>OX246754.1:195135748-200135748 GCA_945910035.1 Brachypalpus laphriformis | reverse complement strand
AGAACTACCCGCTCTGCGGCACTGAACATTATGTTCAACCTGTTACCCCTGGATATCCTTGGCAGACAGACTGCTGCCAGTGCGGCTATTCGTCTTAAAGCCTGCTCTCAGTGGTCTAGTTATCACATTGGCCACTCCTCGATCCTTGATCTTCTTAACTTCACACATGAAAACACGGATTACACCCCACCGAAACTGAGATTTGACCGACACTTCCGTACGAGTATCCCTGAACGGGATGAGTGGGATGGCTCTCCCCCTGATGATGGAAAGTCGGTGCACTTCTACACAGATGGCTCTAAGACCGAAGGTGGGGTGGGCTGTGGTGTTTTCTCCGATAAGCTCAACCTGAGCATCTCGTTTCGCCTCCCTGATCATTGTAGCGTTTTTCAGGCGGAAATCATGGCGATTAAGGAAGCCCTGTCTTGGCTGAAATGTAATGTACTATCTGTCAGCGATATTAGCATTTTCACTGACAGTCAAGCGGCTATCAAGTCCCTGGAATCGTGCTCCTTTACTTCAAAGACCGTCTTAGACTGCCGTTCATCTCTTACAGAGATGACAGAGCAGTTCAACATTCACCTATGCTGGGTGCCAGGTCACAGTGACATTCCAGGAAACTGTAGGGTGAATGAACTCGCTAGACAGGGTACTACCCTAAGGATTCTGCCAGATAGGCAAGCCCTAGGTATGCCCCTCGCTTCATGTAAGCATCTACTGAAGCTGAACGCTATTAGTAAGACCAACCTTAAGTGGGATAGTGGCTCTACGTGTCTTATTTCGAGGCAGATCTGGCCTAAGCTGGACCAGAAACGTAGTGCCGAGTTGGTTAAACTAAAGCGATCACAGATCAGCTGCGTTATCGGTGTCATCACCGGACACTGTCTAATCGGCCAACATGCCAAAAGACTTGGCCTCTTTTCCAATGACTTCTGCAGGAGCTGTAGGGACGAGGAGGAGGAGGAAACCATTCTTCACTTCCTATGCACATGTCCTGCTCTATCACGCAAAAGAATGCTCCATCTAGGAGCTCCCTTCCTTGACGACCTCAGCGATTTGGCGTCCTTAGACGTCATGAACATCCATCGCTTCATCAAAAGTTCCGGTTGGTTTTATTAGTCCCTGAGTGGTCTAATGGTAGATCCTTGGTATCACAATGGACCTTTACTGGTCTAAGTGTGTCTGCATCGTGGTGCAGACAGCCAATCTAACCTAACCTAACCTAAGACTGCTTTTTGTTATTCTGACCAGGTGTGGTAGTAGTTTTTCTTGCCCCCTTTGCAATAGGACTGGTATAATACCATCCGCATCTGGTGACTTGAAGGGCTGGAAGGAGCTAATTGCCCGCTCGATTCTCCCTCTGGAACAGATAGCCCCTGCAATCTCCCAATCTTCCTTCCGAGGTCTGCTCGTGTTGGTCATGCTCCCGTCACAGGTGTTCTGCGAACTTCCGGGGAAGTGAGTTTCTAAGAGCAGTGATGCTCTTTGTTCTTCATCTTCAGTAAAGCTGTCGTCAGGTTTTTTAAGGGATGTTGGCATTCCCCCAGATTTTGCAAGGGCTTACGGTGAACACTTACTTCGAATCATAGATTCGTACCCATTTACGTATACGATACGCGCTTTGCAATACTCTTTGTATTAGGAAATCCTCAAGGCCTTAGTGGTGCAAGTACAAAATTAAAGCAAATTCTACCCGACTAGCTCGGACACAACGCATGGAGTATATATGCGCTAAAATGTAATTCCACCCAAGTTTCAAACCACTACACCAAATAACTTTCTTTCCAAGAGAGATCAGTAGCTTGTCGGCAAGATTTTAGTGCGAGCTATCTAAGTTAAAGTGTTCATCTTCGGTTACCAGGTTCCACGGCATTACATAGTATGGAACTGCCGTTCCTCCAAAAAGTGTGCTCAGTCATATGCTTTTTGGTTTATGACCCCTTCTCTGATAAAGGTATGTACCATATGTATGTTTGTGTATGTTTATTTAGTATATATAAAACTATTAGTTTACAATAAATAATTCAACGTTACGAACCATGAGATCTTATGTGGTTTGCTTACATTTTTTTGAAAATTCTAAAAACATTTTAATTTTTTTATTTCACTGGGAAGTTCATTAAATAACTTTAGACCTTTATACATTAACATATTTTTTGTTCTTTCATCCCTATAAAAGCGTAATCGGAAATTCAAATTTGATTTTAAATTGTAGGGTTGCACATCTTGTATAAACTGCAAATTCACTGACAGGTAGCTAGGTAATAGTTGTATTTCACCTTGAATATGAACACCATTGCATTAAATTGTATTCGCTGGTTAATGTTCATCCATCGTAGGCAAGACAACATCCATTCAATTGGCGTGTATAGACTGCATTTGAGAATTACTCGCATAGCTTTATTTTGCAATAATTGGAGCAGTGCTGCCACTAGACGCATAGCGTATTGTAGCAGATCCCTAGGCAAAAGCTAGTAGATTCAACCAAACCAGCTTCATTCATTTATTTATTAAAATTCGCACTTTTTTTTTATATATATAATTTGCGAGCACTCAAGGGGATAGGTAGGTAGGTACGTAGAAGTGGTTGTGTCAGCAAACCACTTAATTAGCGCAGAAGCGCCGTTTTAACACCACATCTCAAGTGACCTATCGGATGTAAAAAAGACGTTAACGTGTAGGGAAAGGGCAAAAGAGTAAGGATTATTCAAATCCACCCCGTAACATTGAGGAAGCTGATAATAACCCTAATGCTAATCTCCACTAGGTCTATAAGGTCGAAAAAGAGATTACCTAAGATGCGCTGTCTGGCCTTGCCTAAAGCCGGACACTTGCAGAGGAAGTGTAAGATTGTTTCTATCTCGTCAGCAGTATTGCAGCTGCGACAGTGTGCATTAAATGCAATGCCTATTCTGGCCGCATGAACCTCGATGGGCCAGTGGCCAGTACTAACTGCCAGAGTTCTTGCAAATATCTGTGCGGTTTCTGTTTAGTAGATCTTGCGTTCTTTTCAGGGAGTATTTGGGCCACATCTGCCTGGAGATGACACAGTTCCGCACCCCCTGCCATCTAATATCCGCCTTTAGCAGATAGTGCGCGAAGATGCCTCCCTTAAGGACCCCCAACGTTCATCTCCTTTGCTAGGGAAGCATCAAGGGCAGATCCTTGCCTCGCGAGTTCATCAGCTTCCCCTCAATGTTGCTGTGACCTGGAACCCAAAGGAGACAGATCCTTAGCCGGTGACCAAGTGAGGCGAGTTCTTCTTTGCACTGTTCTACGAGCCTTGAGGATGTAGTGGCAGATACTATAGCCTTGATAGCTGCCTGGCTGTCAATGAGGATTGCAATGGTATTTAGGGGTGTAGAGGTTTGCTTAAGTAGGCGGCAGGCCTCACGTATAGCAAAAACTTCCGCCCGGAAGACACTGCACGAATCAAGAAGCCAGTAAGACCTGGAAATATTGAGGGAATCACAGAATAACAATGGGTTATGAATACCATTAACACGTCTACACACATTGTGGGCATTGGAAAGAATAGATAGAGAGAGAGAGAAAGATTTTGGGGTGGTGGTTTTTGAAGCTCAGTTGTTTATGCTTCAGAGAAACTCCGAGGGTGGCGTCCAGATATCTGGGGAGATTTTAGTTATTATTTTTTGTCTTTGCTTCTGATTCACGGGATTTTTTTTGCGATAACCGATGTCATAGGTAAATCATCGTTAACAAAACGAACAATTTTCCCAGCCATATGAGCTACTACCAGTGTTATGCCTCGCAGTAGTGTACACACAAGCTTTCGCAATTGATCGGACTGACTTCATATATTTCATGAGAAATAAGTAAATCCTTGCTAACATCAGGATTTGAACCATGAACCATTAGCGTGCCAATTGACGACGTTACCACTGCAATAACTGATTTTTTATATTGTAGCATTGACTACAGGATGGTTTGTGTACCAAAAACTAAAACACTGTATCTCAAACTGTGCAACGACATCTATTGCCTACTAGTAGTAAATATTCCAACCTGATGTGCTTACGTTCCAACATGGTGTGCTTACGTTCCACAATTGTTCCACACAATATCCCAATATTCCATGATCCTCAATTCACCCGGAGAAACATCTAGCATGTTCTAGAACCCCTTGCAATTTTCCATAAATACCTCTACGGCCAAAAGTTCCTTTTGCGCACAGACCACGCGGCTCTAAAATGGCTGCTGCAGTTCAAGAATCCGGAGGGCCAGGTCGCAAGATGGATTGAACGTCTGCAGATGTACGACTATGAAATACAGCATCGTAAAGGGAAACTTCATTCTAATGCGGATGCCTTGTCCCGGCGACCATGTAAGAGCGACTGCAAGCATTGTGTGCGGCAGGAAGAGAAGAACCTTCTTTCCATTCAAAGGGTAAGAGCTGAGCCTATCGCTGGTTGGAGTGCAGAAGAAGTCCGCAACGCTCAGAAAGAAGACCCAGACATCGAGCCGATATTAGCGTGGAAGGAGTTTATGCAAAAGCCAAATGGACAAGATATCTCGGACAGGAGCCCCACTCTCAAGGCATACTGGGCTCAGTGGGACTCCCTTCATGTGCAAGATGGTGTACTGAAAAGGAAATGGGAAAGGTCGGACGGGAAAGATTTCATAATGCAGCTTGTCTTGCCGCGATCAAAAGTACACGAGGTGCTACGGGAGATGCATGATGGAGCATCCGGAGGTCTTTGTGCGAGAATGTTTCTATTATCTCAGCGCAAGGGTAGACGTAGAGAGTTGGTGCCGAAAATGCGTCGTGTGTGCCGCCAGCAAGGGACCCAGAACGAAAACGCGAGGCAAGATGCACCAGTACAACGTGGGCGCACCCTTTGAATGGATTGCCGCTGACATCGCTGGTCCATTTCCAGAAACCGACAATGGTAACCGTTACATCCTAGTCGTCATGGACTACTTCAGCAAATGGCCGGAAGCGTTCGCCATCCCTAACCAGGAAGCGAAGACCATCGTGGAACAGATCGTCAACAACTGGGTGAGCAGGTTTGGCGTGCCCATGGAACTGCAGTCTGACCAGGGACGAAACTTTGAATCGAAGATATTCCAAGAGGTATGTCAGCAACTAGGAATCAAAAAGACGAGAACTACCCCGCTTCATCCACAATCCGACGGGATGGTAGAGCGCTTCAACAGAACCTTAAACGAACATCTCTCCAAGGTCGTAGAAGACCACCAGCGCGATTGGGATCGACAAATTCCTCTTTTCTTGATGGCCTACCGAAATGCAGTGCACAGTACTACTGGACATACTCCATCCGAAGTCTTGTTTGGTCGAGCAGTTCGGCTACCTAGTGAGGTGAAGTTTGGATCCCCTTACGATGAGCCCAAATGTGAAGAGGACTATGTGGCAGACCTCAGGGAAAGGATCCGAGACATACATCAGAGGACCAGGACGAGGATAAGGATAGCGAGTGACCGCATGAAAACCAGGTACGACACAAAGGCAACAACGTCCAGCTTTCACGAGGGAGACCTAGTATGGTTGTACAACCCACACCGGCAAAAGGGGAGGTCACCTAAGCTGCAGCAAGACTGGGAGGGCCCTTATAAAGTGGTCACACGCATCAATGACGTCGTCTTCCGGATCCAGCGTGGAGTAAGAGGCAAGATGAAAATTGTCCACCTGGATCGTCTTCATCGTTACCATGGCAGTAATCCAGATGATCTTGTTCGGGACGAACAAGTTTAAGAGGGGGGCAGTGTAGCATTGACTACAGGATGGTTTGTGTACCAAAAACTAAAACACTGTATCTCAAACTGTGCAACGACATCTATTGCCTACTAGTAGTAAATATTCCAACCTGATGTGCTTACGTTCCAACCTGGTGTGCTTACGTTCCACAATTGTTCCACACAATATCCCAATATTCCATGATCCTCAATTCACCCGGAGAAACATCTAGCATGTTCTAGAACCCCTTGCAATTTCCTATAAATACCCATACCACAATCAACGTCGACTCAGTTGTTTATAAGTGAATACAGCGATTACAAGAGATATTCGACCAGTGGTGAAAGCAAGCGACATTGTGAAAATAAATCTGTAGCGACCATTTATTTTGAAATAAATAAAGAATAAAGTGATTGACTATTGTGTTAAAGTAAAGTTGGTATTCGATAATAAATAAACGATTAAAATACATAAAAGACGGTTTTATTTAAACGAACCCCAGCAAGAATATTACAATATTTTTTTTTCCCCCTTTTGTACAACCCATGGCAACGACACTGCGACCTGAAAGATCTATTGTATCGGAGGGTTGGAGTTAATCTAACAGACGTACTATGTCTTCACGTGAGTATGTCTTTAGTAGCGGAGCATTTCAGTTCCACTGAAGCAAGTATCTCCTTGTGGAGAATACGTTTCCTTAACCAGTGTAGTGTCGGGCATTCACAAAGAATGTGTTCGGAAGTTTTATCCTCCTCGAAACAGAACCGACAGTCCTTCTCTTGGCACAGGTTCGGCTTGTTGAGGTAGTATCTCAAGCCGCAATGGCCAGTAAGAAAGCTCACAAGCTTCTTAATGCTTTCCCTATCTAAGTTAAAGATTTCCTTATAGGATTAAGGCTTGATTAATCGTTTGGATTGTCTTAAACCTGGCCCACTAGTCCAGTGGTCTAGACGAAGTTTGTTTTCCCATTCGTTAATCAGCGTTGTAGCTGTCGCCCAATTGACGCCACAATAAGGTTCAGGACCTATGAACAAAGATTCTGAGCCAGACCTAGCAAGCTCATCTGCAGATTCGTTGCCCACAATCCCTTGGTGTCCAGGTACCCAACCGAGTTTTACCCTGTTGTATTTGGCAAGGTCTTGTAATGCATCGTAGCAGCATTTCACGGTTCTGGAGTCCATTTGGTTGGACGACAGTGCCATAAGTGCTGCTTGGCTATCTGAGAAGATATGTATTCTAGCGCCTTTGATCCCCTTGCGGAGATTGTGTCTGGCGCAAATCTCAATGGCATGGACTTCCGCCTGAAACACAGTAGGAGTCGTACCCATAGGTACCGACATCTTTGTGTTAGGTCCAAAAACCCCAGCTCCAACTCCAGAATCGATCTTCGAACCGTCGGTGAACCAGACTAGACTTCTAGTGTCCAGTGTTGGAGCACCATTGGACCAGTTTTCGCGGTCCAATATTTCAATCTCGAAAAGCCTACCAAAGCAGTGTTGCCTGACCATAATATCTGGTAAAGTGCAAAACATGTCTCTTTTAGGGATTGAGTTGAGTATCTTTAAATGTCCCACAAGGTCACCTGGTTTGTACTCGTGATTTAGCTGCAGCCTGATGGCATATCTAGCAGCCATCTTCCTAATGAAGATTGGTAAGGGTATAAGCACAATAATAGCTTCCAGAGCTGTCGTAGGGCAGGTGCGCATCGCACCTGTAATGCCCAGACAGGCAATTCTTTGCAACTTCTGCAACTTGTTTGCCGTTGTCTGCTGGAGAGTTTTTGGCCACCAGACGATGGCCGCGTATGTGATAATGGGTCTAATCATCATTATGTATGTTTAGACCAATGTATCATCTTAGGAGAGAGACTCCAAGTTCTGCCGTATAGGCGTTTACTGGCCCACTGTGCTCAAGTAGAGCGCTCAGTGGCGGACTTGATATGTTAATTCCAATTAAATCGTTTGTCAAGAATTACACCAATATATTTGACCTCACTGGAATAAACTAGTGTGGTGCCTTTGATTGTAATAGGTTCACGGTTGACCTGTGTCTTCTTTGTAAAAGGCACTAGAACGGTTTTACTAGGGTTGATGGATAGTCCTTCTTTGTTACACCATTCTACAGTTTGAGATATTGCACTTTACATGTCGTTGGAAATTGTCGTGCTGTGCTTACCTCTGATAAAAACCGCCAAGTCATCAGCATAACCGACGGTGGTGTAGCCTGATCTGTGAAGATCCACTAACAAGTTGTCGATGATTATAGACCATAACAGGGAGGAAAGAACTCCTCCTTGAGGACAGCCTTTGGCTGCAGTTATGGACACCGACGCTCCCCCAGAGGAGGAAGTAATGAATCGACTTACCAGCATTGCCCTGATCCATTGGTTGGTTGATTCTTCGATACCTCTGCTACTGATCGCCCTTGCGATTGAGTCGTAACCAGTGTTATCGAACGCGCCCTCGGTGTCAAGAAATGCACACAAGGCTATCTCCCTTGAACTGAGTGTGCTCTCTATCTTTTTGACGAGATAGTGAAGGGCACCTACTGTAGATTTGCCTTTCCTGTGAGTGCAGAGGGTTAGACAGATGTAACCGGTCTCTAATATGGATATCTATGAGTCTCTCCATTGTCTTAAGGACGAATGATGTTAGACTTATAGGTCTGTATGATTTAGGCAGCTCGTTAGGCCTATTGCCCGGCTTGGGGATGAAAACCACATTAACCTGCCTCCAGGTGGGTGGTATGTATCCCCAATTGTAGCTGGCTCTAAGTAAAGCTGTCAACCCCGGCGGGATGAGGTTAATTGACTTTTGGAGAAGTGCTGGAAACAGAACATCACCACCGGGGGCTTTAAAAGGTCTGAATGTGCCTACCGCCCATCCAACTTTCTCTGGACTGAATATTTTTCCAGATAATCTATTAATTTTACTGTCCACATAAACCCTGTTGTTAACTGGGTTCGAGTACACATGAGATGTGTTAAGAGACGAGCCTGGGAAATGTACCTGAAGTAAGGTTCTAAGTGTATCCACACGGTCCGTCGTGTAGGTTTCGTCATTTTTCTTCAGTAACCCTACACAGTTGACATGATCGTTTGCGAGTGATTTATGGATTCGTGCCGCTGTAGGCATGTCAGCGATTGTTTCGCAGCATTTCCTCCAAGCAGCTCGCTAAGATCGTCTCAATACTAGATTGTATTGTTTTAAATATAAATTTAAATGTGTTGGGGGTTTCGTGCGTTCTAGTTCCCCGATCACTTTTCCATCCTTCCCTGCTCAAGTCTGTGCTCGAGAAAGGTCTTTTGAAAACCAGGCACAATGTCATGTAGTCCGTAAGAGGTACATTACCCAGATCTTTCTTTAGGATTATAGAATGACGCATTTTAATTTTATCTCCAGCCATCTGACTGACTTATTCGTAGGCCATAAATGGCTGCTGAAGCTTTTACTAAGATATCTATCGGAACGAGGTTGAGAATAGTGCAGTTCTCATTACACTGGTGGTGCTAATGCACGCCGGTTCCTACCTTCTGGATAGCCATTAAGTTGGTGGTTTTGCATGCAGCCTGCTACAAAACTTCCACACGTCAGTATAGGTCTTACCATAGCCGTGTGCATCCACCGTATAATCTTGGGTTGTGGTCCCCAGGTCTTCTCAAGAACCTAAGGGGAGTGCCCCCTATGAAAGGTAGTACCAACTCTGGTATTTTCTTTTGTTGGTGAATAGTACAAGCTCGGTTTTCTGCGGATTGACTGCTAGTCCACATTTCTTGGTTCAAGTATCTAGGATCGTCTGCGCCCCTTCCAATAGCTCACTAAACATTGGGAGCTATTTACCCGTAGCTATCAGTATAAAATCATCCGCATATGCAATGGTTTTGACGCCGCTATATCTGAGTTACTGGAGTACTTAATTTAGAACAACAACTCACAGCAGTAGGAAGATTACTCTGCCTAGGTACCCCTCTTTTTCCTTTTTCTTTTTGGAAGGTGGGAATCTTTCAAAGACGAAATTGATCCCGTATTCAGTAATAGTATGGGATTTCCATCCACTAAGCAGACCTCCCCTCCTACCACTGGTCCTCGCGGCACTGCCGCATCTGTTTGTTGATCTTCTCTGATGTTAAGTCCACGCCCAGTCTGTTCGCCAGCAAGTTACGTTCTTCGTGATATCGTTCACAGTGGAACATGATATGTTCCGCATCCTCGACTGCTTCCGTGCACGTTCGAGAATAAGGGTTGTCTTCGTGTCCAAATCTGTGGGTATAGCCTTTGAAACATCAATGACCAGTAAGCATCTGTGCCAGGTAGAAGTTCAGCTCGCCATGCTTCCTATTGATCCAATGGTCTATAGTGGGGATCAATCTGTGGGTCCATCTGCCTTTGTCAGAAAAGTTCCATCTCTCTTGCCATTCTTCGAGGCTTGTTCTTGGTGGTACTTCAGTGTCACTTCGACGCTTCGACGCATCTAGATTGTTGAAGAGGTGGGATTAGGTCACCTTATCACTGCAGCCACATTGGGCCTATTGTGATTTCCTCTGATCTTAGGGCTCACTCAATATACCCGATTTGGCGATGAACTCTACTATGCTTTTGAGTGAGCTTGCCGATAGGTTTTCTGCTTATTTATGTAAATAACGATGACTTGTTCTGATTAGACAGTTACAGTGACATAAGATGTATTCTGCTGATTCTTCTTCTTCCCTGCACATTCTGCAGATGCTGCCGTGTGCTATTCCCATAGCCATGAGATGCTTTTTCACTCGACTGTGCCCTGTAAGGAAACATATGGCTATTCGAATCTGACTCATAGTTAATTGTAGGGGTTGTTTCCTTCTTTTGAGGGAAGTATTTGGCAGAATGATCTTGGCTTGTCGGTTACCCGTTCAATAATGATGCACTTTTTCTTTTACCCAATTTTTGAAACAGCTTTTTGCCATACTTACTGGTAATCCACAAAATAGTTTTGGCATCATAAAGTTTGATGCAGCTCCTGTTCTAGCTAGCAGGTCAGCCTTTTCATTTCCTTCATATCCGCTGTGTCCTGCCACTCAAATGAGATGAACTCTGTTGTGCCATACTTGTTTGGATGTTATCTTAGAACCCTTAATTGCCAGTAGAGCAGCCTTGCTATCTGAAGGAATTTAAATGTTCCTGTTGGTTATAGATCTGCTTATATTTTCTCTGATGCACAGTTCTATAACGAATACTTCGGCTTGGAATACGTAGTTACTTTTTTCCATGCACGAATGAATGAAGGTTTTCGTAGTAGCGCTGTATACTCCAGCCCCAACTCCTTCATCTGTGTTAGATCCATCTGTGCACCATACATGAGAGTTATTGGCAAATGTAGGTTTGTTCTGTTCCCAACTATTGCGATCTGGGAATGTAATCCTGAAGTTCAATCATGGCAGACATTTGTCCGTAATTGCTATTCCTTATTCCTAGTAGTTCATTGTTGTTGAGTTCATGCGCAATATTCGAGTGAACCAGTTTGGAGTTTGAGTAATCTTCTGCGATGAGCATAAAGGCGTAAGCCATAGCTTCTTTCTTTATATGAAGATGTAGAGGTGGTAGGCTTAGGAAAACCGCCAGCGCTGCAGTAGAAGCAGTTTTCATTGCACCTGTTGGGCATACACAGGCTAGTCTGTGTAGTTTATTGAGCATGTCCTGTGTACACCTTTGCTTTGTTTGTCGCCACCATACTGGTGCTGCATATGTGACAATTGGCCTTGCTATTATCGTGTAGAGCCATAGCATCATTTTGGGGTTTAGGCCCTAATTATTACCAATGAGACTTTTGCTGGTCCATAATGAGATCCCAACTTTGTCTATGGCTTTGTGAGGTGAAACTTCCAGGTGAGTTTTTCACATAGCGTTAGGCCAAGGCATTTGACTTCCTTAGAGAATTCTATTATTTCACAAAAGAGTATGGGTGCTTTTAATCGTTCACGCTTTCTTCGTTTGCTAAATACAACTATCTTGCTCTTTTTTGGGTTGACGTTAAGGCCGACTTTTTGGCACCAGTCAGCAACTATATACATGGAGATGCGAGATTGTTTCGTCGAATTTTTCTCTGATTAATATCGCAATGACGCGACCAAGGATGACATCTACCAACTCTTGGACAAGACATATGAGCAATGCCCTAGCCAGGACGTTAAAATTATCCTAGGTAATCTTAACGCAAAGCTAGGAAGAGAGGACGTCTTTAGTAGCGTGGTCGGAAAGCACAGCCTGCACGACATCATATCCGACAACGCACTCAGGCTGATCGACTTTGAGGAGGGGTAAAATTTTGTTGTAGCTAGTACGCGGTTCCCACGTCTCGATATTCACAAAGGAACATGGCTATCCTTTGATCGAAAAACTGTCAAAAAATCGATCACATTGCGATCGACGCAAGGCACTCTTCCAGTATTCTGGGTGTCCGAACTTTCCGAGGAGAAAAGTGGACTCGGATCACTACGTTGTTGTAGCCAAGGTACGGATGCGGATATCCAGAACGGAGCGAAATTAACGAAATGATGTAAAGAACTTTGACGTCGGGCGGCTACAATCGCAAGAGACCGCCAGAACATTTGCCGATCGAGTTTTTTCTAATCTTAATCTAAGTCCTATGCCGCCAGCAGCAAATGCGGAAGACCAGTGGCAGCGTTGCCAACAAGCCTTCAGAGATGCCGCCTCTGATGTACTGAATTTCTCTCGGCCACCACAACGAAACCCTTGGTTCGATGAGGAATGTCGGCAAGCACATACGTTGCATAGAAGGACTAGAGCTGTTCACAAAAAAAGACGAACATCGACTTCTCAGAAAGAAGAAAAAGGAGCATAAGAAGCGCTCGATCGAGGAGATTGAGAGACTTTATTGCAGGGATAATGTTCGAAAATTGTACCAAAAGTAAAAAGAACATGCCAGGGTTTCAAAGCCAGAACAGAAGCCTGCAGGGACGAAAATGGTAATATGGTACAGTAGTAGAACCGCAGTCGGTGCTGAGAATATGGAAGGAACGCTTCTGCAGACTGTTCAAACGGAGATGATGACCAATATTCCGCTGTCAGGGAGAATGAGCCATTCAACAGTGATGATGACAGTCAAGATTCCCGTCAACCCGATCAGAATGAAGTGAGGATAGCTATGTCTAAACTCAAATCCAACAAAGCTGCTGGAGCCGACGGCCTCGCCGCCGAACTTTTCAAGGCAGGAGGAGATGAGTTGGTAAGGAGCATGCACCATCTCATCTGTAAAATCTGGGCGCACGAAACTATGCCCGATGAATGGAACCTCAGCATTGTTTGCCCGATCCTGAGAAAAGGAGACCCTCTGAACTGAGCCAACTACAGAGGTATAAGTCTTCTCAACATCGCAGATAAGATCCTGTCTGCCGTATTATGTGAACGCCTAAAACCGATCGTCAACAACCTGATAGGTCCTTATCAGTGCGGTTTCATGCCCGGAACGTCCACCATTGAGCAAATATTCACACTACGGCAGATCTTGGAAAAAACCCATGAATATAAAATCGATACGCACCACCTCTTCATCGATTTCAAAGTTGCCTATGATAGCGTGTTTAGAGACGAGTTATATAGAGCCATGTCTAGTCTTGGCATCCCTGCCAAGCTCGTCCGTTTGTGCAGAATGACGATGGAGAAATCTCGCTGCTCCATCCAAGTCGGTAAGAACATCACCGAACCGTCCGATGTCAGGAAAAGTCTTAGAAAAGGTGATGCGCTATCATGCGATTTCTATAACATAGTACTTGAGAGAATTGTACGAAGTTCACAAGCCAACACCGAGGTACAATCTTTTACAAGTCTGTACAACTACTCGCTTACGCCGATGACATTTACATAATCGGAAGAACTCAGCGGGGCATTTACGAGTATTGAGATCGAGGAAGCAAGACGGGTCTAGCGGTCAATGAAAGCAAAACAAAATATATGCTGTCTACAAAAAAGGACACCTAACATCGGCGTCTTGGACAGAACACCACAATAGACAGATATAATTTTGATTTAATAAAGGACTTTGTCTACCTAGACTCTATGGTGAACTCCGCTAATGACAGCAGTAGGGAGATCAAACGAAGAATTACTCTTGCCGATTGTTGTTTCTATGGGCTAAGACGGTAATTGAGTGGCAAAGCCCTATCTCGAACTACTAAGGTAACTCTTTATAAGACACTAATCATCCCAGTCCTGTTGTATGGCGCAGAGGCATGGACTTTGACAAAACCGGATGAGGATGCTCTTGGTTATTTCGAGAGAAAAGTTCTTCGAGCAATCTTTGGTCCCGTCTGCATAGACGGTGAGTGGAGGAGAAGGTACAATGCCGAACTATATGGCCTATATAAGGACATCGGTGTAGCCAGAAGAGTTCACATACAGCGACTAAGATGGAGCCCAACGTTCCCGCCAAGAAAGTCTTAAAATCTATCTTAAGTAAAAAAAACTAACTTTACTTCAACACAATATTCAAATCACTTTATTCTTTATTTATTTCAAATTAAACTGTCACTACAGATTCACAATCACGATATCGATTATTTTAACCACTTGGTCGAGTCTCTCTTCTAATCGCTGTATTCACTTATAAACAACTGTGTCGACGATGGTTGTGGTATGGGTATTTATATAAAATTACAAGGCGTTCTAGAACATGCTAGATGTGTCTCCGGGTGAATTGATGATCCTGGAATATTACGATATTGTGTGGAACAATTGTGGAACGTAAGCACATCAGGTTGGAATATTTACTGCTAGCAAGTTTTGGCAATAGATGTTGTTGCTTACAGTTTATGTGTGGCGTTTCACTGAACTCAGCAGTCTACGAAATTCGATGTAGAGCGCAAAATTAATTTTTCAAATTAGTCGTCTCGAGAAACTTATCGAAGCAAGTCGGGTTTTATTTGTTTTCGTTTTTCAAAATAAATTAATTTTTTTCGTTTTTTTAAAATAAATGAATTCTTAAATTTTAATCTGTACACTGACATTACCTTTGTTGATAGCGAGACGGCGAACAGACCGCCGTCGATCCGCTATATATGTACACAAACCACGCAGTACCTGACGATGTACTTGATACTATAGTACATTAGATTCCACAGCAGTGGACCTAGTACGGATCCTTGTGGGACACCGCCCGTGACGTTATACTGCCACATTCCGTCGTCGATGTTACTTACTTTACTTTACTTACATATATCCTTTAACCCCTCGGGGGGCATAGAGCGTCAACCACGCCTGCGCGCCATCGTGTTCGGAGTTCTGCAACGCGTTTGAGCTGCCTCCAACTCATTCCTAAAGAGCTCGATTCCTCCTCAACTGTTCTGCGCCACGTTTGCCTAGGGCGTCCCGCTATTCTGCCTGCCTGGGTGAGCGGATTCCACTGCATGGCGTATTTCGCAATGGAGTTGTCTTCGCGCCGTAGGGTGTGTCCAATTCATTGCCACTTTCTTCTTCGTACAGTAATGCTTATAGGTTCTTGGCCCGTTCTCAGATAAAGTTGTTCGTTGGAGATGCGGTTCGGCCAAAAAATCCTCAAGATGATTCTTAAGCATTTGTTTACGAAGACTTGCAGTTTGCGTGTGTTAATGGTGTCCACCTTCCAGGTACTGCACCCATAAAGCAGCACTGATTCTACGTTGGAGCGGAACAGTCGTAGCTTGGTTCTTAAGCTAATAACATTGTTTCTCCAGATTTTGGACAGCATTCCGAACGCAGCTTTAGCCTTCCCGATTCTGCTGCACACATCCAGTTCGGTGCCACCGCGATTAGCCGAGACGACACTTCCTAAATATAGAAAGTTATCAACTTTCTCGACTTGCTTTCCGGCAATGTTAAGTTGAGCGCGTGTATTGGAAGTACTCAGGGCTTTTGTTTTGGCTGTGTTTATTTTTAGCCCCACTTTGTTTGCCTCAGCTTCTAGATTTTGGGCCATCAAATGATGTTATAGTGCAGTATTCTATTTCTAAAAGCGTCCGACATTATTTGTTCACCATACTGGCGGTGTGTGAGGCCTTCCACTTCATCGATCGCTCTTTCTAATCTGCCACTCATTATGCGCTGCAGTATTTTACACATAGTGTCCAGCATGCATAGATGCCTATACGATGAAGGATCCTGCGGTGGTGTATTACCTTTTGGTAAGAGGACAAGTCTTTGCTTCTTCCACTGATCGGGGAATACTCCTTACTTGAGGCATGCGTTGTATGCGTCTGCAAAGATATGTGGACGCCGATTAATTGCTGCTTTTAATGCAATGCTTGGGGTTGCATCGACTCCAGGTGCTGTTTGATCCTTGATGTGTTTGCAGACTTATAAGACTTCTGCTGCTGTGACGAGAGGTATTGGTAACGTCCCCACCGTGGTTCTTCTCTCCGTTTATTCCCCTATCCCCTGTAGTTGTGGAAAAAGCACAGAAGAACACGAGAAATATAGTGAACCTGGGCGAGGGTATCCTGCCACACTTCAACTTTATCATAACCACTTGGTAGGCTTTTCCCCACGGGTTTTGATTGGCTTCATTGCACAGTTCTTCAAAGCGTCTCTTTTTACTGTTTTTAATTGAAGCTTCTAAGTTTCTTCGAACGATTGTAAATCTCTCGTGGAGGTATCCGTGGCTGTTGTGTTCCCCGAAACGCTGGTACAATCGGCGCGCCTTGTGGCATTCAGAGCGCAGTCTCGCGATCTCATCATTCCACCAGTACAATGGGGCCCCGTTGCAAGTTTGCTGTTTTCTGCCGCATGAAAGCGTCACAAGCTCTTATCACTCCTCTCGAGAGCTGCTTCCCTTTATTGACATCAAGTTCGCAGAGAGATATGTCCTCTATCATCAGCTGGAGTACTTCGACTTCTAGAGTGTGAGGCTTCCACCTCTTATTCTGCATCTGCCTCCTCAGGGGTGGTGCTTCCTGTATGACTGGGTCGTAGCTGAAATTTGATTGGCTGGTGATGTAATTTTTCCTAACTCTCCACGCAGCATCTCTTGCCAAACAAGTACTTACAAAGGCGATATCCACTATTGACCCTCTTTCGTTTTTGCTGAATGTCAGCTCGTTTCCTGAATTTAGTAGAACTAAGTCCAATGATGCAATGAAAAAGCAGAGTTCTTAATCTGGTGTTTGTGGCACATGAGCCCCATTCTACCACCCACACGTTGAACTCGCCTGTAATGACGACGCGGCTTTTTCCCATTGCAGTGATTACGATACTGTCGACTATTCGTTCGAAGTCTTCATGTATTCTGCTGGGAGGGGCGCAGCAGCTAAAGAAGTAAGTGCCACCAACTTTGGCCCACACGAAGCCTGCATGATTCATCACCATCTTCTCTTCGAAGGCTCGTTTGCCGCGTATACATATCGCGGCTTTGCCTGTAGTGTCCCCCGTCCATATACCCTCATTCAGCTGTTTGTATGGCTCGCTGAGTATAGCATAATCCGCATCGTACTCTCGGACCGACTGTGTAAGTAGATCCTGAGCTGCCTCACAATGGTTAAGGTTCAATTGAATAACCTTCATGTTTCTAAGAAGCGTTCAGCGTGAGCTGGAATGCAGGGCATGTTATGCTTCCAGTACTATGCTTGGCGTTACGCCCACTTCCTTTACAGTCCGCCTAGGTACCCCTACTTTTGGAGGTGTATACCTCTAACTTCCTTCGTCCGAAGTCACTTTCTATGATTATTTGCCTGACTATCAGGAATATAAATGTCAAAAAAAAGCGGCCAGACGGACGTCTTAGTTTGAGAGTTATACATATCGCTAGGTCTATCTAAACGAAGGCATACTAGACATACATAAGTGATTTTGGTATTTGTTTGCACAAACTCCATGATACAAACACTAGTTCCGTCGCTCGGTTGGATAAAAGGTGTCTCTGTAGCATCAACCCAATCTACATAATCCAAAGACTACACACACAAACGACACTAACCAAACTAACATACCACGAACGCGCAACTAAATTTGTAAAATTTCCAAATCATGTATCAGATTCTGTCCTCATGAATAGGAATCACTTCCTTACATCTTCCCACTCACTACGTCCTAAAATCAATCACATTACATACATACATACATACGTATGAATATACATTCATACGCCCGCTCTGTATGTTAGATACGGCTGGCAAAATATTGGAGCGAATCATCTGTAACAGGGTAGAGGCAGCAATTCAAGAACCTGGAGGTCTTTCAGAACACCAATACGATTTTCGAAAAGCGCGCTCAACAACAGATGCAATCAATGTGGTAGTTAAAACGGCACAAGAGGCTATACAGGGAAGAAGATGGAGAGGCGGTTCCAAAAAGTACTGCTTGGTTATAACTCTTGACATAAAAAACGCCTTCAATACGGCAAATTGGAGTCACATCTTACAAGCGCTCAGAAGGATGAGAGTTCCACAATACCTCATAGACGTTATTGTTGACTACTTCAGGTGCAGAATCTTGGTATACAATACAGACCGCGGCCCCAAGGAATATAAGATTACAGGCGGAGTACCACAGGGCTCAGTCCTTGGCCCTTTGCTCTGGAATATTATGTATGACGGTATACTGCGACTTCCTATACCCGCAGAAACAAAAATAGTGGGATTTGCTGATGATATCGCCATTATTGTCACTGCTAAACTGTTGGAGGAGGTGGAACAGATAAGCAATGCGACAATAAGGATAATACGAAAATGGCTCACCTCAGTTGGTCTAACACTGGCGGAGCATAAAACTGAAGCAGTCCTGATAAGTAGTAGAAAGAAGGTAGAAACTCTCACCATTATAGTCGGCGGCCATGAAATAACATCTAAACCGCATATAAAATACCTAGGTGTCATGATAGATACGAGACTTTCATTTAGAGATCACCTTAAGTATGTAGGCCGAAAAGGTGCAATAGCAAGTGCCGCACTCGCGCGTATCATGCCCAACATAGAAGGACCAAGACATAGCCGTAGGTTACTGCTGGCTAGAGTGGTTACGTCTATAATCCTATACGCCGCACCAATTTGGGCCGGGGCCATGGCAATTAAAACATACAGATCACATATCACATCTGTGTATCGAATATGTGCATTGAGAGCTAGCTGCGCATTTCGCACTACTTCTAGCGATGCAGCTTGCGTGGTAGCGAGAATGCTCCCAGTAGATATCCTGGCAGTAGAACAGCAACGTCAGTACTGCGCAAGAAGAGAAAGAAACGAGGCCAGCGAAAACCGGCTCTATAGAGCAGAAAGCCTAAGAGAATGGCAAGAACGCTGGAATGCTTCTGAGAAAGGCAGGTGGACCCATAGGCTCATACACCAAATCCAGCCATGGTTCGACAGACAACATGGAGAACTTGAGTTCTACTTAACGCAGTTCCTAACGGGCCATGGATGCTTTCGTTCGTACTTACATAAGTATAAACACGACAATAGCCCTTACTGTCCGCATTGCGCTGACAGTAAGGGCAAGATTCCTCGACGAAAGGAATGCACTAAGGAGTGAACTCGGCCACCCACTGACGCCAGAAAACATCGTTGGCGAAATGCTCAAAAGCCAGGAGGCATGGGACGCAGTCGCTGGGAGCACAATGCGCATAATGAAGATTCTAAGAACCCTAGAAATAGAAAGGAAAGAATCCGACCGGCGAAATACAATCAATGCTGAGCAGGATAATGCAAACAGGCACTAGTCGAATACATCAGACTAAAACCCCCCCCCGCGATGAAATGCTTGACGGCAGTACCGCGGGGAATGGGGCGGTCGTGGGAGGGGGGTTTAGTGGGTAAGAGTCCCACACTGTTACTCAGGATGTACTGAGCTTCGTCTTTTGAAGATTACCCCTCCCAATCAAAAAAAAAAAAAAAAAAACATTCCAAGAGAAACATGTATCTGGCATTACAATATCAAGACTTCCTCCCACCACTGTAAGCACTTAAACGATTGATGTATCAATTTGTTTTGGATCACCTCAGTGTGCATCATTCATTTGCCTGGCACTCATAATTACCATTTCAGACCCAACAACACATCCGCACAACAAGCCAGAAAGCTTTGCATCTGCATCTGCAAATTTTACCAACATCCACACATACCAACTCGCAACAACCCGCCCTCGAAACGTCCAGCAAATTAATTACCACATCATCTACCCAGCATCATCCATCTATCCTCAACTCCGTGCGCGCGCCCCAACCCATAAATAAACCTCCAAAAACCGTATAAATAATAATTTCAATTTGGAAAATCGAAAATGCAAATAAAACTTAATGTGCCGCCTCATCAGCGACAGGACGTAGCAATTATCCATTCACCGACCGCACTACACAATCCTCTCCACTGCTGATGCGGCTGACCTCCTTCGTCTCTCGCATCGCTGGCAACACAAAACCAGAATCCGAATCTGAAACCGAATACAGAGATACATTCATTCGTTTCATATACCCTCAGCGCAGAGTCCCAAGCGCACAAAATACGAAAAACAAAAATTAAATGAAAATCTCACTATAATCGGAAATTAAATGGCTGCATGCCGAAAACGAGGATAAATTGTTTTACGGCCAAGAGAGCGTATTCTGACCTAACCACTCCGGTGCCGGTGCCTCCCTTCCCACGTCCAGTGGCATTACCATCACAGTTCCCAGTGCCATCCATCGTTTGACAGATGCACAGGCTGGCATCCGATTACCAAGCGAATCCAATCCATGGACAGGGAACTGTGGGGACAGGCCCCGCACATCACAGGGACCGAGAGCGGGTGGTAAGCACTTAAACGACACTAATTACACACAGAGACGAAGTCAGATACACAGCAATTTCGCAAAACAGTGAAATGGCATTAAACGATGCTTACAATAATAACGGGAATATGCACGAATTGGTGATGAATCCCAAGTCGAACGACTCTCGACGTGGCCGTGTGCCTGATGATGCTGGAGCTGCTGGAGCCATTTGATGCTTGCAGTTCGCCCTCGCTAAGTGGATGAGGATGTATGTGTGTGAGAGACCTTTTCAGGGCGCAGCATCCGTTTCGTGGAGGAAAAGTTACAGATATTATGTATCTGCAGCGAGAGAGAGCCAGCAGTTTCATGGATGCTGTATGCCAGCACCACATCACTGTTGGAGTCGCTCGTGCCGACTACTTCCAATGAATGGATACATAGTGTATCCATTCTATAAACAGGATTTAGCATTCATTCAACTTAAGGTTGTGTAGATTGTTGCTACAAATTAAATTGGAATTCGTCCGGTGAATGGCAATGTCAGCCAATTGAAGGGATTCCAATGGGGAGCACATTTCACTTGAGTAATCGGCGCGAGAGGCAATTAATTTCTGTACGATGCCCCATAGGGCATATTAATTTTGGCACAATGTTTGCAATGGGGATAGATCCCACAATTTAAGTGGATTGAGTCTTGTCCATCCATCAGTCTATATCTCACCTCTTTAAATTTTGATGCAGAGAAAACAGACCAATTTTTCAAATTATCCTGCCATAAACTTACCGCCCCGCAGCCCTGCTATCTATGCTTACTAAAGTTATGGAAAATCCCATAAACGCCAAAATCAAATATGTAGAGGTTCATGGACTAATAGGTGACCGGCAGTATGGTTTTCTTAGATGCCGTTCAACAGGAGGTCTGCTGAATTACGTAACCCATATATGGACTTCAGCCATTCAACAACACGGGCAATGAAGAAAGATTGAACTAGACATCTGAAAAGATCGAGTCTGGCATAAAGATCTACTCAGCAAACTAGCTTCCTATAGACTACCAAGACGACTCTGCGAATGGATGGAACATTTTCTTCAGAACAGATCAATTCAGGTTCTTGTCGACGGTGTGTCTTCCGATATGATTGCTGGTGTACTTCAGAGATCTATTCTGTATGCAACATTATTATTACTCCATATTAATGATCTAGTAGGATCAACAGCACCCTAGGGTGCCAATACCGCACATAACCAGAGATGCGAACAAATCCACACAATTAACGAAGATCTGCAGAAAATCTTTCAATAGAGAAAAGCAAACGTTGTGGAGTTTAACGTAAAGAAAATACAATCCCCCACCTTTTCCAGAAAGAATACATCTACTCTTCCTTAGTTTCAAATGGATAGCCAATTTTTTATTTTTTTTCCTCTTGTACAACCCATGCCCGCGTGGCAACGACACTGCGACCTGTAAGATCTATTGTATCGGAGGGTTGGAGTTAATCTAACAGACGTACTACCTCCCTTATGAAAATGAGTATGTCTTTAGTAGCCAAATAAACCAACCCAAGCTCTGGAGTAACACGACATGATCACATATCGAAATCAGCTTCCACGATGTTGAGTTTCGTCTAGATAAAAGAAAGATATGCTTAAGTATATTTCTTGACGTTTCGCAAGCCTTTGATAAGTTCTGGCATGTTGGGTTGAAATGCAAATTACGACAAGTTCTCTCTGTATACCTATACGATATTCTAGAATCATATCTCGGGAATCTCGGGACTCTTCCGTGTTAGACATGGAAACGAATACTCGGAGCTCAAAGAAATTTCGGCCGGCGTACCGCAAGGACGCGTTCTTGGGCCGCTTCTCTCTCTGTTTATACTCGTGATATACCAAAAGGAAATGGAAATGTCCTTGCTACGTAGCAGTAGGTAAAACAATCGATGCAACGACTGCAAAACTGATAAAAGTCGCATATAAAATCCTATCCAACGTATTGTGTGAACATCTAAAACCTTCTGCAACACACTAATCGCCATGTACCAGTGTGGCTTTCGGCACTTACTTTACTTATGTCCTGTATCCCCTTGTGGGTCCTAGGGCCTCTACTACGCCTACGCGCCATCCTGTACGGTTTCTGGCAATGTGTCTGAGTTCTCCCCAACGTTTCCCTAACTGCCGTGCCTCCTTCTCGACTGTTCTGCGCCATGTTCTCCTCGGACCGCCAGGTTTTCTGCCATCCTAAGTTAGACAGTTCCATTGCATAGCATGGTTCGCTATGGAACTGTCACCCTTACGGAACGTGTGACCAATCCACTGCCACTTCCGCCGTTGGATGGTTGTGCCTATTGGGTCCTGACCCGTTATCTCGTAAAGATGTTCGTTAGAGATACGACTGGGCCAGAAAATCCTTACGATATTGCGCAGGCACCTATTAACAAACGTTTGCAGCTTTCTGGTGATAGTAGTGGTCACTCTCCATGTGCTGCAACCATATAACAGCACGGATTCAACGTTGGGGCGGAGCTGTCTTATCTTGGTGCTCAAACTGATTGCATTGCTTCGTCATATTTTGGACAACATCCCGAACGCGGACTTTGCTTTGGCGATCCTATTGGCTATATCCAGTTCGGTTCCACCATCGGTCAAGACAATACTCCCAAGATACTGGAAATCCTCTACTCTCTCTATCGGTTGTCCAGCAATGCATATTTGAGCCGATAAGTTTATTCCAAGGCTGATAATTTTAGTTTTTGCCGTATTAATTTTCAGCCTGACGACACCTGCCTCCCTCTCCACATCTGCTGTCATTTGGTGGAGGTCCATAATTTTGTGGGAGAGTAAGGATACATCGTCAGCGTAGTCAAGATGTTTTAGTTGATATGTAAGAGTCCATCGAATTTCTCCGTTTCCCGTCGACAAAGCTGCATGAAACACATCGCTAATCACCAATAGAAATAATATTGGTGAAAGGATGCAGCCTTGTCTTACCCCACATTGGATCTCAAATTCCTCAGACAACCTTCCACTGTGCAGAACGTGACATTTGGAGCCTTCATATGTAGCTTTGATAATAGCAATTAGTTTATCTGGAATACCTCTCCTGCGTAAGGCACGCCAAATAAACTCCCTGTTGACACTATCGAACGCCTTCTCAAAATCGATGAACAATAGGTGCAGTGCCGATCGGTAGTCCACACACTGTTCGATGATAATCCGCAGGGTGTTGACGTGGTCGGCACAGGAAGATACAGAGCGGAAACCTGCTTGTTCGGCAACGAGTGTGTCTTCGAGATGTTGTTTGATTCGTTCCAGGATGATTTTAGCTATTATCTTAGCTACAGCAGGCAGCACGCAGATACCCCTCCAGTTTCCGCACTCCATTAAATTTCCTTTCTTAGGAAGATTGACGAACATTCCCTTTTTCCACTAGATAGGAAAGCTCTCAACTTCCCAAGCTCTCTCTATAAGTGGAAGGAGAAGCTCAGCCGATGTTGTTGGCTCGTAAGAGCTCTGCTGGAATACCGTCAAGTCATGCCGCCTTGTTGGTTTTGAGTGCCTTGATCGCGGTAATGATCTCATGTTTACTGGGAGTCGTGGTGCGTATTTGGGAACTTCTCACCTCGGGCATCTCAGTCTGATTTGGGAGCATATCGCTAGCGAATACGCGGTTCAAAACCGTAGCAAAATGCACTTTCGCGTTGGTGTAGTTGCGCTTGTCACGTCGCACGCTACGCTGAACTTCTCTCTTCTTCATGCGATATAGGGACTCTAGCTCGCTTCTTCCTGCTGCTGGGTTAGCTGCAACGCGAGCTTTCAGCTGTTTTCGTTCGTCAATCCGTCTCCAGGTAGCCTCGGAAAGCCACGCCCTATGTATTCCCTGCGATCGGCCAGCAATTCCTTCAGCACCAGATGTAAAAATATTTTTCACAGCATACCAATGGTCTTGGGTGGTTGCGGGCATTGAGCTGCTGATTGCTTCCACACCTTGCGAAAGGTGCTCCCTTAATTGTTGGCGCACTGAGGGATCACTAAGTCTATCGATGTTGAACCGGGGCATTCTTGTGTTGTCTTTGGATCTTCGAACTGCAGCAGTGCGTAGTTGGAGAGTAGCTATCATAAGATGGTGATCTCGTACTATCCCCACATCTGCCCCTCGCCTGTTTCGGACGTCCAGGAGACTACTTCTAAAGCGGTGGCTGATGGCAAAATGGTCAATTTGGTTGGAGGCTGCTTGCCTATCATTGGAAACCCAACTGACTTTGTGGCAGGTCTTGTGCTCAAACATGGTGCAACCTATCACAAGGCGCTTGGCATTGCAGAAATCCACACACCTTTCGCCATTGTCATTGCGGTTGCCATGCTTTCCGATTATATGTCTGAGCCCTTCGTTGTCGTTGCCTACCTTGGCATTCAAATCCCCCATCACTATGACAATGTCTCCATTTGGTGTTGTGTTGAAGACGGCGCTTAAGAGATTGTAGAAGCTCTCCTTTTCGTCCTCAGACTAACTATTCGTTGGGGCGTAGCACTGTATGATGGTGACGCGTCGTACTCTAGTCCGGAATCTGGCCGTCAAAATCCTATCACCATGAGGCTGCCAGGAAATTAGACCCATTCGTGCTGTTGTTGTTAGAAGTAGTCCGACTCCATACTCCCGCGGACTTCCGGATGGTTTTCCAGAATAGAGTAGTACAGTGTTACGCATTGGAGACTGGTACTCGCCCGCTTCTAACCATCTTACTGCACTTACCCCAAAATGTCCAGTTTATATCGCATGAATTCGTTTTCCAATTGAAGGAATGTGGCATTGTAAGGACCTTCTCTTCTCGAGTCGAGGAGCGTCTTTACATTCCAGAAACCTATCTTTGTCCGGGTACAATAGCCAAAAGTCGTCAATGTGATCATTCCTTATCCGAGGCATAGTGTCGGTTTCTGTAGCGAGCTGGTTTCAGTAACGCAGGTTGCTGGCCCACGTGACCTAGACTAGAATCACGGGCCTAGACAACCCGCACTTACAATTTTAACCTACACGTATAAGGGTTTTATACGTATAGTTGCCCGGGGACCACCACTAGGAGGTAAAGTAAGCACTTCATTACGAACTTGATTGTTGCGCTACTGGCCCAAGCCAAATTTTGGGCAGTCAGTAGTTTCAATCGCAATGCAGGTCATCTTTATTGACAGCCAGGCAGCTATAAAAGCGATTACTACCATAGAAACTAAATCGAAGCTTGTGAAGTGTTGTCGAGAAGAGCTCAGGGTTATGGGAACACAGCGCAAGGTATCGCTCTGTTGGGTCCCTGGACACAAGGCAATGAGAAAGCCAACGAGCTGGCGGGAATCGGCTCAGCACCTCTACTAGAACAAGTTGACCCCCCTGTGTGTATCCCGCCTTGCCTAAACAAAATAATCAAACGCATTACGTACCGAAACGAACTAATTGGGCACTTTTTCGCGAAAATCTCGCCGTCAAGGATGACATGCTGCTAACATCTTTAAGATCTAAATGTGATGTTGATGTGGCAGCCTGCCAACTAAATGACTTCCTAATCTCTTCCTTCAGGAGTAGCTGTGTCCCGAAAAATGACAATACAGGTAAACGGAGCGTACCGTGGTGGAATGACCAGCTAGAGATACTCCGCAAAAGGGTGAGAAAACTTTTCAACACCGCAAAACGCAGTAAAAATTGGGACGAATATAGGTCCGCTTTGACTAAATTCAACATAGAGTTGAGGAAATCCAAGAGAACAGCATGGAGAAAGAACTGCGAAAATATCGAGTCCCTTCCAGTAGCAGCCCGTCTCCAAAAGTCTCTCTCAAAGGATCATTCCAATGGGGTGGGATTGCTCATCAAACCTGATGGCACCTACACCGCCAGTCGAAGGGAAACCCTGGAAACTCTGCTCGAGGTTCACTTCCCTGGCTCAACAATTCTAAGCGACCACGTACCTGTTGCTCCTGAAGGCTCCACATGTGGCACCTCCAGAAGAGTTAACAGCTTGTCTGGAAATCTGTTCAGTCAAGAAAAAATTAAATGGGCAATCGGTTCATTTAAACCCTTTAAGGCACCTGGCAGTGATGGTATTTTTCCAGCTCTCATACAGAAAGGTCTGGATTACATCTTGCCTGCCTTGGTAGCTCTATTTAGAACAAGCTTCAACTTGGGATACATTCCACTAACTTGGCGGGAGGTAAATGTGGTGTTTATCCCTAAGCTAGGTAACAAACCCAGCGAGCTACCCAAATCCTACCGTCCAATCAGCTTGACATCGTTTTTCTTGAAAACCATGGAAAGACTGCTAGACTTACACATTAGAGGCATTCTTGAAAAGACTATACCTCTGCACTCTAGTCAATTTGCATACAGGAAAGGTCGATCTACGGAAGGCGCCCTTCACTATCTCGTCACAGAGATTAAAGCTGCCTACCGCTCCAAAGAAATCGCCCTTTGTGCATTCCTTGACATAGAAGGTGCTTTTGATAACACTGGTTATGAATCCATCACTAGTGCTATGAGACGCAGGGGAATAGACGAACCTACTACCAGATGGGTTAGGAACATGTTCGATAGCCGCATAATAACATCTTCGTCTGGAGAGGTCTCTGTGACGGTCTCCGCGGCCAAAGGCTGCCCTCAAGGCGGCGTCCTCTCGCCTCTCTTATGGTCACTCGTGGTGGATGACTTATTGAACACACTTAATAGTTCAGGTTTCACAACCATAGGCTATGCAGATGATCTAGTGATCATCATTAAAGGCAAACATGAAGACAATGTGTGTCAACTCATGCATAATGCACTCCTTGTAGTCTCGGACTGGTGTGCTGGGGAGGGCCTATCGATTAACCCCAGCAAGGCAGTCGTTGTACCGTTTACAAGAAGAAGAACGCTGAATATTGGCTCAGTGACTCTAAACGGCACAACAATCAATTTCTCCGATGAGGTCAAATATCTAGGAATCGTCCTGGATAAGAAGCTTAACTGGAATTCCCATATTAAGAATAAAATTGCCAAGGCGACTACTGCCTTGTGGGCCTGTCGCCGTATGTACGGCAAGACCTGGGGCCTGTCTCCAAAGGTCATTTTCTGGTTATATACCACGGTTGTAAGACCCATTCTGACATACGCGTCCGTAGTCTGGTGGACGAAAACCAAAGAGGTCACAACCATAAATAAACTCACAAAACTCCAAAGACTAGCTTGCCTCGGCATCACAGGTACTATGCACACTTGTCCCACAACAGCCATTGAAGCCATAATCGGACTTACTCCGTTACATATATTCATAAAAAAAGTGGCAATCCGCAGTGCAGTTAGTCTCAGAAAATCAGATGCTAATAGTACACGGGATCACGTGGATCTCATGGAGCTATTGTCCGACTTCCCCGAGCTAGACATGCTCAGCACGGTCTCCGACTTTACGCCTAAATCACTCTACTTTGGTAGAAGGTTTGAGATTGTGATCCCAAGCCGTGATATATGGAATAATGGCGGACCGTCGCTTGATCCAAAAGGTATAGTGTGGTACACCGATGGATCAAAAATGGATTCAGGAGTTGGCGCCGGTGTGTATGGACCCAACCATAAAATTTCGAAATCACTCGGAAGGAGTCCTAGTGTTTTCCAGGCCAAGCTTTACGCCATTGAAACTTGTGCTAACATTAACCTGCACTCAGGCATCAAAGGTGCCTCTATCCATATACTCACCGATAGCCAAGCGGCGCTCAAAGCACTGATCTCCCATGTGATCAGCTCAAAATCAGTTCTAAGCTGCTTCGACAGCTTACAAAATCTGTGGCGACACAATAAAGTAAAATTGTGGTGGGTACCGGGTCATGTAGGCGTTGACGGCAATGAAACTGCAGACCTACTAGCTAGGAAGGGCTCCTCTGAGTTGTTCATTGGACCTGAACCCTTCTGCGGAATACCCGATTCCGCCTTCAAACTTTCCCTAAACACCTGGGAACGCAACATGTGCATCTCCCACTGGAATAACTCCCAAGGTCTCAGGCAGGCTAAAAGAGCTGTCCAACCCTTCCAAAGACAGGCAATTGATATCCTAAAATACGGCAGAAATGACATAAGAAGGCTTGTGAGCTTCCTTACCGGTCACTGCCAACTTCTCTACCACCTCAACAAAATGAGAATTTCGGAGAATATCACCTGCCGCCTCTGCCTAGAAGAGGACGAAACCGCAGAACACGTACTATGTGAGTGTGTAGCTCTGTGTAGAACTAGGAGAAGCTTTTTCCTCAAAGAGATCATATCTCCAAAAGATCTTAGGAACACCTCCGCAGCCGTAATTATAGCTTTCATAAGGAGAGTAGAAGTACTGCTGCCCTAAAAGTGGCCTATGGCACAATAGATCTCCTTGGTCGCAGTGCCTACACGCCATTTGGGCGTGGCCACACACCTGTTTAAAAAAAAAAAAATAAATAAATCCCGCCTTGCACACACAAGCTCGTTGCAGGGAATAAAGCCATTAGAAAGGCGAAGACAAGATCCACTAGGATCACCACTAGGGAGCTGTGGCCGTCCTTCGACAAAGCAAGAACCGAGAGGATTCGTCGGAAAGATAGGAAATCCCTTTCCACCCTCGTATGCATCATCACGGGGCACAACTCTCTGCGGTACCACTTGAAGGAACTACGCCTGACGGAGGAGGAACTCTGTAGAGGCTGTGGTGACGAGGAAGTTTTTGAGGACACTTGACGTTCAGGAAACCGATCGTTGTTCGTGTACGACAGCTAAAGGACGTCTACAAAGTATCCGTCGGTACCCGAGGCATTGCATTCCGTTTCGAAACAATTTTGTTTCTTACGGTTGTGGGTCGCTGGGCCACCGACCACCCGACACTTATCCTGTTTTGTGGCACAGGAAGCTTACCAGTCGTCCTCTTTCATTCACAATTTTCCTAGAAATTCCCAGATGGCACCACGAGGAGGTGGAAGTAGGACTTACTAACAGACCTGCAAGGTGTTCGGCTGCAGTGGGTCTTTCTCGTTTTTTTAGGGGGCCACCACCTATCGGGAGATGCTACTCCTATGAGGCATTTGTTAGTCGTTTATCATTTCCAGCTTACGTTGTGCAATTCTGTACTTGCATTCAATCGATTGCTCCCTATGCGTAAGTTAATATTTGAAAATTTTGTTTTTTTTTTTGCTTAAGATGATACTGGCAATAAAATACTATTTGATGTGAATTCATTCCGTTCGGCCTTCTCGCTTTCACACCCAGTCCAGTTAAATTATTTCACCAAGGGTCAACCTTTACTTAGTTCCAAACTGTTACTGCTAAACAAATACTGCTAAATTGACGAATAATGACGCCAGTTCACCGAGGTCATCAAAGAAAAGAACTTCTAGATGGAGCAGTATTTTTTGGACCAAGACCAGGCATGTGCATAGAAGGTAAAGAATGGTTTTCTTCTCCTCTTCATCTCTGCAGCTCCTGCAGAAGTCATTAGAAAGGAGATCTAACCCTTTGACATGTTAGCCTATCAAACAATGTCCAGTGAAGGCGCAGAAAAGGTTGCTGATCTGTGATCATTTCAGCATAACAAGTTCGGTAGTATGCTTCTGATTTAGCCTAATCCCATCTGTGGTTGGTTGTTCTAATAGGGTCCAGCTTTATTATTAGAACAAAGAGTTTCTACAATTCATCAAAACATTCGCAGCATTAGAAAGAATTTTGATATTCTCTTGGCTCACATCGCTTCTTTGGACCATTTACCTGATCTAATATTTCTTTCCGAAATATGGATTTTTGATTATGAAGCCTTTAATTTTAAAATTCCTAATTTTACTTTTGCAGCATGTTGTAATAATTCGTATGCATCTGGTGGGGTGGCGGTATTTTACAGGAGTGACACGGTGTGTGAAATTGTTTGCCCTAAACTTAAAACTGCTGATTTGATCGTTGTAAATTGTGAGATATCTAGTGCCCGATTCTGTTTTATTGCTGTTTACAGATTGCATTTGTGCGCGGTTAAGGCTTTTGTGGATGAGTTTTCGGTTGTTTTGGAAAATCAAAAATGCAAGAACCAAGTCCTTATAGGGGATTTTAATGTTGACATTTTGTCCAATTCATCAGATGCTGATATTTTTCTTGCTGTTTTATCCTCCTTTGGCTTTGTCTCTTTGGTTAACAAACCAACCAGAGGACTTTCGTGTTTGAACCATATTTTTCTAAAATTACATAGAAATAATAGATTGAAGTATAAAGCTGATGTATTTGATCTTAAAATAACAGATCATAGTTTAACAAGTCTACAATTTGACTCTTTTGTTTGTAGATCAAAACAGTGCTATTCCAAAAAAAATTATAAAATCAATTACGCTGCACTAAAATCTGATTTAATGTTTGACTTTTGGGATGATATTTTTAGTCCTGAGGATCCATCAGTTGCTTTCGATCTATTTCTGAGCAAACTTCAATTGTTAATTTCGAACAATAGTCGACTTTCAAGTACAAGGGATATACACATAACATGTCTAAAACCGTGGATGAATTTCTCGCTTCTAAGGAAAATAAATAAAAAGAAAAAGCTTTTTGCATGTGTTAAAAACATCCAAGTAATACAAGGCTTATAAGATCATTTCAAAAACTTTGTCATGAACTCAAAACTGATATTCCTCTCTGTCGCGACACTTATTTCAAAAATAAACTCTCTGAAAATTTGGGAAACTCGAAAAAGGAATGGGAAGTTGTCAATGAAATTTTAAATAAGACTAAAACTAAGGTAAATACCGTTATTAAAACTGATAGCACGATCGTATTCTCTAAAGTTGCAAATCTGTTTAATGATTATTTCTCAAGCATTAGTCAAAATTTGATTGATTTTACGTTTAAAAACCGGTGTTGTGATGTCTCCTTAATTGAGGATAAATGTCTCCCCAACAGCTTTTTCTTTGAAAATTGTACTCCTTTGGAAATTCATAAACTTATAATGTCCCTAAAATCCTCTAACTCATCACCTGTGGATATGATTTCTAGTGTAGTTCTAAAACATATATCTTTTTATATTTCTGATGTATTATGTCATACATTTAATTTCAGCTTGCTAAAAGGTAGTTTTCCTGATTCACTGAAGCTAGCAGTAGTTATACCACTACATAAAAAATGTGCAACTACGTGTTTGAACAATTACCGTCCCATATCCCTTTGTTCTGGTGGGCAAAATCGCGTCAACACCTCCTCGCGGTGCCCGCTGGTTAGCTATTTGATATTGAACTAACGATAAGCGTATGCTGAGTCTGATGATATATGTGCAGCTGAACACTCAGACATGCGTAAGCACATCTGGGTGAACTTCAGCGCGCATATGTTTAACCGGACGAGGCATCTCTTGTTGACCTGATTGGCTAAAATATGCGTCTCAGAAGTCTAGCAAGAGCTCCTCAGAAGGAGGACGTGCGGCGGACGAATTCTCTCGATGGAATCAACGGTGACGTCTACAGACCAGCGGAGACTTACCGGAGCTACTTCAACATATTTGGAGCTGAGGTCTGTAAGGATTTTCAATACTACGTGAGGGTATTGAAAAAGAGATGGTGGCGGATGAATCCTTAATGGGCCAACGGCAGCGCTCATATCCCCGAAGTGGGTTACTGACATCGGTGTATCCGGCCTCTTGTCCTAGGGGTACAAAAAAAAGGATCTGGATCTCCAGGTTGGGGGTTGTGCCGTCGGGTTAACTTCCCTACCACGTAAAAAACCTTTGGTTACGAAGCAACCAACAGCCTCGGATACGGATGATTTTACTGTTGACGACCCAAGCAAACGTAAAAAGGACAACGATCTTGGTGTCTGCACATGGAATGTTAGGTCCCTCTACAAACCACGTGCAGCCGAACAACTTGCGGAGGCACTAGAATGTTTCAAAGTGAACACTACCGCCATCAAAGAAGTGCGATGGGATGGGCCGGGCAAAAGGAAGATGAAAAACTGCGACATCTACTACGGCGATTACTACAGACAACAAGGACAGCGTCTATTCGGGTGCGGATTTGTCATTGGAGGCAGACTTAGGCAAGAAGTCTTAAGTTTCCGGCATGTGAACGAGCGCCTCATGACTATCCGTATCAAGGCTAAATTTGCCAACATTAGCCTAATATGCGTTCACAGCCCTCACGAGGAGATGGACTACGCGTCAAAGGATGACTTCTACCAGCTCTTGGACCAGACGTATGAGCAATGCCTTAGCCACGACGTTAAAATTATCCTAGGCGACTTTAACGCAAAGCTAGGAAGAGAGGACGTCTTTAGTAGCGTGGTCGGAAAGCACAGCCTGCACGACATCACATCCGGCAACGGACTCAGGCTAATCGACTTTGCGGCGGGGCGAAACTTTGTCGTAGCTAGTACGCGGTTCCCACGTCTCGATATTCACAAGTGAACATGATCGAAAAATCGTCAACCAAATCGATCACATTGCGATCGACGCAAGGCACTCTTCCAGTATTCTGGGTGTCCGGACTTTCCGCGGAGCCAACGTGGACTCGGATCACTACCTAGTTGTAGCCAAAGTACGGATGCGGATATCCAGAACGGAGCGAAATCAACGAAATACTGTAAGGAAATTTGACGTCGGCCGCCTACAATCGCAAGAGACAGCCAGAACCTTTGCCGATCGTGTTTCTTCTAATCTCAATCTAAGTCCTATGCCGCCAGCAGCAAATGCGGAAGACCAGTGGCAGCGTTGCCAACAAGCCATCAGAGATGCCGCCTCTGATGTACTGGGTTTTTCTCGGCCACCAAAACGAAACCGCTGGTTTGATGAGGAATGCCGGCAAGCACATGCAGCTAAACTAGAGGCGTACAAAGCGGCGCTGCATAGAAGGACTAGAGCTGCTTACGAGCTCTACGTGCGCAGGAGAAAAGAGGAATATCGACTTCTCAGGAAGAAGAAAAAGGAGCATGAGAAGGGCTCGATCGAGCAGATTGAGAGACTTTATTGCAGGAATGATGTTCGAAAATTTGACCAAAAGGTAAAAAGAACATGCCAGGGCTTCAAAACCAGAACAAAAGCCCGCAGGGACGGAAGTGGCAATATAGTAGTAGAATCGCAGTCGGTGCTGAGGATATGGAAGGAACACTTCTGCAGACTGTTAAACGGCGATGATGATCAATATTCCGCTGTCAGGCAGAATGGGCCATTCAACAGTGACGATGACAGTCAAGATTCCCGTCAACCCGATTAGAATGAAGGATAGCGATATCTAAACTCAAATCCAACAAAGCTGCTGGAGCCGACGGCCTTGCCGCCGAACTTTTCAAGGCAATAGGAGATGAGTTGGTAAGGAGCATGCACCAGCTCATCTGTAAAATCTGGTCGGACGAAACTATGCCCGATGAATGAAACCTCAGCATCGTTTGCCCGATTCTGAAGAAAGGAGACCCTCTGAACTGCGCCAATTACAGAGGTATAAGTCTCCTAAATATCGCATATAAGATCCTGTCTGCCGTATTATGTGAACGCCTAAAACCGATCGTCAACAACCTGATAGGTCCTTATCAGTGCAGTTTCAGGCCGGGAAAGTCCACCATTGACCAAATATTCACACTACGGCTGATCTTGGAAAAAACCCATGAATATAAAATCGATACGCACCACCTATTCATCGAATTCAAAGTTGCATATGATAGCGTGTATAGAGACGAGTTGTACAGAGCCATGTCTAGTCTTGGCATCCCTGCCAAGCTCGTCCGTTTGTGCAGAATGACGATGGAGAACTCTCGCTGCTCCATTAAAGTCGGTTAGAACATCATCGAACCGTTCGATGTCAGGAAAGGTTTAGACAAGGTGACGCGCTATCATGCGATCCCTTTAACATAGTACTTAAGGGAATTGTACGAAGCTCACTAGCCAACACCGGAGGTACAATGTTTTACAAGTCTGTACAACTACTCGCTTATGCCGATGACATTGATATAATCGGAAGAACTCAGCGGGCCGTCAATGGGGCATTTACGAGTATTGAGACCGAGGCAGCAAAGATGGGTCTAGCGGTCAATGAAAGCAAAACAAAATATATACTGTCTACAAAAAAGGACACCCAACATCGGCGTCTTGGACAGAACGCCACAATAGACAGATAAAATTTTGAGGTAGTAAAGGATTTTGTCTACCTAGGCTCTATGGTGAGCTCCGCAAATGACACCAGTGCGTGGTTAGATCAAACGAAGAATTATTCTTACCAGTCGGTGTTTCTATAGAAGAAAGCAATTGAATAAGAAAACCCGAATTACTAAAGTAACTCTTTATAAGACACTAATCATACCAGTCCTGCTGTATGGCGCAGAGGCATGGCCGAACTATACGGCCTGTACATGGACATCGACTTAGCCAGAAGAGTTCACATACAGCGACTAAGATGGCTGGGTCATTTAGAGTGGATGGAGCCCAATGTTCCCGCTAAGAAAGTCTTCGAATCCACCCCGGATGGACGACGCCATAGAGGACGACCTCGCGGTAGGTGGCGCGCAAACAAGTGGAGGGGGACCGCAACCAACTTGGCGTGCGCAACTGGAGGCAGCTGGCTCGTAACCGTGCTGGCTGGAGAGGTTTGTTGGTTGAGGCCCAGGTCCACCCCGGACCGTAGCGCCATCTAAGTAAGTAAGTAAGTGACGCCGATTAGAGATTCTAGCGCCCTTCTTTCAGCTTCCCATCTGCTGCACTCAAAGAACGTGTGGTTTGCGCCGTCCAGTTCTGAGTCGCCATATTGGTAAGACGAGCTCCCTGTTTTGCCTATTTTGTGGAGGTAGGCGTTGAAATAACCGTGTCCGGCAAGAAATTGGGTGACGTAATAATTTACTGCCTCGTGTTTCCGTCCCTTCCATTCAGCAATGTTGCTAATCAGCCTCGCGGTCCATCGTCGTCTACTTTCTGAGCTCCATCTCTCCTGCCATTTCTGTTTGGTGAGCTTCTTCGCCTCCTTGGTTGCCGCTTCCACTCCAATTTCCGCCTTTTTGTCGTAGACGTACTGTTGCAAGGAGATCAATAGGGGTCACTCCCGTGATTATGAGGACGGCTGGTTTAGACACCGTTCGGTACGAACTTGCAACCCATAGTGCCGCGCGCTTTTGTACTGCGGCCATTGGTTTCCTGTATTTCTCTTGTCGTAGTGCGTCGACTCATATCTCGCACCCATACAGGAGAATGGCGTAGGTGACTGTCATCATGAGCTTTCTCTTGCTAGAAAACGTTTGCCACTAATCTGCTCAGTGATATTTTAACCTTCGCAGCTCGTTCCGAAGCAGATCTTATTTGGTGCCAGAAAGTGAGCTTCGTGTTTAGGGCCATCCCTGTAAGCCTTGCTTTTAGCAACTCTTCTATGAGTTTTCCGGCGGTGCCCAGCATACACAGAGGCCTGTACGCTGATGGGGAATTCCTTTTCCTTTGCTGATCAGTACCAAGCGCTGTAACTTCCAGCTCCTAAGGAAAACCCCTTCCCGGAGACAGCTATTGTACATGTTCAGCAGTAGCTGAGGAAATGTTTGGGCAATCGTCTTGAGCACCTCTGCTGGTATTCCGTCGGGTCCAGGGGCCTTTCGGTTTTGTAGTGTTTTCGACGCGAGGATCAACTCTTTCTTCGCTGAATATCGGGATTTCTGGTCTTTGGACCGGAGAGGTGTCGGTAGGCCGAACACGATGCGTTGGGAAAAGCGTGTTCACTATAAACTCCATCCTTTCTTTGCCGAGGACAGGACTAACCATCTGTGTTCCCAGTTTTCGCATTAGAACTTTGAAGCCTAGCCCCCAGGGGTTTCTGTTGACATCCCGGCGGAGATCCTCCCACTTCTGTTTATTGCTCGAATTGATGGCCCTCTTGAGCTCGAATCTCATGGTTCTAAATTCCGCTAGAATATCCTCCGTGGGTTCAGCTTGTCTTCTCCTACCCCTGGTGACTTTGCGTCTGAGATGCATGCATCTTCTTCGAAGCGCAGCCATTTCGTCGTTCCACCAGCACACCGGTTTCATGTTTCTATTGGAGCCACTCACTCGGGGCATCGAGGCGCCACAGGCCAGCCGTATGAGTTGCATCGTGGCCTCAACTCTTATTTCAGCAGCTCCCACTGTTTCTACGACCGCGCTTTTTTCTTCTTCGATTGCGGATGTGAGGAGCTCTTCGTTGAGTTTGCTAACGTTGCCTTTCTCGTAGGTCAAAAACGATATACTGGTGATCGCTGCCCGTGTAGTCTTCGATAACTCTCCAGTTTTTAACCCTTGCGGATGTCAGTTCGAATGCGAAGGTAACGTCCGGGATAGTCTCTGCGCAACCAGGTCTCCTAAATGTGGATGTGTTGCCTATGTTCGCAGTGTTAAGCCCTCGTTTTGCAGCCATCTCGAGAATTTGCTTTCCTCGTGAGTCTGTGGTCGCATTCCCCACTCATGTGCTCTTGCGTTGAAGTCTCCAGCGACCAGGATCTCCCTCTCGATCTCTTAAATGAAGTCCTCTAGTCGGTCCAACTGTTCTCAGAACTCGTTTATTCTTTCGTCTGGCGTGAAGTAGCAGCTAATTAACGTAAGTCCCGTTGCCCCGTTCCCATTCTTCAGCTGTCTTGACGTGGCGGAACGGCTTAAGAGTCAATGACTCTAAGGGTCCGAAAGGACCCCAGGTGAGACATCGAACTAAAGGCTGAAGACGTCTTGACTGTGACGCAAAACCTGTTGACAGTATGATGGAAGAAACTTGTACGGTATCTACTCCAGGTGGTACTCGTGAAAACGATAATCCACCCGTGGTCTTTTTGAATACGGCCGGGACGAGGATTCTGGAGGTCCCTACCACCATACTTTTACCCCCCGCCTCTGGCGTTGAATCAGAAGTAGTAGCGACGCTTGTTTCAGAAGACTCTTGTAGCTCTGTCTCTGACTCGTTTGGTAGACTGGGCTGGAATGGCAAAGAAAGTGGCGGAAAGGCTTCGGCTGGAACGTCTAATCTCTGTTTCAATAGAAAAGTAGCTGGTCGAAGTTGTGTCGGTGACGGTTTGACTCGGGAAACCAATAAGGCTGAACGAGCTCCCGAAACGGCGCACTCCGATGGGCTCCTGACTAAGAGTCAACTGAAAAGGAGAAGAAGGAAGGCGGCGATGGCTCGGTGCAAAGAGGCTGCAGAGTCAGCTGAAGGCGCAAGCGCCGAAAGTCATCCTTCAGTAGCGACAGGAAAGAAGCCTAGGTCGGCAGAAAGTGCTCCAATTGGAGCCGATCAATCCCTCAGACCTAACGCTGGCTCCTTTTCGGTCGGCTCGAACAGGTCCAATCTGACGGAGCAAGTTTTGCCTGCTCTTCTTGGTGGAAGCGTGTGCACATCTGATGCGCGCTCTTCTGCCGGGCACACTCTTACCGGTGGCGTTATCTGCGCACAAAATCTGGTGGATGCTGGTGCTGTTACCCCTAAAGGTCCCAGCACTAGCGGACAGAAAATGGCTGACGCAGGCAATGCCACGGGTGGGGGCGCTCGCCTCGCCGGAAGCATGTGCGCACCTGGTGCGCTCCCTTCTGCTAATAAAACGGCGACTATATCTTTGATATTCTCGCAGATAAACCTCCATCACTCAAAGGCTGTTACCGCTCTCTTAAGTAGCAGGCTTTCCGTGGTGCGTACAAAACCCCACATAACATCTATCCAGGAGCCATACGTGCGGAACAAGCGCATATGTGGTTTTGGGGGTGTTCGTGGAGTAACGGTGCTATGTGACGAGCGATCTGAAAGACCGAGAGCTTGTCTAATTGTGCCGAATTTCTCAGGATCAGGAACCAAACTTGGACAATTCTGTGGACAAGACCTGGTTGCTGCAGCTGTAAGCTACGAAACGACCGGCAGTCGGAAAACCTTCGTTGTTTTGTCGGCTTACTGCCCTTATGATTCGGTAATACCTCCACCACCGAAGGCGGTTGCCGAACTCATAAAGTACTGTGACACTCGGGAGATGGGACTAGTCATGTGTTGCGACGCGAATGCTCAGAATACAGTCTGGGGCAGCAGCAAATGTAACATACGAGGGAACCATCTCCTAGACTTTATACTATCCTCTGGCATGGTAATTAACAATGTTGGCTCCCAGCGAACTTTTGTTACGGCAAGGAGACAGGAGGTAATTGATTTGACTTTATCTAATAGGTATTTCAAGTCAATTACTAACTGGAGGATACTGCCGGAATAGATACATTGCCTTCCAAATCGAATGCGAGGCAATAACTTTGCAGGAGAGGAGGAATCCGAGGAAAACCAACTGGGTGCGGTTTAGGGAAGAGTTAGACAGATCTGTTAAAATTCCAACTAAACTCAGAACGAAACGAAAAGTTGAGGATGCTGTTCAAAACCTGACTGGTATTCTTACCAGCTGATTTGAACTGACGTGCCCATTGACAAAAACCCCCTGCAGAACTCCGGTTCCCTGGCGGAGGCCAGAACTGCAGCGACTTAGGAAAGAATCCAGAAAACTTCTAAATAGGTCACACAAGATAAATTTAGAAGGTGACTGGGATCTTTTCAGATCGAAGCAAAAAGACTATAAAAAGTTAATTCGGTTGTCGAAAAGTGCTTCTTATAGAGATTTTTGTGAAAATATCGAGACAATCGGTGAAACCAGCAGGTTGGTTAAGGTCCTCAAAAGGGGCAAGCTGACCAAACCGGAGTCACTGAGAAAGTCTGATGGCAAGTTTACTGAGACAAAAGCGGAAACTTTTAGTCTTCTGCTGGAGACTCACTTTCCTGGCAATCAGATAACCACTAGGTCGCAGCTTGGCCTACTTACCGAAGCTGAGCTTGATCTAAGTCAGAAAACTCGGCGCAGCTGGTATATTGTATTAGCCGTGGTAACAGAGGAGACCATCAAATATTTTGATGGTTTCAAATCGCCTGGCACCGATGGAATATATCCAGCTATGCTGCAACAGGGTATAGATCAACTATTGCCAAATCTGAAAACAATTTTCACCGCTGGCATATATTCCTACATCTTGGCGGACAGTCAGAGTAGCTTTCATACCGAAAATTGGAAAGGAAGACTATTCGCTCCCCAAGAGTTTCAGACCCATAAGTTTGACATCGTTCTTACTGAAAAGTATGGAGAGACTGGTAGAATTTCACGTGCACAAAGTTGCATTGAAACTGCATCCACTATCGGAGATGCAGCATGCCTATCAGCGTGGGAAATCCTGTGAGACCGCACTTCAAAATCTAGTGTCCAGAATTGAATGCGCGCTTGATAGGAGAGAATACGCGATGGGTATCTTCATCGACATTGAGGGTGCTTTTGACAATGCGACTTTTGACTGCATGTGCGACTCTGCCAGACAACACGGGGTAGATGAAACATTAGTGTTGTGGATTAAAGCAATGCTAATGAATAGAACTTTGGTAGTGGATGTGGATTGTGGCCAATATGTTATGACAGGGGTAAATAGGGGCTGTCCGCAAGGTGGTGTTCTGTATCCACTGTTATGGTGCATGGTGGTTGACTCTCTGTTGAACAGTCTAAATAGTTCTAACGTCTACGCTCAGGCATATGCGGATGATGTCGCCGTACTTTCTGACGGGCCATGCCTGGCGACGGTCTGTGCTAACGCGCAGGCGGCGCTGGACATGATCGATGAATGGTGTACTAGGAGTGGGCTTTCGGTGAATCTTCTTAAGACTGAGGTTGTTCTTTTTACGAGAAGGAGGATTTTGACCGGTCTGACTCAGCCAGTACTAAAAGGCGTCACCATTCGCATTTCCAATGAAGACAAATATCTGGGAGTGATTTTAGATAAGAAACTTCATTGGTCAAAACACTTCTTCTTCTTCTTCTTCTTCCTTTTATCAGCGAGGCTATGATCCGAAAACAAGGGATCACAACCCTCCCACTTCACCGCATTTCTACTGATCCGCATGTGGGGTTCGCCTATTTGACCTCAGAAAATATCGGCAGGCCTGCCGATTTTGGATCACTCGGTTACTGAGGCCAATGAAATGCCGATGTCGTCGCATTTGTCTGATCCAGGCGTTTATAGGCCTGCCTTTCCTACATCGCGATGTCTTTGGAACGTGCATAGATATTGCCTTTTTAACAGGGTTCAAATGATCTCTTCTTTGAACGTGGCAATACCAGCTGAGCCGGTCGCGCTCTAATTTGTGTACGATGGTTTCCTTGATGTGAAAGCTTCCACGGATCTTCGAACTTCTTATTCGATCAAGCTTGGTCACTCCTGCTGTCATGCGAAGCATCTTCATCTCAGCTGCCGTTAATTTACTCTCATACTTTTTGTACATCGTCCAACATTGTGAACCGTATGTGAGCGCTGGACGTACAACTGCGGTGTAGAGCCTTCCTTTCAACTTAGGGGGCATTTTTCTGTCACAGAAGATAGCGGAATTTTCTCGCCATTTCATCCACCCTACGCTTACACGATGATTGATGTCGTCATCACAAGTTGCTTTGCTATTGATCATAGATCGCAGATATTTGAACTTTTCGCACTTGGGAAGCACTGTTCCATTCAAATAAATGTCTGGAATAGGCCTGAGTGGATCAGAGAACGGGCAGCACAAGTACTCTGTCTTTATTGAACTAATGCGATACCCATTTCGCTCCAAAACGTCCACCCACACATCAAGTGCTCGTTGCAGGGATGTAGGATCCTCACTTATGATGGCTCCATCGTCAGCAAAGAATAACTGATGTACCTTGGGGTCCATCACTTTACCTTCAAGCAGATAATCAAGGACTGTAATAAAGAGCAAAGGACTTAAAACGCTTCCCTGGTGTACCCCGACTTTGATTGGGAACTCTTCGGTTACTCCAGCGGGACATCTTACTCTTGTCTTTGCTCTTTCGTACATGTCCATGATCATCTGTACATAGGTTTCTGGAACCCCTCGATGTCTTAGCGCCACCCATATCAGATCTCGTGGTTGTCTGTCGAATGCCTTTTCAAAGTCAACCAATACAATATGCAAATCCCTTAAGGAATCATGATGTTTTTCCATTATGATCCTTATACTTTGGATTGCATCTGTGGTTGATTTACCCGAGACAAACCCGCACTGATCATCAGATAGCCGTATTATTTTTCGCAGTCGGCCACCTAATACCCGCTCAACGATCTTCATGGTGTGTGATATCAGCTTGATCGAACGGTAGTTATCACAGTTTCGCGTATCACCCTTCCCTTTATATACAGGGAGAAGGTAACTTTCCCTCCATTCATTCGGCATTGGATCACCTCTCACGAATTTGGAGATGAGAATTCTGAGCCATCTGAACCCGATGTCTCCCATCTTTTTCCAGAACTCAGAGGGTATTTCGTCTGGCCCAATCGCTTTTCGTTTTTTGGAGTATTTGACCGCCTCACTAACTTCTTCGACTGTAATGTCGGGTATTTCTTCACAGTTAGGGGTGGCTCTTGGAAAGTATAGCCGGGGAAACTGTTCATTCAAAAGCTCTTCACAATACTGCCGCCACCTCTGCAGAATTTTGTCGTCATCCACAAGAAGCTGGCCATGAGCATTGCTAATGAACTTTGGCGAACGAATCTCCTGAGCATTCTTCCTTCTTTGGGCGGCTATTTTGAAGATAGTGGCACTCTTGTTCATATTGTGTCTTCACAGCTCCTGGATAGCCTGGTTTGCATCAGCAAGCGGGGAAAATATTTTCTCCAGCTCCCGATACAGGCCCTCCGTACTCTCTGCTTGAAGCTGAGCGCACTTCTTCTTCGCTTTTTTCTTGCAGCATCTGTATTCCATTTCGAGGCGAGCTTTTTCGTCACTATTATTAGAGGGGCACTTTGACCAAGCTTTGAAAGCCGCTTTCTTCTCATTTATCACTTTCTTAGCTTCATCACTCCACCACCATGTTTCTTTGGCATGTTGATGGTGGCCTTTTGAAGCTCCTAGCAGTGATTTGGCCTTCTTTAAGCAAGTTCGCTGTAGGGAATCCCACATATTTTGTGCTCTGCACTCTTCATCCTCAGCTCCGTTGATGGTGTGAGAGAGGTAATTTTTCATTACGAAAACAAAAGCATCGCCTTTTTCTTTGTCCAGATTGTACCACTTGATTTTCTCAGAGACCCCTGTTTGTTTGCTTTTCTTTGGTGTTTTCATAAAAATTTCTGTTAGCAGGAGACGGTGTTGACGAGCGATTGCCTCTCCCAGGATCACTTTGCAATCTTTTACCCGAGGTTTCATGAAACTGCCTACCAAATGGTAGTCAATCTGAGTTTCATCTCCACCACTGCTGTAAGTGATCAGGTGTCGGCTTTGTTTGATGAACATGGTATTTAACACGATAAGACCGTGTGATTTGCACATGCCTAGGATGTCTTCACCAGGAAGGTTCCTGGTGCCATATCCTAGTCCTCCATGGCAGTCTTCATAGTCTTCGTTTGATTTCCCGACATGTCCATTCAAATCTCCTCCAACAAATAGAAACTCTTCCTTTGGGATGTTCTTAAGGAGATTGTGGAAATCTAGCCAAAATGCATCTTTATCTCTCTGATTGTACCCATCGTGGGGAGCATATGCACTGACAATATTCCACACCTCTCCTTGTATTACTAGTTTGAGAGACATCAAACGGTCGCTGGACTTCGAAATGCTCAAGACGTTTCCAAGTAGCTCTGCCGCAAGGATGATACCGATTCCGTTCCTAGCCTTTTCCGTTCCGTAGTAGAACATCTTGTAATCTTTTGTCCTAACGTCCAAGAAACGCGCCCGATTCCCGGTGTTTTTCCATTTCGTCTCTTGGACACACAAGATGTCCACCCGCCTTCTATTCATCATCTCTTCCAGCTCGTAACTTCGACCGGTCATGCTTCCAACGTTCCAACTCGCGACCCGTAAATTGCGTCCAAACTGTTTCATTATGTTGCTAGCCCCCGGAATCCGTATAGCTCTGACCCGAACATTTCTGCTCGATCCAGGATCAGTACCATGCACAGCAGTGGTAGTGCCTGGCGGGGTAGTGCCTTTCCTTTTTGCAAGTATTATCATAATGATACTGTTTTGCAATACAATTTTTGCACCATATTGCGATGGTGTTTGTTGTTTGACACGTGCATGCTCCTGTTTTAGTATTGTTTGATCTTTCTTTTATGACACCGGTGATCTCCAGTCGTGTCAACCCACGGACTCGCATGCACACTTGTGGGAGGGTTTTTATGGTAGTATATGTGTCGCTAGGCTCACTTGGGTGTTATATTGCCTAGATCTGATTTGTCCCCTTAGTCGCCTTTTACGACAAGCGCTAGTTGTTGGGGGGCGCTGCAGTGATATTCTTAACCCGTCCCTGCACGGGAATTCATTGGTCCAAACACGTCGAGTCGAAAACATCCAAGGCGCTCTCAGTCTTCTGGCAGTGTAAGGGTGCTTTTGGCAAGACTTGGGGCTTATCACCGAATAAGGTTCTCTGGATCTACACGGCTATGATAAGACCATTCCTCGCATATGCGTCGGTTGTTTGGTGGAAGGGGCTCTCGCGAAAATATGTGGTTGCCTTTTGTGCGAAACTCCAAAGAACGGCTTGTCTCGGCTGCTCGGGAGCTTTCCCGAGTACGCCTGGTTTTGCTCTAGACGCTTTGCTGAACTTACCTCCCCTTGATACTTATATCATGGGTTGCACTATCATAGCCATCCATCGTCTTAGGCGAGGCGGTTTTTGGTATACTCCACACTGGAACTTTGATGAACTTGCGCGACACTTATCTTACGACTCCTGTCTTATGGATATGCCGTCTGATGCAATGACACCAGAACTCCAGCTGATGCGCAAATTTAAAGTCGACTTTCCTTGTGTCCAGGACTGGCTTCGGTCAGAGTCTGAGCCGTGAATGGAATGTAGTCGTATTTTTACGGATGGTTCCAAAACCAGTCAAGGGTCTGGCGTTGGGGTCTTCGTGGAAGTCGACAACATTAGACTTCACTTCTCGTTAGGCAAATATGCGTCTGTTTTCCAAGCGGAAACTTATGCAATCCTTGACTTGACAGGCCACTTCGCTTTTGCCAAGCACCTTAACGTGTTAGGCTTAAGTGATACTACAATCTGCGACGCTTGTGGAGAGAGCGACGACACCGCGGAACATTATCTCTGTGAGTGTCCGGCCTTTGCTCGTATCAGGTGGCAGATCTTCGGTGCGGATGTGGTGAGTGCTGGTACTGTAAGCTCCTCATCACTGAAGTGATTGCTTGGCTTTCTTCGAAAGTCAAGGAAATTCCAATAAAATGGGTAAATCAGGGTTTGCTCTCTGGCAGTACAATGGACCAGTTGTGTCTGAGTGCTCCAGTCGAGTGTTTCCTATCCCGACAAAAAAAAAAAAAAAAACGTAAGTCCCGCGCATCTCACCCAAACGAACCCTCTTTCTGCGCCTTGGCTTTTTACGGCTAATGTCTTTGCGTCTGGGATCCAGATAGCAGCTGGACCTAGCGTGTCCACCATCCAGCTAGGGCCATCTTTATCCTTGTACTGGCACCCAGTATTGGTGAATGTTGAGCTGCTCTGTCATCTTCGTGAGGCACAGACGACAGTTTCAAAGGCGGCCTTTGAAGTGAAGAAGCACGATTCCAGGGACTTGATTCCCCTTGACTATCGGCAAAAATGCTAATATCCCTGACAGATATTGCATTACATTTCAATCAAGACAAGGCTTGCTGATCGCCATGATTTCAGCTTGAAATACATTACGGTGATTCGGTAGGCGGAAAGAGATGCTCGGGTTGAGCTTTTCAGCGAAGACACCACAAGACACCATACCTTCGGTCTTGGACCAATCTCTGTTAAAGTGAACTGAACTAACAGCCAGAAGAGTAGCATTATCCCATTCACTGCGCTCAGAGATGCTCGTTCGGAAGTTACGATCAAATTGCGGTTTCGGAGGAGTATAATCGGTGTTTTCATGAGTAAGGTTAAAAAGATCAAAGATCGAGGAGTGACCAAAGTGCTTGCTGGACCATCTGTAACATCAAAGATAAGTAACGACAATAACCAAGCATACACGTATAGGTTTGAACTTTCATCGATAACTCATTAAGTCCCACATCCATACCATACGCCATCAAAGAAGCTCAATACCATAACTCGGTTCCAAACAATTCGTTTCCGGAAAATATGATTCATAAACTTATTCACCCCAAATAGTCAAATCAATTACGAGCCTCATAAAAAATGTATTCACACCACTCCATTATCATAAATTAAAATGTGCTATTAACCCTGTCCACCTATAGCATTGTATCCCACATAATGTCAGTAACAGAGTCCATCTCCACCACCAACACTACCAGAAACCAAACAAAGAATAACCGCCAGCAACATTGCATCGAAAAGAAACAAAAAACCCTAAAACGGCGAAAGGGCATACTGCATAAAGTGTGCCACATTGTTTCTGGAAAAGCACCACAATCCTACAATGAAACAGCAGCAGCAGGACGAAACAAAGCTAAAGCAACCCCCTTACCCACACGCACACATGTAAATCCCGCACACCAATTCTATACAATCAACACAATCGTTTCGTGGTAATAAAAGTAATTCATGGTTTCTTAAATACTTCGATTTACGTTTCACTTTGAATTATGGTTGTGCAAGCTACTAAGGTCTCGTGTTGGCTAAAGGAATTGCTACGGGTACCCTCATCGTTTCTATGCCATGTGCGCTCTGATAGCTCCAACACTCCAACACTCCACCAACGCTCGCAAACACACACACAGTCACCCTCACTCAGGGAGACAAAATATGAACTCTCGAACGAAATTGTTGCGGAAAACGATTAACTTGAATAAATTGCTCTCTAAATTGTGTGCTCAGGAATATGAAATGATGTTCTCCTGATTTTATTCTGTCGTACACAGTGCGGTCGTTGCGTTCGAAAGGGGCAGTTCCATAAAGTTTGATGGCTTTGGAAAACTTTGATTTTATAGACAATGTGGTGTGGTATCGCACGATCTAGGCGATCTGAAAAATAATGATATCAGAAGATTCCTACGCTTCATCAAAAGTTCAAATTGGTTCAAGGAGTAGGTAAGTGAAATTCTTTTCCAAGATCCATGTGGGATCACAATATACCTACCTACGTGCATTGAGGTTAGCTGGCAGGCACTTTAACCTAACCTTCCGATGGTGCCACATATATTCTTTATTTGATGTCTACTGCCAGTTCACGATATAAGGGGTTTCCCAACATGTGGGGTTTGACAGTTCAGAGAACTTCCAATCTGGGTACTTTGCAGTGTTGTGTTACTTACTTACTTATGTTCTGCATCCCCTTGAGGATCCTAGGGCCTCTACTACGCCTACGCGCCATCCTGTACGGTTTCTGGCAATCTGTCTGAGCTCTCCCCTACTGTTCCCCAACTGCCTTGAGTTCTTCTCGACTGTTCTGCGCCATGTTCTCTTCTTCTGCGTCTTCTGCCATCCTGAGTTAAAAGACTCTATTGCATAGCATGGTTCGGTATGGAACTGTCACCCTTTCGGAACGTGTGACCAATCCACTGGCAATTCCGTCGTTGGATGGTTGTGCCGATTGGTTCCTGACCCGTTCTCTCCTAAAGGCTTTCGTTAGAGATATGATTGGGCCATAAAATTGTTAAGATATTGCGCAGGCACCTATTAACGAACGTTTACAACTTCCTGGTGATAGAAGTCGTCACTGTCCATGTGCTGCATCCTGCTACAGCCTTGTTTTACCCCACTTTGGGTGTCAAGTTCCTCAGACAACCTTCCTGTGTGCAGAACGTGACACACGGAGCCTTCATATGTAGCTTTGACAATAGCACTTAGTTTATAGAGAATACTTTTCCTAGGTAAGGCACACCAAATAAACTCCCTGTTGACCCTATCGAATGCCTTCTCAAAATCGATGAACTGCAAGTGGAGTGGGGATCGATATTCAACACACTGTTCGATGATAAGCCGCAGGGTGTTGATGTGATCGGTACAGGGGGATCCAGAGTGGAAACCTGCTTGTTCGGCATCGAGTTTGTCTTCGAGATGTTGTTTGACTCGCTCAAGGATGATTTGAGCTATTATCTTAGCTACAGCAGGCAGCACACAGATACCCCTCCAGTTTCCGCACTCCATTAAATTTCCTTTCTTAGGAAGCTTGACGATCATTCCCTTTTTCCACTCGTTAGGAAAGATTTCAGTTTTCCAAGCTCTCTCTATAAGTGGAGGCAGAAGCTCAGCCTATGGAGCTCTGCTGGAATACCGTCAAGTACTAACGCCTTGTTGGTTTTGAGTGCCTTGATCGCGGTAGTGATCTCATCGTTACTGGGAATCGTGGTGCGCATTTCGGCATTTCTCACCACGGGCACCTCAGACTGATTTGGGAACATATCGCTAGCGAATACGCGGTTCAAAACCGTAGCAAAATGCTCTTTACATCTCTTGAGCTGGTCCTCATCCGAAATGAGCAAGGAGCCGTCTAGGCTTTTCACTTGGTGTTGGCTGGAGCTGCGACCACCTGTCAGCTCTTTGGTGATTCTGTAGACGGTCCTGCTGTCGCACCTCCGTGCAGCTTCTTCTGATTCTGTAGCTTGTGCGTTGATGTAGTTGCGCCTGGCACGTCGGACGCTACGCTGAACTTTTCTCATCTTCATGCGATACAGGGACTCTAGCTCGCTTCTCCCTGCTGCTGGGGTAGCTGCAACGTGAGCTTTCAGCTGTTTTCGTTCATCAATCTGTCTCCAGATATCCTCGGAAAGCAACGCCCTATATCTTCCCTGCGTCTGACCGACAATTCCTTCAGCACCAGATGTTAAGACATTTTTCACAGAACACCAATGGTCTTGGATAGTTGTGGACAGTGAGCTGCTGATTGCTTCCACACCTTGCGAAAGGTGCTCCCTTAATTGTTGACGCACTGAAGGATAACTTTGTCTATCGATGCTAAGCCGGGGCATTCTTTTTTTGTCTCGGGACTTACGAACTGCAGCAGTGCTTAAATCATCTGCCCCTCGATTGTTTCGGACGTCCAAGAGACTACTTCTAAAGCGGCGGCTGATGACATAATGGTCAAATTGGTTGGAGGTTGCTTGCCTGTCGTCGGAAACCCAGCTGACTTTGTGGCAGGTCTTGTGCTTAAACATGGTGCCACCTATCACAAGGCGGTTGACATTGCAGAAATCCACAAACCTTTCACCGTTGTCATTGCGGTTGCCTAGTCCATGCTTCCCGATTACATGATTGAGCCATTGGTTGTCATTGCCTACCTTGGCGTTCAAATCCCCCATCACTATGACAATGTCTCCAAGACCAATACGCATTTCATTGTCAATTTTGTTCGCTTTAAGTAGCCCTTCACCGCAGGGACAAACGGGATACGACAATAATGTTTCAAATACATACTTGTGCATACATCAAGCAGTTTTTTTTTATAATGTTGGGCGTATCTTTGAGGTAGTCGATCGTATCGCGGGAAATAACATAGGTGCATAAAAATGTTGTCGTAAGTGCGGGTTGTTCTATCTTGGGGTGGTCGCAATTTGAGGTATTCCTGTATGACGTTCCTAATCTCCAGACAGACGGAAGTGCTCAAATGGATTGCGCTTGCTAAAGCGATCACATACCAGCTAATCTATGTCCTCACAGAACACTGTCCAATAAGGTTGCATGCCAAAAAGTTTGAATCTTTCAAACGATAAAATGCGCATGAGTTACAGGGAGAGAAGGAAACTATCCTTTATTTCCCCTGCACCTGGGAGCTTTCCTCTTCTATGATTTCGTCGACCTGAAGAACTTTAGAAATATCTTTCTCCTCATAAAAAACTGCGGATTGTTAATTGGTTCTTGAGTAACCTCAATGCTACGTATACTTCCCTGTGGTGCCACCAATAAGTACAATACTTCGTCGTTGGCTTGCACTGCTTCATTTGTCATACTGGAATTGTGTCTTCGTTTTGTCATCGTCTGGCATCGGAGGGCGCCTATGGCTTCATTCAACAACTAGGCTGGTGTTCGACGGCTTGCAATCATGTTCCTAGCTATCGTAATGTAACATGTTTTAGTGATCTTTGAGATTTTAGCGTAACACTTTTACGGCTGCCGTTTTGAGACCGATTTATCTGTATAATGCACGCTGGTGAACTGGTTGCGAAGATGATATGTATTTGCTATTGATCTTGTACCTACTCGACTGAAAGTGTGTTTGGTTCCAGAATACAATAACAAAGCATCCAGTGTCTTCTTCTATTTGTCTCAGTCCTAATCCAGTTCGTAGCCCACGTATTAAAGGCGCCGCTAATATTTTTTTGGTTTCAGTAAATTTATCAAGAAAACCTGTAAACTCTTCAAATTAGCATTCGGTGATGCATAACTCATACAAACTTGCTTTCCCTATATCTCCATATCCAATCTTTTATTTGTAATGTCTAGTAATAGGCTAACTGTAGATATCTGTGTCCCAACGAATGAATGCTTTTTTCAGCGACTTTGCACAATTTCTAAAATATTTTGTGCATTCACAAATGTGCTCTTATGCCTGTAAAGCCTCGTTTGTTCTTGTGACGTCATCTAAATCTTTGATTTCTATCACCATAGTGACTCAAGTACTGCTGATAAACCCAGGGCTTTTCCAATGTTATTCCGATACGAGTATGAATTAGAGATATTGCTCGCTAATTTCTATTTGCTTAGTAGGGTGGCATTCGCGCCTACCTTTCTTAGACTAACGCCGTGCTTCACATTGCGTAGACCATCGCTATTCGTCATCTCTTATATTGTTTTAATAACCGGCATCTGGATGGGGGAAAGACGGAATATTTGATAAGAGTGCGTGGGTAGGTTTCATCTTTCTCTCGACAGGCTTAGCTGGTTGATGATTAAGAGTTGATTTTAAGAACGGTGTTGTTGTTTGGCTTCACTTGGCTACTTTTATTGGGCGATGGAAATGCTGTACATGCACGTACTGTTTAAAAGGCAGATTTTTCTCGCACCCGAAGGATCAATTTGTGTTTTGCTAAGCATTGCTAACTTAATCATAGCTTAACTTAACGTAGCTACTGCTACGATGATCTAGGTAAGCTTTTGCACTTCATCTATAGATATCCTCCCTCGATCAATAATGTGCCATCCTCATCTTCGAAGAAAAATGAGTCGATAATCCCACTATTCCACAAACCACACCAAACAATCACTCGCTGAGCGCGAAGGATGAACACGAGGATAACAGGTGTTAACAATTAACGTGCCAATCTCATGAACTTTCTTCACAAACTCGTATACAGAAGAACGGTTAGTGCTTTATTTCGACTGAAATTTCTGTTCAAAGCTCGGCAACACAGCACTCACTTTGGAAATAGGTTTTCAACATTTCCCGACGTTGTTCAAGCATAAATCGACTAATTTCGTATTGCGAAGGTATAATACTGTGTTTCGGACAATTCTACGAGTGCGAAAGAGCTGTCAGTGTCAAAATAGCAAACATTTTCATTTTCCCGCTATGATATATGAAATAATGGCGGACCGTTGATTGATCCGAAAGGAATCGTATGGTATACCGACGGATAAAAAATGGATTCAGGAGTTGGTGCCGGTGTGCATGGACCCAATTATTTCCAGGCCGAGCTATACGCTATTGAGACTTGTTCTAACGTAAACTTAGACTCAGGCATCAAAGGTGCCTCTATCCACATACTCACCGACAGCTAAGCGGCGCTGAAAGCACTGATCTCCCACTTGATCATTCCAAAATCAGTTCAATGCTGCTTCGACAGTTTAAGAAACTTGGCTCGATACAATAAAGTAAAATTGTGATAGGTACCGGTTCATGTAGGCGTTGACGGCAACGAAACTGCAGACATTCTGGCTTGGAAAGGCTCTTCTGAGTTATTCACAGGACCTAAATCCTTCCGCGGAGTATCTGATTCCACCTTTAAACTGACCTTTAACATTTGGGAACGCAGCATGTGCACCCCCTAAGGTCTCAGACAAGCTAAAAGAGCTATCTAACCCTTCCAAAAACAGGCAGTTGATATCTTAAAATATGGCAGAAACGACATAAGAATGCTCGTGAGCTTCCTTACCGATCACTGTCAACTACTTGACCACCTTAACAAAGTGAGAATTAGGGAGGATGCTTAGAGAGGACGAAACCGCAGAACACATACTATATGAGTGCATAGCTCTGTGTAGAACTATTAGAAGCTTTCTCCACACACACTTCAAGCACACTCCATCCTTCTCGATCCTCCGCCATTGACTCCAACTCATCAGGAGGAATCCCTAGACGGCTCCAGGAAAGATGTCGGACTTGATCCAACCATCTATTTCTAGGACTACCGAGGAGTCGCTTACCTGATGTCACGGCAATCATGACACATCTAGGAAGCCGGTTTGGGGGCAGACTTACTACGTGACCAAACCGTCGAAGCATAGATCGCTCCGTTCGGAGAAGTAAGTGCTCAACATTGAGCGCCTCGCGTACTCTGGTGTTGCGCGCTCAATCCCTACGAGTTATTCAAGCAACACCGTCAAGGAATCTCATTTGTTTTTCCATGCGTGGGTAGGGGAAAAAATTTGTTAAAGATACTTATTAAAGAATTATGCCCGACTCCATGCTCCTGTATGGTTACCCCTCCAATATCTCTGCCCTGTTGTTGCCCTGCAGCACTGCCAGTCAAAGCATTCCTCCGCAGGGGCGGGTTTGACATTACGTACACGTCACTTCTCTTTAGCTGCCAGAGCTGGCAGGATCTTCGTTTCTCGCTTTTCTCGTTGCTCGTTCCTCTATAAGCTGTTGCTGCATCATACTCGTGATTACTTCATTTGCAGTCTCCCATCCTTCACTCCTCGCCAACATAAATGAGCTCAGGCTTCTTGGGGTTACTTGCCCGCCAATTACTCTTCCTAAGATGCTCCTGGCCCTGGTATAATGCTCGCATTCCATCAGTGCATGCTCTGCGTTCTGCACTTTTCCTTCGCAGTGCTGGCAGAATGGGTCATCCGCGTGCTTGTACTTGTAGAGATACTCAAGGAAGCATCCGTCCCCGATAGAAATTGTCTTAGGTAGTAGTTTACCTCCCCATGCTTTCTGCTAATCCATTCATCAGCTTCGGGGATCAATTTGTAGATATGTCCATCGCCATTTGTTTGTGATCTTCCACCTATGTTGCTATTCTGCTTTTATAGATTCTATAGCCATTGTTCTGTCATCGTGCTCGTTTTCTCGTAGGGCCGCAGTCTTTTTCACATCTAGATTGATAGGCTTATCTTATCCGCTGATACAGTTACCTTATCCGCGTAGAATACCCTTAAAGATAGGTGGAGGCTTCACTATTGCATTCAAGTGTTACCAAGCGTAAGGCCATCACTTAGCCATCTACACAGATGGTTCAAAAATGAGCACTGGTGTAGGATCAGGTATCTCCTCCGATCCTCTAGGTGTATCAAAATCCATACGACTTCCAGACCACAGCAGTGTCTTCCAAGCAGAGGTCTTAGCAATGGCAACAGCCGCCCGTGAGTCTGTGGTAAGGGCAATACCGCCAGAAGGTATCACCATCTTTATCGACAGCCAGGCAGCTATGAAAGCGATTACTGCCATAGAAATTAAATCGAAGCTTGTGAAGTGTTGTCGAGAAGAGCTCAGGGTTCTTGGAACACAGCACAAGGTATCGCTCTGTTGGGTCCCTGGACACGAGGGTATCCCAGGCAATGAGAAATCCGACGAGCTGGCGAGAATCGGCTCAGAAGCCCTACCAAAACAAGTTGACCCCCTGTGTGTATCCCACCTTACACACTCAAGCTCGCTACAGGGAATAGAGCCATTGAGGAGGCGAACACAAGATGGAGCTCCATGAAAACTTGCGCCATCTTTCGACAAAGCAAGGATCGAGAGAATTACTCGGAAAGATAGGAAATCCCTTTCCACCCTCGTGGGCATCATCACGGGGCACAACACTCTGCGGTACCACATGAAGAAACTACGCCTGACGGAGGAGGAACTCTGTAGAGGCTGTGGTGACGAGGAAGTTTTTGAGGACACAACCTCACTTCCTGTGCCACTGTCCGAGTCTTCAACACTCCAGGAAAAAGTTCCTTGGTAAATATTTCTTCCAGGATCTCGAGGAACTTTCCGGCGTTTCGGCAGAAAAGATGCTGAACTTCATCAAATCATCAGGGTGGTTGGTATGCAGAAATGAAGTAAGTGACTGAGTTAGTAGTTTTTAGTTTCATTGGGTAAGGGATTACTTTTTCCCCCACGGGTACCACAATGGGTCAACGCTGACCTGAGTGTGGCAGGGAGCGTCCCTCCCTGCCAGCCCACATACCTAACCTAACCTAACCTACCCTTAAAGATGCGATTCTATGCGTCGAGTTCATGGTCCTAGTGTATGACTAAGGATGCATCGCTGATGCCCATATTGGGGCTGCATACAGGAGTATTGACCTACTCACGGTTGTTAGGAGATTTCTGATTGGTTGCATTGGTCCTTCAATATTTGGCATTAGTCTGCATAGTGCCGCTACTGCCCGATAGGGCTTCTCGCCTGCGTACATTAGGTCGTCCCCGAAGCTGAGTCTGTGGTCCAGCAACACTCCCAGGTACTTGATGTATTGCTTCAATTCGATAGTTTGCTCACCGACCTGTATGGTGAGGTGCTCCTTTTTTTTACGGCAGATTATGAGTACGGCTTCGGATTTGTGGTCCTCTAGCTCTACACCTGATGTCTAAACTGATGCAGGTTGACTAAACGTATGCTCCCGGACGTCTGTAAGAAATCATCGACATTCTTGCTGTCTCTCAGGCCATAAAAGACTCTGCCAGGCTGAGTAGAATTCTGTCCAAGGAGCATTCTAGCCCATCCTTTATTAAACGGCCGGATGGGACTTAGACGGACTCCTCTAGCGAGTCACTGGAACTTTTAATGAAAGCACACTTTCCAGGATGTAGTAATGAGATTGCCCTCCCACCAGTAGCTCAGGGCGCGCAATCTTCTTCCTGGAATGACGTTAAGACAACAATTTCAGCCGTTAACACCTCCTGGGCTATTAACAGCTTCTCTCCCTATAAATCGTCCGGCCTTGACGGCATTTTCCCTATTGTGCTGCAAAATACACTGGACCAGGTGGTCCTGTGGCTAGGTCGGATCTACAGAAGCCGTATTCTCCGAAACCACGTTCCCCTGAGCTGGAGACGTGTTCGTGTCGTGTTTATCCCGAAAGCTGGGAAGCGGGGTCATGGATCCGCAAAGGATTTCAGACCCATTAGCTTATCCTCTATTCTTTTAAAGACGTTGGAACGCATCTTAGATATACATATCCGAAATACCCTAGATAAATCCCTTCTATCCAAATCTCAACATGCGTACACTAAAGGGCGATCGACAGAGACGGCGCTCCAGGAAGTTGTGCGAACGATAGAAAAGACAATCAATTTCAAACAATATACCCTTGCTACCTTCTTAGACATTGGAGGTGCCTTCAATAACGTCAGTACGGAATCGATTCAGGAAGCTCTGATACAACTGGGTGTGGAAGAGTTTATTACCAAATGGATATTGACAATGCTAAGAACCAGAATCATTCAATCGAATCTCGGCAACAGCAGCTCCACCATATCTGTTGTTAGAGGAACTCCTCAAGGTGGGGTCTTATCTCCTCTTCTATGGCTTATGGTCATCAACAAGGTTGTCGCGTATGCGGATGACGTGGTAATACTGGTATCGGGGATGTTTCCATCCGTAATCAGTGAGATTATGGAAGGTGCCTTGGGCAAGATTAGCTCATGGGCCACTGGATGTGGACTCAGCGTCAACCCAAGAAAAACTGAATTGATGCTCTTTACCACTAAAACCAAAATACCGACATTCACGCTTCCACGGCTAAATAATCATCTACTCTCCCTATCCACCAGTGCCAAGTACCTTGGCATGGTACTTGATCCTAAACTAAGCTGGAAGCTTAATATTGAGCAACGGTAAAGAAGTCCTGTGTGGCTTTCTATGCCTGCAGCAAGACCTTTGGCAAGATGTGGGGACTTCGGCCGAAGATGGTCTTATCGATGTACACTGCCGTGGTGCGTCCCATTCTTTCCTATGGATCGCTAGTCTGGTGGCTTGCGCTAAGGAAAGCTTATAACATCAAACTTATCAACAGGGTACAAAGAACTGCGGCTATAGGCACAACGGGTGCCATGAGGACATGTCCAACCGATGCCTTGAACGTTATTCTGCACCATTTACCACTCGATCTTCACATTATACAGCTATCATCATATAGTGCGGTCAGGCTAAGGGAAACGGAATGCTGGTGCAGCAATCCGTATGGACACGGACACCATTGCCATCCTCATTGACAACCAGGTGGCTATCAAGGCTATAGTATCTGCCACTACATCCTCAAGGCTAGTAGAACAGTGCAAAAAGAACTCGCCTCGCTTAGTCACCGGCTAAGGATCTGTCTCCTTTGGGTTCCAGGTCACAGCAACATTAAGGGGACTGAGTGGGCTGATGAACTCGCGCGGCAAGGGTCTGCTCTTGATGCTTCCCTAGCAAACGAAGTGAAGTGAACGTCCCGTTGGGGGTCCTTAAGGGAGGCATCTTCGCGCACTATCTGCTAAAGGTGGATATTAGATGGCAGGGGGTGCGGAACTATGTCATCTCCAGGCAGATGTGGCCCAAATACTCCCGAAAAAGAACGCAAGATCTACTAAACAGAAACCGTACAGTTATCGCAAGAATTCTGGCAGTTAGTACTGGCCACTGGCCCATCGGGGTTCATGCGGGCAGAATAGGCATTGCATTTAATGTACACTGTCGCAGCTGCAATACTGATGATGAGATAGAAACAATCTTACACTTCCTCTGCAAGTGCCCGGCTTTAGGCAAGGCCAGACAGCGCACCTTAGGTAAACTCTTTTTCGACAACCTTATAGAGCTAGCAGAGATTAGCATTAGGGATATTATCAGCTTCCTCAATGTAACGGGGTGGATTTGAATAATCCTTACCTCCTTTTTCTTCTTCTTTCCCCTAGTAGTTAACATCCGTCAGGTGACTTGAGTTGTGGTAATAAAACGGCGCTTCTCCGCTAATTAAGTGTCGGCGTGGTTTGCTGATACAACCACTCCTACCTACCTACCTACCTACATGTCTCTCAGCAGAAAAGACTGTAGACAACTTATTGGCGTCTTGACAGGCCACTTTGCTTTCGCCAAGCACCTTAACGTGCTGGGCTTGAGTGACACTCCAATCTGCGACGCTTGTGGAGAGAGCGATGACACTGCGGAATATTATCTCTTTGAGTGTCCGGCCTTTGCTTGTATCAGGTGGCAGATCCTCGGTGCTGATGTGGTGAGTGCTGGTACTGTAAGCTCCTCATCACCGAAGTGCTTGCTTGGCTCTCTTAGAAAGACAAGGAAATTCCAATAAAATGGGTACATCAGGGTTTGCTCTCTGGTAGTCCAATGGACCATTTGCGTCTGAGTGCTCCAGTCGAGCATTTCATATCCCAAAAAAAAAAACCTGATGTCTGTAGCCATAGCTTCACGATTGCGATTGTTTGATTGCAGTTTTGCACAACTTCCTCTAATTTTTTAGCCACTGCTACAATTGCGATAACGTCGATGATGTCTGTGACATCATGTGTGACATGATGTGTCATGTGTGTCATGGTAAAGGGTTCTGTCTTCGAAATAATTCACAAGGAACCTCATTTCAGCAGCTTGTATCCGCGATCTTTTGTCAAAATTACATGTAATTTAAAAATAAACCACCAGATGGCTCACCCGTAACATTCATATTCAAGCTCACCAGCAATTCATTGCGAAAACAATCCGGACTGGCCCCACTGTGTGTCTCCGGTTTTCTTCTCACACATAATAAGCTCCGGCAGACAACTCCTTTTCCTCCTAAATGTCGATAGAAGTCATATACACATAATAAAAATTTATACAAGAAATTACTATCGCGTTGTGTCCCTTTCGTATCCGTTCGTGCGACCCCGTGCGCTACAATGCTCCATCTCTCTGTCTCACATTTGCATTCGTTTCGTTATCCACATCCCTAAATACGTACATTGTGACCAGACCAAATCACTGAATGCCTTGGCATGGCAATGCTTCGTATGGTTGGTCCCCCCTTTCCGCCCCCATAATTGTATCTAGATACAGAGGAATACGGAATACCCTCTGTGTGCTATTATATCAACATTCAACACACTAAGTATCTCTCTCTGTCGTGTCGGGTTGGTTTCAATTATGCCAAGAGGATGGGGGCTATTCTACGATACGATTACGGGCAACAGCAGGCAGCAACGTCTTCTCGATTCTCGTCTGCTGCTCTCGCAGTTCAACTGTATGTATGAGTAATGGATATTTACAGATAAAGATATATGCACACACACTCATATGAATCCATAATATTAACAGCAATAATAATAGGCCGTATATTATGTTTGCTTTCCGAATGAGCAGGCAAATCGTTTCAGTTGTAAATTGACGTTTGAGTTAGCTGCCAGTTCGGTTCATATTTATAGTCAGTCAGTCATTCAGTCAGGCAGTTAGTTAGGGCAGCAACGCGGCGTGTTGTGAAGCATACACATAACTTCGTCGAACGGATTAAGGTAGTAGATACAGTACGGAGATATTGGGAGTGGAGAAACTATTAGGAGGGAACAACAAACCCCCTTTTTATATGAGAGTATCTTGTATCTGCCGGTGCATTGGATACAAGATACAACTACACATCAGCTGTGTTTTGACTGCACGATATGATGGTGGTGGTGGTTTGCTGAGATAGTGGTGTTGGTGGTGGTGGTGGTGCTTGTGATTGACTGTTTTGTATCTGGATACATTTATTAGATGAATTTCTCATTTGGTAAATAGGATTTTTGTTGCGACGCGAGTAAGTGAGTCAGACGTGTAGTATGGTGTATCTTGTGTCTCGCTCGCAAAGAGATACTTTATGATATTCGAATTTAATAGTCGTGCGCCAACATAATCGCTAATAGTCTGTCGCTCGGAGTAATTGGTGTAATAAGTGGACGGGATATCTACTGTATCTGTGTATCTATCGATGGTATTTACACTCGGTTTGGAATGATTTTTTCACAGTTCACACGTGTTGGCAATACTGTTCGATGTTGAGATTGTAAAATGTTGCCGGGATGTTTATAATGTTGATGGTTATGATGATGATGATGAGGCCATGTTGATGATTGTGTGATGATTATTTTCCATTTTATTATTATTACGGTTTTGTGAGACGTAGAGCGGGTGTCAATAGTGTGCTAATTGCATGTGAGAGATTGTTTTTTGATCTCATTTAGTGTTGCGACGGGTCATCGTCGTCGTCGTCGTCGTTGTTGTTCGTTTCTTTTAGATATTCAAGTGGATTGTGCTCTCTCTATTGTGTGTTTTGTTCATCATCTATCTGGGAGATAGAAAAAAAAAAATTAAATTCAACAACAACAACGAGGAGGCCCGGTTAAGTGTTTTTTGTACGTCCCCGTGGTATACTGTGTGTGCTCAATCAATTTATTTGTCAGCCCCTGGGTTCTTTATTTTTTCGGCTCACGCTTTTGTCATTTATTCGTGTTAATCAACCATCAAGAGTTGAGATACAAATTCCTTTTTTTTTCGGTCGGTCGTTTCGTTTGTTTTGTGTGTTGCGCCTCTTGTCCGTTTTATAATAGAGGCGCCCGGAATTAAATGAATATTATTGTTATTTGCTTGCTCTTCTTCGCGCGGATAATTGATTGTGTCAATAAAAAGTGTGGAATTATTGAGAAATAATTTTCTTTTATAGAAATGATGATGGTGGGAATTAAATAAATTAGATAAAATGAAATAAAAGAGAAAATTAAATAAAAATGATTAAGTTGTATCTACGGTGTGTGGTTGGATAATTTTGGATACGTTAACATCCTGTAGATATACACTAGTGGATTGGTGATTTCTAATTGGAATTAAAAACGGATTTATGTTTTGCCAAAGAGGATTTAAGTGGCACAGAGATTAAGAGGATTCTTAAGGCTGATTGGATTTTAAATTAATTTCCGGCGCTGGGATTTCATAAATAATTTTGTATCTCGTCGAAGTGATTAAGGTGAGTGGAGTTGTTTTAATTTTATTTTTAGATCATTTAGTGGGAGATGTTATAAATGTTTGTTGCCATATGGTCTGTTTCTTGTGATCCGTGTGTACTTCCTCTGTCGTTTTGCGGTGCGGTAGTATCTATTAAGCTCTCGAACGATGTCCCTTTGAATTCTTTATGAGTTAAGGAGGTAATAATCTCTAAGTTTATATGACCTAGGTATAGTAATGGTCATTGAAGTGGCAGTAACGTCGGTTGGCAATGTCCCTTTGTAATTGTAGCAACAAGCAGAATGCGGTTTTCCTAATTTTTCTGATTTACACGGGGTACACTCAAGTGCTTCTTGGGTTTTGAAGTAACTAGTTGCTTCAAGGATAATACTAAACAAAGACAACATATTTTACTCTGGCCAAACAAGGACTTTTCCTGTAGTAAATTTCTACACGAGAAAGACACCGTATACTGTCTACTGCTGTGAGGTTATTAAGTCGAAAGGAAAACACGGACTTTTAGAGCATCAGAGAGGAACCGGAAGTTGGCTAAAAGCCAGCTTTAAGGATAATCTTGCAATCCCGCTGGATTTCGAGGAACCGATTCAAGAGTGCCATTCAGATTCGGTCCAAAATTTCTATATTTCATTATATTGAAGCGGGTACAATCGCAAGAGACCGCCAGGGCATTTGCCAATCGAGTCGCTTTTAATCTCAATCTGAGTCCTCTGCCGCCAGCAGCAAATGCGGAAGACCAGTGGCAGCGTTGCTAACAAGCCATCAGCGAGGCCGCCTCTGATGTACTGAGTCTCTCTCGGCCACCACAACGAAACCCCTGGTTTGATGAGGAATGCCGGCAAGCACATGCAGCAAAACAAGAGGCGTACAAAGCGGCGCTGCATAGAAGGACTAGAGCTGCTTACGAGCTCTACATGCGCAGGAGAAAAGAGAAACATCGACTTCTAAGAAGGAAGAAAAAGGAGCATGAGAAGCGCTCGATCGAGGAGATTGAGAGACTTTATTGCAGGAACGATGTTCGAAAATTTTACCAAAAGGTAAAAGGAACATGCTAGGGTTTCAAAGCCAGAACAGAAGCCTGCAGGGCGAAAATGTCAATGTAGCAGTATTAGGTTGTACCACGTGAAATGTCCGATTTTCCCTCAGTCCGAAATAAGAAGTTCTCGAGTGAACATCTGTGCTAGAAAGTGCAAATTTTTTTATAAGGTAAGGTGGTACGTGGTGTTTGACGTGTGAAACTTTTAGGGTTCCTTACAAGTACAGTTGTGCCCGCTGGATAGCTATCTGATAGTGAACTAACGATGAGCGTATGCTGAGTCTGACGATGTATGTGTAGCCGAACACTCAAACTTGCGTAAGCATATCTGGGTGAACTTCAGCGCGCATATGTTTAACCAGACGGCTCATCTCTCGGTGACCTGATTGGCTGAAATATGCGTATCAGAAGTAAAGCAAGAGCTCCTCAGAAGGAGGACGTGCGGCGGATGAATTATCTCGATGGAATGAACGGTGACGTCTACAGACCAGCGGGTACCTTACCGGAGCTACTTCGACATATTTGGAGCTGATGTCTGTAAGGATTTTTAATACTACGTCAGGGTATTGAAAAAGAGATGGTGGCGGATGAACCCTTAATGGGCCAACGGCAGCGCTCATATCCGCGAAGTAGGTTACTGACATCGGTGTATCCGGCCCCTCGTCCTAGGTGTTGCAAAAAAAGGATTTGGTCCTCCAGATTCGGGGTTGTGCCATCGGGTTAACTTCCCTACCACGTAAAAAACTTTCGGTTACGAAGCAACCAACAGCCTCGGATACGGATGATTTTACTGTTGACGACCCATGCAAACGTAAAAAGGACAACGATCTTCGTGTCTGCACATGGAATGTTATGTCCCTCTACAAACCACGTGCAGCCGAACAACTTGCGGAGGCACTAGAGTATGTCAAAACAGACATCACCGCCATCCAAGAAGTGCGATGGGATGGGCCGGGCAAAAGGAGTATGAAAAACTGCGACATCTAATACGGCGATTGCTACAGACAACAAGGACAGCGTCTATTCGGGTGCGGATTTGTCATTGGTGGCAGACTTAGGCAAGAAGTCTTGAGTTTCCGACGTGCCAACGAGCGCCTCATGACTATCCGTATCAAGGCTAAATTTGCCAATATTAGCCTAATGTGCGCTCACGCCCCTCACGAGAAGATGGACTACGCGACCAAGGATGACATCTACCAGCTCTTGGACAAGATGTATGAGCAATGCCCTAGCCACGACGTTAGGCTAATCGACTTTGCGGCGGGGGAAACTTTGTCGTAGCTAGCTCCAACGTCGCAACATTCAAAAACGAACATGGCTCTCCTTTGATCAAAAACTGTCAACCAAATTGATCACATTGCGATCGACGCAAGGCACTCACCCAGTATTCTGGGTGTCCGGACTTTCCGAGGAGCCAACGTGGATTCGGATCATTACCTAGTTGTAGCCAAGGTACAGATGCAGATATCCAGAACGGAGTAAAAGCAACGAAATGCTGTGAGGAAATTTTACGTCGGGCGCTACAATCGCAAGAGACTGCCAGAGCCTTTGACGATCAAGTTTCTTCTGATCTTAACCTAAGTCCTATGCCGCCAGCAGTAAATGCGGAAGATCAGTGGCAGCGTTGCCAACAAGCCATCAGAGATGCCGCCTCTGATGTACTGGGTTTTTCTCGGCCACCACAACGAAACCGCTGGTTTGATGAGAAATGCCGGCAAGCACATGCAGCTAAACTAGAGGCGTACAAAGCGGCGCTGCATAGAAGGACTACAGCTGCTTACGAGCTCTACATGCGCAGGAGAAAAGAGGACCATCGACTTCTCAGGAAGAAGAAAAAGGAGCATGAGAAGCGCTCGATCGAGGAGATTGAGAGACTTTATTTGCAGGAATGACGTTCGAAAATTGTGCCAAAAGGTAAAAAGAACAATCCAGGGTTACAAAGCCAGAACAGAAGCCTGCAGGGACGAAAATGGCAATGTAGTAGTATTAAGTTGTACCACATGAAATGTCCGATTTTCGCTCAGTCCGAAATAAGAAGTTCTCGAGTGAACATCTGTGCCAGAACGTGCAAATTTTCTTATAGGGTAAAGTGGTGCGTGGTGTTTGACGTGTGAAACTTTTAGGATTCCTTACAAGTACAGTTGTTCCCGCTGGATAGCTATCTGATAGTGAACTTACGATGAGCGTATGCTGAGTCTGATGATATATGTGTAGCTGAACACTCAGACCTACCTAAGCACATCTGGGTGAACTTCAGCTCGCATATGTTTAACCGGACGAGGCATCGCTTGTTGACCGGATCGGCTGAAATATGCGTCTCAGAAATCTAGCAAGAGATCCTCAGAAGGAGGACGTGCGGCGGATGAATTCTCTTGATGGAATCAACGGTGACGTCTACAGACCAGCGGATACCTCACCGGAGCTACTTCGACATACGAGTATTTGGAGCTGAGGTCTGTAAAGATTTTCAATACTACGTCAGGGTATTGAAAAAGAGATGGTGGTGGATGAACCCTTAATGGGCCAACGGCAGCGCTCATATCCCCGAAGCAGGTCACTGGCATCGGTATATCCGGCCTCTTGCCCTAGGGGTAAAAAAAAAGAGGATCTGGTCCTCTAGGTTGGGGGTTGTGCCGTCGGGCTAACTTCCCTACCACATAAAAGATCTTCGGTTACGAAGCAACCAACAGCCTCGGATATGGATGATTTTAGTGTTGACGACCCAAAAAAACGTAAAAGGACAACGATCTTCGTGTCTGCATGTGGAATGTTAGGTTCCTCTACAAACCATGTGCAGCCGAACAACTTACGGAGGCCCTAGAGTGTGTCTAAACAGATATCTCCGCCATCCAAGAAGTGCAATGGTATGGGTCGGGCAGAAGGAGGATGAAAAACTGTGACATCTACTACGGCGATTGCTAGAGAAAACAAAGACAGCGTCTATTCGGGTGCGGATTTATCACTGGAGGTAGACTTAGGCACGAAGTCTTGAGTTTCCGGCATGTGAGCGAGTGCGTCATGACTATCAGTATCAAGGCTAAGTATGCCAACATTACCCAATATGCGCTCACGCCCCTCACGAGGAGATGGACGACGCGACCAAAGATTACCTCTTTTACAAGACGTATGAACAATGCCCTACACACGATGTTAAAATTGTCCCAGGTGATCTTTACGCAAAGAGAACTGCTCGTGAGCTCTACGAGCAAAAGAAACGGGAAGAACATCGGCTTCTCCAAAAGAAGAAGCAAGAGCATGAGAAGCGCGCGTTTGAGAATATCGAGAGTCTATACTCCAGGAACAATGTACGGAAGTTTTACCAAAAGGTAAAAAGAACGTGTCAGAGAAGTAATACCCGTACAGAAACCTGTAGAGATGAAAATGGAAACCTCGTAGTAGAATCACAGTCGGTGCTGAGAATAAGCAAAAACTATTTCTGCAGACTGTATAACGGCGACGAAGACAAACATCCCGCTGTCAGGCAGAATGAACTATTCAACATAGACGATGATAGTCAAAATTTCCGTCCACCTGACCAAAACGAAGTGAGGATAGCAATATCCAAGCTAAAATCCAACAAGGCTGCTGGACCTGACGGCTTACCGGCCGAACTTTTCAAGGCAGCTGGGGATGAATTGGTAGAGTGCATACACCAACTCATTTCTAATATTTGGTCAGACGAGTGTATGCCTGATGAATGGAATCTCAGCATCGTTTGCCCGATCCACAAGAAAGGAGACCCCATCAACTGCGCCAATTATAGAGGCATCAGTCTCCTCAACATCGCATACAAGATCTTTTCTGCGATATTGTGTGAACGCCCGAAACCTTTAATCAACAGCCTGATTGGAACCTATCAGCGCGGTTTCAGGCCAGGAAATCGATCAAATCTTCACACTTCGGCAAATCCTGGAGAAAACCCAAGAATTCCAAATCGATACTCACCACCTGTTTATCGATTTCAAGGTCGCCTATGACAGCATCTATAGAGAAGAGCCCTGACGAGAGTATATGCTGTCAACTAGAAGGGAAAACCAACACCGACGAATTGGACAAAACGTCACCGTGGGCAGCTATAACTTCGAGATAGTAAGGGACTTTGTCTACCTTGGCTCTGCTATAAATTCTTCTAACAAAATCAGTGCAGAAATCAATCGAAGAATAACTCTTGCCAATCGCTGTTTTTTTTGGGCTTATAAGGCAATTCAACAGTAAAGCCCTATCTCTAACAACTAAGGAGACGCTATATAAGACCTTGATCATCCCAGTCCTGCTTTACGGCGCTGAAACATGGACTTTATTAAAAGAGGATGAAGATATCCTTGGTCGCTTCGAGAGAAAAATTCTTCGTAAGATTTTCGGTCCCGTTTGCGTTGACGGTTTTTGGAGGAGAAGATTCAATCACGAACTATACGAGCTGTACAGCGACATCGACCTAGTCAAAAAACTGCGTACTGGACGTCTGAGATGGCTAGGACATGTAGAGCGAATAGACACCAACGCTCCGGCCCGCAGAGTCTTCTAATCTAACCCCGAGGGACGACGCAGTAGAGGAAATCATCGCCGTAGGTGGCGCGCACAAGTTCAAAGGGACCTCGATCAACTTGGAGTGCGCAACTGGAGGCAATTAGCTAAAGACCGAGCTAAATGGAGAAACTAGTTGGTTGAGGCCCAGGTTCACCCCGAACTGTAGCGCCACCTAAGTAAGTAAGTAAGATCTTTACGCAAAGCTAGGAAGAGAGGACATCCGTACTAGCGTTGTCGGAAAGCACAAGCCTGCACGACATCACATCCGACAACGGACTCGGGCTAGTCGACTTTGCGGCGTGACGAAACTTTGTCGTAGCTAGTACGCGGTTCCCATGTCTCGATATTCACAAGGGAACATGGCTCTCCTTTGATCGAAGAACTCTCAACCAAATCGATCACACTGCGATCGACGCAAAGCACTCTTCCAGTATTCTGGGTGTCCGGACTTTCCGAGGAGCCAACGTGGACTCGGCTCAGTACCTAGTTACGGATGCGGATATCCAGAACAGAGCGCAATCAACGAAATACTGTGAGGAAATTTGACGTCATGCGGCCACAATCGCAAGAGGCTGCCAGAGCCTTTGCCGATCGAGTTTCTTCTAATCTTAATCTGAGCCCTATGCCGCCAGCAGCAAATGCGGAAGACCAGTGGCAGCGTTGCCAACAAGCCATCAGAGATGCCGCATCTGATGTACTGGGTTTCTCTCGGCCACCACAACAAAACCCCTGATTTGATGCCGGCAAGCACATACAGCTTAACAAGAGGCGTACAAAGCGGCGCTGCATAGAAGCAGCATAGAGCTGCTCGCGAGCTCTACGAGGGCAGGAGAAAACAGGAACATGGACTTCTCAGGAAGAAGAAAAAGGAGCATGAGAAGCGCTCGATCGAGTAGATTGAGAGACTTCATTGCAGGACTGATGTTCGAAAATTTTACCAGAAGGTAAAAAGAAGGAGCCAGGGTTTCAAAGCCAGAACAGAAGCCTGCAGGGACGAAAATGGCAATATAGTAGTAGAATCGCAGTCGGTGCTGAGGATATGGAAGGAACACTTCTGCAGACTGTTAAGCGGCCATGATGACCAATATTCCGTTGTCAGGCAGAATGAGCCATTCAACAGTGATGATGTACAGTCAAGATTCCCGTCAACCGGATCAGACTGAAGTGAGGATAGCGATATCTAAACTCAAATCCAACAAGGCTGCTGGGGCCGACGGCCTTACCACCAAACTTTTCAAGGCAGGAGGAGATGAGTTGGTAAGGAGCATGCACCAGCTCATCTGTAAAATCTGGGCGGACGAAAGTATGCCCGATGAATGGAACATCAGCATCGTTTGTCCGATCCTGAAGAAAGGAGACCCTCTGAACTGCGCCAACTACAGAGGTATAAGTCTCCTCAACATCGCATATAAGATCATGTCTGCCAAATTATGCGAACGCCTATAACCGATCGTCAACAACTTAATAGGTTCTTAGCAGTGCGGTTTCAGGTCGAGAAAATCCTCCATTGACCAAATATTCAGCCTACGGCAGATCTTGGAAAAAACCCAGGAATATAAAATCGATACGCACCACCTCTTCATCGATTTCAAAGTTGCCTATGATAGCGTGTATAGAGCCGAGTTATATAGAGCCATGTCTAGTCTTGGCATCCCTGCCAAGCTCGTCCGTTTGTGCAGAATGACGATGGAGTACTCCCGCTGCTCCATCAAAGTCGGTAAGAACATCACCGAACCGTTTGATGTCAGGAAAGGTCTCAGGCAAGGTGACGCGCTATCATGCGATCTCTTTAACATAGTACTTGAAAGAATTGTACGAAAAGCACAAGCCAACACCAGAGGTACAAGTCTGTACAACTACTCGCTTACGCCGATGACATTGACATAATCGGAAGAACTCAGCGGTCCGTCAATGGGGCATTTACGAGTATTGAGATCGAGGCAGCAAAGATGGCTTTAGCGGTCAATGAAAGCAGAACCAAATATATGCTGTCCACAGAAAAGGACACAACATCGGCGTCTTGAACAGAACGCTACAATAGACAGATATAATTTTGAGGTAGTAAAGGATTTTGTCTACCTAGGCTCTATGGTGAACTCCGCAAATGACATCAGTAGGGAGATCACACGAAGAGTTACTTTTGCCAATCGTTGTTTCTATGGGCTAAGGAGGCAATTGAGTAACAAAGCCCTACCTCGAACTACTAAGGTAACTCTTTATAAGACATTAATCATCCTAGTCCTGCTGTATGGCGCAGAGACATGGGCTTCGTCAAAACCGATTTAGGATGCCCTTGGTTATTTTGAGATAAAAGTTGTTCGAGCGATCTTTGGTCCCGTCTGCATAGACGGTGAGTGGAGGAGAAGGTACAATGCCGAACTATGCGGCCTGTACAATGACATCGATTTAGCCAGAAGAGTTTACATACAGCGACTAAGATGGCTGGGTCATTTAGAGCGGATGGAGCCCAACGTTCCCACCAAGAAAGCTTTCGAATCCACCCCGGATGGACGACGCAGTAGAGGACGACCTCGCTGTAGGTGGCACAAACAAGTGGAGGGGGACCTCAACCAACTTGGCGTGCGCAACTGGAGGCAGCTGGCTCGTAACCGTGCTGGCTGGAGAGGTTTGTTGGTTGAGGCCAAGGTCCACCCCGGACCGTAGCGCCATCTAAGTAAGTAAGTAAGTCGACCGAATATGAATTCTTACATCCCAACTTAAACATCTTAACTTCGCTGATGATGTATGGAACTATGGACCTCCACCAAATGGCAGCAGATGTGGGGAGCCAGGCAGGCGTCGAGGCGGTGAAACATCCGACAAAACTGCATGTTTATGGCTGTTTCTGTCTGACGGGTTTCGGAAATTGGTGAACTTGTGGGAGTCGCTGCCGCAGTAGAATGGGAAACACACCAACACCTTTAATCCACTTAACTTTATTTCCATACAAAGATATTAAATACAATACAATGGTGGTTGCGAGCACAATGCCCAAGCAATTATTGTGGAGAAGTCACTGGAGTTCTAATGTCCGTGTGCGCGGTGAAGCCGCCAAAAATGATCTGCCTTTTCTACGAAGTGCAATGTGTCTACAAAGTATTTTTCGATAAAAACTTGACGATAAACGCAGCCACCACTCAGCTGTCAGTTCTGTTCGTTGGGTGACGTCTGACGGCGCGATCACATTGCTGCCACAAACTTTACCAGGAATCTCGATGCTCAAGGAATGATCCAACTGTACAATTTCACCTAAATCCTTTAGACCCATCAGCCTGACCTCATTCATGTTAAAGACACTAGAAAAGGTCATAGATAATCGCCTAAGAGTGACTGTACTGGAAAGAATACCTCTCCACCACTATCAACATGCCTACAGAGCAGGAATATCCACAGAAACTGCGCTCTACCAGCTGACAAGTTGGGTTCAGGACACACTGGAGAGCAAGAAAACAGCAGTATGCGCATTTCTAGACATCGAAGGAACTTTCAATAACACCTCCCATGAAGCAATTACGAGGGGTCTCGAAATAAAAGGAGTAAATCACACCACAAGTAACTGGATGTGTAAGATGCTAAGAACTAGGACTGCTGAGATAGACGTAGGACAAAAAACCATCACAAGAAGCACCACTAAAGGCTGTCCACAAGAAGGGGTATTATCACCATTGATGTGGAGCCTAGTAGCTGATGAACTACGGCACAAACTGGTAGATGCCGGCACTACGTGCCGGGGTTACGCTGACGATATAGTCATTGTCGCGAGCGGCAAATTTGAAGAAACGCTATGCGAAATTATTCAAAGGGGTCTACGAATCACACAGAAGTGGTGTAAAACGGTAGGACTTAGAGTGAACTCTACCAAAACCACTGTGATACCTTTCACCAACAAAAGGCAGTTAAAGTGTATGCAACCTATCCTTTTGGAAGGGATCAGGGTCGACCCACAGAAACAGGTCAAGTATATAGGTCTAACACTAGACAGCAAACTCCTCTGGAGAGAACATGTGGAAACTGTGGTAACCAAAGCCACCAGCGTACTTATGCCGTGCAGGAACAATTCAGGAAAAACCTGGGGTTGCAGCCCAGCCACACTGAGATGGATGTACCTGATGATAGTAAGACCCATCATCACTTGCGAGGCAGTGGCATGGGTTAACAGAACTAGGCTAACCACGACGAGGACATCCCTCAACAAAGTGCAAAGATTAGCCTGCATATGCATAACAGGAGTTATGCGAACCTGTCACACAGCAGCACTAGAAGTGATCGTAGGTATACCTCTGCTAAACATAGTGCTAGAGCGAATCGCCAAGGAGATCTTATTGAGAATCAGCAAAAAGAGGGCATCGGGAAAGGAACATGCATCGCAAACAAAGAGCGAGTAATCCTATCCAAATCGGTGCCGCTTCTGAACTGGCAAAGAGATGATATGGTCAAGAAATACTGCTTTGAAAGGAACTTTGACTCAATGCTGAGCAACAAAAGAGATTGGAGCAGCGAATCCGATAAATACCAATTCAAACAACACACAATCAAATGGTACACAGACGGATCGAAAACATCTACTGGCACTGGGACAGGAGTGTACGGGTCCAGGACTAGATACTCAGAATCACTGGGAGTATTCCCCAGGAAATATCGTGGGCAGGACATCGCAATACTGTCAGGCAGCCAAGCCGCTATTAAAGCACTGACCTCGCACGAGATCAGATCCAAACTATTATGGGAATGTCTCACCAGGATCAACAAACTGGGAAAAACAAACAAAGTAACTCTCTACTGGGTATCAGAATATGTAGGAGTGGAGAGGAACGAAGCAGCTGGTGAACTAGCTAGAAACGGATCAGACGTACCGTTCCTTGGACCAGAACCCTTTTGTGGGATAGGACCCCACAAAATACGGGAAGACTTAAGGAAAGAGGAAGAGAACAAATGGGCCAAACATTGGGACGTTGTCCCCAAATAAGATAGGCGAAAGAACTTCTGGGGAAATATAACCAGAAAAAAAGCAAAGCCTGCCTAAGAGTCAGCAGGAATCGACTTCGCTTGTTGGCAGGCATGTTAACCGGTCACTGCAGACATAAGGAGCACCTTAGGAAACTGGGAATAGAGAGAGACGGACACTGCAGATTCTGCAGGGACCTCGCAAGAGCGCACCTTCTTATGGAATGCGAAGCACTAATCCACAAAAGAAGGAATCACCTAGGTGCCTACCTCCTATCAGGACCGGATTTACCTTCGTTGGATCCACTGAAGATAGTCCGGTTTGCTGTAGCAGCTGGACTGAAGGAAGTGCTCTAGACCGAGTATATCATCGGATAGAGCCGTAGTATGGGGGGCACAATAGATATTTTATAGGTCGCAGTACACTTGCACCTCACCATCATACACATCTACATTTACAACTGTACAAAAAAGGATTGTTGGCATCCGCTGAAATGCTATTCGGACGTGAAAACCGGGACTAGCTCCTACAAGAGGACAACGGTCCAAAACATCGCAGTCGTATCTGTCAGGGCTTCAAAGAGAGAAATGACGTCAATGTGTTGGATTGGCCATCTCAGTCTCCAGATGCCAATCCGATTGAAAATGTCTGGGGACTTATGAAGCAGAAGATCAAAGCAAAAGACGTTAAGGCAGTAAAACAGCTTAAACTGCTACGCAAAAAAAATGGCTCTTAGTTATCGACAAAGGTGCGAGGCGATAATTGGGAATGGAGGAGACTGGACAACATATTAAGTACATTGCGCATTAAAAGAAATTCTAAAAGCTTTAAAATAAATAATTTTATTTCTCTAAGTCAAGCGGTTGTCTTCTTTTAAACCACACGCTTTTGTCAAACACACTGTATATACAGTACATGCTAGCAATCAAAATCGAATGAAATCTTCGCAGCAAATTATTTTCGATTAGTTCGGACACCACCCATGGAGTAAGTATGCAATAATATTTAAGTTTCCAACCACTACACCAAAAATATCTTACACTCCTACCTCTTCTCTTCATTTCCAACTTACGTCATACAATTGCATTGAAATTATTCAACATTTAGAGGTCAGTCAATAAAAAAAAATGTTTCTACCAATATTCTCCATCAAACTCATGCAGCGTTGAAAAATCTAAAATCAAACGAAATGGAACGAAATGGAACTAAATGATTAATTTATTGATTTCGTGCGTGCAGGTTCGTACACGGAATAATTTTCGATTACAATACTTGTATTTCAAAAGAAAACATGTGTCGTCCTTTCCACTTTATTTCTGGCTACAATGACGGCTTAAAATTTAATTTGAATTGAAAAACCTTGAAACTACACTACCGCCAGCACACTTGTCATCAAAGGCTGCTGAGTCCGTCAATTAGAAGAACTACAAAGGAGAGGCAATTAACAAGCTAAATATACACGTGTGAAAGTTACGAAAGAGGAACGTTTAAATTTATTAACAATTCTTATGTGAACGTGTACTTCAAACAATTATGTCGTCGCGTCCAATGGTACGTAAATCCACAGCCAATTGAGTTTTTATTTACCGAGAAAGTATCTCAAGCATTTCTTTTAAAATATTTTCTTGCTTTTATCCTAATCTGTTTTAAAGTCTTCGGTATATTTCGAAGATCCTTCAGAAAATCGAAGAGAATTACAATCAATATAGTTGACCTATTTCAATACATCTGACCTGCATGCATATCTGAAATTCAAACAAAGAAAGGAAAATGCACAAAGAGGCGTTGTGCCAGCAGTTGCACACCCTGTCTGTAGCTCTAGTTTAATTTATTTCTTGCAGAATTCTAGTGCTACTTCAACGTGCTTCTCCACTTCTTTGGCCGTAGAATTCTAAAGAATTCTCTGGCATGTGAGACTTTTCGATAAAACTCCAACAAAGTATCTTTTGTTGAACGATTGTAATTGTAAAAAAATTAAGTGAGCTCAGAGTGTAGGTAATGTGTGCTGCAATGTCATTCACAGATTCAGGACTACTTTTGAAGTTTTTGAAACGTGATTTCCAAGGAAAACATTTCCAAAAGAAAAAAATACTCATTCTACTCAATCGTTCAACGTGGGCAGCATTATCATCCAAAATAACCATTTTATCTTCAAAATGTAGAATGAGAAAGTCTGAGATATGATAAATTTATTTGTTCATCAATAAGCACAGAATCTACATAACAGACTACGGAGTAACTCAACTGAGGAGCTCTTAGACGTCTGTAGCAGAGTTATATATATGACAGCACTGCGACTTGACAACATCCCAAACCAGTCACTCAAATTAACGCTAAAACCCAGACCTTAACTATTTGCCGATATCTACAACTCGTGTTGATGAGAAGGAACTTTCCCGAAATAGTGGAAAGAGCAAAGACTGATACTGCCACTCTAGGGATACCAGATAACCCACGGGGTACCACAAGGATCGGTGCTAAGTCCGATCTTGTCGAACATAATGCAGAATGATGTCATCATGCTACCTGTCCCCAGAGAAATGAAAATCATGGGTTATGCGGACGATATAGCCATTGTAGTAGTTGCAACGTTTTTGAGCGAAGTAAAGCAAACATGCAGCGAAGCATTATTAGTAGTAAGACACTAGCTCCTATCAATCGGTCTGGATATAGCCAAAGACAAGAAGGAAGCTATATTGTTTATGAGCAGGAAAACAGGAAAAATAGCCACACTAGGAGCGTGTACTGACGACATTGCCTGACAACCTGCCATAAAGTATCTGGGAATAATGATCGATATATGGTATTACTTTCTTATAAGGAACATCTGGAAAGTACATGCCATAAGGCAGTGAACTCTGCTTTGTCAATAAAAACTGCCTTAAAAATAAAAAAATATTTGGCGCGATAGCTCTTTACGAGTAAGTGCCAGGGTCCAGCTTCTCGCAATCACTCGTGTTGTGTGCGTTATATTTTTCACACGAATGGAAGGTACCTACAGTTTAGTACCGTATCCGAAGGGCGTTTTTGAGAAGCTTTTTCTTGACAACAATACTCTCGCATGTTTGTCAGACGTTCGCGAGAGTTGGGATCGTGAAATAAACTGTTTTTGGTGTTTTCTGGGATTCTAACTTGGAACCTCACGCGCAGTGGTCCGGCACACTAACCACTTGCGCCACGGCGCCCACGGGTAACTGCCTTACCACGTAAAAAAAAGCTGGTTATGAGAGCGACACCAGCTTCGAATAACAACAATAATCCCCCTCAATTGGCAAATCTATCCGGAGCGTTCTCCATCGTCATCCTGCACAGACGAACAAGTTTGGCAGGGATGTCAAAACTAGGCATGGCTCTATAAAGCTTTTCTCTATAGATGCTGTCATAGGCGGCCTTGGAATCGATAAAGAGATGATGAGTATCGATTTCTACTTCTTGGGTTTTCTCCAAGATCTGTCGAAGTGTGAAGATTTGATCGATGGTGGACTGAAATCGCACCAATTAGGCTGCTGATGAGATGTTTCAGGCGTTCACATATTGTGTCTGAGATCTGAATTTACGGCTTTGAAATAAACGATTATCATTTGCCTGGCTTTAATTTCTTTGCGGACCCAAATGAAGTCAAAGAAGAGTACGTAGTTAATGAGATGAAGATTGTTGATTTCGTCAGCGCTGACGCTCTGAAGGTTTCTATTGAAATAAATCATGTAGAGTATGTGCTTTTATGTGTTTATAGACTACATATGTTTAATATTGTGACGTACATTGAAGAATTTTCCTGCCTATTAGAAAATTTTAAATCAAGCAATTTAATTATTTTGGGGGACTTCAATCTCAATTTACTAGACAGCAGCAATACGATTTCTGAATATTTGGACCTTTTGGCATCGCATGGTCTGACCTCCTTTATATATGAACCTATTAGGATGGTGTCGGGAAGCTGTTTGGATCATATTTTTGCACGATTTGCCAATTTCTCATTGAGTTCCTGCGAAAAGTGCATTTTTAATTTTTAAATTACGGACCACTCGATGACTGGGCTGTCGGTAAATTTAATTCTCAAACGGAAAAAAAGTCATTGCGATAATGTCCCCCAAAAAAGGACGAAAATTGATTTCATTCAGCTCAAAAATAATCTTTTTATGAGTTTTGGGATGATGTTTACGCGGAAAGTGATGCCTCGGTATCTTATACACTATTTATTGATTCTCTCCGTAAACATATTGTACCTCCACAGTGCCATTGAAAAAATTTACAAAAAGACTTACACCTTGGATTACAAGTCTACTTATTAGGAAGGTAGATTAAAAATAGTCTTACAATGAAGTGTTCTAAGAATACTAACAACCATAGGTTGAGAATTAAGTACAAAAAGTTATGCTCTCAACTTAAAAAAGAAATACCTATTTGTCGCGATAACTATTAACAAAATCAGTTTATGTTTGCTAAGGGACATTTGAAAAGTGAATGGCAAGTAGTCAATAGTATTCTAAACCAGTATTCTTTTACTAAACTTGGTATTGCTAATGCTTTCAACAGTTACTTTACTTCAATGGCCAGCATTTTACCTACACAAACAGCCCAACTGAGTTGTAGTTTGTGTTCGATTTTTGGTAACCGTGATGAACTATTGCAAAGTAGTAGTTTTGCCTTCGAGCCCATAACCACTTTTGAGCTCTTAAAGATAATTGGTTCTCTAAAACGTTCTAACTCTTGTGGTTTTGATGGTATTTCAAATATAGTTTTAAAACGCATCGGATGCTTCGTAGTTGATGTCCTAACCTTTATTTTTAACGGTAGCATATTTTCAGGAGTTTTTCCCGAGGGTCACAAATGCGCGGACGTAGTTCCACTATTCAAAAAAGGCTCTGTAAAGGATATGAACAATTATAGACCAATTTCACTTCTTCCTATTTTTAGCAAAGTCTTTGAAAAAAATTGTTAAAAAGAGATTATTATCTTTCTTAAATAAGACAAGTTTTTCAATCAAGCACAATTTGGTTTTCAGCAAGGTAAATCAACTGAAGATGCCCTTCTAAATTTTTGCTCTAACGTTTTCTCAAACCTTGATGCCAAAAAGTTCACTGCATCCTTATTTGTTGATATTTCTAAAGCCTTTGATATGGTGAACCACACTATTTTGTTGAGGAAACTTGAAAAAGCTGGATTTCGTGGTTTCATGTTTGAATGGTTTAGGTCCTACCTTTCAAATAGGTCTCAAAGAGTAAAACATGGTGATACCAGAAGCGAAATCCAGTTTTTCAATTTCGGAGTACCCCAAGGTTCTGTATTGGGACCCATTTTGCTTCTTGTCCATATCAATTCTCTGTTTGAACTTAATTTCAAAGGTACACTTATTGCTTTCGCAGATGATGTAGGCTGTTCCTACGGCTCTGACAGTACATTGAACTTAGCTTGTGATCTTAACTGGGATCTTAATTTATTAAGGATCTAGTTCACTGAACATAAATTGAGTATCAGCTCTAAAACGAAGGTCATGTTTTTCAATCTTTCTACTCCTTCCGGTACCAATGCAGACGTTTACTTTCACGCACCGGAATGGGGGGGGGGGGGGATTTGAATGCCAAGGTAGGCAGCGACAACGAAGGGCTCAAGCATGTAATCGGGAAGCATGGACTAGGCAACCGCAATGACAACGGCGAAAGGTTTGTGGATTTCTGCAATGCCAACCGCCTTGTGATAGATGGCACCATGTTTGAGCACAAGACCTGCCACAAAGTCAGCTGGGTTTCCAATGACAGGCAAGCAACCTCCAACCAAATTGACCATTTTGCTATCAGCCGCCGCTTTAGAAGCAGTCTCCTGGACGTCCGAAACAGACGAGGGGCAGATGTGGGGATAGTACGTGATCACCATCTTATGATAGCTACTCTCCAACTACGCACTGCTGCAGTTCGAAGATCCCACGACAACACAAGAATGCCCAGGTTCAACATCGATAGACTTAGTGATCTCTCAGTGCGCCAACAATTAAGGGAGCACTTTTCGCAAGGTGTGGAAGCAATCAGCAGCTCAATGCCCGCAACCATCCAAGACCATTGGTGTGCTGTGAAAAATGTTTTTATATCTGGTGCTGAAAGAATTGTCGGTCGATCGCAGGGAAGACATAGGGCGTGGCTTTCCGAGGATACCTGGAGACGGATTGACGAACGAAAACAGCTAAAAGCTCGCGTTGCAGCTACCCCAGCAGCAGGGAGAAGCGAGCTAGAGTCCCTATATCGCATGAAGATGAGAGAAGTTCAGCGTAGCGTACGACGTGACAAGCGCAACTACATCAACGCGCTGGCTACAGAAGCAGAAGAAGCTGCACGGAGGTGCGACAGCAGGACTGTCTACAGAATCACGAAAGAGCTGACAGGTGGTCGCAGCTCCAGCCAATACCTAGTGAAAAGCCTAGACGGCTCCTTGCTCATTTCGGATGAGGACCAGCTCAAGAGATGGAAAGAGCATTTTGCTACGGTTTTGAACCGTGTATTCGCTAGCGATATGCTCCCAAATCAGACTGAGATGCCCGAGGTGAGAAGTTCCCGAATACGCACCACGACTCCCAGTAAAGATGAGATCATTACCGCGATCAAGGCACTCAAAACCAACAAGGCGGTAGGACTTGACGGTATTCCAGCAGAGGTCTTACGAGCAACGCCAACAACATCGGCTGAGCTTCTGCTTCCACTTATAGATAGAGCTTGGGAAGCTGAGAGCTTTCCTAACGAGTGGAAAAAGGGAATGATCGTCAAGCTTCCTAAGAAAGGAAATTTAATGGAGTGCGGAAACTGGAGGGGTATCTGCGTGCTGCCTGCTGTAGCTAAGATAATAGCTAAAATCATCCTTGAGCGAATCAAACAACATCTCGAAGACACACTCGATGCCGAACAAGCAGGTTTCCGCTCTGGATCCTCCTGTGCCGACCACATCAACACCCTGCGGATTATCATCGAACAGTGTGTTGAATATCGATCGCCACTGCACCTGCTGTTCATCGATTTTGAGAAGGCGTTCGATAGTGTCAACAGGGAGTTTATTTGACGTGCCTTACGCAGGAGAGGCATTCCCGATAAACTAATTGCTATTATCAAAGCTACATATGAAGGCTCCAAATGTCACGTTCTGCACAGGGGAAGGTTGTCTGAGGAATTTGAGATCCAAAGTGGGGTAAGACAAGGCTGTATCCTTTCACCAATATTATTCCTATTGGTGATTAGCGATGTGCTTCATGCAGCTTTGTCGACGGGAAACGGAGGAATTCGATGGACTCTTACATCTCAACTGAAGCATCTTGACTACGCAGACGATGTATGCTTACTCTCCCACAGAATTATGGACCTCCACCAAATGACAGCAGATGTGGAGAGGGAGGCAGGTGTCGTCGGGCTGAAAATTAATACGACAAAAACTAAAATCATCAGCCTTGGAACTAACTCATCGGCTCAAACATGCATTGCTGGACAACCGATAGAGAGAGTAGACGATTTCCAGTATCTTGGGAGTATTGTCTTGACCGATGGTGGAACCGAACTGGATATAGCCAATAGGATCGCCAAAGCAAAGTCCGCGTTCGGGATGTTGTCCAAAATATGGCGAAGCAATGCAATCAGTTTGAGCACCAAAATAAGACTGTTCCGCTCCAACGTTGAATCCGTGCTGCTATATGGTTGCAGCACGTGGAGAGTGACCACTACTATCACCAGAAAGCTGCAAACGTTCGTTAATAGGTGTCTGCGCAATATCTTAAGGATTTTCTGGCCCAATCGTATCTCTAACGAACACCTTTACGAGAGAACGGGTCAGGAACCAATAGGCACAACTATCCAACGGCGGAAGTGGCAGTGGATTGGTCACACGTTCCGAAAGGGTGACAGCTCCATAGCGAACCATGCTATGCAATGGAACCCTCTAACTCAGGATGGCAGAAGACCTGGCGGTCCGCGGAAAACATGGCGCAGAACAGTCGAGAAGGAGGCACGGCAGTTAGGGAAAAGTTGGGGAGAACTCAGACACATTGCCAGAAACCGTACACGATGGCGCGTAGGCGTAGTAGAGGCCCTAGGACCCACAAGGGGATACAGGACATAAGTAAGTAAGTAAGTACGCACCGGAATGTCAAAGATATAAACTGTCAGGTTGCACTTGTGCTTCAGCTCTGTCTTCTCCTACTTTTTGTAGCTCATTTAGTTGCAGTGATAATTGCTTTTTAGTCGAGATAGTGGACGAGTTTAAATACCTGAGGCTTACTATTGATTCGAGGATGAGCTTTTCAAACCACACGGAGTCCTTAGAGAAATAAATTCGTTACTCACTCCGACATTTTTTTTATCTAAAAAATGTTTGCTCAACTAAATTACTAAGAATTATTTATTATGGTATTTTCCCTTCCAAGCTCCAATATGGAATTGCATGTTGGGGTGGAGCATATATGAATAAAATTCGACCTCTCTTAATACTGCAAAAAAATGTTTTGAGAAAAATATGCCGTAAACATGGTCGGCATCGCAGTTATCCATTGTTTCGTGCTATGAAAATTCTTCCAATCCGTCATTTGTATTGTTTTAAAGTGTTAAAGACATTCTTTATGAGATCAGGAACTCTTAATTGTAGATTAATTTCAGATTATAATCTACGTAGAAATCTTTCGAATGTTGTATCTGTACCCAGTTTTCGTACTACTGTTTTTCGCAATTTTTATTTGGTTTCATTGTGCCGTCTATTTAATAAGCTCCCACAATCAATTAGAGTATTAACATTTTCAAAAAGGTTTGAAAAATATGTAAAGCATTGGCTTTTTGATTTTGATTATGCCAGTCTCGAATCCATTTTCTCTGACATTCTGGTGTAATAAATAGTTCTTATTTTTATTTTCATTAAAATGTTCGTATTTTTACTTTTCTGGTATTTGGAATTTATTAAAGTATTTTTTGAATTATGTTTTTCTATTAATCTCTTTTATTTTTTCTTAATGGTAATTAACTTTAAAGGGTCACCCCACCCCTAATTTAAACTACGTTTAATAAAGCCCATTGAAGTGGCATTTCACACTATTTTTATACTCGTAGTATATAAAATATTAAATGTTACTAATAGTATTTCATGAATTTTGATTGTCAAATCTTATGTATTCTATAATGTATTAATTTATATGAATTCATATGAAATAAAATTGTATCTATCTATCTATCTATCTATCTATCTATCTATCTATCTATATCTTGTATGCGATGTTGAGGAAACTGATGCCTCTACAATTGGCGCAGGGGGTCTCCTTTCTTTTCTATCAGGCAAACGATGCTGAGATTCCATTCACCTGTATGTCTGACTAAATCTTAAAGATGAGTTTATGTATACTCTCTACCAATTCATCACCAGCTGCCTTGAAAGGTTCGGCCGGTAAGCCGTCAGATCCAGCAGCCTTGTTCGATTTCGGCGTGGATATTGCCATCCTCACTTTGCTTTGGTCAGTTGGACGGAAATTTAAGGTATCATCGTCTATGTTGTATGGTTCATTCTGCCTGAGAGCGGGATGTTGGTCCTCGTCGCTGTTATACATTCTGCAGAAGTGGTTTTTCCATATTCTCAGCACGACTATGATTCTCTCACGAAGTTTCCATTTTCATCTCTACAAGTTTCTGTACGGATATTGCTCCTCTGACACGTTCTTTTCACATTTTTGGTAAAACATCCGTACATTGTTCCTGAGTATAAGCTTTCAAGATCTACGATCGCGCGCTTCTCATGCTCTTTCTTCTTCTTTTTGGAGAGGCCGATGGTCTTCCCGTCTCTTTTGCGCGTAGAGCTCGCGAGCAGATCTCGTCTTCCTGTGCAGCATCGCTTTATATGCCTCTTATTTTGCTGCATGCACTCGCCAGCATTCTTCGTCAAACCAGGGGTTTCTCGGTGGTGGGCGAACGAAACCCAGCAAATCAATCGCGGCGTTTCTGACAACATGTTGGCAGCGTTGCCACTGGTCTTCGGCGCTTGAGGCTGGCGGCATAGGGGTGATTGAGAGATTTCTGGATACGCGTTTGCTAGAGTGACGTTTCGCCTAGGGCATGTGCCTATTGTTCGGCTGTACGTGGTCTGTTAAGGGTTCGAACATTCCACGCACACATCTGAAGGTCGCTGCCCTTATTTCGTTTTCTAGGGTCGTCATCAGTTGAATCGTACTTATCATCATTAAATTTTAGCTCATATTCAAAATTTAATCGAGTATCAATCGTTACCACTTGGAGAATTGTCAGAAGAAGCTCAGGAATCCAAAAATAAAGATTACAGGAAGTATAGATATCAAAATAGGTGCGAGGTTTCAAGGGTACCGCAGAATGAAGATCTTTCAACATGCTTGCAGCCTGATCGAACCCACTCATTTCTTCGTTAAGGCATGTCAGAACCGAAAAAGATCTCAAAGCACAATACTCTCCAGAGATGATAGGTTTATTAGACATTACCCAAGATGTTGATGAAAGTTTCCAAGAAATCTTTTTTTTTTTTGTCCATTTACTTTTTACTCCACTGTTTGACTATTTTATTATGCAATCTGATGTGGCACAAAATAAAAAAAATCTCTTATGATACACCTAAAAAAAAACATTTAAGAAATTGTTCCCCTCTGGTGAGAAAGTCTTATTTCAACAGAAGATTCTGAAACACCCTGTATAGATTTTTTCTCAAAATTCACGAATTTCATAGCCCTTAGAATTTCCTTAAAGCAGAAAAAATAAACTGTTACGATATCTTCATTCGTTTAAGAGTTATGATTTTTGCAAACAAAAAAGTCAAAATGAGCCACTGTGCGACGGCACAACCCCGGCATCCGCGAAGCCGATATCACCGGTGCCAGTAGTCCACTACGGGAGTGTGAAAAATGAGAAATTTCACAATTTTCGAAGAAATTCTAAACCCCAAGACGAGGTCGACGGCAAGAGGAGGCCTTACTCTACCGACTGTAGGGACTTGTTCTCCTAACTTAGCGATACAACATCTGTCGGAAGATGTTACTTTTACGAAACTTACTATTAGTCATTAACAAACACAATTAGCTACGAGGTAGAACACATGCATATATGGATACAGATACAGATAGGAAAACTTTTCTTTGGTTTATTATCCACGGATGCGGATGGAGATATCCGCCACATGACATCTTTTTCGATTAATGCGCGAAACAGGATAAACCACTTGCTCTCTCCAGCTAATGTGTTTCGCATTTAACCATCCATCAGTTGCACAACTCTACAGTACGTATCTAGTAGTAATATGATAAATACGCATTTCACAATAATTCATCGATGAGACCAAAACGCAAGAAATTAATTAACCATTAACAAGCCGCCACACACGCACACGCATTAAGTATCCACACTTTGGTGCTGTGTATCTACCCACCTCAGCAGAGGACCACAAAACTACCAGCATCAATCAATTGATGTATCACAGAAGCATCAGACTGTCAGCACGTCCCGGTTCCATTAATTGCTAACAACGACCAGCAACTAAGCCAAACCCACTGTATCATACCACACGAGCGCCAACAGCCCGCCGCGCGCCATATTGCATTCGCCGTGCAATGCAATCTATCTTTTTATCTCACAATTAATCGACATATTAGCCCGTCGTCAATTGTCATCGCAATCGTCTGTTTCACTAGCCTAGCGCGAATTTGTGGTGCTGGGTAATAAAACCGAAACCCCGATTGCAATTAATAATCCAGTTGCGGAGCACAGACAATATTAAATAACGATTAATTAAACAAGCCAATGCGACTCAGTGTGTACAAAATTCGAAATGGAAATGAGCAAAAATTGCAGGAACAACAAATGGAAATAATGAGCGACGGTGATGTAAAAAGCCACAAAGCATGCAAGTACCTACCTACCTACGTAGCATTTGCCATCATCAAACAGTTCCAGTCTAAATGGCAATTGGATATACGAATACTGTGTATCTTTACCTTCTTGTGAATGTACTTAGTGTGACTTAAGCACGTTGGCGAAGCCCGTTCATTAGGATGTGATTCTGAGAGCCATTAATGCGCCGCCAGCCGCTGCAGCACAGTGGAGACTTGGCTTGCAATGGAGGGCGAGCAAATCTCAATTTGGGTCACCTTCACCTCATAGGTATGCTAAGTTGTCTGATCAGAGTCTGCTTGGAGTATAACGACTGAAGCTAGTGATGTATAAGCGAATACAATCGATTGGCAAAATCCGGCTACCTGTGGTGACTGCCGGAGATGAGAATTGGTTTTTGACGTCTCCACCGAGCTTGGATTGTACGAATTGTGCCAAAGATTGTTTCTCAAAAAGGATAGGTCGGACGTATGAACGATGGCCCAAGAACATGGAAACTTAAACCGATATATGTATGCACGCGACTCTAGACCCATAGATTGGTGTCAGAAACCACTTGGTTAGTTTACCTTTTGACGTTTTTATGATCGGTTAGAAACACACATCACGATTACTGAATATCCAATCCTTACGAAGCATTTTCAAGCTTTTGCCCATCGGTACTTCCAGAGTTTTTTTTAACGTGTAATTCGATTGAAGGAATAATTATGAAAAGAGACATTAAGCTGATGTCCTGTGTTTCGTTCCAAAATCTTCTCAAAGCTTCTAGTTTGATGTCCCTTTAGTACGAGCAATCGTCGAAAAAATGTAAATGGAAAGAAGATACATATATACTTTGTAAGAAAAAATGCACAGGCTGCAAACGCGCAGCAGAAAAGAAAAGAAAAGTATATCGCACTTGAAAACTTGACGTAGAACAGTCGAAGATACATAAGTCTTGGAATTCAGTGATGCCGGCTAAGCAACCGCGCATAAATAACTCGTAGGTATGCTAAATGCTGTCAGACATAAAAGAGCAACTGACAATATATACTCGTACTTTCGGATAGTTTTAGCTCTGTAATGTATTAAGCTGTCGCTAAAGGGATATAGGCTCCATGTAAAACGTAGGTTTTGAGCTCTTAAAATGTCAAAAGCATATTTTCAATCTTAATAACGGGCTCCCTCGCCCCATCCCCAACGCAGCACTCAATAGCAATCTAGATTTAACTATCGAAGTACATATAGAAATGATGGCCAAACTTCGCCATGATACCACCCGGACGGAAAGTTTTCCATACTCCATTCTCATGAGCACAGTAATAAGTACAACATGCCATTGGATGAATTGCTTCCCAGTTACTGCATTCAATGAAACTACATTATAGTTATCCCGCCAAGCACTGACTACTTATGTCCTGTATCCCCTTGTGGGTCCTAGGGCCTCAACTACGCCTACACGCCGTCGTGTATGGTTTCTGGCAATGTGTCTGAGCTCTCCCTCCTCTTTCTCGATTGTTGTGCTGCATGTTCTCCTCGGACCGCCAGGTCTTCTGCCATCCTGAGGTAAAGGGGTCAATTGCATAGCATGATTCGCTATGGAACTGTCACCCTTTCGGAACGTGTGACCAATCCACTTCCACTTCCGTCATTGGATGGTTGTGCCTATTGGTTCCTGACCCATTCTCTCGTAAAGGTGTTCGTTAGAGATACGATTGAGCCAGAAAATCCTTAAGATATTGCGCAGGACCCTATTAACGAACGTTTGCAGCTTCTTAATGATAGTAGTGGTCTCTCTCCACAGCACGGATTCAACATTGGAGCGGAACAGTCTTAACTTGGTGTTCAAACTGATTGCATTGCGGACTTTGATTTGGCAATCCTCTTGACTATATCCAGTTCGGTTCCACAATCGGTTGAGACAATACACCCAAGATACTGGAAATACTCTACTCTTTCTACCGGTTGTCCAGCAATGCATATTTGAGCCGATGCGTTTGTTCCAAGGCTGATCATTTTAGTTTTTGCCGTATTAATTTTCACGCCAACGACGCCTGCCTCCCTCTCCACATCTGCTGTCATTTAATGGAGGTCCATAATTCTGTGAAAGAGTAAGCATACATCGTCAGCGTAGTCAACATGTTTCAGTTGGGATGTAAGAAACCATCGAATTCCTCCGTTTCCCCGTCGACAAAGCTGCACGAAGTACATCGCTAATCACCAATAGGAATATACGCAGTACTGGTGAAAGGATACTTTGTTGACACTATCGGTAGAGTGGCGATCGATATTCAATGCACTGTTCGATGGTAATCCGCAAGGTGTTTATGTAGTCGACATAGGAGGATCCAGAGCGGAAACCTGCTTGTTCGGCATCGAGTGTGTCTTCGAGATGTTGTTTGATTTGCTCCAGGACGATTTTAGCTATTATCCTAGCCACAGCAGGCAGCACGCAGATACCCCTCCAATTTTCGCATTCCATTAAATTTCCTTTTTTAGGAAGCTTGACGATCATTCCCTTTTTCCACTGGTTAGGAAAGCTGTCTCTATAAGTGGAAGCAGAAGCTCAGCCGATGTTGTTGGCCCTACTCGTAAGAGCTCTGCGGGAATACCGTCGAGTCCTACCGCCTTGTTGGTTTTGAGTGCCTTGATCGCGGTAGTGATCTCATTATTACTGGGAATCGTGGTGCATATTGGGGCACCTCTGTCTGATTTTGAAGCATATCGCCAGCTAATACGCCGTTCAAAACCGTAGCAAAATACTCTTTCCATCTCTTGAGCTGGTCCTCATCCGAAATGAGCAAGGAGCCGTCTAAGCTTTTTACTGGGTATTGGCTGGAGCTACGACCGCCTGTCAGCTCTTTGGTGATTCTGTAGACGGTCCTGCTGTCGCACCTCCGTGCAGCTTCTTCTGCTTCTGTAGGTGCATAGATGTAGTTACGCCTGTCACGTCGCACCCTACTCTGAACTTCACTCATCTTCATGCGATATAGGGACTCTAGCTCGTTTCTCTCTGCTGCTGGAGTAGCTGCAACCCGAGCTTTCAGTTGTTTTCGTTCGTCATTCCGTCTCCGGATATCCTCGGAAAGCTACGCCCTATGTCTTCCCTGCGATCGACCGACAATTCAACCAGCATCAGATGTAAACTCATTTTTCACAGTGCACCAGTGGCGAGGAAAAACTTCGTCATTTTGGACGCATCATCTGCCTTCACTAGCTCTGAGCCGTTCTATGATGTAGGTTAGGTTAGGTTAGAATGGCAGGCTGCAGAATGCAACCTCACTTAGGCCACTCTAGGCCCATTGTGGTACCACATGGATCCATCATCCCCAGGGAGAACTAGCCCTGGAACCATTGGGAGCTTATTATAAAGCGCTGGAGGCTGCCAATGCTGACATTAACTAGCTCACCAAAGTTATCAAAGAGGTAGGCTCCTAAATGTAGTTTTCTGCGAGCGGAGGAGGCACGGTACGTAAAAAGGCGGTTGGAGCGTTTCTTATCCAGCTTAGGCCAGATCTGTTTAGTAATGAGGCACATACTGCCACTGGCCTACCTGCGATTGGTCGCGCTAATGTTGTTGAGCTTAACTAGTAGCTTCACTACAGCGAGAGGCTTGCCGAAGTTCGCCTTGCTTAACGAGATCGACGGACAAGTGCCCTGCTTGGCGAGTTCATTGGCCGAGCAGTTCTCTGGAATGTCCCTATAACCCGGTATCCAAATTAGATAAATGTTGAACTGTTTGGCCATCTCGTTAAGAGGCAAGCGACAATTTAGACCTGCTTTTGAGTTAAAGATAAGAGATTCGAGGGAGATGATCGTAGCTTGACTACTACTAAAGATAGTAATATCCCGTCTGAATATCACATTGTACTTACGCCACGACAAGGCTTCTTTAAATGCCATAGTCTCCGCTAATGTTTAGTTCTTGAGAGAAAACACCTCCCCCCACTCCCGACTCTGTTTTGGATCCATCCGTGCAAAAGCAAATAGACCCCTCTTGTGTTCCTAGCTCTTCCTCCCATTCAAGTCTGGAGGGAATACGGGTTTCAAAGTTTTTATCAAACAGAAGTTGTGGAAGGAATTTAAGATTATTGAGAATAAAGGAGTGTCCTGTACCTAGACTGAACCACTGCGATATGGCCTTCATGCGGGTGGCTGCACACGTTGCCACTTTTTTGCTATAAATATATAAAGGAGGCAGCTGCAAAAGAATGTCAAGAGCCGCTGTTGGAGTTGCTCTTACTGTCCCATTGATGCACAAGGAGGACGTCTTCTGCACACGGCCAATTTAGGTTAGGTGAACAACAAAAAAGAGCATGAGAAGCGCTCGATCGATGAAATTGAGAGACTCTATTGCAGGAATGATGCTCAAAAATGTAACCAAAAGGTAAAAAGAACATGCCAGGGTTTCAAAGCCAGAACAGAAGCCTGCAGGGACGAAAATGGCAACATAGTGGTAGAATCGCAGTCGGTGCTGAGGATATGGAAGAAACACTTCAGCACACTGTTAAACGGCGATGATGACCAATATTCCGCTGTCATGCAGAACGAGCCATTCAACAGTGACGATGGCAATCAAGATTCCCGTCAACCCGATCAGAATGAAGTGAGGATAGCGATATCTAAACTCAAATCCAACAAAGCTGCTGGAGCCGACGGCCTTGCCGCTGAACTTTGCACGGCAGGAGGAGATGAGTTGGTAAGGAGCATGCACCAGCTCATCCGTAAAATCTGGTCGGACGAAAGTATGCCCGTTGAATGGAACCTCAGCATCGTTTGCCCGATCCTGAAGAAAGGAGACCCTTTAAACTGCGCCAATTACAGAGGTATGAGTCTCCTCAACATCGCATATAGGATCCTGTCTGCCGTATTATGTGAACGCCTAAAACCAATCGTCAATAACCTGATAGGTCCTTATCAATGCGGTTTCAGGCCGGGAAAGCCCACCATTGACCAAATATTCACGGCAGATCTTAGAAAAAACCCATGAATATAAAATCGATACACACCACCTCTTCATCCATTTGAAAGTTGCCTATGATAGCGTGTACAGAGACGAGTTATACAGAGCCATGTCTAGTCTTGGCATCCCTGCCTAGCTCCTCCATTTGTGCAGAATGACGATGGATCGCAGAAGCGATCGCTGCTCCATCAAAGTCGGTAAGAACATCACCGAACCATTTGATGTCAGGAAAGGTCTTAGACAAGGTGACGCGCTATCATGCGATCTCTTTAATATAGTACTTGAGAGAATTGTACGAAACTCACAAGCCAACACCGGAGGTACAATCTTTTACAAGTCTGTACAACTACTCGCTTATGCCGATGACATTGACATAATCGGAAGAACTCAGGGGGCCGCCAATGGGGCATTTACAAGTATTGAGATCGAGGCAGCAAAGATGGGTCTAAGGGTCAATGAAAGCAAAACAAAATATATGCTGTCTACAAAAAAGGACACCCAACATCGGCGTCTTGGATGGAACGCCACAATAGACAGATATAATTTTGAGGTAGTAAAGGATTTTGCCTACCTAGGCTCTATGGTGAACTCCGCAAATGATATCAGTAGGGAGATCACACGAAGAATTACTCTTGCCAATCGTTGTTTCTATGGGCTAAGACGGCAATTGAGTAGCAAAGCCCCATCTTGAACTACTAAGGTAACTCTCTATAAGACACTAATCATCCCAGTCCTGCTGTATGGCGCAGAGGCATGGGTTTTGACAAAACCGGATGAGGATGCCCTTGGTTATTTCGAGAGAAAAGTTCTTCGAGGTATTTTTGGTCCCGTCTGCATAGACGGTGAGTGGAGGAGAAGGCATAATGCCGAACTGTACGGCCTGCACAAGGACATCGACTTAGCCAGAAGAGTTCACATACAGCGACTAAGATGGCTGGGTCATGTTGAGCGGATGGAGCCCAACGTTTCCGCCAAGAAAGTCTTCAAATCTACCCCGGATGGACGGCGCAGTAGAGGGCGACCTCGCGGTAGGTGGCGCAAACAAGTGGAGGGGGCCTCAACCAACTTGGCGTGCGCAACTGGAGGCAACTGGCTCGTAACCGTGCTGGCTGGAGAGGTTTGTTGGTTGAGGCCCAGGTCCACCCCGGGCTGTAGCGCCATCTAAGTAAGTAAGTAAGAACAACTTTTTCCAAACCCATCCACCAGACGATCACACCATATGTTAGTATTGGTCTTATTACGGATACATAGATCCAGTATGTAATTGGTGGCTGTAGTCCCCATTTATTTCCTATTGCTTTCTTACAGCAGTACAAAGCTGTAGTGGCTTTGGTCTGTTGTGTAAGTAAGTGTTTGTTCAAAGAACTTTTCAGGACATAGACCCTATTCAAGTCCAGCTTGATCTGGCCCTAAATTACGGGCCGCAGAAGCTCAAGCGCACTGTCACTCAAGAAATCTTAGTTTCCTTGATTAGTTTCCACAATATTAGAATGTCATCAGACGCTAACAGTAGACTCTGTCTGGAAAGCAATGGAACTTCTCTCCACATAATTAAAGAATGCCCCCCTATCCGAATGAGAAAGCAGACTCTTGACAGCAAATCTCCATCACTGTTAAACACCCAAAGAAGCTCATGATAGCCTCCGGAATAAATAATATGCTTTAGAGAGACCACTACAGTGCCAAAGCGAATCATCTGCGCTAGTGGAATAGATGCTATTTTGCGAAATATTTCTGTAGCTAGTAGGTTAGGTTAGGTTAGGTTAGGTTATGACCGGCCCTCGATGAGGATGTACTTAGACCAGAAAGTAGGTCCATTGTACTGCCGATGTGTAAGGCGGGTGGGTCACCCTCTTACTCTTGGAACCATCTGCTTCGTTGAATGAAGTCTAGAATTTTAGCCGTGCAGGCGTTGCCGAGATCATTAAGATCATTGTAGAAGTATTCACCCAGAGTGGCCTTTCTGATGTTGGCGAGCGCAGGACAGGCGCACAGGAGATGACTGATGGTCTCTTCTTCCTCTTCATCTCTGCAGCTTCTGCAGAAGTCGTTATGAGGGATACCTAATCTCTGGGCATGTCGTCCTATGACGCAGTGTCCAGTGAGGACATTTGTTATTTTTGAGAGGGTTCCTCTCTTGTGCTTCAAGAGTCCGATGGACCTGGATTTATTGAGTATCGGCCAGAGCTGTCTGGCGGTATGACATTGGTCTAGATGTTGCCATCGATGATTGGCTACTTTCTCGGCATCAATTTGAATGAGGTACTTAACATAAGACGCTGGCGCTTCGATGTCGGTGATGCTTATGCTATCTGTACCAGAGGAGCCTTGTCGTGCTAGTTCATCGGCTGCACAATTCCCCGGTATGTCACAGTGACCTGGTACCCAGCAAAGGGTGAGGTTGTACTGACCAGCTATCTCGTTAAGAGATATGCGACAGTCTTTCACTGCCTTAGATCTCGTAGTGCTGGATGAGAGGGATTTGATGGCTGCCTGACTGTCGACATAAATAACAATATCAGGTGTTGATAGTGTGCTAGCCGCCAGCCAGTCAGCAGCTTTGCGGACTGCGGTGATTTCGGCTTGAAAAACGCTGCAGTAGTCTGGAAGGTTAAAGGAGAGGTGTATGTCCAGATCTTCCGAGAAAATTCCGGCACCGACTCCGTCCTTGGTTTTGGACTCATCCGTGAAGATTGACAGCGATTCGTTGTAAAGGACATTGCGTTGCGTCCACTCACTTCTGTCCGGTATCGAGTGCGTGTAGCCCTTGTCAAAATCATATTCAGTGGGCAGATGGTCAGTGGAATTGGGAAGATGACGGTGCATCGAAAGTATATTGGCATATCCCGTGTGTTGCTCCTTCCACTGCCTGGAGCCTCTCAGTCTTATTGCCGAGCTGACAGCTAATTGTTTACTGACGATGTCAATCGGAAGCAGGTGGAGCATGGTTTGGAGCGCCGCTGTGGGAGAAGTTCTCAGTGCACCGGTAATACTGAGACATGCAACTCGCTGAGTTCTTTCCATTATGGATAGGTTGGATTTCTTCTCCAAGGCGGGCCACCATACCAATACTCCATACATGAGAATCGTTTGATGACCGACGTGTATAGCCAGTGCATGATGCTTGGATTAAGGCCCCAGGTGGAGCCTACTGCTTTCTTGCAGATGTATAGAGCGGCCAGCGATTTTCTGGCCCGTTCGACGACATTCTCCTTCCAAATTAGCTTGCGGTCAAGCTTTAGGCCTAAATAGCTAGCACTATTTGAAAGCTTGAGGGTGGATCCCCTTATCTTGGGTGGAGTGAAGTCAGGTAGCTTGTGTTTTCTTGTGAATAGAACTAGCTCGGTCTTCGTCGAGTTAACGGAGAGGCCGCATTTATCGGTCCATCTGAGCAGTTCATTGAGAGCAGATTGCATGACATCGGCCAGCGTCTGCGGGTATTTGCCTGTTGTTAGAATGGCGACATCATCTGCATAGGCAATAACATTGCATCCAGTTTTTTCGATCTTTAGAAGGGCCTCGTTGAGCACCAAATTCCACAATAGTGGAGACAGTACACCCCCTTGAGGGGTGCCTCGATGTACATGTCGCTTGACAGTACTACTTCCGAAGGATGCTGTTATCACCCTGTTCTTTAGAATGTGTTCTACGAAACAACAGATGGGTTCGCAGATGTTGAGCCTATGTAAGGCACTGGTAATCGAATTTGTTTCAACGTTGTTGAAGGCTCCCTCTATGTCCAGAAATGACACTAGGGTGAACTCTTTGGTTGAGAGTGATTTTTCGATAGGGTGGATGATGGAGTGCAAAGCCGTTTCCACAGACTTACCTTTTTGGTAGGCGTGCTGTGACATGGATAGTAGGGTGCTATCAATAGTGGCCTTGATGTATAGGTCCAGGATTCTTTCCAGAATCTTGAGAAGGAAGGACGTTAGACTAATAGGTCTTAGGTCCTTTGGGAGGGTGTGCGATGTCTTGCCTGCTTTGGGTATAAAGACCACTCTTACCTCGGTCCAGGCAGTTGGTGTTGTTCCGAGCTCAAGACAAGCCTTCAGACTGCAGGAAAGATACTGCCATACTATATTGAAGGCCGTCTGAATCTGGGCCGGAAAAACACCATCTGGTCCCGGGGATTTGAATGGTTCGAAACTGTTTACTGCCCATTTCAGCTTATCTTCGCTGATAAGATGAGGAGGTGCCTGTGGGCGTGCAGCATTTACCAGGGTGCGATCATCGTTGGGGGTAGGCGTGCAGCCGGGGAAGTGAGTGTCCATGAGCAGGTTGAGCGATGCTTCGTCCGATTCAGCCCAGGATCCATTGGGATTCATGAGGACACTAGGTATAGTTGGTGTTTTGGAGAGGACTTTTCGCAGTCTACAGGATTGAGACGTGTTGTCAATACTCTGACAAAAACCGCGCCAGGATCTGCGTCTAGCTTTCCGAACCTCTATTTTGAAGTTCTTCAGACTTTCTTTGCAGATCTCCCAGTCCAGTGGTAGCCTTGTTCGTTTGGCTTTATTGAATTGCTTCCTGCTTGTGCAGCGAAGGCTGTTAAGTTCTGCATTCCACCATGGGGGACGATCGCCCACCTTTCTTCTTGTGGTCGGACAGGATTCGATGAAAGCTGTATTAAGTGCAGAAGTTAGAACGGTGTTTAGCTTGTCTAATTCCAATTGTGTAGTTGGTGTAGTGTAGACTTGATTGGATAGTTTAGCAGAGAGGGATTTATTGTGTAAGCACCAGTCGGTTTTTCGTCGATTGTGGAAGACCAAGGGTGCGGTACTGTGACAGATTTCCAGTTTGTACTCCAGATAGCGGTGATCGGAAAACGAATGGCTGTCAGATACAGTCCAGTTGGAAATTGCAGGAAAGATACTTTGGGAAGCAAAGCACCTCTTGCCGGGTCTTGGTAATAAAAGAAGGACTATTTCCTCTGTTACAAACTACTAGGTCGGTGTCTACTAAATACTCGAAAATAGAACTACCTCGAGGGTTAGTGTCGGTACTTCCCCATAGATCATGGTGCGCGTTGGTGTCGCACCCCAATAAGATGGCTTCTCTTCTCCTCCTTGCTTCATCTACCACTTCTTCCACTTCCTTGGATGGAGCAGACTCGGGGTCTTCATAGGGTAGGTATCCTGACGCCAGCCAGATGGTGGTGTTTTTTGATTTAAGCAGCGTTACTGCTAGGTCTCTTGTGCTATGGTGGGGAAGAAAAGTTAGGTTTTAGGAGGTTTTAGCAAGAATGCAAGTAGCTCAAAATTGAAAATGGAAATTGAAATCCACATAGAGTTTGCGTTTAAATCTTCTGCATAGAACCATGTGTCCTGGAAGTATAATACATTTATCTAGAAAGAGGTCAATAATTTACTTATTAACCAGCACGTGGAGCCATATAGTAGGTTTGGTAAGATCAGCGATCTACAGAGCACCAATTTCCTAATCTAAAGTAACAGCATTCTGGTCTACCGTCGGTCTGCTGCTTAAGAAGCCGCACTAGTGCGTGTTCCACAAACAGTTGAAGGCTTTCTTGTAAAATTTCTGGTTATTACTGTGTTTGCGAAAATCTCCAATTGCTTTAGCTTTCTTTCCTTACTCTTGATACTCTTCGCCCACTGCCCTTATTTCTGGACTCCAACGCTTGTTGATTTACATCTTCTATCGCCTATAACTTACCATAAGTCGAAGGTTAGTTGCCCACACTGATGCGATCTTTAACAGCTTACACTGAGCTCAACTTAACACCGGCCTCTGCAACTGCATTATACAGATGCTTCAATCGAGAAGCATATGTTCAACACTGGAACATGCAACCGTCCGGAGATGGGTCTGCGGAACCGCCTAAGGCGGAGTTCTGTCTCCTATAATATGATTTCTTGTAGTGGATGAGATCTTGGTAATACTGAAGGAAAACGGCTTCAACGCGACGGCCTATGCCGACGGTGTGGTTATCCTGGTTTCGGGGTAATTTCCTCCGGCCCGGTCTGAAAGGCTCAATCTCGCACTGCAACTAGTGGATAACTGGGTCAGTAGCAAAGGGCGGGGAGTAAATCCCTCAAAAACGCACTAAGAAGAGATCGATCCCTACGTTCAGACCCCCAAATATCGCTGGTATTGATCTAAGTATTTCAAGTTCAGCTCGATACCAGGACGTAATTCTAGATTTCGAACTAAACTAGAAGGACAACATTGCCGAACGCATCAAAAAAGAGGGCGTAGCTTTCAACTCTAGCAAAACAGCATTCAGTAATGCGTGTCGCTTCAAACCAGCTGTGGTGTACTGGATATACACGGTGGTTTCAAGTCATATGGTTAACTAGTATGGTGGATGTTATTTGAGAAGCAGTACCTGCTTTCCAACCTTATCAAAACGCATAGGGCAGCATGCATCGGAGTTACTGTATCAATGAGAACAACACCAACAGCGGCAATGGAAACCATGCTTAGTTTCATTCCGCTTGATATACATATACTGTAGCAGTCTAGTGGCCAAAACCGCAGTAGGACTATGAGAAGGCCGATTGTAGTCATCCAGCCCTTTCGGCCATGTCTCCATTTTGCCTCGGTAAGGGGTACCACTGGATCGACAGGATCTGATGCTAGCATTTGGAAGGAGATTCACTACAAGAATTCCTGACAGAATGTACTGGAAGAACCGAAGAACCATGAAGAAAAAGGAGTTAGCTTTCTATACCGACGGTTTTAAGATGGACGTTGGCACGGGAGCTGGAATTTATTGCGAAACCCTAGGAATAAACCATTCTTTTAGAATAAACGACGACTGCAGCGTCTTTCAGGCCGAAGTAACAGTCATTACACAGGCTGCTGAAGTTACACGCGAGAGTAATATAGTTGGTAAAACGATCACTATCTATGTATGTAGATAGCCAGGCAGCCGTTAATGCTCTGGTCTCTGCTGTAATTAGGTTAAGGCTTGTGAGGACCTACAAATCACTCTTTAACAGGATATCTAGAGCCAATGCGGTAACCCTCTGTTGGGTACCAGGAAATATGGATATCGAAGGAAACGAAAGGGCTGACAAGCTTGCTATGAAAGTCGGCGCTGCACTTATCGTGGGCCCTCCCTTTTGTAGTAACCCCAATCAGTTCCTTACGGATGAAAATAGAAGATGAATCCACCGGTCGAGCAAATAGACGCTGGGTTCATTTGAGTTCTATGGACTGCCTTAAGCAAGAAGAGATCAAGATTAGGTTAGGCTAGGTTAAAGGGGTTAGCTGCAATGAATGAGTGCAGCCTGCACTCGGATCTCAAACGGATCCATTGTGCTCCCTTGACGTGGAGTTTCCTGGCTGAAGAACTGAACAGAGAGGAAAAACAAAATGGCTAGAGTTCTATGTTGATAGAACGGTCTCCTCCGAACCACCCTGATGAAGTTGTGAATTTCATGATGGTGGTTGGTGGCTTTTCAAACAGTTCGGCCGGATGGTTGAAGAAATACTCTTCAAGACCCGTCTTCATGGTATTGCAGAGACTAGGGTATTTGCAAAGGAAGTGTTCCGTGTCCTCCTCTACGTCCGTGTTGCCGCATCCTTTGCAGAGTTCATCTGTACATAGCCGCATTCTCTTCCGGTGGGCCGCTAATAGGTTATGGCCGGTAATGATACCTATGAGAAGCGCCAAGTTTTGTCTATTTTGAGTGAGGATGAGCTTGGTTTTCATCTTGTCATGTTTTGTCCAGAAACACGGCATGGTGGGAACGCTCTCCATCTTTCTTCTGCTTGTCGTTTGAAGTCAAGTGCTATGTTTGATTTAACAAGTCTTAGGGGAGGAAGGACTGAGCTTTGGACCATTGATATGTCTTGTTCTGATCCCTTTCCTGCTAGTTTATTCGCCATCTCGTTCCCTTGAATTCCTTTGTAACCTGGGACCCACCAGAGTGTTACATGGTGGCTACGGATGAGCATTTTAAGCTCCTCATGGCAGCGTTTTATTAGCTTTGATTTTATAATCGTGGATGAGATGGCCTTTTAGCAGCTTGACTATCTATGTAAATATCAATCTCTTTTCTAGTAACAAGTTTCGTGGATAGTTCTCGTGCCACCTCTGCTATCGCTCGGACTTCTGCCTGGAATACACTGCCGTGGTTTGGAAGCCTTAGTTCTATTACAATATCAGGTTCCGCTGAGTAGATACCCGAACTGATTCCTTCGTTTGTTTTGGACCCGTCAGTGAAGGCTGAATTACTATGCGGGTTAATGGCTCCACCGTCTTCCCAGTGTTCCCTTGATGGGATGACCATTTTGACGTTTAGGCTGAAGTTGAGGGATGGCGGAAGGTAGTCTGTGGTGAGCCCATCTTCAGATGCTACGGTACTATGGTATGGCCCCTTCACCATAGAAGGGACCAACCTCACTGGTGAAACTTAGTCGCCATAACGCACGGGTCATTTCCGAAATAATTACTGGTTACTCTGCCATTGGCAGACTCGGTGTACTGCACAACGACTATTGTAGAAGTTGCAGGGACGAAAAAGAAATTAAATCCGTTCATCACCTTCTGTGTGATTGCTCTGCCCTATCCGTCAGAAGAATGAGGACTTTTGGTAGTTACTTCTTCTCGGAGCTGGAGGACTTAGGTAATGTTGAGCTCATGCACCTCCTGAAATACATATCACTATCTGGGTGGTTCTAACAGCGGGCGATCTCAACAGTGTTTCCAGGGTTAAATATTTGAGCACAATATACCCGAACTGTTGGTCGATGTAAGCAGTGACTCTTTTGTCACAAGGCACCCATCTACCTAATCTTACCTAGCCCACAGTAGTGTTGACTACCTCTTTGGAGATGGTGGATCCGCTTGGTGGCTTTTATAGCAGAATGTCAGCCAGCACTACTCGACATGCACAATTTAACGCGGCCAACCACTTTTAATATCATCGACCCCACTGTGCTGCATAGGTATCTGACGGATCGTCGTAAAAAAAAATGAATACCCTCCAAAGAAAGGCAACAGCCTTGCAGCCAGCAATTGCCCCCCGTCTGTTACTCCGACCGACGACGACGACGACCCACCTAATAGCACATACGTAGATTAATCGTACCGGATTGAGTCGTATAAAGCGTCGTTGCCGGTCGCCCCATGAATGATACAATAAAAAGCAAAGCAAACGCAGAAAAAAAAAATGTTTATAAGTTCCCACAATAAAAACGCTTTTGATTGATGGTGTGTAATATAATTTTTCTGTTCGATTTTATTCCCATTTTTGTGATTTTTTTGTTCACTTTTGCGTTGTTGCTCGCTTAATGGATTCCAACAGACCGACAATTTACCTAATGAAATATGCATGTTGATTTATTTGTGCCCTTGCCGCCCCGCCTTGGCTGTGTCCTGTACGCGATTTGCATGGACGCGGAGAAACGCGGACGCGGACAGGGTTTTCTATTTCTGCCGCAAAAGTTAATTGATACTGAATGAAGTCACTTAGCGAAATGTCTGTGGCGGGCTAGAGAACTAGATATCTTGTTAGTGAGGTGGATACGTGTATCTGAGAGGCGGTTTTGTGCGCTGTGTCTTCGAGACCCGAGGACCGTTTAAGCCTGGAGACTGTTTAAGTCGTTTCGTTGATTGCTCATTGCATTTTGTCGGCGAAGCGTCTTGGAGAGTGACAGGCAATGCGGCGGTTGTTGGGGATTACGTTTGAGGTTTATTGCTAGTTTGGTTGCCGTGTATCTAGTGGATTCTGTTGGAGAGCGCGTCGGATTAATTTGCCGCGACTATATGTATGTATGTGCCTCCTTTGTGGTTGTGTGGTTGTTTGACAAATAAATGGTATTTTGTCAATTCGATTACTCTGGAGTAATTGAGGTTGTAAATTGTAGTGTGTTGGTCCGGTGAATAGCACTACGACCGGCGTGAGTGTGATTAGGGAGTGTATTAGGAAGATTGGTGGCGAAACATAACAATCGTTGGGTGATTGTCGCGTGGTTTCGTTAGGTGAATTGTGGTTGCTTGATAATGCTTTTGTCCGACGTGTGGTAGTTTAGTGGGTTTTTTTTTATTTTTTAATTAGTTGGAGGAATACAAGTAACTGTGAAGCGCCGTGAGGGGAAGGCATAAAGGTATCAGTAGAAATGTAGTTATGTTCATCAAGCTTAATATTAGTGAGTACCGCATATCACATCACAAGGTGTGCCTACTTACTTATGGAGGATCAGCAAAGGGAACATTGCAAAGAATATGGCAAGTTTCTCATCCCGTATTTTGCTGCTGGGAATTTTTCGAATGACCAAATACAAATATTTGGCGCAACAGCTCTTTAAAGTGCCAGGGCCTAGCTTCTCGCTACCACTCATGTTGTGTGCGTTATATTTTTTACACGAATGGAAGGGACCTACAGTTTAATGCCGAATCCGAACGGCGATTTGAGAAGCTTTTTCGTGACAACAATACTCTCGGATGTTTGTCAGACGCTCGCGAGAGGTGGGACCGTGAAAAAACTTTTTTGGTGTTTTCTGGGATTCGAACTTGGAACCTCACGCGTAGTGATCGAACACACTAACCACTTACGCAGAATATCAGTTGTTCGAAGTGAAATGGTAGTTTAAGCAAAATTAATACCGAAAGACTAAAATCTCAATAAGTAGTCAGCGATGGCTGATCGAGTCTCTGATTTCTGGGGAGAACAGCCGCCTCTTATAAGGTTCACGTCCTTGTACATATAAAGCGGTGTCGTTTAGAAGAACCACCGCTACTTTCGACCTTTATGGCCAAAAAGAAAAACTTCCTCTACACCGTGCAGTAACTCCCAGGCTATAATAACTACAGAAAAGATCAAATTTACCATGCGCAGCTTCAAGACCTAATGGTATCATTCCTGCTGACATCTGAAGACATTTTGCCTCCATGGCTCTAAGTCACCATGTCGGGCTGTCTAAATCTGGTCCACCTTTCCAAACTGTTGATCAGGTTGAAATCATCTTCATACTTGAGGCAGGAAAAAGCTCGCATGTAGCTACTTTGTACTAGAAACGCTAGAGAGTTTGATTGATATCCGCCTAAGCTAGACTATTAGTCCAACTACGTATGCTCTCTGCGTCCCAACATGTATAACGCAAAAGCAAATCGGTCGATACAGCCTTACTTCTTCTTCCTATTTCGGTGAGGTTATGATCCGAAAACAAGAGATCATAACCCTCTCACATTTTGCTAGCGCCCGGAATCCGTATAGTAGTAGTAGTAGTAGTAGTAGTAGTAATTTGTGATTTTTATTTAACAAAAGTTTGGTCTGTTACAATAATTTACAGTAAATGACATTGGCAATTGCCGTCAGCCGAAAAAAAGAGAGAATTCTAATTCATACTTATAATTAAAAACAAATTTTCCAATAAAATAAAAAATACAGTTTTGGTTTTGGTTTTACGAATATATCTAAAAAGCTTCGTTTATTATTTGTTGACGATATTTTGATGCAGATCTGATATAGTTGGCTAACAGATTCCAGTCTTGACCATTTAATTGCGCGATTACTTCATTTTCTGCAAGTGTATTTTTACCCAAGTAGACTCGCCTAATCTCCTTTAATACGGGACATATTCCAATAAAGTGGAGAACGTCTTCTTTCGCACCAAGGTTGCATATAGTGCATTCCTCATTCCCATCGCTTACGTAGGGCATAAAGTTTAGTCGAAGAAGTTCGCCTCTGGCCTTGAAGATGGTGGAAATTGTATTTAGGCTGTTGCGATCGTGGAAATAATTTCTATCCCCCAGATCATGATCGAGTAAAGGATAAGTGATTCTCGTCTCGCTATGCTGCGCTTTCACTCTGAATGCCGCTCGTGTGGAATCTTCAATATTCATCAACAGCTCCTGTAGGGTACGCTTCCATGTTTCCGTGCTATTTTCATCTATGGGGAGATTGTATTCCCTGCTTAGCCTAGACCATTCGCCGAAAAATTGCTGTTTTCGGTGTATCAGGAGTTTTGCGATAATATGGGGAAGGCGATGGCAGGGGAGCTCCATAACTTTTAGAATGTAAAGGAAGTGCAACCTTAAGGTAAATACATATAAAGGAGGTAAGCCTGTTTCCAGATGCAGCATGTAATTCGGAGTATTTTCCGGCAATCTGAAAATCTTTTTTAGAAAGTATCTGAGCAAACCTTCTACTTCCTCGTACTGCGAGATACCCCAAACTTGGGCAGCGTAGCACATGATCGATCTCATAGTTGCTTCAAAAATTTTGAATTTGGTGCTTGGCGGTACGTCTTTTTTTTCCGAGGATGCCCTTCCAGCTGCAATTCATTGCTCTTTTCGCTTCTTTGAGCTTCTCTCTCAGATGTGTTTTGAACGACATTTGGGGAGTAATAATTACCCCAAGGTACTTATATTCCTTCACAACTTCGAGTACTTCATTTTGCCAGGTCCATTTTTCCAGCCTTGAATACCGTCCAGTACCATTTCGAAACACCATTATTTTTGACTTATTGGTATTCACTGAGAGATTCCATAAGCTGCAATATTGTTGTAGCTTGTTAATCATCATTTGTAGCATTGTTGTGGATTCTGCCAGAATGACAATATCATCCGCGTACAACAAAACCTTTGTATGAACTCCACCAAACACTAGTCCTCCTGGAAGAAACGTTGTGAGGTCATCCAAAAATATGGAGAAGAGGAGAGGACTCAAGAGACAACCCTGTTTTACTCCCATGTGTGACTCAAACCAGTTGGACATTTTGTTTCCATCCCATACTGCGATCTTATTATTTTCATACAGGCTTTGTATTACTCTAAGCACTTTCGTTGACACTCCTAGGTTACTCAACTTATAGAAAAGAGCGTTCCTGTCAATTGTGTCGAAAGCCGCCCTGAAATCGACAAAGAACGCGTATAGTTTTTTGCCCCTATCAAGGTATGCCTGGGCAATGCTTTTCAGTGTAAAGATGTTGTCTACAGTTGAATATCCTTTTCTAAACCCCGCTTGGAATTCACTCAGCAAATTGTTTTCGCGTACCCAATCCGTCAGACGCTCTAGAATAATTCCAGCGAATATTTTTGTTACTGAGTTCATAAAGCATATTCCTCTATAATTATTCGGATCGCTTATGTCTCCTTTCTTAAACAGGGGGAAAATTATACTCCTTCTAAAATTATCTGGCACCTCCCCTATATCAAAAATATAATTGAAGGCTACCGCAAGTTTTCTGAGGAATTCGTTTGTCGCAAATTTGAAAAATTCGTAGGGGATACGATCTTCACCAGGGGCTTTCTTTGTGCTGCATTTGTGCAGCACCTTGTGGAGTTCTTGGACAGTAATTGTGCGGTCTAGTGAGTCTACTGTTATGTAAGGTAGCGAGTAATTCAGTTGACTTGTGCTACTCGGTGGATTCAGCAACTGCTCGAAGTGACTGGCTAGTGCGGATGTTTCAACTTGAATACCCCGTGCGAACATCGTACCGTTGAGGGATCGGACCAGCTTCCAAAACGAACGAGTATCTGAAATCCCATCCAAAGCTCTCGCCAGCTGCTGCGTGTACCTTCTTTTTTTGTTGATACAGATGCTTTTGTATGCCCTTCTCGCTTCCAGGTACATGATTTTTGCAACGCTGTTGTCTGTTCTACGGACTAAACGCAGGTAAGCAAATGACTTTTTCCTCGCTGCCATGCACTCCCAGTCGAACCATGCTTCCTTTTTCTTGAATCTTCCTGACGGTTGAGATATACTCGCAGCATTCGAAATGCAGGAAACTAGAAAGTCTACACCACGGCTAGAGTTGAATTCGCTTTCGTTTATAGCGCTGAGATTGCTGTTCAGTTTTTGTTTATAGCTAAGTGCGTAGCTTTCCTTCCATTGTAATTTTGGGAGCAGCCGCAACTCCGGGACGGTAGATTCTAATGGAATATCCACTGACATCAAAGCTGTCAACGGCAAGTGATCCAAATAAGTGAGCTCCTTTACATTTAAGTCGACCACACACTTCAGCCATCTTCCACGTACGAGACAGTAGTCTATAGTTGAACAGGCTGTACCTCTGAAAAACGTTAGGTCCGTATAGCTCTGATCCGAACATTTCTGCTCGGTCCAGGATCAGTACCATACGCAGCAGTGGTAGTGCCTTTCCTTTTAGCAAGTATTTCCATAATGATACAACTGGAATTTTGATTGGTATTGATGGTGTTTAACACGTGCAAGCTCGTGTTTTATTGTTGTTTGGTCTTTCTTTTATGACACCGGTGATCTCCAGTCGTGTCAACCCACAGACTCGCATGGACACTTGTGCGAAAGTTCTTAAGGTTTTGTATGTGTCGCTGGGCTCACTTGGGTGTTATATTGCGTAGATTTGATTTGTCCCTTTAGACGGCTTTTACGACAAGCGCTATTTGTTGGGGTGGCTGCAGTGATATTCTTAACCCGGCCTTGCATAGGGCGGTCGATACAGCCTTACATTGATATTGTACTTGTATGTAATGTAATGTTCCTTATCTGAAGTTGTCGCTTCCTCAACTCAAAAAATCCAAAGCTTTCAACGTGAAGTTGATTTCAGCTCGGAAGTAAATTCGCGCAATGTGTCTCTAAAGTGGACATCATGGAAGATCTCAGTGAGGTCGAGGTGTTCCGTATGGTTATCTAACTGCCCATGACCTCAGTTCTCAACTTTAAAAAAAATTCCATTGCCACAGAAGACTGACTGATACACATCCATGTGGACCTTTGCACTATAGCTAATTGAATGAGGTGAAAAGCCGCAATAAGAGCATTCACTCCACTTCCTAGCCTTTCCAGCTCGACTACCAGCTTGTTGACTACTACATTCTACAGAAGAGGGGACAGTACACCACTTTGGAGTAATCCGCGACTGGAAAGTCTTCAAGCCGATGCACCGCCCAGTTGTGGGTTTATAATACTGAATGTGAGCAATTGATTAATCAACACTCCGAGCGAAGTATCCGCTCTCAGACTTGCAAGTGCATCGGTGATTGCCTTTGATTTCGCAATGTCAAGGAATACCGCCATGGTTTACTTCTTAATACATAGAAATATTCCTATGATGCGAACAAGCGAATGTAAGGCTAATTACTTAGGTGGCGCTACAGTTGGGGGTGAACCTGGGCCTCAACCAACAAGGCTCTCCATTTACCTTAGTCTTTAGCTAATTGCCTCCAGTTGCACACCCCGAGTTGTTCGAGGTCCCCTTGAACTTGTACATGCCACCTACGCCAAGGAGTTCCTTTACTGCGTCATCCCTCCGGATTTTATTCGAAAACTCTGCAGGCGAGAGCAGACAATGTAGCTGTACAGCTCTTATAGTTCGTGATTGAATCTTTTCTTCCAAAGCTCGTTAACGCAAACGGGACCGAATATCTTACGAAGAATTTTTCTCTCGAAGCGACCAAGGATATCTCCATCCTCTTTTCATAAAGTCCATGTTTCAGCACTGCAAAGCAGGACTGGGATGATCAGAGTCTTATACAGAGTCTCTTTAGTTGTTCGAGATAGGGCTTTACTGTTGAATTGCCTTATAAGCCCAAAAAACAGCGATTGGCAAGAGTTATTCTTCGCTTGATTTCTGCGCTGATGTTGTTCTGAGAGTTTATAGCAAAGCTAAGGTAGACAAAGTCCCTTACTACCCCGTAGTTATAGCTGGTCACTGTGACGTTCTGTCCAATTCATCGGTGTTGGCTATCCCTTCTTGTTGACAGCAAAAATACATATATTTGGTGCAACAGCTCTTTAAAGTGCCAGAGCCTAGCTTCTCGCAACCACTCATGTTGTGTGCGTTATATTTTTCACACGAGTGGAATGGACCTACAGTTTAATGCCGAATACGAACGGCGATTTGAGAAGCTTTTTCGTGACAACAATGCTCTCGGATGTTTGTCAGACGCTCGCGAGAGGTGGGACCGTGAAAAAAGTTGTTGGTATTTTCTGGAATTTGAACTTGGAACCTCATGCGTAGTGATCCGACACACTAACCACTTACGCCACGGCGCCCACTTGTTGACAGTATATACTTTGTTTTGCACGCGTTTATCGCTAAACCCATTTTGGCCGCTTCCGCCTCAATGCTTGCAAACGCACCGGTGACAGCCCGCTGAGTTCTTCCGATAATGTCTATATCGTCGGCGTATGCAAGCAGTTGTACAGACTTTTGATAGATTGTGCCTCCGGTGTTGGCTTGTCAGTTCCACACAATTCGTTCAAGCACAATTTTAAAGAAGTCACATGACAGCGCGTCACCTTGTCTAAAACCTTTTTTAACATCGAAGGTCTCGGTGAGGTCATTACCGACCTTGATGGAGCAGAGAGCGTTCTCCATCGTCATCCTGAACAGACGAACAAGTTTGGCAGGGATGTCAAAACTAGACATGGCTCTATAAAGCTCTTCTCTATAGATGCTGTCATAGGCGGCCTCCAGGTTCTGCCGAAGTGTGAAGATTTGATCGATGGTGGACTTTCCTGACCTGAAACCGCAGTCATAAGGGTCAATCAGGCTATTAATGAAAGGTTTCAGGTATTCACAAAATCGTTGAGGGGACTGATTCCTCTATAGTGCCCAGTTGAGGGGGTCTCCTTTCTTGTGGATCGGGCAGACAATGCTGAGATTCCATTTATCACGCGAAAAGAGAGAGAGAAACGATAACAAAATCAGCGGCGAAATAAAAACAACAACACAGCGATTGAATTGTGCAGATGTACTCTTTATTGCCTTCACTGTGACATATATGTAATTACCACTATCGCGAGTCTCGGTGATTGACTACGAATTCAGCTGCAGTGTCTCTTTAAATACGTTTGGGAGCTTGGCATGCACCGTTGACTTAACAACTCGACCATCCTTAAACGATCGTGTCCTCTCGATCCGAACCTCGGGGTCGCTCTTCAGATTGGGTTGTTTCCCGAAGCTCTCGTCCTCGGAATTACTGGGAAGTGCTGCTCTCTTCCTCTTCGGCGACTTTGAGTCACCTTTCGATTGAAAGCCCGGCCTTGATTTGGAGTGAGCCGCGGACTCAGATCTGGATTATTTCGAGCGACTGCTTCGAATGGCCTCGAAACCGCTTCTGCTACGCCTTGACCCACCGCGGCCGCATCTGTAGCTTCTTCTACTGCGCCTGGATCCGCTTCGACTTTTTCTGGATCCGCCGTGCCGTCGCTTTACCCCGCTGCGATTTCTGCAAGGACGCCTTCTACTGCTACCGCGGCTCCCACTACCAGACCTAAATCTCGAACGGCTTCCTGATCGCCTGAACCCGCTCCTGCTGCACCTGGAACAACCGGAGCTGTGCTTTGATCCGCTCATATCGCGACCAGGATCTCCTGAGCAGCTCCAGGATTCCGTACGACTCCTCTGTCGGGCCTTAGTGCTGCAACCTGTAATGCTGTGCTTTGATCCGCTCATATCGCGACCAGGATCTCCTGAGCAGCTCCAGGATTCCGCACGACTCATCTGTCGGGCCTTAGTGCTGCAACCTGTAATTGAGATATGTCTATAGGACTTAACGATTTTTACCTGCGGCTGGTCCAGCAACTTGTGCCCAATCAGCTTTCGTGTGGTTGGCTGTCGTCCGGCACTACCAGAACCTCACACCATGTTGTGAGTCCGTCTGCCGGCGTAAACTCGCCCAACGGTCTGGCAGGTTCCTTCTTCAAACCCACTCAGGTGTCTCCGGTCCTCGATGTACTCAATGTGTCCGTCGTCTACGACTGAGCGACACAAAGTGGCACAATAGCTTCCCAAGTCGATGAACGCCTTGACTGGGAACCCATTCACGGTGGCGTCCTTGGTATACTCTGTCGTGTCGCTTTCAGTCATCTCCTCCATCGGCTCTTCCTTCAAAATCAACTGGGTTGGTCTTTGTGACCCGTCCGTCCACCTGACCAAAACGAAGTGAAGATAGCAATATCCAAGCTAAAATCCAACAATGCTGCTAGACCTGACGGCTTACCGGCCGATTTAGAAATCTTGGGTTTTCTCCAAGATCTGCCGAAGTGTGAAGATTTGATCGATGGTGGACTTTCCTGGCCTGAAACCGCACTTATAGGGTCCAATCAGGCTGTTCATAAAAGGTTTCAGGCGTTCACATAATATCGCAGAAAAGATCTTGTATGTGATGTTGAGGAGACTGATGCATCTATAATTGGCGCAGTTGAGAGGTCTCCTTTCTTATGGATCGGGCAAACGATGCTGAGGTTCCATTCATCAGGCAAACACTCGTCTGACCAAATCTTATAGATGAGTTGGTGTATGCACTCTACCAATTCCTCCCCAGCTGCCTTGAAAAGTTCGGCCGGTAAGCCGTCATTGTTGGATATAACCTTGGATATTGCTATCCTTACTTCGTTTGGTCAGGTGGACGGAAATTTTAGCTATCAGCGTCTATGTTGAATGGTTCATTCTGCCTGACAGCGGGATGTTGGCCTTCGTCGCCATTATACAGTCTGCAGAAGTAGTTTTTCCATATTCTCAGCACCGACTGTGATTCTGTTACGAGGTTTCCATTTTCATCTCTACAGGTTTCTGTACGGATTTTGCTTCTCTGACACGTTCTTTTTACCTTCTTGTAAAACTCTCTTACATTGTTCCTGGAGTATAAACTCTCGATATTCTCGAACGCGCGGTTCTCATGCGCTTTCGTTCTTTTGGAGAAGCCGATGTTCTTCCCGTCTCTTTTGCTCGTAAAGCTCACGAGCAGCTCTCGTTTTCCTTTGCAGCGCGGCTTTGTATGCTTCTTGTTTTGCTGCATGCACTCGACGGCATTCTTCGTCAAACCAGTGGTTTCGCGGTGGTGGGCAACAGAGACCTCCTTTCCTATTTTGGCGTTAAAATCGCCCAATACGATTTTAACGTCGTATTTAGGACTTTGCTCGTATGTTTTGTCGAGGAGCTCGTAGAAACGGTCTTTGGTGGCAGGGTCCTTTTCGTCCATGGGGGCATGAACACATATTAGGCTTATGTGAGCGAATTAAGCCTTGATCCGGATAGTCATAATACGCTCACTTACGTGTCGGAAGCTTAAGACTTCTTGCCTAGGTCTGCCGTGTATGGCAAATCCGCATCCGAATAAGCGTTGCCTGTTGCCTCTGTAGCAATGATCGTAGTAGATTGCACAGTTTTTCATCCTCTTTTTGTCCGGCCCATCCCATCGCACTTCCTGGATGGCGGTAATATCTGCTTTATAACAGTCTAGGGCCTCTGCTAGTTGTTCGGCTGCACGTGGTCTGCAAAGGAACAGAACATTCCACGTGCAGATCCGAAAGCCGTTGTCCTTATTTCGTTTGCTGGGGTCATCATCGGTTGAGTCATCCTTATCCGAGGCTTTTGGTTGTTTCGGAACCATAGGTTTTTTACGTGGTAGGGAAGTTACACCGACGGCACAACGCCCAACCTGAACGGCCATTAATGCATTCACGATACTTATATTCTTCGCAGAATTTATTCCCCTTTTTCGAAAATATCTATTTCTTGTCCGGCGGAAAGATTTTCTTAGTATGGCCCTGCATTACACAAGACATCAGTGCGGGTTTAACTACTTGCGATAGTTCCTTGCACAGACCATTCTAAGTCCAATGACCTCTTCTTCAGTACTCTCGACAAGTACTAATTGACTTCAAATAAACTATTTCCCTTCGGAGCTAACAATGTATGATTTGATGCTTGAAATGTCCTTGTAAATCTGATTCATTAAAATCTACATATAGTCAAATGTTACAATTGAAATACTTATTTGATTCACCAAATGTAGCAATCCGACGTTCCTTATTCAAATATTCAAATCAGCATAACTGCAGAAAAGTTGCCAAATTAATTCCGGAATCCATTAAAATCATGTCACCGTAGTAGATCCAATAAAATAAGGAAACGAAATTCAATGACATAATGACACATAAAACCCTCTCTTGCTCACAATAATGAAACCATGTTCAATCAAGTGAAATAATAATCTCAATACGCACGCACACAGTCATACATCGCAGAAGCCCCCCTCCAAAATAATAATTCCCAATCTCCTGGAATATGTACAATCACAGGACGAAATACCAACCGAAAATATATCTTTTTAGTCATTTATCCTCACTGTTTCCGGTGTTTCTTTCTTCGTTTTATGTCGTCCCTCCTCCCCCCCAAAGAAAAAAAGAAAAGAATACAACTTCTCCAAGGATATGACATCCTTGAACTTTTTCTTCGACAGTTTTTTTTTTTTTTTTTTGATGAGTGAGCATTCAATTCCAATTGCACGGATGTCTGACTCGATAACTTTCTTTTTCTTCGTTTGTCTTCCAACTCCACAGCTATCTGCTGGGTCGTCTGCTTTTGAAAGTGTTTAACCAATTATGTATCCAAATGTTTAATGTACCTCGGCAAATGTGTAGCACGCAATCGACAATTTGACATTTATCTCATTTTCATTGCTTGGCTTGCTCAGCCCACCACACCGACCCGGTTGAATCGTATTTAATTTGATTCCAAAACCCCAAGCAGAGTACCACAGTAACCGGAAAATTTGTTTTCCAACGAGAGAAAACCCATCAACGTCAAATGCACACACACACACACACACATACACCGACATACAAAAATTCTCCGACAAAGCAAAATTTCCCCAAAAATTCTAGTTTTAGATTGTTTTGTATAGCTGTGGATACAAATGCCAATTGAGTGTTAATTGTTTGGATTCCATGGTACTCGTACATATTTCTGAAGAAGATGCACACCCTTTGCTTGGGATGATATCGATTTCTCTTCTCCACGAAGGATGCGAGCTTAAATAGAAGTTTTATTCCTTTTTCCAAGAAAACACGTAACAGGACGAGGTACTGTTGGGGGATGATATGATACAGTGATGATGGTTCGGAATCGTAATTACATGGATACATCTTAGTCGTTATTGTAATTTCTTATCTCATAGGTTACAAGCGAAGGGATTTTCGTCACAAAATTGCCTTAAGGCATCATTAGATAACTTGGTCTTCGGGGTTAGCTGTGATAGATACTTATTCCATTTTGGAATTTCTGTCAATTTGTCCTGAGTATGCGAGTATTGTGTTTTATTTGCAACATCATCATCTTCATTCGTAGAGATGTATCTTTTGTACATATTTGGACTCACATTGGTAGACCATGTATGCACATGACTTGTATCTTCTAAGGAAAAAAGATGTACACGTACATGGTCGTAACTGATTAAAGATAAATCCTGTTTTATTTTTAAGCACTTTATTGCTAAGGTATCCATTTTTATCACTAAGTGTAGAAACTTATCACGTTGACTGCCTCGTTGCTTTTCGTGAAGGTGGAACTATTTAGGTATTTATTTATGTACATATTATCCCTTAAGAAAAAGTATATATATCTACGGAAATTCCTAGAAATTGTGAACCCATCTGAATTTAGGTCACGTTGAATTACTTTTAGAATACCGTATTTGGTCCATTTTTTTCATATTACCTGGGTCGGTCACGTGGGCACTGTATGCAGTATTGGCAAAGGAGGAAGTGATTATACAATCACTTGCCCAACCGGGCTCGTTGATACAACAACGTCGCTTTCACGACAATATGTGAAATTTTCGGATTTTTTGTCAAGAAGGTTGTTATAGTCGTTTGTCATTTGATTTAAGAAATCATTGATTGATATCTTTTTTAGATCTGATACAGATTTATTAAAATTTATATATTGAACAACATTTGTATAAAAAAATACTAAAATCGATCTTAAAGACATGGCTCAATGGCGTCTACCAAAGACTATCAATCTTTACGTACAATTTTGATAACTTTTCAGAAAAGTTTACTACCTAATAAATTTATAATTTTAAAAATGTTCTTCAATTATCATTCTTCTATAACCTAACGCTGATACGCAGTATGATAAGAGAGCTTTCCAATCTTACTTACTTACTTAGATGGCGCTTGTTGTAACCCTAAAAAGTATCAATAAAGTGGAAACCCTCAAAAGAGCACAACACTATCGAGCACGGGTTCTATATGCCACCAACTGATATTGTATATGTATATAAAGAATAAAGAAAGTGCAATCATTCTCTTTTATTGGAAATCTGGCTATCAATTGGTAAGATCTCAACAACTGGCGACGAGGATGGGATAGCGGCTTTTGTAATTTATTTTTTTTTCTCCTCAATCATTCTGGTGCGCCCTTACTAAATTTTATAAATCGTGTAAAAAAACGACAATTACTTGTAAGGAATGGGAACTGATGAAACAGAGTCAGCACCAGTAATAAAACAGGAAATGAGTAAAATTCCCACAAATTTTAATATCGAATTCTACGACGAAACGAAGAGCAAGTTTGAGCGCTGGTTACAGCGTTTGGAAGGAGCCTTTTCGTTATTTGGGAAAACCAAAAGAGGTTATTTGCTGCATTACATCAGATCTTCCACTTTTGACTTACTCTGCGATGGAATTTCACCAGCTAAAACTGAAGAGAAGAAGTACTGCGAATCCATGCAACAGCATGTTTTCTATAAGTTTTCTATAAAACTACGAATTTGTTCTGTACTATGAAGTAAGAACGGTTTTCTTATCCTCCCGATTTTTTCTCATTCTCCCGATATTTTTCCTTAAATCTCCCGATTTGTTGAGGAACATTCCTGGCAAGCCTAGGTACATTCGGCATTTGCTGAATGTGCCCCCTCAACAAATGCCTAATGTACCCCAGTGTCTTACATATACTTTTTTAATAAATCCCCAAAAAAAAGTAAAAGCCAAAGCTGACTTAATTTACTTAACTTAAAATTCAATGTTCAATAACACTTTTTACAAGATTTCACTTTTATTTTCACAAAAGCAATATAAAAAATTGCTAACTAGTGAGAAATTACAAGCAGGAGCAAAAAAATAAACAACCGTTCGTAACTTTCTTTCCCAACTAACTAGAGCTGCCAAACTACATAGCAACCCATATGTTCGCGGGAGGATGCCTTTAGCGTTTAAATGATTGGTTTACACCTCGGCGATCTTAGTAAAATCTGCAATGTCGAAGGTGCCCCGATGACGAATCTGCCCCAGTTTACCATACAGCGAAATCGAGTACAAGATGAGAAAGATATATCGTTCAATTGATCGGTTACATGATCAGAAGAGCCGCGATTTAAAGGAAATAATACGCCACAATATTAAAATGGAAAATATGAGAAAGATGTTAGTAGAGTCCAACCTTGAAAAAAATCGCCGTCTATTGGAAATAAAAGATACGCCGCTGACACGTTCAATAATATTTCTACAACGTGTGTGCACATCATTAAATTTATATTCGCTTGAACCTTCTTCTGGTGTTAGTTTAGGTTAGGTAGATGCATGCCTTGTGACAAGGAGTCACTGCTCACTCAGACCAACAGTACGGGTCCATTGTGCCCAATCATTTAACCCTGGAAACGCTGTAAAGAAAATCCGCCGTTAGAACCACCCAGAAAGTGATATGAATCTCAGGAGGTCCGCTAGCTCAACACTACCCAAGTCCTCCAGCTCCGAGAAGAAGTAATTACCAAGAGTCCTCATTCTTCTGACGGATAGGGCAGGACAGTCACACAACAGGCGACGAACAGATTCAACTTCTTCTTCGTCCCTGCAGCTTCTGCAATAGTCATTATGCAGCACACCGAGTCGTTCCGCGTGAAAGCCAATGGCACAATGTCCGGTAATTATGCCAGAAATGACCCGTGCGTTATAACGACTAAGTTTTACCAGAGAGGTTGATCTCTTCTTGCTGTAGGCCGGCCATAGCGCCCTGGCCGTAGCGCATGTTTCCAGATGAACCCAGCGTCTGTTTGCTCGACCGGTGGCTTCATCCTCTATTTTTTTCCGCAAGGAGCTGATCGGGATTGCTACAGAGGGGAGGGCCCGCGATAAGTGCAGCGCCGACCCTTTCCTAGCAAGCTCGTCAGCCCTTTCGTTACCTTCGATATCCATATGCCCTGGTACCCAGCAGAGGGTCACCTCATTGGCTCTGGATATCTCGTTTGAGAGTGATTTACAGCTTCTCACGAACCTCGACCTAACTACGACAGAGTCCAGAGCCTTAACGGCTGCCTGGCTGTCTATATAGACAGTGATCGTTTTGCCAACGATATTACTCTCGCGTATAACTTCCGCAGCCTGTATAATGGCTGCGACCTCGGCCTGGAAGACGCTGCAGTCGTCGTTTATTCTAAAGGAGCGGTTTATTCCTAGGGCCTCACAATAAACTCCGGCTCCCGTGCCAACGTCCATCTTAGAACCGTCGGTATAGAGAGCCAACTCCTTTTTCTTCATGGTTCTACGATTCTTCCAGTATATTCTATCGGGAATTCTTGTAGCGAATCTCCTTTCGAATGCTAGCGTCGGATTCATGTGATCAGTTCCCGTTAATCCGCTGGTTATCCCCCATCGGGACAGAATGGAGGCATGGCCGTAAAGGCTTGATGACCACAACCGGCCTTCTCTCAGTTCTTCTGGTGTTCTGTGAGGAGTTAAAAGCCACGGCTCTAGTGGATACCCAGCGTCTCCTAGTAATTAATAATTCATTTAGTTTAAAAAAAAATTGTTATCACCAATTTTAAGAGCTTACCTAAGAGCCAGAAATTGCTCATCCCACGTAAGCAGTCTTGCTCCATGGACACCTTAAGTTCGCTTACATTCCAAATAAAAGAATCGTGATAGGCTGTGGGGGTTGGGTGTCAAATCGGCCAAAACCAAATCGCCCGAAATGCAAAAAACTAAAAAAATGTCAAATCACCCAAAAAACAGGTTGGGCGATTTAACATTTTTATTTTTTGGGCGATTTGACATGATGTCAAAACACCCAAAAAAGTGATTTTGGGCGATTTTGTGTTTCGGCTATCTTAAGACGGATCTGTGTCATATCGCCCACCACCAAATCGCCCAAATCGGGAAAATATCACATCGCCCAACATTTTTGGGCGATTTAACACTATGACAGATCGACCAAGAAATGAAATGTCAAATCACCCAAAGCAGAAATGGGCATTTCATCGAAATTTGAAAATACCAACACATAGGAAGGTCAAAAAATACGACCAAATTGAAAAAGGTTGAAAACATTTATTTTCCGCAATTTTGGGCGCAGGGACATTAGTCCCCGGGGCATAAGTCCCACCGCATTGGGACATAAAATGTTGGGTCTTATGTCCCACCTACAAAGCTCTCAAGGAAAACAACGGCCAAATAAGATGGGGCATACATATGTAAGTCCACAATGTATAAACAGTGCAATGTGTAAGGGGGGGCATGCTGCCTACATGCAACCCCCCTGCTTGGGGTCACTGTTGGATTTGAGGCGGGTGCGAGGTTGGGTGCGAAACATAGATATAAAGAAACTTTGCATACACGCATCCTCGCACCCACCTCAAATCCAACAGTGACCCCAAGCAGGGGGGTTGCAAGGGGGCAGCATGCCCCCCTTACACATTGCACTGTTTATGCATTGTGGACTTATGTATACGCCTCTTCAAACAAAAAAAAAATGTTGACCGTCCTTCGCGCGCGGACGCGACGTGAAAGCGCAGAGGTCTTGCAGAATCATTACAACCCAAGGCCGTTGGAAGTTGCGGAGTATTATAAGTTCCACCATCGAGGACAGTTAGAGGGAGAAACTGTTAGATACTATATAGCAGTCCTAAGGAAGATGGCGATTAACTGCAACTTCAGAACTTATCTTCAATCTCTCTTCGCTCTTCGAGACCAACTAGTTTGCGGAATACAAGACACACGCATTAAGGACAGACTCTTGGAGACGAAGGATCTCTCATTGGAAAGGGCTGTGCAAATAGCTACCAGTCTAGAGTCATCACATCAGAACGTTGTGGAAATGAATAGCGGAGGGCCGTTCAAGGCTGTCTACGCTGTCGATTGCGAGGGTCATCAGGGCTACAGACGAGGTAAAAACAGTCAAAACTTTCGGACGCAGAGAAACCAGACCAAAAAAATGACACCGTCAGATCGGGCAGTGCAATGCTTTCGTTGTGGAGGTGCACATCTAGCAACACATTGCAGGCTCAGGTCTTTAATTTGTCATAACTACCATCGGAAGGGGCATATGCAGAAAATGTGCTTGAAGTTGAAATCAGAAGGGAAAGTGAACCAAATAGACCAAATTGGAAGTAGTCGAAGTGACAGTGTGTGCTCGTATTTTAATGCAATCAACCAAGGAATATTTGATTCCGCCGATAAATTTTTGATCGATGTGCAGATAAGTGGCCAGCACGTGGTTATGGAGTTAGATACCGGTTGTTCGGTCACCTTGATCAGTTCAAAGGAATGGCGTGACAAATTTACTAATCTAAAGTCATCAATTTACTAATCTTTACATCGAGAAACATCCATTACCTACACCAGATGAATTGTTTGTCGGATTAAATTCGGGGAATAAATTTTCTAAAATTGATTTGCGTCGCGCATATTTACAATGGCAAGTACGAGAAGAGGACCAGGAGAAGCTAACCCTATCGACACACAAGGGCTTGTATAAGTGTACTAGGTTACTGTACAGGTTAGGCTGAAAATGGCAACGTAAAATCGAAGAGATTTTAGAAGGTATAGAGGGAGTAGTCGTATTTATTGATGATGTCTGCATCACTGGTCCTAATGACGAGGTATTGTGGTGACAGAATTGATAAGGCCGGTATTATTAAGTCAAGTGCGAAAATCGATGCTATTCAAAGAGCACCCAGTCCAAAGAATGTTACCGAGTTACGCTTTTTTTAGGGTTGATCAATTATTATGGTCGTTTTTTTTTTGCAATTTAAGTGCAATCCTGGAACCGCTCCATAAACTTTTAAGAGCTAATACCAAATGGCATTGGACAAGAGATTGTGAGAAGGCTTTCAGTTCACTGAAGTCAGAAATCCAAACTAAAAGGGTTCTGGTGCATTATTCCAAAGATCTCCCATTGGTCTTAGCTACTGATGCTTCTCCAGTAGGAGTGGGCGCGGTACTGTCCCATGTTTATGCTGACGGCATTGAGCCTCCAATTCAGTTTTCTTCCCAAACCCTATCTGAGACTCAGAGACGGTGGTCACAGATAGATAAAGAGGCATACGCGATTATATTCGGAATTAAGAAGTTCTATCAGTTCCTGTATGGTAGAGAATTCATTCTTTATAAACCCCTTGTCCAAATTTTTAACCCTACAAAGAGTATTTCTCACATGTCTGCTACTCGTATGCAACATTATGCACTTTTCCTACAAGGGTTTCGGTATAAGATAAAATATAAAACGTCAGAGGCTAATGCGAACGCTGATGCTTTATCGCGACTTCCTATTGATACGAAGTTAGACTAGAAGAAGTTGACGTATTTGAAATCAATCAGATTCAGAATCTCCCCATAACAGCAAATGAGATAAGTAAAGCTCCTCGCGAAGATAAACAACTTCAGTTTTTGGTTGAGTACCTTACTAAGGGCAAAGACATACCATAAGAATATCGATTTGGTATCGATCAAGCCGAGTTCGCACTCCAAGGAGGGTGCATCATTAGAGACAGGAGGGTTGTCGTACCGAAAAGATTTAGGACCACTATACTACGAGATTTACACTCTGGACATTTTGGCGCAACGCGAATGAAAGGCTTAGCTCGTAGTTTTTGCTGGTGGCCAGGTATTGATCGCGACATTGAGCAGTTAGCAAAAACTGTGTCCAGTGCGGGAAAGTACGATCGAATCCCCCGTGTGTTCCAACACACCATTGGCTTCAGCCTTCCAAGCCGTGGGAGAGAGTTCATACGGACTATGCAGGCCCGTTTATGTCCGTTTACTTTTTAATATATGTTGATGCGTACTCCAAGTGGCCGGAAATACACATTTTGAAAAGGGCAACGACAGATAGTAGAAGTCCTTGAAAATATTTTTGCAACCTTTGGCTTACCCAGAACCTTAGTTACGGACAATGGGGCCCAATTTACTAATCTTATGTTTCAAAGATTCCTATCAGTAAATGGAATAAAACATAAATCAACTGCTCCGTATTACCCGGCTACAAATGGGCAAGCAGAACGCTACGTTCAGACCCTAAATCACAAACTGCGTGCGCTTTACCATGGTCAAGTAGGAAATTTACAGAAAGAGTTGAATAGATTTCTGTTCCATTACAGAATAGCACCGCATTCTGTAACAAAGGTAGCACCATCAGAACGGATTTTTAAGTTTGTGCCAGCCACTAAGCTTAGTTTAATGATTCCCCGGGAAACTCGAATGGGAGATATCGCACATAAGGCAATGGGAGTTCGTTCCTTTTATTCAGGTGATAAGGTAGCTGTTCGGGATTATAGTACAAAAGGTAAATGGCAGTTTGGGCAAGTTAGAGAGCGAACAGGTACCCTGCATTACGATATAAAACTCGATGATGGTAGGAAGTGGTAAAATAAATAAATAAATATTTGGCGCAACAGCTCTTTAAAGTGCCAGGGCCTAGCTTCTCGCAACCACTCATGTTGTGTGCGTTATATTTTTCACACGAATGGAAGGGACCTTCAGTTTAATGCCGAATCCGAACGGCGATTTGAGAAGCTTTTTCGTGACAACAATACTCTCGGATGTTTGTCAGACGCTCGCGAGAGGTGGGACCGTGAAAAAACTTTTTGGTATTTTCTGGGATTCGAACTTGGAACCTCAAGCGTAGTGATCCGACACACTAACCACTTACGCCACGGCGCCCACCGGAAGTGGTACCGACATGTCAATCAGATGCGGAATATCGGCCAAACTTTTAGAAATGATAATATTCAACCAGTACAATTACCATTAGATGAAATGTCAAACTCTGTATCAAACCCAACCAAGCCTACTACTCCTCCTGCGCAAGAGAAATCAATACGAACCAATATAGATTATCAGCACGTTGAATTAAATAAAGATAATTTTGAACATGTTAATAATGAAGGCGTTATTTTACGCAGAAGCGAAAGAATTGCAAATAAACAATCAAAGTAAATATTGCATTATACTTTGAGATTTTATGGATTATATTTTGTAATTGTATGAATTATTTTATTGTTATAACTATATGTAAGGCATGGAACCAGTTGCACAAAATTAGAAGCAGCATTTATTTTAAGGGGGGAAAATTGTTGTAACCGTAAAAAGTATCAACAAAGTGGTAACCCTCAAAAGAGCACAACACTATCGAGCACGGGTTCTATGCCACCAACTGATATTGTATATGTATATAAAGAATAAAGAAAGTGCAATCATTCTCTTTTATTGGAAATCTGGCTATCAATTGGTAAGATCTCAAGTACAGACCTGGGCCTCGACCGCGAGGTCGTCCTCAACTGCGTCGTCCATCCGGGGTGGATTCAAAGACTTTTTTATCGGGATCGTTGGACTCCATCCGCTCTAAATAACCCAGCCATCTTAGTCGCTGTATGTGAACTCTTCTGGATAAGTCGATGTCCTTGTACAGACCGTATGTATAGTTCGGCATTGTAGCTTCTCCTCCACTCACCAAAAGATCGCTCGAAGAATTTTTCTCTCAAAATAACCAAGGGCATCCTCATCCGGTTTTGTCAAAGCCCATGCCTCTGCGCCATACAGTAGGACTGGGACGAACTAGAAATATTCAAGCGAGAAAAAGATATTGATATTTGCTTGATATCTGAAACCCACGTAAAAAACGAATCGCATTAAAAAATAAAAGGTTGTAATGATTACCACGCTTCAGCAAGAGGCAGATCATCCTTGTTTATTAAAGACTGCATCGAACAATCCGAAGACCTAAAGATTCAGCGTACTCTTAAAATCTCATCTATTTACTGCCCACCGCATTCCGCGCTTAAAAACCGAATTTTACTAACTTGTTTGAATCGCTGAAACCTAATTTTATTATTGGCGGCGATTTTAATGCGAAACACACGTTCTGGGGCTCAAGATACAGCTCGGAAAAAGGTAGATGATTTTTTCGTTGTGAAAGTTGTGTGATGGTATCTAGTGAGTAGACGTACTTTTTGCTGCGCTCAGAAAATCCGAAAATTATAAGAAGTACTGCATTAAAATTTCCTAAAACTGTCAAATTAACTCGTTTAAGTTTAGTTAGTTGTTTAGTTTGTTGAATGACTTAACGTTAAAATTGTTTAACCTTTCTGTTTAAATCATTTGATTTTCACTTACGTGGGTGACATTTGCATACTTCGTCTCCGAAAGTTTTTCTCCCGTCGCCTCTCAGCTATGTCGAACGGTGGTAAAGGCACTCCAAGCACTAGGCCTAACACCCGCTATGCTGGTAAACCGTCTAGTAGTATTTCTACTGATGATTTTGCATCTATGGAGAAAAGCATTGTTAAACAGATGCAGATTCTACTAAAAGAAGCAGAGGAACGTATCACCTCGAAGATGACTGAACTGCTAAGTGAAATGAGAAGTAAAATGATTGAAATGGATAGCAATATTTCAACGCTGAGAGCTGACAACAACCATTTAAGAGATCAGCTCGACGAAATACAACGCTCTCAGAGACTCAGCGATGTGGTCATAAGTGGCATCCCACACGCCGCTAACGAAAATACGAACATCATCGTTCAAAATCTTGCTGACGCCATCAAACACCCCCTCTCATCGTACATTGACTCCTTCAGAACCAAGCCAAGAACTGCAACTGCAAGTGCTGCACAAAATAGTACAATCATTGTGCGACTCTCTTGTCATGCGGAGCAGCGTGCCTTTCTGTCAGCGTACCGGGCGAACAATGGAGTTCAACTTTCACAGATAGGAGGCTTCACATCTAATGATGCTGTATACATCAATGAAAGTCTGACTCCCAAGAACAATGAAATTCTGCGTGAGTCATTAAAACTACGACGCATTGGTAAAATTGTTGCTGTAAAAACAAAGAGCGGCATTGTTTACATCAAGCGGCGAGATGGAGGTAAAGAAGAGCGAATAGCCAACGTTTCAGAGCTTTCCGAGCTTTCCTGAGCTGAAGAAGATAGCAGTGCTGCCACTTTTTATTTTTATTTTTGCTTTTCCTAAATTTTTGAGTCGGCATTTTGTTTTAATGGTAATATCTATTTGTTTATTTATTTTATTTATTTATTTATTTACAGAGTTTAAATTTCATTTATTTAATTATTAATTCATTTATTTATTAATTAATTTATTTATTTTCTTGCATATTTTTGTTATTTCTTGTTTTAACATTTGTAATATTCCTTAAAATGAGTCGTCGTGGTGTGAGCAGTTACAGTATTCCTCGTGTTATGCTCAATATCTTTGCAAAGTCAGTGGATGGTCTAAAAATTAGCCAATTAAATGTACAAAGCATATCTGCTCATATGGATGAGTTACGCGATTGTTTTTCACCGGGATTGGTTGATATTATTTGCATTACTGAAAGTTGGTTAAAACCAGAAATTTCAAATTCGTGTGTTGACATACCTGGTTATTATATTATGCGCAATGATAGAATCTCTAAACGTGGTGGAGGTGTTGCCATATACTGTAGTTCGTTTTTGAAATGCAAAATCGTGGAATCGTCAAAAGACTCTGAAGTAGAATTCATTTTTATCGAACTCACAAATTTTTTTTTTTTTTTTATTCCAAACATAATAAGCTGTAAAGGATTACAAATGTTTGTTAAGACTGCGACTAGTTATGAAACCAACGAGCAGTTTGCTTTTCAATATAAATAGTGAGAGAAAAGTAAATGGGAAACAGTTTACTATTTTTAAAGTACAATATAATTATAATTTGTTGTATGTCATTCTTAACTTTTAATGAAAGTAACAAGAGCATAGATGGGATTTAATCCATCCAAAGCGTTGGAGGTTAAATTCACTCCGAGCGCCTCTTTTCGCTCGTTGTTGTCGCTCTGTCACTATCTAGTAGAGGATGTGGTAAGTCGTCTGGTTTGCGGTTGCCTTGCAAGATCTGATGGTCTTATACGTTGCAGTCGTCTCACGCCATATACGTTTAGAAGAATTGTTGCTTCCTCGTTAATATGTTCCTGGAGACTCTTCTCGTGTGCTTTGGCCCTAGTGTTGATTTCTTCAAGAATAGTAGGAATCCCTAGGTCCCGATGGAGGTCGCTGTTTCTGATGTACCATGGAGCGTTCACAATACTTCGAAGGACTTTATTCTGGAATCGTTGGATGACTGCAATATTAGTTTGGCTGGCACATCCCCAGAGTTGAGCGCCATAGTTCCACACTGGTTTTAGGATCTGGTTATATAAAAGAATTTTATTATTAATTGATAGTCCTGACTTTCTGCCTATAAGCCATTCTAATTTTCGCCATTTAATATGTAATTCTTGTCTTTTCATTTTAATATGCTCTTTCCAACGAAGCTTGACATCTAGAGTCATACCTAGATACTTCGCTGTATTAGAGTAAGGTATTGTCGTGCCTGATATTGCTATGGGGGAGTACGAGATAGACTTATTTGTGAAGTCAATATGTACAGATTTGTTCGAATTTAGTTTTATACGCCATCTTTGAGTCCACCTGATAATTTGGTCTGTAGCAGCTTGTAGCTTTTGCGTCGATTCTAGCGTAGTATCTCCCACTGCTAAGACTGCCGTGTCGTCGGCAAAAGTTGCCGTTTTGGTGTAGGGCGTTGTAGGTAGGTCTTTAGTATAAAGGAGGTATAACAGAGGTCCGAGGACGCTTCCTTGAGGAACTCCGGCTTCGATCTGCATTAGCTTAGAGTAGTAGTTTTCTTGTTTTATACGGAAGTAACGCGATGTTAAATAAGACTCCATTAGGTGGAAGTACTGTTCTGGCAGGTACACTTTTAGTTTATTGAGAAGACCTTCATGCCATACTCTATCGAAAGCCTGTGCTACATCTAAAAAGATAGCAGAGCATACTTTTTTTTCTTCTAGTGCTCTTTCGATTTCAGATGTTATTCTGTGGACTTGTTCTATCGTGGAGTGTTTGCTTCGAAAGCCAAACTGATGATTTGGGATTAAATTTCTTGATTCTACGATTGGTTTGAGACGCTTAAAAATCAGTCTTTCAAACAACTTTGATGTTGACGGAAGTAGCGATATTGGTCTATATGAGGATACCTCGTGAGGGTCTTTACCTGGTTTAGGGATCATTATCACGTCAGCTACTTTCCAGACGCTTGGTACATACTCAAGGCTAATTGTTTTATTCATTAACCGTAAGAGTTTCACTAACCCTTTGTTTGGCAGTCGCTTCAGGACTTCCGCAGTGATCAGGTCAAAACCTGGAGCTTTTTTGTCTTTTAATCGCCTTATCTCATATTTTAACTCGTGCATTTTAATGGGAGCAATCATAGAACTAGTACTTTCATTGACATTTAGAAGCTCATCACAGGAAGCATCATTAGGCTTAAAGGTATTCGCCAGGTGGTCGGCAAAAGCAATAGCTTTTTCCTCATTGCTTTTAGCCCATTGCCCATTACTGCATCTTATTGGAGGAATGTGATTTATTGGTCGCTTAAGATATTTTGTACTTTTCCAAAGTGAATATTCAGTGCTCTTGTCAGCAGTTAGCTCTGAGAGATATATTTTCATCGTCTCATTCCGGATCAGCTTTATCTCAAGTTTAAGATCTTGTGTGGCCTTGTTTAGTCTCGTTTTGTCGGAGGGAGATCGAGTTTGTTGCCACCTACGCCGAAGTTTTCTCTTGTTTATTATAAGCTCCTTAATTTCTTTTGGATAATTGCTACCGACCGTTTTTCTCTTCGTTGGAGGAGTACAGCTCCAAGCTGCGAATTGGATTAGTTGGATGAAAGCATTTGCTTCGTTTTCCAGTTGGTCTGTCGTCTCAATAGGCGTACTAATATTGACTTTATCCTGAAGGATTTGTTTAAAACTAAGCCAATCTGTGAATTTGTTTGAAAGGTATGGACTTTCTTCTTTAACTATAACAGTTTCACTGAGTGTCAGGTATATTGGTGAGTGGTCCGAATCGAGATCCAAACCTTCTTGTACCCGGATAAAATTCCTTGACAATTTATTTATGACAAAAAAGTCAACCAGATCTGGAATTTTGTTAACGTCTGTCGGCCAGTATGTAGGCTTACCAGTAGATATAAATTCACACCCTGTCTTTTTAGCTGCATCGTAGAGTTCACGACCTTTTGTTGTAGTGAGTCGGGATCCCCAGTATGTGTGCTTAGCATTAAAGTCTCCTCCCATTATGAACTTAGACTTGTGCATTTTAATGAGTTGCTGGTATTCATTTGAAGAGATCGAATGTTTGGGAGGACTATAGACAGCTGTTATTGAGAGAGGTTGATTTTTAGTTCTGACAGTTACGGTAGTGGTTTGAAACTTGAGTGAACTTATTTTCTCTTCTTCATAATGATCAATGCTACTTCTTATAATAATAGCACTGCCTCCTCTCGCACAATTATCTGGATGGACTGTATGGTACGAGTTATAATTCTTCAACTTGATATATGACTGGGTTGTAAGATGAGTTTCTGAGATCAAACAAATGTCTATCTTTTCTGTATCTAGTAATATTTGTAGCTCGTTTAAATGATTGTTCAATCCATTCGCATTCCATGCCATGATTCTTAAGGACTTAACCATTATTGATTGTAATTTATTTTTTCCTCAAGACTACTAATGCGATCTTGAAGGGTTTTATTGAAGACTTCTTGTTTGTTCAGCTTATCCAGTATTTTAGCTAGAGTCTCTTCAATTGTGCTTTGGTCTTTTGTGGTAGGATAAGTAGTTTTGACTGTTTGCGAAAAAAGGGGTTTGCGAGCGTTCAAGTCTGCCGAATTATTTTCTTTCTGTTTCTGTTGAACTTTGATATTTTCGGTAGTATCATTGGTTGTTGATGTTTGGATATTGATTTGAGCATTTTCGTTTGTTTGGCGATTAAGTTTATTATCTCTTATCTTTTGCAGCTCTTTGGCTACAGCACATCCACGATAATTCGCAGGATGGGCCTCACCGCAGTTGTAACATTTTGCAAGTTGATTTAGAGGTTTAGTACAATTGACAGTGCTATGTTCTTCTGCGCATTTCACACATCTAGGAGGCTTACCGCAGTAATTTTTCGTGTGCCCAAATTGTTGACAGTTAGTACATTGGGGGATAAGTTTAGAGGCTTTAATGGCCTCTATGGTAACTATCGAATGGAGGATGTGCTTAATTTCGTACACTTTTTTTATTTCCTCGTTATGCGCAAAGGTTAATAAAAACATGTCTAATGGTTTCTTTGTTTTTAGTTGAAGTTTATTAACCGCACTGACCGCTTTAAGGCCTTGTGTTTTAAGATCATTAACAATCATATTTGGATCACAAGAGTGATGTAAATTCTTAGCAAGGACTCTAATGGGCCGAGATTGTTTATCTTCGTAAGAATACCAAGTCATTTTAGATGCAGACAGCATTTTAGTAATGGCTCTGTAGTCTTCACTGGTTTCAACATTAATTTTGTGAGTTTTATCCTTTAGAAGTCGAATAGCAAAATCTTTCTTTATCAAATTGCGGACAGTACTTATAAGCTCTTGATAGTTAGTAATATTTGTTACCATAATGGGCGGAGGGCGAGGATCTCTTTTTTCAATTCGATTTGTTTGATTGGTATTATCTGGATTGTCTATCATATTTGGTTGAGTGGTAAGTTTTGGTGAAGAGTTTGCTTTTCGCTTTTTACTCGGATTTACAAAATCTTTTTTCCGTTTTCGAGCCCCTTCAGTTTCCACAGCTAATTCCTCTTCGTCAGTTTCATAACTTTGAATCTCAGCGAAGGAATTTGTATTAACATTGGGATTGCTGGTTTTAGCGGACACTATTTTTAACATTTCTAGTTTCAGTTCATCATTTTCCTTTTTAAGATTTTGGCACAGACGTTCTAATTCATTTATTTGTTTTTTTAGGTTAACTAATTCAGTTGAAGAATTCTGTTCTATTTGTTCTTTGACATTTCTGCTCTTGAAACTTTTATTTGGTGAGTCCTGTTTCTGGACATTTTTAGAATGATTGGGTTCGCTTGTTCCTCCTGGGGGAGGAGTGCGACCAATTCCCATTTTTTTTTTTTTTTTTTTTTTTTTTTTTTTTTTTTTTTTTTTTAAGATTTAAAAATAAAAATAATATGTGATGGTAATATATTTACTAGGTTTTTATTTGAAACCATTTAGCTTTAAAAGAATTCTGACCTGGCAGTGCTGGTAAGAAAGCTTTTAAAGAGAGAAAAAGCTTTAGGGTAGAAGAAAGTTCTGTGATCTACTATCCACAAGTTAGGTTCCACACTGAAAGCTTGTCCTCTTTGTCTTGTCGAGATTCCAATTTGGTGTCAAATATGGGAAAATTGTAGCACTTTACCTGCTTTGCCCACGGTTTTCCTGTAGGGTGATCAGTGTTACTCCAATATTCCAATGCGCAATAGCTGAAGCGCTTTTGCGTGGTGTATAAGACACTTTTTTGTTGTAACTCTTTAAATACTTTTAGAATTAAAATGATAGCACTTAGACTTTCAAATTGCAGTGATAATATTCTCGTTGGTTGTGTATACAATCCCCATAAAAGTCTATGCGTAAATTCGTTTTTTGAAAGTCTAAGTGTCTATAGTCCAGAATATTCCAAAATTGTTGTATGTGGTGACTTAAATATTGACCTATTAGTAAACAACAACTTAACTCAACAGCTCAAAAGTAACTGTTCAATGGTTGGTTTAGAAATTGTTAATGTTTCCATGGCAACTCACTCTCGACCTCACTGTAAGGAAAGCCTTCTAGATCTAGTTCTCACCTCAAATTTAGAACTTGTTAAATTATATGAGCAAATATATTTTCCGGGTATTCCATCTTATCATGACTTAACATTTGCCACGTTTGATATACAAATTAATACGGATCCTTCTCCAGTTGAATTTTCCTATCGCGATTTCAACAATATTAATGATGTTGAATTGACTCGAGATACACTCAATAGTCCGTGGTATCTTTGTTGGGAATCGTACACAATTGATGACAAGGTTAATACGTTTCAATCTATTGTTCAGTCGCTTTTTGAGCAACATGTTCCAATTAAAGTAAAAAGAGTTGTAAATAAAAGCGTTCCTTGGTTTTCCGAACATATCAAAAAACTTATAATTGAAAGGGATAGATCGTATCTACGATGGCGACGAAATCGCAAGAGAAGTAACTGGCAGATTTACACATCACAGAGAAACAGAACCACGGCGGAGATACGAAAGGCCAAAGCTGAATATTACTCTTCAAAGCTTAATTCTAGTCAGCCCAGCTCTATTCTCTGGAAAAATCTTCGTTCTCTAAGGGTTATTGAGAAAACTTCTACAGGGTGCGATGATTAGGATCTAGCTAATGAATTAAATAACTTCTTTTTAAAAGCTGGAACAAATGCGTGTGCGTCAAGATGTGCAGTTGTCGAATCCGCAGCATGGCATAATGACGATTCAAATCGCTTTGAGTTTCAGTGTGCGTCGGAGTGTGATGTAATAGAGGCGTTGTCTAAAATCAAATCGAAAGCTGTAGGTGTTGATGGTTTACACTTAAAATTTATTAAACGCATTTTGCCTCTAATATATTACACTCTTACACACATAATAAACTCAAGTATTATGTGGTCAGAATTTCCAACAGCCTGGAAATATGCCAAAGTTGTTCCAGTGCCTAAAAATACTTCAAAAAGCAAACTTGAAGACTTTAGGCCTATTAGTATATTACCCTGTCTCTCCAAAGTATTGGAAATATTAATTAAAAACCAAATTGATGATCACCTAATTTCAGACAAAATGTTATCTCCTCATCAGTCAGGCTTTATAGCAAAACATAGTTGCACTACCGCAATTGTTAAGATTTTAGACGATTTGAGAGAAGAATTCGATAAGAATAATATGTCCATTCTGTGTTTGTTGGATTTTTCAAAAGCTTTTGATTGTGTCAATCATAATCATTTAATAGTAAAATTAAAGCAACATGCTCATTTTAAATTATTTGAGCGGAAGGTATCAGCAAGTCACCACCAACTGTGGAAACTCCCAATTTCTGGCTGTTCATTCAGGAGTACCTCAAGGATCTATTTTAGGTCCACTTTTGTTCTCTCTTTTCATCAACGACATGCCTGATGTGTGCCTTGATGCGTCCGTTCACCTGTACGCAGATGATGCCCAAGTGTATTTATCCAGACCAATTGGTTTAATAGAAGACTGCGTCACAAGGCTAAATGAAGACTTAGATCGAATCCATAAATGGTCCATAATAAATAAATTGTCCTTAAATCCAACTAAATCAAAAGCAATTGTTATTTCAAAAAGTATAATCGATAGTCGTTCTTTACCACCACTAAATCTAATGGGGCAGTTGGTACCTTTTGAGGACGAGGTCGAAAACTTAGGTATTTATATTAACCGTACGCTATCCTGCGAAACTCATATTAATTATGTAGTAAAAAGAATTTATTGTGGTCTACGTCAACTCTACATCTCGTCTGCTTTTGTACCAATAACTACTAAGCTTAAACTCGTAAGAGCTCTCTTTATTCCAATTATTAACTTCAGCTCAATAGTATTTAGTAATCCTGACGCATTATCTTTTAGAAAACTCGAGTTAGCATTTAATTCTGCAATACGGTATGTATATGGGCTCCGTAAATATGACCACATTTCGAGATTTTCCCTTAAACTCACCGGTTGTACCCTCAGGCAACATATTAATATAACCAACTGCACTTTCCTATATAACATACTCAAAACTCAGCAACCAAATTATCTCTATGAAAAACTTAGCATATCTCATTCACAACGTACTAGAAATATTAATGTTCCTTATTTCAACTATTTAAAAAGTCAACGCTTATTTTTTGTTCACGCCATAAGACTGTGGAATTCTTTACCGCTAAATACACGCCAATCTAATTCGCTCTTTAACTTTAAAAATTCAGTTCTTGATTTTGTAAATAATAATAATCAAAACAACAATATTTTCAATTAATTATTTACCTTATGTTTTCCAATGTCAATTAACTTCTTTCGTCGACTCAATGTAAAATGTTTCTTAACTAGATACCTTCTTTTTATTTTATGTTTATTTAAGTACAATTAATGAGAATTTAATTTCTTAATGTACAATCCAAAATGTTCAATAAATGAAAAAATGAAAATGAAAAATGAAAGGAATATCTACCAATCACATAAAAGTTAATGAGAGCTTTGATCTGTCGTCTAATCATTCCCCAGTTATTTTGACATTGAGCGAAAAACTAGTCTATAATCTAGACGCCAGCGAGATTAACTGGTAGAACAACTAACTAGGAAGGCTTTCGGAACGAAATTGAAGATAATGTAGAACTGAGCGTTCCACTTACGACACCACATGAACTTGAGGTTGAAGTTGACCGCTTCGTTGAAATCGTACAGCTCGCCTCTTTGAATAATACTCCCAATCCAAGGAAACTGCCGGACAAATGCAGTTTACGATATCCACCGGAAATAAAAGAATTGGTCAAGGAAAAAAGAAAAGCGCGTAAAAAATGGGAACAGAGTCGTGCTCCGCAACATAAAGCACACTTGAATCGTCTATGCAATTCGTTGAAGAAGACTATTAAGGATTTTAAGAATGGTGCAATAGGCTCTTACCTTGAAAGTTTAACAGCGAAATGAGATTGCAATTATTCACTTTACTTACTTCACTTATGTCCTTTATCCCCTTGTGGGTCCTAGGATCTCTACTACGCCTATGCGCCATCGTGTACGGTTTCTGGCAATGTGTCTGAGTTCTCCCCAACTTTTCCTTTTCCTTCCTTCTGCGCCATGTTCTCCTCGGACCGCCAGGTCTTCTGCCATCCTGAGTTAGAGGGTCCCATTGCATAGCATGGTTCGCTATGGAACTCTCACCCTTACGGAACGTCTGACCAATCCACTGCCACTTCCACCGTTGGATAGTTGTGCCTATTGCTTCCTGACCCGTTCTCTCGTAAAGGTGATCGTTAGAGATACGATTGGGCCAGAAAATCCTTAAGATATTGCGCAGACACCTATTAACAAACGTTTGCAGCTTTCTGGTGATAGTAGTGGTCACTCTCTACGTGCTGCAACCATATAACAGCACGGATTTAACGTTGGAGCGGAACAGTCTTATCTTGGTGCTCAAACTGATTGCATTGCTTCGCCATATTTTGGACAACATACCGAACGCGGACTTTGCTTTGGCGATCCTGTTGGCTATATCCAGTTCGGTTCCACCATCGTTCGAGACAATACTTCCAAGATACTTGAAATCCTCTACTCTCTCTACCGGTTGTCCAGCAATGAATATTTGAGCTGATGAGTTTGTTCCAAGGCTGATGATTTTAGTTTTTGCCGTATTAATTTTCAGCCCGACGACACCTGCCTCCCTCTCCACATCTGCTGTCATTTGGTGGAGGTCCATAATTCTGTGGGAGAGTAAGCATACATCGTCTGCGTAGTCAAGATGTTTCAGTTGAGATGTAAGAGTCCATCAAATTCCTCCGTTTCCCGTCGACAAAGCTGCGGGAGCACATCGCTAATCACCAATAGGAATAATATTGGTGACAGGATACAGCCTTGTCTTACCCCTCATTGGATCTCGAATTCCTCAGACAACCTTCCTCTGTGCAGAACGTGACATTTGGAGCCTTCATATGTAGCTTTGATAATAGCAATTAGTTGATCGGGAATACCTCTCCTGCGTAAGGCACGGCAAATAAACTCCCTGTTGACACTATCGAACGCCTTCTCAAAATCGATGAACAGCAGGTACAGTGGCGATCGATATTCAACACACTGTTCGATGATAATCCGCAGGGTGTTGACGTGGTCGGCACAGGAGGATCCAGAGCGGAAACCTGCTTGTTCGGCATCGAGTGTGTCTTCGAGATGTTGTTTGATTCGCTCCAGGATGATTTTAGCTATTATCTTAGCTACAGCAGGCAGCACGCAGATACCCCTCCAGTTTCCGCACTCCATTAAATTTAGTTTCTTAAGAAGCTTGACGATCATTCCCTTTTTCCACTCGTTAGGAAAGCTCTCAGCTTCCCAAGCTCTATCTATAAGTGGAAGCAGAAGCTCAGCCGATGTTGTTGGTGCTGCTCGTAAGAGCTCTGCTGGAATACCGTTAAGTCCTGCCGCCTTGTTGGTTTTGAGTGCCTTGATCGGCATAATGATCTCATCTTTGCTGGGAGTGGTGGTGCGTATTCGGGAACTTCTCACCTCGGGCATCTCAGTTTCATTTGGGAGCTCTTTCCATCTCTTGAGCTGGTCCTCATCCGAAATGAGCAAGGAGCCGTCTAGGCTTTTCACTGGGTGATTCTGTAGACGGTTCTGCTATCTCACGTCCGTGCAGCTTTTTCTGCTTCTGCAGCCAGCGCGTTGATGTAGTTGCGCTTGTCACGTCGCACGCTACGCTGAATTTCTTCCATCTTCATGCGATATGGGGACTTTAGCTCGCTTCTTCCTGCTGCTGGGGCAGCTGCAACACGAGCTTTCAGTTGTTTTCGTTCGTCAATCCGTCTCCAGGTATCCTGGGAAAGCCACGACCTATGTCTTCCCTGCGATCGCCCGACAATTCTTTCAGCACCAGATGTAAATACATTTTTCACAGCACACCAATGGTCTTGGATGGTTGCGGGCATTGAGCTGCTGATTGCTTCCACACCTTGCGAAAAGTGCTCCCTTAATTGTTGGCGCACCGAGGGATCACTAAGTCTATCGACGTTGAACCTGGGCATTCTTGTGTTGTCATGGGATCTTCGAACTGCAGCAGTGCGTACGTGGAGAGTATCTATCATGAGATGGTGATCTCCTACTATCCCCACATCTGGCCCCTCGCCTGTTTCGGGCGTCCAGGAGACTACTTCTAAAGCGGCGGCTGATGGCAAAATGGTCAATTTGGTTGGAGGTTACTTGCCTGTCGTTGGAAACCCAGCTGACTTTGTGTCAAGTCTTGTGCTCAAACATGGTGCCACCTATCACAAGGCGGTTGGCATTGCAGAAAACCACAAACATTTCGCCGTTGTCATTGCGGTTGCCTAGTCCATGCTTCCCGATTACATTTTTGAGCCCTTCGTTGTCGTTGCCTACCTTGGCATTCACTACCCCCCTCACTATGACAATGTCTCCATTTGGTGTTGTTCAACACAACGGCACTTAAGAGATTGTAGAAGCTGTCCTTTTCGTCCAGACGAACTATTCGTTGGGGCGTAACACTGTATGATGGTGACGTGTCGTACTCTAGTCCGGAATCTGGCCGTCAAAATCCTCTCACCACGAGGCTGCCAGGAAACTAGGCCCGTGCGTGCTGTTGTTGCTAGCAGTAGTCCGACTCCATATTCCCGCTGACTTCTGGATGGTCTTCCAGAATAGATTAGTACAGTTTTACGCGTTGGGTACTGGTACTCACCCCCTTCTAACCATCTTACTTCACTTACCCCCAAAATGTCCAGTTTACATAGCATGAATCCATTTTCCAATTGGAGGAATCTGGCATTGTAAGGACATTCGCTTCCCGAGTCGAGGAGCGTCTTTACATTCCAGAAACCTATCTTTGTCCGGGTACAATAGCCAAAAGTCGTCAACATGTGATCATTCCTTATCCGAGGCATAGTGTCGGTTTCTGTAGTGAGCTGGTTTCAGTAACGCAGGTTGCTGGCCCGCGTTACTTATCCTAGAATCAATGCCCTAGGCAGCCCGCACTTACAATTTTGGCCTACACGTATAAGGGTTTATACGCATAGTTATTTATTTATTCACTTTGGAAAGCCGTAAAAGGTACCAAAAGGCCCAAAGTCCCCGCGCCGCCAATTAAATTAAATGAAAATGATTGGGCGAGAGAAGGTAAAGAAAAAGCGGACGTCTTTGTGGCCCACCTGGAAGAAACCTTTAAACAGTACGATGGTCAAGTGGTTTACAACAACCTCAATAGGCTGAATTTACCATTTGACGATTTAACGCTCACAAGTGCAACGCTAAGGGAACTCAAACATGAGATCATGAATCTAAAACCTAAGAAATCTCCTTACCGCAGAATTCTCAAAGATTTACCTAGAAAAGCATTGACTAAGCTTCTCCAAATTGTAAAGGCTGCACTCAGACTATAACACGTGCCGACCCAATGGAAAGTTGCGGAAGTCATAATGGTTTTAAAACCAGGAAAACCGCCAAATGAGGTAAACTCGTATTTCGAGAGTGTATTACTAAGGAGTCTCCAACCGGTTAGAGAAGAAAATAATCTTATCCCTGACCACCAGTTTGGGTTCAGAGGTAAGCATTCGACGATTGACCAGGTGCATAGAATTACTGACGTAATCGAGAAAGCATTTGAAGAAAAAAAGATTTGCTCAACTATTTCTTGATGTCTCGCAAGCCTTTGATAAGGTGTGGCATGATGGCTTGAAATGCAAACTACGGCAAGTTCTCCCTGTATGCTTATACAATATTCTAGAATCATATCTCGGGAATAGAATCTTTCGTGTTAGACATGGAGTCGAATACTCCGAGCTCAAGGAAATTTCGGCCGGCGTACCGCAAGGAAGCGTTCTTGGGCCGCTTCTCTATTTGTTATGTACTCGTGATACACCGAATGAAGATGGCACTACCCTTGCTACATTTGCCGATGATACTGCTATCCTAGCAGTAGACAAAACAATCGAAGAAACGACTGCAAAACTGCAAAACGCACTGAATAATGTAAACGAATGGACGAGGGACTGGCGGATCGCCCTCAATGAATCTAAATTTATTCACGTGAATTTCACTTACAAGAAAACTAATAACTTACCAATTTTCCTAAACTCGGGCCGAATACCTTTTGCAAACGAGGCCAAATACCTGGGAATGACACTCGACGCAAGGCTGAAATGGAATTCGCACGTAAAAATGAAACGTGAAGAACTCGAAATCAAATATAGAGAAATGTACTTGTTACTCGGAAAACCTTCCCAGCTCAGTACTGAGAACAAACTGCTTTTATACATGCAAGTGCTAAGGCCGGTGGGCGCCGTGGCGTAAATGGTTAGTGTGTCGGATCAATACGCATGAGGTTCCAAGTTCGAATCCCAGAAAACACCAAAAAGTTTTTTCACCGGTCCCACCTCTCGCGAGCGTCTGACAAACATCGGAGAGTATTGTTGTCACGAAAAAGCTTCTTAAATCGCCGTTCGGATTCGGCATTAAAATGTAGGTCCCTTCCATTCGTGTGAAAAATATAACGCACACAACATGAGTGGTTGCGAGAAGCTAGGCCCTGGCGCTTTAAAGTGGTATACAACTTTGGGGTTGTACCAATAAAAAAAAAGCCAATATTTTACAAACTTTTCAAAATAAAGTGCTAAGAGAAATTGTCCAAGCACCGTGGAAACGACGATATCCACAGGGATATCGGAATTCTGACAATTGTAGCTGAAACTTGAAGCTTCGCGAGAAAACATAGAAACCGACTAATCGGACATGTCAACAATACAGTCCTACAAATTTTGGATGAGAGCAATTTATTGCGCCGACTACAAAGGACAAAACCTTTCGACTTGGCGAGATAAGGATTAACCGCGTCTAGATTGCGGAATATGCAGGATCTTTCAGTGGAAAGTAACCTGCCAAACGTTTTTATTTCATGATAGAAAAATTTCTCGATAAGTTATTACTTAGTTGCGATATCTAACAAATTTATATCGAAGGGTGGTGTTTTTTTAGTCAGTAAGAATCTGACACTACCATTAGCACGCGCTTGCTATTCTCATAGTGTCTATGGAAGATTTTTCACCTACCCTCGGAAAAAAAAAACCTTGTCTAAAACCTTTCCTGACATCGAACGGTTCGGTGATGTTCTTACCGACTTTGATGGAGCAGCAAGAGTTCTCCATCGTCATTCTGCACAAACGGACGAGCTTGGCAGGGATGCCAAGACTAGACATGGCTCTGCAAAACTCGTCTCTATACACCCTGTCATAGACAACTTTGAAATTGAGGAAGAGGTGGTGCGTATTATATATATATACTATAACTGATGCCTCTATGCTATAATTGGCCCAGTAGAGGGGGTCTCTTTTTTTGTGGATCGAAGACAGTTTACTTTTATTTCGCCCTGCTTCGACAATTACAGTCCTCCGTACCGTGGGCGCCGTGGCGTAAGTGGTTAGTATGTCGGATCACTACGCATGAGGTTTCAAGTTCGAGCCCCAGAAAACACCAAAAAGTTTTTTCACGGTCCCACCTCTCGCGAGCGTCTGACAAGCATTCGAATGTATTGTTGTCACGAAAAAGCTTCTCAAATCGCCGTTCGGATTCGGCACTAAACTGTAGGTCTCTTCCATTCGTGTGAAAAATATGACGCACACAACATGAGTGGTTGCGAGAAGCTAGGCCCTGGCACTTATAGAGCTGTTGCGCCAAATATTTATTTATTTATTTATTTTTATTAGTTCAAGATACAGCCTTCTTAGTCCATAAGAATCAGCGATTGGCAAGAGTAACTCTTCATTTGATCTCCCGACAGATGCCATTTGCGAAGCTCACCATACCGCCTAGGTAAACAAAGTCATTGGATTGGGTTGAGTTGGGTTGGGTGGCTGTCCCCGCTCAGCAAGAACACACTTAGACCAAATAGTGGTCCATTGTGATACCACCATGGAGAAGAATCAGACTATCAGCACCGGGGACCTACATGGAGAATTTCCAAGAGAATGGGACATGAGTCTGGGCAACCGATTTCGGTGTGAGCCCATGCCGAAAAAGTATGATTCGCCGCTAGTCATTAAACCAGTTTGACCCGGAGACGAAGCTTTTTATTTTGCTTAAGTCGAGTCCAGCTAGATAGTTAAGATCTTCGAAGAAGTATTCCCCTAGGGTTTTCCTTCTTAAAATCAAAACCGATGGGGCGGGACAGGTACACAGAAGGTGTGTCATGGTTTCCTCCTTTTTTTTTGTCTCTGCAGCTTCTACAGAAATCATTCAAGGGAGCACCAAGTTTTCTGGCATGTCTGCCTACCAAACAATGCCCCGTAAGGTCCTCAATTATCTTTCTTAGATTTGTCCTATTAACGGAAATAAGTCTACTGGTTTTCCTACAATCGCGCTCTGGCCAGATTTGTTTAGAAGAAAAACAAGTACTGATATTGTTCCACCTTACTGTTTGCCATTCTAATGGCTGCGGTATCTAATTGGAATTTTATCGATTTAATGAATGCTGACGGTTCCCCCCGAGGCTCCGGTCTGCTCCGGTTGCACCCTCCTTAGCTAGTTCGTCTGCCTTTCAACTGCCTGGAATATCCCTGTGGTTTGGAAGGGATACGTCGCACCTTTTTTTTTTTTATAATTTGCGCGCACTCAAGGGGTTATGAATACCTTTAACATGTTACACACAGTGCGGGCATTAGAAACGATAGATAGAGAGCGAGAGAGAAACATTTTGGTGTAGTGGTTCTTGAAGCTCAGTTGTTTTATGCTTCATAGATTCTCCGGGGGTGACGTCCACATAACTGGGGAGATTTTTGTTATTTTTTGTCTTTGCTTCTGATTCACAGTACTTTTTTCCCGATAACCGATGTCAAGGGCAAATCATCATCAACAGAGCGAACAATTTTTCCAGCCACATGACCAAGCTACTGCCAGTGTTATGCCTTCGCAGTAGTGTTCACACTTTCGCAAATGATCGAACTGACTTTGTATATTTCATGAGAAATAAATAAATGCTTGCTGACATCAGGATTTGAACCATTAATCATTAGCGTGGCAACTGACGACGTTACCACTACATCATTGCCACCCCCAAAATCTTTGATAGATTCCCACCTTCCAGCGCGAAAAAAGAGGTTCTAGCTGTACTCAAAGCTGCGAAATTACTTGAGATGGGATCAACATCCGATAAGACTACGGCCATCTACATTGCCAGTCAGGCTGCGCCTAGAGCGCTATAGTCCTACACATGTAGTGTGTTCCAAGCCGAGGTTTGAATTTCTACTCAAAGCTGCGAAATAAGGTTCTTGAGATGGGATCAGTTAAGAATATCGCCATCTACATTGACAGTCAGGCTGCGCTATAAGCGCTAGAGTCCTACGTCACAAAATCTGAAATTGTCAGGTTTTGCCGCACAATGGTCAGGGTGTTATGTACGCAGAACCGTGTCAGATTATGTTGGGTGGTATTATGTACGCAGAACCGTGTCAGATTATAAAGAAGCAGATCTCCAACAAAGTGTCATAATTGGAGCCATAAAACCACCAAAGTGCGTGGCCAAGAGAATTATTCTCAATAGAATCATCAACATGGCTGACCTACGAGGGTCATGACTGGCGGATAGATCAGACTGAATTTTAGCGATGGCACGAGTCGTGTTGACTTTAAGGGCACCGGTCGTTTGCGGCTTATTGGCATAGGTTTGCGACTTAAGGAAACCCCACAAGAAAAAGTCGAACGGGGTCAAATCGCACGATCATGGACAGCGGCCATATTTTCGGCAAATTTTGCGTTTCGTCGACGTACGGGTATTAACTGATTATTCGCTGAACCGGTCATTTCGAATTTGACCACCAAACGTTGAATAGTATAATAACCGCAAAATGGGCGAAACGCGGGCATCGTTGCCATAACAGAACGCCAATTTGGATAATAAAGTTTTATCATTTACACGTGTTGCTCGATGCTGTACCTTGCCACGGTGATTTGTCTTTAGCGTCTGAAAAAAAAAAAAAAACTAACAACAGATGAAACAGCATGGCCGCCATGAACTGTCAAAATCTGCACATCCCTATTGGAAAACCCTTTTAGAAAGATTTGTGCAGTGGTTTGAAACTCAAACGTTGTTTCAGAAAATCTCCGAAAGTGACGTTGAGGTAATAGGAGAGATTTCCGTTATTTTTGTCTTCGCTTCTGATTCACAGTACTTTTTTCACGACCACCTGATGCCATAGGCACATCAATCATCCAACAGAGCAAACAATTTTGCCAGCCATATGACCAAGCCAGTGTTATGCCTTCGCAATAGTGTTCACACAAGCTTTCGCAATTCATCGGACTGAATTAATATATTTCTTGAGAAATAAATAAATGCTAAAATGGTGGCATACGGTGTCTAAGGCCCTGTGGTCAGTGCTAAATCGCAAACAATGTAGGGAATGATGAAACTAGGCATATTAAGGTTAAGAACAGTGATAGGGGCACTTTCTAGTCATTGTCTTCTGAGGAAGAATGCTATGAGATTAGAATTCTTGAATATACAGGTACTGCAATGTCTCAGAGGATTTAACAAATCTACTCCGTGATTGCCAAGGCCTTGCCCGGAGCAGGCTAAAATACCTTGGAACATACTTCTTTGGTAACTTGGAGAGAATTCTTCTTTGCGTGGGAGAATTGGTTTAGGTTTTCTGCTATCAAAGTTCCCAAGGGATTGTGATGGGGCCACTATGGTGGGTAGTACTTTATGATAACCTCGCAACCCTACTCAAACCTAACCTAACCTGCCTCAAATACTCTTTACTGGTCCTGCATTCATGTGGAAAGATGTGGGGTTAATTATCACTGGGTTCACAACAACCCGTCGAGACGTGTCTACGTGGCATTAGTGGCCTTGTAGAACGCAACCATAATTTACATAATTATCAACCTCTTTATGGAACAAGATTGTTTCTATTACATCACTTACTAACGCCACTGTGCTGTTGGGGGGAGGGAAGCCAGCCAAATCAATTGGGTTGAGAGTTCAACGATTGCTCAAGGGTAGAACAGAGAGAAACGTTGCTCGTCTTGTAAATAACAGTCCCAGTTCTTATGTCGTCGTATCTTTTGCCCTTTCCCCTACCATACACCCCAACACCCTCTAAGGCTTGTTCCTAGAAATGGGAAAAATTCAATTTCGCATTTTTATTTTCGTTCGTTGTCGTCCTCGTCGTCGTCGTCGTCGTTTGGTTCAATTGAATAAGACACAGTCAGAGCCAGAACACGAGCAACAGCAACAACTAGTAGGTCAGCACAAGAATGGGTTCTCCCCGCCCCTCCACCTCTCCTATTATTTTTCTATTTCTATCTGCCCTGGTGCTATGTGGCGGGGGTGGCGCTGCCTGCCAACCAACCAACTCCTCCTTCATAAGGATTACGAATTGGAAAAATATAACCTTTTTCCATGATAATGCTCTTTCGTAATATCCCAGCATGTTTTCATTTCCTTTTTCCATTTTTTCTTGTTTTTTTCTTGGCAATTGAAGTTATTACCAGGATGCTAAGGATTAATTGAAAAACAAACAGAAACGTGGAGAGTATGCCCCACGGTGGATGGCTAAATCACTTCCAAGGAAGTGCCTGTTTTGTGTGTGTTTGTGTGAAAATGAGTAAACGAGCTTTGCGCGCAACTCAAATTAATCCAGACAGGTCGAGATACTCGTAGACAAGATAGACAGAACGTGAAACGTATTCGAGGAAGTTAACTTCCATCGAAGAGGAGTTCGGTGTCAATCGAATATGCCATGCAATGTCTGATGTACGATCATCGGTGTTCGTACTCGAGGAGGCGGGTGTGCGTGACTTGAATTACTGAAGCCAGTTTCACACACAACCCCCCCTTCCATATGGGAAGACAGACAGTTTGCCTGAAGTAGAAGTACACAATGGCTAATACAGCAAAACATGTTGTAATTGTGTGTACGAGCGGGAGCGCGCGCGCGTTCGCAACGCGATTGCGGCCAGAAACTGATGCGAATTGAAAAACAAATTAACCTGTCCGTAAATGTGGACACTTATTAATAAATATTGTTTTTATCTGGAATCAATGGGAATGCTAATGAATGCACCAACGATAGACACTTTTATTGCGAACTCATTACATTGAATTGCTGTGCATATTGGCGGTCGATATTAATTCAATTATTTCACGCGCGCATTCGATTTGGGAGAGACTGTACAGGGGCGGATTTGGTATGAGGTTCTACCTGTCGGTTGTTGGAGGAATTGAAAAGATACTATTTAACGTTTGAGATTGAACACAGAGAGCTTGTCTATGTGATGTAGTCTTGTCAAGTCTGGCAAGAGGACTGGGAAAACTCAATCCTGACGGCCGTCCTACAAATTTGTCCTGCCATTTTCACTTTTCTGATACAGTGACAAACGTTTAGCAAAAAACATGGCCCAAGCTCGGGTCGAACAGCCGTTTGAAAATCCGCATGAGCAAGAAGAAGAATGCCTTGTAATGCAAGTCACTGCTCAGCGCATTTAGACCAAGGGTCCATTATTTTTATTACCCTAAGAACCTGTAAAGAGAAACTGCCACGTTTGCACCCATCTATATAAGAACATGAATATCAAGAGGTCTATCAGCTCAATGTGACGTAGGTCCCCTGGCAGCTGACTTCCTCGAGGTGGGCGCGGGCAACGTGACTGGGATTTGCAGAAGGGGTAACTTAAATACAATACTTATTCCCATCCATACAATCCAGTCACGGCAAACAAAGCGCACACCCCACGATGACAAAAAGAAGACGACCGGCCTTGGATATTGACAAACGTGGTGAACCAGGGCATTAGTATGCGAGCATCTAGTGGTCGGCCTGTCCCACTCGGCAGCCGGCCAGGTATAACTCGAAATGGCTATGAGCTTCCTATCAAAGGTCTCGCGAAACATTACGGGGGTCAAGGGGTGAGCGCGCTGTGCATCGATAGGGACACAGACTGATCTTCTGAATTTCGACAACGGCATCGACTTAGGATAGGCACATGGAACGTGTCATCGCTCACAGGAAAGGACATTGAGCTTCTTCGGAAGGCTGCTAAAATTCGACTAGATATAGTTGGCGTCTCTTTAACAAAGCAGAGATGTTCTAAAACTGTGGACGTTTCGGATGGGTGGAAGCACTCAATGTCTGCTCAGGCGGGAGTGGGAATACTCACAAGTCTCAGGTTGACAGACAGAGTATTGGAGTGGATACCATTAGGAGGGAGAGTTGCGATCTTAAAGCTCAAGCTTGAAAGATCAACTCTCGCATTGCTATAGGTGTATGCACCGAACCTTCAGTCCGAGAATCCAGCTTTCTTAGATGAAGTTGATGTTGTCCTTGAAAAGGTTGCAGATATGGATTCTTTTGTCCTGATGGGTGACTTCAATGCTCATGTGGGTGTAGATGTTATGACATGGGGGAGTGTGATTGAGAGGAATGGTGATCCTGATCAAAACGTGAACGGAAAGAAGTTGTTGGATTTTTGTTGTGAAAATGGCTTATCCATCATGGACACTATCTTTCCACACAAAGACATTTACAAATACAGAAGTCGCTGATAGATTTCTTTGTGGTACCATCGTGTGTGAAGAGAATGGTTTGTGATGTTCGCGTATTGAGAGGGACCGAACTCTCAACTGATCATCACTTAGTGCTGTGCAAATTGTATCTTACCGAGAGAGTGCCTCCCCTACTAAAGCGTAAACCAAGGATGGTTACAGGACGATGAGATACGGGAGACATTTGCGCGGCTAATATCTGAAAGGTTTGAAACGAGTTCCAACTGTTCCATCAAATGTAGGGGAAGAATGGCAACTGTTTTCAACAGCGGTTATTGCCTCTGCGGGAGATGTTTGTGGAGTGAAGCGGCTTGGTGTGGCGGCTGGTGGTAAGGAAAGAACTGCTTGGTTTAAAACGCCCGGAGTTCAAGAAGCCATCAGAGAGAAGAAGAGAGCCTTTAAGGTTTGGATTCACTTATAGAACTCCGATTCTCGAAATCGGTACACTGAGGCGCGAAGAACCTGCAAATTAGCTGTGAAAACAGCGAAAGAACAGTCTTGGAAGGAGTTTGCGAGAAATTGGAACGTGACCACAGATCTGCAAATAAGATGTTCTGGCAGACCGTCCGCCGACTCAGAGGAAAAAAGTTGAATATCGTTGAAGGAGTTAAATCCAAAGACGGTACGCTTCCTTCTAATGAGAAGGACATCTTACGCAGATGGAGCGAGCATTGTCAGAATTGCTGAATCCCGAACATGGCACCGAAGATGACAGATCTATGGTCGAGAGTAGGGCGGAAAGTTGTCATACGGTAGAGAAAGTAACTTTAACGATCAATGCGCTAAAAGTTGGCAAATCTGCCGGTGTGGATGAAATTCGGCCAGAAATGCTCAAGACTTTAGGTAAAGAGGGAGTACAATGGCTCTCGCGTGTCATTAAAGTGGCCTGGGAATGCGGTGAAACACCTGGTGATTGGCAAATGGGGATGATTGTTTCTCTTTTTAAAAAGGGGGGCAATAGAGATTGCGCCAACTGTAGGGATATATATCTTTTAAGTCTCCCTGGAAAAGTCTTCGCTAAGGTGCTAGAAACGCATTCCAGAGCTGTGGGTGAGTATAGTTTGGGGGAGGAGCAATGCAGTTTTCGTCCCGGTAGAAGCACAACCGACTAGTTAGTCACTCTCAGAATGGTTCTTGAGAAAGCCTGAGAGTATGATAAACCTATCTTCACTTGTGGATTTGGAAAAAGCATATGACAGGGTTCCTCAAGGCAAACTCTGGAGTGTTCCGCAGGATTATGGGACTGATGGTTCCCTGTTAAGGGTGATTCAGTCTTTATATACAAACTGCAGAAGCTATGTTCAATAGCTTTCACTGTGGGTGTTGGACTCCGCCAAAGGTGCGTTTTGTCATCTCTCTTCTTCATTGTATATATGGATTGGATGTTGCAGCGCAGCTTTGGCGGGGAATGTTTCAAAGTGAGAGACCTAAGGATGAGTCATCTGGTCTTTGCGGATAATTTGGTCATCCTTGGGCCCTCTCAAACCGAACTTCAGCGCGCACTCGAAAGGTTTGTAGCCGTTTGTGATGATGCTAGAATGAAGATCAACGTGAACAAATCGGAAGTAATGGTCGTTTCCAGAAAACCCATTCAGTGCAATCTGCATGTTAGTCCCAATGAAGCAGGTGGATAAGTTTAAGTACCTTGGGGTCTTATTCACGAGTGATGGGAAGAGCAATGCCGAGCTATCCTATAGAATTGGTCAGCCTGGATCAATTTTGAGAGAGCTTTGCCAATCTGTTATAAGGAAGGCCGAACTTAGTGTTCAAGCTAAGCTATTGGTGTATGGTCCAACTCTCACTTATGGTCATTAAATTTGGGTAGTGACCGAAAGAATAAGATCGCGGATACAAGCTGCTGAAATGAGGCTCCTTTGCGGGGTTGCTGGAAGAACTCGTAGGGATCGAGTGCGCAAACCAGAGTACGCGAGGCGCTCAATGTTGAGCAGCTACTTTTCCGAACGGAACGATCTATGCTTCGATGGTTTGGTCACGTAGTGCGTATGCTCCCAGACCGGCTTCCAAGACGTGCTTCCAACGAAAATGACAGACCTATGGTCGAGAGTATGGCGGAAAGTAGTCCTACGATAGAGAAAGTAAAGTTGGCAGATCTGCTGGTATGGATGAAATCCGCCCAGAAATGCTAAGGACTTTAGGTAAAGAGGGAGTGCAATTGCTCTCGCGTGTCATTGCTGTGCCATCAGGTAGGCGGCTCCCCTAGGCCTAGAAATAGATGGTTTGATCAAGTCCGACATCTCTCCTGGAGCCGTCTAGCGATCCCTCCTGATGAGTTGGAATCAATGGCGGAGGATCGAGAAGGATGGATGGTCCGCTTGAATATCCTACCCCGAGACACTCATGAAGGATTTGCTAGATTGCATTTGATCGAAAATGTATGTATGTATGTATATATCCAGAACGCTGAAATGCTGCTACGATGCATTACAAGACCTTGCCAAATACAAAGGGGTAAAACTCGGATGGGCTCCTGGACACCAAGGGATTGTGGGCAACGAATCTGCAGATGAGCTTGCTAGGGCTGACTCAGAATCTGTGTTCATAGGTCCTGAACCTTATTGTGGCGTCAATTGGGCGACAGCTACAACGCTGATTAACGAATGGGAAAACAAACTTCGTCTAGACCACTGGACTAGTGGACCAGGTCTAGGACAATCCAAACGATTAATCAAGCCTTACTCCTATAAGGAAAGCCTTAACTTATATATGGAAAGCATTAAGAAGCTTGTGAGCTTTCTTACGGGCCATAGCGGCCTGAGATACCACATTAACAAGATGAACCTGTGCCAAGGGAAGGACTGTCGGTTCTGTTTAGAGGAGGATGAAACATCCGAACAACACATTCTTTGTGAATGCCCGGCACTACACTGGGTAAGGAAACGTATTCTCCACAAGAAGACACTTACTTCAGTGGAACTGAAATGCTCCGCTACTAAAGACATACTCACTTTCATAAGGGAGGTAAAACGTCTGTTAGGTTAACTCCAACCCTCCGATACAATAGATCTTTCAGGTTGCATTGTCGTTGCCACGTGGGCATGGGTTGTACAAGAGGGAAAAAAAAATAAAAATGTACATATATACATATGTGTGTATGGTATGTATGTAACACAAATAGCCCTAACTATTCCAACCAGCGTTGCCGTTTATACTTCAATCGAAGTATTTTACTTCGATTTCATAGACAACACTTCGACACTTCCTCTTTCGCAAAAACACTTCACCTTTTGTAGACTTTATATTTTCTCTTTTAATTGGGAAATTGCATTATATATTCATTAATGAGCTCTCCCATAAAGTAGCCAAAAACCGTATACGCGAACACATCCATTCGATAACTTCATCAATAAGTACAAGTCTACAATTCTACCCAAAGAAGAAAGTCTTTAAGTTTTTGGTATTCTGTCTTCTGCCTCAAACATGCTTTGAGGCAGATTATGTACCCTCATTCAAAAGAGTTTATAGGAGCCTTGTTGTGTCTTCCTCATAGTAGTGCAACTGCTGGTAGTGTGTTTTCCTAAACTAAATTGATTAAGAGTTTAGGCCGAGACAACTTAAAGATTAGCACTGTATTCACTGATGCTTGTGAAAGGAATTGTTTCTGAAAACGGTTTCAAAAACTGGATATCGCCAAAAGATGTTGTATTAAGATACCGCAAAGCTTAGATAAAAGCTGCCTAATTTAAAAAAATTATGCTTTCTTTCCCATAAATAGTCGTTTAATGTAAGAAACTCAACTTTTATAATGACACTTCACTTTTCAGCAAAACAATTCTATTTTTTCCTGAAAACACTTCACTAAAAAAATGGCAAACGGCATCACTGATTCCAACTGCAGTCAAAATGAAAATAACGGGATATTTTTGTTTAGAGATGTGATAAAAATGAAATTGCTAATTAATTGAATTTACTAGATGGGTGTGACATAAATCAGTAATCAAAATACCAGTAAACTTTTCAGTGTTGCATAGTATTGTTTATTTAAACGTCAAATTCTCTTTTGCTGTCAAAACACCTGACAATCATACCATATGCTTGATACAGAACATTTTTCGATTACACTGCATGAGATGGTTTGACATTGTAAAGCATCAAACCTTTGACATTTTGTCAAACAGTGGAATCGTATGTAAGAGCGAACCCCACAGGCGGATCAGTAGGAATAGGAAGAAGAAGAAGAAGTGGAATCGTATGAACCTTAACACCCACATTACTCTTGTTCCAAAGAAAATGAAACCAGCTCAACAGCACCCTGGAGTCCTTCCCTGAACAAAATAAACCTAAACACGTGGATAAGTTATAGAAAAATTGTGTAGCCTTAGACAGAGATTAGATTAAATCCTGTTTTGTATACATTTCGACTGTTTCTCACTTAATTGAGAATTTATGTTCCATGTTATTTATCTTAATCATTTTTGTTGCCAGTAAATACGAGGAATATTTTGATGTTGAATTGGCCGACGTAGTTTGGTACTCAATTGAAATTAATGATGCGAAAGGAAAGTGCTACAATGAATTTCATTAAAGGGATGTTGCACTTAGTAAAAAGATGTAACGCCGTCAATTTGGAACGTTTTTATTGCCCTTTTGACATCAGTGTTTCGTGTGATGTTGGATTTTATTTAAATTAATCGTAAACTTAGACTTCGTGACACGTGAATTGTAATTATAATAAATTATAATAATCGGCGTAATTATAGTTGTACTGGAAATTTTAGGTTCTTTTGGAATATTTTTATTTTTTTTTGTTGTTGAAGGTGAAAATCTCGAAAGACACAATGGGGTTAGAAACCCAAAGTAGTGTGGGACTCTAACGCCCGATTTCTTCACCGAGTACTAGCGCTAGTACCGGTATTAGAGCAAAAATTGGTTCTCAAATCCGGTATCAAGTCATTTCTTCACAAAGTACTAACGCCGATTTGGTACTGAGTATTAGCTGGTACTCGGTATTAGCTTGGCTCTCGAAATCAGTTTAGACCAGTTGGTAGTACTCAAATCGGTATCAAGTCAGTCCTTCACAAAGTACTAATGTCAATTTGGTACCGAGTATTAGTTGGTACTCGGCATTAGCTGGACCCTTAAAATCGGCAGTCTAGCGTCGTAAATACCAGGATTAGGCCAATTTCAATTATGTATCATGAGAGATAGTACTCTATTTTGATATTTTCTTGGCTGTCATTGGGAAAAAAGTAAATACATATACGTGGGTTCTATTTTGGTTTGATTTGATTTTTTATTCTATTTTCTGGAAAATGGATTTGATTTTTGGTGGGGATAGTTTGTTTCATGATTTCGAGGACGATATCGAGTACGAGAACGATGAAAAGGGGGTGGAAGTTTGTCGATTTTCGCCCCGTATCTACCATATGCCACAACGGAGTACAATAAATACTTGGGACGATGTGGACTTTTTTTTTGTAGCGGGCAATGATGGCATCGCAACGCACCGAAGGATGAGAATTAAAACGCTCAGCAATCGCATCTCAATCGCATAAAGATGCATTTTGGCTAGATTTCCACAATCTCCTTAAGAACATCCCAAAGGAAGAGTTTCTGTTTGTTGGAGGAGATTTGAATGGACATGTCGGGAAGTCAAACGAAGACTATGAAGACTGCCATGGAGGACTAGGATATGGCACCAGGAACCTACCTAGTGAAGACATCCTAAGCATGTGCAATTCACACGGTCTTATCGTGTTAAATACCATGTTCATCAAACAAAGCTGACACCTGATCACTTACAGCAATGGTGGAGATGAAACTCAGATTGACTACCATTTGATAGCCAGTTTCATGAAGCCTCGGGTAAAAGATTGCAAAGTGATCCTCGGAGAGGCAATCGCTCGGCAATACCGTATCCTGCTGACAGAAATTTTTATGAAAACACCGAAGAAAAGCAAACAAACAAGGGTCTCTGAGAAAATCAAGTGGTACAATCTGGACAAAGAAAAAGGCGAGGCTTTTGTTTTCGTAATGAAAAATTACCTCTCTCACATCATCAACGGAGCTGAGGATGAAGAGTGCAGAGCACAAAATATATGGCATTCCCTACTTGCTTAAAGAAGGCCAAATCAAAAGGCCACCATCAACACGCCAATTCAAAAGGCCACCATCAACACGCCAAAGAAACATGGTGGTGGAGTGATGAAGCTAAGAAGGTGATAAATGAGAAGAAAGCTGCTTTTAAAGCTTGGTAAAAGTGTCCCTCTAATAATAATGACGAAAAAGTTCGCCTCGAAATGGAATACAGATGTTGCAAGAAAAAAGCGAAGAAGAAGTGCGCCCAGCTTCAAGCAGACAGTATCTGTATACGAAGTGAAGGGTGATACGCGAAACTGTGATAACTACCGTTCGATCAAGCTGATCTCACACACCATGAAGATCGTCGAGCGGGTATTAGGTGGCCGACTGCGAAAAATAATACGGCTATCTGATGATCAGTGCGGGTTTGTCTCGGGTAAATCAACCACAGATGCAATCCAAAGTATAAGGATCATAATGGAAAAACATCGTGATTCCTTAAGGGATTTGCATATTGTATTGGTTGACTTTGAAAAGGCATTCGACAGACAACCACGAGATCTGATATGGGTGGCGCTAACACATCGAGGGGTTCCAGAAACCTATGTACAGATGATCATGGACATGTACGAAAGAGCAAAGACAAGAGTAAGATGTCCCGCTGGAGTAACCGAAGAGTTCCCAATCAAAGTCGGGGTGCACCAGGGAAGCGTTTTAAGTCCTTTGCTCTTTATTACAGTCCTTGATTATCTGCTTGAAGGTAAAGTGATGGACCCCAAGGTACATCAGTTATTCTTTGCTGACGATGGAGCCATCATAAGTGAGGATCCTACATCCCTGCAACGAGCACTTGATGTGTGGGTGGACGTTTTGGAGGGAAATGGGTATCGCATTAGTTCAAAAAAGACAGAGTACTTGTGCTGCCCGTTCTCTGATCCACTCAGGCCTATTCCAGACATTTATTTGAATGGAACAGTGCTTCCCAAGTGCGAAAAGTTCAAATATTTGGGATCTATGATCAATAGCAAAGCAACTTGTGATGACGACATCAACCAGGGTAGGGTGGATGAAGTGTCGAGAAAATTCCGCTATTGCGACCTAAGTTGAAGGGAAGGCTCTACACCGCAGTTGTGCGTCCAGCGCTCACATACGGTTCACAATGTTGGACGATGTACAAAACGTATGAGAGTAAATTAACGGCATCTAAGATGAAGATGCTTCGCATGACAGCAGGAGTGACAAGGCTTGATCGAATAAGAAGTTCGAAAATCCGTGGAAGCTTTCACATCAAGAAAACCATCGTACAAAAAATAGCGCGCGACCGGCTCTGCTGGTATTGCCACATTCAAAGAAGCGATCATTTGAACCCCGTTAAAAAGACAATATCAATACACGTTCTAAAGACATCGCGATGTAGGAAAGGCAGGCCTATAAACGCCTGGATCAGACAAATGCGACGACATCGGCATTTCATTGGCCTCAGTAACCGAGTGATCCAAAATCGGCAGGCCTGCCGATATTTTCTGAGGTCAAATAGGCGAACCCCACAGGCGGATCAGTAGAAATGCAGTGAAGTGGGAGGGTTGTGATCCCTTATTTTCGGATCATAACCTCGCTGATAAAAAAGGAAGAAGAAGAAGAAGATGCAGTCTTTGAGGTTCTACTAGAGCGAAAAATATTTAGTGCTGGGACAGTAAGGCTAAACAGATTCCCAAATACACTATTGCTGTCTGATACGGAACTATAAAACAAAGGTCGTGAAGCATCTGATCAATGTATAAGCCGAGACGAAGAGGTAATTTTGACAAAATGGTATGATAACAAGAGTGTAAATATGATCTAACTATGGATCTAAATTTAACGGGATTGACAGCACTGATAGAGCAAAACGTTTCGACAAAAAAACACATACTAATGCGAAATCGATCGCCCAGAAGTTATTAAGTTGAACAATGAAAATATGGGTGGAGTCGATCTTCTGGATCAGATGCTCCAGTATTAATGGATTTTCATTAGGTCAAAGAAATGGACTTTTGGCGTTATCACATATTTCCTTGATTTGGCCACTGTTGCTGCTTGGATGGAGTACAGGGCTGATTGTCTGATGCGACCCATTCCCAAAAAAAAACATTATGGATTCAATGGCTTTTCGTATAGAAGTAGCTAATAGTTTAGTGTCTATAAATAAAAGTGGAAACCGAAAAGTTGATAGACCCTCTCATACACCTGATGAAGCGGATGAACCTGAGCCGAAGAAAAAATGTTCTCATCAATTTGCCCCCCGAAGGATGTACGGCTCGACCAAATCGGCCGTTTTCCTCTATTTAGCAGTGCTAAATCAGCTGGTAGATGTAAGAAAGCCGGCTGTGAATACAAGGCATTTATTTTATGTGAGAAACGCAAGATATATTTTTGCCTGAACCGTAAACGAAATTTTTTCTTGGCATACTACACTTAATAAAAAAAAAAAACCTAGTTTCTAATCTGTAGTTGTTTGTATTATTGTAACCTAAATAGAAGCTTTACGAAGTATTACATTTGCTATTTTTTACTCTTTAAACTATTACAGCAAATCATTCTTCTGATGTACTAAAAAAAACTAATAAATAATCCCTTCTGGTGCTTTGTCCCATATATGGGACACCGCATACCTCCCAAATTAGACCTCGTATGTACTTTTTATCCACAGATTTGAACTCAGCGGAACCCAATTACCTAATGCTGGTTAACAAATAATTTATTCGCTTATTATAACAAAAAAATCCACTGAGAGGGTTAATTAGGATATGTACATATATGCTATCAAAACTTCATGGAATTCAGAGATTTGACAATAAACGCGTATATATGTACATAACATACATATGCATGTATGAAGGCATAGAAACATTGCAATATTTTTCCATTTTGTTAGATGAGAAGTTGTTGATCGTTGGATTTGTCCACATTTTAGAATGTTTTAATGGATTTGTGTGTGCTCTGGTTGCGATTCCCACGGGGGAGCTATAATTGAATTTACACATTTTTGGTTTTGTATTCAGTTGGCAATTATGTTTCAACAATTAAATAACCATGAACTAAAATGCGGGCGAAGCAAGGCAAGCACTGGTCCGCTGGTCTGTTATATACTCGTGATATACCGAAAGGAGATGGCACTATCCTTGCTACATTTGCCGATGACACCGCTATCCTAGCAGTAGGTAAAACAATCAAAGGAACGACTGCAAAACTGCAAAACGCACTGAATTAAGTAAATGAATGGACGAGGGACTGGCGGATCGCCCTCAACGAATCTAAATCTGTTCACGTGAATTTCACTTATAAGAAAACTAATGACTTACCAATTTTTCTAAACTCGGCCCAAATACCTTTTTGGCCAAATACCTGGGAATGACACTCGACACAAGGCTGAAATGGAATTCGCACGTGAAAATGAAACGTAAAGAACTCAAAATCAAATATAGAGAAATGAACTGGTTACTCGGGAAAACACTCGCAGCTCAGTACAGAGAACAAACAGCTCCTATACAAGCAAGTGCTAAAGCCGGTGTGGACCTACGGTACAAAACTTTGGGTTTGTACCAAGAAAACAAATACCAATATTTTACAAACTTTTCAAAATAAAGTGCTAAGAGAAATTGTCCAAGCACCGTGGTATAGTAGAAACGACGGTATCCCCAGGGATGTCGGAATTCCGACAATTGAAGCTGAAGCTAGAAGCTTCGCGAGAAAACATAGAAACCAACTGATCGGACATGTCAACAATACAGTCTTACAAATTTTGGATGAGAGCAATGTATTGGCCGACTACAAAGGACGAAACCTTTCGACTTGGCGAGATAAGGATTAACCGCGTCTCGATGGCGGAACATGCAGAATCTTTCAGTGGAAAGTAACCTGCCAAAGGTTTTTTGTTTCGTGATAGAAAAATTGCTCGAAAAGTTATTACTTATTTGCAATACTTATCTGACAAATTTATATCGAAGCATGCGCTTGCTATTCTAATAGTGTCTATGGAAGATTTTCACCTACCCTCGAAAAAAAAATGTTTTTGGCTAAACCAAAAAAAAATCTGCTACATAACTTCAGTACGAATAGAATGCAGCATGTTAGCATGCTCCATAAATTAAATAGGCTAATTAATTGAATTAATTACCCCAAGCCCAAACATCACAGACACTCAATTAAATTTTCGAAAAAGACCAATCCAACTAAAAAAAAAAACAGGCGCACAAAAATCACCAACAAAAAACAACTCATTCGAACAAACCATGTTCAATAAATAAACACACGAAATCCCCAATCAACGATCAATTAATTAGTGCAAATAATTTGTAATCTTTTCGTTATTATCGCGCAAATACTCGCCGCTAATTCGTACAAATTAAGTGCAATTCATACAAAATCCACACTAACACACGCCAGAGGGGCGGGGTGGCGATTACGCCCACCGAATTCCCCAGATCCCTTAATGGCGAATAATTTCAAATTTTAATTATGCAATAATGTGTGAAATTTCAATTTCCATTGCATACATGGAATAACCCTACCGTCGCGGCGGCGGTCCATTTTCGTAGCTCGTCGCAGTAGTATTTCAGCAACTTGTGCACCGCACTTGCAGCATAATTGCCTCCGCAGCTAGATACTCACACCGAGGGGAATATTACATTTATTAATGGAAAAAGATGACGGAGCAAGTTTGGAAAATGGTCTCAAATCCATAATTGAAATACTTCCCTAAATACTTTGGCAGTGATGGAGTGTGCGTGCACTGTGACATGTCGGATTTGGAAAAAGTTACTCCAACACCAGCATGTACTCGTATGCTTCACCTCGCAAACACCCCCTGATGTGTGCGTTCAGCCACTACTGTGCCCTTAATGGTGTCCTCTCGAACTAAACGACACATATATCCATACCGAGGCGGAGGAGGGGGCACGACGACGACGTCGGCACTAAATGGAAAAAACAACAATGAAATGCCTTTTTAATTTCGATTCTGTTTTTGAGATTTCTGAAATCCGAAACTTTCTGTACAAGTTGAGCTCTTAAATGGGTACAGTGTGTCTGACAAGGAGGTGAACGCTGTGTATTTAATGCAGGTGTACTGCTTAAGTATCCACATATAAATGCATCCACCAGTGAGTACGGGCCAGGATTCTTTGTCACTGCAAGAGCTATTATCTTCTTCTATTTTAAGTGCCTCTGAATAAAATGAAATGCCAAGACACACTGACAGTTTAACTATTTAAAAGACTAGACTAGACGAGACTCTAGATGTTTGGAAAATAACCCTTCGGCGTTGCCAGGCTAAGTCTATTTTAATACTAATTATGGAAGAAATGTAAGGGTGCGCTTACAACTCGGCCGTTCCTGCATTTTAATCGTCCTCTATCACGGCTGCTTCATCACTAGACATCACGCTGTTATCGTCGTCAGTATCGGTGAAGCCATCCAGTTCCACAGGAGCTTCACCAAGGCTTCATTTTATCCGAAAAGTAGACCGATGTGAACTTCCGGTTTGTGTTCGCTGCACCATCGATATCTTCAATAAGACAACGGTCGCTGCCGAGAACCTTCGTCACCATATACGGTCCCCGGTACTTCGGCTCCAACTTTCGTGACGTACCAGTTGCTCCCGGTTCGTGCTCCGAAACCACTAAGTCGTTTTTGGAGTACTTCGCCGTCTGGGCATGTCGTCTGTCGTATTTCTCCTTCCACTTGACGCGTTCCTTGTTAAAATTCTCCAAGACTGCCTGATGTTTGTCGACTGGTACAACGCTAAAATCGGCTCGTTCGTCAGTTTCGCCTTGAGTTCCTGAAAGGCACGTTGTTGTTCTTCGTTCCACTGGAATAGTTGATTTTTCCGACGGGGCATTTCTGGCATAATTACTGGACATTGTGCCATTGGCGTTCACGCGGAGCGACTCGGTGTGCTGCATAACGACCATTGCAGAAGTTGCAGGGACGAAGAAGAAATTGAGTCTGTTCGTCACATGTTGTGGGACTGTCCTGCCCTATCCGTCAGAAGAATGAGGACTCTTCGTAGTTGCTTCGACCTCGAAGCTGGAGGTCTTGGGTAATGTTGAGCTGATGGACCTCCTAAGATTCATATCACTTTCTGGGTGGTTCTGACAGCGGGCTTTCTTTACAGCGTTTCCAGGGTTAAATGATTGGGCACAATGGACCCGTACTGTTGGCCTGAGTGAGCAGTTACTCTTTGTCACAAGGCACCCATCTACCTTGCCTTGCCTTGCCTTGCAGATGTGCGAAGCAATAAATACCAGTCAGCATTTGAGCAATTATACAGAGGAATTACAGTTGTTCCCTGCTGTTGGTGGCGATGGTGTAGTGGTAACATCATCGATTGGCATTCTAAAGGTTGATGGTTCAAATACTGATGTCAGCATTTATTTATTTATTTCTTATGTGAGATGTAGGAGTCAGTCCGATCAATTGGAAAAGCTTGTGTCAACACTATTGCGAAGGAATAACACTAGTAGTATGTTGTTTATATTCCTCCAGGTTGGGGGTTGTGCCGTCGGGGTAACTTCCCTACGACGTAAAAACCTATGGTTCCGAAACAACCAAAAGCCTCGGATAAGGATGACTCAACTAATGACGACCCCAGCAAACGAAATAAGGACAACGACCTTCGGTGTCTTAAGGGGGACATGCCTCTCGAACAGTCCGTTAATGCATGATTGAATACAACATAGTTTTTCGTCAACATTTACAACGCATTTGCAGTCACCCCAGGGCAAGCAACTCGCGTCAAGACAGAGTGAACTGACATTTGCAGACTTAAAATCTCTGTACTGAAAAGTGAGAGGTACTGTCGAGTGGGTAAAGTCAATATCATATGTGCAGAAAATGAGGTCATGATCTGAGAGCCCATCAAGAGATAAGGTCTTCTCAAAATCGATGAACAGCAGGTGAAGTGGCGATCGATATTCAATGCATTGTTCGATGATAATCTGCAGGGTGTTGATGTGGTCGATACAGGAGGATTCGGAGCGAAAACCTGCTTGTTCGGCATCGAGTGTGTCTTCGAGATGTGGTTTGATTCGCTCCAGGATGATTTTAGCTATTATCTCAGCTACATCAGGCAGCTGACAGATACCCCTCTAGTTTCCGCATTCAGCAGCAGAGCAGAAGCAAAAGCTCAGCCGCTGTTGTTGGCTCTGCGGGAATACCGTCAAGTCTTACCGCCTTGTTGGATTTGAGTGCCCTAATCGCGGTAGTGATCTCATCTTTACTAGGAGTCGTGGTGCGTATTCGGGCATTTCTCACCTCGGGTATCTCAGTCTGATTTGGGAGCATATCCCTAGCGAATACGTGGTTTAAAACCGTAGCAAAATGCTCTTTCCATCTCTAGAGCTGATCCTTATCTGAAATGAGCAAAGAGCCATCTAGGCTTTTCACTGGGTATTGGCTGGAGCTGTGACCACCTATCAGCTCTTTGGTGATTCTGTAGACGATCCTGCTGTCGCACCTTCGTGCAGCTTTTTCTGCTTGTGTTGCCAGCGCGTTGATATAGTTGCGATTGTCATGTCGTCCGCTACGCTAAACTTCTCTCATCTTCATGCGATATAGGGACTCTAACTCGCTTCTCCCTGCTGCTGGAGTAGCTGCAACGTGAGCTTTCAGCTGTTTACGTTCGTCAATTCGTCTCCAGGTATCCTCGGAAAGCCGCGTCCTATGTATTCCCTGCGATCGACCGACGATTCTTTCAGCACCAGATGTAAAAACATTTTTCACAGCACACCAATGGTCTTGGATGGTTGCGGGCATTGAGCTGCTGATTGCTTCCACACCTTGCGAAAAGTGCTCCCTTAATTGTTGGCGCACTGAGTTATCACTAAGTCTATCGACGTTGAACCTGGGCATTCTTGTGTTGTCATGGGATCTTCGAACTGCAGCAGTGCGAAGTTGGAGAATAGCTATCATAAGATGGTGATCACGTACTATCCCCACATCTGCCCCTCGCTTGTTTCGGACATCCAGGAGACTACTTCTAAAGCGGCGGCTAATGGCAAAATGGTCAATTTGGTTGGAGGTTGCCTGTCGTTGGAAACCCAGCTAACCTTGTGGCAGGTCTTGTGCTCAAACATGGTGCCACCTATCACATGGTGGTTGGCATTGCAGAAATCCGCAAACCTTTCGCCGTTGTCATTGCGGTTGCCTAGTCAATGCTTCCCGATTACATGTTTGAGCCCTTCGTTGTCGTTGCCTACATTGGCATTCAAATCCCCCATCACTATGACAATGTCCCCATTTGGTGTTGTGTTGACGACGGCACTTAAGAGATTGTAGAAGCTCTCCTTTTCGTCCTCAGACGAGTCCTAAGCATAGAGAAAATCGAATGATTTAGATAGTTTTAAGGGACTGAAGAATTGCATTATTGTGTACATTATTAAAGGCTCCTTCTAGGTCTATAAAGGTGGCTAAGGTGTACTATTTATAGTTTAAGCTTTCTAAAGTTTTCGGAAAAGACTGCGAGTATGTGTAGGTCTGAAAATGGCTATCGATCTTCTCTCCCGGCCTTAGTGAAGTGCTACATGGGGAATTTTCTCACAGCAGGAGGACATGTTTTTAAAGTCCATACTACATGGGCTGCTCTTCGCAGGTCTGGTAATGCAATCTCAATTAATTTTTTTTATTAAAATCCAAATGACGGAAAACCGTAAACGTCTACGACCCGTGTAGTAGAGCGGTTAAGAATGAGAACTACATTTTCATCTTATCCACACCCTCTATCACTTTGTGTAAGGAACATCCTTCCTAGGTAAGAATTGATTACGTTTGAATATTTCGAAAACCGTCAGATCTACTGTACTCTTTTCTTGTTGAACACACTCCACCACTAAAACTCTAATTAACTCACCCCAAATCAGAAAATCCGATATGACCTCCTCCTCCCGCTTGTAACTAACAGGAACAACGTCATTTACCAGCCATCGAATGAGCTTCAAACAATGAAAATGTCTAAATAACTTTCGTAGTACCTACTTAAATTGTTATATTCTACTTTCTACTTTTGCTGAGAGTTGGAAGAGCCACAGGGGTTAGGAAATGTTTCCTATACTCTCCACGTCGAATACGAGAGGAAACGTTTAATGATGAATTCCAAGGAAAACTCATCCACCACCAACACCACTGTCAACCTTGCGCCACCCTCCATTTACTGTCAGTCGACGTCGTACTTTGTATGTGTACATAGCATCATTGTAGCAAAACTTTTACTCCACTTCTGCTTCTGCTGCTGCTCCGACCCCCGATCCTTAGCACATAATAAATTTGCGAAAGGACACTCCACCGACGACGACGTCGTCGAAGCCGAGGTTGCGAAGGATAGCTACTTGTGTGTGCAGCTACTCTGTGCAAATACCTAAGCGATTATTCTCTCAATTATACATGAGCAGGACGACAAAGTGGTGGTATTCAAACATATACACACACATGCAAGGGAATAAACGGAAGAGAGAGAGCCAGCAAGTGTGCACTGGCAACAGAGGGTGGTTCTGCCACCCCCTCCACGACAGATGAGAATTCTTCGACAAACGACACGACAACTCATTGCCAAAGCAACAATGTTTAAACGACTAGCACAGGACTGTAAGCCAACCCGTAAGGGATGATAATAATGATGATATAAAGGTTATTGGATGATCAAGTGGTGTGAGGGGGGAGTGGGGGTGCGCCAGAGTCAGGGTTGGGGTGGATACTATTACCGTGTCGCTTTTTGTGCTTATGAAGCACGATTCTGTGAATATTCCATCCATCCGGGCTGCCGCTACTGTGTGCGCTCGCTACAAATGCCAGTGTGCACGTTGAGAAGGGTGCAGGATGACGATGGAAGACCATCCACCCCACCCACCTCACCGTGCCCGTTGTGGAGCGTGGCTTGTGTGTGCCTTCGGGCAGCATAAACAGCGGGAGTAGTATTCTTCATCCTCATCCTCATCCTCATCGTCGTCGTCGGATTGAAACGATTGCCAAGTTGTATAGAAAATTGAGTTAAATTGTTGTCAGTTGGAAATGTTGGAACGTTTAATGGGGGGTGGCTCTGGTGGTGGGGGTTGAATGAGGAATGTAATGTTATTAATATTATTGTTGCGAAGGGCAAAATCGTTGAAACGACGGCGGCATTGCCAGCAGTGCTCGATTTAAGTTGGTAGACGGATTTGTTATTTTTTTTTAATGTGCACTTTGCGTTTAAAGGGGACACATGTGTTAGTTAATCGCTTGGAATTGAAGTGATTTGTGGCCGAAGAGGCAATGTGAGTGTATATGTGCGTTAGCTAGAATCCGGAGGCTGTAATTGCAAACAACTACATTGGCGGTGGCATAATGGGGTGTAGATTAAGGATGAAATAGTTATTGTGTAGCCTTTGGGGTGACAAATTCCGTGATTTGCGTTCAACTCCATTCAAGTGGTTTGTGTACATATCTGTGTGTGTGTGTGCGTGTGGTTAATTTGATGTTAAATGTTTGCTTAGTATCTGCGATGAAGGACTAAATTAAGTGTTGGACCATTCAGGTAGGAATGAAATTAGTGTATTTAAATAAATCATTCAACTGGTAAATTGCTAAATTGTTTATAAAAGATGAAAGGTGCTAGGGATTTACATATTTAAAGCTCATTTTATATTACGGCACAGTAGCTTTGGAAATATGGCTGAGACCATGTTAACAAGTTTTTCTCGATTTATGTGATCGACTATGTTTTTAGTTGACATAATGGTTAAGGGGTTGTTACAACTCTTGTTTGCTAGTCGTCGCGTTTGGAACGCGTTTTGAAATATATATTATATATATATATATATATATTGACTCTGGTGTATAACGATAGAACACGGATGTGGCATTGTTATTACGGATAATACTTACTTAATCAGGTGGCGCTACATTCCGAATAGAACCTGGGCCTCAAGAAACAAGTTGGTTGAAGTCCCCCTCCACTTGTTTGCACTATCTGCAGCAAGGCCATCGTCTACTGCACCGTCCGATTTTCCGAGCTGAAAAGTTGGGCTCCATCTAGTCTACGTGACTCAGCGATTTAAGTTGCTGTATGTGAACTCATCTGGCTAAGTCCATGTCATTGTATAGACTGTATAGTTCGGCATTGCACCTTCTCCTCCACTTGCCGTCTATGCAGACTAGACGAAAAATCACTCAAAGAACTTTTCTCTCGAAGTAACTAAACGCATCCTCATTCAATTTCAACACAGTCCATGCCTCTCCGCCATACAGCATGAGTGGGATGTTTAGTGTTTTATAGAGAGTTTCCTTATTCGTTTGAATTAGGGGTTTGTTACTCAATTGCCTTCCTATCCCATAAAAACATACGCTGATAAGAGTAATTCTTCTGTTGATCTCGTTACATACTTACTAAGGTGGCGCTACACTTCAGGCGAACTTCGGCCTCAACCAACAAGCCTCTCCATTTAGTTCGGTCTTTAGCTAATTGCCTCCAGTTGCGCACTTCAAGTTGATCGAGGCCCCTTTGAACTTGTGCGCGCCATATACGGCGAGTAGATCCTCTACGGCGTCGTCCCTCCGGGTTAGATTCGAAGACTCTGCGGGCCGGAGCGTTGGTGTCCATTCGCTCTATATGTCCTTGCCATCTCAGACGTCCAATACGCAGTTTTTTTTGACCAGGTCAATGTCGCTGTACAGCTCGTCTAGTTCGTGATTGAACCTACTACTCCAAAACCCGTAAACGCCACGGATATCTTTATCCTCTTTTAATAAAGTCCATGTTTCAGCGCCGTAAAGCGGGACTGGGATGATCAGAGTCTTACACAGAGTCTCATTAGTTGGTCGAGATAGGGCTTTACTGTTGAATTGCCTTATAAGCCCAAAAAAACAGCGATTGGCAAGAGTTATTCTTCGCTTGATTTCTGCGCTGATGTTGTTTGTAGAATTTATAGCAGAGCCAAGGTAGACAAAGTCGCTTACTACCTCGAAGTTATAGCTGCCGACTGTGACGTTCTGTCCAATTTGTCGGTGTTGATTGTCCCTTCTCGCTGACAGCATATACTTGGTTTTGCCCTCATTTCAGGCGTTCACACAATATCGCAGAAAAGATCTTGTATGCGATGTTGAGGAGACTGATGCCTCTATAGTTGGCGCAGTTGAGGTATCCTTTCTTGTGGATCTCAATGCTGAGATTCCATTCATCAGGCATACACTCGTTTGACCAAATCTTAGAGATGACTTGGTGTATGCACTCTACCAATTCATCACCAGCTGCCTTGAAAAGTGCGGCCGGTAAGCCGTCCTTGTTGGACTTCAGCTTGGATTTTCCTATGATTACTTCTCACTTCACTTCACTGGTCTTCGGCACTTGATGCTGGCGGCATAGGGGTGATTAAGAAATTTCGGGATACGCGTTAAGCGAAGAATCTGGCGATCTCTTGCGATTGTAGCTTTTTGACGTTAAATTTTCTTACATTGATTCGTCTTTGGAAGGGGGTTATACGGGACGTAACAAGCATTATAGCACATAGCGCGACGCAGAGTGTCTGAGTACTGGACTGTGAAAACCTACAGCTATAGCCTGGATTTCCTACCGAGAGAACTCGTATTGACTCCAATAGATTGCATTATCCCCACATTGATTTGCGCAAAACGTTTTGGCGTGGAATTCCCCACAAGAACAAAATGGTAAGACGTACAGGTGATTAAAGATTTCGATCTAACAATCTACAAAATGATTCAAACATATGCTACGGCGCCGGTGCGGATGCATTTTATAGATTCAAGGCCGACGGGCTTGCCGCTGAGGAGATGAGCTGGTAAGGAGTATGCACCAGCTTATCTGTAAAATCTGGTCGGACGAAAGTATGCCTGATGAATGGAACCTCAGCATTGTTTGCCCGATCCTGAAGAAAGGAGACCCTCTGAACTGCGCCAACTACCGAGGAATAAGTCTCCTCAACAGCGCATATAAGATCCTGTCTGCCGTATTATAACGCCTAAAACTGATCGTCAACAACCTGATTGGTCCTTATCAGTGCGGTTTCAGGCCCATTGATATAAAATCGATACGCACCAACTCTTGAACTCGATTTCAAAGTTGCCTATGATAGCGTGTATAGAGACGAGTTATACAAAGCCATGTCTAGTCTTAGCATCCTTGCCAAGCTCGTCCGTTTGTGCAGAATGACGATGGAGAACTCTCGCTGCCCCATCAAAGTCGGTAAGAACATCACCGAACCGTTCGATGTCAGGAAAGGTCTTAGACAAGGTGACGCGCTATCATGCGATCTCTTTAACATAGTACTTGAGAGAATTTGACGAAACTCACAAGCCAACCCCGGAGGTACAATCTTCTTCAAGTCTGTTCAACTACTCGCTTATGCCGATAACATTGACATAATCGGAAGAACTCAGCATGCAGTCAATGGGGCATTTAAGAGTATTGAGAACGAGGCAGAAAAGATGGGTCTAGCGGTCAATGAAAGCAAAACAAAATATATGCTGTCTACAAAAAAGGACACCCAACATCGGCGTCTTGGGCAGAACGCCACAATAGACAGATATAATTTTGAGGTAGTAAAGGATTTTGTCTACCTAGGCTCTATGGTCAGCTCCGCAAATGACATGAGTGGAGAGATCACACGGAGAATTACTCTTGCCAATTGTTGTTTCTATGGGCTAAGACGGCAATTGAGTAGCAAAGCCCTATCTCGAACTACTAAGGTAACTCGTTATAAGACCCTAATCATCCCAGTTATGCTGTATGGTGCAGAGGCATGGGCTTGACAAAACCGGATGAGGATGCCCCTGGTTATTTCGAGAGAAAAGTTCTTCGAGCGATCTTTGTTCCCGTCTGCATAGACGGTGAGAGAAGGAGAAGGTACAATGCCGAACTATACGACCTATACAGTGACATCGACTTAGCCAAAAGAGTTCACATACAGCGACTAAGATGGCTGGGTCATCTAGAGCGGATGGAGCCCAACGTTCCTGCTAAGAAAGTCTTCGAATCCACCCCGGACGACCTCGTGGTATGTGGCGCAAACAAGTGGAGGGGGACCTCAACCAACTTGGCGTGCGCAACTGGAGGCAGCTGGCTCGTAACCGTGCTGGGTGGAGAAATTTGTTGGTTGAGGCCCAAGTCCACCCGGACTATAGCGCCAACTAAGTAAGTAAGTAAGTAAACCGCGGAATGGCGTATTCCCTATTGCTTTGTAGCATCATGGGAAAAATACTATCCGCCCCGGGCGTCTTGTAAGGAGAAAAGGAGTCAATTACCCATTTCTCTTTGTATTTATCCACAATTTCAATTTCAGATACATCGCTTTCCAAATCGAATGCGAGGCCATAACTTTGCAGGAGAGGAGGAATCCGAGGAAAACCAACTGGGTGCGGTATAGGGAAGAGCTAGACAGATCTGTCAACACTCCAACTAAACTCAGAACGAAACGAAAGGTTGAGGATGCTGTTCAAAACCTGACTAGCGTCCTTACCGGCTGTTTTGAACTGACGTGCCCATTGACAAAAACCACCTGCAGAACGCCGGTTCCCTGGTGGAGCCCAGAACTGCAGCGACTTATTAAAGAATCCAGAGAACTTCTAAATAGATTACCCAAGACAATTAAGAGGGCGACTGGGATCTTTTTAAATCGAAACAAAAAGACTAAGAAGTTAATTCGGTTGTCGAAAAGTTCTTCTTATAAAGGGTTTTGTGAAAAGATCAAGCCACTCGGTGAAACTAGCAGATTGGTTAAGGTCCTCAAAAGGGGCAAACCGACGAAACTTGAGTCATTGAGAAAGTCTGATGGCAAGTTTACTGAGACAAAAGCGGAAACTTTTAGTCTTCTGCTGGAGACTCACTTTCCTGGCAATCAGATAACCACTAGGTCGCAGCTTGGTCCGCTTACCCAGACTGAGCTTGATCTAAGTCAGAAAACTCGGCGCAGCTGGTATATTGCATCAGCCGTGGTAACAGATGAGGCCATCAAATATGCTGTGGCATCTTTTGATGGTTTCAAATCGCTTGGCACCGATGGAATATATCCAGCTATGCTGCAACAGGGTGTAGATGCATATTATTGAGAGGTGCAAGTGCACTGCGACCTATAAAAGAACTATTGTGCCTCCCTTACTAAGGTTCTAGCCGATGATATACTCGGTCTAGAGCACTTCCTCCAGTCCAGCTGCTACAGCAAACCGGAGTATCTTCAGAGGATCCAGCGAAGGTAAATCCGTTTCTGATAGGAGGTAGGCACCAAGGTGAGTCCTTCTTTTGTGGATCAGTGCTTCGCATTCCATAAGAAGGTACGCTGGTGTTTCTGCGAAGTCCCTGCAGAATCTGCAGTGTCCGTCTCCATCTATTCCCAGTTTCCTAAGGTGCTCCTTAAGTCTGCAGTGACCTGTTAACATGCCCGCCAAGATGCGAAGCTGATTCTTACTAACTCTTAGGCAGGCTCTGCTTCTTTTCTGGTTGTATTTCCCCAGAAGTTTCTTTGCCTGTCTTATTTGGGGGATATCGTCCCAATGTTTGGCCCATTTGTTCTCTTCTTATTTCCTTAAGTCTTCCCTTATTTTGTGGGGTCCTATCCCACAGAAGGGTTCTAGTCCAAGGAACGGCGTGTCTGACCCGTTTCTAGCTAGTTCATCAGCTGCTTCGTTCCCCTCTACTCCTACATATCCTGGTACCCAGTAGAGAGTTACTTTGTTTGTTTCTTCCAGTTTGTTGATCCTGGTGAGACATTCCCATACCAGTTTGGATCTGATCTCATGCGAGGTCAGTCAACAGGGTATAGATAGGCTATTGTCAACTCTGAAAGGAATTTTCACCGCTGTCTTGGCGCTGGCATATATTCCTACACCTTGGCGGACAGTCAAAGTAGCATTCATACCGAAAATTGGTAAGGAAGACTTTTCGCTGCCCAAGAGTTTTAGACCTATAAGTTTGACATCCTTCTTACTGAAAAGTATGGAGAGACTGGTAGAAATTCACGTGCGCAAAGTTGCTTTGAAGCCGCATCCACTTTTTTTTTTATAATTTGCAACATGTTTAACATGTTTACACAGTGCGGGCGTTGGAAAGGATGGATAGAGAGAGAAAGCGAGAAAAGGCTTTTCACCGAATAAAGTTCTCTGGATATATACAGCTATGATAAGACCATTCCTCGCATATGCGTCGGTTGTTTGGTGGAAGGGGCTCTCGCGTAAATATGTGATTGCCTTTTGCGCCAAACTCCAAAGAACGGCTTGTCTCGGCTTCACGGGAGCTTTTCCGAGTACGCCTGGCTCTGCTCTAGACACTTTGCTGAACTTACCTCCCCTCGATACTTATATCATGGGTTGCACTGCCAAAGCCATCCATCGTCTTAGGCGGGGCGGTTTTTGGTTTACTCCACACTGGAATTTTGATGAAGTTGCGCGACACTTATCTTACGACTCCTGTCTTATAGATATGCCGTCTGATGCAATGACACCAGAACTCCAGCTGATGCGCAAATTCAGAGTCGACTTTCCGTGTGCTCAGGATTGGTTTCGGCCAGAGTCTGAGCCGGGAATGGAATGTAGCCGTATTTTCGCGGATGGTTGCAAAACCAGTCAAGGATCTGGCGCTGGTGTCTTCGTGGAAGTCGACAACATTAGATTTCTTTTCTCGTAAGGCAAATATGCGTCTGTTTTCCAAGCGGAAACTTATGCAATCCTAATGGCCAATCCATGAACTATGTTGTGAAGAACAGGTGGAAGGGCCGTAGCATTTGTGTCTGTAGTGACAGTCAGGCTGCGCTTAAGGCCTTGCTTAACCCTTTAACCACTTCCGAAATAGTTCGTGAAACCAAAAACTCTTTGAACTTGGTCTTTACTTACTTAGGTGGCGCTACAGTTCGGGGTGAACCTGGGCCTCAGCCAACAAGCCTCTCCATTTAGCTCGGTCTTTAGCTAATTGCCTCCAGTTGCGCACTCCAAGTTGGTCGAGGTCCCCTTGAACTTGTGCGCGCCACCTACGGCGATAATTCCCTCTACTGCGTCGTCCCTCGGGGTTAGATTCGAAGACTCTGCGGGCCGGAGCGTTGGTGTCCATTCGCTCTACATGTCCTAGCCATCTCAGACGTCCAATACGCAGTTTTTTGACTAGGTCGATGTCGCTGTACAGCTCGTATAGTTCGTGATTGAATCTTCTCCTCCAAAACCCGTCAACGCAAACGGGACCGAAAATCTTACGAAGAATTTTTCTCTCGAAGCGACCAAGGATATCTTCATCCTCTTTTAATAAAGTCCATGTTTCAGCGCCGTAAAGCAGGACTGGGATGATCAAGGTCTTATATAGAGTCTCCTTAGTTGTTCGAGAGAGGGCTTTACTGTTGAATTGCCTTATAAGCCCAAAAAAACAGCGATTGGCAAGAGTTATTCTTCGATTGATTTCTGCGCTGATTTTGTTTGCTGAATTTATAGCAGAGCCAAGGTAGACCCTTACTACCTCGAAGTTATAGCTGCCCACGGTGACGTTTTGTCCAATTCGTCGATGTTGGTTTTCCCTTCTATTTGACAGCATATACTTGGTTTTGCCCTCGTTTATCGCCAAACCCATTTTGGCCGCTTCCGCCTCAATGCTTGCAAAAGCACCGGTGACAGCCCGCTGAGATCTTCCGATAATGTCTATATCGTCGGCGTATGCAAGCAGTTGTACAGACTTGTAATAGATTGTGCCTCCGGTGTTGGCTTGTGAGTTCCGCACAATCCGTTCAAGTACAATATTGAAGAAGTCACATGACAGCGCGTCACCTTGTCTAAAGCCTTTTTTGACATCAAAGGTCTCGGTGAGGTCATTACCGACCTTGATGGAGCAGCGAGCGTTCTCCATCGTCAGCCTGCACAGGCGGATAAGTTTGGCAGGGATGTCAAAACTAGACATGGCTCTATAAAGCTCTTCTCTATAGATGCTGTCATAGGCGGCCTTGAAATCGATAAAGAGGTGGTGAGTATCGATTTGGAATTCTTGGGTTTTCTCCAGGATCTGCCGAAGTGTGAAGATTTGATCGATGGTGGACTTTCCTGGCCTGAAACCGCACTGATAGGGTCCAATCAGGCTGTTGATAAAAGGTTTCAGGCGTTCACACAATATCGCAGAAAAGATCTTGTACGCGATGTTGAGGAGACTGATGCCTCTATAATTGGCGCAGTTGAGGGGGTCTCCTTTCTTGTGGATCGGGCAAACGATGCTGAGATTCCATTCATCAGGCATACACTCCTCTGACCAAATATTAGAAATGAGTTGGTGTATGCACTCTACCAATTCATCCCCAGCTGCCTTGAAAAGTTCGGCCGGTAAACCGTCAGGTCCAGCAGCCTTGTTCGATTTTAGCTTGGATATTGCTATCCTCACTTCGTTTTGGTCAGGTGGACGGAAATTTTGACTATCATCGTCCATGTTGAATGGTTCATTCTGCCTGACAGCGGGATGTTGGTCTTCGTCGCCGTTATACAGTCTGCAGAAGTAGTTTTTCCATATTCTCAGCACCGACTGTGATTCTACTACGAGGTTTCCATTCTCATCTCTACAGGTTTCTGTACGGGTATTACTTCTCTGACACGATCTTTTTACCTTTTGGTAAAACTTCCGTACATTGTTCCTGGAGTATAGACTCTCGATATTCTCAAACGCGCGCTTCTCATGCTCTTTCTTCTTCTTTTGGAGAAGCCGATGTTCTTCCCGTCTCTTTTGCTCGTAGAGCTCACGAGCAGCTCTCGTCTTTCTTTGCAGCGCCGCTTTGTATGCCTCTTGTTTTGCTGCATGCACTCGCCGGCATTCTTCGTCAAACCAGGGGTTTCGCGGTGGTGGGCGAGCGAGACCCAGCACATCAGTCGCGGCGTTTCTGATGGCATGTTGGCAGCGTTGCCACTGGTCTTCGGCACTTGATGCTGGCGGTATAGGGGTGATTGAGAGATTTCGGGATACGCGTTCAGCGAAGAGTCTGGCGGTCTCTTGCGATTGTAGCTTTTCGACGTTAAATTTTCTCACAGTAATTCTTCTTTGTTGCTCAGATTGGGATATCCGCATTCGTACCTTGGCTACAACAAGGTAATGATCCGAGTCTATGTTGGCCGCTCGGAAGGTCCGGACATCCAGAATACTGGAGGCATGCCTTGCGTCGATCGCAATATGATCAATTTGGTTGATCGTGACATGATCATTGGACCGCCATGTCTGCTTATGAATATCGAGATGAGGAAACCATGTGCTTGCTATGGTGACATTTCGCTCCACAGCGAAATCAATTAGCCTTAGTCCGTTATCAGACGTGGTGTCGTGTAGGCTATGCTTACCGACTGCTCTACCGAAGACGTCCTCCTTTCCTATTTTGGCGTTAAAATCGCCCAATACGATCTTAACGTCGTATTTAGGACATTGCTCGTATGTTTTGTCGAGGAGCTCGTAGAAACACTCTTTGGAGGCAGGGTCCTTTTCTTCTGTGGGGGCATGAACACATATTAGGCTTATGTTAGCGAATTTAGCCTTGATCCGGATCGTCATAATACGCTCGCTCACGTGTCGGAAGCTTAAGACTTCTTGCCTAAGTCTGCCGCGTATGACAAATCCGCATCCGAATAAGCGTTGCCTGTTGCCTCTGTAGCAATCACCGTAGTAGATGTCACAGTTTTTCATCCTCTTTTTGCCTGGCCCATCCCATCGCACTTCCTGGATGGCGGTAATATCTGCTTTATAGCAGTCTAGGGCCTCTGCTAGTTGTTCGGCTGCACGTGGTCTGTAAAGGGACAGAACATTCCACGTACGGATCCGAAGGTCGTTGTCCTTATTTGAACTTGGTCGCAAGGCTGAATTCTCTGTCTCTTATCTGGGTCCCAGGTCACACTGCGATCTTTGGGAACGAGATCTCCGATGAGATTGCTAGACAAGGCTCAGAGGAGGCTTTCTCAGGTCCCGACCTCGCGTTGGGTCTCCCTGTGTCCTCGGTTAGGGCTTCCATTGACGATTGGGTTTCTCACGAGCACAATTGTGTATGGCATGACTCTCCAGGATGCAGGTTGACTAAACGCATGCTCCCGGACGTCTGTAAGAAATCAGCGGCATTCTTGCTGTCTCTTACCAGAAAAGACTGTGGACAACTTATTGGCGTCTTGACAGGCCACTTTGCTTTTGCTAAGCACCTTAATGTGTTGGGCTCAAGTGATACTACAATCTGCGACGGTTGTGGAGAGAGCGACGACACCGCGGGACATTATCTCTGTGAGTGTCCGGCCTTTGCTCGTATCAGGTGGCAGATTCTCAATGCGGACATGGTGAGTGCTGGTACTGTAAGCTCCTCATCACTGAAGTGTTTGCTTGGCTTTCTTAGAAAGACAAGGAAATTCCAATAAAATGGGTAAATCAGGGTTTGCTCTCTGGTAGTACAATGGACCAGTTGCGTCTGTGTGCTCCAATCGAGCGTTTCCTATCCCGACAAAAAAAGAAAAAATATATCCACAATTTCGCCAAATATAGTGTGACATAATGAATTATGTAACATTGTTGTCTCCATATTGGGATCTATAATACTACACCCTGCGAAGTGAGTTCTAAAGAGGAGTTCTAGGGTCTCGGCGCATAATTCTGTCCAGTTATCATCTGGTTTCTTGATCAATCCTTGGACCGAGTGATGACAGAACTTTTCGAAGTCTCGCTGCTTCTTTGTTGGATTCAATTTCGCAGCAAAATTTACTCCATTAAGCTCTTTTTGCGTAGACCGTCGTTTTCTTGGAGGACCCCTTACTTTCTTTGTAGCCATCCCAGCCTGCGGGATTCCTGGTGCGCTTTGCCAGATTGTAAAGTTTCCTGGCATTAGTGTGCAAGGTTGAGAGCTCACTTGACCACCATACGCGGTTAAGCTTCCTTTTACCTTTGCTTAGAGGTCTGGACCTTTCGAAGGCTAGTTGCAGAATAATACCACATTCCAATGGGAGCAGTCAATGCAAAAATCCCCTCAAACTTTCTCATAAAAACCAACCTCAGATGGACTTGGCTGACAAAATGTGTCATGTCTGTAAATATGTGGCCAAACTATAAGGCAAAAATGAACCACTTCCTAAACAGAGAGCGTAGAAACATCGCCAGAATAACAGCGATCACCATGGTTCACTAGGCGATATAATCCCATTCAGCCAGGCACATAACAAACATTGCTTTAGTTGCAATGTCGCAACCAAAAAGGAAACCCTTAACCACTATATATGCGCCTGTCCGGCCAGATAACGAGCTCTAGGCAAACTCTTTCCCAACTCATTTGAAGAGGTCTCAGAAAAAAATATAAAAAAACGAATAACTTTCGATGTTGGTCCTGAGGTCGTCCAAAATCTCTAGCTTATTGGCAGAGACCATGGACCTGACATAGTTCCAAAAAAGGCCAGAAAGCATCAGATCACACGAACGACCGCTCCATTTTTGGATATAGCACGGTCACTGAACTTCGACTTCAATAACTCGAATTTTTGGCCAGCTGTGTGGCATGTAGCGTTGTTGTTGTTGTCGCAGCTACGGTTTCGCTGGGGACAAATCAGTTTCTAGGCTCAGGAATCAAGTCACGTCTACGGGACGTTCCCAAAGTGCATCGGAGGGCAAGTCGGTTGGCTTTGCTGGGCAGTTAAAAAGATGTTTGGTGTTGTGCGATCCATTTCCGCAGTCAAGGCATTTGCCTTCTATCGAGGCGTTGAGACGGTTATTATAACTGTTTAGTAAGCGGCACAAACCAGAGCATAGCTGAGCTAGGAAGGTTCCTGTTTGTCGAGGCAGGCTATGTTTTCGGCTGCTATGGGTAGTGGGCTGCCTCCAAGGACCACGTTGGGCCAGAGATTCTCCATAGAATGGGACACAGTCGTGTGATGAATGCTTTCCAATGAATCTTTGTAGGTCTGTCTGTTGATCCTGGTGACCTGCGTGTAGCCATCGAGATCGTGTTTGTAGATTTGGAGCCCTTTGCGAATGGAACGGTTGTGGTGCCATCGTCAACGGATGATTAGGGTGGTCTTGGAGGTGACAAGCTAGAAGGAGCTGCTTCGAGAGCATGGTGCTATGGTCCGTTACTGGAAGCAACTTCATTTCAGCATGGAGGTAATCAGCATGTGACATCAGGTGACATCCAGTGACGGTCGTCATGGCCGCGTTTTTGCAGGCTTGAAGATGCTGCCAGTTAGTGCCACTCAGGTGCGGTGTTTAGATGGGGGCGCCATAGTTCAGTACGGAGCACCGATTGCCTTGTATGTGACGAGTAGCGTCTCTTTATCCATTCCCAAGAAGATCCCGCTAAGGACTTGAGTACATTGTTATGAGGTCTAAGTCGGCTTCTGATGTTTGATGCATATACGGCGAACGTCATTATGCTGTCGAAAGTGACGCCAAGAAGTCTTGGTTGGGTGAAAGTTAAAAGTCGGCAGAGCTTTCAGTATCTTGACGGAATTTCCACACCTCTCAATCCATGGGGGCAGATCGGTAAAAATAAATTGCAAACTATCAGCGGGTGTCTTGAGACTGAAACATCAGCGTCATGAGGTTAAGCTAACCGGCATTCCGAGCCTTCTGAGGATATGGAAGAGCTCGGTTTGAACTGAGCTTCATGATGCCCTGTTATACCTATACCCCATGATACAACTACACAAGATAATGCCTTGCGCAGTCGTCCAATAATCGAACGCTTTGATGACGTAAATACGCAGAACGAAGTAAAAATTAGCTGCGGGATGGCGATATCTGTTTAGTTGTATCATGCTATACCCCTATGTCTCTTCTATTAGCAATCCGATTTGTTATTATATCTGAGCCACTTGCCCAAATAGTTTTAATAAATTTGTACAGACTGCCTTGAGTATTCAAATGAAAAAGTATGCAAAAATGTCAAACATGACTTCACTCACTTCCACGCCAGCCAATAAGCCGCGTAAAACAATCCCGAACAATCGATTGACCACTCAATAAAAGATACTTTTTCTTTTTTTACTTTCAGTTAAGGTGATTATCTTCGATGATGCCCGAAGTGGATAAGGACTCCGTTGCAGATGTAGTTAGTGGAGCGCATGCCCCCATATTCGATATCGAAGCTCTGCTGAAGGAGAAGAAAAGCATTTTAACGAAGGAAAAGCTAACCAACGGCAGAACAGGAAGCAGTACCGAAGAGGAACCCGCTGATTCCGAATCAATGGTCCATTCGTTTGTGTACAAGAATCCCCTAACAATTCCACCAGCGAAATATATAAATAGTGCCGTAACGCATTTCGGAGCACAGTCCATGACTCTGCCACCGACGGGCAAAGATACGTTAGCCAGCTTACTAAGCGCTGAGCGTCCACAAACGGCCCCGCTAACGTTTCACATGCGAAACAATGCTAGAACGATATCATCCTCAGAGTCTGACGGACGCCTGGCATACGGCACAGATCAGTTTCAGCCGACAATCGATAGCAAACGGGGCAAGTGCAAGCCTCTGAGACGGAATGGTCAGCTGACGGTTGATGAAATGTTGCAATCGCCAACTAAGCCCACGATCAAGGGCACTTATCCATCACCTCGAGTACAAACTTCCATTGATACCAACAAATCAATAAAATCGTCACCAGAAAGCAATGACATTGGCTCGCCGAACGTGAACTCAACATGGCATCCGCATGTGTATGCCAAGCCACCAAATCGGCCAACTCCGTATTCAATTGCTGATATCTTGGGCTGGACAAAGGCGACGAAGCTCTTGGATGAAACTCGACTGGGAGCCAGGACGCCATCAATTACAGCAGCGTATGGCTTGAGAACGGATGCGCTACCTGAGATAGACGCGGGACGTATGAAGTCTCCAAAGACCATTCTGAAAACCTTTCAACAGCAGTATTCACAGCAGAAAAACCGTTTCGATGAAAGGTGCAACAGTCACACGCGCAGTGCGTCGCTGAGTGAGACCAGCGAGGATGATAGTGTCACTACTGCAGTTGACCAACCGCTCAACTTGTGTGTACCGAAGCAGAGCGACTCCAATGACAGCAGCAGCGTGACCGTGCGGTCTGTTTCGAAAATGCGCAAAAAAGGTAAGTGTTGTGAATGCTTTTCAAATCAGTGTTTATCTGAAGCCCATGGGTCTCAAGGTCCCTCATGTATAGCCATACACGCGCTAGGTACAATTGTGAATAAGATTTTCCTCCCAATTCCTTCGATATCACTTGGACGAAGAAAGGCCTGTATGTCAATCTCTTGAGCTTTTTGTTCGCCCTTCCCTTTATCGAAAAACTATCGAACTCGCGCAAGAACCTTTCCTAAGAGAGTTGGAACCCTCATGTAGATCGTGCCATTGACAGGGCCAACCAGGCTCTTTGGATCTGGTGCCGTGTTTGTCTCAAACTGATGTTACAAATGTGCACCTTGGTTGTAGAACCTATATTAGCATATGCAGCGGTATTGTTTTTTTTTTTATAATTTGCGCGCACTTAAGGGGTTATGAATACCCTTAACATGTTTATACACAGTGCGGGCGTTAGAAAGGATAGATAGAGAGAGAGAGAAAGATTTTTGTGTAGTGGTTTTGGAAGCTCAGTTGTTTATGCTTCAGAGAAACTCCGGGGGTGGCGTCCAGATAACTGGGGAGATTTTTTTATTATTTGTCTTTGCTTCTGATTCACATTATTTTTTCCCGATAACCGATGTCATAGGTAAATCAACATCAACAGAGCGAACAATTTTTCCAGCCATATGATCAAGTTACTGTGTCGGACTTGAACTGTCATAGTCCAGGTAATTACTAAAATGGAACGCATCCAATACCTAGCTGTAATCTACTAGTACATGACAGGGCTATCTTCGCTCCACACCTTCTACAGCTGTCGATTATATTCGGGGCCTAACTCTTGTACAAGTAAGTATAGAAATCATAGCCAAACTTACCCTGCAGAGGCTCCAGGTACCACCATAACCGTCATCCGAGCCTCCTCAACTCTCATGAGCAGAACAATGAATTAGACATGCCCTTAGATGATACGCTTCCTGGGTATTGCTTCAATCAAACCCACGTCGCAGTTATCTCCCCAAGGGCTAACTGGAAAAAAATACAAGTCTTGTCTATCAGAGCGGAATCTAGTGTGCTCTGGCATATTCAGTGAGGTAACAGGAGCTAACACTGCAGTGTACCTTACACCTGCAATTTTCATGTCTGACTGTCAAACTGCCTTGAAAGCGATTGATACAGCCGCGTCGAAATCAAAGCTAGTCCCGGAGACGGTCGAAATGATTTCAGAACTAGACATGTCATTCTGCACTGGATTCCTTCACATGAAGGCCACCAACGCAAATAAATTGCTTACTTGTTAGCCAAGACCAGTTAAGCATCGCCTTGTTCTGCCCTGAAACCTTCTGTGGTGTGGACAAAGGTCTCACCACAAACCTGATCCAAAACCACCTCAATCTGGACTGCTACCCCAGTCCTTGCGCTGTTACACAAGAAATCTTAGTTTGTGTGCGTCTGGACAGGAACAATCTAAAAATACTAACCGGTTCTATTCGTGGCTACTGCTGCCTAAAAAGGTATCTCCACAGTTTCAGACTATCGGGACTTCTTTGTAGACTATACCTGGACCCCGATCTCCTTCAGGTAAACATAGAATGTCCCGTTTTTATCCAAGTGAGATTATGGACTCTTGGCAGCAAAATCGTTTCACCGATCTTTATTGCTGCTATAGGTATATCTAGAGAACCTAAACAACTTCCTGACTGCCTCTAGATTAAATAATATGCTTTCAAATCCAACGGGTCGACACAAGAGGTCCTTCCGAGTAAGCGTATTGTCAGAGCGGATTATCTACTTTCCAATAAACACAAAAAAAAATAAAAATAAGAAAATTTGCTTTATTGTGTTCACCTTCCCTTTGGCTCCCTTTCAACTAAAGTAATAGATCAATTGAATTTAATTGAGTTTTAGCTCTAGCAGTAGTCCCCCACTGCCCGTCATCTTAATACGATTAGTGCTCTTTTTATGAAATATTTAACTACGCCTAAGAGTATAACTTACTAAGTGCCATTGCACGACTTAAGTTGGAGAAGAAGGTAGGAACGAACAGGAAATAGAGTATACTTCTTTGTGTAGAGGCTTGAAACTCAGGTGGTATTAGGTTTCAGTGCATAGTCACTCCGTGGGTAATGTCCAAACTATCAGATAAAAATTGTTTTGATATTTTGTATTCACTTCTTGATTCTCAGTATTTATTTCCTGCAAGTATTTGCATTATCAAATTTTATTACTTGAAAAATTGATTAGTTTCGGATGAGTCTTGAACCGCCATTCTATTACTCAATAACTAAACACTAGCCCGTGGCTCAAATCCTTGGATTAGGAGTAGTCATTGATCTGTAGGAGAATATCTGCGTGAGTACTTAATTTACAGGCGGCTTATAACAACCTTTATTTATTTATTTCTAAGCTTAATACAAGCAATTAACTTAAAGCTGAGCTTAAAAACTAACAGAGAGAACTTACATAACTAAGCTAAAGGGCCTTATTCTAATTTTTTTTTTTAAGACTTAATGTACTAAGAAGAAAGTGTGGGGAAAATTATGAGGAGGTGTGAAGGAGCTGAAGGTGTGGGCGCCGTGGCGTAAGTGGTTAGTGTGTCGGATCACTACGCATGAGGTTCCAAGTTCGAATCCCACAAAATACCAAAAAGTTTTTTCACGGTCCCACCTCTCGCGAGCGTCTGACAAACATCCGAGAGTATTGTTGTCATGAAAAAGCTTGTCAAATCGCCGTTCGGATTCGGCATTAAACTGTAGGTCCCTTCCATTCGTGTGAAAAATATAACACACACAACATAGTGGTCGCGAGAAGCTAGGCCCTGGCACTTTAAAGAGCTGTTGCGCCAAATATTTGTATTTTTTTGTGAAGGAGCTTTCTAAGAAAGGATCGGCTGAGATTAAAATCAAAGGTCATATGTGCGCTATTGGCCAAACGCAACATTCTGGACATGGGTTCAAAGTGGCCATAATTGGTCCGCTGACAAGCGAGGCGAAAGAGGGGTACAGATCTAAGGTTATGAGAGTTAGAATTAAGGTAGATCGTATGTAGTAAAGCGATAGAATCAATCGAACCTACTAATAGTTGAAGCACGAAGAGTATGTCAGCGAGATGACGGCGATTTGCAAGAGTTTGTAGATTAACCAGTTTTAACCGATCTTCGTATGGAGGCATATTATATTTATCATCCCAAGAGAGATCACGTAGAGCGAAACGGATAAATCTTCGGTGGACAGCTTCAATTCTCAAGGAATGCGAAAATTGATGGGGTGACCAAACTTGACTAGCGTATTCAAGGATGGGTCTGACAAAGGTGACATAAGGATTCGAGAATTCTTTAGACCAGCGTTTGATGAAGCCTAGGGTGGAGTTGGCTCTGTTAATTATGTGATCAATGTGCGAATTAAAGTTGAGCTCTCGGTCACAAATAATACCTAGATCGCAGATTGAATTGACTGAGGGAATGGATTTGTTATGGAAGAAGTAGATCCTAGGAGAGGGAGGAACACACTTGCGAGAAAAGGTAATAGCTTGGCATTTACTCACATTCAGCTATAGGAAGTTAAATTTGCACCATGTGAAGAACAGATTCAGGTCGCTTTGTAGTAGGAAAGAATCCGAAGGCGAGGCAATTATCTTAAAGATTTTTTTATCATCCGCGTACACAGATAGGTCGGACTCCTTTAAGATGGAATCAATGTCATTAATAGTTAGGATAAAGATCAAGGGTCCGAGATGACTTCCCTGAGGAACCCCGGAAGTGGCTTTGATAGGGTTAGATACAGAACATCTGAAAAGGACTCTATAATGGCGACTCTCTAGATATGACCTAAGCCAGGAAATAAAGTAGGATGGAAAACCTAGGCCTTTGAGTTACTTATGTCCTGTATCCCCTTGTGGGTCCTAGGGCCTCTACTACGCCTATGCGCCATCGTGTACGGTTTCTGGCAATGTGTCTGAGTTCTCCCCTACTTTTCCCTACCTGCCGTGCCTCCTTCTCGACTGTTCTGCGCCATGTTTTCCGCGGACCGCCAGGTCTTCTGCCATCCTGAGTTAGAGGGTTCCATTGCATAGCATGGTTCGCTATGGAGCTGTCACCCTTTCGGAACGTGTGACCAATCCACTGCCACTTCCGCCGTTGGATAGTTGTGCCTATTGGTTCCTGACCCGTTCTCTCGTAAAGGTGTTCGTTAGAGATACGATTGGGCCAGAAAATCCTTAAGATATTGCGCAGACACCTATTAACGAACGTTTGCAGCTTTCTGGTGATAGTAGTGGTCACTCTCCACGTGCTGCAACCATATAGCAGCACGGATTCAACGTTGGAGCGGAACAGTCTTGTTTTGGTACTCAAACTGATTGCATTGCTTCGCCATATTTTGGACAACATGCCGAACGCGGACTTTGCTCTGGCGATCCTGTTGGCTATATCCAGTTCGGTTTCACCATCGGTCGAGACAATACTCCCAAGATACTGGAAATCCTCTACTCTCTCTACCGGTTGTCCAGCAATGCATATTTGAGCCGATGAGTTAGTTCCAAGGCTGATAATTTTAGTTTTTGTCGTATTAATTTTCAGCCTGACGACACCTGCCCCCCCTTTCCACATCTGCTGTCATTTGGTGGAGGTCCATAATTCTGTGGGAGAGTAAGCATACATCGTCAGGGTAGTCAAGATGTTTCAGTTGAGATGTAAGAGTCCATTGAATTCCTCCGTTTCCCGTCGACAAAGCTGCATGAAGCACATCGCTAATCACCAATAGGAATAATATTGGTGAAAGGATACAGCCTTGCCTTACCCCACTTTGGATCTCAAATTCCTCAGACAACCTTCCCCTGTGCAGAACGTGACATTTGGAGCCTTCATATGTAGCTTTGATAATAGCAATTAGTTTATCGGGAATGCCTCTCCTGCGTAAGGCACGCCAAATAAACTCCCTGTTGACACTATCGAACGCCTTCTCAAAATCGATGAACAGCAGGTGCAGTGGCGATCGATATTCAACACACTGTTCGATGATAATCCGCAGGGTGTTGATGTGGTCGGCACAGGAGGATCCAGAGCGGAAACCTGCTTGTTCGGCATCGAGTGTGTCTTCGAGATGTTGTTTGATTCGCTCAAGGATGATTTTAGCTATTATCTTAGCTACAGCAGGCAGCACGCAGATACCCCTCCAGTTTCCGCACTCCATTAAATTTCCTTTCTTAGGAAGCTTGACGATCATTCCATTTTTCCACTCGTTAGGAAAGATTTCGGATTCCCAAGCTCTCTCTATAAGTGGAGGCAGAAGCTCAGCCGATGTTATTATCGCTGCTCGTAAGAGCTCTGGAATACCGTCAAGTCCTACCGCCTTGTTGGTTTTGAGTGCCTTGATCGCGGTAATGATCTCATCTTTACTGGGAGTCGTGGTGCGTATTCGGGAACTTCTCACCTCGGGCATCTCAGTCTGATTTGGGAGCATATCGCTAGCGAATACACGGTTCAAAACCGTAGCAAAATGCTCTTTCCATCTCTTGAGTTGGTCCTCATCCGAAATGAGCAAGGAGCCGTTTAGACTTTTCACTGTGTGTTGATGGAGCTGCGAGCACATGTCAGCTCTTTCGTGATTCTGTAGACAGTCCTGCTGTCGCACCTCCGTACAGCTTCTTCTGCTTCTGTAGCCAGCGCGTTGATGTAGCTGCGCTTGTCACGTCGTACGCTACGCTGAACTTCTCTCATCTTCATGCGATATAGGGACTCTAGCTCGCTTCTCCCTGCTGCTGGAGTAGCTGCAACGCGAGCTTTCAGCTGTTTTCGTTCGTCAATCCGTCTCCAGGTATCCTTGGAAAGCCACGCCCTATGTCTTTCCTGCGATCGACCGACAATTCTTTCAGCACCAGATGTAAAAACATTTTTCACAGCACACCAATGGTCTTGGATGGTTGCGGGCATTGAGCTGCTGATTGCTTCCACACCTTGCGAAAAGTGCTCCCTTAATTGTTGGCGCACTGAGGGATCACTAAGTCTATCGATGTTGAACCGGGGCATTCTTGTGTTGTCGTGGGATCTTCGAACTGCAGCAGTGCGTAGTTGGAGAGTAGCTATCATAAGACGGTGATCAGGTACTATCCCCACATCTGCCCCTCGTCTGTTTCGGACGTCCAGGAGACTGCTTCTAAAGCGGCGGCTGATAGCAAAATGGTCAATTTGTTTGGAGGTTGCTTGCCTGTCATTGGAAACCCAGCTGACTTTGTGGCAGGTCTTGTGCTCAAACATGGTGCCACCTATCACAAGGCGATTGGCATTGCAGAAATCCACAAAGTCCATGCTTCCCGATTACATGCTTGAGCCCTTCGTTGTCGCTGCCTACCTTGGCATTCAAATCCCCCATCACTATGACAATGTCTCCATTTGGTGTTGTGTTGAAGACGGCGCTTAAGAGATTGTAGAAGCTCTCCTTTTCGTCCTCAGACGAACTATTCGTTGGGGCGTAACACTGTATGATGGTGACGCGTCGTACTCTAGTCCGGAATCTGGCCGTCAAAATCCTGTCACCATGAGGCTGCCAGGAAATCAGGCCCTTGCGTGCGGTTGTTGTTAGCAGTAGTCCGACTCCATATTCCCGCGGACTTCCGGATAGTCTTCCAGAATAGAGTAGTACAGTGTTACGCGTTGGAGACTGGTACTCGCCCGCTTCTAACCATCTTACTTCACTTACCCCCAAAATGTCCAGTTTATATCGCATGAATTCCTTTTCCAGTTGGAGGAATCTGGCATTGTAAGGACCTTCTCTTCCCGAGTCGAGGAGCGTCTTTACATTCCAGAAACCTATCTTTGTCCGGGTACAATAGCCAAAAGTCGTCAACATGTGATCAGTCCTTATCCGAGGCATAGTGTCGGTTTCAGTAGCGAGCTGGTTTCAGTAACGCAGGTTGCTGGCCCACGTCAAGGCCCTAGACAACCCGCACTTACAATTTTGGCCTATACGTATAAGGGTTTATACGTATAGTTGCCCGGGGACCACCACTAGGAGGTAAAGTAAGCACTTCATCACGAACTTGATTGTTGCGCTACTGGCCCAAGCCAAGTTTTGGGCAGTCAGTAGTTTCCCGATCAATCGCAATGCAGGCCTTTGAGTTTGAGGTAAATAATTTTGTGTGAGATTTTGTCGAACGCTTTGCTGTAATCTTTAGAAATTACATCAACTTCATTGCCGTTCTCTAATGTGTGTAATGCTCGGGAAACAAATTCAGTTAGGTTGGTCGTGGTAGATCTACCTTTTAAAATGCAATGAATCGTAAACAATACTTTCAAAGAGCTTTGGGATGCATGACAGTTTGGCAATGGGTCGGTAATTTGAGATCTCGCTTTTACTGCCTTTTTTGTGGATAGGGAAAATGAAGGAGTCCTTCCACAGAAAAGGGAAGACGGTTTGAGAGAGTGAGATCTGGAAAAGGGCACTAAGAGGCTGTGATAAGACATTCATACATTTCTTTAAAACAATAGCGGGCAGCCCGTCAAGGTCAGGAGAATAGTTGTCCTTGAGCCTACTGATCTTTTCAAGAACCATGTTTGTCGTAACCTCAATTGAAACAAAAGAAGTTTGCGCACAGTTGTTCAAGTAGCTGAAACAAACAGAATCTGGTTCGTACAAGTGATCAGTGTAGGACTGGCTGAAGAAGGTTGCAAAGAGATTTATTGATCATTTCAGGGTCGGCTGAGGATCTGCTAGATAGTTTTAAAGTGGAAGGGAGGCCGTCAGATTTTCTTTTAACTTTAATGAATTAGTAAAACCGTTTGGGGTCAGAAATTACACTCCGTTGCATTCGGTCGAGATATTCATGATAAAGAGATTCACAGAGAACAGAAAAACGATTACAAGCAGTGAGGTAATTGGAGTAGTCGCTAAAAGACCTGCTGGATAGAAAAATTTTCCAAAGCTTATTCCTATTATTACGAAGTGCGCAGATTTCTTTATTATACCAGGGCGGGGATGAGGAACAGTGTTTACTGAGCGTATAAGGAACCGATTGGGCGATGCAAAAGAAGATTTTTGAGTAGAAGGTTTCAAGTGCGGCATCCACATTAGAATTAACGGAGATAAAGTCGAAGTTAATGTTACTAATTAGATCAGTAAGTAAGGGCTTAAGTAACAAATCCATGTATGTAGAGTTTTATAACTATATTAATCAATTTGAATTCGTATTCCTATTTGAAACTTTCGTAACGGAAATTAATTATTCATATTATGAGAATAAATTTGCAAACTTTGAATTTAAATGGATACCAGCGACTAGAATGCATACAAGGGGAAGACCTAGTGGAGGTTGTTTTTTCGGGTACAAAAAGGATCTTAAGGATGTAATTTGCGAGTTTAGAACATTAGAGGAACTTCCTTATTTAAGCCTGCGTTTTAACAACAAGAGTTTTCTCATATTTCCAACGTATGTCAATTATAATCACTGGGAGAACGATTTTGAGAAACTTAATGAGAGTTTGATAAACTGCGATAATCCGAACATCTTAGTAATAGGCGACCTAAATGCAAGAATTGGAAAAGAAGTAGGAGCAGAAAATATCAGCGCTGGCATTAATTGTGAATCTAAGGACAAGGTGCTTAACAAGAGAGGAGTCAAATTATTAGAATGCTGCAATTCATTTGGACTTAGAATTCAAAACGGAACAAGTAATTCAGATACAGATGGGGAGCTTACCTTCATGGGACTGCAAGGAACGTCGGTTATAGACTACAGTCTTATTGGAGGTGATTGGAATTCATATGTTGTTGACTTCGAGGTAGGGCAAGTTCCGTATTCGGATCATCTACCATTTGAGACTGAAAAAGCAGATAATGAAGAAAGGAGGAAATTGATGCTCAGTCCCAAATTTGTATGGAGAGATGACGTTGCAGCTGTATACAGAGGAAAGCTTGACTTGTTATTACAAGCACAACAGGATCCAAGTCTTACGGAAATTGAAGAAGCCATCAAAGCATCGTACTTACCGCCTAGAAAAAGGAGAGATAATGAGAAGCAGTTTATGGAGCCGTGGTTCGAGAGTGAGTGTCGAAGAGCGCGACAATTATCATTTGCGTGGCTGAGATCGTTTCGCAATTCGTCAGAGGGACGTTTTAAAAAGCTGTATATTGAAGCAAATAGCAGATACAAGTCAGTGTGTAGAAGAAAAAAACAGTCGTACTATGAAGCTGTAGCATTAAATCTGGGGCGATGTAATAATTCAAGAGAATTCTGGAAATTAGCTGCAAAACTCAATGGGAAAAAGTACACAATAAGCGCAGAGCTCAGCTCAAGTATTTTGCTTACACATTTCAATGAGTTGTTGAACCCGAGGCTTGAGAGACATCAATTTCAATATGCTGTACCTGGTTTTAGAAATGAAATACTGGACTCAGATATCACCATCACGGAACTAGTCGAAGCGCTAAGCCATCTAAAAGATAAGAAAGCATCAGGGACTGATAGGATTCCAGTCGAGTTTTTCAAATATGGAACATCACAACTGGTCACCAAACTAGCGAAAGTTTTTAACAATGTTCTGATAAGTGGGCTGATACCACAGCAGTTTAAGGAGGCCCTAATTTTCCCCATCTTTAAAAAAGGTTGCAAAACTGACCCGGCAAATTATAGGGGCATTTCAATTCTCAACGGATCCTACAAAATATTTACAGCAGTCTTGCAGAAACGACTAACTGAGTGGATTGGCGTCAATAATCTAATGAAGGAGTACCAGGCAGGTTTCAGATCCGGATACTCCACCATAGACCATGTATTCGTATTATATAGTATTGCGGAGTCCTTCCTTTTACGTGGAAAAAAATTATATGCTTTTTTTGTCGATTGCAAGGCAGCCTTCGACACAATTGACCGCAGTGCGCTGTTATACAAACCGTATGGAATGGGGTTATCTCACAAATTTGGTCGAGTTATACACAACCTGTATGATGACACACATGCAGCAGTGTGGAATGGAGATGAGAAGTCAGAGTGGTTCCAGTCGAAATCAGGTGTAAGACAAGGATGCGCACTTAGTCCAACCTTATTTGCCCTCTTCATTGAGGACATTATCGATTGTTTGCCCGGAGGTATAGAGTATGCAGGGGTCAACATCAAAACTCTTCTCTTCGCTGATGACATAGTATTACTTTCTTATTCACCTCAAACACTCCAACTCATGATAAATCGGCTACATGAATATTGCACATTATGGAATCTTGTGGTAAACTTGGAAAAGTCAAAGGTGATGATTTTTAAAAGAGGTGGAGGAAGGTATTGCGCTAACGAAAAATGGTACTATCACGACAGAGGCATAGAAATTGTTAAGGAGTACAAGTATCTCGGAGTTCATCTTACGAAAAGCTTGAGTATGGAGAAGCACTTAACCGAAAAGCTCAAAACAGCCAAAACTGCTATTAATATGACTTGGCAAAGGTGCTTTGTCAACAAGTATGTGGCCCACAGTAGTAAGTACAAGGTGTTTACAGCAGTATCTGAAGCAATTTTGTTCTACGCCGCGCAAGTTTGGGGTTGCAAACATTATGATACGGTTGAGAAACTTTTAAGATACTTTGTCAAAAGAGCGTTCCACCTCCCACTCAGCACACCCAACTACATGATAATGCTAGAGACGGGTTTGTCACCACTGTTTATAAAGACGTTAAAACTACAAGTAGATTTTATCATAAGAGTTTTAAATATGCCGAATGACCGACTCCCGAAGAAAGTAGCTCTCAAAGCAATTACGGAAAAGACAAGTTGGTACCACGAGTGGATGGAATTAGCTAACGGATGCGGTATGGAACTGAATTTAAATATCGCGAATTACAGAAACTGGAAAGCCACGCTATACCAACTCATCGCCAGAGTTGACGAACGATACAGGTTGAGCTTTGAAGCGGATGCAGCTGGATCACTTCACAGATTAATCTACAGCCGACTAAATCACAGTTTCCTGCATATAAACTACTTTTGCGATGAGCACAGCGTGAATGAAATATCTATGATATTGAAGCTGCGAAGAGAACTAATTCGTTTAAATTACATGCCCCACAGAGAGGACCTGCCAATAGTATGCAGTTTATGCAATTTAGCAGAGAGAGAAGACATTTTTCATTTTGTTGGGAGATGTCCAACTTTACGGGAAACAAGAAAACACTTTTTAGGCAGCTACTTCTTATCAGATGGCCAAGTTATGGCCCTCCTCAATGAGTTAAATGTAGCGAAACTCTACAATTTTTGCAAAATATCGTTAGCATATCGTGACAGGATTAACAGTGGAAACTTTTAAAGATTCAGTTACATGCCTTAATTGATTTAATTTATTTATTTATTTATTTATTTATTTATTGTTAACATTAGTGACATACACATTAAGAAAATAATCCTTATAATTAGTGATGCATATAATTAGGAGTTTTTAAATAAAAGGCAAAAAACATATTCAGTATTATATAAAAAGAAAAGAATGTATAAAATTGTAGAATTCAAATTTCGAGTTTAAGTTAAATTTAAAAAAAATTATCTCTTTTTCTTTCTCTTTGCCCATTTACTCAGTAGAAAAATGAACTATCTCGATGTCTGCAAATATTCTAAAAGTATGTCCCGAAAGTTTCTCAGATGATAGCTTCTCTTTACACGCATAGGTAAATAGTTCCAAGATTTAATAGTGTGATGAAAGAATTGATTTTGTGACGAGGCCGACGTTGATCTCGGTAATATAAAACCCACTACTCGCGACGAATTAGTTTGCTGTAACTTAGAGAACAAGTATGAAGGTTCCTTTGAAGTGATTAATTTGTGAAGAAACATAATCGATCTAAAGTCTAAGTAGTTATCGAGAGAGCAACCCAATATTTTGCAATTATATGTGGATACATGATCATATCGCCTAAGACCATATACATAGCGAGTCACATTATTAAATGCTACGTTCAATTTCCGATTTGAAGCATAGTCCCGTTTAGGAAAGAGTTCGCATCCATAAGTTATCAATGGGACAATTAAAGTTTTAGCTAGCATAGCTCTAGTGGAAACAGGTGTATACGATTGTGAGTGGTATAACGTGCGCAGGGTTGCGTAAATTCGAGAGCAGATTTTGTTAATATGTTCGTCCCACTTCAACGTACGATCAACGACTATACCTAGATTAACTGCTTTATTAACGTAAGTTAATGCAGATGAGGCAAGTTTGACAGGGGTCAATGATAAGGTGTCAATGATTTTTTTATAAATAACTATGCACTGTGACTTTTTAGGGTTCAAGCTTAAGCCATTACTAGCAGCCCACATCGATATTTGCATAAGATCGTAATTAATATGTTCAACAGCAGAATTGATACTATCAATAGGAGACGCCAGGTATAATTGAACATCATCGGCAAACATGTGAACATTACTATATTTAATAACACTTGGAAGATCATTGATATATATTGAAAATAAGAGTGGCCCCAGAATGGATCCTTGCGGAACTCCTCTTGTCAATGGCAGTGCAGAGGATATCTTATCATCCACGAAGACTCTTTGTTTCCTGTTAGTCAAATAGGAGTGTATAAGACCTGCTGCCGAATCGGAGAAGCTGAAGGAGTTCAGAAGTTTATTAGATAGGCTAGCATGATTGACAGTATCAAATGCTTTTGAAAAATCTAAAAGTGTTAGGAGTGAGATTTTCTTGGCGTTCATAGAAACTCGGATATCATCTGTCACCTTAAGCAAAGCAGTAACACAGCTATGTTTTTCTCTAAACCCTGACTGTAGAGTACATAAGAGATTGTTTCGCTTTATAAATGCAGAGATCTGCCAGAATGCTAACCTTTCGAAGACTTTTGAAAGATATGGAAGGATCGCTACAGGCCTATATTCCACTGCAGCGGAAGGTGATGAACGCTTCTTTGTAGTGGGTATGACTTTCGCAAGTTTCCATTGAGTCGGAAAATTAGATGTAAGGAAAATTGTATTATAAATATGTGTTATAAAAGGAAGAATTTTGGGAAGGATAATTTTTATAAACAAAGGATGTATTGTGTCATACCCCATTGCGTTAGATTTTATACTAAGAATTGCCTTAACCACATCAGTTTCATCACATCTGGAGAAGTATAAAGGAGTAGCTCGCATATCTGAGCTCGCTGCTGAAGTCGTTGTATCCAAAACTCCAGATGGAGATACAGATGATATATCAGCAAAAAGTTTGTTTAGCTCATCTACGTCGACAGATTCTGGTGCTGTATTTTGGATCTTTCCCATGCACGATTCTCTTATATTTCTCCAAAGCATTTTCGATGGTAGTTTACAATTCAATTTCTTTGAGAAATATTTCCGCTTCTCTTTTTTGATAAGATTTGTTACAGAGTTTCTTAGATTTTTATACACCAAGTATAATTCGGGGACTCGGAAACGTTTCCACCGTATGAAAGCACAATCCCTTAGCTTAATCCAATTGACTATTGTATCTGAGATCCATGGGCGTCCAGGATTTTTCAGTAATTTTGATCTGTATGGAACACATTCATTAAAGATACGCCTTATATTATATTGAAGAAACTCCACCTGATCTATGCTTGATGGCATTTGATATATCAGATACCAATGTACACTATCTAATTTGAGTGACAGATTGTTGCAATCAACACTTCTAAAATCCCAAAAAGATACAATCTGTGGACAGGAGTCAAGCCGGATGTCAAACGTTAAAAAGATCATGTCATGCTTGGAGAAGGCAGGGGCAGATAGTTGGTCAAAAAAGACGACTTTTTCGGGCTGATTGACTATAAATAAATCAAGCAGTGTTTGAGATTGAGCCAAAAAATGAGTAGGGACAGTAGAATTGACTGGAGTAAGATTGAATCCCGCTATTTCATTTATAAATGGTTGAGATAAATGGGTGTCTAGCAGATTGCAGTTAAAATCACCAGCAATAAGGATGTTGTCGTATTTACATGAGATTTCTTCTAGTGCAGTGAAAAAGGACTGAAGAGTTATGGACATATTTGGTCTATAAACGCATCCTATTAAACATTTCTGTTTCTTTAAAACCAGCTCAGCAAATATAAAATGAATAGGATTATCGCCCTGCGACGCCAGTACCACTTTATGCGCAACATCATTGCGGATGTATATAGCAATGCCTTCACCGATTCTACCAGATCTATCATTCCTAAGCAACTTGTAGCCACCAAGAGAGTATAAATGGTCAGGTATTTCCCGTACAAACCACGTCTCTGAGACACAAATAACATCAATTAAGGAACCCTCAAACAGTTCCCTAAATTCGTCGATTTTTGGGCTGAGGCTTTGTGCATTAAGATGACATATGCGTAGTCGTTGATTTCTGTCACATAAGATGTTAATCAAAGCTTTCGTCACACTACAGTGATTGGAACCAGGAAAGCTCATAATATAATTAATCAATTTTTATAGCACAGTATACGAGTAATCTCACAGGTAGCTAATAGAAATTTGCAGAGAAATAAAAATATGAAACCAAAATGATTCTTATAGCTAAAAATAAAAGGCAAGAATATTGAAAGAAAGAGAGGAATTATACAAATGCAAAAAACAAAAAAGAAAAGTTATAAAAGAAATAAAAAATGTGTAATGGATAAACTCTCGAATTGGATTAAAAAGTAAAATTAAAAATTAAAAAGTTAAAAAAACAAAAAAAAAAAATGTAATTTTAATTAAATGACGGTAGGCATTTTTGAACAGTGAGGCATTAATTGTTTACTTCTGGCAACAACATCATTTAAGGTCTCCACACTATCGATTAGTAACGCTGTTTCATTGTTATGACATTTGATGAAAGTTCGCCCACGAGAGATGAATGTTGATTCAATCCTTCGCTGTCTTCTTAATTGCACGGTGTGTTGGAGTACTTTTCGATTTTCGGGTGAAAGACAATCGTGGCAGTAAATAGGCTTCGATGAATTGAGTCCCACGTCATTAAGGGAAATTTGCCTACCCTTAGATTTTCGGAAATCGGCTATAGATTTAAAGATAAGCCCCTTCTCATGCTTAGAATCGAATTTAACTATGATAATGGCGTCACTGGTGTTTTTGTGTTTAGGCTTAGTGCGAAATATTTGACGGAGAACTGGAGGTTGACAGCCCAACAAGTGGCAAAGAGTGTTAAACATTTGGTGAAGATTTTCGCCAGATACAAATGGAATTCCGACAAGGATAGCATCGTTAGCTAGGCTCTTTTGATTTTGGTCATTCGTCTGCAATTTAAGGCAAGCAACTTCGCCCCTTAATTTGTGTACTTCGCTCGCGCAGCTTTCAAGAACCTTGACCCTCTCACTGAGAGCGGACATCTCGTCTCTTATTCGTTGGTAGCTGTTTGCCATTTTTTCTTCTATTTTTCCAATTTTTGCCGAGATATTTTCTTCCAAGAATGATAATCTCTTTTGAATAGACTCACCCTGGTCTTTGATTTCCTTCCATAAGAGAGACAAATCACTTTTCGAATTTTTTGCTTTAAGTGAGTTCGTTGCCGGAGATTTGGAATTGCGGGGGATGTCATTTTTACCGGAACCCAAATAATTCAGTTATTTTAACAATTTTCAAACGACTTTTTGATCGAAATGACACCATATACGTAATGAAAATCGTATAATTTTAATTCAGCCGATATTAACAATTGTTGGCAAAGACTTAAGAACCGAAAATAATAAAGGTTGGGTGAAAAAACCGTGTGAATCCAAAAAATGATACTGCCGCACAAAAAACACGTCTACTGCTCAACTGACATTTTCTCTTTTGAGAATTAAATAATTAATTCAGTTTAATATTTTGATTATATGAAGAAATCTATACCCGAGGTAGGCATACCTGTCGTAAGAGGCGACTAAAATTCAATCTCCGTATACCGAGTGTATACTGTATACAAAAAGGGGGAAAAGCAGTCCACCGGCAAGCGCCAGCGCGGGAAATTCAGGACTCAGCGAAATAAAACAACCTTTGAGGAAGAAAATAAAACACTTCGAATCAAGCTTAACGAAATTAATCTACTCTATCAAGATCTTAAGAAAGAGGTAGACTTATTAAAAGAAAAAAATAAGGTCCTAAAGAACACACATATCCAGAACGAACGCGAATGTACTCCAGCATGCTTAGCTAGTCGGGAATATCACACCGACGAAGAAGAGCTATCTTTTCCCAAAGAAAAGACGTAGTAAGAAATGGAGAGCCGGTTCATCGCCCGAAGTCGAGCCCCTAAAAGAAGAAATGCAAAAAGAACGGCAAAAAAAGCAATTTCGAGTGCAATTTCGTCCAACACCACCAATAAACATCGTCGGGATAACGGATATAATAAGTTACAAAGCCTCCTTAAAGGAACGTTAACATCGAAATATAAAGTCACTTCTTTGAGGGATAATGCGTGGAAAATTAACGTCGATGACTACGACGACTACTGAGCAGTGTCCCAGAAGTTAAATACCGAAAAGATTCAGTGGTGTACTTTCGAAAACAAGTCAGAAAGGCCACATCGTGTTGTTGCAAGGGGACTCCACCCCTCATGCACCAAAGAAGAGGTTATGACCGATCTTCAAGCCGAAATTCTTGATGCCGTTAATACCGTCAAGAAGGAGAAGCAAAAAACGGAAATAGAAAAAGACGTCTGGTAAGTCGTGGACTTCCGCTTTTTATGCTTACCTTTGATAAGTCTGATATATCTACCGAATTAGAGCTATATTAAATATCGTGGTCATCCCGGTACTTAAAGAACAGTACCTCAATAGCCTCATCTGGGGGTATATACCTAGATCTTTTTTTTTTTTTTTTTTTGTCGGGATAGGAAACGCTCAACTGGAGCACTCAGACGCAACTGGTCCATTGTACTACCAGAGAGCAAACCCTGATTTACCCATTTTATTGCAATTTCCTTGTCTGCCTCCCGGAGAGTCATGCCACACACAATTGTGCTCGTGAGAGACCCAATCGTCAATGGAAGCCCTAACCGAGGACGCAGGGAGACAAAACGCGGGTTCGGGACCTGAGAAACCCTCCTCTGAGCCTTGTCTGGCAATCTCATCAGAGATCTCGTTCCCCAAGATCCTAGTGTGACCTGGGACCCAGATAAGATACAGAGAATTCAGCCTTGCGACCGTTCAAAGAGTTTTTGGTTTCACGAACTATTTTGGAAGTGGTTAAAGGGTTAAGCAAGGCCTTAAGCGCAGCCTCACTGTCACTACAGACACAAATGCTATGGCCCTTCCACCTGTTCTTCACAACATACTCATAGTTCATGGCCATTAGGATTGCATAAGTTTCCGCTTGGAAAATAGACGCATATTCGCCTAACGAAAAGTGAAGTCTAATGTTGTCGACTTCCACGAAGACACCAGCGTCAGACCCTTGACTGGTTTTGCAACCATCCGTGAAAATACGACTACGTTCCATTCCCGGCTCAGACTCTGGCCGAAGCCAGTTCTGGACACAAGGAAAGTCGACTCTGAATTTGCGCATCAGCTGGAGTTCGGGTGTCATTGCATCAGACGGCATATTCATAAGACCGGACTCGTAAGATAAGTGTCGCGCAAGTTCATAAAAATTCCAGTGTGGAGTATACCAGAAACCGCCCCGCCTAAGACGATGGATGGCTTTGGCAGTGCAACCCATGATATAAGTATCGAGGGGAGGTAAGTTCAGCAAAGTGTCTAGAGCAAAGCCAGTCGTACTCGGAAAAGCTCCAGTGCAGCCGATACAAGCCGTTCCTTGGAGTTTGGCGCAAAAAGCAATCACATACTTACGCGAGAACCCCTTCCACCAAACAACCGACGCATATGCGAGGAATGGTCTTATCATAGCCGTGTAGATCCAGAGAATCTTACTTGGTGACAGGCCCCAAGTCTTGCCAAAAGCACCCTTACAAGAAGACTGAGAGCGCCTTGGATATTTTCGACTCGATGTGTTTGAAGTTTCTTATTTAAAATCACTCCCGGATATTTGCCTTCATTGGAAATGCGAATGGTGACGCCTTTTAGCACTGGCTGAGTCAGACCGGTCAAAATCCTCGTAAAAAGAACAACCCCAGTTTTAAAAGGATTCACCGAAAGCCCACTCCTAGTACACCATTCATCGATCATGTCCAGCGCCGCCTGCGCGTTAGCACAGACCGTCGCCAGGCATGGCCCGACAGAAAGTACAGCGACATCATCCGCATATGCCTGAACGTAGACGTTAGAACTATTTAGAGTGTTCAACAGAGAGTCGACCACCATGCTCCATAACAATGGAGACACAACGCCACCTTGCGGACAGCCCCTGTTTACCCCTGTCATAACATATCGGCCACAATCAGCATCCACTACCATAGTTCTGTTCATTAGCATTGCTTTAATCCACAACACTAATGTTTCATCTACCCCGTGTTGTCTGGCAGAGTCGCACATGCAGTCAAAAGTCGCATTGTCAAAAGCACCCTCAGTGTCGATGAAGATACCCATCGCGTATTCTTTCCTATCAAGCGCGCATTCAATTTTGGCCACTAAATTTTGAAGTGCGGTCTCACAGGATTTCCCACGCTGATAGGCATGCTGCATCTCCGATAGTGGATGCAGCCTCAAAGCAACTTTGCGCACGTGAAATTCTACCAGTCTCTCCATACTTTTCAGTAAGAAGGATGTCAAACTTATAGGTCTGAAACTCTTGGGGAGTGAATAGTCTTCCTTTCCAATTTTCGGTATGAAAGCTACTCTGACTGTCCGCCAAGATGTAGGAATATATGCCAGCGCCAAGCCAGCGGTGAAAATTGTTTTCAGATTGGGCAATAGTTGATCTATACCCTGTTGCAGCATAGCTGGATATATTCCATCGGTGCCAGGCGATTTGAAACCATCAAAAGATGCCACAGCATATCTGATGGCCTCATCTGTTACCACGGCTGATGCAATATACCAGCTGCGCCGAGTTTTCTGACTTAGATCAAGCTCAGCCTGGGTAAGCGGGCCAAGCTGCGACCTAGTGATTATCCGATTGCCAGGAAAGTGAGTCTCCAGCAGAAGACTAAAAGTTTCCGCTTTCGTCTCAGTAAACTTGCCATCAGATTTTCTCAGTGACTCCGGTTTGGTCGGCTTGCTCCTTTTGAGAACCTTAACCAACCTGCTGGTTTCACCGAGTGTCTCAATCTTTTCACAAAAATCTCTATAAGAAGCACTTTTCGACAAACGAATTAACTTCTTATAGTCTTTTTGCTTCGATCTAAAAAGATCCCAGTCACCTTCTAAATTTGTCTTAAGTGACCTATTTAGAAGTTTTCTGAACTCTTTCCTAAGTCGCTGCAGTTCTGGGCTCCACCAGGGAACCGGAGTTCTGCAGGGGGTTTTTGTCAATGGGCAAGTCAGTTCAAAACAGCTGGTAAGAACGCTAGTCAGGTTTTGAACAGCATCCTCAACCTTTCGTTTCGTTCTGAGTTTAGTTGGAGTTTTGACAGATCTGTCTAGCTCTTCCCTAAACCGCACTCAGTTGGTTTTCCGCGGATTCCTCCTCTCCTGCAAAGTTATGGCCTCGCATTCGATTTGGAAAGCGATGTATCTATGGTCTGACAAGGACACCTCCGGCAGTACCCTCCAGTTAGTAATTGACTTAAAATACCTATTAGATAAAGTCAAATCAATTACCTCCTGTCTCCTTGCCGTAACAAAAGTTGGCTGGGAGCCAACATTGTTAATTACCATGCCAGACGATAGTATAAAATCTAGGAGATGGTTTCCTCGTATGTTACATTTGCTGCTGCCCCAGACTGTATTCTGAGCATTCGCGTCGCAACACATGACTAGTCCCATCTCCCGAGTGTCACAGTACTTTATGAGTTCGGCAACCGCCTTCGGTGGTGGAGGCATTACCGAATCATAAGGGAAGTAAGCCGACGCAACGACGAAGGTTTTCCAACTTCCGGTCGTTTCGTAGCTTACAGCTGCAGCAACCAGGTCCTGTCCACAAAATTGTCCAAGCTTGGTTACTGAGAGGAAATTCGGCACAATTAGACAAGCTCTCGGTCTTTCCGATCGCTCGTCACATAGCACCGTTACTCCACGAACACCCCCAAAACCACATATGCGCTTGTTCCGCACGTATGGCTCCTGGATAGATGTTATGTGGGGTTTTGTACGCACCACGGAAAGTCTGCTACTTAAGAGAGCGGTAGCAGCCTTTGAGTGATGGAGGTTTATCTGCGAAAATATCAAAGATATAGTCGGAGTTTTATTAGCAGAACGGCGCGCACCAGGTGCGCACATGCTTCCGGCGTGGCGAGCGCCCTTACCCGTGGCTTTGCCTGCGTCAGCCATTTTCTGTCCGCTAGTGCTGGGACCTGTAGGGGTAACAGCACCAGCATCCATCAGATTTTGTGCGCAGATAACGCCACCGGTAAGAGTGTGCCCAGCAGAAGAGCGCGCATCAGATGTGCACACGCTTCCACCAAGAAGAGCAGGCGAAACTTGCTTCGTCAGATTGGACCTGTTCGAGCCGACCGAAAAGGAACCAGCGTTAGGTCTGAGGGATTGATCGGCTCCAGTTGGAGTACTTTCTGCCGACCTAGGCTTCTTTCCTGTCGCTACTGAAGGATGACTGCTTTCAGCGCTTGCGCCTTCAGCTGACTCTGCAGCCTCTTTGCACCGAGCCATCGCCGCCTTCCTTCTTCTCCTTTTTAGTTGACTCTTAGTCAGGAGCTTATCGGAGTGCGCCGCTTCAGGAGCTCGTTCAGCCTTATTGGTTTCCCGAGTCAAACCGTCACCGACACAACTTCGACCAGCTACCCTTCTATTGAGACAGAGATTAGCCGTTCCAGCCGAAGCCTTTCCGCCATTTTCTTTGCCATTCCAGCCCAGTCTACCAAACGAGTCAGAGACCGAGCTGCAGGAGTCTTCTGAATCAAGCGTCGCTACTACTTCTGATTCAACGCCAGAGGCGGGGGGTAAAAGTATGGTGGTTGGGACCTCCAGAATCCTCGTCCTGGCCGTAGTTGAAAAGACCACGGGTGGATTATCGTTTTCACGAGTACCACCTGGAGTAGATACCGTAAATGTTTCTTCCATCATACTGTCAACAGGTTTTGCGTCACAGTCAAGGTGTCTTCAGCCTTTAGTTCGATGCCTCACCTGGGGTCCTTTCGGACCCTTAGGGTCATTGACTCTTAAGCCGTTCCGCCTCGTCAAAGCAGCTGAAGAATGGGAACGCACAATGCTTAGGGCATTATGTACGCAAAACCGAGTCAGATTATGTTGGGTACCTGGACACTGCGATATTGCAGGCAACGAGCAAGCCGACGCGCTGGCTAAAAGAGGAGCGGGGCTCCCACGTAGTGATATAATTGGTGGCATTAAACCACCAGGATGCGTGGCTAAGGGAATTATTCGTGACAGAATCATTGACACAGGGTGTCTAAGGCCTTGTGGCCTGTGTTAGACCGCAGGAAATCTGGGGAGATGATTAAATTTGATAGATCAAGGCTAAGAACAGCGATAGGCATACTCTCTGGCCACTGTCTCCTAAGGAAGCATGCTAGGAGACTAGGGTTATCTGACACGGATGTTTGTAGGTACTGCGATGACCCACATGCCTCAAAAGACATAACTCATACACTCTGTGAGTGCCAAGGAATTGCCAGGACAAGGCTAAAGCACCTTGGTAGATACTTCTCCGGTAGCCTAGAAGAGGTGAGGAACCATAACAAGGATCTCTTCAAATTTTGTAGGCAGATTAATTGCTTGTGGGAATGGGTTTAGGTCTTCTGCTGTGAAGGGATCCCGATGGGCCCACCTTGGTGCCTAGTGTTTTATGATTACCTCATATCCGTACCTAACCTGCCTCTAATAACATATTCGCACCTGAATAGACGCTGTCCTTGTTGTCTATAGTAGTTGTGACAGTTTTTTTATTCCCCTTTTGCCCGGATGGTGGTTATGTCTGCTTTGCAGGAGTCTAGGGTCTAGTTTTGAAGAGGGAGATTCTGACAGAAATGAACATTCTGAGGATCTTCTGAGGATTTTTTTGATGCATTCTCCAACGCAAAGCTCGATAGCATTAATTTTGGCTTGCAAGATAGTAGTTATGCATCCCAATGACACAGCAGAAATTGATTTGAAATCGGTATACCGAAAACTCCGACACACGATCCATTGACCATTTTTGAACCATCAATGTACCAATTGGATTGGTGTGAATGTGACTTTTAAGTCAGTAACGCATACTGCTGGTAGGAATAGCATCAACATTTTGTCAAGAATTTTGTGTTGTCCAACTAAATCAGACGTTGCCTAGGAGACGCTGGCGACTGCAGTCCTTATAACTCTTATATACAGAGGTTAGGGGTCTAGGAGGGTTTCCTATTCAGGCGAGTCTTTGCATCTTTTAGAGGACGGAGCAGGCATAGGCTTAACCATTTTTTGTGTTGAATGAACAGGTTAAATCATCTTTGGCTCAAACCACAAACTGTAAGAGCTGATGCTCAGTGCACAATCACTACATACCAATGATATTTACTACCAATTAGTATGATTTCAATTGACATCATGTCCCTATTAATCGATTTACTCAGTCTACATTGTAACGTCATCGCTTAGCGTTTTCCACGAACAAATTTACCAACAACCAATCCAACTTTCATTGCGGACAATGAGTCAATTTACAAATTAGACTCTCAGGCCTACATTCATGTTTACACCAATAAACGTCAAAAGAAAACATCAACTAGACTCGTATTGTCAATTTAAGTGGCAATGCATCATCGTTTAACCCGGTCGCACTCGGTTCCAGTTCATTTCGCTGTGAGTCATGCAACCGCGTAGCATACGTATCTCATCAGTCAAACTGAACTGATCAAGCCAAAGTATCTATTTGTTGTTGTTGTTCTTGATTCCGATGATGATCATGATGATGACATTTCATTTCTGAACTTCTTCAATATTATTTTTTTTATTGGTCGCCATAACGATGTCGCCGCAACGATTTAAATTGGAGCGAATGCGCTTCGCGAAAGTCAATTTGAACGATCGCCATGTGGAATGGTTTTTCTTTGGTTTTATATCTTTTTTTTCCCCCGCTCACTTATGGGTTTATTTTTATAACTTTTAGCCGGCCACAATAGCCCTGTGCGGTACGTGATCATAATTGGTATTTTTAGAATGATTATTTAGTTGCTGCGAGCGCACTGTGTAATAGCGCTGCAGTCAATTAAACGATTAGCGTTTTCCGGGCATGCAAACCATACTCGTTTAATGGATTCGATGAATTAGATATTCGTATGTTAATGATGCCAGTATGAGTGATGTGTCGGAGAGTTTTGTAATTTCCACAAACTTATGGCTGGCTTAGCCATTAAGTGGAATCTGTTATTGCATCGTTAGAGCACGCATGGCTAAGGTCTTAGCACGACAACCTGTAAGGAATGTTACAATTTATGGCCTTAACGTGTTTTTAATTTATTTATTGTGTCCTATAAGCTGAATAGGACAGTTAAGGTAATATAGTAGTAGAATCGCAGTGGGTGATGGGGATATGGAAGAAACACTTCTGCAGACTGCTAAACGCCGATGATGACCAATATTCCATTATCAGGCAGAATGAGCCATTCAACAGTGACGATGGTAGTCAAAATTCCCATAAACCCGATCATCGGTTAGCGATATTCAAACTTAAATAGAACAAAGCTGCTGGAGCTGACGGCCTTGCATTTCATAGTAAGAGGAGATGAGTTGGTAAGGAGCACGCACCAGCTCATCTATGAAATTTGGTCGGACGAAAGTATGTCCGATGAATGAAACCTCAGCATCGTTTGCCCGATCCTGAAGAAAGGAGACCCTCTGAACTGCGCCAACTAAAGAGGTATAATTCTTCTTAACATCGCATATAAGATCCTGTCAGTCGTATTATGTGAACGCCTAAAACTGATCGTCAACAACCTGATAGTTCCTTAAAAAAAAAATAAAAATATTTGGCGCAACATCTCGTCAAATCCTGGGCCTCGCAACGACTCGAGTTGTGTGCGTCATATTTTTCACACGAATGGAATGGACCTATAGTTTAGTGCCGTATCCGAAGGGCTATTTGAAAACTTTTTTCGTGACAACAATACTCTCGGATGTTTGTCAGACGTTCGGAAGAGGTGGGACCGTGAATAAACTTTTTGGTGTTTTCTGGGATTCGAACATGGAAACTCACGCGCAGTGATTCGACTCAGCTGCGTCATACACTCTATATGGCTTATTTCCTTCGCTATATCCTACCATCTGACATTTTACAGAATTTATCTGCCATTTTGTCCGTTGTTCTTTTGGGATATGCACATAGCACTCGCTCCCAAAAACCTTGTGATGTCCCACTGATGGTTTACCGCCATAACATTTCTCATAAGGTGTGACACCACCAAGAGTCTGCGATGCCGTTCTATTCTTCAAATAAACAGAGGTATTAGTAGCCTCACCCTAAAGGAATTGCGGCAAATTGCGCGCATGCAACATTGCCTTAGCACTCTCCACAATCGTCCTGTTTTGCCTCTCTATAAAACCGTTTTGTTCTGGAGCTCTAGGTGTTGATAGCTCATGTTTGATCCCTTTCGATAAGAGAAACTTCTTCGTTGCAAAATTCCCAGCCTCCATCAGACCTCAATCTCTTGATTTGGTGACCGTCTGCCTGTACTTCCGCATAAAACTGCAACAGATTCCCCAAGGCATCTGTTTTAATCTTTAATAAAAATACAAAACAGTATCTGGAACAGTCATCTTTTAAAAGCATGAAATAATAAGCTCCACCAATAGACTCATTTTTCCACATAAATCGACATGAAAAATCTCACCAGGAATAATAGAACGCCTCGCACCCTCCTTAGGAAAACTTAAACGATGTTGCTTGCAATATGCACAGCCCTCACAGAACGGTTCCTTTCGGCATAGTCTTTGATCTTTAAATCTCCAACGACTTCCTTTTGATACATCTCCCTCAGCATCTTGAAATTCACGTGACCTAAACGTTCGTGCCACAGCATTATTGACCCAGAAGACGCCACATTCACTTCAATTTTCCTAACTGGCTTCAAATTCATTTTATAGAGCTTGTGGTCTCTGACACCATCCACAATCAGTCGGCCTTCTTTAACGAACAAAACTCGGTTGGCTCCTTCTTCAAAAATCACCTTATAACCCTTTTCGGTTGATTTAAGCACAAACATAAAATTCTTATCTAACTTCGGTACATAAAGTACATCCTTGATAGTATGTATTGGAGACGACCCTTCGTGATTTGTCACCTGCACATCCACATCGCCCATACTTTCCGCTTTCAAAGAGAAACCATCACCAACTCGAACATGAAAATTCTTGTTATCAAATGGAACGAAATTTTTAAACCACTCCCTCTGAAACGACATATGGTCTGTTGCCCCTGAATCAGCAAACCAAAAATCTCGCATTTTGTTAGAAATTCCTGATCTACCAATCATAAGCAGTTCTGCCCTATCTGTAAAAATTATTGAAGATGAATCTGCACGTGAACCTGTTTCCACCATAAAAGACTGAGCATTATTTCTGCCTCCCTGATCTCGTTGTTTCTTGAAGCACTCTCTAGCCCAATGGCCTTCCTTCGAACAATAGTTGCATTTTCCCTTCCGCTTAGAGGAATTATCTTTGTTTTTATTGTTGCTCCTGTTCCTCTTAGTATTCTTCCAGCTACTGCTTGCCATATATGCAGCTTCAGATGTACTAGCACATTCACTTCTATTTGACCTTGATTTTAGAAGAGCCTCTTCGTTAACCAAATGGTCAGTGAGCTTCTCGATCGTTTGAGCTGCACTTGGCACAGCATACCAGGCAGTTCTTACATTGTCAAACTTTGATGGTAGGCTTCCCAAAATTTTAGCTATGATTACCTGCTCCTTTTGTTCAACATCCATGTCCTTCAAACGCTGAGCGAGAGACATTACCTTAGCGACGTAATCAGCCATGCTCTCGTCTTCTTCCATCCTGCAGTTAATGAACCTATCTAACAGCACCTGAACAGACTGGTCACTCTTCTCTGCATGCACGGTCCTTAATCTCGACCACATTTGAGCAGCCGTTGTGCTTACTTACTTACTTAGATGGCGCTACAGTCCGGGGTGGACCTGGGCCTCAACCAACAAACCTCTCCAGCCAGCACGGTTACGAGCCAGCTGCCTCCAGTTGCGCACGCCAAGTTGGTTGAGGTCCCCCTCCACTTGTTTGCGCCACCTACCGCGAGGTCGTCCTCTACTGCGCCGTCCGTCCGGGTTGGATTCGAAGACTTTCTTAGCGGGAAGGTTGGGCTCCATCCGCTCTAAATGACCCAGCCATCTTAGCCGCTGTATGTGAACTCTTCTGGCTAAGTCGATGTCCTTGTACAGGCCGTATAGTTCGGCATTGTACCTTCTCCTCCACTCACCGTCTATGCAGACGGGACCAAAGATCGCTCGAAGAACTTTTCTCTCGAAATAACCAAGGGCATTCTCATCCGGTTTTATCAAAGCCCATGCCTCTGCGCCATACAGCAGGACTGGGATGATTAATGTCTTATAAAGAGTTACCTTAGTAGTTCGAGATAGGGCTTTGCTACTCAATTGCCGTTTTAGCCCATAGAAACAACGATTGGCAAGAGTAATTCTCCGTGTAATCTCTCCACTCATGTCATTTGCGGAGCTGACCATAGAGCCTAGGTAGACAAAATCCTTTACTACCTCAAAATTGTATCTGTCTATTTTGGCGTTCTGCCCAAGACGCCGATGTTGGGTGTCCTTTTTTGTAGACAGCATATATTTTGTTTTGCTTTCATTGACCGCTAGACCCATCTTTGCTGCCTCGATCTCAATACTCGTAAATGCCCCATTGACGGACCGCTGAGTTCTTCCGATTATGTCAATGTCATCGGCATAAGCGAGTAGTTGTACAGACTTGAAGAAGATTGTACCTCCGGGGTTGGCTTGTGAGTTTCGTACAATTCTCTCAAGTATTATGTTAAAGAGATCGCATGATAGCGCGTCGCCTTGTCTAAGACCTTTCCTGACATCGAACGGTTCGGTGATGTTCTTACCGACTTTGATGGAGCAGCGAGAGTTCTCCATCGTCATTCTGCACAAACGGATGAGCTTGGCAGGGATGCCAATACTAGACATGGCTCTGTATAACTCGTCTCTATACACGCTATCATAGGCAACTTTGAAATCGATGAAAAGGTGGTGCGTATCGATTTTATATTCATGGGTTTTTTCCAAGATCTGCCGTAGTGTGAATATTTGGTCAATGGTGGACTTTCCAGGCCTGAAGCCGCACTGATAGGGACCAATTAGGTTGTTGACGATCGGTTTTAGGCGTTCACATAGTACGGCAGACAGGATCTTATATGCGATATTTAGGAGACTTATACCTCTGTAGTTGGCGCAGTTCAGAGGGTCTCCTTTCTTCAGGATCGGGCAAACGATGCTGAGGTTCCATTCATCGGGCATACTTTCGTCCGACCAGATTTTACAGATGAGCTGGTGCATGCTCCTTACCAACTCATCTCCTCCTGCCTTGAAAAGTTCAGCAGCAAGGCCGTCGGCTCCAGCAGCTTTGTTGGATTTGAGTTTAGATATCGCTATCCTCACTTCATTATGATCGGGTTGACGGGAATTTTGACTGCCATCGTCACTGTTGAATGGCTCATTCTGCCTGACAGCGGAATATTGATCATCATCGCCGTTTAACAGTCTGCTGAAGTGTTCCTTCCATATCCTCAGCACCGACTGCGATTCTACTACTATGTTGCCATTTTCGTCCCTGCAGGCTTCTGTTCTGGCTTTGAAACCCTGGCATGTTTTTTTTACCCTTTGGTAAAATTTTCGAACATTATTCCTGCAATAAAGTCTCTCAATCTCCTCGATCGAGCGCTTCTCATGCTCTTTTTTCTTCTTTCTGAGAAGTCGATGTTCCTCTTTTCTCCTGCGCACGTAGAGCTCGTAAGCAGCTCTAGTCCTTCTATGCAGCGCCGCTTTGTACGCCTCTTGTTTTGCTGCATGTGCTTGCCGGCATTCCTCATCAAACCAGGGGTTTCGTTGTGGTGGGCGAGAGAAACCCAGTACATCAGAGGCGGCATCTCTGATGGCTTTTTGGCAACGCTGCCACTGGTCTTCCGCATTTGCTGCTGGCGGCATAGGACTAAGATTGAGATTAGAAGAAACACGATCGGCAAAGGTTCTGGCGGTCTCTTGCGATTGTAGCCGCCCGACGTCAAATTTCCTCACAGCATTTCGTTGATTTCGCTCCGTTGTGGATATCCGCATCCGTACCTTGGCTACAACTAGGTAGTGATCCGAGTCCACGTTGGCTCCTCGGAAAGTCCGGACACCCAGAATACTGGAAGAGTGCCTTGCGTCGATCGCAATGTGATCGATTTGGTTGACGATTTTTCGATCAAAGGAGAGACATGTTCCTTTGCGAATATCGAGACGTGGGAACCGCGTACTAGCTACAACAAAGTTTCGCCCCGCCGCAAAGTCGATTAGCCTGAGTCCGTTGCCGGAAGTGTTGTCGTGCAGGCTGTGCTTTCCGACCACGCTACTAAAGACTTCCTCTCTTCCTAGCTTTGCGTTAAAGTCGCCTAGGATAATTTTAACGTCGTGGCTAGGGCATTGTTCATACGTCTTGTCCAAGAGCTGGTAGAAGTCATCCTTTGTCGCGTCGTCCTTCTCCTCGTGAGGGGCGTGAACGCATATTAGGCTAATGTTGGCAAATTTAGCCTTGATACGGATAGTCATGAGGCGCTCGTTCACATGCCGGAAAGTCAAGACTTCTTGCCTAAGTCTGTCTCCAATGACAAATCCGCACCCGAATAGACGCTGTCCTTTTTGTCTGTAGCAATCGCCGTAGTAGATGTCGCAGTTTTTCATACTCATTTTGCCCGGCCCATCCCATCGCACTTCTTGGATGGCGGTAATGTCTGCTTTGAGACACTCTAGGGCCTCCGCAAGTTGTTCGGCTGCACGTGGTTTGTAGAGGGACCTAACATTCCATGTGCAGACACGAAGATCGTTGTCCTTTTTACGTTTGCATGGGTCGTCAACAGTAAGATCATCCGTATCCGAGGCTGTTGGTTGCTTCGTAACCAAAGGTTTTTTACGTGGTAGGGAAGTTAACCCGACGGCACAACCCCCAACCTGGAGGGCCAGATCCTTTTTTTTTGTACCCCTAGGACAAGAGGCCGGATACACCGATGTCAGTAACCCACTTCGGGGATATGAGCGCTGCCGTTGGCCCATTAAGGGTTCATCCGCCACCATCTCTTTTTCAATACCCTGACGTAGTATTGAAAATCCTTACAGACCTCAGCTCCAAATATGTTGAAGTTGCTCCAGTAAGGTATCCGCTGGTCTCGTTGATTCCATCGAGAGAATTCGTCCGCCGCACGTCCTCCTTCTGAGGAGCTCTTGCTAGACTTCTGAGACGCATATTTCAGCCGATCAGGTCAACAAGAGATGCCTCGTCCGGTTAGACATATGCGCGCTGAAGTTCACCCAGATGTGCTTATGCAGGTCTGAGTGTTCAGCTGCACATATATCGTCAGACTCAGCATACGCTCATCGTTAGTTCACTATCAGATAGCTATCCAGCGGGCACCGCGTGGAGGTGATGATGCGATTTTGCCCACCGCAGCCGTTGTGCAGTCGGACAAATATTTCAACTGCTGCAACTCCAAGCCACGCATAAGAAACGCCTGCGCCTCTGTATCTTTCTCATCCCACGCATCGTACTTGGTACTCGGACGAGCTAAGGTTCCCAAAATATATTGCTTAAGTTTGTTCTCGGTCATGTAAATCTCCATCTGCCTACGCCATAGATGATAATCCTGCCCATTAAATCGATGAATGTTGTAAATCTTATGTTCAGACATAGTCACCAGTCTATCAAATTAAATTACAGGAACCTCAAGTATTTCGTCTTCAATTTCTTCTTTTGCAGGCGTTCGATGGTCGATAGCCGAATCAGAAAAACTCTCTCAGCATTTGAACCTTTCTTTTCCATAAAATAAAAGAATCAGGATTTAACAAAAAAAACTTTTCTCGGTATGACAGAATGCCTGGGCCCATAACCTTTTGAAAATATTATAGAAAGCTTGTGTTTATTCAGTCAAAAACAAAAAGGAATCAAATAATTTTCACAAATCTGGTTTATAAATCAAAAACAAATTAGAATGGCAATGTGTGACCTAGTGGTCATCCATGTTCTCTATGCTGCTGATTACTTCTGCTTCTAAGGCAAGATGCTCCCTGAACTGTTGGCGCACTTGGGGAACCTTGAGTCTGTCGATATTAAACCTGGTGATGTTAAGTAGGTTTGAGCGGTTGCTGTTGACGGATGCAGTACGAAGGCGTAAATGAGCAACCATAAGACGGTGATCTCGTTCTTGTCTGACGTCAGCTCCACGTCTGTTTCGGACGTCCAGGAGACAATTTCTAAAGCGGCGACTGATCGCAATGTGGTCGATCTGGTTGGATGTTCGTTGCCTATCAGTAGAGACCCAACTGATCTTATGGCAGGTGTTATGCTTAAACAGCGTACCTCCGATGACTAGGTGGTTGGTATTGCAGAAGTCCACAAACCGCTCACTATTGTCATTACGAGGAAGCGGTGGTGAACTTATGGGTTATCGTAAATCTCTTAAAGAGGTGGACATACATTTTAAGATGGTGGAAGGAACCTGTGTTGTCGATGTAAGGATCAATGGCGGAACTTTTTGCATAGTACCTGTTTATTTGAAATGCACTCACTGGATGCGAGATTACGATAAACTCTCCGATATGCTGCAGATCTTAGGTTCGACGGACCTTCTTCTTGCTGGTGATTTCAACGCGAGAATAGGATTATCGCAAAATAATTTTGCAAGTGGACCTGCGTCAACAATTATAAACGCAACTCGGAGTTCCAAAGATGAATTTTGCGATGGAAAAGGCTCCAAAATTATGGAAATTGCTGATGCGTACGATTGTAAGATCTTAAATGGCAGCTGCAGCGGTGACTCAGATGGTGAATTTACGTTCATCCGTGGAACATCGTGCTCCGTAATAGATTATTGTTTTATGTCCGGTAATTGGAACTCAATTGTCAACGATTTTTCAATAGCTGTTCAAACATTTTCCGACCATATGCCGTTGGAAATTTCGTGCACTATTTGGAAGGCAGGGGATACGTCTAACTCAAGGCAGCTGGCTCTCCTTCCGAAGTTGGTTTGGAATAACAGTTTTCGTGCCTCTTATCAAAGTAATTTGAATACGGAACTTTTGAGTCTGATGGAACATAATTCAGCTCCACACATTGACGTCCTAACGCAAATTATAAAAAGATCTGTACCGTCTAACGTCAATGCAAGACGTATTGTAGCCAGTAAACAGAAGTGGTTCGATATCGAGTGTCTAAAGGCGAGGAAACGATCATTTGCATTGCTATGGCGCCTAAAGAAGCAAAATAATGACCATGTCAAAGAACTCTATGCAGAAGCAAATAAATATTTCAAGCGTCTTTGTATAGAAAAAAGGAAAAAATTTAGCCAGGAAGTCATTGCAGTTCTTAATACTTCAAGGTGTTCAGCAGACTTTTGGAAGGCGGTTAAAATTGTAACTGGAAGAACTAACTTGATTTCGTTGACTTTACAAGCTTCTGATCTGAGGGAGTATTTCAAAAATTTACTCAACACTCCACAGTTTTCTCCGTTACCGCAATATGCAGCCCCTTTCTTCACAGACGAGCTCTTAGAACTCTTTTGGAAGTGAAACGCGCAGTTGATTGCTCTAAAAAGAGGAAAGCCCCAGGTGACGATCGGATCCCTTTCGAATTCTACAAGAACAGTTCCACAGAATTTCTCACTGCACTCACAAATGAATTCAATAAAATTTTTGAAACAGCCAATGTCCCAGAAAGCTTTAGAAGAGCGATAATTTTCCCATTGCACAAAAAAGGTGAACTAGATAATCCAGCTAACTACAGAGGCATTTCTTTTTTGAATACTTCGGCAAAACTATTTAGTGCTTTGATATTTAATAGGCTTACACAATGGATGGCAAACAATCGAATTTTAAATAAATACCAGGCGGGGTTCAGAAAGCATTATTCAACACTGGATCAAATTTTTACTCTCACCAACATTGCAGAGTTTTTTAAACAAAGTAGCAAAAAGCTATATGTCTTCTTCGTTGACTTTCGTGCAGCTTTTGACTCCATAGCGCGTGAAGCTCTTTTCTATAAGCTGTTCAAAATTGGTTTATCAAGTAAAGTGATAAATGTGCTAAAAGCGATGTATGAGAGCAACGTGGCGTACGTATGGAATGGAGAGAATGTATCGGAAGAATTTGGAACACAAATGGGAGTTAAGCAAGGATGCATCCTAAGCACGCTACTCTTCATCATATTTATCAACGACATAGTAGGAGAAGTAGGAGGAGGGATCGAGCTTGGTAGTGTGCGGATACCGGCGCTAAAATTTGCGGACGATATAGTGTTTTTATCGGAGACAGTTGAAGGGATGCAGCTTACTATGAACCGTCTTGAAAACTACTGTAAGCAATGGAATTTGACGGTGAATTTATCAAAATCAAAGATGATGATTTTTAGAAATGGCGGTGGAAGATACTCTCGCAACGAAAAGTGGTTCTATCGAGGTGAAAACGTTGAAATAGTGAAAGAGTATAAATATTTAGGTGTGCTAATTACATCCAACCTCAATATGAAAAAACACTTTGAATGTCAGCTAGCAGCAGCTAAAAAAGCTATTTCATCAGTTTGGGGACGTTGCGTCGACAATAAGTTTATCGATCACACAGCGAAGAATAAACTATTTCGTACAACTGCTGCTTCTATACTGCTGTACGGAGCCCAAATTTGGGGTTATTGCTTTTTTGAAGAAGTTGAAAAATTTCTAAGGTACTTTTTGAAACGAATCTTTCGACTTCCAATATGTACACCGAACTATATGCTGCATCTAGAAACTGGAGTCCCTCCTCTCTTCTTAGATACCCTAAAGCTGCATATAGATTATATTGTTAAAGTAGTGGAGATGGATGATGGAAGACTGCCCAGGATTGTTCTGAAGCATATACTTTCGACAAGAGGGCATTTGGTTCAAAAGTGGGAGGAGTTGGCAGCAAATTATGGCGCGAGCTTAAATATTGCATCTGATATACAACTTTCAATGACAAAACCTATGCTTACAAATGTTTTGAAAAATGCAGGTAATTCCATGTATGAGAGATTTGTAGCTGAAGCACATTCATCGCAACATAGGCTGATCTACAGTAGGCTGAATTATAACCACATTGAAAGCGACTCAACGTACTTCCTCAATCGTTACTCTCTGCATATGATAAGCACAATATTCAAACTTAGAGGTGAACTAACAAGTCTTTATTTTATTCCACATCGACCCGATCTGCCAATTTTATGTGACATGTGCAACCTTAAAGAGAGGGAGGATGTTTACCATTTCATCGGAAGATGTCCCATTTTAGGAGAATTTCGCGCGAGATACTTCGGAGTAATTTCGCTAGACTTGGATGAGGTGATCAACGTACTGAACGGAAGTCATGGTTGGGATGTTTTGTACAACTATGCTACAGCTGCAATCCGCTACAGAGCCCGTATTTTGGAAGACGATTTTTAAACAGAAATAGCAACCATATTGTCAATCTGGTAGACGGCCTTAAGCCAAACCATAAACGACTATGTATATACTGTTCGTGAAAATTATATGAAGTTAATAAAAAGTCTAACTAACTAAAAAGTCGCTTGTCATTACGGTCTCCCACGCCGTGAACTCCCATCACGTGCTTAAGCATGGTGTTGTCGCTACCCACCTTGGCATTGAGGTCTCCCATTACCATTACGATGTCCCCATTAGGCGTTTGGTTGTAGGCGGCGCCTAAGTGGCTATAAAAATTATCCTTTTCATCCTCAGTCGCGTCTAGAGTCGGAGCATAACACTGTATGATGGTAATTTTTCTTACTCTACTCTGGAATCTAGCCGTCAATATCCGGTCACTATGGGGTTTCCAGGATATGAGGCTGCTACGTGCTGCTGGAGTTAGCATGAGTCCTACGCCAGAACTCCGTGCACTTCCAGCTGGTTTACCAGAGTAGAGCATCACAGTGCTTTTTGTTGGAGAGGTGTATTCCCCAGCATCGTACCATCTTATCTCGCTCAGCCCCAGGATGTCGATTCTATACCGTGCGAATTCGCGCTCCAATTGGAGGAATCTGGCGTTATAAGGCCCTTCCTTGAGTGAGTCCAGGAGGGTCTTAATGTTCCAGAATCCGATCGTTGTCCGTGTTCGATAGCCAAAGGTCGTCAACAAATTATCAGTCCTTATCCGAGGCGATAGTTTCCGTTTCGGAGCAATAGTTTGTTTTACAGTTGCGGCTCGCTGGGCCACAGACGAACCGACACTTATCCTGTTTTTTGGCGCAGGAAGCTCGCCATTCGTCCTCTCCCGTTAGCAATTTCCGAAGAAATTCCCAGATGGCAGCACGAGGAGGTGGGAGTAGGGCTTACCAACAGAGCTGCTAGGTTTTCGGCTGCAGTGGCTCCTTCTCGTTACTTAGCGGACCAACACCTATCGGGAGATGCTGCCCCTACGAGGCCTTTGTTAGTCGTTTGCCATCCAATGATGACCACTGGAGTGCTGTGAAAAATGCTTTTGCGACTGGGGCACGCACGTATGTCGGTAAAAAGCAGAAACACCACCGCACATGGCTTTCTACAGACACCTGGAGACGGATCGATGAGCGTACAGCAATCAAGGCTCGGATTGCAGCGGCCTCAGCAGTAGAGAGAACCGAGCTTGAAGCCCAATACCGTGCGAAGAAGAAAGAAGTGCAGCGTAGTGTGAGACGTGACAAACGTCAATATGTCAACTCACTGGCCTCAAGGGCTGAAGAAGCAGCGAGTAGGTGCGACAGTAGGACTGTTTACAACATCGCTAAGGAGCTGGTCGAAGTTGGTCGAAACTCCAAACAACATCCAGTGAAGAGTCTAGACGGTAACCTTCTGATTTCGGATGAGGATCAGCTCACTAGATGGAGAGAACATTTTGCTACAGTGCTAAATCACTTAGACGACGGCGGTATGATCTTGAATTCGAATGAGCAGTTCGAAGCAACAAATTCCCGAATTCGCACCGTACCTCCCAGTAAAACTGAAATAATAACAGCAATCAAGTCCCTCAAGAAAAACAAAGCGGTGGGTATTGATGGCATCCCTGCCGAGCTATTTCAAGCGGCGCCAAATACATCGGCAGATTTGCTGCATCCGCTAATACGGAGAGCTTGGGATAGTGAACAATTTCCACAGGAGTGGAAAAGGGGGATGATCATTAAGCTTCCAAAGAAAGGTAACTTGATGGAGTGCGGTAACTGAAGAGGTATATGTGTTCTTCCAGCTGTAGCCAAAATAATAGCTAGAATAATTCTAGAACGACTTAAAGAACATTTAGATTCAACTCTCGATGTCGAACAGGCAGGCTTTCGCGCTGGATCCTCCTGCATCGACCACATAAACACCTTACGGATCATAATCGAACAATGCGTTGAGTATAGGTCTCTGCTTCATTTACTGTTTATCGACTTCGAGAAAGCTTTCGACAGCTTGAATCGAGATGCTATCTGGTTGGCCTTGCGCAGGAGAGGCATTCCAGAAAAGCTTATAGCTATTATCAAGGCTACATATGAGGGCGGCAAGTGTCACGTCGTGCACAATGGTAAGGTGTCGGAGGACTTTGAAGTCCAAAGTGGAGTACGTCAAGGGTGCATACTGTCCCCACTATTGTTCTTGGTGGTTATCAGCGATGTACTCCGTGCAGCATTGACGGAAGCTAATTCTGGAATTCGTTGGACTATGACATCTTACCTTAAACACCTATATTACGCTGACGATGTTTGTCTACTTTCACATCGGATAATGGATCTTCATTTGATGGCCCAAAATCTAGAAGCTGAGGCAAACAAAGTGGGGCTAAAAATAAACACAGCCAAAACAAAAGCCCTGAGTACTTCCAATACCCGCGCTCAACTTAACATTGCCGGAAAGCAAGTCGAGAAAGTTGATAACTTTCTGTATTTAGGAAGTGTCGTCTCGGCTAATCGCGGTGGCACCGAACTGGATGTGTGCAGCAGAATCGGGAAGGCTAAAGCTGCGTTCGGAATGCTGTCCAAAATCTGGAGAAGCAATGTTATTAGCTTAAGAACCAAGCTACGACTGTTCCGCTCCAACGTAGAATCAGTGCTGCTTTATGGGTGCAGTACCTGGAAGGTGGACACCATTAACACACGCAAGCTGCAAGTCTTCGTAAACAAATGCTTAAGAATCATCTTGAGGATTTTTTGGCCGAACCGCATCTCCAACGAACAACTTTATCTGAGAATGGGCCAAGAACCTATAAGCATTACTATACGAAGAAGAAAGTGGCAATGGATTGGACACACCCTACGGCGCGAAGACAACTCCATTGCGAAATACGCCATGCAGTGGAATCCGCTCACTCAGGCAGGCAGAATAGCGGGACGCCCTAGGCAAACGTGGCGCAGAACAGTTGAGGAGGAATCGAGCTCTTTAGGAATGAGTTGGAGGCAGCTCAAACGCGTTGCAGAACTCCGAACACGATGGCGCGCAGGCGTGGTTGACGCCCTATGCCCCCCGAGGGGTTAAAGGATATAAGTAAGTAAGTAATGTGTGACCTATCAAAAATAATTATGCATACAGTAGGTTTGAACAAGGTATTAATATTAAATACTATAAAAAACGTTATCTCAACAACACTAACCACTTGCGACACGGCGCCCATAAAGGATAGATCCTTATCAGTGCGTTTCCAAGCCAGGATAGCGCGTATAGAGACGAACTATACATAGCATCCCTGCCAAGCTCATCCATCCGTGGAGGATGACGATGGACAGCTCTCGCTGCTTCATCAAAGTCGGTAACAACATCAACGAGCCGTTCAATGAAAGTAAACCTATTAAGCTAGGTTTCCACTTGTCGATTTGAAATTGACAAATCTTCTAAAGACACCATAAGCCCGACTGCGCGTGCTTATGGTAGTGTAAGATTTTTACTCACTAAAAGAACACATCTCTTCAAAATGAATACTAAAATTAAGCCGACGCCTATTCAGTAGTTTTATTTTCGCTTACGAAACTCGTGGTTTTTGGAAAAAGATGTTCGTTTGTAATTTTAAAGGAATGTAGCACTTTAGACAGGTTAAATTCCAATCAAAGTCCCGCGTTTTTCACAACCTGCATATACTATGACGCGAGGTCGAAAAATTTCGTCCTTTGCCCACGACGAATTGAATTGTTCGCGTCAAGTAGTTGAATGATGATATGGTTATATTGGCCGTGAACACGATCTTTGTGTTTACGCGCAAATTTTGTTATCTCTTCGACTACGCTGGGAATTCCCAGATCCCGATGAATATCTTCTTTACGTACATGCCACGGTGCCCTAACGATCGGTCTAAGAACTTTATTATCAAAACTTTGTATGATGTTTCTATTGCTTTTCCTGGTACAACCCCATAGTTGTAGAGTTGTAGACCATACGTCCATACTGGCTTTAGCACTTGCTTATAGATAAGCAGTTTGTTATGTAGGCTCAACTTCGAATGTTTTCCGAGTAGCCAGTACATTTGTCGGTATTTGTATTCGAGCTCTTCGCGTTTCTTTTTCACGTGCGATTTCCGTTTGAGCTTAACATCTAGGGTCATTCCTAGATATTTTGCTTCGTTCGCGTACGGTATTTAAGCCGAGTTTAGATACACAGGTAATCTATCCACCTTTTTGTAGGTAAAGTTGACGTGAGTAGATTTGCTTTCGTTCAGCACAATATGCGAAGAATTCGTCCAAGCGTGGACTTTATTCATAGCATGTTGCAGTTTTCCAGTTGCTGCTTCAATAGTATCGCTCGTTGTCAATGTCTTCGTATCGTCTGCAAACGTGGCGATGACGCAGTTTCTTTCCTGTGGGATATCACGCGTGTAGAGTACATAAAGAAGCGGGCCAAAGACACTTCCTTGTGGGACTCAGGCCGCAATCTCCTTGAAGTCGGAGTAATCATTTCCGAACTTAACACGAAAGCGTCCCTCGGTGAGGTACGAGTAAGATTAGAAAGAGTTGCCGTGGCGGTAGTAGTTGCAATTTATACTCCAAGCCTTCGTGTCAAACCTTATCGAAATCTTGTGAGACGTCAAGAAATACACCACAACAAATCTTTCTTTCTTTGAAAGCTTTCTCAATCACCTCAGTTATTTTGTGGACTTGGCCGATTGTAGAATGTTTGATTCTAAATCCAAACTGATGGTCAGGAATGAGACGTCTTTCGTCGATTACGGGTTGCAGTCGTTTAGAAAGTAGCTTTTCGAATATTTTTCAGATAACCTGCAATAGGGAAATAGGCCGATATGATTTCTTCTCATTTAGCGGTTTGCCTGGTTTCGGGACCATTATAATCTCGGCGACTTTCCATTATCCCGGAAAGTAGAGCAATCTGAACGAGGCGTTGATCAAATAGAGCAGTTTGACAAGAGCTTTATTCGGCAATTCCTTGACTATCTGCGCCGTTATCAAGTCGTAACCCGGACCTATTTTCGTCCTTAGATTTTTAATCACTTCCCTCCTCAGTTCAATCAATGCAGGTTTTTTTATTTTAAAGTTGTCAGATGTCGTGACTGTTGAGTCGGGCGTTAACAAAGGGCCATTGAACGGCTTAAACGTTTCTTCTAAGTGCAAAGCAAAAAGTTCTGCCTTTTCTTTGTCAAACTTGGCCCAGTTTCTACCGCTTTTCGGAATTGGTGGCGCTTGCATTTGAGGTTCTCCGAATGCCTTTTAACGCTTTCCAAAGCAAATAATTTGATTCTATTTCACCGGAGAAGTTTTCATGGTAGGTCGCTATTTTATTATTTTTAAATTCCCGAATGCTATCTCTAAGGCGATTGCATAGTCGGTTAAGGACCGTTTAAGGCTGTGGTGCACAAGTGGTTTGCTATTTCTTTCGTGCTTTTCTTTTCTCCCTAACCAGTTTTTTTTTTCTTTTTTTCAAGCCACCGAAACAGACACGCTAAAGCCGAACTCAATACTAAAAATCCCCGGGAGGTAGCTGACCTGGCTTACTCGTATATCACTTATTTTCCAGTGCTTGCTCGCGGAAGTTTTATAAATATTGCGGGTTATTCGAATGATCCTTGTTCCTGCTTATCTTTCTCATTCTAATGCCTCTCTTTTGTCTCAAAAGGCTTTCACGGATCTATATCTTCGCCATCTTTGACAATTATAGACGCCGTCAGTGTTCTTCCTCATTTAACAGCGCCTTTAGCTTGGACATCTATCCCAGCAAGTACAGACATAAGTTGATACCCCGTACTTACTTACTTACTTAGGTGGCGCTACAGTTCGGGGTGAACCTGGACCTCAACGAACAGGCCTCTCCATTTAGCTCGATCTTTAGCTAATTGCCTGCAGTTGCACACTCCAAGTTGGTCGAGGTCCCCTTGAACTTGTGCGCGCCACCTACGGCGAGGTGGTCCACTACTGCGTCGTCCATCCGGGTTAGATTCGAAGACTCTGCGGGCCGGAGCGTTGGTGTCCATTCGCTCTACATGTCCTAGCCATCTAAGACGTCCAATTCGCAGTTTCTTGACCAGGTCGATGTCGCTGTACAGCTCGTATAGTTCGTGATTGAATCTTCTGCTCCAAAATCCGTCAACGCAAACGGGATATCTTACGAAGAATTTTTCTCGAGAAGCGACCAACGATATCTTTATCCGCTTTCAATAAAGTTCATGTTTCAGCGCCGTAAAGCAGAACTGGGATGATCACAGTGTTATACAAAGTCTCCTTAGTCTTCGAGATAGAACTTTACTGTTTATAAGCCCAAAAAAAAAAAAACAGCGATTGGCAAGAGTTATTCTTCGCTTGATATCTGCGCTGGTGTCATTTTCAGAATATATAGCAAAGCCAAGGTAGACAAAGACCTGTCATCGGTAACTGGTTTAACTGAGTCCCCCATTCCGAGGCTGCCGCATCTACAAAACAAACAAATATTTGGCGCAACAGCTCTTTAAAGTGCCAGGGCCTAGCTTCTCGCAACCACCCATGTTGTGTGCGTATATTTTCACACGAATGGTAGGGACCTACAGTTTAATACCGAATCCGAACGGCGATTTGAGAAGCTTTTTCGTGACAACAATACTCTCGGATGTTTGTCAGACGTTCGCAAGAGATGGGACCGTGAAAAAACTTTTTGGTGTTTTCTGGGACTCGAACTTGGAACCTCATGCATAGTGATCCGAAACACTAACCAATTACGCCACGGCGCCCATCCGTGACTAAGTCTAAGAAATCTGTTACTGCCGCTTTGTGCATTGGCGTGACTATGTCTGCAACTCCGAGCCACCAATTGATCTCCTCCAAAGCTCTCCGAGGGATGGGAAGTGTCTGCGTTTGCTGAACTTTCGGATAAAGATCAGAAGGTAACGACAGTTCAATCTTCTTCTTGGGATAACGAAGCTTGCAAATTTCTGGAGCTGTCGCAGGTTGCAACTCTGTTTCTGCGCCAGCGCGCGGAGAGAGACTCCGATCTTCTCCTTCTTTGGCTCTGGAATACTCATAATATTTTCTTTTGAATCCCACTAAATACCCAGAAACTCTATTACCTGCTTCGGTGATAAGACGGTTTTTTTGAAATTTATTATCCACCCAAGGGGCTGTAAAAGTTCTACGGTCTCCGCAACCTGAGCCATAAGTTGCGAGATCTCCAGGGCCACTAAAAGAAAGTTGTCCAGGTAAACTAAAACTCGTATGTCCATGTTTCGAAGGATCTCCGCAATCCAACATGTTATGGCTAAAAATAATCTGGGGGGAAGAGAAACCAAAGGGGAGGCATGTTAGCTGTAAGAGTTCGCCTCTGTATACCACTCTCAGAAAAGGTCGGTGGCTCTCCGATATTGGCACATGAAAGTAAGCCTGTGATATATCTATCTTTACCATCCAATCGTTGGGTTGTACAAAATCTGGTACCGAGGCGTGAGAGATTAGTCTGAAGGATCTTTCTATTACACAGTCGTTCAATGCTCTGAGGTCGAAAATAGGGCGAACTCCTCCGTTGGGTTTATTTATGAGAAACATCCTTGAAATAAAACTGGGGCTGGATTGTGTGTGTTTGTGTGTGTGTGGGGGGGCTCCAGAACTCTTACACCCCTATTATGGTAAGCGAATCGAACGTTCGACTCAAGTTGAACTCTCAGCGAATTGCTTCTGTCGTGGTATTGCTGTTAGCAAGCATTTTCATTCGAATAAAGAATAAGTGCTGACAAAGGAAAAAACAATTAAATCTCATCTGTGAAGAGTATAAGGCGACAGAAGTAATTCGCCGGGAGGTTCGACTTGAGTCGAACGTTCGATTCGCTAACCATAATAGGGGTGTTAATCTCCTTCAACCGAATATCCATCTTTTGAGATGGTCTTGTTGCAAATTTTTGCAAAATGTCCGCTGTGGGTGAATGGTCAAACGGTAGTGCATGCGATCATATGAAAACACAAGCGTTTTCACTCAGCTGAGTCCTACCAACTCCTACTCTCAACCTCCACGCGGTGACAGCCGGGTGCCTAGTACCTTAATCCAAGAAATGGGTAACCAACCCCGTTTGGACCATTCTTGGCGGAAGCAGATGAGAGAGTGCTTTCTCACTAGAGCACTCCTTCCTGTTCCATGCGGCAGCGGACGAATTCCCTAGACGGAGTCAACGGTGTCGTCTATAGTTCCAGTTAGGCTGAACTTAGTGAATACTTTGCGCGAGCTGCTTCGACGTATTCGGATCACAGGTCGGTAAGGAATTTTCAATGTTGGTCAGGACATTGGAATAGAGATGGTGGCGGAGGAGCCCTTAATGGGCCAACGGCAGCGCTCATACTCCCGTAGTGGATTACTGGCACCGGTGTACCGGTGTAGGGGAATAATTAAGGAACTGGCCCTCCACGTTGGGGGTTGTGCTGTCGGGGTAACTTCCCTACCACGTAAAAAACCTATGGCTCCGAAACAACCAAAAGCCTCGGATAAGGATGAATCAACTGATGACAACCACAGCAAACGAAATAAGGACAACGACCTTCGGATCTGTACGTGGAATGTTCTGTCCCTTTACAGACCACGTGCAGCCGAACAACTAGCAGAGGCCCTAGACTGCTATAAAGCAGATATTACCGCCATCCAGGAAGTGCGATGGGATGGGCCGGGCAAAAAGAGGAACAAAAACTGTGACATCTACTACGGTGATTGCTACAGAGGCAACAGGCAACGCTTATTCGGATGCGGATTTGTCATACGCGGCAGACTTAGGCAAGAAGTCTTAAGCTTCCGACACGTGAGCGAGCGTATTATGACTATCCGGATCAAGGCTAAATTCGCTAACATAAGCCTAATATGTGTTCATGCCCCCACAGAAGAAAAGGACCCTGCCACCAAAGAGTGTTTCTACGAGCTCCTCGACAAAACATACGAGCAATGTCCTAAATACGATGTTAAAATCGTATTGGGCGATTTTAACGCCAAAATAGGAAAGGAGGACGTCTTTGGTAGGGCAGTCGGTAAGCATAGCCTACACAACACCACGTCTGATAACGGACTAAGGCTAATTGATTTCGCTGTGGAGCGAAATGTCACCATAGCAAGCACATGGTTTCCTCATCTCGATATTCATAAGCAGACATGGCGGTCCAATGATCATGTAACCATCAACCAAATTGATCATATTGCCATCGACGCAAGGCATGCCTCCAGTATTCTGGATGTCCGGACCTTCCGAGCGGCCAACATAGACTCGGATCATTACCTTGTTGTAGCCAAGGTACGAATGCGGATATCCCAATCTGAGCAAGAAAGAAGAATTACTGTGAGAAAATTTAACGTCGAAAAGCTACAATCGCAAGAGACCGCCAGACTCTTCGCTGAACGCGTATCCCGAAATCTCTCAATCACCCCTTTGCCGGCAGCATCAAGTACCGAAGACCAGTGGCAACGCTGCCAACATGCCATCAGAAACGCCGCGACTGATGTGCTGGGTCTCGCTCGCCCACCACCGCGAAACCCCTGGTTTGACGAAGAATGCCGGCGAGTGCATGCAGCAAAACAAGAGGCATACAAAGCGGCGCTGCAGCGGAAGACGAGAGTTGCTCGTGAGCTCTACGAGCTAAAGAGACGGGAAGAACATCGGCTTCTCCAAAAGAAGAAGAAAGAGCATGAGAAGCGCGCGTTTGAGAATATCGAGAGTCTATACTCCAGGAACAATGTACGGAAGTTTTACCAAAAGGTAAAAAGAACGTGTCAGAGAAGTAATACCCGTACAGAAACCTATAGAGATGAGAATGGAAACCTCGTAGTAGAATCACAGTCGGTGCTGAGAATATGGAAAAACTACTTCTGCAGACTGTATAACGGCGACGAAGACCAATATCCCGCTGTCAGGCAGAATGAACCGTTCAACATGGACGATGATAGTCAAAATTTCCGTCCACCTGACCAAAACGAAGTGAGGATAGCAATATCCAAGCTAAAATCGAACAAGGCTGCTGGACCTGACGGCTTACCGGCCGAACTTTTCAAGGCAGCTGGGGATGAATTGGTAGAGTGCATACACCAACTCATTTCTAATATTTGGTCAGACGAGTGTATGCCTGATGAATGGAATCTCAGCATCGTTTGCCCGATCCACAAGAAAGGAGACCCCCTCAACTGCTTCAATTATAGAGGCATCAGTCTCCTCAACATCGCATACAAGATCTTTTCTGCGATATTGTGTGAACGCCTGAAACCTTTTATCAATAGCCTGATTGGACCCTATCAGTGCGGTTTCAGGCCAGGAAAGTCCACCATCGATCAAATCTTCACACTTCGGCAGATCCTGGAGAAAACCCAAGAATTCCAAATCGATACTCACAACCTATTTATCGATTTCAAGGTCGCCTATGACAGCGTCTATAGAGAAGAGCTTTATAGAGCCATGTCTAGTTTTGACATCCCTGCCAAACTTGTTCGTCTATGTTGGATGACGATGGAGAACGCTCGCTGCTCCATCAAGGTCGGTAATGACCTCACCGAGACATTTGATATCAAAAAAGGCTTTAGACAAGGTGACGCGCTGTCATGTGACTTCTTCAATATTGTACTTGAACGGATTGTGCGGAACTCACAAGCCAACACCGGAGGCACAATCTATTACAAGTCTGTACAACTGCTTGCATACGCCGACGATATAGACATTATCGGAAGATCTCAGCGGGCTGTCACCGGTGCTTTTGCAAGCATTGAGGCGGAAGCGGCCAAAATGGGTTTGGCGATAAACGAGGGCAAAACCAAGTATATGCTGTCAACTAGAAGGGAAAACCAACATCGACGAATTGGACAAAACGTCACCGTGGGCAGCTATAACTTCGAGGTAGTAAGGGTCTACCTTGGCTCTGCTATAAATTCTACTAACAAAATCAGTGCAGAAATCAATCGAAGAATAACTCTTGCCAATCGCTGTTTTTTTGGGCTTATAAGGCGATTCAACAGTAAAACCCTATCTCGAACAACTAAGGAGACTCTGTATAAGACCTTGATCATCCCAGTCCTGCTTTACGGTGCTGAAACACGGACTTTATTAAAAGAGGATGAAGATATCCTTGGTCGCTTCGAGAGAAAAATTCTTCGTAAGATTTTCGGTCCCGTTTGCGTTGACGGGTTTTGGAGGAGAAGATTCAATCACGAACTATACGAGCTGTACAGCGACATCGACCTAGTCAAAAAACTGCGTATTGGACGTCTGAGATGGCTAGGACATGTAGAGCGAATGGACACCAACGCTCCGGCTCGCAGAGTCTTCGAATCTAATCCCGAGGGACGACGCAGTAGAGGGAATCATCGCCGTAGGTGGCGCGCACAAGTTCAAGGGGACCTCGACCAACTTGGAGTGCGCAACTGGAGGCAATTAGCTAAAGACCGAGCTAAATGGAGAGGCTTGTTGGTTGAGGCCCAGGTTCACCCCGAACTGTAGCGCCACCTAAGTAAGTAAGTAAGCTGTCGGGCAAACTAGAGGTGGTCTGCAACGAAAGGGTATCCTTGCTCGAGTAATACCCTTTAAAATGAAGGAGTTGGCACCCAGACTCTGCCACCTGTCCCTGAAAAGCTTTAGCTGTCCCCCCCTGAAGAGCTGAAAGTCATTTGGTGTTCTCTTTCGTCGTTTGTCCTGCTTTCTCTTTGCTTGTCTTTCTTTGTAACTGTTCCAGTGTGCAGATCTTTTATAATTATACCTAGACTCACTCTTCTGCTTCCTTTCGTTGTTATATATAAAGGGCGATGACTTTAAAAAGATCTCCTCTCCCTAGAAACAGAGGGAGTACTAAGCCAGGTCTGGGCCCCACCAAGTGATTGCATCAATGCCTGAAGTGCATGTTTGTCGAACAGATGCTCTGAACGTGAATGAATGTTTCGAAGTGCTGTCTGGACGTTCTTATTGGAAATCTCAGAAATTAATCTCTCACGCCTCACCTCAATGCACCGCCTTCTTGCCGCATATGACTTGCAGAGCTAGTTCTGTGTTCTTATCCGAATCAGAGGACGATCCGAATAAACTGGTAAATTTGTCAAACAGAGAATTCGGGTTTAAGCCATCCGGTGACTTAAACGCCCAGTCAATTATTGACTGTAGTCCCGATCTCAACAATGCCCTCTGTTCCAGCAAGGATAAGGCTGCCATTACCTGCTCTGTGGAAACTAAGTAATCTTTTGTTTTGCTGAGCATCCAAAGCTCGTCATTTACCTGTAACTGAACAAAACCTGGAGTCGAACATCTTCATTGCCTTTGAATACCGCACATTCTTCCAAGTTGGTAATCCAAAATGTGGCAATCTGATGAGCGATTCCAGATGTTCTCTATTTGCTGGTTGGACGGTATTTGCATCATTCTCAGTCTGTAACTGACCCAGATTAAGCGTTCTTCTAGATCATTCCGGGTGATCGAGACAACTTTCAGGTAATTGTATCGGCCTTCCATGGAACTGGGGCGTTTCATCTTCCTGCGGAATAAACATGCCCATACACTGGGACAAAAACTTAACTTGATCTGTTAATTCACCGAGCCGCTGAATTATAGATGTCTGTTCCCCCGACCTGGACTCTGCCTTCCGCTTATTAGGTGGTGGTTAAGCCATCTGTTCGTTTTCGGATGATGAAATACTCGACGACGATGAACTCATTTTTGAACATCGAGGGCTGTCGTCCCTCTTCTTCGATTTATTAGGTGATAAACTCATCTTAAAGTTATCATATTAGTACACTGTCTATATTGTGACGGTTATTCACTATAATAACATCAATCCAGTCACTTGCTCTACGTTAATTTTTCACTTAAACGTGATTGTTCTTCAATTGCGACCTAATGGCGACGAAATGCACAACGCTATGAAGAAATTAATACCTGGTAGGCGCTTGCAGTGTTTGACAACTACGCACACTCCCTTTGGGCTTCAGTTCGATTGGTTTCTAGGGGAGTTTAAGGTGAATACGTAAGACTTGAAGGCGAATACACAATGACTTCTTCAACAGCGACGCTGTGTTTTCGCCAGGCAGATAATAAGTTGTGCTCTCCTTTAATCCAATTTTTAAAATCTTATTTAATTATCTATCAGTTTTGGAATCACATTTAACGAATTAATATTTTCTTTCGTCCTTGCAGACCTGCCTTCCAAACCGCATGTGAAAAAGAAGAAACTCTCTGTAGATGCCACACCTGCCGCTGAAATAATTCGTGAGAAACAACATCAAGTGGAAACGACTGAAGATGACTCGGATTCGGGTTCAATGGATACACGTCGAAAAAAGAAGGCGCGTACAACCTTTACTGGTCGGCAAATATTCGAATTGGAAAAACAATTCGAAATTAAAAAGTACCTAAGCTCGAGTGAAAGGACTGATATGGCTAAGCTGTTGAATGTAACAGAAACTCAGGTAAGTGATTGTTCTAGCATCAGTATGAGTAGATGATGCATCGCAGTAAATTTTAATATCCGCCTACGGCGCCAGGCGCACACAATTACCAAATGCCGCAACTAAGGCGATGAAAATATTAAAAAGGATTACAAGCTTAAATGAGCTTGAACACTAGTCATAGCTTAACAGAATGGCACCGACCACGACGACGACCTTTCCCCTGGCAGGCATTTGTAAAACAAATCAAATCAAAACAGTTTAACCACATTTTAGATGCACATTGCTCTCTCTGCCCCTCTCCTGTGGCATTTGGCAAATACTTTAATCCATTTGGCCCAAAACTTATTATCTGCAGTAGTACACGGATTCAGTAGCGAGTGCAATTCTGATTCCGAGTGCAGCCCATTAATTTGCACGACCACTTCAGCTGCCGCCGCGAAAATTGCAAATTTCCCTTTCGAATTTTAAATCGCACATCGTTTCTACTTAATGGCCCGCGGATACTTGCGCGCATACACACAGATAGATACACGAACAAAAGCATATTCGTCGTCGTTTATTTGTTTTATTTTTGTGTAATTATTTATAAATCAATTAGTACACCATCATCGCAGTAGTAGCAGCAGTAGCCAGCCAACGAGACCGATGGGGAGGCGGAGCCAGTGGCGCTGCTGGCTAGTGACACAATGTATCTGCGGAACAGAGTACTATCAGATACAAACATATCTATGTAGATGCGTTTGCAGTGAGTGGGTGGATGGGTGGTAGGGATGTGTGTGCGAAGGTAGGCTGGCTAAATGAAATTAATTTCACGAAAAACAATTTTTTTTTTGTTCTGTTCCTGGTATGCTCTAGCAGCCGCATGTCCGTCCTCTCTCTCTCTCTCTGTCTGAATCAAATGATGGTAGTGGATGGTAGATCAGTGTGTCAAGCAATTTAATGAAATTATTTATAATTTGGATAACTGCCAGAGAAATAGTATTTTATGGGCACTCTGCCGTTGCCGCTGCCGCTGCTGCATGGCGGTCAAATTTAAAATTCTCAACCACCGAGCAATTGAATACAAGTGGCAGCGAGCATTCCGCACCGCGCCTAGTTCTGCGGCAAATATGGTGAAATTAATGCGATGCAATCGATTAGATGTGAATTTGAACAGAGCCATCAGCCAACCCCTTCACTCACCACCCCAAGCCAATGCAGTGCTTGGGGTCAATTAAACGCGAAATAGTATCTAATAGACAGCAACGTGAATCTATGCGGCGACTGTGTACAATGAGATGACTATTTGAGCGAGTGGCCCCCAGGGTCGTTTTGCGTTCACCTGCGATGCAATAGTGATTACAGTCGACGAAAAGGGCGTAGGTGCACGTTGATTTCTTTTTCGTTTTGGAAACAGATTTGATGTTGCAATATAACTCGGAGGGGTACTTGGTACCTCTCTAAATCCCAAAGTACTGTAAACGAGAGAAGCGAGAGCGAAACGAGTGAAAGAAAAGAAGAAACAACAAGAATTTCCTTTACACAGGCGTACTTTATTGGGTTGACTATGTTGCCCCTGTAACAAACTGTCGGCGATTGACCCCAAGTGCAGCTACGGGGTTTGCTTAAATACCTTTAGAAGGTCTGGATGCACCGTCGATCTAACAACTCGGCCATCCTTAAATGATCGTGTCCTCAGTAGAGGCCCTAGGACCCACAAGGGGATACAGGACATAAGTAATTAAGTCACGATCCGGACCTCGCTATCGCTCTTCGGGATGAGTTGTTTCCCGAAGCTCTCATCCTTGGACACTGACAGCTTTGAATCATCCTTTGATCGAGAGTGGAACCTTGATTTTGGGTAATTAAATGGGTCTTAAATTTGTTCCTGCTACGCCCTGATTTATAGCAGCTGCTTTTGGAACCGCTTCTATCCTCTCTGGGACCCCTTCGACCACATCTAGATCCACTTTTACTACGCCTTGAGCCACTTCGACTGCGCCCGTGACTGCTGGACCCAATACTGCTCCTTCTCGATCCGCTACGACTTCGTCTCGGGCCGCTGCGCGACCCACTTCTATTACAACTGCATCTTCTCTTATCTGACCTAGACCTCAAGCAGCTTCCTGATCGCCTGAATCCGTTCCTGCTTCGCCTCTAGCCAATTTTGCTGCGCCTAGGTCCGATTCCACTCTTCTTACGTCCTGATCCGCTCCTATTGTGGCTAGAACAACCCATGCTGCGCTTCGATCTACTCCTACCATGACTTGGACTCCCTGAGCAGCTCTTGGATTCTCTGCGACTCCTCCATGGAGACACAGTCCTACATTCAGTGATGGAGATGCATTTACATGCCTTCACGATCTTCACTTGTGGTTGGTCCACCAACCTGCGCCCAATCAGCATCGCATAAGGTTGACTCTCGTCCAGCACGATCAGAACCGCGCACCATGAGGTAAGTTTGTCGACGGCTATTTCAGCGCGTAGACTCACCCAACGGTCTCGCAAGTCCCTCCTCCGAAGCCCCTCACCTGCCTCCGGTCCTCGACGTTCTCGATGTGTCCTTCGTCAGCGACTGAACGGCGCAAAGTGACGCAATCACTCCCCAAGTCGATGAATGCTTGGACTAGATGCCTTTCCACTGTGGCGTCCTTCACGTACTCTGCCGTATACTCCGTCGGTTCCTCCTTCAACAGCAACTGCGTTGGGTACGTTGCAGTGGGCTATCCCGTTTATAGTGCCCCACCTGTTGACACTCGAAACACCTTACTCCGCCTTCTGCACCTTCCGATCGGCCAATATTCCTTTCTCTCGCTGTCGAGACTTCTCTGGTTCGCATCGACTCATGGGCCTTAGTCCGACGATCCATCGGACTCTTTGTAGGAGGTCGTCAACCGACGATGGCCTCGCCGCCCGGAACGCGTGACACTCCTGGCGCTCGGCATCTGCAATTCCCTGAATTATATATTTTATCAGGAAAGTCTTCTGCACACATCCCATCCTCCGCTCTCTCAGCCAGTCATGGACGTCCGCGTCATCATCGGTTGTCGGGAAGTTCCGGCATAATTCAGCGAAAAATTGGTCCAGCGTATCCACCGTTGTACCCCGACTCCATAATTTGGCTGCACCCACCAGTTTTGTCGTAGCCGCCATCAGTAGCAACCTTTCACCGAGAACATAAATGGACTTCAAAATGAGTACGCCTGCCCCCGCTCCAAAAGTTGCATTGCCGGTAACTGAGCTGTATTATCTTTTTTAGGTTGATGGGGTGGCTATACATGGACGTACAGCCTTCACTTGAATCTCTGTGGATTCGTTGTGTTCCCAAGTTGTGGTATGCTTGAACGCTGGAATTTAAAGTAGCTTTTAGTGGCTGTGGCTGTTTTAGTGGTTATTGATAGTTCGTCCAAAGAATTTTCCGAGAACGTTTTTTTCTAGTTATACACAATGGGCAGTGTCCTCATTCGCATCTACGTTACAGCAGCATATGCAAAGGTCTCGAGTGCTTGCTTAGCCCAAGGATTTCTTTTATGGTAATGTGTCCAGAGTGTTCTTGAAATGCAGCATAGTGGGAGGGCACTCCTCTCTTCAGCCAGCTTTTGAAATTCCAAAGTTATGACGGATCTTAGAAGTGTATCATGTCCAGTTCTGAGCCCTTTTTATTACCATGGATGCCCCTGTATTCTGGGTCACAGATGATTGAAAACTCTAAGTGCTCTCAGCTCGATGCGACATCACTTGACTAACTTCGAATTTATTACTGCGGATGAGATGACTATGATTGCTGCATGCTTACGCTTATGTTTATAATACTCGTAAATGTCGGTAACTTTTTCTGGGGGTAGCGTCAGCCTCTACTAGAACTTCCAGCTGAAACCTACAGCGAAGACATAACTCTTGCAGTAGCTTGGTCATATGGCTGGAAAAATTGTTCGCTCTCTTGATGATGATTTGCATATTACAGCGGTTATCGGGAAAAAATACTGTGAATGAGAAGCAAAGTTAAAAAATAACAAAAACCTCCCCAGTTATCTGGACGCCACCCCGTAGTTTTTCTAAAGCATAAACAACTGAGCTTCAAAAACCACTACACAAAAATCTTTCTCTCTCTATCTATCCTTTCCTACGCCCGCACTGTGTGTAAACATGTTAAGGGTAGTCATAACCACTTGAGCGCGCAAAAAATAATTTAAAAAAAAAACAAAAAACAGGATCGAGCATCTCATAAAATGGAAAATATCTTTCCTCTCCGCCAGAATTCCCCATTGGCATAAAATGGGTATCCCATATCATAGCCTTAGTATCATCGCTGTTTCTTCTGTCCTATGTAAAGTAATCGTACCAGATTGCGATTGAGCCGACTGTATACCATATTATCATACTTAGAAAGCCAGCTACATCCTCTGCATATCTTTTTCTAGCCTGTACATCCTGCTACACACTTCACTTTTTGTTCACTTGTATCATGTCTCCCCTTGTGGGTCCTAGGGCCTCTACTACGCCTACGTGCCATCGTCTACGGTTTCTGGCAATGTGTCTCAGCTCTTCCCAATTTCCCCCCAACTGCCGTGCCTCCTTCTTCACTCTTCTGCGCCATGTTCTCCTCCGACCGCCAGGTCTTCTGCCATCCTGAGTTAAATGGTTCTATTGCATAGCATGGTTAGCTATGGAACTATCACCCTTACGGAACATGTGACCAATCCACTGCTACTTCCGCCGTTGGATGGTTGTGCCTATTGGTTCCTGACCCGTTCTCTCGTAAAGGTGTTCGTTAGAGATACGATTGGGCCAGAAATTCCTTAAGATATTTCGCAGGCACCTATTAACGAACGTTTGCAGCTTCCTGGTGATAGTAGTGGTCACTCCCCACGTGCTGCATCCATATAACAGCACGTATTCAACATTGGAGCGGGACAGTATTAGCTTGGTGTTCGAACTGATTGCACTGCTTCGCCATATTTTGGACAACATCCCGAACGCGGACTTTGCTCTGGCGATCCTGTTGGCTATATCCAGTTCGGTTCCACCATCGGTCGAGACAATACTCCCAAGATACTGGAAATCCTCTACTCTGTCTACCGGTTGTCCAGCAATACATATTTGAGCCGATGAGTTAGTTCCAAGGCTGATAATTTTAGTTTTTGCCGTATTAATTTTCAGCCCGACGACACCTGCCTCCTTCTCCACATCTGCTGTCATTTGGTGGAGGTCCATAATTCTGTGGGAGAGTAAGCATACATCGTCAGCGTAGTCAAGATGTTTCAGTTGAGATGTAAGATCCCATCGAATTCCTCCGTTTCCCGTCGACAAAGCTGCATGAAGCACATCGCTAATCACCAATAGGAATAGTATTGGTGAAAGAATACAACCTTGTCTTACCCCACTTTGAATCTCAAATTGCTCAGACAACCTTCCTCCGTGCAGAACGTGACATTCGTAGCCTTCATATGGAGCTTTGATAATAGCAATTAATTTATCGGGAATATCTCTCCTGCGTAAGGCACGCCAAATAAACTCCCTGTTGCCATTCGAACGTCTTCTCAAAATCGATGAACAGCAGGTGCAGTGGCGATCGATATTCAACACACTGTTCGATGATAATCCACAGGGTGTTGATGTAGTCGGCGCAGGAGCATCCGTAGCGGAAACCTGCTTGTTTGGCGTCGAGTCTTGCCTCGAGATGTTGTTTGACTCGCTCCAGGATGAGTTTAGCTACAGCAGGCAGCACGCAGATACCCCTCCAGTTTCCGCACTCCATTAAATTACGTTTCTTAGGTAGCTTGACGATCATTCCGTTTTCCTACTCGTTAGGAGGGCTCAGCTCCCAAGCTCTCTCTATAAGTGGAAGCAGAAGCTCAGCCGATGTTGTGGGCGTTGCTCGTAAGACCTCTGCTGGCATACCGTCAAGTCCTACCGCCTTGTTGGTTTTGAGTGCCTTGATCGCGGTAATGATCTCATCTTTACTGGGAGTCGTGGTGCGTATTCGGGAACTTCTCACCTCGGGTATCTCAGTTTGATTTGGGAGCATATCGCTAGAGAATACGCGGTTCAAAACCGTAGCAAAATGCTCTTTTCATCTCTTGAGCTGGTCCTTATCCGAAATGAGCAAGGACCCGTCTAAGCTTTTCACTGGGTGTTGGCTGGAGCTGCGACCACCTATCGGCTCTTTGGTGACTCTGTAGACGGTCCTGCTGTCACACCTCCGTGCTGCTTCTTCTGATTCTGTAGCCAGCGCGTTGGTGTAGTTGCGGCTGTCACTTCGCACGCTACGCTGAACTTCTCTCATCTTCATGCGATATAGGGACTCCAGCTCGCTTCACCCTGATGCTGGACTAGCTACAATGCGAGCTTTCAGCTGTTTTCGTTCGTCAATCCGTCTCTAGGTATCCTTGGAAAGATACGCCCTATGTCTTCCCTGCGATTGATCGACTATTCTTTCAGCACCAGATGTACCAAAAAAAATATTTTTCACAGCACACCAATGGTCTTGGGTGGTTGCGGGCATTGAGCTGCTGATTGCTTCCACACCTTGCGAAATGTGCTCCCTTAATTACTGGCGCACTGAGGGATCACTAAGTCTATCGATATTGAACCTAGGCATTCTTGTGTTATCGTGTGATCTTCGAACTGCAGCAGTGCGTAGTTGGGAGTGGCTATCATAAGATGGTGATCTCGTACTATCTCCACATATGCCCCTCGTCTGTTTCAGACGTCCAGGAGACTACTTCTAAAGCGGCGGCTGATGGCAAAATGGTCAATTTCGTTGGAGGTTGCTTGCCTGTCGTTGGAAACCCAGCTGACTTTGTGGCAGGTTTTGTGCTCAAACATGGTGCTACCCATCACAAGGTGGTTGCCATTGCAGAAATCCACAAACCTTTCGCCGTTGTCATTGCTGTTGCCTAGTCCATACTTCCCGATTATATATTTGAGCCCTTCGTTGTCGCTGCCTACCTTGGCATTCAAATCCCCCATCACTATGACAATGTCTCCATTTGGTGTTGAGTTGAGCTTGTAGGAGGAGATTGTAGAAGCTCTTTTTTTCATCCTCAGACGAGACATTTGTTGGGGCATAACACTGTATGATGGTGACGCGTCGTACTCTAGTCCAGAATCTGGTCATCATAATCCTATCACCATGAGGCTGCCTGGGAACTCGCATGGGCTCAATCTGATTGAGAATCTGTGGGCCATTATTAAAGCGAGGATTTCAGCAATCATTGGGATATGACGAGCAAGTTAAAAATATGTGCGGAACCTTAATTTAAATATTCAATGGCAATGTCGGGCATGTTAAGTACTAATCCAAAATATTTGAAAAAACACAGAAAAATACTAAAAATCTGCTTGGCCCAATTAATTTACACAGCTCTGTACCTCCATCCACTATATTGTTTAGAGCGACGGTAAAACAAATCATTCAAGGTGAATTTATTCAGTTGTCCAACAATGCCTCATTCACCTGCGTATTTCCAAAACCCATTTAAAATTCAATGACTTCAACTAAATGTCGCTCAGTGTACAATTGCTGTATTCAGTGCACATTCCACTGCGCTAAATGTTCCGAAATTATTAAATTCACCCCCTTCGGCCGTCCATCCACATCTCTCATTGCCCCACACACAGTCTACATCCTCAAACAATCTGCTGTTGTTACTTGGCCGCCAGTTGCTGTGTATGGTGGCACGCTAGTCAGATGGGGGTCGTGTCCACGATATTAATTGAGATTTATTGACTAATTAGAATAAATTAACATTGCAACAATCTGTGCATATTGAATGGATTGTTATTGTTATTGCTGCTTGCATACGAGTACATATATATATATTCCTCACCCGGAACGTGGGGACGGGCTGCATTATAATGCAATACAAATGGCATTCTAAGCGCTGCGCTAATACATGAGCACCGATTTAAATCCTCGCCAGAAGGGTTGCTCTCTGGCATTTATGCGATGATGCCAACTATCGATATTGATTAGCACCTCTTTAGTCAGTGTATACTATATGTGGGTGGTGGTGATACCCTGGTTGGGGTGTCATCTACACATTGCTCCGGGGAAACACAATTGCTAAGCTGGCTCACACTCACACATACTCGTCGTCATCTGATGGCATTAATAACCAAATTGGTCATAAATATTATCTGGGAAATTGAATCTTTAGCATTATGGCAATAATAATAATAGTTTCATGCTAATGCGAACAGATTAGATACCCTAATGTGAACGGTAGCTCTCTCGGGAAATGTGCCACTGGTGGATGGCTATTTAGTAGCTTTTGTTGGGTTGAAGCGCCCCGCATGGGTAAAGTGGTTAATTGTTAGTCGATGAACTTATGGTGGGAGTTGGAAGCAGTATTTTGCGCGCTGTCGATGCTGCAGTTAAGTGGTTTATCGGGAGCGGTGGATCTTTTTGTGTTGCACTTGATGGGGAAGTTCTAAAATAGAAATGGAAATCGATGCTCTGCACTACTTGTAGGCATCCACAAGTCGGTTTATTGTTTGAAAAGTTCAAACCACTTTGCTTATACTGGATAACAAGCAATTTGTGGGGCAGACATGTGGTACCATTTGAACAACTTGTAGTTTTATAGTGTGCAGCTGTCTCCCCCTATTTTGGTTCCTCATCCGTTCTATGGTGAACAGCACCAGAATATCCTTAAAAAGTTCCAAGCGATTGCAGCTCTGTTGTAATGGTAGCAGTCGCTTTCTATGTACTGCATCCATATTACAGCATGGACTCGACATTGGTGCAGAATAGTCGTAGCATTGCTTCGCGATACCTTAGACAACATTTCAAATGCAGATTTGGCTGATTCTGCTGATGACATGTATTTCGGTTCCACCATCAAACAATATGCATAATTGTTCCTACATATCGAACTCTAGCGACTGTCTGTCTAGCAATGCTTAATTAGGGAGATAAGTTGAGTCCCATAGCGTGAGTCCACCTCACTAAACCTAATGTCATTTGGGGGGGTTTCAAGATTCTATGAGAAAGCAATCAGACGTCATCGACGTAGTACAGGTGTTTAACTAAAGTACGAATTTTTTTTTTTTTTTTTTTTTTTTTCCGAGGGTAGGTGAAAATCTTCAACAAGACACTATGAGGATCGACAGCGCGTGCTCATAGTAGTGTGGGATTCTTACCCACTAAAAAACCTCCCTTCAAAACAGACTTGTTTTTATTTTTACTACAACTAAGTATTCGACTTATCAAGTAGTTTTCGTTTCGCGAAATAATGACGTTTTGCAGGTACCTTCCCATTAGAAGTTCCTGCCAGCTCCGCAGTTTAGACGCGGTTACTTATCGCGCTAGGTCTAAAGGTTTGGTTCTTTGTAGACGGCGCAGTAAATTTCTTTCTTCCAAAAGTTGGAGGACTGTAATATTTACGTGACTTTCTAGTCGACTTCTATGCTTTGTCGCGTAGGTTTGAATTTCATCTTCGATTGTTTTAATGCCAAGGTCTCTGTGGATATCGCTATTTCTGATATACCATGGCGCATTTACAATACCTCTTAACACTTTGTTTTCAAAAGTTTGTAAAATTTTAATATTACTTATTTTGGTACAACCCCAGAGTTGTATACCATATGTCCATACAGGCTTTAGCACTTGCTTATATAAAAGCAGTTTGTTATATATATTAAGCTTGGAATATTTTCCAAGTAACCAATACATTTCTCGATATTTGTTATCTAGTTCTTTGCGTTTTTTCTTAACGTGCGTTTTCCATTTCAGCTTTGTATCAAGTGTCATTCCAAGATACTTAGCCTCGTTTGCAAACGGGATTTGAACCGAGTTTGAAAAGATCGGCAAATTATTTATTTTTTTATAAGTAAAATTTACATGAACAGATTTGGTCTCGTTGAGTGCGATTCGCCAAATCTTTGTCCATTCATTTACTCTATTCAAAGCTTCTTGCAGTTTTTCTGTAGTATCTTCGACCGTTTTACCTACTGTCAAGATAGCAGTGTCGTCGGCAAATGTAGCTAGCTCAGTGCCTTCTACTTGCGGTATATCACGAGTGTATAATAGATATAAGACTGGACCAAGAACGCTTCCTTGCGGCACCCCAGCCATTATTTCCTTAAAATCTGAATATTCGTTTCCACATTTGACGCGGAATAGCCTATTCGTAAGGTAGTTCTTCAAAATATTATATAGGTGCTCTGGCAGAACTTGTCGTAATTTAAACTTTAAGCCTTCGTGTCAGACCTTGTCAAAGGCTTGAGAAACGTCAAGGAATACGCTTGAACAAATCTTTTTTTCTTCAAGTGATTTTTCGATTACATGTGTTATTCGATGTACTTGTTCAACTGTAGAATGCTTACTTCTAAATCCGAATTGATGATCAGGGATGAGATGCCCTTCTTCTATAACCGGCTGTATTCGACTAGCCAATATTCTCTCGAACACTTTGGATATAATTGGAAGAAGCGAAATCGGTCTATAAGAGGATTTTTCATTCGGCGGTTTTCCAGGCTTAAGGACCATTATAACTTCGGCGACTTTCCATTGACTGGGAACATATTCTAGTCTAATCGCGGCGTTTATAATGAACAGAAGCTTAATTAGAGCTTTTCTTGGTAGTGCTTTAAGAACCTCTCCCGTAATTAGGTCGTATCCAGGAGCTTTCTTAGGTTTAAGTTTCTTTATTTCTTCCTTAAGTTCGGTAAGCGTTGCATTTCTTATTACGCTATTGTCTATATACGACGTATTTATATTTTCAATAAGAGCTTGTCCATCAAACGGTTTGAATGTTTCTTCCAGGTGGGCGGCAAAAACTTGCGCTTTCTCTTTATCATGCCTGGCCCATTCGTCTTGATTTTTCCTAATTGGCGCGGCTTGAATTTGAGGTTTTTTAATACCTTTTATAGCCTTCCAAAGCGAATAGTTAGAATCTTTTTCTGCCGTTAAGCTTTCTAGGTAAGTTTGTATTTCATTATTCTTAAGGTCTTTAATAGATCTTTTTAGTGAGTTGCACAAACGGTTAAGATGTGCTTTATGTTGCGGAGCCCGAGTTTGTTGCCATCTTTTACGCGCTTTTCTCTTCTCCTTAATCATCTCTTTTATTTCCTGCGGATAAATTTTAATGTAACTGGCCGGGGTTCTCTTTAGTTTGGGAGTATTCTTCCACGCGGCATCCTGTAAGATTTCGACGAAGCGATCTACTTCAACTCCAAGTTCATAGGGCGTTTTAAGTGATACGCTCAGCTCAATATTTGCTTCAATATCTTTTTTAAAGCCGTCCCAATTAGTTTTCGCGCCAGTTAATCTGGCCGGTCCTACTTTTTTAATCAAAGTTTCGCTTATCGTCATAATGATTGGAGAATGATCAGAGGAGAGATCAAAGCTTTCTTCAACTTTTATACAGTTGCTAGATATTCCTTTAACAACAAAGAAATCAATCAGATCTGGTATCTTATTTCTATCAGTTGGCCAATATGTTGGTTTACCCGTCGAGTAAAAATCACAACTGAATTGCATACCCGCATTATAAAGCTTTCTACCTTTCTGAGAGGCGTACCTTGAGCCCCAGAAGGGGTGTTTCGCGTTGAAGTCACCACCAATAATAAAATTTGGTTTAAGGAAGTTGAAGATGTTTGTGAAATCACTTTCTTCAAGTTTACATCGCAGTGGACAATATATGGACGAAATGTTGAAAGCAAAATGTCTATTTCTAACGCGTACCGTGCTTACTTGCATTGCTTCTAATTCAATTTTTATTTCCGCTGAGTGTTCGATATTTTCTTTTATAAACAAAGATGATCCGCCTCTGGCTCTTTCCGATGGGTGAAAGGCGTGATACCCGCTATATCCCCTTATCTTAATATTCGATTGCTTTTTCAGATGAGTTTCACAGACCAAGCATATATCAATATCTTTCTCTCGCATAAATATTTCTAACTCGTCGAGTCTTTGTATGAGCCCGTTAGCGTTCCAAGTAAGAATTTTAAGCGTTTCTTTCATATTCTGGTTGAAGTGCGCGTGTTATGAATGTTGTTTTCTAGTGCAACTAGTCTCTCGAAAATTAGTTTATTTGTTTTGCATTGCTCTTCAAGTTTCGCAAGAATTAGGGAAAAAACATTGGATACATGATCTTCTGAACTACCTCTATCACTATTTTTCAATGTCGCAACTTGAGAAGGAGTTTTTACATTAAAGTTTGGACGGTTTCTTGCTTTGATCTCCCGTGAGTTGTCGGTCGTGTACGTACCCTTAACTGTCTTTGCCGCTTGAGCATAAGACTGCACGCCAATATTCGGAGATTTTGCTTCTGTTACCTTATCTCTATTACTTTCGGATTTTTTATCATTAACCGATCTTAAGTTAATATTGACGGACTTTCTATCTTTCGCTGCTTTTTTCGTAGCTATTTTGGGTCTGTTCTTGATTGGTTTCATATTCGGACGCATCGAATTTTTTAGCGTATCGCGGCGTTTTTGAAGCTCTTTCGCCACTTCGCAACCTCGATAGTTCGCAGGATGTTTTCCCTTGCAATTTATACAAGTGGCTGGGGTTTGCTTGTTTAGGTGACACTCTTCCGAGAGATGTTTACCTGCGCATTTGACGCATCGCGGCTCTTTCTGGCAGTAAGTCTGCGTGTGATTGAAGCCTTGACAGCGCTTACACTGCGGGATCGATCTGGAGGTCTTACGCATGGGTTCGATTTTGACCACGATGTTTAGAATAGTCTTGATACCATATATAATATCTTTATTTTCGTCTTTATCAAAACTAAGCATGAATAGTGGAAGACCGCGCTTTACCAATTTTTCATGATCTCCCTCCGACTGTTGCTTCTCCTTCTTGATAATATTGACGGCATCAAGAATTTTAAAGCCTTTGTCTTGAAGGTCGTGCATTACATCTTCTTTAGTGCACGAGGGGTGGAGTCCCCTTGCTACAACACGCAGTGGTCTTTCTAACTTATTTTCATAAGTATACCACTGAATCTTTTCGGCATTCAATTTTTTAGATACTGATCGGTAACCGTCGGCATCATCGACATTGATTTTCCACGTATTGTTTCGCAGAGATGTCACCTTAAACTTCGAAGCCAGAGTTCCTTTAAGGAGGCAATGCAACTTATTATAGTCCGTAATTCCAACGACGTTTATCGGTGGCGGAGGACGTAATTTTGGTTGTTGTTGCTTTTCTTGCATCTCCTTGCGCTTTTCATCTTTTTGTGGCTCGACTTCCGGTGAGGAACCAGCTTTTCGTTTTTTGCTAGGTCGTTTCTTTTCGACCCAATTCGTTTCGCGTGTTAGCTCTTCTTCATCCGTCTGGTATTCGCGACTAGGTGAGCGATGTGAGCTAACTGTATTTTCTTTTTGTAGGTACGTGTTTTTTAGGGCATTATTTTCTTGCCTGAGTAAATCTACCTCTTTCTTGAGCTCACGATAGAGTAGCTCCATTTCGCTAAGCTTGGTACGGAGTACGTCGTTTTCCTCCTCAATGCTTTTAGATTTCGCTGAGTCCCATTTTTCACGCGTTTGCGCTTCCGGCGGACTTCTTTTTCCGGAGACGTTCGATCTTGTTGGTGGAGATCGAGATACCCTTGTACTTTTTGAGAAGGGATTTATAAGGTGCAATAAATGGCTCTCCCCAGAATCCGTAGAGCCGACCTCCGAAGAGGGTGGATTTTCCAGTTTACCTGGACTGCCACCTGGGGTATTTAAATCTTTTGTTTTGTTCATTGCATGTTTTTTGTATACGCCATACTCGGTATACGGAGGGTGGATTTTAGTCGCCTCTTACGACAGGCATGCCTACCTCGGGTATATTCTAACCCCTACCCGAAGGGGGTAGAACATTAATAATGGTCACCCCACTTTGGATCCCGAATTTGTCCATCATCAATTCAATTCTCAGATATTAAGGGACTTTGTCTACCCATGAATCTGCTATAAGTTCTGAAAACGACACCATCGCAGAAATCAAACGAAGAATAACTTGCAAATCGCTGTAATTTTTTTTTTCTTTTTGCTAATAACGCAATTCAACAGCAAAGCCCTATCTCGAACAACTAAGGAGACTCTATATAAGGACCTTGATCATCCCAGTCCTGCTTTACGGCGCTGAAACATGGACTTTATTGAAAGAGGATGAAGATATCCTTGTTCGCTTCGATACAGAAATTCTTCGTAAGATATTCGGTTCCGTTCGCGTTGATGGGTTTTGGAGGAGAAGATTCAATGACGAACTATACGAGCTGTACAGCGACATCGAACTAGTCAAAAAACTGCGTATTGGACGTCTAAGATAGCTAGGACATGTAGAGCGAATAGATACCAACACCCCGGCCCGCAGAGTCTTCGAACCTAACCCGGAGGGACGACGTAGCAGAGGGCCTCCTTGCCGTAGGTGGCGCAAACAAGTTCAAGGGCACCTCGACCAACTTGGAGTGCGCAACTGTAGGCAATTTGCTAAAAGCACAGCTAAATATAGAGGCTTATTGGCTAAGGCCCAGGTTCATCCCAAACTGTAGCACCATCTACGTTAGTATGTAATTCAATTCTCAGATCCAGTAACCTAAATCTTGAGGTAAAATTGTGATTACAATTCCTATTAGTCATGACTCTGTTCTTCTCACTGAGCAGCGAATAGTTGTGATTGTTCTGTAGTTTAACTGCTCGGTTGCTCACTGTGAATTAGTGCTTCGCAAACCGTAGATAACTCTTCATGACAAGCACACACTGCTTGCTCTCTGTTTTTCAGTAACATCAGCATAATTGTGATCGTGATTGCTGAATGATATATGTGGGTTAGCTGCTCAGTGCTCTGTGTAGATGTATACTGTATAGTATGGTTGTAAGAGCTCTATCTATGGTATCAGAGGGATCACTCTTCGCACCACCGCGCGTTGAGGTTCCATGCTCGGATCACAGAAAACACCAACGGTCCTACTTCTCGCGAACGTTTGAAAAACATCGGAGAGCATCGTTGTCACAAAAATGCTTCTCAAGAACAAAATAAAAATTGGCCTACGGTAGGTCCCTTTCATTCGTGCGAAAAATATCACGAGTGGTTGCGAGAAGCTAAGCTTAGGCCCTTCATGAGCTGTTGCACCAAATATATACTTGTATGTATGTATGTACGATGTAGAGCTGATTTCTACCTTACTGTGGGCGGACACAAGAAGTTTGGAGTGGCTGTTCAGGTGTTCAGGGTAGATGCATATGTATATACCAAAACGTAGCGTAATCGTCATAGTTAGTACGATGAGGAGATATGTGGAATAAGGTTGCGGGTATTGGTGTTTAGAGAAATCGCTTGAGCCGAGGCGGGGACGATCGATGTTACCAGATAACAACTGATGAATAAAAAGCATGTAGGCAGAATAACGACGTTTTTCCAATTACTGAAGATTAATCAGTCTAAGGAGATTAACATAGGGTGGCGGATTGAGGTTCTCAGCCCAACACAGACCGCGTAAGGCGAAGCGAATGAGCCTGTGCTGCACAGCCTCGATTGGCATGATATGGGCAGCATAATACCCAGACCATACTTGGCTGGCATAGTCGAGAAAGGTGAGATACGGGTCATACAACTCGTTTGGCCACGATTTCACAAAGACAAGTGCTGAGTTGGCTCTACTTTACTTGTGACATTGTCGATGTGTGATCGAAAGTTGAGTTCACTATCGCAACTAACGTGACTGAGGGAAGATGCTTTTCACGAATGAAATAGGTAATGAAATGACATTTTTTGATATCGGGGTCAAGACATTTTTTTTATTACAACAGGCGGAGAAACTATTTAGATCATCCTGCAGAAGGTGAGAATCAGCGGTAGATGATATTCGTCTAAAGATTTTCATTTCATCTGCATAGACCAGAGGATCAGAGTTCCGGATGACACGTTCGGCATCATTTATTGTAAGAATACAGATCAATGGTCCAAGGCGCCTGCCTTGAGAGACGCCTGATGCTGATTTAATAGGGTCCGATACTGTTGATCTAAAACGAACTTTGTATTGATGGTCCACTGTGTATGATTTAATCCATAAGGTGAACCGCAATTGTAATCCAAGGGCTTTAAGCTTGAAAAGTACAATTTAATGTAAAAAGCCTTACGGCAATCGATGGAGATTGCGATTTTCCAAAGCCTTCAGTGTGCTAGACACGAATTCGGTTAAATTGACAGTTTTTGATTTACCTTTAAAGAATTCGTGTTGCTTTGTGGAGAAGATTGGCTTGCAATGAAGGGACATTGCACCATACACGTTGCTCTCGAAGAGCTTATATAAGCATGAGAGCTTAGCGATTGGCCGACAATTAGAAACTTTGATCTTGCACACTTTTTTGTGGATAGGGGTAATGCAGGCGCCCTTCCATAATTGAGGAAATATGCCTTGAGGAATTTAAAGTTGAAGAAAGGCAACAAGGAACTCTAATTCAAACTTTATTTTTCAATAAAATCGTGAGACACAATCAGGACCGGGGAAGTAGTCATTCTAGAGTTGGTTAATCTTATTAACAACCATTGATGGGATTATGTCCACAGAGACAAGAGAGGTTTGTGCAGAGTCGTTCAAGTAGCAGAAATAATCAATGTAAAGTATATGGAAACCAAACAACTGGCCAAAGAAGTGAGCTTGGCAATTATTTTAGGGTCTGTGTTCGGAGTTCTGCAACGCGTTTGAGCTGCCTCCAACTTATTCCTAAAGATCTTGAATTATCCTCCTCCCGCTATTGTGCCTGCCTTGGTGAGCGGATTCCAATGTATGGCGGATTTCGCAATGGAGTTATCTTCGTGTCGTAGAGTGTGTCCAATCCACTGCCATTTTCTCCTTCGTATAGTAATGCTTATACGTTATTGGCCCGTTTTCGTATAAAGTTGTTCGTTGGAGATGCGATTCGGCCAAAAAATCCTTAAGATGATCCTTAAACATTTCTTTACGAAGACCTGCAGCTTATGTGTGTTAATGATGTCAAACTTTCAAGAACTGCACCCATAAAGCAGCACCGATTCTACGTTGTAGCGGAACAGTCGCAGCTTGATTCTTAAGCTGATAAGAGTGCTTCTCCAGATATTAGATAGCATTCCGAACGCAGCTTTAGCCTTCCCGATTCTGCTGCATACATCCAGTTCGGTGCCACCGCGATTAGCCGAGACCACACTTCCTAAATAAAGAAAGTTATCAACTTTCTCGACTTGCTTTCCGCCAATGTTAAGTTGAGCGCGGGTATTGGAAGTACTCAGGGCTTTTGTTTTGGCTGTGTTTATTTTTAGCCCCACTTTGTTTGCCTCAGCTTCTAGATTTTGGGCCATCAGATGAAGATCCATTATTCGATGTGAAAGTAGACAAACATCGTCAGCGTAATCTAGGTTTTTAAGGTAAGATGTCATAGTCCAACGAATTCCATAATTAGCTTCCGTCAATGCTGCACGGAGTACATCGCTGATAACCACCAAGAACAATAGTGGGGACAGTATGCGTCCTTGACGTACTCCACTTTGGACTTCAAAATCCTTCGACACCTTACCATTGTGCACGACGTCACACTTACCGCCCTCGTATGTAGCCTTGATAATAGCTATACGTTTTTCTGGGATGCCTCTCCTGCGCAAGGCCAGCCAGATAGCATCTCGATTCAAACTGCCGAAAGCCTTCTCGAAGTCGATAAACAGTAAATGTAGCGGAGACCTATACTCAACGCATTGCTCGATAATGATCCGTAATGTATTTCTGTGGTCGATGCAGGAGGATCCAGCACGAAAGCCTGCCTGTTTGAGGTTGTTGAATCTAAATCTTTGATTCGTTCCAGAATTATTCTAGCTGTTATTCTGGCTACAGCTGGAAGAACGCAAATACCTCTCCAGTTTCCGCATTCCGTCAAGTTTCCTTTTTTCCAAAGTTTAATGATCATCCCCATTTTCCACTCCTGTGGAAATTGTTCACTATCCCAAGCTCTCCGTATTAGCGGATGTAGCAAATCTGCCGATGTATTTGGCGCCGCTTGAAATAGCTCGGCAGGGATGCCATCAATACCCACCGCTTTGTTTTTCATGTGGAACTTGATTGCTGTTATTATTTCAGTTTTACTGGGAGGTACGGTGCGAATTGGGGAATTTGTTGCTTCGAACTGCTCATTCGAATTTGAGATCATACCGCCGTCGTCTAAGTGATTTAGCACTGTAGCAAAATGTTCTCTCCATCTAGTGAGCTGATCCTCATCCGAAATCAGAAGGTTACCGTCTAGACTCTTCACTGAATGTTGTTTGGAGTTTCGACCACTGATGAGCTCTTAAGTGGTGTTGTAAACAGTCCTACTGTCGCACCTACTCACTGCTTCTTCAGCCCTTGAGGCCAGTGAGTTGACATATTGACGTTTGTCACGTCTCACACTACGCTGCACTTCTTTCTTCTTCGCACGGTATTGTGCTTCAAGCTCGGTTCTCTCTACTGCTGAGGCCGCTGCAATCCGAGCCTTGATTGCTGTACGCTCATCGATCCGTCTCCAGGTGTCTGTAGAAAGCCATGTGCGGTGGTGTTTCTGCTTTTTACCGACATACGTGCGTGCCCCAGTCGTAAAAGCATTTTTCACAGCACTCCAGTGGTCATCCATGTTCTCTTGCATTGTGCTGCTGATTGTTTCTGCTTCTAAGGCAAGATGGTCCCTGAACTGTTGGCGCACTTGGGGAACCATGAGCCGGTCGATATTAAACCTGGTGATGTTAAGTAGGTTTAAGCGGTTGCTGTTGACGGATGCAGTACGAAGGCGTAAATGAGCAACCATAAGATGGTGATCTCGTTCTTGTCCGACGTCAGCTCCACGTCTGTTTCGGACGTCCAGGAGGCAATTTCTAAAGCGGCGACTGATCGCAATGTGGTCGATCTGGTTGGATGTTCGTTGCCTATCAGTAAAAACCCAACTGATCTTGTGGAAGGTGTTATGCTTAAATAGCGCACCTCCGATGACTAGGCGGTTGGTATTGCAGAAGTCCACAAACCGCTCATCGTTGTCATTACGGTCACCCACGCCGTGAACTCCCATCACATGCTTAAGGATGGTGTTGTCGCTACCCACCTTGGCATTGAGATCTCCCATCACCATTACGATGTCCCCCTTAGGCGTTTGGTTGTAGGCGGCGCCTAAGTGGCTATAAAAATCATCCTTTTCATCCTCAGTCGCGTCTAAAGGCGGAGCATAACACTGTATGAGGGTAATTTTTCTAACTCTACTCTGGAACCTAGCTGTCAATATTCGGTCGCGATGGGGTTTCCAGGATATGAGGCTACTACCTGCTGCTGGAGTTAGCATGAGTCCTACGCCAGAATTACGTGCACTTCCAGCTGGTTTACCAGAGTAGAGCATGACAGTGCTTTTTGTTGGGGAGATGTATTCCCCAGCATCGTACCATCTTATCTCTCTCAACCATAAAATGTCGATTTTATACCATGCGAATTCGCGCTCAAATTGGAGGAATCTGGCGTTATAAGGCCCTTCCTTGAGTGAGTCCGGGAGGGTCTTAACGTTCCAGAATCCGATAGCCAAAGGTCGTCAACAAATTATCCGTCCGTATCCGAGGCGTTAGTTTCAGTTTCGGAGCAATTCGTTGTTTTACGGTTGCGGCTCGCTGGGCCACAGACCAACCGACACTTATCCTGTTTTTTTGGCGCAGGAAGCTCGCCATTCGTCCTCTCCCGTTAGCAATTTCCGAAGAAATTCCCAGATGGCACCACGAGAAGGTGGGAGTAGGGCTTACTAACAGAGCTGCTAGGTTTGCGGCTGCAGTGGCTGCTTTTCGTTACTTAGCGGACCAGCACCTATCGGAAGATGCTGCCCCTACAAGGCATTTGTTAGTTGTTTGCCACTGAATCTTCCGAATCAAGTATGATGCTGTAGAATTTCGGTAGCCATCGCCTTGTATTCTTTCCGCTATGTACAACAAAATCCAAGTAGATGCCATCGAAGCCCGCTGCCTTTCCTGTTTTTACTGCCGAAATAGCATTGCTAACCTCTTCGGATGTGAAACTGCCCGAAAAATGTAATGTCAGCGGGGTATTGGTCTTGAGGTTCCTTAGGTCTCGTTTTATGGTGACAGTGTGTTGATTGTCCACGGGGGCCCGAGAAACATCTACGATGCGATTTGCCACTTTGTTCGTATCCATGCAAGGGCGTGTGGGGTTCGAGCTACTGCTCCCTCCGAGTTTGCGTAGTAGGCTCCATGATTTCCTACTAGAGTGGGTGAAGTTGAAGCTGTTGACCGTTGATATCCATTTGTTTTTGCGTTTCTCATCAAGGGATCTCAGTAGTTCTTTCCCTATTTCATCGTCTCCAGATACCTCGAAATTGTCGGTAAAGTCGTTCACTTTCTTGTGTCCAATCGGGGATGTACTCCTTGCGAGTACCTCGGGGTATATGTTTTCGGCAGTTGCCGTAACTACTCCTACAAATCGATCGTAGTTCTAAGCGCAACGACGGAATAAACCTTAAGCATGACTCGAGCTCTTGAGAGAAATTATTTCAATCGGCCTTGGCAAAATTCTAACGCGGTTTTTGTATGGAAGCAGTTAGAGGAATCTGGATTCCGATATCGATCAAAATTGGGCGGTGTTGACTATGTGGGAAATCCGATAGGACAGTTCTAGAAGCAGGGAGGGGTGGTGTTCTGCGTCGCAGGTTACGAAGCACAGGTCTGGGTTGTAGCCTCTTCGCCATCTCCGAGAGTGGAAGGTCGCTCTGTCCTTTGCGTAGAAGATTAGGTGCAGTTTGAGTCTGCCCATTCCATTAGCATGTCACCATTGTCATCATTAATTTCATATCTCCACATGTTATGGTGGCTATTGAAGCCGCCAATGAAAGCTGTGGGTTGATCCGAGACTTCGAGAACATTAGGCGACAATGGTGTTCCTGTGGGCGCCGTGGCGTAAGTGGTTAGTGTGTCGGATCACTACGCGTGAGGTTCCGAGTTCGAATCCTACAAAACACCAAAAAGTTTTTTCACGGTCCCACCTCTCGCGAGCGTCTGACAAACATCCGAGAGTATTGTTGTCTCGAAAAAGCTTCTCAAAATCGCCGTTCGGATACGGCACTAAACTGTAGGTCCCTTCCATTCGTGTGAAAAATATAACGCAAACAACATGAGTGGTTGCGAGAAGCTAGGCCCTGGCACTTAAAGAGCTGTTGCGCCAAATATTTATTTATTTAATGGTGTTCCTGGATGTTTGTATATGCTTACAATATGCATGCCTTCAATTTGAATAGTTATTGTGGAAATGTTGTTGTTAGACCCTATGTTTATCAATTTTATGACCCCTATGCCATTTCTGACGTATGTTGCTGTTCCATATGATCGGTGGAAGGTAGATCCGATGCAAGAGTAGCCGGCGACAGTGGCTCTAGCCTTCGAGCAGCATCCGATGCAGTATGTGTTTCTTGGATGACGGCTACGTCGATGTTGTTAGTCAGTAATAGTTTAGATAAGAAGTCACTTTTGGATTTGCTTATTGCTTATACCTTCTATGTTAAGTTATCATATTCGAGCACAAACAGTAGGCAGGCAGATGTTGCCTTTTTCATATGTAGTGGAAGTAGATAGTGGGTATCATCATCCTCAACAAATTCCAGACCTACACGTGATTCCAATACTCATTATCCCTACAACATTGTTATCATTTGCTTTGCATATTGAAGTCATTTCTAAAATTAATCAAGGCAGCAACAAAAAACCGCATCGTACCCCTGAAGCAACCCCCCATTTCAATTAAATTCACACCGTATGGCTTCCACCATACCGCCTGCCTCCACACTTAACCACATCATAAGGTGTATATTCCCCGCAGATAAACGAAGCCAATTTAAACAGGCTTTACACTCTTGGCAAGCTGTCATCCAAATGAAAGGAGGGACACGCCGGCTCTAGCTGACATCCAGCGCATTCAACTTTATTGCTAAATTGTTAAAGTTCCTTCACGGCTCTGTGGATTTTAATTGGTTTGAGGCGCGCACATTAAGAACATCATGCGAGTGTACAGCCCATTCGCTAGCGAAATGCAATTAATGAGTGGTGACATCTGAGGATGGATCACACTGTAATAGAGTATCTTTGGGATGCACCATCCTTTCGACTGTATTTTGTTTATTCAGGAGCGTGCACCTCCTATAGACACTACTCTGTCACTGTGGTGCTATTTTTGTGTGAATACCCGCGTTTTCAATGTTTGCCAAGTTTCCCGCTCTTTTTTTTTTTTGTTTTTAATGAGATAGAATTGATAAATAGAATCGAGAATATAATGAGCTGATGGCCGGTGTGCATTTGCATTTTTAGATCTCAATTTGTAATTTTGTATCTTTTTATTTTTATTTTTTATTCAAATTGCTGTATGAAGGGGGCAAATTGTTAATAACGTAGTTTTACGACGGCATTAATGCGGGAAATTAATTTGAAAAATGTGTCCTGTCACGAGGTGAATATTTTATATGCCCCGTTGGCATCGGTGTGGCTGATGTGCTAAATCGTTAATTCAATTTAATCGAATTAGTTAAATGACCACGATATTTAGCTGTAATTGAGTTTTTAAACTGACTTGCACTCGATTCGATACAGAATGTTGTATTGCTTTATAAATAAATTGAGACATGACAAGCTTTAGTCGTAAGGAAGATCATGTTAAGATGGACAATTAAAAAACTGATATAACGTTTTTATTGTCCGGTGAGATTCATACCACTTACTTCAACTTACCTATATGGCACTAAAGTCCGAAGTAGACCTGGGTCTGGAATATCAGCTGCAGTACCCCGTTCGAAAACATGTTAGGATACGTAGGTTATTCCTATTTAGGTTGATACATGCTTCGAACACTTTTTTCAGTTACAATTCCCTCATACCTTGATGGTTAGGTTAGGTTGTGTGGGGTTATGAGTTTATCATAAAAAGAGTAGGCACCAAGGTGGGCCCATCGCCATCCCGAGGGAACCTTCGCGACAAAAAATAAACCTTAACCAATTCTTCCATACACTTAATTGACCTACAGAACGTGAATATGTCATTGTTGTGGTTCAAGGACCTTACCGCTTCTAAGCTCACTGGTGCGTAAAATGGAATATTCCCTGTTTCATAAGGAGTATACAATGGTTGAATGTAGAAGGCACTTTCAACAATGTCAATGTATCAGCGATACAGATGCACTATCAGACCTGAAGATCGACAGCTCACGTTACTTACTTTACTTTACTTTACTTATGTCCTGTATCCCCTTGTGGGTCCTAGGGCCTCTACTACGCCTACGCGCCATCGTGTACGGTTTCTGGCAATGTGTCTGAGTTCTCCCCAACTTTTCCCTAACTGCCGTGCCTCCTTCTCGACTGTTCTGCGCCATGTTCTCCTCGGAGCACCAGGTGTTCTGCCATCTTGAGTGAAAGGGTTCCATTGCAAAGCATGGTTCGCTATTGAACTGTCACCCTTACGGAACGTGTGACCAATCCACTGCCACTTCCGCCGTTGAATGGTTGTGCCTACTGGTTCTTGACCCGTTCTCTCGTAAAGGTGTTCGTTAGAGATACGATTGGACCAGAAAATCCGTAAGATATTGCGCAGGCACCTATTAACAAACGTTTGCAGCTTTCTGGTGATAGTAGTGGTCATTCTCCACGTGCTGCAACCATATAACAGCACGGATTCAACGTCGGAGCGGAACAGTCTTATTTTGGTGCTCAAACTGATTGCATTTCTTCGCCATATTTGGGACAACATCCCGAACGCGGACTTTGCTTTGGCGATCCTGTTGGCTATATCCAGTTCGGTTCCACCATCGGTCGAGACAATACTCCCAAGATACTGGAAATCCTCTAATCTCTCTACCGGTTGTCCAGCAATGCATATTTGTCCAGCAATGCATATTAGTTAGTTCCAAGGCTGATAATTTTAGTTTTTGCCGTATTAATTTTCAGGCCGGCGACGCCTGCCTCCCTCTCCACATCTGCTGTCATTTGGTGGAGGTCCATAATTCTGTGGGAGAGTAAGCATACATCGTCAGCGTAGTCAAGATGTTTCAGTTGAGATGTAGGAGTCCATCGAATTCCTCCGTTTCCCGTCGACAAAGCTGCATGAAGCACATCGCTAATCACCAATAGGAATTATATTGGTGGAAGGATACAGCCTTGCCTTACCCCACTTTTGATCTCAAATTCGTCAGACAACCTTCCCCTGTACAGAACGTGACATTCGTAGCCTTCATATGGAGCTTTGATAATAGCAATTAATTTATCGGGAATACCTCTCCTGCGTAAGGCACGCCAAATAAACTCCCTGTTGACACTATCGAACGCCTTCTCAAAATCGATGAACAGCAGGTGCAGTGGCGATCGATATTCAACACACTGTTCGATGATAATCCGCAGGGTGTTGATGTGGTCGGCACAGGAGGATCCAGAGTGGAAACCTGCTTGTTCGGCACCGAGTGTGTCTTCGAGATGTTGTTTGATTCGCTCCAGGATGATTTTAGCTATTATCTCCAGTTTCCGCACTCCATTAAATTTCCTTTCTTAGGAAGCTTGACGATCATTCCCTTTTTCCACTCGTTAGGAAAGCTCTCAGCTTCCCAAGCTCTATCTATAAGTGGAAGCAGAAGCTCAGCCGATGTTGTGGGCGCTGCTCGTAAGAGCTCTGCTGGAATACCGTCAAGTCCTACCGCCTTGTTGGTTTTGAGTGCCTTGATCGCGGTAATGATCTCATCTTTACTGGAAGTCGTGGTGCGTATTCGGGAACTTCTCACCTCGGGCATCTCAGTCTGATTTGGGAGCATATCGCTAGCGAATACACGGTTCAAAACCGTAGCAAAATGCCCTTTCCATCTCTTGAGTTGGTCCTCATCCGAAATGAGCAAGGAGCCGTTTAGACTTTTCACTGTATGTTGATGGAGCTGCGAGCACATGTCAGCTCTTTGGTGATTCGACAATTCTTTCAGCACCAGATGTAAAAACATTTTTCACAGCACACCAATGGTCTTGGATGGTTGCGGGCATTGAGCTGCTGATTGCTTCCACACCTTGCGAAAAGTGCTCCCTTAATTGTTGGCGCACTGAGGGATCACTAAGTCTATCGATGTTGAACTTGGGCATTCTTGTGTTGTCGTGGAATCTTCGATCTGCAGCACTGGGTAGTTGGAGAGTAGCTATCATAAGATGGTGATCACGTACTATCCCAACATCTGCCCCTCGTCTGTTTCGGACGTCCAGGAGACTACTTCTAAAGCGGCGGCTGATGGCCAAATGGTCAATTTGGTTGGAGGTTGCTTGCCTGTCATTGGAAACCCAGCTGACTTTGTGGCAGGTCTTGTGCTCAAACATGGTGCCACCTATCACAAGGCGGTTGGCATTGCAGAAATTCACAAACCTTTCGCCGTTGTCATTGCGGTTGCCTAGTCCATGCTTCCCGATTACATGTTTGTGCCCTTCGTTGTCGTTGCCTACCTTGGCATTCAAATCTCCCATCACTATGACAATGTCTCCATTTGGTGCTGTGTTGAAGACGGCGCTTAAGAGATTGTAGAAGCTCTCCTTTTGGTCCTCAGACGAACTATTCGTTGGGGCGTAACACTGTATGATGGTGACGCGTCGTACTCTAGTCCGGAATCTGGCTGTCAAAATCCTATCGCCATGAGGCTGCCAGCGGCGAGAAGCTAGGCCCTGGCACTTTAAAGAGCTGTTGCGCCAAATATTTGTATTTTTTGTATGAGGCTGCCAGGAAATTAGGCCCTTGCGTTATTGTTGTTAGCAGTAGTCCGACTCCATATTCCCGCGGACTTCCGGATGGTCTTCCAGAATAGAGTAGTACAGTGTTACGCGTTGGGGACTTGTACTCGCCCACTTCTAACCATCTTACTTCACTTACCCCCAAAATGTCCAGTTTATATCGCATGAATTCGTTTTTCAATTGGATGAATCTGGCATTGTAAGGACCTTCGCTTCCCGAGTCGAGGAGCGTCTTTACATTCCAGAAACCTATCTTTGTCCGGGTACAATAGCCAAAAGTCGTCAACATGTGATCATTCCTTATCCGAGGCATAGTGTCGGTTTCTGTAGCGAGCTGGTTTCAGTAACGCAGGTTGCTGGCCCACGTTACCTAGCCTAGCATCAAGGCCCTAGACAACCCGCACTTACAATTTTAGCATACACGTATAAGGATTTATAGTTGCCCGGGGACCACCACTAGAAGGTAAAGTAAGCACTTCATCACGAACTTGATTGTTGCGCTACTGGGCCAAACCAAGTTTTGGGCAGTCAGTAGTTTCCCAATCAATCGCAATGCAGGTCCCCAAAATGATCTCCTGTTCCGCAGAATGTTTAAGGACCCATAAAGCGTTCTGTTACCCCTTGACTTGCTAGCAGCTACTTCATTACTTTCTATTCCGACATGGCTCGGTATCCAATAGAGGGTTACTTTATTTCTTCTGTATATTGCGTTTAGTTTGCGTAAGCATTCCCACACAAGTTTGGACTTGACGACATGGGCGTCAAGTGCCCTATTGTCTACTTGATTGTTTGGCAATATAGCTCTATCGCAATTCCTGTTTCCCTTGTTGCTTTAAACTCAAAAATGTACATAAATTACTGATTTCGGCCACTCAGGCATACTACCCGTAATGTCGTGTTATTACTTAGTCAATAAATCTTACTTACTTCCTTAACTGGCGTTGCAGTTCAGGGTGCACCTGGGCCTCAACCAACAAACCTCTCCATCCAGCCCGGTTACGAGCCAACTGTCTCGTCTTGGCATACGCCAAGTTGGTTGTTCTCCCCCTCGACTTGTTACCGCCACCTGCCGCGAGGTCGTCCTCTACTGCGCCGTCCATCCGGGGTGGATTTGAAGATTTTCCGGGCGGGAACTTTGGGCTCCATCGGCTTTACATGGCCCAGCGATCTTAGACGCTATATGTGAACTCTTCTAGCTAAGGCGATGTCCTTGTATTGGCTGTACAGTTCAGCATTGTACCTTCTCCTCCACTCACCATCTATGCAGACGGGACCAAAGATCACTCGAATAGATTTTCTCTCAAAGTAACCAAGGGCATCCTCATCCGATTTTGAGGAAGTCCATGCCTATGCGCCATACAGCAGGAATGGGATGATTAGTGTCTTATACAGAGTTACCTTAGTAGTTCAAGATAGAGAGTAATTCTTCATTTGGTCTCCCCACCATTTACGAATCTCACCATAGCGCATAGGTAAACAAAGTCATAGGGTTAGTCTGGCTTGAGTTGGGTGGCTGTCCCCGCTCAGCAGGGACACATTTAGACCAAAACAAGATCCATTGTGATAGCACTATGGAGAAAAACCGAGCTACCGGCACCGAGGACCTACATGGAGAATTCCCAAGTGAATGGAACAAGGCAGGCAGGGCAACCGGTTTCGGTGTGAACCCATGCCGAAGAAGTATAATTCGCCGTTCAGGCATTAAACCAGTTTGACCCGGAGACAAAGCTTTTTATTTTACTTAAGTCGAGTCTAGCCAGATCGTTAAGATCTTCGAAGAAGTATTCCCCTGTGGTTTTCCTTCTCAGAATCGATAGGGCAGGACAGAAACGCAGAAGGTGTGTCATGGTTTCCTCCTCTTCGTCGTCTCGGCAGCTTCTACAGAAATTTTTGAAGGTAGTATCAAGTTTTCTGGCATGTCTGCCTACCAATGCGCCGTAATGTCCTCAATTATCCTTCTTAGATTTGTCCTATTAACGGAAACAAGTCTACTAGTTTTCCTACAATCCAGCTCTGGCCAGATTTGTTTAGAAGAGAGACATGTACTGATATTGTTCCACCTACTGTTCGCCATTCTAATGGCTGCGGTATCTAATTGGAATTTTATCGATTTAATAGGTGCTGACGGTTCCCCCCGGGGCTCGGGTCTGCTCCGATCTGCACCCTCCTTAGCTAGCTCGTCCACCCTGCAATTGCCTGGAATATCCCTCGTTAAGAGATCCATTGCATTTTGGTAGCTTGGATCGAATTATTGGCGATTCCAAGGCTTTTATCGCAGCTTGACTGTCTATGTAGAAAACAGCAGCGCTGCACTCTATCTAGTTAATTGAAATCCGGGTCGCGGCTTCACGGACTGCTGTGACTTCTGCTTGAAATACACTACAGTGGTCCGGCAGTCTTGTGCTGATACAGACCTCCAGTGCACTGGAGTAAACTCCCGCACCTGTTCTAGACGCTGTCTTGGTTTCATCTGTGTAAATCTCTATCGCAGATTCGTTTAGAATCTCTCCCGATTCTTAAGCACTTCTTCTAGGAATCCTAGTATTATTCTTGACGTTAAAGTCCAAATAGGGGACAATGTAGTCCGAATTACTAGGAATAGTGTTATGGCCGTTTAGGACGATTGCGTGGCCCATATTTCCACGAGCCAGTTGCGAGAATTCCCTAAGCCGTAATGCTGCTTTGGCCGCAATCAGCTTCCCAAAGATATCAAGGGAAAGAAGATGGAGCATCGTTTCTAGTACAGCTGTCGGAGTAGTTCTAAGGGCGCCTGTACACACAAAGTCATTTACTATCTGAAAATTATTCAAGAAAACTATTGCGAAGAATGTACACAAACATTTTTTTGCTCCTAACTATACGCTCTACGAATATGTACCTATATCTCTGCCTAATCTAGCGCCTTTGAATGTAAAAAAAAAAGAAAACAACAAGTTTCCATATGCAAACTACCCGCGGTTTTATGTGATCCTACACAGTCAGAATAAACACCATCTAATGGGAAATAAATTGCTTAAGTGCAGGTACTTATGAATTTTATTCAGCGTTAAACATCGACAAGCATTCTTAAAATTATTTTAAATAAACAAACAAACAATATAGCACCCAAATCCCCATCCAGCAATAACAATTAGCTCATTCTCTGTACACCCATCAGAAAATCAAAAAATTTCAATCTCTGATATACACATCATCAAAGTAATAAAGCCAAAAAAATGAAATCTAAATATTTTCATTAATAAACGTTTACGCGAGGAAAAATCTCCACGAAGATCACGCTTCCATTAAATGGAATTGCTTGGGAGGCCACAAGATGAATTCCCATTAATCCCGTGTGCATCTTTTCCTTGCAGGCTGCCGAGATAATCTCGCACATGACTATGTGTGTTCTTAAATTATTTTTATTATAAACAATAGCTAATGATCTCGGCGTGGTGATATAGGAGGGGGATGTTTTTCCCCCCTTAATTCTGTAATGATTACAGTATGGATCGAAAGTAGGTATGTTAGCGAGGGGATTTATTTAGAAGACAAGATTCTACAATGATAAGATTAGTTACGTGATGTGTTACTACATGGCGATACTCAATAATATTACATACATATTGTCACAAAAGTGCAGGGGTCGACGCCGACTCTGACCTGAGGAGAGGAAAATAAGAACTCAAACACTAGGTTTTACTGGTTCCCGAGAGGGTTTTAAATTTTTTTTTTTTTTTTTGGAAAAAAGCTAATGTTAAAACTTGTCCTCAAGACTCGTTGCTCCAAACTTCACGACCAACTCGCTTTTTGACCTCCTAGTAGCGGCTTTTTATAAGCCCATCGCTAGTTTTCAACGGCCTTCCAGTCTCCACTGTCATCATGCTGAAAAATTTCACACGTCCGCCATCTTGTCTAAGCTTCCCACGACTGTAGTATCTCCCCCGCAAATTTTCCGCCAAAATCATCGCATTTTCCAAATTCCTCGTCAAATTCCCTTTCTTTTGGTGCGTTATATGTCCCCACCCTTATAAGGTGTAATCGGACTGCAGGATTTGTTCGCTTCGAGCCGGCCCACGTCGCCATGGGAGCAGCTGTCAAACACAGCTGTTGGGGAAATTGGTGATCCTCCATGCGGTTTCGATGAAAATTTATTTTGGTAGCTCCAGGATACGCGACGACTTCGTTCGTAACAATATATACATACGTACATACATTTTCAATGATCACCTAATTCTACAGGAGGATGACGGGGGGAAAGATGCTCAAATGGACTCTCCATCCTTCTCGATCCTCCGCCATGGACTCCAACTCATCAGGAGGAATCCCTAAATGACTCAAGGAGAGATGTCGGACTTGATCCAACCATCTATTTCTAGCCCTACCTAGTGGTCGCTTACCTGATGGCACGACAATCATGGCAGGTCTTGGAAGCCGGTCTGGGGGCATACGCACTACGTGACCAAACCATCGAAGCATAGATCGTTCCATTCGGAGAAGTATCTGCTCAAGACTGAGTGCCTCGCGTACTCTGGTGTTGCGCACTCGATCGCTATGATTTATTGCAGCAACACTATTAAGTTTAGCTTTCGATCGCGACAGACGTATTTTTTATCTGCTCTTATTATGAATGCATCTTGCACTAATTGCAACAACCCGTCAACCGCGGATATTATTTCGTGTGGTATTTGTGGTGCCGGTTTTCATTTTAACTGCTCGAATCTAAAAAATTTAAAAAAAAAAACTGTTTTCACTCTCATGAAATCTAACAATAATATTTGTTACAAGTGTGACAAGTGTAACACCGTTAGTGTGGCTACTGCCATAAATAAACTCAATAATCTTATTGAATCATTGAATTTGAATTTTCTTGAACTGAAAAGAGATTTTTCACATCTTTTTACCAACAATTCTGTTGACTTTGAAGAAAGTATTCTTCATATAAGTGTTCTCGATCTAAGTAGAGAAGTGCATACTAGCACTCTCTCCCAAAGGAAAGAAAAGGTCATTAAACCCTCATCTAAGCCCTCTCCTAATGTAATCACATCAGCATCGCAATCCACCGTAGCCGCGAAAAATTACAAGTGCTCTCCGGCTGTTGCACGATTAAACGGTTCTAGTCAGCCACGCCTCGCTACTACTACTTCCACCTTCCGGCTAAACTCTCCCATCATCACTGCATAATCGCGAAACACTCACTCTAAGCAGAGCGAAATAGTTTCCAAAAAAAAAAAAATGCCGATATTGGGATGGAATTAAATCATCATCATTTAACTGCTGCCGCCACCGCACCCGCTGATATTAACATTCTCTCTTCGTCTGCTAGCTCAAGCAATGTGGAGAGTCTTAATAATGTACCTCTCTTATCAACTGAGTATGCTGCCGTTAGTGATGTTACTGATGATGCCACTAATAACAAAGTTGTTGTTGTCCGTCAAATTCCCAACAATGCTGTGCAGAGTGGTGACACTGCTGACGCTTCGACCGCTGCTTCTGCCCCACCAGCTGTTATTGTTGATAGTTTCCAGGCTAATGATGACGTAAATACAAACAATACTAATTGGGAGCTTGTGAAACGTCAACATGTAAGAAGAATTCGTCAACCTGTGGTAGTCGGAACCGATGTAAATTCATCATTAAATGTAGTCACGGCATCCAAATGGATACATGTATCGAAATTTCATCAAGACACTAAACCAAAAGATATCATAGCCTATATTTCGAACAAAACAAACATTCCTATAAATCATCTTAAATGCTTTAAACTGATAAAGAAAGGAATTGCTGCATCAGATATAAAGCACGTTAACTTCAAACTTAGTGTGCCAGATGATAGTTTCATCGACATTATAAATAATCCATCGATCTGGCCATACTCAGTCAAGGTGAAGAAATTCGTGAATACTTCAAAAAACGGGGATGTTCACACTCCTTCGGAGCAAACCTAATCTCCAATGTATTACGAGAAAGATGCGATGGGTCTTATGTTGCTGCTTCAGACGTTGTACCTGCGTGTGAGAATACCGAAGCTGTTCCTCTTTCTCCATCATCCTTTACAACTATTTCACCTGCCAATGCTTTTGATAGGGTCAACCATAAGGTTTTGTTGCACAAACTATCTTGCTTAGGGTTTCATTCTAGCCTTTTGAAATGGATTAAGTCTTACTTGACTAATAGAATCCAATATGTAAAGATAGATGCGTGTTTGTCGGCTCACATTACTGTGACATCTGGCGTACCACAGGGCAGTCATCTAGGACCTTTACTTTTCCTGCTTTTTATTAATAATATTCCATTAATCTTTAAACACTCACTTTGCTTGCTCTTTGCGGATGATTTAAAGTTGTATCGTACGATTACTTCTGTACACGATTGTGTACTTCTCAATACTGATTTGTCAAGATTAGTTCATTGTAGCAAAATTAATTATTTGCATTTGAATATCGCAAAATGCCAACCTTTCTCTTGTTATAGACACTCTAATCCTATAATTTTAGATACCGCATTGATAATATATGCCTTGAGAGAGTTGATCGCAAAAAAGATCTGGGCGTTATATTAGATAGAAAGCTTACATTTTCACTGCACATAGACTATGCTATTAACAAAGCAAATTCGATGCTTGGGTTTGTTAAGAGAAATACCAGGGAATTTACAGATCCATACGCATTGAAATCATTGTACATATCACTGGTTAGAACTGTTCTTGAGTACTGCAGCTCTGTTTGGTGCCCATATTACATAACTCATTCGCTAAGAATAGAAAGGGTTCAAAGAAAGTTTACCAGGTACGTTATCCACAAATTGAACTGCGACACAGAGATACCTGCTTACAAATCCAGGTGCTTGTTGATTGGTTTGTTATCACTTGATGACCGCCGCAAATATATCTCTGTAATGTTTATTAGAGACCTTATAACATATCATATAAAATGTCCTCCTTTGCTACATCTTATATATTTACATTCTCCCTCTAGAATATTGCGCGACCAGTCGCTCTTTCATGAGCGTCTGCATCGCACAAATTATAGTTGGAATGAACCTTAGTCGCGTTGCATCAAAGAAGCAAATTTAGTTGGCAATGACATTAATTTTTTTAGCAATTGGTCACGTGCCTCATTTAAATTCAAACTTATATCTCTACTTGTTAGTCAATCTTATTAACCTATTGTCGAAAGCATTATTTTATGTTCACAAATTATTTACTTGCGAACTTTAAGTTATAAATCTATGCATTCTTGTATTTAATCTTATTTATTTAGTTTTAATCAAATTATGTTCCTTTTTCTTTTTTTGTTTAGTTTTAAGTTAAATATGAATATGAAAAAAAAAAAAAAGTTCTCATATATAAATATGAACATATGTATGTTATCATAGTCTGTAAGAGATTTGTACTCTGATTGGCGAAATAAATAAATAAATAAACACTGCGAAGGAACCTCATCTCGGCAGCTTCCATCCGGGATCTTGTTCTTTCGGTCACTACCGAAAGGTGAGAGTTGGAACATATACCGAGTTAAAAGCGGATAGTTTAGCTTGAACACTAAGTTCGGTTTTCCTTATAACAAATTAACCAAGCTCTCTCAAAATTGATTCAGCCTGACCAATTGTACAGGATAACTCGGCATTGATCTCTCACTCGTGAACAACTCCCCGAGGTACATAAACTTATCCACCTGCTAAAGTAGGACTTCACTAGCTGAATGGATGTTCTAAAACAACCATTACTTCCGATTTGTTCACGTCCGTTCATTCACTCACCAACTGAATAGAATGTATGCTCAAGAAGAGACACATCAACCCGGAGCTGAGTGACCTCCAAGTAAATGCAATGGCCTCTAGAAGAACCCCATAAGGAGGGGTCCTATCTCCTCTACTATGGACTCTAGTCACAAACGAGATCGTTTCGAAATTAGGATGTCCTACTTATGTCCGGCAAATTTATCAACACAATCACCGAACTTCAGCAGTCGGCCCTGAATACCCTCCATAACTGGGCGAGAAGTTGTAGACTGAACGTTAATCGGTCGAAAAAAGAAGTGGTCCCCTTCATCAACAAAAGAATAATCTCAGCTTTTGGACCCCTACGAGTTGGTGGCACTCCGCTTCAAGTCTCGGATAAAGCACGGTATCTAAGGTACATACTTGCTCGCAAACTGAGCTAAGGATATAACACAAATGAAAGAATAAAGATAGCGTACATTGCCTTCTACGCTTGCAGCAGAATTTTTGGTAAACAATGGGCACCCAAACCTGGCATCACCCACTGGATGTGCACAGCCATAGTCAGACCCATTCTTATACATGGGTGTATTGTCTGGTGGCCAATAGCAGAGAAAACAACTGTGCGCAAACTTCTTTTGTTTCAATTGAAGTTACGACAAACATGGTTCTTGAAAAGATCAGTAGGCTCAAGGACAACTATTCTCCTGGCCCTGGCGGGCTGCCCGCTATTGTTTTAAAGAAATGTATGAATTTCTTATCACACCCTCCTAGTGCCCTTTTCCAGCTCTCACTCTCTCAAACCGTCTTCCCTTTTCTGTGGAAGGAGTCTTTCATTTTCCCTATCCATAAAAAAACGCAGTAAAAGCGAGATCTCAAATTACCGACCCATTGCCAAACTGTGATGCATCCCAAAGCTCTTTGAAAGTATTGTTTACGATTCATTGTACTTCCATTGTAAACCAATCTTCTCCCCATCTCAACATGGTTTTTTAAAAGGTAGATCTACCACGACCAACCTAACTGAATTTGTGTCGATGTAATTTCTACAGATTACAGCAAAACGTTCGACAAAACCTCACACAAAATTATTTACCTCACACTCAAAGCGCTGGGTTTTCCATCCTCTTTTATTTCCTGGCTTAGGTCATATCTAGAGGGTCGCCATTATAGAGTCCTTTTCAGAGGTTCTGTATCCAACCCTATCAAAGCCACTTCCGGGGTTCCTCAGGGTAGTCATCTCAGACCCTTGATCTTTATCCTAACTATTAATGACATTGATTCCATTTTAAAGGAGTCCGACCTATCTGTGTATGCGGATGATAAAAAAATCTTTAAGATAATTGCCTCGCCTTCGGATTCTCTCCTACTACAAAGCGACCTGAATCTGTTCTTCACATGGTGCAAATTTAATTTCCTAGAGCTGAATGTGAGCAAATGCCAAGATATTACCTTTTCCCGCAAGCGTGTTTCTAACTCTCTCAGGATCAACTTCTTCGATAACAAACCCATTCTCTCAGTCAATTCAATCTGCGATCTAGGTATTATTTGTGACCGAGAGCTCAACTTTAATTCGCACACTAATCACATAATTAACAGAGTCAACTACACCCTAGGCTTCATCAAACGCTGGTCTAAAGAATCCTCGAATCCTTATGTCACTAAATTCCAAAATACCACACAGCTCAAAGAGTTGATTAAGATTCAGAGACTTGCCTGCATAGCAACCATTGACGCCATTAGAACCACTCCGACCACAGCACTTGAAACAATTCTCGCACTGACTCCACTGGACGTATACGTTAAGGATTCAGCCGCCCTTGTGGAGAAGGGACCACATGGGCCACCGTACCATTGCAAGGTGGGCTCACCTGGACGCCACCACAGACTATCTTCCGCCATCCCCCAAATTCTTCAAATCAAAGCTAATAAAACGCTCATCCATAACTACCATGTAACACTCTGGTGGGTCCCAGGCCTCAAAGGAATTCCAGGGAACGTGATGGCGGATAAACTGGCAAGAAAGGGATCAGAACAAAACCTGTCAATGGTCCAAAGCTTAGTCCTTCCTCCCCGAAAACTTGTTAAATCAAACATAGCGCTTGACTTCAAACGACAAGCAGACGGAAGATGAAGAGCGCTCCCATCATGCATAGTCTTCAGAAGTATCTGGATAAAACATGATAAGATGAAAATTTGGGGCTTCTCATAGGGATCATTACCGACCACAACCTATTGCCGGCGCCCACCGGAAGAGAATGCGGCTAAGTACAGATGAACTCTGCAGTGGATGCGGCAACACAGACACAGAGGAGGACATAAACTCCGTCAGGGGAGCACAATGAATCTGATTGAGATCGGAGCGCAGGCTGCACCCATTCGATGCAGCTAACACCTTTAACCCAACCTAACCTACCACCATTTCAGCATCATTACAAACGGATACAAACCTTTAGAGTGGGGGCTGAAGTTCGCAAAGACCAGATGATTAATCCTTAGGTCTCCCACTTTGAAACATTCCCCGCCACAGCTGTGCTGCAACATCCAGTCCAAACATACAAGGAAGAGGAGAGGTAACAAAACGCACCCTTGGAGAAGTCCAACATCCGCATTGAAAGGTGGTATTGAATTAACACCGTTTATCCGAACACAGCTTCCACAGTTTGTATATAAAGACTGAATCGCCCTTAACTGGGAACCATCAATCCCATACTCCTGCAGAACACTCCAGAGTTTGTCTCGAGGAACCCTATCATATGCTTTTTCCAAATCCACAAAACAAGTGTAAATTGGTTAAGCATACTCCTAGACCTTCTCAAGAACCATTCTGAGAGTGAATAACCAAACTATTCGCAACCACAGCTCTGGAACGCGTTTCTTGCACCTTAGCGAAGACTTTTCCAGTGAGACTTAGGTTAGGTTAGGTTAGGTAGGGTTATGAGGTTATCATAAAACACTAAGCACCAAAGTGGCCCCATCGCGATCCCTAGGAAACCTTCACGTCAGAAGACCTAAACCCTTTCTCCCAAGCAATTAATCTCCCTACAAAATTTGAAGAGATCCTTGTTATGGTTCAAGGACCTCACCTCCTCCAAGTTATCGAAGAAGTATCTATCAAGGTACTTTAGCCTTATCCTGGCAATTCCTTGACATTCACAGAGTATATGAGTTATATCCTCTGAGACATGTAGGTCATCGCAGTACCTACAAACATCCGTATCGGATAACCCTAGTCTCTTGGCATGCCTCCTAAGGAGACAATGGCCAGAGAGTATTCCTATCGCTGTTCTTAGCCTCGATCTATCTAACTTAATTATCTCCCCAGATTTTCTGCGATCCAACACAGGCCACAGGGCCTTAGACACCCTGTGACCATCTAAGTTTGACCATCTTAGATTAGCCGTGTCAATGATTTTATCCCGAATAATTCCCTTAGCCACGCACCCTGATGGTTTAATACTACCAATTATATCGCTACGAGGGAGCCACGCTCCTCTTTTAGCCAGGGCGTCGGCTTGCTCGTTGCCTTCAATATCGCAGTGTCCAGGTACCCAAGATAATCTGACTCGGTTCTGCGTACATAATGCCCTAAGCATTGTGCGGCAATTCCTGATTAACTCAGATTTGGTGACGTAAGACTCTAGCGTCTTTAGCGCAGCCTGACTGTCAATGTAGATGGCGATATTCCTATCGGATATTGATCCCACCTCAAGTAATTCCGCACCTCTGCTTGGAACACACTGCATGTGTCCGGAAGTCTCAGGGCCACCCGTAGGTTCGTATCTCTCGAGTAAATACCTGACCCCGTGCCCTCACTGGTCTTAGAACCATCTGTGTATATTGCAATCTCGTTATGGACAGAGACTGTCTTCTTTCGCCAGTCCTCTCTAATAGGATACAGTACTTCGTATCGTGTGTCGAAGTCTAAGGTGGCAAGTATATCGTCCGATTCGTCAGGGATTCCGGGAAAAGATTCCTTGAGAATGGAGCTCTGTCCTATGTTATTAGTCCTGAAGAGACCAACGTTAGTGAGCCGAAGCGCACTGTTGCCCGCTTAAAATTTAATTTGTAGGTCTAATGGTAAAAGATACAGGAAGATCTCGAGTGCAGCCGTAGGTGTTGTGCGTAGAGCACCTGTGATGGCAATGCAGGCTGTTCTTTGTACCCTGGCTGATAATAAAGGAAAACAAAACGCAGTATTTGTTTAATTTAAAGAATAAGAAACTTTATTTGGCCTCGCAGGAAGACGTTGTTAATCCAAGGTACAATTTAGAAGAAGGGTTATAATTAACCATGTGGAAAAGAAAATCATTTGTATGTCAAAGTGACAACAGCTTGTCATAAGTACAGCATTGCCAACATTTTCTGTAGAAATTGGAATACGACGTGTGGGTTGCCACTTAGATGGACATCGATCTTCAACACGCCCTCTCAAACCTCACGTCACCAGAAAAATCCTTACGTCTTTTAAAGCCCATACCTTCTAAACATCGATCATGTGATACCCGGGGTAGAGACTTCGTCAGCACATCAGCAACCATTCGTTCCGTCGGCACATGTTCCAGCACAAACATCTTAGAAATAATGGGCTCGTGGACAAAATGATGCTTAATGTCGATATGCTTTGTGTGAGCATGAAAAACTGGATCACTCGCTAAGCATTGAGCTCCTCGGTTGTCAATAAAAATAATTATATCGGCCCACTTACGTAAATCGAGCTCACACAGTATACTACGCAAGTAAAGAGCCTCCTTCGCCGCCTCCGCTAGACTTACATATTCTGCCTCTGTTGACGACAGTGCAACAGTTCGCTGCTTCTGCGAGTTCCATGTTAAGGCAGCGCCACCAAATAAAAATACGTATCCTGTGTAGGAGGGGCGGTCAACAGCACAGCCACCCCAGTCGGCATCTGTGTACCCAATAAGCGGCTCCTCTGTTTTTGTGTACAGCAATCCAAAGTCTGCACTTCCAGCAAGATACCTCAAAACTCGTTTCGCGGATAGCCAGTGCGACCTATTCGGTTTACTAGTAAATTGCGCCAACCTCGAAACTATATTCGCAATGTCTGGACGTGCCGCTAAATTACTAGCATCATCAAAACGCAAGTTTACTTCCGAAGGCGTCGACACCGGATTACACTTGTCCATCCCGTATTGTTTGAGCAAACCTAGTATATATCCAGCCTGCGAAAGCTGGATATTTCCTTCGCCTTGGTTTATTTCCAGTCCAAGGCAAAATTTAGCAGGGCCAAGATCCTTTATTTCGAACTCCTCCAACAGACTATCACGCAGATTCATCATCTGGTTTATCTCAGTTGATGCAACCAGTATGTCATCAACGTAAACAAGAACGAACACCAAACTATCTCCAACATTTTTGTAAAATAGACACGGCTCATTCTTTGAGGGCTTTAAGCCCCAATTTAAAAGTTTCTTTACTGAGTCTTACGTACCACTGACGCCCAGATTGACGTAGTCCATAGAGAGCCTTTTGCAACTTGCATGTGTTGCTACCATCACGTATTTGATTCAGCATTTTTCCTGCTCGATGTCCAAAATTCGAATTTTTACCTTGCTTAGAAATTATTCTCTCCAGCATCTCATTCAACATCTCAGGAATTCTCATAAAAACTTCTTCATCCAATGTTCCGTTTAAATACGCTGTCACCACGCAAATTGCCACACCTTTAGTCCAAACTGAACCGCAAGAGCCAAAAACAAACGCAACGTCTCCAACCACTGGTGCAAATGTCTGATGGTAATTGACACCAAATTGTTGACTATACCCTTTGGCTACTAGCCGGGCTTTGCGTCTTTCTACTTTTCCATCAGAACTTTATTTGTAAGCACCCAACGACATCCAACAATGTTCGTACGAGAGTTCCTTTTAACAATCTGCCAAGTTTCGTTCTTAATAAGACTCATCACCTCTGCCTCCATCGCGTCCTTCCACTCTTCACACGCATCACTCATCAGGGCGTCCTTCGTGTTGATTTCTCTGCTACACCAGCGAAGACTTCATCCTCAGGCTCAGAATCGCATCCATGGACTGGAGACGAGAACTCATCCTCTTTATATTGCGCTGTAGTAGAACGTGTAGTGCGAAACAGATTTCTCGGTGGCCCTCTGCTGCCCGTCCGCAACAATTTAGGCCTGCCAGGAGTTCGTGTGAGTTCCTCTTCAGGTGTCCTTTTCATCGAATGTATTCTTAATAGATTTTCGGGAACAACATTATCCATCAATGGACGAGGCGAAAACTCAACTGTCCTCAACTCACTTCCTTCGCCCTCTATTTTCTCTGTTGTTGGCAGCAACTGATCCAACACCTGCATATTGTGAATACGGTTTTGCCTCTCTTCAAGGAACTTGACATCGCGGGCATGAATGATCTGGTGTTTACTTGGCATCCATATACGATATCCCTTTCTATCTCTAGGAGATCCAACGAACACGCCTTCGACAGATCTCTGTGCAAGCTTGTCTTTATTATGATCTTTATCCAGAACAAGCACTTTGGAACCAAATGTTTTAAGGTAATTCACTTTCAATTGCTTCCCAGTCCAAATCTCATAAGGAATCTTACCGCTTAAACTGCTCGTAGGACATCGATTGCGAATGTGACAAGCAGTAGCAATGGCTTCAGACCAAAACGATGCACTCAAGCCAGACTGCAGCAACAAACACCTAGCCATGTCCAAAAGAGTTCGGTTCATCCGCTTTGCTACTCCATTTTGTTGTGGAGTGCGGGGAACTGTCAGCCTCCTCTCTATTCCTTGATCAGCCAGATATTTATCGAACTGTAGATTACAATATTCACGTCCATTGTCCGACTGCAAATACTTTATTTTCATCCCAGTCTGCCTCTCTACAAGATTTTGATAGAGTTTGAACGCGTCAAATACACCGCTTTTCTGTCTCAAGAAATACACCTCAGACCATCTTGAGCTGTCATCTATAAAGGTCACAAAATACTTCGCACGTCCAGATGGTTCCATCCTAAATGGACCTTCTACGTAAGAATGCACAATCTTTAATGTCTCTGAACAAGGCACTCGACATTTAGAAAACGGTAATACAGTCATTTTTCCTTTTAAGCAAACCTCACAACTCAATAATTGATCTGCGTCCTTTACGTCAACCGCGGGCACAACACCGATTTGAACCAGCTTTAATAAATCTTTGCTATTCAAATAACCCAATCTTTCGTGCCACTTCAACAGTTCGGAGCACTCAGATCGGACAACCGCCTCTGCACAATCAGTATTTTCACGAGCATAATAAAGCTCTCCTCTGCGATCTGCGACTACCGATACATTTCCACGACTATCACGAATATAAGCGTCATCCTTGGGAAACGTCACTTCATGGCCCATATCCGTAATTTTTAAAACCGAGATTAGGTTTGTTCGCAAGTCAGGTACATACAACGTATCCTTGAACTCGATCTTTCGATGACCACAGTCACCCGCAACTGATACATGAACAACCCCCTTTCCTTTGACTTCGGTTGACGCCTTATTTGCCAAGTTCAATTTCGTCTTCGGAGAACTTACCATTGACCTGAAAAGACCTTTATCTCCGCACAGGTGTGCTGTACAACCGCTGTCGAGAATCCATGCCCTATTGGTAACACGCTTCTTTGCACAATATGCATTATTTGCATCTGCGGTTACCAACTGAGAAACAGCATAATACGACTCATCGACACTGTTTGCTGAGTGCCTCGGCTTTCTTCTAACATCATCGGAATTCCTTGTCGGACATACGTTCGCCTTATGGCCCAAAGTGCCGCACTTAAAACACTTGATTTCTCCAGTTCTTGGTGTCATTTTTGTCTTGCCTCGCCTAGACCACGTATACATACTGTTCCCAGCAGCCATGGCTATAACAGCACTTCCAGTCGCTTGCTGTCGCGCTTCGCTCTCTTCAATAATTTTTATTTTGAGCACTTCGGCAGTTGGTAGTGCGTCCCGTGACTCAATCGCACATCGAAAATTTTCGTATGAAGAAGGAAGACTATACAACAACATAATAGCAAGCAAATTTCCGTTTATTTGCACTTTCTTGCTCTCAAGTTTATCCACGGCATCAAAGAACTTCGCCATATGATCTTTAACTTCACTGCCGTCGTCTAACTTCTGCAGCATAAGTTGCTTCAGCAATGTCGCCTTCCTTTCCGGTCCCTTTGAAGCATAAATCGACTCCAGCTTAAGCCACACTTCTCGTGATGTATCACATCCACGAATCTGCTTCAATTCAGATGAATGAATAGACAAAATTAAATCCGCCTTGGCTTTTCTGTCTTGCTTCGACCATGCGGCTTTCAGAGCATCGTCTGTCACAGGCATCACACACAACCCATTCACATAGTCCCACAGGTCATTCTTGGTGAGAAGCGCCTCAACTTGCATACTCCATGTATTGTAGTTCTCTTTCGACAGCAACTCCATGCGCAAAGAACTTGATGAACTCGAAGCCATCGCAATCCAATTCTTTTGATCGCCAAAAAGTTTATGCTCGCCAAAAACCATGCGGTTTATTCAATTACTGCGCAATGCTGGGTCTGGGTCCATTACCTGATAATAAAGGAAAACAAAACGCAGTATTTGTTTAATTTAAAGAATAAGAAACTTTATTTGACCTCGCAGGAAGACGTTGTTAATCCAAGGTACAATTTAGAAGAAGGGTTATAATTAACCATGTGGAAAAGAAAATCATTTGTATGTCAAAGTGACAACAGCTTGTCATAAGTACAGCATTGCCAACATTTTCTGTAGAAACTGGAATACGACGTGTGGGTTGCCACTTAGATGGACATCGATCTTCAACACTGGCCAACATATCCCGTGCGTTTTTCGTATTCGTTGCCTTCCACCACACAAGAGCCCCATACGTAAGGATAGGTCTGACTACCATGATGTATAGCCAGTGCATCATTGCGGGCTTCAGGCCCCATTTTTTCCCCGCGGTCCGCTTACAGATGAAAAGAGCATTATAAGCTTTGCGGACTCATTCCTGTATGTTGAGTTTCCAATATAGTTTCCTATCTAGCATTATCCCAAGATATCTAGCGCGATCCGAAAGGGAAAGCTCCACCCCTGCTAGCTTAGGCAGTTTGAAGGGTGGTATCTTGTATTTTCTACTGAAGAGTACCAATTCAGTTTTATCCGGGTTGACGTGTAGCCCACACCCTCTAGCCCATTTTTCGAGACTATTAAGAGCTGATTCCATCCTTTCACTTAATGTGTCAAGGAATTTGGCCTCAACTCAAATCACCACGTGGAACGCGTAAGCAGTGACGCTTATGCCTGTGTTGCTTAGCTCTTTAAGTATCCCATCGATGACTAGAACCCAGAGGAGGGGTGAGATAACGCCTCCCTGGGGAGTCCCCCTGGTAACGGATTTTCTTATTGAACTGTATCCGATAGTGGAGTTAATGTTTCTAGAGCCGAGCATATTGCAGAGCCAATTGGTAATGCTATGCTCGACATTCATAGATTCTAGGGCCTGTTTGATGGCCCTTCCTTCTACGTTATTGAACGCACCTTCTATGTCTAGGAAGGCTGCTAGTGCGAATTCCTTATAGTGAAGGCTAGCTTCTATCTTCCCTACTACGTCGTGTAAAGCTGTTTCCACCGGTTTCCCCTTCAAATATGCATGTTGCGCTTTGCATAAATTGCCGTTGCAACACTTACTTCTGATGTGAATATCAAGAAGTCTTTCAAGTGTCTTGAGGAGGAATGACGAGAGACTTATGGGTCTGTAGGCTTTTTTCTGAAGTGTGGCTTGGCTTACCTGCCTTAGGTATGAATATAACCCGCACTTCCCTCCATACTACTGGTACGTAACATGACCTTAAACAATGTTTAAAAATTTCCCTAAGCCTGTTTCTGACCTTGGCTGGAGCTTTTTGCAGCATAGCTGGCAAAACTCCATCAGGGCCTGGTGCTTTGAATCGTGCGAATGACATAATAGCCCATCGCAGATTCTTCCATGTAATGGGATTTTCTACGTCGTCCCCTATTGACCTACCATTATACGAGTAGCTATTGGTAGTAGAATCCATTGGCGATCTACTTCATGGGAAGTGAGCTTCAATTAACGTTTCTAAAACTTCTTCGCTACTTTCTGCCCACGAGCCGTCAGATTTTTTGATGAAGCTTGGGACAGAAGTGAAGACCAGTGAGACTTTAAAGAGATATACCCATGTAGTTGGCGCAGTCTCTTTGTCCCCTTTTTTAAAAAGAGGGACTATCACCCCCATTTGCCAATCAGCAGGTTTTTTACCACATTCCTAAGCCACTTTAATGACACGCGAGAGCCATTGCACTCCCTTTTTACCTAAAGCCTTGAGCATTTCTGGTCGGATTTCTTTCACACCAGCAGATTTGCCAACTTTAAGCGAAAGTCACTTCCTCTACCGTAGGACTACTTTCCGCCCACCTCTCGACCATAGGTCTGTCATCTTCGGTGCCCTGTTCTGGATTGAGCAATTCTGAAAAGTGCTAACTCCATCTGCGTAAGATGTCCTCCTCATTGCAAAGAAGTGTACCGCCTTTGGATCTAACTCCTAGGGACGGCGCAGGAGTGGAATCCTCTAAGGTGATAGTTGATAGTCACACTCTTGATAGTCAAAATTGATGATCACACTTTGTTAGCTCTCCGTAAAACGATCGCAAAGTCACACAAAAACGATCGCAAAAAGGTGATGATCACGCTGATGGTCACCTTAGCGAAAGACATGATTGTGATCGTCAACAATCAACTATCACCTCAGAGGATCCCACTCCAGTAGAGGATCTTCTCGCCGTAGGTGGCGCGCACAGGTTCAAGGGAACCTCGACCAACTTGGAGTGGACATTTGGAGGCAATTAGCTAAAGACCGAGCTAAATGGAGAGGTTCACCCCGAACTGTAGCGCCACCTACGTAAGTAAGTCATTCGATTTGACTCCTTCATCGACATCCAACTTTCATCCTCTGAGTTGGCAGGCAATCTGCCAGAACATCTTATTTGCAGATCTGTGGTCAGGTTGTAATTAATTGCCAAACTCCTTCTAAGACTGTTCTTTCGCTGTTTTCACAGCTAATTTGCAAGTTCTTCGCGCCTCAGTGTACCGATTTCGAGAATCAGAGTTCCCCAAGTGAATCCACACCTTAAAGGCTCTCTTCTTCTCTCTGGTGGCTTCTTGAACTTCTGGCATTTTAAACCAAGCAGTTCTTTTCTTACCACCAGCCGCCACACCAAGCCGCTTCACTCCACAAACATCACCTGCAGAAGCAATAACCGCTGTTGAAAACACAGTTGCCATTCTTTCTCTACGTTTGATGAAACATTTGGAATTCGTTCAAACCTTTCAGTATCTCATCGTCCTGTAACCTCTCCCATCGTATGCGTTTAACCATCCTTGGCTTCCGCTTTGGTAGGGGAGGCATTACATCGCTAAGATACAATTTGCATAGCACCAAGTGGCGATCACTTGACAGTTTACTTTTTAACTTTTAACAGAAGCATTTTATTGTTAGGTACCTATATAAAATGTAATACGTTATCCATCAGTATTTGGTAAAAATGAAACAAGATTATATTCGTACATACTATGTATGGTGTATATACTTCTTTTATTGCACTCTTCTTATTTTACTTTTTATCTAACAAAGCTGTATGACTTGTTATTGAATGTTTTAAAAATAATTAAATGCAACTTGTTATGCAATATTTTTCTATTGGGATTCATGCACACAATACTTCATACGCACTTAACCTATGACAAGATCAGTGGGATGTCTCATAACAAGTTCGCAATGCTAGGTAGACTATGAACATATTATAACCGGTGTCCAAAGTAGGGATGCCAAATGTCCTGATTTACACGAAAATCTCTCATGGTTGCTCTGAGTGCAGCGTGTCCCGAGTAACTGGAAAGATATTTCAATTTGGATTAAGCATAAGACAGAAAATAAAATTCATATTTAGTTTGTTCCAAAATAAACTACCGGATTTGTCAATTTAACTGTAAGCTGCAATGCAATTCTATTATTATGGTGAAATTATTTTTTCTCTAAATTTGGAACAAACATGAAAAATATCGATGAAAATATTTATGCCCCGAGTTGCCCTGGTTTCAGTTTAACTTAATAAAGCTGTTACCCAGATTAGGCTCAGGTAAAATTTGATCCAAAGTAGAGCTGGGATTTTGAATAGAGCGTAATTTTCTTTCTGTAAACCTGCATACGATTGTCCATTGCGTTAACAAAAAATTGCACTACTTGGTGCGAATTTTGGACTGGCAAAGTCATACTTACTTACTTACTTACTTAGGTGGCGCTACAGTTCGGGTGAACCTGGGCCTCAAACAAGAAGCCTCTCTTTGGGGGTGGCAATGGTGTTGTGGTAACATCTTCAATTACCACGCTAAAGGTTTATGGTTCAAATCCTGATGTCAGCAAGCATTTATTTATTTCTCATGAAATATACAAAGTCAGTCCGATCATTTGCGAAAGCTTGTGTGAACACTACTGCGAAGGCATAACACTGGCAGTAGCTTGGTCATGTGGCTGGAAAAATTGTTCGCTCTGTTGATGATGATTTGCCCTTGACATCGATTATCGGGAAAAAAGTTCTGTGAATCAGAAGCAATGACAATAGTAACAAAAACTTCCCCAGTTATCTGGACGCCACCCCCGGCGAATAGCTGAAGCATAAACAACTGAGCTTCAAGAACCACTACAGCAAAAATCTTTCTCTCTCTCTCTCTATCCATCCTTTCCAACGCCCGCACTGTGTGTAAACATGTTAAAGGTATTCATAACCCTTTGAGTGCGCGCAAGTTATAAAAAAAAAAAATTAACCTCGGTCTTTAGCTAATTGCCTCCAGTTGCGCACTTCAAGTTGGTCGAGGTCCCCTTGAATTTGTGCGCGCCATCTACGGCGAGGAGGTCCTCTACTGCGCTTTCCCTCCGGGTTAGATTCGAAGACTCTGCAGACCGGTGTCCATTCGCTCTACATATCCTAGCCATCTCAGACGTCCAATACGCAGTTTTTTGACTAGATCGATGTCGCTGTACAGCTCGTATAGTTCGTGATTGGATATTCTCCTCCAAAACAAGCAGTTGTACAGACTTGTGATAGATTGTGCCTCCGGTGTTGGCTTGTGAGTTCCGCACAATCCGTTCAAGTACAATATTAAAGAAGTCACATGACAGCGCGTCACCTTCTCTAAAACCTTTTTTGACATCAAGGGTCTCGGTGAGGTCATTACCGACCTAGATGGAGCAGCGAGCGTTCTCCATCGTCAGCCTGCACAGACGGACAAGTTTGGCAGGGATGTCGAAACTAGACATGGCTCTATAAAGCTCTTCTCTATAGATGCTGTCATAGGCGGCCTTGAAATCGATAAAGAGGTGGTAAGTATCGATTTGGAATTCTTGGGTTTTCTCCAGGATCTGCCGAAGTGTGAAGATTGGATCGATGGTGGACTTTCCAGGTCTGAAACCGCACTGATAGGGCCCAATCAGGCTGTTGATGAAAGGTTTCACGCGTTCGCACAATCAGGGTTATCGTGAATAAATTCTCCCTCGGAATTTTTCCGCCGAACAAAACTCAGGTATCTTCAAAAAAGAGGAAATAACTGCGCGGAAAAGAAATAGGTATCATGAATAACAATTCAGGAGAATTGTCAACGCAATCGCGATATTTAATTTTTTCGTTATGAATTTTTTCCCTATTTTTGAAGATACCTAATTTTTGTTCTTAGGAAAAATTCCGAGGGAACATTTATTCATAATAACCCTGAATATCGAAGAAAAGATCTTGTATGCGATGTTGAGGAGGCTGATAAATGGCGCAGTTGATGGGGTTTCCTTTCTTGTGGATCGGGCAAACGATGCTGAGATTCCATTCATCAGGCATACACTCGTCTGACCAAATATTAGAAATGAGTTGGTGTATGCACTCTACCAATTCATCACCAGCTGCCTTGAAAAGTTCGGCCGGTAAGCCGTCAGGTCCGGCAGCTTTGTTAGATTTTAGCTTGGATATTGCTATCCCCACTTCGTTTTGGTCAGATGGACGGACATTTTGACTATCCTCGTCCATGTTGAATGGTTCATTCTGCCTGACAGCGGGATGTTGGTCTTCGTCGCCGTTATACAGTCTGCAGAAGTAGTTTTTCCATATTCTCAGCACCGACTGTGATTCCACTACGAGGTTTCCATTTTCATCTCTACAGGTTTCTGTACGGGTATTACTTCTCTGACACGTTCTTTTTACCTTTTGGTAAAACTTCCGTACATTGTTCCTGGAGTATAAACTCTCGATATTTTCGAACGCGCGCTTCTCATGCTCTTTCTTCTTCTTTTGGAGAAGCCGATGTTCTTCCCGTCTATTATGCTCGTAGAGCTCACGAGCAGCTCTCGTCTTCCTTTGCAGCGCCGCTTTGTATGCCTCTTGTTTTGCTGCATGCACTCGTCGGCATTCTTCGTCAAACCAGGGGTTTCGCGGTTTTGGGCGAGCGAGACCCAGCACATCAGTCGCGGCGTTTCTGATGGCATGTTGGCAGCGTTGCCACTGGTCTTCGGCACTTGATGCTGGCGACATAGGGGTGATTGAGAGATTTCCGGATACGGGTTTAGCGAAGAGTCTGGCGGTCTCTTGCGATTGTAGCTTTTCGACGTCAAACGTCACAGTGATTCTTCTTTGTTGCTCAGTTTGGGATATACGTATTCGTACCTTGGCTACAACAAGGTAAGGATCCGAGTCTATGTTGGCCGCTCGGAAGGTCCGGACATTCAGAATACTGGAGGCATGCCTTGCGTCGATCGCAATATGATCAATTTGGTTGATCGTTACATGATCATTGGACCGCCATGTCTGCTTATGAATATCAAGATGAGGAAACCATGTGCTTGCTATGGTGACATTTCGCTCCACAGCGAACTCAATTAGCCTTAGTCCGTTATCAGACGTGCTGTCGTGTAGGCTATGCTTACCGACTGCCCTACCAAAGACGTCCTCCTTTCCTATTTTAGCGTTAAAATCGCCCAATACGATTTTAACGTCGTATTTAGGACATTGCTCGTATGTTTTGTCGAGGAGCTCGTAGAAACACTCTTTGGTGGCAGGGTCCTTTTCTTCCGTGGGGGCATGAACACATATTAGGCTTATGTTAGCGAATTTAGCCTTGATCCGGATAGTCATAATACGCTCGATAGCGTGTCGGAAGCTTAAGACTTCTTGCCTAAGTCTACCGCGTATGACAAATCTGCATCCGATTAGGAGTTGCCTCTGTAGCAATCACCGTAGTAGATGTCACAGTTTTTCATCCTCTTTTTGGCCGGCCCATACCATCGCACTTCCTGGATGACGGTAATATATGCTTTATAGCAGTCTAGGGTCTCTGCTGTTGTTCGGCTGCACGTGGTCTGTAAAGGGACAGAATATTCCACGTACAGATCCGAAGGTCGTTGTCCTTATTTCGTTTGCTGTGGTTGTCATCAGTTGATTCATCCTTATCCGAGGCTTTTGGTTGTTTCGGAGCCATAGGTTTTTTACGTGGTAGGGAAGTTACCCCGACAGCACAACCCCCAACGTGGAGGGCCAGTTCCTTAATTATTCCCCTACGACGAGGGGCCGGGTACACTGGCGCCAGTAATCCACTACGGGAGTATGAGCGCTGCCGTTGGCCCATTAAGGGCTCCTCCGCCACCATCTCTATTCCAATGTCCTGACCAACATTGAAAATTCCTTACCGACCTGTGATCCGAATACGTCGAAGCAGTTCGCGCAAAGTATTCACTAAGTTCAGCCTAACTGGAACTATAGACGACACCGTTGACTCCGTCTAGGGAATTCGTCTGCTGCCGCCTAGAACAGGAAGGAGTGCTCTAGTGAGAAAGCACTCTCTCATTTGCTTCCGCCAAGAATGCTCGAACGGGGTTGGTTACCCATTTCTTGGATTAAGGTACTAGGCACCCGGCTGTGACCGCGTGGAGGTTGAGAGTAGGAGTTGGTTGGCCTCAGCTGAGTGAAAACGCTTGTGTTTTTATATGATCGCATGCACTACCGTTTGACCAGCCTAGGCGAAGTCATAGCACCATTATTATTTATTATTAGCTTAATACAAGCGGTAAGGGAATTATGTTTAATTATACAATATTTACTTAATAACTGATTGCGGAAGGGTAATAAAGGGAGTTTCTAAGTGAGTTTTTGCTGCACTGAAAATCAAACAGCTAATGGCAGTCATTAGCCATGCGTAGCATTCGAGACATAGACTCATTACACCCGTAATTCTTATGGTAGAACTTTAGGCGGAAAAGAGGTACTGACTTCAGAATACGCGGATTAGAGTTCAGTAATATGGTTTGGAGCAGCATAGGACAATCAATGTTGCCTGCTAAAAGATGATGTACAAATAGTATATCGACAACTTTTCTACGCTTTTCAAGTGATTGCATGTTCAGAAAATTCAAACGATGCTGGTAAGGTGGTAGGTTGATAGTCCGCGCAGAGCGAAACGATTAAATCTCCGTTGGACACACTCAATTCGATACGAATGTGTATTGTGATAGGGAGACCAAACTTGGCTGGCATATTCTAGAATTAGTCTTACAAATGTGAAGTACAGGTATTTCGTGACGAAAGGATTTGAGAATTCCTTGGACCAACGGTTCACATAACCTAGTGCAGTATTTGCTCTGCTAATGATATTGTCAATATGGCTAGGAAAATTAAGCTCATTGTCGCATATGATACCCAAATCACGCAAAAAAGTGACAGTGGGAACTGCTTCGTCGTAAAACACATACGTTCTAGGGCCTGTCGGAAGACGCTTCCGGGAATAAGTAATAGCTTGGTATTTGTTGACATTCAACTCAAGAAAGTTTTTATTGCACCAAGTAGAAAAGCTGTTCAAGTCAGTTTGAAGTGCACGGAAGTCAGTGGGTGTGGAGATGTGTGCAAAAATATTCATGTCGTCCGCATAAACTGATAGACGGGAATATTTAGTAATGCTGTCAACATCATTAATTGATAAAATAAAAATCAGGGGACCAAGATGGCTACCTTGAGGGACTCTAGAGGGGGAAATAAAAGGATCAGATACAACGGATCTAAAAACGACATCATATTGACGTTCCTCGACCTCTGTTCTTAAAACAAACGGTACTGAAAAGTTAACATCGAAAAAGCCGCCAGGTAATGACCCTCGGACAGCAGGAGTGCAGACTTACGCTCAGGCTGCGGTATCCGAAAAACCAAAAAAACGTTGAAATTTCGACGGACCCTGTCTCTCATGTTTTGTCGGTTATTCTCGAAGAATTTGAACAACAAAGCAAAACAAATAAAATTATTCTCGATAGACTGGTTAAGGGATGCCAATACGCTTTGGGGTAGCGCGGAGACAAATGACAGAGGTGAGTCTGTTTTCGATTTCATCATTAGCAATAACCTATCAATTTGTAATACTGGCAATTCTCCAACTTCAATGGGTGGGAGGCGGTTATTGACATTACTCTAGTATCTAACAACGAAACCATCAGGGTCGATAACTGGAGAGTATCCGATTTACAATCGTTTTCTGATCATAATTGGATACCCTTCAACGTCTGTCTCGAGATTGAGACCCCTAAACCTTATAGAAACCCAAAACGCATGAACTGGACAAAGTTTAATCGTATAGTTAAGTCAAAACTGGGTAGCACATCAATGTATAAAATCGACTCGACCACGGAACTGGATTCAAAGGTTGAAATCTTTGAGAAAGCAATTAACGTTGCCTTTAAAGTCTCGTATCCAATCAGTTATTGTAAAAAGAAAGTCCCAACATGGTGGAATGAAGATCTATCAAAGCTTAGGAAGATGACCAGAGCGATCTTCAATATCTGCTACATTCACAACTTCTGGCAGCCTTACAAGGACTGCCTAAAAATATATAAGGAGTCCATCAGAATGGCCAAAAAACAGGGCTGGAGAGATTACTGCCAGTCTATCGAGTCCCTTAAAGAATCCGCAAAGCTCAGCAAATATTTGTCCAAAGGGCATAGCAACCCGTCCTTTCTTAAAAAGACGGATGGAAGCTGGACAGATTCTTCTGCGGCATCTCTGGAACTCCTGATGAGTACTCACTTCCCAGGCTGCAGTGAGATTAGAGTAGAACAAGCTAGTTCCACCTGTACGCCACTGGCAGCTTGGGATAACATCACAAACATTATTACGGAGGATGAAGTCTCCTGGGCTATAAATAGCTTCTCTCCCTATAAGTCACCTGGCCCTGACTGCATCATGACTATTATGATGCAGAAATTGCAAGACATAGCAATTCCCTGGCTATTACCGATTTTTAGGAGTTGCTTAATCCTAAGCCATATTCCCCAAACCTGGAGACGTGTCAAAGTGGTTTTCATCCCCAAGGCGGGCCGGCGAGGACATGAATCAGCGAAGGATTTTAGACCCATAAGCCTGTCCTCCTTTGTTTTGAAAACTTTAGAACGTATCCTAGACTTCCATATCCGCGATAACCTGAGTTCTCCACTGTCGAAATCCCAGCATGCGTATCTCAAAGGGCGGTCCACAGAAACTGCTTTTCATGAGGTCGTGCGTACAGTGGAAAAAACTCTTCACTACAAAGAATATACTCTCGCCACATTTCTTGATATAGAAGGAGCCTTCAACAACATTTTCACCGAATCTATTCAGGAATCTCTCACCGAGTTAGGTGTAGAAGGCTTTATTAGCCAATGGATAGTTTCTATGCTCAGTACTCGTATAATCCAAGCAACACTAGGCAACAGTAGTACAACTAAGACGGTAAACAGAGGAACTCCACAAGGCGGTGTCATCTCCCCCCTGCTCTGGTTAATGGCGATCAATAAAATCTTGGTGCGACTTGATAGGGAGGGTTTTAACGTGGTTGCGTACGCGGATGACATGGTTATACTAGTATCAGGAAAGTTCCTCTCCACGATAAGTCAACTCATGGAGAGGGCTCTGGATAAGGTACACTCATGGGCTACGAGCCGTGGCCTCGGAGTAAATCCGGAGAAGACTGAAATGATGCTGTTTGCCACTAAAACCAAGGTACCGGCATGTCCTGTATTGGAGACGTTTCCAAGTGAACTGGTTTCGCCCTCTACCGACTACACGATACCCAAACTCAACTTCAGAAAATCCTCCTTAGCAAAATTCCCTTCCAGAGAAGAATGGAAGAACGGAAGCGTTACCTGCAACTATGATATAGGGATATACACGGACGGTTCGAAGATGGACTGCGGAGTCGGCGCAGGCATCTTCTCCGACCAGCTGAATATATCAAGGTTCTTCCGTCTCCCAGACTCTGCTAGCGTTTTCCAAGCGGAGCTTCTTGCGATTCGAGAAGCCTGCTGCCTGCTAAACAACCTTCCAACATCTAACCACAACATCGCTATTTTTTCGGATAGCCAGGCTGCCATCAAGGCCATTGATGCAGTCTGCATCTCTTCAAAACTGGTAGAGCAATGCCGGTTTGAATTGAACCAACAAAGCACTTACTCAAGAATCACTCTCATCTGGGTCCCAGGGCACAGCAACCATGAGGGAAATGAGCGTGCTGATGAGCTGGCCAGGCGAGGGTCGGCGCTTAACGGCTCTCTAGCAGAAAGAGTCGACATTCCGCTTGCTGCCGTTAAGGGCTATATTCACCTCCACTTCCTCCAGCTAGCCAATCGCAGGTGGAACAACCTCACAAGCTGTGTCATATCTAGGAAGACGTGGCCCGGTTTCAACAAACCCAGGTCAAAAGAGTTACTAGGCAAACCAAGACCAGTTATTGCCAAAATCGTAGCTATTATCACAGGCAACTGGCCAGTTGGGGACCATGCGGCCAAGCTTGGAATCCCCCACAACACCTTTTGTAGAAGCTGCAGGGATATGAATGAGAAAGAATCTCTATGTCATTCCCTTTGCAGATGTCCGGCCCTGGCGAGGATCAGACAGCAAACTCTTGGCAAACCCTTCTTCGAGGATCTGAGAGAGATAGCGGACAAGAGGATTGGAGAACTAATCCTCTTTCTGAACTCCACGGGCTGGGTTTAAACTTAATATGATTTTCAACTAGCCACTACAACAGGTAGACACGAGTCCGTGGTAACAAAATGGCGCACTTTAAGCGCTAATTGGGTTCTTTTTGGACCGCCACTTTACCTACCTAGACTGGTTAAGTTTGAAAATAATTCTCAGAAAACGTGTACTTCAACTAGAATATGAATGACAAACGAATGTTAAAAATATGTTCTTGGAATGCAAACGGACTTTTGCATAAACTCGACGAATTGGAAATATTCATGCGTGAAAAAGATATTGATATTTGCTTGATTTCTGAAACCCACGTAAAAAAGGAATCGCATTTAAAAATAAAAGGCTATAATGATTACCACGCTTGTCACCCTTCGGGAAAAGCGAGAGGCGGATCATGCTTGCTTATTAAAGATTGCATCGAACAATCCGAAGACCTAAAGATAGAACTTGAAACTTTGCAACTGTGCGCGATTCGAGTAAAAATTAGTCAGCGTACTCTTAAAATCTCATCTATCTACTATCCACCGCGTTCCGCGCTTGAAAAATCTGATTTTACTAACTTGTTTGAATCGCTGAAACCTAATTTTGTCATCGGCGGCGACTTTAATGCGAAACATACGTTATGGGGCTCAAGATACAGCTCGAAAAAGGGTAGAATGCTCTATGGGGCAGGTATGGAGTACAGTTGTGATTTCCATTCGACGGGCAAACCAACTTACTGGCCAACTGATACTTCGAAAATACCTGACCTGATCGATTTTTTCGTTGTGAAAGGAATATCTACCAACCACATAAAAGTCGAAGACATCTTTGATCTGTCGTCTGATCATTCCCCAGTTATTTTAACAATCAGCGAAAAACTAGTCTATAACCTAGAGCCAGCGAGATTAACTGGTCGAACAACTAACTGGGAAGGCTTTAGGAACGAAATTGAAGATAATGTTGAACTGAGCTTACGACACCCTATGAACTTGAGGTTGAAGTTGATCACTTCATTGAGATCGTACAGCTCGCCTCTTGGAATAATACGCCCAATCCAAGGAAAACGCCCGACAGATACGGTTTACGATATCCTCCGGAAATAAAAGAATTGGTCAAGGAAAAAAGAAAGGCGCGTAAAAAATGGCAACAGAGTCGTGCTCCGCAGCATAAAGCACACTTCAATCGTCTGTGCAATTTGTTGAAGAAGACTATTAAGGATTTTAAGAATCGTGCAATAGGCTCTTACCTTGAAAGTTTAACAGCGAAAAAAGATTCCAATTATTCACTTTGGAAAGCTGTAAAAGGCACCAAAAGGCCCAAAGTCCACGCGCCGCCAATCAAATTATATCAAAATGAATAGGCGAGGGAAGATAAAGGAAAAACGGACGTCTTTGCGGCGCACCTCGAAGAAACCTTTAAACCGTACGATGGTCATGTGGCTTACGACAACCGCAATAGGCTGGATTTACCATCTGATGATTTGACGCTCACAAGTGCAACGCTAAGGGAACTCAAACATGAGATCGAGAATCTAAAACCTAAGAAATCTCCTGGTTATGATTTGATTACCGGAGAAATTCTCAAAGTTTTACCTAGAAAAGCGCTGATTAAGCTTCTCCATATTGTAAACTTTGCACTTAGATTAAAACACGTGCCGAGCCAGTGGAAAGTTGCGGAAGTCGTAATGGTTTTAAAACCAGGAAAACCGCCAAATGAGGTAAAATCGTATAGACCAATTTCGCTTCTTCCAATCATATCGAAAATTTTCGAGAGGGTGTTAAGGCGTCTCCAACCGGTTATAGAAGAAAATAATCTTATCCCTGACCACCAGTTTGGGTTCAGAAGCAAGTATTCGACGATTGACCAGGTGCATAGAATTACTGACGTAATCGTGAAAGCCCTTGAAGAAAAAAAGATTTGCTCAAGCGTATTTCTTGACGTCTCGCAAGCCTTTGATAAGGTGTGGCACGATGGCTTGAAATCCAAACTACGACAAGTTCTCCCTGTATGCTTATACAATATTCTAGAATCATATCTCGGGAATAGACTCTTTCGTGTGTGACATGGAATCGAATACTCCGAGCTCAAAGAAATTTCGGCCGGCGTACCGCAAGGAAGCGTTCTTGGGCCGCTTCTCTATTTGCTATATACTCGTGATACACCAAACGAAGATGGCACTATCCTTGCTACGTTCGCCGATGACACCGCTATCCTAGCAGTAGGTAAAACAATCGAAGAAACGATTGCAAAACTGCAAAACGCACTGAATAATGTAAATGAATGGACGAGGGACTGGCGGATTGCCCTCAACGAATCTAAATCTGTTCACGTGAATTTCACTTACAAGAAAACTAATGACTTGCTCTATCTATAAGTGGAAGCAGAAGCTCAGCCGATGTTGTTGGCGCTGCTCGTAAGAGCTCTGCTGGAATACCGTCAAGTCCTACCGCCTTGTTTTGAGTGCCTTGATCGCGGTAATGATCTCATCTTTACTGGGAGTCGTGGTGCGTATTCGGGAGCTTCTCACCTCGGGCATCTCAGTCTGATTTGGGAGCATATCGCTAGCGAATACACGGTTCAAAACCGTAGCAAAATGCTCTTTCCATCTCTTGAACTGGTCCTTATCCGAAATGAGCAAGGAGGCGTCTAGGCTTTTCACTGTGTGTTGATGGAGCTGCGAGCACATGTCAGCTCTTTGGTGATTCTGTAGACGGTCCTGCTGTCACACCTCCGTGCTGCTTCTTCTGATTCTGTAGCCAGCGCGTTGATGTAGTTGCGGCTGTCACTTCTTGCAGTACGCAGAAGTTCTCTCATCTTCATGCTATATAGGAACTCTAGCTCGGTTCTAGCTGCTGCTGGAATATCTGCAATGCGAACTTTCAGCTGTTTTCGTTCGTCAATCCGTCTCCAGGTATCCTCGGAAATGTAGGCCCTATGTCTTTCCTACGATCGATAGACAATTCTTTCAGCACCAGATGTAAAAACATTTTTCACAGCACACCAATGGTCTTGGATGGTTGCGGGCATTGAGCTGCTGATTGCTTCCACACCTTGCGAAAAGTGCTCCCTTAATTGTTGGCGCACTGAGGGATCACTAAGTCTATCGATGTTGAACCTGGGCATTCTTGTGTTGTCGTGGGATCTTCAAACTGCAGCAGTGGGTAGTTGGAGAGTAGCTATCATAAGATGGTGATCACGTACTATCCCTACATCTGCCACTCGTCTGTTTCGGACGTCCAGGAGACTACTTCTAAAGCGGCGGCTGACAGCAAAATGGTCAATTTGGTTGGAGGTTGCTTGCCTGTCATTGGAAACCCAGCTGACTTTGTGGCAGGTCTTGTGCTCAAACATGGTGCCACCTATCGCAAGGCGGTTGGCATTGCAGAAATCCACAAACCTTTGTCATTGCGGTTGCCTAGTCCATGCTTCCCGATTACATGTTTGAGTCCTTCGTTATCGTTGCCTACCTTGGCATTCAAATCCCCCATCACTATGACAATGTCTCCATTTGGTGTTGTGTTGAAGACGGCGCTTAAGAGATTGTAGAAGCTCTCCTTTTCGTCCTCAGATGAACTATTCGTTGGGGCGTAACACTGTATGATGGTGACGCGTCGTACTCTAGTCCGGAATCTGGCCGTCAAAATCCTATCACCATGAGGCTGCCAGAAAATTTGGCCCTTGCGTGCTGTTGTTGTTAGCAGTAGTCCGACTCCATATTCCCGCGGACTTCCGGATGGTCTTCCAGAATAGAGTAGTACAGTGTTACGCGTTGGGAACTTGTACTCGCCCACTTCTAACCATCTTACTTCACTTACCCCCAAAATGTCCAGTTTATATCGCATGAATTCGTTTTTCAATTGGATGAATCTGGCATTGTAAGGACCTTCACTTCCCGAGTCGAGGAGCGTCTTTACATTCCAGAAACCTATCTTTGTCCGGGTACAATAGCCAAAAGTCGTCAACATGTGATCAGTCCTTATCCGAGGCATAGTGTCGGTTTCTGTAGCGAGCTGGTTTCAATAACGCAGGTTGCTGGCCCACGTTACCTAGCCTAGAATCAAGGCCCTAGACAACCCGCACTTACAATTTTGGCCTATACGTATAAGGGTTTATACGTATAGTTGCCCGGGGACCACCACTAGAAGGTAAAGTAAGCACTTTATCACGAACTTGATTGTTGCGCTACTGGCCCAAGCCAAGTTTTGGGCAGTCAGTAGTTTCCCGATCAATCGCAATGCACTTGCCCTACGGCAGCAATGGGAGCAATGCTTAGCCTCACACCGTTGCACCTTGTAGCACAAAAAGAAGCTATGCTGAGTGCTCTTAGGCTGCCCAAGATCTCGGACCTCAAAATCGGCAACTTTACAGGCCATTTGAAGATTCTAGATTATATTCAAAATGACCCTATTCTAAAAATCCCAGACGCTATGATTAAGAAATACCGATTCTCCAGGAAATTCAATATGGTCATATGTGACCGCCACACATGGAGATATGAAGGACTTGTAGTCTTACCAAACTCTCAAACTTGGTGCGCAGATGGTTCCAAATTGGAAAATGGTAGCACAGGGGCCTTATTTTGTATTGCGTTTCTGTAGCAAATGTATACAAACTCAATTTCCAAGTAATTTAAGTGACGTTTGATAGATGTTTTGACAATCTAACTTTCGGAAATTTTTGATTTGGAGTTGGAAACACTTACACCCAATCCGAGAACCATACAAAATACCAATTCATTTTAGAATCGGAATACATTTCCGAATAGCAATCCGAATCCGAAAGCAGTACAAAATAAGGCCCCTGGTGCAGGAGGATGCAGGTTCCAACGTGCGGCGGCGCTTGGGAAATCATCAACAATATTTCAGGCAGAAGTCCATGCAATCGAGCTCTGTGTACGAGAATGTCTGCGAATAAGGGTCGCGGGCACTCGTATCTATATCCTCTCGGACAGCCAGGCAGCACTTATGGCTCTGAAATCGTACACGGTAGGATCAAAACTTGTATGAGACTGTCTAAACCTACTCGAAGATCTCGCATCGAAAAACACAGTCACTGTAGCCTAGATACCAGGAAACGAAGACTTCGACGGCAACGAACGGGCGGACTGCCTGGCGAGATGAGAGGCTAGTCGCCCACTAGTCGGTCCTGAACCCTATTTTGGAGTCGCACGGAGTAGCACAAACATCAAAATAAAGAAATGGGAGGACGATCATCATGCAGAGCACTGGGCCAAACTCAAGGGCCTAAGACAAGCAAAGAAATTCATTAATCTCAACCGCTGCAAGGTTTAAAAGCTACTGGAGCTTAGGAAAACAGACCTAAGAACCTTTACAGGGTACTTGACTGGTTATTGCCCACTCAGGTACCATCTGCACAAGATAGGAGTAGCAGATACAGACGAATGCCGGCTATGTGGAGACCAAAAAGAGACGACAGAACATATTCTTTGTGAATGCCCTATGACCGCAAGAAAAAGACTCCTCCATCTCTTAATGGCTTTATTGAGTCCCTCTGACTTCTGGAACATTGAGCCTGGAGCTTTGTTTAGGTTTATCAAGAGCCTTAACCAAGTTCTCAGCTAAACACCGGGCTGGCACAATAGTATCTCATAGTACGCAGCGCGTACAAGGCCTTAGTAGAGTAATAGTAATGCTGTGTTTTATTATCGTAAATTTAAAGTTTTATCGGGCTTAAAAAACACCTCTTTTGGTAAAATAAACATTTTTTATGTTCACGCCTTAATTAAAATTCACGAAAAATGTCACTTAGAATATGCGTGCGCTGCACCATCGATATTTATTGTAGTAACAACGTATTTAAATAAAACATTAAAAAAAATATTTACCCATTTTGTATAAAAATAATTTGTCCACTGAAACCTACTGATAAGGTCACTCTGCTGAAATGCAAATGACATTTGAGTCCAACATGAACTTAAACTTCAGCTTGAATCGACATGTCTAAACATGTTAAGAAATTATTTGAGTTGTGTGACTGTCTACACACACAGCGCGCATATGTTTAACCGGACGAGGCATTTCTTGTTGACCTGATCGGCTGAAATATGCGTCTCAGAAGTCTAACAAGAGGTCCTCAGAAGGAGGACGTGCGGCGGATGAATTCTCCCGATGGAATCAACGGTGACGTCTACAGGCCAGCGGAAACCTTACCGGAGCTACTTCAACATATTTGAAGCTGAGGTCTGTAAGGATTTTCAATACTACGTCAGGGTATTGAAAAAGAGATGGTGGCGGATGAACCCTTAATGGGCCAACGGCAGCGCTCATATCCCCGAAGTGGGTTACTGACATCGGTGTATCCGGCCCCTCGTCCTAGGGGTTGCTAAAAAAGGATCTGGTCCTCCAGGTTGGGGGTTGTGCCGTCGGGTTTACTTCCCTACCACGTAAAAAACCTTCGGTTACGAAGCAACCAACAGCCTCGGATACGGATGATTTTACTGTTGACGACCCAAGCAAACGTAAAAAGGACAACGATCTTCGTGTCTGCACGTGGAATGTTAGGTCCCTCTACAAACCACGTGCAGCCGAACAACTTGCGGAGGCCCTAGAGTGTCTCAAAGCAGACATTACCGCCATCCAAGAAGTGCGATGGGATGGGCCGGGCAAAATGAGTATGAAAAACTGCGACATCTACTACGGCGATTGCTACAGACAAAAAGGACAGCGTCTATTCGGGTGCGGATTTGTCATTGGAGGCAGACTTAGGCAAGAAGTCTTGAGTTTCAGGTGGACGAGCGCCTTATGACTATCCGTATCAAGGCTTAATTTGCCAACATTAGCCTAATATGCGTTCACGCCCCTCATGAAGAGAAAGACGACGCGACAGAGGACGACTTCTACCAGCTCTTGGACAAGACGTATGAGCAATGCCCTAGCCACGACGTTAAAATTATCCTAGGATATTTTAACGCAAAGCTAGGAAAAGAGGACGTCTTTAGTAGCGTGGTCGGAAAGCACAGCCTGCACGACAACACATCCGGCAACGGACTCAGGCTAATCGACTTTGCAGCGGGGCGAAACTTTGTCGTAGCTAGTACGCGGTTCCCACGTCTCGATATTCACAAAGGAACATGGCTCTCCTTTGATCGAAAAATCGTCAACCAAATCGATCACATTGCGATCGACGCAAGGCACTCTTCCAGTATTCTGGGTGTCCGGACTTTCCGAGGAGCCAACGTGGACTTGGATCACTACCTAGTTGTAGCCGAGGTACGGATGCGGATATCCACAACGGAGCGAAATCAACGAAATGCTGTGAGGAAATTTGACGTCGAAAAGCTACAATCGCAAGAGACCGCCAGAACCTTTGCCGATCGTGTTTCTTCTAAACTCAATCTAAGTCCTATGCCGCCAGCAGCAAATGCGGAAGACCAGTGGCAGCGTTGCCAACAAGCCATCAGAGATGCCGCCTCTGATGTACTGGGTTTCTCTCGCCCACCACAACGAAACCCCTGGTTTGATGAGGAATGCCAGCAAGCACATGCAGCTAAACAAGAGGCGTACAAAGCGGCGCTGCATAGAAGGACTAGAGCTGCTTACGAGCTCTACGTGCGCAGGAGAAAAGAGGAACATCGACTTCTCAGAAAGAAGAAAAAGGAGCATGAGAAGCGCTCGATCGAGGAGATTGAGAGACTCTATTGCAGGAATAATGTTTGAAAATGTTACCAAAGGGTTAAAAGAACATGCCAGGGTTTCAAAGCCAGAACAGAAGCCTGCAGGGACGAAAATGGCAACATAGTAGTGGAATCGCAGTCGGTGCTGAGAATATGGAAGGAACACTTCTGCAGACTGCTAAACGGCGATGATGACCAATATTCCGTTGTCAGGCAGAATGAGCCATTCAACAGTGACGACGGCAGTCAAGATTCCCGTCAACCCGATCAGAATGAAGTGAGGATAGCGATATCTAAACTCAAATCCAACAAAGCTGCTGGAGCCGACGGCCTTGCCGCTGAACTTTTCAATGCAGGAGGAGATGAGTTGGTAAGGAGCATGCACCAGCTTATCTGTAAAATCTGGTCGGACGAAAGTATGCCTGATGAATGGAACCTCAGCATCGTTTGCCCGATCCTGAAGAAAGGAGACCCTCTGAACTGCGCCAACTACAGAGGTATAAGTCTCCTAAATATCGCATATAAAATCCTGTCTGCCGTATGTGAACGCCTAAAACCGATCGTCAACAACCTGATAGGTCCTTATCAGTGCGGTTTCAGGCCGGGAAAGTCCACCATTGACCAAATATTCAAACTACGGCAGATCTTGGAAAAAACTCACGAATACAAAATCGATACGCACCACCTCTTTATCGATTTCAAAGTTGCCTATGATAGCGTGTATAGAGACGAGTTATACAGAGCCATGTCTAGTCTTGGCATCCCTGCCAAGCTCGTCCGTTTGTGCAGAATGACGATGGAGAACTCTCGCTGCTCCATCAAAGTCAGTAAGAACATCACCGAACCGTTCGATGTCAGGAAAGGTCTTAGACAAGGTGACGCGCTATCATGCGATCTCTTTAATATAGTACTTGAGAGAATTGTACGAAACTCACAAGCCAACACCGGAGGTACAATCTTTTACAAGTCTGTACAACTACTCGCTTATGCCGATGACATTGACATAATCGGAAGAACTCAGCGGGCCGTCAATGGGGCATTTACGAGTATTGAGATCGAGGCAGCAAAGATGGGTCTAGCGGTCAATGAAAGCAAAACAAAATATATGCTGTCTTCAAAAAATGACACCCAACATCGGCGTCTTGGACAGAACGCCACAATAGACAGATATAATTTTGAGGTAGTAAAGGATTTTGTCTACCTAGGCTCTATGGTGAACTCCGCAAATGACATCAGTAGGGAGATCACACGAAGAATTACTCGTGCCAATCGTTGTTTCTATGGGCTTAAACGGCAATTGAGTAGCAAAGCCCTATCTCGAACTACTAAGGTAACTCTTTATAAGACACTAATCATCCCAGTCCTGCTGTATGGCGCAGAGGCATGGGCTTTGAGAAAACCGGATGAGGATGCCCTTGGTTATTTCGAGAGAAAAGTTCTTCGAGCGATCTTTGGTCCCGTCTGCATAGACGGTTAGTGGAGGAGAAGGTACAATGCCGAGCTATACGGCATGTACAAGGACATCGACTTAGCCAGAAGAGTTCACATACAGCGACTAAGATGGCTGGGTCATTTAGAGCGGATGGAGCCCAACGTTCCCGCTAAGAAAGTTTTCGAATCCACCCCGGATGGAGGACGCAGTAGAGGACGACCTCGCGGTAGGTGGCGCAAACAAGTGGAGGGGGACCTCGACCAACTTGGCGTGCGCAACTGCAGGCAGCTGGCTCGTAATCGTGCTAGCTGGAAAGGTTTGTTGGTTGAGGCCCAGGTCCACCCCGGACCGTAGCGCCATCTAAGTAAGTAAGTAAGACTGTCCACAGTGATTTTTTTTTTTTTGAATATAAAAGCTGATCACAATAATATGTTAGTGTGACCAGGATGCAATATAATAATTTGACTAATGGAGTTTTTTGAAGTCGCTGAATATAAATATTAATTATTTTTACAAATTCATGCTATATAGGTACATATGTATATTTTGTAAATTATTATCTTTCAGTCTGGTCACACGAGTAGCAACAAAAGTATGATAAAAGCAGAAATTAGATTAAACGCAAAAAAATTAGCCAGCAACTACATGCGTACATTCATACATACATGCATCCCTTAATCAAGAACCGAATGGTGAATGTTCTAGAAGGTGGGTGATGGAAAGCCCCTCCTTCACCAATCCTTTATTGCCCAACAACAACCATAAGAAAGAGGAATCGATCATAGCTGGAAATGAACACATCTTTTTCGAAAAAAATGTTTTAAGACATTTTTATTTACTTCAATACATAGGTACAAAAGTTATTTTTTGTAAGGTCTACATGCAAAAAAAAAAAAAAATAGATAAAAGGAACCAAAACAACTGCTGGCTTGTATTCACATGAATTCGTCGCTATCGTAGCAGCCATATCCATCGCATGTGTAGGCATAGTGTCCCCACTGTCCGCATCTATAGCACTGCTCATCCTCGACACTGCCTCCTCGCATATATTTGAAAGGATTGTATTCCGGACATGATGGCTCATTGGCATAGTGGCCGAATTCTCCGCATGTAAAGCACTGGAAGGGGCACGAACTTGCATAGTGCCCGTACTCGTTGCAACGCCAGCATACTACTATCTCTGGTTCAGTCATACTGAGATCGAAAGTACAGTTAACTAATTTTATCACTTAATAACTTTTTTTCGCGGTATGTTTAGTGCCGGCACAATTTAGAATATACGCAGTTACTTCACCTAACTATACTCGATCAAAACTCGTTCTAGACTGACCTACTGTACACACTGTGTCTGAGTATTAATCACTTCTCAAGTGCACGATATACCCAAACCCAACACAGGCAAATGAAATGAAGTATTCAAGATAACCACGTAGTTTGATGGAGCAGCTTTTCATCCAAGCTTAAGATACTTTGAGCTTTTAATACTTAGTAACAGCATTGTTTTTGTTTCACTCACTGCCGCTGCCTTATTTCAAATAAAATCTGCGCATTTGTTTTGTATCTCGTTGTGTGTATCTATCTCACACTACAACTACATACTTGAAACAAAGAAACAAACTAGACAAGCAAACTCAGCTCATTTCGATCGGCCACTGATTCATTCAATGAATTTCTTTGGATTTGTTTACATTTTGAAAACTTCGAGAAATGCAGTTCTGATACTTAACTGATAGCGTCGTATACTGTGGGCAGTGTGACCAGAATGAATAGAATATTCGGCAGTGGAATATGTTTTTCTTCGAATACCTACATATATATAATAAGAAGAGTGAGATACCATATGTATATGCCTACATAACATAGCACATTCCAGAAAAAAAGACAGCAGAGGTGGATCTCATTCAAAGACGTAGATGTCAGGAAAAAAATGCTTATTAGTCCAAGCGACTAGATCGCAATTAGATTTGAGGTGGTTTTCAGTCGGTAAAAATCCGGCATGTTGATTACACGGATTATCAGTGTAATGGGGTCTGTAGGGACTCTTTTGGATTGGTCTCATTCCATATGCTACCCGTTAAGATAAGAGCCTCATCGCTGAACACAATTTTGCGTTAAAACAACGAGACAACGTGTTGTGATCTTATAGGGGTGTAGGCCAATTACTGCGACCGACTTCGATAAATTCGATAAATTTTGATCTGCTCACACATTTTCGGTAGAACACATCGTTGTTTTGGGAACGCGTAGAGGTTACTTACTTACTTAGGTGGCGCTACAGTTCGGGGTGAACCTGGGCCTCAACCAACAAGCCTCTCCATTTAGCTCGGTCTTTAGCTAATTGCCTCCAGTTGCGCACTCCAAGTTGGTCGAGGTCCCCTTGAACTTGTGCGCGCCACCTACGGCGATGATTCCCTCTACTGCGTCGTCCCTCGGGATTAGATTCGAAGACTCTGCGGGCCGGAGCGTTGGTGTCCATTCGCTCTATATGTCCTAGCCATCTCAGACGTCCAATACGCAGTTTTTTGACTAGGTCGATGTCGCTGTACAGCTCGTATAGTTCGTGATTGAATCTTCTCCTACAAAACCCGTCAACGCAAACGGGACCGAAAATCTTACAAAGAATTTCTCTCTCGAAGCGACCAATGATATCTTCATCCTCTTTTAATAAAGTCCATGTTTCAGCGCCGTAAAGCAGGACTGGGATGATCAAGGTCTTATATAGAGTCTCCTTAGTTGTTCGAGATAGGGCTTTACTGTTAAATTGCCTTATAAGCCCAAAAAAACAGCGATAGGCAAGAGTTATTCTTCGATTGATTTCTGCACTGATTTTGTTTTTCGAGTTTATAGCAGAGCCAAGGTAGACAAAGTCCCTTACTACCTCGAAGTTATAGCTGCCCACGGTGACGTTTTGTCCAATTCGTCGGTGTTGGTTTTCCCTTCTAGTTGACAGCATATACTTGGTTTTGCCCTCGTTTATCGCCAAACCCATTTGGCCGCTTCCGCCTCAATGCTTGCAAAAGCACCGGTGACAGCACGCTGAGATCTTCCGATAATGTCTATATCGTCGGCGTATGCAAGCAATTGTACAGACTTGTAATAGATTGTGCCTCCGGTGTTGGCTTGTGAGTTCCGCACAATCCGTTCAAGTACAATATTGAAGAAGTCACATGACAGCGCGTCACCTTGTCTGAAGCCTTTTTTGACATCAAAGGTCTCGGTGAGGTCATTACCGACCTTGATGGAGCAGCGAGCGTTATCCATCGTCAGCCTGCACAGACGGACAAGTTTGGCAGGGATGTCAAAACTAGACATGGCTCTATAAAGCTCTTCTCTATAGATGCTGTCATAGGCGGCCTTGAAATCGATAAAGAGGTGGTGAGTATCGATTTGAAATTCTTGGGTTTTCTCCAGGATCTGCCGAAGTGTGAAGATTTGATCGATGGTGGACTTTCCTGGCCGGAAACCGCACTGATAGTGTCCAATCAGGCGTACACACAATATCGCAGAAAATATCTTGTATGCGATGTTGAGGAGACTGATGCCTCTATAATTGGCGCAGTTGAGGGGGTCTCCTTTCTTGTGGATCGGGCAAACGATGCTGAGATTCCATTCATCAGGCATACACTCGTCTGACCAAATATTAGAAATGAGTTGGTGTATGCACTCTACCAATTCATCTCCAGCTGCCTTGAAAAGTTCGCCCGGTAAGCCGTCAGGTCCAGCAGCCTTGTTGGATTACAACTTGGATATATCTATCCTCACTTCGTTTTGGTCAGGTGGACGGAAATTTTGACTATCATCGTCTATGTTCAATGGTTCATTCTGCCTGACAGCGGGATGTTGGTCTTCGTCGCCGTTATACAGTCTGCAGAAGTAGTTTTTCCATATTCTCAGCACCGACTGTGATTCCACTACGAGGTTTCCATTTTCATCTCTACAGGTTTCTGTACGGGTATTACTTCTCTGACACGTTCTTTTTACCTTTTGGTAAAACTTCCGTACATTGCTCCTGGAGTACAAACTCTCGATATTCTCAAACGCCCGCTTCTCATGCTCTTTCTTCTTCTTTTGGAGAAGCCGATGTTCTTCCCGTCTCTTTTGCTCGTAGAGCTCACGAGCAGCTCTCGTCTTCCTTTGCAGCGCCGCTTTGTATGCCTCTTGTTTTGCTGCATGCACTCGCCGGCATTCTTCGTCAAAGCAGGGGTTTCGCGGTGGTGGTCGAGCGAGACCCAGCACATCAGTCGCGGCGTTTCTGATGGCATGTTGGCAGCGTTGCCACTGGTCTTCGGTACTTGATGCTGGCGGCAAAGGGGTGATTGAGAGATTTCGGGATACGCGTTCAGCGAAGAGTCTGGCGGTCTCTTGCGATTGTAGCTTTTCGACGTTAAATTTTCTCACAGTAATTCTTCTTTGTTGCTCAGATAGGGATATCCGCATTCGTACCTTGGCTACAACAAGGTAATGATCCGAGTCTATGTTGGCCGTTCGGAAGGTCCGGACATGCAGAATACTGGAGGCATGCCTTGCGTCGATCGCAATATAATCAATTTGGTTGATCGTTACATGATCATTGGATCACCATGTCTGCTTATGAATATCGATATGAGGAAGCCATGTGCTTGCTATGGTGACATTTCGCTCCACAGCGAAATCAATTAGCCTTAGTTCGTTATTAGACGTGGTGTCGTGTAGGCTATGCTTACCGATTACCCTACCAGAGACGTCCTCCTTTCCTATTTTGGCGTTAAAATCACCCAATACGATTTTAACGTCGTATTTAGGACATTGCTCGTATGTTTTGTCGAGGAGCTCGTAGAAACACTCTTTGGTGGCAGGGTCCTTTTCTTCTGTGGGGGCATGAACACATATTAGGCTTATGTTAGCGAATTTAGCCTTGATCCGGATAGTCATAATACGCTCGCTCACGTGTCGGAAGCTTAAGACTTCTTGCCTAAGTCTGCCGCGTATGACAAATCCGCATCCGAATAAGCGTTGCCTGTTGCCACTGTAGCAATCACCGTAGTAGATGTCACAGTTTTTCATCCTCTTTTTGCCCGGCCCATCCCATCGCACTTCCTGGATGGCGGTAATATCTGCTTTATAGCAGTCTAGGGCCTCTGCTAGTTGTTCGGCTGCACGTGGTCTGTAAAGGGACAGAACATTCCACGTACAGATCCGAAGGTCGTTGTCCTTATTTCGTTTGCTGGGGTCGTCATTAATTGAGTCATCCTTATCCGAGGCTTTTGGTTGTTTCGGAACCATGCGCTTTTTACGTGGTAGGGAAGTTACCCCGACGGCACAACCCCCAACCTGGAGGGCCAGTTCCTTAATTATTCCCCTACGACGAGGGGCCGGGTACACCGGTGCCAGTAGTCCACTACGGGAGTATGAGCGCTGCCGTTGGCCCATTAAGGGCTCCTCCGCCACCATCTCTATTCCAATGTCCTGACCAACATTGGCAATTCCTTACCGACCTGTGATCCGGATATGTCGAAGCAGCTCGCGCAAGGTATTCACTAAGTTCAATCTGACTGAAACTATAGACGCTACCGTTGACTCCGTCTAGGGAATTCGTCCGCTGCCGCCTGGAACAGGAAGAAGTGCTCTAGTGAGAAAAGCACTCTTCCCCCCCTCTCTCATCTGCTGCCACCAAGAATCCGCCAAACGGGGTTGGTTACCCATTTCTTGGATTAAGGTACTAGGCACCCGGCTGTCACCGCGTGGAGGTTGAGAATAGGAGTTGGTAGGCCTCAGCTGAGTGAAAACGCTTGTGTTTTCATATGATCGCATGCACTACCGTTTGGCCAGCCGTTAACGCGTAGAGGTTGAGTTAGATAAAATGACCAGGCTGCACGTAGACCAAAATGGTAAACCCATTGTGCTGCCAACGCTGGGACTATTCTCTAGCACTTATCTATAGCCATTTAATATGAAGTCTTCATTAAAAAGTTTGGATTAGGTAATCGTTGCAATAGTTTGTTTGCTAGATTAGTTACACATTAGTAGAGCAACAAATCTGCTGATCCAGTAAACGTCAAGACTTGGGAGGCGGTCAAAGAAATGCTTACGAAGGTTTTGCTTCTTACAGTAAATAGAGCAGAACAAGTCTCTATCTCGTCTCTACAGCTTCTGGAGAAGTTGTTGAGAGGTACTCTCACTCTCCTTGCATGTCTATCAAGGATTGACCCATAAGGGCCCCGATAAGTCTTATGTTCTATCTACTAACTAATTGCCTCAGTTAAGATAATCCTATGCATGAGTTTATCGACAGGTGTCAATATGTCAACAATGGAAATGTGGGCACTCCCTCTTTTGAGTGAGAATTCGATTTGTACACCCTTTAGAGTTACCAGCAATATTCCTACTATCAGGCATCCAGCGAAGGGATTTAGGCGGATCAGTAGAAATGCGATGAAGTGGGAGGGTTGTGATCCCTTATTTTCCTTGCTGATAAAAGGAAGAAGAAGAAGACATCCAGCAAAGGGATCGAAAGATACTTAGGTCGCCTCTATTTGCGATTATTAAGAGCTGGGAGAGCCTCACGCTACATATGCCTAGAATCTCGAGGCTATCATTATATCAAGTGAGCTGGAGAAAACTCCTATACCCATACCATACGCAATTTGGACCTATTTCATTTCTTGGTTAGTGCTCATTGAGATGGCTTATATAGCTCAAATGAATCTTTGACGAATGTACTAAAAATATATTTTTTTATCTTTAAATGCAATTAGCCATTGTTGAGTTAGTAATGTGTGAATGTGATTTGAACCCCCTTTTTGCCACTTATACCTCGAATGCTCAGTTCATCTAAGTGGTGGAGCAATTTTTGGTACACAACAACCTTTCCGGGGAAATGCGCGTATAACAGTGAAAACCGGATCCAAATCCATTCTCGAGATTAGGGCATACATACAGATTTTGGGGACTTTGTTTTATAATCTGGAGTGAAGTGATGATGATGATAAGAGGCGAACCCCACAGACGGATCAGTAGAAATGCGGTGAAGTGGGAGGGTTGTGATCCCTTGTTTTCGGATCATAACCTCGCTGATAAAAGGAAGAAGAAGAAGAAGAAGAAGTGAAGTGATGATGATAATTATCAAAATTAAAAGAAGGGAATTCAATATGAGTCGGCTACATAGCTTTGTAGTTGTGTATGCGTTAATGACTTTTAAAAGACTTAAATGGAAATATGGGGTATCAGAAATTTGTATGCCATGAATGAGAGGGCATATCAGATTTGGAAATGAAAACTAATCTCAATTCTCTCAAACACTTTTATATGTAAAAACCATGCGAATAGGATATCAAACCGCTGGTGTGGATCGACTGAGATTTTGTCACAAAACATCAGCAATGACTAAGGAAGTAAACTATTCACTACCCAAAATACTCTTGGGCGATAGAGAATATCTTTTGATACTTATGATGTGACCTTAGTCTACCTGCAGAGTAAGTACTTTCTATTTTATTACCTGAGATATGAGTGCCTATATCAAGCTCCAGTGAACGCTCAATCATCATTACCCAGTTGATTTACTTTGCATCAGTGGGCGGCATGGTATCGTGGTAACATGTTCGGTTATTATGTGATCGATTTTCGGGTCAGGAACCAAACATCTACATAAATCTTCTTATAGTAAAATTACATAAGCGATAATCTAAGGAATACAAATCACAATAACGACAACCACCAATAAACACCATCGGGATAACGGTATATAATAAGTTGCTAAGCCTCCTTTAAGGAACGTTAACATCGAAATATAAGGTTACATCTTTGAGGGATAATGCGCGAAAAATTAACGTCGATGACAACGACGACTACCGAGCAGTGTCCCAAAAGCTAAATACCGATAAGATCAGTGGTATACTTTCGAAATCAAGTCAGAAAGGCCACATCGTGTTGTTGCAAGGGGAATCCACCCCTCATGCACCAAAGAAGAGATTATGACCGATCTTCAAGCCAAGGCTTTTAAATTCTTGATGCCGTTAATATCATCAAGAAGAAGAACCAACAAACGGAAATAGATAAAGACATCTTTGTAAGGAGTGGACTTCCGCTTTTTATGGTCACCTTCGATAAGTCTGATGATATTGACGATATCTACCGAATTAGAGCTATATTAAATGGTCAAAATCGAGCCCATGCCTAAAAATTTAAGAATGATTCCGCAGTGCAAACGTTGCCAAGGATTTAATCATACGCAAATGTACTGCAAAAATGAACCCGGTGTGTGAAATGCGCCGGAAGTCACCTCTTCCAAGTTCGTGGAGTAAACAAACAAACCTCTGCAACCAGAGCGCAAAAAGGTGAGGGAAAGAGTGATAATAGAAAAGTCCTCGAACTCTGATCTTAAAAGAAACGATATTGAAACAGTTACCATTGGAAAGCCACCGGATAATATCTCAAAAACTAAGAAAGATTTTTACATCAAGTTTTCGGTATTTAATTAAGAATTGATAAGAGCATTGAAAAATAAAATATCAGTGGCAGGTCATAACAGAAAATTTTCAAAAAAATAAACTTGAAAAAAAAAAATTCAAAATATTTTTCAAAAATTTTGACTTTGTAATTTAATTTTTCAAAAACTATTCACTGAAAGAACTTGATTTAAAAAGCAAATAAAAGAATGGAATATTAGTTTTCAAAAAAGCTATAGCAAATTATTGTGCATATTTCCGTTGATTTTTAATAATTTTTTTTTCATTTAAAGTCAATTTTTTACAAAATTGCCCCTCCCGCCTAAGCGGAGGGAGATAGACCCACACTCCGGTACGATTTTTTTCTTGTCTCAACCCAACCTATCCGTCCTAGGCTTTTGTCGCATCTTATGCAAATCACCCTGTATATGTACTTGGAATGCTTTTTGCAAAAACTTGACGAATTCGAAATATTCATGCGTGAAGAAGATATTGATATTTGCTTGATTTCTGAAACCCACGTAAAAAACGAATCGATTTTTTCGTTTTGACAGGAATATCTACCAACCACATACAAGTTAAAGAGAGCTTTGATCTGTCGCCTGATCATTCCCCAGTTATTTTGACATTGAGCGAAAAACTAGTCTAGTGCCAGAGAGATTAACTGGTAGAACAACTACTCGTAACTGGGAATGCTATACGAATGAAATTGAAGATAATGTTGAACTGAGCGTTCAACTTATGACACCCTGTGACCTTGAGGTTGAAGTTGATCACTTCGTTGAAATCGTACAGCACGCCTCTTGGAATAATACACCCAATCCAAGGAAAACGCTAGACAAACACGGTTTAGGATATCCTCCGGAAATAAAAGATTTGATCAAGGAAAAAAAAAAAGCGCGTAAAAAATGGCAACAAAGTCGAAGACTTGAAGAAGACTATGAAGGATTTTAAGAATCGTGCGATAGGCTCTTACCTTGAAAGTTTAACAGCACCAAAAGGCCCAAGGTCACCGCGCCGCCAATTAAATTAAATCAAAATGAATGGGCAAGGGAAGATAAAGAAAAAGCGGACCTGCGGCCCACCTGGAAGAAACCTTTTGAATGTACAATGGTCAACTGGTTTACGACAACATAAATAGTCTGGATTTAGTATCTGCCGATTTAACACTCACAAGTGCAACGCGATGGGAACTCAAACATGAGATCGAGAATCTAAAACCTAAAAGGCTCCTGGTTATGACTTGATCACCGGAGAAATTCCTAGAAAAGCATTGAAAAAACTTCTCCATATTGTGAATGCTGCGCTCAGAATAAATACGTGCCGAGCTAATGGAAAGTTGCGGAAGTTATAACGGTTTTAAAACCAGGAAAACCGCCAAATGGGATAGAATCGTATAGATCTATTTTGCTTCTTCCAGTCATTCCAAAATGTTCGGTAGGATATTACTAAGGCGTCTCCAACCGGTTATAGAAGAAATAATCTTATCCCTGACCAAAGCGGCGATATTCTCTTCAGTATACGCACATTCCTCCGACGTGTTGGTATAATTACATTATTTAGAGAGTATGTGGTATCAAAAATAAACGTTTGGTGTCAGACAAAAGGACTAAAAGTTAATCCATCAAAAACGGTAATCATTCCTTTCACCAGGCGAAGAAATTTAAATCTAAAGGCACTAACACTGTCCTATTTTATTTTTCCAGCAAAGTAAAATATTTAGGGGTAAATCTAGACCAGAAACTCACCTCGAGAACACATACATATCTGTGGTGTTTGGAGGAAATCTGCTAACTCCAAAAATTCTATTTTCCTGTTAGGGCTACTATTTTGAACCAGTGTTGCCAGCCCCTTTAAGTGAAATTTCCCTTTACAGACCTTCAAATTCCCCTTTTTCCCCATTCTTTGTGGTGACATTCCCCATTGATTCCCCACAAGAATGTTCATCAGTAATAACAGTAATAATAATAATCAGAAGTATTTAATTCAATTAGCAATTCAGCGTGAATGGTGAATATTGTAGGGCCTGTGTATAGCGCCAAGCAACAAATGTCGGTACCTTCATCTACTAATATTGAGAAAGGCGCTCTTCGCAGAATTTCTACTAAGCGGTTAACCTTAACTTACGCTAGAATATTATTAATAATCTTAGAACATTTTGTTCTTCCTAAAGTTATGCCGGGCGCAATATTTGAATCGGGAAAAAATATTTTTTAACAAAGGCACGAAATGGTCAATAGTATGCAATGGCACATTTTGCTCCGCAAAGAATGCATATAATATTAATTCAGATGTTTTAACATTGCTTTCACTAGCATCAAGGCCGACGTTGCTGAACATTGAACTAAATGATGGCGATGAAGCAATTGGCTTCTGCATTAGCTATGCACATTTTCGACATTTTAGAGTGCTTGATTAGTTTGCTTTTATCGGCTATCATCGTACGATTTTAAAGGATTATCCTTAATCGTATATGACCTGCTACCTGTGCATGAAGAATGCATGCGTATGAGTTACGTTTACGCATAGCTATTAACTCGTTATGCTCTTTTGTCATTGCTTTGTGACTCAATTAAGAGTTATTGAGATCCTTTTTTTTTATTTTCCCCACATTTTGTTCTAGAAGAGAGAAGATTCCCCGTTTCACCTTTCATCAAATTTTGGACTGAAATTCCCCACGAAAAGGAAATTCCCCACGAACTGCATTCTTCATGCATAGGTAGCAGATCATATACGATTAAGCATAGTCCTTTCAAATCGTACTGCAGTGCGTGTAATTCAATGATGATAGCCGGTAAGTGCAAGTTAATCAAGTACTTAAAAATGTCGAAGGATGTAGCTAATGCAAAAGCAATTGCCTCATCGCCATCAGTAAGTTCAATGTTTAGCAAAGTCGACCCTGATGCTAGTCCTCATGAAAGAAATGTTACTTACTTACGAGTACTTAGGTGGCGCTACAGTTCGGGGTGAGCCTGGACCTCAATCAACAAGCCTCTCCATTTAGCTCGGTCTTTAGCTAATTGCCTCCAGTTGCGCACTCCAATTTGGTCGAAGTCTCCTTGAACTTGTGCGCGCCACCTACGGTGAGGAGGTCCTCTACTGTGGAGTTCCTCCGGGTTAGATTCGAAGACTCTGCGGGCCGGTGTTCATTCGCTCTACATGTCCTAGCCATCTCAGACGTCCAATACGCAGTTTTTTGACTAGGTCGATGTCGCTGTAGAGCTCGTATAGTTCCTGATTGAATCTTCTCCTCCAAAACCCGTCAACGTAAATGGGACCGAATATCTTACGAAGAATTTTTCTCTCGAAGCGACCAAGGGTATCTTCATCCTCTTTTAATAAAGTCCATGTTTCAGCGCCGTAAAGCTGGGATGATCAGGGTCTTATGCAGGACTGAGATGATCAAGGCCTTATATAGAGTCTCCTTAGTTGTTCGAGAAAGGGCTTTACTCTTGAATTGCCTTATAAGCCCAAAAAACAGTGATTGCCAGGAGGTATTCTTCGCTTGATTTCTGCGCTGATCTTGTTTTTCGAGTTTATGGCAGAACCGAGGTAGACAAAGTCCTTTACTATCTCGAAGTTATAGCTGCTCACTGTGATGTTCTGTCTAATTCGTCGGTGTTGGTTTTCCCTTCTTGTTGACAGCGTATCTTAGTTTTGCCCTCGTTTATCGCTAAACCCATTTTGGCCACTTCCGCCTCAGTGCTTGCAAACGCACCGGTGATAGCCAGCTGAGTTCTTCCGATAATGTCCATATCGTCGACGTATGCAAGCAGTTGTACAGACTTGTAATAGGTTGTGCCTCCGGTGTTGGCTTGTGACTTCCGCACAATCCGTTCAAGTACAATATTAAAGAAGTCACATGACAGCGCGTCATCCTCTTTTGACATCAAAGGTCATTACCGACCTTAATGGAGCAGCGAGCGTTCTCTATCGTCACCCTGCACAGACGGACAAGTTTGGCAGGGTTGTCAAAACTAGACATGGCTCTATAAAGCTCTTCTCTATAGATGCTGTCATAGGCGGCTATGAAATCGATAAAGGGGTGGTGAGTATCGATTTGGAATTCTTGGGTTTTCTCCAGGATCTGCCGAAGTGTGAAGATTTGATCGATGGTGGACTTTCCAGGCCTGAAACCGCACTGATAGTGTCCAATCAGGCTGTTGACAAAAGGTTTCAGGCGTTCACACAATCAGGGTTATCGTGAATAAATTTTCCCTCGGAATTTTTCCCCCGAACAAAACTCAGGTATCTTCAAAAAAGAGGAAATAACTCCGCGGAAAAGAAATAGGTATCATGAATAACAATTCAGGAGAATTGTCAACGCAATCGCGATATTTAATTTTTTCGTAATGAATTTTTTTCCTATTTTTGAAGATACCTAATTTTTGTTCGGAGGAAAAATTCCGAGGGAACATTTATTCACAATAACCCTGAATATCGAAGAAAAGATCTTGTATGCGATGTTGAGGAGACTGATGAACCTATAATTGGCGCAGTTGAGGTGGTCTCCTTTCTTGTGGATCGGGCAAACGATGCTGAGATTCCATTCATCAGGCATACACTCGTCTGACCAAATATTAGAAATGAGTTGGTGTATGCACTCTACCAATTCATCCCCAGCTGCCTTGAAAAGTTCGGCCAGTAAGCCGTCAGGTCCAGCAGCCTTGTTCGATTTTAGCTTGGATATTGCTATCCTCACTTCGTTTTGGTCAGGTGGACGGAAATATTGACTATCATCGTCTATGTTGAATGGTTCATTCTGCCTGACAACGGGATGTTGGTCTTCGTCGTCGTTATACAGTCTGCAGAAGTAGTTTTTCCATATTCTCTGCACCGACTGTGATTCCACTACGAGGTTTCCATTTTCATCTCTTCCGGTTTCTGTACGGGCATTGCTTCTCTGACACGTTCTTTTTACCTTTTGGTAAAACTTCCGTACATTGTTCCTGGAGTATAAACTCTCGATATTTTCGAACGCGCGCTTCTCATGCTCTTTCTTCTTCTTTTGGAGAAGCCGATGTTCTTTCCGTCTCTTTTGCTCGTAGAGCTCACGAGCAGCTCTCGTCTTCCTTTGCAGCGCCGCTTTGTATGCCTCTTGTTTTGCTGCATGCACTCGCCGGCATTCTTCGTCAAAGCAGGGGTTTCACGGTGGTGGGCGAGCGAGACCCAGCACATCAGTCGCGGCGTTTCTGATGGCATGTTGGCAGCGTTGCCACTGGTCTTCGGTACTTGATGCTGGCGGCATAGGGGTGATTGAGAGATTTTGGGATACGTGTTCAGCGAAGAGTCTGGCGGTCTCTTGCGATTGTAGCTTTTCGACGTTAAATTTTCTCACAGTGATTATTCTTTGTTTCTCAGTTTGGGATATCCGTATTCGTATCTTGGCTACAACAAGGTAATGATCCGAGTCTATGTTGGCCGCTCGGACGGTCCGGACATCCAGAATACTGGAGGCATGCCTTGCGTCGATCGCAATATGATCAATTTGGTTGATCGTTACATGATCATTGGACCGCCATGTCTGCTTATGAATATCGAGATGAGGAAACCATGTTCTTACTATGGTGACATTTCGCTCCACAGCGAAATCAATAAGCCTAAGTCCGTTATCAGATGTGGTGTCGTGTAGACTATGCTTACCGACTGCCCTGCCAAAGACGTCCTCCTTTCCCATTTTGGCGTTAAAATCGCCCAATACGATTTTAACATCGTATTTAGGACATTGCTCGTATTTTTTGTCGAGGAGCTCGTAGAAACACTCTTTGGCGGAAGGGTCCTTTTCTTCCGTGGGGGCATGAACACATATTAGGCTTATGTTTACGAATTTAACCTTGATCCGGATAGTCATAATACGCTCGCTCACGTGTCGGAAGCTTAAGACTTCTTGCCTAAGTCTGCCGCGTATGACAAATCCGTATCCGAATAAGCGTTGCCTGTTGCCTATGCAGCAATCACCGTAGTAGATGTCAGTAGTCGACCATGCTCTCCTGCATTAGGCTGCTGATTGCTTCTGCTTCTAAGCCAAAGTGGTCCCTGAACTGTTGGCGCACTTGGAGAACTTTCAGCATGTCGATATTAAACCTGGTGATGTTAAGTAAGTTTGAGCGGTTGCTATTGACGATGCAGTACGAAGGCGTTAGCTTATATCTAACATGAGATGGGGATCTCGTTCTAGTCCGATGTCAGCTCCAAGTCTGTTTCGGACGTCCCGGAGACTATTTCTGATCTGGTTGGATGTTCGCTGCCTATCAGTAGAGACCCAACTGATCTTGTGGCAAGTATTATGCTTAAACAGCGTACCTCCAATGACTAAGCGGTTGGTATTCCAGAAGTCCACAAACTGCTCACCGTTAGCATTACGGTCTCCAAGTCCGTGAACTCCCATCACGTGTTTAAGCATAGTGTTGTCGCTATCTACCTTGGCATTGAGATCCCCCGCACCATTACGATGTCCCCATTAGACGGCGCCTAACTGGCTATAAAAATTGTCATTTTAATCCTCAGTCGCTTCTTGAGTCGGAGTATAGCACTGTATGATGGTAATTTTTCTTACTCTACTGTGGAACCTATCCGTCAATATCCGGTTACTGTGAAGTATTCAAGATATGAGACTTCCTCGTGCTGCAGGAGTTAGCACCAGTCCTACTCCGGACGCTTGTGCACTTTCAGCTGGTGTACCAGAGTAGAGCATGACAGTGCCTTTTGTTGGGGAGACGTATTCCCCAGCATCGAACCATCTTATTTCGCTCAGCCCTAGGATGTCTATTTTATAGCGTGCGAATTCACGTTCTATTTGGAGGAATCTGGCGTTATATGGCGCTTCCTGGAGTGAGTCTAGGAGGGTCCTAACGTTCCAGAATCCGATCGTTGACTATGTTCGATAGCCAAAGGTCGTCATCAAATTATCTGTCCGTATCCGAGGTGTTGGTTTTCGTTTCGGAGCAATGATTTTTCTTACGCTTGCGGCTCGCTGGGCCACAGACCAACCGACACTTATCCTATTTTGTAGCATAGTAGGCTCGTCATTCGTCCTCTTCCGCTCGCAATGTCCAGAGAATTTCTCAGATTGCACCACGAGGAGGTGGAAGTAGGACTTACTAACAGAGCTGCAAGTTGTTCGGCTGCAGTGGCTCTTTCTCATTATTTAGCGGACCAACACCCATCTGGATATGTTGCTCCTACGAGGGTTTTATTAGTCGTTTACCATCCATTGCATTGGGGCGCCGTGGCGTAAGTGGTTAGTGTGTCGGATCACTGCGCGTGAGGTTCCAAATTCGAATCGCAGAAAACACCAAAAAGATTTTTCATGGTCCACATCTCGCAAACGTCTGACAAACATCCGAGAGTATGGTTGTCTCGAAAAAGCTTCTCAAACTAAATTGCCCTTCGGATACGGCACTGAACTGTAGGTCCCTTCCATTCGTGTGAAAAATATAACGCACACAACATGAGTGGTTACGAGAAGCTAGGCCCTGGCAATTAAAGATCTGTTGCGCCAAATATATATATATATATGTATATCCATTGCATTGTTCAAGTGTGAGCCTATTCATGATGATATGCCTGACTATACTGAACATAAATGTCAAAAAAACGGACAGAATGACGGCTCAGTTTGACATTTATCGCTGTCGTATGTAATTTCTAAAAAAAAAAAATAGAATTTAAAGAAAAAAAATATAGATCAACTTTATAAAGTTCTTGCCCATGTCCTTGTCCATCAAATGTTTAATGACTACCTTCTTAAATCAGTTCCAAGCAATTTATGCATGAGCGCAAATCACAGAAGATACCAAGTTACGCTCAACTACTCCAGCAACCGAAGCATTCAAATTACAATTTATCAAGATACCATGTGTGTATGCAAAGCCAGGTGCCTTAAATCACCTCTTGATTATGCATTAATGTTACATGATGCACACCGCACTAGGCCCCCTGCGTCGCTGAATTCAATTAACATATTGCATTGCAAACTGCCGGTATCCTTTATCAAGCCAAGCATCAAACCGATTTACCTATGATGGAGGACAGTACACAGATATTGGTGTACATACGCGAGCGTTTAAGTAAACAATATTGCTTATCTGACACCACGACGATGGTTGTTTGGTGAGGCGAAAATTATCCCGCAGGTGAATCCGTGCGGATAGCGAACAACCTATCTTTGGGTTATTTAATCCAAGTGACGGAATGTTGTTGCATTTGGCTATAGTGTAACCTATGGCCTTATGAAGTGTCATCTATCCGTTTGTGTTTGTATGTAACATATAGACAAATGGGGCTCATAAATGTCATCCGCAAGGTATGTATCTTGTACGGATAGCAATATGAGTTCAACTGAGTTGGCCGCAAATTACTAGCAGTACGTGCATGCATCACAATTATTTCCCACAGTTGAAATTAATTAATTTGATCAGAGTGGGATGTTAAAGGAGAACTCCACCCACACAAGCCACGGTGGCTGTGATAACCTGTACGGAAATCAATATGGACAAAGTATTGGTGACAAAATTCACTCAGTTGTATGTACTTACAGCAAATGCGTGGGCAACAATCAGGAGTTATTACATACTCGCACATATGAATATTCGGATGAAATGTTCTTTTGGTTAAGGATTTTCCCACATGTGTATGTATTTTTACCGTACGAGTATTAATTTCGAAGTTCGACTGATAAAATGCTTCACATGGCCTCATTAGGCATTGCCTATGGTGCCTTCTCTTTAGAGCACCTACCACACCTCCTGATGTGCCTCACTCCAACCAACTCTCCTTAAATTACCACAATTTCCCATCGACCATCCTGTCCCAAATTTTCCAACGACTGCCTGTTCTCGGTCCTTCTTGAATTAGTTGGTTCCACCGCTTGGCCTTGCCAAATAATTATATTCCTTTCGCAGGGTATATCCGATCCACCAACACATTCCCGTCTTAATTCTACTTTCCAAATCTTCAAAGGATGATATGGTGTGATCTCTAATCATTTGCTCAAACAATAATAAGGGGACGAAGCTGTCCATGCCAAAACCTGAACTTCATTTTTTTCAAGCCAGTCTCTTGTTTTTTTTTTTTCGAAATGTGGCAGGGATCGCTGTCCTATTGGAATGTCATAGATCCCAGTCTACCAGCTGATCTGCTTGCTGCAATATTCGCGGCAAATTCCACCTTACCAGACATCTCTCTTTCTCCACCTATGCTGAACCATGTTCAATATTCTCTAGGACAAATATTTTTCCGAACCCGTTCAGTAACCAGAGTCCTTAAATATAAGAGGAAAATACCAGAGTTTCGACCTTCCGTCGATGGTATCCCACTCAGATTGTCCGATAGCGCAAAATACCTGGGCCTTATACTGGACAAAAATCTCAATTGGAGATCAAATATAGAGGAAAGGATTAAGAAAGCAACAATAGCCTTTTACTCATGTAGTAGAATCTTTGGTAGAACCTGCGGACCCTCTCCTAAACTCATACTATGGATGTATACGGCTATAGTTAGACCCATACTGACTTACGGCAATCTAGTATGGTGGCCAGCTGTCAACAAATCCACCAACTTAAAGGCAATCACCAAAGTTCAAAGACTAGTGTGCATTGGCACTACCAGTGCAATGAGGTAAAAACAACAAATGACAGCGGAGCTTTCGTGGTGGATTCCTGCGAACTTTTGGACTCCATAATCACGAACAATCGTCACTATGCTGAATCATCTTAAAGCTCACCACTAACTTTCAACTTTAAAGTCTAAATGGGTCTTAAATTTTCGCGTAATTTAAACCTGTTAATTATGTTTATTTTCTCTTTAGTAATTCATTATAGCATTTCAAATAGTATTTCATTGGTATTTATTAACAGTCAAATGTTTAAATTTATTCACCACTTCTGGTTACATGGTCTTCTACGCTGTAGGGTAAGGTTTGCCTTTTTGTTTCATACACATGACCACGGGTAATGCAAATAATTCTTTGGGCGGTGGCATTAATGGAAACTTGCGTTTATTGTTAAATATTTTATGTCAGCAGCGTGTTGGATTTAATGTATGTCACATTAACGCACAAAGCTTGAATCCGAAAGTTGACGAATTTCGTGGATTGTTTGTTGGCTCTAATGTGGACAATCGTCTGTGTCTCTGAAACTTGGTTTCATAAAGATAATGATGATGTTCATTATAGCCTAAAGGGATACAACATGTTTCGTGCGGATAGGAGTAATAGAAGTGGTGGTGGTGTTGCACTATATGTTCGTGATGGTATTAATAGCAAAACTGTAATTAGTTCACCCCCTAGTAGCCCACTCGAATATTGCTTTATTGCTATAGCCAACTGTCTGATTGGTGTGGTTTATAGGCCGAATTCCCATACAGATCTATCACCTCTCTATACTGTGCTTGAAAATGTCTCTTCCTCCTTCAGCAATGTAATCGTCTGTGGTGATTTCAATTGTAATCTTTTAAATAGCGAAATGTCTAAGCCATTCTTAGATAATATGAAAACCTTAAGCCTTCACCCAGTTAATACAATAGTACCGACTCATTTCAGCGATAGCACCAGTACGCTGTTGGATTTATTCTTTGTGAGTGATTACCAAGATGTTCTATTCTATGATCAGTTATCCGCCCCGGGGTTTTCGCGACATGATTTAATTTTTGCTACTTTCAATATTGCTTCTTGTCCTCCACTTTCATGTGAATATAGGGATTACAAACATGTTAATGCCGAACTCCTTGAACAAGATATCTTAGGGGTAGATTGGCAACGGATATACTCTATGTCGTCTTCTGAATTAAAAGTAGAATTTTTAGAAAATAGCATCCTAAGTTTGTTTAACACCCACGTTCCACTAAAAACAAAATTTGTCAGGCATCATGTAAACGAATGGTGCACTAGTGATATCATCCAACTGATGAACAAGCGTGATGTTGAGTACAAGAGATGGAAGCGGTTTAGATTACCCGATATATATACCACCTTTCGTAACCTGCGCAACCAGGTCATTTCCAAAGTAAGACAAGCCAAGAGGTTTTACTTCTCTGCTCATCTGAATAGAAATCTTGATTCTAAAAAGTTATGGAAAAATTTGAAAGCCATAGGCGTTGGTCGTAATAGGAAGCAGGATCTTGGAAATATTGACCCTGACCAATTAAACAAAGAATTTGTCAAGACGCAGGCGGCAGTCCCAAATATTTCGCATTCAGACCAAGATAACATAACGCAAACTAATAATTCAGAGCCACCTAACCAATTTCAGTTTTCTTGTGTTGACCAGGTCGATGTCCTCAGAGAAATCCTCCGTATAAAATCTAAATCCGCTGGCATTGATGACATACTTCCCTTATATGTGAAGGCCATACTACCCCATCTGCTCCCTGTCCTGACACATGTACTTAACTCTGTTATTTTTACATCAACTTTTCCTAATAAGTGGAAAACAGCGAAAGTAGTTCCGATTTTGAAAAAAAAAGGGAACGAAGTTTTCTCCACCGGAATATAGGCCCATTTCTATTCTTCCATATCTATCAAAAGTTTTGGAGAAAATAATACATCAGCAGTTGTCAGATTACCTTCATAGAATAAATTTTCTTTGCAGCAGTCAATCCGGCTTCAGGCAAAAACATAGCTGTGTAACAGCCCTATTGAAGGTGACTGATGACATTCGCGAGGCTATGGACAACGACAACTTAACTATTTTAACCCTTCTTGATTTCTCCAAAGCTTTTGATACAGTCACCCATAAAATACTACTCCATAAGCTCAAAACAGGCTGCCATATATCTTCTTCTGCGCTAAAGTTAATTGCTACCTACCTCTCCGAAAGACAGCAATCTGTTGTCGTGCAGAATAAGAAATCAGGACTCATTAAAACTATGGCAGGAGTACCACAAGGTTCTATTTTGGGCCCACTGCTTTTCAGTATTTTTATTAATGATCTGCCACTTTCATTCACAAATTCATCCGTGCACTTGTATGCTGACGATGTGCAAATATATATCAGCAGTAAAATAGGAATGATTGAGGACAGTGTGAGCCGGTTAAACGACGACCTGCGGGAGGTCGTCCGTTGGTCCGAAAAAAACTGCCTACGACTAAACCCAAGCAATTCCCACTGCATTACTATCTACAAAACCAAGCTTGATCCTAGCTATTTCCCTCCTATCTATCTTGGTAGTACAGTGCTTCAGTACACTGATAAAGCTAAAAACCTTGGCATTTATTTTAATCGAACTCTGGGATGGGACGATCATATTCAATCAGTCATTGGCAAGGTGTACGGTTGTCTTCGAAATCTATCCATGTCAAAGCATTACACTCCTTTGAACACTAAACTTATGTTAATTAAATCCCTCGTCGTGCCTATAATTGCGTACGGGTGTCAAATTTTTATTAGATGTAGCGCTGAGAGTAAAAGAAAGCTTACCACCGTCTTCAATAACATGGCACGTTATGTTTATGATCTGAGGCGATATGACCATGTATCTCATTATGTCAAAAAGATACTAGGATGCACGTTACATACGTATCTCAATTATCTTTCCCTAATGTTTTTACACCAAATTATGACAACCAAACAACCCACTTATTTATCGGACAAGCTTCGGTTTGCCAATTCAACACGCTCGCTTACTTTAATTCAACCGCGTTTTACCTGCCTTGCAACTGAACGGCAGTTTTTCGTTTCCGCCGCTCGCTCCTGGAACTCGCTTCCCCTCAGCATTAGAAGACTCTGTGGTTCAAGCACATTTGGTGACGTCCTGTTTAGACATTTGGCTGAAGACTGAAATACTTTTTGAATAACTATCTTAATCGCTTTCGTACTTTTTCTTATTTACTTGTACTTATATTACATAATTTAAATTTAATTTTTTACTTTTTTTTAAATTCTTTTTACACTAACTTGTCTCACTCCTCTTTGCTTGCATATTACCTTTCTTTATTTACATTGTTTTTTTCTCTATAACTTTTGCTAACAAAAGATTGCTACAATCTATTGTAAAAGATTTTTATGAACTAATAAATTATGAAATTATGAAATTATGAGGACAACCCAAACAGCACGACTCGAGGCTATTCTCAACCTGCTACCGCTAGACATCTTTATACGCACATTAGCGGCCATTAATGCTATGAGAATTAGTCAGTCAGCAAACTGGAAACCAAATAGAATAGGTCACTCGATGACCCTACTTGATAACTTTGGCCTCGTGCCCATAACGGATTACATGACGCCATATTTAGACTTTGTAAGACCTTTTTCTACCACCTACCCTAGCACGGAAGAATGGAAAAGCGGTCGTATACCTAATGCTGAATCTATAGCCATCTACACAGATGGTTGAAAAATGGTCCCTGGTGTAGGATTAGGCATCTTCTCCGACCCCTTAGGTATATCGAAATCCATACGACTTCCAGACCACAGCAGTGTTTTCCAAGCAGAGGTCTTAGCAGTGGCAACAGCCGCCCGTGAGTCTGCGGTAAGGGCAATACCGCCAGAAGGTATCACTATCTTTATCGACAGCCAGGCAGCTATAGTGTGATTACTATAGTGATTACTGCCATAGAAATGAAATCGAAGCTTGTGAAGTGTTGTCGAGAAGAGTTCATGGTTCTTGGAACACAGCACAAGGTGTCGCTCTGTTGGGTCCCTGGACACGAGGGTATCCCAGGCAATGAGAAGGCCGACGAGCTGGCGAGAATCGGCTCAGCAGCCCTACCAGAACAAGTTGACCTCGCTGTGTGTATCCCGCCATGCACACTCAAGCTCATTGCAGGGAATAAAGCCATTGAGGAGGCGAACACAAGATGGAACTCCATGAAAAATTGTGCCATCACCAGGAAGCTATGGCCATCCTTCGACAAAGCAAGGAGAGAGAATTACTCGGAAACATAGGAAATCCACTTTCACTCTCGTGGGCATCATCACGGGGCACAACACTCTGCGGTACCACATGAAGAAACTACGCCTGGCGAAGGAGGAACTCTGTAGAGGCTGTGGTGACGAGGAAGTTTTTGAGGACACTACCCACTTCCTGTGCCACTGTCCGAGTATTCAACACTCCAGGAAAAGTTCCTTGGTAAATATTTCTTCCAGGATCTCGAGGAGCTCTCCGGCGTTTTGACAGGAAAGATGCTGAACTTCATCAAATCATCAGGGTGGTTTGTATGCGGAAATGAAGTAAGTGACTGACTTAAATTTCAAGTTTCATTGGGTAAGGGATCACCCTTCCCCCATGGATATCACAATGGGTCAACACTGACCAGAATGTGGCAGAGAGCATCCCTGCCTGCCAGCCCACTTACCTAACCTAACCTATATCTCCGCTGCAACAAATCTTCAGGACCAGATGGAATTTCATTCTTGTTTTGAAGAGGTGTTCTTCTACCCTGGCCTAACCCCTACGCAAGATCTTCTACTTATTCCCCAGGGACTTTTCCGGATAGATGAAAATTAGCTCACGTTTAGCCAATTCCCGAAAAGGGCGATGAAACCTCCCCTTTTTACTACCGACCCAAAGCTTTGACCTCAGTGCTTTCTAAGGTCATGGAGAGCATTGTCAATTACCATCTTATGAGATACCTAGAAAGAAACCATCTCATTAATGACCGTCAGTATGGTTTCAGGCAACAGCGTTCCACTGTGACTTAATGTCTTACCTATCGGACAAATGGAATCAATGAATCCATCAACATAGTGAATGCAGAATAGTTGCTTTTGATATTTCCAAGGCTTTCGATAGGGTATGGCACATTGACCTGGTTAACAGGCTACAAGCTTATGGCGTTAGTGACATTTTCTCGAAAGGAATTGTGAGCTTTTTAAGTAATCGATCAATACAAGTTGTGTTAGATGGATATACTTCTACCCCCCTTCTAAAGAAATGCTGGTGTTCCACAGGGCTCAGTCCTCTCTCCGACTCTCTTTCTAAAATTTATCAATGACCTTCTCTCTCTTACTCCCAACCCAATTCACTCCTGCGCGGATGACATCTCTCTTGACTTCGCTTATTCTTTAGGGACTCGACGACAAGGGCCCCAAGTTGTAGAGTCGCAGCGACAACGAATGTCAACCGAACTTAACTCTGATATTGATGCAATCGTCAATTGGGGTGTTAAAAACCGAGTTGAGTTCAACGCGCCAGAAACTAAGTGTTGTCTCCTGTCTCTCAAGAGTGACACCAACGTTGGCAAACTAAAAGTGGATGGAGTTGATCTAGAGGAATCTAATGGCCTGTCAATGCTCGGGATGCGTATTAGCCCAGACATACGATGGAACCAACAGATTACTGATGCTGCAAAAGGTGGTGCAAGATGCCTTGGTTTCCTCAAAAGATGTAAACGCTTTTGTACTCCAACTGATTTGGCCACGATCTAGGTTAATTTAGGTTAGGTTAAACCAAGAAAGGTCCGTTGTGGTACCTCGAGAATCATGTAATCCCAGCCTACTCGTTAAAACCAATTAGAGCTTCTGATGAAGAGAAGGAGGCTCCTGATATCTAAATCTATCAGATCGCCTAAATCGTTAAAGTAGAAAGCTCCTAGGTGAAGTTTCCTTCCATGGGAGTGAGCTGGACACACACAAAGAAGGTGAGTAATGATTTCTTCCTCTTCTTCGTCCATACAGCTTCTGCAAAAATCATTTGAATATACGCCAAGTCTTGTTGCATGCTTGCCTATTATAGAGATAAATATGCAATCGATTGAGAGAGATCAATTTCTTAGAGCGTTTCAGATCCAACTTGTGCCAAATCTGCTAAGTCGCTAGACATGTTGTACCACTTGTCCACCTAAGATTTGTTCTTTCGATTGCATCTAGCTTGAATTTAAGTTTACAAGTAGCGGTTGGTATACCTAAATTATCCTTATCTGGAAGGATGGGTACAGTTGTTCCTAATTTGGCGAGTTCGTCAGCCTTACAATTCCCCGGAATATCCCTATGCCCCGGCACCCAACAGAGGTGAATGTTAAACAGCTCCGGCATCTCCGCAAGAGACGAATGGCAGTCTAGGGCTACTACTGTATTTATAGAGATCGATTCCAAGGATTTGATTGCAGCTTGGCTATCTGAAAAGATGCGGATGTCCTTGGCGGATATCACGTTTTTCTTTAGCCAAGATAAGACCTTAATCGCCATTAGTTCCGTCTGGAACACGCTACAATAATTTGGTAGGCGGAAGGAGAGCTCAAGATTAAGCCTATCAGAGAAAGCACTTCCACCAACACCGTCTTTCGTTTTCGAGCCGTCAGTGTAGAAGTGGATCGAGTCGTCTTCTATGAAGGCCTCTTCATCGCAGAGTGATCTGGAAGGGATGGTGACAAGGAAGTTCTTGTCAAATTTTAGACGAGGGATGGTGTAGTCCGTGTTTTCGGGAGAGATTGTGAATTTCCTCAGAATGGAGGCGTGGCCAAATTCTTTCCTTGACCACTGTTGGGTAGCTTCAAGGCGAACGGCTGCATTCGCTGCCATTTGCTTGTTAAATATATCAAGGGGTAACAGATGAAGCATAATATCTAGTGCCGCAGAGGGAGTTGTACGCAGTGCTCCGCTTATGCACAGACAAGCTACACGCTGGATTTCACTTAGATAGTCACGATTTATAGCTTTTTCTAAGGCTGTCCACCAAACAGTCACCCCGTATGTGAGTATTGGTCTTATGACCGAGATGTAGCGCCAGTAAGTTATTCGAGGCTATAAACCCCATTTATTTCCAATAGCTTTTTTGCAAGAGAAAAGTGGCCACGATCTATAAAGCATACATTCGTCCGAACCTTGAATATAACTCAAATGTTTGGGCGGGGGCTTCCGCCACTTGCTTGAGTTTGCTTGGTCGTGTTCAGCGACAAGCTTGTAAATTGATTGGTGATCAGTCTATCTGCAACCAAATTCCTTCGCTAGAACACCACCGGAATTAAGGATGCCTAGCGTTCCTATATCGGTACTTCCATCACAAGTGTTCGGATGAAATATATAGTTGTGTCCCTCCTGTCCGTCTGTTCAATCGTAGTACACTTGCGGCCTCTTTCGCACATCCGTATATATTGTACTTAAACCTGTCTTCGGGCGCGTAGTGAAATATAGAAGATCGTTTTTTAACCACTCCACACCAATGTGGAATAGCTTGCCTTCCTCAGTGTTTCCTGATACTTATAATCTACAGAGATTCAAAGTTAACGCCCATCGTCAACTAACTCCTTCTCCTTCCTTATTCAATCTCTAATTCTCCCCTATACCCTTTCCTTTCACTCCATCACTGGGTTCATAACTTTAAAAGACATAGTCTTAGGTGACGCAGAATATTTAAAAAAAAATTTAAGTATTTGCTTACCGTTCATCCGGTCTTGACATATGAAGAGTTCTCCACCACCATAGCACTGCCAATGCCATGGTTAGGTTAGGTGTGTGGGCTGGCAGGGAGCGACGCTCTCTACCACACTCAGGTCAGCGATGACCCATTGTGGTACCCATGGGGGAAAAGTGATCCCTTACCCAATGAAACTAAAAAGTACTCAGTCACTTACTTCATTTCTGCATACAAACCACCCTGATGATTTGATGAAGTTCAACATCTTTTCCGTTGAAACGCCGGAGAGTTCCTCGAGATCCTGGAAGAAGAATTTACCGAGGAACTTTTTCCTGGAATGTTGAAGACTCGGGCAGTGGCACAGGAAGTGGGTTGTGTCCTCAAAAACTTCCTCATCACCACAGCCTCTGCAGAGTTCCTCCTCCGTCAGGCGTAGTTTCTTCAAGTGGTACCGCAGAGTGTTGTGTCCCGTGATGATGCCCACGAGGGTGGAAAGGGATTTCCTATCTTTATGGATGATTCTCTCGGTCTTTGCTTTGTCGAAAGATGGCCATAGCTTCCTAGTGATGGCGCAAGTTTCCATGGAGTTCCATCTTGTGTTCGCCTCCTCAGTGGCTTTATTCCCTGCAGCGAGCTTGAGTGTGCAAGGCGGGATACACACAGGGGGGTCAACTTGTTCTGTTGGGGCTGCTGAGCCGATTCTCGCCAGCTCGTCGGCTTTCTCATTGCCTGGGATACCCTCGTGTCCAGGGACCCAACAGAGCGATACCTTGTGCTGTGTTCCAAGAACCCTGAGCTCTTCTCGACAACACTTCACAAGCTTCGATTTAATTTCTATGGCAGTAATCGCTTTTACAGCTGCCTGGCTGTCGATAAAGATGGTGATACCTTCTGGCGGTATTGCCCTTATCGCATACTCACGGGCGGCTGTTGCCACTGCTAAGACCTCTGCTTGGAAAACACTGCTGTGGTCTGGAAGTCGTATGGATATTGATACACCTAGAGGGTCGGAGAAGATACCTGATCCTACACCAGTGCTCATTTTTGAACCATCCGTGTAGATTGCTATAGATTCGGCATTAGGTATATGACCGCTTTTCCAATCTTCCCTGCTAGGGTAGGCGGTAGAGAAAGGCCTTGTAAAGTCTAAATATGGCGTCATGTAATCCGTTACGAGCATGAGGCCAAAGTAATCGAGTAGGATCATCGAGTGACCTGTTCTGCTTGGTTTCCAGTTCGCTGACTGACTTATTCTCATAGCATTAATGGCTGCTGATGTTCGCGTAAAGATGTCTAGCGGCAGCAGGTTGAGGATAGCCTCGAGTCCTGCGGTTGGGGTTGTCCTCATTGCACTGGTGATGCCAATGCACGCTAGTCTTTGAACTTTGGTGATTGCCTTTAAGTTGGTGCATTTGTTGACAGCTGGCCACCATACTAGATTGCCGTAAGTCAGTATGGGTCTAACTATAGCCGTATACATCCATAGTATGATTTTGGGGGAGGGTCCCCAGGTTCTACCAAAAATTCTACTACATGAGTAAAAGGCTATTGTTGCTTTCTTGATTCTTTCCTCTATATTTAATCTCCAGTTGAGCTTTTTGTCAAGTACAAGGCCCAGGTATTTTGCGCTATCGGACAATCTTCTTCTTCTTCTTCTTCCTTTTATCAGCGAGGCTATGATCCGAAAACAAGGGATCACAGCCCTCCCACTTCACCGCATTTCTACTGATCCGCATGTGGGGTTCGCCTATTTGACCTCAGAAAATATCGGCAGGCCTGCCGATTTTGGATTACTCGGTTACTGAGGCCAATGAAATGCCGATGTCGTCGCATTTGTCTGATCCAGGCGTTTATAGGCCTGCCTTTCCTACATCGCGATGTCTTTGGAACGTGCATTGATATTGCCTTTTTAACAGGGTTCAAATGATCTCTTCTTTGAACGTGGCAATACCAGCTGAGCCGGTCGCGCTCTAATTTGTGTACGATGGTTTCCTTGATGTGAAAGCTTCCACGGATCTTCGAACTTCTTATTCGATCAAGCTTGGTCACTCCTGCTGTCATGCGAAGCATCTTCATCTCAGCTGCCGTTAATTTACTCTCATACTTTTTGTACATCGTCCAACATTGTGAACCGTAGGTGAGCGCTGGACGTACAACTGCGGTGTAGAGCCTTCCTTTCAACTTAGGGGGCATTTTTCTGTCACAGAAGATAGCGGAATTTTCTCGCCACTTCATCCACCCTACGCTTACACGATGATTGATGTCGTCATCACAAGTTGCTTTGCTATTGATCATAGATCCCAGATATTTGAACTTTTCGCACTTGGGAAGCACTGTTCCATTCAAATAAATGTCTGGAATAGGCCTGAGTGGATCAGAGAACGGGCAGCACAAGTACTCTGTCTTTTTTGAACTAATGCGATACCCATTTCCCTCCAAAACGTCCACCCACACATCAAGTGCTCGTTGCAGGGATGTAGGATCCTCACTTATGATGGCTCCATCGTCAGCAAAGAATAACTGATGTACCTTGGGGTCCATCACTTTACCTTCAAGCAGATAATCAAGGACTGTAATAAAGAGCAAAGGACTTAAAACGCTTCCCTGGTGCACCCCGACTTTGATTGGGAACTCTTCGGTTACTCCAGCGGAACATCTTACTCTTGTCTTTGCTCCTTCGTACATGTCCATGATCATCTGTACATAGGTTTCTGGAACCCCTCGATGTCTTAGCGCCACCCATATCAGATCTCGTGGTTGTCTGTCGAATGCCTTTTCAAAGTCAACCAATACAATATGCAAATCCCTTAAGGAATCACGATGTTTTTCCATTATGATCCTTATACTTTGGATTGCATCTGTGGTTGATTTACCCGAGACAAACCCGCACTGATCATCAGATAGCCGTATTATTTTTCGCAGTCGGCCACCTAATACCCGCTCAACGATCTTCATGGTGTGTGACATCAGCTTGATCGAACGGTAGTTATCACAGATTCGCGTATCACCCTTCCCTTTGTATACAGGGAGGAGGTAACTTTCCCTCCATTGATTCGGCATTGGATCCCCTCTCACGAATTTGGAGATGAGAATTCTGAGCCATCTGAACCCGATGTCTCCCATCTTTTTCCAGAACTCAGAGGGTATTTCGTCTGGCCCAACCGTTTTTCGTTTTTTGGAGTATTTGACCGCCTCACTAACTTCTTCGACTGTAATGTCGGCTATTTCTTCACAGTTAGGGGTGGCTCTTGGAAAGTATAGCCGGGGAAACTGTTCATTTAAAAGTTCTTCACAATACTGCCGCCACCTCTGCAGAATTTTGTCGTCATCCACAAGAAGCTGGCCATGAGCATTGCTAATGAACTTTGGCGAACGAATCTCCTGAGCATTCTTCCTTCTTTGGGCGCCTATTTTGAAGATAGTGGCGCTCTTGTTCATATTGTGTCTTCGCAGCTCCTGGATAGCCTGGTTTGCATCAGCAACCGGGGAAAATATTTTCTCCAGCTCCCGATACAGGCCCTCCGTACTCTCTGCTTGAAGCTGGGCGCACTTCTTCTTCGCTTTTTTCTTGCAGCATCTGTATTCCATTTCGAGGCGAGCTTTTTCGTCATTATTATTATTAGGGGCACTTTGACCAAGCTTTGAAAGCCGCTTTCTTCTCATTTATCAGCATCTTAGCTTCATCACTCCACCACCGTGTTTCTTTGGCGTGTTGATGGTGGTCTTTTGAAGCTCCTAGCAGTGATTTGGCCTTATTTAAGCAAGTTCGCTGTAGGGAATCCCACATACAGCGCTATCGGACAATCTGAGTGGGATACCATCAACAGAAGGTGTACTGAACTCCGGTATTTTCCTCTTGTTCGTAAAAAGTACGAGTTCGGTTTTTTGGGGGTTAACCTTTAGACCGCAGCTCCTGGCCCATATGCTAAGAGTATTAAGGGCTCCGTCAAGTTGTTCGCTGAGGGTAGGCAGGAATTTACCTGTAGCAAGCAGCACGACGTCGTCCGCGTACGCTGTAGCTCTGACCCCGCTGTACCTTAGTTGTTGTAGTACCTCATTAAGAACAATGACCCAGAGCAGTGGGGAGATTACCTCGCCTTGAGGGGTACCCCTCGAGGCGTATGCTTCGAGCTTTGAACCCTTAAGTTCGGTGGTAATATGTCGTTCCCCGAGCATGCTAACAATCCAGTTAATTAGACTAATGTCGATGTCTAGGTTTCTTAGGGTTCTTTTAACCGCTTCGGTATTTACATTATTGAAGGCTCCTTCAATGTCCAAAAAAGCAGCTAGTGTGAACTCTTTATCCTTAAGTGATTGATGTAGGGCAGTTTTCACACATTTACCCTGCGTGTATGCGTGTTGGGCTGGGGATAAGTCCCCCGGGCGTATTTTGCTACGTATGTAGATGTCGAGCAATCTTTCAAAAGTTTTCAGGATGAAAGAGGTAAGGCTAATTGGTCTGAAGTCCTTCGCGGTGGTGTGACTAGCCTTGCCCGCCTTGGGTATAAAAACCACCTTTACCTCCCTCCATGTTCTTGGTATGTAACATTGTTTAAGACTACTGGCAAATAGCTTTTTGAGAATTGGGGTAATGGTTGGTGCAGTTTTTTTCAGCATGATCGGTATAATCCCATCAGGTCCTGGGGATTTAAAGGGGGAGAACGATCTTATTGCCCACTCTATTCTGTCCTCTGTTACCAGATCCGCAGGGGGTTCCGATTCGCTGTGATTGTTATTAGTACTGCTACATGGTACGGTAGTACACCCCGGGAAGTGCGTTTTTATAAGCAATTCAAGGGATTCCGAACAGGACTCGGTCCAGTTTCCTTCAGTGTTCTTTAGGGAACCTAGAGTCTTCGATTCTCTGGAGAGGATTTTCCTCAATCTGGCCGTTTCTGTTGTACCCTTAATCTCGTCGCAGAAGCGTTGCCACGACTGTCTTCTGGCTTTTTGCGTTGCGCTCTTGAAGTTCCTCTGACTGGCTTTGTATAGCTCCCAGTCAGAGTCAGCTCCCGTTGATTTCGCCACGTTCAAGAGTTTCCTTGTTTCTCTCCTTATTCTGGCTAGTTCTTTGGTCCACCATGGGGGGGAGACTTTTGTCTTAGGTCTAGATACGGGACATACCTTCTGGAAAGCCTCTTTGAAGACAGCAGTGATTTCCTCGGCTTTTCGGTCAATGTCCGCTGGCTCATGTAGGTAACATTCTTGTAGTAGATTCGCCTTCCTCCGCACCTCGTAACTGAAGGTAGTCCAGTCGGTCTTCCTTGGGTTTCTATGGGGTTTGGGAAGTCGCATCCATCAATGAGATTAAATTCAATAAATCTGTGATCGGAATAGGATTCTATCTCCAAAGTATTCCAATTGTCTATAGAGAGGGTATTTGAGTTACTCGCTAGTGTAATGTCAATAACCTCCTGCCTGTTTCTAACTACGAAAGTGAGTTCAGAACCCCTATTGGCTACTAAAAGATTATGTTCGATAATAAATTCGAAAATCAACTCACCGCGTGGGTTTTGTATCACCACTGCCCCATTGCGCGTGGTGTGCGTTCGCATCGCAGCCTAGTAGTAGGTCCCATCTCTCGATTTCCGCTTTCCTGGTTAAGGCGCGGGTGAGTTCGGATGGCGGTCCATCATTTCCGTCGTAAGGCATGTACACGGCTGAGATAATCAGTGGGGGGAGCCCCCTCCGGTCAAGCCTTACTACCGTCTGGTCTGAATTGCTGTAGGTAGATAGAAGAAATAAGTTAATGTGTTTCCTAGCTACGATACAAGTTCTGTTCTTACGGTCCGCGTTTAGCGGTTCGCTGCTGTACAGTGCTAAATCTTTATGATTTAGCCCACTAATTTTGCCACGGGAGATCCATGGCTCTTGTACGAGAGCTATGTCTATGTTCCTTTCGCCTAGAAGATATATAAGATTGGCGCTAGCAGATATGCTGTGGTGCAGGTTTATTTGAATGAATTTCATGTTCTTCTTACCTTGTCACCCGCCCCCCTTTCCTTCCTCTCTGTCCTATCCGTAAAGGGTCGGACTTTACACCGGGTGATACCAGTGCGAACTTTATTGTTGAACCTTCTTAACATAGGCATTGATCTATGGTTGAGCAGGACCACGATCTCTGTGCCCTTTTCTGAGTGCTCACCCATTTCAAGCACCTCCCAGTCGTCGCTAAGGAGCTCCGGGTTAAGGTGCCGTAGGTTCCTTTCAATACGCTCCTTGGGAATATGAGGGCCAGGTATCAGGATACGCCCTTTTGGCCTAGTAAATTCTAACAGGTCCTTCTTTTCGACGAGTCGGCATGTCGGCATTAGCCCATGGAGCCTGCGTGCTAGCCACGAAAGCTTGGAGCCACTTAAGCGTGAACTCATTGTCGCATGAAAGGAGCTTAAAACCTCTGAAGGTGGTCAGTTGCTCAAAGAAAGGGGATTGTCCCTCCTTCTCGACAATGGTGGAATTGATGGTATTCGAGTATGCGCAACTCGATGAGCCTCCACTGATCTTTGCTGAGTCTTTTCTCTGGGCTGTTATGGTCTACAATCGCCACCTGTAAACCAGCACTAGCAGATGCGGCCAGCCTGGCCTTCTTGCTGGTACTGTTCGTAGGCGGCGAGATCGTGTCGTCATGTCTACCTCGTTTGGAACTGCTCGCAATCGGCTCGGATGAGGTCTTAACGACTGACTCCGGCTCGGTTGACAAGGCCTCAGCCTGCCCGTGATCGGGGAGGTTGGCAAGAGGCTTACCTTCCCTCTCGCGAGTAGGCCTCCGTCCGTTCCCCTAGTCTGCCCTGCGCTGCGTTCTCTAGCGTCTGCGTAAACCCTAGAACATCTCACGATGGGGACGGGTTGTATCCCTTTACCCCGAACAGTCGAGAGCGGCGTAGGTTTGTTTGCAGCAGAGGAGGGTGGCAAACGGCATTCCCCCCTCAACGCAATCTGACCCTTGCCCGTTCGTAGTGCTGTGTCATCGTCCTTTCTGCAGGTTGCCTTCTTGGAGCAGTCTGCAGCCGGCCCTGCCACAGATGGGTTAGGGTCGGTTGCTGACCGAAGACCAGCTACGATCGAGATGGGGAGCTGACGGCTTCCCGCTCCCACCGTAGGCGATCTTCTTACCTTCCGGTCCTGCTGATCAGTGCACCTAGTCGACCCTGCGAGCTTGAGCGTGTTGTTGGCCCTGTCCAGAGCCTCCCTTTCCTTGTCCGTGAAGGACTTCGGATCACGCTTTTTAAGCCGCCGAATTAGCCTAATGGCATTACGCTTCCTATTTCTGAGCGTTGTTGTCCTCTTATGTGCCCTAACCTCCCTAGTCTTTTCGGACGTGGATGATGGTCGGGCTAGTCCCAGGCCAAGTCCACCCGCGCTGACTACTGTCGCGAAACTACAGGTAGTAGAGTTTCCATTGTCAGCAGGGCTACATTCACCATCCGGCATGGGCGCTGACCGATTTTCCTCACGAGGCTGGCTGCGGCTTGCCCCGTTCGGATCGTCCGTCTTCGCCACCCCGACATCTAAATTGCTGCCCTCGGATGGTTTCTGTGGCTCTGCTGCAATGGGAGGCTGCTCCGAGATTGCCAATGTGATCGCCTCAGGTCTAGACTGGCTACGGCTTATCGTAGACTTTGGCGGTCCCATCGGTTCTCTCACGCTCGGGATAGCTGCAGGGGTCTTCCCCATCGGTAATCCCGTCACTGACGAGCGCTCTGATAAGGCCAACTCCTGCAGGTAGGCCCGTGCGTTGTGGAGTCTCTTCCTATCTGGCTCTGAGAGCTCTTCCCACCTCTTAGTCCCTAGTCTCTTGACCGTCAACTTGCAGTTTTTTGCTCGTCGAGAGCTAGTTGACGCATTAGAGAGGGATGAGCTAGCGATGGAGCAAGCGTCATCTAGAAAGAGCCTTTCCAGGTTCAAGTCGATTGCTCCAACGCTTTCTTCATCCGAAGTACGAAGCAGAGCTTCCTCCGTATCTCCTATCGTCCGGTCGGTTTTTATAGAGCTAGGAGTGCCCGACCGGTTTACACTCTTCGCTTTTTCAGTTAAAGTATTGTTTTTTTGATTTGACATTTAGGGTCCCACGAGTAAGGGGGAAGAAGATGTCCGCCTGTACTCACCCCCTGTATACAGGTAAGGGGAATTAATTGAAACTGGAGGACCCCAAGGTATCCAGAGTTCACCGTTAGAAGATACCGTAACGTGGTGCCATTCATCCCATAGGCACGGTAGTTTACACCTGGGATTCCGGGTTTTTTCAAGTTTTCCTCTTTAGATCCGCCATATTCCGTTAACAACAGCGGCACCTCGTGTAGGGTGTGGCTCTTCACCACGTATGGACGGTCTTAGGGAAGAGAAACAACTTATTCCTAACCCTCTGGCCCCTTTGCCTGGAGACCTTACCGCCACTGCCAATACCATGCTTAACTTTTGTTACGTGTAGAAGATAGGAAGTGATTGACCTCACCCTTTCGGATAGAAGGATGTCCGAAGCGATCACAAATTGGTGTATTCTGGAAGAGGAAACTTTCTCGGATCGTCGCTACATAAAATTTTAGGTAATCGTTGAAAAACCCTTACTGCCAGCCAGTCAAAATCCCAGAAAATCTGAATGGAATAGGTATCGGGAGCTACTTGATTAAAAAATACCGGAAATACCGAAACTCAGGACAACAGACCCGATCGAAAGAGAAGCTCAGAACTCGAGCCCAACTTCATTTGAATACTATGAGAACGTCGGTCCGGCCAGGTTGAGCAGAACGAGTTGCATAGTTCACAGGTCCAAGTAAGTGTTCAGAATAGAGCACTTAAATTTCGAAAAGAAGATTACTGGACGTACTATCAGTCTGTGCAGAAAACTATGAGATGTAAGTAAGGTATTGCTCCAATTTTGTTTAAAAAAACTGCGCTAAGTGTTTATCCACCCCTCTGTTCATTATCTTTGTAAATCTATTGCTTTTGGACGCTTCTTAGATGTTTGGAGGATATCTCATATTGTTTCCATTCATAAGGCTGGCCTTAAATAACCTTGTTTGTGCAACCTACCGCGAGATCGTCCTCTACCGCGCCGTCCATCCGCCATCCCAAGTCAGCCATCATAGTCGCTGTATGTGAACTCTTCTGGCTAAGTCCATGTTCTTATATTGGCCGTATAGTTCGGCATTGTACCTTCTCCTCCACTCACCGTCTATGCAGACAGGACCAAAGATCGCTCGAAGAACTTTTCTCCCAAAATAAGCAAGGGCTTCCTCATCAGGTTTTGACAAAGCCCATGCCTCTGCGCCATACAGCAGGACTGCGATAGCTTGTGTCTTATAAAGAGTTACCTTAGTAGTTCCAGAAAGGGCTTTGTTACTCAATTGCCTTCTTAGCCCATAGAAACAACGATTGGCAAGAGTAATGCTTCGTTTAATCTCCCCACTGATGTCATTTGCAGAGCCTAGGTAGGCAAAGCCCTTTACTACCTCAAAATTATATCTGTCTATTGTGGCGTTCTGTCAAAGAGGCCAATGTTGTGTGTCCTTTTTTGTAGATAGCATATATTTTGTTTTGCTTTCATTGACTGCTAAACCCATCTTTGCTGCCTCGACCTCAGTACTAGCCAAAGCCCCCTTGACGGCCCGCTGAGTTCTTCCGATTATGTCAATGTCGTCGGCTTAAGCGAGTAGTTGTACAGACTTGTAAAAGATTGTACCTCCGGTGTTGGCTTGTGAGTTTCGTACAATTCTCTCAAGTACTATATTAAAGAGATCGCATGATAGCGCGTCACCTTGTCTAAGACCTTTCCTGACATCGAATGATTCGGTGATGTTCTTACCGACTTTGATGGAGCAGCGAGAGTTCTCCATCGTCATTCTGCACAAACGGACGAGCTTGGCAGGGATATGAAGACTAGACATGGCTCTGTACACCTCGCCTCTATACACGCTATCATAGGCAACTTTGAAATCGATGAAGAGGTGGTGCGTGTCGATTTTATAATCATGTATGTGTTTTTTACAAGATCTGCCGTAGTGTGAATATTTTATTAATGGTGGACCTTCCCGGCCTGAAACCGCACTGATAAGGGCCTATCTGGTTGCTGACGATCGGTTTTAGGCGTTCACATAATACGGCAGATGGGATCTTATATGCGATGTTGAGGAGACTTATACCTCTGTAATTGGCGCAGTTCAGATGGTCTCCTTTCTTCAGGATCGGGCAAGCGATGCTGAGGTTCCATTCATTGGGCATACTTTCGTCCGACCAGACTTTACAGATAAGCTGGTGCATGCTCCTTACCGGCTTATCTCCTCCTACCTTGGAAAATTCAGCGGCAAGGCCGTCGGCTTTAGCAGTTTTGTTAGATTTGAGTTTAGATATCGCTATCTTCACTTCATTCTGATCGGGTTGATGGGAATTTTGCCAGTCATCGTCACTGTTGAATGGCTCATTCTGCCTGACAACGGAATATTGGTCATCATCGCCGTTTAACAGTCTGCAGAAGTGTTCCTTCCATATCCTTAGCACCGACTGCGATTCTACGACTATATTGCCATTTTCGTCCCTGCAGGCCTCTGTTCTGGCTTTGAAACCCTGGCTTGTTGTTTTTACCCTTTGGTAAAATTTTCGAACATCATTCCTGCAATAAAGTCTCTCAATCTCCTCGATCGAGCGCTTCTCATGCTTCTTTTTCTTCTTTCTGAGAATTCGATGTGCCTCTTTTCTCCTCCGCACGTAGAGCTCGCGAGTAGCTCTAGTCCTTCTATGCAGCACCGCTTTGTACGCCTCTTGTTTAGCTGCATGTGCTTGCCGGCATTCCTCATCAAACCAGGGGTTTCGTTGTGGTGGCCGAGAGAAACCCAGTACATCAGAGGCGGCATCTCTGATGGCTTTTTGGCAACGCTGCCACTGGTTTTCCGCATTTGCTGCTGGCGGCTTAGGACTTAGATTAAGATTAGAAGAAACTAGATCGGCAAAGGTTCTGGCGGTCTCTTGCGATTGTAGCTTTTCGACGTCAAATTTCCTCACAGTATTTCGTTGATTTCACTCCGTTCTGGATACCCGCATCCGTACCTTGGCTACAACTAGGTAGTGATCCGAGTCCACGTTGGCTCCTCGGAAAGTCCGGACACCCAGAATACTAGAAGAGTGCTTTGCGTCGATCGCAGTGTGATCGATTTGGTTGACACTTTTTCGATCAAAGGAGAGCCATTTTCCTTTGTGAATGTCGAGACGTGAGAACCGCTTACTAGCTATGACAAAGTTTCGCCCCGCCGCAAAGTCGATTAGCCTGAGTCCGTTGTCGGATGTGATGTCGTGCAGGCTGTGCTTTCCGACCACGCTACTAAAAACGTCCTCCCTTCCTACCTTTGCGTTGAAATCACCTAGGATAATTTTAACGTCGTGGCAAGGGCATTGCTTATATATCTTGTCCAAGAGCTGATAGAAGTCATCCTTTATCGCGTCGTCCTTCTCCTCGTGTGGGGCGTGAACGCATATTAGGCTAATGTTGGCAAATTTAGCCGTGATACGGATAGTCATAAGGCGCTCGTTCACATGCCTGAAACTCAAGACTTCTTGCCTAAGTCTGCCTCCAATGACAAGTTCGCACCCGAATAGACGCTGTCCTTTTTGTTTGTAGCAATCGCCGTAGTAGATGTCGCAGTTTTTCATCCTCCTTCTGCCCGACCCATCCCATCGCACTTCTTGGATGGCGGTAATGTCTGCTTTAAGACACTCTAGGGCCTCCGCAAGTTGTTCGGCTGCATGTGGTTTGTAAAGGGACCTAACATTCCACGTACAGACACGAAGATCGTTGTCCTTTTTACATTTGCTTGGGTCGTCAACAGTAAAATCATCCGTATCCGAGGCTGTTGGTTGCTTCGTAACCGAAGGTTTTTTACATGGTAGGGAAGTTAACCCGACGGCACAACCCCCAACCTGGAGGACCAGATCCTTTTTTGTAACCCCTTGGACGAGGGGCCAGATGCATCGATGTCAGTAACCCACTTCGGGGATATGAGCGCTGCCGTTGGCCCATTAAGAGTTCATCCGCCAACATCTCTTTTTCAATACCCTGACGTAGTATTGAAAATCCTTGCGGACCTCAGCTCCAAATATGTCGAAGTAGCTCCCGAAGGTGTAGACGTCACCGTTGATTCCATCGGGAGAATTCATCCGCCGCACGTCCTCCTTCTGAGGAGCTCTTGCTAGACTTCTGAAACGCATATTTCAGCCAATCAGGTCAACAAGAGATGCCTCGTCCGGTTAAACATATGCGCGCTGAAGTTCACCCAGATGTGCTTAGGCAGGTCTGAGTGTTCAACTACAGATATGTATATCGTCAGACTCAGCATACGCTCATCGTTAGTTCACTATCAGATAGCTATCCAGCGGGCACCACGGGGAGGTGATGATGCGATTTTGCCACCCCGTTCAGATATACCATCTAAGGATAATTGGTCTTGCAGAAGAACATACTCGTATGATAGATCAGAAACAATAATCAAGTCAAGGAGACTAGGAGTAGAGTTAGGAGCAAAGCGGGTACGAGCGTTAATCGCAGGTTATACATTATGTTGCAAAGGAGAGGTCGAAAGATCTCTGAGGAACTCCCACGAAAACGTTGTAGTACGTAACGCGATCGTCGGTCTTGAACCTCAACTTCCTGTTGGTGAAGTATTTCATGACTATCTTCAGCAAGTAGTATGGTGCATCTATTCTGATCAGGGATATCCTAGTATTAGTGGCTCTACCTCTGGCGAGTGAAATGTCGAATTGTTTGAAAACATACTTGGAAAGGGATCCGTTTTCTTTCACCAAAGTTAAAAAGGTGGAGTGGATAAAGTAGTTGCTTATCATATTTGTCATAGACCAGAATACACGAGACCCACTAGGACAAGCAAGCAGGGTGTTACCTACTCTCTCATTGTACGTACTCTTTGTAGTCTCTGCCGTCTGATTGTACGTGTTCCGAAGCCTTATGAAGGTCTACTTTAACATTCAATATAAATGTAAATGCAAAGGTGTTTTTTTTTTTATTTTAAAATTAAATCCGGGGAACAATGGGACACCCTTTTATTCGATAAGTCAATCGGCCTTTCAGTGGTATCCAGAAATCACATATCAAGGTCCGGCCCATTTCAAACCTAAACGCTAGCCTCAACCCAGTCGAGCCACCAATATCTAGCCCTATTCAATCTGTCGTCGTTAACTGAATCTCGCTCAGGTATGCCTACGCAGTATCTCAAGTCAGCGTTTCCTTCTCCTGAGTCCATCGGCTCGTAGAGGATACATTTATCTGTCGCCCTTCTAGCAAGATGGTAAGTAATTGGAACGTTCAGCGAATCTGATAAGTAACCATGCGCATCTGGATACAAGAACGCTTCAGGGGATATGAACCCATTCAACATAGTATTTCGGAAATACGCAGGGTTAGGATAAAATAAACCCGACACCAGTTCGTTTTCTGTAACGCTCGCTGACCACGCGAAATGGTTCCTCGTAAGATTCAGAATGACATAATCGATTCTGGATACACCGGAAGCATCCAATAGTCTCTTATTAGAAACGTAACGCCGAAAGTCGGAATGTGCACTTCTATACATACGCATGCAGGCTCGAAGACATTTTCTTTCAAATAATCTAAGTTTTTCCATTTAAGACGCGCTTATGTTCCACCATACTGGACTCGCATAAGTCAGAATAGGACGAACAAACGCTTGGCAGCATATGATCTTCACATCGGATCTAAGATAGTTGGAGTAAAAAATGCATTTGAGGGACATAAATGCCGCGCTTGCTTTTTGTAACTGCGTATTTAGGTGCACATTGTAGTACAAAAACTTGTCTAGATGAACACCTAAATACTTCACAACAGTTTTTGACTCAATGCGATGACTATTAGAACTCACTATTTGCAGGTTTTTTTCAGTTGCGTCTCGAATCTGAATTACCGCGTCTTGCTGGGGTGCGGAACAGCACAGTTTCGCATTTTGCCTCGTTTATTTTGAGCTTCCACTCTGAGCAGAAAGTTTGCAGTTTATCAAAGCTTTTCTGAAGCTCTGTTTGCATGTCTTGGATTCTCGAACCGCTTGCATACAATATAACATCGTCAGCGAACGCTATCAAATTATACATGCCCCTCAGCATTTCCGAGATGTAGATGTTAAAGAGGAGCGGTGCTGTAACTGTGCCCTGTGGCAGACCATTGGTGACATTAAAAACTTTAGTCGTCGTGTATTGTCTATCTGATACAACAAATTTCTTCTCATACACCATAGATGTAATCATCTTCATAAGATGATACGGAAATTCATATCGGATAAGTTTATATAAAAGCCCGTCGATCCAAACCGTGTCGAAGGCTTTTTCGATATCCACTAGGCAAGCAGCTGTACATCTTTTGCCGTTAAGACTCCAATTGACGTCAGAAATCAATTTTGTAACAGCGTGCGCCGCCGAATGGTTTTTCTTGAACCCAAATTGGTTCCGCGGTATAATCTCCTTTGTTTTGTACACTACTTATGTCCTGTATCCCCTTGTGGGTCCTAGGGCCTCTACTACGCCTACGCGCCATCGTGTACGGTTTCTGGCAATGTGTCTGAGTTCTCCCCAACTTTTCCCTAACTGCCGTGCCTCCTTCTCGACTGTTCTGCGCCATGTTCTTCTCGGACCGCCAGGTCTTCTGCCATCCTAAGTTAGAGGGTTCCATTGCATAGCATGGTTCGCTATGGAGCTGTCACCCTTTCGGAACGTGTGACCAATCCACTGCCACTTCCGCCGTTGGATAGTTGTGCCTATTGGTTCCTGACCCGTTCTCTCGTAAAGGTGTTCGTTAGAGATACGTTTGGGCCAGAAAATCCTTAAGATATTGCGCAGACACCTATTAACAAACGTTTGCAGCTTTCTGGTGATAGTAGTGGTCACTCTCCACGTGCTGCAACCATATAGCAGCACGGATTCAACGTTGGAGCGGAACAGTCTTATTTTGGTGCTCAAACTGATTGCATTGCTTCGCCATATTTTGGACAACATACCTAACGCGGACTTTGCTTTGGCGATCCTGTTGGCTATATCCACTTCGGTTCCACCATCGGTCGAGACAATACTACCAAGATACTGGAAATCCTCTACTCTCTCTACCGGTTGTCCAGCAATGCATATTTGAGCCGATGAGTTTGTTCCAAGGCTGATAATTTTAGTTTTTGCCGTATTAATTTTCAGCCCGACGACACCTGTCTCCCTCTCCACATCTGCTGTCATTTGGTGGAGATCCATAATTCTGTGGGAGAGTAAGCATACATCGTCTGCGTAGTCAAGATGTTTCAGTTGAGATGTAAGAGTCCATCGAATTCCTCCGTTTCCCGTCGACAAAGCTGCATGAAGCACATCGCTAATCACCAATAGGAATAATATTGGTGAAAGGATACAGCCTTGTCTTACCCCACTTTGGATCTCAAATTCCTCAGACAACCTTCCCCTGTGCAGAACGTGACATTTGGAGCCTTCATATGTAGCTTTGATAATAACAATTAGTTTATCGGGGATGCCTCTCCTGCGTAAGGCACGCCAAATAAACTCCCTGTTGACACTATCGAACGCCTTCTCAAAATCGATGAACAGCAGGTGCAGTGGCGATCGATATTCAACACACTGTTCGATGATAATCCGCAGGGTGTTGATGTGGTCGGCACAGGAGGATCCAGAGCGGAAACCTGCTTGTTCGGCATCGAGTGTGTCTTCGAGATGTTGTTTGATTCGCTCAAGGATGATTTTAGCTATTATCTTAGCTGCAGCAGGAAGCACGCAGATACCCCTCCAGTTTCCGCACTCCATTAAATTTCCTTTCTTAGGAAGCTTGACGATCATTCCCTTTTTCCACTCGTTAGGAAAGCTCTCAGCTTCCCAAGCTATATCTATAAGTGGAAGCAGAAGCTCAGCCGATGTTGTTGGCGTTGCTCGTAAGAGCTCTGCTGGAATACCGTCAAGTCCTACCGCCTTGTTGGTTTTGAGTGCCTTGATCGCGGTAATGATCTCATCTTTACTGGGAGTCGTGGTGCGTATTCGGGAACTTATCACCTCGGGCATCTAAGTCTGATTTGGGAGCATATCGCTAGCGAATACACGGTTAAAAACCGTAGCAAAATGCTCTTTCCATCTCTTGAGCTGGTCCTCATCCGAAATGAGCAAGGAGCCGTCTAGGCTTTTCACTGGATGTTGGCTGGAGCTGCGACCACCTGTCAGCTCCTTCGTGATTCTGTAGACGGTCCTGCTGTCGCACCTCCGTGCAGCTTCTTCTGCTTCTGTAGCCAGCGCGTTGATGTAGTTGCGCTTGTCACGTCGTACGCTACGCTGAACTTCTCTCATCTTCATGCGATATAGGGACTCTAGCTCGCTTCTCCCTGCTGCTGGGGTAGCTGCAACGCGAGTTTTTAGCTGTTTTCGTTCGTCAATCCGTCTCCAGGTATCCTCGGAAAGCCACGCCCTATGTCTTTCCTGCGATCGACCGACAATTCTTTCAGCACCAGATGTAAAAACATTTTTCACAGCACACCAATGGTCTTGGATGGTTGCGGGCATTGAGCTGCTGATTGCTTCCACACCTTGCGAAAAGTGCTCCCTTAATTGTTGGCGCACTGAGGGATCACTAAGTCTATCGATGTTGAACCTGGGCATTCTTGTGTTGTCGTGGGATCTTCGAACTGCAGCAGTGCGTAGTTGGAGAGTAGCTATCATAAGATGGTGATCACGTACTATCCCCACATCTGCCCCTCGCCTGTTTCGGACATCCAGGAGACTACTTCTAAAGCGGCGGCTGATAGCAAAATGGTCAATTTGGTTGGAGGTTGCTTGCCTATCATTGGAAACCCAGCTGACTTTGTGGCAGGTCTTGTGCTCAAACATGGTGCCACCTATCACAAGGCGGTTGGCATTGCAGAAATCCACAAACCTTTCGCCATTGTCATTGCGGTTGCCTAGTCCATGCTTCCCGATTACATGTTTGAGCCCTTCGTTGTCGCTGCCTACCTTGGCATTCAAATCCCCCATCACTATGACAATGTCTCCATTTGGTGTTGTGTTGAAGACGGCGCTTAAGAGATTGTAGAAGCTCTCCTTTTCGTCCTCAGACGAACTATTCGTTGGGGCGTAACACTGTATGATGGTGACGCGTCGTACTCTAGTCCGGAATCTGGCCGTCAAAATCCTATCACCATGAGGCTGCCAGGAAATTAGGCCCTTGCGTGCTGTTGTTGTTAGCAGCAGTCCGACTCCATATTCCCGCGGGTTTCCGGATGGTCTTCCAGAATAGAGTAGTACAGTGTTACGCGTTGGAGATTGGTACTCGCCCGCTTCTAACCATCTTACTTCACTTACCCCCAAAATGTCCAGTTTATTACACGAACAAAATAGACTTACTAATAACTACTTCAAAATCATTTCCAATACTAGGCAGGAGACTTGTTGGCCTATAGTTGGAAGGATCAGAAGGATCCTTTTTCTTTTTGATTATTGGAAAAACCTTCAATGTTTTCCAATAACTCAGGATATTACACAATATTACCGTATAAATTCGCCCGGTATATGCTTTAGGATTATGTTAGGAATGTTATCTAAACCATTGGACTTTTTGTTATTTAGTTTCCCAAATATGTATGTCAGTGTTGTAAAGTAATTGTCAGTCTGTTCATATTTTAGTTGGTCCGCTTTTAATCGCTCAGAGAATCTCAGAAGAGTTCGTGTTTCGCTGTTGCGAAACCTTGACAATTCGTCATTAACTTCGCTAGTTTAGCAGCTTGGTAGATCCCAAGCATGGATTACCTCAAAATGAGAGCCGATTAAGTTTAGCTTGTACGCTCCACTATCTATAACGAAATGGTTATCGATAATGGGGCAGTGTTGGCTATTAATCTCCGCCTGAGAGAGAAGAAACTGGAAAGACAGTGGAACTTTCAGTTTTGAGATTTTGACAACGTTACGGGTCTTGAAAATGTGATTAATATTAGGAAACATGTTCCTGGAATCAGATTTCAATATGTTTTCGGCGCGTTGCCTCCAATAATCTTTATTCGATAAGTAGATACGAGGTACTCTCTGAAGGTATTTATTATATTTTTCTTAATGGTTTGCCTGCATCTCCGACATAGGTCCTAGAATATCCAACAAGATTAATAAGTTTTCAGCAGAGCTGGGTTTTACCTCTACCATGTTTCAAGCCAAAACGTCTAGTGTCATTTGTCTGATATGAGTTTTCTACTAAATTTATCTTAATTTTCGCCAACAAGACTTGACATTCAGTTCGACCCCCTGAACCATTCCCTTCAAAGCAGTATTTAAAGGTAAGGTATGTCCTGAGCAATATTTCTGAGAGTCATTTCCTAGAAAACAAAATTTCCAAACAAAGATTTCTTTCTTAAAAAGCGAATCCATTTCGTACAGCGCTTTCCCATCTCATTTTTATTGATCCTCAACCATCCACCCCATACCGTACAGTAGCATGTTTTCAATTACCCCATCTAATAATAGGTTATTAAGTTGAGTGACGTTCCCTCTATTATGCTATTATTTCCGTGCGATGCTTATTGCCTGTCCGTACGTCTCTATGTCGGGAGATAAATTGCCGAAGTGCGTTCTATATTTATCCAAAAGCATAACGTCTATATGACTTGCCTATTTCAGTGAGATGACGCAGAGACAGTGGAACCATTACAAAGAGGTCCATCACTTTATGGGTGTGAATCTTTGTATGGACTAACATTCGCCTCTATTACAAGATGTACTCGTATTCAAAATGCGAAGAAAATCAACAAAATGTCAAAATGTATCTGCCACTGAAAGCATTCACAGTCAACGTCATAAAATTTATAACACTCGAAAGCGGTGTACAAATTCAATGCAAAACATATTCTCATATTGAGGGGGTCGACCACATTGGAGAATTATTTTTTTTCCCAAAAGAGTGAAACGCACAAGATAAACAGCAACGAATGGAGAAAAAAATAAAATATTGCTTCGAATGCTCAGTAACGTACTAACACTGTTTGTATATTTTCGGAATTTTTTTTTTATGATGTGTGGCTATGGGTTGAGATGCTCAGGGACGCGCAATAAAAATTGAAATAATTTTCTAATTATAATTGAGCCACAGCGGGTAGAACCATTTGAAAAGTTGTTTATCAATCATCGACGAAGATGTGAGCATGGCATCCTCAAATCGATTCTACAGTCTGTGCAAAGAGTATGAGTTCGTTTGGAAGGTAGTTTTTGGGACATGCATTTTTTTTTTTTCGTACGGGCGGGGGAAATCTTGAAAGACAGCAGTGACTTTTTGTGTACGACTGAGTTAAAACTTATCTAGTAAATTCTTCTTTAATAAGTTTTTTTTACTGTTGTGAAATCTCAAAACTCTTCCGTTACGGGTGGAGTGGTGAAGCTAAAGAAGTGATAAATAAGAAGAAAGCGGCTTTCAAAGCTTGGTCAAAGTGACCCTCTAATAATATGGTCGAAGGCTCGCCTCGAAGTGGAGTACAGATATTGCAAGAAAAAAGCGAAGAAGAAGTGCGCCCAGCTTCAAGCAGAAAATACAAAGGGCCTGTATCGGGGAAAATATCTTCCCCGGTTGCTGATACAAACCAGGCTGTCCAAGAGCTGCGAAGATACAATATGAACAAGAGCGCAACCATCTTCAAAATAGCCTCCCAATGAAGGAGGAATACTCAGGAGATTCGTTCGTCAAAGTTCATTAACAATGCTCATGGCCAGCTTCTTATGGATGACGAGAAAATTGTGCAGAGGTGGCGGCAGTATTGTGAAGAACTTTTGAATGAAAAATTTTCCGGGCCATACTTTCCAAGAGCCACCCCTAACTGTGAAGAAAAACCCGACATTACAGTCGAAGAAGTTAGTGAGGCGGTCAAATACTCCAAAAACGAAAAGCGGTTGGGCCAGACGAGATGCCCTCTGAGTTCTGGAAAAAGATGGGAGACATCGGGTTCAGATGGCTCAGAATTCTCATCTCCAAATTCGTGAGAGGTGATCCAATGCCGAATCAATGGAGGGAAATTTACCTTCTCCCTGTATACAAAAGGAAGGGTGATACACGAAACTGTGATAACTAGCGTTCGATCAAGCTGATGTCACACACCATAAAGATTGTTGAGCGGGTATTAGTTGGCTGACTGCGAAAAATAATACGGCTATCTTATGATCAGTGCGGGTACTGGTTGACTTTGAAAAGGCATTCAACAGACAACCACGAGATCTGACATGGGTCGCGCTAAGACATCGAGGGGTCGCAGTACCTACAAACATCCTTATCGGATAACCCTAGTCTCAAAGCCTCCTTAGAACACAGTGGCCAGAGAGTATTCCTATCGCTGTTCTTAGCCTCGATCTATCTAACTTAATTATCTCCCCAGATTTTCTGCGATCTAACACAGGCCACAAGGCCTTAGACACCCTGTGAGCATCTTAGATTAGCCGTGTCAATGATTTTATCTCGAACAATTTCCTTAGCCACGCACCCTGGTGGTTTAATACTATCAATTATATCGCTACGTGGGAGCCCGGCTCCTCTTTTAGCCAGCGCATCGGCTTGCTCGCTGCCTTCAATATCGCAGTGTCTAAGTACGGAACATAATCTGACTCGGTTCTGCGTACATAATGCCCTAAGCATTGCGCGGCAATTTCTGATTATCTCAGATTTGGTGACGTAAGACTCTAGCGTCTTTAGCGCAGCCTGACTGTCAATGTAGATGGCGATATTCTTATCGGATATTGATCCCATCTCAAGTAATTCCGCAGCTTTAAGTACAGCTAGAACCTCTGCTTGCAACACACTGCATGTGTACGGAAGTCTCAGGGCCATCTGTAGGTTCGTATCTCTCGAGTAAATACCTGACCCCGTGCCCTCATTGGTCTTAGAACCATCTGTGTATATTGCAATCTCGTTATGGACAGAGACTGTCTTCCTTTGCCAGTCCTCTCTAATAGGATACAGTACTTCGTATAGTGTGTCGAAGTCTAAGGTGCCAAGTATATCGTCCGATTCGTCAGGGATTCCGGGAAAAGATTCCTTGAGAATGGAGCTGTGTCCTATGTTATTAGTCCTGAAGAGACCAACGTTAGTGAGCCGTAGGTGTTGTGCGTTGAGCACCTGTGATGGGGTTGCAGGCTGTTCTTTGTACCATGGCCAACATATCCCTTGCGTTTTTCGTATTCGTTGCCTTCCACCACACAAGAGCCCCATACGTAAGGATGGGTCTGACTATCATGATGTATAGCCAGTACATCATTGCGGGCTTCAGGCCCCATTTTTTCCCCGCGGTCCGCTACAGATGAAGAGAGCATTATATGCTTTGCGGACTCGTTCCTGTATGTTAAGTTTCCAATTTAGTTTCCTATCTAGCATTATACCAAGATATCTAGCGCGGTACGAAAGGGAAAGCTCCACACTTGCTAGCTTAGGCAGTTTGAAGGTTGGTATCTTGTATTATCTACTGAAGAGTACCAATTCTGTTTTATCCGGGTTGACGTAAGTCCACACCCTCCAGCCCATTTTTCGAGACTATTAAGAGCTAATTCCATCATTTCACTTAATGCGTCAAGGAACTTGCCCTGAACTAAGATCACCACGTCATCCGCGTAAGCAGTGACGCTAATGCCTGTATTGCTTAGTTCTTTAAGTATCCCATCGATGACTAGAACCCAGAGGAGGGGTGAGATAACGCCTCCCTAGGGAGTCCCCCTGGTAACGAATTTTCTTATTGAACTGTTTCCGATAGTGGAGTTAATGTTTCTAGTGCCGAGCATATTGCAGAGCCAATTGGTAATGCTATGCTTGACATTCATAGATTTTAGGACCTGTTTGATGGCCCTTCCTTCTACATTATTGAAAGCACCTTCTATGTCTAGGAAGGCTTCTAGTGCGAATTCCTTATAGTGAAGGCTAGCTTCTATCTTCCCTACTACGTCGTGTAAAGCTGTTTCCACCGATTTCCCCTTCAGATATGCGTGCTGAGCTTTGCATAGAATGCCGTTGCAACACTTACTTCTGATGTGAATATCAAGAAGTCTTTCAAGTGTCTTGAGGAGGAATGACGAGAGACTTATGGGTCTGTAGTCTTTCGCTGAAGTGTGGCTTGGTTTACCTGCTTTAGGTATGAATATAATCCACACTTCCCTCCTTGCCACTGGTACGTAGCATGACCTTAAACAATGTTTAAAAATTTCCCTAAGCCTGCTTCTGACCTTGGCTGGAGCTTTTTGCAGCATAGCTGGCAAAATTCCATCAGGGCCTGGTGCTTTGAATGGTGCGAATGACATAATAGCCCATCGCAGATTCTTCCATGTAATGAGATTCTCTACGTCGTCCCCTATTGACCTACCATTATACGAGTAGCTATTAGTAGTAGAATCCATTGGCGATCTACTTCCTGGGAAGTGAGCTTCAATTAACGTTTCTAAAACTTCTTCGCTACTTTCTGCCCACGAGCCGTCAGATTTTTTGATGAAGCTTGGGACAGAAGTGTCTTTAACTAGCATGTTGCGAAGTCTGGAAGCTTCACTAGTATCCGCAATGGACTAACAAAATTCCTTCCACGACTTTCTTTTTGATTGCCTGATTAAGTACTTAAACTCCCGCTTGCGGTCCGTCCCCTATTTCTTTGGCCCTGTTGTAGAAATGCCTAACCTGTTTTTTCTTGGAGTTAATTTCCTTGCTCCACTAGGGAGGTTGGGACCTCTTGGACTACTTTCTTAGTGGACAGGCCCTTTCGAATGCCATGTTCATTACTTTGCCTAAGTTGTCTACCGCCTTATCTATATCTTGAGGATCGCCGTTGCGAATAGACCCATCCTTAAGATGTTTCCTTACTAGCTCTGTATACCTACCCCAGTCTGTACTCTTAGGGTTTCTGTAGATGTTGCTAGCCCTAGTTTGGAAATTAATTTGAAAGCGTATCCATCTGTGATCAGAAAGAGATGCCTCCTCCAAAACCATCCACTTTTCTACCGTTAGGTGAACAGAACAAGAAGCTAGAGTTATATCAATCACTTCTTGTCTATTTCTTACCACAAAAGTTGGCGTAGATCCCTTATTGCATATGGTGAGCTTGGTCGAAAGGATGAAATCAAAAAGACACTCACCTCTTGTATTAGTATCACTGCTATCCCATTGCGAGTGATGCGCATTTGCATCACAGCCCACGATGAAGAGCCAGTTGTCCTTCCTTACCAACTGCTTCAACTTCACAGATGGAATCTCCGCCAGCTCGTACGGGAGGTATGCAGAGACCAGACACAGCGGTTTACTTCCCTCTCTTTCACAGGAGACTGCTACTAAATCGCCGTCACTGAAATTATTCAAAAGCAATGGCCTTATGTTGTTTTTTAAAAGTATACAAGCCCTAATTTTACCTTTGTTGGCTTTGTAGAACAACGTGTAATTCCTGTTTTTGAGCCCTTGGATCTGGTTGTTGTCACTGATCCATGGCTCTTGTACCAGTATGGCCGAGACGTCATGCTTGATGATGTAATTGATCCAGCATGCCGTCGCAGCCTTACTGTGATGCAGGTTTATTTGCATCACTTCCATCATCTTTGGGCTCCTCCTCCTCCTCCACACCCTTGATCATGAGCTTTAGCATGACCTTCCCCGTGCTATATAGCACAATCCCTTTGGTCTTTTCAAGGGATGGCAGCAAGTGGTGCTGATGCGGACCCCAATGTACGTCAATTATTCTTTGCTGACGATGGAGCCATCATAAGTGAGGATCTTAAGTCACTGCAACGAGCTCTTGATATGTGGGTGGACGTTTTGGAGGTAAGGGGGCGGATACACCGATGCCAGTAACCCACTTCGGGAATATGAGTACTGTCATTGGCCCATTAAGGGTTCATCCGCCACCATCTGTTTTTTTAAAACTCAGTATTAAAAATCCTTACAGACTTTAGCTCCAGATATGTCGAAGTAGCTCAAGTAAGATATCCATTGATCTGTAGACGTCACCGTTGATTCCATCGGGAGAATTCATCCGCCGCACGTCCTCCTTCTGATGATGCATGTTTCAGCCAATCAGGTCGACAAGAGATGCCTCGTCCGGTTATACATATGTGTGGTGAAGTTCATTCAGATCAGCTTGCGCAGGTCCGAGTGTTCAGCTACACATATATCGTCAGACTCAGCATACGCTCATCGTTAGTACATTATCAGATAGCTATCCAGCGAGCACCACAAGGAGGTGATGATGCAATTTTGCCACGCCGTTTGTACCTTCAGTTTCATATGTGATTGTCAACTAGCATTTCTGAAGTCTTTAGGAAGATGGAGAAAAGATTAATGGGTCTGAAATCTTTGAAGTGTAGTAGGCTTTACAGTATTTCGGCATAGAGACCTTTTTCCATGATTAGGGGGTATAGCCAAATTTAAGGCAGCTATTGAGGTCAGGAAGTTAAAAATGTAAGATCCTTTTGCAGTTCAATAATTTATTTCACCGAGTCCTGGAGATTTGTATAGAAGACAATACCAGCCGGAACATTCAAGACTGAGTGGTGTTGCGTTATAGATGGATGCCCATGAGAAGGTCTAAAGCGTCTTCCGTAGACATGGTCCACGGTTTCTGGATAAATCTGAGCATATGGCGAGATTTAGAAAGTCTCTTCCTCAATCTGCTAGAGTCGTTCGTCTTTTCTATTTATTGCTACAGAACAGCTTCTACGACTCTCGTTGAGCTTACCTAATCTTTGTTTTATAATACCTGAGGCTGTTCTTATAGTTGTCTCAGTCCTCTGAGGACCTTGAAGACTTTGCTAAATTGAACTGTTCCCTACTTTCATTACGAAGTTTTGCTATGTTGATATCCGCCTCTTAACTTTAAACGCATAGGATAAGTGCTCCAAACGGTGCAGTTTTCTGGATGTAATGTGGTGTGTAGATTCTCATTCCATATGCGACAATTTTGGTTATTTTCAAATCCATTAAGCCAAAAGTGAGCCTTATCGCTGAACACAATATTGCAATAAAAGAACGAGTCAGCTTCCAACTGCTTTAGAGCCAAATCCCGAGGATTTAATTCCTGCAGCAGCTGAATCTTACACGGCTACCGGCCAAGATCTTTACGCAAATCTTTTATCGTAGTGGACGGACAGAGTCCCTATTGCTACGAACCGATAAATTTGGATCTTTCTGCACACTTTCGTTTAAAAGTTCGCTTTCCTTACCCCTAACAGCTAACAACTTATGTCCTTTATCCCCTTGTGGGTCCTAGGGCCTCTACTACACCCTTTACGCCCTCTACTTGCATAGCATGGTTCGCTATGTAACTGTCACCCTGTCGGAATGTGTGACCAATCCACTGTCAGTTCCGTCGTTGGATGCTTGTGCCTATTGGTTCCTGACCCGTTCTCTCGTGAAGGTGTTCGTTAGAGATACGATTGGGCCAGAAAATCCTCCTCCGCAGACACCTGTTAACGAACGTTTCCAGCTTTCTGGTGATAGTAGTGGTCACTCTTCATCCATATAACAGCACGGATTTAACATTGAAGCGGAACAGTCTTAGCCTGGTGCTCAAACTAATTGCATTGCTTCGCCATATTTTGGACAACATCCCAAACGCGGATTTTGCTTTGGCGATCCTGTTGGATATATCCAGTTCGCTTCCACCATCGGTCAAGACAATACTCCCAAGGTACTGAAAATCATGTACCTACTCTCTCTACCGGTTGTCGAGCAATAGATATTTAACCCGATGAGTTTGTTCCAAGGCTGATAATTTTCGTTTTTGTCGTATTAATTTTAAGCCTCCCTCTCCACATCTGCTGTCATTTGGTGGAGGTCCATAATACGGTTAGAGAGTAAGCATACATCGTCAGCGTAGTCAAGATATTTCAGTTGGGATGTAAAAGTCCATGAAATTCCTCCGTTTCCCGTCGACAAAGCTGCATGAAGCACATCGCTAATCACCAATAGGAATAATATTGGTGATCCATTTTCCATCCATTTTGGATCTCAAATTCCTCAGACAACCTTCCCCTGTGCAGAACGTGACATTTGGAGTCTTCATATGTAGCTTTGATAATAGCAATTAATGTATCTGGAATACCTGTCCTATGTAAGGCACACCAAATAAACTCCCTGTTGACACTATCGAACGTCTTCTCAAAATCGATGAACAGCAGGCTGAGTGGCGATCGATATTCAACGCACTGTTCGATGATAATCCGCAGGGTGTTGATGTGGTCGGCACAGGAGGATCCAGAGCGGAAACCTGGTTGTTCGGCATTGAGTTTGATTCGCTCTAGGATAATTTTGGCTATTATTTTAGCTACAACAGGCAGCACGCAGATACACCTCCACTGTCCGCATTCCATTAAATTTCCTTTCTTCGGAAGCTTGACGATCATTCCCTTTTTGCACTCATCAGGAAAGCTCTCAACTTCCCAAGCTCTATCTATAAGTGGTAGCAGTAGCTCAGCCGATGTTGTGGGCGCTGCTCGTAAGAGCTCTGCTGGAATACCGTCAAGTCCTACTGCCTTGTTGGTTTTGAGTGCCTTGATCGCGGTAATGATCTCATCTTTACTGGGAGTCGTGGTGCGTATTCGGGAACTTTTCACCTCGGGCATCTCAGTCTGATTTGGGAGCATATCGCTAGCGAATACACGGATCAAAACCGTAGCAAAATGCTCTTTTCATCTATTGAGCTAGTCTTCATCCGAAATGAGCCAGGAGCCGTCTAGGCTTTTCACTGGGTGTTGGCTGGAGCTGCGACCACCTGTCAGCTCTTTGGTGATTCTATAGCCGGTCCTGCTGTCGCACCTCTGTGCAGCTTCTTCTGCTTCTGTAGCCAGCGCGTTGATATAGTTGCGCTTGTCACGTCGTACGCTACGCTGAACTTCTCTCACCTTCATGCGATATAGGGACTTTAGCTCGCTTCTCCCTGCTGCTGGGGTAACTGCAACGCGAGCTTTCAGCTGTTTTCGTTCGTCAATCCGTCTCCAGGTATCCTCGGAAAGCCACGCCCTATGTCTTCCCCGCGATCGACCGACGATTCTTTCAGCACCAGATGTTAAAACATTTTTCACAGCACACCAATGGTCTTGGATGGTTGCGGGCATTGAACTGCTGATTGCTTCCACACCTTGCGAAAAGTGTTCCCTTAGTTGTTGGCACACTGAGGGATCACTAAGTCTATCGATGTTGAACCGGGGCATTCTTGTGTTGTCATGGGATCTTCGAACTGCAGCAGTGCGCAGTTGGAGAGTAGCTATCGTAAGATGGTGATCACGTACTATCCCCACATCTGCCCCTCACCTGTTTCGGACATCCAGGAGACTACTTCTAAAGCGGCGGCTGATGGCAAAATGGTCAATTTGGTTGGAGGTTGCCTGTCGTTGGAAACCCAGCTGACTTTGTGGCAGGTCTTGTGCTCAAACATGGTGCCACCTATCGCAAGGCGGTTGGCATTGCAGAAATCCACAAACCTTTGTCATTGCGGTTGCCTAGTCCATGCTTCCCGATTACATGTTTTAGCCCTTCGTTGTCGTTGCCTACATTGGCATTCAAATCCCCCATCACTATGACAATGACTCTATTTCATGTTGTGTTGAAAACGGCTCTTAAAAGATTGTAGAAGCTCTCCTTCTCGTCCTGAGATGAGCCAGTTGTTGGGCATAACACTGTATAATAGTTACCCGTCTTACTCTAGTCCAAAATCTGGTCGTCATAGTTCTATCACCATGAGGCTGCCAGGGAATTAGGCCCTTGCATGCCGTTGTTATTAGCACCAGTCCGACTCCATATTCTCGCGGTCTTCCGGAATAGAGTAGTACAGTGTTACGCGTTGGGGACTGGTACTCGCCCTCTTCTAACTATCTCATTTCACTTACGCCCAAAATGTCCAGTCTCTATCGCATGAATTCATTCTCCAATTGAAGGAATCTGGCGTTGTAAGGACCTTCGTTTCCTGCGTCGAGGAGCGTCGTTACACTCCAGAAATCTTTCTTTGTCCGGGTACAAAGTTACCGAAAGTCGTCAACATGTGATCATTCCTTATCCAAGACATATTGTCGGTTTCTTGTAGCAGACGGTTTTCGGTAACGCAGGTTGCTGGTCGACGTTACCTTGTCTAGAATCAAGGCCGTGCTTGCCAGCACTTGCAATTTTAGCTTACACGTGTAAGAGTTTATACATATAGTTGCCCGGTGACCACTAGGAGGTAAAGCAAGCACAGCTAACATGAAGTCCTAAGATTCCTTTCCATTGAGTTTAATTTCACCAACCCTCGTAGAACAAACTGATTTTATCCAGTCCACTCAATCACTTCCTCACTCTTTTAAATCGTTTTCCTAATTATTTTCATTTCACCAAAAAAAGCATAGAGTTCGCCATACTTACAAGCGGAATAACCCCTTTCAAATGCCACCATCAGCAACAGCAGTAACGCTGTCAATCGATTTTCGACAAATTTCAAAGCCACAGTCCACTCAATCACTGATTAGCAATCAACCAATCCATTATCTATGCATATTAATCAAGCAGTTTAATATTTATCATTGATTTGATCTATTAATTTGCATATTGGTAGAGGGCTCCATATAGCATTGCAGCAAATTGGAAGTGTTTCCCAATTATGACTAACAAATCCCACACATGATGTGATAGTAAATTAATTAGATATCGCAATTAATTGTCAGTGTAATTGAAAATTAATTCAATCCACCACAATTGCAGTACTCGTTGTATTCATGTAACGCAATCTCGCTAATTACGTAAATATGTTCGGATAATATACAAAAATAAACCTATCTGCGTTCAACATCATCCTCATCCACGCATCACACATTTGACACATCAATTTCGAAAATAGTTTCGGTCCTGGAAACCGAACCTCTCAACTTGTTAAGGGAAATCTTTGCGTTAACATTCAACAAACACTTGACTTCCTCTCGGGGTGACATTTTAGCCGCATTGAGTAATACATTAGAGGGAGCTTCTATATCTGTAGACACCCGTATGGGTGTGCTGTGCACGAGCTCTTCCACTTGAGGCTCTATGGCCAATCTGCAGATTACGTGTATGGCAATGTGACGTACAGTGTGCGGTGTTCTCATAAATGCACTCGAAATTTATAATTCACAGAAGAATTGGTTATCCTTAGGGCCTGCCAATCTGAACTTCAGCGGGCACTGGCAAGGTTTGTAGCTGTCTTTCATTATGCTGGAATGAACATAAACGTGAACAAATCGAAAGTAATGGTCGTTTCCGGAACGCCCGTTCAGAGCATAGTGAAGTCTAATTGAAATGGATGGAGAAGTGTGTGTACCTTGGGGTCTTCTTCACGAATGATGGAAAGAACAATGCTGAGTGATCCTGTAGGATTGCTTAAGCTGGATCACTTTTGAGAGAGCTTGGTCGATCTGTCAAAGTGCCAAGCTAAGTCCTTAACTCGGTATATATTCCACCTCTCACCTATGGTCATGAAAACTAAGTAGTGACTGGAAGAATAAGATCGCGGATACAAACTGCCAAAATGGTGTTGGGGGAGTAATTTCCAGGGTGTTCCAGGCGGAAATAATGGCGATCAAGGACGTCTTATCTTGGCTAAAGAAAAATGTGATATTCTCCAAGGATATCCGTATCTTTTCAGATAGCCAAGCTGCAATCAAATCCTTGAAATCGATCTCTATAAATTGAGTAGTAGCCCTAGACTGCCATTCGTCTCTTGTGGAGATGGCAGAGCAGTTCAATATTCATCTCTGTTAGGTGCCGGGACATAGAAATATTCCGGGAAATTGTAAGGCTAATGAACTCGCCAGACTAGGAACAACTGTACCCATCCTTCCAGACAAGGATAGTCTAGAAATACCAAGCTGAATGCAATCGAAAGAACAAATTTTCGATGGACAAGCGGTACAACATGTCTAGCGTCTAAGCAGATTTGGCCCAAGTTGGATCTGAAACGCTCTAAGAAATTGATCTCTCTCAATCGATTGCATATTGGCTCTATTATAGGTGTAATTTGAGGACACTGTCTGATAGGCAAGCATGCAACAAGACTTAGTGTATATTCAAATGATTTTTGCAGAAGCTGTATGGACGAAGAAGAGGAAGAAACCATTCCTCACCTTCTTTGTGTGTGTCCAGCTCTCAGCAATAGAAGAAAGCTTCACCTAAGAACACCTATAATGATTTAGGCGATCTGATAGACTTAGACATCAGGAGCCTAATACGCTTCATACGCTTCATACGCTTCATTAGAAGCTCTAATTGGTTCTAACGAGTAGGCTAGGATAACATGATCCTTTGTGATACCACAACGGACCTTTTTTTTTTTTGCCTAGGGTTAGTGAAAAAACGCTAATACGCATGGGAAACAGTCCCGCTCTGTTTCTAGTAGTGTGAGACTCACTACTCACTAAAAAACCACCTGTAACCCCTTCTTTCTACTTGACACCATCCACTTCGGAACCGCTTATCGCATTACTTCAGAGTGGTGTCGTTTTCTTTCCCCTCTGGGGACCGGCTTTTTCATATTCGGCTCCTGGTGTGGGTTTATACATTTGTGGCGATTCATTTATTCTTACAGTGTACTACATACTTTGTACTAACTACTAAGTATTAACCACTATTGTATTAGGCATTTACTTGCATTATCACATCTCTATTACATATATAATTACTGTACAACTTACTACTGTACGATATGTCAGTTACTATTAAGTTTAATGTATCAGAGTACGTCTAACATCCAAATCGATCGGTCGCCTCCTCCCCCGTTTCATTCGAATCCCTATTTTGTTAGTTTTAAGTAATAAACGTAAATTATTGAAAAAGATCTTTCCATTAGCCATCCAACCTGATCTCCACAATTGGTGACCGCGACGCACAATTGCGTAATTGGTATATTTTTGTCGAAGAGTGTGAGAGAGTGTTGACTTCCGTCGGTTAACAAATTCACGTTTCGCTTTCGAAAAGCCTCAAGAGACAAAAGTAATTTTATTTAAATTAAAATTCTTTTCGCAATAATGGGTAAAGGCGACGAAAAGCATGATGACCCAAGCGGTAGCGGTAGCGGTCATGACACAGCGGGTAACGGGAGGACACTAACGGGTAGCCAAGACGTCGATTCTGTCGAAACTGTTTCCAGAATTGCTGTAAAAATACCTCCGTTTTGGCATGAGAAACCAGAAATTTGGTTCGCGCAAATCGAGGCGCAATTCGAGATAGCACGAATTTATCGCGATTCTTCAAAGTTTAATACTGTCGTCAGTGCTATCGAATCAAAGGTGCTTACGCAAATATCGGATGCAGTGCTTTCACCACCCACGACTGACAAGTACGGAAACTTGAAAAAGGTGATTATTGAGCAGTTTGGTGACTCTGACCAGCGAAAGATCAAGAAGCTCCTCTCGGAAGTGGACTTGGGCGATAAACGACCTTCGCAGCTGCTTAATGAGCTTCGAAGCTTGGCTGGAACACAAATTAATGCTGACCTCCTGAAATCATTGTGGCTGCAAAGACTACCAGCGCAAGTGCGCGCAATTTTGCAAGCATTTAGTCAAGAGCTTACAGCCCTTGCCAAACTGGCCGACAAAGTGATGGAAGTTGGAGACTTTAAAAACATTATGGCAGTCAACTCTCCACAGCAAAGACACCAACCACCACCTACAATGGCTGCTGAGATGTCACTGCAAGATCAGATTCACCAAATCTCTTGTCAATTAAATGAATTGATGAGGCAAACGAAGAATAAACAAACTCACCGAAGTCGCAGTCACAGCCGCAGGAGTTTTTCCAAATCACATCGTCGTCGTTCTCAAACAAACGGGGATTATTGTTGGTTTCATCAGCAGTTTGGAGTGAAAGCAAGAAATTGTCGCGAACCCTGCAGCTTTAAATGCTCCACATCAAAAAACTAAATCGCGGCTCATTGGTCGGCGACAATAAAAGTGAACAACACGTCGGCCAATGTATTTGCAGGTTAGTTGTTCACGACAGATCATCGAAGCAGAATTTTTTAATCGACAGTGGAGCAGATGTTTCTGTGCTTCCTCCAACTTACAACGACCGCTTTTCATCTTCCAAATCAACACTGTTTGCAGCGAACGGCAGCGCGATAAAAACATTCGGTAACAGGCGTTTGACAATAGACTTGGGACTTCGGCGTGCTTACACTTGGACGTTCGTGATAGCAGATGTATCTAGGCCAATCATCGGGGCAGACTTTATCAGACATTTCGGACTCTTGATCGACTTGAAAAAGAACCAGTTAATTGACAGCAGCACGCACGTTGGAGCGCAAGCAACGGCCGTCACTGGGAACGATGTAAGAATTAGTACGTTTAACATTAATAACCCATTTGCTGCCATTTTTACAGAGTACAAACGCCTTACACAGTTCAATGCCAAAAAGTTAGTTTCCGGTACTATGACGACTCATCACATAGACACGACTGGTCCACCTGTATTCGCCCGGCCACGAAGATTGGATGCTGCTAAACTCAAGGCAGCTCAAGATGAGTTATTTGATGGAGCAGAGGATTTGCCGACCCTCGAAAAGCAATTGGGCGAGTCCTTTGCACCTGGTTCGAAAATCAAATGGAGATTGGAGACCATGTGGGGACTACAGGGCTCTTAATTCCATGACGAAGCCCGATCGTTACCCCATCCCTTTTATCCAAGACGTTTCAAATATCCTGCATGGACGGAAAATCTTTTCGACGATCGACCTCCAGAGGGCGTACCACCAGATCCCCATCGAGCCTTCCGATATTCCGAAGACGGCCATCACTACGCCGTTCGGCCTCTACGAATTTCTATATATGACATTCGGATTGCGTAACGCTGCGCAAACATTCCAGCGTCATATGCACGAGGTACTTCGAGGCCTAGAAGATTTTGCATTTCCCTACCTGTACGATATTTGTGTGGCATCACGCGACAACAGCGAACACGAGGCTCATCTTCGATTGGTGTTGCAAAGGTTGAGTTCTCATGGCCTTACAATCAATGCTTCCAAGTGCATACTAGGGAAGACCGAAATACGATTCCTGGGCCACAAAATCAGCAGTGAGGGAATCAAGCCACTGGAGGAAAAGGTGAAGGTTATTCAGGACTTTGAAAAGCCGACGAAAGCCAAAGAACTGAAGAGGTTTTTGGCCATGGTCAACTTTTACCGACGCTTCTTACCCGACACACTCAGCAACCAGGCAGTACTCCAAAACCTCGTTAAAGGCAACAAGAAAAACGATTTGACTCCCGTCGTATGGACCGATGAAGCAGAAAGTGCATTCGAACGATGCAAAGCAGATCTGGCCAACGCTACGCTTTTAGCGCACCCAGCGATCAATGCGCCCCTTTCGCTTAGTTCTGATGCATCAGATGTTGCAGTTGGTGCCGTGCTTCACTAGATCGTTGATGGAGTCTCACAACCACTGGGTTTTTTCACAAAAAAAACTAACTGAAACGCAAAAACGGTACAGCACATATGACCGCGAGCTTCTAGCGATTTATTTGGGTGTAAAACACTTTCGACATTTGATTGAGGGCAGACAATTCAGCATAAAAACGGACCACAAACCGCTCGTCTTTGTTTTTAAGCAAAAACACGAAAAGTCTTCGCCACGCCAAGTCCGTCAACTTGATTTCATCGCTCAGTTTAGCACCGACATTCGTTTCATCAAAGGTGCGGACAACAACGTAGCTGTCACGAGTGGAAGAACTCAGCACACAAGCTATAGACTTGGATGCTATCGCTTCTGAGCAAATCAGAGACAAGCAGCTTCAAGAAGAAGTCAACGCAGGTAAATTTGTTTCGAATTCACTAACCGTTAAGCTACTTAGTCTTCCAGAATCCAAATCACCTGTTTATTGCGATGTGTCAACGAGCAGAATTCGGCCAATTGTTCCGAAAACCTTGCGTCATGCTGTCATGCAGTCTATGCACAGCTTATCACACCCAGGAGTAAGGGCAACGGCACGAGTCATCAGCGAGCGTTACGTTTGGCCAAGCATGCGGAAGGATATCGCTACCTTCGTACGCTCCTGTCTATGCTGTCAAAAAAATAAAATTCAGAGGCACAACCGTGCACCACTGGCAGTATATACCCAGCCTGAAGGTCGATTTGAGCACATTAACGTGGACCTCGTTGGTCCACTACCATCGTCACAAGGTAACCGCTATCTCCTTACATGCATCGAAAGGTTTTCCCGCTGGCTGGAGGCTTTTTCCTTGCCAGATATCACTGCCGAAACCGTGTCAAGGGTACTGGTATCTGGATGGATTTCGCGATTTGGAGTTCCATTGCGAATTACGACAGACTTGGGTAGGCAGTTTAAAAGTACCATCTTTAAGGAGCTTACATGACTTCTCGGAATCAAGCATCTAAAGACAACTCCCTACCATCCCCAGGCTGATGGAATGATAGAGAGGTGGCATCGTACGCTTAAAACTGCCATCCGATGTTACCAAACGCAAGACTGGTGCGAAGTTTTGCCATCGGTACTTCTTGGTCTGCGGTCGACGTACAAGGAAGACCTCAAGGCAACTCCAGCCGAAATGCTTTACGGCACTTCCTTAAGGCTTCCTGGTGAGATTTTTGGTTCCCAGCAGACAACATACATCAAGTCAGAGTTTGTAAAAGGCTTGCGACGTTCCATGGCAAAAGTAGCTTGTACAACAGCGCCTCCTCATGACGACATCAAGGTATTCTTGCAGCCAGATATTAAAACGGCGACACATGTTTACATTCGTAATGATGCTGTCAAATCGCCGCTCCAACAGCCTTATGAGGGTCCATATGAGGTTCTCGAAAGAAGCGAAAAGTATTTCAAAATTAAGTTGCACAATCGAACAGCAAAAATTTCAATTGATCGTTTGAAGAGAGCCTTCCTGCACAAGGACGATTCAACAAAATCAACACCAGTAACCTCACCATGTACAAACCAGCCACAACAACATCTACCACCTTCGTCTACGAAGACGGCTACCACCAGTAAACAACAATCTAGTTGCACAACTCGATCTGGAAGAAGAGTTCTAATCCCGAATAGGTATCAAATTAGCACCGCATATTTATAATTTGAATTTTTTTTTTATTCGTTAACTTGTTAACTAGGAGGGGAGTATTGTGGCGATTCATTTATTCTTACAGTGTACTACATACTTTGTACTTACTACTAAGTATTAACCACTATTGTATTAGGCATTTACTTGCATTATCACATCTCTATTACATATATAATTACTGTACAACTTACTACTGTACGATATGTCAGTTACTATTAAGTTTAATGTATCAGAGTACGTCTAACATCCAAATCGATCGGTCGCCTCCTCCCCCGTTTCATTCGAATCCCTATTTTGTTAGTTTTAAGTAATAAACGTGAATTATTGAAAAAGATCTTTTCATTAGCCATCCAACCTGATCTCCACACATTCTTGCCGGTAAGGGTTTTATCTACTTTATGTAATTTGTAAGGGAATGTTGGCGTCTTCCTCTCTCTTTTTGGATCTTAGTACCGTCTCGATAAAGGAAGATATTCTATTCCACGTGTCGGTACTCGAGATCATCTTGCTTATAGCATTTTCCGGGGAAAAATCGCCTATTTCCGACTCCAGTCTACTCCTCTGCTCTGTCCATCTGATGCAGACGAAAAAGGTGTGGAAAGCGTCGTATTCCGCTGAGTCTCCATATTTGCAGGCTGCGCTCTCTACTTTACCCGTTTTGTGGAGGTATCGGTTGAAATACCCATGTCCGGTTAGGAATTGAGTGACAAAGTAGTTCACTTCGCCGTGTTCCCGCTCTGTCCAAGCCGTGACGTCTGTAATCATCCTCGCTGTCCACCTCCCCCTCGTTTCAACGCTCCACCTTCTCTGCCAACCCTGCTTGGTAAGCTCCTTCGCTTCGGCGACTGCCAGTTCTGCCCCTACTTCCGCCTTCTTGTCGTGGGCGTACTTCCTCTCTATCGCTAGGAGGTCGATGGGGGTCACTCCCACAACTATGAAGACGCCTGGTTCCGACACTGTGCGATAGGAGCTTGCAACTCGGAGAGCTCCTCGCCTTTGTACTGCGGCAATTTGGTTTCTGTACTTTTCCTGTCTAAGTGCGTCTGCCCAGATCTCACACCATACAGAAGAATGGCGTGGGTGATGGACATGAGGATTCGTCGCCTACTCATTGTTGGGCCACCGATATTTGCCATAAGCTTACTCAGTGATGACGTGACCTTCGCAGCTCGCTCAGATGCGGACTTAATCTGTTGCCAGAAAGAGAGTTTAGAGTCCAGGGCGATTCCTAGATAATTTACTGCTGGTTTGCTGATTATCACTTCTGGCCCTACTCAGAACTCAGCAATGGTCGGGATCCGTTTCCTAGTCAGAAGGACTATCTCTGTTTTTTCCGCGGCGAGACTAAGGCCATGGGCTTCCATCCAGGCGAGTACTCGTCTCATTACCTGGTTCAGTTTCAGCTGAGCTTCTTCGATGTCCCTTGCGGTAATCACCACACCGATGTCATCTGCGTACCCGACTAAGAAGGTATCGTCGGGCATCTCCATGCGAAGGATTCCATCGTATGAGACATTCCACAGATCGGGTCCAAGGATGGAACCCTGCTGCTCCAGCAGTGATTTCCTTTCTGTGAGTACCCTCCACGGTGTCGTACAGAAGTTCCCTGTCTTTGAGATAGTCCTTCACAATTTGCAAAAGATATTGCGGTATCCTGAAGGTGTTCTCAAGCGCATCTAACATATCTCCCCATCTGGCCGAATTAAAGGCATTCCTCACATCCAGAGCTGCCAGCACGACGATTCTCCTTGAGTAGTGATTTCCCCTTTGGGCGAGGTGGGTGGTTTTGACTACTTCCTCAATTGCTCCTATCGTGGAGTGGCCTTTTCTGAATCCGTGCTGTCGATCGGATAGGCCACCTGCTCTTTGGATTGCTTCTGTGATTCTAGGCTTTAGCATCTTCTCGAGGAGTTTTCCTGCCGTGTCCAGCATGCACAGAGGTCTGTATGCTGATGGGGAATCCGGGTCTCCTTTTCCCTTGCTTATGAGCACCAAGCGTTGTACCTTCCACTTCTTGAAAAAGATTCCTTCTTTTAGGCAGCCGTTATACATACTTAGCAGTATCTGTGGGCAAGTTTGGGCAACCGTTTTCATGCCATCGGGGCCGGGGGCCTTATTGTTCTGAAGAGATTTAGCTGCTAGAATCAGCTCTTCTTCCCTGAACAATGGGATGTCTTGTTGTTGGGCAGGAGAGATCTCCATTGACCTAACAGGGTGGGCCGGGAAGAGTGTCCACCGGGAAGAGGGTCCACAACGGACCTTACTTGGTCTATGTGTGTTGGCGTAAGCTGGCAGCCACTTCAACCTAACCTTACCTAATTTGCAGGGATTGAGTAATCAACGCCAGAGTATGCGAAGTACTAATTTTTGAGTAACTCCTTCTCCGAATGGACCGATCTATGTTTGGTCACACAGAGTGCATATCCCCGAACAGGCTTTTAGATTAAGTTGGTTAAGTTCGGATGGCTATCTGTACCAAAACACAGGCACACTTGGACCAGAAGAGGTCCACTGTGATACCAATAAATCTACCACCTAATCAGCTATACATGGACTAACTGGGAGAACAAACAATAGATTTTCATAAAGCTAAGGATGCTACTGACGCCTGTGTTCGCCCGGTCGCCAAGGTTATAGAAGAAAAGGGCTCCAAGATGTAGTAATCTTCTTTTCGATACGGCTGGACAAGTGTGAAGAAAATGGAGGATGAAGGTTTCTTCCTCGTTTTCATCCCTGGAGTTCCTACAGAAATCATTTGACAAAAGACCTAACCTTTTGGTGTGTAGGCCTTTAGGACAGTTCCCTGTTATGTAGGGCACCGGTAGTGAAACTGATGTCTCATCATTTCAGCAAGATCAAAGCATTTAAGCGCGTCTGATCCAGTGCTATCTGAATATTTGGCACGTCGTCGTGCTATCTTCCCAGCTGCGATTTTTCTTACTTATCCGGCCTCAAGCTTAAGTAGGTTATTTATGGTAGTTCCAAGTCCGGCAAACTTATCATCCTTACAGTTACCCGGAATGCCTCTATGGCCTGGCACCCACCACCATAGGTGTATATTTAACTGCTCTGCCATCTCCATGAGAGACTGGCAGCAGTCTAGAGCGATCTTTGAACTAAAATAAAAGAACTCCATGGACTTCATTGCTGCTTGACTGTCTGACAAAATGCTAATATCCTTGAAAGATATTGGATTACATTTCAGCCAGGACAGGACTTCATTAATTTAATCCCTGCCTATATAACGATACAGTAACCTGTGAGGTGGATGGACATACTCAGGTTGAACTTTTCGAAGAACACACTACCACCCACTCCACGTTCGGTGTTGGATCTGTCTGTGTAGTGAATCGAACTTCCTTCTGTCCTGGCAACGTTTTCTCACTCATTCCGGCCCGTGATAGTCACACTGGTTTTATCAAAACTGAGTTTCGGTGGGGTCTCTACATATAGTCGTTATTTTCAGATGTGAAGTTCAGTAGACATAAGATCGAAGAGTAGCCAAATCGATCACGCCATACAGTAGTATACGTCAAAATTACGCACACTGGCAGTCAAAGTGCGATACGGGGTTTCATACCCCAGCTTCTACCTAAATCCTTTTTACAGGAGTAGATAGCTACACTAACATTCTCCACGCGTTCAAGAATATTGGCTTTCCGGTGAAGTTACTTATCCAAAATCAGACCCAGCTATTTTGCGTTAACCGTGAAAACGAGACTGGTGCCGTTTATAGTAAGAAGGTCTATATGAGAAACGTTAAAACAGCTTTCAACTCGTGTCAGCATTGCGATGCCATAAGGTAAACAGCCCCATGGTAGGCCAATGAATAAATTACTTACTTATTTAGGTGGCGCTACAGTTCGGGGTGAACCTGGGCCTCAACCAACAAACCTCTCCATTTAGCTCGGTCTTTAGCTTATTGCCTCCAGTTGCGCACTCCAAGTTGGTCGAGGTCCCCTTGAACTTGTACATATGCGCCACCTACGGCGATGATTCGCTCTACTGCGTCGTCCCTCGGGGTTAGATTCAAAGACTCTGCGAGCCAAAACGTTGGTATCCATTCGCTCTACATGTCCTAGCCATCCCAGACGTCCAATACGCAGTTTTTTGACTAGGTCGATGTCGCTGTACAGCTCGTATAGTTCGTTTTTGAATCTTCTCCTCCAAAATTTTCTCCTCCAGAATTTTTCTCTCGAAGTGACCAAGGGTATCTTCATCCTCTTTTAATAAAGTCCATGTTTCAGCGCCGTAAAGCAGGCCTGGGATGATCAGGGTCTTATACAGAGTCTCCTTAGTTGTTCGAGATAGGGCTTTACTGTTGAATTGCCTTATAAGCCCAAAAAAAAAAACAGCGATTGGCAAGAGTTATTCTTCGCTTGATTTCTGTGCTGATCTTGTTTTTCGAGTTTATAGCAGAGCCAAGGTAGACAAAGTCCCTTACTACCTCGAAGTTGTAGCTGCCCACTGGGACGTTCTATTCAATTCGTCGGTGTTGATTGTACCTTCTTGTTGACAGCATATACTCGGTTTTACCCGCGTTTATTGCTAAACGAACTCCTGCTTCAAACGCATCGATGACAGCCCGGTGAGTTCTTCCAATGATGTCGATATCGTCGCGTCGGCGTATGCAAGCAGTTGTACGGACTTTTGATAGATTGTGCCTCTGGTGTTGGCTTGTGAGTTCCGCACAATCCGTTCAAGTACAATATTAAAGAAGTCACATGACAGCGCGTCACCTTGTCTAAAGCCTTTTTTGACATCAAAGGTCTCGGTGAGGTCATTACTGACCTTGCTGGAGCAGCTAGTGTCCTCCATCGTCATTCTGCACAGACGGACAAGTTTGGTGGGGATGTCAAAACGAGACATGGCTCTATGTAGCTCTTCTCTATAGATGCTGTCATAGGCGGCCTTGAAATCGATAAAGAGGTGGTGAGTATCGATTTGGATTTCTTGGATTTTCTCCAGGATCTGCCGAAGTGTGAAGATTTGATCGATGGTGGACTTTCATGGCCTGAAACCGCACTGGTGGGGTCCAATCAGGATGTTGATGAAAAGTTTCAGGCGTTCACACAATATCGCAGAAAAGATCTTGCATGCGATGTTGAGGAGACTGATGCCTCTATAATTGGCGCAGTTGAGGGGGTCTCATTTCTTGTGGATCGGGCAAACGATGCTGAGATTCCTTTCATCAGGCATACACTCGTCTGACCAAATCTTAGAGATGAGTTGGTGTATGCACTCTACCAATTCATCACCAGCTGCCTTAAAAAGTTCGGTCGGTAAGCCGTCCTTGTTGGATTTCAGCATGGATACTGCTATCCTCATTTCCTTTTGGTCAGGTGGACGGAAATTTTGACTACCATCGTCTATGTTGAATGGTTCATTATGCCTGACAGCGGAATGTTGGTCTTCGTCGCCGTTATACAGTCTCTAGAAGTAGTTTTCCCATATTCTCTGCACCGACTGTGATTTTACCAAGAGGTTTCCATTTTCATCTCTTCAGGTTTCTGTACGGGTATTGCTTCTCTGACACGTTCTTTTTACCTTTTGGTAAAACTTCCGTACATTGCTCCTGGAGTATAAGCTCTCAATATTCTTGAAAACGCACTTCTCATGCTCTTTCTTCTTCTTTTAAAGAAGCCGATTTTCTTCCCGCCTCTTTTGCTCGTAGAGCTCACGAGTAGATCACGTCTTCCGAAGCAATGTTGCCTGAGTACAATATCTGGTATAGTGCAAAACATGTCTCTTTAAGGAATTGAGTTAAGTATCTTTAGATAACCCACTAGGTCACCTGGTTTATGTGCATAATATAGCTGAAGTTTGATGGCATATCTAGCAGCCATCTTACCGTGCTTATTTCACCGTCACTCACTGTATTCCATAGACATCGACTATCGCTGTGGTGTGTTATTTTAACATGAGCCCCCGGAGGGAGATAGCCACGCATGTAATATTCCTCAGAATCTCTGATTCGAACCGAATAGCAACTCCAGTTGGGCTGGCCCCAAATGTTATCACAGCAATTAGTGTCAAATAATATAACGCATGAGATGATCCTGAGCCCTTTTATGATGCAAACGATGAGTAGACAGATTACATTCTCCTGCAGTCGGCGGCTGACGCGTTGGGTTGAGGCCATTTTCAAGTGAAAATGGAAAACTCAATAATTAACACTTTGTACATTTTCATTTTTGGCATTTGGCAATTAAGTCGGAAAGTCTATTTATGAATGAGCCCGATAGATGGTAGGTTGAGTTTCTTGAGAAATATCCGCCTTACCATGCGGCGGGCGATGCTACAGCGATAGTCAGACGTGTGTCATTCGCACAGGAAGTTTATGTTTGTGCCAAGTGAGAGTGAGGATCCGTGAGCAACTATGTTGGGATGTTTATAGATATGATCGATGGGGAAATCACCTTTCGGCGCTAATTGCTTAATTATGAGATTTCAATTAATTGGCGGGGGTATATCTGGGCTACAGACTGATGAAATGATGAAATTTTTTTGTTGGTGATTTTTAATTAATTTTGTATTTTTGTATATCCCACCGGAGATGAGAATTTCTCAGGAAAATAATAAAAAAAAAGAAGTGATTTCTCGCAGCCTAGGTGACTCGTGAAATTACATTTAATGGTTATTTTCGAGAGGGGGTTTTGGTAGTACATCAGACAGAACGATTTATTTATTACCGTCAGCTTTGTTGGTAGGCTTTTAATGTTTAGCTTATTACAGTTTATTAAACTTCAATGCGGTCATTATGTACCGACAATGTGTAGAGGAGATTTCAAAGAAAACAATGTCTTTCACTGATGTGTTCTGAGAGAAAGAGCACTTGTTCCATTTTCGTATGAATAAAACTGTAAGTAACTCTTTCTTAGAAAATGACTAGGTTTACTGTATAGGTATAGTCCTAGATACTTAACTTTTCTGATTGGTGTCAATATCGTGCCTGGCAATGTGATAGGTTTCAGTCGTTCGAGTTTTCTTTTTCTGGTGAAATGTACTATCGTTATTCTTCTTCTTCTTCTTCGTCCTTCTTATCAGCGAGGCTATGATCCGAAAACAAGGGATCACAGCCCTCCTACTTCACCGCATTTCTACTGATCCGCCTGTGGGGTTCGCCTATTTGACCTCAGGAAATATCGGCAGGCCTGCCGATTTTGGATCACTCGGTTACTGAGGCCAATGGACTGCCTCTCCTACATCGCGATGCCTTTAGAACGTGCATTGATATTGCCTTTTTAACAGGGTTCAAATCTAATTTGCGCGGTAGAAGGAGTATAAGTCAAAATTTGGTCAAAATGAGATAAGTACGCCATTCGATTACAAATTCTATATGTCATGTTTAGTAAAAGCGGTATAAGTCTATTGCACACACAAGTCGTTCAAAAAGACAGTGGTCAAAGTACTTGATTTTACCAGGATATGTCACCTTTCGAACAAAAGCTTAATGATCAAATGAGTACAAGTCACCTTATTTCCTTATTTACTACATAACATTAAAAAAATCTTTTTGTATCTTTTAGTCTAGTATAAAAATATAAATTCACAGTTTAAATTTTAAATAAATCGGAAAATTGAAAGCTTTATTAAGTTTTTTTCCTCTCCTGAAAAATTGCATTTTTTGACTTATACTCCTTCTACCGCGCACCTTAGAAATGATCTCTTCTCTGAACGTGGCAATACCAGCTGAGGCGGTCGCGCTCTAATTTTTGTACGATGGTTTCCTTGATGTGAAAGCTTCCACGGATCTTCGAACTTCTTATTCGATCAAGCTTGGTCAATCCTGCTGTCATGCGAAGCATCTTCATCTCAGCTGCCGTTAATTTACTCTCATACTTTTTGTACATCGTCCAACATTGTGAACCGTATGTGAGCGCTGGACGTACAACTGCGGTGTAGAGCCTTCCTTTCAACTTAGGGGCATTTTTCAGTCACAGAAGATAGCGGAATTTTCTCGCCACTTCATCCACCCTACGCTTACGCGATGATTGATGTCGTCATCACAAGTTGCTTTGCTATTGATCATAGATCCCAGATATTTGAACTTTTCGCACTTGGGAAGCACTGTTCCATTCAAATAAATGGCTGGAATAGGCCTGAGTGGATCAGAGAACGGGCAGCACAAGTACTCTGTCTTTTTTGAACTAATGCGATACCCATTTCCCTCCAAAACGTCCACCCACACATCAAGTGCTCGTTGCAGGGATGTAGGATCCTCACTTATGATGGCTCCATCGTCAGCAAAGAATAACTGATGTACCTTGGGGTCCATCACTTTACCTTCAAGCAGATAATCAAGGACTGTAATAAAGAGCAAAGGACTTAAAACGCTTCCCTGGTGCACCCCGACTTTGATTGGGAACTCTTCGGTTACTCCAGCGGGGCATCTTACTCTTGTCTTTGCTTCTTCGTACATGTCCATGATCATCTGTACATAGGTTTCTGGAACCCCGCGATGTCTTAGCGCCACCCATATCAGATCTCGTGGTTGTCTGTCGAATGTCTTTTCAAGGTCAACTAATACAATATGCAAATCCCTTAAGGAATCACGATGTTTTTCCATTATGATCCTTATACTTTGGATTGCATCTGTAGTTGATTTACCCGAGACAAACCCGCACTGATCATCAGATAGCCGTATTATTTTTTCACTCAATATATAATAATATAATATTTTTTCCTGAACATCCGCAATTGATCTTTGGACATGCGCAGCCGTACCACGCCGTACTGTGGATACGGGGTTGGTTCTTATATTGGTACCAAACGTCTCTCGTATCTCAAAAAAAAATCTCGCAGCAACCATAATAAATATTTTCGTCCCCAACTCAGTCAATCCATCCCACTCCGTCGTAATTGCCCCAAAGCTCCTTTCCTTCTACTATCAGAATGTTAGTGGACTTCGCACTAAAACCTCGATGGTGCACCCGAAATCACAATCACCTCCCCACGACATTTTTGTCCCAACTGAAACCAACCTTTGTCCCAATTTTCTTGACTGTGAATTATTCACTTCTGATTTCGTAGTCTTTCGCGCTGACGACACCAAAAAAGAGTATTTGCATCAAAAACCTGCAAAAAAAAAGAAGGTGTTCAGGTATTCATACCTGAAGTGCCTTTTTGTCTCCTGGACGTCCGAAACAGACGTGGAGCTGACGTCGGACTAGAACGAGATCACCTTCTTATGGTAGCTCATTTACGCCTTCCTACTGCATCCGTCAACAGCAACCGTTCAAACCTGCTTAACCAGGTTTAATATCGACAGGCTCAAGGTTCCCCAAGTGCGCCAACAGTTCAGGGACCATCTTGCCTTAGAAGTAGAAGCAATCAGCAGCATACTGGAAGAGATCATGAATGACCACTGGAGTGCTGTGAAAAATGCTTTTGCGACTGGGGCACGCACTTACCATATGTCGGTAGAAAGCAGAAACACCACCGCACATGGCTTTCTAAAGACACCTGGAGACGGATCGATGAGCGTACAGCAATCAAGGCTCGGATTGCAGCGGCCTCAGCAGTAGAGAGAACCGAGCTTGAAGCCCAATACCGTGCGAAGAAGAAAGAAGTGCAGCGTAGTGTGAGACGTGACAAACGTCAATATATCAACTCACTGGCCTCAAGGGCTGAAGAAGCAGCGAGTAGGTGCGACAGTAGGACTGTTTACAGCATCACTAAGGAGCTCATTGGTGGTCGAAACTCCAAACAACATCCAGTGAAGAGTCTAGACAGTAACTTTCTGATTTCGGATGAGGATCAGCTCACTAGATGGAGAGAACATTTTGCTATAGTGCTAAATCACTTAGACGATGGCGGTATGATCTCGAATTCGAATGAGCAGTTCGAAGCTTCAAATTTCCGAATTCACACCGCACCTCCCAGTAAAACCGATATAATAACAGCAATCAAGTCCCTCAAGAAGAACAATGCGGTGGGTATTGATGGCATCCCTGCCGAGCTATCTCCAAATACATTGGCAGATTTGCTGCATCCGCTAATATGGAGAACTTGGGATAGTGAACAATTTCCACAGAAGTGGAAAAGGGGGATGATCATTAACCATCCAAAGAAGGGAAACTTAATGGAGTGCGGTAACTGGAGAGGTATATGCGTTCTTCCAGCCGTGGGCAAAATAATAGCTACAATAATTCTAGAACGAATTAAAGAACATTTAGATTCAACTCTCGATGTCGAACAGGCAGGCTTTCGCGCTGGATCCTCCTGCATCGACCACATAAACACCTTACGGATCATTATCGAGCAATGCATTGAGTATAGGTCTCCGCTACATTTAGGCTAGGTTAGGTTAAAGGGGTTAGCTACAACGAATGAGCGCAGCCTGCACTCGGAACTCATACGGATCCATTGTGCTCCCCTGACGTGTAGTTTCCTGACTGAAGAACTGCAAAGAGGAAAAAACAAAATAGCTAGAGTTCTGTGCTAGTGGAACGGCCTCCTCTGAACCACCCTGAAGAAGTTATAATTTTCATGATGGTGGTTGGCAGCTTTTCAGACAGGTCGCCCAGATGGTTGAAGAAGTGCTTTCCAAGGGTCGTCTTCCTGGTACTGCAGAGACTAGGGCATGTGCAGCGGAAGTGTTCCGTGTCTTCCTCTACGTCTGTGTGGCCGCATTCTCCGCAGAGTTAATCTGTATTTAGCCGCATTCTCTTCCGGTGGGCCGCCAATAAGTTGTGGCCGGTAATAATACTTACGAGAAGCGCCAAGTTTTGTCTATTTTGGGTAAGGATGAGCTTGGTTTTTATCTTGTCATGTTTTGTCCAGATGCTTCTGGAGAGACGGCATTAAGGGAGCGCTCTCCATCTTTCCTCTGCTTGTCGTTTGAAGTCAAGTGCTATATTAGATTTAACAAGTATTATGGGAGGTAAGACTAATCTTTGGATCATTGGCAGGTCTTGTTCTGATCCCTTTCTTGCCAATTCATCCGCCATCTCGTTCCCTGGGATTCATTTGTGTCCTGGGATCCACCAGAGTGTTACATGGCGGCTTTGGGTTAGCATGTTAAGCTCATGTTAAGCTTATTAACGTTGACCTTATAACCGCGGATGAGATGGCCTATATAGCAGCTATGTAGATATCAATCTCATTTCTAGTAACAAGTTTCGTGTATAATTCTCGTGCCGTTTCTGCCTGGAGCACACTACTGTCGTTTGGAAGCCTTAGTGATATTGCAATATCAGGTTCCGCTGAGTAGATACCCACGCCTTCCTTTGTTTTGGACCCGTCAGTGAAGACTGAAATAATATGCGGGTTAATGGCCCCACCGTCTTCCCAGTATTCCCTTGATGGGATGACCGTTTTGACGTTTAGGCTGAAGTCGGGCGATGGCGGCAGATAGTCTGTGGTGGTGTCTAGGTGAGCCCATCCCGAGATGCTACGGTGGCCCGTGTGGCCCTTCCTCCATAGGTTGGATTCTTTTAGGGGCACTCATCGCGGCTGATTTCTTGACAAATAAGTGTGGTGGAATCAGTGCGAGAATTGTTTCAAGTGCTGCGGTCGGAGTAGTTCTAATGGCGCCAGTGGTTGCTATGCATGCAAGTCTCTGGATTTTTGTTAACTCTTTGAGATGCGTGTTTTCTCTGCAATTGGCCACCAGACAATGCACCCATATGTAAGAATGGGTCTGACTATGGCTGTGTACATCCAATGGATGATGGCAGGTTTGGCTCCCCATTTTTTACCAAAAATTCTGCTGCAAGCATAGAACGCAATGTACGCTTTCTTTATTCTTTCATTTGTGTTATCTCTCCTGCTTAGTTTGCGGTCAAGTATGCACCCAAGATACCGTGCATTATCCGAGACTTGGAGTGGACTGTCACCGAGTCGAAGAGGTCCGAAAGCTGGGATTGCTCTTTTGTTGGTGAAGAGGACCACTTCTATTTTCGCTGGATTAACGTTCAGTCCACAACTTCTAGCCCAGTTATGGAGGGTATTCAGGGCCAATTGCAGAAATTCGGTAATAGTGTCGAGAAATTTGCCGGACGTAAGTAGGACGATGTCATCTGCATAAGCAACAACTTTTACTCCGCTGTGTCCTAATTTTAAAAGGATCTCATTTGCGACTAGAGTCCATAGTAGAGGAGATAGGACCCCTCCTTGTGGGGTTTCTCTAGAGGCCAGTGCATTTACTTGGCTGTCACCCAGCTCCGAGTTGATGGGCGGTGAGTGTCACGTCGTGCACAATGGTAAGGTGTCGGAGGATTTTGAAGTCCAAAGTGGAGAACGTCAAGGGTGCATACTGTCACCACTATTGTTCTTGGTGGTTATCAGCGATGTACTCCGTGCAGCATTGACGGAAGGCAACTATGGAATTCGTTGGGCGATGACATCTTACCTTAAACACCTTACCTAGATTACGCTGACGATGTTTGTCTACTTTCACATCGGATAATGGATCTTCATCTGATGGCCCAAAATCTAGAAGCTTCTAACAACTGCGCTCAACTTAACATTGCCGGACAGGAAGTCGAGAAAGTTGATAACTTTCTTTATTTAGGAAGTGTCGTCTCGGCTAATCGCGGTGGCACCGAACTGGATGTGTGCAGCAAAATCGGGAAGGCTAAAGCTGCGTTCGGAATGCTATCTAAAATCTGGAGAAGCAATGTTACCAGCGTAAGAACCAAGCTACGACTGTTCCGCTCCAACGTAGAATCAGTTGTGCTTTATGGGTGCAGTACTTGGAAGGTGGACACCATTAACACACGCAAGCTGCAAGTCTTCGTAAACAAATGCTTAAGAATCATCTTGAGGATTTTTTGGCCGAACCGCATCTCCAACGAACAACTTTATCTGAGGACACACCCTACAGCGCGAAGACAACTCCATTGCGAAATACCCCATGCAGTGGAATCCGCTCACACAGGCAGGCAGAATAGCGGGACGCCCTAGGCAAACGTTGCGCAGAACAGTTGAGGAGGAATCGAGCTCTTTAGGAATGAGTTGGAGGCAGCTCAAACGCTTTGCAGAACTTCGAACAAGATGGCGCACAGGCGTGGTTGACGTCCTATGCCCCCCGAGGGGTTAAACGATCTAAGTAAGTAAGTAAGTAAAAGAAAGTCCGATGGCTTCCATTTCACTCTAAAATTATTTAATACATCATCTGCTGACCCTAAAGATATCGCCTCTTCGCGACCTTTTTCAGCCAATCGTACAGTGACCATGTACACGAACCGGACCTTGAATATTTCTCCTACCTGAGTAACTGCCCACAAACCTCCCTAGTCTCAGTTGACATTAGGTCTGATATGGTGCGAGAAAAAATTAGTAGGCTCTCAAGGATGACTTTTCCCCCGGTCCCGATGGTCTGCCCGCCATATTCCTAAAAAAAAATGTGTCAATGGCCTGTGCCAGCCCCTTCTAACTCTATTAGACTTTCAGTCTTTCAAGCCGTTTTCCCAAAATTATCGAAGGACTCCTTCATTTTCCTTATTCATAAAAAATGCAGTAAAAATGACATATCGAACTATCGACCCATAGCCAAACTCTCTATCCCCAAGCTCTTCGAAAGCATTGTACACAACTCACTGTATTTCCACTGCAAATCCATTTTTTCCCCACAACAGCATCCCACCTTATGGGTAACCCCTTGTCGTGTTGAGTTTGAATGTCCGTTGTGACGTATGAGTGTCTGCTGATCTTGTGCTAAACAGCTCGCACATCCTAGATACTGTTGAAATACTGATACGTAACAAATGGCTAATGGATTCAAATGAGATTCAAATATGTAAATAACGATTTTTTTTTTTAATAATCTTCAAAAGTGGGTCTTGGTTGCATTCTTCTCGAGTTAATATACATAAATACATGACAATTTCAACCATTGCAATCATTTCCCTTGTCAAACATTCAAAATTCATGTTTTTTTCTTTTCATTTCAGGTGAAAATATGGTTCCAAAATCGTCGAACAAAATGGAAGAAACAGGATAACATTACCAACACTGAGGCAGCAGAACACAAGACCGTCATAACAAAAGGTCAAGATAATCCCAAAAGCAGCGCACAAACCGAATCGCCCAATACTAAAAAGAATTCCCAAACATCCTCCACAACATCATCCTCATCATCCTCATCGACAGGGGGCTTGGCTACAGAAAAACTTCGTCCCATCTCAAGTGAAGTCAGTGCAAAGTTATCAGCCAAACATTCAACAAAAATGAAAAATAAACTCTCAGCATTGAGCCTACCCAATGGAGAGAAATCTAAACCGCCTTTTGAGAATGCACCCAGTAGCAAACGTAAATCCACTGATGTTAGTCCCCCACCGCCCATACTGGATTTTGAGACGAAACTTTCTGTTTCGAAAATCTCGACCGTAAAAGCCGCCTCCATTACCACAGAAAGTAGTCGCATGCCAGACGATGAAATGGCGGAAATTTAAAAAACAAATACGTCAAAAACTCCCCATTTTTGACAAAACAATAAGCGATCTTCCATTTTGTAACCAAAAAATATATATATATCCTGACTTTTGTGCCAATTAAACAAAACAAAATGCATCTATGCGTCTGCTGTCATAAATAAAAAAAAATGAAAATATTTATTATGAAATAAATTTTAGGTGATATATCAAAATTGTTAAAATATTTTTATGAGATACAAATCGAACAAACAAAATATCATTAAATATTCGTTCATAGATATACGATATGTAGGTTATAGGTTATTTTTTTTTAGAACTATACTGATTTAAAAAAAAGTTTGTAAGTGTTATTATGTAATTGCTACCGAGATGCCATATTTAAAGATATATAAAGGTCTAAATATTTTCGCTTAATTTTATATTTAAAATCAAAAAATAAAAATGAATGTACCTATCTTTGCCGTAATCCTATCTTATGTATATTGTATCTAATCAAACAGAGCTTAATCCAGTGCATGTTGGGAATTGTTTTGAATGAAAATAAATGTTAAATACTTTTAGAATTTATTTAGAATTTTTTTTTTTTTAACAAAATTTAGTTAAAAATTGTTTATAACTGCTGTTCTTTAATGTGGTCATTTATTTTGTAAGTATTTTGTTTGGAACATAAAAGAAAATAGCGACAAACGAGTGCTAATTTGAGATGAACTGTGGTCAAGAGCTTTACTTTTAAGATCAGCGTGGTCGGATTACCGGCGAAAGGCTTAGATCAGAAAAGTGAGGATCAGTTGTGTAAGGAATATTTGTCTAAAATTCTGATACAAAACATTATCCGTCATAAGTGTGAGACAGTTAGATTAATATAAAACAAGGAAGCAGTTTTCATAGATGATCAGTTTTTTCAAATTTTGGTCATCAATTGTATATTAGTTCATTTTTCAGAAGTGGTACCCAAAAATATTAAGTGAATTTTAAACTTGAATAACTTTTTATTTGATTAACGAATTTTAACAAAACTATAAGAATATTGAAGCTTAATCCTTACTTACTTAGGTGGCGCTACAGTTCGGGGTGAACCTGGGCCTCAACCAACAAGCCTCTCCATTTAGCTCGGTCTTTAGCTAGTTGCCTCCAGTTGCGCACTCCAAGTTGGTCGAGGTCCCCTTGAACTTGTGCGCGCCACCTACGGCGATGATTCCCTCTACTGCGTCGTCCCTCGGGGTTAGATTCGAAGACTCTGCGGGTCGGAGCGTTGGTGTCCATTCGCTCTACATGTCCTAGCCATCTCAGACGTTCAATACGCAGTTTATCGACTAGGTCGATGTCGCTATACAGCTCGTATAGTTCGTGATTGAATCTTCTCCTCCAAAACCCGTCAACGCAAACGGGACCGAAAATCTTACGAAGAATTTTTTTCTCGAGGCGACCAAGGATATCTTCATCCTCTTTTAATAAAGTCCATGTTTCAGCGCCATAAAGCAGGACTGGGATGATCAAGGTCTTATACAGAGTCTTTACTGTTGAATTGCCTTATAAGCCCAAAAAAACAGCGATTGGCAAGAGTTGTTCTTCGATTGATTTCTGCACTGATCTTGTTTGTAGAATTTATAGCAAAGCCAAGGTAGACAAAGTCCCTTACTACCTCGAAGTTATAGCTGCCCACTGTGACGTTTTGTCCAATTCGTCGGTGTTGGCGGTCCCTTCTTGTTGGCAGCATATATTTGGTTTTACCCTCGTTTATCGCTGAACCCATTTTGGCTACTTCCGCCACAATGCTTGCAAACGCACCGGTGACAGCCCGCTGAGTTCTTCCAATAATGTCTATATCGTATGCAATCATCTGTACAGACTTGTAATAGATTGTGCCTCCGGTGTTAGCTTGTGAGTTCCGCACAATCCGTTCAAGTACAATATTAAAGAAGTCACATGACAGTGCGTCACCTTGTCTAAAACCTTTTTTGACATCAAAGGTCTCGGTGAGGTTATTACCGACCTTGATGGAGCAGCGAGCATTCTCCATCGTCAGCCTGCACAGACGGACAAGTTTGCCAGGCATGTCAAAACTAGACATGGCTCTATAAAGCTCTTCTCTATAGATGCTGTCATAGGCGGCCTTGAAATCGATAAAGAGGTGGTGAGTATCGTATGGAATTCTTGGGTTTTCTCGAGGATCGGCCGAAGTGTGAAGATTTGATCGATGGTGGACTTTCCTGGCCTGAAACCGCACTGAAAGGTTCCAATCAGGTTGTTTATGAAAGGTTTCAGGCATTCACACAATATCGCAGAACAAATCTTGTATGTGATGTTGAGGAGACTGATGCCTCTATAATTGGCGCAGTTGAGGGGGTCTCCTTTGGATCGGGCAAACGATGCTGAGATTCCCTTTATCAGGCATACACTCGTCTGACCAAATTTTAGAGATGAGTTGGTGTAAGCACTCTACCAATTCACCACCAGCCTTCAAAAGTTCGGCCTGTAAGCCGTCAGGTCCAGCGGCCTTGTTGGATTTTAGCTGGGATATTGCTATCCTCACTTCGTTTTGGTCAGGTGGACGGAAATTTTGACTATCATCGTCTATGTTGAATGGTTCGTTCTGCCTGACAGCGGGAGAGTCTGTAGAGTCTGCAGAAGTAGTTTTTCCATATTCTCAGCACCGACTGTGATTCTACTACGAGGTTTCCATTTTGATCTTTACAGGTTTCTGTACGGGTATTGCTTCTCTGACACGTTCTCTTTACCTTTTGGTAAAGTTTCCGTACATTGTTCCTAGAGTATAAACTCTCGATATTCTCGAACGCGCCCTTCTCATGCTCTTTCTTCTTTTTTTGGAGAAGCCGATGTTCTTCCCGTCTCTTTTGCTCGTCGAGCTCACGAGCAGCTCTCGTCTTCCGTTCCAGTGCCGCTTTGTATGCCTCGTGTTTTGCTGCATGCACTCGCCGGCATTCTTCGTCAAACCAGGGGTTTCTCGGTGGTGGGCGAGCGAGACCCAGCACATCAGTCGCGGCGTTTCTGATGGCATGTTGGCAGCGTTGCAACTGGTCTTCGTTACTTGATGCTGGCGGCAAAGGGGTGATTGAGAGATCTCGGGATACGCGTTCAGCGAAGAGTCTGGCGATCTTTTGCGATTATAGCTTTTCGACGTTAAATTTTCTCACAGTAATTCTTCTTTGTTTCTCAGTTTAGGATATCCGCATTCGTACCTTGGCAACAACTAGGTAATGATCCGAGTCTATGTTGGCCGCTCGGAAGGTCCGGACATCCAGAATACTGGAGGCATGCCTTGCGTCGATTGCAATATGATCAACTTTGTTGATCGTTACATGATCATTGGACCGCCATGCCTGCTTATGAATATCGAGATGAGGAAACCATGTGCTTGCTATGGTGACGTTTCGCTCCACAGCGAAATTGGTTAGCCTTTGGCGGCCGCGTATAATAAATCCGCAATCACCGTAGTAGACGTCACAGTTTTTCATCATCTTTTTGCCCGGCCCATCCCATCCCACTTCCTGGATGGCGGTTATATCTGCTTTATAGCATTCTAGGGCCTCTGCTAATTGTTCGGCTGCACGTGGTCTGTAAATGGATAGAACATTCCACATACAGATCCGAAAGTCGTTGTTCTGATTTCGTTTGCTGGGGTCGTCATCAGTTGAGTCGTCCTTATCCGACGCTTTTGGTTGTTTCGGAACCATTCGTTTTGTTACGTGGTAGAGAAGTTACCCCGACGGCACAACGCCCAACCTGGAGGGCCAGTTCCTTTAGTAATACCCCTAGGACGAGGGGCCGGGTACACCGGTGCCAGTAGTCCACTACGGGAGTATGAGCGCTGCCGTTGGCCCATTTAGGGCTTCTCCAGCACCACCTATTCCAAGGTTCTGACCAACATTGAAAATTCCTTACTGACCTGTGATCCGAATACGTCGAAGCAGCTCGCGCAAGGTATTCACCAAGTTCAACCAAACTGGAACTATGGACGCCATCGTTAGAATAGGAGGAAGTGCTCTAGTAAGAACGGAATCTTCCCCCCTCTCTCATCTGATGCCGCCAAGAATCCGCCAGACGGGGTTGGTTATACATTTCTTGGATTAAGGTACTAGGCACCCAGCTGTCACCGCGTGGAGGTTGAGAATAGGAGTTGGTACACGTCAGCTTAGTGAAAACGCTTGCGTTTTCATTTAATCGCATGCACTACCGTTTGACCAGCCTCGATTTATCCGTGTACACTATAAACCGTGTATCTCCTCGTAGGACAAAAGACATCACTTCTACTAAACTCGTCGCTCTCGACTCTCCTCCCTTTATTACACCAAAGCAACTGAAAATGGCACCAATTTCTCTCTCCAAAGCAATCTTCCCCACCACTCACCACTCAGTAAGCATCTCTGGAAATATGTTAGATCACTTTGCCGCACCCTGCATTTGCCAAATGCATAAGCCGTCATCGCCTAGTAAGTTGAGTTAGTAATGCGAATTGTTTTACTTGTAAGGAGCAGAATATAACTGAGAGTCGTAGTTATTCGCCTTTATTCCGGTGTCTTTCTTAACTACATACTTCTGACATACAGGGTGGCCCAACTTTATTTGTAATTTTAATCTTTTATTAGAATTTTTATTTTCACATAAGTGCTAAAATTAACTAAAAATTTGCTAAAATTTGTTTGATCTATGCATGGGTCATGTAAGTGCCTCCCAGTTTCTTGTTCAAAAGTTGTGGTTCTTTCTAGAGCGTTTTGCATTAAGGCACGCAACGCTTATGGCTCCAAATTTACTATTTCTGCACGAATATTCTGTTTAAGCTCCTAAACCGCTTGTGGTTTGTTCATGTAAAGCTATCCCTATAATTAGCCCAAATCTGGGGAACGAGGAGTCTAAGCGAAGGCGGGGAGTCTCACCGAAAACTTCTCGCAGAATCCATTTTCGTCCTCGCAGTGCGCGCTGTAGCTCCATCCTACTGAAACCAGGGGTCGAATCGCGTCCTCTGTCAACGGATGACAGGTGACGTAATCTGTTTTGTGTTGTTGGTAGATCTAGCAATAACATACATACAAATTACGTGACGAGTTATCCGTACACGGAGAACGCGATTCGACCCCAGATGCGTGATTATGTTTCTAATCATGTTTGCACTGGAAACTGTTGCAGTATTAAAATGTATTTTCGTTGAGGTGTTACAATTAGAGATGGACTAAGTAGTGAATTTGCATACGCAGTTCTAACTGTGAATGCGATTTCTTATTCACTGTGAATGTAAACTGCTAATCCGAATTCGCAATGGAGTCGTATAGATTCACCTGTCCGACTATTTTGTCTGAGTCAGACAAAATTAAACTTTCTTCCATAACTGAATTCTTATTTTATGGTGCAAGGGTCCTTAATCATTTTACAACTCTTTAATTCCTACCTATGCACATATTTATGCACACGCACGTATGTACATTCATATATCCTTTCATAAAAAAACTTACTCGCTCATCTGGCTCCGATGAACTTGTTGAAACTAAAGACACAGTAGGATGTTTAATTTCAATGCGTTTCTTTGAATTCGTTGTAATGGTACTGGAGCTCCCGTTGGGAAATTGCATTCGCAATGCAATAGCACCAATAGCAACTTCGCAAGTATAACCCCTGTGCTGCTAAATACCAACCAACTAAATTTTCAGACCAGCTGCGACTGTGATAGCAGCAGTAGCAGCAATATCAACATAGCAAGTATAACTCCTGTGCTGCTACATACCAACCAACCAAACTTATAAACAGGCTACGACTGCGACTGCGATAGCAGCAAAAGCAGCGCTGGTATAACCTGTGCTGCTTTATAACAACCAACCAAACGTTCAAAGCCGCTGCGACTGCGATATGCAACCTTACATGCGGTTTCCACTTGCGATGAATCCATAGTATGCTTTAAAGCATGCTTTCATTATCGCAAGTACATGCTTTCATCGCATACCATCTATCGCATACTTTATTGCCAAGAGAGCTGTCACTTTTGCCTTTTTCTTTGTTTGGGAGTGTTGTCTTTTTTTTGTGTATGTGTGTTCGTCTTTCCAAAAAGGGATTAACCCAAAATCTATGTTTTCTCTTTTTCTTCTGTATACCTGCCAGCTGCTTTAGCGATTGTAGTGCAATGATGCTCTCTACATTATCTATCCGTTGCCATTCTTAACTACACTGGAAAAGTTTGCGATAAATTGCCCACCAAAGAAAATCTGGCAATTCTTCTGCTGTCTGCTTTCTGCGATTGCTTTTGCTTTTGCGATGAATTTATCGCAAGTGGAGATGGCGTGATGAGTTGGTTTGGTGCTTGTTGGCGTATCATGAAAAGCCTCGCACACGCAATGGCAGATGTTAGAAAAGAAATTTGGATAAGAGCTTCAGTAGATAACATGCAAAAAGGGTAGTTTATTATTATATCTCTACTTCTTTTACTTAATCCGGCCCTCTTTTACCCATAGGTTGTCGAGGTTTCATCCTTATTTAGGTCACTCTTTTCCTCTGGAAGTTTCTCCACATGCATCTGTCTCTAGCTAATTGTTTGGCCGAGTACCAATTTTCTCCTGCTTCTCTCAAAATTTTTTCGACGGCGTTATTCCAAGTCGTTTTGGGCCTTCCTCTTTTGTTTTTCCCTTCAGCTTTTGCTTCCCAAACTTTCTTTACCTGCCGGTTATCATCCATACGAACTAAGTCATCAAACCACCGAAGTTTTTTTATCATCCAGGATTCTACTTGTCGATTCCAAATTTAGTGTTTTTCTTATATCTTCGGTCCTTATCTTGTCGATTCTCCTTACTCCTAGCACTCTCCTGAGATATTTCATCTCCATGGCCCGGATCTGGCTTTCCTGTTTCTTAGTAAGTGTCCAATTCTCTCCTCCAAATAACAGGATCGGACGGTACATTGTGTTGAAATTGATATTTTTGTACTTTTCGTGATTTCTTTATGACCTAAGAATTTCCTTTGCAGGGTCGCGTACAGAGCATTAGCCGACTGGATTCATGCTTTCAAGTCATCTTCAGAGTTGCCTTTGCTGTTCCTAGATATTTGTACCTGTCAACCTGCTCACCTCTGGTTCGTTCCCGATTACCATCACTTTAGTCTTTTCGACATTAAGTTGGAGTTTTTGTGATGTTAATGTTTCTTTCCATATCTTTAGGTTTTTTTTCAGATTGTTTACTGAAAACAACACTATGTCATCAGCAAATGCACAAGCCTTCAGATAAACTGATTGTAGAAGTCTATATCCTACTCTAAAGTTTTCCATTCTTCCTAGGCATTGCCTGATTGCATCATCCATGGCGCAAATGAACAGTAGAGGGCTCAAAATACTTCCTTGTCGTACTCCTTCTGATGTCATGAATTTTTCCGACAATATATTACCAATCCTTAGCACATTGTAATTTTCTTTTATATATACTCTTGATTGCTCGTACAAGATGCTTTTCTACTCCCTTAACCGTAAGGCTTTCCCAAATGTTTCTTCTGCTTATTGTGTCGAACGCTTTTTTCATGTCTATAAAACAAGTGCACACTTTCTGTTTTTTGCCAGCTTTTTACCAAAACCTGCTGCACGGTGAAAGTATGATTTGATATCTTCAAACTTACTTACTTAGATGGCGCTACGGTCCGGGGTGGACCTGGGTCTCAACCAACAAACCTCTCCAGCCAGCACGGTTCCGAGCCAGCTGCCTCCAGTTGCGCACGCCAAGTTGGTTGAGGTCCCCCTCCACTTGTTTGCGCCACCTACCGTGAGGTCGTCCTCTACTGCGTCGTCCATCCGGCGTGGATTCGAAAACTTTCTTAGCGGGAAGGTTGGGCTCCATCCGCTCTAAATGACACAGCCATCTTAGTGGCTGTATGTGAACTCTTCTGGCTAAGTCGATGTCCTTGTACATGCCGTATAGCTCGGCATTGTACCTTCTCCACTCACCGTCTATGCAGACGGGACCAAAGATCGCTCGAAGAACTTTTCTCTCGAAATAACCAAGGGCATCCTCATCCGGTTTTCTCAAAGCCCATGCCTCTGCGCCATACAGCAGGACTGAGATGATTAGTGTCTTATAACGAGTTACCTTAGTAGTTCGAGATAGGGCTTTGCTACTCAATTGCCATTTTAGCCCATAGAAACAACGATTGGCAAGAGTAATTCTTCGTGTGATCTCCCTACTGATATCATTTGCGGAGTTCACCATAGAGCCTAAGTAGACAAAATCCTTTACTACCTCGAAATTATATCTGTCTATTGTGGCGTTCTGTCCAAGACGCCGATGTTGGGTGTCCTTTTTTGTAGACAGCATATATTTTGTTTTGCTTTCATTGACCGCTAGACCCATCTTTGCTGCCTCGATCTCAATACTCGTAAATGCCCCATTGACGGCCCGCTGAGTTCTTCCGATTATGTCAATGTCATCGGCATAAGCGAGTAGTTGTACAGACTTGTAAAAGATTGTACCTCCGGTGTTGGCTTGTGAGTTTCGTACAATTCTCTCAAGTACTATATTAAAGAGATCGCATGATAGCGCGTCACCTTGTCTAAGACCTTTCCTGACATCGAACGGTTCGGTGATGTTCTTACCGACTTGGATGGAGCAGCGAGAGTTCTCCATCGTCATTCTGCACAAACGGACGAGCTTGGCAGGGATGCCAAGACTAGACATGGCTCTGTATAACTCGTCTCTATACACGCTATCATAGGCAACTTTGAAATCGATAAAGAGGTGGTGCGTATCGATTTTGTATTCATGGGTTTTTTCCAAGATCTGCCGTAGTGTGAATATTTGGTCAATGGTGGACTTTCCCGGCCTGAAACCGCACTGATAAGGATCTATCAGGTTGTTGACGATCGGTTTTAGGCGTTCACATAATACGGCAGACAGGATGTTATATGCGATGTTGAGGAGACTTATACCTCTGTAATTGGCGCAGTTCAGAGGGTCTCCTTTATTCCGGATCGGGCAAACAATGCTGAGGTTCCATTCATCGGGCATACTTTCGTCCGACCAGATTTTACAGATGAGCTGGTGCATGCTCCTTACCAACTCATCTCCTCCTGCCTTGAAAAGTTCAGCGGCAAGGCCGTCGGCTCCAGCAGCTTTGTTGGATTTGAGTTTAGATATCGCTATCCTCACTTCATTCTGATCGGGTTGACGGGAATCTTGACTGCCATGATATCTTCAAAAAAAGGAATAAAATTCGTCCGAGAAAAGATAGATATCTCGATTGGGTTGAAAATTCTCTTGAATTGTCATTCATGTTACTTACATATGTATTTCTTATCCGGGGAATCATTTCCTCCTCTTTGAAGATACCTAGTTTTCTTTTTCAGAGAAAAATTCCAAGGGAAATTTATTCACGATAAATTCACGATAACTCTGAATAAAATTCCATTATTTTGCCCCGTTCTTGCATTGGGTATTCAACTCTATAGTGCATGATTTTTTATTTTTGAAGAAGATGTCTCGGAAGTAAATCGCTCAGGACACAAAGTTTGTTCTGGCAAAATTTACACTTTTGAGATCTAATATTAAAAAAAGCAAAAACACGTAGTGATTCATATATGCATCACCATGCATTAGGCCCACTCTTTAACGCAAATAAACTCAAACAAACTTCATAGGGTGGAGGATGGAAAAAAAAGTTCAAATATTAGCTCACTTTTATTAAAAACCAGCGGGTACCCGGCGCCTCACAAACAAAAAAAAAAACAACTATCAGGCAGGCGCCTGGGGTTAAGTCTATTAGAGAACAATTTTGTGCCGGCCAACAGTGTGTAAGTGGTCCAACCTTAAATACATATATCAAAATATTTTTAGTACTAAAGTACTATAATGTTGAAGTAGTGGACAAACTTCTGGACCGATAGTATCCGGCGTGCTTTGCTGCGACTAGCAAAAGAGATTTTTTTTGGTACTAAACTACGATAATACCAAAGCAGTGGACCGATTTTGACCAAACTTCATAGGAACTTCACTCTCGGGCCAATACCGAAGATTGCCTGAAAATTTGAGCTCAATCGGTTACATGGCTTCGGAGTCCATAGCACACAAACATAGGTACACACATTTTTTCCCATGGAAAAAAGAACTTTCAGTTTTTCCCGAATTTTCCAATTTTCCGGGCAACTTTTCCAGTTTTTCTTTCCGTAGAAACCTTATTCGGACTATCAGCCAAATCGGTCCAGCCGTTCTCAAGTGATGCGATGACCAACGAACAGCATTTGATTTTTATTTATATAGATTAATACTTAGTTTTATTAACAAAAAAGTTTTTCGGACGCTCATGCACGACACACACGCCGCGCACTAAACTTGCCACAGAATGAAAACGATATGTGTATGTGCAATTTGCAAACAACGGTACATGCAAGGGAATATTTCCCGGATTCCAAAACAGTAAGCCGGTTTTCACTCCGACGAGTAATTTGGAAAAAATTGTTAAAGATCCGTAACGATTCATATATGAATCACCATGCACTATAGGGTTAAAACTTAAAAAAATTCTTTAAAATTAGCAACAAAAAAATTCATTTTAAAAAACAGTCAGTCCAAGATGACCCACCCTGTATAATATTTATAAGCATTTATAGAATTTGAAACCAACAGATCTGTAATTTGAAAATAAATACATTTTAAATGAATTCTAAAAACCTAAAAATATTCTAACAAACTTAGTTATTTAGCAGCTATACATTTTATTTTAAGTTTTTTGTTTTATCCTTAAATCCAAATGAGTTTGTATAAAACTTTATTTAACCCCCCACCAAAATTGATTTGTCCCAATTATTATTGTTTGTGATAAATTTATTATTTGTTTCGGTTTAGAAATTATAAAAGTCCATAATAAGAACATAAGGTTTTTTTCTTTCTTATTTAAACAAAATCTAGTCATTGACAGCTGTCAAAACTAAAATAAAAAAATAAAAAACTATTAATAAAATAAAAATTGTATTAAGTATGTAAATCTCAAAACGTATACGGTTTTCGAAACAGGGACATAATAATATATAAATACATGTAATACTATTAGTATGATTTGGACATAAGAAAAAAAATATATTTTATTCAAAATTTAACACTAAGTCATTATTGTAGATATGCCTAATTGAATCATATCGATTTGTTTGTCAGTTATTATTTTTTATTTAGTTATATTTATGTATATCAATAGAGCACATATTACATGTGTAAACAATGACAAAATATTAATAAACTGAATGTGCAAATAATCTGTATTTTTAAAAGCTAAGTCTTAACTGTAATTAAGGAAATAACTAATTATAAACTAAATTTGAAATAAAAGAAAATTAAGTAAATATTCTTTTGTTTCTTTCTATGTTACTCATTTTTGAGTCCTGCAGCATCCGGAGCTGAGCTTTGTTTTCAGGAACTTTCAGCCTAAGGCCAGTAGTCAAGTCCTGTTCAGTTCTTCTTTTTTTTTTTGCCGAGAGCAGGTGAAAAATCTTCTTTTTACTGACTAAAAGTCAGCCGACGCTTGAAACCACCCCGGTGGAATTCAAATCTCAGTACTCTTAGGAAAGACAGTAGGCTCCTTTTTAATGTTGCTAAAAGCTCCCGTGAGACTGCTGATTGGGACTCCTATAAACTGTCTCTCAGGAAGTACAAAATCTCACTGAGGAAGGAGCAACGACGATCCTGGAGACTCTTCTACGACAGCATTGAAGAGTCCTCAGAAGCTTCCAGGTAGCGGAAAATCCTCTCTAAAAGCCCTTCTATACCCAGCTACCTTTGCATCCGGATGGGCACTGGACCTTCTCTGTTGCGGAATCCATTGACATCTTATTGGATACACACTTTCCTGGTAGCTCCCCTGTTGCTGTATCGCAAGTGAGAAATTCCCCCCTCAACCTTGCAGCAACTCCTTAGTCTTGATAACTACAGAAATCTTCCGATGGGCCATGCGCAGTTTCAAACCCTTCAAGTCCACAGGACCTGACGGTGTTATTCCAGCTGAAATTCAGCAATACGAGGACATTGTGCTTCAATGGCTGAAACTCATCTTGTCGGGCTGTCTAAATCTGGTCTATATTCCCAAACTTTGGACCGAAATTGAAGTCATATTCATACCTAAGGCACGTGGAACCAAAGGATCTCCGACCTATCAGTCTATCGTCCTTTTCTGCTTAAAACTTTAGAAAGGTTAATTGATATCCATCTTCGGTAAAGCATTAGCGAATATTAGAGAATACACCATGGTGGCTTTCCTTGACATTGAGGGAGCTTTTAACAATGTCAAATCAAAGGCTATTACCGACGCGCTTGCAAATTTGAAAGTGGATACTTCGCTCGGAGTGTTGATCAACCAATTGCTTACATGCGTGATTATTAACACACAGCTGGGCAGAGCATCGGCCAGAAGAATTGCTCGCTACGGTACACCTCAAGGTGGCGTCTTGTCACCTCTTCTGTGGAACCTAGTAGTAAATGAGCTACTGATGGACCTGGATACGTCAGGTTGTAGAGTGGTCGCCTATGCTGATAACGTTGCTATTGCTGCCTCCCGTAAGCACCCGGACACTCTCAGGGAAATCCTCCAATATGCTCTCCTTCGGCTCACCAAATGGGCCTGGGGGTTAACCCCCATAAAACGGAACTCGTTCTCTTCACGAGGAAATACAAACTTCCACTCATAGACCCTCCTATGATAAATGGCACCAGTCTCACCTTCTCTGAAAACGCAAAATATATGGGTCTTATTTTGTATAGGAAACTAATCTGGAAGGCCAATCTACTAGAGCGCGTCAAGAAAGCTAATGTAGCTTTCTATTCCTGTAAAAAGGCTATAGGTAGGAGCTGGGGTATTAAACCTCAAATCACTCATTGGCTATACGTGTCCGTTATCAGGCCTATACTACTATATGGCGTGATCGTATGGTGGCCTGCTCTTGACAGGGCGGCCCACCTCACTCAACTAGCTAAGGTGCAAAGATCTGCATGCATCTGCATCAGTGGTGCACTGAAAACTACTCCCTCCGCGGCACTGGACATCTTGTTCAACCTGCTACCTTTAGATATTTTCGGCAAACAGATGGCTGCCTGTGCGGCCATCCGCCTGAAAGCCTCCTCTCAGTGGTCTAGCTATCGCTTTGGCCACTCTTCGATCCTTGATCTTCTCAACTTCAAACACGAAAACACGGACTACACCCCGCCGAAACTGAGATTTGACCGTAACTTCCGTACGAGCATCCCTAACCGAGATGTATGGGACACTTCCCCCCCTGTCGATGGTAGTTCGGTTCACTTCTTTACAGGGGGATCTAAGACGGAGGGTGGGGTGGGTTGTGGTGTTTTCTCCGAACAGCTCAATCTGAGCATCTCTTGCCGCCTCCCTGATCATTGTAGCGTTTTGCAGGCGGAAATCATGGCGATTAAGGAAGCCCTCTCCTGGCTGAAATGTAATGTATTATCTGTCAGGGATATTAGCATTTTCACTGACAGCCAAGCGGCAATCAAGACCCTGGAATCGTTCTCCTTCACTTCAATGGTCGCCTTAAACTGTCGTCAATCTCTTATGGAGATGACAGAGCAGTTCAACATTCACCTATGCTGGGCGCCGGGCCACAGGGACATTCCAGGTAACTGCAGGGCTGAGGACCTCGCCAGACAGGGTACCACTCTAAGGATTTTGCCTGAAAAGCAAGCCCTTGGTATGCCCCTCGCTACATGTAAGTATCTAGTAAAGCCGAACGCTATTAGCACGACCAACCTCAGATGGGTAAACGGCTCAACATGTCACATTTCGAGACAGATCTGGCCTAAGCTGGATCAAAAACGTAGTACCGATCTGATCAAGTTAAAGCGTACACAAATCAGCTGCGTTGTCGGTGTTCTCACTGGACACTGTCTTATAGGCCAACACGCCAAAAGACTTGGTCTCTTCTCCAACGACATCTGCAGAAGCTGTAGGGACGAGGAGGAGGAGGAAACCATCCTTCCATCCAGCAGTTTTATTTTCGTTTACGAGACTCCTGATTTTTGAAAAAAAAAGATGTTCGTATGAAGTTAAAAGAAATAGCAGTTTAGACAGGTTAAATTCCGATGAAAGTTCCGACAGTATATGCCTTTTTCGCAACCGGCATATACTATGACGCGAGGTCAAAGGTTTTGTCCGTTGCAGACGACGAATTGAATTATTCGCGTCAAGTATGTTGTTGAATGACTATACGGTTACAATGGCCGTGAACACGATCTTTGTGTTTACGCGCAAATTTTGCTATCTCTTCGACGACGCTGGGAATTCCCAGATCTCGATGAATATCTTCGTTACGTAAGTACCACGGTGCGTTGACAATCGTTCTAAGAACTTTATTTTCAAAAGTTTGTATGATGTTTCTATTGCTTTTTTTGGTACAACCCCATAGTTGTAGACCATACGTCCACACAGGTTTTTGCACTTGCTTATAGATAAGCAGTTTGTTATGTTCTCAACTTCGAATGTTTTCCGAGTAGCCAGTACATTTGTCGATATTTGTTTTGAAGTTCGTCGCGTTTCTTTTTCACGCGCGGTTTCCATTTAAGCTTAACATCTAGAGTCATTCCTAGATATTTTGTTTCGTTTGCGTACGGTATTTGAGCCGAGTTTAGATATACAGGCAATCTATCTTTTTTGTACGTAAAGTTGACGTGAGTAGATTTGCTTTCGTTCAGCACAATACGCTAAGAATTCGTCCAAGCGTGGACTTTATTAATAGCATTTTGAAGCTTTCCGGTTGCTGCTTCAATGGTATCTCCCGTTGTCAATATCGCCGTATCGTCTGCAAACGTGGAGACGACACAGTTTCTTTCTTGCGGGATGTCACGCGTGTAGAGTACATATAGAAGTGGTCCAAGGACACTTCATTGCGGGACTCCGACTGCAATCCCCTTGAAGTCAGAGTAATCATTTCCGTGCTTAACACGAAAGAGTCTCTCGGTGAGATACAATAGTAAGATTAGAAAGAGTTGCCGTGGCAGTGTCGTTGCAATTTATACTCCAAGCCTTCGTGCCAAACCTTATCGAAAGCTTGTGGGACGTCAAGAAATACACCACAACAAATCTTGTTCTCTTTCCAGAGCTTTCTCAATCACGTCAGTTATTTTGTGGAGGTCGATTGTAGAATGTTTCATTCTAAATCCAAACTGATGGTCAGGAATGAGACGTCTTTCGTCGATTGCGGGTTATAGACGTTTGGAAAGAAGTTTTTCAAATATTTTTGAGATAACCGGCAATAGGGAAATAGGCCGATATGATTTCTTCCCATTTAGCGATTTGCCTGGTTTCGGGACCATTATAATCTCGGCGACTTTCCATTGTCTCGGAACATAGAGCAATCTGCACGAAGCGTTGATCAAATAGAGCAGTTTGATAATATCTTTATTCGGCAATTCCTTGACTACCTGCGCAGTTATCAAGTCGTAACCCGGAGCTTTTTTCGTCTTTAAATTTTTAATCACTTCCCTCAGTTCAATCAATGTAACTTTATTTTCTTTAAAGTTGTCAGATGTCGTGACTGGGGAGTCGGGCGTTAACGAAGGGCCGTCGAACGGCTTAAACGTTTCTTCTAAGTGCAAAGCAAAAAGTTCTGCCTTTTCTTTGTCGCTCTTGGCCCAGTTTCCATCGTTTTTCCGAATTGGTGGCGCTTGCATTTGAGGTTTCCGGATGCCTTTAAGCGCTTTCCAAAGCGAATAATTTGATTCTCTTTCACCGGAAAGATTTTCAAGATAGGTCGCTATCTTTTTGCTTTTACTATCTCTAAGGCGATTGCATAGTCGGTTAAGTACTGTTTTATGCTGCGGTGCACGAGTGATTTACCATTTCTTTCGTGCTTTTCGTTTCTCTCTCATCAGTTCAATGATTTCTCTGTGATACTTTTCGTTGCGGTTGATCTTATAGCTTCTAGAAGGAGTGTTTTTCCATGCCGCACGTTGGATTGTTTCCACGAAACGATCAACTTCGCCCTCTAGTTCACAAGGTGTTTTAAGTGAAACATTTAAGGCGATATTTGTTTCGCAATCATTTCTAAAGCCCTCCCAGTGTGTTCTATTGCTAGTAAGTCGTGGAGGTCCTTTTTTCTTGATCAGCGCTTCTCCAAGTAATAAAATTACCGGCGAGTGGTCAAAAGAGAGATCAAAACATTCTTCGACTGTAATAAACTTCTCGTGAATGCCTTTTGTAACAAAAAAATCAATAAGATCGGGAATTTTTTGTGAGTCAGTTGGACAATAAGTCGGTTTTCCTGTCGAATAAAAACAACAACCGAATTCATATGCCACTTCGTTCAGCTCGTGATTGAAATTTTTCCTCCAAGTAACGTCAACGCAGATCTGACCGTACTCGTGTATCTCACAAAGAATTTTGCTTTGCATTTTCATCTAGTCCACCCTTCTGTGCTATACCTATATAGTGGGAATGGGATGACAAGGGTCTTATAAAGGATCCTTAGGTCTTCTTGATACTTACTTACCTAAGTCCTGTTACCCGTTAAGGGACATATAGAGTCAACGACGCCTGAGCGCCATTGTGTTCGGACTTCTGCAACGCGCTTCATCTCTCTCCAACTCATTCCCAAAGCTCTAGATTCCATTTCAATCAGTCTGCGACACAGCCCCAAGTTCTGCCAGATTGAACCCAGATTGGGTCTTACATTGCATTGCGTTTTTGGCAACGGAATTTTTTATTTATTTTTTTTTTTTGCGTTGGAAGGTGGGGTATCTTCTAAAACTCAGTAAAAGTGTGGGAATTTCACCCACTAAACCCACCCTCCCTCCTACCCCTGGGGGCTTACTATGCACTTCGCCGCGAATCGCATTTTGGCACTACGCAATTCGCTGACGAACACTATCGCACTTCGCTCTACTACGCTCTACTACTTCGCTCTAAGCCATTCGATCGACTTCAAATGCGATAAACATTTTGATGGCGCAAGGGTTGTTGGCGGTGGATTTTCAACTGAAAATCTAACTTAATGAAAAACAGCGAAAAAGAGTGATTTCTGATAATTTTATTGTATTTAGTACAGAAAAACAGATATTTATTTAAGTAGGCACTTATGAAAACATTGTTCTAATTATATACTGGTGTTTAAGCAAATTTTTCAAACAAAGTATACTCTTTCCATGACACTTTGATAGATAAATGGAAATGCTTGTGAAAGTATGATGGGAAATATGGAAATCTTTTGGAAAATCGATATTCCAAGCGATCGTTGTGCAAATTATGCGATTCGCGGCGAAGTGCATAGTTAGCCTCCTGGTCCTTACATACTCGGCTCGGCCACGTTTCGATGTCGCTCTTGTCTTCGTTGTTCTTTCATGATGGTAACCACAGTTTCACTTACGCTTCCTAAGCTTCTTGCTTGCTCAACATCTGTCTGGTGATGTTCTCTGGTGCTAAGTCCACACCCAGTCTGTTCGCCAGCAAGTTACATTCTTCGTGATATCGGGCACAGTATTCCAGTATTCTGGATGTCCGGACCTTCCGAGCGGCCAACATAGACTCGGATCATTACCTTCATTACCTTGTTGTAGCCAAAGTACGAATGCGGATATCCCAATCTGAGCAACAAAGAAGAATCACTGTGAGAAAATTTAACGTCGAAAAGCTACAATCGCAAGAGACCGCCAGACTCTTCGCTGAACGCGTTTCCCGAAATCTCTCAATCACCCCTTTGCCGCCAGCATCAAGTACCAAAGACCAGTGGCAACGCTGCCGACATGCCATCAGAAACGCCGCGACTGATGTGCTGGGTCTCGCTCGACCACCACCGCGAAACCCCTGGTTTGACGAAGAATGCCGGCGAGTGCATGCAGCAAAACAAGAGGCATACAAAGCGGCGCTGCAAAGGAAGACGAGAGCTGCTCGTGAGCTCTACGAGCAAAAGAGACGGGAAGAACATCGGCTTCTCCAAAAGAAGAAGAAAGAGCATGAGAAGCGCGCGTTTGAGAATATCGAGAGTCTATACTCCAGGAACAATGTACGGAAGTTTTACCAAAAGGTAAAAAGAACGTGTCAGAGAAGTAATACCCGTACAGAAACCTGTAGAGATGAAAATGGAAACCTCGTAGTAGAATCACAGTCGGTGCTGAGAATATGGAAAAACTACTTCTGCAGACTGTATAACGGCGACGAAGACCAACATCCCGCTGTCAGGCAGAATGAACCATTCAACATAGACGATGATAGTCAATATTTCCGTCCACCTGACCAAAATGAAGTGAGGATAGCAATATCCAAGCTAAAATCGAACAAGGCTGCTGGACCTGACGGCTTACCGGCCGAACTTTTCAAGGCAGCTTGGGATGAATTGGTAGAGTGCATACACCAACTCATTTCTAATATTTGGTCAGACGAGTGTATGCCTGATGAATGGAATCTCAGCATCGTTTGCTCGATCCACAAGAAAGGAGACCCCCTCAACTGCGCCAATTATAGAGGCATCAGTCTCCTCAACATCGCATACAAGATATTTTCTGCGATATTGTGTGAACACCTGAAACCTTTTATCAACAGCCTGATTGGACCCTATCAGTGCGGTTTCAGGCCAGGAAAGTCCACCATCGATCAAATCTTCACACTTCGGCAGATCCTGGAGAAAACCCAAGAATTCCAAATCGATACTCACCACCTCTTTATCGATTTCAAGGCCGCCTATGACAGCATCTATAGAGAAGAGCTACATAGAGCCATGTCTAGTTTTGACATCCCTGCCAAACTTGTCCGTCTGTGCAGGCTGACGATGGATAACGCTCGCTGCTCCATCAAGGTCGGTAATGACCTCACCGAGACCTTTGATGTCAAAAAAGGCTTTAGACAAGGTGACGCGCTGTCATGTGACTTCTTCAATATTGTACTTGAACGGATTGTGCGAAACTCACAAGCCAACACCGGAGGCACAATCTATTACAAGTCTGTACAACTGCTTGCATACGCCGACGATATAGACATTATCGGAAGATCTCAGCGGGCTGTCACTGGTGCTTTTGCAAGCATTGAGGCGGAAGCGGCCAAAATGGGTTTGGCGATAAACGAGGGCAAAACCAAGTATATGCTGTCAACTAGAAGGGAAAACCAACACCGACGAATTGGACAAAACGTCACCGTAGGCAGCTTCGAGGTAGTAAGGGACTTTGTCTACCTTGGCTCTGCTATAAATTCTTCTAACAAAATCAGTGCAGAAATCAATCGAAGAATAACTCTTGCCAATCGCTGTTTTTTTGGGCTTATTCAACAGTAAAGCAATTCAACAGTAAAGCCCTATCTCGAACAACTAAGGAGACTCTATATAAGACCTTGATCATCCCAGTCCTACTTTACGGCGCTGAAACATGGGCTTTATTAAAAGAGGATGAAGATATCCTTGGTCGCTTCGAGAGAAAAATTCTTCGTAAGATATTCGGTCCCGTTTGCGTTGACGGGTTTTGGAGGAGAAGATTCAATCACGAACTATACGAGCTGTACAGCGACATCGACCTAGTCAAAAAACTGCGTATTGGAAGTCTGAGATGGCTAGGACATGTAGAGCGAATGGACACCAACGCTCCGGCCCGCAGAGTCTTCGAATCCAATCCCGAGGGACGACGCAGTAGAGGGAATCATCGCCGTAGGTGGCGCGCACAAGTTCAAGAGGACCTCGACCAACTTGGAGTGCGCAACTGGAGGCAATTAGCTAAAGACCGAGCTAAATGGAGAGGCTTGTTGGTTGAGGCCCAGGTACACCCCGAACTGTAGCGCCACCTAAGTAAGTAAGTAAGATATCGGGCACAGTGGAGCATGATGTGTTCCGCATCCTCGACTGCTTCTGTGCACGTTGGGCAATAAGCGTTGTCTTCTTGTCCAAATCTGTGCAGATAGGCTTTGAAACATTCATGATCAGTAAGTATTTTTTTACTTTATTTTTTTTTTTTTTATAATTTACGCGCACTCAACATGTTTACACATAGTGCGGGCGTTGGAAAGGATAGATAAAGAGAGAAAGAAAGGTTTTTTTGGTGTAGTGGTTCTTGAAGCTCAGTTGTTTATGCTTCAGAGATTCTCCGGGGGTGGCGTCCAGATAACTGGAACGATTTTTGTTATTTTTTGACTTTGCATTTGATTCACAGTACTTTTTTTCCCGATAACCGATGTCAAGGGCAAATCACCATCAACAGAGCGAACAATTTTTCCAACCGCATGACCAAGCTACTGCCAGTGTTATGCCTTCGCAGTAGTGTTCACACAAGCTTTCGCAAATGATCGGACTGACTTTATATATTTCATCAGAAATAAATAAATGCTTGCTGACATCAGGATTTGAACCATGAACCATTAGCGTTGCAATTGACGACGTTACCACTACACCATTGCCGCCCCTTTTCGTCAGCTAGAAGTTCAGCTCTCCATGCTTCCTATTGATCCAAGGATCTATATGAGCGAATAGGTTCCTTGAGCGAATCAAACAACATCTCGAAGACACACTCGATGCCGAACAAGCAGGTTTCCGCTCTGGATCCTCCTGTGCCGACCACATCAACACCCTGCGGATTATTATCGAACAGTGTGTTGAATATCGATCGCCACTCCACTTGCTGTTCATCGATTTTGAGAAAACGTTCGATAGTGTCAACAGGGAGTTTATTTGGCGTGCCTTACGCAGAAGAGGTATTCCCGATAAACTAATTGCTATTATCAAAGTTACATATGAAGGCTCCCAATGTCACGTTCTGCACAGGGGAAGGTTGTCTGAGGAATTTGAGATCCAAAGTGGGGTAAGACAAGGCTGTATCCTTTCAGTAATATTATTCCTATTGGTGATTAGTGATGTGCTTCATGCAGCTTTGTCGACGGGAAACGGAGGAATTCGATGGGCTCTTACATCTCAACTGAAACATCTTGACCACGCTGACGATGTATGCTTACTCTCTCACAGAATTATGGACCTCTACCAAATGACAGCAGATGTGGAGAGGGAGGCAGGCGTCGTCGGGCTGAAAATTAATACGGCAAAAACTAAAACTATCAGCCTTGGAACAAACTCATCGGCTCAAATATGCATTGCTGGACAACCGGTAGAGAGAGTAGAGGATTTCCAGTATCTTGGGAGTATTGTCTCGACCGATGGTGGAACCGAACTGGATATAGCCAACAGGATCGCCAAAGCAAAGTCCGCGTTCGGGATGTTGTCCAAAATATGGGGAAGCAATGCAATCAATTTGAGCACCAAAATAAGACTGTTCCGCTCCAACGTTGAATCCGTGCTGCTATATGGTTGCAGCACGTGGAGAGTGGCCACTACTATCACCAGAAAGCTGCAAACGTTCGTTAATAGGTGTCTGCGCAATATCTTAAGGATTTTCTGGCCCCATCGTATCTCTAACGAACACCTTTACGAGAGAACGGGTCAGGAACCAATAGGCACAACTATCCAACGGCGGAAGTAGCAGTGGATTGGTCACACGTTCCGAAAGGTTGACAGCTCCATAGCAAACCATGCTATGCAATGGAACCCTCTAACTCAGGATGGCAGAAGACCTGGCGGTCAGAGGAGAACATGGCGCAGAACAGTCGAGAAGGAGGCACGGCAGTTAGGGAAAAGTTGGGGAGAACTCAGACACATTGCCAGAAATCGTACACGATGGCGCGTAGGCGTAGTAGAGGCCCTAGGACCCACAAGGGGATACAGGACGTAAGTAAGTAAGTAAGTAAGGTTCTATATTGGGGATCAATCTCTGCGTCCATCTGCCTTTGTCAGAAATGTTCCATCTCTGACTGACCATGAGGCTTATTCTTGGTGGTACTTCAGTGTCACTTCGACTCGTCGCTGTTGACACCATTGTCCGCATCTTAGGAGGTTGTTCGAAAGACGCTGCATGCATGGGTTTGGTTCTGTAGACCGCCTCCGTCTTTCTTCTGAACGATTTCGTCTTCATCGCACCTGTCCACATTTGGGAGCAGTAAAGCATCATCGACATCGCAACTCTTGCTAATAGCAGTCTCTTCTTCTGTTTAGGTCCTCCAATGTCCGTTTTACTTGGTAAATCCATACAAACCCAAGAGGTGTCTCTACAATTCTATGGAGAAATTCAAGATTTTCGGCATTTTGTTTCCACATTTTCCCGCTTCAAACCAAAAGGGCTAGCTATGTTGGCGTCATTTTTTGAGCAGATATTGTCTGGAACTGACATCTAACTAGCAGTCCGTTAGTATGTCAATGGCTTTAGATATGCCAAAAACTTTTGCGAAAAAACTTGCTTACCTTGAACCAAAGTACTCGTATAACAGCTTAAGTTTCAAAAAATAATTGATAAAAAAACGCAAACAAGTTTGAGGTTTTTTTTTTCAAATTTGAGCTTAGAAATAGTGCTTTTTTATTCAATGCTTTTTTGTTTTTTTTTTTTGTTAATATTACATAATAATATAATTCTTACCCTACCAGAATTTGTTTTTTTTTTCATTTTTTTTTTTTAAGTTATAACGATTGTTGTTTTCTTTTTTAATAATTTTATTTATTTATTTATTATTTATATATATATATATTCTTTATTCTCAAAGTACCATCTGCTTATTTCTTAGATTTCTTTCTTAAAATATAAGTTTTTATTTATTTATTTTTTTCTTGTTTTCCTTAATTTTTTTTTTTTATTTTATTTTTCACTAATATTACACGGTAAAATAATAAATGTAAAAATATACTTATATAAAATGTACGTCGCAATAAAATGAAATTAGTTTTTTTTTTGTTTATAAATTTTTATTTATATCCTTCTTTTAATGTATCTCACGGTTTTCCATATGTGTTAAGATTGCTGTACTGATGTTGGTGGTGATCGGGTTTGAGGTTTGGGATGTGCTTAAGGGATAGAGAAAGCCTTAATTATAATTTAACAACAATGGCTGAAGTTTTAGTGATGTTTCATCGGTTGTGGTAGTTGGTTTAAGGTTCTGCTTTGTAACCCGGAATTGGAAGAAGGTATATTATGTATATCAGGGGAAAGTGGATAAAATTGGGATTTGAGTATAATCTGTAGAGGATTCTTTGAATTGAGAAAAGAATTGACGGTAGATAGAAAATTAGCAACAAAAAAAAAGACATTTCTAAGGAATTAAACAGATGAACAAGAAACCAATAGCAAGACATGATTTTAATAGAAAATTTCGAAGCCTTTTCGTAGCGTTATACTTTACAAAGCTGAGGTAGATAGTCAAGATTTAAATGATCACATTCTGCACGATCATAAGCTGAACTGTGGTTACTAAAGGACTAATTTCAATGCTTTACCTACGTTTTGGAAATATCATAGCATTTGACAAAATATATCACCCCTATTATGGTTAGCGAAGCGAACGTTCGACTCAAGTCGAACCTCCGGGCGAATTACTTCTGTCGCTTTATACACTTCACAGATAACATTTAATTGTTTTTTCCTTTGTCAGCACTTATTCTTTATTGGAATGAAAATGTTTGCTAACAGCAATACCACGACAGAAGCAATTCGCTGACAGTTCGACTTGAGTCGAACGTTCGATTCGCTAACCATAATAGGGGTGTACCATATATAAACAAGTACGAAAACTGTAGATCCTTAATCTTCTTCTGTCTCGAACAATAGCTATATTCCCGAATATATAAAACATGCTGCCTGCTGCATCAGATCAGAAATGAAAGCTAATTGGATTATTAATCGCCTAGGAAACACAGCAAGACTGCGTTCTATGACTGGTAATACTTTATATTTTTTTCTGAATACTATACCCTACGGTTAATGTAGGACAAACTGCATACATATTGAGTGCATCTGGATAGTAAGGAAGTCATCGGTAAGAAACTATCACCGATGTTCTAATAGTCGTGTCAACCATTTAATATATCAAGGACTGAAATATCCGCTTCTTCTAGTTGACTGAAGTGCTTCCTGTATCTTAGTAGTCATATTAATCATAATAATAGCTGTTTTGACATTTGAATAAGTCACCTGGAGTGGAATCCTCTAAGGTGATAGTTGATAGTCACACTTTTGACAGTCAAAATTGATGATCACACTTTGTTACCTCTCCATAAAATGATCGCAAAGCCACACAAAAACGATCACAAAAAGGTGATGATCACGCTGATGGTCACCTTAGAGAGAGCAAAAGGGATGATTGTGATCGTCAACAATAAACTATCACCTTAGAGGGTTCCACTCCTGAATAAGTAGGAAAATGATAACCTTTCAGGACGTTAAAAACACACTTTACACGCACGTAAAACGTACCACTAACAGAGACTTTAAGCGGTGGCAATGGTCCTGTGGATAGTGTATTTCCCCGTTAACCGATGTGTGCAAGTTCAAGCCTCAGCGGAGAACAGCAATCGTCAGCCACCCTAGTACAAAATGGAAAACGAATAACATCAAAGTTTTTCCAACCACGGCATCAAAGAAAGGTTCCTGCCTGGTAGTACAATGGACCGGAGAGTCTGAATGCTCTGAGATCTTCTTTTTTTTTTTTTATAATGCGCGCGCGCCGAAGGGATTATTAATACCTTTATACTGATGCTCAGGGGGGTTCAATATCTATCAGCAGGGTTAGGTTGGCCACATCCATTCAATTATGGTATATAATGTACCTTATTCACAAAATGGCCCCGAAGGGTGACCTGAGTGAAAGCCAGCATATACTGATGCTCAGGGCACGGGCGGATAGGAAACGGGGGGAGAGGGTTTCTGGGTTTCCTTTTTTAAAAAAACAAAAATTTAAAAAACTGAGACTTTGAGAGACATCTTTTGAGCTACATCTGATAGGAATAACGGTACAATGTTGTACTAAAATATAGAGAATTGAACGTAGAACATTTTTCCATTCAAAATCAAGATAAACCATAATTTGCAGTTACAACGTTATTCGCGTGTCCTTTTGATTTGATGGCATTAGCTTTCATACCCTGTCACACAACTAGCGGTATATAAATCAACGCCCTGAGATTGTTCAATTACGAAAAATGGGACGAATTCTTTCTATGAACCTTCTAAACAAATAAGTTCAGCAAATGCATAATTCAAAGTGTGATCACGCCTTCGGGGTAAGTCACTTAATACATTTAACGATCGATGAACTGATGGATGCATATTCAGTAGAATGCCCTACGAACTATAATGCATTCAGCCGAAATTGGAAAAGACTAAAAGCTTGCGGTGTATCACGTTCAATAACAGGGAACAAAACTGCAAAAAAAAGGATGCATATGGCGCGGGGATCTGCGGAATATTGCACAACTTTTGCGTCTTAAGTTAGGCCGACCAACTAGAATCAAATGATATTTCGATGTCGGTGGTAATTCATTAAACGATGACTATTTGTAGTGACAATAGGTGGGTTTTGGTGAGACGTCGCTTCTCAGTGAAGTAAGATTTAACACGGAGTACAACAACTAAAGGTCCATTCACAGCTCAGCGAACTGCGAATGCCCAAACAGCGAACAAACAGTTTTTAGCACATTTATAAGCACGCTCTTGTCAATTTTATTATTCCAAACGAACGGAGCTTAATTTATCTATCGATTAATATATAAAAAGTTGAATTGTAATTAGTTTCTGCGAAGAAATTAACAATTCGCCAATTTTTCCGCGAATAAACGAATGATTTTTGCGAACTGTCAACTTTTATTCACATTCAACACATGTAGGACGCAATCCACATTCCCGCGACCAAAACATTCGCGAGAGTTTAACTTCACAATTCTTTTGTTTTGTTCTTGGTGGGTAAGATCGTGGTTGAATTTATCGAAAGATAGTAAGATATTACCTTCGGAATGAAAGCTATGCTATGCACTAAGGCATTTTTCACGTTTAGGCAATTAGTTACAAAATGAATGACAACTGAAATTCGCGGATTGGCGCGACCAGATTAAAATGTAGCTGTGAAAGAAATCACAAAATTTGCGAATATTCCCTTATTCGCATTCGCAGGTCGCTGAGCTGTGAATGGACCTTAAAAGTGACTGGGAACCACTTTAGCTTTTTTTTCCCCAGTCAAAACTGAGTTGGGATGTTTAGTTCGCGCTACTAAATTTCAGAGGGCGCTGAAAAGAGCTTTTTTTATTCAATTTGATTCAAGGTGAATGATTCAGTAGTATTTCACAAATTTAGGCACAGCTTTTTCATACTTTCTAATTCAAGTTCAATTCAATCATCAATCTTCAAGCAATAAAAATAGTTTTAAACAAGATTGACTGGGGATCGTTTTGCATAACTCTCACCAAAACACACCTAATGACATAGTACCGGCCTAGATGCTTTCCTCTTTCCACAACCAAGCTGATTTTGTGAACTGTACATTGGTGTCAAAAATTAATAATGTGCTAGTGTACATACTCGAAATTAATATTATCTTTGAAGTGTGATGCTTAACACAAGCATGCAACTCGTAATGCTCTGGCATTTCTATTTCTCCTAAAAGTACCACCGTTCGCTGGTACTGATGCCTTGCAAAAATCTGGCATTTCTTCTTCTTCCTTTTTATCAGCGAGGTTATGATCCGAAAACAAGGGATCATAACCCTCCCACTTCACCGCATTTCTACTGATCCGCCTGTGGGGTTCGCCTTGCAAAAATCTGGCATTTATAATACTAAAGGCTGAAATATACTTGAATTAACCTTTTGAACGCTACCGTACATAATGATGCAAATAGTGTGAATTTGTATATTGCACCCACAATACTTTTTGCTCAGTTTCGTTAGGTTTTCGTTCACTTTTGGCTCCGCACGTAATGAGCGGTTTTATTCTTTCTTCCTAAGATATTCGGTTGCGTTTGAGTTGACGGGTTTTGAAGGAGAAGATTCAATAACGAACTGACCAGCGACATCGTACTAGTCAAAAAACTGTGTATTGGACGTCTAAGATGGCTAGGACATGTAGAGCGAAGGAACACCAACGCTCCGGCCCACAGTCTTCGAATCTAACCCGGAGGGACGACGCAATAGAGGACCTCCTCGCCGTAGGTGGCACGCACAAGTTCAAAGGAACTCGACCAACTTGGAGTGCGCAACTGGCGGCAATTATCTAAAGACCGAACTAAATGGAGAAGCTTGTTGGTTGAGGCCCAGGTTCAAACCGAACTCTAGCGCCACCTAAGTAAGTACATAAGTAAGGAAAGTTGAAATAACGGCGTATACTTTTTCGGATGCGCCCAACATACATAAGTAGCACATTCCTCTTCATGGTCGTCATTAAAAAATAACTCAAAACTGCTTTCCATTTTTGTACTTCGTCTAATATTAAAAACGTTACCGGGTACTATTTGAATATTCTTCTGTGTACATCGAATGTCAGTCTTACACCCCTATTATGGTTAGCGAATCGAACGTTTGACTCAAGTCGAAACTCCCGGCGAATTACTTCTGTCGCTTTATACACTTCACAGATGACATTTAATTGTTTCTTCCTTTGTCAGCACTTATTCTTTAATCAAATGAAAATGTTTGCTAACAGCAATACCACGGCAGAAGCAATTTGCTGACAGTTTGACTTGAGTCGAACGTTCGATTCGCTAACCATAATAGGGGTGTTAATATTCAATATTCGTACTTCAAGATAGCTGCATTAACTCAACTGAAAATGGTTGTGTTCTATAATTCCACAAATTAGTTCAGTGGTATTGAAGTTAAATTGTGTGGACGACAACACAACCAAGTTGAGTTGTGATACAAAGTAGGCACAATGAGCTTCCAGGTATATTTGTCCTTTTACTGGCTTTGTGTCGGGTAGATCCAATGGATTGGATTTTTTTCTTATCTGTTTCCGGATGCGAATGAGATCAGTTTTTCTTATATCTTCATCCTCACCACTGCTTCAAAAAATTGTTGCAATATGCTTTAAGATATGTACATATCTGATTATACAACAGATACATATAACGGGTGCGCCATCTAGTGATTTCTTTTTAAATCATAAGTTATTTTGACACTGACAGCTGTTTCCCGCTCGAAATCTTGACAGAAAGTCAATATCATACCTCCGCGGAACGAAATGAGTCGCTTTACGCTTGAACAACATTGGGAAATATTGAAAACTTATTTCCAAATTGAGTGCTGTGTAGCCCAAACAGTTTGTGCAAAAGTTCGTGAGACTGGTATGCTAGTAGACAACACTCATGGTCCCCGAACTGATGTGATGCAAATCTCATTTGTCATTTTATTGTTTTTTATTTCGCCAAAATGGAAACGTCCTCTCCAGATTCGTAAGAAATTATTGTTTTAAATTATTTATTAGATACTTAATTTTCTAAAATGTAATAAAAACTCCCAGAAAATGTTTTTTTTTTTTTTAATAGATAATAGTTTTTGTTTTAATTCATATCATTCCAAAACGTCAACGATTCCAACGCATCGTCAAAGCATCGCATAACGAAAGCATCATAATATCGCATCACAACGGAAGTGATGCATTCACAATGCGCATTATTTTGACGTTTAGGAATTCAGCCAGCTCCATAGCGAACCATGCTATGCAATGGAACCCTTTAACTCAGGATGGCAGAAAACCTGGCGGTCCGAGGAGAACATGGCGCAGAACAGTCGAAAAAGAAGCACCTTAAATGGGGGAAAGTTGGGGAGAGCCGAGACACATTGCCATAAATCGTACACGATGGCGCGTAGGCGTAGTAGAGGTCCTAGAACCCGCAAGGGGATGCAGGACATAAATAAAAAGTAAAGTAACACCCCTATCGTGGAATCCGCCGGGGGGAATTATTCACCGAAAAAAATATTTCGGCATCGTCAAATCCGCAAAGTAACCAGTTCCCCGTGTTGGTAATTGGTGCGTTTTGGTGAAACGTCGCTTCTCAGTGAAGTAAGATTTAATACGGAGTACAACAACACAAAGTGACTTGGAACCACTTTAACTTTTTTTCTTAATCGAAAACGAGTTGCGATGGATGGGAAGAGCTTTTTCCGTGAGAAAAGCTTTTTCATTCAACTGGAATGATTCAGTAGTATTTCATACATTTAAGCACAACTTTTTCATAATTTTTACTTCAATTTCAATTCAATCACCAATCTTCAAACAATTAAAAATGTTTTTTTCCAGATTGACTTAGAATCGTTTTGTGGAGAAGCTTTCACTTTGCTTTGCATAGTTCTCACGAAAACACACCAAATGTGTATCAGTTTCACTGTATTGTGGAAAACGTTCGAATCGAATTTTTCCCGAACAAAATAACATTTTTCATCCGCATCAAAATCATTGCGGATTTCTGGCTGCTGGACGTCGTCTTCTTTGTTTGCAAAAATGTGTAGTAAGTGAAATTAAAAAAAAAACAAACAATTTTTGTTTACATACAAATTATAAGAAAAAAAACTACAAACAGACTGCAGTTTAGAGTAATGGTAAACTCCATGAAGGAATCACCAGATATTGCTAAAAATATGACCAGAAGCCCACCAGAACAGGTGAAAAAGTTTTGGGACGATCTTCGGCTTGAGCTGAACAAATATGGCAGCAAAAGAAGTAAGCGAGTGGAAGAAGGTAATGTATTCTAACATCACATAACACATTGTACCAACTGTTTTGTAAAATATTTCAGGTTTGGAGCGACTACAAATCGTATCTGAAAAAGAAACTCGCATACAACAGCAAGCAGATATAAGCAACTGGTGGTGGCCCATATAAAATTCAACAGTTCACAGCTGATGAGGAGGAAGTAATTGCTCTCATGCAACTTAGAGAGTCGGCTGAGGGGGTTGAAGGAGCTTCGTATTTTCGCCCGCTACATGAAGCGCAACCGGTCACAGCTCCTTGCTGCTTCATCAACAAAGACGACACATTTAGACACTGATGAGTTAATTCCACAAACTGTCCAACATTGTTCATCCAAATACCAGGATAAAAAGAAGGCATCAATGGTTTCTCTGGAAAAACAAATTAATGTTCAGGAGAAAAAACGAATGCATGTAGCTACACAAATTTTTATTGACAAATAAAAGATAGGTGTTTGACAGTGAAACTACATTTCCCCAATGCCTGTCGATAAGGAGACGTTCTCGGCGGATTCCACGATAGCAGTAGAAAGTGAAAGGGAATCGAATAGGTGAAGTGAAGCTCAATTCCGACGAATTCCACGATAGGGGTGTGAGAATGGTTGGGAATTTCTTCGTTATATTTGTTGGCATTTTATGAAAATGCCACTTACCACTTTACGCAGCCAGAGTATAGCTCGACGCCAATAGCTATTTGATACAAGAGATCTCGAAAAGCAACCACGACACAGAGAAGGCACTCACAAAACTATTTACTTGCTTAAGCAATCTACGAAAGAAACTTTCTCATCTGGGGTCCATTGACAATTCTTTTTCTCAATCAATCGAACACCTCTCTTTTTGTTTCTATTAATTTCAACGAATAAATAAATCTGGATGTTGTGGTTGATTTTTGTGAATTCTTTCATTTCCATCTAAAAGCAAAACTATTTTACTTCTTTTTTTTTTTTATTTATATATACTCGGTTTTTCGTTAGTATTTATATAAAGGATTTTTTTTTTACTTGCATCTCAAATAGGTCGTTTTGTTTTTTTTTTATTTATATATATTTTTTTTTAATATTGTTGTCTACTAAAGAACTTAAAATTACATGTATCTACGAATTCTTAAAAAAAAGAATAAAAAGAAAGAAAAAAAATGGTTTTAGATCCTTGCCTGAGCGAGGCAAAACGTCTCTCGGGGCTTTACATATCTCAATCATTATATTTATATCTCAATCAATCATGTATCATCAATTTTTATCGTGTTGTTGTTGTTCTTAATGATGGTGGTGTTTCGGTATTCTGTTGTTGTTGTTGTAGTCGTAGTAACGGAGTAACGGGGAAAAGTAAAAATATATTTATATTAATATTTAGTTAGGCTAATGTTTGTTTTTTTTTTCGATTAGTACTCTTCTTTCTTTTTTTTATTTATAAAGTTCAACTCAAATTTAATCCGGGTGTAAAATGTTCGTCTAAATTTTCCTATTTTCCATATTACATCGTTTTTTTTTTTTAATAACATTTTCTTAACTAGTATAATTGAACAGCACTTTGAAAACGAATAAAAAAAAATTCAAAATGTATATGCAAACGCGAAATTATAGTCCAGTATTGCAGTGTGTGTGTGTATTTGTTTTGTTTGTGGGGAGAGAGAGAGAGAGGAAGAAAGCTTTTTCTTTTTTTTTTTTTTTTTGGTGGAAATAGAGAAGTAATAATTGCTTTGTTTAAAAACAACAAAAAATAATTATAATCATAATTAAACATTAAATTTCTTATTTTTTCTTAATTTTTTTTTTCCATGTTACGGCTCTGCGGTATTTCTGATGACTTACAACAGCTACGGTTCACTTTTTTGCTTTAATTAGTAATATAATTGGCGTTTTTGAACTATTGGACCTCTGATGGCTCTGGCTTAGACGAATGGTGATTATTAGGATCGGGTGCACTCAGCGGCTGCAAGTAGAGATTGCAAAGAAGAAAGAGATGAGAAATGGATTTATATTGTTAACATTGCGAACAAATAAATACAAAAAAAAGCATGAGCGATAGATTTACTAATTTCACTACACAGAACTAATACTAGTTTATTCTACTGTACGAATAAATAATAATCAACGTTTGTCCTAATACCAGAACTCTAGGGAATTAGGACTTGCCATTAAGCGCCGACAGATGCGTTTGTTGGTCGACAGGGACATTCGCATGTCAAATGATCCAAGAAGATTTCCTTGGTCAAAGTGCGCCTCTAATAATAGAGACGAAAAAGTTCGCCTCGAAATGGAATACAGATGCAAGAAAAAAGCGAAGAAATGCGCTTAGCTTCAAGCAGAGAGTACGGAGGGCCTGTATCGGGAGCTGGAGAAAATATCTTTCCCGGTTGCTGATGGAAATCAGGCTATCCAGGAGCTGCGAAGACACAATATGAACAAGAGCGCAACCATCTTTAAAATAGCCGCCCAAAGAAGGAGGAATGCTCAGGAGATTCGTTCACCAAAGTTCATTTACAATGCTCATGTTCATTAACAATACTGCATGGCGGCAGTATTGTAAAGAACTTTTGAATGAACAGTTTCCCCAGCTATACTTTCCAAGAGCCCCCCGCCCCCGCCGTTATCTGAACGCCACCCCCGGAGTTTCTCTGAAGCATAGACAACTGAGCTTCAAACCACTACACAAAATGCTCAGGAGATTCGTTCACCAAAGTTCATTTACAATGCTCATGTTCATTAACAATACTGCATGGCGGCAGTATTGTAAAGAACTTTTGAATGAACAGTTTCCCCATCTATACTTTCCAAGAGCCCCCCGCCCCCGCCGTTATCTGAACGCCACCCCCGGAGTTTCTCTGAAGCATAGACAACTGAGCTTCAAACCACTACACAAAATCTTTCTATCTATCCTTTCCAACGCCTGCACTGTGTGTAAACATGTTAAGGGTATTTCATTACCCCTTGAGTGCGCGAATTATTAAAAAGAAAAAAAAAAAATAATTGTTGAATGTGGTATCAGTCTGGACCGCGCGCTTCTCAATTTCTCTTTTTTTTTTTTTTTTTTTTTTTTCTCAGCTACTAGGTTTCGAGAGCGGCCATTTTCTCGGTTTTATACCTTGTTTGTAGCGACGGAAGATATGCCTCTTGTTTCGCAGCATGTACTTTCCGAAAGAACTCATCATAGCACCACGGATCTCTTCTTTTTGGTCACCTGGGGAAACCTACCACATCAGAGGCAACACTTCTGATTGCTATCTGACAGCGTTGACAATAGTCGTCTTCACTTGATGCTGCCGGAATGGGACTTCTTGTGAGATTGAGAGAAACGTGGTTGACAAAGCCTCTGTCAGTTTGTTGTGCTTGCAGTCGTTCGACGTTAAATTTTCGGACAGTATTTGCTGGATGTTGGACTGAACGGGATATCTGCCGACATATTTTGGCTGCAACCAGGTAGTTTTCCGAGTCGATTTTGATGCCTCGGAAAGAGCGGGCATCTAGAATACTGGATACGATGTGATTAATTTTATTCTTCTTGACTTGATCATGTTGTTGTTGTTGTTGTTGTTGTTGTTGTTGTAGCAGCTGTGTAGCTGAGGTTGACGATCCTTGATCGAGGTATTGTCCTCGAGTCGCTCCGGGACGTACGTACGTACGTAGAACCGATCGTCGTGAGAGCTCGTTGGTGCAGTGGTTGGAAAAACTTCGATGGTATTTTTTTTCCATTTTATACTCGGGTGGCTGGTGATTGCTGTTCCCCGCTGGGGCTTGAACTTGCAATCATCGGCTAACAAGCAAACACTCTATCCACTGCACCATTGCCACCCCTTGATCATCATGTGGCCTTGTGTATCCCGAGATGTTAGAAACGCGTCCTTGCTAAAATAATGTGGTAGCGTCGTCAATTAGCCAGGGTCTGTTTCCGGATGGGGTATCATGCAGGCTTTGTATACTGACTGTACTACTAAAGATGTTTTCGTTCAATATTTTGGCGTTGAACCTATCCAAGTACGAATTTAACGTCGTACCTAGAATACCTCCCATAGGTGTTTTCCAGGAGCTCTAAGAAACGATATTCTGCGGCGACATCGTCTTTCTTTTCCACTAGGTGCATGCGCACATATGGTATTATACTGTTACAAAAGTGCAGTGGTCGACGCCGAAGCCGACCTGAGGAGGAGGAAGGAAAGTCAAAAACCACTAATTTTGGTTCGCGAGAGGGTTTGATATTTTTTTATTTATTTAAAATAGCGTTTACACGTTGGCTTCTCGTCGTTCAAACCTCCGAATTCCAACTTCCTTCTTACCTCCTTGAAGCGGCTTTTATAGGCCCATCGCTAGCTTCCAGTCTCCGATGTCACTTCTCTGGCAATTTACATGCATCCACCATCTTGCCCAAATTTGCCACGCCCACTACTCCGCCTACCCACATTTTCCAACAATTTAACCATTCTTTCCTTAATCTGCGCAAAATTTCCAATCGTTCGATGGGTCATACGTCCAGACCGACCACAGACCGAGTTTCGGCTTAATACCACTTGGATTACATTTCTTTCGCCTCGACTAAAATGTAATCGAGGCTCCGAGCAATCGAGGGCCATGAACGCAGCCACTTTTATCACCCACAGCTGTCAAAAATTACGTTGAATTTGCCAACAACAAATTCTCCCTGATCGGTGGGAGAGCAGAGGCCCTAGACTGCTCTAAAGCAGATAGTATCGCCATCCAAGAAGTGCGATGGGATGGGCCGGGCAAAAAGAGGATGAAAAACTGTGACATCTACTACGGTGATTGCTACAGAGGCAACAGGCAACGCTTATTCGGATGCGGATTTGTTATACGCGGCAGACTTAGGCAAGAAATCTTAAGCTTCCGACACGTAAGCGAGCGTATTATGACGATCCCGATCAAGGCTAAATTCGCTAACATAAGCCTAATATGTGTTCATGTCCCCACGGAAGAAAAGGACCCTGCCACCAAAGAGTGTTTCTACGAGCTCCTCGACGAAAGATACGACCAATGTCCTAAATACGACGTTAAAATCGTATTCGGCGATTTTAACGCCAATATAGGAAAGGAGGACGTCTTTGGTAGAGCAGCCGGTAAACATAGCCTACACGACACCACGTCTGATAACGGACTAAGGCTAATTGATTTCGCTGTGGAGCGAAATGTCACCATAGCAAGCACATGGTTTCCTCATCTCGATATTCATAAGCAGACATGGCGATCCAATGATCATGCAAAAATCAACCAAGTTGATTATATTCTGATCGACGCAAGGCATGCCTCAATTATTCTGGATGTCCGGACTTTCCGAGCGGCCAACATATACTCCGATCATTACCTTGTTGTAGCCAAGGTACGAATGCGGATATTCCAAACTGAGCAACAAAGAAGAATCACTGTGAGAAAATTTAACGTCGAAAAACTACAATCGCAAGAGACCGCCAGACTCTTCGCTGAACGCGTATCCCGAAATCTCTCAATCACCCCTATGCCGCCAGCATCAAGTGCCGAAGACCAGTGGCAACGCTGCCAACACGCCATCAGAAACGCCGCGACTGATGTGCTGGGTCTGACTCGCCCGCCACCGCGAAACCCCTGCTTTGACGAAAAATGCCGGCGAAGAGGCATACAAAGCGGCGCTGCAAAGGAAGACGAGAGCTGCTCGTGAGCTCTACGAGCAAAAGAGACGGGAAGAACATCGGCTTCTCCAAAAGAAGAAGAAAAACCATGAGAAGCGCGCGTTTGAGAATATCGAGAGTTTATACTCTAGAAACAATGTACGGAAGTTTTACCAAAAGGTAAAAAGAACATGTCAGAGAAGCAATATCCGTACAGAAACCTGTAGAGATGAAAATGGAAACCTTGTAGTAGAATCACAGTCGGTGTTGAGAATATGGAAAAACTACTTCTGCAGACTGTATAACGGCGACGAAGACCAACATCCCGCTGTCAGGCAGAATGAACCATTCAACATAGACGATGATAGTCAATATTTCCGTCCACCTGATCAAAATGAAGTGAAGATAGCAATATCCAAGCTGAAATCCAACAAGGCTGCTGGACCTGACGGCTTACTGGCCGAACTTTTCAAGGCAGCTGCGGATGAATTGGTAGAGTACATACATCAACTCATCTCTAAGATTTGGTCAGACGAGTGTATGCCTGATGAATGGAATCTCAGCATAGTTTGCCCGATCCACAAGAAAGGAGACCCCGTCAACTGCGCCAATTATAGAGGCATCATTCTCATCAACAGATCTTTTCTGTGATATTGTGTGAACGCCTGAAATCTTTTATGAACAGCCTGATTGGACCCTATCAGTGCGGTTTCAGGTCAGAAAGTCCACCATCGATCATATCTTCACACTTCGACAGATCCTGGAAAAAACCCAAGAAGTCCATATCGATACTCACCATCTCTTTATCGATTTCAAAGCCGCCTATGACAGCATCTATAGAGAAGACCTTTATAGAGTTATGTCTAGTTACGACATCCCTGCTAAACTTGTTCGTCTGTGCAGGATGACGATGGAGAACGCTCACCGCTCCATCAAGGTCGGTAATAAACTCACCGAGACCTTTGATGTCAAAAAAGGTTTTAGACAAGGTAACGCGCTGTCATGTGACTTCTTTAATATTGTACTTGATCGGATTGTACGGAACTCACAAGCAAGCACCAGAGGCACAATCTATCAAAAGTCCGTACAACTGTTATGCAAGCATATTGACATAATTGGAAGAACTCAGCGGGCTGTCATCGATGCGTGTGCAAGCATTGAAGTAGAAGCGGCCGAAATGAGTTCAGCGATAAACGAGGGCAAAACCAAGTATATGCTGTCAACAAGAAGGGACAATCAACACCGACGAATTGGACAGAACGTCACAGGACTTTGTTCACCTTGGCTCTGCTATAAACTCGAAAAACAACATCAGCGCAGAAATCAAGCGAAGAATAACTCTTGTCAATCGCTATTTTTGGGCTTATAAGGCAATTCAACAGTAAAGCCCTATCTCGAACAACTAAAGAGACTCTGCATAAGACTCTGATCATCCCAGTCCTGTCTTACGGCGCTGAAACATGGACTTTATTAAAAGAAGATAAAGATATCCTTGGTCACTTCGAGAGCAAAAATTCTTCGTAAGATTTTCGGTCCCGTTTGCATTGACGGGTTTTGGAGGAGAAGAAGTTCAATCACGAACTATACGAGCTGTACAGCGACATCGAACTAGTCAGAAAACCGCGTATTGGACATCTGAGATGGCTAGGACATGTAGAGCGAATGGACATCAACGCTCCGGCCCGTAGAGTCTTCGAATCTAACCCGGAGGGACAGCGCAGTAGAGGACCTCCTCGCCACAGATGGCGCGCACAAGTTCAAGGGGACCTCGACCAACTTGGAGTGCGCAACTGGAGGTAATTAGCTAAAGACCGAGCTAAATGGAGAGGCTTGTTGGTTGAGGCCCAGGTTTACCCCGAACTGTAGCGCCACCTAAGTAAATAGTAAGGAGTGCGCATATGGGTATAAATCTGAACGCTCGTGTTCGTGAAACAAAATAAAAATGTGCACAGCCGATAACTCACGAGCGCGTGCGCCTTATAATTACACATTGGATAGCGCACACTCACGAGCAGATCATGAGAAAGCGTTTCCTTATAAAGTAAAATGGTGGTAGGTACGTGGTCATGTAAGCATTGACGGCAACGAAACTACAGATCTGCTAGTCAGAAAGGGATGCTTTGAGGTGTTCACTGGACCTGAACCCTTTTGCGGAATATCTGGTTCTGCTTTTAAATATACCCCAAGCAGTTGGGTTTGCAGCGTGTGCATTTCTCACTGTCTTTCCAAAAAAAAGGCAGTTGATATCCTTAAATACAGCAAAAAGGACTTAAGAAGGCTTGTAAGCTTCCTTACCGGCCAGTGTCAATTATTCTACCACCTCAACAAAATGAGAATCTCGGAGGTTATCATCTGCCGCCTCTGCCTAGAAGAGGACGAAACCGCAGAACACATACTATGTGAGTGCGCAGCTCTGTGCAGAATTAGGAGAAGACCTAAGGAACATTAGACCTAAATAACTCCTCCGCAGCCGTAATTATCGCCTTCATAAAGAAAGTGGAAGTAAAAGTTGGTCCCTGGCATAATAGATCTTTCTGATCGCTGTTGCATATGGGCGTGACCACAAACCTTTTTTTTAAAAAAAAAAAAAAGAAAAGCGTCTCCTTACCCTGAAAAAGAATACGAGTAACCGCGTTTTCCAAACACAGCGATAAAATTTGCCACCACTGTACTCAGAAAATGGTTGAATTTCAAAACACAGCACTGCCACAGTTCTGCCGAATCGACACTGTTCTAAATCGAACAAATTTAGTACTTATTTAGTACGTATTTAGTACCACTTATTAGTGGCAAGTACGATGTAAGATCTTCGAAAAAATATGCTTGTAGTGAATAGGCTCATCCGAAATGAGGAAACCACTGTTAAATGAAAAAATGGTGAGTCTTCACTCTGAAATAGGATCGTTTTGATCCAACTCACGCCCCTCATTCAGAAAGACTTTACATATGAACCACGATGAAGGCATGGAGAAAACCAATCGTAATAAAACTATGAACGTCATCCCTTTACAAGAAATTTACTCGCGTAATCTTTGTTACTTGCTTATGCATTTCGGCCCCAAAATACTGAGGTTCTGCCAAAAGACAGACAGAAAAGTGGAAAGAAAGTCTTTAAGTCTTTTAATACAATCGTACGACATACATACATATGTTGGAAATGAAGAGAAAAAATAGGAAAGAGATATATTTTTGATGTAGTGGTTTGAAACTCAGATAAGTTTATTTAAGTGCATACTTACTCCATGGGTAGTGTCCGAACTAACCGGAGAGAATTTGCTGTGAGTCTTGCCTTGGGTTTTGATTTCTAGTATTTATTTCGAGTACGTGTTAGTTACTCTAAGCGGTTTGTGACGATATAGTTTTATTTTATTACCTAACCAACCTAGTTCTCTTAACGGTTGGAAAAAAAAATACATATACTAATTATGATTATTCTAAGCCTCTAATGAGCACAAAATCTAGTCAATAATGTTTGATACCTTCAATCCTACTGTTGTAGACTAGATAAATAAAAATTGTATTTCCCCAATTATGTCCATTTGTTATGGAGCTACCCCTCAAATTATGTGTAACATCATGACAAGCTGTCCAATTGAAGAAGGCTGAATACTACTCGTACATAGATTCACGTGGGATGACAGGAATATAGCACAGTACTGTCAAGGTAAAGATACGGATATCTAATATAATCAGGAAATAATACCTAGCTGCATATGAGCTGTACTTATATGTAGTAGCTGTTGCTTCTTCATGATACCACTGGATCTAGCACAAAATCAGCTACACATGGATGGACACATGGAGGATGTTTCTGGCGTTTGTGTTCACCACGTCTCCAAGGCTTTCGAAGAGAAGGGCTCCAAGATAGAGTAGTCTTCTTTTGGATAGAGTTGGACAGGTGCAAAGGTAATGGGAGAATAATTTCGTTCTCCTCTTCATCTCCTGAAATCACTTGACAAGAGACCTAACCTTTTGGCATGTAGCCCTATTGGACAGTGTTCTGTGAAAACACCGATAGTGAAGCTGGTATCGGATCGCTTCAGCAAGATCAAACCATTTGACTTCTGATCCAGGAGTGGAATCCTCTAAGGTGATAGTTGATTGCTGACGATCACAATCATCCCTTTTGCTCTCTCTAAGGTGACCATCAGCGTGATCATCACCTTTTTGCGATCGTTTTTGTGTGACCTTGCGATCGTTTTACGGAGAGCTAACAAAGTGTGATCATCAATTTTGACTGTCAAAAGTGTGACTATCAACTATCACCTTAGAGGATTCCACTCCAGCTTAAGCCAGTTCTGTCTGAACATTTGGTTCGCCGTGCAATCCTCCTATCTTCGATTTGACTTACTGATAGCGTCCAGTTTAAATAGAAGTTTGCACGTAGCGAGAGGCATACCCACAACCTTCCTATTCGGTGGGATATTAGTCTGGCGAGCTCGTCAGACTTTCAGTTACCTGGAATATCTCTGACCTGACACCCAGCAAAAGTGAATGTTGTACTTTTCCGCCACCTCCGTGAGAGACGAGCGGCAGTCTAGAGCGACATTTGAAGCAAAAGAGAACGACTCCAGGGACTTCATTTCTGCTTGGCTGTCCGTTAAAAAGGTAATATTCCTGAAAGATATTACATTACATTTCAGCCAGGACAGGGCTTCCTTTATCGCCTGAATTTCCGCCTGAAAAGCGTTACAGTGATCTGGGAGGCGGAAGAAAATACTCAGGTTGAGATTTTCGGAGAAGACACTACCAACCACCCAACATTCGGTTTTGAATCTTTCGGTGTAGAAGTGAATCTATTAAAAGTCATAGCCGCATCATAATTAAAGAGGACTCCGAGATTACACAGGACTACCAACCACGATATTGAAGAGAAAGTTAGTAGAAATAGTAAGCCACAGAAAAAAATCTATGCATATCTGGAACCCGTAGAAATAAAAAATAATATTTTTCCAATTTTTGTATGTCTGTTTGTGCACGATTCACGCGGAAACTACTGGACGGATTTTGGTGAAACTTGGCATAGGATAGGGCCAACATTTAGGATACCTTTTATCCCGGGAGATGAAAGGCTTCCAACAAAAAATTGAATCTCCAGAATTGAACATTACAGTGTAAGAAAGAGTGGGCGCCGTTGCCCACTTGTTTTTTATTTAGTGTAAGAGAGGTACCAGAAGTGACATCTATCAACGAGTTGCAAAAGTACGATTAATATGTAATTAATATTATTAAAAACCGTCAGCACACTCTTTCCGACCCACCCACTTAGGGAGCAGGAGGTCTCCCCTCATCGACAAAGTGAAGTTTCGCTGTTCAGCAAAGAGCTATTTAAGCCGCAAGTGCCATGCAAAATAAGAAGCCCCCCGGACCTGATGGTATTCCAGCGGAAGTGTTAAAAGTGATCGCCCGTATGTGCCACCCACTGTTACTAAACATATACAACAGATGCTTAGAACACGGAATCTTTCCCAAAGCCTGGAAAACACAGCAGCTAGTACTGATTAGCAAAGGCAAAGGGGACCCAGACTCCCCGTCAGCGTACAGACCTCTGTGTATGCTGGACACAGCAGGAAAACTCCTCGAGAAAATGCTAAAGCCTCGACTCTCTGTAGCGGTGGAGAGAGCAGGTGACCAATCTGAAAGGCAGCATGGATTTAGAAAAGGTCGTCCTACAATAGGTGCTGTGGAAGAGGTGGTTAGGGCTGCCGAAGTAACCCATAAGGGCAGCCACTACTCGAGGAAAGTTGTTGTGTTGGCAACTTTCGACGTAAGAAATGCCTTCAACTCGGCCAGATGGTGCGACATGCAGAACGCCCTGGAAATAAACTTTCGGGTACCACAGTATCTTCGACGGGTGATAAGGGTCTACCTTAGCGACTAAGAGAGCTAATCTATGACCCCACAGGAAAGAAATAACGACCGGAGCAGCACAGGGCTCAATTCTGCGACCGGATTTATGGAACATCACCTACGATGGAACCCTTCGCAGGGAAATACCCGAAAAAACTTTTCTATGCAGACGACATCGCTGCAGTGATCACCGCACGGGACACTGAAGACGCTAAGAGAAGACTAAATCAAGTCATGAGACAGGTGCGCACATGGATGGAGGACCACTGCCTAAGTTTAGCAGTGGAGATAACCGAGATAGTCCTGCTGACGATGAAGCGGATACTCACAATAATCGAGCTCCAGCTGCGTCCGGAAGTCTTATACGTATGTATATACACTAAGGAAGCAGTAAATTATCTAGGAGTTATGACAGATACGAAGCTCACGTTCTAGCAGCAAATTAAGTCCGAAACCGAAAGAGCCACGAAAACATGGCCAATTGCTAAACAGACTGATGGTGAACATAGGAGGTCCCACGGCAAGTAAAAGAATAAGTCCGCAACCGAAAGAGCCACGAAAACATGCCAATTACTAAGCAGACTGATGGCGAACATAGGAGGTCCCACGGTAAGTAAAAGGACACTCTTGATGTCGGTTACACACTCAATACTCTTGTAAGGCGCTTAAAAAGGAGATATACAGGAAGAAAGTGGCCGCGGTGCAAAGTTTAGAAGCCCTTCGGATAACGAGTTCATACCGAACGGTGTCGGAGCCAGCAACCCTATTAGTCGCAGTTGTGACGCCCATTGATCTCCTAGCAGCAGCAAGGAAGTACATCCATGACAAGAAGGCGGAAGTAGGCGCGGCAACAGCAGCACAAGCGAAGCATCTCTCGAAGCAGAAGTGGCAAAACAGATGGAACGCTGAAACGAGGGTAAGGTGGACTTACCGGTTGATAACAGTCGTTGCTGCATGGACGGAGCGGGAGCACGGTGAAGTGAATTATTATATCACCCAGTTCCTTACCAAAAACCAAAACCAAGTATATGCTGTCAACAAGAAGGGACAGCCAACACCGACGAATTGGACAAAACGTTACAGTGGGCAGCTATAACTTCGAGGTAGTAAGGGACTTTGTCTACCTTGGCTCTGCTATAAACTCGAAAAACAACATCAGCGCAGAAATCAAGCAAAGAATAACTATTGCCACTCGCTGTTTTTTTGGGCTTATAAGACAATTCAACAGTAAAGCCCTATCTCGAACAACTAAGGAGACTCTGTATAAGACCCTGATCATCCCAGTCATGCTTTACGGCGCTGAAACGTGGACTTTATTAAAAGAGGATGAAGATATCATTGGTCGCTTCGAGAAAAATTCTTCGTAAGATTTTCGGTCCAGTTTGCGTTGACGGGTTTTGGAGGAGAAGATTTAATAACGAACTATACGGGCTGTACAGCGACATCAAACTAGTTAAAAAAAAACTGCGTATTGGACGTCTGAGATGGCTAGGACATGTAGAGCGAATGGACATCAACGCTCCGGCCCGCAGTCTTCGAATCTAACCCCGAGGGACGACGCAGTAGTGGACCTCCTCACCGTAGGTGGCGCGCACAAGTTCAAGGGGACCTCGACCAACTTGGAGTGCGCAACTGGAGGCAATTAGGTAAAGACCGAGCTAAATGGAGAGGTTTGTTGGTTGAGGCCCAGGTTCACCCCGAACTGTAGCGCCACCTAAGTAAGTAAGTAAGTAAGTAAGTAAGTAAGTAAGTAAGTAAGTTCCTTACCGGACATGGTTACTTCAACCAGTGTGGGTGGCAATGGTGCAGTGGATAGAGTGTTTGCTTGTTAGCCGATGAGTGCAAGTTCAAGCCCCAGCGGGGAACAGCAATCACCAGCCACCCGAGTATAAAATCCAAAAAATACCACCGAAGTTTTTCCAACCACTGCACCAACGAGCTCTCACGACGATCGGTTCTACGTACGTATGTACGTCCCGGAGCGACTCGAGGACAATACCTCGACCAAGGATCGTCAACCTCAGCTACACAGCTGCTACAACAACAACAACTTCAACCAGTACCTGCACAAGATGAGAAAAGTAGCGAGCCTAGCCTGCCAATACGGGCTCTTTGGAAGACGATGTGTATCACACCTTTTTTTTTACCTGTAACAGGTGATCAGCAGAAAGAAATAGCCTAGAGTCAGAAATAGGAAACTTTCTCCAGAAAATGTCGTAAACAAGATGCTCACCGCATTTCTGGGAGGGTTATGATCCCTTGTTTTCGGATCATAACCTTGCCGAAATAGGAAGAAGAAGAAGACGGTACTCCGATCGAAAAAGAGATAGGAGGAAGTAAATATACCCTCAGTTGGCGAAAGCCTTACCGGCAAGATAATCAGGGTTATCGTGAATAAATTTTCCCTCAGAATATTTCCCCCCAACTAATATTAGGTATCTTCAAAAATATGGAAAAAAAAATCATCGGGGAAGAATTAAATGTCGCAATTGCGTTGAAAATTCTCCTGAATCGTCATTCCTGATACCTATTTCTTTTCCGCGGAATTATTTCCTCTTTTCTGAAGGTACCTCATTTTTGTTCGGGGAAAAAATTCCGAGGGAAAATTTATTCACGATAAAAACAAACAAAAAAACAAATATTTGGTACAACAGCTCTTGAAAGTGCCAGGGCCTAGCTTCTCGCAACCACTCATGTTGTGTGCGTTATATTTTTCACACGAATGGAAGGGATCTACAGATCCGAATCCGAACGGCGATTTGAGAAGCTTTTTCGTGACAACAATACTCTCGGATGTTTGTCAGACGCTCGCGAGAGGTGGGACCGTGAAAAAACTTTTTTTGTGTTTTCTGGGATTCGAACTTGGAACCTCATGCGTAGTGATCCGACACACTAACCACTTACGCCATGGTGTCCATGATATTCACGATAACCCTGGTTTGATTATAAACCCGCACCAGGAGAAAAATATGAAAAAGCCGGTCCCCAGAGGTGAAAGAAAACGACACCACTCTGAAGTAATCACCCTGATTGTCGTTGGCGTTTGTCGCTTTTCGACGATTGTCGTTTTATTCATAGCTACGACCTGGTGACCGCTAAACATGACTAAGCAATTTGTTTGTCTTGTAGAATACTATTACAACAACTCTTTCACAGTGAAAAAGTTATGAAAATGGATTCGTGCTACATCTGAAGAATAAAACGACAATCGTCGAAAAGCGACAAACGCCAACGACAATCAAGGTTAATGCTAAAGCGGTTCCGGAGTGGATGGTGTGAGGTTAAAAAGGGGTTAAAGGTGTTTTTTTAGTGAGTAGGAGTCTCACAATACTTGAAACAGAGCGGGACTGTTTCTCGTGCGTGTGTTTTTCCACTATCCCTTTGGCAAAAAAGAAAAAGAAGTTATTAAGAACCAAACAGACAAAGTCACGGGATAGTTTAGAATATATTGGCCATCGGAAAATCATACTGGTTTCTCGTAGTTTTTGTTTTTTTTTTTTGTTATAATTTGTTTATTCAAAAGAATATTTACAATAAGAATTAGTTATACTCAAGGGAATTTCTTAAGGACAGAGAACTTGAACCCAGAACTGAACCATGACATCCAAAAACGTAGATATTTCGAAGCGCACCTATCATGACCCTATGTCCATGACCAGTAACAGTTGGCAAATCAAATTTAACTAACAAATTAAGAGGTGTATATATAGTAAAATTTATTAAAATAAAAAAATTATAAATGTAAATTACATGCTGCTTTGTAATAAGCGACTTATAAATGAAATTTTACATAAAGTTCTTTTTTTTTTTTTATACAACGAATTGAATTAAACATTTTTTTTTTTAATGAAATTTAAATTTCTGTGTTTCAATTGCCAAATTTGATAAGAGTGTTGCACAGAGATCCAAAAGAAGCACGCAAAATCGGCTTCTATTCCATGTCAAAGGTCATAAACATAGAGTCAATCACCGCAAGAGCTGTTGTAATGAAACAGATTTATTATTGTTTTTTTTTTTTTTACTTAGTTTTGGAAAGAACATTATGTATGTTAAAGTGCATAACGGTATGAAAATATTGTTCAATTTTCCTCATGCACAAAAAAAAGGAAATAATTTATGTCTGTGTGAAGATTTTTTTTTTTTTTTAATTTGGACAGAGTTACGATGGGTCTGCAGCGAGTTAAGTACCAGTTAAGGGTTTCTATACTGACGCGTAGAACATTAAAAGTAATACACTGCATTTCAAAACTACCTCTTTCTAATCTTACGATGGTACCTGATTGAGAGACTCTTGTGTTAAAAACGGAAATGATTACTCTGACTTCAAGGAGATTGCGGCCGGAGTCCCACAAACAAGTGTCCTTGCACCGCTTCTATATGTACTCTACATGCGTAATATCCCGCAGGAAAGAAAGTGCGTTGTCGCCACATTTGCAGATGAAACGGCGGTGTGGTGGTTCTTCTAAGAAAAGAGAAGAACCCCATTAGCACTAGGTGCCGTTTTGATACCACAAAACTCATGTACCTGGATATAAAAGGTGTGTTGGTGGGGAGTCTCTAGATCCAGCCTGTGGAGTTTAGAAAGATTATTAAATCTTTAAGGTTTCTCTCTGAGACTTCCTCAAAGGAATCGAAAAAGGGTTTTTCGGCTCGTTGTCTGGCCCTAGCTAGTGCCGGACAGGCGCATAAAAAGTGGATAAGGGTTTCTTTCTCAGTTGAGACATTGCAACTGCGACAGTGTGTGTTCTGTCGGATACATAGTTTGACTGCATGGTCTCCTATAGGCCAGTGACCAGTGGTGGTTGCTGTTATCTTGGCGATGTCCCTGCGCGTTCTGTTTAAGAAGTCGGTTGTTTTTGATTTGTTGTAGTTTGGCCACATATTTCTAGATATGACACAGTTTGTTAGCCTGGTCCATCTGAGGTTGGCTTGGGCAAGAAATTTTAAGGATATTTCTGCTTTGACCGCTCCAAGCGAAATCTGAACTGACTCCGCAAGAAAACTGTGGAGGGCTGAGCCTTGCTTAGCCAGTTCATCCGCAAGTTCGTTTCCATAAAAGTTACTGTGCCCTGAAACCCAAATCAGGGTTACCTTGAGTCAACTATCTAGCGAAGCTATCTCATTTTGGCATTCAAGCACCAGCTTGGAGGATGTAGTAACCGAAGCAATGTCTTTGATGGCTGCTTGGCGCGATATTGACAACGGGCGAAACTATTGAAACAGCAACTGGAAAGCTGCAATATACTATGAATAAAGTCCACGCTTGGATGAATTCTTGGCGTATTGTGCTAAACGAAAGCAAATCTACTCACGTCAACTTTACCTTCAAAAAAGTGGATAGATTACCTGTATATCTAAACTCGACTCCTATACCGTACACGAACGAAGCAACATTTTTAGGAATGACTCTAGATGTTAAGCTTAGATGGAAATCGCACGTAAAAAAGAAACGCGATGAGCTCGAAAATAAATACCGACAAATGTACTGGCTACTTGGAAAACATTCGAAGTTGAGAACATAACAAAATGCTTATCTATAAGCAAGTGCTAAAGACAGTGTGGACGTATGGTTTATAACTATGTGGTTGTACCAGGAAAAGCAATAGGCATAGCAAGAGGCATACAAAGTGGCGCTGCAAAGGAAGGCGAGAGCTGCTCGTGAGCTCTACGAGCAAAAGAGACGGGAAGAACATCGGCTTCTCCAGAAGAAGAAGAAAGAGCATGAGAAGCGCGCGTTCGAGAATATCGAGAGTTTATACTGCAGGAACAATGTACGGAAGTTTTATCAAAAGGTAAAAAAGAACGTGTCAGAGAAGCAATGCCTGTACAGAAACCTGTAGAGATGAAAATGGAAACCTCGTAGTAGAATCACAGTCGGTGCTGAGAATAAGGAAAAACTACTTCTGCAGACTGTACAACGGCGACGAAGACCAACATCCCGCTGTCAGGCAGAATGAACCATTCAACATAGACGATGATAGTCAAAATTTCCGTCCACCTGACCAAAACGAAGTAAGGACACCAATATCCAAGCTGAAATCCAACAAGGCTGCTGGGCCTGACGGCTTACAGGCCGAACTTTTCAAGGCAGCTGGGGATGAATTGGTAGAGTGCATACACCAACTCATCTCTAAGATTTGGTCAGACGAGTGTACGGCTGATGAATGGAATATCAGCATTGTTTGCCCGATCTAGAAGAAAGGAGACCCCCTCAACTGCGCCAATTATAGAGGCCTCAGTCTCATCAACATCGCATACAAGATCTTTTCTGCGATATTGTGTGAACGCCTCAAACCTTTTATCAACGGTTTCAAGCCAGGAAAGTCCACCATCGATCAAATACTCACACTTCAGCAGATTCTGGAGAAAACCCAAGAATTCTAAATCGATACTCATCAGCTCTTTATCGATTTCAAGGCCGCCTATGACAGCACCAATAGAGAAGAGCTTTGTAGAACCATGTCTAGTTTTGACATCCCTGCCAAACTTGTCCGTCTGTGCAGGCTGACGATGGAGAACGCTCGCTGCTCCATCAAGGTCGGTAATGACCTCACCGAGATCTTTGATGGTTTTAGACAAGGTGACGCGCTGTCATGTGACTTCTTTAATATTGTACTTGAAGGAATTGTGCGGAACTCACAAGCCAACACCGGAGGCACAATCTATTACAAGTCTGTACAACTGCTTGCATACGCCGACGATATAGACATTATCGGAAGAACTCAGCGGGATGTCACCGGTGCGTTTGCAAGCATTGAGGCGGAAGCGGCCAGGTTTAGCGATAAACGAGCGCAAGACCATGTATATGGTGTCAACAAGAAGGGACAATCAACGCCAACGAATTGGACAGAATGTCACAGTGGGCAGCTATAACTTCGAGGTAGTATGGGGGTTTGTTTACCTTGGCTCTGCTATAAACTCGAAAAACAAGATCAGCACAGAAATCAAACGAAGAATACCTCTTGCCAATCGCTGTTTTTTTTTTGGGCTTATAAGGCAATTCAACAGCAAAGCCCTATCTCGAACAACTAAGCAGACTCTATATAAGACCTTGATCATCCCAGTCCTGCTTTACGGCGCTGAAACATGGACTTTATTAAAAGATGATGAAGATATCCTTGGTCGCTTCGAGAAAAATTCTTCGTAAGATTTTCGGTCCCGTTTGCGTTGACGGGTTTTGGAGGAGAAGATTCAATCACGAGCTATACCAGCTGTACAGCGACATCGACCTAGTCGTAAAACTGCGTATTGGACGTTTGAGATGGCTAGGACATGTAGAGCGAATGGACATCAACGCTCCGGCCCGCAGAGTCTTTGAATCTAACCCCGAGGGACTGCGCAGTAGAGCGAATCATCGCCGTAGGTGGCGCGCACACGTTCAAGAAGACCTCGACCAACTTGGAGTGCGCAACTGGAGGCAATTAGCTAAAGACCGAGCTAAATGGAGAGGCTTGTTGGTTGAGGTCCAGGTTCACACCGAACTGTAGCGCCACCTAAGTAAGTAAGTAAGGATGTACAAATCTTAGGTGGACAAGTGGATCAACATGTCTAACGACAAAACAGATTTGGCCGAAGCTGAATCTAAAACGTTCTAAGAATTTGATTTCTCTGAACAGATTGCATATCGGCGCTATAATAGGTGTCATCACTGGACACTGTCTAACAGGCAAGCATGCTATAAGGCTAGGACTTTATGCAAACGACTTTTGTAGAAGCTGTATGGATGAAGAAGAGGAAGAAACTACTCGTCACCTTCTTTGTTTCTGCCTAGCTCTCTCCCGTAGAAAGAAGCTTCACTTAGAACCGCCATATTACAACGACTTAGGCGACCTGATAAATATCGATATTAGGAACAGCATCCGCTTAATAAGAAGATTAAAATGGTTTTAGCGATTGGGTAGAGAGATTTTCTCCCATGATCCACGTGATATCACAATGGACCTATTATTGGCCACTTCAACCTTACCTAACCTAGTCTAGTCATAAATACTGGTACACTGGCATTCATTTCATATTGACTGCTATTTGATATGTGACATTCATGCAACATTGCCGCATAAAACCTTGTTGGCTTCAGTTGTTTACAATTAAGGAATGGGTAATCATCGAAAACCGAGTTGTTGTAGTTGGCCTTCACAACTGCAATATGGAAAAGATGAGATCTTTCGGATCTTGCGGCCGCTTGGACTCACTCGTAATTTTGTGTATCCTACTGCGAAGTTGTTCGATGATATACATAGGAGGAATTCGAGACTGCCAAAGATCCGACCGTCCGTGGATTGTAAGGACTCCGAGTGTCATCAAAGCCATTCAATCTCGAATCAGACGAAAACCGCTGCGAAAACAGAAAATCTTGTCGCGGGAGATGAAAATTTCGCAAAATATGCAAAAGACACACTGGACACTTACAGTCGCATTGAAACAAAAATTTAAAGCAGTATGCAAAGAACGTTCACCGACGAACTCTGTTCACTGACAAGAAAATCTTCATCGTTGAAGAATCTTTCACTAGTGGGGAGTGCGCTCTGACGGCGTTACTGACTTTAATTGTTCCGAGAAAGGAGTTGAAACTTCGGCGAAAATTTACGAAACAACTGTTTTGGAAGACGTTGTAAAGCGCCTCAATCAAGCAATGTTCACCAACAAGCCGTGGACATTCCAACAAGATTCTGCTCCAACTCACAAAGCCAAAACCCTTAACAGTGGCTCAAAAACAACGCTCCCGACTTCGAATCATCGGATGATTGGCCAGCTGGCAGACCAGATCTCAAACTATGGTCCGTTTTATAGGGCATAGCCTACTCTATTCGACACCGAAATATTTAGTCTTTAAAGCGAGCGAGTGACGGCCATTTCGAATAATGTATTCTATGATTTGTAGCTATTGAGTGCCCCAATAGTCTAGTATTTATGACTAGACTAACCGCATGTCTGAATTCTTCAGTCAGAGAGAATAATAATGGAACTAATAAGGATAAGTACAACTTCTGGTAGAGCTCTTTATTTCTATTTTTACTAATTCATTACTCCACAAGTATCAAGTAGATCATTTAAGCGAGAGCAAGGACGACCATCTAGGCCTAATGTACGAATTAAACCCTGGAATTAATTTAGCTACACACTTCAAACGAATAAACCCCAATTATCTTCGATTGGGCTGTCATGTAACTGAATTGTGGCTCTAAAACAATGCCATAGTTGAACGGCATACGTGAACAATAGCGTAATCTTGATTGCGGGAAAACTTGATTTTTGGCAGAAAAACTTGGCAGATGCTGACGTTGTTTTGCAGATAGCACCAATCTACTGTGAAAACACCCACAATAACAATGATCCAACACAAAAAAAAAGGTGTGCGTTTGTAGCTTTGAGATGCAGTGTACTTCTAAGAACAAATTTTTTTAAAGCATGAGGAAAGCATGGGAATGATTTACTTTGGACAGAAATGAGAGATAGTTCTCTATTCACAGAGAAAGAGTAAACGATTGATTCTATTGTGGCACCGTACTAATGGGCTGACCGGGTAGTTTCCACAATGCCAGGACATAATTGAGGGAAACGGTTAAGTACGCTCTTTCTTAAGCTAGCGCATATCACTAATAATAGAAAATAAGAAAGTAAAGGTAACAACGAGTAAGCCAAGCCTCTCTTCTAGTTTCTTTGCGGGCCATGTCGAAGCCTTAACGTAGATCGAATGTGGTTTCAATATCTTCCAAAAACCGTCAACTAAATTGATCAACATAATTTCACGACGTAAGGCACTGGTTCCGCATATCGAATGTACAATCTTTTTACGGAGCCAACATAAACTCTGACTACCACGTATGTTGCAGCCAACGAAATACTATTGTATATCCAGACCTTTTGCCGATCGAATATTCCTTAATATCCGGAGAAGTCATAAATCGCCAGCACACAAAAATCGCGGCATTGGGAAGAAACCGTCAGTGATGCTGCATCTAATGTGCCGAGTTTTTACCGAACACCCGTGTGGTTTGACGAAGAATGCCGCCAAGCCCATGCAACAAAATAAAATACATACAAATCAGTCAGAAGGACCAAACTTGATCACAATCTCTATGGGCAGAGGAAAAGGGAAGGACATAGACTTCTCAGAAAAAGAAGAAAGAGCATGCGAAGCACTCGATTATAGAAATACAGAGATGGTATTGCAGTGACGATGTTAGAAAATGTTACCAAAGGTAAATATAACTTAGCAATGCTATAAAATAAGAAAAGGAGCCTGCAAGGACTAACATGGAAATCAAGTACTAAAATCAAAGACGCTGCCAGGGAATGAAAATAAAACATGTGCAGACAACGTTGATCAATATTCCGCTGTCACCTAGAGTAAACCACTCAACGTAGACGATAACCAACAGCACTTGCGTCCACCCAACCACGACGAGGTGAGGACACCGATATCTTAACTTAAGTCCAATACTGCTGTTGGTGCTAACCGACAAACTCAACATCCGTAGACCGTAGCGTGATGCCAACAGTGCTTTCGTTAGCATTGAGACAGTATCCACAAAAATAGAGCCAACGGTGAATGAAGGCAGTACAGGGTATATGCTTTCAATAAACAGCTAGAACTTTGAGGTAGTAAGCTTCGTCTACCTAGGGAACTGCTGTGAACTTTAACAACGACAATAACGCGGAACATAACCGAAGAATCACTTTTGCCAATCGATGGTCCTTCGGATAATGAACTGTCAATTGAGTAGCAAAGTCCTCGCTCAAACAACAGATAATTCTCTGCACAAGACCCTAATCATTCCAGTTTATTGCTCAATATCTGGGCATAATTCTAGATTCCAAATTAAACTGGGAGAGAAAATACTGCCGAACACGTCAAAAAAGCCAGCGTAGCTTCTACTCCTGCAAAAAGGCAGTGAGTAATACGTGGGGCTTCAAACCAGCTGTGGTGTACTGGATATACACGGCGGTTGTAAGACCCATTCTCACATATGGTTCACTAGTATGGTGGACGGTACTGGAGAAGCAATACCAGCTTTCAAACCTCACCAAAATCCAGAGGGTGGTGTGCATCGGAGTCATGGGATCAATGAGAGCAACACCAACAGCGGTAATGGAAATCGTGCTTAGTTTCATTCCGCTTGACATATACTGCAGCAGTCTGGCGGCTAAAACCGCTGTAAGACTGAGAGAAGGCCGATTGTGGTCATCGAGCCTTTACGGCCATGCCTTCATTCTGTCCCGATGGGGGACTACCAGTGGATTGATGGAAATTGATCACATGAACCCGATGCTAGCATTTGAAAGGAGATTCGTTACAAGAATTTCTGACAGAATGTACTGGAAGAACTGAAGAACCATAAAGAAAAAGGAACTAGCGTTCTATACCGAGGGTTCTAAGACGGACGTTGGCACGGGAGCCGGAGTTTATTGTGAAGCCCTAGGAATAAACCACTTCTTTAGAATAAACGACGAATGCAGCGTCTTTCAGGCCGAGGTCACAGCCATCATACAGGCTGCTGAAATTATACGCGCGAGTAATATCGTTGGTAAAACTATCACTGTCTATATAGACAGCCAGGCAGCCGTTAAGGCTCTGGAATCTACTGTAATTAGGTCGAGGCTTGTGAGAAACTAAAAATCACTCTGAAACGAGATATCTAGAGCCAATGCAGTGATCCTCTGCTGGGTAGCAGGGCATAGGGATATCGAAGGTAACGAAAGGGCTGACGAGCTTACTAAAAAAAATGGCAGGCACTCCACTTATCGCGGGCCCTCCCCCTGTAGAAACTCCAATCAGTTCCTTACAAAAGAAAATAGAGGATGAAGCCACCGGTCGAGCAAACAGACGCTGGGTTCATCTGGAAACATGCGCAACGGCCAGGGCGCTATGGCTGGCCTACAGCAAGAAGAGATCACCTCTCTGGTAAAACTTAGTCGTTATAACGCACGGGTCATTTCTGGCATAATTACCGGACTTTGTGCCATTGGCGTTCACGCGGAGCGGCTCGGTGTGCTGCATAATGACTATTGCAGAAGTTGCAGGGACGAATAAAAAATTGAATCTGTTCGTCACCTGTTGTGCGACTGTCCTGCCCTATCCGTCAGAAGAATGAGGACTCTTGGTAGTTACTTCTTCTCCGAGCTGTAGGACTTGGGTAATGTTGGGCTGATGGACCTCCTGAGATTCATATCACTTTCTGGGTAGTTCTAACAGCGGACTTTCTTTACAGCGTTTCCAGTGTTGAATGATTGAGCACAATGGACCCGTACTGTTCGTCTGAGTGAACAGTGACTCTTGTCACAAGACACCCATCTATCTAACCTAACCTAACCTACGGTGGAAAAGGACTTCAACCAGTTTTGGGGCGCACAACTAGAAACTTACTTAGCTTACAACTGGCAGCAGTTGTCCTAAGATCAAGCTGGACTTGTTGGTTGAGGCTCAGGTCCAACCCAATCGTATAGCGATCTAATTGAGTAAGTGAAGAATCATTGCACTTATCTAATGATCAAATGATCAAATGATCTAGGGTACGAATTATCCGTTATCGTACGAATTATTGTCGCAGTTGTAGCCGAGTTTTCGACTTGTCACCATCTGTACTACGTGAGTTAGCTTAAAGAATATGGGTGCATGTTTCAAAACTAGTTCTATCACACATTTCCCGACAATTTATTGAGCAGTAACTAAAATAATAAGGTACAAGGTTTTGTGCGACAGAAATGACGTGTAGAAATATTATGGACAGTTCATTGGAATACTAAATTTAATGCAAATTACCTTATTAGCTATTACATGAAAATTAGATTCGTACACTGTGGCTATCGCAGTTAGAAACAAAATTAAAATTCAACTCACAGTGTTATCGATTAAAATTCGCCATGAAAACATTATTATCTAACTACGCTTTAATTAAAATAGCTAATATCATTTATCTACAGTAGTACTACTTCAATAATCCCTTCATGTTCTGACCGAGGTTCGTTTAAATGTGAAATTCCCCCGAGTTCAGCTGTATGAATGAATAAGAAAACATCATTATTCAATTATAAAAAATTTAAAATACGATTTACAACATCTACTACTCTATTTGGTTCTTACTCCCTTTCGAAACACCACACAATGCAAAATGGCACCACAAATCGTCAAAAAATGGCATTTCTCATTGAGAAATTAATCAAATATAACAAGCATGCTTGTGCCATTTGTTTTGAAAATGCTATTTTGAGTAACAACATCAAAACTAATCTACTCAAATTTAATACTAAACACACAAAAATGCAGCATTTTAACGATAAAAACACAAATACAACATCAATTCAATTATACTAAGAATAATGCATTTTATAGGAAGGAAGTTATAGTACATAGAATAGCAGTAGTAAGAGTAGCTTGTACTATATATTTATAGTAATATGTAGTAGTAGGATGAAGTAATACCTACCGATTTACTCACAAGTCCAAGTTGAAGTCCAACCTGAGGCTGTGGTACAGCTGACACTGGCGGTGCTGATACTGGAGAGGGATTTACAGATGGGGGAGCATGTGCCCCTGCACTATGTGGTGCTTCGTGGGGTGTTGTGCTGTGAGCCTGTTGCAGTGCGCCTGTATAATATCCTCCATTTAATCCTGTTTATATTTTAAAGTATAACGCATGTATGATTTGCAAAAAAAAATATTTAGGGGAATTTTTATGCAACGCTTTAAATTTTTTTTTTTTTTTTTTAAATTTCTATTTGTTTCGCCCTGTTACGTGGAAATGGAACAACACAAAACAAATAAATGTTATTCAAGCTAAACTTATGGCAAATGGTTTTGTTTTTTTTATGTTTTTTTTTGCGAAGGACTTTTCATCAAGAGTAGGCCTAGGATGTAGTACAATTGGACAGTTTCCAAAAATATATATGAATACACATGTAAAAGCTCTCATTGATTTAATTTTTCAACTAAATTTCATTAAATTAGATATTTTATTCAATACTTCCTGACAAATAACTGCTACTATTCTGACTAACAAGTGAATTTACGAAAGGCAACAACAGGGATCGGTATGATTATTTGCATAATATTTTGAATTTAAAACACATCGTGGTTTGAGCGGAGACATTTCAATCTGTACTAAATAGCAGCCACTTAGCTCCATATTATCAGCATAAGTCTCTTGTTTTGCATTGGATCTCTCATGATTTTATGCCGATTTCTTTTTTATTTTAAACTGAAGTTCCGAGGTTGATCCCCCCCCCCTAACTGGGGGCCGTTTTTTTCACTATTGTTTAACTTGCCGAAAAATCCCAAGTTGGCTAGCTTCGGAGTTGATTTCAACTCGAGAGTTGAACGGCAAGTTGAAAAATGTTTTTTTTTTTTTTCACTATTTCAACACCCGGTTTGGAAGTTGTAATTAGCAAGTTGGTGTACTTGCTCTTCCGAGAAATTCCCTGGGATATTTGTGACAGATGACACATAATATGCCAGTCTCAACTTTAGATGTGAAATTTATGATTGCTGAGTGTTATTCGAAAACAGTTACGTTTGAAAAAAATCAAAAGAATAACTAAAAAAAGTGAAGCAATGGAAAAAAGTAAGGGAAACAAAAAAAGAATACCAAAAATAGTGTACACGGCGAAGGAGGAAGATTGGCTCGTAAAGAATGCTTTGGAGTAGAGTTCCATAATACAAAATAAAAAGACGGACGGTGCGATGAATCGCGACAAAGACAATGCGTGGGAGAAAATTGCAATCGCATTCAATGTTACGCCGCCTGGCCAAGTATGTAGTTGCTTTGCACTTATACTTTTTTATTTTATTTCATTCTTTCTATCCGTTTTTTCTCGCAGAAAAGAAAATATTCAAAAATTAAGCAGACGTTGAAGGATCGTGCGTTTTACTTTTTAAGAGACGCCAAACAGACCGGTGGTGGTCCGCGCAAAAAGAAACTACCAGCATTGAGCGAACCACTGCCACAATTGGCGGTGCTTTTGACGCCTTCTACCTTGGGTCTTGCTGCAATATCTGGCGATAGCGACCATTCAACAGCCGTCAGCACTGCAATATGCTAGCCGAAATCAAAAGTTAACTAAATTTGGATTTGCTCAACTTTTGAATGAATGAAGTTGAGAGAGTTAACTTTGAGTGAATAAAAGCAATTTCTCAAGTTGACAATAAAAATCGCCAAGTTGTGTTCAACTTCGAGTGAATAAAACGGCCCTAGATGTACCAGTTTGTTCAATAAGTTTTGTCGTTCCATAAGAGGTGGCGCTATTAGGTTCGTCGTTTTATTTTTCTAAAAACGGTAGTATGTACTTTTTTATGAACTCGTGCGAAGTTTCATGTAGATCTGTTAACTCATTCGTATATTTACAGCTGTTCAAAGTTGTCGTGCAGTGTTTTTTTTTACAATGGAACAAATTGAATAAAATTCTTATTTTCGGAAGATGTAGCACCAAAACAAATTCATGAACGGTTGTTAAAACTGTACAAGGACTCTTCACCTTCGATTAGAACAGTAGATAGATGGGTTGCCAAAATTAAAGGTAGTCTCCTTCTTCTTCCTTTTATCAGCGAGGTTATGATCCGAAAATAAGGGATCACAACCCTCCCACTTCACCGTATTTCTACTGATCCGCCTGTGGGGTTTCGCCTAAAATTAAAGGTGGTCGTACATGTCTTAAAGACGATTCATGTGAGGGACGTCGAAAAAGGGCATCAACACCAGAAATCGTAGCAAAAATACAGGATATGGCTTTGGAAGATCGTCGATTAACCGAGAGAAATTTAGTAGAAGCCCTAGGCATCTCATTAGGCAGTTTGAGCAATATTTTGGCTGAAGTTTTGTGTTTCAGAAAGTTGTGTGCACAATGAATGCCGCATTCGCTAACAATGGAACAATTCGAATTCGAATTCGAACATTCGAATTCGACTTTCGCAGCAACATTTGGAGCATTTTAGAAAGGATAAGAAGGATTTTATGCGTCGTTTCATCACTATGGATTAGACTTGGGTCTACCACCATGAATTTGAAGTTGCCATCTATTCTTTTTTTCGCGGGATACTCCTTTTTCGGCTCCCAAAAACCTATCCCGCGAAAATTTTCTAAATCATCTTTTTCATACAAAATTCCTAACGTATATAATATTTTAAATTTGATATGTGGCGAACATTAGACTGTTAGACTGAACGATGACAGCAGGCGAATATTGTACACGTTCACAGCGAACGAGTAAAGGCCGAATTATAATATAATATTCGGAAGCAAATGTCATAATTCTGCGTTAAGTTTCCTTCAGTACTGTCAATAGCAAAAGTAGCCAATAATAGGCGTATGTGTTCGGAAGCAATTGTGTGGTTCATAGCCTTTCACAGCTGTGCAACAGTCAAATTTTCGTAAGTAATAAAAAGTGAACGAAACTTAACGAATCTAAGCAAAATGCTATTATGGTCGCATAATACAAATCCTTTGTATTCGCACTGTTTCGGAAGTGGTTGTACGAAACCATTCTTCTATTATAGGTCAGCCTTAAACCATACACATTACTACTATCATCCATGTGCGCTTCACTTTTTGTTCAATTTGCTGCACGTCAGTTTTAGTGAACTTGTTCGCATCAGTGTTTCGTTAATCTAAAGAAAAAAGGATTTCGAAACCGAAAGGAAAATGCATCTTCAACGGGAAAATTCACGAGAGTCGACACATTGAAAGCGTGAAATGCAATTTGACATATTCATGTATGGAGTTCTACAACTTTTTGAAAACGAATCCAGATTTACTCCTCCAAATTGCTAATAAGGGGAAATATTCCGCCAAAAATGATGCCAATGCGAGTGCGATTGACGTTCAAGACGGCGAAGTTGTAACAATTTTGGTTGATTGATTGGTGTAAACGTATAAGTATTTTTGACGAATAAAATATGAATTTGATATTCTTTTATTATCCTTTCTTTTCATTTCGATATCCAGCGAAATTTTCGGCCAAAAAAAGACGGTAAAGTTAAGTCCATGATCCTGAATCAAAACAAGAGCCTAAGGAAGTGGTGTAAGCCCAGTATTTCGGGTCCGAAACGAGTTAGGGTCCAGAAATAAGCTAAGGTGTTAGCATCAGTATTTTGGAATGCAAAAGGAATTTTGTCCGTGGATTACCTCCAAATTGGTAAAAAAAAAAAAAAAAGCCCCAGCTGGATGTAAAAATTCGTGAGAAAAGACCTGGGGGCGAATCGCGTCCTCCGTCAACGGATGACTGGTAACGTAATTTGTATTGTGCTGTTGGTAGATCTAGCAACAAAATACATACAAATTACGTGACGAGTTATCCGTTCACGGAGGACTCGATTCGATCCCCGGTTTAGAGAAGAAAAGAAACATTTTTTATCACGACAACGCACCCTCTCAGACAGCTCAAAAAACCGAAATCAGTGAGTTAAAGTACGAATTGTTGAAACATCCACCATATTCGCCAGATTTAGCTCCCTCTGACATCTGGCTGTTTTCACATCTCCAAAAATTCATCCGTGAAGAACGATTTTTATTAGGCGTGAACACGAATATTTGTGTATACTCTCGCTGCTGCATAGGAAGTAGGTATACATAGTAGATCATTCGATTGATTTTAGACGATGTCTCGAGATATTTACCCTTTGCGCCAGTTCTTGGTTCTCGCTGCTACGTAGGAAGTATGTAATTATAGTAAATCATTCGAATGGTTTCAGACGATGTCTCGAGATATTGGAAGAATCAATTATATCATTCAAATGTGCCCATCACTAAGTAGAACGTATACCCACCACAAATCGCTCACACAACTTCGTTGCTCCGCCAGGGTAAGTATAGCTTGAACCAAATCACTTGAACGTGCTTCTGAAATAAAAATGAGTAAAACTCGCACAAATAAAAGAGACCTGTGCAGAAAAACGTTCAAGTGATTTGGTTCAAGCTATAGTATAGCTGCGCAGGTCTCTTTTATTTGTGCAAGTTTTACTCATTTTCATTTCAGAAACACGTTCAAGTGATTTGGTTCAAGCTATACTTGTTGTCTGGCAGGCGCTTGTATCTAAACAGTACTTGAGTGCATTGTATATTTATTTACGGATTATTGCAACCCTTATAAAAAAAAAAAAAACAATCCCGCGCGGTATTTTTGTCGAAGTTCTGCCGGTGGGATTTTGTACTTCTTAAAATTGTGTGACTTTTTCACGCGGAATTCTGAATAGCGGGAAAATGTGCCTTTCCAATTATTTTTGCAATCTCAGGAGTTACAGGAATAAAACTGGAAAAAATATTCCCTATTCTGCCAACTAAGTACTCTGTATAGAACTAGGACCCTCAGAATTGACCCTGGTCTAGTAACGACAAATCAGCTCTCTATCAAATCGTCATTCCACTAAAGCTCCAAGATTTGAACACCTCATGCAAGACCTAATTTTGAATACTAAGGGCCTTCTTAAAAAAAAAAATGTTATAAGCTGCACGGAAAAATAATAAATAGTAAACATTACAGACGAGAATATGTGAAACTTAAAAATTGTATTTAGGCAACGTCATTCCGAAAGCATTTCCAAATACTTATAAATATTTATAAATTAATATGTTAATGTCTTGCCTTGATACATACAAATCTTGAACTAAAAAATCGGTTCTTTGGAAAAAAAAACTTGAATAGAACTGTATCAGAAAATCAGCTCTACCGTGAATAAAATTTTCCCCGAACAAAAAATTGGTATAAATTCCTGGGGAAGAATAGCCATCGTGAATGGCAATAGAAGCGAAAGGCAAAAAAAAAAGCAAGTCAGATCCGCAGTGATGTCAAAGTCATGCTGATCGTCATCTTTGACGCCAGTGGCGTGGTTCATCAAGAATACGAGCCACATGGCACAAACATCACCAAGGAGTACTATCAATAGGTTCTGCGTCACGTCATGATAGCGCAGCCGCCTTTTCTTCACATTTGATACAGAGTTTTGCTGTCAAACACAACAAACCGGTGCTTCGTCAGGCTCCCTACTCTCACGACATGGCTCGGTATGACTTCTGGCTTTTCCCCAAGCTGAAAACGCTTCTCAAAGGGATCAGATTTCAGTCCAAAAAAGACAACATGCAGAATGCGACGGACCAGCTGCGCACCATCCCATAAAAGGCGTTTCAGCGCTGCTATTACTAAATCCGTATCGCTAAGCTTTCGCTTTTAATCCATCCCATTACTAAAAGCGAAGGCGGATTTCAAATGACATATGGAAACCATATGAAGGCAAGAAATTGATTTTATAGTAAAACAAGTAAATAGCCAGCATGCGCTGCCACGTCTCAAAAATAAGATACTAGATGTACAAAATGCAAGTGAACGATTGTATACGCATCGCAACACCACAAAGACGATTGGGAGCCACACTTTACACGATGTTCACGGAGATCGTCGCCCGTGCAAAATGAAACACGTGTACAGCAGCTTGTGTCCACAATTTCTTATAATTTCTCCCACCTCACCTCACTCTTACGTTCATAATTGGTCTCGCAATTACCGTTATTACTTAGTGCCAACGTTGCGTTGCTGTTACGATCTTTCGGTCCCTTCGTTTGAACATTGATAAATATACAAAAAAAAAAAAAATGAAAAATGCATGAAAATAGGTATCGCTCAATTATCGTTGTATAGGGAGATATCAAAAGAAGTATTCCGATCGTTGAACTACTTTAAGATTTGTTCTTGACATGCAATCCATAAGAGGTAAAAAGTTCATAACTATCGGTTGTGCGGCTGAAGTGCTCATTCGGAACATACATATGTATTTACATACAGACTTCCGCTTTTGTATATATAGATGGGGGCAGGAGCTGGTATCTTTGGCCCCATTTACAAACTGTTTACACCACTAGGTCAATCCACTACTATCTTCTAAGAAGAGATCTATGCTATCGAACTCTGCGCCAGAGAATGCATTAGAAGAAACTTCTGAAGATCACATATCCGGCAACTACATCTAAAGAGACGATCACTAACTTCGTCCGCCTCCGGTTAGGCCATACTTGCCTAACACATCAGCACTTACTGAAACGGGAAAATCCCCCAACCTGCTCCTCCTGCAATGAAACATTAAACATAGATCACTTGTTAGCCCACCTTAACCACCGTTTATTAGGAACTAATCGAAACATTTACGAGATCCTTAAAGTAATTAACGAAGAAAACATTTGTATCATTCACAAACTCATCTCTAATCTCAATGTTAAGCTATAGTTTTAGACATAAGCTTTTATATAATTTATTACTGTTATTATCATTGAGCCGAAAGCCTATGCAGCTAGTGCTCCTATATTTGTATAGTACTAACCTTGTAATTTGTAATTACCTTGTTAGGCTTTTAAATAAATAAATAAAATAATATAATGTCAGATAGCCAAGCAGTACTCCAAGTAAGGTCTCACGTCCTTTAACTTTGAGTCTAAGCTGATTTGGAACTGTCTCCAGACTGTTTTGCAACACGCTGCACACAATAAAATCACATTAATGTGGGTCCCTAGATACAAAGACATTCCTGATAACGAAGCAGCTGATGAGCTTGCCAGACTAGGTGCCCAATCTCCTTACATTGGACATGAACCCTTCTGCGGTTACCTAGTAACCAGATAATAATAAAGCTAGTTCACTGGGAATGCGAACAAATGCTTTCACATTGTAAATTTATTAATTTCCCAAAAAAATAGAACTAGAGACATTCTATCAATAAGCAAACAGAATGCTAAGATCCTTACTGACTACCTAACTGGGCACTACTCTCTCAATTACCATCTCAAGAAAATGGGCCGTGTTCAATCGGAAACGTGCCATCTCTGTCTTGAAGACACTGAAACAGCCCATCAAATACTCTGTGATTGCCCGGCCATAGCCAGACTGAGGCTAAAGCACTTTAACAAAGGCGTCACATCACCCTCTGATGTCACCTCTCCTCAGTTCGAACTATCCTTAGCTTCATTATTGAACTAGATTTCAGCTAGTTGACAACTACTACTCGAACAACCAACCAGGGGATAGCACAAAAGATCTTTGTAGGTTGCAGTGCTCCGGGGGTTATTCTCTGCTCTTCCTTCCTCTCCCCCTTAACAAAAAAAATATATATATATTATAAATACATATATAGATAATGGTGGGTATTGATGGCATCCCTGCCGAGCTATTTCAAGCGGCGCCAAATACATCGGCAGATTTGCTGCATCCGCTAATACGGAGAGCTTGGGATAGTGAACAATTTCCACAGGAGTGGAAAAGGGGGATGATCATTAAGCTTCCAAAGAAGGGTAACTTGATGGAGTGCGGTAACTGGAGAGGTATATGTGTTCTTCCAGCTGTAGCCAAAATAATAGCTAGAATAATTCTAGAACGAATTAAAGATCATTTAGATTCAACTCTCGATGTCGAACAGGCAGGCTTTCGCGCTGGATCCTCCTGCATCGACCACATAAACACCTTACGGATCATAATCGAACAATGCGTTGAGTATAGGTCTCCGCTACATTTACTGTTTATCGACTTCGAGAAGGCTTTCGACAGCTTGAATCGAGATGCTATCTGGTTGGCCTTGCGCAGGAGAGGCATTCCAGAAAAGCTTATAGCTATTATCAAGGCTACATATGAGGGCGGCAAGTGTCACGTCGTGCACAATGGTAAGGTGTCGGAGGACTTTGAAGTCCAAAGTGGAGTACGTCAAGGGTGCATACTGTCCCCACTATTGTTCTTGGTGGTTATCAGCGTTGTACTCCGTGCAGCATTGACGGAAGCTAATTCTGGAATTCGTTGGACTATGACATCTTACCTTAAACACCTAGATTACGCTGACGATGTTTGTCTACTTTCACATCGGATAATGGATCTTCATTTGATGGCCCAAAATCTAGAAGCTGAGGCAAACAAAGTGGGGCTAAAAATAAACACAGCCAAAACAAAAGCCCTGACTACTACCCGCGCTCAACTTAACATTGCCGGAAAGCAAGTCGAGAAAGTTGATAACTTTCTATATTTAGGAAGTGTCGTCTCGGCTAATCGCGGTGACACCGAACTGGATGTGTGCAGCAGAATCGGGAAGGCTAAAGCTGCGTTCGGAATGCTGTCCAAAATCTGGAGAAGCAATGTTATTAGCTTAAGAACCAAGCTACGACTGTTCCACTCCAACGTAGAATCAGTGCTGCTTTATGGGTGCAGTACCTGGAAAGTGGACACCATTAACACACGCAAGCTGCAAGTCTTCGTAAACAAATGCTTAAGAATCATCTTGAGGATTTTTTGGCCGAACCGCATCTCCAACGAACAACTTTATCTGAGAACGGGCCAAGAACCTATAAGCATTACTATACGAAGAAGAAAGTGGCAATGGATTGGACACACCCTACGGCGCGAAGACAACTCCATTGCGAAATACGCTATGCAGTGGAATCCGCTCACCCAGGCAGGCAGAATAGCGGGACGCCCTAGGCAAACGTGGCGCAGAACAGTTGAGGAGGAATCGAGCTCTTTAGGAATGAGTTGGAGGCAGCTCAAACGCGTTGCAGAACTCCGAACACGATGGCGCGCAGGCGTGGTTGACGCCCTATGCCCCCCGAGGGGTTAAAGGACATAAGTAAGTAAGTAAGTATATATAGATAATGTGCCTACAATTTGAAAGTATAATTTATTTACTTATTTGATTTATAAAAATTAACATCAAAAACATCAAACCGATTAACAAGAATTTTTGGTTTTGAACAACTTTATGACGTAAAACAAGGGATATTGCGTAAGGGATGATGCATAAAATTTTCATTATTCACTTTTATTGGCTTGTTCAATAAGTTTTGTGGTTTTTTCTTGCAACTGGCATTTCTCGCTTCTGTAAATACCGTTATGAGCAGAGATAGGATTTTGCTAACTTTGCCTCTTTTTTTTTTGCTTAATCGGAAGATAGTATCGACTTTAGACAAACACGTTTCATGTCCTCCTGATTCCAAATATATGTATTTTATTTTGCCTTTTTTTGCCTTTTTATATCATTATTGCCTTTTTTTGCCGTTGTTGCCTTTTTCTGCCTTTTTTGCCTATTTTGCTTTTTTCTCAAAGTTTGTTCGCTAAAAAAAATTGTAGAAAATGCGCGTTTGCATGCATGTATATCTGTGCAAACATGCTTCTTACGCACACTAATACGCATACCTAAATTCCTAGACGCGTTCAAATTTAAAACGTCTAGTCCGTGGGGAGAGTCAACATGGAAATATGTATGTACATGACCACAGACGGTTTGCACTTGTATGTGACCGCAGACGTTACTGTGTATAACTCTATTACATATTTCCTGTTTGTATGCAATACATAATATGCGGATTATTTTGCTCGGATTAAAAAAATCGACAGCGTTCTTGAAGACGATGCAAGCTGTGTTGTGTTTGCAAAGGAATTGATTGAAGATGAAGCAGTACAAGCGCAGCTGGCGTACATCAAAGTCAATTTTAGGTTTTTAGTCGACCCGAATTTTCGAAGACTTACAAAAAACAGGTATTTTTGAGAGTCTGTACTTATAATTTTAGCTAGCATTATTCTGATCAAGGAACATCAATTGGCGAAGTGTTGCCGGTTTTAAAGAACATTCAGCAAAACTTGAAAAAAGCAAAAGGCCCGATTGCAAAGGAAGTCCTGAAGAAGTTTACTGCCGTTTTCAATGCAAATACGGGACAGAAAACTATTGAGCAGATAAATTCTGTAATGAACGGCGACTTGGATTCCAAACTTCAACTAAATATTGATGTTAATAATGTTGAAAGCTTTAAATGGGCTCCACTCGTTTCAGCTGAAGTAGAAAGGTCATTTAGCTGTCTAAAGGCGCTTCTAAGAAAGAACCGGAGAAGATTATTACCAGAAATTTCAAAAAGCTCTTGGTAGTTCAATGTACTATAACTAAATGTGCATTTACTTTCCTTTTCTGATTTTTTAATAAATGCCTTTTTTTGCCTTTTTACGTGTTTTGTTTTGCTTTTTTTTACTTTTTTATGTCAACAAAATCCTAACCCTGGTTATGAGAAACTTTTTTTTTATTCCAGGAGAACGTAGTCCTTACATTGCTACAAGATTTTGTTTTGATTGGACGGGTTTTAAGTGCTCAATATCTTTTGCATTTTAGGCATATTTTAGTTTTGTGTTTTCTTGCAACTGGCATTGCTCGGTTCTATAAATACCGTTGTGAGAAACATTTTTTTTTATTCCAGGAGAACGTACTCCTTTCCTTACATTGCTACAAGAATTTCTTTTGATCGGACGGGTTTTGAGTGCTCAATATCTTTTTGTGCATTTTAGGCATATTATCCCTTATTAAAAAAAAAAGGTGTTCTTAAGAAAAGGTGACACACAACGGGAGATCCGTAACACGGTGTCTCCACGAGCCATGATTCATGCTTGGGCATATGACATGTTTTCAAAAGATCTCATGTAGGCCGCATTATGTCTCCATGTTTGCAAACCCTGGGGCCTCACTCTGTATTGCTACTCTAAAGTCAAATCATTCGAATTCGCAGAATTGTCACTGTTATTCGAATCGCAAATCAAAATTTACGAAAATCAAACAAACTTTTGGTGCCAACTTCAATATCAATTTCTTATCGCAAATCCGGCACTATGTATTGCTAAACGAAATGTCAAAGTAGCTCGAATTCGCATAATTTTGTTCTATTGCTATTTGGTTTGCGGATGTTGAGATAAGCAATTGCGTTTCTTTTAAAATGTAAGTATTTTATGGCATCTAATGTTATTTTTAACATGAAATACAATGAAAGTGATATACATAAAATAGTTTTGTGAAATTATTTGATTAAAACGTGTTTTAGAACATGAGGGCAGTCCACCAAAAATCAAATGTAAATGCTCCACCTTAACTTCTCTTGAAGGTAGCAGTGGATAGAATGAGTAATGTGGGAAATACACGATACAACTGTTCTACGAACGGTTTCACAGCTTTGGTGTTGTATTCGATAATTGTGTCGTGTGTATTCACACAACCGACCGTTGTGCCGATATCGTATGGTTGCATGGTCTTGACTGTACAACCGCTGTAACATACACAAACTGTATGGAAATTATATGGTGTGTTTGTGTAAAATGGCTGAATAAAATGTCTGGTTGTACGTAAGTCGTATGCAAATTGTATGTGTGTGCTGCATACAACAGTATGCCGATGCCGGTACGACGGTTGTATCGTGTATTTCCCACCTAATACTCTCAGTTTCGGGTTGAACCAACCACTGCTATATTTTTCTTCTACTTTTTATCACTTAACTCCATTATTTTCGACCTATTTCTAATTCGCCTGCGTTATTCTTTCTCCCTGTATGTTATCTTGATGGAACCACAATTCGACAGCATCCAGTTCCATTTCTATAACATATATTTAACTTTCTTTCTCAAATATAAATAAAACACAAAATTCTTTGGAACAAATTATGCTCCAAAGTGACATTTCAGCGTTCGATACTCGAAACTAGATTCGCACATTTCATAGCCTCAGTTGGCAATACTTCCATTCGATTCTGTTTTCTTACAGAGTGCCGGCTAAGATTAGAATCGCAAAGCACTTTCGCAAAAATTTGACTTTCGAGTAGCAATACAGGGTGAGGCCCAAGGTATGTGTGTGCTGCATACAGCAGTATGCCGATGTCCGTACAACACAAGTCGGTACGACGGTCCCACGGTATCATGTATTTCCCACGTAATACTCTCAGTTTCGGGTTGAACCAAACACTGCTATATTTTTGTTCTACTTTTTATCAGCTCCATTATATTCGACCTATCTCTAATTCGCCTAAGGTCTATTCTTTCTCCTTGTGTGTCATCTTGATGGAACCACAATTCGACAACATCCAGTTCCATTTCTATAACATATATTTAAGTTATTTTCTCAAATATAAATAAAACACAAAATTCTTTGGAACGAAATTTGCTTTAAAGTAACATTTCAGCGTTCGATACTCGAAGCTAGATTCGCACATTTCATAGCCCCAGTTGGCAATACTTCTATTCGATTCTGTTTTATTACAGAGTGCCGGCTAAGATTAGAATCGCAAAGCACTTTCGCAAAAATTAGACTTTCGAGTAGCAATACAGAGTGAGGCCCCAGATCTCCTGGTTGCTGGCACAGGCTCACTCAAATGAAACTACTAAGATGACCCAACTAAGCTTCCGTCGTGATTTGGCCATGTCCTATTTACTGCAGTCAAAACATCACCCTAAAGGACACAAAAGCCTTACATATTTTCCCGGAGGTTAAGTAATTCGTTTCGACCAAATCGGGCACTTTGTGATGAAAACCATTTAAAACAAAAAGAGGCGATTTACAGGAAATTCCTGCAAATCAACTGTAAGGATAAAATGTTGCAAGTGTAACATGGGACTCTTGCATCACTTGCATCACTTGTTTTCAACCTTATCACACTGTATATATTTTATTTATTCTTGTTTTAAAAGCTGTGAAATATGTTAAGCTATTTTATTTTGTTATTAAAGCTTCTTTCTTTACAAATACAAACGATTTTTTAAAATGCCGTTTATTATTTGTACTCATATTCTCCTAGTGTCGTCATATGACGACACCCCCTAACATCGTATTCATCTTGTGAAAAATTTGGACTAAATTTTATTCGTGTTGGTCCATTTAGTGACACCGTGGTGAATTTCATTACTTTTGGATAAGTATTTCGTTACTCCGGAGAATATGGGTTAACTTTCCGCTTATAAAACAACAAAATTGGCATAAAAAATGTAACGCCATCCATGAATTGCTGCTTTTATTATGGATTCCTTCAGCAAATTGATGAGGGAATATTCCGGGGAAATCGCGTTGAAATTCCGGGGAAAATTTTATTCACGATACCAATTTTTACCGGGGGATATTTGTTCCCTCGTTCGAAATTCATTGCCGATACCTATTTTTCGAAAAAGGGAAATAATTTTATTCACGATAGCCCTGATTCAGTTTCTTCTTGCTTTGAATGGCAAAGGTTATTTCGTTTGTCTAGTTTTTTTCACTCCCCAATAAATCTTAACAAGGAAGAAATATGACTACAGTTGTTTTTTAATTACATTTTCACACAGCATTGGTAACTAAAAACGTTGTTAACTCAAAAATGCAAAAAATCAAGTTACCTAGTTATTGAAATCAGGTGACGATATAACAATACAAACAAAATTCCGAAAAATTCCTATAACACGACCCTCAAGCTTGTCAGATTCTTTTTCCTCTCAAAAGTTAAAAATTCTCTCAGACCCTTAAAGCGGCCCTTACACGATTAATCGATTAACATCATGCATCGTGTATGTGTAGATTGATGCTACCCCTTACACACATCAATCGATTGACGGAAATTTTTTAGTTTTTATGAGTTCTCGTGGTGTACAGATGTGCGATGAGTGAAACGCACGATTGTATTTCATGATCTGATTGATTTCTTTGTTGTTAAAGGAATATCTGGCAACTGTATAAAAGTTGAAGAAAGCTTTGATCTCTCCTCTGATCATTCTCCAATCATTATGACGATAAGCGAAGCTTTGATTAAAAAAGTAGGACCGGCCAGATTAACTGGCGCGAAAACTAATTGGGATGGCTTTAAAAAAGATATTGAATCAAATATTGAGCTGAGCGTATCACTTAAAACGCCCTATGAACTTGAAGTTGAAGTAGATCGCTTCGTCGAAATCTTACAGGATGCCGCGTGGAAGAATACTCCCAAACCAAAGAGAACCCCGGCCAGTTACATTCAAACTTATCCGCAGGAAATAAAAGAGATGATTAAGGAGAAGAGAAAAGCGCGTAAAAGATGGCAACAAACTCGGGCTCCGCAACATAAAGCACATCTTAACCGTTTGTGCAACTCACTAAAAAGATCCATTAAAGACCTTAAGAATAATGAAATACAAACTTACCTAGAAAGCTTAACGGCAGAAAAAGATTCTAACTATTCGCTTTGGAAGGCTATAAAAGGTAGTAAAAAACCTCAAATTCAAGCCGCGCCAATTAGGAAAAATCAAGACGAATGGGCCAGGCATGATAAAGAGAAAGCGGAAGTTTTTGCCGCCCACCTGGAAGAAACTTTCAAACCGTTTGATGGACAAGCTCTTATTGAAAATATGAATACGTCGTATATAGACAATAGCGTAATAAGAAATACAACGCTTACCGAACTTAAGGAAGAAATAAAGAAACTTAAACATAAGAAAGCTCCTGGATACGACCTAATTACGGGAGAGGTTCTTAAAGCACTACCAAGAAAAGCTATAATTAAGCTTCTGTTCATTATAAACGCCGCGATTAGACTAGAATATATTCCCAGTCAATGGAAAGTCGCCGAAGTTATAATGGTCCTTAAGCTTGGAAAACCGCCCAATGAAATAACGTCTTATAGACCGATTTCGCTTCTTCCAATTATATCCAAAGTGTTCGAGAGAATATTGGATAGGCGAATACAGCCGGTAATAGAAGAAGGGCATCTCATCCCTGATCATCAATTCGGATTCAGAAGTAAGCATTCTACAGTTGAACAAGTACATCGAATAACACATGTAATCGAAAAATCACTTGAAGAAAAAAAGATTTGTTCAAGCGTATTCCTTGACGTTTCTCAAGCCTTTGACAAGGTCTGGCACGAAGGCTTAAAGTTTAAATAACGACAAGTTCTGCCAGAACACCTATATAATATTTTGAAGAACTACCTTACGAATAGGCTATTCCGCGTCAAATTTGGAAACGAATATTCTGATTTTAAGGAAATAATGGCTGGGGTGCCGCAAGGAAGCGTTCTTGGTCCGGTCTTATATCTATTATACACTCGTGATATACCGCAAGTAGAAGGCACTGAGCTAGCTACATTTGCCGACGACACTGCCATCTTGACAGTAGGTAAAACGGTCGAAGATACTACAGAAAAACTGCAAGAAGCTTTGAATAGAGTAAATGAACGGACAAAGATTTGGCGAATCGCACTCAACGAGACCAAATCTGTTCATGTAAATTTTACTTATAAAAAAATAAATAATTTGCCGATCTTTTCAAACTCGGTTCAAATCCCGTTTGCAAACGAGGCTAAGTATCTTGGAATGACACTTGATACAAAGCTGAAATGGAAAACGCACGTTAAGAAAAAACGCAAAGAACTAGATAACAAATATCGAGAAATGTATTGGTTACTTGGAAAATATTCCAAGCTTAATATAGAGAACAAACTGCTTTTATATAAGCAAGTGCTAAAGCCTGTATGGACATATGGTATACAACTCTGGGGTTGTACCAAAATAAGTAATATTAAAATTTTACAAACTTTTGAAAATAAAGTGCTAAGAGGTATTGTAAATGCGCCATGGTATATCAGAAATAGCGATATCCACAGAGACCTTGGCATTAAAACAATCGAAGACGAAATTCAAACCTACGCGAGAAAGCATAGAAGTCGACTAGAAAGTCACGTAAATATTACAGTCCTCCAACTTTTGGAAGAAAGAAATTTACTGCGCCGTCTACAAAGAACCAAACCTTTAGACTTAGCGCGATAAGTAACCGTGTCTAAACTGCGGAGCTGGCAGGAACTTCTAATGGGAAGGTACCTGCAAAACGTCATTATTTCGCGAAACGAAAACTACTTGATAAGTCGAATACTTAGTTGTAGTAAAAATAAAAACAAGTCTGTCTTGAAGGGAGGTTGTAAGAGGTGGGTAAGAATCCCACACTACTATGAGCACGCGCTGTCGATCCTCATAGTGTCTTGTTGAAGATTTTCACCTACCCTCGGAAAAAAAAAAAAAAAAAAAAAAAAAAATTGTATTTCATCGCACTTGCACATTGCGTAGAGGAAAAAAAAAATGTCGAGAAATGTTTCGGTCGCTGTAGTCTTTCCTTTTCCCTCAATTTGCCGCTAGAGACAAACATGTTGCCTTTTCCACGAAACTACGCACGATGAAGTAATTACGTCAATCCAACTCTTACACACATCGATCAGCATGACGATGGTCATGCAAAATCAAACTTGTTTTGATTTTCATCAATCAGCCTTCACCTAATGTGTGTGACGCATACAGAAACATTTTCACAAACAGATGTAAGTGATTGATCGTGCAAGGGCCACTTAACGTATTTGTTGCAGTTTTCTTTTTTTTATTGAATGCACTTTCGCAAAATAATAGAAGAGAGGGAAAAAGATGAACAGAAAGCTTTTCCATATGTTTCGGTTGACGAAAACGGTAAAAGCTTTCTTCTCTCTGAATATGATCACTTCTTGTTTCCGATCGTCCGTACCTGGGAGAACTTTTCAATTTTACTGTTGCACTATCTTGGTATTAAATGGTCTTCGGTGTCATCATCAGTCGTTAAAACTCTCTTTCACGATCAAGCCAAAAAAATAAAAAATCCTTAAAAGCTGCTATTTTTTGGCACTGTACCATCCGCATAAACATATTTAAAAACCTACTGTCATGAGCATTTTAAGCAAAAACAAATGGGAATGATGGAATTGAGTTAAAACATAACACGATCGCGTCTGAAAATGATAACATCTAATGAGAGCTTTTACACTAACAATTCGTGTATCAAAATATTTACAAAAAAAAAGCTACACTACGATTATGTCTCCGAGAGATATGAAATATGAAAGGCTTCGAAATGCAAAAGCTTCAATATGAGAATAAAGCTTTTTGCACTTAGTTTTTTTTGTTTTTCTGTTTTTCTGTTTTTTTTTTTTCTTTGTTTTTGTTTTTGAATAAAAGGACAATACATACGAAAGTAAGCGAAACAACACACGTAAAATTACCTTACTGAACTTCACTCACACATGTATATCACACGTATCACTCTATTATACAAATATTACTAAACCAAATTGTTTTCTAAAACTTATTCTATTATTTTTGTTTCTATTGTTATCGTTTAAGTAATTTTTTTTTTTTTTTTTGCTTGTCATTTGCATTTTGACTAATTCGAAATAAAAAAAAAAATAGTTATGCTCTTAAAAATAATGATTCCATCATCCCATGCTTTTTTTTTAATTTAATTTTGTCTTAGTTTTAAGTTTTTATCATTTCTTTTCGCAGTTATATGTTTTCAGTCGGAGAAAGAGTAAGAGAGAGAGAGAGAGAGAAAAAAAATCAACTTATAGAAAACTTATTCGCCATACGAAAACGAAAACGCACAGTGTGAATATGAATACAACAAAATCTAACGTCCGTCCGGAGAGAGAAAATATAAATAAAAAACCATACAAAAAAAGAAACATAAAATAGTTCGTTTTGTTTTGTTTGTTTTTTTTTTTTTTTTCTGGAAAAATTTAATTTTATTTAGCTTTCACAGTTATTAAAAATATTTTATACAATATAAAATAACAGTATTTTTTTTTTTTTTTTCTTCATCTTTCATCTTGTTTTCTATATTTTGTTTTTCCTTTTTTTTCCATTTTCGGCTTTATTCTTCTATTATTGATTTTTTATTTTTTTTTTTGCATTTTTTGCATTTGCAATTCTATTATATTCAACATACTTCGGCTTTTGTTCATTTTTTTTTTGTTTATAGTAAAAATTAAAGTTAAAATAAAAAAGAAAAATAAAATAAAAAGGAAATAAAAATTAAATTAAAAAGAAAATCTTGTGCAAAATTATATTCTCTTTTGTTTTTATCTAACAACATTCGTCTTTTGTCTGTATCTTCTCAGGTAAAAGTGGTTTCGAATTTTTTTATTTTTTTTTTTTTAGTTTTCTTCTTTAATCTGATGTATAACGGTTCTTTTTTTATTTTTCTGTTTTAAGGCGAAAATAAACGCGGATGATGAGATCATTTTTTTAGAGCAAAATATATATTTTTGTTTTGTTTCGTTTTTTTGTCAACATTATTAATTTCTTTTTCTAATTGCTACTATTTCATTGTTTAGTTGATAAATAGTTTTTGTTATCAAATTAAATTGCATGTGTGTACTTATTATAAGAAATATATCTACTATAAGAAAGTCAGTAAGATAATTTTAATTTTGTATTACTTATCCGCTTTCTCTTTTTTGTTTTAACAGTGATTTCAATATTTTTTTTGTTGGCGATTGTCATAAAAATTATAAAATTGTGATATTCTTTTTTCTTTAGTACATATTTGTCTTTTAATTTAAATGTGATGATTTGAAACACACTAGTTGTAATGTTTAAACATATGCATGTGTTTTTTTTTTTTTTTTCATTTAACTGAATGTGCATTGTGTTTCTTTTAATTTTAGGATATAACTGAGACTATATTGTGCCACCAAAAACTCTGTACATAGTATTATAAATGTCAAATAAAGAATATAAGAATAATGATAAACTGTAAATTTGTTTAGAATATACGTGGTAATTTGGAAGGTTCACCCGTTTCTGTAGAAAGGGTATTTCATCGTACTCATCGTTCTTTTAACGACACAGAATTAAATGCTCAAAGATAGACGATGGATCTATCGTCAGATAGAGGAGTATGAACATTCCTGTATGAAGTTCACATCAATTTGTGGCCGATCATTTCAAAACTAAGAATGTGCTCTCTGGGAATCTCATTCACTCACGCTCGAATAAAATACATCTATACCACGTTAACGCAACGGCAAATGAAGTAGGGACACAGGACCAAATGCTCAAAGATAGACGAGTGATCTATCGACATATAGAGAAGAGTATGAACATTCTTGTACAAAGTTCACATCGATTTGTGGCCGATCGTTTCAAAAGAAGGAATGTGCTCTCTGGGGATCTCAGTCACTCACGCTCGAATAAAATACATCTACACCACGTTATCGCAACGACAAATGAAGTAGGGACACAGGACTAAATGCTCAAAGATTTCGAAACTAGGAATATCCTCTCTAAGAATCTTATTCACTCACGAATAAAATAGATCTACACCACGTTAACGCAATGGCAAATAAAGTAGGGACACAGGACTAAAGGCTCAAAGATAGGCGATGGATCTATCTACAGATAGAGGAGAGTATGAACATTCCTATACAAAGTTCACATCGACTTGTGGCCGATCGTTTCAAAAGAAGGAATGTGCTTTCTGGGAATCTCATTCACTCACGCTCGAAAAAAAATACATCTACACCATGTTAACGCTATGGCAAATGAAGTAGGGGTTACTGCAGACTATTTGAGCACAAAGCTTTAAGGTACAGCACAGATTCACACCCTTGTGACTTTGGTTGATAGATATATGTAAGTTGATCGGATAACAAGCTTTCTAGTCTAAGCCCACAAATCAGTGGATTGCAGGCTACTGAATAGTCGACGACGAATATATTTAAGTGCATGAAACGCAAAACAATATTCACATGTTTTATCCGAGGTTGTATATCCGATGGGAAACAGGCTTTAGACTTTTAAAGAAGGCAACCAGGCAATGCTAATCAACTCTTATCATGAGAGGGAAAAAATGCGCACCTAAAAAATGTGTTGGCGATAGAAGAGAAATGAGAAAAGTGACCTTTACACGCAAGCGCTTTACCACATGATTGGAGTGTACGCACAGGAGTGTGGTAAAGAACGAGTGAAATACCGCGCCCCAGGAACGTGGTACCAAAATTTGGTTACAACGTCTTTTACTCCCGAAATTACGCGTTCTTGAAGCGTACCCTCCAGGAGTTTGAGTCTAATGGGCAATCGCGCGTGAAATACCGCGAGAAACTGGAACGTGCTGGAGTGTACAGCAGTTCAACAGTTTTCGCTGGAACGTGCGGTAGAGTTTACCAGAGCCAGTGTCATTTGGTGCGCTCAATCACGTGGGAAAGAGTTGTACTACTAAAACGGTGAGCGCGCGCAATCGCTCCGTACTGAGCACACGCGCATTCCGTTGCACAACTCGTGCCATTACATGTGCACTCTTTCGCGCGCAAAATATCGCATTCCACGTTTTCGTGGGGTAAAGAACGTACGTGTAGGGGAAGCTAAAGGATATACAAACAACAAGGCGCTTATTCAAAAGAGAATGGTCGAGTAATATGGGCTGTTTTGTCCTCTCGTATTAGTCGTGACAAAATTAACAGCTTTGATCGGTAGGTAGGTGGAAAGAAGGAAGTGTCTGTTTATTATCATGAGCCGTTTTGGAACAACAATTGTTGTTGTTGTAGCAGCTGTGTAGCTGAGGTTGACGATCCTTGGTCGAGGTATTGTCCTCGAGTCGCTCCTGTACGTAGAATCGATTGTCGTGAGAGCTCGTTGGTGCAGTGGTTGGAAAAACGTCGGTGGTATTATTTTCCTTTTTATACTCGGGTGGCTGGTGATTGCTGTTCCCCGCTGGAGCTTGAACTTGCACACATCGGCTAACGAGCAAACACTCTATCCACTGCACCATTGCCACCCGGAACCACAATTCGAGTGACCTGGTTGTTTCAGGGTGTTGTTTGAAAAGACAACGAGATATTTTAACCCAACAGCTTTGATAATTGAGGCACTTATGTAAAACCATAAGCTAGTGGGCTGGTGTAGGGACAGAACTGACTGTTTCTTTAGTCAAGTTGCTCAAAAATCTGTTGATAGTAACCATTTTGTAGTCTAATTGTCGATTCAAAGTTTAAATTTTATTTTCACCGGACAATTTTAATAGCGTTGAACCGGCGAACTCTACAGGCGGATCAGTAGAAATGCTGCGAAGTGGGAGGGCTATGATCCCTTGTTTTCAGATCATAACTTCGCCGAAATAGCAGGAAGAAGAAGAGTTTTAATAGCGTTGACTTGAAACAAAAATAAGTACACACAAATGTGAGTTGAACGAATAAGGAGAATAAGGGGTACTAGGAGAATTAGCATTCGTAAGTTGCATCGAATGCTGTGTAAACAAATTGGGACAGTTATGCTTGCTGCGTTTTTTTTTCAAGCCTCTGATGTGCTTTACGTTTTAATAGGCGCATGTTTTTGACTGAATCGAGGGCAAATTGAGGGACATTTTAGCAAGACCACAGCCCATATAGGTTTTGGTTTGAAACAATGTAATAACTTCTGAAAAGACCATGCGGGCTTAGCATCGGCTTGCGAAGGAGAACGGCGGACAACGACAAACATGGTTGCACAACTTGAGTGACTAGTACCGAATGTCCACCACGGAGCTGTTCAGGAACGTCGGCTCCCGCGAAAATACAAAAAGGATGATTTCCAACCTTCTAAGAGGAGAGGCACTATAAGAAGAAGTGAAAAACAAAATTTGTCTAAGAAGAAAACCAGTCCCAATTACAACCTCATTCAAGTATCCACTCTAATTAGCTAATCGAACTATGCCTCGTATATGACATCGACTTGAACAACAATCTCTCAAGTCACTCTGAAGTGAATTGATTGTTCTTATGTATAGAGATGGAAATCAAGAGCATTTGTTCCAGGTATCTTATATCAGTGAGCGATGAGTTTGGCGATTATCTGGTTAATTGTCGCGAGTTTGAGAGTCATTACACTATATACGATATTCCAATAAAATATTTGCACATGTCAGATGGTTTTTCATACTCTTATCTCTTTTCTTGTGCATCCGCGCTTTGAATTTACTTTTTTTTCATTTTCAAACACCACAATAGAATTTAATTTTTATAAAACAATCACTGGGATACAACGAGAACAAAATACACATGTAAATATTTTTCAAGAGTATTATGACTCGAAAACGTTATTTGCAGGACATGATTATGACATATTACTGTGGACACAAACACATACATTTAACATATAAAACACATAAACAAAAAGAAAATAATCAATTAAATAATTAATATGAATGTGGAATAGAAAATAGATTAGATTACAAAAACAACAATTTAATTATTTTTTTTATGTCAAAAATAACAATTTAAAATATATATATATGTATATACGTATGTATAGTAACTTTTCGTATACAAATATGTTTCCTACGTTCGTTTGATTCCGATGTGTATGAATGACCTATGTACTTCTCTGCCTGTCTCTTGTATAAATGCACAAAACAGGAAATATATTTAGCAGTGGAAGGGAATTTTCTTGGAAACTTACACAAGCAGTAGATTTTACAGGGTGGTCCAAAAATATTAAGTGGATTTTTAAAATTCATAACTTTGTAACGAAGCAATTTTTTTTAGATTGAATATTCCGATTTTGAATAATGGTGTACTGGAATATCCCACAATGGGTTTTCGAATTTTATATTCGGCATAACTCAATTGTAAGGACACAAGGAGAATTTCGCAGTCATTTTAATATAAGAAGTGCACCGTCTAGCAGTGCCATTGTGCGTTTTGTTGCACGTTTTCGGAAAGAAGAAGCTGTGTTCAATCATAGACAAACTGTGAGACCTGCGTCCAGACGTGATACAAAATAAGCTGCGTACAGACATCTGTTGACGAATACCATTCAGTATCGACCAGGCGGCGCTCGTCCCAGCTAAACTTTACACGAGCGACTTGCAGAGAATTTTAAGAAGTGGTTTGCATTATTTTCAAATAAAATTCAATTTAGTCAGCAACTGCTTGACAGAGACCGCTCAAATTAGTCACTATTGGCACACAGCTTGAAAAACTAAATTAAGATGGCAATTGCATATGTCAGACAAAGCCTATTTCCATCTCAATGGCGTCGTCAATAGACTCAATTTGCGTGTCTGCGGTGTAGAAACCTATCGAATAATTCAGGAGCTGTAGATGTATCCACTTCGAATCACAGTTCGAGTTCAACTGTAATCGTGGCACTCTCAAAACTGATCGCAACCCCTTTTGCAGTTATTTACACATATCCCTCGATTTACACACAAAATATTTTGTGTTTTATTTTAATAATTTGAGAAGTTTACCGAACATGCTTTACCAAAAACGCATTCAAAGAGCAACAGAAAGAAAAATAGAAGCTTTTGAGATGTGGGTGTACAGAAGAATTCTACGTATCTCATGGGTCGACAGAATTACAAATAAAGAAGTGCTAAAACGTGTTAAGAAAAATTGGAAATACTTCTTTTAATCAAAGAAAGAAGGCTTCAGTATCTGGGTCACATAATGGGGAACAGAAAATATCAACTCCTCCAATTGATGCTACAAGGAAGGATTGAAGGAGAAGAAGCGTCGGAGGGAAGAGTTGTTGGTTATCAAACTTGAGAAAATGGCTGAATCTTTCAAACAAGTGCTGCATCGATGATTTCCAACCTCCGAAACGGAGTGGAACCATAAGAAAAAGAAGCGCATTCAATTGGAGGGAAAGGACTCAATTATGTAATATTATTGCAGTCGATATTGATGAGTTATTGCAGGATATGGAGATTTCAGATGCAGATCTGGTGGACTTAGTAAATCAGGTGCCCGAAGACATTAGGAAAATCAGTTACGATGATAGCAATAATGCAGTTGAAAAGCTTCGACTGGGTAGGAATCTTGAAAAAAATAAAATAAAAATTTTAACGAAGACCTTGATACCGAAAAAGCCTTAAAATTCCAACAAAAGATAGCAAAATCCCGTTGGTCAATACGTAGACATTTACAAAGATATCCGCCAAAGTAAACAAGTTGATCACGGATTTTATTACATTAACCAAAAGTAAATCTGACAGCATTCCATTACTGAAACCGAAAATACAGGGAGCAGCTCAACTTGTGAAGGCGTACGTACAAGACATTCCCTCCCGTGAAATTTCTGTTAGTGACTTAGGCAGTTACCACGTTTATATGACGGATTGAATCTAGATTCAATTCGATTCGAGTACCATATAAACGCAGATTGGGTTGAAATAGGATGGACTCGATCAGAACACAACATTTTCTCAAATCGAGTTGGGATTTTGCATATAAACGCAGATGGAAAGATCGAGTACGGATTCAAAGGGAAAAACTTTAGGTCGGAAAACAAACTTGATATTAGAGCTTGAGCTGGCCTTCCTGAAAAAAAAAACCACGAAAGCATGAACTGAAATAAGTTAGTTAGTTAGTTTGTAAGAAAGATTCGGACACAATGCCAAGTACAAATTGTTAAAGTTCCATGCTCCACGACAAGTTGTCGATAAATGACGAAACTCAGCAGCCGAGGTAAGAACTGTGTTCATACTTTCAGTAGTCGTTATTTTTCAAATGTCAGAGGACTCATGCCTGAAACACAATAGCGCCTCGACCTCGGCTTCGCCTGATGTCTATGAGTTGAACTATAGGAAGTCAATGTATCCTATCACAATGTCGCTTCCACATCGACATCACGTTTTCCATTCGTAAAGAAAAACGTAATGCTACATAACGACACTCGAACCCAAGGCAGAAGTTGAGATGAGCTGAACTTTTGCTTTACTTTGACATCTAACAGCTATGGAACAAAGGAAAAAATGTAAACAAACATTCAACGCGCTATCGATGTGGATGATACGTAACGGGAGCAAAACCGAGGTCGAGCTGATATTGTTTTTGAGGCATAACTGCAGTAAGTATTACGAATATCCGCCGAAATGTGCCAAACTAAAATATAGCAAAATGTTTTTATGCATCAATTCCACTTTCATTGAAATTCACCAGTATTTTGCTTTCAAAAAAAAGCCTTAGCACGGAGATTCAATCAGTTACGGTACAGCCCATCTGTGGATGCATGTATTTTTGAATAGGGATGAGCAGTAGAGAACAGTGCAGTGAAACAGGTTGAAACCAGGTTGGGAATTTTCATAATTTTTTTTTACATTTTGCCAACAAACTGCTGTAGTTGTTTTTGTGATGCTTTCTCGCTTGCCAATACTTTTTCAATTAGTTTCTCAATTCATTTGTATATAGCATTGCAAATTTATACCAATAGTATGGTAGATTGTAGCGATTGAAGCTAGGTAAAACGTTTGTTTCCTGACTTCTAATTTATATTACACAGTGCAGGTTGCGGCGCAAAGGAAATTCAGTTATTAAACATGCCATGCAATCAAATACCCTTACTCAATCTGGCAGAACTGGTGGCCGCCCTAGGCATACGTGGCGCAGAACGGTTGAAAAGGTATCTAGAGCTTTGAGAATGAGTTGGAGAGCGTTGAAGAGCGTTGCAGAAGTCCGAATATATTGACGCACAGGGGCGTTGTTGAGGACATATGCCCCTCAAAGGGTGACAGGAGTTAAATAAGTAACTAAGTGCAGTACAAACTTCAGTACAAATTTCTTCAGCAAATAGCGCCAATGCATGTTGAATGTTACATAAAAGCCAATGGTTTGTTTTGTAAGCATTTTTTGGTTGCTACTTAACTACTTTTGTTGTTTACCTCGCTTTAGGGGGTTTTACACTTGTATCGATTCCACAACTAAGGAATGTGGTCAACCTATGAGGTGTGAGATATCAAACCGCCCAAAAGCCAATGGTTCTTTAACAGAAGTTTTCTATACCTGTAAAGGCTGCTACAAACTTTGTTATTTGTACATGGTTATTTACTATTAAAGCCTGCTAAGGCGAGCGCTACACTATTGAGTATTATGCGCATCATAGGAGGACTGAGTTATTGGCAGAGGCGTTATTTAGCAGAAGTTGTCAATCCTATTAACTGTTACGGGACAGACAAAATCAACAGTGGGATGAGTACGTAAATGCACAAAGGTAGAATGACTGAAACTGCTCAGAAATAATTAAGGAAACAGAGGATTTCCAAACACTCCACGCGAAGTTGTACTTAATGGTTGTTTGAGGATACTAGGAACAATTCTATAAAGGACGCGGAATATCATATATAGTATGGGCACGCAGTATCTGCATCTATAACACGATAACTACATGCAATACCTATTGAGAAAATAGGAAGTTCATTTAGGTGATGCGGTGAAGTGGGAGGGTTGTGATCCCTTGTTTTCGGATCATGACCTCGCTGATAAAAGGAAGAAGAATAAGGAAGTTCATTTAGGTGCCCCATCGACGTATAAGACTCTGCACCTATCCGAACAATTTGGTTCTTTAAAAAGCTTCCCCCAAACGGTTGCACAACAATTAAGAATATGAAACATGTTTTTTTTTTTTTTGTGGAATCCGATCTACCTACTTTTGTGAGTGGAATCCGACCTACGCCATCGCGTCTAACCAACTCTATATGATTTCAAAGAGAGCACATCGGTTGTTAAGACAATAGGACTAGTTGGAAGCGACCCTTTATCACAATAAAGCAGTCCATGCACTATTCAATTCGATTGCAATAGTTTTTTTTTTCTATTTATTTTCTTAACAACACAAAAGACAATTGAAATCATTCACTACCACAGCTCAAACACGACTGGCACTTCATTTGGCAACAAATCAACCAATTCGGCCACACACGATTCAACTCAGTTGAAAGACCTTGTGTTCAACTTCGGGTAATCGAAAATCTTTTAATTTTTCTTCAACCAACTTCTCAACCGTCAAATCGATCAAATGACTACGCCACACACGGGTTGATTTTGATTTGACTCAGTTTACAATGGAGTTGAATTGTGTATGGTGCGCTTAAGCATTCAATTGCTTAGCTAGTTGGTGCATGGCAAAATCATCTTGTGGTAGGTCAGGATTTGCAGGTTTTTTTAAAGGCTTGTAGGTTTGTTTGTATATTCTATGGGTGGTAAGTTTCCAAGACATCCCTACCTTCCACTATTATCTTCGCATCAAAAATGTTCATAACAAGCGTTTTTTTTTTCTTTTAGTTCAGAGTTCCTTTTTCTTTTTTTTAGCTCAGACACATCGGAGCTTTGAATTTGTGTTTCTTTTTCGGCTAACAGCATGATCAAAACGCACTCTATGAACTCAGAATAAAGTAAGTACTCTATTGAGTATTCTAATTCTGTTAAAATTTGTACAAAAGTTCTGTTTTTTTTTTTTTCTTATAACAGATAGCGGCTGTAAAAGTATTCCCTGCCTTCTCTAATTATAATTTTTATAGCTAATCATATGACAACTAAGTGCTCAAGTGTGTTTCATTAACAAATCAGAGCATGATTGATTTGCTCGAGCTCTGTTCTGAACGAAAAAAAGAAAAACGACAAATATATTCACATGAACACGTGCCATTTATACAAAACTTGTATAATATTTCTCTGGTGTCTGGTATTAAGGGGTTAAGTCAAAAAATAGCAAATTGGTTTAAGTCAGTTTGTTTTCTTTTCTGATTGGTATTACCAACTTAAGTTAGCGCAACTGCTTCCTATAGTAATTTACTAATCCACAGGCAATAGTCAGTAAATTGCTCATATAAAAAGCGCACTTAAAACCTCATTTTCTGGTAACTGCAATTTCTGACTTAACCCCTTTTTACCTAACGTCAAGGATTTGTCAATTCAAAATCTGAGTTTACTTTCACCTTAATTTTAGTTTATCTCTTCGTTTATCTATAGGCAAATCATTTCTCTTATAATTTTTATGACATCGGAAGAATGCTTTTTTTTATTCCTTGTTTTCTCTATTTTAAGGATTCTTCCAAGATTTTAAGTGAGTTTTGAGTTGAATTTTTTTTTTTTTTTGATACAAAAAAAAAACAAGAAAAGGAAATTACAATTTAAAAGCTTATTTGTGTGATTTTATACAGAAAACAGAGAATCATTTTATGAATTGGTGTGAGTGTGAGAATATGCGTGTGTGTGTGTGTGTTGCGCGCATGTGCAAACAAAGTTTCTTCTTAACAACGCTATGCATTGCATAAAATTAAGCCTTAAAAAAATCATGTCAGTAGCCTATTTTACTTATTTAAACTTTTTCTTTTTATACTTTACGTTAAATTTAAAATTGATATGTATAAAGAAAAGAATTTAAAAAAAAAAAAAAAAAAAAAAAAACATTTCTCTCGTAAAATTATATTAACTTTAACATTTTGCATCTCGTTTTTTTCTAATTTCTTGTTGATGCTTTTCGTAACTGAAGTTCAAGCAGAGATATAAAATTTAAGAAAAATCTTTACTTTAAGACGATAAAGAGAAAAATAATGATAATTAAGAAAATTGTGGTATGGAAAATTTGATTTGATTTTTACAAGGATTTTGTTGTTTTTGCTTTCTGTGTTTTGCTGGTTGGCTTTGTTTTGTTTTGTTTTGTTTTTTTTTTTTCGTTTTTGTTTTTCTTTTTAGAGTTTTTTTTTTTTTTTGATTTTTGTAATCTTTCTTTTCATTTTTCTGGATTTGTTAATATTTGTAGTTTACCTTCTGAGTAGACTGCCGCAGCGGCCGCAGCAGCAACGGCTGTAGCTGCAGGTGTTCGCATAAAGTATTCTTTATTAACACAATTCCTTAAAACATCTGGAATATTGCCGACAATCGCCCGTCGAATTTCAGTGGCTGCCATTTCCCGTAATTCTGTAGCAGATGCTTCGCTGAAGAAGGCTGCATGTGGTGTACATATAAGATTTGGAGCATCTTTCAAGGCTCCCTAGAAGCAAAAAAAGAAACAAAATGGTTAGTAAAACTCACATTCAATAGTTGGTGTGAGGTGTAAGATGTTTTACTACAATCTTACTTGGAATACATTATAAGGTTCGTTCTCGTGAACATCTAAAGCTGCAGCTCTTATTCTTCCTTGTTTCAATGCGAGCGCCAGCATTTCGTCATCGACCAGACCGCCCCTTGCAGTGTTAACTAAAAATGCACCAGGTCTCATCTACACCAAAGAGATTTAAGATTATGTTATTAAAAAAGAAAAATTCTGTTTTCTGTGTCAGTAGTAGACTTACCTGTTTAATTGTGTATTCGTTAATTAAGTGATGGTTGTGTTCGTTGAGGGTACAATGTAACGACACACAATCTGATTGGAATAGAAGATCTTGTAATGTATAGACTCGTGTTAGACCCAGCGATTTATCAATGCCATCCGGAAGATATGGGTCGTAGAATATAACATTGAAACCAAAAGCTTTTGCTCTCAAAGCTACAGCTGATCCGATTCTTCCTAGTCCAACTAATCCTAAAGTGTCACCTCGAATTCTAGCGCATCCCTGTAACGAATGCAAAATATTATAAATTAATTTCTTATTCAAGATAATTATAGAAATTATGACTTTTTTTTTATTTAAATCGAACTGTAACAACCGAACATCTTCCAACGGCATTGTTTAATATATTATCAACCACGTAAACTTAGGAAAAGTTCAATATGCGACTGATAATCCGTCTTGTAGCAGAACTTTGTGCGATAACGCATAGTTCGAGCCGCGCAGTGGTAAGCAATGTTCTGAAAAAATGTTCGTTGGATTGCGGCAGGATTTTGTGGGGCGGGATTTCATGGTCAACCCAACTGCACAACAACAACAAATTGGTGCTCAACGTCGCTTCTCAGTGAAGTAAGATTTAACACGGAGTACAACAGCAAAAAGTGACTGGGATGCTTTTTAGCTTTTTTTTTCAGTCAAAACTGAGTTGGGATGTTTATTTTACGCTAAAAATTTCAGATGGCGCTGAGAAGATCTTTTTCATTCAACTTGAATGATTCAGTAGAACAATATTTTACAAATTTAAGCACAACTTTTCCATACTTTTTATTTCAATTTCAATTCAATCACCAATCTTCAAACAATAAAAAAAAGTTTTCAACTAGATTGACTTCGGATCGTTTTGTGGAGAAGCTTTTACTTTGCTTTGCATAATTCTCACCAAAACGCACCATATGTAACAGCTTTGGATTAGAACGACTTTACTGTTGACGAGCCACGCGAAAGTAATAAGAACAACTACTTTCAGATCTGCATGTAGAATGTTTAGGCTGACATCAAGACGGTCGATCTAGCAGCGTTTATTTAAGTGAGAATATATCGCCCGAAGTAAACATAGACGAAAAGTGTTCAGCGTCAAGCATATGAGCAAACGTTAAAGGATAATTTGTATTGATGCAGATTTCATCAACGTCTAACAAAAGATAAGGACAACATGACCAAAGATTACTTTTAAGAGCTACATGACGATTGTGACGCCAAAAAAAGGAAATGGATATACGAGTATAGAGCAGGGTTATCCTTTAAATTTGGGCAAATACTGGAGGATCCGTACAGAGATACAAAAGCTACTGTGTGGGATGGAAACAATTGTCGGACTGGTTTACAGCAGAGATTCGATTGAAACATGGCTGTAATTTTAGCCCATCTATCTTTTCAATCTTCTTAGATGGCATTACCGAATTCCTTGGGGGCTAAATAACAGTTGCTGCTAATGTACGCTGACGATTTAGTAGTTCTTGCCGAATCGTCACAAACACTGCAGCTCATGATAAATAGAATAAGCGATTATTGCACTACCTGGAACTTGACAGTCAGCAACGAAAAATCCAAAATAATGAGCAGGCGGTAGAAGATACGCTCACAACGAAAGATGGTCGTATAGGGGAGAAGGTATCGAGTTTGTTAAGGAATACAAGTATCTGGGCTAGCTCATTACGAAAACACCTAGAAGAAAAATTAGCTACTTCGAAAAATGCAATTAATATGGCGTGGAAAAACATTTTTGATGCAGCGGAGGTAAAATATAAAGTATTTTTGGCAACAGCAACAACTACCACATAACACTCTACTACTGACTACATATGCCACTTAGAGACAGGACTAGTACCATTATTTATCACCACGCTGAAGCTGCATGTAGACTACATACTGAAGGGAATGGCAATGGAAGATACGCGAGTACCAAAACGCATAGCTATGCATGCTCGAGAGAAAAAGATCCTGTGGTATGAGAAATGGAGCTAGCAGAACAAGCACGTATAACAGTCGATATCTCAGTAAATAACCTGCAAAGTTGGAAACCATAACTGTGCCATCGACTGTAAAAATTGGACCAACCCATCCGAGAGGACTACATAGAAAGCGTGAGAACATCAACCCACAGACAAACATACAGCCAACTGAATTATAATTTGCAGCAAAAAAAAAAAAAAAAACTATAATATTCCAAAAGCGATTATACTACAGAACAAATAGCCACCATATTCCAAGCAAGAAGGAAGCTATTACAGCTTAACTATATCCCCCATAGGGATGATCTACCAGTACTGTGCTCTGTCCGCAATCTTTCCCAGAGAGAGGAGATAATGCACTTCATGGAAACATGTCCAATTTTTAAGGAGCATTGAAGATCTTTCTTCAACAAAAACATACTTATTGGGAGCGAAGTCCTAGAAATCTTAAACGGATCGAACTGGAATAGCTTATATGAATTTTGTAAAGCCGCAATGAAATCCGGAAACAAATTTTAGACGAACGTTTTTAAAATATTTCATTGCAAAAACAATTCGCTTTGCAATGTAATAAGTTACTATTTTCTATTACGAAAACCTTATGAAGTTGTCAATCTGGCCGACGGATTTAATCCAATCCTATAGATTATATTATGAATTTGTAAAAAAAAAATGTTATACTGGAAAAAAAACTACTACTACTACCACTACAATCACAATATGATCAATCTTGTTGATATGTAGTTGATCTGAAAGAGCTAGATGTCTGAATCAAGTGCCTAGCTACTACGCTCCGCTGCAAAGTCGAGTAGGTTGAAAGTGTTACCAATGCTTTCTGTAGGCAGTACTTTATGAAAGTGTTTACAATGATACGAGTATATTCTGGATTTACTACCGAGAGAATTGTTATCAACTGCAACAGAATGCATTACCCCCAAAATTAATTTAGGAGTGGCAATGGTGTAGTGGTAACGTCGTCAATTGCCACGCTAATGGTTTATGGTTAAAATCCTCATGTCAGCAAGCATTTATTTATTTCTCATGAAATATATAAAGTCAGTCCGATCAATTTCGAAAGCTTGTGTGAACACTACTGCGAAGGCATAACACTGGCAGTAGCTTGGTCATATGGCTGGAAAAATTGTTCGCTCTATTGATGATGATTTGCCTATGACATCGGTTATCAGGAAAAAAAATACTGTGAATCGGAAGCAAAGACAAAAAAATAACAAAAATCTCCCCAGTTATCTGGACGCCACCCCTGGAGTTTCTCTAAAGCATAAACAACTGAGCTTCAAGTCGCTACACCAAAAATCTTTCTCTCTCTCTATCTATCCTTTCATACGCATGTTAAGGGTATTCATAACGCCTTGATTGCACGCAAATTATAAAAAAAAAAAAAAAAAAAATCACACAGTGTTTTACAGTCCATTTCCCACGAACGCAAAATGGAAAGATGAATGAAGAACTGTGCCGGTGTATTTTGAAACACTTAAACATCTCAAAATCCCTAAATTCTGTTCGCCTTCCTGACATTCCCTGAATTTTCAGACGAGTGGGCACCCTGCAAAACGACGTGATAGATAAAGTACATATAATGGGTTGTTCAATGTTCCCAAGTGCGAAAAGTTCAAATATCTGGGATCTATGATCAATAGCAAAGCAACTTGTGATGACGACATCAATCTTCGCGTAAGCGTGGGGTGGATGAAGTGGCGAGAAAACTCCGCTATATCCTGTGACAGAAAAATGCCACGTAAGTTATCGAATAAGAAGTTCGAAGATCCGTGGAAGCTTTCACAGTAAGGAAACCATCGTACAAAAAATAGAGCGCGACTGGCTCAGCTGGTATTGCCACGTTCAAAGAAGAGATCATTTGAACCCTATTAAAAAGGCAATATCAATGCACGTTCCAAAGTCATCGCGATGTAGGCAAGATAGGCCTATAAACGCCTGGATCAGACAAATGCGACGACATCGGCATTTCATTGGTAACCGAGTGATCCAAAATCGGTAGGCCTGCCGATATTTTCTGAGGTCAAATAGGCGAACCCTACAGGCGGATCAGTAGAAATGCGGTGAAATGGGAGGGTTGTGATTTCTTGTTTTCGGATCATAACCTCGCTGATAAAAAGGAAGAAGCAAAATGGAAAGATGAATGAAGGATTGTGCCGGTGTATTTCGAAACATTTAAACATCTCAAAATCCCTAATTCTGTTTCGTCTTCCTGACTTTCCCTGAATTTCCAGACGAGTGGGCACCTTGCAAAACGACGTGATAGATAAATGTACATATATGTATATAGGTATACCTGAACTGTTTCATTATCAACTACGTAGTACTAAGCCTAAACTAAATGCTAAAATACTAAAGAATCAAAATCAAGTGTTTATTTAAGGATGACGAAAAATGATTCTTCTACTAAAGTACAATATTATTTAATTATTCAGCAGAATAGTTTTCAGGCGCCCGAAACAAGTAAAAAAAAATGTATGCATGCCACTACTATCACATATTTTTTGTGAAATCCGCAACAAAAAGGCATTTGATAAGTAATGATGAGTAATAATAATAATAGTTGTCACCTCTCATCTATTACAATACAATCAACTGCGCATTTCGAACCCAATCAATTAATATTTGCTACAAGCATACGTATTTGATATTTTAGTCCCAATTACGACTTATTGCTGGTTTCCGGACATAAAAATTAAATTCTTCTGAATGATTGAATATACAATTCAAATACTATTGTATGCTATCATAACACTATGTACATGGTATAAGCAAATGCATTTTAAAAGCCCTTATCACGTGCATACGCGCGAGAGGTTATGTGATTCCCAAACAAACTATGTAAATACGCATACAAGGTGTTTATCTGACTTAACTTGGGTAATTATTTTTGATTTAATTACTTGGTATCTTTACAACATATACTATGCGGAGCAGAGGTAACTATGAACAATATATACTCGACTTAATCTATAGCTCCAGATATTAGTCAATTGTAGTTAATGTGACATTTCCAGCTGATTGTGCAACTTCTACGATAGACTAATGGATAAGATAAAACTACATTATGACGTAAAAATATTTCACCTGTTATATCAGGCGATTAATACAAACTTAATTTTGTGATCATAAAGATATTGCGCCACATGCATGATTAACAGACTATGGACATGAGGTTAATACGATTATCAAACAAATGAAATGAACACACGTAGCAACAGCCTAAGGTGGTAATCCTTTCTTTTGCTGTTTTCTGCTTATAATGCACTTGCGAAGGTAAAGGATATCAGATGAGATGACAGGAGTTGCTGATGCGTTTTGCTCTTGTATAGTTGAGGATTGTAAAAAAAAAAAAAAAACAAAAAAAGAAAAATCATTGGCCAAGGCATTCCACTCTAGCGAGGCATAGATTGCGGAATGAGTATTGCAATTGATTGTTCTGATGTTTCAATTGGCTTGCGAATTAACTCTTTTTTCGCACTTATTTCTCGGGATATAAGGGCGTTCGGGCTGTTTAGGATCAGATTTAATCAGAAAGTTGGATGGGAATGCATTAGCTAATATCTATGAACTCAGAGTGTCTCAAAAAATAGTCGACTCGACTGTTGCTTTCGATAGACAACATCGCCAATAAGGGCAAATGCTGGAGGCTAAACAGAGTCGTGACGAACATCAGACAGATATCCATATTTTATAAAAAAAAAAAATTTCGAAAGAGTAATTTGATGCAAAACTATCAAATGCTTTGGAACCATTTTACCTTACACAGACGATGCATTATACGAAGACTTTATCTAAGGCGGCGAGTTGGAAGGGATCAGGGTCGACCCACAGAAACAGGTCAAGTATCTAGGTCTAACACTAGACAGCAAAATCCTCTGGAGAGAACATGTTGAAACTGTGGTAACCAAAGCGACCAGAGCACTTATGGTGTGCAGGAACCTTTCAGGAAAAACCTGGGGATGCAGCCCAGCCACACTGTGGTGGATGTACATGATGATAGTAAGACCCATCATCACTTACAGGGCAGTGGCATCGGTTAACAGAACTAGGCTAGCCACGACGAGGACATCCCTCAACAAAGTGCAAAGATTAGCCTGCATATGCATAACAGGAGACATGCGAACCTATCCCACAGCAGCACTAGAAGTGATCGTAGGTATACATCGCTCCGCTAGAGCGAATCGCCAAGGAGACCATATTGACAATCAGCAAAGAGGGTATCGTGAAAGGAGCATGCATCGCAAACAAAGAGCGAGTAACCCTATCCAAATCGGTGCCGCTTTTGAACTGGCCCAGAAATGATCTTCCTATTTCGGCGAGGTTATGATCCGAAAACAAGGGACTCAAAGCTGAGCAACAAAAGAGACTGGAGCAGCGAATTCGATAAATACCAACTCAAACAACGCACAATTAAATGGTACACAGACGGATCGAAAAGACCTACTGGCACTGAGGCAGGAGTGTATGGGCCCAGTACTAGATACTCAGAATCACTGCGAATATTCCCAGTATATTTTAAGTAGAAGTTCACGCGATCGACGAAAGATGCGCGCAATTAAACCTAGACAGGAAACATCGCGAGCAGGACATCTGTCATACTGTCAGACAGCCAAGCCGCTATTAAAGCACTGACCTCGCGCGAGATCAGATCTAAACTGGTATGCGAATGCCTCAGCAGGATCAACAAACTGGGAGAGGAAAATAAAGTAACTCCCTACTGGGTACCAGGATGTGAAGGGTGGAGGGGAACGAAGCAGCTGGTGAACTAGCTAGAAACGGATCAGACACGCCGTTCCTTGGACCAGAACCATTTTGTGGGATAGGACCCCACAAAATACGAGAAGACTTAAGGAAGGAGGAAGAGAACAAATGGGCCAAACATTGGAACGATATCCCCCAAATAAGTCAGGCAAAAGAAATTCTGGACAAATACAACCAGAAAAGAAGCAGAACCTGCCTAAGAGTCAGCAAGAATCGACTTGGCATCTTGGCGGGCATGTTAACGGGTCACTACAGACTTAAGGAACATCTTACGAAACTAGGAATATAGGGAGACGGACACTGCAGATTCTGCAGGGACTTTGCAGAAACACCAGCGCACCTTCTTATGGAATACGAAACACTGATCCACGAAAGAAGAAATCGCCTAGGTGCCTACCCCCTATCAGAAATGGATTTACCTTCGCCGGATCCACTGAAGATACTCCGGTTTGCTATAGCAGTTGGACTGGAGGAAGTGCTCTAGACCGAGTATATCATCGGCTAGAGCGGTAGAATGGGGGCACAATAGATCTTTTAAAGTTCGCAGTGCACTTGCACCTCACTATTATATACATCTATATCTATACAAAGCGACAAGCGGAAATATGGTACATATAAAGGGATCTCAGCAAACTCCGTGCGCCAACTTAGAGTTATGGTCATGTTTATGGTTTAAGACAACAAAACTTTTTTTGTGGTGCTGTATTACCAAAATAATTGGGAAGAATTATCTTTAAATTACGTAGAACTAGAATTGAAGAATTCAAAACTGGACCAATCAATGACTGATAATTCTATTCTGACCCTCTGTGAACTCCGAAAATCCAGTACAGCAAGGTTTTTTCAAAAGCTGACGGGTGAGATATGGAGCGCACTCCCGCCATGTCGCATTTCAGGAACACTCTAAGGCACATTACAATAAAAAAAAAAAAAATATCAATGAAATGATTGCGATTAGCAGACCTTAAAAGTTATAATTATTACAAACATGCTGACGGTCAATTTAAGTAGAATGTGTTTAAGTACTAGAGACCTATACAGAAACTGTGTCGCCCGTAGACTGTCCATTTTCTATGCGCATGCCCAGTCCTAAGAGAACTAAAAATACAGTAATTGGGGAAACGATTTGGGCGAACTATCTAAAACTTTACGATAAATTATTCTAAGATTCATACTGAGCGAAGAATGATTGAAGGCGGTGAACTAACAAAAGAACTTTTCTTTTCTACTTCCAGGTTTTTAACATCCCGAAACTGTGGGACATAAAGCATCCATAGAGATCCGAGTAAAGGCTGAACATTAAAATGCAGGCACATCATGAAAAGAAGATAGCTTTGCATACAAATTTCATGTTTAATTAATAAGCGAGCAAGTTTACATCAATCGCCACTTCTGTTGGGTTGAGTTATGTTCGAGTAGCTAGCATAAAGTGTAGACAAATCTAGATAACGATTAAAATTACGATTATTGGTTTGGTTTTGTTTTGTTTTGTAAGCATTTGTGGGTTACTATGTCCTTGACTTTTGTTTTACCTCATTTAAGGGCGTTTACACTTGTATCGATCTAGATTATAACTAGCGCAAATGGTTAGGAGTCGAAAGAAGATTAAAGGTTATCTCCACCTCTTCTTCTCGACGAGGATGTCACTTCATGTGCTATGTATCTACCTGTATATGGGAATATACTGGTACATACGTATATTGAATGCAAATTAAAAAAAAAAGAAACATCAAGCATTTGCGTAGTCAAATCTTCTTAGTGGAATATAGCCACGAGTACGTAGAGGTTCAACTTATATTTTTGCTGATGCTGGACGCAAGCAAAAATGTTACGTGACTGTTTCTAGCTCTAGCATTAAATGCTGAAATTTCCTTAATATTGGGGAAAGGTTTGAAAAGTTGCGGAAGCTCTACATATTAAGTGTTCTGAAATGTTTGGGTTTAGTACCGAATCAATACTCTAATGCTATTTGCCCGAAAATCTAGCGAATATTACTCATCGAATAAAAGAATAAAAGAATAAAAAGAATAAAAATGAATGATTGCATGCATTACGGCGGTCGCCAAAAAGGCTAAGCCATCGTCTAAGGGTACGAATGGTTCTCTTATTTAAACATCAGGCTGCAACAATTATCGTGTCGTGCTTTCTGCCAACTGTCGGAAATGATTTTACAACTTTCTGCTCATCTAGCGTACTATTACGAGTATATGTTGTCAAAAATGTTGTGAAAATAAGACAAAAATTGTTGAAAAACGACAACTGGAATTGCAGTCAATATTTCAGTGGGGGCAAGTGGAATACAATAGCAATGACATCGATTTGAGAGCCTTAACTTTAGGTTTAACAGTAATATCTTTGCTTCCTATTCCTTACTGTGATGAGTCAAGGTGAAACATTTCGATTGGCAACTAAACTGCTTAAGACTCGAGATCCATGCTCTCAATGTACGAGTCTTTGGCGTAATCGTAAGCGGATAACTTTTTCCTCTCTAGGTTAGGTTAGGTTACTGTGGCTGTCTTTACAATAATACAGGCACACTTAGACCAGTAGGGGTTCATTGTGATGTCATGGATCTTTCCATTTGACTACCCAGGGACTAATTAAACCAACCGGAGCTTTAAATAAAGCGAAGGATGCTCATGACGCCTGAGGACGTCAGTTCTCTGAGTTCATCAAGAAAGGGCCCCTTGATGGAGCAGTATTTTTTTTTTTTTTTGGAACAGGGCCATAGGAGATTAAGGGGTTTCCCACACACATCATCTCGACAGAGGCACAACCGAGGACATAGATCGCTTAAGCATAACCAGTCCGACACTACGTTTCTGATCCACCCTAGGCCAGATCTGTGTTGAAAACTGACACGTTGAGCCATTTTCCCATCTGTGGTTGGTTCTTCTAATAACGTTCACCTTTAGAAGCTGTTGGGCGCCGTGGCGTAAGTGGTTAGTGTGTCGGATCACTACGCATGAGGTTCCAAGTTCGAATCCCAGAAAACACCAAAAAGTTTCTTCACGGTCCCACCTCTCGCGAGCGTCTGACAAACATCCGAGAGTATTGCTATCACGAAAAAGCTTCTCAAATCGCCGTTCGGATTCGGCATTAAACTGTAGGTCCCTTCCATTCGTGTGAAAAATATAACGTACACAACATGAGTGGTTGCGAGAAGCTAAGCCCTGGCACTTTAAAGAGCTGTTGCACCAAATATTTGTATTTTTTAGAAGCTGTTTACATGTAGCGAGGAGCATACACAGGGTCCGCCATTTCGGCAGAATCATTAGGGTCGTACCCTGCTTGGCGAGTTCGTTAGCCTTACAGTTACCTGGAATGTCTCTGCGGTCTAGCACACAGCAAAGATGAATGTTGAACTGCTACGTCATCTCCGAGAGAGACAAAAGGCAGTATAAGGCGACCTTTGAAGTGAAAGAGAACGATTCCAAGGACGTGATTGCCGCTTGACTGCAAGTGAAAATGCTAATATCCCTGACAGATATTGCATTACATTTCAACCAGGACAAGACTTCCTTGATCGCCATGATTCCCGTCTAAAATACGGTACAGTAATCAGGGAAGCGGAAAAAAATTCTAAGGTTGAGCTTTTTAGAAAAGATACCACAACCCACCCAACTTCCGGTGTTAGAGCTGTTTGTGCAGAACTGAACTGATCTACCATCCAGATGGGAACATTATCCCATTCATTGCCGTCAGGAGTGTAGTCGATTAAGGATCGAAGAGTGGCCAACGTGATAACTGGACTACTGTGAGGAGGCTTTGTCGGACTGACAACCATCTGCTTAACGAAAAGATCTAAGGGCAGCAAATGAAATATAATATCCACTGCCGCAAAGAGAGTAGTTCTTAGTGCACCGCTGATACACATACATGCAGATCTTTGCACCTTAACTAATTGAGTGAGGTAGCTAGCCGCCATAAAGAAGTATAGGCCTGTTATTTGATGTTGCATACCACAGCTCCTATCCGAATTATCCGAATTTCGCAAAAGATATTTTTTATATTACTCATGTTCTAGATAACGTAGAAACATGATTTTGGGGTTAAAATCTGCATCTTTAAATGCATTAAATGCCAAGACTAATTTTATTAATATCGACGAAGACAAAGTTGATGTCATTTGTGTTTCTTAGTTTCTTTGACTCCTTTCGTGCTCTCTCAAACTCAAAACCGAATAAAGAGCTTTATAAGTACCTGCTCCAGGAGATTTGATAATCAATAAAAATCAATTATAATCCGTATAACAATTTTCGTGTAGCTTGTGACAAAGAAAATATCAACTTAAATTTATAATTGCAGAGATTGAACCGAGAAGGAGTGATGTGACGATGTCCATTAGTCTCAATCAAAAGCAGGTACATATAAGCAGAACCCGATTTGTCTTCAGAGAGGGCTTTGGATCGCGGGAGGCCCTTTTCACGTTAAACATCCTAGCGCAAAGATATCTAGAAATGCAACAAGAATTATATATATGCTTCATAGACTACGAGAAAGCATTTGTTAAAGGCCGTCATCAGAAAATGCTAGAAATATGGTATTGAGACGCGCTGGGATTGATAGTAAAGACTACAATATAATGGAATCTTTATATCGAAGTCAGAAAACCTGTATTCAAATAGATACTGAAGAATCAGAGGAGATTGAGATCCTAAGAGGAGTGCGACAGGGTTGTATTCTATCGCCCTCTCTCTTTAACATGTACTCGGGAGAAATCTTCAAAGAAGCTCTATACAATGATGGAAGGCGGTATTTCAGTCAATGGAACCAAGATTAAAATTCTAAAATACGCAGATGACTCTATAATAATTGCGAAGAATAAAAGAGAGCTAAATACGATAGTAAACAACATAGACCGAGTTACCAAAGAATACGGCCTCAAAATCAATACCTCCAAGCCGAAATTCATGGTAGTAGCTAGAAAACATATACTCGTAGCAAATGCAGAGCTAAAAATAGACAGAGTCAAAATAGATCGCATATACAAAATGAAGTACTTGGGTACACAGTTTGACTGGAAAGCAAACTCTCACACCGAAGTAAAATGCCGAATCTAACAGGTACTCGAAAGGTACTATGCGACAGGTACATACAGCTACCACTAAAGAAACGAGCAGAATGTCACAGAATGCGGAGGTCCCAGCAAAGCGCCCGAGCCCTTCAGAGGAAGAGATCACAACTCCGCAAGCTGATAAAAAAGAGCAAAGCCGAATGCTTCCAGGCACTCAGAGAGGAGCTACAAGACAATCCATGGGAGGCGTGTACCAAATAGTCATGAAAAAATTTAAGAATGGCACGGCAGCTGCACCGACTTGCCGAATATCATGCACTCAATTGTCTGCGCTCTTTTCCCGAGGCAAGATGGATTCACCCTACCACAAGGAGCAGCAAAAGAAACAGATACAATACCAGCAGTCACCACAGAGGAAGTTTTAAAAGCCGGGGCAACAATAAAGAGCAACAGGACGCCGGGAATGGATGGAATCCCGAACTTCGTGCTAAAAGGAGCCATTAAAGCAAAGCCGTCGTGCCTTTATACGACATGCCTAATGGAAGGCAATTTCCCACTACAGTAGAAAAGGCAACGGTTAGTCCTCATCCCAAAAGGAAATAAACCACCCGAGCAACCGTCGTCGTATAGGCCGTTGTGCATACTTGATACACTGGGGAAAGTGTTAGAAAAAATAATACGTACAAGGCTAGAGCCATACACGGAACGAGACTCAGGGCTCTACTCGGCAGTACGGCTTTAGAAAGAAGCGAAGCACCATAGGGGCGATAAGGGCAGTGTGCGACATTGCACGCGAAGCTATCGCGGGACAAAGATGGCTAGGAGGCAGCAGCAGTATTGCGCCGTCGTAACACGACGTAAAAAACGCATTCAACTCAGCCAGCTGGAGCTGTATAGTTAGAGCGCTAAACAACCTGCGTATACCTAACTACCTGCTGAGAATAATAGGCAGCTACTTTAGTGAGAGAACTCTTCATTATGACACGGAAGAGGGGCCTAAGAAATGTACAATTACGGGAGGAGTCCCCCAAGGGTCAGTACTAGGCCCAGCTCTGTGGAATATAATATATGATGGCATACTAAGAACGTCAAGGGCGAGCGGAGTAGAAATTATCGGCGCTGATGACATTTCAGTAATCGTCGTAGCAAAAACACTAGAACAGATGTCCGAAAACTGCAACCAAAGAATAAGGAACGTGAGGGCATGGCTACAGGCATCAGATCTGGAACTGGCAGATCACAAGACGGAAGCAGTGCTAATAAGTAGCAGAACAAAAGTGGAACACCTTACTATATATTGTAGATCGGTGAGCAAACCATCGAGTCGGGTCCACACATCAAGTACCTGGGAGTGCTGCTGGACCACAGGCTAAACTTCAAAGAGCACCTAATATACGCAGGCGAGAGCCTCCAGGGCAGTAACGGCATTGTCCAGATTAATGCCAAACGTTGGAGGACCCAGGCAGCCAATTAGAATCCTGTTAGCAGCAGATTCTATGTACGCGTCTCCCATATGGGCACAGGCGACGAACCGGATAACGTACATGAGACAGATGAACTCGGCCCGTAGAATCGCTTCGTTAAGAGTGTGTTGTGCCTTTCAGACGGTGTCCGCGGAGGCTATTAGCGTAATCTCCGGTCGAATGCCAATCCATTTGGAAATAAAAAAGGCCGCGGCAACCATCGAGGTTATACAAGAAGAATGGCAAACAGAGATGGAACACCACACCAAAAGGAAGATGGACCCATATGGTGATCTCCAAAGTAGAGGAATGGATCAGCAGAAAACACGGAGAAGTAAATTTCTACATGACGCAGTTCCTATCAGGGAACGGATGCTTTCGGGAATATCTGTACAAATACAAACACGTAGATGACCCATACTGCCCGCACTGCGAACGCGGAACATGTTTTAATGGAATGTCGGATGTATACGACAGCCAAAAACATACTACAAAGAGAAATTGGCGGCCAAGTGACTCCGAGGGGACTTATAAAATTCATGCAGACGACGAATGAAGCCTGGAACACAGCGAATGAGATAATCACCAGCATGATGCAACAACTACGTCTGGAGGAACGAACAGCAGCTAGAAATGAGGATCGTACAAACACTGGAAGGTAGACAAAGTTACACAAAAACGCCCACACATGCAATGTAACGCAAGTGACATGTTAAAGATACACAATGAGAAGTGAACTCACGCAGTAACAGAAATTGTAATGTGAAAATTGAGCTGTTGTAATGCAGCAGAAGTATAAGAAGCAGCAATGGCTCATGCGTGTATAGCATAACATGCTAACCAGCCCCGCGAAGTAATACCTAACGGCAGTCCCGCAGGGAGAGTGGTAGAAGTGTGCAGGGTGTGGATTAGTACGTAGGCGCACTCCTGGCATCGATTATTCGGATTTGTGAATCGTGCATGCTAATAGCCCAGGCTACTAGAAGATTACCACACCCCTTGGCGCAACCAAAAAAAAACAGAATTGTCTCTTCTTCTTTACAGTCTAGCTTCGGCGTTCATTTTATGTGCGTATTCTACAGCTGTCAGCTACCAAGTGCGGTCAACGCGTTACTCAAGGCCCAATGTTTGGCCTAGTGTACGAGGTTTCCATCGCGTGCATTAACTCGTTGCCCAACCACACCGAAAACGCAGTTGTCCAACTGAGCAACCGATTTGTTTGTCAAAATTACACAAGTTGATAAACTAGGTTAGGTTAGGTTAGGTTGAAGTGGCTGCCAGCAGAGAATCGTCAACACACTTAGACCAAAAATAGGTCCATTGTGATACCACATGGATCATGGGAGAAAGTTTCTCCTACCTACTCGTTAAACCATTTTGAGCTTCTTATGAAGCGTAGGAGGCTCTTAATATCGATGTTTTTCAGGTCGCCTATGTCGTTGTAATAGGGGGCTCCTAGGTGAAGCTTTCTTCTACGGGAGAGAGCTGGGCAGAAACAAAGAAGGTGAGGAATAGTTTCTTCCTCTTCTTCGTCCATGCAGCTTCTACTAGTCGTTTGCAAGAACGCCTAGCCTTGCAGCATGCTTGCCTATTAGACAGTGTCCAGTGATCACACCTATTATAGCGCCGATATGCAATCTGTTGAGAGAAATTAAATTCTTAGAACGTTTTAGATCCAGCTTCGGCCAAATTTGTTTTGTCGCTAGACATGTGGGTCCACTTGTCCACCTAAGATTCGTACTCTCGATAGCATCCAGCTTAAATTTGAGTTCGCAAGTAGCGATTGGTATACCAAAGGAGCCTTTATCCGGCAGGATGGCTATAGTTGTTCCTATTCTGGCGAGTTCGTCGGCCTTACAATTCCCTGGAATGTCCCTATGCCCCGGCACCCAACACAGGTGAATATTGAACTGCTCAGACATCTCCACGAGAGACGATCGGCAGTCTAGAGCTACTAAGGAATTTAGTTGTTGATCAACAACGGGCTTATCCAACGATTGAACGAGTTTATCAACTAGGTGTACGGGGCTCTCAACGCGTTTCAATTTTTAGTGGATTTGTGTTGCTCAACGGGAGCGACGTGAGTTTGTGCACTAGTGTACGGGGCTATAAATTTGTTTGTAAAACCTAAGTGTTGAATTAAGAATTGATCGTAGTTGGTTGAACAGCTGCGCACGTAGTGGACGACCAGCATTATAGGTTTCTGGAAATACTAATGAAGGCAAAGTTTGCACTTAAAAAACTTAACATCCTTCATCAGCACTTAGTTAATAAAAATGAAATAAATATTGAATCATAACTTACTTGGGCGGCTTCTCTAACTTGTTCGGGTCCTGTGAATTTTTTTCCTTCTCTAACCATATTGGCTAGCCAATAGGTTCTCCGGTACAAGTTTAAGATTAAACACATTGTTGTGTCGGCAACCTCTTCCACACCGTAACCGGGCACATTGCACACCGCAATACCTAATTCACCCGCAGCCTTAACATCAATATTATCCGTGCCACTGCCAATGCGTACTATAATACGTAGTGCTTTGAATTTCTCCAAATCCTCTTTTGTTAGAATGATTGTGTGCCACATGAGTGCTCCGACAGCCTCATTCAGAACCTATATTAATCAATTACAAGTGTTAAACAAAACGGGGATCTACTATATATGAAAAAACGATGCTAGCAACTTACTTTCTCGTGAATCTCAGATGTACTTTGAGCATCGCAAAACGCAACTGTGGCTACGTCCTTAAGTATTGGCATTTCAATCGAACAATCCCGGCCATCTAGCAATGCGACAAGCGGCCGTGCCTGCAGTGGACCATTTGCAAATGGTCCCTTAACGTCTAAGCGCGAACGCTTCGTCGGTAACATCATAGACTTGTCCATGATTTAAGCAATTTTGTATATGTGTGATTACTGATGTTGTGTTATTGTTGAATAGGTATATATAAATATATATATATCTATATATATATATTTATTGATGCGTGAGAGGGGGTGTGTGTGTATGTGTGCGAGTTTGATAATTAGAACAAAAAAATAATAAAATTAAAATTATTGTAAATAAAAATAATAAAAACCAGAATAAAGCAATCAAAAAATGTCGACTTCGCTAGTGAATGCAGATATGATCAATCAATACACGAAGGTGAGTGCTGTTTTGTGCTCTATCCTGCTGGGCTTGTTTTGTGTGTGTATGTTTTGTTTTTGTTGTTTTTTGTTTTTTTTTATATTTTCTTCCTTGTACTTAATATATAAATGTATATATTGCTTAGGTATATGCAATTGTTCCTATACTTCTTAGGAAATACGCTTGAGAATATGATGGCAATCGTTTTCTACAATTTATTTTTGATTTTGTTGTTATTTGTGGTTTTGTGATATCCGTTATGTGATTTTATTATTTTACACCGAAGAGCTTTTGTTGTTGTTGTTGTTTTATTTTTTAAATCAATCTCAAATCAAATCGTCGTGCGGCTAGTAATGAAGGGTTAGCTTTTCGCGATCGTATCCCTTCATGGTGAATTGCCTCAATAACTGTAAAGAGAAAGCAAAATAAGAAGATTAGAAACGGTTTGTCTGAGACAATAAATAATGAGGGTGTTCGGTTCGTAAGGCAGTAGTCATAAGTCATTCCATTGGTATCTGTCTAACACATTCGAGGTCTTTACAAGTGCTGTTGAGTGTATTAAACGCTCTTCCCAAGGCCATCGAATTTCCGTCCATAGCAGTGTGTGACGATAAGAAAAATTTAACATCTAATTTAAGGTCCAAGAGATTGCGATTTCCAAAAGAAAATATTTTGAAGCGAAAACAGGCAGATCTATGGTGATATGGAGTTCCACAGTGTGCAAAAATTAGAACACATTTCTGAGCAGATCAGGAGTGCAAAGCCGATACAAAACCAAAGACACTATGCACGACTATGCCTCTTTTTGATTTATTCACCAACAGCTATATACACTAAAGGCGGATCAGTAGAAATGCAGTGAAGTGGGAGGGTTATGGTCTCTTGTTTTCGGATCATAACCTCGCCGAAATAGAAAGAAGAAGAAGCTGTAAACACTAAATTGTGTCATCAACGTCACGGAGTCGACTTCAGCTGCATAACAATGTGCAAGCAAATTGAATGAGTTCTTCTTCGAATATCAAAGGACGCATTATAGAGATGGGCAAAGTCGTGAATGCGATTTCTTATTCACTGTGAATGTAAACTGCTAATGTAAACTGATAATGCGAATTCACAATTGAGTAATATAGGCACACTTGTTCGGCTATTAGGTCTGAGTCAGGCAAAATTAAATTTTCTTCCATAAGCGAATTTTCATTTTATGGTGCAAGTGCCCCAAATCATTTTGGAACTCCTAAATTCCTACCTATGTACATATTTATGCACACGTATGTATGTACGTGCATATATCTTTTCATAAAAAAAAACTTACTCACACATCTGGTGCCGATGAACTTGCTGAAACTAAAGACACAGTAAGATGCTTACTTTCAACGCGCTTCTTTGAATTCGGTGTACTGGTACTTCCCGCTAGGAAATTGCATTCGCAACGCAATAGAACCAATAGCAACTTCTCAAGAATAACCCCAGTGCTGCTATATACCAACCAATTAAACTTACGAAACAGCTGCGATTGCGATAGCAGCAATAGCAACTTAGCAAATATAACCTCTGTGGTGCTATATAGCAACCAACTAAACTAATAAACCAGCTGCGACTGCGACAGCAGCAATAACAGCAATAGCAACTTAGCAAGTATAACCCCTGTGCTGCTATATACCAGCCAACCAAACCTACAAGCCAGCTGCGAATGCGATAGCAACAATAGCAGCAATAGCAGCAATAGTAAATTAGCAATTACATATAACCCCTATGCTGCTATATAGCAAGCAACCAAACTTAAAAACCAGCTGCGACTGCAAAAGCAGCAGTAGCAACGCAAGTATAACTTCTGTTGCTATTACCAACCAGCCAAACTTTGGAGCCAGCTGCGACTGCGATATGCAACCTTATGAGTTGGTTTGGTGCTTGTTGGCGTATCATGAAAAGCTTCGTACACGGAATGGCACATGTTCGAAAAGTAATTTGGATGGAGACGTTCAGCCGATAACGTGCAAAAGGTTAGTTTAGTTTTATAATTCTATTATACCTCTTCTTCTTCACGCTTTTCTTATGAGGCAAACACACATGTGTGCATGAAAAATGAAGTTGTGGCTCGTGAACAGAAGCCCGACAAATTATCATTAGCAATTTACTAGCAATAGCAGTTTACTATTTATAAGTTGTTAACATTTAAAGGAGAACGACACTCTCTCCCACTTCTATTCGAAGATCCATGAAAGCCTTCAAGTCAAAGAAATCTTCTCACGAAAAATAGAGGTTGTTAAGTTCAAAAAGAGATCATTTGAACCCCGTCAAATAGGCAATATCAACAAACATTCCGCTGATATCGCGGAAGAGAGGCAGGCCTAAAAACTCCTGCAGCACACAAATGCAATAACAGCAGCAGTTAGTTTATAATGAAGTAATCCGAAATCGGGAGGCCTGCCGATATTTCCTGAGATCAAACAGGCGAACCCGGCAGGTGAATCAATAGAAACGCGATGAAGTGGGAGATTTATGATCCCTTGAGTTCGGATCATAATCTCGCCGAAATAGGAAGAAGAACTTGTAGACAAAGAATTGTGAATGGCGAACTGTTTGAAATATTTTTTTTAACTTATCTCATTACTCAGGGTTCGGCGAATATTTAGGGAAACCCTATTGCTTTCGTTAGATAACCATTAGACTTACAACCGTAGTGGGGCACAATAAATCTTTTATAGGTCGCAGTGCACTTGCACCTCACCATCATATACATATACAACCTTACAACATCACACAATAGCACGAAATAAAGTGCAATGTTATCAAACTTCATAAAAATAAAAAGCGACGTCATAAAGGCGATATACATACATATATAAGATTTGTTTGTACAAAGTTTGTTCAACTAAAAAGCTCAAACTTGTTAGTGCTGGTAACAAACAAGATATTGTAATTCTGACAAGTTTAATGTAAACGCGTGGAAGTATGTACACTTCTATGAACAAAATTCCCAACAAACCGCCGCACCAGTCGCTTGAATGGTTTGTGCATTCATCCCAAATGAAATGTAATCTCATATCAAATCAAATTTCAAGCAACCCCATCTTTCTAAACTTGTTCTTGAAGTTAGTTCGACAAACGGCATTTTCGTTAGTTGCTAACAAAAGTACGTGAGACTTTGCTATCATTTGGAGGATACCTGTAACCCTCCATGCCGCCTCAGACAGCTATGCGAGCGGGTTTTCCCATTTTAAAACAAAGATCATTTCGCGTTTTTATATCAATTATCGCTCCTTTGCGGATCGTTCCATTTTTTTTTTTCATTCACGCATCTCACACTCCTGGTATAAGCTACTATTACTATTACTGATTTTCGAATAATAGGGTCAAACAAAGTAACAGCTTATGATCACACAAAAGAACATGCCCTAGTTGGATTTTTGATTTTGAAAGTATAGGATGCTACAAACAACATTTTCTTCCTTTATTATATCAAATTGCCCAATCTAAATGAGTTTCTACGCACGCCCGCATAAGTCACCCTATTGCCTCGATTTGTTATATTCCAATTAATGGGCTTTGTGAAGAATATATTTTCTACTTCATTGCTTTGCTGCAGTTCTCTAGAACCGACCCAGCAAGCTGAAACTCCGAGCAGCTCTAGTAGAAAACAATGAATAGAACTGCGCATAGCCACAGAAACATCGTGTATTATAGAAATTATTAGTTTTATGGGAAGGCTTAAGATTACAAGATCAAAGGTACCTTTTAATAAAAAATCGCGTCCATTATGGGACTTCATAATTAGATAATATAAATATTTAAGCACACATTCTGATAAATAATTACAACAGAGTTGAATAAAAAAAAAAAAGGAAAAGAGTTGGTGGTGGTGTCTTCTCGGCAAACCTGGACTTACACCTATTCTCCAGCCTATCATTCCAGGGGTGGAATCGGCTAAGGTGATAGTGTGATTTGTGATAATTAAAAGCGATCAGAAAAATTTGTTGCCCTGCGTATAGTGATCACCAAGAAATTTCGAGGAGCTGGCAGCAATTGACTTTTCAAAACGTCAAAATGCTGTCATTGTTCATTGTCCTGTCTAATAATAATAAAATACCCGACATTACAGTCGAAGAAGTTAGTGAGGCGGTCAAATACTCCAAGAAACGAAAAGCGGTTGGGCCAGACGAGATGCCCTCTGAGTTATGGAAAAAGATGGGGGACGTCGGGTTCAGATGGCTCAGAATTCTCATCTCCAAATTCGTGAGAGGTGATCCAATGCCGAATCAATGTAGGGAAAGTTACCTTCTCCCTGTATACGAAGGGAAGAGTGATACGCGAAACTGTGATAGCTACCGTTCGATCAAGCTGATGCCACACACCATGAATATCGTTGAGCGGGTATTAGGCGGCCGACTGCGAAAAATAATACGGCTATCTGATGATCAGTGCGGGTTTGTCTCGGGTAAATCAACCACAGATGCAATCCAAAGTATAAGGATCATAATGGAAAAACATCGTGATTCCTTAAGGGATTTGCATGTTGTATTGGTTGACTTTGAAAAGGCATTCGACAGACAACCACGAGATCTGATATGGGTGGCGGTAAGACATCGAGGGGTTCCAGAAACCTATGTACAGATGATCATGGACATGTACGAGGGAGCAAAGACAAGAGTAAGATGCCCCGCTGGAGTAACCGAAAAGTTCCCAATCAAAGTCGGGGTGCACCAGGGAAGCGTTGTAAGTCCCTTGCTCTTTATTACAGTCCTTAATTATCTGCTTGAAGGTAAAGTGATGGACTCCAAGGTACATCAGTTATTCTTTGCTGACGATGGAGCCATCATAAGTGAGGATCCTATATCCCTGCAACGAGCACTTGATGTGTGGGTGGACGTTCTGGATGGAAATGGGTATCGCATTAGTTCAAAAAAGACAGAGTACTTGTGCTGCCCGTTCTCTGATCCACTCAGGCCTATTCCAGACATTTATTTGAATGGAACAGTGCTTCCCAAGTGCGAAAAGTTCAAATATCTGGGATCTATGTTCAATAGCAAAGCAAATTGTGATGACGACATCAATCATCGCGTAAGCGTAGGGTGGATGAAGTGGCGAGAAAATTCCGGTATCTTCTATGACAGAAAAATGCCATCTAAGTTGAAGGGAAGGCTCTACACCGCTGTTGTGCGTCCAGCGCTCACATACGGTTCACAATGTTGGACGATGTACAAAACGTATGAGAGTAAATTAACGGCAGCTGAGATGAAGATGCTTCGCATGACAACAGGAGTGACAAAGCTTGATCGAATAAAAAGTTCGAAGATCCGTGGAAGCTTTCACATCAAGGGAACCATCGTACAAAAAAAAAGACCGCGACCGGCTCAGCTGGTATTGCCAAGTTCAAAGAAGAGATCATTTGAACCCTATTAAAAAGGCAATATCAATGGACGTTCCAAAGATATCGCGATGTAGGAAAGGCAGGCCTATAAACGCCTGGATCAGACAAATGCGACGACATCGGCATTTCATTGGCCTCAGTAACCGAGTGATCCAAAATCGGCAGGCCTGCCGATATTTTCTGAGGTCAAATAGGCGAACCCCACAGGCGGATCAGTAGAAATGCAGTGAAGTGGGAGGGTTATGATCCCTTATTTTCGGATCATAACCTCGCTGATAAAAGGAAGAAGAAGATTTAAGATTTTTTAAGATTTACTTGTAATTTATAGGCTTTTTTGGAAAACAATCTTTTGAATGTAGGTTGATCAAACTGATCAAGATACGGCTGTTGTTGTAGTTGTTGTAGCAGCTGTGTAGCTGAGGTTGACGATCATTGGTCGTGGTATTGTCCTCAAATTGCTCCGGTACGTAGAATCGATCGTCGTGAGAGCTCGTTGGCGCAGTTGTTGGAAAAATTTCGATGGTATATCTTTTTCCATTTAATACTCGGGTGATTGATGATTGCTATTCCCCGCTGGGACTTGAACTTGCACACATCGGTTAAGGAGCAAACACTATCCAGTGCACCATTGCCACCCTTTATCAAGATACAGCTAAATAAGGGCAGTTGTTTTGCCCAAAACACATACAAATATTCGACATGTTGGATCCTTAAATTTGAAGCAGTAATCATAATAGCCGTATTGTATTATCACTCATGATCTATATGTATCATTGGTTTCTATGCAATACAACAACAATACGAGATCTTGCTTTCTATCAGGATCAATTTCGTGATCTAGATTTTTTTTTTTTTTTTTTTATTCCTTGGTACCACAACCACACTACAAGACACAAGGAAAATAATTCGTTGATCCAGATCCGGATCGTTTTATTTTCGTCGTGTGATCTATATGGATCTTGGGTGTACTGTATGTTTGTACGAATATACATACACATATGTATGTACGAGTGTATGCCGATTGAATGTTGAGTTACTCCAGGTGATGTGACCGTATCATTTATTTTTAATGCTAGAACCGACAACCTTTCACTCAAGAAAGGAACACATTACCACTATACCAGGAAACTGCCTGCTACCTGAGATAAATGGAATCCCATCATCGTTTGCCCGATCCACAAGGAGACCCCCTCAACTAGGCCAATTATAGTGGCATCGATCTCTTCAACATTGCATACAAGATCTTTTCTGCGATATTGTGTGAACGCCTGAAACCTCTCATGAACAGCATAATTTGCCCCTATCATTGCGGTTTCAGGCCAAGAATGTCCACGATCGATCAAATCCTCACACTTCGGCAGATCCTGGAGAAAACCCAAGAAGTCCAAATCGACAATCATCATCTCTGTATCGATTTCGAAGCCGCCTGCGCCTGCATGTATAGAGGGGAGCTTAATAGAGCCATGTCTAGGTTTTACATCACTGCCAAACTTGTCCATGTGTGCAGGATGACGATGGAGAACGCCCGCTACTTCAAGGTCGGTAATGACCTCACCGAGACTTTTGATATCAAAAAAAGGTTTTAGACAAGGTGACGCGCTGTCATGTAACTTATTTAATATTGTACTTGAACGGATTGTGCGAAACTTACAAGCCAATACCGAAAGCAGAATTTATCAAAAATCTGTACAATTGCTTGCATGCGCCGACGATATTTACATAATTGGAAGAGCTCAGCGGGCTATCACCGGTGCGTTTACAAACATTGATACAAAAGCGGTCCAAATGAGTTAAGCGGTAAACGAGAGCAAAATTAAGTAGATGCTGTCAAAAAGAAGGGGCAATCAACACCGACGAATTGGACAGAACGTCACAGTGGACAGCTACAACTTCGAGGTAGTAAGGGACATTGTCTACCTTTGTTGTTTTTAATTCTGACAATATCAGCACAAAAAGCAAGCAAAGAATAAATAGCTCATGGCAATTGCTGTTTTTTGGGTTAATAAGGGAATTCAGCAGTAAAGCCCTATCTCGAACAACTAAGTAGGCTCTATATATAAGACCCTAATTAACCCAATCCTACTTTTACGGCACTGTAACATAGACTTTATTGGAGGCGCATGAAGATATCATTGATCGTTTTGAGGGAAAAAAAAATTCTTCGTTAGGTATTCGGTCCTGTTTGCGGTTGACGGACTTTAGATGAAAAAATTCAACGACGAGTTATATGAGTAATAGCTGTAGAATGACACCGACCTAGGCAAAAAAAAAACAGTATTGGACGTCTGAGATGACTAGGACATATAGAGCGAATGGCCTTCAATGCACCGGCCCGCAGTATTCGAATCCAACCAAAAGAACGACGCAGTAGAGGTTCTCCTCGCCATAAGCGGCGCATAGCATTTAAATGCAAAAGGAGATCAACAAACTTGGACTGCGCAACTCGATATAACTAAAGGTCGAGGGAAATTATATGGCTTGTTGATTGAGGCTCAGATTCACACCGAAATGTAGCGCCACGTACGTAAGTTTGTAAGTAAGCTCAGCTTATGCCAGATAATTTTGTTCTTGTTCAAGAAGTATCGGGAGATATATTTAGGTACAAAATTCTACGAAATTCTGAGGGCTTCCCTATAGCCGGCGGGCTTCAGTCTCAGAAGTTAGATAGTCCCTGTGACTTCCACGAAAATATTAAAAAAAAAAAAAAAGAAAAAACAAAGAAATCAATTGAGACACAAAATGAAATCAATTTACATTACAGACAGCAAAGAAATTCACTCACAATTCAATGTGAATTTTCGATTCACATTATCGGTGAACTCATACTATCGGTCCTTCACATTAGCGAAGTAGCAGTGTACTTAAATTTTAAGTATCAGGTGCGATGTTTGCAAAAAATCACTGTCATGTTGCACAAGCAGGTTGGACTTATCTTTCAAAATAAAGATAAATGAAAGTCAGTGAGAAAGCCTTATAGCGACCTGTACTCAAGTACCATTTAGCAAAATTGAATTCTTGGATGATTAGCTCAAGTTTAATAAAAAGTTCGTTCTAAAGTTTATCAAAGCTAAGTTTCATATCTAAGATTGGTTGTGTCTAAGGTACACGGTAATCGTGTAACCGTGTGAGGAGAAATAGAAGTAGGAATTGTGTTTTTTTTTTTTTTTTGACGTGAAAACGTCCTTCAAATCGATACCAAATGTGAGGAGACGATCGCGTCCAAATGAGCAACAGTTATAAAAAAATAAATATTTGGCGCAACAGCTCTTTTTTAAGTGCCTGGACCTAGCTTCTCTCGGAACCAGTCGTGTTGTGTGCATTACTCATATATTCTTCACACGAATGGAAGGGACCTACAGTTTAGTGCCGTATCCGAAGGGCAATTTGTTTTGAGAAGCTTTCCCGTGACAACAATACACTTGGATGTTTGTCAGACGTTCGCAAGAGGTGGAACAGTGAAACAACTTTTTGTTTTTTTTCTGGGATTCGAACTTGGAACCTCACGCGCAGTGGTCAGACACACTAACCACTTGCACCACGACGCCCACAGCGACAGTTTATGTCAAAGTAATTTCAAACTTCAATAACTCGACTAAAAATAGACATAGAGTGGTGCCGAGTTTTTGTGCCAGTACCGCTTCGAAATTTGTGCCAGCTGTCGCGATCTGCGCGCGCAAAGCGAACCCACGATTTTCGACTTTCCGAATTCGACAGGTGTTCACAAACGTGATCATATCTTAGAGACTAATTCACCGACCCAAGTGAACCAAGTGTTGTTTTGAAAAGGAGTGTATGTGTAACTCTTCCTGGGCTCTAAATCTGGATCTCAATAACTCAAAAAAATCACAAGACTATGAATTTTAAAAAAAAAGTTAAAAGGCTATGAGGGCAAAGTACACCCACAATTACAAAAATCCAGCTCGAATGCGCTCGAACACCTCAGGTGGCATCTGAGCAGCATGGGTCAAGTATGAATGTAGATTTCGTTGCTGATGAGACGAAGAGTGCAATGGATGGCGACCCAGACCCATCGGATCCACTTTGGCATACCTATTATGACGGCAGGGGTCAAAATTAAACTTGCACCAAATTAACTGCGCCAGTGTCCGACACTGGCCATTATCTTTTTTTTATAATAAAGCGCACACTCAAAGGGTTTTGTATACCCTTATGGTGTGATACACAGTGCGGGCGTTAGGAAGGGATTATGAAGAGAGATATCAATATATGTTGGTCTTAAATGCTTTTTAATTGTACTGAGGAGAAAAATTGAGCTCGGTAAAGCAGTCCACACATTTGTGTGGTACGACTCACGAAAGAATCCCTATATTTATGATTTACTGGTGAGTATTGCGGCTGAATTGCTGAAGGAGCGAAATGCAATAGACTAAATCGATTGAGCACAGTGTGTTAATGAAACAATAAAACAGCAAGAGACATTTATTGGGTGCTACAGCGAATCTATAGAATTCGCGATATCCCTGTGCCATGCCAGGGGTCGAATCGCGTCCTCCATCAACGGATGGCGTGTAACGTAATTTGTATTGTGTTGTTGGTAGATCTAGCAACACCATACGTACAAATTACGTGACGAGTTATCCGTTCATCGAGGACGCGATTCGACCCCTGTTTTATCGCCCAGCTTTGAATTCTATCCAGTAAGTGCAAGTAGGTTTTGGTTGTGCCAGACCAGATATGCGCGTTATACTAAAGTTTGGGCTGTATAAACACCTTAAAAGTATATTGCAGCCAGATCAGGCGAAATATTTCTTGCAACGTTTAAGGAAAGTGATCATTCCCTCAGAGGTTGTCAATTGATAACATCTTCTTCTTCCTTTTATCAGCGAGGTTATGATCCGAAAATAAGGGATCATAACCCTCCCACTTTACTCCATTTCTACTGATCCGGCTGTGGGGTTCGCCTGTCAATTGATAACATAACGAAGATGGAGAGCTTTTCGGTTTCAACAATGCAACCGTCACATATGAATAGCGGCTGAAGGTTCGCATTATGCTTTAACGACAGTTTTGGAAGCACGGCGAACCCCACATGCGGATCAGTAGAAATGCGGTGAAATGGGAGGGTTGTGATCCCTTGTTTTCGGATCATAGCCTCGCTGATAAAAGGAAGAAGAAGAAGAAGAAGACAGTTTTGGAAGCACCCGATTTCATTATGCTGTCAAGGTCGGAATTTAAAGAGCTTAACATACGTTACTGTTCGGCGACCGGCTCAGTTGATATCGCCACGTTCAAAGAAGAGATCATTTGAACCCTGTTTAAAAGGCAATATCAATAAACGGTTCAAAGAGATCGCGATGTAGGGAAGGTAGGCCTATAAACGCCCGGCATTTCATTGGCCTCAGTAACCGAGTGATCCAAAATCGGGAGGCATGCCGATATTTCCTGAGGTCAAATAGGCGAACCCCACAGGAGGTTCAGTAGAAATGCGGTGAAGTGGGAGGGTTATATGATCCCTTGTTTTCGGATCATAACCTCTCCGAAACAGGAAGATACGTTACTGTTCTAGTTCTGCGACCAAAGGACGTGAGTCCTTGAACGTATATGAGAAGCTAAGAGGGACCGTCATCAGAGCAATAATTGGATAAGAAGTCGCAGACAAGAGATTATTTATAAAAACGAAAGTCGGTGACAGAAAAGAGCCCTGGGGTATACAAGCATTTATTTGGTGAAGCGCAGGCTTAAAACTGTGACTGAATGACAAGAATCTTTAGTAGAAAAGATGAATCTGATCGCATGAACGTGTTGAAAGTAGGAAATATGCATTTCACCGTGTGGCAAGTAGAAGACATAAATTTGACCCTGACCGTGTGCGAAGTAGAAGAAATGAATCTAACCGTGTGGGCGTGTATGAAGCAGAAGACATGAATATGACGGTGAGAAGTGGAACGTGTGAGAAGTAGAAGAGAACGGCTGGCAATGATGCAGTGGAGTGTTTGCTGTTAACCGAGGTGTGCAAGTTTAAGCCCCAGCGGCGAACAATCATCAGTCACCAAAATATAAAAAAGGAAAACGAATAAGACCGAATTTGTTCCAACCACTGCACAAACGTGCTCCCCCGAAGATTGGTTCTCTGTACGGACTGCAAATGGAGGACAACACCATGATCAAGGATCATCAACCTTCCTCAGCTACAAAAGAAATAGAAGAAATGTGTCTGACAAATTGTTGCCGTATACCTCGACAGTCTTTAAGTTTATGTTACGGAAAACGGACCTGGAGACATTATAATGAAAGGACTTCTATTATGGCTGTTTAGGGCGACTTAAACGATATCCATTCTGCCAGTATGGAACATAGAAAGTGGTACTCAACATTTCGGTCCACCTGACCAAAACGAAGTGAGGATAGCAATATCCAAGCTGAAATCCAACAAGGCTGCTGGACCTGACGGCTTATCGACCGATCTTTTCAAGGCAGCTGGTGATGAATTGGTGGAGTGCATACAGCAACTCATCTCTAAGATTTGGTCAGACGAGTGTATGTCTGATGAATGGAATCTCAGCATCGTTTGTCCGATCCGCAAGAAAGGAGACCCCATCAACTGCGTCAATTATAGAGACATCAGTCTCCTCAACATCGCATACAAGATCTTTTCTGCGATATTGTGTGAACGCGTGAAACGTCTCATCAAGATATGCCCCTATCAGTGCGGTTTCAGCCCAGGAAAGTCCACCATCGATTAAATCCTCACACTTCAGCAGATCCTGGAGAAAACCCAAGAAGTCCTCTTTATAGATTTCAAGGCCGCATATGACAACGTCTATAGAGAAGAGATTTATAGCGCCATGTCTAGTTTTGACATCCTTGCTAAACTTGTTCGTCTGTGCAGGATGACGATGGAAAACGATCGCTGCTCCATCCTTTGATGTCGAAAAAGGTTTTAGACAAGGTGACGCGCTGTCATGTGACTTCTTTAATATTGCACTTGAACGAATTGTGCGGAACTCACAAGCCAACACCAGAGGCACAATCTATCAAAAGTCCGTACAACTGCTTGCATACGGCGACGATATTGACGTCATTGGAAGAACTCAACGGACTGTCACCGATGCGTTTGCAAGCATTGAAGCAGAAGCCGCCAAAACAGGTTTAGCGATAAACGAGGGCAAAATCAAGTATATGCTGTCAACAAGGGACAAACCAAATATATGCTGTCAACAAGAAGAGACAACCAACACCGACGAATTGGACAGAACGTCACAGTGGACAGCTATAGCTTCGAGGTAGTAAGGGACTTTGTCTACCTTGGCTCTGCTATAAACTGTAAAAACAAGATCAGCGCAGAAATCAAGCTGTTTTTTTTTTTTTTTTTTTTTTTTTGGCTCATAAGGCAATTCAACAGTAAGAGAATCTGTATAAGACTCTGATCATCCCAGTCCTACTTTACGACGCTGAAACATGGACTTATTAAAAGAGGATGGAGATATCCTTGGTCGCTTCGAGAAAAATTCTTCGTAAGATATTCGGTCCCGTTTACGTTGACGGGTTTTGGAGGAGATAATTCAATAACGAACTATACGAGCTGTACAGCGACATCGACCTATGCGTATTGGACGTCTGAAATGGCTAGGACATGTAGAGCGAATGGACACCAACGCTCCGGCCGGTCCGCAGTCTTCGAATGTAACCCGGAGGGATGACGCAGTAGAGGACCTCCTCGCCGTAGGTGGCGTGCAAAAGTTCAATGGACGTCGACCAACTTGGAGTGCGCAACTGGAAGCAATTAGCAAAAGACAGCTAAATGGAGAAGCTGTTGGTTGAGGCCCATGTTCACCCAAACTGTAGCGCCACCGAAGTAACTAAGTTAGTATTCTGCCAGTAAAGCGAAGCTGAATAGTAAAGTCTTGATGCAGCTAATTTCATTAGAAATCTCCTCATTGCTACGGCTCCGCTTTGAATCAAGAACTATCACGCTTCTACGTCCTACGCCTGAAAAATACAGAACACGAATTAAATGAGTCATACAAACATACATACATACATTATGTCCTATGATTTCTACTACATTTTTAGCATTTTCTTTAGAAATCTAATTATCATTGTTGACATTACAACCTAAAACTGCATTCGGCTAACTTGCCTACAATTCTGACAGATTGAATGCAAACGTAGGTATGTATTGTAAAATATCTCCACTATACTATAACTTTCAACACAAGGCACCGCCGCACCTGTCGTATTAATGGTGTGTGCATTCTTTCCGAAACAAATTGGCGCCCCTCAAATCACATTTTTTCACATTTTCTCGTTTTTTTGTTTTTTTTTTTTTTATGATCGCGCACCACAAACAGCAGCCTAGCTTGTGTAATTGTGTGTACTCCGACAAAACGACATTTTCTTTAGTTGATAACAAACGTACGTGGGATTATGCTATAAACCTTATCAATTGGAGAATACCTGCTACTCTCCCCGCTTGCCCTAATCGATACCCAATGCGTACAAAGGGGCCTTAATTCACAGAAAAAAAAAAAAAAGATAGGTATGTGGACAGAGAAACTAAAGGAAACTTCCTGGAGCAGCACCCACTCTCTAAGTACAGCCGCCGAACAAGACAGCCACCACTCATCCAATTGTGTATTAAATATTAAAAATTAAAAAAAAAAAAAAAGAAAAAAGAAAAAGCCTCGCAACTGTAGCAAGACATAAAGAAAAATTCATCGTGGGTACAACACCAGCACGAGCAATAGCACCACGCAGCTTAGCATTGTTGCGGCCATTCTTGCGGGACCCTGTGTGTACTAGTAGTACCAGTACTTGTCGCAATATTTACAAACGCCAAAGGGTTTTTCATTCTTCCCATGAAAAACTCGAGCGTTTTCAACAACAAATGCGGGCGGGATTTAACGTTTCGAAACAAAGATCTATATTCCGCGCTTTTTCCCATCAACTATCGCTCCTCTGGACGGTTTTTTCGTATTTTTTTTTCTTTTTCTCCATTCGCGCACCTCATGAGGAAATAAAAAAGAAAAAAAAAACCAAACCACCATGGTGGCGATGGCAGCGAAGTCGCACTCGAGACCACTGCCGCTCTATCGTTTTTCTTTCTTTTTTTCTCCTTCTTCGCTAGCGCTGAGCGCTGTGTAGCCAAAGTAGTTCTCGTCGTCGTAGTCGCTGTCGTTGTCGTCCACCCCCCATAAGAGTAATAATAAAAAAAAAACCAAAAATTCACCACTAAAACACAAAAACACTAGAACTGATCACGACGACGACGACAATTGATTGGAAATCCCTTCGCCTTTGCCCGGGTTGTGCTGTTCACTGCTTTTTCCGCGGGCAATCTTCAAATTTCCATCAGGAAAAATTGGAAATAATTTCTTTTTACATTCGCCGACGACGACTTTTCTTCTCCTTGCTCGACTATTCGTTTCGTTTTTTTTTTTTACTTCTTTTGTTGCTTTTTGATATATTTTTGCGAAATGTCTGCCAAAGCGAACACGAACACCAGCGCCACCACACTCTACTCGACAGAAAAAATGTAACGAATGTCTGTCTCTGTTACACTACGGCTTAACTCACGGGCTGTGTTGAGCAAGAATATGTACGGCTGCTTATGTGCGTGTGTGTGTGTGTATTCTTCCACCGAAATTGACGGAGAACAGAAAAAAAAAATTTTTCACTCACCGTCCGATCCGAATTGATTTTATTTCTATTTTTTTTTTTTGCTCGCTCTTTTATTTTTTCCGAGGGTTTTTTATTTTGCTTTTTGTGGACTTTTTGGACGTTCTCAATGCACACAAACACTTTTCGATTAGCACTGGGTGTGGAATTGTTTTGTTTTCAACTATTTTTGGGGTTTTTGGCGATTTTTTATGTGGAAAATCGACAATTTTTGAGAATTTTTAAGAAGTAACGCGTCCCTTTAAAACATGAATCCCCACTCACAGCTTTCAAAATGGCGGAAAAGTAGAATTTTTTAGTACAGAAATGACGCGATTATGCATTCCGCGATACTGCCGACAACGAGAGTAGTCGCATTCAGGGATAGATTTTCTACCAATGGGTTGTGTTCGTTGGGGGAGTGTGTTGAGTGAATTCTGTTTGGATGATGCCATTTAGTACACGATATAGGATGTGTTTGCAAATGTTCCATTTAGGCAGGGTTTTAAATGGCTTCTTCTCTAAAATGTTGACGAACAAATTCGCCGCGTTTTGTCTTCGCCATGAACTGATTCAGTTCATATTTTTACAAAGAATGCAAAAACAACAATTGAACCAGCACTTGAGCTGGTTGAATTTTCGCGAACCAGAATTTCTATCCCATACCTCACCACTAGATGACTTTTCACCAAAAAAACAATTATATGTAAGGCTTGGCAGCCCTGCTGAATACTAGAAATAAATCATAGTTATTTGTTGTATCCTCTCTTTCTGACATAAGTATCTAAAAACACTTAATTATTAAACAAATATAAACATATCAAGCCATTTTCTCACTTCGATTGCTATTTTTTCGCAATTTTTAATCCATATTAAACGTCAGTGTGTAGCTGCTGCTACCAACTTGTGAAAATACCCCCGTTTTTTTGCTTTTATAAATAGCACAGTGAAGTGAAGTAAACCACATGTAAAAAAAAAACGATCCGCAGCTGCCAGATTTCCCATATTTTAAAATTTCCTATTTCCTATAAAAAAAAAAAACACCAGACCTACCGATATTTCTGTCTTCCGTTAAAAAAATAGGCGTACGTAAATAAAAGAATACAACATCTTTATCTTTGCCAACTTGAATGAACGAAATAATTGAGCTCGCAATCGAGTCTATTATCTACACTTGAATCCAGCTGCGGCACTTATTGGTAGTCATTACCCCTGTTTTTTGACGTTTGTAAATAGTGCAGTGAAGTAAACTACATGTTAAAAACACGATACGCATCTGCCAGATTTCCAATATTTTAAAAGTTGGTACTCGTTATTATCCACAGTGAGATTTGCTGTCAAAACTAATAGAAAAAGAACACCAGACCTACCGATAATTCAGCCTTTCAATTAAAAAATAGACGTACGAGTACGTAAATAAAAGGACAACTTGGATAAACAAAATAATTGAACTCGAAATCGAGTCTCGAAAAATTATCTACGCTTTAGAATCCGACTGCGGAAGTTATTGGTAGTCATTGGCAGCGGGATATTGTAGTATTATTATTTGTGTAGGGTTATTTTGCACTGCGACCTAGTGGTCTATTGTGCCCCCTGCTAATAACTTGGGGAGGTTTGTTCCCTCGTTAGAGTCCCCTTCGCAACTGCAATTCCTGAGGAATTGTGTTTGAAGGTCATATGCTCTTACTTTGCCTTGGCGAGAATAGTTCACCTTAGAGCTCTTTCTCCAGACCAGTTTCTTTTAAGAATCTGAGAATGAGAAGTGGGTCCATGGTTGGCATATCCTCTTCTGATACTTGGTATTTGCCCAAGTATTTCAATCTTTTGTGGGTCAGTGCCCCACAGGACTCCAGAAGGTGTTCCGGAGTCTCACATGACTCGTTGCAGAATCTGCAAAGGCCTTCATTTAGTTTCCGTAAATGCTCCCTGAGTTTGCAGTGCCCCGTTAGGAAGCCTGTTAGGATCCGTAGGTTATTCTTGCTAAGGCAGATGCAGGCTTCGAATCTTTTCCCCAGTAGTTTCTTATCCTGCCTCAGGCCTGTGGTGTTGTTCCAGGTTCTTGCCCTGTCTTCTCTCTCCATTTTCCTGAATTTCTCGCGTATGGTGTGTTCCCCCATTCCACAGAATGGTTCAGGTCCAATGAAGGGTTCTGCGGCTCCTTGTCTTGCCAAGGCGTCCGCTGCTTCGTTACCTTTTATCCCGACGTGACCGGGTATCCAGTAAAGTGTAACTTTATTGTTTCTGTCCAATTCATTAAGTTTGCATAGGCATTCCCACACAAGCTTTGACTTAATGACATAGGAGTCAAGTGCTTTGATAGCTGCTTGGCTGTCTGACAGTATTGCTATGTCGCAGTTGCTGTATCCCTTTTCGAGATTGAGTTGGATGCATCTGTTAATAGCACATATTTCAGCTTGAAGATGCTGGTGTACTTGCCCATAGGTTCTGAGTGCTTGGTCCTTGACCCAAATACGCCCGCCCCTGTTCCCTCTCCAGTTCTCGAACCGTCTGTATACCACTTTATCGTGTGGCTGCCCAGTCCGTACATCGTGGACTCGTTGCTCCACTCTTTCTTGTTACTTAACTTTGTACTAAAGTTTTTCCCAAAGCTAAATTTCCTGATACTGTCGTCCCTGGGGACGGCCAGAAGGGGAAGTTTTTTGAGAAGTGCATCGTATTCTCTCATACTAATACATTTCTCCCTTCCGATGCCTTCTTTTGCCATCCTTAGGATCGTTCGCTGGGCATTTCGCTCCACTACAAGATGGAGCGGTGTTAGCTCCAGGAGTACTTCCATGGCTGCAGTTGGACACGTTCGCATGGCTCCAGTGATGCAGAGGCACGCAAGTCTTTGCACTTTAGTGAGTGTCTCCCTCGTAGTGACTAGACTAGTTCGCTTTGTCCATGCTATTGCTCCATAAGTGATCATTGGTCTCACAATGGCAATGTACATCTATCTTAGAATATTTGGACTAAATCCCCAAGACTTACCCGCTAGGCTCCTGCATATCATTAGAGCACGGGCAGCTTTTTTGGGTATCTCCTCTGTGTGATTCTTCCACAAGAGTTTGCTATCTAGGTGTAATCCTAGATATTTCACTTCCTTTACCGGAGTCAGTATCGTGCCCGACAGTCAGAATGGCTTCAGTTCAAGTTTTCTCTTCCTCGTGAACGGTACTATTGTGGTTTTGGCCGGGTTAATATTAAGCCCAGCTGTGCTGCACCATTCTTGAGTTACTGTTAGGCCCCTTTGTATAATATCACATAGGGTTTCCTCGAATTTCCCCCTGGCAATCAATACAATGTCATCAGCGTAGGCTTGACAGTTAATTCCAAGGCTTGTTAATTTTTCAAGAAGCTCATCCACAACAAGACTCCACATTAGGGGAGATAACACTCCTCCTTGTGGGCATCCTCTTGTTGTGTTGACCTTGATAATTCCACGTGAAGTTTGAGTTTCTGCTGATCTTGTTCTCAGCAATTCATACATCCACTTGGATACTGTTCTGCTAACTCCCTTTCTGTCAAGGGCTCGGATATTGTAGTATATTTACATACAAAATCCTACTTTACTTCACTTCGACGTGCCAAAAAAACAGGGGTATTGCACGCTCTAGGTGAACCAGGAGCGTTTTTTTATTTTGGGATGAACTAGTTCAGTTCACGGGGAAAACAAAACGCGGCTAATGTTATCTTACAGGGAATTTTATGGAGACTACCGACTGTATAAATTCTATTTATTATTATTCATTACAAATCAATTATTATAAAATACATTTTATATGAAATAAATCTATTTTTAACATATCCAATTAAACGTTTTTTTAAATATTATTAAATTTTGTTCTATCGGTAAGCTATTATAAATATCTAAACCTTTATGAAGGACCATATTCATTGTCCTTTAGGTGAAAATCTTCAACAAGACACTATGAGGATCGACAGCGCGTGCTCATAGTAGTGTGGGATTCTTACCCACTAAAAAACCTCCCTTCAAAACAAACTTGTTTGTATTTTTTTACTACAACTAAGTATTCGACTTATCAAGTAGTTTTCGTTTCACGAAATAAGGACGTTTTGCAGGTACCTTCCCATTAGAAGTTCCTGCTAGCTCCGCAGTTTAGACGCGGTTACTTATCGCGCTAAGTCTAAAAGTTTTGTTCTTTGTAGACGGCGTAGTAAGTTTCTTTCATCCAAAACTTGGAGGACTGTTATATTAACGTGACTTTCTAGTCGACTTTTATGTTTTCTCGCATAGTTTTTGATTTCGTTTTCGACTGATTTAATGCCAAGATCTCTGTGGATATCGCTATTTCTGATATACCATGGCGCATTTATAATACCTCTTAGCACTTTGTTTTCAAAAGTTTGTAAAATTTTAATATTACTTATTTTGGTACAACCCCAGAGTTGTATACCATATGTCCATACAGGCTTTAGCACAGCACTTATAAAAGCTGTTTGTTCTCTATATTAAGCTTGGAATATTTTCCAAGTAACCAATACATTTCTCGATATTTGTTATCTAGTTCTTTGCGTTTTTTCTTAACGTGCGTTTTCCATTTCAGCTTTGCATCAAGTGTCATTCCAAGATACTTAGCCTCGTTTGCAATCGGAATTTGAACCGAGTTTGAAAAGATCGGCAGATTATTTACTCTCTTATATGTAAAATTTACATGAACAGATTTGGTCTCGTTAAGTGCGATTCGCCAAAGCTTTGTCCATTCATTTACTCTATCCAAAGCTTCTTGCAGTTCTTTCTGTAGTATCTTCGACCGTTTTACCTACTGCCAAGATAGCAGTGTCGTCGGCAAATGTAGCTAGCTCAGTGCCTTGTACTTGCGGTATATCACGAGTGTATAATAGATATAAGACCGGACCAAGAACGCTTCCTTGCGGCACCCCAGCCATTATTTCCTTAAATTCAGAATATTCCTTTCCACATTTGACGCGGAATAGTCTATTCGTAAGGTAGTTCTTCAAAATATTATATAGGGGCTCTGGCAGAACTTGTCGTAATTTAAACTTTAAGCCTTCGTGCCAGACCTTGTCAAAGGCTTGAGAGACGTCAAGGAATACGCTTGAACAAATCTTTTTTTCTTCAAGCGACTTTTCGATTAAATGTGTTATTCGATGTACTTGTTCAACTGTAGAATGCTTTCTTCTGAATCCGAATTGATGATCCGGAATGAGATGCCCTTCTTCTATAACCGGCTGTATTCGCCTAGTCAATATTCTCTCGAACACTTTGGATATAATTGGAAGAAGCGAAATTGGTCTATAAGACTTTTTTTCATTCGGAGGTTTTCCGGGCTTAAGGACCATTATGACTTCGGCGACTTTCCATTGACTGGGAACATATTTTAGTCTAAGCGCGGCGTTTATAATAAACAGAAGCTTAATTAGAGCTTTTCTTGGTAGTGCTTTAAGAACCTCTCCCGTAATTAGGTCGTATCCAGGAGCCTTCTTTGGTTTAAGTTTCTTTATTTCTTCCTTAATTTCGGTAAGTGTCGCATTTCTTATTACGCTATTGGCTATATATGACGTATTTGTATTTTGAATAAGAGCTCGTCCACCCAACGGTTTGAAAGTTTCTTTCAGGTGGGTGGCAAAAACTTGCGCTTTCTCTTTATCATGCCTGCCCCATTCGTTTTGATTTTTCCTAATTGGGGCGGCTTGAATTTGAGGTTTTTTAATACCTTTTATAGCCTTCCAAAGCGAGTAATTAGAATCTTTTTTTGCCATTAAGCTTTCTAGTCAAGTTTGCATTTCATTATTTTTAAGGTCTTTAATAGATCTTTTTAGTGAGTTGCACAAACGGTTAAGATGTGCTTTATGTTGCGGAGCCCGAGTTTGTTGGCATTTTTTGCGCGCTTTTCTCTTCTCCTTAATCATTTCTCTTATTTCCTGCGGATAAGTTTGAATGTAACTGGCCGGCGTTTTCTTAGGTTTGGGAGTATTCTTCCACGCGGCATTCTGTAGGATTTCGACGAAGCGATCAACTTCAACTTCAAGTTCATAGGGTGTTTTAAGTGATACGCTCAGCTCAATATTTGCTTCAAAATCTTTTTTGAAGCCATCCCAATTAGTTTTCGCGCTGGTTAATCTGGCCGGTCCTGCTTTTTTAACCAGAGCTTCGCTTATCGTCATAATGATTGGAGAATGATCAGAGGAGAGATCAAAGCTTTCTTCAACTTTTATACAGTTGCCAGATATTCCTTTAACAATAAAGGAGTCGATCAGATCTGGTATCTTATTTCTATCAGTCGGCCAATATGTTGGTTTACCAGTCGAGTGAAAATCACAACTGTATTGCATACCCGCATTATAAAGCTTTCTACCTTTCTGAGAGGCGTACCTTGAACCCCAGAAGGGGTGTTTTGCGTTGAAGTCACCACCAATAATAAAATTGGGTCTAAGGAAGTCGAAGACGTTTGTGAAATCACTTTCTTCAAGTTTGCATCGCAGTGGACAATATATAGACGAAATATTGAAAGCAAAATGTCTATTTCTAACGCGTACCGTGCTTACTTGCATTGCTTCTAATTCAATCTTTACTTCCGCTGAGTGTTCGATACATTCTTTTATAAAAAAGGATGATCCGCCTCTGGCTCTTTCTGATGGGTGGAAGGCGTGATACACGCTATATCCCCTTATCTTAACATTTGATTGCTTTGTCGGATGAGTTTCACAGACCAAGCATATATCAATGTCTTTTTCTCGTATAAAGATTTCTAACTCGTCGAGTCTTCGTATAAGCCTGTTGGCGTTCCAAGTAAGAATTTTAATCGTTTCTTTCATATTCTGGTTGAAGTGCGCGTATTATGAATGTTGTTTTCTAATGCAACTAGTCTCTCGAAAATAAGTTTGTTTGTTTTGGATTGCTCTTCAAGTTTCGCAAGAATTAGGGAAAAAACATGGGGTTCATGATCTTGTGAGCTACCTCTATCACCGTTTTCCAATATCGCAGCTTGAGCAGGAGTCTTTACGTTAGAAATTGGACGATTTCTTGCTTTGATCTCCCGTGAGCTGTCGGTCTTGTACTTGCCATTAGCTGTCATCGCCGCTTGAGCATAAGACTGCACGCCAACATTCGAGGATTTAGTTCCGGTCACCTTTTCTCTACTACGTTTGGGTTTTTCTTCATTACCCGATCTTAAGAGAATATTGACGGATTTTTTATCTTTCGCTGCTTTTTTCGTAGCTATTTGGGGTCTATTCTTAATTGGTTTTGGATTCGTGCCCATGGAATTTTTGAGCGTATCGCGCCTTTTTTGGAGCTCTTTCGCCACTTCGCAACCTCGATAGTTCGCAGGGTGTTTTCCTTTACAGTTTATGCAAGTGGCAGGGGTTTGCTTATTCAGGCGACACTCATCTGAGAGATGTTCACCTGCGCATTTGACGCATCTTGGTTCTTTCTGGCAGTAAGTCTGCGCGTGATTGATTGATCCTTAAATTTCTATACCTTTGTAATCGGAAATCACTAGCATTACGCAACGCATAAGGTTGTACATCACTAACATAAGATATATATTCATTTAAGTAGTTAGGTAATATATTGAATTAAATTTTAAACGCAAATACGATAACATTATATAGCATTCTTTGGTTCACACTCATCCAAGATAACTTGATTAACATTTCTCTTATTGGAGTAAATCCATTGCACATTAAAATAATTCTCACTGCCCTATTTTGAAGTTTCTGCAAGCGATTCATCATCTGATTATTACACATAAACAGAATAATTGAGCAATACTCGAAATATGGTCTTATCATCGTATTATATACTTTTATTGTTGTTTTTATTGTAATTTTTTCCTTATTCTACCTAGGAAGTGCATTTTTTTTGCGATCTTTTTACATACATAATTAACATGATCATCGAGACATATCTTATTATTTAAGGCAACCGGAAATATGCAAAAGCATGTTTTTTTTGGGAGGACGTATTGGAAATTGGATTACACAGAAATACGTTTTATACAAAACTAAGCATTTTGAGGCCTGTTCGTTAGGGAATATTTGTGCATATTTTGGGTATAAATGCATATTTCGGCATATTTTTGTATTTTTAGGACATATTTTAGCATATTTGTGAATTTTTTCAATATTTTTGCTTAATTGTCCTTTTTTCATCAACTGTTTGTATGAAGAAAAAGAAATGGATATTGCGGAAGTGCACAGAACAGTTGCGCACCAGCAGGTACAATTTGTTCACTATGTGGCTGTATACACAGCAGCGCGAGTAAACCCTTTTACCATCTGCATATGACAAGTTATATATTTTTTGTTGTAATTTCCTAGACATCTGAGCATGTGCGAATACTACGCAGCTGTGAAAGTACTTTTCTATTTTTGTTTCATTATCTTTTTGTTTTGCATTCATTCATGAAAGGCTAAATGTGCGCTATACACTCCGGTCATTAGCGATGGCGCCAGAACTAATGTTTATGTATAGGACGCGACTAGTTAACGGACAGTTATAGTTTGAAAAAGACTCCATACTGCTATTTTTGTCAGATGCTGCCCCATATATGGTTAAGGCAGCTGGAGCAATTCAACTATTTTACCCAAAAATAACTCATGTGACGTGTCTAGCACACGGACTTCATAGAGTTTGCGAAACCATAAGAGGACAATTTCGTGAGGTCGATCTTCTTATTGCCAGTATAAAAAAAGTATTTCTGAAAGCTCCTTCAAGAATAAGAACTTTTAAGGAATTTGAACCAGATCTATCACTTCCTCCGCAACCAGTTACAACTCGTTATGGAACCTGGATAGAAACAGTTTCATACTATGCAGAAAATTATGAAAAAATTGTAAACATTTTTCATTCATTCGATGAAGAGGATTCTGCTGCTGTCAAAACTGCCAAAAAATTACTTGAACGAGGTAATTTAAAAACTGACTTGGGATTTTTGGCAGCAAACTACGGATTCTTTTCTAAATTAATTAAGAAATTGGAAACGAATGGTCTAGAACTTGCCGCATATATCAACATAGTCAACGATGCAGAAATTAAAGTTAGCTCCATTGACTGCAAAATAGGGAGAAAAATAAAGACCAAAATGTCAAATGTTTTGGAAAAAACCGTGGTTTTAAGACTTTAAAAGAAATTTCCAGTTGTCTGTCCGGACAAAATTCAACAGTGAATAAATACACAGTCTCTGCGATAAGGCCATATAAATTTGCGCCCATTACATCCGTTGAGGTAGAAAGAAGTTTTTAAAATACGAAAGGCTAAGCGTGGTTTTTATTCGAAGCACCTTAATAGAAATTTACCATCTAAAACACTATGGAAAAATATTCGAGGTATCGGAATTGGAAGTCAAGATGAGTTCGATTTCTGTGGAATAGATTTAAATAATCTTAACAACAAATTTGTGCAAACCCCTGTGACGCCATCACTTAATTTGTGCCCTTCGAATACGTTCACTACTGAGGATGGCTTTGAATTTCATCGGGTGGAGCAGACTGAAGTTGTTAAGGCAGTGTTAAGTATTAAATCTAAGTCCTCAGGTCTTGATGGAATTCATCCCATATTTATTAAAATGATCCTACCTTTTATCCTTCCAGTTTTGACCCATATATTTAACACGGTTTTGATGACATCATGTTTTCCTAGTGCTTGGAAAACTGCCAAGATAATACCTATTCCAAAAAACAAAGGAAATCCACAAACACCCTCTGAATTTCGTCCTATTTCAATATTACCTTTTCTGTCCAAAGTTTTTGAGAAAATTGTTCATAAACAAATATCATCCCATCTGCAACACAATGACTTACTTTGCAAACACCAATCAGGTTTTCGTAAGCATCACAGCTGCACCTCTGCGCTGTTAAAAGTAGCGGATGATTTAAGAATATCAATGGAAAAAGACCTTGTTTCGCTACTAGCACTACTAGATTTCTCTAAAGCCTTTGATACAGTAAATCATTCAAAACTTGTATATAAACTCATCACGCAATTTAATTTTTCATCTTCAGCAGCTTCATTGATAGACTCCTACCTGTCTGGTAGATATCAAGCAGTCGTGGTGGGTAATACTATGTCAAATTTCAATTGTTCGTTTATGGGTGTCCCACAAGGATCTATATTGGGCCCCCTTTTATTCTCAATGTTCATAAATGACCTCCCTGAAAGCATTACCTATTCTTCTGTTCATATGTATGCCGACGATGTTCAGTTGTACTTTAGTTGTAGATTAGGACTAATTGAAGATGCCATTTTTAAATTCAATAATGACCTTAAAAGTATCTTTCAGTGGTCAAGAAGAAATGATCTATGTTTGAACCCTAAAAAATCGAAATCCATGCTTATATCTAAAAATGGTGTAGACCCGAGTGGGTTCTCTAAGATATATCTCGGGGACGAACAAATAGAATTTGTTGAAAGGGCTAAAAACCTTGGCATTTGGTTTGACACTAACTTAAGATGGGATCTTCATACTCGTATCGTTATAGGAAAAATATATGGATGTCTTCGTAACCTGTTTATGTCACAATATTATACCCCTGTCAAAACAAGATTAATGTTAGTTAAGTCTCTTATTGTTCCAATTTCATCATTTGGGTCTGAAGTGTCAATGTATTGTAGTGTGGAATCTAGAAGAAAACTTAATGTTGTCTTTAATCATGTTACTCGTTATGTGTATGGTTTAAAGCGCCAGGATCATATCTCTCCATATAAAAACAGTGTTCTTGGTATAACACTGGATAAATACTTAGATTATTGTTTGATAAAATATTTGCATAAAGTTATAATTTCCCGAAAACCAGAATACTTATATGATAAACTAACTTTTTCTAATTCATCTCGTACTCTAACGATAATCCCTCCGCGCGCTACATGCATCACAACCGAGCGTCAGTTTTGTGTTCATGCTATTCGATTATGGAATTCTCTCCCTCTTGGCATACGAAGACTCTGTTTTGTAGATCGTTTTAGTGCTTCTCTTTTTTCTTACCTGGCTGGCAATTATAGGTGTTAGGGCTCTTAAATGTTTGATCTATTATTTTTAATTTTAATGTTAAATACTGTTGACCAATTTGTTCATTCATTCACTTTTCTTTTCTCTCTTTTTCTTTGTCATAATATGTATAAATTCAATGTTAAATTAAATGTACTTCATAAATAAATTATATAGTTATATTAAGTTAAATTCTTATACAATTAATTACCATGATCACATTTACGTCATTAAAGATACTTCATTGTAGTCTTTGTAAATGTTTGTTAAATTAATCAATAAATATCAAATATGTACAAAAATGTCTTTAGAGCAAATAGACAAAGTTTTCTTTTTTTTTTTTTTTTGCCCGTGCAGGGACGGGTTAAGAATATCACTGCAGCGCCCCCCAACAACTAGCGCTTGTCGTAAAAGGCGACTAAGGGGACAAATCAGATCTAGGCAATATAACACCCAAGTGAGCCTAGCGACACATATACTACCATAAAAACCCTCCCACAAGTGTGCATGCGAGTCCGTGGGTTGACACGACTGGAGATCACCGGTGTCATAAAAGAAAGATCAAACAATACTAAAACAGGAGCATGCACGTGTCAAACAACAAACACCATCGCAATATGGTGCAAAAATTGTATTGCAAAACTGTATCATTATGATAATACTTGCAAAAAGGAAAGGCACTACCCCGCCAGGCACTACCACTGCTGTGCATGGTACTGATCCTGGACCGAGCAGAAATGTTCGGGTCAGAGCTATACGGATTCCGGGGGCTAGCAAAATAATGAAACAGTTTGGACGCAATTTGAGGGTCGCGAGTTGGAACGTTGGAAGCATGACCGGTCGAAGTTACGAGCTGGAAGAGATGATGAATAGAAGGCGGGTGGACATCTTGTGTGTCCAAGAGACGAAATGGAAAAACACCGGGAATCGGGCGCGTTTCTTGGACGTTAGGACAAAAGATTACAAGATGTTCTACTACGGGACGGAAAAGGCTAGGAACGGAATCGGTATCATCCTTGCGGCAGAGCTACTTGGTAACGTCTTAAGCATTTCGAAGTCCAGCGACCGTTTGATGTCTCTCAAACTAGTAATACAAGGAGAGGTGTGGAATATTGTCAGTGCATATGCTCCCCACGATGGGTACAATCAGAGAGATAAAGATGCATTTTGGCTAGATTTCCACAATCTCCTTAAGGACATCCCAAAGGAAGAATTTCTGTTTGTTGGAGGAGATTTGAATGGACATGTCGGGAAATCAAACGAAGACTATGAAGACTGCCATGGAGGACTAGGATATGGCACCAGGAACCTTCCTGGTGAAGACATCCTAAGCATGTGCAAATCACACGGTCTTACAATATACCATGTTCATCAAACAAAGCCGACACCTGATCACTTACAGCAGTGGTGGAGATGAAACTCAGATTGACTACCATTTGGTAGGCAGTTTCATGAAGCCCCGGGTAAAAGATTGCAAAGTGATCCTGGGAGAGGCAATCGCTCGGCAACACCGTCTCCTGCTAACAGAAATTTTTATGAAAACACCGAAGAAAAGCAAACAAACAAGGGTCTCTGAGAAAATCAAGTGGTACAATCTGGACAAAGAAAAAGGCGAAGCTTTTGTTTTCGTAATGAAAAATTACCTCTCTCACACCATCAACGGAGCTGAGGATGAAGAGTGCAGAGCACAAAATATGTGGGATTCCCTACAGCGAACTTGCTTAAAGAAGGCCAAATCACTGCTAGGAGCTTCAAAAGGCCACCATCAACACGCCAAAGAAACATGGTGGTGGAGTGATGAAGCTAAGAAAGTGATAAATGAGAAGAAAGCGGCTTTCAAAGCTTGGTCAAAGTGCCCCTCGAATAATAGTGACGAAAAATCTCGCCTCGAAATGGAATACAGATGCTGCAAGAAAAAAGCGAAGAAGAAGTGCGCTCAGCTTCAAGCAGAGAGTACGGAGGGCCTGTATCGGGAGCTGGAGAAAATATTTTCCCCGGTTGCTGATGCAAACCAGGCTATCCAGGAGCTGCGAAGACACAATATGAACAAGAGTGCCACTATCTTCAAAATAGCCGCCCAAAGAAGGAAGAATGCTCAGGAGATTCGTTCGCCAAAGTTCATTAGCAATGCTCATGGCCAGCTTCTGGTGGATGACGACAAAATTCTGCAGAGGTGGCGGCAGTATTGTGAAGAGCTTTTGAATGAACAGTTCCCCGGCTATACTTTCCAAGAGCCACCCCTAACTGTGAAGAAATACCCGACATTACAGTCGAAGAAGTTAGTCAAGTACTCCAAAAAACGAAAAGCGGTTGGGCCAGACGAAATACCCTCTGAGTTCTGGAAAAAGATGGGAGACATCGGGTTCAGATGGCTCAGAATTCTTATCTCCAAATTCGTGAGAGGTGATCCAATGCCGAATCAATGGAGGGAAAGTTACCTTCTCCCTGTATACAAAGGGAAGGGTGATACGCGAAACTGTGATAACTACCGTTCGATCAAGCTGATGTCACACACCATGAAGATCGTTGAGCGGGTATTAGGTGGCCGACTGCGAAAAATAATACGGCTATCTGATGATCAGTGCGGGTTTGTCTCGGGTAAATCAACCACAGATGCAATCCAAAGTATAAGGATCATAATGGAAAAACATCGTGATTCCTTAAGGGATTTGCATGTTGTATTGGTTGACTTTGAAAAGGCATTCGACAGACAACCACGAGATCTGATATGGGTGGCGCTAAGACATCGAGGGGTTCCAGAAACCTATGTACAGATGATTATGGACATGTACGAAGGAGCAAAGACAAAAGTAAGATGCCCCGCTGGAGTAACCGAAGAGTTCCCAATCAAAGTCGGGGTACACCAGGGAAGCGTTTTAAGTCCTTTGCTCTTTATTACAGTCCTTGATTATCTGCTTGAAGGTAAAGTGATGGACCCCAAGGTACATCAGTTATTCTTTGCTGACGATGGAGCCATCATAAGTGAGGATCCTACATCCCTGCAACGAGCACTTGATGTGTGGGTGGACGTTTTGGAGGGAAATGGGTATCGCATTAGTTCAAAAAAGACAGAGTACTTGTGCTGCCCGTTCTCTGATCCACTCAGGCCTATTCCAGACATTTATTTGAATGGAACAGTGCTTCCCAAGTGCGAAAAGTTCAAATATCTGGGATCTATGATCAATAGCAAAGCAACTTGTGATGACGACATCAATCATCGTGTAAGCGTAGGGTGGATGAAGTGGCGAGAAAATTCCACTATCTTCTGTGACAGAAAAATGCCCCCTAAGTTGAAAGGAAGGCTCTACACCGCAGTTGTACGTCCAGCGCTCACATACGGTTCACAATGTTGGACGATGTACAAAAAGTATGAGAGTAAATTAACGTCATGCTTCGCATGACAGCAGGAGTGACAAAGCTTGATCGAATAAGAAGTTCGAAGATCCGTGGAAGCTTTCACATCAAGGAAACCATCGTACAAAAAATAGAGCGTGACCGGCTCAGTTGGTATTGCCACGTTCAAAGAAGAGATCATTTGAACCCTGTTAAAAAGGCAATATCAATGCACGTTCCAAAGACATCGCGATGTAGGAAAGGCAGGCCTATAAACGCCTGGATCAGACAAATGCGACGACATCGGCATTTCATTGGCCTCAGTAACCGAGTGATCCAAAATCGGCAGGCCTGCCGATATTTTCTGAGGTCAAATAGGCGAACCCCACAGGCGGATCAGTAGAAATGCGGTGAAGTGGGAGAGTTGTGATCCCTTATTTTCGGATCATAACCTCGCTGTTAAAGGAAGAAGAAGAAGATTGTTTAAACTTAAGAATCAACCTTTATTTATCCTATTTATAATATTTAATTTTTATCCGTTACCAATTAAGAATTTTCAATTTAATAATTTCACTTGAATATGAGACGAATAAAAAATGTATAGAACAGTGCCGGTCGGATTTTTATTTAACAGCAGCGCCAAGAGACGGCTAGTTTTAAATATATTTACATTGGATAAATTCTTAATTTCACTTGGAAGTCGGTTGAATAATTGAAGACTTTATACAGCAAATGGTTTTGCGTAGCCGCTCTTCTGTATAGGGGTAGCCGAAAGTCACCAAGGTTCCGTAGACTATACCTGTAATTCGGTATATACATAACATTGGTTTGCTTGCTGTGTGTCGTACCTGGTTTTCATGCGGTCACACGCTATCCTTATCCTCGTCCTGGTCCTCTGACGTATGTCTCGGATCCTTTCCCTGAGGTCTGCCACGTAGTCCTTTTCACATTTGGGCTCATCGTTAGGGGATCCAAACTTCACCTCGCTAGGTAGCCGGACTGCTCGACCAAACAATACTTCGGATGGAGTATGTCCAGTAGTACTGTGCACTGCATTTCGGTAGGCCATCAAGAAGAGGGGAATTTGTCGATCCCAATCGCGCTGGTGGTCTTCTGCGACCTTGGAGAGATGTTCGTTTAAGGTTCTGTTGAAGCGCTCTACCATCCCATCGGATTGTGGATGAAAGTTTCGTCCCCGGTCAGAATGCAGTTCCATGGGCACGCCAAATCTGCTCACCCAGTTGTTGACGATCTGTTCCACGATGGTCTTCGCTTCCTGGTTACGGATGGCGAACGCTTCCGGCCATTTGCTGAAGTAGTCCATGACGACTAGGATGTGACGGTTACCATTGTCGGTTTCTGGAAATGGACCAGCAATGTCAGCGGCAATACGTTCAAAGGGTGCACCCACGTTGTACTGGTGCATCTTGCCTCGCGTTTTGGTTCTGGGTCCCTTGCTGGCGGCACACACGACGCATTTTCGGCACCAATTCTCTACGTTGTCCCTTGCGCTGAGCCAATAGAAACGTTCTCGCACCTTCTCCAGCGTCTTGTTTGCACCCAAATGACCTCCGGATGCTCCATCATGCATCTCCCGTAGCACTTCGTGCACTTTTGATCGCGGCAAGACAAGCTGCATTATGCAATCTTTCCCGTCCGGCCTTTCCCATTTCCTTTTCAGCACACCATCTTGCACATGAAGGGAGTCCCATTGAGCCCAGTATGCCTTGAGAGTGGGGCTCCTGTCCGAGATATCTCGTCCATTTGCCTTTTCCATAAACTCCTTCCACGCTAATATCGGCTCGATGTCTGGACCTTCTTTTTGAGCATTTCGGATTTCCTCTACACTCCAACCGGCGGTAGGCTCAGCTCTTACCCTTTGGATGGAAAGAAGGTTCTTTTCTTCCTGCCGCACACAATGCTTGCAGTCGCTCTTACATGGTCGCCGGGATAAGGCATCCGCATTAGAATGAAGTTTCCCTTTACGATGCTGTATTTCATAATCGTACATCTGCAGCCGTTCAATCCATCTTGCGACCTGGCCCTCCGGAGTCTTGAACTGCAGCAGCCATTCTAGAGCCGCGGGGTCTGTGCGCAAAAGAGGAGGACGGAGAGGTATTTATGGAAGTGTTTTGTTGCCAGAAGCAGCGCCAGAAGTTCTCGCCTGATCACGCAGTAGTTCCTTTGCTTGGAGAGCACTTTGCTGAAGTATGCTACTACCTTCTCTTGGCCGTTGTGTATCTGCGAAAGAACCGCTCCGACACCGACGTTACTTGCATCTGCATCCACGATAAACATTTCTCCACGAATGGGATATGCTAGTGTTGGTGTTTCGCATAGTTGTTGCTGAAGGTTGTTGAAGCTTTTGTCGCACTCACCTGACCGCTTGAATTGCCTTCCTTTTTCTGTCAGCTGGTGTAAGCTCTTCGCGATTCCGGCAAAGTCCTTTACGAATCGTCGGTAGTACGTGGCGAGACTCAAAAAGCTCCTAAGTTGGTGTTTGTCTTTTGGAACTGGCCAGTTTTTCACAGCTTCTACCTTGTCTGGATCGGTTCGCACTCCTTCTGATGAGATAACGTGGCCCAGGTACTTGACTTCGGATCTGAAGAGGTCGCATTTTTTTTTTATAATATACACGCACTCAAAAGGTTATAAATACCTTTAACATGTTTACACACAGTGAAGGCGTTGGAAAGCATAGATAGAGAGAGGGAGACAGATTTTTGGTGCAGTGGTTCTTGAAGCTCCGTTGTTTATGCTTCGGGTGGATTTTTGCTATTTTTTTGCCTTTGCTTCTGATTCACAGTACTTTTTTCCCAGTAACCGATATGGGCAAATCACCATCAACAGAGCGAACAATTTTTCCAGCCAAATGACCAAGCTACTGCCAGTGTTATGCCTTCGCAGTGGTGTTCACACAAGCTTTCGCAAATGATCGGACTGGCTTTATATATTTCATGAGAAATAAATAAATGCTTGCTGACATCAGGAATTGAACCATGAACCATTAGCTTCTTTCGCAAGCTGCATAAATAACTTATACGAATTTCTAGGAGATGGTCTGAGCGTATATTCCGAAGACTTTCAGGTCATGAAACAAATGATGGCTAGGCTTAAAGAGTACTGTGGGAATTAGAGTTTGAAAGTGAACTTGAAAATCAGAAATCATGGTTTTGGGGAATGATGGCAGGTTATCTGATCAAGAAAAGTGGACTTTTAAAGGAAAGGAAATAAAAATTACACCGAATAGCACCTATTTAGGACTACCCGTGACCACAAAAATAAGCTTTAGAAAGCATATGTAAAAAGAAATACGGCAACGAAGAACAACATGAGTGCTACTCGCAATGCTTTCTGGTCGAGAGAAATATAAGTCTTGGCGCGAAGCGGAAACTATTTCTAGCAGTCTACAGAGCTATACAGATCTTTAGCTAACAAGTATGGGGTTTCGGTCTTATCGAAGGAGTTGATAAGCTTCAACCATTCCTAAAACAAATTTTAGAGTTACCAGCAATTACCAATAGAAACCGGAGCTGAAAATGGACATTTCTACAATATAACTTAGTAAAACAACTATTCTTGGTGAAAGATATAAATAATGTGGGAAATAATTTTTGGTCTGCATTAGGATCAGGGAACTTTATTTGAAAGAGAATGGTACTTAAAGAACTTAAGAATTTTAAATCAGCTTAAATCAGAAAGACAACAAGGAAGAATACAGAGAGTAATTAATAGCAGCACGCTAATCTCCAGGCATTGGATAACTCAAGGGGACATAAATATTTCATTCTTCACTTCGACATTAAGAAAATTATTTGGATCTTTAAGGCTGGATGTGATTTGATATTCCTGAATGTTAGCACAATTGGAGCAAACGAATCTACTCGTACTTTATGTAACTTGCGCAAATTAAATAAGAAAAAAAGACAATCTATCACTTCTATAGCATTGAAAGAATTCAGAATAATATACTTTGTTTTCAAGTCATATGCATTTAAGCTTAATTTATACCCGCCGTATGTTTTTTATTTTTTAGCTTGGGCAGAAAAGAAAAGCTAAAGCACTTTAATTCTAGAGAACGTGTTCTTCAAAAGTTAAAAAAGAAAGAGCACTACTACTTCTGCCTGTCTTTTTGTGTGAGGTCTTCGAATCTATGTTCGTACTTTTAATTGCAAAAGTTTTCATGCAATGTTACAATGTGTAAGCAATTTTATTATCCATTTTTATCTGTTCTAGTTGAACGCGTTCATTCGTGTGAGCGCCATCTAGGTGTCATTGTATTGTTTAGCACCCAACTTCGGGTCGATCCAACTCTGTCCACTTGAACAAAAACAGCCGAGAAGTAAGAAGGCCTTCAGCCGAACAAAAACTGAAAAATTGTAATCTTTTGCCATCACACAATAAATCAATTATTTTTACATATTAAAAATTTAAAATTAGAGAAATATTTGTATTCCATTGCGTTAATACTTTATAAATGCGAATTAAAAATAGAAACTTAGTACAATATTAATGAGGAGTTATGAGAAGGGATCTAGTTGTTCCTAAGTTTTCCAGTCAATCATGACGCGAAATAGATAGGTCAATAAGCAAAAGCCAAAAATAAATTGATATTAGATGGAATATTCAGATGGATATCATTCAGTAGCAAATTGGAATATTTTCCGTAAATTTTTTTACAAATAACTAAGCCTGATCCAAGAATACGATAAATGTATAAGGAGCAATGCCCTCCCTTGAACTAAAAATCGCATTCGGATGCGATGATATCGATACTGTCATGTACCCTTACTTACTTAGGTGGCGCTACAGTTCGGGGTGAACCTGGGCCTCAACCAACAAGCCTCTCCATTTAGCTCGGTCTTTAGCTAATTGCCTCCAGTTGCGCACTCCAAGTTGGTCGAGGTCCCCTTGAACTTGTGCGCGCCACCTACGGCGATAATTCCCTCTACTGCGTCGTCCCTCGGGGTTAGATTCGAAGACTCTGCGGGCCGGAGCGTTGGTGTCCATTCGCACTACATGTCCTAGCCATCTCAGACGTCCAATACGCAGTTTTTTGACTAGGTCGATGTCGCTGTACAGCTCGTGTAGTTCGTGATTGAATCTTCTCCTCCAAAACCCGTCAACGCAAACGGGACCGAAAATCTTACGAAGAATTTTTCTCTCGAAGTGACCAAGGATATCTTCATCCTCTTTTAATAAAGTCCATGTTTCAGCGCCGTAAAGCAGGACTGGGATGATCAAGGTCTTATATAGAGTCTCCTTAGTTGTTCGAGAGAGGGCTTTACTGTTGAATTGCCTTATAAGCCCAAAAAAACAGCGATTGGCAAGAGTTATTCTTCGATTGATTTCTGCACTGATTTTGTTTGCTGAATTTATAGTAGAGCCAAGGTAGACAAAGTCCCTTACTACCTCGAAGTTATAGCTGCCCACGGTGACGTTTTGTCCAATTCGTCGATGTTGGTTTTCCCTTCTAGTTGACAGCATATACTTGGTTTTGCCCTCGTTTATCGCCAAACCCATTTTGGCCGCTTCCGCCTCAATGCTTGCAAAAGCACCTGTGACAGCCCGCTGAGATCTTCCGATAATGTCTATATCGTCGGCGTATGCAAGCAGTTGTACAGACTTGTAATAGATTGTGCCTCCGGTGTTGGCTTGTGAGTTCCGCACAATCCGTTCAAGTACAATATTGAAGAAGTCACATGACAGCGCGTCACCTTGTCTAAAGCCTTTTTTGACATCAAAGGTCTCGGTGAGGTCATTACCGACCTTGATGGAGCAGCGAGCGTTCTCCATCGTCAGCCTGCACAGGCGGACAAGTTTGGCAGGGATGTCAAAACTAGACATGGCTCTATAAAGCTCTTCTCTATAGATGCTGTCATAGGCGGCCTTGAAATCGATAAAGAGGTGGTGAGTATCGATTTGGAATTTTTGGGTTTTCTCCAGGATCTGCCGAAGTGTGAAGATTTGATCGATGGTGGACTTTCCTGGCCTGAAACCGCACTGATAGGGTCCAATCAGGCTGTTGATAAAAGGTTTCAGGTGTTCACACAATATCGCAGAAAAGATCTTGTATGCGATGTTGAGGAGACTGATGCCTCTATAATTGGCGCAGTTGAGGGGGTCTCCTTTCTTGTGGATCGGGCAAACGATGCTGAGATTCCATTCATCAGGCATACACTCCTCTGACCAAATATTAGAAATGAGTTGTTGTATGCACTCTACCAATTCATCCCCAGCTGCCTTGAAAAGTTCGGCCGGTAAACCGTCAGGTCCAGCAGCCTTGTTCGATTTTAGCTTGGATATTGCTATCCTCACTTCGTTTTGGTCAGGTGGACGGAAATTTTGACTATCATCGTCCATGTTGAATGGTTCATTCTGCCTGACAGCGGGATGTTGGTCTTCGTCGCCGTTATACAGTCTGCAGAAGTAGTTTTTCCATATTCTCAGCACCGACTGTGATTCTACTACGAGGTTTCCATTCTCATCTCTACAGGTTTCTGTACGGGTATTACTTCTCTGACACGTTCTTTTTACCTTTTGGTAAAACTTCCGTACATTGTTCCTGGAGTATAGACTCTCGATATTCTCAAACGCGCGCTTCTCATGCTCTTTCTTCTTCTTTTGGAGAAGCCGATGTTCTTCCCGTCTCTTTTGCTCGTAGAGCTCACGAGCAGCTCTCGTCTTCCTTTGCAGCGTCGCTTTGTATGCCTCTTGTTTTGCTGCATGCACTCGCCGGCATTCTTCGTCAAACCAGGGGTTTCGCGGTGGTGGTCGAGCGAGACCCAGCACATCAGTCGCGGCGTTTCTGATGGCATGTTGGCAGCGTTGCCACTGGTCTTCGGCACTTGATGCTGGCGGTATAGGGGTGATTGAGAGATTTCGGGATACGCGTTCAGCGAAGAGTCTGGCGGTCTCTTGCGATTGTAGCTTTTCGACGTTGAATTTTCTCACAGTAATTCTTCTTTGTTGCTCAGATTGGGATATCCGCATTCGTACCTTGGCTACAACAAGGTAATGATCCGAGTCTATGTTGGCCGCTCGGAAGGTCCGGACATCCAGAATACTGGAGGCATGCCTTGCGTCGATCGCAATATGATCAATTTGGTTGATCGTTATATGATCATTGGACCGCCATGTCTGCTTATGAATATCGAGATGAGGAAACCATGTGCTTGCTATGGTGACATTTCGCTCCACAGCGAAATCAATTAGCCTTAGTCCGTTATCAGACGTGGTGTCGTGTAGGCTATGCTTACCGACTGCTCTACCGAAGACGTCCTCCTTTCCTATTTTGGCGTTAAAATCGCCCAATACGATCTTAACGTCGTATTTAGGACATTGCTCGTATGTTTTGTCGAGGAGCTCGTAGAAACACTCTTTGGAGGCAGGGTCCTTTTCTTCTGTGGGGGCATGAACACATATTAGGCTTATATTAACGAATTTAGCCTTGATCCGGATAGTCATAATACGCTCGCTAGCGTGTCGGAAGCTTAAGACTTCTTGCCTAAGTCTGCCGCGTATGACAAATCCGCATCCGAATAAGCGTTGCCTGTTGCCTCTGTAGCAATCACCGTAGTAGATGTCACAGTTTTTCATCCTCTTTTTGCCTGGCCCATCCCATCGCACTTCCTGGATGGCGGTAATATCTGCTTTATAGCAGTCTAGGGCCTCTGCTAGTTGTTCGGCTGCACGTGGTCTGTAAAGGGACAGAACATTCCACGTACAGATCCGAAGGTCGTTGTCCTTATTTCGTTTGCTGGGGTCGTCATTAGTTGGGTCATCCTTATCCGAGGCTTTTGGTTGTTTCGGAACCATGCGTTTTTTACGTGGTAGGGAAGTTACCCCGACGGCACAACCCCCAACCTGGAGGGCCAGTTCCTTAATTATTCCCCTAGGACGAGGGGCCGGGTACACCGGTGCCAGAAGTCCACTACGGGAGTATGAGCGCTGCCGTTGGCCCATTAAGGGCTCCTCCGCCACCATCTCTATTCCAATGTCCTGACCAACATTGGAAATTCCTTACCGACCTGTGATCCGAATACGTCGAAGCAGCTCGCGCAAGGTATTCACTAAGTTCAACCTAACTGGAACTATAGACGCCACCGTTGACTCCGTCTAGGGAATTCGTCCGCTGCCGCCTGGAACAGGAAGAAGTGCTCTAGTGAGAAAAGCACTCTTCCCCCCCTCTCTCATCTGCTGCCACCAAGAATCCGCCAAACGGGGTTGGTTACCCATTTCTTGGATTAAGGTACTAGGCACCCGGCTGTCACCGCGTGGAGGTTGAGAGTAGGAGTTGGTAGGCCTCAGCTGAGTGAAAACGCTTGTGTTTTCATATGATCGCATGCACTACCGTTTGACTGTCATATACCCGTAAGCGTTATTTTTGTGTAAATACGGCTTGAAAAGACATTTCATTGATTAAGATATTTCCGTCAAAATGTATGAAGTTACTTACTTACTTAGGTGGCGCTACAGTTCGGGGTGAACCTGGGGCTCAAGCAACAAGCCTCCCCACTTAGTTCAGTCTTAAGCTAACTGAGGTTCCCTTGAACTTGTGATGATGATGGGGTATATAGCGTCTCCTCAATTGTCCGACATAAGGCTTTACCGTTGAATTGCTTTATTAGCCAAAAACATAGCAACTGGCAAGAGTTGTTCTTCGCTTAATTTTTGCGTTGGTGTCGTTTTCAGAATTTATGGCCGGGCCAAGGTAGGCAAAATCCCATACTAATAATTGTAGCATCCCATTGTAACGTTCTGTCCAATCCGTCAGTGTTGAATGTTCCCTCTTCTTGACAGCATATGCTTGGTTTTGCCTTCGTTTATCGCTAAACCCATTTTGGCGGCTTCTACTTCAATGCTTCCAAAACGTACATATGGCTGAGTTCTTCCAATGTCAATATCGTCGGCGTATACAAGCAGTTGTACAGACTTGTACTAGTTGTACACCTCTATAAAGCTCTTCTCTATAGATGTTGTTATAGGCGGCCTTGAAATTTATAAAGAGATGATGAGCATCGATTTGGACACTCCGAGTTTCTCTAGGATCTGCCGAAGTGTTAAAACATTTGCGGGTCTCTTATTTTTGTGGATGGAAGTTAGTTTACTTTTATTTTGCCCTGCTTCGAAAATTGCAGTCCTCCATACCGCTCCAGTACATATAGCTACATGCATATACTAGGTTTTATTAAAAAAGAAAAAATATGTGAACAAAAAATGACAATTTATTTCCACTATGTGACAGAACGTACTTTTTAAAGTTTAAAAGGCAGCTGCTATTCGAAATGCACTACACGTAACGCTAACGATCCAATCCGGTGACATTGCACACCCAACTTTCATTTCTCCAACAACACCTAGACGTGAGTTGGCTTTTCAGAGTCAGTCCCAATGTTCCTGTCTCCCATTTTTTTTTTTTTATTTCATTCAGTCATAGAGATCTCAGAAAATATATGCAGGTCGATGCCATAAAGTGGCTAATTTTAGCAGTAAAGTCACGAATGTGACAACGACGAATTTGGGTTTTCTGACCTATCTAAATCCATCTCCGTCGTGCCTTAACCGATCAATTCCATTCACTGTATTCGCCTTTCCGTCAAGTTATCCGGTAGCACCGGAACCGATAGAGTTGTGAGCATTCCATTCGGAGGTTCATTAAAAAATTTAAAAGCACAAATAAGATCCTGTTTTTTAAAGGTTGATATAAATAACACATATGTTAGAAAATACGATAGCACACCAATTGTGGCTGTGAGAGTAAATCGGAGATTGAATGCTTATTGTGTTGATGTTATGATTGATAGATTATAATGGCCGATATAATCGATTCTTTTGTATTATATTTGTTGAAACGAAAGCGTCCAATGATGCAAGTACCCCTTGGTATTCTCTGAAATTAAAATTAAAAACTTTTCATCTATCAATCTAAAATACTTTTTATTCAATACAAATTTATGTATTTTGGTATTTATTGAGAAATTCCGTTGTAGCGCTCTTGTAAGTGTCATTCCCTCTATAAAACCGAGTGTACGATCATATTTTGGTGTGGTAGACATGTCTTAGATTTTCGGATGCAAACTTTTACCGACACCATGCCTGTCTGCATTAAATATTCTTTGGATGAAATTTTATTAAAATATGTTTAATTTGCTATTATTCATAATGAAATCATGCAAATCAAATACGACATGGAAGTAGTGTCGTCAGATATTTGTAGCAATCAGATTGTGGCAATTTGCGAGAAGGTGCATTTAAAAACCATTAAAAATTAATAATTTCTGATCAATATTCGGATTTTTCAGAGATATTTGCCAGACAGGCACGCCTTGGAGATGTACTCAACCGATTTGGATGGAATTTAGTTTTGATGAATTTCGAATTCTCATCTTCGCAAAAAGAGTAAAAACTATGTCATAAAATGTTTGCGTTCTGCATACCTTTCATTTCTCCTCTTTGTGTTTTTTTATAAATTTTTAGTATTCATACATTTGCAGATAATCCTAGTACGCTATTCAAGCCAAACAAAAATTCTCATAAAAATTTAGTACAATAGAATTTAAAACGAAAATGTGCTCTCATTTCGCACTGCCAGTATCATTAGCCATCTCTTCGCCACACAGATTGCTTAATAAATATATTTGTACAGTTTGCATGTCCATAATATGTCAAATGGAAAACAAGAAGAGATCAGATTTTCTCAAAGCGTCTTTATGAATATAATTCTATGAGGTATGAATTTATTTACATTGTAGGAATGAACGCAAACATGGCAGTTTTGCTGAATGCTTCCTTTTTATAGTTCAGCTAAAAATTAAATTAGTACTTTCAACGAAAATCTATAAAGAGTGGAACAGAATAGTTGATGCGGCTCTAGATAGTCGATGGTCAAAATGTTGAACTCATGCAGTTTGAATATATCGAATCAAATTGTTGATGTTTATATGATTGTGTTGAGTGTTGAACATAACGCACCCGGTGCTATTTTTAACCAATTTGGAGTGAGAGCAACTACATGCCGGAATGTAATTTTTCGGAACTAGGGTTTTTACAATTGTGGTGAATGGAATCGGTTTCATTGCGTTCCACAAAGTTAAATGTTTATGGATGGAAATGGCTATCAACAATAAATTGTTTTGTCAATTTAAGTTCAAAGTTCACTCTGCGTAGACTTCGCTTCAATACATCAATAATGCTTAGTGTAATGAGTGTACGATAGTGAAAATTAACTCTTCGAATTGTAAAACAACAAACTTTATTAAACGATATACAATAGATTTTATTTTATTGAGATGCACAACGGATGTCTAAAAGAAGTCTTGCAGTCACTGTCAACCAGCGAGAGATATCTGTGAACATAGGAAAAAGAAAGGCGGAAAAGGCGACGGGCTAGTTTGGAACAAAGGGCTTGGTTCAGAAAACGATAGATTCTGTCTCGGCTATGTTCACACGCTGCATCGCTGGTGTTTGGTAAAATATTATTGTGGGATCGCCACATTAGCAAGAAATAAATTAACTTCGCTCAGCCTAGCGCTAACCGACACATTTAGTATATAACGCGAATACGTAAAACCCATCAAACACTTTTCACTGTCAGATTCTGCTGAAGCAAAAAAATATTATATTTTAATTTCCGTCCACGGATGAAAAATAAAACACCGATCTTATTTTCTTTAGTTTATTTTGTATTCTCGCAACTACTTGCGAATATGTGTTTTTTTTTGTTGTTTTGCGCGCGAAATAAGTTGAAAGCCAGAAAATTTTTCCTAAACACGATATTTCAAAAATATTTTTGCATTTGGTTCGTGTAATATTAGGTCTGTTCCTTTACTTTTTGGGCAAAAAATAGTAAAAGAGAAATTATCAAACTTAAGAGTAAAATTCTGTCTCAAAGAGAGAAGCTACAAAAAAGTAAAGGAACGCGTTAGACAAAAAAAACTTGCCCATAATTAAACGTCAACGTTTTCAGCTGTTTCTTCCGTACTCCACATCTATGTAAACCATTTTCATTGAACTTTGAAGTTCGTTTTTATTGCTTTTAAATACAAATTTACATATTTAAATGCGCAGGAATATCCTAGAAAAATATTCAACTTTCATTTGGGTCCTGTTTTTTTTCATTTTTTATTTGCCCTTTTGCTGCAAATTGAATTAAAATGAAAAATAACACAAAACAAAAGAAAAATAAAAACATCCAAACAAAGTAACAGCTGACTTTGACAGAAAGTACACTTCTTACCGGCAGAAATTTGTTGAGTAAGAATTCGTAAGATTTTTCACTGAGGGGAAATTTTTACTCTCTCGTTGCCTCTCTCTTTTACTACTTTTTTGAGTAAAAGAACGCTGTTGAGTAAGAATTGGTCCAAATTCGTACAAATTTGTACGAATTTGCAAGTAAAGGAACAGACCTATTAATAGCACTCAAGAGACCGGAGGTCTAAGAAACTTGCGGGGATCACCAGTACAAGGCAAGTTGCCTGGATAAGTGCTATTAAAAGGGTGGATCTGAAGGAGTCCCCGTATTTGCTCAGAGCATTTTATCACAGGTTGGTCAAATAAAATGGTAATCATGCAATATCTTAAGTAATGTGCTTATTTTTACATCTGCGAATGAAGAAAACTCATTCGCAACCAAGTTTGCCATCATCCAATTGCTTCTGTTGCATTTTGGTTCTGCTATTGCTTGCGCCGAATTTCCTCTAAATTTTGAGTGTTTGTAGGGCAATAAAGAAGCTATTGAAGTTTTCCTGTCTCTTGGAGAGTCCAAGTACAAGCCAGGTATTGTATCGGCCTTAGTGACCTTCTATCTGGGCACCGACAATAAACAAGTCGCCTCGGCTCTACTCAAATCCGCAGTGGACTGGTACAAGACGAACAACGTAAGTTGGATCTATTGCTGACTTCCCCGACCGCTTACACTCGTTAATTTCAGGTCAGCAGCGCCGATTTATCAGACATGTGGCGCCAAGCCGCTGAATTCCATTTGCGAGGCGGTGCCACAGACATTGCAGGCCCTCGAAGTCAGTAAGAAATTACCGGCACTTGAAACACTGAGTACAACTTCCGAGTGCCTTGGAGGCAGCAAACTGGGTCATGAGTACCAAGGCGGTCAAGAAGTCTGCCGATGCCAAGATCGAACAATCACCAAGCACGCCAGGAGATGTGCAGAAGAAAAAGAAAACCAATCGCAAGAGGAAGGGTAAGTTGCCGAAGAATTACAACGCTGAAGTGCCACCAGATCCAGAACGCTGGCTGCGCAAGTATGAGAGAACTGGTTTCAGAAAGAAGAGGGATCGCAGGGCGAAGGATATCATCAAGGGTTCACAGGAAATGCTCACTGGAGCTGCAGATCAATATTTAGTTGGTTTTTTTTATAAACCCATCGTTCAGATTCGTTAACTTATTTCTCCTTTCAGTGACATGTCGAAGGCTCAGAATCTGAGTAAGAGCTCTTCGGTAACTCCGGTGTACCAAGAGGTTACACCTGGACCCCGTCAGCAGCACCCTAAAGGCGGACACAACAAAAAGAAGAAGGGAAGACACTAAATCATCTTTTATACAATAAAAAAACAATAATGTTGACTTGCATTCTTAGAAAGTCTGAGTTTTATTGTTACTAACCGTTTGGATAGTCTCCTCCTCTTTGGTTGAGTTTGTGTGAAAAAAAATGCAAGTGGATCTGTATTCTTAGATAAATCTACTTTTATTGGGATATCTGCTTAATAATAACCGGTGACGTTTGTGTTCACATCCTTGTTTTCCCTTGCATCATACGAATGCTTCTTGAGAGTGTCTAACCACTCCAACATTGACTTGTCCTTCTGTTCCGTCGCATAGATGTTGGAATAGATGTACTTCTCGACGAATTCCTCAATCTTCGGTTCCAATTCTTCCCAAGTGAGTGGTTTGTGGACACAATCCTCACCATAACGATCATAGTGCACCTGATCGGGTACCCAATCCGGGGGCCATCGGCACGTCGAACTGTTCTTCTGTAAACGCTCGAGCAATTGTCACCTCCTCTGTGTTACCCCTGACCACGACAATGGCTACACCGACCATTTTTCTAATCTGATGGAGCATGAAACTCTGGCGTGAGAAATTCAATGCCCTGCGGGCTGGGGAATGGTTCACCGCTTGTGAAGGCCAAATCGTATTTACGGGACCGAAAATCTTACGAAGAATTTTTCTCTCGAAGCGACCAAGAATATCTTCATCCTCTTTTAATAAAGTCCATGTTTCAGCGCCGTAAAGCAGGACTGGGATGATCAGGGTCTTATATAGAGTCTCCTTAGTTGTTCGAGATAGGGCTTTACTGTTGCATTGCCTTATAAGCCCAAAAAAACAGCGATTGGCAAAGTTATTCTTCGATTGATTTCTGCACTGATTTTGTTAGTATAACTTATAGCAGAGCCAAGGTAGACAAAATCCCTTACTACCTCGAAGTTATAGCTGCCCACGGTGACGTTTTGTCCAATTCGTCAGTGTTGGTTTTCCCTTCTTGATGACAGCAAATACTTGGTTTTGCCCTTGTTTATCGATAAACCCATTTTGGCCGCTTCCGCCTCAATGCTTGCAAACGCACCTGTGACAGCCCGCTGAGTTCTTCCGATAATGTCTTTATCGTCGGCGTTTGCAAGCAGTTGTACAGACTTGTAATAGATTGTGCCTCCGGTGTTGGCTTGTGAGTTCCGCACAATCCGTTCAAGTATAATATTGAAGAAGTCACATGACAGCGCGTCACCTTGTCTAAAGCCTTTTTTGACATCGAAGGTCTCGGTGAGGTCATTATCGACCTTGATGGAGCAGCGAGCGTTCTCCATCGTCAGCCTGCATAGACGGACAAGTTTGGCAGGGATGTCAAAAATAGACATGGCTCTATAAAGCTCATCTCTATAGATGCTGTCATAGGCGGCCTTGAAATCGATAAAGAGGTGGTGAGTATCGATTTGGAATTTTTGGGTTTTCTCCAGGATCTGCCGAAGTGTGAAGATTTGATCGATGGTGGACTTTCCTGGCGTGAAACCGCACTGATAGGGTCCAATCAGGCGTTCATAAAAGGTTTCAGGCGTTCACACAATATCGCAGAAAATATTTTGTATGCGATGTTGAGGAGACTGATGCTTCTATAATTGGCGCACTTGAGGGGGTCTCCTTTCTGGTGGATCGGGCAAACGATGCTGAGATTCCATTCATCAGGCATACACTCCTCTGACCAAATATTAGAAATGAGTTGGTGTATGCACTCTACCAATTCATCCCCAGCTGCCTTGAAAAGTTCGGCCGGTAAGCCGTCAGGTCCAGCAGCCTTGTTCGATTTTAGCTTGGATGTTGCTATCCTCACTTCGTTTTGGTCAGGTGGACGGAAATTTTGACTATCATCGTCTATGTTGAATGGTTCATTCTGCCTGATAGTGGGATGTTGGTCTTCGTCGCCGTTTTACAGTCTGCAGAAGTAGTTTTTCCATATTCTCAGCACCGACTGTGATTCTACTACGAGGTTTCCATTTTCATCTCTACATGTTTCTGTACGGGTATCACTTCTCTGACACGTTCTTTTTACCTTTTGGTAAAACTTCCGTACATTGTTCCTGGAGTATAAACTCTCGATATTCTCAAACGCGCGTTTTTCATGCTCTTTCTTCTTCTTTTGGAGAAGCCTTCCCGTCTCTTTTGATGGTAGAACTCACGAGCAGCTCTCGTCTTCCTTTGCAGGGCCGCTTTGTATGCCTCTTGTTTTGCTGCATGCACTCGCCGGCATTCTTTGTCAAACCAGGGGTTTCGCTGTGGTGGGCGAACGAGACCCAACACATCAGTCGCGGCGTTTCTGATGGCATGTTGGCAGCGTTGCCACTGGTCTTCGGCACTTGATGCTGGCGGCATAGGGGTGATTGAGAGATTTCGGGATACGCGTTCAGCAAAGAGTCTGGTGGTCTCTTGTTGGCCGCTCGGAAGGTCCGGACATCCAGAATACTGGAGGTATGCCTTGCGTCGATCGCAATATGATCAATTTGGTTGATCGTTATATGATCATTAGACCGCCATGTCTGCTTATGAATATCGAGATGAAGAAACCATGTGCTTGCTATGGTGACATTTCGCTCCACAGTGAAATCAATTAGCCTTAGTCCGTTATCAGACGTGGTGTCGTGTAGGCTATGCTTATCGACTGCCCTACCAAAGACGTCCTCCTTTCTTATTTTGGCGTTAAAATCACCCAATACGATTTTAACGTCGTATGCTCATATGCCTTGTCGAGGAGCTCGTAGAAACACTCTTTGGTGGCAGGGTCCTTTTCTTCCGTGGGGGCATGAACACATATTAGGCTTATGTTAGCGAATTTAGCCTTGATCCGGATAGTCATAATACGCTCGCTTAGCTGTCGGAAGCTTAAGACTTCTTGCCTAAGTCTGCCGCATATGACAGATCCGCATCCGAATAAGCGTTGCCTGTTGCCTCTGTAGCAATCACCGTAGTAGATGTTACAGTTTTTCATCCTCTTTTTGCCCGCCCCATCCCATCGCACTTCCTGGATGGCGGTAATATCTGCTTTATAGCAGTCTAGGGCCTCTGCTAGTTGCTCGGCTGCACGTGGTCTGTAAAGGGACAGAACATTCCACGTACAGATCCGAAGGTCGTTGTCCTTATTTCATTTGCTGGGGTCGTCATTAGTTGAGTCATCCTTATCCGAGTTTGGATATTTCGGAACCATCGAGTTTTTACGTGGTAGGGAAGTTACCCCGACGGCACAACCCCCAACCTGGAGGGCCACTTTTTCTGGGACCTCTCCTATGGAACATTATGTACGACAGAGTTCCGCGACTAACACTGCCCGAGGGAGTCAAAGTAATTGGCTTCGCTGACGATATTGCAGTGATTACAGTAGCGAAGCACGTACACGAGGTGGAGTCTGCCACGGATGAGGCAGTTATAAGAATAAAGGAATGGCTGGAGTCTACTGGTCTGGAACTAGCTACCCACAAGACCGAAGCTGTCCTAATAACCAGCCGCAAAAAGGTGGAATATGCCAGCTTCCGGGTCGGAAACCAGACAATCAGGTCCAAAGAATACTTGAAGTACCTTGGAGTCATGCTCGACAACAGGCTGCGCTTCAAAGCCCACGTCGAGTATTCTAGCAAGAAAGCATCGCTGATGCAGGCAGCACTCTCCCGAATGCTCCCGAGCATCGGCGGGCCTGGATACGCCTGCAGGATCCTGCTGTCCAGAGTGGTCAGCTGGGCGACAAATGAGTGCAGGAAGAAGCTATCATCAGCTCACAGGCTCTGCGCAATCAGAGTGATCAGCGGCTTCCGAACTATCTCCGACGATGCAGCCTGCGTTTTAGCTGGGATGGTCCCAATCGACATCCTCGCTGATGATATACAGAGGGTATACCTTAGACGTCCCTCGAACCGGCAAGAGGCAAAAAGGATTAAGGAGGAGGAAAGGGCAGCATCAGCAACGCTGTGGCAAACCAGGTGGGACAGCTATACAAAAGGCAGGTGGACCCACAAGCTCATTCCCACAATAAAATCATGGACAGAGAGAGCGAGGGGGAACTGAAACTACCACCTCACACAGTTCCTGTCCGGACGCGGTGACTACTGGAAATACCTCCATATATTTGGACACGATAGTTCGCCCCTGTGTCCAGAATGTCCAAACGAAGAGGAGGACGCGGAGCATGCAGTGTTCTACTGCAGACGCTTTGCAGAAATCTTGTAAGTCACATGACACGATCAGAGGGCGAGTTGACGGAGATCTGCTCATTCATAGTATGTGTGCAGAATGCGCTGCGAAGAGCAGAAGCCCTAAGAAGAGCCCAAGAGGCGGCCTCGGAGACTAGAGCATAATTGCTAACCAGCCCCGCGAAGAAATACCTAACGGCAGTGCCGCGGGGAGAGTGGTGAAGTGTGTAGGGTTTGTGTTCAGTACGTAGGCGTATTCCTGGAATCGATTTCTCAGGTTTGCGAATCGTGCATGCTAGTAGCACTCGGGCTATTAGTATCTATGAAGACTACACATCCTTGGCGCAACCTAAAAATAAAAAAAAAACATATTGATCATCGGTGATTATAAAAAGCTCAAAAATAAGTTGCACTTGTATTCATATATTTTATTTCCCTCTTTGTTTTTTTGTTTAATATTACCTAATTTGTGATTTTTCCCGTATTTAATAATCTGTTTCTTCGTTTTCCATACAATGCGTACTAGATGTCCTGTATGGCACTAATTCATTTCTGAGTCTTGCCACCAGGGGGTTTGCTTCCATACGAACAAAATGTTACTCGGATATGATACTTTTTTCCGCTTTTTAGCGCCACAAACTATTCCAATTGTACCTTTTGTACCATTTTGTTTCACATTACGATTAAGTGGGAGCACCGCTCTCCAAGAGAACGCAGAGAGAGAATAACCACAAATGACTGTCTAGTTTGGTTGGTCTTCGCCGTCGGCGCAGCGATAATATTTTCCGCCACATGTTTATACTTTTATAAAATAAATCAAAAATATACATTTTCTAAATGAAGTGATACTAACTAAGTGAACTAAATTGAATTTTTGTACCTCTTGTATATTTATCAAAGGTGAGCCATTAGTATTATTCGATTCGTACAAGTGTTTCGGGAACAATCGTGTCTGTGAAAGTTCATTTAACCGGGGGAATTCCGCTGAAGAAATCACCGCACCAGCACCCAGCACCAGCATGTTATTGGTTTCCCAATAAATTATCTATTTTCGAATGGCACGTCATGTACATAGTGTAATTGAAATTGCTGGCTGAATTCTAACCTCTAGTGGTGGCGTATGTGCGGCGGAGAAGCGAAATGTGCTCGTTATGCAAAGTTGGAAGGCGACACCCATTCAGGGGCGCGCACATGGAGCGATTTTTCATCTTTGGGGTGGTGTATCATGAAGGCACCCACATGATGGGGATAAGGAGTACTCGCTTCATAAGCCTTGTCAATTGCGTTAATTCAATTAGAGAGGCAATCGGTTTCAGCGGGCATTAGCGCGAGTGTGGTTGGTATTAAGTGGACGCCCCCACCGGGTGACCTCTTGGTCGGCGCTGATAGTGTGACGTAGAACATGTATAGTTTATGATGAGGCATAGTGCGATTCAATTTATTCATACGGCTTACAAATTTAAAAATAGTTTTGTTTACATCGCTGTGTGCCGGTCGCTCCTAAATTGCCTAATTAGTCTAATGCGTTTGAGGAATAGAATCAAATCTAGTCATACGACAGTGTGTCACGGAAATATGGAACCAACAGAGAGTGCTATCAGGGTGTTTGGGTGAGGCGGAGAGTTGAACAATTTTTTTAATGTCCATGTGGCGGGTGTCAAAGGTGACGAACTAGCCCGGAAGTGTTCGTTTACTTCTTTAGCAAGTGAGTCGGGTTATATGAGAAGCTCAAGTCTGCATAAGTTTTGTCTCGAGGGGGACGAAACAGCTTTGCGTTTCAGCTGTGAATGTACAGCCTTGTCCAAACTACGATGGCTACATTGACTAACACTTTCTCCGGGAAGACGAGGTTGAGCTCAACCTTGCCCGTCGTCTTCGGTTTGCGGGGGTCACTTAAAGGTTAAAAGTTCTTGGCTCGGTACACAATTATGTACCTGCCAAGAATGGGCGGTTATTTCAAAGTACAATAGGCAATATGGTCCATAGGGTGTTGTCATTACTGTCTTAGGGAAATTTCTTCCAATCCTTAGCGAACGACTCAATTACGTACTGCTTCTAGCTAAAAACTGGGTCAGCAGCTGAGGTTTCATAGTGAACCCCTAAAAGACAGAGATTGACCTCTTCAATTTCTTCCTACTTCGACGAGGATAAGATCATCCCTCCTACTTCAGTGCTTTTCTACTGATCTGCCCGTGGGGCTCGCTTGTTTGATCTCAGTCTGCAATAGCTCGTGCTGATATGCTAACCTAATGGCTCCTCGGGGTATAAGCTCAGCAAAGTGCTGATTCTGCAGAAGTCCATCGACTACATTGGTTACCTGAATCAGCAGAAGAAGAAGCAAGAAGACGAGAGCGCCGCGTTACACAAGGAAGTGATGGCACTACAAATTATACAGAACAGAGACGAGCACATGCTACAGCATCAGCAGTCAAATCCTGGCCCGCCTCAAACGCGTCTGCCGGATGAAGCAAAGTTGCAATTGTTCCAAGCTTTTAACATATGACGAAATATTCGAGACTTTTCACAACATCCCAATGGACAGCTTCGAGCAACTGACAACCGGACTCATTCCTTGGTTGGAGGAGCATTGTAAACCACACATCGTCAGGAGCATCCTCAGCCAGACAATTCAGAATATGTCACGCAGTCAAGAAGTGCACAGCAAGGGCCAAGATGGCCCATCATGCATGCATGTACATCAGCCTTTAAAATGAGTTTTAATTTATAATTATTTGAAGTTGTACTTTCAAAACAAACATAGGTACTATAGTTATTCATTTATTTTTCATTTATCTTTTTTTTTTTTCTTTTCCAAAACATAGGAAGTGAGAAAAGCGCACATTGCAACCTAAGAATGAAAATTCTTGTAACAATTATTGGTTTTGTTAAAACACATGGCTGTGGCACACTTATCACATTTTACATCTTCTTCTTCCTTTTATCAGCGAGGCTATGATCCGAAAACAAGGGATCACAGCCCTCCCACTTCACTGCATTTCTACTGATCCGCCTGTGGGGTTCGCCTATTTGACCTCAGAAAATATCGGCAGGCCTGCCGATTTTGGATCACTCGGTTACTGAGGCCAATGAAATGCCGATGTCGTCGCATTTGTCTGATCCAGGCGTTTATAGGCCTGCCTTTCCTACATCGCGATGTCTTTGGAATGTGCATTGATATTGCCTTTTTAACAGGGTTCAAATGATCTCTTCTTTGAACGTGGCAATACCAACTGAGCCGGTCACGCTCTATTTTTTGTACGATGGTTTCCTTGATGTGAAAGCTTCCACGGATCTTCGAACTTCTTATTCGATCAAGCTTTGTCACTCCTGCTGTCATGCGCAGCATCTTCATCTCAGCTGCCGTTAATTTACTCTCATACTTTTTGTACATCGTCCAACATTGTGAACCGTATGTGAGCGCTGGACGTACAACTGCGGTGTAGAGCCTTCCTTTCAACTTAGGGGGCATTTTTCTGTCACAGAAGATAGCGGAATTTTCTCGCCACTTCATCCACCCTACGCTTACACGATGATTGATGTCGTCATCACAAGTTGCTTTGCTATTGATCATAGATCCCAGATATTTGAACTTTTCGCACTTGGGAAGCACTGTTCCATTCAAATAAATGTCTGGAATAGGCCTGAGTGGATCAGAGAACGGGCAGCACAAGTACTCTGTCTTTTTTGAACTAATGCGATACCCATTTCCCTCCAAAACGTCCACCCACACATCAAGTGCTCGTTGCAGGGATGTAGGATCCTCACTTATGATGGCTCCATCGTCAGCAAAGAATAACTGATGTACCTTGGGGTCCATCACTTTACCTTCAAGCAGATAATCAAGGACTGTAATAAAGAGTAAAGGACTTAAAACGCTTCCCTGGTGCACCCCGACTTTGATTGGGAACTCTTCGGTTACTCCAGCGGGACATCTTACTCTTGTCTTTGCTCTTTCGTACATGTCCATGATCATCTGTACATAGGTTTCTGGAACCCCTCGATGTCTTAGCGCCAACCATATCAGATCTCGTGGTTGTCTCTCGAATGTCTTTTCAAAGTCAACCAATACAATATGCAAACCCTTTAAGGAATCACGATGTTTTTCCATTATGATCCTTATACTTTGGATTGCATCTGTGGTTGATTTACCCGCGACAAACCCGCACTGATCATCAGATAGCCGTATTATTTTTCGCAGCCGGCCACCTAATACCCGCTCAACGATCTTCATGGTGTGTGACATCAGCTTGATCGAACGGTAGTTATCACAGTTTCGCGTATCACCCTTCCCTTTGTATACAGGGAGGAGGTAACTTTCCCTCCATTGATTCGGCATTGGATCACCTCTCACGAATTTGGAGATAAGAATTCTGAGCCATCTGAACCCGATGTCTCCCATCTTTTTCCAGAACTCAGAGGGTATTTCGTCTGGCCCAACCGCTTTTCGTTTTTTGGAGTATTTGACCGCCTCACTAACTTCTTCGACTGTAATGTCGGCTATTTCTTCACAGTTAGGGGTGGCTCTTGGAAAGTATAGCCGGGGAAACTGTTCATTTAAAAGCTCTTCACAATACTGTCGCCACCTCTGCAGAATTTTGTCGTCATCCACAAGAAGCTGGCCATGAGCATTGCTAATGAACTTTGGCGAACGAATCTCCTGAGCATTGTTCCTTCTTTGGGCGGCTATTTTGAAGATAGTGGCGCTCTTGTTCATATTGTGTCTTCGCAGCTCCTGGATAGCCTGGTTTGCATCAGCAACCAGGGAAAATATTTTCTCCAGCTCCCGATACAGGCCCTCCGTACTCTCTGCTTGAAGCTGGGCGCACTTCTTCTTCGCTTTTTTCTTGCAGCATCTGTATTCCATTTCGAGGCGAGCTTTTTCGTCATTATTATTAGAGGGGCACTTTGACCAAGCTTTGAAAGCCGCTTTCTTCTCATTTATCAGCATGTTAGCTTCATCACTCCACCACCATGTTTCTTTGGCGTGTTGATGGTGGCCTTTTGAAGCTCCTAGCAGTGATTTGGCCTTATTTAAGCAAGTTCGCTGTAGGGAATCCCACATATTTTGTGCTCTGCACTCTTCATCCTCAGCTCCGTTGATGGTGTGAGAGAGGTAATTCTTCATTACGAAAACAAAAGCTTCGCCTTTTTCTTTGTCCAGATTGTACCACTTGATTTTCTCAGAGACCCTTGTTTGTTTGCTTTTCTTCGGTGTTTTCATAAAAATTTCTGTTAGCAGGAGACGGTGTTGCCGAGCGATTGCCTCTCCCAAGATCACTTTGCAATCTTTTACCCGGGGCTTCATGAAACTGCCTACCAAATGGTAGTCAATCTGAGTTTCATCTCCACCACTGCTGTAAGTGATCAGGTGTCGGCTTTGTTTGATGAACATGGTATTTAACACGATAAGACCGTGTGATTTGCACATGCTTAGGATGTCTTCACCGGGAAGGTTCCTGGTGCCATATCCTAGTCCTCCATGGCAGTCTTCATAGTCTTCGTTTGATTTCCCGACATGTCCATTCAAATCTCCTCCAACAAATAGAAATTCTTCCTTTGGGATGTTCTTAAGGAGATTGTGGAAATCTAGCCAAAATGCATCTTTATCTCTCTGATTGTACCCATCGTGGGGAGCATATGCACTGACAATATTCCACACCTCTCCTTGTATTACTAGTTTGAGAGACATCAAACGGTCGCTGGACTTCGAAATGCTCAAGACGTTACCAAGTAGCTCTGCCGCAAGGATGATACCGATTCCGTTCTTAGACTTTTCCGTTCCGTAGTAGAACATCTTGTAATCTTTTGTCCTAACGTCCAAGAAACGCGCCCGATTCCCGGTGTTTTTCCATTTCGTCTCTTGGACACACAAGATGTCCACCCGCCTTCTATTCATCATCTCTTCCAGCTCGTAACTTCGACCGGTCATGCTTCCAACTCGCGACCCTCAAATTGCGTCCAAACTGTTTCATTATTTTGCTAGCCCCCGGAATCCGTATAGCTCTGACCCGAACATTTCTGCTCGGTCCAGGATCAGTACCATGCACAGCAGTGGTAGTGCCTGGCGGGGTAGTGCCTTTCCTTTTTGCAAGTATTCCCATAATGATACAGTTTTGCAATACAATTTTTTGCACCATATTGCGATGGTGTTTGTTGTTTGACACGTGCATGCTCCTGTTTTAGTATTGTTTGATCTTTCTTTTATGACACCGGTGATCTCCAGTCGTGTCAACCCACGGACTCGCATGCACACTTGTGGGAGGGTTTTTAAGGTAGTATATGTGTCGCTAGGCTCACTTGGGTGTTATATTGCCTAGATCTGATTTGTCCTCTTAGTCGCCTTTTACGACATGCGCTAGTTGTTGGGGGGCGCTGCAGTGATATTCTTAACCCGTCCCTGCACACACATTTTACATATGTGTAGCCATTACAATTTGGTAGCTTGCATCGTAGTCTTTTTCGCAAATAGACTGGCCAATGTACGATTTTGTCTTTTCTTACATCAGTCGATGGAACATGAGACTTTGGAAACTTCCCCTTGCGTTATTGAAGAAGAGCTGATAGTAAGCCGAATGGCCTTCCTCTTATTTTTTTGAAGCGAAGTTCCACTTCGGCAAAGGGATTCACCCAAATCTATCCGAAATTCGGATAAACTGATTTTTGAACTGAGTTTTGTTTATACAATAACCATGCGTTTGCGACAGTGATATCGACTAAATGGTAAAAGATCCCCATGTACCATTTTCGGGATTTCATTTTGATTTCACCTCATCCAATTAAACTGTCAGTTGGAACAACGCCACCCAAATGTTTATTGTACGATGTTCTACGTTAAGGCACTGTGATTTGCCCCTATCGTATCTTTTAACCGTTCCAATAGGCAGTGCGACGACGAATGTAGACAACAAGTTTATAGGCTTATTGTCTTTCCAGCAAAGCGTGCAAATGTCAATATTGTCGATGTTTGCGAGAAATTCAAAAGATTTTCCTCGAACTTCCTTGGACATTTGTTTATCATCCGGAAGCTTGCAATTCGTCAGTCTGTTGCGCCAATAGTTCCAACAGTGTATATACCTTTCTTTGTTAATTCGACAATCAAAGGAACTGTAGTGTAGTAGTTGTCGAAATAAAGCTTATGGCCAACATTTACTGGTATACTTCGAGCCAACCTTATAACAGCATTAGCACATGCACCTAAGTTTGACTTCGTTGGTAAAATTGCATCAACATCCTTCCCGGTATAAATTTTGAAATTATATGTAAATCCCGACACACCACTTAAAACAAATAACTTATACCCCCACTAATGCGGCTTGGCTGGCATATACTGATTCATGTAGTTATTTGCCTTTGTTGCACATATCTGCTCGTCAAGAGATAAACACTCTTCGCGAGGGATAGATAAAAAATGTTTGGTAAGATAAGTAACTATAGGTCGTATCTTGTGAAGCCTGTCGTGATCTGTGCTGTCTTTGGGCAACAAGTCGCTATTCTTATTAAAGTGCAAGTACCTGCGAATCCTTTCAAATTCATTGATTGTCATGGTACCCATTATTGTGTCATTACCAGTAATTGGAGCCCAATATCGCCGAATATTTGAAATTTGAAAAACGGACATAAGGATGCATATTCCCGATACTTTCTTATGTGGATGCTTGTTAATAATGCAGGACGTTCTGGAGTGATCTCAGTAGAATACAGATTTGATTCTGCAACTATATGATTAATCAATTCGCCGGAAAAAAGTAATCAAACAATTTCAATGGTTTCAATAGTTGCGAAACATCATCAGGTAATGAAGCCTTTCCTTTAAATGAGTATAGTCCTTCATCAAACTGAAAATTTGTATGCTTCCATATAATTCGTTTCAATTTTTACTTTAGTTCGGTAATTTCCCTTTTAAAGTCGCGTTGGAATGCGGATGAAGATTGCTCTTGTTTGTCCTGCAAAATATGAAAAGGTAAACTAACAAAGTCCACCAATTCATTATCTCAGTCTTCGTCTATAGCGTCCCGCCTTGTGTTCGTAACAAAATCTTCTGCATCTAACATATGCATAAGAGGTCCGTTACTCTCAAAATCGTCCTCGCTTTCCCCCCATTCACCCAAAATTTGTTCTAGTTCCCTATCGAACAAAATTTTCGCCATGCTGAAAAACGAAAAAAGGCTCTAGATAAAGTATGTAGTTCTCATGTCCAAAGACCATGTTTCACTTACCGTAAATGCATGATGTTGCAGATATGCATCGTACATAAAATACAAAAAAAAAACTAGTTTTACCTATTATATGTATATACTTTTTATACAGATATCAAACTGAATATGTATATAAGAAACAATAAAACATTTACTTACATGAACTAAAACACTTAATTGTTGCACTTTTAAATAAACAAAACTAACAATGTGTGTTCACTTCTACTGCACTCGGTTTTTTGACTTTGAGTTTGTTTTTTGCGCCAAAACTTACACGCAAACCATTTCCAGGAATTGAAAATGATCGTTAAAACAGTCACGAAGGGAACAAGACAAAAATAAAATAGATAACGGTTTATATTCTCTAACGAGAGCACATATAAAGGTGCGTCCAGACCAAAGAAACATTTCAGAAACATTTCAGAAACATTTCAGAAACATTTCAGAAACATTTCAGAAACAGAGAAACATTTCTGAAATGTTTCTGAAATGTTTCCGAAATGTTTCTGAAATGTTTCTGAAATGTTTCTTTGGTGTGGACGCCGATGAAACATTTCTGAAATGTTTCTGAAATGTTTCTCTGTTTCCCATTCGCGACGGAAAACTATTTTTGTTTCTCAAGCTCCACGTGTAGAAAGTGAGTGTTTTTTTGTGAAAATAAAAATAAAAAAAATGTCAAGAAAGGCGTGGAGTAATGAGGATACAATTTCTTTAATTAAATTGTATGAAACTAAAAGAGTTTTATGGGATCCCCAAAACGAAAATTACAAAAAAAGAATTTTCTCTATTTTTAAAACAATATCTTTGCCACTGTTTTTTTTTCTTCTTATCGTTTTTTTATTTTTTTCATGATGATGAAGCACGACGCTATTAATACTACCTCTTTTGAGCCCATCATCTTCAAGAGCAAAAATGGATAAAAAGAAACATTTCAGAAACATTTCAGAAATGTTTCATTTGGCGTCCACACCAAAAGAAACATTTTAGAAACATTTCTGAAATGTTTCTGAAATGTTTCTGAAGCAAATGGGAAACAATCGGGAAACATTTCAGAAACATTTCAGAAACATTTCAGAAACAGAGAAACATTTCTGAAATGTTTCTGAAATGTTTCCGAAATGTTTCTGAAATGTTTCTGAAATGTTTCTTTGGTGTGGACGCCGATGAAACATTTCTGAAATGTTTCTGAAATGTTTCTCTGTTTCCCATTCGCGACGGAAAACTATTTTTGTTTCTCAAGCTCCACGTGTAGAAAGTGAGTGTTTTTTTGTGAAAATAAAAATAAAAAAAATGTCAAGAAAGGCGTGGAGTAATGAGGATACAATTTCTTTAATTAAATTGTATGAAACTAAAAGAGTTTTATGGGATCCCCAAAACGAAAATTACAAAAAAAGAATTTTCTCTATTTTTAAAACAATATCTTTGCCACTGTTTTTTTTTTCTTCTTCTTATCGTTTTCTATTTTTTTCATGATGATGAAGCACGACGCTATTAATACTACCTCTTTTGAGCCCATCATCTTCAAGAGCAAAAATGGATAAAAAGAAACATTTCAGAAACATTTCAGAAATGTTTCATTTGGCGTCCACACCAAAAGAAACATTTTAGAAACATTTCTGAAATGTTTCTGAAATGTTTCTGAAGCAAATGGGAAACAATCGGGAAACATTTCAGAAACATTTCAGAAACAATGTTTCTGAAATGTTTCTTTGGTCTGGACGCACCTTAAGAGTATGATGCAGATATGCAACAGTATGCATTAAAGGGTTAAGATGAATTCCAATAAAACACGTCCCGTGCATATCTCATGCATACGCTGAGATGTATACAAATTGTATTATCACCCCTATCGTGAAACCTGTCGCGTCGGGGGGATCTATTCACTAATAATGAAAAACATGCATCGTGCAATACGCAGACGTGAATCATTTTCATGTCGGTAACTTGAATGAGATTCAGTGTATCATGGAACGGATCGAATCTCCCCATGCATTTGACATCCGCAGATATTTTATTGCGGATTTGGTTGTTGGTGTATGAAATCTTAGTTAGTTAAGTTAGTTAAATTCATTTATTTAGCAGAATTTTGCTATTTAAATTCATAAAAATTAATTATAATTCACAATTTGAATTTAACCTAACCACATTAAAGTATTGAGCATTAGTCTAATTGGTGTATATTGACTACATTTTAAGATTATTCTCATTGCCCTATTTTGTAACCGCTGAAGCTTGCTTAACATATATTCACAACATTAAAACAAAATCGATGAACAATATTCAAAGTGCGGTTTAATCATTAGGTTAGGTTAGGTTAGGTTAGGTAGAGTTATGAGGTTATCATAAAACACTAGGCACCAAAGTGGGCCCATCGCGATCCCTAGGGAACCTTCACGACAGAAGACCTAAACCCATTCTCCCAAGCAATTAACCTCCCTACAGAATCTGAAGAGATCCTTGTTATGGTTCAGGAACCTCACTTCTTCAAGGTTATCGAAGAAGTATCTACCAATGTACTTTAGCCTTGTCCTGGCAATTCCTTGACATTCACAGAGTATATGAGTTATATCCTCTGAGACATGTAGGTCATCGCAGTACCTACAAACATCCGTATCGGATAACCCTAGTCTCATGGCATGCCTCCTTAGGAGACAGTGGCCAGAGAGTATTCCTATCACTGTCCTTAGCATTGATCTATCTAATTTAATTATCTTCCCAGAATTTCTGCGATCTAACACAGGCCACAAGGCCTTAGACACCCTGTGACCATCTAAGTTTGACTATCTTAGATTAGCCGTGTCAATGATTTTATCCCGAATAATTCCCTTAGCCACGCACGCTTGTGTTTTAATACTACCAATTATATCGCTACGTGGGAGCCCCGCTCCTCTTTTACCCAGCGCGTCGGCTTGCTCGTTGCCTTCGATATCGCAGTGTCCAGGTACCCAACATAATCTGACTCGGTTCTGCGTACATAATGCCATAAGCATTGTGCGGCAATTCTTGATTATCTCAGATTTGGTGACGTAAGACTCTAGCACCTTTAGCGCAGCCTGACTGTCAATGTAGATGGCGATATTCTTATCGGATATTGATCCCATCTCAAGTAATTCCGCACCTTTAAGTACAGCCAGAACCTCTGCTTGGAACACACTGCATGTGTCAGGAAGTCTCAGGGCTACCTGTAGGTTCGTATCTCTCGAGTAAATACCTACCCCTCACTGGTCTTAGAACCATCTGTGTATATTGCAATCTCGTTATGGACAGAGACTGTCTTCCTTCGCCAGTCCTCTCTAATAGGATACAGTACTTCGTATGGTGTGTCGAAGTCTAAGGTGCCAAGTATATGCCTTGAGAATGGAGCTGTGTCGTATGTTATTAGTCCTGAAGAGACCAACGTTAGTGAGCCGAAGCGCACTGTTGCCCGCTTGAAATTTAATTTGTAGGTCTAATGGTAAAAGATACAGAAAGATCTCGGGTGCAGCCGTAGGTGTTGTGCTTAGAGCACCTGTGATTTATTTTATTTATCGTATGGAAATAACAGATTGTACGAAATACATATTATAATAATCATAGCAAATAACATTAATTGCACAATTGTGAGTTTAACATACATAGTTAGAGAAAACATAATATAAAAGTTAATAACATAGATGAAGGATACATAACGTAGCAGAACATATACGTGAAGCACTCATTGCAGATGTTTGCGTCAATGTTTTATGTTGAGGTTGGTTAGCCATAGGAGGGCGTCCGGGTTAATGTGGTGTACGTCATTGAGGTTGCCATTGAACATGAATAGGGGACAGCTGGAAATAATGTGGCAATCGCATTTAAACAACATGTCACCACATCGGCCGTGCTGAGTCCGTATCCTATTAAGCTGGGTCCATGTGTGTCTATCCAAGTCGAAACCTGGTACGCGAGCGGAGGGGTCAGTGATGATAATGCTGCTGTTTGGTGAGAAGTCCCTCCAGATTTTTTCCCATTCTGCGTTAATATCGAAATTTGATTCGAGCAGCTTTGACACGGTTCTTAAATGTGGTCTTCGTGATTTCAGCCGGACGAGTCTTTTGTATTGAAATATGTATGTATTGGTAAACTTTGGTTGTTTTGAACTTTACCAAATTGACTCATGAGTGCTTTATCGCGTCTTAGCGAGGGTGGAGCAATGTTGCTCAAGACTGATAGCCATTGGGTAGGAGTGGACCTGATTGTACCGGAAATTAAGCGCATTGCGATTTGTGTGTGCGCTATTTACCCAAATGGGAGCTCCGTATTCGGTAGTGGAGTAAACCAGTCCTAGAGCCGCATTTCGCAGAGTCCCTGGTGATGACCCCCAGGAGCTAGACGCTAGTTTTTGGAGTAAGTTGTTCCTTGTTTTCAACTTAGCTCCAGTATTTTGGCAGTGCTGTTTGAAGGTTAGGGTTCTGCCCAGAGTTACTTCGAGCGGCATGGTGGCTAATTGGCTGTTCAGGTGGAAGATGGTAGATTCAGTTTTTGACATACTGAACCTAGGGAACTAAGAGTGAGTGTGAGTGTGGATTCAATTTGGTGAATTTGCTGGTGTTGGGTGACCAGAGCTAAATCATCTGCGTACGCGAATTTATTGGATACAGTATCTGGGATGTCGTGGGCTTATAGGTTAAAAAGGAGCGGGGCCAGGAATGACCCCTGTGGCAGCCCGTTATTTAGTTGTCTGGGTTTGCTCACGCTGTCGTTGAGAAATACCTGGAAAGCCCTGTTACTCAGCATGTTATTGATTAGATTTGTTATGGTAACGCAGCGTACTACCTTTAGAAGACTGTGTCGTATGCGGCGGTGAGGTACACGAACACAGCGCCTGATTTAAGACGGTTTTCAAATACATCTTCGATGAAAGTTGTTAACGCGAGAACTTGGTCGGTACAACTATGACCAGTTCGGAAGCCTGCTTGATAGATGGGAACTACTTCGTTGATTGGAGCTTCGATTCTGTTATAGATAAGTCGCTCCAAGATTTTATAACATATGCTTAAGAGAGCAATTGGCCTGTAGTTTTCTGCCCTTTCGGCTGGTTTCCCTGGTTTGAGAATTGCAACGATTTTAGATTTTTTGAACTCTTTGGACAGATTCTCGGATAAAAGGATGTCATTGAAAAATTTTCATAACCAGGTCTTTGTTCGTTTCCCACTGTTCTTAATAAATTCGGGATAGATGCCATCAATTCCCGCGGCTTTCTCAGGTTTTGCAAAAGGCGATGGCAGCTTCTAGCTCAGTTATAGTGAACTCTCGAGAATATTCCGAAGTTGCTGGAGATACATTTTTAAGCTATTTTAAGGGCATTTTAATGGGACGAGTGTGTATTTTGTCCGACTTGGCTTTAGAGATATCGACTATTCGATTAGCAACGAGATCTGGGTTGATTTTTGGTAGGCGGCATGAGAAGGAGTTTGATCCCCCAAGCTTCTGTAAAATTTTCCAAGCCTTTCTGCTGGATCGGGTGAAGTCCAAACTTTCAGTTGTTTTCTTCCACTTTTCTTCACGCGAGTTGTCCAGGGACTGAAGAAGTTCTTCTGCGACTTCAGGGTCACCATTCTCTTGGAACTCTAGGTATAGTCTGTCGCTAAGATCCGACCAACCAGGGATATACTCTTTGCGGAAGCCGCGTGGAATGTGATCCTTCGCAGCTCCTATTACGGAGCCAACAAATCGACCATAGTTCTTGGCAGTCGGAGGGATCCAGCGGACATTGGAGTCAAGCTCTTTCTTGCCACGAAGCTTTGTGAAAGTTCCATCTTGGTCACTGAGTGGAATTTACCAGTGGTATTATAATGCCAGCCATTTAATCCCCCCGGTCCGCTTACAGATGAAAAGAGCATTATAAGCTTTGCGGACTCGTTCCTGTATGTTAAGTTTCCAATTTAGTTTCTTGTCCAGCATTATACCAAGATATTTAGCGCGATCCGAAAGGGAAAGCTCAACCCCTGCTAGCTTAGGCAGTTTGAAGGGTGGTATCTTGTATTTTTTATTGAAGAGTACCAATTCAGTTTTATCCGGGTTGACGTGTAGTCCACACCCTCTAGCCCATTTTTCAAGATTATTAAGAGCTGATTCCATAATTTCACTTAATGTGTCAAGGAACTTGCCCTGAACTAAAATCAGCACGTCGTCCGCGTAAGGAGTGACGCTTAGTTCTTGAAGTATCCCATCGATGACTAGAAACCAGAGGAGGGGTGAGATAACGCCTCCCTGGGGAGTCCCCCTGGTAACGGATTTTCTTATTGAACTGTTTCCGATAGTGGAGCGGTTTAATCATTACATTATATATATTTATAGCACTTATTAAGGAGACTCCTTCGAATTCTGTTTTCTTACGTTTTTTATTTTATTTTATTTTACGTTTTTGCTCTTAACTGTCAGCGCCTTTTTCTGTCTGAAGAACAATGCAACGCTATCCATTTTCACACAAAATTATTTTTTTTTCTTTCCAATTGAATTTTTACAAAGCACATGTGTGTTTCAAACGAGCTGTCACAATAGAACTTCCTAATCAACAATACTGGTCGGTAAGAAAGAGTATCCGACGGATCCCACGATAGCATTTTTATGTTCACCTGAATCGAATAAGTGAAAGGAAACTCAGATCCTCGATAGGGTTTATAAACAATAATAAACAATAATAAATGAACTCGGCGTGGTGATATAAGGGTGAATTACTCCCTCAATTATTGGGTGATGATTACAGTATCGACCAAAGAAGAGATTTCATTAAAATTTATGAGGCAATGTCTTAAAACTGCCTAACCCCCACGAATACTATAATTGTCCTATCGTCAGAGTATTGTTTTTGAAATTCTTGAAATTTTTTTTTTTTGGCAATGCTCACCTGAGGCGTGTGCATCATACTTGGAAATATGAATTAATGCATGTACACTGCTGGTCAAAGAAATAGGTGTGTGCCATTTGCTTTCACAGTTTTGATTTGATGCTAGTTTAACAGTTATTTTGGCATCGCAAAATGTGCAACAACATGGAAATGTTTAACCCTTATCCTGTACACATGGGTCAAAATTGCCCAAAACGCACCTTTCATAGCGGTTATTTCGCTTGTTTTTGAATATTTTTATTTGAAATTTCTTGACATTTATTTTGTTTAGGAACTAAATAGAATTTTAATAAACTTTTATTATATTTGTTCATTTATGAGATTTTATGATAAGATTTTTGCAAATAACATACGTTGTATTCGTGGGTCAAAATTGCCCAATATGTATTTTCAACAAATGTTGTTGAGAATTTGCTTTATTATTTGTAAATGACTGCAATTTTACTGTTTTGTGTTACATGAAATCTTATCTAGGTAGGCTTTGTTTTTCGACTACACAATTTACTCGTGTAGACCGTGTCACAGTAAGAAATTATTCCTCGTGTGTAGATTTTGGCAACAAGTAAAATAATATAAATATACTGAACAAAATATAGGAATTTTATTAGTTATTTCTTATCCATCTGCAAAAAAAGTAAAAGTGAGTGCTTTATTTGTGCAATGCTAGTGTTCTTCTAGTTTCTGTTTTCCATTGAATCAATATGGCTGGGTTGAGTCGAGAAGGCATACAGGTTATGCTTGATAATGATGTGAGTCTGAGTGGTAGTGTTGCAAGTGATACTGCAAGTGAGTTGGAGGAGGAAAATATTTCCTATAATGGGTCCCTATACGAAACTGAATTCAAATGGGGGAAAGTTTACTTTTGGTAAATGAGGATCACAGCAGTTCGGATGACGAAGCACTTCCCATTTCAACACAATTTCTTTCGAAGGATCGAAATTATAAATGGTCTAGGTGACCAATAAGTGATTTTTCGAACGGCCGTCGTAGAACAGAAAATGTTATGAACACTTCCCCAGGACCGACTCATTATGCTGTCTCCCGAGTTACCGATATAAAATCGGCTTTTCATTTGTTTTTACCACCTGATATCATCGATATTATTATAAACATGACAAACATTGAAGGTAAAGAGTGTTTTGTTTCCTATGTTTTCTTTTTTTGTTATCACAAGGGGATCCTTTTGTTTTTATGCGAAGCATCTTCATCTCAGCTGCCGTTAATTTACTCTCATACTTTTTGTACATCGTCCAACATTGTGAACCGTATGTGAGCGCTGGACGCACAACTGCGATGTAGAGCCTTCCTTTCAACTTAGGGGACATTTTTCTGTCACAGAAGATAGCGAGAGTTATACGTTTCGATAAAAAGTGTGACAGGAATGAACGACGAGCTCGGAATAAACTCGCTCCAATAATAGATTTCTGGAATAGATGGGAATGTAATTTACGAAAAACATTCAACCCAGATGACTGTGTTACTGTAGATGAACAATTAGTAACATATCGTGGGAGATGCTCTTTCAAGCAATACATTTCATCTAAGCCAGGAAAGTATGGAATAAAAGTATGGGCTCTGTGCGATAGTAAAACAAGTTTTGCCTGGTCTGTGCGAGTTTACACCGGTAATGATAGAAATTGTAAGCCCGAACGAAATCAAGGCAATCGTGTAGTTCTAGACCTCATAAAAGACTTGAAAGATAGACACATTACTTGTGATCATTTCAAAAAGAAAACTTACGACAGTTGGAACAGTGCGAAAAAATAAAAGATATTTGCCGCCAAAAATTTTGGATTTGAAAGGAAAGCCGGAGAAATTTTCCCATTTCTTTTATGATAACGACAACGAGACTTCAGGAGACTTCTCCAGACAATTTCAATTGTGAGAAACGACGTCCTAGCAAAAGTTCGTGCGGCTTGGAAATGGATTGCATTACAGGCATCAGCATCGAAAAGTTTAAGCAGATTCTCGATGAAAAGAATGCAGAACTTGCCAAGGGCCTTGCGTCAAAATCGGACTTCCAGCTACTTTGTACAGAACTAATGGTTTTGAAAGAGAATCACGAAAAAATCTCTGCAAAAGTAGTTCAATTAGAGAACCGTAACAGATTGCTGGAGGCTCAAATAGACAAGCTTATGCAGATAAGCACCGAAACCAATCTAGTGGTGCACCTGCCGTTAGAGACCAATAAGGACCCGGCTAAGAGTGCAAAGTCCATATGCGCTGGACTGTTGGACTTGGGCGATGACAGCAACAACATCGAGACCGCATATAGAGTGGGCAATCGCGTTATGAGTAAAGCCACAATCATCGTCAAAATGAATTCTCGAGACAGCGCTATAAACGTTCTACGCAATGCAAAAAAACTTAAAGGTACACGAATCAGTATTCGGAAAGACTTGCCGCACAATATCCGAAAAAGAAGGGCCAAGTTGGCTGCGGTTATGAAAGTTCTGCGAGAGTTGCGACCGACCATGAAAACTGCTTTAAGGGATGACAAATTATATGTGGAAGAAAATATATTTACTTGGGATATCTCCGACGGGCTGAGATGTGGCAACGAGAAAGGCGTGGATGTAATCCAACGAATATTTGGAGAGATCCCCGCATCTTTAAGAAAATTATTAGATGATTTACAAAAACACAACAATGATTTGTCAATGTCATCACGAAGTGTCAATGTCAACCAGCAAGCAACAAAAAGTGCATCTACGTCGAAAACAACCGCTGCACACAATTTGTGTGGGCCCTTGAGGGGGAGCTCACACGCAGTGACTAATTGAGGCATACCCGTCTACCAGAACATCGCAAATTTATCATCGTTGAAAATTTTAAGTTTTAATGTAGCAGGATTAAAAAACAAGCAATTATTTGTGGACTTTTTTAATTATATAAAGGAATTTGATATTTTTGTATTGTTCGAAACCCATATAACAGATTACGAAGTTACAAATTATATGAGTCTCTTTATAAACTATGAATTAAAATGTATACCAGCTGTAAAAACAAATTTATATGGAAGAGGGAGTGGAGGTGAACTATTTGGATACCGCAAGCAGCTGCAAGGAGTAGCGATTGAATTTAAGAGGGTGGAAGAAACTTCTGTGCTGGAAATTAAAAACGACAATACCATCCTCCATATAGTGCCCGTGTATCTAAACGGAAGTCATTGGGAGCGTGATTTTGATAACCTAAGAGACCTGCTAAATTCTTTAGAATCAACAAACATAATATTAATCGGTGACTTTAACGGAAGAATAGGTTTATCGCAAAATAATTTTGCTAGTGGTTTTGATTCATCATATTTAAATGTAAGCCGCAACTCAAAGGATGAAATCAGCGATACTAAGGGTGCCAGGATCCTCGAACTAGCAGACGCTTTCGACTGCCGAATTTTAAATGGAAGCTGTAAAGGTGATCCACATGGGGAATTAACTTTTCTTCGCGGAACAGCTTGTTCAGTCATTGACTACTGTTTCCTTTCCGGATTTTGGATTTCTTCACTCAGCGAGTTTAGAGTAGCGATGAAAACATTCTCCGATCACATGCCCCTGGAGGTTACGTTTAAAATGTCTGCTGCGTCAAATGTTACAAACATACCGCAGTTGGGGCTATTGCCCAAGATAGCATGGAGAGATGAATTTCGAGAATTGTACCAACAGAATCTTACCACAGAACTCGTAAGTTTTCACGAATCAAACACTTCCTTTAGTATAGAAGCGTTAACGGAGATAATAAGGAGAGCTGCCCCGCAAAATGCTCTAACGAGAAGAAATGGCAGATTAAATAAACAAAAATGGTTTGACAATGAATGCATTAGGGCTAGGGATGCATCCTTTGCATTCCTTAGATTACTACGCACCAGCAATTCCACTTCATTTAAAGTCCTTTACGCGATGGCGAACAAATATTTTAAAAATCTTTGCTTTTCAAAAAAGCAAGAGTATGATCAACGAAACATAGATCTACTAAATGGAGCAAGATCCTCAGCAGAGTTCTGGAAGGCTGTGAAGATCGTCAATGGAAAGAGGAATACTATCAGCCTGGGATTGCAAGCAGATAAGCTGAAAGACCACTTCAAGAACCTTCTCAATGCAACACAAACCTCGCCATCATTCCATTATGCAGCTCCTCTGATTGTTGATGAATTTTTAGATGCACCGATCACGGAAGATGAAGTCCTAATTGCTATTGAGAATGCTAAAAGGAACAAAGCCCCAGGAGAAGATCGTATTTCTTTCGAATTCTACAAGAATTGTACGTCAGAATTTCTAGCAGCACTAACGTCGGAATTCGACCAAATATTTAAAACAGCGAATGTACCAGGTAGCTTTCGAAAATCGATAATATACCCGTTGCACAAGAAAGGCGACTACGAGGACCCAGCTAATTATCGGGGTATATCATTCTTAAACACATCGGCTAAGTTGTTTGCCGCAGTACTTTTCAACAGGCTCACTTTGTGGGTCGAAAATAAGGACATTTTGCATGAATACCAGGCAGGGTTTAGGCGAAATTATTCAACCATCGATCAAGTATTCTCACTCATAAATATCGCAGAGGATTATAAGAAGAATCACAAAAAACTATATGCATTTTTCGTAGACTTTCGAGCCGCCTTTGATACTATAGCCCGCGATGCGCTTTTTTATAAGCTCTATAAGATTGGATTTTCAACAAAGGTAGTTAACGTTTTGAGGGCTATGTATGACAATAACGTGGCCTACGTCTGGGATGGGATCCACTTATCAGAGGAGTTTCAAACTTCAATGGGCGTTAAGCAAGGATGTGTCCTAAGTACATTGCTGTTCGTTCTATATGTTAACGACATAACAGAAGCTGTAAGAGGTGGAATAGATATAAATCGAACAAAGATCCCTGCTCTGTTATTTGCTGATGATATTGTCTTCTTCGCAGATACAGTGGACGGCATGCAACTCATGATAAATAGACTAGAAAGTTATTGTAACACCTGGAACTTGTCTGTTAACTTAACAAAGTCGAAGATGATGATCTTTAGAAGCGGAGGTGGCAGGTATTCGCGAGGAGAAAAGTGGTCATATCAGAGTGAGCAAATAGAAGTTGTCCGCGAATATAAGTACCTAGGTGTGTTGATTGCATCCAACCTGAGCATGAGTAAGCATTTAAAATCCAAATTAGCGGAAGCTAAACGAGCAATTGGTTCTGTTTGGGGAAGTTGCATCAACAACAAAAACGTTACGCACACTGCGAAGCTAAAAGTATTCCGTGCAACTGCAACCGCCATTCTCCTTTACGGAGCACAAGTATGGGGATACTGTTCGTTTGAAGCTGTTGAAAAGTTCCTTCGCTACTTCATAAGGAGAATATTTAAGCTGCCGAGCAATTCACCCAACTACATGCTCCATCTTGAGACCGGTATAGCACCTCTGTTCTTGGATACACTCAAGCTCCACTTCGACTACGTGGTAAGAGTTATGGCAATGAAGGAGGAAAGAGTGCCGAAAATTGTGTTAACTCAGATGCTAACGACTAGGGGAAAGACCATTCAAGAATGGGAAAGGCTAGCAATGGATTGCGGGTTGGATTTATTGATTGCTCCCAACGAGCAGCCAGCATCAATGAAACAAAAGTTCAACATTCTGTTGCAGAAAACCGGCCAAAAAATGTATGACAATTATGTCAGAGAAGCTAAGTCATCACAATATAGAGCATATTACAGCAGGCTAAATCACTTTCTGTGCCACAGAACATATTTCTTAGCAGACAAAAAGTCAGAAATGATGAGCATCATCTTTAAAATAAGAGGAGAACTCCTACCCCTTAACTATGTACCCCATCGCCCCGAACTTCCCTTACTGTGTAACCTATGCAATCGCAAAGAGCGAGAAGATGTGTATCACTTCCTTGCAGTATGTCCCATTCTAAAGGAATTTCGCATTAACTTTTTTGGAACACATTTACTTGAGCTGGAAGAAGCGATGAGCATACTAAACGGAGACAGAGGTTGGGATTTACTACATAGGTATACCGTAAATGCTCTACGTTATCGAAGCTGTATTCTTGAAGAAAACTTTTAAAATGCAAGCTATCATCGCAAATATTTTTTGAAATAATTTGAAATAGTAGAAAAGACAAAAAAATCATACATATGTGCTTTTATCTTATTTTATTCATTTATTTATTTTTTAATGTCAGTCTGGTAGACGGCCTTCAGCCAAACCAAATAGACTTGCTAACCTAAATACCAAAAATTTGTAAATATTTTTTTTCTATGAAAAATAAATAGTCTAACTAACTAACTATAACGACAACGATACAACTCTTGTTGCATATCTTCTTCCTTTTATCAGCGAGGTTATGATCCGAAAATAAGGGATCATAACCCTCCCACTTCACTGCATTTCTACTGATCCGTCTGTGAGGTTCGCCTACAACTCTTGTTGCATATGTTCCGAAGAAAAACCGAGCAGTCATTCTCATGAGCACCTTGCATCACGATAAAGAGGTAACCGATGATGCACAAAAGCCGGAAATAATAAAATACTACAACTCCACGAAATCAGGGGTAGATACTCTTGACCAACTTATTCGCATTTACACATGTAAGCGAAGAACAAACAGGTGGCCACAGACGTTATTTTATAACATTGTGGATATATCAGCCTATAATGCTTTAGTGATATACATATCTATTTTTCCAATTTGGAATATATTTTAGACGAAGTGGGCGCCGTGGCGTAAGTGGTTAGTGTGTTGGATCACTAGTAGTAGTAGTAAAAAAAAGTAGTAAACAGTATATTTATTCTCAACAAAAAATGTTTAACATATTCATTATAAACAATTCAAATTTTACATTTTTGTTGGTAAATATAATATTACGACAATGACCATATTAGTCGTCTGTCGGAAAGTTGGTAAATTAGATTTATTTACAGCGATACAAGTGAATTTAGTATTATATAAACAGCACAATACAAAGAAAGAACAAGTGACATATTTACGGATAACAAATGATAATACTTTTAATTGAATTCTTGAATGAGTACTTTTCTGTAAGACAGACCTATTTTCATAAAATTTGATATTCTATTCCAATCATTGGGGTTTTCTCCATTAAGAATTCCTATTATTTCTTCATCAGTAAGACAAGTTTTTCCGAGGTAACGCAATCTAATATCATTTAACACAGGACATCTGCCTAGAAAATGCTGGATATTCTCTTCTTCGCGCATATTGCATAGTGAGCATAAGGTTGACTCCCAATTTCCGAATCTACTATCGTTAAGCCATAGTATATCTTGCTTTAAAAATCCAGATGATCTTGTTTAGATCATTATGGTCCGAAAAGTAAATTTGTCCTCTTGACTAATCCAAATATTTGAAAAATCTCGTGTTACTCTCTACTGCTTTTTGTAGGTTTTCATGGTGTTTCTCAGCATTGAGTTGTATAAGCAAATTGGCACTTTTTCCATTCCATTCTCGTAGAGATATTTCAGCATCATCCCAGCCTATTTCAAAACGGAGTCCAAGAATATTTATTTCTCTTACCCAGAACAGATTCCTTCTTAATAATTTTTTGGTCAGCTGGTTAGGTAATCGTCTTTCATCATATGGTATACAAAAAGAGTTCTCTTTATATACCTTAGGTGTAAATCAAGGGTGTAAAAGTTGCCATCTTCTGCTCTTGTTTCTAACTACAGCGCATAGTTTGGAGTAGTAGTTTGTAGTCTTAATATTCTTTTTAAAAAGTAGCGTTGTAATTTGTCCACCTCTTCAAACATACCAAACCCCCAGACTGCGATGCTATTCATAAAAGAGATGCGTCTATAGTTTGCAGGTTGATTCGCGTCCCCTTTTTTGAAGATCGGGAAAACGATTGACTTATTGAGAGTTTCATCTACTGTGCCCACATTTATCATTCTGCTGTAGACAGACGCCAGCTGCTCCAAGAATTCGTTTGTGGCATTTATGAAGAACTCATAACTAATTCTGTCTTCACCTGGTGCCTTGTTCATCTTTACTTTTTTTAATATATGCGCTACCTCATCTACCGATACCTCCTTATCCAACTGTTGGTCTACTATTAGATTTGGGGCGTATTGAAATTGATTCTCCAATTGTACGGGAGCGGAAACATGAGAACACCTTTCATAGCTTTGATTTCGAATTTCTTTCGCCAACCTCCACCATTCTTTGCTATCTCTTACCATTCCCAGTTTGAAGTCCATTTGGTTAAGGTATAGTGTTTTATTTCTTCTGCAGAGTGCTTTGTATTTGTGTTGAGATTTCACATAATTTTCTTTCGCTATTTGACTTCCAGTTGTTCGGAATGTGTTAAACCAGTTAAAAACCTTTTTCCTGGCTTTTTCACACTTAGTGTCGTACCATTTATGTTTCGGCATAAGAGGTTTGGTATTGTAGCGATATTCTGGAGCACATTTTTTAATTAAATCACTTCAGTTCAGTTCAATTGTATCTCTTTGTTGTTTTAATATCCGTAAGTTTTTGTTCAGTGTATTTTGGTATACCCTCTTTTTTCTGTCGGACCATGGTAGCTTGGGGAGTAGGTTGTTCTTAATAAAATTCATGTCAGGAGCAGACAGCTTTAACGTTAATATTATTGGCATGTGATCTGACCAAACTGCTTCCGTTACAACAAATCTTTCCACATCCGACAACATTTCTTGGGAGATAGCACATATGTCATTCACCGACTCTCCTAAACTGGAGATAAAGGTTAAATTGCCCTCTTCATCTCCTTTTGTCTTACCATTCAGAATTATAAGACCATTGTCAGAGCAAAAATCTAAAAACACTTTACCATTTGTGTTGACGGTAGTGTCTTTGGAGTGTCGTACTTCCAATCCAGCTATGAAAGATGACAAAAAAAAAACCCTCTATATCCTGTTGTGACTCACCAATTTTAACATTTAAGTCTCCGATGACAATAGGGTTGAGCACGCTGTTTTCAGTGACAAAATTTGTTACAATACCAAATTCTTCCCTCCAGTTCGCACCCCTTAGATATAAAGGTATAATAGTCACTACCTTCTGATTAATGCTCAGTTTAATAATATCTACTCCATCACTGTGAGCGAATTCGTGTCTCATCCCCTTCTTAACCAGATCTTTTTTTACACCATAAACACAACCGCCTATCGCTCTGCCAAACCTACTGATTCTAGTCGCTGGTCTCCAGTACGTGTAAAAATCCTTAAAATATTTTTTTGCTTGTTCAATTCTGTCTTCAGTTAGATGTGTTTCTAGAAGTGAGAATATTTCAAAGCATGTTACAAAATTAAAAAAGTGTGAATATAGGTACTTATTTTCAAGTCCATGAATATTATATGACATAATTCTTATTTCAGGTTGTAATTCAATATATTAATAATTTTTGAGCCTGCATTGTTACTACTTATTAGTTTACTTTGAGATATATTTCTTAGTTTTTTTGGTTGATTTTTTCGATAATATTATAAAAGTTGCAGTTTATTGAGCTTATTTCAACTTTATATAGGTTTTTTAAAATTTGTTCACCTTTTAAGGAGCCGCATACTAGTTCATTTTGCTGTTCGCCGATTTTCATTTTATTGTTAATTACACTTACGGTATAAAGTCGACTTGAGGATAAAATGGACCTCTTTAAGTACAGCAGGGCCTTTTGTGCCTGTAGTGCATGTAGTGTTGGATCACTATGCATGAGGTTCCAAGTTCGAATCCCAGAAAACACCAAAAAGTTTTTTCACGGTCCCACCTCTCGCGAGCGTCTGACAAACATCCGAGAGTATTGTTGTCACGAAAAAGCCTCTCAAATCGCTGTTCGGATCTGGCATTAAGCTGTAGGTCCCTTCCATTCGTGTGAAAAATATAACGCACACAACATGAGTGGTTGCGAGAAGCTAGGCCCTGGCACTTTAAAGAGCTGTTGCGCCAAGTATTTGTATTTTTTGTATTTTAGACGAAGGATTTTTTTTACAGGAATTAGGGGAAGCTTTGGTTCAAGGGGAAATTTCCGGTCGAACTTCTTTTCCACACAGTGCTCCGGGAAGATCAGTGGTTCAACGTCAACAAATCTCAGCAACAACCTACAGTGTCAACCTTGAAGCGATCTCGCTGCTACATGTGTCCGAATCGCTCCAATAGCACAAAATATTCAACAAAATGTACAAAATGTTTAAAATTTATTTACAAAAACCATTGCAAACAAGAAATTACATGCGAAAATTGTAATTGCTAAGTAAAAAATGTATTGGGCAAATTTGACCCACAAATACCATATGCGTTTTTTTTTCTAAGTACAGGATAAGGGTTAATGATATATCCAAAGATCTATCAAAATTCTTTGCAAAAAGTAACTTAACATTAAAATTCTGCAAGCAATATTGGAACGTACATCCAATGTTCGATAAACTCTTTCGATATGGTTATTTTTTTGTTGTCGTGAAATATGAACTTCCCGGAAGCAGGCTTAAGATATGTACATGCATCGTCACTCTCTACAGATAATTTAAATATTTTGAGGCCAAATACGATAAGATTGCGGTTCACCACAACAAATGTTTTTTTTTTTTTTACGATGCAAATAGTTTAAGCTACATTGATCCAACTAATTATGCTGGTGGTCGCATACAAAATTACGCATTGTGCATTACGCTGGTCCCTTTATGAGTCATATCCGTATGGGCTTGTACAATTTATAAGAGACGCTATGAGCTATCACTTTTTACAAAGAATCAAACAAAGTTAAATATCCGAAGTGGATAGCAGCCTACAATTGGCAGTATTTTTAGTCCTAAAAGGTAAAACTGAACCGTTAATGGATTCAATAAAAAAATACGAAAACGATACTGCTCTCAGTGAAACTGGCCGTTAGTGACAAAAAGTATCGAGAATTCAGAAAGTGACTAATGAACAGTTAATGACATCTGTGCAGTATCTCAGGAACTATTACCACATATTCAGAGTTTCAGAGTAGAAGATAAAGTATGGTCAGACTACATGCCAATTACACTAAATCTGTTTATTACAGTAGAAGAAAAAATTGGAAGACATATGAATTTGTTGCCAAAGTTGAATTGCAGGAATGTGGAGACATATAGGAAAAACTTAGAAAATAGGGTTGATCAGCTGGTTGAAAATCGAAATGGCGAAAGTTTATCAACAGAAACGCTTATATAATAAAGGAATCAGTAGGACACCAACCGAAGCAACCATGTGTACAATCTAAGCAACAGTGGTACGATATTCATTGCAACAATGCTAGAAGAGAATCATTTAAAATACTTAAACTATGGAGAAAAACCGAAGCAAAAGAAAAGTACAAAACTGCTAAACGTAAGTCATATTACAGAAACTTGAAAAATTAATTAAATACTATAAAAGATGCCAAAGACTGGTGGTCGTTTGCCAGATATATAAAAAATACGAAGTTTAAAGTCGGCACAAGCTTAACAGCAGAAAATTTCAAAGCCTATTTCAATGAACTCCTGAACCCACCTTTATTGTCACCACCTATACAGTATGCAGAACCATGGAAATACGACGCTGATGTAGATGCAGAATTTAGTGTAGAAAATAGAAGAGAAGTTCTTAAGAAGGTGAAATTAAATAAAGCACCAGGTGCATATCGAATTCCTTATGAATTATGCTCCAGAAAAATTCCTAATCCTACTATCAAAATCGTACTCCAACATGCTAGAAAAGGGAACAGTCGACGATAGCTTCCTTCAAACGATTATATTTCCTATCTACAAGAAAAATTACCCAAATGAGGTGCAAAATTACCGTGGAATCTCTTTTATGGACTGCATTGTCAAAATATTGGCTGGAATGATGCAAAATCGTCTTATTGAGTGCGAAAGAAAGCACAAAGTTCTTAATGAATTTCAAGCCGGATTTCGAAAAGGATACTCGACTATAGATAACATATATACCCTAACGAGTATTATCAAAATAAAAAATGCGGAAAAAAAGAAAGTATATTGTTTCTTCGTAGATTTCAGGGCTGCATTTGATTGCATTGACAGGAAATCGCTGTTTTATAAACTCAGTAACATGGGCATATCAACAAAATATCTGAATTTGCTGCGAAGCATGTACACCAAAACTAAAGCGGCAGTGTGGGGCGGGAATGAAATATCAGAGTATTTTGAAACAAGTATGGGTGTCAAACAAGGTTGCCTAATCAGTCCATTGTTATTCGCCCTTTTCCTCAATGATCTTCACGACTTCCTTGGAGGTGGGCTGTGCATCGATGAAACACTAATACGAGTCTTAATGTATGCAGACGATATCATCATACTGGCAGACGAAATACAAACACTTCAATCAATTATAAACCAACTAGAAAAATACTGCAAACTCTGGAACCTGACAATAAACATGGACAAGTCCAAAATAATGATTTTTAGAAAATCTGGAAAGAGGGCCAGTGCAGAGAAATGGCGACTTGGGACTGCGAACATTGAAGTAGTAAATAAATACAAGTACCTGGGAATAGTAATGACCCCTGGATTATCGTTAAAGGAACACCTGAAAGAGGGAGAAGAAATTGCTAAATCCAGTCTGAACAGCACATGAAAATAATTTATTGCTAAAAAGAATATTAACCTTTCATCAAAGTTCAAAATATTCAGAGAAGTGACGCAGTCTATTTATTGCTACGCCCAGGTATGGGGATTCAGCAGCTTTGATGAGGTTGACAAGATCCAGAGATGCTTTATAAAAAAATTTTTCAAATTGCCTGATTTCAGCCCAAATTATGCGCTGAATCTTGAAACGGGAGTTCCTGAATTACGTCTGACAACACTAAAGCTTCACATGGAGTAAATCCAAAAAACTATTTTCCGATATGAAGTACATCGCCTACCCTACATACTATCGCAGAAAGCCATAGAAAGGAAAACATATTGGTTTAAATAATGGCAGAAAATCGGCGGTGATGCAGGCGTACACTGGAGTAATTGTGATCTAAACTCAGATACATGGAGCAAAAACACAATGGCAAAACTAACATTTTTGAGAACTCAGCAAATTACGAAAAATCTGGACGATGCACAAAATAGCACACATGGTCTGTATGCAAAATTAAAGCACCATACAGGGTATATATATTTCAATGACGCATTCAAAAACTCGCAAATTTCATGGACTTTCAAAATCAGAACAGGACTGCTTGGACTGAACGCAAATAAATACAGAAGGGGAGAGGCCAGAAAATGCTCACTATGTAACTTGAACGAGGAGGAAACTGTGGCTCATTTTATGGGAAAATGTCCAATACTAGTAGAACAACGAGCTAAATATTTCCAAAAAAAATATTCTTGAGGAAAACGAAGTGCTGCAAATACTGGATGGTAATTCTCGAGACCAATGGAACACACTACACAAATTTGTAAACGAAGCATTTTGGTATAGGAAACTACTCATAGATGAATTCAACTTCTAAGCTAATATATAAATCATAATATTTAAATATTTATACGAGATTGTTAATTTAATTAAGAACAACACTCACCAACAGACGACAGACATGTCAAAGTTGTAATTCTTTTTTGTTGTTTATTCAATAAAGAAATTATTATTATTATTGGAGTTTGCCACATCTTAGCACGTGTGCCAGAGATAACATACCCCGGGTATCTTATACCAAAGGGATTATGCTCTGATGTAGCGTAGTCCAGGTTCCACGCCCTTACGATTTTATTGTTACACTATTTGTTACAATTGCAGGAACTTTCTGACGATATTACATGTATCCAACAGCACCGCCTTCTGAATTTCTGCCATCAGCTTTTCCAAATTGTGCTTCTTGAGATTGGCGATAAGGTGTTTCGGTACCAATCCCGTCGCTGAAATGACAATCGGTGTAATTCTACCCTCTCGGCTCGACACATTGTTCCAATTTCGATTGCTAGTGCAGTATATTTCGAAATCTTTGTGGAGTACGTACTTTGTAGATTCCGGTTTAGCGTTACTGCGACATCAAAGATTTAAATTTTTTTATTGGCTTTATTAAATAGAATTATATATGGCCTATGCAATGACTTTATCCTGGATGGCCATTATGAATCCTTCGGTCTCGGAGAACAGCTTTCCCTGTATGAGCCATAAGTTCGAGGCCTGTTGATCAATGTATTCCATGTCAAGGTCATGTGGATGTCCTCCGTGTAAGGGTTTCGATTTCCATGCTACGATAAGTTCACTTGCAGTTTTGGCATTTGCAGGAGAAGGGAACGTGCTTGATTTTAGATGCAGGGGAGTATAACCATCATCAACTAATGCAATCGCGTTCAGTAGAGGTGACGGGCTGCTTTGGAAGTAATGACGAAGCTTAAGATTCTGCTGCTGATGTAGTTGGTTGATACCTAGTATCCCCCTTGCACTCGCCTTGCGAGGCAATGATGTTCTTTCTATTGCACTGTGTGGATGTTGGCTATTGAATCTTGACAGCGATGTACGAATCAGCATCTCCAAATTCCCGATATCAGGGGGCGACCATTTTATAACTCCGAAGGAGTAGGTTAATAGGGGTATAGCCCAGGTGATGATGGCTTTGCATTTGTTGCCCCCATTGAGGTTGGATTTCAAGATAGCCCTTTGAAGGGTAAGACTTCTTTTGATGGAAACATGGTTAATTCCCTTTTTTTTTTTTTTTTTTTTTTTTTTGTCGGGATAGGAAACACTCGACTGGAGCACTCAGACACAACTGGTCCATTGTACTGCCAGAGAGCAAACCCTGATTTACCCATTTTACTGGAATTTCCTTGACTTTCGAAGAAAGCCAAGCAAGCACTTCAGTGATGAGGAGCTTACAGTACCAGCACTCACCACATCCGCACCGAAGATCTGCCACCTGATACGAGCAAATGCCGGACACTCACAGAGATAATGTTCCGCGGTGTCGTCGCTCTCTCCACAAGCGTCGCAGATTGTAGTGTCACTTAAGCCTAACACGTTAAGGTGCTTGGCAAAAGCGAAGTGGCCTGTCAAGACGCCGATAAGTTGTCTACAGTCTTTTCTGCTGAGAGACAGCAAGAATGCCGCTGATTTCTTACAGACGTCCGGGAGCATGCGTTTAGTCAACCTGCAACCTGGAGAGTCATGCCACACACAATTGTGCTCGTGAGAGACCCAATCGTCAATGGAAGCCCTATCCGAAGACGCTGGAAGACCCAACGCGGGTTCGGGACCTGAGAAAGCCTCCTCTGAGCCTTGTCTAGCAATCTCATCGGAGATCTCGTTCCCCAAGATCCCAGTGTGACCTGGGACCCAGATAAGAGACAGAGAATTCAGCCTTGCGACCGAGTTCAAAGAGTTTTTGGTTTCACGAACTATTTTGGAAGTGGTTAAAGGGTTAAGCAAGGCCTTAAGCGCAGCCTGACTGTCACTACAGACACAAATGCTACGTCCCTTCCACCTGTTCTTCACAACATAGTTCATGGCCATTAGGATTGCATAAGTTTCCGCTTGGAAAACAGACGCATATTTGCCTAACGAGAAGTGAAGTCTAATGTTGTCGACTTCCACGAAGGCACCAGCGCCAGGCCCTTGACTGGTTTTGGAACCGTCCGTGAAAATACGACTACATTCCATTCCCGGCTCAGACTCTGACCGAAGCCAGTCCTAGACACAAGGAAAGTCGACTCTGAATTTGCGCATCAGCTGGAGTTCTGGTGTCATTGCATCAGACGGCATATCCATAAGACAGGAGTCGTAAGATAAGTGTCGCGCAAGTTCATCAAAGTTCCAGTGTGGAGTATACCAAAAACCGCCTCGCCTAAGACGATGGATGGCTTTGATAGTGCAACCCATGATATCAAGGGGAGGTAAGTTCAGCAAAGCGTCTAGAGCAGAGCCAGGCGTACTCGGGAAAGCTCCCGAGCAGCCGAGACAAGCCGTTCTTTGGAGTTTCGCACAAAAGGCAACCACATATTAACGCGAGAGCCCCTTCCACCAAACAACCAACGCATATGCGAGGAATGGTCTTATCATAGCCGTGTAGATCCAGAGAACCTTATTCGGTGATAAGCCCCAAGTCTTGCCAAAAGCACCCTTACACTGCCAGAAGACTGAGAGCGCCTTGGATGTTTTCGACTCGACGTGTTTGGACCAATGAAGTTTCTTATCTAAAATCACTCCCAGATATTTGGCTTCATTGGAAATGCGAATGGTGACGCCTTTTAGTACTGGCTGAGTCAGACCGGTCAAAATCCTCCTTCTCGTAAAAAGAACAACCTCAGTTTTAAGAGGATTCACCGAAAGCCCACTCCTAGTACACCATTCATCGATCATGTCCAGCGCCGCCTGCGCGTTAGCACAGACCGTCGCCAGGCATGGCCCGACAGAAAGTACGGCGACATCATCCGCATATGCCTGAGCGTAGACGTTAGAACTATTTAGAGTGTTCAACAGAGAGTCGACCACCATGCACCATAACAATGGAGACAGAACGCCACCTTGCGGACAGCCCCTGTTTACCCCTGTCATAACATATTGGCCACAATCCGCATCCACTACCAACGTTCTATTCATTAGCATTGCATTAATCCACAACACTAATGTTTCATCTACCCCGTGTTGTCTGGCAGAGTCGCACATGCAGTCAAAAGTCGCATTGTCAAAAGCACCCTCAATGTCGATGAAGATACCCATCGCGTATTCTCTCCTATCAAGCGCGCATTCAATTCTGGCCACTAGATTTTGAAGTGCGGTCTCACAGGATTTCCCCCGCTGATAGGCATGCTGCATCTCCGATAGTGGATGCAGTTTCAAAGCAACTTTGCGCACGTGAAATTCTACCAGTCTCTCCATACTTTTCAGTAAGAAGGATGTCAAACTTATAGGTCTGAAACTCTTGGGGAGCGAATAGTCTTCCTTACCAATTTTCGGTATGAAAGCTACTCTGACTGTCCGCCAAGGTGTAGGAATATATGCCAGCGCCAAGCCAGCGGTGAAAATTCTTTTCAGAGTTGGCAATAGCTGATCTATACCCTGCTGCAGCATAGCTGGATATATTCCATCGGTGCCAGGCGATTTGAAACCATCAAAAGATGCCACAGCATATTTGATGGCCTCATCTGTTACCACGGCTGATGCAATATACCAGCTGCGCCGAGTTTTCTGACATAGATCAAGCTTAGCCTGGGTAAGCGGGCCAAGCTGCGACCTAGTGATTATCCGATTGCCAGGAAAGTGAGTCTCCAGCAGAAGACTAAAAGTTTCCGCTTTCGTCTCAGTAAACTTGCCATCAGATTTTCTCAGTGACTCCAATTTGGTCGGCTTGCCCCTTTTGAGAACATTAACCAACCTGCTGGTTTCACCGAGTGTCTCGATCTTTTCACAAAAATCTCTATAAGAAGCACTTTTCGACAACCGAATTAACTTCTTGTAGTCTTTTTGCTTCGATCTAAAAAGATTCCAGTCACCTTCTAAATTTGTCTTGAGTGACCTATTTAGAAGTTTTCTGGATTCTTTCCTAAGTCGCTGCAGTTCCGGGCACCACCAGGGAACCGGAGTTCTGCAGGGGGTTTTTGTCAATGGGCACGTCAGTTCAAAACAGCTGGTAAGGACACTAGTCAGGTTTTGAACAGCATCCTCAACCTTTCGTTTCGTTCTGAGTTTAGTTGGAGTTTTGACAGATCTGTCTAGCTCTTTCCTAAACCGCACCCAGTTGGTTTTCCTCGGATTCCTCCTCTCCTGCAAAGTTATGGCCTCGCATTCGATTTGGAAAACGATGTATCTATGGTCTGACAAGGACACCTCCGGCAGTACCCTCCAGTTAGTAATTGACTTGAAATACCTGTTAGATAAAGTCAAATCAATTACCTCCTGCCTCCTTGCCGTAACAAAAGTTGGCTGGGAGCCAATATTGTTAATTACCATGCCAGACGATAGTATAAAGTCTAGGAGATGGTTTCCTCGTGTGTTACATTTGCTGCTGCCCCAGACTGTATTCTGAGCATTCGCGTCGCAACACATGACTAGTCCCATCTCCCGAGTGTCACAGTACTTTATGAGTTCGGCAACCGCCTTCGGTGGTGGAGGCATTACCGAATCATAAGGGAAGTAAGCCGACGCAACGACGAAGGTTTTCCAACTTCCGGTCGTTTCGTAGCTTACAGCTGCAGCAACCAGGTCCTGTCCACAAAATTGTCCAAGCTTGGTTACTGATAGGAAATTCGGCACAATTAGACAAGCTCTCGGTCTTTCAGATCGCTCGTCACATAGCACCGTTACTCCACGGACACCCCCAAAACCACATATGCGCTTGTTCCGCACGTATGGCTCCTGGATAGATGTTATGTGGGGTTTTGTACGCACCACGGAAAGTCTGCTACTTAAGAGAGCGGTAGCAGCCTTTGAGTGGTGGAGGTTTATCTGCGAAAATATCAAAGATATAGTCGCAGTTTTATAAGCAGAACGGCGCGCACCAGGTGCGCACATGCTTCCGGCGAGGCGAGCGCCCCTACCCGTGGCATTGCTTGCGTCAGCCATTTTCTGTCCACTAGTGCTGGGACCTTTAGGGGTAACAGCACCAGTATCCACCAGATTTTGTGCGCAGATAACGCCACCGGTAAGAGTGTGCCCGGCAGAAGAGCGCGCATCAGATGCGCACACGCTTCCACCAAGAAGAGCAGGCGAAACTTGCTCCATCAGATTGGACCTGTTCGAGCCGACCGAAAAGGACCCAGCGTTAGGTCTGAGGGATTGATCGGCTCCAGTTGGAATACTTTCTGCCGACCTATGCTTCTTTCCTGTCGCTACTGAAGGATGACTGCTTCTGGCGCTTGCGCCTTCAGCTGACTCTGCAGCCTCTTTGCACCGCGCCATCGCCGCCTTCCTTCTTCTCCTTTTCAGTTGACTCTTAGTCAGGAGCCCATCGGAGTGCGCCGCTTCGGGAGCTCGTTCAGCCTTATTGGTTTCCCGAGTCAAACCGTCACCGACACAACTTCGACCAGCTACCCTTCTATTGAGACAGAGATTAGGCGTTCCAGCCGAAGCCTTTCCGCCACTTTCTTTGCCATTCCAGCCGAGTCTACCAATCGAGTCAGAGACAGAGCTGCAGGAGTCTTCTGAAACAAGCGTCGCTACTACTTCTGATTCAACGCCAGAGGCGGGGGGTAAAAGTATGGTGGTTGGGACCTCCAGAATCCTCGTCCCGGCCGTAGTCAAAAAGACCACGGGTGGATTATCGTTTTCACGAGTACCACCTGGAGTAGATACCGTACAAGTTTCTTCCATCATACCTTCAACAGGTTTTGCGTCACAGTCAAGACGTCCTCAGCCTTTAGTTCGATGTCTCACCTGGGGTCCTTTCGGACCCTTAGGGTCATTGACTCTTAAGCCGTTCCGCCACGTCAAGGCAGCTGAAGAATGGGAACGGAATGCTGAGGCCTTGAGGTGAAGGAAACCTAGATATTTGTACGATTCACCATGCTGAATTTCTTCGATCACCTGGTTATAGTCTATTGGGTACCCTTCTTCCTTAGCATCTACATTTCCTCTTATTAGGTGGATTATTTTACATGTTTCCAAGCCAAATTCCATCTGGATGTCCCTGCTAAAGCTGCTGACTACCTCTAACATTCGGTGTAATTTTTCTCTTTTGTTAGTGTAGCGTTTTAAATCATCGACATATAAGAGATGGTTAAGTGTGTAGTCGAAAGTATCAGTTTTAATGCAAAATCCGGACTTCATTTTGGCCAGCAGTCTGCTGAGGGGGTTAAGTCCCAAGCAAAACCAAAGAGGGCTGAGAGCATCTACTTGAAAGATTCCTCTTCTTATGGGTATGGCTTTCCCAGTGGTTCCTTTTTGCCATAACCTGATGTTCCATTTCTCCATCAGCGATTTTAAGCAGTTAACTATAAAAGGACCGATTTTGTACATTTTGAGTACTTTAATAAGGTACCCATGCGGCATGGAATCAAATGCCTTTTTATAGTTAATGAAGGCCATACTAAGGTTACGTTATGCTATTCGATAAACAATGTTCATAGATTCTATTTGCAAGGATTTTCGTAAATAGTTTGTAGGTTGTACATAAGCATGTTATAAGGCAATGCTTAGAAGGATCATTACATGCAGTTCTCTTTGCCAGCAAAAACGTTAGCCCGGTTGTTAAGAACTGAGGGGATGAACTTGGTAACATTAACATGTCGGTGAAACACTTCCCTATTTTTTCATGCGTTGCGGTAAGTTTCCTAAGCCAGATATTTTGCAGTCGGACTATTCCGGGAGCTTTCCAGTTGCTGGTTTTTGAGATGGCATCAGCAATTTCTTCTCTGCTTATTTGTTGGTGTATCATAGGCGCGATATGCTCGTTGCGTTCCGATTCATCTGCGATCCATTGGGCATTCTCATTATACGGCTTAGCGTCATTCCAGATATTTTCCCAGAACTTTTCTTGCTGATCCATAGGAGGGTATTCACAGATGGTTACTGGAGCAGATGGCGATGCAATTTTTCTGTAGAAAGACCTCTGGCCTTTATGGAAAAGAGTGTTTCCAGCTTTCCTGTTGCTGCACTTAACATAGCGATGTAATCGCTTGTTTAGAGCAGCTACTTTTTGGGTTTTTTTGTCCAGTATTTCTCTGACCTCGTCCCTGGTTATGGTTCGGTATCGCAGCGGTTTGATGAGGAGTCCGATACGTCTGCATAACCTCTTGGATCTTGACCCATTTCTAAAAGCGATTAGTCTTGCGATATCTTGCCTCAGCATCTCTATTTTATTCATCAATCTCCTCTTCCATTTGGCAATAATTGGTTTGAGATTGATGGAGATTTGGGTTGTAACCTTGGGACCCTTTCCCAATGCTCTTAATGCTGACACTGCACAAACGTAAAGAAGAGCGTTAATACGTTCTATCTCAATGTTTTGGTCTAAGTAGTGCGGTAAGATTTCTGTGTTGATGGTAAGCGGAATATTTTCCAATTTTGCGCTTTCGTAGACTTTTGGTATTTTGGGCCTTAGTGTCGGATCCAATCCCTCAAATTCAATCAGACTAAGGCTAAAAATATCTGTAAGGGTTTGGGTTTCTAAAATTTGGGTGTTGGGTGCGTGTCCCGGGGTGATAGTGCTGGCCTCAACTTCTGGTGGTGCTTGGTACTGTTGTTGATGTTGGTTTGATTGATTCGTTGATAAAGGGGCTTGGGGCCTTGGTGAAGAACGGATTTCAGTGCTGCGGGTAGTGTCGAGTTGCATTGTGCCAGATGTTGACGGCATAGGATTTCTACGATCCTCTAACTCGGCCATTACTTCAGACTTGCTTCGCTGTCGTCGGTTGATTTCCACATATTCGTTGGAGAGGATTAACGTCATTTCTTCGGGCTAGGTTGTTGTCGGTAATTCTGCCATCGAAGTTCCCAAATCTTCCAACGAATAATTCGAACATTTTTCTCCTGTAGGCAATCATATGTTGTGGATTTTCACAACCAGTTACGGTGTAGTAGCAACGCAGGACATATTCATTCATTTCATTAGTCCATTGGATGCGCTGTCTACGGCGGCCTGCTCTGGTGATCCCAAAATTACCTAGGGAAACACTTGTCGCAGTTTCACTTGAATTTTGTTGTGCCACTGGCGACTCATCTCTTAGTGGAGCCAAGCCCTCGCCGGCAGCCGTGGCTTCTGCCGACGTTTGAGTGTATATCCCCATTCGGTTTTGTTCATTTCGGTTGTCCATTTTCATGATCATTTTTTCTCCATATTTGTATATGGGTTGGGATAATTAGTTAGCTACACTACTCCACTCAGACCTGTTTGACATGGGTGGCCCTGAGTCAACATAGCTCGTAGTTTCAACGTAGTAAGCGTCTAAGCCCACCTGCCAGTCAATATTATTATTATTATTATTAATGAACATTTTTGAGCAGAATATATTTGGCGCCATTTTAAGACAAGTGGTCCTATCCCAATGAATAGATAGATATACAGGGCGTGGAGGCTATTAGATTTTTTTGTTTGTTTGTTTTTTTATTTATTTACTTTATTACAACTGAAATATAATCCCATCTACTCGTAGCAATTCACATTTCACAGTACTTGTTGGGTTGGAAAGCAGGATAAACCCCAATGGCTTTACCCTTGATTATTAATCTTTAACAAATAAAATTAAGTTGATTACCATATATACTATACATACATATATTTTGTTGACTTCATGAACGAATAGCGAGGTCTACGGGTAATGTTCTCTGGAGTCGTCTGGATTCCGGTAAGTTCTCTAGGCTCTGGATTTCACCGTTTTCATGTTGGTGTAGTCGTTGATGATGTTTTTCTACAAACATAATTACTACCTCAGAAACTAGTTTAATATTCAAGTCCTTGTGGATGTTTACATTGCGTAGGTTTCGTGTCCTATTAAATATAGCAAGAAAAAATTCCACCTTTGGTGGAACGAAGATCTATCTAATCTGAGGAAGATAACTAGAGATATCTTCAATATTTGCTTTAAACACAAGTTCTGGCAACCATATAAGGATTGTCTGAAGGTATACAAGAAATCCATTAAAAGTGCCAAGTCTCTTACTTTTAAAGACTACTGTCAGTCCATTGAGACCATAAAAGGCTCTGCCAGGCTGAGTAAAATTCTGTCCAAGGAACATTCTAGCCCATCCTTTATTAAACAGGCGGATGGGACTTGGACGCACTCCTCTGGCGAGTCACTGGAACTTTTAATGTAAGCACACTTTCCAGGATGTAATAATGAGATTGCTCCCCACCAGTTTCTTAGGTCGCGCAATCTTCTTCCTGGAATGACATTAAGACAACCATTACAACAGTTAATACCTCCTGGGCCATTAACAGTTTCTCTCCCTATAAATCGGCCGGTCTTGATGGCAGTCTGCCTATTATGCTGTAAAAAACATTGGGCCAGGTGGTCCCATGGCTAGTTCCGATCTACAGAAGCTGTATTCTCCTAAACCACGTTCCCCTGAGCTGGAGACGTGTTCGTGTTGTGTTTATCCCGAAAGCTGGGAAGCGGGGTCATGGATCCGCAAAGGATTTCAGACCCATTAGCTTATCCTCTTTTCTTTTAAAGACGTTGGAACCCATCTTAGATACACATATTCGAAATACCCTAGATAAATATGCGTACACTAAAGGGCGATCGACAGAGACGGCGCTCCACGAAGTTGTGCGAACGATAGAAAAGACAATCCACTTGAAACAATATACCCTCCTAGCTGCCTTCTTAGACGTTGAAGGTGCCTTCAATAACATCAGTACGGAATCGATTCAGGAAGTTCTGATCCAACTGGGTGTGGAAGAGTTTATTAGCAAATGGATATTGACAATGCTAAAAACTAGAATCATTCAATCGACTATCGGCAATAGCAGCTCCACCATATCTGTTGTTAGAGGAACTCCTCAAGGTGGGGTCTTATCTCCTCTTCTATGGCTTATGGTCATCAACAAAATTTTGTGTAGACTTGATAGGGATGGAGTTAAGGTTGTCGCGTATGCGGATGAGGTGGTAATACTGGTATCGGGGATGTTTCCATCCGTAATCAGTGAGATTATGGAAGGTGCCTTGGGCAAGATTAGCTCATGGGCCACTGGATGTGGACTTAGATGATGCTCTTTACCACTAAAACCAAAATACCGACGTTTCAGCTAAAGCAGTTGGAATTACCTATGTATCTATGTAAGTTTCTAATGTCTATGTTAGACAGGTCACTTAGGTCCTCAAAGAAGTATTCACCTAGTAGCTTCTTTCTTAGTGTGGCTAGCGCTGGGCATGTGCCGAGGAGGTGGAGACTATTCTCCTCCTCCTCTTTATCTCTACAGCTTCTAAAGAATCGTTTGCTGGGACACCCATTCTAGTGGCGTGTCTACCTAACAAGCAGTGTCCTGTGATTATTCCTACTGTGAGGCTTATGTTCCTTCTTTTTAATGAAAGGAGATCTTTGGTTTTCTTTGTGTCTAGTAAAGGCCAGATCTTCCTGGTCGATACGCACGTAGCTAGATTACTCCATCTAATGTTTGCAATAGCTTGCGCTTCGTTAAACATACGGAGTTTTATCAATTGTATTGGTGGTGCCGGTACCTCTCTATTGACAGCGAGAGGTAGTACGGTGCCTTGTTTAGGCAGTTCATTCGCTTTACAGTTGCCTGGAATATCTCTTTGTCCCGGGACCCAGCACAGAGTAATATTGCATCTGTCCGTAATCTCGTTAAGAGATTCGCGGCAATGTTTGACCAACTTAGATATTATTGTTGGCGTTTCCAGAGCTTTATGCCTGAAACACAATAGCGCCTCGACCTCGGCTTCGCCTGACGTCTATGAGTTGAACTATAAGAAATCAATGTTTCCTACCACAATGTCGCTTCCACCTCGACCTCACGTTTTCCAATCGTAAAGAAAAACGTAATGCTACGTAACGACACTCTAACCCAAGGCAGAAGTTGAGATGAGCTGAACTTTTGCTTTGCCTTGACATCTAACAGCTGTGGAACAAAGGAAAAAATGTAAACAAGCATTCAACGCGCTCTCGAGGTGGATGAGACGTAACGGGAGCAAAACCGAGGTCGAGGTGATATTGTGTTTCAGGCATTAATCGCTGACTGACTATCTATGTAAAGGACGATAGACTTACCATCTATCGGGTGCATTGAGAGTCTGCGCGCTGCTTCACGAACAGCCGATATTTCCGCTTAAAAGATGCTACAGTGGTCCGGAAGTCGGAGAGCTACGTGGTTTGGGGGAATTTACCTGAGATGGCTATGGCAATATCGTCAGCATATATTACGACCTTGTATCCTTTATTTCCCAGTGAAAAGCCTAGATGGTTCCTTGCTCATTTCGGATGAGGACCAGCTCAAGAGATGGAAAGAGCATTTTGCATTTTGAACCGTGTATTCGCTAGCGATATGCTCCCAAATCAGACTGAGATGCCCGAGGTGAGAAGTTCCCGAATACGCACCACGACTCCCAGTAAAGATGAGATCATTACCGCGATCAAGGCACTCAAAACCAACAAGGCGGTAGGACTTGACGGTATTCCAGCAGAGCTCTTACGAGCAGCGCCAACAACATCGGCTGAGCTTCTGCTTCCACTTATAGATAGAGCTTGGGAAGCTGAGAGCTTTCCTAACGAGTGGAAAAAGGAAATGATCGTCAAGCTTCCTAAGAAAGGAAATTTAATGGAGTGCGGAAACTGGAGGGGTATCTGCGTGCTGCCTGCTGTAGCTAAGATAATAGCTAAAATCATCCTGGAGCGAATCAAACAACATCTCGAAGACACACTCGATGCCGAACAAGCAGGTTTCCGCTCTGGATCCTCCTGTGCCGACCACATCAACACCCTGCGGATTATCATCGAACAGTGTGTTGAATATCGATCGCCACTGCACCTGCTGTTCATCGATTTTGAGAAGGCGTTCGATAGTGTCAACAGGGAGTTTATTTGGCGTGCCTTACGCAGGAGAGGTATTCCCGATAAACTAATTGCTATTATCAAAGCTACATATGAAGGCTCCAAATGTCACGATCTGCACAGGGGAAGGTTGTCTGAGGAATTTGAGATCCAAAGTGGGGTAAGACAAGGCTGTATCCTTTCACCAATATTATTCCTATCGGTGATTAGCGATGTGCTTCATGCAGCGTTGTCGACGGGAAACGGAGGAATTCGATGGACTCTTACATCTCAACTGAAACATCTTGACTACGCAGACGATGTATGCTTACTCTCCCACAGAACTATGGACCTCCACCAAATGACAGCAGATGTGGAGAGGGAGGCAGGTGTCGTCGGACTGAAAATTAATACGACGAAACCTAAAATTATCAGCCTTGGAACTAACTCATCGGCTCAAATATGCATTGCTGAACAACCGGTAGAGAGAGTAGAGGATTTCCAGTATCTTGGGAGTATTGTCTCGACCGATGGTGGAACCGAACTGGATATAGCCAACAGGATCGCCAAAGCGTTCGGGATGTTGTCCAAAATATGGCGAATCAATGCAATCAGTTTGAGCACCAAAATAAGACTGTTCCGCTCCAACGTTGAATCCGTGCTGCTATATGAATGCAGCACGTGGAGAGTGACCACTACTATCACAAGAAAGCTGCAAACGTTTGTTAATAGGTGTCTGCGCAATATCTTAAGGATTTTCCGGCCCAATCGTATCTCTAACGAACACCTTTACGAGAGAACGGGTCAGGAACCAATAGGCACAACTGTCCAACGGCGGAAGTGGCAGTGGATTGGTCACACGTTCCGAAAGGGTGACAGCTCCAAAGCGAACCATGCTATGCAATGGAACCCTTTAACTCAGGATGGCAGAAGACCTGGCGGTCCGGGGAGAACATGGCGCAGAACAGTCGAGAAGGAGGCACGGCAGTTATGGAAAAGTTGGGGAGAACTCTGACACATTGCCAGAAACCGTACACGATGGCGCGTAGGCGTAGTAGAGGCCCTAGGACCCACAAGGGGATACAGGACATAAGTAAAGTAAGTAGTGAAGTGAGTAGCTCGTTCACTACTAATATCCAAAGTAGCGGAGAGAGAACACCCCCCTGGGGTGTGCCTCTGTACGCTAACCTTTTGGTTGAGCAGCACCCGAGCTCGGATAGAATCTGCCTGCTATTCAGCATTCGCTCTATCCAGATGCAAAGGCAGCAGTCTGGATGATGGATTCTGTATTGACGTTATTAAAGGCGCCTTCTATGTCAAGGAAAGACATCATAGTATATTCTTTAACGGCAAGAGATTCTTCAATGGTGCCTACTAACGAATGTAGAGCTATTTCCACTGAAAAACCTTTCCGGTAAGCATGCTAAGAGCTAGATAAGGTTTGTACCTTGAGTTTTGAACGGATATAGTTATCAACTAGCCTTTCTAACGTTTTCAGAAAGAAGGAGGAGAGGCTAATTGGTCTGAAATCTTTCGGATTATAGTGGGAGGTCTTACCGCATTTCGGGATGAAGACCACCTTAACTCTTTTCCACGAGGATGGGGTATAGCCGAATTTAAGGCAGCTGTTGAAAATCACGTAGAGCCAGGGGGCTAAGGGTTTTATGCCCTCTTGCAGTTCTACTGGTGTTATACCATCTACACCTGGAGATTTATATGGTAGGAAGCTATTAACAGCCCAATAAATAGTGTGGATGTTTATTACTCCTGCCGGAACTTCCATGATAGAGTGGTGTTGGGGTATAGATATGTTCGTATCTATAGAGTTTCCTGGGAAATGCGTGTCCATAATAAAGTTTAATGTTTCTTCTGTGGACTTGGTCCAGTCTCTGTTAGGTTTCTGGATAGAGCTAGGGATATGAGGAGATTTGGAAAGAATTGTCCTTTCTATATTGCTACAGAACAATCTCCACGATTCTCGCTGAGCTATCCTTATCTCTTTTTTTTGAAGACCCTGAGGCTGTTGTTATAGTTATCCCAATCTTCTGGAGATCGTGAAGACTTTGCTATATTGAACTGTTCCCTACTATTATTTCAGAGTTTTGCTATGTTAGAATTCCACCAAGGTGGTTTATTGCCGTTTCTGTGCCTGCTTATCGAGCAAGCTTTCAAGAAGGCTTTGTTCATAGTTCCGGAAACTTTGTCTACCATCTGGTCGATTTCGAATGGTGAGCAAGGTTGAGTTATCTCGGTGCTGAGTTCTTTATTTAAAAAATGTTATAAACCTGCTAGTTAGTATTCCTAGGATTCCTAAAGGATTTTGATGGAGGTTTGGTAAATTCCAAACTAAATTGAATATAGTTATGGTCCGAAAAAGAGATATCTTTCGACACCATCCATTTGCTAATATTTAGCTTTGGGGAGTTGGTGGCTAAAGTAATATCTATTACAAATACAAATATTTGGCGCAACAGCTCTTTAAAGTGCCAGGGCCTAGCTTCTCGCAACCACTCATGTTGTGTGCGTTATATTTTTCACACGAATGGAAGGGACCTACAGTTTTATGCCGACTCCGAACGGCGATTAGAGAAGCTTTTTCGTGACAACAATACTCTCGGATGTTTGTCAGACGCTCGCGAGAGGTGGGACCGTGAAAAAACTTTTTGTGTTTTCTGGGATTCGAACTTGGAACCTCATCCGTAGTGATCCGACACACTAACCACTTACGTCACGGCGCCCACCACACATCTATTACTTCTTGTCTAATTTTGTTAGTAAATGTAGGTTCAGAACCTATATTACATACTACGAGGTTAGTTTCTATGATGAATTCAAAAAGACGCTCACCTCATTTGTTTGTATCACTGCTTCCCCAAAGGTTGTGGTGGGCATTGGCGTCAGCGCCTATCATTATGGGGATGTTGCCTACTTAGGCTGACTTTATCGTCTCGCGTATATTTGGTGTTGGTAGTGGGCCTGTGTCATCATAGGGCATATATGCTGACGATATCCATAGTCTGTCTTTCCCATCGCGGTCTAACTCCACACATGCGAAGTCCGAATCGCTGAAATTTGGTAGGAAGAAGGCTTTTAAGTTATTTTTTACTACTCGTAGAATGCATGATCTTGGTTAACCTGATCCTTTGGCATAAAGCAAGGAATAATTCTTTGCCCTTAATCCAGCTATGCGGTTGTCGCTTGTCAACCAAGGTTCCTGGATAAGGGCAATGTCCTCTCCTCCTGACTGCAGGCGGAGCAAAAGGTTAGCAGAAGCTGCTATAGAGTGGTGTAGATTAACCTGTACCAGTCGGAGCATCATTCCTGACTGGTACAGATGTCTCCATTACTGTGGTGTCACCATCCTCCGACTCGGAAGATTCACCACTGTTTTGCTTTGGCAGCGAAAATGTCTCTATCTCACCTGCTGACTCAGCTGGTGTACCGACCGGTCCAATTACTTTGACGCCTGCTGACTTAGGTGGCGTTACGGCCTGGGTCGAAGTGGCAGCTGTCGGTTGTGAGTCCGACGGAAGGCTATCTGGTTCGGCATCCAATCCAAGACTACTTAAAGAGGATACCATACCTGAGATGGGCCTTTCGTCTTTCTCATGGACCTTCAGCACCAGTTCTTCCATGCCGTAGAAAATTTTGTAATCCCTTTTGCTTAAAAGCTCCACGGATTCTTGGTTGAGGAGGAATGAGACTAACCTTCCTGCCTCTACCGGTTTATCGGCTTTAATGATCTTCCAATTGGCGGTTGGAAGGTCAAGATTTTGAATACGGATCAACTTCAGGATATCCGATTCACTGCATGGTCCTGGAGGAATCCAAGTTCGAGTATCCAGTAAGATGTCAATGTATTCCTCAGCAGAGGAGGTCCAGTGACCATCCGGATGCAAAAGGTAGCTGGGTATAGAAGGGCTTTTAGAGAGGATTTTCCGCAACCTGGACGCTTCCGCTGACTCTCCAATGCTGTCACAGAAGAGTCTCCAGGATCGTCGTTGCTCTTTCCTCAGTGAGATTTTGTATTTCCTGAGAGACAGTTTATAGGAGTCCCAATCGGCCGTCTCACGGGAGCTTTTAGCAATATTAAAAAGAAGCCTACTGTCTTTCCTAAGAGTACTAAGATTTGCATTCCACCAGTGGTGGTTTCATTTTACCTCGATTGTGCACATTAGGTATACACATTTTCCTTCATCGTTGATTGCTCTACACTGAGCACTGCCAGCTATGAACGGTCTTCGCTCGTCGCACTTCACTGAGCAATAGCAGCTCTGAACGGTTTGACGTGTACATGTTCGTTCTTCGCTCGTCGCTCTTCACTGAGCAATAGCAGCTCTGAACGGTTGGATGTGTACATGTTCGTTCTTCGCTCGTCGCTCTTCACTGAGCAATGGCAGCTCTGAACGGTTTGATGTGTACATTTTCTTTCTTCGCTCTGTATCTTTTGTTGCTGTTTTGGAACGAATGTGTTTTGTGTAAAAGTGTATCGAAAATTAATTTTAAGTTTGGGTAAATGTGTAATAAGTAAGCAATAATTTCAATAGGTGCACTTTTATTATATTAATTTGTGTAGATAAATGTGTTATGTATAAATGTTTACCAATGCGTCCACACTCGGTGAATTGTTAAATCAAAAAAGAACGAAATTACTTTACAAATGTACATTGAGTAATAAAGAATATGAATGTAAAAAGAAACTATGGAAAATTTAACGTTATATTCGAAGTAATTCAAAGAGAGTGTAGCAGGAATGTAATTTAAAATAGAGAAATGGACAGTTATCAAAGTTGCTATGCGTTTATTTGGCATTTGTGTCACATAATAATAAACAGCCGCGAATACAAAAATGTGATGTGAAAAATAATTCTTTATTCACGTTTTAAACATTCACAGTTTATGTTAAATTCATTAATAGGTTGCGTATGTGAATTTTCATTCGCAGTGAATAATTCACAGGTAGTGATTTTCTGCCCACCTCTAAAATAAAGCCTTCAATTTCATGCAGAAAAACACAAAAAAAAAAGAAAGTTTTTTCACGGTCCCACCTCTCGCGAACGTCTGACAAACATCCGAGAGTATTGTTGTCACGAAAAAGCTTCTCAAATCGCCGTTCGGAGTCGGCATTAAACTGTAGGTCCCTTCCATTCGTGTGAAAAATACAACGCACACAACATGAGTGGTTGCGAGAAGCTAGGCCCTGGCACTTTAAAGAGCTTTTGCGCCAAATATTTGTATTTGTAATTTCATGCACAAATAATGGATTTCTTTTTACTTACTTACTTAGATGGCGCTACGGACCGGAGTGGACCTGGGCCTCAACCAACAAACCTCTCCAGCTAGCATGATTACGAGCCAGCTGCCTCCAGTTGTGCACGCCAAGTTGGTTGAGGTCCCCCTCCACTTGTTTGCGCCACGTACTGCGAGGTCGTCCTCTACTGCGTCGTCCATCCGGGGTGGATTCGAAGACTTTCTTAGCGGGAACGTTATACTCCATCAGATCTAAATGACCCAGCCATCTTAGTCGCTGTATGTGAACTCTTCTGGCTAAGTCGATGTCCTTGTACAGGCCGTATAGCTCGGCATTGTACCTTCTCCTCCACTCACCGTCTATGCAGACGGGACCAAAGATCGCTCGAAGAACTTTTCTCTCGAAATAACCAAGGGCATCCTCATCCGAATTTGTCAAAGCCCATGCCTCTGCGCCATACAGCAGGACTGGGATGATTAATGTCTTATAAAGAGTTACCTTAGTAGTTCGAGATAGGGCTTTGCTACTCAATTGCCGTTTTAGCCCATAGAAACAACGATTGGCAAGAGTAATTCTTCGTGTGATCTCCCTATTGATGTCATTTGCGGAGTTCACCATAGAGCCTAGGTAGACAAAATCCTTTACTACCTCAAAATTATATCTGTCTATTGTGGCGTTCTGTCCAAGACGCCGATGTTGGGTGTCCTTTTTTGTAGACAGTATATATTTTGTTTTGTTTTCATTGACCGCTAGACCCATCTTTGCTGCCTCGTTCTCAATACTTGTAAATGCCCCATTGACGGCCCGCTGAGTTCTTCCGATTATGTCAATGTCATCGGCATAAGTGAGTAGTTGTACAGACTTGAAGAAGATTGTACCTCTGGGGTTGGCTTGTGGGTTTCGTACAATTCTCTCAAGTACTATGTTAAAGAGATCGCATGATAGCGCGTCGCCTAGTCTAAGACCTTTCCTGACATCGAACGGTTCGGTGATGTTCTTACCGACTTTAATGGAGCAGCGAGAGTTCTCCATTGTCATTCTGCACAAACGGACAAGCTTGGCAGGGATGCCAAGACTAGACATGGCTCTGTATAACTCGTCTCTATACACGCTATCATAGGCAACTTTGAAATCGATAAAGAGGTGGTGCGTATCGATTTTGTATTCATGGGTTTTTTTCAAGATCTGCCGTAGTGTGAATATTTGGTCAATGGTGGACTTTCCAGGCCTGAAACCGCACTGATAAGGACCTATCAGGTTGTTGACGATCGGTTTTAGGCGGATTTTATATGCGATGTTGAGGAGACTTATGCCTCTGTAATTGGCGCAGTTCAGAGGGTCTCCTTTCTTCAGGATCGGGCAAACGATGCTGAGGTTCCATTCATCGGGCATACTTTCGTCCGACCAGATATTACAGATGAGCTGGTGCATGCTCCTTACCAACTCATCTCCTCCTGCCTTGAAAAGTTCAGCGGCAAGGCCGTCGGCTCCAGCAGCTTTGTTGGATTTGAGTTTAGATATCGCTATCTTCACTTCATTCTGATCGGGTTGACGAGAATCTTGACTGCCATCGTCACTGCTGAATGGCTCATTCTGCCTGACAGCGGAATATTGATCATCATCGCCATTTAACAGTCTGCAGAAGTGTTCCTTCCAATCCTCAGCACAGACTGCGATTCCACTACTATTTTGGCATTTTCGTCCCTGCAGGCTTCTGTTCTGGCTTTGAAACCGTGGCATGTTCTTTTTACCCTTTGGTAAAATTTTCGAACATTATTCCTGCAATAGAGTCTCTCAATCTCCTCGATCGAGCGCTTCTCATGCTCCTTTTTCTTCTTTCTGAGAAGTCGATGTTCCTCTTTTCTCCTGCGCACGTAAAGCTCGTAAGCAGCTCTAGTCCTTCTATGCAGCGCCGCTTTGTACGCCTCTTGTTTAGCTGCATGTGCTTGCTGGCATTCGTCATCAAATCAAGGGTTTCATTGTGGTGGGCGAGAGAAACCCAGTACATCAGAGGCGGCATCTCTCAGGGCTTGTTGGCAACGCTGCCACTGATCTTCCGCATTTGCTGCTGGCGGCATAGGACTTAGATTGAGATTAGAAGAAACACGATCGGCAAAGGTTCTGGCGGTCTCTTGCGATTGTAGCTTTTCGACGTCAAATTTCTTCACAGTATTTCGTTGATTTCGCTCCGTTCTGGATATCCGCATCCGTACCTTGGCTACAACTAGGTAGTGATCCGAGTCCACGTTGGCTCCTCGGAAAGTCCGGACACCCAGAATACTGGAAGAGTGCCTTGCGTCGATCGCAATGTGATCGATTTGGTTGACGATTTTTCGATCAAAGGAGAGCCATGTTCCCTTGTGAATATCGAGACGTGGGAACCGCGTACTAGCTACGACAAAGTTTCGCCCCGCTGCAAAGTCGATTAGCCTGAGTCCATTGTCGGATGTGTTGTCGTGCAGGCTGTGCTTTCCGACCACGCTACTCTCTTCCTAGCTTTGCGTTAAAATCACCTAGGATAATTTTAACGTCGTGGCTAGGGCATTGCTTATACGTCTTGTCCAAGAGCTGGTAGAAGTCGTCCTTCTCCTCATGAGGGGCGTGAACGCATATTAGGCTAATGTTGGGAAATTTAGCCTTGATACGGATAGTCATAAGACACTCGTTCATATGCCTGAAACTCAAGACTTCTTGCCTAAGTCTGCCTCCAATAACAAATCCGCACCCGAATAGACGCTGCCCTTTTTGTCTGTAGCAATCGCCGTAGTAGATGTCGCAGTTTTCATACTCCTTTTGCCGGCCCATCCCATCGCACTTCTTGGATGGCGGTAATGTCTGCTTTGAGACACTCTAGGGCCTCCGCAAGTTGTTCGGCTACACGTGGTTTGTAGAGGGACCTAACATTCCACGTGCAGACACGAAGATCGTTGTCCTTTTTACGTTTGCTTGGGTCGTCAACAGTAAAACCATCCGTATCCGAGGCTGTTGGTTGCTTCGTAACCGAAGGATTTCTTTTTACTAAACCTGATATATGGTATGTTGCAATTACATTTTTTTTTTTCGTTTTAGTACATCTAAATTATAAAAGCTTTATTTTAAAAAAGTATTTTTCTTTTGTCTTTAAGACTCTTTTGCTTTGGTTTTCTTTGACTTCATGCAGCTTTTTTTTTTTTATATAAAGTGATCCACTCCGAGCGAATTGTCATTTTGTGTGGGCTTTTGTTTTTAATATCTTTTGAATTGTGTGAGAGCACAATGTCCCCTTTTCTTCTAAACGTTCGTACCGCCCTGTCTAGTATACCATTAAAAGCGATTGCATAAGGGGCGTAAATCGCAGCGTTAATCGTGTTTTCTTTCACTTTTTGGTTTCCTCTTGTTTGTTTAGTTTCTTGATTATCACCCTCGCTGGACAGACTGTACTGCTGGAGGAATTAATGCATGCGTGTATTGTTCTTTAGGTTAAATGTATAATTAGTCAAAAGCCAGACAAGGTTAGATATCAATTTACTTATCGACATGCCGACAACAAAAACGATGCCGGCAGCATAAACAACTTGCGTGTAGGCTAATTATTGTAAATCCACATACTGTGCTCCTCTCCACGTTCTACAATCTCTGTGTGATAACTACCATATTTATCAGCAGTTAAGTGCGAGCCGAAAATAATTACGCCTCCCCTCGTGTGTTGTTGTCATTATTAACTACGAGTATCAAAATTAAAAATTCTTCCGACCCGATTCTCTAGCACTGGGCGAGCTTTGTATGTAGATACCGAGTTCAAGTTGTATTTTGCGATTTGCATCATCAGAATAGAGTTGTTAATTACATAAATCTGTTCTGCGAAGCAGTAGCAACGGCAGCGAAAGTATTTTCTGTTTTTAGACAGCATTCTGATTGAGTGTGTTAACTAAATCAAATCGCGACTGGTTGTGATTACGCTTAGCAATAATAATCGATATTCTGATTAGCAGCGATGTAATTTATACTGATTGCGATAAGTAATCCAGTAATCTTCATCGTCAAGTACCATACTCTAGCAGTTCGACAGAGTTGTGTTTAGTGAAATACATAATAATTCCTAAGTTACCCACTGCATTTAGAGTGTTTTATGTGGCTCTTATGCGAAATACTTGTATATTGAATCATGTGAGCTTGATTTGTTTAAACATTTTTCTAAGTGATAATAGAATTTTAAATGAACGACACATGTGTGAACAAGCATTTTTTTTGTTCTATTTTTCAGCTATCTATTATTAAAGAATGTCACGCAGGGAGCAGCAACAGTTGTTAACTGGGAACCAACCCTTACCACAAATTGTAAAAAGTGAGTAATTTCAAATTATGGTGATTAAATAAATTTAATTGAAATATTTTGTAATTTATTTTTGAGTGGTATGTCATTTTAATATTGTTTTTTTTTTTTTTAATATATTGTCGGCGTTTTAACCAAACAAAAGAGGCGGACAGACATGGGTTTCTACAATACATATTGTGCATATATGCACATCTCCATTGATTATTAAACAAATAACAACCTAACGTGTGTTGAATAGCCAAAGTGAAATACAATACAACGACGTAGTATGGAATTGGCACTAAGCCTATTTCTTTTATATCTGGATGGATGGTACGGAGGATGAGAGTGTTTTTGGGTTTTAGAACGACTGTTGAGTAGGATAGGATGAAGAGAATTTTTAATGAAAAATAAAAACAAGAAAGGAAATAGATGGGATTTTTGAACTCGAAATGGGTCATTCTCATAACATTGGGGTTAGAGTTACACTGATAACGATATAATTTTTTAATTTAGCTTTAAATAGAATAATGTTGCTGTAGATTGTGTTTATATCTCGCTATGGTGACGTGCCTCTGCGTGCCGAATCTGAGTTCTAGGCAACAATTTTTCTTTGTCGTTCTATGCTTGTCCATAATCGGTAGGATTCGCTTAAACCAGATGAGGTTCTTTTTTAGTTTAGTTTTTTTTTTTTTAACAATTTGTCTGCTTATTCAGCATATAGTAAAGGGCCCTACAGACACTAAAACATAGGTCATACACACTTATATCATGTTGATCACCCGCAATATGCGTCGAGATTTCCAGTGGTGAACATTGCCCAACGACTTTTTTTCCTGGTCCTTAAAAATGTCCACTCTGACATCATCATCTCTCAAGACATCAAACAACTCTCTCCAACCGTCATTGTTTGGAATGGATTCCATAATATTTTTGATTGTTTTATTTGTTCCCCAAAGATTTTCACTCGCCAAAAATCTCACTTGAATGATATATATGTACACAGAAACATGGTTGAAAAACCGTTGGCTACGCCCCCAAAAATCAATTCACAATTGATTTTATTCGTACCAGACCTCAACCGTCAAACCGGTTTCTCAACTTCGACTGAGACCGTACTATGTACGCATACCATGTTTTAGTGTCTGTAGGCTCCTTAAAGATTGCAAAAGATCGATATTGCGTTCAGGAACACACGACTTTGATTTGCCGATTCTACGAGTATACTTCCCTTCAACAAATTTCCTTTCCACTGAAAGTTCCTGGTTGTTCTGCAACGCGGTTAGTTGTACGCGCTAAGTTTTTAATTTCATCTTCGACTGTCGCAATTCCAAGGCCTCTGTGGATATCATTGGTTCTGATAATCCACGGTGCATTGACGATCACTTACCTACATATGTCCTGTATGCCCTTGTGGGTCCTATGGCCTCTACTACACCTACGCGCCATCGTGTACGACGTGCCTCTTTCTCGACTCTTCTGCGCCATGTTCTCCTCGGACTGCCAGGCTTCATTGCATAGCATGGTTCGGTATGGAATTGCTGCCTTTTCGGAACTTGTGCCCAATCCACTGCCACTTCCGTCGTTTGATGGATGTGGCTATTGGTTCCTGACCCGTTCCTGCTTGTTCGGCATCGAGTGTGTCGTCGAGATGTTGTTTGATTCGCTCCAGGATGATTTCAGCTATTATCTAAGCTACAGCGGGCACCACGCAGATACCCCTCCAGTTTCTGCACTCCATTAAATTTCCTTTCTTAGGAAGCTTGACGATCATTCCCTTTTTCCACTCGTCAGGAAAGCGTTCAGCTTAGCAAGCTCTCTCTATAAGTGGAAGCAGAAGCTCGACCGATGTTGTTGACGCTGCTCGTAAAACCTCTGCGGGAATACCATCATGTGGGCGACGTGGCGTAAGTGGTTAGTGTGTCGGATCACTACGCATGAGGTTCCAAGTTCAAATCCCAGAAAACACCAAAAAGTTTTTTCACAGTCCCACCTCTCGCGAGCGTCTGACAAACATCCGAGAGTATTGTTGTCACGAAAAAGCTTCTCAAATCGCCGTTCGGAGTCGGCATTAAACTTTAGGCCCCTTCCATTCGTGTAAAAAATATAACGCACACAACATGAGTGGTTGCGAGAAGCTAGGCCCTGGCACTTTAAAGAGCTGTTGCGCCAAATATTTGTATTTGTAATACCATCATCAAGTCCTACTGCCTTGTTGGTTTTAAGTGCTTTGATCGCGGTAGTGATCTCATCCTTACTAAGAGTCGTGGTGTGTATTCGGGCATTTATCATCTGGGGCATCTCACTCTGATTTGGGAGCATATTGCTAGCGAATGCTGTACCAAAATGCTGCTTCCTCCTCTTGAGCTGGTCCTCATTCGAAATGAGCAAGGAACCGTCTGGGCTTTTCACTGGGTGTTGGCTGGATCTGCTGTCGCACCTCCGTCTGATTTGGGAGCATATTGCTAGCAAATGCCGTACCAAAATGCTCCTTCCACCTCTTGAGCTGGTCCTCATCCGAAATGAGCAAGGAACCGTCTAGGCTTTTCACAGGGTGATGGCTGGAGCTGCTGTCGCACCTCCGTGCAGCTTCTTCTGCTTATGTAGCCAGCGTGTTGATGTAGTTGCGCCTGTCACGTCTCACGCTACGTTGAACTTCTCTCATCTTTATGCCTCATAGGGACTCTAGCTCGCTTCTTCCTGCTGGTGGAGTAGCTGCAATGCGAGCTTTTAGCTGTTTTCGTTCGTCAATCCGTCTCCAGGTATCCGCGGAAAGCAACGCTCTATGTCTGGCCCAACCGTTTTTCGTTTTTTGAGTATTTGACCGCCTCACTGACTTCTTCGACTGTAATGTCGGGTATTTCTTCACAGTCAGGGGTGGCTCTTGCAAAGTATAGCCGGGGAAACTGGTCATTCAAAAGTTGTTCAGAATACTGCCGCCAACATATTTTGTGCTTTGCACTCTTTATCCCCAGCTCAGTTGATGGTGTGAGAGAGGTAATTTTTCATCACGAAAACAAAAGCCTCGCATTTTTCTTTGTGCAGATTGTACCACTTGATTTTCTCAGGGACTCTTTCTAAGAAAGCCAAGCAAGCACTTCAGTGATGAGGAGCTTACAGTACCAACACTCACCACATCAGCACCGAGGATCTGCCACCTGATACGAGCAAAGGCCGGACACTCACAGAGATAATCACCCTTATTGTCGACGACGTCCACGACTGAAAAAAAAAACGACGCGTCTGTTTGGCATTGTCGAACACAAATGAACGACTTTTGTCACCTCGACGATCGACAAAACTCGTTTGAAAAGTCAAAGAATGTGGATTGTATTTTTTGACGACGATCGTCGCATTGTGTAATTCATTTTGCGACGACATTTGTCGTGGAAAGGGACCATTTTCGTCGTCGAGAATTTTGTGGACGACTGTGTGATTAGTGACAAAGAAAAGCATGTGCATTTAATTTTTAATTAACAAATTGAAGGAAAATGTAGTATTTTTCAGAATGAAGGTCACAAATGAACGACAGTTTCAAGCATTAGTCCGTGAAATGGAAGAAAACAACCCTTTGGCAAAATCCTTTACAAAGGGCCTAACGAAAAGTGATGCAAATCGCAAATGGGATGACATATCCTTAAATTCTAAAATGCATTTTAAATCTGAAAATAATTGTGATTAAAACAATTGATTAGAATTTATTTATTTCTCCCACTCACTTAACTCCGGGCAATCCAATGGATTGGATTTTGTTTTGATTTGTTTCTAATCCTTACAAGCTCTTTTTTCTTATTTTCTTCTTCGTCACTGCTCTCGAAAAACATATCTACACTATTCATTTTTAAATAATTTTTGCAAATCCTTCACCAAGTCACAGAAAAAATACAAATTCGTCGAATCAAATACCAAAACACATGTGTGGAACGCATGTGGAATGTAAGTGTTCAGAGAGTCGTGTCGTTTTAGTTACGCAATGAGAAATCACAAACGCCTCGACTCGACAGATGTCGCCTGTCGTTTTCGACAGACGACGTCGACAATAAGGGTGAATGTTCCACGGTGTCGTCCCTCACTCCACAAGCGCCGCAGATTGTAGTGTCACTTAAGCCCAACACGTTAAGGTGCTTGTCAAAGGCAAAGTGGCCTGTCAAGACGGCAATAAGTTGTCTACAGTCTTTTCTGCTGAGAGACAGCAAGAATGCCGCTGATTTCTTACAGACGTCAAGGAGCATGCGTTTAGTCAACCTACATGGAGAGTCATGCCACACACAATTGTGTTCGTGAGAGACCCAATCGTCAATGGAAGCTCTAATCGACGACGCAGCCTCCTCTGAGCCTTGTCTAGCAATTTCATCAGAGATCTTGTTCGCCAAGATTGCAGTGTGACTTGGGACCCAGATAAGAGACAGAAAATTAAGCCTTGCGACAGAGTTCAAATAGGTTTTGGTTTCACGATCTATGTTATTTTGGAAGTGGTTAAAGGGTTAAGCAAGGCTTTATGCGCACCCTCGCGACACAAATGCTACGGCTACAAATGCTACGTTCTTGACAACATAGTTCATGGCCATTAGGATTGCATAAGTTTCCGCTTGGAAAACAGACGTAATTTGCCTAACGAGAAAAGAAGTCTTATGTTGCAGACTTCCACGAAGACACTGGCGCCAGACCCTTGACTGGTTTTGGAACCGTCCGTGAAAATACGATTACATTTTATTTCCGGCTCAGACTCTGGCCGAAGCCAGTCCTGAACACAAGGAAAGTCGACTCTAAATTTACGCATCAGCTGAAGTTCTGGTGTCATTGCATCAGACGGCATATCCATGAGACCGGAGTCGTAAGACAAGTGTCGGGCAAGTTCATCAAAATTCCAGTGTGGAGTATACCAAAAACAGCCCAGCCTAAGACGATGGATGGCTTTGATAGTGCAACCCAGATATAAGTATCGAGGGTAGGTAACTTCAGCAAAGCATCTAGAGCAGAGCCAGGCGTAATCGGAAAAGCTTCCGTGCAGCCGAGACAAGCCGTTCTTTGGAGTTTGGCGCCAAAAGGCAACCACATATTTACGCGAGAGCCCCTTCCACCAAACAACTGACGCATATGCGAGGAATGAAGCCATGCATAATAGATCCAGAGAACCTTATTTGGTGACAAGCCCCATGTCTTGCCAAAAGCACCCTTACACTGCCAGAAGACTGAGAACGTCTTGAATGTTTTCGACTCGACGTGTTTAGACCAATGAAGTTTCTTATCTAAAATCACTCCCAGATATTTGGCTTCATTGGAAATGCGGATATTGGCGCCTTTTAGCACTGGCTGAGTCAGACCGGTCAGAATCCTCCTTCTCGTAAAGAGAACAACCTCAGTTTTAAGAAGATTAACCGAAAGTCCACTCCTAGTGCACAATTCATCGATCATGTCCAGCGCTGCCTGCGCGTTAGCACGAGTAACAGTGGAGACAGAACGCCATCTTGCGGACAACCCCTTGCTTACACCTGTCATAACATATCGGCCGCAGTCCGCATCCACTACCAAAGTTTTATTCATTAGCATTGCTTTAATCCACAACACTAATGTTTCATCTACCCCGTGTTGTCTGGCCGAGTCACAGAAACTCTTCATTTGGGATGTTCTTAAGGAGATTGTGGAAACCTACCCAAAATGCATCTTGATCCCTCTGATTGTACACAATTTGGGGAGCATATGCACTGACAATATTCCACACCTCTCCTTGTATTACTAGTTTGAGAGATATCAAACGGTCGCTGGACATCGAAATGCTAAGACTAGGTACATTAGCTACACTTATGATACACAATTTACGACAAACCGATTTGCCTACCCCGTCGCGTATATTTACTTACTTAGATGGCGCTACAGTCCGGGGTGGACCTGGGCCTCAACCAACAAACCTCTCCAGCCAGCACGGTTACAAGCCAGCTGCCTCCAGTTGCGCACGCCAAGTTGGTTGAGGTCCCCTCCACTTGTTTGCGCCAGTTACCGCGAGGTCGTCCTCTACTGCGTCGTCTATCCGGGGTGGATTCGAAGACTTTCTTAGTGGGAACGTTGGGCTCCATCCGCTCTACATGACCCAGCCATCTTAGTCACTGTATGTGAACTGTTCTGGCTAAGTTGATGTCCTTATATACCACCTTGATCAAAAAGTTCCCGGAATTTATTCAGAAAATTAAAAATACAAGTTTATTCATCTAAATCTATATTGTCCCCTTCAAAGTAATCCCCATCGACTGCAACACACTTATGCCAGCGCTTGATCTTCGAAACATTTTTTATATTCGGTTTTCGGTATGTCCATCAGTGCTTCCTGCGATTTTTCCATTACTTCCTCTCGGCTGCTGAAACGCGTTCCCCGTAATGGTTTTTTAACTCGATTGAACAGAAAGAAGTCACAGGTAGCCAAATCAGGTGAATTCGGTGGCTGTTGGGTGGTATTTGTTGCATTTCTCGTCAAAAAATTACGAATAATGATGGCACTGTGCGACGGTGCGTTATCATGGTGCAAAATCCAGTTTTCTGCCCACAATTCTGGTCTCTTTCGGCGAATTGCTTCACGCAAACGTCTCATAACGCCCAAATAATACTCTTTGTTTACTGTCTGGCCTTCTGGCAAAAATTCATGATGCACTACACCGTTGTAATCCATGAAAACCGTGAGCATTGCCTTCTTTTTTGACTGAAAACGACGTGGTTTTTTTGGTCTCGGCTCATTTGGTGAACGCCATTCACTTGCCTGATGTCTGGATTGCGTGTCGTACTCATAAACCCACGTCTCGTCTCCAGTAATGATCCTTTTGATGAATGTGGGATCGGATTCAGCCTCGCAAATCATTTCTTTTGCGACGTCAACACGGTCTCTTTTTTGCATGAAATTGAGGTCTTTTGGCACCAACTTTGCGGCTACACGACGGAAACCCAAATCATTAACCAAAATGTCTTGGACGGATCCATAGGCAATGTTCAAGTGCAAATGTCAAGCTATGACGCTAAGATTTAGAGGGAATATCAACAACAGATGTACCAACTTAACAAAGAAAACAGAACTCAAATCGGAACGATGGGAGCGCCACACGGTTTTTATTCCGGGAACTTTTTGATCAAGATGGTAGGCCGTATAGTTCGGCATTGTACCTTCTCCACTCACCGTCTATGCAGATGGGACCAAAGATCGCTCGAAGAACTTTTCTCTCGAAATAACCGAGGGCATCCTCATCCGGTTTTCCCAAAGCCCATGCCTCTGCGCCATACAACAGGACTGGGATGATAAGTGTCTTATAAAGAGTTACCTTAGTAGTTCGAGATAGGGCTTTGCTACTCAATTGCCTTCTTAGCCCCACTTTCATCCGACCAGATTTTACAGATGAGCTGGTACATGCTCCTTACCAACTCATCTCCTCCTGCCTTGAAAAGTTCAGCGGCAAGGCCGTCGGCTACAGCAGCTTTGTTGGATTTGAGTTTAAATATCGCTATCCTCACTTCATTCTGATCGGGTTGACGGAAATCTTGACTGTCATCGTCACTGTTGAATGGCTCATTTTGCCTGACAGCGGAATATTAGTCATCATCGCCGTTTGACAGTCTGCAGAAGTGTTCCTTCCATATTCTCAGCATCGACTGCGATTCTACGACTATGTTACCATTTTCGTCCCTGCAGGCTTCTATTCTGGCGTTGAAACCCTAGCATGTTGTTTTTATCTTTTGGTAAAATTTTCGAACATCATTCCTGCAATAAAGTCTTTCAATCTCCTCGACCAAGCGCTTCTCATGCTCCTTTTTCTTTTTTCTGAGAAGTCGATGTTCCTCTTTTCTCATGCTTATGTAGAGCTCGTAAGCAGCTCTACTCCTTCTATGCAGCGCCGCTTTGTACGCGTCTTGTTTAGCTGCATGTGCTTGCCGGCATTCCTCATCAAAGCAGGGGTTTCGTTGTGGTGGGCGAGAAAAACCCAGTACATCAGAGGCGGCATCTCTGGTGGTTTGTTGGCAACTCTGCTACTGGTCTTCCGCATATGCTGCTGGCGCCATAGGACTTAGATTGAGATTAGAAGAAACACGATCGGCAAAGGTTCTGGCGGTCTCTTGCGATTGTAGCTTTTCGACGTCAAATTTCCTCACAGTATTTTGTTGATTTCGCTCCGTGTCGGATATACGCATCCGTACCTTGGCTACAACTAGGTAATGATCCGAGTCCACGTTGGTTCCTCGGAAAGTTCGGACACCCAGAATACTGGAAGAGTGCCTTGCGTCGATCGCCATGTGATCGATTTGGTTGACGGTTTTTCGATCAAAGAGGAGCCATGTTCCCTTGTGGAAATCGAGGCGTGGGAACCGTGTACTAGCTACGACAAAGTTTCGTCCCGCTGCAAAGTCGACTAGCCTGAGTCCGTTGTCGGATGTGATGTCGTGCAGGCTGTGCTTTCCGACCACGCTACTAAAGACGTCCTCTCTTCCTAGCTTTGCGTTAAAATCACCTAGGATAATTTTAACATCGTGGCTAGGGCATTGCTCATATGTCTTGTCCTTCTCCTCGTGAGGGACGTGAACGCATATTAGGCTAATGTTGGCAAATTTAGCCTTGATACGGATATTCATAAGGCGCTCGTTCACATGCCGGAAACTCAAGACTTCTTGCCTAAGTCTGCCTCTAATGACAAATCCTCACCCGAATAGACGCTGTCCTTGTTGCCTGTAGCAATCGCCGTAGTAGATGTCGCAGTTTTTCATACTCCTTTTGCCCGGCCCATCCCATCGCACTTCTTGGATGGCGGTAATGTCTGCTTTGAGACACTCTATGGCCTCCGCAAGCTGTTCGGCTGCACGTGGTTTGTAGAGGGACCTAACATTCCACGTGCAGACACGAAGATCGTTGTACGTTTGCTGGGGTCGACAACAGTAAAATCATCCGTACCCAAGGCTGTTGGTTGCTTCGTAACCGAAGGCTTTTTACGTGGTAGAAAGGTTAACCCGACGGCACAACCCCCAACCTGGAGGACCAGATCATTTTTTTGCAACCCCTAGGACGTGGGGCCGGATGCATCGATGTCAGCAACTCACTTCGGGGATATGAGCGCTGCCGTTGGCCCATTAAGGGTTCATCCGCCACCTTATTTTTTTCAATACCCTGACGTAGTATTGAAAATCCTTACAGACTTCAGCTCCGAATATGTCGAAGTAGCTCCGGTAAGGTATTCGCTGGTCTGTAGACGTCACCGCACATCCTCCTTCTGAGGAGCTCTTGCTAGACTTCTGAGACGCATATTTCAGCCAATCAGGTCAACAAGAGATGCCTCGTCCGGTTAAACTATGCGCGCTGAAGTTCACCCAGATGTGCTTACGCAGGTCTGAGTGTTCAGCTACACATATATCGTCAGACTCAGCATACACTCATCGTTAGTTCACTATCAGATAGCTATCCAGCGGGCACCGCGAGGAGGTGATGATGCGATTTTGCCACGCACTAGGTACACTTATGATACACAATTTACGACAAACCGATTAACCTACCCCGTCGCGTATAATAGTCTAAGAGCTGGTGAACGTTTTTGAAACGTCATTTTAGCACAGGAAATAAATATATTTTTTTGTTAAACTTAAGCTAATGATCACAAATATCAACGTCTGGCAGCTGTCTGTTGGTGCGTTTGGGGGCGGGCTGGGCCCCAAAGACGTCGAAAAAAGGGATGCGGTCACGTCATTTCAGCAAAGCTGGATTTTTGTATATGAGTAGTTTACTTGCCAGACATTTTGGCCGGGTCTAACATCCTGCCAGACGCAAGCGAAGTTTGAATGTCGCTAGTAAAGCGATGTGCGACAAATGTATCTAATAGCCGATTTTCATCGAAACTATTGAAGCATTTGAAGACTTACTAAGTGTGTCTTATAGGAAACTAAATTCTAATTAAAATAGTATATACAAAGAAGATATTTTAAAAAGAGTCAGTAGCCGCTATTCAAATTCAGGCAACTGAAAAAGCCAAGATCCAATGGCCTTTTTATTCATCTAGGCAGCTTCCACATCATGATGGCTTATTTCAAAGCCATCGGAAAGTTTATAGATGATTCTGGATTGGCTTATGTAATGGTGGATAGTGAACTTTTAGCAAATGGTTCAGTAGCTGGATTTATAGCTGTAAAGCATTTTAACACGTGCAAGAGACTGCATCCTTTAATGGCTTTGGGCTTTCAGATCCTACGTTTTGAAAGTTTTATGAAGAAAGAACAAATAGAAATTGGCGATGATGTATTCAGTTATCTTAATGACTTTCAATCTACACAGACATCAAGTCCCACCATTGATCATCTTACCTTATACAACTGTTTAGAAAATATAATGCATATCAAGAAGCAACGATTAATGGACAATTTGGCAAAACACCGCAGTTCTACATGATTTATGTAGATGATGTTAATTATTATTTAATTTTGCCACGAAGCATTTGTACTGCAGATTTCAAATTATTTAAATACATATTGCCCAAAATCGCACGCACGGTGATTGGTCAAGTACCACGATAATTTATTAAAAATCGACGAACCTCACCCACGACTAAGAGAGCTTTTTGAGAACAGGTCCTTCGTTGTGAAAAGAACCAAAAAAGCATTCTCTAGACAGCCAATAGATTTGACGGAATAGACAATAAATGCAGATGCTGCAAAAAGATTGACAGTCAACGCTCTAAAAGTCACAGCATAAGATCAACGATAATATCGCACGTATGAGGAATGTGGATTGCATAAAGCTCAAGATATTACAGCAGACTTGGAAAGAAGTAGAATGGAAAAAAGTTGCGTGCAGCTTCAGAATAAAAATATAAATCCTTTTGCACCAGAACTGAGTAACGATTTCTTATATAACATTGCAACAGGACGAGCAGCACCAAACCCTATAGCAATACCCTGGAACAATATATAGATATTGCAAAAGTTTTATCGTATCCTTTAATGCCTGTTCCTTTATCAATTTGCCATTTAGATGGAACAGTTTGTAAAACCGATAAATCTGTTCTCATGAAATTGTTGGAGGCAAAAGTTGATAGTGAGGCAGTACGCAATATTGATATTGTAATTATCGACGGCTTTTTCATGCTGCATCTCTTAAAGGAAGTTCCAAAAACATTCGGCAACATCTCAAAAAAAATATTGCAAGTGGCTACTAGGTATTCTGCATCCAGAATCGATATCATTTTGATCGTTATTTTTCACCATCTATCGAAGATAGCGAACATCTTCTGAGAGATAGCTTGGACAACCTCAACAAATTATGACTTTTGTTACTGTTTTAAAACTGACAATGGAAAAGTGAAAAAAACTGTGTTGAAGACAATTTATCTTGTGAAAAATATGACACCAAAATCGTCTACCATGTTTGCAACATCGATCAAGATGCAGATGTTTTAATGAAATGCTCAGATACAGACGTTATTGTGATTATGTTAGGTAACATGGAACATTTAAAGAGCTCTCTGAACATTTTTACGGAGGTTGGCGTTGGAAATTCACGACGATTTGTAGATTTATCCAAATTGTTTAATGCTCTAGGAAAGTCTTTGTGTAATTCTTTACCAGGATTTCATGCAGCAACTGGTTGCGATTATTATACTTCATTTTACAGAAAAGGAAAACGAAGACCTTTTATACAATTGAATGAATCCCACAAATATCAAAAAGCATTTACTGATCTTGCTTGGTACTTTGGATGTACATGTATAAGGCTCAAGGGAACAAGTTTTTGAAGTCTTAGAGGAGTTTGTATGTCGTTTGTATAATATCCGTAATATAAATTACGTCAATAAATCCAGATATGAGATATTTACAAAAACATAAAATGCAATGAACATGAATGACGATTTCCATAAAAAATTTAAAAATGTTGACGCTGGAAATTTGCCACCGTGAAATCAGAGCTGCGTCAACATTTCTTACGGGCTCATTATATTTCAAATATTTGGAGAAATGCACATTTAAAAAATTCAACTAATTTATCCCCAATTGAAAATGGATGGTTGGAATCTAATGGTGTATATGAGTTTCTTTCGTTCGACGGTGATCAATTACCTGCTTTAGTGAAAGACGTTGTAATCCAACCTCCTGATATTTATGATGAAAACGAGAGTTCACATACATACATTATGAATATTATAATGCATTATTTTTATTGCAATACTATTGCATATTGATTATTCCATGCAAACTAAGAAAATTGTTAAATTCTTTAATTTATGTAATGATGGATCTGAACCTGACGACGAAGAAGACGATGATATACAAGATTAAAATACCGTAATACAGGAAAATTATTGAAAGCATAATTGTTTTGTTTTTCCCAGGTAGAACAGCCGAAGGGAGAAGACATATGATGCATTTTGTAGGAAAATGATATCTTAATACGAATCAAATGGTTTCGTATCGCGGCTACTGACTCTTTTTAAAATATCTTCTGTGTATATACCATTTTAATTAGAATTTAATTTCCTATAAGACACACTTAGTAAGTTTTCAAATGCTTCAATAGTTTCGATGAAAATCGGCTATTAGATACATTTGTCGCACATCGCTTTACTAGCGACATTCAAACTTCGCTTGCGTCTGGCAGGATGTTAGACCCGGCCAAAATGTCTGGCAAGTAAACTACTCATATACAAAAATCCAGCTTTGCTGAAATGACGTGACCGCATCCCTTTTTTCGACGTCTTTGGGGCCCAGCCCGCCCCCAAACGCACCAACAGACAGCTGCCAGACGTCGATATTTGTGATCATTAGCTTAAGTTTAACAAAAAAATATATTTATTTCCTGTGCTAAAATGACGTTTCAAAAACGTTCACCAGCTCTCCGACTATAAGTGACTCATAAAGGATTGTGGTTTATCTAAGTAGTAATGCTGTGCTGATTTTTCAAAGACCTTCTACCTAGATAAAACACGTGATGAAAGATAAAAACCCGCTTTTCTATTTATCTCCCACAGAGTACTTATCTTCAGGAGCTTGTATATGTTTACAATTTTCTTGGATACAAAAGCAATTCAGTTCATAAACTATTGCATTCCTTATCACTACTATTTTCGCATTGAGTAAATGTTGTAAATTAGATAAGCAAAGGAAAGAAAGAATCGAATACATAAGTGTTGATAGTTATCAGTGGTCGGTCCTCGTTACTGTTGCTGTTCAAATTTATAGTTGTCAATTGAAGATCAACAGCACAAAAATTATTTATTTATTTATTTTTTTAAAGTGCCAATTTAATGGTTATGATACGTTTATATCGGAGATTAGGTTTCGATTTGAGGCGAACCATTCTGATTCAATATAGTTTTAATGGTAAAGATGGTAGAAAGATAAACTCATAAATGGGTGGTAGTATTTGTGATTAGGTTGCTATTGATGTTTATAAATTTTATAGCCGACCTTAACACGTGCTATAAAAAAATGGTGAGGATGAAGGTCTTTAGTTTTACTGATTTGTTGTTTTTATTTACTTTACAGATGGCAACGACAATAGTGAAAGATCACCGTTCCTGTCAGATCGCAATAAACCTGTGTCTCTCACGCCGTCGTGGGAGGCAAGGAATTTGCCAAATGATGAGCTTAATCTTAAAGGTAAGTGAAATTGTATTTTGTAATAAATATTTTTTGAATTATCAGGGACAATTGATTCAAATTGGTTCAAGTTGGGTGGTTATTGTGTTCTTGTTCCTATTTCGGCGAAGTGTTGATCCGAATACAAGGCATCATAACCCTCCCACTTCACTGTATTTCTACTGACCCGCCTGTTGGGTTCGCCTTAGTTGGGTGGTTACTGTCGGAAGGTCGAAATACAGCTTGAAAAATTCATTTAGCCAGTCCAAATTAAATTATTAATTAAACTCAATTAAAACGGAAAAAATATCAGGAGGGATTCAGGACAGATCGACTGATTTTTTTATTTTTATTATTATTCTTAGAATATAAATCAATTTAAGAAATGCATTGATATTGCCTTTTTGACGGGGTTCAAGTGATCTTTTCTCTGAACATAACAATACCAACTCTATTTTTCGTGAGATGGTTTTTTTGACGTGAAGTCTTTCACGGATCTTCGAACTTTTTATTCGATTAAGCTTCGTCATTCCTGCTGTCATGCGAAGCATCTTCATCTCGGCTGCCGGTCATTTACACTCATACCTTTTGTATAGGTACATTGTCCAATATTGTTAATCGTATTTGAGTGCTGGACGCACAACTGCGGTGTAGAGCCTTTCTTTTAGCAGTTTGGAGAATGACTGCAATAAAGGGCACAGGACTTAAGAAGCTTCCCTGGTGCACTCCGGCTTTGATTGGGAACTCTTCGGTTTTTTTTTTTTTAAATGGGGAGTGGGGTGATGTTAGGTTGCTCTAGACCCAAGCGAAGTACTACGATCTACAAAGTGATCTTTTGTTTTCTTTAACCCCTGAAGGAAATCATGCTGCGATGGTGTCCTACCTGGAGCCGAATACATTGATAGTATGATTTTGGGGGAGGGTCCCCAGGTTTTCCCAAAAGTTCTACTACATGAGTAAAAGACTATTGTTGCTTTCTTTATACTTTCCTCTATATTTAATCTCCAATTGAGCTTTGTATGCTTCTAGCAAAATTTTCGTAAAAAATGGGATCTGCAACCAAAATTTATCTTATAGATAAACACAGCCGTGATACGACCAATTTTCACCTATGGGTCAATAGTATGGTGGCCGGTTTTAAAAAAAGTTATAATATAAACAAACTTAATAATGTACAAAGAACGGCATGTATAGGCACCACAGACGCTCTAAGATCAACCCCGACCGATGCTCTAACAGTCTTTCTGCATCTTCTACCTTTAGATCTACACATAGTAAACATCACAGCACACAGTGCGATCAGACTCAGGGAGTCTGGGTGCTGGATTATGAAATCCTATGGGCATTTTTTTTTTCCTCTTGTACAACCCATGCCCGCGTGGCAACGACATTGCGACCTGAAAGATCTGTTGTATCGGAGGGTTGGAGTTAATCTAACAGACGTACTACGTCCCTTATGAAAGTGAGTATGTCCTTAGTAGGGGAGCATTTCAGTTCCACTGAAGTAAGTATCTCCTTGTGGAGAATATGTTTCCTTAACCAGTGTAGTGCCGGGCATTCACAAAGAATGTGTTCGGAAGTTTCATCCTCCTCTAAACAGAACCGACAGTCCTTCTCTTGACACAGGTTCATCTAGTTAAGGTGGTATCTCAGGCCGCAATGGCCAGTAAGAAAGCTCACGAGCTTCTTAATGCTTTTCCTATCTGAGTTAAGGATTTCCTTATAGGAGTAAGGTTTGATTAATCGTTTGGATTGTCTTAGACCTGACCCACTAGTCCAGTGGTCTAGACGAAGTTTGTTTTCCCATTCGTTAATGAGCGTTGTAGCTGTCGCCCAATTGACGCCACAATAAGGTTCAGGACCTATGAACACAGATTCTGAGCCAGCCCTAGCAAGCTCATCTGCAGATTCGTTGCCCACAATCCCTGGTACCCAACCGAGTTTTACCCTGTTGTATTTGGCAAGGTCTTGTAATGCATCGTAGCAGCATTTCACGGTTCTGGAGTCCATTTCGTTGGACGACAGTGCCATAAGTGCTGCTTGGCTATCTGAGAAGATATGTATTCTAGCGCCTTTGATCCCCTTGCGGAGATTGTGTCTGGCGCAAATCTCAATGGCATGGATTTCAGCCTGAAACACAGTAGGAGTCGTACCCATAGGTACCGAAACCCTATGGGCATAGTTACATATTAAATTCTTAGTCGAGAGAACTCGTTTTGCCTACAACAGGTTACATTATACCCAAGTTGAATTTTGTAACGAATTAAAATAAGACGGGATAGCTCGAAACACCTGTTAAGACTACAACTGCCTAACTGCCGTATCGAACTACCCTCCTCTGCCGCGAACGTAACAATGCGAGGTCTTTCACACGTTCATATATAAACCGTCCACCTTCTATAGCCACCCGTATGAGTCAAGGCCACAGGACTCCTTGAGCCAGTCCGGGCAGCAAAGGCGGAAGGGTGTCCGGTCGTCTACAGCGTAGACATGTTTGTTTTAGCTCGAACTAGGACGTCGGTATGGGGGAGTTCTTGCTGCAGAGGAAACGAACGGGTGTTACTTTTTACATGCTTATGGAACGATGGTATTTCCACGTTGAGGTAAAGAAAAGGACACAAAATGCCTTCTTAGCTAACGAATTCTAAAGTGGGAGGGGAATTTTAGATTTAGAATGATTGCCCGCGTGGTCCCACGCCTACATAACATCAACACGAGTCAATGCTATCCTTAGCCATTACGTCATCGATACTTGTGATGACCGCTAGTTGTAGTCTCCGATATCCCGGACACAAACCCGCAATCACCGCAGCCAGGACTTACACATTACCGCAGTTAGGGTAGCTACATTACCCCAGTTTGGGATGCCACCATACTTTAGCTAGAACTACCACCTTACCGCAGTTAGCGGTGCCATCGTTCTTCTGCGTGCTTAGATGGATAAACGAGTACTACTTACTAGTACCGTGGAAAGACGTTTCCCACAATTTCACAAAGCGCTTCGACGTTAAATTCCCCACAAGATCAGAATGGCAGATGGGCAGGTGATTAAGGATTTCGACGTTACAATCTACACGGTTCAAAGATGGACTGTGGAGTCGGTGCGGGTGTATTTTCCGAATCCTTAAACATGTGTAAATCATATAGGCTTCCGGATTTTGCAAGTGAATTACTCGCTGTCCGGGAAGCCTGTCGCGAGATGAAAACACACGCTAATATAACGCCAAAGCAAAAGATCGCTATTTTTATTGATAGCCAAGCAGCCATCAAGGCTATTACTTCGGTTATTACATCCTCCAAACTAGTGCTTGAATGCCAAAATGAGCTAGCCTCGCTAGATGGCCAATTCAAGGTAACCCTGATTTGGGTTCCAGGGCGCAGTTACGTTTATGGAAACGAACTTGCTGATGAACTGGCTAGACAAGGCACATCCCTCCACAGCTCTTTTGTGGAATCGGTTCAAATTCCGCTGGGAGCAGTCAAAGTAGAAATATCCTTGAAATTCCTTGTTAAAGCCAACCTCAGATGGACTAGGCTAACAAACTGTCATATTAAATTATAACAAAGCGAAAACAACCTTGAGGAGGTCTCAGAGAAAAACATTAAAGATTTAATAATCTTTTTAAATTTCACAGGTTGCATCTAGAAACACAAACACAATTTCAATTTATATGTATTTTAGAAAATTCGGCGTCGCAAACCATTTTTTTATCCAACAAATATAAAAAAAAATGTAACCAAAAACTTTTAATTTTCACCACCCTATGCGCATACCGAAGCCTTATAAAACCCCGTTATTTATCCTGTAGATAGCAATTTGTCTTTTTATCACGCAATGTAGTAAACTCGTTAAAATGACGCATCACAAGGACGTAATTGCCTTTCTCTGCATATCTAAGATATCAATTATTATGATGTGAAGTAATTTCGATTGAACGCAAAAAAAGGGGCAAATTGTATTGTACAATAGGAAAAGTTGTTAGTTTATTGGCATCAATTGGTTAAGACATCTTTCTCAACCACATGCAGTGCGAAACGCGTGCTGGAGGAGTGCACTAAAAAACTGGATGCCAACAGAGAAACAAAGCCAAAGCAAGTCTACGCTGTGGTAGCAAGAAACTGGTTTATTTCTAGTTCCAAAGGAAGTCATCCTGAATTCCTTTTACAATCAGTTTATTCGCGTCCTTGGAATAGTTTGTAAGTGGTATAATGTTCTTTGAATTATTTTTGTGTTAAAGTGCTTAATTATTGATGCGCCCATATGCAGAAAAATGCTACTCTCCTTTGATTAATTTTGTATCAAAATATTGCTCATCTATGTATACGTACATAACATAAAAGGGGAAAAGAAACTGAAAGTTTAAGGAATGTATGGAAAAAGTTGGTAGTGAGACAAAGTGTGCAATTTCCTTTGAGTGCTTAATCAAGTGGTGTTCTTCCAGGGTGTACCCTCACTGCTATTATTAGATAGTGAAATGAGTCGTGACCTTATATTGGAAAATGTTCGCATCGGTTGGAGGTCAAGTAAGTAAGGTCTGAGGCCGAATAAGTAATAAGGGAAAGGGACCAGCTTCTTGAAAAATTGAATCAAAAGAACCTATATATGGAGTGAAAGCTATGATTTTATTTTTATTTTTTTAATGACGTCGTTATTAAATGTTGTTTTACTCGTAGTATAGAAATATAACACACATTCAATACTTATTTTTTATTCTTATATTTTGTGTTGCCTTAATCTTACTGGAGTGGGCGCCGTGCCGCAAGTGGTTTGTCGGATCACTGCGCGTGAGGTTCAATGTTTGAATCCCAGAAAACAAAAAAAAAAGTTTTTTTTTCACAGTCCTACCTCTAGCGAAAGTCTAACAAACATACGAAAGTATTGTTGTCTGGAGAAAGTTCTCAAAACAAATTGCATTTCGGATACGGCACTAAACTGTGGGTCCCTTCCATTCGTGTCAAAAAAAAAAAAACCAAGGATATCTTCATCCTCTTTTAATAAAGTCCATGTTTCAGCGCCGTAAAGCAGGACTGGGATGATCAAGGTCCTATACAGAGTCTCCTTAGCTGCCCACTGTGTCGTTCCAATTCGTCGGTGTTGGTTGTCTCTTTTTGTTGACAGCATATACTTGGTTTTACTCTCGTTTATCGCTAAACCCATTTTGGCTGCTTTTTTTTTTTTTTTTTGTTGGGGTGTGGTAATCTTCTAAAGATACTTGTAGCCCGGGCTATTAGCATGCACGATTCGCAAAGCCGAATAATCGATGCCAGGAATGCGCCTACGTACTAATCTACACCCTGCACACTTCTACCATTTTCCCCGCGGGACTGCTGGTAGGTAGTACTTCGCGAGGCTGGTTAGCATGTCATGCTATTCATCACGCATGAGCCATTGCTGCTTCTTATGTTTCTGCTATGGTCCAGCAGCACTCCCAGTACTTGATGTGTGGACCCGACTCGATGGTTTGCTCACCGATCTATATAGTAAGGTGTTCTACCTTTGTTACTTATTAGTACTGCTTCTGTCTTGTGATCTGCTAGTTCCAGACCTGATGCGTGTAGCCATGCCTTCACGTTCCTTATTGTTTGGTTGCAGTTTTCGGGCACTTGTTCCAGCGTTTTTGCTACGACGATAAGGTACTGCAATGTCATCAGCGTAGCCGATTATTTCTACTCCGCTCTGCCTTGGTGTTCTTAGTATGCCATCATACATTATATTCCACAGGGTTGGACCTAGTAATGACCCTTGGGGGACTCCTCCCATACTTGTGTACGTCTTAGGCCCCTCTTTCGTGCCATAATGAAGAGTTCTCTCACTGAAGTAGCTGCCTATTATTCTCAGCAGGTAGTTAGGTATATGCAGATTGCTTAGCGCTCTAACTATGTAGCTCCAGCTGGCTGAGTCGAATGCGTTTTTGACGTCGAGTGTTACGACGGCGCAATACTGCTTGCTCCCTCCTAGCCATCCTTGTCTCGCGATAGCTTCGCGTGCAATGTCGCACACTGCCCTTATCGCCCCTATGGTGCTTCGTTTTTTTCTAAAGCCGTACTGCGGAGTAGAGAGCCCTGAGTCTCCTTCCGTGTATAGCTCTAGTCTTGTACGTATTATTTTTTCTAACACTTTCCCCAGTGTATCAAGCATGCACAACGGTCTGTACGACGACGGTTGCTCAGGTGGTCTATTTCCTTTTGGGATGAGGACTAACCGTTGCCTTTTCCACTGTAGTGAGAAATTGCCTTCCGTTAGGCATGTCGTATAAAGACTTGTGAAGATCTCTGGTCTTGCTTTAATGGCTCCTTTAGCAGTTCGGGATTCCATCCATTCCCGGCGTCTTGTTGCTCTTTATTGTTGCCGCGGCTTCTAAAACTTTCTCTATGGTGACTGCTGGTATTGTCTCTCCTCGGTATATTTTGGCTGCTTCTGCTTCAATGCTTGCAAACACATCGGTGACAGCCCGCTGGGTTCTTCCAATAATGTCAATATCGTCGGCGTATGCAAGCAATGGTACAGACTTTTGATAGATTGTGCCTCTGGTGATGGCTTGAGAGTTCCGCACAATCCTTTCAAGTATTACAATATTAAAGAATTCACATGATGTGACATTTTTTGACATCAAATGTCTCGGTAGGTCATTACCGACCTTGATGGAGCAGCGAGCGTTCTCCACCGACATCCTGCACAAGTTTGGCAGTGATGTCAAAACTAGGCATGGTTCTATATAGCTCTTCTCTATAGATGCTGTCATAGGCGGCCTTGAAATCGATAAAGATAAAGGTGGAACCGAACATTAAGAATCAGTGTAATTACATATGTTTTTAAACGGCATACTCATAAAGCCTCCAGGAGAGATGTCGGACTTGATCCAACCATCTATTTCTAGGTCTACAGGGAGGTCGCTTACCTGAAGGCACGGCACATCTTGGAAGCCGGTTTGGGGACATACGCACTATGTGACCAAGCCATCGGAGCATAGATCATTCCGTTCGGAGAAGTAGCTGCCTCGCGTACTCTGGTGTCGCGCAGTCGATCCCTATGAGTTATTTCAGCAACACCGCGAAGAAACATCATTTCAGCAGTTTGTATCGACGATCTTACTCTTTCGTTCATTACTCAACTTTAATGATGATAGGTGAGAGTTGGAATATGTACCGAGTTAAAAAAAAAATAAAAATAAATATTTGGCGCAACAGCTCTTTAAAGTGCCAGGACCTAGCTTCTCGCAGCCACTCATGTTGTGTGCGTTATATTTTTCGCACGAATGGAAGGGACCTACAGTTTTTACTGCCGAATCCGAACGGCGATTTGAGAAGCTTTTTCGTGACAACAATACTCTCGGATGTTTGTCAGACGCTCGCGTGAGGTGGGACCGTGAAAAAACTTTGTGGTGTTTTCTGGGATTCGAACTTGGAACCTCATGCGTAGTGATCCGACACACTAACCACTTACGCCACGGCGCCCATGTACCGAGTTAAAGACCGATAATTTAGCTTGAACACTAAGTTTTACCTTCCTTATAAACAGATTGACCAAGCTCTCTCAAAATTGATCCCGCCTGACCAATTCTACAGGATAGCTCGCCATTGCTCTTTCCATCACTCGTGAATAAAACATCGAGGTACTCAAACTTATGCACCTGCTTCAGTGGGACTCCACTAACATGTAGAGTACACTGAATGGGCGTCCAAGAAACGACTATTACTTCCGATTTGTTCACGTTTACCTTCATTCCAGCAGCATCATAAACGACTACAATACTTTCGTGTGCGCGCTGAAGTTTGGTTTGAGAGGACACAAGGATGATCAATTCATCTGCAAAAAGCAAATGACTAATCGTTGAGTTTCCCACTTTGAAACATTCTCCTCCATGGCTGCGCTGCAACATCCAGTCCATATAAACAATGAAGAGGAGAGACGAAAAAACGTGCCCTTTGTGGAGTCCAACGGCCAAAGTATTGATTTAACGCCGTTTACCCGAACCACTGTGATACCCTTCACCAAGAAGAGACAGCTAAAGCGTATGCAACCTATCATGTTGGAAGGGATCAGGGTAGACCTACAGAAACAGGTCAAGTATCTAGGTGTAACACAGCACAGTACAGCAAACTCCTCTGGAAAGAAAATGTACCTATAGAAGCTGTGGTAACCAAAGCCACCATAGCACTTATGGTGTGCAGGAACATTTCAGGAAAGGCCTGGGGTTGCAGCCCAGTCACACTGAGGTGGATGTACATGATAATAGTAAGGTCCATCATCACATACGGGGCAGTGGCATGGGCTGACCGAACAAGGTTAACTACGACGAGGACATCGCTGAGCAAGGTACAAAGATTAGCCTGCGTCTGTGTAACAGGTGCCATGCGAACCTGTCCTACAGCAGCACTAGAGGTGATCGTAGGTATACCTCCGCTACACCTAGTGCTAGAGCGAATCGCCAAGGAGACCATATTGAGAATAAGCAACGAGTGCATCGGGAAAGGAACATGCATCGCAAACAAAGAGCGAGTAACCCTATCCAAATCGGTGCTACTTCTGGACTGGCCCAGAGACGATATGGTCAAGAAATACTGCTTTGAGAGAAAGTTCGAATCAAAGCTGAGCAACAAAAAGGATTGGACCAGTGAGTCTGATAAGTACGAGTACTAACTCAAACAACATAAAATTTAATGGTACACGGACGGATCGAAAACATCTACAGGCACTGGGGCGGGGGTGTGCGGGCCCAGGACCAGATACTTAGAATCACTGGGAATATTCCCCAGTATATTTCAAGCAGAAGTTCACGCGATCTAAAGATGCGGGCAATTCAACCTAGACAGGAATTATCGCGGGCAGGACATTGCAATACTGTTAGACTTGGAGCTTGGATCTAGATCCACTCAAGATACTCCGGTTCATAGCAGCAGCTGGACTGGTGGAAGTGCTCTAGACCGAGCATATCATCGACTAGAGCCTCGGTTTGAGAAGCACAATAGATCTGCTAAAGGTCGCAGTGCACTTGCACCTCACAATAATTAATTATCTATGTATCTATTAATACTGTCAGATAGTCAAGCCGCTATCAAAGCACTGACCTCACACGAGATCAGATCCAAACTGGCATGGGAATGCCTCACCAGGATCAACAAACTGAGAGAGGCAAATAAAGTAATTCTCTACTGGATACCAGGTCACGTAGGAGTAGAGGGAAACGAAGCAACTGATGAACTAGCAAGAAACGGATCAGACACGCCGTTCCTTGGACCAGAGTCCTTTTGTGGAGTAGGGCCCCACAAAATAAGGGGAAAACTTAAGGAAAGAGGAAGAGAACAAATGGGTAAGTAGAACCTGCCTAAGAGTCAGCAAGAACCGACTCGCATCTTGACGGGCATGTTAACGGGTCACTGCAGACTCAAGGCGCACCTCAGGAAACTGGGAATAGAGAGAGACGGACACTGTAGATTCTGCAGGGACTTCGTAGAAACACCAGCGCACCTTCTTATGGAATGCGAAGCACTGATCCACAAAAGAAGAAATCACTTAGGTGCATACATCCTAACAGACTTGGATCTACCTTCGCTGGATCCACTCAAGATACCCCGGTTCATACTAGCAGCTGGACTGAAGGAAGTGTTCTAGACCGACTAGATCGACTAGAGCCTCGGTTTGAGGGGCACAATAGATCTGCTAAAGGTCGGAGTGCACTTGCACCTCACAATAATTATCTATCTATCTAGCATACTCCCAGACCAACTCAAGAACCATTCAGAGGGTGAATAACTGGTCGATTGTGCTTCTACATGAACGAAAACCGCATTGCTCATTCCCCAAACGATCCTCAATCAGGCGTTGATACTTGTGCAGGGAAATAGGTAACTTCACGGGAATTTCCTTCATATGGAAATTAACCTAACTTCAATTGTGAGTGCAGTGAGTGCCCGAAAAATACCAAGGTTTTGCTTTCAAAACTCCAAAACAAAACAATAAAATCTACATGTTAGTATTTAATATTATTTATTTTTGCCTGGGTATATGCAAGGTGCCCCGCGAAACTCATATCGCCCACATCAAATGTATATCTTACTCCGCCGCTGTGCATTTATTCAAATCATAACTGGCGACTAACTAATTGAAAAGAAAATTTTTCAAAGTGTGATAGGTCAGGAATACTTGGAACTTACTACGTACTACACCCCGAAGAAGAAGCAATCGTTCACAGACTTATTGGCCATAGATATTATAAGATAAAGTTCATGAAATATGTAATAAAGATTAGCAGTGTGCATACTTTGCCACTGTAAGTGTTTAACGAAAACCCGGTATTTCCCCGGTAAGAAAGCAAACCAGGTCAACGTTTAGTCACAGTATTAGGAATTATATCTAACATTCTCCACCAAATCTAATCTTGATTCACAAGTCGCTTACTAAAAGAATCCAATAGGGTTGGTACACCAATGACTTAATTTTTACATTTATCTTGGCAGTGAATATAGGTATTTAATACATAATATACAACTAAGATTGAAACAATACCTTTGTAGTTCTGGTCTCATCATTTCTCTTCTCCCATCCTCCTTTTCTACCGGCAACCATGATGAATGAATGATTTATACATATATGATGGATGATTGATTGCATTGACCTCAATGATATCCAATTAAAAATTATTCGTTATTAGATTCCAATACATTGTACGCGAACTTGTAAACTTATGATCACTGTATGTAACGAACTTATATTTTATTTTCTATTCTTCTAAAATATTAATCACTTAATCAAATAATTTCCGTATGATATTCACTCTCTTCCGATAAAGAATACTCGACATCCAAGAATTCGATCACTTATCCACCTGTACATGTATTGTTTTTCACGTTTTCGCAGTAACTAAAGTGAGTTGAGTGGTTTGAAAGAATTGAGCTTTATTTGCGTTTCATTGCGCATATTCTCTCACTTCAAAAGGAATAACGTACGAGATCACTGACGTAGATATTGGCAGAATCAATCTTGGAAGGGACTAGGTGACCCTCCAAAGATGTCTAAGCACTTTGCTCAAAATGTATATACATAGATGTGTACAAATAAGATTTGTTTGCTTATTTTACTCCAACTATTCTCTAGGAATGTATACTTAAAGTAGAAAATGAATTTTTAACAATAATAAACAAATATTCAAGGAGAACGTGTTAGTTCATATCAAACTCACATTTTCGTTCATCAAAAGCCATAGTACCCGTATACGAATATAAATATATAGCATATATGTATATACAAATATATCTGAACTTCCGTTCTTAGGTTAATCGTTTTGGAGTGGTATATGCTCCGAACGAGCAGAGTTTTATTGTCAATATTCTGGTCCTCATTTCCGACAGCAGTCGCATTTCGCTTCACCAACTAATAACTTCCGGATTGATTAAAGAACCTAGGTCAAATACTATCACACTTCAGATCGGATGTCTTACAAATTCCTGAATATGCAGGAAATGTTACATCGATCGGAAAGATAGCAATCCGATGGCGTTTGGTATAGAGCTATTCTAGGTCTAGTTTCCTATTCTAGATTCTGGTGATGATCAAAGTGGCATGAAGTGGAAGTGCCATGCTGCAAAATTGGCTTTCCTATTACGACTCAGATGTAAGAGTCATTGCAAGAGCTCCAAATGGATGGGACAAACGTTATTTCACTAAATGCACCACATCACCTGCCTTTGGAGCACTTAGAATTGTACAAGACTATGGATCGCTTTAATAGGTCTCAATTTGGTCCTTTTTCAGATGGCTCTGGCATAGAGGATCCATTTTTTATCGCCCGTAAACAAAGATCAAAAATGGTTCGCTTTCACTGCGGAGGAGCAGAAAAGATGAGATGGAAATTCCATTTTTTTTTTTGCTCAGATTGTGAGGCATCTATTGTGGCTCGAGTAGAGCAGTGCAGAAATCGCACCAAACGGCGCATTTTTCTGGATGTGATGGAGTCTGTAGGGTCTCTTCTATAAGTTTCGCTAATCGACGATAGAGTTTCAAAGTCAATTTGGATAGTTTGGTTGTTGTTGTAGCCTCTACGGTTCCGCTGGAGGCAGGTCAGTTTCTAGGCTCAGGAATCGAGCCACGTCTATAGGTCATTCTCAAAGTGCATCAGGGTGCAAGTCGTTTGGTTTTGCTGGGCAGCTGAAACGATTTTTGGTGTTGTGCGACCCATTTCCGCAGTCAGGGCATTTGTCTTCTATGGAGTCGTTTCGTGTAGCTGTTAAGTAAGCAGCACCCACCTGAGCGTAGCTGAGCTAAGGTGGTCCTCATTTTCCGTGGCAGACTAGGTTCTTCGTCTGTGATGGGTGGTGAGCGGAATCCGAGGACCACATTGCGGCGAAGATTCTCCATATAGTGGGACACAGTTGTGTGATGTATGCTTTATAATGCATCCTTGTAGGTCTGTCTGTCGATCCCTGTACCCTGTGTGTAGGCATTTTTTGTAAATTTGGAGCCTTTTGGGAAGGGAACGGGGTGGTTGTGGTACTGTTGTCAGCGGATGAATAGGGTGGTCTTGAAGGTGACAGGCTAGAAGGAACTGCTTGGAGAGCATGGTGTTGTAGTCCCTTACTGAAAGCAACTTCGCCTCGGCGTGGAGGTGTTCTATGCGTGACATCAGGCGACATCCGGTGATGGTCCTTATGGCCATATTTTGGCAGGCTTCAATGTACTGCCAGTTTGTGTCACTCAGCTGCGGTGTCTAAATGGGGGGCGCATAGTTCAGCACGGAGCGACTGATTGCCTTGTATGTGGCGATTAGTGTCTCTTTATCTATCCCTCAGGAGGATCCCGCTAAGGACTTGAGTACATTGTTTCGGGGTCTAAGTCGGCTTCTGATTTTAATGCATGCGCGGCGAACGTCATCATGCTATCGAAAGTGACGCCAAGAAGTTTTGGTTGGGTGGTAATTGGAATTCGACGTCCTGCTATGTTTATGTCTAGAACTGACCAACTGAATAGTTTGGCTGAGGACTTCTCGACCGACAGTTGTATGTTGCGATCTCTGAGAAATCCATTCAGGACAGAGATAGGAGTTTAGCGCTGTGCACACTATGCACTATATGGTACTGTGTGCCCTGTTATAAGGACCGTACAGTCGTCGGCATATGTAACAATATTGATTTCGTCCGGAGGAGGGGCAGTTTGGAAATGTAGAAGTTGAAAAGGAGTGGCGATGGGACGCCTCCCTGTGGTACTCTTTGTTTACTCTCCGATACTGAGACTTGGGGTTCCTGAATTCGACAAAGGATTGGCGCCCACAAATGTAGTTGGCCAGCCAGCGCTTGTGTGCGCATGATCCACCGTGTCCAATGCCTTGGATAGGTCCATGGCAACGGCGACTGTTCTGTGGCATGGCTGTTTTTTGTTCAGCCCGTTGGTGATCTGCGATGAAATCATGTTTAGGGCTGAGATAGTGCTGTGATTTTTCCGAAAACCGTGCTGGTGATGCGCTAGCGTAAAGTGTTCGAAGAAATCCGGAAGAAGCAGAGCTTCTAGTGTCTTGGTAACAGTTGAGAGGAGCGATACCACCTGATAGCGATTTGCCTTGGTCAGGTGGTTTTCTAGGTTTGGGAAATGGGACTAGCCAAGCGACCTTCCATAGGCCTGGTGTTTGCAGCGATAGATAGATAGTTTGGTGGCGTTGTTCAAGCGTGAGTCTGTTCATCATGAGTTGCCAGACTATACTGAATATAAACGTCAAAAAGTGTGTGAGAAAGGCAGCTCGGTTTGACAGTTATCCCTATCGTAAATTATATCGAAGCAAAAAAAAAAACGTCCCTTATGTAACGCGAAAAATCTGAAAAAAATAGAAATAATATAAAAGTACCTAGAAGTACAGGGATGTTATAGAAAAATTATAAGAAATATTCTTAGTACATGCTGTGTTCGATCTGATCAGGAAAAAATAATTCACGACTTTTTGATTTCGATTTCTAGTAATTTTTTTCAAGTAAATGTTTTACAAAAATTGTAATATACTGAGGAAATTATACTACGATTTATATTAAAGTTCTTTATTAAAAATCCAAGTGGGCGTTACAACAATTGACAGTTCAGTTCTATATCTTTTTTATGAGAGAGAGGAAGAACTGCTTGCTACGATTTCGATTTATTTATGCCTTTATTAAGTTTAAAGTGCGTTCATATTTTACATAAATTCAATGATTGTGGTTGCGCACTTGATCTACCTATCTTACTTACTTAGGTGGCGCTAGAGTTCGGGGAGAACCTGGGCCTCTCCAATTAGCTCGGTCTTTAGCCAACTGCCTCCAGTTGCGCACTACAAGTTGGTCGAGGTCCCCTTGAACTTGTGCGCCCCACCTACGGCTAGGAGGACCTCTACTGCGTCGTTTCTCTGGGTTAGATTCGAAGACTCTGCAGGCCGGAGCGTTGCTGTCCATTCCCTCTACATGTCCTAGCCATATCAGTCGTCCAATACGCAGTTTTTTTTTACCAAGTCGCTGTACAGCTCGTATAGTTCGTGATTGAATCTTCTCCTCCAAAACCCGTCAACACAAACGGGACCGAAAATCTTACGACGAATTTTTCTCTCGGATATCTTCATCCTCTTTTAGTAAAGTTCATGTTTCAGCGCCGTAAAGCAGGATTGGAATGATCAGGGTCTTATACAGAGTCTCCTTAGTTGTTCGAGATAGGGATTTACTGTTGAATTGCCTTATAAGCCAAAAAAAACAAGCGATTGGCAAGAGTTATTCTTCGATTGATTTCTGCGCTGATGTCGTTTTTAGAGTTTATAGCAGAGCCAAGGTAGACAAATTTCCTTACTATCTCGAAGTTATAGCTGCCGACTGTGACGTTGTGTCCAATTCGTCGGTGTTAAATGTCCGTTTTTGTTGACAGCATACACTTGGTTCTGTCCCCGTTTACAGCTAAACCCATTTTAGTTGCTTCTGATTAAATGCTTGTAAACGCACCGGTGACAGCATGCTGAGTTCTTCCAATGTAAATATCGTCGGCGTATGAAAGCAGTTGTACAGACTTTTGATAGATTGTGCCTGTGGTGTTGGCTTGTGAGTCCCACACAATCCATTCAAGTACAATGTTAAAGAAGTCACATGACAGCGCGTCACCTTGTCTAAAACCTTTTTTGACATCAAAGTTCTCGGTGAAGTCATTACCGACCTTGATGGAGCAGCGAGTGTTCTCCATCGTCAGCCTGCACAGACGGACAAGTTTGGCAGGGATGTCAAAATTAGACATGACTCTATAGATATCTTCATCTTCTTTTAATAAAGTCCATGTTTCAGCGCCGTAAAGCAGGACTGGGATGATCAAGGTCTTATATAGAGTCTCTTTAGTTGTTCGAGATAGGGCTTTACTGTTGAATTGCCGTATAAGCCCAAAAAAACAGCGATTGGCAAGAGTTATTCTTCGATTGATTTCTGCACTGATTTTGTTTGCTGAATTTATAGCAGAGCCAAGGTAGACAAAGTCCCTTACTACCTCGAAGTTATAGCTGCCCACGGTGACGTTCTGTCCAATTCGTCGGTGTTGGTTTTCCCTTCTTGTTGACAGCATATACTTGGTTTTGCCCTCGTTTATCGCTAAACCCATTTTGGCCGCTTCCGCCTCAATGCTTGCAAACGCACCGGTGACAGCCCGCTGAGTTCTTCCGATAATGTCGATATCGTCGGCGTATGCAAGCAGTTGTACAGACTTGTAATAGATTGTGCCTCCGGTGTTGGCTTGTGAGTTCCGCACAATCCGTTCAAGTATAATATTGAAGAAGTCACATGACAGCGCGTCACCTTGTCTAAAGCCTTTTTTGACATCAAAGGTCTCGGTGAGGTCATTATCGACCTTGATGGAGCAGCGAGCGTTCTCCATCGTCAGCCTGCACAGACGGACAAGTTTGGCAGGGATTTCAAAACTAGACATGACTCTATAAAGCTCTTATCTATAGATGCCGTCATAGGCGGCCTTGAAATCGATAAAGAAATGATGAGTATCGATTTGGAATTCTTGAGTTTTCTCCAGGATCTGCCGAAGTGTGAGGATTTGATCGATGGTGGACTTTCCTGGCCTAAAACCGCACTGATAGGGTCCAATCAGGCTGTTGATAAAAGGTTTCAGGCGTTCACACAATATCACAGAAAATATTTTTTATGCGATGTTGAGAAGGCTGATGCCTGTATAATTGGCGCAGTTGCGGGGGGTCTCCTTTCTTGTGGATCAGGCATATACTCGTCTGACCAAATCTTAGAGATGAGTTGATATTTGCACTCTACCAATAAATCACCAGCTGCCTTGAAAAGTTCGGCCGGTAAGCCATCAGGTCCAGCAGCCTTGTTGGATTTCAGCTTCGATATTGCTATCCTCACTTCGTTTTGGTCAGTTGGACGGAAATTTGAACTATCATCGTCTATGTTGAATGGTTCATTCTGCCTAACAGCGGGATGTTGGTCTTTATCGCCGTTATGCAGTCTGTAGAAGTAGTTTTTCCATATTCTCAGCACCGACTGTGATTCTACTACGAGGTTTCCGTTTTCATATCTACAGGTTTCTGTACAGGTTAGGTTAGGTTAGGTATGTCGGCTGGCAGGGAGGGACGCTCTCTGCCACACTCAGGTCAGCGTTGACCCATTGTGGTACCCATGGGGAAAAAAGTAGGTAATCCATTACCCAATGAAACTCAAAACTACTAACTCAGTCACTTACTTCATTTCTGCATACAAACCATCCTGAGGATTTGATGAAGTTCAGCATCTTTTCTGTCGAAACGCCGGAGAGTTCCTCGAGATCCTGGAAGAAATATTTACCAAGGAACTTTTTCCTGGAGTGTTGAAGACTCGGACAGTGGCACAGGAAGTGGGTTGTGTCTTCAAAAACTTCCTCGTCACCACAGCCTCAACAGAGTTCCTCCTCCGTCAGGCGTAGTTTCTTCATGTGGTATCGCAGAGTATTCTGCCCCGTGATGATGCCCACGAGGGTGGAAAGGAATTTCCTATCTTTCCGAGTGATTCTTTCTGTCCTTGCTTTGTCGAAAGATGGCCATAGCTTCCTAGTGATGACGCAAGTTTCCATGGAGTTTCATCTTGTGTTCGCCTCCTCAATGACTTTATTCCCTGCAGCGAGCTTGAGTGTGCAAGGCGGGATACACACAGGGGGTCAACTTGTTCTGGTAGGGCTGCTGAGCCGATTCTCGGCAGCTCGTCGGCTTTCTCATTGCCTGGGATACCCTCGTGTCCAGGGACCAAACAGAGCGATACCTTGTGCTGTGTTCCAAGAACCCTGAGCTCTTCTCGACAACACTTCACAAGCTTCGATTCAATTTCTATGGCAGTAATCGCTTTTATAGCTGCCTAGCTGTCGATAAAGATGGTGATACCTTCTGGCGGTATTGCCCTTCCCGCAGACTCACGGGCGGCTGTTGCCACTGCTAAGACCTCTGCTTGGAAAACACTGCTGTGGTCTGGAAGTCGTATGGATTTTGATACACCTAGAGGGAAGATACCTGATCCTACGCCAGTGCTCATTTTTGAACCATCTGTGTAGATGGCTATAGATTCGGCATTAGGTATATGACCGCTTTTCCAATCTTCCCTGCTAGGGTAGGCGGTAGAGAAAGGCCTTACAAAGTCTAAATATAGCGTCATGTAATCCGTTACGGGCATGAGGCCAAAGTAATCGAGTAGGATCATCGAGTGACCTGTTCTACTTGGTTTCCAGTTCGCTGACTGACTAATTCTCATAGCATTAATGGCTGCTGATGTGCGTATAAAGATGTCTAGCGGTAGCAGGTTGAGAATAGCCCCGAGTCCTGCGGTTGGGGTTGTCCTCATTGCACTGTTGATGCCAATGCACGCTAGTCTTTGAACTTTGGTGATTGCCTTTAAGTTGGTGGATTTGTTGACAGCTGGCCACCATACTAGATTGCCGTAAGTCAGTATGGGTCTAACTATAGCCGTATACATCCATAGTATGATTTTGGGGGAGGGTCCCCAGGTTCTACCAAAAATTCTACTACATGAGTAAAAGGCTATTGTTGCTTTCTTAATAATTTCCTCTATATTTAATCTCCAATTGAGCTTTTTGTCAAGTACAAGGCCCAGGTATTTTGCGCTATCGGACAATCTGAGTGGGATACCATCAACAGAAGGTGTTCCAAACTCCGGTATTTTCCTCTTATTCGTAAAAAGAACAAGTTCGGTTTTTTGGGGATTAACCTTTAGACCGCAGCTCTTGGCCCATATGCTAAGAGTATTTAGGGCTCCGTCAAGTTGTTCGCTAAGAGTAGGCAGAAATTTCCCTGCAGCAAGCAGCATAACGTCATCCGCGTACGCTGTAGCTCTGACCCCACTGTACCTTAGTTGTTGTAGTACCACATTAAGAACAATGACCCAAAGCAGTGGGGAGATTACCCCGCCTTGAGGGGTATCCACGAGGCGTATGCTTCTGTACAAGTATTGCTTCTCTGACATGTTCTTTTTACCTTTTGGTAAAACTTTCGTACATTGTTCCTGGAGTAGAAGCTCTCAATATTCTCAATCGCGCGTTTCTCATGCTCTTTCTTCTTTTTTTTTTTTTGGAGAAGTCGATGTTCTTCCTGTCTCGTTCGCTCGTAGAGCTCACGATCAGCTCTCGTCTTCCTTTGAAGCGCCGCTTTACATATATGCCTCTTGTTTTGCTGCATGCACTTGCCGGCATTCCGCGTCAAAGCAGGAGTTTCGCATCTAGAATGGTTCGATACAAACGAGATCGCTTATAAAAAAGAAAAGGAAAAGGATCCTCAAGCCAAAATCGATCCACCATGCTTTACGGGTACAATACATTGCAACAAGGCCGTTTGCTCTGCAGAACGTATAACGAAAATTCTTCTATTCGTACCAAAAAGTTCGAACTTGGATTCATTAGTTCAAAGAATTCTTTTCCAGTCCTAAATGTCCCAATGTTGTTAAGCTTTGTAGTAGTTTCTTCTTATTTTGCGGCCGAAGTAACGTATTTTTTTTTACAATACGTCCAAATAAATTTGTCTCCCAAAGACGGAGACTGGGATTTCTCTATTCATTTTTATCTCTTTGCAGATTTCTGGTGCCGTAAGCCTTCGATTACGTTCAGTTTATCTTTCTGCTTATTGGTTTTGCTTGAATGTCCCTTCCTCGTTCTGGGATCTGTGCTTTCGGTTTCCCTAATTAGCTGGATGGTGTAAGGGTACAATCAAGAAAATAGTGGTGGTCTTAAACTTATGGCCGGTAGTGTAGGCACATTCGTGCATTAAATTTAAATCCAAAACTCTTGAGATTCTCTATCTGAATGGGCACCAAAAACAACGTTTTTCAATGTCAATTATCCAAACTGCGTACAAGTACATGTGCCAGCAGCCATATTTTGCAGTGCTTTGCGAAAAAAAAAAATCAAAACAAAGAGAAACAGAAACAAAATAAAGAATTCAATTGCATGAAACTGGAGCCAATTGAAAGCCAACAAGGTGATTGACTCCTACGGCTTGGTAAATTATTTCAATTATCTCAGCAAATGTTATTTATACCCACTCTAGGGTGAACTGGATAAATCACTCATGTATCTTTTTGTGTCGTTGCAGGTATGACCATGGATAGGGCTAAAATGGAAATTAGCCCGCCTCACGACAAATGGAAACTGGTGTTTCTCACATTTATGCTGCACGGCCTTGGAACCCTTATGCCTTGGAATATGTTCATCACAGCGAAAGATGTGAGGATTTCACAAGGAATTGTGCATAGATTCTAGTCTAACATTGTTTGTATGTATCTTTTGCAGTACTTTGTGGATTTTAAGCTGGACCCATCTTACACGGGAGAAGAAACAAATTATGCAACAAATTTTTTAGCCTACATTGGTTTTGCCTCACAAATTCCAAATGTTGTATTTAATTGGCTAAATGTGTTTGTTAATTTGGGGTAAGTTCATAATGGTGTAGAGAGAGTGCAATTTTTTTTAAATAATGCGTCTACTTGTAGGGGTGACTTGACGAAACGTATTGTATTTAGTATTATCACAGAAATAGTTGTCTTCATTATAACAGTGGTGCTAGCGATGTGTGATTCATCAAGTTGGCCCGGTGCTTTCTTCTGGATAACAATGCTGTGTGTTGTTATACTAAATAGTAAGTATAAATTATAATTTCTGGCTGGTATTACTATGAGTCGTAAAAGTATCCAAAACGAGGAGAAACACGACATTGTTCTTTGAAAAGGGTAAGCTTCTAGATGGTGGAGTGGCGTTGATTATAGATGAAAACAGGTGTTAGACGACTGTGAACTGAAACTAGAGTCTGTAGAATGGCCATCCAATGGGTGTTCAGTTGAACTCTCTATCCTTTTTGATCATCCACCACCGACTCGAAGTCATTAGAAGGAATCCCCAGACGGGTCCAGGAGAAATGTCGGAATCGATCCAACTATCTATTTCCAAGCCTACCAAAATGTTACTCACCTGATGGACAGTCCTCAACGAATACGAATGGACTTGGACTGCAGGTGATACTCGTATGTACATACGTAGTTTGAATTACGGAAGGGTATCTAAATAGCTGCGGTAATGCAGCTATTATGTTTGCTTTGCGTTTGTCTCTCGCGAGCGTCTGACAAACATCCGAGAGTATTGTTGTCACGAAAAAGCTTCTCAAATCGCCGTTCGGAGTCGGCATTAAAACTGTAGGTCCCTTCCATTCGTCTGAAAAATATAACGCACACAACATGAGTGGTTGTGAGAAGCTAGACCCTGGCACTTTAAAGAGCTGTTGCGCCAAATATTTATTTATTTATTTTGCGTTTGTTGGCTTCATAGGCCTCAAGCATCAAACTGCCACATTTAGAAAGTTTCATCAGTGCATGACAAGTTGGTTAGTTTAAGAAATGGTTTGAAAAGCTGTAAGGATCGAAACCTTGATTACAGTATTGGTACTGGTCCTCTAGGCTAGAACCGTCCAACTTTTTGAAAGTTTTAATGACAACTGGTCAGGAACTTACTGTGTTTTTCGACTGAAGCCCTTAAGGTTGATCGTCAGCACGGTGGTGCTAACGATCCTAGTTGGTGTTGACTCTAACAAACATTAATTCGTCTAAGAAAACGTGGATTATTGAGTTTATCACTAGACTGAGATGCTTCTTTTGTGGGAATTTCATGCTAAACGATTCCATGATTCGTCTGGCAATAAAGTCGATTAACTTGCTTCCGTATGTAGGTATTAGGCCCAATGCACACGGAGCAACTGGAAAAAAACTGATCAGCGATGCAAATTAGCAACCAGTTTGCTTTGAGTCATACCCGCACATGACGCTACTGGTTGAAAACTCGTTTGCGATTCACAAAAACGAGTTTGTAACCAGTCGTCTGTTGATTTGCATGTCGGGTTGCCTATTGATTTGAGTTTCTAGTTTGTCGAAGATGAGCGAACAACAGACCAACCTGTTGCTGGTGGGGGAGGTTGAAAAACATCCTATATTGCACAATTAACACCTTCCCGGCTATTCGAAGAAAAATGAAACAGAGAAGGCGTGGATAGAAGTCGGAAATGTCGTAACAAATGAAAATTGTTTTCAAGGTATGGGTGTACCCAAAATCTTCTTACTATTCTTCTCCTCCTCCTGAGATAGTACAACATGACGGTTTCATCATCGCTCGAGTCTTCCGAAGACATTTCAATCCCGGTATCCATGACGACACTGAACGAACTAGAGATTTTGATTGGTGATGAGTTTCCTCGTGTATGGAGTCAAGTCACCGCTGAGTCCGTAACTGGTCTGTAACCCGAGTTGCCAACCGGTTTAGTTTTTTTTCGATTGCTCCGTGTGCATTGGGCTTTAGACTACGTTGCTTTGAAATCATTGCACAATATATTTTCAACTACGACACTATGGGAGACGTTCCTTTGAGAATGAAAGCACAAGTTCAACATGTCAGTGTGCTCGTTCCTGTTATCTACGTAAGAATGCAACGATCCGCTTTGTACCTTCATATAAACTCCGCTACCCCAGTTGATAGAGCACCATGGGCATGATTGCCATAGTTGCGTACTCGATCCCCGTGTTGGGCACCATTTTAGTGGGACCGAATTCGTCAAGACGGCAACTTTAGCGTATCTGAGCAGTTAAACATCCACTTCTCCTACATAACGAATGGCGCCCAACGTGGGGCTCCTTTAATATCGTCTCTTATTTCAATACCAGTGGATTTATTTTTCAAAATTTCAACATTTCAGTGGCCAATGGAATTTACCAGAATACCGTTTATGGTATGGTTGCAACACTGCCAATCAAATACACTGGAGCTGTAGTCCTAGGATCAAATATTAGCGGGCTATTCGCTACAATAATTTCGATTTGCAGCTCAGCGTTCTTTGATTCACCAAGAACAGCGGGAATCTACTATTTTATTACAGCGATGTTCGTCTTGCTGATATGTTTCGATACATACTTTGCACTGCCACTTAATGTAAGTTTTTTTTTTTTTTTTTATCCAGCCGCTTGAAATATGCTTACACTACCAACACATTCCATCTCCTTCAGAGATACTTTAGGTACAACGAACTAATGAGAGAAAAGGAAACGAGTAAAGTTGAAATCGATGATAGGAGTAGACCACCATATTGGACGGTTTTTAAACAAGCCTCCCCACAGTTGTTCAATGTGTTCTTCGTATTCTTTGTTACGCTAGCTGTTTTCCCTGCTGTGCATTCAGGTAAGTGTATCTGCGTGGCGTTTTTCAAAAGTTTCAAGGGACCTCATCGACCTTCTCATTTTAGATGTTCGACAATCGGATGAGAATTTTATTATTCCTACAAATCATTTTACCGCTGTGACGTGCTTCTTAACGTTTAATTTGTTTGCCATGCTTGGAAGCTTATTGACGTCCTGGGTGCAATGGGTAAGTATCTGAACAATGTATTAGTTGATGTGAACTCAATTTGTTATTTTCTTCCAGCCAAAGCCAAAATATCTGGTCATACCTGTGGTGCTGCGTGTAGTGTTCATTCCATTGTTCTTATTCTGTAACTACCATCCTAAGAATGTGCTACGTACTCTGCCGATTTACATTGATAACGATTGGGTGTATTGGATTATCGCCATCATAATGTCGTTTAGCTCAGGTTATTTGAGGTAAGAGGAAATAACAGTTTGTACTAGTCTAGATGTAAGCGGTAGACGATGCACTGATTGGAAGCTGGTGCTAAAGTTAGAATTGTGAGATGAAAGCCTCTTAACATCTAGAGAGTTTAAAATCCAACTTTTACAGAGATACAAAAAATGTATTGGTTCTGTCACGTTTAAAGAAGAAGGTTGCGACGGTAATGCCTACCTACCTACCTAAGCCTACCTACGTTGCTATTATTAAATGATTCGAGTCCCATATCTGGCTTAGGAAGTTCGAAGATCGGTGGAAGCTTTCACATCAAGGAAACCACCGTATAAAAAATAGAGCGTGACCGGCTCTGCTGGTATTGCCACGTTCAAAGAAGAGATCATTTGAAAAGGCAATATCAATGTTCATTCCAAAGACAGCGCGATGTAGGAAAGGCAGGCCTATAAACGCCTGGATCAGATAAATGCGACGACATCGGCATTTCATTGGCCACAGTAACCGGGTGATCCAAAATCGACGGGCCTGCCGATATTTTCTGAGGATCAGTAGAAATGCGGTGAGGTGGGAGGGTTGTTATCCCTTATTTTCGGATCATAACCTCGCTGATAAAAGGAAGAAGAAGAAGAAGTCCCATATCTGCCTTCATTTTTGTATCATTGGGGAGCTAGGGTGACAACGTTATTTTATTTCTTATTTCTTAGATGGCGCCCAATGTGGTTCTCGAGCTCACGAGCGTGGCATAACAACCATCATGTTACAGTATCACTTTTTGTATGATTTGGGGCCCCAGGGTGATAACTTTGTTGTTTGGTGTAACTTTGTTTTTTCTTACTTTTAAATGGCGCCCAACATGGGGGTCGAGCCACGAGCATGAAGTAAAGAACATCATGCTACAAACTCTCTCCTTATATGACTGGGAGCGTCAGGGTGACAACTTTGTTGTTCGATGTAACTGAGCTGAATTTCTTCGTTTTAAAAGGCGCCCAACGTGGGGCTCGAACATACGAGCGTGAAATAAAGAGTATCATTCTACAATCTCTCACGGTAGTTATATTTGTTCTTCAATGTCAAAAGAATAATTTGAAGCCTAGTATTCATAGGGCGGTATTCTAGTAAAACCGTGGTGTAGTAGATGGTAGATGTAGTGGGCGCCGTGGCGTAAGTGGTTAGTGTGTCGGATCACTACGCATGAGGTTCCAAGTTCGAATCCCAGAAAATACCAAAAAGTTTTTTTCACGGTCCCACCTCTCGCGAGCGTTTGACAAACATCCGAGAGTATTGTTGTCATGAAAAAGCTTCTCAAATCGCCGTTCGGAGTCGGCATTAAACTGTAGGTCCCTTCCATTCGTGTGAAAAATATAACGCACACAACATGATTGGTTGCGAGAAGCTAGGCCCTGCCACTTTAAAGAGCTGTTGCGCCAAATATTTGTTTTTTTTGGTAGATGGTTGATCGTCTCCGCAACTGTCGTGGATTGCATTGGGCTCTGGCATTGGCATAGTGTTCGGCGGGTATCCGAATAAAGGGGTGTAACTACAACCAGAAGTCTCTGTTACATAACTTACTTTATACGAGATGAAATGAAGACGCTTTTGTGGAGCCTTAACGAATGTCAGTGCCTTGCTTTTGAACCCATCGAATAAACAATTCGAGGCGAAATCGGTTTTTTTTAACCTAAAATGGACGATGCAAAAATTGTTTTTCTCAAAAATAGCCCTTACAATTTTATTCAAATCGCAGACTTGAGTTAGATTACACAGACTCTACTAAATGGTTTACCAGGTTTAAAAAAAAAAAACTCACAAAATCTTTTAGCTATACTACTGAGTTTGAGTCATGCGCTTTTTTTAAGGAAACCTGAATCCCAGAGCACTCAGACTCGCCGTATCATTAGTTTCTAACGAAGCCAATCCATGTGTGCAAAAACTCGCACTTTACGATTTTTAATTTTTACATTTCTTGTAGCCCAGAAGTTGTATATTCATTTTATTGAGTGTATATTAATTGATATAACTGGGCTGTCCAACAAGATTATATAGCGTTAGAAAAAAAAGAAAGAAACAAATGGCGCCCAATATGGGGCTCGAGCTTACGATCGTTTGATTTCCACTCCAAAATTCGTTAGTTAAGTTTACAAATGATGACAGTAATGACCGATTTCTTCTATGAGAAACTTTATATATACGTAGTATATTAATTTTGTAACAGAAAAAAAGTAGAGATAGCCGCTGTAAAGTAAAGGGTGATTCATTAAGAGCCCAGATTTTGTATAAATATTTTTTCTTATTTCATTGTGCTCCGAGTCTATGGCATTTATGTATGAAGCACAAGGTCTGACAAATGCCACCACGACTCCACTGGTAACACAGGATGCGCGTATCAACATTTTCTATAACTTTTTCGTTCTTCAGTCTGCAATCGTGTTGGACTTAGGTTATGTTAGGTAAGGTGGCTGACCTGATAGGGTCAGGGCACACAATTGTGTTACCACATGTTGATTGTACCGGAGGAATCACCGGGTACTCGGGAACCTTTACCTTTCTCAGGAGGATTATAGCTAAGAATTGCTGTGCCTGTAGTGGCTAAGAAGTTCGATTCAATCGAACTTTTGGTACTACTATGCATTTGGTGTTGGCTAGGTAGAGTGACTGATTTCAATCGAAACCTTCATACCTAGGTTGACCGTGGAGGCAGTGGGGGTGCATAAGAGTAAATGAGGTGACTGATTCAATCGAACCTTTGGACTATTATGCAGTCGAACTATGTGTGATATGGTAATAGGTTTGGCTAGGTAGGGTAACTGAATCAATCGAACCCTTAATACCTAGGTGCACGGTGTAGGTTGTAGGGTGCATAAGAGTAGTAGAGATGATTGACACAATAAATCCCTGTTACTGATATGCAGTCGTCCTGTTGTGTTTTACCAGATCTAGTCTGGTATGGTTTGAGCCCCGCGCAGGGACGGGTTAAGAATATCACTGCAGCGCCCTCCAACAACTAGCGCTTGTCGTAAAAGGCGACTAAGGGGACAAATCAGATGTAGGCAATATAGCACCCAAGTGAGCCTAGCGACACATACACTACCTTAAAAACCCTCCCACAAGTGTGCCTGCGAGTCCGTGGATTGACATGGCTGGAGATCACCGGTGTCATAGAAGAAAGATCAAACAATAATAAAACAGGAGCATGCACGTGTCAAACCACATACACCATCGCAATATGGTAATATTGCAAAACTGTATCATTATGGTAATACTTGCTAAAAGGAAAGGCACTACCTCGCTAGGCACTACCGCTGCTGTGCATGGTACTGATCCTGGACCGAGCAGAAATGTTCGGGTGAGAGCTATACGGATTCCGGGGGCTAGCAAAATAATGAAACAGTTTCGACGAAAATTGAGGGTCGCGAGTTGGAACGTTGGAAGCATGACCGGTCGAAGTTACGAGCTGGAAGAGATGATGAATAGAAGGCGGGTGGATATCTTCTGTGTCCAAGAGACGAAATGGAAAAACACCGGAAATCGGGCGTGTTTCTTGGACGTTAGGACAAAAAATTTCAAGATGTTCTACTACAGAACGGAAAAGCTAAGAACGGAATCGGTATCATCCTTGCCGCAGATCTACTTGGTAATATCTTGAGCATTTCGAAGTCGAGTGACCGTTTGATGTCTCTCAAACTAGTACTACAAGGAGAAGTATGGAATATTGTCAGTGTATATGCTCCCCAAAATGGGTGCGATCAGAGAGATAAAGATGCATTTTGCGTAGACTTCCACAATCTCCTTAAGAACATCCCAAAGGAAAGGAAAGGAGATTTGAATGGACATGTTGGGAAGTCAATCGAAGAATATGAAGACTGCCATGGAGGATTAGGATAGGTTAGGTTAGGTTAGGATCGGCCCTCGATGAGGATGTACTTAGACCAGAAAGTAGGTCCATTGTACTGCCGATGTATAAGGCGGGTGGATCACCCTCTTACTCTTGGAACCATTTGCTTCGTTGAATGAAGTCGTGAATTTTAGCCGTGCAGGCGTTGCCGAGATCATTAAGATCATTGTAGAAGTATTCACCCAGAGTGGCCTTCCTGATGTTGGCGAGCGCAGGACAGGCGCACAGGAGATGACTGATGGTCTCTTCTTCCTCTTCATCTCTGCAGCTTCTGCAGAAGTCATTATGAGGGATACCTAATCTTTGGGTATGTCTTCCTATGATGCAGTGTCCAGCTAGGAGCTTCGAAAGGCCACCAGCAACACGCAAAAGAAACATGGTGGTGGAGTGATGAAGCTAAGAAGATGATAAATGAGAAGAAAGCGGCTTTCAAAGCTTGGTCTAAGTGCCCCTCTAATAATAGTGACGAAAAAGCTCGCCTCGAAGTGGAATACAGATGTTGCAAGAAAAAAGCGAAGAAGAATTGTGCCCAGCTTCAAGCAGAGAGTACGGAGGGCCTGTATCGGGAGCTGAAGAAAATGTCTTCCCCGGTTGCTGATGCAAACCAGGCTATCCAGGAGCTGCGAAGACACAATATGAACAAGAGCGCAACCATCTTCAAAAAAGCCGCCCAAAGAAGGAGGAATGCTCAGGAGATTCGTTCGCCAAAGTTCATTAACAATGCTCATGGCCAGCTTCTTGTGGATGACGACAAAATTCTGCAGAGGTGGCGGCAGTATTGTGAAGAACTTTTGAATGAACAGTTTCCCCGGCTATACTTTCCAAGAGCCACCTCTAACCGTGAGGAAATACCCGACATTATAGTCGAAGAAGTTAGTGAGGCGGTCAGATATTACAAAAAAGACGAAAAGCGGTTGGACCAGACAAGATGCAGATGGCTCAGAATTCTCATCTCCAAATTTGCGAGAGGTGATCCAATGCCGAATCAATGGAGGGAAAGTTATCTTCTCCCTGTATACAAAGGGAAGGGTGATACGCGAAACTGTGATAACTACCGTTCGATCAAGCTGGTGTCACACACCATGAAGATCGTTGAGCGGGTATTAGGTGGCCGGCTGCGAAAAATAATACGGCTATCTGATGATCAGTGCGGGTTTGTCTCGGGTAAATCAACCACAGATGCAATCCAAAGTATAAGGATCATAATGGAAAAACATCGTGATTCCTTAAGGGATTTGCATATTGTATTGGTTGACTTTGAAAAGACATTCGAGAGACAACCACGAGATCTGATATGGTTGGCGCTAAGACATCGAGGGGTTTCAGAAACCCATGTACAGATGATCATGGACATGTACGAAAGAGCAAAGACAAGAGTAAGATGCCCCGTTGGTGTAACCGAAGAGTTCCCAATCAAAGTCGGGGTGCACCAGGGAAGCGTTTTAAGTCCTTTGCTCTTTATTACAGTCCTTGATTATCTGCTTGAAGGTACAGTGATCAATACGGCGTGGGGTGGGGATGGTGAATGATTCAATAGAGCCTGCTTTGCTGCAGGTGACTATGAGTAGTCCACATGAGTTACTTTCCGTTGTAAGGAGGGGGCGAAGTGTTAGCCTAGTAGTCTCTTTCTTGGAGAAGCTAGCGCTGGGCATTTGCCAAGCGGATGAGTGTTGCTTTCCTCTTCTTCCTCATTTCAGCAACTTCTGCAGAAATCATCTGATAGCACTCCCATTCTAATAGCATGTCTACCTATCAGGCAGTGTCCTGTGATTACTCATACTGTGAGGCTTATGTTCCTTCTGTTTAGAGATAGGAGTCTTTTGGTTTTGTTTACGTCTAGTAGAGGCCAGATCATTCTGGACGATATGTACGTACTTAAGTTGTTCCATCTGTTGTTTACGATTGCTAGTTTTTCGTTGAGCATGCGAAGTTTCATCGTTTGTATTGGGGGTGTCGGTATTTCTCTGTTATCAGTTAGAAATCGGATGGTTGGTTTGTGAGATGTTGGTTTTCAGCGCCATCTAACGGGAAATTTAAAAAAAATTGATTTTCGTGCACTTTCACTTGACAATGTGTAAGTTTCAGCTCAATCGGATGGTTAGTTTTTGAGATATTAGTGTACATATGTACGAACAGGCAATTTTTATATAACATCTATGTAACTAAAAATGAAATACTGTTCGTTGGTCATCGCATCACTTGAGAACGGCTAGGCCTATTTGGCTCATTTTTCTTTTTAAATGTTCGTAATAGTCCGAATAAGGTTTCTACGGAAAGAAAAACTAGAAAAAATTACCGCAAAAATGGAAAATTCGGGAAAAACTGAAAGTGCTTTTTTCCATGGGAAAAAATGTGTGTACCTATGTTTGTGTGCTATGGACTCCGAAACCACGTAACCGATTGAACTCTAATTTTCAGGCAATTTAGTATTGGCCCGAGAGTGTTACTGTCAAGTTTGGTCAAAATCGGTCCACTACTTTAGTATTATCGTACTTTAGTACTAAAACAAAAAGTAGTAGAATCGCAGTCGAGGATATGGAAGGAACACTTCTGCAGACTGTTAAACGGCGATGATGACTAATATTCCGCTGTCAGGCAGAATGAGCCATTCAACAGTAACGATGGCAGTCAAGATTCCCGTCAACCCGATCAGAATGAAGTGAGGATAGCGATATCTAAACTCAAATCCAACAAAGCTGCTGGAGCCGACGGCCTTGCCGCTGAACTTTTCAAGGCAGGAGGAGATGAGTTGGTAAAGAGCATGCACTAGCTCATCTGTAAAATCTGGTCGGACGAAAGTATGCCCGATGAATGGAACCTCGGCATCGTTTGCCCGATCCTGAAGAAAGGAGATCCTCTGAACTGCGCCAACTACAGAGGTATAAGTCTCCTCAACATCGCATATAAGATCCTGTCTGCCGCATTATGTGAACGCCTAAAACCGATCGTCAACAACCTGATAGGTCCTTATCAGTGCGGTTTCAGGCCGGGAAAGTGCACCATTGAGCAAATATTCACACTATGGCAGATTTTGAAAAAAACCCATGAATATAAAATCGATACGCACCACCTCTTCATCGATTTCAAAGTTGCCTATGATAGCGTGTATAGAGACGAGTTATACAGAGCCATGTCTAGTCTTGGCATCCCTGCCAAGCTCGTCCGTTTGTGCAGAATGACGATGGAGAACTCTCGCAGCTCCATCAAAGTAAAAACATCACCGAACCGTTCGATGTCAGGAAAGGTCTTAGACAGGGTGACGCGCTATCATGCGATCTCTTTAACATAGTACTTGAGAGAATTGTACGAAACTCACAAGCCAACACCGGAGGTACAATCTTTTACAAGTCTGTACAACTACTCGCTTATGCCGATGAAATTGACATAATCGGAAGAACTCAGCGGGCAGTCAATGGGGCATTTACGAGTATTGACATCGAGGCAGCAAAGATGGGTCTAGCCGTCAATGAAAGCAAAACAAAATATATACTGTCTACAAAAAAGGACACCCAACATCGTCGTCTTGGACAGAACGCTACAATAGACGGATATAATTTTGAGGTAGTAAAGGATTTTGTCTACCTAGGCTCTATGGTGAACTCCGCAAATGACATCAGTAGCCAGATCACACGAAGAATTACTCTTGCCAATCGTTGTTTCTTTGGGCTAAGACGGCAATTGAGTAGCAAAGCCCTATCTCGAACTACTAAGGTAACTCTTTATAAGACACTAATGATTCCAGTCCTGCTGTATGGCGCAGAGACATGGGCTTTGACAAAACCGGAAGAGGATGCCCTTGGTTATTTCGAGAGAAAAGTTCTTCGAGCGATCTTTGGTCCCGTCTGCATAGACGGTGAGTGGAGGAGAAAGTACAATGCCGAACTATACGGCCTGTACAACGACATCGACTTAGCCAGAAGAGTTCACATACAGCGACTAAGATGGCTGGGTCATTTAGAGCGGATGGAGCCCAACGTTTCCGCTAAGAAAGTCTTCGAATCCACCCCGGATGGACGACGCAGTAGAGGACGACCTCGCGGTAGGTGGCGCAAACAAGTGGAGGGGGACCTCAACCAACTTGGCGTGCGCAACTGGAGGCAGCTGGCTCGTGACCGTGCTGGCTGGAGAGGTTTGTTGGTTGAGGCCCAGGTCCTTACTAAAAAAAACTTCTCTTTTGTTAGTCGCAGGAAAGCATGACGGGTACCAGCGGTCCAGCAGTTTGCCCACTACTTTAGTATTATAGTACTTTAGTGCTAACAGGATTTTGATATACATACATATGTATTTAAGATTGGATCACTTGGCCACTGTTGGCCGGCACAAAACTGTTCTCTAAAAGACTTTTTTTTTCTCTTGTTTTTTTTTTTTGTTAGGCGCAGCAGCGCTCGCCGGGTACCCGCTAGTAGATTATAAAAGTTAGTATTAACGAAATATATCTTCTACCAAGCCCATTGTGGCGATGGATAGTCAAAGAAAATGCATCTGAGTAGAAAGTTTTTACAACTCTAGGGTCTAAAGAGCTAAGGTATCATACGTTCCATTTCAGATGGATTGTAATATTTTTTTTTTTTTAATAAATAATTTAATTTGTATGTTTTTCTTTTTTTTTAACTTTTTAGCTCACTTGGCATGATGTACACCCCGCAAACAGTGGCACAAAAACATCAGATAACAGCTGGAATGTTCGCTGCAGCAGTGCTAATTACTGGAATATTCACAGGAATAACATTCACAATGGTTTTCCCAATTATTGTGAGAAATATTAGTTTCTAATTAGATATGTTCTCTGTATATGATAGAATCAAAAGAAAACAACAACCACAACATAAAGGGCATTAAATAAATTTACCAAAACATAAAAGAAAAACCATCAATCACAACACATGCTGCAAAGTCAAAACGAAGAAACGGTCTAGACAAGTTCGTTGTAATGTTAAAAGAAAATTAAAAAAAAGTTAATGATTCGCAGTTTAACAATTACCCTATGCAATAAGAATAGAAAATGAATCAAATCGAATTGTTTGGACCATTCTTGCTCCAAAGCGTTGTAATAGAGTCCAAATTATGTATGACACTATGTCCTTTTTTATACAAAAAAAAAGATAATAACCTCTTTCCTATGGAACGTCTCACGCTACACACATACATCTTTATACATATTTCGAACGAAAAGAAAAAAAAAAGAATATCGACCACATAACATATGTTCTGTAAATAAGTACAAAGCGTTTCATACTATTTGTATATTATTATGCGAAAACTTGTTAACTTATTTTGTATCATGTTTAAGATATACATATATATTTTTTTCTCTTTTTTTCTTTTTCACTAAATAATATTCTTTTTCTTTTATAAGAATATAGGGTTTTACCCCATAGGGGCAGCTATGTATCCAGCCTTCATATATATGGGAATTGTTTTATTTAACTAAACAAAGCTATGTATTTTATTTATATTTTATTTTATAGCGAGTGTTTTAATATTTTATTATCGAAGAACTAAAAACAAAATGGCTTTTTCAAAGAATGTGTATTTTTTGTTTTTGGTTCCCAAATATTATTTTATTTAACAATTATTGTTTGACATTTATATAGCGTAGTTACGCATTTTTTTATGTACGAATAATTTCAAATCATTTTCGATCTACATTCTGATGTTATTCCTTCAGAAAAGTTCCTAAAATATATACAACAGTTTACATGTTAATAGTATTATGTTTTCTTTTTTTTTTTAAATTTCAATTTGTTAAGAAAATTTAATGAGATTATATAGTAGGTTTTAAATATGTCTACAAAACCGTTCGTTTTCTTGTCATATCGGAGTGGAACTTTCAGTACATATTCATATTCAAGATTTCGATTTGTTTTTAAGTGACGATTCAGTTGTGTAATTTTCAAGTGTTTGACATATATACTACGGATGTCCTATTGTTTGAAAATATTTTTAAAGAATGGTATCTAGTTGCTATTAGATTAGAATATTAGAATCATACCATTACTAACATTGCTGAAAAAATATAGAAAACAAATTGTTTAGAAGTCCGGTCTGAGTCAGACAAAACATGCCAGATGGATTCTTGTTCACTTGGATTTCGAACACCGGAGAGATAAATACTTACCCTTTATTGTAATAAACAATTTGAAATGTTCGTCGCTTTTTTCGGCTTTCTCTTACAATTTCTGCAAGTCCCGCTCCTTCAATTTGTGTCGCTGTCGCAATATTCGGAGTCTTTAAGTTGGAATCATATTGTAATATTCTTGCTGGGGTTCGTTTAAATAAAACTGTCTTTTGTGTATTTCAACTGTTTATTTATTGTCAACTACTAACTTTACTTCAACGCACTATTCAAATCACTTTATTCTTTGTTTATTTCAAATTAAACTGTCGCTACAGATTCACATTCACGATATCGATTATTTTAACCACTCGACTCGACCAGTCTCTCTTGTAATCGCTGCATTCACTTATAAACAACTGTGTCCACGATGGTTGTGGTAAAATACAAGTCCTTCTAGAATATGCTAGATGTCGCTCGGGGTGATGGCTGGAATAATTGAGATATTGTGTGGAACAATTGTGGAACGTAAGCACATCAGGTGGGAATATTTACTGCTAGCAGGTTTTGGCAATAGATGTCGTTGCACGCAGTACCTGACGATGTACTTGATACTACAATATCATATCATCATCATACTCGTACACCTATAGTTCTCGCTCATTAGTCTGCACACTTGTCGGTCTGTCTGTCACGACCTTCTAGCCTCAACCATTATTTATTTTGGAGGCGGCTCCAATACAGGGGGCTAACTATGCACTTCGCCGCGAATCGCATATTTTGCGATTCAATCTGTTCGCCTCGCGGCGATGATGTCAACTATGCACAACGATCGCTTGGAATATCGACTTTCCAAAAGATTTCCATATTTCCCGTCATATTTCCACAAACATTTCCATTCATCTGTCAAAATGCCATGGAAAGAATACACTTTTTAGAAAATTTTGCTAAAACACCTCGTAAGTGCTTACTTAAATAAATATTTGCTTTTATGCCTTAAATGCAATAGAAGTATCAGAAATTACTCTTTTTTGTTGTTTTTCATTTATTTACATTTCAGTTGAAAATCCACCACCAACAACCCTTGCGCCATCAAAATATCTATCGCATTTGAAGTCGATCGAATGGCGTTCGCATTTACATAGTTGTGCGAATGCAGTAGAGCGAAGTGCGATAGTGTTCGCCAGCGAATTGCGTAGTACCAAAATGCGCTTTGCGGCGAAGTGCATAGTTAGCCCCCAGGCAAAGGTGGCGAATGTATGCTTCTGACAAGACCTTTTTGAGGGGAAGCCAAAAATATTTGATAATTTTAAATATGCGTTCACAGAAGAGGACTGATTAAAAAAAAATATGTCCGCCCCTCTATTTTCGAAACCACTGGACCTAAAAGCGGGTTGGCTATGAAATTCTGCCCCACAAAGGGGTGGGAATGTCTCAAGAGAAAGTTTCTAAAAACAATATTGTTAGATATTTTTTTATTAAAGTTAAATTAAAGGGATGTATACAGTAAGAAAAGCACACAAATTTCATCTCTTCAAGGGTCTCAGGATGTCGGTCCCCTCTTTTCTGTCTCGTCTCTTTGTGTTCTCTTTTGCGTGTGTCATCTATCAGCTCTCATGTATGTATGTAATCTGTACCAGTCAGTTCTGTCCGTTTGTAATGTATCTGTCAGTTCCGTTCGTTTGTACTTGTGCTGCCCGTTCTCTGATCCACTCAGGCCTATTCCAGACATTTATTTGAATGGAACAGTGCTTCCCAAGTACGAAAAGTTCAAATATCTGGGATCTATGATCAATAGCAAAGCAACTTGTGATGACGACATCAATCATCGTGTAAGCGTAGGGTGGATGAAGTGGCGAGAAAATTCCGCTATCTTCTGTGACAGAAAAATTCCCCCTAAGTTGAAAGGAAGGCTCTACACCGCAGTTGACCGTCTAGCGCTCACATACGGTCTACAATGTTGGACGATGTACAAAAAGTATGAGAGTAAATTAACGGCAGCTGAGATGAAGATGCTTCGCATGACATCAGGAGTGACCAAGCTTGATCGAATAAGAAGTTCGAAGATCCGTGGAAGCTTTCACATCAAGGTAACCATCGTACAAAAATTAGAGCGCGACCGGCTCAGCTGGTATTGCCACGTTCAAAGAAGAGATCATTTGAACCCTGTTAAAAAGGCAATATCTATGCACGTCCCAAAGACATCACGATGTAGGAAAGGCAGGCCTATAAACGCCTGGATCACACAAATGCGACGACATCGGCATTTCATTGGCCTCAGTAACCGAGTGATCCAAAATCGGCAGGCCTGCCGATATTTTCTGAGGTCAAATAGGCGAACCCCACAGGCGGATCAGTAGAAATGCGGTGAAGTGGGAGGGCTGTGATCCCTTGTTTTCGGATCATAGCCTCGCTGATAAAAGGAAGAAGTTCCGTTCGTTTGTTGCCATCAATATAAAAATTGCCATTCGGGATGCGGCACAAAAACTGTAGTTCCTTTCCATTCCTGCTTAAAATATAACGGACGCAGCACAAGTGGTTGCGAGAAGCTAGGCCTAGGCCTAAAAAAATATGTGTGTAAAATCTCGCATCACAAAATCCTGCTGCGCAGAATCCCGCCGCACAGAATCCTACATAACATAATTGTGCGCGTGCCTAACAATTTGAAAGCATTTTTTTTGTGGCAATGGTGTAGTGGTAACGTCGTCAATTGCCACGCTAATGGTTCATGGTTCAATTCGTGATGTCAGCAGGTATTTATTTATTTCTCATAAAATATATAAAGTCAGTCGTACCCCACAGGCGGATCAGTAGAAATGCGGTGAAGTGGGAGGGTTGTGATCCCTTATTTTCGGATCATAACCTCCCTGATAAAAGGAAGAAGAAGAATATAAAGCCAATCCGATCAATTGCGAAAGCTTGTGTGAACACTACTGCGAAGGCATAACACTGGCAGTAGCTTTGTCATATGGCTGGAAAAATTGTTCGCTCTGTTGATGATGATTTGCTTATGACATCGGTTATCGGAAAAAAACAGAAGCATAGACAATAATTAACAAAAATCTCCCCAGTTATCTGGATGCCACCCCCGGAGTTTCTCTGAAGCTTCAAAACCACTACACTTGAAGAAGAGTGAGGGGCTGTCTTTTCCTCACTCTTCTCACTCAAAAACTATCGACATAGCACACTTATCAGTTAACGTCTAAACAGGGTCCAAGGCATTTCGTTCAACACGCTTTGCTTTGTTCTATCCTTCGCTGCCTCGCACTTCAGGACGTTATCTGTGTATCGTTTGTTGTGTATACATAGATGTGTTGTGAAAAAAAGTTCCTCCCTTATTCACATCAGCATTTAGTGTATACACATTTTCGTTCATCGTTCGTCGTTTCTTATTCACGCTTTAGCCATTCACAGTTTATTTTTGAGTCGTTTGCAGGCTGCAAATGTGAATTTTCATTCGTCTCGTACTCGTATTTGGCGCAACAGCTCTTTAAGTGCCAGGGCCTAGCTTCTCGCAACCACTCATGTTGTGTGCGTTATATTTTTCAGACGAATGGAAGGGACCTACAGTTTATTGCCGTATCCGAACGGCGATTTGAGAAGCTTTTTCGTGACAACAATACTCTCGGATGTTTGTCAGACGCTCGCGAGAGGTGGGACCGTGAAATACTTTTTTGGTGTTTTCTGGGATTCGAACTTGGAACCTCATGCGTAGTGATCCGACACACTAACCACTTACGCCACGGCGCCCACGAATTTTTATTCGCAGTGAATAATTCACAGATCGCGATTTTTGTATCATTTGTTTTCAAAATGCGAAAAGTTCTCTGAGCTTTTCATCAATAAAACAACAACAACAAGAAACTATTTGTCGGTCTGTAGACAAGTTTTCATTCTTCAAAACGCTCTAAAAACGGTTCGCTAGGAGCTTCACACACATGCGCATCCTTTTGACAATTTTCGGTTTTTACACGAAATCTGGGCAGAAACCTCTGAAGAGAGATTACGGATTATCAAAATTCTATTACGCTTTATAGTATTTTTAATTTTAAAACTAACATTTCACAATTATAAAGTCACATCTTCATAAGTATAAAGTTATAACATGTTATGAACTTTCGAAATTACTGCTCCGATATCTTTAAAATACGACTGACACTTTTCCATCACACACTATCGTTGTAAAATGTGTTTTTTTTTTTTTGTGTGTGTGCTCTATTGTTTTATATTTTAATATGTAAAACATTTTTAAATTTTATTTTACTTGTTTTATTTAGGGTTATTGTGCATAAAGTTTCCCTCGGAATTTTTCCCCGGAACAAATATTAGACATCTTCAAAAAAAGGGGAAAAAATCATCGGCGAATAAATAGATATCGCGAGTACGTTGAAAATTTCTTTTCCGGGAATAATTTCCTTTTTCTTTAAAGAAGCATACTTTTTGGTCGGGGGAAAAATTCCAAGGGAAAATTTCTTCACGATAAACCTGATTTTATTTTTGTAGTAGTAAGAGAGAAAAAAAAAGAGATTTGTTAACTTTGAGTTATTACACTAAACTTTAACTTAAGTAAAACTTATTTACCGATTTTTTTTTAGTTTGTAAGTTTGTCTTTTAAAATAAAAATATTTTCTTAAATATACTTATTAAAAATACTAAAATTTTGTTTCTATTTTCATTTCCTGGAATTTGGTTTTCTTCTGATTTTGTTTTGAAATTCGCCTTCGAGTTTCTTTACTCGAAGTCATATTTATTAAGCAAACAATAAACTGCTCTTCTCTTGAAGGATTTCGTTTGAAATTAAATTTAAATTTCCTGAAATAAAGGTTTACAGAGTTCAATGAAATGTAGCTATATATTTTATTTAAATACAAGTAAGTCATATTAAGATACATATAAACAATTTAAAAAGTCCAAAATGAAAAAAAAAGGAAGAAGGAAACACCAATAACATTATTTTTAAGGAATTTCGTTACAAAATGGTTATACCCTGTGTGGGGTATATCCATTTTTTAACTATTTGTTATTAATATACATATAAATATAAACATTCAAAATGAAATCAAACCTAATAAAATAAAATAAGAAACTAAAACAATTTGTTATTGTTACAAACTTATATATATATAATTTGTTAGCTTGTTACAAAAATAAATAAATTAAAATATTAAAGGTGGTCTAGGTTTTTGTAATTAAGTGACTTTAAAAACAATCATTAATAAGAATGAAAAAAAAAAAATTAATTATATATATATATATATATATTAAAAGTTTGACAAAAAAAACCAATACTTTACACTATATAAAAATTGCATAATATAAGATGAATAAAATCAAAATTATGATACAATATTAGGTGACATACATATGCTTGTTACTAAGTTAAAAAAAAAAATAGATTTAGAGTACAATGTTTGGTTATGGGAAATGAGGTAAATAGCCTGTGTACGAAACCAATAGACAAGTATGTACAATCGTCCCGACCATTCCAATTTCAACAACCGCAGCCTCCCAGGCTCCATCTTTTTTGTCAAATTAATCCTTATGCTGAGATTAAAAGACCCTTTTTATTATTATATGTATACATACATACATACATACATTTTCAATGGCCCGCTAATCCTTCATGAGGCACGCGGTGGTAGGAGGCTCAGGTGGACTCTCCATCCTTTTCGATCCTCCGCCATTGACTCCAACTCCTCAGGAGGAATCCCTAGACGGCTCCAGGAGAGATGCCGGACTTGGTCCAACCATCTATTTCTAGGCCTACCTGATGCCACGGCCACCATGACACGTCTTGGAAGCCGGTCTCGGGGGCATACGCACTACGTGACCAAACGATCGAAGCATAGATCGTTCCGTTCGGAGAAGTTGCTGCTCAAAATTAAGCGCCACGCGTACTCTGGTGTTGCGCACTCGATCCCTACGAGTTATTTCAGCAACAACGCGAAGGAACCTCATTTCGGCAGCTTGTAACCGCGATCTTATTCTTTCGGTCACTACCCAAATTTCATGACCATAGGTGAGAGTTGGAACATACACCAAGTTAAAAACCGATAGCTTAGCTTCAACACTAAGTTCGGCCTTCCTTATAACAGATTGGCCAAGCTCTCTCAAAATTGATCCAGCCTGACCAATTCTACAGGATAACTCGGCATTGCTCTTCCCATCACTCGTGAATAGGACCCCGAGGTACTTAAACTTATCCACCTGCTTCAGTGGAACTCCACCAACATGCAGAGTGCACTGAATGGGTTTAGAAACGACCATTACTTCTGACTTGTTCAGGTTGATCTTCATTCCAGCATCGTCACAAACGGCTACAAACCTTTCGAGTGCGCGCTGAAGTTCTGTTTGAGAGGACCCAAAGATGACCAAATCATCCGCAAAGAGCAAGTGACTAATCCTTAGGTCTCCCACTTTGAAACATTCCCCGCCACGGCTGCGCTGTAACATTCAATCCATATATACAATGAAGAGGAGAGGTGACAAAACGCACCCCTGGCAGAGTCCAACACCCACAGTGAAAGATATTGATTTAACACCGTTTATCCGAACACAGCATCTACAGTTTGTATATAAAGACTGAATCGCCCTTAACAGAGAACCGTCAATCCCAAACTACTGCAGAACACTCCAGAGTTTGCCTCTAGGAACCCTATCATATGCTTTTTCCAAATCTACAAAACTAGTGTAGACAGGTTTGGCATACTCCCAGACCTTCTCAAGAACCATTCTGGGAGTGAATAACTGGTCGGTTGTGCTTCTACCGGGACGAAAACCGCACTGCTCATCCCCAAAACTGTCCTCAACCACAGCTCAGGAACGCGTTTCTAGCACCTTAGCGAAGACTTTTCCAGGGAGACTTAAAAGGGATATACTCCTAAAGTTGGCGCAATCTCTTTTGTCCCCTTTTTTAAAAAGAGGAAATATCACCCCCATTTGCCAATCACCAGGTGTTTCACCGCGTTCCCAGGGCACTTTAATGACACGCGAGAGCCATTGCACTCCCTCTTTACCTAAAGCTTTGAGCATTTCTGACCGAATTTCATCCACACCAGCAGATTTGCCAACCTTTAGCGCTTTGATCGCCAAAGTTACTTCCTCTACCGTAGGACTACTTTCCACCCAACTCTCGACAATAGGTCTGTCATCTTCGGTGCCCTGTTCGGGATTGAGCAAATATGAAAAGTGCTCGCTCCATCTGCGTAAGATGTCCTTCTCATTGGAAAGAAGTGTACCGTCTTTGGATTTAACTCCTTCAACGATATTCAACTTTTGACTCTGACGGTACCATGTGTATTTGAGAATGTCTTTGTGTGGAAATATAGTGTTCGTGTTGGATAAGCCATTTTCACAACAAAAATCCAACAACTTCTCTCCGTTCGCGTTTTGATCAGGATCACCGTTCCTCCCGATCACACTCCCCCATGTCATAACATCTACACCCACATGAGCATTGAAGTCACCCATCAGGACAAAAGAATCCATATCTGCAACCTTTTCAAGGGCCACATCAACTTCATCTAAGAAAGCTGCATACTCTGACTGAAGATTCGGTGCATACACCTGCACCAATGCCAGAGTTGATCTTTCAAGCTTGAGCTTTAAGATCGCAACTCTCCCTCCTAATGGTATCCACTCTAATACTCTGTCTGTCAACCTGGGACTCGTGAGTATCCCCACTCCCGCCTGAGCAGACGTTGAGGGTGCAATTCCTGACAAGAAGAGCTTCCACCCATCCAAAAGGTCCACAGTTTTAGAACCTCTCTGCTTTGTTGAAGAGACGCCAACTATATCTAGTCGACTTTTAACAGCCTCCCCAACAAGCTCAAGGTCCTTCCCTGTGAGCGGTGAGACGTTCCATGTGTCTATGCTAAGTCGATGCCGTTGTCGAAATTCAGAAATTCCATCTGTGCCCCTATCGGTGCACAGCGCGCTCTCCCCTTGACCCCCGTAATGGCTCGCGAGACCATTGACAGGAAGCCATTTCGGGCTTGACCCGGGCGGCTGCCGAGCGGGACAGGCCGACCACCAGACGCTCGCATACTGACACCCTTCAGGCCTGACTCCAAAGGATGCCCTGGCTTACCAGGCTTGGCGATATCCGAGGCCGGTCGTTTTCTTCTTGTCATCATGAGATGTGCGCTTTGTTAGCCGTAACTGGATTGTATGGATGGGAATAACTATTTAAGATACCCCATCTGCACATCCCAGTCACGTTGCCCGCCCCCCACCACGAGGAGGTCAGCTGCAGCAGTTCAGCAGTTTGCAACACAAGAAGGTCATGTTGAGTATTTGGTGGGATGGGCGAGGTGTCTGTGTACTCCGAGTAACTTCCACGCAGTCAGATCATAAATGTCATTAAATATTGCTCTCAGTTCGATCATTTCAAGCAGGCAGTGGAAGAAAAGTGGCCAGAATTAGTGAACCGAAGGGGTGTTGTATTCGATCACGACAACGTCAAACCATATAGCTTTTGTGACAAAACGAGTTATGAAGCACCTACAAGTATTTTCCGCTCTCGCTAAAACATTTTGGTCGGGAAGCAATTTAATTTCGAGGATGACAGTAAAACGCACCTGGAAATCTTTTTTACCCAAAAGTCGGATAAGTTTCATAAAAGTTAGGAAGAAAACATAAAACTATAATGGAAAATATCTCATGGATAAAATAGAAGTGTGTATACGAAGACAAAGTATGTTTAACTTTAACTCAAAAAAACCACAGAACCTATTGAACAACCCAATAGTTTCGAGTCTCGAAGTGAAAAAGTAATTTTGAAATGTCTCAAGATCAATTTTCGTTTTCTAGAAATTTACGTTTTGTTTATCTTCGACTAATGCATGTTAAAAGTTGCAAAATAGCAATACAAATGGAATTCGATATGAATTGTATTTTCATGAAGAATGTATCGTAGAAGAAAGAGTTGAACTCTCACTCTTTACCTCCGATTCCGCCACATATAAGGGGTCATTCAGCAATTAAGTTTTTTGGCTAAGTTTTCCCAGAGACCAATAGACTTCCTCCTGGCTTCCGATGTCCTTAAATAGCCTTTCGAAAGGTTTAGTGAGCCACCATGTAATCGACAAAGATCTCAAACTAAGCTGATTTTGTTGTAATATTTTTGGTGGTTATAAAACATGTTTTATTAGCATAATTTCACAAAAAAACATTTTTAAAAATCAACTTTAATTGTGCTGTGAGCTAAAAACAAAAGTTAAATCATAAGATACTTACATATTCAATAGAAATGGTTATCCCACCGTCCGTAAACAAAAACGCAATCGAACAAAATGGTACGAATTCGAATGACTGTGATTTAGCTTCGCAATGCAGGGTGCCCATTTGCTGAAAAGAAATCGAAGTTAAAGTTGGCAACTAGAGACTGTTCGATTATCGCACATTTGTATTTGCTAATTAAATTAGAGAGTGCCAATTTTGCGAATGCGAATAATTTGACTTTAGAATAGCAATACAGAGTAAGATCCATCTAGACCAAAAATAATGTGTTCCATGTTGTTTTGGTGAAATGACGAGACAGTGGTTCACCAGGAAAATTCTTCTTCCCAAACTTCTACGAGGGTGTCATTTTCTATGGTGATCCTTTTTCCCTAAGTTTAGCGGGTGCAATGCTGATATTGGAGCTTGATCTCAGTTTCCCAGCACTTACTTACTTAGATCCTTTTTCGCCATCGTGCACGGTTTCTAGCAATGTATCCTAGTTTACTTCAACTCTTTCTCAAATGCCTTGACTTCTCCTCAACCGTTCTGCGCCATGATCTTATTGAGTGTTCAGATATTCTGCCTTAAGGAGTTAAGAGGTTCCATTGCATCGCGTATTTTGCTATGAAATTGTCGTTTTTTCGGAGTATGTGACCACCCCTTTTATCGAATCCTTAGTGCCCATCTTCAGATCCAGCTATGAACTCAGCTACATCCCATCAATGTAGTGTAGTGTTCATTCCTAAAGCCGGCACCAGAACACAATCAGACCCAAAGGCCTTTAGGCCTATCAGTCTCACCTCTGTGTTTCTTAAGGTAATGGAAAAATTGATTTTCACATAAGAAATTCGGCTCTTACAGAACACCCCCTAAATAATCTTCAATTTGCATATCAATCTGGTAAATCTACGGTCACAGCCCTACACCATCTCGTCAGCACTATTGAAGAAACATTAGCCGTATTTTATTATCACTCATGATCCATATGGATCATTGGTTTCTATGGAATACAACAACAATACGAGATCTTGCTTTCTATCAGGATCAATTTCGTGATCTAGAATTTTTTTTTTTATTCCTTGGTAGGTTACAAAACCACACTACAAGACACCAGGAAAATAATTCGTTGATCCAGATCCGGATCGTTTTATTTTCGTCGTGTGATCTATATGGATCTTGGGTGATAATAAAATACGGCTATTGTCAAAGAAGGAAATAGCCTTATGCTCCTTTCTGGACATCTCTGGCGCCTTCGATAACACATCGCTTCAATCAATTAAGTCTGCTGTTGATGTCAAAGGCATTGACCCGCAAACTACCAAATGGATATGCTGCATGCTCAGTAGCAGATTAATTACTGCCTATCTTGGACAAATATCAATCTCCGTTAGAACTACTAAGGATTGTCCGCAAGGGGGTGTCTTATCCCATCTTTTATCGTCCATTGTAGTGGACAGTATCATAAATGACCTCAATAGTTCTGGATTTCTTACCCAGGGCTACGTTGACGACGTAGTCATAATAACTAAGGGCAAGGATGAATCCAGCATTTCTAAACAAATGCAACATGTCCTATGTAAAGTAAATAATTGGTGCCAGTTAAAAGGTCTAACGGTTAACCCAACAAAACCGTAATCATACCTTTCACCAGGATGAGAAATTTAAGCCTTCAAGCTGTATTACTAATTAATATACAAATAGTTGTCTGGGCGGTCTGATATCTCACACCTCATAGGTTGACCGCATTCCTTAATTGTGGGATCGATACAAGAGTAAACCCCCTAAAGCGAGGTAACAACAAAAGTTAAGTAGCAACAAAAAAATGCTTACAAACAACCAAAATATACAAATTAATTTCTTAAAAGAAACAAAATATCTTGAGATTACTCTAAACCACAAATTAAACTAAAGCCTTCTGGGCCTGTTTTTCGACAAAAAATGGTTTAAAAAAAAATGATTCACTGGATCTATACCACAATCATCGTTCCGATAATAACTTATGCTTCGCTAGTATGGTGGGATAAAGTTAATCAAACCGTTACCCGCTCCGCCCTCCAGAAGGTGCAAAGACTAGCCTGTGTTGGTATTACGGGCGCAATGCACACCTGCCCAACAGCTGCGCTGGAAGTTCTCTTAAACTTTCCACCCCTACACATAAATATTATGAAGACTGCAGCTGTCAGTGCTCTAAAGCTTCACCTTTCATGCAACAACACAAACGCCGAATTAGTTGGCCATATGAAGATCCTTAAGGATACTCCGCTACTTACTTCTCCAGCAGTATGCACCTCAGACTTCATGCCTAAAAGAATCCACCTCAACCACCCCTTCATAGTTACCATCCCTGACCGCAGTCAGGGATCTCAAGGATCTCAAATCAACTGGTACACTGACGGTTCAAAAATGGGGAAGGAGCTGGTATCTTTGACCCCAACTACAAACTCTTTACACCATTAGGTCAATCCACAACTATCTTCCAAGCAGAGGTCTATGCTATCGAGCTCTGCGCCAGAGAATGCATTAGAAGAAACCTCCCTCACGTCCTTTGTGTGTCTAGACTCTTGCAGCTTGCTGCACACAATAAAATCATATTAATGTGGGTCCTCGGACACAAAGGCATCCCTGGTAATCAAGCGGCTGATGACCTTGCCCAGACAAGGTGCCCAATTTGCTTACATTAGACCTGAACCCTTCTGCGGTTTACCCACTAGCCAGATAGAAATAGATCTATTTCGCTGGGAACGCGAACAAATGTTTTCACACTGGAATGCACAACCTGGCCTAAGGCATTCCAAGAAATTTATTTATTTTTCAAAAAATAGAACTAGAGACAATCTATCATTGAGCAAACAGAATGCTAAGATCCTTACTGACTTTCTAACTGGACACTGCGCTCTCAACTACCATCTCAAGAAAATGGGCCATTTTCAATCGGAAACGTGTCGTCTCTGTCTGGAAGACACCGAAACAGCCCATCACATACTCTGTGATTGCCCGGCCAAAGCCAGACTGAGGCTAAAGCACTTTAACAAAGGCATCACATCACCTTCTGCTGTCACCTCTTCCTCAGCTCGAACTATCCTTAGCTTCATTAATGAACTAGATTTCAGCTAGTTGACAACTACTTCTCAAACAACCAGCCAGGGGATAGCACAAAAGATATTTTTAGGTCGCAGTGCTCCGGGCGTCATTCTCTGCCCTTCCTCCCCCTTTACCTGAAACAAAAAAAAAAAAAAAAAATGTGACGACCCACTACAACTTACGTCCTTGTATGGTGGTGTATATAGGTTCCTGGACTGTTTGCTAGTATAGATTTTCATTTGAAATACGGTTCGGCCAGAAAATCCTTTAAATATTCCGGGTACCGGGTTACAAACGCCTGCAGCTTCTTCGTGATGCTCACAGGACTGTGAACAACACAGGAGTGGAATCCTCTAAGGTGATAGTTGATAGTCACACTTTTGACAGTCAAAATTGATGATCACACTTTGTTAGCTCTCCGTAAAACGATCGCAAAGTCACACAAAAACGATCGCAAAAATGTGATGATCACGCTGATGGTCACCTTAGAGAGAGCAAAAGGGATGATTGTGATCGTCAACAATCAACTATCACCTTAGAGGATTCCACCCCAGATTACACATTCGAGTGGAGCAGTTGCAGTTTGATGTTAGCACTGATTGCATTGCTTCGCAATATTTTGAAAAATATTCCGAATGCTGATTTCATTGCCATTTCCAAATGAGAAGACTTAATTACATGGACATGAGGAGAGCAGAAAGTCTATAGTATTTCCGTAGTCGCTTGAGTTGTATGGAAACCCCGCGGGTTGTGCACCTCACTTGGTAAGCATAGTTCCCATAGCCAATAACTGTATAAAGAAAATAAATTGTATATAAAAAAAACGTTAACCTATAAATAAGGACTGATTATTAACATTTTATGTAGCACATATATTAAGTAAACTGAAACGCTTTTATTTGCTATGTAATACGGCTTCTCCTTTAATTTTTTATGAAATATTGCTTTATAAGCCTGCTAAAATGGTGTGTAGAATGTTACACTATTTTATTTTATTTTCATCAGAATGTTATAAGTGGGTATGACTTCTTATAACAGAAATAAGCTACAGCCATTTATTACGTTTTATATAAAATAGATAACTGGGTGGGATTGATTAATCATTCTTTTTACTTTTTATTTTCTCATAAAAGAAACAACCCTAAGCAAAGAGAATATTATATTACCTAAAACATCTAAAAAATAAATCTATAAATTGTTTTACTAACCTCAACTAAGACAATTTACAATAGCTATACGTAGTTATAAAGGAACAATGAAACATTTTACAATGTAGTTAGAACAATCAATCAACATTCTAAATAAGCAATATTTTTTTCTAAATAAAAAAAAAAATTCTAGTGAATAATATTCAGAAGCCTTTCATTGATGGCTTTAAACTCTTATACATTTTAGAAAAAAAAAACTTACTCGTTCTTCTCTTCTTAAAAAAAAAATATTGATCTTTACCTTACCAAGCTGCCAGCAAGAACCAATCAATAAGAAATCTAAAATAATAATTAAAATATAATAAACCAAGATACATATATACAATACATTGAAATAAAAGGAATTTAAAATGTGTACCATAAAGTTCACATTAAAACAACGACAATAATCCTATTAGAAAAAAATAAAAAAAAAAACTTTTATAAATTTAAAATAACAAAAAAATATAAGAATAATATTTTATGCATTTAACATCCGTTTTCGTATCGTTGCGTATCAATAGAACTTTAATAAAGAGAAATATGTATTGTTAAATAATCCATAACATTTTTTTATAAATTGGATTAATATAAACAAATAGTTATATATATATCTATATATACTCATGTAAACATACATATTTATATTGGGCATGAATTTTTATGAGAATAATATTTTAAAACTAAAAATATATACATAACCGGAATTTGAAATTGGTTTTCTTTCGTCAGCTGTCCTATCCTTGGTTGAGCTGAGTTTTTGATGATCTTGCAGTAAACCAAGACCAACCAACATTTTTCTCCAGTCAACTACTTCTAATCTTCAGAGTCGGTGCTGAGAATATGGAAAAACTACTTTTGCAGACTGTATAACGGTGACGAAAGCCAACATACCGCTGTCAGGCAGAATGAACCATTCAACATGGACGATGATAGTAAAAATTTCCTTCCACCTGACTAAAACGAAGTGATGATAGTAATATCCAAGCTGAAATCCAACAAGGCTGCTGGACTTGACGGCTTAGGTTAGGTTAGGCATTGACATACTATATATGGACTGCTAGTGAAATGTCAGTTCTATACAATCTCTGTCCAAAAAATTACGCCAACATACTGTGGAAACAAGTTTCTTAAATTCCTCCATAGAATGGTGGAGACACCTCATGGGTTTGTGTGGATTTGCTAAGTAAAACGGTTGAAATTCAAATTGTTGAGGCATTGTTTGCAACAGATGTCACCTGCAAAATGTGCTAGTTCAAATCATACTGATAGATGGAACCAACAAAATTTAAATGAGAAATCGTTATATCTGTGGCCACAAACCATAACCGCCTAAGTCTGTTTTCACAGATTCTCAGAAAACAAGTTTAAAGTTTTCTTTTTTACCGAAATCGTATGGGATTTTGGAATTCTAGTGTTGTTTCTTTGCCCATAACTCGGTAACGACAACAGATAATAGAGTAAAAAATTTACAACATAAACTTTGAATAGCAAACCATCTTCTGGCATCTTTAACTCAATTTGGCGGTTATGGTTTGTGGCCACAGATATATTGTTTAATTGTTTGATTGATTGATAAAATCTTTATTTAGCATTGTTTTACGGTATTGTTTACTATTTTTACATTTTTGCTCTTAATTTTTTAAAATTTTATTTTTTCGAATTCTATAATATACTGCTATATTTTTAGCAATATTAGGCAAGTGATTAAATAATTGAAAACCTTGGTAAATAAGACAGTTCTGCGTTCTTGTCGTCAAAAATTTGGTAATCTAAGGTCGTTTCTATTACTAAGACTATAAGGTTGAATTACACTAACATGTAATGTATACTTAGTTAAATACTTTGGCATTAAATTATTTTTAATTTTAAAAACAAACATTGACATATTCGTAACAATTCTTTGTTTGACAGATAACCACTTTAACGCATTCAACATAAAACTTATCGAAGTATATCTATTGCCCTTTAAAATAGTTCTCATGGGTCTATTCTGCAACAATTGGAGCCTGCTTATTCGACTTTAATTACATAAAAACAAAACAGTGGAACAATATTCTAAATGAGGTTTAACATTTACATTATATATATTTATCGCCGTGAATACTGTCACATGTTTTTGGATTCTTTTCAAAAAACCTATTTTTTTTGCAATTTTCTTACACAAATAATCTACATGACTCTCAAAAACAAGATCTTTATCAGTAATAATACCTAGATATTTTATTTCCTCTACTCTTTCAATAGTCTCATTTTCAATTACTAAGTTTAAGTTTAAGCTTGTTTTATTACTTAAAATCATACACTTAGTCTTCTTTGCATTAATTTTTAACTTGTTTTAACAAAGTCACATATAAATATTATCCAAATCTTTTTGGATTTTTCGATGACAATTTTCGACGTCGTTCCCAGATATGAATACCAGAGCATCGTCGGCAAACAGCGCCAGTTGGCACATACTTCACAACACTTTGGAAGTCATTAATATAAGTAATGGACAGTAGAGTACCTAGTACCTAGTTCACCTCCTTCGGCTTTGAAAGTTCACCATTTACTTTGACTCTTTGGGATCGGTTCGAAAGATATGAGGCGAACCAGCTCAGCTCGCAGTTTTTGACACCGTAATTTTGCAATTTTTTTTAAAATAAATTCCCCTGCCAATCGTCTCAAATGCTCTTTTAAGGTCCAAAAACACACTGTATACACACTTTTTATTTGCTATGCACTCCTTCCAGCTTGTTAAAACGTAATTTAAGGCCGTTTCACATGAGTGGGATGTTCTAAAATCGGATTGTGATTCGATTATTAGATGATTTCTTTCAAAATAATCTTCGAGTTGCTTGAATATGAGTTTTTCCACAATTTTTTCATATAATGCCATCGAGTTCACCGGCCGAAATTCGTCACACTTTTTAGTATTAGAAATTTTTGCAGTCGGACTCACAATTGATTCTTTCCAAGAGTCAGGAAAGGTTCTCGTTTGAAAAGTTTTGTTAATTAAAGACTGTAAGACCGGACCCAATAGATCAAAACGATCATTGTATATTTTAGGACACAGAAATGTACAGTCTCTTTTGTTTTTTAGTTTTCGAAGCACTTCTTGTATATCACACACTGAGACACAAACGAACGTAAAGGTGGAGTCAGTATTATTTACAACATTAACAAAAGCTATTGACGGAATGGATTTGTTTACTTCATTAACACTGTCTACAAAAAAGTCATTAAATTTATTAGCAATTAATTTATTGTCACTAACACTTATGTTATCAAAAAGAACATCAACAATCTCACTTTCCTCTTTTTTTAAAACAAACTTTTTTAAATTACACCACATATCCTTTTGGTTATTTGCGTTGTCCACTTTACTTTTAATATAATTGCTCTTACATTTACTTATCTCTTGCTTATATTTGTTCCTAGTAGTTGCATATATTTTCCAGTCTTCATCTAAACCGCTAAGTACCGCTTTTGCATGTTTCTTAATTTTGATGGTCTTTAAATTTTGCAAGTAACTGTTGAACCACAAATTTTCACTATGCTCCCTACGTTTTTGAACTATAAATTTCATTGTAGTACGTCTAAGTATGGCTACGAATGTATCTCCAGCCATATTAACGTCTGAAGTATCACTTTTGGAAGACACTTGATAACTCTGCAGTTCACAGTAGTAACTATTTCTATTATATTTAAGAAATTTAGTATATTGATCTACTCTATTCACTTTGGTTTTGATATTTAATTGTATAACAATTGTTTCGTGATCACTTATTCTAAAATCATTTTCCGTTTTAACTGTTATATTTTAGTTATTAGTCGCAGCGTAATCTAATAAAGTTCTGGTAGTTTTGGTTACTCTTGTTGGGTCAATTACCATTTGATAAAAAGCATTGTCACTTATTAGCTTAAAAACTTCTCTTCTATAAATATCCCTTACAGAAAACCAATTTATATTCAAATCGTCAGCTATAATTAAGTCTTTTTTATGATCACAAACATTCTTCAATAATCCGTTAAATTCATTACAAAATTCCCTATTTGACATACTGGGGGACTTATAGATTCCAACAATCAAACACGTATAGTTACCGAAACACACACAAATTTGTAACCACCATATATCTTTATTTTTAATAAATTTGACTATATTTATTGCTCGAATATATTTCCTTAAGTATATTATTACACCTCCCGTATGACTAGAATCGCTATCACATCGAATTATGGTATAGTTCTTTATGCTTATTTCACTATCATTAATACTTTTAGTTACGTGCGTTTCAGACAGAACTATTATGTCAAAATCATTATTATTGTTCTATTTGGCTTCTTAATAAAAATAATTGACTAGAAGTTTCTATTCGACTTCTTAAAAGACTAGAAGGTGTGTATCCAATGAGGTCAGTTTATTAACTAAAAATCAATTCAGGTTGTTGTACATTATATATATATTTTTTGAGATAGAAAGGAAAGTCACTTAGATTTAAATATTATTATAATGAGAGAGTGACTGATATTTAAGTACTTTTATTATATGACAATTATATATCACATTAAGCAACTCATCAAAATTATTTTTCAATCCTTGGATATTTAAATAAATTATTTTTGGTGTTTTTAATTGCTAAAAAGCTATTCTGTTTTTTTGAATTTCAACTTTTTTTTTTGAACACTTCACAAGAATGGCTTCTACAATCATGGTCAACATTTGGACTTAATCCTAATTTTTTGTTTGCTTTATCACAATTATTGCAGTTCAGTATTGTTTTATCATACATGCATTTAAATGCATTTGACTGCCCTATAAGTTGCACAATATTCATATTTTTATTATGAATCATTTTTTTAAGTAATATGTCAATGAAAACACTGCCTTTGTACACCCAACTGCATCCAACGAAATTTCAAACAAGTGTGTTTCCATTTTTTTCCGCTTCGAACCAAGAGAGCTAGCGCTAATGTTGAAACCAACGCGAAGTTGCTACTAGCAGTCCATATATATTATGTCAATGAGGTTAGGTTAAATGGGTTAGCTGCAACGAATGAGGGCAGCCTGCACTCGGATCTCAAATGGATCCATTGTGCTCCCCTGACATGGAGTTTCATCGCTGAAGAACTGAAAAGAGAGGAAAAACAAAATGGCTAGAATTCTGTGTTAATGGAACGGCCTCCTCTGAACCAACCTGAAGAAGTTATGAATTTCATGATGATTGCTGGCTTTTCAGACAGGTCGCCCAGGTGGTTAAAGAAATACTCCCCAAGGGTCGTCCTCCTGGTATTGCAGAGACTAGGGCATTTGCAAAGGAAGTGTCCCGTGTCCTCCTCTACGTCTGTGTTGCCGCATCCTCTGCAGAGCTCATCTGTACTTAGCCGCACTCTCTTCCGGTGGGCCGCCAATAGGTTGTGGCCGATAATGATACCTATAAGAAGCGCCAAGTTTTGTCTATTTTGAGTGAGGATGAGCTTGGTTTTCATCTTGTCATGTTTTTGAGACTCGGCATGGTGGGAGCGCTTTCCATCTTTCTTCTGCTTGTCGTTTGAAGTCAAGTGCTATGTTTGATTTAACAAGTTTTAGGGGAGGAAGGACTTAGCTCAGGTCCTACAACGAGGTGGCGAAGGATCACCTCGTGTTCGGCATCTGCGACAGCGGAAACGAGGAGGGGCGTATCAATGAAGACAACTGGACGCTCCTTGAGGCAAGACTTGTGTCAGACGTGCTGGCGCATTGTCTTAAAAATCCAACGGATACGCCACCGACCTTTTCGGACACTGGCTGGTAGCTTAACGGTGCAAAGCTCTTGAAATGCAACAACAGCAGCTCCATCACGTTCCTCAAAGAAGCACTGCCCAAGCTTAACCACCTTTGGGCCAAAGATGACCTATCGGTCTGTCACTGGAGCGGTATAAAGGTCCGTCCAAGAGCCCGAACTTGGATTCCTCCAGGACCATGCAACGAATCGGATATCCTCAAGCTAATCCGCATTCAAAATCCAGATCTTCCAACCGTCAACTGGAAGATCATCAAAACCGACGAACCGGTAGAGGCAGGAAGGTTAGGTTCATTCGTCCTCAACCAAGAATCCATGGAGCTTTTAAGCAAAAGGGATTATAAAATATTCTACGGCATGGAAGAACTGGTGCTGAAGATCCACGAGAAAGACGAAAGGCTCATCTCAGGTATGGTTTCCTCTATAAGCAGCCTTGGATTGGACACCGAACCAGATAGACTTCCGTCTCACTCACAACCGACGGCTTCCACTTCGACCCAGATCGTAACGCCAGCTGAGTCAGAAGGCGTAAAAGTAATAATTGAACCGGTCGGTACACTAGCTGAGTCAGCAGGTGAGATAGAGACAGTTTCGCTGCCAAAGCATAATAGTGGTGAATCTTCTGAGTCGGAGGATGGTGACACCACAGTAATAGAGTCAGAAATGATGCTCCGACTGGTACAGATTAATCTACACCACTCAACAGCAGCGTCTGCTAACCTTTTGCTCCGCACCCTTACGGGGTGGTTCTAATGGCGCCAGTGGTTGCTATGCAAGCAAGTCTCTGTATTTTAGTCAACTCTTTGAGATGTGTTTTTCGCTGCTTTTGGCCACCAGACAATGCACCCATATAAGAATGGATCTGACTATGACTATGTACATCCAGTGGATGATGCCCGGTTTGGGTCCCCATTTTTTACCAAAAATTCTGCTGCAAACATAGAATGCAATGTACGCTTTCTTTATTCTTTCATTTGTGTTATCTCTCCAGCTCAGTTTGCAGTCAAGTATGCACCCTAGATACTGTGCCTTACCCGAGACTTGGAGTGGAGTGTCACGGAGTCATAAGGGTCCGAAACCAGGGATTATTTTTTTACTGGTGAAGAGAACCACTTCTGTTTTCGGTGGATTAACGTTCAGTCCACAACTTCTGCCGGACATACGTAGGTCGATGTCGTCTGCATTAACAACAACTTTTACTCCGTTATGTCCCAATTTTAAAAGGATCTCGTTAGCGTCTAGAGTCCATAGTAGAGGAGATAGGATCCCTCTTTGCGCGGTTCCTCTAGAGGCCAGTGCATTTACTTGGCTGTCACCCAGCTCCGAGTTGATGTGTCTCGTCTTGAGCATACATTCTATCCAGTCGGAGAGGGTGGAGTCGGTCTAGTGATAATCTTATTGATTCGGTTTTCACATTGTTAAAGGCTACTTCCACGTCTCAAAAGTCCGTTAAAGTGAATTCTTTGTGGTAGAGTGATTGGTCGATGATTGGCACCACTTCGTGAAGGCCCGTTTCTACTGAACGTCGGTTTGTACAGGCATGTTGTGCTGGAGACATGTCTCTACGACTTATTTTTGGAGCGAATGTGTAGATCTTCTTTCTTTCGAAAGTCTTCAAGACCTGACCTCTACTGCGTCGTCCCTCCGGGTTAGATTCGAAGACTGCGGACCGGAGCGTTGGTGTCCATTCACTCTACATGTCCTAGCCATCTCAGACGTCCAATGTGCAGTTCTTGACCAGGTCGATATCGCTGTACAGCCTCGCTTATCGCTAAACCCATTTTGGCCGCTTCCACCTCAATATCTACCATATATCGTCGGCGTATGCAAGCAGTTGTACAGCCTTGTGATAGATTATGCCTCTGGTGTTGGCTTGTGTTCCGCACAATCCGTTCAAGTACAATATTAAAGAAGTCACATGACAGCACGTCACCTTGTCTAAAACCCTTTTCGACATCAAAAGCCTCGGTGAGGTCATTACAGACCTTGATGGAGCAGCGAGCGTTCTCCATCGTCATCCTGCACAGACGAACAGGTTTGGCAGGGATGTCAAAACTAGACAAGGGTCTATAAAGCTCTTCTCTATAGATGCTGTCATAGGCGACCTTGAAATCGATAAAGAGATGGTGAGTATCGATTTGGAATTCTTGGGCTTCTCCAGAATCTGCCGAAGTGTTAAGAATTAATCGATGCTGGACTTTCTTGGCCTGAAACCGCACTGATAGGGATCAGTTAGGCTGTTGATGAAAGATTTCAGGCGTTCACACAATATCTTGTTGAGGAGACTGATGCCTCTATAATTAACGCAGTTGAGGGGGTCTCCTTTCTTGTGGATCAGGCAAACGATGCTGAGATTCCATTCATCAGGCATACTCTCGTCTGGCCAAATTTTAGAGATGAGTTGATGTATGCACTCTACCAATTCGTCAGCAGCTGCCTTTAGAAGTTCGGCCGGTAAGCCGTAAGTCAGGTCCAGCAGCCTTGTTGGATTTTAGCTTGGATATTGTTATCCTCACTTCGTTTTGGTCAAGTGGACGGAAATTTTGACTATCATTGTCTATGTTGAACGGTTCATTCTGCCTGACAGCGGGATGTTGGTCTTCGTCGCCGTTATACAGTCTGCAGAAGTAGTTTTTTAGTTTTTCCATATTCTCAGCACCGACTGTGATTCTACTACGAGGTTTCCATTTTCATCTCTACAGGTTTCTGTGTGGGTATTGCTTCTCTGCCACGTTCTTTTTTCATTTGGGTAAAACTTCCGTACATTGTTCCTGGAGTATAAACTCTCGATATTCTCAAACGAGCGCTTCTCATGCTCTTTCTTCTTCTTTTGGAGAAGCCGATGTTCTTCCCGTATCTTTTGCTCGTAGATCTCACGAGCAGCTCTAGTCTTCCTTTGCAGCGCCGCTTTATATGCCTCTTGTTTTGCTGCATGCACTCGCCGGCATTCTTCGTCAAACCGGGGTTTCGCGGTGGTGGGCGAGCGAGATCCAGCACATCAGTCGTGGCGTGTCCGATGGGATGTTGGCAGCGTTGTCACTGGTCTTCGGCACTTGATGCTGTCGGCATAGGGGTGATGACTCTAAAGAACAGTCAGTTCTTAGTGATGAAGAACATAAAAAATACAAGTACGTAAAAGTTTTAACATTTTGAGAGCCGTTTTATTTGTAAAGTTAATCTTCGATAAAACTAATAGTATGTGGTACAATTATAAAGTTTTGATAACTAGATAAAGTTCTTTGGCGTATACTTAACAAATTGAATTCAAAGTACATCACACTAAAATATACTATTGTATACACCATTTGTTTTTATATATCTTTTAATCTGTCTCTTAGGAGTAATTGACGGACTTGATTTATGTGATCTTTAAGCCAACATAGATGCTGGTGGTTATCTTATCTGTTTTGGTGATATGAGTAAGTGTTTTAATAAAATAATATCTTAATGTTACAATAATTGGGAATGTCACTGAGGATAGAATTCCTGTGCAAATGCCGGTAACTAGCATGGCCGAGGCGAACATTCCAGCTATTCTTTGATGTATGCGAGCGACAGACTGCGGAGCATACATCATGCCAAGTGAACTGAAAAATAAAAGCGATTAAAAATTTAATCCGACTGAATGGATTATTTTTATAATTTAAATAAGAACGATCACAATAGTGTGTAGTATATAATTAGTGCATCTTGCTCCAGTCAATACTCCCCACACATGGATTCAAATTATGATAAGACCGTAAGAATTAAACTCGTTGTTTAGACTATCCATACCGAGAAACAGCAAGAAAGCCGCTGATTTCTTACAGGCGTCCGGGAGCCCCAAAAATTAAGGGAGCACTTTTCGCAAGGTGTGGAAGCAGTCAGCAGCTCAATGCCTGCAATCATCCAAGATCATTGGTGTGCTGTGAAAAATGTTTTTACATCTGGTGTTGAAAGAATTGTCGGTCGATCGCAGAGAAGAGATGGGGCGTGGCTTTTTGAGAATACATGGAGACGGACTGATGAACGAAAACAGCTGAAAGCTCGCGTTACAGCTACCCCAGGAGCAGGGAGAAGCGAGCTAGAGTCCGTATATCGCATGAAGATGAGAGAAGTTCAGCGTAGCCTGCGACGTGACAGGCGCAACTACATCAACGCGCTGGCCACAGAAGCAGAAGAAGCTGCACGGAGGTGTGACAACAGGACCGTCTACAGAATCACCAAAGAGCTGACAGCTGGTCGCTGCTCCAGCCAACACCCAGTGAAAAGCCTAGACGGCTACTTGCTCATTTCGGATGAGGACCAACTCAAGAGATGGAAAGAGCATTTTGCTACGGTTTTGAACCGTGTATTCGCTAGCGATATGCTCCCAAATCAGACTGAGATGCCCGATGTGAGAAGTTCCCCAATACGCACCACGACTCCCAGTAATGATGAAATCACTACCGCGATCAAGGCACTCAAAACCAACAAGGCGGTAGGACATGCCGGTATTCCAGCAGAGCTCTTACGAGCAGCGTCAACAACATCGGCTGAGGTTCTGCTTCCGCTTATAGGGAGAGCTTGGGAGCTGAGAGCTTTTCTAACGAGTGGAAAAAGGGAATGATCGTCAAGCTTCCTAAAACAGGAAATTTAATGGAATGTGAAAACTGCAGGGGTATCTGCGTGCTGCCTGCTGTAGCTAAGATAATAGATAAAATCATCCTGGAGCGAATCAAACAGTATCTTGATGCCACTGAGGATGCCGATGCACACTCGATGCCGAACAAGCAGGTTTCCGCTCTGGATCCTCCTGTGCCGACCACATCAATATCCTGCGGATTATCATCGAACAATGCGTTGAATATCGATCGCCACTCCACTTGCTGTTCATCGATTTTGAGAAGGCGTTCGACAGTGTCTACAGGGAGTTTATTTGGCGAGCCTTACGCAGGAAAGGTATCCCCGATAAACGAATTGCTATTATCAAAGCTACATATGAAGGCTTCAAATGTGACGTTCTGCACAGAGGAATGTTGTCTGAGGAATTTTAGATCCAAAGTGGGGTAAGACAAGGCTGTATCCTTTCACCAATATTATTCCTATTGGTGATTAGCGATGTGCTTCGTGCAGCTTTGTCAACGGGAAACGGAGGAATTCGATGGACTCTTACATCTCAATTGAATCATATTGACTACGCTGACGATGTATAGGTACTTACTCTCTTACAGAATTATGGACCTCCACCAAATGACAGCAGATGTTGGGAGGGAGGCGGGTGTCGTCGGGCTGAAAATGAATACGGCAAAAACTAAAATTATCAGCCTTGAAACTAACTCATCGGTTCCAATATGCATTGCTGGACAACCGATAGAGAGAGTAGAGGATTTCCAGTATCTTGTGAGTATTGTCTCGACCGGTGGTGGAACCGAACTAGATATAGCCAACAGGATCGCCAAAGCAAAGTCCGCGTTCGGGATGTTGTCCAAAATATGGCGAAGCAATGCAATCAGTTTGAACACCAAGATAAGACTGTTCCGCCCCAACGTTGAATTCGTGCTGTTATATGGTTGCAGCACGTGGAGAGTGACCACTACTATCACCAGAAAGCTGCAAACGTTCGTTAATAGGTGCCTGCGCAATATCTTAAGGATTTTCTGGCCCAATCGTATCTCTAACGAACACCTTTACGAGAGAACGGGTCACGAACCAATAGGCACAATCATCCTACGACGGAAGTGGCAGTGGATTGGTTACACGTTCCGAAAAGGCGACAGTTCTATAGCGAACCATGCTAAGCAGTGGAACCCTTTAACTCAGTATGGCAGAAGACCTGGCGGTCCGAGGAGAACTTGGCGCAGAACAGTCGAGAAGTAGGCACGGCAATTGGATAAAAATTGGGGAGAGCTAAGACACATACAGGTGGGCAAAATCGCATCATCACCTCCCCGTGGTGCCCGCTGGATAGCTATCTGATAGTAAACTAACGATGAGCGTATGCTGAGTCTGACGATATACGGGTAGCTGAACACTCGGACCTGCTTAAGCACATCTGGGTGAACTTTAGCGCGCATATGTTTAACTGGACGAGGCATCTCTTGTTGACCTGATCGGCTGAAATATGCGTCTCAGAAGTCTAACAAGAGGTCCTCAGAAGGAGGACGTGTGGCGGATGAATTCTCTCGATGGAATCAACGGTGACGTCTACAGGCCAGCGGAAACCTTACCGGAGCTACTTCGACATATTTGAAGCTGAGGTCTGTAAGGATTTTCAATACTACGTCAGGGTATTGCAAAAGAGATGGTGGCGGATGAACCCTTAATGGGCCAACGGCAGCGCTCATATCCCCGAAGTGGGTTACTGACATCGGTGTATCCGGCCCCTCGTCCTAGGGGTTGCTAAAAAAGGATCTGGTCCTCCAGGTTGGGGGTTATGCCGTCGGGTTGACTTCCCTACCACGTAAAAAGCCTTCGGTTACGAAGCAACCAACAGCCTCGGATACGGATGAATTTACTGTTGACGACCCAACCAAACGTAAAAAGGACAACGATCTTCGTGTCTGCACGTGGAATGTTAGGTCCCTCTACAAACCACGTGCAGCCGAACAACTTGCGGAGGCCCTAGAGTGTCTCAAAGCAGACATTACCGCCATCCAAGAAGTGCGATGGGATGTGCCGGGCAAAAGGAGTATGAAAAACTGCGACATCTACTACGGCGATTGGTACAGACAAAAAGGACAGCGTCTATTCGGGTGCGGATTCGTTATTGGAGGCAGACTTAGGCAAGAAGTCTTGAGTTTCAGGCATATGAACGAGTGTCTTATGACTATCCGTATCAAGGCTAAATTTCCCAACATTAGCCTAATATGCGTTCACGCCCCTCATGAGGAGAAGGACGACTTCTACCAGCTCTTGGACAAGACGTATGAGCAATGCCCTAGCCACGACGTTAAAATTATCCTAGGTGATTTTAACGCAAAGCTAGGAAGAGAGTAGCGTGGTCGGAAAGCACAGCCTGCACGACAACACATCCGACAATGGACTCAGGCTAATCGACTTTGCAGCGGGGCGAAACTTTGTCGTAGCTAGTACGCGGTTCCCACGTCTCGATATTCACAAGGGAACATGGCTCTCCTTTGATCGAAAAATCGTCAACCAAATCGATCACATTGCGATCGACGCAAGGCACTCTTCCAGTATTCTGGGTGTCCGGACTTTCCGAGGAGCCAACGTGGAGTCGGATCACTACCTAGTTGTTGCAAAGGTACGTATGCGGATATCCAGAACGGAGCGAAATCAACCAAATACTGTGAGGAAATTTGTCATCGGGCGGCTACAATCGCAAGAGACCGCCAGATCCTTTGCCGATCGTGTTTCTTCTAATCTCAATCTAAGTCCTATGCCGCCAGCAGCAAATGCGGAAGACCAGTGGCAGCGTTGCCAACAAGCCATCAGAGATGCCGCCTCTGATGTACTGGGTTTCTCTCGGCCACCACAACGAAACCCCTGGTTTGATGAGGAATACCGGCAAACACATGCAGCATAACAAGAGGCGTACAAAGCGGCGCTGCATAGAAGGACTAGAGCTGCTTATGAACTCTACGTGCGCAGGAGAAAAGAGGAACTTCGACTTCTCAGAAAGAAGAAAAACGAGCATGAGAAGCGCTCGATCGAGGAGATTGAGAGACTTTATTGCAGATATAAGATTCGAAAATTTTACCAAAGGGTAAAAAGAACATGCCAGGGTTTCAAAGCCAGAACAGAAGCCTGCAGGGACGAAAATGGCAACATAGTAGTGGAATCGCAGTCGGTGCTGAGGATATGGAAGGAACACTTCTGCAGACTGTTAAACGGCATGATGACCAATATTCCACTGTCAGGCAGAATGAGCCATTCAACAGTAACGGTGGCAGTCAAGATTCCCGTCAACCCGATCAGAATGAAGTGAGGATAGCGATATCTAAACTCAAATCCAACAAAGCTGCTGGAGCGGACAGCCTTGCCGCTGATTTTTTCAAGGCAGGAGGAGATGAGTTGGTAAGGAGCATGCACCAGCTCATCGGTAAAATCTGGTCGGATGAAAGTATGCCCGATGAATGGAACCTCAGCATCGTTTGCCCGATCCTGAAGAAAGGAGACCCTCTGAACTGCGCCAATTACAGAGGTATAAGTCTCCTCAACATCGCATATAAAATCCTGTCTGCCGCATTATGTGAACGCCTAAAACCGATCGTCAACAACCTGATAGGTCCTTATCAGTGCGGTTTCAGGCCGGGAAAGTCCACCATTGACCAAATATTCACACTACGGCAGATCTTGAAAAAAACCCATGAATACAAAATCGATACGCACCACCTCTTTATCGATTTCAAAGTTGCCTATGATAGCGTGTATAGAGACGAGTTATACAGAGCCATGTCTAGTCTTGGCATCCCTGCCAAGCTCGTCTGTTTGTGCAGAATGACGATGGAGAACTCTCGCTGCTCCATCAAAGTCGGTAAGAACATCACCGAACCGTTCGATGTCAGGAATGGTCTTAGACAAGGTGACGCGCTATCATGCGGTCTTTTTAACATAGTACTTGAGAGAATTGTACGAAACTCACAAGCTAACACCGGAGGTACAATCTTTTACAAGTCTGTACAACTACTCGCTTATGCCGATGAAATTGACATAGACGGAAGAACTCAGCGGGCCGTCAATGGGGCACTTACGAGTATTGAGATCGAGGCAGCAAAGACGGGTCTAGCGGTCAATAAAAGCAAAACAAAATATATGCTGTCTACAAAAAAGGACACCCAACATCGGCGTCTTGGACAGAACGCCACAATAGACAGATACAATTTTGAGGTAGTAAAGGATTTTGTCTACCTAGGCTCTATGGTGAACTCCGCAAATGACATCAGTAGGGAGATCACACGAAGAATTACTCTTGCCAATCGCTGTTTCTATGGGCTAAAACGGCAATTGAGTAGCAAAGCCCTATCTCGAACTACTAAGGTAACTCTTTATAAGACTCTAATCATTCCTGCTGTATTGTGCAGAGGCATGGGCTTTGACAAAACCGGATGAGGATGCCCTTGATTATTTCGAGAGAAAAGTTCTTCGAGCGATCTTTGGTCCCGTCTGCATAGACGGTGAGTGGAGGAGAAAGTACAATGCCGAGCTATACGGCCTGTACAAGGACATCGACTTAGCCAGAAGAGTTCACATACAGGGACTAAGATGGCTGGGTCATTTAGAGCGGATGGAGCCCAACGTTCCCGCTAAGAAAGTTTTCGAATCCACCCCGGATGGACGTCGCCGTAGAGGACGACCTCGCGGTAGGTGGCCCAAACAAGTGGAGGGGGACCTCAACCAACTTGGCGTGCGCAACTGGAGGCAGCTGGCTCGTAATCGTGCTGGCTGGAGAGGTTTGTTGGTTGAGGCCCAGGTCCACCCCGGACAGTAGTGCCATCTATGTAAGTAAGTAAGAGCTAAGATACATTGCCAGAAACCGTACACGATGGCCTGTAGGCGTAGTAGAGGCCCTAGAGCCCACAAGGGGATACAGGGCATAAGCATTGTGTTTTGGATGCATAAAATTCCATTCTATTGGTTGAAGCTCATTTGATTATGCTGTCCAGTTCGGAATTTAATGTGTTAAATATACGGTGACATTTCTCTTCTACGGCTGAAGAGTTAAGAGTAGAGAAGAACACCTCATCAGAACTTTGGGTTAGATACCATCTGGAGCAGAGGGTTTGAGTACGTTAAGTACTCCTGTAACTGTACGGATGCGAAAGTAGACCTGTCGCATGGGATGCTCTAAAGTACAGACGAAGGCAAGGCATTATTTAACAACGTGAAGCTCGCCGCAAAGTGAGCAGCAAGCAGATTGGCCTTATCTAAGAAACTGACAGCGGGAATGTCATTGTCAGTGAGCGTAACAATCAGATAGCGTTTCATTGTTATTATAGTACTGATGATTCGGCCAAATGCAGGGCGTTTCTGAGGTACCATAAATCTCATAAAACCAATATCTAGAAGGTTCCAAGTGTTATTTTGTCTTACCTCAGATAGCCATGGGTACATGACATTATGACGGCGATAATCCAATATACCCAATCATTTTTAATTAAAACCGGTAGAGAGCGTACAACGTTCTTAGGGTGATAGTTACAGAACAGTAGCAGTGGGACAAATACGGAACGCAATAAAACAGGGATAAAAAGATATTCCGGGTCTGGCTGAAAGAATAGATTTAATTACTTGTTTTCACCGATACACTATTCACAGGCTTACCCATTGTACCCAATACGCCAGCAAGCTTCCAAGCATGGCAAACAAGTTAAAGGTTAAGAAGCATGTCACAACGGTGAAGTGCTTTGCAGAAATAATAAAGTTCTTATCAGACTGTTTGATATCTAAAATACAATAGATACGTATGTAATAAATTAAAATAAAATATAGCTACAGTACCCCGTAAATACTTACCTGAATGCATGGCTGGAAAAACAGCTATAGTAACGAATAATACAAAAAAGGCATTGAAAGCCTGCGGGAAGGTTTGTTTAAATATCAACCAATACGGTGGCTTCCTTCCATCATCGATTTGATTTGATTCCTTTTCTCTCATCAGTTCGTTGTACCTATAATACCTCTGAATAATACTGAATATAGTAACTAGACCCTTAGTAGCTCTTTAGTTTGACCTACATTAAGTGGCAGTGCGAAGAACGTGTCAAGGCATACTAGCAAGAAAAACATCGCTGCAATAAAATAGTAAATAGCAGCTGTTCTACATGAACTAAATATCGCTGAGCTACTAATCGAGACTATTGTAACGAATAGCCCGCTAATATTGAATCCTAAAATAACACCTCCAGTATATCGTCTTGGCAGTATGGCGACCATACCAAACACATTATTTCGGTAAATTCCATTGGCCACTGGAATCGTAAAGCGTGGGAGGTATGAGCAAATCCGTGTGCTCAACTTCTTGTACTTACTGTTCAATACAACAACGCTAAGCATTGTTATCCAAAAGAAAACATCCGGCCAACTGGACGAATCACACATTGCTAGCACCACAGTCACCATGAAGACACAGATTTCGATTAGGATACAGCATACAATACGTTTCGATATATCACCCCTACAATAAGTCGCTATTCAAATATTCATCCTTTTTGACGATTGTCGAAATAGCGACAACCAGAATCGAGGTAATTGTATTTGTACTCACCCCAAATGAACGAACACATTTAGCCAATTAAATATCAGATTTGGAACTTGTGCGGCTAGACAGATGTAGTCTAAAAAATACGTCGCATAGTTTGTTTGAACACCCGTGTAGGAAACGTCCAGTTTGAAATCCACAAAATACTGCAACACAAATTTAACAATATTTACCTAAATTTTGTGAACATTATTTTGGAATTCTTACCTCCTTTGCTGTTATGAACATATTCCAAGGCATGAGAATCCCAAGGCCGTTCAACGTAAATGTGAGAAACACCAATTTCCATTTATCGTGGGGCGGGATAATCTCCATTCAGGCGCTATCAATTGTCATTACAGAATGACTCAGTCTGGTCAGGTTTGAGAATAAACAAATTTGATGATCAAAATGGGATAGCCTACTGAGAACGCAAGGCGATCAGCACCTTTCTAGACGAAGGCCTTCTTTACTTGTACTTATGTCCTGTATCCCCTTGTGGGTCCTAGGGCCTCTACTACACCTACGCGCCATCGTGTACGGTTTCTGGCAATGTGTCTGAGTTCTCCCCAACTTTTCCCTAACTTCTGTGCCTCCTTCTCGACTGTTCTGCGCCAAGTTCTCCTCGGACCGCCAGGTCTTCTGCCATCCTGAGTTAAAGGGTTCCATTGCATAGCATGGTTCGCTGTTGAACTGTCACCCTTACGGAACGTGTGACCAATCCACTGCCACTTCCGCCGTTGGATGGTTGTGCCTATTGGTTCCTGACCCGTTCTCTCCTATAGGTGTTCGTTAGAGATACGATTGGGCTAGAAAATCCTTAAGATATTGCGTAGGCACCTATTAATGAACGTTTGCAGCTTTCTGGTGATAGTAGTGGTCACTTCCACGTGCTGCAAGCATATAACAGCACGAATTCAACGTTGGAGCGGAACAGTCTTATTTTGGTGCTCAAACTGATTGCATTCCTTCACCATATTTTGGACAACATCCCGAACGCGGACTTTGCTTTGGCGATCCTGTTGGCTATATCCAGTTCGGTTCCACCATCGGTCGAGACAATACTCCCAAGATACTGGAAATCCTCTACTCTCTCTGCAATGCATATTTGAGCCGATGAGTTAGTTCCAAAGCTGATAATTTTAATTTTTGCCGTATTCATTTTGAGCCCGACGGCGCCTGCCTCCCTCTCCACATCTGCTGTCATTTGGTGGAGGTCCATAATTCTGTGGGAAAGTAAGCATACATCGTCAGCGTAGTCAAGATGTTTCAGTTGAGATGTAAGAGTCCATCGAATTCCTCCGTTCCCGTCGACAAAGCTGCATGAAGCACATCGCTAATCACCAATAGGAATAATATTGGTGAAAGAATACAGCCTTGTCTTACTCCACTTTGGATCTCAAATTCCTCAAACAACCTCCCCCTGTGCAGAACGTGATATTTGCACCCTTCATATATACCTTTGATAATAGCAATTAGTTTATCGGGGATACCTCTCCTGCGTAAGGCACGCCAAATAAACTCCCTGTTGACACTATCGAACGCCTTCTCAAAATCGGAGAACAGGAGGTGGAGTGCCGATCGAAATTCAATTGAAGGCCTTGATGAAGACCCAGCATTTGGTAAATATTTGATGTCATGAGAAGTGGATGCCGAGAATCCAAATCTAAGCTAACAAGTTACTTAACAAAGAAATTTTGAAATGATAGACAAATAGTTATAGACGAGCTCCTAGAGCTACTAACCAAATCTGGTTACAGAGTATGTACAGGGATACGTAGATGATGTTGTTGTCATCAGCGTTGTGGGCAAATTCGAAAACATCATGTCGGAAATGATGCAAGGTGCCCTCAACCTGATCTCGAAATGGTGTAAAAATCATCAAGCTTGGAAAAACTATCCTTGTACCCTTTTCTAAGAAGAGGAAGCTCGAACTGAAGCAAATCTCACTGGAAAACACCCTTATCAGCCCTACAGGGGAAGCAAAATATCTTGGAATAATTCTGGACCAAAAGCTTAAGTGGAACTCTCACCTAAAGAACGTATCAAAAAGGCGACCAGGGCAATGTTTATGTGCCAACGCCTCTATGGTAAAAAATGGGATCTGAAGCTCAAGATGATTTACTGGATATACAGGACAATTGTCGGACCAATGATCACCTACGCCTCTCTATTATGGTGGCTTAAAACACCACAGATCAAAGCTATGGGACAGCTAAATCGACTGCACCCATTAGCCTGTGTCGGCAATAACGGGGCAATGAAAACGTGCCCGACAGCAGCATTAGGTACAATACTTAATCTCACGTCGCTGCATCTCACAGTGCAGAAAGAAGCTATGCTTAGTGCTCTTAGGCTACCTCAGATACAAAAACTGAAACCCGGCGCTTTCACTGGTCATCTGAGCATTCTTGAAAACGTCCAAAACAACCCAATATTCAAGATTCCAGATACGATGCTCAAGAGATTTCGGTTCTCCAGGAAATTCGAAATGGTCATTAGTGACCGTCAAGAATGGAGAAACAAAGGTCTCCAGACACCACCCAGTGCACAAATCTGGTACACAGATGACTCCAAATTGGAAAATGGCAGTATCGGAGCTGGGGTCTATGGTCCCAACTTCAGGGTGCGACAGCGCTTGGTAAATCACCTACCATCTTCCAAGCAGAAGTCTATAGGATAAAACTATGTATTCGGGAATGCCTGCAGAGAAACACTACCGGAACCTGCATTTTTATCTATTCAGACAGCCAGGCAGCGCTAAGGGCCCTTAATTCCTATACGGTAAAGTCAAAGCTCGTGTGGGACTGTCTCGACCTCCTTGATAACCTCGCATCCACAAATTAGGTTACCGTAGTATGGATTCCTGGACACGAAGATTTTGAGGGGAATGAACGAGGGTACGCGCCTGGCGCCTACTCATCGGCCCTGAACCTTACTTCGGGCTATCACCCAGTGGTATCCACTCCACAGCAACAAAATGGGAAGCTAAAGGACTTGCCGAATACTGGGCCAACCAAAAGGGCCTAAGACAAGAGAAGAAGTTCATATACCCCAACAGAAATAGAGCCAGCAAGCTACTACAAATAAGCAAAGACGATTTGCGAACTCTAACGGCTTCTTTAACCGGACACTGTCCACTCCGGTACCATCTAAATGAAATGAAACTTTCAGATACGGCCATGTGCAGACCCTGCGGGGAACAAATAGAAACAGCAGAACACATTCTTTGTGAATGCACAGGGGCCGCAAAGACACGATTACTCCATCTAACGCGGGTCTCCCAGCGGATACCTGGAACATGGAACCCAAGACATTATTGAGGTTTAAGAGAGCCTTTTTAATTCTGGTTAACCATTCGGCCAGCACAATAGATCTTATAGGTCGCAGTGCATTTGAACCCCGATCATCGTATCGTATTGTAAGTGGATACCGAAAATAGTTTCGATCTCGACTGTCTATTCCTAAGCCATCCAGTACTCTGTTTGATCGTCACTTTCTGGTGTAAGGTCGGACAAGTTTTTGAACCACCAATTAGATTTTGAAATTTTGGTACCCCATTGTTATGCACATTCGCATTGCTCAAGTTGGCGCTGTGGCGTAAGTGGTTCCAAGTTCGAATCCCAGAAAACGCCAAAAAAAGTTTTTTCACGGTCCCACCTCTCGTGAACGTCTGACAAACATCCAAGAGTTGTCTCGAGAAAGCTTCTCAAAACAAATTGCCTTTCAGATACGACACTAAACTGTATGTCTCTTTCATTCGTGTGAAAAATATTACGCACACAACACGAGTGGTTGCGGAAGCCAGGCCCAGACACTTAAAGAGCTGTTGCGCCAAATATTTTTTTTTTATACAATTAGGGCATCTTGCCCCAGCCAATATCCCCCATGGGATCCAAATTATGATAAGACCGTAGACACCTTGTTTAGACTAATCATACTGAGAACTTCTAGTTTAAACTATGCGTACCTGTACCTACGTCTTCTTCTTTCTTCGTCTTCCTATTTCGAGGTTATGATCTGAACTTAAGGTATCAAAACCCTCCCACTTCACTGCATTTCTACTGATCTGCTGTGGAGTTCGCCTGTTTAACCTCATAAAGTATGGGCAGGTCTCCCAATTTCTGATCACTTTGTTACTGAGGTTAAACAAATGCTGGTAGCGCATTTGTGTGATCCAGGAGTTTTTAGACCTACTTCTCTTTCGCGATATCTTTGGAACGTTCATTGATATTGCCTTTTTAACGGGGTTCAAATGATCTCTTCCTTGAACGTAGCAATACCAGCTGAGCGGGTCACACTCTATTTTTCGTGAGATGATTTCTTTGTCGTGAAGACTCCATGGATCGTCGAACTTCTAATTCGATTAAGTTTTATTTATTGCTCAAGTTGTTAGAACGGCTGCGCAGTGGACCATGCTGCCTTAGTCAGATCTATATGCATCCATTGTTGTCTTGTATGCACCCTTCTAGTGAAAGTCGACTTCTCTTGTGCTCAGGACTGGCTTCGGCTAGAGTCTGAGCCAGGAACGGAATGTAGTTGAATTTTCCCGGGTGGCTCCAAAACGAGTCTAGGGTCTGGTGCCAGTGTCTTTGCAGAAGACGATAATATTAGTCTTTATTTCTCGTTAGGCAAATATGCATCTATTTTCCAAGCGAGAACTTATGCAATCATAATGGTCATGAACTATATTGGAAGGGTCGAAGTCGTAGGCCCAAAGCTTTGCTTAACCCTTTAGCCACTTCCAAAATAGTTCGTGAATGTAAAAACTCTTAGTCTCTGTCTCTTATCTGGGGTCCAAGTCACACTGGGATCTGGGAAAACGAGATCGCCAAAGAGATTGGTAGGCAAGGCTCAGAGGAGATTTTTTCGGGATCCAACCCAGCGCTAGGTCTTCCCGTGTCCTCGGTTAGGGCTTTCAATGCCGATTGGGTTTCTCGTGAACACAGTTTTATGTGGTATGACTCTCAAGGACGCAGGTTAACTAAACGAATGCTCTCAGATCTGTAAGAAATCAGCGTCATTTTTGCTGTATCTGATCAGAAAAAAATGCAAAAAAACTTATTAAAGTCTTGACAATCCGTGATGCTTATCGAGAGGGCGACGATACCGCAGAACGCTTTCCTGCGAGGCTTGTGCCTTTACTCGTATCAGGTGGCAGATTTTCAGTGCTGATGTGGTGTGTGCTGGTACTGCAAAATCCTCATAATTGAAGCGCTTGCTTCGCCTTCTTAGAAAGTCAAGAAAATTCTAATAATATGAGTAAACCAGGATTTTGCTCTCTGGTAGCACAATGGATCACTTGCATCTGAGTGCTCCAGTCGAGCGTTCCCAATGTCGAAAAAGGGAAAATATGTAAAATTATGAGGAGGTTGCAGCAAACTGTATAAACTATTCTCGCACACACTTTACATGTATAACTTGATATATTACCTGTTGAAAACAATGATTTTTCAATTAAGAAAAGGTGTTAATTGTACGACTACAATTGCCTTCAACTTGGGAGAAAATCCTTAGCTTGGAGGAGCGCGCTGCGATGACGTAGTCTTTAATGCAAAATGCCTCAAAGCAAATAGAGAATATAAAGTCTGCATTGAGAAACAACGGCAGTATTATCAATTAAATTATCATTTTATTACTTCAATTCAGACCTGTTTGTAATCTTGCACTAGTTTATAAGATATTAGTTTATAAGATAATAAATAAATGAAAATGAAAGAATTGCATTTCAACCGCGTCGCACCAGACACTCTGCTGAGTTTAACAGTTTAATCGTAAAACCTTAATGTACGCTACTCATACAAGATCTTTAAGGTTTCCTTTCAAGGACTGCTTGGTATTACGCGAATCCTTGAACATCAGATGATGCTCTAAGTAGTACCATTTCATAGACAGCTCTTTGCAGCATTTCCAGCCACAAAGCACCTGACTCAAATGGTGTACCAATTGTAGATGTATTTAAAGAATACCTAGCAATATAAATTTTAACTATGGTGCAATAGGTTAGGTTAGGTAGATACATAGGTGCCTTGTGACAAAAAGAGTCACTACTCAGTTAGACCAATGGTTCGGGTCCATTGTGCACAAATTATTTAACACTGGAAATGCTGTAAAGATAGTTCGCTTTTAGAACCACCCAGACAGTGATATCAATCTCAGGAGGTCCGTCAGCCCTACACTACCTATATCCTCCAGGTCCGAGAAGAAGTAACACCAAGAGTCCTCATTCTTCTGACGGAAAGGGCAGGACAATCACACAGCAAGTGGTGACGAATATATTCAATTTCTTCATCGTCCCTGTAACTTCTTCAGTAGTCGTTATGCAGCACACCGAGTGATGATTTGCCTATGATATCGGTTATCAGGAAAAAAAATACTGTGAATCAGAAGCAAAGACAACAAATAACAAAAATCTCCCCAGTTATCTGGACGCCACCCCCGGAGTTTCTCTGAAGCATAAACTACTGAGCTTCAAACCACTACACCAAATCGTTCTCCCTCTCTCTATCTATCCTTCCCAACGCCCGCACTATGTGCAAACATGTTAAGGGCATTCATAACCCATTGAGTGCGCGCAAATTATAAAATTTAAGAAAAATAACTAATGAATCTGTTAATGTTACTTGGATTGAACCTTTGGGAATTATTATATTTACTTGCTTGGTATTTGGCAGTTCCAAAGGGTTGGATTGGTCGCAAATACTTCTTTTAGGTTCGTGTAAAATTGTTAAAAGACAAGTTTGCAAATCCATCCACTAAAGTCTACTTCTTCGGATGCGCCCAACATTAGTAGCGTCTTTCTATTCATGGCCATCATCAAAAATTAGCTTTCCATTTTTGTATTTCGTTTACTATTAAAAAGATTACCGGGTACTTTTGAATATTCTTCTGTTTACGTCGAAATGTCAATTTTTAATTTGCCACTTTCGAATTTCAAGTTGGCTGCATTAGCTCAACTGTAAATGTTTGTGTTCCATAATTCCAAAAATTATTGAAGTTGAGTTGTGTGAAAGACAACACAACCAAGTTGAGTTGTGACTCATAATACTTACTTACTTAGGTGGCGCTACAGTCCGGGGTGGACCTGGGCCTCAACCAACAAACCTCTCCAGCCAGCACGGCTACGAGCCAGCTGCCTCCAGTTGCATACGCCAAGTTGGTTGAGGTCCCCCTCCACTCGTTTGCGCCACCTAGCGCTAGGTCGTCCTCTACTGCGCCGTCCATCCGGGGTGGATTCGAAGACTTTCTTGGCGGGAACGTTGGGCTCCATCCACTCTACATGACCCAGCCATCTTAGTCGCTGTATGTGAACTCTTCTGGCTAAGTCGATGTCCTTGTACAGGCCGTATAGTTCGGCATTGTACCTTCTCCTCCACTCACCGTCTATGCAGACGGGACCAAAGATCGCTCGAAGAACTTTTCTCTCGAAATAACCAAGGGCATCCTCATCCGGTTTTGTCAAAGCCCATGCCTCTGCGCCATACAGCAGGACTGGGATGATTAATGTCTTATAAAGAGTTACATTAGTAGTTCGATATAGGGCTTTGCTACTCAATTGCCGTTTTAGCCCATAGAAACAACGATTGGCAAGAGTAATTCTCCGTGTGATCTCTCCACTCATGTCATTTGCGGAGCTGACCATAGAGCCTAGGTAGACAAAATCCTTTACTACCTCAAAATTATATCTGTCTATTGTGGCGTTCTGTCCAAGACGCCGATGTTGGGTGTCCTTTTTTGTAGACAGTATATATTTTGTTTTGCTTTCGTTGACCGCTAGACCCATCCTTTCTGCCTCGTTCTCAATACTCGTAAATGCCCCATTGACTGCCCGCTGAGTTCTTCCGATTATGTCAATGTCATCGGCATAAGCGAGTAGTTGTACAGACTTGAAGAAGATTTTACCTCCGGGGTTGGCTTGTGAGTTTTGTACAATTCTCCCAAGTACTATGTTAAAGAGATCGCATGATAGCGCGTCGCCTTGTCTAAGACCTTTCCCGACATCGAACGGTTCGGTGATGTTCTTACCGACTATGATGGAGCAGCGAGAGTTCTTCATCGTCATTCTGCACAAACGGACGAGCTTGGCAGGGATGCCAAGACTAGACATGGCTCTGTATAACTCGTCTCTATACACGCTATCATAGGCAACTTTGAAATCGATGAAAAGGTGGTGCGTATTGATTTTATATTGATGGGTTTTTTCCAAGATCTGCCGTAGTGTGAATATTTGGTCAATGATGGACTTTCCCGGCCTGAAACCGCACTGATAAGGACCTATTAGGTTGTTGACGATCGGTTTTAGGCGTTCACATAGTACGGCAGACAGGATCTTATATGCGATGTTAAGGAGACTTATTCCTCTGTAGTTGGCGCAGTTCAGAGGGTCTCCTTTCTTCAGGATCGGGCAAACGATGCTGAGGTTCCATTCATCGGGCATACTTTCATCCGACCAGATTTTACAGATGAGCTGGTGCATGCTCCTTACCAACTCATCTCCTCCTGCCTTGAAAAGTTCAGCGGCAAGGCCGTCGGCTCCAGCAGCTTGGTTGGATTTGAGTTTAGATATCGCTATCCTCACTTCATTCTGATCGGGTTGACGGGAGTCTTGACTGCCATCGTCACTGTTGAATGGCTCATTCTGCCTGACAGCGGAATATTGATCATCATCGCCGTTTAACAGTCTGCAGAAGTGTTCCTTCCATATCCTCAGCACCGACTGCGATTCTACTACTATGTTGCCATTTTCGTCCCTGCAGGCTTCTGTTCTGGCTTTGAAGCCCTGGCATGTTCTTTTTACCCTTTGGTAAAATTTTCGAACATTATTAGGTACTGCAATAAAGTCTCTCAATCTCCTCGATCGGGCGCTTCTCATGCTCTTTTTTCTTCTTTCTGAGAAGTCGATGTTCCTCTTTTCTCCTGCGCACGTAGAGCTCGTAAGCAGCTCTAGTCCTTCTATGCAGCGCCGCTTTGTACGCCTCTTGTTTTGCTGCATGTGCTTGCCGGCATTCCTCATCAAACCAGGGGTTTCGTTGTGGTGGGCGAGAAAAACCCAGTACGTCAGAGGCGGCATCTCTGATGGCTTGTTGGCAACGCTGCCACTGGTCTTCCGCATTTACTGCTGGCAGCATAGGACTTAGATTGAGATTAGAAGAAACACGATCGGCAAAGGCTCTGGCGGTCTCTTGCGGTTGTAGCTTTTCGACGTCAAATTTCCTCACAGCATTTCGTTGATTTCGCTCCGTTGTGAATATCCGCATCCGTACCTTGGCTACAACTAGGTAGTGATCCGAGTCCACGTTGGCTCCACGGAAAGTCCGGACACCCAGAATACTGGAAGAGTGCCTTGCGTCGATCGCAATGTGATCGATTTGGTTGACAGTTTTTCGATCAAAGGAGAGCCATGTTCCTTTGTGAATATCGAGACGTGTGAACCGCGTACTAGCTACAACAAAGTTTCGCCCCGCCGCAAAGTCGATTAGCCTGAGTCCGTTGCCGGATGTGCTGTCGTGCAGGCTGTGCTTTCCGACCACGCTACTAAAGACTTCCTCTCTTCCTAGCTTTGCGTTAAAGTTTCCTAGGATAATTTTAACGTCGTGGCTAGGGCATTGTTCATACGTCCAAGAGCTGGTAGAAGTATCCTTTGTCGCGGCGTCCTTCTCCTCGTGAGGGGCGTGAACGCATATTAGGCTAATGTTGGAAAATTTAGCCTTGATACGGATAGTCATAAGGCGCTCATTCACATGCCGGAAACTCAAGACTTCTTGCCTAAGTCTGCCTCCAATGACAAATCAGCACCCGAATAGACGCTGTTGTCTGTAGCAATCGCCGTAGTAGATGTCGCAGTTTTTCATCCTCCTTTTGCCCGGCCCATCCCATCGCACTTTTTGGATGGCGGTAATGTCTGCTTTGACACACTCTAGGGCGTCCCCAAGTTGTTCGGCTGCACGTGGTTTGTAGAGGGATCTTAAATTCCATGTGCAGACACGAAGATCGTTGTCCTTTTTACGTTTGCTTGGGTCGTCAACAGTAAAATCATCCGTATCCGAGGCTGTTGGTTGCTTCGTGACCGAAGGTTTTTTACGTGGTAGGGAAGTCAACCCGACGGCACAACTCCCAACCTGGAGGACCAGATCCTTTTTTTTTTACGCCTAGGACAGAGGCCGGTTACACGGATGCCAGTAACCCACTTTGGGGATATGAGCGCTGCCGATGGCCCATTAATGGTTCGTCCGCCAACATATCTTTTTCAGTACCCTGACGCAGTATTGAAAATCCTTACAGACCTCAGCTCCAAATATATCGAAGTAGCTCAAGTAAGGCATCCGCTGGCCTGTAGACGTCACCGTTGATTCCATCGAGAGAATTCATCCACCGCACGTCCTTCTTCTGAGACGCATATTTCAGCCAATCAGGTCAACAAGAGATGCCTCGTCCGGTTAAACATACTTATGTGCACTGAAGTTCACCCAGATGTGCTTACGCAGTTCTGAGTGTTCAGCTACACATATATCGTCAGACTCAGCATACGCTAAGGCACTGGCCAAATTAATATGACGAATGTCGTCCAGATAAAACTAAACCACCGCGCCACCACACAGGACCTTCTGGCGCAAACTGTACGAGAGAAAAGGATCGACGTAGCCCTAATAAGCGAACCGTACAAGCCCATAAATGGAAGCAGCTGGATAGACGATACCACGAAAAAAACCGCGATATGGACCTGCGGGAGCTATGCTCTGCAGTCAGTCGGTTACCAGGCTGACCTTTTCGTATTTGCAAGGATAAATGGTGTGCACTTCTATAGTTGCTATGCGACCCCCAGTATAACACTGGCGGACTATCTAAAGCTGCTGGCCGACATCGTAGCTGACGCGCGGGGGAAACATCCAATGATTATTGCTGGAGATTTCAACGCCTGGGCTACTGATTGGGACAGTAGAACCACAGACGCAAGGGGAAGAGCTCTCCTCGAATGCTTCGCAGTACTGGACATTAGTCTAGCCAACGACGGTACAGCGGTCAATCATTGACATCACATTCATGAGCAACTCACTCCTGCGGAAAACCAAATGGCGGGTCAGCGAAGACTATACCCACAGTGACCACCAGGCAATTATATTTAATGTCGGCGAGGAGAAACGTAGACTGCGTCCCACCCTAACAGGAGCAAAGTGGAAGGACACGCTCTTCGACAAAGACATGTTCGAAGAAATGTTAAACACCAGCGCCACAACAAATAATGGATCGGCTGAGGCCCTTTCGCATCAGCTGATCCAGGTCATAACCACAGCGTGCGACGCAGCAATGCCCAGAAGGTCTGTCAGTAAAAGAGGCGAGCCCTGCTACTGGTGGACCGACTAGATTAAACGGCTCAGGGCGAAGTGCCTACAAGCCCGACGCAGATCTCAGGGATCCAGAGGCGGACAAGATTTTCAAGAGCGGCTAACCACATTTAAATTGGCGCGGCGAGAACTGGAAAGGGCCATTAAGGAGAGTAAGTCAAGGAGCTTTAGGCGGTTCTGTGACGAGGCCGAATTAGACCCCTGGGGCATGGCGTATAGAGTGGTGATGAAGAAGCTTAAAAGCAGCAGGTCTCCACAACTAACATGCAGGGCAATGGTAAGGACCATAGTAGAGCAACTATTCCCCCATAGACCAACTACTATGGTCTCCATCACGAGGGAGATCAGCATGGAGCATATACCGGCAATCACGTTACAAGAAGTCTTTTGGGCATACTGACAAATCGGGGACAGCAAAGCACCTGGACCGGATGGCATCCCGAACAGGGCAATCAAGGCGGCTGTTAAGACGAGACCGGACATCTTTCTAACAACGATGCAAAGGTGCATAGAGGAGGGGGTATTCCCTACACCATAGAAATTGCAACATTTAGTGCTACTTCCAAAGGGCAATAAGCTGCCCGGACAACCATCATCGTATCGCCCAATATGCCTGCTCGATACGCTGGGAAAGATCCTAGAACATATCATCTATGGCAGACTGCTTGCGGTGGCGGAATAAAACGGAGCCCGGTCAGACTATCAGTACGGCTTCAGAAAATCACGCTCTACCGTCGATGCCATAAAGGCGGTAGTAGATATAGCAACTGAAGCAATACAAGGGAAAAGGTGGAAATGAGGGACGAAGAAATCCTGCGCAGTAGAAACGCTCGACGCTGGTCAATTATTAGGAGATCCCTGGCCCTGGCTGAGGATAGTTACGGACTACTTCACCAATAGGAAGCTAAGATACCATACTGACGATGGCGTTAAGCACTACAGTGTTTCCGCGGGAGTCCCGCAAGGGTCGGTTCTGGGACCTCTCCTATGGAACAGTATGTACGACGGAGTTCTGCGACTTACATTGCCCGAGGGAGTCAAAGTAATTGGCTTCGCTGACGATATCGCAGTGATTACAGGAATGGCTGGAGTCTACCGGTCTGGAACTAGCTGCCCACAAGACCGAAGCTGTTCTAATAACCAGCCGCAAAAAGGTGGAATACGTCAGCTTCTGGCTCGGAAACCAGACAATCAGGTCCAAAGAATCCTTGAAGTACCTTGGAGTCATGCTCGACAATAGGCTGCGCTTCAAAGCCCACGTCGAGTATTCTAGTAAGAAAGCATCGCTGATGTAGGCAGCACTCTCCCGAATGCTCCTGAACATCGGCGGGCCTGGATACGCCCGCAGGATCCTGCTGTCCAGAGTGGTCAGCTCGGTACTTCTATACGCTGCTCCGATATGGGCAGGTGCACTGGCGACATATGAGTGCAGGAAGAAGCTATAATCAGCTCACAGGCTCTGCGCAATCAGAGTGATCAGCGGCTTCCGAACTATCTCCGACGATGCAGCCTGCGTTTTAGCTGGGGTGGTCCCAATCGACATCCTCGCTGAAGAGATGCAGAGGGTATACCTTAGACGCCCCTCGAACCGGCAAGAGGCAAAAAGGATTAAGGAGGAGGAAAGGGCAGCATCAGCAACGCTGTGGCAAACCAGGTGGGACAGCTCTACCAAAGGCAGGTGGAGCGAGGGGGAACTGTAGCTACCACCTCACACAGTTCCTGTCCGGACACGGTGGCTACCGGAAATACCTCCATAGATTTGGACACGATAGTTCGCCCCTGTGTCCAATATGTCCAAACGAAGAGGAGGATGCGGAGCATGCAGTGTTCTACTGCAGAAGCTTTGCAGAAGACAGAGCAAACCTGCCTAGTCCAGAAAATCTTGTAAGTCACATGACACGATCAGAGGGCGAGTGGATGGAGATCTGCTCATTCATAGTATGTGTGCAGAATGCGCTGCGAAGAGCAGAAGCCCTAAGAGCCCAAGAGGCGGCCTCGGAGACTAGAGCATAATTGCTAACCAGCCCCGCGAAGAAATATCCAACGGCAGTACCGCGGGGAGAGTGATTGAAGTGTGTAGGGTGTGTGTTTAGCACGTAGGCGTATTCCTGGAATCGATTACTCAGGTTTGCGAATCGTGCATGCTAGTAGCACTCGGGCTATTAGTATCTATGAAAATTATACATCCTTGGCGCAACCTAAACAAAAAAAAAATCAGCATACGCTAATCGTTAGTTCACTATCAGGAGGAGGGGATGATGCCGTTTTTGCCACGCCAATTCATAATAGACACATAAATAATTTTCCTAATACGATCGACCAGCGACAAATGTCGTTGGCCATTTTCAAAAGTCCACTGTTCGAGAACGCAAAGACGAGTTTTAACTGCATTAGCATTGTGTTCGATAATGCAGTTTGCTAAAGTCACGTGTTCGAAAACATCAGCTGCAGCGCAGCTGTGCATTCAAAAATTCGAGGTGATAGCCAAAAATTTCATACTTGTCTCTCGGTCGCTCATCAAAACAAATTATGCGCGTTACACCCTCCTCTTGTATTACTTCCTTGGATCTGTCATGTCGCACATAAGCAGTTGGTTTATCGTCGCGTCGGGCCGAAAAAAATTTCGCGATACACTTCCTAAAGGATCCATTTTGTTTGGTTTTACTTTTGTTCGAAAATGTCAAATGCGCTTGCAAAAAAAACTATTTACGTTCATCAAAAACTATTTGTGCAAGCGAGAGATTGCATATTTGACGATTGCAACTTTTGCGTCATAAAATGACGATCAATTTCCGGTCGAATTGTCTTTGATCTGACGTTTTCCAAAATGACCGTTTGTTGATCGATAATAGACAATCGTAATAGGTGTCCGAGGGTTCTTCCAACCGTTTAACGACCGCTCTTACATTAAATTTCAACTGAAAACAAGAAAAACCAAACAAAAAAAACATTTTGCAAATAAAATTCATTTTTTTTTTATTTTATTTTATATCAGTAGTACTTCAGTATTGAGATACATAGTTAGTAGGTACAGTAATTCATTTTCTTTATGAATCATATTTATACATATGTAGATAAAAATATATTCATGTATGCGTATTTATGTAGCGCACGAATTTATATGGAAATCAAATGTATATATGCATAACCAATTATTTAGTTTGGTCTTCTTACAACATAATAAAAAAATAATAATAAAACTTAAAATTTAAAGTTAATAACATAACGAATTCTTAAAAAAGAAAATATTTCAAAAAAAAATATCTAGGATATGCGTTAGACATGTGCTTACATGAAGAACACTTTTTCGATTTTTGGATTCGAAAATTTAGCCTTGGTGATAGGACAAGTGACTGTGCCGTTCTCATCTGTTATCCGTGGAATTGCCTACAAAAAAGCAAGTTTTACAAGGCCATTCCTAGGGTTTAGTAAAGATTTAAGAAAACTTACCAATTGTCCATAGATCTGACCATTTGGTAGCATCATTGGCTGATTATGCTCATTCAATGCCAACTCGGTGATCCTTAAAAAGAAAACATTGCTCTAATGTTTGCTGAACTTTTTTGTTTTTTAATGAACTTACCTGCAGAAAAGCCGACTCTGTACACAATGCGAAAATGGCAACGTCATGGCAATTTGGTTAAAGTCCTCTTGACATACTGGACAATTTAGGTTCTTGCACGTTGACGAATAACACTGAGCAGTCTTGAGTGCTGAGAGACCAGCCTTGGGAGAGAATTGTGTCAAAAACTGATTCAAATCGAACTTGGTTCACTTACCTGCACTGCAACACTGAGAAGCGACTGTGTCGATAGTTGGAACAATCTGTAATTCTCATTGCGGAAGTTTATTACCAATGTATCCCAACGTTCCATGTCGAAAAGACTCTTGTACGGATCAATTTCTATCGTAAAATAATTAACTACTAAATATTTGATATTACCAAAAGGAAAAGAAGATCTTTACTCACGAGTATCTGGTTGATAGGCTAGGAGTGCCATGCATTTGCAGATCTCATTCAATTGGGTCTTTTCAAAAGCTGGAAAATACTTGCGGGCATGTCGTACAGCCTCTGTTCGATTGTTGCATCGAATCAGTTCAACAAACTCCTGTACGCGCAGTTGAAATTCAATATTTGAATTGATTTTCCGAAGTTTGGATTTGTTGTCATTGCACCAGAGTACACATTTGGTGGTACGGTGATTAGCCAAATCCTCCTCCACTTCCCGTGATGTCTGGAAAATATCTAAGCACAAAAGAAAACTTCGATTAAAAATCATATTGCAATTAGTGATGGGCATAATCGAATGATTTAAAGAATCAAGACATTAGTACTCGAGTGATCCGTATAATCGAATGATCATTCGAGATATGAGTGCTATCTCAAGACATCGACTAAAATCATTCGAATGATCTACTATACCTACTTCCTACGAAGCAGCGAGAACCAAGAACGAAAGCAAAGAGTAAACACAAATACTTGTGTCTCATATCTCACATCTCATCACTCATGTCTCAGTTCTCGGTTCTCGAATGATCATTCGAGATATAAGTGCTAATGCATATGAGTACATCCCCAAGTGGTTGAATACACAACAAAGTTATCGATTCCACTCATATCACGATTCGAGATATGAGATGTCGAATTGATATGAGATGTGTATCCGTGTAAAATAGTTTAAAGGCGGGTAGTAGCAAAGAGAAATAGAACCAACAACCGGTTGTCTCTTGCATATGTACTCGATTCTGCTGTTTCTGTTCTGCATGCCTTTAAAATGAATCGAGTACTATTTTACTACACATACACATCTCCTATCTCTAATCGTGATATGAGTGGAATCGATAATTTTTTTTGTGTATTCAAACACTTGGGGATGTTCTCATATGCATATAGCACTCCTATCTCGAATGATCATTCGAGAACCGAGAACTGAGAGATATGAGACATGAGTATTTGTGTTTACTCTTTGCTTTCGTCCTGGATTCTCGCTGCTTCTTAGGAAGTAGGTATAGTAGATCATTCGAATGATTTTAGACGATGTCTCGAGATATCTCGAGATATTGGATGAATCGATTATATCATTCGAATGCGCCCATCACTACAATAAATGTGTGTAGAGCGTGAAGGTAGCTAATAATTTGTTGGAATGAATGTGAATGTGTGTGAATATTTAGAAGGCAGCGAATGTTTCGAGTGGCTCATAAAACGAGCTACGAGTACTTACTGCATTGGAATGAATGTGAATGTGTGTGAAGGCAGTGAATGTTTCGAGTGGCTCATAAAACGAGCTACTTGCTTCAGTTTTCTGATCCGTAGTATCGTCGCCATCTCCACTAGCACCAGTGGTGTGCTTTCACTTAAGCGTAACACATTGAGATACTTTGCAAAAGCACGACAGGATGCCAATAAGTTGCATGCACTCTTTTCCGTTTAGCAACAGCGAGGATGACGTGGATTTCTTACAAAAGTCGGGTAGCATTCGTTTAAGTATATTTGCATCCTGTAGCCATCTTCTTCTTCTTCCTTTTATCAGCGAGGCTATGATCCGAAAACAAGGGATCACAGCCCTCCCACTTCACTGCATTTCTACTGATCCGCCTGTGGGGTTCGCCTGTAGCCATGTCAAACACTATTTTGTTTGTAAGAAACCTACTCGTAATTGAAAACCCAGGCGAGGACACAGGAAGATGCCTAGCAATCACATCGAAGATTTCATTCCCCGCGATCTCAGAGTGACCTGGGACCTGGGAAGAATGTCAACCATGCGACCAATTTCAGACGGGGTTGAGCGAAGCCTGTCTATCCCTACAACCACGGTTTCCCTGACTCTTCCTTATAATATATGGCACTCATGGTCATTAGGATAGTATAAGTCTCCGCTTGGAAGACATGCATGTTTTCCCAGCGAGTAATTAAGCCTGAAGCGTTTGAAATCAGCACCAATTTTGGAGCAATCCACGAAAATTCTATCAATCCATTCCTGGTTCAGATTTTATCTGAACTTTCAATTTTCGTAACAGCTAAGGAGTCATTGAGTCAGACGGTACCTCCATGAGACCGAAAAATAAGTGTAGAAGCCACCCCGACTAAGACGATAGATTGTTTTGATAGTGCTGTCCTTGATATAAGTATTTTTATTTTCAAGTAATATTTAACATTAGACGTATAGTCAATGACTTTCACTGTTAATGTCGTTAGTTTTTAACTTTTCAACAAAAAAAGCGCCAGTTGTAGAGAAGAAATTGAAGAACAAAACTCTCTCGCTTTTTCTTAAATTCCACGACATTCTCTAGCCAAGATTCTCTTCCCTGACTTTCCAGACCAGTAGACCTGGTTGAGTCAGATCGGTTCAAGTCCTCGTTCTCGTAAAAAGGAAAACCAGTTTTGAAAGGACTTACCGAAAGCCCCTTCTTAGTAGACCATTCATCGACCCTGTCTAGAACCAACTGTGTGTTAGCTCAATCTTTACGCATGTCCGACAGGTAGTAAGGCAAAAAATGGAAGAAAGAAGGTTCTTCAAATGGAGCAAGATACAGAGAAATCAACGGCTTGATTAAGCGCAAGATCAGGGAGCCAAAAGTTAACTTGTGGGCGAATCAATGCAGAGAGATTGAAATTCATAAAATAACAATGACAGCTTAAACATGCATAAAAATTTACAACTGGCATCGGAAGTAAAAAAACCATACAGCTGTTTAAAAGATGAAAATGGCACTATAATGATGGACACAAAGGAGAATCTAACGAGATGGGTAAAATACATCAAAGATCTTTTCCATGATGATACAAATGAGCAAATTCCAATAACCGATTTATCAGGCCCAGATATACTGCCAGATGAAGTGTCTAACGTCATCAGAAATGCGAAAGATAAAAAGGCGGTAGGGCCTGATGAAATCCCAAACGAGCGAATCAAGCTGATTGAAGAAGACAATGTAAAACTAATAATGGATCATTTCAACAGAATCTATCTTAACGGAGAAATCCCAGAAAAATGGTTGGAATCATCTTTTGTAAGGCTTCCTAAGAAGAGTAACGCATCAAAATGCGAAGACCACAGGGCCATCAGCCTAATGAGTGGTATGCTAAAACTTTTCTTGAAGAGAATACAGGACAAAAAACTAGAGGCAGGTATTCGCAGGACCCAATTCGGCTTCAGAGAGGGCTTTGGAACGCGGGAGGCCTTTTTCTCGTTAAACATCCCTAGCGCAAAGATGTCTAGAAATACAACAAGAATCATATATATGCTTCATAGACTAGGAGAAAGCATTTGATAAAGTCCCACATCAGAAAATACTAGAAATATTGAGAAGAGCTGGGATTGATAATAAAGACTACAATATAATCGAATCTTTATATCGAAGTAAGAAAGCCTGTATTCAAATAGATGTTGAAGAATTAGAGCAGATGGAGATTCTAAGATTCTTCTTACTATTTCGAAGAGGTTATGATCCGAAAACAAGGGATCTAGTTTGGCTGCATGACGCTGTCCCTACGCATTCTGTTTAAGAAGTCGGTTGTTTTTGCTTGTGGATCTTTCTAGATATGACAGTTTGTTAGCCTAGTCCATCTGAGGTTGGCTTGGGCAAGGAGTTGGAGTTTTGAGGATATCTGAACTGGGGGCGAATCGCATCCTCCTTCAACGGATGACTGATAACTCCATTTGTATTGTGTTGTTGGTAGATATAGCAACAACATTATTATTATTTGTGTAGGGTTATTTTGCACTGCGATCTAATGGTCTATTGTGCCCCTTCTAACACCTTGGAGAGGTTTGTTCCCTCGTTAGAGTCCCCTTCGCAATTGCAATTCCTGCGGAATTGTGTTTGAAGGTCATATGCTCTTACTTTGCCTCGGCGAGAATAGTTCACCTTAGAGCTCTTTCTCCTTCATTGTTTCTTGTATTCTTTATTGTTTCTGCCCAATTCATTAAGTTTGCATAGGCATTCCCACACAAGTTTTGACTTAATGACATAGGAGTCAAGTGCTTTGATAACTGCTTGGCTGTCTGACTGTATTGCTATGTCCAAGTTGCTGTATCCCTTCGAGATTGAGTTGGATGCATCTGTCTATAGCGCATATTTCAGCTTGAAAGATGCCGGTGGACTTGCCCATGGGTTCTGATTGCTTAGTTCTTGGCCCAAATACGCCCGCCCCTGTGCCCTCTCCAGTTATCGAATCGTCTGTATACCACTTTATCGTGTGGCTGCCCAGTCCGTACATCGTGGATTCGTTGCTCCACTCTTTCTTGTTGCTTAACTTTGTACTAAAGTTTTTCCCAAAGTTAAATTTCCTGATACTGTCGTCCCTGGGGACGGCCAGAAGGGGAAGTTTTTTGAGAAGTGCATCGTATTCTCTCGAACCAACACATTTCTCCCTTCCGATACCTTCTTTTGCCATCCTTAGGATCGTCCGCTGTGCATTTACAAAAACATACTCGTACATACAAATTACGTGACGAGTTATCCGTTCACGGAGGACGCGATTCGACCCCTGATTCCGCAAGAGAGCCTTGCCCAGCCAGTTCATCCGCAAGTTCGTTTGCATAAACGTTACTGTGCCCTGGAACCCAAATCAGGGTTACCTTGAGTTGGCTATCTAGCGAAGCCAGCTGATTTTGGCATTCAAGCACTAGCATTTTGGCGAACCCCACATGCGGATCAGTAGAAATGCGGAGAAGTGGGAAGGTTGTGATTCTTATTTTCGGATCATAACCTCGCTGATAAAAGGAAGAAGAAGAAGCACTAGCTTGGAGGATGTAGTAACCGATGCAATGGCTTTGATGGCTGCTTGGCTATCAATAAAAATAGCGATCTTTTGCCTCGGCGTTATATTGGTGTGTTTTGATCTGACGACAAGCTTCCCGGACAGCGAGTAATTCTGCCTGGAACACACTGGCAGAATCCGGAAGCCTGTATGATTAAGAGATGTTTGAGGATTCGGAAAACACACCCGCACCGACTCCACGGTCTATCTTTGAACCGTCTGTGTAGATTGTTACGTCGAAACCCTTAATCACCTGTCCATCTTGCCATTCTGATCTTGTGGGGAATCGAACGTCGAAGCGCTTTGTGAAATTCAATTTGGATATCATGTAATCTGTTGTGGGCAAAATGAGTCCTCTCGGCAGAGGGTTTAAAATGTTACTATGCCCATAGGGTTTTATAATCCAGCACCCAGACTCCCTGACTCTGACCGCACTGTGCGTTGTGATGCTTATTACGTGTATATCTAAAGGTAGGAGATGCAAGAAGACTGTTAGAGCATCAGGTCGGGGTTGACCGGAGAGTGCCTGTGGTGCCTATGCATGCCCTTCTTTGTACCTTATTAAGTTTGTTTATATTATAAGTTTTTTTTAGAGCTGGCCACCATACTACTGACCCATATGTGAGAATTAGTCGTAGCACGGCTGTGTACATCCATAAGGTCAATTTTGGCTGCAGTCCCCATTTTTTTCCGAAGGTTTTGCTACAAGCATAGAAAGCTATACATGCCTTCTTTACCCGTTGTTCTATGTTTAGCTTCTAGGATAACTCCTAATTACCTAGCACTGGACGATAAGGAGAGCGGTTGGCCATTTAGCCGAGGAAGTGCGAAGTGAGTTATTTTGGTTTTAGTGGTGAAGAGCATCAGTTCGGTTTTGCTCGAGTTGACACCGAGACCACACTTCTTGGCCCAACCGCTTAGTTTGCTCAGAGCATTTTCTGTGATTTCGCTTATGACGGAGAGAAACTTACCTGACACTAGTGTATCACCATATCGTCAGCATACCCGACTACCTTGATTATTTCTCTGTCTAATGTTAAAAGGATTTTATGCATGACTAACAGCCATAGTAGAGGTGAAATAACACCGCCCTATGGTGTCCTCCTACTGGCAAATTTGGTTATATTGTTATTGCCTAGTGTTGCCTGAATAGTTCTAGTGCTAAGCATAGAAACGATCAATTGTTTTAGATTGCTATCTATTCCCAGCTTCGTAAGTGACTCTAGGATTGCTTCAGTCTGTACGTTATTAAAAGCATCTTCTATGTTTAGGAGCTACCCTTCTAGGGTATATTCTTTGTATAATAGTATAAGGAGTTTTCTATAGTGCGCACTACCTCGTGAAGAGCTGTCTCTGTTGATCTACCTTTGTGGTATGCGTGCTGAGCTTTGGAGAGGGATGGTTCTACTTTGCTTCACAAATGGTTGTCCAGGACTCGCTCGAGAGCCTTCAGTACAAAGGAAGTTATCCGTTCGTATCTGGAATCTTTCGAGTTTTCATGACCGCGTCTGCTTGCCTTTACTCACTCGTCTCCATGAAGGGGGTACGTGGTTGTTCAGTAAACAGCTCCTGAAAATCGACGTGAGCCATGGAATTGCTAGGTCTTGCGACTTCTGTAGCATAATGGGTAGAATGCCGTCCAGGTCCGGGGATTTATAAGGAGCGAAGCTGTTTAAGGCCCAGGAAATTTTTTCCTCCGTAATAATGGGTATAAGGTTTTCCCAGGCATTAGATTGCGTGCGCTGAGTTTATAGGCTCTGTGCTATTATCTGTGCATCCGGTAACATGAGTGTTTATCAGAAGCTCTAGAGATTCTGCTGTTGCCTTTGTCCATTCCCCATCCATCTTTCTAAGAAGGGATGGGAAAAAAATACAAACTCCTTCAAATAATACTACAAGGAAGAATCGAAGGAGGGAGACAACGACACACATGGATGCATAACTTGAGTGACTGGTACCGAATGTCCACCACGGAACTGTTTAGGAACGTCAACTCCCGTGCTGAAAGAATTGTCGGTCGATCGCAGGGAAGACATAGGGCGTGGCTTTCCGAGGATACCTGGAGACGGATTGACGAACGAAAACAGCTAAAAGCTCGCGTTGCAGCTACCCCAGCAGCAGGGAGAAGCGAGCTAGAGTCCCTATATCGCATGAAGATGAGAGAAGTTCAGCGTAGCGTACGACGTGACAAGCGCAACTACATCAACGCGCTGGCTACAGAAGCAGAAGAAGCTGCACGGAGGTGCGACAGCAGGACTGTCTACAGAATCACGAAAGAGCTGACAGGTGGTCGCAGCTCCAGCCAATACCTAGTGAAAAGCCTAGACGGCTCCTTGCTCATTTCGGATGAGGACCAGCTCAAGAGATGGAAAGAGCATTTTGCTACGGTTTTGAACCGAGTATTCGCTAGCGATATGCTCCCACATCAGACTGAGATGCCCGAGGTGAGAAGTTCCCGAATACGCACCACGACTCCCAGTAAAGATGAGATCATTACCGCGATCAAGGCACTCAAAACCAACAAGGCGGTAGGACTTGACGGTATTCCAGCAGAGCTCTTACGAGCAACGCCAACAACATCGGCTGAGCTTCTGCTTCCACTTATAGATAGAGCTTGGAAAGCTGAGAGCTTTCCTAACGAGTGGAAAAAGGGAATGATCGTCAAGCTTCCTAAGAAAGGAAATTTAATGGAGTGCGGAAACTGGAGGGGTATCTGCGTGCTGCCTGCTGTAGCTAAGATAATAGCTAAAATCATCCTTGAGCGAATCAAACAACATCTCGAAGACACACTCGATGCCGAACAAGCAGGTTTCCGCTCTGGATCCTCCTGTGCCGACCACATCAACACCCTGCGGATTATCATCGAACAGTGTGTTGAATATCGATCGCCACTGCACCTGCTGTTCATCGATTTTGAGAAGGCGTTCGATAGTGTCAACAGGGAGTTTATTTGGCGTGCCTTACGCAGGAGAGGCATTCCCGATAAACTAATTGCTATTATCAAAGCTACATATGAAGGCTCCAAATGTCACGTTCTGCACAGGGGAAGGTTGTCTGAGGAATTTGAGATCCAAAGTGGGGTAAGACAAGGCTGTATCCTTTCACCAATATTATTCCTATTGGTGATTAGCGATGTGCTTCATGCAGCTTTGTCGACGGGAAACGGAGGAATTCGATGGACTCTTACATCTCAACTGAAGCATCTTGACTACGCAGACGATGTATGCTTACTCTCCCACAGAATTATGGACCTCCACCAAATGACAGCAGATGTGGAGAGGGAGGCAGGTGTCGTCGGGCTGAAAATTAATACGACAAAAACTAAAATCATCAGCCTTGGAACTAACTCATCGGCTCAAATATGCATTGCTGGACAACCGGTAGAGAGAGTAGAGGATTTCCAGTATCTTGGGAGTATTGTCTCGACCGATGGTGGAACCGAACTGGATATAGCCAACAGGATCGCCAAAGCAAAGTCCGCGTTCGGGATATTGTCCAAAATATGGCGAAGCAATGCAATCAGTTTGAGCACCAAAATAAGACTGTTCCGCTCCAACGTTGAATCCGTGCTGCTATATGGTTGCAGCACGTGGAGAGTGACCACTACTATCACCAGAAAGCTGCAAACGTTCGTTAATAGGTGTCTGCGCAATATCTTACGGATTTTCTGGCCCAATCGTATCTCTAACGAACACCTTTACGAGAGGACGTGTCAGGAACCAATAGGCACAACTATCCAACGGCGGAAGTGGCAGTGGATTGGTCACACGTTCCGAAAGGGTGACAGCTCCATAGCGAACCATGCTATGCAATGGAACCCTCTAACTCAGGATGGCAGAAGACCTGGCGGTCCGCGGAAAACATGGCGCAGAACAGTCGAGAAGGAGGCACGGCAGTTAGGGAAAAGTTGGGGAGAACTCAGACACATTGCCAGAAACCGTACACGATGGCGCGTAGGCGTAGTAGAGGCCCTAGGACCCACAAGGGGATACAGGACATAAGTAAGTAAGTAACTCCCGCGAAAATACAAAAAAGATGATATCCAACCTCCTAAGAGGAGAGGCACCTTAAGAAGAAATGAAAAAGGCAACTTCATCCGCATTTTGCCTGAACGCAAACGTTAGAATCATTGTGTTGAATAGCACAAAAGTAAGATGAAGTGGTCACCTTGATGTACATTGCTTTAGAATTTATATGTAATCAATAAAACTTCCCACTTTTCAATTCATCAAAATACACACCATCCCACTTCTATTCTAGTTCCTCAACTGTAAGAGTTAAAATTCGAAAACCAGCTGCCCAAGGTCTCTTGTGCGTGTAAAGACAAAAACGACGACACAAAGACCTTGTGACACTGAACCGCACACAATGCATAATCCGCGTGCGTAGGAGCTCTGTTTATATATGTATGTAAATTACCCTACCCAATTGTTTGTTCATTAAAATTTAAAGCAAGACACGAACGACCCATCGCTGTGCGCTCTCAGTGACTCATTCTTTGACGACAATGCACTTCTACATTAACGACTACCAAGTTTCGTAATATCGCCCAATTCTGCGGCAAACAAAAATCGATATTCCCTTACCTAAATTGGTCAAATGTCTAATATCACTTCGGTCAGCTAACTTTTCGGCCGTCTCATAGTATCCCATCCGCACCAGATGCTCAATAACCATGCGATCCATGCGAATCTATCCGAAAAAGAGGAACATTATCGAAACCCAAACATATTCTCGCTGCTTACCCTCTTCCATTGGTCAACAGATGCCTGCCAGATCTCATCACAGCCAGTCTTCATATCAGTCGTTGCGTTCGCCTTCAGATGCTCTAACTTTCGCTTGCACACGTAGCTGGCGGCCAGCTCATCGGAGATACTCTCGTCAGCCTTTCGCTTCAGCACCTGCAATCGTTCCACCACACCACCGACCAGCTTACTGATCTCCGCGATTGTCGGATTCGGTCCCTTCATCGCCTTCTCCACCTCCTTGGTGGCATTGAAGGTCTGGTCCATCTCTCGGTCGAGTGTCTTCTGCGCGACACGGAATTTCTTGTTCAACACCTCGTAGGGTACCTTGAGGGTTGCGTGCTCCATTGATTTTATTTCAGCTTTTATCTCCGCCATTATTCAGCTCCTACACTCCCTTTTTCAGGCGAAAAAAAAAATCTATTTCTTCGCCGATTTACAGCTATTTTCAAAAAAAAAAAATTCTTTGCAGTCCCGGGACTAGGTTTGGGATTTTCCTTACGTGGATGATCGAGCACTCACTTGTAATGCGGAGCGGTGTGTATAAACAATAATTAAAGCTGATAAATTAATTTTTACTTGTATTTATGTCTGCACAGCTGATTTTCTGCGACGCCACGGCTGATTTTTACGAGAATGGAGTGGAGTGGTGGATGAGTTCTTGATAAGTGGTGCTGATAGAGGAGGGGTGTGTGGACAGCGCTGTAGGGGAAAAACAACAAAGAATTTTTCGGTGAGTGTTGCCCTCGTCGATGGTAGTAGTCTTCTACTACAATTAGTGAGCCATGTCAGTTTGGAGAAAAAACTGAAACAGAATTGCTGAAAAAGTGAAGTACAGAAACATTCATTTAAAAAAATTCGTTTATTAAGAACACAAACAAATGCACCATGTCTTTCTCCAGGGGTGGCAATAGTGTAGTACATAGTAACGTCGTCAATTACCACGCTAATGGTGGATGGTTCAATTCCTGATGTCAGCAATCTATTTCTTCATGCGTTGTAGTTACTTCGACAGATTCTCGACTCACCCTTCAACAGCTTCACATTTGGTTTGAACATTCTCGAATCTTCCTTCCACGGCTATTTCGAAAGTCACAATTTTAGCTTCTACATTTTCAATTTTCTCATCAATTGTCCGGAATCTAGTTTCCAAACTTTTATTTTGTTCATCAATATTGGTTTCGAGAACACTCCCTTGATCGAATTGTTGTTGCTCTAGAGAATTTTTGTATCTGGATCTGCACCCTCGCTCGTCATTATTTTCCGCAACTTAATAATCAATTCTCTTTTCGATCCAGCCGTAGGTTGATCCCGCTGGCTCATTATGTACTTTCTTTGGTTGCACCAATGACAAATCTTTCAGCAATTTCCAAACCATTGTTTTTTTTTTTCAATTTCAAAATAAGCAATACAGAAAATTTGTTTTATTCCACTTTTCTGACACCAATGTAATATTCTTGCTGGGGTTCGTACAAATAAAACCGTCTTTTGTGTATCTGAACTGTTTATTTATTAACGTCAGTTTAACATAATATTCGAATCACTTTAATCCTTATTTATTTCAAATTAAACTTACTTAATTACTTAGGTGGCGCTACAGTATGGGGTGAACCTGGGCCTCAACCAACAAGCCTCTCCATTTAGCTCGGTCTTTAGCTAATTTCCTCCAGTTACGCACTCCAAGTTGGTCGAGGTCCCCTTGAACTTGTGCGCGCCACCTACGGCGATGATTCCCTCTACAGCGTCGTCTCTCGGGGTTAGATTCGAAGACTCTGCGGGCCGGAGCGTTGGTGTCCATTCGTTCTACATGTCCTAGCCATCTCAGACGTCCAATACGCAGTTTTGTGACTAGGTCGATATCGCTGTACAGCTCGTATAGTTCGTGATTGAATCTTCTCCTCCAAAACCCGTCAACGCAAACGAGACCGAATATCTTACAAAGAAGGATATCTTCATAAGTTTTTAATAAAGTTCATGTTCCAGCGCCGTAAAGCAGGACTGGGATGATCAGGGTCTTATACAGAGTCTCCTTAGTTGTTCGAAATAGGGCTTTAGGTTAGGTTAGGTAAGTGGGCAGGTGTAGGGGGATAGAAATCCTCCACACCACACTCAGGTCAGTATAGACCCATTGTGATACCCAAGGGGGGAAAGGAGATAGAAAAGGAAATCCCTACCTCGTGGAAAAATACCGTCTTTGTAAATATCCTAAAGAAAGAACTAAGTACTCACTGTGTCCTAGATACAAACCATGCAGAGGATTTGATGAAGTTTGCGATGTCATTTATTGGTCTGTTGGACAACTCTTCTAGATCCTCAAAGAAGTGTTGCCCAAGGATCTTATTTCTCAAATGATAGAGGCCTGGGCAATGACAGAGAAAGTGGGTGGTGTCCTCCTGAGCCTCCTCGTCGCCGCAGCCTCTACAAAGGTCTTCGCTAGTCACACGTAGTTTTTTCATGTGGTACCGCATGGTGTTATGCCCCGTAATGACTCCAATTAGAGTAGAGAGGGATTTTCTGTGCCTCTGTATGAGTCTATTGGTTCTTACTCTGTCAAAAGCGGGCCACAGCTTCCTCGTGGTGACACAAGTATCTAAACAGGTCCACCTATTGTTAGCCTCCGTTATGGCTTTGTTTCGTGCTACGAGCTTAAGGGCGCAAGGCGGGATGTACACCGAGGGGTCGGATTGGTCCGAGCTTAGTGCTGAACCACCTCTAGCCAGTTCATCGGCTTTCTCATTCCCTGGTATGCCTTCATGACCAGGGACCCAGCAGAGCTTTACCTCGTGCTGTGTTCCAAGAACCTTGAGCTCTTCTCTACAACACTTCACAAGCTTCTATTTTATTTCTATAGCAGATATTGCTTTTATCGCTGCCTGGCTGTCGATGAAAAAGGTGATATCCTCTCGTGGTATTGCCCTCATCGCAGTCTCACGAGCTGCTATTGTAACTGCTAGGACCTCCGCCTGGAAAACGTTGCTGTAGTTCGGAAGCCGAGCTGACATGGAGAGGCCAAGCGTTTCAGAGAAGATGCCTGCGCCCACACCTATTTCCATTTTGGATCCATCGGTGTAAACAGCTAAGGATCGCTCGTTAGGCGTTTTGTCATTTTTCCAGTCTTTCCTGCTCGGATAGGTGCTAGAGAATGGTCTTAAGAAGTCTAGGTAAGGCGTTAAGTAGTCTGTATTAGATACACTGCCTAGATATCTCTGCAGGATCGTGGTGTGACCCATTGCATTTGGTCTCCAGCTATCTGTTTGGCTTAATCTTATATGCTGCCGATACTTGTATAAAGATGTCTAGCGGAAGCAGATTGAGAATGGCCTCGAGTCCTGCTGTAGGTGTCGTTCTCATCGCACTGGTTATGGCGATGCACGCTAGACTTTGTACTTTTGTGATAGCAGCTAGGTTATTTATTTTGCTGGCTGCCTGCCACCATACAAGGCTGCCATACGTTAGTATTGGTCTTACTATAGCTGTATACATCCATAGGATGATTTTGGGGATCGGTCCCCAAGTCTTCCCAAATATTCTATTGCACGAGTAAAAAGCTATCGTGGCTTTTTTGACTCTTTCGTTGCTGTTTAGTCTCCAGTTCAGTTTCCTGTCGAGCACCAGGCCAAGGTATCTATCCTATAAATAGGGCTTTACCGTTGAATTGCTTTATAAGCCCAACAAGCAGCGATTGGCAAGAGTTGTTCTTCGCTTGATTTCTGCGCCGATCATGTTTTTTTTTTCAAGTTAAACGGTCTTTACAATTTACTTCCAATCACAATATCGTTTATTTTCACCACCGTTTGAATCTCTGATTTAATTCCTATATTCGCCTTATTATCAACTGTATTGACTGTGGTTGTGGTCGGTGTATTTATACCAAATGCAAAAGGTTCTAGAACATGCTGGATGTCACTGGGGATGAGTTGATGACTGTGGTGAAGATGAAATATGGAGTAAATCGATGTGCACCCTAGCAGCTTTGGCGATTAGGTGGCGTTGTTACAATCAGGATAATATGATTTTCGTTCTGAACGGAAACAAACCGCACACGTGATATTTAATTCTTACTCCCTGATAAAGATATGTAGATGGATCGATTAGAGATAAAAGAAATCATCTTCTGTATTGATGAACAACGCTTCTAATTCCAGAGAGGGGACATTACCCATTTTTAAAGTTAACATGGACTGCTATTTTAATACCATTTTACGGAATATATTTAGCGCTAACATATTTTTGGCGCTGTTGTGATCAGATGCAATTAATGCCCGCCACCTACCAGATATTTTGAGTAACTGGCAATTAAATTTTGAAAATTCATAGTTTACTTTTTAAAGTGGAAGGTAGTGCATTTCCATCACAGCTTTATCAACATTATGCATGAAGAATATATCTAAGTGAGCGGGTCTATTCCAGAGAACTGCAGCAAGTACCTCGTTTTACTAGCCACTCGAAAAATTCCTTGCTTGTACACACATTCACATTTATTCCACTGTAGGTAGTAGCTCGGTTTTATGTCCCACTCGAAACATTCACTGCCTTCTAAGTATTCACATAGATCACATTTGTTCGAAGAAATGATTAGTCACCTGCCAGCAGTGTTTTTTTGTTCATATGATGTTTTTTTTTCTTTGTTTTTCTCTTCCGTTTGATTTAGCTACGGAGAAATGCGATTTGAAGAAATTGCAGGTAATAATCCTTAATTAATAGGAGCATAATGGCATGAAGTTTTGGGTGTATAGTATTTTTTGTTTAATTCAATATGTAAAGAAAACCGTTAAAATTAAAATACATATGTACATACATAGTGAATTCAACATTTTGTAATTTTTTCGATTATATATATATATATTTTTTGTTTCATACAATGTAATAACTGAACTTAACCTGACTTTACTTAAATAAACATCATATAAAACGAACATACACTGCTCTCACTTCATTCCAAGAAATGGTTAGCTACCCTCACACTTTGCCTCTCATAGAACAAAGTTAAGACGGAGAATTTGTGGAGAATGTTGTCTCCTGTCGTTTATGTATGTATACTAAAAATTCTACACTTATTTATTGCGAACTACTTGAAACATTCGTAAGCTCGCTGCATTTGTGAATATTCTGAATCAGTGAATACCTTGAGTGCGAGCCTACTACGCATTCACATATTCATTGTTTTCAAATAGGCGAACCCCACAGGCGGATCAGCAGAAATGCAGTGAAATGGGAGGGTTGTGATCCCTTATTTTCGGATCATAGCCTCGCTGATAAAAAGAAGAAGAAGATTGTTTTCTATGAGTGTGATACTGTGGATGGCTCGTATTTTAGCAAATGATTCACAACGACAAATGATTGGCTTGATGCAGTTCTCTGGTCTGTACATTGATGAGGATATTCTTTGTATAAACTTTGTAAATAAAAAGTGAAAATATTCTCATTTTGTACACAATAATGTTAATCAATGCACTTTTATCGTAGGTTTTATTATAATGCTTGGAGACATAACAGATATTTGTAGTTGGAAGATAAGGAAGCAGTACGCACAAAACACATATATATACAGGGTGTCCCAGTTAAGCAGTATAATCCTTAAGGATGAGATACCTGAAGTTCAACTTATAGCCCATCAAAGTGGGTGACCTCTTATTTGGAGGTGTAACCAATTTAAACGCTATAACTTCTAAACTATTATAGGTACAAAAATGGTTTTATACATTTTGGAAAGACAATTTAGTAGCACATACAACTTTCAAACAAAAAGCTACAAAAAAGTTATGGCTCCTTAAACTCAAAATAATGAAAATTTGTTGTTCCATTTTTTCACCTAAAATACATTTTTCTCAAAAATTTTAGTTAATATTTTTCTTTTTTTTAAAAAGTTTTTATCCCTAAAAAATTTCCTTAAAATTATGTTAAGCAACTTTTTTACGTACGATGAACAGAAGTTGTAGTAAAAGCCATTTTTTGTCAGACAAAAAACAGGCAGGTATCTCCTCTTAAAGGATTATACTGCTTAACTGGGACACCCTGTATATACGAGGTCAGTCACATAGAAAAGTTGTGAAGGAGTGAGCACTACTGTGTTTGTCCACTGTCCACATTACTGCCCAGACCCAGTTGAAAATAACAATTTAAGCACGGTCCCGCGAGCAGAACGAAAGTTTCTTTCCGTTCGAACAGCTCGAAAAGTAATAGATTTAGAGACTGTAACATTCCTCACGTCACGTTACGATGACAATTAGTCAATTGTTTGGAAAGTTGTTATATATCGTCGTCCGTCAGCTGGCTTCTGAGTGGAAACACCATTTATTACTGTATTAAATAAACACGGTTTTCTAAATTAACTTCAGTGAATATACTATAGATTCTGGGTAAGTGCTATAAAATTGAAGAGAACACAAAGCTAAATCATATACGCAGCGTATGTTAGGATGTGTTTCACGTTTGAATCGGACATGTATTTGGTTGCACGCAACTTACAGTAGTGGCAGACGCAAGGTGAACATGGGCATGTTCTGAAGCACTACAGCCGTATTAATAAACATGAGTTATCTCTAATTCATGCTTTACGCAGCGGATATGTTCAAATCCTTATTTATATAAAAAAATTCAGAAAACTGACGTTTGTTAACTTGTGGTTAACTAACTCACCGATTTCGCGAGTTAGGGAGTTGATAACTTTTTGCAAAATATTGCATGTATGTAAAATTGCTGCAAAGAAGATACAAAAAATGGGTTATCATCAAAAATTCAGAGACAGGTAGGAGAATCAGGGCAGTCCTATGTACATATATAGAAAACGTTACTTTTCTATTAGTTGTGTGCAAATCCCACTTAAGAATAAACGATATTGTTGCTTACTGGTGTGGAAGTACCCATGATTCTCGAATTTTCAGAGTTGGATAAAAAATCGTTTAGAAAGGGGGGAGTTCAGGGGTGGTCTTTTAGGAGAAGGTGGCTATGCATGTCCCCAACATCTTTTTACGCCCATTTTAAATCCCAGAAATCCTGCAATATTCCTCATATTGCTACTCCAAATACGGTTGGACGAATCTTTGGTGTTTGGAGAATGTAAAAACTATCATTGTAGGTACAAGCCTGAAATATACGTTCAGAATTCTGCATGTAGCAAAGTCAGAATACGCAAGTTTATATGTATACGATTACATGCGAATACTATATGTCACGCAGCGCTGCATCAAGTCTATAGGCGTTTTACATAACATGGCCAATTACTATGACATTTCAATAGAATGTAGTAGATTTTGTTTTCTTTTTGGTACAATTAAGGACAGTTATTGCCATTTGCAAAGTCTAGATATCTGGTGCGTTTTCGTGAGAACTATGCAAAGCAAAGTGAAAGCTTCTCCGCAAAACGATTCTAAGTCAATCTGGAAAAAAACTTTTTTAATTGTTTGAAGATTGGTGATTGAATTGAAATTGAAGTAAAAAGTATGAAAAAGTTGTGCTTAAATGTGTGAAATACTACTGAATCATTCCAGTTGAATGAAAAAGCTTTTCGCAGCGAAAAAGCTCATCCCATCCATCGCAGCTCATTTTCAACTGAGAAAAAAAGTTAAAGTGGTTCCAAGTCACTTTGTGTTGTTGTACTCCGTATTAAATCTTACTTTACTGAGAAGCGACGTTTCACCAAAACGCACCAATCGTCACCTCAGTATTGGAGTAATCTAAACGACAAAAACCTAGTTTCGAGAAAACGACGTTTAAAGTTTGAATGCGAATAAAACAAAAATCGTATGTAGCATAACCATATACGAAATTTATTAAAATATGCCCACTGAGCTTTACTTATACTAATTTTTTTTGTTTGAATCGGACTATTCTTTTTTTTTTTTTATCTTAATTTGAAAAAAAGGAAATTGCATGTAGGGCACGATTTTTTTTTTTAAATAGTGTGGATTTGTATGGTATGTGTAGCGTTACCATATTGACAGATTAATCTGAAAATGACATTTTTTTTTTTAAGTCGTGCAGTTTTTAAGTTTTTTCTCCAAAATTAAAGTTTTTTCTAAATTTTAGCAGTTTTAGCAAGTTTTAATTATTTTTTCTTATATTTTTCTTCAAATACTATATAGTCGGTTTTCGGAATGTAAAAGATATTTACTTAGGTGCAGAAGTATATTTAGCATTGGGATCTACACATATATTGTCAGCGACTGAAGAGTAAGACTTCAGGGAACATTGTCTGCAATTTTACATAGGACTGTACAATCGTTTATTAAAAAAATTTGATTTCGAAAACGAATTCTTGAAGCCGGTGGAAATATTAACGCCAGCCAATGTAGTCAAAAAAGACATTATGAGTATATCCCAATTATTTACTTTTTTGCCAAACGTTGTAAGTATTAGAAACGTTCAAGATATTGATAATGAGTGGCGGGAATTGCGTCACATACATTTTTTAGATTCTCACTTATCTGAAGTGACGGAAATTGAACAATTTTGGTCAATAATTTTTGATTTGAAAAGAGGCGATGGATCAGTATCGTTCCCATTATTAAAGAAATTAGTTTCAGCTATTTTATCGATCCCAGTATTCACAGCTAATGTAGAACGCATTTTTTCACAGATAAATATCAATAAAACAAAAATCCGCAATAAATTAGAAATTACTACATTGGGCATGTGGTATTTTAAAAACAAAAGAAGGAAAAATAATATGGATTGTAGAAATTTTCTTCCTACAAAGGAAATGTTTGAGAAATTTACCCAAGAAATATATACAAAATAAATGTATAAACTTTTATACTTAATTGAATGCGTAAATTTACATACTTATTTTCTGTGATGCATGGAATGGACAACACAGACTTTGTTCATTTATTTGTTACTTTATTTATTGTATCATATAATATTTTGTTAATGAATTGAATTCTTTATGTTTAAACAAAAAATAAATATTTTCTTTTTTTTTTGAAGTGACAGTTTTTTTTTTTTATTAAGAAAACAGTTTTATTTTCTGTTGTGGACAGTTTTCCGCAGTAATAATATGGCAACGCTGGGTATCTGGCACTTTTTGGCAAACTTATGTGTCTTTTAAATACTGAACGCGATTGTTAATTATGTATGCATATGTATCATATTTTCATACAAAAGTACAAGAAAACCTATTTTTTAAAACAGGTTTTTTTTTTTTTATAAAACTTTATTTTTTATAAAAAAAAAGTAGGGGAAGTTAACATTTTAAAGAAAAAGAACGCGTTTGGTCATAGCTGAGATCTAAAAATCCAACTTTTTTTTTAGATTTTTCGAAATTTTAGTGAATGTAATTTCTATTAAACTTTAATTTAGTGAAAACTTAAAAAAAAAATATTTTCTTTCATTGTTAAAAGAAAAATATAATACTTATACACTGAAATCACTTATCTTATCATATCACTGAAATCGTCGACTCGTAATTTTGTTCTTATGAAGCATATAAATACTGAAAAATATTCATGCATATGAAGCACTATTGAATGAAAATTGCATGGAGCATTTCAGCACTGAATTATGTGTTTGCAAATTAAGCATATCTAAGTTCAATTGTACGTGTGGGTCATTTAAAATATTAAAAAAATGTCAAAAAAATTCAAACAAAAATGTGACTTTCCCATACAAAGGCTTATTTGGCAGATCAGTACTGAGCATTTCTAACCCAAAAGCAAATATGTTTAACCTTTTAGCAAATAGGTTTAACATTTTAGCAAATATGTTTAACCAAAGAACAAATATATTTAAACCTGAGCAAAACATTTTAACCAAAACACAAATTTATTTCAACTTTATAATTGTATAAAAACTTAGAAGCCTTCTAAAACAAAATTAATATTTAAAAAAAATATTTAGTCCATTTGCTGCCTTTGGAATGAGTAAAACCATATCCATTACATAATTAGCGCAATCGGTTTGTGTAATTTGTTGCAAACTATCTTCAATAACTGCAACCAAGTTATGGTCCCTGCTGACGTCAGTTAAAACTTGATGTGCGCGTGTCTTCATTTTAGAAAAAGATTTTTCAATGGGGTTTAACATGGGAGAGTAAGGAGGTAAAAATCCGAACTTCTAGCGTTATCCATAATTAAAAAGCCATCATTAAGGGGTGTACTTTCAGATTTTCTGTAAGTTCATGGAGAAATGAACAAAACTTGTTAGAGTGGAGTTTGTCAAAATCTTATAATCCATTATTCCTTGGTTACTAATTGCTGCAATTAGAGTAACGTTAAAAAAGATAACAAATTTGCGGATGCGTTGAAATAAATTTGTGCTTTGGTTAAAATGATTTGTTTTTCGTTCAAAAATATTTGTTCTTTGGTTAAACATATTTGCTAAAAGGTTAAACCTATTTGCTAAAAGGTTAAACATATTTGCTTTTGGGTTAAAGTTAATTGCTAAAGGGCGAAATATATTTGTGTTTGGGTTAAACTTATTTGCTGTTAGGTTAAATAAATTTGCAAATGCTATATATGTCATTTGCAACACTGGTATCTTTTGAAATAATAGAGATAGGAGAGATTTTATTGCACCAATCGAAAGATCTTGTTTTTTTTTTCACTAAGAAAACATTCCTAACTCAAAAACGGCGAAAATGCATTTAGATCACTCCAACACTAAGGTGACGATATAATTAAAATGTCAGATAGCTACTGCATGGAGAAAATATTGTTGCGGGAAGATATCCGAAAGTCTCATATCAAGTCTAAGTTGGTGCATTTATCGCTTACTCTTTTTTTTATCTCTTAAAAGAAGAGATAGGAAAGAAACATTTTTTTTTAAGTAGTGGTTTGAAACTCAGTCGAAATTAGGTTTCAGTGCATGGTCCATGGGTCGTGCTCGAATTAGGCGGGGGAAATTTGAGGCGCATTGATATACTGAACATAGATAGCTATGAGCATTGTATTCTCACTTTTTTGCTGTCTTAGAAATTGATTGAAACTTTCTCAATGGGTTGAGAGACTGAGTGAAGATATAGCAAAGGAAATATATTCTTTGGTCGGTCAAATATAATATGTATTCTTCGGTTAATGATGGATGGATGGGAATAAATGTTTGCGGCGGAACGTGGGGAATTGGTTGGGTTTTTAGTGGGGCACACCTGTAAGCTGGGAACGGAATACTTATGATACAATGGCATGTCTGTCTGTCTGTACGTCATGGACTTGAAATCTTATAATCGCATGCATTTCAAGGAATGTTGGAATCACATTTAACATTTATTTGTTCGCAGGAGGTAGAAAATGTGAAATAAATATAAGAAGTAACAAGCAGGGACGGGTTAAGAATATCACTGCAGCGCCCCCCAACAACCAGCGCTTGTCGTAAAAGGCGACTAAGGGGACAAATCAGATCTAGGCAATATAACACTCAAGTGAGCCTAGCGACACATATACTACCTTAAAAACCCTCCCACAAGTGTGCATGCGAGTCCGTGGGTTGACACGACTGGAGATCACCGGTGTCATAGAAGAAAGATCAAACAATACTAAAACAGGAGCAGGCACGTGTCAAACAACAAACACCATCGCAATATGGTAATATTGCAAAACTGTATCATTATCGTAATACTTGCAAAAAGGAAAGGCATTACCCCGCCAGGGTAATGTTACGAGCTGGAAGAGATGATGAATAGAAGGCGGGTGGACATCTTGTGTGCCCAAGAGGCGAAATGGAAAAACACCGGAAAACGGGCGCGTTTCTTGGACGTTAGGACAAAAGGTTACAAGATGTTCTACTACGGAACGGAAAAAGTTAAGGACGGAATCGGTATCATCCTTGCGGCAGAGCTACTTGGAAACGTCTTGAGCATTTCGAAGTCAAGCGACCGTTTGATGTCTCTCAAACTAGTAATACAAGGAGAGGTGTGGAATATTGTCAGTGCATATGCTCCCCAAAATGGGTGCAATCAGAGAGATAAAGATGCATTTTGGATAGAATTCCACAATCTCCTTAAGAACATCCCAAAGGAAGAGTTTCTGTTTGTTAGAGGAGATTTGAATGGATATGTCGGGAAATCAAACGAAGACTATGAAGACTGCCATGGAGGACTAGGATATGGCACCAGGAACCTTCCTGGTGAAGACATCCTAAGCATGTGCAAATTACACTGTCTTATCGTGTTATATACCATGTTCATCAAACAAAGCCGACACCTGATCACTTACAGCAGTGGTGGAGATGAAACTCAGATTGGTAGCCAGTTTCATGAAGCCTCGGGTAAAAGATTGCAAAGTGATCCTGGGAGAGGCAATCGCTCGGCAACACCGTCTCCTGCTTACAGAAATTTTTATGAAAACACCGAAGAGAAGCAAACAAACAAGGGTCTCTGAGAGAATCAAGTGGTACAATCTGGGCAAAGAAAAAGGCGAGGCTTTTATTTTCGTAATGAAAAATTACCTCTCTCACACCATCAACGGAGCTGAGGATGAAGAGTGCCGAGCACAAAATATGTGGGATTCCCTACAGCGAACTTGCTTAAAGAAGGCCAAATCACTGCTAGGAGCTTCAAAAGGCCACCATCAACACGCCAAAGAAACATGGTGGTGGAGTGATGAAGCTAAGAAAGTGATAAATGAGAAGAAAGCGGCTTTCAAAGCTTGGTCAAAGTGCCCCTCTAATAATAGTGAGGAAAAAGTTCGCCTCGAAATGGAATACAGATGCTGCAAGAAAAAAGCGAAGAAGAAGTGCGCCCAGCTTCAACCAGAGAGTACGGAGGCCCTGTATCAGGAGCTGGAAAAAATATCTTCCCCGGTTGCTGATGCAAACCAGGCTATCCAGGAGCTGCAAAGACACAATATGAACAAGAGCGCCACTATCTTCAAAATAGCCGCCCAAAGAAGGAGGAATGCTCAGGAGATTCGTTCGCCAAAGTTCATTAACAATGCTCATGGCCAGCTTCTTGCAGATGACGACAAAATTCTGCAGAGGTGGCGGCAGTATTGTGAAGAGCTTTTAAATGAACAGTTTCCCCGGCTATACTTTCCAAGAGCCACCCCTAACTGTGAAGAAATACCCGACATTACAGTCGAAGAAGTCAGTGAGGCGGTCAAATACTCCAAAAAACGAAAAGCGGTTGGGCCAGACGAGATACCCTCTGAGTTCTGGAAAAAGATGGGAGACGTCGGGTTCAGATGGCTCAGAATTCTCTCCAAATTTGTGAGAGATGATCCAATGCCGAATCAATGGAGGGAACGTTACCTTCTCCCTGTATACAAAGGGAAGGGTGATACGCGAAACTGTGATAACTACCGTTCGATCAAGCTGATGTCACACACCATGAAGATCGTTGAGCGGGTATTAGGTGGCCGACTGCGAAAACTAATACGGCTATCTGATGATCAGTGCGGGTTTGTCTCGGGTAAATCAACCACAGATGCAATCCAAAGTATAAGGATCATAATGGAAAAACATCGTGATTCCTTAAGGGATTTGCATATTGTATTGGTTGACTTGAAAAGGCATTCGACAGACAACCAGGAGATCTGATATGGGTGGCGCTAAGACATCGAGGGGTTCCAGAAACCTATCTACAGGTGATGATGGACATGTACGAAGGAGCAAAGATAAGAGTAAGATGCCCCACTGGAGTAACCGAAGAGTTCCCAATCAAAGTCGGCGTGCACCAGGGAAGCGTTTTAAGTCCTTTGCTCTTTATTACAGTCCTTGATTATCTGCTTGAAGGTAAAGTGATGGACCCCAAGGTACATCAGTTATTCCTTGCTGACGATGGAGCCATCATAAGTGAGGATCCTACATCCCTGCAACGAGCACTTGATGTGTGGGTGGACGTTTTGGAGGGAAATGGGTATCGCATTAGTTCAAAAAAGACAGAGTACTTATGCTGCCCGTTCTCTGATCCACTCAGGCCTATTCCAGACATTTATTTGAATGGAACAGTGCTTCACAAGTGCGAAAAGTTCAAATATCTGGGATCTATGATCAATAGCAAAGCAACTTGTGATGACGACATCAATCATCGCGTAAGCGTAGGGTGGATGAAGTGACGAGAAAATTCCGCTATCTTCTGTGACAGAAAAATGCCCCCTAAGTTGAAAGGAAGGCTCTACACGGCAGTTGTACGTCCAGCGCTCAAATACTGTTCACAATGTTGGACGATGTACAAAACGTGTGAGAGTAAATTAACGGCAGCTGAGATGAAGATGCTTCGCATGACAGCAAGAGTGACAAAGCTTGATCGAATAAGAAGTTCGAAGATCCGTGGAAGCTTTCATATCAAGGAAACCATTGTACAAAAAATAGAGCGCGACCGGCTCAGCTGGTATTGCCACGTTCAAAGAAGATATCATTTGAACCCCGTTAAAAAGGCAATATCAATGCACGTTCCAAAGACATCGCGATGTAGGCATCGGCATTTCATTGGCTTCAGTAACCGCGTGATCCAAAATCGGCGGGCCTGCCGATATTTTCTGAGGTCAAATAGGCGAACCTCACAGGCGGATCAGTAGAAATGCGGTGAAGTGGGAGGGTTATGATCCCTTATTTTCGGATCATAACCTCGCTGATAAAAGGAAGAAGAAGAAGAAGAAGAAATATAAGAAGTAACAAGAACCAAAAAAAAAAATGGATTTCATTCGTGAAATGATGAAATGTTAGGTCTGTTCGCGTACTTTCTGCACCAAAATTCGCAGTTTGCCAAATTTCAACGAGTGGGGGTAAAATTCGTCAAACGTCAAACCTCTAACCCAATTGTATGCGAAAGAAAGAAAGAAGGAACAAGCCAACAGAAAATGACATATACAGCGATTTGACAGATTTCACAAATTTGCCCAAAGAAATTTCTTGGGCTAAAATTCGTAGCACGGGGAAATTTTTCACTGTCTCAGAGAGCGTTCTCTTCTATTGAAATCTACGAAAATTCTCCATACTCGAACAGGTTTTGGTAAAAATTCGTACCTTTTCGTAAAAATCGGCTATTTAGGGAGTGTACGCGAACGGACCTGTTGATGTGTTCAACGTCAGAAGACGAATATCTGGAAGAGCTGATAGAATAGCAGCTGGTGAACCACCTTCCTTCTCGTCGAATGTATCGAATGCATAAGCGGGCTTCCCTCGACGATTACGATGAAGTTGAATTTCGCAAGTACTTTCGGCTGAAAAAAGAAGCATTTTGGTGGCTATATTCATTAATGGGACAGAAATTGAATGGTAGTATGCGTCGCATTGCATTCATACACACACAAATTAATGAATGCATACAAATCACATAAACTTTAAACTCAATTTTAAACTCAATTTTCTTACTTAAATTAATTTCGAGTGACATGCAAGAAAAGTACAATCAAGAAGCCCAAAAAAAAAAATGGTAAACACATGTCAAATGTGAAATTTGACAATACGTAGGTTTAAAGCGGTTTAAAAACGAGTTTAAACTATTGTAAATCCAGGGTTTAATGCGTGTTTTGGGTGAATATTATGAACACAGGTTTAAATTTTCGGGTTTAAAAAATGCGGATTAAATGGTCGGGTTTAAAATTCACTTTAACCTGCTTTACACCCGGAGTGAATAATATGGCCGTTAGGTACACATCGAAACAATGTGCGTTTAAATGCAATGTAACGATTGTGTAAATAGCAAATTATTGCTAAACAAAATGTAGAACAAGGTCAGGCTCAGTCGTGTTCAAGTCGTACGAGTTTACGTCAAAACGTAACGATCTCTTATTTTTTTGCTTTTTTGCGGGATTTTATTCAAAGAAATACAAGTTGGCAAACTTGTTCCCCTTGAATGACGCGGCGAAGACGGCGTGCGCTACCTCCCATCATTGCTGCGTCTTTTCTCCCTTGTCTGGATGCACTTAATCGTTTTTGTTGGCAACTTTCACAATAAGTTGCCCCACTGATACTGATAGAGGGGATTTTTTCGTTGCCTAGGAGGTAGTGCAAAAACGCTAATGCGCTCTGTTTCATGTAGTGTGAGGCTCCTGTTCACTAAAAAAAAACATCTTTAACCCCTTTTCAACCTGACACGATCCACTCCGAAACCGCTTTAGCATTACTTCAGAGTGGTGTCGTTTTCTTTCCCCTCTGGGGACCGGCTTTTCACATTTTTCTCCTGGTGCGGGCTTATAATATCTTGCCGGTAAGGCTTTCATCAATTTGGCAAACTTACTGAGGGTATGTTTGCTTCTTCCTCTCTCTTTTTCGATCTGAGTATTGTCTCAATGAATAAAGATATTTTATTCCACATGTCGATACTCGAGACCATCTTGTTTGCCGAATTTTCTGGAGAAAAGTTGCCTATCTCTGACTCCAGGCTATTTCTTTCTTCTGCCCATCTGTTAGAGGTAAAAAAAGGTGTGATACGCATCGTCTTCCAAAGAATCTCCATAATGGCAGGCTGCGCTCCCTACTTTTCTCATCTTGTGCAGGTACCGGTTTGATTAACCAAGTCCGGTAAGGATGTGGGTGATATAATAATTCGCTTCACCGTGCTCTGGCTCCGTCCATGCAGCAAAGTCTCTGACCAACCGGTAGGTCCACCTTCCCCTCATTTCGGCGTTTCATCTGTTTTGTCACTTCTGCTTTGAGAGTTCCTTCACTTCTGTAGCTGCTGTTGCTGCGCCTAATTTCATCTTCTTGTCGTGGACGTACTTCTTTACTGCTGCTAGGAGATCAATGGGCGCCACTCCTGCGACTACTAGGGCTGCTGGCTTCGACACTGTTTGGTATGAACTCGTTATCCGAAGGGCTCCTATACGTTGCACCGCGGCCACTTTCTTCCTGTATATCTCCTCTTTGAGCGCATCAGTCCAGATCTCCTAGTCATACAAGAGTATTGAGTGCGTAACGGACATCAGGAATCTTCTTTTATTTGCCGGGGGACCTCCCATGTTCGCCATCAGTCTACTTAGCAATTGGCATGACTAATAGAGGATATGGGCGCGCTGTCGCGCTGGCAGTTGAATTTACCTCCACCGCTAATCTTCTTCGGCCCTCCCGTAGCTCTGTCGATCACACGGAGCTGGAGTTTGGGGTCTTTCTAGGTCCCTTTTTGTTGACTGTCATTTGCTTTGATATCGATCACATTTTTGTGCAATATATGTGCCATTCTTGGAAAATGTTGGTATTTCTACTTTGTAAATTTAAAAAATGTTAATTATTATTGTTGAAGCAATTATCGCTTGAGGACTAAGTAGAGTGCTTTTGAGTGCTTTCTAAGGATACCTCGATCGGCGTTCTAGCTTTACGCGTTCGCGAGATATACTGCTTGTAAAGTATGCGTACTCCTTTGTTTCCGTCTCTTGCGCAGGATAGGTTGAATCTTACATGCATAAGCTGTCTGTATTTAGCCAGTTACTTGCTGTTGGTTCATTATTCAGAGAGTTATTGCGTCATGAAATCTGGCATAATTTCGTTGCATCGTAAATTTTGACCTGGCTACCAAACCTAACTTACAGACGCTCTCGCGTTAAAAAGATTGAGGTAAAAGCAGTGTTTGACTAGATCCATTCACTTGTAGCGTGTCGTACTACTGTTGAAAGAGATCTCGGGAAAAGCAGCGGCTCTCGTCATTGACATATTAGATATTGACTGCTAGTACTCAACTTCGCATTATTTCCAACATAACCAGCCCTCGTGTTTCGAAGCGGAAAAAATTGGAAACTCACACCTTTTTTTAGATTTCGTGGATGTGCAAAAATAGTGTTTTTTTTTTCTTTATTGTTGCGATCATTGACATACATACTATATATGGACTGCTAGTGAAATGTCAGTTTCATACAAACTCTGCCCAAAAAAATTACGCCAACATACCTAGCCCTCTTGGTTCGGAGCGGAAAAATGTGGAAACAAATTGCCAACCATCTTGAATTTCTCCATAGAATGGTAGAGACACCTCTTGGGTTTGTGTGGATTTGCTAAGTAAAACGGTTGAAATTCTAATTGTTGAGGCATTGTTTGCAACAGATGTCATCTCGAAAATTTGCTAGTTCAAGTAACTACTGATAGATGATACCAACAAAATTTAAATAAAAAATCGTTATATATGCATTTGACTGCCCTATAAGTTGCACAATATTCATATTTTTATTACGAATCAATTTTTTAAGTAATATGCCAATGAAAACACTGTCTTTGCACACCCAACTGCATCCAACGAAATTTCAAACAAGTGTGAGTTTCCATTTTCTCCGCTCCGAACAAAGAGAGCTAGCGCTAATGTTGGAACCAACGCGAAGTTGACTACTAGCAGTCCATATATAGTATGTCAATGGTTGCGATTAATTAAATAAAGATTTAAAATTAAAAAAATGAATTCGAGATGACATCTGTTGCAAACAATGCCCCAACAATTTGAATTTCAACCGTTTTACTTAGTAAATCCACACAAATCCTAGGGGTGTCTCTACCATTCTATGGAGAAATTCAAGATTGTTGCCAATTTGCTTCCATATTATTCCGCTTTGAACCAGGAGGGCGCTAGTTATGTTGGCGTCATTTTTTGGTCACGGACCGACATTTCACCAGCAGTCCATATATAATATGTTAATGGCTCTTGTAATCACGTCGGGGTCACCAATTTGTATCGTGTCGTGCTACGAACGCAATATTCTGTGATAACCCAGCTGCTCTTACGTGTAATTATTACACCACACGTATAAATACTGTACGTTAGGTTAGGTTAGGTAGATGGGTGCCTTGCGACAAAGAGTCACTGCTCACTCAGACCAACAGTACGGGTCCATTTTGCCCAATCATTTAACCCTGGAAACGCTGTAAAGAGAGTCCGTTGTATACTGTACGTTACTTTATTGTCAGTTAATTATGTACACAACTAGTTTTAAGAAAACGTTTTGAGGTCGTGGCGGTAGTTGTTTTTCTCGCAGTTGACAGCGGTGGTGCGTGTGTATGCGAAACACGTACGTAGGCATCGAGAATGCCAGTCGTACACAACACACTTGTTAGATTTCAGTGCTTTTGTACACTCACACTTTTTGTGTTTCGCCCACTAGTAATTCTTACCACACCACGGTGCCGCTGGTCGGTATGGTGAAATTCGGTCGATGCACACCTCCTCCAAATATTATCACTCGTACTGTACATACCTTAACTGTAATACAATGCATGTTATAATTATTTAAGTGCAAGTGTTATACCAATGTTGCTTGGATCGAGTATACGCTAACTACCAAGTCAGTACATTTTTCTGTTTTTCAGTCGAATACAAGTCCAGTTGGATAACTTGAACCACAACTAGCGGAAAACCTAAGAATTATATTATAGAGGAACAGAGCATATCACAGTTACTTTAAACTATGAATCCTGTTGGATTACTAAGGCTAGTAGTGCTACTTACTTGTTTCACCACCACCACTATCACCAACATCGAGAGATATGACTACATCGATGTCCCCACTAGAATCACAACGGAGTATGAGTGTAAGAAACATAATTTCGAATCAATGACCATATGAAGCCTAATGAATCCTCGTTTAGATTCGAAAATCTTTCGACGACGACGAATAGCACACTCAGGTATGATTGAAGACTTGAAGAAGCGACAAGGTACTTATTACTTCTTCGGGAAGGTCCATTTAGGTTTCCACAATATATATTCGGTACGTCGCAGCGGGACTTTTCACTTAGTCCAGACTAATACTATTGTACCTTCAGGCCATGCGGCAGAGCAAACGAGATCTGGATGATCTGCAATACAAGCCGGAACAAGGTTTCTCCATGTACTACCCGAAGCAGAAGCCATTAGTATTACTCCTCGAGGCTACCTCCATGATTGCCGATCGTTTCTTCTATTTTCCCCAGATATCCTTCCAAATACTGACTCACCGGCCAAAGTGGACCGAAACCATCATGTGGTGCTTGAAGTTCGTGGAACATTTTCACGTCACCGATGAAAACACTAAGGAACGGTTGAGCTTAATCTACATGCTGATCAGCTACGAATTTAAAGACCAAGATAACTGAAAGAAGCGCTCCTACTCCAAATCAGACTTGGAATTAATTGTTTTTGTTTTTTTGTAAAGATATATTTAAACCCATTTTGAAGAACTTAAGTCGTTTTATCGACTATCCGTATTGGAGCGATTTTCGGTTGACTATCTGCTTGAAGGCAAAGTAACAGACTCTAAAGTGCACCAGTTATTCTTCTTTGCTGCCAATGCAGCCATTTTCAATGAAGATCGTACATTTTTGTCGCAAGCATTTGACGTGTGTGTGGACGTTTTGGAGGGAAATGGGCAACGTATTTGTCCAAAAAGACCGAGTACTTGTGCTGTCCGTTCTCTGATTCACTCAGGCCTATGCCAGACATTTATTTGAATGGAACAGTGCTTCCCAAGTGTGAGAATTTAAAATATCTGGGATATTCTTTATCTTTAAATCTTCAAACGCCACTTCATTTGAATTCGTATGTGCTAAATTATCTGTATCCAAACGGAGCCTATACATTCTTTGTTGTCATATTCGCCCTTCTCAACCCGCGCAAGCATACCAGCTGACTGTTGATACTGTTGGCTCTCTGTTAGACATCGCTGATCTTGGTGACGATTTTGTAATTGTTGGCTTCAACCTCCTCCTTCTGCAATGGACTCCATCGGAAGATGAATCATCCTTCGTTCCTACTAATTCCTCCTCAGAACAGGAAATCCTCTTTACTGATCGTCTTTTTGACTTCAGCCTTTTTCAGATTAGTGGCATCCTCAACAACTTAGGTAGGCAGCTAGATCTCATTTTCTCATCCGACCCCCACAATTCCTTGGTTACCGCGAGTAACCACCTTACCTGCACCCTAGCCCACTATCACCCCCCTTTCGCTCTTGCCTTTTCGTATGAAAACGACAACATTACCGTTGATTCTGAGAACTCTTTTAACTTCCGTAAAGTCGACCGTTAAACTTAATAACCTAATCAATAAAATAAATTTCAGCCTCTTTCTAAACATTAACACATTGATATCGCTCTCGTATTTTTCTACACTGCAATCATTGACGGTCTTCTCCAATCTGTTCTATATGTGTCTCGAAAAAACTGCTCGTGGTTCACCTCCTTGGTGTAATAATGAATTGCGTACTCTTCGCAATGTTAGAAACAAATTATGGAAAACTTACCTGGTATCCAGATCTGACTCAGATTACTCATATTACCAGCAAGCTTACTCCCGCTTTTCCAACCTCTGCGAATCCCTCTATCTCGAATACCTCGATAGAATGCAATTAAGTCTAATCACTGATACTAGGCACTTTTACCAATTTATTGACATCAAAAGAAAGCCCGACGGCCTCTCTTCCACTCTAAAATTACTTAGTACTTCCTTTGCTGACCCTAAAGTAATCGTCAACCTTTTGCAACCTTTTTCAGTCAATCGAATAGTGACCATGTACACAAACCGGACCTTGACTTTTTCTCTTACCTGAGTAACTGTCCTCAAACCTCCCTAGTTTCAGTCGACATTAGGTCTGATATTGTGCTCAAAGAGGTCCCGATGGTCTGCCCGCCATCTTTCTAAAGAAATGTGTAAATTCCCTGTGTCAGCCACTATCTTGTCTCTCACTCTCTCAAGCAGTTTTTCCAAAATTATGGAGGGACTCCTTTATTTTCGCTATCCATAAAAAAGGCAATAAAAAAGACATATCTAACTATCGACCTATAGCCAAATTCTCCTCTATCCCCAAGCTATTCGAAAGCATTGTCTACGACTCACTGTATTTCTACTGCAAATCCATTTTTTTCCCACAACAGCACGTTTTTTTAAAAAGTAGGTCCACAACGACTACCCTGACCGTCGCTGCAAGGATTAGAGGAAGGTAATGAAGTGGATGACATTACCACCGACTTCAGCAAGGTGTTTAATAAAATCTGTTACTAAACTATTTACCTTAAGCTTAAAGCCCTCGGTTTCCCACCCTCTTTCATTTCATGGTTGAGATCATACCTAGAGAAACGGCAGTACATAGTTCTCTTCCAGTCTCTGACCCCATTAACGCCACTTCAGGGGTTCCTCAAGGCAGTCATCTTGGTCCGCTGATCTTTGTCTTAACTATAAACGATGTTAGTCACATCATAAGACTCTGATCTGTCTATTTACGCAGTTCACATGATTTTCAGATAATATCTACCCCCACCGATTCTCTCTTACTTCAAATTCATTCCACACATGGTGCGACAAAAACTTTTTAGAACTTAACGTCGGCAAATGTCAATCCATAACATTCTCTGGTAAACGCTGATGATGATGATTTCCCTTTCACTAACCCTCGAAAGCTTAGGTCTGTTCCGCTCTTTTGTCTCCCTCACCACCGCACCAACTACGGCCATTTCAAACCAATCTCCAGAATGTTACACCTGGCCAATAACGCACAGAACACCCTAGACTTTCATTCCAGTCTATCCAGTCTATTAGAAAGTCCCTCTACACCTCGTCATGACCTCTCTTCTTTTACCAGTCTTCGTCTTTCCCTCACTATTTCTTTTCCCATCCTTTCCTACTTTTTAAGATAGTTTATAAGCCCTAGTAATCCAAATGTGTGGACCCTTAGGGGCCCAGCAACAAAAAAATAAAATAAAATAAAATAAATAATAATCAAAGTACAATTAGTTTTAAGCTTAGCGTTAAGTTCCCTATTTGTTAGTTTTTAAGTTTAGATTTAAGTTCTTGCTTGTATAAAGCTTAAATAAATAAATCTATGATTAACAGCGAAGCAACCTGTGGTGAGGATATCAATCATCGCCCAAGCGTAGGGTGGAGGAAATAACGGGAACACTTTTGGCTACATAGACTCGCGAACGAAGCTGATGGTTAGGTTTCTCTGATATTTTTGTTTGGAAATATCCGATGTTTGGGACTCCCCGATATTCCCAAACAAAAATCTAATTTTTTTGTAATTTATTTTTATTCTTAAGATTACAGAAAATTTCCTCCGTAATACGAGTACTTCAACTGTTCGTCGTGTTTTAAATTCAAAATTGCTTTTAGTGCAATGAAACATTTTTTTAGTGTTGACACGGCGTTCATGGAAGGCTACTGTGAACAGGCGATAATATTAGATGATTCCGAAGAACTGACTGGATTTTACTTTACCGGAAATGTCAATACAGTAGGAACTCGATTCTTGCAACTAATTAAAACCGACGCTCTTGCATTCACTGGATAAGTTGCTTCTACTGAATATCTAATTTCGATAAAAATATTTGCGTTATTTAATATAAGAAACATACAAAACTTAAAGGCTTTTATTCAATCTAACGTATAAACGCAAATTAGGTTTAAAATACATGTACCATGCAACATATGGAGGTGAAAAGTTAAAAATTAACATGTCATTTCAATCAGATTTTTGACTAACAAATTTGAAATCTTCGTTTGTTTCGTGCATTTTAATTTGTGAGATATTGCTTCACGAAGTCTTTGAAGAGTCATCACATCAGTAGGTGAAATTTCATGCTGTTCTGCCCAGTTTAAACAAGTGTTAAAACACATTATTACATCATCTGCTTTGATGTTCATCGTTGGTAAAGAAGTAATTTCTTCTATTGGTTCTGCTTCAATCTCTTTCACGATCTCAGAAATGTGGTCCTCAATTATCCAATTTTCAATCTCATTATTTGAAATTGATTCTGAACATTCAATCTGTTGGAGTAACGCTGAAACGTCGTGAATTTGTGACGGCATCTCATTTAGGTTCTGTGCAAGCATTGCTAATGGAATATCGTCATCGTCTTCCAATTCTGAATCCTTTGCAAAAAGTCTCGCGAAACACTTTTCAATTGACGATTTGTCAACTCTATTCCAAGCCGACGCCAGAAAACAAATCGCATGCTTCACAGTCATCGTTTTTATAGCTTCACACAAATGAAGACCACAAGATGGATGTGACTCAAGAAAGTTTTTTTATAGAAGAGTTTAGTCAATCTGATCGTGTTCTGGTCCATTGGTTGGATAACTGCCGTACAATTTGGAGGAAAACACAATATTGTAATTAAGCCACCTGAGCTCGACAATTCGTCATCTTTAGGATGATAGGGCGCAGATCCAGATCTTTAATTTTTTGCTGAAATGCTTTTATAAAAGGATCCACCAACTCTACTTTGCTTGACAATTTTTCACCGCATATTTCAAGTTTCCGAATACCGTGTCTCTTTCGAAATTTAGCTATCCAGCCGCTACTAGCAAGGAAATCACCCGGCTTCTCCTAAATTTGCGCGTGCAGTTGCATTGCCTTTTCCCCTAAAAGATCGTTATAGGTATATTCCGCGATCTCTGTTGAGCAAACCACTTGAATAGAACTTTTTCCATTTGAGGGTACTCCGATTCCTTCAAAGTTTTTCTTTTGTCAGGACCAGACTCGGTGTTCATGAGAAAGGTTTTTAATTTTGCTTTGTTCTTACTTCTTCGTGATATTGTACATTTATTGACATCGAACATTTTTGCTAGATAATTCAAAGAATATCCTTTGCCAAGCAATTCTATTATTTCCATTTTTTGTTTAATCGTCAACACTGTTTTTTTTCACTCATTTCTAGGCCGAAAAAAAGAAAACAATACACAGAAAACTTATTTCCTAGAAGTAAACACAATCTAAACTTCTTTGCACCAAATCGAACAGAATAAGGAAAATATCCAGAAGCGTATGCGTTGTACATATGTACTTACATACATCAATTTATCTGTTAGTTCAAGTAAGGATCAACCATAGCAAGATAAAAATAAAGAGAGCAAATTTAACGGGATATTGTTTCAGTTTACCAAGGAATTTATCAATTCCTTTTTTCTGGTGTTGCAAGAATCGAACATAAAATTTTGTGAACGTTGCAATTATAAGATAGCTAATGAAAACTTTTTGGGTGTTGCACTTACTGGGTAGTTGTAACTATATACACTTATCCACGAAAGTCTGCGTACAGCGATGAAATTTTGGAAAACAGAGGCGTTGTGGCCAAATAGTAAATAATATATCTTTCAAATTGTAATAGTTCAGTAAAAGAGCATTAAACCCATTCATTTTGAACAATATTTATATATATTTTTTTATTTTCTTAAGAAAAAGTTAACAAAAACAAAAAAAGTCATTGAATTCATTCCACAAAAGTTTGCGTACAGCTACAGATTTTCCTTCCCAGAATTCCGTTTAAGTAACGGGACATTTCTTTTTGCAGGATATGAATAAGTTGTGTGGTTGTCTGCTTGTAGTGCTTGTAGGGAGAATAGTTTTCTTTGAGATTCGGTCAAAATTAATTCAGAAAATGGGAAAAAAAGAATTAAGTGGGTCTGCAAGGCAGTTGATTTTGAATTTATACATACAGCAGCAAAAGTCGTACTCTCAAATATCTGAAATAACTTCAAGACCCCGGTCAACGATCCAGAGAACGTCGTCGCTTTAGGTGATGACCTAAACCGCTTTCAGTCGATCCAAGCAAGGACGCACAGTCCAAACCTAGGTCGACTGCGAGGCGTTCTGTTGCTGACTCAGGCAACAATCGACGTAGCATAGGGCAGATTAGGGGAACAGGCAGGAGATTGTTCGAGTCGAGGAAGGAAAGCCTCTTGCCATCCACCTCAGTCTCGGACAGACTCAAGCCCCCGCCAACCGTTTCGGATGGGGCCGCAAGGCTCACGGCCGAGCCGATTGCGGGGTGTTCCAAGAGAGGTAGGCACGACGACACGACATCGCCGCCAACACGAAGAATAAGCAAAAAAGCCAAGATGGCATCACGAAAAGAAAGAGCTAATCTTCAGGTGGCGATCGTCGATTTCAATAACCCTGACCGTAAGCTATCCGGAGACCAATGGAGGCTGGTGGAGCTGCGTATACTCGACGGAGTAAACGACGCCATAGTCAAGAATCAGGGAACTATCCCTTTCTTTGAGCAGCTCACCACCTTCAAAGGCTTCAAGGTCATGTCGTGTGACAACGAGACAACACTCAATTGGCTCAAGAATTTCGTAACCAGCACGCAGGCTCCTTGGGCGAATGCCGACCTGCGACTTGTGGAAAAAACAGATCTGCTGGAATTCACTAGGCCTAAAGGCCGCATTCTCATTCCGGGCCCACACATTCCTAGAGAACGGCTGGAAAGAAACCTCCAACACCTCAACCCCGAGCTATATAGCGAAAATTGGGAGGTGTTAGAAGTGGGTACCCATACAGAAGCCGGAACTGAGATTGTGGTGTTGCTTAACCACAAGTCCATGCCCATCCTAAGGAGATACAACTATAAGGTTCGCATTGGAATTACCCGATGCAAGGTCAGACCTTTAGTTGGGATGGACGAAAAGAAAAGAAGGAAGGCGGGTGATAAGGTAAATCAATGATGAAGATTGCTCAAATAAACCTTCACCATAGCATAGCAGCTAGCGCCAACCTCATCTATCTCATGGGAGATAGGAACATAGACATTGCCCTAATTCAAGAGCCATGGATCTCCCGTGGCAAAATAAGTGGGCTAAGGCATAAAGACCTTACTACATACAGCATCGAACCGCTACACGCGGAATGTAAGAACAGAACGTGCATCGTAGCTAGGAAACAAGGGACCAAACAGTGGTAAGGCTTGAGCGGAGGGGGCTTTCCCCGCTGATTCTATCAGCCGTCTACATGCCTTTTGATGCCAAGGAGGGACCGCCATCCACACTGACCCGCTCTCTTGTGCAAAAGGCGGAACAGGAAAGATGGGACTTGCTGCTGGGGTGTGATGCCAACTCTCATCACTCTCAATGGGGTAGCAGCAACACAAACTTACGCGGTGAGTCTTTATTTGAGTTTATAATTGAAAATAACCTTATTGTAGCGAATAGGGGTAACGAACCTACTTTTGTAGTAAAGAACAGGCAAGAAGTTATAGATGTAACTTTAGCCAGTAACTCGAGCACCCTAACTATTGACAAGTGGAACGTGATAGGGGAAGAGTCCTACTCCGACCACAAATTGATCGAATTCCTCGTGGGTAACAACTATGACTCTCCCAAACCTTACAGGAACCCCAGGAAAACCAACTGGGATCTATTTAACAACGAGGTGAGGAAAGGTGTAAGATCCCTGCAGGATAGCAACTGGTTCGGACCTGCCGACATTGACCGCAAGGCGGAGGATATTACATCCATTTTTAATGAAGCCTATGTCAAAGCATGTCCAGAATCCAAACGAAAAGATAAAAAATCACCACCTTGGTGGTCACCTGAACTAGCTAGAATTAGGAGAGTAACTAGACACCTTCTAAATAAGGCCAAAAGAACTATGCTAGAAGCGGACTGGGAACAATATAAGTCCAGTCAGAGAAATTTCAAAAACGAGACACAGAAGGCCAAACGCCACTCTTGGCAGCACTTCTGTAATGAAATCAAGGGTACGACAGAATCTGCGAGACTGAGAAAAATTCTATCCAGGGAATCAAAAACTCTTGGATCTCTCAAGGAATCCGACGGAAGGTGGACTGAATCCTGTGCAGAATGCTTAGCTCCCTGCTAAAAGCGCACTTTCCGGGTTGTACGGCCCATCCAGATAATAACATCGTAACTAACAGTAGTTTTGTAACGGAAACTCCGACGGATTTTATCACAGAGGAAAGAATTGAGTGGGCAATCGGATCATTCTCTCCCTTTAAATCCCCAGGACCCGACGGGATTATCCCGATCATGCTACAGAAAACAATAACCACAATCATCCCGGTACTTAAAGAACTGTACCTCAACAGCCTCATGTGGGGGTATATACCTAGATCATGGAAAGAGGTCAAAGTGGTCTTCATACCCAAGGCCGGTAAAGCAAGCCACACTACTGCAAAGGACTTTAGGCCAATTAGCCTTACCTCCTTTGTCCTAAAGACCTTTGAAAGGCTAGCTGACATATACATCCGTAGTAAACTACGCCCAGGTGACATATCCCCAGCGCAGTACGCTTATACGAAAGGAAAAAGCGTAGAGACAGCGCTGCACTGTGTAGTCGGCTCAATAGAAAAATCACTGAAAAATAAAGAATATACACTAGCCGCTTTCCTGGACATTGAAGGAGCCTTTAACAATGTCAAAACGGAAGCGGTCAATAGAACTCTAACGAACCTTAATATTCACAATTCTGTGATAAAATGGATCGTCAATATGCTAAAGGAAAGACATATCAAAGTTGAACTCGGAGGTACTAAGCTCGAAGTCTATGCCTCAAGAGGCACCCCTCAAGGAGGGGTTATATCCCCACTACTGTGGGTTATTGTCCTGAACGAAGTCCTTCTTAAACTTAGAAACAGCGGCGTCAAGGCCATTGCATATGCGGACGATGTTGTGCTGCTAGCAACAGGTAAATTTCTCCCGACCCTGAGCGAACAAATCGAAGGGGCGCTGGAAATCATTGACTCCTGGACGGAGAGATGTGGGCTGGCGGTTAATCCCCAGAAGACAGAGTTAGTACTATTCACTAACAAAAGAATAATTCCACAATTCGTAACTCCTTCCGTAAGGGGTACTCCCCTGAGTATCTCCGATAGTGCGAGATACCTTGGCCTGGTGCTCGACAGGAAACTGAACTGGAGACTAAACATCAACGAAAGAGTCAAAAAAGCCACGATAGCTTTTTACTCGTGCAATAGAATATTTGGGAAGACTTGGGGACCGAACCCCAAAATCATCCTATGGATGTATACAGCTATAGTAAGGCCAATACTAACGTATGGCAGCCTTGTATGGTGGCAGGCAGCCAGCAAAATAAATAACTTAGCTGCTATCACAAAAGTACAAAGACTAGCGTGCATCGCCACAACCAGTGCGATGAGAACGACACCTACAGCAGGACTCGAGGCCATTCTCAATCTGCTTCCGCTAGACATCTTTATACAAGTATCGGCAGCCCATAGTGCCGTAAGATTAAGCCAAACAGATAGCTGGAGACCAAATGCAATGGGTCACACCACGATCCTGCAGAGATATCTAGGCAGTGTATCTAATACAGACTACTTAACGCCTTACCTAGACTTCTTAAGACCATTCTCTAGCACCTATCCGAGCAGGGAAGACTGGAAAAATGACAGAACGCCTAACGAGCGATCCTTAGCTGTTTACACCGATGGATCCAAAATGGAAATAGGTGTAGGCGCAGGCATCTTCTCTGAAACGCTTGGCCTCTCCATGTCAGCTCGGCTTCCGAACTACAGCAGCGTTTTCCAGGCGGAGGTCCTAGCAGTTACAATAGCAGCTCGTGAGACTGCGATGAGGGCAATACCACGAGAGGATATCACCTTTTTCATCGACAGCCAGGCAGCGATAAAAGCAATATCTGCTATAGAAATAAAATCGAAGCTTGTGAAGTGTTGTAGAGAAGAGCTCAAGGTTCTTGGAACACAGCACGAGGTAAGGCTCTGCTGGGTCCCTGGTCATGAAGGCATTCCAGGGAATAAGAAAGCCGATGAATTGGCTAGAGGTGGCTCAGCACTAAGCTCGGACCAATCCGACCCCTCGGTGTACATCCCGCCTTGCGCCCTTAAGCTCGTAGCAGGAAACAAAGCCATAACGGAGGCTAACAATAGGTGGACCTGTTTAGATACTTGTGTCACCACGAGGAAGCTGTGGTCCGCTTTTGACAGAGTAAGAACCAATAGACTCATACAGAGGCACAGAAAATCCCTCTCTACTCTAATTGGAGTCATTACGGGGCATAACACCACGCGGTACCACATGAAAAAACTACGTGTGACTAGCGAAGACCTTTGTAGAGGCTGCGGCGACGAGGAGGCTCAGGAGGACACCGCCCACTTTCTCTGTCATTGCCCAGGCCTCTATCATTTGAGAAATAAGATCCTTGGGCAACACTTCTTTGAGGATCTAGAAGAGTTGTCCAACAGACCAATAAATGACATCGCAAACTTCATCAAATCCTCTGGATGGTTTGTATCTAGGACACAGTGAGTACTTAGTTCTTTCTTTAGGATACTTACAAGACGGTATTTTTCCACGAGGTAGGGATTTCCTTTTTCTATCTCCTTTCCCCCCTTGGGTATCACAATGGGTCTATACTGACCTGAGTGTGGTGTGGAGGTTTTCTATCCCCCTACACCTGCCCACTTACCTAACCTAACCTAGGGATGAAGGTGAAATTGAGTCAAAGCCAAGATCTGGGAGACAACCGAAGCTAACTCTGAGGGATAAGCGGGCGATCAAGCGGATTGTAGAGCAGGAGCCCTTCATAAGCGCTCAAAAGATAAGTTCGCATCTCGAAATTCACAATAACACCACCGCGCATCCAGAAACAGTACGAAGGGTCATCGTCGATATGGGATTTAAGTCGTGCACACCCAGAAAAAAACCTTTTGTGAATAAAACTAACCGTCAGAAACGTCTCATGTTCGCAAAGGAATACGTGAACAAATCTCCAGACTTCTGGCGCAAGGTTATATTTTCGGACGAGTCAAAATATAACATTTTTGGTTCGGGTGGCCGCTTGAGAGTCTGGCGACGTCAAAACAATGCACTAAATCCCAAGTATACCGTCAAGACAGTGAAACATGGAGGTGGAGGTTTGATGGTATGGGGCTGTATGTCTGCATCGGGGGTCGGAAAGTTGGAAATAATCGAAGGAATCATGGACCAGTTCAACTACATTGATATCCTCAAAAGAAATTTAAGAGACAGTGCTGAAATACTGGGAGTCTCGGATGATTTTTACTTTCAGCAAGATAATGACCCAAAACATACGGCCCATAATGTGCGTATTTGGCTTTTGTTCAACGTTCCCAACATGCTGCGAACGCCCCCGCAGAGTCCAGACCTCAATCCAATTGAGCACTTGTGAGATGAATTAGAACGCAGGATCCGAACCGTGAGATTCGAAATAAAATGCAACTTAAGGAAGCCTTACTAGCAGAATGGAGAAATATTACTAGTTCGTGTACAGAAAAACTAGTTTCTTCTATGCAAAACCGTTTGAAGGACGTAATTAAGAAGAGGGGATATCCGACAAAATATTAACCATAAAAGTAAAAAGAAATAATTACTTTTTATTCAATTAAACTAATGCTTTCCATTTTATTTCAGTGCTGTACGCAAACTTTTGTGGAATGTATTCAATGACTTTTTTTGTTTTTGTTAATTTTTTCTTAAGAAAAAATAAAAAAAAAATGAAAATATTGTTCAAAATGAATGGGTTTAATGCTCTTTTACTGAAATATTGCAATTTGAAAGATATATTATTTACTATTTGGCCACAACGCCTCTGTTTTCCAAAGTTTCCTCGCTGTACGCAGACTTTTGTGGATAACTGTATATATACATATACAGTTGGTCAAAAAAGAAGTCGGACACTTACTGTTTTCCTCTTTTCGCCCTAAGATACGATAAATATAAAACTCAAACTATGCATGTTAACACTTTTTTTGAAATTGCTAATCTTGTCCTTCGAATGCATAGCAATTAAATGTGAATCCACCTTAAAAATATGTAAATTTAATTTTTTTTCTTTAAATCACTCGATTTTCACCTCAAAAAAGAAATCCGACATGTGGCAACACCTCACTTTCTACGAATTTTTAACGGAAAGAGAGTTTATTTTTTACAAATACTGTTACCCATTTGTGATGGCATTCGGAAGCAAAATATATTTAATTTGGAAAAGAAAGCCAAGATAGAGGGACAACGTGGTTACACAACGTTAGAAGTGCGGGAAATTGTAATAAAACATTTTCAAGAAGGAAAATCTGTGCGTGCCATTGCAAAAATAATTAAAAGAAGTCCCTCTACAGTAGATGATATTATAAAAAGGTATAAAACAACAAAGTCTATTGAAAATTTACCAAAAACTGGAAGACCTAAAAAATTTAGTATAAGCGTTGGATTATAAAGCAAGTGCAGACAAATCCTCAATTAAGTGCACCAAAGTTGACTGCAGAGGTAAAAAACTATTTACATAAAGATGTTCATCCGGAAACCGTTGGGATAGTTTTACGAAAAAACAATTTCCATGGAAGAGTCGCCCGAAAGGAGCCGTATATCAACAAAAAGAACCGAATAAAAAGAAAGGAATTTGCTAGACGTCATCAAAGCAAAGATTTTTCGTTCTGGAAATGTGTTTTATTCTCAGACGAAGGTCAATTTAATTTATTTCGATCTGATGGACAAACATATGTATGGAGAAAACCAAACGAAGAGCTCAGAGAGAGGAATTTGCGAGCAACAGTGAAACATGGGGGCGGCTCAGTTATGGTTTCGGGTTGTATGTCTGCGGCTGGGCCAGGAAATCTTGTTTTTATAGATGGAAACATGGATCAATATAAATACATACAAATGTTAAATGATAATTTGAACCAAAGTTCTCGAAAATAGGGAATCAGCGATGGATATTATTTTTATCAGGACAACGACCCCAAGCACAAGGCTCATAATACTCGGCTGTGGCTACTGTATAACTACCCAAATATGCTAGAAACCCCTCCACAATCACCAGATTTGAATGTGATAGAATACGTGTGGAGCTATTTAGATAATCAGCTAAAAAACTACTCCATTTCAAGCAAAACGGACTTAAAGCTTGCTTTGAGATGTGAAAGGGGCAACATTCCAGCTACTTTTTGTGAAAAATTGGTTCAATCAATGCCAAATAGGTTGCTTGCGGTGAAAGAGAAGAAAGGTCGACCTACCAAATACTAATTTATTTTTCATTTTTTATTTTCGTAATTTTTGTTGTTTTCCTTTAATTGCAAAAATGATTTGTCCGATTTCTTTTTTGAGGTAAATTTTGATGGAGCTTTTTACATTAAGCTGTCAAAAACACACGTTTGAATGGATTACATTTTTTTTGTTATATATTACAAGCCAATAATATAAGCTATCACAAAATGCAGTAACATGATTTGACTGAGTTTTTTTTATTATTGTATTTTGGAGTTTAAGGAGGAAGCGAATAAGCGTCCGATTTCTTTTTTGACCAACTGTACATATATTTGGCGCAACAGCTCTTTAAAGTGCCAGGGCCTAGCTTTTCGCAACCACTCATGTTGTGTGCGTTATATTTTCCACACGAATGGAAGGGACCTACAGTTTTTAATGCCGAATCCGAACGGTGATTTGAGAAGCTTTTTCGTGACAACAATACTCTCGGATGTTTGTCAGACGCTCGCGAGAGGTGGGACCATGAAAAAACTTTTTGGTATTTTCTGGGATTCGAACTTGGAACCTCATGCGTAGTGATCCGACACACTAACGACTTACGCCAAGGCCCCCACTGTTGTAACTATAGGGGGTTGCATGATTCGAGTTTCTACTGTAATTAAACTTTTTTTTTGAGTCCAATAGATTAGCTCACGCTGAGCACGAATCTGCCATTTGTTTCAATGCTCTTTTACCGGACTAAGTAGCCATGTTGGGAAAGTTGCCGGTCTGGTTCCTTGCGTTGGTAATGCAATCTCTATGTAGTTGGCGAGGCATATTGTCTTGTATATAGTGGATGGGTAATTAGGTATTCTTTTCCGGGTAAGAATTTTGTTGGATCAAGCTTTAGTGCGATTAGCGAAGTTTGATAATCGATCCGGTGCTTGATGGAGGGTAGATCGGATTCGGTATATTTGCTATGGGCGTAGATTTAAAGGCCTTCGAGCTCGATCTTATTGCTGCATGATACATTGGTGCGATTATCTTTAGGGAGGATTTCGAACACTTTCCATATACGTAGGGACTAACAAAAGTTCGCTTAGTTGATTGAATAATAAAACACAAAAATAATTTTAACTTTAGATATTTAATCTTCATCTTTTTCTAATTTCTCCACATATGGTAATTACCATTTATTTCAATACATTTCTTCAGCCGATAGATCCATCTTTCAAAACAGGTTTCAAAATCCCCTTTTTGGAGCTTTTTGATTTCGACATTGACTGCATTAATAATCTCCTCATTAGGTGTAAAGATTTTTCCCCTCAAATCTTTTTTTATTTTCGGAAACAGCCAAAAGTCACACGGCGCTAGATCCGGAGAATAAGGTGCTGGGCGAATTTCATTGATGCCCGAGAGCGCAAGAAAGTTGTTGGTTCTTTTAGCAATGTGCGCAGGCGCATTGTCGTGGTGCAAAAAGTAGCGGCGCAGCTCCTCTTTTGGAAAACTTAGAAATTTTTGGAAATCTTGTGGTAAGCAAGTTTCAGTATACCAATTAGCAGTGACTGCCTGACTAGTTTTAAGAGCGATGACGGCGACCATTTTCGCTCTGGTGAAGTACTCGTACATCGACATCATAACTTTTGTCGCTGACTTTTGTTGTTTGGCCTTTACTGGAGGATTTGCACCTTCTGGGCTCCATACCATGGACTGCTGTTTGGATTCCGGGTCGTACTTGTAAAACCAAGATTCATCACCTGTAACGATCTTATTGAAGCAGCTGACTCTCCATTTTCAAACTTATCCAGGAAATATTGAGCGAAATGAACACGAGCCTCTTTTTCCTCTCCATTCAAAATTTTTGGAACCCATCGAGCTGACTTCTTCGAATATTTCAGGTGATAATTTAAAATTCGTGACACAGCCATGGCATTCAAGCCCAGTTCATCCGCTATCATCTCCGGTATCATCCTGGCATCTTCATCAATTTTAGCCTTCACCACGGCCACATTTGAATCGTCGGTCGAGTATTTGGGTTGACCTTCACGAGATTTGTCCTCCACAGAAAAATGGTCTGGAATCTTCGAAACCACTTTGAAACAGTAACAAGAGATGGTGCATTTATTCCGTATGCATTTTGGCATTCGTGCAGAATTTTGACTGGCGTGAGTTGACGTCGAAATCCGAAGAGAATGGCAAAACGAATTTCTTCTTGTGTTGGCGGTGGAACTTCAACCGAGCTTACGTCACTAATTTTTCTCTTTCTCGTCTCCATTTTTACCTATCGGTCTGAAATTTGGAAATAAATATTGTTAGATTATAAGCTACAGAAATGCATCTTTCTTTTCAAAAACTACTTAATTGACATCAACTAAGCGAACTTTTGTTAGTCCCTCCGTATAGGGACCCCATAGTCAATCTTTGCTAGGATGGTGGATCTACTCGTAGTTATGCTTATTAAGGAGTTGACGTGACAGAAACTATTTTTAGAACCTAAATACTTTAATAATATTAACCCTGGCAGTTAGACTTTTCTTAAGATTAATACAATGGTCCTTAAAAGTAATCTTACTATCAAAAGTGACACCAAGAATATTTGAACTATTAACAATATTTACATTACAAAAATTATAATTATAGCTAACTGAGATACTTTTAGGACAGCTGGTTTTCTTACAGATACGCAATATCTTACATTTTTCTAAGGAGATCTTGGAATCTGAAGCATTACACCAAACATTAAGATTTGCAAGTACTTTGTAAAACACGACAGAAGTTTCAGTAAGGCTTTTACATTTCGTAAAAAGAATTAAGTCGTCGGCGTAAAGTGAATGTCCAATAGTTTTGTACTTGTGAAGAATTTTACTAAGGTCATTAAATGCAATAATGAACAGTATTACAGAAATGGGAGATCCCTGTGGAATACCATTAGTTAGTTTAGTTAAGTTTTATTGACTATTTATTTAATTCATAAAAATACATGATACATTTTCTTTTCTTAGTCTAATTGGTTTGGCTTAAGGCCGTCTACCAGATTCACATTAAGTATAAAATAAAATTCTCCTCTTAAGTAATGCGTAAATTATTCAAATATTATATTTCAAAAATCTTCCTCCATTATACGTCTGGAACCCAGACTAGGGACACCATCTAGCGAGGCCAGCTCCTGTCGGCATTCTAGTACTAATTTCGAGGAAATGGTTTCCGAGGCAATGCCTTTGATAGCAACTTGGCTATCAATTAAAATAGCGATTCTTTGCCTTGGTAGTGTATTTGTGTGTGACTAGCTTTGGCGACAGGCTTCGCGAATGGCGAGTAATTCCGCTTGGAAGACGCTGGCAGCGTCCGGGAATCTATACGATCTTGCGAGGTTCAGGGACTCCGAGAAAACACCCGCACCAACCCCACAGTCCATTTTTGACCCATCGGTGTAGACTGTTAGATCGAAACCACTGGTCGCCTGTCCATCTTGCCAATCTTTTCTTGTAGGGACTTGTACATCGAAAGGCTTTGTGAAGTTCAATGTGGAGATGATGTAGTCTGTTGGAGTCGCTACGAGTTCTCCTGGTAGAGAATCTAGGATATTGCTGTGTCCATATGGTTTCGCAGTCCAACACTTGGACTCTCTGAGTCTGATTGCGCTGTGCACTGAGATGTTTGTGATATGTAGATCTAGGGGTAAAAGGTGTAGCAGGACTGTTAGAGCGTCTGACGGAGTTGACCGTAGGGCGCCTGTGGTGCCTATGCATGTTGCTCTTTGCACCTTATTCAGGGTTATCGTGAATAAATTTGCCCTCGGAATTTTTCCCTCGAACAAATATTAGCTATCTTCAAAAAGAGCAAATAAATTCAGGAGAATTTTCAACGCAATCGCAATATTTAATTTTTCCCCGATGAATTTTTTCCCTATTTTTGAAGGTGCCTAATATATCGCGATAACCCTGATTGATGAGTTTGGTTATGTTATAGGCTTTTTTAAGGGCCGGCCGTAAGTAAGGATTGGGTGTACTACGGCTGTGTACATCCACAGGGTCAATTTTGATTGCAGGCCCCATCTTTTGCCGAAGGTTCTGTTGCAGGCATAGATGGCTATACATGCTTTCTTTACTCGTTCGTCTATGTTTGGTTTCCAGTTAAGTTTAGGATCTAGAATAACTCCTAGGTACTTAGCACTGGAAGATAAGGAGAGTATCCGTCGAGGAAGATTGAATTCGGGTATTTTGGTTTTTGTGGTGAAAAGCATCAGTTCGGTTTTATTTGGGTTGACTCCAAGTCCACACTTTCTGGCCCATGAGGTGACTTTACTTAGAGCACTCTCCCCTTTCACAGCACTTTCCTCCTCTCACTTATCACGGGAGGAAAAAGTCTCGACACTAAAATCATCATGTCATCCGCATACCCAACTACTTTAATTCTTTTTCTGTCTAAGCATAAAAGGATTTTATTCATGACTATTAGCCATAGTAGAGGTGAGATGACTCCACCTTGGGGCGTTCCTCTACTGGCAAATTTGGTTATGGTGCTGTTTCCTGGAGATGCCTGAATGGTTCTAGTGCTGAGCATAGAGACTATCCATTGACTTAGGTAGGTTTCAATGCCCAGTTCCGTGAGGGACTTTCGAATTACTTCAGTGTGTACATTGTTAAAAACTCTTTCTATGTCTAGAAAGGTAGCTAAAGTGTATTCCTTATACTGTAGGGATTTTTCTATTGTTCGCACTACTTCATGAAGAGCTGTTTCTCCCCATCTTCGGAATGAAAACCACTCTCACCCGTCTCCATGAGTGGGGTACATGGTTATTTGGGATGCAGCTCCTGAAAATCGGTACGAGCCATGGGATAGCTGTGAATGGCCCAGGAGATTTTTTCTTCGGTAATAATGGGTATTATGTGTTCCCAGGATTGCAGGCATTGCGAACTTTTAGGCTCTGTGTAACTGTCTTTACATCCGGGAAAGTGGGTGTGTATCAAGATCTTTAAGGATTCTGCAGTTGACTCCGTCCACTTACCATCCAACCTTTTCAGGAGAGATGGATTGGAATGATTCTTCGATAGAATCTTGCTGAGTCTAGCGGAGTCTTTGAGGGTATCAATTGATTGGCAATATTCTATCCGGGACCGTTTCTTGGCCATTCTGATAGCTTTTTTGTATATTTTAAGGCTGTCCGTGTAAGGCTACCAGTATTTGCACTTGTAGCAGATATTGAAGGTCTCTCTAGTCAGTTTCCTGAGGTTAGAGAGTTCTTCGTTCCACCACGGAGGGAAGGTGTTTTTGCTGTATTTGACCGGACAACTTTAAAAGCATTATTGAAGGCTTTTTCGAAAGTCTTTACTTTTGTGTCTAGTCAGGCAGCGGAGGTTATTAAAGCGTTTGGAGTTCTACGTAGTTTGGATCTAACGACTTGACTAAACTTTATCCAGTCGGTTCTTTTGGGGTTTCTGTAAGGTTTTGGAGTCTCGATCACGAGATCTACATTGAAGAGGATCCAATTATGGTCTGAAAAGACTTCGTTCCATATTATTTGATGGTATAATTTTATTAGTTTCGTTTGCGTTTCATGTTTGATTTTTGTGTCGAAGTCATTCCGATACACAAGTCTTGCTAAAGAAGTTCAACTTCAAAATCCTTTAAACATACTTAGTACAGCCTTCCCTTCTAGATCAAATTTTTTTGGAATTACTTTATTATTATTATTTCACAGTATCATGCGCCTTCTAGTACTTTATGGCAGTCAAACCGGAACAGCACAAGATGTGGCTGAAAGAATATGGAGAGAATCCAAAAAGTATTCATTCACTGGACCTGTAATGTCCATGAATGACTACAATATTGAAAATTTAATAGAAGAACAATTAGCTGTCTTCGTCGTAGCCACCACTGGACAAGGCGATGAGCCTGATAATATGAAAAAATTTTGGAAATTTCTTTTACGTAAAAGTTTGCCGACAAATTCGTTACAAGGCTTAAAATTCACCTGTGTTGGTCTTGGAGATTCTAGTTATGCTAAGTACAATTTTGCAGCCAAGAAGTTAAATAAAAGATTAATTCAACTGTCCGCCAGTCCAATTATTCCACTTGGTAAAGAAAATTCGTGTTAAATTATTGTTTCTCATTTTCTAAACTTATTTGCAGGACTCTGTGATGATCAACATGATCATGGAATGGCTGCTGCCTTATTACCATGGATTCAAAATCTATGGCAGGCTTTAAAGCAAATGCATCCGCATTTAAAGGAGTTAAATTCTCAGGACTTCTGTTATAAATGGCAAGTGCATGAAAGCAATAAAACACCATCCGAAGATTTGGATGATCTGAAGTGGCCAGTAAAAGAGAAGTCATTTCATTTTACAGTAGTAGTAAGTATGCCTTCTTCGTCTAATGTTACTTTGGTTTCCTAACAACGTTTTCGTGTTAGGAAAACATTCGTGTAACATCAGAAGACCATTTTCAAGATGTTCGCTTGATGAAATTTAGATTTCCCAATGAGACTGTTTGGAATCCGGGCGATGTTTTGGAGGTGCGACCGTGTAATTCTGATAAAAACGTCGACGAGCTTTTTGATATTTTAGACGAGCATAATCTTGGCATCGATCGGAAAACTGTGGTTGCGGTTAAGCAACTGCATCAAGGTAAGTACATGAGTGTGTGAATAAAGTTATAATAAGTTCTTTATTGGAGTTTGGGCCCAAATGACGCCAGAGTCTGGCTGTAGTGGTAACTTGATCGATTGCCGCGTTAATGGCTTGTGGTTCAAATACTGATGTCAACAGCATTTATTAATTTATTTCTCATGAATATTTAGAATCAGTCCGATCAATTGCGAAAGCTTATGTCAACATTACTGCGAAGGCGTAACACTGGCATTAGGTAGGTCATATGGCTGGAAAAATTGGCTGTTGTTGTTGTTGGGACATTATAAAAAAAAATATATTTGGCGCAACAGCTCTTTAAGTGCCAGGGCCTAGCTTCTCGCAACTTGGAACCTTACGCGTAGTGATCCGACACACTAACCACTTACGCCACGGCGCCCACCACCACTTACGCCACGTTGTGACATTAGGTCAGAAAAAAAAAAAAAAAATACTGCGAATCATAAAGCAACGACAAAATAACAAAACAATTCTCCCCATTTATCTGGACACTGCTACTTGAGTTTTTCTAAACCATGACATCTGTGTTTCAAACCACTATACCAAACTATCTTTCTATATCCGTCCTTTCCGACGCCCTGTAAAACAGTTTAAAGGTATCCATAAACTTTTATACCATGTTCCCACCGAACGAAATTTCTCCAAACCTCCGAGGTACATACAGGGTGTCCGCCGGGAACGTATACTACTTTGTTTTGCCGCCATTTTGGTAAACATTAGTCTTGACAGTTCATATTTGGCAGTCGTGAAGTAGACACGTGGCAAATTTATTATGGAAAAATATTCGATAAACCAACGTGTTTTAATCGTTAAAACATTTTATCAAAATCAATCATCGATTACTGTGACGATGAGAAAGTTACGTGAAATTTTTGGGAGAAACAACGTGCCAACAAAACGCACTATTTATCGTGTAGTGAATGATTTCGAAGAAAGAGGGTCTGCAGGTGATAGGCCCAAGCATGGGCCACAACGTACTGCAAGATCGGCTGAAAACATTTCTGCTGTTCAAGGAAGTGTTCAAAACAATCCATCAACCTCAATTCGACGCCGTGCTCAGGAGCTTGGTCTTCAAAGAACAACTTTGGCCACAATTTTGCACAAGGATTTTAACTTTTTAACGCCACAACTGCATGCTTTGGGCTTGATTAACATGTGGTATCAACAAGACGGTGCCACATCGCATACAGCCAGGATTACAATGGAATTACTGCGAGACCTCTTTCCACAACAAGTTATTTCAAAAAATGGTGATGTTGATTGGCCTCCACGGTCGCCTGATTTGACTGCTCCTGACTTCTTTTTGTGGGGATATCTGAAAAGCAAGGTTTATGCAAACAAACCAGAAACGCTTGAGCAACTCAAACAAAATATTCGTGATGAAATAAATGAAATACCGCGTGAAATGTGTGAGAATGTAATGAAAAATGTGCTCAAAAGGGCTCGCATTTGTGAGACTAGCAGAGGCGGACATTTACCTGATATTGTATTCCATACATAATTGTCGACATTAAATAAAACATTTATCAATATAAGATCCATTCTCTTTCATTTAATCAAAAATTATAAACAAACAAAGTAGTATACCTTCCCGGCGGACACTCTGTACATTTTGGAGCTTTCGAAACCTCGAGATTTCGGCGAAATCTACTTGGAAACCCCTTGAGTTCATCCATCCGTGATAGGTTGTCAAACCGAACAAGTCTACAGCGTGAAGTTTTGTTCATTTTGGTGTTCATATATAGATGTCAAAATATTATCAGTGCGTTCCAAGTCAAGCGCAATTTGTGGAATTTTACGAAAAATGCGAGTTTGGGAGTCGATCGAGTTAATTTATTAATTTCCCATCAGCTGAAAGCATTTGCAATTTCTCTTTCATTGTGTTCGTAAGCATGTTCAACATAAAAAGTAACAAGAGATCGGTGGGAACAGCTTATCGAGGTTTCGGTAAAAGTTTATCGAAACCCCGGGGTTTCGGTTCGGTGGGAAGATGGTATTAAGCACACGCAAAAGAAAGGCTGCAGGTTCAATTCATTGAAGACTGGAAGTGTTGCATGTATGATTCTTAGCGAAGCTCCTGTGTTTCCCCATATTCATCGTTATACTCTTATCACTTAAATACGAGATAAGAGGTCTGTCCCCATACTTATCCAAAGCTGTGAATTTCTACGAAATTTTACGAAAAAGTCAAATCCTGTTCCCGTATAAACTTCTTACTTTTTCGTAAAAGAGACAGCTCACGAGAAGTAAGAAATTTTCCCATGCTGCGAATTTTTGCCCAAGAAATTTCTTTTGGCAGCTTTATGAGATCTGTCAAATTAAAAGTGTGTGGTTATGTGTTTTTTTCGGGTGGCAAAAAATTAGAACCAATGGAGAAAAGACGCAAAGAATTGACCATAGAATATTCCCCTAATATATTCCGACGTATAACAATTTTTAATCCTTCATTAATTAATTTATTCATTCTTCTTCTTCCTTTTATCAGCGAGGCTATGATCCGAAAACAAGGGATCACAACCCTCCCACTTCACCGCATTTATTTAATTTATTCATTCATATTACATAGTCACTATATATTTTCTTTCACATATGTTTCTGACGTTTAAAATGAGTAAACATTTTTTTGCTCAACGCGTTCATATACTTTTTTGTAAATTTGTCTCCCTCTGAGAGATCTTTACCCCCACTCGACTCCCCAGTCACGACATCTGACAACTTTAAAGTAAAAAAAGTTGCATTGATTGAACTGAGGGAAGTGATTTAAAATTTAAAGACGAAAAAAGCTCCGGGTTACGACTTGATAACGGCGCAGGTAGTTAAAGAATTGTCGAATAAAGCTATTATCAAACTGCTCTATTTGATCAACGCTTCGTTCAGACTGCTCTATGTTCCGAGACAATGGAAAGTCGCCGAGATTATAATGGTCCCGAAACCAGGCAAACCGCTAAATGAGAAGAAATCATATCGGCCTATTTCCCTATTGCCGGTTGTCTCAAAAATATTTGAAAAACTACTTTCCAAACGTCTACAGCCCGTAATCGACGAAAGACGTCTCATTCCTGACCATCAGTTTGGATTTAGAATCAAGCATTCTACAATTGACCAAGTCCACAAAATAACTGACGTGATTGAGAAAGCTCTGGAAGAAAAAAAGATTTGTTGTGGTGTATTTCTAGACGTCTCACAAGCTTTCGATAAGGTTTGGCACGAACGTTTGGAATATAAATTGCAACGACTACTGCCACGGCAACTCTTTTTAATCTTACGATCGTACCTCACCGAGAGACTCTTTCGTGTTAAACACGGAAACGATTACTCTGACTTCAAGGAGATTGCAGCCGGAGTCCCGCAAGGAAGCGTCCTTGGCCCACTTCTATATGTACTCTACACGCGTGATATCCCGCAAGAAAGAAACTGTGTCGTCGCCACGTTTGCGGACGATACGGCGATATTGACAACGGGAGATACCATTGAAGCAGCAACCGGAAAGCTTCAACATGCTATTAATAAAGTCCACGCTTGGACGAATTCTTGGCGTATTGTGCTGAACGAAAGCAAATCTACTCACGTCAACTTTACGTACAAAAAAGTGGATAGATTGCCTGTATACCTAAACTCGGCTCAAATACCGTACGCAAACGAAGCAAAATATCTAGGAATAACTCTAGATGTCAAGCTCAAATGGAAATCGCACGTGAAAAAGAAACGCGACGAACTTTAAAATAAATACCGAAAAATGTACTGGCTACTCGGAAAACATTCGAAGTTGAGCCTAAATAACAAACTGCTTATCTATAAGCAAGTGCTAAAGCCAGTGTGGACGTATGGTATACAACTATGGGGTTGTACCAAGAAAAGCAATAGAAACATCATACAGACTTTTGAAAATAAAGTTCTTAGAACGATCGTTAACGCACCGTGGTATGTACGTAACGAAGATATTCATCGGGATCTGGGAATGCCCAGCGTCGTCGAAGAGATAACAAAATTTGCGCGTAAACACAAAGATCGTGTTCACGGCCATTGTAACTGTACTATCACTCAACTACTTGACGCGAACAATTCAATTCGTCGTCTTCAAAGGACAAAACCTTTTGACCTCGCGTCATAGCATATGAAGGTCGTGAAAAAGGCAGGAACTTTCATTGGAATTTAACCTGTCTAAAGTGCTACATTTATTTTTAATCACATACGATAATCTTTTTCTAGAATAACGATTCTCGTAAGCGAAAATAAAACTACTGGATAATCAATGGCTTAGTTGTAGTATTAATTTTGAAGAGAGGTGTTTTTTTAGTAAGTAAAAATCTCACACTACCATAAGCACGCGCTGTCATCCCTTATGGTTTCTTTGGAAGATTTTTCACCTGCTCTCGGCAAAAAAAAAAAAAAAACTTTGAAATGAAACAAACTGCAAATTTCGGTACAGAAAATACGGGAACAGTCCTAGTATGTTGTCGCAAACTTTTCTGTAGGTGTTTTTATTGCCAAAGATTCGTCCGTACATAGTTTTTTCATATCCTTACCGGTTTATCTAGCGTAAGTCGTAAGAGCCATTATAAAGACATTTTTTTACGAACTTTTACTAAATACCGTTCGAGTACGGAGAAATTTCCTACTTTTTCGTAGAGCTCCCGAGAAATTAAGAAATTTCCCCATGCTGTGAATTTTAGCCCAAGAAATTTCTTTGGGCAGATTTGTGAAATCTGTCAAATCGCTGTATAAGTATTTCTTTGTTTGTTTGTTTCTTCTCTTTCTTTCGCGTAAAATTGGGTTTAACATCTGACGTTTAAAAAGTTTGTGGTTCAACGCGTTCGCTTACTTTTTTGCAATTTTTACCCTCTGAGATAATTTTACCTCCACTTTTTGATATTTGACAAACTACGAATTTTGTAGCATTAAGTACGTGAACAGAACTATGTAGTTATAAACTCGAACTTTTCTCAATTTGTATTTTTTTTTTCTCGAAACCCTCCTTGAGCGGAGACATACTTATACGCGCGAGTTTGTGAGTTATCGGTATATAAATTTGGGAATATACGCCATTTAGTTTCTCGATTTTCGTTTTATTATTATTATAATATAACTCAATTATCCGATTTTAACATTTTTACTTACATATTCACTATTTCTTGAAATTGTTTATATTCTTTAATTCATTCGGGAGACTATTAAACTGTTTCAAACCTTTAAACATTAAAGTGTTCTGTGCAATGTTAATAGATAAGCGTTCATTTAATATCACCTTTACTGTACTGTGTTCTGTTCGTTGCTTTGGTGTCAAACATGTTGGCTCATTTTGACATTTCTTCCACCACATGTGAGGTTACGTTTGTCATTTCTTCACGTTGTTCACTGCGGATTGTTTATATTTCGTTTCGTCGCCTCTATATCCGTAAAAGAAGTGCAAAAATATGCTTCGAAGGCAAGCCAGGCTCCGGCGTGAGTATCTATACAAGAAAGCAGCCGAAACCCGCCACAAAAAGATCCAAGACAAGAAGGATCTCCTCGAGAACAGTCTCCAAAAGAACACACATATCCACGGCAATCTGCAGCGGGAAGCAATTCAGCTCCAGGAGAAGCTCAAGTACAACGTTGACGGTAAGTTATACTCTTCGCAGTAGGTACAGTGGAGACTAGAGAACTTCCGAATTTCAGATCCAAATGGTGTCACAGAAGCCAACATCGACGATGAATACCGCTGGGCGGGCTGCGAAGACCCGAAAATCATGATAACCACATCGCACAGCCCATCGGCTCGCTTGAAGATGTTCGTCAAGGAGCTCCGCTTGATATTCCCCAACGCGCAGCGGATGAATCGTGGCAAGTACGAGATGAAACAACTGATGCACGCATGCCGCGCTAATGATGTCACGGACTTTATCATTGTGCACGAGCACCGCGGTGTTCCAGATAATTTAGTCATCTGCCACTTACCGTATGGTCCGACAGCGTTTTTCAACATCTCCGGTGTGGTGATGCGCCACGATGTGCCCGACGTTGGACCAATGAGTGAACAGAAGCCGCATCTGGTGTTCCATAATTTCAAGACAAAGCTGGCGGAGCGCACCATGAAAATTTTGAAGCACTTGTATCCCGTGCCCAAAAAGGACTCGAAGCGTGTGATGACGTTCGCGAATCACGATGACTACATTAGTTTCCGCCATCACACGTACCAGTATGTGAACAAGGAGCTTGAGTTGGTGGAGGTTGGACCTAGATTTCAGCTGAAGCTATACCAAATCAAACTGGGTACACTGGACGAACTGCAAGCGGCCAATGTGGAATGGGTACTACGGCCGTACATGAATACGTCTGCTAAGCGAAGATTTTTGTCCGATGAAGATGGATGGGCGCAGGATGACGATGATAATGTGTAGTTCTAAGAATAAAGCTTTTTTTGAAAACCATAGATCGTTGTACATAATATTTAAATGAATGACGTGACTGAAGTTTCACTAAAAAATTTCATTACGGGACGGTAAAAGAAACTTGCCAATGTATGTTTTTACCTAAGAGGCACAAAGCACTCCTTCCCTTGCACTATCGCAATAGAAATCTAAGTTTTTCTTAAACATGGGCACGAACGAACCACCTTTAAATTCTCACTGCTGTCATCAGTGGCCACTGTCTCTTGAAGGGGCGCCTCTATAAACTCGAAACGTTCACTACACACTATATGTATACTATGCCTTGATAGTGATGGGTTCTCTCCACAGCAGAATACTCCGTTCCTATACAAATAAAAAAGTAGACTCTCGGCAGTCTCGGTCTCAACGACCTCCCTCGATGCGGGAGAGGGACAGAGGAGATGCCAGTTTAAGCTGGTTTTCAATGATTATTCCAAATGCGTGTCGTTCGGCTTATGCCTTACCCTAGTAAGGCAGGCGTTGTACCATTGTACAACCCATGCCCGTGTGGCAACGACACTGCGACCTGAAAGATCTATTGTATCGGAGGGTTGGAGTTAACCTAACAGACGTACTATCTGCCTTATGAAAGTGAGTATGTCTTTAGTAGTGGAGCATTTCAGTTCCACTGAAGTAAGTATCTTCTTGTGGAGAATACGTTTCCTTAACCAGTGTCATTCATTCACAAAGAATGTGTTCTGAAGTTTCATCCTCTAAACAGAACCGACAGTCCTCTTGGCACAGGTTCATCTTGTTAAGGTGGTATCTCAGGCCGCAATGGTCAGTAAGAAAGCTCACAAGCTTCTTAATGCTTTCCCTATCTAAGTTAAGGATTTCCTTATAGGAGTAAGGCTTGATTAATCGTTTGGATTGTCTTAGACCTGGCCCACTAGTCCAGTGGTCTAGACGAAGTTTGTTTTCCCATTCGTTAATCAGCGTTGTAGCTGTCGCCCAATTGACGCCACAATAAGGTTCAGGACCTATGAACACAGATTCTGAGCTAGCCCTAACAAGCTCATCTGCAGATTCGTTGCCCACAATACTTTGGTGTCCAGGTACCCAACTGAGTTTTACCCTGTTGTATTAAGCAAGGTCTTGTAATGCATCGTAGCAGCATTTCACGGTTCTGGAGTCCATTTGGTTGGACGACAGTGCCATAAGTGCTGCTTGGCTATCTGAGAAGATATGTATTCTAGCGCCTTTGATCCCCTTGCGGAGATTGTGTCTGGCGCAAAACTCAATGGCATGGATTTCAGCCTGAAACACAGTGGAAGTCGTACCCATAGGTACCGAAATCTTTGTGTTGGGTCCAAAAACCTCAGCTCCAACTCCAGAACCCGTCTTCGAACCGTCGGTGAACCAGACCAGACTTCTAGGGTCCAGTGTCGGAGCACCATTGTACCAGTTTTCGTCCAATATTTTTTCGGTCCAATATTTCAACTTCGAATAACCTACCAAAGCAGTGTTGCCTGACCATGATACCTTGGTAAAGTGCAGAACATGTCTCTTTTAGGGATGGAGTTGAGTATCTTTAAATGTCGCACAAGGTCACCTGGTTTATACTCGTGATCTAGCTGCAGCCTGATGGCATATCTAGCAGCCATCTTCCTAATGAAGATTGGTAAGGGTGTAAGCCCAACAATAGCTTCCAGAGCTATCGTAGGGCAGGTGCGCATCGCACCTTCGGAAGTTTCATCCTACTCTAATATGGATATCTATGAGTCTCTCCATTGTCTTAAGGACGAATGATGTTAGACTTATAGGTCTGTATGATTTAGACAGCTCGCTAGGCCTATTGCCGGGCTTGGGGATGAAAACCACATTAGCCTGCCTCCAGGTGGGTGGTATGTATCCCCAATTGTAGCTGGCTCTAAATAAAGCTTTCAACCCCGGCAGGATGAGGTCAATCGACTTTTGGAGAAGTGCTGGAAATAGACCGTCACCGCCGGGGGCTTTAAAAGGTTTGAATGTGCCTACCGCCCATTCAACTTTCTCTGGATTGAATATTTTTCCAGATAAGCTATTAACTCTACTGTCCACATAAACCCTGTGGTTAACTGTGTTCGAGTACACATGAGATGTGTTAAGAGACGAGCCTTGGAAATGTACCTGAAGCAAGGTTCTAAGTGTATCCACACAGTCCGTCGTGTAGGATCCGTCATTCTTCTTCAGTAACCCTACACAGTTGACATGATCGTTTGCGAGCGATTTATGGATTCGTGCCGCTGTAGGCATGTCAGCGATTGTTTCGCAGCATTTCCTCCAAGCAGCTCGCTTAGATCGTCTCAAAACCAGATTGTATTCTGTGAGAGCAAACCTGTATTCGTCCTACCTCTTTGTTCGCTTTGCAGAGTTGAAGAGTCTTCTGACTTTCTTCCTAAGTTCCGCCAGTTGGTCATTCCACCAAGGCACTTTGCGTTTGCTAACATGTGTCTTGGTTATAGTTATTTACATCTCGGCAGATAGCTGAGATTTACCTATCCAAGGTGAATTCCTCCACCAGTGGATTATTCTCTGATGGAGCATAGTCCTGGTTTTACGAGTATAGCTCACATGAATAATTTTATTAGTTCTACCAACTTTACAAATAGCAATTTTGATAATATTAATACAAATGGTAACAAAAAACTGATGCACATACATAATTAAAAAAGATAAAATTAAAAAATTACTTCAATATACATATTTATCTAGATTTACTACAGCATATAACCAATTAAACACCAACCACTAACATTCGACACTCTAATAATTGCTTTTAATAAATAAAATAAGTTTCTGTTTAAATACTAAAATTCTTGTTTCTGACTTTAGTTCATTTGGTAAGCTGTTAAATGCGATCAATCCCTTATACATCAATGAACACTGTGCGCTGCTGCTGTTACATCTGTTCGGCCTAAGGTTGCGCGAATTCCTCAAGTTATATGGCTGAACATCAATGACGCTTACGAGATTTGATTCTAAATATTCGGGCAGCATGTTATTTCTCATTTTATAGATGAACATCATAGCACTGAGTAATAGCCTCTGCTCAATATTCATCCATTTGAGAGTATCGAGCATTATTCGAATTGGAGTATAAATACTGCACTTCAAGATTACACGCATAGCCTTGTTTTGCAACAATTGAAGCCTTTTGTTCGTTGTTGACTAACATATAACAGAGTGGAACAGTAATTAAAATGTGGCAACACGATGGTATTGTAATTTAAAATTGCACTTTCGAATGTTAATACTTTTTTTATCCTTCTCAAAAAACCAATTTTCTTAGCTATTTTCCCACATATATAGTCTGTATGATTTTTGAAATTCAGCTTAGAATCCAACACTACACCAAATTATTTAATATTATCCATACATTCAATAATGTCCCCATCCATTCGCACTGTAATAGGTTCAGCCAACTTAAATTTTATACACCTAGATTTCCTCACATTCAATTTTAATTTGTTCATTTTAAGCTACCTATTCACATTCTCTGTCCACATTCAATCTCTGACGCATACACTCCACATTCTTTCCGCTTACATAAATTAGAGTATCGTCCGCGAATAACATCGTTTTACAATACTGCACGCATTGCTTAATGTCATTAATGTACAACAAGAAAAGAATTACTCCCAACACCGATCCTTGAGGCACACCCAAGCCAACGGTGGTAAGACCCATCCTTACGTATGCCTCCACTGTCTGGTGGACAAAAACAAAAGGAGTCATAAAAAGCTTCATAAACTTCAAAGATTAGCACTCGGAATCACTGATACAATGCATTGCATACCTGTCCTACGACAGCCATAGAGGCTATAATCGGACATACTTCCGCTGCATATATTCGTAAAAAAAATAGCAATTCGCAGTACAGATAGTCTTCGAAAGTCTAGTGAAAATAGTACGAGTGATCATGTGGATCTTATGGATTTAGTAACCGACTTCCCCGAGCTAGATATGCTCAGCACGGTTTGAGATTCTCAAGCCGTGACATATGGAATAATGGCGGACAGCTGCTTGATCCAAAGGGAATCGTGTGGTATAGCGATGAATCAAAAACGGATTCAGGAGTTGGTACTCAGCGTCAAAGGTTCCATCATCCACATTCTCACCGACAGCCAAGCGGGCCTCAAAACACTCAATCAATCAGTTCAAAATAAGATTAAAGCTACTTTGTCAGTTTACAAAACTTGGCCCAATACAATTAAGTAAAATTGTGGTGAGTATCAGGTCACCTAGACGTTGACGGCAACGAAGCTGCAGATCTACTAGCCGGAAAGGGTTCCTCTGAGTAATTAAATACCACCTCAACAAAAAGTCCGTTCTTTTAGTTTTTGGGCAAAACTTAGTAAAAGAGAATTTATCAAACTTATTCTCTTTGATAGGGAGAAACTACAAAAAACTAAAGAAACGCGTAGATCCCGGGCACGCTGCTTCCAGTTAAGTAGACCAAGTTTTCTAGCATTCGCGGTTACTTCATCTTTATACCGGATGTTCGGTTGTTTTCTTTGTCTCAAATCTGGTGGATGTGATTCGTAGATTCCTTTGGCTGAAGCATTGTTGTCCAATCGCCCAATGTGGCAGAGCCAATGTGAACTACGTATCTTAGCTTTTTGGACTACATCTACACCTTGGTAGAGCAAGGAGATCTGGGGTCTCATTAACAAAAATTCGATTGCTTTAGGTCATATTCCTTTAAATTCCATTTTTAAAAACTTTCTGTCTAAGCTTTCTTAAAACTACATACATACATACTCGTACGTCATAGGTTTGAAATAAATTTATTTACTTCCAGATATGGCCGTTCCACTGCCTTACCAACAACCAGTTACCTTAGAATTACTTGCGAAATATGTTTGGGACTTAAGTTGTGTTCCACGACAGAGTACCTTTGGCCTTTTAGCGCTCAACTGCAAAGACGAATTAGAGAAGGAGAAACTTGAAGAGTTTACTACCTCAGAAGGTCTAGAAGATCTCATAGCTTATGCCAACAGACCACGAAGATCAACACTTGAGGTCTTGTACGATTTTCGACATGCAGCGTCAGCGTTAACTCTACCCATCTTGTTCGAAATATTTCAACTGATTCAACCACGTAGTTTTTCAATAGCATCTGTACCAGAAACGGGAACGCTAGATCTTTTGGTGGGTGTGGTCGAATACAAAACAAAGTTATCGACACCAAGACGTGGTCTATGTTCAAATTGGATTAAATACTTAGAAGTAGGAGATAACATTTTTGGCGCAATTAAAAGCGGAACAATGACCATTCCGAAAGATACATCAACACCGATTATAATGGTGGGCCCTGGAACAGGAATAGCACCGTTTCGTAGTGTCTTACTGCAACGAGAAGCTTCACATACGATAACTGGAGAATTAATGGTCTTCTTTGGATGTAGGTACAAAGAAAAAGATTTCTTTTGCAGGTTGGTTAAAATGTCAGTTCTTTGGAACCCAAATGATATATTTTATCTTACAGAGATGACTTTGAGCGTCTCCACGCAAAGGGTGTCGCTAAATGTCTTACAGCTTTTTCCAGAGACCAAGAGAACAAGGTTTATGTCCAGCATTTAATTAAGGAGAACGCTTCGCATATAAAAGATCTCATATTGACCAAAAAAGCAGTTGTGTTGGTTGCAGGATCTTCCAATAGTATGCCCAAGGCGGTGAAGGAGGCATTCGGGGAAACAATTGAGGACGACCAGTACATCGAAAAGATGTTAAAAGTAAATCGATATCAAGAGGAAACGTGGTAGTAAATTGATGTAAAGTTGCCAAAATAAAATGGACGATGGGTAAATGCGTGTCTTTTAATTTTTTAATAAAACAAAGTCGACTTAAGAGGTCTCTACCTAGATTATGTGCGAAAATCAAAAATAAGCAAAAGAGTGCGAGTGTTTGTGAAGCTCCTAACAAAATGTCTTACCAAATTTTTGAAAAAAAAAACTGTATGTTCTTGTTTTATTGACGAAAGTCTAAGATAACTTTTCGCATGTTGAGTAAACATTGTAAAAGGGTGCGCGTGTTTTCTCCAATAAAGCGACACTCAAATAACTTGTTCTTAGACTCTTAAGAGAGGCAATGAATAGATCTTTAAAATGCCTGTTCGAATTTTGGAAATTTGCTCTATTATGCTCTACATTGCTATATTCACTTTAGGTAGGTAGGTAGGTAGGAGTGGTTGTGTCAGCAAACCTTGCCGACACTTAATTAGCGCAAAAGCGCCGTTTTATTACCACAACTCAAGTGACCTAACGGATGTAACAAGGACGTTAACTATTAGGGAAAAGAAGAAGAAAAAAGGGTAAGGATTATTCAAATCCACCCCGTTATCCCCCATGCTAATCTCCGCTATCTCTATAAGGTTGTCGAAAAAGAGTTTACCTAATGTGCGCTGTCTGGTCCTGCCTAAAGCCGGACACTTACAGAGGAAGTGTAAGATGGTTTCTATCTCGTCAGCAGTATTGCAGCTGCATGTGCATTAAATGCAATGCCTATTCTGGCCGCATAAACCCCGATGGGCCAGTGGGCAGTACTAACTGCCAGAATTCTTGCGATATCTGCACCGTTTCTGTTTAGTAGATCTTGCGTTCTTTTCCGGGAGTATTTGGGCCACATCTGCCTGGAGATGACACAGTTTCGCACCGCCTGCCATCTACTATCCGCCTTTAGAAGATAGTGCGCGAAGATGCCTCCCTTAAGAACCCCCAACGGGACGTTCACCTCCTTTGCTAGGGAAGCATCAAGGGCAGACCCTTGCCGCGCGAGTTCATCAGCTCGCTCATTGCCCCCAATGTTGCTATGACCCGGAACGCAAAGGAGACAGATCCTTAGCCGGTGACCAAGCGAGGCGAGTTCTTTTTTGCACTGTTCTACTAGCCTTGAGGATGTAGTGGCAGATACTATAGCCTTGAAAGCCACTTGCCTATCAATGAAGATGGCAATGGTATTTAGGGGTGTAGACGTTTGCTTAAGTATGCGGCAGGCCTCACGTACAGCAAAAACTTCCGCCTGGAAGACACTGCACGAATCAGGAAGCCGGTACGACCTGGAAATATTGAGGGAATCAGAGAATATTTCCGCCCCTACCCCGCAGTCCATTTTTGAACCGTCGGTGAAAATTGTTGATTCGAACTCATTTGTCAGTACGCCAGTTTCCCATTCCGCCCTGGTTGGGAATATGACCGTGACGTCATTTCTAAAGTTCACTGTGGGAGTTAGGTCCGATTAGCTGCCAGATCCTGCGGTAGAAAATTCAGGATACTGCTGTGACCATACGGATTGGTGCACCAGCATCCTGTTTCCCTTAGCCTGACCGCACTACATGATGATAGATGCATAAATGTGAAGATCGAGTGGTAAAAGGTGCAGAATAACGTTCAAGGCATCGGTTGGACATGTCCTAATGGCACCCGTTGCGCCTATAGCCGCAGTTCTTTGTACCCTGTTGATAAGTTTGATGTTATAAGCTTTCCTTAGCGCAGTCCACCAGACTAGCGATCCATAGGAAAGGAAATGGGACGCACCATAGCAGTGTACATCCATAAGACCATCTTCGGGCGAAGTCCTCACTTCTTGCCAAAGGTCTTGCTGCAGGCATAGAAAGCCACACAGGCCTTCGTTACCCGTTGCTTAATATTAACCTCCAGCTTAGTTTTGGATCAAGTACCACACCTAGGTACTTGGCACTGGAGGATAGGGAGAGTAGATGATTGTTTAGCCGTGGAAGCATAAGCGTCGGTATTTTGGTTTTAGTTGTAAAGAGCATCAGTTCAGTTTTGCTTGGGTTGACGCTGAGTCCACATCCAGTGGCCCATTGCCCAAGGCACCTTCCATAATCTCACTGATTACGGATGGAAACATCACCGATACCAGTATTACCACGTCATCCGCATACGCGACAACCTTAACTCCATCCCTATCAAGTCTACACACAATTTTATTGATGACCATAAGCCATAGAAGAGGAGACAAGACCCCACCTTGAGGTGTTCCTCTAACAACAGATATGTTGGAGCTGCTGTTGCCGAGATTCGATTGAATGATTCTAGTTTTTAGCATTGTCAATATCCATTTGCTAATAAATTCTTCCACACCCAATTGGATCAGAGCTTCCTGAATCGATTCCGTACTGACGTTATTCAATGTCTAAGAAGGTAGCAATGGTATATTGTTTGAAGTTGATTGTCTTTTCTATCGTTCGCACAACTTCGTGGAGCGCCGTCTCTGTCGATCGCCCTTTAGTGTACACATGTTGAGATTTGGATAGAAGGGATTTATCTAGGGTATTTCGAATATGTGTATCTAAGATGCGTTCCAACGTCTTTAAAAGAAAAGAGGATAAGCTAATGGGTCTGAAATCCTTTGCGGATCCATGACCCCGCTTCCCAGCTTTCGGGATAAACACAACACAAACACGTCTTTAGCTCAGAGGAACATGGTTTAGGAGAATACAGCTTCTGTAGATCGGAACTAGCCATGGGACCACCTGGTCCAATGTTTTTTGCAGCATAATAGGGAGAATGCCACCAAGGCCGGCCGATTTATAGGGAGAGAAACTGTTAATAACCCAGGAGGTATTAACTCCTGTAATTGCTGTCTTAATGTCATTCCAGGAAGAAGATTGCGTGACCTAAGAAACTGGTGGGAGGGCAATCTCATTATTACATCCTGGAAAGTGTTTTTGCATTTAAAGTTCCAGTGACTCGCTAGAGGAGTCCGTCCAAGTCCCATACGGCCGTTTAATAAAGGACGGGCTAGAATGCTCCTTGGACAGAATTTTACTCAGCCTGGCAGAGTCTTTTATGGTCTCAATGGACTGACAGTAGTCTTTCCAAGCAAGTGACTTGGCACTTTTAATGGATTTCTTGTATTCCTTCAGACAATCCTTATATTCACTTTTGAACACCAATGAAATTTCAGAAATTGCGACACATACAGACACATACAGAATTACAGAATTCGAAGTATTTTTACACATTTTTTGTAGACAGATGAATGCACATACCATGTATCAATTAGAATAATAATAATAAGCAATTCACGTGTTTTAGTTCCGTGATTGGTGGTGGTAGATCTGGCGCTCGTGTCGAAAAATTATTTTTATTCGATTTCGAACCATACTTGTGGTGTGCGGACATTTACAAGAAATATGTACATGTGACTTGCTTGTAAATACAAGTGCACATTGTAACGTAATTATGTGTGTGTTTGGGCGTATATTAGCTAAACAAGGCACCGTACTACCTCTAGCTGTCAATAGAGAGGTACCAGCACCCCCAATACAATTGATGAAACTCCATATGTTCAACGAAGCGCAAGCTATTGCAAACAATAGATGGAGTAATCTAGCTACGTGCGTATCGACCAGGAAGATCTGGCCTTTACTAGACGCTAAGAAAACCAAAAAACTCCTTTCATTAAATAGAAGGAACATAAGCCTCACAGTAGGAATAATCACAGGACACTGCTTGTTAGGCAGACACGCCACTAGAATGGGTGTCCCGGCAAACGATTTCTGAAGAAGAAACGGTTGCCTTAATAGCAGCCTGCCTGTCAATGAGGATGGTGATGGTACCAAAGGGTATAGGGTTGTTCTTTAGTAGACGACACGCCTCACGATCAGCAAGTACTTCCGCTTAAAAGACACTGTATGAATCCGGTAGCCAGTATGATTTTGATATATTGAGTGTATCAAAGAAAGTCAGGGTGCTGGGTCAGGACTCTGGAATAGGTGAACCATCTCCAGGGATGAGAGTACAGCCAGAAAAATGTGTATTCATTAGTATATCCAGGGTCTCCAAGCACTATCGCCACCCTTGATAGAAGTTGCAGGTGATGGTGATTTTGCGAATACCTTCCCCAGACCGGACGTCCCTGTCGTTGATTCGACAAATCCACAAAGATTTCTCCAAGAGGTCTTCTTTGAGACCGTGGCGTAAGTGGTTAGTGTGTGGGATCACTACGCGTGAGGTTCCGAGTTCGAATCCTACAAAACACCAAAAAGTTTTTTTCACGGTCCCACCTCTCGCGAGCGTCTGACAAACATCCGAGAGTATTGTTGTCTCTAAAAAGCTTCTCAAATCTCCGTTCGGATACGGCACTAAACTGTAGGTCCCTTCCATTCGTGTGAAAAATATAACGCACACAACATGAGTGGTTGCGAGAAGCTAGGCCCTGGCACTTAAAGAGCTGTTGCGCCAAATATTTATTTATTTATTTTTTATTTTTTTTCTTCTTTGAGAACCCTAAATCTTTCTTGAGTACTTTTACACTTTCTTTACAAGTGGACCACTCGACGACCCCTTCTTTAGGGAAGTTCCAACTTACTCTTGATTTGCGAATGAGCTCCCTGCCCTGCTAGCAGGGCACGATTTATTGAAAGGTTTGGTAAGCGCATTGGTAATAGCCTTGACTGCATCGTCAACTGCTGTAGTTGTGGTAAGATTCTCTGCAACACATTGTCCGACCGACTTCCTTACTTCGCTACTAAATCTTGGCCAATTTGCCCTACGTGGGTTTTTATTACCTCTTTACGAAGTGTGTTAAGCTGTATCTTGTAGAGTATCCAACAATGGTCTGACGCTGACTCTCCAATTAACAACCTCAATAGTATTACTAGCAGACATGAGCGTGATATCTAAAACCTTCTACTATCCGTTAAAAATGTGGGGTCAGTGCCTCTATTACAAATAAGGGAATTGGAATTGAAATGGAAGATTTAGATTAAAGTCAAACAAGCTTCGCCTCTTTCATTGAAGTCGGTGCTACACCACAAGTATGGTGGGCGTTGTCATCACATCCCAAGACTTAGTTTTCCTTCCTTGTAGAGTCGCTGATATGAACAACTACAAATAATCCTAGGCCTACGTTTAGGCCATCATCGTAGGGTAGATACACAGACGCCACAGTACAGCTACCGTTCCGCCCTCTAACCTCGACTACCGTCAAACCACCGCTGTTGAATTCACTTTTCCCGGAAGGTTGACTTGCACTACCTTCATCGATCGTCGCAATCCCTTCATCCATGGCGACAGACGCCTCTCGGGCTTCCGCAGGATGAGTTCGCTTTAGGAACTTGAGAGTACCCTCTCCGGCCCCATAAAACAATTTCATCCGCTTATCTTCTAAGAATGACACCGGCGGATCATCCATTAAAATGATAAACCCTTTGGTGCCATGTTTAGTTTCTTCCTTCACGACTACCTCCCAGCCTTTCATAACAATGAAAGGGTTCTAGATTTTGATAAAGCCAAGGATCTCATCAATCCCAAAGTCAGGAACACAGATCCTTCCCTTTGGTCTGCTGGGTATCTCCTCCGGGGGTACTGCTTGCAGTGCAGCTTCCACCCAGGGTTTCATTCTGCGTATTATAGCCTCCGTAAAGCCATACGAAACGTCCTCTGTGAACGGATAACTCGTCACGTAATTTGTATGTATGTTGTTGCTAGATCTACCAACAACACAATACAAATTACGTTACCAGTCATCCGTTGACGGAGGACGCGATTTGACCCCTGGTTTTTGCAGTCCAGCGAAATGATTCCGCGATACTACTTTTCTCTGCCGAAGGTGGGTGCAGCTGATCCTGCACTCCCTCAAATGTGGTCAATGACTACTCTGGCCAGAGCCTTTCAGTCAGTTGACCGCACTCGAGGGAATACTGACTGCTTGCCTTCCCAAAGTCCACTAGAATGAGCTCCAGTGAACTCCGGATCGCCTCGCTCTACTGCTCGCAAGGTTCTGCCTTCGACCTTTTTTGGGGGATTCTTTAGCATCCTCGGAGGATTTTATCCTTTTGGATGCAAAGTCCACCCTCTTATGTGTTCCCTCCGCGATTCCTTTATTTTTAGCCGGCTGCGCATCACTAGAGCCTGCCTTAGCGGCATCGAACTTCATGGTCGCCTTGCCTCTTTTGTTCTTGGGACCCTGCTTCCCACTACGACATACCTTAGCATTGGCATTGTCCATGTGTTTGGCAGTGGTTAGGGTCGCTCTTGGTTTAGGCACAGACTTCGAGAGAGCGTCCTTGGCTACAACGTCATTAGCCCATGCCAAGGACTTTATTTCTTTATATGGGAAGGAGAAGAAGGGTCAAGCCTGAAGGATAGATTTGATGAACGTTGCTTTTTCTTGCACCAGAGACTCTCGGATGGATCGGGAAGTAGCTGATCCTACATTTTCTTTGAGATCTCCTCATAACAGGTGTTAGCAGTGGTTATTTACTGCAGGTCCTATAGTTCAGGTGCGTCCACAGGTAATACGTCAGCGTCCGAATTATTGTTGTTTTTGTTAAAGTTATCAATTTTGATTCCTACTAGTAGGGCCGGAAATTTAGTACACCCCGACACCGCCGCCATATCGAGGTAAAGTGTAAATTTCACAGACCTCGCCAACGCATCTATGGGCGCTCGTTGGCGATTGGTTTATCCCCCAATCTTTCATCCTTCAGCACGGTTTAGGCCTGCTCACACCACCACTGGAATTAGGATGAATTTATCTTATCTTTCGGAACCTCCTACAGGACCTGTTCGGCATGGGAGACCCTAGGTTAGGTTGTGTTGGGTTGGGTGGCAGTCCCAGCTCAGCAGGGACACACTTAGACCAAAAAAAAAGGTCCACTGTGATACCACTATGGAGAAAAACCGGACTACCAGCAACGGGAACTTGCATGGAGAATTCCCAAGAGAATGAGGCAGGAGGCCGGGCAACCGATTTCGGTGTGAACCCATGACGAAGAAGTATGATTCGCCGTTGAGGCATTAAACCAGTTTGACCCGGACGCACAGGTTTTTATTTTACTCGAGTAGAGTCTAGCCAGATTGTTAAGATCTTCGAAGAAGTATTCCCCTAGGGTTTTCCTTCTCAAGGACGATAAGGTAGGACAGGTACACAGAAGGTGTGTCATGGCTTCCTCCTCTTCCTCGTCTCTGCAGCTTCTACAGAAATCGTTGTATGGAGTACCAAGCCTTCGGGCATATCTGCCTACCAGACAATGCCCCAACTATATTTCTTAGATTTGTCCTATTAACGGAAATAAGTATACTGGTTTTCCTACAATCCAGCTCTGGCCAGATTTGTTTAGAAGGGAGACATGTACTGTTATTGTGCCACCTGCTGTTTGCCATTCTAATGTGAACACTACTGCGAAGGCATAACACTGGCAGTATCTTGGTCATGCGGCTGGAAAAATTGTTCGCTCTGTTGATGGTGATTTGCCCTTGACATCGATTATCGGGAAAAAAGTACTGTGAATCAGAAGCAAAGACAAAAAGTAACAAAAATCTCCCCAGTTATCTGGACGCCACCCCCGGAGAATCTCTGAAGCACAAACAACTGAGCTTCAAGAACCACTACACCAAAAATCTTTCTCTCTCTCTCCATCCTTTCCAACGCCCGCACTGTGTGTAAGCATGTTAAAGGTATTCATAACCCTTTGAGTGCGCGCAGATTATATAAAAAAAAAAAAAAAAATTCTAATGGCTGAGGTATCTAATAGAATCTTATCGATTCAATAGGTTCTGACGGTTCCCCCTATTATGAGGGGAGTTCCGGTGTGCACCCTCCTTAGCTAACTCGTCCCCCTTGAAATTGCCTGGAATATCCCTGTGGCCTGGAAGGGATACGTCGCATCTGACAGCGATCTCGTTAAGAGATCCGTGGCACTGCTTTACCCACTTGGATCGAATTATTGGCGATTCCAAGGCTTTTATCGCAGTTTGCCTGTCTATATAGAAAACAATAGTGCTGCACTCTATTGAGTTAATTGAAAGCCAGGTCGTTGCTTATGGGAGACCCAAAAAATCGGAAGTGCATGACGACTTCCGCCGACATAGATCCAAAGAATCATTGTTCCTATATGGGACCCAGCACCACGTCAAAGTGTGTAGTCATTGCTGGGGAGCACTTTGGATAGACCCCTGCGTTACCCCATTCTGCAAGTTAATAAGTCGTGAGAAGTGTTTGCCGGCAATCATGGGTCAGTACTAAATAATTAACTACATATATCAAATGTTTAAAAGAAATCAAGAAGCGTTAAAAAAGTTTGATGGTTGCTGTTCAGAACTTACTTATTTAGGTGGCGCTACAGTTCGGGGTGAACCTGGGCTTCAACCAACAAGCCTCTTCATTTAGCTCAGTCTTTAGGTAATTGCCTAATTGTTCATCGATATTGCCTTTTTAACAGGATTCAAATGATCTCTTCTTTGAACAATACTCAATAATACAGGCAATACTCGCTGAGCCGGTCGCGCTATATTTTTCTTAAGATGGTTTCCTTAATGTGAAGGCTTCCACGGCCACCGAACTTCTTATTCGATCAAGCTTTGTCATTCTTGCTGTCATGCGAAGCATCTTCATCTCAGCTGCCGTTAATTTACTCTCATACTTTTTGTACATTGTCCAACATTGTGAACCGTATGTGAGCGCTGGACGCTCAACTGTGGTGTAGAGCCTTCCTTTCAACTTAGGCGGCATTTTTCTGTCACAAAAGATAGCGGAATTTTCTTGCCACTTCATCCACCCTACGCTTACGCGATGATTGATGTCGTCATCACAGGTTGCTTTGCTATTGATCATAGATCCCAGATATTTGAACTTTTCGCACTTGCGAAGCACTGTTCCATTCAAATAAATGTTTGGAATAGGCCTGAGTGGATCAGAGAATGGGCAGCACAAATACTCTGTCCTTTTTTAACTAATGCGATACACATTTCCCTCCAAAACGTCCATCCACACATAAAGTGCTCGTTGCAGGGATGTATGATTATCACTTATGATGGCTCCATCGTTAGCAAAGAATAATTGACGTACCTTGGGGTCCTTCACTTTACCTTCAAGCAGATAGTCAAGGACTGTAATAAAGACCAAAGGACTTAAGACCCCTCTCTGGTGCACCCCGAGTTTGATTGGTAACTTCTTCGGTTACTTCAGCGGAGCATCCTACTCTTGTCTCTGCTCCTACGTACATGTCCATGATCATCTGTACATAGGTTTCTGGTACCCCTCCACGTCTTAGCCCCACAAGTATCAGATCTCGTAGTTGTCTGTCAAATGCCTTTTCAAAGTCAACCAATACAATATGCAAATCTTTTAAGAAATCACGATGTTTTTCCATTATGATCCTTATACTTTAGATTGCATCTGTGGTTGATTTACCCGCGACAAACCCGTACTAGTCATCAGATATATAATACATATGTATGAGCTCGACGATCTGTAGCGCTTTGGGAGATCGATTCGGTCTATTCAATATTACTAGATTTGTTTATCTCGTTGTCTGTTGCATTCTAGTATCTTACAGAAGATACTTCAGGGGTATTACCCTTTCCTTTCTCTGGCTCCAGAGTTCCTACTTGAATCCATATAACATGCCAAGGGGTGGATGATCGATATCAATACGGAAATGTGGACATTTCACAAAGATAAACCACAGACGCCTCTTTTACTTTGTCAATATAATTCATACTCAAACACTCGATAATTACTGCTCCAACCTGATTCTGGAATTGTTTCGATTTAATTTCTAAACAAATACAAATCTATTTACGCTTAGATACTTTGATAGAACAAAAATTGAAGTGCGGAGATTATCTGGCGAATGATCCCTTCCAACTGATAAGAACACCACTGACCAGCTCAGCTGATTCATTTTCTCTGGCGGTCATTTTGTCTGACCCACAAACAGCAAATAAACATATGACATCAACGCGATCTACTCCGGGCTGCGGAGCGGATACACAAAAAGATCGCCCTTGCTGCGACGATCAGTTTTCATTTGACAGTTCTCGCGAATTGATCGTGCTTTCTACTGTGTGACCACAATCGCTAGAATGATGAAAATACTCGGACTGATTGTTTTTTGTTTCCACTTGTTCGCCACAATAGCGGCCGATGATGATAAGACGGATGAAAAATATTATTGGAAAGAAAAATACATTACTCTTCCGGTGGATCATTTCAATTACGTGACCAATGCGTCTTTTGGTTTGCGGTAATTAGACTGATCTGATTCATTTCCATCGGAATAATAGAGATGTTCTCTTTCTAGCTATCTGATCAATGATACGTTCTCCGGCACAGACAACACAAGTCCAATTCTCTTCTACTGTGGCAATGAGGGTGACATTGAACTCTTTGCCCAGAACACCGGCTTTATCTGGGAGAACGCACAAACGATGCGTGCGTTAGTAATCTTCGCCGAGCATCGATACTATGGAAAGTCTCTGCCATTTGGAAGTCTTGCTTTTGATGGACCACAATATTTTGGCTTCCTAACCGCAGAACAGGCTCTGGCAGATTATGCCCAACTATTGGATGAGCTAACTAGCGGTCGGAATGATAGGCCAGTGATTGCCATTGGCGGGTCGTACGGGGGAATGCTGGCGGCATGGTTTCGCATGAAGTATCCACATCATGTGACTGGAGCATTAGCTGCATCCGCACCGATTTGGCAATTCGATGGTAAGTACTATGTATTCCTGTGAGTCAAACGGTTTGTAACTATACAAGTTTTCTCTACCAGATTTGACACCATGCGATATATTCACAAAGATTGTAACATCCGTATTCAAGACGTCTCTCAATGCGAATTGCAGTGATAACATCAGGAAGTCGTGGAATGTACTCAAGTGAGTTTGAGCTAAGGCTACCCAATTGATTGCTTTAATTGAATTGTATTTCCGTTGCAGGAGTTTTGCATCAAATGACACTGGTCGTGCGTTTCTGAATTCAAAATTTAATTTCTGCAAAGATGACTTGCTGACCAAACCAGAAGACATTAACGCTTTCTTGGGTAAGTGTTGTTCCGTTTTCTATCCAAATAATTTTTAGAGTGTAGTCCTTACTAAGTTACGAATTGGTTTGAATAATTCGTGAAGTCTTGTTTAGTACGCTGCTCAAGCTGAACTTAATTTGTGCTAGTGTTCGAAGTATGTAGATACGGGCAGTTGACTAGTGAGAGCTGAGTAGTAAGGAACTGGAGAACTGCATATGTGCATAGAGTACATATCATACATATGTATATTAAGCTATGATTATCTTTAAGGCTGACGCACACCGGAGCGATAGCGATTGCTGTTTAAGAACACAGTAATGGAATTCCAAAACTTTTAACGATTGCAAATCGTTATCGCTAGGTAACGACGTTTGTCGCTTGCTTGTAACGAATCTCCTGTTCTCGAAAGAAAACATAACGACGGCAGTCGTTAATTAATATTATTAAAGATAATTCTGTGGCCGCAAGGTAAAACCACCTAAGTCGCTTTTCCCAGATTCTAAGAAAACACGTTTAAAGTTTTCGTTTCTCCCCAAAACGTATGGGAATTTTGACTTCTAGTCTTGTTTCTTTGCCTATAACTCGGTAACGATAACAAGTAATAAAGTAAAAATTTGGTAGCATAAACTTTGAATAGCAGAGCATCTTCTTTGTGACGTATATTACTTTGAACTGAAAGAGACAAACTGAAATCAGGGCGCCATGGCGTAAGTGGTTAGTGTGTCGGATCACTACGCATGAGGTTCCAAGTTCGAATCCCAGAAAATACCAAAAAGTTTTTTCACGGTCCCACCTCTCGCGAGCGTCTGACAAACATCCGAGAGTATTGTCGTCACAAAAAAGCTTCTCAAATCGCCGTTCGGATTCGGCATTAAACTTATAGGACCCTTCCATTCGTGTGAAAAATATAACGCACACAACATGAGTGGTTGCGAGAAGCTAGGCCCTGGCACTTTAAAGAGCTGTTGCGCCAAATATTTGTATTTGTTTTTTTAGATACTAAGTAATATCCAGCATGTCACAGTCATCATTTAGCGTGGTGTTAGTTGTTAGAATTCTGAATATTTATAAAGCCTAATACCTTACACTTTTGTGGCGCTACAAGCCTATCCATTTAACTCGGTCTTTAGCTAATTGCCTCCAGTTGCGCACTCCAAGTTGGTCGAGGTCCCCTTGAACTTGTGCGCGCCACCTACTGCGATGATTCCCTCTACTGCGTCGTCCCTCGGGGTTAGATTCGAAGACTCTGCGGGCCGGAGCGTTGGCGTCCATTCGCTTTACATGTCCTAGCCATCTCAGACGTCCAATACGCAGTTTTTTGATTAGGTCGATGTCGCTGTACAGCTCGTATAGTTCGTGATTCAATCTTCTCCTCCAAAACCCGTCAACGCAAACGGGACCGAAAATCTTACGAGAATTTTTCTCTCGACGTGACCAAGGATATCTTCATCCTCTTTTAATAAAGTCCATGTTTCAGCGCCGTAAAGCAGGACTGGGATGATCAAGGTCTTATATAGAGTCTCCTTAGTTGTTCGAGATAGGGCTTTCCTGTTGAATTGTCTTATAAGCCCAAAAAAACAGCGATTGGCAAGTTATTCTTCGACTGATCTTGTTTGTAGAATTTATAGCAGAGCCAAGGTAGACAAAGTCCCTTACTACCTCGAAGTTGTAGCTGCCCACTATGACGTTTTGACCAATTCGTCGGTGTTGGCTTTCCCTTCTTGTTGACAGCATATACTTGGTTTTGCCCTCTTTTATTGCTAAACATATTTTGGCCACTTCCGCCTCAATACTTGCAAACGCACCGGTGACAGCCCGCTGAGTTCTTCCGTCTTTCTATATCGTCTGCGTATGCAAGCAGTTGTACAGACTTGTAATAGATTGTGCCTGCGGTGTTGGCTTGTGAGTTCCGCACAATCCGTTCAAGTACAATATTGAAGAAGTCACATGACAGCGCGTCACCTTGTCTAAAGTCTTTTTTGACATCAAAGGTCTCGGTGAGGTCATTACCGGCCTTGATGGAGCAGCGAGCGTTCTCCATCGTCAGCCTGCACAGACGGACAAGTTTGGCAGGGATGTCAAAACTAGACATGGCTCTATAAAGCTCTTCTCTATAGATGCTGTCATAGGCGGCCTTGAAATAGATACAGAGGTGGTGAGTATCGATTTGGAATTCTTGGGTTTTCTCCACGATCTGCCGAAGTGTGAAGATTTGATCGAAGGTGGACTTTCCTGGCCTGAAACCGCACTGATAGTATCCAATCAGGCTATTTATAAAAGATTTCAGGCATTTACACAATATCGCAGAAAAGATCTTGTATGTGATGTTGAGGAGACTGGTGCCTCTATAATTGGCGCAGTTGAGGGGTTCTTCTTTCTTGTGGTTCAGGCAAACGATGCTGAGGTTCCCTTCATCAGGCATACACTCGTCTGACTAAATCGTAGAGATGAGTTGGTGTATGCACTCTACCAATTCATCCCCAGCTGCCTTGAAAAGTTCGCCCGGTATGCCGTCAGGTCCAGCAGCCTTGTTGGATTTTAGCTTGGATATTGCTATCCTCACTGGTCAGGTGAATGGAAATTTTGACTATCATCGTATATGTTGAATGGTTCATTCTGCCTGACAGCGGGATGTTGGTCTTCGTCGCCGTTATACAGTCTGCAGAAGTAGTTTTTCCATATTCTCAGCACCGACTGTGATTCTACTACGAGGTTTCCATTTTCATTTCTACAGGTTTCTGTACGGGTATTGCTTCTCCGACTCGTTCTTTTTACCTTTTGGTAAAACTTCCTTTCATTGTTCCTGGAGTATAAACTCTCGATATTCTCAAACGCGCGCTTCTCATGCTCTTTCTTCTTCTTTTGGAGAAGCCGATGTTCTTCCAGTCTCTTTTGCTCGTAGAGCTCACGAGCAGCTCTCGTCTTCCTTTGCAGCGCCGCTTTGTATGCCTCTTGTTTTGCTGCATGCACTCGCCGGCATTCTTCGTCAAACCAGGGGTTTCGCGGTGGTGGGCGAGCGAGACCCAACACATCAGTCGCGGCGTTTCTGATGGCATGTTGGCAGCGCTGCCACTGGTCTTCGGCACTTTTGCTGGCGGTATAGGGGTGATTGAGAGATTTCGGGATACGCGTTCAGCGAAGAATCTGGCGGTCTCTTGCGATTGTAGCTTTTCGACGTTAAATTTTCTCACAGTAATTCTTCTTTGTTGCTCAGATTGGGATATCCGCATTCGTACCGAGTCTATGTTGGCCGCTCGGAAGGTCCGGACATCCAGAATACTGGAGGCATGCCTTGCGTCGATCGCAATATGATCAATTTGGTTGATCGTGACATGATCATTGGACCGCCATGTCTGCTTATGAATACCGAGATGAGGAAACCATGTTCTTGCTATGGTGACATTCCGCTCCACAGCGAAATCAATTAGCCTTAGTCCGTTATCAGACGTGGTGTCGTGTAGGCTATGCTTACCGACTGCACTACCAAAGACGTCCTCCTTTCCTATTTTGGCGTTAAAATCGCCCAATACGATTTTAACGTCGTATTTAGGACATTGCTCGTATGTTTTGTCGAGGAGCTCGTAGAAACACTCTTTGGTGGCAGGGTCCTTTTCTTCTGTGGGGGCATGAACACATATTAGGCTTATGTTAGCGAATTTAGCCTTGATCCGGATAGTCATAATACGCTCGCTCACGTGTCGGAAGCTTAAGACTTCTTGCCTAAGTCTGCCGCGTATGACAAATCCGCATCCGAATAAGCGTTGCCTGTTGCCTCTGTAGCAATCACCGTAGTAGATGTCACAGTTTTTCATCCTCTTTTTGCCCGGCCCATCCCATCGCACTTCCTGGATGGCGGTAATATCTGCTTTATAGTAGTCTAGGGCCTCTGCTAGTTGTTCGGCTGCACGTGGTCTGTAAAGGGACAGAACATTCCACTTACAGATCCGAAGGTCGCTGTCCTTATTTCGTTTGCTGGGGTCGTCATTAGTTGAGTCATCTTATCCGAGGCTTTTGGTTGTTTCGGAATCATCGATTTTTTACGTGGTAGGGAAGTTACCCCGACTGCACAACCCCCAACCTGGAGGGCCAGTTCCTTAATTATTCCCCTAGGACGAGGGGCCGGGTACACCGGTGCCAGTAGTCCATTACGGGAGTATGAGCGCTGCCGTTGGCCCATTAAGGGCTCCTCCGCCACCATCTGTATTCCGATGTCTTGACCAACATAAGAAATTCCTTACCGACCTGTGAGTCCGAATACGTCGAAGCAGCTCGCGCAAGGTATTCACTAAGTTCAACCTAACTGGAACTATAGACGCCACCGTTGACTCCGTCTAGGGAATTCGTCCGCTGCCGCCTAGAACAGGAAGAAGTGCTCTAGTGGGAAAGCACTCTCTCCCCCCCCCCCCCCCCCCCCCCCCCCCCCCCCCCCCCCTCCCCCATTCTAAACCCATTCATAAGTCAAACCTTACACTAAACACTTACAACAAAAAAGTTAGTATCGTTCGTATAATTTATGTTTTAGATTTAATTTACTATGGTTGTAATCAAATTTGTCGCGGTTACTATTTACTTCCTTCGCCATACGCGTAAGAGGTTCGCTAGAACCGTAAGAACCGTAGTTCGTTCGGTGGAAATTTACGCGGAAAATCTCGGTATTTCTGGAGTTGTAGCATCTTACGTTTAAACCGACTTCATTTAAAAGATCCGGCGAGTCAATAAAACCATTTGCCAGCTGGTGTAAAAATACTACATCACATGCTTCCCTACGTTTCTCCAAAGAATGACGATTTAAGAGAAGAAGGCGGTCGCAATATGGTGGGAGACGTGTAGGGTCATTCCATTTTAAATGGCGAAGGGCAAATCGGACAAACTTACGCTGTACCGATTCAATACGGTTTATGTGTACTGCATACATTGGAGACCAAATGTTAGACGCATACTCTAACTGCGGACGAACAAAGATATTATAAATCGTGGATGTTAAAAGAGGACACTTGAATTCTTTCCTCCAATGTTTTATAAAGCCAAGCATTGAATTCGCTTTATTGACAATCTGTTCAATGTGAAAATCGAAGTCAATATTTTGACAAAAATGCACTCCTAAATTACATATTGATGTGACTTGGTTAAGTACAGATTCATTGAGATCGTAATCATAACTTATTAAATTACGTTTTCTTGAAAACATCATCGACTGGCATTTAGATACGTTCACAAATAAATTGTTATTACAGCACCATTCAGCGAACGTATCTAAATCATTCTGCATAGTTATACAATCAGACTGACTAATCTAAAGATTTTTATGTCGTCAGCATAGATTAAGATTCGAGTACTCTTAAGTATTGCCACCACGTCATTGATCGCAATGATAAATAAAAGAGGGCCTAAGTGACTTCCTTGGGGTACACCGGATGTAGCGAGAATTGCGTCGAATGTTATTCCCCGAAAAAAAACTTGATAAGTTCGTTCTTCAAGATAAGAACATATTAATTGAACGAAATGATTTGGCAAGCCAAAAGACATAATTTTAAACAGAATTAAGCTGTGAAAAAGTTTGTCAAAGGCCTTGCTAAAATCTGTATAAATACAGTCGACCTGACCACCCACAACTTTGTTTGTAAAAGAAATAAAATCCAACAGGTTGGCAACAGTGGATCTTCTATTTATGAACCCATGCTGCTTGGTTGACAGAAATGGTTTGCAAGCAAAATAAAAACCCTTACAAACTATAGCCTCGAACAGTTTTGGCACACACGATAGCTTGGCAATAAGTCTATAAAATTTTGGCATCCTTAACTCAATTTTGTCCTAACTCGACTTAGGCGGTTTTACCTTGTGGCCACAGATTTGTCGTTAAATAACGCTGAAGCGTTGGAAACGATATAGAAAATAATGTAATTTAAATTTGAAATTACCTTTCAAAGATTGTGTGTATAGAGTTGAGCTGTAAGTACTGCTATATGGCGAAATAAGGAGCGAAATCGGGCGACACGCGAGCAGCTGCCGAACAGTTGACTAGTACCAGAAGATGTTCGACTTCTTTTTTGTATAGAAAATACCGCGATTTAGCGTCAAGTGGCAGTTTAACTAAAAGCGTCTCAAAGAGTTGCAAAGCATTCTTATGTGGCTTTTTTTTTAATTACAAGTATGGGGCGACCGTAAAAGCTAGATGATAAGCTTGAAAAACATAGAATAGAAACCAGTTTCATTATTTTGTCCCATTGCTCCTTTACTAGACGCTGATATCATGCTGCAATCACCAAATCCGAGATACGATGCATTCTCCTACCTGTCCGATGTAGAACGCGTAACAGGCTGAGCTTTATTTGTATGCTTAGCCATGGATTCGTTTTCTGAGAAGGGCATTTTGCTTTAGGTCCAAGACGAAATACTTTCGAAAGTACTAGACGTAATTTTTTATTTTTTTCCCGAGGGTAGGTGAAACATCTTCCATAGACAATATGAGAAAAGCAAGCGCGTGCTCATAGTAGTGTCAGATTCTTACTGACTAAAAAAACACCACCCTTCGATATAAATTTGTTAGATATCGCAACTAAGCATTAACTTACCAAGCAATTTTTGTATCATGAAATAAAAACGTTTGGCAGGTTACTTTCCACTGAAAGATCCTGCATATTCCGCAATCTAGACGCGGTTAGTCCTTATCTCGCCAAGTCGAAAGGTTTCGTCCTTTGTAGTCGGCGCAATAAATTGCTCTCATCCAAAATTTGTAGGACTGTATTGTTGACATGTCCGATTAGTCGGTTTCTATGCTTTCTCGCGAAACTTCTAGTTTATTGTTTTTTTATGCGTTCGGCAATATTTTCCTTCCAGTTTAGTTTGGAATCCAGAATTACGCCCAGGTATCGAGCTGAACTTGAGATACTTAGTTCAATACCACCGATATTTGAGGGTCTGAAGGTAGGAATTGATCTCTTCTTAGTGAAAAGAACTACCTCCGTTATTGAAGGGTTCACTCCCAGCTCTTTGCTGCTGACCCAGTTATCCACTAGTTGTAGAGCGAAGTTGAGCCTTTCACTTAGGACTGGAGGAAATTTCCCCGAAACCATGATAAGCACATTGTCGGCATAGGCCGTCGCGTTGAAACCGTTTTCCTTCAGTATTACCAAGATCTCATCCACTACAAGGAGCCATATTAGCGGAGCTAGAACTCCACCTTGGGGGGTTCCTCTGCAGACCTTTCTCCGGATGGTGACATCTTGCGTTGAAAAGATGGTTCTCGATTGAAGCATCTGTGCAAAACAGTTGCAGAGGCCGGTGTTAAGATGAGCTCTGTGTAGGCTGTTCAGGAACGCGTCAGAGCTTACGTTGTTGAACACCCCTTCGATGTCTAGGAACGCCGTAAGAGTGAACTCCTTGAATTGGAGCGAATTTTCTATGCTTGATACAAACCTGTGGAGGGCTGTGTCTACTGATCTGCCGCAGATGTGTGCATATTGTGATTTAGGCAGATAATCATCGCCGATCAGGCTTCTTATGTGTACATCTATTAAACGTTCCAAAGTTTTCAGCATAAAATACGACAGACTGATAGGTCTCAGGTCGTTTGCGTTTGTGTGGCTCGCTTTTACTGCTTTGGGAATAAATACAACACGCATCTCTCGCCATGCTTTAGGAACATATCCTAGCTTAGTTTAGGGATATGACGAGTTCTAATGGAATTCGCATCGAATCAAAGACTATTGTGATATACATATGTAGGTGTCCATTTGGACAATTTTTTATACTATAATGAAAACATAAATACACAGTGAAAAAAGGCAAGGGCAGCATTTATGTGTTTCAAACGCCTTTTTTACTTCAACTATCTGAGATCCGTTGTGAAGGTCATTTGGTTCATTTGTCGTTAGCATGAATATTATTAGTCCTCTTGGAGTCACTTGGCTGCCAGTTTTTCTCTCTAGTATGTTTTTGGCAGTCGTATACATCTGGCATTCCATCAAAACATGTTCCGCGTTCTGGATTTTTGCCTTTACAGTGCGAGCAGTATGGGTCATTTACGTGTTTGTATTGTAGAGACATTCCCGAAAGCATCCGTGCTCTGATAGGAACTGTGTCACGTAGAAGTTTACTTCTCCGTGTTTTCTGCTGATCCATTCCTCTACGTTGGGGATCAGCATATGGGCCCATCTCCCTTTGGGTGTGATGTTCCACCTGTGTTGCCATTCTACTTCTACAGCCTCGCTGATTGCTGCGGGCTTTTTTATTTCCAAATATATTGGCATTCGATCGCAGATTACGCCAATCGCCTCCGCGGACACCGTCCGAAAGGCACAACACACTCTTAACGATGCGATTCTGTGGGCCGAGTTCATCCGTCTCATGTACGTTATCCGGAACGTCGCTTGTGCCCATAAGGGAGACGCGTACATAAGGATCGACTTGCCTACCATTTCTAGCAGGTTTGGCTGTCTGAGTCCTCCAACGTTTGGCATTAATCTTGACAGTGACAGAGACTCTCTCGCCTGCGTACATCAAGTACTCTTTGAAGTTTAGCCTGTGGTCCAGCAGCACTCCCAGGTACTTGATGTGTGGACGCGATTCGATGATTTGCTCACCGACTTCCATGGAAGGTGTTCTACCTTTGTTCTGCTACTTATTAGCACTGCTTCTGTCTTGTGATCTGCCAGTTCCAGACTTGATGCCTGTAGCCATGCCCCCACGTTCCTTGTTATTTAGTTGCAGTTTTCGAACACTTGTTCTAGCGTTTTTGCTACGACGATTACTGCAATGTCATCAGTGTAGCCGATAATTTCTACTCCGCTCGGCCTTGGCGTTCTTAGTATGTCATCATACATTATATTGCACAGGGCTGGGCCTAGCACTGACCCTTGGGGGACTTACTTACTTACTTACTTAGATGGCGCTACAGTCCGGGGTGGACCTGGGCCTCAACCAACAAACCTCTCCAGCCAGCACGGTTACGAGCCAGCTGCCTCCAGTTGCGCACGCCAAGTTGGTTGAGGTCCCTCTCAACTTGTTTGCGCCACCTACCGCGAGGTCGTCCTCTACTGCGCCGTCCGTCCGGGTTGGATTCGAAGACTTTCTTAGCGGGAAGGTTGGGCTCCATCCGCTCTAAATGACCCAGCCATCTTAGTCGCTGTATGTGAACTCTTCTGGCTAAGTCGATGTCCTTGTACAGGCCGTATAGTTCGGCATTGTACCTTCTCCTCCACTCACCGTCTATGCAGACGGGACCAAAGATCGCTCGAAGAACTTTTCTCTCGAAATAACCAAGGGCATCCTCATCCGGTTTTTTCAAAGCCCATGCCTCTGCGCCATACAGCAGGACTGGGATGATTAATGTCTTATAAAGAGTTACCTTAGTAGTTCGAGATAGGGCTTTGCTACTCAATTGCCGTTTTAGCCCATAGTACAGACTTGAAGAAGATTGTACCTCCGGGGTTGGCTTGTGGGTTTCGTACAATTCTCTCAAGTACTATGTTAAAGAGATCGCATGATAGCGCGTCGCCTAGTCTAAGACCTTTCCTGACATCGAACGCGATATTTAGGAGACTTATACCTCTGTAGTTGGCGCAGTTCAGAGGGTCTCCTTTCTTCAGGATCGGGCAAACGATGCTGAGGTTCCATTCATCGGGCATACTTTCGTCCGACCAGATTTTACAGATGAGCTGGTGCATGCTCCTTACCAACTCATCTCCTCCTGCCTTGAAGAGTTCAGCGGCAAGGCCGTCGGCTCCAGCAGCTTTGTTGGATTTGAGTTTAGATATCGCTATCCTCACTTCATTCTGATCGGGTTGACGGGAATTTTGACTGCCATCGTCACTGTTGAATGGCTCATTCTGCCTGACAGCGGAATATTGGTCATCATCGCCGTTTAACAGTCTGCAGAAGTGTTCCTTCCATATCCTCAGCACCGACTGCGATTCTACTACTATGTTGCCATTTTCGTCCCTGCAGGCTTCTGTTCTGGCTTTGAAACCCTGACATGTTCTTTTTACCCTTTGGTAAAATTTTCGAACATTATTCCTGCAATAAAGTCTCTCAATCTCCTCGATCGAGGGCTTCTCATGCTCTTTTTTCTTCTTTCTGAGAAGTCGATGTTCCTCTTTTCTCCTGCGCACGTAGAGCTCGTAAGCAGCTCTAGTCCTTCTATGCAGCGCCGCTTTGTACGCCTCTTGTTTTGCTGCATGTGCTTGCCGGCATTCCTTATCAAACCAGGGGTTTCGTTGTGGTGGGCGAGAGAAACCCAGTACATCAGAGGCGGCATCTCTGATGGCTTTTTGGCAACGCTGCCACTGGTCTTCCGCATTTGCTGCTGGCGGCATAGGACTAAGATTGAGATTAGAAGAAACACGATCGGCAAAGGTTCTGGCGGTCTCTTGCGATTGCAGCTTTTCGACGTCAAATTTCCTCACAGCATTTCGTTGATTTCGCTCCGTTGTGGATATCCGCATCCGTACCTTGGCTACAACTAGGTAGTGATCCGAGTCCACGTTGGCTACACGGAAAGTCCGGACACCCAGAATACTGGAAGAGTGCCTTGCGTCGATCGCAATGTGATCGATTTGGTTGACGATTTTTCGATCAAAGGAGAGCCATGTTCCTTTGTGAATATCGAGACGTGGGAACCGCGTACTAGCTACAACAAAGTTTCGCCCCGCCGCAAAGTCGATTAGCCTGAGTCCGTTGCCGGAAGTGATGTCGTGCAGGCTGTGCTTTCCGACCACGCTACTAAAGACTTCCTCTCTTCCTAGCTTTGGGTTAAAGTCGCCTAGGATAATTTTAACGTCGTGGCTAGGGCATTGCTCATACGTCTTGTCCAAGAGCTGGTAGAAGTCATCCTTTGTCGCGTCGTCCTTCTCCTCGTGAGGGGCGTGAACGCATATTAGGCTAATGTTGGCAAATTTAGCCTTGATACGGATAGTCATGAGGCGCTCGTTCACATGCCGGAAACTCAAGACTTCTTGCCTAAGTCTGTCTCCAATGACAAATCCGCACCCGAATAGACGCTGTCCTTTTTGTCTGTAGCAATCGCCGTAGTAGATGTCGCAGTTTTTCATACTCCTTTTGCCCAGCCCATCCCATCGCACTTCTTGGATGGCGGTAATGTCTGCTTTGAGACACTCTAGGGCCTCCGCAAGTTGTTCGGCTGCACGTGGTTTGTAGAGGGACCTAACATTCCATGTGCAGACACGAAGATCGTTGTCCTTTTTACGTTTGCATGGGTCGTCAACAGTAAGATCATCCGTATCCGAGGCTGTTGGTTGCTTCGTAACCAAAGGTTTTTTACGTGGTAGGGAAGTTAACCCGACGGCACAACCCCCAACCTGGAGGGCCAGATCCTTTTTTTTGTACCCCTAGGATACACCGATGTCAGTAACCCACTTCGGGGATATGAGCGCTGCCGTTGGACCATTAAGGGTTCATCCGCCACCATCTCTTTTTCAATACCCTGACGTAGTATTGAAAATCCTTACAGACCTCAGCTCCAAATATGTTGAAGTAGCTCCAGTAAGGTATCCGCTGGTCTGTAGACGTCACCGTTGATTCCATCGAGAGAATTCGTCCGCCGTACGTCCTCCTTCTGAGGACCTCTTGCTAGACTTCTGAGACGCATATTTCAGCCTTATTCAGTCGACCCTTGGGGGACTCCTTCCGTAATTGTGTACGTCTTAGGCCTTTAGTTAGTTTTACTTGCTTTTCCATATAGTTTAGTTTTGAGCAAAATAATAATAAAACATTTGTACAAGGTTTTTCCACATTTTTTCTTAAAACAAAAAAACTAAAAATATGCATTAAAAAAATATATATATATATATATTATAACGATAACATACCAAGTGTGTAAAAATCATAGCGTAAGTATTGAGAACCCTTCAGGTAAGATACTTTAAGTTATAATTATTGCTGTAGTTTTTGAGTTTATTTAAACAAAAGAATATATAATAGTCTATAAATGGATAAACAAACAAACAGAAAAAGGATGTTTGTCAGACATTCGCGAGAGAGTCCGTGAAAAAAAACTTCTTGGTGTTTTCTGGGATTCGAACTTGGAACCTCACGCGCAGTTGTCCGACACATTAACCACTTACGTAAAAAAAAAATAAATAAATAAATATTTGGCGCAACAGCTCTTTAAAGTGCCAGGGCCTAGCTTCTCGCAACCACTCATGTTGTGTGCGTTATATTTTTCACACGAATGGAAGGGACATACAGTTTTAATGCCGACTCCGAACGGCGATTTGAGAAGCTTTTTCGTGACAACAATACTCTCGGATGTTTGTCAGACGCTCGCGAGAGGTGGGACCGTGAAAAAACTTTTTGGTGTTTTCTGGGATTCGAACTTGGAACCTCATGCGTAGTGATCCGACACACTAACCACTTACGTCACGGCGCCGATTACTATCCACTACTACCTTCCTTATCAGATTCAAACATGCTTGATTACCTTTCCATGGTTAAAACCTGGACTGTATCGGCCATAGACAGCTAATCAATGAGTCCGGGGAATTATTTCACTCGCCATGACTATTAAATATTAGTATTGACTAGAGATGAGCAAAAAATCGCAACCTGCTAATCATTTACTGCTAATGAAAATTTGCATTCGCAACCTGTTAATAATTTATAAATAAACTGCTATTGCTAATGATAATTTGTCTGTGTTCTATTCAAGAGTCACAATTTCATTTTACATACATTACACACAAATGTCTGTTTGTCTTATACGAAAAACTTAAAGAAGAGGTATAATAAAATTATAAAACTAAACTACTCTTTTTGCACGTTATCTGCTGAACGTCTCCATCCAATTTTCTTTTCGAACATGTGCCATTGTGTATGCGAAGCTTTTAACCAGCACCAAACCAACTCATATGGTTGCATATCGTAGTCGTTTCGTTTCTGGTTCGAAAGTTTGGTTGGTTGGTAAATAGCAACATATACTTGCGTTGCTATTGCTGCTATCGCAGTCGGAGCTGACTTGTAACATAAGTTTGGTTGATTACTATATAGCAGTATAGGGGTTATACTTGCTATTATGGTATAGCTGCTATTGCTGCTATCGCAGTCGCAGCTCGTTTGTAAGTTTGGTTGATTGCTATATAGCAGCACAGGGATTAACTTGTTATGTTGCTTTTGCTGCTATTGCTGCTATCGGAGTCGTAGCTGGTTTATAAGTTCGGTTGATTGGTTATAGGGGTTGTACAGGGGTTATACTTGCAGTTGCTGCTTTTGTGTTGCAAATACGAATTTGGAATAAGCTTTATTTGGAATTTTCGTTTACAGAGGTGGATGAAACATTCGCGAAATGTAATTTGTGCTGGTCGAAATTTTCTTACTGAATCAGTACAGCGAATTTAAAGAAGCACATTCTAATTACCCATTCTACTGTGTCTTATGTGCAAGTTTTTTTTTAATGTATGTACATGCTCGTATATACATATGTGTGCATAAATATATACATAGGTGGGAAATAAAATTGAAATTCGCCTATGGAAGAAAACTTAATTTTGTCTGACTTAGACAAAATTGCCGGACAGGTATATCTAGACCTACATTAAGTGATTACATTTATTGACTAATATATCGCGAAGACGTTAAGAATTAAAAACCAAGCCATTTCATGTTTGCGAATGTTAACTTTTTGCACATTTTCGCAATAAGAATTATACAATATAACTCCATTGCGAATTTCCATTAGCAGTTTACAATAGCAGTTTGCAGTAGCAGTTTGCATTCACAGTGAATAGGAAATCGCATTCACAGTTATAACTATGAATGCAAATTCACGACTTAACCCATCTCTAGTAATGACATCTAGTAGGGTCTTACAAAACTATTGTTGGTAAGAGTATTGATGGGTTTCAGATACTGACTATAACAACTGCCAAGTCTACAATCCTTTTCAGTTGTACTGTATCTTTTTCCTTACATTTCTACTAAATCTAAGAAGAGAGAGGGTATACTAAAGTCACCTTAAACTTTCTACATGCAGTGCAGTTGCTCAATTTAATCGTTACATACATTTTTATTTTTATTTTTTTTTAAGATTACTTGGAAGACGTCTATGGCAACCTGGCAATGGCTAACTATCCCTACACAAACACCTTCTTGGCTCCACTACCAGCTTATCCAGTTCGTCAATTTTGCTTCTACTTATCTCATTCTTATGATAAAGATACTGAGCTTCTCGAGGTAAATTCAATTCAATTTATTACACAGATCTCCTCCTCACAACATTCTTCTAATTATAGGCACTGCAAAGCGCTTTGAGTGTTTACACAAACTTCGATGGATCATTAAAATGTCTGGATTACAAATCAGCTTATGCACCAACTCTAGGCGGTACAGCTTGGGATATACAAACGTGTAATGAAATGGTTATGCCAATGTGTTCCAAAGACGATGGTAACATGTTTAGACCACAGGCATGGGATTTCAGCGCGTACTCGGACAAGTGTTTCAAGAAATTTAAAATTCGTCCACGAAAAGATGAGATCCTAATCCGATTTGGTGGAAGACATATCGAGTAAGGAAGCGCGTTGCTCTTTTGAAAGATTATGATGTAACTAACGATATTTTTTGCAGAGCATATACTAACATAATCTTCAGTAATGGCCTTCTGGATCCATGGAGTGGGGGTGGTGTACTTAAAACAACAAATGATGCCATTACAATAATAATTATCCCAGAAGGAGCACATCATCTTGATTTGAGAGCTGCTAAGGCGGAGGTAGTACTCCTAGTTTATAAGAATTAAGTTTGGTTTGGTATTATAATTATTTTCAATTTATCTCTTGTAGGATCCACCATCGGTTCGTGAGGCAAGAAAACGTGAAGTAAAGATTATTCAAGGATGGATATCGGACTTCTATTCTACACAATTGACAAGTAGGCGAAGAATATAAGTGCCTAGAAATATATTTTGTTAATAAAAAAATAAAACATTTTAATAAAAAGGCGTATGTATCCTGTACACAAGAAATATCTTTTATTCCATGTACAAGTTGCCCTAAGCAACAAGTAACGAAATACTGTTAAAACAAAACCCTTGCCAACTTACCAGAGAAATTCGACACTTCCTGAGCATACCTATCCATATTCATGTACTTATTTAATGCACAGATACTTCCAGTGTGACCAGAAGCTGTTTTTTGTTTTGTTTATATCCCAACGTATGTTTCCCACTACCGCCCATAATTTTCAACCAATTTATGTTACAATGTACACAGGTGATAGACAAAAAAAAAATTACAAAAAACATTCAAAAACATTGGAAAAAAAAACTTAGATATTTTTGTGTGCCTGGCAAAGCGGGCGGGGTAGCTAGTTTTCTATAAAAGTGAGATATTTATTCACTTTTATAATTCGTTATAAAAATATTGTAACCCGAATTGCGACCCTGAATTTTTGTATGATTTGTATTGTAACATATTACTCAGGTATCTGCTCTGGTCATAGTTTTAACTTTAATATCCATCGAATTACTTTTTTTTTTTTTAGCAAACATAGACTCTTGATAAATCATATAAAGTTCATAAATGGATCCTGCGCACGTTCCTCTGGATATTCGCACATGGGTTCGAATATTTGAACAATCACAGAATAAAGAACTACTACTTCAGTATTTTACGTACCAAGTCCGAAATTGTACAATCCTAGGAGAGCACAGCTGTTGGTATACAAAAAATGTTCGTAAAAGAATACATACCTACAAGTATGTTAGATTCAATTTTTTTTAGATTAGATTAGATTTGTATTTATTCTTATAAATTCATGAAACATTCAAATAAAACAATTCAAGTTCTTAGAAACAAGATATAAGAAAGGTTGGTGGCATTCAGTATTTATATAAAGGTAAAAAATAGAGTTGAATATCATCTTCAATTGGCTAAAGCAATACAAAATAAAATTGTTGGATGAGGTGATCCTTTAAGAATTTTAAATTAAGAAGAAAGTAAAAAATGAATTATAAACATTACAAGGATGGCAAACGACTAACAAAGGCCTCATAGGGGCTGCACCTCCCGATAGGTGTTGGTCCGCTAAGTAACGAGAAGGAGCCACTGCAGCCGAAAACCTAGCAGCTCTGATAGTAAGCCCTACTCCCACCTCCTCGTGGTGCCATCTGGGAATTTCTTCGGAAATTGCTAACGGGAGAGGACGAATGGCGAGCTTTCTGCGCCAAAAAAACAGGATAAGTGTCGGTTGGTCTGTGGCCCAGCGAGCCGCAACCGTAAAACAAACTATTGCTCCGAAACGGATACTATCGCCTCGGATAAGGACTGATAATTTATCGACGACCTTTGGCTATCGAACACGGACAACGATCGGATTCTGGAACGTTAAGACCCTCCTGGACTTACTCAAGGAAGGACCTTACAACGCCAGATTCCTCCAATTGGAGCCCGAATTCGCACGGTATAAAATCGACATCTTAGGGCTGAGCGAGATAAGATGGTACGATGCTGGGGAATACATCTCCCCAACAAAAAGCACTGTCATGCTCTACTCTGGTAAACCAGCTGGAAGTGCATGGATTTCTGGCGTAGGACTCATGCTAACTCCAGCAGCACGTAGTAGCCTCATATCCTGGAAACCCCATAGTGACCGGATATTGACAGCTAGGTGTTGAATTATATTGTCAAAATTACATGTCATGCATTATATACTTATACTTATACCAAAATAGACTTTACATTATACACATAAATATTAACTTCACACACAAAGACAATCATACCTTTCCTATGTACAAATCTATACAAAGCCTAATAAAAAGTTTAGTTCAATTGTAACAGTCAGCGGGTTTAGTTCTTTCCAGCATAACTTAACAGGTTATGGGCCCAGACCGTTTTTAAACAACTCATTGTATTTCTATTCGATCGCAAGTAAATTTCGTGAGAATTAAAATTTAACAGTTTTATTTCGGATTCACGATTCTGATCTGGTTCGTAATTTAAAGGTAGGAATATGGATAGTGAGTCAATTAAGATCGAAAAGTTGCTATGTGCCGATCAGTGGGCAACGTGGAAATTTCAGGTGAAAATCCTGTTGAACGCAGCTGAATTATTTGGAGTAGTTTCGGGAGATGATCCCAAACCGGGCAATGATGACAAAGCTCTAAAGGCATGGTTGCAACGAGACATAAAGGCCCAAAAAATAATTGCAACGACTGTAGGGGGGCAAGCGCTCATTCACATTATCAATTGTGCTACTGCCCAAGAAATGTGGACCAAACTTTTGTCAGTGTACGAACATACAACCGCTACCAGCATCAATATGTTACAGCAACGCTTCTACGGTTATGTGAAAAATCCGCATGATGACGTAGCAACACACATAAGTAAGCTCGAATGTCTCGCGCAGCGATTGAGAGAAGCGGGGGAAACAGTCTCCAATTCTATGCTGACGACTAAGATATTGATGACGTTACCAAAGCAGTTCGCGCACTTTTTCAGCGCGTGGGAGTCAACTGCAGAGAAACAGCAGGCAATCGGAAACCTGACCTCTAGACTCATAATGGAAGAAACACGTTTAAACACCCAGGAACCTTCCTCTTCCAACTCATTAGAAGGCAGTGCTCTAATAAGTCAAAAACATAAGAAATATTTTGGAAAGCAGAACCAACACTATCAACACCAAAGACAAAAGAAGCCTGGAAAATGTTTTCAATGCAATCAATATGGACACTGGAAGAAAAACTGTCCTAATAAAGCAAAAACAAAAAACCGATTAAATTTTGCGAATGAAAGTGATCAAAACAATCAGAATTGCGAAGCTCTAGTATGTGAGAGTGGTTTTGCAGAAAAGGGAAGCTGTTGTGATGATGACTGGTTTTTGGACTCAGGTGCGAGTGAGCACATGACGTTCCGTCGCGATTGGTTCAGCGAATACTCGGATTTGGATGTTCCAATGCCTATCACTATTGGGAATGGGCAGCAAATCATGGCGTATGGCAAGGGAACAATACTTATTCTGGCATTCGATAAAGCGAATTGGAACACCAAACGCTTAATAAACGTTTATTTTATTCCAGATATTAAGGTTAATTTGTTTTCATGTGGAAGTGCATTGGACAAAAAGTACCGCTTGTTTTCTGATATGAGTTCTTGTGAAATTTCAAGAAATAGAGCTGTCATTGCAACGGGTACGCGTTTTAATCGATTGTACAAAACGCATTTTAAGGTCATTTTACCAAGTGGATCCGCAAATTTATCATTAACCCCTGAAAGTATCGAAACATGGCATCAGCGTCTTGGGCATATATGTATCAAGCAAACGAGAACTATTTTACACAAACAAAAAGTAAAATTTACTGATAACCAAGATTTCTTTTGTGACGCCTGTGCTTTAGGAAAAATGCACCGGCTATCGTTCGTCAATAGCAACACGAAAGCACAACAAGTGGCCGAATTAATCCACACTGATGTCTGCGGCCCAATGCAGGAGAGTTCAATTGGTGGTTCGAGGTACTTCTTGTTATTTAAAGATGATTTCTCTCATTTCAGAACTGTATATTTCATCAAAAGTAAAACCGAAGTTCCTAATTTGATTGAGAAGTTCTTACGAAAAGTCAAAAGTGAAACCAATTGCGTCATTCGGACTCTCAGATCAGACAACGGTCGCGAATACATAAACAGACAGGTGGAATCGTTTCTGGAGGCCAATGGGGTCCGTCACCAAACATCTGCTCCTTATAGCCCAGAACAAAATGGAAGAGCAGAGAGAGATATGCGATATATCACGGAAGTCGCCCGAACCTTGATTCATTCGAAAGATCTACCGATCAGACTTTGGGCAGAAGCAGTAAATACTGCAGTGTTCGTCATAAATCGCTTTGGCCCAAGTCCTGTCAAAGGCAAAAGTCCTTTTGAGTTGTGGCATCAAGAGACACCGTCTATAGATAATCTGAAAATATTTGGAAGTGAGGTCTATGCCCACATACCTAAAGAAAAACGACAGAAGTGGGACAAAAAGGCCAAACCAGGCTTTTTCGTTGGATACGGAGAACATACCAAAGGTTTTCGCATATGGTTCAAGGAATCGAACAAGATAGAAGTATGCAGAGATGTTGTATTCAAAGAAGAATCGTGTGTCCAATTTAAAAGCACGGCGCCATCACTAGTTGAGGCAGAAGGACAGCAAAGAGAAAATCAGAGGGAATCATTTAAAGAGGAGAAAGAAGAAGATGCAGATTCAGACGACAATGTAACACCACAAGTCGACACTCAACCAGTGAAGTTCCATATGAAACTCCGCAGTCAACCAGTAGCTTCAAGTGCAAGATCTAATATGTTTGCCAATGCCATGCAAGGTTACGCTTTCATTACCAGTAGTGACGAACCAGAAACTTACGAGGAAGTTCTGAGATCTGAAAATTCTGGAAAATGGCTTGCAGCAATGGAAGAAGAGATCCAGTCACACCAGAAAAACAGAACGTGGGATCTAGTAAATTTGCCACCAAATAAGCAGGTAATTGGATGCAAATGGGTATTTAAAACCAAGCTTTCTCCACAGAATCAGATTGCACGTTTCAAAGCCCGCCTCGTAGCCAAAGGCTTCAACCAACAGTATGGTGTGGACTATGAGGAGACCTTCAGTCCAGTTGCAAAGTTCACATCTATTCGAGGTATCTTAGCCGTAGCTGCACGGAAAAATCTGAAACTCAAACAGTTTGACGTAAAAACCGCTTTCCTCAATGGCGACCTGCAAGAAGAGATTTACATGGCTCAACCCCCTGGCTATGATAATAAATCGGGTCGAGTATGCAGGTTGCACAAGAGCTTGTACGGACTAAAGCAAGCTTCAAGATGCTGGAACTCCAAGTTCACGGAACTTCTTCTCGGCTTGAATTTTTAGATGTGCAAAGCAGATCCATGCGTGTTCTGCTTGAATCAGAACTCACTAAAAATTCTTCTTGGGCTTTACATTGACGATGGACTAATCGCCGCCAGCGAAATGGATGAAGCAATTAAAATAATAAGTCCATTACAAAAACATTTCGAAGTTAAAATTAGCGACGCCGGCATGTACTTGGGACTCCAGATATATCGAAACTTAGATGGGTCAATCTATGTTAGTCAGTCTTGCTATGTTGAACGACTATTACGAAAATTTGGGATGTGCGATTGCTGTCCTGTATCAACGCCATGTGACGCAAGTTCCAAATTCACCAGTGCAGTCAAGAATTCGTCAACAAGTACCAGTTTTCCTTATCGTGAGGCAGTTGGAAGTATCATGTACTTGATGCTAGCAACTAGGCCAGACATAGCTTACGCTGTTGGATATGTGTGCAGACACTTGGAAAATCCGAATGATCAACACGTTAAAGCAGTTAAACGCATCTTTAGATACCTGAAAGGCACCACAAATTATGGTATATTTTTCAAACGAAATAATGGTCTTTCTTTATCTTGCTACAGCGATGCCGACTATGCTGGCAATTTCGAAACACGGAGATCGACAAGCGGTAATGTAATCCTTTTCGGTGGTTCTCCAATATCATGGTCTTCAAGACGACAGCAGTGTACTGCTCTATCAACGACAGAGGCTGAATATGTAGCCGAGACAGTCAAGGAGCTGATGTGGTTCACACTGTTTCTTCGAGACTTGCTACCAAACGTACATCTTCAGCCAGTGTTATATATAGACAACCAAGGGGCCATCAAGCTAGCAAAAAATCCAGAATACCACGCCAGGACCAAGCACATAGATGTTCGAGTTCACTACATTCGAGAGAAGTACAACGAGGGCTGTTTTGAAATTGAATATGCTCCGACAAATCAACAAGTAGCAGATGTTCTTACAAAACCTCTTCCAAAAGAAAAATTTATCGTTTTTCGTAACAAAATGAATATTGTTAAAGGCAAATGAATTAACTAATCGATGAATTGATCACAAATGAATTAACTTATCCTACTATCAAATATATATAAATGAATTATAATTCTAGTTTCAAGAATCTAATGAATTAACATTTTTTGTAATTTTTTCAATAAGTCGGAGTGTTGAATTATATTGTCAAAATTACATGTCATGCATTATATACTTATACTTATACCAAAATAGACTTTACATTATACACATAAATATTAACTTCACACACAAAGACAATCATACCTTTCCTATGTACAAATCTATACAAAGCCTAATAAAAAGTTTAGTTCAATTGTAACAGTCAGCGGGTTTAGTTCTTTCCAGCATAACTTAACACTAGGTTCCAGAGTAGAGTTAGAAAAATTACCATCATACAGTGCTATACTCCGACTCTAGACGCGACTGAGGATGAAAAGGATGATTTTTATAGCCACTTAAGCGCCGCCTACAACCAAACGCCTAATGGGGACGTCGCAATGGTGATGGGAGATCTCAATGCCAAGGTGGGTAGCGACAACACCATGTTTAAGCACGTGATGGGAGTTCACGGCGTGGGAGACCGTAATGACAATGGTGAGCGGTTTGTGGACTTCTGTAATACCAACCGCCTAGTCATCGGAGGTACGCTGTTTAAACATAACACCTGCCATAAGATCAGTTGGGTATCTACTGATAGGCAACGAACATCCAACCAGATCGACCACATTGCGATCAGTCGCGACTTTAGAAATTGTCTCCTGGACGTCCGAAACAGACGTGGAGCTGACGTCGAACAAGAACAAGATCACCATCTTATGTTAGCTCATTTACGCCTTCGTACTGCTTCCGTCAACAGCAACCGCTCAAACCTACTTAACATCACCAGGTTAAATATCGACAGGCTCAAGGTTCCCCAAGTGCGCCAACAGTTCAGGGACCATCTTGCCTTAGAAGTAGAAGCAAACAGCAGCATATTGCAAGAGAACATGGATGACCACTGGAGTGCTGTGAAAAATGCTTTGGCGACTGGGGCACGCACGTATGTCGGGAAAAAGCAGAAATACCACCGCACATGGCTTTTAACGGACACCTGGAGACGGATCGATGAGCGTACAACAATTAAGGCTCGGATTGCAGCAGCCTCAGCAGTAGAGAGAACCGAGTTCGAAGCCGAATTGACAAACGTCAATTGTCAACTCACTGGCCTCAAGGGCTGAAGAAGCAGCGAGTAGGTGCGACAGTAGGACTGCTTACAGCATCACTAAGGAGCTCATTGGTGGTCGAAACACCAAACAACATCCAGTGAAGAGTCTAGACGGTAACCTTCTGATTTCGGATGAGGATCAGCTCACTAGATGGAGGGAACATTTTGCTACAGTGCTAAATCACTTAGACGATGGCGGTATGATCTCGAATTCGAATGAGCAGTTCGAAGCAACAAATTCCCGAATTCGCACCGTACCTCCCAGTAAAACTGAAATAATAACGGCAATCAAGTCCCTCAAGAAGAACAAAGCGGTGGGTATTGATGGCATCCCTGCCGAGCTATTTCAAGCGGCGCCGAATACATCGGCAGATTTGCTGCATTCGCTAATACGGAGAGCTTGGGATAGTGAACAATTTCCACAGGAGTGGAAAAGGGGGATGATCATTAAGCTTCCAAAGAAGGGAAACTTGATGGAGTGAGGTAACTGGAGAGGTATATGCGTTCTTCCAGCTGTAGCCAAAATAATAGCTAGAATAATTCTAGAACGAATTAAAGAATTATACGTGTTTTTCAAATGTAATAAACCGTCCGCCGAATCAGAAGAAGAAAGTTGAATATCGTGAAAAGAGTCAATACCAAAGACGGTACACTGCTTTCCAATGATCGATGGAGATGGAGCGAACACTTTCCGAATTGCTCAATCCCGAACAAGCCATGTCATCAGAAAGATGACAGACCTATGCTGGATGCTTTGGCGATCAATTTACTAAAAGTTGGCCAATCTACCGATGTGGATGAAATCGGGGCGGAAATGCTAAATGTTTTTGGTAAAGAGTGAGTGCAATGGCTCTCACGTGTCATTAAAGTGGCATAGGAATGCGGTGAAACACCTGGTGATTGTCCCTCTTTGTAAAAGGGGGACACAAGAGATTGAAATAACTAAAGAAAATATCTTTTTTAAGTCCCCGTGGAAACGTCTTTGCCAAGGTGCTAGAAATGCGTTCCAGAGCTCTGACTGTGGATAGTTTGGCGGATGAGCAATCGGTTCAGTTTTCGGCCCGGTAGAAGCACAACCGACCAGTTATTTACTTTCAGAATGGTTCTTGAGAAGGCATACTCCCAGTATGCTGAACCTGTATACGCCTGTTTTGTGTATTTGGCGAATGTAAGGCATGTGTTATAGTTCCTCGAGGCAAACTCTGGAGTTGCTTATTAAGGGCGAAGCAGTATTTATATACAAACTATAGAAGGTGTGTTCGGGTAAATGGCGGTAAATCAATACCCTTCACTATGGGGGTTGGACTTTGCCCAGGGTGCCTTTCGTCACCTCGCCTCTTCATTGCATATATGGACTGGATGCTGCAGCGCAGCCGTAGCAGAGAATGTTGCAAAGTGGGGGGCTTAAGCATTGGTCATCCTCTCTTTGCGGATGATTTGGTCATCCTTGGTTCCTCTTTAACCGAACTTCAGCGCGCACTCGAAAGGTTTGTAGCCCTTTGTGACGATGCTGAAATGAAAGTAAACGTGAACAAATCGGAAGTATTGGTTGTTTCCAGAACGCCTATTCAGTACATTCTGCATGTATGTAGAGTCCCACTGAAGCAGGTGGATAAGTTTAAGTATCTCGGGGTCTTATTCACGAGTGATGGAAAGAGCAATGTCGAGTTATTCTGTAGAAACGGTCAGGCTGGATAAATTTTGAGAGAGCTTGGTCAATCTGTTATAAGGAAAGCCGAACTTAGTGTTCAAGCTAAATTATCGATTTTTAACTCGGTATATGTTCCAACTCTCACCTATAGTCGCGAATACAAGCTGCTGAAAAAGTTTCCTTCTCGGTGTTGCTGGATTCACTCGTAGGGATCGAATGCGTATCACCAGAGTACGCGAAGCGCGCAATGTTGAGCAGCTGTTTCTTCGAATGCAAAGATTTATGCTTTGAGGGTTTGGTCACGTAGTGAGTATGTCCCCAGACCAGCTTCCAAGACGTGTCATGATTGCCGTGCCATCAAGTTAGCGATCCCTCGGTAGGCCTAGAAATAGATGGTTGGATCAAGTCCGACGTCTCTCCTGATGAGTTGAAGTCGACGGCGGAGGATCAAGAATGATGGAGAGTGCATTTAATCATCCTACCCCTACGGCCCTCATAAAGGATTAGCGGGTAAACTATCTCAATAACAAAACGGAGAGTGGTCTAAAGAAGTGTACTTGAAATCGCATATTTAAAGACCCAGCGAAGCGGGTACGATCCCCATTACCAGTTTACAGTAGCAGTTTACATTCACAGTGAATAAGAAATCGCATTCACAGTTATAACTATGAATGCAAATTCACGACTTAGCCCATCTCTATCCGAGAGTATCGTTGTCACGAAAAAAAAAAAAAAAAATATTTGGTGCAACAACTCTTGAAAGTGCCAGGGCCTAGCTTCTCGCAACCACTCATGTTGTGTGCGTTATATTTTTCACACGAATGGTAGGGACCTACAGTTTAATGCCGAATCCGAATGGCGATTTGAGAAGCTTTTTCGTGACAACAATACTCTCGGATGTTTGTCAGACGCTCGCGAGAGGTGGGACCGTGAAAAAACTTTTTGGTATTTTCTGGGATTCGAACTTGGAACCTCATGCGTAGTGATCCGACACACTAACCACTTACGCCACGGCGCCCACATCGTTGTCACGAGAAAGCTTCTCAAACCAAATTGCCCTTCGTATACGGCACTAAACCTACAGTTTAGTCCATTCGTACGCAAGTCCAAATATAACGCACACATCATGAGTGGTTGCGAGAAGCTAGGCCCTGGCACTTAAAGAGCTGTTGCGCCAGATATATATACTGTACGTGAATTTCAATGTTCAAACCCCAGAAAACGCCATAGGCCCTTTTCTGTGCCGTTTGCGCTAAATATTTGTTTATTTACATCAAAATTACCGAATCATTTTTTTTATAAAAGATTTATTGTGCCATTTTCGCACTTTGCTACATTCAGTTTCTTATATTTCCGCCTTTTGATTTGTTGCGGTTTTTTTTCAATCGGATTATGAGCATTCGGATTTTCCTATAGACAGAACAGCAAGTGACGTTCTTTTAAAAAATATTGAAGACGTTTGCACCATTTTCACCTCATTTTATCTGGGTCTGCAGATGCCCTTACTTGTTATTTCGATTTTTTTCAAATTTTCAGAGAACACAGCGGTAACCCTAACATTCACCTCGAATTGCGGGTTACACGAATATCTCTCTTGTTACAACGATCAGTTCTCATTTGAAAGCTCGTTTGGATTGCCAGTGCTTCGTGCTGTATGACTGCGATCGTTAGAATGGTAAAAATACTCGGTATTGTTCTTTTTTGCTGCTATTTGATTGCCGGAAAAGCAGCCATCAATAAAAAGACCGTTAACAAGTATTTGTGGGAAGAAAGATACACTACCGTTCCGGTTGATCATTTCAATGACGTATCCAGTACGACTTTTATAATACGGTAACTACGGCGATCTACTGATCCAATCCATCTGATCGCGGTTTATATTCTCCTTCTAGCTATCTGGTCAATGACACTTTCTTCGGCAAGGATCAGAGTAGTCCAATTCTCTTCCATTGTGGCCATGAGGATGATATTGAACACATCGCCGTGACCACCGGCTTTATATGGGAGAATGCAGAGTTGTTGAATGGGTTGATAATCTTTGCTGAACATCGTTACTATGGAAAGTCTCTACCATTTGGAAATTCTACTTTTGATAGTCCACAGTATTTTGGTTTCCTAACTGTGGAACAGGTTCTGGCTGATTATGCTCAGCTAATAGATGAGCTAACTGGCGGTCGGAATGATAGGCCGGTGATTGCGATTGGTGGGTCGTATGGGGGCATGTTGGCGGCATGGTTACGATTGAAGTATCCGCATTATGTGACGGGAGCACTAGCTGCATCCGCACCGATTTTTTATTTTGATGGTATGTACATGCACTTGTAAGTTGTAAGATGTGTAAATACGCAGGTTTTTCTCTCCTAGGTTTGGTAGCATGCAACACATTCACAAAGACTGTAACTAATGTGTTCAATGCAAGCGGCCCGAATTGTAGCGATAACATTAGTAAGGCATGGAAAGTACTCGTGTGAGTCGGGGCTGAGTGTCCAATTGATTTGCTTAATTGAATATTACATTTTCGTTGCAGAAAGTACGCAAGAAATGAAACTGGACGGGCGTTTTTGAACTCGTTATTCAACTTTTGCTCAAGTGGTTTGCTGAAGGAACCGAGCCACATTTACGATTTCTTGGGTAAGTGTTTGTATAGTTGTTGGATGGAAGTGAAAACAAGAGTGTTCATCACGTTAGTTCCAAATGGCTAGCAAAGGTCTCGTAGAAGAAACATTTCCCGATATATCAATACCTCTTAATTCGGTAGATACCGAGAGGAGCCACTGGAGCCGATCATCTTGTAGCTCTGTTGGTATGACTTAGGGTTCGACTTAGACAGGGCCGACAGGGAAAGTTTTGGTTTGGCTATGGGACAGCAGACCGTACCTGCAAAAGATTTTAAAAGCTTCAAAGCCATACGTCTCGAAAATGGAATAATTGTTAAGGGGAGGACTTCCCTCGGGAATTTTTACGTCGACATTTCGACGCACGAGTAGAACGTGCTGCTAACAAATGCTGGACACATTTCAATGATCAAATATTGTTGGCCAGAGTGGAGTAAGATATATGGCTATCATATCACGATTGAAATTACAGCTTTTATGACCAACGTACAGGTTTCTGGCGAAAATGCACTGTATTCCACTTTACATCTGATTCTAGTATGTATGGCACACGTTTCACGTCTTTGACTGTGCCTGCACAGTATTGGTAGATTGGGGAATCGTCGTGCTTGAACCAATAGAGATATGATCAGAAACAGTCATGTTCTGTTAAACTCAGTATTACGTAAAAGTCTACTTTTGCACCTTGCACAAGTTTCGATGGCAGGGATACGACGATAGGTCCAACGGCCCTTGGTTAACAGTTTCCAAAGCTGCTGCCGTTCTCTTTGCATCACCTCGTGGTCTCCTTGTCTTGCACTACTTAACCTTCGTGACGGCTCTTTTCGTATTTTCTTTGAGGATCTTTGGGCAATCTGTCTATTGGTGTTATTCCTGCAATGACACAGACTGCATCGCCCGAAGTTGGGCGAAAAGCCCTGCTCACTCTCAGTGCATATGGATTGCCATTTAAGGTCTTTCCGCGCTCTTTTATACCGGTATTAGAGTTCGGCAAGTTTCCTCTAGATCGTTGGTAGACCCTCCTTGTGCAATGGCATTTAGCGCGTAGTTGGGCAATTTTATCATCCCCCCAATAGACGGAACGATATTGCGAGTGGCGATTTTCTTGCGCATAGAGGTATTGCACGCCCTAGCAATGTGGGCCATAATTTGTTTCGATTTAACAATAGCTAACCCTGCAAACATAGCGTCACCGAATATATAAGAGAGGAAGAATCTTAATTAAAGAATTTTACTTTCACCGCGCCTTTTGCCCTTTATTTTGAGGTGCTAAACGTGTGCTAATGTATGTTCGTTACTCTGATTTAGTAGCAATACTTCTAAGGCTGCGATAGCTTTTAACAGGCTGCTTCCCCTTCTATTTGTTCTTGGGCATCCCCAATCCATAGCCCATGCGTTGCAGTCGCCAGCTATTACAATTGGACTTCGACCCTTAACATCCTTAACTAGCCTGACTAGGAAGCTATTAAATTCCTCTTTGTCAGGCTTGTTGGAGCGTAACGGCTTTAGACGTGGATTCCTTCCATTTTTCTCCGGAAAAACCAATGTTTCTTTGAAAGGGAGTTCACCGAAAGTCCAGATCGCAGCTTTTGTTGCAGTCTCAATATCTAACGTATTTTTCTTATGCGCCCTGTATGGTTCACTTATGGCTACATCTGTACTTCGGCAGCCACGCAGTGATTCAGATTTAACTGGAGTATGCACCGCATGCAGTATTGGTTATGGATGTTGAATTGTGTACGTCTTGTGATCGAATGATCACTCTGCTCTGCTTAGATTAGGGGGCCCACACATTTTTTATTAAACTAGGTCTTAAAATCTATCTTAAAAACTAGAGAGGGAACTGGGACTGGTTAGTTCATGAAGAGGTGTACAGGGACTTTCTAAGGGCGGATAGACTCGAATGAAAGTCTAGGGTGTTCTGTGAGTTATTTGCCAGGCGTAACATTCTGGAAATTGGTTCGAAATTTCCGTAGTTGGTGCGGTGGTGAGGGAGAAGAAAGAGCGGTACGGACCTGAGGTTTCGAGGGTTAGTGCGAAGGGAAATCATTTCCAGTAGTGCGGTGGAATCGATCATACCGGTTAATAATTGGTGCACGAAAAGTATGTCAGCGACTTCGCGACGTTTTGTAAGGGTTTGCAGGTTAATCAATTTTAGCTGGTCTTCATAGGGAGGTAAGATATAGTTGTCGGCCCATGGGAGACCGCGTAAGGCAAACCGGATAAACCTACGCTGCACAGCTTCGATTCTAAGGGAGTGTATGTTGTGATAAGGTGACCAAACTTGGCTGGCGTATTCCAGGAGTGGTCGGACAAAGGTGATATAAAGGGATTTAGAAACGTAAGGGTTTGAAAATTCTTTAGACCAGCGTTTTATGAAACCGAGAGAAGAATTGGCCTTGTGTACAATATGATCAATGTGGGAGCGGAAGTTTAGCTCCCTGTCACAAATAATACCCAAATCGCATATAGAGGAAACTGAGGGAACGGGCTCGCTAAGAAAGTAATATGTTCTGAGGGATGGGGGGAGGCGTTAACGAGAGAATGTTATGGATTGACATTTGGCGACGTTAAGTTCTAGAAAGTTTTTGTCGCACCATGTGTGGAATGAATTTAGATCGATTTGAAGTAAGAGAGAATCGGTGGGGGTAGATATTACCTTAGTGATTTTCATATCATCCGCGTAAATAGACAGATCAGAGTCTTTTATGACGTGACCAACATCGTTTATAGTTAAGACAAAGATCAGCGGACCAAGATGACTGCCTTGAGGAACCCCTGAAGTGGCGTTAATGGGGTCAGAGACTGAAAATCTGAAGTGAACCCTGTACTGGCGTTTTTCTAGGTACGATCTCAGCCATGAAATGAAAGAGGGTGGGAAACCGAGGGCTTTAAGTTTAAGGTAAATAGTTCGGTGACAGATTTTGTCAAAGGCCTTGCTGAAGTCGGTGGTAATGACATCCACTTCATTACCTTTCTCCAATGCTTGTAGTGTTTTGGAAACGAATTCGGTCAGGTTAGTCGTAGTGGACCTACTTTTTAAGATGCCATGCTGTTGTGGGGAAAGAATGGATTTGCAGTGGAAATACAGTGAGTCGTAGACAATGCTTTCGAAGAGCTTAGGGATAGAGGAAAGTTTGGCTATGGGTCTATAGTTAGAAATGTCGTTTTTACTGCCTTTTTTATAGATAGGGAAAATAAAACAGTCCTTCCATAATTTTGGGAAAACGGCTTGAGAGAGTGAGAGACGAAATAGAGTTGTAAGGGGCTGACACAGGACATCTACACATTGCTTTAGTAAGATGGCGGGCAGACCATCGGGACCAGGGGAGAAGTCATCTTTGAGCCTATTAATTTTTTCTCGCACAATATCAGACCTAATGTCGACTGAAGCTAGAGAGGTTTGAGGACAGTTATTCAGGTAGGAGAAAAAATCTAGGTCCGGTTCGTGTACATGGTCACTATACGATTGGCTGAAAAAGGTTGCAAAGAGGTTGGAGATTACTTTAGGGTCAGCAGATGAAATATTAAGTAATTTTAGAGTGGAAGGAAAGCCGTCGGACTTTCTTTTGACGTTGATAAATTGGTAAAAGCGCCTAGGGTCAGTGATTATACTAAATTGCATTCTATCGAGGTATTCGAGATAGAGGGATTCGCAGAGGATGGAAAAGCGGGAGTAAGCTTGCTGGTAATATGCGTAATCTGAGGCAGATTTGGATACCAGGTAAGTTTTCCATAATTTGTTTCTGACGTTGCGAAGAGTACGCAATTCCTTATTATACCAAGGAGGTGATGATGAGCAGTTTTTTCGAGGCAGATAAGGGACAGATTGGAGAAGACAGTCAAAGATTGCTGTGTAGAAGAATACGAGAGCGATATCAATGGGTGTGTTAATGTTTAGGAAGAGGCTGAAATTTATGCTATTGAGTAGGTTGTTAAGTTTAACGAAATCAGCTTTGCGGAAGTTGAAAGAGAGAGAGTTCTCAGAATCAACGGTAATGTTGACGTTTTCATACGAAAAGGCAAGAGCTAGAGGAGGGTGATATTGGTCTAGGGTGCAGAGAAGATGGTTACTCGCGGTAACCAAGGAGTTATGGGGGTCGGATGAGAAAATCAGATCTAGCTGCCTACCTAAGTTGTTGGTAATGCCACTGATCTGAAAAAGGCCGGAGTCAAAAAGACGATCAGTAAGGAGGGTTTCCTTTTCTGAGGAGGAGTTAGTAGGAACAAATGATGATTCGTCCTCAGATGGAGACCATTGTAAAAGGGGAAGGTTGAAGTCGCCAACAATTATAAAATCGTCATCAGGATTAGCGATATCTAACAGAGAGTCAACTGTATCAACGGCCAGCTGGTATGCTTGGACGGGTTGAGAAGGGCGAATATAACAGCAAACAATATATACGCTCCGTTTGGATACAGATAATTTAGCTGATACGAATTTAAAAGAAGTGGAATTTGAGAATTTGACGAGGGTTGCATCAAGACGATTATGTATGGCTAAAAGAACACCGCGGCCGAAGGAGAGGTCTTCATGTTTCTGGCCGTCAGCGCGAAAGACTACGAAGTCAGAAGTGAATAATTCATTGTGATTTCAGGTGCACCATCGGGGTTTTGGTGCGAAGTCCTCTGACATTCTGATAGTAGAGGGAAAGAAGCTTTGGGGCAATTTCAATGGAGTGAGATGGATCGACTGTGATGGAGTTAGGGACGAAAATATTTATTATGATTGCTGCGAGTTTTTTGGAGATACGAGAGACGTTTGGAACCAATATGAGAGCCATAGGTTGATAGGTCTTTAGCCACAGTGGAAGAGGAGATATTAAAACTCTCATGAAAACGCGTGTAGATATTCTTAAGGGCTATAGGGTTAGTTGGGAGGCCTTCTTTTTGGATCAAGACCATGACATTAGTCTTTGTTTTTCCGTCGATGCAGACGGAGTCAGGCTTGTCATGTAAATAGGCTAGGTAAAGGCGCACATTTTCAAAAAGCCGGTTATCGCGCAATCTTGACATAATGTAGCGGCCATCGAGGTCATTGATTGTTGACGTTGGGTCTATTAATTTAGACGTGAGTTTGACGGTGGGAGGAAGCATTGGATCGAAAGTGGGGGGAGATGCAGTAGATGGCAAATTGGCCGAGATGGAATTGTTAAGAGAGACCGAGGACGAAGTATGGGCAGAGGTGCAACTGGGGGTGGTTAACGAGGAAGGATTGAGAGTGTGGGAGTGGGTGAAATTCGGGTAATTAACGGTGGGGGGAGTGTTATTAGAAGAAGTGCTATGGCTTGGAGGTCTAGTTATTCGTGCACAATTATTAGGGTCCAACTAGTGTTGAAATATTCCTCATAGGTCTTCAGTTTTACCCCAGACTTCAAACTTCTTACACATTTAGCGATGGTATCGTCTGATTTATTCTTCCCTGTCAACGACTGTCTTGATTGTCTAATGAGAGATATTTTCGAAGTCTCCTCCAATTTGTTAAGGATATCGTTTAGTCTAGTCCTATGCTCAGGACTAACTTCCCCCGCAAGGAGAGGTCCTATCTCCTCTACTATGGACTCTAGTCGCAAACGAGATCCTTTTAAAATTAGGACATAACGGAGTAAAAGTTTTTGCTTATGCAGACGACATCGTCCTACTTATGTCCGGAAAATTTCTTGACACTATCACCCAACTTCTGCAATCGGCCCTGAATACCCTCCATAACTCGGTGAGAAGTTGGGGAATGAACGTTAATCCAGCGAAAACAGAAGTCGTCCTCTTCACCAACAAAAGTATAATCCCAGCTTTCGGACGCATACGACTCGGTGACACTCCACTCCAAGTCTCGGTTAAAGCATGGTATCTAGGGTGCATACTGGACCGCAAACTAAGCTGGAGAGATAACACAAATGAAAAAATAAAAAAAGCGTAAATTGCGTTCTATGCTTGTAGCAGAATTTTTTGTAAAAAATGGGGACCCAAGCCTGCCATCATCCACTGGATGTACACTGCCATAGTCAGATCCAGAAGCCAATGGCAGAGAAAAACACACATCTCAAGCAGTTGCCTAAAGTCCAGAGACTTGTCCGCATACAACAACTGGCGCCATTAGAACCGCCCCGACCGCAGCACTTGAAACAATTCTCGCACTGATACCACTAGTCTTATTTGTTAATAAATTAGCTGCGATGATTGCCCTGCGCCTAAAAGAATCCAACCCATGAAAAAAGGGCCACGAGGACCACCGTAGCATCTCAAGATGGGCTCACCTAGACGCCACCACAGACTATCTTCCGCCATCCCTCGACTTCAGCCTAAACGTCAAAACGGTCATCCCATCAAGAGAACACTGGGAAGACTGTGTGGCCATTAACCCGCATATTATTTCTATCTTCACAAACAGGTTCAAAACAAACGAAGGAGTGAGTTCGGTTATTTACTCAGCGGAACCTGATATTGCAATATCACTAAGGCTTCCGAACCACGACAGTGTGTTCCAGGCAGAAGTCCTAGCGATAGCAAAGGCGGCACGAGAGCTATCCACGAAACTTGTTACTAGGAAAGAGATTGATATTTACGTAGATAGTCAAGCTGCTAAAGACGCCATCTCATCTGCGGTAATAAAATCAAAGCTAATAAAACGCTGCCGCGAGGAGCTTAAAATGCTCATCCGTAGCCACCATGTAACACTTTGGTGGGTCACAGGCCACAAAGGAATTCCAGGGATCGAGATGGCGGATGAACTGGCATGAAAGGGATCAGAACAAGACCTGTCAATGGTCCAAAGCTCAGTCCCTCCTCCCCTAAAACTTGTTAAATCAAACATAGCACTTGACTTCAAACGACAAGCAGAAGGAAGATGGAGAGCGCTCCCATCATGCCGTGTCTCCAGAAGCATCTGGACAAAATATGACAAGATGAAAACCAAGCTCATCCTCACTCAAAATAGACAAAACTTGGCGCTTCTCATAGGAATCATTACCGGACACAACCTATTGGCGGCACACCGGAAGAGAATGCGGCTAAGTACAGATGAACTCTGCAGAGGATGCGACAACACAGACGTAGAGGAGGACACAGAGCACTTCCTTGGCAAATGCCCTAGTCTCTGCAATACCAGGAAGACGGCCCTTGGAGAGTATAGCTTCAACCATCTGGGTGACCTGTCTGAAAAGCCACCAATGACCATCATGAAATTCATAACTTCTTCAGGGTGGTTCAGAGGAGGCCGTTCCATTAACACGGAACTCTAGCCATTTTGTTTTTCCTCTCTTTTCAGGAAACTCCTCTGTTCAGCCAGGAAACTCCACCTCAGGGGAGTACAATGGATCCGATTGAGATCCGAGTGCAGGGTGCATCCATTCGTTGCAGCTAACCCCTTTAATCTAACCTAACCTAGATGCCCCGCTGCTTGGTTTTGCCTTCGCTTATAGCTAACCCCTTTTGGCTGCTTCTGCTTTAATGCTAGCATACCCACTGGTGACAGCCCGCTGAGTTCTTCCAATAATGTCGGTGTTTGCAAGCAGTTGTACGGACTTTTGATAGATTGTGCCTCTGGTGTTGGCTTGGGAGTTCCGCTTCCCATATACAAAAAGTTCAAATATCTGGGATCTACGATTAATAGTGAAGCAACCTGTGATGACTACATCAATCATCGCGTAGGGTGGATGAAGTGACTCTATCTTCTGTGACTGAAAAATGCCCCCTAAGCTATAAGGAAGTATCTACACTACACTTGTGCGTCCAGCACTCACATTCGATTAGCAACGTTGGACAATCTTCAAAATCGTGCGCGGCACAAACCATATCAGTGCAGTGCTTTCAAGCAAAAAAAAAAATTAATAAAAAATAATAATAATAATAATTGCTACTAAAAATTAGTGCACCAGTGCCGGTTTTCCCTTCGCCCCTCTCCAGGCACCTCACTCACTGTTATGTGTTTTTTTTCATACAGTAGGGGCAATGTATAATGCACATGCAACATCAGACGGATAGCGGGTTGTGAGGTAATAATTTTTGTTGGTGGATTAAACCTTATTGCTGTACGGGCATAACACCTACGGCAATTTGTTTTGAAAAACTAACGTTGGATTTTCACTTCTCAGCCATGCTTAGTCGGAGTCGTGTTTTTTGTGTTTGTCGATTATAATAATAGGGAATTTCAGAGTGGACCTTAGCAACATTCGTGGGCTAAGGAAAACTCAATTTGCCGGGTACGCCCATGTCTGTAAATACAGGCCAGTTGTTTTGGCACTGGGTGAAACACAGGTGGGTCAGGATTCTGATATTTCAGATTTAAACCTACCTGGATATAGGCTGGTGCCATTATTCTTTTCTCATCGTGGTCTCGCCATTTATATACGTAGTGATGTAACCTACCAAATTCAACCTCAATATGGCCACTGTTCCAATTCGGAATTACTTACTTACTTACTTACTTAGGTGGCGCTACAGTTCGGGGTGAACCTGGGCCTCAACCAACAAGCCTCTCCATTTAGCTCGGTCTTTAGCTAATTGCCTCCAGTTGCGCACTCCAAGTTGGTCGAGGTCCCCTTGAACTTGTGCGCGCCACCTACGGCGATGATTCCCTCTACTGCGTCGTCCCTCGGGGTTAGATTCGAAGACTCTGCGGGCCGGAGCGTTGGTGTCCATTCGCTCTACATGTCCTAGCCATCTCAGACGTCCAATACGCAGTTTTTTGACTAGGTCGATGTTGCTGTACAGCTCGTATAGTTCGTGATTGAATCTTCTCCTCCAAAACCCGTCAACGCAAACGGGACCGAAAATCTTACGAAGAATTTTTCTCTCGAAGCGACCAAGGATATCTTCATCCTCTTTTAATAAAGTCCATGTTTCAGCGCCGTAAAGCAGGACTGGGATGATCAAGGTCTTATATAGAGTCTCCTTAGTTGTTCGAGATAGGCCTTTACTGTTGAATTGCCTTATAAGCCCAAAAAAACAGCGATTGCCAAGAGTTATTCTTCGATTGATTTCTGCACTGATTTTGTTAGAAGAATTTATAGCAGAGCCAAGGTAGACAAAGTCCCTTACTACCTCGAAGTTATAGCTGCCCACGGTGACGTTTTGTCCAATTCGTCGGTGTTGGTTTTCCCTTCTAGTTGACAGCATATACTTGGTTTTGCCCTCGTTTATCGCCAAACCCATTTTGGCCGCTTCCGCCTTAATGCTTGCAAAAGCACCGGTGACAGCCCGCTGAGATCTTCCGATAATGTCTATATCGTCGGCGTATGCAAGCAGTTGTACAGACTTGTAATAGATTGTGCCTCCGGTGTTGGCTTGTGAGTTCCGCACAATCCGTTCAAGTACAATATTAAAGAAGTCACATGACAGCGCGTCACCTTGTCTAAAGCCTTTTTGACATCAAAGGTCTCGGTGAGGTCATTACCGACCTTGATGGAGCAGCGAGCGTTCTCCATCGTCAGCCTGCACAGACGGACAAGTTTGGCAGGGATGTCAAAACTAGACATGGCTCTATAAAGCTCTTCTCTATAGATGCTGTCATAGGCGGCCTTGAAATCGATAAAGAGGTGGTGAGTATCGATTTGGAATTCTTGGGTTTTCTCCAGGATCTGCCGAAGTGTGAAGATTTGATCGATGGTGGACTTTCCTGGCCTGAAACCGCACTGATAGGGTCCAATCAGGCTGTTGATAAAGGTTTCAGGCGTTCACATAATATCGCAGAAAAGATCTTGTATGCGATGTTGAGGAGACTGATGCCTCTATAATTGGCGCAGTTGAGGGGGTCTCCTTTCTTGTGGATCGGGCAAACGATGCTGAGATTCCATTCATCAGGCATACACTCGTCTGACCAAATATTAGAAATGAGTTGGTGTATGGACTCTACCAATTCATCCCCAGCTGCCTTGAAAAGTTCGGCCGGTAAGCCGTCAGGTCCAGCAGCCTTGTTGGATTTTAGCTTGGATATTGCTATCCTCACTTCGTTTTGGTCAGGTGGACGGAAATTTTGACTATCATCGTCTATGTTGAATGGTTCATTCTGCCTGACAGCGGGATGTTGGTCTTCGTCGCCGTTATACAGTCTGCAGAAGTAGTTTTTCCATATTCTCAGCACCGACTGTGATTCTACTACGAGGTTTCCATTTTCATCTCTACAGGTTTCTGTACGGGTATTACTTCTCTGACACGTTCTTTTTACCTTTTGGTAAAACTTCCGTACATTGTTCCTGGAGTATAGACTCTGGATATTCTCAAACGCGCGCTTCTCATGCTCTTTCTTCTTCTTTTGGAGAAGCCGATGTTCTTCCCGTCTCTTTTGCTCGTAGAGCTCACGAGCAGCTCTCGTTTTCCGCTGCAGCGCCGCTTTGTATGCCTCTTGTTTTGCTGCATGCACTCGCCGGCATTCTTCGTCAAACCAGGGGTTTCGCGGTGGTGGTCGAGCGAGACCCAGCACATCAGTCGCGGCGTTTCTGATGGCATGTTGGCAGCGTTGCCACTGGTCTTCGGTACTTGATGCTGGCGGCAAAGGGGTGATTGAGAGATTTCGGGATACGCGTTCAGCGAAGAGTCTGGCGGTCTCTTGCGATTGTAGCTTTTCGACGTTAAATTTTCTCACAGTAATTCTTCTTTGTTGCTCAGATTGGGATATCCGCATTCGTACCTTGGCTACAACAAGGTAATGATCCGAGTCTATGTTGGCCGCTCGGAAGGTCCGGACATCCAGAATACTGGAGGCATGCCTTGCGTCGATCGCAATATGATCAATTTGGTTGATCGTGACATGATCATTGGACCGCCATGTCTGCTTATGAATAACGAGATGAGGAAACCATGTTCTTGCTATGGTGACATTCCGCTCCACAGCGAAATCAATTAGCCTTAGTCCGTTATCAGACGTGGTGTCGTGTAGGCTATGCTTACCGACTGCCCTACCAAAGACGTCCTCCTTTCCTATTTTGGCGTTAAAATCGCCCAATACGATTTTAACGTCGTATTTAGGACATTGCTCGTATGTTTTGTCGAGGAGCTCGTAGAAACACTCTTTGCTGGCAGGGTCCTTTTCTTCTGTGGGGGCATGAACACATATTAGGCTTATGTTAGCGAGCCTTGATCCGGATAGTCATAATACGCTCGCTCACGTGTCGGAAGCTTAAGACTTCTTGCCTAAGTCTGCCGCGTATGACAAATCCGCATCCGAATAAGCGTTGCCTGTTGCCTCTGTAGCAATCACCGTAGTAGATGTCACAGTTTTTCATCCTCTTTTTGCCCGGCCCATCCCATCGCACTTCCTGGATGGCGGTAATATCTGCTTTATAGCAGTCTAGGGCCTTTGCTAGTTGTTCGGCTGCACGTGGTCTGTAAAGGGACAGAACATTCCACGTACAGATCCGAAGATCGTTGTCCTTATTTCGTTTGCTGGGGTCGTCATTAGTTGAGTCATCTTATCCGAGGCTTTTGGTTGTTTCGGAACCATGCGTTTTTTACGTGGTAGGGAAGTTACCCCGACGGCACAACCCCCAACCTGGAGGGCCAGTTCCTTAATAATTCCCCTAGGACGAGGGGCCGGGTACACCGGTGCCAGAAGTCCACTACGGGAGTATGAGCGCTGCCGTTGGCCCATTAAGGGCTCCTCCGCCACCATCTCTATTCCAGTGTCCTGACCAACATTGGAAATTCCTTACCGACCTGTGATCCGAATACGTCGAAGCAGCTCGCGCAAGGTATTCACTAAGTTCAACCTAACTGGAACTATAGACGCCACCGTTGACTCCGTCTGGGGAATTCGTCCGCTGCCGCCTGGAACAGGAAGAAGTGCTCTAGTGAGAAAAGCACTCTTCCCCCTCTCTCATCTGCTGCCACCAAGAATCCGCCAAATGGGGTTGGGTACCCATTTCTTGGATTAAGGTACCAGGCACCCGGCTGTCACCGCGTGGAGGTTGAGAGTAGGAGTTGGTAGGCCTCAGCTGAGTGAAAACGCTTGTGTTTTCATATGATCGCATGCACTACCGTTTGACCAGCCATTCGGAATTTAATTTCATGTGGTTAAAATTAAAATTAAAAATTAAAATTCACCGTCCGCAGGCAAATTATTCACTACTGCTTTATTTATAGAAGCCCCAACTTAGACAGCAATTCTACTTGCAATGAGTTTGATGCGCTGTCTGACTCCATCTCAAGAATTGTTTCCCATTTTCCTCGTACTGAGATCGTTATTGCGGGCGATTTCAATATACATAATTCTGGTTGGCTTCGACATACTGGACAGGCAACACCCGAAGGAAGGTATGTTGAGATCTTCGCTGCGGTAAATAATTTAACCCAGCTTGTAAACGAGCCCACACGAATTCCCGACATTGTCAGTCATACCGCCAACCTCTGGGCCTGTTTCTGACATCTCAGCCTGATAAGTATAGTATGAACATATTGTCGCCTCTGGGTTCGTCTGACCACTGTGTTATATCGGCTAATTTCTCATACATCAACCACTCAGTTAAAGAAAAGACTCCAAAAAGAATAGTTTGGCAATACGAGAAAGCCAACTGGGACGACTTGAACAGCTTCTTTAGGAGATTTAACTGGTCGCTATGGTTCCTCGATAGCGACGTGGATGCCGCCGCCGATATGGTCACAAATACTATCATCCTTGCAATAAAAACCTTCATTCCTTGCAGAGTGAAGAGTATCAAGCCAAAGGAAAATGCTTGGTACGACTTGAGCTGTAAGGAGGCTATTAGTTATGTCCTGTATCCCCTTGTGGGTCCTAGGGCCTCTACTACGCCTACGCGCCATCGTGTACGGTTTCTGGCAATGTGTCTGAGTTCTCCCCAACTTTTCCCTAACTGCCGTGCCTCCTTCTCGACTGTTCTGCGCCATGTTTTCCGTTTTCTGCCATCCTGAGTTAGAGGGTTCCATTGCATAGCATGGTTCGCTATGGAGCTGTCACCCTTTCGGAACGTGTGACCAATCCACTGCCACTTCCGCCGTTGGATAGTTGTGCCTATTGGTTCCTGACCCGTTCTCTCGTAAAGGTGTTCGCTAGAGATACGATTGGGCCAGAAAATCCTTAAGATATTGCGCAGACACCTATTAACGAACGTTTGCAGCTTTCTGGTGATAGTAGTGGTCACTCTCCACGTGCTGCAACCATATAGCAGCACGGATTCAACGTTGGAGCGGAACAGTCTTATTTTGGTGCTCAAACTGATTGCATTGCTTCGCCATATTTTGGACAACATCCCGAACGCGGACTTTGCTTTGGCGATCCTGTTGGCTATATCCAGTTCGGTTCCACCATCGGTCGAGACAATACTCCCAAGATACTGGAAATCCTCTACTCTCTCTACCGGTTATCCAGCAATGCATATTTGAGCCGATTTTAGTTTTTGTCGTATTAATTTTCAGCCCGACGACACCTGCCTCCCTCTCCACATCTGCTGTCATTTGGTGGAGGTCCATAATTCTGTGGGAGAGTAAGCATACATCGTCTGCGCAGTCAAGATGTTTCAGTTGAGATGTAAGAGTCCATCGAATTCCTCCGTTTCCCGTCGACAAAGCTGCATGAAGCACATCGCTAATCACCAATAGGAATAATATTGGTGAAAGGATACAGCCTTGTCTTACCCCACTTTGGATCTCAAATTCCTCAGACAACCTTCCCCTGTGCAGAACGTGACACTTGGAGCCTTCATATGTAGCTTTGATAATAGCAATTAGTTTATCGGGAATGCCTCTCCTGCGTAAGGCACGCCAAATAAACTCCCTGTTGACACTATCGAACGCCTTCTCAAAATCGATGAACAGGAGGTGCAGTGGCGATCGATATTCAACACACTGTTCGATGATAATCCGCAGGGTGTTGATGCGGTCGGCACAGGAGGATCCAGAGCGGAAACCTGCTTGTTCGGCATCGAGTGTGTCTTCGAGATGTTGTTTGATTCGCTCAAGGATGATTTTAGCTAGTATCTTAGCTACAGCAGGCAGCACGCAGATACCCGTCCAGTTTCCGCACTCCATTAAATTTCCTTTCTTAGGAAGCTTGACGATCATTCCCTTTTTCCACTCGTTAGGGAAACTCTCAGCTTCCCAAGCTCTATCTATAAGTGGAAGCAGAAGCTCAGCCGATGTTGCTGGCGCTGCTCGTAAGAGCTCTGCTGGAATACCGTCAAGTCCTACCGCCTTGTTGGTTTTGAGTGGCTTGATCGCGGTAATGATCTCATCTTTACTGGGAGTCGTGGTGCGTATTCGGGAATTTCTCACCTCGGGCATCTCAGTCTGATTTGGGAGCATATCGCTAGCGAATACACGGTTCAAAACCATAGCAAAATGCTCTCTCCATCTCTTGAGCTGGTCCTCATCCGAATGATCAAGGAGCCGTCTAGGCTTTTCACTGGGTATTGGCTGGAGCTGCGATCACCTGTCAGCTCTTTCGTGATTCTGTAGACAGTCCTGCTGTCGCACCTCCGTGCAGCTTCTTCTGCTTCTGTAGCCAGCGCATTGATGTAGTTGCGCTTGTCACGTCGCACGCTACGCTGAACTTCTCTCATCTTCATGCGATATAGGGACTCTAGCTCGCTTCTCCCTGCTGCTGGTGTAGCTGCAACGCGGGCTTTTAGCTGTTTTCGTTCGTCAATCCGTCTCCAGGTATCCTCGGAAAGCCACGCCCTATGTCTTCCCTGCGATTGACCGACGATTCTTTCAGCACCAGATGTAAAAACATTTTTCACAGCACACCAATGGTCTTGAATGGTTGCGGGCATTGAGCTGCTGATTGCTTCCACACCTTGCGAAAAGTGCTCCCTTAATTGTTGGCGCACTGAGGGATCACTAAGTCTATCGATGTTGAACCTGGGCATTCTTGTGTTGTCGTGGGATCTTCGAACTGCAGCAGTGCGTAGTTGGAGGGTAGCTATCATAAGATGATGATCACGTACTATCCCCACATCTGCCCCTCGTCTGTTTCGGACGTCCAGGAGACTGCTTCTAAAGCGGCGGCTGATAGCAAAATGGTCAATTTGGTTGGAGGTTGCTTGCCTGTCATTGGAAACCCAGCTGACTTTGTGGCAGGTCTTGTGCTCAAACATGGTGCCACCTATCACAAGGCGGTTGGCATTGCAGAAATCCACAAACCTTTCGCCGTTGTCATTGCGGTTGCCTAGTCCATGCTTCCCGATTACATGCTTGAGCCCTTCGTTGCCGCTGCCTACCTTGGCATTCAAATCCCCCATCACTATGACAATGTCTCCATTTGGTGTTGTGTTGAAGACGGCGCTTAAGAGATTGTAGAAGCTCTCCTTTTCGTCCTCAGACGAACTATTCGTTGGGGCGTAACACTGTATGATGGTGACGCGTCGTACTCTAGTCCGGAATATGGCCGTCAAAATCCTATCACCATGAGGCTGCCAGGAAATCAGGCCCTTGCGTGCTGTTGTTGTTAGCAGTAGTCCGACTTCATATTCCCGCGGACTTCCGGATGGTCTTCCAGAATAGAGTAATACAGTGTTACGCGTTGGAGACTGGTACTCGCCCGCTTCTAACCATCTTACTTCACTTGCCCCCAAAATGTCCAGTTTATATCGCATGAATTCCTTTTCCAGTTGGAGGAATCTGGCGTTGTAAGGACCTTCTCTTCCCGAGTCGAGGAGCGTCTTTACATTCCAGAAACCTATCTTTGTCCGGGTACAATAGCCAAAAGTCGTCAACATGTGATCAGTCCTTATCCGAGGCATAGTGTCGGTGTCGGAGGCTATTAGGTTGAGGGAGTCAAGTTTCCGGTCCTACAAGGCCGACCCTACTGAGGAAAACATGAAAAAATTCAAACGTGTTAGAAATGACTGCAATGCCCACATTTGTCGTGTAAAATTCAAATATGACCAGAAATTGAGGCAAAAAATTCTACATTATTCGAAAGGTAGCAGAAATTTCTGGTCATTCGTAAAAAACTGTAAAAAATTGTGCCTCATCTTCCATCCCAACGCTCGTTTACAATGACATTCCAGCTGTCAGCTCTTTAGACAAGGCAAATCTGCTCGCAGCTCAATTTGCTGCAAGTTCCACACTCCCAGATTGTGCCCTGCATCCCCCTGCACTTGAGCGCGTCGGATATTCTATGGGACAAATCCACTGTCGCACTCGTACAGTTGCAAGAGTACTTAAAGATCTTAACATTCACAAATCCGCTGGTCCAGTTGGTATCTCCCCCATAATTCTGAAGAGGTGTTCTTCCACGCTGGCAAAACCACTGCGTAAGCTTTTTCATCTATCCTACTCCTCTGGACTCTTTCCGAGTAGATGGAAAACAGCATTTGTCCAGCCCGTCCCTAAAAAAGGCGAATCTTCTTCTTCCTCCAATTAGCGACCCATTGCACTTACGTCCATTCTTTCCAAGGTCATGGAAACGCTGATAAATCGTCAGCTTATGAAATATCCCGAATCCCGAAAGCTCTTTAATGACCGGCAGTACGGCTTTCGTAGCAAAAGGTCCACTGGTGATTTGATGGTATATCTCACCGGAAAGTGGAACCAATCTCTCCATCACTCTGGTGAAAGTAAGATTGTTGCGCTTGATATTTCTAAGGCATTTGACAAAGTTTGCCATCCAGCTCTTTTGTCGAAAATGCGTGCATTTAGATTAGAAACTACCTTTCGGGTCGTTCAATACAAGTTGTCTTGGACGGCTTCAAGTCTGCAATTCACCATATAAATGCTGGTGTTCCCCAAGGCTCCGTTTTGTCTCCGACTCTCTTTCTTATTTTTATTAATGATCTCTTGTCTGCTACTTCTAATCCAATACACTCCTTCGCTGACGACAGTACTCTCAGCTTCTCATATTCGTTTCCAGACTCACGGCCCTGCTCTTCGGCTGTGGAACTTGAGCGGCAGCGTGTGTTAAGCTCATTAAGTTCCGATCTTGACAGCATAATCAAATGGAGTACAAAGAACAGAGTGGAATTTAGTACTTCAAAAACTCAATGCTGTCTTCTGTCGCTCAAGCGAAATCCAAACCCTCAGCCATTATCAATGAATGACACTTGCATCTCCGAAACCGAAAAACTTTCCATTCTCTTTATGTGTGTTAACGACAACTTACGTTGGAATGATCACATATTTGATGTCGCCAAGAACGCTGCGAAATGTTTAGGATTCCTTAAACGGTGCAAGAAATACTTTACCCCCTCTGATCTGGCTGTGATATATAAGACATACATCCGCCTTAAGCTCGAGTATAACGCCCACATCTGGTCTGGTGCACCTAAAATCACATTGCACCTATTAGATCGGATTCAAAATCGTGCGTTAAGACTAATAGGGGATAGAAACATTGCGGAGTCTATAGACTCGCTTGAACACCGAAGAAATGTTTCCTGTCTTTCTTTATTTTATCGATTTTTTTACAAACAGTGCTCGAGCGAAATAGTCAGTTACATTCCACCCCTTCAACAGTTCTCTCGCAATACTCGCCACGCCCTGAATACTCATCAGTTTACCCTCAAGCCTATTTTCGGACGTACTGTGAAATATAGAGATTCTTTTCTGAGCCGTACAACACGGATGTGGAATGCAATTGAAAGCTGTGTTTTTCCCTCTCATTATAACCCACAAGCATTTAAAACCAATGCGCATCGGTTTCTCCTCTTATTTCCTCCACCTTCCTACCGCCCGCGAAATGTTTTAACATATTAAGGGTAGCCATAATCCCGTGTGTGCGTGCAAATTATAGAAAAAAAGTATGAGAGTAAATTAACGGTAACTGAGGTGAAGATGCTTCGCATGATAGCAGGAGGGACAAAGCTTGACCGAAAAAGATGTTTGAAGATCCGTGGAAGCAGTAATGTCAAGGAAATCATCGCACGAAAATATTGCGTGATCGGCTCAGCTCGTATCGTCATGTTTAAAGAAAATGCCATTCGAACCTCTTCAAAATGGCAATCTTAATGAACGTCCAAAATCCGAAGTCCTGCCAATATTTTCTGAAGTCAAATAGGCGAACCCCACAGGCGGATCAGTAAAAATGTAGTGAAGTGGGAGGGTTATGATCCCTTGAGTTTAGATCATAACCCTACCGTAACTGGAAGATCGTTTAGTCTATTTCTGGCTTTATCCGCAGCGGTTTTCAGTTGTATAACTATGGGGGATGCGTAAGCATCCACAGGAGCAATGTTTCTTGCGAACACTATCATATTGAAGTTCACTGCTTGAAATTCTAGTCCTCAACATTGCCTTTTGCCAGTTGCTGATTCATATTCTCAAGCCATTCAACAGTGACGATGGCAGTCAAGATTCCCGTCAACCCGATCAGAATGAAGTGAGTATAGCGATATCTAAACTCAAATCCAACAAAGCTGCTGATCCGACGGCCTTGCCGCTGAACTTTTTAAGGCAGGAGGAGATGAATAGGTAAGGAGCATGCACCAGCTCATCTGTAAAATCTTGTCGGACGAAAGTATGCCCGATGAATGGAACCTCAGCATCGTTCGCCCGATCCTGAAGAAAGGAGACCCTCTGATCTGCGCCAACTACAGAGATATAACTCTCCTCAGCATCGCATATAAGATCTTGTCTGCCGTATTATGTGAACGCCTAAAACCGATCGTCAACAACCTGGTAGGTCCTTATCAGTGCGGTTTCAGGCCGGGAAAGTCCACCATTGAGCAAATATTCACACTACGGCAGATATTGGAAAAAATCCATGAATATGAAATCGATACGCACCACCTCTTCATCGATTTCAAAGTTGTCTATGATAGCATGTATAGAGACCAGGTATATAGGGCCATGTCTAGTCTGGGCATCCCTGCCAAGCTCGTCCGTTTGTGCAGAATGACGATGGAGAACTCTCGCTGCTCCATCAAAGTCGGTAAGAACATCACCGAACCGTTCGATGTCAGGAAAGGTCTTAGACAAGGTGACGCGCTATTATGCGATCGCTTCAACATAGTACTTGAGAGAATTGTACGAAACTCACAAGCCAACACCGGAGGTACAATCTTTTACAAGTCTATACAACTACTCGCTTATGCCGATGACATTGACATAATCGGAAGAACTCAGCGGGCCGTCAATGGGGCATTTACAAGCATTGAGATCGAGGCAGCAAAGATGGGTCTAGCGGTCAATGAAAGCAAAACAAAAAAGGACACCCAACATCGGCGTCTTTGACAGAACGCCACTATAGACAGATATAATTTTGAGGTAGTAAAGGATTTTATCTACATATGCTCTATGGTGAACTCCGCAAATGACATCAGTAAAGAGATCACACGAAGAATTACTCTTGCCAATCGTTGTTTCTATGGGCTAAGACGGCAATTGAGTAGCAAAGCCCTATAGCGAACTACTAAGGTAACTCTTTATAAGACACTAATCATCCCACTCCTGCTTGACAGAGGCATGTGCTTTGACAAAACCGAATGAGGATGCCCTTGGTTATTTCGAGAGAAAAGTTCTTCGAGCGATCTTTGGTCCTTTCTGCATAGACGTGGGCGCAGTGGCGTAAGTGGTTAGTGTGTCGGATCACTACGCATGAGGTTCCAAGTTCGAATCCCAGAAAATACCAAAAAGTTTTTTCACGGTCCCGCCTCTCGCGAGCGTCTGACAAACATCCGAGAGTATTGTTGTCACGAAAAAGCTTCTCAGATCGCCGTTCGGATTCGGCATTAAACTGTAGGTCCCTTCCATTCGTGTGAAAAATATAACGCACACAACATGAGTGTTTGCGAGAAGCTAGGCCCTGGCACTTTAAAGAGCTGTTGCACCAAATATTTGTTTTGTTTGCATAGACGGTGAGTGGAGGAAAAGGTACAATGCCGAACTATACGGCCTGTACAAGGACATCGACTTAGCCAGAAGAGTTCACATACAGCGACTAAGATGGCTGGGTCATTTAGAGCGGATGGAGCCCAACGTTCCCGCTAAGAAAGTCTTCGAATACATCCCAGATGGACGACGCAGTAGAGGACGACCTCGCGGTAGGTGGCGCAAACAAGTGGAGGGGGACCTCAATCAACTTGGCGTGCGCAACTGGAGGCAGCTGGCTCGTAACCGCGCTGGCTCGAGAGATTTGTTGGTTGAGGCCCAGGTCCACCCCGGATTGTAGCGCCATCTAAGTAAGTAAGTAAGATTAATATTCTCATCGGCCTTGCCACAATCTCCAACGAGAGTCTTTTCATTTCCCTTTGTGCCTGTTTGCGCAGCCTCAAATCACTCTCTGCGATTTTCTAGACTTAGAGGGAGGCTTCACAACGCCACCTACGACTCCACCGTAAATTTGACTATTTCATGCTCAGTCCCTTATATCCTTCATTTATTTATCTCAACTATTTTTCTATTTTAAGATTACATAGAAGATATCTATGGCAAGCTGGCAGTAGTTAACTATCCTTACGCAAATGACTTCCTTGTTCCACTACCAGCTAATCCTGTTCGTGAATTTTGCTCCTTCTTATCTAAATCGTATGACAAGGATAATGAACTACTTGAGGTAGGTTCGTTCAATTTATAATATCCTTATTTCTAATTTTTGTTTACTTAAAGGCATTGCGAAACGCTTTAAATTTGTACACCAATTCCGACGGATCAGAGACATGTCTGAATTATGTGCCCAACGGTGATGATCGTACCACAAGCGGATGGGATATTCAATTGTGTAATGAAATAAGCACGCCAATGTGTTCCAACGGGGTTGACAACATGTTTCGACGGCAAACATGGAATTACACCTATTACTCGGATGACTGCTACGATCAATTCAAAGTTCGTCCGGAACAAGATGAGATTCGGATCCGTTATGGTGGAAGAAATATCCAGTAAGGAAATCCGTTCAAATGCAGGGAGCCTAGAAAAATCTTTTTTTTTCCAGAGCATATAGCAATATCATCTTTAGTAATGGCCTACTGGATCCCTGGAGTGGAGGTGGTGTACTTAAAACAACAAATGAGCGCATTACAGTAATAATTATTCCAGAAGGTGCACATCATCTTGACTTGAGGGCTTCTAATCCTAAGGTAGTTATTGGCTTAGAGGATTACTTTAGATTTGGCGTTAATTTTGCTTTTGTGGTTTGTAGGATCCGAAGTCGGTTGTTGAGGCAAGGAAACTTGAGCTTAAGATCATTCAAGGGTGGATCGCAAACTTCCGGTTGGAATAAAGCTCACAATAGTTGTTAACAATAAAAATAAAACTAATGATCAAATAAATAAATATAAAATATCGATATTAGAAAACATGTAAACGCATCCTTATTAGAAGGAGAAACTAGGCTTCCTTCGATTGTTATATCATTTCTGCACCTTCTTCCACAAGGTCGATGTTAAATGTCTTAAACAAGCTCTGAAAAATCTCTGAAGAGACAAGCTCTAGAATTCTATTGATTAACGCCTTAGATGTTGCCTGACATGGACATTAAAATTGCTATAATTTCTGAAAGGGATGGTATCGATTGATTTGTATGCTTTTAAAGCCCCCTGATAGCATTTTTCCGAACTCCAAATAAGAAACCTGAACAAAATCGTTTAAACCAAATTTAATAAAACTGCAATTTTTTTCAAAATCGGCCTTCTGTAAGACAGGCGGGGTATGTATAAGCCCACAGACCCCAGATATGAAGCTTTAAATTAATTCGTTGGTGTTCGATTTGTCCAACAAAGTGATATACTTCGTATTCAGTACTTTAGCCTGGAATCTATACATGTGATTAAATAAAAAAAAATGTTTTTGTCGTTATAGGAAACGGTCGACAGGAGCAACTGGTCCATTGTACTACCAGAGAGCAAACCCTGATTTACCCATTTGATTTGAATTTTCTTGTCTTTCTAAGAAAGCCAAGCAAGCAGTTCAGTAATGAGGAGCATACAGTACCAGCACTCACCACATCAGCACCGAGAATCTGCCACCTGATATAAGCAAAGGCCGGACACTCACAAAGATAATGTTCCGCGGTGTCGTCGCTCTCTCCACAAGCATCGCAGATTATAGTGTCACTCAAGCCCAGCACGAAATCCATATGACTTCCACACCACAGCAGCGTTTTCCAAGCAGAGGTCTTAGCAGTGGCAGCAGCCGCCCGTGAGTCTGCGGTAAGGGCATTACTGCCAGAATGTATCACCATCTTTATCGACAGCCAGGCAGCTATAAAAGCGTTTACTGCCATAGAAATTAAATCGAAGCTTCTGAAGTGTTGTCGAGAAGAGCTCAGGGTTCTTGGAACACAGCACAAGGTGTCGCTCTGTTTGGTCCCTGGACACGAGGGTATCCCAGGCAATGAGAAAGCCGACGAGTTGGTGAGAATCGGCTCAGCAGCCCTGCCAGAACAAGTTGACCCCCCTGTGTGTACCCCGCCTTGCACATTTAAAGTCGCTGCAGGGAATAAAGCCATTAAAGAGGCAAACAAAAGATGGAACTCCATGGAAACTTGTGCCACCACTAGGAAGCTATGGCCATTCTTCAACAAAGCAAGGACCTAGAGAATTACTCGGAAAGATAGGAAATCCCTTTCCATCCTCGTGGGCATCATTACGGGGCACAACACTCTGCGGTACCACATGAAAAAACTACGTCTATCGGAGGAGGAACTCTGTAGAGGCTGTGGTGACGAGGAAGTTTTTGAGGACACTACCCACTTCCTATGCCACTGTCCGAGCCTTCAACACTCCAGGAAAAAGTTCCTTGGTAAATATTTCTTCCAGGATCTCGAGGAGCTCTCAGGCGTTTCGACAGGAAAGATGCTGAACTTTATCAAATCATCAGGGTGGTTTGTCTGCAGAAATGAAGTAAGTGGCTGAGTTGAAAAAAAAAGTTTAGTTTCATTGGGTAAGGGATTACTTTTTCCCCCATGGGTATCCCAATGGGTCAACGCTAGCCTGAGTGTGGCAGAGAGCGTCACTCCCTGCCAGCACACATACCTAACCTAAGTCTAGCACGTTAAGGTGCTTGGCGAAAGCAAAGTGGCCTGTCAAGACGCCAATAAGTTGTCTACAGTCTTTTCTGCTGAGAAACAGCAAGAATGCCAATGATTTCTTACAGACGTACGGGAGCATACGTTTAGTCAACCTACATCCTGAATAGTCATGCCACACACAATTCTGTACGTCAGAGACACAATCGTCAATGGAAGCCCCAACCGAGGACGCAGGGAGACGCGGGTTCGGGACCTGATAAACCCTCCTCTGAGCCTCGCTGGGTTAACGTTCAGTCCACAACTTCTCGCCCAGCTATGGAGGGTATTCAGGGCCGATTGCAGAAGTTCGGTGGTAGTGTCAAGAAATTTGCCGGACATAAGTAGGACGATGTCGTCTGCATAAGTAACAGCTTTTACTCCGCTGCGTCCTAATTTTAAAAGGATCTCGTTTCCGACTAGAGTCCATAGTAGAGGAGATAGGACCCCTCCTTGCGGCGTTCCTCTAGACACCAGTGCATATACTTGGCTGTCACCCAGCTCCGAGTTGATGTGTCCCGTCTTGATCATACATTCTATCCAGTCGGAGAGTGTGGAATCTACTCTAAGTCGGTCCAGTGATAATCTTATTGATTCAGTTTTCACATTGTTAAAGGGTCCTTCCACGTCTAAAAGGGCCGCTGAAGTGAATTCTTTGTGGTAGAGTGATTGCTCGATTGTTCCTACCACTTCGTGCAGGGCTGTTTCGACTGATAGGCCCTTTGTATAAGCATGTTGTGCTGGCGGCATGTCCCTAGGGCTTAAGTTGGAGCGAATGTGTCGATCAATTAGTCTTTCAAAACTCTTCAATACGAAAGAGGACAGGCTAATCGGCCTGAGTCTTCAACCATTAATTCGATGTCTTACCCGGGGTCCTTTCAGACCCTTAGGGTCATTGACCCTTAAGCCACGTCAAGGCAGCTGAAAAATGGAAACGGAAAGAGAGCTGGTGAGGATTTTAAATGGTGCGGATTGGGTTCAACTTTTTTCAAAGAAAAAAACTGTGCACTTGAAAATGTTCCTTTCTGATGGTCCGATCATATTGACATGAAGTATTATTTTGTAAACCTGAATCCTGAATGGCACTTGTGACGTTGGGAAAATAATCATGAAAAAGGTTAGCGATCTCTAAGGGCTCAGTTACATTCATATTACCTTAATTTGAAACTATGTCAAAATAAGGTTTTTTTTTTTTTTTTTTTATTTAAAATATCGTTAATGTCTTCCCACTCTTTTTTAGTGTTACCTATCTTTTCTGACAACAATAATAATATGAATAAAATCGGCTGGCTTTAGCTGGCTGGCAAACCGTTTAAATTAACGACTGGCTGGCTAGGTTTATAAAACACACTTTGGATGGCAAACGACTAACAAAGGCCTCGTAGGGGCAGCATCTCCCGATAGGTATTGGTCCGCTAAGTAACGAGAAGGAGCCACTGCAGCCGAAAACCCAGCAGCTCTGTTAGTAAGCCCTACTCCCACCTCCTCGTGGTGTTATCTGGGAATTTCTTCGGAAATTGCTAACGGAAGAGGACGAATGGCGAGCTTCCTGCGCCAAAAAACAGGATAAGTGTCGGTTGGTCTGTGGCCCAGCGAGCCGCAACCGTAAAACAAATCTTGCTCCGAAACGGAAACAATCGCCTCGGATAAGGACGGATAATTTGTTGACGACCTTTGGCTATCGGACACGGACAACGATCGGATTCTGGAACGTTAAGACCCTCCTGGACTCACTCAAGGAAGGGCCTTATAACGCCAGATTCCTCCAATTGGAGCACGAATTCGCACGGTATAAAATCGACATCTTAGGGCTGAGCAAGATAAGATGGTACGATGCTGGGGAATACATCTCCCCAACAAAAAGCACTGTGATGCTGTACTCTGGTAAACCAGCTGGAAGTGCACGGAGTTCTGGCGCAGGACTCATGCTAACTCCAGCAGCACGTAGTAGCCTCATATCCTGGAAACCCCATAGTGACCGGATATTGACGGCTAGGTTCCAGAGTAGAGGTAGAAAAATTACCATCATACAGTGTTATGCTCCGACTCTAGACGCGACTGAGGATGAAAAGGATAATTTTTATAGCCACTTAGGTGCCGCCTACAACCAAACGCCTAATGGGGACATCGTAATGGTAATGGGAGATCTCAATGCCAATGTGGGTAGCGACAACACCATGCTTAAGCACGTGATGAGAGTTCACGGCGTGGGAGACCGTAATGACAATGGTGAGCGGTTTGTGGACTTCTGCAATACCAACCGCCTAGTCATCGGAGGTACGCTGTTTAAGCATAACACCTGCCATAAGATCAGTTGGGTCTCTACTGATAGGCAACGAACACCCAACCAGATCGACCACATTGCGATCAGTCGCCGCTTTAGAAATTGTCTCCTGGACGTCCGAAACAGACGTGGAGCTGACGTCGGACAAGAACGAGATCACCATCTTATGGTAGCTCATTTACGCCTTCGTACTGCATCCGTTAAAAGCAACCGCTCAAACCTGCTTAACATCACCAGGTTTAATATCGACAGGCTCAAGGTTCCCCAAGTGCGCCAACAGTTCAGGGACCATCTTGCCTTAGAAGCAGAAGCAATCAGCAGCATAGAGAACATGGATGACCACTGGAGTGCTGTGAAAAATGCTTTTGCAACTGGGGCACGCATTTATGTCGGTAAAAAGCAGAAACACCACCGCACATGGCTTTCTACAGACACCTGGAGACGGATCGATGAGCGTACAGCAATTAAGGCTCGGATTGCAGCGGCCTCAGCAGTAGAGAGAACCGAGCTTGAAGCCCAATACCGTGCGAAGAAGAAAGAAGTGCAGCGTAGTGTGAGACGTGACAAACGTCAACATGTCAACTCACTGGCCTCAAGGGCTGAAGAAGCAGCGAGTAGGTGCGACAGTAGGACTGTTTACAACATCACTAAGGAGCTCATTGGTGGTCGAAACTCCAAACAACATCCAGTGAAGAGTCTAGACGGTAACCTTCTGATTTCGGATGAGGATCAGCTCACTTAGACGACGGCGGTATGATCTTGAATTCGATTGAGCAGTTCGAAGCAACAAATTCCCGAATTCGCACCGTACCTCCCAGTAAAGCTGAAATAATAACAGCAATCAAGTCCCTCAAGAAAAACAAAGCGGTGGGTATTGATGGCATCCCTGCCGAGCTATTTCAAGCGGCGCCAAATACATCGGCAGATTTGCTGCATCCGCTAATACGGAGAGCTTGGGATAGTGAACAATTTCCACAGGAGTGGAAAAGGGGGATGATCATTAAGCTTCCAAAGAAGGGTAACTTGATGGAGTGCGGTAACTGGAGAGGTATATGTGTTCTTCCAGCTGTAGCCAAAATAATAGCTAAAATAATTCTAGAACGAATTAAAGATCATTTAGATTCAACTCTCGATGTCGAACAGGCAGGCTTTCGCGCTGGATCCTCCTGCATCGACCACATAAACACCTTACGGATCATAATCGAACAATGCGTTGAGTATAGGTCTCCGCTACATTTACTTTTTATCGACTTCGAGAAGGCTTTCGACAACTCTCGAATGGCTCTCCTTGCGCAGGAGAGGCATTCCAGAAAAGCTTATAGCTATTATCAAGGCTACATATGAGGGCGGCAAGTGTCACGTCGTGCACAATGGTAAGGTGTCGCACCGTTCCCATCCTTCAGCTGCCTTGACGTGGCGGAACGGCTTAAGAGTCAATGACCCTAAGGGTCCGAAAGGACCCCAGGTGAGACATCGAACTAAAGGCTGAAGACGTCTTGACTGTGACGCAAAACCTGTTGAAGGTATGATGGAAGAAACTTGTACGGTATCTACTCCAGGTGGTACTCGTGAAAACGATAATCCACCCGTGGTCTTTTTGACTACGGCCGGGACGAGGATTCTGGAGGTCCCAACCACCATACTTTTACCCCCCGCCTCTGGCGTTGAATCAGAAGTAGTAGCGACGCTTGTTTCAGAAGACTCCTGCAGCTCTGTCTCTGACTCGATTGGTAGACTGGGCTGGAATGGCAAAGAAAGTGGCGGAAAGGCTTCGGCTGGAACGTCTAATCTCTGTCTCAATAGAAGGGTAGCTGGTCGAAGTTGTGTCGGTGACGGTTTGACTCGGGAAACCAATAAGGCTGAACGAGCTCCCGAAGCGGCGCACTCCGATGGGCTCCTGACTAAGAGTCAATTGAAAAGGAGAAGAAGGAAGGCGGCGATGGCGCGGTGCAAAGAGGCTGCAGAGTCAGCTGAAGGCGCAAGCGCCGAAAGCAGTCATCCTTCAGTAGCAACAGGAAAGAAGCCTAGGTCGGCAGAAAGTATTCCAACTGGAGCCGATCAATCCCTCAGACCTAACGCTGGCTCCTTTTCGGTCGGCTCGAACAGGTCCAATCTGATGGAACAAGTTTCGCCTGCTCTTCTTAGTGGAACCGTGTGCGCATCTGATGCGCGCTCTTCTGCCGGGCACACTCTTACCGGTGGCGTTATCTGCGCACAAAATCTGGTGGATACTGGTGCTGTTACCCCTAAAGGTCCCAGCACTAGCGGACAGAAAATGGCTGACGCAAGCAATGCCCCGGGTAGGGGCGCTCGCCTCGCCGGAAGCATGTGCGCACCTGGTGCGCGCCGTTCTGCTAATAAGACTGCGACTATATCTTTGATATTTTCGCAGATAAACCTCCACCACTCAAAGGCTGCTACCGCTCTCTTAAGTAGCAGACTTTCAGTGGTGCGTACAAAACCCCACATAACATCTATCCAGGAGCCATACGTGCGGAACAAGCGCATATGTGGTTTTGGGGGTGTTCGTGGAGTAACGGTGCTATGTGACGAGCGATCTGAAAGACCGAGAGCTTGTCTAATTGTGCCGAATTTCCTCTCAGTAACCAAGCTTGGACAATTTTGTGGACAGGACCTGGTTGCTGCAGCTGTAAGCTACGAAACGACCGGAAGTTGGAAAACCTTCGTTGTTGCGTCGGTTTACTTCCCTTATGATTCGGTAATGCCTCCACCACCGAAGGCGGTTGCCGAACTCATAAAGTACTGTGACACTCGGGAAATGGGACTAGTCATGTGTTGCGACGCGAATGCTCAGAATACAGTCTGGGGCAGCAGCAAATGTAACACACGAGGAAACCATCTCCTAGACTTTATACTATCGTCTGGCATGGTAATTAACAATATTGGCTCCCAGCCAACTTTTGTTACGGCAAGGAGGCAGGAGGTAATTGATTTGACTTTATCTAATAGGTATTTCAAGTCAATTACTAACTGGAGGGTACTGCCGGAGGTGTCCTTGTCAGACCATAGATACATCGTTTTCCAAATCGAATGCGAGGCCATAACTTTGCAGGAGAGGAGGAATCCGAGGAAAACCAACTGGGTGCGGTTTAGGGAAGAGCTAGACAGATCTGTCAAAACTCCAACTAAACTCAGAACGAAACGAAAGGTTGAGGATGCTGTTCAAAACCTGACTAGTGTCCTTACCAGCTGTTTTGAACTGACGTGCCCATTGACAAAAACCCCCTGGTGGTGCCCGGAACTGCAGCGACTTAGGAAGGAATCCAGAAAACTTCTAAATAGGTCACTCAAGACAAATTTAGAAGGTGACTGGAATCTTTTTAGATCGAAGCAAAAAGACTACAAGAAGTTAATTCGGTTGTCGAAAAGTGCTTCTTATAGAGATTTTTGTGAAAAGATCGAGACACTCGGTGAAACCAGCAGGTTGGTTAATGTTCTCAAAAGGGGCAAGCCGACCAAACCGGAGTCACTGAGAAAATCTGATGGCAAGTTTACTGAGACGAAAGCGGAAACTTTTAGTCTTCTGCTGGAGACTCACTTTCCTGGCAATCGGATAATCACTAGGTCGCAGCTTGGCCCGCTTACCCAGGCTGAGCTTGATCTAAGTCAGAAAACTCGGCGCAGCTGGTATATTGCATCAGCCATGGTAACAGATGAGGCCATCAAATATGCTGTGGCATCTTTTGATGGTTTCAAATCGCCTGGCACCGATGGAATATATCCAGCTATGCTGCAACAGGGTATAGACCAGCTATTGCCAACTCTGAAAAGAATTTTCACCGCTGGCTTGGCGCTGGCATATATTCCTACACCTTGGCGGACAGTCAGAGTAGCTTTCATACCGAAAATTGGTAAGGAAGACTATTCGCTCCCCAAGAGTTTCAGACCTATAAGTTTGACATCCTTCTTACTGAAAAGTATGGAGAGACTGGTAGAATTTCACGTGCGCAAAGTTGCTTTGAAACTGCATCCACTATCGGAGATGCAGCATGCCTATCAGCGTGGGAAATCCTGTGAGACCGCACTTCAAAATTTAGTGGCCAGAATTGAATGCGCGCTTGATAGGAGAGAATACGCGATGGGTATCTTCATCGACATTGAGGGTGCTTTTGACAATGCGACTTTTGACTGCATGTGCGACTCTGCCAGGCAACACGGGGTAGATGAAACATTAGTGTTGTGGATTAAAGCAATGCTAATGAATAGAACGTTGGTAGTGGATGCGGATTGTGGCCAATATGTTATGACAGGGGTAAACAGGGGTTGTCCGCAAGGTGGCGTTCTGTCTCCATTGTTATGGTGCATGGTGGTCGACTCTCTGTTGAACACTCTAAATAGTTCTAACGTCTACGCTCAGGCATATGCGGATGATGTCGCCGTACTTTCTGTCGGGCCATGCCTGGCGACGGTCTGTGCTAACGCGCAGGCGGCTCTGGACATGATCGATGAATGGTGTACTAGGAGTGGGCTTTCGGTGAATCCTCTTAAAACTGAGGTTGTTCTTTTTACGAGAAGGAGGATTTTGACCGGTCTGACTCAGCCAGTACTAAAAGGCGTCACCATTCGCATTTCCAATGAAGCCAAATATCTGGGAGTGATTTTAGATAAGAAACTTCATTGGTCCAAACACGTCGAGTTGAAAACATCCAAGGCGCTCTCAGTCTTCTGGCAGTGTAAGGGTGCTTTTGGCTAGACTTGGGGCTTATCACCGAATAAGGTTCTCTGGATCTACACGGCTATAATAAGACCATTCCTCGCATATGCGTCGGTTGTTTGGTGGAAGGGGCTCTCGCGTAAATATGTGGTTGCCTTTTGTGCGAAACTCCAAAGAACGGCTTGTCTCGGCTGCTCGGGAGCTTTCCCGAGTACGCCTGGCTCTGCTCTAGACGCTTTGCTGAACTTACCTCCCCTTGATACTTATATCATGGGTTGCACTATCAAAGCCATCCATCGTCTTAGGCGAGGCGGTTTTTGGTATACTCCACACTGGAACTTTGATGAACTTGCGCGACACTTATCTTACGACTCCTGTCTTATGGATATGCCGTCTGATGCAATGACACCAGAACTCCAGCTGATGCGCAAATTCAGAGTCGACTTTCCTTGTGTCCAGGACTGGCTTCGGTCAGAGTCTGAGCCGGGAATGGAATGTAGTCGTATTTTCACGGACGGTTCCAAAACCAGTCAAGGGTCTGGCGCTGGTGTCTTCGTGGAAGTCGACAACATTAGACTTCACTTCTCGTTAGGCAAATATGCGTCTGTTTTCCAAGCGGAAACTTATGCAATCCTAATGGCCATGAACTATGTTGTGAAGAACAGGTGGAAGGGACGTAGCATTTGTGTCTGTAGTGACAGTCAGGCTGCGCTTAAGGCCTTGCTTAACCCTTTAACCACTTCCAAAATAGTTCGTGAAACCAAAAACTCTTTGAACTCGGTCGCAAGGCTGAATTCTCTGTCTCTTATCTGGGTCCCAGGTCACACTGGGATCTTGGGAAACGAGATCTCCGATGAGATTGCTAGACAAGGCTCAGAGGAGGCTTTCTCAGGTCCCGAACCCGCGTTGGGTCTTCCAGCGTCCTCGGTTAGGGCTTCCATTGACGATTGGGTCTCTCACGAGCACAATTGTGTGTGGCATGACTCTCCAGATTGCAGGTTGACTAAACGCATGCTCCCGGACGTCTGTAAGAAATCAGCGGCATTCTTGCTCTCTCTCAGCAGAAAAGACTGCAGACAACTTATCGGCGTCTTGACAGGCCACTTCGCTTTTGCCAAGCACCTTAACGTGTTAGGCTTAAGTGACACTACAATCTGCGACGCTTGTGGAGAGAGCGACGACACCGCGGAACATTATCTCTGTGAGTGTCCGGCCTTTGCTCGTATCAGGTGGCAGATCTTCGGTGCGGATGTGGTGAGTGCTGGTACTGTAAGCTCCTCATCACTGAAGTGCTTGCTTGGCTTTCTTCGAAAGTCAAGGAAATTCCAGTAAAATGGGTAAATCAGGGTTTGCTCTCTGGCAGTACAATGGACCAGTTGTGTCTGAGTGCTCCAGTCGAGTGTTTCCTATCCCGACAAAAAAAAAAAAAAAAAGGTGTCGGACGATTTTGAAGTCCAAAGTGGAGTACGTCAAGGGTGCATACTGTCCCCACTATTGTTCTTGGTGGTTATCAGCGATGTACTCCGTGCAGCATTGACGGAAGCTAATTCTGGAATTCGTTGGACTATGACATCTTACCTTAAACACCTAGATTACGCTGACGATGTTTGTCTACTTTCACATCGGATAATGGATCTCCATTTGATGGCCCAAAATCTAGAAGCTGAGGCAAACAAAGTGGGGCTAAAAATAAACACAGCCAAAACAAAAGCCCTGAGTACTTCCAATACCCGCGCTCAACTTAACATTGCCGGAAAGCAAGTCGAGAAAGTTGATAACTTTCTATATTTAGGAAGTGTCGTCTCGGCTAACCGCGGTGGCACCGAACTGGATGTGTGCAGCAGAATCGGGAAGGCTAAAGCTGCGTTCGGAATGCTGTCCAAAATCTGGAGAAGCAATGTTATTAGCTTAAGAACCAAGCTACGACTGTTCCGCTCCAACGTAGAATCATTGCTGCTTTATGGGTGCAGTACCTGGAAGGTGGACACCATTAACACACGCAAGCTGCAAGTCTTCGTAAACAAATGCTTAAGAATTATCTTGAGGATTTTTTGGCCGAACCGCATCTCCAACGAACAACTTTATCTGAGAACGGGCCAAGAACCTATAAGCATTACTATACGAAGAAGAAAGTGGCAATGGATTGGACACACCCTACGGCGCGAAGACAACTCCATTGCGAAATACGCTATGCAGTGGAATCCGCTCACCCAGGCAGGCAGAATAGCGGGACGCCCTAGGCAAACGTGGCGCAGAACAGTTGAGGAGGAATCAAGCTCTTTAGGAATGAGTTGGAGGCAGCTCAAACGCGTTGCAGAACTCCGAACACGATGGCGCGCAGGCGTGGTTGACGCCCTATGCCCCCCGAGGGGTTAAAGGATATAAGTAAGTAAGTAAGTACTAATGTGGGGATGCCTGGCAACGCGAATGCATAGTTAGTTTTTCTTTCGTATCTTCTTAAGTAGCGCAGAATTCATCCATGGCTTGATATAATTTAATCTGTTGTTGTTTTCTTTATAGTTTCGCTGCAAATCGAAAAATGGAAATGTAATTTACTCAGAAATAAATCAAATGCAATTGATGGATCATCTACCCCATAGGTTTCATCACAGAATTCAAAAGTAAAAGCTTTGCGTAAAGCGACAAAGTAAATTTTAGTAATATCTTTAACATTAACCTGCTTTGATCTAGAGACAGCAGAACTGAGTTGAATGCTAGTTAGCCAGTGATCAGTTATTTTTAGATCGCAGATTGCTGATTTATATGTTAAGCAATTATTTCTATGCAACCTTATGAATACATAATCTGAACAAGTGCTTGAATTTATAACAACAAGGCAATAATAAATCTAGTCCAAAAGAAGATAAAGTCGAAAGGAAAAGATCAACCCGGGTGAATTCGACAGAATATTTCTGTTAAAATCGCCCAATAGAACAAGAATTTTACAAGTTTGATTTTCTAGAAGCTCAGAAAATTCAAACAAAAATACTGTTTTTGAGCACGTACATCTATAGATTCTATAGATTCCAATAAAGTAAAACCGGCCATCAGTTTTTTACACCTATCACCCTCTGGTCAAATTAGTACCTTTTCATAATTTCACACGCCAAGTCACTTCTATGAAATACTGCGTTACCTCCAGATAAATAAGAATCATTGCATGTTGCAGTAAAGGTATAATTGGATATTAAAGTCTGAAACCTCAAAATTGTATATCCATATCTCAGAAAGAAAAATCAAGTCCGAAAAATGGTTCAAAAAATTATTTTTCTAGTTGGAGAGCATTCTGAGGTTCTTCGCTTCCCGAGTCGAGAAGCGTCTCCACATTACAGAATCTTATCTTTATCCGGATACAATAGCCAAAAGACGTCAACATGTGATTATTCCTTATTTGATGTAATGTTGAATTCTGTAGTTTGTAGTTTTCAATCACGCAGATTGCTGGCCCACGTTACCTAGTCTAGAATTAAGGCTCTAACGATAATAAACTTGCGTCAGGAGTGTGTTAACCCCTGTAAACGAAATGAATGGTTCCACACCTAGCTTACAGGCCACGCCAGAAACCAAGCAATTCTTTCTTTTTAATTGGATGAAACGCCATAATAAGAACAAATTGTGAAACGGGGAAACGTAATGACTCAAAGAAATACTCGTTCTCGCTAGCATACTAGTCTTGGGACGGAGAGATAGTCGCCATGCGCATACTTAGCTTCTCATTGGAATTCCCCACATGTACCATACATATGAAAACAACAATTCTGCTTCACCGATCAGGGGTCAGTTATTTGTTGATAATTTTATAATCATTGCGAGTTGATGAACAATTACAATAAATGCGACAGTTGCTGGTAAACAGTGTAAGGAGAAAGACTGTTATTGATTCTGAATTGTCCATGCGAAATGGATCTTTTGAAAGTTATACTCACCGGCTTGAGTATTTTGTGCGCAAGTTCTGTGGTGCTTACTGACTCTCATCGATATCTAGAAAAGTATATCACACTTCCGGTGGATCAATTTACTTTCACGACTCACAACACATTTCAATTAAGGTAAGTCCTCGTTACTATGGTTTAGAAATAATTGTTGTATGACATACAGTGCTCAGATTGTTCAACATTCTTTAGAATTTATTGTTATCATCATAAAAATGTGACGAGTAAAACCGTGTAGTTATTTTGTTCAAGTTTTGATAGACTAAATGTGTATTTATATACAATTAGCAGCATATATTAGCTCTGATGTTTAGCCAGAGCGTAAAGCCGTGACTTGAACTGCTAAGATTTGTGTTCTCCACCAGAGAGGGTTGGGGACGTCAAAATCTTATTTTGTGAGGTAGAAGTTTAGAAGAGAGAATCCAAAATTAACAACTTGTACTAGTAAAAGAACTGTTCTTCACACACTATATTCGAGATTTTTTCTTTTATAATTTGCGCGCACTGAAGGGGTTGTGAATCCCCTTAACATGTTTTATATAGTGCGTACGTTGGAAAGGATAGACAGAAAAAGAAGAAGAAAATTGTTGTAGTGGTTTGAAACTTAAATGTTAGGTTTCACAACAACTCCGGGGTGGTGTCTAGATAACTGGGGAGATTTGTTTTGTTATTTTGTCTTTTCTTATGATTCACTGTATTTTTTTCCCGACCAATTAATTATTCATCCAGCAGCGCAAACAATTTTTTCAGGCGTGTGACCAACCTACTGCCAGTGTTATGCGTTTGTAGTAGTGTTCACGTAAGCTTTCGCATTTGATCGATTTGACTGTTATATATATCTGTTATATATATCGTAGTAAAAAGAAATCCATTATTTTTGCATGAAATTGAAGGCTTTATTTAGCATAGTTAGAATGATTCGATTTCGGTCAAATATGCACCGTTTTGTTCGATAACTTGTTGCCATACATACATACATACATACATTTTCAAATGGCCCGCTAATCCTTCATGAGGGTCGCCGGGTAGGATGCTCAGGTGGACTCTCCATCCTTCTCGATCCTCCGCCACTGACTCCAACTCATCAGGAGGAATCCATAGACGGCTCTGATTTGGTCCAACCATCTATTTCTGGGCCTACCAGGGAGTGATCTATCTGATGGCAGGGAAATCATGGCACGTCTTGGAATTCGGTTCGCGGACATACGCATTACGTGACCAAACCATCGAAGCATAGAACGTTCCGTTCGGAGAAGCAGCTGCTCAACATTGAGCGTCTCGCGTTCTCGATCCCAGCTTGTATCCGCAATCTTATTCTTTCGGTCACTACCCAAATTTCATGACCATAGGTGAGAGTTGGAACATACACCGAGTTAAAAACCGATAGCTTAACTTGAACACTAAGTTCGGCCTTCCTTATAACAGATTGGCCAAGCTCTCTCGAAATTGATCCAGCCTGACCAATTCTACAGGATTACTCGGCATTGCTCGTCCCATCACTCGTGAATAAGACCCCGAGATACTTAAACTTATCCACCTGCTTCAGTGGGACTCCACTAACATGCAGAGTGCACTGAATGGGTTTTTTGGAAATGACCAATACTTCCGATTTGTGCACGTTGATCCTGATTCCAGCATCATCACAAACGGCTACAAACCTTTTGAGTGCGCGCTGAAGTTTGAGATGATCCAAGGATGACAAAATCATCCGCAAAGAGCAGATGACTAATTCTAAGGTGTCCCAGTTTGAAACATTCCCCGCCACGGGTGCGCTGCAACGTCCAATCCATATATACAATGAAGAGGAGAGGTGACAAAAGGCCTTCGCGGAGTCCAACGCCCACAGTGAAATATACTGATTTAACACCATTTATCCGAACACAGCTTCTATAGTTTGTATATAAAGACTGAATCGCCCTTAACAGGGAACCATCAATCCCATACTCTTGTAGAACACTCCAGAGTTTGCCTTGAGGAACCCTATCATATGCTTTTTCCAAATCCACGAAACAAGTGAAGACAGGTTTAGCATACTCCCAGGCCTTCTTAAGAACCATTCTGAGAGTGAGTAACTGGTCGGTTGTGCTTCTACCGGGATGAAAACCGCAATACTCATCCCCCAAACTGTCATCAACCACAGCTCTGGAACGCGTTTCTAGCACCTTGGCGAAGACTTTTCCAGGGAGACTTAAAAGAGATACATATACCCCTACAGTTGGCGCAATCTCTTTTGTCCCCTTTTTTTAAAAAGAGGAACAATCAAGCCCATTTGCCAATTACCAGGTGTTTCACCGCGTTCCCATGCCACTTTAATGACAAGCGAGAGCCATTGCACTCCCTCTTTACCTAAAGCCTTGAGCATTTCTGGCCGGATTTCATCCACACTAGCAGATTTGCCAACTTTTAGCGCTTTGATGTGGGCGCCGTGGCGTAAGTGGTTAGTGTGTCGGATCACTACGCATGAGGTTCCAAGTTCGAATCCCAGAAAACACCAAAAAGTTTTTTCACGGTCCCACCTTTCGCGAGCGTCTGACAAACATCCGAGAGTATTGTTGTCACGAAAAAGCTTCTCAAATCGCCGTTCGGAGTCGGCATTAAACTGTAGGTCCCTTCCATTCGTGTGAAAAATATAACACACACAACATGAGTGGTTGCGAGAAGCTAGGCCCTGGCACTTTAAAGAGCTGTTGCGCCAAATATTTGTATTTGTATTTGTAGCGCTTTGATCGCAAAAGTTACTTCCTCTACCGTAGGACTACTTTCCGCCCAACTCTCGACAATAGGTCTGTCATCTTCCGTGTCCTGTTCGGGATTGACCAATTCTGAAAAGTGCTCGCTCCATTTGCGTAAGATGTCCTTCTCATTGGAAAAAAGTGTACCGTCTTTGGATATGACTCCTTTAACGATATTCAACTTTTTTCCTCTGAATCGGCGGACGGTTTGCCAGAACATCTTATTTGCAGATCTGTGGTCACGTTCCAATTTTTCGCAAAACTCCTTCCAGACTGTTCTTTCGCTGTTTTCACAGCAAATTTGCAAGTTCTTCGCGCCTTAGTGTACCGATTTCGAGAATCGGAGTTCCCCAAGTGAATCCACACCTTAAAGGCTCTCTTCTTCTCTCTGATGGCTTCTTGAACGCTGGGGGTTTTAAACCAAGCAGTTCTTTTCTCACCATCAGCCGCCACACCAAGCCGGTTTACTCCACAAACATCGCTGTTGAAAACAGTTGCCATTCTTCCTCTACATTTGATGGAACAGTTGGAATTCGTTCAAACCTTCCAGATATTTGCCGCGCAAATGTCTCCTGTATCTCATCGTCCTGTAGCCTCTCCCATCGTATGCGTGTAACCATCCCTTGTTTGCGCTTTGATAGGGGAGGCACTCTATCGCAAAGATAAAATTTGCACAGCACTAAGTGATGATCAGTTGACAGTTCGGACCCTCTCAATACGCGAACATCACAAACCATTCTTTTCGCACACGATGGCACCAAAAAGAAATCTATCAGCGACTTCTGCTGAAGACTCTGACGGTACCACGTATATATGTGAATGTTTTTGTGTGGAAAGATAGTGTTCGTGATGGATAAGCCATTTTCACAACAAAAATCCAACAACTTCTCTCCGTTTGCGTTTTAATTAGGATCACCGTTCCTCCCAATCACACTCCCCCATGCTATAACGCCATAACATCCACACCCACGTGAGCATTGAAGTCACCCATCAGGACGTAAGAATCCATATCTGCAACCTTTTCAAGAGCAACATCAACTTCATCTAAGAAAGCTGCATACTCTGACTGAAGATTCGGTGCATACACCTGCACCAATGCCAGAGTTGATCTTTCAAGCTTGAGCTTTAAGATCGCAACTCTCCCTAATAATGGTATCCACTCCAATACTCTGTCTGTCAACCTGGGACTTGTGAGTATCCCCACTCCCGCCGGAGCAGACATTGAGGGTGCGACTCCTGATAGAAAGAGCTTCCACCCATCCGAAAGGTACACAGTTTTGGAACCTCTCTGCTTTGTTGAAGTGACGCCAACTATATGTCTCTTTTGCAGTGATTCCAATTAGTTCCTTATGGAAGAAAATAGAAGACGAAGACACTGGTCGAGCAAACAGACGCTGGGTTCATCTGGACACATGCGCAACGTCCAGGGCACAATGACCAGCCCTTAATAAGAAGAGATCAACCTCTCTGGTAAAACTTAGTCGCCATAACGCACGGGCCATTTCCGGCATAATTACTGGTCACTACGCCATAGGCATTCATACGGAACGACTCGGCGAACTGCACAACGATTAGTAGAAGTTGAAGGGATGAAGAAGAAATTTAATCTGTTTGTCACCGGCTGTGTGATTGTCCTGCCCTATCCGCCAGAAGAATTAGGACTTTTGGTAGTTATTCTTCTCGGAGCTGGATGACTTAGGTAATGTTGAGCTGATGGATCTCCTGACATTCATATCACTATTTGGGTAGTTCAAGCAGCGGACCATCTTTATAGTGTTTCCAGGGTTAAATACTCGTAATTGGGCGCAATGGACCTGAACTTTTGGTCTAAGTGAGCAGAGACTCTTTTGTCACAAGGCACCCATCTACCTAACCTAACCTATGGTCCTCGCAACGTGAAAACTTCTACTTAAGCTGGAATCTATTAGCAAGGCAAATCGCATATGGGAAGACGACACGCCATGTCGTATAAAAATATATATTCAGGTAGATTTAGCCTAAGCTAAATCAGAAGCATTCAAATGGTTTAATCTTGCTCAAGCGATCAGATATCAGCTCCACTATCGGTGGAGGGATGAGGAGGAGGAGAAAACCATCCTCCATTTCCTCTGCACCTGTCAAGCTCTATCTTTACAAGAAAACTACTTGATCTTGTAGCCGTTCTCTTTGATATCCTTGACGACTTGTGGATGTAGACGTCAGAAGCATTCTTTGCTTCATAAAAAGCTACGGTTGGTTCTCATAGTTAGTCCTTGTGCTTGATCCAGTGGCATCACAACAGACCTCTTCTGGTTTAAGTGTGCTTGTATCTTAGTACAGACAGTCACTGCTATCTAGGTTAGGTTAGGTTAGGTTGGCTGTCCACACGAGAGTGCAGACATACTTAGACCAGTCAAGGTCCTTTGTGATACTATGGATCAACCATTAGGCCACTCAGGGACTAACAAAACCAACCGGAACTTTTGATAAAGCGATGGATGCTCATGACGTCTAAGGACGTCAGATCGCCGAGATCGTCAAAGAAGGGGGACCCTAGATGGAACATTCTTTTATGCGACAGCTCTGGACAAATGCATAGGAGGTGAAGGATGGTTTCCTCCTTCTCGTCTGCTTCTGCAGAAGTCGTTTGAGAAGAGGCCAAATCCTTTGGCGTGTTGGCCTATAAGACAGTGTTCAGTGAGAACACCGACAACGCGGCTGATCTGTGTTCGCTTTTGCTTGACCAGCTCGGCACTACGTTTTTGATCCAGCTTAGGGCAGATCTGTTTCGAAATGTGACACGTTGAGCCGTTTTCCCATCTGAGGTTGGTCGTGCTAATAGCGTTCAGCTTTAGTATTGTAGATGCTTACATGTAGCGAGGGGCATTCCCAGGGCTTGCCTATTAGGCAGCCTCTTTAGAGTAATACCCGTCTGGTGAGCTCGTCCGCCCTGTAGTTTCCTGGAATGTCCCTGTGACCCGGCACCCAGCATAGGTAAATGTTGAACTGCTCTGTCATCTTCATAAGAGATAAACGACAGTTTAAGGCGGCCTTTGAAGTGAAGGAGTTTGATTCAAGGGACTTGATTGCCGCTTGGCTGTCAGTGAAAATGCTAATATCCCTGACAGATAATACATTACATTTTAGCCAGGACAGGGCTTCCTTAATCGCCATGATTTCCGCCTGGAAAACGCTGCAATGATCAGGGAGGCGGAACGAGATGCTCAGATTGAGCTTTTCGGAGAAAACACTACAACCCACCCCACCCTCGGTGTTAGAGGGTGAAACAGAACTACCATGCACAGGGGGGGAGGTATCATATTCATCCCGATCAGGGATGCTCTTACGGAAGTTTCGGTCAAATCTCAGTTCCGGCGGGGTGTAGTCCGTGTTTTCGTGTTTGAATTTGAGAACATCAAGGATCGAGGAGTGGCCAAAGCGATAGCTAGACCACTGAGAGGAGGCTTTTGGACGGATGGCCGCACAGGCAGCCATCTGTTTACCGAAAATATCTAAAGGTAACAGGTTGAACAAAACGTCCAGTGCCGCAGAGGGAGTAGTTCTTAGTGCACCACTGATGCAAATGCATGCAGATCTTTGCACCTTAGCTAGTGAAGTGAGGTGGACAGCCCTGTCTAGAGCAGGCCACCATACGATCACGATATACATAGAGAAGTTTAGGCCTGATAACGGACACGTACAGCCAATGAGTGATTTGTTGTTTCATACCCCAGCTCCTACTTATAGCCTTTTTATAGGAATAGAGAGCTACGTTAGCTTTCCTGACGCGTTCTAGTAGATTGGGTTTCCACCTCAATTTCCTATCCAAAATAAGACCCAGATATTTTGCGTTTTCAGTGAAGGTGAGACTGGTGCCATTTATCATAGGAGGGTCTATGAGGGGAACTTTATATTTCCTCGTGAAGAGAACGAGCTCCGCTTTATGGGGATTACCCCCAGTCCACATTTGGAGGCCCATCTCGTGAGCCGAAGGAGAGCATATTGAAGGATTTCCCTGAGAGTGTCTGGGTGTTTACCGGAGGCAACAATAGCAATGTCATCAGCATAGGCGATCACTCTGCAGCCTAACGTATCCAGGTCCACCAGTAGTTCAATTACTACCAGGTTCCACAGAAGAAGTGACAAGACTCCACCTTGGGGTGTACCGTAGCGAGCAGTTATTCTGACCGATGCTCCGCTCAGCTGTGTGTTGATAATCCTGCATGTAAGCAATTGATTGATCAACACTCCGAGCGAAGTATCGTATATATAGCAAGTGCTTCGGTAATCGCCGTGGGCGCCGTGGCGTAACTGGTTAGTGTGTCGGATCACTACGCATGAGCTTACAAGTTCGAATCCCAGAAAACACCAAAAAAGTTTTTTCACTGTCCCACCTCTCGCGAGCGTCTGACAAACATCCGAGAGTATTGTTGTCTCGAAAAAGCTTCTCAAATCGCCGTTCGGTTACGGCACTAAACTGTAGGTCCCTTCCATTCGTGTGAAAAATATAACGCACACAACATGAGTGGTTGCGAGAAGCTAGGCCCTGGTACTTTCAAGAGCTGTTGCACCAAATAATTGTTTGTTTTTTTTGTTTTGTCGGTAATCGCCTTTGATTTGGCATTGTTAAATGCTCCCTCAATATCAAGGCAAGCCACCATGGTGTATTCTTTAATGCTCAAAGAGTTTTCAATGATGCGCGAATGTAAGGCTGTCTCAACCGATTTGCCTTTGCAGTACGCATGTTGGGACGGCGGGAGCAAAGCTGGGCTAATACTTTGTCGAAGATGGATATCAATTAACATTTCTAAAGTTTTAAGTAGAAAGGACGATAGGCTGATAGGTCGGAGATCCTTTGGTTCCAAGAGCTCTTTCCTGCCTTAGGTATGAAGACAACCTCAACCTCGGTCCAAAGTTTGGGAATATAGACCAGATTTAGACAGCCCGACAAGATGACTTTGAGCCATGAAAGCACAATGTCCTCGCATTGCCAAATTTCTGCTGGAATATTACCGCCACATCCTGGGGACTTGAAGGGTTTGAAACTGCGCATAGCCCATCGGATCTTTCCGTAGTTACCAACACTAAGAAATTGCTGCAAGGTTGAAGGGGCGTATTTACCAATTACAAGACAGCAACAGCGGAGCTACCAGGGAAGTGAGTATCCAGTAAGATGTCAATGGATTCCTCAGCAGAGGAGGTCCAGTGACTACCGGATGCAAAAAGATAGCTGGGTATAGAAGGGCTCTTAGAGAGGATTTTCTGCAGTCTGGAAACTTCCGAGGACTCTTCACTGCTGTCGCAGAAGTCTCCAGGATCGTCGTTGCTCTTTTCTCAATGAGATTTTGTATTTTATGAGAGATAGTTTATAGGAGTCCCAATCGGCCGTCTCACGCCGCTATATTAAAAAGGAGCCTACTGTCTTTCCTAAGAGTACTGAGATTTGCATTCCACCAGGATGGTTTCTTTTTACCTCGAGGTTTGCGGAGTGGGCAGGCCGCAGACATGGCACAATTGAGTGCCGATGTAAGGGTATTGACCAGATTGTCAAGGTCCTTAGTGCAAAAAGGTTCAGTAGGCAGGTGGGAGGGAATCAGCGTTAATAAACGCTTCCTATAAAGGGACCAGTTGGTTTTTCTATAATTTCTAAAAAAGAGTACTCTTCAGAGACTCTCCACTCCCTAACCAAGTTATGTAAGTGATCGGAGACAAGAGTGATGTCTAGGACTTCGTGTCGATTGCGAGTAATGAAGGTCGGTTTGGACTCCCGGTTACAGATTAAGAGATTAGTACTCAGGATAAAATCAAAAAGTTGCTCACATCTTTCATTTATGTCGGAACTGCCCCAAATTGAGTGATGGGCATTCCCATCACAGCCAATGATGAGACTAGTATTTAGCCTCTCCGCTTTAGCAATCAAGCTTCCCAAGATGTCCGGAGGGAATGGGCCCACATGAAGCGTATTTCATGCTCCGACCTAACGGTCTATTATGCCACTAATAGGTAGGAGAAGATTGTTCCCTAATTGAATTTCCTTCTTCACAAAATTATGTTTGAGATTCCTATACTCTGACTTAGTCTTGGTGAGAGTAGGCCACCCACCATGCCAGGGTGCTCTGTGATATGACCGTTAGATCTTTTCGACAAGTTTCATCAGTTGTGAAGCTCTTATTCGGAAAAGGCAAATCTTTTTGAAGTAAAGTTAGCAATTACAGTTCTCGGGAAATCTAGCCAATCGCTAGGTTAGATTAGGTTAGGTAGGGTCATGAGGCTATCATAAAATACTAGGTACCAAAGTGGGCCCATCCCGATCCCTAGGGAACCTTCACGGCAAAACACATAAACCAATTCTCCCAAACAATTAATCTCCCTACACAATTTGAAGAGATCCGTGTTGCGGTACAAGAACCTCACCTCTTCTAGGTTATCGAAGAAGGTGCTTTAGCACCTCACGCGGAGGCGCTGTGAATTGGCCACCGAGATCGTCTGATTTGACCCCGTTAGACTTCTTCTTGTGGGGTTTTCTTAAGTCACAGGTCTATGGCAGTAAACCACAATCACTGCCCTGAAAGCCAACATATTCAATGGCTTTGAACCATTGGTCCAATTCAGCCTGATTTATGCGCTAGAGTTATGGAAACTTGGACGTTTCAGATGCGCACCATACATAATGGCATACATGGGCCTTCTAAATGAATTTCAATGATATCTCACTCACAGTTTGTTTTATTCAAATTTAAAGATAGGAAACGCTTAATGGAAAACCCTGTATTTCATTTAGTCTCGGGTGCTAGACCATCGGTATATGTCGGAATGCTTCCGTCTGTTTTATACTTTTGACATTTCGCTAAAATTAAACTCATTTTTCCACATGCTCCCCTTAAAGATACCTCATAAATGACACCTATACGCACGGTAATCCCGATACTCCAATACTCTTCTACTGTGGCAATGAAGCCGATATTGAATTTTTTGTTCAAAAAACTGGATTCATCTGGGAGTTTGCACCAAAAATCAACGCCCTTATCGTATTTGCCGAACATCGTTACTACGGAAAGTCCTTACCATTGGGAAACGATTCCACGGATGGTCGAGAACATTTTGGTTACCTAACCATTGAACAGACTTTAGCCGATTTTGCCACCTTGGTGGAGCACTTGAATAAAGATGCATCGACCAACAGACCAACTATAGCTATTGGAGGATCTTACGGTGGAATACTGGCGGCCCTTTTCCGAATCAAATATCCACATTTAGTTGCAGGAGCTTTAGCAGCATCAGCACCTTTGAGACAGGTATCCAATTTGACGCCATGTGAAGAATATTCGAAGACCATAACGAAAACATTTGAAACCGCTTACAATGAACATTGTACTTCAAATATAAAGAGGACTTGGACAGCCTTTAGGTATGTTTGATAATGATGAAATATTTTGAGCTTGTATTCAACGACTTTTTGCGAATAGGGATGTTGCATTCGAAGATGGTGGTGTGAAATTCTTCAACAAAGTCTTCAACTTCTGCGAGCCATGGACTGAGTCTGGTTCAGTCAATGATTTGCTAGGTGAGTCATGTTAAACAATTAGTTTCAGATTCTTATGCCAGGCGTCTCTTGTTAGATACATTGGTTGACATTTATTGGCACATGTCCATGACGAATTATCCATACGAAGCTGACGTCTACACTCTATTGCCGGCAAATCCGATAAAGAAGTTCTGTTCTCATTTGGATAGCGAGTACTATGGTCGAGAGTTGATCATGGTAATTTCAGTTGACAAACGAGTATGTTTTGATATTTATTGTATATCCCCTTCACTAGGCTTTCCGAAAGTCTATAGATGTATATACCAACCCTAAAGGTGACAAGAAATGTTTCGAGTTTCCCAAACGACATGTCATGCAACAGTACGAGAACGAAGCTTGGGTTTTTCAAAGATGTACTGAGCTTATAACTGGAATTTGTGATCGTCCAGAGAACAATATGTTTCCCCCTGGCGGAGCCAATTTCGAAGAAACAATCGATAGCTGCAGATCGACCTATGGCACGCGGGTAGATCAAGATGTAGATCGAATTAAAAGACATTTTGGAGTCGACAATTTACGGTAAGAAGACTAGCTTAAGACTCCTAGGAATGAATGTGAATGAGTCATTGGCATGATTTTTCTAGAACTGCATCAAAAATTATATTTTCAAATGGGCTAATGGATCCATGGAGTGCAGCTTCAGTTTTGGAAGCACCCAACGATCAGGTGATTGTCATAAATATTCCCGAGGGAGCACATCATATCGATTTAAGGCATTCTAATAAAATGGTAAGTGAAATTGGTATAGTGTTGCCACAAACGAATTTACTTTCTAAAACTTTAAATTGGTTTGGGGGAATAAATCTTAATACGAATTGATCTTTCTTTCTTTCTTTAGGATCCCTTGTCAGTGATTAAGGCCAGAGCATTGGAGGAGTTGTATATAAAAAAGTGGATACGAGAGTTCAGAAGAAAGCGTTACAATTTCATGTTGTAGTATGTAGATGAATTTGAAAATAAAGTGTGATGTATTGTATAATAGTTGGGCATTCGTTTTACATTTTGGGCATTCGTTCTACAATTTGGTCTGAAAAAAAGAAATGGGAATAGTAGTGAGACGTTGTCCACTTTGGCGACCTTTGGAGGACTTATTTTTAATTTGGGGCGATAGTAGTAATCGATAACCATAAGGAGCTCCTCAACCTCATTGAGATCTTTTGTGGTGTACCCTTTAGAGACGCATTGCGTGAATTTGCTACCTAGCTGACTTCAAGTTCACGTAGAAAGCTTAGAATTTTTTTGAGATGAGGAAGAAACAAAATCAGATGAGGAAGTGAACCCTTTCTGAAAGTATTTAGTTCTGGTCCGAGCAATAGCGAAACATTCGCATAAGATATGTTCGGCAGATTCGGTGCCCTCAAGACTAACTGATGCCGATTTTCTTGAGGTGGTATTTGAGTGAGTAAGGAAGTCAGTTAAGTTATCTTGGCATTATGTGTGTTCCTTGCTACATTCTCTATTTTCTGAGGTCAAATAGGTGAACCCCACAGGCGGATCAGTAGAAATGCGGTGAAGTGGGAGGGTTATGATCCCTTGTTTTCGGATCATAACCTCGCTGAAAAGGGAAGAAGAAGAAGAAGATTTCTAGATTATCTTTAGTTCTTTTGTTTGAGAAATTTACGAATTTCTTGGCATGTCTTAGGACATTTTGTGAGTCCCAATGAGTGAACTGGGATAGCAAAATCGCATCATCACCTCCTCGTGGTGCCCGTTGGATAGCTATCTGATGTATGTAGCTGAACACTCAGACTCATCTGGGTGAACTTCAGCACGCATATGTTTAACTGGACGAGGCATCTCTTGTTGACCTGAATGGCTGAAATATGCGTCTCAGAAGTCTAGCAAGAGCTCCTCAGAAGGAGGACGTGCGGCGGATGAATTCTCTCGATAGAACCAATGGTGACGTCTACAGGCCAGCGGATACCTTACTTGTCTTGTAAGAGCGGGCAGCTATAACTTCGAGGTAGCAAGGGACTTTGTCTGCTTTGGTTCTGCTATAAACTGTAAAAACAACATCAGCGCAGAAATCAAGTGAAGAATAACTCTTGCCAATCGCTGTTTTTGGGCTTAGAAGGCAATTCAACAGTGAATCCCTATCTCAAACAACTAAGGAGCCTCTGTATAAGGCTCTTATCATCACAGTCCTGCTTTACGGTGCTGAAACATGGACTTTATTAAAAGAGGATGAAGATATCCTTGATCAGTTCAAGAGAAAAATTCTTCGTTAGATATTCGGTCCCGTTTGCGTTGACGGGTTTTGGAGGAGAAGATTCAATAACGAACTATACGCGCTATACAGCGACATCGACCTAGTCAAAAAACTACGTATTGGACGTCTGAGATGGCTAGGACATGTAGAGCGAATGGGCACCAACGCTCCGGGCCGCAGAGTTTTCGAATTTAACCCGGAGGGACGACACAGTAGAGGACCTCCCCGCCGTAGGTGGCGCGTACAAGTTCAAGGGAACCCCGACCAACTTGGAAAGCGCAGCTGGATGCAATTAGCTAAAGACCGAGTTAAATGGAGAGTACTTGTTGGTTGAGGTCCAGGTTCACCCCGAACTGTAGCACCACCTAAGTAAGTAAGAAAGTAAGTAAGTAAGATACCTTACTTGAGCTACTTCGCCATATTTGGAGCTGAGGTCTGTAGGGGTTTTAAATAGACTGAGGAAAATCGTCTCCAGAGAATCCAAATCTCTGAGTTCCCTAAAGAACCCCGAAGGAAATTGGACCGAGTCTTGTTCGGAATCCCTAGAATTGCTCATTAAAACGCACTTCCCGGGATGTACGACCGTACCATGCAGCAGTACTAATAACAGCAATCACAGCAAATCGGAACCCCCTGCGGATTTCATAACAGAGGACAGAATTGAGTGGGCAATAAGATCGTTCTGCCCCTTTAAATCCCCAGGACTTGATGGGATTATACCGATCATGCTGCAAAAAACTGCACCAATTATTATCCCAGTACTCAAAGAGCTATTTATTTGTTTCTAAGCTTAATACAAGCAATTAACCTAAAGCTAAGCTTAAAAAACAAACAAAGAGAACTTACATAACTATGCAGCTGAGGATCTGCTAGATAGTTTTAAAGCCAAATGCCATCGGATTTTCTTTTAACATTAATGAATTGGTAAAACCGTTTGGGGTCAGAAATTAGACTCCGCTGCATTCGGTCGAGATATTCATGATAAAGAGATTCACAGAGAACAGAAAAACGATTATAAGCAGTGAGGTAATTGGAGTAGTCGCTAAAAGACTTGGTGGATAGAAAAATTTTCCAAAGCTTATTCCTATTATTACGAAGTGCGTGCATTTCTTTAATATGAGGGCGGAGATGAGGAACAGTGTTTACTGAGCGTATAAGGAACCGATTGGGCGATGCAAAAGAAGATTTTTAAGTAGAAGGTTTCAAGTGCGGCATCCACATTAGAATTAACGGAGATAAAGTCGAAGTTAATGTTACTAATTAGATCAGTAAGTTTATCGAAGTAAGCTTTTCGAAAATTAAAGTTGGAAGAGCCGACAGGGTCGATATAGGTATTCCCATTTTCGTAAGAGAAGGTAAGAGATAAGGGGGGGTGAAAGCGATCTAAAGTTGATAGAAGATGAGCGCTCGCTGATACGACACAATTGTCAGAATCGGATTAGGAAATAAGATCGAGATTCATATCCATAAAGTTGAAAATGCCGTTCACTTGCTGGAGTCCTGAGTCAGAAAAGCAGTGCGTTAGTAGGACTTCTTTGTCGGAGGAGGCATTTAAAGCAACGAAATGGGACTCATCATCAGAATGAGCCCATTTCAGCCGAGGGAGATTAAAGTCGCCCATAACTATTATCACATCGTCGGGTTGTGCGACATCGAACAGGAAGTCAATCCCATCAGCGACAAGTTGGTAGGCCCCGATGGGTTGGGACGGGCGAATGTAACAGCAAAGAACAAAAAGGCAGAAATTAGGGAGTTTAATCTTAACACATACGAATTCGAAGTTTTTGGAGACTTTTTTTTTTTTAAAAAAAGTGTGCAGTGGCTACACGCCCAAATGGCGTGTAACCACTGCGACCAAGGAGATCTATTGTGCCATAGGCCACTTTTAGGGCAGCAGTACTTCTACTCTCCTTATGAAATAATTACGCCTGCGGAGGAGTTCCTTAAATCTATTGGAGATATAATCTCTTTAAGGAAAAAGCTTCCCCTAGTACTACACAGAGCTACACACTCACATAGTATGTGTTCTGCGGTTTCGTCCTCTTCAAGGCAGAGGCGGCAGGTGATATCCTCCGAAATTCTCATTTTGTTAAGGTGGTAAAGAAGTTGACAGTGATCGGTAAGGAAGCTCACAAGCCTTTTTATGTCATTTCTGCCGTATTTTAGGATATCAACTGCCTGCCTTTGGAAGGGTTGGACAGCTCTTTTAGCCTGCCTGAGACCTTGGGAGTTATTCCAGTGGGTAAGTTTAAAGGCGGAATCGGATATTCCGCAGAAGGGTTCAGGTCCAGTGAACAACTCAGAGGAGCCCTTCCAAGTCTTTGGTGATGTGGATATCAAGAGATGTCACGTCGTAGCGGTTGTGAATTGCTAGAAGAACGCCACGACCCGAGAGATCGTCTGTGATCTCCTCCCCGTCCTTACGGAAGATGATAAAAACTGAGGAAAAAAGTTCAGAGTTAAGAATACACGGGGTTAGGTTGGTTTCGGTTAAAGCATAAATATCATAAGGTAATTTTTGGGAGTTCAGAAATACATGAGAGGTTTTAGTACGCAGTCCTCTTACATTTTGATAGTAACAACTTAGATACTTAGGAGTATTGGGAAGTGTGTTAGGGGACAGATTAGAGACGAAAATAATTGTGAAAATCGCTGCGAGATCGTTGGAGATGAGAAAGGCGCTATTTGCCAGTAGTCTTAAACAATGCCACATACCAAGAACATGGAGATAGGTAAAGGTGGTTTTTATACCCAAGGCGGGCAAGGCTAGTCACACCACCGCGAAGGACTTCAGGCAAATAAGCCTTACCTCTTTCATCCTTAAAACATTTGAAAGATTGCTTGACATTTACATACGTGGTAGAATACGCCCGGGGGACCTATCCCCAGCCCAACACGCATACACAAAGGGTAAATGTGTGGAAACTGCATGTTGCCGGGTCTATAGAAAAATCACTTAAAGATAAAGAGTTCACACTAGCTGCATTTTTGGACATTGAAGGAGCCTTCAATAATGTAAGCACCGAAGCGGTTAAAAGAACTCTAAGAAACCTAGACATCGACATCAGTCTAATTAACTAGATTGTCAGCACGCTCGAGGAAAGACATATAACCACCGAACTTAAGGGTTCAAAGCTCGAAGCATACGCCTCTAGGGGTACCTCACGGCGGGGTAATCTCCCCACTGCTTTGGGTCATTGTTCTTAATGAGGTACTACAACAACTAAGGTACAATGGCGTCAGAGCTACAGCTTACGCGGATGACGCAGGTAAATTCTTGCCTACCCTTAGCGAACAACTTGACGGAGCCCTAAATACTCTTAGCATATGGGCCAGGAACTGCAGTCTAAAGGTTAATCCCCTAAAAACCGAACTCGTACTCTTTATGAATAAGAGGAAAATACCAGAATTTGTAACACCTTCTGTTGATGGTATCCCACTCAGATTGTCCGATAGCGCAAAATACCTGGAAAAGCTCAATTGGAGATTAAATATAGAGGAAAGAATTAAGAAAGCAACAATAGCCTTTTACTCATGCAGTAGAATCTTTGGTAGAACCTGGTGACCCTCTCCCAAAATCATACTATGGATGTATATGGCTATAGTTAAACCCATACTGACTTACGGCAATCTAGTATGGTGGTCAGCTGTCACCAAATCCACCAACTTAAAGGCAATCACCAAAGTTCAAAGACTAGCGTTCATTGGCACTACCAGTGCAATGAGGACAACTCCAACAGCAGGATTCGAGGCTATTCTCAACCTGCTACCGCTAGACATCTTTATACGCACATTAGCGGCCATCAATACTATGAGAATTAGTCAGTCAGTCAAACTGGAAACCAAATAGAATAGGTCACTCGATGATTCTACTTGATAACTTTGACCTCGTGCCCATAATGGATTACATGGCGCCATATTTAGACTATGTTAGGCCTTTCTCTACCGCCTACCCTAGTATTGAAGAATGGAAAAGCAGTCATATACCTAATGCTGAGAATCTGTAGCCATCTATACAGATGGTTCAAAAATGAGACTGGTGTACGATCAGGCATCTTCTTCGACCCCCTAGGTATATCGAAATCCATATGACTTCCACACTACAGCAGCGTTTTCCAAGCAGAGGTCTTAGCAGTGGCAACAGCCGCCCGTGAGTCTGCGATAAAGGCAATGCCACCAGAAGGTATCAGCATCTTTATAGCCAGGCAGCTATAAAAGCGATTACTGCCATAGAAATTAAACTCGAAGCTTGTGAAAGTGTTGTCGAGAAGAGCGCAGGGTTCTTGGAACACAGCACAAGGTGTCGCTCTGTTTGGTCCCTGGACACAAGGGTATCCCAGGCAATGAGAAAGCCGACGAGCTGGCGAGAATCGGCTCAGCAGCCCTACCAGAACAAGTTGACCTCCCTGTGTGTATCCCGCCTTGCATACTCAAGCTCGCTGCACGGAATAAAGCCATTATAGAGGCAAACACAAGATGGAACTCCATGGAAACTTGTGCCATCACCAGGAAGCTATGGCCATCCTTCGACAAAGCAAGGACCGAGAGAATTACTCGGAAAAATAGGAAATCCCTTTCCACCCTCATGGGCATCATCATGGGGCACAACAATCTGCGGTACCACATGAAAAAACTACGCCTGACGGAGGAGGAACTCTGTAGAGGGTGTGGTGACGAGGAAGTTTTTGAGGACACTACCCACTTCCTGTGCCACTGTCTGAGTCTTCAACACTCCAGGAAAAAGTTCCTTGGTAAATATTTCTTCCAGGATCTCGAGGAGCTCTCCGGCGTTTCGACAGGAAAGATGCTGAACTTCATCAAATCATCAGGGTGGTTTGTATGCGGAAATGAAGTAAGTGACTGAGTTACATTTTTTTTTTTAGTTTCATTGGGTAAGGGATCACTTTTTCCCCCTTGGGTATCACAATGGGTCAACGCTGACCTGAGTGTGGCAGAGAGCATCCTTCCCTGCCAGCCCACTTACCTAACGTAACCTAAGGGTTTTAAATACGGCTCCAGGGTACTGGAAAAGAGACGGTAATGGCGGATGAGCCATTAATGGGCCAAGGGCAGCGCTCATATCCTCGAAGTGGGTTACTGGCATTGGCGTATCCGTCCCCTCGTCCTAGGGATTGCGAAAAAGGATCTGGTCTTCCGGTTTGGGGGTTATGCCGTTGGGTTAACTTCCCTACCACGCAAAAAACCTTCGGCTACGAAGCAACCAACAGCCTCGGATACGGATGATTTTAATGTTGACAACCCAAGCAAACGAAAAAAGAACAACGATCTTCGTGTCTAAAAATAAATAAATATTTAGCGCAACAGCTCTTTAAGTGCCAGAGCCTAGCTTCTCGCAACCACTCATGTTGTGTGCGTTATATTTTTCACACGAATGGAAGTGACCTACAGTTTAGTGCCGTACCGAAGGGCAATTTGTTTTGAGAAGCTTTTTCGAGACAACAATACTCTCGGGTGTTTGTCAGACGCTCGCGAGAGGTGGGACCGTGAAAAAACTTTTTGGTGTTTTCTGGGATTCGAACTTGGAACCTCACGCGCAGTGATCCGACACACTAACCACTTAGGCCACGGCGACACCTATCTTCGTGTCTGCACGTGGAATGTTAGTTGCGTGCAGCCGAACAACTTACGGAGGTCCAAGACTACTGCAAAGCAGACATTACCGCCGTCCAAGAAGTGCGATGGGATGGGCCGGGCAAAAGGAGGACGAAAAACTGCGCCATCTACTACGGCGATTGCTACAGGCAACAAGGACAGCATCTCTTCGGGTGAGGATTCGTAATTGGGGGCAGACTTAGGCAAGAGGTCTTGAGTTTCCTGCATGTGAACGAGCGCCTCATGACTATCCGCATCAAGGCTAAATTTGCCAACATTAGCCTAATATGCGTTCACGCCCCTCATGAGAAGGACGACGCGACGAAGGATGACTTCTACCAGCTCTTGGACAAGACGTATGAGCAATGCCCTACACACGATGTTAAAATTATCCTAGGTGATTTTAACGCAAAGCTAGGAAGGGAAGACGTCTTTAGTAGCGTGGTGGGAAAGCACAGCCTGCACGACATCACATCCGACAACGGACTCAGGCTCATCGACTTTGCGGCGGGATGAAACTTTGTCGTAGTTAGTACGCGGTTCCCACGTCCTGATATTCCCAAGGGGACATGGCTATCTTCTGATCGATTAACCTTTAACCAAATCGACCACATTGTGATCGACGCTAGGCACTCTTCCAGTATTCTGGGTGTCCGGACTTTCCGAGGAGCTAACGTGGACTTGGATCACTACCTAGTTATAGCCAAGGTACGGATGCGGATATCCAGAACGGAGCGAAATCAACGAAATACTGTGAGGAAATTTGACGTCGGGCCATCAGAGATGTCGCCTCTGATGTACTGGGTTTCTCTCGGCCACCACAACGAAACCCCTGGTTTGATGAGGAATGCCGACAAGCACATGCAGCTAAACAAGAGGCGTACAAAGCGGCGCTGCATAGAAGGACTAGAGCTGCTTACGAGCACAACGTGCGCAGGAGAAAAGAGGAACATCGTCTTCTGAGGAAAAAGAAAAAGGACCATGAGAACCACTCGATCGAGGAGATTGAGAGACTTTATTGCAGGAATGATGTTCGAAAATTTTAGCAAAAGGTAAAAAGAACATGCCAGGGTTTCAAAGCCAGAACAGAACCCTGCAGGGACGAAAATGGCAATATAGTAGTAGAATCGCAGTCGGTGCTGAGGATATGGAAGGAACACTTCTGTAGACTGTTAAACTGCGATGATGACCAATATTCCGCTGTCAGGCAGAATGAGCCATTCAACAGTAAAGATGACAGTCAAGATTCCCGTCAACCCGATCAGAATGAAGTGAGGATAGCGATATCAGCCTTGCCGCTGAACTTTTCAAGGCAGGAGGAGCTGGTAAAGAGCATGCAGCAGCTCATCTGTACTGTAAAATCTGGTCGTACGAAAGTATGCCCGATGAATGGAACATCAGCATCGTTCGCCCGATCCTGAAGAAAGGAGACCCTCTGATCTGCGCCAACTACAGAGATATAACTCTACTCAGCATCGCATATAAGATCTTGTCTGCCGTATTATGTGAACGCCTAAAACCGATCGGCAACAACTTGATAGGTCCTTATCAGTGCGGTTTCAGGCCGGGAAAGTCCACCATTGACCAAATATTCACACTACGGCAGATCTTGGAAAAACCCATGAATATAAAATCGATACGCACCACCTACCTCTTCATCGATTTCAAAGTTGCCTATGATAGCGTGTATAGAGACGAGTTATACAAAGCCATGTCTAGTCTTGTCATCCCTGTCATGCTCGTCTGTTTGTGCAGAATGACGATGGAGAACGCTCGCTGCTCCATCAAGGTCGGTAATGACCTCACCGAGACCTTTGATGTCAAAAAAGGTTTTAGACAAGGTGATCTCGAGCTATCGTGCGATCTCTTTAACATAGGACTTGAGAGAATTGTACGAAACTCACATGTCGGTACAACTACTCGCTTATGCTGATGATATTGACATAATCGGAAGAACTCAGCGGGCCGTCAATGGGGCATTTACAAGTATTGAGATCGAGTAAGCAAAGATGGGTCTAGCGGTCAATGAAAGCAAAACAAAATATACATATGTTGTCTACAAAAAAGGACACCCAACATCGGCGTCTTGGACAGTGGGTGGGTAGATGGAACGAAGGGTTACTCTTGATAATAGTTGTTTCTATAGGCTAAGAAGGCAATTGAGTAACAAAGACCTATCTCGAAAAGCTAACTCTGCATAAGACACTAATCATCCTGCTGTATGGCGCATAGCCTGGACTTTATCACAACCGGGTGGGAATGTCCTTGGGTTAGTTGGTTTGAGAAAGTTATTTGAGTGATCTTTGGTCTTGTCTGCATAGACGGCAAGTGGAGGAGAAGCTACAATGCCAAACTATACGGCCTATACAACGTCGTCGACATAGGTGGAAGAGTTCACATACAGCGACTAAGATGGCTGGAACGTGTAGAGTGGATGGTGCCCAACCAGATGGACGGCGAAGTAGACGACGGTGACACAAACAAGTGAAGGGAGTCCCCAAGCAACTCGACGTGCACAACTGGAGGAGAGGAATATTGGTTGAGTTCCAGGTCTGTCGCGGACTGTAGCGCCAACTGAGTGAGTAATACAAACGTTCTATTGATTCATTTATATATTTCTTATACCATATATTGCGGATTGTTTAATGAAATCATCCAGTTTGGCTTGAAACAAGTCCGATGTGACGGGCGTACTCGGTGACCACAGTGGATCTCGAACAACATATTCCACCCAAACTTTGCTGTACAATTGCTGCAGCAGTTCTTTCACATTCAACGCCGCTGTGTCCGTGTTTAGCACGAATCTGGAAGCAAAGCAATGAAAGCCAGGAATGTGTAGAAAATTAGGAGACTATCTCACTTTAATCCTGATGGTGTTTCCAGGAAATGCAAGGCGTACTTGTTGGTTTTGTAGAACAGGAATCCCTCTCGCGGATCGTGGGGTGAGATTTTATTGACAAACGATTTAATTGAAAACAGCATTCCGTACGTCAGCTTGGCCTCCTAAAAACAATTGAAATGCAGAGCGCTGGTGGTAAATAAATTTGAAAATCGATGGGAAAATCATACTTCCTCGCGGGTGATGCCTGATTTCTTCAATCGATTCCATTCCCCGTAGTATAGAAGAGTGCCGTATTTATCAAAAATATATAAATTATATATTGTCATATTGGGAGACTGGGTGGGAGTACTCTATTCGAGTTTATTTCTTATTTGCTTTGGAATTCAACGAAATAAGTTTCCTGTGGGATTGTTTACGTTGAATTGACAAGAGTTTGGCAGCGCAAGTCAGCTGCGAAGCGTCACTCACACGTTACGACAACTTTCAGTGATTCCAGATCCCATAAATTCCATTTGTTCAGCGCTATGCTGCAGATGCTGGTATAATTTATCACGATTTACCCTAGTACGCAATTGATGACTGGAAAAGATGACCTGCAATACATGGTGGAGATAAAACAGAAAAGAAATAATACCACAGGAATTTGAGGCTTACCAATATTTTATTCGTACTTTCAGAACAAATATTTCAATAAAATATGTAGTTTGCATCAATCTAAATACTCTTGAAGTATTTCCCGCATACCCTTACAATAGCCGCGCTTTGTTTTCCCCGTGAACTGGTTCAGTTCATATTTTTACAAAGGGTGCAAAAACAACAATTGAACCAGCACTTAAGCTGGTTCAATTTTCGTGAACCAGAATTTCTATCCCATACCTTACCACTAGATGGCTTTTCACAAAAAAAAAAGTTATATGTGTGGCGACCGGGAACGTGCAGCCACTAGAAACGCACTCCGCAGGACTTTATCAACAGCAGACAACAGATGTCGCCCTGCGTCGCTAGAGGAAAAATTCAAATGACGACACCACCTAGACTAGTGCTTTCGTCGAATTGAACAATAGCTGTGAGATCATCAGAGTGTACGCACGTATCTCTATTTTGTTATTCCATTTCTTTGCAATAAAGTAATTATTTGTTATAAAATCTAAGCGTTAGAAGTTGAGAAATAGTTTTCAGCTGATTAAAGTACAAATAAGCACCATTAGTGCACCCTGCATTATAGTTGGCTCGAGGAGCACTCTGCCGCCAGTGCCCCCTACTGTTTCCATATATGTAAAGCTTGGCAGGGTGTCAATTCCCGATCTGTGAAACTGTGAAGCGATAAATAATTTATCATTTCAGTTTTCACAGCATGTTTTCATTTTATCACTTCAGGAACACACTTAATACGTTTCTCGAACACATTGTGATAAATGCCTGTTAGGCTGTGTACTAAAAAAGTACTAAATGATAAATCCTGTCATTTATGTGTCATTTTGGCGTTTTCTTTGATTAAAAATTGATTTGTGTTGTGCTACTAAAATGTCGGAAGTAATTACTCGATTAATTATTAATAATAGACGCCGTATAACAAAGGTATTAATTTATATTAACTCGGTGCTTTGTTTCGAAGAAAAATTATATTATATTTTCTTCGTAGGAAGAAACTGAGGATGTTATGGCGTTCCCTTCGAGATATGCAGAATCCATTCGAAGTAGCTACTGAGGAGCATTTTATTCAACTCTATAGGTTTCCGGTTACGTTAGATCCTTCCAATACTTCCTCCATTTGGTCCCATCTTTTATAGCTCCGCCTAAGCTGTTTAGCTTACTGCCTAATTGCTTCCATTCATTATCCCGTGAATGGGCACCGTCGGCCGTTGTAAATCTGTAAATTGAATTTTTTTTTTAAATATATATTTACAAAATGATTATATTTCAATATATATATATTTATGTTATCGTGGGGTTACTTAGTAGTCCTTGGCCAAATCCGGCCTCTCCTCCAAATACTGAATTAAATATTCTTTTTGGGTCTTCGATGCCCTTTGTCCGCGTTTATTTTTGTTGTCCACCCTTTTTCACGACTTTTCACAGAATGAGTTGGCTGTGATAAAAAACTTATCACCTTAAGAAATTTTGACATTTGATTTCACTTTTTCACACATCGAGAATCGAATTTGAATCGGTTCGTCCTTATTCATAAAAACTAACATCGAACATTCGGTCGATATAAGCATAGAGCTGGAAAAACTTCAGTTGTGCGCGGTAAGATTTAAAAATAAGCACCTGAGCTACAATATAGCATCTGTTTACTGTCCGCAGCGATGCCCACTAGAAAAACACGACTACTTTCGTGTCTTCAATGCCCTTGGTTCGAAATTTCTTATTGGTGGAGATTTCAACGCGGAGCACACCTTCTGGGGTTCAAGATGTACATCTTCTAAAGGAAAAATTCTTTACGAAGTGGCAAACGAATTCGGTTTTTGTTTTCATTCGTCTGGAAAACCGACCTATTGGCCAACCGATTCAGGAAAAATTCCCGATCTTATCGATCTTTTTGTTACAAAAGGCATTTACGAGAAGTTTATTACAATCAAAGAATGTTTTGATCTCTCTTCTGACCACTCGCCGGTAATTTTATTACTTGGAGAAGCGCTGATTAAGAAAAAAAGGCCTCCAAGACTTATTAGCAATAGAACAAACTGGGAGGGCTTTAGAAATGATTGCGAAACAAATATCGCCTTAAATGTATCACTTAAAACACCTTGTGAACTAGAGGACGAAGTTGATCATTTCGTGGAAACAGTCCAAAGTGCGGCGTGGAGAAACACTCCTTCCAGGAGCTTTAAGATCAACCGCAACGAAAAGTATTCCAGAGAAATCATTGAACTGGTGAGGGAGAAACGAAAAGCACAAAAGAAATGGGAAACCACTCGTGCACCGCAGCATAAAACGGTCCCTAACCGACTATGCAATCGCCTTAGAGATAGTATTCGCGATTTTAAAAGCAAAAAGATAGCGACCTATCTTGAACATCTTTCCGGTGAAAGAGAATCAAATTATTCGATTTGGAAAGCGCTAAAAGGCACCCGGAAACCTTCAATGCAAGCGCTACCAAAACGATGGAAACTGGGCCAAGAGCGACGAAGAAAAGGCAGTACTTTTTGCTCCGCACTGAAAAACTACTTTCCAAACATCTACAGCCCGTAATCGACGAAAGACGTCTCATTCCTGACCATCAGTTTGGATTTAGAATTAAACATTCTACAATTGACCAAGTCCATAAAATAACTGACGTGATTGAGAAAGCTCTGGAAGGAAAAAAAATGGTTGTGGTGTATTTCTTGACGTCTCACAAGCTTTCGATAAGGTTTGGCACAAAGGCTTGGAGTATAAATTGCAACGACTACTGCCACGGCAACTCTTTCTAATCTTACGATCGTATCTCACTGAGAGACTTTTTCGTGTTAAGCACGGAAACGATTACTCTGACTTCAAGGAGATAGCGGCCGGAGTTCCACAAGGAAGTGTCCTTGGCCCGCTTCTATATGTACTCTACACGCGTGATTTCCCGCAGGAAAGAAACTATGTCATCGCCACGTTTGCGGACGATACGGCGATATTGACCACGGGCGAAACTATTGAAGCAGCAACTGGAAAGCTGCAACATGCTATTAATAAAGTCCACGCTTGGACTAATTCTTGGCGTATTGTCCTGAACGAAAGCAAATCTACTCACGTTAACTTTACCTACAAAAAAGTGTATAGATTACCTCTATATCTTAACTCGGCTCAAATACCGTACGCAAACGAAGCAAAATATCTAGGAATGACTCTAGATGTTAAGCTCAAATGGAAATCACACGTAAAAAAGAAACGCGACGAACTTCAAAACAAATACCGACAAATGTACTGGCTACTCGGAAAACATTCGAAGTTGAGCCTACATAACAAACTGCTTATCTATAAGTAAGTGCTAAAGCCAATGTGGACGTATGGTATACAACTATGGGGTTGTACTAAGAAAAGCGATGGAAACATCATACAAACTTTTGAAAATAAAGTTCTTAGAGCGATCGCTAACGCACCGTGGTATGTGCGTAAGGAAGATATTCATCGAGATCTGGGAATTCCCAGCGTCGTCGAAGAGATAACAAAATTTGCGCGTAAACACAAAGATCGTGTTCACTTCAAAGGACAAAACCTTTTGACCTCGCGTCATGGCATATGAAGGTCGTGAAAAAGGCAGGAACTTTCATCGGAATTTAACCTGTCTAAAGTGCTACATTTATTTTTAATCACATACGAACATCTTTTTCTATAATCACGATTCTCGTAAGCGAAAATAAAACTACTGGATAAGCGTCGGCTTAGTTGTAGTAATAATATTGAGGAGAGGTGTTTTTTTAATGAGTAAAAATCTCACACTACCATAAGCACGCGCCGTCGGGCCTTATGGTGTTTTTGAAAGATTTTTCACCTGCTCTCGGCAAAAAAAAAATAATTTTTCCTTTTAGTCGGAAAAAGAGTCAGTGTCATAACGGCATTCGCGTGGCAACTAAATTAAATTAGTGTTTTTTCTTGATTGTTTTCATTTCAACCAACAAATGATTACCGAATGGAAAAATCAAACACATTTTTGGGTGCAATAATAATATGTCCATACAAGGGACTGTAGACAAAATGCTTAAGAAAAACCCGCAAAATTGTTAACAAAACCATTTGTACTTGCATAAAAAATAGACATAACGAAATTTCTTAAGCTATGTACTGCAATTCAGAGCAACATTTTGCTGTAGACACAATTTAGCCTACGTCTCTTATGACAACAAATTTTAAGCTACCATAAATTCATTTTTCTGCGGCCGATATACGAGTACCTACTTTATGAACGTAGTCGTGAAATTCGCCGCTTTGACATCTAATGCCATGAAAGTAAACGCAGGTACTAACTTTTGAAATAAAGTGAGTATAAAGTGAGTAGAGCGTTTTATTGAGACTCAAAAGTGAGCTAGATATAATTCTCAAAAAAACACGCATATAGTTGCATAATATAAAAATAATCAAATCTAATAATTACATGTTTTAGACTACAAAATCTCTCTTTTCGGGCTGACGGCAAATGCCAATGCTATACTTTGTGAATTTGTATCTCTGGATTCATTCTTTTATTGTGTAATAAGATCACATATTTAATCTTAATAAGACTGTTCCGCTCCAATATTGAATCCGTGTTGTTATATTGATGCAGCACATGGAGAGGGACCACTACAATTACCATAAAGCTGCAAACGTTCGCTAATATGTGCCTGCGCAACATCTTAAGGATTTTCTGGCCCAATCGTATCTCTAACGAACACCTTTACGAGAGAACGGATCAGGAATCAATAGGCACAACCATCCAACGACGAAAGTGGCAGTGGATTGGTCACACGTTCCGAAAGGGTGACAGTATCAATAATAAAACTTTTTTATAACTACAATTCAGTGAAACGAAAGACGGCGCCCGAGTAATATCAATGATCATGCTTTGAAGGGACATGTTAAATGCTGAATTTTTCTTTTCTGGCTTATTTTTGACAAATAAAATTCATAGTACGACTACAACATTCCATCGTTGTCAAAATAAAATCAGAGAACTAAAAGCACCTGTGTCAGTTATTAAAAGACCCAACCAAGCGGGTACATCGAGCTAGCCTCTTTTAATGAATTCCGACAAGCTTCCACATCCGCACCTGCACAACAGGTGCAGTGCAGACAATAAAAAAAATAAAAAGTTGGCAGCACTTTCAGAAAATTGCACTCGATGGCAAAAATATCACATCTCCAAACAGCTGTCAGTGGCATTTTTACAAAGAAGTGTGCATCCCACGATACGGATGCGTAAATAAACGAGAAAAAAACCAAAACACTGCAGCAAATAAGATTTGTTTATTTTAATTGAATCACAGAGCAAATCCGCCGTTAAAATGGCGACCATGGAGAGGCCCAAAGTCCAGGTAAACCCAATTTCCCTTCTCACATTCCCCATACCCACTGCATTCCTTTGTATTCTTATCGGCGGCGATTTTACCATATTTTTCCGTCGCAGAAAAAGAAAAGAACCAAGAAACCGGTGATTAAGGAGGAAAAACTACTTACCGGCTCCGAGGAGGAGGACCGCAGGCTACCAACCACGTCCAAGGAAGCTCCGAAGGCCGTCTCGTCGATGGATATAGATTTCCCAACAACAAAGTGCGACGACATCGTTAGTCACGACTGCTTCGTATCGGTGGAGTTTCAGTCAAGCGATAAGATATCACTCGATGACCACGAACTGTTGAGCGCCGACGAAGACGATAAGCAGGAGGAGGAGGGGACAGTCGTAGTCATCGAGGAAAAAGAGCACGAAGCGCCAGCAACACCCGTCACAAGTCCCCTAAGCATACCCTGTACAGTACCAGGGCCGACGGATGACACGACAGTCCACCCCGGAACGCCACAGCCATGGACCCAAAATTTCGAAGAGCCAACAGCTCCAGTTCTCGACGAACCCAAGACAGCGACGTTATTCGACTTCAAGCCCGCTGCCAGCGTCAAGTACCCAGATCTCTCGAGCATGACTCGCGTTGAAGCGAAGCCTGAGGTTTTCTATCAGACCTACAAACCGAGCTCGACAGCCTCTGCTGTGAGTCGCCTGAAGCCGTTCACAATGGAACAGCTACGGGAGATCTACTACTGCCAGGACATAGAGATGGTTAAACAATTTGAACTGGAGTTTCTAATGAATTCCCTGTTGGAGAATTGTGACGGTGATCCGTTGTATGTACTGCTGCTAGCCTACTTCCAGCTGCAAAGCAAGCTAACGATGAACCTGACTGACGTGGAGAACCACAAGGCACGATTCGAGGCGCTGCGGAGTGATATTTGGACGCGGGTCCAGAAGACAGTGAAGTCCAGCGGTATTTGCGGTGACAATGTGGCTGTGTATGCCACCAAGACTTATGAGTAAGTTGTTGCTGCGACTTTTGGTGGAGATTAGTACCATTTTCTGTTCCCACAGGGTTGCAGTCATCAGTGAACAGCACTTGACGTTGGCCATTAACGAATTGAATCAATTGCATCAGTTAATTTGCTATGCATACTCTGGCAACGTGGTGAATACCAGCTTAACTAAAATAAAGGTATGTATACACCAATTCAGTGGTTGTACCCAGTGGTAGTGAGGCAAAATCTGCTTTATGTTGTTCTTGTCTGGTGGGCTGCACTAAAAATAAAGTGCAACACCAAATCCATCAAACGCGTACAAAGGCCAGCATGCATGTGCATCGCTGGTACCCTTAGGTCTACTCCCACAGCTGCCCTAGGGACACCTACATATTTTTCCCCTTGACATCTTTGGCAAGACAGTAGCCTTAAGACAAATGGAGTCTCAAAACTGGTCAAACTTTTATATTGGCCACTATTCATACAATTCCCAGTGAAACAGATTAGATAGCTCCATTTGATGACTTTAATATCACGTACAGTACCATTATACCAGACAGATCTGCATTGGATAGAGGCAATATTTTAAATGATTCCGCAATTGAGGTCTACACGGATGGATCCAAAACATCGGAAGGTACTCCGACTTCCGGAACATTGTAACATACGAGTATTTCAAGCGGAAGTGTCGGCAATTCAAGAGGCCACATACACTCTTTTGCTCGATAGATGGTAAGTGCTGTACATAGACAGTCAGTCAGCAATTAAAGCTCTCGAAGCGTCAACAATAAGACCTAAGATTGCTAAACAATACCGTGAAACTTTTAACGAGATTGGTGATAGAGGTTATATTACTCTATGCTGGAACCTCGGACACATATATTTCGGGCAACTGTAGTGCAGGTGAACTAGCCAAATTGGGCAGTGGACGGCTCCTAACTGACAACAGAGCGGTACCGGCCAACCCAATACAAACTTTGTCTGTTCACCGAACCTCTATTAATCGTAAACAACAGGTGGATCAGTATACGTAAATACGTGTATATCGATCAAACAAACAGAGTTGGTCTTTATTGGATGTAAAGAGAACTAAACGATTTCTGTCTTCAAATAGACGAAATGCATATAGGCCTTACAGTAGGAATAATTACCGAACTCTGTCTGCTGTTGCTATTGTAGCAATTATGTATATCCGTATGGGTTCAAACGTTACGGGGTTGTCGGTATGGTCGAGGCCCAAAAATGCGGCTGCTTCGACTGGGTGTGTTCATAAAGATTTTGGTGTTAGTGTTGTGGGGTGCGACCGACAGTTGAATAGGTGGACGGTGTTATATGGTGATGAGCCGCAGTCCGGACATTGATCAATTATGCTGCCGCGTGCGGTTTCTTTGATAAGAAGTGCCTAGTTATAGGTGAACCCCACATGCGGATCAGTAGTAATGCGGTGAAGTGGGGAGAAGAAGAAGAGTTGTCGCGTATGCGGTGCATATAATCGTTCAGCACAGACCTCCAGCCGGATCGAAGTTGAGCAAGTGTAGATCTGGTACGTCTGGGGAGATGTTGTTCACTTTTATGTATTGGTGGTGGACGTCCGCATGATATTAATCTGGCGGTTATCAAGCGCGATTCTGACTGCATTCTGATGGATTGAATTCAGTGCCAATTTAAGGCTTTCACAAACCGCCGCGATAGCGATAACGCTAACTATCGCCATAGCGATAAATAACTATACACACCAGCGCTATAGCGATAGAAGTCTTTTTTGTACTTCGCATTATCCAAATCATAATAATGTTGGATAATTTTTCACAGAAGAAATCAACTTTTCCACAGCCACCATTGCGCGATAGAGCAATAGAATGTAACATGCAGCGATAGCCACGTTCTCGCCACAATCGCCGGTGTATATCGCACTCGGTATGCGTGAACAAACTTTAATACACGTGTTGCGATAGATCGCTATTACTATCGCTATCACGGCGGTTTGTGGAAGCCTTTATAGCTCGCTGGATCCAGTGGTGTATGAGATAAAAACCGGTTTACCTCTTCATAGTATGTACGAATATCTGATCGAGTATGCCTCAGTGGTGTGATGAGGCTGAGTAAGTCTTTGTTAGGGTGATCGGGATGGTTACAAGCTACTCGTAATAATAACTGTTTTGGGAATAGTTTTTTTTCGAACCCCGCCATCTTCCCTTCCCAACCGCGCGAGGGGACACACTTACGCGCGAGTTACATATTTGTATGGTGACCTCCATTAACGTGTCGGGCAATAACCTTAAGTTATTGTCACTTATTGATACAGCACATTTTGCATTTATTGTCATATAATACATGTCGGGCAAAAACTTGTCGACATAGCATTTCTCCATTTCTTCACATAAAACATATCGGGCAACAACCTTCAGTTGTTGCTACTTATTGATGTTCAGGCAATAACCCCGAATCGTGGCTCAAGTTGCAAAAGTGCATGTACAGGTGACTGATTAATCAGCTTGATCAATCGTACGCATGGTCAATCAATTCCAACTGGCATGATTAGATTGAGTCAGAGTGTAACATTTGAACAATAAAGATTTACTTGGAAGTTATTAATTTGATTATTCGTGTTTTATTTAATTCGCGCGTTAGCAAGATATCGGTTCATAAATTTTGCAATATATGCCATTTAGCTTCTCGGTTATCATTTTTCAATTCATATTTCAATATCATAATTCAATTGTCCGATTTTAAAAATTTCACAATTTCTTCTTTAAATTTCTTCAAATTGTTTATGTTCTTTATTTCATTCGGGAGACGATTAAACGGTTTCAAACCTTTGAACATTAAAGTATTCTTAGCCCGCGCGGATGATTTCAGTTCTTATTGAAAATTTTAAGCACCTCTAAGGTTATAAGGCTGACTTTCACTTACGTATCTTAGATTGTTAAAAAGATAGTTGGGGGGCATTTCGTTTTTCATTTTAAAGACGAACACTAACACGTTTAGGTTGATTTGCTGCTTTATACTTAGCCATTTAAGCCTTTCCAGCATATCCTTTATGTGGGTTAGTCTTGCGCACTTGAGAACTATCCTCATGGCTTTATTTTGGAGCCTTTGTAGCCTTGTTAAATCTCCTTCCGTTGATAGATAGAGTATTGTTGAACAATATTGGAAATTAGGTCTTATCATTGCATTATATATTCTTATCGCTGTAACAGTAGATATTTTTTGCCGAATTCTGCTAAGGAAATATATTTTATTGCATACTTTCTTACATATATAATGAATATTGGCTCTCAAACTCATCTGGTCATCAATTATTAAACCAAGATATTTAAATTCATTCACAAGCTCTATGTTTATTATGCCTGGCTTGAGAAGCGGGGAGTCCCGGCAATTCACATTTAGAAGTCGGGAAAAACCATAAAAAACATTGTATTGGGGGAATCCCGGTAATCCACATTTAGATGTTGTTTGGGAAAACGCCAGTACAGTTTAAGTTTAGGCGATAAATGTAAATCGTAGTCCTTAAGCAAAAAATTGATACATATTTCTGCATAAACAAAAATTAATTATAATTCAGGTTCATCCAACTGTTCCATCAAATGTAGAGGAAGAATGGCAACTGTTTTCAACAGCGGTTATTGCCTCTGCGGGAGATGTTTGTGGAGTGAAGCGGCTTGGTGTGGGTGGCTGGTGGTGAGAAAAGGACTGCTTGGTTTAAAACACCGGGAGTTCAAGAAGCCATCAGAGAGAAGAAGAGAACCTTTAAGGTGTGGATTCACTTGGGGAACTCCGATTCTCGAAATCGGTACACTGAGGCGCGAAGAACCTGCAAGTACGCTGTGAAAACAGCGAAAGAACAGTCTTGGAAGGAGTTTCGCGAAAAATTGGAACGTGACTACGTATCTGCAAATAAGATGTTCTGGCAGACCGTCCGCCGACTCAGAGGAAAAAAGTTGAATATCGTTGAAGGAGTTAAGTCCAAAGACGGCATACTTCTTTCCAATGAGAAGGACATCTTACGCAGATGGAGCGAGCACTTTTCAGAATTGCTCAATCCCGAACAGGGCACCGAAGATGACAGACCTATTGTCGAGAGTTGGGCGGAAAGTAGTCCTATGGTAGAGGAAGTAACTTTGGCGATCAAAGCGCTAAAAGTTGGCAAATCTGCTGGTGTGGATGAAATTCGACCAGAAATGCTCAAGGCTTTAAGTAAAGAGGGAGTGCAATGGCTCTCGCGTGTCATTAACGTGCCCTGGGAATGCGGTGAAGCACCTGGTGATTGGCAAATGGGGGTGATAGTTCCTCTTTTTAAAAAAAGGGGACAAAAGAGATTGCGCCAACTACAGGGGTATATCCCTTTTAAGTCTCCCTGGAAAAGTCTTCGCTAAGGTGCTAGAAACGCGTTCCAGAGCAGTGGTTGAGGACAGTTTGGGGGATGAGCAGTGCGGTTTTCGTCCCGTTAGAAGCACAGCCGACCAGTTATTCACTCTCAGAATGGTTTTTGAGAAGGCCTGCGAGTATGCCAAACCTGTCTACACTTGTTTTGTAGATTTGGAAAAAGCATATGATAGGGTTCCTAGAGGCAAACTCTGGAGTGTTCTGCAGGAGTATGGGATTGATGGTTCTCTGTTAAGGGCGAATCAGTCTTTATATACAAACTGTAGATGCTGTGTTCGGATAAACGGTGTTAAATCAATACCTTTCACTGTTGGTGTTGGACTCTGCCAGGGGTGCGTTTTGTCACCTCTCCTCTTCATTGTATATATGGATTGAATGTTGCAGCGCAGCCGTGGCGGGGAATGTTTCAAAGTGGGAGACCTAACGATTAGTCATCTGCTCTTTGCTAGAAATAGATGGTTGGACCAAGTCCGACATCTCCTGGAGCCGCCTAGGGATTCCTTCTGATGAATTGGAGTCAATGGCGGAAGATAGAGAACGATGGAGAGTTCACCTGAGCATCCTACCCCCGCGACCCCCACGAAGGATTAGCGGGCCATTGAAAATGTACGTATGTACATATGTATGTAAAAAAAAAAGCAAAAACAACGTAGTGCCTAGTTGGTTAAGCTAAAACGAACACAAATCAGCTGCGTTGTCGATGTTTTCACTGGACACTGTCTTATAGGCCAACACGCCAAAAGAGTTGGCCTCTTCTCCAACGACTTCTGCAGAAGCTGTAGGGACGAGGAGGAGCAGGAAACCATCCTTCACCTCCTATTGTACTTGTCCAGCCCTGTCGCATAAAAGAATGCTTCATCTAGGCTCCCCCTTCCTTGACGACCTCGGCGACCTGGCGTCCTTAGACGTCATGAGCATCCATCGCTTTATCAAAAGCTCCGGTTGGTTTTGTTAGTATCACAAAGGACCTTCACTGGTCTAATTGTGTCTGCACTCTGGTGTGGACAGCCAACCTAACCTAACCTAGTTATTGTGAAATCATTTAAGCATGCGACGATATTACATGGTGCGTAGGATATTTGACAGATTTCGGAAAAAAAAATAAAAAATCCTCAAAACTTATGAAAAAGAAAGTTTATTATAGAATATAATTAGCATAGCACATAAATATATATATGCAAGTCTGTAGCCCGTATGTATTCAAAAAAACACAATTAACATCGACAGCAGTCTTAATTAATGACCGGAACGTGAGCATGTTCAAATTAAATGGTCCTTGTTAGTCATCATTTGGACAATGGATCCTTTATACCACCTTGATCAAAAAGTTCCCGGAATAAAAACCGTGTGGCGCTCCCATCATTCCGATTTGAGTTCTGTTTTCTTTGTTAAGTTGGTACATCTGTGGTTGATATTCCCTCTAAATCTTAGCGTCATAGCTTGATATTTGCAAAAGTTACGTACCCAAGAGTACATCTATCTCTGTGTGTGTTGGCGATTTTTTACAATTTTAGAAATGGATTTAAATTTGCAACAACGAACTTGTATTAAATTTTGCGTAAAAAACGGATTTAATGGTGCGCGAACGTTGGAAATGTTGGAAAAGTGTTTCGGCAACGATTCTCGAAAGAAAACGGTCGTTTACCAGTGGCACGAGCGGTTCAAAAGAGGTCGTGAGTCAATCGAAGATGATGAACGCAGTGGCAGACCTTCGACATCGAAAACCGACGAAAACATTGATAAAGTAAAAGAAATGTTGGTCAATAACCGCAAATTAACCATCAGAGAGATAGCGGAGGACTTGAACATTGCCTATGGATCCGTCCAAGACATTTTGGTTAATGATTTGGGTTTCCGTCGTGTAGCAGCAAAGTTGGTGCCAAAAGACCTCAATTTCATGCAAAAAAGAGACCATGTTGACGTCGCAAAAGACATGATTTGCGAGGCTGAATCCGATCCCACATTCATCAAAAGGATCATTACTGGAGACGAGACGTGGGTTTATGAGAACGACACGCAATCCAGACATCAGGCAAGTGAATGGCGATCACCAAATGAGCCGAGACCAAAAAAAACCACGTCGTTTTCAGTCAAAAAAGAAGGCAATGCTCACGGTTTTCATGGATTACAACGGTGTAGTGCATCATGAATTTTTGCCAGAAGGCCAGACAGTAAACAAAAAGTATTATTTGGGCGTTATGAGACGTTTGCGTGAAGCAATTCGCCGAAAGAGACCAGAATTGTGGGCAGAAAACTCGTGGATTTTGCACCATGATAACGCACCGTCGCACAGTGCCATCATTATTCGTAATTTTTTGACGAGAAATGCAACAAATACCATCCAACAGCCACCGAATTCACCTGATTTGGCTCCCTGTGACTTCTTTCTGTTCAATCGAATTAAAAAAACCATTACGGGGAACGCGTTTCAGCAGCCGAGTGGAAGTAATGGAAAAATCGCAGGAAGCACTGATGGACATACCGAAAACCGAATATAAAAAATGTTTCGAAGATTGGATCAAGCGCTGGCATAAGTGCGTTGCAGTTGATGGGGATTACTTTGAAGGGGACAATATAGATTTAGATGAATAAACTTGTATTTTTAATTTTCTAAATAAATTCCGGGAACTTTTTGATCGAGGTGGGAGGTTGGATGCAATTGTGGGGATATTTATTCGTTTTAAGTTATCCAACGGAATATGATGAGTTAGGTGCCCATAAGCCTGGTGTTACGTAATCATGGAAATTGATCGTCATCCATTCCTAAGTCTTGCGCTGGCGCAGAATCCTGCTGGAACACGTATGATCATCCTTCATTCACACTATCTAAACATATATATATCTCTGGCACCTCAATGTATCCGGCAGTGTTCACTTAACATGACCTTTACTGCTTACTACTCCAAAGATCGTACTGGCAGCAAACTTGGTATGCGTCACATGGGGAATATCTCAAGGCTCTGCACACAGCCAGCTGTCGTTTCTTCTATTGACCATCGAGCGTTCGTTGATTTTGTTTTCATCAGAAAAAAAAGTCAAAGAAAAAAATCAAAGGTTCAGATCTTGTGAATGCTTCAACTTCTTAAGGAACCACTTTCCTCCGACATAAACTGGCCACTTCTCCTCGCATAGGTTCCAGGGCGTTCTGGTGTATACGAACACTTGTTGAACAAGTTCCGGGGCTTTTCTTACTATCCGAAAGTGTTGAATGTTGTTACGTTTCGAAACAGGTTAGATATTGCCGCCAGAAGCCCTTAACTCGACGCGAACCTTGTGAATGAACGATAGAGCGGCTTTCAAAAGGTGCGATATTTTGTTTCGGTCTGCCCATATGAAAATAATCATACCGTTTCACTGCATTTCTTTTGTTAGACATTTATCTGACCTGGAAAATACTTAGGGCCGATTTTTCGATAGTCAGATAAACAATCAGCCAGGGATAAACTGTCAGATAAACAATAATTGCATTTTTCATTAGTCGTATAGCAACTTCTCGAGGAATATAGCACTGATTATCTAGTAGATAAAGAGTGGAATAAATCTAGTCGTTAGTTAGCAATCAGACTGTTTATCTGACTATTGAAAAATCGGCCCTTAAACGTTAGCTATCAACGCGAAGCTTAAAGTTTCCTGTCCATCAGTTCTCAAGAGATAATGGTTTATAAAGATAAACGCAATCTGCAAACTAATATTTGTATCGATCCATGTTTGAACAATTAAATTACGTTCGGAATTGCGATATCTGCAAGTAAAAACAATTTTATAAGTTTGATTTTTCGGATTTTTAGCAGACAAATTCCGTTCAAGCAAATTAGGCTTACCCTCCAATTGCGACAGCAGATTGCACATACATTCTCTACGATATGCTTTGTAATGTCTAATCCATGCTACTAGACTTTGGAATACCTTTCCCAGTGAGGTTAGTTGGAGATGATCCTCCGAGAGGAAACTATTCAATTGCTGCTCCTTTACAAGAAGAACTGACCTCTGGGTGTGTACTTGTAAGAGCCCGATTTATTTTTGAGACCATGTTACGCTGCTAAAATACACACAGTTGTGGTGATTTTTAAATGTTTTCCAATAAAATTGTTTCATTTTGAAAAAAATGTCTGCTAGTAACATAGCTTTTACAGAGTGACTGTTAAGATCGTATTCATAAGTCCAGAACCGAGTTTAAAACCTTTCCATTTTCATCTTCTAGCAGCATCATCACAGAGTTCAATAATTTCCTCTCTGATGATGATCGCCGAGTAGTTTTACATGGAAAGCTGCTTTATAATTTAGTGGCTTGGTATAAGACATGACAAAGCAAATCGTAAGGAATTAATGTGTAATCTTATCGATCGATCTTAATCGATCGTTTCGAAAAGTTGGACGCCGAACCCATTATGCTTGGATGGAATTTGAATGTTAAAAGTCCTTAAAATAAATATTTGAAATTGTTTTTACTTACAGATATTTCAATTCTGAACATTCGTTCAAAGTGCTTTTGAATTCTTCAGAAAAGTATCCATTCCACTAAGACCACCCTTAGTATTACTTATCAGGTTCAGCGATAGAATTACAAAGATAATCGTTGTCGCGCAGTTATACATATATGCTGAATAGCATGCATGTCTTTTTCGTGATCATCACAAGTAACACTTGCTTAGTCATGTATGCTAATGATAGCGCTTCCGCTGCCGCTGGACAAAAATGTTTTCTCGTGCAATTTTCCAACAATGTTCCTTCTTCTTCTTCTTCCTTTTATCAGCGAGGTTATGATCCGAAAACTAGGGATCACAACCCTCCCACTTCACCGCATTTCTACTGATCCGCCTGTGGGGTTCGCCTATTTGACCTCAGAAAATATCGGCAGGCCTGCCGATTTTGGATCACTCGGTTACTGAGGCTAATGAAATGCCGATGTCGTCGCATTTGTCTGATCCAGGCGTTTATAGGCCTGCCTTCCCTACATCGCGATGTCTTTGGAACGTGCATAGATATTGCCTTTTTTACAGGGTTCAAATGATCTCTTCTTTGAACGTGGCAATACCAGCTGAGCCGGTCGCGCTCTAATTTTCGTACGATGGTTTCCTTGATGTGAAAGCTTCCACGGATCTTCGAACTTCTTATTCGATCAAGCTTGGTCACTCCTGCTGTCATGCGAAGCATCTTCATCTCAGCTGCCGTTAATTTACTCTCATACTTTTTGTACATCGTCCAACATTGTGAACCGTATGTGAGCGCTGGACGTACAACTGCGGTGTAGAGCCTTCCTTTCAACTTAGGGGGCATTTTTCTGTCACAGAAGATAGCGGAATTTTCTCGCCACTTCATCCACCCTACGCTTACACGATGATTGATGTCGTCATCACAAGTTGCTTTGCTATTGATCATAGATCCCAGATATTTGAACTTTTCGCACTTGGGAAGCACTGTTCCATTCAAATAAATGTCTGGAATAGGCCTGAGTGGATCAGAGAACGGGCAGCACAAGTACTCTGTCTTTTTTGAACTAATGCGATACCCATTTCCCTCCAAAACGTCCACCCACACATCAAGTGCTCGTTGCAGGGATGTAGGATCCTCACTTATGATGGCTCCATCGTCGGCAAAGAATAACTGATGTACCTTGGGGTCCATCACTTTACCTTCAAGCAGATAATCAAGGACTGTAATAAAGAGCAAAGGACTTAAAACGCTTCCCTGGTGCACCCCGACTTTGATTCGGAACTCTTCGGTTACTCCAGCGGGGCATCTTACTTTTGTCTTTGCTCCTTCGTACATGTCCATAATCATCTGTACATAGGTTTCTGGAATCCCTCGATGTCTTAGCGCCACCCATATCAGATCTCGTGGTTGTCTGTCGAATGCCTTTTCAAAGTCAACCAATACAATATGCAAATCCCTTAAGGAATCACGATGTTTTTCCATTATGATCCTTATACTTTGGATTGCATCTGTGGTTGATTTACCCGAGACAAACCCGCACTGATCATCAGATAGCCGTATTATTTTTCGCAGTCGGCCACCTAATACCCGCTCAATGATTTTCATGGTGTGTGACATCAGCTTGATCGAACGGTAGTTATCACAGTTTCGCGTATCACCCTTCCCTTTGTATACAGGGAGAAGGTAACTTTCCCTCCATTCATTCGGCATTGGATCACCTCTCACGAATTTGGAGATGAGAATTCTGAGCCATCTGAACCCGATGTCTCCCATCTTTTTCCAGAACTCAGAGGGAATCTCGTCTGGCCCAACCGCTTTTCGTTTTTTGGAGTATTTGACCGCCTCACTAACTTCTTCGACTGTAATGTCGGGTATTTGTTCACAGTTAGGGGTGGCTCTTGGAAAGTATAGCCGGGGAAACTGTTCATTCAAAAGCTCTTCACAATACTGCCGCCACCTCTGCAGAATTTTGTCGTCATCCACAAGAAGCTGGCCATGAGCATTGCTAATGAACTTTGGCGAACGAATCTCCTGAGCATTCTTCCTTCTTTGGGCGGCTATTTTGAAGATAGTGGCACTCTTGTTCATATTGTGTCTTCGCAGCTCCTGGATAGCCTGGTTTGCATCAGCAACCGGGGAAAATATTTTATCCAGCTCCCGATACAGGCCCTCCGTACTCTCTGCTTGAAGCTGGGCGCACTTCTTCTTCGCTTTTTTCTTGCAGCATCTGTATTCCATTTCGAGGCGAGCTTTTTCGTCACTATTATTAGAGGGGCACTTTGACCAAGCTTTGAAAGCCGCTTTCTTCTCATTTATCACTTTCTTAGCTTCATCACTCCACCACCATGTTTCTTTGGCGTGTTGACGGTGGCCTTTTGAAGCTCCTAGCAGTGATTTGGCCTTCTTTAAGCAAGTTCGCTGTAGGGAATCCCACATATTTTGTGCTCTGCACTCTTCATCCTTAGCTCCGTTGATGGTATGAGAGAGGTAATTCTTCATTACGAAAACAAAAGCCTCGCCTTTTTCTTTGTCCAGATTGTACCACTTGATTTTCTCAGAGACCCTTGTTTGTTTGCTTTTCTTTGGTGTTTTCATAAAAATTTCTGTTAGCAGGAGACGGTGTTGTCGAGCGATTGCCTCTCCCAGGATCACTTTGCAATCTTTTATCCGAGGCTTCATGAAACTGCCTACCAAATGGTAGTCAATCTGAGTTTCATCTCCACCACTGCTGTAAGTGATCAGGTGTCGGCTTTGTTTGATGAAGATGGTATTTAACACGATAAGACCGTGTGATTTGCACATGCTTAGGATGTCTTCACCAGGAAGGTTCCTGGTGCCATATCCTAGTCCTCCATGGCAGTCTTCATAGTCTTCGTTTGATTTCCCGACATGTCCATTCAAATCTCCTCCAACAAGTAGAAATTCTTCCTTTGGGATGTTCTTAAGGAGATTGTGGAAATCTAGCCAAAATGCATCTTTATCTCTCTGATTGTACCCATCGTGGGGAGCATATGCACTGACAATATTCCACACCTCTCCTTGTATTACTAGTTTGAGAGACATCAAACGGTCGCTGGACTTCGAAATGCTCAAGACGTTATCAAGTAGCTCTGCCGCAAGGATGATACCGATTCCGTTCTTAGACTTTTCCGTTCCGTAGTAGAACATCTTGTAATATTTTGTCCTAACGTCCAAGAAACGCGCCCGATTCCCGGTGTTTTTCCATTTCGTCTCTTGGACAGACAAGATGTCCACCCGCCTTCTATTCATCATCTCTTCCAGCTCGTAACTTCGACCGGTCATGCTTCCAACGTTCCAACTCGCGACCCTTAAATTGCGTCCAAACTGTTTCATTATGTTGCTAGCCCCCGGAATCCGTATAGCTCTGACCCGAACATTTCTGCTCGGTCCAGGATCAGTACCATGCACAGCAGTGGTAGTGCCTGGCGGGGTAGTGCCTTTCCTTTTTGCAAGTATTATCATAATGATACAGTTTTGCAATACAATTTTTGCACCATATTGCGATGGTGTTTGTTGTTTGACACGTGCATGCTCCTGTTTTAGTATTGTTTGATCTTTCTTTTATGACACCGGTGATCTCCAGTCGTGTCAACCCACGGACTCGCATGCACACTTGTGGGAGGGTTTTTATGGTAGTATATGTGTCGCTAGGCTCACTTGGGTGTTATATTGCCTAGATCTGATTTGTCCCCTTAGTCGCCTTTTACGACAAGCGCTAGTTGTTGGGGGGCGCTGCAGTGATATTCTTAACCCGTCCCTGCACGGGGATTTCCAACAATGTTCCATTCTCTCGTATTAGAAATACAAATGACGAGAAAATTGACTGTATAAGGATCGTAAAGAGGATGATTCACAATTCGTTCTGTTGTTTTCGGTCCCGAAATTACTCTAAATCTTGTTTATATACCAAACACCATCAAGTGTTATCTTATCAAATCGGCTGTTATCGGTTATTTGATACGAACTTAAATAGATTTCAAATATGTAGAAGTGGGAACAAATCATCAAAATGTCTATTGGAGGAGTTCCGGCAATTTACATTTAGAAGTCGGTAAAAACAATTAAAAAAATTGTATTGGGGGAATCCCGGTAATCCACATTTAGATGTTGTTTGGGAAAACACCAATACAGTTTAAGTTGGCGATAAATGTAAATCGTAGTCCTTAAGCACAAAGTTGATACATATTTTTGCATAAATAAAAATGAATTATAATTCTGGTGAAAATGTCAGTTAAACAATCAACATGTAGATGTTTATACAAATTATTAAACTTAAAACAAAAATTAAAAGTTTTTGAATGTGTAAAAAGTGGAATGAATTACAAGAAAATTTTAGAAAAGCTTAACATAACTAAATGTACATTTTACGACATAAAGAAAAATAAAGACAAATTAGAAAGCTTTGTTGAATCTGAAACAAAATCGAATAAAAATATAATTAGACTGAGAGAGCCAAACTTTAAAAAAATTGACAGTGCCGTTTACACTTGGTATTGTTCGCAGAGATCCAGTGGTGTTCCTATTCGTGGAATTGAAATTCAAACTGCTGCCATACGTTTTGCACAGACCCTTGGAGAACCCGATTTCAAAGCTAGCGGTGGTTGGTTATCACAATTTAGAAACATGGTATTTTAAATAGAAAAGTGGTTGGAGAAGCCCTAAGTGCTGACACTGAAAATGCAGAATTATTTAAAAGTGATTTTAAAATATTTGTTCAGGAGCAAAATCTTTCTGATTTCGCAGATGAGACAGATAACGCAGATGAGACAGGAATTTTTTGGAAAACAATGCCAGATACAACACAGGCTGGTAAATCGGACAAAAACGATTCTGGCCATAGGCAGCCAAAAGATCGTTTATCGGTTTTGTGTTGTGCAAATGCGAATGGTTCTCACAGAAACACGCTTGCAGTTGTAGGAAAATCGACGAAACCAAGAGTACTGAAGGATATTATGGACAAGTTACTTACTTTACTGTCCTGTATCCCCTTGTGGGTCCCAGGGCCTCTACTACGCCTACGCGCCATCGTGTACGGTTCCTGACAATGTGTTTGAGTTCTCCCCAACTTTTCCCTAACTGCCGTGCCTCCTTCTCGACTGTTCTGCGGCATGTTCTCCTCGGACCGCCAGGTCTTCTGCCATCCTGAGTTAGAGGGTTCCATTGCATAGCATGGTTTGCTATGGAACTGTTACCCTTTCGGAACGTGTGACCAATCAACTGCCACTTCCGCCATTGGATGGTTCTGCCTATTGGTTCCTAACCCGTTCTCTCGTAAAGGTGTTCGTTAGAGATACGATTGGGCCAGAAAATCCTTAGGATATTGCGCAGGCACCTATTAACAAACGTTTGCAGCTTTCTGGTGATAGTAGTGGTCACTCTCCACGTGCTGCAACCATATAGCAGCACGGATTCAACGTTGGAGCGGAACAGTCTTATTTTGGTGCTCAAACTGATTGCATTGCTTTGCCATATTTTGGACAACATCCCGAACGCGGACTTTGCTTTGGCGATCCTGTTGGCTATATCCAGTTCGGTTCCACCATCGGTCGAGACAATACTCCCAAGATACTGGAAATCCTCTACTCTCTCTACCGGTTGTCCAGCAATGCATATCCGCAGGGTGTTGATGTGGTCGACACAGGAGGATCCAGAACGGAAATCTGCTTGTTCGGCATCGAGTGTGTCTTCGAGATGTTGTTTAATTCGCTCCAGGGTGATTTTAGCTATTATCTTAGCTACAGCAGGCAGCACGCAGATACCCCTCCAGTTTCCGCACTCCATTAAATTTCCTTTCTTAGGAAGCTTGACGATCATTCCGTTTTTCCACTAGTCAGGAAAGTCAGGTATCCTCGGAAAGCCACGCCCTATGTCTTCCCTGCGATCGACCGACAATTCTTTCAGCACCAGATGTAAAAACATTTTTCATAGCACACCAATGGTCTTGGATGGTTGCGGGCATTGAGCTGCTGCTTGCTTCCACACCTTGCAAAAAGTGCTCCCTTAATTGTTGGCGCACTGAGGGATCACTAAGTCTATCGATGTTGAACCAGGGCATTCTTGTGTTGTAGTGGGATCTTCGAACTACAGCAGTGCGTAGTTGAAGAGTAGCTATCATAAGATGGTGATCGCGTACTATCCCCAGATCTGCCCCTCGCCTGTTTCGGACGTCCAGGAGACTACTTCTAAAGCGGCGGCTGATAGCAAAATGGTCAATTTCGTTGGAGGTTGCTTGCCTGTCATTGGAAACCCAGCTGACTTTGTGGCAGGTCTTGTGCTCAAACATGGTGCCACCTATCATAAGGCGGTTGGCTTTGCAGAAATCCACAAACCTTTCGCCGTTGTCATTACGGTTGCCTAGTCCATGCTTTCCGATTACATGCTTGAGCCCTTCGTTGTCGCTGCCTACCTTGGCATTCAAATCCCCCATCACTATGACAATGTCTCCATTTGGTGCTGTGTTGAAGACGGCGCTTAAAAGATTGTAGAAGCTCTCCTTTTCGTCCTCAGACGAACTATTTGTTGGGGCGTAACACTGTATGATGGTGACGCGTCATACTCTAGTCCGGAATCTGGCCGTCAAAATCCTATCACCATGAGGCTGCCAGGAAATTAGGCCCTTGCGTGCTGTTGTTGTTAGCAGTAGTCCGACTCCATATTCCCGCGGACTTCCGGATGGTCTTCCAGAGTAGAGTAGTACAGTGTTACGCGTTGGAGACTGGTACTCGTCCGCTTCTAACCATTTTACTTCACTTACCCCCAAAATGTCCAGTTTATATCGCATGAATTCGTTTTCCAATTGGAGGAATCTTGCATTGTAAGGACCTTCTCTTCCCGAGTCGAGGAGAGGACGACCTCGCGGTAGGTGGCGCAAACAAATGTTGCGGGACCTCAACCAACTTGGCGTGCGCAACTGGAGTCAGCTGGCTCGTAACCGCGCTGTCTGGAGACGGTTGTTGGTTGAGGCCCAGGTCCACCCCAGACTGTAGCGCCATCTAAGTAAGTAAGTAAACAAAAACATGCCAATGCTTTTAAGCCAGAACAGAAGCATGCAAGGACAAAGATCTACACCTAGTGGTAGAATCGCAGTCGGTGCTAATGATATGAAAGGAGCACTTCTGGAAACTATTAAACGGCGGTTATGACTAAAATCCCGCTGTCAGGCAAAAAGCGAGTTCAATTTAGACGATGATGGATAACACTTCCGTCCAACCTACCTTGATGAGGTGAGGGTAGCGATATCTCAGCTAAGGTCAAATAAAGCTGCTGGAGCTGACGGCATAACCGCCAAATTCCTTAAAGCAGCGGGAGATGATTTGATAGGGAGCATACACTAACTCATCTGTCAAATATATTCGGATGAAAGTGTGCCCGATGAGTCAAAATTTGTAATCATTTATCCGACCCTCAAATAGGGGGACCCCCTAAACTGCGCCAATTACAGGGGTCATCAGACTCCTCAACATCGCTTACAAGATCCTATCCGCTGTGTTGCGTGAAAGTCTAAAAACATTTGTTAACAACCTGACATGTGGAGCGGATGAACATCAACGCTTCGGCCCGAACAGTCTTAAAATCCATTCCAGAGGGACGACGCAGTAGAGGAAGGTCTCACCTTAGGTGTCGCAAACAATTGGAAAGGGATCTCAACCAACTTGCCGCGGGCTACTGGAGGCAGCTGGCTAATGACCGAGCCAACTGGAGATGCTTGTTGGTTGAGACCCAGGTCAGGTATGCCCACAGTGCGATGAAAGACAAATTTGTAGGCCTTGCCGGACAGTTGAAGAGATGTTAGGTTTGTGGGGCCATTTCTACAGTCGCGGATACAAGCTGGCGCAGTAGTGGTTGGGGAGACGACATAATCCAGAGCGAAACTGAGCCAATGTTGTTTTGGTCTGACGAGGAAGTCTGTTCCTCGCTGACGTAGGGGCGGTGGTCGTCCACCTAGAACAGTGTTATAGTTGCTGTTGTAGCAGCGTAATGCTCATAAAATCACGTAAGGGCCTTTGTATCTGTTTTGTCTAGACCCAAAAAATGGGCTCCGAAATGGTAGACATGTTTAAGGGTTTAGTTGGGCGTTGAAAAAATTTGGGTATTATGTGGTGTGTTTCTACAGTCCAAACATCTGCCTTCTATGGTTGGATCTAGGCGAGCGATGTAGTGGTTTAAGATTTGGGTGCTCTGAAAGGTGTCATTCCAACAGGAATTGCTTGGAAAGCATGGTGCTGTGTGCTTTAACTGAACGCATCTTAGTCTTTGCGGGTAGTGGTTTTCGTGGAACTTGAGATGGCAACCGGTTATCACCTACATGGCCGAGTTCTGGCATGATTGGAAATTTATCCGGTGCGCGTCGCTTAGTTGAGGGCTCCAAATTGGTGCAGCATAATTGAGGACCGAGCGAACAATTGCTTTGTACGACTGACGAGGAGTGTTTCCTTATTCTTTCCCCAGGTACTGCTAGCGAGAGATTTTAGCGCATTGTTTCTGGTTCTTAATCGGCTACGGATGGTCGCGGCTTGAGTGCAAAAGGTCAGCATGTTGTTAAAAGTGACTCCAAGGAGCTTTGGATGGCTCACAGTTGGTATCTATCGCTTGTGCTTGTTTTACTTCCTTCGTTCATGACGAAAACAAAGTGGTGGTGGATTTTTCGGCTTAAAGTTGACGATTTCGTTCGTTGAAAAAATTATTGAGCGTGTTTCAATATTTGCTGCCAGTTAGGCAAAAGACTGGTACGTTTGTTTCAGTGGCGAGGACGGTATAGCCGTCCGTGTAGGACACTAGGGTAGGGTTGTTTGGTGCTGAAGGCAGCTTGGAGATGTAAAAAATAAAGAGAGAGGGAGAAAGGAAACCTCCTTGTGGAACTCCTTTCCTGTACGGTGATTCCACATTTCTAAACTCAACATTATGTACTTATGTTTGACGGTCACTTATGTAGTTAGCTAGTCATCGTTTTGCCATGTTTGGCAATGATGATTCAAGAATGTCTTGAAGTAGCGTGGCATGACTGACTATTTCGAAGTCCTTGGACTGGTCAAGGGCAACTACGACTGTTCTGTGGCATGGCTTTTTCTGGCTTAGGCCATTGTTGATCTGGGAGGTGTTGATGTTGAGCTAGTTTCAGGTGTTCGATCAGCGTTGGCAGGAGGAGTGCTTCAAGTATTTTTGGCAACTGGAAAGAAAAGTGATATAGGCAGACAGGATTTGCTTTGGTCCGTTGGTTTACCCGGTTTTGGGAGCGGAATCACCCTGCACACTTGATAAGTTCAGGATTGATGTGATGTAATCCAAGCCTGGAGTGCTTAAATTCTTGTAGCTTCTATCTGGTCCAAAGGCCTTGGATGGTTTGGTGTTACGGATAGCTGTGGTTACTTAAGCGGAATGAAAGCTGGCGCTTCATTGTCTAGAGTCAGGTTGTGGAGTTTTCTCATAGTGGGGTATTCGATGAACTGCTGGTTGAAGGATTTAGCTCACTTTTGGGAATATGTTTTGTTTCTGGGCTTTGGCAGCAGCTGGCAATGCAATTGGTGTTCCATTCAGAATGGCGGTGTTTACTGCGGTGCGGTGTATCCCTTTAATTGCCTCCTTGTATCGTTGTTGATCGAGGTCTGGGAGTTGTGCAACGTCAATGTCCGCATGGTAACGCGTCAGGCTCTTGCGAATGTGTCGTGGGGGTGGTGCTGAGACGTTGTTTGGGTCTGTGGCTTGGGTGCACCGGAAGGTGATTTGCCAATACGAACTGCTGGGTTTAATGGCGTTGTGTGCTTTAACTGGGAGCACCTTAGTCTCTGCATGCAGGTGGTGTTGGAGGTCTCAATCTGTTATAAAGCGCATAGATACATTTTGGCATGATTGGAGGTTCTTCCAATGCGTATTGCTTAACTGTGGGGTCCAAATTGGGGCAGCATACTTGAGGACTGAGCGGCCAATTGTTTTGTAGGTGAGAAGGAGCATTTCTTTATCGTTTCCCAAGGTGCTGCCACCGAGTGGTTTTACTGCATTGTTTCGTGTGCTAACTCGGCTTCGTATGGTTGTGACGGGTGTGGAAAGGTGACTTCAAGAAGCTTTGGGTATATCACAGTTTGTATTTGTCAGTTTTCTATATTGGAAAGGGCTATAATGGAAGCTCATGGTGTTTGTCTAATTAAATCTACCGAAGTTATGTCATTATGCTTTTAACGATAGTTAACAAAATTCGTTGCTTTTCTGCAGTTTTAAACGTGTAAATTACTTATTATTTTCTTACAGATTAATAAGATCATCGATGAAATCATGTTATACCCAGCTGTACGTCATATTACAAATAAAACTCCTATTTCATTGAATAAGTCTTTAGATCCTGATGCTCTGCACTGCATCAGCCGTTTACGTCGCGCTATATCGATTCTATTTAGCTTTACACGAAAGCCTAGTCCTAACACGGTGAGTATTTTTCTACTAACTACGGATACCCAGTACCAGTTTCCTCTTCTATTTAACAGACATTCAGCAACGACATTAAACTATGGCTTACAAAATTAGTTTCATTACACATTCGTGTTGCGACTAGAGAAGATCATTGGTTCCTTTTATTTCATGTACTACGCTGTCCGAACGGCATTGGTAATTGGGCAAGATCTTTTATTCAGCTTCCGTTGACGGGCACAACAAACAATGAACTCATTACGTTGACGAGTCCAGAAATTAATCATTGTATAGCAATTTTATACATACTTTTGTTGCCTATCAAGAAACGTAATGATTTTCTCAAAGCATTCTCTCAGGTAAGTTCAATACGATGTAAGCAAAATGATATCCCTTAAATTTATATAAAGTCCCACAAGGAAATTTCCGATCCCGTCAAAGACGATTTGTGGATTTTAATCGAATCGGATGGTGAGGAGGGTACGAACTCGAATGGCGAATGTATTGGATTGAGGGAAAGTGATTTGATTGCGCTACTTGATCAGATGCCATTTGAAATGTTATTTTGGTAAGAATTTTTAGCTTAGCTGATTACTGCTTTAGCCCTCGTTCAAACACGATGGAAACCGCGGAAAAATATACTGTGTTCAGACAGCAGCTGTAGGCGCGTGGTAATGCAGGAGAGGTTACATACGCCTTTGCAAAGCAGTTGAACATTCACTAGGCACGCAATAGAAATAGATCCGGGCGGATGCCGTACCGATAGGTGTAAACGAATATGAAGACAGTAATATAAATAAGCTGATCTGCGCGGTTTCCACCGGGTCTGAACGGGTGCTTAAGAGTGTGTGTGCCTTTTTATTTTGTGGGGTGAATATTAAGTACTCGTAAGTCATTTTATATTCTATATACGATCCCTAGTAGCGGTGTTTATCTTACGAGTTTGCAGCATCTAAAACATCAGGAACACTTGCACGTTACTAAGTTCGATTAGGTAAGGTTGAGTAGGGTTGTGAGGTTATTTTAAAACAGTAGGCATCCATCGCGGTTCCTGGGGAAGCTTTACGGCAGAAAACCTAAACCAATTCTCCCATGTACCTAACTTCCCCACAAAATTTAAATAAATTATTGTTTTGATGGCGTTTATTGTGATGTGGGCGCCGTGGCGTAAGTGGTTAGTGTGTCGGATCACTACGCATGAGGTTCCAAGTTCGAATCCCAGAAAACACCAAAAAGTTTTTTCACGGTCCCACCTCTTGCGAGCGTCTGACAAACATCCGAGAGTATTGTTGTCACGAATAAGCTTCTCAAATCGCCGTTCGGATTCGGCATTAAACTGTAGGTCCCTTCCATTCGTGTGAAAAATATAACGCACACAACATAAGTGGTTGCGAGAAGCTAGGCCCTGGCACTTTAAAGAGCTGTTGCGCCAGATATTTGTTTTGTATTGTTTTGATTCAAAGACTCAATCTTTTCTAAGATAGTAAAGAAGTATCTGTCAAGGGTCTTAATCTGCTCCGGGCAATACCTTGCCATTCACAGAGTAGATATGCTACATTTCCTGTGATGTATAGGTCATTGTAGTAACTGCATACATTCATTTTCGATAATCGTAATCTCATAGGGCAATGACCAGAGAGTATCCCTATCACTGTTCTTAATCGTGATCTGTCTAGTTTAATCTTCCCAGATTTTTTTGCGATTAAGTACTGGTCACTTTAGCTTTAGACAAACTATGTCTTTCTATGCTGGACCATCTTAGGTTAGCCTACATAGGTAGAACCATGGTTCTATCAAGAATAGTCCTCATAGCCACGCGTTACTTTGTGGGAGCTCCTTTCTTGGCGTCGGCATTTTCGTTGCCGGGTGTGCGTACACGGGTGTGCGTACACGGGTGTGCGTACATAATGCCCTGAACATTGTGCGGCAATTCCTGACGATTTCAGATTTTGTAGCGTAAGACACCATCTGTATATATTGCATTTTCATTGTGGAAAGAGACTTTGCTAATCCTCCCTAACAGGGTACATTTTTTTTTGTTCCTCTTGTACAACCCATGCCCGCGTGGCAACGACACTGCGACCTAAAAGATCTATTGTGTCGGAGGGTTTGAGTTAATCTAACAGACGCACTACCTCCCTTATGAAAGTGAGTATGTCTTTAGTAGCGGATCATTTCAGTTCCACGGAAGTAAGTATCTCCTTGTGGAGAATAAGTTTCCTTAACCAGTGCAGTGCCGGGCATTCACAAAGAATGTGTTCGGAAGTTTCATCCTCCTTTAAACAGAACCTTCTCTTGGCACAGGTTCATCTTGTTAATGTGGTATCTCAGGCCGCACTGGCCAGTAAGAACGCGCACAAGCTTCTTAATGCTTTCCCTATCTAAGTTAAGGATTTCCTTATAGGAGTAAGGCTTGATTAATCGTTTGGATGGCCTTAGACCTGACCCACTAGTCCAGTAGTCTAGACGAAGTTTGTTTTCTCATTCGTTAATCAGCGTTGTAGCTGTCGCCCAATTGACGCCACAATAAGATTCATGACCTATGAACACAGATTCTGAGCCAGCCCTAGCAAGCTCATCTGCAGATTCGTTGCCCACAATCCCTTGGTGTCCGGGTACCCAACCGAGTTTTACCCTGTTGTATTTGGCAAGGTCTTGTAATGCATCGTAGCAGCATTTCATGGTTCTGGAGTCCCTTTGGTTGGACGACAGTGCCGTAAGTGCTGCTTGGCTATCTGAGAAGATATGTATTCTAGTTCCTTTGATCCCCTTGCGGAGATTGTGTCTGGCGCAAATCTCAATGGCATGGATTTCAGCCTGAAACACAGTGGGAGTCGTACCCATAGGTACCGAAATCTTTGTGTTGGGTCCAAAAACCCCAGCTCCAACTCCAGAATTCATCTTCGAATCGTCGGTGAACCAGACCAGACTTCTAGGGTCCAGTGTTGGAGCACCATTGGACCAGTTTTCGCGGTCCAATATTTCAACCTCAAATAACCTACCAAAGCAGTGTTGCCTGACCATAATATCTGGTAAAGTGCAGAACTTGTCTCTTTTAGGGATTGAATTGGGTATCTTTAAATGTCCCACAAGGTCACCTGGTTTATACTCGTGATCTAGCTGCAGCCTGATGGCATATCTAGCAGCCATCTTCCTAATGAAGATTGGTAAGGGTGTAAGCCCAACAATAGCTTCCAGAGCTGTCGTAGGGCAGGTGCGCATCGCACCTGTAATGCCAAGACATGCAATTCTTTGCAACTACTGCAACTTGTTTGCCGTTGTCTGCTGGAGAGTTTTTGGCCACCAGACGATGGCCGCGTATGTGGAATAAACTAGTGTGGTGCCTTTGATTGTAATAGGTTCAAGGTTGACTTGTGTCTTCCTTGTAAACGGCACCAAAACAGTTTTACTAGGATTGATGGATAGTCCTCCTTTGTTACACCATTCTACAACTTGAGATATTGCACTTTGCATGACGTTGGAAATTGTCGTGCCGTGTTTACCTCTGATAAAAACCGCCAAGTCATCAGCATAACCGACGGTGGTGTAGCCTGATCTGTAAAGATCTACTAATAAGTTGTCGATGACTATAGACCATAACAGGGGGGAAAAAACTCCTCCTTGAGGACAGCCTTTGGCTGCAGTTATGGACACCGACACTCCCCCAGAGGAGGAAGTAATGAATCGACTTACCAGCATGGCCATGATCCATTGGTTGGTCGATTTTTCGATACCTCTGCTACTGATCGCCCTCGCGATCGAGTCGTAACCAGTGTTATCGATGGCGCCCTCGATGTCAAGAAATGCACACAAGGCTATCTCCCTTGAACTGACTGTTCCCTCTATCTTTTTGACGAGATAGTGAAGGGCACCTACTGTATATTTGCCTTTCCTGTATGCGTACTGATTCGAGTGCAGAGGGTTAGACAGATCTAACCGGTCTCTAATATGGATATCTATGAGTCTCTCCATTGTCTTAAGGACGAATGATGTTAGACTTATAGGTCTGTATGATTTAGGCAGCTCGCTAGGCCTATTACCCGGCTTGGGGATGAAAACCACATTAACCTGCCTCCAGGTGGGTGGTATGTATCCCCAATTGTAGCTGGCTCTAAATAAAGCTGTCAACCCCGGCAGGATGAGGTCAATTAACTTTTGGAGAAGTGCTGGAAGCAGACCGTCACCGCCGGGGGCTTTAAAAGGTTTGAATGTGCCTACCGCCCATTCAGCTTTCTCTGGACTGAATATTTTTCCAGATAAACCATTAACTCTACTGTCCACATAAACCCTGTGGTTAACTGTGTTCGAGTACACATGAGGTGTGTTAAGAGACGAGCGTGGGAAATGTACCTGAAGTAAGGTTCTAAGTGTATCCACACGCTCCGTCGTGTAGGTTCCGTCATTCTTCTTCAGTAACCCTACACAGTTGACATGATCGTTTGCGAACGATTTATGGATTCGTGCCGCTGTCGGCATGTCAGCGATTGTTTCGCAGAATTTCCTCCAAGCCGCTCGCTTAGATCATCTCAATGCTAGATTGTATTCTGTGAGAGCAAACCTGTATTCGTCCCACTTCTTCGTTCGCTTTGCAGAGTTGAAGAGTTTTCTGACTTTCTTCCTAAGTTCCGCCAGTTGGTCATTCCACCAAGGCACTTTGCGTTTGCTAACATATGTCTTTGGGACACAGCTGTCGTGGCAGGAATCAAGCAGTGTATTGTTAAGCTAGTACGCAGCTTCATTCAGGTTCTCTATGGACTCGATAGATATGAGAAGCATATCTTTTTTTGATAACACTAGTTCACCATAGCGATGCCAATCCGTAGATTTGGGATCGTATCTATTAGAGACATATGAGAGTTGGCCAGGTATGTCAAACCTGATGTGCTGATGGTCTGACAGAGAGGCCTCATCTGATACGTGCCAATTTTCAATAAAATTAGAAATAAATGGACTAGCGAGGGTGAGGTCAAGTACCTCCTTGCGAATCGCATTTATGAAGGTAGGTTTAGAGCCTTTGTTCAAAATATCTATTTGTCTACTTACAAAGTATTATAAAAGACACTCACCCCTTCTGTTGATGTTGCTACTACCCCAGACCTCATGATGTGCGTTGGCATCGCATCCGATGATAAACACGGTACATTACTTCGTATAGCATGTCGAAGTCTAAGGTACCAAGGATTTTGTCCGACTATTCAGGGATATCGGAAAATAATTCTCTAAAAATGTAGCCCCCCACTACACCCTACGCTACGCTAGTGAGCCGAAGCGCACTATAATTCGCTTGTAATTTTATTTTTTGGTCTAATGTTAAAAGATACAGAAAAATCACGAGTGCGACTGTGAGCGTAGTGCATAGAGCACACATGATCGCAATACAGCTTGTTCTGTTTACCCCTAACTTCGGCAGTTTGAAGGGTGGTATCTTGTATTTTCTGCTGCACTTAATGTGTCTAGGAATTTTCCCTGAACTAGAATCACCACGTCATCCGCATAAGCAGTGACGCTTAGTTAATCAGTTCTCTTGCTGTTAGGTCTATTTTCCTTTTCAGTTCACCAATTGGAGTTTTTTACTGACATCCGAGTATGTTGAAAACCCAATGCTGATCCCTTTTTAACTAGTTCATCTGCTGTCTCGTTTCCTTTTATATTGCTATTTCCGGGAACCCAGCAGAGAGTTACGTCATGGGTGTTGCATATTCTGTTCAACGTGTTATGGCATCTGGAAACTTTGTGATCTGACTTCCTCGCTGTCTAGTGCTGACTATCCACGAAAATGTTAATCTTGGAAGGATTTAGTTTTTTGCTATGTGTAGCCTGTTCAGCCCTGTCAATGGCGAAGACCTCAGCTTGAAAGATGCTACAGTCATCCGGGAGTATATAGGAGTCGTTGATTTCAAGTGACTCGCAGAAAACTCCAGAGCCAGTTCCGATATCCATTTTAGACTCATCAGTGTAGAGTTGAATATCCTGTACATTAATTAATGTGTTGGAGTCCCACTTTTGTCTTTCGGGAATAAAGGTGGATTAATTCTTGTCGAAATCTATATAGGGTATGATATAATTTGTTGTTCTCTTGAGATCGGTTATACTATACCTGTTGAGTATAGATCCATGTCCATAGGAGCTTTGCTTCCATGCGCCCGATTGTTTGAGACGAATCACACTTTTGGCAGCTGTGAATCGTTTGTACTCATCTAGGGGAGGGATATTTAGCATCATCGCTAAACCCGCTTGTGGTGTTGATATCTGTGCTCCTGTTATGCTTATGCATGTTAATCTTTGCACCTTTGTGAGTGTTTTAAGATAGCTGGCTTTGTCTGTTGCGTTCCACTGAGATAAGTAGAAAGAAAGCTGTTCAACTTTAGTGCTCCACAAAAAAAAAAAAAAAAAAATGCACACATATTTTTAGGACCTGCTAGCGAAATGTTTTATGTACGATTAAGTAAGACAATTTGTTTTTTTTTCTAGCTACGCGTTGAATGTTGACAAGACTGCAAACGACTATATCCTTGAAGCGGACCTAATAACTGGTAATCAAATATTGAAAGTAATTGCATTCTGTTCTACGCTGGTTGAAATTTTCGGTGAAGGAATGCTGACCTACAATAGGGAACGATATAAACAATTGGCCAAACGGTTAGGTCGTCTAGTTCGACATGTTTTACAATACATTTCCGATTACCATGAGTTGTTTATGTAAGTAGAAAATATTTTAGCGGTATTTCAATATGTACAGCGAGTGTTGTGGTTTTCTTTTCGCAGACGAAACAATTTATCAAAAGATCCATATTTGTGTGAAAGAATAAATGTCGAATTGAATTCACTTTTGATAAAGGCGTGCAGTTACATTTATCGAACACGTAACCTAGCCACATGGCAGTATTTCTCATCGCTCCCATATAATAGTCTCGATGCGTCTACGGTTTGGCAGTTGTTTTTTTATTTGAATGTGGGTTTCCCAACACAATTTCCAGCTCCACATGAAGGTAAGAGAATAGGTTCGAAATTATTTGAAGGCATATTGTAAACGGCTCTTTTTCAGATTATATTGCACGTTATCATGCAACGGACTTTTGGAACTACTTCAATGGAGCAAATGCTGATTCGTCAGCAGAAGATCTCTACTATTTGCTGCAAGCATTCTTCGAAATGGCCAATGAACGTGATAAAATGAAGGATTGGGAGCTAATTCAAGCGATTTGTTTGCATATATTCGATGTAAGTAGAATCAATTTTGATTTAATAATAGATTCAACAATGAAACTATAACTATAACTCTTCTTAGGAAGCGTTATAAAAGATGATTCCAACCATTCTTTCGGGATTTCTCCATTAAGATAGATTCTGTTGAAAGGATCCGTGATTACGTTTACATTGTCTTCTTCAATCAGCTTGATTAGCTCGTTTGGGATTTCATCAGGCCCTACCGACTTTTTATCATTCACATTTCTGAAGACCTTAGACACTTCATTTGGCAGTATATCTGGGCCTGATAAATCGGTTACCGGAATTTGCTCATTTGTTTCATCATGGAAAAGATCTTTGATGTAGTTTACCCATCTCGTTAATTTCTCCTTTGTACCCATCATTATGTTGTTTCCATCTTTTAAACTGCTGTATTGCTTTTTACGTCCGATGACAGTTAGTTGTTCAAACTAGGCGAAGAATGCTGACAATTTAAGGGATTTTTTTTTTTTTTTGATAGGTGTAATGGTTTGCGTTCTGTTGCAGAATTAATTTGTACTTGTCGGACAACCATAGTTCGACAAGTGAACTTACACTTGTCGACTTGTCATGTTGTGTTATAGCCCCCCGGTCTTTTTGTCAACGTTGATGACATTAAAATCTTTAGGCGTATATCATCTGCCATTGGTTATCGCTTTCTGCAGGATGATCTAAGCAGTTCCACCATCTGGTTCTTAGAGTTTAATGCCATTATATGTCATTCAATTAACTACTCCCGTAACCTCCTACCCCTCCTAAGGTCTACTTCATTCGCGATGAGCATGTACCTTCAGTCATGTCAGCACTCGATTTGGGCGTCATCTGCGACAGTGAACTAAACTAGGGGTTGGCCACAAAATCTCGCGGCAGAAAATCTTGCGCACATGATCTTACCCACAGAATCCCGCGTTACAAAAGCTTTTGTCGCAAAATACCGCGACACAAAATTCTCCCGCATAGAATCTCGCATGCACAAAATCTCGCGGAATATGATTGATTCAATTTCGAGACGAATTAAACAGTACTTGGGTGGCCCGCTTCACGGGTTAAAAGGATTTAACGCTATGGGACATTTTTCGACTCATACACCGGACGGCCTTCGGCCTCAGATGCAGAGCGTGTTACCAATACCGCTGCGAGATTTTTCGAGGTTCAGTCTGCGAGATTTTCTGCTGCAGGATTCTTAAAAATTTATAATTTTTCCATGCGAAACTTTTTACAGCGGTCAAACATGGCGTTCCTTATAAATAAAGCCAATTCAGCACTTGTCTGGTCAAAAGAGTTTCCTGTTTCATAGGTAACAAAATTCTTCTATCTTATATTCGTTAGACTTCTCCTCGAGTATGCCAGCTAAGTATGATCCCCGCACTATGCTGCCCATACCATGAGAATCGAGACTGTGTAGCACATGTACATTTGCTTTGTCCTACGCGGTCTGTCTTTGGCTGAAAATTTCATCCTGTCGCCCATGTGGATCGTCGTGATGTGCCGACATTTTTTTTTTTTTTTTATAATTTGCGCGCACTCAAAGGGTTATGAATACCTTTAACATGTTTACACACAGTGCGGGCGTTGGAAAGGATGGATAGAGTCGCTATCTGCTAAAATTAAATTAATTGCGCCGTCCTGCTTCAAGTGATTTTGCGCAATATCAATCCCCGCAATCTTATGTTTGCTTTTCTATATGTCGTATACATCTCCTCATCGCACTACCTATGGTTACAACGAATCAATGTCAATAATGCTGCAGAAATCCGGTTGCGTACGCGGATGATGTGATAATATTAGTGTCAGGGAAGTTTTTCTCCATAATAAGCAAAATAGAGAGTGACCACGAGCTGTAGTCTTGGGGTAGATCCGGATAAAGCTGAAATTATGCATTTTACCACTAAAAAGTGCAAGACTTTACCCCCTCCCCTTCCCTACCCAACAAACTGAATGTTCATTCACTTTTATTGTGTTCCAGTGCCAAGGTAAGACTCTTGACCCAAAACTTAGGTGAAAAGTAAACTAAGAATCCAAACATTGGCAAGTGTAGGCACCACTTGAGCACTCAGATCCTGTCCAATAGATGCTCTAACTGTAATCTTACGCCTGTTCCTCCTCGATCTTATTTGAATTTAGGATGACTGAATTGTCGGCATAAATTACGAGTTTTATATATTTTTTTGTGGGCGTCGTGGCGCAGTAGTTAGTGTGTTGGACCACTGCGTGTGAGGTTCCATGTTCGAATCCCAAAAAAACACCAACACGTTTTTTCACGGCTCCTCCTCTCGCGAACGTTTGACAAACATTCGAGAGTATTGTTGTCACGAGAAAGCTTCGGATACGGCACAAAACTGTAGGTCTCTTCCATTCGTGCGAAAAATATAACGCACACACCACGAGTAGTTGCGAGAAGCTAGGCCTAGGTACTTAATGATATTTTTATATTTTTATATTTTGTAATTCTCCTTGTGGCGCTCGTCTTGTTGTTATCTCGTCATCGATACTGGTGATACTGTTGTTAAGAAGATTTTCATTTCACCTTGTGATGGACCAGTCTCTCTAGTTCTGTTTGAGTCTCTTTTGTTTATTTCGTCCATACGAGTACATTAAGGAAAGCCACTCTATATCGGGGAAAGTCACAATAGTATACTCTTCTTAAAATCCTGCGCGTCTTCAATTTTCCGAACTGTGTAGCGCATTAAGGTAGGTAGGTGTACTAAGCATTGCATAGGTTTTAAGATTCGATTATTCCGTTGATGCGCAGGCCAGTTATTCGTTTGTTTCTTAAACGTGGAGGAAATAACTACAGAGCGACTAGGTTTTTCGGTCGTGGGAATTTGTAAGTTGACTGGATTCTGTCTAGCAACTCCCACGTCTTCAGATAACACCTCTCGGAGTCTTTGATTACATTGAGATGACACTAAACTGATCATTACTAAATTTTCTTTCCAGATCGGTTTCATCAACGAACAAACCCGTGACATATGCTACAAAACATCCCGAGATATGTTGGTCAACTTAACGCTGGCCTATCAGGACCTGATGTCCAGTCTATTACTGCAACTGAAAATTCGTTTCGACGAGATTGAAAACGCTGCCTATCTTTTTAAATCGTTGCCGCTTGAGAATTGGAAACCAGGAATGGATAGTTTCGAAATTCTTTCCAGTTGGTTACTACACTTTGACTACAAAACCAAAGAGAACATAATCGCTCGCATCATAGTAAGTCACTTGAATTGGGGCTTCGATTGTGATGGTCGTCTTTACCTACCGCATAATATCCATGTCCGCATGGCATGTCTTGTATCGGAGGCACTGACAAAACATGCACCCGAGGTCGTTGGTCTGTCTGGAATCTCCGAAAGTGTGCGACAGGTTTCCAATTTAATTGATGCACAATCGACAAAAGATCAATTCACCACATGGTGCTGGAATATGGTTTCGATACTGCGACTTCATCTGATGGATCAGAGCTTGGATTCGATTAAGAATACATTACAAAATCCAGCAGAGCCGTTAATGTTCATACCAGATTTGGATCGAGTCGATGTGATATATCAGGGTATGACTGAAAGTCGTCCACTTGCCATGTACGTGGCGATATTGGTCAGCCTATGGGGACATTCGGTTCCGTTGATATGCCAGAAGGGATTTGAACAGATGAGACTTTTGCTGAATGACTATCGGCATGCGGCGGTGATTCGATGTATTGAGTTGGTTGTTCCGCTCTTTTTAGAGGCACCAGAAACTCTGGCAAAGTGTGAAGGGTAAGTGGATTTGGGGCGTTCTTCCAATGATGCTCAGTTGATGACTATTCGCTTAGCTTCCAGGCAATACTCCTACAATTGCTTAACGCTGATAGAACATATTTAAAAATGGCCAAGGACATGATATTCTCGAATTCGATTGGTCCAGTCTTGGAGTTGTTGGATAATATGATTCAACATCAAATCATCAGTTATTATGGGTAAAATAAAATTAAGAAACTTTGGGAGGAGAAGTAAATTTGTTTTCATTTGCAGGTATGGGCTGACAACACCTGTGCTATTGGTGCACGCTTGGCTGCAGGCACTGACCAATATTCCCAATTGGCAAAACACAACCGTAGTGTATTTAATCGACAAGATACTGAAAATTGCTTATCAATTCCCAGACGCCTGGTGCAGTGCAAAGGAATACTTTCGCTGTTATTATAAGGTAAGATGTTTTGTCTTTGTATATTTCTTGTCTTTGCCTGCCATTAGTTGTTAAGTTGTAGGCAGTTCTTTGCTACGTTTGTTGTAGTTCAGTACTGCATAGTCTATTCTTAAATCTCAGAATAACGTTCGGTCGCTAAAATGTGCCCAGTGCAGTGCTGTGCATGTTGAAGTCAGCAGTTCCTAAACAGGAACAAGCACACAGTACAGGAGGTGTACCGCAAGGCTCCGTGATAGGACCACCTCTGTGGAATCTGATGTATGATGGTGTACTACCGACTCCCAACACCTGAGGAGTCAAATATTGTCGGTTTTACAAATGATATTGTCATCGAAGAGCAAATTGCCAATGTAACAATTAGGGAATAAACCTAGCGGAACACAAAAAGGTGGGGGTGCTCATAACCAATAGGAAAACACTAAAAACAATCACATTTACAGTCGGCAGCGATGAAATCAAATATAAACTGCACTTTAGGTATCTAGGAGTCATTATAGATGCGAGATTGTCTTTTACTGAGCACATTACGTACGTAAGCGACAAAGTCGTAATTGCGAGCGCTGCAGTTGCACGCATCATGCCAAAAACAGGAGGACCAAGGCACAACCGATGACTTCTGCTTGCCAGAGTAGCTACATCCATAATCCTATATATATATCATTTTTTTATAATTTGCGCGCATTCAAGGGGTTATGGATACCCTTAATATGTTTACACACAGTGCGGGCGTTGGAAAAGATAGATAGAGAAATCTAGGTTAGCGCTACAAGGATTAAACATTATAACAACAAGATTGTGCAAGCATATCGAATCTTGCGCTGAGACCAATCTGTGCTTATCGTACAACACCAAACGACACAGCATGCGTACTGGCAAAAATGCTTTCCATAGCTATTCAGAGTCTGTATTCCCCCAAACCACAGCGTAGATTACAGAAGCAGCTCTGATATCTGATTAGAAAGAATGACAAGAACGTTGGAGTGGTTCTACAAAAGACAGATGGACGTACTTACTTATCTCATATATGCTGCCCTAGATCGAAAGACGGCATGGAGAGATGGACTACTACCTAACGCAGTTCCTGACGGAGCATGGGTTTTTCTTCTTGTTCTTTGTTTCTTCCAATTTACCTGGGGATCTCCTTGTACGTAATCTCCATGAACATCTGTTCTGGGTCGTTTGTTGACTTTGGTCTCTGGCATTTTAGTTGAGATGTTGGACTACCATGTCGCTTGCGGACTGAGGTGCCCTAGGTGAAAAATGCTCGAATACGCACCACGACTCCCAGTAAGGATGAGATCACTACTGCGATCAAAGCACTTAAAACCAACAAGGCGGTAGGACTGATCGTCAAGCTTCCTAAGAAAGGAAATTTAATAGAGTGCGGAAACTGGAGGGGTATCCGCGTGCTGCCTGCTGTAGCTAAGATAATAGCTAAAATCATCTTTGAGCGAATCAAATAACATCTCGAGGACACACTCGATGCCGAACAAGAAGGTTTCCGCTCTGGATCCTCCTGTGTCGACCACATCAACACCCTGCGGATTATCATCGAACAGTGCGCTGAATATCGAGCGCCACTTCACCGGCTGTTCATCGATTTTGAGAAGGCGTTCGATAGTGTCAACAGGGAGTTTATTTGGAGTGTCTTACACAGGAGAGGTATTCCCGATAAATTAATTGCTATTATCAAAGCTACACATGAAGGGTCCAAATGTCACACAGAGGGAGGTTGTCTGAGGAATTTGAGATCCAAAATGGGGTAAGACAAGGCTGTATTCTTTCACCAATAATATTCCTATTGGTAATTAGCGATGTGCTTCGTGCAGCTTTGTCGACGGGAAACGCAGGAATTCGATGAACTCTTACATCCCAACTTAAACACCTTGACTACGCTGACGATGTATGCTTACTCTCTCACCGAATTATGGACCTCCATCAAGTGACAGCAGATGTGGAGATGGAGCAGGCGTTGTCGCCTTGGAACAAACTCAACGACTCAAATATGCATTGCTGGACAACCGGTAGAGATGCGGTAAGCATGTTAGCTGGGAGTATTGTCTCGATCGATGGTTTAACCGAACTGGATATAGCCAACAAGATCGCCAAAGCAAAGTCCGCGTTCGGGATTTTGTCCAAAATATGGCGAAGCAATGCAATCAGTTTGAACACCAAGCTAAGACTGTCTCGTTCCAACGTTGAATCCGTGCTGTTATATGGATGCAGCACGTGGAGAGAGACCACTACTATCACCAAAAAGCTGCAAACGTTCGTTAATAGGTGCCTAGGCAATATCTTAAGGATTTTCTGGTCCAATCGTATCTCAAACGAACACCTTTACGACAGAACGGGTCAGGAACCAATAGGCAGAACCATCCAACGACGGAAGTGGCAGTGGATTGGTCACACGTTCCAAAGGGGTGACAGTTCTTGAGCGAACCATGCTTCTTCTTCTTCCTTTTATCAGCGAGGTTATGATCCGAAAATAAGGGATCACAACCCTCCCACTTCACCGCATTTCTACTGATCCGCCTGTGGGGTTCGCCTATAGCGAACCATGCTATGCAGTGGAACCCTTTAACTCAGGATGGCAGAATACCTGGCGGTCCGAGGAGAGCATGGCGTAGAACAGTCGAGAAGGGGGTTCGGCAGTTGGGGAAAAGTTGGGGAGAACTCAGACACATTGCCAGAAACTTTACACGCGTAGGCGTAGTAGAGCCCCTATGATCCACAAGGGGTTTCAGGACATAAAGTAATATCGCCTGCGGGCGACTTCCTCTGCGATTTGTTGGAATTTGGAGACATTGTTGAACAATATGCTCTTATGGCCTCCTCATGATATGGCCATACCATCTGAGTCAGGTTTCCTTCAGCTGCCAGCCCATCTTAGCATATCCAGCTCATTGGTTCGTGAACCTTTGACATTCAGATCACATCATTGTCCACGGATGCACATGAGTGCAGAATCGAGCCGAGATATTTAAACTGGGTAACTCGGTTGACTGGTGTTTCCTAAAAACGCATAGATTCATCCTGCATTCCTGTTGCGCTATCGTCTGTGTATTTGCATGTACCTCGTTTTGCTTTTGCTGATCCGTTTTCCTTTAGAGCCATAATCCAAGAGTCGAGGTTTTGTTGCAACTAGTTCGCAGATTCTGCAGCAATAACAACATAATCCGCATATAAAATGCACCATGACAGTGGCATTTGAGGCGAACCCCACAGGCGGATCAGTAGAAATGCGGTGAAGTGGGAGGGTTATGATCCCTTGTTTTCCGATCATAACCTTACCGAAATAGGAAGAAGAAAAAGATGACAGCGGCATTTGAAATTCAAATTTTGAATGTCTTGGTGAGGAAATCCATCACTAGGTTGAACAGAGTCGGTCTTATGACTGATCGTTGGTGGACCCCTACTTTGGTTTCAAAGACGTCACTAAGCCTACCATGGGTTTTTCCTCCTTTACAATATTAATGTAGGCTTCTGGGATACTTAAGACTTACCGCACCAATCTACGGAGGACATGTCTAATGTTTTTTTCCAAATTGATAAACAGTAGGTGTAGATTTTTCATGGCTGTTTCTGATAGTACCTTTATAAGTACAAACATATCGATAGCTCTTACTGCCAACGATGCATTGAAAACGCCGAGCACTTGTTCTTCGAATGCCCATGTTTCTCCGACGAAAGGCAAGCTCGGTGAGCCACCAACTCCAGTTGGTGAAATACTTAAAAGCCAATATGCATGGAATGAATTGCTGAGAACGCAACCGTCATAATGAAGAAGCAATGAACCTTAGAACGAGAGAGGAAAGAGCCAATATGGATATGGATGAGATAAGTCAAAAACTCCCCTGCGATGAAATACTAAGACGGGAGTTCCGCAAGGAACAGGGAATAGAGGGGCCGTGAATTTGGTGGGTAAAAATCCCACACTGATACTGGGTACGGGCTCAGTTTCTCACCTCCCAACGCGTTAACTCAACGTGCATATCGTCGAAAATATCGTGGCCAACAAGCACCATCTGACAACAATATTCGTCGTTGTGTGTCGAATTTTGTTGAGCACGGGAGTGGCAGATCGTCGACATGCCGTTCATCAACGCCCAAGACGTTCCAATGAACTGGTTGAAGCGGTAAGGGAGAGAGTTGACGAGAACCCACATGTGTCGTATCGTCACCGCGCTCAGTACTTTGGAGCCAGTGGAACCACCTTGCGGCTCATTTTGAAGGATGATTTGCATTATTGTTTTCGTATAAAGTGCAATTGACTCAAAGAATATTGCCGACAGACCGTCCACGTCGCTTGGAATACGGCTTAACAGTCGCTCGAATGATTGACACTGAACCTGATTTTTGGAAGCAAATTTTGATGACCGACGAGGTCCATTTCACACTCTATGTCGCCGTTAACAAGCAAAATTGCCACATTTGGGGAACGGAGAATCCACACGAGATCCATGAAACACCATTGCATGACCAAAAAGTGACTGTTTGGGCCGGCGTTTTCGCCAAAACCATCATTGGGCCATTTTTCTTCAGAGAAGGCGAAACAGTCAATGGGAATCGATATCGGTGAATGTTGGCTCATTATGTCTGCCCACAAATGTTTGATTAAGGTCTGGGCGGTTACTGGTTTCAACAAGACCATGCCACACTGCAAATCAAACAATGTTGTTTCTGCAACGAAAATTCCCTGGACGTGTGCTGTCAAAAAATACGGACATTGACTGGTCACCCAGATCTCAAGATTTGACCCCTCCGCACTTCTTTTTGTGGGGTTATTTGAAAAGCAAAGTGTACGCCAGCAAGCCTCAGACCATTGACGAGCTCAAGGAAAACTTTCGTGCCGAAATCATCGCTATACCGCCTGAGATGCTCGAAAAAGTGATGGAAAACGCAGCAAAAAGGGCACATTTTGCTTTGGTTAATAGAGGCGGCCATTTAATTGATGTTGTATTCAAAAACTAGTCCAAATAAATTGTAAAGGACCAAATTAAATAAAAATACTACTTAATCGTTAGTTTTTTTTATAAAGTTATTCAATATTCACATACCGACATACAAGATGGCGCATCCTTTATAATCAAAGATATCCTTCGAATTCAGTTGTAGGAGTCTGAAGTTGTAGGAATCTGAAGTCTCCCAAGCCTTCTTCCCCATTTTCGATGAGATTGCTCACGTTTCAGAATGCAATCGTAGTCATACATCGATGGACAAAGTTCGTCAAGCATTCTTCCGTATTTGTGTCAATTTGCTGCGTATTGTGGGTTTTTATAGGTGTAGGTCTGGCCCACAAAAAAACCAAAACTTTCACTTTTATTTGGGCCGAAGGTGTTTGCCATTCGTTCTGTTCCGCTCTCAGTTTTCCAGATGGCACTGCTTGCAGCTGGGAGTGGGTCTGCTAACAGAACTACAAGGCGTTCGACTGTACCAAACAAATGTGAATCATTATTTTTGAATTTTCAGGACTGTGACGACTGGAAGGGCAATAAACTATCGACTTTAAAAATGTTTCTGGGCTCAAATCAAACTCGTGTTCCTAATCTAATTTCAACAAATCACGGCTGGTTTGCACTTTTATTACTGGAGGTGGAATTCGATCTACAAGAGGCAAAATTCTGGCCGGAATTCGTACGACAATTGTCTGCTGCAGGAAATGTTAACAAAATCAACATGGAAAATGTTATGAAGGTAGGTAGTATCAAAAATGTTCACTCAATCCATTGCATCATTTCTTGTATTTCATTAGAAAACCTCATCGATTGTGAAATTTACAACATTTCCACCACAAAATCTAGTAATTTACAAGTACGCCAATTTAATAGCAACGATTGAGTGCAGTCATTCGGCATTACCCCTGCTAGCGCAGCAATTTTTCATTCTATTCCTTGTTAGAGTGCCATTGCACGCAGACGAAGAGAGGTATGTAAATTATTCATTCGGTGGTATTTCGGTTAACAGTTTTTTTTTTTATTTTAAGATTCCAATGTACGTATGGTGTTTCGGATAAGTTTTACGAATACAATGTGAGTTTAATGAAGAAGATCAAAGCGAATCTGAAAGCCGCTGAAACTTTTTACTCTGAGAGGGCTACCGACGATGATGCTTTGAATTATTTCTACAACAACTGTACCAAGTGTGTATTGAAATTTCAAATAAAATTCGTGTGGTGATTTTCTAAAGCGCTGTTGTTTCAGAATGATGAAAACCTATTCGTTGTGGTTGGAAGAGACCACAATCAATAAGATCCCAAAGGATCAGCCTAATATGCCGCCACAGTATAATCCAGAGAAGTTGCAAGAGATTCTAAGTGGAAGCACGGTAAGATAGTAGATCTCCGATGGTATTTTTTTTATTTATTATTTCACTTACTATCAGCAACATTGGACTGAGTTGGTATATCTACCAGAGATTCGTAAAGAACAAAGACATCAGTCTGAACTGTGGTGTAGAAAGTGTCTGCGATCGAAATCAACAAAACGTCTGCGTAATGCATTGCAGCCGAAACCAAGAACAACACCTTTGGGTCGAATCAAGACACACCTCAAGTCGTATGACAAACGCATGGAGCCGCCTTCTTTGATCACCTCTATGATTGCTAATCGTTCAGTAAATGGTATAAATAAGGAAACTTTAAACGAGTTACGAAAGGATTTGAAAGTTCTCGATAGCTCAGCAAAGTAGGTTAAACAGGTTTTGCTTTCCAGGCACAGTTTAGTAATCAATGAACATTTCAGAAAGTTTAATCTTACCACTTGTGAACTGAACTCTATAAATCAGACTTTCAAAGATTTGATTCAAATGCTCTATCAGAATTTATCTGCCACGGAGAAATCATTTGTTCAATGTTCGTCGATATTTTCGAAATCTCAATGCTTGCGACCGGGCACTGTAGAAGTTGAGGTAAGTCTTGATTGTTATAGAACTGAATAAAGATGTTTTATGTGTTTCTTTTTAGTATGAAATACCAACCAAACAAGCGCTCGTAGATAGAAAATTGGATATGAACCGAGAGAGATATGGCAAATTAACGGCTGAGATTTTAGCGCAAAATATTGACCAATTGACGATGGCCATGGATAAAATTGAAAATGTTATCAGGTTTGTCAAACGATTCTTTTTTTTTATTGTTGTTGTATTTGTTGTAGCAGCTACGGTTCCACTGGGGAAAAATCAGTTTCTAAGCTCAGGAATCGAGCCACGTCTATGGGTCGTTCCCAAAGTGCATCGGGGCGCAAGTCGGTTGGCATTGCTGGGCAGTTGAAAAAATGTTTGGTTTTGTGCGGGCAAACGACTAACAAAAACCTCGTAGGGGCAGCATCTCCCGATAGGTGTTGGTCCGCTAAGTAACGAGTAGGAGCCACTGCAGCCGAAAACCTAGCAGCTCTGTTAGTAAGCCCTACTCCCACCTCCTTGTGGTGCCATCTGGGAATTTCTTCGGAAATTGCTAACGGGAGAGGACGAATGGCGAGCTTCCTGCGCCAAAAAACAGGATAAGTGTCGGTTGGTCTGTGGCCCAGCGAGCCGCAACCATAAACAAAATCATTGCTCCGAAACGGAAACATACGCCTCGGATACGGACTGATCATTTGTTGACGACCTTTGGCTATCGGACACGGACAACGATCGGATTCTGGAACGTTAAGACCCTCCTGGACTCACTCAAGGAAGGGCCTTATAACGCCAGATTCCTCCAATTGGAGCGCGAATTCGCACGGTATAAAATCGACATCTTAGGGCTGAGCGAGATAAGATGGTACGATGCTGGGGAATACATCTCCCCAACAAAAAGCACTGTCATGCTCTACTCTGGTGAACCAGCTGGAAGTGCACGGAGTTCTGGCGCAGGACTCATGCTAACTCCAGCAGCACGTAGTAGCCTCATATCCTGGAAACCCCATAGTGACCGGATATTGACGGCTAGGTTCCAGAGTAGAGTTAGAAAAATTACCATCATACAGTGTTATGCTCCGACTCTAGACGCGACTGAGGATGAAAAGGATAATTTTTATAGCCACTTAGGTGCCGCCTACAACCAAACGCCTAATGGGGACATCGTAATGGTAATGGGAGATCTCAATGCCAAGGTGGGTAGCGACAACACCATGCTTAAGCACGTGATGGGAGTTCACGGCGTGGGAGACCGTAATGACAATGGTGAGCGGTTTGTGGACTTCTGCAATACCAACCGCCTAGTCATCGGAGGTACGCTGTTTAAGCATAACACCTGCCATAAGATCAGTTGGGTCTCTACTGATAGGCAACGAACATCCAACCAGATCGACTACATTGCGATCAATCGCCGCTTTAGAAATTGTCTCCTGGACGTCCGAAACATACGTGGAGCTGACGTCGGACAAGAACGAGATCACCATCTTATGGTAGCTCATTTACGCCTTCGTACTGCATCCGTCAACAGCAACCGCTCAAACCTGCTTAACATCACCAGGTTTAATATCGACAGGCTCAAGGTTCCCCAAGTGCGCCAACAGTTCAGGGACCATCTTGCCTTAGAAGCAGAAGCAATCAGCAGCATAGAGAACATGGATGACCACTGGAGTGCTGTGAAAAATGCTTTTGCGACTGGGGCACGCACTTATGTCGGTAAAAAGCAGAAACACCACCGCACATGGCTTTCTACAGACACCTGGAGACGGATCGATGAGCGTACAGCAATCAAGGCTCGGATTGCAGCGGCCTCAGCAGTAGAGAGAACCGAGCTTGAAGCCCAATACCGTGCGAAGAAGAAAGAAGTGCAGCGTAGTGTGAGACGTGACAAACGTCAACATGTCAAATCACTGGCCTCAAGGGCTGAAGAAGCAGCGAGTAGGTGCGACAGTAGGACTGTTTACAACATCACTAAGGAGCTCATTGGTGGTCGAAACTCCAAACAACATCCAGTGAAGAGTCTAGACGGTAACCTTCTGATTTCGGTTGAGGATCAGCTCACTAGATGGAGAGAACATTTTGCTGCAGTGCTAAATCACTTAGACGACGGCGGTATGATCTTGAATTCGAATGAGCAGTTCGAAGCAACAAATTCCCGAATTCGCACCGTACCTCCCAGTAAAGCTGAAATAATAACAGCAATCAAGTCCCTCAAGAAAAACAAAGCGGGGGGTATTGATGGCATCCCTGCCGAGCTATTTCAAGCGGCGCCAAATACATCGGCAGATTTGCTGCATCCGCTAATACGGAGAGCTTGGGATAGTGAACAATTTGCACAGGAGTGGAAAAGGGGGATGATCATTAAGCTTCCAAAGAAGGGTAACTTGATGGAGTGCGGTAACTGGAGAGGTATATGTGTTCTTCCAGCTGTAGCCAAAATAATAGCTAGAATAATTCTAGAACGAATTAAAGATCATTTAGATTCAACTCTCGATGTCGAACAGGCAGGCTTTCGCGCTGGATCCTCCTGCATCGACCACATAAACACCTTACGGATCATAATCGAACAATGCGTTGAGTATAGGTCTCCGCTACATTTACTGTTTATCGACTTCGAGAAGGCTTTCGACAGCTTGAATCGAGATGCTATCTGGTTGGCCTTGCGCAGGAGAGGCATTCCAGAAAAGCTTATAGCTATTATCAAGGCTACATATGAGGGCGGCAAGTGTCACGTCGTGCACAATGGTAAGGTGTCGGAGGACTTTGAAGTCCAAAGTGGAGTACGTCAAGGGTGCATACTGTCCCCACTATTGTTCTTGGTGGTTATCAGCGATGTACTCCGTGCAGCATTGACGGAAGCTAATTCTGGAATTCGTTGGACTATGACATCTTACCTTAAACACCTAGATTACGCTGACGATGTTTGTCTACTTTCACATCGGATAATGGATCTTCATTTGATGGCCCAAAATCTAGAAGCTGAGGCAAACAAAGTGGGGCTAAAAATAAACACAGCCAAATCAAAAGCCCTGAGTACTTCCAATACCCGCGCTCAACTTAACATTGCCGGAAAGCAAGTCGAGAAAGTTGATAACTTTCTATATTTAGGAAGTGTCGTCTCGGCTAATCGCGGTGGCACCGAACTGGATGTGTGCAGCAGAATCGGGAAGGCTAAAGCTGCGTTCGGAATGCTGTCCAAAATCTGGAGAAGCAATGTTATTAGCTTAAGAACCAAGCTACGACTGTTCCACTCCAACGTAGAATCAGTGCTGCTTTATGGGTGCAGTACCTGGAAAGTGGACACCATTAACACACGCAAGCTGCAAGTCTTCGTAAACAAATGCTTAAGAATCATCTTGAGGATTTTTTGGCCGAACCGCATCTCCAACGAACAACTTTATCTGAGAACGGGCCAAGAACCTATAAGCATTACTATACGAAGAAGAAAGTGGCAATGGATTGGACACACCCTACGGCGCGAAGACAACTCCATTGCGAAATACGCTATGCAGTGGAATCCGCTCACCCAGGCAGGCAGAATAGCGGGACGCCCTAGGCAAACGTGGCGCAGAACAGTTGAGGAGGAATCGAGCTCTTTAGGAATGAGTTGGAGGCAGCTCAAGCGCGTTGCAGAACTCCGAACACGATGGCGCGCAGGCATGGTTGACGCCCTATGCCCCCCGAGGGGTTAAAGGACATAAGTAAGTAAGTATCAACCTAAGCGTAGCTGAGCTAGGGTGGTTCTTGTTCTTCGAGGCAGGCTACGTTCTTCGTCTGCTATGGGTGGTGGGCGGCCTCCGATGACCACGTTGGGGTAGAGATTCTCCATATAATTGGACAGAGTCGTGTGAAGAATGCTTTTCAGTGCATCTTTGTAGGTCTGTCTGTCGATCCTGGTGCCCTGCGTGTAGGCATCGTGGTCGTATTTATAGATTTGAAGTCCTTTGCGAATGGAACGGGGTGGTTGTGGTACCATCGTCAGCGGATGATTAGGGTGGTCTTGGAGGTGACAAGCTAGAAGGAACTACATGCTTGGAGAGCATGGTGTTATGGTCCCTTACTGGAAGCAACTTCGTCTCAACATGGAGGTGATCAACATGTGACAGCAGGTGACGTCTGGTGACGGTCCTCAGGGACGCGTTTTGGCAGGCTTGAAGATGCTGCCAGTTAGTGCACTCAGCTGCGGTGTCCAGATGGGGGCGGCATAGTTCAGCACGGGAGCGACCGATTACCTTGTGTGTGGGGAGTAGAGTCTCTTTATCCATTCCCCAGGAAGATCCCGCTGAGGACTTGAGTACATTGTTACGTGGTCTAAGTCGGCTTCTTATGTTTGATGCATGTGCGGTGAAAGTGTCGAAAGTGACGCCAAGAAGTCTTGGTTGGGTGGAAGTTGGAATTCGGCGTCCTGCTATGTCTATGTCTAGGACTGACCTTATCTCTCTTGTCCAGGACGTGAAGAGTGTGGCTGATGTCTCAGGCGACAGTTGTAAGTTGCGGTCTCTGAGATATCCGTCCCGGACAGAGAGATATGAGTTCAGCGCTGTGCATAGTGTTGGCACGTTGGGCCCAGTTGTAAGGACCGTACAGTCGTCGGCATATGAAACAATATTGATTCCGTCCGGGGTAGTTTGGAGATGTAGAAGTTGAAAAGAAGTGGCGATAGGACTGCCCCCTGTGGAATTACCTGTTTGACTGTCCGGTACCGAGACTTGGCGTTCCTGAACTCCACAAAGGATTGGCGGCCGCAAAGGTTGTTGGCCAGCCAGCGCTAGTTGGTGTTGGGCAGTGGAGACTCCAGGATATTGCGTAGCAGCGTGGCATGATCCACCGTGTCACATGCCACATGCCGAAAGATCAAAGGAAGCAGAAGCGTCGGAGGACCGAGGTCGACATGGTTATTAAACTTAAGAAAATGGCACAATGGTAGACTTATTTAGACGAGTCACTTGCATCGATGATTTCAAACCTCCGGAACGGAGAGGAACCATAAGAAGAAAAAGAGCAAGATTGATCACCATATTGGTATTCACTAAAATTCTTTCCCCCAATCAAGCTCCTCATCATTCGTTTGTCTTATGTAGATAAATCAGAATCAAAAACCTAGACATTTTTCACCAGATGTAGTTCTCCTAAGAATGCTTGACCACAGTTCCTTTTGTTAAGATGATTAACTAGGATTCTGTGGTACTCTTCAATGAGACGAACTTGTATTTTCACATCCATAGACATATCTATGGTACCGTGCCAGTGCTACTTACCGTAACGGTGCAAGCAATGTGAAAGTGGTCCCAAATTTATCATTAAAAAGTTATTATTCAGTACAGTCCATAGAACGTTGGTAAAGGCTTTCATCCAATTCTTGGTTTTAAAAGAATAAAACACGAAGTTATAATCGTTCCATTCATGCCCTTTCTGATTACAATTTCAACTTTTTTGAATAGGTTTATGGTGTCATCTCAAGTTGAGTCGGGCTATGTGAGAACATACTCGAAGGAGGTAACGATAGTTGGAATACAATTCTTCTATGATATAGTGAAGAGCATGAATGAGGTGATGATGAAGTATCCGCCCTGCAACGACTTGTGCACTACCTTCCTATCGGAACTGGGGGTAAGTCTCTACGCCGTAGTCTACCAACAGTAAGTAATAATATGTTCTGCTTAGGTATTCATTCAAGATAATCATGATACTGAGGGCATACGAATCCTAGAGTTAGCTCTCAAACGCCCAGACCTTCTGAAAATCATATCAAACTTATTCGTACCATACCGAACCGGTCCAAAGCACTTCATCGAGATGTATAAATTTCTAATTGATTCCCATATGAAACGCTGTGATACAAAGATACTTTTCGTCCTTCTTTCCAAGGTGAGTGGGATATGATTTTCCTTGAGAATTATATTTTCTATAACGGTTACTTATTTTTAGTTTGATTTACCAGGCTGGCTGGAATCATTCCGACCAAAGTTAGCCGATATAAACCAATTGCTCAAGTTGATACTTTTCGGATTGGAGAGTTGGAATCAACCGAATGCGGATATTCTTCAGGATCTGTTCCGGCGTCATTTATTGTATATTTTTGACTACGAATTCCCTGAGCATTATGGCGAAGTAGTGCAACTGGTATTGAATGGTATTTCAGAACAAAAACTAATGCCAGTCGTGCTGTTGGATCTGCTTAATTCGTTGCTCAAACAGTTTAACTGTGAACAATTGACTGTGGATATTGATGAGGAGAAAGCGCAAACAATTTCGGCAGAGTTTGCACGGCGTCAAAATTTGTTCAATCTTAAAGCGGTAAGGGAGATTAAAAGGTATTTAAAGTTAGGGTAGTGAAAGTAATGTTTCTCCTTAATAGGCAACAGACACTGTGATGCTATTCGCGAAACACTTCCAAAAAGAAAGACTGCACCACGGTCTTCATGGTTTATATCCAAAGCATAAGGATTACTGTAAGCCTCTTGCAATGTGGTTTTCTTGTTTCAGTCACGTTGTTGTTACCGCTGCAATAGTGGAGTATCAGGGACTCTTGGCTGATCAAAGTAAGTATAAATTAACTTAAAAGAAATTTAGGACAGTAAGGGAAAGAAGGTACGTAGCTTGAATGAACTCTAAAGTATCAGCATTCACCACATCAGCATCGAAGATATGCCACCTATTACGAGTACAGTCAGGACAATAGCAATAGCAGATGAAATATTCCGAAGTGTAGTTGCCCTCTTCACAAGCATCGCAGGCTACAGTGTCACTTAAGCCTAGAACATTAAAAAAGCATGTCAAGTTGCCAATAAGTTGCATGTTGTCCTTGCTGAGAGACAACAAAAATGCCGCTGATTTCTTATAAACGTCCGGGTGCATCCGTTTAGTCAACTTGCATTCTGGAGAGCCATACCACACATTATTGTGTTCGCGACAAACAAGACACAAAACCGGTTTTGGTGAAATCTCATCGGAGATCTCATACCCCAAGATCTCAGTGTGACTTGGGACCCAGAGTCAAAGAAGCCACTGAGTTGATGTGGACATAATAGTGATAGAAATTAGATACATCGCAATATTTAGCTGGCTATCTATCTTTTGTGTGTTGGCATTTTTAGCCAGGCGGACGCTCTGTATTTAGCTGTTGAATATACAAGGCCAAGTGCTGCAGTCCGTAGCGTGCATGGAGAAGCCCAGGAGCTCGATGCAAGTTTCTGAGGAAGGCTATTTCTTGTCCTTACGAGTAGTTTGCCTGCGGTATTGTGGCACTGCTGTTCGAAGGTTAGGGTTTGGTCCAGGGTTATGCCAAGGTATTCAGTAGTTTATGGTATGGTAGTGTTGAATACACTCTTGAGTGGAGCGCGCGTCATTAGGTTATTCAAGTGGAAGGTGGTGCTAGGTGTCAGCCTCAATTTTTTAAAATATTCAATCCGAGCCTCAAGGTCGTATTTTTAATTGTATGGAAGTGTTGATGCTGGGTGGCTAATGCTATATAGTCTGCATATGCCAACTTTTTTGACAATCTATTCAAAATGCCATCAATATATAAACTGAAAAGTCAAGTGGCACTCCGATGTTTAGTTGCCTTAATCTGCTTTGAAGATAAAATTGGCCCAATCGAAAGCCGGCTTGTTGTATATGGATAACTTCGTTCAGAGGCCTCTCGATCTTTTTGTGTATACGGTGCTCGAAGATCTTATGGGACACGCATAAGAGGGCACTTGGGCGCAAGCTTTCAGCCCTGTCATCTGGCTTCCCTGGTCTTAGTATTGCGACAATGTTGGATCTTTTCAATTCTTTCGGTAGAACTCCAGATAAAGGGATGTCGTAAAATATCTTACACAGCCAAGCTTTGGCATTCGTTACTACTTACTTAGATGGCGCTACAGTCCGGGGTGGACCTGGGCCTCAACCAACAAACCTCTTCAGCCAGCACGGGTACGAGCCAACTGCCAAGTTGGTTGGGGTCTCACTCCGCTTGTTGGCGCCACCTACCGTGAGGTCGTCCTCTACTGCGCCGTCCATCCGGGGTGGATTCGAAGACTTTCTTGGCGGGAACGTTGGGCCCCATCCGCTCTAAATGTGAACCCATCCTAGTCGCTGTATGTGAACTATTCTGGCTAAGTCGATGTCCTTATAAAGGCCGTATAGTTCGGCATTGTACTTTCTCCTCCACTGATCGTCTATGCAGACGGAACCAAAGATCGCTCAAAAAACTTTTCTGTCAAAATAACCAAGGGTATCCTCATCTGGTTTTGTCAAAGCCCATGCCTCTGCGCCATACAGCAGGACTGGGATGATAAGTGTCTTATAGAGAGTTACCTCAGTAGTTCGAGATAGGGCTTGGCTACTCAATTGCCGTTTTAGCCCCTAGAAACAACGATTGGCAAGAGTAATTCTTCGTGTGATCTCCCTACTGATGTCATTTGCGGAGTTCACCATAGAGCCTAGGTAGACAAAATCCTTTACTACCTCAAAATTATATCTGTCTATTGTGGCGTTCTGTCCAAGACGCCGAAGTTGGGTGTCCTTTTTTGTAGACAGCATATATTTTGTTTTGATTTCATTGACCGCTAGACCCATCTTTGCTGCCTCGATCTCAATACTCGTAAATGCCCCATTGACGGCCCGCTGAGTTCTTCCGATTATGTCAATGTCATCGGCATAAGCGAGTAGTTGTACTTACTTTACTTACTTAGATCCTTTAACCCCTCGGGGGGCATAGGGCGTCAACCACGCCTGCGCGCCATCGTGTTCGAAGTTCTGCAACGCGTTTGAGCTGCCTCCAACTCATTCCTAAAGAGCTCGATTCCTCCTCAACTGTGCTGCGCCACGTTTGCCTAGGGCGTCCCGCTATTCTGCCTGCCTGGGTGAGCGGATTCCACTGCATGGCGTATTTCGCAATGGAGTTGTCTTCGCGCCGTAGGGTGTGTCCAATCCATTGCCACTTTCTTCTTCGTATAGTAATGCTTATAGGTTCTTGGCCCGTTCTCAGATAAAGTTGTTCGTTAGAGATGCGGTTCGGCCAAAAAATCCTCAAGATGATTCTTAAGCATTTTTTTACAAAGACTTGCAGCTTCCGTGTGTTAATGGTGTCCACCTTCCAAGTACTGCACCCATAAAGCAGCACTGATTCTACGTTGGAGCGGAACAGTCGCAGCTTGGTTCTTAAGCTGATAACATTGCTTCTCCAGATTTTAGATAGCATTCCGAACGCAGCTTTAGCCTTCCCGATTCTGCTGCACACATCCAGTTCGGTGCCACCGCGATTAGCCGAGACGACACTTCCTAAATATAGAAAGTTATCAACTTTCTCGACTTGCTTTCCGGCAATGTTAAGTTGAGCGCGGGTATTGGAAGTACTCAGGGCTTTTGTTTTGGCTGTGTTTATTTTTAGCCCCACTTTGTTTGCCTCAGCTTCTAGATTTTGGGCCATCAGATGAAGATCCATTATCCGATGTGAAAGTAGACAAACATCGTCAGCGTAATCTAGGTGTTTAAGGTAAGATGTCATAGTCCAACGAATTCCATAGCTGCCTTCCGTCAATGCTGCACGGAGTACATCGCTGATAACCACCAAGAACAATAGTGGTGACAGTATGCACCCTTGACGTACTCCACTTTGGACTTCAAAATCCTCCGACACCTTACCATTGTGCACGACGTGACACTTACCGCCCTCGTATGTAGCCTTGATAGTAGCTATAAGTTTTTCTGGGATGCCTCTCCTGCGCAAGGCCAACCAGATAGCATCTCGATTCAATCTGTCGAAAGCTTTCTCGAAGTCGATAAACATTAAATGTAGCGGAGACCTATACTCAATGCATTGCTCGATAATGATCCGTAAGGTGTTTATGTGGTCAATGCAGGAGGATCCAGCGCGAAAGCTTGCCTGTTCGACATCGAGAGTTGAATCTAAATGATCTTTAATTCGTTCTAGAATTATTTTAGCTATTGTAGTAGTTGTACAGATTTGTAAAAGATTGTACCTCCGGTGTTGGCTTGTGAGTTTCCTACAATTCTCTCAAGTACTATTTTAAAGAGATCGCATGATAGCGCGTCACCTTGTCTAAGACTTTTTCTGACATCGAAAGGTTCGGTGATGTTCTTACCGACTTTAATGGAGCAGGCCTAGCCGATATTTTCTGAGGTCAAATAGGCGAACCCAACAGGCGGATCAGTAGAAATGCGGTAAAGTGGGAGGGTTATGATCTCTTGTTTTTCGGATCATAATCTCGCTGAAAAAGCAAGAAGAAGAAGAAGCGAGAGTTCTCCATCGTCATTCTGCACAAACGGACGAGCTTGGCAGGGATGTCAAGACTAGACATGACTCTGTATAACTGGTCTCTATACACGCTGTCATAGGCAACTTTGAAATCGATGAAAAGGTGGTGCGTATCGATTTTATATTCATGGGTTTTTTTCAAGATCTGCCGTAGTTTGAATATTTGGTCAATGGTGAACTTTCCAGGCCTGAAACCGCACTGATAAGGACCTATCATGTTGTTGACGATCGGTTTTAGGCGATCTTGTCTGCCGTATTAGATACTATATGCGATGTTGAGGAGACTTATTTCTCTGTAATTGGCGCAGTTTTGAGGGTCTCCTTTCTTCAGGATCGGGCAAACGATGCTAAGGTTCCATTCATCGGGCATACTTTCGTCTGAACAGATTATACAGATGAGCTGGTACATGCTTCTTAGCAGCTTATCTAATCCTGCCTTGAGAAGTTTAGCGGCAAGGCCGTCGGCTTCAGCAGCTTTGTTGGATTTGAGTTTAGATGTCGCTATTCACACTTCGTTCTGGTCCGGTTGACGGGAATCTTGACTGTCATCGTCCCTGTTGAATGGCTCATTTTGCTTGACAGCGGAATATTGGTCATCATCGCCGTTTAACAGTCTACAGAAGTCTTCCTTTCATATCCTCAACACCGACTGCGTTTCTGCTACTATATTGCCATTTTCGTCACTGCAGGCTTCTGTTCTGGCTTTGAAACCCTGGCATGTTCTTTTTACCTTTTGCTAAAATTTTCGAACATCATTCCTGCAATAAAGTCTCAATCTCCTCGATCGAGCGCTTCTCATGCCCCTTTTTCTTCTTTCTGAGAAGTCGATGTTCCTCTTTTCTCCTCCGCTCTTAGCAGTTCTAATCCTATGCAGCGCCGCTTTGTACGCCTCTTGTTTAACTGCATGTGCCTGTCGGCATTCCTCATCAAACCAGGGGTTTCGTTGTGGTGACCGAGAGGCGGCATCTCTGATGGTTTGTTGGCAACGCTGCCACTGATCTTCCGCATTTACTGCTGTCGGCATAGGACTTAGATTAAGATTAAGAGAAACTCGATCGGCAAAGATTCTGGCGGTCTCCTGCGATTGTGGCCGACGTCAAATTTCCTCACAGTATTTCGTTGATTTCCCTCCGTTCTGGATATCCGCATTCGTACCTTTGCTACAACTAGGTAGTGATCCGAGTCCATGTTGGCTCCTCGGAAAGTCCGGACACCCAGAATACTGGAAGAGTGCCTTGCGTCGATCGCAATGTGATCGATTTGGTTGACAGTTTTTCGATCAAAGGAGAGCCATGTTCCCTTGTAAATATCGAGACGTGGGAACCGCGTACTAGCTACGACAAAGTTTCGCCCCGCCGCAAAGTCGATTAGCCTGAGTCCGTTGCCGAATGTGATGTCGTGCAGGCTGTGCTTTCCGACCACGCTACTAAAGACGTCCTCTCTTCCTAGCTATGCGTTAAAATCACCTAGGATAATTTTAACGTCGTGGCTAGGGCATTGCCCATACGTCTTGTCCAAGAGCTGGTAGAAGTCATCCTTGGTCGCGTCGTCCATCTTCTCGTGAGGGGCGTGAGCGCATATTAGGCTAATGTTGGCAAATTTAACCTTGATACGGATAGTCATGAGACGCTCGTTCACATGCCGGAAACTCAAGACTTCTTGCCTAAGTCTGCCTCCAATGACAAATCCGCACCCGAATAGACGCTTTCCGTGTTGTCTGTAGCAGTTTTTTATCCTCCTTTTGCCCAGCCCATCTCATCGTACTTCTTGGATGGCGGTAATGTCTGCTTTGCAGTAGCCTTGGGCCTCCGCAAGTTGTTCAGCTGCACGCAGTTTTTAGAGGGACCTAACATTCCACGTGCAGACACGAAGATCGTTGTTCTATTTTCGTTGGCTTGGGTCGTCAACATTAAAATCATCCGTATCCGAGGCTGTTGGTTGCTTCGTAGCCGAAGGTTTTTTACGGGCTAGGGAAGTTAACTCGACGGCACAACCCCCAACCTGGAGGACCAGATCCTTTTTTGCAACCCCTAGGACGAGGGGGCGGATACACCGGTGCCAGTAACCCACTTCGAGGATATGAGCGCTGCCGTTGGCCCGTTAAGGGTTCATCCGCCACCATCTCTTTTTCAATACCCTGACGCAGTATTGAAAATCCTTACAGACCTCAGCTCCAAATATGTCGAAGTAGCTCCTGTAAGGTATCCGCTGGCCTGAAGACGTCACTGTTGATTCCATCGAGAGAATTCATCCGCCGCACGTCCTCCTTCTGAGGAGCTCTTGCTAGACTTCTGGGACGCATATTTCGGCCAATCAGGTCAACAAGAGATGCCTCGTCCGGTTAAACTATGTGTGCTGAAGTTCACCCAGATATTCCTACGCAGACCTGAGTGTTCAACTACACATATATCGTCAGACTAGGCACACGCTCATCGTTAGTTCGTATCAGATAGCTATCCAGCAGGCACCGCAAGGAGGTGGTGATGCGATTTTGCCACGCATTCGTTATTCGGGGTGTATTTCATCTGGTACGGCGGCTTTCCTAGGTTTAGAGTTAGCAATGGCCCAAGAATGGTGAAGCTTCGGGAGTATTGGGAAGACTCTGAACATGTGGCTATGAGTTCTTTTGATGATCTATTAACTAGTTTGTTGTGCTCCTTGACCAGTTTAATTTTGGACATTTTCACTCTTCGACCAGCTCTGGTTCTATTCTGGGTTTTTTGGATGCAATGCTGTTTCCTGCACCGAGTTTCCGTAGCAATGACCAGATTTTTCTACTGGATCGAGTGAAATTTATGCTTCTCCTTGTTGTATACCAGTTTTCCTTGCAGGTGTGACCAAAACAGTGTAGAAGCTGTTCTGCAACTTCGGGGTCACCACTCTGCAAAATATCTGTGTAGTGTCCATCACTTTCTTCGCTCCAAGCAGGCATGTATTCCTTTTGAAACCTGCGTGGGATTTTTTCGCACGGTGTCAACAAATTTCGCAAAATTTTTGATATTTGGAGAAATCCATCGGATATTAGAATCTAGGTCTGAAGTGAGATCTGTCAGGATGCTTTATTAAGGTCGAGAGGTTGAGTGGACCCAAGGAATATGTATGACGGTCTTTAGGATTACTGGGCAATGTTGACTTTGGGAAAATCTCTAAGACCTGTTAAACTTCTACCCTGTCGATTTGAATCCTTTCCCTTTCAGTTGTTGTTATTGTTGTTGTAGCAACTATGTTGATTCGTATGGTTCAAACATTAAGGTGGTGTAGGTGAGTTGAAATCAGTATGGTCGAGGCCCAAGAATGGGGCAGCTTCGACTGGGTGAGTCCATAAGGATCTTGGTGTTTAACAGTTGTGGGGTGCGACGGACAGCTGAACAATAGGGCGGTGTTATGTGGCGACGAGTCGCAGTCTGGGCATTGATCAGTGATTTATTAATATTATTATTTGCACTGCGACCTAATGGTCTATTGTGCCCCCTGCTAATACCTTGGGGTGGTTTGTTCCCTCGTTAGAGTCCCCTTCGCAATTGCAATTCCTGCGGAATTGTGTTCGAAGGTCATATGCTCTTACTTTGCCTTGGCGAGAATAGTTCACCTTAGAGCTCTTTCTCCAGACCAGTTTCTTTTAAGAATCTGAGAATGAGAAGTGGGTCCATGGTTGGCATATCCTCTTCTAATACTTGGTATTTGCCTAAGTATTTCAATCTTTTGTGGGTCAGTGCCCCACAGGACTCCAGAAGGTGTTCCGGAGTCTCACATGACTCGTTGCAGAATCTGCAAAGGCCTTCATTTGTTATACCTAGTTTCCGTAGATGCTCCCTGAGTTTGCAGTGCCCCGTTAGGAAGCCTGTTAGGATCCGTAGGTTATTCTTGCTAACGCAGATGCAGGCTTCGAATCTTTTCCGGTTGTAACATCCCAGTAGTTTCTTAGCTTGCCTCAGGCCTGTGGTGTTGTTCCAGGTTCTTGCCCTGTCTTCTCTCTCCATTTTCCTGAGTTTCTCGCGTATGGTGTGTTCCCCCATTCCACAGAATGGTTCAGGTCCAATGAATGATTCTGCAGCCCCTTGTCTTGCCAAGGCGTCTGCTGCTTCGTTACCTTTTATCCCGACGTGACCGGGTATCCAGTAAAGTGTAACTTTATTGTTTCTGCCCAGTTCATTAAGCTTGCATAGGCATGCCCACTCAAGTTTTGACTTAATGACATAGGAGTCAAGTGCTTTGATAGCTGCTTGGCTGTCTGACAGTATTGCTATGTCGCAGTTGCTGTATCCCTTTTCGAGATTGAGTTGGATGCATCTGTTTATAGCGCATATTTCAGCTTGAAAGATGCTGGTGCACTTGCCCATAGGTTCTGAGTGCTTGGTCCTTGGCCCAAATACGCCCGCTCCTGTTCCCTCTCCAGTTCTCGAACCGTCTGTATACCACTTTATCGTGTGGCTGCCCAGTCCGTACATCGTGGATTCGTTGCTCCACTCTTTCTTGTTACTTAACTTTGTACTAAAGTTTTTCCCAAAGTTAAATTTGCTGATACGGTCGTCCCTGGGGATGGCCAGAAGGGGAAGTTTTTTGAGAAGTGCATCGTATTCTCTCGAACCAACACATTTCTCCCTTCCGATACCTTCTTTTGCCATCCTTAGGATCGTCCGCTGTGCATTTTGCTCTACTACAAGATGGAGCGGTGTTACCTCCAGGAGTACTTCCATGGCTGCAGTTGGACATGTTCGCATGGCCCCAGTGATGCAGAGGCACGCAAGTCTTTGCACTTTAGTGAGTGTCTCCCTTGTAGTGACTAGACTAGTTCGCTTTGTCCATGCTATTGCTCCATAAGTGATAATTGGTCTCACAATGGCAATGTAATCCATCTTAGAATATTTGGACTAAACCCCCAAGACTTACCCGCTAGGATCCTGCATATCATTAGAGCACGGGTAGCTTTTTTGGCCGACTAGCACGATGTTAATATGGGGCCTATCAAGCGCAGTTCGGGCAGCGTGTTGGTGGATAGAGTTCAAAGCCAATTTTTAACACGCTTGGACGAGTGGTGTATGGGTTATAAACCTATTAACATCTTCACGGTATAAATGGATCTTCTTCTTCTTCTTCTTCTTCTTCTTCCTTTTATCAGCGAGGTTATGGTCCGAAAATAAGGGATCACAACCCTCCCACTTAACCGCATTTCTACTGATCCACCTGTGGGCTTCGTTGTTGGGGGGAGTATGAATGGATGTCAGATCGAATATGCCTCGGAGGTTTAGGGAGGCTGAGTAGATCTCTGTTGGGGTGATCGGGACGTTTGCAAGCCAGTAAGAACTGTTTCGATAGAAATTCGTTATGCTCTTTACTACAACATTCGTATTTCCCTTTCCGTTATTTTGCCTTGGGTATAGGTTTAGTAAAGTTTCGAGTCTTGCCGCTCAGCAACAACGCACTTATAATCCAAGGCGTGCTTTGAAAGTAGACAACAGAAAAAGAATAGAGAAGGCTAAGTACTCCTCCGTTGATTAGGTCCTAAAAATCAGTAGATTGCCTTTCCGATATTGACAAGACAAATGCTGTAGTATAACACATTTTATAGAAATTATTTGTTAAATAAATACGCCTGCCTTTTTTTCTTACAGTTAGCGATTGTATATTCGCAACTCTGATTGAAATGTACGTTCCCTGGCTTATTGCGTACACCGAACAAGAAATACAACAGTCCTCCCCAAATTGGATACGTCAGCTAATAGCGAATGGAAAAGTCCTTTATCCCTGGAGTCCAGTACACATGGAAACGAGTCGAATTATAATCAAACCATTTATCAATTCCATTCTGTTCGTTTTGGAAAATCTTCCAGTTTCCCAATCAATATTGGGTCACACGTTCAGCTTCTATGTGCATCACTATGCTGTTAGCAATATGGAGCTATACGTTCGCAAGCCGATTCATGAGGGAATTGTTAAACTACCATGGGAACTATTCAAGCCACTTCCAAATCATATTAAACTTCTGTACGATAGTTTACAAGAAGTAAGAATAAATTGGTTTCCTGCTCTAATTATAGTGTAAACTCCTCTTTTTTAAGTTCATTCCTGAGTCACATGCTTTGTTGGGTCACATCTTCCTTCGAATCGATTGGAACGCATGGATGAAGGGGGTATTTTCCAAGTGGCCTGCACCGGTACAGACGCAAATTACCTCCCGTCTATTGACGATCTTTGTAAAAATTTCCTTCGAACCAAATATTCATGTACACACGAATACGAGTAAGATCCTAGAGGATGCCATTGGTTACCCGTGGTATCTTGTGGAATACCAGGATCTGGAGAATCTCTTTAAATGGATTTTGGCTTCCGTGGAACCATCTATATTATTGAAACTGCCATCGGAGAGTAACTACACAGATCGAGCGGCTTTAGAGTAAGTTATGAACTATCTGGCTATGGAATTTGTTTTATAAAATTTCCCTTTCAGATTGCTTAAGGTTTCGTCAGCAATGATGCCAGAAAGAGCTGCTGCCGGCCCAGTAGCCCATGCGACTGCAAAACGTATTCTTTATGCCAGATCCAATGTTCGCTTACTGCGAATGTGCGCAGCGAAATATCAAAAGCTTATCATAACCAAGGATGGATTTAGGGCATTCTCAGTGGCGTTGAAAGAGCTCTTGGATTTGATGGAACGAACAGTATCGAGTGTGTGTACAACCAAAGAGGAACGCGATCAGGAGGCATTGAATCTTATGATTGAGATTATCGTCTCAATGCAATCGCAAAGTGAAGAGACATCAAAGTAAGTGGTAGTACTGAGTCAGCTGTATTCTCTAAGTCGTACCCGTTCAGATCGACGGAATTTGATTTGATTTGATATCCATGTTCCACTGATGAACCACTCGACTTAGGGAATACCACTACAAGTATCGTTCGCTACTGACTTTTCGTTTTACTTAGGTTTTTCATAGATATCCTTGTCGATTGGCAATCGAAATGCAAGCCTGGCAGCCCAATACTCTGTCAGACGTTAAACGCATTCGGACATTCCAAAGCTTTCATTGCGGGCGTTTACATCCTATTAGAGGCCACAATTATCAACTACTTCCGCGTTTCTGGTAAGTCTCCACCCTGCACATAATCTGTGAATATTCAAACCAAAGTGGAATTCATTTAGATGCAACAAGAGAAGAACACTCTCCATCATGGAAGGCATTGTTAAAGTCTCTGCAACTGTCATACGATAAATTGGAAGTGATGCCTTTTCTGCGGGCCCAATACTTTCTGTCGCTGCATGCGTACATTCTCTACAAAATGGAAAAGCTGAGCAACCCCGGTGAGAAAATTACCTTCCTACAGGACCTCAGTCAGTTGCTGGAACATGTCAAAACTAAGTAATATATTCAGGATACCTTTCGAAGAAAACCGATTACATTCTCTCATCTCTCTGAACAGTGCCGAAACAGAACCTCGGATAGCTATTGTTTGGGGTGCCATCATATCCAGTGGTTGTAAGATTCTCTCCCAATCGGAGAATGCAAAGAAACCACTACTTATGTTGGCACGTCACTTCCATGTACTATCCACACAGACTGAAGGATGGGGCGAGGGCCTGCTTGGTGTTATTGGTTTTAAGAAGGACAGTATAAGCAATCGGTAATAGTATAAACCATCTCGTTAAGCCTTCTTGTGACCTTTCTCCCATTTCAGACGCAAAGTGCTTACCAGATGCATCTCGTGCATCATTTTCTCCCTTTTCCCTGATACAAGGTACCTGCAGCAATTAAGCGTATCCACGTCTCCTTCTAAGACATATCTCTCTTTTCAGTTCCGATACGACGCTGCCCAATCAGGAGTTCATAAGGTCGTTCAACGAAATGAAAATGTTGTTGGCCAACAAAAAGTTTAACGACGTCAAGATGCTGATTGTAAAAGCCATCGAACTGATTGATGATCATAAGTTTACACAAGTAGAGAATGTGCCGGGCTTGATTTACAGGGTGATACGGTTGTTTTATAATGACGGCTTTCTGGAGACGGTTCCTGAGGTGTGGAGCTTCGAATTTAAGTGGCCTTAGGTTGTCCTTTTTTTTCTGTTTACAATGTTGAGTCTCTTCTTTGCGAAGGTATATATGTGTATAGTCATAAATATAAAAAGTCATTACAGTGTACGGTAATATTGATGTAGTTTAAAGAATTTTTATATAAATATGTATTTTTTTCCTCAAATATATAAATAAATGTATGTAATACATTGAGCTGGTGTTTTCCATTAAACTACCGGCAATCCCCCCGTGGTGGAACGAAGATCTCTCTAACCACAGGAAGTAGACCAGAGAAAACTTGGATCACTCAGACGCAACTGGTCGTGGTCCATTGTACTACGAGAAAGTAAAACCCTGGTTTACCCATTTTATTGGAATTTCCTTGTCTTTCTAAGGAAGCCTTCAGTGATGAGGAGAGTGCTTTCTCACTAGAGCACTTCTTGTTATAGACGGCAGCGGATGAATTCCCTAGACGGCGTCAACGGTGGCGTCCACAGTTTCAGTTAGATTGAACTTGGTGAACACTTCGCGCGAGCTGCTTCGACATATTCGGGTCACAGGTCGGTTAGGAATTTCAAACGTAAGTCAGGACCTTGGAATAGAGATGGTGGCGGAGGAGCCCTGAATGGGCCAACGGCAGCGCTCATACACCCGTAGTGGACTACTGACACCGGTGTACCCGGCTCCTCGCCCTATGGGTATAACTCAAGGAACTGGGCCTCAGGTTGGCGGTTGCGCCGTCGGTGTAACTTCCCTCTCACTTAAAAAAGTAATGGGTTCCGAAATAACCAAAAGCCTCGGATAAATATGGCCCCAGCGAACGAAATAACGACAACGACCTTGGCATCGGTACGTGGAAGGTTTGAACCCTTAACATATAATGTGCAGCCGAAAAATAAGCAGATGCCCTAGACTGCTATAAAGCAGATACTCGCATTACCGCCACACAGGAAGTCCGGACAAAAAGAGAATGAAAAACTGTCATACTACGGTGATTGCTACAGACACAACAATCAGCGCATATCCGTATATGGATTTGCTATACGCGTGGGCGCCGCGGCGCAAGTGGTTGGTGTGTCGGATCACTACGCATGAGGTTCCAAGTTCGAATCCCAGAAAACACCAAAAAGTTTTTTCACGGTCCCACCTCTCGCGAGCCTCTGACAAACATCCAAGAGTATTGTTGTCACGAAAAAGCTTCTCAAATCGCCGTTCGGATTCGGCATTAAACTGTAGGTCCCTTCCATTCGTGTGAAAAATATAACGCACACAACATGAGTGGTTGCGAGAAGCAAGGCCCTGGCACTTTAAAGAGCTGTTGCGCCAAATATAATAATAATAATAATACGCGGCAGACTTAGACAAGAGTCGTAAGCCTCCGAAACGTAAGTGAACGTCTCTCTTCAATGGATTAGAAATTACCTTTCGGACTGTTTAATACAAGTTGTCTTGGACGGCTTCAAGTCTGCAATTCACCATATAAATGCTGGTGTACCCCAGGGCTTCATTTTGTCTCCGATTTTCTTCCTCATTTTTATAAATGACCTCTTGTCTGCTACTTCTAATCCTATCCATTCCTTCGCGGATGACAGTACCCTCAGTTTTTCATTGGTTGGGATCTGCAGAATCCTTGTCCCGGCCGTAGACGAAAAGACCACGGGTGGATTATCGTTTTTACGAGTACCACCTGGAGTGGACATCTCATTTGTTTTCTCCATCATACTGTATAGCAAGTTTAACGTCACAGTCAAGACGTCTTCAACTTTTAGTTCGATGTCTCACTTGGGATTCTTTCAGATCCTTAGGGTCATTGACTCTTAAGCAGTTTCGCCACGTCAAGGCAGCTGAAGAATGGAAACGGTGAAGAATGGAAGCGGTCTTCGATGGAACGATCACATATTCGAAGTCGCCAAAAATGCTGCAAAATGTCTAGGATTTCTTAAGCGTTGCAAAAAATATTTTACCCCGTCTGATCTGGCCTCCACCTATAAGGCATTCATTCGCCCAAAGCTGGAAGGGTACAGAACCGCGCGTTAAAACTTATAGGTGATAGAGTTATCGTGAACTCCATAGTCTCACAGCACGGCACGGCGCGGCAGTTAGGGAAAAGTTGGAGAGAACTCAGACACATTGCCAGAAACCGTACACGATGGCGCGTAGGCGTAGTACAGGCCCTAGGACCCACAAGGGGATACAGGACATAAACAAAAAAAAACAAACCATAGTCTCACTTGAACATCGTAGAAATGTCTCATGTCTTTCCCTATTTTACCGCTTATTTTATAAAAATGCTCCAGCGAAATAGCCAGCTGCATTCCTCCCCTTCAAATCTTCACCCGCAATACGCGTCATGCTTCGAATGCATATCAGTTCACCCTCAAGCCCAACTTCGGACGTACTGTCAAATATAGGGATTCGTTTATAAGCCGAACAACACGTTTGTGGAACGATCTACCAGCCTCTGTATTTCCTAATCATTACAACCTTCAAACATTTAAAGCCGACGCAAACCGGCATCTCATCCGTTCCTCTCCCCCCTTTTCCCATCCGCTCGTGCACTGAGCATCAGTATAAGGGTATTAATAATCCCTTCGGCGAGCGAGTTACGTATCACCCAGCGCCGGACATACCATATATGATGATTTCATCAAAAGCATAACAACATCAGCTAAATAAGCAATGTTATTAACTCAGGTCATACGAGTTCATTAAAAATATAGCAACACAGCAAAGTAAGCAATTTTATCAATTCAGTTCATTTCATGCGAAGTGCAATTGTGCTGACCTAAAGTCTGCAACGATCATTCGATCGATTCCCAGAATTGAGTGTGGATAAATGTATGGAAAAAATATAATAAATGCAGGTAGCAAAAGGTGGATGATACGTAGTTCGCTCCCCCGCCTTGAATCGTGTATTAGTTTAAGAACTTTTAATATGTAATAAATTGTATTGAATTAAATAAAGTTAGTTTTTTTTATTCTTCACGGACACCTAAATCTATTTCTCGCGCGAATTATAAAATAAAAAAAAAATTATGACAAACCAGGGGTCGAATCGCGTCCTCCGTGGACGGATAACTCGTCACGTAATTTGTATGAATGTTGTTGCTAGATCTACCAACAACACAATACAAATTATGTTACCAGTCATCCAGTGATGGAGGACGCGATTCGACCCCAGATCAAGGCCTGATATGTACTCATGCCCCCACGGAACAAAAGGACCCTGCCACCCTGTTTCTACGAGCTCCTCGACAGAACATACGAGTAATGTCCTAAATACGACGTTAAAATCGTATTGGTCGATTTTAACGACAAAACAGAAAAGGATGACGTCTTTGGTAGGGCAGTCGGAAAACATAGCCTGCACGATACCACGTCTGACAACGGACTAAGGCCAATTGATTTCGTTGTAGACCGAAAAATCACTATAACAAGCACACGGTTTCCTTATCTCAATATTCACAAGCAGACATGGCGGTTAAATGATCATGTAACGATGAACCAAATTGACCATATTGGGATCGACGCAAAACTGCCCGGACCTTCCCAGCCAACATATATTTGGATCACTACTTTATACGAATGTGGATATCCCAAACTGAGCAAGAAAGAACAATCACTGTAAGAAAATTTAACGTCGAAAAGCTACAATCGCACGAGACCACCAAAGTCTTCCCTCAATGCGCATCCCGAAATCTCGCAACCATCAAGCATCTAGTGCTGAAGACCGGTGGCAACGCTGTCAACACGCCATCAAAAACGTCTCAACTGATGTGCTGGGTTTCGCCTGACCAATACTGCGAAACCACTGGTTTGACGAAGAATGCCGGCGAGTGCATGCAGCAAAACAAACAATAGAGAGCCACTGCATCGGAAGACGAGAGCTGCTCGTGAGCTCTACGAGTAAAACAAACGAGAAGAACATCGGGTTCTTGAAAAGAAGTAGAAATATCATGAGAAGCGCGCGATTGAGAATATACTCCAGGAACAATGTACGGAAGTTCTACCAAAAGGTGAAAAGAACCTGTCAGAGAAGGGAAACCCGTACAGAAACCTCGTAGTAGAATCACAGTCGGTGCTAAGAATATGGCAAAACTACTTCTGCAGACTGTATAACGCGACGAAGACCAACATCCCGTTGTCAGACAGAATGAACCATTCAACATAGACCATGATAGCCAACACTTCCGTCCACCTGACCAAAGTGAAGTGAGGAAAGCAATTTCCAAACTGAAATCTAACAAGGCTGCTGGACTTACCGAGCGAACTTTTCAAGGAAGCTGTTGATGAATTGGTAGAATGCATACACCAATTCATCTGTAAGATTTGGTCAGATGAGTGTATGCCTGATGAATGGAATCTCAGCCCAATTCACAAAAAAGGAGACCCACTCGACTATGCCAATAATGGAGACATCAGTCTCCGCAACATTGCATTCATTTCATTCTAAGATATTTTGTGTGAACGGCGGGAACCTTTCATCAACAGCCTGATTGATTCCTATCACTACGGTTCCAAGCCAGAAAAGTCCACCATCAATCAAATCTTTACACTTCGGCAGATCCTGGAGAAAACCCAAGAAGTCCAAATCGATACTCATGATCGATTTCAACACCGCCTATGATAGCATCTAGAGAAGAGCTATATAGAGACAAGTCTAGTTTTGACATCCCTACGGAAATTGTCCGTCTGTGCAGGATGACGACGGATAACGCTCGCTGCTCCACCAAGGTCGGCAATGACCTCACCGAAAACTTTGATGTCAAAAACGGTTTTAGACAAGTTAATGTGCTGTCATTTGACTTTTTTAATATCGTACAAGCCAAGGCTTCCTCGTCTTAGGTGGTATTAAACTAAATCTAAATAGTTCAGACTTTGGCAACTGAAAACCTGATAAGCGCAACGGCTTTTATCTCTATATTTAGCTAAAAAACTATTTTCGGGATGAACACAGCGTGGTCGAGATATCAATGATGCTTAAGCTACGAGGGGAGCTCCTTCGCCCGAACTGCATACCACTTCGTGAAGATCTTCCTATATTATGCAGTTAATGCGACCTTGAGAGAGGAAGCTCTGTACTTTGTGGACACTTACCCAATCTTGAAAGAAACTAGAAGACACTTCTTCGGTAAGGACATCCTAGCTGACTACCAAACTATATTTTTACTCGATGAATTAGACGTACCCAAGATATATCGCTTTTTGCAAAGTAGCCCTAGCATGGCGTGAGGGAATAGTTAACGAAATGCAGCCCCAAAGAGTTGGTCACTCTAAGAGAAGTCTTGGCCTGAGACTATGAGGAATCTGTTAAAATAATAAAAATAATATTTTTTTCTTTTGTTGCTTAATTTTATTTATAATACATTTTGTACAGTAGTGAGTTATAAGAAATGGGTACAGAATTTAAAGAAATTAAAGCTGACTGTCTATACGAAGGATACACACAAATTTAAAAATAACAATAGATTTTTATTTCAATACTGATGATTGGCTACGCTTCATTTTCTAAGACTAGAGGGGTTCGCTCACTGAGGTATGCGTCTAGCTCGGCGTCTAGTTCTTCTGCGGTCAGCACTGACCAAGCTCCTGTGCGTGATGCTGAACCTCGTCGTGGGCTACCAATGCAGGTATCACCAAACTGTGCCCGGTGTAACCTGTGGGCTACACCTTTCCGTGGAGCCGAACCTCGTTGTGGGCCATCGAAACCACATCTTCGGGTATTATCAGCCTGTGTCCGTGGTAACCCTGGGTCTCCATCTGTGCGTCGTGCCGAACCTCGTTGCGGACCACCGAAATCACCACTTTGGTTATTACCAAACTGTGCCCGGTGTAACCTGTGGGCTACACCTTGCCGTGGAGCCGAACATCGTTGTGGGCCACCGAAATCATATCTTCGGGTATTATCAACCTGTGTCCGTAGTAACCCTGGGTCTCCTCTTGTGTGTGGTGCTGAACCTTGTTGTGCGCCAGCTATACGACCCCGCCGGGTATTTTCTACCAATGTCCACGGTCTGCTTGATATGTTTCCCAAACGGGCTTGAATTGGTACTCGCGATGACATCTCGGATGTGGTGAGCAGGATATTCATGGGACGACCGTCTAAATATACTCCATTGTACTTTCTCAATGCCTTCATCGCATCAGTCCTCCGGTTAAAGATTGCATCTGCCATTCCCATTGAACATCCGAATCTGTCATAGTGCACTGAGGCACTCTTCAGCGGTCCGAATTCAGCAAACAGTTCGCGAATATCCGACTCCGAAACTCCGTAATCCAAATTCGAGACTAGTAACTTGGAAGGTCCTTCAACGGTAGAGCCACCACCATGCGTCGGTCCATCGTGCATATCACGCTTCCAAGCTCTGTTTCCATAAACCGTGTGGAATTTCGATTTTTGAATGCCGCCATAGTTGCGGCCCTTGAGGACAGAGCCACCTCCTCGTACTTTTACACTCCTTGTTGACTCTAGACCCTTCTTGATTTGATCAGCCATTTTGATGTTTCGTTTAACTTTATGAAAATGTTTTCAAGAATTTTTGTAAGTTCTTTCCTTGATTTTATTTTTGCGTTCAGAGAGAGGTCCTTGAGCACACAACCGATATCTACGAATGAAGATCACAAACTGAACAAGACTTACGAAATTACTTCAGAAGTTACCTCGGTCGGGTGATTAGTGTGATCAGCGCTCATTTGGTGCAGGTAGGAATGTACCAGCAGGTAATAAGTATTGTATAATTACAAAAGCCACAGATTTAGGGTTATTACGGTAATTAGGGCATATACTCATACTGTGTTCACCCTGGTGAATATACAATTTTTGAAATTCAGATTTCTTACACATTTGAATGCCAAGTGACGCCCCAAACCATGTTTACCAACACATCCCTGTGCGAGTACTTTGGATGGTCGTTTGTTATCCTGATAACTTATTTAGTGGAGTACCTTCGATGCTCAATTTTGCAACTTATTTCTCTCCACTGCCCAGGCATGTCAAATACTCGACCCATGGGGCGTGTACAATACTCAGTGGCTTCGTTGCGGCCCCAGAAACTCCTCCGCCTGATTTATGTTGTTACTTAATTCGGAAATGGAATGGTGCCACCTAACCTTCCTTATCACAATGGACCCAAGCGGTCTAAGTGTGTCCTGACCCTGTCAGGACAGCCACCTTTACCTAACCTTCTTTATTGTAAACTGCTTTATGAAGACCGTGATGCTAAAGGAGTTTAACATACCTGCGTACCTGCGCTAGGAGGTCATTACAAAAAATATTTTCTTACGACCGTCATAAAAAAATGAACCTCTATCCGTTTTTCAATAATAAAATAACTAATTAGTAGTTTACAGTTCCACCCTTTCCATTATCTTGGAAATAAACTAATTAACCTTATTTACCGGATTTCTTATTTCAACGGCCGTACATACAAATTTGATGGTTGTTCGTCTACCTGAACCACACGGCTCTGAGAATTTCTAAAATGCTTCTTTAGCTCTCTTGCACTTCCCGTCCTTCTTTATCTTACATCTTACTTACTTAGGTGGCGCTGTAGTTCGGGGTGGGGCTGGGCTTCAACCTACAAACCACTTCAAACAGCACGACTACGAGCCAATAGTTTCTAATTTCGCTGCCCAACTTGGCTGAGGTCTCCCTCCTCTTGTTTGCGCCTGTTACGCCTGTTACGCCTGTGGCGCGCTCGAGGTAGATTCGAAGATTTTCCGGGCCGGAACGTTAGGCTCTATCCACTCTACATGACCCAGCTATATTAGTCACTGTATGTGAACTCTTCTGGCTAAGTCGATGTCCTTGTATAGGTCGTATTGTTCGGCATTGTACCTTTTCCTTCACTCGCAGTCTATGCAGATGGGACCAAAGATCACTCGAAGAACTTTACTCTCAGAGTAACCAAGGGCATCCTCAAGCTAGAACGGCAGGAAATAACAGAAGAGGAAGGCCGAAGACAATGTGGAACAACCCGTTTCCATGTATGCCAGAGAAGCTGGAAATCAGCAAAGAAAGCAGCTAGCGACAGGGAGAAGTGGAGTAACTTTCTGAAGGAGAGAAGGTGGAAAATGGAAACAGAACATCGAAATCTTAGCGTAAAAGAGGACCGCATTATGTATGTATGTATGTAAGTTTAATTAGTTTTTGTCCAAGAAAATTGAAAGAGTGGAACTGCACAACTATTTACTTAAAAAATAAGTCAAGAATCAATGGAATCAATATAGAAAAAGCGCAGGAGTTCCATCCCTTTTTTATGACGGTCATAAGAAAATATTTTTTGTAAGGACCTCCTGACACAGGTACGCAGATATGTCAAACTTGTTTAGCAGCACGGCCTTCATAAAGCAGTTTACAATAAAGAATGTTAGGGGTAGCTAGGTAGGCGTGGTTGTTCTTCTAAGAAAAGGGAGGAACCCAATTAGCACTAGGTGCCGTTTTGATGAAACAAAACTCGTGTACCTGGATATAAAAGGTTTGTTAGTGTGGTGTCTCTAGGCCCAGCCTGTGGAGTTTAAAAGGATTATTAAATCTTTAAGGCAAAGGAAAAAGGGTTTACCTAAAGCTCGTTATCTGGCCCTAGCTAGTGCCGGACAGGGTATAAAAAGGTTATGGCAATGATTTTTTTTTTTATTAAATTCATTCATTTCCGAATAATTTAACAACATAAATCAGAGGAGAGAGTTTATGCGGGAAGCAACCAAGCCGCTGAGTACCGTACACGCCCCATGCGTCGAGTAGTAACCCTAAATCTGTAAATTTTGTAATTATACAATTCTCATTACCTGCTTGTGCATTTCTACCTGCACCAAATGACCGCATCCTTATCGTCGCGGGACCACTGATCACACTAATCACTCGACCGAGGTAACTTCTGAAGTAATTTCGTAAGTCTAGTTCAGTTTGTGATCTTCATTCGTAGATATCGGTTGTGTGCTCAAGGATCTCTCTCTGAACGCAAAAATAAAATCAAGGAGAAAACTTGCAAAAATTCTTGAAAACATTTTCATAAAGTTAAACGAAACATCAAAATGGCTGATCATATCAAGAAGAGTCTAGAGTCAACAAGGAGTGTAAAAGTACGAGGAGGTAGCTCTGTCCTCAAGGGCCGCAACTATGGCGGCATTCAAAAATCGAAATTCCACACGGTTTATGGAAACAGAGCTTGGAAGCGTGATATGCACGATGGACCGGCGCATGGTGGTGGCTCTACCGTTGAAGGACCTTCCAAGTTACTAGTCTCGAATTTGGATTACGGAGTTTCGGAGTCGGATATTCGCGAACTGTTTGCTGAATTCGGACCGCTGAAGAGTGCCTCAGTGCACTATGACAGATTCGGATGTTCAATGGGAATGGCAGATGCAATCTTTAACCGGAGGACTGATGCGATGAAGGCATTGAGAAAGTACAATGGAGTATATTTAGACGGTCGTCCCATGAATATCCTGCTCACCACATCCGAGATGTCATCGCGAGTACCAATTCAAGCCCGTTTGGGAAACATATCAAGCAGACCGTGGACATTGGTAGAAAATACCCGGCGGGGTCGTATAGCTGGCGCACAACAAGGTTCAGCACCACACACAAGAGGAGACCCAGGGTTACTACGGACACAGGTTGATAATACCCGAAGATATGATTTCGGTGGCCCACAACGATGTTCGGCTCCACGGCAAGGTGTAGCCCACAGGTTACACCGGGCACAGTTTGGTAATAACCAAAGTGGTGATTTCGGTGGTCCGCAACGAGGTTCGGCACGACGCACAGATGGAGACCCAGGGTTACCACGGACACAGGCTGATAATACCCGAAGATGTGGTTTCGATGGCCCACAACGAGGTTCGGCTCCACGGAAAGGTGTAGCCCACAGGTTACACCGGGCACAGTTTGGTGATACCTGCATTGGTAGCCCACGACGAGGTTCAGCATCACGCACAGGAGCTTGGTCAGTGCTGACCGCAGAAGAACTAGACGCCGAGCTAGACGCATACCTCAGTGAGCGAACCCCTCTAGTCTTAGAAAATGAAGCGTAGCCAATCATCAGTATTGAAATGAAAATCTATTGTTATTTTTAAATTTGTGTGTATCCTTCGTATAGACAGTCAGCTTTAATTTCTTTAAATTCTGTACCCACTCAGTACTGTACAAAATGTATTATAAATAAAATTAAGCAACAAAAGAAAAAAAATATTGTTTTTATTATTTTAACAGATTCCTCACAGTCTCAGGCGAGGACTTCTCTCAGAGTGACCAACTCTTTTGGGCTGCATTTCGTTAACTATTCTAATTCAACGAGTCTAATTCATCGAGTAAAAATATAGTTTGGTAGTAGGCTAGGATGTCCTTATCGAAGAAGTGTCTCCCAGTTTCTTTCAAGATTGGGTAAGTGTCCACAAAGTATAGAGCTTCCTCTCTCAAGGTTGCATTAACTGCATATAGGAAGATCTTCACGATGTGGTATGCAGTTCGGGCGAAGGAGCTCCCCTCGTAGCTTAAGCATCATTGATATCTCGACCACGCTGTGTTCATCCCGAAAATAGTTCTTCAGCTAAATATATCGACAAAAACGGCAGTAAATCATCCTACCGGCTCCTTTGACAAAAGCTCTCTGAACTTTATATCCACCATTGCGATTATCAGGTTTCCAGTTGCCAAAGTCTGAACTATTTAGATTTAGTTCAATACCACCTAAGACGAAGAAGCCTTGGCTTGTACGATATTAAAGAAGTCACATGACAGCGCGTCACCTTGTCTAAAACCGTTTTTGACATCAAAGTTTTCGGTGAGGTCATTGCCGACCTTGATGGAGCAGCTAGCGTTATCCGTCGTCATCCTGCACAGACAGACAATTTTCGTAGGGATGTCAAAACTAGACTTGTCTTTATATACCTCTTCTCTAGATGCTATCATAGGCGGTGTTGAAATCGGTCATGAGTATCGATTTGGACTTCGATGGTGGACTTTTCTGGCTTGGAACCGCAGTGATAGGAATCAATCAGGCTGTTGATGAAAGGTTCCCGCCGTTCACACAAAATATCGTAGAATGCAATGTATGCAATGTTGAGTAGACTGATGTCTCCATAATTGGCACAGTCGAGTGGGTCTCTTTTCTTGGGAAACGGGTAAATGATGCTGGGATTCCATTTTCTTCTTCCTTTTATCAGCGAGGTTATGATCCGAAAACAAGGGATCATAACCCTCCCACATCACCGGATTTCTACTGATCCGCCTGTGGGGTTCGCCTATTTGACCTCAGAAAATATCGGCAGGCCCGCCGATTTTGGATCACTCGGTTACTGAGGCCAATGAAATGCCGATGTCGTCGCATTTGTCTGATCCAGGCGTTTATAGGCCTGCCTTTCCTACATCGCGATGTCTTTGGAACGTGCATTGATATTGCCTTTTTAACCGGGTTCAAATGATCTCTTCTTTGAACGTGGCAATATCAGCTGAGCCGATCGCGTTCTATTTTTTGTACGATGGTTTCCTTGATGTGAAAGCTTCCACGGATCTTCGAACTTCTTATTCGATCAAGCTTTGTCACTCCTGCTGTCGTGCGAAGCATCTTCATCTCAGCTGCCGTTAATTTACTCTCATACTTTTTTTACATCGTCCAACATTGTGAACCATATGTGAGCGCTGGACTCACAACTGCGGTGTAGAGCCTTCCCTTCAACTTAGGTGGCATTTTTCTGTCACAGAAGATAGCGGAATTTTCTCGCCACTTCATCCACCCTACGCTTACGCGATGATTGATGTCGTCATCACAAGTTGCTTTGCTATTGATCATAGATCCCAAATATTTGAACTTTTCGCACTTGGGAAGCACCGTTCCATTCAAATAAATGTCTGGAATAGGCCTGAATGGATCAGAGAACGGGCAGCAGAAGTACTCTGTATTCTTTGAACTAATGCGATAACCATTTCCGTCCAGAGCGTCCACCCAGACATCAAATGCTCGTTGCAGGGATGTAGGATTCTCACTTATGATGGCTCCATTGTCAGCAAAGAATAACTGATGTACCTTGGGATCCATCACTTTACCTTTAAGCAGATAATCAAGGACTGTAATAAAGAGCAAAGGACTTAAAACGCTTCCCTGGTGCACCCCGACTTTGATTGGGAACTCTTCGGTTAATCCAGCGGGGCATCTTACTCTTGTCTTTGCTCCCTCGTACATGTCCATGATCATCTGTACATAGGTTTCTGGAACCCCTCGATGTCTTAGCGCCACCCATATCAGATCTCGTGGTTGTCTGTCGAATGCCTTTTCAAAGTCAACCAACACAATATGCAAATCCCTTAAGGAATCACGATGTTTTTCCATTATGATCCTTATACTTTGGATTGCATCTGTGGTTGATTTACCCGAGACAAACCCGCACTGATCATCAGATAGCCGTATTATTTTTCGCAGTCGGCCACCTAATACCCGCTCAACGATCTTCATGGTGTGTGACATCAGCCTGATCGAACGGTAGTTATCACAGTTTCGCGTATCACTTTTCCCTTTGTATACAGGGAGAAGGTAACTTTCCCTCCATTGATTCGGCATTGGGTCACCTCTCACAAATTTGGAGATGAGAATTCTGAGCCATCTGAACCCGATGTCTCCCATCTTTTTCCAGAACTCAGAGGGCATCTCGTCTGGCCCAACCGCTTTTCGTTTTTTGGAATATTTGACCGCCTCACTAACTTCTTCGACTGTAAAGTCGGGTATTTCTTCACAGTTAGGGGTGGCTCTTGGAAAACTTGGCCGGGGAAACTGTTCATTTAAAAGTTCATTACAATACCACCACCATTACCGCCACCTCCGCAGAATTTTGTCGTCATCCACAAGAAGCTGGCCATGAGCATTGTTAATGAACTTTGGCGAACGAATCTCCTGAGCATTCCTCCTTCTTTGGGCGGCTATTTTGAAGATGGTTGCGCTCTTGTTCATATTGTGTCTTCGCAGCTCCTGGATAGCCTGGTTTGCATCAGCAACCGGGGAAGATATTTTCTTCCGCTCTGGAAACAGGCCCTTTGTACTCTCTGCTTGAAGCTGGGCGCACTTCTTCTTCGCTTTTAACTTGCAACATCTGTATTCCATTTCGAGGCGAGCTTTGTCGTCTCTATTATTAGAGGGACACTTTGACCAAGCTTTGAAATCCGCTTTCTTCTCATTTATCACCTTCTTAGCTTCTTCACTCCACCACCATGTTTCTTTGGCGTATTGATGGTGGAGTTTTGAAACTCCTAGCAGTGATTTGGCCTTATTTAAGCAAGTTCGCTGTAGGGAATCCCACATATTTTGTGCTTTGCTTCGTTGATGGTGTGAGAGAAGTAATTTTTCATCACGAAAACAAAAACCTTGTCTTTTTCTTTGTCCAGATTGTACCACTTGATTTTCTCAGAGACCCTTGTTTGTTTGCTTTTCTTCGGTGTCTTCATGAACATTTCTGTTAGCAGGAGACGGTGTTGCCGAGCGATTGCCTCTCCCAGGATCGCTTTGCAATCTTTAACTCGAGGCTTCATGAAACTGGCTACCAAATGGTAGTCAATCTGAGTTTCATCTCCACCACTGCTGTAAGTGATCAGGTGTCGGCTTTGTTTGATGAAGATGGTATTTAACACGATAAGACCGTGTGATTTGCACATGCTTAGGATGTCTTCACCAGGAAGGTTCCTGGTGCCATATCCTATTCCTCCATGGCAGTCTTCATAGTCTTCGTTTGACTTCCCGACATGTCCATTCAAACCACCTCCAACAAACAGAAACTCTTCCTTTGAGATGTTCTTAAGGAGATTGTGGAAATCTACCCAAAATGCATCTTTATCTCTCTGATTGCTCCCCATTTGGAGAGCATATGCACTGACAATATTCCACACATCTCCTTGTATTGCTGGTTTGAGAGACATCAAACGGTCGCTGGACTTCGAAATGCTCAAGACGTTTCCAAGTAGCTCAGCCGCAAGGATGATACCGATTCCGTTCTTAGCCTTTTCCGTTCCGTAGTAGAATATCTTGTAATCTTTTGTCCTAACGTCCAAGAAACGCGCCCAATTTCCGGTGTTTTTCCATTTCGTCTCTTGGACATACAAGATATTCACCCGCTTTCTATTCATTATCTCTTCCAGCTCGTAACTTCGACCGGTCATGCTTCCAACGTTCCAACTCGCGACCCTCAAATTTCTGCCAAATTGTTTCATTACTTTGCTAGCCCCCGGAATCCGTATAGCTCTGACCCGAACATTTCTGCTCGGTCTAGGATCAGTACCATGTACAGCAGTGGTAGTTCCTTTTAGCAAGTATTACCATAATGATACAGTTTTGCAATATTACCATATTGCAATGTTTGTTGTTTGACACGTGCATGCTCCTGTTTTAGTATTGTTTGATCTTTCTTTCATGACACCGGTGATCTCCAGTCGTGTCAACCCCCGGACTCACATGCACACTTGTGGGGGGGGGTTTTTAAGGTGGTATATGTATCGCTAGGCTCACTTGGGTGTTATATTGCCTAGATCTGATTTGTCCCCTTAGTTGCCTTTTACGACAAGCGCTAGTTGTTGGGGAGCGCTGATATTCTTAACCCGTCCCTGCACGGGGAAGGCCTTATCCACCACCTTATCCTCGCTAATACGGCTACTTGTGGTGGATGAGATCTTGGTAATACTGAAGGAAAACGGCTTCAACGTGACGGCCTATGCGGACGATGTCGTTATCCTGGTTTCGGGAAAATATCCTCCAGTCCTAAGTGAACGGTTCAATTTCGCACTACAACTAGTCGATAACTGGGTCCGCAGCAAAGGGCTGGGAGTGAATCCTTCAAAGACGGAGGGCTTCAAACCGGCTGTGGTGTACTGGATGTACACAGTGGTTGTAAGACCCATTCTCACATATGTTCACTAGTATAGTGTACGGTACTTGAGAAGCAATACCAGTTTTCAAACCTCACCAAAATCCAGAGGGCATCGGAATCATGGGATCAATGAGAACAACACAAAGAGCGGCAATGGAAACCACGCTTAGTTTCATTCCGCTTGACATATGTATACTGCAGCAGTCTGGCGGCTAAAACCGCTGTAAGACTAAGAGAAGGCCGATTGTGGTCAACGAGTCTTTACGGTCATGCCTCCATTCTTTCCCGATGGGGGACTACAAGTGGATTGACGGAAACTGATCACATAAACCCGATGCTAGCATTTGAAAGGAGATGTACTATAAGAATTCCTGACCGAATATACTGGAAGAACCTTAGAACCATGAAGAAAAAGGAACTAGCGTTCTATACCGACGGTTCTAAGATGGACGTTGGCACGGGAGCCGGAGTTTATTGTGAAGCCCTAGGAATAAATCACTCCTTTAGAATAAACGACGACTGCAGCGTCTTTCAGGCCGAGGTCACAGCCATCATTCAGGCTGCTAAAATTATACGCGAGAGTAATATCGTTGGTAAACCGATCACTGTCTATATATACAGCCAGGCAGTCATTAAGGCTCTGGACTCTGTTGTAATTCGGTCGAGGGTTGTGAGAAGCTGCAAATCACTCTTAAACGAGATATCTAGAGTCAATGCGGTGACCCTCTGCTGGGTACCGGGGCATATGGATATCGACGGTAAAGTGCTGACGAGCTTGCTAGGAAAGGGTCGGCGCTGCACTTATCGCTGGCCCTTAGCTCTGTAGCAACCCCAATCAGTTCCTTAAGGAAGAAAATAGAGGACGAAGCCACCGGTCGAGCAAACAGACGCTAGGTTCATCTGAAAACATGAGCAACGGCCGGCCTACAACAAGAAGAGATCAACCTCTCTGCTAAAACTTAGTCGTTATAACGCACGGGTCATTTCTGGCATAATTACTGGACATTGTGCTATTGGCGTTCACGCGGAGCGACTCGGTGTGCTGGATAACGACTATTGCAGAAGTTGCAGAGACGAAGAAGAAATTCAATCTGTTCGTCACCTGTTGTGTGACTGTCCTGCCCTATCCGTCAGAAGAATAAGGACTCTTGGTAGTGACTTCTTCTCGGAGCTGGAGGACTTGGGTAATGTTGAGCTGACGAACCTCCTGAGATTCATATCACTTTCTGGGTGGTTCTAACAGCGGACTTGGACCCGTACTGTTGGTCTGAGTGAGCAGTTACTCTTTCTCACACATCTATCTAATCTAACCTAAGGGTGCTCTTGGCAAGACATGTGGCTAATCACCGAATAAGGCTCTCTGGATCTACACGGCCATGATAAGACCATTCCTCGCATATTGGTTGGTTGTTTGGTGGAAGGGGCTCTCGCGTAAATATGTGGTTGCCTTTTGCGCGAAACTCCAGAGAACGGCTTGTATCGGCTGCACGGGAGCTTTTCCGAGTTCGCCTGGCTCTGCTCTAGACGCTTTGCTGAACTTACCTCCCCTTGATACTTATATCATGGTTTGCACTATCAAAGCCATCCATCGTCTTAGACGGGGCGGGTTTTGGTATACTCCACACTGGAATTTTGATGAACTTGCGCGACACTTATCTTACGACTGTAATCTTATGGATATGCCGTCTGATGCAATGACACCGGAACTTCAGGTGATGTGCAAATTCAGAGTCGACTTTCACGAATAAGTACAGACTTTAACATAACGTGATATTGGTGTGATGGAATCTGCAATGCGGTTAGAGTGCGACAACATGAAGTAACAGCGTTAAAAAGAGTGCGTAAACCTACGGCATCTGTGCGTATCTTTACTGGACGAAGAGAGACGAGTTGTTGCATGTGTTTATCCACCAAACGTTCAGGGTCGCCAAATTGTTCGAGCAAAAGAGAGACGGCTGCTTCATAGCAGGTTCCAGATGCGGTGAACCCTTCAATTACCTTTTTTGCTTTTCCCACAAGAACGGATTCGAGATAACAGAATTTGTCGGATGATGATAGCCCGTTGTTTTCATGAACTGCTGTTTTAAATTGTTCCCAAAGGGAATGTTACCATCACACCTTTTGAGTGGGAGTTTTGGCAACTTGGGTGGACATGCATCATTACGATTGGACAATCGGCTACTGTTGATGTCTACAGCTTCTAATGATGGAGTTTGCTTTCGACGCACTTTCTGCAGGCGCGAATTAATCCGAGCCAACATTTCGACCGCCATGTCCTGGTAATGAGCTACCTTCTCCGTTTCCTTGTCGAGATCATCAGTCTTGTACATACACTTGGCGATTACCTCTTTATCCATAACGTTAAGGCTTTCGTAAGCAGACGTTAAGCATTGGAGTAGTGTTTGCAGCTCCTCCTTGATGAGGTCCAAATTTTCAAAGTCGAGCTGGGAGTCACTGGATGTGAGGTACTCCTTCGCACTTTTCACAATTTTCGTGACTTGACCGCGATAAGCCGCTCTTGATGCAAGCGAAATTTAGAGTTCTTTCTTAACGATTTAGTTTCTGTACACCTTGTTCCCGGGTTTCGGCACTATGTAAAAAAGAATATAGAAACTCGATAATATTCCAGATTTAGAAAACCCGGCCCAATGTCAGCGAACATGATCGAAACAAGTGAACCACCTGAATTCTAAACTTCAACTGTTTTTTCAACATAAAATCTTACAATGAACTTCAGTAAGTACATTAGTGTGAGTGAGAACACTCTGGTGTTCCATTTTCATTATATTTTTCAACACTTGTGTTCAGGACTGGCTTCAGCCAGAATCTGAGCCGGGAATGGAATGTAGTCGTATTTCCACGAACGGTTCCAAAACCAGTCAAGGGTCTGGCGCTGATGTCTTCATGGAAGACGACAGCATTAGACTTCTTTTCTCGTTAGGCAAATATGCGTCTGTTTTCCAAGTGGAAACTTATACAATCCTAATGGCCATGAACTATGTTGTGAAGAACAGGTGGAAGGGACGTAGCATTTGTGTCTGTAGTGACAGTCAGGCTGCGCTTAAGGCCTTGCTTAACCCTTCAATCACTTCCAAAATAGTTCGTGAAACCAAAAACTCTTTGAACTCGGTCACAAGGCTGAATTCTCTGTCTCTTATCTGGGTCCCAGGTCACACTGGGATCTTGGGGAACGAGATCTCCGATGAGATTGCCAGACAAGGCTCATAGGAGGGTTTCTCAGGTCCCGAGCCCGCGTTGGGTCTCCTCACAAAAATAATTGTGTGTGGCATGACTTTCCAGGAAGCAGGTTGACTAAACGTATACTCCCGGACGTCTGTAAGAAATCAGCGGCATTCTTGCTGTCTCTCAGCAGAAAAGACTGTAAACCACTTATTGGTGTCTTGATAGGCCATTTTGCTTTCGCCAAGCGCCTTAACATGCTGGGCTTGAGTGACATTACAATCTGCAACGCTTGTGGAAAGAGCGACGACACCGCGGAACATTATCTCTGTGATTGTCCGGCCTTTGCTCGTATCAGGTGGCGGAACTTCGATGCTGATATGGTGAGTACTGGTACTGTAAGCTCCTCATCATTGAAGTGCTTGCTTGGCTTTCATAGAAAGACAAGGAAATTCCAATAAAATGGGATAAAATGGACCAGTTGCGTCTGAGTGCTTCAGTCGAGTGTTTCTTATCTCGACAAAAAAAATTTGAATTGAAAGGCTTGTTGGATGACGCCCAGGCTCACCCCGAACTGTAGCGCCACTTAAGTAAGTAAATAATATTTTTCCATGCCCGGCCTTAATAACAATTTACAGTGAATACACTCATATGTATTTCCAAAATCACTTAATTCCTAACCTTCCCCACCACCCTATGGGTGACAATAAGCTTTCGCTGCCTCTGCATTTACTGTAATCAGGATGAAAAAAATTACTGCCATTAAATCCTTTACGCCGCCCACATAACCGTTGAGCTTAATTTGCGCTAACAATAGCGAAAATTCAATTTAATCTTCGCCTCCTAGATGATTTATCATTACACCTGAGCTCCACACGACGGCTTAATTAGTTTTCCACATGTAGCGCTCCGAGCAATAAATAATTCTTTATTAAGCTCTCAACGCATCCATCATAATAAATACATAACATACCTCCGCCCTCGAACCCAGTTTCTATTAATGAATTTCACAACCCGTTCAGTTGGGGGGAATGGAGGCTTGACAGTCCTGTGACGTTGTCCATGCCAACAACCAGGTAGGTTAACAACATATTATAACGTGACTGGAATCCCTTTCGACTCTATTAGAACATCCCTTCGTTCTATATTATTTGGGCGGGCGTAATAGTTGAGGGGATAGCTAAAGGACACCCAACCCCAAACAAAGGCATCGAAGGTGAAAGGATAAATGTGGTCACAACTACATTGTCCAGCCAAGTCGTTTTTATAGTACAGTACCCCATCGATTATGTGGCGTCTGGAATTTTGATTTCACCCCAACCCTGAAAGGATGTTCGATGGTGGGAGCAACACCCCTAAATACATATTCGGAGAAAACTTTTGTCCATAATTTTTCGAATTTAACCCAAATGATATGTTGCATGTACATGTGGGCTGGCAGGCAGTCCATAAAATTCTGTAATACCATAATGATGTCTTTCAAGGACATGAGTATCTTTGGGAATAAATTCGTAGGACTATCCCTGTTCATCCATACGTTTCTCTTTATATCCCATGAAACCGAAACCAACTACTCGATTTGTTGAATTTGAACAATAGTCCTTCCCATCCACCCTTTAGTGTCATTGGAAGCCCTCTTAACGTTTCCTGTTCCTTTATATGGAAATGGAGTGAGGTATACAGGATGCCATACTCGTCTCGACAAGTGGATTTGCTTCGTTTGTACGAAAAGGACCCTCGTGTTTGCGTGCGTGTGTATGGAGGGTAGTGATTGTTTCGTCTTTCCTGCTGCCTAGCATCTGGATAATTCACTCTGGTGCCACATTTTGTTGGGTGAAATGTTCTTGTGTCTAGTTGTGGGCTATTTTGTAACGACATTCGAGGCAATATTTGAGGATTGGATGGTATGAAAACGGTGTCTGTCGTGTGTGCTTTATTTAAGTATTCCCGCTAAGCAGGTAGGTAATTGGTTGTTGTACATAGTTCTTGTATGTCATGGGGGCTTCGTTTTGTCGAACATGACGTCTAATTTTGGTTTTGAAGACTTCTTAGGACGGCACAACTTTCAAAGAGGAGGAGAATGGACTTTTTGAGGTAATTGAAATGCTGAGGTAAAGTTGTTACATAGAAGGACTCAAGTCATGCGGAACAAACGACTTCCTGGTGGTTAAACGCAAATGGGAACTATTTGACTTTTATGTCGGAATTATATAGTTTTACGTGGGTGGACGTGCTCTAAGAATGTTTGTTGGAACTATGTTAAGATGAGATTTTAAAGGAAATCCTACAAAAGCCTTTTAGTTAAAGGAGCAGATTGCAAGTTAAAAAAAAATTAATATATATATATATATATATATATTCTTCACACGAATGGAAGGGACCTACATTTTAGTGCCGTATCCGAAGGGCAATTTGTTTTGAGAAGCTTTTCGAGGTAGGCATTGGGGTTATAAGAGGGTGCTCTACGATACGATACGATGATTGGGACCCAAGTGCACTGCGACCTATAAGATCTATTGTGCTGGACCAATGGTTAACCAGAATTAAGAATTGAGGCTCTTGATAAACCTCAATAATGTGTGGGTTCCATGTTTCAGGTATCCGCTGGACCCATCGAGACCCGTGTTAGATGGTGTAATCGTTTCTTTGCGGTCCCTGGGCATTCACAAAGAATGTGTTCTGCTGCTTCTCTTTGTACCCCGTATCTGAAAGATTCATTTTATAATATTTAGATGGTACCTGAGTGGACAGTGTCTAGTGAAAAAATTATATAACCACGTTGCTAAGGCCATTTTCAAAAACGTCAAATGATCATCCACCTGAAACGTGTGTTTTCAAAGACGTTGTAAAAGCAATTTCATGCAAATGACGTTTTCGAAAATTGTCTATTTTATAGCAAAAGCAGTTTCCGGAAAATTTGAGCGGAACTGCAAGTCAGATGTCCAAAATAATGTCCAAAAATATTATTCGGTATCTAGCCGAGCTGGCTGTTAAAGAATATACTTTGGTGTCTTTCCTTGACATAGAAGGCGCCTTTAATAATGTCAATACAGAATCCATCACAAGAGCGCTCGCTGACCTGAAGGTGGACTGCTGCCTTTGCATCTGGATAGAGCGAATGCTGAACAGCAGGCAGATTCTATCCGAGCTCGGGTGTTGCTCAACCAAAAGGCTAGCGCACAGAGGCACACCCCAGGGGGGTGTTCTCTCTCCACTACTTTGGATATTAGTAGTGAATGAGCTACTCACTTCACTAGGAAATAAAGGCTACAATGTCGTAGCATATGCTGACGATATTGCTATAGCCATCTAAGGTAAATTCCACCAAACCCTAAGAGATCTAATGAACTCGGCGCTAAATTTAGTAGCGAAATAGACGGACAGCGTTGGGCTCAACGTAAACCCGTCCAAAACTGAACTAGTACTTTTTACTAGGAAATACAAAATCCCGTTCGCAGCCCCACCTAAGCTTAGAAACACGGAACTCAGCTTTTCAAACAAAGCAAAATACTTAGGGTTGACCCTCGATAGTAAACTTAACTGGAAACAGAACATTCTAGACCGAACCAAGAAAGCGGAAATCGCCATCTACACCTGTAAAAAGGCTATAGGTCCTAAATGGGGTCTTCAACTTAATATAGTCCACTGGTTGTACCTGGCGGTGGTCAGACCAATCCTGCTTTATGGCGTTCTCGTCTGGTGGCCTGCACATGAAACAAGGTGCAACACAAACTTTATCGAAAGAGTACAGCGGTTAGCATGTAGGTGCATCACAGGGGCTCTCAGGTCCACTCCCACAGCCGCCTTAGAAACCCTACTTAATATATATCCCATTGACATCTTTGGGAAGTGGTAGCATTTAAAGCAGCCCTAAGACTTAGAGAATCTCTCCAGTGGTCAAGCTCACAAATCGGCCACATGAAAATCTTACATAACTCCAATCCCAGAGTAACAGATTACATAACCCCATCTATTGATTTCAATATCAAATATAACACCAACATCCCTGACAGATCCGCATGGGAGGAAGGTATCATTCTAAATGACGCCGCAATCGAAATCTATACAGATGGTTCCAAAACATCTGAGGGCACAGGATTAGGTATATTTTCCGAATCACCTAGGATAAACGTAGCTCTCCGACTTCCGGACCACTGTAGCATCTTTCAGGCGGAAATATCGGCTGTTCGTGAAGCAGCGCGCAGACTCTCTATGTACCCGATAGATGGTAAGTCTATCGTCCTTTACATAGACAGTCAGTCAGTGATTAAAGCTCTGAGAACGCCAACAACAAGATCTAAGTTGGTCAAACATTGCCGCGAATCTCTTAACGAGATTGCGGACAAATGCAATATTACTCTGTGCTGGGTCCCAGGACACAGAGATATTCCAGGCAACTGTAAAGTGGATGAACTAGCTAAACAAGGCACCGTACTACCTCTAGATGTCAATAGAGAGGTACCGGCACCACCAATACAATTGATGAAAATCCGTATGTTTAACGAAGCGCAATCTATTGCAAACAATAGATGGAGTAATCTAGCTACGTGCGCATCGACGAGGAAGATCTGGCCTTTACTTGACGCAAAGAAAACCAAAAGTCTCCTTTCACTAAATAGAAGGAACATAACCCTCACAGTAGGAATAATCACAGGACACTGCTTGTTAGGTAGACACGCCACTAGAATGGGTGTCCCAGCAAACGATTTCTGCAGAAGCTGCAGAGATGAAGAGGAGGAGGAGAATAGTCTCCACCTCCTTGGCACATGCCCAGCGCTAGCCACACTAAGAAAGGAGCTACTGGGCTAATACTTCTTTGAGGACCTAAGTGACCTGTCTAACATAGACATTAGAAACTTAAATAGATACATAGGTAAATCCAACTGGTTTAGCTGAAATGCCCCCTCCTCCACATCACCACCACCCCTCCTCCCTCGTTATTGGTTACTATCAATCCCCAAGAGGTACTGCAACAGACACCTCCCAAGATTGATAGCTAACCTTCCCATATCACTAGACCAGTGCCTGTAAATAACATTACTGCATAGAGGTAACAGTGATTGATTGAGTCAATCAATCTCCCTATTACTCACATGCACACCATATGGGACCTGGCAATATTACTTGCACACACTGTATAGGGAGTTTGATTGAATCAATCACCCCCCATCACTTGTTGCACACTATACCTTCTCGGTACACTTTGACTTCAGGGTTGACTGAGTCAGTCACCCTCTCTACCCTTTTCAGTCAGCATTCTCAGCCAACACCCTCATGAGAAAGGTTAGGGTTCCCCCGGTTACCGGTGACTCGACCGGTCACTACTCATGTGGTATCACAATGGGCCCGAGCGGTCTAAGTGTGTCCTGACCCTATCTGGACAACCACCCTTACCTAACCTAACCTAACCTAGCCGAGCTGGCAACACGATTTGACGTCACAAAATTTGACAATTCAAATACGATTTGAAATGGTAATCTTCGAATAAATTCAGACTGTCACTGACCATCGTATCATGTAAGTAAGATCGGAAATTTGCAGCCATGTGACTGACAAACATCTACTCAGCTGCGAAATCGAACGCACACGAAGAGAGGTAACTCTGGTTTTTATGCGGGGAAATTACGTAGCAAGTACTCAAGCAAAAATGCACAGATAATCTGGGATAATAGTCAGGACCTCCCCAGGGCCTGCATACTAATCAGTAAAAACATAAAATTCTTATGTCTTTCAGAGTACATGACGCAAGATTTGACAGCTATCCAGGCCTTCATTAACGTAGGAGGTACCCACTGCGCCATTGTAATTGCTTCGGCCTACTTCGACGCAGGCGGGGAGGCACCGCCAGAAGAAGTTCAAAGGCTAGTGAGACACTGCAGAAGGAACAAACTGCCACTTCTGCTAGGATGCGATGCCAACGTCCATTGTCTGGAATGGGGCAGTAGCGACAACAACGCTAGAGGTGAGCGCCTTCTCGAATTCATTATTAATGAAAAATTAGATATTTTGAATGTGGGAACTACACCAACCTTCGTAACTAGGGTAAGGGAAGAGGTTCTAGATATAACACTCGGCAGCCCGAGTATTAGTAACAACATTACAGGTTGGAATGTTTCTAACGAGCCGTCCATGTCGGACCATATGATCATCACTTTCAACATAGAAGGTCTTAGTAAGGATGTTACCCCGAAAAGAAACCCCCGCAAAACTGACTGGGACAGATAAAGGTCTACACTCGAGTGGAACCTAATAAATGTGAAATGGAGGAAAACGGTGAGCCACTTCCTAGAACTGGAAAACAACGTAGAAGTGGTTGACAGGGCGATCAGAGATGCATTTGAAAGCAGCTGCCCTATTAGCCGTAAGAAAGATTCAAATGACATTCCCTGGTGGAACAAAATGCTAGTCGACCTAAGATCAAAGGTGCGCAAGTTCTTTATTAAAGCAAAGCGTGACGGAGACTGGCAAACTTACACCGAGCAAATAACAAGATACAACTTGGAAATCAGAAAAGCTAAAAGAAATAGCTTCAAAGCATTCTGTGAGAACATAGCGTCAACCCCTGCAGCGGCCAGGTTACATAAAGCACTGGCTAAGGAGAAAGCAGGCGCGCCTGGCTCACTGAAAAAGAAAGATGGCAGCTATACCGAAGATGAAGAGCAGAGGGCCTTTCTACTATTAGAGACACACTTCCCGTGTAGCTCAATCTACACTAGCACAGATGTACTAGGAAGACATAAAAGGCCCAGGAGAGAGGACTTGGCGATGGCAAGAGATATCTGCACGAATCAAAGGCTAAGTTGGGCTCTGAACACCTTCCAGCCGTTTAAAGCACCGGGAGCGGATGGAATATTCCCTGCCCTACTACAACAAGGCCAGGAAATTATTATGCCACACCTCCTAGGACTATTGAGAAGCAGCGTTGCACTTGGGCATATACCAAGAATATGGAGAAGGGCAAAGGTCATATTCATTCCGAAAGTGGGAAAAAGAGACACCACTTCACCAAAATCCTTTAGACCCATCAGCTTGACCTCATTCATGTTAAAGACGCTAGAAAAGGTCATAGATAATCACCTAAGAATGACTGTGCTGGAAAGAATACCTCTCCACCACAAGCAACATGCCTACAGAGCAGGAAGATCCACCGAAACTGCGGTCTATCAGCGGACAAGTTGGGTTCAGGATACACTGGAGAGCGAGGAAACAGCAGTATGCGCATTTCTAGACATCGAAGGAGCATTCGATAACACCTCCCATGAAGCAATTAGGAGGGGTCTCGAAATAAAAGGAGTAAATCACACCACAAGTAACTGGATGTGTGAGATGATAAGAACTAGGACTGCTGAGATAGAGGCGGGTCAAAAAACCATCACAATAAGCACCACTAGAGGCTGTCCACTAGGAGGGGTATTATCACATTGATGTGGAGCCTAGTAGCAGATGAACTACTGCACAAATTGACAGGTGCCGGCATTACGTGCCAGGGGTACGCCGACGATATAGGTAGTCATTGTCGCAAGAGGAAAATTTGAAGAAACGCTATGCGAAATCATTCAGAGGGGTCTACGAATCACACAGAAGTGGCGTAAAACGGTAGGACTCAGAGTGAACCCTACCAAAACCACTGTGACCCTTCACCAAGAAAAGACAGTTAAAGCGTATGCAACCCATCCTGTTGGAAGGGGTCAGGGTTGACCCAAAGAAACAGGTCAAGTATCTAGGTCTAACACTAGACAGCAAACTCTTCTGGAGAGAACATGTAGAAACTGTGGTAACCAAAGCCACCAGAGGACTTATGGTGTGCAAGAACATTTCAAGAAAGACCTGGGGTTGTAGCCCAGCCACACTGAGGTGGATGTACCTGATGATAGTAAGACATCCCTCAACAAAGTGCAAAGACTAGCCTGTATATGTATAACAGGAGCCATGCGAACCTGTCCCACAGCAGCTTTAGAAGTGATCGTAGGGATACCTCCACTACACAGAGTGCCGCTTCTGGACTTACTTACTTACTTAGGTGGCGCTACAGTTCGGGATGAACCTGGGCCTCAACCAACAAGCCTCTCCATTTAGCTCGGTCTTTAGCTAATTGCCTCCAGTTGCGCACTCCAAGTTGGTCGAGGTCCCCTTGAACTTGTGCGCGCCACTTACGGCGATGATTCCCTCTACTGCATCGTCCCTCGGGGTTAGATTCGAAGACTCTGCGGGTCGGAGCGTTGTTGTCCATTCGCTTTACATGCCCTAGCCACCTCAGACGTCCAATACGCAGTTTTTTAACTAGGTCGATGTCGCTGTACAGCTCGTATAGTTCGTTATTGAATCTTCTCCTCCAAAATCGTCAACGCAAACAGGAGCGAAAATCTTATGAAGAATTTTTCTCTCGAAGCGACCAAGGATATCTTCATCAACTCCATGTTTCAGCGCCGTAAAGCAGGACTGGGACGATCAAGGTCTTATATAGAGTCTCCTTAGTTGTTCGAGATAGGGCTTTACTGTTGAATTGCCTTATAAGTCCAAAAAACAGCGATTGACAAGAATTATTCTTCGCTCGATTTCTGCGCTGATCTTGTGTGTAGAATTTATAGCAGAGCCAAGGATAAAGCCCCTTACTACCTCGATATTATAGCTGCCCACTGTGAAGTTCTGTCCAATTCGTCGGTGTTGATTGTCCCTTCTTGTTGACAGCATATACTTGGTTTTGCCCTCGTGCGCGCCACCTACGACGATGATTCCCTCTACTGCGTCATCCCTCGGGATTAGATTCGAAGATTCGGCCTCAATGCTTGCAAACGCACCGGTGACAGCCCGCTGAGTTCTTCCGATAAAGCCTATATCGTCGGCGTATGCAAGCAGTTGTACAGACTTGTAATAGATTGTGCCTCCGGTGTTGGCTTGTGAGTTCCGCACAATCCGGTCAAGTACAATGTTAAAGAAGTCAGATGACAGCGCGTCACCTTGTCTAAAACCTTTTTTTGACATTAAAGGTCTCGGTGAGGTCATTACCGACCTTGATGGAGCAGCGAGCGTTCTCCATCGTCAGCCTGCACAGACCGACAAGTTTGGCAGGGATGTCAAAACTAGACATGGCTCTATACAACTCCTATATATAGGGGCTATCGCAGACGGCCTTGAAATCGATAGCGAGGTGGTGAGTATCGATTTGGAATTCTTGGGCTTTCTCCAGGATCTGCCGAAGGGTGAAGATTTGATCGACGGTGGACTTTCCTGGCCTGAAACCGCACTGATAGGGTCCAATAAGGCTGTTGATAAAAGGTTTCAGGCGTTCACACAATATCGCAGAAAAGATCTTGTATGCGGTGTTGAGGAGACTGATGCCTCTATAATTGGCGCAGTTGAGGGGGTCTTCTTTCTTGTGGATCGGGCAAACGATGCTGAGATTCCATTCATCAGGCATACACTCGTCTGACCAAATCTTAGAGATGAGTTGGTGTATGCACTCTACCAATTCATCCCCAGCTGCCTTGAAAAGTTCGGCCGGTAAGCCGTCAGGTCCAGTAGCCTTGTTCGATTTTAGCTTGGATATTGCTATCCTCACTTCGTTTTGGTCAGGTGAACGGAAATTTTGACTATCATCGTCCATGTTGAATGGTTCATTCTGCCTGACAGCGGGATGTTGGTCTTCGTCGCCGTTATACAGTCTGCAGAAGTAGTTTTTCCAGATTCTCAGCACCGACTGTGATTCTACTACGAGGTTTCCATTCTCATCTCTACAGGTTTCTGTACGGGTATTACTTCTCTGACACGTTCTTTTTACCTTTTGGTAAAATTTCCGTACATTGTTCCTGGAGTATAAACCTGAGGCTAACCCAACAGGCGGATCAGTAGAAATGCGGTGAAGTGGGAGGGTTGCGATCCCTTGGTTTCGGATCATAGCCTCTCTGATGAGAGGAAGAAGAAGTTCCTGGAGTATAAACTCTCGATATTCTCGAACGCGCGCTTCTCATGCTCTTTCTTCTTTTTCTGGAGAAGTCGATGTTCTTCCCGTCACTTTTGCTCGTAGAACGAGCAGCTCTCGTCTTCCTTTGCAGCGCCGCTTTGTATGCCTCTTGTTTTGCTGCATGGACTCATCGGCATTCTTCGTCAAAGCAGGGGTTTCGCGGTGGTGGGCGAGTGAGACCCAGAACATCAGTCGCGGCGTTCCTGATGGGATGTTGGCAGCGTTGCCGGCGGTCTTTGGCATAGGGGCATAGGGGTGATTGAGAGATTTCGGGATACGCGTTGGGCGAAGACTCTGGCGGTCTTTTGCGATTGTAGCTTTTCGACGTTAAATTTTCTCACAGTGATTCTTCTTTGTTATTCAGATTGGGATATCCGCATTCGTACCTTGGCTACAACAAGGTAATGATCCGAGTCTATGTTGGCCGCTCGGAAGGTCCGGACATCCAGAATATTGGAGGCATGCCTTGCGTCGATCGCAATATGATCAATTTGGTTGATCGTGACATGATCATTGGACCGCCATGTCTGCTTATGAACATCGAGATGAGGAAACCATGTGCTTGCTATGGTGATATTTCGCTCCACAGCGAAATCAATTAGCCTTAGTCCGTTATCAGACGTGGTGTCGTGTAGGCTATGCTTACCGAATGCCCTACCAAAGACTTCCTCCTTTCCTATTTTGGGCGTTAAAATCGCCCAATATGATTTGATCGTCTTATTTAGGACATTGCTCGTATGTTTTGTCGAGGAGCTCGTAGAGGATAGCGCTATCCAAATCTAAATCCAACAAAGCAGTTAGAGGCGACTTAGTGAATACCTCGCGCGAGCTGCTTCGACGTATTCGGATCACAGGTCGGTAAGGAATTTCCAATGTTGGTCAGGACATTGGAATAGAGATGGTGACGGTGGAGCCCTTAATGGCCCAACGGCAGCGCTCATACTCCCGTAGTGGACTACTAGCACTGGTGTACCCGGCGCCTCGTCCTACGGGAAAATTAAAGGAACCGACTCTCCAGGTTGTGAGCTGCGCCGTCGCGTTAACTTCCCTACCACGTAAAAAATGAATGGTTCCGAAACAACTAAAAGCCTCGGATGAGGACGACTCAACTGATGACGACCCCAACAAACGAAATAAGGACAGCGACCTTCGGATCTGTACGTGGAATGTACAGACCACGTGCAGCCGAACAACTAGCAGAGGCCCTAGACTGCTATAAAGCAGATATTACCGCCATCCAGGAAGTGGGATGGAATGGGTCGGGCAAAAAGAGGATGAAAAACTCTGACAAATACTACGGTGGTTGCTACAAAGGCAACAGGCAACGCTTATTCGGATGTGGATTTGTCATACGCGGCAGACTTAGGCAAGAAGCCTTAAGCTTCCGACGCGTGAGCGAGCGTATTATGACTATCCGGATCAAGGCTAAATTCGCTAACATAAGCCTAATATGTGTGCATGCCCCCACGGAAGAAAAGGACCCTGCCACCAAAGAGTGTTTCTACGAGCTCCTCGACAAAACATACGAGCAATGTCCTAAATACGACGTTAAAATCGTATTGGGCGATTTTAACGCCAAAATAGGAAAGGAGAACGTCTTTGGTAGGGCAGTCGGTAAGCATAGCCTACACGACACCACGTCTGATAACGGACTAAGGCTAATTGATTTCGCTGTGGAGCGAAATGTTACCATAGCAAGCACATGGTTTCCTCATCTCGATATTCATAAGCAGACATGGCGGTCCAATGATCATGTCACGATCAAACAAATTGACCACATTGCGATCGATGCAAAACTGCCCGGACCTTCCCAGCCTACATACATTTAGATCACTAGCTTACACGAATGTGGGTATCCCAAACTGAGCAAGAAAGAACAATCACTGTAAGAAAATTTAACGTCGAAAAGCTACAATCGCAAGAGACCACCAGAGCCTTCGCTGAACGCGTATCCCGAAATCTCGCAACCATCAAGCATCTAGTGCTGAAGACCAGTGGTAACGCTGTCAACACGCCATCAAAAACGCCGCGACTGATGTGCTGGCTTTCGCCCGACCAATACTGCGAAACCACGGGTTTGACGAAGAATGCCGGCGATTGCATGCAGCAAAACAAACAATAGAGCGGCACTACATCGAAAGACGAGAGCTGCTCGTGAGCTCTACGAGTAAAACAAACGAGAAGAACATCGGGTTCTTCAAAAGAAGTAGAAATATCATGAGAAGTGCGCGATTGAGAATATTGAGAGCTTATACTCCAGGAACAATGTACGGAAGTTCTACGAAAAGGTAAAAAGAACCTGTCAGAGAAGCGAAACCCGTACAGAAACCTCGTAGTAGAATCACAGTCGGTGCTGAGAATATGGCAAAACTACTTCTGCAGACTGTATAACGCGACGAAGACCAACATCCCGTTGTCAGACAGAATGAACCATTCAACATAGACCATGATAGCCAACACTTCCGTCCACCTGATTAAAGTGAAGTGAGAAAAGCAATATCCATACTGAAATCTAACAAGGCTGCTGGACTTACCGGGCGAACTTTTCAAGGAAGCTGTTGATGAATTGGTAGAATGCATACACCAATTCATCTGTAAGATTTGGTCAGACGAGTGTATGCCTGATGAATGGAATCTCAGCATCGTTTGCCCGATTCACAAAAAAGGAGACCCACTCGACTGTGCCAATAATGGAGACATCAGTCTCCGCAACATTGCATTCATTGGATTCTACGATATTTTGTGTGAACGGCGGGAACCTTTCATCAACAGCCTGATTGATTCCTATCACTGCGGTTCCAAGCCAGAAAAGTCCACCATCAATCAAATCTTTACACTTCGGCAGATCCTGGAGAAAACCCAAGAAGTCCAAATCGATACTCATGACCGATTTCAACACCGCCTATGATAGCATCTAGAGAAGAGCTATATAGAGACAAGTCTAGTTTTGACATCCCTACGAAAATTGTCCGTCTGTGCAGGATGACGACGGATAACGCTCGCTGCCCCATAAAGGTCGGCAATGACCTCACCGAAAGCTTTGATGTCAAAAAACGTTTTAGACAAGGTAATGTGCTGACATTTGGCTTCTTTAATATCGTACAGGCCAAGAACTAAATCTAAATAGTTCAGACTTTCGCAACTGGAAACCTGATAAGCGCAACGGTGGATATAAATTTCAGAGAGCTATTCTCAAAGGAGCCGGTAGGATGATTTACTGCCGTTTTTGTCTCTATATTTAGCTGAAGAACTATTTTCGGGATGAACACAGCGTGGTCGAGATATCAATGATGCTTAAGCTACGAGGGGAGCTCCTTCGCCCGAACTGCATACCACATCGTGAAGATCTTCCAATATTATGCAGTTAATGCAACCTTGAGAGAGGAAGCTCTATACTTTGTGGACACTTACCCAATCTTGAAAGAAACTAGGAGACACTTCTTCGATAAGGACATCCTAGCTGACTACCAAACTATATTTTTACTCGATGAATTAGACTCGTTGAATTAGAATAGTTAACGAAATGCAGCCCAAAAGAGTTGGTCACTCTGAGAGAAGTCCTCGCCTGAGACTATGAGGAATCTGTTAAAATAATAAAAACAATATTTTTTTTCTTTTGTTGCTTAATTTTATTTATAATACATTTTGTACAGTAGTGAGTTATAAGAAATGGGTGCAGAATTTAAAGAAATTAAAGCTGACTGTCTATACGAAGGATACACACAAATTTAAAAATAACAATAGATTTTCATTTCAATACTGATGATTGGCTACGCTTCATTTTCTAAGACTAGAGGGGTTCGCTCACTGAGGTATGCGTCTAGCTCGGCGTCTAGTTCTTCTGCGGTCAGCACTGACCAAGCTCCTGTGCGTGATGCTGAACCTCGTCGTGGGCTACCAATGCAGGTATCGCCAAACTGTGCCCGGTGTAACCTGTGGGCTACACCTTTCCGTGGAGCCGAACCTCGTTGTAGGCCACCGAAACCACATCTTCGGGGATTATCAACCTGTGTCCGTGGTAACCCTGGGTCTCCATCTGTGCGTGGTGCCGAACCTCGTTGCGGGCCACCGAAATCACCACTTTGGTTATTACCAAACTGTGCCCGGTGTAACCTGTGGGCTACACCTTGCCGTGGAGCCGAACCTCGTTGTGGGCCACCGAAATCATATCTTCGGGTATTATCAACCTGTGTCCGTAGTAACCCTGGGTCTCCTCTTGTGTGTGGTGCTGAACCTTGTTGTGCGCCAGCTATACGATCCCGCCGGGTATTTTCTACCAGTGTCCACGGTCTGCTTCCCAAACGGGCTTGAATTGGTACTCGCGATGACATCTCGGATGTGGTGAGCAACATATTCATGGGACGGCCGTCTAAATATACTCCATTGTACTTTCTCAATGCCTTCATCGCATCAGTCCTCCGGTTAAAGATTGCATCTGCCATTCCCATTGAACATCCGAATCTGTCATAGTGCACTGAGGCACTCTTCAGCGGTCCGAATTCAGCAAACAGTTCGCGAATATCCGACTCCGAAACTCCGTAATCCAAATTCGAGACTAGTAACTTGGAAGGTCCTTCAACGGTAGAGCCACCACCATGCGTCGGTCCATCGTGCATATCACGCTTCCAAGCTCTGTTTCCATAAACCGTGTGAAATTTAAATTTTTGAATGCCGCCATAGTTGCGGCCCTTGAGGACAGAGCCACCTCCTCGTACTTTTACACTCCTTGTTGACTCTAGACCCTTCTTGATTTGATCAGCCATTTTGATGTTTGGTTTAACTTTATGAAAATGTTTTCAAGAATTTTTGTAAGTTCTTTCCTTGATTTTATATTTGCGTTCAGAGAGAGATCCTTGAGCACACAACCGATATCTACGAATGAAGATCACAAACTGAACTAGGCTTACGAAACTACTTCAGAAGTTACCTCGGTCGGGTGATTATTAGTGTGATCAGTGCTCATTTGGTGCAGGTAGGAATGTACCAGCAGGTAATAAGTATTGTATAATTACAAAAGCCACAGATTTAGGGTTATTACGGTAATTAGGGCATATACTCATACTGTGTTCACTCTGGTGAATATACAATTTTGAAATTCAGATTTCTTACACATTTGAATGCCAAGTGACGCCCCAAACTATGTTTACCAACACATCGCTGTGTGAGTACTTCGGATGGTCGTTTGTTATCCTGATAACTTATTTAGTGGAGTACCTTCGATGCCCAATTTTGCAACTTATTTCTCTCCACTGCCCAGGCATGTCAAATACTCGACCCATGGGGCGTGTACAATACTCAGTGGCTTCGTTGCGGCCCCAGAAACTCCTCCGCCTGATTTATGTTGTTACTTAATTCGGAAATGGAATCGTGCCACCTAACCTTCCATATCATAATGGACCCAAGCGGTCTAAGTGTGTCCTGACCCTGTCAGGACAGCCACCTTTACCTAACCTTCTTTATTGTGAACTGCTTTATGAAGACCGTGATGATAAACGAGTTTAACATACCTGCGTACCTGCGCTAGGAGGTCATTACAAAAAATATTTTCTTACGACCGTCATAAAAAAATGAACCTCTATCCGTTTTTCAATAATAAAATAACTAATTAGTAGTTTGTAGTTCCGCCCTTTCTATTATCTTGGAAATAAACTAATTAAACTTATTTACCGGATTTCTTATTTCAACAGCCGTACATACAAATTTCATGCTTGTTCCTCTACCTGTACCACACGGCTCTGAGAATTTCTAAAATGCTTCTTTAGCTCTCTTGCACTTCCCGTCCTTCTTTATCTTACATCTTACTTACTTAGGTGGCGCTGTAGCTCGGGGTGGGGCTGGGCTTCAAGCTACAAACCACTTCAAACAGCACGACTACGAGCCAATAGTTTCTAACTTCGCTGGCCAACTTGGCTGAGGTCTCCCTCCTCTTGTTTGCGCCACCTGTTGCGCGCTCGAGGTAGATTCAAAGATTTTCCGGGCCGGAACGTTAGGCTCTATCCACTCTACATGACCCAGCTATATTAGTCACTGTATGTGAACTCTTCTGGCTAAGTCGATGTCCTTGTATAGGTCGTATTGTTCGGCATTGTACCTTTTCCTTCACTCGCCGTCTATGCAGATGAGACCAAAGATCACTCGAAGAACTTTACTCTCAGAGTAACCAAGGGCATCCTCAAGCTAGAACGGCAGGAAATAACAGAAGAGGAAGGCCGAAGACAATGTGGAACAACCCGTTTCCATGTATGCCAGAGAAGCTGGAAATCAGCAAAGAAAGCAGCTAGCGACAGGGAGAAGTGGAGTAACTTTCTGAAGGAGAGAAGGTGGAAAATGGAAACAGAACATCGAAATCTTAGCGTAAAAGAGGACCGCATTATGTATGTATGTATGTAAGTTTAATTAGTTTTTGTCCAAGAAAATTGAAAGAGTGGAACTGCACAACTATTTACTTAAAAAATAAGTCAAGAATCAAAGGTATCAATATAGAAAAAGCGCAGGAGTTCCATCCCTTTTTTATGACGGTCATAAGAAAATATTTTTTGTACGGACCTCCTGACGCAGGTACGCAGATATGTCAAACTTGTTTAGCAGCACGGCCTTCATAAAGCAGTTTACAATAAAGAATGATAGGGGTAGCTAGGTAGGCGTGGTTGTTCTTCTAAGAAAAGGGAAGGACCCAATTAGCACTAGGTGCCGTTTTGATGAAATAAAACTCGTGTACCTGGATATAAAAGGTTTGTTAGTGTGGAGTGTCTTGGCCCAGCCAGCCTGTGGAGTTTAAAAGGATTATTAAATCTTTAAGGCAAAGGAAAAAGGGTTTCCCTAAAGCTCGTTATCTGGCCCTAGCTAGTGCCGGACAGGGTACAAGGAAGGTTAGGGCAAGGATTTTTTTTTATTAAATTCATTCATTTCCGAATAATTTAACAACATAAATCAGAGGAGGGAGTTTATGCGGGAAGCAGCCAAGCCGCTGAGTACCGTACACGCACCATGCGTCGAGTAGTAACCCTAACTCTGTGGCTTTTTTAATTATACAATACTTATTACCTGCTGGTACATTTCTACCTGCACCAAATAACTGCATCCTTGTCGTCGCGGGACCACTGATCACACTAATCACCCGACCGAGGTAACTTCTGAAGTAGTTTCGTAAGCTTAGTTCAGTTTGTGATCTTCATTCGTAGATATCGGTTGTGTGCTCAAGGACCTCTCTCTGAACGCAAAAATAAAATCGAGAAGAAAACTTGCAAAAATTCTTGAAGACATTTTCATAAAGTTAAACGAAACATCAAAATGGCTGATCAAATCAAGAAGAGTCTAGAGTCAACAAGGTGTGTAAAAGCACGAGGAGGTGGCTCTGTCCTCAAGGGCCGCAACTATGGCGGCATTCAAAAATCGAAATTTCACACGGTTTATGGAAACAGAATTTTGAAGCGTGATATGCACGATGGACCGACGCATGGTGGTGGCTCTACCGTTGAAGGACCTTCCAAGTTGCTAGTCTCGAATTTGGATTACGGAGTTTCGGAGTCGGATATTTGCGAGTTGTTTGCTGAATTCGGACCGCTGAAGAGTGCCTCAGTGCACTATGACAGATTCGGATGTTCAATGGGAATGGCAGATGCAATCTTTAACCGGAGGACTGATGCGATGAAGGCATTGAGAAAGTACAATGGAGTATATTTAGACGGCCGTCCCATGAATATGTTGCTCACCACATCCGAGATGTCATCGCGAGTACCAATTCAAGCCCGTTTGGGAAGCAGACCGTGGACACTGGTAGAAAATACCCGGCGGGATCGTATAGCTGGCGCACAACAAGGTTCAGCACCACACACAAGAGGAGACCCAGGGTTACTACGGACACAGGTTGATAATACCCGAAGATATGATTTCGGTGGCCCACAACGAGGTTCGGCTCCACGGCAAGGTGTAGCCCACAGGTTACACCGGGCACAGTTTGGTAATAACCAAAGTGGTGATTTCGGTGGCCCGCAACGAGGTTCGGCACCACGCACAGATGGAGACCCAGGGTTACCACGGACACAGGTTGATAATCCCCGAAGATGTGGTTTCGGTGGCCTACAACGAGGTTCGGCTCCACGGAAAGGTGTAGCCCACAGGTTACACCGGGCACAGTTTGGCGATACCTGCATTGGTAGCCCACGACGAGGTTCAGCATCACGCACAGGAGCTTGGTCAGTGCTGACCGCAGAAGAACTAGACGCCGAGCTAGACGCATACCTCAGTGAGCGAACCCCTCTAGTCTTAGAAAATGAAGCGTAGCCAATCATCAGTATTGAAATGAAAATCTATTGTTATTTTTAAATTTGTGTGTATCCTTCGTATAGACAGTCAGCTTTAATTTCTTTAAATTCTGCACCCATTTCTTATAACTCACTACTGTACAAAATGTATTATAAATAAAATTAAGCAACAAAAGAAAAAAAATATTGTTTTTATTATTTTAACAGATTCCTCACAGTCTCAGGCGAGGACTTCTCTTTACTCTTCATCGAGTAAAAATATAGTTTGGTAGTCAGCTAGGATGTCCTTACCGAAGAAGTGTCTCCTAGTTTCTTTCAAGATTGGGTAAGTGTCCACAAAGTACAGAGCTTCCTCTCTCAAGGTCACATTAACTGCATAATATAGGAAGATCTTCACGAAGTAGCTTAAGCATCATTGATATCTCGACCACGCTGTGTTCATCCCGAAAATAGTTTTTTAGCTAAATATAGAGATAAAAGCCGTCGCGCTTATCAGGTTTTCAGTTGCCAAAGTCTGAACTATTTAGATTTAGTTCAATACCACCTAAGACGAGGAAGCCTTGGCTTGTACGATATTAAAGAAGTCACATGACAGCGCGTCACCTTGTCTAAAACCGTTTTTGACATCAAAGTTTTCGGTGAGGTCATTGCCGACCTTGGTGGAGCAGCGAACGTTATCCGTCGTCATCCTGCACAGACGGACAATTTTCGTAGGGATGTCAAAACTAGACTTGTCTCTATATAGCTCTTCTCTAGATGCTACCATAGGCGGTGTTGAAATCGATCATGAGTATCGATTTGGACTTCTTGGGTTTTCTCCAGGATCTGCCGAAGTGTAAAGATTTGATTGATGGTGGACTTTTCTGGCTTGGAACCGCAGTGATAGGAATCAATCAGGCTGTTGATGAAAGGTTCCCGCCGTTCACACAAAATATCGCAGAATGCAATGTATGCAATGTTGAGGAGACTCATGTCTCCATTATTGGCACAGTCGAGTGGGTCTCCTTTTTTGTGAATCGGGCAAACGATGCTGAGATTCCATTCATCAGGCATACACTCGTCTGACCAAATCTTACAGATGAATTGGTGTATGCATTCTACCAATTCATCAACAGCTTCCTTGAAAAGTTCGCCCGGTAAGTCCAGCAGCCTTGTTAGATTTCAGTATGGATATTGCTTTTCTCACTTCACTTTAATCAGGTGGACGGAAGTGTTGGCTATCATGGTCTATGTTGAATGGTTCATTCTGTCTGACAACGGGATGTTGGTCTTCGTCGCGTTATACAGTCTGCAGAAGTAGTTTTGCCATATTCTCAGCACCGACTGTGATTCTACTACGAGGTTTCTGTACGGGTTTCGCTTCTCTGACAGGTTCTTTTTACCTTTTCGTAGAACTTCCGTACATTGTTCCTGGAGTATAAGCTCTCAATATTCTCAATCGCGCACTTCTCATGATATTTCTACTTCTTTTGAAGAACCCGATGTTCTTCTCGTTTGTTTTACTCGTAGAGCTCACGAGCAGCTCTCGTCTTTCGATGTAGTGCCGCTCTATTGTTTGTTTTGCTGCATGCAATCGCCGGCATTCTTCGTCAAACCCGTGGTTTCGCAGTATTGGTCGGGCGAAAGCCAGCACATCAGTCGCGGCGTTTTTGATGGCGTGTTGACAGCGTTACCACTGGTCTTCAGCACTAGATGCTTGATGGTTGCGAGATTTCGGGATACGCGTTCAGCGAAGGCTCTGGTGGTCTCTTGCGATTGTAGCTTTTCGACGTTAAATTTTCTTACAGTGATTGTTCTTTCTTGCTCAGTTTGGGATACCCACATTCGTGTAAGGTAGTGGTCTAAATGTATGTTGGCTGGGAAGGTCCGGGCAGTTTTGTATCGATCGCAATGTGGTCAATTTGTTTGATCGTTACATGATCATTGGACCGCCATGTCTGCTTATGAATATCGAGATGAGGAAACCATGTACTTGCTTTGGTGACATTTCGATCCACAGCGAAATCAATTAGCCTTAATCCGTTATCAGACGTGGTGTCCTGTAGGCTATGCTTACCGACTGCCCTACCAAAGACGTCCTCCTTTCCTATTTTGGCGTTAAAATCGCCCAATACGATTTTAACGTCGTATTTAGGACATTGGTCGTATGTTTTGTCGAGGAGCTCGTAGAAACACTCTTTGGTGGCAGGGTCCTTTTATTCCGTGGGGGCATGCACACATATTAGGCTTATGTTAGCGAATTTAGCCTTGATCCGGATAGTCATAATACGCTCGCTCACGCGTCGGAAGCTTAAGGCTTCTTGCCTAAGTCTGCCGCGTATGACAAATCCACATCCGAATAAGCGTTGCCTGTTGCCTCTGTAGCAACCACCGTAGTATTTGTCACAGTTTTTCATCCTCTTTTTGCCCGACCCATTCCATCCCACTTCCTGGATGGCGGTAATATCTGCTTTATAGCAGTCTAGGGCATCTGCTAGTTGTTCGGCTGCACGTGGTCTCTACATTCCACGTACAGATCCGAAGGTCGTTGTCCTTATTTCGTTTGCTGGGGTCGTCATCAGTTGAGTCGTCCTTATCCGAGGCTTTTGGTTGTTTCGGAACCATTCATTTTTTACGTGGTAGGGAAGTTAACGCGACGGCGCAGCTCCCAACCTGGAGAGTCGGTTCCTTTAATTTTCCCGTAGGACGAGGAGCCGGGTACACCGGTGCCAGTGGTCCACTACGGGAGTATGAGCGCTGCCGTTGGCCCATTAAGGGCTCCTCCGCCACCATCTCTATTCCAATGTCCTGACCAACATTGGAAATTCCTTACCGTCCTGTGATCCGTATACGTCGAAGCAGCTCGCGCAAGGTATTCACTAAGTTCAACCTAAGTGGAACTATAGACGCCACCGTTGACTCCGTTTAGGGAATTCGTCCACTGCCGCCTGGAACAGGAAGAAATGCTCTAGTGAGAAAGCACTCTTCCCCCCCTCTCTCATCTGCTGCCACCAAAATTCCTCCAAACGGGGTTGGTTACCCATTTCTTGGATTAAGGTACTAGGCACCCAGCTGTGACCGCGTGGAGGTTGGGAGTAGGGGTTGGTAGGCCTCAGCTATGTGAAAGCGCTTGTGTTTTCATATAATCGCATGCACTAGCGTTTGACGAGCCAAAAATGAACTTACTTCAACTCTAATTGCGATGTTGCTTAGATAAAAAACAACGATGGGTATACGTTCTACTCACACGTACATGAATAACATTTCCCTGTGTGTACTGAATCCTCATTCACAAAATGTCCAAATTAAAATCAATAAATGAGAATCCCCAAACACGAAATCCTTGAAACAAAATCCTCCAGAATTCGAGTCTATCAAAGAAATTATCTTTGGCGACCACAACGTTTGCAAATTATCCAAATTTGTTATCAAAGTTTGCGTTCGGTTGCAACAACTTTACGTGTGCTAGCTTCAATTTTCTCGTTCTCAGCGATGAAGCCAATTTCTGGCTCAACGGCTTCGTTAATAAGAACCTTTGTCTCATGTGGGCAAGTCAGTAACCCGAAGCCGTTCCAAAATGCAATTACACCCACAAAAATTGACTGTTTGGTGCGGGTTTCATGCTGGAGGGGTCGTTGGCCCATACTTCTTCAATGAAGCTAGCAGCGCAATCAGAGTCAATGGAGATCGCTACAGGACCATGTTGACTGACTATTTTTGAAACAAATTTGAAGAGGATGACTAGGAGCATATGTGGTTTCAATAAGACGGCGCCATATGCCACACAGCTGGCCAACCAATTGAGTTGTTGACGTCGAAGTTCGGTGACCGTGTTATCTCCAGAAATGGACCAGTGAATTGGACGCTTCGTTCGCCGCTGAATTTTTTTCTTTTTGGGCTATGCAAAGTTCATGGTCTATGCCAATGACACAGAGACTTTAAACGATTTCAGGACAAACATCGAACGTGAAATTGCCGGCATATCACCCGATTTGAGCGAAAAACTGATGGAAAATTGTGTTCAGCGCATTCACTCTTGCAGGCGTTTCTGTTGAGGGCGTTTGTATGATGTTGTGTCCCGTAATTAATGGCATCGATGGTACTTTAATACGAAATATATTTTTTTTATCTTCTTCTTCCTTTTATCAGCGAGGCTATGATCCGAAAACAAGGGATCACAACCCTCCCACTTCACCGCATTTCTACTGATCCGCATGTGGGGTTCGCCTACTATATATTTTTATATATTTTTTTTATATCTTAAACAAAAGCTGTTTTATTTAAGGAACAAAATGGAACACTCTTAATGAAAACCCCTATACATACTATATTAACTTAACCCAAGTTTACAGCGATACTTTCTTACAGGGATACTTTCTCTCTTTGTAGGATATTATGTAGCTACCAGTTATACAGCGAACGAAGGAAACAAGGCTAGGGCAAAACAGTGGTAGTCGCATGTTGCATTACTCATGAGTTTGAACATTTGTTACGGATATGCTGTATGAAACCAAAACTATTCTATGCCACGACAAGCATCATGGTGTCAAAAGGATATTTTTCGGAAACACGAATAGAATTTCAGTATACCTTACCTACTAAGCATTTGTTCTTGGCAGCATGTATCTGTTTAAATGTGTGCAAAAAATTTACTCAAGAGAACCCACGAGAGAATAAGGGATGAACATGTTTTAGTACCACTGATGAGTGATGTTGATGTGCGCTGTAAGGGAGCAACAGACTTTTGTTGCGGAGCAATAATAACGTAGAAAGCAAAAGTCTATAAGTGTTGCTGGGAATTTCTCGTACAAATGCCAGGCACAGTTGTTTCTGAAACACATCAGATCCTTCGATGTGTGTTTGGTATCCAGCATGCCCTGGAGCTCCTCCAGGGTCCGTTTGGAGATGCATAACAACTGGAGACATGTAACCCTTTGACATTTGCTCGCACGAATCCTATTCCAGGGGCTTATTTCACCAACTACAAATTACAACCACAAATTTGTAGTTGTGATTCGCAATTACAAATTTATAATACTGAGTTTGGGTTCACAAAGCACAAGTAACTGTTTTACAAATTTGTTATTCTCATTACAAAAATTGTGGGACAAAACTTGTGTGAATAACAAGTGCTGCAATATATTGTTTCACCAAGTATTTTTCAACTTGTAAACCACAAGTGTTTTCTCACTAATGTGTTGGAGCTCTTAGGAATAAATCGTAATGGACAAATCAAGGAAAATGTTACTTCTTTCCCTCATTAAGGCTAAAAATTAGATTTTGTTTGGAAAATTTAGTGACAAAACAAAGGAATGGAAAAATATTTTAAATACTCTCGTATCTCAGGGTGTTTTAGCTAACGAGGATTGGAAATACCTCAGGGACGCTGCTTGGCAAAGATAAAGCGTATGACCATAGTAAATAAAAACTTTTCTAAATGAGTTAAATAGAGTTTAAAATAATTGCTATTTATCAGGTTAAACTGCATAACGCTAATAAGACAGGGTCTGCTGGAGGACCAAACTGTAGGCTGACTGATCTCGATAATATCGTCATTGATATTATCGGAAGAGAGTCTCATACTATGTAGGGGATAATAGAGGAGCCAAATTTACTGCTTGAGATAGATAATACATTGTCCGGATCCGAAAATGCCGAGTTGGAAAATGGTAACTTAGAATAAGGCACAGATACAAGTTGTTACAAAAGTTTAAATCAAATTTTTGTATTTGCTTATTAGAGCAACTACACGAAGATCGTCAACAAAGCACAAAAGAGTAATCGATAGTATGGAGAGTGATTTAATCGCCTTAAAAAAGAAGAGACTGGAGTTGGAAGTATACAATCTGTAGTTAGATGCACGGGAAAAGGAAACAGACTTGGGCTTAACACCAAGCCATTTAACAGCAAGTTTAGGCTATGAAGGTTCTAATCCTACAGAGGATATAGAATCTGAACACGTGGTAGAGTTTTCCAACTAATAAGGAAAATATAAAAGAAAAACAATTTAAAAATGGTTCCTTGAGTTTTATTTTGTAGTTTTCTCTATTTGCAATTTTATCCAAGATTAACTTTGGAAACTAAGGACTACCAATCTTACTTTGGAAAGGAATGTGTTTAAAAGTAAGCACAGTGAGGATACTTTGACTCTTGATTTATTGTGCAGTGAATTCATTTTCATTTTCTTTTGTGCAACACTTTAAGGGACGCGAACCAATGCCTTTCAATGAATACAACAATTAAATATATACGACAAAATCATAAACCTTATTTTATTATCATTTGACTTGTTTATGAAAAATTGTTTAAAATATATTGCAAAGTAACTGCACCGTCCAAATTATTTAGGTTTTCGTCGTGTTGGTACTCTATGTTTTCTTCTTCATCTGTATTGATAGGCATTTCGAAGTCACTGTCTCCTTGCTGTCGTGAAATGTTGCTTAAGATGATGCAGCATTTTATGACGCGGACCCCACAGGCGGATCAGTAGAAATGCGGTGAAGTGGGAGGGTTGTGATCCCTTGTTTTCGGATCATAACCTCGCTGATAAAAGGAAGAAGAAGATGTAGCATTTTATGACATTTACTGCTTTACGTGGTTGTAATCGCAAATGTTTAAGACAAAGACATTTTTCCTTTAAATTACCAATTGCATTTTCAATAACCCTTCGAGTTGATTTATGTGTCCATTGCACTATTTGTTTTTTTTTTGCGTGTAGCTGGGTGAAAATCGTTGGAAGACATCACATGCGAGCTTTGCGATAGTGTGGGACTTGACCCACCCACTAAAAACACCCGGAGAAAGCATGGTGTTACAACCTTCCAATAATCGCACCTAGTCGTTAAACTAATCAGCAATTTTTTACTAATACTTGTAAATTTATGTTATAAGGAACTAACTTTGGTCTATTACCTTTTGTTTTTTAACTTGTTATCACTTTGTTCGGGTGATTATGTTATATATTTATTTTTATTTTTTCTCTTAGTCAACTTACTTACTTACTTACTTAGGTGGCGCTACAGTTCGGGGTGAACCTGGGCCTCAACCAACAAGCCTCTCCATTTAGCTCGGTCTTTAGCTAATTGCCTCCAGTTGCGCACTCCAAGTTGGTCGAGGTCCCCTTGAATTTGTGCGCGCCACCTACGGCGATGATTCCCTCTACTGCGTCGTCCCTCGGGGTTAGATTCGAAGACTCTGCGGGCCGGAGCGTTGGTGTCCATTCGCTCTACATGTCCTAGCCATCGCAGACGTCCAATACGCAGTTTTTTGACTAGGTCAATGTCGCTGTACAGCTCGTATAGTTCGTGATTGAATCTTCTCCTCCAAAACACGTCAACGCAAACGGGACCGAAAATCTTACGAAGAATTTTTCTCTCGAAGCGACCAAGGATATCTTCATCCTCTTTTAATAAAGTCCATGTTTCAGCGCCGTAAAGCAGGACTGGGATGATCAAGGTCTTATATAGAGTCTCCTTAGTTGTTCGAGATAGGGCTTTACTGTTGAATTGCCTTATAAGCCCAAAAAAACAGCGATTGGCAAGAGTTATTCTTCGATTGATTTCTGCACTGATTTTGTTTTTCGAGTTTATAGCAGAGCCAAGGTAGACAAAGTCCCTAACTACCTCGAAGTTATAGCTGCCCACGGTGACGTTTTGTCCAATTCGTCGGTGTTGGTTTTCCCTTCTAGTTGACAGCATCTACTTGGTTTTGCCCTCGTTTATCGCCAAACCCATTTTGGCCGCTTCCGCCTCAATGTTTGCAAAAGCACCGGTGACAGCCCGCTGAGATCTTCCGATAATGTCTATATCGTCGGCGTATGCAAGCAGTTGTACAGACTTGTAATAGATTGTGCCTCCGGTGTTGGCTTGTGAGTTCCGCACAATCCGTTCAAGTACAATATTGAAGAAGTCACATGACAGCGCGTGACGCGCTAAAGCCTTTTTTGACATCAAAGGTCTCGGTGAGGTCATTACCGACCTTGATGGAGCAGCGAGCGTTCTCCATCGTCAGCCTGCACAGACGGACAAGTTTGGCAGGGATGTCAAAACTAGACATGGCTCTATAAAGCTCTTCTCTATAGATGCTGTCATAGGCGGCCTTGAAATCGATAAAGAGGTGGTGAGTATCGATTTGGAATTCTTGGGTTTTCTCCAGGATCTGCCGAAGTGTGAAGATTTGATCGATGGTGGACTTTCCTGGCTTGAAACCGCACTGATAGGGTCCAATCAGGCTGTTGATAAAAGGTTTCAGGCGTTCACACAATATCGCAGAAAAGATCTTGTATGCGGTGTTGAGGAGACTGATGCCTCTATAATTGGCGCAGTTGAGGGGGTCTCCTTTCTTGTGGATCGGGCAAACGATGCTGAGATTCCATTCATCAGGCATACACTCGTCTGACCAAATCTTAGAGATGAGTTGGTGTATGCACTCTACCAATTCATCCCCAGCTGCCTTGAAAAGTTCGGCCGGTAAGCCGTCAGGTCCAGTAGCCTTGTTCGATTTTAGCTTGGATATTGCTATCCTCACTTCGTTTTGGTCAGGTGGACCTAAATTTTGACTATCATCGTCCATGTTGAATGGTTCATTCTGTCTGACAGCGGGATGTTGGTCTTCGTCGCCGTTATACAGTCTGCAGAAGTAGTTTTTCCATATTCTCAGCACCGACTGTGATTCTACTACGAAGTTTCCATTTTCATCTCTACAGGTTTCTGAACGGGTATTACTTCTCTGACAGGTTCTTTTTACCTTTTGGTAAAACTTCCGTACATTGCTCCTGGAGTAAAAACTCTCGATATTCTCAAACGCGCGCTTCTCATGCTCTTTCTTCTTCTTCTGGAGAAGCCGATGTTCTTCCCGTCTCTTTTGGTCGTAGAGCTCACGAGCAGCTCTCGTCTTCCTTTGCAGCGCCGCTTTGTATGCCTCTTGTTTTGCTGCATGCACTCGCCGGCATTCTTCGTCAAACCAGGGGTTTCGCGGTGGTGGTCGAGCGAGACCCAGCACATCAGTCGCGGCGTTTCTGATGGCATGTTGGCAGCGTTGCCACTGGTCTTCGGTACTTGATGCTGGCGGCAAAGGGGTGATTGAGAGATTTCGGGATACGCGTTCAGCGAAGAGTCTGGCGGTCTCTTGCGATTGTAGCTTTTCGACGTTAAATTTTCTCACAGTAATTATTCTTTGTTGCTCAGATTGGGATATCCGCATTCGTACCTTGGCTACAACAAGGTAATGATCCGAGTCTATGTTGGCCGCTCGGAAGGTCCGGACATCCAGAATACTGGAGGCATGCCTTGCGTCGATCGCAATATGATCAATTTGGTTGATCGTTACATGATCATTGGACCGCCATGTTTGGTTATGAATATCGAGATGAGGAAACCATGTGCTTGCTATGGTGACATTTCGCTCCACAGCGAAATCAATTAGCCTTAGTCCGTTATCAGACGTGGTGTCGTGTAAGCTATGCTTACCGACTGCCCTACCAAAGACGTAATCCTTTCCTATTTTGGGCGTTAAAATCGTCCAATACGATTTGAACGTCGTATTTAGGACATTGCTCGTATGTTTTGTCGAGGAGCTCGTAGAGACACTCTTTGGTGGCAGGGTCCTTTTCTTCTGTGGGGGCATGAACACATATTAGGCCTATGTTAGCGAATTTAGCCTTGATCCGGATAGTCATAATACGCTCGCTCACGTGTCGGAAGCTTAAGACTTCTTGCCTAAGTCTGCCGCGTATGACAAATCCGCATCCGAATAAGCATTGCCTGTTGCCTCTGTAGCAATCACCGTAGTAGATGTCACAGTTTTTCATCCTCTTTTTGCCCGGCCCATCCCATCGCACTTCTTGGATGGCGGTAATATCTGCTTTATAGCAGTCTAGGGCCTCTGCTAGTTGTTCGGCTGCACGTGGTCTGTAAAGGGACAGAACATTCCACGTACAGATCCGAAGGTCGTTGTCCTTATTTCGTTTGCTGGGGTCGTCATTAGTTGAGTCATCCTTATCCGAGGCTTTTGGTTGTTTCGGAACCATGCGCTTTTTACGTGGTAGGGAAGTTACCCCGACGGCACAACCCCCAACCTGGAGGGCCAGTTCCTTAATAATTCCCCTAGGACGAGGGGCCGGGTACACCGGTGCCAGTAGTCCACTACGGGAGTATGAGCGCTGCCGTTGGCCCATTAAGGGCTCCTCCGCCACCATCTCTATTCCAATGTCCTGACCAACATTGGAAATTCCTTACCGACCTGTGATCCGAATACGTCGAAGCAGCTCGCGCAAGGTATTCACTAAGTTCAACCTAACTGGGACTATAGACGCCACCGTTGACTCTTAGTTAACTAGTTCGAATGGTTTTAATCTTCGTAATCTTCTAACTAGACTGTAATTATTAAGTAGTTCGACTACTTCTAAATTAGAATGGTTGCGAAGCCTACCTTCATATCTTCTTGCGCCCTTCCTGACCTCGTCCTCTACCATTTCAATTTTTAGATCCCTATGTAGATCAGCGTTACGTATGGCGCATTAACAATATTGCGTAGTACTTCATTTTGAAAGCATTGCATGCTTTGTAGGTTCGTCTTACTTGTGCACCCCCAAAGCTGAAGGCCATATGTCCATATTGCTTACAATGTTTAGGGCATTATGTACGCAGAACCGATTCAGATTATGTTGGGTACCTGGACACTGCGATATTGAAGGCAACGAGCAAGCCGACGCGCTGGTTAAAAGAGGAGCAGGGCTCCCACGTAGCGATATAATTGGTAGTATTAAGCCACCAGGGTGCGTGACTAAGGGAATTATTCGGGATAAAATCATTGACACGGCTAATCTAAGATGGTCACAGGGTGTCTAAGGCCTTGTGGCCTGTGCTAGATCGCAGAAAATCTGGGGAGATAATCAAGTTAGATAGATCGAGGCTAAGAATAATGATAGGAATACTCTCTGGCCACTGTCTCCTAAGGAGGCATGCCATGAAACTAGGGTTATCCGATGCGGACGTTTGTAGGTACTGCGACGACCTACATGTCTCAGACGATATAACTCATATACCCTGTGAATGTCAAGGAATTGCCAGGACAAGGCTAAAGCACCTCGGTAGATACTTCTTCGATAACCTTGAAGAGGTGAGGTCCCTAAACCATAACAAGGATCTTTTCAGATTCTGTAGGGAGATTAATTGCTTGGGAGAATGGGTTTAGGCCTTCTGGCGTGAAGGTTCCCTAGGGATCGCGATGGGCCCACTTTGGTGCCTAGTGTTTTATGATAACCTCATAACCCTACCTAACCTAACCTAACCTAACCTATGTCTATATTGGCTTTAAAACTTGCTTATAGAGAAGCAGTTTATTATATATTGAGGGACATGAATACCTCCCTATTAGCCAACACATTTTTTTATATCGAATGTTTAGTTCGTCATGTTTTTTCTTGACATGCGTTTTCCAGCGCAACTTCGCGTTTAAAGTCATGTTAAGTACTTAGCTGAGTTCGAATACAATACTACTTTGTAATTTATGCACACAGGTATGTGTTGTACGTTTTTATTAGTAAAGTTAACATGGATTGACTTCAGTCCATTGGTCCATTCAGATATTTCGTTTACTGTCCTTTGTAGTTTTTCGGTATCTTCCTGCACGGCTTTTCCGACAGCAAGTACAGCAGTATCGTCTGCAAAAGTGGCAACAGTAGTTTCGTAATTTTATGGTAGGTCGTTCGTGTATAGGAGGAACAGCACAGGCCCTAACACACTACCTTGCGGTACTCCAGATTTTATACATTTTAATGCGGAGTACACATATTTTTGCTTAATTCTATATAATCGCTGCTTTATATATGACTCTAGTATTTTTTCAGTTTATGGACCAATCCCTTGTACCAGACTTTATCAAAAGCCTGTGTTACATCAAGGAAGATGGTAGAGCATATTTGTTTTTCTTCTAAGGTTTTTTCTATTCTGTCAGTGAACCTGATCTATAGTGGAGTACATATTTCTGAATCCAAATTGATGTTTGGTATCAGTGCCTTTTCTTATATAATCGGATGGAGTCGTTTCAGAAGAATTTGATGATTTGATGAAATCGGACGATATGAGGTAACTTCACTGGGTAATTTTCTCGGTTTTGGTACCATAATAACTTCCGCGACCTTCCACATGCGTGAAACATACCTTAGTCTGAACGCTGCATTTATTATCTGTGCTATTTTTGTCATACCTTTTCTAGGCAGTTTTTTTCAGAATTTCACCTGTGATTAAATCAAATCTCGGGGCTTTTTTAGGGTTGATCTTCTCTTTCATTTCTGTGGCTATTTCCTTAGAGGTTACTGCTGGGATTAAGCTCTCATCTTCGCCATTGCACTATTTGTGCTTCTAAAAATCGGGGTGATTAGCGAATCTTTAGATGGATATCCTGTATCTCCAAGTACCACAGCGTGAGGAAAAGGCCTGAAGCCAGTTTCAAATTGAGAACAACGTTTTTTTTTTTCCGAGGGTAAGTGAAAAATCTTCCATAGACACTATGAGAATAGCAAGCGCGTGCTCATAGTAGTGTCAGATTCTTACTGACTAAAAAAACACCACCCTTCGATATAAATTTGTTAGATATCGCAACTAAGTACTAACTTATCAAGCAATTTTTCTATCATGAAATAAAAACGTTTGGCAGGTTACTTTCCACTGAAGGATCCTGCATATTCCGCAATCTAGACGCGGTTAATCATTAGCTCGCCAAGTCGAAAGGTTTCGTCCTTTGTATTCGGCGCAATAAATTGCTTTTATCCAAAATTTGTAGGACTGTATTGTTGACATGTCCAATTAGTCGGGTTCTATGTTTTCTCGCGAAGCTTCTAGTTTCAGCTTCAATTGTCGGAACTCCGAGATCCCTGTGGATATCGGCATTTCTACTATACCACGGTACTTGGACAATTTCTCTTAGCACAAAGTTGTATACCGTAGGTCCATATCGGCTTTAGCACGTGCTTGTATAAAAGCAGTTTGTTCTTCGTACTGAGCTGGGAATGTTTTTCGAGTAACCAATACATTTCTCTATATTTGATTTCGAGTTCTTTACGTTTCATTTTCCCGTGAGATTTATGTTTTTAGAAAGATGAAATGAAACGACGACGACATAAGTTTTACAACTGACACTTTATTTTTCTTTTTTATCTCTATTTATTATTGTTTTAGCATAAGTGTAATAATGAGTACATTATGGACACCTGCAGAATATTGCAAATGTCACGTTCTGTCCAGGCGGGATCAGGTGACGAGATAGTTGTTATTATGAGATGTACTACATATTCTTAGAACTGTGGAAGTGTTGACGTTACTCGTGCGAATTCCATTTCAGCCTTGCGTGGAGTGTTATTCTCAGGTATTTGGCCTCGTTTGCAAAGGGTATTCGGGCCGAATTTAGGAAAATTGGCAAGTTATTACTTTTCTTATAAGTGAAATTCACGTGAACAGATTTAGATTCGTTGAAGCTGATCCGCCAGTCCCTCGTCCATTGATTTACATTATTCAGTGCGTTTTGCAGCTTTGCAGTCGTTTTTTCGAATGTTTTGCCTATTGCTAGGATAGTGCCATCTTCGTTCTGCATATCACGAGTATATAGCAAATAGAGAAGCGGCTCAAGAACGCTTCCTTGCGGTACCCTGGCCGAAATTTCTTTGAGCTCGGAGTATTCGACTCCATGTCTAACACGAAAGATTCTATTCCCTAGATTTGATTCTAGAATATCGTATAAGCATACAGGGAGAACTTGTCGTTGTTTGGATTTCAAGCCATCATGCCACACATTATCAAAGGCTTGCGAGACGTCAAGATATACGCTTGAGCAAATCTGTTTTTCTTCAAATGCTTTCTCGATTACGTCAGTAATTCTATGCACCTGGTCAATCGTCGAATGCTTACTTCTGAACCCAAACTGGTGGTCAGGGATAAGATTATTTTCTTCTATAACCAGTTGGAGACGCCTTAGTAATATCCTCTCAAAAATTTTCGATATGATTGGAAGAAGCGAAATTGGTCTATACGATTTTACCTCGTTTGGCGGTTTCCCTGGTTTTAAAACCATTATGACTTCCGCAACTTTCCATTGGCTTGGCACGTGTTTTAATCTGAGCGCAGCATTTACAATATAGAGAAGCTTAATCAATGCTTTTCTAGGTGAAACTTTGAGAGTTTCTCCGGTAATCAAATCATAACCTCGAGATTTCTTAGGTTTTAGATTTTCGATTTCATGTTTGAGTTCCCTTAGCGGTGCACTTGTGAGCGTCAAGTCGTCAGATGGTAAATCCAGACTATTGCGGTTGTCGACCATCGTACGGTTTAAAGGTTTCTTCCAGGTGGGCCGCAACGTGGACGCAAAGTGGATAAAGTGGACTTCTTCAATTCACGGCCAATTCACGTAAGCATTAAAGAATTTGAAATCCGGACCACAAACAAGCATACAATTAATCAAATGATTACCATGTCTATCAACGTATGAATATTCGAACTCATGTGGTGCATATATGTTGATTAAAGTTCCATCAATGCATCCATACACACACGGCATGTCTACAAAAATATTTTTAAGTTGCTGTACTTTCACATTCTTCTTGTAGCTTTTGCAGCTTCTTGATATGCAGGGCATACTACGCTTCCTGCCACATATTTGGTACTGCTACTTCCCTTTTCTTCACAAAGGACGCATCTTGGGTCATTACCGCAGTTCTTGGACACGTATCCTTTCTGTCCACACTTGACGCAATGTTTGCTTCCGTCCAACGTATTTTACACATCCTCTGCTATTATGTTACAAAAAGTTAGAAAGACATGCCAGGGTTTTAAAGCTAGCACATAAATCCGCAGGGACGAAAATGGGAATATAGTAGTAGAATCGCAGTCAGTGCTTGGGATATGGTAGGAACACTTCTGCAGACTGCTACACGGCGATGACTACCAATATTCCCCTATCAGTTAGAATAAGCCATTAACAGTGACGACGATTGTCAAGATTCCTGCCAACCCGAGCAGAATTTAGTGAGGATTTTTTTTTTTTTTTTTAAACAGGTGTGTGGGCACTGCGACCAAGGAGATCTATTGTGCCATAGGCCACTTTTAGGGCAGCAGTACTTCTACTCTCCTTATGAAAGCTATAATTACGGCTGCGGAGGAGTTCCTTAAATCTACTGGAGATATTATCTCTTTGAGGAAAACGCTTCTTCTAGTACTACACAGAGCTACACACTCACATAGTAAGTGTTCTGCGGTTTCGTCCTCTTCTAGGCAGAGGCGGCAGGTGATATCCTCCGAAATTCTCATTTTGTTAAGTTACCACCTTAGTTGACAGTGAGCGGTGGAAGCTCACAAGCCTTCTTATGTCATTTCTGCCGTATTTTAGGATATCAACTGCCTGTCTTTGGAAGGGTTGGACAGCTCTTTTAGCCTGCCTGAGACCTTGGGAGTTATTCCAGTGGGAGATGCACATGTTGCGTTCCCAAATGTTTAGGGTAAGTTTGAAGGCGGAATCGGGTATCCCGCAGAAGGGTTCAGGTCCAGTGAACAACTCAGAGGAGCCCTTCCTAGCTAGCAGGTCTGCAGTTTCATTGCCGTCAACGCCTACATTACACGGTACCCACCACAATTTTACTTTATTATGTCGGGCCAGATTTTGTAAGCTGGCGAAGCAGCTTAGAACTGATTTTGAACTGATCAAATGGGAGATCAGTGCTTTGAGCGCCGCTTGGCTATAGGTGAGTATATGGATAGAGGCACCTTTAATGCCTGAGTGCAGGTTAATGTTAGCACAAGTTTCAATGGCGTAGAGCTCGGCCTGGAAAACACTAGGACTCTTTCCGAGTGATTTCGAAATTTTAATTTAGTGAGGATAGCGATAGTGAGGATAGCGATATCGAAATTTAAATCTAAAAGAGATGCTGGAGCCGACGGCCTTGCCGCCTACCTTTTCAAGGTACTAGGAGATGAGTTGGTAAGGAGCAGGAGTTTTGAATATAAAATCGATACGCGACACCTGTTTATCGATTTTAAAATTGATTAAGATAGTGTGTATACAGACATGCTATATAGTCAGCATCCTAACAGCACGTTAGCTGTGCAGGATGATGATGAAGAACTCTCTCTGCTTCATCAAAGTCGGTAAGAACACCACCGAACCGCTCGATGTCAGAAAAGGTGTTAGACAAAGTGACGCGCTCTCATGCGATCTCTTTAACATAATAATTGAAGGCATTGTGCGAAACTCACAAGCCAACACCGCAGGTACAATTTCTTACAAGTCTGTACAACTACTCGCTACATAGTCGGAAGAAATCAGCGTTTGCGAGTATTGAGATCGACGAAGCAAAGACAGGTTTAGCGCTGAATGAAAGCAAAACAAAATATATGGTGTCTACAAAAAATGGCACCCAAAATCGGCGTCTTGTACAGAACGCCGCAAAAGGCAGTTCCAATTTTGAGGCATGGACTTTGTCAAAATCAGATGAGGATGCCCTTGGTTACTTTGAGAGTAAAGTTCTTCGAGTGATTTTTGGTCCCATCTGCATAGACGGCGAGTGAAGGAAAAGGTACAATGCCGAAGAATACGACCTATACAAGAACATCGAGTTAGCTAGAAGAGTTCACATACAGCAACTAAGATGGCTGGGTCAAGTACATATAGTAGGTGGAGACCAACGTTCCAACCCAGAAAATCTTCGAGTCTACCTCGAGGTGGCGGCAGGTGGCGCAAACAAGTGAAGGGAGACTTCAGCCAACTTGGCATGCGAAACTAGAGACCATTGGCTCATAGTCGCTCTGCTTGAAGTGGTTTGTAGCTTGAAGTCCAGCCCCACCCCGGACTGCAGCGCCACCTAAGTATGTAAGATGTAAGACGGGAAGTGCAAAAGAGCCAAAGAAACATTTTAGAAATTCTCAGAGCCATGTGATAGAGGTATGAGTAGACGAACAACAATTAAATTTGTATGTAAGGCCATTGAAATAAGAAATCCGGTAAATAAGTTTAATTAGTTTTTTTTCCAAGAAAATGGAAAGGGTGGAACTGCAAACTACTAATTAGTTATTTACTTACGCAATAAGTTAAGAATCAGGAAAAAGTATTGAAAAACCGATAGAGGTTGTTTTTTTTTATGACGGTCATACGAAAATATTTTTTGTAATGACCTCCTGCCGCAGGTACGAAGGTTTGTTGAACTCATTTATCATCACGGTCTTCATAAGCAGTTTACAATAAAGAAAATTAGAGGTTTTTCTTTATTAATTTCATTTATTTTCGAATAACTTAGCAACCAAGCCACTGAGCACCGTACACGCCCCATGGGTCGAGTATTTGACATGCCTGAGCAGAAGAGAGAAATAAGTTGCAAAAATGGTCACCGAAGGTACTTCACTAAATAAGTTATCAGGACACCAAACGACCATCCAAAGTACTCACACAGCGATAGGCATTCAAATGTGTAAGAAATCTGAATTCCAAAAATTATATTCACCAGTGTGAACACAGTACGACTATATGCCCTAATTACCGTAATAATCATAAATCTGTGAATTTTGTAATTATGCAATTCTCATTACCTGCTGGCACATTTCTACCTGCACTAAATGACTGCATCCTTGTCGTCGTGGGACCACTGATCACACTAATCACCCAACCGAGGTAACTTCTGAAGGAGTTTTGTAAGCCTAGTTCAGTTTGTGATCTTCATTCGTAGATATCGGTTGTGAGCTGAAGGACCTCTCTCTGAACGCAAAAATAAAATCAAGGAGAAAACTTGCAAAAATTCTTGAAGACATTTTCATAAAGTTAAACGAAACAATAAAATGGCTGGTCAAATTGAAAAGAGTCTAGAGTCAACAAGGAGCCTAAAAGTACGGGGAGGAAGTGCCGGTGGCTCTCTCCTCAAGGGCCGCAGCTATGGCGGCATTCAAAAATCGAAATTTCACACGGTTTACGGAAACAGAGTTCGGAAGCATGATATGCACGATGGACCGACGCATGGTGGTGGCTCTACCGTTGAAGGACCTTCCAAGTTACTAGTCTCTAATTTGGATTACGGAGTTTCGGAGAAGGACATTCGCGAGCTGTTTGCTGAATTCGGACCACTGATTAGTGCCTCGGTGCATTATGACAGATTCGGATGTTCAATGGGAATGGCAGATGCAATCTTTCACCGAAGGACTGATGCTATGAAGGCATTGAGAAAGTACAATGGCGTATATTTAGACGGCCGTCCCATGAATATCCTGCTCACCACATTCGAGATGTCATCGAAAGTACCAATTCAAGCCCGTTTGGGAAGTAAATCAAGCAGACCATGGACACTGGTAGATAATACCCGCAGGGATCGTATAGCTGGCGCACAACAAAATTCAGCACCACGCACAAGAGGAGACCCAGGGTTACCACGGACACAGGTTGATAATACGCGAAGATATGATTTCGGTGGCCCACAACGAGGTTCGGCTCCACACAAAGGTGTAGCCCACAGGTTACACCGGGCACAGTTTGGTACTACGCAAAGTGGTGATTTCGGTGGCCCGCAACGAGGGTCGGCACCACGCACAGATGGAGACCCAGGGTTACCACGGACACAGGTTGATAATCCCCGAAGAGGGGATTTCGGTGGCCCACGACGAGGTTCGGCTCCACGCCAAGGTGTAGGCCACAGGTTATACCGGGCACAGGTTGGCAATACGCAAAGTGGTGATTTCGGTGGGCCGCAACGAGCTTCGCCACCACCCACAAGAGCATACTCAGGAGGACATCATCATGCACCCAAAACTCCAGCGCTGACCGCAGAAGAATTAGACGCCGAGCTGGACGCGTACATCAGTGAGCGAACCCTTCTAGTCCTAGAAAACGAGGCGTAGCCAATCATCAAAATTTGTGTGTATTCTTCGTATAAGCAGCCAGCTTTAACTTCTATAAATTGTGTATCCGTTTCTTATAATTCACTACTATCCAAAATTTATTATAAATAAAATTAAGCACCAAAAGAAAAAAATATTATTTTTATTATTTTAACAAATTCCTCATAGTCTCAGGCCAAGACTTCTCTCAGATCGGCTTGGATATTGGATACGTCTAATTCATTGAAAAAGGCTACAGTTTGGTAGTCAGCTAGGATGTCCTTGCCGAAGAAGTGCATCCTAGTTCATTTTAAGATTAGGTTACTGCCCCCATTAGCTGCTTAATATAGGAAGGCTTTCAAGATGCGGTATGTAGTTCAAGCGAAGGAGCTCCCCTCGTAAGCTAGGCATCATTAATATCTCGACCACTTTGTGTTCATCCCGAAAATAGTTAGTCAGCTAGAATGTTGAGTTGAGACAGAAACGTCTGTAAACTATCCTAAGTAGTGATCCCATCGCCTCCTTTAAACATCGCTCTCTGAACTTTATGTCCAACTGGCTTCTTACTTACTTACTTAGATGGCGCTACAATCCGGGGTGGACCGGGCCTCAACCAACAAACCTCTCCAGCCAGCGCAGTTACGAGCCTACAGTTGCGCACGTCAAGTTGGTTGAGGTCCCCTCCACTTGTTTGCGCCACCTACCGCGAGGTCGTCCTCTACTGCGTCGTCCATCCGGGGTGGTTTCGAAGATTTTCTTAACGGGAACGTTAGGCTCCATCCGCTCCAAATGACCCAGCCATCTTAGTCGCTGTATGTGAACTCTTCTGGCTAAGTCAATGTCCTTGTACATGCCGTATAGCTCGGCATTGTACCTTCTCCTCCACTCACCGTCTATGCAGACGGGACCAAAGATCGCTCGAAGAACTTTTCTCTCGAAATAACCAAGGGCATCCTCATCCGGTTTTGTCAAAGCCCATGCCTCTGCGTCATACAGCAGGACTGGGATGATTAATGTCTTATAAAGAGTTACCTTAGTAGTTCGAGATAGGGCTTTGCTACTCAATTGCCGTTTTAGCCCATAGAAACAACGATTGGCAAGAGTAATTCTCCGTGTGATCTCCCTACTGATGTCATTTGCGGAGTTCGCCATAGAGCCTAGGTAGACAAAATCCTTTACTACCTAAAAATTATATCTGTCTATTGTGGCTTTCTGTCCAAGACGCCGATGTTGGGTGTCCTTTTTTGTAGACAGCATATATTTTGTTTTGCTTTCATTGACCGCTAGACCCATCTTTGCTGCCTCGATCTCAATACTCGTAAATGCCCCATTGACGGCCCGCTGAGTTCTTCCGATTATGTCAATGTCATCGGCATAAGCGAGTAGTTGTACAGACTTGAAGAAGATTGTACCTCCGGGGTTGGCTTGTGAGTTTCGTGCAATTCTCTCAAGCACTATGTTAAAGAGATCGCATGATAGCGCGTCGCCTTGTCTAAGACCTTTTCTGACATCGAACGGTTCGGAGATGTTCTTACCGACTTTGATGGAGCAGGCCTGCCGATATTTTCTGAGGTCAAATAGGCGAACCCCACAGGCGGATCAGTAGAAATGCGGTAAAGTGGGGGGGTTATGATCCCTTGTTTTTCGGATCATAACCCCGCTGAAAGGCAAGAAGAAGAAGAAGCGAGAGCTCTCCATCGTCATTCTGCAGAAACGGACGAGCTTGGCAGGGATGCCAAGACTAGACATGGCTTTGTATAACTCGTCTCTATACACGCTATCATAGGCAACTTTGAAATCGATGAAGAGGTGGTGCGTATCGATTCTCTATTCATGGGGTTTTTCCAAAATCTACCGTAGTGTGAATCTTTGGTCAATGGTGGACTTTCCCGGCCTGAGACCGCACTGATAAGGACCTATCAGGTTGTTCACGATCGGTTTTAGGCGTTCACATAATACGGCAGACAGGATCTTATATGCGATGTTGAGGAGACGTATACCTCTGTAATTGGCGCAGTTGAGGTTCCATTCATCGGGCATACTTTCGTCCGACCAGATTTTACAGATGTGCTGGTGTATGCTCCTTACCAAGTCATGTCCTCCTGCCTTGAAAAGTTCAGCGGCAAGGACGTCGGCAGCATGTTTGTTGAACTTAAATTTAGATATCGTTATCCTTACTTCATTCTGATCGGGTTGACGGGAATCTTGACTGTCATCGTTACTGTTGAATGGCTCATTCTGCCTGACAGCGGAATATCGGTCATCATCGCCGTTTAACAGTCTGCAGAAGTGTTTCTTCCATATCCTCAGCATCGACTGCGATTCTACTACTATGTTGCCATTTTCGTCCCTCCAGACTTCTGTTCTGGCTTTGAAACCCTGGCATGTTCTTTTTACCTTTCGGGAAAATTTTCGAATATCATTCCTGCAATAAAGTCTCTCAATTTCCTCGATCCAGCGCTTCTCGTGCGCCTTTTTCTTCTTTCTGAGAAGCCGATGTTCCTCTTTTCTCCTGCGCACGTAGAGCTGGTAAGCAGCTCTGGCCCTTCTATGCAGCGCCGCTTTGTACGCCTCTTGTTTAACTGCATGTGCCTGCCGGCATTCCTCATCAAACCAGGGGTTTCGTTGTGGTGGGCGAGAGTACATCAGAGGCGGCATCTCTGATGGCGTGTCGGCAACGCTGCCACTGGTCTTCCGCATTTGCTGCTGGCGGCATAGGACTTAGATTAAGATTAGAAGAAAATCGATCGGCAAAGATTCTGGCGGTCTCTTGCGATTGTAGCTTTTCGACGTCAAATTTCCTCACAGTATTTCGTTGATTTCGCTCCGTTGTGGATATCCGCATCAGAATACTGGAAGAGTGCCTTGCATCGATCGCAATGTGATCGATTTGGTTGACAGTTTTTCTTCTGAGACGCATATTTCAGCCGATCAGGTCAACAAGAGATGCCTCGTCCGGTAAAACATATGCGCGCTGAAATTCACCCAGATGTGCTTACGCAGGTTTGAGTATTCAGCTACACATATATCGTCAGACTCAGCGTACGCTCATCGTTAGTTCACTACCAGATAGCTATCCAGCGGGCACCACGGGGAGGTGATGATGCGATTTTGCCACGCCGATCCATGCCATCCAACTGGCTTCAAAGATTTTAAAAAAGTCACATGACAGAGCATTACCTAAAACCGTTTTTTGGGCTCTACGAATTAGGTCCTAAGGTATTTACTCCTAATCAAATAAGTAGTTCCTGATGAAGGAACAATAAATGCAATGACTCCTAACTTTTTCTTAATGAAAGAAGTCCTAATTCAGAATGAAACATGTCCCAATCCAAAGGGGAAATAAGTCAAGACATTAGGAGTTAATTTATAATGCAGCAATTCCTAATAATAAAAAATGAAAGTAGTCCTAAAGTGGTAGTAAACATTTATTGTGTAACACTTCCTTGACTTGCCAAACGCGCCGTCCGCACAGCCCGCGGTGGCCGCGATACCAGCAGAAAACGCGGCGTTTGTGTCGTCCGCGAGGCATATTATGAATTCCTACTACTCGCACGTCTCAGCGCATCCATTGTGCTGACATGTAAGAGGGTTTTAGCAGTGTATTTACAATGTTACACTTGCCTGTGCCGCTTCACAGTGGTTTAATTTAAGTTCCAGCACTTTCATATTCGTCTTGTAGCTTTTGCAGCTTCTTGGTATGCAGGGCATACTACGCTTCCTGCCACATATTTGGTACTGCTACTTCCCCTTTTTTCACAAAGGACGCATCTTGGGTTATTGCTGCAGTTCTTGGACACATGTCCTTTCTGTCCACACTTGACGCAATCCTTGCTTCTGTCCACCGTATTTTTACTCGCCTTTGCTAGATGCCCAACGTTAAGGCATCTGTACTATCGAAGCGGTACAACTTTTTCCCGTTTTCGGCATACCGCTCACCCGATTTTTATTTTTCCAACCTAAAGATAATTTTTAGCAGCGTTTATCGGGAGGTTAATGACAGTTGCTTGCATCCCTGCATAGGCTGTCCTCAGAGATTTAGTGGATAAGGCCTTCATACCTCACACTTCCTCGAACTGCTCGGACAGGGCTTGGCAGATCTCTTCCTTTGTAGTGACGCCGTCTATGTCCTTGCACTCAATAAGCACCTCACCTCCGCTTTTTCCCCGAGAACTTGCCCAATCTTACTATGGTGCTCTGAGGTTCTTTTATCTGCTGTTTTCTTGAGCTCAAGCAATAACTCCACTTTAGCCGTCTTCCGTATGCGGGTTACATCAGAGTCTAATCCATTTAATTTAGGGTTGGTCTTCACTTTTCGGAGTATATCGCAGTAGGAAGTTTCCCGGCCTTTTTTATCACCAATGCGTCAGGTTTCGCGTGTATCTTGCCTCGCCATTTTTCCACTACTTTTATCTGCTCAGCTTTCTTATTGTCCCGTCTCGTAGTTTTTACACTTGACTCGGTGTTGTGGGGTCTCGCTATCTGACCCGGGTTTTTCTCTGGTATTTTTTCTTTATTCTCCCTTTGGGTCTTATGGGCGGTTTGTTTCCACACCGTTGTCGCATTTTTCATGACGATGTCGGCGTATGATAGTGTCGAGGATTCTGCGTTATTTGGATATCTAGTCCTTTTTCGTTTGGGCTCTGGCAGTTGTTTCAACGAAGAAGAAGAAGACCCAAATCGCTCATTTCTGATGGGTGGTTTATCATTTATTTTCGCCCTCTACTACACTGCTGTGGTGTCTGCGTATTGCACTTCCCAGCTTTCTAATCTCGTGATGGACATTGTTTTTCCCTTGATAAAGTCAATCAATGCAGCGATGTTCTTTCCCAGGGCTTCACGCTTTTCTTTTTCTACGCTGGTTTTCTTGACCCTTATATCCGTGCTGGTTTCGGACGTTAAACTATCAGTTGGTGATTCACGGAGTTGAGAGCTCAACTACATCTGCGAGGATGTCTGCTCTCTTAATAGTGATTTAGATAGCGTCGCTACGTCCATGCTCTCTTATTTAGGCTAATTTAGAACCGGAGTGCACCAGGTATCTGGAGGGCTCCATTAGCGATACTGTATGAATTTTGTGTCCCCAGCACCATTCAGGCCTCGGTACGGGTCGCAGAATGCTTTGCCTTCGGGACAGGATGCTTATTTATGGGCGGCATCTACCCGTTCTGTCACAGGGCTTATGAGGTTTTTCTGTCACACCCTGCGTTTTTGTCGCTCTTGGTCGGGGACTGCTTATTGGTTAGTCACAGCTAACACACGAGGGACGAATTTTTGCAGTAGACGTCTTGCGTGTTTTTCATTCAAATGGATAAACTTGAATATCATGCGGTCATAAAATTCTTCGTTTTGGATGTGTTAACCCCTAAGGAAATTCATTCAAAGTTGAAAAAAGTTTACGGGGACTCTGCTCCTTCCATGTCAACCGTTAAAAAGTGAGCAGCTGAATTTAAACGTGGTCGCACGTCCCTCGAAGATGACCCACGTGAAGGACGACCAAAAACCGCAACCACACCCGAAACCATCGAAAAAGTGCATGATATCGTGTTGGACGAATGAAGGTGAGTGAGATCGCTGAGGCTGTGTGTATATCGGAAGAGAGGGTGCGAAACATCTTGCACAAAAGCTTAGGGATGCGAAAGCTCTGCGTATTTGCTGAATGCCGATCAAAAGCAAATACGCAAACGATTTTCGCTGCAATCTTTGGACCGATTCAATACGGATCCGACCGATTTTGTGCGGCGATTTGTCACCTTGGATGTGTAAGCATATAATAGCAACACTTATCACAGCATACAAACCGTTACTTTATATACTCGTATATTCGTATAAATTTATGCTATAACTGCTATACTATGTACATTCTAGTATTAGCTATTAGATTGCATATCATGTTACAAAAAGAGTCAGTTCAATGTTAGCAAGTTCCAAGAGATGTCGTTTCTTTAATAAAGTGTTAAAAATGTTAACATTGTGTTTTGTTCTTTATGTGTTTTATTGCGGCTGTCCTACAGATGAGACATTGGTCCACCACTACATGCCAGAAACAAAACAGCTGTCAAAGCAGTGGGTGGAAGCCGGTGGTTCAGCGCCAAAGAAAGCGAAGTCGATCGCATCTGCCGGAAAGGTCATGGCCAGTGTGTTTTGGGATGCGAAAGGAATCCTGTTAACTGATTACCTTGGGGTGGCAATGGTGTAGTGGTAACGTCCTCAATTGCCACGCTAATGGTTCATGGTTCAAATCCTGGTGTCAGCAAGCATTTATTAATTTCTCATGAAATATATAAAGTCAGTCCGATCATTGGCAAAAGCTTCTGTGAACACTACTGCGAAGGCATAACACTGGCAGTAGCTTGGACATGTGGCTGGAAAAATTGTTCGCTCTGTTGATGATGATTTGCCCTTGACATCGTTCATTGGGAAAAAAGTACTGTGAATCAGAAGCAAAGACAATAATAACAAAAATCTCCCCAGTTATCTGGACGCCACCCCCGGAGAATAGCTGAAGCATAAACGACTGAGCTTCAAGAACCACTACACCAAAAAATCTTTTTCTCTCTCTCTCTATCCATCCTTTCCAACGCCCGCACTGTGTGTAAACATGTTAAAGGTATTCATAACCCTTTGAGTGCGCGCAAATTATAAAAAAAAAGAAAAAAGAAAGGCAGAACAATTACAGGCGAATATTACTCCAACCTTCTTGATCAGCTGCATGCCAAAACTCGCGAGAAGAGGCCTGGCTTGAAGAAGAAAAATATCATCTTAGTTGCGCCAAGGGATGTGGTAATCTTCGAAAGATACTAGTAGCCCGGGCTACTAGCATGCACGATTCGTAAGCCCGAACAATCGATGCCAGGAATGCGCCTACGTACTAATCCACACCCTGCACACATCTACCACTCTCCCCGCGGGACTGCCGTAAGGTATTACTTCGCGGGGCTGGTTAGCAATTAATGCTATGCTTCTTGTATTGCTGCTTCAGCTCTCCTTGCTCTTATTATTCGGAGCTCTTTTGCATATTCGTTATAAGGGTACAAATTTCCAGCCAATTCTCCTCTGACCGCAGCATTTGGTCGTTAAGTAATGGTGGACAGAGAGGTGAGTTATCATGTCCAAATCTGTGTAAATATTTGCGATAGCCACCATGACCCGATAGGAACTGCGTAAGGTGATATTTGCAGTCCCCAAACACTCGCTTCGTCCAGACCCCGATGGTGGGGATCAGCTTGTAGGTCCATCTACCTTTTGTACCGTTATCCCACCTGACTTGCCACCTAGCTAGTGATGTTGCCTTCTCCTCCGCCTTTATTCTCTTGACGATATCTGCTGACAATACCTCTTGATGGCTCGAGGTTCTCCTTTCGTAGATCCTTACCATCTCATTTGCGAGGATGTGGATGGGGATCATTCCGGCTATGACACAGGCTGCTTCGTCCCATATTGTTCGGAAACCGGTGATTGTTCTTATCGCGCATAGCCTGTATGTTGACGATAGTATTCTCCGTGCTTCTATCGTCGCTAACGCCGCCGCCCAAACCGGTGTAGCATATAGGAGAACCGAGCTAACCACTCTGGATAGTAGAATCCGTCTAGCATATCCAGGGCCACCGATGTTTGGAAGTATTCGAGAAAGTGCTGCCTGCAGTAGTGAAGCCTTCTTGCTCGAGTATTCCATGTGTGTTTTAAACCTTAACCTGTTGTCGAGCATTACTCCTAAGTTTTCGGCTGCTTCCTTGGTTCTTATAGTCTGAGTTCCGAGTTGAATATTCGCATATTCAACAGCTTTTCGACTTGTTATAAGAACAGCTTCAGTTTTTTGGTCTGATAATTCTAAGCCGGCGGATCGTAGCCAGTCTTAAATTTTTCCGATTGCTTCGTTTGTCACTGATTCTATTTCGTGGATGTGTTTAGCCACGGTGACCACGGCGATGTCATCAGCGAACCCGATTATCACACCTGTACACAAGTGTGCGTTGGCGATGGGAAAACTGCGGGATTTGGGGTACGATTTGCTCGGCCATCCCCCCTATTCACCTGATTTGGCACCCTCAGACTTCCATCTGTTCCCAAACTTGAAGAAATTTGTTTCTGGGAAGCGCTTCGCATCCAATGCAGAAGTTGAGACGGCCGTAGATGAATATTTTCACAGCCTTCCAGACTCTCACTTCCGAGAAAGAAAACTGATGTTGGAGAAACGCTGGACTAAGTGTGTTGAAGTCAAGAGAGATTATGTAGAAAAATAAAATCATTGTTTAACTGAAAATCGCAGTCTTTCATTGTCAGGCCGTGAACTTTTCACCTTGCCCTCGTACATGTCTGTAGGCCGTTCAGCTATCGACCACCATGCTGACCCCCTGGAAGTCTAAGCTCGGCCTCAGGCAGGCTCCGCACAGAAGAAGAATGGCTGCTGTTCTCAACAGCGGTCATTGCTTCTAGAGAAAATTTGTATGAAAAAAAAAAGCGGCTTGGTGTGGCGGCTACTGGTGATCAAGAAGCCATCAGAGAGAAAAAGGTGTTGTTAAAGGTGCGATTTCTCTTGGGGGTTTTCGATTCCCAAAACCGGTACACTCAGGCACGAAGAACTTGAGCGAGAGAAACATCTTTGAAGGAGAAGGACCACAGATTTGCAAATACGATATTCTAGCCAACCATCCGCTAACTGAGAGGAAACAAGTTCAATATCGTCGAAAGTGTCAAACCCAAAGATGGTACAATTTCCAATGAAGATGACGTCTTGAGGAGATCTTAGCAATTCTGGTTGTGGGGATGAAATCCGGCAAGAAGTGACTTAGGTAAAGAAGGAGTTCACTCGCTTGTCATTAAAGTGTCATGGAAAAGTGGTGAAACGGTTGGCATACTGATCCACTTCGATGAGGAAAGGAACTTGAGGAAAAGGTATTTATAATAGCTTGTCCATGATTCCATCGACCTCCAAAGATTAACGCAATGTAGCCTAGTCAGGCGCTGAACTTACTTTACAATACAGCTCCAGAACAGTATCAGCTGTTCGAATGAAAGTAGACTTTCAATAAAATGTAGTGATAAGAGATACTCTTAATAGTTGTCAAAATAAAAGACATGCATTTTGCAATATCACATGTATCTTTATGAAGATGAAGTATCTGTCCAAAATTGCAGCGAGATAGGGATGGGCTAAGCAAGGTCGTACATCTTAAATTCTGTTTGCCTACTAGCTAACCATATTCAAGTGAACTGGTAAGCGTTTACTTGGAACCGGTGAATACGGCCCTGCGTTCCAGAGACATAACATAAGGAACCGGAACTCCAGGTTACGAGTTGTGCCGTCGGGGTAACGTCCCTACGTACAAGCCAGGGCTTCTTGCCAGAAGGTGGTATTGAATAAAATATAAGTAGCTCAGATTTACAGCAGTTTCTGTCTCAATTCAATACTCAGCCGAAGAACTATTTTCGGGATGAACACAGCGTGGTCTATATATCAATGATGCTTAGCTTACGAGTGAAGACCGTCCTATATTATGTAGCGAATACAACCTTGGGAGAGGACTTCTCCATTTTGTCGGCAGTTACCCAATCTAGGAGGCACTGGTTCGGTAAGGACATCCTAGCTGACTAACAAATTGTAGCCTTACTCAATGAATTAGATGTACCCAAGACATATCGCTTTTTGCAAGTACCCTAAGCATAGCGTGAGAGCTCCAAAGAGTTGGCCACCATGAGAGAAGTCTTGGCCTGAAACTATGAGGAATCTGTTAAATAAAAATATTTTTTTTTTCTTTTGTTGCTTAATTTAATTTATAATAAATGCTCCATATAATTGAATTATAAGAAATGGGTACACAATTTAAAAAAGTTAAAGTTGATTGTCTTTACGAAGAATAGACACAAATTTTGTAATAAAAATAGATTTTTACTTCAATATTGATGATCGGCTAGGCCTCATTTTCTAGGACTAGAGGGGTTCGCTCACTGATGTACGCGTCCAGCTCGGCATCTAGTTCTTCTGCGGTCAGCACTGGAGTTTTGGGCGCATTATGATGTCCTCCTGAGTATGCTCCTGTGGGTGGTGGCAAAGCTCGTTGCGGCCCACCGAAATCACCACTTTGCGTATTGCTAACCTGTGCCTGTTGTAACCTGTGGGCTACACCTTTGCGTGGAGCCGAACCTGGTAGCGGCCAATAGAATTCATCTTTTCGAGTATTATCAACCTGTGCCTGGGGTAACCCTGGATCTCCTCCTGTGAGTGGTGGTGAACCTTGTTGTGCGCAAGCTATACGATCCTGGTAGGTTTTATCTACCCGTGTCCACAGTAATCCTGGGTCTCCACCAGTGCATGGTACTGAACCTCGTTGCCGGCCACCTAAGTCACCATCTTGGCTATTGCCAACCTGTGCCCGGTGTAACCTGTGGCCTACGCCCTTGCGTGGAGCCGAGCCTGGTAGCGGCCAATCGAATTCATCTCTTCGGGTATTATCAACCTGTGCCTGTGGTAACCCTGGATCTCCTCTTGTGAGTGGTGGTGAACCCTGTTGTGCGCCAGCTATACGACCCTGGCAGGTATTCTCTACCCGTGTCAACGGCAATCCCGGGTCTACACCTGTGCATGGTACTGAACCTCGTTGCGGGCCACCGAAATCACTAACTTGGCTATTGCCAACCTGTGCCCGGTGTAACCTGTGGCCTACACCTTTTCGTGGATCCGAACGTGGTAGTGGGCCATCGAAATCACCTCTTCGGGTATTATCAACCTGTGTTCGTGGTAACCCTGGGTTTCCTCTTGTGTGTGGTGCTGAACCTTGTTGTGCTCCAGCTACACGATCCCGGCGGGTATTATCTACCAGTGTCCACGGTCTGCTTGGTTTACCCCCCAAGCGGGCGTGAATTGGTACTGGCGATGACATCTCGGATGTGGTGAGCAGGAGATTCATGGGACGACCGTCTAAATATACGCCATTGTACTTTCTCAATGCCTTCATCGCATCAGTCCTTCGGTAAAAGATTGCATCTGCCATTCCCATTGAACATCCGAATCTGTCATAGTGCACCGAGGCACTAATCAGCGGTCCGAATTCAGCAAACAGTTCGCGAATGTCCTTCTCCGAAACTCCGTAATCCAAATTCGAGACTAGCAACTTTGAAGGTCCTTCAACGGTAGAGCCACCATGACGTACCGGTCCATCGTGCATTTGAATGCCGCCATAGTTGTGGCCCTTGAGGACAGAGACACCGGCATTGCCTCCTCGTACTTTTAGAATCCTTGTTGACTCTAGACTCTTCTTGATTTGATCAGCCATATTGATGTTTCGTTAACTTTATGAAAATGTCTTCAAGAATTTTTGAAAGTTCTTTCCTTGGTTTTATTTTTGCGTTCAAAAAGAGGTCCTTCAGCACACAACTGATATCTACGAATGAAGATCACAAACTGAACTAGGCTTACGAATCTACTTCAGAAGTTACCTCGGTTGGGTGATTAGTGTGATCAGTGGTCCCACGACGACAAGGATGCAGTCATTTGGTGCAGGTAGAAATGTACAAGCAGGTATTGAGAATTGCATAATTACAAAATTCACAGATTTAGGGCTGTTACGGTAATTAGGGCATATACAGTGTTCACACTGGTGAATATGAAGTTTTTGAAATTCAGATTTCTTACACATTTGAATGCCAAGTGACGCCATAAACTATGTTTACCAACACATCGCTGTGTGAGTACTTTGGATGGTCGTTGTGTGTCCTGATAACATATTTAACATTTTTGCAACTTAATTCTCTCCATTGCCCAGGCATGTCAAATAATCGACTCGTGGGGCGTATACGGCACTCAGCGGCTCGGTTAAGCCCCCAGAAACTCCTCCGCCCGATTTATGATGTTAAGTTATTCGGAAATGGAATCGTGGCACCTTACTTTCTTTATTGTAAACTGCTTTATGAAGATCGTGATGCTAAACGAGTTTGATATATCTGCGTACCTGCGTCAGGAGGTCCTTACAAAAAATATTTTCTTACGACCTGAGAACCTCTATCCGTTTTTCAATATTTTTTCCTTTGATTCTTAACTTATTGCGGAACTAAATAACTAATTAGTAGTTTACAGTTCCACCCTTTCTATTATCTTGGAAATAAACTAATTAAACTTATTTACCAGATTTCTTATTTCAACGGCCGTTCATACAAATTTCATGGTTCTTCCTCTACCTGTACCACACGGCTCTGAGAATTTCTAAAATACTTCTTTGGCTCTCTTGCACCTCCGTCCTTCTTTCAACTTATTTAGTTAGGTGGCGCTCCAGTCCGGAGTGGGGCTGGACTTCAACCTACAAACCGCTTCAAGCAGCACGACTACGAGCCAATAGCCTCTAGTTTCGCAGGCCAAGTTGGCTGTGGTCTCCCTCCTCTTGTATGCCCCAACTGCGGCCCGCTCGAGGTAGATTCGTAAATATTCCGGGCTGGAACGTTGGGCTCTGTCCACTCTAACCCAGCCATCTTAGTCCCTGTGTGTGAACTCTTCTGGCTAAGTCGATGTCCTTGTATAGGTCGTATTTTTCGGCATTGTACAGTGTCCTTCACTCACCGTCTATGCAGATTGGACCAAAGATCACTCGAAGAACTTTACTCTCAAAGTAACCAAGGGCATCCTCATCTGATTTTGACAAAGTCCATACCTCAAAATAACATCTGCCTTTTGCAGCTTTCTGTTCAAGATGTCGATTTTGGGTGTCTTGTTTTTGTAGACAGCATTGCTGTTTTGCTTTCATTCAGCGCTAAACCCACCTTTGCTTCGTCGATCTCAATACTCGCACAGGCTGAGTTCGTACAGTCTTGTTAAACATTGTACCTGCGGTCTTGGATTATGAGTTTCGTACAATTCTCTCAAGTACTATGTTAAAAAGATCTCATGATACCGTGTCACCTTGTCTAAGACGTTTTTTGACGTCGAGCGGTTCGGTGGTTCTAACTGACTTTGATGAAGCAGAGAGAGTTTTTCATAGTCATCCTGCACAGACTTACGTGTTGTCAGGATGCTGACTGTACAACTCGTCTCTATACACACTATCATAACCAATTTTAAAGTCGATGAAGAGGTGTCGCGCATCGATTTTATATTCATGGGTTTTATCCAAAACTCCTGCTCCTACCAACTCATCTCCTCCATCTCTTGTTGGATTTAAGTTTAGATATCTCTATCCTCAAATCAAATCGGGTTGACGGGAATCTTGGCTATGATCGTCACTGTTAATAGCTTATTCCGCGAGACAGCGGAATAGTGGTCATCGTCGCCGCTTAGCAGTCAGCGGAGACCTTTCTTCCATACCCTCAGCACCGACTGCGATTCTACTACTATATTACCATTGTCGTCCCTGCAATTAGGTCTCTCAATCTCCTTGATCGAGCTTTTCTCATCTTCCTTTACCTTCTGCCTGTGAAGTCGATGTTCCTCTTTTCTCCTCCGCTCGTAAAGATCGCGAGCAGCTCTGTTCCTTCTGTGCAGCGCCCCTCTGTACATCTCTTGTTTTGCTGCATGTACTATTTACTTACTTAGTTGGCGCTACGGTCCGTGGTGGACCTGGGCCTCAACCAACAAACCTCTCCAGCTAGCACGATTACGAGCCAGCTGCCTCCAGTTGCGCTCGCCAAGTTGGTTGAGGTCCCCCTCCACTTGTTTGCGCCACCTACCGCGAGGTCGTCCGCTACTGCGTCGTCCATCTGGGGTGGATTCGAAAACTTTCTTAGCGGGAACGTTGGGCTCCATCCGCTCTAAATTACCCAGCCATCTTTGTCGCTGTATGTGAACTCTTCTGGCTAAGTCGATGTCCTTGTACAGGCCGTATAGATCGGCATTGTACCTTCTCCTCCACTCACCGTCTATGCAGACGGGACCAAAGATCGCTCGAAGAACTTTTCTCTCCAAATAACCAAGGGCATCCTCATCGGGTTTTGTCAAAGCCCATGCCTCTGCGCCATACAGCAGGACTGGGATGATTAGTGTTTTATAAAGAGTTACCTTAGTAGTTCGAGATAGGGCTTTGCTACTCAATTGCCTTCTTAGCCCATAGAAACAACGATTGGCAAGAATAAGTCTTCGTGTGATCTCCCTACTGATGTCATTTGCGGAGTTCACCATAGAGCCTAGGTACACAAAATGCTGCATGTGCTTGTCGGTATTTCCCGTCAAACGAGGGGTTTCATTGTGATGGCTGCGAGCAACCTAGTAGATCGAAACGGCATCTCTGATGGCTTGTTGGCTACGCTACCACTGGTCTTCCGCATTTACTGCTGGCGGCATAGAACTTTGATTGAGATTAATGGAGACACGATCAGCAAAGGCTCTTTCGGTCTCTTGCGATTGTAGCCGTCCGACGTCAAACTTCCTCACAGTATTTCCTTGATTTCGCTCCGTTCTGGATATCCACATCCGTACCTTGGCTACAATAAGGTAGTGATCCGAGTCCACGTTGGCTCCTCGGAAAGTCCGGACACCCAGAATACTGGAAGAGTGCTTTGCGTCGATCGCAATGTGGTCGAATTGGTTGACGGTTTTTCGGTCAATAGATAGCTATGTCCCCTTTGGGAATATCCAGACGTGGGAACCGCGTACTAGCTTTAACAGCGTTTTGCCCCACCACAAAGTCGACTAGCCTGGATCCGTAGTCGGATGTGCTGTTGTGCAGGCTTAGCTTTCCGACCACGCTGCTAAAGATGTCAGCTTTACCGTCGTGGCTAGGGTATTGCTCATACGTCTCGTTCAAGGGCTGGTAGAAGTCATGCTTCGTCGCATCGTCCATCTTCATGTGAGGGGCGTGAGCGCATTTTAGTCTAACGTTGACGAGTTTAGCCTTGATACGGATAGTGATGAGACGCTCGTTCTCATGCAGGAAACTCGAGACTTTTTGCCTAGGTCTGCCTCTAATAACAAATCCGCACCCGAATAGACGCTGTCCTTGTTGTCGGTAGCAATCGCCGTAGTAGATGTCGTAGTTTTTCATCGTCCTTTCACCTGGTCCATCCCATCCCACTTCTTGGATGGCGGTAATGTCTGCTTTGCAGTGGTCTAGAGTCTCCGCAAGTTGTTCGGCAACACGTGCAGACACGAAAATCGTTGTCCGTTTTACGTTTGCTTCGGTCGTCAGTAGTAAAATCATCCGTATCCGAGGCTGTTGGTTGCTTCGTAACCAGTGTTTTTTTTATGTGGTAGGAAAGTTAAGCCGACAACACAACCCCCAACCTGGAGGGTCAGTTCCTTTGGTTATAACTCTAGGACGAGGGGCCGGGTACACCGGTGCCAGTAGTACACTACGGGAGCATGAGTGCTACCGTTGGCCTAATGAGGGCTCCTCCGCCACCATCTCTATTCCAAGGTCCTGACTAACATTGGAAATTCCTCGCCCAAGTTCAACTAATTGGAACTGTAACCCCCACCGTTGACTCCGTCTAGGGCATTCGTCCGCTGCCACCAGGAACAAGAAATAGTGCTCTACTGAGAGAGCACTTTTCGTCCATCTCTCATCTGCTGCCACCAAAGATCCTCCTGGAGGCCTCAGTTAAGTGTTTTCTTATAATCGCCTGCACTACTGTTTGACCACCAGTTACACATTAAGATATACATAAATTCACAAGAAAAATGGCAAGCAAGGATGAGAAGTCTATTATAGATTACTAGCAAGGAACGCACCAATATAAGAGGTTTAGTTGATGCGAAAGTGAAAAAAGGCTGGCAATCGGAAGCGATCTCTACTAACTGGAAGCAGTACTTAGAGGAAAAAATACTACACAAGCTCCAGGATATGAGTGTTCAACGAAAGAAAGACTTAAACCTAAACGAATAATTCGCCTTAAATGTCCCAGCTACTTATTAAGGTTATTTTTCATTTTCCTAACCAATAGAATTTTCTATGTTCAGGTCCAAAATATGTAGGAATTCGACAATGAAGGACATCAGGACAAGAGTACCTCAAGGATCTAGGCTAGGTCCTATGCTGTTCAATATATTCACAGTGGATCAACCAGCGAACGTAGAAGGTACAAGGACGACGCTGTTTGCTCCATCACTTACGCTGTGTCTCTATCGTCGGAGATAGCAACTGGCAGAGTCGAAGCGCACGTAAAGAACCTATGGGAATACTATCTCAACCGGGGTCTGCAGACCCGAACAAGGCTGCTGGACCTGACGGTTTACCGGCCGAACTTTTCAAGGCAGCTGGGGATGAATTGGTAGAGTGCATACACCAACTCATTTCTAATATTTGGTCAGAGGAGTGTATGCTTGATGAATGGAATCTCAGCATCGTTTGCCCGATCCACAAGAAAGGAGACCCCCTCAACTGCGCCAATTATAGAGGCATCAGTCTCCTCAACATCGCATACAAGATCTTTTCTGCGATATTGTGTGAATGCCTGAAACCTTCTATGAACAGCCTGATTGGACCCTACCAGTGCGGTTTCAGGCCAGGAAAGTCCACCATCGATCAAATCTTCACACTTCGGCAGATCCTGGAGAAAACCCAAGAATTCCAAATCGATACTCACCACCTCTTTATCGATTTCAAGGCCGCCTATGACAGCATCTATAGAGAAGAGCTTTATAGAGCCATGTCTAGTTTTGACGCCTGTGCAGGCTGACGATGGAGAACGCTCGCTGCTCCATCAAGGTCGGTAATGACCTCACCGAGACCTTTGATGTCAAAAAAGGCTTTAGACAAGGTGACGCGCTGTCATGTGACTTCTTCAATATTGTACTTGAACGGATTGTGCGGAACTCACAAGCCAACACCGGAGGCACAATCTATTACAATCTATTACTAGTCTAGTTTTGAAATCCCTGCCAAACTTGTCCGCCTGTGCAGGCTGACGATGGAGAACGCTCGCTGCTCCATCAAGGTCGGTAATGACCTCACCGAGACCTTTGATGTCAAAAAAGGCTTTAGACAAGGTGACGCGCTGTCATGTGACTTCTTTAATATTGTACTTGAACGGATTGTGCGGAACTCACAAGCCAACACCGGAGGCACAATCTATTACAAGTCTGTACAACTGCTTGCATACGCCGACGATATAGACATTATCGGAAGATCTCAGCGGGCTGTCACCGGTGCTTTTGCAAGCATTGAGGCGGAAGCGGCCAAAATGGGTTTGGCGATAAACGAGGGCAAAACCAAATATATGCTGTCAACTAGAAGGGAAAACCAACATCGACGAATTGGACAAAACATCACCGTGGGCAGCTATAACTTCGAGGTAGTAAGGGACTTTGTCTACCTTGGCTCTGCTATAAATTCAGCAAACAAAATCAGCGCAGAAATCAATCGAAGAATAACTCTTGCCAATCGCTGTTTTTTTGGGCTTATAAGGCAATTCAACAGTAAAGCCCTCTCTCGAGCAACTAAGGAGACTCTATATAAGACCTTGATCATCCCAGTCCTGCTTTACGGCGCTGAAACATGGACTTTATTAAAAGAGGATGAAGATATCCTTGGTCGCTTCGAGAGAAAAATTCTTCGTAAGATTTTCGGTCCCGTTTGCGTTGACGGGTTTTGGAGGAGAAGATTCAATCACGAACTATACGAGCTTTACAGCGACATCGACCTAGTCAAAAAACTGCGTATTGGACGTCTGAGATGGCTAGGACATGTAGAGCGAATGGACACCAACGCTCCGGCCCGCAGAGTCTTCGAATCTAACCCCGAGGGACGACGCTGTAGAGGGAATCATCGCCGTAGGTGGCGCGCACAAGTTCAAGGGGACCTCGACCAACTTGGAGTGCGCAACTGGAGGCAATTAGCTAAAGACCGAGCTAAATGGAGCGGCTTGTTGGTTGAGGTCCAGGTTCACCCCGAACTGTAGCGCCACCTAAGTAAGTAAGTAAGGGGTCTGCAGATTACGATTTTAAATCACGACTTATTGGTTTGTTTTGTAAGCAATTTTGGGTTGGTACTTTACGTCTTTCGACCGCCTAACCGTTAACACGCATTTTTTTCTCTCTCTACCGCAATTTTTCCCAGTTTTTTCTTTTTCTCGATTGTTCTTTACCACTCGCTAGTCGACCTACTTTTCGTGCATTTTCTGCAATCTTCCTGATCAGCAGTTTTCGGCTTATTCACCCAAGTTGTGTCGTAATTTCAATTTCAATTAGTGCCCTCGAGAAGTTTTATTTTTTTTTTTTTTTTGTTTATTCGTGTCTCATTTCGTAACACTGACCTTTCCCACTTTCAACTTAATATGGCTTATATCTGTGGAAACGTAAATTGCTCAAGTGAAATGAGTAACGTGGAACTGATTAACTGCAGTGGTCTTTGTGGCAAATTCTTTCACCCTTCATGCACCGGCTTATCAAAACGAGCTGCGACTTATGTCAAAGACTATCTTAAGAACTTTGTTTTCTACTGCGATAAGTGCAAAGTGATCACCCTATCCCATGTCTTGCTCGCGATCAAGTGTCAAAATGACTCTACGAATAACTTGCTTGCATCCCATAAAAACTTCTCTAAAAAGGTTCTCGAGCTTTCGTCCAAGTTCGATGATGTGATCAAATGTGTCGAGGATCTTAACAAAACCGTTGAATCCTCCGAACTTACACGAAAGCCATTGCTAAAAAACATTGAAAAACAATTAAAACTTATCAGTGAAATCGACCACAAACCCCCTTGTGAAACTCTCAGCAAATCGAGTCATCTTGATGACCTTCAGCGAGAATTTTCATCTTACTCTCAAGCAATCAAGTCGAGCATTTGCGAGAGTATCAACTCCCTGCGGTCCGACATCGAAGTCCTTTTCCAAAGCCCATCCGTTGTAACTTCATCATCTGGACAACCCGATCCACTTTTTGCCGAGCTGGTAACTACGATGGAGAGTATCAGCAACCAAGTACTATCCACTCAGCTTATCATCGGTGATATGGGTGAAGAAATACGGGTGATCAACAGCAAAATCGATGACGTACAGCCATCCTGTAAAGAATCGCACGTGCTTTACAACACATCCATACTCACTGAACTTGAAAACGCTGCTAACTCGCCTCCAAGGATCCAACAACCGCCCGTTCAACCTGCCGCTCAAGTTATTTCAACTTCCGCTACCACCATACCTTCCACCGATGGATCACGGAGTCTCCCATCACCACCTCGCCTCATCAAACGACTTGGAGCCTTTTGGACCTCATCCGATTGGAACGATAGGCTTGAGAAATTAAATAAAAGCAAAGTCTCGACCTTTACCGTAAAAGTTACTTCTCGTCTCGTCGACCCCTCATGGCTACGAAACTTCTTTCACCAACGATTTGGCATCACAATTACGGACTGCCACAAAATCTCACCAGCAAATTCCAGTAAGTCTAGCACTTTTAAGTTCACGATGCCCTCGAGATACGACTGGTTATTTTCGAGCCCCACTGACGATGCTTTCAATTTAGGTGATTTGTCCTTCAAAAAGTGGATCGCCAAAACCAATGACACTAGCTCTAAGCCTAAACTTAACACTAAGTCTAAGTCCAAGCCTAAGCCGAATCACACTTCTAAGCCCTACTCTCAGACAAATCCTGACCCTAACTGGAGTTTTAAAACTAACATTTTTCCTATTTTTTCCGCCCGAATAATCCAGTCTCTTTCTCTTCCTTCAGTTAATACTCCCTCTAATGTTACTCCTCACCCTAAACGTAACCGCGTCTCTTTCAACCTTACACCTGCTCCTGCCACTTCGTCACAGCAAACTTCTTCCAACACTAAAACCAAGTATCCTAATTTTTCTCACTCGCACATTCTTAACCCTAGACCATCTCCACCGTTACCCTCCGTTGGCAACCCAACCGACCCCACCAGCGCTTCCAACTCTATTAAAGCAGCTTCTCCCGACGCTCCATCTACCTTTTTGGATCCAATGCTTCCCCCTAAGGTTAAACTAACTAAGCAATTAGTTGATCAGAGCGATGATGGCCGTTACGTAATGTCTCGCTTGAGAGATCGTAAAATCTACGAGAACGTTCGTTTGTATCTTGCATACTTGCACAACAAACCTGATTCCATTTGTATCGATGGTAAAACAAAAACTAATGTAATGGTCTCAATCAACCAGGAAGGTTTTCCTACTAATCCCAAGGAGTTAAGGCAATTATTCATCCGCTTTCATGAGTGCTTCAACATCTCGCCCACTGATGTCTCTAACGATCTCTCTTCATTTGCTTCCTATGTTAGCTCAAAACGTCTTTCCCATCTTCAGAGATCGTGTACTGACTTTAAATACTTCTACCGCTCCTAACGACAGACGCATTTTCGCTCCAAATAGCTCAATGCCATGCCCTGCTAGCGTAGATAATAGCACAGCTAAACACCTATCCGTTTACTACCAGAACGTACGCGGTTTACGCACCAAAACCTCCTCTGTCTTCCTTAATTCGCAAAAGTTGCCCTACGATGTTTTCGCCCTTACTGAAACTAATCTCTCCCCCGCCTACAATAGTAATGAGTTATTTACCCCTGAATTTAACGTTTTCCGCGATGATGGTCTTGACAAAGACGATGATTCTTCTGGCCGCGGAGTTCTCCTGGCTATACATAACCGCTATGACTCCGCACTTTACAAGTCCTTGCATACCGCTAATTTTGAATTTATTTGCGCTAGAATTACAATCCTAAAACGTAATCTGTATCTACTTTGCTGCTACATTCGCCCCTCTCAACCAATTCAAGGCTACCAACTTGCTGTAGATGCTATAGACTCTCTCCTTGATGCTACTGATCCCAACGATGATGTCATTATCTTAGGGGATTTCAATCTTCCTTTTCTCCAATGGGTTCAGTCTGAGGATGAGTCTCATTTTGTCGCTTCAAATGCAACCTCAGACAAAGAAATCGTCTTCACAGATTGCCTCTCCAACTCTGGCCTCCATCAAATCAGTGGCATAACCAACAGCCTTGGCAGACAACTTGATCTTATCTTTTCATCTGATGCTGATAATTGTGTTGTTACAGCAAGCAACCATCTTCTCTCTACTCTAGACAGATACCATCCTCCCCTCTTTGTATCGTTTTCCTACGGTGACTTAAATTCTGGTATTCATTCTCAGAACTCATATAGCTTTAACTTTCGAAAAGCTGACTTCACCAAACTTAACATCCTGCTCAGTAATGCTAATTTTAACTACGCACGCGTTACTGTGGATGCTGCTCTTGCATCCTTCTATACTACAATGTTTGATTGTCTTTTGCAAGCTGTTCCTTTTTCGCTCCAAAAAAATAGTACTTCATCCCCACCCTGGTATAATAAACAATTGCGTTTACTACGTAACAAGAGGAACAAACTTTGGAGAGCATACCTAAAATCCCGTTCTGGCTATGACTACTCCATCTATCAGCACACACATACACACTTCGCCGAACTCTGCGAAGCTCTCTACCAGGATTATCTTGATCGAATGCAATCCAGTCTCATTACTGATCCTAAGCGATTCTATCATTTCATAAATGCCAACCGAAAATCTGATAGTTATCCTTCTACCCTTAAACTCGCCAACACCTCTTCGCCCGACCCTAAAATTGTTGCAAACCTATTCGCTCACTTTTTTAGCCAGTCGTTCACTGACTGCATTCTTGAGCCCGACCACGATTACTTCTCTTATATGGACAAATGCGCAAAAACGTCATTAGTTTCGGTTTGTATCACCTCGCTACTTGTCGCAGAGAAGATTAATAAACTTAAAGATGACTATTCTTCCGGTCCTGATGGGTTGCCCCCAATTGTTCTAAAAAAATGCGTGACCCACTTGGCCCAACCATTGACTTCTCTTTTTCTTATGTCCATTTCCCAAGGTTCTTTCCCTATCCTTTGGAAGAACTCATTTATTATCCCAATTCACAAGAAAGGTCCTAAAAATGAAATATCTAACTACCGACCTATCGCCAAACTATCATGCATACCCAAACTCTTCGAGAGCATCGTTTACGACTCGATGTTTTTTCATTGCAAACCCTTATTCTCTTCCAACCAACACGGGTTCCTTAAAGGTAGATCAACAACCACCAACTTAACTGAATTCATTTCTCAGGCGCTGTGTACATTTGAGGATGGCAGCGAAATCGATGTAATTGCTACCGACTTCAGTAAAGCATTTGATAAAATCTCCCATGGAATTATTATTCTTAAGTTGAAAGCATTTGGTTTTCAACCCGGTTTTATCAACTGGATCAAATCCTACTTGGAAGGTCGGCAGTACGAGGTTATATTCAGATCTTCCGTCTCTAACTCCTTTAAGGCCACTTCGGGTGTCCTTCAAGGCAGTCACCTTGGGCCTTTAATTTTTGTCCTGACCACCAACGATGTCGACTGCATTATCAAAGACTCGTATCTCTCTGTCTATGCCGATGATATGAAAATATTTAGATACATATCTTCTCCCAATGACTCCCGCCCACTTCAAGATGACCTAAACAGATTTTCCCTCTGGTGCCAGAAAAATCATCTTGAACTTAACGTCAGCAAATGCCAATTCATCACCTACTCCCGTAAACGACTTCCATCAACCCATAGAAGCTACTTACTCTGCAACGAGCTTGCCCCACAAGTTTCCTCTTTGCGTGATTTAGGTGTTATCTGCGATAGGGAACTTAACTTCCGTTCCCATATTGACCACATAATAAATAGAGCCAATTCTGCGCTTGGCTTTGTAAAACGTTGGTCAAGGGAATTTTCGAACCCATACGTCACCAAATCACTTTATATAACCTTCGTTAGACCTATCCTCGAATATGCTAGCCAAGCCTGGTCGCCACACTATGCTGTACACATCCGACGTATTGAAGCCGTCCAGCGCAGGTTTATCCGTTTCGCCCTACGCGGTCTCCCTTGGCTTGATAGATACGACTTACCTCCCTACTCTGAACGCTTAAAGCCCATCAATCTTCAGTCTCTCGAAACTCGTCGCGATATTGCCGACTTACTCTTCCTCCATCAGCTAATCACTGGTCAAATTGATTGCCCCGCGCTTCTTGAATTAGTCTCATTTAACACCAATCCCCGTAACCTAAGGTCCATTCCCCTCTTCCGTCTCTCTTATCATCGCACCAATTATGGTTATAATGCACCACTGTCCAGAATGTTGCGCTTGGCTAACTATATGGAAAAAACATTTGACTTCCACTGCAGCAGAACCACCCTTCGAAACGATCTTCAGCTCCGCCTCAATTCCACCTAGCCCTGTCTTGATTTTACCACCCCCACACCCAAATTCTCACCTCTACCCTCTCCCTTCTCTTCCTAGCTCTTCCATCCTCTGTTAGTTTTAAGTTAGTTAGATAGTTTAAGCTTGTGTTAAAAAAAAAAATAATAATAATAAATAATAATAGTTTTAAGCTTAGCGTTAAGTCCCTTTTTTTTTTTTTGTTAGTTTTTAAGTTTTAGCTTTAAGTTGAAAATGCTTGTATTAAGCTTAGATAAATAAATAATTAAATAAATAAATAAATACTACTTTAGTTTTACCTCGCTTTAAGGGGTTTACACTTGTATGATAAAGATAAATGGAAGCAAGACAGAGCTAATCTGTTTCCGGCCACCAGCAACATGTACGAGGTGACGCAGAGCATTTGCAACCAACTGCCAGAAGATAAAAATAACTCTTCCAGACCTCACGGAGATAAATACAAAGAAACGACCAAGTATCTAGGAATAAACTCAGCGGGAGGTTTAAATTTAATCCTCATGCGGAGGCTATTCTAAGACGGCCCTACTTCGCGCTTCGCTGCTAAGGAAGTGAAGTGGTCTCAGCGAAAGGACAAAGCTCCTGGTTTACAGACATATCATAAGGCCGGTCATTACCTTCAGTTGCCTTATATGGTTCACGATCTCGCCGACCACCATGAGCAAGATCCAAATGTTCGAACGAAAGGTTCTTCGAGTATGCACAGAACTCTGGTGCAATCCAATCACAATGCGATATTACCCCAACACTATGCTCTTCCACAGTGCAGGGGTAATAACTATTGACCAACACCTGATTGGTCTTTTAACCATAATCCTGCAAAATCTTGCAGATCACCCTAATGCAGAGATTTTGGATCTCATAAGATAACATATCGAGCCCAGCCATCGAAACCTCAACGCACGAGCCACCACCGAAAAAAGATTTAATGACATCATTCGGGGACCTGGATTGCGATTGATGGGCAAACTACTGACTGCTCAAAACTTGGCTTGGGCCAGTAGCGCAGCATTCAAGTTCGTGATGAAGTGCTTGCTTTACCTCCTAGTGGTGGTCCCCGGGCAAATATACGTATAAACCCTTATACAAACAAATACAAATATTTGGCGCAACAGCTCTTTAAAGTGCCAGGGCCTAGCTTCTCGCAACCACTCATGTTGTGTGCGTTATATTTTTTACACGAATGGAAGGGACCTACAGTTTAATGCCGACTCCGAACGGCGATTTGAGAAGCTTTTTCGTGACAACAATACTCTCGGATATTTGTCAGACGCTCGCGAGAGGTGGGACCGTGAAAAAACTTTTTGGTGTTTTCTGGGATGCGAACTTGGAACCTCATGCGTAGTGATCCGACACACTAACCAACCACTTACGCCACGGCACCCACCCTTATACGTGTAGGCTGAGATTGCAATTGCGGGTTGTCTATGGCCTTTATTCTAGTCTAGGTAACGTGGGCCAGCAACCTGCGTTACTAAACGTTTTCCCGTTACAGAAACCGACACTATGCCTCGGATAAGGAATGATCACATGTTGACGACTTTTGGCTATTGTACCCGGACAAAGATAGGTTTCTGGAATGTAAAGACGCTCCTCGACTCGGGAAGCGAAGATTCTTACAATGCAAGATTCCTCCAATTGGACAAATAATTCATGCGACATAAACTGGGCATTTTGGGGGTAAGTTAAATAAGATGGTTAGAAGCGGGCGAGTACCAGTCCCCAACGCGTAACACTGTACAACTATATTCTGGAAGAAGATCCGGAAGTCCACGGGAATATGGAGTCGTACTTCTGTTACCAACAACAGCATGCAAGGGCCTAATTTCCTAGCAGCCTCATGGTGATAGGATTTGACGGCCAGATTCCGGACTAGAGTACGACGCGTCACCATCATACAGTGATATGCCCCAACGAATAGTTCGTCTGAGGACGAAAAGGAGAGCTTCTACAATCTTTTAAGTGCCGTCTTCAACAGAACACCAAATGCAGACATTGTCATAGTGATGGGGGATTTGAATGCCAAGGTAGGCAACGACAACGAAGGGCTCAAACATGTAATCGGGAAGCATGGACTAGGTAACCGCAATGACAATGGCGAAAGGTTTGTAGATCTCTGCAATGCCAACCGCCTTGTGATAGGTGGCACCATGTTTGAGCACAAGATCTGCCACAAAGATCAGCTGGGTTTCCAACGACAGGCAAGTAACCTCCAACCAAATTGACCATTTTGCCATCAGCCGCCGCTTTAGAAATAGTCCCCTGGACGTCCGAAACAGACGAGGGACAGATGTTGGGATAGTACGAGATCACCATCTTATGATAGCTACTCTCCAACTACGCACTGCTGCAGTTCGAAGATCCCACGTCAACACAAGAACGCCAGGTTTGATAGACTTAGTGAACGCCTTAGTGCGGCAACAATTAAGGCGACGTGACAGGCGCAACTACATCAACGCGCTGGCTACAGAAGCAGAAGAAGCTGCACGTAGGTGTGAGAGCAGGACCGTCTACAGAATCACCAAAGAGCTGACAGGTGGTCGCAGCTCCAGCCAACACCCAGCAAAAAGCCTAGACGGCTCCTTGCTCATTTCGGATGAGGACCAGCTCAAGAGTTGGAAGGAGCATTTTGCTACGGTTTTGAACCGCGTATTCGCCAGCGATATGCTCCCACATCAGACTGAGATGCCCGAGGTGAGAAGTTCCCGAATACGCACCATGACTCTCAGTAATTTATTTTTTTTTTTATTTATTTATTTGTCAACAAAGAGCAATTACTTTCTTAGACTTAGTTACAAAAGTATGAATAAAAAAGAAAGAAAAACATTAAAGTGATACATACAAAACGAATCAAATAAGATATGTTATAAATACAAAAACATTCTGAAGCATATCCGTAGAGTTAGCAATCATGACTGAATGTTACCTATCAATCTCTTTTTAAGAGATACCAAAGATATATTAAAATCAATCAAAATAGCATTAGCGTTGTAAGTTATCAATAATCCATTCATAGAGGATGAGCGACCGTAGTTAGTGCGCGAATGTGTAATAGTAAAAAATCTATTATTACATAGATTGTTCGATGAGACATTAATGTTAATACAGTTCAAAATTCCGGAGGAATCAATATCATTTGTAAGCACTCTGTGAACAAAAACCACTTTAGCAACCATCCTCCTATCCTCAAGCGAGTCAAGGTTAATTAACTTTAGCCTTGATTGATAGGACGGGAGGTTGTAAATGTCAGACCGACCATGGAGCCCACGTAAAGCAAATCTCAAGAATCTTTTCTGGACAGCTTCGACTCTGGTTATATGAAACTTGTAATACGGACACCAAATAACTGATGCATATTCCAACAGAGATCTAACAAATGCTTGGTATAGTGATTTAATAACATAAGGGTCGGAGAATTCACCGGTATAACGCCTTATTTTTCCCCAAGATCTATTAGCCATATTTATAATGTGGTCTATATGATTGTTAAATGATAACTTAGTATCTAACAATACACCTAGATCTTTTATTAAGGTAACACGAGACACGGCTTCACCACCAAGTGAGTAATTATATAAAATGGGCGAGATACGTCGTGAGAAAGTAATTACTTAACATTTGCCAACATTAAGGGAGAGATAATTTTTTCAACACCATAGATGAAATTTAAAAATATACTCGTTTAAGAGTTGAAATGTATGATACTCATTGACTGATAAATAAATTTTAAAATCATCAGCAAACATTAGAATGTTGCATTCCGGCAAAAATGAGACTACATCATTTACAAAGAGGATAAACAAAATAGGACCAATATGACTACCTTGGGGAACCCCAGATGTCACACAAATTTTACTAGAAATGTGATTTCGAAAGTTGACAAATTGGCATCTTTCCGATAAAAAGGATGATAACCAGCGTAAAAAGGAACATGGAAATCCTAGTTTGTCCAGTTTATAAAGCAGAATTTTGTGGTCAACACGGTCAAACGCTTTACTGAAATCAGTGTAGATTGCGTCAACTTGATTTCCTTTACTAATTTTCGTTATCACGAAATTTGTGAACTCAAGCAGATTGGTCACTGTGGATCTTTTCTTTACAAAACCATGCTGGTGGTTGGACAATAAAGACTTGCAATAAAAATTCAAATTTTCAGAAACTATTTTGTCGAACAATTTAGGGATTGACGATTGTTTATATATACCCGTGTAGTTCTCAACTTTGTTTTTCCTACCACTTTTAAAAAGTGGTATAATAAAAGAGTTTTTCCATACAGATGGGAAAATACCTGATTTTAATGATAAGTTGAACATGTGGCATAATATTCCATGTAATGGGATAGCACACATTTTTAAGAAACCAGAAGGCAGGCCATCAAGGCCAGGATTAAAGTTGAGTTCCATTTCGACTAGGCTTTTTAAAGTACTATCGGGAGAAATCTCAATGTTATGGAACGCGGAAACAGGTGCATTCCCAAGGTAACTAAAAAATGAATTGTCAATATTTGTGTCCACTTTTGAATAGACTGACTGGAAAAAGGATGCAAACGAGTTGCAGATAGAAATAGGTGTATCCATTGCCTGTCCATTAAATGAAAATGAGGCAGGGTAACCGTCACTTTAATTTTTAGTATTTATGAATTGCCCCCATTGTCCCGTGCAGGGACGGGTTAAGAATATCACTGCAGCGCCCCCCCCCCAACAACCAGCGCTTGTCGTAAAAGGCGACTAAGGGGACAAATCAGATCTAGGCAATATAACACCCAAGTGAGCCTAGCGACACATATCACTTACTTCACTTATGTCCTTTAACCCCTCGGGGGGCATAGGGCGTCAACCACGCCTGCGCGCCATCGTGTTCGGAGTTCTGCAACGCGTTTGAGCTGCCTCCAACTCATTCCTAAAAAGCTCGATTCCTCCTCAACTGTTCTGCGCCACGTTTGCCTAGGGCGTCCCGCTATTCTGCCTGCCTGGGTGAGCGGATTCCACTGCATAGCGTATTTCGCAATGGAGTTGTCTTCGCGCCGTAGGGTGTGTCCAATCCATTGCCACTTTCTTCTTCGTATAGTAATGCTTATAGGTTCTTGGCCCGTTCTCAGGTAAAGTTGTTCGTTGGAGATGCGGTTCGGCCAAAAAATCCTCAAGATGATTCTTAAGCATTTGTTTACGAAGACTTGCAGCTTGCGTGTGTTAATGGTGTCCACCTTCCAGGTACTGCACCCATAAAGCAGCACTGATTCTACGTTGGAGCGGAGCAGTCGTAGCTTGGTTCTTAAGCTAATAACATTGCTTCTCCAGATTTTGGACAGCATTCCGAACGCAGCTTTAGCCTTCCCGATTCTGCTGCACACATCCAGTTCGGTGCCACCGCGATTAGCCGAGACGACACTTCCTAAATATAGAAAGTTATCAACTTTCTCGACTTGCTTTCCGGCAATGTTAAGTTGAGCGCGGGTATTGGAAGTACTCAGGGCTTTTGTTTTGGCTGTGTTTATTTTTAGCCCCACTTTGTTTGCCTCAGCTTCTAGATTTTGGGCCATCAAATGAAGATCCATTATCCGATGTGAAAGTAGACAAACATCGTCAGCGTAATCTAGGTGTTTAAGGTAAGATGTCATAATCCAACGAATTCCAGAATTAGCTTCCGTCAATGCTGCACGGAGTACATCGCTGATAACCACCAAGAACAATAGTGGGGACAGTATGCACCCTTGACGTACTCCACTTTGGACTTCAAAGTCCTCCGACACCTTACCATTGTGCACGACGTGACACTTGCCGCCCTCATATGTAGCCTTGATAATAGCTATAAGCTTTTCTGGAATGCCTCTCCTGCGCAAGGCCAACCAGATAGCATCTCGATTCAAGCTGTCGAAAGCCTTCTCGAAGTCGATAAACAGTAAATGTAGCGGAGACCTATACTCAACGCATTGTTCGATTATGATCCGCAAGGTGTTTATGTGGTCGATGCAGGAGGATCCAGCGCGAAAGCCTGCATGTTCGACATCGAGAGTTGAATCTAAATGATCTTTAATTCGTTCTAGAATTATTCTAGCTATTATTTTGGCTACAGCTGGAAGAACACATATACCTCTCCTGTTACCGCACTCCATCAAGTTACCCTTCTTTGGAAGCTTAATGATCATCCCCCTTTTCCACTCCTGTGGAAATTGTTCACTATCCCAAGCTCTCCGTATTAGCTGATGCAGCAAATCTGCCGATGTATTTGGCGCCGCTTGAAATAGCTCGGCAGGAATGCCATCAATACCCACCGCTTTGTTTTTCTTGAGGGACTTGATTGCTGTTATTATTTCAGCTTTACTGGGAGGTACGGTGCGAATTCGGGAATTTGTTGCTTCGAACTGCTCATTCGAATTCAAGATCATACCGCCGTCGTCTAAGTGATTTAGCACTGCAGCAAAATGTTCTCTCCATCTAGTGAGCTGATCCTCATCCGAAATCAGAAGGTCACCGTCTAGACTCTTCACTGGATGTTGTTTGGAGTTTCGACCACCAATGAGCTCCTTAGTGATGTTATAAACAGTCCTACTGTCGCACCTACTCGCTGCTTCTTCAGCCCTTGAGGCCAGTGAGTTGACATATTGACGCTTGTCACGTCTCACACTACGCTGCACTTCTTTCTTCTTCGCACGGTATTGGGCTTCAAGCTCGGTTCTCTCTACTGCTGAGGCCGCTGCAATCCGAGCCTTGATTGCTGTACGCTCAACGATCCGTCTCCAGGTGTCTGTAGAAAGCCATGTGCGGTGGTGTTTCTGCTTTTTACCGACATAAGTGCGTGCCCCAGTCGCAAAAGCATTTTTCACAGCACTCCAGTGGTCATCCATGTTCTCTATGCTGCTGATTGCTTCTGCTTCTAAGGCAAGATGGTCCCTGAACTGTTGGCGCACTTGGGGAACCTTGGGCCTGTCGATATTAAACCTGGTGATGTTAAGCAGGTTTGAGCGGTTGCTGTTGACGGATGCAGTACGAAGGCGTAAATGAGCTACCATAAGATGGTGATCTCGTTCTTGTCCGACGTCAGCTCCACGTCTGTTTCGGACGTCCAGGAGACAATTTCTAAAGCGGCGACTGATCGCAATGTGGTCGATCTGGTTGGATGTTCGTTGCCTATCAGTAGAGACCCAACTGATCTTATGGCAGGTGTTATGCTTAAACAGCGTACCTCCGATGACTAGGCGGTTGGTATTGCAGAAGTCCACAAACCGCTCGCCATTGTCATTACGGTCTCCCACGCCGTGAACTCCCATCAAGTGCTTAAGCATGGTGTTGTCGCTACCCACCTTGGCATTGAGATCTCCCATTACCATTACGATGTCCCCATTAGGCGTTTGGTTGTAGGCGGCACCTAAGTGGCTATAAAAATTATCCTTTTCATCCTCAGTCGCGTCTAGAGTCGGAGCATAACACTGTATGATGGTAATTTTTCTAACTCTACTCTGGAACCTAGCCGTCAATATCCGGTCACTATGGGGTTTCCAGGATATGAGGCTACTACGTGCTGCTGGAGTTAGCATGAGTCCTACGCCAGAACTCCGTGCACTTCCAGCTGGTTTACCAGAGTAGAGCATGACAGTGCTTTTTGTTGGGGAGATGTATTCCCCAGCATCGTACCATCTTATCTCGCTCAGCCCTAAGATGTCGATTTTATACCGTGCGAATTCGCGCTCCAATTGGATGAATCTGGCGTTGTAAGGCCCTTCCTTGAGTGAGTCCAGGAGGGTCTTAACGTTCCAGAATCCGATCGTTGTCCGTGTCCGATAGCCAAAGGTCGTCAACAAATGATCAGTCCGTATCCGAGGCGTATGTTTCCGTTTCGGAGCAATAGTTTATTTTACGGTTGCGGCTCGCTGGGCCACAGACCAACCGACACTTATCCTGTTTTTTGGCGCAGGAAGCTCGCCATTCGTCCTCTCCCGTTAGCAATTTCCGAAGAAATTCCCAGATGGCACCACGAGGAGGTGGGAGTAGGGCTTACTAACAGAGCTGCTAGGTTTTCGGCTGCAGTGGCTCCTAATCGTTACTTAGCGGACCAGCACCTATCGGGAGATGCTGCCCCTACGAGGCCTTTGTTAGTCGTTTGCCATCCATATTATACCTTAAAAACCCTCCCACAAGTGTGCATGCGAGTCCGTGGGTTGACACGACTGGAGATCACCGGTGTCATAAAAGAAAGATCAAACAATACTAAAACAGGAGCATGCACGTGTCAAACAACAAACACCATCGCAATATGGTGCAAAAAATTGTATTGCAAAACTGTATCATTATGGTAATACTTGCAAAAAGGAAAGGCACTACCCCGCCAGGCACTACCACTGCTGTGCATGGTACTGATCCTGGACCGAGCAGAAATGTTCGGGTCAGAGCTATACGGATTCCGGGGGCTAGCAAAATAATGAAACAGTTTGGACGCAATTTGAGGGTCGCGGGGGGTGAACGTTGGAAGTATGACCGGTCGAAGTTACGAGCTGGAAGAGATGATGAATAGAAGGCGGGTGGACATCATGTGTGTCCAAGAGACGAAATGGAAAAACACCGGAAATCGGGCGCGTTTCTTGGACGTTAGGACAAAAGATTACAAGATGTTCTACTACGGAACGGAAAAGTCTAAGAGCGGAATCGGTATCATCCTTGCGGCAGAGCTACTTGGTAACGTCTTGAGCATTTCGAAGTCCAGCGACCGTTTGATGTCTCTCAAACTAGTAATACAAGGAGAGGTGTGGAATATTGTCAGTGCATATGCTCCCCACGATGGGTACAATCAGAGAGATAAAGATGCATTTTGGCTAGATTTCCACAATCTCCTTAAGAACATCCCAAAGGAAGAATTTCTGTTTGTTGGAGGAGATTTGAATGGACATGTCGGGAAATCAAACGAAGACTATGAAGACTGCCATGGAGGACTAGGATATGGCACCAGGAACCTTCCTGGTGAAGACATCCTAAGCATGTGCAAATCACACGGTCTTATCGTGTTAAATACCATGTTCATCAAACAAAGCCGACACCTGATCACTTACAGCAGTGGTGGAGATGAAACTCAGATTGACTACCATTTGGTAGCCAGTTTCATGAAGCCCCGGGTAAAAGATTGCAAAGTGATGCTGGGAGAGGCAATCGCTCGGCAACACCGTCTCCTGCTAACAGAAATTTTTATGAAAACACCGAAGAAAAGCAAACAAACAGGGGTCTCTGAGAAAATCAAGTGGTACAATCTGGACAAAGAAAAAGGCGAAGCTTTTGTTTTCGTAATGAAAAATTACCTCTCTCACACCATCAGTGGAGCTGAGGATGAAGAGTGCAGAGCACAAAATATGTGGGATTCCCTACAGCGAACTTGCTTAAATAAGGCCAAATCACTGCTAGGAGCTTCAAAAGGCCACCATCAAAACGCCAAAGAACCATGGTGGTGGAGTGATGAAGCTAAGATGCTGATAAATCAGAAGAAAGCGGCTTTCAAAGCTTGGTCAAAGTGCCCCTCTAATAATAATGACGAAAAAGCTCGCCTCGAAATGGAATACAGATGCTGCAAGAAAAAAGCGAAGAAGAAGTGCGCCCAGCTTCAAGCAGAAAGTACGGAGGGCCTGTATCGGGAGCTGGAGAAAATATTTTCCCCGGTTGCTGATGCAAACCAGGCTATCCAGGAGCTGCGAAGACACAATATGAACAAAAGCGCCACTATCTTCAAAATAGCCGCCCAAAGAAGGAACAATGCTCAGGAGATTCGTTCGGCAAAGTTCATTAGCAATGCTCATGGCCAGCTTCTTGTGGATGACGACAAAATTCTGCAGAGGTGGCGACAGTATTGTGAAGAGCTTTTGAATGAACAGTTTCCCCGGCTATGCTTTCCAAGAGCCACCCCTAACTGTGAAGAAATAGCCGACATTACAGTCGAAGAAGTTAGTGAGGCGGTCAAATACTCCAAAAAACGAAAAGCGGTTGGGCCAGACGAGATACCCTCTGAGTTCTGGAAAAAGATGGGAGACATCGGGTTCAGATGGCTCAGAATTCTCATCTCCAAATTCGTGAGAGGTGATCCAAAGCCGAATGAATGTATACAAAGGGAAGGGTGATACGCGAAACTGTGATAACTACCGTTCAATCAAGCTGATGTCACACACCATGAAGATCGTTGAGCGGGTATTAGGTGGCCGACTGCGAAAAATAATACGGCTATCTGATGATCAGTGCGGGTTTGTCTCGGGTAAATCAACCACAGATGCAATCCAAAGTATAAGGATCATAATGGAAAAACATCGTGATTCCTTAAGGGATTTGCATATTGTATTGGTTGACTTTGAAAAGGCATTCGACAGACAACCACGAGATCTGATATGGGTGGCGCTAAGACATCGAGGGGTTCCAGAAACCTATGTACAGATGATTATGGACATGTACGAAAGAGCAAAGACAAAAGTAAGATGCCCCGCTGGAGTAACCGAAGAGTTCCCAATCAAAGTCGGGGTACACCAGGGAAGCGTTTTAAGTCCTTTGCTCTTTATTACAGTCCTTGATTATCTGCTTGAAGGTAAAGTGATGGACCCCAAGGTACATCAGTTATTCTTTGCTGACGATGGAGCCACCATAAGTGAGGATCCTACATCCCTGCAACGAGCACTTGATGTGTGGGTGGACGTTTTGGAGGGAAATGGGTATCGCATTAGTTCAAAAAAGACAGAGTACTTGTGCTGCCCGTTCTCTGATCCACTCAGGCCACTCTCCAGACATTTATTTGAATGGAACAGTGCTTCCCAAGTGCGAAAAGTTCAAATATCTGGGATCTATGATCAATAGCAAAGCAACTTGTGATGACGACATCAATCATCGTGTAACCGTAGGGTGGATGAAGTGGCGAGAAAATTCCGCTATCTTCTGTGACAGAAAAATGCTCCCTAAGTTGAAAGGAAGGCTCTACACCGCAGTTGTACGTCCAGCGCTCACATACGGTTCACAATGTTGGACGATGTACAAAAAGTATGAGAGTAAATTAACGGCAGCTGAGATGAAGATGCTTCGTATGACAGCAGGAGTGACCAAGCTTGATCGAATAAGAAGTTCGAAGATCCGTGGAAGCTTTCACATCAAGGAAACCATCGTACACAAATTAGAGCGCGACCGGCTCAGCTGGTATTGCCACGTTCAAAGAAGAGATCATTTGAACCCTGTTAAAAAGGCAATATCTATGCACGTTCCAAAGACATTGCGATGTAGGAAAGGCAGGCCTATAAACGCCTGGATCAGACAAATGCGACGACATCGGCATTTCATTGGCCTCAGTAACCGAGTAATCCAAAATCGGCAGGCCTGCCGATATTTTCTGAGGTCAAATAGGCGAACCCCACAGGCGGATCAGTGGAAATGCAGTGAAGTGGGAGGGCTGTGATCCCTTGTTTTCGGATCATAGCCTCGCTGATAAAAGGAAGAAGAAGAAGAATTGCCCCCATTTTTTAGGACTCGATTTAAAAGAATTTTGCATTTCCTTTAAATAAATCAAATACGAGTTGTGTAAAGAAATTTTAAATTCGGATTTTAGTCTTCTGTGTAACACAAAGTCCTCATCCTCCATGCTACAGCGCCATATCCTATAAGCTCTATTTTTAAGTACTTTTAAATTGCGGGTTATCTCATTGTCCCATGAGTAGAGTTTTTGACTAAAACTACAGGAATAAAACTGAAAATTATTTTTGTAATAACCCGATAGAATTCTGAACATAAATCATCAATATCTAACGATAGATGTGGGACCCAGTTATAATTGCTCAACTCCTCACATATATCCATGTAATTACCATTTTTGAAATCGAATTTATAAAAGTTAAAGGATTTAGCTTCATTAATATTCAAGTTGCAAAAAAGGATTAGGGAAGGATGGTAAATATCTTCGGAAACGAGAGGTGAGGAACTTCTAGTAACAAAACTTTCATCGTTGTTATTAGAGAAGATAAGATCTAACGTACGATTTTGATGATTCTTAACCGGATTTAGTTGAAGAAGACCGAGGGGTTGGACAGTATCAAGGATTTCCGACCCAATCACAGATAAGGCATTTACAGGATTAAGAAAAGTGCAATCTGCATCTCCTGAGGCCCAATCAATTTTAGTTTGATTGAAGTCCCCGAAAATATATAATAAAACCGACGTGGATATGAGACCTTCAATAAAGCGAAATGCTTCTAGGTACCTTGTTACAACAGTTAACAAGGACTTAGGCGGAATATATACACATACTATAAAAATGTTAGTCGAGGTTGACAAGACAATTTTACTACAACAAATTTCAATATCTGGAAAATCATTGAGATCTACTTCAAAAGACTGAAAGGCATTTTTGATTGCAATTAGAACACCACCAAATCTTTTGTAATCACTATTATCTGGTGACCTATTGCAACGATTAACATTGAAATTTTGGGGAAAAATAACGGCATTGGTGAAAGAGTCATCTAAGCCCGTTTCAGTGAGTATAATAATGTCTGAAGAAGAGCAAAGCATATTTAATAAGAACCGAGTACATTTAGTTCTTAGCCCTCTAACATTCTGGTAATAGAAGGCTATTTCTTGGTCAAATTGGTCAAAAACTTGGATTCACGATTGTCTTCCCAACCGAAGACGGAGCAATTATTTTGAACGACGCTGATAATCGTCCAGTTAGATTGGCTGGTGTTAAACTATGGCACCTAATATTATTAGTTTCAATGCCTTTATTTGTCAAATAATTCATTATATCCGTCGACTTAGTTCTGTATTCTAAACGAGACAAGAACACAACAAATGGAGGTGGAACAACCCTTAAAGTGCTGTCATGAGAAGACGGCAAGTTGGCTGCCGAAATAGCAGAGCTAGCTAGCGGGAATGGCAGAGCTAGCTGCACGATTGCACACCGCATCACTCGTTAATGAGGAGTTGTCAGTGGAGGACGGCACAGTGGGAGAGGAAATGATTAAGGGGGTAGAAAGAGTAATGTTTGCATTAGGCAAAATCACCCTTTTTTTTATTGGAATGTAAGGTTCTGGCATTGCTGGTGATTTGTTGAGAATTCTTAGGTTGTTGTGGTTGCTGAGGTGGTTGAGGTTGATGAGGTTGTTGAGGTTGCTGAGGTTGTTGAGGTTGATGAGGTTGTTGAGGTTGAAGATGCAGCAGATGAGGATCTTGCACTGGTTGTTCTTTTAGTTGAACATCTACCTATTGATCATCTACAGGTTGATCAACTACAGGTTTCGGATGCAGTTGGACTGGCTCAGTTCGTTGTAGTTGATGTTCCTTCAACTGCAGCTGCAATTGCTGTAACTGCTGTTGGTGATTATTAATTTGGTCCTGTTGTTGACTCAGTTGATGACGCTCAGTATCATTAGGTGCTTGAAGTAATCGATCAAAGTTGGTAAAACCGCCTGACATTCTTTCGATTTCGGAAATATCAAACTCAAAAATGTCTTGCAATTCTGCGAATATTGCAATTAAGCTTTTACAATTTTTTTTTTAGCTTTATAACCTTCCAGTGTAAGACATCAAAAGATATCTTACGATGTTTTTCGCAATAGTAGCAAAGGCTGCTGGGGTGCTGCCTGCTGGAGCTAACATAATAGCTAAAATCATCCTGGGGCGAATCAAACAACATCTCGAAGACACATTCGATGCCGAACAAGCAGGTTTCCGCTCTGTGCCGACCACATCAACACCCTGCGGATTATCATCGATCGCCACTCCACCTGCTGTTCATCGATTTTGAGAAGGTGTTCGATGGTGTCAAAAGGGAGTTTATTTGGCGAGCCTTAGGCAGGAGAGGTATTCCAAGAGTCACGTTTTGCACCGAGGAAGGTTGTCTGAGGAATTTGAGACCCAGAGTGTGGTAAGACAAGGCTGTATCCTTTCACCAATATTATTCCTATTGGTGATTAGCGATGTGCTTCATGCAGCTTTGTCGACGGGAAACGGAGGAATTCGATGGACTCTTACATCTCAACTGAAACATCTTGACTACGCTGACGATGTAGGCTCACTCGCCACAGAATTATGGACCTCCCCCAAATGACAGCGGATGTGGAGAGGGAGGCAGGCGTCGTCGTTATCAGCCTTGGAACAAACTCATCGGCTCAAATATGCATAATATCTTAAGGATTTTCTGGCCCAATCGTGTCTCTAAGGAACACCTTTAGGAAAGAACGGGTCAAGAACCAATAGGCACAGCCATCCAACGACGGAAGTGGCAGTGGATTGGTCACACGTTCCGAAAGGGTGATAGTTCCATAGCGAACCATGCTATGCAATGGAACCCTTTAACTCAGGATGGCAGAAGACCTGGCGGTCCGAGGAGAATATGGCGCAGAACAGTCGAAAAGAAGGCATGACCGTTGGGGAAAAGTTGAGGAGATCTCAGACACATTGCCAGAAACCGTATACGATGGCGTGTAGTCGTAGTAGAGGCCCTAGGACTCACAAGGGGAATCAGGACATAAGTAAGTAATTAGAGCCAAGTCTAGTCTCAACATCCCTACCAAACTTGTCTGGCTGTGCAGGATGACGATGGACATGGCTCGCTGCTCCATCAAAGTCGGTAATGACTTCACCTTTGATATCAAAAAAGGTTTTAGATAAGGTACTGCGCTGTTATATGACTTTTCAATATCGCCCAACCCAGTTATAAGTTAATCTTAACGGTGGACATAAAGTTCAGAGAGCGATTCTTAAAGCAGGCGATAGGATCACTGCATTTACAGCCATTTTTGTCTCAACTCAACATTCAGCTGAAGAACTATTTTCGGAATGAGCACAACGTGGGTGAGATATCAATGATGATGAGCTACTTCGCCTGAACTGCATACCGCACCGTGAAGATCTTCCTATGTTATGCAGCTAATGCATTCAGGGAGAGGACGTTCTCCATTTTGTGGGCAATTATAGAATAGCGAAAGAAACTAGGAGGCACCTCTTCTGAGAGGATATTGTACCTGACTACCAAACTGAAGCCTTACTCAATGAATTAGACGTATCCAAGATACTCGCATATAGCTTTTTGCAAAGTAGCCCTAGCGTAGCGTGGTAAAGGAAATACAGCTCCAAAGAGTATGCCACTCTGAGAGGAGTCTTGGCCTGAGATTATAAGGAATATGTTAAAATAGTAAAAACAATATTTTTTTCTTGTTTTGCTTAATTTTATTTGTAATAAATGTCGTATAGTAAATTATAAGAAATGGGTACACAAACTAAAGAAGGTAAAGCTGACTGTCTACATAAAGATGCGTACACACAAATTTTAAAATAAAAATAGATTTTCATTTCAATATTGATGATTGGCTAGGCCTCGTATTCTAGGACTGGAGGGGTTCGGTCACTGAGGGATGCGTCCACTTCGGCGTCTTGTTCTTCTACGGTCAGCGTTGGAGTCTTGGGTGCATTATGATGACCTTCTGAGTGTCCTCCTCTGCGTAGTGGCGAGCCTCGTTGCGGGCCACCGAAATCACCACTTTGAGTATTATCAACCTGTGGCTTTGGTAACCCTGGGTATCCTTCTGTGACTGGTGGTGAATCTTGTTGTGCGCAAGCTATGCCATCTCTGCAGGTATTGTCTACCCGTGTCCACGGTAATCCTGGCTTTCCACTTGTGCATTCTACTGAATCTCGTTGCGGGCCACCGAAATTACCACTTTGGCTATTGCCAACCTGTGCCTGTTGTAACCTGTGGGCTACACCTTTGCGTGGAGCTGTACCTGGTAGCGGCCAATCGAATTCATTTCTTTGCGTATTATCAAACTGTGCCTGGGGTAACCCTGGATCTCCTCTTGTGAGTGGTGGTGAACCCTGTTGTGCGCCAGCTATACGTCCCTGGCAGGTATTATCTACCCGTGTCCACGGTAATCCTTGGTCTCCACCTGTGCATGGTACTGAACCTCGTTGCGGGCCACCGAAATTGCCACTTTGGCTATTGCCAAACTGTGCCCGGTGTAACCTGTGGCCGACGCCTTTGCGTGGAGTCGAACCTGGTAGTGGGCCATCTAAATCACTTCTTGTGGTATTATCAACCTGTGCCTGTGGCAACCCTGGGTCTCCACCTGTGCATGGTACTGAACCTCGTTGCTGGCCACCGAAATCACAAACTTGGCTATTGCCAACCTGTGCCCGGTGTAACCTGTGGCCTACACCTTTTCGTGGAGCCGAACGTGGTAGTGGGCCATCGAAATCAGCTCTTGGGGTATTATCAACCTGTGTTCGTGGTAACCCTGGGTTTCCTCTTGTGTGTGGTGCTGAACCTTGTTGTACGCCAGCTATACGATCCCGGCGGGTATTATCTACCAGTGTCCACGGTCTGCTTGGCTTACCTCCCAAGCGGGCTTGAATTGGTACTGGCGATGACATCTCGGATGTGGTGAGCAGGATATTCATGGGACGACCGTCTAAATATACTCCATTGTACTTTCTCAATGCCTTCATCGCATCAGTCCTTCGGTAAAAGCTTGCATCTGCCATTCCCATTGAACATCCGAATCTGTCATAGTGCACCGAGGCACTAATCAGCGGTCCGAATTCAGCAAACAGCTCGCGAATGTCCTTCTCCGAAACTCCGTAATCCAAATTCGAGACTAGCAACTTTGAAGGTCCTTCAACAGTAGAGCCACCATGACGTGCCGGTCCATCGTGCAATTGAATGCCGCCATTGCTGCTGCCCTTGCGGACAGAGCCACCTCCTCGTACTTTGACACTCCTTGTTGACTCTAGACTCTTCTTGATTTGATCAGCCATATTGATGTTTCGTTAACTTTATGAAAATATCTTCAAGAATTTTTGAAAGTTCTTTCCTTGATTTTATTTTTGCGTTCAGAGAGAGGTCCTTCAGCACACAACTGATATCTACGAATGAAGATCACAAACTGAACTAGGCTTACAAAACTCCTTCAGAAGTTACCTCGGTCGGGTGATTAGTGTGATCAGTGGTCATTTAGTGCAGGTAGAAATGTACAAGCAGGTAATGAGAATTGCATAATTACAAAACTCACAGATTTAGGGTTATCACAGTAATTAGGGCATACATATCTTCTGCTCAGGCATGTCAAATACTCGACCCGTGGGGCGTGTATGGTACTCAGCGGCTTGGTTGCTAAGTTATTCGAAAATAAATGAATTTAGTAAAAAAGAAACCTTGCCCCTAGCCTTCTTTATTGTAAACTGCTTTATGAAGACCGTGATGCTAAACGAGTTGAATATACCTGCGTACCTGCGTCAGGAGGTCATTACAAAAAATATTTTCTTATGACCGTCATAAAAAAATTAACCTCTATCGGTTTTCCAATATTTTTTCCTTTGATTCTTAACCCTTTAATGCATGATTTTTTCAATTTTAACGAATTAAATATATGTTGTGTAAAAAAATAATCTAAACTCGAAAATATATATAAAAAAAATCTGCCCATTGGTTTTTCCGGAAAATCGGTTTTTCACTATGATGCAGATATGCAAAGCTATGCATTTACGGTATATAAACAAAAAAAAAACTAGTTTTACCTATTATACGTACACTCATTCACAAAATTATTCGCACAAATACTTTTTAGCCAAATATGCGTCGTTTTTCTTGGTTTTCAACGCAAACAACTTTTTTTTTTTTATTTTGTACATTTGTTCTGTATGTTCAACTAGTTGTATTCATGCTGAAAGATAACGAAATCTGAACTAAAGGTAGTGTGCCCACTGTTTTTTAATTTTATATGGAAAAAGCAGACACAAAATTATTCGCACAAGCACAAGGGATGTTTTGTAAGCTGCACCCATTCTGTTAAATGACTTGATCGAGGCAACAAGCATTGAGTGTAGAATATTTGTGAATAAGTACAGTGAGAAAAACCTTGAGAAAAGCGATATGGGAGGAAAAAAATCGGAAACATCTTTGGAAGAACGAAAGCTCATCCTTAAGCTAGTTTGCCAAGGAAAGACATACCGCGAGACTGGTGATCTTGTTGGAAGATCTTACACCGTGGTTAGGGATATTGTCCACAAGTTTAGAAATGAAGGAAATTTGGAGAATAAGCCAGGTAGGGGGCGAAAGAAAATATTGTCAGCAGCAAATGAGCGGCACATCATCAAGAAAATAAAAAAAAATCCGAAGACCCCTGTAAAATTACTGACCGCGGAGATGTCTCAAATAATTAATAAACCAATCTCTACTGAAACAGTAAGACGGACTTTAAGATCGCACTGTTTTCATGGCAGAATTGCACGTCGCAAACCTTTCATTTCTGAAACAAATAAGAAAAAAATACTTAATTTCGCCAAACAGTATGTAAACAACCAGAGTTTTGGAAGTCCGTCATTTTTAGCGACGAGAGTAAGTTTAATTTGTTTGGCAATGATGGCAAGCAAACGGTTTGGCGACAAGCAAATACTGAGCTAAGACAAGCTAATCTCCAAGTAACCGTGAAACACGGTGGTGGTAACGTCATGTTGTGGGGGTGTATGTCTGCAAGTTGGGTAGGACAAATGGAGTTCATTGATTATAAGATGGATCAATATGGATACATGAACATCCTGAAAGGAAATCTCCAGCCAAGCGCCACAAAATTGGGTCTAGGGTCAGATTATATCTTCCAACAGGAAAATGACCCAAAACATACTGCCCATAACGTTAAAATGTGGTTACATTTTAATACACCCTCGCAACTAAAAGCACCCCCACAGTCACCCGACATTAACCCCATCGAACATCTTTGGGCTCAGCTTGAAAAAATATTAGAAATCGGCCTATCACCAGCAAAGCTTCTCTTAAAGAAGCCCTCAAGCAGGAATGGGAGCTTATAAGCCCAGACTTCACTAAGAAACTTGTGGATAGTATGCCAAGACGTTTGCGAGCCGTAATTGAGGCTAGCGGTGGCACAACACCCTATTGATATGCTTCCCACGCTCTGAATTTTGTTATTTTCTGTTTCAGTTTTGTTTTGTGCGAATAATTTTGTGTTGTGTTTTATTAAAGTTATTTTTTTGTTAGCTTCCCTATTTTCATTTTGTTTGTTTGTTTTTAACTACATATGTATTAAGAATGAAGTCAGAAACATTTTTTTAATATAATATTTTGAATTTTAATCAAAGAAAATGGCTTAATTTTATTTTAATCTTTATATATGGTCTTGTGCGAATAATTTTGTGAACATGTGTATATAATTTTTATACAGATATCAAACTGAATATATAAGAAACAATAAAACATTTACTTACATAAACTAAAACGCTTAATTGTTGTTGTGTTTTAAATAAACAAAACTAACAATGTGTGTTTTGGCTTTTTGACTTTGAGTTTGTTTTTTTTGCGCCAAAACTTACACACAAACCATTTCCAGGAACTGAAAATGATCGCTAAAACAGTCACGAAGGGAACAAGACAAAAATAAAATAGATAACGGTTTATATTCTCTTACGAGAGCACATATAAGAGTATTATGCAGATGTGCAACAGTATGCATTAAAGGGTTAACTTATTGTGTTATTAAATAATTATTAAAGAGTTTACAGTTCCACCTTTTACTTTATCTTGGAAATAAACTAATTAAACTTATTTACCGGATTTCTTATTTCAACGGCCTTACATACAAATTTCATGGTTGTTCCTCTACCTGTACCACACGGCTCTGAGAATTTCTAAAATGCTTCTTTGGCTCTCTTACACTTCCGTCCTTCTTTATCTTTCATCTTACTTACTTAGGTGGCACTGTAGTCCGGAGTGGCGTTGGGCTGCAACATGCAAACCGCTTCAAGCAGCACGACTACGAGCCAATAGTCTCTAGTTTCGCAGGCCAAGTTGACTGTGGTCTCCCTCCTCTTGTTTGCTCCACCTGCGGCCCGCTCGAGGTAGATTCGAAGATTTTCCGGGCTGGAACGTTGGACTCCATCTACTCTACATGACCCAGCTATATTAGTCGCTGTGCATGAACTCTTCTGGCTAGATAGATAGATTTATATTGTTGAGAGGTGCAAGTGCACTGCGACCTATAAGAGATCTATTGTGCCCCCCTTACTAAGGTTCTAGCCGATGATATACTCGGTCTAGAGCACTTCCTCCAGTCCAGCTGCTACAGCAAACCGGAGTATCTTCAGTGGATCCAGCGAAGGCAAATCCGTTTCTGATAGGAGGTAGGCACCAAGGTAATTCCTTCTTTTGTGGATCAGTGCTTCGCATTCCATAAGAAGGTGCGCTGGTGTTTCTGCGAAGTCCCTGCAGAATCTGCAGTGTCCGTCTCCCTCTATTCCCAGTTTCCTAAGGTGCTCCTTAAGTCTGCAGTGACCTGTTAACATGCCCGCCAAGATGCGAAGCCGATTCTTACTAACTCTTAGGCAGGCTCTGCTTCTTTTCTGGTTGTATTTCCCCAGAAGTTCCTTTGCTTGTCTTATTTGGGGGATATCGTCCCAGTGTTTGGCCCATTTGTTCTCTTCTTCTTTCCTTAAGTCTTCCCTTATTTTGTGGGGTCCTATCCCACAGAAGGGTTCTGGTCCAAGGAATGGCGTGTCTGATCCGTTTCTAGCTAGTTCATCAGCTGCTTCGTTCCCCTCTACTCCTACATGTCCTGGTACCCAGTAGAGAGTTACTTTGTTTGTTTCTCCCAGTTTGTTGATCCTGGTGAGACACTCCCATACCAGTTTGGATCTGACCTCATGCGAGGTCAGTGCTTTAATAGCGGCTTGGCTGTCTGATAGTATCGCGATGTCCTGCCCGCGATATTTCCTGTCTAAGTTGAATTGCGCGCATCTTTCGATCGCGTGAACTTCTGCTTGAAATATGCTGGGGAATGTTCCCAGTGATTCTGAGTATCTAGTCCTGGGCCCGTACACTCCTGCCCCAGTGCCAGTAGATGTTTTCGATCCGTCTGTGTACCATTTAATTGTGTGTTGTTTGAGTTGGTATTTATCGGATTCGCTGCTCCAATCTCTTTTGTTGCTCAGCTTTGAGTCAAATTTCCTTTCAAAGCAGTATTTCTTGACCATATCATCTCTGGGCCAGTCCAGAAGCGGCACCGATTTGGATAGGGTTACTCGCTCTTTATTTGCGATGCATGTTCCTTTCCCGATGCCCTCTTTGCTGATTCTTAAAATGGTCTCCTTGGCGATTCGCTCTAGCACTATGTGTAGTGGAGGTATCCCTACGATCACTTAGAGCTGCTGTGGGACAGGTTCGCATGGCTCCTGTTATACATATACAGGCTAATCTTGCACTTTGTTGAGGGATGTCCTCGTCGTGGTTAGTCTAGATCTGTTGACCCATGCCGCTGCCCCGTATGTGATGATGGGTCTTACTATCATCAGATACATCCATCTCAGTGTGGCTGGGCTACAACCCCAGGTCTTTCCTGAAATGTTTTTGCACACCATAAGTGCTCTGGTGGCTTTGGTTACCACAGTTTCTACATGTTCTCTCCAGAGGAGTTTACTGTCTAGTGTTAGACCTAGATACTTGACCTGTTTCTGTGGGTCAACTCTGATCCCTTCCAACAGGATGGGTTGCATACGCTTTAACTGTCTTTTCTTGGTGAAGGGTATCACAGTGGTTTTGGTAGGGTTCACTCTGAGTCCTACCGTTTTACACCACTTCTGTGTGATTCGTAGACCCCTCTGAATGATTTCGCATAGCGTTTCTTCAAATTTTCCTCTTGCGACAATGACTATATCGTCGGCGTACCCCTAGCACGTAATGCCGGCACCTGTCAATTTGTGCAGTAGTTCATCTGCTACTAAGCTCCACATCAATGGTGATAATACCCCTCCTTGTGGACAGCCTCTAGTGGTGCTTATTATGATGGTTTTTTGACCCACCTCTATCTCAGCAGTCCTAGTTCTTAGCATCTCACACATCCAGTTACTTGTGGTGTGATTTACTCCTTTTATTTCGAGACCCCTCCTAATTGCTTCGTGGGAGGTGTTATCGAAGGCTCCTTCGATGTCTAGAAATGGGCATACTGCTGTTTCCTTGCTCTCCAGTGTATCCTGAACCCAACTTGTCAGCTGGCAGAGCGCAGTTTCGGTGGATCTTCCTGCTCTGTAGGCATGTTGATTGTGGTGGAGAGGTATTCTTTCCAGCACAGTCATTCTTAGGTGATTATCTATGACCTTTTCTAGCGTCTTTAACATGAATGAGGTCAAGCTGATGGGCCTAAAGGATTTTGGTGAAGTGGTGTCTCTTTTTCCCACTTTCGGAATGAATATAACCTTTGCCCTTCTCCATATTCTTGGTATATGCCCAAGTGCGACGCTGCTTCTCAATAGTCCTAGGAGGTGTGGCATAATGATTTCCTGGCCTTGTTGTAGTAGGGCAGGGAATATTCCATCCGCTCCCGGTGCTTTAAACGGCTGGAAGGTGTTCAGAGCCCAACTTAGCCTTTGATTCGTGCAGATGTCTCTTGCCATCGCCCAGTCCTCTCTCCTGGGCCTTTTATGTCTTACTAGTGCTGCTGTAGATTGAGCTACCCGGGAAGTGTGTCTCTAATAGTAGAAGGGCCCTCTGCTCTTCATCTTCGGTATAGCTGCCATCTTGCTTTTTCAGTGAGCCAGGCGCGCCTGCTTTCTCCTTAGCCAGTGCTTTATGTAACCTGGCCGCTGCAGGGGTTGACGCTATGTTCTCACAGAATGCTCTGAAGCTATTTCTTTTAGCTTTTCTGATTTCCAAGTTGTATCTTGTTAATTGCTCGGTGTATGTTTGCCAGTCTCCGTCACGCTTTGCTTTATTAAAGAGCTTGCGCACCTTTGATCTTAGGTCGACTAGCGTTTTGTTCCACCAGGGAATATCCTTCGGATCTTTCTTACGGCTAATAGGGCAGCTGCTTTCAAATGCATCTTTGATCGCCCTGTTAACCACTTCTACGTTGCTTTCCAGTTCTAGGAAGTGGCTCGCCGTTTTCTTTCCTTTCACATTTAATAGGTTCCACTCGAGTGTAGACCTATATCTGTCCCAGTCAGTTTTGCGGGGGTTTCTTTTCGGGGTAACCTCCTTACTGAGACCTTCTATGTTAAAGGTGATGATCCTGTGGTCCGACATGGACGGCTCGTCAGAAACATTCCAACCTGTAATGCAGTTACTAATACTCGGGCTGCCGAGTGTAATATCTAGAACCTCTTCCCTTACCCTAGTTACGAAAGTTGGTGTAGTTCCCACATTCAAAATATCTAGGTTTTCATTAATAATGAATTCGAGAAGGCGCTCACCTCTAGCGTTGTTGTCGCTACTGCCCCATTCCAGACAATGGGCGTTGGCATCGCATCCTAGCAGAAGTGGCAGTTTGTGCCTTCTGCAGTGTCTCACTAGCCTTTGAACTTCTTCTGGCGGTGCCTCCCCGCCTCCGTCGAAGTAGGCCGAAGCAATTACAATGGCGCAGTGGGTGCCTCCTACGTTAATGTAGGCCTGGATAGCTGTCAAATCCTGCGTCATGTACTCTGAAAGACATAAGAATTTTATGTTTTTACTGATTAGTATGCAGGCCCTGGGGAGGTCCTGTCTATAATCCCAGATTACCTGTGCATTCTTGCTTGAGAGACCACTTACCTTTCCCCTGAAATGATAGGGTTCCTGTATCAGCACAAGTCCAAGTTGGTGTTTGATAAAACTTCTTGAGATGACGGCCGAGGCCGCCTTCGCGTGGTGTAGGTTAACTTGTGCGATGCGAGTTAGAGCTTTTTGCTCCATTTTAGGGGAAATTCGGAGAGGGGCAGGTGCCCACCTCCATCTCTTCTTCCTCTTCTGTTAGAGGAATGACTAGATCCTCCATGTTGAGTCCAGCTATGTCGACACTTTCAGTGTCTTCCTCACTCAGGGGGATCTCCTCGGCCTTTGATGGTGCTGTTGCTGCTGTGATGGAGTCAGCTGGAGTTGCAGTTCCCTCTTCTTGAGCTACTGATCCATGGTTTACTGCGAGTGCTCCGTCCTCGCCCGCGTGGGTTTCGGCTGTTTCGGCTGCCTGCTTCTGCAGTCCGCAGACATTTATTTTGCCGAACCTATATCGGATCATGTAGTCCTGCTTGGCAATCGTCTCTGCCGATTGGTCGTCAATGAGGAAGGTTACCACTCTTCCCTTGCCTTCTTCTCGACTACTGGTCGCTCTCCATAGATGGGTGTTAAGCCCCTCGTTTTGCGCTTCTATGAGGTCTAGCGACTTCTTCTGGTCGTGCCCAGAGCTCCTTGGGAGGAAGACGGTGATGGTGTGGATTTTGGGGATATCTTCTCCCAAACACGCCGTCAACTTGACCCCCTTCCACGCAGTTAATCTTGCTGCTGCTTGTAGTAGCCACTGAGCTGTGTCCTCGTTGTAACAGTCAACGAGTAGTAAGCCCAGTCTGAAGTGTATACCTTCAAACTGAAGCTTGCTCTTCCAGCCTAGGGCTACTTCTTCAATAATGGCGTCCTCAAGCGCCGTTTGCTCCTCGGTGCTTAGCGTTGCCACCGGGTAGTCCTTTGGGAGCACAGCCACTCGCAGGTTTCTCACTATGCCTGCATAGCTGGTGCCTGGCTCTACTCTGCGTCTCCTCTCTGCTGGGACGGTGGTTGGGCCCGCCGAGCTGACGCTACTGGTAGCTTTATGTCGCCTGCTATCAGGTTTCTCCGGGGGGTGATGGTATCCCTTCCCCTTTTTAGATGTCCCTGTACTACTGGAGTGTCAGTTGCCTCCTTCTCCTTTCCACGGTTAGCTTCCTTGCTTCTTCAGGTTCGAAACCTTGGGCTAGGAAGCGCAAGTACCACTTTGCACCCGCTCCACTGAGGCCTTTTCTCAACGGGTCATCCAGACCACCGGGCTTACCCCTGTCTGGTAGCGTGGGAGGTTTATGCAGCCGCTCTCTGGGTCTGCTACTCTCTGCTGGTCTTCTCGCCTCCCGGGAAGTGTATGCCTTCTTTACCGGTGATCTTGGCCTTTGGGTGCCTGTAGGCCACTGTCTTCTTGGAGCTTCAGTGTCTCTGCGCCTGTGGTGCTCCGTGCTCATCCTGCGCCTAGGGCTGTCTCTGCGCGCTGGAGGTGTTCTGCGCCTAGGGCTAAATCTGCGCGCTGGAGGCGTTCTTCTACGACTCGTGCTAGGCCTGTCGTAGTCCTCGTCTCGGAGGTCTCTCTCCAGACGACTTGCCATTTCTGTTGCGGTGATATCCCGCATGTATTTTATTTTATTTTTTATTTTTTCTTTGTTCATGTTCCCACGAGTAGCTAGGGAAATATTCATCGGCCACATCAGAGCCCCGCATGATGTGGTCGGGCCATGGTTACTCCCTGAGGCGACCTGGTATCAGGAAGGCTCCGTTCGAATACAGCCGGTATACCCCCTGGCTGCAAACCATCCAATAGGCACGGTCTCGCTTAACACCCTGGATTAGGGGGGGCAGCTCTTGGTAAGTTACTCCTCAGTCAGCTCATCCGAGAGCGAAGCTCCCGCGGTTGAGTGAGTCCTTCTGGCTAAGTCGATGTCCTTGTATAGGTCGTATTGTTCGGCATTTTCTCTTTTCCTTCACTCGCCGTCTATGCAGATGGGACCAAAGATCACTCGAAGAACTTTACTCTCAAAGTAACCAAGGGCATCCTCATCTGATTTTGACAAAGTCCATGCCTCAAAATTACATCTGTCTTTTGTGGCTTTCTGTTGAAGATGCCGATCTCGCGCGTCCTTTTTTGTAGGCAGAGTATATTTTGTTTTGCTTTCATTGAACGCTAAACCCATCTTTGCTGCGTCGATCTCAATACTCACACACGATGAGTTCTTCCTACAATGTCAGTGTCATCGGCGGGCGTAAGCAAGGAGTTCTACAGACTTGTTAAAAATTGTGCCTGCGGTGTTGGCTTGTGAGTTTCGCACAATGCCTTCAAGTATTATGTTAAATAGGTCGCATGATAGCGCGTCGCCTTGTCTAAGACCTTTCTTGACATCGAGCGGTTCGGTGTTGTTCTTACCGACTTTGATGAAACAGAGAGAGTTCTTCGCCGTCATCCTGCACAGCTAACGTGCTGTCAGGATGCTGACTGTATAGCATGTCTGTATACACACTATCATAAGCAATTTTAAAATCGATAAATAGGTGTCGTGTATCGATTTTAAGTACCTCGCAAGAGATCAGATCCAAACTGGTATGGAAATGTCTCACCAGGATCAACAAACTGGGAGAAACAAACAAAGTAACTCTCTACTGGGTACCAGGACATGTAGGAGTAGAGGGGAACGAAGCAGCTGATGAACTAGCTAGAAACGGATCAGACACGCCATTCCTTGGACCAGAACCCTTCTGTGGGATAGGACCCCACAAAATAAGGGAAGACTCAAGGAAAGAAGACGACAACAAATGGGGCAAACATTGGGACGATATCCCCCAAATAAGACAAGCAAAGGAACTTCTGGGGAAATACAACAAAAAAAAAAGCAGAGCCTGCCTAAGAGTTAGTAAGAATCGGCTTCGCATTTTGGCGGGCATGTTAACAGGTCACTGCAGACTTAAGGAGCACCTTAGGAAACTGGGAATAGAGGGAGACGGTCACTGCAGATTCTGCAGGGACTTCGCAGAAACACAAGCGCACCTTCTTATGGAATGCGAAGCACTGATCCGCAATAGAAGAAATCACCTTGGTGCCTACCTCCTATCAGAAACGGATTTACCTTCACTGGATCCACTGAAGACACTCCGGTTTGCTGGAGCAGCTGGACTGGAGGAAGTGCTTTAGATCGAGTATATCTTCGGCTAGAGCCTCAGTAAGGTGGGCACAATAGATCTTTTTTAGGTCGCAGTGCACTTGCACCTCTCAATAATACACATCTATCTATCTATGCTCCTTACCATCTCATCTCCTCCTGCCTTGAAAAGTTCAGCGACAAGGCTGTCGGCTCCATCAGCTTTGTTGGACTTAGGTTTAGATATTGCTATACTCACTTCATTCTGATTAGGTTCACGAGAATCTTCTGGGAATCCGCATCCGTACCTTGGCTACAACTAGGTAGGAGCCGACTCTTCGGAAAGAACGGACACCCAGAATACTGGAAAAGTGCCTTGCGTCGATCGCAATGTGATCGATTTGGTTGACGGTTTTTTGATCGCAAGCGAGCCGTGTCCCTTTGTGTATATCAAATCAAGACGCATACTTGCTAAGACAACGTTTCGTCCCGTCACAAAGTCGACTAGCCTGAATCCATTGTCGGATGTGATATCGTGTAGGCTGTGCTTTCTCACCACGCTACTAAAGACGTCCTCCTTTCCCAGCTTTGCGTTACAATAACTCAGGACAATTGGAACGTCATGGCTTTGCTCATTGTCCAAGAGGTGGTAGAAGTCATACTTCGTCGCGTCGTCGATCTTCTCGTGAGGGGCGTGAGCGCATATTAGGCTAATGTTAGTGAATTTAGCCGTGATACGGATAGTCATGAGATGCTCCTTCACATGCAGGAAACTCAAGAGTTCTTGCTTAGGTCTACCTCTAGTAACAAATCTGCAGCCGAATGGACGCTGTTCTTGTTGTCTGGAGTAACCCAAGAGTTCCCAATCAAAGTTGGGGTGCACCAGGGAAAAGTGATAAGTCCTTTGCTCTTTATTACAGTCCTTGATTATCTGATTGAAGGTAAAGTAACGGACCCCAAGGTACATTTATTATGCTTTGCTGACGATGGAGCCACCATAAATGAGGATCCTATATCCCTGCAACGAGCACTTGATGTGTGGGTGGATGTTTTGGGGGTAAGTGGATATCACTTTAGCTCAAAAAAGACAGAATACTTGTGGTGCCCGTTCTCTGATCCACTCAGGCCTATTCCAGACATTTATTTGAATGGAACAGTGTTTCCCAAGTGCGAGAAGTTCAAATATCTGGGATCTCTGATCAATGGCAAAGCAATTTGTGATGACAACATCAATCATTGCGTAAGCGTGGGGTGGTTGAAGTGGCGAGAAAAATCCGCTATCTTCTGTGACCGAAGAAACGCAGTGACATTGTGTTCTTTGCAAACTTTGACAAGAAGTTAGAGAAAAACTTCAAAGTATAGCAAGATGTCCTGGTATGTCAAAATCGACAGCTCAATGTCGAAAAAACTAAAGTGATGGTGGTGTGAATGGAGCGAATTTGAGTAATTAGGGAGTTTTGCGTATCAAGGAAGCGAATCAACAAAAAGGGTGTCTCAGATGGCAACTATTCAAGCTACAAATAGGCTGTACGCGGTGTTGCAGAAAAAATTAATGGACCATAAAGAAATAACTCGAGCCACTAGATTGTTAATTTTAAAGTCTATGTACCTACCAGAACTGCTGCATGTTGGTGAAAACTGTATCCTTTCTGAAAGACAAGAAAAACAAGTACAGCCCATGGAAATGAAGTACCTTCGAAGAGTGATAGGAGCAAGGAGAACTGAGAAAAAGAAATAAAGACATCCGAAAGGAGCTAAATCTAGAATCAGTGAAAAAGCCACGGAAGATCAGAAACTTAGATGGTTTGGACAGACAAGTTACGAAGATATGGGAAGCTAGAACGGCAGGAAACAACAGAAGAGGAAGGCCTCAGACAATGTGGAACATCGCGCTTTCAAGTATGCCAGAGAAAGCTGGAAATCAGCAAAGGAAGCAGCTAGGGACAGGGAGAAGTGGAGAAACTTTCTGAAAATGAAGACAGAACCTCGACACTTTAGGGTAAAAGAGGACCGGGTTATGTATGTATGTACTCTGATGTATTTAAGTTTTTCTACGAGGAAATTGAAAGGGTGGAACTGCACAACTATTTAATTAAATAATTATTTAATTGAGAAATAAGTTAAGAATCAAAGGAAAAAATATTGGAAAACCGATAGAGGTTAATTTTTTTATGATGGCCGCCATAAGAAAATATTTTTCTAAAGACTTTCTGACGCGGGAACGCAGGTATGTTAATCTTGTTTAGCAGCACGGCCTTCATAAAGCAGTTTTCAATAAAGAAAGTTAGGTGCCACGATTCCATTTCCGAATTACTCGTACTTAGTATCATATATCGGGCGGAAGTGTTTTTGGCACGCCGCAACCAAGCCGCTGAGTACCGTACACGCCCCATGGGTCGAGTATTGGACATGCCTGAGCAGTGGAGAGAAATAAGTTGCAAAAATGGGCATCGAAGGTATTTCACTAAAAAGTTATCAGGACACCAAAGTACTCACACAGCGATGTGTTGGTAAACATAGTTGCTGGCGTCACTTTTTTTTTTTTTTTTTTGTCGGGATAGGAAACACTCGACTGGAGCACTCGGACACAACTGGTCCATTGTACTGCCAGAGAGCAAACCCTGATTTACCCATTTTACTGGAATTTCCTTGACTTTCGAAGAAAGCCAAGCAAGCACTTCAGTGATGAGGAGCTTACAGTACCAGCACTCACCACATCCGCACCGAAGATCTGCCACCTGATACGAGCAAAGGCCGGACACTCACAGAGATAATGTTCCGCGGTGTCGTCGCTCTCTCCACAAGCGTCGCAGATTGTAGTGTCACTTAAGCCTAACACGTTAAGGTGCTTGGCAAAAGCGAAGTGGCCTGTCAAGACGCCGATAAGTTGTCTACAGTCTTTTGTGCTGAGAGACAGCAAGAATGCCGCTGATTTCTTACAGACGTCCGGGAGCATGCGTTTAGTCAACCTGCAACCTGGAGAGTCATGCCACACACAATTGTGCTCGTGAGAGACCCAATCAGCAATGGAAGCCCTAACCGAGGACGCTGGAAGACCCAACGCGGGTTCGGGACCTGAGAAAGCCTCCTCTGAGCCTTGTCTAGCAATCTCATCGGAGATCTCGTTCCCCAAGATCCCAGTGTGACCTGGGACCCAGATAAGAGACAGAGAATTCAGCCTTGCGACCGAGTTCAAAGAGTTTTTGGTTTCACGAACTATTTTGGAAGTGGTTAAAGGGTTAAGCAAGGCCTTAAGCGCAGCCTGACTGTCACTACAGACACAAATGCTACGTCCCTTCCACCTGTTCTTCACAACATAGTTCATGGCCATTAGGATTGCATAAGTTTCCGCTTGGAAAACAGACGCATATTTGCCTAACGAGAAGTGAAGTCTAATGTTGTCGACTTCCACGAAGACACCAGCGCCAGACCCTTGACTGGTTTTGGAACCGTCCGTGAAAATACGACTACATTCCATTCCCGGCTCAGACTCTGACCGAAGCCAGTCCTGGACACAAGGAAAGTCGACTCTGAATTTGCGCATCATCTGGAGTTCTGGTGTCATTGCATCAGACGGCATATCCATAAGACAGGAGTCGTAAGATAAGTGTCGCGCAAGTTCATCAAAGTTCCAGTGTGGAGTATACCAAAAACCGCCTCGCCTAAGACGATGGATGGCTTTGATAGTGCAACCCATGATATAAGTATCAAGGGGAGGTAAGTTCAGCAAAGCGTCTAGAGCAGAGCCAGGCGTACTCGGGAAAGCTCCCGAGCAGCCGAGACAAGTCGTTCTTTGGAGTTTCGCACAAAAGGCAACCACATATTTACGCGAGAGCCCCTTCCACCAAACAACCGACGCATATGCGAGGAATGGTCTTATCATAGCCGTGTAGATCCAGAGAACCTTATTCGGTGATAAGCCCCAAGTCTTGCCAAAAGCACCCTTACACTGCCAGAAGACTGAGAGCGCCTTGGATGTTTTCGACTCGACGTGTTTGGACCAATGAAGTTTCTTATCTAAAATCACTCCCAGATATTTGGCTTCATTGGAAATGCGAATGGTGACGCCTTTTAGTACTGGCTGAGTCAGACCGGTCAAAATCCTCCTTCTCGTAAAAAGAACAACCTCAGTTTTAAGAGGGTTCACCGAAAGCCCACTCCTAGTACACCATTCATCGATCATGTCCAGAGCCGCCTGCGCGTTAGCACAGACCGTCGCCAGGCATGGCCCGACAGAAAGTACGGCGACATCATCCGCATATGCCTGAGCGTAGACGTTAGAACTATTTAGAGTGTTCAACAGAGAGTCGACCACCATGCACCATAACAATGGAGACAGAACGCCACCTTGCGGACAGCCCCTGTTTACCCCTGTCATATCATATTGGCCACAATCCGCATCCACTACCAACGTTCTATTCATTAGCATTGCTTTAATCCACAACACTAATGTTTCATCTACCCCGTGTTGTCTGGCAGAGTCGCACATGCAGTCAAAATTCGCATTGTCAAAAGCACCCTCAATGTCGATGAAGATACCCATCGCGTATTCTCTCCTATCAAGCGCGCATTCAATTCTGGCCACTAGATTTTGAAGTGCGGTCTCACAGGATTTCCCACGCTGATAGGCATGCTGCATCTCCGATAGTGGATGCAGTTTCAAAGCAACTTTGCGCACGTGAAATTCTACCAGTCTCTCCATACTTTTCAGTAAGAAGGATGTCAAACTTATAGGTCTGAAACTCTTGGGGAGCGAATAGTCTTCCTTACCAATTTTCGGTATGAAAGCTACTCTGACTGTCCGCCAAGGTGTAGGAATATATGCCAGCGCCAAGCCAGCGGTGAAAATTCTTTTCAGAGTTGGCAATAGCTGATCTATACCCTGTTGCAGCATAGCTGGATATATTCCATCGGTGCCAGGCGATTTGAAACCATCAAAAGATGCCACAGCATATTTGATGGCCTCATCTGTTACCACGGCTGATGCAATATACCAGCTGCGCCGAGTTTTCTGACTTAGATCAAGCTCAGCCTGGGTAAGCGGGCCAAGCTGCGACCTAGTGATTATCCGATTGCCAGGAAAGTGAGTCTCCAGCAGAAGACTAAAAGTTTCCGCTTTCGTCTCAGTAAACTTGCCATCAGATTTTCTCAGTGACTCCGGTTTGGTCGGCTTGCCCCTTTTGAAAACCTTAACCAACCTGCTGGTTTCACCGAGTGTCTCGATCTTTTCACAAAAATCTCTATAAGAAGCACTTTTCGACAACCGAATTAACTTCTTGTAGTCTTTTTGCTTCGATCTAAAAAGATTCCAGTCACCTTCTAAATTTGTCTTGAGTGACCTATTTAGAAGTTTTCTGGATTCTTTCCTAAGTCGCTGCAGTTCCGGGCACCACCAAGGAACCGGAGTTCTGCAGGGGGTTTTTGTCAATGGGCACGTCAGTTCAAAACAGCTGGTAAGGACACTAGTCAGGTTCTGAACAGCATCCTCAACCTTTCGTTTCGTTCTGAGTTTAGTTGGAGTTTTGACAGATCTGTCTAGCTCTTCCCTAAACCGCACCCAGTTGGTTTTCCTCGGATTCCTCCTCTCCTGCAAAGTTATGGCCTCGCATTCGATTTGGAAAACGATGTATCTATGGTCTGACAAGGACACTTCCGGCAGTACCCTCCAGTTAGTAATTGACTTGAAATACCTATTAGATAAAGTCAAATCAATTACCTCCTGCCTCCTTGCCGTAACAAAAGTTGGCTGGGAGCCAATATTGTTAATTACCATGCCAGACGATAGTATAAAGTCTAGGAGATGGTTTCCTCGTGTGTTACATTTGCTGCTGCCCCAGACTGTATTCTGAGCATTCGCGTCGCAACACATGACTAGTCCCATCTCCCGAGTGTCACAGTACTTTATGAGTTCAGCAACCGCCTTCGGTGGTGGAGGCATTACCGAATCATAAGGGAAGTAAGCCGACGCAACGACGAAGGTTTTCCAACTTCCGGTCGTTTCGTAGCTTACAGCTGCAGCAACCAGGTCCTGTCCACAAAATTGTCTAAGCTTGGTTACTGAGAGGAAATTCGGCACAATTAGACAAGCTCTCGGTCTTTCAGATCGCTCGTCACATAGCACCATTACTCCACGAACACCCCCAAAACCACATATGCGCTTGTTCCGCACGTATGGCTCCTGGATAGATGTTATGTGGGGTTTTGTACGCACCACAGAAAGTCTGCTACTTAGGAGAGCGGTAGCAGCCTTTGAGTGGTGGAGGTTTATCTGCGAAAATATCAAAGATATAGTCGCAGTTTTATTAGCAGAACGGCGCGCACCAGGTGCGCACATGCTTCCGGCGAGGCGAGCGCCCCTACCCGTGGCATTGCTTGCGTCAGCCATTTTCTGTCCACTAGTGCTGGGACCTTTAGGGGTAACAGCACCAGTATCCACCAGATTTTGTGCGCAGATAACGCCACCGGTAAGAGTGTGCCCGGCAGAAGAGCGCGCATCAGATGCGCACACGGTTCCACTAAGAAGAGCAGGCGAAACTTGCTCCATCAGATTGGACCTGTTCGAGCCGACCGAAAAGGAGCCAGCGTTAGGTCTGAGGGATTGATCGGCTCCAGTTGGAATACTTTCTGCCGACCTATGCTTCTTTCCTGTCGCTACTGAAGGATGACTGCTTTTGGCGCTTGCGCCTTCAGCTGACTCTGCAGCCTCTTTGCACCGCGCCATTGCCGCCTTCCTTCTTCTCCTTTTCAGCTGACTCTTAGTCAGGAGCCCATCGGAGTGCGCCGCTTCGGGAGCTCGTTCAGCCTTATTGGTTTCCCGAGTCGAACCGTCATCGACACAACTTCGACCAGCTACCCTTCTATTGAGACAGAGATTAGACGTTCCAGCCGAAGCCTTTCCGCCACTTTCTTTGCCATTCCAGCCCAGTCTACCAATCGAGTCAGAGACAGAGCTGCAGGAGTCTTCTGGAACAAGCGTCGCTACTACTTCTGATTCAACGCCAGAGGCGGGGGGTAAAAGTATGGTGGTTGGGACCTCCAGAATCCTCGTCCCGGCCGTAGTCAAAAAGACCACGGGTGGATTATCGTTTTCACGAGTACCACCTGGAGTAGATACCGTACAAGTTTCTTCCATCATACCTTCAACAGGTTTTGCGTCACAGTCAAGACGTCCTCAGCCTTTAGTTCGATGTCTCACCTGGGGTCCTTTCGGACCCTTAGGGTCATTGACTCTTAAGCCGTTCCGCCACGTCAAGGCAGCTGAAGAATGGGAACGGTATGAAGAATGGCGTCACTTGGTATTCAAATGTATAAGAAATCTGAATTTCAAAAATTATATTCACCAGTGTGAACACAGTACGAGTATATGCCCTAACTGCCGTAATAACCATAAATCTGTGAATTTTGTAATTATGCAATTCTCATTACCTGCTACCTGCTTGTACATTTCTGCCTGCACCAAATGACTGCATCCTTATCGTCGCGGGACCACTGATCACACTAATCACCCGACTGAGGTAACTTCTGAAGCAGTTTCGTAAGCCTAGTTCAGTTTGTGGTCTTCATTCGTAGATATCGGTTGTGTGCTCAAGGACTTCTCTCTGAACGCAAAAATAAAATCAAGGAAAGAACTTACAAAAACTCTTGAAGACATTTTCATAAAGTTAAACGAAACATCAAAATGGCTGATCAAATTAAGAAGAGTCTAGAGTCAACAAGGAGTGTAAAAGTACGAGGTGGCATTCAATTGCAAGATGGACCGGCACGACATGGTGGCTCTACCGTTGAAGGACCTTCAAAGTTGCTAGTCTCGAATTTGGATTACGGAGTTTCGGAGAAGGACATTCGCGAGCTGTTTGCTGAATTCGGACCGCTGATGAGTGCCTCGGTGCACTATGACAGATTCGGATGTTCAATGGGAATGGCAGATGCAATCTTTTACCGGAGGACTGATGCGATAAAGGCATTGAGAAAGTACAATGGAGTATATCTAGACGGCCGACCCATGAATATCCTGCTCACCACATCCGAGATGTCATCGCCAGTACCAATTCAAGCCCGCTTGGGCGGTAAGCCAAGCAGATCGTGGACACGGGTAGATAATACCCGCCGGGATCGTATAGCTGGCGTACATCAAGGTTCCGCACCACACACAAGAGGAGACCCAGGGTTAATACGGACACAGATTGGTAACACCCGAAGAGGTGATTTCGATGGCCCACAACGAGGATCGGCTCCACGCAAAGGTGTAGGCCACAGGTTACACCGGGCACAGGTTGGGTATAGCCAAGGTGGTGACTTCGATGGCCCACAACGAGATTCAGTACCATGCATAGAGAGAGACCCAGGGTTACCACAGGCACGTGTTGGTTATACCCGAAGAGGTGATTTCGATGGCCCGCTACCAGGTTCGGCTCCACGCAAAGGCGTAGGCCACAGATTACACCGGGCACAGTTTGGCAATAGCCAAGTTGGTGATTTCGATGGCCCGCAACGAGGTTCAGTACCATGCACAGATGGAGACCCAGGATTACCGTGGACACGGGTAGATAATACCTGCCGGGATCGTATAGCTTGCGCACAACAAGGTTCACCACCACTCACAAGAGGAGACCCAGGATTACCCCAGGCACAGGTTTATAATACCCGAAGAGATGATTTCGATAGCCCACTACCAGGTTTCGCCCCACGCCAAGGTGTAGGCCACAGGTTACATCGGGCACAGGTTGACAATACGCAAAGTGGTGATTTTGGTGGGCCGCATACTCATACGCATACTCAGGAGGACATCATAATGCACGCAAAACTCCAGCGCTGACCGCAGAAGAACTAGACGCCGAGCTGGACGCGTACATCAGTGAGCGAACCCCTCTAGTCCTAGAAAACGAAGCCTAGCCATTCATCAATATTGAAATGAAAATCGATTTTTATTACAAAATTTGCGTCTATTCTTCGTATAGACAGTCAGCTTTAATTTCTTCAAATTGTGTACCCATTTCTTAAAAGTCACTGTTATACAAAATTTGTTATAAATAAAATTAAGCAAGAAAAGACAAAATATTGTTTTTATTATTTTAACAGATTCCTCATGGTTTCAGCCCAGGACTCCTCTCAAAGTGGCATAAATAAATCTCGGTTGCGGATTAACATACTTGAGATAACTTATCTCCTGTTGAGTTAAATTACTCTGGACGCACACTACAAGTAAAGAGCTAACCAGTTTTGCTAGTGGGCAAAGGGAATTTGAGATGTGCGACCTTGTTGATTACCTTGCTTAGCCCATCCCTTTCTCGCTGCACTTTTAAGCAGATCCACTTCGTCTTTGTAAAGATACATGTGATATTGCAACATGCATGTCTTTTATTTTGCAACTATTTAGAGTATCTCACTACATTTATACTTTTAATCGAACAGCTGATACTGTTCTGGAGCTGTGTTGTAAAGTAAGTACAGCGCCTGACTAGGCTACATTGCGTTAATCTTTGGAGGTCGATGGAATCATGGACAAGCTATTATAAATACTGTTTTCTCAAGTTCCTATCCTCGTCGAAGTGGATCAGTATGCCAACCGTTTCACCACTTTTGCATGACACTTTAATGGCAAGCGAGTGAACTCCCTCTCTACCTAAGTCCTTGAGCACTTCTTGCCGGATTTCATCCACACCACCAGATTTGCTAAGATCTCCTCAAGATGTTCTGTTCACTGGAAATTGTACCATCTTTGGATTTGACCCTTTCGACGATATTGAACTTGTTTCCTCTCAGTTAGCGGATGGTTGGCTAGAATATCGTATTTGCAAATCTGTGGTCCTTCTCCTTCAAAGATGTTTCTCTCGCTCAAGTTCTTCGTGCCTGAGTGTACCGGTTTTGGGAATCGAAAACCCCCAAGAGAATTCGCACCTTGAACAACCCCTTTTTCTCTCTGATGGCTTCTTGATCACCACCAGCCGCCACACCAAGCCCCTTTACTCCATACAAATTTCCTCTAGAAGCAATGACCGCTGTTGAGAACATCAGCCATTCTTCCTCTACATTTGGTGGAACAGTTGGAATTCGTTCCAGAATTCTTCCAAATATTTACCGTGTAAATTTTTCCCGCGTTCTGATTGAACCATGTGTATTTGTGACTGGAAAGACAGTTTTCGTTGTGGATAAACACAGTAAAAGCCCGGCAATTTCTTTCCATTGATATGATTATCAGCGTCACTCTTCCTTCCCTTATATCAAGCCATCTAAACCGACGACAGCACTGTAGTCTCCCATCAGAACAAAAGAGCCCATATCTACTTCATCTAAAATAAATACTTCATCTATTTGAACTCAGGGTTCAGTGCAGAGCCTGCCTGGGCCGAGCTTAGACTACCAGGGGGTCAGCATGGTGGCCGATAGCTGAACGGCCTACAGACATGTAGGTTAACTGTGAATAACCAATAAGCAGTCCCCGACCAAGAGCGACAAAAACGGAGGGTGTGACAGAAAAACCACATAAGCGCTGTGACAGCAAGTAGATGCCGCCCATAAATAAGCGTCCTGTCCCGAAGGCAAAGCATTCTGCGACCCGTACCGAGGCCTGAATGGTGCTGGGGACACAAAATCCACACAGCATCGCTAATGGAGCCCGTCAGATACCTGGTGCACTCCGGTTGTAATTTAGCCTTACCGCATTACTGGGGTCTCTGATGTGGTGGACTTCCTTCCCTCATACTCATGGGATCAAATTCTGAATCAAACAAATCAAACAAATAAAACAGAAAAAAACGAAAAGAGTACAAAACTCAGGAGTCGAATCCTTTTAGGTGAAGTTCTGTACTGATGCGAACACCGCCGTTAAAAATAACGGATGGGGCAACACAAGAAGAGAGCATGGACGTGGCAGACATCCTCGCAGATGTAGTTGAGATCTCAGCTCGGTAGTTTAACGTCCGAAACCACCACGGATATAAAGGTCAAGGAAATCAGTGCGAAAAGCGTGAAGCCATGCAATCCCTGGGAAAGAACATTACTGCATTGATGAACTTTGAGAAAATCTTTGTGAGAAGAATCAGCTGGGAAGTAGAGAAAAGGATACATCCTGCACTTTCAGAGGAAAAACTAACTGACAACCTATCTATGCGGAAACATAGTGTTATCATGTCAACTGACCTTGGAAAGGCTTTCGACAGAGTGATATTTATCCCAGCTATTAAACAGCTTCATTCGTGGGGAGTCCCAAAAATATATTAAGGATCATCATTTCATTTATGACTGGAAGAACATTTCAAGTAAGTGTCTACGGCTTTATGTCTTCCATAGCTAAACTGGAGAATGGGGTTCCACAAGGTTCACCACTCTCAGTCATTATATACAACGCATACATATATTGATTTATTGACACGTCAGCTTGTTAGGCTCAGATTTGACTTAGATTTTATCGGCGTTTATGCAGACAACATCTACACACTAGCCTCTGGAGATCCAACCCATGTTAAACAACTTTTGGAAACAACTGACTCTGCAATCCATAAATGGTCTAAAGAAAGATGTGCTTCTGTTCGATCAAATAAAATCGAGCTATCCACATTTGCAGGAAAAGGAAGTACATCTGCTCTCCTCTGATCCTGCGAAATGTTACAATTCGACTCAAAAGAGAACTAACGATACTCGGTATATATTTTCCTGGAAATCTAAAATGGAATTCACAAATAAAAGAAAGCAATTGAGTAATCAACTTAAATTACGCAATAATGCGCTTAAAATGGTTTGCTATAAACGGAAAGGACCCATATTGAGACGGCCATCCGATTAGCTAAGAACTTGTTAGAGGACTCTCTCCAACATGGCTTGGCAACATTTATGTGGACTACCAAGAAAAACGTTGAAAGTATCAGCACTGTGATCAACCAATGCGTTCGCACTAAAATCATCGCCGATAATAGCACTTCGAACAAAAGCTGGTAATTTGTCCTTGGAACAACCTGGAAAGAAAAGATCAGTGGCACTTGTAATCAAAGCTCTGGCAAATCCATTGCACCCACTTCACAAAGCAACTAAGGAATCACTTTGTACGGGGAAACCTCGGAGGGGCACTATTTCTGCAATAAGGAACATGATGGCCTTACTATCAGCCCCAGGTTTTTGTCTTCCAAGTTAATTTGCAGCCAACGACCCGTCAGCATTTAATTCTCCACCACCTTGGGTAAGAAGTAGGTTACAAATCAACACCAGCTTGGCGAACCACAAGAAAAGAGACACACCGGACCGACAATTTAAAGCGCTTCACAATGAGATGATTGCTGAAATCAAAGTTGGTCATATCTTTTGTACTGATGGGTCATTCAAAGATTCCAACACGTCATACTCAGTAGAATCACAGTCGGTGCTGAGAATATGGAAAAACTACTTCTGCAGACTGTATAACGGCGACGAAGACCAACATCCCGCTGTCAGGCAGAATGAACCATTCAACATAGACGATGATAGTCAAAATTTCCGTCCACCTGACCAAAACGAAGTGAGGATAGCAATATCCAAGCTAAAATCGAACAAGGCTGCTGGACCTGACGGCTTACCGGCCGAACTTTTCAAGGCAGCTGGGGATGAATTGGTAGAGTGCATACACCAACTCATCTCTAAGATTTGGTCAGACGAGTGTATGCCTGATGAATGGAATCCCAGCATCGAAAGGAGACCCCCTCAACTGCGCCAATTATAGAGGCATCAGTCTTCTCAACATCGCATACAAGATCTTTTCTGCGATATTGTGTGAATGCCTGAAACCTTTTATCAACAGCCTGATTGGACCCTATCAGTGCGGTTTCAGGCCAGGTAAGTCCACCATCGATCAAATCTTCACACTTCGGCAGATCCTGGAGAAAACCCAAGAATTCCAAATCGATACTCACCACTTCGCTATCGATTTCAAGGCCGCCTATGACAGCATCTATAGAGAAGAGCTTTATAGAGCCATGTCTAGTTTTGACATCCCTGCCAAACTTGTCCGTCTGTGCAGGCTGACGATGGAGAACGCTGAGCTGAGCTGACCTCACCGAGACCTTTGATGTCAAAAAAGGCTTTAGACAAGGTGACGCGCTGTCATGTGACTTCTTCAACATTGTACTTCAACGGATTGTGCGCAACTCACAAGCCATCACTGGAGGCACAATCTATTACAAGTCTGTACAACTACTTGCATACGCCGACGATATAGACATTATCGGAAGATCTCAGCGGGCTGTCACCGGTGCTTTTGCAAGCATTGAGGCGGAAGCGGCCAAAATGGGTTTAGCGATAAACGAGGGCAAAACCAAGTATATGCTGTCAACAAGAAGGGAAAGCCAACATCGACGAATTGGACAAAACGTCACCGTGGGCAGCTATAACTTCGAGGTAGTAAGGGACTTTGTCTACCTTGGCTCTGCTATAAATTCTACAAACAAAATCAGTGCAGAAATCAATCGAAGAATAACTCTTGCCAATCGCTGTTTTTTTGGGCTTATAATGCAATTCAACAGTAAAGCCCTATCTCGAACAACTAAGGAGACTCTATATAAGACCTTGATCATCCCAGTCCTGCTTTACGGCGCTGAAACATGGACTTTATTAAAAGAGGATGAAGATATCCTTGGTCGCTTCGAGAGAAAAATTCTTCGTAAGATTTTCGGTCCCGTTTGCGTTGACGGGTTTTGGAGGAGAAGATTCAATCACGAACTATACGAGCTTTACAGCGACATCGACCTAGTCAAAAAACTGCGTATTGGACGTCTGCGATGGCTAGGACATATAGAGCGAATGGACACCAACGCTCCGGCCCGCAGAGTCTTCGAATCTAACCCCGAGGGACGACGCAGTAGAGGGAATCATCGCCGTAGGTGGCGCGCACAAGTTCAAGGGGACCTCGACCAACTTGGAGTGCGCAACTGGAGGCAACTAGCTAGATACCGAGCTAAATGGAGAGGCTTGTTGGCTGAGGCCCAGGTTCACCCCGAACTGTAGCGCCACCTAAGTAAGTAAGTAAAGTATGCCCGATGAATGGAACATCAGCATCGCTTGCCCGGACATGAAGAATGGAGAGCCTCTGAACTTCGCCAACTACAGAGGTATAAGTCTCCATAACATGTCATACGAGTATAAGATCTTGTCAGCCGTATTCTGTGAACGCCCAAAACCGATCGTCAACAACCTGATAGGTCCTTATCAGTGCAGTTTCAGGCCGGGAAAATCCAACGTTGACCGAATATTCACACTACAACAGATCTTGGAAAAAACCCATGAATATAAAATCGATACGCGACACCTATTTATCGATTTTAAAATTGCTTATGATAGTGTGTATACAGACATGCTATACAGTCAGCATCCTGACAGCACGTTAGTCTGTGCAGGATGATGATGAAGAACCGCTCGATGTCAAGAAAGGTCTTAGACAAGGCGACGCGCTATCATGCGACCTATTTAACACATTGCTTGAAGGCATTGTGCGAAACTCACAAGCCAACACCGCAGGCACAATTTTTAACAAGTCTGTAGAACTCCTTGCTTACGCCGATGACACTGATAAAGTCGGAAGAACTCAGCGTTTGCGAGTGTTCAGATCAGGGCAACAATGATGGGTTTAGCGATCAATGAAAGCAAAACAAAATATATTCTGTCTACAAAAAAGGACGCACGAGATCGGCATCTTCAACAGTCGCAAAAGACAGATGTACTTTTGAGGCATGAACTTTGCCAAAATCAAATAACGATGCCCTTGGTTACTTTGAGCGTAAAGTTCTTCGAGTGATCTTTGATCCCATCTGCATAGACGGTGAGTGAAGGAAAAGGTACAATGCCGAACTATACGGCCTGTACAAGGACATCGACTTAGCCAGAAGGGTTCACATACAGCGACTAATATGGCTGGGTCAAGTAGAGTGGATGAAGTCTAACGTTCCAGCTCGGAAAATCTTCGAATCTACCTCGAGCGGGCCGCAGTTGGCGCAAACAAGAGGAGGGAGACCACAGCCAACTTGGCATGTGAAACTAGAGATTATTGGCTAGTAGTCGTGCTGCTTGAAGCGGTTTGCCGGTTGCAGTCCAGCCCCACTCCGGACTGCAGCGCCACCTAACTAAATACGATGAAAGATAAAGAAGGACGGAAGCACTTCCAGAGAGAAAGAAGCATTTTAGAAATTCTCAGAGCCGTGAGGTACAGGTAGACAAACAACCATTAAATTTGTATGTACGGCCGTTGAAATAAGAAATCCGGTAAATAAGTTTAACTAGTTTATTACCAAGATAATGGAAAGGGTGGAACTGCAAACTACTAATTAGTTATTTAATTACGCAATAAGTTAAGAATCAGGAAAAAGTATTGCAAAACCGAAAGAGGTTGATTTTTTGTAATGACCTCCTGACGCAGGTACGCAGGTATGTTAAACTCGTTTAGCATCACGGTCTTCATAAAGCAGTTTACAATAAAGAGCAGTTTACAAGGGCGAGGTTTCTTTTTTATTAAATTCATTTATTTTCGAATAACTTAGCAACCAAGCCGCTAACTATACCAGTACCATACACGCCCCACGGGTCGAGTATTTGACATGCCTGAGCAGAAGAGAGAAAGAAGTTGCAAAAATGGGCATCGAAGGTAGGTATTTCACTAAATAAGTTATCAGAACACCAAACGACCATCCAAAGTACTCACACAGCGATGTGTTGGTAAACATAGTTTATGTCAAAAATGTTATATTCACCTGTGTGAACACAGTATGAGTATATGCCCTAATTACCGTAATAACCCTAAATCTGTGAATTCTGTTATTATGCAATTCTCATTACCTGCACCAAATGAGCGCTGATCACACTAATCACCCAACCGAGGTAACTTCTGAAGTAATTTCGTAAGCCTAGTTCAGTTTGTGATCTTCATTCGTAGATATCGGTTGTGTGCTGAAGGACCTCTCTCTGAACGCAAAAATAAAATCAAGGAAAGAACTTTCAAAAATTCTTGAAGACATTTTCATAAAGTTAAACGAAACATCAAAATGGCTGATCAAATCAAGAAGAGTCTAGAGTCAACAAGGAGTGCAAAAGTAGGACGAGGAAGTGCCGGTGGCTCTCTCCTCAAGGGCCGCAACTATGGCGGCATTCAAATGCACGATGGAGGGGCACGTCATGGTGGCTCTACCGTTGAAGGACCTTCCAAGTTGCTAATCTCGAATCTGGATTACGGAGTTTCGGAGAAGGACATTCGCGAGCTGTTTGCCGAATTCGGACCGCTAATCAGTACCTCGGTGCACTATGACAGATTCGGATGTTCAATGGGAATGGCAGACGCAATCTTTAACCGGAGGACTGATGCGATGAAGGCATTGAGAAAGTACAATGGAGTATATTTAGACGGCCGTCCCATGAATATCCTGCTCACCACATCCGAGATGTCATCGAAAGTACCAATTCAAGCCCGCCTGGGAGGTAAACCAAGCAGACCGTGGACGCTGATAGATAATACTCGCCGGGATCGTATAGCTGGAGCACAACGAGGTTCAGCACCACACACAAGAGGAGACCCCGGGTTACCACGGACACAGGTTGATAATACCCAAAGAGGCGATTCCGATGGCCCACTACCAGGTTCGGCTCCACGCAAAGGCGTCGGCTACAGATTACACCGGGCACAGGCTGGCAATAGCCAAGGTGGTGATTTAAGTTGCCCGCAGCGAGGCTCAGTACCATGCACAGGTGGGGACCCAGGATTACCGTGGACACGGGTAGATAATACCCACCAGGATCGTACAGCTGGTGCACAACAAGGTTCACTACCAGTCACAGAAGGATACCCAGGGTTACCACAGCAACAGGTTGATAATACCCAAAGAGGCGATTCCGATGGCCCACTACCAGGTTCGGCTCCACGCAAAGGCGTCGGCCACAGATTACACCGGGCACAGTTTGGCAATAGCCAAGGTGGTGATTTAAGTGGCCCGGAACGAGGCTCAGTACCATGCACAGGTGGAGACCCAGGATTACCGTGGACACGGGTAGATAATACCCACCGGGGTCGTATAGCTGGTGCACAACAAGGTTCACTACCAGTCACAGAAGGATACCCAGGGTTACCACAGGTTGATAATGCCCAAAGAGGTGATTCCGATGGCCCACTACCAGGTTTGGTTCCACGCAAAGGCGTAGGCCACAGATTACACCGGGCACAGTTTGGCAATAGCGAAGATGGGGATTTAAATGGCCCGCAACGGGGTTCAGTACCATGCATAGGTGGAGACCCAGGATTACCGTGGACACGGGTAGATAATACTCGCCAAGATCGTATATCTTGCGCACAACAAGGCTCACCACCACTCACAAGAGGAGACTCAGGGTTACCACAGGTACAGGTTGGTAATACCCGACGAGGTGATTTCGATGGCCCACTACCAGGTTCGGCTCCACGCAAAGGCGTAGGCCACAGATTACACCGGGCACAGTTTGGCAATAGCCAAAATGGGGATTTACGTGGTCCGCAACGGGGTTCAGTACCATGCACAGGTGGAGACCCAGGATTACCGTGGACACGGGTAGATAATACCCACCAGGATCGTATAGCTGGTGCACAACAAGGTTCACCACCAGTCACAAGAGGAGACTCAGGGTTACCAAAGGTACAGGTTGGTAATACCCAACGAGGTGATTTCGATGGCCCACTACCAGGTTCGGCTCCAGGCAAAGGCGTAGGCCACAGATTACACCGGGCACAGTTTGGCAATAGCCAAAATGGGGATTTACGTGGTCCGCAACGGGGTTCAGTACCATGCACAGGTGGAGACCCAGGATTACCGTGGACACGGGTAGATAATACCCACCAGGATCGTATAGCTGGTGCACAACAAGGTTCACCACCAGTCACAGAAGGATACCCAGGGTTACCACAGCCACAGGTTGATAATGCCCAAAGAGGTGATTCCGATGGCCCACTACCAGGTTTGGTTCCACGCAAAGGTGTAGACCACTGGTTACACCGGGCACAACGTGGTGATTTCGGTGGCCCGCAACGAGGCTCGCCACTATACACACAAGAATGCTCAGGAAGTCATCATAATGCGCCCAGGACTCCAGCGCTGACCGTAGAAGAACTAGACGCCGAACTGGACGCGTACATTAGTGACCGAACCTCTCCAGTCCTAGAAAACGAAGACTAGGCAATCATTAATATTGAAATGAGGACATAGACAGTCAGCTTTAAATTCTTTAAATTATGTATCCATTTCTTATAATTCACTATGCAACATTTATTATAAATAAAATTAAGCAAAACAAGAAAAAAATATTGTTTTCATTATTTCAACAGATTCCTCATAGCCTCAGGCCAAGACTTCTCTCAGGGTGTCCAACTCTTTGGTGCTCTCACGCTATTCTAAGGCTACTTGCAAAAAGTCATATATCTTGGATATATCTAATTTATTGAGTAAGGCTACAGTTTGGTAGTTAGCTAGGATGTCCTTACCAAAGAATTGCCGGGAAGAAGTCTCAGGCCAAGACTTCTCTCAGACTGGCATACTGTTTGGGGCTGCGATTTATTTACTATTTTCTCATGTATTCTAGGGCTACTTTGCGAAAAGAGATATATCTTGCATACGTCTAGTCCATTGAGTAAGGCTACAGTTTGGTAGCCAGCTAGGATGTCCTTTCAGAAGAGGTGCCTCCTAGTTTCGTTCGCTATTCTATAACTGCCCACAAAATGGAGAACGTCCTCTCACAAGGTCTCATTAGCTGCATAACATAGGAAGATCTTCACGATGCGGTAAGCAGTTCAGCCGAAGGAGCTCCACTCGTGGGTTAAGCATCATTGACATCTCGACCACGTTGTGCTCCTTCCGAAAAAAGTTCTTCAGCTGAATGTTGAGTTGAGACAGAAACGGCTGTAAATCATCCTATGCAGTGATCCTATCGCTTGCTTTAAGAATCGCTCTAACTTTATGTCCATTTATTGAGATTAACTTATAACTGGGTTGGACGATATTGAAAAGTCATATGACAGCGCAGTACTTTATCTAAAACCTTTTTTGACATCAAAGGTGAAGTCGTTACCGACTTTAATGGAGCAGCAAACGTTGTCCTTCATCACCCTGCACAGACGGACATGTTTGGTAGGGATGTTAAGACTAGAGTACATAAGTAAGTAACTTATGTCCTGTATCCCCTTGTGAGTCCTAGGGCCTCTACTACGACTACACGCTATCGTATACGGTTTCTGGCAATGTGTCTGAGCTCTCCTCAGCTTTTCCCTAACGGCCATGCCTCCTTCTCGACTGTTCTGCGTCACATTCTCCTTGGACCACCAGGTCTTCTGCCACCCTGAGTTAAAGGGTGCCATTGTTATGTCCTGTATCCCCTTGTGGGTCCTAGGGCCTCTACTACGCCTACGCGCCATCGTGTACGGTTTCTGGCAATGTGTCTGAGTTCTCCCCAACTTTTCCCTAACTGCCGTGCCTCCTTCTCGACTGTTCTGCGCCATGTTTTCCGCGGACCGCCAGGTCTTCTGCCATCCTGAGTTAGAGGGTTCCATTGCATAGCATGGTTCGCTATGGAGCTGTCACCCTTTTGGAACGTGTGACCAATCCACTGCCACTTCCGCCGTTGGATAGTTGTGCCTATTGGTTCCTGACCCGTTCTCTCGTAAAGGTGTTCGTTAGAGATACGATTGGGCCAGAAAATCCTTAAGATATTGCGCAGACACCTATTAACGAACGTTTGCAGCTTTCTGGTGATAGTAGTGGTCACTCTCCACGTGCTGCAACCATATAGCAGCACGGATTCAACGTTGGAGCGGAACAGTCTTATTTTGGTGCTCAAACTGATTGCATTGCTTCGCCATATTTTGGACAACATCCCGAACGCGGACTTTGCTTTGGCGATCCTGTTGGCTATATCCAGTTCGGTTCCACCATCGGTCGAGACAATACTCCCAAGATACTGGAAATCCTCTACTCTCTCTACCGGTTGTCCAGCAATGCATATTTGAGCCGATGAGTTAGTTCCAAGGCTGATGATTTTAGTTTTTGTCGTATTAATTTTCAGCCCGACGACACCTGCCTCCCTCTCCACATCTGCTGTCATTTGGTGGAGGTCCATAATTCTGTGGGAGAGTAAGCATACATCGTCTGCGTAGTCAAGATGCTTCAGTTGAGATGTAAGACTCCATCGAATTCCTCCGTTTCCCGTCGACAAAGCGGCATGAAGCACATCGCTAATCACCAATAGGAATAATATTGGTGAAAGGATACAGCCTTGTCTTACCCCACTTTGGATCTCAAATTCCTCAGACAACCTTCCTCTGTGCAGAACGTGACATTTGGAGCCTTCATATGTAGCTTTGATAATAGCAATTAGTTTATCGGGAATGCCTCTCCTGCGTAAGGCACGCCAAATAAACTCCCTGTTGACACTATCGAACGCCTTCTCAAAATCGATGAACAGCAGGTGCAGTGGCGATCGATATTCAACACACTGTTCGATGATAATCCGCAGGGTGTTGATGTGGTCGGCACAGGAGGATCCAGAGCGGAAACCTGCTTGTTCGGCATCGAGTGTGTCTTCGAGATGTTGTTTGATTCGCTCAAGGATGATTTTAGCTATTATCTTAGCTACAGCAGGCAGCACGCAGATACCCCTCCAGTTTCCGCACTCCATTAAATTTCCTTTCTTAGGAAGCTTGACGATCATTCCCTTTTTCCACTCGTTAGGAAAGCTCTCAGCTTCCCAAGCTCTATCTATAAGTGGAAGCAGAAGCTCAGCCGATGTTGTTGGCGTTGCTCGTAAGAGCTCTGCTGGAATACCGTCAAGTCCTACCGCCTTGTTGGTTTTGAGTGCCTTGATCGCGGTAATGATCTCATCTTTACTGGGAGTCGTGGTGCGTATTCGGGAACTTCTCACCTCGGGCATCTCAGTCTGATTTGGGAGCATATCGCTAGCGAATACACGGTTCAAAACCGTAGCAAAATGCTCTTTCCATCTCTTGAGCTGGTCCTCATCCGAAATGAGCAAGGAGCCGTCTAGGCTTTTCACTAGGTATTGGCTGGAGCTGCGACCACCTGTCAGCTCTTTCGTGATTCTGTAGACAGTCCTGCTGTCGCACCTCCGTGCAGCTTCTTCTGCTTCTGTAGCCAGCGCGTTGATGTAGTTGCGCTTGTCACGTCGTACGCTACGCTGAACTTCTCTCATCTTCATGCGATATAGGGACTCTAGCTCGCTTCTCCCTGCTGCTGGGGTAGCTGCAACGCGAGCTTTTAGCTGTTTTCGTTCGTCAATCCGTCTCCAGGTATCCTCGGAAAGCCACGCCCTATGTCTTCCCTGCGATCGACCGACAATTCTTTCAGCACCAGATGTAAAAACATTTTTCACAGCACACCAATGGTCTTGGATGGTTGCGGGCATTGAGCTGCTGATTGCTTCCACACCTTGCGAAAAGTGCTCCCTTAATTGTTGGCGCACTGAGGGATCACTAAGTCTATCGATGTTGAACCTGGGCATTCTTGTGTTGTCGTGGGATCTTCGAACTGCAGCAGTGCGTAGTTGGAGAGTAGCTATCATAAGATGGTGATCACGTACTATCCCCACATCTGCCCCTCGTCTGTTTCGGACGTCCAGGAGACTACTTCTAAAGCGGCGGCTGATAGCAAAATGGTCAATTTGGTTGGAGGTTGCTTGCCTGTCATTGGAAACCCAGCTGACTTTGTGGCAGGTCTTGTGCTCAAACATGGTGCCACCTATCACAAGGCGGTTGGCATTGCAGAAATCCACAAACCTTTCGCCGTTGTCATTGCGGTTGCCTAGTCCATGCTTCCCGATTACATGCTTGAGCCCTTCGTTGTCGCTGCCTACCTTTGCATTCAAATCCCCCATCACTATGACAATGTCTCCATTTGGTGTTGTGTTGAAGACGGCGCTTAAGAGATTGTAGAAGCTCTCCTTTTCGTCCTCAGACGAACTATTCGTTGGGGCGTAACACTGTATGATGGTGACGCGTCGTACTCTAGTCCGGAATCTGGCCGTCAAAATCCTATCACCATGAGGCTGCCAGGAAATTAGGCCCTTGCGTGCTGTTGTTGTTAGCAGTAGTCCGACTCCATATTCCCGCGGACTTCCGGATGGTCTTCCAGAATAGAGTAGTACAGTGTTACGCGTTGGAGACTGGTACTCGCCCGCTTCTAACCATCTTACTTCACTTACCCCCAAAATGTCCAGTTTATATCGCATGAATTCCTTTTCCAGTTGGAGGAATCTGGCATTGTAAGGACCTTCTCTTCCCGAGTCGAGGAGCGTCTTTACATTCCAGAAACCTATATTTGTCCGAGTACAATAGCCAAAAGTCGTCAACATGTGATCAGTCCTTATCCGAGGCATAGTGTCGGTTTCAGTAGCGAGCTGGTTTCAGTAACGCAGGTTGCTGGCCCACGTTACCTAGCCTAGAATCAAGGCCCTAGACAACCCGCACTTACAATTTTGGCCTATACGTATAAGGGTTTATACGTATAGTTGCCCGGGGACCACCACTAGGAGGTAAAGTAAGCACTTCATCACGAACTTGATTGTTGCGCTACTGGCCCAAGCCAAGTTTTGGGCAGTCAGTAGTTTCCCGATCAATCGCAATGCAGGTCCCCAAACGGAACGTGTGACCAATAGACTGCCACTTCCGTCGTTGGATGGTTGTGCCTATTGGTTCTTGACCCGTTCTTTCCTAAAGGTGTTCGTTAGAAATACGATTGGGCCAGAAAATCCTTAAGATATTGCGCAGGCACCTATTAACGAACGTTTGCAGCTTCCTGGTGATAGTAGTGGTCATTCTTCACGTGCTGCATCCACATAACAGCACCGTTTCAACGTTGGAGCAGAACAGTCTGATTGCATTGCTTCGCCATATTTTGGACAACATCCCGAACGCGGAGTTTGCTTTGGTGATCCTGTTGGCTATATCCAGTTCGGTTCAACCATCAGTCGAGACAATACTCCCAAGATACTGGAAATCCTCTACTCTCTCTACCGGTTGTCCAGCAATGCATATTCGAGCCGATGAGTTTGTTCCAAGCCGACGACGCCTGCCTCCTTCTTCACATCTGCTGTCATTTCGTGGAGATCCATAATTCTGTGAGAGAGTCAGCACACATCGTCAGCGTAGTCAAGTTGTTTCAGTTGAGATGTAAGAGTCCAACGAATTCCTCTGTTTCCCGTCGACAAAACTGCTCGAAGCACATCGCTAATCACCGATAGGAATAGTATTGGTGAAAGGATACTGCCTTGTCTTACCACACTCTGGGTCTCAAATTCCTCAGACAACCTTCCTCTGTTCACAACGTGACACTTGGAGCCTTCATATGTAGCTTTGATAACAGCAATTAGTTTATCAGGAATACATCTCCTGCGTAAGACACGCCAAATAAATTCCCTGTTGACACTATTGAACGCCTTTTCAAAATCGATGAACATCAGGTGGCGTGGCGATCGATATTCAACGCACCTTTCGATGATAATCCGCAAGGTGTTGATGTGGTCGGCGCAGAGCGGAAACCTGCTGTTCGGCATCGAATGTGTCTTCGAGATGTTGTTTGCTTCGCTCCAGGATGGTTTTATCTATTATCTTAGCTACAGCAGGCAGCACGCAGATACCCCTCCAGTTTCCGCACTCCGATAAATTTCCTTTCTTAAGAAGCTTAACGATCATTCTCTTTTTCCACTCGTTAGGAAAGACTTAGCTTCCCAAGCCCTCTCTATAAGTTTTTTCTTTTTTTTTTACGCCGGGAGGTGGTAATCTTCAAAAGACGAAACTGAGCCCGTACTCAGTAACAGTGTGGGGCTTTTCCCCACTAACCCCTTCTCCCTTCTTCCCGTTTTCCCTGCGGTTGCGCCATCTTGGCTTTTCATCGCATGGCGGGGAGGAGCCAGCCTAATTGCGATCTAGTCACTTGGACTAATAAGGAATTTTTTCCTGACATCTACGTCATTGAATGAGATCCACCATCTGGTGTATCTTTTTTTTCAGATTTGCTATGTTATGCATCTATATATACTTTTTTCTTTTTTCTTATACTTCTAAAGTTAAGTTAAATCGAGAGGTTTTATTCATTTGAGCCTTCGTAATTGATTTTCATTATTCAAAAGTTTTCGCGCATCTAAGTTTATATGCTCTTCTAGTCTTCAAGTCTCGATGAAGGTCAATGTTCCTTATGAACCAAGGTGCATTTACTATATTTCGAAGCACCTTATTTCTGCAGCTCTGTAAGTGGAAGCAGAAGCTCAGCCGATGTTGGCTGTTCGTAAGAGCTCTGCTGGAATACCGTCAAGTCCACCCGCCTTGTTGGTTGTGAGTGCCTTAATCGCTGTAGTAATCTCATCATTACTGGTAGTCATGGGGCGTATTCGGGAACATCTCACCTCGGGCATCTCAGTCTGATTTGGGAGCATATCGCTGGCGAATACACGGTTCAAAACCGTAGCAAAATGCTCTTTCCATCTCTTGAGCTGGTCCTCATCCAAAATGGGCAAGCAGCCGTTTAGGCTTTTCACTGAGTGTTGGCTGGAGCTGCGAACACCTGTCAGCTCTTTTGTGATTCTGTAGACTGTCCTGCTGTCGCACCTCCGTGCAGCTTTTCCTGTTTCTGTAGCGCTTTCATGTAGTTGCGAATGTCACGTCGCACGCTACGCTGAACTTCTCTTATCTTCATGCGATATAGGGATTCTAGCTCGCTCCTCCCTGCTGCTGGAGTAGCTGTAATGCGAGCTTTCAGCTGTTTTTGTTCCTCGGAAAGCCACGCCCTATGTCTTCCCCGTGATCTACCGACAATTCTTTCAGCACCAGATATAAAAATATTTTTCACAACACACCAATGGCCCTGGATGGTTGTGGGTAGTGAGCTGCTGATTACTTCCAAACCTTGCGAAAGGTGCTCCCTTAATTGTTGGCGCACTGAGGGATCACTTAGTCTATCGATGTTGAACCTGGGCATTCTTGTATTTTCGTGGGATCTTCGAACTGCAGCAGTGCGTTATTGAAGAGTAGCTATCTTAAGATGGTGATCTCGTACTATCCCCACATCCGTCCCTCGCCTGTTTCGGACGTCCAGGAGACTACTTCCTAAGCGGCGGCTGATGACAAAATGGTCAATTTGGTTGGAGGTTGCTTGCCTGTTGTTGGAAACCCAGCTGTCTTTGTGGCAGGTCTTGTGCTCAAACATGGTGCCACCTATCACAAGGCGGTTGGCATTGCAGAAATTCACAAAACGTTCGCCGTGGTCATTGCGGTTTCCTAGTCCATGCTTCCTGATTACATGTTTGAGCCTTTCGTTATCGTTGCCTATCTTGGCATTCAAATCCCCCAGCACTATCAAAATGTCTCCATTTGGTATTGTGTTGAAGACGGCACTTAAAAGACTGTAGAAGCTCTCCTTTTCGTCCTCAGACGAGCCATCACAATGAAACCCCTGGTTTGATGAGGAATACCGGCAAGCACATGCAGCAAAACAAGAGGCGTATAGAGCGGTGCTGCATAGAAGGACTAGAGCTGCTCGCGATCTCTATGGGCGGAGGAGAAAAGAGAAACATCGACTTCTCAGACAGAAGAAAAGAAGAACCGCTCGATCGGGGAGATTAAGAGATTTTATTGCGGGAATGATGCTCGAAAATGTTAGCAAAATTTTGAAAAAACATGCCAGGGGTTTCAAAGACAGAACAGAAATCTGCAGGGACGAAAATGGGGATGTAGTAGTAGAATCGCAGCCAGTGCTGAGGATATGGAAGGAACACTTCTGCAGACTGTTAACCGGCGACGATGATCAATATTCTGCCATCAGGCAGAATAAGCTATTAACAGTGGCGCCGTGGCGTAAGTGATTAGTGTATCGGATCACTGCGCATGAGGTTCCAAGTTCGAATCCCAGAAAACACCAAAAAGTTTTTTCACGGTCCCACCTCTCGCGAGCGTCCGACAAACATCCGAGAGTATTGTTGTCACGAAAAAGCTTCTCAAATCGCCGTTCGGATACGGCACTAAACTGTAGGTCCCTTACATTCGTGTGAAAATATAGCGCACATATTTATTTATTTTATTAGTGACGACGGTAGTCAAGATTCCAGTTAAACCTGGCAGAATTAGATGAGGACAACAATATCTAAATTTAAATCCAACACGATGCTGGAGCAGACAGCCTTGCCGCAGAACTTTTCAAGACATGAGGAGATGAGTTGGTAGGAGCAGGAGTTTTAGATAAAACCCATGATTATGAAATCTATACGCGACAAGCCTTTAACCATTTTAAAATTGGTTATGATAGCGTGTATAGAGACAAGTTATACAGTCAGCATCCTGACAACACGCAAGTCTGTGCAGGATGACGATGAAAAACTCTCTCTGCTTCATCAAAGTCAGTTAGAACCACCGAACCCCTCGATCTCAAGAAAGGTCTTAGACAAGGTGATGCGCTATCATGTGATCTCTTTAACATAATAATTGAGAGACTTGTACGAAACTCAAAATCCAAGACCTCATGTACAATGTTTATCAAGATTGTACAACTCCTTACATACGCCGATGGCGCTGACATAGTCGTAAGAACTCAGCATATGCGAGTATTGAGATCGTCGCAGCAAATATGGGTTTAGCGCCGAATAAAAACAAAACAGCAATGCTGTCTACAAAAAAAAGACACCTAAGACAGCGCAAAAGACAGTTGCAATTCTGAGGCATGGACTTTGTCAAAATCACATGAGGATGCCCTTGGTTGCTTTGGGAGTAAGAGTTAAGAGTTTCAGTTCTTCGAGTAATCTTTGGTTCGATCTGTATAGACGGCGAGTGAAGGAAAAGGTACAATGCCGAAGAATACGACTTATACAAGGACATCGGCTTAGCCAGAAGAGTTCACATACAGCGACTAATATGGCTGGGTCAAGTAGAGTGGACGGAGTCCAACGTTCCAGCTCGGAAAATCTTCGAATCTACCTCGAGCGGGCCGCAGGTGGAGCAAACAAGAGGAGGGAGACCGCAGCCAACTTGGCCTGCGAAACTGGAGACTATTGGCTTGTAGTCGTACTGCTTGAAGCGGTTTGTAGGTTGCAGCCCAGCCCCACCCCGGACTACAGCGCCACCTAAGTAAGTAAGATGAAAGATAAAGAAGGACGGAAGTGCAAGAGAGCCAAAGAAACATTTTAGAAATTCTCTGAGCCGTGTGCTATAGGTAGACGAACAACCATGGAATTTGCATGTACGGCCGTTGAAATAAGAAAACCGGTAAATAAGGTTAATTTTTTTATGACGGTCATAAGTAAATATTTTTTGTAATGACCTCCTAACGCAGGTATGTTAAACTCGTTTAGCATCACGGTCTTCATAAAACAGTTTACAATAAAGAAGGCTAGGGGCAAGGTTTCTTTTTTACTAAATTCATTCATTTTCGAATAACTTAGCAACCAAGCCGCTGAGTACCATACACGCCCCACGAGTCGAGTATTTGACACGTCTGAGCAGAAGATATGTATGCCCTAATTACTGTAATAACCCTAAATCTGTGAGTTTTGTAATTATGCAATTCTCATTACCTGCTTGCACATTTCTACCTGCAACAAATGACCACTGATCACACTAATCACCCGACCGAGGTAACTTCTGAAGTAATTTCGTAAGCCTAGTTCAGTTTGTGATCTTCATTCGTAGATATCAGTTGTGTGCTCAAGGACCTCTCTCTGAACGCAAAAATAAAATCAAGGAAAGAACTTACAAAAATTCTTGAAAACATTTTCATAAAGTTAAACGAAACATCAAAATGGCTGATCAAATCAAGAAGAGTCTAGAGTCAACAAGGAGTGTAAAAGTACGAGGAGGTGGCTCTGTCCTCAAGGGCCGCAACTATGGCGGCATTCAAATGCACGATGTACCGGCATGTCATGGTGGCTCTGCCGTTGAAGGACCTTCAAAGTTGCTAGTCTCGAATTTGGATTACGGAGTTTCGGAGAAGGACATTCGCGAGCTGTTTGCTGAATTCGGACCGCTGATGAATGCGTCGGTCCACTATGACAGATTCGGATGTTCAATGGGAATGGCAGATGCAATCTTTAACCGGAGGACTGATGCGATGAAGGCATTGAGAAAGTACAATGGAGTATATTTAGACGGCCGTCCCATGAATATCCTGCTCACCACATACGAGATGTCATCGAAAGTACCAATTCAAGCCCGCTTAGGAGGTAAATCAAGCAGACCGTGGACGCTGGTAGATAATACCCGCCGGGATCGTATAGCTGAAGCACAACAAGGTTCAGCACCACATATAAGAGGAAACCCAGGGTTACCACGGACACAGGTTGATAATACCCGAAGAAGTGATTTCGACGGCCCACTACCAGGTTCGGCCCTACGCAAAGGTGTAGGCCACAGGTTACACCGGGCACAAGTTAGCAATACCCAAAGTGGTGACTTCGATGGCCCACAACGAGATTCCGTACCATGCACAGGTGGAGACCCAGGGTTACCACAGGCACAGGTTGATAATACCCAAAGAAGTGATTTCGATGGCCCACTACCAGGTTCGGCTCCACGCAAAGGCGTAGGCCACAGATTACACCAGGCACAGTTTGGCAATAGCCAGGATGGTGATTTAAGTGGCCCGCAACGGAGTTCAGTACCATGCACAGGTGGAGACACAGGATTACCGTGGACACGGGTAGATAGTACCCGAAGGGATCGTACAGCTGACGCACAACAAGGTTCACTACCAGTCACAGAAGAATACCCAGGGTTACCACAGCCACAGGTTGATAATGCCCAAAGAGGTAATACCGATGGCCCACTACCAGGTTCGGCTCCACGCAAAGGCGTCGGCCACAGATTACACCGGGCACAGTTTGGCAATAGCCAGGATGGTGATTTAAGTGGCCCGCAACGGGGTTCAGTACCATGCACATGTGGAGACCCAGGATTACCGTGGACACGGGTAGATAATACCCACCAGGATCGTATAGCTGGTGCACAACAAGGTTCACTACCAGTCACAGAAGGATACCCAGTGTTACCACAGCCACAGGTTGATAATACCCAAAGAAGTGATTTCGGTGGCCCACTACCAGGCTCAGCTCCACGCAAAGGCGTCGGCCACAGATTACACCGGGCACAGTTTGGCAATAGCCAGGATGGTGATTTAAGTGGCCCGCAACGAGGTTCAGTACCATGCACAGGTGGAGACCCAGGATTACCGTGGACACGGGTAGATAATACCTGCCGGGATCGTATAGCTTGCGTACAACAAGGTTCACCACCACTCTCAAGAGGAGACTCAGGGTTACCACAGGTACAGGTTGGTAATACCCCAAGATGTGAATTCGATGGCCCACTACCAGGTTCGGCCCCACGCAAAGGTGTAGCCCACAGGTTACAACAGGCACAGGCTGGCAATACCTGCATAGGTAGCCCACTATCAGATTCAGTACCGTGTTCATTAATACATCATAATGCACCCAAAACTCCAGAGCTGACCGCAGAAGAACTAGACGCCGAACTGGATGCTCAAATCAATGAGCAAAGCCCTCCAGTCCCACAAAACGAAGCCTAGCCAATCATCAATATTGAAATGATGACATAGACAGTCAGCTTTAAATTATGTACCCATTTCTTGTAATTCACTATACAACATTTATTATAAATAAAATTAAGCAAAACAAAAAAAAAAATATTGTTTGTATTATGTTAACAGATTCCTCGGCCAAGACTTCTCTCAGGGTGTCCAAGTCTTTGGTTGGAGCTCTCACGCTATGCTTAGGTTACTTGCAATATGTCTTGGGTACATCTAAATCATTGAATGAGGCTACAGTTTGGTAGTCAGCTAGGATGTCCTTACCGAAGTAGTGCCTCCCAGTTTCTTTGTAGATTGGTTAAGAGCCAACAAAATGGAGAACGTCTTCTTCCAAGGTTGCATTAGCTGCATAACATAGGAAGATCTTCACGATGCGGTATGCAGCTCAGGCGAACGAGCTCCAACAGCATCACTGATATCTAGACCACGCTGTTTCTATCCCGAAAATACTTATTCAGATGAATGTTGAGTTGAGATCTTTAAGAATCGCTCTCTGAACTTTATCTCCACCGTTGAGATTAACTTATAACTGGCTTGAACGGTATTAAAGAAGTCACATGACAGCACATTACTTTGTCTTAAACCTTTTTTAACATCAAAGGTTTCAGTGAAGTCATTACCGACTGTGATGGAGCAGCGAGGGTTGTCCATCGTCATACTGTACAGACTAATAAGTTTGGTATGGATGTCAAAACTGAACTTGGCTCTATATAGCACTACTCTATGGAAGCTGTCATAGGCAGTCTTGAAATCGGGGTAAATGATGCCTCTATAATTGGCACAGTTGGGAGGGTATCTTTTCTTGCGGGTCGGCCAAATGATGCTGAGACTCCATTCATTAGACATGCACTCGTCTGACCAAATCTTAGAGATGAGTTGGTGCGAGTTCTCTACAAATTTATCACCAACAGCTTCAGTAGGTAACCTGTTAGGTCCAACAGCCTTGTTGACTTCAGCTTGGATATTTGATATCCTCACTTCGTTTTGGTGATGAAAATGTTGGCTATTGTCGTCTGCGTTGAATGGTTTATTTTGCCTGACAGCAGGATGTTAGTCTTCGTCGCCGTTATACAGTCTGCAGAAGGAGTTTTTCCATATTCTCAGCACCGACTGTGATTCTACTACGAGGCTTCCAATTTCATCTCTACAGATTTCTGTACGGGTATTGCTCCTCTAAGACGTTCTTTTTATCTTTTGGTAAAACTTCCGTACGTTGTTCCAGGAGTATAAGCTCGCAATATTCTGGATCGCGTGCTTCTCGTGCTCTTTCTTCTTCTTTTGGAGAAGCCGATGTAGTTCCCGTCTCTTATGCTCGTATAGCTCACGAGCAGCTTTCGTCTTCCTTTGCAGCAATAGACAGGGTACCACTCTAAGGATTTTGTCTGAAAGGCAAGCCCTGGGTATGCCCCTCGCTACGTGTAAGTATCTACTAAAGCTGAATGCTATTAGCACGACTAACCTCAGATGGGGAAACGGCTCAACGTGTCACATTTCGAGACAGATCTGACCTAAGCTGGATCAAAAACGTAGTGCCGATCTGATCAAGTCAAAGCATACACAAATCAGCTGCGTTGTCGGTATTCTCACTGGACACTGTCTTATAGGCAAACACGCCCAAAGACTTGGTCTCTTCTCCAACGACTTCTGCAGAAGCTGTAGGGACGAGGAGGAGGAGGAAACCATCCTTCACCTCCTATGCACATGTCCAGCCCTGTCGCATAAAAGAATGCTCCATCTAGGGTCCCCCTTCCTCTGCGATCTGGCGTCCTTGGACGTCATGAGCATCCATCGCTTTGTCAAAAGCTCCGGTTGGTTTTGTTAGTCCCTGAGTGGCCTAATGGTTTGATCCATGGTATCACAAAGGACCTTCACTGGTCTAAGTGTGTCTGCACTCTCGTGTGGACAGCCAACCTAACCTAACCTAACCTTGCACCAGCACTTGGTTTGCTGCTTGTACTCGCCGGCACGAGTAAGTATCCATTCCATGATAAACACTACTGCAAGTGCTTAGAACTACTTGGTTGACTTCTTGCAAGTTGGTCACCGTCGCGTTCGGTTCGAATTTATCAACTTTTCAAGAAGTGTAGTCTCATTTGTTCACATCAATATTTACTTTTTAGAGGCATCGTACGAAGTAAAGCCCCGGCCAATATTCTCTTATTCGAGACAGAAGAAGGTCACCAAATAGTGTCATTAGCCCTTCAACCTCAATAAATACCCAACACCGTAGCGACCCTTAGATACAAGAAGTTCACAGTGTACCCATGCATTAAAACCACAAAGCCTCCCTTGTGTCCGTCTAATCAAAAGTGGATTTGATTCAATCTCAAAGCATCTATTTTCTAAAACGAGTCACAAACGATATCCAATTTAAGACAGAACGACAGTCAATTGGTGAATTTTCCGCTTGACCTGTTCACCAGAGATTCCGCCTTGAACTCCGACATCGACATACATTCGTCCACTGTGCTGCGTCTTCATTGATTTTATGTGCCTGGCTCTGTGGTTAAATGATTATTCACGCTCAACGATTCCACAATTAACCTTGATCCCACAAAATGTCCTGTGAACCGCTTTGTACTTCTTGTTCAGCGTATCCCCGCAGCATCATCACCCACTCTAAGCGGGTTGCTACAAAGAACAATGGCGCGGATCTAATGCCTTTTGTGCGTTCTCTCTTAATTTACTTTCGTTGAATTTCAAATTTGATTTGAACTCAATTTTGCTCGTAAAAAGGATACACGGAGCCTGTAGAAGGAGGCAACGCCAGTCGGGCAGGGAAATACTCCAACAGGTTTTTCACATTAAGGCGATTAAGCCCCGCGGTGATGATGGGTGCGTAGGCGAGACGTCACCAAATCGAAATTATTCAAACGGATTTCTACCCGTCACACAGAGGGAGGATGAAGAAGAAATTATAATTTTTCCGTCTTGATAAACCACAAGAACGACCGAATTAGTGGTGCGGGTGGCGTGTCATCCCATTCGTGGTTCAATTCAATTTACCTTCAAACGATTCACGCAAAAGGTAAACCACGTATAACGATCATGAATAAATTTCCATCCATAAATTCGACGACACACACACAGCAGAGATATGGCTAGATATGGTTTGATGGGTACATAGATAGACGGATGTAATGGTTGGAGGTGGGCGCTTGAGTTTGGCGTTTTTCCTGTCATTTCCCGACACAAAAAGGTCGACATCTTTGCGCTCAACGAAACAGGATGCTGCTCTGTATGACAAAAGGTGGATGTAACCTGTCAAGGCATTAATGCAAAAATCGATTCCTCATCTATTTATTTATTTTGCGACGAACGACAACAACAATTGCTGATCACGAATTTCATGATTGAAAGAATGTTCCAACAAGGATTAACTGCTGTAGTGAATTACTCAAGAGCAGAGATAACATTTTCAATCGGGTTGCGTGGTGGTGCTGTGGGTGTTATCTGCGGGATGTATTTCCACACACGTTGATGACATTGTAAATTGATTTCGAATACAATTGGATTATGGAGTGAAAGGTGTGTAACCAAGTGAGTGTGTTCATGTCTGCGTCCAACGGTGTGAGAATAAGAAACAAATTTTAATTGAACATGTAGCAGTAACACTTTCTATATTTTCATATAATTTTGCATTGTTATTACTTTTCATTTATTTTTAATTTTGTTAATTCAAATTGTTATATAATGAATAATGAATTTTGTTAATTTTAATTTTTCTTTGCCAAACTTGGGTACATCACCCTATAAAATGTTCTTAGAACTTTCGTTAAAAGCGCCATGTCAGCTGTTAAAGCTTTCTTTTAAGATCGATTTTGTGAAAGCTCCATTTCGGCGCTATAAATGAGCAGCCGAAATGTGGGTCTCTTTGCTTGATCTCTGAGCGTTCGAGCAAAGTACTTTCGTGACTTCCTAGAAGATTTTGCCGGTTGCTTTCGTGTGCTTGAATTTGACGATTGTGAATTTGTCTTGGCCATTTCCTATGACTGTTAACGATAGTTGAATTTAATTACATAAGAGAAAATTATACCGAGGTATATACATTTGTATTACAGAGGTATAAGTCTCCTCAACATCGCATATAAAATCATGTCTGCCGTATTATGTGAACGCCTAAAACCGATCGTCAACAACCATCTTATCTTATCTGTGCATCTTATCAGTGCGGTTTCAGGCCGGGAGAACTCTCGCTGCTCCATCAAAGTCGATAAGAACATCACCGAACCGTTCGATGTCAGGAAAGGTCTTAGACAAGGTGACGCGCTATCATGCGGTCTCTTTAATATAGTACTTGAGAGAATTGTACGAAACTCACAAGCCAACACCGGAGGTACAATCGTTTACAAGTCTGTACAACTACTCGCTTATGCCGATCACATTGACATAATCGGAAGAACTCAGCGGGCCGTCAATGGGGCATTTACCAGTATTGAGAACGAGGCAGCAAAGATGGGTCTAGCGGTCAATGAAAGCAAAACAAAATATATGCTGCCTACAAAAAAGGACACCCAACATCGGCGTCTTGGACAGAACGCCACAATAGACAGATATAATGTTGAGGTAGTAAATGATTTTGTCTACCTAGGCTCTATGGTGAACTCCGCAAATGACATCAGTAGGGAAATCACACGAAGAATTACTCTTGCCAATCGTTGTTTCTATGGGCTAAAACGGCAATTGGGTAGCAAAGCCCTATCTCGAACTACTAAGGTAATTCTTTATAAGACATTAATCATCCCAGTCCTGCTGTATGGTGCAGAGGCATGGGCTTTGAGAAAACCGGATGAGGATGCCCTTGGTTATTTCGAGAGAAAAGTTCTTCGAGCGATCTTTGGTCCCGTCTGCATAGACGGTGAGTGGAGGAGAAGGTACAATGCCGAGCTATACGGCATGTACAAGGACATCGACTTAGACAGAAGAGTTCACATACAGCGACTAAGATGGCTGGGTCATTTAGAGTGGATGGAGCCCAACGTTCCCGCTAAGAAAGTTTTCGAATCCGCCCCGGATGGACGACGCAGTAGAGGACGACCTCACGGTAGGTGGCGCAAACAAGTGGAGGGGGACCTCAACCAACTTGGCGTGCGCAACTGAAGGCAGCTGGCTCGTAATCGTGCTAGCTGAAGAGGTTTGTTGGTTGAGGCCCAGGTCCACCCGGGACCGTAACGCCATCTAAGTAAGTAAGTATATACATTTGTATTTTTTTCATAATCTCCTCTTTTCTTCCAAAATAAATTAAGTCAAAACGGAACCCGGACTTTTACTGAGATAAAGCATCTCTACAAATGGCGCCCAATTAGTGGATTGATTATGACGGAGGAAAACGAGAAAACCCCAGCAATTCGTCGAAGTGAAAGAGTAGCAGAACGAGTTAACCCAATGGCCAACTTCTCACCGGAACAAGTTAAGCAGCTATTGTCGGTCCTGTCTGCAAACAACAACCGGTCCGGCTCCTTTACTACGTGCACGACCCGATTTCGAGGGGAAAGAGATGCAACAAAGGTAGAAGAGTTTATATCTGCCATCACAACTTTTAAAGAGCTGGAGAGAATCAGTGACGCTGACACCATAAAGGCTATGCCTATGCTATTAGAAGATTACGCTGCATCTTGGTGGATTGGAGCAAAGGACAACGTGTCCTTGTGTGTTTGCGAGCAGTTTTCTCTCCACCCAAGCCAGCATGGCGAGTGCTTCTCGAAATCATGGACGTGAAACAGCAGAACAACGAGCCGATCGATAGCTTCGTCTGTAAAAAGCGACTCCTGTTTTCCCAGCTTGAGGAAAGTGTCAAAGAGGATATGCAGCTAAACATGATTTATGGCCTGCTGAATCAAAAAAATAGAGAACAAGTACCTCGAGAAGCTGTTAATTCCTATGCGAAGTTACTCCAGCTAGGAAGAGAAGCGGAACTTGTAATCGCGGAAAATAAAAAGCCTTCTCCTGCTATTTCTGAGAAAATTGAGCCAAAGGGGCTAGAAAGATCGGATAAACGCTGTACGTTTTGTAGAAGACGTGGGCACGTAGCAGAGCAATGTTTTAAAAAGAAGAGTCTGCAAGAGAATGCTACCCATCTGTCTACAAGACCCGCATTTGCTTGATATGGTTTCGGTACCCCTGGTGTTTAACGAGCTAATTGTGCAAACTGCACTAATAACGTTAAAAAGGAAAGTCCGAAATATTTGGACTTCAATTTGATTTCCACTACGGTGATCGAACGAAAAGCACGAAAGAAGTGGCAAATCACTCATGCACCGCAGCATAAAACGGTCCTTAACCGACTATGTAATCGGCTTAGATATAGTATTCGCGAATTTAAAAGCAAAAAGATAGCGACCTACCTTGAAAATCTCTCTGGTGAAAGAGAATCAAATTTATCGCTTTGGAAAGCGCTAAAGGGCATCCGGAAACCTCAAATGCAAGCACCACCAATTCGGAAAATCGATGGAAACTGGGCCAAGAGCGACAAAGAAAAGGCAGAACTTTTTGCATTGCACTTAGAAGACACGTTTAAGCCATTCGACGGCCCTTCGTTAACGCCCGACTCCCCAGTCACGACATCTGACAACTTTAAAGTAAAAAAAGTTGCATTGATTGAACTGAGGGAAGTGATTAAAAAAAAAAATTTAAAGACAAAAAAAGCTCCGGGTTACGACTTGGTAACGGCGCAGGTAGTCAAGGAATTGCCGAATAAAGCTATTATCAAACTGCTCTACTTGATCAACACTTCGTTCAGATTGCTTTATGTTCCGAGGCAATGGAAAGTCGCCGAGATTATAATGGTCCCGAAATATCTGTCAAACTATGACAAGCTAAACACAAGTTTTTTGGTGGCACTATAGTTCCAAGTTTATTTTAAATTAATTCATTGAACAAAATTCATAAAAGTCCTTTAAATCGGTGTATTAGCTTTGTTTCACTACGTGCGCAGTAAATTTCATTTAAAATCGCTCCTTAAACTTGTTAACTTCACTCCTTTATCTCGCCCACCATAAGCCTTTGTTATTCGTGCCCTATGAACAAAAGAGATTTGAGTCGCATCTTACGCTCCACAGTTAAAATCGGCGCAAATCAACCAATTTCACCTATTATGGCACAAACACAAACACCCGAAACAAAACACAATACCAAGTTGTCGTTTGAAAAGATGATGAAAAGGGAGATGAAGGAATTAAGACAGTGGATTCAGGATGAAATGAAGAAGCTGACCGAGAAACTGGATAAAATTGAAAGCGATTTTAACCAACGTTTCACTGATGACAGCCTAGCCGTAGCAAACCTGACTTTAAGAGTCCAACAGCTGGAAGCAAGAACATCGGAACCCCCCTCCAACAATGCACTACTCATCCAACGCTTAGACGAACTAGAACGCGACAAATTTTCCACAAATGCAATCATACGTGGTATTCCGAAAAAAGAGAATGAAGATTTGCATGAATTATTGTCAGATTTATGCCATTCCGTCGATTGCACACAAACACCTTACCTGCAAAACCTTTATCGCACGAAATCCAAAATCAATGGCGATGACATCAACACCTCTATTGTCATCAAATTTAACACCGTCACCGAATAGAATAACCTGCTGCGATCTATCCGTCATCGATGGACCGTAAAAAAAGAAAATCTTTGTTTACATGATGTAAAGCTTAACTCTGACAGCCGCATCTATGTAAATGAAAGCTTAACGACGACCAACCACTTGATCTTACGAAAAGCTCTTGTTCTCAAGCGGCGAAAGGTTCTCTCGAGTGTTTTCACCAGAAGCGGGAGAGTTTATGTGCGTGTCACTGGAGCAGAAAAAGCACTTTTAATTACATCAATCGAAAATTTGGATACAATTATTGCCGATCAAACATCGAACGAGCCGGTGAACGATGATGGAAAATCGTAAGCTTCGTACTACGCAAAATTATTATCACTTATATAATTATCTCTATACTAACTTTGCTTTAATTTGTCTCTTATTTTTAAATTACTTTTTGAATTTCAGCCAAATATCTGAACTTATTACTCACTTCGCTTATTTCTTATTCTCGGTAGTTTTGTGTCTTGGCGGAGGGTTCCATTTCTCGTTTTTTGAAAACGATTAGCAACAACAATAGCACTGCGCCTGACCGCATAAACAATATGCGCGCTATGCTTAATATTCTATGTAACCAATGCAGTGGGCTTCATGTATGTCATCTTAATGCACAAAGCCTTTACCCAAAAATAGATGACTTTAGGTATGTGTTTGAGGGATCAAATATGGACGTCATTTGTGTATCTGAGACCTGGTATAGTGCCAAATTATCTGATGATCTGTGTAACTTAAAGGGGTATAATTTGATTCGTGCTGATAGAAATGATCAAAGAGGCGGAGGTGTGGCTATCTATATTCGCAGTTCAATCAATCATAGGTTTGCCTTAAGCTCAGATACTTCTTTCCCTATTGAATATTGTTTTGTCGAAATCTTGAACGGGCGAAACAAATGTTTGGTGTAGTATACCGGCCTAACAAAAATGTTGATCTTTCTAATCTCTACACATTACTTGAAAACATTTCTTCTAGCTATTCAGAAGTTTTCATATGCGGTGACTTGGGGGGCTGGGCCCCAAAGACGTCGAAAAAAGGGATGCGGTCACGTCATTTCAGCAAAGCTGAATTTTTGTATATGGGTAGTTTACTTGTTTATATAACATATTTTACCACTGCCAGACATTTTGGCCGGGTCTAACATCATGCCAGACGCAAGCGAAGTTTGAATGTCGCTACTAAAGCGATGTGCGACAAATGTATCTAATAGCCGATTTTCATCGAAACTATTGAAGCATTTGAAAACTTACTAGGTGTGTCTTATAGGAAATTAAATTCTAAATAAAATAGTTCATACACAAAATTTTCATATATCCAGTAGAACAGAAAATATTTTAAAAAGAGTCAGTAGCCGCGATACGAAACCATTTGTTTCGTATTAAGATATCATTTTCCTACAAAATGCATCATATGTCTTCGCCCTTCGGCTGTTCTACCTGGGAAAAACGAAACAATCATGCTTTCAATAATTTGCGATTTTTTTTATTGGGTTATATAAATGATTTGGAAGAATATAACTTCCTGTATTACGGTATTTTAATCTTGTATACCATCGTCTTCTTCGTCGTCAGGTTCAGATCCATCATCACCTACATTAAAGAATTTAACAATTTTTTTTGTTTGCATGGAATAATCAATATGCAATAATATTGCAATAAAAATAATGCATTATAATATTCATAATGTATGTACCTGAACTCTCGTTTTCATCATAAATATCAGGAGGTTGGATTACAACGTCTTTCACTAAAGCAGGTAATTGATCACCGTCGAACCAAAGAAACTCATATACACCATTAGATTCTAACCATCCATTTTCAATTGGGGATAAATTAGTTGAATTTTTTAAATGTGCATTTCTCCAAACACGGTGGCAAATTTCCAGCGTCAACATTTTTAAATTTTTTATGGAAATCATCATTCATGTTCATTGCATTACATGTTTTTGTAAATATCTCATATCTGGATTTATTGACGTAATGTATATTACGGATATTATACAAACGACATACAAGCTCCTCTAAGACTTCAAAAACTTGTTCCCTTGAGCCTTATACATGTACATCCAAAGTACCAAGCAAGATCAGTAAATGCTTTTTGATATTTGTGGGATTCATTCAATTGTATAAAAGGTCTTCGTTTTCCTTTTCTGTAAAATGTAGCATAATAATCGCAACCAGATGCTGCATGAAATCCTGGTAAAGAATTACACAAAGACTCGCCTAGAGCATTAAATAATTTGGATAAATCTACAAATCGTCGTGAACGAACGCCAACCTCCTTCCAAATGTTCAGAGAGCTCTTTAAATGTTCCATGTTACCTAACATAATCACAATAACGTCTGTATCTGAGCATTTTATTAAAACATTTGCATCTTGATCGATGTTGCAAATATGGTAGATGATTTTGGTGTCAGCTTCTTCATGTTTTACACAAGATAAATTGTCTTCCACAGTTTTTTTCACTTTTCCATTGTCAGTTTTAAAACAGTAACAAAAGTCATAATTTGTTGAGGTTGTCCAAGCTATCTCTCAGAAGATGTTCGCTATCTTCGATAGATGGTGAAAAATAACGATCAAAATGATATCGATTCTGGATGCAGAATACCTAGTAGCCACTTGCAATATTTGTTTTTGAGATGTTGCCTAATGTTTTTGGAACTTCCTTTAAGAGATGCAGTATGAAAAAGCCATCGATAATTACCATATCAATATTGCGTACTGCCTGACTATCAACTTTTGCCTCCAACAATTTCATGAGAACAGATTTATCGGTTTTACAAACTGTTCCATCTAAATGGCACATTGATAAAGGAACAGGCATCAAAGGATACGATAAAACTTTTGCAATATCTATATATTGTTCCAGAGTATTGCTATAGGGTTTGGTGCTGCTCGTCCTGTTGCAATGTTATATAAGAAATTGTTACTCAGTTCTGGTGCAAAAGGATTTATATTTTGTTTAATGTAATGCATAAAATTCTGAACTACTTCTTTCCAAGTCTGCTGTAATATCTTGAGCTTTATGCAATCCACATTCCTCAAATACGTGCGATATTATCGTTGATCTTATGCTGTGACTTTTAGACCAGCGTTGACGAGCAAATATCGAATTGGTGAAATGTATAACTCCTGTCAATCTTTTTGCAGCATCTGCATTTTATCTGTTCCAACGTCAAATCTATTGGCTGTCTAGATAATGCTTTTTCGGTTCTTTTCACAACGAAGGACCTGCTCTCAAAAAGTTCTCTTAGTCCTGGGTGAGGTTCGTCGATTTTTAATAAATTATCGTGGTACTTGACCAACCACCGTGCGTGCGATTTTGGGCAATATGTATTTAAATAATTCGAAATCTGCAGTACGAATGCTTCGTGTCAAAATTCAATAATAATTAACATCATCTACATAAATCATGTAGAACTGCGGTGTTTTGCCAAACTGTCCATTAATCGTTGCTTCTTGATATGCATTATATTTTCTAAACAATTGTATAAGGTAAGGATGGTCAATAGTGGGACTTGATGTCTGTGTAGATTGAAAGTCATTAAGATAACTGATTATATCATCGCCAATTTCTATTTGTTCTTTCTTCATAAAACTTTCAAAACGTAGGATCTGAAAGCACAAAGCCATTAAAGGATGCAGTCTCTTGCACGTGTTAAAATGCTTTACAGCTATAAATCGAGCTACTGAACCATTTGCTAAAAGTTCACTATCCACCATTACATAAGCCAATCCAGAATCATCTATAAACTTTCCGATGGCTTTGAAATAAGCCATCATAATGTGGAAGCTGCCTAGATGAATAAAAAGGCCATTGAATCTTGGCTTTTTCAGTTGCTTGAATTTGAATAGCGGCTACTGACTCTTTTTAAAATATCTTCTGTTCTACTGGATATATGAAAATTTTGTGTATGAACTATTTTATTTAGAATTTAATTTCCTATAAGACACACCTAGTAAGTTTTCAAATGCTTCAATAGTTTCGATGAAAATCGGCTATTAGATACATTTGTCGCACATCGCTTTAGTAGCGACATTCAAACTTCGCTTGCGTCTGGCATGATGTTAGACCCGGCCAAAATGTCTGGCAGTGGTAAAATATGTTATATAAACAAGTAAACTACCCATATACAAAAATTCAGCTTTGCTGAAATGACGTGACCGCATCCCTTTTTTCGACGTCTTTGGGGCCCAGCCCCCCCCAAACGCACCAACAGACAGCTGCCAGACGTTGACATTTGTGACCATTAGCTTAAGTTTAACAAAAAAATATATTTATTTCCTGTGCTAAAATGACGTTTCAAAAACGTTCACCAGCTCTTAGACTAATTCACCAGATTGACTGGCAACAACTCTGTTTTATGAATTCCGCTGATGACCAAGTAATTTTCCTACAAAACTCTATACTTTATTTGTTTAATACTCACGTCAAATTAAAAACCAAGGTAGTCAAAAATCAGCATAGTTCGTGGTTCACTCAAGAAATTCTGGAACTGATTAAGCAACGAGATTTGGCCTACAAACACTGGAAACGTTTCAGGTTACCAGAGTTTCTCAATTCTTTTCGTGTGGCCCGAAACAAGGTATGCATACAAATTAGGGAATCTAAAATCCAAGAGTACTCAAATCGGCTTAATAAAGATTTACCATCTAAAATGCTTTGGAAAACCATTCGGGAACTTGGCATTGGGCGCATAAAGGAAAAATTCCCTGAAAGCTTAAACCCAGACGTTCTTAACTCAAACTTTGCAAAAGTCCAATCTGGATCTCCTAATCTACAAACTAGCTCAATCGATCCTCCTGTACTTTTAAACAGTCCTCGCCCGAACAGCTGTTTTCAGTTTCAAAGAATTGAAGAAGCCGATGTCGTGATCAGCATTTTAAAGATTAAATCGAGAGCTATGTGCTTCGATGAAATGCACCCGATCTTTATAAAAATGATACTGCCGCATATTCTGCCTGCTCTCACCCATATATTCAACAATATAATCATGACATCCTCCTTTCCCAGCTGGAAAATTGCCAAAGTTATCCCCGTTGTTCAAAAACCCGCCACACGTCTATCGCCACCGGAATATAGGTCAATATCGATTCTTCCTTTTATCTCGAAGGTTTTCGAAAAGCTTTTGCACTGCCAGATCTCAGGTTTCATAAAAAACAATAATCTCTTATGTGTTAACCAATCGGGCTTTAGACAAAACCACAGTTGCGTATCTGATGTCCTTAAAGTAACTGAGGAACTCAGATGCGCTATGGCTGCAGATTTAGTATCTTTTTTAGGATTACTGGATTTTTCCAAAGCCTTTGATACGGTTAACCATAGTGTCCTTATCTCAAAAATGAAAAATCAGTTCTGGTTTTCTGACTCAGCTGCTAATTTAATGCTTTCCTACCTATCTGGAAGAAGCCAAGCTGTAGTGATAGGTAAACACGTCTCTGGTGTCTTAAAACTTTTTTCTGGAGTACCCCAAGGATCTATACTTGGGCCACTGTTGTTTTCAATGTGTATTAATGACCTTCCGGTGCAAGTTCAGAACTCATCGATTGATTTGTATGCCGATGATGCACAGATTCGCCTCAGTTGCAAATTGGGCATGATCGAGAACGGTGTTTATTTATTGAACAACGACCTTGATCGTATCTTACGTTGGTCCGAGGCAAATAACTTGAAGTTGAATCCGACAAAATCAAAATGCTTAGTCGTTTACAAAAATGAGCTTGACCTAAGTTATTTTCCTCCTTTACACATTGGAAACCAAGAAATAGTTTATGTGGAAAAGGCCAAGAACCTGGGTTGGTTTGGTTCAACAGTACACTTAGCTGGGACTATCATATACAGCTAGTTATAGGGAGAATTTATGGATGTTTGCGAAGTCTTTCCTTTACAAAACTCTATACCCCACAAAATATAAGACTCCGTTTGGCAAAAACATTAATTATCCCTTTCATTATATACGGATGTCCGATTTTTTGCAACCTTAGTTCGGAATCTAGGAGAAATCTTACTGTTGCATTTAACAACATAGTTCGTTACGTCTATAATCGTAAGCGTTTTGATCATGTGTCCAGATACACGAAGAGCGTCTTGGGTTGCACCTTACACGCTTACATAAATTGCCACACATTAAAGGCTTTGAATAATATTATAATCAGGAAAGAACCATCGTATCTTTATAATAAAATAGCGTTTCCTAATTCAAGTCGGTCTTTCATATTTATTCAACCTAGATTCACATGCATTCTATCAGAGCGCCAATTCTTTGTTTATGCTGTCAGGCAATGGAACTCTCTACCCCTAGACATTAGAAAACTCCGAGGAACTCAGCTCTTTCAACGCGTTCTCTTCAGGTATTTGGCAGAAAATTCTTAAGTCCAAGAAATTTGATTTTATTTTCTTAATTTTAAAACTTTGCAAAAGGAAAATCTCTAAACAATTGATTATATAAAATGGCAGAATGAATAATTATACTCATGTAATTCTTTTGATTCACAATCAAGAAAATAAGGCTCCTTAATTGAATTATTTACGTTAAGTTTTAGTTTGTTATATTTACTATTAATTGTAACTTAACTTTTGCTATAAAAGACTTTAGTCTACTGTAAAAGATATTCTGAAATAATAAATGAAAATAAAACCAGGCGAACCGCTAAATGAGAAGAAATCATATCGTCCTATTTCCGTATTGCCGGTTATCTCAAAAATATTTGAACAACTTATTTCCAAACGTCTACAGCCCGTAATCGACGAAAGACGTCTCATTCCTGATCATCAGTTTGGATTTAGAATTAAACATTCTACAATTGACCAAGTCCACAAAATAACTGACCTGATTGAGAAAGCTCTGGAAGAAAAAAAGATTTATTGTGGTGTATTTCTTGACGTCTCACAAGCTTTCGATAAGGTTTGGCACAAAGGCTTGGAGTATAAATTGCAACGACAACTGCCACGGCAACTCTTTCTAATCCTACTATCGTATCTCACCGAGAGACTCTTTCGTGTTAAGCACGGAAATGATTACTCTGACTTCAAGAAGATTGCGGCCGGAGTTCCACAAGGAAGTGTCCTTGGCCCGCTTCTTTATGTACTCTACACGCGTGATATCCCGCAAGAAAGAAACTGTGTCGTCGCCACGTTTGCGGACGATACGGCGATATTGACCACAGACGAAACTATTGAAGCAGCAACTGGAAAGCTGCAATATGCTATTAACAAAGTCCACGCTTGGACGAATTCTTGGCGTATTGTGCTGAATGAAAGCAAATCTACTCACGTAAACTTTACGTACAAAAAAGTGGATAGATTGCCTCTATATCTTAACTCGGCTCAAATACCGTACGCGAACGAAGCAAAATATCTAGGAATGACTCTAGATGTTAAGCTTAAATGGAAATCACACGTAAAAAAGAAACGCGACGAGCTAGAAAATAAATACCGACAAATGTACTGGCTACTCGGAAAACATTCGAAGTTGAGCCTACATAAGCAAGTGCTAAAGCCTGTCTGTACTTATGGTATACAACTATGGGGTTGTACCAAGAAAAGCAATAGAAACATCATACAAACTTTTGAAAATAAAGTTCTTAGGACGATCGTCAACGCACCGTGGTATGTACATAACGAAGATATTCATCGAGATCTGGGAATTCCCAGCGTCGACGAAGAGATAACAAAATTTGCGCGTAAACACAAAGATCGTGTTCACGGCCATTGTAACCGTACCGTCCTTCAACTACTTGACGCGAATAATTCATTTCGTCGTCTGCAAAGGATAAAACCTTTTGACCTCGCGTCATAGTATATGCCGATCGCGAAAAAGGCAGGAACTATCATTGGAATTTAACCTGCCTAAAGTTCTACATTTCTTTTAACTTCGTACGAACATTTTTTTTTTTTTTTCCAAAAATTACGTGTATCGTAAGCGAAAATAAAACTGCTGGATAAGCGTCGGCTTAGTTGTAGTATTACTTTTGAAAAGAGGTGTTTTTTTAGTGAGTAAAAATCTCACACTACTATAAGCACGCTCGGTCGGGCCTTATGGTGTCTTTAGAAGATTTTTCACCTACTCTCGGCAAAAAAAAAAAAAAACTACGGTGATCGGAAGAGACGGCCACATAGCTCACATCAAACTGTTTGGTCTTTCTGGTGAAGCGTATTTAGATTCCGCAGCACACACAAGCATTGCAAGCGCTAGCTTAAAAAAAGCTGCTCACAAAGAACAGATGTGTGTTCCAAAAGGTGAAAGCGGATGTTACCCTAGCGGATGGCAGGACAACGGAGCAAATGGTGCTCTGTACAATCTGCGACATATTAATCGGCGGAAGATAGATAGATAGATATTTATTTGGTATAAATTTACAAAATTGGTTTGTTACCGCACATTTGAAATACAGAGATATGATATTATCTTATATCTTCCAACTGAAATATTTATGTATTCTGCAATCAATGGTACATATTAAATAAAAAAATTATTTGAACTCTGAAGGAAATTACCACAAAAACCTTCAATTAAACACAAAACAAAAAAAAAAAAGAATTAATAAATAAATACAAATAGAAAATATATAAATTAATAAATAAGCCCCGTGCAGGGACGGGTTAAGAATATCACTGCAGCGCCCCCCAACAACTAGCGCTTGTCGTAAAACGCGACTAAGGGGACAAATCAGATCTAGGCAATATAACACCCAAGTGAGCCTAGCGACACATATACTACCATAAAAACCCTCCCACAAGTGTGCATGCGAGTCCGTGGGTTGACACGACTGGAGATCACCGGTGTCATAAAAGAAAGATCAAACAATAATAAAACAGGAGCATGCACGTGTCAAACAACAAACACCATCGCAATATGGTGCAAAAAATTGTATTGCAAAACTGTATCATTATGGTAATACTTGCAAAAAGGAAAGGCACTACCCCGCCAGGCACTACCACTGCTGTGCATGGTACTGATCCTGGACCAAGCAGAAATGTTCGGGTTAGAGCTATACGGATTCCGGGGGTTACCAAAATAATGAAACAGTTTGGAAGAAATTTGAGGGTCGCGAGTTGGAACGTTGGAAGCATGACCGGTCGAAGTTACGAGCTGGAAGAGATGATGAATAGAAGGCGCGTGGACATCTTGTGTGTCCAAGAGACGAAATGGAAAAACACCGGGAATCGGGCGCGTTTCTTGGACGTTAGGACAAAAGATTACAAGATGTTCTACTATGGAACGGAAAAGTCTAAGAACGGAATCGGTATCATCCTTGCGGCAGAGCTACTTGGAAACGTCTTGAGCATTTCGAAGTCCAGCGACCGTTTGATGTCTCTCAAACTAGTAATACAAGGAGAGGTGTGGAATATTGTCAGTGCATATGCTCCACACGATGGGTACAATCAGAGAGATAAAGATGCATTTTGGCTAGATTTCCACAATCTCCTTAAGAACATCCCAAAGGAAGAATTTCTGTTTGTTGGAGGAGATTTGAATGGACATGTCGGGAAATCAAACGAAGACTATGAAGACTGCCATGGAGGACTAGGATATGGCACCAGGAACCTTCCTGGTGAAGACATCCTAAGCATGTGCAAATCACACGGTCTTATCGTGTTAAATACCATGTTCATCAAACAAAGCCGACACCTAATCACTTACGGCAGTGGTGGAGATGAAACTCAGATTGACTACCATTTGGTAGGCAGTTTCATGAAGCCTCGGGTAAAAGATTGCAAAGTGATCCTGGGAGAGGCAATCGCTCGGCAACACCGTCTCCTACTAACAGAAATTTTTATGAAAACACCGAAGAAAAGCAAACAAGCAAGGGTCTCTGAGAAAATCAAGTGGTACAATCTGGACAAAGAAAAAGGCGAAGCTTTTGTTTTCGTAATGCAATATTACCTCTCTCACGCCATCAACGGAGCTGAGGATGAAGAGTGCAGAGCACAAAATATGTGGGATTCCCTACAGCGAACTTGCTTAAAGAAGGCCAAATCACTGCTAGGAGCATCAAAAGGCCACCATCAACACGCCAAAGAAACATGGTGGTGGAGTGATGAAGCTAAGAAAGTGATAAATGAGAAGAAAGCGGCTTTCAAAGCTTGGTCAAAGTGCCCCTCTAATAATAGTGACGAAAAAGCTCGCTTCGAAATGGAATACAGATGCTGCAAGAAAAAAGCGAAGAAGAAGTGCGCTCAGCTTCAAGCAGAGAGTACGGAGGGCCTGTATCGGGAGCTGGATAAAATATTCTCCCCGGTTGCTGATGCAAACCAGGCTATCGAGGAGCTGCGAAGACACAATATGAACAAGAGTGCCACTATCTTCAAAATAGCCGCCCAAAGAAGGAAGAATGCTCAGGAGATTCGTTCGCCAAAGTTCATTAGCAATGCTCATGGCCAGCTTCTTGTGGATGACGACAAAATTCTGCAGAGGTGGCGGCAGTATTGTGAAGAGCTTTTGAATGAACAGTTTCCCCGGCGATACTTTCCAAGAGCCACCCCTAACTGTGAACAAATACCCGACATTACAGTCGAAGAAGTTAGTGAGGCGGTCAAATACTTTAAAAAACGAAAAGCGGTTGGGCCAGACGAGATACCCTCTGAGTTCTGGAAAAAGATGGGAGACATCGGGTTCAGATGGCTCAGAATTCTCATCTCCAAATTCGTGAGAGGTGATCCAATGCCGAATGAATGGAGGGAAAGTTACCTTCTCCCTGTATACAAAGGGAAGGGTGATACGCGAAACTGTGATAACTACCGTTCGATCAAGCTGATGTCACACACCATGAAAATCGTTGAGCGGGTATTAGGTGGCCGACTGCGAAAAATAATACGGCTATCTGATGATCAGTGCGCGTTTGTCTCGGGTAAATCAACCACAGATGCAATCCAAAGTATAAGGATCATAATGGAAAAACATCGTGATTCCTTAAGGGATTTGCATATTGTATTGGTTGACTTTGAAAAGGCATTCGACAGACAACCACGAGATCTGATATGGGTGGCGCTAAGACATCGAGGGGTTCCAGAAACCTATGTACAGATGATTATGGACATGTACGAAGGAGCAAAGACAAAAGTAAGATGCCCCGCTGGAGTAACCGAAGAGTTCCGAATCAAAGTCGGGGTGCACCAGGGAAGCGTTTTAAGTCCTTTGCTCTTTATTACAGTCCTTGATTATCTGCTTGAAGGTAAAGTGATGGACCCCAAGGTACATCAGTTATTCTTTGCTGACGATGGAGCCATCATAAGTGAGGATCCTACATCCCTGCAACGAGCACTTGATGTGTGGGTGGACGTTTTGGAGGGAAATGGGTATCGCATTAGTTCAAAAAAGACAGAGTACTTGTGCTGCCCGTTCTCTGATCCACTCAGGCCTATTCCAGACATTTATTTGAATGGAACAGTGCTTCCCAAGTGCGAAAAGTTCAAATATCTGGGATCTATGATCAATAGCAAAGCAACTTGTGATGACGACATCAATCATCGTGTAAGCGTAGGGTGGATGAAGTGGCGTGAAAATTCCGCTGTCTTCTGTGACAAAAAAATGCCCCCTAAGTTGAAAGGAAGGCTCTACACCGCAGTTGTACGTCCAGCGCTCACATACGGTTCACAATGTTGGACGATGTACAAAAAGTATGAGAGTAAATTAACGGCAGCTGAGATGAAGATGCTTCGCATGACAGCAGGAGTGACCAAGCTTGATCGAATAAGAAGTTCGAAGATCCGTGGAAGCTTTCACATCAAGGAAACCATCGTACGAAAATTAGAGCGCGCCCGGCTCAGCTGGTATTGCCACGTTCAAAGAAGAGATCATTTGAACCCTGTAAAAAAGGCAATATCTATGCACGTTCCAAAGACATCGCGATGTAGGAAAGGCAGGCCTATAAACGCCTGGATCAGACAAATGCGACGACATCGGCATTTCATTGGCCTCAGTAACCGAGTGATCCAAAATCGGCAGGCCTGCCGATATTTTCTGAGGTCAAATAGGCGAACCCCACAGGCGGATCAGTAGAAATGCGGTGAAGTGGGAGGGTTGTGATCCCTAGTTTTCGGATCATAACCTTGCTGATAAAAGGAAGAAGAAGATATAAATTAATAAATAAATGAATAATTCATAAATAAATAAATAAATAAACAAATAAATAAATAAGCAAATAAATGAATAAATAAATAAATAAATAAAATAAATAAATAAATAAATAAACAAATAAATAAATAAAAAATAAATAAATAAATTAATAAATAAATAAATAAATAAATAAATAAATATATAAGTAAATAAATAGAACAATAGATAAATAAGTATATGCGACATATATTAGAAATAACAATAAATAAATGAACATAAGTGAATAAAGAAAGTAAATAGATAAATTAATATAAAAAAAAAAAAAAATAAAAAATTAATAAATAACACATAACGAGCGGAGACATAAATAAATATAACAAATGTATTTGAACATTGATATGCATATGTAAATTCGAAAAATAACACTCGGCTTTCTTATTGAAATAAGTGGTTTATGAGCTCATTGTCAGCCAAAGCGTAGCGCATAACAAATTTACTTTTAAGCTCTTGGATTCTATCAGAGATCAATTCAACATTCCCTTTTTTGTGAACGTCTACAGTAGAGTGATGCCAGGCGAGGTTTAGCATCATTTTAAGTAATTTATTTTGAGAGACTTGCAACCTTTCAATATGACATTTTGCACAGTCTCCCCATACTTGGCATCCATACAGCAATATCGCTTGGAAGACGACTTTGTGAGTTATAATTTTGTTATCATTGCTAAGTAAAGACTACCTGTTTATTAATGGGTTAGCAATATTTACTTTTTTAATTGTTTTGGTAATTTGATCACTAAATGTTAGTCTGGTGTCAAGAGTTACTCCAAGGTATTGCACGTATGATTCCCACTGCACCTCAGTACCATTAACTCGGATTCGGCCTCGAGGAAGATAGCAAGCTTTTCTTTTCCTTGAGAAAAAGATAGCTTGCATTTTATTTTCATTCACTTTAATTTTCCATTTGTGGTAATATCTTCTTAGTATTTCCATCGCATTGCTTAAATTTGTCTCGATGGCAAGAGCAAACTCATGCGATGAGAAAATAGCAGTGTCATCAGCATAAATAGCTACAGTGTACTCTGGAAGGCTAGGAAAATCCGACGTGTATATATTATATAAAACAGGACCGAGGACAGAACTTTGGGGCACACCAACATAAAAATTCTTTAAATCGGAACAAATGTTATTTACGGAAACTCTAAAACGACGACCAGACAAGAAACTTTGAACTATTTTACACAAATAAACAGGAAATCTAAACTTTAACATTTTGGATATAAGTGCGTTATGCCATACCGAGTCAAATGCCTTCTCTATATCCAACAGCAGCATACCCGTAGATTTCCCTACTGCGCGGTTAAGCTTTACGTGCCTACAAATTCTGAATACTTGATGTGCAGTGGAGTGGTATCTCCTGAAACCAAATTGTTCATCAGGAAATATCTTCTGATCACTGACAATTTGCAATATTTTTTCTTTTATAATTTTTGTCGTACACTTTGCTTAAACTGCTGAGTAAACTGATTGGCCTGTAACTTGCAGGATCTTCTGCGGGCTTACCCGCTTTCAGCAAAGGAACTACCTTAGCAGTCCTCCAACCTTCAGGAAAGTACTGCATTTTAAGGCATGCATTAATGATAAATGCGAGGAACCTATAACCTACTTTTGGTAGTTTTTTAATGTAGATATTCCTAATGCCGTCCAAACCTCCGAATTTTTTCAGTTGCAAATTGCCTACAACAAACTCAATATCTTCCTCTGTAACAAACTCGCCAGTAGGAAATTCGCTCGTTGACTGATTGAAATCATACACAGTATTATTAACAAGTGCGTTTGTTATAGCATCTCCAAGATTTTGGGACACTTTATGATTTTTCAAAAAAGTACTTGAGAATAGGTTAGCTTTCTCCAGGTTAGTAAAGTAAGTACTACCGGAGAAATGAAGGGCAGGGATTTGTTTGTTTTTATTTTTAATTATTTTGGCTATGTTCCAAAACGGTTTTGCGCCTTTATCCAGATCACCCAGTCGACGATTCCAGACTGCATTACGATGACTCTGAATAAGATGAGAAATTATTTTGTTAAGATACAAAAACTGATGCTTGTATATTGTGTGGCGATATCTTCTTCCTTTTTATCAGCGAGGCTATGATCCGAAAACAAGCAATCACAGCCCTCCCACTTCACCGCATTTCTACTGATCCGCCTGTGGGGTTCGCCTATTTGACCTCAGAAAATATCGCCAGGCCTGCCGATTTTGGATCACTCGGTTGCTGAGGCCAATGAAATGCCGATGTCGTCACATTTGTCTGATCCAGGCGTTTATAGGCCTGCCTTTCCTACATCGCAATGTCTTTGGAACGTGCATAGATATTGCCTTCTTAACAGGGTTCAAATGATCTCTTCTTTGAACGTGGCAATACCAGCTGAGCCGGTCGCGCTCTAATTTGTGTACGATGGTTTCCTTGATGTGAAAGCTTCCACGGATCTTCGAACTTCTTATTCGATCAAGCTTGGTCACTCCTGCTGTCATGCGAAGCATCTTCATCTCAGCTGCCGTTAATTTACTCTCATACTTTTTGTACATCGTCCAACATTGTGAACCGTATGTGAGCGCTGGACGTACAACTGCGGTGTAGAGCCTTCCTTTTAACTTAGGGGGCATTTTTCTGTCACAGAAGATAGCGGAATTTTCTCGCCACTTCATCCACTCTACGCTTACACGATGATTGATGTCGTCATCACAAGTTGCTTTGCTATTGATCATAGATCCCAGATATTTGAACTTTTCGCACTTGGGAAGCACTGTTCCATTCAAATAAATGTCTGGAATAGGCCTGAGTTGATCAGAGAACGGGCAGCACAAGTACTCTGTCTTTTTTGAACTAATGCGATACCCATTTCCCTCCAAAACGTCCACCCACACATCAAGTGCTCGTTGCAGGGATGTAGGATCCTCACTTATGATGGTTCCATCGTCAGCAAAGAATAACTGATGTACCTTGGGGTCGATCACTTTACTTTCAAGCAGATAATCAAGGACTGTAATAAAGAGCAAAGGACTTAAAACGCTTCCCTGGTGCACCCCGACTTTGATTGGGAACTCTTCGGTTACTCCAGCGGGGCATCTTACTTTTCTCTTTGCTCCTTCGTACATGTCCATAATCATCTGTACATAGGTTTCTGGAACCCCTCGATGTCTTAGCGCCACCCATATCAGATCTCGTGGTTGTCTGTCGAATGCCTTTTCAAAGTCAACCAATACAATATGCAAATCCCTTAAGGAATCACGATGCTTTTCCATTATGATCCTTATACTTTGGATTGCATCTGTGGTTGATTTACCCGAGACAAACACGCACTGATCATCAGATAGCCGTATTAGTTTTCGCAGTCGGCCACCTAATACCCGCTCAACGATTTTCATGGTGTGTGACATCAGCTTGATCGAACGGTAGTTATCACAGTTTCGCGTATCACCCTTCCCTTTGTATACAGGGAGAAGGTAACTTTCCCTCCATTGATTCGGCATTGGATCACCTCTCACGAATTTGCAGATGAGAATTCTGAGCCATCTGAACCCGATGTCTCCCATCTTTTTCCAGAACTCAGAGGGTATCTCGTCTGGCCCAACCGCTTTTCGTTTTTTAAAGTATTTGACCGCCTCACTAACTTCTTCGTCTGTTTTTTTTTTTTTTTTTTTTTTGTTTTTGGATTGCGCCAGGGATGTGTAATCTTCATAGATACTAATAGCCCGAGTGCTACTAGCATGCACGATTCGCAAACCTGAGTAATCGATGCCAGGAATACGCCTACGTGCTAAACACACACCCTACACACTTCAACCACTCTCCCCGCGGGACTGCCGTTAGGTATTACTTCGCGGGGCTGGTTAGCAATTTATGCTATGCTTCTTGTGTCAGCTTCTTCCGCTGCTTCAGCTGCTCTTCTTAGCTCTTCTATTCTCCGCAGCTCTTTTTGTAGAGTTGTTACGAAGGAACATATTGCCATCCAATTCTCTTCCGACTGTAACATATGGTCGAGGAGTAGTGACGGACTTGGCAGAGTAATTCTCCATGCCGTGAAACGTGTGCAGTAAAACACTGCGTGCTCCGTATCTTCATCTTCACCTGGGCATTCCGGGCAGGATGGTGAGTTGTCATGTCCAAAACGGTGTAGATATTTGCGGTAGCCACCGTGGCCAGACAGGAACTGCGTTAGATGATAGTTGCAGTCTCCATGCTTTCGACTTATCCAGTCTTGGATTGTCGGTATAAGTTTATATGTCCATCTGCCTTTTGTTGTATTAGCCCAACGAGCTTGCCACATAGCTGCTGACGCTGCCCTTTCTTCGATTTTTATCACCTTGATACCAGTGGCGTCGTGATGACTCAATGCTCTTCTGTTATATATCCTCAGCATTTCATCTGCGAGAATATCGATGGGGATCATTCCAGCTATGACAAATGCAGCTTCGTCAGAGATGGTTCGAAAGCCGCTGATTGTCCGTAGCGCACAGAGTCTGTATGATGACGATAGTCTCCTTTTGGTCTCCTTCGTCCTCAGTGCCTCCGCCCAGACTGGGGCGGCATACAACAGAACTGAGGTGATAACTCTAGAGAGTAGAATCCTTCTAGCGTATCCAGGTCCACCGATGTTAGGCATGATACGCGAGAGAGCTCCCTGCATATGTGATGCTTTTTTGGCAACAAAATCAACATGCGTTTTAAACCGTAGCTTGTTGTCCAGCATTACTCCAAGGTATTTAACCGCCTCCTTCGACCTAATGGTTTGGTTACCAACCTGAAAGTTGGCAAATTCGACGGTTTTCCGGCTGGTTATAAGAACAGCTTCTGTCTTATGGTCAGCTAGTTCTAGTCCGGCGGATATTAGCCAATCTTTTATCCGGGCAATTGCTTCATTTGTAGCTGATTCTACTGCATGGATCTGTTTAGCTACTGTCACGACTGCAATGTCGTCGGCGAATCCAATTATCGTTACTCCGCCAGGTAGAGTTAATCGTAGGACTCCGTCGTACATGATGTTCCACAATAGTGGCCCTAAAACCGATCCCTGTGGAACTCCCGCAGTTACGTCGTAGTATTTTACCCCATCATCGGTGTTGTACCTCAGCTTCCTGTTGTTGAAGTAGTTCGTCACTATCCGTAGCAGGTAATATGGCGTATCCATCCTGGCAAGTGACCTTCTAATAAACGACCAGTCCGCAGAGTTAAATGCGTTTTTAACGTCCAGCGTTACTACTGCACAATACTCCTTTGTGCCAAAGAGCCATCTTTCGCCTTCGATGGCAAACTTCTTCGACTGTAATGTCGGGTATTTGTTCACAGTTAGGGGTGGCTCTTGGAAAGTATCGCCGGGGAAACTGTTCATTCAAAAGCTCTTCACAATACTGCCGCCACCTCTGCAGAATTTTGTCGTCATCCACAAGAAGCTGGCCATGAGCATTGCTAATGAACTTTGGCGAACGAATCTCCTGAGCATTCTTCCTTCTTTGGGCGGCTATTTTGAAGATAGTGGCACTCTTGTTCATATTGTGTCTTCGCAGCTCCTCGATAGCCTGGTTTGCATCAGCAACCGGGGAATATATTTTATCCAGCTCCCGATACAGGCCCTCCGTACTCTCTGCTTGAAGCTGAGCGCACTTCTTCTTCGCTTTTTTCTTGCAGCATCTGTATTCCATTTCGAGGCGAGCTTTTTCGTCACTATTATTAGAGGGGCACTTTGACCAAGCTTTGAAAGCCGCTTTCTTCTCATTTATCACTTTCTTAGCTTCATCACTCCACCACCATGTTTCTTTGGCGTGTTGATGGTGGCCTTTTGAAGCTCCTAGCAGTGATTTGGCCTTCTTTAAGCAAGTTCGCTGTAGGGAATCCCACATATTTTGTGCTCTGCACTCTTCATCCTCAGCTCCGTTGATGGTGTGAGAGAGGTAATTTTTCATTACGAAAACAAAAGCATCGCCTTTTTCTTTGTCCAGATTGTACCACTTGATTTTCTCAGAGACCCCTGTTTGTTTGCTTTTCTTTGGTGTTTTCATAAAAATTTCTGTTAGCAGGAGACGGTGTTGACGAGCGATTGCCTTTCCCAGGATCACTTTGCAATCTTTTACCCGAGGCTTCATGAAACTGCCTACCAAATGGTAGTCAATCTGAGTTTCATCTCCACCACTGCTGTAAGTGATCAGGTGTCGGCTTTGTTTGATGAACATGGTATTTAACACGATAAGACCGTGTGATTTGCACATGCTTAGGATGTCTTCACAAGGAAGGTTCCTGGTGCCATATCCTAGTCCTCCATGGCAGTCTTCATAGTCTTCGTTTGATTTCCCGACATGTCCATTCCAATCTCCTCCCACAAACAGAAATTCTTCCTTTGGGATGTTCTTAAGAAGATTGTGGAAATCTAGCCAAAATGCATCCTTATCTATCTGATTGCACCCATTGTGGGGAGCATATGCACTGACAATATTCCACACCTCTCCTTGTATTACTAGTTTGAGAGACATCAAACGGTCGCTGGACTTCGAAATGCTCAAGACGTTTCCAAGTAGCTCTGCCGCAAGGATGATACCGATTCCGTTCCTAGCCTTTTCCGTTCCGTAGTAGAACATCTTGTAATCTTTTGTCCTAACGTCCAAGAAACGCGCCCGATTCCCGGTGTTTTTCCATTTCGTCTCTTGGACACACAAGATGTCCACCCGCCTTCTATTCATCATCTCTTCCAGCTCGTAACTTCGACCGGTCATGCTTCCAACGTTCCAACTCGCGACCCTTAAATTGCGTCCAAACTGTTTCATTATGTTGCTAGCCCCCGGAATCCGTATAGCTCTGACCCGAACATTTCTGCTCGGTCCAGGATCAGTACCATGCACAGCAGTGGTAGTGCCTGGCGGGGTAGTGCCTTTCCTTTTTGCAAGTATTACCATAATGATACAGTTTTGCAATACAATTTTTTGCACCATATTGCGATGGTGTTTGTTGTTTGACACGTGCATGCTCCTGTTTTAGTATTGTTTGATCTTTCTTTTATGACACCGGTGATCTCCAGTCGTGTCAACCCACGGACTCACATGCACACTTGTGGGAGGGTTTTTAAGGTAGTATTTGTGTGGCGATATCTTTTCCAATTTCTTCGTTGCACATTTCTGATTTTAATAAGCTCTAAAATAAAGCTTGTTAGCTTCGTACAGATATTACTCTTAGTGACTTTTGGTGTACATGCATCAACTGAACTTATGATATCATCACAGAACTGCCGAATAATGCAATCAACGTTTTCTTTGTGGGTAACATATTCTAGACTAGTTGATTTGTTCCGAAGCTTTGATTTCATATCTGCCTGAAAATGCCTCCAATTAGCATTTTTCATATCAAGGAGGTATTCAACCTTTCTTATTCCTGGCATAAGAATTTCACACAGAACAGGATAATGGTCAGAGCTAAGAGCATTGATTGATATTGGCTGAGTGATGAAAGACGGGACATTAGTAAGAAATATATCTAGAACAGATGGACTACCACGACAGCCAGCAGGGACACGCTAGTCGACCTAAGATCAAAGGTGCGCAAGCTCTTTAATAAAGCAAAGCGTGACGGAGACTGGCAAACATACACGCTAAGGAGAAAGCAGGCGCGCCTGGCTCACTGAAAAAGCAAGATGGCAGCTATACCGAAGATGAAGAGCAGAGGGCCCTTCTACTATTAGAGACACACTTCCCGGGTAGCTCAATCTACAGCAGCACAGATGTACTAGTAAGACATAAAAGGCCCAGGAGAGAGGACTGGGCGATGGCAAGAGACATCTGCACGAATCAAAGGCTAAGTTGGGCTCTGAACACCTTCCAGCCGTTTAAAGCACCGGGAGCGGACGGAATATTCCCTGCCCTACTACAACAAGGCCAGGAAATCATTATGCCACACCTCCTAGGACTATTGAGAAGCAGCGTCGCACTTGGGCATATACCAAGAATATGGAGAAGGGCAAAGGTTATATTCATTCCGAAAGTGGGAAAAAGAGACACCACTTCACCAAAATCCTTTAGGCCCATCAGCTTGACCTCATTCATGTTAAAGACGCTAGAAAAGGTCATAGATAATCACCTAAGAATGACTGTGCTGGAAAGAATACCTCTCCACCACAATCAACATGCCTACAGAGCAGGAAGATCCACCGAAACTGCGCTGTACCAGCTGACAAGTTGGGTTCAGGATACACTGGAGAGCAAGGAAACAGCAGTATGCGCATTTCTAGACATCGAAGGAGCCTTCGATAACACCTCCCACGAAGCAATTAGGAGGGGTCTCGAAATAAAAGGAGTAAATCACACCAAAAGTAACTGGATGTGTGAGATGCTAAGAACTAGGACTGCTGAGATAGAGGTGGGTCAAAAAACCATCATAATAAGCACCACTAGAGGCTGTCCACAAGGAGGGGTATTATCACCATTGATGTGGAGCTTAGTAGCAGATGAACTACTGCACAAATTGACAGGTGCCGGCATTACGTGCCAGGGGTACGCCGACGATATAGTCATTGTCGCAAGAGGAAAATTTGAAGAAACGCTATGCGAAATCATTCAGAGGGGTCTACGAATCACACAGAAGTGGTGTAAAACGGTAGGACTCAGAGTGAACCCTACCAAAACCACTGTGATACCCTTCACCAAGAAAATACAGTTAAAGCGTATGCAACCCATCCTGTTGGAAGGGATCAGAGTTGACCCACAGAAACAGGTCAAGTATCTAGGTCTAACACTAGACAGTAAACTCCTCTGGAGAGAACATGTAGAAACTGTGGTAACCAAAGCCACCAGAGCACTTATGGTGTGCAAAAACATTTCAGGAAAGACCTGGGGTTGTAGCCCAGCCACACTGAGATGGATGTATCTGATAATAGTAAGACCCATCATCACATACGGGGCAGCGGCATGGGTCAACAGATCTAGACTAACCACGACGAGGACAGCCCTCAACAAAGTGCAAAGATTAGCCTGTATATGTATAACAGGAGCCATGCGAACCTGTCCCACAGCAGCTCTAGAAGTGATCGTAGGGATACCTCCACTACACATAGTGCTAGAGCGAATCGCCAAGGAGACCATTTTAAGAATCAACAAAGAGGGCATCAGGAAAGGAACATGCATCGCAAATAAAGAGCGAGTAACCCTATCCAAATCGGTGCCGCTTCTGGACTGGCCCAGAGATGATATGGTCAAGAAATACTGCTTTGAAAGGAAATGTGACTCAAAGCTGAGCAACAAAAGAGATTGGAGCAGCGAATCCGATAAATACCAACTCAAACAACACACAATTAAATGGTACACAGACGGATCGAAAATATCTACTGGCACTGGGGCAGGAGTGTACGGGCCCAGGACTAGATACTCAGAATCACTGGGAACATTCCCCAGCATATTTCAAGCAGAAGTTCACGCGATCGAAAGATGCGCGCAATTCAACTTAGACAGGAAATATCGCGGGCAGGACATCGCGATACTATCAGACAGCCAAGCCGCTATTAAAGCACTGACCTCGCATGAGATCAGATCCAAACTGGTATGGGAGTGTCTCACCAGGATCAACAAACTGGGAGAAACAAACAAAGTAACTCTCTACTGGGTACCAGGACATGTAGGAGTAGAGGGGAACGAAGCACCTGATGAGCTAGCTAGAAACGGATCAGACACGCCATTCCTTGGACCAGAACCCTTTTGTTGGATAGGACCCCACAAAATAAGGGAAGACTTAAGGAAAGAAGAAGAGAACAAATGGGCCAAACATTGGGACGATATCCCCCAAATAAGACAGGCAAAGGAACTTCTGGGGAAATACAACCAGAAAAGAAGCAGAGCCTGCCTAAGAGTTAGTAAGAATCGGCTTCGCATCTTGGCGGGCATGTTAACAGGTCACTGCAGACTTAAGGAGCACCTTAGGAAACTGGGAATAGAGGGAGACGGACACTGCAGATTCTGCAGGGACTTCACAGAAACACCAGCGCATCTTCTTATGGAATGCGAAGCACTGATCCACAAAAGAAGGAATCACCTTGGTGCCTACCTCCTATCAGAAACGGATTTGCCTTCGCTGGATCCACTGAAGATACTCCGGTTTGCTGGAGCAGCTGGACTGGAGGAAGTGCTCTAGACCGAGTATATCATCGGCTAGAACCTTAGTAAGGGGGGCACAATAGATCTTTTATAGGTCGCAGTGCACTTGCACCTCTCAACAATATAAATCTAATCTAATCTAAGTAGGACTAGAAGGATACAAAACAGAAACCGGATACGTTACAAGTAGATTGGAAAGTAAATTGCCGCAGGCATTTGCTCGGGTACAACCCCAGTCTCTGTGCCTACAGTTAAGATCTCCTCCAATTAAAAATTCCCCACTTAAGCTTAAAAGTTTCCTAAGATCACTTTGCAGACTTAGGCGTTTAGCTGCGGGGCTAGAGCCACCAGGATAGTACACGCAAACCACCTTGATCGAAATTCTTAAGCTTAATTTTACCTCAATAACTAAATTTTCCACTACTTCTGTTCTTATTATAGGCAAAAGAGAATGTTGAATTGATCTTCTGACAAGAATGGCAACACCCCCACCTCTCCTACCGACTCTATCAACACGATAGCATATAAAACCGGAGGTGGAAAGATTAATGTTTGAATCCAGCCAAGTTTCAGTAACTATTGCGATATCAATATTATTACTAGTTAAAAAATTCAAAAACTCAATTTGTTTTGCGCGAATACCTCTGGCATTCCAATTTACAATTCGTATTTTTCTATCTATCATAATTACTTATTATTAGAATATAAAAACTTAGTCGCTAAGTGTGCGATAACTTTAAATTGATCTACTTTTGTCTTACATTTACTTAAATTAGTAATCATTTCCATTGCCAGAGTATTCAGCTCTTCAACAGAAAAGAGAGTGTTGTTGTTGTTGCGGCGGAAGGGAACGCAAAATTAGATTTATATCTCTCCCAAATGCAACAAAGAATCGCACGCTGATTGGTGCAGACTTTATGCAGCAAGCGGGAATAGTTTTGAACATGGGTCAAAAATATTGATACTTTGAGGATGATCCCAAAACAAAATTTAACTTCATGACTTCGATGCCCATTGATTTGAATAGCATGCAACTGGCTTGTAACCGAATTGAAGACATAACATCAAAAAACTCGGAAACGACTAATATGAAAAAGAGGCGAATGGAAACCTCTCCGGATGTCCTTAAAGAAATTTCATCTTTTACATATTGGCTACGAGAGCACGAACAAATCAGCCCAATTGCATCAACACCAACACGCAACAATATTAAGTTCAACACACCGAACAGAGCGGATGATTACTCCCCACACTCCATCCAGGCCATATTCAGGGATGCCATACCAGCGAATGAAGTGACCCCAGACCGACGAAATACTCAGAATCTCTTTGCTAGTAGTAAGAAGGTGGAGGTTAATGAAAAAGAGTGCGAGGATACATTTTTCTTGCCTATATATTCTGTAGATATCCAACATGTAAAGACTTCTGATGGATTCGACCTCGAAGTTAATGAAAGAGATCAATTGGACAGGATATTGAAAGCAAATGCTGCGCTTTTCAATCCACAGAAAACGGTAACTCCATTCGCAACTCATCGAATTCATACTGGCAGTAGTGATCCAATATCTCTACCACCATACAGACTTTCTCCAATGAAAAGAGATCAACTCAAGGAGGAAATACGGCGAATGCTCCATCTTGGGATTATCAGTGAATGTGAATCACCTTGGTCTGCACCAGTAGTAATGGTTCCTAAAAAAGACGGAGGGGTCAGAGTCTGCATCGATTATCGACAGCTGAATGCGGTCACCGTGCCCGATAGATATCCGATGCCAAGCATAGATGACTTACTTCAAGAAGCAAAAAGTACCAAGTTCAAATCCACACTGGATTTACAAGCTGGCTACTGGCACGCACGTATGTCGGTAAAAAGCAGAAACAGCACCGCACATGGCTTTCTACAGACACCTGTAGACGGATCGATGAGCGTACAGCAATCAAGGCTCGGATTGCAGCGGCCTCAGCAGTAGAGAGAACCGAGCTTGAAACCCAATACCGTGCGAAGAAGAAAGAAGTGCAGCGTAGTGTGAGACGTGACAAACGTCTATATGTCAACTCACTGGCCTCAAGGGCTGAAGAAGCAGCGAGTAGGTGCGACAGTAGGACTGTTTATAGCATCACCAAAGAGCTCATCGGTGGTCGAAACTCCAAACAACATCCAGTGAAGAGTCTAGACGGTAACCTTCTGATTTCGGATGATGATCAGCTCATGGAGAGAACATTTGGCTACAGTGCTAAATCACTTAGACGATGGCGGTATGATCTTGAATTCGAATGAGCAGTTCGAAGCAACAAATTACCGAATTCGCACCGCACCTCCCAGTAAAACCGAGAGAATAACAGCAATCAAGTCCCTCAAGAAGAACAAGGCGGTGGATATTGATGGCATCCTTGCCGAGCTATTTCAAGCGGCGCCTAATACATCGGCAGATTTGCTGCTTCCCCTAATGCGGAGAGCTTGGGATAGTGAACAATTTCCACAGGAGTGGAAAAGGGGGATGATCATTAAGCTTCCAAAGAAGGGAAACTTGATGGAATGCGGTAACTGGAGAGGTATATGTGTTCTTCCCGCTGTAGCCAAAATAATAGCCAGAATAATTCTGGAACGAATCAAAGAGCATTTAGATTCAACTCTCGATGTCGAACATGCAGGCTTTCGCGCTGGACCTTCCTGCATCGACCACATAAACACCTTACGGATCATAATCGAGCAATGCGTTGAGTATAGGTCTCCGCTACATTTACTGTTTATCGACTTTGTCACGTCGTGCACTATGGTAAGGTGTCGGAGGATTTTGAAGTCCAAAGTGGAGTACGTCAAGGGTGCATACTGTCGCCACTATTGTTCCTGATGGTTATCAGCGATGTACTCCGTGCAGCATTGTCCGGAAGCTAACTATGGAATTCGTTGGATTATGGCATCTTACCTTAAACGCCTAGATTACGCTGACGATGTTTGTCTACTTTCACATCGGATAATGGATCTTCATCTGATGGCCCAAAATCTAGAAGCTGAGGCAAACAAAGTGGGGCTAAAAATAAGCACAGCCAAAACAAAAGCCCTGATCACTTCTTCTAACAACCGCGCTCAACTTTACATTGCCGGACAGGAAGTCGAGAAAGTTAATAACTTTCTTTATTTAGGAAGTGTGGTCTCGGCTAATCGCGGTGGCACCGAACTGGATGTGTGCAGCAGAATCGGGAAGGCTAAAGCTGCGTTCGGAATACTATCTAAAATCTGGAGAAGTAATGTTATCAGCTTAAGAACCAAGCTGCGACTGTTCCGCTCCAACGTAGAATCAGTGCTGCTTTATGGGTGCAGTACTTGGAAGGTGGACACCATTATCACACGAAAGCTGCAAGTCTTCGTAAACAAATGCTTAAGAATCATCTTGAGGGTTTTTTGGCCGAACCGCATCTCTAACGAACAACTTTATCTGAGAACGGTCCAAGAACCTATAAGCATTACTATACGAAGAAGAAAGTGGCAATGGATTGGACACACCCTACGGCGCGAAGACAACTCCATTGCGAAATACGCCATGCAGTGGAATCCGCTCACCCAGGCAGGCAGTATAGCGGGACGCCCTAGGCAAACGTGGCGCAGAACAGTTGAGGAGGAATCGAGCTCTTTAGGAATGAGTTAGAGGCAGCTCAAACGCGTTGCAGAACTTCGAACAAGATGGCGCGCAGGCGTGGTTGACGCCCTATGCCCCCCGAGGGGTTAAAGGATCTAAATAAAATAAAATAATACTGGCAGATAGGAGTACACGAAGAAGATCAAGCTAAAACAGCGTTTGTGACTCCCTTCGGTATCTACAATTTTAAATGCATGCCTTTTGGATTGAGGAATGCCCCTGCGACATTTTGCGACAATGCAAAATTATATGAAAATATGAAGTGTTACTGCTACAAACAATATTATTCTGACAGTCCTTCATTTATTTGGAAAATATTCTCGGAAACGAAAGAGTAAATATTCATAAATTTACAAAACCGGGTAATGAAAAAAAAATTGATTAACGTATTCAGCCGTAAAAGATAAATCTGTAAGATTTGGTCAGACAAGTGTATGCCTGATGAATGTAATCTCAGCTTCGTTTGCCCGATCCACAAGAAAAGGGACCCCCTCGACTGTGACAATTATAGAGACATCAGTCTCCACAACATTGCATACAAGATATTTTCTGTGATATTGTGTGAACGGCGGAAACCTTTCATAAGCAGCCTGAATGATCCCTCTTAGTGCGGTTCCAAGCCAGAAAAGTCTACCATCAATCAAATCTACACGCTTCGGTAGATCCTGGAGAAAACCCAAGAAATCCAAATCGATACTCACCATCTCCTTACCGCTTTCAAGGCCGCCTATGACGGCATCTATAGAGAACAGCTTTATAGAGCCATGTCTAGTTTTGACATCTCTACCAAATTTATCCGTTTGTGCAGGATGGTGATGGAGAACGCTCGCTGCTCCATCAGGGTCGGTAATGACTTCGCCGAAACCTTTGATGTCAAAAAAGGTTTAAGACAAAGTCATGTGCTGTCATGTGACTTCTTTAATATCGTTCAAGCCAGTTATAAATTAATCTCAACGGTGGACATAAAGTTCAGAGAGCGATTCTTAAAGGAGGCAATAGGATGATTTACAAGCGCTTCTGTCTCAACATTCAGCTGAAAAACTATTTTCGGGATGAACACAGCGTGGTCGAGATATCAATGATGCTTAACCTTCGGTGGGAGCTCGTTCGCCTGAACTGCATACCGTATCGTGAAGATCTTCCTATGTTATGCAGCTAATGCAACCTTGGGAAAGGACGTTCTCCATTTTGTGGGCAGTTATAGAATAGTGACAGAAACTAGGAGGCACCTCTTCTGAATGGATATCCTAGGTGACTACCAAACTGTAGCCTTACTCAATGAATTAGATGTATCCAAGATATATGACTTTTTGCAATATATTCCAACCAAAGAGTTGGACACCCTGAGAGAAGTCTTGGCCTGAGGAATCTGTTAACATAATACAAACAATATATTTTTCTTATTTTGCTTAATTTTATTTATAATAAATGTTGTATAGTGAATTATAAGAAATAGGTACATAATTTAAAGAATTTAAAGCTGACTGTCTATATCATCATTTCAATATTGATGATTGGATAAGCTTCATTTTCTAGGACTGGAGGGGTTTGCTCATTGATTTGAGCATCCAGTTCGGCGTCTAGTTCTTCTGCGGTCAGCTCTGGAGTTTTGGGTGCATTATGATGTCCTCCTGAACATGCACCTGAATCTGGTAGTGGGCTACCTATGCAGATATTGCCAAACTGTGCCTGTTGTAACCTGTGGGCTACACTTTTGCGTGGAGCCGAACCTGGTAGAGGGCCATCGGAATCACCTCTTTGGGCATTATCAACCTGTGGCTGTGGTAACCCTGGGTATCCTCTTGTGAGTGGTAGTGAACCTTGTTGTGCACCAGCTATACGATCCTGGTGGGTATTATCTACCCGTGTCCACGGTAATCCTGGGTCCCCACCTGTGCATGGTACTGAACCCCGTTGCGGGCCACTTAAATCCCCATCTTGGCTATTGCCAAACTGTGCCCGGTGTAATCTGTGGCCTACGCCTTTGCGTGGAGCCGAACCTGGTAGTGGGCCATCGGTATCACCTCTTTGGGCATTATCAACCTGTGGCTGTGGTAACCCTGGGTATCCTTCTGTGACTGGTATTGAACCTTGTTGTGCACCAGCTATACGATCCTGGTGGGTATTATATACCCGTGTCCACGGTAATCCTGGGTCTCCACATGTGCATGGTACTGAACCCCGTTGCGGGCCACTTAAATCACCATCCTGGCTATTGCCAAACTGTGCCCGGTGTAATCTGTGGCCGACGCCTTTGCGTGGAGCCGAACCTGGTAGTGGGCCATCGGTATTACCTCTTTGGGCATTATCAACCTGTGGCTGTGGTAACCCTGGGTATTCTTCTGTGACTGGTAGTGAACCTTGTTGTGCGTCAGCTGTATGATCCCTTCGGGTACTATCTACCCGTGTCCACGGTAATCCTGTGTCTCCACCTGTGCATGGTACTGAACTCCGTTGCGGGCCACTTAAATCACCATCCTGGCTATTGCCAAACTGTGCCTGGTGTAATCTGTGGCCTACGCCTTTGCGTGGAGCCGAACCTGGTAGTGGGCCATCGAAATCACTTCTTTGGGTATTATCAACCTGTGCCTGTGGTAACCCTGGGTCTCCACCTGTGCATGGTACGGAATCTCGTTGTGGGCCATCGAAGTCACCAATTTGGGTATTGCTAACTTGTGCCCGGTGTAACCTGTGGCCTACACCTTTGCGTAGGGCCGAACCTGGTAGTGGGCCGTCGAAATCACTTCCTCGGGTATTATCAACCTGTGTCCGTGGTAACCCTGGGTTTCCTCTTATATGTGGTGCTGAACCTTGTTGTGCTTCAGCTATACGATCCCGGCGGGTATTATCTACCAGCGTCCACGGTCTGCTTGATTTACCTCCTAAGCGGGCTTGAATTGGTACTTTCGATGACATCTCGTATGTGGTGAGCAGGATATTCATGGGACGGCCGTCTAAATATACTCCATTGTACTTTCTCAATGCCTTCATCGCATCAGTCCTCCGGTTAAAGATTGCATCTGCCATTCCCATTGAACATCCGAATCTGTCATAGTGGACCGACGCATTCATCAGCGGTCCGAATTCAGCAAACAGCTCGCGAATGTCCTTCTCCGAAACTCCGTAATCCAAATTCGAGACTAGCAACTTTGAAGGTCCTTCAACGGCAGAGCCACCATGACATGCCGGTACATCGTGCATTTGAATGCCGCCATAGTTGCGGCCCTTGAGGACAGAGCCACCTCCTCGTACTTTTACACTCCTTGTTGACTCTAGACTCTTCTTGATTTGATCAGCCATATTGATGTTTCGTTAACTTTATGAAAATGTCTTCAAGAATTTTTGTAAGTTCTTTCGTTGATTTTATTTTTGCGTTCAGAGAGAGGTCCTTCAGCACACAACCAATATCTACGAATGAAGATCACAAACTGAGCTAGGCTTACGAAATTACTTCAGAAGTTACCTCTGTCGGGTGATTAGTGTGATCAGTGGTCCCACGACGATAAGGATGCAGTCATTTGGTGCAGGTAGAAATGTAAAAGCAGGTAATGAGAATTGAATAATTACAAAATTCACAGATTTAGGGTTATTACGGTAATTAGGGCATATACTGTGTTCACAGTGGAGAATATATGTAAAATTTCAGATTTCGTACACATTTGAATGGCAAGTGACGCCACAAACTATGTTTACCAACAGATCGCTGTGTGAGTACTTTGGATGGTCGTTGTGTGTCCTGATAACTTATTTAGCGAAATACCTTCGATGCCCATTGTTGCAACTTATTTCTCTCTTCTGCTCAGGGGGCGTGTACGGTACTGAATGGCTTGGTTGCTAAGTTATTCGGAAATAAATGAATTTAGTAAAAAGAAACCTCGCCCCTAATTTTCTTTATTGTAAACTGCTTTATGAAGACCGTGATGCTAAACGAGTTTGAATATCTGCGTACCTGCGTCAGGAGGTCCTTACAAAAAATATTTTCTTATGACCGTCATAAAAAAAAATCAACCTCCATCGGTTTTTCAATATTTTTTCCTTTGATTCTTAACTTATTTCGCAAATAAATAACTAATTAGTAGTTTGCAGTTTCACCCTTTCTATTATCTTGGAAATAAACTAATTAAACTTATTTACCGGTTTTCTTATTTCAACGGCCTTACATACAAATTTCATGGTTGTTCCTCTACCTGTATCACACGGCTCTGAGAATTTCTAGAATGCTTCTTTGGCTCTCTTGCACTTCCCGTCTTTCTTTATCTTTCATCTTACTTACTTAGGTGGTGCTGTAGTCTGGGGTGGGGCTGGATTACAACCTACAAATCTCTTCAAGCAGCACGACTACGATGCAATAGTTCCTAGTTTCGCAGGCCAAGTTAGCTGAGGTCTCTGTCCTCTTGTTTGCGCCACCTGCGGCCCCCTTGAGGTAGATTCGAAGATTTTCCGGGTTGGAACGTTGGGTTCAATTTACTCTACTTGACCCAGCCATAATAGTCGCTGTGCGTGAACTCTACTGGCTAAGTCGATGTCCATGTATAGGTTAGGTTGAAGTGGCTGCCAGCTGAGAATCGCCAACACACTTAGAAGAATAATAGGTCCATTGTGATTCCACATGGATCATGGGAGAAATTTTCGCCTACCTACTCGTTAAACCATTTTAAGCTTCCTATGAAGCGTAGGAGGCTCTTAATATCGATGTTTTTTCAGGTCGCCTATGTCGTTGTAATAGGGGGCTTCACCTAGGAGAATCTTCCTTCTACGGGAGGGAGCTGGGCAGACACAGAGAAGGTGAGGAATAGTTTCTTCCTCTTCTTCATCCATGCCGCTTCTACAAAAGTCGTTCACAAAAACGCCTAGCCTTGTAGCATGCTTGCCCATTAGATAGTGTCCAGTGATGAGACCTATCATAGCGCCGATATCCAATCTGTTAAGAGAAATCTAATTCTTAGATCGTTTTAGATCCAGCTTCGGCCAGATTTGTTTTGTCGCTAGACATGTGGGTCCACTTGTCCACCTAAGGTTCGTACTCTCGATAGCATCCAGCTTAAATTTGAGTTTGCAAGTAGGGATTGGTATACCAAAGGAGCCTTTGTCCAGCAGGATGGGTATAGTTGTTCCTATTCTGGCGAGTTGATCGGCTTTACAAATCCCTGGAATGTCCCTATGCCCCGGCACTCAACATAGGTGAATATTGAACTGCTTAGCCATCTCTACGAGAAATCATCGGCAGTCTAGAGCTACTAAGGAATTTATAGGTGTCGATTCCACGGATTTGATTGCTGCTTGGCTGTCTGAAAAGATGCGGATGTTTCTACCAGATATCACGTTTTTCGTGATTCGTCATTATTTCCGCCCGGAACACGCTGCAATGATTTGGAAGACGGAAGGAGGGCTTAAGATTAAGCCTGTCAGAGAAAATACCTCCACAAACTCCGTCTTTGGCTTTTGACCCATCAGTGTGGAAGTGAATCGAATCATCTTCTAAAAATGCATTGTCCTCACAGAGTGATCTGGAGGGGATGGTGACGCGGAAATTCTTGTTAAAGTTTAGACGTGGGATGGTGTAGTCCGTGTTTCGGGAGGTATTTTGAATTTATTGAGAATGGAAGCGTGGCCAAATTCTTTACTTGACCACTGTTGGGTAGCTTCGAGGCGAACGGCTGCATTCGCTGCCATTTGTTTGCTGAATATATCGAGGGATATTAGATGAAACAAAATGTCCAGTGCCGCAGAGGGAGTTGTACATAGTGTTCCCCGCGTATGCACAGACAAGCTGTGCGCAGAACTTTACTTAGATAAACGCAATTTATAGCTTTTTCTAAGGCTCTCTACCAGACAATGACCCCGTATGTGAGTATCAGTCTAATGACCGAGATGTAGAGCCGGTGAGTGATTCGGAGTTGTAAGTGCTACTGTAGCTTTCTTTACTCTTTCTTGAATATTAGGTTTCCAGCTTAATTTCTTATCCAGGATGAGACTCAAATATTTTGCTGTGCCAGAGAAAGTTAAGCTGATACCATTTAGAGAAGGAGGGTCGACTAACGGAATTTTATATTTTTTGGAGAAGAGTATAAGTTCAGTTTTGTGTGGGTTTACACCCAAACCACACCGAACTGCCCATCTAGTGAGCTTGTTTAAAGCGTTTTGTAGAAGTTCTTTTAGAGTATTTAGGTGCTTTCGTGAGACAGCCAAAGCAACACCATCTGCATAAGCAATCACCGTGCATCCCTCGCCTTCCATGATTATCAATAGTTCATTGATCACCAAATTCCACAAAAGGGGGATAAAACAGTACCTTGCGGAGTGCCTCTACTGACAGACCTTCTGGTAGTGGGTGGGACCCATCTTAGACTTGATAATCTGACCATTAAGCAGTAGATTAATCAGTTCGCAAAGTGAGCTGAGCTGTCAAGTCTGATAGTGCATCTGCTATCGCTAATACATTGACGTTGTTGAAATCTCCTTCTATAACCAGAAAAGTAACCATTGTACACTCCTTATGAAACAGGGAATATTCCATTTGAAGCACCAGTGAGTGTAATGCCGTCTCCACTGATTTTCCTTTGCAATATGAATGGTAGGCCGCCGCCAGTAGTTTCGTATCACTACTGTTGCGTAAATGGATATCAATCAGTCGTTCTAATGTTTTTAAGTGGAATGATTATAGACTTACCGGTCTGACATCTTTTGGATTTATGTGAGAGCATTTACCCAGTTTGTTGTCCTTGTATACGTCGTATTGTTCGGCATTGTACCTTTCCCTTCACTCGCCGTCTAGGCAGATGGGACCAAAGGTCACTCGAAGAACTTTACTCTCAAAGTAGCCAAGGGCATCCCCATCTGATTTTGATAAAGTCCATACCTCAAAATTACATCTGTCTCTTGCAGCTTTCTGTTCAAGATGCCGATCTTGGGTGTGCACCTTCCAAGTACTGCACCCATAAAGCAGCACCGGTTCTACGTTGAAGCGTAACAGTTGCAGCTTAGTTCTTAAGCCGATAACATTATTTCTCCAGATTTTGGAAAGCATTCCGAACGCAGCTTTAGCCTTTTCGATTTTACTGCACACATCCAGTTCGGTGCCACCGCGAATAGCCGAGACCACACTTCTTAAATAAAGAAAGTTATCAACTTTCTCGACTTCCTGTCCGGCAATGTTAAGTTGAGCGCGGGTATTAGAAGTGCTCAGGGCTTTTGTTTTAGCTGTGTTTATTTTTAGACCCACTTTGGTTGCCTCAGCTTCTAGATTTTGGGCCATCAAATGTAGATCCATTATCCGATGTAAAAGTAGACAAACATCGTCAGCGTAATCTAGGTGTTTAAGGTAAGATGTCACAGTCCCATAGCTACATTCCAACAATGCTGCACGGAGTACATCGCTGATAACCATCAGGAACAATAGTGGCGACAGTATGCATCCTTGACGTACTCCACTTTCGGCTTCAAAATCCTCCGACACCTTACCATTGTCCACGACGTGACACTTACCGCCCTCGTATGTAGCCTAGATAATAGCTATACGTTTTTCCGGGATGCCTCTCCTGCGCAAGGCCAACCAGATAGCATCTCGATTCAAGCTGTCGAAAGCCTTCTCAAAGTCGATAAACAGTAGATGTAGCGGAGACCTATACTCACCGCATTGCTCGATTATGATCCGTAAGGTGTTTATGTGGTCGATGCAGGAGGATCCAGCGCGAAAGCCTACCTGTTTGACATCGAGAGTTGAATCTAAATGTTCTTTAATTCATTCTAGAATTATTCTGGCTATTATTTTGGCTGCGGCTGGAAGAACGCAAATACCTCTCCAGCTACTGCATTCCATCAAGTTTCCCTTCTTTGGAAGCTTAATGATCATCCCCCTTTCCCACTATCCCAAGCTCTCCGCATTAGCGGATGCCGCAAATCTGCCGATGTATTAGGCGCCGCTTGAAATAGCTCGGCAGGGATGCCATCAAGGAGATTGAGAGACTCTATTGCAGGAATAATGTTCGAAAATTTTACCAAAGGGTAAAAAGAACATGCCAGGGTTTCAAAGCCAGAACAAAAGCCTGCAGGGATGAAAATGGCAACATAGTAGTGGAATCGCAGTCGGTGCTGAGGATATGGAAGGAACACTTCTGCAGACTGCTAATCGGCGATGATGACCAATATTCCGCTGTCAGGCAGAATGAGGACGATGGCAGTCAAGATTCCCGTCAACCCGATCAGAATGAAGTGAGGATAACGATATCTAAACTCAAATCCAACAAAGCTGCTGAAGCCGACGGCCTTGCCGCTGAACTTTTCAAGGCAGGAGGAGATGAGTTGGTAAGGAGCATGTACCAGCTCATCTGTAAAATCTGGTCGGACGAAAGTATGCCCGATGAATGGAACCTCAGCATCGTTTGCCCGATCCTGAAGAAAGGAGACCCTCTGAACTGCGCCAATTACAGAGGTATAAGTCTCCTCAACACCGCATATAAAATCCTGTCTGCCGTATTATGTGAACGCCTAAAACCGATCATCAACAACCTGATAGGTCCTTATCAGTGCGGTTTCAGGCCGGGAAAGTCCACCATTGACCAAATATTCACACTACGGTAAATCTTGGAAAAAACCCACGAATACAAAATCGATACGCACCACCTCTTTATCGATTTCAAAGTTGCCTATGATAGCGCGTATAGAGACGAGTTATACAGAGCCATGTCTAGTCTTGGCATCCCTGCCAAGCTCGTCCGTTTGTGCAGAATGACGATGAAGAACTCTCACTGTTCCATCAAAGTCGGTAAGAACATCACCGAACCGTTCGATGTCAGGAAAGGTCTTAAACAAGGTGACGCGCTATCATGCGATTACATAGTACTTGAGAGAATTGTACGAAACTCACAAGCCAACACCGGAGGTACAATCTTTTACAAGTCTGTACAACTACTCGCTTATGCCGATGACATTGACATAATCGGAAGAACTCAGCGGGCCGTCAATGGGGCATTTACGAGTATTGAGATCGAGGCAGCAAAGATGGGTTTAGCGGTCAATGAAAGCAAAACAAAATATATGCTATCTACAAAAAAGGACACCCAACATCGGCGTCTTGGACAGAACGCCACAATAGACAGATATAATTTTGAGGTAGTAAAGGATTTTGTCTACCTAGGCTCTATGGCGAACTCCGCAAATGACATCAGTAGGGAGATCACACGAAGAATTACTCTTGCCAATCGTTGTTTCTATGGGCTAAAACGGCAATTGAGTAGCAAAGCCCTATCTCGAACTACTAAGGTAACTCTTTATAAGACACTAATCATCCCAGTCTTGCTGTATGCCGCAGAGGCATGGGCTTTGAGAAAACTGGATGAGGATGCCCTTGGTTATTTCGAGAGAAAAGTTCTTCGAGCGATCTTTGGTCCCGTCTGCATAGACGGTGAGTGGAGGAGAAGGTACAATGCCGAGCTATACGGCATGTACAAGGACATCGACTTAGACAGAAGAGTTCACATACAGCGACTAAGATGGCTGGGTCATTTAGAGCGGATGGAGCCCAACGTTCCCGCTAAGAAAGTTTTCGAATCCACCCCGGATGGACGACGCAGTAGAGGACGACCTCACGGTAGGTGGCGCAAACAAGTGGAGGGGGACCTCAACCAACTTGGCATGCGCAACTGGAGGCAGCTGGCTCGTAATCGTGCTAGCTGGAGAGGTTTGTTGGTTGAGGCCCAGGTCCACCCCGGACCGTAGCGCCATCTAAAGAAGTATGTGGCACCATGTTTGTTATTGGTTCTTGACCCGTTCTCTCGTAGAGGTGTTGGTTAGAGATGCGCTTGGGCCAGAAAATCCTTAAGATATTGCGCAGGCAACTATTAACGAACGTTTGCAGCTTTCTGGTGATAGAAGTGCTTATTCTCCACGTGCTGCATTCGTATAACAGCACGGATTCAACATTGGAGCGGAAAAATCTTAGCTTGGTGTTTAAACTGATTGTATTGCTTCGCCATATTTTGGACAACATCTCGAACGCGGTCTTTGCTTGATTGCTCCTGTTGGCTATATCCAGTTTGTTTCCACCATCGACCGAGACAATACTCCCAAGATACTGGAAGTCCTCTGCTATCTCTACCGGTTGTCCAGCAATGCATATTTGAGCCGATGAGTTTGTTCCAAATCTAATAATTTTAGTTTTTCCCGTTCAGCCCGATGACGCCTGCCTCCCTCTGCACATCTATTGTCATTTGGTGGAGGTCCAAAATTCTGTGGGAGAGTAAGCACACATCGTCAGCGTAGTCAAGATGTTTCATTTGAGATGTAAGAGTCCAACGAATTCCTCTGTTTCCCGTCGACAAAGCTGCACGAAGCACATCGCTAATCACCAATAGGAATAGTATTGGTGAAAGGATACAGCCTTGCCTTACCCCACTTTGGATCTCTTATTCCTCAGACAACCTTCCTCTGTGCAGAATGTGACATTTGGAGCCTTCATATGTAGCTTTGATAATAGCAATTAGTTTATCGGGAATACCTCTTCTGCATAAGGCAGGCCAAATAAACACCCTGTTTGACGGAAGTGGCAGTGGATTGGTCACACTTTCCGAAAGGGTGATAGTTCCATAGCGAACCATGCTATGCAATGGAACCCTTTAACTCAGGATGGCAGAAGACCTGGCGGTCCGAGGAGAATATGGCACAGAACAGTCGAGAAGGAGGCATGGCCGTTGGGGAAAAGCTGAGGAGAGCTCAGACACATTGCCAGAAACGGTATACGATGGCGTGCAGTCGTAGTAGAGGCCCTAGGACTCACAAGAGGACACATTATATAAGTAAGTAAGTAGAGCCAAGTCTAGTCTTAACATCCCTACCAAACTTGTCCGTCTGTGCAGGATGACGATGGATAACGGTGGATATAAAGATCAGACAACGATTCATAAAGCATGCGATAAGATCACTGCATAGGATGATTTACAGCCGTTTCTGTCTCAACTCAACATTCAGCTGAAGAACTATTTTCGGAATGAGCACAACGTAGTCGAGATATCAATGATGCTTAACCTACGAGTGGAGCTCCTTCGCCTGAACTGCATACCGCATCGTGAAGATCTTTCTATGTTATGCAGCTAATGCATTCTGGGACAGGACGTTCTCCATTTTCTGGACACTTACCCAATCTTGAACGAAACTTGGTTGTACTTTACCTTACCGAAGTAAGGACATCCTAGCCGACTACCAAACTGTAGCCTTACTCAATGAATTAGACGTGTCCAAGATACTCGTATATAGCTTTTCGCAAAGTAGCCCTAGCGTAGCGTGAGAGAATGGTAAAGGAAATACAGCTCCAAAGAGTATGCCACTCTGAGAGGAGTCTTGGCCTGATACTATAACAAATATGTTAAAATAATAAAAATAATATTTTTTTCTTTCTTTGCTTAATTTTATTTATAATAAATGTTGTATCGTGAACTATAAGAAATGGGTACGCAATTTAAAGAAGCTAAAGCTATATAAAGAATGCGTACACACAAATTTGAAAATAAAAATAGATTTTCATTTCAATATTGATGATTGGCTAGGCCTCGTTTTCTAGGACTGGAGGGGTTCGGTCACTGAGGAATGCGTGCAGTTCATCGTCTAGTTCTTCTACGTGCAGCGCTAGAGTCCAGGTTGCATTACGATGACCTCCTGAGCATTCTCCTGTGCGTAGTGGCGAGCCTCGTTGCGGGCCACCGAAATCAGAATTTTGGCTATTGCCAAACTGTGCCCGATGTAACCTGTGGTCTACACCATTGCGTGGAACCAAACCTGGTAGTGGGCCATCGGAATCACCTCTTTGGGTATTATCAACCTGTGCGGGTGGTAACTCTGGGTCTCCTCTTGTGTGTGGTAGTGAACCTTGTTGTGCTCCAGCTATACGATCCCTTCGGGTATTATCTACCAGCGTCAACGGTCTGCTTGATTTACCTCCCAAACGGGCTTGAATTGGTACTGGCGATGACATCTCGGATGTGGTGAGCAGGATATTCATGGGACGGCCGTCTAAATATACTCCATTGTACTTTCTCAATGCCTTCATCGCATCAGACCTCCGGTTAAAGATTGCATCTGCCATTCCCATTGAACATCCGAATCTGTCATAGTGCACCGAGGCACTCATCAGCGGTCCGAATTCAGCAAACAGCTCGCGAATGTTCTTCTCCGAAACTCCGTAATCCAAATTCGACACTAGCAACCTTGAAGGCCCTTCAACAGTAGAGCCACCATGACGTGCCGGTCCATCGTGCAATTGAATGCCGCCATTGCTGCTGCCCTTGCGGACAGAGCCACCTCCTTGTTCTTTTACACTCCTTGTTGAATCTAGACTCTTCTCGATTTGATCAGCCATTTCGATGTTTCGTTTAACTTTATGAAAATGTTTTCAAGAATTTTTGTAAGTTCTTTCCTTGATTTTATATTTGCGTTCAGAGAGAGTTCCTTCAGCACACAACCAATATCTACGAATGAAGATCACAAACTGAGCTAGACTTACGAAACTACTTCAGAAGTTACCTCGTTCGGGTGATTAGTGTGATCAGTGGTCCCGCGACGACAAGGATGCAGTCATTTGGTGCAGGTAGAAATGTACAAGCAGGTAATGAGAATTGCATGATTACAAAATTCAAAGATTTAGGGTTATTACGGTAGTTAGGGCATATACTCGTACTGTGTACTGTGGTCGCACAGGTTAATATAAAATTTTGGAATTATGGCACTTTATCTTGATGCTAAATCAGTTTAACAAACCTGCGTACCTGCGTCAGGAGGTCATTAGAAAAACTATTTTCTTATGACCGCCATAAAAAAATTAACCTCTATCGGTTTTCCAATATTTTTTTCTTTGATTCTTAACTTATTTCGTAAATATATAACTAATTAGTAGTTTACAGTTCCACTTTTTACTTTATCTTGGAAATAAACTAATTAAACTTATTTACCGGTTTTCTTATTTCAACGGCCTTACATACAAATTTCATGGTTGTTCCTCTACCTGTACCACACGGCTCTGAGAATTTCTAAAATGCTTCTTTGGTTCTCTTGCACTTCCAGTATTTCTTTATCTTTCATCCTACTTACTTAGGTGGCGCTGTAGTCCGCCTTCTATCAGTTGGTCAAATTCGTTTGGGTACCAATTTACCCCTTTTGCAAAAAAAAACTTTCTGTGCTGGATTGTGATTGGGAAATTTAAGCCAAAGGAAGAGCCACAGTTTAGCTTTAATATAGTAGCTCCAGATTCATGAAATCAAGGAAATTCAGAAAATTGCGCGAGTATCGAAAAAGTTCTTAGATCGTTCTGGGAGATTGAATCCCATGAAAATACATCGAAAGACCAAACGAAGGAGGAAATAGAATGCGAAACCCTATTCCGCGATACTCATCAGAGACTTTCATCTGGGCAGTTCTCTGTTCGGCTGCCATTTAAAGGATCTCCACATGATTTAGGAGATTTGTTTAAAGTTGCTCAAAAATGTTTTTATAATTTGGAATCAAAATTGTATCGAAACCCTCAGCTAAGACAACAGTACGTCGACTTTATTAATGAATACATTCAACTTAAGCATATGTCCAAATTAGACACAGAAGTCTTCAAAGAAACCCATTTTTGCCTTCCGCACCATTGTGTCACCAAATCAGACAGTACTACAACCAAGCTTCGGGTAGTCTTCGACGCTTTAGCGAAGTCTTCATCTTCACTTGAGGAAATCATTGAAATTAAAAATCAAACTACTGAGTTGTTGAAGAAAGGATGTTTTCATTTGCGCAAATGGTGTTCTTACAACAAGGCATTCCTGACCACAATTGCAGCTGAAAATAAAGATACCTTCTTAAACATAAATCACAGTCAAGTAACAAAGGCACTTGGATTGATTTGGCAGCCTGAGTTAGATGAATTTGGTTTTTCTTGCCTCCCACTAGAAGCTCCACATATTGTAACCAAGAGATGGAGCCTTTCCAGTATAGCTAAGCTCTATGATCCTCTAGGGCTTATTAGTCCCATTATCGTAAAGGCAAAAATATTTATGCAAGTGTTATGGAGAGAAAGGTTGCATTGGGATGAGTCACTCCCGCAACATTTGCATTCTGTTTGGCTGAAGTATGGTAGTCGACAGAAATAAATAATCTTAAATTTCCGCGCTACGTAATTCTTCCAAATTCCAACATTCAACTTCATGGATTTGCTGACGCCAGCCAAAGTGCTTATGGAGCTTGTATTTATCTTCGCAGTCAAGACACCTCGGGTAAGATCAACGTACAACTACTATGCTCGAAATCCCGCGGCTGGAATTGTGCGCTGCTCTACTGCTGTGCGAATTAACGGAGAGGATTCGGATAATTCTTCAAATGGAAAATTGCAAAATATTCTGCTGGAGTGATTCCACTATCGTTTTGTCTTTGCTACAATCTGATGCTTGTAACTGGAACACCTTTGTTTCCAACAGGGTAGCACAAATTCAATATTTATCGAAAAATATTTCTTGGCGTCATGTTCCTACAAATTTCAATCCAGCTGACCTTCTTTCTCGAGGTGTTTATTCTAAGGAGCTGTTGGGGCTTACCCTTTGGATCTCTGGTCCAGGGTTTTTATTAGATTGTGAGCTCAACTGGCCACCGCTGTGGAAAAATGATGAAAATCTTCCAGAAGGACGAAAATCTATTCGCATCATTTTGCTTGCCACAGAATTGAGGATCTATCTGTACGCTGCAAATTTATAAATTCTTTTAGTAAATTGATAAGAACATTTGCTTATGTATACCGCTTTTGGTATAGGAGACTATCATCATCATACAGACTCTGTGCGCTACGGACAATCAGCGCCTTTCGAACCATCTCTGACGAAGCTGCATTTGTCATAGCTGGAATGGTCCCCATCGATATTCTCGCAGATGAAATGCTGAGGATATATAACAGAAGAGCATTGAGTCATCACGACGCCACTGGTATCAAGGTGATAAAAATTGAAGAAAGGGCAGCGTCAGCAGCTGATGTGGCAAGCTCATTGGGCTAATACAACAAAAGGCAGATGGACATATAAACTTATACCGACAATCCATGACTGGATAAGTCGAAAGCATGGAGACTGCAACTACCATCCAACGCAGTTCCTGTCTGGCCACGGTGGCTACCGCAAATATCTACACCGATTTGGACATGACAACTCACCATCCTGCCCGGAATGCCCAGGTGAAGATGAAGATACGGAGCACGCAGTTTTTTACTGCACACGTTTCACGGCATGGTGAATTACTTTGCCAAGTCCGTCATTACTCCTCGACCATATGTTATGGTCGGAAGAGAATTGGATGGCAATATGTTCCTTCGTAACAACTCTACAAAAAGAGCTGCGGAGAATAGAAAAGCTGACACAAGAAGCATAGCATAAATTGCTAACCAGCCCCGCGAAGTAATACCTAACGGCAGTCCCGCGGGGAGAGTGGTCGAAGTGGGTAGGGTGTGTGTTTAGTACGTACGAGTACTCCTGGCATCGATTACTTAGGTTTGCGAATCGTGCATGTTGTAGCACTCGGGCTATTAGTATCTATGAAGATTACACATCCCAGGCGCAATCAAAAAAAAAAAAAAAAAACGCTTTTGGTATAATGCTCGGTCTAAAGATGGACATCGTAGGAAGGGCCTTCTGACAACCCTAGAACTGGATCTCGGATTAAAATATATGTTACGCATGATACCGCAAAAGGAGTTTCCTGACGAATACAAGCAGTTAGCTTCCGATCGTGAAATAGGTTCAACGAGCAGTCTGAAGCCTTTGACACCTTTTTTAGATGCGATTGGACTTATAAGAGTTCGTGGACGTCTTTAAAATTCTCTTTTGCGTTTCGCCAGCAAACATCCTTTTACTTCGACGGTTATTAATCATTTCCATATGAAATACATGCACGCCGAGTCTCAGTCTTTACTAGCCTCGCTGAGAATGCAGTTTTGGCCAATTGGAGGTAAACATACTGTAAGGAAAGTCATCAACAAATGCATTCGTCGCTACAGAGCTCGCCCGCTTGTTATGCATAGGTTAGGTTAGGTTAGGTTAGGATCGGCTCTCGATGAGGATATACTTAGACCAGAAAGTAGGTCCATTGTACTGCCGATGTGTAAGGCGGGTGGATCACCCTCTTACCCTTGGAACTATTTGCTTCGTTGAATGAAGTCGTGAATTTTAGCCGTGCAGGCATTGCCGAGATCATCAAGATCATTGTAGAAGTATTCACCCAGAGTGGCCTTCCTGATGTTGGCGAGTGCAGGACAGGCGCACAGGAGATGACTGATGGTCTCTTCTTCCTCTTCATCTCTGCAGCTTCTGCAGAAGTCATTATGAGGGATACCTAATCTTTGGGCATGTCTTCCTATGACGCAGTGTCCAGTGAGGACATTTGTTATTTTTGAGAGGGTTCCTCTCTTGTGCTTCAAGAGTCCGATGGACCTGGATTTATTGAGTATCGGCCAGAGCTGTCTGGCGGTATGACAGTGGTCTAGATGTTGCCATCGATGATTGGCTACTTTCTCGGCATCAATTTGAATAAGGTACTTAACATAAGACGCTGGCGTTTCGATGTCGGTGATGCTTATGCTATCTGTACCAGAGGAGCCTTGTCGTGCTAGTTCGTCGGCTGCACAGTCGATGTCACAGTGACCTGGTACCCAGCAAAGGGTAAGGTTGTACTGACCAGCTATCTCGTTAAGAGATATGCGACAGTCTTTCACTGCCTTAGATCTCGTAAGGCTGGATGCGAGGGATTTGATGGCTGCCTGACTGTCGACATATGACAAATGACGTACAATGACAGTAGCTTTCCAACGCATGTTCCAATGGAATAATAACAATGGAATAATACAAGTTACGCCATCTCTTAGCAAACCGCACGAATTAAGTTATAGACCCAATAAATAGCAATATCAGGTGTTGATAGTGCGCTAGCCGCCAGCCAGTCAGCAGCTTTGCGAACTGCGGTGATTTCGGCTTGAAAAACGTTGCAGTAGTCTGGAAGGTTAAAGTAGAGGTGTATGACCAGATCTTCCGAGAAAATTCCGGCACCGACTCCGTCCTTGGTTTTGGCCCCATCCGTGAAAATTGACAGTGATTCGTCGTAAAGGACATTGCGTTGCGTCTACTCACTTCTGTCCGGTATCGAGTGCGTCTAGCCCTTGTTAAAATCATATTCAGTGGGCGTATGGTCAGTGGAATTGGGAAGATGACTGATGACATCGGAAGTATATTGGCATGTCCCGTGTGTTGCTTCTTCCACTGCTTGGAGCCCCTCAGTCTTATTGCAGAGCTGACAGCCAATTGTTTACTGACACCAATTGCCGGAAGCAGGTGGAGCATGGTTTGGAGCGCCGCTGTGGGAGAAGTTCTCAGTGCACCGGTAATGCTGAGACATGCAACTCGCTGAGTTTTTTCCATTATGGATAGGTTGGATTTCTTCTCCAAGGCGGGCCACCATACCAATACTCCATACATGAGAATCGGTTTTATGACCGACGTGTATAGCCAGTGCTTTATGCTTGGTTTAAGGCCCCAGGTGGAACCTACTGCTTTCTTGCAGATGTATAGGGCGGCCAGCGATTTCCTGGCCCGTTCGACGACATTCTCTTTCGAAATTAGCTTGCGGTCAAGCTTTAGGCCTAAATAGCTAGCACTATTTGAAAGCTTTAGGGTGGATCCCCTTATCTTGGGCGGAGTAAAATCAGGTAGCTTGTGTTTTCTTGTGAATAATAGCTTGGTCTTCGTCGGGTTAACGGAGAGGCCGCATTTATCGGTCCATCTGAGCAGTTCATTAAGAGCAGACTGCATGACATCGGCCAGCGTCTGCCGGTATTTGCCTGTTATTAGAATGGCGACATCATCTGCATAGGCAATAACATTGCATCCAGTTTCTTCGATCTTTAGAAGGGCCTCGTTGAGCACTAAATTCCACAATAGTGGAGACAGTACACCTCCTTGAGGGGTGCCTCGATGTGCATGTCGCTTGACAGTGCTACTTCCGAAGGATGCTGTTATTACCCTGCTCTATAGAATGTGTTCTATGAAACAACAGATGGGTTCGCAGATGTTGAGCCTACGTAAGGCACTGGTAATCGAATTTGTTTCAACGTTGTTGAAGGCTCCCTCTATGTCTAGAAATGAAACTAGGGTGAACTCTTTGATTGAGAGTGATTTTTCTATATAGGGTGGATGATGGAGTGCAAAGCCATTTCGACCGATTTACCTTTTTGGTAGGCGTGCTGTGACGTGGATAGTAGGGTGCTATCAATAGTGGCCTTGATGTGTAGGTCCAGGATTCTTTCCAGAATCTTGAGAAGGAAGGACGATAGACTAATAGGTCTAAGGTCCTTTGGGAGGGTGTGCGATGTCTTGCCTGCTTTGGGTATAAAGACCACTCTTACCTCGGTCCAGGCAGTTGGTGTTGTTCCGAGCTCAAGACAAGCCTTCAGAATGCAGGAGAGATACTGCCATACTATATTGAAGGCGTCTGAATCTGGGCCGGAAAAATACCATCCGTTCCCGGGGATTTGAATGGTTCGAAACTGTTTACTGCCCATTTCAGCTTATCTTCGCTGATAAGATGAGGAGGTGCCTGTGGGCGTGCAACATTTACCAGGGCGCGATCATCGTTGGGGGTAGGCGTGCAGCCGGGGAAGTGAGTGTCCATGAGCAGGTTGAGCGATGCTTCGTCCGATTCCGCCCAGGATCCATTGGGATTCATGAGGACACTAAGTATAGTGGTCTAGAGGATTGAGACGTGTTGTCAATACTCTGACAAAAACCGCGCCAGGATCTGCGTCTAGCTTTCCGAACCTCTATTTTGAAGTTCTTCAGACTTTCTTTGTAGATCTTCCAGTCCAGTGGTAGCCTTGTTCGTTTGGCTTTATTGAATTGTTTCCTGCTTGTGCAGCGAAGACTGTTAAGTTCTGCATTCCACCATAGGGGACGATTGCCCACCTTTTTTCTTGTGATCGAACAGGATTCGATGAAAGCTGTATTAAGTGCAAAAGTTAGAACGGTGTTTAGCTTGTCTAATTCCAATTGTGTAGTTGGTGTAGTGTACACTTGATTTGATAGTTTAGCAGATAGGGATTTATTGTCTAAGTACCAGTCGGTTTTCCGTCGATTGCGGAAGACCAAGGGTGCGGTACTGTGACAGATTTCCAGTTTGTACTTCAGATAGCGGTGATCGGAAAACGAATGACTGGCAGATACAGTCCAGTTGGAAATTGCAGGATAGATACTTTGGGAAGCAAAGGTGACGTCAAGCACCTCTTGCTGGGTCTTAGTAATAAAAGTAGGACTATTTCCTCTGCTACAAACTACTAGGTCGGTGCCTACTAAATCTCGAAAATAGACCTACCTCGAGGGTTAGTGTCGCACCCCAATATGATGGCTTCTCTTCTCCTCATTGCTTCATCTACCACTTCTTCCACTTCCTTGGATGGAGCAGACTCGGGGTCTTCGTAGGGTAGGTATCCTGATGCCAGCCAGATGGTGGTGTTTTTTGATTTGAGCAGTGTTACTGCTAGGTCTCTTGTGCTATGGTTGGGAAGAAAAGTTAGGTTTAAAGAAGTTTTAGCAAGAATGCAAGCTCGGGTTCTACCTAAATTCTTCGCGTGGTATAGCGTATATCCTGGGGCCCTCAATCCTATGACGGTGTCATCTCTTATCCAAGGTTTTTGGATCAGGGCAATGTCAAAGCTTCGTTCACTGAGGCGAAGTAGCAGGTTAACGGATGCTAAGGAAGAATGGTGAAGATTAATCTGTATCAGTTTTAGCATCATTATGAGCTGATACGGACCTCTCCACGACGGTAACGTTTAGGTCATCGGGGGATGATGGTTCATCATCAGGGACTACAACGCGGGGGAGGGCGGGACTCGCCAAGTTAGAGGGACCTGCGATGCTATTTCGGTCCGCCGTGAAAAGCCTTCCTCCCTTCTTCGTCAGACAGGTCCACTATCGCGACGACGAGGCTGTCCTTGACCGTCTCGGAGAAAGGTTTGGAGCTCACTGAGCTCTTTGTCTTCTTCGAGGCGTTGGACTCCTCGTCTACGGACCTGCGTCTCTTGGGCGCAGAGTCTATCGCGACTATGGACTGGCCCCCAGCTTGGTTTGGTAAACCAGATCGACTCGATGTGTCGTTAGCGTGGGAGCAATTCTTTCGAGGAGAGTGATTTACTCTTCGATTCGTGGGTTGGCGAGTGCCCCGGGTGGAGGACTGGCATGAGCCACGGGTGGAAGGGTGGCGTGTGCAACGGGTGGTTGGGTGGCGTTGCCCACGGGTAGCGAAGTGCCGTAGATGCTTTAGCTTCATAAGCTCGCTGAACTGTCTGGCAATGTTAGTTGTCCGGACGTGAGAATCCCGCTCTTGCTGACTTCACTCCTTTTCCGCCTTTTTGCCTAGTCGGTCAAGGATGCGGAAAGCCGCTTTAGTCTCACGACTTAGCGACTTCTTCTCTTGGTCAGTGAGCTCGGGAAGAGATGGAGGAGTTGAACTGCACGTGGGTGTAGCGCTGTTCAGTTCATCCGACAGCACGGAGCACTCGCTGACGGAATCGTCGATGCAGAGATTCTACAGATGCTCTGCCACACGTGTAGTGCTTTAAGAGCTGCCGACGATGTTGGCTGTTTTCGGTTTTTTTTGTTGAGGTCCGGCCTCAACGTCTGGTTTTTTGTGTTTATTTGAAATGTTGGTCCCACGAGTAGCTAGGGAAAGGGTGGTCAGTCTGCTCAGAGCCCCGCATTATGCAGATAAGGCGGTTGATACCAGAGCGTGCCCGCTGTCTCTGGATACACCGTTTGCGACTGAGCTATTTTTGGTTGCCCTGGGCCCTCAGGCAGGCTGATCCTCGGCACAGTACGGTCGACACCTTGATCCAGCAAGGGGGATGGGGGGGTAGGAGAGACTAGGTAGGATGATTATCCTTTAGTTCTACTTCGAGCCTTTTCAAGTGAATCGCTCATCGTTGCGGCGATACCTTGGGACGTGATACGTCCCCGATGCCGATTCCAAGCGTCTTGAGCTCTAGTATAAGCCATCACACTACGACAAGGTAGATAATCAAGTGATGGTTGTTATGCATAAATTACAAGGAAATCTACGACATCAGCGTGTTCAAAGGTCTAGACCCTTTGCTACAATTGGAGTGGATTTTTGCGCACCTTTTTATGTTCATTCGCCAATTCGTGGCCGAGCACCAACCAAAACATACATATGCGTCTTCGTTTGCTTCGCTGTTAAAGCAGTTCGATTGGAGTTCAACTTATTGAAGTTCTAGGTTGAACTTAGTGAATATCTTGCGCGAGTTGCTTCGACGTATTCGGATCACAGGTCGGTAAGGAATTTCCAATGTTTGTCAGGACATTGGAATAGAGACGGTAGCGGAGGAGCCCTTAATGGGCCAACGGCAGCGCTCATACTCTCGTAGTGGACTACTGGCACCGGTGTACCCGGCCCCTCGTCCTAGGGGATTAATTAAGGAACTGGCCCTCCAGGTTGGGGGTTGTGCCGTCGGGGTAACTTCCCTACCACGTACAAAAACCAATGGTTCTGAAACAACCAAAAGCCTTGGATAAGGATGACTCAACTAATGACGACCCCAGCAAACGAAATAAGGACAACGACCTTCGGATCTGTACGTGGAATGTTCTGTCCCTTTACAGACCACGTGCAGCCGAACAACTAGCAGAGGCCCTAGACTGCTATAAAGCATATATGGTATTACCGCCATCCAGGAAGTTCGATGAGATGGGCCGGGCAAAAAGAGGATGAAAAACTGTGACATCTACTACGGTGATTGCTACAGAGGCAACAGGCAATGCTTATTCGGATGCGGATTTGTCATACGCGGCAGACTTAGGCAAGAAGTCTTAAGCTTCCGACACGTGAGCGAGCGTATTATGACTATCCGGATCAAGGCTAAATTCGCTAACATAAGCCTAATATGTGTTCATGCCCCCACGGAAGAAAAGGACCCTGCTACCAAAGAGTGTTTCTACGAGCTCCTCGACAAAACATACGAGCAATGTCCTAAATACGACGTTAAAATCGTATTGGGCGATTTTAACCCCAAAATAGGAAAGCAGGACGTCTTTGGTAGGGCAGTCGGTAAGCATAGCCTACACGACACCACGTCTGATAACGGCCTAAGGCTAATTGATTTCGCTATGGAGCAAAATGTGACCATAGCAAACACATGGTTTCCTCATCTCGATATTCATAAGCAGACACGGCGGTCCAATGATAATGTAACGATCAACCAAATTGATCATATTGCCATCGACGCAAGGCATGCCTCCAGTATTCTGGATGTCCGGACCTTCCGACCGGCCAACATAGACTCGGATCATTACCTTGCTGTAGCCGAATGCAAATATCTCAAACCAAGCAACAAAGAACAATCACTGCGAGAAAATTTAACGTCGAAAAGCTACAATCGCAAGAGACCGTCAGACTCTTCGCTGAACGCGTATTCCGAAATCTCTCAGTCACTCCTATGCCGCCAGCATCAAGTGCCGAAGACCAACATGCCATCAGAAACGCCGCGACTGATGTGCTGGGTCTCGCTCGCCCACCACCGCAATATCCAGAGTTTATACTCCAGGAACAATGTACGGAAGTTTTACCAAAACGTAAAAAGAACGTGTCAGGGAAGCAATGCCCGTACAGAAATCTGTAGAGACGAAAATGGAAACCGCGTAGTAGAATCACAGCCTGTGCTGAGAATATTCAAAACCTACTTCTGCAGATTGTATAACGGCGACGAAGACTAACATCCCGCTGTCAGGCAGAATGAACCATTCGAGATAGATGATGATAGTCAAAATTTCCACCTGACCAAAACGAAGTGAGGATAGTAACATCCAAGCTAAAATCCAACAAGGTTGTTGGACCTGACGGCTTATCGGGCAAAATTTTCAAGGCAGCTGGGGATAAATTGGTAGGGTGCATACATCAACTCATCTCTAAGATTTGGTCAGACGAGTGTATGCCTGATGAATGGAATCTCAGCATTATTTGCCCGCTCAACTGCGCCAATTATGGAGGCATCATTCCCTAAAATGATATCACATGGACCCCGATTTCAAGACTGCCTATGACAGCTTCTATAGAGTAGAGCTATATAGAGCCAAGTCTAGTTTTGACATCTCTATCAAACTTGTTAGTCTGTACAGGATGACGATGGACAACGCTCGCTGGTCCATCAAGGTCGGTGATGATTTCACTGAAACCTTTGATGTCGAAAAAGGTTAAAGACAAAGTAATGTGCTGTCATGTGACTTCATTAATATCGTTAATCTCAACGGTGGACATAAAGTTCAGAGAGCGATTCTTAAAGGTCTCAACTCAACATTCATCTAAGAAGTATTTTCGGGATAAAAACAGCGTGGTCTAGATATCAATGATGCTCTTGGAGGTCTTTCGCCTGAACTGCATACCGCACCGTGAAGATCTTCTGAGAACACGTTCGCCATTTTGTTGGCTCTTAATCAATCTTGAAAGAAACTAGGATACACTTCTTCGGTAAGGACATTCTAGCCGACTACCAAACTGTTTTTTCATTCAATGGTTTAGATGTACCTAAGACATATCGCTTTTTGCAAGTAGCCTTAGCATAGCGTGAGAGCTCCAAAGAGTATGCCACCCTGAGAGAAGTCTTGACCTGAGACTATGAGGAATCTGCTAAAATAATACAAACAATATTTTTTTCTTGTTTTGCTTAGTTTTATTTATAACAAATGTTGCATAGTGAATTATAAGAAATGGGTAGATAATTTAAACAATTTAAAGCTGACTGTCTGTACGAAAAATACACACAAATCTTAAAATAAAAATAGATTTCCATTTCAATATTGATGATCGGGTAAGCTTCGTTTTGTGGGACTGGAGGGGTTTGCTCATTGATTTGCGCACCCAGTTCGGCGTCTAGTTCTTCTGCGGTCAGCTCTGGAGTTTTGGGTGCATTATGATGTCCTCCTGAACATGCACCTGAATCTGGCAGTGGGCTACCTATGCAGGTATTGCCAAACTGTGCCTGTGGTAACCCTGGGTCTCCTCTTGTGAGTGGTGGTGAACCTTGTTGTACGTAAGCTATACGATCCCAGCAGGTATTATCTACCCGTGTCCACGGTAATCCTGGGTCTCCGCCTGTGCATGGTACTGAATCTCGTTGCGGGCCGCCGAAATCACCAACTTGGCTATTGCCAACCTGTGCCCTGTGTAATCTGTGGCCTACACCTTTGCGTGCAGCCGAACCTGGTAGTGGGCCATCGAAATCACTTCTTTGGATATTATCAACCTGTTCGTGTGGTAACCCTGGGTATCCTCTTGTGAGTGGTGGTGAACGTTGTTGTGCTCCAGCTATACGATCCCAGCAGGTATTATCTACCCGTGTCCACGGTAATCCTGGGTCTCCACCTGTGCATGGTACTGAACCTCCTTGCGGGCCACCGAAGTCACCACTTTGGGTATTGCCAAATTGTGCCCGTTGTAACCTGCGGCCTACGCCTTTGCGTGGAGTCGAACCTGGTAGTGGGCCATCGAAATCACTTCTTTGGATATCATCAACCTGTTCCTGTGGTAACCCTGGGTCTCCTCTTGTGAGTGGTGGTGAACCTTGTCCTGCGCAAGCTGTACGATCCCAGCAGGTATTATCTACCCGTGTCCACGGTAATCCTGGGTCTCCGCCTGTGCCTGGTACTGAATCTCGTTGCGGGCCACCGAAATCACCACCTTGGCTATTGCCAACCTGTGCCCTGTGTAATCTGTGGCCTACACCTTTGCGTGGAGCCGAACCTGGTAGTGGGCCATCGAATGCTCCTTTCCGGGTTTTATCAACTTGTGTCCGTGGTAACCCTGGGTCTCCTCTTGTGAGTGGTGGTGAACATTGTTCTGCGCAAGCTATACGATCCCAGCAGGTATTATCTACCCGTGTCCACGGTAATCCTGGGTCTCCGCCTGTGCATGGTACTGAATCTCGTTGCGGGCCACCGAAATCACCACCTTGGCTATTGCCAACCTGTGCCCTGTGTAATCTGTGGCCTACACCTTTGCGTGGAGCCGAACCTGGTAGTGGGCCATCGAATGCTCCTTTTCGGATTTTGTCAACTTGTGTCCGTGGTAACCCTGGGTTTCCTCTCGTGTGTGGTGCTGAACCTTGTTGTGCTCGAGCTATACGATCCCGGCGTGTATTATCTACCAGCGTCCATGGTCTGCTTGATTTACCTTCTAAGCGGGCTTGAATTGGTACTCGCGATGACATCTCCGATGTGGTGAGCAGGATATTCATGGGACGGCCGTCTAAATATACTCCATTGTACTTTCTCAATGCCTTCATCGCATCAGACCTCCGGTTAAAGATTGCATCTGCCATTCCCATTGAACATCCGAATCTGTCATAGTGCACCGAGGCACTAATCAGCGGTCCGAATTCAGCAAACAGCTCGCGAATGTCCTTCTCCGAAACTCCGTAATCCAAATTCGATACTAGCAACCTTGAAGGTCCTTCAACGGTAGAGCCACCATGACGTGCCGGTCCATTGTGCAGTTGAATACCGCCATAGTTGTGGCCCTTGACGACAGAGCCACCGGCATTGCCTCGTCGTACTTTTACACTCCTTGTCGATTCTAGACTCTTCTTGATTTGATCAGCCATTTTGATGTTTCGTTTAACTTTATGAAAATCTCTTCAAGAATTTTTGTAAGTTCTTTCCTTGATTTTATATTTGCGTTCAGAGACAGGTCCTTCAGCACACAACCGATATCTACGAATGAAGATCACAAACTGAATTAGGCTTACGAAACTACTTCAGAAGTTACCTCGGTCGGGTGATTAGTGTGATAAATGGTCCCGCGACGACAAGGATGTAGTCATTTGGTGCAGGTAGAAATGTACAAGCAGGTAATGAGAATTATATAATTACAAAATTCACAGATATAGGGCTATTACGGTAATTACGGCATATACAGTGTTCACACTGGTGAATATAAAATTTTTGAAATTCAGATTCCTTACACATTTGAATGTCAAATGCCGCCCCAAACTATGTTTACCAACACATCGCTGTGTGAGTACTTCGGATGGTCGTTTGGTGTCCTGATAACTTATTTATTGAAGTACCTCCGATGCCCATTATTGCAACTTATTTCTCTCTTCTGCTCAGGCATGTCAAATACTCGACCCGTGGGGCGTGTACGGTACTCAGCGGCTTGGTTGCGGGCCGCATAAACTCCCTCCTCTGATTTATGTTGTTAAATTATTTGGAAATGAATAAATTTAATAAAGAAAAACCTTGCCCTTTGCCTTTTATATTGTAAACTTAGAAAGGCCGTGATGCTAAATGAGTTCAACATACCTGCGTACCTGGGTGAGGAGGTCATTACAAAAAACTATTTTCTCATGACCGTCATAAAAAAATTAACCTCTATCGGTTTTCCAATATTTTTTTCTTTGATTCTTAACTTATTTCGTAAATATATAACTAATTAGTAGTTTACAGTTCCACCTTTTACTTTATCTTGGAAATAAACTAATTAAACTTATTTACCGGTTTTCTTATTTCAACGGCCTTACATACAACTTTCATGGTTGTTCCTCTACCTGTACCACACGGCTCTGAGAATTTCTTCTTTGGCTCTCTTGCACTTCCCGTCTGTCTTTATCTTGATCTTACTTACTTAAGTGGCGCTGCAGTCCGTGTTGGGGCTGGACTTCAACCTACGAACCTCTTCAAGCAGCACGACTGCGGGTCAATAGTCTCTAGTTTCACAGGTCAACCTGGCTAAGGTCGTCCTCCTTTTGTTTGCGCCACCTGCGGCCCGTTCGAGGTAGATTCGAAGATTTTCCAGACTAGAACGTTGGGCTTCATCCGCTCTACTTGATCCAGCCATGTTAGTCGCTGTATATAATGGCTAAGTCAACGTCCTTGTATAGGTCATATAGTTCGTCATTGTACCTTTTCCTTCACTCGCCGTCTATGCAGATGGGACCAAAGATCACTCGAAGAACTTTACTCTCAAAGTAACCAAGGGCATCCTCATCTGATTTTGACAAAGTCCATACCTCAAAATTACATCTGCCTTTTGCAGTTTTCTGTGCAAGATGTCGATCTTGGGTGTTTCTTTTTTGTAGACGGCATTACTACTTATGTCCTGTATCCCCTTGTGGGTCCTAGGGCCTCTACTACGCCTACGCGCCATCGTGTACGGTTTCTGGCAATGTGTCTGAGTTCTCCCCAACTTTTCCCTAACTGCCGTGCCTCCTTCTCGACTGTTCTGCGCCATGTTTTCCGCGGACCGCCAGGTCTTCTGCCATCCTGAGTTAGAGGGTTCCATTGCATAGCATGGTTCGCTATGGAGCTGTCACCCTTTCGGAACGTGTGACCAATCCACTGCCACTTCCGCCGTTGGATAGTTGTGCCTATTGGTTCCTGACCCGTTCTCTCGTAAAGGTGTTCGTTAGAGATACGATTGGGCCAGAAAATCCTTAAGATATTGCGCAGACACCTATTAACGAACGTTTGCAGCTTTCTGGTGATAGTAGTGGTCACTCTCCACGTGCTGCAACCATATAGCAGCACGGATTCAACGTTGGAGCGGAACAGTCTTATTTTGGTGCTCAAACTGATTGCATTGCTTCGCCATATTTTGGACAACATCCGGAACGCGGACTTTGCTTTGGCGATCCTGTTGGCTATATCCAGTTCGGTTCCACCATCGGTCGAGACAATACTCCCAAGATACTGGAAATCCTCTACTCTCTCTACCGGTTGTCCAGCAATGCATATTTGAGCCGATGAGTTAGTTCCAAGGCTGATGATTTTAGTTTTTGTCGTATTAATTTTCAGCCCGACGACACCTGCCTCCCTCTCCACATCTGCTGTCATTTGGTGGAGGTCCATAATTCTGTGGGAGAGTAAGCATACATCGTCTGCGTAGTCAAGATGCTTCAGTTGAGATGTAAGAGTCCATCGAATTCCTCCGTTTCCCGTCGACAAAGCTGCATGAAGCACATCGCTAATCACCAATAGGAATAATATTGGTGAAAGGATACAGCCTTGTCTTACCCCACTTTGGATCTCAAATTCCTCAGACAACCTTCCCCTGTGCAGAACGTGACATTTGGAGCCTTCATATGTAGCTTTGATAATAGCAATTAGTTTATCGGGAATGCCTCTCCTGCGTAAGGCACGCCAAATAAACTCCCTGTTGACACTATCGAACGCCTTCTCAAAATCGATGAACAGCAGGTGCAGTGGCGATCGATATTCAACACACTGTTCGATGATAATCCGCAGGGTGTTGATGTGGTCGGCACAGGAGGATCCAGAGCGGAAACCTGCTTGTTCGGCATCGAGTGTGTCTTCGAGATGTTGTTTGATTCGCTCAAGGATGATTTTAGCTATTATCTTAGCTACAGCAGGCAGCACGCAGATACCCCTCCAGTTTCCGCACTCCATTAAATTTCCTTTCTTAGGAAGCTTGACGATCATTTCCTTTTTCCACTCGTTAGGAAAGCTCTCAGCTTCCCAAGCTCTATCTATAAGTGGAAGCAGAAGCTCAGCCGATGTTGTTGGCGTTGCTCGTAAGAGCTCTGCTGGAATACCGTCAAGTCCTACCGCCTTGTTGGTTTTGAGTGCCTTGATCGCGGTAATGATCTCATCTTTACTGGGAGTCGTGGTGCGTATTCGGGAACTTCTCACCTCGGGCATCTCAGTCTGATTTGGGAGCATGTCGCTAGCGAATACACGGTTCAAAACCGTAGCAAAATGCTCTTTCCATCTCTTGAGCTGGTTCTCATCCGAAATGAGCAAGGAGCCGTCTAGGCTTTTCACTAGGTATTGGCTGGAGCTGCGACCACCTGTCAGCTCTTTCGTGATTCTGTAGACAGTCCTGCTGTCGCACCTCCGTGCAGCTTCTTCTGCTTCTGTAGCCAGCGCGTTGATGTAGTTGCGCTTGTCACGTCGTACGCTACGCTGAACTTCTCTCATCTTCATGCGATATAGGGACTCTAGCTCGCTTCTCCCTGCTGCTGGGGTAGCTGCAACGCGAGCTTTTAGCTGTTTTCGTTCGTCAATCCGTCTCCAGGTATCCTCGGAAAGCCACGCCCTATGTCTTCCCTGCGATCGACCGACAATTCTTTCAGCACCAGATGTAAAAACATTTTTCACAGCACACCAATGGTCTTGGATGGTTGCGGGCATTGAGCTGCTGATTGCTTCCACACCTTGCGAAAAGTGCTCCCTTAATTGTTGGCGCACTGAGGGATCACTAAGTCTATCGATGTTGAACCTGGGCATTCTTGTGTTGTCGTGGGATCTTCGAACTGCAGCAGTGCGTAGTTGGAGAGTAGCTATCATAAGATGGTGATCACGTACTATCCCCACATCTGCCCCTCGTCTGTTTCGGACGTCCAGGAGACTGCTTCTAAAGCGGCGGCTGATAGCAAAATGGTCAATTTGGTTGGAGGTTGCTTGCCTGTCATTGGAAACCCAGCTGACTTTGTGGCAGGTCTTGTGCTCAAACATGGTGCCACCTATCACAAGGCGGTTGGCATTGCAGAAATCCACAAATCTTTCGCCGTTGTCATTGCGGTTGCCTAGTCCATGTTTCCCGATTACATGCTTGAGCCCTTCGTTGTCGCTGCCTACCTTGGCATTCAAATCCCCCATCACTATGACAATGTCTCCATTTGGTGTTGTGTTGAAGACGGCGCTTAAGAGATTGTAGAAGCTCTCCTTTTCGTCCTCAGACGAACTATTCGTTGGGGCGTAACACTGTATGATGGTGACGCGTCGTACTCTAGTCCGGAATCTGGCCGTCAAAATCCTATCACCATGAGGCTGCCAGGAAATCAGGCCCTTGCGTGCTGTTGTTGTTAGCAGTAGTCCGACTCCATATTCCCGCGGACTTCCGGATGGTCTTCCAGAATAGAGTAGTACAGTGTTACCCGTTGGAGACTGGTACTCGCCCGCTTCTAACCATCTTACTTCACTTACCCCCAAAATGTCCAGTTTATATCGCATGAATTCCTTTTCCAGTTGGAGGAATCTGGCGTTGTAAGGACCTTCTCTTCCCGAGTCGAGGAGCGTCTTTACATTCCAGAAACCTATCTTTGTCCGGGTACAATAGCCAAAAGTCGTCAACATGTGATCAGTCCTTATCCGAGGCATAGTGTCGGTTTCAGTAGCGAGCTGGTTTCAGTAACGCAGGTTGCTGGCCCACGTTACCTAGCCTAGAATCAAGGCCCTAGACAACCCGCACTTACAATTTTGGCCTATACGTATAAGGGTTTATACGTATAGTTGCCCGGGGACCACCACTAGGAGGTAAAGTAAGCACTTCATCACGAAGTTGATTGTTGCGCTACTGGCCCAATCCAAGTTTTGGGCAGTCAGTAGTTTCCCGATCAATCGCAATGCAGGTCCCCAAGCTTATGCTTGGCTTTAAGCTTAGTGAAAATTATTTAAAGATATTCATTCATTAATAAGGTACGGTATTTGAGAGCATGTTTCAGGAAATTGTATAGCTGGAGTTATTTTTTCCGTTTAGAATCCTAAGGAATTGAACACGGTCAAGTTCATTACTTCCAAGAAATTGTCTCCTTTGGCGCGTGCCAAAGGGATTATTAATACCCTTATACTGGTTCTCAGGGCACGGGCGGATGGGAAAATTAGGGAAAGAGACAGAGGAGATGCCGGTTTGCGTTGGCTTTAAATGTTTGAAGATTGTAATGATTAGGAAATACAGGAAATATAGAGGGTGGTAGATCGTTCCACAAACGTGTTGTTCGGCTTATAAACGACAGTATTTGACAGTACGTCCGAACTTGGGTCTGAGGGTGAACTAATGTGCATACGAAGCATGACGCGTATTGCAGGTGACGATTTGAAGCGGAGGAATGCAGCTGGCTATTTCGCTAGAGCATTTCTTATAAAGAAAACGATAAAATAGGGAAAGACATGAGGCATTTCTACAATGTTCAAGTGAGACTATGGAGTTCACAATGTCTTTATCACCTATAAGTTTTAACGCGCGGTTCTGTACTCTATCTAGAATGTGCAGAACGGTCTTGATAGCACCCGACCAGATGTGGGCGTTATATTCCAGCTTTGGGCGGATGAATGCCTTATAGATGGATGCCAGATCAGACGGGGTAAAATATTTTTTGCATCGCTTAAGGAATCCTGGACATTTTGCAGCATTTTTGGCGATTTCGAATATGATCGTTCCATCGAAGATGGTTACTGATGCACATACCGAGAATGGAATGTCTTTCGGATTGAGCAATGCAAGAACCATTCATGGACCGTTTCCATTCTTCCGCTGCCTTGACGTGGCGAAACGGCTTAAGAGTCAATGACCCAAAGGATCTGAAAGGATCCCAGGTGAGACATCGAACTAAAGGTTGAAGACGTCTTGACTGTGACGTAAAATTTGTTATACAGTATGATGGAGAAAACAAATGAGATGTCCACTCCATGTGGTGGTGGTGAAAACGATAATCCACCCGTGGTCTTTTCGACTACGGCCGGGACGAGGATTCTGGAGGTCCCAAGCACCACACTTTTATCCCCCGCCTCTGGCGTTGTATCGGAAGTAGTAGCGACGCTTGCTTCAGAAGACTCCTGCAGCTCTGTCTCCGACTCGTTGGGTAGACTGGACTGGAATGACAAAGAAAGTGGCGGAAGGGCTTCGGCTGGAACGTCTAATCTCTGTCTCAATAGACGGGTAGCTGATCGAAGTTGTATCGGCGACGGTTTGACTCGGGAAACCAATATGGCTGAACGAGCTCCTGAAGCGGCGCACTCCGATAAGCTCCTGACTAAGAGCCAACTGAAAAGGAGAAGAAGGAAGGCGGCGATGGGGCGATGGGGCGGTGCAAAGAGGCTGCAGAGTCAGCTGAAGGCGCAAGCGCCGAAAGCAGTCATCCTTAGGAATGAGTCCTAGGTCGGCAGAAAGTACTCCAACTGAAGCTGATCAATCGATTAGACCCAACGCTGGCTCCTTTTCGGTCGGTTCGAACAGGTCTAATCTGACGAAGCAAGTTTCGCCTGCTTTCCTTGGTGGAAGCGTGTGCGCATCTGATGCGCGCTCTTCTGCTGGGCACACTCTTACTGGTGACGTTATCTGCGCACAAAATCTGGTGGATGCTGGTGCTGATACCCCTAAAGGTCCCAGCACTCGCGGACAGAAAATGGCTGACGCAGGCAAAGCTACGGGTAAGGGCGCTCGTCTCGGCGGAAGCGTTAACTCATCTGGTGCAAGCCCTTCTACTAATAAAACACCGACTATATGTTTGATATTTTCGCAAATAAACCTTCATCACTCAAAGGCTGATACCGCTATCTTAAGTAGCAGACTTTCTGTGGTGCGTACAAAACCCCACATAACATCTAGCCAGGAGCCATACGTGCGGAACAAGCCCATATGTGGTTTTGGAGGTATTCGTGGAGTAACGGTGCTATGTGACGAGCGATCTGAAAGACCGAGAGCTTGTCTAATTGTGCCGAATTACCTCTCAGTAACCAAGCTTGGACAATTTTGTGGACAGGACCTGTTTGCTGCAGCTGTAAGCTATGAAACGGCGGGGAGTTGGAAAACCTTCGTTGTTGCGCCGGCTTACTTCCCTTATGATTCGGTAATGCCTCCACCACCGAAGGCGGTTTCGGAACTCATAAGGTACTGTGACACTCGGGAGATGGGACCAGTCATGTGTTGCGACGCGAATGCTCAGAATACAGTCTGGGGCAGCAGTAAATGTAACATGCGAGGAAACCATCTCCTAGACTTTATACTATCGTCTGGCATGGTAATCAACAATGTTGGCTCCCAGCCAAGTTTTGTTACGGCAAGGAGGCAGGAGGTAATTGATTTGACTTTATCTAATAGGTATTTCAAGTCAATTACTAACTGGAGGATACTGCCGGAGGTGTCCTTGTCAGACCATAGATACATCGCTTTCCAAATCGAATGCGAGGCCATAACTTTGCAGGAGAGGAGGAACCCAAGGAAAACCAACTGGGTGCGGTTTAGGGAAGAGCTAGACAGATCTGTCGAAACTCCAACTAATCTCAGAACGAAACGAAGGGTTGAGGATGCTGTTCAAAACCTGACTAGCGTCCTTACCAGCTGTTTTGTACTGACGTGCCCATTGACAAAAACCCCCTGCAGAACTCCGGTTCCCTGGTGGAGCCCAGAACTGCAGCGACTTAGGAAAGAATCCGGAAAACTTCTGAATAGGTCACTCAAGACAAATTTGGATGGTGACTGGAATTTTTTTAGATCGAAGCAAAAAGACTATAAGAAGTTAATTCGGTTGTCGAAAAGTGCTTCTTATAGAGATTTTTGTGAAAAGATCGAGACACTCGGTGAAACCAGTAGGTTGGTTAAAGTCCTCAAAAGAGGTAAGCCGACCAAACCGCAGTCACTCAGACGGTCTGATGGCAAGTTTACTGAGACGAAAGCGGAAACTTTTAGTCTTCTGCTGGAGACTCACTTTCCTGGAATATATCCAGCTATGCTGCAGCAGTGTATAGATCAGCTATTGCCAACTCTGAAAGGAATTCTCACCGCTGGCTTGGCGCTGGCAAATATTCCTACACCTTGGCGGATAGTCAGAGTAGCTTTCATACCGAAATTTGGTAAGGAAGACTATTCGCTCCCCAAGAGTTTCCGACCTATAAGTTTGACATCCTTCTTACTGAAAAGTATGGAGAGACTGGTAGAATTTCACGTGCGCAAAGTTGCACTATCGGAGATGCAGCATGCCTTTCAGCGTGGGAAATCCTGTGAGACCGCACTTCAAAATCTAGTGGCCAGAATTGAATACGCGCTTGATAGGAGAGAATACGCGATGGGTATCTTCATCGACATTGAGGGTGCTTTTGACAATGCGACTTTTGACTGCATGTGCGACTCGGCCATACAACACGGGGTAGATGAAACATTAGTGTTGTGGATTAAAGCATTGCTAATGAATAGATAGTGGATGCGGATTGTGGCCAATATGTTATGACAGTGGTAAACAGGGGCTGTCTTTGAACTCGGTCGTAAGGCTGAATTCTCTGTCTCTTATCTGGGTCTCCGATGAGATTGCTAGACAAGGGTCAGAGGAGGCTTTCTCAGGTCCCGAACCCGCTTTAATGTGTTGGGCTTAAGTGACACTACAATCTGCGACGCTTGTGGAGAGACCGACGGCACCGCGGAACATTATCTCTCTGAGTGTCCAGCCTTTGCTCGTATCAGGTGGCAGATCCTTGGTGCGGATGTGGTGAGTGCTGGCACTGTAAGCTCCTCATCAGTGAAATGCTTGCTTAGTTTTCTTAGAAAGACAAGGAAATTCCAATAAAATGGGTAAATCAGGGTTTGCTCTCTGGTAGTACAATGGACCAGTTGCGTCTGAGTGCTCCAGTCGAGCGTTTCCTATCCCAACAAAAAAAAAAAAAAAAACAAAATGCCATCTTCAACACAACACCAAATGGAGACATTGTCATAGTGATGGGGGATATGAATGCCAAGGTAGGCAACGAACACGAAGGGCTCAAACATGTAATCGGGAAGCATGGACTAGGCAACCGCAATGACAACGGCGAAAAGATTGTGGATTTCTGCAAAGCCAACCGTCTTGTGATTGGTGGCACCATGTTTGAGCACAAGACTTGCCACAAAGTCAACTAGATTTCCAATGACAGGCAAGTAGCCTCCAACCAAATTGACCATTTTGTCATCAGCCGCCGCTTTAGAAGTAGTCTCCTGGACGTCCGAAACAAGCGAGGGACGGATGTGGGGATAGTACGAGATCACCATCTTATGATAGCTACTCTCCAATTACGCACTGCTGAAGTTCGAAGATCCCACGACAACACAAGAATACCCAGGTTTAACATCGATAGAATTAATGACCCCTCAGTGTGCCAACAATTAAGGGAGCACTTTCGCAAGGTGTGGAAGTAATCAGCAGCTCACTACCCGCAACCATCCAAGACCATTGCTGTGTTGTGGAAAATGTTTTTATATCTGGTGCTGAAAGAACTGTCCGTAGATCACAGGGAAGACCTAGGGCGTGGCTTTCCGAGGAACAAAAATAGCTGAAAGCTCGCATTCCAGCTACTCCAGCAGCAGGGAGGAGCGAGGTAGGGTCCCTATATCGCATGTGAGAGAGATGAGAGAAGTTCAGGGTACCGTGCGACGTGACATTCGCAACTACATGAACGCGCTGGCTACAGAAGCAGTAAAAGCTGCACGGAGGTGCGACAGCAGGATCGTCTACAAAATCACCAAAGAGCTGACAGGTGTTCGCAGCTCCAGCCAACACCCAGTGCAAATCCTAAACGGCTCCTTGCTCATTTCGGATGAGGACCAGTTCAAGAGACGGAAAGAGCATTTTGCTACGGTTTTGAACCGCGTATTCGCTAGCGATATGCTCCCAAATCGCACTGAGATGCCCGAGGTGAAAAGCTCCCGATTACGCACCACGACTCCCAGTAAAGAAACCAACAAGGCCGGTGGACTTGACGGTATTCCAGCAGAGCTCTTGCGAACAGCTAAGGAGACTATATATAAGACCTTGATCATCCCAGTCCTGCTTTACGGCGCTGAAACATGGACTTTATTAAAAGAGGATGAAGATATCCTTGGTCGCTTCGAGAGAAAAATTCTTCGTAAGATTTTCGGTCCCGCTTGCGTTGACGAAGAAGATCAAGAAGATTCAATCACGAACTATACGAGCTGTACATCGACATCGACCTAGTCAAAAAACATTGTATTGGACGTTTGAGATGGCTAGGACATGTAGACCGAATGGACACCAACGCTCCGGCCCGCAGAGTCTTCGAATCTAACCCCGAGGAACGACGCAGTAGAGGGAATCATCGCCGTAGGTGGCGCGCACAAGTTCAAGGGGACCTCGACCAACTTGGAGTGCGCAACTGGAGGCAATTAGCTAAAGACCGAGCTAAATGGAGATGCTTGTTGGTTGAGGCCCAGGTTCACCCCGAACTGTAGCGCCACCTAAGTAAGTAAGTCTTACGAACAGCGGCAACAACATCGGCTGAGCTTCTGCTTCCACTTATAGAGAGAGCTTGGGAAGCTGAGAGCTTTCCTAACGAGTGGAGAAAGGGAATGATCGTTAAGCTTCCTATGAAAGGAAATTTATCGGAGTGCGGAAACTGGAGGGGTATCTGCGTGCTGCAGGATATAAATAAGTAAGTAGAGCCAAGTCTAGTTTTAACATCCCTACCAAACCTGTCCGTCTGTGCAGGATAACGATGGACAACACTCGCTGCTCCATCAAGGTCGGTAATAACTTCACCTTTGATATCAAAAAGGTTTTAGATAAGGTACTCCGCTGTTATATGACTTTTTAATATCGTCCAACCCAGTTATAAAATAATCTCAACGGTGAACATAAAGTTCAGAGAGCGATTCTTAAAGCAGGCGATAGGATCACGGCATAGGATGATTTACAGCCGTTTCTGTCTCAACTCAACATTCAGCTGAAGAACTATTTTCGGAATGAGCACAACATGGGCGAGATATCAATGATGATGACCTCCTTCGCCTGAAGTGCATAACGCACCGTGAAGATCTTTCTATGTTATGCAGCTAATGCAACCTTGGGAGAGGACGTTCTCCACTTTGTGGGCAGTTATAGAATAGGGAAAGAAACTAGGAGACACCTCTTCTGAGAGGACATTGTAGCTGACTACCAAACTGCAGCCTTACCCAATGAATTAGACGTATCCAAGATACTCGTATATAGCTTTTTGCAAATTAGCCCTAGCGTAGCGTGCGAGAATGGTAAAGGAAATGCAGCTCCAAAAGTATGCCACCCTGAGAGTAGTCTTGGCCTGAGATTATAAGGAATATGTTAAAATAGTAAAAACAATATTTTTTTCTTGTTTTGCTTAATTTTATTTATAATAAATGTTGTATAGTAAATTATAAGAAATGGGTACACAAACTAAAGAAGGTAAAGCTGACTGTCTACATAAAGATGCGTACACACAAATTTTAAAATAAAAATAGATCTTCATTTCAATATTGATGATTGGCTAGGCCTCGTTTTCTAGGACTAGAGGGGTTCGGTCTCTGAGGAATGCGTCCAATTCGGCGTCTAGCTCTTCTACGGTCAGCGCTGGAGTCTTGGGTGCATTATGATGACCTCCTGAGTATTCTCCTGTGCGTGGTGGCGAGCCTCGTTGCGGGCCACCGAAATCACCACTTTCGGTATTATCAACCTGTGGCTGTGGTAACCCTGGGTATCCTTCTGTGACTGGTGGTGACCCTTGTTGTGCGCAAGCTTTACGATCCTGGCGTGTATTATCTACCCGTGTCCATGGTAATCCTGGGTCCCCACCTGTGCATGGTACTGAACCTCGTTGCGGGCCACTTAAATCACCATCTTGACTATTGCCAAACTGTGCCCGGTGTAATCTGTGGCCGACGCCTTTGCGCGGAGTCGAACCTGGTAGTGGGCCATCGGAATCACCTCTTTGGGTATTATCAACCTGTGGCTGTGGTAACCCTGGGTATCCTTCTCTGACTGGTGGTGAACGTTGTTGTGCGCAAGCTATACGATCCTGGCGTGTATTATCTACCCGTGTCCACGGTAATCCTGGCTCCCCACCTGTGCATGGTACTGAACCTCGTTGCGGGCCACTTAAATCACCATCTTGACTATTGCCAAACTGTGCCCGGTGTAATCTGTGGCCGACGCCTTTGCGCGGAGTCGAACCTGGTAGTGGGCCATCGGAATCACCTCTTTGGGTATTATCAACCTGTGGCTGTGGTAACCCTGGGTATCCTTCTCTGACTGGTGGTGAACGTTGTTGTGCGCAAGCTATACGATCCTGGCGTGTATTATCTACCCGTGTCCACGGTAATCCTGGGTCCCCACCTGTGCATGGTACTGAACTTCGTTGCGGGCCACTTAAATCACCAACTTGGCTATTGCCAAACTGTGCCCGGTGTAATCTGTGGCCGACGCCTTTGGGTGGAGCCGAGCTTGGTAGCGGGCCATCGAAATTACCTGATTGGGTATTATCAACCCGTGCCTGTGGTAATCCTGGGTCTCCACCTGTGCATGGTACTGAACCCCGATGCGGGCCACCGGAAACACCACCTTGGCTATTGCCAACCTGAGCCCGATGTAATCTGTGGCCTACACCTTTGCGTGGAGCCGAACCTGGTAGTGGGCCATTGACATCACCTCTTCGGGCATTATCAACCAGTGTCCGTGGTAACCCTGGGTTTCCTCTTGTGTGTGGTGCTGAACCTTGTTGTGCTCCAGCTATACGATCCCTTCGGGTATTATCTACCAGCGTCCACTGTCTGCTTGATTTACCTCCCAAGCGGGCTTGAATTGGTACTGGCGATGACATCTCGGATGTGGTGAGCAGGATATTCATGGGACGGCCGTCTAAATATACTCCATTGTACTTTCTCAATGCCTTCATCGCATCAGTCCTCCGGTTAAAGATTGCATCTGCCATTCCCATTGAACATCCGAATCTGTCATAGTGCACCGAGGCACTAATCAGCGGTCCGAATTCAGCAAACAGCTCGCGAATGTCCTTCTCCGAAACTCCGTAATCCAAATTCGAGACTAGTAACTTGGAAGGTCTTTCAACGGCAGAGCCACTATGACATGCCGGTCCACCGTGCAATTGAATGCCCTTGCGGACAGAGCCACCTCCTCGTACTTTTACACTCCTTGTTGACTCTAGACTCTTCTTGATTTGATCAGCCATTTTGATGTTTCGTTTAACTTTATGAAAATGTCTTCAATAATTTTTGTAAGTTCTTTCCTTGATTTTATATTTGCGTTCAGAGACAGGTCCTTCAGCACACAACCGATATCTACGAATGAAGATCACAAACTGAATTAGGCTTACGAAACTACTTCAGAAGTTACCTCGGTCGGGTGATTAGTGTGATCACGGGTCCCGCGACGACAAGGATGCAGTCATTTGGTTCAGGTAGAAATGTACAAGCAGGTAATGAGAATTATATAATTACAAAATTCACAGACTTAGGGTTATTACGGTAATTAGGGCATATACTCATACTGTGTTCTCACACCGGTGAATATAGAACTTTTGAAATTCAGATTTCTTACACATTTGAATGCCAAGTGACGCCATAAACTATGTTTACCAACACATCGCTGTGTGAGTACTTTGGATGGTCGTTTGGTGTCCTGATAACTTATTTAGTGAAGTACCTTCGATGCCCTTTGTTGCAACTTATTTCTCTCTTCTGCTCAGGCATGTCAAATACTCGACCCATTGGGCGTGTACGGTACTCAGCGGCTTGGTTGCTAAGTTATTCGAAAATAAATGAATTTAATAAAAAAGAAACCTTGCCCCTTATTTGCTTTATTGTAAACTGCTTTATGAAGACAGTGATGCTAAATGAGTTTAACAAACCTGCGTACCTGTGTCAGGAGGTCATTACAAAAATTATTTTCTTATGACCGTCATAAAAAAAATTAACCTCTATCGGTTTTCCAATATTTTTTCCTTTGATTCTTAACTTATTGCGTAATTAAATAATTATTAAAGAGATTGCAGTTCCACATTTTACTTTATCTTGGAAATAAACTAATTAAACTTATTTACCGGATTTCTTACTTCAACGGCCTTGCATACAAATTTCATGGTTGTTCCTCTACCTGTACCACACGGCTCTGAGAATTTCTAAAATCCATCTTTGGCTCTTTTGCTCTCCCATTCTTTCTTTATCTTACATCTTACTTGCGCTGTAGTCCGTGGTAGGGCTACAAATCGCTTCAAACAGCACGACTACGAGCCAATAGTCTCTAGTTTCGCAGGCCGACTTGGCTGAGGTCTCCTTCCTCTTGTTTGCGCCACCTGTAGCCCGCTCGAGGTAGATTCGAAGATTTTCCGAACTGGAACGTTGGGCTCCATCCACTCTACATGACCCAGCCATATTAGTCGCCGTATTTGAACTCTTCTGGCTAAGTCGATGCCCTTGTATAGGTCGTATTCTTCGGCATTGTACAGTTTCCTTCACTCACCGTCTATGCAGATGGGACCAAAGATCACTCGAAGAACTTTACTCCCAAAGTAACCAAGGGCATCCTCATCTGATTTCGACAAAGTCCGTACCTTAAAATTACATCGGCCTTTTGCAGCTTTCTGTTCAAGATGCCGATCTTGGGTGTCCTTTTTTGTAGACAGAATATATTTTGTTTTGCTTTCATTGACCGCTAAACCCATCTTTGCTGCGTCGATCTCAATACTCGCACAGGCTGAGTTCTTCCGACTATGTCAGTGTCATAGGCGTATGCAAGGTGTCTGCGACTAAATATAATTCAACAGAAATACAACACAATAACTAATATAGAATAACTAAAAATATTTAAACAAACTAACCTCAACAATGCCCACATTAGAGGTCAAGAGTAACATTAGTATTTCTTAACAAATGTACATATATTAGTAACTATATTGAATATTATTATATACTAAACATAAATAACCATCACTTGATTATCTACCTTGTCGTGGTGTGATGGCTAATACTAGAGCTCAAGACGCTTGGAATCGACATCGGGGACGTATGACGTCCCAAGCGGTACCGCCGCAACGATGAGCGATTCACTTGAAGAGGCTCGAAGTAAAAACTAAAGGATAATCATCCTACTTAATCTCTCCTATCCTTCTTCCCCCCCCAATTTATCCCCCTGGGCTGGATCAAGGTGTCAACCGTACCGTGCCCAGGATCAGCCTGGCTGAGGGCCCAGGGCAACCAAAAATAGCTTAGTCGCTAACGGTGTATCCAGAGACAGCGGGCACGCTCTGGATCAACCGCCTTATCTGCATAATGCGGGGCTCTGTGCAGACTGACCACCCTTTCCCAAGCTACTCGTGGGACCAAAATTTCTTTTCATAATAAAAAACCAGACCTTGAGGCCGGACCTCAACAAAAAAAACCCGAAAACAGCCAACATCGTCGGCAGCTCTTAAAGCACTACATGTGTGGCAGAGCATCTGTAGAATCTCTGCATCGACGATTCCGTCAGCGAGTGCTCCGTGCTGTCGGATGAACTGAACATCGCTACACCCACGTGCAGTTCAACTCCCCCATCTCTTCCCAAGCTCACTGACCAAGACAAGAAGTCGCTAAGTCGTGAGACTAAAGCGGCTTTCCGCATCCTTGACCGACTAGGCAAAAAGGCGGAAAAGGAGTGAAGTCAGCAAGAGCGGGATTCTCACGTCCGGACAACTGACATTGCCAGACAGTTCAGCGAGCTTATGAAGCTAAAGCATCTACGGCACTTCGCTACCCGTGGGCAACGCCACCCAACCACCCGTTGCACACGCCACCCTTCCACCCGCGGCTCATGCCAGTCCTCCACCCGGGGCACTCGCCAACCCACGAATCGAAGAGTAAATCCCTCTCCTCGAAAGAATTGCTCCCACGCTAACGACACATCGAGTCGATCTGGTTTACCAAACCAAGCTGGGGGCCAGTCCATAGTCGCGATAGACTCTGCGCCCAAGAGACGCAGGTCCGTAGACGAGGAGTCCAACGCCTCGAAGAAGACAAAGAGCTCAGTGAGGTCCAAACCCTTCTCCGAGACGGTCAAGGACAGCCTCGTCGTCGCGATAGTGGACCTGTCTGACGAAGAAGGGTGGATCTCCTACGACAACTAGAGGCTCATTGAGGGCAGAGTGATGAACTGCCTTTACGAGCGTATTTTGACTCATCCTAACTCTCCACCCACCTTTCAAGATGCTGGCTGGCATCAAGGCTTTGTCAAGCTGATCGCATGCGACGATCAGAACTCGGTCGACTTCATCGCCGCTGCCATTGGCAGCATAGGTGAAATCTGGCCAGGAGCCAAACTCAAGGCGGTGGAACGGAGCCAAATCCCCCACAGGCCGAAAGCAAGGATCTGGGTTCCGCTCGAACCGCCCGAGCCAGCAAAAGTCCTTAGCCTGATTGCCTATCAGAATCCGGACCTACCAGTCAAAGACTGGAAGGCATTTGAGGAGCCATCGAGCTCTAAAAAGACGGATAATGACACCAAGAGATCTGGCCGCTCGCTAGTCATCTCTCTAACTGCCGAATCAGTACCTCTACTCCGCGCGAAGGAGTTCAAGATCCGTTGTGGTCTGAAGGTAATTGAAGTAAGGCTTTTCACGGCGGACCGAAATAGCATCGCAGGTCCCTCTAACTTGGCGACTCCCGCCCTCCCCGCGTTGTAGTCCCTGATGATGAACCATCATCCCCCGATGACCTAAACGCTACCGTCGTGGAGAGGTCCGTATCAGCTCATAATGATGCTAAAACTGATACAGATTAATCTTCACCATTCTTCCTTAGCATCCGTTAACCTGCTACTTCGCCTCAGTGAACGAAGCTTTGACATTGCCCTGATCCAAGAACCTTGGATAAGAGATGACACCGTCATAGGATTGAGGGCCCCAGGATATACGCTATACCACGCGAAGAATTTAGGTAGAACCCGAGCTTGCATTCTTGCTAAAACTTCTTTAAACCTAACTTTTCTTCCCAACCATAGCACAAGAGACGTAGCAGTAACACTGCTTAAATCAAAAAACACCACCATCTGGCTGGCGTCAGGATACCTACCTTATGAAGACCCCGAGTCTGCTCCATCCAAGGAAGTGGAAGAAGTGGTAGATGAAGCAAGGAGGAGAAGAGAAGCCATCATATTGGGGTGCGACACCAACGCGCACCATGATCTATGGGGAAGTACCGACACTAACCCTCGAGGTTGGTCTATTTTCGAGTATTTAGTAGGCACCGACCTATTAGTTTGTAACAGAGGAAATAGTCCTACTTTTATTACTAAGACCCGGCAAGAGGTGCTTGACGTCACCTTTGCTTCCCAAAGTATCTATCCTGCAATTTCCAACTGGACTGTATCTGACAGTCATTCGTTTTCCGATCACCGCTTTCTGGAGTACAAACTGGAAATCTGTCACAGTACCGCACCCTTCGTCTTCCGCAATCGACGGAAAACCGACTGGTGCTTAGACAATAAATCCCTATCTGCTAAACTATCAAATCAAGTGTACACTACACCAACTACACAGCTGCAATTAGACGAGCTAAACATCGTTCTAACGTCTGCACTTAATACAGCTTTCATCGAATCCTGTTCGATCACAAGAAAAAAGGTGGGCAATCGTCCCCCATGGTGGAATGCAGAACTTAACAGTCTTCGCTGCACAAGCAGGAAACAATTCAATAAAGCCAAACGAACAAGGCTACCACTGGACTGGAAGATCTACAAAGAAAGTCTGAAGAATTTCAAAATAGAGGTTCGGAAAGCTAGACGCAGATCCTGGTGCGGTTTTTGTCAGAGTATTGACAACACGTCTCAATCCTCTAGACCACTATACTTAGTGTCCTCATGAATCCCAATGGATCCTGGGCGGAATCGGACGAAGCATCGCTCAACCTGCTCATGGACACTCACTTCCCCGGCTGCACGCCTACCCCCAACGATGATCGCGCCCTGGTAAATGTTGCACGCCCACAGGCACCTCCTCAACTTATCAGCGAAGATAAGCTGAAATGGGCAGTAAACAGTTTCGAACCATTCAAATCCCCGGGAACGGATGGTATTTTTCCGGCCCAGATTCAGACGCCTTCAATATAGTATGGCAGTATCTTTCCTGCATTCTGAAGGCTTGTCTTGAGCTCGGAACAACACCAACTGCCTGGACCGAGGTAAGAGTGGTCTTTATACCCAAAGCAGGCAAGACATCGCACACCCTCCCAAAGGACCTTAGACCTATTAGTCTAACGTCCTTCCTTCTCAAGATTCTGGAAAGAATCCTGGACCTACACATCAAGGCCACTACTGACAGCACCCTACTATCCACGTCACAGCACGCCTACCAAAAAGGTAAATCGGTCGAAACGGCTTTGCACTCCATCATCCACCCTATCGAAAAATCACTCTCAATCAAAGAGTTCAACCTAGTTTCATTTCTAGACATAGAGGGAGCCTTCAACAACGTTGAAACAAATTCGATTACCAGTGCCTTACGTGAGCTCAACATCTGCGAACCCATCTGTTGTCTCATTGAACACTTTCTAAAGAACAGGGTAATAACAGCATCCTTCGGAAGTAGTACTGTCAAGCGACATGCACATCGAGGCACCCCTCAAGGGGGTGTACTGTCTCCACTATTGTGGAATTTAGTGCTCAACGAGGCCCTTCTAAAGATCGAAGAAACTGGATGCAATATTATTGCCTATGCAGATGATGTCGCCATTCTAATAACAGGCAAATACCGGCAGACGCTAGCCGATGTCATGCAGTCTGCTCTTAATGAACTGCTCAGATGGACCGATAAATGCGGCCTCTCCGTTAACCCGACGAAGACCAAGCTAGTTCTATTCACAAGAAAACACGAGCTACCTGACTTCACTCCGCCCAAGATAAGGGGATCCACCCTAAAGCTTTCAAATAGTGCTAGCTATTTAGGCCTAAAGCTTGACCGCAAGCTAATTTCGAAAGAGAATGTCGTCGAACGGGCCAGGAAATCGCTAGCAGCCCTATACATCTGCAAGAAAGCAGTAGGCTCCACCTGGGGCCTTAAACCAAGCATAATGCACTGGCTATACACGTCGGTCATAAAACCGATTCTCATGTATGGCGTATTGGTATGGTGGCCCGCCTTGGAGAAGAAATCCAACCTATCCATAATGGAAAAAACTCAGCGAGTTGCATGTCTCAGCATTACCGGTGCACTGAGAACTTCTCCCACAGCGGCGCTCCAAACCATGCTCCACCTGCTTCCGGCAATTGGTGTCAGTAAACAATTGGCTGTCAGCTCGGCAATAAGACTGAGAGGCTCCAAGCAGTGGAAGGAGCAACACACGGAACATGCCAATATACTTTCGATGCACCGTCATCTTGCCAATTCCACTGACTATCTGCCCACTGAATATGATTTTAACGAGGGCTAGACGCACTCGATACCGGACAGAAGTGAGTGGACGCAACGCAATGTCCTTTACGGCGAATCACTGTCAATTTTCACGGATGGGTCCAAAACCAAGGACGGAGTCGGTGCCGGAATTTTCTCGGAAGATCTGGTCATACACCTCTACTTTAACCTTCCAGACTACTGCAACGTTTTTCAAGCCGAAATCACCGCAGTTCGCAAAGCTGCTGACTGGCTGGCGGCTAGCGCACTATCATCACCTGATATTGTTATTTATGTCGACAGTCAGGCAGCCACCAAATCCCTCGCATCCAGCCTTACGAGATCTAAGGCAGTGAAAGACTGTCGCATATCTCTTAACGAGATAGCTGGTCAGTACAACCTTACCCTTTGCTGGGTACCAGGTCACTGTGACATACCGGGGAATTGTGCAGCCGACGAACTAGCACGACAAGGCTCCTCTGGTACAGATAGCATAAGCATCACCGACATCGAAACGCCAGCGTCTTATGTTGAGTACCTTATTCAAATTGATGCCGAGAAAGTAGCCAATCATCGATGGCAACATCTAGACCAATGTCATACCGCCAGACAGCTCTGGCCGACACTCAATAAATCCAGGTCCATCGGACTCTTGAAGCACAAGAGAGGAACCCTCTCAAAAATAACAAATGTCCTCACTGGACACTGCGTCATAGGAAGACATGCCCAAAGATTAGGTATCCCTCATAATGACTTCCGCAGAAGCTGCAGAGATGAAGAGGAAGAAGAGACCATCAGTCATCTCCTGTGCGCCTGTCCTGCGCTCGCCAACATCAGGAAGGCCACTCTGGGTGAATACTTCTATAATGATCTTGATGATCTCGGCAATGCCTGCACGGCTAAAATTCACGACTTCATTCAACGAAGCAAATGGTTCCAAGAGTAAGAGGGTGATCCACCCGCCTTACACATCGGCAGTACAATGGACCTACTTTCTGGTCTAAGTATATCCTCATCGAGAGCCGATCCTAACCTAACCTAACCTAACCTATGCATAACAAGCGGGCGAGCTCTGTAGCAACGAATGCATTTGTTGATGACTTTCCTCCAATTGGCCAAAACTGCATTCTCAGCGAGGCTAGTAAAGACTGATACCCGGCGTGCATGTATTTAATATGGAAATGATTAATAACCGTCGAAGTAAAAGGATGTGACCTGGAGAGAATAATCGGATGTTTGCTGACGAAACGCAAAAGAGAATTTTAAAGACGTCCACGAACTCTTATAAGTCCAATCGCATCTAAAAAAGGTGTCAAAGACTTCAGACTGCTCGTTGAACCTATTTCACGATCGGAAGCTAACTGCTTGTATTCGTCAGGAAACTCCTTTTGCTGTATCATGCGTAACATATATTTTAATCCCAAACGAATTTGACCAACTGATAGAAGGCAGACTACAGCGCCACCTAAGTAAGTAAGGTGAAAGATAAAGAAATACTGGAAGTGCAAGAGAACCAAAGAAGCATTTTAGAAATTCTCAGAGCCGTGTGGTACAGGTAGAGGAACAACCATGAAAGTTGTATGTAAGGCCGTTGAAATAAGAAAACCGGTAAATAAGTTTAATTAGTTTATTTCCAAGATAAAGTAAAAGGTGGAACTGTAAACTACTAATTAGTTATATATTTACGAAATAAGTTAAGAATCAAAGAAAAAAATATTGGAAAACCGATAGAGGTTAATTTTTTTATGGCGGTCATACGAAAATAGTTCTTCTAATGACCTCCTGACGCAGGTACGCAGGTTTGTTAAACTGATTTAGCATCAAGATAAAGTGCCATAATTCCAAAATTTTATATTAACCTGTGTGACCACAGTACACAGTACGAGTATATGCCCTAACTACCGTAATAACCCTAAATCTTTGAATTTTGTAATCATGCAATTCTCATTACCTGCTTGTACATCTTGTACATTTCTACCTGCACCAAATGACTGCATCCTTATCGTCGTGGGACCACTGATCACACTAATCACCCGACCGAGGTAACTTCTGAAGAAATTTCGTGAGCCTAGTTCAGTTTGTGATCTTCATTCGTAGATATCGGTTGTGTGCTGAAGGAACTCTCTCTGAACGCAAATATAAAATCAAGGAAAGAACTTACAAAAATTCTTGAAAACATTTTCATAAAGTTAAACGAAACATCGAAATGGCTGATCAAATCGAGAAGAGTCTAGAGTCAACAAGGAGTGTAAAAGAACAAGGAGGTGGCTCTGTCCGCAAGGGCAGCAGCAATGGCGGCATTCAATTGCACGATGGACCGGCACGTCATGGTGGCTCTACCGTTGAAGGGCCTTCAAGGTTGCTAGTATCGAATTTGGATTACGGAGTTTCGGAGAAGAACATTCGCGAGCTGTTTGCTGAATTCGGACCGCTGATTAGTGCCTCGGTGCACTATGACAGATTCGGATGTTCAATGGGAATGGCAGATGCAATCTTTAACCGGAGGTCTGATGCGATGAAGGCATTGAGAAAGTACAATGGAGTATATTTAGACGGCCGTCCCATGAATATCCTGCTCACCACATCCGAGATGTCATCGCCAGTACCAATTCAAGCCCGCTTGGGAGGTAAATCAAGCAGACCGTTGACGCCGGTAGATAATACCCGAAGGGATCGTATAGCTGGAGCACAACAAGGTTCACCACCACACACAAGAGGAGACCCAGAGTTACCACCCGCACAGGTTGATAATACCCAAAGAGGTGATTCCGATGGCCCACTACCAGGTTTGGTTCCACGCAAAGGTGTAGACCACAGGTTACATCGGGCACAGTTTGGCAATAGCCAAAATTCTGATTTCGGTGGCCCGCAACGAGGCTCGCCACTACGCACAGGAGAATGCTCAGGAGGTCATCGTAATGCAACCTGGACTCTAGCGCTGCACGTAGAAGAACTAGACGATGAACTGCACGCATTCCTCAGTGACCGAACCCCTCTAGTCCTAGAAAACGAGGCCTAGCCAATCATCAATATTGAAATGAAAATCTATTTTTATTTTCAAATTTGTGTGTACGCATTCTTTATATAGCTTTAGCTTCTTTAAATTGTGTACCCATTTCTTATAGTTCACGATACAACATTTATTATAAATAAAATTAAGCAAAGAAAGAAAAAATATTATTTTTATTATTTTAACATATTTGTTATAGCATCAGGCCAAGACTCCTCTCAGAGTGGCATACTCTTTGGAGCTGTATTTCCTTTACCATTCTCTCACGCTACGCTAGGGCTACTTTGCGAAAAGCTATATACGAGTATCTTGGACACGTCTAATTCATTGAGTAAGGCTACAGTTTGGTAGTCGGCTAGGATGTCCTTACTTCGGTAAGGTAAAGTATAACCAAGTTTCGTTCAAGATTGGGTAAGTGTCCAGAAAATGGAGAACGTCCTCTCCGAGAATGCATTAGCTGCATAACATAGAAAGATCTTCACGATGCGGTATGCAGTTCAGGCGAAGGAGCTCCACTCGTAGGTTAAGCATCATTGATATCTCGACTACGTTGTGCTCATTCCGAAAATAGTTCTTCAGCTGAATGTTGAGTTGAGACAGAAACGGCTGTAAATCATCCTATGTAGTGATCCTATCGCATGCTTTATGAATCGTTGTCTGATCTTTATATCCACCGTTATCCATCGTCATCCTGCACAGACGGACAAGTTTGGTAGGGATGTTAAGACTAGACTTGGCTCTACTTACTTACTTATATAATGTGTCCTCTTGTGAGTCCTAGGGCCTCTACTACGACTGCACGCCATCGTATACCGTTTCTGGCAATGTGTCTGAGCTCTCCTCAGCTTTTCCCCAACGGCCATGCCTCCTTCTCGACTGTTCTGTGCCATATTCTCCTCGGACCGCCAGGTCTTCTGCCATCCTGAGTTAAAGGGTTCCATTGCATAGCATGGTTCGCTATGGAACTATCACCCTTTCGGAACGTGTGACCAATCCACTGCCGCTTCCGTCAAACAGGGTGTTTATTTGGCCTGCCTTATGCAGAAGAAGTATTCCCGATAAACTAATTGCTATTATCTAACACATGAAGGCTCCAAATGTCACGTTCTGCACAGAGGAAGGTTGTCTGAGGAATTTGAGATCCAAAGTGGGGTAAGGCAAGGCTGTATCCGTTCACCAATACTATTCCTATTGGTGATTGGCGATGTGCTTCGTGCAGCTTTGTCGACGGGAAACAGAGGAATTCGTTGGACTCTGACATCTCAAATGAAACATCTTGACTACGCTGACGATGTGTGCTTACTCTCCCACCGAATTTTGGACCTCCACCAAATGACAGTAGATGTGGAGAGGGAGGCAGGCGTCATCGGGCTGAACGGGAAAAACTAAAATTATTAGATTTGGAACAAACTCATCGGCTCAAATATGCATTGCTGGACAACCGGTAGAGATAGCAGAGGACTTCCAGTATCTTGGGAGTATTGTCTCGGTCGATGGTGGAAACAAACTGGATATAGCCAACAGGAGCAATCAAGCAAAGACCGCGTTCGAGATGTTGTCCAAAATATGGCGAAGCAATACAATCAGTTTAAACACCAAGCTAAGACTTTTCTGCTCCAATGTTGAATCCGTGCTATTATACGAATGCAGCACGTGGAGAATAAGCACTTCTATCACCAGAAAGCTGCAAACGTTCGTTAATAGTTGCCTGCGCAATATCTTAAGGATTTTCTGGCCCAATCGCATCTCTAACCAACACCTCTACGAGAGAACGGGTCAAGAACCAATAACACACATGGTGCCACATATCATTGCTGAAATCCGCATACCTTTCGCCATTGTCATTCCGGTTGCCTAGTCCATGCTTCCTGATTACATGTTTGAGCCTTTCGTTGTCATTGCCTATCTTGGCAGTCAAATCCCCCAGCACTATGACAATGTCTCCATTTAGTGTTGTGTTGACTTAAAAGATTGCAGAAGCTGTCCTATTCGTCCTCAGACGAACTAACACAATGAAACCCCTGGTTTGATGAGGAATACCGGCAAGCACATGCAGCAAAACAAGAGGCGTATAGAGCGGCCGTGCATAGAAGGACTAGAGCTGCTCGCGATCTCTACGGGCGGAGGAGAAAAGAGAAACATCGACTTCTCAGACAGAAGAAAAGAAGAACCGCTCGATCGGGGAGATTAAGAGATATTATTGCGGGAATGATGTTCGAAAATTTAGAAGAAACATGCCAGGGGTTTCAAAGACAGAACAGAAGTCTGCAGCGATGAAAATGGGGAACATAGAACACCACCAACAAATGGGTCGGTAAGAACACCACAGAACGCGTCGATGTCAATAAAGGTCTTAGACAAGGCGACGCGCTTTCATATGCTTGTACTGCACCTAATCACTGATGGGTCAAAAGCCAAAGACGGAGTTTGTGGAGGTATTTTCTCTGACAGGATTAATCTTAAGCCCTCCTTCCGTCTTCCAAATCATTCTAGCGTGTTCCGGGCGGAAATAATGGCGAATCACGAAAAACGTGATATCTGGTAGAAACATCCGCATCTTTTCAGACAGCCAAGCAGCAATCGAATCCCTGAAATCGACCTGTATAAATTCCTTAGCAGCTCTAGACTGCCGATGATTTCTCGTAGAGATGGCTAAGCAGTTCAATATTCACATGTGTTGGGTGCCGGGGCATAGGGACATTCCAGGGAATTGTAAAGCCGATGAACTCGCCAGAATAGGAACAACTATACCTATCCTGCTGAACAAAGGCTCCTTTGGTATACCAATCGCTACTTGCAAACTCAAATTTAAGCTGGATGTTATCGAGAGTACGAACCTTAGGTGGACAAGTGGACCCACATGTCTAGCGACAAAACAAATTTGGCCGAAGCTGGATCTAAAACGTTCTAAACACTTGATTTCTCTCAACAGATTGCATACCGGCGCTATAATAGGTCTCATTACTGGACACTGTCTAATAGGCAAGCATGCTACAAGGCTAGGCGTTTTTGTGAACGAATTTTGTAGAAGCTGCATGGATGAAGAAGAGGAAGAAACTATTCCTCACCATCTCTGTTTCTGCCCAACTCCCTCCCGTAGAACGAAGCTTCTCCTAAGTGAAGCCCCCTATTACAACTATTAGAACGACATAGGCGACCTGAAAAACATCGATATTAAGAGCCTCCTACGCTTCATAGGAAGCTTAAAATGATCTAACGAGTAGGTAGGCGAAAATTTCCCCCATGATCCATGTGGTATCACAATGGACCTATTATTGGTCTAAGTGTGTTGGCGATTCTCAGCTTGCAGCCGCTTTAACCTAACCTATAAAGGACATCGACTTAGCCAGAAGAGTTCACGCACAGCGACTAATATGACTGGTTCATGTAGAGTAGATTGAGCCCAACGTTCCAGCCCGAAAAATCTTCGAATCTACCTCAAGGGAGCTGCAGCTGGCGCAAACAAGAGGAGGGAGACCTCAGCCAACTTGGCCTGCGAAACTAGGAACTATTGGCTCGTAGTCGTGCTGCTTGAAGAAATTTGTAGGTTGTAGTCCAGGCCCAACCCGGACTACAGCTCCACCTAAGTAAGTAAGATGAAAGATAAAGAAGGACGGGAAGTGCAACGGAGCCAAAGAAGCATTCTAGAAATTCTCAGAGCCGTGTGGTACAGGTAGAGCAACAACCATGAAATTAGTATGTGCGGCCGTTGAAATAAGAAATCCGGTAAATAAAATTAATTAGTTTATTTCCAAGATAAAGGCAAAGGTGGACCTGCAAACTACTAATTAGTTATTTAATTACGCAATAAGTTAAGAGTAAAAAAAAAAATATGTTGAAAAGCGGATAGAGGTTAATTTTTTTATGACGGTCGAAAGAAAATATTTTTTGTAAGGACCTCCTGACGCAGGTACGCAGATATTCAAACTCGTTTAGCATCACGGTCTTCATAAAGCAATTTACAATAAAGAAGGTTAGGTGCCACGATTCCATTTCCGAATAACTTAACATCATAAATCGGGCGGAGGAGTTTCTGGGGCCGCAACCGAGCCGCTGAGTGCCGTATACGCCCCACGAGTCGATTATTTGACATGCCTGGGCAGTGGAGGGAATTAAGTTGCAAAAACGGGCATCGAAGGCATTTCATTAATTATGTATGTAAGTTATCAGGACACCAAGCGTACTCACACAGCGATGTGTTGGTAAACATAGTTTGTGGCGTCACTTGGCATGCTAGAAATATGAAAAGTTAACGTCGAAAAAGCCGCCAGGTAATAACCATGGGACAGCAGGAGTGCAGACCTACATCCGAAAAACCAAAAAAACGTTGAAATTTCGACGGACCCCTCTCATGTTTTGTCGGTTATTCTCGAGAAATTTGAAGAACAAAGCAAAATAAATAAAATTATTCTCGATAGGCTGGTTAGGCTAGAAAATAATTCACAGTAAACGCGCACTTCAACTAGAATATGAATGACAAACGAATGTTAAAAATATGTACTTGGAATACAAACGGACTTTTGCAAAAACTCGACGAATTGCGTGAAAACGATATTGATATTTGCTTGATTTCTGAAACCCACGTAAAAAAGGAATCGCATTTAAAAATAAAAGGCTATAATGATTACCACGCTTGTCACCCTTCGGGAAAAGCGAGAGGCGGATCATCCTTGCTTATTAAAGACTGTATCGAGCAATCGGAAGACCTAAAGATAGAACTTGAAACTTTGCAACTGTGCACGATTTGAGTTAAAAATAGTCAGCGTACTCTTAAAATCTCATCTATCTACTGTCCACCGCGTTCCGCGCTTACTTATACTTACTTTACTTATGTCCTGTATCCCCTTGTGGGTCCTAGGGCCTCTACTACGCCTACGCGCCATCGTGTACGGTTTCTGGCAATGTGTCTGAGTTCTCCCCAACTTTTCCCTAACTGCCGTGCCTCCTTCTCGACTGTTCTGCGCCATGTTTTCCGCGGACCGTTCCGCGCTTGAAAAATCTGATTTTACTAACTTGTTTGAATCGCTGAAACCTAATTTTATCATCGGCGGCGACTTTAATGCGAAACATACGTTCTGGGGCTCAAGATACAGTTCGAGAAAAGGTAGAATGCTCTATGGGGCAGGTATGGAGTACAGTTGTGATTTCCATTCGACGGGTAAACCAACTTACTGGCCAACTGATACTTCGAAAATACCTGACCTGATCGATTTTTTCGTTGTGAAAGGAATATCTACCAACCACATAAAAGTCGAAAACTGCTTTGATCTGTCGTCTGATCATTCCCCGGTTATTTTAACAATCAGCGAAAAACTAGTCTATAACCTAGAGCCAGCGAGATTAACTGGTCGAACAACTAACTGGGAAGGCTTTAGGAACGAAATTGAAGATAATGTTGAACTAAGCGTTCCACTTACGACACCCTATGAACTTGAGGTTGAAGTTGATCGCTTCGTTGAGATCGTACAGCTCGCCTCTTGGAATAATACTCCTAATCCAAGGAAAACGCCGGACAGATACGGTTTGCGATATCCTCCGGAAATAAAAGAATTGGTCAAGGAAAAAAGAAAAGCTCGTAAAAAATGGCAACAGAGTCGTGCTCCGCAACATAAAGCACACTTGAATCGTCTGTGCAATTCGTTGAAGAAAACTATTAAGGAATTTAAGAATCTTACCTTGAAAGTTTAACAGCGAAAAAAGATTCCAATTATTCACTTTGGAAAGCCATAAAAGGCACCAAAAGGACCAAAGTCCCCGCGCCGCCAATCAAATTAAATCAAAATGAATGGGCGAGGGAAGATAAAGAAAAAACGGACATCTTTGCGGCCCACCTGGAAGAAACATTTAAACCGTACGATGGTCAAGTGGTTTACGATAACCGCAATAGGCTGGATTTACCATCTGACGATTTGACGCTCACAAGTGCAACGCTAAGGGAACTCAAACATGAGATCGCGAATCTAAAACCTAAGAAATCTCCTGGCTATGATTTGATTACCGGAGAAATTCTCAAAGTTTTACCTAGAAAAGCATTGATTAAGCTTCTCCATATTGTAAATGCTGCGCTCAGATTAAAACACGTTCCGAGCCAATGGAAAGTTGCGGAAGTAATAATGGTCTTAAAACCAGGAAAACCGCCAAATGAGGTAAAATCGTATAGACCAATTTCGCTTCTTCCAGTCATATCCAAAATTTTCGAGAGGATATTACTAAGGCGTCTCCAACCGGTTATAGACGAAAATAATCTTATCCCTGACCACCAGTTTGGGTTCAGAAGTAAGCATTCGACGATTGACCAGGTGCATAGAATTACTGACGTAATCGAGAAAGCATTTGAAGAAAAAAAGATTTGCTCAAGCGTATTTCTTGACGTCTCGCAAGCCTTTGATAAGGTGTGGCATGATGGCTTGAAATCCAAACTACGACAAGTTCTCCCTGTGTGCTTATACGATATTCTAGTATCATATCTGGGGAATAGACTCTTCCGTGTTAGACATGGAAACGAATACTCGCAGCTCAAAGAAATTTCGGCAGGCGTACCACAAGGAAGCGTTCTTGGGCCGCTTCTCTATCTGTTATGTACTCGAGATATACCGAAAGAAGATGGCACTATCCTAGCTACGTTTGCCGATGACACGGCTATCCTAGCAGTAGGTAAAACAATAGAAGAAACGACTGAAAAACTGCAAAACGCGCTAAATAAAGTAAATGAATTGACGAGGGACTGGCGGATTGCCCTCAACGAATCTAAATCTGTTCACGTGAATTTCACTTACATGAAAACTAATAACTTGCCAATTTTCCTAAACTTGGCCCGAATACCTTTTGCAAACGAGGCCAAATACCTGGGAATGACACTCGACGTAAGACTGAAATGGAATTCGCACGTGAAAATGAAACGAAAAGAACTCGAAATCAAATATAGAAATATGTACTGGTTACTCGGAAAACATTCCCAGCTCAGTACTGAGAACAAACTGCTTTTATACAAGCAAGTGCTAAAGCCGGTGTGGACCTATGGTATACAACTTTGGGGTTGTACCAAGAAAACAAATGCAAATATTTTACAAGCTTTTCAAAATAAAGTGCTAAGAGAAATTGTCCAAGCACCGTGGTATATTAGAAACGACGATATCCACAGGGATGTCGGAATTCCGACAATCGAAGCTGAAACTAGAAGCTTCGCGAGAAAGCATAGAAACCGACTAATCGGACATGTCAACAATACAGTCCTACAAATATTGGATGAGAGCAATTTATTGCGCCGACTACAAAGGACGAAACCTTTCGACTTGGCGAGGTAATGATTAACCCCGTCTAGATTGCGGAATCTTTCAGTGGAAAGTAACCTGCCAACGTCTTTATTTCATGATAGAAAAATTGCTTGATAAGTTAATACTTAGTTGCGATATCTAACAAATTTATATCGAAGGGTGGTGTTTTTTTAGTCAGTAAGAATCTGACACTACTATGAGCACGCGCTTGCTATTCTCATAGTGTCTATGGAAGATTTTCCACCTACCCTCGGAAAAAAAAAATAAAAAATTGTTAAGTAGCTCCATATTGTTAAGGCCAGGTAAACTGAACATTCATTGCGGTGTTAAATAAATAATTTACCTCTTTACCAAAAGTTTTGGGTGTTTCTTTGGAAGATCCTGGGTCCGACGAGCGAAACCCCAGCCTTCGGAAAACACCCTCACACTGTCCACGTTATAAAACCAGTAAGTAACTTTATTCAATTCGACTCATATTTATAATGCAGGAAATTTCAGTTACTGAGCATTAACATTACTTATTTATGTTTAGTATATAATAATACTCAATATTGATACTTATACACATTTGTTTAGAAATATTTATATTACTTTTGACGTCTAATGTGGGCATTGTTGAGGTTAGTTTGTTTAAATATTTTTAGTTATTCTATATTAGTTATTGTGTTGTATTTCTGTTGAATTATATTTAGTCGCAGACACCTTGCATACGCTCATGACACTGACATAGTCGGAAGAACTCAGCCTGTGCGAATATTGAGATCGACGCAGCAAAGATGGGTTTAGCGGTCAATGAAAGCAAAACAAAATATATTCTGTCTACAAAAAAGGACACCCAAGATCAACATCTTGAACAGAAAGCTGCAAAAGGCCGATGTAATTTTGAGGTATGGACTTTGTCCAAATCAGATGAGGATGCCCTTGGTTACTTTGGGAGTAAAGTTCTTCGAGTGATCTTTGGTCCCATCTGCATAGACGGCGAGTGAAGGAAACGGTGAATACGACCTATACAAGGGCATCGACTTACATGGCTGAGTCATGTAGAGTAGATGGAGCCCAACGCTCCAGCCCGGAAAATCTTCGAATCTACCTCGAGCGGGCCACAGGTGGCGCAAACAAGAGGAAGGAGACCTCAGCCAAGTTGGACCGCGAAACTAGAGACTATTGGCTAGTAGTCGTGCTGCTTGAAGTGGTTTGTAGGTTGAAGCCCAGCCTTACCCCGAACTACAGCGCCACCTAAGTAAGTAAGATGAAAGATAAAGAAGGACGGGAAGTGCCAGAGAGCCAAAGAAGCATTTAAGAAATTCTCCGAGCCGTGTGGTACAGGTAGACGAACAACCATGAAATTTGTATGTAAGGCCGTTGAAATAAGTAAATAAGTTTCATTAGTTTATTTCAAAGATAATGGAAAGGGTGGAACTGCAAACTACTAACTAACTATTTAATTACGAAATAAGTTAAGAATCAAAGGAAAAAATATTGAAAAAGCGATGGAGGTTGATTTTTTTTATGACGGTCATAAGAAAATATTTTTTATTAGGACCTCCTGACGCAGGTACACAGGTATGTTAAACTCATTTAGCATCACGGTCTTCATAAAGCAGTTTACAATAAAGAAAATTAGGGGCGAGGTTTCTTTTTTACTAAATTCATTCATTTCCGAATAACTTAGCAACCAATCCATTGAGTACCGTACACGCCCCATGGGTCGAGTATTTGACATGCCTGAGCAGAAGAGAGAAATAAGTTGCAAAAATGGGCATCGAAGGTACTTCAATAAATAAGTTATCAGGACACCAAACGACCATCCAAATTACTCACACAGCGATGTGTTGGTAAACATAGTTTATGGCGTCACTTGGCATTCAAATGTGTAAGAAATCTGAATTTCAAAAGTTCTATATTCACCGGTGTGAGAACACAGTATGAGTATATGCCCTAATTACCGTAATAACCCTAAGTCTGTGAATTTTGTAATTATGCAATTCTCATTACCTGCTTGTACATTTCTACCTGAACCAAATGACTGCATCCTTGTCGTCGCGCGACCCGTGATCACACTAATCACCCGACCGAGGTAACTTCTGAAGTAGTTTCGTAAGCCTAGTTCAGTTTGTGATCTTCATTCATAGATATCAGTTGTGTGCTGAAGGACCTGTCTCTGAACGCAAATATAAAATCAAGGAAAGAACTTACAAAAATTCTTGAAGACATTTTCATAAAGTTAAACGAAACATCAAAATGGCTGATCAAATCAAGAAGAATCTAGATTCAACAAGGAGTGTAAAAGTACGAGGAGGTGGCTCTGTCCGCAAGGGCATTCAATTGCACGGTGGACCGGCATGTCATAGTGGCTCTGCCGTTGAAAGACCTTCCAAGTTACTAGTCTCGAATTTGGATTACGGAGTTTCGGAGAAGGACATTCGCGAGCTGTTTGCTGAATTCGGACCGCTGATTAGTGCCTCGGTGCACTATGACAGATTCGGATGTTCAATGGGAATGGCAGATGCAATCTTTAACCGGAGGACTGATGCGATGAAGGCATTGAGAAAGTACAATGGAGTATATTTAGACGGCCGTCCCATGAATATCCTGCTCACCACATCCGAGATGTCATCGCCAGTACCAATTCAAGCCCGCTTGGGAGGTAAATCAAGCAGACAGTGGACGCTGGTAGATAATACCCGAAGGGATCGTATAGCTGGAGCACAACAAGGTTCAGCACCACACACAAGAGGAAACCCAGGGTTACCACGGACACTGGTTGATAATGCCCGAAGAGGTGATGTCAATGGCCCACTACCAGGTTCGGCTCCACGCAAAGGTGTAGGCCACAGATTACATCGGGCTCAGGTTGGCAATAGCCAAGGTGGTGTTTCCGGTGGCCCGCATCGGGGTTCAGTACCATGCACAGGTGGAGACCCAGGATTACCACAGGCACGGGTTGATAATACCCAATCAGGTAATTTCGATGGCCCGCTACCAAGCTCGGCTCCACCCAAAGGCGTCGGCCACAGATTACACCGGGCACAGTTTGGCAATAGCCAAGTTGGTGATTTAAGTGGCCCGCAACGAAGTTCAGTACCATGCACAGGTGGGGACCCAGGATTACCGTGGACACGGGTAGATAATACACGCCAGGATCATATAGCTTGCGCACAACAATGTTCACCACCAGTCAGAGAAGGATACCCATGGTTACCACAGGAACAGGTTAATAATACCCAAAGAGGTGATTCCGATGGCTCACTACCAGGTTCGACTCCACGCAAAGGCGTAGGCCACAGATTACATCGGGCACAGTTTGGCAATAGCCAAGACGGTGATTTAAGTGGCCCGCAACGAGGTTCAGTACCATGCACAGGTGGGGAGCCAGGATTACCGTGGACACGGGTAGATAATACACGCCAGGATCGTATAGCTTGCGCACAACAATGTTCACCACCAGTCACAGAAGGATACCCAGGGTTACCACAGCCACAGGTTGATAATACCCGAAGAGGTGATTCCGATGGCCCACTACCAGGTTCGACTCCACGCAAAGGCGTAGGCCACAGATTACATCGGGCACAGTTTGGCAATAGCCAAGACGGTGTTTTAAGTGGCCCGCAACGAGGTTCAGTACCATGCACAGGTGGGGAGCCAGGATTACCGTGGACACGGGTAGATAATACACGCCAGGATCGTATAGCTTGCGCACAACAATGTTCACCACCAGTCAGAGAAGGATACCCAGGGTTACCACAGCCACAGGTTGATAATACCCAAAGAGGTGATTCCGATGGCCCACTACCAGGTTCGACTCCGCGCAAAGGCGTCGGCCACAGATTACACCGGGCACAGTTTGGCAATAGTCAAGATGGTGATTTAAGTGGCCCGCAACGAGGTTCAGTACCATGCACAGGTGGGGACCCAGGATTACCATGGACACGGGTAGATAATACACGCCAGGATCGTAAAGCTTGCGCACAACAAGGGTCACCACCAGTCACAGAAGGATACCCAGGGTTACCACAGCCACAGGTTGATAATACCGAAAGTGGTGATTTCGGTGGCCCGCAACGAGGCTCGCCACCACGCACAGGAGAATACTCAGGAGGTCATCATAATGCACCCAAGACTCCAGCGCTGACCGTAGAAGAGCTAGACGCCGAATTGGACGCATTCCTCAGAGACCGAACCCCTCTAGTCCTAGAAAACGAGGCCTAGCCAATCATCAATATTGAAATGAAGATCTATTTTTATTTTAAAATTTGTGTGTACGCATCTTTATGTAGACAGTCAGCTTTACCTTCTTTAGTTTGTGTACCCATTTCTTATAATTTACTATACGACATTTATTACAAATAAAATTAAGCAAAACAAGAAAAAAATATTGTTTTTACTATTTTAACATATTCCTTATAATCTCAGGCCAAGACTCCTCTCAGAGTGGCATACTCTTTGGAGCTGCATTTCCTTTACCATTCTCGCACGCTACGCTAGGGCTAATTTGCAAAAAGCTATATACAAGTATCTTGGATACGTCTAATTCATTGAGTAAGGCTGCAGTTTGGTAGTCAGCTACAATGTCCTCTCAGAAGAGGTGTCTCCTAGTTTCTTTCCCTATTCTATAACTGCCCACAAAGTGGAGAACGTCCTCTCCCAAGGTTGCATTAGCTGCATAACATAGAAAGATCTTCACGGTGCGGTATGCACTTCAGGCGAAGGAGCTCATCATCATTGATATCTCGCCCATGTTGTGCTCATTCCGAAAATAGTTCTTCAGCTGAATGTTGAGTTGAGACAGAAACGGCTGTAAATCATCCTATGCCGTGATCCTATCGCCTGCTTTAAGAATCGCTCTCTGAACTTTATGTTCACCGTTGAGATTATTTTATAACTGGGTTGGACGATATTAAAAAGTCATATAACAGCGGAGTACCTTATCTAAAACCTTTTTGATATCAAAGGTGAAGTTATTACCGACCTTGATGGAGCAGCGAGTGTTGTCCATCGTTATCCTGCACAGACGGACAGGTTTGGTAGGGATGTTAAAACTAGACTTGGCTCTACTTACTTATTTATATCCTGCAGCACGCAGATACCCCTCCAGTTTCCGCACTCCGATAAATTTCCTTTCATAGGAAGCTTAACGATCATTCCCTTTCTCCACTCGTTAGGAAAGCTCTCAGCTTCCCAAGCTCTCTCTATAAGTGGAAGCAGAAGCTCAGCCGATGTTGTTGGCGCTGTTCGTAAGACTTACTTACTTAGGTGGCGCTACAGTTCGGGGTGAACCTGGGCCTCAACCAACAAGCATCTCCATTTAGCTCGGTCTTTAGCTAATTGCCTCCAGTTGCGCACTCCAAGTTGGTCGAGGTCCCCTTGAACTTGTGCGCGCCACCTACGGCGATGATTCCCTCTACTGCGTCGTTCCTCGGGGTTAGATTCGAAGACTCTGCGGGCCGGAGCGTTGGTGTCCGATCGGTCTACATGTCCTAGCCATCTCAAACGTCCAATACAATGTTTTTTGACTAGGTCGATGTCGCTATACAGCTCGTATAGTTCGTGATTGAATCTTCTTGATCTTCTTCGTCAACGCAAGCGGGACCGAAAATCTTACGAAGAACTTTTCTCTCGAAGCGACCAAGGATATCTTCATCCTCTTTTAATAAAGTCCATGTTTCAGCGCCGTAAAGCAGGACTGGGATGATCAAGGTTTTATATATAGTCTCCTCAGTTGTTCGTAAGAGCTCTGCTGGAATACCGTCAAGTCCACCGGCCTTGTTGGTTTTGAGTGCCTTGATCGCGGTAATGATCTCATCTTTACTGGGAGTCGTGGTGCGTAATCGGGAACTTTTCACCTCGGGCATCTCAGTCCGATTTGGGAGCATATCGCTAGCGAATACGCGGCTCAAAACCGTAGCAAAATGCTCTTTCCGTCTCTTGAACTGGTCCTCATCCGAAATGAGCAAGGAGCCGTCTAGGCTTTGCACTTGGTGTTGGCTGGAGCTGCGAATACCTGTCAGCTCTTTGGTGATTTTGTAGACGTTCCTGCTGTCGCACCTCCGTGCAGCTTTTACTGCTTCTGTAGCCAGCGCGTTCATGTAGTTGCGAATGTCACGTCGCACGGCACCCTGAACTTCTCTCATCTTCATGCGATACAGGGACTCTAGCTCGCTCCTCCCTGCTGCTGGAGTAGCTGGAATACGAGCTTTCAGCTATTTTTGTTCCTCGGAAAGCCACGCCCTAGGTCTTCCCTGTGATCGACCGACAGTTCTTTCAGCACCAGATATAAAAACATTTTCCACAACACAGCAATGGTCCTGGATGGTTGCGGGTAGTGAGCTGCTGATTACTTCCACACCTTGCGAAAAGTGCTCCCTTAATTGTTGGCACACTAAGGGATCATTAAGTCTATCGATGTTAATCCTAGGTATTCTTGTGTTGTCGTGGGATCTTCGAACTTCAGCAGTGCGTAATTGGAGAGTAGCTATCATAAGATGGTGATCACGTACTATCCCCACATCTGCCCCTCGTCTGTTTCGGACGTCCAGGAGACTGCTTCTAAAGCGGCGGCTGATAGCAAAATGGTCAATTTGGTTGGAGGTTGCTTGCCTGTCATTGGAAATCCAGCTGACTTGGTGGCAGGTCTTGTGCTCAAACATGGTGCCACCAATCACAAGACGGTTGGCTTTGCAGAAATCCACAAACTTTTCGCCGTTGTCATAGCGGTTGCCTAGTCCATGCTTCCCGATTACATGTTTGAGCCCTTCGTGTTCGTTGCCTACCTTGGCATTCATATCCCCCATCACTATGACAATGTCTCCATTTGGTGTTGTGTTGAAGATGACACTTTTTTCCTTTTTTTTTTGTTGGGATAGGAAACGCTCTATTGGAGCACTCAGTCGCAACTGGTCCATTGTACTACCAGAGAGCAAACCCCGATTTACCCATATTATTGGAATTTCCCTGTCTTTCTAAGAAAACCAAGCAAGCACTTCACTGATGAGGAGCTTACAGTACCACCACTCACCACATCCGCACCAAAGATCTGCCACCTGACAAAGGCAAAGGCTGGACACTCAGAGAGTGCCGTCGGTCTCTCCACAAGCGTCGCAGATTGTAGTGTCACTTAAGCCCAACACATTAAAGTGCTTGGCAAAAGCAAAGTGGCCTGTCAAGACGCCAATAAGTTATCCACAGTCTATTCTGCTGAGAGACAGCAAGAATGCCGCTGATTTCTTACAGACGTCCTACATCCTGAAGAGTCATGTCATACACAATTGTGCTCGTGAGAGACCCAATCGTCAATAGAAGCCCTAACCGAGGACGCAGGTAGACCCAACGCGGTTTCGGGACTGAGCCTAGTCTAGCAATCTCATCAGAAACCCAGATAAGAGACAGAGAATTCAGTCTTGCGACCGAGTTTAAAGACAGCCCCTGTTTACCCCTGTCATAACATATTGGCCACAATCCGCATCCACAACAAAGTTCTATTCATTAGCAATACTTTAATCCACAACACTAATGTTTCATCTACCCCGTGTTGTCTGGCCGAGTCGCACATGCAGTCAAAAGCACCCTCTCTGTCGATGAAGATACCCACCGCGTATTCTTTCCTATCAAGCGCGCATTCAATTCTGGCCACTAAATTTTGAAGTGCGGTCTCGCAGGATTTCCCGCGCTGATAGGCATGCTGCATTTCAGATAGTGGATGCAGCTTCAAAGCAACTTTGCGCACGTGAAATTCTACCAGTCTCTCCATACCTTTCAGTAAGAAGGAGGTCAAACTTATGGATCTGAAACTCTTGGAGAGCGAATAGTCCTCCTTACCAATTTTCGGTATGAAAGCTACTCTGACTGTCCGCCAAGGTGTAGGAATATATGCCAGCGCCAAGCCAGCGGTGAAAATTCTTTTCAGAGTTGGCAATAGCTGATCTATACCCTGTTGTAGCATAGCTGGATATATTCCATCGGTGCTAGGCGATTTGAAACCATCAAAAGATGTCACAGCATATATGATGGCCTCCTCTGTTACCACGGCTGATGCAATATACAAGCTAAGCCGAGTTTTCTGACTTAGGTCAAGCTCAGCCTCGGTAAGCGGGCCAAGCTGCGACCTAGTGGTTATCTGATTGCCAGGAAAGTGAGTCTCCAGCAGAAGACTAAAAGTTTCCGCTTTCGTCTCAGTAAACTTGCCATCAGACCGTCTGAGTGACTGCGGTTTGGTCGGCTTACCTCTTTTGAGGACTTTAACCAACCTACTGGTTTCACCGAGTGTCTCGATCTTTTCACAAAAATCTCTGTATAAAGCACTTTTCGACAACCGAATTAACTTCTTATAGTCTTTTTGCTTCGATCTAAAAAAATCCCAGTCACCATCCAAATTTGTCTTGAGTGACCTATTCAGAAGTTTTCCGGATTCTTTCCTAAGTCGCTGCAGTTCTGGGCTCCGCCAGGGAACCGGAGTTCTGCAGGGGGTTTTTGTCAATGGGCACGTCAGTACAAAACAGCTGGTAAGGACGCTAGTCAGGTTTTGAACAGCATCCTCAACCCTTCGTTTCGTTCTGAGTTTAGTTGGAGTTTCGACAGATCTGTCTAGCTCTTCCCTAAACCGCACCCAGTTGGTTTTCCTTGGGTTCCTCCTCTTCTGCAAAGTTATGGCATCGCATTCGATTTGGAAAGCGAAGTATCTATGGTTTGACAAGGACACCTCGGGCAGTATCCTCCAGTTAGTAATTGACTTGAAATACCTATTAGATAAAGCCAAATCAGTTACCTCCTGCCTCCTTGCCGTAACAAAAGTTGGCTGGGAGCCCACATTGTTAATTACCATTCCAGACGATAGTATAAAGTCAGGAGATGGTTTCCTCGTATGTTACATTTACTGCTGCCCCAGACTGCATTCTGAGCATTAGCGTCGCAACACATTACTAGTCCCATCTCCCGAGTGTCACAGTACTTTATGAGTTCAGCAACCACCTTCGGTGGTGGAGGCATTAATGAATCATAAGGGAAGTTAGCCGACGCAACAACGAAGGTTTTCCATTTCCCGGTCATTTCGTAGCTTATAGCTGCAGCAACCAAGTCCTGTCCACAGAATTGTCCAAGCTTGGTTACTGAGAGGAAATTCGGCACAATTAAACAAGCTCTCGGTCTTTCAGATCGCTCGTCACATAGCACCGTTACTCCACGAATACCTCCAAAACCACATATGGGCTTGTTCCGCACGTATGGCTCCTGGATTAATGTTATGTGGGGTTTTGTACGCACCACGGAAAGTCTGCTACTTAAGAGAGCGGTATCAGCCTTTGAGTGATGTAGGTTTATTTGCGAAAATATCAAACATATAGTCGGTGTTTTATTAGTAGAAGGGCTTGCACCAGATGAGTTAACGCTTCCGCCGAGACGAGCGCCCTTACCCGTAGCTTTGCCTGCGTCAGCCATTTTCTGTCCGCGAGTGCTGGGACCTTTAGGGGTATCAGCACCAGCATCCACCAGATTTTGTGCGCAGATAACGTCACCAGTAAGAGTGTGCCCAGCAGAAGAGCGCGTATCAGATGCGCACACGCTTCCACCAAGGAAAGCAGGCGAAACTTGCTTCGTCAGATTGGACCTGTTCGAACCGACCGAAAAGGAGCTAGCGTTGGGTCTGAGGGATTGATCAGCTTCAGTTGGAGTACTTTCTGCCGACCTAGGGCTCATTCCTAAGGATGACTGCTTTCGGCGCTTGCGCCTTCAGCTGACTCTGCAGCCTCTTTGCACCGCCCCATCGCCCCATCGCCGCCTTCCTTCTTCTCCTTTTCAGTTGGCTCTTAGTCAGGAGCTTACCGGAGTGCGCCGCTTCAGTAACCCGTTCAGCCTTATTGGTTTCCCGAGTCAAACCGTCGCCGATACAACTTCGATCAGCTACCCGTCTATTGAGACAGAGATTAGACGTTCCAGCCGAAACCCTTCCGCCACTTTCTTTGTCATTCCAGCCCAGTCTACCATACGAGTCGGAGACAGAGCTGCAGGAGTCTTCTGAAGCAAGCGTCGCTACTACTTCCGATTCAACGTCAGAGACGGGGGATAAAAGTATGGTGGTTGGGACCTCCAGAATCCTCGTCCCGGCCGTAGTCGAAAAGACCACGGGTAGATTATCGTTTTCACGAGTACCACCTGGAGTGGCCATCTCATACACATCACATATTCGAAATCGCCAAAAATGCTGCAAAATGTCCAGGATTCCTTAAACGGTGCAAAAAATACCCCGTCTGATCTGGCCTCCGTCCATCATCCACCCAAAGCTCGAATATAACGCCCACATCTGGACTGGTGCACCCAAGACCGTTCTGCACATTCTAGATAGGGTACAGAACCGCGCGTTAAACCTTATAGTGATAGAGACATTGTGAACTCCATAGTCTCACTTGAACATCGTAGTAATGTCTTATGTCTTTTCCTATTTTATCGTTTTCTTTATAAGAAATGCTCTAGCGAAATAGCCAGCTGCATTCCACCCCTTCAAGTCCTCACCCGCAAACGCGTATTGCGTATGTATTGCGAATGCACATCAGTTCACCCTCAAGCCCAAGTTCGGACGTACTGTCAAATATAGGGATTCGTTTATAAGCCGAACAACACGTTTGTGGAACGATCTACCAGCCTCTGTATTTCCTAATCATTACAACCTTCAAACATTTAAAGCCAACACAAACCGACATCTCCTCTGTCTCTTTCCCCCCTTTTCCCATTCGCCCGTGCCCTGAGAACCAGTATAAGGGTATTAATAATCCCTTTGGCACGCGCAAAGTATAAAAACAAAAAAAATGAGTCAATTTCTTGGAAGTAATGAACTTGAACGTGATCAATTCCTTAGGATTCTAAACGGAAAAAAATAACTCCAGGTATACAATTTCCTGAAATATGCTCTTAAATACTGTATCTTACTAATGATGGAATATCTTAGATATCTTAGAGTAGAACCGCCTTAACCTGGCAGGCAACTTTTGAAGTTATTGTCATGTATTCAATTTTTGAATAATTCGAATTTATTTGAATACTATTTTTCTATAACAACTTTTTGAAGAAAATAAAATTATTTTATCTACATGTCTATCTATCTAAAAAAGAGTTGGTATCGGTTAGCTATAGTTCAGCCATATGTTACTTCAAATCTCAGAAAGATCGACTAGGAGGTGCATATGGAGAAAGTAAACCATTCCTTGTGACTGTTTCCAAGTGGTTTCAAAGATTCCAGACTGGACATATCTGTGCGAAGGATGAACTTTCTAATGGTCGGCCCAAATCCTTGATTGACGGAATTAATTCGGCATCGTGAAGGCAGAAAATGTTGAATGACGTAGAAGATAATAGGTAATGAACTGTTCTTGAATGCTATGACAGTGTCAGGAATATTAATTATAATCACCTAAACAAGTCAAAGAAATCTCCTCGATGGGTTCCACGAATTTTGAATAACGACCACAAAGGCACACAAATGTGTTCCAGAACATTTGTTAGCAATGTTTGAAAATGAAGAGTCTAGCTGCTATAATGAAATCCGAACAGGGAATGATGCTTGGTTTTATAAAGACGACCGGGAAACTCAACAGCATTTTGGCAAACAGCAAGGCATTAAACCCGCACTGCACCGACCCTGCAAACGCACTGCATCGGAACTCCAGCCCCACTGCAGACACACTACTTTAAAAGTTCATCCGCTTTGCACCGGCACTGCATCCGCACTGCAACCACACTGCAGTCGGTCAAAACAGATAAATCGACGCTGTATAGCTTCAATTTGCTGAATGTGGACGTCGCGTCATGATGAAAACACATGCGTTTTCACTTAGCTGAGACCTACCAACTCCTACTCTCAGTCTCCACGTGATGGCCGCTGAGTTCCTGGTATCTTGATATAAGAAATGGTAACCAACCTGCATTGCGATTGATCGGGAAACTACTGACTGCCCAAAACTTGGCTTGGGCCAGTAGCGCAACAATCAAGTTCGTGATGAAGTGCTTACTTTACCTCCTAGTGGTGGTCCCCGGGCAACTATACGTATAAACCCTTATACGTATAGGCCAAAATTGTAAGTGCGGGTTGTCTAGGGCCTTGATTCTAGGCTAGGTAACGTGGGCCAGCAACCTGCGTTACTGAAACCAGCTCGCTACTGAAACCGACACTATGCCTCGGATAAGGACTGATCACATGTTGACGACTTTTGGCTATTGTACTCGGACAAAGATAGGTTTCTGGAATGTAAAGACGCTCCTCGACTCGGGAAGAGAAGGTCCTTACAATGCCAGATTCCTCCAACTGGAAAACGAATTCATGCGATATAAACTGGACATTTTGGGGGTAAGTGAAGTAAGATGGTTAGAAGCGGGCGAGTACCAGTCTCCAACGCGTAACACTGTACTACTCTATTCTGGAAGACCATCCGGAAGTCCGGGGGAATATGGAGTCGGACTACTGCTAACAACAACAGCACGCAAGGGCCTGATTTCCTGGCAGCCTCATGGTGATAGGATTTTGACGGCCAGATTCCGGACTAGAGTACGACGCGTCACCATCATACAGTGTTACGCCCCAACGAATAGTTCGTCTGAGGACGAAAAGGAGAGCTTCTACAATCTCTTAAGCGCCGTCTTCAACACAACACCAAATGGAGACATTGTCATAGTGATGGGGGATTTGAATGCCAAGGTAGGCAGCGACAACGAAGGGCTCAAGCATGTAATCGGGAAGCATGGACTAGGCAACCGCAATGACAACGGCGAAAGGTTTGTGGATTTCTGCAATGCCAACCGCCTTGTGATAGGTGGCACCATGTTTGAGCACAAGACCTGCCACAAAGTCAGCTGGGTTTCCAATGACAGGCAAGCAACCTCCAACCAAATTGACCACTTTGCTATCAGCCGCCGCTTTAGAAGCAGTCTCTTGGACGTCCGAAACAGGCGAGGGGCAGATGTGGGGATAGTACGTGATCACCATCTTATGATAGCTACTCTCCAACTACGCACTGCTGCAGTTCGAAGATCCCACGACAACACAAGAATGCCCAGGTTCAACATCGATAGACTTAGTGATCCCTCAGTGCGCCAACAATTAAGGGAGCACTTTTCGCAAGGTGTGGAAGCAGTCAGCAGCTCAATGCCCGCAACCATCCAAGACCATTGGTGTGCTGTGAAAAATGTTTTTACATCTGGTGCTGAAAGAATTGTCGGTCGATCGCAAGGAAGACATAGGGCGTGGCTTTCCGAGGATACCTGGAGACGGATTGACGAACGAAAACAGCTAAAAGCTCGCGTTGCAGCTACCCCAGCAGCAGGGAGAAGCGAGCTAGAGTCCCTATATCGCATGAAGATGAGAGAAGTTCAGCGTAGCGTACGACGTGACAAGCGCAACTACATCAACGCGCTGGCTACAGAAGCAGAAGAAGCTGCACGGAGGTGCGACAGCAGGACTGTCTACAGAATCACGAAAGAGCTGACAGGTGGTCGCAGCTCCAGCCAATACCCAGTGAAAAGCCTAGACGGCTCCTTGCTCATTTCGGATGAGGACCAGCTCAAGAGATGGAAAGAGCATTTTGCTACGGTTTTGAGCCGCGCATTCGCTAGCGATATGCTCCCAAATCAGACTGAGATGCCCGAGGTGAGAAGTTCCCGAATACGCACCACGACTCCCAGTAAAGATGAGATCATTACCGCGATCAAGGCACTCAAAACCAACAAGGCGGTAGGACTTGACGGTATTCCAGCAGAGCTCTTACGAGCAACGCCAACAACATCGGCTGAGCTTCTGCTTCCACTTATAGATAGAGCTTGGGAAGCTGAGAGCTTTCCTAACGAGTGGAAAAAGGGAATGATCGTCAAGCTTCCTAAGAAAGGAAATTTAATGGAGTGCGGAAACTGGAGGGGTATCTGCGTGCTGCCTGCTGTAGCTAAGATAATAGCTAAAATCATCCTTGAGCGAATCAAACAACATCTCGAAGACACACTCGATGCCGAACAAGCAGGTTTCCGCTCTGGATCCTCCTGTGCCGACCACATCAACACCCTGCGGATTATCATCGAACAGTGTGTTGAATATCGATCGCCACTGCACCTGCTGTTCATCGATTTTGAGAAGGCGTTCGATAGTGTCAACAGGGAGTTTATTTGGCGTGCCTTACGCAGGAGAGGCATTCCCGATAAACTAATTGCTATTATCAAAGCTACATATGAAGGCTCCAAATGTCACGTTCTGCACAGGGGAAGGTTGTCTGAGGAATTTGAGATCCAAAGTGGGGTAAGACAAGGCTGTATCCTTTCACCAATATTATTCCTATTGGTGATTAGCGATGTGCTTCATGCAGCTTTGTCGACGGGAAACGGAGGAATTCGATGGACTCTTACATCTCAACTGAAGCATCTTGACTACGCAGACGATGTATGCTTACTCTCCCACAGAATTATGGACCTCCACCAAATGACAGCAGATGTGGAGAGGGAGGCAGGTGTCGTCGGGCTGAAAATTAATACGACAAAAACTAAAATCATCAGCCTTGGAACTAACTCATCGGCTCAAATATGCATTGCTGGACAACCGGTAGAGAGAGTAGAGGATTTCCAGTATCTTGGGAGTATTGTCTCGACCGATGGTGGAACCGAACTGGATATAGCCAACAGGATCGCCAAAGCAAAGTCCGCGTTCGGGATGTTGTCCAAAATATGGCGAAGCAATGCAATCAGTTTGAGCACCAAAATAAGACTGTTCCGCTCCAACGTTGAATCCGTGCTGCTATATGGTTGCAGCACGTGGAGAGTGACCACTACTATCACCAGAAAGCTGCAAACGTTCGTTAATAGGTGTCTGCGCAATATCTTAAGGATTTTCTGGCCCAATCGTATCTCTAACGAACACCTTTACGAGAGAACGGGTCAGGAACCAATAGGCACAACTATCCAACGGCGGAAGTGGCAGTGGATTGGTCACACGTTCCGAAAGGGTGACAGCTCCATAGCGAACCATGCTATGCAATGGAACCCTCTAACTCAGGATGGCAGAAGACCTGGCGGTCCGCGGAAAACATGGCGCAGAACAGTCGAGAAGGAAGCACGGCAGTTAGGGAAAAGTTGGTGAGAACTCAGACACATTGCCAGAAACCGTACACAATGGCGCGTAGGCGTAGTAAAGGCCCTAGGACCCACAAGGGGATACAGGACATAAGAAAGTAAGTAAAGTAACCAACCCCATTTGGAGGATCTTTGGCGGCAGCAGATGAGAGAGGGGGAAGAGTACTCTCTGACTAGAGCACTTCTACTTGCTCTAAACGGCAGTGAACGAATTTTCTTGATGGAGTCAACGGTGGCGTCTACAGTTCTAGTTAGGTTGAACTTATTGAGCACGTTGCGCGAGCTGCTTCGACATATTCGGATCACACGTCGGTAAGGAATTTCGAATATTAGTCAGGACCTTGGAAAACAGATGGTGGCGGAGGAGGTCTTAATGAGCCAACGGCAGCGCTCATACTCCTGTAGTGGACTTTTGGCTCCGGGGTACTTGGCCCCTCGTCCTAGGAGTATAACAAAAGCAACTGGTCCTCCAGATTGGGGGATGTGACACCAGGTTAACTTTCCTTGAAAGAACTCTAGTTACGAAGCAACTAGCAGCCTCGGATACGTATGACTTTACTGTTGGCGACTCTTACAAAGATGAAAAAGACAACGATCGCGCCTGGAAGTGGAATGTTACGTTCGTCTGAATACAACGTACAGCCGAAGACCTAGCGAAGGCCCTAGACTGCTCCAAAGCAGAAATAACATCGCAGAAGTGCTATGGGATGGGCCGGCCAAAAGGAGTATAAAAAACTGTGACATATACTACGGAAATTGCTACAGACAACAAGGACAGCGTCCATTCGGGTGCGGATTTGTTATTAGAGGCAGACTTAGGCAGGAAGTCCTGACTCTCTGACACGTGAACGAGCGCCTCATGACTATCCATATCAAGGTTAAATTCGTCAACATTAGCCTAATATGCGCTCACGCCCCTCGCGAGAAGATCGACGACGCGACGGTGGATGACTTCTAAAACCTCTTGGATAAGACGTTTGAGCAATGCTCCAACTATGGCGTTCAAATTGCACTGAGTGATTGTAACACAAAGCTAGGAAAAGAGGACTTCTTTCGTAGCGTGGTCAGAAAGGAAAGCCTGCATGACATCACATGCGACAACGGATTCGGGCTAGTCGACTTTGCGGCGGGACGAAACGTTGTCCTAGCAAGTATGTGTCTTGATATATACACAATGGGACACGGCTCCCTTGTGATCAAAAAACCGTCGACCAAATCGATCACATTGCGATGCAAGGCACTCTTACATTATTCTGGGTGTCCGGACTTTCCGAGGAGCCAACGTGGACTCGAAACACTAAAGAATTGTAGACAAGGTACGGATGCGGATACCCAGAATGGAGCGAAATCAACGAAATACTGTGAGGAAGTTTGACGTCGGACGGCTACAATCGCAAGAGACCGCCAGAGCATTTGCCGATCGAGTCCCCTTTAATCTCAATCAAAGTACTATGCCACCAGCAGCAAATGCGGAAGACCAGTGGCAGCGTTGCCATCAGAGATGCCGTTTCTGATGAACTAGGTTTCTCTCGGGCATCACAATAAAACCCTGGTTTGATGAGAAATACCCTCAAGCACATGCAGCAAAACAAGAGGTGTACACAGCGGCTCTGCATAGAAGGACTAAAACTTCTCACGATCTCTACGAGCGGAGGAGAAAAGCAAAACATCGACGTCTCAGACAGAAGAAAAAGGAGCATGAGAACCGCCCGATCAAGCAGATTGATAGATTTTATTGCAGGAATGATGTTCGAACATTTTACCAAAGGGTAAAAAGAACATGCAGGGTTTCATAGCCAGAACAGAAACCTGCAGGGACGACAATGGCAATATAGTAGTAGAATCGCAGTCGGTGCTGAGGATATGGAAGAAACATTTCCGCTGCCTGCTAAACGGCGACGATGACCACTATTCCGCTGCCTGGCGGAATAAGCTATTAACAGTGACGATGATAGCCAAGATTCCCGTCAGCCCGATCAGAATGAAGTGAGGATAACGATGTCTAAATTTAAGCCCAACAAACATGCTGCAGCCGACGTCCTTGCTGCCGAACTTTTCAGGGCAGGAGTTTTGGATAAGGCGCATGAATATAAAATCGAGACGCGACACCTATTCATCGATTTTAAAATTGGTTATAAAAGCGTGTATAGAGACAAGTTATACAGTCAGCATCCTGACAACACGTAAGTCTGTGCAGGATGACGATGAAAAACTCTCTCTGGTTCATCAAAGTCGGTTAGAACCACCGAACCGCTCGATGTCAAGAAAAGTCTTAGACAAGGTGACACGGTATCATGCGATCTCTTTAACATAGTACTTGAGAGAATTGTACGAAACTCAAAATCCAAGACCGCAGGTACAATGTTTAACAAGATTGTACAACTCCTTGCATATGCCGATGACGCAAAACAGTAATGCCGTCTACAAAAAAAAAGACACCTAAGATCGGTGTCTTGAAGAGAACGCCAACAAAGCACAAAAGACAGATGCAATTTTGAGGTATGGACTTTCTCAAAATCAGATGAGGGTGCCCTTGGTTACTTTGAGAGTAAAGTTCTTCGAGTGATCTTTGGTCCCATCTGCATAGACGGCGAGTGAAGGAAAAGGTACAATGCCGAAGAATACGACTTATACAAGGACATCGACTTAGCCAGAAGAGTTCACGCACAGCGACTAATATGGCTGGGTCATGTAGAGTAGATGGACCCCAACGTCGGTGGCGTAAACAAGTGGAGGGAAACCTTAGCCAACTTAGCCTGCGAAACTAGAGACTATTGGCTCGTAGTCGTGCTGCTTGAAGTGGTTTGTAGGTTGAAGTCCAGCCCCAACACGGACTGCAGCGCCACCTAAGTAAATAAGATGAAAGATAAAAAAGGACGGAAGTGCAAGAGAGCCGAAGAAGCATTTTAGAAATTCTCAGAGCCGTGTGGTACAGGTAGACGAACAAGCATGAAATTTGTATGTAAGGCCGTTGAAATAAGAAAACCGGTAAATAAGTTTAACTAGTTTATTTCAAAGATAATGGAAAGGGTGGACCTGCAAACTACTAATTAGTTATTTAATTACGCAATAAGTATGACGGCCATACGAAAATATTTTTTGTAATGACCTCCTGACGCAGGTACGCAGGTTTGTTAAACTCATTTAGCGTCACGGTCTTCATAAAGCAATTTACAATAAAGAAAGTTAGGGGCAAGGTTTATTTTTATTAAATTCATTTATTTTCGAATGACTTAGTCGCTGAGTACCGTACACGCCCCATGGGTCGAGTATTTGACATGCCTGAGCAGAAGAGAGAAGTTGCAACAATGGGCATCGAAGGTATTTCACTAAATAAGTTATCAGGACACCAAACGACCATCCGAAGTACTCACACAGCGATGTGTTGGTAAACATAGTTTGGGGCGGCATTTGGCATTCAAATGTGTAAGGAATCTGAATTTCAAAAATTTTATATTCACCAGTGTGAACACTGTATATGCCCTAATTACCGTAATAGCCCTATATCTGTGAATTTTGTAATCATGCAATTCTCATTACCTGCTTGCACATTTCTACCTGCACCAAATGACTGCATCCTTGTCGTCGCGGGACCACTGATCACACTAATCACCCGACCGAGGTAACTTCTGAAGTAGTTTCGTAAGTCTACCTCAGTTTGTGATCTTCATTCGTAGATATCGGTTGTGTGCTGAAGGACCTCTCTCTGAACGCAAAAATAAAATCAAGGAAAGAACTTTCAAAAATTCTTGAAGACATTTTCATAAAGTTAACGAAACATCAAAATGGCTGATCAAATCGAGAAGAGTCCAGAATCGACAAGGAGTGTAAAAGTACGACGAGGCAATGCCGGTGGCTCTGTCCTCAAGGGCCACAACTATGGCGGCATTAGAATGCACGACGCACCGGCACGTCATGGTGGCTCTACCGTTGAAGGACCTTCAAGGTTGCTAGTATCGAATTTGGATTACGGAGTTTCGGAGAAGGACATTCGCGAGCTGTTTGCTGAATTCGGACCGCTGATTAGTGCCTCGGTGCACTATGACAGATTCGGATGTTCAATGGGAATGGCAGATGCAATCTTTAACCGGAGGTCTGATGCGATGAAGGCATTGAGAAAGTACAATGGAGTATATTTAGACGGCCGTCCCATGAATATCCTGCTCACCACATCCGAGATGTCATCGCCAGTACCAATTCAAGCCCGTTTGGGAGGTAAATCAAGCAGACCGTTGACGCTGGTAGATAATACCCGAAGGGATCGTATAGCTGGAGCACAACAAGGTTCAGCACCACACACGAGAGGAAACCCAGGGTTACCACGGACACAATCTGATAAAACCCGAAAAGGAACATTCGATGGCCCGCAACGAGATTCAGTACCATGCACAGGTGGAGACCCAGGATTACCGTGGACACGAGTGGATTATACCCGCCGGGATCGTATAGCTTGCGCAGAACAAGGTTCACCACCACTCACAAGGGGAGACCCAGGGTTACCACGGACACAAGTTGATAAAACCCGGAAAGGAGCATTCGATGGCCCACTACCAGGTTCGGCTCCACGCAAAGTTGTAGGCCACAGATTACACCGGGCACAGGTTGGCAATAGCCAAGGTGGTGATTTCGGTGGTCCGCAACGAGATTCAGTACCATGCACAGGCGGAGACATAGGATTACCATGGACACGGGTAGATAATACCTGCTGGGATCGTATAGCTTGCGCAGAACAAGGTTCACCACCACTCACAAGAGGAGACCCAGGGTTACCACGGACACAAGTTGATAAAACCCGGAAAGGAGCATTCGATGGCCCACTACCAGGTTCGGCTCCACGCAAAGGTGTAGGCCACAGATTACACCGGGCACAGGTTGGCAATAGCCAAGGTGGTGATTTAAGTGGCCCGCAACGAGATTCAGTACCATGCACAGGTGGAGACCCAGGATTACCGTGGACACGGGTAGATAATACCTGCTGGGATCGTATAGCTTGCGCAGAACAAGGTTCACCACCACTCACAAGAGGAGACCCAGGGTTACCACAGCCACAGGTTGATAATAGCCGAAGAGGTGATTCCGATGTCCCACTACCAGGTTCGGCTCCACGCCAAGGCGTAGGCCACAGCTTACACCGGGCACAGGTTGGCAATAGCCAAAGTGGTGATTTCGGTGGCCCGCAAGGAGGTTCAGTACCATGCACAGGTGGAGACCCAGGATTACCGTGGACACGGGTAGATAATACCTGCTGGGATCGTATAGCTTGCGTACAACAAGGTTCACCACCACTCACAAGAGGAGACCCAGGGTTACCACAGGAACAGGTTGATAATATCCAAAGAAGTGATTTCGATGGCCCACTACCAGGTTCGACTCCACGCAAAGGCGTAGGCCACACCTTACAACGGGCACAGTTTGGCAATACCCAAAGTGGTGATATCGGTGGCCTGCAAGGAGGTTCAGTACCATGCACAGGTGGAGACCCAGGATTACCGTGGACACGGGTAGATAATACCTGCTGGGATCATATAGCTTGCGCAGAACAACGTTCACCACCACTCACAAGAGGAGACCCAGGGTTACCACACGAACAGGTTGATAATATCCAAAGAAGTGATTTCGATGGCCCACTACCAGGTTTGACTCCACGCAAAGGCGTATGCCACAGGTTACAACGGGCACAGTTTGGCAATACCCAATGTGGTGATTTCGGTGGTCCGCAAGGAGGTTCAGTACCATGCACAGGTGGAGACCCAGGATTACCGTGGACACGGGTAGATAATACCTGCTGGGATTGTATAGCTTGCGTACAACAAGGTTCACCACCACTCACAAGAGCAGACCCAGGGTTACCACAGGCACAGTTTGGCAATATCTGCATAGGTAGCCCACTACCAGATTCAGGTGCATGTTCAGGAGGACATCATAATGCACCCAAAACTCCAGAGCTGACCGCAGAAGAACTAGACTCCGAACTGGGTGCGCAGATCAATGAGCAAACCCCCCCAGTCCCACAAAACGAAGCTTACTCGATCATCAATATTGAAATGGAAATCTATTTTTATTTTAAGATTTGTGTGTATTTTTCTTATAGACAGTCAGCTTTAAATTGTTTAAATTATCTACCCATTTCTTATAATTCACTATGCAACATTTGTTATAAATAAAACTAAGCAAAACAAGAAAAAAATATTGTTTGTATTATTTTAGCAGATTCCTCATAGTCTCAGGTCAAGACTTCTCTCAGGGTGGCATACTCTTTGGAGCTCTCACGCTATGCTAAGGCTACTTGCAAAAAGCGATATGTCTTAGGTACATCTAAACCATTGAATGAAAAAACAGTTTGGTAGTCGGCTAGAATGTCCTTACCGAAGAAGTGTATCCTAGTTTCTTTCAAGATTGATTAAGAGCCAACAAAATGGCGAACGTCTTCTTCCAAAGTTGCATTAGCTGCATAACATAAGAAGACCTTCACGATGCTGTATGCAGTTCAGGCGAAAGACCTCCAAGAGCATCATTGATATCTAGACCACGCTGTTTTTATCCCGAAAATACTTCTTAGATGAATGTTGAGTTGAGACCTTTAAGAATCGCTCTCTGAACTTTATGTCCACCGTTGAGATTAACGATATTAATGAAGTCACATGACAGCACATTACTTTGTCTTTAACCTTTTTCGACATCAAAGGTTTCAGTGAAATCATCACCGACCTTGATGGACCAGCGAGCGTTGTCCATCGTCATCCTGTACAGACTAACAAGTTTGATAGAGATGTCAAAACTAGACTTGGCTCTATATAGCTCTACTCTATAGAAGCTGTCATAGGCAGTCTTGAAATCGGGGTGAATGTGATATCATGTGAGTGAATGTTGCCTCCATAATTGGCGCAGTTGAGCGGGCAAATAATGCTGAGATTCCATTCATCAGGCATACACTCGTCTGACCAAATCTTAGAGATGAGTTGGTGTATGCACCCTACCAATTCATCCCCAGCTGCCTTGAAAAGTTTGCCCGGTAAGCCGTCAGGTCCAACAACCTTGTTGGATTTTAGCTTGGATATTGCTATTGTTTAATGCTAAGAGTCAAAAAAAGATAAACTTTTGGAATTTACCCTATAATGTTCATGTGAGAGCAATTGTCTTTACAATTTCTTTATTCAATGTAACGTAGCTGTAACTTGTTTACTTTAATTTGTATAATGACTTCTTTTGATAAAATGAAAATCTGTTTCGTTCTCTTGCTGTTCGACCGTCAACCTGTTCAGTTGGTTTAGTATTATATATGGTAAATTCGAAGAATAAAAATTGTACAGTCTCTTTTCCTATTTCAATTTCGTGTACGACTTTTTTCATCATCATAGACTAATACTAAGCACTCGGCAAGTGCATTGTATATTATTTCTAAACAGCTATCCTCACTTCGTTTTGGTCAGGTCGAAATTTTGACTATCATCGTCTATGTTGAATGGTTCATTCTGCCTGACAGCGGGATGTTGGTCTTCGTCGCCGTTATACAGTCTGCAGAAGTAGTTTTTCCATATTCTCAGCAATGACTGTGATTCTACTACGAGGTTTCCATTTTCATCTCTACAGGTTTCAGTACGGGCATTGCTTCCCTGACACGTTCTTTTTACCTTTTGGTAAAACTTCCGTTCATTGTTCCTGGAGTATAAACTCTCGATATTGCGGTGGTGGGCGAGCGAGACCCAACACTTCAGTCGCGGCGTTTCTGATAGCATGTTGGCAGCGTTGCCACTGGTCTTCGGCACTTGATGCTGGCAGCATAGGAGCGATTGAGAGATTTCGGAGTACGCGTTCAGCGAAAAGTCTGGCGGTCTATTGCGATTGTAGCTTTTCGACGTTAAATTTTGTCTCTGTGATTGTTCTTTGTTGCTTGGTTTGGGATATTTGCATTCGGCTACAGCAAGGTAATGATCCGAGTCTATGTTGGCCGCTCGGAAGGTCCGGACATCCAGAATACTGGAGGCATGCCTTGCGTCGATGGCAATATGATCAATTTGGTTGATCGTTACATGATCATTGGACCGCCGTGTCTGCTTATGAATATCGAGATGAGGAAACCATGTGTTTGCTATGGTCACATTTTGCTCCATAGCGAAATCAATTAGCCTTAGGCCGTTATCAGACGTGGTGTCGTGTAGGCTATGCTTACCGACTGCCCTACCAAAGACGTCCTCCTTTCCTATTTTGGCGTTAAAATCGCCCAATACGATTTTAACGTCTTATTTAGGACATTGGTCGTATGTTTTGTCGAGGAGCTCGTAGAAACACTCTTTGGTAGCAGGGTCCTTTTCTTCCGTGGGGGCATGAACACATATTAGGCTTATGTTAACGAATTTAGCCTTGATCCGGATAGTCATAATACGCTCGCTAACGTGTCGGAAGCTTAAGACTTCTTGCCTAAGTCTGCCGCGTATGACAAATCCGCATCCGAATAAGCGTTGTCTGTTGCCTCTGTAGCAATCACCGTAGTAGATTGTTTTCATCCTCTTTTTGCCTGGCCCATCTCATCGAACTTCCTGGATGGCGGTAATACCATATATGCTTTATAGCAGTCTAGGACCTCTGCTAGTTGTTCGGCTGCACGTGGTCCATAAAGGGACAGAACATTCCACGTACAGATCCGAAGGTCGTTGTCCTTATTTCGTTTGCTGGGGTCGTCATTAGTTGAGTCATCCTTATCCAAGGCTTTTGGTTGTTTCAGAACCATTGGTTTTTGTACGTGGTAGGGAAGTTACCCCGACGGCACAACCCCCAACCTGGAGGGCCAGTTCCTTAATTAATCCCCTAGGACGAGGGGCCGGGTACACCGGTGCCAGTAGTCCACTACGAGAGTATGAGCGCTGCCGTTGGCCCATTAAGGGCTCCTCCGCTACCGTCTCTATTCCAATGTCCTGACAAACATTGGAAATTCCTTACCGACCTGTGATCCGAATACGTCGAAGCAGCTCGCGCAAGATATTCACTAAGTTCAACCTAGAACTTCAATAAGTTGAACTCCAATCGAACTGCTTTAACAGCGAAGCAAACGAAGACGCATATGTATGTTTTGGTTGGTGCTCGGCCACGAATTGGCGAATGAACATAAAAAGGTGCGCAAAAATCCACTCCAATTGTAGCAAAGGGTCTTGACCTTTGAACACGCTGATGTCGTAGATTTCCTTGTAATTTATGCATAACAACCATCACTTGATTATCTACCTTGTCGTGGTGTGATGGCTTATACTAGAGCTGAAGACGCTTGGAATCGGCATCGGGGACGTATCACGTCCCAAGCGGTATCGCCGCAACGATGAGCGATTCACTTGAAAAGGCTCGAAGTAGAACTAAAGGATAATCATCCTACCTAGTCTCTCCTATCCCTCCCCCATTGCTGGATCAAGGTGTCAACCGTACCGTGCCGAGGATCAGCCTGTTTGAGGGCCCAGGGCAACCAAAAATAGCTCAGTCGCAAACGGTGTATCCAGAGACAGCGGGCACGCTCTGGTATCAACCACCTTATCTGCATAATGTGGGGCCCTATGCAGACTGACCACCCTTTCCCTAGCTACTCGTGGGACCAAAAATTTCATCAAAAAACAAAAAACCAGACCTTAAGGCCGGACCTCAACAAAAAAAACCCGAAAACAGCCAACATCGTCGGCAGCTCTTAAAGCACTACACGTGTGGCAGAGCATGTGTAGAATCTCTGCATCGACGATTCCGTCAGCGAGTGCTCCGTGCTGTCGGATGAACTGAACATCGCTACACCCACGTGCAGTTCAACTCCCCCATCTCTTTCCAAGCTCACTGACCAAGAGAAGAAGTCGCTAAGTCGTGAGACTAAAGCGGCTTTCCGCATCCTTGACCGACTAGGCAAAAAGGCGGAAAAGGAGTGAAGTCAGCAAGAGCGGGATTCTCACGTCCGGACAACTGACATTGCCAGACAGTTCAGCGAGCTTATGAAGCTAAAGCATTTACGGCACTTCGCTACCCGTGGGCAACGCCACCCAACCACCCGTTGCACACGCCACCCTTCCACCCGTGGCTCATGCCAGTCCTCCACCCGGGGCACTCGCCAACCCACGAATCGAAGAGTAAATCCCTCTCCTCGAAAGAATTGCTCCCACGCTAACGACACATCGAGTCGGGGGGCCAGTCCATAGTCGCGATAGACTCTGCGCCCAAGAGACGCAGGTCCGTAGACGAGGAGTCCAACGCCTCGAAGAAGACAAAGAGCTCAGTGAAGTCCAAACCCTTCTCCGAGACGGTCAAGGACAGCCTCGTTGTCGCGATAGTGGACCTGTCTGACGAAGAAGGGCGGATCTCCTACGACAAGTGGAGGCTCATTGAGGGCAGAGTGATGAACTGCCTTTACGAGCGTATTTTGAATCATCCTAACTCTCCACCCACCTTTCAAGATGCTGGCTGGCATCAAGGCTTTGTCAAGCTGATCGCATGCGACGATCAGAACTCGGTCGACTTCATCGCCGCTGCCATTGGCCAGGAGCCAAGCTCAAGGCGGTGGAACGGAGCCAAGTCCCCCACAGGCCGAAAGCAAGGATCTGTGTTTCGCTCGAACCGCCCGAGCCAGCAAAAGTCCTTAGCCTGATTGCCTATCAGAATCCGGACCTACCAGTCAAAGACTGGAAGGCATTTGAGGAGCCATCGAGCTCTAAAAAGACGGATAATGACACCAAGAGATCTGGCCGCTCGCTAGTCATCTCTCTAACTGCCGAATCAGTACCTCTACTCCGCGCGAAGGAGTTCAAGATCCGTTGTGGTCTGAAGGTAATTGAAGTAAGGCTTTTCACGGCGGACCGAAATAGCATCGCAGGTCCCTCTAACTTGGCGACTCCCGCCCTCCCCCGCGTTGTCGTCCCTGATGATGAACCATCATCCCCCGATGACCTAAACGCTACCGTCGTGGAGAGGTCCATATCAGCTCATAATGATGCTAAAACTGATACAGATTAATCTTCACCATTCTTCCTTAGCATCCGTTAACCTGCTACTTCGCCTCAGTGAACGAGGCTTTGACATTGCCCTGATCCAAGAACCTTGGATAAGAGATGACACCGTCATAGGATTGAGGGCCCCAGGATATACGCTGTACCACGCGAAGGATGTAGGTAGAACCCAAGCTTGCATTCTCGCTAAAAATTCCTTAAACTTAACTTTTCTTCCCCACCATAGCACAAGAGACCTAGCAGTAACACTGCTAACACTTAATACAGCTTTCATCGAATCCTGTTCGATCACAAGAAAAAAGGTGGGCAATCGTCCCCCATGGTGGAATGCAGAACTTAACAGTCTTCGCTGCATAAGCAGGAAACAATTCAATAAAGCCAAACGAACAAGGCTACCACTGGACTGGGAGATCTACAAAGAAAGTCTGAAGAATTTCAAAATAGAGGTTCGGAAAGCTAGACGCAGATCCTGGCGCGGTTTTTGTCAGAGTATTGACAACACGTCTCAATCCTCTAGACTGCGAAAAGTCCTCTCCAAAACACTAACTATACCTAGTGTCCTCATGAATCCCAATGGATCCTGGGCGGAATCGGACGAAGCATCGCTCAACCTGCTCATGGACACTCACTTCCCCGGCTGCACGCCTACCCCCAACGATGATCGCGCCCTGGTAAATGCTGCCCACAGGCACCTCCTCATCTTATCAGCGAAGATAAGCTGAAATGGGCAGTAAACAGTTTCGAACCATTCAAATCCCCGGGACCGGATGGTATTTTTCCGGCCCAGATTCAGACGGCCTTCAGTATAGTATGGCAGTATCTCTCCTGTATACTGAAGGCTTGTCTTGAGCTCGGAACAACACCAACTGCCTGGACCGAGGTAAGAGTGGTCTTTATACCTAAAGCAGGCAAGACATCGCACACCCTCCCAAAGGACCTTAGACCTATTAGTCTAACGTCCTTCCTTCTCAAGATTCTAGAAAGAATCCTGGATCTACACATCAAGGCCACTATTGATAGCACCCTGCTATCCACGTCACAGCACGCCTACCAAAAAGGTAAGTCTGTCGAAACGGCTTTGCACTCCATCATTTACCCTATCGAAAAATCACTCTCAACCAAAGAGTTCACCCTAGTGTCATTTCCAGACATAGAGGGAGCCTTCAACAACGTTGAAACAAATTCGATTACCAGTGCCTTACGTGAGCTCAACATCTGCGAACCCATCTGTTGTCTCATTGAACACTTTCTAAAGAACAGGGTAATAACAGCATCCTTCGGAAGTAGTACTGTCAAGCGACATGCACATCGAGGCACCCCTCAAGGGGGTGTACTGTCTCCACTATTGTGGAATTTGGTTCTCAACGTGGGCCTTCTAAAGATCGAAGAAACTGGATGCAATGTTATTGCCTATGCAGATGATGTCGCCATTCTAACAACAGGCAAATACCGGCAGACGCTGGCCGATGTCATGCAGTCTGCTCTCAATGAACTGCTCCGATGGACCGATAAATGCGGCCTCTCCGTTAACTCGACGAAGACCGAGCTAGTTCTATTCACAAGAAAACACAAGCTACCTGACCTCACTCCGCCCAAGATAAGGGGATCCACCCTCAAGCTTTCAAATAGTGCTAGCTATTTAGGCCTAAAGCTTGACCGCAAGCTAATTTGGAAGGAGAATGTCGTCGAACGGGCCAGGAAATCGCTGGCCGCTCTATACATCTGCAAGAAAGCAGTAGGCTCCACCTGGGGCCTTAAACCAAGCATAATGCACTGGCTATACACGTCGGTCATAAAACCGATTCTCATGTATGGAGTATTGGTATGGTGTCCCGCCTTGGAGAAGAAATCCAACCTATCCATAATGGAAACACGTCAGCGAGTTGCATGTCTCAGCATTACCGGTGCACTGAGAACTTCTCCCACAGCGGCGCTCCAAACCATGCTCCACCTGCTTCCGACAATTGGTGTCAGTAAACAATTGGCTGTCAGCTCGGCAATAAGACTGAGAGGCTCCAAGCAGTGGAAGGAGCAACACACGGAACATGCCAATATACTTTCGATGCACAGTCATCTTGCCAATTCCACTGACTATCTGCCCACTGAATATGATTTTAACGAGGGCTAGACGCACTCGATACCGGACAGAAGTGAGTGGACGCAACGCAATGTCCTTTACAACGAATCGCTGTCAATCTTCACGGATGGGTCCAAAACCAAGGACGGAGTCCGTGCCGGAATTTTCTCGGAAGATCTGGACATACACCTCTCCTTTAACCTTCCAGACTACTGCAGCGTTTTTCAAGCCGAAATCACTGCGGTATGCAAAGCTGCTGACTGGCTGGCGGCTAGCACACTATCAACACCTGATATTGTAATTTATGTCGACAGTCAGGCAGCCATCAAATCCCACGCATCCAGCACTACGAGATCTAAGGCAGTGAAAGACTGTCGCATATCTCTTAACGAGATAGTTGGTCAGTACAACCTCACCCTTTGCTGGGTACCAGGTCACTGTGACATACCGGGGAATTGTGCAGCCGACGAACTAGCACGTAAAGGCTCCTCTGGTACAGATAGCATAAGCATCACCGACATCGAAACGCCAGCGTCTTATGTTAAGTACCTTATTCAAATTGACGCGGAGAAAGTAGCCAATCATCGATGGCAACATCTAGACCAATGTCATACCGCCAGACAGCTCTGGCCGACACTCAATAAATCCAGGTCCATCGGACTCTTGAAGCACAAGAGAGGAACCCTCTCAAAAATAACAAATGTCTTCACTGGACACTGCGTCATAGAAGACATGCCCAAAGATTAGGTATCCCTCATAATGACTTCTGCAGAAGCTGCAGAGATGAAGAGGAAGAAGAGACCATCAGTCATCTCCTGTGCGCCTGTCCTGCGCTCGCCAACATCAGGAAGGCCACTCTGGGTGAATACTTCTACAATGATCTTAATGATCTCGGCAACGCCAGCACGGCTAAAATTCACGACTTCATTCAACGAAGCAGATGGTTCCAAGAGTAAGAGGGTGACCCACCCGCCTTACACATCGGCAGTACAATGGACCTACTTTCTGGTGTAAGTACATCCTCATCGAGGGCCGATCCTAACCTAACCTAACCTAAACATAAATAAGTAATGTTAATGCTCAGTACCTGAAATTTCATACATTAGAAATATGAGTCGTATTGAATAAACTTACTTATTGGTTTTATAACATGGATAGTGTGAGGGTGTTTTCCGAAGGCTGGGGTTTCGCTCGTCGGACCCAGGATCTCCCAAAGAAACACCCAAAACTTTGGGTAAAGAGGTAAATTATTTATTTAACACCGCAATGAATGTTCAGTTTACCTGGCCTTAAAAATATGGAGCTACTTAACAATGAATCGAGTCCTATTTCAATATGTGCTCTTACGAGGCCCAGTGTAAGCTGACCTTAACAATTTTCTTCTACTTAACAATAATCGGATACCTACGTCGGCCTTGCCTCTTTACTTGCTAACTTACTAACTACTCTACTAAATACTGGTAAGCGTCCGCTGGTGATGGACACTTGAGCAGCAACGTCTCAGGGACGTCACTTAGGCAGCAACTGCTTGTGGCGGTCACTTGGCAGCAACGTCTCAGGGACGTCACTTGGGCAGCAACTGCTTGTGGCAGTCACTTGGCAGCAACGGCTTAGGGCCGTCACTTAGGCAGCAACTGCTTGTGGTCGTCACTTGGCAGCAACGTCTCAGGGACGTCACTTAGGCAACAACTGCTTGTGGCAGTCACTTGGCAGCAACGGCTTAGGGCCGTCACTTGGGCAGCAACTGCTTATGGCAGTCACTTGACAGCAACGTCTCAGGGACGTCACTTAGGCAGCAACTGCTTGTGGCAGTCACTTGGCAGCAACGGCTTAGGGCCGTCACTTGGGCAGCAATTGCATGTGCCAGTCACTTGGCAGCAACGGCTTATGGTCGTCACTTAGGCAGCAACTGCTTATGGCAGTCACTTGGCAGCAACGTCTCAGGGACGTCACTTGGGCAGCAACTGCTTGTGGTAGTCACAGCCACAGGGCAAAGGCTCTGGCGGTCTCTTGCGATTGTAGCCGTCCGACGTCAAACTTCCACACAGTATTTCCTTGATTTCGTCAGTACTAAATTCATCCGTATCCGTAGTGGGGGAAATAGAAGCTATCCTTGACCAATGGTTATGGGGCAGCAAGGACATCACCAAAAGGGGTGAGCCTGTTTTCGAATTCATCCTCTCTACTAATCTCGTAGTATGTAACATGGGTAATCATCCTACTTATCATAACAGAAATAGACAGGAGGTTCTGGACCTCTGTTTAATGAGCAACTATGAACAGGTTACGGTTGAAAATTTGAGAATATCGTCTAAAACCTCGTAACAAAACATGTAACGATCAACCATCATCACATGATCAAGTTGATCCTATTGCGATCGACGCAAGGCATGCCTCCAGTATTCTGGATATCCGGACCTTCTGAGCGGCCAACATAGACTCGGATCATTACCTTGTTGTAGCCAAGGTACGAATGCGGATATCCCAATCTGAGCAACAGAGAAGAATCACTGTGAGAAAATTTAACGTCGAAAAGCTACAATCGCAAGAGACCGCCAGACTCTTCGCTGAACGCGTATCCCGAAATCAAAACTCTCAATAACCCCTATGCCACCAGCATCAAGTGCCGAAGACCAGTGGCAACGCTGCCAACATGCCATCAGAAACGCCGCGACTGATGTGTTGGGTCTCGCTCGCCCACCACCGCGAAACCCCTGGTTTGACCAAGAATGCCGGCGAGTGCATGCAGTAAAACAAGAGGCATACAAAGCGGCGCTGCAAAGGGAGACGAGAGCTGCTCGTGAGCTCTACGAGCAAAAGAGACGGAAAGAACATCGGCTTCTCAAAAAGAAAAAGAAAGAGCATGAGAAGCGCGCGTTTGAGAATATCGAGAGTTTATACTCCAGGAACAATGCACGGAAGTTTTACCAAAATGTAAAAAGAACGTGTCAGAGGAGCAATACCCATACAGAAACCTGTGGAGATGAAAATGGAAACCTCGTAGTAGAATCACAGTCGGTGCGAAGGCGACGAAGACCAACATCCCGCTGTCAGGCAGAATGAACCGTTCAACAAAGGCGATGATAGTCAAAATTTCCGTCCACCTGACCAAAACTAAGTGATGATAGCAATATCCAAGCTAAAATCCAACAAGGCTGCTGAAGCCGTCAGCCGGCCTTACTTTTCAAGGCAGCTGGTGATGAATTGGTAGAGTGCATACGCCAACTCATCTCTAAGATTTGGTAAGACGAGTGTATGCCTGATGAATGGAATCTCAGCATCATTTGCCCGATCCACTAGAAAGGAGACCCCCTCAACTGCGCCAATTATAGAGGCATCAGTCTCCTCAACATCGCATACAAGATCTTTTCTGCGATATTGTGTGAATGCCTGAAACCTTCTATGAACAGCCTGATTGGACCCTATCAGTGCGGTTTCAAGCCAGTAAAGTCCACCATCGATCAAATCTTCACACTTCGGCAGATCCTGGAGAAAACCCAAGAATTCCAAATCGACACTCACCACCTCTTTATCGATTTCAAGGCCGCCTATGACAGCATCTATAGAGAAGAGCTTTATAGAGCCATGTCTAGTTTTGGAATCCCTGCCAAACTTGTCCGTCTGTACAGGCTGACGATGGAGAGCACTCGCTACTCGGAAGAACTCAGCGGTCTGTCATCGGTGCGTTTGCCACCATTGAAGCGGAAGCAGCCAAAATGGGTTTGGCGATAAACGAGGCCAAAACCAAGTATATGCTGTCAACAAGAAGGGACAGCCAACGCCGACGAATCGGACAAAACGTCACAGTGGGCAACTATAACTTTGAGGTAGTAAGGGACTTTGTCTACCTTGGCTCTGCTGTAAACTCTGAGGACAACATTAGCGCAGAAATCAATCGAAGAATAACTCTTGCCAATCGCTATTTTGTTGGGCTTATAAGGCAATTCAACAATAAACCCTATCTCAAACAACTAAGGAGACTCTATGTAAAACCTTGATCATCCCACTCCTGCTTTACGGCGCTGAAACATGGACTTTATTAAATGAGGATGAAGATATCCCTGGTCGCTTCGAGAGAAAAATTGTTCGTGAAATATTCGGTCTCGTTTGCGTTGACGGGTTTTGGAGGAGAAGATTCAATCACGAACTATACGAGCTGTAAAACAACATCGACCTAGTCAAAAAACTGCGTATTGGACGTCTGAGATGGCTAGGACATGTAGAGCGAATGGACACCAACGCTCCGGCCCGCAGAGTCTTCGAATCTAACCCCGAGGGGCGACGCAGTAGAGGGAATCATCGCCGTAGGTGGCTCGCACAAGTTCAAGGGGACCTCGACCAACTTGAAGTGCGCAACTGGAGGCAATTAGCTAAAGACCGAGCTAAATGGAGAGGTTTGTTGGTTGAGTACAGTAGCGCCACCTAAGTTAGTAAGTACGTCTGTCTCTACCCCCTTTTCCCATCCGCCGGTGCCTTGAGAACCAGTATAAGGGTATTAATAATCCCTTTGGCACGCGCAAATTATAAAAAAAAAAAGAAGCAGACGGAGCCAGTTTCCGCGGATTCCCTTTCTTCTGCAAAGTTATAGCTTCGCATTTTCTCTTTGGTTAACTCTTAGTCGGGAGCTTACTGGAGTACGCCGCTTCAGGAGACCATACAGCCTTATTGGCTTCCCGAGTCAAGCCGTCACTGGCACAACTTCGATCAGCTGCCTGTCTATTAAGATAGAGATTAGACGTTCCAGACGAAACCATTCTGGCCAATCTACCGAGCATGTCGGAGAGAGAGCTGCGGGAATCTTCGGAAGCAAGTATAGCTGCTACTTCAGGGTCAACACCAGAGGTGCGGGGTATAAGTATGTTGGTTGCGGCTTCCAGAAAGCTTACCCCAGCCGTAGTCTAAATGACCACCAATAACCAAATCCTTTCAGTTTGCCCGCATACTGCCTATTAACAAGTTTTACTTCACAGTCAATATGTCTTCAGCCTTTATTTCGATTACTCACCTGTGGTCCTTTCGAACCCTTAGGATCCTTGCCTCTTAAGCCGCCCCACCATGCCAATGCAGCTGAAAATGAGAACAGCAAATATGCTTGTTATTCAAAACAAGAACTGATAAGTTGAGTATGTCATTACCATCCATTTCCCACATCTATAGTAGTATTTGATCCTTATTAATCGATTCACAATCAACTCGTATTCACTCAATCGATTTGAAAAAAAAAACCACGTTCCTTCGATATGCACGCATCCTAAAGTAAACAAATAAAATACCATGCCTTTGCGTCACCCAAAGGACTCGCAGCCACAGCGTATCAACAATACCCCATTTCATATTCCACTCGTTGAGTAATTTGAATTCAATTAGGCCCAAGGAAAGTGCAAAAGAGTCTCAAGGACCTGACTGGAATATTTATCTCCACCAAGGACCGACCAACTGAGTGAATGTATAGAATATCCCTTTCGGTTTAACATCTAGGCTTCAAGTGGAACTAAGATGTGAACAAAGAAGAAGAAAACAAATTTACCATCATCTGCGTGGGCCTTCCTCAAGGACTAAATTTGGAATTCTCGTGCGAACGAACTTAAAACTGAAAGTATCCATTCAAAAAAGGGTATTTGTAGGCTCACCGCAATGAATAATTTTTAGTCCCTCCCCGCCCGTAGGCTGTTATAACCAAATAGCACCGCAGATCGATATCGAAATCAAAATTCGTGCTCAAATCTGTGTCGACCTAATTAGGCGGTGTGTGCACACCAAAGTCAAACAATTGTCCTCTGGCGTGGGCGGGGGGAGGAAATAAAAATTACATTTCGTTGATTGGAAATGAATTCTTGGCAATTTCATTACCGTCGTTGGTTGATTCAAACAAATTCGATTAGCCCAGTGGGTGGGCCGGTACGCGATTGTTATGATTTTAATTACATTCCAACCACAACAATAATTTTGTTGAAATACACAAAGTTTGCGTTATTCTAGAGTGGGAAGGTATTTAAACTAAATTTTGCTTTGAATTCCTGTGAAGCGAGAAAAGCCAGTATTTACTTTTGAAACCATTGCCCTTGCACAGCGGATACGTATGTAATTTGATTTGCCATGATAATTTCAGTAGAACTGTTTGAAATCATTTCTGGAAAAGTTTCAATCAAAATATTTGTATTGAAATGATAATTGGCGGATGGTGGTTGTTATCGGGTATGGACAAAACAGGACAACTAACCTCAGAAAACTTGGCATATACTGCCGCAGTTTGGCGGCTAAAACCGCTGTAAGACTAAGAGAAGGCCGATTGTGGTCATCGAGCACTTACGGCCATGCCTCCATTCAGTCTCGATGGGGGAACACCAATGGATTGACGGAAACTGATAACATGAACCCGATGCTAGCATTTGAAAGCATATTCACTACAAGAATTCCCGACAGAATATACTGGAAGAACCGAAGAACCATGAACCATGGCTGGTCAAACGGTAGTGCATGCGATCATATGAAAACACAAGCGTTTTCAGTCAGCTGAGGCCTACCAACTCCTACTCTCAACCTCCACGCGGTGACAGCTGGGTGCCTAGTACCTTAATCCAAGAAATGGGTAACCAATCCCGTTTGGCGGATTCTTGACGGCAGCAGATGAGAGAGAGGGGGGGAGATTGTTTTCCACTAGAGCACTTCTTCCTGTTCCAGGCGGCAGCGGATGAATACCACAGACGGAGTCAACGGTGGCGTCTATAGTTCCAGTTAGGTTGAACTTAGTGAATACCCAGCGCGAGCTGCTTCGACGTATTCGGATCACAGGTCGGTATGGAATTTCCAATGTTGGTCAGGACATTGGAACCAGCTCCTATAATTGTTCCTTTTTTGACGTTGGATATCTCGTAAGTTTTCAGATGGCACCTAATGAGAAGAAACGTAGGGCCTGGGACAAGGAAAACATGACATGTGGACAAAAATGGCTAAATGGGTTTCTAAATCGTCACAAAGATATTGTTTCTCTCCGTAAACCCACTGGAACATCAGTTGCAAGAATAAGTTGATTTAACAAAAACAATGTCTCGTCGTTTTTTGACATACTGGAGAAACGACAAGGGCGGGGAGGAATGGCTTCAATGCATGCCCTGCAGAAAATGGTACCACGTACACTTCTCAGGTGCCGAATCCATTAATTTAATTTGTGATTTTTGCACATCAACATAAATTAGTCGTATGGAATGCAAATGGACTTAACCAACATGCCTCGGAACTAAAACAATTTATAATCGACCACGCTGTTGACGTTGAGTACGTCAAGGGTGCATACTGTCACCACTATTGTTCTTGGTGGTTATCAGCGATGTACTCCGTGCAGCATTGACGGAAGCTAATTATGGAATTCGTTGGACTATGACATCTTACCTTAAACACCTAGATTACGCTGACGATGTTTGTCTACTTTCACATCGGATAATGGATCTTCATCTGATGGCCCAAAATCTAGAAGCTGAGGCAAACAAAGTGGGGCTAAAAATAAACACAGCCAAAACAAAAGCCCTGAGCACTTCTTCTAACAACCGCGCTCAACTTAACATTGCCGGAAAGGAAGTCGAGAAAGTTGATAACTTTCTTTATTTAGGAAGTGTGGTCTCGGCTAATCGCGGTGGCACCGAACTGGATGTGTGCAGCAGAATCGGGAAGGCTAAAGCTGCGTTCGGAATGCTATCTAAAATCTGGAGAAGCAATGTTATCAGCTTAAGAACCAAGCTGCGACTGTTCCGCTCCAACGTAGAATCAGTGCTGCTTTATGGGTGCAGTACTTGGAAGGTGGACACCATTAACACACGGAAGCTGCAAGTCTTTGTAAACAAATGCTTAAGAATCATCTTGAGGATTTTTTGGCCGAACCGCATCTCTAACGAACAGCTTTATCTGAGAACGGGCCAAGAACCTATAAGCATTACTATACGAAGAAGAAAGTGGCAATGGATTGGACACACCCTACGGCGCGAAGACAACTCCATTGCGAAATACGCCATGCAGTGGAATCCGCTCACCCAGGCAGGCAGAATAGCGGGACGCCCTAGGCAAACGTGGCGCAGAACAGTTGAGGAGGAATCGAGCTCTTTAGGAATGAGTTGGATGCAGCTCAAACGCGTTGCAGAACTTCGAACACGATGGCACGCAGGCGTGGTTGACGCCCTATGCCCCCCGAGGGGTTAAAGGATCTAACAACAACAACAACAACGCTGTTGACATCCTTCTCATTTCCGAAACTCATTTCACTAACAAAAGTTACATAAGAATTCCTAAACACAACATATATCACACTAACCATCTCGCGAACGTCTGACAAACATCTGAGAGTATTGTTGTCACGAAAAAAGCTTCTCAAATTGTCGTTCGGATTTGGCATTAAGCTGCAGGTCCCTTCCATTCGTGTGAAAAATATAACGCACACAACATGAGTGGTTGCGAGAAGCTAGGCCCAGGCACTTTAAGGAGCTGTTGCGCAAAATATTTTTTTATTTTTATTTTTTTTTTCATCCCAGTGGACGAGCTCACGGTGGCACAGCAATAATAATTCGACAAGAAATCAAATGCAACGTACTACAAGCATATGCAAAGGACTATATACAAGCTACGACAATTCAAATCGAGGACACACACAGACCACTCATATTATCTACGCTATACTGCCTGCCAAAATACATAATTAATCCAAAGCAGTATACAGATTATATCAAATCGTTGGGCTTACGCTTTATTGCAGAGGGAGACTTCAACGCAAAAAATACAGAGTGGGGTTCTAGACTGACCAACAAAAAAGGGAAAAATCTTATGGACGCCTTAGTTAAAAATAATTGCGGATATATAAGCACTGGAGAACCCACCTATTGGCCTACTGACACCAGAAAAAAACCGGACCTTATAGATTTTTGCATCACTAAGAACATTAACCCAAACCTATTGACAATAAATTCCTGCCTTGATCTCTCTTCTGACCATTCTCCTGTCATAGTTGAATACACTACTAACGCTAAAGATCGATGTTTTACGCCTTTCCTAACCAACCGCAAAACCGATTGGGATACTTTTTGCAAGGTGATTGAAGAGAAAATTAATCTACGGATCTCTCTTAAATCACACGAAGATATCGAAAGCGCTATAATATATTCTAACGACTAAATACACTTAGCAGCCATGAAATCGACGCCTGAAATTAAATCTAACGAATCATCTACCTATACACCGAAATTAATAAAACAAAAAATCAAAGATAAACGAAGACTAAGAAAAATTTGGCAATGTACCAGATAACCGCTTGATAAAACAAACTGTAACAAATCAATTAAAGAACTTAAAGAGCTCCTAAGAGCACACAATAACAAACGCGTGAAAACCTTACAGCAACTCAAGCTACAAACTATTCGCTCTGGAAGCTGAACAAGACACTCAAAAAAGGAATTGCCCATCAACCGCCTCTGATGAAAGCTGACGGCACTTGGTCCAGGACAAACACTGACAAAGCAAGAACACTAACAGACTATTTTAAAACAACATTCACTAATGCCTTCAATGGTCAAAATGTCCCACTCCCAAATATTAATACACTAGCGAATACGAATATTCGCACTAACGAAATAAAAAATTATTTAAAAAACAGACTAAAGGTCAAAAAATCCCCTGGATATGATTTAGTAACAGGTGAAATATAAAAACAATTACCAGACAGAGCCATAGTATATCTTAGAAACGTTTTTAATGCCATTTTAAGACTCCCCCTGTGGGATAGGGGACAGAATATACCCACGGTAGGCATGCCTGTCGTAAAAGGCGACTAAAATGCCAACCCGCCGTCCTTCTTACGGTAATATCAATCATGCAATGAACAAAACTAATGGTATTTATACCCCAGGTGGCAGCCCAGTTCAACTGGAAAATCCACCCTCGCAAGAGGCATGCTCTACGGATTCTGGGGAGAGCTATTTATTGCATCAGAACTTAATCAACCCATTTAGGAAAAGCTCGAGGCTACAAAGATCTCCGCCTCAGGAGTTTTCACCTAAAGCGCAAAATAAAAGTCTCGCAAATCCGGATATGTCAATTCGGAAAACGCAAGATTTCGAAGAGAGTACTCTGAAAAAGGAGAACGCCGTACTCCGAAAGAGGCTCGACGAAATGGAGATGTTGTGTCGAGATCTCAAAAGCAAACTTGATAAACTTGAATCTCAAAACGAGTCTTCAAAAACGCAGACGGTTATCCACTGTGAGCCTTCTCCGGGTAGCCATCACTACAGCACGGATGAAGAAGAACTCAAGCGCGAAAGGGATTGGACACTCAAACGAAGACCATCTAAAAAACGTAAGGCCGGTTCATCGCCTGAAGTTGTTCCACAACAGCAACCTAATCGCAAAGCGCAGCCGAAACCGGAAAAGCAAATTGAAAGCAAACGCGCACCTCCACCAATAAATATCACGGGCGTTGCCGACTATAATTCTCTGAGGAAAATTCTAAAAACAACGATCGCTAGTGGATTTAAAGTAACTTCCTTGCGAAACGATGCGTGGAAAATCAAGGTTAATGACGCTGAGGGCTATCGGGCTGTATCTCAAAGGCTAAATAAGGAAAAAATTCAATGGCATACTTACGAAGACAAGTCTGAGAGACCCTTGAGGGTCGTAGCTAGAGGGCTTCATCCATCATGCGCTAAAGAAGACGTTATAGATGATTTACGCGTTAGAGGTTATAACATTCTAGACGCCGTGAACCTTTTAAAAAAAGAGAGAAAACGACCAGACCGTGGTTAAGAAACTACATTGAAACGTAAGCTTCCGCTTTTTGTGCTATCATTCCATAAAACGGAAAGCCAGCAAAAGATATTCAATATTCGTACAATCATGAGTATGGTCGTTAAAATTGAGCCGCTACGTGTCAACACGAAGACAATCCCTCAATGCAAGCGATGCCAAGAGTTTAATCATACACAAGCGTACTGTCGGAAAGAGCCGCGCTGCGTTAGGTGCGCTGGGAAACACTCTTCCGAAAATTGCAATTTGAGCACAAATGAAAAAGCTACTTGTGTTAACTGCAAAGGAAGGCACCCAGCAAATTATCGCGGTTGCGAGATCGCTAAGGAATTACAGATGCGACGGAAAAAATCGACAACGCCGATTGTACGGGGAACGAAATCAGCCGATCGGGCTCCTACGTCGGAAGAACGTATTGCTAAGCAGACTGAGCGGTCTCGTAAGCCAGTAGTACAGATTCCTAAGCCGACTGAAAGGACGGTCGAATCAGCAGTGCAGACTCTTGTAACAGTCAATCAGCCTTCTAAGCCGGGTAAACGTACGTCAAAGTCGTCCACTAAAAAGGCTGAACGAAAAATAACCTCTGACAAGCCAGTGAACCCCGTACGTCTGACGTATTCTCAGGCTGCAGTCAAAGCAACCAAACGGAACGTCGGATCACCCTCTGATCCGATGAATGAAATTCTAAACTCCAGCTACGCTAAGTTCGAGGAACAATGTGAAACTAACAAACGGATTCTCGAACGTCTCAGTAACGTCGAAAGCTTTTGTATGGCTAACCATAAATCTAAATCTAAGTAAATATGAACTCTTTGCTTAAAATAGTAACATGGAATGCAAACGGACTCTTACAAAAATCAAACGAATTAGAAATGTTTATAATAAGAGAAAATATCGACATATGTTTGATCTCCGAAACCCATCTAACAAGGGAATCGCAGATAAAGATAAGAGGCTACGCTGGTTATCACGCCTATCATCCTTCTGATAGAGCGCGGGGCGGTTCGTCCTTATTCATTAAAACTAACATCGAACATTCGGTCGACATAAGCATAGAGCTGGAAAAACTTCAGTTGTGCGCAGTAAGGGTTAAAAATAAGCACCTGAGTTACAATATAGCGTCTGTTTACTGTCCGCCGCGATGCAAACTAGAAAAAGACGACTACTTTCGTTTCTTCAATGCTCTTGGTTCAAATTTTCTTATTGGTGGAGATTTCAACGCGAAGCACACCTTCTGGGGTTCAAGATGTACTTCTTCTAAAGGAAAAATTCTCTACGAAGTGGCATATGAATTCGGTTGTTGTTTTTATTCGACAGGAAAACCGACCTATTGGCCAACTGACTCACAAAAAATTCCCGATCTTATCGATTTTTTTGTTACAAAAGGCATTTACGAGAAGTTTATTGCAGTCAAAGAATGTTTTGATCTCTCTTCTGACCACTCGCCGGTAATTTTATTACTTGGAGAAGCGCTGATCAAGAAAAAAGGACCTCCAAGACTCACTAGCAATAGAACAAATTGGGAGGGCTTTAGAAATGATTGCGAAACAAATATCGCCTTAAATGTATCACTTAGAACACCTTGTGAACTAGAGGATGAAATTGATCGTTTCGTGGAAGCAATTCAAAGAGCGGCATGGAGAAACACTCCTTCTAGAAGCTATAAGATCAACCGCAACGAAAAGTATCCCAGAGAAATCGTTGAACTGGTGAGAGAGAAACGAAAAGCACGAAAGAAATGGCAAAGCACTCGTGCACCGCAGCATAAAACGGTCCTTAACCGACTATGCAATCGCCTTAAAGATAGTATTCGCGAATTTAAAAGCAAAAAGATAGCGACCTATCTTGAAAATCTCTCTGGTGAAAGAGAATCAAATTATTCGCTCTGGAAAGCGCTAAAAGGCATCCGGAAACCTCAAATGCAAGCACCACCAATTCGGAAAATCTATGGCCAAGAGCGACAAAGAAAAGGCAGAACTTTTTGCCTTGCACTTAGAAGAAACGTTTAAGCCGTTCGACGGCCCTTCGTTAACGCCCGACTCCCCAGTCACGACATCTGACAACTTTAAAGTAAAAAAAGTTGCATTGATTGAACTGAGGGAAGTGATTAAAAATTTAAAGACAAAAAAAGCACCGGGTTACGACTTGATAACGGCGCAGGTAGTCAAGGCATTGCCGAATAAAGCTATTATCAAACTGCTATATTTGATCAACGCTTCGTTCAGATTGCTTTATGTTCCGAGGCAATGGAAAGTCGCCGAGATTATAATGGTCCCGAAACCAGGCAAACCGCTAAATGAGAGGAAATCATATCGGCCTATTTCCCTATTGCCGGTTATCTCAAAAATATTTGAAAAACTACTTTCCAAACGTCTACAGCCCGCAATCGACGAAAGACGTCTCATTCCTGACCATCAGTTTGGATTTAGAATTAAACATTCTACAATTGACCAAGTCCACAAAATAACTGACGTGATTGAGAAAGCTCTGGAAGAAAAAAAGATTTGTTGTGGTGTATTTCTTGACGTCTCACAAGCTTTCGATAAGGTTTGGCACGAAGGCTTGGAACATAAATTGCAGCGACTACTGCCACGGCAACTCTTTTTAATCTTACGATCGTACCTCACCGAAAGACTCTTTCGTGTTAAGCACGGAAACGATTACTCTGACTTCAAGGAGATTGCAGCCGGAGTCCCGCAAGGAAGTGTCCTTGGCCCACTTCTATATGTACTCTACAGGCGTGACATCCCGCAAGAAAGAAACTGTGTCGTCGCCACGTTTGCGGACGATACGGCGATATTGACAACGGGCGATACCCTTGAAGCAGCAACCGGAAAGCTTCAACATGCTATTAATAAAGTCCACGCTTGGACGAATTCTTGGCGTATTGTGCTGAACGAAAGCAAATCTACTCACGTCAACTTTACGTACAAAAAAGTGGATAGATTGCCTGTCTATCTAAACTCGGCTCAAATGCCGTACGCAAACGAAGCAAAATATCTAGGAATGACTCTAGATGTCAAGCTCAAATGGAAATCGCACGTGAAAAAGAAACGCGACGAGCTTCAGAACAAATACCGACAAATGTACTGGCTACTCGGAAAACATTCGAAGTTGACCCTACATAAAAAAAAAAAAAACAAATATTTGGCGCAACAGCTCTTTAAAGTGCCAGGGCCTAGCTTCTCGCAACCACTCATGTTGTGTGCGTTATATTTTTCACACGAATGGAAGGGACCTACAGTTCAATGCCGAATCCGAACGGCGATTTGAGAAGCTTTTTTGTGACAACAATACTCTCGGATGTTTGTCAGACGCTCGCGAGAGGTGGGACCGTGAAAAAACTTTTTGGTGTTTTCTGGGATTCGAACTTGGAACCTCATGCGTAGTGATCCGACACACTAACCACTTACGCCACGGCGCCCACCCTACATAACATACTGCTTATCTATAAGCAAGTGCTAAAGCCAGTGTGGACGTATGGTATACAACTATGGGGTTGTACCAAGAAAAGCAATAGAAACATCATACAAACTTTCGAAAATAAAGTTCTTAGAACGATCGTTAACGCACCGTGGTATGTACGTAACGAAGATATTCATCGGGTTCTGGGAATTGCCAGCGTCGTCGAAGAGATAACAAAATTTGCGCGTAAACACAAAGATCGTGTTCACGGCCATTGTAACCGTACTATCACTCAACTACTTGACGCGAACAATTCAATTCGTCGTCTTCAAAGGACAAAACCTTTTGACCTCGCGTCATAGCATATGAAGGTCGTGAAAAAGGCAGGAACTTTCATTGGAATTTAATCTGTCTAAAGTGCCAATAAACCTTTTGCCGATTATCTCCAAGTTGTTTGAAAAGCTACTGCTGGACCGTATCGACATGTCTCTAAGACAAAAACACCTAATTCCGGACCACCAATTTGGTTTACGCCAAAAACACTCTACAATACAACAGGTGCATCGAGTATCAAATAAAATTCTTAATGATTTGGACGAGCAAAAATATTGTGTGGCAGTCTACATCGACGTTGCGAAAGCATTTGACAGTGTGCGGCACAGAGGACTTTTAATTAAACTTAGCTCTATGCTACCGGACTACCATCAACTCCTAAAGAGTTACCTGGACGATAGGCACTTTTATGTACAGTATAACGGCGACCACTCGGATTTATGTAAAATTAACGCAGGTGTTCCCCAAGGGAGTGTACTAGGACCTATCCTGCATTTTCTTTACACAGCAGACATACCTAAGCCAGTAACACAGGACTCCATGCTAGCAACATTCGCAGATGATACAGTGATTCTCTCTTCACATAACTGGGTACAAGCTGCTACGGACCAAGTAAAAGAAATACTGAACAAAACAACAGACTGGTTCCAAAAATGGGGAATCCAAATTAACGAGGAAAAAACGGTGCAAGTCATATACACCACAAAAAGGAACTTCAACCCAAAAACTATCACCATTAACAGTAATGAAGTTGTTCTTGACAACTCAGCAAAATATCTAGGCATTTTAATAGACAATAAGTTAACATGGAAACCACACATAATTCAAAAACGCAACCAAATTAAAAACAAATTTCGACAACTGTATTGGCTTCTAGGAAAGAACTCTAAACTTTCGATTCAAAATAAACTGTTATTATATGAAACAATAATAAAACCAATATGGACTTATGGCATCCAAATATGGGGAACCGCAGCGAAATCAAATATTGATATTATACAGCGACTACAATCAAAAATACTTCGGACGATTGTCAATGCACCCTGGTATATTTCTAATGAAGACATAAGTACACCGTGACCTCAAGATACTCAGCGTTAAAGACGAAATCAAAAAATACAGTAAAAACCACCAAGTAATAATATCAAACCACTTCTTCTTCTTCCTTTTATCAGCGAGGTTATGATCCGAAAACTAGGGATCACAACCCTCCCACTTCACCGCATTTCTACTGATCCGCCTGTGGGGTTCGCCTATTTGACCTCAGAAAATATCGGCAGGCCTGCCGATTTTGGATCACTCGGTTACTGAGGCCAATGAAATGCCGATGTCGTCGCATTTGTCTGATCCAGGCGTTTATAGGCCTGCCTTTCCTACATCGCGATGTCTTTGGAACGTGCATAGATATTGCCTTTTTTACAGGGTTCAAATGATCTCTTCTTTGAACGTGGCAATACCAGCTGAGCCGGTCGCGCTCTAATTTTCGTACGATGGTTTCCTTGATGTGAAAGCCACTTAACATACCATACCCAACATAACCCAGACATCCATTACAACACATCAATTTTGGATGAATTACTGGATGCAGATGTCGACTCACGCTCAACTCCACCTTCCCTTTTACTGCCGACGGACGAATCATCAAAATCTTTCGCTGCCCCTACTGTCCAAGAGTCTGAAACTCCCCCCGTCGCTGCCCCCCGGAAACTCATCAAGCATTTTGGAACAACCTGGACACCTTCTGAGTGGCAGCGTAGGCTGAATAAATTAAGTCCTGACAACCTCCAGGTTACCACCTTCCTCATCAAAGGTATCCCTCGTAATGCTAATGTCTCGTGGATTACGAATTTGTTTTTAAAGAAATACGGTATCACCATCTCCCGATGCGAACTGATCCTGCCTTCTCACCACAGAAGTCTTCGCAACTTTAAATTCGACCTCCCGGCTAGATACGAATGGCTATTCGAAAACCCTGCTAGTTTAAATTTCAACCTCGGAAATATGTGTATCTGCAAATGGACGGACAAGTCTACTAACATAGATAAGTTAATTAATAATAGACTTAGTAACAACCTCACCCATAGAGATAAGTTAATTAATAATAAGTTGTACCCACTCACTGTCCACTCTTCGCATAACAAATCCACCATTTCAAACAATGTACCTACCACCCACCAAAAATCCAGCAGTACTCACCTCCCGTCCTTTAACAAGTCTAAACCCGACACAAATTGGTCTTTCAAAATGGGCATCTTCCCTAACTTCAACTTTAAAACGGCAGCCGTACTGTCTAAATCTGCTACCAAATTGCCGAATATCAAGCGAGTTTCTTTCGATGTCCCGCCGGTCCCCTCTCCCTCTCCAAACACCAAGGCCACTCCCTCAGTCAACTACCCCAATAGAATTTCAAGTAACCGCGTCTCTTTCAATCTGTCACCTGATTCCTGTCCTCCTCCAAGCCATAGCACTTCTTCTAATAACACTCCCCCACCGTTAATTACCCGAATTTCACCCACTCTCACACTCTCAATCCTTCCTCGTTAACCACCCCCAGTTGCACCTCTGCCCATACTTCGTCCTCGGTCTCTCTTAACAATTCCATCTCGGCCAATTTGCCATCTACTGCATCTCCCCCCACTTTTGATCCAATGCTTCCTCCCACCGTCAAACTCACGTCTAAATTAATAGACCCAACGTCAACAATCAATGACCTCGATGGCCGCTACATTATGTCAAGATTGCGCGATAACCGGCTTTTTGAAAATGTGCGCCTTTACATAGCCTATTTACATGACAAGCCTGACTCCGTCTGCATCGACGGAAAAACAAAGACTAATGTCATGGTATTGATCCAAAAAGAAGGCCTCCCAACTGACCCTATAGCCCTGAAGAATATCTACACGCGTTTTCATGAGAGTTTTAATATCTCCTCATCCACTGTGGCTAAAGACCTATCAACCTATGGCTCTCATATTGGTTCCAAACGTCTCTCGTATCTCCCAAAAAACTCGCAGCAATCATAATAAATATTTTCGTCCCTAACTCCATCACAGTCGATCCATCTCACTCCATTGAAATTGCCCCAAAGCTCCTTTCCCTCTACTATCAGAATGTCAGAGGACTTCGCACCAAAACCTCGATGGTGCACCTGAAATCACAATCACTTCCCTACGACATTTTTGCCCTAACTGAAACCAACCTTTGTCCAAATGTTCTTAACTGTGAATTATTCACTTCTGACTTCGTAGTCTTTCGCGCTGACGACCAGAAACATGAAGACCTCTCCTTCGGCCGCGGTGTTCTTTTAGCCATACATAATCGTCTTGATGCAACCCTCGTCAAATTCTCAAATTCCACTTCTTTTGAATTCGTATGTGCTAAATTATCTGTATCCAAACGGAGCGTTTATATTGTTTGCTGTTATATTCGCCCTTCTCAACCCGTCCAAGCATACCAGCTGGCCGTTGATACAGTTGACTCTCTGTTAAATATCGCTAATCCTGATGACGATTTTATAATTGTTGGCGACTTCAACCTTCCCCTTTTACAATGGTCTCCATCTGAGGACGAATCATCATTTGTTCCTACTAACTCCTCCTCAGAAAAGGAAATCCTCCTTACTGATCGTCCTTTTGACTCCGGCCTTTTTCAGATCAGTGGCATTACCAACAACTTAGGTAGGCAGCTAGATCTGATTTTCTCATCCGACCCCCATAATTCCTTGGTTACCGCGAGTAACCATCTGCACCCTAGACCAATATCACCCCCCTCTAGCTCTTGCCTTTTCGTATGAAAATGTCAACATTACCGTTGATTCTGAGAACTCTCTCTCTTTCAACTTTCGCAAAGCTGACTTCGTTAAACTTAACAACCTACTCAATAGCATAAATTTCAGCCTCTTCCTAAACATTAACACACCCATTGATATCGCTCTCGTATTCTTCTACACAGCAATCTTTGACTGTCTTCTCCAATCTGTCCCTTATCTGCCTCGAAAAAACTGCTCATCATCACCTCCTTGGTATAATAAGGAATTGCGTACTCTTCGCAACGTCAGAAACAAATTATGGAAAACTTACTTGGTATCCAAATCTGCCTCAGATTACGCATATTACCAGCAAGCTTACTCCCGCTTTTCCATCCTCTGCGAATCCCTCTATCTCGAATACCTCGATAGAATGCAATTAACTCTAATCACTGACCCTAGGCGCTTTTACCAATTTATCAACGTCAAAAGAAAGTCCGACGGCTTTCCTTCCACTCTAAAATTACTTAATACTTCATCTGCTGACCCTAAAGTAATCTCCAACCTCTTTGCAACCTTTTTCAGCCAATCGTATAGTGACCATGTACACGAACCGGACCTAGATTTTTTCTCCTACCTGAATAACTGTCCTCAAACCTCTCTAGCTTCAGTCGACATTCGGTCTGATATTGTGCGAGAAAAGCTTTCCTCTATCCCTAAGCTCTTCGAAAGCATTGTCTACGACTCACTGTATTTCCACTGCAAATCCATTTTTTCCCCACAACAGCACGGTTTCTTAAAAAGTAGGTCCACTACGACTAACCTGACCGAATTCGTTTCCAAAACACTACAAGCATTAGAGAATGGTAATGAAGTGCATGTCATTACCACAGACTTCAGCAAGGCCTTTGACAAAATCTGTCACCGAACTATTTACCTTAAACTTAAAGCCCTCGGTTTCCCACCCTCTTTCATTTCATGGCTGAGATCGTACCTAGAAAAACGCCAGTACAGGGTTCTCTTCAGATTTTCAGTCTCTGACCCCATTAACGCCACTTCAGGGGTTCCTCAAGGCAGTCATCTTGGTCCGCTGATCTTTGTCTTAACTATAAACGATGTTGGTCACGTCATAAAAGACTCTGATCTGTCTATTTACGCTGATGATATGAAAATCACTAAGGTAATATCTACCCCCATCGATTCTCTCTTACTTCAAATCGATCTAAATTCATTCCACACATGGTGCGACAAAAACTTCCTAGAACTTAACGTCGCCAAATGTCAATCCATAACATTCTCTCGTAAACGCCTCCCCCCATCCCTCAGAACCTATTACTTTCTTAGCGAGCCAGATCCCTCAGTTTCCTCTATATGCGATTTGGGTATTATTTGTGACAGGGAGCTAAACTTCCGCTCCCACATTGATCATATTGTACACAAGGCCAATTCTTCTCTCGGTTTCATAAAACGCTGGTCTTAAGAATTTTCAAACCCTTACGTTTCTAAATCCCTTTATATCACCTTTGTCCGACCACTCCTGGAATACGCCAGCCAAGTTTGGTCACCTTATCACAACATACACTCCCTTAGAATCGAAGCTGTGCAGCGTAGGTTTATCCGGTTTGCCTTACGCGGTTTCCCATGGGCCGACAACTATATCTTACCTCCCTATGAAGACCGGCTAAAATTGATTAACCTACAAACCCTTACAAAACGTCGCGAAGTCGCTGACATGCTTTTCGTGCACCAATTATTAACCGGCATGATGATGGATGGCAAACGACTAACAAAGGCCTCGTAGGGGCAGCATCTCCCGATAGGTGTTGGTCCGCTAAGTAACGAGAAAGAGCCACTGCAGCCGAAAACCTAGCAGCTCTGTTAGTAAGCCCTACTCCCACCTCCTCGTGGTGCCATCTGGGGATTTCTTCGGAAATTGCTAACGGGAGAGGACGAATGGCGAGCTTCCTGCGCCAAAAAACAGGATAAGTGTCGGTTGGTCTGTGGCCCAGCGAGCCGCAACCGTAAAAACTTTTACTGCTCCGAAACGAAAACCAACGCCTCGGATACGGACGGATAATTTGATGACGACCTTTGGCTATCGGACACGGACAACGATCGGATTCTGGAACGTTAAGACCCTCCTGGACTCACTCAAGGAAGGGCCTTATAACGCCAGATTCCTCTAATTAGAACGCGAATTCGCAAGGTATAAAATAGACATCTTAGGGCTGAGCGAGATAAGATGGTTCGATGCTGGGGAATTCATCTCCCCAACCAAAAACACTGTCATGCTCTACTCTGGTAAACCAGCTGGAAGTGCACGGAGTTCCGGAGTAGGACTCATGCTAACTCCAGCAGCACGTAGTAGCCTCATATCCTGGAAACCCCATAGTGACCGGATATTGACGGCTAGGTTCCAGAGTAGAGTTAGAAAAATTACCATCATACAGTGTTATGCTCCGACTCTAGACGCGACTGAGGACGAAAAGGATGATTTTTATAGCCACTTAGGCGCCGCCTACAACCAAACGCCTAATGGGGACATCGTAATGGTAATGGGAGATTTCAATGCCAAGGTGGGTAGCGATAACACCATGCTTAAGCACGTGATGGGAGTTCACGGCGTGGGAGACCGTAATGATAACGGTGAGCGGTTTGTGGACTTCTGCAATACCAACCGCCTAGTCATCGGAGGTACGCTGTTTAAGCATAATACCTGCCACAAAATCAGTTGGGTCTCTACTGATAGGCAGCGAACATCCAATCAGATCGACCACATTGCGATCAGTCGCCGTTTTAGAAATTGTCTCCTGGACGTCCGAAACAGACGTGGAGCTGACGTCGAACAAGAACGTGATCACCATCTTATGGTAGCTCATTTACGCCTCCGTACTGCTTCCGTCAACAGCAACCGCTCAAACCTACTTAACATCACCAGGTTTAATATCGACAGGCTCAAGGCTCCCCAAGTGCGCCAACAGTTCAGGGACCATCTTGCCTTAGAAGCAGAAGCAATCAGCAGCATAGAGAACATGGATGACCACTGGAGTGCTGTGAAAAATGCTTTTGCGACTGGGGCACGCACGTATGTCGGTAAAAAGCAGAAACACCACCGCACATGGCTTTCTACAGACACCTGGAGACAAATCGATGAGCGTACAGCAATCAAGGCTCGGATTGCAGCGGCCTCAACAGTAGAGAGAACCGAGCTTGAAGCCCAATACCGTGCGAAGAAGAAAGAAGTGCAGCGTAGTGTGAGACGTGACAAACGTCAATATATCAACTCACTGGCCTCAAGGGCTGAAGAAGCAGCGAGTAGGTGCGACAGTAGGACTGTGTATAGCATCACTAAGGAGCTCATCGGTGGTCGAAACTCCAAACAACATCCAGTGAAGAGTCTAGACGGTAACCTTCTGATTTCGGATGAGGATCAGCTCACTAGATGGAGAGAACATTTTGCTACAGTGCTAAATCACATAGACGATGGCGGTATGATCTCGAATTCGAATGAGCAGTTCGAAGCAACAAATTCCCGAATTCGCACCGCACCTCCCAGTAAAACCGAGATAATAACAGCAATCAAGTCCCTCAAGAAGAACAAGGCGGTGGGTATTGATGGCATCCCTGCCGAGCTATTTCAAGCGGCGCCAAATACATCGGCAGATTTGCTGCATCCCCTAATACGGAGAGCTTGGGATAGTGAACAATTTCCACAGGAGTGGAAAAGGGGGATGATCATTAAACTTCCAAAGAAGGGTAACTTGATGGATTGCGGTAACTGGAGAGGTATATGCGTTCTTCCAGCCGTGGCTAAAATAATAGCTAAAATAATTCTAGAACGAATTAAAGAACATTTAGATTCAACTCTCGATGTCGAACAGGCAGGCTTTCGCGCTGGACCCTCCTGCATTGACCACATAAACACCTTACGGATCATTATCGAGCAATGCGTTGAGTATAGGTCTCCGCTACATTTAATGTTTATCGACTTCGAGAAAGCTTTCGACAGATTGAATCGAGATGCTATCTGGTTGGCCTTGCGCAGGAGAGGCATCCCAGAAAAACTTATAGCTTTTATCAAGGCTACATACGAGGGCGGTAAGTGTCACGTCGTGCACAATGGTAAGGTGTTGGAGGATTTTGAAGTCCAAAGTGGAGTACGTCAAGGGTGCATACTGTGACCACTATTGTTTTTGGTGGTTATCAGCGATGTACTCCGTGCAGCATTGACGGAAGGCAACTATGGAATTCGTTGGACTATGACATCTTACCTTAAACACCTAGATTACGCTGACGATGTTTGTCTACTTTCACATCGGATAATGGATCTTCATCTGATGGCCCAAAATCTAGAAGCTGAGGCAAACAAAGTGGGGCTAAAAATAAACACAGCCAAAACAAAGCCCTGAGCACTTCTTCTAACAACCGCGCTCAACTAAACATTGCCGGACAGGAAGTCGAGAAAGTTGATAACTTTCTTTATTTAGGAAGCGTGGTCTCGGCTAATCGCGGTGGCACCGAACTGGATGTGTGCAGCAGAATCGGGAATGCGTTCGGAATGCTGTCTAAAATCTGGAGAAGCAATGTTATCAGCTTAAGAACCAAGCTGCGACTGTTCCGCTCCAACGTAGAATCAGTGCTGCTTTATGGGTGCAGTACTTGGAAGGTGGACACCATTAACACACGAAAGCTGCAAGTCTTTGTAAACAAATGCTTAAGAATCATCTTGAGGATTTTTTGGCCGAACCGCATCTCTAACGAACAACTTTATCCGAGAACGGGCCAAGAACCTATAAGCATTAATATACGAAGAAGAAAGTGGCAATGGATTGGACACACCCTACGGCGCGAAGACAACTCCATTGCGAAATACGCCATGCAGTGGAATCCGCTCACCCAGGCAGGCAGAATAACGGGACGCCCTAGGCAAACGTGGCGCAGAACAGTTGAGGAGGAATCAAGCTCTTTAGGAATGAGTTGGAGGCAGCTCAAACGCGTTGCAGAACTTCGAACACGATGGCGCGCAGGCGTGGTTGACGCCCTATGCCCCCCGAGGGGTTAAAGGATCTAAGTAAAGTAAGTATGATCGATTCCACCGCACTACTGGAAATGATTTCCCTTCGCACTAACCCTCGAAACCGAAGGTCCGTACCGCTCTTTCTTCTCCCTCACCACCGCACCAACTACGGAAATTTCGAGCCAATTTCCAGAATGTTACGCCTGGCAAATAACTCACAGAACATCCTAGACTTTCATTCGAGTCTATCCGCCCTTAGAAAGTCCCTGTACACCTCTTCATGAACTAACCAGTCCCAGTTCCCTCTCTAGTTTTTGAGATAGTTTTTAAGACCTAGTTTAATAAAAAAAGTGTGGGCCCCAAGAGGGGCCCAACAAACAAAAAAAAAAAAAAAAAAAAATGAAAAAAAAGAAAAAAAAAAAAAGGTTAAGCTTAGAGTTAAGGTCCCTCGTTGTTAGTTCTTAAGTTTAGATTTAAGCTTGCTTGTATTAAGCTAAATAAATAAATAAATAAAAATAAATAAAGACTTAATATGTACATCCCATTGTAACCTCTAAAAACAATTACTTAGTGTCCCAGGACAGATGTAATTTAAAGTAGGGAAATACAATAAAAAAAAAATAAAAATTAAAAAATACATAACACGTGTTTTATATTATAATGGATAGTGGTCCATATTAGGGTCACTTTTTGAAAAGTGTTCATTTTGAGTTTTTTAACCTTTTTGTTTTTGTCATGGAATCTTATTGTTTTTTTGAGTTTTTGTTTTGTTTTATACGTAGAATGAAGTATTTTCATTAATAAATATTTAAAAGATCGAATAAAATTTTATTTTCCTATGTTTAAAACTGAGGTTATATTTTGGTATTCCATAATCGGTACACTTCCTCTAAGATTCCCGTCAGCCTGATCAGAATGAAGTGGGGAAGCGATCTCTGAAGTTAAATCCAACAAAGCTGCTGGAGCCGACGGCCTTGCCGCTGAACCTTTCAAGGCAGGAGCAGATGAGTTGGTGAGAAGCTGGAGTTTTGAAAAAACCCATGAATATAAAATCGATACGCGACACCTCTATCGATTTTGAAATTGCCTATAATAATGTGTATAAAGACAAGTTATACAGTCAGCATCCTGACAGCAAGTCAGTCTGTGCGGGATGATGACGAATATAATCTTGAGGTATGGACTTTGTCAAAATCAGATGAGGATGCCCTTGGTTACTTTGAGAGTAAAGTTCTTCGAGTGATCTTTGGTCCCATCTGCATAGACGGCGAGTGAAGGAAAACGTACAATGCCGAACAATACGACTTATACAAGGACATCGACTTAGCCAGACGAGTTCACATACAGGGACTAAGACGGCTGGGTCATCGAAAGTAGGTGGAGTCCAACGTTCCAGCCCGGAAAATCTTCGAATCTACCACGAGGTGGCGGCAGGTGGCGCAAACAAGTGGAGGGAGTCGTTAGCCAATTCGGCCTGCAAAACTAGACACTATTGGCTCGTAGTCGTGCTGCTTGAAGAGGTTTGTAGGTTAAAATCCAGCCCCACCCCGGACTGCAGCGCCACCTCCGTAAGTAAGATGAAAGATAAAGAAGGACGGGAAGTGCAAGAGAGCCAAAGAAGTATTTTAGAAATTCTCAGAGCCGTGTGCTATAGGTAGAGGAACAACCATGAAATTTGTATGTAAGGCCTATGAAATAGGAAAACCGGTAAAAAAGTTTAATTAGTTTATTTTCAAGATAATGGAAAGGGTGGACCTTACTTACTTACTTACTTAGGTGGCGCTACAGTTCGGGGTGAACCTGGGCCTCAACCAACAAGCCTCTCCATTTAGCTCGGTCTTTAGCTAATTGCCTCCAGTTGCGCACTCCAAGTTGGTCGAGGTCCCCTTGAACTTGTGCGCGCCACCTACGGCGATGATTCCCTCTACTGCGTCGTCCCTCGGGATTAGATTCGAAGACTCTGCGGGCCGGAGCGTTGGTGTCCATTCGCTCTACATGTCCTAGCCATCTCAGACGTCCAATACGCAGTTTTTTGACTAGGTCGATGTCGCTGTACAGCTCGTATAGTTCGTGATTGAATCTTCTCCTCCAAAACCCGTCAACGCAAACGGGACCGAAAATCTTACGAAGAATTTTTCTCTCGAAGCGACCAAGGATATCTTCATCCTCTTTTAATAAAGTCCATGTTTCAGCGCCGTAAAGCAGGAGTGGGATGATCAAGGTTTTACATAGAGTCTCCTTAGTTGTTCCAGATAGGGCTTTATTGTTGAATTGCCTTATAAGGCCAACAAAATAGCGATTGGCAAGAGTTATTCTTCGATTGATTTCTGCACTGATTTTGTTTGCTGAATTTATAGCAGAGCCAAGGTAGACAAAGTCGCTTACTACCTCGAAGTTATAGCTGCCCACGGTGACGTTTTGTCCAATTCGTCGGTGTTGGTTTTCCCTTCTAGTTGACAGCATATACTTGGTTTTGCCCTCGTTTATCGCCAAACCCATTTTGGCCGCTTCCGCCTCAATGCTTGCAAAAGCACCGGTGACAGCCCGCTGAGATCTTCCGATAATGTCTATATCGTCGGCGTATGCAAGCAGTTGTACAGACTTGTAATAGATTGTGCCTCCGGTGTTGGCTTGTGAGTTCCGCACAATCCGTTCAAGTACAATATTGAAGAAGTCACATGACAGCGCGTCACCTTGTCTAAAGCCTTTTTTGACATCAAAGGTCTCGGTGAGGTCATTACCGACCTTGATGGAGCAGCGAGCGTTCTCCATCGTCAGCCTGCACAGACGGACAAGTTTGGCAGGGATGTCAAAACTAGACATGGCTCTACAAAGTTCTTCTCTATAGATGCTATCATAGGCGGCCTTGAAATCGATAAAGAGGTGGTGAGTATCGATTTGGAATTCTTGGGTTTTCTCCAGGATCTGCCGAAGTGTGAAGATTTGATCGATGGTGGACTTTCCTGGCCTGAAACCGCACTGATAGGGTCCAATCAGGCTGTTGATAAAAGGTTTCAGGCGTTCACACAATATCGCAGAAAAGATCTTGTACGCGATGTTGAGGAGACTGATGCCTCTATAATTGGCGCAGTTGAGGGGGTCTCCTTTCTTGTGGATCGGGCAAACGATGCTGAGATTCCATTCATCAGGCATACACTCGTCTGACCATATATTAGAAATGAGTTGGTATATGCACTCTACCAATTCATCCCCAGCTGCCTTGAAAAGTTCGGCCGGTAAGCCGTCAGGTCCAGCAGCCTTGTTCGATTTTAGCTTGGATATTGCTATCCTCACTTCGTTTTGGTCAGGTGGACGGAAATTTTGACTATCATCGTCTTTGTTGAACGGTTCATTCTGCCTGACAGCGGGATGTTGGTCTTCGTCGCCGTTATACAGTCTGCAGAAGTAGTTTTTCCATATTCTCAGCACCGACTGTGATTCTACTACGAGGTTTCCATTCTCATCTCTACAGGTTTCTGTACGGGTATTACTTCTCTGACACGTTCTTTTTACCTTTTGGTAAAACTTCCGCACATTGTTCCTGGAGTATAGGCTCCCGATATTCTCAAACGCGCGCTTCTCATGCTCTTTCTTCTTCTTTTGGAGAAGCCGATGTTCTTCCCGAAAGGGTGGACCTGCAAATTACTAATTAGTTATTTATTTGCGAAATAAGTTAAGAATCAAAGGAAAAAATATTGAAAAACCGACGGAGGTTGATTTTTTTTTATGACGGTCATAAGAAAATATTTTTTGTAATGACCTCCTGGCGCAGGTACGCAGGTAAGTTAAACTCGTTTAGCATCACGGTCGTCATAAAGCAGTTTACAATAAAGCAAATTAGAGGTGAGGTTTCTTTTCTACTAAATTCATTCGTTTCCGAATAACTTAGCAACCAAGCCATTGAGTACCGTACACGCCCCATGTACATTTCGAGTATTTCACATGCCTGAGCAGAAGAGAGAAATAAGTTGCAACAATGGGCATCGAAGGTATTTCACTAAAAAAGTTATCAGAACACACAACGACCATCCAAAGTACTCACATAGCGATGTGTTGGTAAACATATGTAGTTTGGGGCGTCATTTGGCATTCAAATATGTAAAAAATCTGAATTTCAAAAATTTTATACTCACCAGTGTGAACACTGTATATGCCCTAATTACCGTAATAGCCCTAAATCTGTGAATTTTGTAATCATGCAATTCTCATTACCTGATTGTACATTTCTACCTGCAACAAATGACTGCATCCTTGTCGTCGCGGGACCACTGATCACATTAATCACCCGACCGAGGTAACTTCTGAAGTAGTTTCGTAAGCCTAGTTCAGTTTGTGATCTTCATTCGCAGATATCGGTTGTGTGCTCAAGGACCTCTCTCTGAACGCAAAAATAAAATCAAGGAAAGAACTTACAAAAATTCTTGAAGACATTTTCATATAGTTAAACGAAACATCAAAATGGCTGATCAAATCAAGAAGAGTCTAGGGTCAACAAGGAGTGTCAAAGTACGAGGAGGTGGCTCTGTCCGCAAGGGCAGCAACTATGGTGGCATTCAATTGCACGATGGACCGGCACGTCATGATGGCTCTACCGTTGAAGGACTTTCAAAGTTGCTAGTCTCGAATTTGGATTACGGAGTTTCGGAGAAGAACATTCGCGAGCTGTTTGCTGAATTCGGACCGCTGATGAGTGCCTCGGTGCACTATGACAGATTCGGATGTTCAACGGGAATGGCAGATGCAATCTTTAACCGGAGGACTGATGCGATGAAGGCATTGAGAAAGTATAATGGAGTATATTTAGATGGCCGTCCCATGAATATCCTGCTCACCACATCAGAGATGTCATCGCCAGTACCAATTCAAGCCCGGTTGGGAGGTAAATCAAGTAGACCGTGGACACTGGTAGATAATACCCGCCGGGATCGCATAGCTGGAGCACAACAAGGTTCAGCACTACACACGAGAGGAAACCCAGGGTTACCACGAACACAGGTTGATAATACCCGAAGAGGTGAATTCGATGGCCCAATACCAGGTTCGGCTTCACGCAAAGGTGTAGGCCACAGGTTACACCGGGCACCGGTTGGCAATAGCCAAGTTGGTGATTTCGGTGGCCCGCAACGAGATTCAGTACCATGCACAGGTGGAGACCAAGGATTACCACAGGCACAGATTGATAACATCCAAAGAAGTGATTTCGATGGCCCACTACCAGGTTCGACTCCACGCAAAGGCGTAGGCCACAGATTACACCGGGCACAGTTTGGCAATAGCCAGGATGGTGATTTAAGTGGCCCGCAACGGGGTTCAGTACCATGCACAGGTGGGGACCCAGGATTACCGTGGACACGGGTAGATAATACACGCCAGGATCGTATAGCTTGCGCACAACAAGGTTCACTACCAGTCACAGAAGGATACCCAGGGTTACCACAGTCAAAGGTTGATAATACCCAAAGAGGCGATTCCGATGGCCCACTACCAGGTTCGGCTCCACGCAAAGGTGTAGGCTACAGATTACACCGGGCACAGTTTGGCAATAGCCAAGATGGTGATTTAAGTGGCCCGCAACGAGGTTCAGTACCATGCACAGGTGGGGACCCAGGATTACAACAGGCACAGGTTGATAATACCCGAGGAGGTGATTTCGTTGGCCCACTTCCAGGTTCGGCTCCACGCAAAGGTTTAGGCCACAGGTTACAACGGGCACAGTTTGGCAATAGCGAAAGTGGTGATTTCGGTTGCCCGCAACGAGGTTCGGTACCATGCACAGGTGGAGACCCATTATTACCGTGGACACGGGTAGATAATACCTGCAGAGATCGCATAGCTTCCGCACAACCAGGTTCACCACCACACACAAGAGGAGACCCAGTGTTACCACAGGAACAGGTTGATAATATCCAAAGAAGTGATTTCGATGGCCCATTACCAGGTTCGACTCCACGCAAAGGTGTAGCCCACGGGTTACAACAGGCACAGGCTGGCAATGCCTGCATAGGTAGCCCACTACCAGATTCAGTAGCATGTTCAGGAGGACATCATAATGCACCCAAAACTCCAGAGCTGACCGCAGAAGAACTAGACGCCGAACTGGATGCGCACATCAATGAGCAAATCCCTCCAGTCCCAGAAAACGAAGCCTAGCCAATCATCAATATTGAAATGATGATATAGACAGTCAGCTTTAAATTCCTTAAATTATGTACCCATTTCTTATAATTCACTATACAACATTTATTATAAATAAAATTAAGCAAAATAAGAAAAATATATTGTTTGTATTATTTTAGCAGATTCCTCATAGTCTCAGGCTAAGACTTCTCTAAGTGTGTCCAACTCTTTGGAGCACTCGCGCTATGCCAAGGCTACTTGCAAAAAGCGATATGTCTTGGGTACATCTACTTCATTGAGTAAGACTACAGTTTGGTAGTTAGCTAGGATTTCCTTTCAGAAGAAGTGCCTCCTAGTTTCTTTCGCTATTCTATAACTGCCCACAAAATGGTTCTCTCTCTCTCTCAACCTCTCCCAAGGTTGCATTAGCTGCATAATATAGGAAGATCTTCACGATGCAGTATGCAGTTCAGGCGAAAGAGCTCCCCTTGTAGGTTAAGCATCATTGATATCTCGACCACGCTGTGTTCATCCGGACAATATTTCTTCAGCTGAATGGTGAGACAGAAGCGGCTGTAAATAATCCTATCGCCGCCTTTAAGAATCGCTCTCTGAACTTTATGTCCACCGTTGGGATTAACTTATAACTGGCTTGAACGGTATTAAAGTAGTCACATGACAGCACATTACTTTGTCTTAAACCTTTTTTGACATCAAATGTTTCGGTGAAATCATCACCGACTTTGATGAAGCAGCGAGCGTTGTCCATCGTCATCCTGTACAGACTAACAAGTTTGGTAGGGATGTCAAAGCTGGACTTGGCTCTATATAGCACTACTCTATAGAAGCTGCCATATGCAGTTTTGAAATCGGGGTGAATGATGCCTGTATAATTGGCCCAGTTGAGAGGGTATCTTTTCTTGCGGATCGGGCAAATGGTGCTGAGACTCCATTCATTAGACATGCACTCGTCTGACCAGATCTTAGAGATGAGTTGGTGTATGCATCCTACCAATTCATCACCAGCTGCCTTGCAGCTGGTTACCTTTAGCAGGTAACCCGTCAGGTCCAGCAGCCTTGTTGGATTTCAGCTTGGATATTGCTATCCTCACTTCGCTTTGGTCAGGTGGACGAAAATGTTCGCTATTACGGCTATGTTCAAGACTTGGGGTTTATCACCGAATAAGGTTCTCTGGATCTACACGGCTATGATAAGACCATTCCTCGCATATGCGTCGGTTGTTTGGTGGAAGGGGCTCCCGCGTACATATGTGGTTGCCTTTTGCGCGAAACTCCAAAGAACGACTTGTCTCGGCTGCACGGGAGCTTTTCTGAGTACGCCTGGCTCTGCTCTAGACGCTTTGCTGAACTTACCTCCGCTTGATACTTATATCATGGGTTGCTCTATCAAAGCCATCCATCGTCTTAGGCGGGGCGGTTTTTGGTATACTCCACACTGGAACTTTGATGTTCTGGCGCGACACTTATCTTACGACTCCGGTCTTATAGATATGCCGTCTGATGCAATGACACCAGAACTCCAGCTGATGCGCAAATTCAGAGTCGACTTTCCTTGTGTCCAGGACCGGCTTCGGTCAGAGTCTGAGCCGGGAATGGAATGTTGTCGTATTTTCACGAACGGTTCCAAAACCAGTCAAGGGTCTGGCGCTGGTGTCTTCGTGAAAGTCGACAACATTAGACTTCACTTCTCGTTAGGCAAATATCCGTCTGTTTTCCAAGTGGAAACTTATGCAGTCCTAATGGCCATGAACTATGTTGTGAAGAACAGGTGGAAGGGACGTAGCATTTGTGTCTGCAGTGACAGTCAGGCTGCGCTTAAGGCCTTGCTTAACCCTTTAACCACTTCCAAAATAGTTCGTGAAACCAAAACCTCTTTGAACTCGGTCGCAAGGCTGAATTCTCTGTCTCTTATCTGGGTCCCAGGTCACACTGGGATCTTGGAGAACGAGATCTCCGATGAGATTGCTAGACAAGGCTCTGGGGCGGCTTTCTCAGGTCCCGAACCCGCGTTGGGTCTCCCTGCGTCCTCGGTTAGGGCTTTCATTGACGGTTTGGTCTCTCACGAGCACAATTGTGTGTGGCATGACTCTCCAGGATGCAGGTTGACTAAGCGCATGCTCCCGGACGTCTGTAAGAAATCAGCGGCATTCTTGCTGTCTCTCAGCAGAAAAGACTGTAGACAACTTATTGGCGTCTTGACAGGCCACTTCGCTTTTGCCAAGCACCTCAACGTGTTGGGCTTAAGTGACACTACAATCTGCGATGCTTGTGGAGAGAGCGACGACAACGCGGAACATTATCTCTGTGAGTGTCCAGCCTTTGCTCGTATCAGGTGGCAGATCTAAAGTACTGATGTGGTGAGTGCTGGTACTGTAAGCTCCTCATCACTGAAGTGCTTTCTTGGCTGTCTTCGAAAGTCAAGGAAATTCTAATAAAACGGGTAAATCAGGGTTTGCTCTCTGGTAGTACAATGGACCAGTTGCGTCTGAGTGCTCCAGTCGAGTGTTTCCTATCTCGACAAAAGAAATGACGGCTACGTTGAATGGTTCATTTTGCCTAACAGCGGGATGTGTGTCTTAAGCGCAGTTATACAGTCTGCAGAAGTAGGTTTTGAATATTCTCAGCACCGACTGTGATTCTACTACGAGGTTTCCATTTTCATCTCTACAGGTTTCTGTATGGGTATTGCTCCTCTGACACGTTCTTTTTACCTTTTGGTAAAACTTCCGTACATTGTTCCTGGAGTATAAACTCTCGACATTCACAAACGCGCGCTTCTCATGCTCTTTCTTCTTCTTTTGGAGAAGCCGATGTTCTTCCCGTCTCTTTTGCTCGTAGAGCTCACGAGCAGCTCTCGTCTTCCTTTGCAGCGCCGCTTTGTATGCCTCTTGTTTTGCTGCATGCACTCGCCGGCATTCTTCGTCAAACCAGGGGTTTCGCGGTGGTGGGCGAGCGAGACCCAGCATATCAGTCGCGGCGTTTCTGATGGCATGTTGGCAGCGTTGCAACTGGTCTTCGGCACTTGATGCTGGCGGCATACGGGTGATTGACAGATTTCGGGATACGCGTTCAGCGAAGAGTCTGGCGGTCTCTTGCGATTGTAGCTTTTCGACGTTAAATTTTCTCACAGTAATTCTTCGTTGCTCAGATTGGGATATCCGCATTCGTACCTTGGCTACAACAAGGTAATGATCCGAGTCTATGTTGGCCGCTCGGAAGGTCCGGACATCCAGAATACTGGAGGCATGCTTGCGTCGATCGCAATATGATCAACTTGGTTGATCGTTACATGATCATTGGACCGCCATATCTGCTTATGAATATCGAGATGAGGAAGCCATGTGCTTGTTATGGTGACATTTCGCTCCACAGCGAAATCAATTAAGCTTAGTCCGTTATTAGACGTGGTAGACAGCATATATTTTGTTTTGCTTTCATTGCCCGCTTAACCCATCTTTGCTGCTTCGATCCCAATACCCACAAATGCCCCACTGACGGCCCGCTAAGTTCTTGCGATTCATCGGCATAAGCGAGTAGTTTTAGAGACTTGTAAAAGATTGTACCTCCGGTGTTGGCTTGTGAGTTTCTTACAATACTTCAAGTACTATGTTAAAGAGATCGCATGAAAGCGCGTCACCTTGTCTAAGACCTTTCCTGACATCGAACGGTTCGGTGATGTTCGTACCGACTTTGATGGAGCAGCGGGAGTTCTCCATCGTCATTCTACACAAACGGACGAGCTTGGCAGGGATACCAAGACTAGACATGGCTCTGTATAACTCGTCTCTATACACGCTATCATAGGCAACTTTGAAATCGATGAAGCGGTAGTGCGTATCGATTTTATATTAATGGGTTTTTTCCAAGATCTGCCGTAGTGTGAATATTTGGTCAATGGTGGAGTTTCCCGGCCTGAATCCGCACTGATAAGGACCTATCAGGTTGTTTACGATCGGCGACAGGATTTTATATGCGATGTTGAGAAGATTTATACCTCTGAAGTTGGCGCAGATCAGAGGGTCTCCTTTCTTCAGGATCGAGCAAACGATGCTGAGGTTGCATTCATCGGGCATACTTTCGTCCGACCAGATTTTACAGATGAGCTGGTGCATGCTCCTTACCAACTCATCTCCTCCTGCCTAGAAAAGTTCAGCGGCAGGCCGTCGGCTTCAGCAGCTTTGTTGGATTTGAGTTTAGATATCGCTACCCTCACTTCATTCTGATCGGATTGAGGACAATCTTGACTGTCGTCGTCACTGTTGAATGGCTCATTCTACCTGACAGCGGAATATTGGTCATCATCGCCGTTTAACAGTCTGCAGAAGTGTTCCTTCCATATCCTCAGCACCGGCTGCGATTCTAATGGCTTGTTGGCAACGCTGCCACTGGTCTTCCGCATTTGCTGCTGGCGACACAGGACTTAGATTAAGATTAAAAGAAACTCGATCGGCAAAGGCTTTGGCGGTCTCTTGGGGTTGTAGCCGCCCGACGTCAAATTTCTTCACGGTATTTCGTTGATTTCGCTCCGTTCTGTATATCCGCATGCGTACCTTGGCTACAACTAGGTAGTGATCCGAGTCCACGTTGGCTCCTCGGGAAGTCCGGACATCCAGGATACTGCAAGAGTGCCTTGCGTCGGTCACAATGTGATCGATTTGGTTGACAGTTGAAAGGACAACCATGTTCCCTTTTGAATATCAAGACGTGGGAACCGCGTACTAGCTACGACAAAGTTTCATCCGCCGCAAAGTCGACTAGCCTGAGTCCGTTGTCGGATGTGATGTCGTGCAGGCTGTGATTTCCGACCATGCTACTAAAGACGTCCTCTTTTCCCAGCTTTACGTTAAAATCACCTAGGACAATTTTAACATCGTGTGTAGGGCATTGCTCATACGCCTTGTCCAAGAGCTGGTAGAAGTCATCCTTCGTCGCGTCGTCCATCTTCTCGTGAGAGGCGTGAGCGCATATTAGCCTAATGTTGGCGAATTTAACCTTGATACGGATAGTCATGTGGCGCTCGTTTACTTGCTCGTTTCTTGCCTAAGTCTGCCTCCAATGACAAATCAACACCCGAATAGACGCTGTCCTTGTTGTCTGTAGCAATCGCCATAGTAGGTGTCGCCGTTTTTCATTCTCCTTTGCCCGGCCCATTCCATCGCACTCTTTGGATGGCAGTAATGTCTGCTTTGAAACACTCTAGGGCTTCCGCAAGTTGTTAGGCTTCACGTAGTTTGTAGAGGGATCTAACATTTCACGTGCAGACACGAAGATCGTTGTCCTTTTTACGTTTGCTTGGGTCGTCAACAGTAAAATCATCCGTATCCGAGGCTGTTGGTCACTTCGTAATCGAAGGCCTTTTACATGGTAGGAAGTTAACCCGACGGCACAACCCCCAACCTGGAGGAGCAGATCCTTCTTTTTTTACCCCAAGCATAAGCGGCCGTATACACCGATGCCAGTAACCCACTTCGGGGATATGAGCGCTGCTGTTGGCCCATCAAGGGTTCATCGGCCACCATCTCTTTTTCAATACCCTGACGCAGTATTGCAAATCCTTACGCACATTTCAGCCAATCAAGTCAACAAAAGATGCCTCGTCCATTTGCGTGCTGAAGTTCACTGTAAGCTCCTTATCACCAAAGCGCTTGCTTGGCTTTCTTCTAAAAGGAACCTTTTTGCTCCCTGATTGTGCAGTAGACCAGTGCATTTGAGTGTTTCAGTGAAGAGTTTTCTATCCCGACAAAAAAAAATGTTTTCTTCCCTTCACACTAGTTTGACTTTTGCATTTCGCATTGATTATTTTTAAAGATTCGATGTCTTGGCCACCCCCAAACAAGCAGAAATCTGCCTCACTGTGTCTATGGTTTATCCAAATATCTATATATCACCGGAGGGGCCATCGTCCTTTAACTGATGCGTTCAATTTCCGCCGTGACTCCATCATGCTTTCTACCCATTTCGCCGTTCTATATGATTCACACAATTAATTGGTATTCAGTGCCCAGATGCAGCAGCCGAGACTCATTTAAATATTTTAAATCTGAGACACAGAATGAATTCCATCGCTCTTGAACTACAGCCAGAACCATATCACCTTTGAGATGAGTGCTTTCGCCACAACGTCGTACCGAATTATCACGTCCTTCACGAGTGGGTATTAAATTTCCTGCTCCCCAGGATACAAAGCACGCGCTTCCTCTTCAAGAATCATTTCTCATCCCCTACTCGCCGACAACCGCCCGCGTGGAAGAAATTAAGAAAATCGGAAGATGTTCCAAGATGTTCCAAGATGTCCCAAGATCTCATTAATATCAGAAACCATTATCCTGCCCCATAACCTCATCTGCTATCGATTATAAGTATCTGCTAATGTTACCACCAAATCTCCACCTTATCGTTACTCTCGTCTTCCCATCATCAATTCGACAACGCCAGCAAGAACAAATTAACAAATTAGTTGTTGATGGAGGTTCGTCCTGGTTTGGCTGTCCTCGTGCTCGGCCGAACGATGATGAATGTACGACTTGGGAGGCAAATTAACCAAAAGTCAATAACATGATAATGACAACTCCAATTTGGCTGACTTCTAATGGCACATTAGCAGTTTGTAGCGTCCTTACGCAAGGAAAGGTACCACTTACCATCCCTTTCTTGTACTACCGACAAGAAGTCAAAATGAAATCCTTCGAAATCTCTGGCGGAGAACGTACAAAGGCTCTGACACAATAGAAGCACAAATGGCTTCATCAAGCCAAAGCCTCGTGTTTGACGGATAAATCCGACCGAAACAGCATATGGCTGGATGAAGATAAAAGCCTGCGGCCTCACACCCACACCAACACGGAAGGGGATGAACATAACTGTCATACTTTGATGCTGATTGATGTGTTCGTTTCAATAAATCAACACAAAATATTTGATAAATGTGTTCCTGTGTTGCTTGGGTGTGGAGTGGATGCCAGCCAGGATTCGGTAGGTATTTCATTTGAGCACTTAAGAGTGTCGAACGGATGAGGGAACTCTCACGTAATTGCACACGCTGCGTGTGCTTTCTATTTTTGCCGAATTGACATGTGTGTGTCTGTTTTACTGGGTCGAATCCATAGGATATCTTAGAGGAGCATCTCTACCGATGACACGGGCGACGAGTAGAGATTTATTGAGTTGAATCTGTATTTGATTGTCATTGTTAGTTTAACAACCAATCGAATTTTATTTGACGTTTCTATTCTCGATACATAAGTACTGAATTTTTTGTTATAAGACTTCGGGACAGGAGAAAGTCCATATCAATCTTGTGATGATTATATTTATATAACGAATTCATGGGTATTGCAAAAGTAATAGTGTTGTGATGGCGCTTTTCTCGAATGCTGGGTTGGGTTCGCCAGGTCCCAGTGTTAACCAGAGAAAGAAGGTAGAAGCGATGGTTCTTCTAAAGAGGAGGGAAACCCAATCACACTAAGTGCTGTTTTGATACCACAACTCATGCAACCTGGGTGTTGAGGCGTGTTGGTGAGAAGTCTATAAATCCAACCTGTGGAATTTAAGAAAGTTATTAGCTGTTTAACATTTTTCCGTGAGACCTACTCAAATGAGTTGAAAAAGGGTTTGTGGGGAGATGCTGCTCCTACGAGGCCTTTGTTATTCGTTTACTTTCTTCTTCTTCTTTTTCCTATTTTGACGAGGTTATGATCCGAAAGCAAGGAATCATAACCCTCTCACTTCACCGCATTTCTACTAATCCGCCTGAGGGGTTCGTCTATTTACTTACTTACTTACTTAGGTGGCGCTACAGTTCGGGGTGAACCTGGGCCTCAACCAACAAACCTCTCCATTTAGCTCAGTCTTTAGCTAATTGCCTCCAGTTGCGCACTTCAAGTTGGTCAGGTCCCCTTGAACTTGTGCGCGCCACCTACGGCGATGATTCCCTCTACTGCGTCGTCCCTCGGGGTTAGATTCGAATACTCTGCGGGCCGGAGCCTTGGTGTCCATTCGCTCTACATGTCCTAGCCATTTCAGACGTCCAATACGCAGTTTTTTGACTAGGTCGATGTCGCTGTACAGCTCGTATAGTTCGTGATTGAATCTTCTCCTCCAAAACCCGTCAACGCAAACGGGACCGAAAATCTTACGAAGCGACCAAGGATACCTCCATCCTCTTTTAAAAAAGTCAATGTTTCAGCGCCGTAAAGCAGGACTGGGATGATCAAGGTCTTATACAGAGTCTCCTTAGTAGTTCGAGATAGGGCTGTACTGTTGAGTTCTCTTATAAGCCCAAAAAAACAGCGATTGGCAAGAATTATTCTTCGCTCGATTTCTGCGCTGATGTTGTTCTCAAAGTTTATAGCAGAGCCAAGGTAGACAAAGTCCCTTACTATCTCGAAGTTATAGCTGTCCACGGTGAGGTTTTGTCCAATTCGTCGGTGTTGATTGTCCCTTCTTGTTGACAGCATATACTTGGTTTTGCCCTCGTTTATCGCCAAACCCATTTTGGCCGCTTCCGCCTCAATGCTTGCAAACGCACCGGTGACAGCCCGCTGAGTTCTTCCGATAATGTCTATATCGTCGGCGTATGCAAGCAGTTGTACAGACTTGTAATAGATTGTGCCTCCGGTGTTGGCTTGTGAGTTCCGCACAATCCGTTCAAGCACAACATTAAAGAAGTCACATGACAGCGCGTCACCTTGTCTAAAACCTTTTTTGACATTAAAGGTCTCGGTGAAGTCATTACCGACCTTGATGGGGCAGCGAGCGTTCTCCATCGTCAGGTGGCACAGACAGACAAGCTTGGCAGGGATGCCAGAACTAGGCACGGCTCTATAAAGCTCTTCTCTATAGATGCTGTCATAGGCGACCTTGAAATCGATAAAGAGGTGGTGAGTATCGATTTGGAATTCTTGGGTTTTCTCCAGGATCTGGCGAAGTGTGAAGATTTGATCGATGGTGGACTTTCCTGGCCTGAAACCGCACTGATAGGGTCCATTCAGGCTGTTGATAAAAGGTTTCAGCCGCTCACATAATATCGCAGAAAAGATCTTGTATGCGATGTTGAGGAGACTGATGCCTCTATAACTGGCGCAGTTGAGGGGGTCTCCTTTCTTGTGTATCGGGCAAACGATGCTGTGGTTCCATTCATCACGCATACACTCGTCTGACCAAATCTTAGAGATGAGTTGGTGTATGCTCTCTACCAATTCATCCCCAGCTGCCTTGAAAAGTTCGGCCGGTAAGCCGTCAGGTCCAGCAGCCTTGTTGGATTTTAGCTTGGATAATGCTATCCTCACTTCGTTTTGGTCAGGTGGACGGAAATTTTGACTATCATCGTCTTTGTTGAATGGTTCATTCTGCCTGACAGCGGGATGTTGGTCTTCGCCGCCGTTATACAGTCTGCAGAAGTAGTTTTTCCATATTCTCAGCACCGACTGTGATTCTACTACGAGGTTTCCATTTTCATTTCTACAGGTTTCAGTACAGGCATTGCTTCCCTGACACGTTCTTTTTACATTTGGGTAAAACTTCCGTACATTGTTCCTGGAGTATAAACTCTCGATATTCTCAAACGCGCGCTTCTCATGCTCTTTCTTCTTCTTTTGGAGAAGCCGATATTCTTCATGTCTCTTTTGCTCGTAGAGCTCACGAGCAGCTCTCGTCTTCCTTTGCAGCGCCGCTTTGTATGCCTCTTGTTTTGCTGCATGCACACGCCGGAATTCTTCGTCAAACCAGGGGTTTCGCGGTGGTGGGCGGGCGAGACCCAGCTCATCAGTCGCGGCGTTTCTGATGGCATGTTGGCAGCGTTGCCACTGGTCTTCGGCACTTGATGCTGGCGGCATAGGGGTGATTGAGAGATTTCGGGATACGCGTTCAGCGAAGGCTATGGCAGTCTCTTGCGATTGTAGCTTTTTGATGTTAAATTTTCTGACAGTGATTCTTCTTTGTTGCTCAGATTGGGATATCCGCATTCGTACCTTGGCTACAACAAGGTAATGATCCGAGTCTATGTTGGCCGCTCGGAAGGTCCGGACATCCAGAATACTGGAGGCATGCCTTGCGTCGATCGCAATATGATCAATTTGGTTGATCGTTACACGATCATTGGACCGCCATGTCTGCTTATGAATATCGAGATGAGGAAACCATGTGCTTGCTATGGTGACATTTCGCTCCACAGCGAAATCAATTAGCCTTAGTCCGTTATCAGACGTGGTGTCGTGTAGGCTATGCTTACCGACTGCCCTACCAAAGACGTCCTCCTTTCGTATTTTGGTGTTAAAATCGCTCAGTACCATTTTAACGTCGTATTAAGGACATTGCTCGTATGTTTTGCCGAGGAGCTCGTAGAAACACTTTGGTGACAGGGTCCTTTCTTCCGTGGGGCCATGAACACATATTAGGCTTATGTTAGCGAATTTAGCCTTGATCCGGATAGTCATAATACGCTCGCTAACCTGTCGGAGGCTTAAGACTTCTTGCATAAGTCAGCCGCGTATGACAAATCCGCATCCGAATAAACGTTGCCTGTTGCCTCTGTAGCAATCACAGTAGTAGATGTCACAGTTTTTCATCCTCTTTTTGCCCGGCCCATCCCATCGCACTTCCTGTATGGCGGTAATATCTGCTTTATAGCAGCCTACGGCCTCTGCTGGTTGTTCGGCTGTACGTGGTCTGTAAAGGGTCAGAACATTCCGCGTACAGATCCGAAGGTCGTTGTCCTTATTTCGTTTGCTCGTACACAAACCTGGCAAAATATCTAGGAATGACCCTAGACGTAAAACTTAAGTGGAAACCACACGTTAAAACGAAGCGCGAAGAGCTCGAAATCAGATTTAGAGAAATGTATTTGCTACTCGGAATATACTCGAAGCTAAGCGTATACAACAAACTGCTTCTGTATAAGCAAGTGCTTAAACCGTCTTGGACATATGGTATACATCTTTGGGCTACTGCCCAAAAAACAAAATACTAAGAGCAATCGTGAATGCTCTTTGGTATATAAGAGATAGTGATATTCACAGAGATCTAGAAATTGCTACCGTGAGTAACGAAGTAACAAACTTTGCTCGCAAACTTCGTACCCGTCTTCATGTTCACTGCAATATAAAATAATCCATACTATGGACGTGACAAACCTTGAGCGCCGACTACAAAGAACAAGACTTTTCGACCTAGCGCCGTAAGGAAAAACCGCATGTAATGACGGTATTAGTAGGTGCGATCACTGGAAAGCTACCTACCTAACGCGATTAACACTACAGAAGCGCAAACTACTTGTTAAGGGAACTTAGTCGTAGTCATAACAAAAATGAAAAAAATGAGAGGGACGAATTTCCTACTACTATGAGTACGCGCAGCCGCTTCTCATAGTGCCTCTCTGAGGGGTGAGATTTAGCCCGTAGGCATATACTGACTAGCACTGATGGCATTGTCAGACATATGAATCGGGCATAACCAATGGTACGGACCATTGGTATCTTTTGAAGATTCCTGCACCTCCAGGCGCTGGGGTGGTCACCAGTTGAGCCATCCTTATCCGAGGCTTTTGGTTGTTTCGGAACCATCGATTTTTTACGTGGTAGGGAAGTTACCCCGACGGCATAATCCCCAACCTGGAGGGCCAGTTCTTTAATTATTCCCCTAGGACAAGGGGCCGGGTACACCGGTGCCAGTACTCCACTACGGGCGCTGCCGTTGGCCAATGAAGTGCTCCTCCGCCACCATCTCTATTCCAATGTCTTGACCAACATTGGAAATTCCTTACCGACCTGTGATCCGAGTACGTCGAAGCAGCTCGCGCAAGGTATTCACTAAGTTCAACCTAACTGGAACTATAGACGCCACCGTTGACTCCGTCTAGCGAATTCGTCCGCTGCCGCCTGGAATTGTGGGAAAGTACTCTTCCCCCCATTCTCATCTGCGGCCACCAAGAATCCGCCAAACTGGGTTGGTTACCCACTTCTTGGATTAACGAAATAGGCACCCGGCTGTCCCCGCGTGGAGGTTGAGAGTAGTATGATCGCATGCACTACCGTTTGACCAGCCAAAGAGCTATGTGCGGGTGAATATTTTTTTGGCTAGTGATGTGTGGGTGACGGGTCCTCTCGTCCTTCTGTGGACGGACAAAGACGTAATGGGGCAATCACGTACGCGGACGACAGATTTAAGGCGGTGATCGGAAGGTACTTTGAGGGGTTAACTCTCACAGAAATTCGACCGGAGAGATAGCATTTGGTTTGCGTCGTAAGACGTTAAGGGTGGGCTGGCCAACCTTTGCCATCAACATCTGGCATACCACGGGTTCTTGGCAAACCTGTATCTAAGAGAGACCGTGGAAAGGAGGAGTTACATTTTAGGGTAAGTTAGGGTAGTTTTGAAGTAGTTAAGTAGTTAGTTTTAGGGTTTATTTTAAGTTTTAGGTTAGTTTAGGTTTAGTCTAGATTAGTTAGGTTTAGTTCGCGTTGTCTTTTCTGCACTTTCTCTCGGGTCTAGGCATAAGTTCTTGGACATGGTTTTCTTCCTTTTTTTCTATCCTCTTTCGCCCGTCCGATGACTGAGTAGGGTTTAGCTTACTTTTCTTCTAGGTTTAGTTATTTTTGGGCATGATTTTTTCTTTGTTGAGTAGGTGGTGTATTGTGGGGTTGGCAAGGACCACCCCGTCCGACGAGGTGAACCGAGCAAGCGCAAGCATGCCGCCACCCTCCTCACCTTCACTGAAGTTGCCTCCGTAATCCTACCCTTACTCACAACACTTCTTCCAGGAGTTATCACTGCGCTTGACATATCCCGCGACTGAGGGGTCTTTGGATACAACTTTGCATAGTCTGGCGGCCTCGTTAGCGTTTTCAATGGATTCACAATAGTTGTACAAGGACTCTGTTTGCGCTCTTCTAATATCACGTGTGTAAAGATTAAGTGCGGACCTGTAAGTGGCCCAGTCTACCTCTGATTTACTTGTTCTTGCTTTATTATGCAATCTTCTGACCCCTGTTCTATGTTTTCTGAGTTCGTTTGTCCACCAAGTAGCCTTTGTCACCATTCCCTTTGTATACAGAGAGAACGTAGCTTTCCCTCCATTGATTGGGCATTGGATCACCTCTCACGAATTTGGAGATGAGAATTCTGAGCCATCTGAACCCGATGTCTCCCATCTTTTCCAGAACTCAGAGGTCATCTCGTCTGGCCCAACCGCTTTTTGTTTTTTGGAGTATTTGACCGCCTCACTAACTTCTTCGACTGTAATGTCGGCTATTTCTTCACAGTTAGGGGTTGCTGTTGGAAAGCATAGTCGGGAAAACTGTTCATTCAAAAGTTCTTCGGGATACTGCTGCCACCTCTGCAGAACTTTGCCGTCACCCACAAGAAGCTGGCCATGAACATTGTTAATGAACTTTGGCGAACGATTCTTCTGAGCATTCCTCCTTGTTAGTCGTTTACCATCCATGTGTATTTCGTGCGTGCTGGTAGCCCGGGATACTAGTATCCTTAGAAAATTATCACATTCCTTGGGGCTAAAAAAAAAGTGTTTGCGCGGGAACTTCCACAACATACTTGAGTTTACTAGATAGTGTTCAACGACAAGCACGAAGATTGATTGGTAAACGGTCAATTTGCAACCAAATTCCTTCGCTGGAACACTACCGGAATATTGGGTCCCTAGTGCTTCTGTACCGGTATTTCCACCGTCTACTCGGACTTAATCTATAGTTGTGTCCCTCCTGTCCATCAATTAAACTGCTATAACCAACCGTCGTCCTTTACGAATCCCTACGTCTGAAAATCTGTTCTCGCACGCACCGTGAAATACAGAAGTTCATTCTCAAACAGCGCACCATGAAAGTGGAATGATTTGCCGTCCTCAGTATTTCCAGAAGCCTATAATTAAAGGATTCGAAATTAGCATATCTCTCTTAACTCTCTTCAATACCCTTTCCCTTCATTTCCTTACTAGACTTATAACTTCAAAGGACACTGTCCTAAGTGGTTATAAAAAAGAATTATGTTAACTCTCTGTCAACATCGAAAACGCTCTCATCCATGCGTATAAGAGATTTTTATTAAATAGATTTAAGAGAAAAAAATCCTTAAAAGATAATGCCTCTTAAATGTTCCAAAGGCTAACGTTTTTATTAGGATGTGCATTTCCTGTTGGACTCTATATATTGCATCTGTTCACAAGACTCTTGCAACTTGGTCAGAGTTACTTACTTACCTCATCTACAGTTAACGTTGCCTATATGATGTAATAAGTATCTGTGAGCTGTAAAATGATGCAAATTGAATGCACATCTACTCACATAAAAATTTTAAGCGATGTCCTTGCCCTCGATGGGGCTATGTAATGTTCTCTTTCCCAATGTATCTCATTTAAATCCCTGGGACTTGGATGAAAGTTTTTATTCCATCCTCTCTTCCCTAATTCACATTCGACTAAGTGTATTGTCTCAGTGTCTATTGATCCAAGGTGTTAATTTAAAGGACATCATGCACATTCTTTCAACAACTCTTGCATGTTGAAAGACACATCCTGTCAGCTGTTACAATTTAAGAGAAAATTTCCCATTCATGGTCTCTCTTATATCTTCTTGAAAGCTTTTCAGTAAAGGACATGCACAACCAGCAGGTCCTTCGTTGCTATCATTCAATTCTTTTCATACTAAGCACCTGTTCGATTTCCTTCCTCACTCAGTTCCGAATTGTCCTCGACCGGTGATGGAGTAAGGACACACGCGAATTATTTTCATCTCCATCTGTTTTCTTCGCCGTGGTTCTCATATATCCTTTCTCACTGGTATTACAGGACATTCTTGTGCTGAAGCATTGCGGTTTGTTGTTATCCTTTATTTTTATCAGCGTAACTGTTGAAAGAAGTTTGTTTACTTTGCTCATATCTTCGATGTCCTTCGACTGAAAGGACTTAATTTTTGTCATTTTCTCTTCCTTTCGAATCCAAAAATAATTGCTAATTCGTGTCGGTTGGTGCCAAGTGGTGTTTGCCTTAAAAAGTGAGTGCGGCTGACTGATTGGCAAATTGATTGCGTGCCGTGATTATTCTCGAGGATTGTGTGGCGAATATTTTTTGTCTGCGTCTATTTTCGGAGTAAATCCGCGTGTGCGACCTTAGAAGGGTGGCTCGCTTATTATTATCATTCTCAACATCATCGTCATTATAATCAGGAATACACAGCATTACATATCTACATCATGTTCTGGATATTGCGGAGAACTGGAGCAGTAAATTTTTTCAATTCGCTGAACAACAACTGCAGCACATCAAAGGCGAACAACAACAACACAAATGGTAAGTTGGCTGCTTGTACGGTTTGGGTTTGGTGGGCATAAGTTTGTTTTATGGGAATGTTAAGCATGCAATGCATTACGAAACATACTTCAGGGTTGTGTTGAAGGTTGAATGCAGGTATGAGGTGTAACCGCCCACTTTATAGAGAAAAAATCACAATAGACCGACGGAAACATGAGCCTTCAGACCAGAGTAGGACAAATTAAATGTTAGACTGTCAACTGAGTGCTTTCGTCCCGAGGGATCCTGCAATTAAGTGAATTTCATCAAATAGGGGGAATACGAGTAGACTATCATCAAAGAGGAGATGTTGTTTATAAAATGAAATATTCATGGCAAGTGAAATGAGTGTATCAAGTGCTTGGGTCGGGTTAGGTTCCTTGGCCTTTGAGAAGTTTTATTTTAAATGGGAGCAAAGGAAAGGCAAGGCAGGAAAAGCAGCAAAAGGTATTTCCTTGAATGGGTATACTCGTATATCCATTTAAATCGGATTAATGGAACATTGGGATTCTAGTAATGTGATACACTTTGTCACTCGGAATGAAATATTTATCTTGGAAAATTAAGCCCCAATCATTCCGAAATGTCAGCATAAGGATTTTATTGAGCAGATACATACATCCTTGGAATTTTGGGTTCTTCTTAATAATAATTTCCGGTATCTTTCTCATCCTAGACACCTAATTTCTTTATTTTATTTTCATCTGCAATTTAGAGATCGAGAGAACAACACAGAAAATTCACTTTTAAACCAAAAGTCTTTTCTTGTTTTAAAATTTTTTTTTTTTTTAATGAAGGTGAAAATCTCGAACGACACTGTGGGGCTAGAAACCCAGAGTAGTGTGGGACTCTAACTGCACTAAAAACACCTCCTTAATCATGACCAATCAGAGAAAGATCGACAAATGATTTTAATTTCAACGTTCAGTTGCGTTTGAGAAGGTATTATAAATTAAATACGGGTTCTCATAATTGTCAAATTATAAGTTCGTGAGGTTTAGTTCTTCCTAATCTACGAATATCGTACATTTAAGACATCTTCTATCTCAGGATTAATATGCATCTGCAGACGCTCGTTGTGACGGATTGCGTTCTTTTTAATTGCTTCCGTCACATGATCAATCTGCAAATCACGATGCAAGTCATCATTTCTAATATACCATGGGGCATTTACTATTCCCCGAAGGACTTTGCTTTGAAATGTTTGTATTATTTGTACATTTGTTTTCCTTTGTAAAGGGTGTCCCATAATTCACGTAAAATTAGAATTTTGCGCCATTTAATAGAACAGTGGTGCCAACGGAAAAAAAGATAACAATATGACAGCTGACATTTTGGGGTTAGTAAAAATGGAGCGCTATACGATAGAACAACGCATTTTCATTGTTGAGCAATATTTTAAAAATAATGAAGGTCTGTCAGCTACAGTCCGCAATTTTCGTACAAAATCAGCTTCAGTGATGAAGCTCATTTTCATCTTGATGGCTTAGTGAATCGTCAAAATTGTCGCATTTGGGGTTCAGAAAATTCACGAGTAATTGTTGAGAAACAAATGCATCCACAACGCGTGACTGTTTGGTGCGGATTTTGGGCTGGAGGCATTATCGGAACATTCTTCGAAAATGCGGCTGGTCAGGCAGTAACAATTAATGGTGTTCGTTATCGTGACATGATAACCCAGTTTTTAGTGCCTAAATTACAAGATATGGATGTGACCAACATGTAGTTTCAACAAGACGCTGCCACATGCCATACAGCCAGAGAAACAATTCAATTACTGCATGAGTCATTTACTAATCGTGTAATCGACCGTTCTTGCGATCAGATCTTACGATTTAACGCTATTGGACTTTTTTCTTTGGGGTTTTTGAAGTCAAAGGTCTATGCAAACAAGCACATGACCACCAACGCCTTGAAAGAGGAAATTGGGAGGTGTGTTAATGAAATTCAGCCACATTTATGCGAAACGGTCATAGAAAATTTCAATAAAAGAGTACGTACTTCCCAGCAAAGCAGTGGCGGCCATTTATCCGATGTGCTATTCCTTACATAACCCCAATCTGTATACTCTATGAATCAATAAAAAATTTAAGCTTTCTAATTAAAAATCTCTATTTTCTTTCAAAATTACATTTTGCGTGAATTATGGGACACCCTTTACAACCCCATAATTGGATGCCATACGTCCAAACAGGTTTTAGTATCTGATTATATATTAAGATTTTATTCTCAATAGACACTTCTGGAGTGGAATCATCTAAGGTGATAGTTGATTGTTGACGATCACAATCATCCCTTTTGTTCTCTCTAAGGTGACCATCAACGTGATCATCACCTTTTTGCGATCGTTTTCGTATGGCTTTGCGATCGTTTTACTGAGAGCTAACAAAGTGTGATCATCAATTTTGACTATCACCTTAGAGGATTCCACTCCTGAATTATGTCCTAACAACCAATCAAGTTTTCTAAATTTAATATTTAGCCCTTCTACTTTCTTTTTCACATGTTCCTTCCATTTCAGTTTAGCATGCAGATTCATACCCAGATACTTAGCTGTGTTAGAATAAGGAACTACTTGATTATTAATAACAACAGGAAGATTCGTTGTTTTTTGTTTGTAAAATTGATATGAGTGGACTTCGACTCATTAAGCTTAATTCGCCATCGTTGCGTCCAATCACATATCTCGTTAACTGAATTTGGAAGCTTTTCAGTTGCTTTAGCTAGATGATCGAAGAGCAGTGTCGTCTGCGAATGTGGCTATCATCGTGTCATTCGCATGTGGTATATCGCCAGTATATAATAAATATAAAGTGGGCCCTAGAACACTTCCCTGTGGAACACCTGCTTGTATTTCTTTAAGTTCAGAATACGCTGAACCATAGCGAACTCTAAAGAATCTATTTGCTATATAAGATTTAAGTATCTCATAATATTGTCTGTGAAGTTTATACTCTAAACCCTTATGCCAAACTTTATCAAAAGCCTGTGCAACGTCTATGAATATTGTAGAACATGCTCGTTTTTCTTCAAGTGCTTTTTCTATAACATTAGTTATACGATGCACTTGGTCTATTGTCGAATGCTTATTTCTAAAATCGAACTGATGGGTGGGAATAAGCCTTCTTTGCTCTATGATTCTGTTTAGTCTTTTAAAAAGCAGTTTCTCGAAAAATTTTGATAGTACCGGTAAAAGTGAGATTGGCCTATATGAGGTAACTTCTGATAGAGGTTTACCTTGTGTGGGTATAACAATAACTCTGCTATCTTTCAGTGAAGTGGGACATATCTTTGTTTAAAACAAGCATTAATAATAAGTTTAAGTTCTAACAATGCATTTAAGGATTTGTGCAGTTATAAGATCATAACCTGGAGATTTTCTATTAGATAGTTTATGAATGCATGTACAGATCTCCCTTAGCGAAACATAAGCAATTACGTCTTCATCTACTCTATCAGAGAAATCAAGACGTTCGTTTGCCATGCTAGGTGGAAAAGGTTTAAAAACATTTGTCAGGTGCTCCGAAAAAAGTTCGACCTTTTCTTTTGGGTCGGCGATCCATTTCCCATAAAATGTTTTTAACGGGGATCTTGCACTTGAGGTCTCTTCAAACGTTTGGCATCCTTCCAAAGAGAGTAGTCTGTGACTTTGTCAGCTGTTAAGTTACGAAGGTATTTATTTAGAGATCTATTTTTAAATGCACCGATACTTTTTTTCAGTTTATTATTTAGTCTATTAAATATAGTTTTGTCGCCAGGATATCTTATGTTATTCGAAACATTGAAAATAATTTAACCATCGCTGTTGTTCTTGACGAAGCGCATTCTGTTCGTGTAATTTTGTGTCACCTTTTCGAGCAATAGTGGACATGTGTCACGAAGAACACAAACAATGTTGGCTTCTACGAAGTTAGTTGCTGCTAGTTTAGTATCAGTGGCTTCAGTCTTGGAGGCAAATTGACAAATCTATTTCTCGAAATCAGAGCCAATTTATGATTTTAATAAGTCGGCGGTCTCGGTCGCAGTATGACAGTTTTATTTTTTTAAGGCTTGTGGTCATGCCCATTCTGCGTAAAAGAAACTGCGATCAGAAATAGATCTTTTGTGCCAGAGGCCATCTTCTAGGACAGCAGTAATTCCACACTATTTACTTACTTACTTAGGTGGCGCTACGGTCCGGGGTGGACCTGGGCCTCAACCAACAAACCTCTCCAGCCAGCACGGTTACGAGCCAGTTTCCTGCAGTTGCGGACGCCAAGTCGGTTGAGGACCTCCTCCACTTGTTTGCGCCCACTACCGCGAGGTCGTCCTCTATTGCGCCGTCCATCCGGGGTGGATTCGAAGACTTTCTTAGCGGGAACGTTGGGCTCCATCCGCTCTAAATTACCCAGCCATCTTAGTCGCTGTATGTGAACTCTTCTGGCTAAGTCTATGCAGACGGGACCAAAGATCGCTCGAAGAACTTTTCTCTCGAAATAACCAAGGGCATCCTCATCCGGTTTTGTGAAAGCCCATGCCTCTGCGCCATACAGCAGGACTGGGATGATAAGTGTCTTATAAAGAGTTACATCAGTAGTTCGAGATAGGGCTTTGCTACTCAATTGCCCATAGAAACAACGATTGGCAAGAGTAATTCTTCGTGTGATCTCTCCACTCATGTCATTTGCGGAGTACACCATAGAGCCTAGATAGACAAAATCCTTTACTACCTCAAAATTATATCTGTCTATTGTGGCGTTCTGTCCAAGACGGCGATGTTGGGTGTCCTTTTTTGTAGACAGCATATACTTTGTTTTGCTTTCATTGACCGCTAGACCCATCTTTGCTGCCTCGATCTCAATACTTGCAAATGCCCCATTGACGGCCTGCTGAGTTCTTCCGATTATGTCAATGTCATCGGCATAAGCGAGTAGTTGTACAGACTTGTAAAAGATTGTACCTCCGGTGTTGGCTTGTGAGTTTCGTACAATTCTCTCAAGTACTATGTTAAAGAGATCGCATGATAGCGCGTCACCTTGTCTAAGACCTTTCCTGACATCGAACGGTTCAGTGATGTTCTTACCGGCTTTGATGGAGCAGCGAGAGTTCTGCATCGTCATTCTGCACAAACGGATGAGTATGGCAGGGATGCCAAGACTACACATGACTCTGTGTAACTCGTCTCTATACACGCTATCATAGGCAACTTTGAAATCGATGGAGAGGTAGAGCGTATCGATTTTATATTCATCGGTTTTTTCCAAGATCTGCCGTAGTGTGAATATTTTGGTCAGTGGTAGATTTACCTGACCTGAAACCGCACTGATAAGAACCTAACAGGTTGTTGATGATCGGTTTTAGGCGTTCACATAATACGACAGACCCGATCTTATATTCGATGTTGAGAAGACTTATATGGGTCTCCTTTCTTCAGGATCGGGCAAACGATGCTGAGGTTCCATTCATCGAGCATACTTTCGTCCGACCAGATTTTACAGATGAGCTGGTACATGCTCCTTACCGACTCATCTCCTCCTGCCTAGAAAAGTTCAGCGGCAAGGCCGTCGGCTCCAGCAGCTTTGTTGGATTTAAGTTTAGATATCGCTATCCTCACTTCATTCTTATCGGGTTGACGAGAATCTTGACTGCCATCGTCACTGTTGAATGGCTTATTCTGCTTGACAGCGGAATATTGGTCACCATCCCCGTTTAACAGTCTGCAGAATTGTTCCTTCCAAATCCTCAGCACTGACTGCGATTCCACTACTATGTTGCCATTTTCGTCCCTGCCGGCTGCTGTTCTGGCTTTGAAACCCTGGCATGTTCTTTTTACCCTTTGGTCATATTTTCGAAAATTATTCCTGCAATAAAGTCTCTCAATCTCATCGATCGAGCGCTTCTCATGCTCCTTTTTCTTCTTTCTGAGAAGTCGATGTTCCTCTTTTCTCCTGCGCACGTAGAGCTCATAAGCAGCCCTAGACCTTCTATGCAGCGCCGCTTTGTACGCCTCTTGTTTTGCTGCATATGCTTGCTTGTGGTGGCCGAGAGAAACCCAGTACATCAGAGGCGGCATCTCTGATGGCTTGCTGGCAACGCTGCCACTGGTCTTCCGCATTTGCTGCTGGTGGCATAGGACTTAGATTGAGATTAGAAGAAATATTTCGTTGATTTCGCTCCGTTCTGGATATCCGCATCCGTACCTTGGCTACAGCTAGGTAGTGATCCGAGTCCACGTTAGCTCCTCGGAAAGTCCGGACACCCAAAATACTGGAAGAGTGCCTTGCGTCGATCGCAATGTGATCGATTTGGTTGACAGTTTTTCGATCAAAGGAGAGCCATGTTCCCTGTGAATGTCGAGATGTGGGAACCGCGTACTAGCTACGACAAAGTTTCGCCCCGCTGCAAAGTCGATTAGCCTGAGTCCGTTGTCGGATTTGATGTCGTGCAGGCTGTGCTTTCCGACCACGCTACTAAAGACGTCCTCTCTTCCTAGCTTTGCGTTGAAATCACCTAGGATAATTTTAACGTCGTGGCAAGGGCATTGCTCATACGTCTTGTCCAAGAGCTGGTAGAAGTCATCCTTTGTCGCGTCGTCCTTCTCCTCATGAGGGGCGTGAACGCATATTAGGCTAATGTTGGGAAAATTTAGCCTTGATACGGATAGTCATAAGGCGCTCGTTCACATGCCGGAAACTCAAGACTTCTTGCCTAAGTCTGCCTCCAATGACAAATCCTCGCCCGAATAGACGCTGTCCTTTTTGTCTGTAGCAATCGCCGTAGTAAATGTCGCAGTTTTTCATCCTCCTTTTGCCCGGCCCATCCCATCGCACTTCTTGGATAGCGGTAATGTCTGCTTTGAAACATCCTATCGCTTCGTAGGTTGTTCGGCTGCACGTGGCTTGTAGAGAGACCTAACATTCTATGTACAGACACTAAGACCAACAGTAAAATGGGGTTTTTGCGTGGTAGGGAAGCTAATCCGACGGCACAACCCCCAACCTGGAGGACCAGATCCTTTTTTAGCAACCCCTAGGACGAGGGGCCGAATACACCGATGTCTGTAACCCACTTCGGGGATATGAGCGCTGCCGTTGGCCCATTAATGGTTCATCCGCCACTATCTCTTTCTTTTTCAATACCCTGGCGTAATATTGAAAATCCTTACAGACCTCAGCTCCAAATATGTCGAAGTAGCTCCGGTAAGGTATCCGCTGGTCTGTGGACGTCACCGTTGATTCCAACGGGAGAATTCATCCACCGCACGTCCTGCCTCTGAGGAGCTCTTGCTAGACTGCAGTTGAGGGGGTCTCGTTTTGTATGGTTCGGACAGACGATGCTGAAAATCCATTCATCAGACATACACTCGTGTGACAAACTCTTAGAGATGAGTTGATGTATGCACTCTACCAATTCATCACCAGCTGCCTTGAAACGTTCGGCCGGTAAGTCGTTGCTGTTGGACAACCAACCCCTGCCTGGAGGTCTCCTTAATGCAGTGCTGCATGTTGTCCACACACCTCTGCAGATTGGCCTTCTCGACGGCGTCCAGTGCGGAGCGCTGCTCGAGCATTGATAAACGCATCAACTTGGATAGCCTCTGAAACGGCTTGTGCTGTGAGGTGTGCACCGGATCTTCTCCATTAGAAGCTTTCGCTGCCATTTTTTGCTCTTCTTTGCGGCGATGCCAAGGAGCCTAGCTGCTGTCTAACCGAGTTGCGAAGTAGTAAGTGGTACAAGCCGTCAGCGAGTTTCGATTAAATGCTTTCGGAATGCAGATACTCCGTGGTTTCGCAGTTTTGCAAGCTTTTATATCGGTCTATGTGTATCGCCAAATTTCTCACATTCCAACAGCACATTCTGTGAAAATTTCCAATTTCAAAAAATACACGTTTCTATGACAGATTTATTGAGCGCTAATGCCAGGCATAAATCAGCTAAAATTGGCATACACGCGTTTTGCCCAATAATTCAAATATCATTGCAACACATTCCAAGAAATACCAGTTGGCATGTCTAGCACATCCCTGTTAAAACGCAAATTGCCAACATTTCGCTCGTTGGCAGCAAATTTGTAATAAATTCCCCGGAAAAAATGTGATTTAATGAGAAATTTGACCCGTTTCCCGGGGGAGCACCCCATCAGAGTTGCTTTCGGCGGAGAAGTGATTTCACTTTCTGAATTTATTTTTTTCCAACCGACGGATATCAGATGAAATCCCACATGTGAGAGTGTGAATAATATGTAGGAGACCACTTTTCTATGGTTTTGTGTTTTTTTTTTTTTTTTTTTTTAATCCCAAGGTTCGCATCCTTTTTCTGAGCAACATTATATTGGCCATAAACATTGCCGGCATATGGTGTGAATGTTCGACTGTAATAGTTCATGTGGGGAATTTTGTAAAAGGTTATGGATTAAGGTTGTATATTTCTTTTATCTGTGATGGCCATGTTAGGGGAATTGTGGCTAAGACGATAACACACTTTTGGCTGACCTTCAACAAAAGGCGAACATACTAAACCACAATGCAGAGCTTTGTTGAGCAATAAATTTCACAATACAATACTTTTGGTTTGAAAATGTATAGCTTGAGCCATAAAAATGCGGTCGACTTAGAGGTCAACTGGTGGTGAATGTAATGAAGGTGGAGGTGGAAGCCATTTAGTGGTAGATGGAATCTTCTGCACATATGGGACTGAGGGTATTGTTCGCTACATATATTGAAGTATACTCCAATCTCTCATAGACTGCTATACAAGAGAGTGTAAAGCTTGGCTGCGCAATTTATTTTACACCATATTACAAAGTGTGCAGGAAAGAATCCTGCACACTTTGTTATATCCCAATCAATCCCCACCAAAGAATGTAAAAAAAGGAATCAGCAAAATACAACATCCAACGAGCTACAGAGGGTCCAGAATCGCAAAAGAGGTACAAAGAGTAAGGGAAAGGGACCAAAGCAAAGTCTTTGGCTAGTCTTTTCATTTATAACTCTATCATCAACTGGCATGTGTCCAATGAGGTCTCCATGTCGGATCACAGTCATATAAGATTCGACCTAGAAACCTCGCTGAGAGACAATTCTTTCTACGGAAACCCTAGATTCGAAAATTGGGAAACATATCGCTTTCTCCTCGAGGCAGATCTTAACGGTTTAACCGTACCGACGAGCACTATGTCAGAATTGAAATTCGAGGTGGAACACCTCAGAAAAACGATTTCCGCCACTTATGAAGGCAGCTTTGCCCAATTAAAGAAGAAGTACCGTCGAGATGTTCCCCGGTAGAAGAAACATCTCGGAAGCCTTAGGCGTGGAACCAGAAAATTATCCAATAAAGCCAATCATAATGGCGTTACGAAGTAGCTCTAACAAATTTCAATAAAGAACTTCGTAAAGCTAAACGTGACTCTTGGAGATCCCACTGTGCAGTCCTGAGGAGACCTGCTAACTTTTACTTAACACCCCCTTCTCAGGCTGCATCTCCGCTAGCATGGCCTTTCCAGCACAATTGAGGACCCTTGTTTCTTCTCTTCTCTTCTTCTTCTCTTCTAGTCAAGACTTTCATGCTGCCATTCGCAGCCTGATTTCATAAGTTAACAAAACGCTGGAGGCTAGGGGAACCACCCTTTGTGCCTTTGATAGCACTTCTTATAAAGCAATCAACAACTGAGGCTATGACCGGAAAGGTATCGCACACCTAATCATAAACTGGATTCTATCTGTGCTACAATGCAGTAAAATAAAACTAGAGTGCGGAGGATCGCTAAGATTATTATAGCCACTAAGGTTAGGTTAGGTTAAAGGGGTTAGCTGCAACGAATGGGTGCAGTCTGCACTCGAATCTCAAACGGATCCATTGTGCTCCCCTGACATGGAGTTTCCTGGCTGAAGTACTGAAAAGAGGGGAACCCAAATGGCTAGAGTTCTGTGTTAATGGAACGGCCTCCTCTGAACCACTCTGAAGAAGTTATGAATTTCATGATGTTGGTTGGTGGCATTTCAGACAGGTCGCCCAGATAGTTGAAGAAATATTCTCCAAGGGCCGGCTTTATGGCATTTGCAAAGGAAGTTTCCCGTGTCCTCCTCTACGTCTGTGTTGCGGCATCCTCTGCAGAGTTCATCAGTACTTAGCCGCATTCTCTTCCAGTGGGCCGCCAATAGCTTGTGGCCGGTAATGATACTTATGAGAAGCGCCAAGTTTTATCTATTTAGAGTAAGGATGAGCTTGGTTTTCATCTTGTCATGTTTTGTCCAGATGCTTTTGGAGACTCGGCATGGTGGGAGCGCTCTCCATCTTTCTTCTGCTTGTCGTTTGAAGTCAAGTGCTATGTATGATTCAACAAGTTTTAGGGGAGGACTGAGCTTTGGACCATTGACAGGTCTTGTTCTTCTACTTCTTGGCTCCGGACTTTTCTGCCTTCGACTTGCGGATCCTCTCGCGTCTGTCCTTCTTCAACACACGTGTGGTACCCTCGCTTTTTGTCCTCTTCTTCAGAGTATTAAAGGCGACGGTCAGAAGTTTATTCCTCTGGCGCTTAGCATACCTCACCTTGAACCTATCAAATTCATTAAGACGGGTGCGCTTGCAAATACTTTGTGATTTATTGGACCACGCTGTCTGCTTCCACTTAGCCTTGAGGTCATTATCCACCCAAGCTTTGCGCACAATCCGGGTTGGGGCTGTGACCGGGAACTTGATGCGGTATTTGGTCTAGTGCAGGTTATTCAACCTGTATTCTTGACGGGGCACGCCAGTCAATGGTTCATCAACGAGTACCCTATTCTGGTCGATTACATCGACGATAGCAATTAGGCGTTCCTTCAATGGGCCCGGCGAGCACTTGGCAATTCGGCCTGTCTGTACGAATCTTTAGAACGGCATGGCTTACCGGAAAATGAACTGATCCCTTTCTTGCCAGTTCATCCGCCATATCCTTCCCTGGAATTTCTTTGTGTCCTGGGACCCACCAGAGTGTTACATGGGGGCCATGGATGAGCATTTAAGCTCCTCGCGGCAGCGTTTTATTAGCTTTGATTTTATAACCACAGATGAGATGGCCTTTATAGCGGCTTGACTATCTATCCTAGTAACAAGTTTCGTGGATAGTTCTCGTGCCGCCTCTGCTATCGCTAGGAATTCTGCCTGGAACACATAGTCTGTGGTGGCATCTAGGTGGGCCCATCTTGAGATAGTACCGTGGCCCGTGTGGCCCCTTCTCCATAGCCACTAATGGCTGTCCGCATGGGTGAGTACTGCCTCCACTGCTTTGGACCTTAGTTAAAGATGAATTCCTATACCTATTAACCAAATCTGGAAACCAGGTTACAGAGTACAAGAATACGCAGATGATGTCATTAGCTTTGTGGTCAAATTTAAAAGCATAATGTCGGAAATGATACAAGGGGCCCTCAAGTTGATCCCAAAATGGGGTAGAATCAAGGGCTTAACCATCGACCATGATTTATGTCCTGTATCCCCTTGTGGGTCCTAGGGCCTCTACTACGCCTACGCGCCATCGTGTACGGTTTCTGGCAATGTGTCTGAGTTCTCCCCAACTTTTCCCTAACTGCCGTGCCTCCTTCTCGACTGTTCTGCGCCATGTTTTCCGCGGACCGCCAGGTCTTCTGCCATCCTGAGTTAGAGGGTTCCATTGCATAGCATGGTTCGCTATGGAGCTGTCACCCTTTCGGAACGTGTGACCAATCCACTGCCACTTCCGCCGTTGGATAGTTGTGCCTATTGGTTCCTGACCCGTTCTCTCGTAAAGGTGTTCGTTAGAGATACGATTGGGCCAGAAAATCCTTAAGATATTGCGCAGACACCTATTAGCGAACGTTTGCAGCTTTCTGGTGATAGTAGTGGTCACTCTCCACGTGCTGCAACCATATAGCAGCACGGATTCAACGTTGGAGCGGAACAGTCTTATTTTGGTGCTCAAACTGATTGCATTGCTTCGCCATATTTTGGACAACATCCCGAACGCGGACTTTGCTTTGGCGATCCTGTTGGCTATATCCAGTTCGGTTCCACCATCGGTCGAGGCAATACTCCCAAGATACTGGAAATCCACTACTCTCTCTACCGGTTGTCCAGCAATGCATATTTGAGCCGATGAGTTAGTTCCAAGGCTGATGATTTTAGTTTTTGTCGTATTAATTTTCAGCCCGACGACACCTGCCTCCCTCTCCACATCTGCTGTCATTTGGTGGAGGTCCATAATTCTGTGGGAGAGTAAGCATACATCGTCTGCGTAGTCAAGATGCTTCAGTTGAGATGTAAGAGTCCATCGAATTCCTCCGTTTCCCGTCGACAAAGCTGCATGAAGCACATCGCTAATCACCAATAGGAATAATATTGGTGAAAGGATACAGCCTTGTCTTACCCCACTTTGGATCTCAAATTCCTCAGACAACCTCCCCCTGTGCAGAACGTGACATTTGGAGCCTTCATATGTAGCTTTGATAATAGCAATTAGTTTATCGGGAATGCCTCTCCTGCGTAAGGCACGCCAAATAAACTCCCTGTTGACACTATCGAACGCCTTCTCAAAATCGATGAACAGCAGGTGCAGTGGCGATCGATATTCAACACACTGTTCGATGATAATCCGCAGGGTGTTGATGTGGTCGGCACAGGAGGATCCAGAGCGGAAACCTGCTTGTTCGGCATCGAGTGTGTCTTCGAGATGTTGTTTGATTCGCTCAAGGATGATTTTAGCTATTATCTTAGCTACAGCAGGCAGCACGCAGATACCCCTCCAGTTTCCGCACTCCATTAAATTTCCTTTCTTAGGGAGCTTGACGATCATTCCCTTTTTCCACTCGTTAGGAAAGCTCTCAGCTTCCCAAGCTCTATTTACAAGTGGAAGCAGAAGCTCAGCCGATGTTGTTGGCGCTGCTCGTAAGAGCTCTGCTGGAATACCGTCAAGTCCTACCGCCTTGTTGGTTTTGAGTGCCTTGATCGCGGTAATGATCTCATCTTTACTGGGAGTCGTGGTGCGTATTCGGGAACTTCTCACCTCGGGCATCTCAGTCTGATTTGGGAGCATATCGCTAGCGAATACACGGTTCAAAACCGTAGCAAAATGCTCTTTCCATCTCTTGAGCTGGTCCTCATCCGAAATAAGCAAGGAGCCGTCTAGGCTTTTCACTAGGTATTGGCTGGAGCTGCGACCACCTGTCAGCTCTTTCGTGATTCTGTAGACAGTCCTGCTGTCGCACCTCCGTGCAGCTTCTTCTGCTTCTGTAGCCAGCGCGTTGATGTAGTTGCGCTTGTCACGTCGTACGCTACGCTGAACTTCTCTCATCTTCATGCGATATAGGGACTCTAGCTCGCTTCTCCCTGCTGCTGGGGTAGCTGCAACGCGAGCTTTTAGCTGTTTTCGTTCGTCAATCCGTCGACCATCGACCATGGAAAAACTATACTACTTACTTACTTACTTAGGTGGCGCTACAGTTCAGTGTGAACATGGGCCTTAACCAACAAGCCTCTCCATTTAGCTCAGTCTTTAGCTAATTGCCTCCAGTTGCGCACTCTAAGTTGGTCGAGGTCTCCTTGAACTTGTGCGCGCCACCTACGGCGATGATTCCCTCTACTGCGTCGTCCCTCCGGGTTAGATTCGAAGACTCTGCGGGCCGGAGCGTTGGTGTCCATTCGCTCTACATGTCCTAGCCATCTCAGACGTCCAATACGCATTTTTTTAAATAGGTCGATGTCGCTGTACAGCTCGTATAGTTCGTGATTGAATCTTCTCCTCCAAAATCCATTAACACAAATGGGACCGAAAATCTTACGAAGAATTTTTCTCTCGAAGCGACCAAGGATATCTTCATCCTCTTTTAATAAAGTCCATGTTTCAGCACCGTAAAGCAGGACTGGGATGATCAAGGTCTTGTATAGAGTCTCCTTAGTTGTTCGAGATAGGCCTTTACTGTTGAATTGCCTTATGAGCCCAACAAAAACAGCGATTGGCAAGAGCTATTCTTCGATTGATTTCTGCGCTGATCTTGTTTTTCGAATTTATAGCAGAGCCAAGGTAGACAAAGTCCCTTACTACCTCGAATTATAGCTGCCCACGGTGACGTTTTGTCCAATTCGTCGGTGTTGGTTTTCCCTTCTTGTTGATAGCATATACTTGGTTTTGCCCTCGTTTATCGCCAAACCCATTTTGGCCGCTTCCGCCTCAATGCTTGCAAGAGCACCGGTGACAGCCCGCTGAGATCTTCCGATAATGTCGATATCGTCGGCGTATGCAAGCAGTTGTACAGACTTGTAATAGATTGTGCCTCCGGTGTTGGCTTGTGAGTTCCGCACAATCCGTTCAAGTACAATATTGAAGAAGTCACATGACAGCGCGTCACCTTGTCTAAAGCCTTTTTTGATATCAAAGGTCTCGGTGAGGTCATTACCGACCTTGATGGAGCAGCGAGCGTTCTCCATCGTCAGCCTGCACAGACGGACAAGTTTGGCAGGGATGTCAAAACTAGACATGGCTCTATAAAGCTCTTCTCTATAGATGCTGTCATAGGCTGCCTTGAAATCGATAAAGAGGTGGTGAGTATCGATTTGGAATTCTTGGGTTTTCTCCAGGATCTGCCGAAGTGTGAAGATTTGATCGATGGTGGACTTTACTGGCTTGAAACCGCACTGATAGGGTCCAATCAGGCTGTTGCTAAAAGATTTCAGGGGTTCACATAATATCGCAAAATAGATCTTGTATGCGTTCTTGAGGAGAATGATGTCTCTATAATTGGCACCGTTGAAGGGGTCTCCTTTCTCGTGGATCGGGCAAACGATGCTGAGATTCCATTCATCAGGCATACACTTGTCTGACCAAATCTTAGAGATGAGTTGGTGTATGCACTCTACCAATCCATCCCCAGCTGCCTTGAAAAGTTCGGCAGGTAAGCCGTCAGGTCCAGTAGCCCTGTTGGATTTCAGCTTGGATATTGCTATCTTCACTTCGTTTTGGTCAGGTGGACGGAAATTTTAACTATCATCGTCTATGTTGAATGATTCATTCTGCCTGACAGCGGGATGTTGGTCTTCGTCGCCGTTATACAGTCTGCAGAAGTAGTTGTTCCATATTCTCGGCATCGACTGTGATTCTACTACGAGGTTTTCATTTTCATCTCTGCAGGTTTCTGTACGGGTATTGCTTCTCTGACACGTTCTTTTTACCTTTTGGTAAAACTTTCGTACGTTGTTCCTGGAGTATAAGCTCTCGATATTCTCAAACGCGCGCTTCTCATGCTCTTTCTTCTTCTTTTGGAGAAGCCGATGTTCTTCCCGTCTCTTTTGCTCGTAGAGCTCACGAGCTACTCTCGTCTTCCTTTGCAGCACCGCTTTTTTTCGTTAGACCAGGGGTTTCGCGGTGGTGGGCGAGCGAGACCCAGCACATCAGTCGCGGCGTTTCTGATGGCATATTGGCAGCGTTGCCACTGGTTTTCGGCGCTTGATGCTGGCGGCATGGGGGTAATTGAGAGATTTCGGGACACGCGTTCAGCGAAGAGTCTGGCGGTCTCTTGCGATTGTAGCTTTTCGACGTTAAATTTTCTCACAGTGATTCTTCTTTGTTGGGATATCCGCATTCGTACCTTGGCTACAACAAGGTAATGATCCGAGTCTATGTTGACCGCTCGGAAGGTCCGGACATCCGGAATACTGGAGGCGTGCCTTGCGTCGATCGCAATATGATCAACTTGGTTGATCGTTACATAATCATTGGACCGCCATGTCTGCTTATGAATATTGAGATGAGGAAACCATGTGCTTGCTATGGTGACATTTCGCTTCACAACGAAATCAATTAGCCTTAGTCCGTTATCAGACATGGTGTCCTGCAGGTTATGTTTACCGACTGCCTTACCAAAGACCCCCTCCTTTCCAATTTTGGCGTTAAAATCGTATTGGGCGATTTAGGCTCGTATGTATTTAGGCTTGTATGTTTTGCCGAGGAGCTCATAGAAGCAATCTTTGTTGGCAGGGCCTTTTCTCCGTGTGCAACCCTGCAACCTTCAAGGAGGAAAAGAAGATGTCATGCAGTTGTGTTAGAAATGTGTGTAAGGTTAGGAAGAATGCAGAGTGTGGATGTATTTCATCAAGGCTCATAGCCTTAGACTTTATTTGTAGTAAGGCGCTCAAAACTTCATTTTCGTCTACTCTGGTGAACTGGAAACAATCATTACTTTCAAATGTAATGCTGGGTTCGCCAACCTCTGGCACGTATTTTAAACTTTAGAGAATTCAGTAGTTAAGAGCTAAGAGTTTAAATTTTTAGGGATTATCGTCTTTTGTGGACCAACACCAAGTTCTTGGATATTTTCCCACAAAGTTCTCGAGGGTGGATTGTTAGTGAGTCGTTTTCAATACACGCGCTTCTTAGCCCGGGCAACTCCATAAAACTCAGGAAGTCTAAAACGTTTCCATCGTTTGGAAGCCAGTTTTTGCATTTCAGTTATAAGCAAAGTGACAGTGTTTGTCCGCAGATATTTTGTTTTAATCGGAACGTGCGAACTATAGAGATGACGTATGGCATTTTGCAAGAAATTAGATTGATCTCCAGCACCACGTTGATGTCCTAAGACGATTTTCATAACTCGAAAGTAATCCACTCTACCACACCAAATTGTCTATTAAATCCTAATTGGAGTTATCCTTTTCTCAACCATACTGTATCCGATATGAAGAATATCACGTATCTGCATACATAACAAATTGAAGAAAAATACCAATGTAATGGTTCTTTGATTTTCTTTTAACAGCAGAGAAGCATAAAAAGGACTTTTTTTCTTTCATACTCTTCGAGGAATCTTAGAGTTTTTTTTTCTCCTCTTGATAAACTGTTAAATTTCAATTTAAATTCAATAAAAGTGGGCGTACTTCAGCCTACATCGGTCGTCTCATTTGATGTCTTCTTATGTCAATATCAGCTCAAGAGCACTCCATACTTACACACGTACATTGATTGGTATTTATTTAGTTTGTGTTGTTATTCTTGGGGACAACATGTGGAGACAGTACGAAAAGTGATCAAATGAAAGTTCAATTGTTAAACTGTATTTGCCATCCAATGGGTGTACCAATAGACTTCCAAAGCATACCATGTGCAGACATTATCCGAGAAACAATTACGTTCAATCTAAATGTGGCACACAACCCTCAGTTATACAACAAAAACGGAAAACACTTAAACGAACGTCACTTAAGAAGCAATAGGATCCGGGTACATTCGTGAGAACTTAAAAATGATATCCTGCGATGGAAAAAGATACAAATATCCTCGTCGTTGCAAAGTGTTGTTATGTTCCATGGAAACCGTCAATTTAATTTGTCTGTGTCCTTTCCGAGAACTGAAACTGGATGTCGGTGGATGAGAGTAAAAAATCCAATTAGTACCTCACTTTGAAATGCATGACAACACCCGTATGGCTGTATGTCCTGCGGGGTCAACGACTTATTTATCTGGCACTGATAAATTGCTTGGATTTTTATTTTGGCGGTGTGACACTTTATTTTCATTGCGTGTCCTTGAGATGTAATAATTCATTTGGTTTGCGCACTAGATCGATATATACGAGTACAGATGCTGTGTGCTCTGTGGAAGTTGATAAGGACAATGGGTCACGTTCTTTTGGTTATCATGTGATATATTGGAAACTCAGCTGAGTAGTGTCCTATGTTTCGGGCAGTATGGGTACGTGTTTGAAGCGTTAGTAATTCATGTCACGTTTGAGGTACGTTTTGCAAGGAGCATTAAGTAATAGAAATGTCTCTCCGAGTATAGTTCATAAATTGGGATTACGAGCAAGGACATTAACTTGGTTGATTCTTTCCCAATAGTGGGGGTCTTAGGAGTGCAAGGGGGGTGGAATATAATTGATTGCTTTACTGACTGGTGGTGGTTGCACCTACTCGTATATTGTGAGGAAGTCTTCTGCACCTAGAGGTGAATATAGGGATGACTCCAAAAAGAATATTTCTGCGACGTTTTGAATTACATTTCTTAGGCCTAGATCTTTCACTGAAGATTTTCATTTCAATTCGGGCGCCTCGACGTCCTATCGGCTAACATTTAGAACGTCTCCAAGTGAATACTTCGCTCGGAGTGCTGATTAATCCATTGCTCGCATGCAGCGATTATTAACACACAGCTGGGCGGTACATCGCCTGAAGAAAAAGAAGAAGGAGCTGGGTGGTACATCAGTTAGAAGACTTGCCTGTTGTGGAGCATCCTAAGGTGGTGTTGTGCCTCCTCTTCTGTAGAATCTAGTAGTCAACGAGCTGTTAGCTGATCTGGAAAGAACAGGACGGGAGCCCTCTACACCACACTCAGGTCAGTATAGACTCATTGTGATACCCATGGGGGAAAAGAAGATAGAAAAAGAAAAATCCCTTCCTCGCGAAGCAAAATAAACGTCTCTGTACGTAGCCTATTAGAAAGCATACAGTAGATACTTACTGTGCCCGAAATACAAACCATCCAGAGGATTTGCTGAAGTTTGCGATGTCGTTGATCGGTCTGTTGGGGAATCCTTCTAAATCCTTAAAGAAGTATTGTCCACGATAGCGGATCACGCTTTTTGAGCCGCCGTATCAACCTTATAGCGTTGCGTATTCTGTTACACATTGCCGTCTGTTTTGGATAGTTGCTAGTCACGCCTATTTTGAGAGGTCGGGCTAGTTCCGAGCCATGGCTAACTGCGCTAACTACTGTCGCAAAACTACAAGCTGAAGAGTCCATGACAGGTTCAGCTGGGCTGCATTCGACTGGTTGTCGAGGTGTTGACGAACCCTTCCCGCGCGAGCAGCTAAGGCTAGTGTCTATCTTGATCCTAGCATCCTCCTGAAACTACCCCAGCCATTGAATCAGAAGCTTCATCTGTCGGCTTCCGCTTTTCCACTGAACTATTTTCCCCGGATTTGCCGATGGGATCACCCTATGTCCTGACTTGCAGAGGCTTGTCGCAGACTTAGGTGGTCCCATCAACCCTTCCTCGCTCGTGCCCTCCACCGCCACTGTTCTCTTTGGAGAGCTAATAGTAGGCTTACTCTCCGCCGACGACTGTTCCTGCAAAAAGGCCCGAGCGTTGTAGACTCTCTTTCTCTCATATTCCGTAAGTTCCTCCCATTTTTTTGTCCCTAGTCTCCGGATTGTCAACTTGCAGTTCTTAGACCGCTTGGAGGATGTGGACAGGTTGGAGAAGGATGACCTGGTGATGGAGCAAGTGTCGCTTGATTCTAGAAAGATGTTTTCTAAATTGACGTCAATCACTCCAACGCTTTTATCATCCGAACCACGGAGAAGAATTGCTTTTTCATCCACTCCTACACCTTGATCGGTTTTTATAGAGCTAGGAGTGCCCGATCGAATAACACTTTTCGCTTTTGGATTTTTATTATTTTTGAAATTAGACATGTTTTGGTCCCACGGGTAAGGGGGAAGAAGATGTCCGCCTGCACTCACCCTCTATGCAGGTAAGAGGAATTAAGATAAAACTGAAGGTCCTCAGGTATTCAGAGTTTGCGCTCGCGACTGAGCTCCCCTCCAGCCAAGCAGGTCTCGGCGCGTCGGACGTTGTCTTGGGTGATCACCTTTTGATCTCTAAATCCTCCCATTCTAAATATGGGCTAGAGGCTAACTTTCACAAAACAGAACCCGTTCTCTTCACGAGGTAATACAAAGTTCCCCTCATAGACCCTCCTACGATAAATGGTGTCAGTCTCTCCTTCACAGGAAATTCAAAATATTTGGGTCTTATTTTGGACAGGATATTATACTGGAAGGGCAATTTACTAGAACGCGTAGAGAATTATTATTTTTTATATCCTGTATCCCCTTGTGGGTCCTAGGGCCTCTACTACTGTGTGGCGCGATTGTTTAGTGGCCGGCTCTTGATAAGGCTGTTCACCTCACTTAATTAGCTAAGGTGCAACGATCTGCGTGTATTATATACGCATCAGTGGTGTACTAAGAATGGCATTGTATTTAAGTATTACCAAGACCATCGCATTAAACATTATGCTTCATCTGCTGCCCTTTGATAATTACGGCAAACAGATAGCTGCCAGTGCGGCCATCCAAATAAAAGCCTCCTCGCAGTGGTCTAGTTTTCACGTTGACCACTCCTTGATCCTTGTTTTTTTTTTTTTCTTAATTTTACCCATGAAAACACCGACTACAACCCGCCCAAACTGAGATTTGATGGTAACTTCCGAACCGTCATCCTTGACTGCAGTGCATGGGATAATGCTCCTCCTCTGGAAGGCAGTTCAGTTCACCTATACACAGACGGCTCTAAGACCGAAAGTGGGGTGGGTTGCGGTGTTTTCTCTCTTCACCTCCCAGATCACTGTAGTGTATTTCAGGCGAAAATAATAATGATCAAGGAAGCCTTGTCCTGGTTGAAATGCAATGCAATATCTGTCAGGGATATTCGAATTTTCACTGACAGTCAGGCGGCAATCAAGTCCCTGGATCTTGCTCTCGTTACGTGCAAATTTCGCACGAGATCCTTTGTCCCCTCCATCCTACCAATTCTCACCCGTCCACCATTTTTGGCCTTCCAATTTTATTCCGTTGTCTTCTTGGAGCAGTGGTCTCGTTAAGCGTTCCTGGATGGTTCCACCATTCAGTGCTTATACCTCTCCACACGCTTCAAGGGGGCAACAAAAGCAGGTACTCCGGGAAACAGAGCCCAACGGTCGGTTGGCAACCCTCTGATGCGGATGGACCGTCCGCCAACGATGCGAATTAAGTGAGCGACGAGTGAGACGAGCGGCGATGAAGAAGAGGGCGGACTGCCCTAATATCTTGCCCACACCACCAGGGCGAGCCCACACATAAAGGACGAGTACACAGCAAGATACATAATGAACACCACACAGTTACCCAAACATCATACACATAATCAACACAACTTGTACGACCATGAGCGGCGGTCAACGGACTGAAGGAGGTTCAGTCCAAATTCATAAACTCATCAATGGCCGAGAGCCCGACGTTTATATTTTATCATTTGTACGGGGTGGCACGTCATCGGCTAGTCCCTTTTCCCCAAATCTGCTTGAGATTCCACCGGGATAGCTAGCTTTCGCGGACTGAATAAAATAATAGGAATACGAGTGGGTACTCAGGCTTCTTCCTCCTCAGGAGTGTCCAACGCAAGGCGTTGTTTGACACATTTACATTTTCAATAACCTCTTTTCTTCTTGCTAGGTCCAACGCCAAGCGTTGTTTGACAAATTTCCTCCTTCGTCTCATATTTCTTCGCTTTTGTATTTTTCGCGATATTTTTTTTGAACCTTTAATTTTGCGTTCACTAGCCCCTCAGTTACTAGCGCTTGCTGTGAACGTGGCACCAAGGTAAAGAGCGAACCTTGGGAATGCGTAACCCGACCCTCTGAACTGCCAGTTGGAGGCGATTTCAGAGAGAGAGCCATTGGAAAAATGGAAAGAGCTGCTAGATAGCGGCGTTCAAGGAACGGTTGCATGCTTCAGCAAAAGAGCGGAGTACTGCACATAAAGCCGTCCTTGAACTGGTAATGGCTGAATAAGCGGTAGGCCAATTTTCAGAGAGAGGCTCTCGGTCGGTTAGGCAAAGTGCTGAGGCGAGTTCAGCACTTCTTGGTTGACCACGAAAGTGAGCGGAAGAGCGCTAGAGTGTTTGAGGAGTTTTTTGTGCGAGTTAGTGAACAAGTTCGGTTCCGAGTTATCGTCAAGCGGAAAGGTCCAGAAGGGACCAAGGAAAAATACAAGAGCGAAAAGGAAGAGCAGGAGTAACAGGAGGAGATAAGGAGGAAGGAACAGGAAGGAAGAGGATTTTGAGGAGAAACATCCTGGAGACGAGGAGTAAGGAGCAGATTAACCACTCCAAAAAGCCAGATAAGTTACATTATTTTTTTTGCATTCTTTGTTCCGGTTAGTGTAGGATTTTGTGTGTCATAAATCCCGGTAGGGTCTCATACCGTAAATTTCCCGGTGAAAGCGGGACACGCGACCTAATTCCGGTTTAACGTTCAAGTTTCGGGACCGGTGATAGCGGGCCACCCCAACGGCTTTACATTCGTAAAAACGGTTGGATACCACCGTTGTTCTTTTTTAAATACGGTTAAATACAACCCTTGTTTTTTTACCTTTCATCATTTTCTTCTCGTGGAAAAACTTTTCTTAATTAAATAAATTGGCCGTGCTCTGAATTATAGAGCATTTGTAACGCACGTACGTTGTTTCTTTTTTTCTTTTTTTGTTGGCACAATTTCAGGATTCCCACCCCATTAATTTTCCCAAGGTTTCTAGATCCCTTTCAAAGATCTGGTGGCGCCCATTTCCACATCGTGTGTAAACACCCGATTTCGCTGACTACAGTGAACCCACCCCAGCTGAGTAACCGGGAGAGCAGCATCCCACAGGCTGCTATTGTTACACTTTCCCGATCCTCTTAGTATCATCTGTGGCTATCTGTCACTTTCGATTTTCACCCCTTTCGCGTGCGCGGCCGGCTTTTGTGTATTTATTTATTTTTTAATTAAACTTTCGGGAGAATTCTGTGCGACACTCTTTCACTTCAAAGGCCGCCTTAAACTACCATTTGTCTCACACGGAGATGACGGAGCAGTTCAACATTCACTTACATACATGTGCTGGGTGCCAGCCTATAGGGACATTCCGGGTGACTGCAAAGTAGTCGAACTCGCCAGAAAGGATACGACTCTAAGGATTTTGCCGAAATAGCGGACGCTGGGTATGTCCCTCTCTACATGAAAACATCTACTAAAGCTGGACACTATAAGCCGATCAGCTCTCCATCCCGTACGCACGCGTGTGAGTCGCTTACCATCTGCGGTGCAACAAAAATAAAATAATCAAATACTCAACATCCAAATGAATAATTAGAAAAGAAAAACTTCAAAATCGCGCGCGGCACAAATCAAATAGTGCAGTGCTTGTTAAACAAAAAATAATAATTATTATAAATTAGTGCACCAGTGCCGGGTTTCCAGTCACTGCAACTGCCTTTTTTTTTTTTTTTTTGCATACAGTAGGGGTAATGACTGAGCACATGTAACGCTAGACGGATAGCGAGTTGTGAGGTGTTAGTTTTTGGTGGTGAACCAAGCCTTATTGCTGTATGGGCATAACACCTACGGTAATTCGTTTTGGAAAACTAACGTTGGATTTTCATTTCTCAACCCTGCTTAGTCAGAATGGTGTTTTTTTGTGTTTGTCTTTTATAATGATATGTTAATTTCAGAGTAGACCTTAGCAACATTAGAGGGCTAAGGAAAAATCACTTTGCCGCGTACGTCCATGTCTGTTAATGCAGCCCAGCTGTTTTGGCACTGGGTGAAACACAGGTGGGTGAGAATTCTGATTTCTCAGATTTAAACCTACCTGGATGTAGCCTGGTGCCATTATTTTTTTCTCATCGTAGTCTCGCTATTTATATATTGTACAATACGTAGTGATGTAGCCTACCAAATTCTACCTCAATATAGCCACTGTTCCAATCTGGAATTTAATTTCATGTGGTTAAAATTCAGCGTCTATAGGCAAATTATTCACTACTGCTTTATTTATAGAAGCTCCAACTTAGACAGCAATTCTACTTGTAATGAGTTTGATGCGCTGTCTGACCCCATCTCAAGAATTGATTCCCATTTTCCTCGTACAGAGATCGTTATTGCGGGCGATTTCAATATACACCATTCTAGTTGGCTTCGACATTCTGGATAGACAACACCCGAAGGAAGGTATGTTGAGATCTTCGCTGCGGTAAATAATTTAACTCAGCTTGTAAACGAGCCCAGATGAATTCCCGACATTGTCAGTCTTACCGCCAACACCCTGGACCTGTTTCTGACATCCCACCCTGATAAGTATAATACAAGCATATATGTCGCCTCTAAGCTCGTCAGACCACTGTGTTATATCGACTAATTTCTCGTACATCAACCATACAGTTAAAGAAACGAGTCCAAAAAGAATAATTTGGCAATACGAGAAAGCCAACTGGGATGGCTTGAACAGGTTCTTTAGGAGATTTAACTGGTCATTATGCTTCTTGGCATGAAAACCTTCATTCCTTGCAGAGTGAAGAGTATCAAGCCAAAGGAAAATGCGTGGTACGACTTGAGCTGTAAGGAGGCTATTAGGTTGAGGGAGTTAAGTTTTCGGTCCTACAAGGCCGACCCTATTGAGGAAAATATGAAAAAATTCAAACGTGCCAGAACTGACTAATGCCCACATTCGTCCTGTAAAATTGAAATACGACCAGAAATTGAGGCAACAAATTCTATATTGTTCCAAAGGTAACAGAAATTTCTGGTCGTTCGTAAAAAATGTAAAAAAAATTGTGCCTCATCTTCCATCCGAACGCTCGCTTACAACGACATTCCAGGTGTCAGCTCTTTAGACAAGGCCAATCTGCTCGCAGCTTAATTTGCTGCAAGCTCCATACTCCCAGATTGTACCCTGCGTCCCTCTGTACTTGAGCGCGTCAGATATTCTATGGGACAAATCCACTTCCGAACTCGTAAAGTAAAAAGAGTACTTAAAGATTTTAACATTCACAAATCCGCTGGTCCAGATGGTATCTCACCCATAATTCTGAAGAGGTGTTCTTCCAAAAACCACTGCTTTTTGATCTATCCTACTCCTCTGGACTCTTTCCGAGTAGATGGAAAACAGCATTTGTCCTCTCCGTCCTTAAAAGAAGGCGAATCTTCTTCTCCCTCCAACTACCGACCCATTGTACTTATGCCCCTTCTTTCTAAGGTCATGGAAACGCTGATGAATCGTCAGCTTATGAAATATCTTAAATTCCAAAAGCTCTTTAATAACCGGCAGTACGGCTTTCGTAGCAAAAGGTCCACTGGTGATTTGATTGCATATCTCACCGAAAAGTGGAACCATTCCCTCCATCACTCTGGTGAAGTAAGATTTTTGCGCTCGATATTTCTAAGGCATTTGACAGAGTTTGCCATCCAGCCTTTTTTTTCTCGAAAATACGTGTGTTTGGTATCGATGAATGTCTTCTTCAATGGATTAGAAACTACCTTTCGGGTCGTTCAATACAAGTTCTCTTGGGCGGCTTCAAGTCTGCAATCTATATAAATAAAAATGAATTGCGGTTCGTTGCACTTGAGAACGGCTGGACCGATTTGGCTAATTTTTTTTTAAATGTTTGTATTAGTTCGAGTAAGGTTTTGTACGGAAGGTTGGACCACTTACCCAATGTTGGCTGGCACAAAACTGTTCTCTAATAGACTTAGCCCCAGGCACCTGCCTGACAGTTGTTTTTTTTTTTTTTTGTTACGCGCAGTAACGCTCCCCGGGTACGTGCTAGTTCGCCATATAAATGCTGGTATTCCCCAAGGCTCCGTTATATCTCCGACTCTCTTTCTTATTTTTATTAATGATCTCTTGTCTGCTACTTCTAATCCAATGTACTCCTTCGCTGACAACAGTACTCTCAGCTTCTCATATTCGTTTTCAGATTCACGGCCCTGCTCTTCGGCTGTGGAACTGGAGCGGCAGCGTATGTTAAGCTCATTAAATTCCAACCTTGACAGTATAATTAAATGGGGTACAAAGAACAGAGTGGAATTTAATGCTTCCAAAACTCAAGGCTGTCTTCTGTCGCTCAAGCGAAACTCAAACTCTCAGCCATTATCAATGAATGGCACTTGCATCTCCGAATCGGAAAAACTTTCTATTCTTGATGTCGCTAAGAATGCTGCGAAATGTTTAGGATTCCTTAAACGGTGCAAGAAATACTTTACCCCCTCTGATCTAGCTGCGATATGTAATACATACATCCGCCCTAAGCTTGAGTATAGCGCCAACATCTGGTCTGCTGCACCCAAAACCGCATTGTACCAATTAGATCGGATTCAAAACCGTTCGTTAAAACTAGTAGGGGAGAAAAATATTGCGGAGTCAATAGACTCGCTTGAACACCGAAGAAATGCTTCCTGTCTTTCTTTATTTTATCGATTTTTTTTACAAAGAGTGCTCGAGCAAAATAGCCAGTTGCATTGCACCACTTCCACAGTTCTCTCCCAATACTCGCCACGCCCTGAATGCTCATCACTTCACCCTCAAGCCTAGTTTCGGACGTACTGTGAAATATAGATAATCTTTCCTGAGCCGTACAACACGGATACCATCGAAAATTCTGTTTTTCCCTCTCATTATAACCCACAAGCATTTAAAGCCAATGTGCATCGGTTTCTCCTCTTATCTCCTCCTAACTTTTCTACCGTCCGCGCTGTGTTTTAACATATTAAGGGTAGCCATAGTCCCTTGTAAGAGATCTTGTGTAAGATCTTAAATGCCAGCTGCAGGGGTGACACAGGTGGTGAATTTACCTTCATCCGTGGAACATCGTGCTCCGTAATAGATTATTGCTTTATGTCCGGTAATTGCAACTCATTTGTCAACGATTTTTCAATAGCTGTTCAAACATTTTCCGACCATATGCCAATGGAAATTTCTTGCACTATTTGGAAGGCAGGGGATACGTCAAACTCAAAGCAGCTGGCTCTCCTTCCCAAGTTGCTTTGGAATAACAGTTTTCGTGCCTCTTATCAAAGTAATTTGAATACGGAACTTTTGAGTCCTAGCGCAAATTATAAAAAGATCTGTACCGTCTAACGTCAATGCAAGACGTATTGTAGCCAGTAAACAGAAGTGGTTCGATATCGAGTGTCTAAAGGCGAGAATACGATCATTTGCTTTGCTAAAGCGCCTAAGGAAGCAAAATAATGACTGTGTCAAAGAACTCTATGCAGAAGCAAATAAATATTTCAAACGTCTTGGTATAGAAAAAAGGAAAAAATTTAACCACGAAGTCATTGCAGTTCTTAATACTTCAAGATATTCAGCAGACTTTTGGAAGGCGCTTAAAATTGTAAAAGGAAGAACTAACTTGATTTCGTCGACTTTACAAGCTTTGAGCTGAGGGAGTATTTTAAAAATTTATTCAACGCTCAACGCAATATGCAGCCCCTTTTTTCGCAGACGAGCTCTTGGACTCACCATTTACTCTTTTGGAAGTGAAACGCGCAGTTGATTGCTCTAAAACGAGGAAAGCCCCAGGTGTTGATCGGATCCCTTTCGAATTCTACAAGAACAGTTCCACAGAATTTCTCACTGCACTTACAAATGAATTTAATAAAATTTTTCAAACAGCCAATGTCCCAGAAAACTTTAGAAGGGCGATAATTTTCCCGTTGCACAAAAAAGGCGAGCTAGATAATCCAGCAAACTACAGAGGCATTCCTTTTTTAAATACTTCTTCAAAACTATTTAGTGCTTTGATATTTAATAGGCTTACACAATGGATGGCAAACAATAGGATTTTAAATGAATACCAGGCGGGGTTCAGACAGCATTATTCAACACTGGGTCACATTTTTACTCTCACCAACATTGCAGAGTTTTTTAAACAAAGTAGCAAAAAGCCATATGTCTTCTTTGTTGACTTTCGTGCAGCTTTTGACTCCATAGCGCGTGAAGCTTTTCTCTATAAGCTGTACAAAATTGGTTTATCAAGTAAAGTTATAAATGTGCTAAAAGCGATGTATGAGAGCAGCGTGGCGTACGTATGGAATGGAGAGAATGTATCGCAAGAATTTGGAACACAAATGGGAGTTAAGCAAGGAAGCATCTTAAGCACGTTACTCTTCATCTTATTTATCAACGATATAGTAGGAGAAGTAGGAGGAGGGATCGAGCTTGGTGGTGTGCGGATACCGGCGCTAAAGTTTACGGACGGTATAATGTTTTTATCGGAGACAGTTGAAGCGATGCAGATTACTATGAACCGTCTTGAAAACTACTGTAAGCAATCGAATTTGACGGTGAATTTATCAAAATCAAAGATGGATGATTTTTAGAAATGGCGGTGGAAGATGCTCTCGCAAAGAGCATCACCCCTATCGGGGTGAAAACTTTGAAATAGTGAAAGAGTATAAATATTTAGGTGTGCTAATTACATCCAACCTCAATATAAAAAACACTTTGAATGTCAACTAGCAGCAGCTAAAAGAGCTATTTCATCAGTTTGGGGACGTTACGTCGACAATAAGTTTATCGATCACACAGCGAAGAATAAATTATTTCGTACAACTGCTGCCTCTATTTTGCTGTGCGGAGCCCAAATTTGGGGCTATTGCTTTTTTGAAGAAGTTGAAAAATTTCTAAGATACTTTTTGAAACGAATCTTTCGACTTCCAATATGTACACCGAACTATATGCTGCATCTAGAAACAGGAGTCCCTCCTCTCTTTTTAGATAGTGGAGATGGATGATGGAAGATTGCTCAGGATTGTTCTAAAGCATATATGTACTTTCGACAAGAGGGCACTTGGTTCAAAAGTGGAAGGAGTTGGCAGCAAATTATGGCGCGAGCTTAAATATTGCATCTGATATGCAACTTTCAATGATAAAACCTATGCTTACAAATGTTTTGAAAAATGCAGGTAATTCCATGTATGAGAGATTTGCACCTGAAGCACATTCATCGCAAATAGGCTGATGTACAGTAGGCTGAATTTTAACCTCATTGAAAGCGACTCAATGTACTTCCTCAATCGTTGCTCTTTGCATATATTCAAACTTAGAGGTGAATTAACAAGGCTTTATTTTATTCCACATCGACCCGATCTTCCAATTTGATGTGACCTGTGCAACCTTAAAGAGAGGGAGGATGTATACCATTTTATCGGAAGATGTTCCATTTTAGGAGATAGACAATAGCGTAATAAGAAATGCAACGCTTACCGAACTTAAGGAAGAAATAAAGAAACTTAAACCTAAGAAAGCTCCTGGATACGACCTAATTACGGGAGAGGTTCTTAAAGCACTACCAAGAAAAGCTCTAATTAAGCTTCTGTTCATTATAAACGCCGCGATTAGACTAGAATATGTTCCCAGTCAATGGAAAGTCGCCGAAGTTATAATGGTCCTTAAGCCTGGAAAACCGCCGAATGAAAAAACCTCTTATAGACCGATTTCGCTTCTTCCAATTATATCCAAAGTGTTCGAGAGAATATTGGTTAGGCGAATACAGCCGGTTATAGAAGAAGGGCATCTCATCCCTGATCATCAATTCGGATTTAGAAGTAAGCATTCTACAGTTGAACAAGTACATCGAATAACACATGTAATCGAAAAATCACTTGAAGAAAAAAAGATTTGTTCAAGCGTATTCCTTGACGTTTCTCAAGGCTTTGACAAGGTCTGGCACGAAGGCTTAAAGTTTAAATTACGACAAGTTCTGCCAGAGCACCTATATAATATTTTGAAGAACTACCTTACGAATAGGCTATTCCGCGTCAAATGTGGAAACGAATATTCAGATTTTAAGGAAATAATGGCTGGGGTGCCGCAAGGAAGCGTTCTTGGTCCAGTCTTATATCTATTATACACTCGTGATATACCGCAAGTAGAAGGCACTGAGCTAGCTACATTTGCCGACGACACTGCTATCTTGACAGTAGGTAAAACGGTCGAAGATACTACAGAAAAACTGCAAGAAGCTTTGAATAGAGTAAATGAATGGACAAAGATTTGGCGAATCGCACTCAACGAGACCAAATCTGTTCATGTAAATTTTACTTATAAAAAAATAAATAATTTGCCGATCTTTTCAAACTCGGTTCAAATCCCGTTTGCTAACGATGCTAAGTATCTTGGAATGACACTTGATACAAAGCTGAAATGGAAAACGCACGTTAAGAAAAAACGCAAAGAACTAGATAACAAATATCGAGAAATGTATTGGTTACTTGGAAAATATTCCAAGCTTAATATATATAACAAACTGCTTTTATATAAGCAAGTGCTAAAGCCTGTATGGACATATGGTATACAACTCTGGGGTTGTACCAAAATAACTAATATTAAAATTTTACAAACTTTTGAAAACAAAGTGCTAAGAGGTATTGTTAATGCGCCATGGTATATCCGAAATAGCGATATCCACAGAGATCTTGGCATTAAAACAATCGAAGACGAAATTCAAACCTACGCGAGAAAGCATAGAAGTCGACTAGAAACTCACGTAAATATTACAGTCCTCCAACTTTTGGAAGAAAGAAATTTACTGCGCCGTCTACAAAGAACCAAACCTTTAGACCTAGCGCGATAAGTAACTGCGTCTAAACTGCGGAGCTGGCAGGAACTTCCAATGGGAAGCTACCTGCAAAACGTCATTATTTCGCGAAACGAAAACTACTTGATAAGTCGAATACTTAGTTGTAGTAAAAATAAAAACAAGTCTGGTTTGAAGGGAGGTTTTTTAGTGGGTAAGAATCCCACACTACTATGAGCACGCGCTGTCGATCCTCATAGTGTCTTGTTGAAGATTTTCACCTACCCTCGGAAAAAAAAAAAAAAAAAAAAAAAAAAAATTTAGGAGAATTTCGCGCGAGATACTTCGGAATAATTTCGCTAGACTTGGATGGTGTGATCAACGTACTGAACGGAAGTCATGGTTGGGATGTTTTATACAACTATGCTACAGCTGCAATCTGCTACAGAGCCCGTATTTTGGAAGGCGATTTTTAAACAGAAATAGCAACCATATTGTCAGTCAGGTAGACGGCCTTAAGCCAAACCATAAACGACTAGGTATATACTGTTTGTGAAAATTATATGAAGTTAATAAAAAGTCTATCTAACTAACTAACTAACTAGCCCCTTGTGCGCGTGCAAATTATAAAAAAAAAGCTTAGATTTTATTCTCATAATGGACGTCTGCTGGTCTTAGCTAACCACACTATCCTAACCTAACTTGTTACGGTAAATTTTTACCGCAACAAGAAACGCCCTGTGCATCCTTTACTCCGTCTTTTTTTACCTTGTTCCTGCAACATTCTGGGAAAGTGGAGGGCAGCCAAGGGTCCATCAGCCATAGGCCCAATGCCCCAGCATCTTGCAAGAACAACCATTTAGGTATCTCCAGATGACCCGAAGAAACGGACGGTTCTTCTAGCGGGAAGGAGGCGAGTGACCAGCGTATGATGACCGGAAAGAGTGAGCGGACCGCCCGGACGAATTCCCCCCCCCCCCCCACACACACACACACGTAAAGAGACGAACCGGTACGAGATGCAACACAAATACAATCATCGACCTAGACGGAGGTCACAAGATAGCCACATTACGAACACAACATACTAAACACGAGATACAAGACATCACAACCGCGATACACCTGCGAGAGGAGGGGACGTGGTGTCCCAGACTTAAACCCAACAACAGCGTCTACGCATCACACATCACCAACATGACCAAAACGCATTGAACACCAACAACGGACGAATCAACGTGTTGTATCATCGCAGAGGGCGAGGGGCCCAGATCATCAACAATTCTACACACATACAACACCAACACCATAACACCCAATGCGTACGGTAACACAACATCAACAACAACATTGACAACATGAACACATCAAACACATTAAAACAAGACAAGCGGCAGTCCCCAAATCTGCGCGGAATTCTACCGGGTAGATTAGATTAATCGCGTAATTAAAATCGTACTCCTTGTTTTATTTTCTTCCAGTATTATAATTTTGTTGAACGCAGAATGGCGTTTTAGGGCCTGTCCTGTAGCTAGCTAAGTCACTTCTTTCCTTCTTTTAGTATTGGTGGGAGGAAACCCACGGTAGTAAATTTTAATTGCTAATCTTCTTTCACTATGTCGATTTCCACAAATTGTTTAAAGAAACAGAGTGGATGGGGAAGAAAAGCCAAAGTCGGGCGAATTCGAGCCAGCGGAATGTGGATGAGAATTGAGAGCGGAATAGCGGCGGTTCAAGAGCGGTTGCATACTTATGCAAATAAGCGAAGTAATGCACAGCAAGCTGCTCTTGAGACCAATAGCTGAATGTGCGGGGATTCATGTATGTGTACGTGAAAGGCTCGAAGCTCGACTAGGCCTAGTATTCAGCGGGCGACCACTTCTTGGTTGACCATCAAAGTTAGCAGAAGTTTGCTGAGTTAGAGAATATTTTTTACGCTAGAAAAGAAAGCGAAAAGAGTGGAAATAGGTATAGTGGCAGTTAGTGAAGTGGTTGGAAAAAAAGGGAAATTTAAAAAAACAAGGAGTGAAGGAAGTGAAGGAAGTGACCGGGAGGAACAGGACGAGGACAAGAGGAGTTATTTCTTTGGAAGAAGATCGGTAGCCAGAGCGGGGCACCGATTAGGAAGAGCCTAAAATAAGGAGGAACTCAGGATAAACAGATAAGTTTGAGTTTCATTTTAGATTGCGTTTTTTTTGTTAAAATTTGCGCGCGTTTCGATTGGGAAGTATTTTCAATTTTGGCGTAACCCGGTAGGATTCGGTTCCGTTTAAATTTCCCGGTGAAAGCGGGACTCGCGACCCGTAACTTCTTTTCGGTTTGAGTTGTTCGGGACTTGCCGTAACGGGCCACTCCTACGGCGATAATTTTCTTTTTGCGCTGGGATCTTTTTTCCTCCCTGAGGTTTTTTTCTGATCCCAGTAATTTTGTAATCCAATCTTTTGTTTCTTCCCTTTATTTTTTTCTTTCAATAAATCGCTCGCTCCGAAGGAGTGATTATAACGTAGTTCGAAATTGCTTTTGTTTTTTTATTTCTTGTGAACAAATATTTTCAGCACCCATCATACACCCCCCCCATAGGTTTCGAAATCTCCCTCCGGAAAAGATTTCGTGGCGCCCGTAGTACCGAAATCCTTTTCGGTACAACTATAATAATTTTTCTTTTATCCTTTTTTTTACGCGCATCTCTAGATTTTTTTAAATCGAACCACCCTAGCTGAGCAGCCGGTAAGCGACAGCATTAACGTGCTGTGTGTTGTTGCACTTTTTTTTTCGTTCGCCCTTTTTGCCATTTCGTTTTCCGATCGCAAAAGTGATCGGTCGTGTCCCTTTTTGCGCTTTTTTTTTCTCTTCTTTAATTAAGTGTAGCAAGTCGGCTACTTTTGTTTCCATTGACCCGCGGTTTAATTCTCCCTCCCCCTGAAAAAAGTGCAACAAACTTAACCATTGTTGTCATAAGAAAAAAAAGGCTTTCCTTCGGATACGGTATAAAATTGTAGGTCCCTTTATTTCGTGCGAAAAATATAACGCACACACCACGAGTGGTTTCGAGAAGCTAGGCCTTAGGCCCTAGGTCCTTTGTGGGCTGTTTGCGCCAAATATTTTTTTTACTTGTTCACAGCACCAGCCCTCGACAGCAACAGTAACGTATAAGCATTATGCTTTTATCCTTTTGCAGGAGTACAGGGTAAATGCCGTCAGGACCAGAAGATTTGTAAGGGGAGAGAAATAAGATTATTGTTCCTGTCTGCTCTCTCGATATAGTCTTACTTCTGTAAAAACACGCATCTCGATCATTAGCCTCACTACAGCTATGGAAGTGGGTGCCGGTTAGCACTTGATATACCTCCTCTTTGGAGGTAGTAAAAGTACCGTCAGGTTTCCGAAGTCTGTCAAGCCAAGTATTGGGTTTCTTCGCTGTGCGTTCGGATCAATCGTCAATCCAGGTCAGATTTCCTAGCTCTGTTAAACAGCTCCTTCATTTTTTTTTTTTAAAAGCTATGGCCTCTTATTCCATCAACGGGTGGGTTTAGCACCGTCAACCTCTTTGTCAGGACAAGCAGCATGGAAAGCCGTTATAACACTGCTGTGTAACATACCAACCACCTCATTTAAGGCAGCACTGTAGTGGATCTTGATAAACGAAAGTTCTATCTTATGCTGTCCTAGATAATGCGTCTCGCACTCCAATCGAATGTTTGTTACTTTATCGAACGTACTCAACAAGCCTCAATAGCGCAAACGACGAGGTGAACACAGTGAGTCAAACTTTAAGACTCTTGAAATGTACCTTAATAGCCGTACAGTCTTTCGAACTGTGCTCAGGTATAAGACAAGCGTTTACGCCTTTGGGTATAAAGATGCATGTGCAAGAACCAATAGTTCTAGGTCTTACAATGCAGATGAAGTCTGAAATCCTAGTTATGCCACTTGCAGTCCCCTTATATACGTACATTAGATTCTTGTACGAGGCCTCCTACACTACGCTTCACTGCAAAAAAAAGAAGACTTAATTAATGTGTAAAATATTTTCACGATAAGATACTTTTCCTTATCCCCAGGCGAAATTCAAGATACATTTCGCAATTTAATATCTCCAGTGGCAATGCGTATTTAGTGTCAACTTACTTCCATTGTCATAGTCAGTGCTCGCCTCCTTCTTTCGGGATGTGTGTGTAGAAAATCCTTCTCGACATCCCCTTCCCAGTAACGAATAACAATAGCCGCACGTTATTTAATATGATGCCATTAAAATTCGTTAACAATATTTTTTGCAGTAATGGCAACAAAATGATTTTAACACAAGCAACCACAATCACAGCCCAGAGAAAGTGTAATAAATCATTCGGGCGTCCTAGTCAACACCCACATCAGTGCCATTATCGTGGAAACCGCTGGCACCTCCTAACATGGTTTGGCGTTGTCTCTATTCGTCTTGTCTGGTAATGAGTTGACTTTGTGAGATGTCAAGTGTGCGCTTGGTCCTTCAATTTAAATACGTTTGTCCGTTGAATTTAGGGCTGCTTCATAGTCGGGACCCTATGTTGGTCAGAAGTATCTATTTATCTATCAGAAGGCTGTTAACGAAATTCATATTCAAGAAGTTTGAAAACTTTTTCGATTTGGGGTGTAACTTTTTGTATTCAAGCAATCAAGGCTCATTGTAGAGATACTAATGCATTATTCTTGTTCCCAATGAAATTGCTTTACGAAAGGATACACTTTCCATTAACATTTCATTGATCGATGTGGTCGAGAGTATTTGAATGTTTTAAATTGTATTTCACATACTCGTACACTGGCTACGAAAAGTTCGAATTAATTTATCATTACGCAGCTGTCGAAGCAAAACTCTTTTTCAAGTGGTTCTCACCTGAAAAAAAAAGACTTACCTTGCTTTTGATGATGATTCAGGGGTGGATTCAAACTTTAGTCAACAAGACCTAACCATAGATAAGACCCGCGACACCGAATAACAAATCGATTGAGGTCGCTTTCTATTTCGTAAAAAGCGGTACCAGCACTCACCACATCAGCACTAAAGACCTGCCACCGGGTACGATCAAAAGCAGAACACTCCCAGAGGAAATATTCTGTAGTATCGTCGTCCTCTTCACAAGTGTCGGAGACCCGAGTGTTGCTTAAGTTGACCACATTAACGTGTTTAGCAAAAGTGGCCTGTTAGGATGCCAAACCCAGCACATCAGTCGCGGTGTTTCTGATGGCATGTTGGCAGCGTTGCCACTGGTCTTCGGCACTTGATGCTGGCGGCATAGGAGTGATTGAGAGATTTCGGGATACGCGTTCAGCGAAAAGTCTGGCGGTCTCTTGCGATTGTAGCTTTTCGACGTTAAATTTTCTCACAGTGATTCTTCTTTGTTGCTCAGTTTGGGATATCCGCATTCGTACCTTGGCTCGGAAGGTCCGGACATCTAGAATACTGGAGGCATGCCTTGCGTCGATCGCAATATAATCAAATTGGTTGATCGTTACATGATCATTGGACCGCCATGTCTGCTTACGAATATTGAGATGAGGAAACCATGTGCTTGCTATGGTGACATTTCGCTCCATAGCGAAATCAATTAGTCCTTAGTCCGTTATCAGACGTGGTGTCGTGTAGGCTATGCTTACCGACTGCCCTACCAAAGACGTCCTCCTTTCCTATTTTGGCGTTAAAATCGCCCAATACGTTTTTAACGCCGTATTTAATATCGTATGTTTTGTCGAGGAAATCGAAAAAACACTCTTTGGTGGAAGGGTCCTTTTCTTCCTTGGGGTACATATTAGGCTTATGTTAACGAATTTAGCACTGATCCGGATAGTCATAATACGCTCGGAAGCTTAAGACTTCTTGCCTAAGTCTGCCACGTATGACAAATCCCCACCCGAATAAGCGTTGCCTGTTGCCTTTGTAGCAATCACCGTAGTAGATGTCACAGTTTTTCATCCTCTTTTTGCCAGGCCCATCCCATCGCAATTCCTGGATGGCGGTAATATCTGCTTTATAGCAGTCTAGGGCCTCTGCTGGTTGTGCTGTACGTGGTCTGTAAAGGAACAGAACTTTCCACGTACAGATCCGAAGGTCGTTGTCCTTATTTCGTTTGCTGGGGTCGTCATCAGTTTTGAGTCATCCTTATCCGAGGCTTTTGGTTGTTTTGGAACCATGACTTTTTGTACGAGGTAGGGAAGTTACCCCGACGGCACAACCCCCAACTTGGAAGGCCAGTTCCTTAATTATTCTCCTAGGACGAGGGTCCGGGTACACCGGTGCCAGTAGTCCACTACAGGAGCATGAGCGCTGCCGGTGGCCCATTAAGGGCTCCTCCGTCGTCATCTCTATTCCAAAGTCTTGACCAATATTGGAAATTCCTTACCGACCTGTGATCCTAGCCACCCGGCTGTCACCGCATGGAGGTTGAGAGTCGGAGTTGGTAGGCCTCAGCTAAGTGAAAACGCTTGTGTTTTGATATGATCATATGCACTATCGTTTGACCAGCCAGAAAGAAAACATGTATGGTTTTGCTTAAATACATTGGCACCTCATGCTGTGAAGGCGTGTTACTCCTGTGATATCTTTGTAGCTCTGCTTCACATCCTTCACTTTGCTTTGGTAGTACCGGCAATCACAGATAAATAAAAAAAAAATAAAAAAAAGGACTATACCAAATATATAAACATTTTATTATTATACGAGTATATGTTACATAAAAGAATTAAAACCGCTAAGTACAACTACCTCCCACTAACGTAATGCTTTAAAAAAAAAAAAACATGAATTTCTTCATCTAATAAAATTTACCGTTCAAGGCTTTCTTAAACTTTGCCAAAGCTTCACGCAGGGTAGTCTGCTTGGTCTCTGGCATTGCCAGATAAATAATCAAAGCAAATACAATTTGAAGTGAACCCAGTGCAATGACGAAGTAACTAAACGAATCTGTTTCCGGGTCAAATGTGGAGCCGATGATAATTTGGACCAGATTTTCGCAAAAGACCGCCGCCAAAATAAAGTATGGCTTGACAGAAATCGAAAATGCCTCCCCGAGATAAGTCGTACTTGCGGGAGCAACCATTCCGGCCAGCAACTGGTAGACCATTATTAGTCCCATCGCCGATCCCATTCTACCAGAACCATACAGAAAGCGATTGTTCGAGAATAAAGATCCAACTGCTATCAATAGTCCGCCGCCAATAAGCATTGCTACTCCTGTTGGTAACCTTCGTCCCAGTGAATCCAGAGAAAATATGGCAAATACGGTTCCCATCATTCGCATGGTTCCATAGAAATAGATTGGCCAAAAGGTGTTGGAATTGTCTACATAATTTGATGCAAGAACATATCCCCATGTAAGTGGCAGAGAGAATGACATCGATACAAGCACTCGGAAGATGCACATCTTTACCATTGGCACTAGTCCGAGTGCGAGGTTCTCAGCTTGTCCTCTAACCTCGTCCTCTTCCAGTAAACGCTTGTTCTCATAGAGCAGTGCATACGTTTCAGTTGTTACTACTGCTGGTCTTTGCAGTCGTCGCAAAGAGTTGATAGCTTCAGATTCCTGACCACGACGCAAGAAGAATGTTGGCGATTCTATAGTCAAGCAGAATGTGAAAAGTAATGCTAGGGCTCCGTACAAAAGAGCTAAGCCGCCTTGCATTTGATTTGAATTAAAATCCCAATTATTCTCCCAGAAGCTATTATAGATTGTCATCACTGTAATGCCTAGTGTGAGACCCACTGATTCAATACTCAGGACAAGACCTCTAAATCGTTTTACCGATTGCTCTGAGCCAGCTGTAATAGCAGGAATTATAGTCAAACCAAATGCAATTCCATCGCAGTAACGAGCAATAGTAACAGCAGCAATGCTATAAGGAGCTGAGATGTACAGGATTCCATTAATCAAAACAAGAGCAGATGCCGAGAACTGTAAGATAAAAAGTTAATGATACTCGTTCCATCGGGTAACTAAGCTACTTACATTGAATATTCGTTTCTGGAACTTATCAGCCAAGAAGGCGGCTGGGATGGCTCCAATAATGACAGCAAGGAACCAACAAATCTGCATATGAGTTCGGACGCTATCACTCATATGTTTCATGTGGGGAGCAAAACCAACACTCCAAGCCAAGCTCATGCCTCCAGATGCAAATATGAAAGTTGCTGCAAAATAGAAAAATAAAAAAAAGTTGTATTTACGAACACTTTGCGTCTAAAGGCTACGTTACACTTTTTGACACATATTCTGAAAACGTCAAAGTTTTGTTTGGTGTCAAAGGATTCGTGAAATTCTTTGGAATGCGAAAGTTGATCCTGTCAATATTTCAGAGTTCTGGTAGCAAACAATCTATTCCGATGAGCTGGTTAATTTTGGCATCCGGTCAATCACCCGTTTGATGCATTTGACACATGTAGCACTTTTATTTTTCATAAAATATCAAACGTCAGGCTGTCAAGTCGTTTGATCTCTGTAAAATTTTCATTTGGAGTCGTTTGCATGAAAGATGTCAAGCATTCGATATTGTGTCAAATCTTCTTCGCTTTTCGTTTACGTTTCTTTCCAATCTTTCTTTCCTCATCCCAAAGGGAAACAAACCACCTGAGCAACCGTCGTCGTACAGGCCGTTGTGCATGCTTAACAGCCTGGGGAAAGTATCAGAAAAAGTATTACGCACAAGACTAGAGCCATACACTGAAGGAGACTCGGGGCTCTCTGCTCGGCAGAACGGCTTTAGAAAGAAGCGAAGCATCATAAGGGCGATAAAGGCAGTGTGCGACATTGTGCGGGAAGCTATCGCAGGGCAAAGATGGAGGGAAAAAGCAGTATTGCGCCGTTGTAACTCTCGACGTCAAAAACGCATTCAACTCAGCCAGCTGAAGCTGGCTAGTTAGAGTGCTTAGCAACCTGCATATACCTTACTATCTGCTGAGTATAATAGGCAGTAACTTCAGCGACTCTTCATTATGACACGGAAGAGGAGTTTAAGACGTACAAAATCAAGGGGAGGAGTTCCCCAAGGGTCAGTGCTAGGCCCAGTCCTAAGGAATACAATGTACGATGACGTGCTAAGAACGCCAAGGCCGAGCGGAGTTGAAATCATTGTCTACACTGATGACATTGCAGTAATCGCCGTTTCAAAATTGCTAGAACAAGTGTCCGATAACTGCAGCCAATCAATAAGGAACGTTAAGGCATGACTATAGCCATCAGGTCTGCATCCGGCAGTTCAAAAGACAGAAGCAGTGCTAATAAGTAGCAGAATAAAAGTAGAACATCTCACTATACATGTCGGTTAGCAAACCATCGAGTCACGTCCATACATCAAGTACGTGGGAGTGCTGCTGGATCACAGGCTAAACTTCAAAGAGCACCTGATGTACGCAGGCGAGAGAGCCTCCATTTATTTATTTATTTATTTATTTTAATGTCGCTGTACAGCTCGTATAGTTCGTGATTGAATCTTTTCCTCCAAAATCCGTCAACGAAAACAGGACAGTTCTCTCGAAGCGACCAAGGATATATTCATCCTCTTTTAATAAAGTCCATGTTTCCGCGCCGTAAAGTAGGACTGTGATGATCAAGGTCTTATATAGAGTCTCCTTAGTTGTTTGAGATAGGGCTTTACTGTTGAATTGCATTATAAGCCCAAAAAACAGGGATGGGCAAGAGTTATTCTTCGCTTGATTTCTGTGCTGAGGTCCAAAGTCCCTTACTACCTCGAAGTTATAGCTGCCCACTGTGACGTTCTGTCCAATTCGTTGTGTTGGCTGTCCTTTCTTGTTGACAGCATATACTTGGTTTTGCCCTCGTTTATCGCTAAACTCATTTTGGCCGCTTCCGCCTCAATGCTTGCAAACGCACCGGTGACAGCCTGCTGAGTTCTTCCGATAATGTCTATATCGTCGGCGTATGCAAGCAGTTGTAGATACTGTTGTGTAGACAATAGTTCGTGTACTACGAATACTTGTTAGTAATCGTATTACTGGTACAGTACCAGAACACCGAAAATGAAGCGCGGATATTTTCAGCCCCTCAACAGACTCATTTGAGGAATAAAACTGTTAAAAAGGCAATATTCATGAACGTTCCAAAGACATCGCGAAGCAGGAGAGGCAGGCATATAAACGCCTGGATCACACAAATGCGACGACATCGGTATTTCATTTGCCGCAGTAACCGAGTGATCCAAAATCGGGAGGGCTGCCGATATTTTCTGAGGTCAAATAGGCGAACCCCACAGACGGATCAGTAGAAATGCGATGAAGTGGAAGGGTTATGATCCCTTGTTTTCGGGCGATAACCTCTCCGCAATGGGGGGAAGAAAGATCAAGGATACAGGCGAACGAAATGGGATTCCTCTGCGGTGTTACTGGAATAACTCTAAGCGATCGAGTGAGAAACACTAGAGTACGCTAAACACTCAATGTTGAGCAGCTACTTCTTCGAACTGAATGATCTATGTTTCGATGGTATGGTCATGCAGTGTACATGTTCCTAGACTAGTTTCCAAGACGTGTCATAATTGCCATGTCATAAGGTAAATTATCACTTGGTGGATCAAGTCCGACATCTTACATGGACTTGCCCAACTTATCGTATGAAACTGAAGAGAGCTGTCAAAGTTAAGGTAAATTATTCGAAGTAAAGTACGTGGGTCTTGTTCATAAATAAATTGGTTATCCACTAGGGTCACATATTATGCTTCAATCACTGATTTGATAATGTGTGGGCAAGTATTAGTATGCGTCACTCCTAATGCAGTAAAATTTGGCCCACAAATATTATCTTATCAGAGGTGAAAGCAACAAACACAACGTAAGACGCCAAAATAACAAATTTGTTGATATCAACGTTTTGTTTATGAGATAATACTTGCTTCAATATAGATAAGTTATGGGAATAAATGCCACCAAAGTGTTTATGTACAATACCATCTGGCTGACCTAAACGTCAAAATGGCAACCTTGTACTTCAACTTGTACGCAAGAAAAATGTGATGATAAGATTCCTCGACAAAACCTAGAATTACTGAAAATGCTCCCACAAGAACTAACCTAAACAGCTGACTGGTACTAGCCACAGGTAGCTTGAACGTTCTTTTACCGTCTGAGTTGACTGTTATCACCATATTCTTAAATTAACTTTATGGGATTGATAAAAAAAAAAGTATAGTAAATGCATTCTTTAGGTAGATAGGGGGTAGTGGGTTCAAAAGAGAACCCAATTAGCGCTATTGTGCGCATTCTGCAGAAGTTGTAGGGACGAAGAGGAAGAAAAGACCACATCAGTCACTTTCCATCGACTTGTGCTGCACTCGCCAACATCAGGAAGGGTACCATCGGTGAATACTTTTTGAACGATCTAAATGACTTCGGCAACAAGTTTCAAGCTAATGGCGTCGGTGACACTTCCTCGAAATGGATAGCAAATTTTTTAAATAGACGATCAATGCAAATTGCATTAGATCCATAAAATAAATATTTTCAACCAATGCTGGTGTTTCCCAGGGCCCTGTCCTATTAACACCCTTCTATGATATCACTCTTGAGTGCATTTACTTATTAACGACACCATATCAAAAGCCCTAAGCTGTGGAGTCACTGATTTGACGTTACCAATAGACCTTAATTCCGATATCGATCCTGTCATCAATTGTAGAGCCAAGGTTAGGTAAGGTTAGGTTGAGTAGGGTTATGAGGTTATCGTAAGATAGATACTAGGTATCAAAGTGGGCCCATCGCTATCCCTAGGGAGCCTCTACGGCAAAAAGACCTAAACCAATTCTCCCTTATGGTACACTTGATTTCCCTACAGAATTAGAAGATGTCATTATTATGGTCCCAGGACCTTACCTCTTCTCGAAGTAGTATCTTCCAAGATGCTTAAGCCTTGTTCTGGCAATGCCTTCGCATTCACAGAATATATGTGTTAAATCCTCCGAAACGTGTAGGTCATTGCAGTACCTGCAAACATTCCTATTTGATAAACGCAGTCTCATAGCAAGCTTCCTTAGAAGACAATGGCTAGAGAGTATTCCTATCGCTGTTCTTAGCCCTGACCTTTCTAGTTTTGTGATCCCCCCAGATTTCCTGCGGTCTAATACAGGCCACAATTGCTTAGACACCTTATGATTATCTTAGTTGGACCATCTTAGATTAGCTATGTTGATGATTCTGTGGCGATTCATTTATTCTTACAGTGCACTACAAACTTTGTACTAACTACTAAGTATTAACCAATATTGTATTAGGCATATACTTGCATTATCACATCTCTATTACATATACAATTACTGTACAATTTACTACCGTACGATATGTCAATTTCTATTAAGTATTGTATCAGAGTACGTCTAACATCCAAATCGATCGGTCGCCTCCTTCCCCGTTTCATTCGAATCCCTATTTTGTTAGTTTTAAGTAATACACGTGAATTATTGAAAAAGATCTTTTCATTAGCCATCCAACCTGATCTCTACAATTCTATCCCGAATAATTCCCCTAGCCCAACACCTTGGTGGTTTAATGTTACCGATTATGTCCCTATGCGGCAGCTCTGCTCTTCTTTTGGCCAACTCGTCAGCTTTTTCATTGCCTTCTATATTGCAGTGTCCAGATACCCAACCTAATCCGAGATGGTTCTGCGTACATAATGCCTTAAGCATTGTGTGGTAATTCCTGACGATCTCAGATTGAGTGATACAAGTCTCTAGCGCCTTTAGCGCAGCCTGACTCTCAATGAAGATGGGGTGATTGAGAGATTTCGGGATATGTGTTCAGCGACGACTCTGGCGGACTCTTGCGTTGTACCTTTCCGACGTTAAGTTTTCTCACAGTGATCCTTCTTTATTGCTCAATTTGGCATATCCGCATTCGTACCTTGGCTACAAAAAAGTAATGATCCGAGTCTATGTTGGCCGCTCCGAAGGTCCGGACATCCAGAATACTGTAGGCATGTCTTGCGTCGATCGCAATATGATCAACTTGGTTGATCGTTACATGATCATTGGACCGCCATGTCTGCCTATGAATATCGAGATGAGGAAACCATGTGCTTGCTATGGTGATATTTCGCTCCACAGGGAAATAAATCGCCCAATAAAATTTTAACGCCGTATTTAGGACATTGCTTGTATGTTTTGCCGAGGAGATAGTAGAAACACTCTTTGGTGGCAGGGTCCTTTTCTTCCGTGGGGGCATGAACACATATTACGCTTATGTTAGCGAATTTAGCCTTGATCTAGATAGTCATAATACGCTCGCTCACATGTCGGAAGCTTAAGACTTCTTGCCTAAGTCTGCCACGTATAACAAATCCTCATCCGAATAAGCGTTGCCTGTTGCCTCTGTAGCAATCACCATAGTAGATGTCACAGTTTTTCATCCTTTTTTGCCCGGCCCATCCCATCGCATTTCTTGGATGGGGGTTATATCTACTTTATAGTAGTCTAGGGCCTCTGCTAATTGTTCGACTGCACATAGTTTGTACCTAAAAGGACAGAACATTCCACGTACAGATCCGAAGGTCGTTGTCCTTGTTTCGTTTGTTGGGGTCGTCATCAGTTGAGTCGTCCGTATCCGAGGCTTTTGGTTGTTTTAGAACCATTAGTTTTGTACGTGCTAGGGAAGCTACCCCGACAGCATTTCTGAACAAATGCAACATGGTATAAATAAAGTAAATAATTGTCAGAAGGACTAACGGTTAGCCCAGCAAAAACGGTAATCATACCTTTCATCAGGAGGCTTAAGCCTTCAAGCACTATCACTAAATAATGTACAAATTGATTTCTCAAAAGAAACAAAGTATTTTGGGATTACTCTAGTCCCCTAGAGGCGAACTCTACATGCGGATCAGTAGAAATGCGGTGAAGTGGGATGGCTATGATCCCTTGTTTTTGGATCATAACCTCGCCGAAATAGGAAGAAGAAGACGACTCTAGACCACAAATTAAACTGGAAACCTCATATAGACAGAACCACTGAGAAGGCGACAAAAGCCTTCTGGGCCTGTTCTAGGTTTTTCGCCAAAAAGTAGGGATTAAATCCAAAAATGATTCACAGGACCTATACCACAATCGTTATCCGGATAATAACCTGTGCTTCGCTAGTATGGTGGAAAAAAAGTTAAACAAGCCGTCACTCGCTCCGCACTCCAGAAGGTGCAAAGACTAGCCTGCGTAGGTATTACGGGCGCAATGCGCACCTGCCCAACAAGGGCATTCATGGTAACCAAGCGGCTAGTGAGCTTGCCAGACTATGTGCCCAATCTCCTAGACCCTTTCTGCGGTCTACCTACCAACCAGATAAAAATAGAGCTATTTCGTTGGGAATGCGAACAAATGCTCTCACATTGGAATGCACAACCTGGCCTCAGGCATTCTAATAAGTTTATTAATTTCTCATAAATGAAATCAGAGACACTCTATCATACCTAAGCAAACAGAATGCTAAGATCCTAACTAACTTCCTAACTGGACACTGGGCCCTCAATTACCATCTTAATAAAATGGGCCAAGTACAATCGGATATGTGTCGTATCTGTCTTGAAGACACCGAAATATCCCATCAGATACTCTGTGATTGCCCAACCATAGCCAGGCTGAGGCTTAAGCACTTTAACAAAAGCTTCACATCACATTCTGTTGTCACCTCTTCTTCAGCTCGAGCTACTCTTAGCTTAATTTATGAACAAGATTTCAACTAGTTTATAAAAACTACCAGAACAACCAACTAGGGGATAGCACAAAAGATCTTTTTAGGTCGCATTGCTTCGGGGGTCATTCTCTGCCATTCGACCTAATAAAAAAAGAAGAAGAAAAATCAACAACCACAGGAGTAACAATGAAACCCTTTAGGCAAACACTCGGAAAAAAAGAAGATCACCAAGTTATCCCTCTTTATCACCTCACTTTCTATCCTTCCTACGCAGGCATCTTAACATACTCGTATATATTAATACATGAACGCGAAACTTCTCGTACATTTTTTTAGTATTTATTATAAAAGAAGGGGGATGAAACTTATATCATTCGAAAGGTACTGTGCCATAGATATGCAGAAAAAAGAAATCAAATGCGTATGCAACCGTTAAGTTAGGTAAATTCCCTCGGTTTTTCGATGACACGCGGTACTAGTACTTTTTAAACCCTCTATTTGCAATCACAAAACTTTCTTCACGCTTGTCACTATATCACTTGAATTTTATAAAAAAAAATTCAAATAGCATCACTATATGTACGAGTATCTTGTGGTATCTAAATCGCGCTTCATGATAAAGCACAGGAGCTCAACCATGGACCGCGTTCCCGATGAAATTTTGTTTACCTGCTGCCAATGTGTTGGACTGTGGCTTATTCCTTTGCGTATCCTCGCACCAGCCATATTTTGGGGGGTTATACACCGGGTCGGACACTACGTAGACTGGTAGAGTTGGCTGTTGTCCAGGTTTCGAGTGCGGATATGTATCCGCCGGTCGCGGAGGGTAAACTCCGTACGAGGGTTGTGATTTCTCCATACTTCTTGATACACGTTTGGAATACCTTTTACTCCGAGTCCGATAGTAGAGTGGAAAACCAATTTCAATCTTAATTTATATCGAGAATAAAATGTTTATCTGCGTTTCTTTCTTTTTTCGATTGTAAAAGTTCTCTGATAACTCACACTCTGAACCAAACAACTGCACGTGATGTTGTTCATTTCAAGTGAACACGAATGGAAGCATATCTTTTGTACAACCTTATTCGGGGGGTGATTCATACGAATTTAGTAGAATTCGCTCTGTCTATACCTACCCTTAAGCTTTGTAAAGTTTATTCAACTTGGTAACGTCATTCTTGGGGAACATTTTGGACTGGGGACAACTGATACGAACGTATGCCCTAATCAGTCAAAGGGTGACGATGGTGGGTATTGTGTTTGTCCGTTAACCGATGTATGCAGAGGAATAGCAGGTATCAGCCAACCGAGTATTAACATTGAAGTTTTTCCCAACCATAGAAAGTTTCCCGCCTGGTAGTATCTAAAATGGACCAGAGTGTCTGAGTGCTCCAGGATTTGGGTTTCTTTAAAAACAGAATAAAAAATAAAATATTCCTTATCAGTAGCGTATAGGTCTTATGTTGATACTGTAGAATTTTTAAGGGCTTAGACTTCCGCAAATGATCGCAAACATCTTAAGAACTATTTGATCCTTTGACGATCGTAATTAGACTAATAGCATTTGTATATCTACAATGTGGTCCAAAATGTATCACTGTATGGGAAGATGCTATATCTTTTGCAAATGGCGGCAACTGTCAGTTTTGTTGCGATATTTGTAAAGTAAAAAAATGCAAAATACATGTCGACAAGCTGCGAAGCTACGCTCACGCTCTCCTGAACCTCAACGACGCAGAGGCCGATTTTCGGTCGAAATTTATCATGAGCGACGAGGCTCATTTCCATCTGAACGGATACGTAAATAAACAAAATTTGTGGTTCTAGGGCACTGAGAATCCACGTATCATTCATGAAGAGCCATTACATCCATTCAAAGTTACTGCAAGGCGCGCCATTTTCAGCTGAAACTGAAAGAGGTAATGAAACGAGTACTCGCCTGGATGGAAGCCCATGGCCTTAGTCTCGCCGCTGAAAAAACAGAGATAGTTCTTCTGACTAGGAAACGGATCCCAACCATTGCCGAGTTCCGAGTAGGTCCAGAAGTTATAATCATCAAACCAGCAGTAAGGTATCTAGGAATCGCCCTGGACTCTAAACTCTCTTTCTGGTCCGATCTGATTAAGTCTGCATCTGAGCGAGCTGCGAAGGTCACGTCATCGCTGAGTAAGCTTATGGCAAATATCGGAGGCCCAACAATGAGTAGGCGACGACTCCTCATGTCCATCACCCATGCCATTCTTCTGTATGGGTGTGAGATCTGGGCAGACGCACTTAGACTTTGGAGAAGTACAGAAAGCAAATTGCCGCAGTACAAAGGCGAGGAGCTCTCCGAGTTGCAAGCTCCTATCGCACAGTGTCGGAACCAGCCGTCCTCGTAGTTTCGGGTGTGACCCCCATCGACCTCCTAGCGACAGAGAGGAAGTACGCCCACGACAAGAAGGCGGAAGTAGGGGCAGAACTGGCAGTCGCTGAAGCGAAAGAGCTTACCAAGCAGGCTTGGCAAAGAAGGTGGAGCGCTGAAACGAGGGGGAGGTGGACAGCGAGGCTGATTACAAACGTCACGGCTTGGACAGAGCGGGAACACGGCGAAGTGAACTACTTGGGACATGGGTATTTCAACCGATACCTCCACAAAATGGGTAAAGTAGAGAGCGCAGCCTGCCAATATGGAGACTCAGCGGAAGACGACGACCTTTTTCGCCTGTAGCAGATGGACAGAGCAGAGGAGTAGACTGGAGTCGGAAATAGGCGATTTTTCCCCGGAAAATGCTATAAGCAAGATGATCTCGAGTACCGACACGTGGAATAGAATATCTTCCTTTATCGAGACGGTACTAAGATCCAAAAAGAGATAGGAAGACGCCAACATTCCCTCACAAATTACATAAAGTAGATAAAAGCCTTACCGGCAAGAATGTATAAAGCCGCACCAGGAGCCGAATATGAAAAAGCCGGTCCCCAGAGGGGAAAGAAAACGACACCAGTCTGAAGTAATGCGATAAGCGGTTCCGGAGTGGATGGTGTCAAGTAGAAAGAAGGGGTTAAAGGTGATTTTTTAGTGAGTAGTGAGTCTCACACTACTAGAAACAGAGCGGGACTGTTTCCCGTGCGCATTAGCGTTTTTCCACTACCCCCTAGGCAAAAAAAAAAAAAAAAGGCGCGCCATTTACGCCGGAGGACTCATTGGGCCTCATTTTTTCGAGGACGCCGTGTGTAACACGGTTACTGTGACTGGTGACCGATACAGAACTACGATCAACGAGTTTTTACAGCCGCAAATTAATGAATTGGGACTAGAGAATATGTGGTTCCAACAGGACGGTGCAGCTGGCGCGACAAAGGATATTTGGAAGGACGTGTTTCTGGGTCACCTAATGTCTCGTTTTGGCGGTTTGCGTTGGCTGGCATAATTGTCCGATTTGTCTGCTCCAGACTTCTTTCTTTGGTGTTTTTTGAAGTCACGGGTCTATGAGAACGAGCCACAGATTTTAGAAGCTCTTAAAGAGAATAACTGACAAGAGTGGGAGAACTTATCGCCCGAAGTTCTCGCCAAAACGATTGAAAATACGGTAAAAAGAGCACAAAAAGTCATGAACAATGGCGCCGCCCACTTGGCCGATGTCATCTTCAAAAAGCAATGGAAAAAAACTATGAAATTATGTCATTTCACTTTAAAGATAGCGTAACAACTACAACTATTGGCACCCCTAAGGAAATTTCAAATTTGATCAACTATAACATCTTTATTTCTAAAGTTATTTGAATCTGTTGTATACCAGAGTTTAAGATATTAAATTTCGCGTTGATTGAGTATTATAAATAAAGATTTAATAATTGAAAATATATTTAAAAATGTCAATTTAAAAAAAACTTACTAAAAACTATAATTATTGGCACACTGAAATAATTATTGGCCCTCTTTAAAGCATAAATGAAAAAATGATGTTTTAATCAATACTTACTTAGTTAGGTGGCGCTACAGTTCGGGGTGAACCTGGGCCTCAACCAACAAGCCTCTCCATTTAGCTCGGTCTTTAGCTAATTGCCTCCAGTTGCGCACTCCAAGTTGGTCGAGGTCCCCTTAAACTTGTGCGCGCCACCTACGGCGATAATTCCCTCTACTGCGTCGTCCCTCGGGGTTAGATTCGAAGACTCTGCGGGCCGGAGCGTTGGTGTCCATTCGCTCTACATGTCCTAGCCATCTCAGACGTCCAATACGCAGTTTTTTGACTAGGTCGATGTCGCTGTACAGCTCGTATAGTTCGTGATTGAATCTTCTCCTCCAAAACCCGTCAACGCAAACGGGACCGAAAATCTTACGAAGAATTTTTCTCTCGAAGCGACCAAGGATATCTTCATCCTCTTTTAATAAAGTCCATGTTTCAGCGCCGTAAAGCAGGACTGGGATGATCAAGGTCTTATATAGAGTCTCCTTAGTTGTTCGAGAGAGGGCTTTACTGTTGAATTGCCTTATAAGCCCAAAAAAACAGAGATTGGCAAGAGTTATTCTTCGATTGATTTCTGCGCTGATTTTGTTTGCTGAATTTATAGCAGAGCCAAGGTAGACAAAGTCCCTTACTACCTCGAAGTTATAGCTGCCCACGGTGACGTTTTGTCCAATTCGTCGATGTTGGTTTTCCCTTCTAGTTGACAGCATATACTTGGTTTTGCCCTCGTTTATCGCTAAACCCATTTTGGCCGCTTCCGCCTCAATGCTTGCAAAAGCACCGGTGACAGCCCGCTGAGATCTTCCGATAATGTCTATATCGTCGGCGTATGCAAGCAGTTGTACAGACTTGTAACAGATTGTGCCTCCGGTGTTGGCTTGTGAGTTCCGCACAATCCGTTCAAGTACAATATTGAAGAAGTCACATGACAGCGCGTCACCTTGTCTAAAGCCTTTTTTGACACCAAAGGTCTCGGTGAGGTCATTACCGACCTTGATGGAGCAGCGAGCGTTCTCCATCGTCAGCCTGCACAGGCGGACAAGTTTGGCAGGGATGTCAAAACTAGACATGGCTCTATAAAGCTCTTCTCTATAGATGCTGTCATAGGCGGCCTTGAAATCGATAAAGAGGTGGTGAGTATCGATTTGGAATTCTTGGGTTTTCTCCAGGATCTGCCGAAGTGTGAAGATTTGGTCGATGGTGGACTTTCCTGGCCTGAAACCGCACTGATAGGGTCCAATCAGGCTGTTGATAAAAGGTTTCAGGCGTTCACACAATATCGCAGAAAAGATCTTGTACGCGATGTTGAGGAGACTGATGCGTCTATAATTGGCGCAGTTGAGGGGGTCTCCTTTCTTGTGGATCGGGCAAACGATGCTGAGATTCCATTCATCAGGCATACACTCCTCTGGCCAAATATTAGAAATGAGTTGGTGTATGCACTCTACCAATTCATCCCCAGCTGCCTTGAAAAGTTCGGCCGGTAAACCGTCAGGTCCAGCAGCCTTGTTCGATTTTAGCTTGGATATTGCTATCCTCACTTCGTTTTGGTCAGGTGGACGGAAATTTTGACTATCATCGTCCATGTTGAATGGTTCATTCTGCCTGACAGCGGGATGTTGGTCTTCGTCGCCGTTATACAGTCTGCAGAAGTAGTTTTTCCATATTCTCAGCACCGACTGTGATTCTACTACGAGGTTTCCATTCTCATCTCTACAGGTTTCTGTACGGGTATTGCTTCTCGGACACGTTCTTTTTACCTTTTGGTAAAACTTCCGTACATTGTTCCTGGAGTATAGACTCTCGATATTCTCAAACGCGCGCTTCTCATGCTCTTTCTTCTTCTTTTGGAGAAGCCGATGTTCTTCCCGTCTCTTTTGCTCGTAGAGCTCACGAGCAGCTTTCGTCTTCCTTTGCAGCGCCGCTTTGTATGCCTCTTGTTTTGCTGCATGCACTCGCCGGCATTCTTCGTCAAACCAGGGGTTTCGCGGTGGTGGGCGAGCGAGACCCAGCATATCAGTCGCGGCGTTTCTGATGGCATGTTGGCAGCGTTGCCACTGGTCTTCGGCACTTGATGCTGGCGGCATACGGGTGATTGAGAGATTTCGGGATACGCGTTCAGCGAAGAGTCTGGCGGTCTCTTGCGATTGTAGCTTTTCGACGTTAAATTTTCTCACAGTAATTCTTCTTTGTTGCTCAGATTGGGATATCCGCATTCGTACCTTGGCTACAACAAGGTAATGATCCGAGTCTATGTTGGCCGCTCGGAAGGTCCGGACATCCAGAATACTGGAGGCATGCCTTGCGTCGATCGCAATATGATCAATTTGGTTGATCGTGACATGATCATTGGACCGCCATGTCTGCTTATGAATATCGAGATGAGGAAACCATGTGCTTGCTATGGTGACATTTCGCTCCACAGCGAAATCAATTAGCCTTAGTCCGTTATCAGACGTGGTGTCGTGTAGGCTATGCTTACCGACTGCTCTACCGAAGACGTCCTCCTTTCCTATTTTGGCGTTAAAATCGCCCAATACGATCTTAACGTCGTATTTAGGACATTGCTCGTATGTTTTGTCGAGGAGCTCGTAGAAACACTCTTTGGAGGCAGGGTCCTTTTCTTCTGTGGGGGCATGAACACATATTAGGCTTATGTTAGCGAATTTAGCCTTGATCCGGATAGTCATAATACGCTCGCTCACGTGTCGGAAGCTTAAGACTTCTTGCCTAAGTCTGCCGCGTATGACAAATCCGCATCCGAATAAGCGTTGCCTGTTGCCTCTGCAGCAATCACCGTAGTAGATGTCACAGTTTTTCATCCTCTTTTTGCCTGGCCCATCCCATCGCACTTCCTGGATGGCGGTAATATCTGCTTTATAGCAGTCTAGGGCCTCTGCTAGTTGTTCGGCTGCACGTGGTCTGTAAAGGGACAGAACATTCCACGTACAGATCCGAAGGTCGTTGTCCTTATTTCGTTTGCTGGGGTCGTCATTAGTTGGGTCATCCTTATCCGAGGCTTTTGGTTGTTTCGGAACCATGCGTTTTTTACGTGGTAGGGAAGTTACCCCGACGGCACAACCCCCAACCTGGAGGGCCAGTTCCTTAATTATTCCCCTAGGACGAGGGGGCGGGTACATCGGTGCCAGTAGTCCACTACGGGAGTATGAGCACTGCCGTTGGCCCATTAAGGGCTCCTCCGCCACCATCTCTATTCCAATGTCCTGACCAACATTGGAAATTCCTTACCGACCTGTGATCCGAATCCGTCGAAGCAGCTCGCGCAAGGTATTCACTAAGTTCAACCTAACTGGAACTATAGACGCCACCGTTGACTCCGTCTAGGGAATTCGTCCGCTGCCGCCTGGAACAGGAAGAAGTGCTCTAGTGAGAAAAGCACTCTTCCCCCCCTCTCTCATTTGCTGCCACCAAGAATCCGCCAAACGGGGTTGGTTACCCATTTCTTGGATTAAGGTACTAGGCACCCGGCTGTCACCGCGTGGAGGTTGAGAGTAGGAGTTGGTAGGCCTCAGCTGAGTGAAAACGCTTGTGTTTTAATCAATGGTTTATTATTTTATTTATGTTTTCAAAACGTTTTATTTTAAATTATAAAATAATAGCTGAATATAGTATCTATAAATTAACAAATACACATATATTTTTTTAAGGAACTGTCATTTACTTTACTGTTTAAAGGAACATAGCTATTTATTTAATTAAAAGAAAATAGATTATCAGGCATTGAGCTGTACAAAATTCGTTAATATATAGTTCTGTAAACAAATGGCTACATAAATATACATATTTTTTTTATAGGAAAACAAAAAAAAAATATTTTGTTCATTGCAAATTTAATTAATTAAAATATTTAAATAAATACTTTTTATATTATTTTTAAAGGAAACAAACAAAAATCAGTTTCTAATTCAATACAAATTTAATAAATTAAATTAATTAAAAAAAATACGTATTTTGTTAAAAGTCAAACTAAATTTCTCCTTAAGCAATATGTATTAATAGCATTCAAGACGTTCGATCTTTTATTCTGTTTGGCAGCCTGAGCATTTTATACCACACATACCGGATCCAACTAATTTTGCCATGAATTTGGTGCAGGAAAAACATATTTAGCCATTGCATACAACGTTTTCTCCAATGTCTTCAGATTGATCTGAAAACAAGTTTTTGATATGGGTTCCGACTATTGGAGGACTCGAAGATCTAATATTTTTTTGCCTGATTTCATCGTATTTTTGGGGGTGGTGGTAACATTTTTGGGGGATTATTTTGAGTTTGACGTTTTGGTGGTCTTTTCATTTTCTTCTTTCAAGTTCTTTGGTCTGTCTTTTCTCCAATCGTGTAGTTTTTCTTTCTTCCTTTTCTTTTTCTCTTGTTTTTTCCTCGTTTCTTCCTCAATCCATGTGGAATTCGTAATAACAAAACGTTTATTATTTTTCTTGGTTTTTGTACCCTTTCGGAGCGGTGTTTCTGGCCAGTTCAAAATGTCATTCACATCTAGGAAAGCAGTACTTTCCTGGGGTAATGTCTGGATATTTAAATATTCATTATCAGGGTTGATATTGTCATTGCCAGAAAGGTTGATCGGAAAAACGTTTTCGATTTGGGTGTCAGAATATAAATAATCATTAATTTCACTTATGTTTATCGAAAAATCTGAAATTTGATCTGTCTGTGTAGATCGCAAATGTTTTTCTTTCGTCCGATTTGCTAAACTCATTTGAATTGAAAAACGTGTAAAGTTCATGCAATTTCGAAAAATCCTCGCTATAATCGCTTTTTACTTACTTACTTACTTACTTAGATCCTTTAACCCCTCGGGGGGCATAGGGCGTCAACCACGCCTGCGCGCCATCGTGTTCGAAGTTCTGCAACGCGTTTGAGCTGCCTCCAACTCATTCCTAAAGAGCTCGATTCCTCCTCAACTGTTCTGCGCCACGTTTGCCTAGGGCGTCCCGCTATTCTGCCTGCCTGGGTGAGCGGATTCCACTGCATGGCGTATTTCGCAATGGAGTTGTCTTCGCGCCGTAGGGTGTGTCCAATCCATTGCCACTTTCTTCTTCGTATAGTAATGCTTATAGGTTCTTGGCCTGTTCTCAGATAAAGTTGTTCGTTAGAGATGCGGTTCGGCCAAAAAATCCTCAAGATGATTCTTAAGCATTTGTTTACAAAGACTTGCAGCTTCCGTGTGTTAATGGTGTCCACCTTCCAAGTACTGCACCCATAAAGCAGCACTGATTCTACGTTGGAGCGGAACAGTCGCAGCTTGGTTCTTAAGCTGATAACATTGCTTCTCCAGATTTTAGATAGCATTCCGAACGCAGCTTTAGCCTTCCCGATTCTGCTGCACACATCCAGTTCGGTGCCACCGCGATTAGCCGAGACCACACTTCCTAAATAAAGAAAGTTATCAACTTTCTCGACTTCCTGTCCGGCAATGTTAAGTTGAGCGCGGTTGTTAGAAGAAGTGCTCAGGGCTTTTGTTTTGGCTGTGTTTACTTTTAGCCCCACTTTGTTTGCCTCAGCTTCTAGATTTTGGGCCATCAGATGAAGATCCATTATCCGATGAGAAAGTAGACAAACATCGTCAGCGTAATCTAGGTGTTTAAGGTAAGATGTCATAGTCCAACGAATTCCATAGTTGCCTTCCGTCAATGCTGCACGGAGTACATCGCTGATAACCACCAAAAACAATAGTGGTGACAGTATGCACCAAATCCTCCGACACCTTACCATTGTGCACGACGTGACACTTACCGCCCTCGTATGTAGCCTAGATAATAGCTATACGTTTTTCCGGGATGCTTCTCCTGCGCAAGGCCAACCAGATAGCATCTCGATTCAAGCTGTCGAAAGCCTTCTCAAAGTCGATAAACAGTAGATGTAGCGGAGACCTATACTCACCGCATTGCTCGATTATGATCCGTAAGGTGTTTATGTGGTCGATGCAGGAGGATCCAGCGCGAAAGCCTGCCTGTTCGACATCGAGAGTTGAATCTAAATGTTCTTTAATTCGTTCTAGAATTATTTTAGCTATTATTTTAGCCACGGCTGGAAGAACGCATATACCTCTCCAGTTACCGCAATCCATCAAGTTTCCCTTCTTTGGAAGTTTAATGATCATCCCCCTTTTCCACTCCTGTGGAAATTGTTCACTATCCCAAGCTCTCCGTATTAGGGGATGCAGCAAATCTGCCGATGTATTTGGCGCCGCTTGAAATAGCTCGGCAGGGATGCCATCAATACCCACCGCCTTGTTCTTCTTGAGGGACTTGATTGCTGTTATTATCTCGGTTTTACTGGGAGGGGCGGTGCGAATTCGGGAATTTGTTGCTTCGAACTGCTCATTCGAATTCGAGATCATACCGCCATCGTCTATGTGATTTAGCACTGTAGCAAAATGTTCTCTCCATCTAGTGAGCTGATCCTCATCCGAAATCAGAAGGTTACCGTCTAGACTCTTCACTGGATGTTGTTTGGAGTTTCGACCACCGATGAGCTCCTTAGTGATGCTATACACAGTCCTACTGTCGCACCTACTCGCTGCTTCTTCAGCCCTTGAGGCCAGTGAGTTGATATATTGACGTTTGTCACGTCTCACACTACGCTGCACTTCTTTCTTCTTCGCACGGTATTGGGCTTCAAGCTCGGTTCTCTCTACTGCTGAGGCCGCTGCAATCCGAGCCTTGATTGCTGTACGCTCATCGATCCGTCTCCAGGTGTCTGTAGAAAGCCATGTGCGGTGGTGTTTCTGCTTTTTACCGACATACGTGCGTGCCCCAGTCGCAAAAGCATTTTTCACAGCACTCCAGTGGTCATCCATGTTCTCTATGCTGCTGATTGCTTCTGCTTCTAAGGCAAGATGGTCCCTGAACTGTTGACGCACTTGGGGAACCTTGAGCCTGTCGATATTAAACCTGGTGATGTTAAGTAGGTTTGAGCGGTTGCTGTTGACGGATGCAGTACGAAGGCGTAAATGAGCTACCATAAGATGGTGATCTCGTTCTAGTCCGACGTCAGCTCCACGTCTGTTTCGGACGTCCAGGAGATAATTTCTAAAGCGGCGACTGATCGCAATGTGGTCGATCTGGTTAGATGTTCGCTGCCTATCAGTAGAGACCCAACTGATTTTGTGGCAGGTATTATGCTTAAACAGCGTACCTCCGATGACTAGGCGGTTGGTATTGCAGAAGTCCACAAACCGCTCACCGTTATCATTACGGTCTCGCACGCCGTGAACTCCCATCACGTGCTTAAGCATGGTGTTGTTGCTACCCACCTTGGCATTGAAATCTCCCATCACCATTACGATGTCCCCATTAGGCGTTTGGTTGTAGGCGGCGCCTAAGTGGCTATTTTGTTTTGAAATCAGTTTACGATTTTAAATTACGATTTTATTGGTTGGTTTTGTAAGCATTGATTGCTACTTAACTTTTGTTGTTTACCTCGCTTTAGGGGGTTTTACACTTGTATCGATGCCACAATTAAGGAATGCGGTCAACCTATGAGGTGTGAGATATCAGACCGCTATAAAAATCATCCTTTTCGTCCTCAGTCGCGTCTAGAGTCGGAGCATAACACTGTATGATGGTAATTTTTCTAACTCTACTCTGGAACCTAGCCGTCAATATCCGGTCACTATGGGGTTTCCAGGATATGAGGCTACTACGTGCTGCTGGAGTTAGCATGAGTCCTACTCCGGAACTCCGTGCACTTCCAGCTGGTTTACCAGAGTAGAGCATGACAGTGTTTTTTGTTGGGGAGATGAATTCCCCAGCATCGAACCATCTTATCTCGCTCAGCCCTAAGATGTCTATTTTATACCTTGCGAATTCGCGTTCTAATTGGAGGAATCTGGCGTTATAAGGCCCTTCCTTGAGTGAGTCCAGGAGGGTCTTAATGTTCCAGAATCCGATCGTTGTCCGTGTCCGATAGCCAAAGGTCATCATCAAATTATCCGTCCGTATCCGAGGCGTTGGTTTTCGTTTCGGAGCAGTAAAAGTTTTGACGGTTGCGGCTCGCTGGGCCACAGACCAACCGACACTTATCCTGTTTTTTGGCGCAGGAAGCTCGCCATTCGTCCTCTCCCGTTAGCAATTTCCGAAGAAATCCCCAGATGGCACCACGAGGAGGTGGGAGTAGGGCTTACTAACAGAGCTGCTAGGTTTTCGGCTGCAGTGGCTCTTTCTCGTTACTTAGCGGACCAACACCTATCGGGAGATGCTGCCCCTACGAGGCCTTTGTTAGTCGTTTGCCATCCAGTCTTACGAATGTCGTCCTTCAATCTTTTATACGGGTATATGATCATCGGAGGACACATTACTCCTAAAGCGGAAAACGAAAACATGACCGTCAAATTTGCCTTAGTCTGCCCTCTTTCAATTTTATATATATTTTTTGCTCCTTTTGCACTTAGGACAGATTTTGCTTTAGGGCAAAGGAAAAAAATTGTTTCGTCACCATTGAATACTCGGCTTGGATCTTTAAGTATTGCACGCGAATTATTTTCAACCAAATACCTTTCTATGGAATCAAACCACCCAAATATATCCGTAACAGCTACATTAGCACTAGCCAACGACACAGGATCAACTGTCCGAAACGTTAAATTCGGATGTTGATTTAAAAACGATTTAAACCAACCTTTTCCTGGAATCCCGTCAATACCAAATGGATGTTCCCTCTCATTTTGTTGCCAAAAGTCTTGAACAGCATACAGGACGTCTTCTTTTCGCTTGGGGAATCCTTTTCGCTGGCACACTTTCACCCATTCTACGATTACAAACTCTTCCTCATCTGTCAAAACTGTGGACAGGCCTGGACGGATTTTTTTTTAAATTAGAGCATAAGCGAAATTGTAGAGTTGATCTAGGAATGCTGAATTTTTTTGAAGCAGCTTTTATGGAAATGTTTCCGCTTTTTATATCAAGCAAGGCTTTTTGAAGATCGTTCTCATCGTATTTAAGATTTTTTTTCGGCATTTTGTTCAAACTAAAATGAATAACGGTTGAAAGATACAACTATTGGCTCTCATAAAAGTACAACTATTGGCAGTGCCAATAATTGTAGCTGCATAGGATGTTATTATTGGCACCCCCTGCCAATAATTGAACCCTAATTTTTTCTACAGCCAATTATTGGCACCCCTTTTATTAATAAAATGATTACCTTTTTTACAAAATATATTTAAAAGCGACTTCTTTAACGTATAAAAAAAGTTTTCATTAAAAAATATAAAAGGAAGTAGTGATAAAAAACTTACAAAATTATAGGTCCTTAGTGAAAACAAAGGAAGTTTTGAAGATTTTTTTTTTTGTCGCACGTGTTTTCACTTTCACTTATAAAAGAGAACTAAAAAGGAATATCTCCAAACTAATGACGGAAAAATGTGAGAAAAATGTGCAAGTTCAAAACAAAAAATAAATTGACTATTCGACCAAGGGCTATTGAGAAAATCACTGTTGAATGATGGGATGCCAATAGTTGGGTCAAAAATTTGGGGTGGCAGTAATTGTAGTCGTTACGCTATAGCAAATCGGATGAGTGTTTGTGCCACCCTGTACTTCTTTCAGATTCTCAGATCCATGTTACATCCCCGATGAGTTTTCGACAATACCACACATCAGCATCGCACTCCTTTCATGGCTATTACTTCCCGATCAGTAGTTCAATACATGTGGTCTAACCAACTTAATCTGCTGCGATCGGGTTAGGACGAGATTGTTTTTCTTTTCATATGACTAAGACTTCTTATGAAATTCGTTTAAAATTATCGACAACGATTTATTAATAACGATCGATAAATACAATTTTAAGCACCTGATGCGTAAAATTTGCCAAAATTACTCCAAATTTATGGCGGGGTGTATTTCCGCTTTTTCTTTCTTTTATTTGGCATTGTGTGACCTTGTCATGTGCTTGTAGGTTTTGTAAGAATATCCTTATCGGATATATTTTTTAAAGTGGGATGGGTTTTGTTAGAAATTTAGAATCAACTTCGGGCTCGCTGGTTGTTGTTATAGATTAGCTCCTCAATAACATACTTGGTTGAAATAATTCGTTTAATTTTTTTGGTTGATAAGATACAATTTGTGGGCCAACATTGCGATTTCAGACAAAGTGTTCTATTATATATGCTAGCACATAGGATGACTGAAAGCCAATAAAAAAAAACCAATAAATAAAAAGGAAAGATTAAGAACGTGAAGTAAATCAGGTGGTCTCAGATGACCCCTTAAGAGGGAGCGCAATGCTGCTACGGCCATTACCGGCCAGCATTTCTACAGAAATAGTATTGAAATCGTGACTTTAGAATGAGAGTACAAGTATTTCAGGTAGTGGTAGGGAATGGACTCTCATGCCCAAAACAAAGACAGATATTCCACAAATGCGCGAAACAACCAACTCCTAGTACCCAAAGAACAACGGTGGATACGACAAACGGAGAGCAGCAAAGAATACGACAGCGAAGAAGTTCAGCCAAATAGAAGCCTACGAAACTGTCGAACCAGACATCTGAACTGGACCACAATAAGGGTGCGCGCTAGTAAAAAAAAAAAAAAAAAATCATCACATTTCGATGCTTTAGTTATAAACGCGAATATGCTTTGGAAGGCCAAGACTGAACCCGAACTCAAGGAGCTGGGCCAGAGCGTGAACGATGTAGGGAAAACGACCAAAGGAGACATGCTTCTGCAACTTAAGAGATCTACTGACCGCTTCCAAAACAAAGTTGAACACTGACGCATCACGTAGTAATTGAAGAGAAAGTTAAGACTTCACCGAACGTTTTCATAGGGCTTAGGTTAGGTTAGGTTAGGTAAGGTAGGGTTATGAGGTTATCATAAAACACCAGGCACCAAAGTGGGCCCATCGCGATCCCTAGGGAACCTTCACGGCAGAAGACCTAAACCCATTCTCCCAAGCAATTAATCTCTCTACCGAATCTGAAAAGATCTTTGTTATGGTTTACTGATCTCACCTCTTCAAGGTTATCGAAGAAGTATCTACCAAGGTGCCGTAGCCTTGTCCAGGCAATTCCTTGACATTCACAGAGTATATGAGTTACATATATCCTCTGAGACATGTAGGTCGTCGCAGTACCTACAAACATTCGTATCGGATAACCCTAGTCTCATGGCATGCCTCCTTAGGAGACAGTGGCCAGAGAGTATTCCTATCACTGTTCTTAGCCTCGATCTATCTAACTTGATTATCTCCCCAGATTTCCTGCGATCTAACACAGGCCACAAGGCCTTAGACACCCTGTGACCATCTAAGTTTGACCATCTTAGATTAGCCGTGTCATTGATTTTATCCCGAAGAATTCCCTTAGCCACGCACCCTGGTGGCTTAATACTACCAATTATATCGCTACGTGGGAGCCCCGCTCCTCTTTTAGCCAGCGCGTCGGTTTGCTCGTTGCCTTCAATATCGTAGTGTCCAGGTACCCAACATAATCTGACATGGTTCTGCGTACATAATGCACTAAGCATTGTGCGGCAATTCCTGATTATCTCAGATTTGGTGACGTAAGACTCTAGCGCCTTTAGCGCAGCCTGACTCTCAATGTAGATGGCGATATTCTTATCGGATATTGATCCCATCTCAAGTAATTCCGCAGCTTTAAGTGCAGCTAGGGCCAGCTGTAGGTTCGTATTTCTCGAGTAAATACCTGACCCCGTGCCCTCATTGCTCTTAGAACCATCTGTGTATATTGCAATCTCGTTGTGAACAGAGACTGTCTTCCTTCGCCAGTCCTCTCTAATTGGATACAGTACTTCGTATGGTGTGTCGAAGTCTAAGGTGCCAAGTATATCGTCCGATTCGTCAGGGATTCCGGGAAAAGATTCCTTGAGAATGGAGCGGTGTCCTGTGTTATTAGTCCTGAAGAGACCAACGTTAGTGAGCCGAAGCGCACTGTTGCCCGCTTGAAATTTAACTTGTAGGTCTAATGGTAAAAGATACAGAAAGATCTCGACTGCAGCCGTAGGTGTTGTGCGTAGAGCACCTGTGATGGCAATGCAAGCTGTTCATTGTACCATGGCCAACATATCCCGTGTGCTTTTCGTATTCGTTGCCTTCCACCACACAAGAGCCCCATACGTGAGAATGGGTCTGACTACCATGATGTATAGCCAGTGCATCATTGCGGGCTTCAGGCCCAATTTTTTCCCCGCGGTCCGCTTACAGATGAAAAGAGCATTATAAGCTTTGCGGACCCTTTCCTGTATGTTAAGTTTCCAATTTAGTTTCCTATCCAGCATTATCCCAAGATATCTAGCGCGATCCGAAAGGGAAAGCTCCACCCCTGCTAGCTTAGGCAGTTTTAAGGGTGGTATCTTGTATTTTTTACTGAAGAGTACCAATTCGGTTTTATCCGGGTTGACGTGTAGTCCACACCTTCTAGCCCATTTTCCAAGACTATTAAGAGCTGATTCCATAATTTCACTTAATGTGCCAAGGAACTTGCCCTGAACTAAAATCACCACGTCGTCCGCGTAAGCAGTGACGCTTATGCCTGTATTGCTTAGTTCTTTAAGTATCCCATCGATGACTAGAACCCAGAGGAGGGGTGAGATAACGCCTCCCTGGGGAGTCCCCCTGGTAATGGATTTTCTTATTGAACTGTTTCCAATAGTGGAGTTAATGTTTCTAGTGCCGAGCATATTGCAGATCCAATTGGGAATGCTATGCTCGACATTCATAGTTTCCAGGACCTGTTTGATGGCCCTTCCTTCTACGTTATTGAACGCACCTTCTATATCTAGGAAGGCTGCTAGTGCGAATTCCTTATAGTGAAGGCTAGCTTCTATCTTCCCTACTACGTCGTGTAAAGCTGTTTCCACCGATTTCCCCTTTAAATATGCATGCTGGGCTTTGCATAGAATGCCGTAGCAATACTTACTTCTGATGTGAATATTAAGAAGTCTTTCAAGTGTCTTAAGGAGGAATGACGAGAGAAATATGGGTCTGTAGTCTTTCGCTGAAGTGTGGCTTGGTTTACCCGCTTTAGGTATGAATCTAACCCGCACTTCCATCCATGCCACTGGTATGTAACATGACCTTAAACAATGTTTAAAAATTTCCCTAAGCCTGCTTCTGACCTTGGCTGGAGCTTTTTGCAGCATAGTTGGCAAAATTCCATCAGGGCCTGGTGCTTTGAATGGTGCGAATGACATAATAGTCATCGCAGATTCTTCCATGTAATGAGATTCTCTACGTCGTCCCCTACTGACCTACCATTATACGAGTAGCTATTAGTAGTAGAATCCATTGGCGATCTACTTCCTGGGAAGTGAGCTTCAATTAACGTTTCTAAAACTTTTGCAGAGGGCTTACTGGGTATAACCATTGGCCATCAAGTCACTGCATAAAGTCTATATAACCCACAGCGGCGCTCCAAACCATGCTCCATCTACTTTCGATTGACATCGTCAGTAACTTACTTACTTAGATCCTTTAACCCCTCGGGGGGCATAGGGCGTCAACCATGCCTGCGCGCCATCTTGTTCGAAGTTCTGCAACGCGTTTGAGCTGCCTCCAACTCATTCCTAAAGAGCTCGATTCCTCCCCAACTGTTCTGCGCCACGTTTGCCTAGGGCGTCCCGTTATTCTGCCTGCCTGGGTGAGTGGATTCCACTGCATGGCGTATTTCGCAATGGAAATACCTTCACGCCGTAGGGTGTGTCCAATCCATTGCCACTTTCTCCTTCGTATAGTAATGCTTATAGGTTCTTGGCTCGTTCTCGTATAAAGTTGATCGCTGGAGATGCGATTTGGCCAAAAAATCCTCAAGATGATACTTAAGCATTTGTTTACGAAGACTTGTAGCTTACGTGTGTTGATTCTACGTTGGAGCGGAACAGTCGCACCTTAGTTCTTAAGCTGATAACATTGTTTCTCTAGATTTTGGAAAGCATTCCGAAGGTAGCTTTAGCCTTCCCGATTCTGCTGCACACATCCAGTTCGGTGCCACCGCGATTAGCCGAGACCACACTTCCTAAATAAAGAAAGTTATCAACATTCTCGACTTCCTGTCCGGCAATGTTTAGTTGAGCGCGGGTATTAGAAGTGCTCATGGCTTTTGTTTTGCCTGTGTTTATTCTTAGCTCTACTTTGTGTGCCCCAGCTTCTAAATTGTGGGCCATCGGATGAAGATCCATTATCCGATGTGAAAGTAGACAAACATCGTCAGCGTAATCTAGGTGTTTAAGGTAAGATGTCATAGTCCAACGAATTCCATAGTTGCCTTCCGTCAATGCTGCACGGAGTACATCGCTGATAACCACCAAAAACAATAGTGGTGACAGTATGCACCCTTGACGTACTCCACTTTGGACTTCAAAATCCTCCGACACCTTACCATTGTGCACGACGTGACACTTACCGCCCTCGTATGTAGCCTAGATAATAGCTATACGTTTTTCCGGGATGCTTCTCCTGCGCAAGGCCAACCAGATAGCATCTCGATTCAAGCTGTCGAAAGCCTTCTCAAAGTCGATAAACAGTAGATGTAGCGGAGACCTATACTCACCGCATTGCTCGATTATGATCCGTAAGGTGTTTATGTGGTCGATGCAGGAGGATCCAGCGCGAAAGCCAGCCTGTTCGATATCGAGAGTTGAATCTTAATGCTTTTTTATTCCTCCCAGAATCATCCTAGCTATTATTTTGGCTGCAGCTGGAGGAATACATATACCTCTCCAGTTACCGCACTCCATCAAGTTTCCCTTCTTTGGAAGTTTAATGATCATCTCCCTTTTCCTCTCGTGTAGAAATTGTTCGCTATCCCAAGGTCTCCGTATTAGGGGATGCAGCAAATCTGCCGATGTATTAGGCGCCGCTTGAAATAGCTCGGCAAGGATGCCATCAATATCCACCGCCTTGTTCTTCTTGAGGGACTTGATTGCTGTTATTATTTTGGTTTTACTGGGATGTGCGGTGCGCATTCGGGAATTTGTTGCTTCGAACTGCTCATTCGAATTCAAGATCATACCGCTATCGTCTTAGTGGGTTAGCACTGTATAGCAAAATGTTCTCTCCATCTAGTGAGCTGATCCTCATCCGAATTCAGAAGGTTACCCTCTAGACACTCCATTGGGTGTTGTTTGGAGTTTCGACCAACAATGAGCTCCTTAGTGATGTTGTAAACAGTCCTGCAGTCGCACCTACTCGTTGCCAGTGAGCTGATATATTGACGTTTGTCACGTCTCACGCTACGCTGTACTTCTTTCTTCTTCGCACGATATTGGGCTTCAAGCTCGGTTCTCTCTACTGCTGAGGCCGCTGCAATCCGAGCCTTAATTGCTGTACGCTCATCGATCCGTCTCCAGTTGTCTGTAGAAAGCCATGTGCGGTGGTGTTTCTGCTTTTTACCGACATACGTGCGTGCCCCAGTCGCAAAAGCATTTTTCACAGCACTCCAGTGGTCATCCATGTTCTCTATGCTGCTGATTGCTTCTGCTTCTAAGGCAAGATGGTCCTTGAACTGTTGGCGCACTTGGGGAACCTTGAGCCCGTCGATATTAAACCTGGTGATGTTAAGTAGGTTTAAGCGGTTGCTGCTGACGGATGCAGTACGAAGGCGTAAATGAGGTACCATAAGATGGTGATCTCGTTCTTGTCCGACGTCAGCTCCACGTCTGTTTCGGACGTCCAGGAAACAATTTCTAAAGCGGCGACTGATCGCAATGTGGTCGATCTGGTTGGATGTTCGCTGCCTATAAGTAGAGACCCAACTGATCTTGTGGCAGGTGTTTTTTCTAAACAGCGTACCTCCAATCACTAGGGAGTTGGTATTGCAAAAATCCACAAACCGCTCACCGTTGTCATAACGGTCTCCCACGTCGTGAACTCCCATCACGTGCTCAAGCATGGTGTTGTCGCTACCTACCTTGGCATTGAGATCCCCCATCACCATTACGATGTCCCCATTAGGCGTTTGGTTGTAGGCGACGCCTAAGTGGCTGTAAAAATCATCCTTTTCATCCTCAATCGCGTCTTGACTCGGAACATAACACTGTATGATGCTCATTTTTCTAACTCTACTCTGGAACCTAGCTGTCAATAGCCGGTCACTATGGGGTTTCCAGGATATGAGGCTACTACGTGCTGCTGGAGTTATCATGAGACCCACTCCGGAACTCCGTGCACTTCCAGCTCGTTTACCAGCGTAGAGCATGATAGTTCTTTTTGTTGGGGAAATGTATTCCAAAACATCGAACATCTTATCTCGCTCAGCCGTAAGATGTCGATTTTATACTGTACGAATTCGTGCTCCAATTGGAGGAATCTGGCGTAATAAGGCCCTTCCTTGAGTGAGTCCAGGAGGGTCTTAACGTTCCAGAATCCGAACGCTGTCCCTGTTTGATAGCCAAAGGTCGTCATCAAATTATCCGTCCGTATCCGAGGCGTTGGTTTTCGTTTCGGAGCAGTAAAAGTTTTTACGATTGCTGCTCGCTGGGCCACAGACCAACTGACACTTGTCCTGGTTTTTGGCGCAGGTAGCTCGCCATTCGCTCTCTCCCGTTAGCAATTTCCGAACAAATTCCCAGATGGCACCACGAGGAGGTGGGAGTAGGGCTTACTAATAGAGCTGCTAGGTTTTCGGCTGCAGTGGCCCTTTCTCGTTACCGACGCCTATAGGGTGATGCTGCCCCTACGAGGCCTTTGTTAGTCATTAACCATACATCGTCAGTAAACAAGTGGCTATAAGCTCAGCAATAAGACTGAGAGGCTACAAGCAATGGAAGGAGCAACACACGGGGCACGCCAAAATACAATAGTTTCAATATACTGTGATATCCCCAATTTCACTGACCACCTGCCCACTGAATATGACTTCAAGAGGGGCTACATACAAAAAAACTGAGTGGATGCCACGCGATGTCCTATACAACAGATCGCTGGCAATTTTCACGGATGGGTCCGAAACCAAGAACGGAGTCGGTGCCGGAATCTTCTCAGAAGACCTGAATATACACCTCTCTTTTAACCTTCCAAACAATTGCAGTGATTTTTAAGCCGAAGTTATCGCTCTTCGCCAAGCTAGCGGCTAATACACTATCAACATCGGATGGTGCTATCTACGTCGATAGTCAAGGAGCCATCAAATACCATGCGTCCAGAACTACGAGATCTAAGGCAGCCCTGCCGTATCCCTCTTAACGAGATAGCTGGACAGTACAACCTCACCCTTTGCTGGGTGCCAGGTCACTGTGACATACCAGGGAATTGTACATCTGTCTGTCACGAACTGTCTCAACAAGGCTCCTTTGGTGCAAACAGTGCAAGCACTATAGACATCGAGGCGCCAACGTCTTATATTAAGCACCTTATTCAAACCGACGCGGAGAAAGCGGCCATTGCAATACCACCAGACAATTTTGGCCAACACTCAACAAATCTAGGTCCATCGGGCTCTTGAAACACAAGAGAGGAACCCTCTCCAAAATAGAAAACGTTCTCACCGGGCACTGCGTGATCGGAAGACATGCCCAATGACTATGACCTACAACGATTTCTGCAGAAGCTGTAGAGATGAAGAGGAGGAAGAGACCGTCAGTCACTTCCTATGCGCTTGTCCTGCGCTCGCCAACATTAGGAAGGCCACCCTGCGTGAACACTTTTTCCACGATCTAAGTGATCTCAGCAATGCCTACACGGATAAAATCAAAGCATTTATACAACGAAGCAAAAGGTTCCTAGAATAAGAGGGTGACCCACACATCTTACACATCGGCAGTACAATTGACCTACTTCTGGTCTAAGCAAATATATACTTCTCATTGGCGTTACTCCTCCAAATAACAAGTTAGGCCGGAGCTACAGCTCGACATTAAAATATTTTTTTAAATCTCCTCGACAGCATCCTGAGATGAGCCAGTCGCTTAAGAGAGAATCCTGCACTAACATCTAACCTCATCGAAGACGGGTAACTGAAATACTACCATACATTTTTTTTAACAACTCAGAAGGCTGGAAATTTGCCCATTTGGGCGTCCTACCCTTCCACCAAGGACATATATTTCAAGAAGTTTACATTCTCCAGTAAGTTAGTAGCAGAATCAATATTGATATGAAGACATCTTGAGTTGCTGGCTCAGCGCTATAGGCTGGCCTTTCCCAAGAAAAGATAATAAAGCAGAAGGAAGACTTACGCAGCTCTATGCCCGTTTTGCAGCCATCTGCCTACGAGATCGTATTCCGATAGACAACGTTTGAGCCCCTTGTGCGGATGACTACGATATAATTGATAAATGATATAATTGATCTAGGCATCCTCTGCTCCACTGACATGCAAAACTCTCTGCTTTCTTTCAGGAGCTAGGCATACATATGTATCTACCTATAGTGAGGTATGACGAGCACTGGAATCTGAATTTGATTGTTGCTCTACCATTCCCAAACACATTTGGAGCAGTCCCAACCAATCGCCACTCATCGTCCGAATGTCCTACCGCAATGTCTATCATTGACCTAACCTTCAAGGACCCACAATACTTACATTACTCAGTTCATGTCTGAGCATACATCAGCGCAGGGAAAACGCTTTGTTTGCGGAATATTATCCAATTTAAACGTCCGCCTCTGTCCCGAAGGACACGCACAGCTATACACTTTGCGTCTGCAGGAATAGGCATGGAAATTTACATTTCGGCAAAGAATTCGATATATTGAACTAAAAATAGATGCCTGGGGATCAATTCTGCCGAATGTAGTCGTAGCCGTCGCTTATGCTGATGCCTTCCAACGAATATTTGCAAAGTTTTGCATGTTCTCATTCAAATTGTTGGTCCTTATCGAAACGTTTGTATTGTCCGATGATGTGTTGGACGATGGATGCGGATACGTTCTTTGGTTTCTTGTTATTCTTGGAATCACATTCGAATGTTAAACTGCTATTCGAGGTTGAAATGGCTTGTAGGGGCGCAAGGCTGTTATCAGGAAAAGAATTTGTCTAGGAATAAATTTCTGTTGGTGGAGATTTAATTTTTTTATTTTTCTTCAATCTAAATGTGAAGGACGGTGGTTGAAGTTCAACTGACGTATTATTCAAACATGCATTTCTGGATTGTGATTGATGGGACAAAGAAACTGGTTAGACTGTCATAATTCATACAGCTTGAGTACCCATCAATATAGGAACCATATTTGACAGTTTCTGTATTGATGGGTAGTCATATATCCTCTGATGTAGTTCATACTTTGCACACTGATGGCCTCTGTAATAGATTGTTTTCACTTTGAACATTCACTGAATGAGGAAATGGTGGGAAGAATTTTAATTTATGCAAGTTTAGATTAGTTGTAACATCAAAGACGTGTGTTACAATCGCTTAAAGTAGTTAATCAGGTTGCAGTGAGGCTGGTTTCTGCTATGGATCCTCCTGTGCCGACCATTCATTCATTTATTCGTTCATTCGTATTTGGCGTAACAGCTCGTTAAGTGCCTGGGCCTAGCTTCTCGCAATCACTCGTGTTGTGTGCGTTATATTTTTCACACGAATGGAAGGGACATTCAGTTTAGTGCCGTATCTGAAGGGCAATATGTTTTGAGAACCTTTCTCGTGACAACAACACTCTCGGATGTTTGCCAGACGTTCGCGAGAGGTAGGACCATAAAAATACTAACCACTTGCGCCCCGGCGCTGAGAGACTTACTCTTTACTCACTAAAAAATCACCTTAACACCATTTCAACTTGACACCATTCACTCTCTAGCCGCTTAAGCATTATGTCGGAGTGGTGTCGTTTTCTTTCCCCTCTGGAGAACTGCTTTTTCATGTTTATCTTCTATTGCGAGTTTATTTTTTCTTGCCGGTGAGGTTTTCATCAGGCTTATATATATCTTGGCAGGGTATGATATGATCTACCTCTCTCTTTTTTGCCTTTAGTACTGCCTTGACAAAGGAGCATATTTTATCTCTTTTGTCTTCCAAAGATAGCATTACTCCCACAACGTTCTCTGGACTTATTTTGCCTATCTCCATCTGCGGTCTGCTTCTTTCTGCCGTCCATCGTGTGTTCTACGTTGTCATGTAGAGAGTCATCGTACTGGTAAGCTGGGCTCCCCACTTTCCCCATCTTATGCAGGTACGCTTTGAAATACCCATGACCTGTAAGAAACTGAGTTTGGTAGTAGTTGCCTTCTCCATATCTCCGCTCCGACTGTTCAGCAACGTTGGTGATTAGTCTTGCTGTCCACCTACCTCTGCTTTCGGAGTTTTCTTGTGAATTCTTTAGCTTCCGCTTTAGCAGCTTCTTCTCCCATGGCTGCTTTCTTTTGGTGGATGTACATTCTCTTCGCTGCTAAGAGGTCTCCTGCAATTACTGGGATTGCCGGCTTTGACACCGTTCAATATGAGTTTGCTACTCGAAGAGTTGCTCTTCTCTGTATTGCCTCCATTCGCTTTCGGTACTTTTCTTGTTTGATCGCAGTGGCCTAGATTCCACTGCCATATAAAATTATGGCGAGTGTGATCGACATTAGGAGTCTCAGTTTGCTTGCCATGGGGCCTCCAATGTACGCCATTAACTTGCTCAGCGATGTGGTGAACTTTGTAACGAAGTGTTACACTTTTATCGCCTTCACTGTGTTCCACTTTCACGGTCGCTGCTGTCCACAGCTGGTTCAGAATAAACAACTACATCTAGCGATGATCATGCCACCCGAACATGACCACTTCTCTCAATCTCATTGGCCAAGTTGTTTGCAAAAGTGAATTGCATTCACCTTTGTAGTTCACATTTGCTTTTTGCAGAAAATTACATAAGGGGGAGATTGAGAGATGTGGTCGGGAGAGTTCTTCACACAGTGTTTACATACTAATCCCGTATACTGTGAACCGTCGTCGTCTGTTCTAAAGACTTGGAGGATATATACATCGAACCTGCTGCTGACCACAGCCGACCCGATCGTAAGCTTTTGGGCTTATCCGCATCTAGGAGAAACAATTGCTGGTCCTTTCGATGAACCTCTAGTTGGAGGATCCGATCCGTGCTTTTAAGAGTTTACCGCACCGTTGATAGCAAAGTACCTGGCTAAAGCAGGTACTACCAAGTGACTGCCTCTAGCCGTTGCTGGAGTATCTGCTACAAGCGGGTGTTGCCTAAGAGTCTGCTACAAGCGAACGCTGCCCAAGTGCTTGCTACCAACGGGTGCTGCTTAAGTGTCTGCCACAAGTGGATGCTGCATAAGTGTCTGCTACAAGCGGACGCTGCCCAAGTGCCTGCTACCAGCGGGTGCTACCTAAGTGTCTGCCACAAGCGGACGTTGCCAAGTATCTGCCACGAGCGGACGCTGTCTAAGTGTCTGCCACAAGCGGACGTTGCCCAAGTACCTGCTACCAGCGGGTGCTGCCTAAGTGTGTGCCATAGCGGACGCTGCCTCAGTGTGTGCTACAAGCGGACGCTGCCAAGTGTCTGCCACGAGTGGACGCTGCCCAACTGTCTACTACAAACGGACGCTGCCTAAATGTTTGCCACAAGCGGACGCTATCCAGTAGATAGTAAGATAGTAAGTAAGAGAGTAAGGCCGACTTAGGTATCAGAAAATGCTTAAGTATAAGAAAATTGTTAAGGTCAGCTTAGATCGGGCCTTATAATATATGAAATAGGACTCAATTCCGTTGTTAAGTATCTTTATATTGTGAAGGCCAGCTTTAACTGAAAACTCATTGTATTACCGAATAAATAGTTTACTTCTTTGACGGGTTATTCGTGTGTTTCTTTGGTAGACCCTGGATACGACGAGCGAAAACTCAGCATTTGAAAAGCATCCTCACACCTTTTCGGATTATTCTGCCACGGCCTTAATTTGCTACCAGAAGGTGAGTTTTGTATCCAATCTTAGTCTCAGATACGTTACTGCGTCCTTTATCCTTATTATTTCCGAGTTCACTTGAAATTCAGAAATATTAGGTATTTGTCTTTTTGTTAGCATGACTCTTTCCATTATCTCCGTTGCAAGGCCTAGGCCGTGATCTTCCATCTAAGAGTTGACACGTCTCATGGCTTCATTTAGTCTCTTCTGTGCATCCTCTGTGTTTCGTGCAGTACTCACTTCGGCAATGTCATCCGCGTAGCCGACTAGGAAACAGTCGTGGGGCATCTCCATACGTAAAATTCCGTCGTAAGAGATGTTCCACAAATCGCGTCTCAATATTGAACCCTGTGCTGCTCCGGCAGTGATTTTCTTCCTACGTAGCCCCTCTATGGTGTCATAGATGAACCATCTATCTCTCATGTAGTCTTCTACCATCCCCAGTAGATACGACGGCAAGGTGAAAAGTTCTCGGCCTGACAATGAAAAACTGCGATTTTCAGTTAAAAAAATGATTTTATTTTTGTACATAATCTCCCTTGACTCCAACACACTTAGTCCAGCGTTTTTCCAACATCAGTATTCCTTCTCGGAAGTGAGAGTCTGGAAGGCTGTGAAAATATTCATTTACGGCCCTCTCAACTTCTGCATTGGATGCGAAGCGCTTCCCAGAAACAAATTTCTTCAAGTTTGGGAACAGATGGAAGTCTGAGAGTGCCCAATCAGCTGAATAGGGGGGATGGCCTAGCAAATCGTACCCCAAATCCCGCAGTTTTCCCATCGCCAACGCACACTTGTGTACAGGTACGTTGTCCTGGTGAAAGATGATTTTTTCTTCTTCAAGCCAGGCCTCTTCTCGCGAATTTTGGCATCCAGCTGGTCAAGAAGGTCGGAGTAATATTCGCCTGTAATTGTTCTGCCTTTCTCAAGGTAATCGATTAACAGGATCTCTTTCGCATCCCAAAACACCCTGGCTATGACCTTTCCGGCAGATGCGATAGACTTCGCTTTCTTTGGCACTGAACCACCGGCTTCCACCCACTGTTTCGTTTCTGGCGTGAAGTGGTGGACCCATGTCTCATCCATGGTGACAAATAGCTGCACAAAATCGGTTCGATCCCTATTGAATCGGTCCAAAGATTGCCGCGAAAATGGTTTGCGTATTTGCTTTTGATCGGCATTCAGTAAATGCGGCACCCATCTTGCGCAGAGCTTTCGCATCCGTAAGTTTTTGTGCAAGATATTTCGCACCCTCTCTTCCGATATACACATAGCCTCAGTTATTTCACTCACCTTCACTCGCCTATCGTCCAACACGATATTATGCACTTCTTTGATGGTTTCGGGTGTGATTGCGGTTTTTGGGCGTCCTTCACGTGGGTTATCTTCGAGGGACGTGCGACCACGTTTAAATTCAGAGGCCCACTTTTTAACGGTTGGCATGGAAGGAGCAGAGTCCCCGTAAACGTTTGTCAACTTTGGATGAGTTTCCTTAAGGGTTAATCCATCAAAAACCTGTGAACCTGGGTTTCAACCAACAAGCCTCTCCATTTAGCTCGGCCTTTAACTGATTGCCTCCAGTTGCGCAATCTAAGATGGTGGAGGTCCCCTTAAACTTGTGCGTGCCACCTTTGGCGAGGGGGACCTCTATTGCGTTGTCCCTCCGGGTTAGATTCGAAGCCTCTGCGGGCCGAAGCGTTGGTGTCCATTCGTTCTACATGTCCTAGCCATCTCAGACGTCCAATACGCATTTTTTTTGACTAGGTCGATGTACAGCTCGTATAGTTCGTTATTGAATCTTCTCTTCCAAAAGCCATCAACGCAAACCGGACCGAATATCTTACGAATAATTTTTCTCTCGAAGCGACCAAGGACATTTTCATTCTCTTTGAATAAAGTCCATGTTTCAGCGCCGTAAAGCAGGACTGGGATGATCAGAGTCTTATGCAGAGTATCTTTAGTTGTTCGAGATAGTTCTTAACTGTTGAATTGCCTTATAAGCCCAAAAAAACCAAGGTAGACTAAGTCCCTTACTACCTCGACGTTATAGCTGCCCACTGTGACATTCTGTCCAAATCGTCGGTGTTGATTGTCCTTTCTTGTTGACAGCATATGTTTGGTTTTGCCCTCGTTTCAATGCTTACAAATGCATCGGTGACAGCCCGCTGAGTTCTTCCAATTATGTCAATATCGTCGGTGTATGCAAGCAGTTGTACGGACTTTTGATAGATTGTGCATCTGGTTTCAGACGTTCACACAATATCGCAGAAAAGATCTTGTATGTGATGTTAAGGAGACTGATGTCTCTATAATTGGCGCAGGTGAGGGGGTCTCCTTTCTTGTGGAGCCGTGTTTCCTTTCAGATAATTCTCCAGCTCTCTAAACTGCCGCAGTGAGTCGCGGCTACAGCATCTTCTCAAACAGTTTCTTGCGGTATCCAGAAAGCACAGGGGCCTGTACGCTGATGGGGTGTCAGAGCCTCGTTTTCCCTTGCTAATTAGTACCAGGAGTTGTATTTTCCAGTTGATAAGAAGCACACCTCCCACTAAGCAACTGTTGTATATATTGAGCAACTTCGGGCGATTAGCTTCAAAACTTCTGCCTGTATACTGTCGGGGCCTGACGATTTTTGTTCTGCATTGTTCTTGCTTCGAGCATCAGCTCTTCTGCACTAAAGTAAAAAAAATATTTAAGTGTGGAGCCTCTTCTTGTCGGTAAGGGAATGATTCTCGCTCAACACCACCATAAATACGAAGGAAGGAAATGGCAATAAATTCGACTTTGCGCGGCGCGAAGAAAATTTCGTTGCCAAACATGCCATGCTTACCCAATTATGCAGAACAGCGGGGTACCTAAGAGATACTTGTCACAGAAGAGTTGAGAAGGAATCAAGAACTTTTGTAAATGAGTTGAAAAGAGTTGAAGTGGGTTGCGCGCAGGCGTTGTTTACGTGCTATGCCCCACGAATCGTGACAGGACCTAAATAAGAAATAAGGTACCCAAACTTTCCCAATTTCTTAGGATCCTTAATCCACTTTATTATTCGCTGAATGGTACAAATCCTTAATTGTTGCCTTCTCAATGCTGAAACTCTCACAAAGGATAATTATCTGCCTTCATCAAAGGAAACTTTTTTCTCAATCCAATGGGAGGGTCTAACCCTACGTGGACAAAACCCCCGACAAGTAACACTCTATTCCGCACAATACAACTCTTAATTTAATTAGAACTTCATTGATTGCCAACACATTAAGTTCCGGAACCGCCCTCAATTATCCGTCTCGGTGCCGCAAGGCCAACTCCTACACTCGTGCTATGGTACGAGCCTGTGCTAATGTAATTGATTGATTACGATTCTTGGAAATCTGAAATTAGTTGCCGTGTCATTGATTGACTCTCTTGTGCCGCTCAAAAGGAGACGAAAATAAAAAGAAATCTTCCCTCTGATTAAAGATGAATTTCTTTGAATTCAAGAACCAAAAAGGGATGGTTCTTTGCTCTTTGATAGAAGGACACTCGTGTTTATTTCTTTTGAAAACACGACATCCTTCCGTTGGAATTGTGTGTTTTCTTTTTGCGATTCGTTGGACATGTTTCGCCTAATTGGCCATGAAGTCACACATGTTTTCCTCGTCCGAAACAATGTTTATTTTGCTTCCATTAGAAACCTGTTACGGGTACCGACATCTTCGGTGCCATTACCGATTTGGAAGACTATCAGGAATTTCTTCATCATCAAATTCAACTTTGTACTCTTTAGTCTCCCTAGTTAGTCCTGTTAATGGACGTATTTGTAATACAATCGGTAGGCGATGTGTATCCATATCTATATCCACAGATACGGAAGGATGTACACTATACTTAGGATAGTAGGGGTGGAATATTGCCGAAGGACTAGTATCATTTATATACTAATTATGCATGCGATGAGACTACATAATGAGAGGAACGGTGTACTCTTTGGGTCTGAATATTTTGGTTTTAATTATATGAGCAGGAAGGGAGAATACATATTTAAATAAAATGTCATCATTTCATTGCGTTTTTCGATAGAACCCTTGTCGTGTTATTGGGTTGAACTTCATGTAGTCACCTTAGGCGTTCAGTTCAAGGATAATGATACATTGTTAACAAATGGAATTCTCTTTCCAAAACCTTCTTACAATGCCGGAGGCCTTTGGTGAAGGTTCAGAGTCCTTATTTTAGGTCCCGGTATTGAACTTATAGGGTAAGGCGAATTTATTACGAGTGAAAGGAGAATATATATTTTTTTTTTTATCCAAGCCGATGGACTATGTTGAACTAAAGAGTATGTGTCGATACAATACATTGTTCTTGCTTTCTTATTTTTATGTTTCTATGTATGTGAATATTGAATAACTTTAAAAAAAACAACCGATTTCCGTATATGAGGTATTTTTATTTGATTTGGTCCTTTATAATTTATTTGGACTTGTCTTTGAATACAACATCAATTAAGTGGCCGCCTCTATTGACCAAAGCAAAATGTGCTCTTTTTGCTGCGTTTTCCATCACTTTTTCGAGCATCTCGGGCGGTATAGCGATGATTTCGGCACGATTATTTGCCTTGAGCTTGTCAATAGTCTGAGGCTTGCTGGCGTACACTTTGCTTTCCAAATAACCCCACAAAAAGAAGTCTGGAGTTGACCTCTCCATCTAGAGATCTGGGTGGCCAGTCAATGCCGCCATTTTTTGACAGCACACGTCCAGGGAATTTTCGTTGCAGAAACTGCATTATTTGATTTGCAGTGTGGCATGGCGCACTGTCTTGTTGAAACCAGTAATCCATCGATATCGATTCCCATTGACTGTATTTCTTTTTATAATTTGCGCGGACTCAAAGGGTTATGAATACCTTTAACATGCTTACACACAGTGCGGGCGCTGGAACGGATGGATAGAGAGAGAGAGAGAGAACGATTTTTGGTTTATTTATTTAGCGTATGGAATTTATATTACATTATTACATTATTTTGTTATTGCACATATAAAGTTATAACTTATAGGACTTATACTAACATAAACATTCTTTAAGAAAAATTTCTTATATATTTGTACATAAGGTAATTTCAAAAACAGCTAGGCTATATCACAACATCTAGGTTTCGTAACCAGTCTATCACAGATATGTTGTTGTTAGTATCAGCAAAATCTTAGATGTCACCAGAGTAGGAACGCTTGTTACATTCCGTAACAATATGGTGGATGGTTTGTCGTTGGGCCCCGCAGTCGCAAGCTGAAGAACTGACGCTTCCCCAGCGGAACAAAGAGTCTGCACATTTTCCGTGATTTGTTCCGATTCTGTTAAGAGTCGACCAGAGGTTGCGAGGTAGGTCAAACCCAAAGAGTTGGTATGATGGGTTCGAGACGGTAATGGTGTCAGTTTGCGCAGACGGTGCCCATTCTGATATCCAAGCAGAGTTCGGGTTAAAGGCATTATTTGCCAGTTCATCAGCGAGCTTTATGGTTGGGGGACGAGATTTAAGTCTTTGCTGATGTGACCAGAGGGTAGCAATATCTTCGCGAATGGGAAATTCGGCGTTGGTCTGTATTTTGTTGCGCTCCCTTAGAAGAGTGCTCAGCACAGGAAGCCATCGTGTTGGTGTTGACCTTATAGTACCGGATATGAGTCGCATGGTATTGTTCAGTTGCACGTCCACCTTCTGTGCATGGGCACTATTCAACCACACTGGAGCGCAGTATTCCGCTGTAGAGTACACTAGAGCAAGTGCTGCGGTACGAAGCGTTGATGCACATGAACCCCAGGTCGATCCAGTTAGTTTTTGCAGGATGTTATTGCGAGTTTTGAGTTTGCCAGCCACGTTTGTTAAGTGCTGCTTGTAAGTGAGGGATCTGTCCAATGTTACGCCTAAGTATTTAGGGTTTCGACTGTGGTTAAGTGTGGTGTTGTTAAACTGGACGTTAAGTTTGAAGTTTGTAATTTGGTTTGTAAGGTGAAAACAGCAGACTTCCGTTTTAGACATACTTGGACACAGTCGCCACTGTCGAAAGTATATGTTGAGTTGCTCAAGATCTAAAGTTAGAGTCCTCTCTGTGTTTGTTATGTCCTTATCCTGGATAGCAATTACCAGATCATCCGCGTACCCAAATTTCCTCGATGCGATCGCAGGAATATCACTGATATACAGATTAGATAGTAAAGGGTCAAGGACGGAATCCTGGAGAAGCCCATTGTTTAGCTTTCTTACTCTGCTTTTCTCATCATTAATAAAAACTTGAAGAAGGCGGTTTGAGAGTAGGTTGTTTACAAAGCGTGATGTCCTTAGACAAGGAACTACTTTCAGCAGCTTAAATATGAGTCCATCTTTCCAGATGGTGTCATACGCTGCGGTTAAGTCAACAAACGCAACGGATATTTTGAGCTTCTTTTCAAAGCCTGCCTCAATGTGTGTGGTTAAGGATAACACTTGGTCCGTGCAATTTCAACCCGCACGAAAACCAGCCTGTTCGATATGTATGATTTCTTTAATGGCAGGGTTTATCCGATTGTAGATAAGACGTTCAAGGAGTTTGTGGCAAGTACTTAGAAGCGCTATGGGACGATAGCTTTCCGGTAGGTCGTTCGGTTTGCCTGGCTTAAGAATAGCAATGATTTTCGTTCGCTTGAATGCAGTCGGAATTGTGCCTATTTCCAGTATATTACTGTAGAATTCTGCTAGCCACTGTCTTGTATTTTTCCCGCTTTGCACAAGAAACTCCGGATGCATACCATCAAATCCCGCCGCTTTCCCTGTTTTTACAGTGGTCAGAGCAGTGCTGAGATCTTCTGTTGTGAAATCGCTCGAAAACTGTGATGTTTGTGGGGTATTGTTCTTGAGGTTCTTGAGTGCACGTTTGGTGATGACTGTATGTGCCTTGTCGACGGGGGCACGGGAAACGTCTAGAATGCGGCTAGCCAATTTATTTGGGTCGATGCAAGGACTTGTGGTGTTTGGGATGTTACTTCTTCCAAGTTTGCGTAGCTCCATGCTCCATGCTTTCCTGCTAGAGTGCGTGAAGTTGAGGTGGTTCACAGTTGATGTCCACTTCTTTTTGCGAGTCTCGTCAAGCGATTTTAGCAATTCGTGGGCAAATTCCGGGTCTCCAGATGCCTCAAAATCTTCATAGAGTTGTTTGCTTTCTTCAGTCCAACCTGGAATATACTCCTTCCGAAAACCACGGGGAATATGTTTTTTGGCGGTTGCTTTTACAATTCCTTCAAATCTGTCATAGTCTTGTGAAAGTGGTGCAATGAACCATAAGCAAGAGTCAAGTTCATTGGCGAAGTTATTCCAATTGGCATTTGACAAGTTCCATCGTGGCCTTTGGACTGAATCAGTTAGTGGTATCTGTATATCGATGTCGATTATGACCGGGCGGTGCTGGCTTTTCGGAAAATCTGACAGCACTGTTCTGGAAGCTGGTAGAGGGTGATGTTCTGCATCACAGGTAACAAAGCACAGGTCTGGGTTGTAGCCTTTTCGCCATCTGCGAGAGTAGAAAGTGGATGTATCTTTGGCGTCGAAGATTAAATGTAAATGGTTTGAGTCCGCCCATTCTATTAGCTTATCTCCTTTGTCATCGTTATTATCATATCTCCACAAACTATGATGGCTATTGAAGTCACCAATGAAAACCGTTGGTTGATTTGGAATATCAAGTACGTTAGGCGGCCATGGTCTAGCGGGAGGTTTGTATATGTTTACAACTTGAAGGTCTCCAATTTGGATAGTAATTGTAAAGATGTTGTTTCTGGAGCTAGTGGTGTAGTGGTTCTTGAAGCTCAGTTGTTTATGCTTCAGAGATTCTCCGGGGGTGGCGTCCAGATAACTGGGGAGATTTTTGTTATTTTTTTGTCTTTGCTTCTGATTCACAGCACTTTTTTCCTGATAACCGATGTCAAGGACAAATCATCATCAACAGAATGAACAATGTTTCCAGCCACATGACCAAGCTACTGCCAGTGTTAAGCCTTCGCAGTAGTGTTCACGCAAGCTTTCGCAAATGATCGGACTGACTTTATAAATTTCATGAGAAATAAATAAATGGTTGCTAACATCAGGATTTGAACGATTAGCGTGGCAATTGCCGACGTTACCACTACACCATTGCCACCCCTTTCGCCTTCTCTGAAGAAAAATGGCCTAATGATGGTTTTAGCGCAAACGCCGGCCCAAACGGTCACTTTTTGGTCATGCATTGGTGTTTCATGGATCTCGTGTGGATTCTCCGTTCCCCAAATGCGGCAATCTTGCTTGCTAACGGCGACAGAGAGTGTGAAATGGGCCTCGTCGGTAATCAAAATTTGCTACCAAAAATCAGGTTCAGTGTCAACCATTCGAGCCACTGTTTGGCCGTATTCCAAGCGACATGGAGGGTCTGTCGGCGATATTCTTTGAGTCAATTGCGCTTTATATGGAAACAAATGCAAATAATCCTTCAAAATGCGCCGCAAGGTGGTTTCACTGGCGCCAAAATGCTGAGCGCGGTGACGATACGACACATATGGATTCTCGGCAACACTCTCTCTTACCGCTTCAATCAGTTCATTGGGACGTCTTGGGCGTTGATGAACGGCATGTCGACGATCTCCCACTGTCCCGTGCTCAACAAAATTCGACACCAAACGACGAATAGTGTTGTCAGACGTTGCTTGTTGGCCACAATATTTTCGACGATATGCGCGTTGAGTTCACACAACTGAATGACTATTTTCAATGTACAACGTCACTACTTCGGCGCGTTGTTTTGGTATGAAGCGATTCATGGTTAAAATTGTACTGAATTGGTGTTTCAAAAACATGTCTACTCAAGTCAATCGGTTGATAAATGTGAAAGTTATTCAATGTTTACATACCGACATACAAGATGGTGCAACCGTTATATATCATCATTACTAAACAAAGTCCCCAAATTCTACGTGGCCGCGCTAATCTCGAGAACCACTGAAGGGATTTGGATGCGCTTTTCACTGTTATGACATGCATTTCCTTGGGAAAGTTGTTGTGTACCAAGCTCTTACTCTACGAATGGAGTACGTTAAGGATGCATACTGTTACCACAATTGTACTGCCAGAGAGCAAACCCTGATTTACCCATTTTATTGGAATTTCCTTGACCTTCGAAGGAAGCCAAGCAAGCACTTCAGTGATGAGGAGCTTACAGTACCAGCACTCACCACATCCGCACCGAAGATCTGCCACCTGATACGAGCAAAGGCCGGACACTCACAGAGATAATGTTCCGCGGTGTCGTCGCTCTCTCCACAAGCGTCGCAGATTGTAGTGTCACTTAAGCCTAACACGTTAAGGTGCTTGGCAAAAGCGAAGTGGCCTGTCAAGACGCCGATAAGTTGTCTACAGTACAATACTCCGCGCAGCTTTAACGGAAGGCAACTATAGAATTCGTTGGACTATGACATCTTACCTTAAACACCTAGACTACGCTGACGACGTTTGTCTACTTTCACATCGGATAATGGGCCTTCATTTGATGGCCCAAATCTAAAAGCTGATGCAAGAAAAGTGGGGCTAAAATTAACCTCAGCCAAAAAAAAAGCCCTGATCACTTCTAACACCCGCACTTACTTAACATTGCCGGACAGGAAGTCGAGAAAGTTGGCAACTTTCTATATCTAGGAAGCATGGTCTCGGATGATCGCGGGGGTACCGATGGATGTGTGCAGTAGAATCGGGAGGGCTAAAGCGGCGTTCGGAATGCTATCCAAAATCTGGAAAAGCAATGTTATCAGCTTATGCTCTTTAGGAATGAGTTGGGGGCAACTCAGGCTAAAGGGCCTAAGTAAAGTAGGTAAGTAAGGATTTGTCGCACGCTTTGCTTTAATTTCAAACCTGGATGAAGCAGATGTCTCGTCGATATTGCTGTGGATTTGGAATAGATGATGCCATTTACCAAACAGTCTGCTAGTGCTCCGCTTACCAGATCAACGCAAGTCATTTCTTGAAGCAGTACTTCTAGGGGGTTGCAATGGTGTAGTGGTAACGTCGTCAATTGCCACGCTAATGCTTCATGGCTCAAATCCTGATGTCAGCAAGCATTTATTTATTTCTCATGAAATATATAAAGTCAGTCCGATCAATTGTGAAAGTTTATGTGAACACTACTGGGAAGGCATAACACTGGCAGTAGCTTGGTCGTATGGCTGGAAAAATTGTTCACTCTGTTGATGATGATTTGCCTATGACATCGGTTATCGGGAAAAAAATACTGTGAATCAGAAGCAAAGACAAAATATAACAAAAATCTCCCCAGTTATCCGGACACCACCCCCGGAGTTTCTCTGAAGCATAAACAACATTAGCTTCGAACCACTACACCAAATCTTTCTCACTTCCCCATTTATCCTTTTCCTCGTCCGCACTGTGTGTTAACATATTGTTGCGTAGGTGAAACCCCAAAATAAAAATAAACACGAGTACCATCGCGAAAATCTTAGAAGCTGTCAACTCGAACATTGTAGAACTTGCCAGACTTTCTACAAATAAAGTTCCAGCGGCGAACTGGAAATTCAGAGTCACATATAAAAGGAGGTTGACAGAAGTTCAGGGATGAGTTCTGTTTTTGTGAAGCAACGACATCAGCTGCCATATAGAGATGCGCAGACAACAAAAATTGTACTAGAATTCTTTTGCTAGCTAGTAATTGAATTGGAAGAATTTTATTTGAATAAAAAACAAGTTCACCCTCACGGGCGATCGCCTCTATATCGATCGTGTGGGTTCTTTCGAGAAACACTCGTGGCTTGAAATCGTCACCTCCTTCTCGAAATTCTCATTTTTCATCAAGATGACGTCAACTGCAAATACTATAGGGAAAGGTCTACGGCAATAAGCCTACTAATCCTGATGCAAGAAACCAATGTTGTTCAAAAAATTGGTGAAGTAACACCCGAAATGTTCCAAACGCTGTAAAAAATAAATAACACGCATCTACACCGTCACCAGAGGCGGCAATTAGCCGATATAATACTCCATACATAATTGTTATCTTCTTCTTTCTATTTCGGCGAGGTTTTGATTTGAAAACAAGGAATCATAGTATAACGGCAAGACTTCCGATTTTGGATCACTCGGTTACTGATGCCAATGAAATGCCGATGTCGTCGCATTTGTGTGCTCCAGGCGTTAATAGGCGTGCCTCGCGATGTCTTTAGAACGTTCATTGATATTGCCTTTTTAACAGGGTTCAAATGATCTCTTCTTTGAACGTGGCAATACTATCGAAGCTGGTCCCGCTCTATCGTTCGTAAGATGGTTTTCTTGACGTGTAGGCTTTCACGGATCTTCGAACTTCTTATTCGATCAAGCTTTGTCACTCCTGCTGTCATGCGAAGCATCTTCATCTCAGCTGCTGCTAATTTACTCTCATACTTTTTGTACATTGTCTAACATTGTGAACCGTATGTGAACGTTGGATGCACAACTGCAGTGTGTAGAGCCTTCCTTTCAACTTTGGTGACATTTTTCGGTTACAGAAAATAGCGGAGTTTTCTCGCTATTTCATCCACCTTACTATTACGCGATGATTGATGTTTGCTATTGGTCATATGTAGATCCCAGCTATTTGAACTTTTCGCACTTGGGAATCACTGTTTCATTCAAATAAATGAAATAGGTCTGAGTGGATCAGAGAACGGGCAGCACAAGTACTCTGTGTTTCTTTTAACTAATGTGATACCCATTTCCCTCCAAAACGTCCACCCACATATCAAGTGGTCGTTGCAGGGTTGTAGGATTTTAGCTTGTGATGGCTCCATCGTCAGCAAAGAATAATTGATGTACCTTGGGGTCCGTCACTTTACCTTCGAGCAGATAGTCAAGGACTGTAATAAAGAGCAAAGAAGCTTCCCTAGTGCACCCCGACTTTGATTGGGAACTTTTCGGTTATTCCTTCGTACATTTCCATGATCATCTGTATATAGGTTTCTCGAAACCCTCGATGCCTTAGCGCCACCCATATCAGATCTCGTGGTTGTCTGTCGAATGCCTTTTGCCAACCAATACAATATGCAAACGCTTTAAGGACTCACGATGTTTTTCCATTGATCCTTATACTTTGGATTGCATGCTGTGGTTGATTTACTTGCGACAAAACTGCACTGATCATCAGATAGCCGTATTATTTTTCGCGGTCGGCCACCTAAAACCCGCTCAACGATCTTCATGGTGTGTGACATGAGTTTGATCGAACGGTTATTATCACCCTTCCCTTTATATACAGGGAGAAGGTAACTTTCCCTCCATTGATTCAGCATTGGATCACCTCTCACAAATTTGGAGATAATAATTCTGAGCCATCTGAACCCGACATCTCCCATCTTTTTCCAGAACTCAGAAGGCATCTCGTCTGGCCCAACCGCTTTTCCTTTTTTGGAGTATTTGACGGCATCACTAACATCTTCAACTGACTGCTCTTTATCAGCTGACGGAAACAATCCAAAGTGCTCTTGAAACAAGAGAGATAGTAATCTGCGCCTTCCTAGACGTCGAAGAGGCGTTTGATAACACTTCACTTGAAGCTATTAAACGAGCCCTTGACAGAAAGGGAATTAGCAGAACAGCATCTAAGTAGATGTATGAGTTGCTGAGAACAAGATCAGCAGAAACTCAAACATCACATAGAATTATCAGGGTCAACACAACAAGGGGATGCCCATAGTGTGGAGTCTTGTTGTGGATGAGCTTCTTGAAAAATTAACAAACCTTGGAATTAATTGTCAAGCCTACGCTGATGTCATTGTACTGATTGCAAGGGGGAAATTCGAGGAAACCCTATGTTATATTATACAAAGGGGCCTAACAGTAACTCAAGAATTGTGCAGCACGGCTGGACTCAATATAAACCCGGCCAAAACCACAATAGTACCGTTCACGAGGAAGAGAAAACTTGAACTGAAGCCAATCCGACTGTCGGGCACGATACTGGCACCGGTTAAGGAAGTGAAATATCTAGGACTACACCTAGATAGCAAACTCTTGTGGAAGAAACACATAGAGGAGATATCGAAAAAAGCTACCCGTGCTCTAATGATATGCAGGAGCCTAGCGGGTAAGTCTTGGGGGTTTAGTCCAAACATTCTAAGATGGATGTACATTGCCATTGTGAGACCAATGATCACTTATGGAGCAATAGCATGGACAAAGCGAACTTGTCTAGTCACTACGTGCAAAGACTTGCGTGCCTCTGCATCACTGGGGCCATGCGAACGTATCCAACTGCAGCCATGGAAGTACTCCTGGAGCTAATACCGCACCATCTTGAAGTGGAGAAAAATGCACAGAGGACGATCCTAAGGATGGCAAGAGAAGGTATTGGAAGGGAGAAAAGTGTTGGTTCGAGAAAATACGATGCACTTCTAAAAAAACTTCCCCTTCTGGCCGTCCCCAGGGACGACAGTATCAGGAGATTTTTAACTTTGAAAAAAACTTTAGTACAAAGTTAAGTAACAAGAAAGAGTGGAGCAACGAATCCACGATATACGGACTGGGCAGCCAAACGCTAAAGTGGTATACAGATGGTTCGAGAACTGGAGAGGGCACACGGGCGGGCGTATTTGGGCCAAGGACCAAGCAGTCAAAACCCATGGCCAAGTGCACCAGCATCTTTTAAGCCGAAATATGCGCTATAGACAGATGCATCCAACTCAATCTCGAAAAGGGATACAGCAACTGCGACATAGCAATACTGTCAGACAGCCAAGCAGCTATCAAAGCATTTGACTACTATGTCATTAAGTCAAAACTTGTGTGGGAATGCCTATGCAAACTTAATGAATTGGGCAGAAACAATAAAGTTACGCTTTACTGGATACCCGGTCATGTCGGTATAAAAGGTAACGAAGCAACCGACGGCTTGACAAGACAAGTGGTTGCAGAACCCTTCATTTGACCTGAACCATTCTGCGGAGTGGGGGAACATACCATACGCGAGAAATTCAGGAAAATGGAGGGAGAAGACAGGGCAAGAACCTGGAACAACACCACAGGCCTGAGGCAAGCTAAGAAACTACTGGGATGTTACAAACGGAAAAGATTCGAAGCCCGCATCTGCCTTAGCAAGAATAACCTACGTATCCTAACAGGCTTCCTAACGGGGCACTGCAAACTCAGGGAGCATCTACGGAAACTAGGTATAACAAATGAAGGCCTTTGCAGATTCTGCAACGAGTCATGTGAGACTCCGGAACACATTCTGGAGTCTTTTGGCGCACTGACCCACAAAAGACTGAAATACTTGGGCAAATACCAAGTAACAGAAGAGGATATGCCAACCATAGACCCACTTCTCATTCTCAGATTCTTAAAAGAAACTGGTCTGGAGAAAGAGCTCTAAGGTTAACTATTCTCGCAGAGGCAACGTAAGAGCATATGTACTTCAAACACAATTCCTCAGGAATTGCAATTGCGAAGGGGACTCTAACGAGGGAACAAACCTCTCCAAGCTATTAGCAGGGGGTACAATAGACCATTAGGTCGCAGTGCAAAATAACCATACACAAATAATAATAATAACATCTTCAACTGTAATGTCGGGTATTTCTTCACAGTTAGGGTGGCTCTTGGAAAGTATAGCCGGGGAAACTGTTCATTCAAAAGTTTTTCACAATATTGCCGCCACCTCCGCAGACTTTTGTCGTCATCCACAAGAAGCTGGCCATGAGCATTGTTAATGAACTTTGGCGAACGAATCTCCTGAGCATTCCTCCTTCTTTGGGCGGCTGTATTGAAGATGGTTGCGCTTTTGTTCATATTCTGTCTTCGCAGCTCCTCGATAGCCTAGTTTTCATCAGCGACCGGGGAAGATATTTTCTCCAGCTCCCGATACAGGCACTCCGTACTCTCTGCTTGCAGCTGGGCGCACATCTTCTTCGCTTTTTTCTTGCAACATCTGTATTCCATTTCGAGGCGAGCTTTTCGTCTCCATTATTAGAGGGGTATTTTGACCAAGTTTTGAAAGTCGCTTTTTTTCTCATTTCTCACTTCCTTAGCTTCATCAGTTCACCACCATGTTTCTTTGGCGAGTTGATGGTGGCCTTTCTAAGCTCCTAGCAGTGTCTTCTTTAAACAAGTTCGCTGTAGGGAATCCCACATATTTTGTGCTCTGCACTCTTCATCCTCAGTTCCGTTGATGGTGTGAGAAATGTAATTTTTCATCATGAAAACAAAAGCCTCGTCTTCTTCTTTGTCCAGATTGTACCACTTGATTTTCTCAGGGACCCTTGTTTGTTTGTTTTTCTTTGGTGTCGTCATAAAAATGTCTGTTAGCAGGAGACGGTGTTGTTGAGCGATCGCCTCTCCCAGGATCACCTTGCAATCTTTTACCCGAGACTTCATGAAACTGGCAACTAAATGTTAGTCAATCTGGGTTTCATCTCCACCACTGCTGTAAGTGGTGTCGACTTTGTTTGATGGAATACGGCACCAGGAACCGTCTTATCGTGTTAAGTCAGGTGTCGACTTTGTTTGATAAAAATGATATTTAACACGATGAGACCGTGTGATTTGCACATCCTTAGGATATCTTCACCAGGAAGGTTCCTAGTGCCGTATCCCTGTCCTCCATGGCAGTCTTCGTAGTCTTCGTTTGATTTCCGGACATGTCTATTCAAATCTCCTCCAACGAACAGAAAATCTTCCTTTGCGATGTTCTTAAAAAGATTGTGGAAATCATACTCAATTGCTATAAACCAAATAATAGATCAATAAAAGGCAAATTAAACAAAAGTGTTTCATTTCACAGTTATTAAAAAAATATATTGGAACATAAGAAACAAGCTTTTTACAAGGGACACAGGACTCTTTTTTTTGCTCTTCGTATAAAAGTTAAGTTCGGACTTATAGATGGTCCCACCCTTCCCCCTTGTTTACTTGGCCTCAATTTGTTATGTAGTCTTCTGACCTTTTTTAATAAGTTGGCCTGTCCATGACTGCGAGAGATGGGACCGAATTTATTGAGGGCTTTATCCATTTCCCCAGTTAGGAGCTGAATGGATGTGCCATTTGGCAGATGGGATGAGGTATCTATAATCTATATTTCTTATGTGAGGATTGATGTTTTCATACAGTTGAAGTTCAATGAGTTCAATAACTTCAAAATTGAACTTGACACCTCACAATGCATTGTCATGAACCCCTCATTCACATGTTTTGTAAATGACATTCACACAAATACGGTTAGATCCTCCTATAACCCACAACGTCCTTTGTAAAATCCATTAAAAAACTCTCCGCCTACACATACCCTTAGCAATTTTAATTGCTTTTACCTAAATAAACATGTGATATCTATCTCACTTAACAAAACATGTATGTAATTGACGTAACTTAAATTTGTGAAAACACATATGTATGTACGAGTACACAGCATTCAAATAAAGTTTCTACATGATATCCTATCTAAACAAAAACATACAGAAGGGTTACAATCTGTCTGAAACGGAGAGTATGATACCCTATCCTTTATGATTTAGCCGCGCTGAAGTGGACGTGGAACTGTGAAGTAAGAACTTTGTACTTAGATGTATTTGGTTGGACAAAAAGTTGCTGTTGCTTAGAGTTTGCAGTTTTTTTTTTTTCTTTCAAATACACATCGCAGTACACATGTGGCACCTGACATCGATGGGCTATATCCAGCTATGCTGCAACAGGGTATAGATCAGCTGCTGCCAACTCTCGCTGGCTTGGCGCTGGCTAATATTCCTACACCTTGGCGGACAGTCAGAGTAGCTTTCATACCGAAAATTAGTAAGGAGGACTATTCGCTTCCTAAGAGTTTCAGACCCATAGGTTTGACCTCCTTCTTACTGAAAAGTGTGGAAAGACTGGTGGAATGTCACGTGCGCAAAATTGCTTTGAAGCTGCATCCACTGTCGGAGATGCAGCATTTTTTTTTTTTTTTTTTTTTCCGAGGGTAGGTGAAAATCTTCAACAAGACACTATGAGGATCGACAGCGCGTGCTCATAGTAGTGTGGGATTCTTACCCACTAAAAAACCTCCCTTCAAAACAGACTTGTTTTTATTTTTACTACAACTAAGTATTCGACTTATCAAGTAGTTTTCGTTTCGCGAAATAATGACGTTTTGTAGGTACCTTCCCATTAGAAGTTCCTGCCAGCTCCGCAGTTTAGACGCGGTTTCTTATCGCGCTAGGTCTAAAGGTTTGGTTCTTTGTAGACGGCGCAGTAAATTTCTTTCTTCCAAAAGTTGGAGGACTGTAATATTTACGTGACTTTCTAGTCGACTTCTATGCTTTCTCGCGTAGGTTTGAATTTCGTCTTCGATTGTTTTAATGCCAAGGTCTCTGTGGATATCGCTATTTCTGTTACTATCCACTGTCGGAGATGCAGCATGCAGCGTGGGAAATCCTGCCTGAGCGTACTTCATAATTTAGTGTGCAGGTTTTTGTTGGTGGACCAAAACAGATTGTCGTATGGGCATAACACCTACGATGATTTGTTTTGGAAAACTAACGTCGGATCTATGCTTCACAACTCTGCTAGTTAACGTCGGAGTTGAGTTTTTTGTGTCTGCTCTTTATAATGGTAAGGAATTTCAGAGTAGATCTGAGCAGCATTCGTGGGCTCAGATCGAACTTTTTTTTCTGTGTACGTTCACGCTGCCAAATACGGACCAGCTATTTTGGCTCTTCGTGAAACACGTGTGGGTTAAAATTTCGATCCTTCGGAATTCAAACTACCTGGATATAGCGTTGAGCCATTATTCTTCCACCATCACGGTCTCGTCATCTATATACGTATTGATGTAGCCTACCAAATTCTCCCACAATACGGCCAATGTTCCAATTCCGTAGGCAGTTAATCCACTACTGTTTCATTTATAGAAGTCCAAATATTGACAGCAATTCAACTTATAATGAGTTTGATGCGCTGTCAGATTCCATCCTAAGAATTGTATCCTTGTACCCATATTCTGAAATCATCATTGCGGGAGATTTCAATATCCACAATTCTAATTCGCTTCGCCACCCTGGATAGAAAACACCCGAAGAAAGGTATGTTGAAATTGTCTCTGAGGTAAATAACATAACCCAGCTTGTGAATGAGCCAACACGTATTCCGGACATAACTGGTCATACCGCCAACACTCTGGACTTGTTCCTTAGTTCTCAGTGTAATAAATACGCGGTAAATGTATTATCGCCTCTAGGTTCGTCAGACCATTGTGTCATATCGGCCAATTTCTCGTACTCCAACCACAAAGTTAAAGAACAAACTCCCAAAAGAACAGTTTGGCTATACGAGAAAGCCAATTGGAATGAATTAAATATGGTAAGTTCTTTAGGAATTTTAACTGGTCGCTATGCTTCCTCGATAGTGATGTGGCTGATATGATCACTAATACAATTTTCCTAGATATGAGAACTTATATCCCTCACAGGATAAAAGCTATAAACCCAAGGAAAACGCGTGGTATGACTCGAGCTGTAAAGAAGCTATTAGGTTAAAGCAGTCAAGTTTTCGGTCTAACAAGGCCAACCCAACTAAGAAACACCGATAAAAGTCTAAACGATCCAGAAATTACCGCAATGCCCTCATTAACCGTGTTATATTCTCCCACGACCAAAAGTTGAGGCAAAAAATACTACATTGTCCCAAGGGTGGTGAAAACTTTTCGTCGTTTGTAAAAAAACATTAAGAACTCGGCCTCGTCATCTATACCGACGCTCATTCATAGTGACGTACCAACTGTCAGCTTCTTAGACAAAGCTAATCTGTTCCCTGCTCACTTTGCAGCAAACTCCACACTACCAGATAGTGCTTTGTCTCCACCTGTACTCGAGATCGTCGAATATTCCATGGGACAATTCCACTTTAGCACTCGTACAGTTGCAGGAGTACTTAAAGGTCTTAACAACGCTGGTCCAGGTGGTACAACCCCTATTGTTTTGAAGAGGTGTTCTTCTTCGGTGGCAAAACCACTGCGTAACCCTCTGGTCTCTTCGCGAGTAAGTGGAAAACAGTATTTGTCCAGTCCGTACCTATTTTTTTTTCTCTTGTACAACCCATGCCCGCGTGGCAACGACACTGCGACCTGAAAGATCTATTGTATCGGAGGGTTGGAGTTAATCTAACAGACGTACTACCTCCCTTATGAAAGTGAGTATGTCCTTAGTACCGGAGCATTTCAGTTCCACTGAAGTAAGTATCTCCTTGTGGAGTATACGTTTCCTTAACCAGTGTAGTGCCGGGCATTCACAAGGAATGTGTTCGGAAGTTTCATCCTCCTCTAAACAGAACCGACAGTCCTTCTTTTGGCACAGGTCCATCTTGTTAAGGTGGTATCTCAAGCCGCAATGGCCAGTAAGAAAGCTCACAAGCTTCTTAATGCGTTCCCTATCTAAGTTAAGGATTTCCTTATAGGAGTAAGGCTTGATTAATCGTTTGGATTTTCTTAGACCTGGCCACTAGTCCAGTGGTCTAGACGAAGTTTGTTTTCCCATTCGTTAATCAGCGTTACGCCGTGGCGCCGTGGCGTAAGTGGTTAGTGTGTCGGATCACTACGCATGAGGTTCCGAGTTCGAATCCCAGAAAATACTAAAAAGTTTTTTTACGGTCCCACCTCTTGCGAGCGTCTGACAAACATCCGAGAGTATTGTTGTCACGAAGAAGCTTCTCAAATCGCCGTTCGGACTCGGCATTAAACTGTAGGTCCCTTCCATTCGTGTGAAAAATATAACGCACACAACATGAGTGATTGCGAGAAGCTAGGCCCTGGCACTTTAAAGAGCTATTGCGCCAAATATTTGTATTTTTTTTGTAATCAGCGTTGTAGCTGTCGCCCAATTGACTCCACAATAAGGTTCAGGACCTATGAACACAGATTCTGAGCCAGCCCTAGCAAGCTCATCTGCAGATTCGTTGCACACAATCCCTTAGTGTCCATATGGTTGGACGACAGTGCCATAAGTGCTGCTTGGCTATCTGAGAAGATATGGCGAAAATCTCAATGGCATAGATTTCAGTCTGAAACACAGTGGGAGTCGTACCCATAGGTACCGAAATCTTTGTGTTGGGTCCATAAACCCCAGCTCCAACTCCAGAATCTATTTTCGAACCAATGTGTCCAGTGTTGGAGCACCATTGGACCAGTTTTCACGGTCCAATATTTCGACTTCGAATAACCTACCAAAGCAGTGTTGCCTGACCATAATATCTGATAAAGTGCAGAACATGTCTCTTTTAGGGATTGAGTTCAGTATCTTTAAATGTCCCACAAGGTCACCTGGTTTATACTCGTGATCTAGCTCTAGCCTGATGGCATATCTAGCAGCTCTAGCCCGTACCTAAAAACGGCGATTCTTCTTCTGCCTCCAGCTTCCGACCCATTGCACTTATGTCCCTTCTTTTCAGGGTCATTGAAACACTGATAAACCGTCAGCTTATGAAATGTCTTGACTCGCGAAAGCTCCTAAATGACCGACAATATGGCTTTCGTCGCAACAGGTCCACTGGTGATTTAATGTCATATCTCACCGATAAGTAGAAACAATCTCTGCACCACTCTGGTGAAAGCAAGATTATTGCGCTTGATATTTCAAAAGTATTTGACAGAGTTTGGCATCAAGCTCATTTGTCGAAAATGCGTGCATTTGGGTTCGATAATACTCTCCTTCTATGGATTAGAAATTACCTTTCTGCCCTTTCAATTCAAGTTGTTTTGGACGCCTTCAAGTCTGCATCTCACCAAATAAATGCTGGTGTCCCCCAAGGCTCTGTTTTGTCTCCGACTCTCTTTCTCATTTTCATAAATAATCTTCTGTCTGCAACTTCTAATCCAATCCATTCTTTCGCTGATAACAATTCATATTCGTTCCCATACTTTTCGCCCGTGGATGAAGAACGGCAACATATTAAATTCCGACCTTGACAGCATATTTAAATGGGGCTTAACCAATAGAGTGGAATTTCATTTCAAAACTCACTGCTGTCTTCTGTTATTAAAGCGAAACCCTACTCATCATCATCATTATCCATGAATGGCACTGGCATCGTTGAAATCGAAAAACTTTCCATGCTTGGTATGTGTGCCAACAAAAAACTCTGTTGGAATGATCGTGTATTAGAAATCGCCAAGAATGCAGTGAAATGTTTAGGTTTCCTAAAGCGGTGTGGAAATATTTCACCCCTTCTGATTTTGCTTCAATTTATAAGGCGACTCGTACATTCGCCCTAAGTTAGGGTATGACGCTCACATCTGGTCAGGTGCACCAAAAACCAAAGTGGCCAGAATTGAATGCGCGCTTGATAGGAAAGAATACGCGATGGGTATCTTCATCGACGTTGAGGGTGCTTTTGACAATGCGACTTTTGACTGCATGTGCGTCTCGGCCAGACAACACGGAGTAGATGAAACATTAGTGTTGTGGATTAAAGAAATTCTAATGAATATAACTGTGGTAGTGGATGCGGATTGGGGCCGATATGTTATGACAGGGTAAACAGGGGTTGTCCGCAAGGTTTAGTTTTGTCTCCATTGTTATGGTACATGGTGGTCGACTCTCTATTGAACACTCTAAATAGTTCTAACGTCTACGCTCAGGCATATGCGGATGATGTCGCTGTACTTTCTGTCGGGCTATGCCTGGTGACGGTCTGTGCTAACGCGCAGGCGGCGCTGGACATGATCGATGAATGGTGAACTAGGAGTGGACTTTCGGTGAATCTTCTTGATACTGAGGTTCTTCTCTTTACGAGAAGGAGGATTCCGACCGGTCTGACTCAGCCAGTGCTAAAAAGTGTCACTATCCGCATTTCCAATGAAGCCAAATATCTGGGAGTGATTTTAGATAAGTTGGTCTGAACACGTCGAGCCGAAATCTTTAAAGGTGCTCTGAGTCTTCTGGCAGTGCAAGAGTGCTTTTGGCAAGACATGGGGTTTGTCACCGAATAAGGTTTCGTGGATCTACACGGCCATGATAAGACCATTCCTCGCATATGCGTCGGTTGCTTGGTGGAAGGCGCTCTCGCGTAAATATGTGGCTGCTTTTTGCGCCAAACTCCAAAGAACGGCTTGTCTCGGCTGCACGGGATCTTTTCCAAGTACGCCTGGCTCTGCTCTAGATGCTTTGCTGAATTTACCTCCCCTCTATACTTATATCATGGGTTGCACTATGAAAGCCATTCATCGTCTTAGGCGGGGCGGTTTTTGGTATACTCCACACTGGAACTTTGATGAACTTGCGCGACACTTATCGTACGACTCCTGTCTTATGGATATGCCGTCTGATGCAATGACACCAGAACTCCAGCTGATGCGCAAATTCAGAGTCAACTTTCCTTGTGTCCAGGACTGGCTTCGGTCAGAGTCTGACCCGGGACTGGAATGTAGTCGTATTTTCATGGATGGTTCCAAAACCAGTCAAGGGTTAGGTACTGGTGTTTTCGTGGAAGTCGACAACAGTAGACTTCTTTTCTCGTTGGGCAAATATGCGTCTGTTTTCCAAGCGGAAACTTATGCAATCCTAATGGCCGTGAACTATTTTGTGAAGAACAGGTGGAAGGGCCGTAGTATACGTATTTGTGTCTGTAGTGACAATCAGGCTGCGCTTTAAGGCATCGCTTAACCCTTAAATTGCTTCCAAAATAGTTCGTGAAACCCAAAAGTCGGTCGCAAGGCTGAATTCTATGTCTCTTATCTGGGACCCAGGTCAGCTGGGATCTTGGGGAACGAGATCTCCGATGAGATTGCTAGACAAGGCTCAGAGGAGGCTTTCTCAGGTCGCGAAACCGCGTTGAATTTCCCTGCGTCCTCGGTTAGGGCTTCCACTGATGATTGGGTCTCTGACGAACATAATTGTGAGGGGCATGTCTCGCCAGGATGCAGGTTGACTAAACGTATGTTTCCGGACGTCTGTAAGAAACCAGCGGTATTCTTGCTGCCTCTCAGCAGTAAGGACTGCAGACAACTTATTGGCGTCTTGACAGGCCACTTTGTTTTCGCCAAGCACCTTAACATGCTGGGCTTAGCTTAGGTTAGGTATGTGGGCTGGCAGGGGGGGACGCTCTCTGCCACACTCAGGCCAGCGTTGACCCATTGTACCCATGGGGGAAAAAGTAATCCTTTACCCAATAAAACTAAAAACTAACTAACTCAGTCACTTACTTCATTTCTGCATCTTTTCTGTCGAAACGCCGGAGAGTTCCTCGAGATCCTGGAAGAAATATTTACCAAGGAACTTTTTCCTGGAGTGTTGAAGACTCGGACAGTGGCACAGGAAGTGGGTTGTGTCCTCAAAGACTTCCTCGTCACCATAGCTTCTACAGAGTTCCTCCTCCGTCAGGCGTAGTTTCTTCATGTGGTACCGCAGAGTGTTGTGCCCCGTGATGATGCCCACGATGGTGAAAAGGGATTTCCTATCTTTCCGGGTGATTCTCTCGGTCTTTGCTTTGTCGAAAGATGGTCATAGATTCCTAGTGTTGGCGCAAGTTTCCATGGAGTTCCATCTTGTGTTCGCCTCCACAATGGCTTTATTCCCTGTAGCGAGCTTGAGTGTGCAAGGCGGGACACACACAGGTGGGTCAACTTGTTCTGGTGGGGCTGCTGAGCCGATTCTCGCCAGCTCGTCGGCTTTCTCATTGCCTGGGATACCCTCGTGTCCAGGGACCCAACAGAGCGATACCTTGTGCTGTGCTCCAAGAACCCTGAGCTCTTCTCGACAACACTTCACAAGCTTCGATTTAATTTCTATGACAGTAATTGCTTTTATAGCTGCCTGGCTGTCGATAAAGATGATGATACCTTTTGGCGGTATTGCCCTTACCGCAGACTCACGGGCGGCTGTTGCCACAGCTAAGATCTCTGCTTGGAAAACACTGCTGTGGTCTGGAAGTCATATGGATTTTGATATACCTAGAGGGTCGGAGAAGATACCTGATCCTAGACGAGTGCTCATTTTTGAACCATCTGTGTAGATGGCTATAGATTCGGCATTAGGTATATGACCGCTTTTCCAATCTTCCCTGCTAGGGTAGGCGGTAGAGAAAGGCCTTGCAAAGTCTAAATATGGCGTCATGTAATCCGTTACGGGCATGAAGCCAAAGTAATTGAGTAGGATCATCGAGTGACCTGTTCTACTTGGTTTCCAGTTCGCTGACTGACTAATTCTCAAAGCATTAATGGCTGCTGATGTGCGTTTGAAGAATAGCCTCGAGTCCTGCGGTTGGGGTTGTCCTCATTGCACTGGTGATGCCAATGCACGCTAGTCTTTGAACTTTGGTGATTGCCTTTAAGTTGATGGATTTGTTGACAGCTGGCCACCATACTAGATTGCCGTAAGTCAGTATGGGTCTAACTATAGCCGTGTACATCCATAGTATGATTTTGGGGGAGGGTCCAGGTTCTACCAAAAATTCTACTACATGAGTACATGCTGGGCTTAAGTGAATCTATAATCTACGACGCTTGTGGAGAGAGCAACGACACCGCGGAACATTATCTCTATGAGTGTCCAGCCTTAGGTAAGGTTAGGTTGGAGGGAGGAGGCGGCGGTTTTGAAGATTTGGGCAATCGGATCGCCGGTGTTTGATGGGTTCTGCAGTGGTCGGGTGTGTTGACGCCTAATGTAGAGTGTCCGGCCTTTGCTCGTATTAGGTGGCTGATCCTCGGTGCAGATGTGGTGAGTGCTGGTACTGTAAGCTCCTCATCATTGAAGTGCTTGCTTGGCTTTCTTAGAAAGACAAGGAAATTCCAATAAAATGGGTAAATCAGGGTTTGCTCTCTGGTAGTACAATGGACCGGTTGCGACTGAGCGCTCCAGTCGAGCGTTTCCTATCCCGACAAAAAAAAAATAAAAACTAAAAATGAAATGCTGTTCGTTGGTAAGTGTATCACTTGAGAACGGCTAGACCGATTTGGCTCTATTTTTTATGCTTGTAATAGTCCAAATAAGGTTTTTATGGAAAAAAAAATTGTAAAAGTTGCCCGGAAAATTGGAAAAATTCGGGAAAAACTGAAAGGGCTTCTTTCTTCCCTGGGATTTGCAATAGGTGTTAACAAATTCACAAACAAATTTATTGAAATTTGGACAGGACAACGTCTGTCGGGTCAGTTAGTTTATAATAACATTTTTAAAAATATCATCTCTTTTTGAAAAGCCGACGTGTCAGTAAGGCGATTGCAAAATTGTGTGCACTCCTACTGCTTTGGACTTGTTTTTATTTCGAAATATATTGCCTAAAATAGGGGTGACATACAGATAGACGGTCATGGCTCATTTGATCCTGCTGTTGGTACTGCAGATTTATTAAATATATATAATCTCTATGGTCTACCTTGACTATTTCTCCATGTTACAAACAACGTGTTAAGCTTAATATACCCTATGGGATAGGATATACAAAATATCTTTACTCCCCCATACATGTCAGTAGCATTTGCTTTGACAACTCTTCATACTGCTGTTGTTGGTATAGGGAAACTCACTCGGTGCCTAGAATTAAAATACGTACACCACTAAAAAAATGTGCATGAGCACGTGAATATCTTGGGGTTGGATATAACATGAGCAGGTATCCCTCCCTTTATTGTTGGGCAGTCAATCGCTCGATTTCAGGGTTCAAAGCGTCCTTTAGTTTCAAACAATGACAGTGGGGATGGAAATGCCAATAGCCAGGGTGAATTGACCTTCCCTTATCGTCAGTGGAATACTTAAAGTTACGGTTTTGCCTGAAGCTGCCACAATAAAGTCTCGCAGTACTAAAAGTTGTTACCAACTTTGTGGTGGTGCTACAGACAAGCGAATGGAAAAAGTTTTCTTAAATTATGTGATTTCGTGCTCTTCAACATTTAAACTTTTTATTTTGCTCTGTTTAACTGGAAAATGTTTTGTCGATTTTCTTCAACTGGGCGGGGTACTTGATAATGGTTTTAATTTTTTGTAAAGCGTGCAAGAGGCCATAAAAGTAATTGCAAAGGACTGTTATATTTTTTTCAAAGTTTATTTGTACTTTTGTGGCTAATAAATTAAATAAATTTTTTAAAAATATTTTTCTCACGTAAATTAGGGGTGTGGTTAGAACCCCTAAGCATTTATGACTAAACTAGCAACGGAATATAGACACATGGATGGCTGTGCATTCCTAAAAATTATTCCAAAAGTTTTAAGGCTTCCTGAAAAAGACGTCATAGAGCCGTAACTGTAAGGACAACGGCGGGTAGTTTGCAAATGTCTGCAATGCCAGCTCCCTAGTAATTGAAGGCATCCCTTTCGATTACAAGATCCGCCATAAGATTAGTTGGATTTCAACGGATGCACAAGAAATATCATATTGACCACATGGCCATCCACCCGGCGTTGCCTTTTCGACGTCTTAACCAAGCCAATATTGGAATGGAAGACGACGCCCATCTTATGGTAGCGCTCATAGGTGTATGTCCAATCTTGTTGAGTTGTATGAGTTGTATAGATGTAATTGTTTTGGTAAAAATAAATATTAAAAAAGAGGAAAACAGTTTGTATCATCTGGATGATGCGGAGTTTGAAAACAGGTTACATAAAAAAGGTGGAGGCATAACTATATTTACTAAAAAAGCGTGTAAGCTACGAGCGTTTGAATATCGAAACAGCTGCCTTTGACAATCTGACTGTGGGAAATATCTCAAATGCGAAACAAATGTAATCAGTGCAATCTATAGACCACCGAAAAACTATCCGGGTGAATTTATGAATGAGTTTGCACTAATTATAAGCATGAGAGGAGCTCTCTGAGCGACATGAACATAGATATAGTGTTACGTGCAAATTTCGCACGAAATCCTTGGTCCCCTCCATCCTGCCAATTCTCACCCGTCCACCATTTTTGGCATTTCATTTTTATTCCGTTGTCTTCTTGAAGCAGTGGTCTCGTTAAGCGTTCCTGGATGGTTCCGCCATTCAGTGCTTATTCCTTTCCACACGCTTCAAGGGGGCAACAAAAGCAGGTACTCCGGGAAACAGAGCCCAACGGTCGGTTGGCAACCCTCTGATGCGGATGGACCGTCCGCCAACGATGTACATTGATCAGCGACGAGTGAGACGAGCGACGATGAAGAAGAGGGTGGACTGCCCTAATATCTTGCCCACACCACTAGGGCATATGTATCTACAACATAAAGGAGGAGTGCACAACAAGATACATTATGAACATCACACATTTACCCAAACATCCCAAACATACCAACACATACACATAATCAACACAACTTGTACGACCATGAGCAGCGGGCAACGGACTGGAGGAGGTTCAGTCCAAATTCAGCGATGGCCGAGAGCCCGGCGCTTACACTTTATTATTTGTATGGGGTGGCACGTCATCGGCTAGTCCCTTTTCCCCAAGTCTGCGTGAGATTCCACCGGGATAGCTAGCTTTCGCGGACTTAACAAAATAATAGGAATACGAGTGGGTACTCAGGCTTCTTCCTCCTCAGGAGTGTCCAACGCAAGGCGTTGTTTGACAAATTCCCTTTTTCGTCTCATATTCCTTCGCTTTTATATTTTTTCGCGATATTGTTTCGAATATTTAATTTTGCGTTCACCAGGCCGTCAATTGCTAGCGCTTGCTGTGAACGTGGCACCAAGGTAAAGAGCAAACCCCGGGAATGCGAACTCGACCCTCTGAACTGCTAGTTGTTGGGGGCGATTTCAGAGAGAGAGAGAGAGAGAGAGCCATTGGAAAAATGGAAAGAGCTGCTAGATAGCGGCGTTCAAGGAACGGTTGCATGCTTCAACAAAAGAGCGGAGTACTGCACATAAAGCCGTCCCTGAACTTTTGAATGGCTGAATAAGCGGTAGGCCAATTTACAGAGAGATGCTCTCGGTCGGTTAGGCAAAGTATTGAGGCGAGTTCAGCACTTCTTGGTTGACCACGAGAGTGGAAAAGCGGAAAAGCGCTAAAGTGATTGAGGAGTTTTTTTTATTATTAGCAGTTAGCAAGTTGGCTTATTTTTTGAGCAAGCGGAAAAGTCCAGAAGGGGACTGAAGGGAGATACAGAAGCGAAGGAGACTCAAGGAGAAGGACTAAATAGGAGCATTTGAGGAAGATTTGAGGAGAAACAGTCTGGAAGCGAGGAGTAGGAAGCACATTACCACTCCAAAAAAAAACAGATAAGTTGTGTTATTTTTTTGCATTCTTTTTTCGATTAGTGTAGGATTTTGTTTTGTTCAATCGCGGTAGGATTTCATTTCGGTAACTACCCGCTGAAAGTGGGACGCGTGGCCTAATTCAGTTTTAACGCTTAAAGTTTCGGGACCGGTGATAGCGGGCCAACCCAACGGCTACATATACGTGAATACGGTTAAATACAACCTTTGTTCTTTTTTGATCTAAATAGAGGCACATGCACACTTATTGATCATATTTTAGTGAATTTACCAAAGGTCAAAACGTTTTCAGCTATAGTATAAAGTTACATATCTGCACATTATAGCACGCTTTACTGGGTCTACGATCATCCATCTGAGGAAAATGCTACTCATTTGCAACCTACTATAATGATGAGTAAACACAAGGACACAAGTGGCAGGAAAGTCCGATCCGGTATCACTCTTAAGTTCGTTCATTGAGAAAATGAATGAAATATATACAAGCTCAAAAAGCATACACAGGAAAATAAGCCGAAAGAATGTCCCATGGGTTACTATGGATATTGCAGACATCTGTACAGATCGAGATAGACTTTATCGTAGGTGGAAAAGTAGCCGGAATAACCTAACATCTGAAAGAGATTACTAAACGTTACGGAATCAAGTTAACAAAAATTATAATGACTAGGAATCAACGTTACAAGAATAAGATCCAAAGAAAACGAGGGCGTTAATAAACGAAGTGCTAGATCGAAAGAAACTCAATTTAGATGATGTTATTAGGAACAACTTTACGCCTAATGTAAGCACAGCACAAGTAACAGATGAATTTGGTGACCTTTTTTTCGAGTCAGGCAGCAGCCATTATCCAAACGTGTAACATTGCCGAGTCTACGCATCGTAACGCTGTTCTTCGAGACTCCATCTATTTAGGAGATATCAGCTGCACTGTGGTAGCTAATCTACTGTATCGTTTGAACGTTCAAAAGGTGCCAGGGGCTGATGGCATCAGAACCATAGATTTAAGATCAAACGCTGATATCTTTGCTCCAATAATAGCGAAACTCAGAAATCTAAGCTTTGACACTTCGACTGTACCAGAAAAAATGAAAGAAGTAATTTTTCGACCGATACACAAAGAAGGTAGCAAAAAACAGTTGGAGAACTATCGCCCGATTGCAATCTTGCCAGCTATCGAGAAGATCATGGAACAGATCGTGTCAAATCGAATAAAGGACTTCATCCACAAACACGATCTAATAAGCAAACATCAGTATGGTTTCCAAAAGGACAGAAATACTAACCAGCTCCTTGGTAACTTTGCGAATGTCATCAACACTAGCCTCAGCAAACGTCACCACACCCTAGTTCTGTTTTTAGACTCCAGCAAAGCATTTGATACCCTCGACCACAAAAAACTTATCGATGCAGTTCAAAGAGTTAGAATTAGGGGAAGGTTGATATACTGGATAGCAGACTATGTGGCGGAGAGGACATTTCGGGTGAGAGTCTAAGATTATTGCAGCAGGGCTTATAGAGTGCAGTATGGCGTTCCACAAGGCAGCAAGTCCGGTCCTCTACTTTTCATCTTGTACACTAACGAATTGCTGAAATATTTCAAGAAAAGTTTCCCCTTCGCCTAAGCAGATGACATGGCAATTGATGTGTGTCATCAATCCTTAGAAGAAGCAATAAGGATGATGCAAGCCGAACCAGACGAAGCTGGAAAATGGTGCCATGACAATGGGCTAGTTATCAATGCCATAAAAACAAAACTGATGCACATCCGGAGCACACGTTTTCTAGCGTCGCAGTTTTTGCTAAAGAGCTAGAGATGTGCGAATGCGTCCGATTGTGAGGATATTCAAATGGTTGACACGTACAATTATCTAGGCATCACTATTGACTGTCATTTCCTTTGGGAGGCTCACGTCAGCTATCTGCGAAACAAATTGAAAAGGTCACTGTTTGCGATGGCCTGCCTGCAGTACAAACCTACGACGTTTGTCCAAAAGCAAGTCTACTATGCTCTTATCGAGCCTAGATTGCGGTATGGCGCATTAGCACTTTGATGATTTAAAAAACAAATATGTACTCAATCTCCTGCAGATAAGCCATGTGGCTTCGCAGGTCAATAATATTGTTAGAATTTTTGAAATGAAATGAAATAAAATGAAAATTAAAAATGAAAAAAATAATATATTCGTCTTTCGATGTAAAATACCATAAATAAAATAACAATTGAAAAACCATCTCTTCGAAGGATCCGAGGCAATCAGTAGCTTAGTACAACTGAGCATACAGCTCAGGAGCTGGTAGCCAAGCAGAGCACCAAGTAAACATTTTAGAGGGATCTTTGCTAATCTCAGATGAGGATCAGCTCAGAAGAGGGAAGGAGTATTTCATCAAAATACTCAAGTGTTTAACGTTGGAGTCAGTACTCTAAACTCAAATCAGCTACTTGAAGTACCAAACATGTGAATTCACACTGGGCCCCCTAGTAATGCGAAGATTTCAGCCGCAATTAGAGCACTCAAAAGGAATAAAGCGTTATGGCTTGATGACATTTTAAGCTTTTCCAAACAGCGCCAAATATTATATATCGACCACGCTACTGCGTCCTTTCATAAGAACTAGGATGGGGACATAGGATACTGAAAGCTACCTACAAAGAAAAGCAGCTCGATGGAGAGCTTTAACAGGCCTCCTCTGGCATATACAAATGCCGCTTCGAGAAACCGTTCGGTAGTGTCAATTAGGATCTAAGTTTTGCCCCGGAATACTTCATCATCGAACTTGATGTGGGTAGCAAAATCGAGAAAGTAAAAGCTGCGTTCGTAAAGTTTCGGTCCAACGTTGAGGCGGAACTGTTGTGTAGGTGTAGTACTCCGAAGGTGATTATCATTGTCACTAGAAAACTGTAAAGTCCATGATCCTGCATGGTTACTTTCTTAAAAAAACTCCTCCCATTTCTCTGTCCTGTTGTTCCCCTGAGGCCCCGCCAGTCAAGCCATTCCTTCGCAGGGCCAGGTTTGTCATTTCGTCTTTTCGTATCTGCTCTAAACATGCATGTGTTGTTCTTGTGTTCACATGTATGCGCGTATGACCGTCTGCCTGTGCATTATCTTTGAAAGATACTAGTAGCCCGCGCTACTAGCATGCACGATTCGCAAGCCCGAATAATCGATGCCAGGAATGCGCCTACGTACTAATCCACTCTCTGCACACATCTACCATTCTCCCCGCGGGACTGCCGTAAGGTATTACTTCGCGGGGCTAGTTAGCAATTAATGCTATGCTTCTTGTATTGCTGCTTCAGCTCTCCTTGCTCTCTCAATTATTCGGAACTCTTTTTCCACATTCGTTATAAGGGTACAAATTTCCAGCCAATTCTCCTCTGACCGCAGCATTTGGTGGACTTGGCAGGTTATTTCTCCCTTCCGTACAGCGATTACAATGGAATATTGCATGTTCTGTATCTTCCTCCTGGTCTGGACAATGTGGACAGAGAGGTGAGTTATCATGTCCAAATCTGTGTGGATATTTACGATAGCCGCCGTGCCCCGATAGGAACTGCTTATGGTGGTAGTTGCAGTCCCTAAATACTCACTTCGTCCAGACCTAAATGGTGGGGATCAGCTTGTAGGTCCATCTACCTTTTGTACCGTTATCCCACCTGGCTTGCCACATAGCTAGCGATGGTGCCTTCTCCTCCGCCTTTATTCTCTTGGCAATACCTGCTTCTTGATGACTCGAAGTTCTCCTTTCGTAGATCCTTACCATCTCATTTGCGACGATGTCGATGGGGATGATTCCGGCTATGTATGACACAGGCTGCTTCGTCCGATATTGTTCGGAAACCGCTGATTGTTCTTATCGCGCATAGCCTGTATGTTGACGATAGTTTTCTCCGAGTTTCTATCGTCGCTAACGCCGCCGCCCAAACCGGTGCAGCATATAGGAGAACCGAGCTAATCACTCTGGATAGTAGAATCCGTCTAGCATATCCAAGTCCACTGATGTTTGGCAGTATTCGAGAAAGGGCTGCCTGCAGTAGTGAAGCCTTCTTGCTCGAGTATTCCACGTGTGTTTTAAACCTTAACCTGTTGTCGAGTATTACTGCTAAGTTTTCGACTGCTTCCTTGGTTCTTATAGTCTGAGTCCTCACGTCCTCAGCTCCGAGGATGGTATGAGAGAGGTAATTTTTCATCACAAAAACAAAAGCCTCGCCTTTTCCTTTGTCCAGATTGTACCACTTGATTTTCTCAGAGACCCTTGTTTGTTTGCTTTTCTTCGGTGTTTTCATAAAAATTTCTGTTAGCAGGAGACGGTGTTGCCGAATGATTGCTTCTCCCAGGATCACTTTGCAATCTTTTACCCGAGGCTTCATGAAACTGGCTACCAAATGGTAGTCAATCTGGGTTTCATCTCCACCACTGGTGTAAGTGATCAGATGTCGGCTTTGTTTGATGAACATGGTATTTAACACGATAAGACCATGTGATTTGCACATGCTTAGGATGTCTTCACCAGGAAGGTTCCTGGTGCCATATCCTAGTCCTCCATGGCAGTCTACATATTCTTCGTTTGACTTCCCGACATGTCCATTCAAATCTCAACCAACAAACAGAAACCCTTCCTTTGAGATCTTCTTAAGGAGATTGTGGAAATCTACTCAAAATGCATCTTTATCTCTCTGATTGCACCCATTTGGGGAGCATATGCACTTGTTTTAAGAACAGCTTCAGTTTTGAGGTCTGCTAATTCTAAGCCGGTGGATCCTAGCCAGTCTTTATTTTTTTCAATTGCTTCGTTTGTCGCTGATTCTATTTCGTTGACGTGTTTAGCCACGGTGACCAATGCGATGTTGTCAGCTTACCCGATTACTTTAACTCCTTGTGGCGATGCGAGCCGCAGGACTCCGTCGTACATGATATTCCATAAGAGAGGGCCTAGAACCGATCCTTGCGGGATTCCTGCCGTGACGTTATAGTACTTTACCCCCTCATCGGTTTGGTACCTCAACTTCCTGTTGGTGAAGTAGTTTGTAACTATCCTCATAGGTAGTATGGGGTATTCATTCTGGCTAACGATCTCTTTATGCGTAGGTATATTTTGGTATATGCCTGCATTACCTGAGGGTCTACTCGCGTTCACGATGTTACTTCGTGCGTTTTCCTCGCTCTCTCTCCTTTCTCGCTCTAGTCGCCTCAGCTCTTGGCATATATCTTTGGCATATGAGCTCACTAAGTTCCACTTATTTTCGAAATCTAGCATGTGATGTACTATATTTTCAGGAGTTGGTGTTTCTACAAGTACTCTTTGCACTGCTTCTCTTTGTAGCTGGATTTTGTGGGCAGTAAAATTGTACATGCTCCACATCTTCAGAAGTATCACTGCAGGATGGAGGAGTCATCATTCGTAGAGCGGTATAAATATGACCGGTAGCAACCATGTCCCGTTAGTAGTTGTGTTATGCAAAAGTTAACTCTACCATGTCTGCGGTTTATCCGAGTCTCAATCATTGGCATAAGATGGTGCTTAGGCGAAATGCTTCAGCGCTGCTGCCACTCCCTCAGACTTGTGTATCTTTCTGTTGTATCCGCATTAGTGTGGGATAGCCGTCTCTCCTGTCTATTCTTTACAAACTTTCTCTGCACTTCTTCCACTAGTATATCGACTGGTAGCATTCCTGCGATGATGCAGCCTGCTTGATCATATGTGGTGCGGAAACCACTACTCATTCTTAGTGCAGAAGGTGGATTTACTGCTACGATCTTTCTTTTGTATGAAGTCACTTTCATAGCACCGGCCCAACTCTGGTGACCCATAAAGCACTGCTGATGTAACCACCCTAGCTAAGAGGAATCTCCGGCTGTATCTCGGTCCTCCTATATTCGGCATAATCCGCATAATAAAGGCACCCACACGAGAGGATTTGTTACTTACAAAATCCAGATGTTCTTTAAATGTAATCCTTAAGTCAATCATAACGCCAAGGCATTTAATAGCTGGTTTGGATACTATCTCATGCCCACCTACTGTAAGCGTGATGGTTTCACTTCGTTTTCTACCTGTAATTAGTATCGCTTCCGTTTTGTGTTCAGCTAGCGTAAGGCCGGCTGATGCTAGCCACCGTCGAACAATCGAAATGGTTTCATTGCTGATTTGAACAACTTCTTCCAGTAGTTTTACTGTAACAACTATACCGTTGTCGTCCACAAATCCAACGTTTTTAGACCCGTCTGGTATTTCAAGACGAAAAACGCCATTGTACATGATGTTCCATAGCATCGGCTGCAGGACCGAACCCTGTGGTACTCCTCCTGTGAGTGCGTCCTCTCTTACACCATCATCTATGTCATATACTCCTAGCAATACTCTCCGTCGGAAATATTACAGTTCTTCACAATTTGCCTGATGTAAATTAGTATACTCTCATATTTCGCAGCGCTTCCAGGATGTGCTTCCAACTCGCGGTGTTAGAAGCGTTCTTAACGTCCAGCGTTATGACTTAACAGTACTGCTTTGAGCCTCTTCTCAATCATCTCTTTTCTATGGCCCTTTGCGCTGTGTCAACCATTACCCTAATGGCATAAACAGTCGAGCGTGCCTTCGAAATCCGTACTGATGTTCTAATAGTGCACCTACTTCTTCGATGGCTGCTTCCAATCCGTTACCGACTATGCGCTCCAGAACTTTTCCCGTCGTGTCCAACATACGGAGCGGGGGGTATGTTGATGGATCTCCTGGAGTTTTGCCTCCCTTGGGTAGTAGCACGAGCGTCTGTTTCTTCTATTGATCGGGAAAACTCCCTCTCTGAAGCAGGCGCTATAGATGTCCACAAACATGTTCATTCTAGATGTGATCGCCGCTTAAATGGCTACATTTGGAATGCTATTCAGTCCAGGGGCTTTTTTATTCCTAAATCTGTTGCATGCGTTAATGATCTCATCTGGTGTTATCCTAGGAATTTGTTGTGCTGCTGTGGATGACTCGTTCTTCAGAGGAATTCCCAGTTGCCTTGGAAATAGGCCTTCAACTATTGGTTGTACTTCATCTGTTGATGTGGGAGATGGGGCTCGAAATATTTTTAACTTTTTCATCACCACTTGGTACGCTCTGCCCCAGGGGTTTTCATCCGCTCCATTGCATGGTTCAACGAAGCTCCGGCGTTTGCTCATATATATTGCCGTCTTTAATTTTCTCCGCCCTACCTTATACCGATGATGGAGTTCGATGAAGTTGTTGCTTCCTATCCTGCTTTGGCAAAGCCTCCTTGCGCGGGGACATTCAGCGCGTAGTCCCGCGATATTTTCATTCCACCAATAAACTGATGGGTAGTGTCGAATAGTCACCGTTCTTACTATAGAAGCATCACATGCCCGTGTGATGTGGGTGATCAGTTGAACAGACTTCTCATTGACCGAACCCGTTAACTTAGCATCTGCGATCATAAGGCCAAAAGACTCTTCGTCGAATGCAAACAGGTCTGGACCCTATAGGCACCACATTTAGACGAAGGAAGCAACAACGAGCTCTTTACTAACTAAGTAGTTTCTAATTAGTTTTGGGAAATGCTTTCGAGAGTAAGCTTTGGCTTGACATTTTGAGCTGTAGAACATTTTTTTTGCCACTAAATGGAAAATCTTATATATTAATACGTGAACACGGAATTTATCGTACGTTTTTTTTGGTATTTATTATAAAAGGAGGGGTATGAGTCTTATATCATTCGAAAGGTAATATGCCATAGATGTGTAGAAAAAATAAATCAAGAGCTTATGTTACCGTTAAGTCAGGTAAAATAAAGTTTACATACACACATGATTTCCCCATACAAGATGTTTTAACCAATTGAATGAACGTATTTTGATCACGTTCATGGCTGAAGACTTTTTATTTGCCTTTAGATTCTCATGCCATCTACATAGTATCGGTAAAGACACAGTCGACATAATTCTTCTTCTTCTTCTTCCTTTTTATCAGCGAGGCTATGATCCGAAAACAAGGGATCACAACCCTCCCACTCCACCGCATTTCTACTGATCCGTCTGTGGGGTTCGCCTATTTGACCGCAGAAAATATCGGCAGGCCTGCCGATTTTGGATCACTCGCTTACTGAGGCCAATGAAATGTCGATGTCGTCGCATTTGTCTGATCCAGGCGTTTATAGGCCTGCCTTTCCTACATCGCAATGTCTTTGGAACGTGCATTGATATTGCCTTTTTAACAGGGTTCAAATGATCTCTTCTTTGAACGTGGCAATACCAACTGAGCCGGTCACGCTCTATTTTTTGTACGATGGTTTCCTTGATGTGAAAGCTTCCACGGATCTTCGAACTTCTTATTCGATCAAGCTTGGTCACTCCTGCTGTCATGCGAAGCATCTTCATCTCAGCTGCCGTTAATTTACTCTCATACTTTTTGTACATCGTCCAACATTGTGAACCGTATGTGAGCGCTGGACGTACAACTGCGGTGTAGAGCCTTCCTTTCAACTTAGGGGGCATTTTTCTGTCACAGAAGATAGCGGAATTTTCTCGCCACTTCATCCACTCTATGTTTATGCGATGATTGATGTCGTCATCACAAGTTGCTTTGCTATTGATCATAGATCCCAGATATTTGAACTTTTCGCACTTGGGAAGCACTGTTCCATTCAAATAAATGTCTGGAATAGGCCTTAGTGGATCAGAGAACGGGCAGTACAAGTACTCTGTCTTTTTTGAACTAATGCGATACCCATTTCCCTCCAAAACGTCCACCCACACATCAAGTGCTCGTTGCAGGGATGTAGGATCCTCGTTTATGATGGCTCCATCGTCAGCAAAGAATAACTGATGTACCTTGGGGTCCATCACTTTACCTTCAAGCAGATAATCAAGGACTGTAATAAAGAGCAAAGGACTTAAAACGCTTCCCTGGTGCACCCCGACTTTGATTGGGAACTCTTCGGTTAATCCAGCGGGGCATCTTACTCTTGTCTTTGCTCCTTCGTACATGTCCATGATCATCTGCACATAGGTTTCTGGAACCCCTCGATGTCTTAGCGCCACCCATATCAGATCTCGTGGTTGTCTGTCGAATGCCTTTTCAAAGTCAACCAATACAATATGCAAATCCCTTAAGGAATCACGATGTTTTTCCATTATGATCGTTATACTTTGGATTGCATCTGTGGTTGATTTACCCGAGACAAACCCGCACTGATCATCAGATAGCCGTATTATTTTTCGCAGTCGACCACCTAATACCCGCTCAACGATCTTCATGGTGTGTGACATCAGCTTGATCGAATGGTAGTTATTACAGTTTCGTGTATCACAGTTCCCTTTTTATACAGGGAGAAGGTAACTTTCCCTCCATTGATTCGGCATTGGATCACCTCTCACGAATTTGGAGATGAGAATTCTGAGCCATCTGAACCCGATGTCTCCCATCTTTTTCCAGAACTCAGAGGGTACCTCGTCTGGCCCAACCGCTTTTCGCTTTTTTGGAGTATTTGACCGCCTCACTAACTTCTTCGACTGTAATGTCGGGTATTTCTTCACAGTTAGGGGTGACTCTTGGAAAGTATAGCCGGGGAAACTGTTTATTCAAAAGTTCTTCACAATACTGCCGCCACCTCTGCAGAATTTTGTCGTCATCCACAAGAAGCTGGCCATGAGCATTGTTAATGAACTTTGGCGAACGAATCTCCTGAGCATTCTTCCTTCTTTGGGCGGCTATTTTGAAGATCGTGGTTCTCTTGTTCATATTGTGTCTTCGCAGCTCCTGGATAGCCTGTTTTGCATCCGGAACCGGGGAAGATATTTTCTCCAGCTCCCGATACAGGTCCTCCGTACTCTCTGCTTGAAGCTGGGCGCACTTCTTCTTCGCTTTTTTCTTGCAGCATCTGTATTCCATTTCGAGGCGAGCTTTTTCGTCACTATTATTAGAGGGGCACTTTGACCAAGCTTTGAAATCCGCTTTCTTCTCATTTATCACTTTCTTAGCTTCATCACTCCACCACCATGTTTCTTTGGCGTGTTGATGGTGGCCTTTTGAAGCTCCTAGCAGTGATTTGGCCTTCTTTAAGCAAGTTCGCTGTAGGGAATCCCATCATATTTTGTGCTCTGCACTCTTCATCCTCAGTTCCGTTGATGGTGTGAGAGAGTTAATTTTTCATTACGAAAACAAAAGCTTCGCCTTTTTCTTTGTCCAGATTGTACCACTTGATTTTCTCAGAGACCCTTGTTTGTTTGCTTTTCTTCGGTGTTTTCATAAAAATTTCTGTTAGCAGGAGACGGTGTTGCCGAGCGATTGCCTCTCCCAGGATCGCTTTGCAATCTTTTACTCTTACCCGAGGCTTCATGAAACTGGCTACCAAATGGTAGTCAATCTGAGTTTCATCTCCACCACTGCTGTAAGTGATCAGGTGTCGGCTTTGTTTGATGAACATGGTATTTAACAAGATAAGACCGTGTGATTTGCTCATGCTTAGGATGTCTTCACCAGGTTCCTGGTGCCATATCCTAGTCCTCCATGGCAGTCTTCATAGTCTTTGTTTGACTTCCCGACATGTCCATTCAAATCTCCTCCAACAAACAGAAATTCTTCCTTTGGGATGTTCTAAAGGAGATTGTGGAAATCTAGCCAAAATGCATCTTTATCTCTCTGATCGCACCCATTTTGGGGAGCATAAGCACTGACAATATTCCACACCTCTCCTTGTATTACTAGTTTGAGAGACATCAAACGGTCGCTGGACTTCGAAATGCTCAAGACGTTACCAAGTAGCTCTGCCGCAAGGATGATACCGATTCCGTTCTTAGCCTTTTCCGTTCCGTAGTAGAACATCTTGTAATCTTTTGTCCTAACGTCCAAGAAACGCGCCCGATTCCCGGTGTTTTTCCATTTCGTCTCTTGGACACACAAGATGTCCACCCGCCTTCTATTCATCATCTCTTCCACCTCGTAACTTCGACCGGTCGTGCTTCCAACGTTCCAACTCGCGACCCTCAAATTGCATCCAAACTGTTTCATTATTTTGCTAGCCCCCGGAATCCGTATAGCTCTGACCCGAACATTTCTGCTCGGTCCAGGATCAGTACCATGCACAGCAGTGGTAGTGCCTGGCGGGGTAGTGCCTTTCCTTTTTGCAAGTATTACCATAATGATACAGTTTTGCAATACAATTTTTTTGCACCATATTGCGATGGTGTTTGTTGTTTGACACGTGCATGCTCCTGTTTTAGTATTGTTTGATCTTTCTTCTATGACACCAGTGATCTCCAGTCGTGCCAACCCACGGACTCGCATGCACACTTGTGGGAGGGTTTTTAAGGTAGTATATGTGTCGCTAGGCTCACTTGGGTGTTATATTGCCTAGAACTGACAGTCGACATAATTGATGAGCATAATGAAAACTAGAGGTTTTAGGGGACTACCCTTTGAGACACCTGATGTAGCACTAATCAGACTTGATACTGAAGATCTGAAAATGACAAAATGCTGTCGACCTTAAAGTAAGATGTTATGCAAGGAATAAATCTAGGCGTAAAGCTAAGCGCATTAGGTTTGAAGATTCTGATTTCGTGAGAGATTTTGTCAAACATTTCGCAAAAGTCTGTAGCCACAGTATCGACTTCTTTATCATTTTCTAGAGCAAATAATGTCTGCCTCTTCTTCCTATATCGACGAGTTTATGATATGAACCCCAGGAATCATACCCCTTTCCCTTTCTACTGATCCGCCTGTCACATAATGTCTATTAGAAAAAAATTCAGTAAGGTCAATAGTAGTAGATTTATCCTTCTTGTTAGGATGGCTCTGGTGGTTGGCCTAGTTCTTAAAGTACTCTACATTACCAAGGTTTAGTGCGACGATGGTATGTATGGCATGGTAGCGGCCTTTGGGCCTCTTTCCTTTACTAAGAATCTTGCAGCATTCTTAGAACCCAGTAGGATAGATATTATTTCGAGTGTATCTTATACCCGTGTCTCTGCCCAAGCGATTCGGCCATATCCGAGATTTATAAATTTAAATGTTTCGCCTCTTTTTTTAAATAGCTTCTTGCATAAACGAGGCTGATATGACACAGTCAGTATTTCACCCGTTTTCCAACTTTCTGCTTAAGCTTCCTTACGTTGGTTATCTGCTTGGCGTATATCGTATAGCAATGGATCTACCCTTTAGTCCAACCAAATCGAATCAAATATAAATAAAAATCCAAAAAAAAACAACATTCCCTTAACGAATCTGCAAAATTCATTAAGCAAACCGTAACATCCATTAGATTCACTCGGGAAAATGGAATTTCAATTATTCCCAATTCCCAATAAGCTCCATGCACATAGGTCCACACTGCCAGAGATTACTTTTTCGAAGCTTAATTGTACAGTGCTACCCGATTTGAGTGGCTCGAAGCAATCAACTTATGCTTTACTGAGAATTCCCCAAGCTCAAGAGTGGGTACCTACGTCCACTTCCAACCATCGACCTACCAAGCCATTGCAATGAGGAATTTATCGATTAAATAAACAATCTTCCTCGGGGATGAGGCAAGACTTGGTTTCTTCCCAAAGAGGATTTGGCACGAGCAGAACTCACTTTTCACTCACATATTGCAAATTGAATTTTTCATAACAAATTACAGCAGCTCCACCGCCCATGTGAACTTACAACAAATAAACAGCGGAAAGGATTTTTCTTTTTTGCGTTGCAGGTGGCTCCTTGCAGGTATTCCACGTGAAACTTTCACTGTCTTAGCCCTGTCAGGTGGATGGGTGCTTGTTGTCATCGAAATAAGCATATGTGACAACATTTCTGAAACAGTCAGATGGATGTCCTTTTTTTTTTGTTGTCTTGTTCCGTCCTTGTTCTCCGAAACAGGTAATATACTCGCACAGCGTATTTACATTTCCTCGAAATTGCTTAGAGAAAATAAAAAAATAAACTGAAACTTTATCACTGTCACACGATGACGCCAGTCGGCAGCGCTCCTCTTGCATGTGACAGGAGAGTTGATGTGAAATTCCATAAAGTTTCCGGTGAAGGCGCAGAACAGGAACTGAGCTACATGCAAATGAAGGCAGGCGACAGGACTATTCAAATGGAGGAGTATGCAAATGAGATATACGACAGAAAGTTGCATTTTTTTTTTTAAATTTAATGAATAAATATTCACTGGAATCCAAAGGCATATGACTGCATGCATGCGTAATGGGCACCTGGCAGAGGCGTGTGCATTAATAATAATTTTTTACGGACCAATGCTTGTTTTTTTCTCCAACAACATCGGTTTTGTAGGTTACTCGTAGTAATTGGTCCTAGATTAGTAAAGCAATTGCTTTGATAACCTTGGAGATCGTGTGTCGTTGAAACGATGGTGAGAGAGAGAGAAAGAGGTAAGAGTAGTTCTCATACTGAAGACCAGAAAAGCCTCATACACCACCCCGAAAGATTTCAAACCCATTAGCCTGTCCTCGTATCTCTTAAAAACTCTGGAAAGGTTAGTGGATATATAACGGGTGGGCCATCTAGTGATTTCTTTTTAAATCATAGGCTATTTTGACACTAACAGCTGTTTCCGCTCGAAATCGACAGAAAGTTAGTATCATACCTCCGCGGAACGAAATAAGTCGCTTTACGCTTGAACAACATTGGGAAATATTGAAAACTTATTTCCAAAGTAGTCCAAACAGTGCGTTTTTTGAAAAGAAGTTTTGGCCGAAATGAAGCACCCACCGCGCCTGCTGTACTCAAGTTTGTGCAAAAAGTTCGTGAGACTGGTATGCTAGTGGATAACACTCATGGTCCCCGTCGTCGTACGGTGCGCACAGATGAGAATGTGGCTGCTGTATCCGAGAGTGTGAGACCCAATTCACGAACATCAACTCGTCATCCATCTCAACAGCTCAACATTTCACGCACTAGCCTGGGGAGAATTCTGCACAAAGATCTGGGATTATTCGCTTACAAGGTCCAATTGATTCAGCAATTGAAAGCGCACGACCATCCGCTTTGTAATCGCTTCGCAGTTTGGGCCTTAGAGCAGCTTGAATTGGACAACGATTGCCGCATCTGGGCTCGGAAAAGCAACACGTTATTGTCGAGAAGCCAATGCATCCACAGAGAGTGACAGTTTGGTGCGGATTGTAGAGTGGTGCCATCATTGGACCATTTTTCTTCGAAAATGAGGCTGGGAACAACGTTTCGGTCAACGGCGGGCGTTACAGAGCAATGTTAAGGACTTTTTTTTTACTGAAATTGAAGACATGGATTTGGACGACCTCTGGTTCATGCAGGATGGCGCGCCATGCCACAATCGGTCTTTTGCGCACCAAATTCCCAAATCGTGTTATCAGCCGTCTTGGCGATGTCAATTGGCCGCCTTGCAACTGCGATTTCACCCCTTTGGACTTTTTTTGTAGGGACCGATGTTATGCCAACAACCCGGAAACGATCCAAGCACTTAAGGCCAATATCATCCAAGCAATCCGTGAGCTACAGCCCGAAACCATCAACAAGATCTTGGAAAATTGGAGTGAAAGAATGCGCTACTGCGAGGCCAGCCGAGGCAGCCACTTGAACGACGTTGTGTTTCATAATGAATGGGAATGTTTGCTTTTACTAATAAAGTTATGGAAAAAATTTTATTTTGTTCATTTTATTGCATTTTTAAAAAGAAAAGTGTAGTTGGCCCACCCTGTACATTCGTGGCAATATCAATGCAAAAATGCTTTCACTGTCGCAGCATCCTTAAGGTAAGGGTAAGTCCGTAGAGACCGCCCTATACTCTTTCATTGCCGCTGTTGAAAGATCGCTGGCCAACAAGGAATTCTCGATGGTAGCCTTTCTCGATATAAAAGGGCTTTCAACATTATCAAACCAGAGAGTTAATGTTAGACTAAGACACTGGATCAACCGATTAGAGAATCCCTTCCTCGAGAAAAACAGAAAACAAAACGTCTTTTGTACTTACCGTGCCCGAGATACAAACCATCCAGAAGATTTGATGATGTTTGCGATGTCGTTTATCGGTCTGTTGGACAACTCTTCTTAATCGTTAAAGAAGTGTTGTCCAAAGAACTTATCTCTCAAATGATGGATGCCTGAGCAGTAGCAAAAAAAGTGGGTGGTGTCGTCCTTAACCTCCTCATCATCGCAGCCTCTACAAAGATCTTCGTTCGTCACACATAGGTTTTTCATGTGGTACCTTATGGTGTTATGCCACTCCTATTGGAGTAGAGGGATTTCTAACCCTCTGTATGAGTCTATTGGTTCTTCCTCTGTCAAATGCAGGCCATAGCTTCCTCGTGGTGACACAAGTATCTAAAGAGGTCCACCTGCTGTTTGCCTCCGTTAGGGTTTTTTTTCTGGTCCGAGTTTGAGTGCGGGATGTACAGTGAGGGGTCGGATTGGTCCAAGCTTAGTGCTAAACCTCCTCTAGCCAGTTCGTCGATTTTCTCAGTCCCCTGGCATGATCATGAATCAGAGACCAAGCAGAACTTTATGTCGTGCGGTGTTCCAAGAATCTTGAGCTCTTCTCTACAACACTTCCCAAGCTCCGATTTTATTTCTATCGCTGCCTAGCTGTCGATGAAAATGTGATATCCTCTCGTGGTATTGCCCTCATGTAGAGAAGATGCCTGCACCTACACCTATTTCCATTTTGGATCTATCGGTGTATACAGTTATGAATCGCTCGTTAGGCGTCCAGTCTTCCCTGCTCGGATCGGTGCTCAAAAATGGTCTCGTGAAGTCTAGGTAAGGCGTTATGTAGTCTGTACTAAATACATTGCCTAGATATCTCTGCAGGATCGTGGTATGACCTATTTCGTTTGGTCTATAGATATTTGTTTGGCTCAATCTTACGGCACTAAGAGCCGCCAGTACAATGGACCAGTTGCGTCTGAGTGCTCCAGTCGAGCGTTTCCTATCCCGACAAAAACAAAAAGCCGCCGGTGCTTGTAGTAGTAAAGTAAATTTTTTAGTAGTAGTAAAGTAAATTTATTTTTTTAAACTTCATATTCAATTTTTTTACAATAATTTACAATAAAAGACTTTGGCCAATGCCGTCAGCCGAAGAAAAGAGAGAATTAGACTAAAGTTTTATGCAAATGAAGTGATTTAAAATGCTTCGTTCATTATTTGTTGCCGGTATTTTAATGCAGCTTTAAGATAGCTAGCCAGCACGTTCCAGTCCTCACCATATAGAGTTCTGATGAATTCAGCCATTGATAGCGCCTCTTTACCCCAGTACGCTCGTCTGATTTCTTTCAATATTGGGCAAGCTCCAATAAAATGAAAAACGTCTTCCTTTGTTCGAAGGTTGCATAGGCTGCATTCCTCATTCCCGTCGCTTATATGAGGCCTGAAGTTCAGCCGAAGTAGTTCGCCTCTCGCCTTAAAGATGATAGAGATTACATCAACGCTGAACCGATCGTGGAAATAATTTTTCGCAGCCAGATCATGGTTGAGTAAGGGATACGTATACCTGGTCTCACTTTGTTGCGCTTTCAATCTAAACTTCGCACGGGTAGACTCTTCAATAACGGATAACAGCTGGTTCAGAGAACGTCGCCAAGATTCTGCATTATAGTGCGTTAGCTGCATACTATGTTCGCCGCTAAGCCTCGACCACTCGTTAAAGAATTGCAGCTTCCGCTGTACCAAATATTTTACGACGATGTGTGGAAGGCGGTAGTTTGGGAGTTCCATTACTTTCAGAATGTAGAGAAAGTGCAATCTTAATGTAAAGATGTAGAGAGGAGCTAAACCAGTTTCAAGGTGCAACATGTATGTCGGTGTGTTTTCGGGTAATCTAAAGATTTTTTTAAAGAAATATCTTAAAAGTTTTTCAACCTCTTCGTACTCGAATATATCCCAAACTTGTGCAGCATAGCACATGGTTGACCTCATAGCCGCTTCGAAAACCTTAAATTTGCTGCTCGATGGAACGTTTTTCCTACCAAGGAATCCCCGCCAACTGCAATTTATTGCCTTTTTCGCCTCCTTTAGTTTTTCTCCTAGGTGGGCCTTGAAGGATACTTGAGATGTAATTAAAACTCCGAGATATCTATACTCCTTAACGACTTCAAGTTCCTGGTTTTTCCAAGTCCATCTTTCTTGCCTTGAGTATCGTCCAAACTTGTTTCTAAAAACCAAACTTAGCGGTGTTCACTTTCAGGTTCCATAAATTGCACTAGTTTTGGAGCTTATTTATCATCATCTGCAACATCATTGGAGTTTCTGATAGAATGGCGATATCATCTGCGTATAAAAGCAGCTTTATTTGGAGTCCGTCGAACACAATTCCACCTGTTAAAAAGGTCATAAGATCATCCAGAAATATTGAAAATAGAAGTGGACTCATGAGACAACCTTGCTTCACTCCCATTTGAGACTTAAACCAGTTCGACAGGTTGTGGCCATCCCAAACAGCTGCTTTATTATCTTCATAAAGACTTTGTATGACCCTTAGGACCTTTGAAGATACCCCTAAGTTACTCAGCTTGTAGAACAGCGCGTTTCTGTCAATAGTGTCGAAAGCTTCCTTGAAATCAACAAAGAACGCATACATTTTTTTTGCCTTTATCAAGGTATGACCGGACGATGCTTGTCAATGTGAAAATGTTGTCTACTGTGGAGAAAAAGAAATTCCCCTGTAATTCGCTGGGTCAGACACATCTCCTTTTTTGAATAACGGAAGTATTATACACTTTCTAAAGCATTCGGGCACTTCTCCTGAGACAAATATGTAGTTATATACTTGAGTGAGCTTTTCTAAGAATTCTACTGACGCAGACTTAAAGAATTCATACGGGATACGGTCTTCACCAGGAGCTTTATTTGCATTGCATCTGTGTAGAACTTTGGTAAGGTCTTGGACTGTAATTGGTCGGTCTAACTGTTTGTTATGAGAGGAAGGGCATAATTTAGCTGAAGCGCATTGCATGGCGGGTTTAGCAACTGTTTAAAATGATCCACTAATGCAGACAGTTCCACTTGGATGCCTCGCGTGAACGACATACCATTAAGTGCTTTGACAATCTTCCAAAATGTGCGACTATCTTTGGCGCCATCCAATGTTCTCGTCAGCTATTGAAAAAATATTGTTTTTTGTTTGTATTGTTGTTTGTTAGCCTGCCGATACATGTCTTTTGCAACGTTACTGTTTGTTTGTCGGACTAAACGTAGACAGGCGAAAGACTTTTTCCTCGCTGCAACACACTCCCAGTCATACCACATTTGCTTTTTTTTTAGATTTGCTATCGGTTGGAGACCTCTCGCAGCAAGCGTAATACAAGAAACTAAAGCATCCGCACCACGACTTGAGTTAATTTCGCTATCATCTATATCCCTGAGACTACGATTCAGATGTTGTTTATAACTAAGCGAGTAGCTTTCCTTCCATTGAAGTTTAGGTAATAAGCGTAATTCCAGAGCGGTAGATTCAGTGCATATATCAAAGCACATCATAACTGACAATGTTAGATGATCAGAGTAAATCCGTTCGTTAATATTGAGATCGGCAACAAACTTCAGCCATTTTCCACGCACAAGGCAGTAATCTATTGTCGAGCAAGCAATACCTTTGAGAAACGTTAAATTACCTTTCACGTCGCTTTTGGAACGACCATTCAAAACCGTTAGACCAACTGACTCACACATCTCAATAAATTTTCTGCCATTTCTATCAATTATGTTATCTGTGGCACACCTAGTTGCGTTTACGGACTGTGGTAACAGCTCGGGTTCCACCTCCAAAAGCTGCGAACTCCCTATTCTCGCGTTACAATCTCCCATAATCATTACATTCTCTTCTCCGAATTCTAATAAAAAGTCGTATAAGCTCTGAAAATCTTCCATCCATTTGTTGCAATTTATATAGACTGGGATTATAAACAGTTTCATAGCATCCGAAGTTATTTCAACAAAAGTTCTGTTGAACTCATTAATAAAACGACATCTTAAATTATTATATGTGTGCTTTTTAATACCATATAGGCACCCTCCACTCGGTCTTCCGTGAGAAAATATTCTTGTTGCTGGTATCCAGTGTAGTGCGAAATTACTTACATAGGTGACGTTCAAACCTATCCATATTTTTTTCTACAAAGGTTTCAAATAAGAAGAAAATACCATACTGACTAATATACTCGAAAAAATCATTAAAAATAAACTTGTTTCCTAAGCCTGCAACAACATCTAACGATAAAATACTTAGTCTAGGGCTGACGGCATTACAATTAAAAATTATTTGATTGGGCACTAGTTGCCTGAACGGTGCTTGTATAACGATGTCTACTTAGCGGAAGCAAGTTAAGAATGGCCTCGAGTCCTGCTGTAAGTGTCGTTCTCATCGCGCTGGTTGTGGCGATGCACGCTAGTCTTCGTACTTTTGTGATAGCAGTTAGATTGTTCATTTTCGAGGCTATTGAGGTATCGTTTTTCAAGTACCGGGATGATTGTAGTTACTGTTTTCTGTAGGGAGTAAGTGATTCTGCACAGGATTCAGCCCACCTTCCGTCGGGTTCCTTGAGAGATCCTAGAGTTTTTGATTCTCTGGATAGGATTTTCCCCAGTCTCGCAAATTCTGTCGTATCCTTGATTTCATTACAGAAGTGCTGCCAAGAATGGCGTTTAGCTTTCTGTGTCTCATTTTTTAAGTTTCTCTGACTGGACTTACGGATATATTGTTCCCAGTTCGGTTCTAGCTTTCTTCCTTTGGCTACATTAAGAAGTGGATGTGTAAGAATGGGTCTTACAACTGCCGTGTATATCGAGTACACCGAAGCTGGATTGAAGCCTGACATATTGCTGAATGCCTTCTTGCAAGAATAGGCATATACACTTGCTTTTTTTATGCGTTCGACGATGTTATCCTTTCAGTTTAGTTTGGAATCTAGAATTACGTCCAGGTATCGAGCTGAACTTGAGATACTTAGTTCAGCACCACCGATGTTTGTGAGTTTAAAGGTAGGAATCGATCTCTTCTTAATTAAAAGAACTACCTCCGTCTTTGCGGTGTTCACTCCCAGCCCTTTGCTACTGACTCAGTTATCCACTAGTTTTAGTGCGAGATTGAGCCTTTCACTTAGGACTGGAGGAAATTTCCCCGAAACCAGGATAACCACATCGTCATAGGCCATCACGTTGAAGCCGTTTTCCTTCAGTATTACCATGATCTCATCCAGTATAAGAAGCCATATTAGAGGAGACAGAACTTAGTTCAGAACAGAACTTGAAAGGTTCCTCTGCAGACCGTTCTCCGGTTGATTGCATCTCCCAGCGTTGAACATAACATATGATTCTCGATTGAAGCCAGTTGCAGGGGCAGGTGTGAAGTTGAGCTCTGTGTCGGTTGTCCAGGATCGCATCAGTGCTTACGTTGCTGAACGCCACTTTATTGTCTAGAAACGCTCCAAGAGTTAACGCCTTGAGGTGGAGATATCTTTCTATAGTTGATACGATCCTGTGGAGGTCTTTTTTTTTGGATGCGTAATCTTCATAGATACTAATAGTCCGAGTGCTACTAGCATGCACGATTCGCAAACCTGAGTAATTGATTCCAGGAATACGCCTACGTACTAAACACACACCCTACACACTTCAACCACTCTCCCTGCGGTACTGCCGTTAGGTATTTCTTCGCGGGCGGGTGTTAGCAATTAGTCTCCGAGGCCGCCTCTTGGGCTCTTCTTAGGGCTTCTGCTCTTCGCAGCGCATTCTGTACACATACTATGAATGAGCAAATTTCCATCCACTCGCCCTCTGATCATGTCATGCGACTTACAAGATTTTGTGGACTTGGCAGGTTTGCTCTATCTTCTGCAAAGCGTCTGCAGTAGAACACTGCATGCTTCGCGTTCTCCTCTTCGTTTGGACATTCTCGACACAGGGGCGAATCATCGTGTCCAAATCTATGGAGGTATTTCCGGTAGCCGCCGTGTCTGGACAGAAACTGTGTGAGGTGGTAGTTACAGTTTCCCCTCGCTCTCTCTGTCCATGATTTTATAGTGGTAATGAGCTTGTGGGTCCACCTGCCTTTTGTAGATCTGTCCCACCTGGCTTGCCACAGCGTTGCTGATGCTGCCCTTTCTTCCTCCTTAATCCTTTTTGCCTCTTGCCGGTTCGAGGGACGTCTAAGGTATACCCTCCGCATCTCTTCAGCAAGGATGTCGATTGGCACCATCCCAGCTAAAACGCAGGCTGCATCGTCGGAGATAGTTCGGAAGCCGCTGATCACTCTGATTGCTCAGAGCCTGTGAGCTGATGATAGCTTCTTCCTGCACTCATTTGTCGCCAGTGCACCTGCCCATATCGGGGCTGCGTATAGAAGTACAGAGCTGACCATTCTGGACAGCAGAATCCTGCGGGCGTATCTAGGCCCGCCGATGTTCGGGAGCATTCGGGAGAGTGCTGCCTGCATCAGCGATGCTTTCTTACTAGAATACTCGACGTGGGCTTTGAAGCACAGCCTATTGTCGAGTATGACTCCAAGGTACTTCAAGGATTCTTTGGACCTAATTGTCTGGTTTCCGAGCCGGAAGCTGGAATATTCCACCTTTCTGTGGCTGGTTATTATGACACCTTCGGTCTTGTGGGTAGCTAGTTCCAGACCGGTAGTCTCCAGCCATTCCTTTATTCTTATAACTGCCTCATCCGTGGCAGACTCCACCTCGTGTACGTGCTTGGCTACGGCAACAACTGCGATATCGTCAGCGAAGCCAATTACTTTGACTCCCTCGGGCAGTGTTAGTTGCAGAACTCCGTCGTACATAAATGTTCCATAGGTGAGGTCGCAGAATCGACACTTGCGGGACTTTCGCGGAAACACTGTAGTGCTAAACGCCATCGTCAGTATGGTATCTTAGCTTCCTATTGCTGAAGTAGTCCGTGACTATCCTCAGCAGGTAGTATGGTGTATCCATCCTGGCCAGGGATCTCCTAATGAATGGCCAGCTTGCCGAGTTGAACGCATTTTTGACGTCGAGCGTTACTACTGCGCAGTATTTCTTCGTCCCCCATCTCCACCTTTTCCCTTGTATTGCTTCAGTTGCCTTTATGGCATCGACGGTAGAGCGTGATTTTTTGAAGCCGTACTGAGAGTCTGACAGTGCTCCATTTTCCTCCGCCACCGCAAGCTGTCTGTCAAAGATGATACGCTCTGGGATCTTTCCCAGCGTATCTAGCAGGCATATTGGGCGATACGATGATGGTTTTCCGGGCGGTTTATTGCCCTTTGGAAGCAGCATTAAATGTTGCAATTGCATGGTGTAGGGAATACCCCCTCCTCTATGCACCTTTGCATCGTTGTTAGAAAGATGTCCGGTCTCGTCTCAACAGCCGCCTTGATTGCCCTATTCGGGATGCCATCCGGTTCAGGTATTTCGCTGTCTCCGATTTTTCTGCATGCTCCAAAGAGTTCCTCTGACGTGATTGCCGGGATATACTCCATGCTGATCTCCCTCGTGATGGAGACTATGGGGGAATAGGTGCTCTACTATGGTTCTTAGCATTGCCGGGCATGTTAGTTGTGGAGACCTGCTGCTTTTAAGCTTCTTCATCACCACTCTATACGCTATGCCCCAGGGGTCCAATTCGGCCTCGTCACAGAGCCGCTTAAAGCTCCTTGACTTACTCTCTTTAATGGCCCGTCCTGTGGAGGTCTGTATCTACCGATCTGCTGCAGATGTATGCATGTTGTGATTTAGATAGATAATTTTCACCGATCATGTTTCTTATGTATACATCTGTTAAACGTTCCAACGTTTTCAGCATAAAAGACGACAGACTGATCGGTCTGAGGTCCTTTGCGTTTGTGTGGCTCGCTTTGCTAGCTTTGGGAATAAATACAACACCCACACCCCGCCATGCTTTAGGAACATATCATAGCCTAAGGCAACCTGTGAACATATCGTACGCTTGAGCCCTGGAATAGCAAAATCCAATGATTATCCGTTCCTTGTGCCTTGTATGAAGCAAATGATTAAATTGCCCAGCTGTCTTACCATCATCTACTACTTTTCCCGTCTCCTCTGCGCGTCTTCATGATGTCGTTTCTGGAATGGGTAGATCATCTCCGGAGATTGATATACATCCGGGAAAGTGATTGCTCAATAGTATGTCCATCGTTTCCACGTCTGAGATGGCTAGGACATGTACAGCGAATGGACACCAACGCTCCGGCCCGCAGAGTCTTCGAATCTAACCCCGAGGGACGACGCAGTAGAGGGAATTATCGCCGTAGGTGGCGCGCACAAGTTCAAGGGGACCTCGACCAACTTGGAGTGCGCAACTGGAGGCAATTAGCTAAAGACCGAGCTAAATGGAGAGGCTTGTTGGTTGAGGCCCAGGTTCACCCCGAACTGTAGCGCCACCTAAGTAAGTAAGTAAGTAAGTAAGTATCGTTTCCTCATGTAACTCTGCTCAAGTACCATAACTTTTCGTAATTTTGGATGCCGCTGTTGGTGTCTTGGCCAGGATCTCCCTTAGGCGGGAGGCTTCATTAATGGTGTCCCTATCGCAAGTTCCATCTAAGTAAAAAAACACGCTTTAAATACTTAAATGTATTTCGAAAACAAAATCCAATTTTTGCGGTAACTGTTTCATTTCTAGTCTCGTAAACTACCAATTTGAGGAATTTTCCACTCCATGGCAACTAGAAGTCCATGAATTGTGCCGACAGGCTTTTCCGAAAACATGCAAAATTACTCTTTCGTACTCGTATATTCGCCTGAAGGCTTTCTACCCAAAATTGTTATTTAGTTATCCATTCTCCTTATAGTCCTTGCTCAGGCGTTGGTCTGTAGCCGACAAATTTTCCACCAGTTTCGCGTTTATTTATTAGAGACGCATTTCCACAGACACAGTTGGTGTTCTCCTGCATGGTGTTGGGGTCTGGAATAAAGTATTGTTTAATTGGAAATGTATTTGAATGTTTTAAATTCTTGGAAAATTATTATTTGCTCGCAGTGGGCCTTGGTTTACCTTGGGAAAACACACGCAATTACAAGGTTAGGGCATTAGTTACCTCTAAAATTTATTTATGAACATTTCAGGAACCTTTCGTTCTTTGTAACGCAGTTTAAAATATTTTTTACTTTGCTGCATTCATTGATTATTCTGAAAGTTATTTAACTGATTCAGGAAAGTTAAAGGTCGTTCTTTGAATGAAATCTCAAAGGTTTACATTCACACATAAAGTTGGTTTTGGACGATGAAGTTGAAGCTACTGAGATGAGGTTAAGTATGGTGAGACAGAGTATGTTGGATTGGTAACTTTCAGGGTGACGTCCATGTCCCAAAAGTTAGAGCTGAACGGCTGAACAGAATGTGTATTTGCGTCTTGAATTTGTCAAGTCAAATCTGTATCAATAATGAAAATGAGATGTCACGATTCGCGACATAAATTCACAATACTCCATAGGAAAAAAACTAAGGTTAACCAATGGTGGGCTTCTTAACAGGTCGCTGTAGTTTAATGCACCATACTTACTTACTTATGTCCTGTATCCCCTTGTGGGTCCTAGGGCCTCTACTACGCCTACGCGCCATCGTGTACGGTTTCTGGCAATGTGTCTGAGTTCTCCCCAACTTTTCCCTAACTGCCGTGCCTCCTTCTCGACTGTTCTGCGCCATGTTTTCCGCGGACCGCCAGGTCTTCTGCCATCCTGAGTTAGAGGGTTCCATTGCATAGCATGGTTCGCTATGGAGCTGTCACCCTTTCGGAACGTGTGACCAATCCACTGCCACTTCCGCCGATGGATAGTTGTGCCTATTGGTTCCTGACCCGTTCTCTCATAAAGGTGTTCGTTAGAGATACGATTGGGCCAGAAAATCCTTAAGATATTGCGCAGACACCTATTAACGAACGTTTGCAGCTTTCTGGTTATAGTAGTGGTCACTCTCCACGTGCTGCAACAATATAGCAGCACGGATTCAACGTTGGAGCGGAACAGTCTTATTTTGGTGCTCAAACTGATTGCATTGCTTCGCCATATTTTGGACAACATCCCGAACGCGGACTTTGCTTTGGCGATCCTGTTGGTTATATCCAGTTCGGTTCCACCATCGGTCGAGACAATACTCCCAAGATACTGGAAATCCTCTACTCTCTCTACCGGTTGTCCAGCAATGCATATTTGAGCCGGTGAGTTAGTTCCAAGGCTGATGATTTTTGTTTTTGTCGTATTGATTTCCAGCCCGACGACACCTGCCTCCCTCTCCACATCTGCTGTCATTTGGTGGAGGTCCATAATTCTGTGGGAGAGTAAGCATACATCGTCTGCGTAGTCAAGATGTTTCAGTTGAGATGTAAGAGTCCATCGAATTCCTCCGTTTCCCGTCGACAAAGCTGCATGAAGCACATCGCTAATCACCAATAGGAATAATATTGGTGAAAGGATACAGCCTTGTCTTACCCCACTTTGGATCTCAAATTCCTCAGACAACCTCCCCCTGTGCAGAACGTGACATTTGGAGCCTTCATATGTAGTTTTGATAATAGCAATTAGTTTATCGGGAATGCCTCTCCTGCGTAAGGCACGCCAAATAAACTCCCTGTTGACACTATCGAACGCCTTCTCAAAATCGATGAACAGCAGGTGCAGTGGCGATCGATATTCAACACACTGTTCGATGATAATCCACAGGGTGTTGATGTGGTCGGCACAGGAGGATCCAGAGCGGAAACCTGCTTGTTCGGAGTGTGTCTTCGAGATGTTGTTTGATTCGCTCAAGGATTATTTTAGCTATTATCTTAGCTACAGCAGGTAGCACGCAGATACCACTCCAGTTTCCGCACTCCAATAAATTTATTTTCTTAGGAAGCTTGACGATCATTCCCTTTTTCCACTCGTTAGGAAAGCTCTCAGCTTCGCAAGCTCTATCTATAAGTGGAAGCAGAAGCTTAGCCGATGTTGTTGGCGCTGCTCGTAAGAGCTCTGCTGTAATACCGTCAAGTCCTACCGCCTTGTTGGTTTTGAGTGCCTTGATCGCGGTAATGATCTCATCTTTACTGGGAGTCGTGGTGCGTATTCGGGAACTTCTCACCTCGGGCATCTCAGTCTGATTTGGGAGCATATCGCTAGCGAATACACGGTTCAAAACCGTAGCAAAATGCTCTTTCCATCTCTTGAGCTGGTCCTCATCCGAAATGCGCAAGGAGCCGTCTAGGCTTTTCACTGGGTATTGGCTGGAGCTGCGACCACCTGTCAGCTCTTTCGTGATTCTGTAGACAGTCCTGCTGTCGCACCTCCGTGCAGCTTCTTCTGCTTCTGTAGCCGGCGCGTTGATGTAGTTGCGCTTGTCACGTCGTACGCTACGCTGAACTTCTCTCATCTTCATGCGATATAGGGACTCTAGCTCGCTTCTCCCTGGTGCTGGGGTAGCTGCAACGCGAGCTTTTAGCTGTTTTCGTTCGTCAATCCTTCTCCAGGTATCCTCGGAAAGCCACGCCCTATGTCTTCCCTGCGATCGACCGACAATTCTTTCAGCACCAGATGTAAAAACATTTTTCACAGCACACCAATGGTCTTGGATGGTTGCGGGCATTGAGCTGCTGATTGCTTCCACACCTTGCGAAAAGTGCTCCCTTAATTGTTGGCGCACTGAGGGATCACTAAGTCTATCGATGTTGAACCTGGGCATTCTTGTGTTGTCGTGGGATCTTCGAACTGCAGCAGTGCGTAGTTGGAGAGTAGATCACGTACTATCCCCACATCTGCCCCTCGTCTGTTTCGGACGTCCAGGAGACTGCTTCTAAAGCGGCGGCTGATAGCAAAATGGTCAATTTGGTTGGAGGTTGCTTGCCTGTCGTTGGAAACCCAGCTGACTTTGTGGCAGGTCTTGTGCTCAAACATGGTGCCACCTATCACAAGGCGGTTGGCATTGCAGAAATCCACAAACCTTTCGCCGTTGTCATTGCGGTTGCCTAGACCATGTTTCCCGATTATATGCTTGAGCCCTTCGTTGTCGCTGCCTACCTTGGCATTAAAATCCCCCATCACTATGACAATGTCTCCATTTGGTGTTGTGTTGAAGACGGCGCTTAAGAGATTGTAGAAGCTCTCCTTTTCGTCCTCAGACGAACTATTCGTTGGGGCGTAACACTGTATGATGGTGACACGTCGTACTCTAGTCCGGAATCTGGCCGTCAAAATCCTATCACCTTGAGGCTGCCAGGAAATCAGGCCCTTGCGTGTTGTTGTTGTTAGCAGTAGTCCGACTCCATATTCTCGCGGACTTCCGGATGGTCTTCCAGAATAGAGTAGTACCGTGTTACGCGTTGGAGACTGGTACTCGCCCGCTTCTAACCATCTTACTTCATTTACCCCCAAAATGTCCAGTTTATATCGCATGAATTCCTTTTCCAGTTGGAGGAATCTGGCATTGTAAGGACCTTCTCTTCCCGAGTCGAGGAGCGTCTTTACATTCCAGAAACCTATCTTTGTCCGGGTACAATAGCCAAAAGTCGTCAACATGTTATCAGTCCTTATCCAAGGCATAGTGTCGGTTTCAGTAGCGAGCTGGTTTCAGTAACGCAGGTTGCTGGCCCACGTTACCTAGCCTAGAATCAAGGCCCTAGACAACCCGCACTTACAATTTTGGCCTATACGTATAAGGGTTTATACATATAGTTGCCCGGGGACCACCACTAGGAGGTAAAGTAAGCACTTCATCACGAACTTGATTGTTGCGCTACTGGCCCAAGTCAAGTTTTGGGCAGTCAGTAGTTTCCCGATCAATCGCAATGCAGGTCCCCAACTTAATGCAACATACAACAAGTTAACTCTGCTTATAGAAGCAGAGTGACATCTCTCTTTGGAATATAAGGAAACTTTCGAACATTGCTTGAGAATGTTCAGCACAAGGCTGGTTAAGATGTGCTCGCACTTGTAAAGTTGAGGACCTCCTCTACTACATGTAGGTCTATAGTTAGTGAAGTGCAAGTGCACGGCGAGACCTATAGTAGATCTATTCTGCCTCTCAAACTAGGGCGACGTGTTCGATTTGGAGCACCACTTCCTCTAGTCCAGCTGCTTTGATAAACCGGAGTATCTGAAATATTTCCAGAGAATGTAGATTCGTCGCTGATAGGAAATATGCACGAAGGTGATGTCTTCTTTTGTGGATTAATGCTTCGCATTCCATAAGAAAGTGTGCTAGTGTTCCTGTGAAGCCCCTGCAGAATCTGCAGTGCCCATTTCCTTCTATTCCCAGTTTCCTTAGTTGCTCTTTGAGTCTGCCATTAGCATGTCTCTCAAGGTGCGAAGTCGATTCCTGTTAACTCGTAGGCAGGTTCCGCTTCTTTTCAAGTTGCATTCTCCAGAATCTCTTTCGCCTGTCGTAATTAGGTGATATCGTCTCAATGCTTGACCCACTTGCTCTATTCTTCTTTTGTGTGGTCCTATCCCATAAACAAGTTCTGTTCCAAGGAACAGGGTGTCTACGCCGTTTTTGCCGTGCATCAGTTGCTTCGTTTCCCTACTTAATAACTTACTTAGTTGGCGATACAGTTCGAGTTGAACCTTGGCCTCAACCAACAAGCCTCTCGATTTTGCTCGGTCTTTAGCAAATTGTCTCCGGATAGGCACTCCAAGTTGGTCGAGGTCCTATTAAACCTGTGTGCGCCACCTGTGTCGAGAAGGTTCTTTGCTGCGTCGTCCTTCGGGCTAGATTCGAAAACTCTGCGGGCCGGAGCGTTGGTGTCCATCCGTTTTACATGTCCTTGCCATCTCAAACGTCCAATACACAGTTTTTTTTTTACTGGGTCGATGTTGCTGTACAGCTCGTATAGTTCATCATTCAATCTTCTCCTCCAAGATTCGTCAGCGCAAACGGGACCGAATATCTTACGAAGAATTTTTCTGTCGAAGCGACCAAGGATATCTTCATCCTCTTTTAATGAAGTCCATGTTTCAGCGCCGTAAAGAAGGACTGGGATGACCAGGGTCTTATAGATAGTCTCATTAGTTGTTCAAGATAGGGCTTTATAGTTGAATTGCCTTACAAGCCCAAAAAACAGCGATTGGCAAGAGTTATTCTTCGCTTGATTACTGCGCTGCTGTTGTTTTCAGAGTTTATAGCAGAGCCAAGGTAGACAAAGTCCCTTACTACCTCGAAGTTATAGTTGCCCGCTGTGACGTTTTGTCCAATCGTCGTGTTGGCTTTCCCTTCTTGTTGATAGCATATACTTGGTTTTGCCCTCACTTATCGCTAAACCCATTTTGTCCGCTTCCACCTCAATGCTTGCAAACGCACCGGTGACAGCCCGCTGAGTTCTTCTGATAATGTCTGTACCGTTGGCGTATGGAAGCAGTTGTACAGACTTGTAATAGATTGTGCCTCCGGTGTTGGCTGAGTTGGTTGTGAGTTCCGCACAATCCGTTCAAGTATAATATTAAAGAAGTCACATGACAGCGCGTCACCTTGTCTAAAAATCTTTTTCGACATCATCCGTGAGGTCATTACCGACCTTGATGGAGCAGCGAGCGTTCTCCATCGTTATCCTGGACAAACGGAAAAATTTGGGTGGGGTGTAAAAACCAGACACGCTCTATAGAGCTCCTCTCTATAGATGCCGTCATGGGCGGCCTTGAAATCGATAAAGAGATGATGAGTATCGATTTGGACTTCTTTGGTTTTCTCCAGGATCTGCCGAAGTGTGAAGATTTGATCCATGGTCGACTTTCCTGGCCTAAAACCGCACTGATAGGGTCCAATCAGGCTGTTGATAAAAGGTTTCAGGCGTTCACACAATGTCGCAGAAAAGATCTTGTATGCGATGATGAGAAGACTGATGCTTCTATAATTGGCGCACTTGAGGGGGTCTCCTTTCTTGTGGATCGGGCAAACGATGCTGAGGTTCCATTCATCAGGCATACACTCGTCTGACCAAATCTTAGAGATGAGTTGGTGTGTGCACTCTACTAACTCATCCCCAGCTGCCTTGAGAAGTTCGGCCGCTATGCCGTCAGGTCCAACAGCCTTGTTCGATTTTAGCTTGGATATTAATATCCTCACTTCATCTATCTATCATCTATGTTGAATGGTTCATTCTGCCTGACAGCGGGATGTTGGTCTTCGTCGCCGTTATACAGTCTGCAGAAGTAGTTTTTCCATACTTCTCGGACACGTTCTTTTTACCTTTTGGTAAAACTTCCGTACATTGTTCCTGGAGTATAGACTCTCGATATTCTCAAACGCGCGCTTCTCATGCCCTTTCTTCTTCTTTTGGAGAAGCCGATGTTCTTCCCGTCTCTTTTGCTCGTAGAGCTCACGAGCAGCTCTCGTCTTCCTTTGCAGCGCCGCTTTGTATGCCTCTTGTTTTGCTGCATGCACTCGCCGGCATTCTTCGTCAAACCAGGGGTTTCGCGGTGGTGGGCGAGCGAGACCCAGCATATCAGTCGCGGCGTGTCTGATGGCATATTGGCAGCGTTGCCACTGGTCTTCGGCACTTGATGCTTGTGGCATAGAGGTGATTGATGGATTTCGGGATACGCGTTCAGCGAAGAGTCTGGCGGTCTCTTGCGATTGTAGCTTTTCGACGTTAAATTTTTTCACAGTGATTCTTCTTTGTTGCTCAGATTAGGATATCCGCATTCGTACCTTGGCTACAACAAGGTAATGATCCGAGTTTACGTTGGCCGCTCGGAAGGTCCGGACATCCAGAATACTGGAGGCGTGCCTTGCGTCGATCGCAATATGATCAATTTGGTTGATCGTTACATGATCATTGGACCGCCATGTCTGCCCATGAATATCGAGATGAGGAAACCATGTGCTTGCTATGGTGACATTTCGCTCCAAAGCGAAATCAATTAGCCTTATTCCGTTATCAGACGTGGTGTCGTGTAGGCTATGCTTACCGACTGCCATACCAAAGACGTCCTCCTTTCCTATTTTGGCGTTAAAATCGCCCAATACGATTTTAACGTCGTATTTAGGACATTGCTCGTATGTTTTGCCGACTAGCTCGTAGAAACACTCTTTGGTGGAAGGGTCCTTTTCTTCCGTAGGTGCATTAACACATATTAGGCTTATGTTAACGAATTTAGCCTTGATCCAGATAGTCATAATACGCTCGCTTACGTGTCGGAAGCTTAAGACTTCTTGCCTAAGTCTGCCGCGTATGACAAATCCGCATCCGAATAAGCGTTACCTGTTGCCTCTGTAGCAATCACCGTAGTAGATGCCACAATTTGATCCTCTTTTTGCCCGGCCCATCCTATCGCACTTCCTGGATGACGGTTATATCTGCTTTATAGCAGTCTAGGGCCTCATTTCGTTGATAGTCATATATTACTCAACTTATAAAGAAGAGCTTTTCTATCAATGCTGTCGAAGGCCGCCTTAAAGTCCACGAAGAACGTGTAGAGGTTTTTTCCTTTCTCCAAAACTCTGGAAACGCCAAAAATAAGATCTAAGTTGGTCAAACATTGCCGCGAATCTCTTAACGAGATTGTGGACAGCTCCAATATCACTCTGTGCTGGGTCCCGGGACACATACATATTCCAGGCAATTGTAAACAGATGAACTAGCTAAACAAGGCACCGTACTACCTCTAGCTGCCAATAGTGAGGTATTGGCACCCTCAATACAAACGATGAAACTTCGTATGTTTAACGAAGCGCAAGCTATTGTAAACAATAGAGGGAGTATTCTAGCTGTGAGTGTAACGACCAAAAAGATTTGGCCTCTGCTAGACGTAAGGAAAACCAAAAAACTCTTTTCATAAAAAAGAATGAACAGAAACCTCGCAGTAGGAATAATCAGAGGACACTGTTTGTTAGTTAGACACGCCACTAGAATGGGAGTCCCAGCCAATGATTTCTGTGGAAGCTGCAGAAATGAAGAGGAGGAGGAGAACAGTCTCCACCTCCTCGGCACATGCCCAGCACTAGCTACCCTAAGGAAGAAACTATTAGGTGAATACTTCTTGTGACCTGTCTAACATAGACATTATAAACTTATATAGGTTCATATTGAAATCTAACTGGTTTAGCTAAAACAACAGCTTGCAATGTTTGATTGTATCAGTCACCTCGTTTTCTATTATGCACTCCTAACTACTTCCATGGTCCACCTAGGTATGTAGGGTTCGATTGAAACACTCACCCTACCTAGTCAAAACCCATGCATAGCAGTACTTAGAGTTGAATCAGTCACTCTACTACGCTTATGCATCTCTACACTTAGATGGTTCACTTAGACCTGCCAATACATCTTACATAACAGTACAGGGGGTTCGATTGAATCACTTACTTACTTAGATGGCGCTACAGTCCGGGGTGGACCTGGGCCTCAACCAACAAATCTCTCCAGCCAGCACGGTTACGAGCCAGCTGCCTCCAGTTGCGCACGCCAAGTTGGTTGAGGTCCCCTCCACTTGTTTGCGCCACCTACCGCGAGGTCGTCCTCTACTGCGCCGTCCGTCCGGGTTGGATTCGAAGACTTTCTTAGCGGGAAGGTTGGGCTCCATCCGCTCTAAATGACCCAGCCATCTTAGTCGCTGTATGTGAACTCTTCTGGCTAAGTCGATGTCCTTGTACAGGCCGTATAGTTCGGCATTGTACCTTCTCCTCCACTCACCGTCTATGCAGACGGGACCAAAGATCGCTCGAAGAACTTTTCTCTAAAATAACCAAGGGCATCCTCATCCGGTTTTTTCAAAGCCCATGCCTCTGCGCCATACAGCAGGACTGGGATGATTAATGTCTTATAAAGAGTTACCTTATTAGTTCGAGATAGGGCTTTGCTACTCAATTGCCGTTTTAGCCCATAGAAACAACGATTGGCAAGAGTAATTCTCCGTGTGATCTCTCCACTCATGTCATTTGCGGAGCTGACCATAGAGCCTAGGTAGACAAAAGCCTTTACTACCTCAAAATTATATCTGTCTATTGTGGCGTTCTGTCCAAGACGCCGATGTTGGGTGTCCTTTCTTGTAGACAGCATATATTTTGTTTTGCTTTCATTGACCGCTAGACCCATCTTTGCTGCCTCGATCTCAATACTCGTAAATGCCCCATTGATGGCCCGCTGAGTTCTTCCGATTATGTCAATGTCATCGGCATAAGCGAGTAGTTGTACAGACTTGAAGAAGATTGTACCTCCGGGGTTGGCTTGTGAGTTTCGTACAATTCTCTCAAGTATTATGTTAAAGAGATCGCATGATAGCGCGTCGCCTTGTCTAAGACCTTTCCTGACATCGAACGGTTCGGTGATGTTCTTACCGACTTTGATGGAGCAGCGAGAGTTCTCCATCGTCATTCTGCACAAACGGACGAGCATGGCAGGGCTGCCAAGACTAGACATGGCTCTGTATAACTCGTCTCTATACACGCTATCATAGGCAACTTTGAAATCGATGAAAAGGTGGTGCGTATCGATTTTATATTCATGGGTTTTTTCCAAGATCTGCCGTAGTGTGAATATTTGGTCAATGGTGGACTTTCCAGGCCTGAAACCGCACTGATAAGGACCTATCAGGTTGTTGACGATCGGTTTTTGGCGTTCACATAGTACGGCAGACAGGATCTTATATGCGATATTTAGGAGACTTATACCTCTGTAGTTGGCGCAGTTCAGAGGGTCTCCTTTCTTCAGGATCGGGCAAACGATGCTGAGGTTCCATTCATCGGGCATACTTTCGTCCGACCAGATTTTACAGATGAGCTGATGTATGCTCCTTACCAACTCATCTCCTCCTGCCTTGAAAAGTTCAGCGGCAAGGCCGTCGGCTCCAGCAGCTTTGTTGGATTTGAGTTTAGATATCGCTATCCTCACTTCATTATGATCGGGTTGACGGGAATTTTGACTGCCATCGTCACTGTTGAATGGCTCATTCTGCCTGACAGCGGAATATTGATCATCATCGCCGTTTAACAGTCTGCAGAAGTGTTCCTTCCATATCCTCAGCACCGACTGCGATTCTACTACTATGTTGCCATTTTCGTCCCTGCAGGCTTCTGTTCTGGCTTTGAAACCCTGGCATGTTCTTTTTAACTTTTGGTAAAATTTTCGAACATTATTCCTGCAATAAAGTCTCTCAATCTCCTCGATCGAGCGCTTCTCATGCTCTTTTTTCTTCTTTCTGAGAAGTCGATGTTCCTCTTTTCTCCTGCGCACGTAGAGCTCGTAAGCAGCTCTAGTCCTTCTATGCAGCGCCGCTTTGTACGCCTCTTGTTTTGCTGCATGTGCTTGCCGGCATTCCTCATCAAACCAGGGGTTTCGTTGTGGTGGGCGAGAGAAACCCAGTACATCAGAGGCGGCATCTCTGATGGCTTTTTGGCAACGCTGCCACTGGTCTTCCGCATTTGCTGCTGGCGGCATAGGACTGAGATTGAGATTAGAAGAAACACGATCGGCAAAGGTTCTGGCGGTCTCTTGCGATTGTAGCTTTTCGACGTCAAATTTCGTCACATGATTTCGTTGATTTCGCTCCGTTGTGGATATCCGCATCCGTACCTTGGCTACAACTAGGTAGTGATCCGAGTCCACGTTGGCTCCTCGGAAAGTCCGGACACCCAGAATACTGGAAGAGTGCCTTGCGTCGATCGCAATGTGATCGATTTGGTTGACGATTTTTCGATCAAAGGAGAGCCATGTTCCTTTGTGAATATCGAGACGTGGGAACCGCGTACTAGCTACAACAAAGTTTCGTCCCACCGCAAAGTCGATTAGCCTGAGTCCGTTGCCGGAAGTGTTGTCGTGCAGGCTGTGCTTTCCGACCACGCTACTAAAGACGTCCTCTCTTCCTAGCTTTGCGTTAAAGTCGCCTAGGATAATTTTAACGTCGTGGCTAGGGCATTGCTCATACGTCTTGTCCAAGAGCTGGTAGAAGTCATCCTTTGTCGCGTCGTCCTTCTCCTCGTGAGGGGCGTGAACGCATATTAGGCTAATGTTGGCAAATTTGGCCTTGATACGGATAGTCATGAGGCGCTCGTTCACATGCCGGAAACTCAAGACTTCTTGCCTAAGTCTGTCTCCAATGACAAATCCGCACCCGAATAGACGCTGTCCTTTTTGTCTGTAGCAATCGCCGTAGTAGATGTCGCAGTTTTTTATACTCCCTTTGCCCGGCCCATCCCATCGCACTTCTTGGATGGCGGTAATGTCTGCTTTGAGACACTCTAGTGCCTCCGCAAGTTGTTCGGCTGCACGTGGCTTGTAGAGGGACCTAACATTCCATGTGCAGACACGAAGATCGTTGTCCTTTTTACGTTTGCATGGGTCGTCAACAGTAAGATCATCCGTATCCGAGGCTGTTGGTTGCTTCGTAACCAAAGGTTTTTTACGTGGTAGGGAAGTTAACCCGACGGCACAACCCCCAACCTGGAGGGCCAGATCCTTTTTTTTTGTACCCCTAGGACAAGAGGCCGGATACATCGATGTCAGTAGCCCACTTCGGGGATATGAGCGCTGCCGTTGGCCCATTATGGCTTCATCCGCCACCATCTCTTTTTCAATACCCTGACGTAGTATTGAAAATCCTTACAGACCTCAGCTCCAAATATGTTGAAGTAGCTCCAGTAAGGTATCCGCTGGTCTGTAGACGTCACCGTTGATTCCATCGAGAGAATTCGTCCGCCGCACGTCCTCCTTCTGAGGACCTCTTGCTAGACTTCTGAGACGCATATTTCAGCCGATCAGGTCAACAAGAGATGCCTCGTCCGGTTAGACATATGCGCGCTGAAGTTCACCCAGATGTGCTTATGCAGGTCTAAGTGTGTCCTGACCCTGTCAGGACAGCCACCTTACCTAACCTAATATGAGCTCTACATAACTGTGTAGCTAATATTACCCCGTCTTTAAAAACCCGCCCTTGCTGAGGTGTGCTCAAATTTGTTTTCCATTACCATTGATTGCACTTGAAATTAGATTCAGCTCAAATGCATTGCCGTTATGTAGTTTAATTAAAACTTTTCCACACCAAATGATAATTTGGTCATCACTAGTGTACAGACTCATTAATGTGTATTGTTAAACAATATCCAATGACGGATGAAAATTTATTCAAACTCACACCAGTATCTAACCCCCTGCATATTTTGTATTTTAATTGTTTATAATTTTAGACTCCATGAAAGGGCTTATTAAGTTTATGTAGTCTTTATAAAATTAGATCGCTAAATAACCACACATTAATATTACATGAAAAATGATATGGCATACATTAGTGTACAAATGTACGAGTCGTAATGAATGAAAATAACGGTTTACATATTGTGAATTATTAAATATTCATGTGGTTTGCGTGTACATGAATTGATTTTTAAATTTAACCTCTCTCCCTGGGACTAAATGCTAGATGTGTCCTTCGGATTATTTGATATTTCTTTTCGACGGCAATTTCACCACAGCAACATGAAGTTAATGATAATTTTCCAAACCCAGGATGTGGTTGTTTTTTTTTTTTTTTTCGTTAAAAAAATACACAAGTGGATGAAAACCCCCAACGTTAATATTTAATTTAATAAAAGCCAACAAATGAAAATGGAACTCGTAAAAAAAATTAAATTAAATTATTCACTTAAAGTTCAAAAATGCTTTACGTTATTAGCTGTTAAGGGCCTTCATTGGGGTTCGTTTTAATAAATTTTTATAGCTTTTATGTCTAGTCTTGATTTCTTTTTTAAGTCGAATATATTCTGTAGGAGGAAAGTTAACTTGCCAGAGTAATTTTTGTTATGGCAATGCTTTTTGTATGAATAAAAAAACCTTAAGAAAAAAAGTACTATACAACATAGACAAGACATTCGGTCCATTTGCACCATGCTAACCTTTCATTTTGTTATCGTACAATATTGTAAATCTACTTAATGTTAATAAAAGAATGAATAACCGAATGAATGGTTGGCACAGAAAGATCAGCCTCACTACAGCTTGATGAACTACTTTAAACGATCGAAACACACGTCATAGATGTTACAACCAATCTAAACTTGAACACATAAAATAAAATGCTTCCCACCATTTCCCCATTCAGTGAAGTATTCAAAGTGAAAGCAATAAATCTATTACAGAAGCCATCAGTGTGCAAAGTATGAACCACATCAGAGGATATACGAGCTCCCATCAATACAGAAACTGTCAAATATGGTTCCTATATTGATGGGTACTCAAGCTGTATGAATTATGACAGTCTAACCAGTTTCTTTGTCCCATCAATCACAATCCAGAAATGCATGATTGAATAATACGTCAGTTGAACTTCAACCACCGTCCTTCACATTTAGATTGAAGAAAAATAAAAAAATAAAATCTCCACCAACAGAAATTTATTCCTAGACAAATTCTTTTCCTGATAACAGCCTTGCGCCCCTACAAGCCATTTCAACCTCGAATAGCAGTTTAACATTCGAATGTGATTCTAAGAATAACAAGAAACCAAAGAACGTATCCGCATCCATCGTCCAACACATCATCGGACAGTACAAACGTTTCGATAAGGACCAACAATTTGAATGAGAACATGCAAAACTTTGCAAATATTCGTTGGAAGGCATCAGCATAAGCGACGGCTACGACTACATTCGGCAGAATTGATCCCCAGGCATCTATTTTTAGTTCAATATATCGAATTCTTTGCCGAAATGTAAATTTCCATGCCTATTCCTGCAGACGCAAAGTGTATAGCTGTGCGTGTCCTTCGGGACAGAGGCGGACGTTTAAATTGGATAATATTCCGCAAACAAAGCGTTTTCCCTGCGCTGATGTATGCCATGAACTGAGTAATGTAAGTATTGTGGGTCCTTGAAGGTTAGGTCAATGATAGACATTGCGGTAGGACATCCGGACGATGAGTGGCGATTAGTCGGGACTGCTCCAAATGTATTTGGGTATGGTAGAGCAACAATCAAATTCAGATCCCAGTGCTCGTTATACCTTACTGTAGATACATAACATATGTATGCCCAGCTCCTGAAACAAAGCAGAGAGTTTTTCATGTCAGTGGAGCAAAAGATGCCTAGATATCAATTATATCGTAGTCATTCGCACAAGGGGCTCAAACGTTGTCTATCGGAATACGATTTCGTACGCAGATGGCTGCAAAGCGGGCACAGATCTGCGTAACTCTTTCTTTTGCTCTATTATCTTTTCTCGGGAAAGGCCAGCCTATAGCGCTGAGCCAGCAACTCAAGATGTCTTCATATCCCTATTGATTCCGCTATTAACTTGCATTAGATTGTAAATTTCTTGAAACATATATCCTTGGGGTGAGTTCGCGCTATTATCCAATGCTCATGGAGGTGGTTTTGTTCTAACGGAAGGGTAGGACACCCAAATAGGCAAATATTCAGCGTTCTGAGTTGTTAAACAAAAATGTATGGCACATGTATGTTAGTGCAGGATTCTACCGCGACTGGCACGTCTCAGGATGCTGTAGAGTAGATTTTAAAAATATCTTAATGTCGAGCTGTAGCTCTGGTCTAAATTGTGCTTTGCAGGAGTTACGCCAATGAGAAGTATATATTTGCTTAGACCAGAAGTAGGTCAATTGTACTGCCGATGTGTAAGGTGGGTGGGTCACCCTCGTACTCTAGGAACCATTTGCTTCGTTGCATAAATACTTCAATTTTATCCGTGCAGGCGTTGCTGTGACCACTTAGATCGTGGAAAAAGTTTTCACCCAGGTTGCCATTCCTAATGTTGGCGATCGCAGTACAAGCGCATATGAGGTGACTAATTGTCTCTTCTTCCTCTTCATCTCTACAGCTTTTGCAGAAATCGTTGTAGTAGATGCCTAGTCTTTGGGCATGTCTTCCTATCACGCAGTGGCCGGTGAGAACGTTTGCTATTTTGGAGAGGGTTCCTTTCTTGTGCTTCAAGAGCTCGATGGACATAGATTTGTTGAGTATTGGCCAAATTTGTCTGGCGGTGTTGCATTGGCATAGATGTTGCCATCGGAGATTGGCCACTTTCTCCGCGTCGGTTTGATTAAGGTGCTTAATATAACACGTGGGCGCCTCTGTGTCTATAATGCTTGTACTGTTTGCACCAAAGGAGCCTTGTCGAGACAGTTCGTCAGCTGCACAATTCCCCGGTATGTCACAGCGACCTGGTACCCCGCAGAGGGTGAGATTGTACTGACCGTCGTTCTCTGAGTAATGCACATGCCAAATGTGTCTATAACTGTTTGGTGGATTTAAAGAAGGATGTTCTGCGCGAGTACTGGTTAGATTGTTTATATGTAAATTGCAGAAGCTGTGTTCGGCTAAACGGTGTAGCGTTAGGGCGGTATCTTTTACTGTGAGCATTGGAACCCGTCAGAGATGTGTTTCGTCAGCTCTCTTTTCTATTATATATGGACTAGATGTTACAGGGCAGTAATGGTGGAAAATGTTTCAAATTGGAAGACTTAAGGTTTAGGTATCTGCTCTTCGCGGCTGATTTGATCTTCCTTTCGTCGTCTTCCTTTCGCGAAATTGGGACGCACACTCGAAAGATTTGTAGCCATCTGTGGTGTTGAGAAATGAGAGAATGAATGATTGAAAATTGGAGGTAATGGTCCTTTTCAGAACGCTTGCACTGAAACTCTGCGTTGTAGTGGGAAATTCAAAGTATCTCAGGGTCTTATTCACGAGTAGTGAAAGAAGTAATGCAAATGTAACCTGGACGATTGCTCAAGCTGAAAGAATTATGAGGAAATTTGGTCGATCTGTTGTAAGGAAGACCGAACCAAGTGTCAAAATCGAGTTATCGATTCTTAGCACGATATATCTTTTAACTATCCTAGACCTAGAGTTCACGAGACCATTTCAAAGCACCCATCCGAGCAGCGAAGAATGGAAAAATGACAGAACGCCTAATGAGCGATCCATAGCTGTGTACACCGACGGATCCAAAATGGAAATAGGTGTAGGCACAGGCATCTTCCCTAAAACGCTGGGCATCTTCCTGTCAGCCAGACTTCCGAAGTACAGCGGCGTTTTCCAGGCAGAGGTCCTAGCAGTGACAATAGCAGCCCGTAAGACTGCGATGAGGGCAATACCACGGGAGGATATAACTTTTTTTTAATCGACAGCCAGGCATCGATAATATCTGCTACAGAAATTAAATCGAAGCTTGTGAAGTGTTGTGCAGTAAAGCTGAAAGTTCTTGGAACACAGTACAAGGTAAGGCTCTATTGAGTCCCTGGACATGAAGGCATACCAGGGAATGAGAAAGCCGACGAGCTGGTTGGAGGAGGGTTAGCACTAAACTCGGACCAATCCGACACCTCAGTGTAAATCCCGCCTTGCACATTCAAACTTTAGGCAGGGAACAAAGCCCTAACAGAGGCAAACAACAGGTGAACCTCTCTAGATACTTGTATCACCACGAGGAAGCTATGGGCTTCAATCGACAGAGCAAGAATCAACAGACTCATGTAGTGGCATAGAAAATCCCACTCTATTCTCATAGAAGTCATTACGGGGCATAACACTATGACGAACGAAGACCTTTGTAGGGGCTGTGGTGAAGAGGAGGTTCAGGAGGACACTACTCACTTCTTTTGCTACTGCCCAGGTCTCTATCATCTAAGAAATAAGTTCCTTGGACAATACTTCTTTAAAGATTTAGAAGAGTTGTCCAACAGACCGATAAGCAACATCGCAAACTTCATTGAATCCTCTGGATGTTTTGTATCTCGGACACAGTTAGTATTAAATGCTTTCCTTAGGCTATGTTTAAAAGACGTTTTTATTTTCTTTCTTCACGAGGAAAGGATTCTAATCTATCTTTCTTCCCCCCCCTATGCGTATCAGCATGGATCTATATTGACCTTGCGTATGGTGTGCAGTATTTCTATCCCCTACATCAGCCCACATACCTTACCTAACCTAACCTATCCGTGCCATCATGAAATGTAGGTAGTAACCGAAAGAAAAAGATCGCAGATAAAAGTTATCGAAATTATGTTTCTTCGTGGTTTTGCTGAAATAACTGACATGGATTGAGTACGCAACACTATAGGTATAGCATGCCAGATACTCAATATTGAGCAGCTACTTCTAGCAAACAGAACGATCTATACTTTGATGGTTTGGCCACACAGAGCGCATATCTTCAAATTCGCTTCCAAAATGTGGTATTATTGCCGTTCTATAACTTAAGAGATCTCAACCACATTTTAAACGAAACTGGCAGTGAAGATATGCAGAATCAGTTGTTGAATTTGAGTTTTAGAATGGAATGGAATGGAAGACGAAAGTGTCATCATGACTTTTGTCTCACTCTAGTTGCACCATCCTAGTTCTTCTACCATCCAAAACATAATGACGATTACAAGTATTTCCATCAACCCTCTGTACTACGTCTCAACACTTAACTTCCTCTCTTTTTGTGTCGACACAGTTTATACCTACTACTTGTCGAGAGTTCCTGTTTATAACAAAAACCCGATTGTTGACTTTTGAACTTTCTCCGATCTATTTCCGTGACAACCCTCAGGAAATCAAAGATTAAAATTCACTCCCGTATGCACAAATCCACTCTCAAAATTTATCGCCCATTACCACACCGTTCCTTTCTTGAGTCGACTTATCCTAGAACAATGGAGAAGGTCTTCATACCCTCCGTACTTCCCACATTTATCTCGTCGAAAAGTTCAATTTGCAAAATTTCCAATTCGATAGAGTTTTGCCACGAAGTTTCTAACTTTTCACCGCGCATTTGCCCAGAAGTATCTACCCTGCACCCATACTCACGGGGAATCCTTTCGCCATTGTTAACTGAAACTAGAATTTACGGACTGTTAAATCGGAAAATCCAATTTGTATACCTTACCTACTCCATCGAAGGGAGGCAATCGTTTTCTTGTGTAACTAGTATCTTCTCCTTGAAACGCTATACCTTTAAGTACACACACAAGAAGTATTTAGATACTTGGCCCATCTCCATGCAAATATCCGAACATGTAATGAGAACAGATTGCAGATAAGCAAAGTGTGTGTTTGTGGTCTTGATGGGACGACCATGGGAGAGGGAAATCCTATGGGGGAGCAACCCTACACCCTAAAGCGGTTTTTGTATCTAACTGTAGGCCATTTGAACAATGTGTAGACGTGGATACTTTTACCATTATATATCTTTTCTTGAGTACATTTTACAGGCTTTTGGAATATTTAATGGAAAAAGTTGCCCAAGGAGTTTCCTACTGCTCCCTCCCACATGGCCAGGAGCCTCGTTCGCTGTTGTTCGGTATCGTCTCGTGATAGGAAGACCAAATCAGTTCAATAATATTTATGCATGGCGGTGGCTGTTGGGGAGGAAGTTTGCGGCCATAATGTGTCCCTTGTTGGGTAAACTTTTAATGAGGGAAGAAACAAGGAGCACCGGTCCCTGAGGAGATGGTATTTTTTCATCGCCTGTTTAATTAAACGTTACATCATGTGTTTGGAAATTATGTGACTTGTTTACGTACCTGGCTCGTATACACCTGCCAAGGTTAAGGTCGTTAAAGTTATCGATGGAGGTTTTATTATTTTTGTGGCTTTTGTGGGATCCTTTGGAATGGACTGGAGGAAATGGTAACCAAAACTTTTGTAGCTATGAGGTTTGTATGGAAATATTAGGGTGGGTTAAATTGCTGTAGGTATTAGGTTAGATAAGATTCAGTATAGAAATCTGTGCGCGTGTTTAAGGAGCTTATGTGCGTGCAGTTTCTGCTTGCACACGTTAAAACAATGCCTTAGGGTTTCTCCGTGCTTTAAGAACACTTTTTGTGAATTTCAGCACTGAGTTTTGATATACGAACAGCAATCGAACCAGATTCTCAGCTAGTCGTGTTGGATTTTGCAACATTGAGTGCGATATGGTATTTGGACCATTACATGGTTGCAAGCAAAGTATGAATGCCTATATTCATTCCAGAGTAGAACCAGGGAAATAATGTGACAAACTTTGATGTCAACCAACTTTTATCACAAGAAACCACCAGAGTCTTCGTCGGTCGAGTATCCCTCAATCTGCAAAGGAGTCTTATAGCGCCATCAGCAAGCGGAGATAGCCAGTGGCAACGTTGACAACAAGCTCTAAGAGATGCCGCTCCTGGTTTGATGAAGTATGCCGGCGAGCTCATGCAGCACGAATGACCAGAGTTGTTAGTGAGTTCCATGAGCAGAACAGAAGGGAAGAGCATCGAAGAAAAAGAATAAAGAGCGCTCAATCGAGAAGACAATAAGACTCAAATGCAAAAGTACATGCCAAGGCTTCAAAGCCAAAACAGCGCCCTACAATGATGAAAATGGGCACCTAGTGATAGAATCGCAGCCAATGCAGAGAATATGGGCAAAAACACTTTTGCAGACTGCTAGGCGGCTACAATGACGAACGTTTGCTGTGAGAACACTTCCGTCTACACGACTTTGGCGAGGAGAGGATAGCAATATTCAATAACACGGCTGCTGGACTACATGCCCTAGCCGCCGAAGTTTTAAAAGCAGCAATAGATGACTTGGTAAGGAGTATACCCCAACTCATCTGTAAAATATGGTCGGACGAGAGTATGCCTGATGAGTGGAACGTCAGCATGGTTCGCCCGAAGCAGAATGATTGTTGTTTGTAACAATGGTGCTATCTAATCAAAAAAAAAAACTATTTACCCCTTCCCCTCCCAGAGATATCAGGGCTAGGGAAGGTCAGGAGTGGAGCTTGTCATAGTTATTTAGATATGACATTCGGGTCACTTACCTCGAGTTTTGAATCCTGCACTCGAGCACTTGTGTACAAATCACTCACTGGGCTTCTCCCGGTCAATCGGCTGACTCCCAATAAATGGAACCATCTAAAGGGTTTGGCTTTGGCAGATCCTTTCTTCCACAAACCGGCGAAGATAGATCTTCTTTTAGGCAGCGACAGTGAATACAGTGAAATAGTGCTTCCGGAAATCTCTCGAGCCGAGGAATAAACGACACCAATCGCCCAAAGGACAGAGCTTGGATGGATAGTCCTAGGTCGAATACCAACCGAACACCCCAGGAGTGTACAAGCTTCGTTCAGGTTGTCGACTTGGCGGCTCAACTTCGGAGGTTTTGGGAGGTTGAGGAAGCGCCTTTTGCAAAATACGAAGCACGTGAGTATACGGCCTGTGAAGAGCACTTCATTTCACTAACGAAAAAAACGTCGAGCGGGCGTTTTCAGGTATCCCTACCATTTAGGGAAGGAAGTCATCCTGCGCTTGGATCCTCGAAGGAAGGCACCTTGCGTAGGTTTCTTCAACTGAAGAGAAGTTTCCAGATAAACCAGCAATACAAGGCGTGCATCAAGGAATACTCACAGTTTGGGCAGATGAAAGAAGTTGATGTGAGCACGTATTCCGTGCCACCACTATTTTCTGCCTCATCATGCTGTCTTCAAGGAGTCCAGTTCCACCACCAAGCTACGTGCCATATTTGATACAGCTTCCAAAACATCAGACGGAACGTCTTTGAACGAGCACTTGTTGGTAGGTCCTAAAGTTCAAAACAATATTATAGATATTATTATGAGATGAAGGAAACACAAATTCACCTTTACATCGGACATCGAAAAAATGTATAGGCAAGTGCGTGTAGATCCTCCCGACACTTATTACCAGTTGATTCTGTGGCGCGATAGAATCCAAGATCCAATACAAATATCCCGCCTAGAAACAGTGACATTTGGCACTTCCTGCGCCCCTTATCTAGCTATCCGTACACTTAAGCAGCTGGCGTCAGATGAAGAGGCCAGATATCCCATCGGCACAAGGGCAGTCGTTGAAGATATGTACGTTGAAGATCTGATTTCAGGTGCAGATTCGGTCGAAGAAGGTCTGGTAAAGAGAGATCAGGTTAGGCAATTACTTTCCTCTGCAGGGTTCAATTTGCGAAAGTGGACTAGCAATTCTGATGAACTTTTGTGCCAGATATCAGAAAGCGATAGGGAACTTGATTTCTCATTACCACTCGGTGCTGCAGACCACGTTAAGGCCCTTGGTATAAAATGGTTTCCACTCCAGGACTCATTTTCCTTCCAGAATGCTTATTCCGATGATTCTCAGGTCACGAAAAGGGCAATTTTATCTGCTACTGCGAAGTTGTGCGACGCACTTGGATAGATCTCTCCGTACGTTGTGAAGGCGAAGATATTGATGCAGCAGTTGTGGTCTAGGTTGGGATACTCCTATTCCTTCGGAGCTGGTGAAGACTTGGCAACACTTTCAAAAACAACTGCCAGTACTTGAGCGCATCCGAATTCCAAAATGGGTTCGAACACACAACACGCAGAAAAACCTGCAATTACATGGGTTTAGCGACGCCTCGGAAAAAGCATATGGAGCTGCGGTATACTTACGAGTATAAGATTCAGACGATAATATCCATCTACACCTACTACTCTCAAAGACTAAGGTGGCTCCTCTGAAGACTGTTTCGCTACCTCGATTGGAGCTGTGTGTAGGTGTAATCCTAGCTGGTCTGATCGACTACACCTCAACAGTTCTTGGCTTAGAAAAAAATCCGTAATTTGCATGGAGCGACTCGACCATCGCTTTGTCCTGGATTTCAGCATCACCATCAAGGTGGACTACCTTCGTAGGCAATCGAGTCGCAGAGATTCAGAGATTGACTCGGACAAGCAGCTGGAAGTACATGCCATCTCACCTCAATCCAGCAGACTTGGCGTCACGAGGAGTTCTGCCTGGTGAACTGGAAGGTAACGATCTTTGGTGGAACGAACCCGGGTTCTTGCACACTGAGTGGAATTTTCTTTGCCCAACTCAGCCAACAACACTACACACCGTGGAAGAACAGCGTTCGGTCAAATCGCATTGCACCTTCAAAGAGGAAAATGGCATAACACAACTTATTTTTAGGCATTCTAGGCTGCAGAGAGTAATACGAATCACCGCACTCTGCAAGGCAAGGATGCGAAGGCAGGAATTTTTCTGCACTTTCCCCTAAGGAACTTCTTTTGGCCACTCTCTTAGCAGTACGGACAGTACAAACTAATATGTTTTCAGAAGAGATTGCAGGGCTTAAAACAGGGTATCAGAAAAGGTTTCTCAGCTCTCTCAATCCCTTCCTGGATTCGGATTGCATCTTGAGAGTCGGAGGTAGGCTCCAAGAATCAAATCTTTCCTACGAGCAGCAACATCCCATAATACTAAACGCCAACCATCAAAACCAATACACAGATAGTCTGAGCCATTTGTGAAGACAAAATTCAGAAAGCGGAACATGTTTTGATGGAATGCCGGATGTATACTAGAGAGAGAAGCTGGCGGTCAAGTGACTCCGAGAGGACTAATAACATGCATGCTGAGGACGAATGAAGCCTGGAACACAGCGAACGAAATCCTAGCCAGCATGATGCAACAATTACGTCTGCAGGAATGAAAAGCAGCGAGAAATGAGGATCCTACAAACACTGGAAGTTAGTTACACAAAAAGGCCCATTTATGCAATGTAACACAAGTGACATGCTCAGACATACATTGACATATGAACACACGCAGTAACAGAAATTGGAATGTGTAAATTGAGCTGCTGAAGGATAAGAAGCAGCAATGGCTATTGCTAGATGAATAGCATGACATGCTAACCAGCCCCGCGAGTAATACCTAACGTCAGTTCTGCGGGGAGAGTGGTAAAAGTGTACAGGGTTTGGATTAGTACATAAGTTTTTTTTTTTTTGATGCGAGGGTAGGTGTAAAATTCCTTTATGGATACTTGTAGCCCGTGCTACGAGTTATGCCCGACCCCAGACTCCATGCTCCTGCACGGTTACGTCCTAAAAAAAAATCCCTCCGGTTTCTCTGTCCTGTTGTTCCCCTGCGGCACCGCCGGTCAAGGCATTCCGTCGCAGGGGCAGGTTTGACATTTCGTCAATTCTTTTTAGCTGTCCGAGCTGGCAGGATCTTCGTTTCTCTCGTTTCTCGTTTCTCGTTCCTCTATACGCAGTTGCTGCATCATCCTTGTGATTACTTCATTTGCAGTCTCCCAGCTTTCGCTGCTCGCCAACATAAATGAGGTCAGGCTTTTTGGGGTCACTTGCCCGCCAATTTCTCTTTTTAGGGTGTTCCTGGCCCTCATGTAATTTTGGCATTCCATCAGTACATGCTCCGCGTTCTGTATTTTTCCTTCACAGTGCTGGCAGAATGGGTCATCCACATGCTTGTACTTGTAGAGATACTCCCGGAAGCATCCGTGCCCCGATAGAAATTGTGTTAGGTAGTAGTTGACCTCCCCATGCTTTCTGTTAATCCATTCATCAACTTCGGGGATCAATTTGTGTGTCCTTCGCTCTTTGGTTGTAATGTTCCACCTATGTTTCCATTCTGCTTCTATAGTTGTTGTTCCGTCATCGTGGTCGTTTTCACGTAGGGTCGCAGTCTTCTTCGCGTCTAGATCGATAGGCATTCGGCTTGATATTAGCTTATCGCATTCGCTGATACAGTTCTAAAGGCGCAGCATACCCTTAGAGATGCGATTCTATGCGCCGAGTTCATCGTTCTAATGCATAACTTGCGATGCATCGCTTATGCCCATATTGGGGCTGCATACAAGAGTATTGACCTACTCACAGTTGTTGAAAGATTTCTGATTCGCTTCCTTGGTCCTCCAATTTTTAGCATTAGTATGCATAGTGCCGCTACTGCTCGGGAGGCCTTCTCGCCTGCGTACATTAGGTGGTCCCTGAAGCTGAGTCTGTGGTCCAACAACACTCCCAGGTACTTGATATACGGCTTCGATTCGATAGTTTGCTCACCGACTTGTATGGTGAGGTGCTTCACTTCTTTACGGCTGCTTATGAGAACGGCTTCGGTTATGTGGTCCGCTAGCTCTAAACCTGATGTCTGTAGCCGTAGCTTCACGCTTGCGATTGTTTGATTGCAGTTTTGCACAACTTCCTCTAATTTGTTGGCCACTACTACAATTGCGATATCGTCGGCGTAACCGATGTCTACCCCGTTTGGCCTTTGTGTTCCTAGAATGCCATCGTACATTACGCTCCATAGAATTGGTCACAGGACCGATCCTTGTACGTCGGTGCATTCCTGACATCGATTATTCAGGTTTGGCGCAATAAAAAAAAAAAATAAAAAATAGATAGTCTCAGGAATTGTGCACTCTGCTCTTACTTACTTAGGTGGCACTAAAGTTCGGGGTGGACCTGAGCCTCAACTTACAATCCTCTTCATTTAGCTCGGTTCTTAGCTAATTGCCTCCAGTTGTGCAATTCAATTTGGCTGAGTTCCCCTTGAATTTGTGCGCGTCACCTACGGCGAGGAGACCATCTACTGCGTCATCCCTCCCGCCTAGATTCGAAGACTCTGCAGGCCGGAGCGTTGATATCCATTCGATCTACATGCCATAGCCATCTCAAACGCGCAATATGCTTAATATCGCTGTACAGCTCGTACTGTTCGTCATTGAATCCTCTCCTCCAAAACCCGTCAACGTAAACGGGACTGATTACCTTAAGAAGAATTTTTCTTTAGAAGCGACCAAGGATATCTTCATCCGCTTTCAATAAGGTTCATATTTCAGTGCCGTAAAGTAGGACTGGGATGATCAGGGTCTTATAGTAAGTAAGTAAGTAAGTAATTTTATTTTTCAAATTCATGTACAGATACATAGATTTTACAATATAAATTATACAAATAAATTAAATTTGGCCTTGGTTTGAAACCGTCTGCCAGATGCCAACTTTCTATTATTCTTCTTATTCACACAATCTTGATTAATATATTTAAATGAAAGAATATGAAAACAAAATTAAAACTTTTGGTTATTGGGGTATAAATTTAAAATTTTTGTAAAAGAAATTTAATTGCCTGAACAAAAATGGAGTTTTGACTAACGAGATATATTGTATAGGTAAACGTTAGGGTAAAATATGTTAGAAATCAATATAATCTTTTCTGTATTTTTGTGCTTCAATGCAATATTCGACAAGAAGTTTCCAGTTCCTCCCATTCAGAATACTTATAGAATCTGTTTCGCTTAATTTTGGCTTTTGGAAATATACAAATCTTAATTCCTTTAAAATGGGGCATACAGATAGAAAGTGATAAGAGGTTTCCTGTTCTTGCATGTTGCATAATGAGCAGAAAGAATTTCGGTCAATAAAATATGGCCTATAATTTAGATCGAGGAGCTCTCCCCTTAGACGGAAAATTTGCGAAATCTCATATAAGCTCCGTTCGTCTGAGAAATAGTTCCGGTCGCACAGGTTATACTCAAGTTTTGGGTACATGGATCTGCGAGAAGAGCCTTTAGCTTCCTCTATTAGATCTGATCTTATTTTTTCATCTACTATTATAAGAGCATTTAATAAGCTTTCTCTTAGAAATCCATTTCGCATGTCTAATGATTGCACTGAACATCCACATATCAGAAATATGTCCTCCCAGTTCTTAAACCAGCTGATATTTTTTTCTATGCCTTGTTTCGCTAGTAATTTTGGAAGGCGATTGTCACCGTAGGAGAGAACTTTGATGATGTATTCGAAGTGCATTTTCAAAGTAAATAGAAATATAGGTGAGAGACCAGTTTCTAGGAGAAGCATGTAATTGGGAGTTGTCTGTGGTAAACCAAATGTTTTTTTGAGGAAAACGCGTTGCAATTTTTCTATCTCATCATGCTGTTGATATCCCCATACTTGAGAACCATATGTCATAATAGATTTTAAGGCTGGTTCAAAAACTTTGAATTTAACGCTATGCGCAACATGTCTGTTTCTGAATAAGCTTTTCCATGTTGAGTTTATTGCTGCCAAAGACTTTTTAAACTTATTTTGGAAATGTTTTTTGGGAATAAGTTGTGGTGTCAGTATCATACCCAGATAGCTATACTCCTCGACGACTTCCACATTTTCTCCATTTAGAATCCATCTCTCATTTCTGCAGTGTCTGCCTCTCCCTGTTCTGAAGATCATTACTTTAGACTTTGATGTATTAATTACCGAATTCCACAGTTTGCAATATATATTTAGGCTGTTTATCATGAGTTGGAGGCTATTAGGCGAATCAGCGAGTAAAACCAAATCATCGGCATATAGAAGGCATTTTATAGTTAGTCCAGCTATTTGTATTCCGTTTGGCAAGGTGTCAACTATATCATTGATAAATAAGGCAAAGAGCAATGGCGATAGCAAACAACCTTGCCGCACTCCACTTATGGTTCTAAACCACTCTGACAGTTGCTCACCATCCCATACCGCCGACATAGTGTTTTCATAAAGATTTTGTAATACCTTTGAAATTTTCGATGATAAGCCCAATACATTTAGCTTATAGAACAATGCTCTTCGATCAATGCTGTCAAAAACTGCTTTAAAATCGACAAACATTGCATACAGTTTTTTCCCGTTTTTGAGGTAGTAATCGACTATATTTTGTAAGGCGAAAAGGTGATCGATCGTAGAGTAGCCTGCGCGGAACCCTGCTTGAAACTCATTTAGCAATTTGTTTTCTTCTACCCACACTTCAAGCCTTTTCAATATGACACCTGTGAAAATTTTGGCAATAATATTTATAAAAGAAATGCCCCTATAGTTTTCAACATTATTTATATCACCTTTTTTGTGTATTGGAAAAATTAACGAATTTTTGAAACTTTGAGGTACTTCAGCTGTGTGTAGTATTTTGGAATAAACTTTAGCTAAATGTTCTAAAAATATTTGGGGAGCGTTTTTAAAAAATTCATACGAAACTCCGTCATCTCCTGGTGCCTTATTATTTTCTGCTTTGTCCAAAATCAAGCGAATCTCATCAGGGGTGATATGCTGCTCAAACGAGTCTAAAATCATTAGATTTTCAGCGAACTGTAATGGCTCTGGGATTAGTACTGGGTTTAAAAGTTTTTTGAAATAAGAAGCCAAAATATTGGCATCTAAATTCTTTCCTATCTTAAATTTGTTGCCATTTATTTCCTTAACTATTTTCCAGAACTGAGATGAATCTTTTACACAATTTAAGCTTTTTGCTATTTCCGAAAAGTACTTGCTTCTACTCAATTTGCAAACCTCTTTGTATTGCTTATTAGCCTTAACATAAGCGTTTCTGAAAAATTCGCTATTTCTGGTCCTTACTAATTTAAGAAGTTTAAATGATTTGGCCCTAGCTTTTTCGCAATCAATGCTAAACCACTTTTGTTTCCTACGTGCAATGTATCCTCTTTCAGTAAGAGAGACCGAGTTTTTAATAGCTTCGATAAAAATATCAATTGAGCGGCTTGTGCTTGCTCAGGGTCTTATATAGAGTCCTCTTAGCTGTTCGAGATGGGGATTTACTGTTGAATTGCCTTATTAGTACGAAACAACAGCGATCGGCAAGAGTTATTCTTTGCTTGATTTCAGCGCTGATGTCGTTTTCAGAATTTATAGCAGAGCCATGATAGAAGTTGTCCCTGCCCACTGTGACGTTCTGTCCAATTCGTCGGTGTTGTGCCTTCTTGTTGACAGCATATACTTGGTTCTGTCCTCGTTAATCGCTTAACCTAGTTTGGCCGGTTCTGCTTCAATGCTTGCAAACGCATCAGTGACAGCCCGCTTAGTTCTTCCAATAAAGTCTATATCGTCGGCGTATGCAAGCAGTTGTCCGCACTTTTGATAGATTGTGTCACTTATTCCGCACAATCCGTTCAAGTACGATATTAAGGAAGTCACATGACAGCTCGTTACCTTGTTTAAAACCATTTTTGATATAAAAGGTCTCGATGAGGTCATTATCTACGTTGATGGAGCAGCGAGCGTTCTCCATCGTCATCCTGCACAGACGGACAAATTTGGCAGGGATGTCAAAACTAGACATGGTTCTATAAAGCTCTTCTCTATAGATGCTGTCATATGCGGCCTTGAAATCGATAAAGAGATGATGAGTATCGATTTGGACTTCTTGGGTTTTCTCCAGGATCTGCCGAAGTGTGAAGATTTGATCGATGGTGGACTTTCCTGGCCTGAAACCGCACTGATAGGGTCCAATCAGGCTGTTGATAAAAGGTATCAGGCGTTCACACAATATCGCAGAAAAGATCTTGAATGCGTTCTTGAGGAGACTGATGCCTCTAAAATTGGCGTAGTTGAGGGGTCTCCTTTCTTGAGGATCGGACAAACTATGCTGAGATTCCATTCATCAGACATACATTCGTCTGACCAAATCTTAGAAATGAGCTGTCGTATGTTCCCTACCAATTCTTCTCCGGCTGCATTGAAAATTCGGCCGGAAAGCCGTCAGATCCAGCCGCCTTGTTGGATTTTAGCTTGGATATTGCTATCCTTACTTCGCTTTGGTCAGGTGGGCGGACATTTTGACTGTCATGGTCTGTGTTGAATGTTTCATTCTGCTCGACAGCGGGATGTTGATCTTCGTCGCCGTTATATAGTTTGCAGGATTCGTTTTTCCATATTCTCAGCACCAATTGCGATTCTAATACGCAGTCTCCATTTTCATCTGTGTTTACCCTTTGGTAAAACTTCCGTACATTGTTCGTGCGCTTCTCATCCTTTCTTCTGCTTCTGGAGAAGCCGATGTTCTTCCCGTCTTTTTTGCTCGCAGAGACCACGAGTAGCTCCCGTCTTCCTTAGCAGGGCTATTTTGTATTGTATGTATGCCTCTTGTTTTAGTCATGCGAAACCCAGCACATCAGTTTCGTCATTTCGGATGGCATGGTGGCAGCCTTTCCACTGGTCTTCAGCTCTTGATGCTTGCGGAAGAGGGGTGATTGAGAGATTTTGGGATAAGCGTTCAGCGAAGATCCTGGTGGTCTATTGCGATTGTAGCTTTTCGACGTTAAATTTTCTCACAGTGATATCCGCAGTTTGGGATATCCGCATTCGCACCTTGGCTACAACAGGGTAATGATCCGAGTCTATGTTGGCCGCTCGGAAGGCCAGAACATCCAGAATACTGGAGGCATGTTTTGTGTCGATCGCAATATGATTGATTTCGTTGATCGTTACATGATCATTGGACTGCCATATGTGCTTGCGAATGTTGAGATGAGGAGACAATGTGCTTGTTGTAGCGACGTTTCGCTCCGCAGCAAAATCAATTGGTCTCAGTCCGTTATTAGACGTGGTATCGTGTAGACTATATTTTACCGACTGACCTACCAAAGACGTCCTCCTTTCCTATTTTGGCGTTAAAATCGCCCAGTACGATTTTAACGTCGTATTTAGGGCATTACTCGTATGTTTTGCCGAGGAGACAATCTTTGGTGGCAGGCTGCTTTTGTTCCGTGAGGATATGAGCACTATCCGGGTTATGTTAGCGAATTTGCCCTTGATCCGGGTTGTCATAATACGCTCGCTCACGTGTGAGAAGCTTAAGATTTCTTGCCTAAGACTGTCGCGTATATCAAATCCGCATCCAAATAAGCTCTGCATTTCCTCTCTGTAGCAATCACGGTAATAGTTGTCACAGTTTTCACCTGTTTGCAAATCCCATCGCACTGTCTGGATGGCGGTGATATCTATTTTATAGCAGTCTAGGGCCTCGGCTAATTGTTCGTTAGCATGCGGTCTGTTAAGGGTCCGAACATGCAACTAACAGACCCGAAGGTCGTTGTTCTTATTTCGTTTGCTGGTTCGTCTGCAGTTAAATCATTGGCATCCGAGGCTGTTGGTTGCTTCGTAACTAAAGTGGTAGAGATAGCATTAGGAATGACTCCAAAGTACTTCCTTCAGAGAAGCTTCATGCATCCATGCATCCATAAGTACCATCAGTCAATCAACAGAATAGAACTTCCCAAATGGAAAACCCTCTACGTGTGTCCTCTCATCAAAAGCATCTGTAAAATCAAATTCAATATTCATTTCGAAACAGTTGTCACGGTAATAAACAAAACAACAATAAAAAATCACTTTTCATTTCCCAAGCAATATCCATATGGAAAGCCATTTGTAACGCATTAGTGCCCTTTATGATGGTGTACACAATACAAGGTCAAGTGTATTTTTAGCCGCTGAAAATTAATTATTATTTTAGTACATTACCAAAGCGAATATTTGCAGCCCGTAGGCTGTAAAATTATCCAAATGCCAAAGGACGTAGGGAAATCTTTTAATTTACGAGTTGACGTCAATCCTTGCAAACCAGTGTAACGCTTTGCAATTTGGCTGCCGTTGTTTTCGCTTTAATTAACTTTATGGGCGAATGAAAAAAAAAGGACAGAAGTGTAATTACAGGTGGGTAAGAGATGAACAAGGTGGATATGAACGCATATGGGCTCATTTGGTGTTGATCTGGATGGTAATTGGTGCTAAAACATGGTTTCCATCAGTAGCACAGCAATTTTACAGCTTTGTGAATAAGAAATTGTTTTATTAGTTCGTGGGGGCTGTCTGTAATTAGCTTATGACACCTTGCATAACTCCCACGCCAGGAATTGGTTGATATTCAGGGGACATGACCTTTTCCTGTTCTTTCAAAATTCGCGAAGCTGACATAATTTCAGCAACGTGCATTTCAAATTCTTCTTAGACAAGTAAACTCCTATAGACAAGCCATTCGAGTTATTTTGTACTGAAATCTTTTACTGACTCGAAATACTGTACATCATCACTACCTTTGTACAATCAAGAATAGCGAACGTTTCGCTGGACCAACGACGACATCACTCCAACTTCGAGGACTGCGTATCGATGGTACAGATGTAGTTGTATTCTGCAACACCAGCGGAACGGTCATTCGTCCATTTGCATCTAAACTTCTGCGAAGGGTGTTCGACCACAGCCGCAATCTGTCACACTCAAGTGCACGATCCACACGACGCCTAATCAGCAGTAGCTATGTCTGGTCAAGCATGAAAAAGGACATCCATGTCTGGGCAAGGTCGTGTTTAGCCTGTTAGCAAAGTAAGATCGGTCGCCACGTCAAGAACAAGCCGCAACACATATCAATGCCAAGCGAACGATTTCGACATGTTTATATCGACATTGTTGTGATGCCATTGTGTAAGGGCCGCCGATACTTGCTGACGATGATAGACCGATTCACTAGGTGGCCAAAAGCTGTTCCGCTCCAGGATGTCACAGCTGACAAAATCGTCGAAGGATTCTACTTGGGGTGGGTATCCAGATTCGACGCACCAGTGACCATCACATTGGACAGAGGATCCCAGTTTGACTCGATCCTGTTCAACGCGATAACTAGGCTTATTGGCATTCGCCGAAGGAAAACGGCAGCCTACCATCCCGCTGCTAACGGAATGTTTGAACGATGGCACGGATCATTTAAGGCAGCCAGTGCTTCGGACTGGGTGAGTGAATCCGTCGGACTGGGTGAGTGTTTTGCCTACTGTTCTCCTAGGTCTAAGGAAGACGTGAAAGCTTTTGCTGCCAAGCTAGTTTACGGAACAGCATTGAGGTTACCCGGAGAGTTCTTCATCAACGAGGAAGTTTCACCTTACCCGCAGATATTTGCGGAAAAATTCCGTAAACAGATGCGACAAATTCGAGCATCCCCATTCGCACATCATACGCAACGCTAACCTTTCGAACATAGGACGCTTTTTACGTGTACCCACGTCTTCGCCCAAGTAGATGCGGTACGAAAACCCTGTGAACGACCATATGAGTGACCGTTTGAAGTGCTCAAGAGGATATCGGATTAGGTTTTCAAGGTGAATCTGAACGGTCTTCCTACGGCAATATCGACGGAAAGGCTGAAACCGGCTTTTTTTGAACACTTCGAGCAGCCCATGAACATGCGATCTCAGGGCGAACCTCCAGAAACGTTGTCCACGCAGATCTCTTCACACAATACTCCCAGAAGTCTAAGAGTCGGTCCATCGCCAACACCTGAAAGTACAAATCAACATAGCGCTGGTACGCCGCTGAGACAGTCGATTTCTCAGCACTGCCAACAAAAACCTCTTTAATACGTCCGACTGCAGCTACTTCACCGAATCCATTACTGGCGGAGAGACCGACGTCAACAGGAGGAGATCCATCCATCATGCCACACCAAGTTCCACTTACAGTTCGTGCTCTACAAGCGATTAGAACTTACCCGGGCCCAAAAAACAAAGAGTTCGTTTCGCACTGCCATAATGTGACTGCATTACTCGACGGGGAATACTGTGGCGGTTGACGTCCTTGACGTTTGTCATCGAGTACAATTGTCATCAGTGATATTTGACACCTTATGCGTTCGAGTCTCGATGGCACAGTAGTTGTGGAACGTGCTCGGGCAAATTCAAAAAAATCAATTAACCTGGGTATTTGGAAAAAATTAAAAATTTTCACAAGACGCCGCCGGTGTTAAGTTGAGCTCTGTGTAGGCTGTTCAGGATCGAGGTTCTTGCTGTATTTAAAGCAGCGGAATTACTTGAGATGGGATCAATATCCTTCAAGAATATCGCCATTTACATTGACAGTCATTATGTACGCAGAACCGTGTCAGATCACAAGACTAGAAAGATCAAGGCTAAGACCAGCATTAGAAATACTCTCTGGTCATTGTCTTCTCAGGAAGCATGCTATAAGACTAGGATTATCAAACACGAAGATTTGTACTGCAATGACCTACAAGTCTCAGAGGAGATAACACATATACTCTGTGAATCTTAAGGCATTACTAGGACAAGGCTAAAGTACCTTGGAAGATACCTCTTCAATCATTTAAAATATGTAAGGTGCTTGAACCAGAATCCTACTCAACCTAACCGAACCTAACCCTATTGTGACTTATGGTCCACCCTTGTGCACATATGTGTCCTGGCAAATGTAAATGAATGAAGAACTAATGGGTCTAGGAATTGTAAAGTACCTGCGCCAGAACATTGCACATATTTCTTGTCTAAGTGTGACTGTGAGCACTAAGTTGGAGGTCACACTCTCACCAACTTAACGTTGATAAGGAGAGGGTTCACTTAAATCTTCGTAAGATCTTGATGGTATATCCTACGATTTTACTGGAATAGCCAATGTTTTCTATCGACATTCTACAGTGCAGGGATTGCAGACAGGCCTTTAATGCGAAGATCTTCTTCTTCTTCCTATTTCGGCGGGGTTGTGATCCGAAAACAAGGAATCACAACCTTCCTACTTCACCGCATTTCTACTGATCCGCCTGTAGGGTTCGCCTTTAATGCGAATATAAATCCTTTAAATGCAAAGGAATGCTGATATAAAATACTTAGGCCACAAACGACATTTAACTCTGACATTAGACGCATTCCTTGCTTTAAGCCATCATCTGTCGGTCATAAACTACCATAATATGTTATAAAAATTATATCGATTGATCCTAAATAACATTGCAACATGTTTCCCGTGCAATAATAATCTTCATTCTGTCGTAAGTACATCCAATAGAAATGAAATCACCAGGATATGTGTATAAAAAAGAGCAATAACCGTCCGTCATGTCTTTTTCCGTTCGTTTAATTGTCTCCCTGTGTATGTTCATAAAACGCACGAACAAATAAAATTCGTCAACCGCCGACGCTTCTGCCGCCCCCAAGAGCGGTTAAGCCATCACGACCGAAGCTTCAATTTTACAATATGAACTTCATTGCCGGTTTTTATATTTTTGCGCTCCCACAGCATCATCTACGAGTATTGCACGAGATATTTCTCAATTTCACGTATCCATTCCAATGTCGCATGTCCCGGCTGTGCCGACGACGACGATGACGAAATCGTATCGTAAAACCACCAGCAATTCATTTCTTTTTGCCCAACAATTCCGTACGCACAAGAAATCCCCACCAATAATAGCTGAGGTGCCGTAAATGTTTCTCCTACATAAATAGATTCACCCTTAGTACGTGGATGCAGGGACGTGTGTCAGGATACGAGGCGAAGGATACGGTTCTTTATTCGTCTTACACACTTTATGCGGACGTGATGCGTAAATGAATCACGAAGGACGTGATATCCTGAAATAATTGCCCTTCAAGGACAATTAGGAACACATACAAACAGAAAACTCAGACACCCAAAATACGTGGGTGTGTGAAGGGGGAACTCCTAGGTCGGGTAATAATACATGTATTCGGCAAACGAGAGAGTTGTTGATCTGAGACATCCTTTGCCCGGAGAAATGTGAAAAATTCAAATTCAAAGAAAAAATTTCAATAACAAAAGACCCACTGGGGAGTGCCATACGATGTGGATGTAAGGACTAATCGGTGTTGGGGGTATGTTCAACTTTATTATTGTCTCGACTGGGGGCAATGTGCGTGCAATAATCGAGTGTGTATACGTACCAGTCTGTCTTTGAATCATGAGAAAACATTTGAAGGAAAAATTGAATTTTCAATCGATGACATGCTATTTGACTGCTCGTAAAAATGTCCTTTGTAGCAAAGAGATATGGTGGAGGTAGTAGCTAAACAGATCTGCTACTTGTTTGTTTTACGGTGGAAGGGAAATTTTGAAATAAACTGAGCCTGTACTCAACACAGTATTCGGTTTTAACTCAGTAAAATCACTTCCAAGTGGTTGTCCTTATTTCCTAAAGTACCATCGTCTTCGTGGAGTGGTGGTATGTAGCTATACACTGTTTTAATTCTCGAGTTCTTCTCAATCTGTCTGCTTTCATGTTCCATACGTCTAAGCTGTGTAATTATGTACTTTGCACAGTCTGTGATGGAATAATTTGGAATCTTAGGAGAAATATTGATACAAGTGGTAGGGGTGGCTGCTAACATTTGTGGATTGAATTACTTAAGATCCCAGAAAGCTTATATATGTACATCCACTCGTGTATGAAATTTCATCCTTTTATACGGTTTTTCATTAAGAGCGCTTCGTTTCGTTATTTCGGTACTTTAGTACCATCGATGGCATTAATTATGGAACACAACATCATCTAAATGTCCTCCACGGAAATGACTACTCGAGTGAATGCGCTGAACCTAATTTTCCATGAATTTCTCGAACAAATCGGGTGATATGCCACCAATTTCGTGCTCGATGTTGGCTCTGTGGTGTAATTGCATTTCGTGAATAGCTTCGAGATGCTGATTTGCCCAAATGCGACAATTTTCCTTATTAACGAAGCCGAATAGGAACATCGACTTCTCAGAAAAAAAAGAGAAAGGAGCATGAGAAGCGCTCGATCGAGGAGATTGAGAGACTTTATTGCAGGAATGATGTTCGAAAATGTTACCAAAAGGTAAAAAGAACATGCTTACGTTTCAAAGCCAGAACAGAAGCCTGCAGCGACAAAAATGGGAATACAGTAATCGAATCGCAGTCGGTGCTGAAGATTTGGAAGGAACACTTCTGCCGACTGCTGAAGTTATAACATCTTCCGATAGGGTGATACATTTTGGGCCATCTTGTATTTTGCTACAATTTATTAAAAATAAAATAAGCACTTTAAGTCTTCTTTGTGTTTTTATTTAATCTTCTTCTTCTTCTTCTTCCTTTTATCAGCGAGGTTATGATCTGAAAATAATGGATCATAGCCCTCCCACTTAACTGCAGAAAATATCGTCAGGCCTGCCGATTTTGGATCACTCGGTTACTGAAGCCAATGAAATGCCGATGTCGTCGCATTCGTCTGATCCAGTCGTTTATAGGCCTGCCTTTCCTACATCGCAATGGCTTTGGAACGTTCATTTATATTGCCTTTTTAACAGGGTTCAAATGATCTCTTCTTTAAACGTGGCAATACCAGCTGAGCCGGTCGCGCTCTTTTTTTTGTACGATGGTTTCCTTGACGTGAAGGCTTCCACGGATTTTCAAACTTCTTATTCGATCAAGCTTTGTCACTCCTGCTGTTTTGCGAAGTATCTTCATCTCAGCTGCCGTTAATTTACTCTCATACTTTATGTACATCGTCCAATAGTGTGAACCGTATGTGAGCGTTGGACGCACAACTGTGGTGTATAGCCTTCCTTTCTACGTAGGTGGCATTTTCCGTCACAGAAGATAGCCGCATTTTCTCGCCACTTCAACCACCCTACGCTTGCGCGATGATTGATGTCGTCATTACAAGTTGCTTTGCTATTGATCATAGATCCCAGATATTTGAACTTTCGCACTTGGGAAGCACTGTTCCATTCAAATAAATGTCTGGAATAGGCCTGAGTGGATTAGAGAACGGGCAGCACAAGTACTCTGTCATTTTTGAACTAATGCGATACCCATTTCCCTCCAGAGCGTCCACCCACACATCAAGTGCTCGTTGCAGGGATGTAGGATCCTCACTTATGATAGCTCCATCGTCAGCAAAGAATAACTGATGTACCTTGGGCTCCATCACTTTACCTTCAAGCAGATAATCAAGGACTCTAATAAAGAGCAAAGGACTTAAAACGCTTCCCTGGTGCACCCCGACTTTGATTGGGAACTCTTCGGTTGCTCCAGCGGGGCATCTTACTCTTGTCTTTGTTCTTTTGTACATATCCATGATCATCTGTACATAGGTTTCTGGAACCCCTCGATGTCTTTGTGTTCTTATTTAATAATAGATTAAATTAGATTAGATTAGATTAGATTAGATTTAGATTTTATTAATTCAATAATTATTTACAATTCTTTACAAAGATCGAAAAATCAAAAAAGCATGGCAATGAGCCGTCTACCGATTGACAATTTTTTTAAAAAACAATTGCTACTTAATGGATTGCAATTTAATAAACGAAAAGCGTTATTCTTCAAAATTAGAAACTTTCTGTTATAATTCTTCTCTGATAGGCTAGGGCTATTTTACAGTGCGCTACCAGAGACGTTTGCGGTTCGTTGAGCTTACTTATGATTTCTTCATGGGAAATTTCATCTACTCCACACAAGTGCCGTCTACTTTCCCGGAGCGTAGGACATCTTCCCACGAAAGGGAATATATCCTTCCTCTCCGCCATGTTACATATATTACACAAGACAAGAGAAGATCTCTATGCGGTTGATAATTTAGTGGAAGTAGTTCAGCTCGCAGTTTTAGCATAAGTGATATTTCTTTGCAGCTATTACCATCTTGAAAGTAGTTTCGGTCTCCCAAATTATGATCCAACTGCCTATAAATAGATCGATGCAGTGACTCTAATGCTTCTCTTTCAAATTGTTGTCTGAAGTTAACATCTACTGCTGCTAACAACTGGTATAGCTTTGGCTTCCATGATTCCGTGCTTGCTTCATCCAAATCCAAGCTTATTCCACACTCGTGCGCTAGTTCGTTCCAATTTCTGTACCAACCATTATTGCATCGTAGTGCTTCCAGTGCAACTTTTCTTGGTAATCTTTCCAAAGGCATATTGAATACCTTTAAAGTATAGTCCACCTGCAGTTTCAGCGTCTTTATAGCCAGTGGAGAAAGTCCAGTCTCTAGCACTATTGCATAGTTTGAGGTGTTAGGTGGTAAACGGAATATCCTTTTAATATAAAACCTCAATAGCTTTTTCACTTCCTCAAACCGCCTTCCGCCCCATACCTGGGCCGCGTAAAACATAGTTGACTCGGCAACCGTTTCAAAAACACGAAACTTACTACTATGTACTATGCATTTGTTGGCAAAATATTGTCTCCAAGTTGTATTGTATTTATCATGGTTTTGGCCTTTTGTAGCTTGCATTTCAGGTGTTCTTCCATGCTTAAGTTTTGCGTGAAAAGCATGCCCGGGTAGTTATACTTTTTGACGGTCTCAATCTGTTCGCCGTTCAAAAACCATTTCTCGTTGCTACACATGCTTCCCCCACCCTTTTTAAAGATCATCACCTTTGATTTTTCCAGGTTTATAATTAGGTTCCACATTTTACAGTACTCATACAAACGGTTAATCATGCGCTGCAATGTCTCCGGGGAATTCGCCATCAACACTATGTCGTCTGCAAAAAGGAGCGCCTTTATCAGTATCACTGCAAACTCAACACCTCCAGGTAGCGATTCGATGATGTCATCTATGAACAGTGCGAATAGCAATGGGCTTAAAGTGCATCCTTGTCTAACACCTGTGCTCGCTTTAAACCAGTTTGAAGCATTTTCTCCATTCCATACAGCTGATAGCGTCTCTTCATAAATGTTTTGTATTACCCTCCCAAACTTTTTAGACATTCCTTTGGCAAAGAGTTTATACATTAAGGAACAACTGTTTATCGAGTCAAACGCTGCTCTAAAGTCAACGAAGAGTACAAATAACTTTTTACGTTGCGCTACATAGGCTTCCGCAATGCTTTTGAGTACGAAAATGTGGATGTGATGGTGGAATATCCTGCCCTGAAGCCAGCTTGGAATTCTTTAAGCAGACCATTAGTATTTATCCATGAGGTTAATCGTTTTTGGAGTACGGTTGTAAATATCTTATAAGATGCATTCAAAAATGATATGCCTCTATAATTGTAAGGCTGGGACCTACAACCTTTCTTAAAAATCGGGAAAATCAACGCTTCTTTGAACTGTTGCGGCACCACACCATGCTCCAAAACGTTATTAAATAAGCCTTCCAGTGTCTTAGTCAGCTCAGGTGTTCCGTATTTAAAGAACTCCGTAGGAATTCCATCCGATCCCGGTGCTTTGCCATCTTTCAGACTCTTATATGCAACATCTATTTCCGCTACAGTAATTGGAGCATCCAATTCGTCGCTGTCGAAGGCCGGTTGAGCAAAGTGGAATCTGCATGGATCAGTTATTGGATTCAAAAGTTGCCTAAAGTGCTTAAACAGAGTATCGGTCCCTAAGGTTTCACTGATGATCAACTTTTTCCCATTAAACTACACAGCGCATCTCCAAAAATCAGCTGAATTTTTACACCCGGAGAGCTTTTTGGCTTCCGCCTCATAGTGCAGTTTCTTTTTTCTTTTGCATAAATCCTTATACTTTGAATTTGCTTATACATAAAATCTCCTGAAAAAATTCTCGCTAGAGTTTCGAAACATTTTCAGCCAAACGAATGAGTATTTTCTTGCCCTTTTGCATTCCTCGTCGAACCATGGTTTGTCGTTAGCTGGTCTATTTCCTATGTTATGTATGCTTGTTTGGTACGCCGCCTTTATGACATCTTCCAGTTGACCGACATCTATATGCTGCCTTTCTTCCAAAAGTCGTTCAAGGTTCTGATTATATATAATCCTTCTCTTTTGCCTCCATTTTATTTTAGGCAGGAGAACCATTTCTTTCAAGAGGATGTTATTCTCCTGTACGTTAATTCCGAAAGTTATTATTATCGGCTGATGATCTGAGTACGGAACTTGCCCCACTTCGAAATCAAACACATAGCTGCGCCAGTCTCCTCCTATGAGTCCTGAGGTTCCTTGCTGCCCCACAAATGTGAATTCGCCGTATGCGTCCATTTCGCTTGTTCCATTCAAAATTCGAAGTCCAAATGTGTTACGCATTTCCAGGAGCTTTCTGCCTCTAGCATTGCAGATACCGTCTTTCGATTTTCTGGATATGCCGGCTAAGGAATTCTCGAGTCCTGCATCTTCTCCAATTCTAGCATTAAGATCTCCTATAATTGCAATGTTCGGGGTAAAATGGCATAGTATGATCTCTTCCAAGTTTCGGAAATTCTGTTCCCAATGGTTGCCGTTGATATAGGCTGGCACGATTCGAAATAATTTGTCATCGAACTCCATATTCAAACAGATGTTCTCATCCACAGTTTGAAAATTGCAAATGACACCTTCCAGTTTTTTCTTGAATCCAAAAACACATCCTCAACTTGCTCTTCCCCTATCATGTACTCTGCTCGCTGGTATCCACTTAAAATTATATTTCGAATATTTATTTTCAAAGAAGCCGAAGTTACTTGCTTATATTTTATGATATTTTTAATAATAAATTTAATACTTAAGCGTAATCTAAAGTTTTATTTTCTTCTTATTTTCAGGTAAATAACATTTCCAAATACTTCTTGTTGCTTGATTCAGTAAGTATGCTTGTTAAAGGTATTCGTTTTGGCTTAGATAGAACTTACGATAGGGATTACTGTCATTCTGTCCGCTGTTTTGACATTTATGTTTAGTATACCATAGTCTGGCAAATCATCATGAATAGACTCACGCTTGGACAATGCTAACAAATTATCCAAGTTTACTCTGAATATCTGCCGTCAACTTACAAAACTTATAGACGACTTCTTGATTTTAAAGGCTCACATAATCCCTCATCTGAGCATTCGTCGAACTGACGATAGATTTCTAACGGCCATATACTCTCTAACGGCCATATTATTCACTCGCTTTAGTCCAAGTTAAAATTTACATCCGGATTACAGAAAGCTTAACCAGAAAATTAAACATAAATCTACAGTATTCACTCGTTAAACTCAAACTTAAGCCCAGTTGTATAAACCTGGCCGTCATTTAACCTGATCAAATTTAAACTGCCCCCGGAGACAAGTTTAAGTCACCTTATTGCATGATTTGGGAGTTATATGCGAGATAGATGCCACGTTTACGATGCCATACTATGTATTTAGTAATAACATTATCAGCAGAACCAAGTATACGCTCGATTTCGCGAAACGCCGCACAGTGGCTCCTTTTGACTTTTTTGATTGCAAAAATCGTAACTCTTAAACGAATAAAGATATCGTGACAGATTTTTTTTCTGCTTAAAGGAAATTCCCAGGGCTATAAAATTCGTGAATTTAGAGAAAAATAATACATTATGTTTATCACAGGGTGTTCCAGAATCTCCTGCTGAAATAAGACTTTCTCAGTACACGGGATAAACATAATGTTTTAAGGAAAGAATCTGATTTCTTGGAACCTTTCATTAACATCTTGGGTAATGTCTAATAAACTTATCATTTCTGGAGAGTATTGTGCTTTGAGATCTTTTTCGGCTCTGTCATGCCTTAACGACGAAATGAGTGGGTCCGATGAGGCTGCAAGCATGTTGAAAGATCTTCATTATGCGGTACACTTGAAACCTTACATGTATTTTGATATTAATACTTCCTGTGATCTTTATTTTTTGGATTCCTGAGCTTCTTCTGACAATTTTCCGAGTGGTAACGATTGATACTCGATCATATTTTGACTAAGAGCCACATTTTAATGAGGAGTAGGTGTGAGCTATTTTTCGGAATATTTTTGCTTTAATAAATCTTGGCGTACTCTCCAAACTTGATAGTGTTAACCTTTTCCCTGCAAAAAATTAAGTATGACTTCAAGCTTCGTTACTTACTTACTTAGATGGCGCTACAGTCCGGGGTGGACCTGGGCCTCAACCAACAAATCTCTCCAGCCAGCACGGTTACGAGCCAGCTGCCTCCAGTTGCGCACGCCAAGTTGGTTGAGGTCCCCCTCCACTTGTTTGCGCCACCTACCGCGAGGTCGTCTTCTACTGCGCCGTCCATCCGGGATGAATTCGAAGATTTTCTTAGCGGGAAGGTTGGACTCCATTCGCTCTAAATGACCCAGCCATCTTAGTCGCTGTATGTGAACTCTTCTGGCTAAGTCGATGTCCTTGTACAGGCCGTATAGTTCGGCATTGTACCTTTTCCTCCACTCACCGTCTATGCAGACGGCACTGAAGATCGCTCGAAGAATTTTTCTCTCGAAATAACCAAGAGCATCCTCATCTGGTTTTGTCAAAGCCCACGCCTCTGCGCCATACAAGAGGACTGGGATGATAAGTGTCTTATAAAAAGTTACCTTAGTAGTTCAGTATAGGGCTTTGCTACTCAATTGCCTTCATAGCCCATAGAAACAACGATTGGCAAGAGTAATTCTTCGTGTGATCTCCCTACTGATGTCATTGGCGGAGCTCACGATAGAGCCTAGGTAGACAAAATCCTTTACTACCTCAAAATTATATCTGTCTATTGTGGCGTTCTGTCCAAGATACCGATGTTGGGTGCCCTTTTTTGTAGACAGCATATATTTTGTTTTGTTTTCATTGACCGCTAGACCCATCTTTACTGCCTCGGTCTCAATACTCGTAAATGCCCCATTGACGGCCCGCTGAGTTCTTTCGATTATGTCAATGTCATCGAGTAGTTGTACAGACTTGAAGAAGATTGTACCTCCGGGGTTGGCTTGTAAGTTTCGTACAATTCTCTCAAGTACTATGTTAAAGAGATCGCATGATAGCGCGTCGCCTTGTCTAAGACCTATCCTGACATCGAAGGGTTCGGTGATGTTCTTACCGACTTTGATGGAGCAGCGAGAGTTCTCCATCGTCATTCTGCACAAACGGACGAGCTTGTCAGGGATCCCAAGACTAGACATGGCTCTGTATAACTCGTCTCTATACACGCTTTCATAGGCAACTTTGAAATCGATGAAGAGGTGGTGCGTATCGATTTTATATTCAGGGGTTTTTTCCAAGATCTGACGTAGTGTGAATATTTGGTCAATGGTGGACTTTCGGGGCCTAAAACCGCACTGATAAGGACCTATCAGGTTGTTGACGATCGGTTTTAGGCGTTCACATAGTACGGCAGACAGGATCTTATATGCGATATTTAGGAGACTTATACCTCTGTAGTTGGCGCAGTTCAGAGGGTCTCCTTTTTTCACGATCGGGCAAACAATGCTGAGGTTCCATTCATCGGGCATACTTTCGTCCGACCAGGTTCTACAGATGAGCTGGTGCATGCTTCTTACCAACTCATCTCCTTCTGTCTTGAAAAGTTCTGCGGCGAGGCCGTCGGCTCCAGCAGCTTTGTTGGATTTGAGTTTAGATATCGTTATCCTCACTTCATTCTGATCGGGTTGACGGGAATCTTGACTGTCATCGTCACTGTTGAATGGCTCATTCTGCCTGACAGCGGAATATTGATCATCATCGCCGTTTAACAGTCTGCAGAAGTGTTCCTTCCATAATCTCAGCACCAACTGCGATTCTACTACTATGTCCCCATTTTCGTCCCTGTAGGCTTCTGTTCTGACTTTGAAACCCTGGCATGTTCTTTTTAACTTTTGGTAAAATTTTCGAACATTATTCCTGCAATAAAGTCTCTCAATCTCCTCGATCGAGCGCTTCCCATACTCTTTTTTCTTCTTCCTGAGTAGTCGATGTTCCTCTTTTCTCCTGCGCACGTAGAGCTCGTAAGCAGCTCTAGTCCTTCTATGCAGCGCCGCTTTGTACGCATCTTGTTTAGCTACATGTGCTTGCCGGCATTCCTCATCAAACCAGGGGTTTCATTGTGGTGGCCGAGAAAAACCCAGTACATCAGAAGCGGCATCTCTGATGGCTTGTTGGCAACGCTGCCACTGGTCTTCTGCATTTGCTGCTGGTGGCATAGGACTTAGATTAAGATTCGACGAAACTCGATCGGCAAAGGTTCTGACGGTCTCTTGCGATTGTAGCCGCCCGACGTCAAATTTTCTCACAGAATTTCGTTGATTTCGCTCCGTTGTGGATATCCGCATCCGTACCTTGGCTACAACTAGGTAGTGATCCGAGTTCACGTTGGCTCCTCGGAAAGTCCGGACACCCAGAATACTGGAAGACTGCCTTGCGTCGATCGCAATGTGATCGATTTCGTTGACGATTTTTCGATCAAAGGAGAGCCATGTTCCTTTGTGAATATCGAGACGTGGGAACCGCGTACTAGCTACGACAAAGTTTTGCCCCGCTGCAAAGTTGATTAGCCTGAGTCCGTTGCCGGATGTGATGTCGTGCAGGCTGTGCTTTCCGACCACGCTACTAAAGACTTCCTCTCTTCCTAGCTTTGCGTTAAAGTCGCCTAGGATAATTTTAACGTCGTGGCAAGGGCATTGCTCATACGTCTTGTCCAAAAGCTGGTAGAAGTCATCCTTTGACGCGTCGTCCTTCTCCTCGTGAGGGGCGTGAGCGCGTATTAGGCTAATGTTGGTAAATTTAGCCTTGATACGGATAGTCATGAGGCGCTCGTTCACATGCCGGAAACTCAAGACTTCTTGCCTAAGTCTGCCTCCAATGACAAATCCGCACCCGAATAGACGCTGTCCTTTTTTGTCTGTAGCAATCGCCGTAGTAGATGTCGCAGTTTTGCATCTTCCTTTTGCCCTGCCCATCCCATTGCACTTCTTGGATGGCAGTAATGTCTGCTTTGAAACACTCTAGGGCCTCCGCAAGTTGTTCGGCTGCACGTGATTTGTAGAGGGACCTAACATTCCACGTGCAGATACGAAGATCGTTGACCTTTTTACGTTTGCATGGGTCGGCAACAGTAAGATCATCCGTATCCGAGGCTATTGGTTGCTTCGTAACCAAAGGGTTTTTACGAGGTAGGAACGTTAACCAGACGGCACAACCCCCAACCTGGAGGGCCAGATCCTTTTTTTTGTACCCCTAGGACAAGAGGCCGGATACACCGATGTCAGTAACCCACTTCGGGGATATGAGCGCTGCCGTTGCCCCATTAAGGGTTCATCCGCCACCATCTCTTTTTCAATACTCTAACGTAGTATTGAAAATCCTTACAGACCTCAGCTCCAAATATGTCGAAGTAGCTCCGGTAAGGTATCCGCTGGTCTGTAGACGTCACCCTTGATTCCATCGAGAGAATTCATCCGCCGCACGTCCTCCTTCTGAGGAGCTCTTGCTAGACTTCTGATCTGAGACGCATATTTCAGCCGATCAGGTCAACAAGAGATGCCTCGTCCCGTTACACATATGCGCGCTGAAGTTCACCCAGATGTGCTTACGCACGTCTGAGTGTTCAGCTGCACATATATCGACAGACTCAGCATACGCTCATCGTTAGTCCACTATCAGATAGCTATCCAGCGGGCACCGCGAGGAGGTGATGATGCGATTTTGCCAACCTTCAAGCTTCGTTATTACCTCTCTATTGACCCGTTATACTAGCAGTTGCCTCTGATTCTTGCAAAACCCTTCTCGAAGTAATTCCATCATTGGTATTTCCAAATCCTTGTTTCGGTCTGTCCACATCGAGCCCAATCTCATCGTGAAAATGCTTTTGGATCTCTTGTTTATTTTCTTTTGCCTGCTTTCTTCCAATAGATTCATCAATATCCTTTCGCTCTTGTCGAAGTGTATATGCAAGTTTCCAAATAAATTCCATGCATCTTGATTGTTGAAGTTTTTTTGTGTTCTCTTGCATATGGGGCATGACCGCGTTGACTGTGTATCCGTTATTTTATTCGAAACTTAAATAATTATTTTTTATCAGTTCAGTAATCGTAATCCCTGAATTGGTATTATGTAACAATAATATGGAACAAAACCAATAATAAATACTCATTCTTAAAAAAAAAAAAAAAAAAATTGGCTGGCTTCCTCAAACAAAATCTCTTTAGCACGAAGTTCCCGCAAGTTCCAACAGCAACCTACCATATATTGGAATTCATTTTCCGTTGGATTCAGGTTGGACTCTTGCGGACTTTTTTTTAAAACTCAACCTAAGGTCTTAAAAGTGTGCCGGAAATAGTGTTCAAAAACATTAAATTAAGTACTTTTAAAAAAATTATAAAAAAAAATTCCGCCGGTTTTTACTTAGCAAATGAACAGATTTATCACACAAAATGAAAAAGTGATATTTTTTAAACTCTTTGTCTAATTTTTAAACTCGTACTTTTCGTGCTCGCTACTGTAAATCGAAGTATGGAATACGCATGGGTTTTGTTTTAAACAAATCCCTTTATTTCGTAAATCGGCAATAGCTGGCAGCTGAAATTTTGGCACACCGTTTAACAAATAGTTAAGGTCTAAGATCCTGTTAAATTTTTTCCCTGCCTTAGTTAACTTTTTTTTTGCAGCTTTATGAAAATTCAAAAAATGTACTTCAAAATATGTTAAAATACAAAATTTATTATAAATACTCGTATAAACGACATTTTTTTTTTCTTAGTACTTTTATTTACTTAAAGAACAACCCAACCAAACTGTAATTAAAGAAAAGTAACGGGTGGGCCATCTAGGGATTCCTTTTTAAATCATAGGTTATTTTGACACTGACAGCTGTTTCCCGCTCGAAATCTTGACAAAAAAGTCAGTATCATACCTCCGCGGAACGAAATGAGTTACTTTACGCTTGAACAACATTGGGAAATATTGAAAACTAATTTCCAAAGTGAGTGCTGTGTAGCCCAAACAGTGCGTTTTTTGAAAAGAAGTTTTGGCCGTGCAAAGTTTGTGCAAAAAGTTCGTTAGACTGGTATGCTAGTGGACAACACTCATGATCCCCGTCGTCGTACGGTGCGCACAGACGAGAATATGGCTGCTGTAGCCGAGAGTGTGAGACTCAATTCACGAACATCAACTCGTCATCGATCTCAACAGCTCAACATTTCACGCACTAGCCTGAGGAGAATTCTGCACAAAGATCTGGGATTATTCGCTTAAAAGGTCCAATTGATTCAGCAATTGAAAGTGTATGACCATCCGCTTTGTTATCGCTTCGCAGTTTGGGCCTTAGAGCAGCTTGAATTGGACAACGATTTTGGGCGAAAAAGCACATTTTCATCTTGGCGGCTACGTTAACAAACAAAATTGCCGCATCTGGGGCTCGGAAAACCCGCACGTTATTGTCGTGAAGCCAATGCGTCTACAGAAAGTGACAGTTTTGTGCGGATTGTGGAATGGTGGGATCATTGAACCATTTTTCTTCGAGAATGAGGCTGGGAACAACGTTTCGGTCAACAGTCGGCGTTACAAAGCCATGTTAAGGACTTTTTTTTACTGAAATTGAAGACATGGATTTGGACGACCTCTGGTTCATGCAGGATAGCGCGCCATGCCACACTGCCCATGCCACAATCGGTCTTTTGCGCACCAAATTCCCAAATCGTGTTATCAGCCGTCTTGGCGATGTCAATTGGCCGTCTTGCAACTGCGATTTGACCCCTTTTGACTTTTTTTTGTGGGGAAACGTGAAGGACCGATGTTATGCCAACAATTCGGAAACGATTTAAGCTCTGAAGGTCAATATCATCCAAGCAATCCGTGAGCTACAGCCCGAAACCCTCAACAAAGTCTTGGAAAATTGGAGTGATAGAATGCGCTACTGCGAGGCCAGCCGAGGCAGCTACTTGAACCACGTTGTATTCCGTAAATAATGGGAATGTTTGCTCTTACTAACAAAGTCATAATACATGGAAAAAATTTCTTTTTGTTCATTTTATTGCATTTTTAAAAAGAAACTTGTAGTTGGCTCACCCTGTATATTACTTACTTACTTAGATCCTTTAACCCCTCGGGGGGCATAGGGCGTCAACCACGCCTGCGGGCCATCTTGTTCGAAGTTCTGCAACGCGTTTGAGCTGCCTCCAACTCATTCTTAAAGAGCTCGATTCCTCCTCAACTGTTCTGCGCCACGTTTGCCTAGGGCGTCCCGCTATTCTGACTGCCTGGGTGAGCGGATTCCACTGCATGGCGTATTTCGCAATGGAGTTGTCTTCGCGGCGTAGGGTGTGTCCAATCCATTGCCACTTTCTTCTTCGTATAGTAATGCTTATAGGTTCTTGGCCCGTTCTCAGATAAAGTCGTTCGTTAGAGATGCGGTTCGGCCAAAAAATCCTCAAGATGATTCTTAAGCATTTGTTTACGAAGACTTGCAGCTTTCGTGTGTTAATGGTGTCCACCTTCCAAGTACTGCACCCATAAAGCAGCACTGATTCTACGTTGGAGCGGAATAGTCGCAGCTTGGTTCTTAAGCTGATAACATTGCTTCTCCAGATTTTAGATAGCATTCCCAACGCAGCTTTAGCCTTCCCGATTCTGCTGCACACATCCAGTTCGGTGCCACCGCGATTAGCCGAGACCACGCTTCCTAAATAAAGAAAGTTATCAACTTTCTCGACCTTCTGTCCGGCAATGTAAAGTTGAGCGCGGTTGTTAGAAGAAGTGCTCAGGGCTTTTGATTTGGCTGTGTTTATTTTTAGCCCCACCTTGTTTGCCTCAGCTTCTAGATTTTGGGCCATCAGATGAAGATCCATTATCCGATGTGAAAGTAGACAAACATCGTCAGCGTAATCTAGGTGTTTAAGGTAAGATGTCATAGTCCAACGAATTCCATAGTTGCCTTCCGTCAATGCTGCACGGAGTACATCGCTGACAACCACCAAAAACAATAGTGGTGACAGTATGCACCCTTGACGTACTCCACTTTGGACTTCAAAATCCTCCGACACCTTACCATTGTGCACGACGTGACACTTACCGCCCTCGTATGTAGCCTTGATAATAGCTATAAGTTTTTCTGGGATGCCTCTCCTGCGCAAGGCCAACCAGATAGCATCTCGATTCGATCTGTCGAAAGCTTTCTCGAAGGCGATAAACATTAAATTTAGCGGAGACCTATATTCAACGCATTGCTCGATAATGATCCGTAAGGTGTTTATGTGGTCGATGCAGGAGGATCCAGCGCGAAAGCCTGCATGTTCGACATCGAGAGTTGAATCTAAATGCTCCTTGATTCGTTCCAGAATTATTCTGGCTATTATTTCGGCTGCGGCTGAAAGAACGCAAATACCTCTCCAGTTACCGCAATTCATAAAGTTTCCCTTCTTTGGAAGTTTAATGATCATCCCCCTTTTCCACTCCTGTGGAAATTGTTCGCTATCCCAAGCTCTCCGTATTAGGGGATGCAGCAAATCTGCCGATGTATTTGGCGCCGCTTGAAATAGCTCGGCAGGGATGCCATCAATACCCACCGCCTTGTTCTTCTTGAGGGACTTGATTGCTGTTATTATCTCGGTTTTACTGGGAGGTGCGGTGCGAATTCGGGAATTTGTTGCTTCGAACTGCTCATTCGAATTCGAGATCATACCGCCATCGTCTATGTGATTTAGCACTGTAGCAAAATGTTCTCTCCATCTAGTGAGCTGATCCTCATCCGAAATCAGAAGGTTACCGTCTAGACTCTTCACTGGATGTTGTTTGGAGTTTCGACCACCGATGAGCTCCTTAGTGATGCTATACACAGTCCTACTGTCGCACCTACTCGCTGCTTCTTCAGCCCTTGAGGCCAGTGAGTTGATATATTGACGTTTGTCACGTCTCACACTACGCTGCACTTCTTTCTTCTTCGCACGGTATTGGGCTTCAAGCTCGGTTCTCTCTACTGCTGAGGCCGCTGCAAATCGAGCCTTGATTGCCGTACGCTCATCGATCCGTCTCCAGGTGTCTGTAGAAAGCCATGTGCGGTGGTGTTTCTGCTTTTTACAGACATACGTGCGTGCCCCAGTCGCAAAAGCATTTTTCACAGCACTCCAGTGGTCATCCATGTTCTCTATGCTGATGATTGCTTCTGCTTCTAAGGCAAGATGGTCCCTGAACTATTAGCGCACTTGGGGAACCTTGAGCCTGTCGATATTAAACCTGGTGATGTTAAGCAGGTTTGAGCGGTTGCTGTTGACGGATGCAGTACGAAGGCGTAAATGAGCTACCATAAGATGGTGATCTCGTTCTAGTCCGACGTCAGCTCCACGTCTGTTTCGGACGTCCAAGAGACAATTTCTAAAGCGGCGACTGATCGCAATGTGGCCGATCTGATTGGATGTTCGTTGCCTATCAGTTGAGACCCAACTGATTTTGTGGCAGATGTTATGCTTAAACAGCGTACCTCCGATGACTAGGCGGTTGGTATTGCAGAAGTCCACAAACCGCTCACCGTTATCATTACGGTCTCCCACGCCGTGAACTCCCATCACGTGCTTAAGCATGGTGTTGTCGCTACCCACCTTGGCATTGAAATCTCCCATCACCTTTACGATGTCTCCATTAGGCGTTTGGTTGTAGGCGGCGCCTAAGTGGCTATAAAAATTATCCTTTTCATCCTCAGTCGCGTCTAGAGTCGGAGCATAACACTGTATGATGGTAATTTTCCTAACTCTACTCTGGAACTTAGCCGTCAATATCCGGTCACTATGGGGTTTCCAGGATATGAGGCTACTACGTGCTGCTGGAGTTAGCATGAGTCCTACTCCGGAACTCCGTGCACTTCCAGCTGGTTTACCAGAGTAGAGCATGACAGTGCTTTTTGTTGGGGAGATGAATTCCCCAGCATCGAACCATCTTATCTCGCTCAGCCCTAAGATGTCTATTTTATACCGTGCGAATTCGCGCTCCAATTGGAGGAATCTGGGGTTATAAGGCCCTTCCTTGAGTGGGTACAGGACGGTCTTAACGTTCCAGAATCCGATCGTTGTCCGTGTCCGATAGCCAAAGGTCGTCATCAAATTATCCGTCCGTATCCGAGGCGTTGGTTTGCGTTTCGGAGCAAGATTTTTTTTTACGGTTGCGGCTCGCTGGGCCACAGACCAACCGACACTTATCCTGTTTTTTGGCGCATGAAGCTCGCCATTCGTCCTCTCCCGTTAGCAATTTCCGAAGAAATCCCCAGATGGCACCACGAGGAGGTGGGAGTAGGGCTTACTAACAGATCTGCTAGGTTTTCGGCTGCAGTGCCTCTTTCTCGTTACTTAGCCGACCAACACCTATCGGGAGATGCTGCCCCTACGAGGCCTTTGTTAGTCGTTTGCCACCCTGTATATTGCTTGGTGAATATGTGAATTTTGTACGGGGAAATATGAGACATCAAAAAATTTTTTTTTTTTTTTATCGGAGATCAAAGTCGTCCAACTTTGACGAGCTCTTAAAATCAAACGGCTCATCTAATTAAAACAGCTTTGTTTATCTTCCTTTGAGAAACCTTTTTTTTTTCAATTACCACATCGAAAATTTGAATTCTGCCATGACTTTTAGCATTTGGCGTCACAGTGCGCCGGTACAAGAAATTCTCGAACCCTTATGTCGAGAAATCGCTCTTCTTCACATTTGTTTAGCTAATTTTTGGATATGCTACCGTAGCGCGGTCTACCTATTACGATACCCATGCCCTCCAAATTAAGACTGAAAAACGTAGAATCATCTGTTTACTCAACGATTTGTTAAAGGAATTCCAAGCGGGTTATAGGCCAGGATAATCAACTATCGATCACTTGTTTGTATTAAGTAGTATTGCGGTCTATTTTCTTGAGCGAAATAAAAAACTCTACGCATTTTTCGTCGATTTTAAAGCAGCGGTTTTTAACACAGTGGATCGTTGTTCTATAAGTTCGACAACGTGGGTATGTCGCTAAAATTTCGACGGGTTATCCACAACCTATATAGTGATACCAGAGCAGTTGCTCATTCGTGTTCAAGAGTAAGACAGGGGTGTTCTTTAAGTCCAAGTCTTTTTGCACTCTTCATCGAAGACATCATTTAGTTCCTGCCAGGAGGGGTAGACTATGGAAGAGTCCCAATCCAACCTCTTCTATTCGCCGACGACATAGTCGTATTGGCGCACTCTCCAGAACAGTTACAGCTTATGATTAACCGACTTAGTGATTACCGCAAGTTATGGAACTTAATCGTTAATTTAGATAAGTCTAAAGTAATCGTGCTTAAGAAAGGAAGAGGCAGGTAGATATTGTGCTTACGAGAAATGGAAATACAATTGTCAAATAATAGAACTGGTAAGAAATATAAATACCTTGGAGGGTTCCTTACAAAAAATCGTACTATGGATATCTAGGGTTGTGGTTGAGGACAGTTTGGGGGATGAGCAGTGCGGTTTTCGTCCCGGTAGAAGCACAACCGACCAGTTATTCAGTCTCAGAATGGTTCTTGAGAAGTATGCTAAACCTATCTACACTTGTTTTGTGGATTTGAAAAAAGCATATTATAGGGTTCCTCGAGTCAAACTCTGGAGTGTTTTGCAGGAGTATGGGATTGATAGTTCCCTGTTAAGGGTGATTCAGTCTTTATATATAAACTGTAAACCTGTGTTCGGATAAACGGTGTTAAATCAATACCTTTTACTGTGGGCGTTGGACTCCACCAAGGGTGCGTTTTGTCACCTATTCTCTTTATTGTATATATGGATTGGATGTTGCAGCACAGCCGTGGTGAGGAATGCTTTAAATTGGGAGACCTAAGGATTAGTCATCTGCTTTTTGCAGATGATTTGGTCATCATAGAATCCTCTCAAACCGAACTTCAGCGCGCACTCGAAAGGTTTGTATTCGATTGTGATCAAGCTGGAATGAAGATCAACGTGATCAAATCGGAAGTAAGGGTCGTTTCCAAAAAAACCCATTCAGTGCACTCTGCATGTTAGTGGAATCCCATTGAAGCAGGTGGATAAGTTTAAGTACCTCGGGGTCTTGTTCACGAGGGAAGAGTAATGCCGGGTTATCCTGTAGAATTGGTCAGGCTGGATCAATTTTGAGACAGCTTGGCTAATAAGGAAGCCTGGACTTAATGTTCAAGCTAAGCTATCGGTTTTTAATTCGGTGTATGTTCCAACTCTCACCTATGGTCATGAAATTTGGGTAGTGATCGAAAGAATAAAATCGCGGATGCAAGCTGCTGAAATGAGGTTCCTTCGCGGTCTTGATGGAATTACTCGTAGGGATCGATTGCGCAACACCAGTGTACCCGAGGCGCTCAATGTTGAGCAGCTACTTCTCCGAACGGAACGATCTATGCTTCGATGGTTTGGACACGTAGTGCGTATGCCTCCAGACCGGGTTCCAAGATGTGCCATGATTGCAGTGCCATCAGGTAGGCGATTCCCCGGTAGGCCTAGAAGTAGACGGTTGGACCAAGACAGACATCTGTCCTGGAGCCGGGTGAGGATTCCTCCTGATGAGTTGGATTCAATGGCGAAGGATCGAGAAGGATGGATGGTCCACCTGAGCATCCTACCCTCACGACCCTCATGAAGAATTAGCGGGCCATTGAAAATGTATGTATGTATTGTAGCATAGACGCACACTACTGCATGGTTTGTGTACCAAACTAAAAACACTGTATTTCAAACTGTAACCTGCTAGCAGCAAATATTCGCACCTAACCGGATGTTCCACAATTGTTCCACACAATACCTCAATTATGCCTGGATCATCAATTCACCCCGAGAAAGAGATGTTCTAGAACCCCTTGCAATTTTGTATAAATACCCATACCACAACCATCATCAGTACAGTTGTTTATAAGTGAATACAGCGAATAAAAGAGATATTCGACCAGTGGTGAAAACAAGCGACATTGTGAAAGTAAATCTGTAGCGACAGTTTAATTTGAAATAAATAAAGAATAAAGTGATTGAATATTGTGTTAAAGTAAAGTTGGTGTTTGATAATAAATAAACGATTAAAATACACGAACCCCAGCAAGAATATTACAGTATGTAGTTTGTGCAATTTGGCAGAGGGAGAGGATACTCTGCATTTCATTCGCAAGTGTCCAGTTTTCCGGGAAACAAGAGACATATCTTGGGGATCGACGCCCTGGGGGAGAATTAAGTCATAACTCTCCTCAACGATGCTAATGTTCCTAAGCTATTTCGGTATTGCAAAATCGTACTAAAATATCGCGAGAGAATATTGACTAAACATTTTAAATAAACGTTTAGGTTAGATTAGATTGGCTGTCTGCACGATGGTGCAGACACACTTAGACTAGTAAAGGTCCATTGTCAATCAATTGCTCTGCGCTGCTCCAAACGATTTTCCTTAACACCAACCCACGCTGCTTAAGGTCGGTACCCCTCTTCCACCCTAATTTCCTCTGGCGGTAACGAACCAAAATTTGCTTCGACGAACCCGATCATATGTCTCCTCTAAATGTACTAAAGTGACTGTAAACAGATATGGCATACTTCAAAACTTTCTCAAGTTTTATTCTAAGACTGAATTGGCCGGTAATGCCTCTGCCAGGACGAAAGCCGCATTGCTCATTCTCTAGCCCAGACTCAACCACAGCTCGGGAATATGTTTCTAATATCTCTTCAAAGAGATAAACCGCTGTAATTAGCGCAAATTATTTTATTCTCCTGTTTAGAAAGAGGCGCAATCACCACAGTTTGGCAATCGCCTGGCATTTCACCCAGACCTCCCAAGCAACTTTAAGACAAGCAAGAGCCATTGCACTCCCTCCATACCCAAGGTGTAGTGTCAGCCCAAATTTTCTCAACTCGGTCTGTATCTGTATTCAAACCTTAAGAATAATAGTATGTATATAAAAATCGAAAGCAAAATTTAAAAACTAATACAATAATGAAATACTCATACAAATTAGCAAAGTTGTAATTTTTTTTTTTCGTTCTATGCCTCAAGGTCCTTGGCTTTGTATAAACTTCGAATAGCACAAAGGTTGGAACAGGACCAATCCTTTACGCTCAAACGCTGTCTGTTCGATTATATACTCATCAGATTGGATCTAGGACAAAGAACTGCCCATCCTTAGAGAACTTTCAAACTTTAACAGCTCGAAGGCTTTGCAAAAATTTCCTTCCGAAAGAAAGTTTTTCTTCTTTTTTTTTTTTTGAGAATAATTACGGTCGGCTTTTTATAATATAATCCGGGGCGAAATACAAAATTCAAAAGAAAAAGGCAACCTTCAGTCAAGCGCAAGGTATCGTTTGGATGGGTATACACTTCTCTCGAATTGGCAGACCGCAATCTAAAACAAATAAAACAATATCCTTCCGAATAACGAAGAATTAATTGCTTTGCTTAATTATTGGCCAATAAACTCCTCAGCCGTAAGTTCCGTCGTTGTGATGCTGTTAAATCTCCCGTAAAGTCACTTCCGAGTGGCATTTCTCATTTAGGATAACTCAAACATTTGATGTGGTCGCAAAAGGCAAATGCAAAGTCAACCTGGGGGCTGGAGGCGGGGACGAATGGCACGTAAGACCGAAGGCAAATGTTTATTTAAATATTGAGGCGAGATAAATCTATCTTCAAAAGGACATTTCAACGGGCACTTTGGAGGAGATGAATGCCTGCAGGGGTGGAGGGCGACGACAGCTGTTTGAACTTTTATGGGGAGGTAGTTCGTTTTATCCACAGCAATTTAGAGCAACTATCCACAGGGTGAATCGTAGGTTATAAATTTTGTTACGAATGGTGTATGTTATGGTTATTTCCTGTGATGCGAAGGATGTTTAATGAGGAGCTATATTGACTTGCATCGGTAGGAGAATTGCTGAATACATGATTTAAAGAAGCGAAGCGGTAGTATCATGGTAAGCAAGGCAAGGCGGAATCAAATTAAGTACTCATTACTATAATCAAGTATAAGATGATAACTTTGATACTGAGGAGGAGTAGTAATAGTAGTAAATTGTTAGGTGAGGTTAGGTTGAAGTGGCTGCCAGCTTACGCCAACACACATAGACCAAGAAAGGTCCGTTGTGGTACCACGAAAATCATGTAATCCCAGCTTACTCGTTAAAACCAATTAGAGCTTCTGATGAAGAGAAGGAGGCTCCTGATATCTAAATCTATCAGATCGCCTAAATCGTTAAAGTAGGAAGCTCCTAGGTGAAGCTTTCTTCTATGGGAGAGAGCTGGACATGCACAAAGAAGGTGAGTACTGGTTTCTTCCTCTTTTTCGTCCATGCAGCTTCTGCAAAAATCATTTGAAAATACGCCAAGCCTTGTTGCATGCTTGCCTATTAGACAGTGTCCTGTAATTACACCTATAATAGAGCCAATATGCAATCGATTGAGAGAGATCAATTTCTTAGAGCGTTTCAGATCCAAATTGTGCCAAATCAGCTTAGTCGCTAGACATGTTGTACCACTTGTCCACCTAAGATTTGTTCTTTCGATTGCATCTAGCTTAAATTTAAGTTTACAAGTAGCGATTGGTATACCTAAATTATCCTTATCTGGAAGGATGGGTACAGTACATGGCGAGTTCGTCAGTCTTACAATTCGCCAGAATATCCCTATGCCCCGGCACCCAAGAGAGGTAAATGTTAAACTGCTCCGACATCTCCGCAAGAGACGACTGGAAGTCTAGGGCTACTACTGAATTTATAGAGATCGATTCCAAAGATTTGATTGCAGCTTGGCTATCTGAAAAGATGCGGATGTCCTTGACGGATATCACGCTTTTCTTTAGCCAAGATAAGACATCCTTAATCGCCATTAGTTCCGCCTGGAACACGTTACAATAATCTGGTTGACGGAAGGAGAGCTCAAGATTAAGCCTGTCAGAGACAACACCTCCATCAACACCGTCTTTAGTAAATTAATAAATTGTTTGTTTATTTAAAAAAAAAAGAATAAAAAAATTACGAAACATTAACACTTGACAAATAGTTGTCTGTGGGAGAAATATACTTATAATAACAAATTAGTTCAACACTAGCGTGCATAGATTTATGAGTTGTATTCACCGACTAGACTTTTCGGTAGAAGAAAGCATCCTTAATATACTTTAAAGTTCCCCAGCACCTTTCAGTTTTTCCGTTGAGAAAGTTGATGTTTTCATACATCCAACCATCTCAATTTTTTTTTTCGAGGGTAGACATAGACACTATGAGAATTGCAAGCGCATGCTCAGAGTTGTGTCAGATTCTTAATGAACAAAACACCACCTTTCGATATAAATTTGTAAGATATTGCAACTAAGTTGCTTTCCACTTAAAGATCCTGCATGCTCCGCAATCTAGACATGGTTAATTGTTATCTCGCCAAGCGAAAGGTTCCTTCCTTTGTAGTCGGCGGAATAAATTGCTGTCATCCAAAATTTGTAGACCTATATTGTTGACATGTCCGATTAGTCGGTTTCTATGCTTTCTTGCGAAGCTTCTAGTCGGAATTCCGAGATCCCTGTGGATATCGTCGTTTCTAGTATACCATGGTGCTTGGATAATTTCTCTTAGCACTTTATTTTGAAAAGCTTTTAAAATATTTGCATTTGTTTTCTTGATACAACCCCAAAGCTGTATACCGTAGGTCCACAGCGGCTTTAGCACTTGCTTATATAAAAGCAGTTTGTTCTCGCTACTAAGCTGGGAATGTTTTTCGAGTAACCAGTTCATTTCTCTACATTTGATTTCGACTTCTTTACGTTTCATTTTCACGTGCGAAGCTGAAATGGAGCCTGCGTCGAGTGTCATTTCCAGGTATTTTGCCTGGTTTGCAAAAGGTATTCGGGCCGTGTTCGGGAAAATTGGCAAGTCATTAGTTTTCTTGTAAGTGAAATTCACGTGAACAGATTTTGATTCATTGAGGGCGATCCGCCAGTCCCTTGTCCATTCATTTACTTTATTCAGTGCGTTCTGCAGTTTTGCAGTCGTTTCTTCGAGTCTTTTACCTACTGCTAGGACAGCGGTGTGATCGGCAAACGTAGCAAGAATAGTGCCATCTTCGTTCGGTATATCACGAGTATATAACAAATAGAGAACCGGCCCAAGAATGCTTCCTTGCGGTACGCCGGCCTTCCTTTGAGCTCGGAGTATTTGATTCCATGTCTAACACGGAAGAGTCTATTCCCGAGATATGATTCTGGAATATCGTATAAGCATACAGGGAGAACTTGTCGTAGTTTGCATTTCAAGTCATCATACCACACCTTATCAAAGGCTTGCGACATCAAGAAATACGCTTGAACAAATCTTTTTTTCTGCAAGTCTTTCTTGATTACGTCAGTAATTCTATGCACCTGGTCAACTGTCGAATGCTTACTTCTGAACCCAAACTGGTGGTCAGCGATAAGATTGTATTATTATTATAAGATTATTCTATAACCGGTTACTTACTTATGTCCTGTATCCCCTTGTGGGTCCTAGGGCCTCTACTACGCCTACGCGCCATCGTGTACTGTTTCTGGCAATGTGTCTGAGTTCTCCCCAACTTTTCCCTAACTGCCGTGCCTCCTTCTCGACTGTTCTGCGCCATGTTTTCCGCGGACCGCCAGGTCTTCTGCCATCCTGAGTTAGAGGGTTCCATTGCATAGCATGGTTCGCTATGGAGCTGTCACCCTTTCGGAACGTGTGACCAATCCACTGCCACTTCCGCCGTTGGATAGTTGTGCCTATTGGTTCCTGACCCGTTCTCTCGTAAAGGTGTTCGTTAGAGATACGATTGGGCCAGAAAATCCGTAAGATATTACGCAGACACCTATTAACGAACGTTTGCAGCTTTCTGGTGATAGTAGTGGTCACTCTCCACGTGCTGCAACCATATAGCAGCACGGATTCAACGTTGGAGCGGAACAGTCTTATTTTGGTGCTCAAACTGATTGCATTGCTTCGCCATATTTTGGACAACATCCCGAACGCGGACTTTGCTTTGGCGATCCTGTTGGTTATATCCAGTTCGGTTCCACCATCGGTCGAGACAATACTCCCAAGATACTGAAAATCCTCTACTCTCTCTACCGGTTGTCCAGCAATGCATATTTGAGCCGATGAGTTTGTTCCAAGGCTGATGATTTTAGTTTTTGTCGTATTGATTTTCAGCCCGACGACACCTGCCTCCCTCTCCACATCTGCTGTCATTTGGTGGAGGTCCATAATTCTGTGGGAGAGTAAGCATACATCGTCTGCGTAGTCAAGATGTTTTAGTTGAGATGTAAGAGTCCATCGAATTCCTCCGTTTCCCGTCGACAAAGCTGCATGAAGCACATCGCTAATCACCAATAGGAATAATATTGGTGAAAGGATACAGCCTTGTCTTACCCCACTTTGGATCTCAAATTCCTCAGACAACCTCCCCCTGTGCAGAACGTGACATTTGGAGCCTTCATATGTAGCTTTGATAATAGCAATTAGTTTATAGGGAATGCCTCTCCTGCGTAAGGCACGCCAAATAAACTCCCTGTTGACACTATCGAACGCCTTCTCAAAATCGATGAACAGCAGGTGCAGTGGCGATCGATATTCAACACACTGTTCGATGATAATCCGCAGGGTGTTGATGTGGTCGGCACAGGAGGATCCAGAGCGGAAACCTGCTTGTTCGGCATCGAGTGTGTCTTCGAGATGTTGTTTGATTCGCTCAAGGATGATTTTAGCTATTATCTTAGCTGCAGCAGGCAGCACGCAGATACCCCTCCAGTTTCCGCACTCCAATAAATTTCCTTTCTTAGGAAGCTTGACGATCATTCCCTTTTTCCACTCGTTAGGAAAGCTCTCAGCTTCCCAAGCTCTATCTATAAGTGGAAGCAGAAGCTCAGCCGATGTTGTTGGCGCTGCTCGTAAGAGCTCTGCTGGAATACCGTCAAGTCCTACCGCCTTGTTGGTTTTGAGTGCCTTGATCGCGGTAATGATCTCATCTTTACTGAGAGTCGTGGTGCGTATTCGGGAACTTCTCACCTCGGGCATCTCAGTCTGATTTGGGAGCATATCGCTAGCGAATACACGGTTCAAAACCGTAGCAAAATGCTCTTTCCATCTCTTGAGCTGGTCCTCATCCGAAATGTGCAAGGAGCCGTCTAGGCTTTTCACTGGGTATTGGCTGGAGCTGCGACCACCTGTCAGCTCTTTCGTGATTCTGTAGACAGTCCTGCTGTCGCACCTCCGTGCAGCTTCCTCTGCTTCTGTAGCCAGCGCGTTGATGTAGTTGCGCTTGTCACGTCGTACGCTACGCTGAACTTCTCTCATCTTCATGCGATATAGGGACTCTAGCTCGCTTCTCCCTGCTGCTGGGGTAGCTGCAACGCGAGCTTTTAGCTGTTTTCGTTCGTCAATCCTTCTCCAGGTATCCTCGGAAAGCCACGCCCTATGTCTTCCCTGCGATCGACCGACAATTCTTTCAGCACCAGATGTAAAAACATTTTTCATAGCACACCAATGGTCTTGGATGGTTGCGGGCATTGAGCTGCTGATTGCTTCCACACCTTGCGAAAAGTGCTCCCTTAATTGTTGGCGCACTGAGGGATCACTAAGTCTACCGATGTTGAACCTGGGCATTCTTGTGTTGTCGTGGGATCTTCGAACTGCAGCAGTGCGTAGTTGGAGAGTAGCTATCATAAGATGGTGATCACGTACTATCCCCACATCTGCCCCTCGTCTTTTTCGGACGTCCAGGAGACTGCTTCTAAAGCGGCGGCTGATAGCAAAATGGTCAATTTGGTTGGAGGTTGCTTGCCTGTCGTTGGAAACCCAGCTGACTTTGTGGCAGGTATTGTGCTCAAACATGGTGCCACCTATCACAAGGCGGTTGGCATTGCAGAAATCCACAAACCTTTCGCCGTTGTCATTGCGGTTGCCTAGACCATGTTTCCCGATTACATGCTTGAGCCCTTCGTTGTCGCTGCCTACCTTGGCATTCAAATCCCCCATCACTATGACAATGTCTCCATTTGGTGTTGTGTTGAAGACGGCGCTTAAGAGATTGTAGAAGCTCTCCTTTTCGTCCTCAGACGAACTATTCTTTGGGGCGTAACACTGTATGATGGTGACACGTCGTACTCTAGTCCGGAATCTGGCCGTCAAAATCCTATCACCATGAGGCTGCCAGGAAATCAGGCCCTTGCGTGCTGTTGTTGTTAGCAGTAGTCCGACTCCATATTCTCGCGGACTTCCGGATGGTCTTCCAGAATAGAGTAGTACAGTGTTACGCGTTGGAGACTGGTACTCGCCCGCTTCTAACCATCTCACTTCACTTACCCCCAAAATGTCCAGTTTATATCGCATGAATTCCTTTTCCAGTTGGAGGAATCTGGCATTGTAAGGACCTTCTCTTCCCGAGTCGAGGAGCGTCTTTACATTCCAGAAACCTATCTTTGTCCGGGTACAATAGCCAAAAGTCGTCAACATGTGATCAGTCCTTATCCGAGGCATAGTGTCGGTTTCAGTAGCGAGCTGGTTTCAGTAACGCAGGTTGCTGGCCCACGTTACCTAGCCTAGAATCAAGGCCCTAGACAACCCGCACTTACAATTTTGGCCTATACGTATAAGGGTTTATACGTATAGTTGCCCGGGGACCACCACTAGGAGGTAAAGTAAGCACTTCATCATGAACTTGATTGTTGCGGTACTGACCCAAGCCAAGTTTTGGGCAGTCAGTAGTTTCCCGATCAATCGCAATGCAGGTCCCCAAACCGGTTGGAGACGCCTTAATAATATCCTCTCGAAGATTTTGGATATGACTGGAAGAAGCGGTTTTCCGGGTTTTAAAACCATTATGACTTCCGCAACTTTCCATTGGCTCGACACGTGTTTTAATCTGAGCGCAGCATTTACAATATAGAGAAGCTTTTCTATCTAAAACTTTGAGAATTTCTCCGGTGATCAAATCATAACCAGGAGCTTTGTTAGGTTTTAGACACAAACTACAACAAGGAGTTAAGAAGGGCGAAAAAAGAAAGCTTCAGGAAGTCCTGTGAGACAATAAACAGCACTGCTGCTGCAGCCAGGTTACATAAAGCCCTTGCAAAATCGTGGGGAATGCCAAGATCGCTTTAAAAACCTGACGGCAGCTTTACTTAAGATGAAGAACAAAGAGCATCACTGCTCTTAGAAACACACTTCCCCGGCAGTTCGCAGAACACCTGTGACGGGAGCATGACCAACACGACCAGACCTCGGAAGCAAGATTTGGAGATTGCAGAGGAAGAATCGAGTGGGCAATTAGCTCCTTCCAGCCTTTCAAGTCACCGGGTGCGGATGGTATTATACCAGCCCTATTGCAAAGGGGGCAAGAACAACTACTATCACACCTGGTCAGAATAACAAAAAGCAGTCTTGCACTGGGATATATTCCAAACCAATAGAGACGGGCGAGAGTTGTGTTTATACCAAAAATGGGGAAGAAGGGCCCAACACAGCCTAAGTCATACAGACCGATCAGCATAACATCGTTTCTTCTTAAAACAATGGAGAAAGCTGTGGACAAACATTTAAGCGAGGATGTACTTAATACATCCCCACTGCATTATCATCAGCATGCTTACAGAGTGGGCAGGTCCACCGAGACTGCTCTTTATCAGCTGATGGAAACAATCCAAAGTGCTCTTGAAACAAAAGAGATAGTAATCTGCGCCTTCCAAGACATTGAAGGGGCATTTGATAACACTTCACATGAAGCTATTAAACGAGCCCTTGACAGAAAGGGAGTTAGCAGAACAGTATCTAAGTGGATGTATGAATTGCTGAGAACAAGATCAGCAGAAACTCAAACTTCACATGGAATTATCAGGGTCAACACAGCAAGAGGATGCCCACAAGGAGGTGTGTTATCTCCCCTAATGTGGAGTCTTGTTGTGGATGAGCTTCTTGAAAAATTAACAAGCCTTGGAATAGATTAAGTAAATGGAATTTGTTAAATTAAGAATAAATTAAGAATAATGAATGAATAAACTAAACTAAAACTAACTAAATTAACTGTCAAGCCTACGCTGATGACATTGTACTGATTGCCAGTGGGAAGTTCGGGGAAACCCTATGTGATATTATACAAAGGGGCCTAACAGTAACTCAAGAATGGTGCAGTATGGCTGGGCTTAATATAAACCCGGCCAAAACCACGATAGTACCGTTCACGAGGAAAAGAAAACTTGAACTGAAGCCAATCCTACTGTCGGGCACCGGTAAAGGAAGTGAAATATCTAGGACTACACCTAGATAGCAAACTCTTGTGGAAGAAACACATAGAGGAAATATCCAAAAAAGCTACCCGTGCTCTAATGATATGCACGAGCCTAGTGGGTAAGTCTTGGGGGTTTAGTCCAAACATTCTAAGGATGGCAAAAAAAGGTATTGGAAGGGAGAAATGTGTTTGTTCGAGAGAATACGATGCACTTCTAAAAAAAAACTTCCCTTTCTGGCCGTCCCAAGGGACCACAGTATCAGGAGATTTAACTTTGGAAAAAACTTTAGTACAAAGTTAAGTAACAAGAAAGAGTGGAGCAACTAACAGACGGTTCGAGAACTGGAGAGGGAGCAGGGGCGGGCGTATTTGGGCCAAGGACCAAGCACTCAGAACCTATGGACAAGTGCACCATCATCTTTCAAGCTGAAATATGTGCTATAAACAGATGCATCCAACTCAATCTCGAAAAGGGATACAGCAACTGCGACATAGCAATACTGTCAGACGGCCAAGCAGCTACCAAAGGACTTGACTCCTATGTCATTAAGTCGAAACTTGTGTGGGAATGCCTATGCAAGCTTAATGAATTGGGCAGAAACAATAAAATTACACTTTACTGGATACCCGGTCACATCGGGATAAAACGTAACGAAGCAGCAGACGCCTTGGCAAGACAAGGGGCTGCAGAACCCTTCATTGGACCTGAACCATTCTGTGGAATGGGGTAACACACCATACGCGAGAAATTCAGGAAAGTGGAGAGAGAAGACAGGGCAAGAACCTGGAATAACACCATAGGCCTGAGGCAAGCTAAGAAACTACTGGAATGTTACAACCGGAAAAGATTCGAAGCCTGCTTCTGCCTTAGCAAGAATAACCAACGGATCCTAACAGGATTCCTAACGGGGCACTGCAAACTCAGAGAGCATCTACGGAAACTAGGTATAACAAATGAAGGCCTTTGCAGATTCTGCAACGAGTCATGTGAGACTCCGGAACACCTTCTGGAGTCCTGTGGGGCACTGACCCACAAAAGATTGAAATACTTGGGCAAATACCAAGTATCAGAAGAGGATATGCCAACCATAGACCCACTTCTCATTCTCAGATTCTTAAAAGAAACTGGTCTGGAGAAAGAGCTCTAAGGTGAACTATTCTCGCCAAGGCAAAGTAAGAACATATGACCTTCAAACACAATTCCTCAGGAATTGCAATTGCGAAGGGGACTCCAACGAGGGAACAAACCTCCCTAAGGTATTAGCAGGGGGCACAATAGACCATTAGGTCGCAGTGCAAAATAACCCTACACAAATAATAATAATAATAGGTTTTAGATTCGCGATTTCATGTTTGAGTTCCCTTAGCGTTGCACTTGTGAGTGTTAAATCGTCAGAAGGTAAATCCGACCTATTGATGTTGTCGTAAACCACTTGACCTTCGTACGGTTTACAGGTTTCTTCCAGGTGGACCGCAAAGACGTCCACTTTTTCTTTAGTGAAGGTGAAAATTTCTAAAGGCACTGTGGAGTTAGAAACCCAGAGTAGTGCACTAAAAACACCTCCTTAATCATGCCCAATCAAAGAAAGATCGACAAATGATTTTAATTTCAACGGTCAGTTGCGTTTGAGAAGGTATTGAAAATTAAATACGGGTTCTCATAATTGTCAAATTATAAGTTCGTGAGGTTTAGTTCTTCTTAGTCTACAAATATTACATCGTTCATTTAAGACATCTTCTATATCAGGATTAATATGCATCTGCAGACGCTCATTGTGACGGATTGCGTTCTTTTTAATTGCTTCCGTCACATGATCAATCTGCAAATTACGTTGCAAATCATCATTTCTAATATACCATGGGGCATTTACTATTCCCCGAAGGACTTTGTTTTGAAATGTTTGTATTATTTGTACATTTGTTTTCTTTGTACAACCCCATAACTGGATACCATACGCCCAAACCGGTTTTAGTATCTGATTGTATATTAAGATTTTATTCTCAATAGATACTTCTGAAATATATCCTAACAACCAATCAAGTTTTCTATATTTAATATTTAGCTCTTCTACTTTCTTTTTCACATGTTCCTTTCATTTCAGTTTAGCATCCAGATTCATACCCAGATACTTAGCTGTGTTAGAATAAGGAGTACTTGATTATTAATAACCATAGGAAGATTCGTTATTTTTTTGTTTGTAAAATTGATATGAGTGGACGACTTTGACTTATTAAGTTTAATTCGCCATCGTTGCGTCCAATCACATATCTCGTTAACTGAATTTTGAAGCTTTTCAGTTGCTTTAGCTACGCATCCATCAGATGATAGAAGAGCAGTGTCGTCTGCGAATGTGGCTATCATTATGTCATTTGCATGTGGTATATCACTAGTATATAATAAATATAGTGTGAGTCCTAGAATGGCTGGTCAAACGGTAGTGCATGCGATCATATGAAAACACAAGCGTTTTCACTCAGCTGAGGCCTACCAACTCCTACTCTCGTCCTCCACGCGGTGACAGCCGGGTGCGTAGTACCTTAATCCAAGAAATGGGTAACCAACCCCGTTTGGAGGATTCTTGGCGGCAGCAGATGAGAGAGAGGGGGGGTGGGAAGAGTGTTCTCTCACTAGAGCACTTCTTCCTGTTCCAGGCGGCAGCGGATGAATACCCTAGACGGAGTCAACGGGGCGTCTATAGTTCCAGTTAGGTTGAACTTAGTGAATACCTTGCTCGAGCTGCTTCGACATATTCGGATCACAGGTCGGTAAGGAATTTCCAATGTTGGTCAGGCCATTGGAATAGTGATGGTGGCGGAGGAGCCCTTAATGGGCCAACGGCAGCGCTCATACTTCCGTAGTGGACTACTGGCACCGGTGTACCCGGCCTCTCGTCCTAGGGGAATAATTAAGGAACTGGCCCTCCAGGTTGGGGGTTGTGCCGTCGAGGTAACTTCCCTACCACGTAAAAAATCGATGGTTCCGAAACAACCAAAAGCCTCGGATAAGGGTGACGACCCCAGCAAAAGAAATAAAGACAACGACCTTCGGATCCGTACGTGGAATGTCCTGTCCCTTTACAGACCACGTGCAGCCGAACAACTAGCAGAAACCCTAGACTGCTATAAAGCAGATATTACCGCCATCCAGGAAGTGCGATGGGATTGGCCGGGCAAAAAGAGGATGAAAAACTGTGACATCTACTACGGTGATTGCTACAGAGGCAACAGGCAACGCTTATTCGGATGCGGATTTGTCATACGCGGCAGACTTAGGCAAGAAGTCTTAAGCTTCCGACAAGTGAGCGAGCGTATTATGACTATCCGGATCAAGGCTAAATTCGCTAACATAAGCCTAATATGTGTTCATGCTCCCACGGAAGAAAAGGACCCTGCCACCAAAGAGTATTTCTACGAGCTCCTCGACAAAACATACGAGCAATGTCCTAAATACGACGTTAAAATCGTATTGGGCGATTTTAACGCCAAAATAGGAAAGGAGGACGTCTTTGGTAGGGCAGTCGGTAAGCATAGCCTACACGACACCACGTCTGAAAACGGACTAAGGCTAATTGATTTCGCTGTGGAGCGAAATGTCACCATAGCAAGCACATTGTTTCCTCATCTCTATATTCTTAAGCAGACATGGCGGTCCAATGATCATGTAACGATCAACCAAATTGATTATATTGCGATTGACGCAAGGCATGCTTCCAGTATTCTGGATGTCCGGACCTTCCGAGCGGCCAACATAGACTCGGATCATTACCTTGTTGTAGCCAAGGTACGAATGCGGATATCCCAATTTGAGCAACAAAGAAGAATCACTGTGAGAAAATTTAACGTCGAAAAGCTACAATCGCAAGAGACCGCCAGACTCTTCGCTGAACGCGTATACCGAAATCTCTCAATCACCCCTTTGCCGCCAGCATCAAGTACTGAAGACCAGTGGCAACGCTGCCAACATGCCATCAGAAACGCCGCGACTGATATGCTGGGTCTCGCTCGCCCACCACCGCGAAACCCCTGGTTTGACGAAGAATGCCGGCGAGTGCATGCAGCAAAACAAGAGGCATATAAAGTGGCGCTGCAAAGGAAGACGAGAGCTGCTCGTGAGCTCTACGAGCAAAAGAGACGGGAAGAACATCGGCTTCTCCAAAAGAAGAAGAAAGAGCATGGGAAGCGAGCGTTTGAGAATATCGAGAGTCTATACTCCAGGAACAATGTATGGAAGTTTTACCAAAAGGTAAAAAGAACGTGTCAGAGGAGCAATACCCGTACAGAAACCTGTAGAGATGAAAATGGAAACCTCGTAGTAGAATCACAGTCGGTGCTGAGAATATGGAAAAACTACTTCTGCAGACTGTATAACGGCGACGAAGACCAACATCCCGCTGTCAGGCAGAATGAACCATTCAACATAGACGATGATAGTCAAAATTTCCGTCCACCTGACCAAAACGAAGTGAGGATAGCAATATCCAAGCTAAAATCGAACAAGGCTGCTGGACCTGACGGCTTACCGGCCGAACTTTTCAAGGCAGCTGGTGATGAATTGGTAGAGTGCATACACGAACTCATCTCTAAGATTTGGTCAGACGAGTGTATGCCTGATGAATGGAACCTCAGCATCATTTGCCCGATCCACAAGAATGGAGACCTCCTCAACTGCGCCAATTATAGTGGCATTAGTCTCCTCAACATCACATATAAGATCTTTTCTGCGGTATTGTGTGAACGCCTGAAACCTTTTATCAACAGCCTGATTGGACCCTATCAGTGCGGTTTCAGGCCAGGAAAGTCCACCATCGATCAAATCTTCACACTTCGGCAGATCCTGGAGAAAACCCAAGAATTCCAAATCGATACTCACCACCTCTTTATCGATTTTAAGGCCGCCTATGACAGCACCTATAGAGAAGAGCTTTATAGAGCCATGTCTGGTTTTGACATCTCTGCCAAACTTGTCCGTCAGTGCAGGCTGACGATGGAGAACGCTCGCTGCTCCATCAAGGTCGGTAATGACCTCACCGAGACCTTTGATGTCAAAAAAGGTTTTAGACAAGGTGACGCGCTGTCATGCGACTTCTTTAACATTGTACTTGAAGGGATTGTGCGGAACTCACAAGCCAACACCGGAGGCACAATTTATTACAGGTCTGTACAACTGCTTGCATACGCCGACGATATAGACATTATCGGAAGAACTCAGCGGGCTGTCACCGGTGCGTTTGCAAGCATTGAGGCGGAAGCGGCCAAAATGGGTTTAGCGATAAATGAGGGCAAAACCAAGTATATGCTGTCAACAAGAAGGGAAAGCCAACACCGACGAATTGGACAAAACGTCACAGTGGGCAGCCTTAACTTCGAGGTAGTAAGGGACTTTGTCTACCTTGGCTCTGCTATAAATTCTACAAACAACATCAATGCAGAAATCAAGGGAAGAATAACTCTTGCCAATCGCTGGTTTTTTGGGCTTATAAGGCAATTCAACAGTAAAGCCCTATCTCGAACTACTAAGGAGACTCTGTATAAGACCCTGATCATCCCAGTCCTACTTTACGGCGCTGAAACATGGACTTTATTAAAAGAGGATGAAAATATCCTTGGTCGCTTCGAGAGAAAAATTCTTCGTAAGATTTTCGGTCCCATTTGCGTTGACGGGTTTTGGAGGAGAAGATTCAATCACGAACTATACGAGCTGTACAGCGACATCGACCTAGTAAAAAAACTGCGTATTGGACGTCTGAGATAGCTAGGACATGTAGAGCGAATGGACACCAACGCTCCGGCCTGCAGAGTCTTCGAATCTAATCCCGAGGGACGACGCAGTAGAGGGAATCATCGCCGTAGGTGGCGCGCACAAGTTCAAGGGGACCTCGGCCAACTTGGAGTGCGCAACTGTAGGCAATTAGCTATAGACCGAGTTAAATGGATAGGCTTTTTGGTTGAGACCCAGGTTCACCCCGAACTGTAGCGCCATCTAAGTAAGTAAGTAAGTAAGAGTCCTGGAACCCTTCCCCCAGGAACACCTGCTTGTATTTCTTTAAGTTCAGAAAACGCTGTACCATAGCGAACTTTAAAGTACCCATCTGCTATATACGATTTAAGTATCTCAGTGCACTCATAGTACACATGGCCGTGGCATCAGGTAGGCGACCCCGCGGTAGGCCTAGAAATAGATAGTTGGACCAAGTACGGCATCTCTCCTGGAGCCGTCTAGGGATACCTCCTGATGAGTTGGATTCAATGGCGGAGGATCGAGAAGGATGGAGAGTCCTAGCTGGCCATTGAAAATGTATGTATGTATGTATGTACAGTACAGTCTAGATAAACCCCTATGCTAGCGAAAGAAGAAGGGTTATAGAAGAAGAAAAAGCAGCTTCAAGAGCTGTGTGGCAAGATCGATGGGATAATGCGGTTAAAGGCAGATGGACCTATAAATTAATCCCCACCATCGACATTTGGATAAACCGAGCACATGGGAACTGCACCTACCACCTCACGCAGTTCCTGTCTGGCCATGGAGGTTATCGCAAATATCTTTACCGGTTTGGACACGATAGCTCTCCGTTGTGTCCAGAATGTCCAGACCAGGAGGAAGATACGGAGCATGCAGTCTTCTACTGTAGGCGATTTGAAAACTGGAGAAATGAACTTCCCAGTCCCCCATTCCTCATAGATCATATGGTACAATCTGAGGAAAAATGGATGGAAATTTGCGCGTTTATTACGCATGTGCAAATGCAGCTTCGAATTCAAGAACGAATACGTCGAGAAGCAGAAAGTACAGCATAAATTGCTAACCAGCCCCGCGAAGTAATACCTAACGGCAGTCCCGCGGGGAGAGTGGTAGAAGTGTGAAGGGTGTGTGTTTAGTACGTAGGCGTATTCCTGAAATCGATTACTCAGGTTTGCGAATCGTGCATGCTAGTAGTACTCGGGCTATTAGTATCTATGAAGATTACACATCCCTGGCGCAACCTAAAAAAAAAAAAAAAAAAAAAAAAAAAAAAAACCCCTATGCTAAACTTTATCAAAAGCCTGTGCAACGCCTACGAATAATGAAGAACAAACTTGTTTTCTTCTAGTGCTTTTTCTATAACATTAGTTATACGTTGCACTTTGTCTATCATCGAGTGCTTATTTCTAAACCCGAATTGATGGGTGGGAATAAGCCTTCTTTGCTCTATGATTCTGTCTAGTCTTTGAAGAAGCAGTTTCTAGAAATGTTTGGATAATACCGGTAAAAGTGAGATTGGTCTATATGAGGAAACTGATAGAGGCTTACCTTGTTTGGGTATAACAATAATTTCTGCTATCTTCCAGTAATGTGGAACATATATTTGTTTGAAACAAGCATGAATTATAAGCTTGAGTTTAAGCAATGCGATGAAGGGCAGTTCTTTCAGGATTTGGGCAGTTATAAGATTATAACCTTGTGATTTTGGATTAGATAATTTATGAATATATGTGCTGATATCTCTTAGCCAAATATAAGGGATTACGTCTTCATCTACTCTATCAGAGAATTCGAGAGTTTCGTTTGCCACGCTAGGTGGAAAAAGTTTAAATACATTTGTAAGTTGCTCCGAAAAAAGTTTGACCTTTTCTTATAGGTCGCCGATCCATTTCCCATCAGATGTTTTTAACGGGAGATCTTGCGCTTGAGATCTCTTAAATGCTTCGCAGCCTTCCAAAGGGAATAGTCTGCGACCTTTTGTCAGCGGTTAGATTACAAAGATATTTAGTAAGAAATTTATTTTGAAATTCACCGATACTTTTCTTAAGTCTGTTATTTTGCCTATTAAATATAGTTTTATCGCTGGGATATCTTGTCATTTACCATTTCATGCGAGGCTTTCGCTTTTCTAGAATTAGTTGCCTTATTTCCGTGGGATATTTTACCGATGCTTTTTTTTGTTGATAAATCGGTGTATTATCTTCAAAATTGGACATTTTCCTATGAAATGAATAACGTCTTCTTGCTCTCTCAGATTGCAAAGAGTACAGATTCTGCGTTCACCTTTCCGATACTTCCTCGCATTTATTCCTAAGACACCAGCTCGCGCTTTAAAAGTTCACATAATTAGCTGTGTGTCATATACGTCATCAAAATACGAATGACTTATTGCCGGATCAAGTTTTTTATATACTCCATGTGAGCTCGTTTGTGCATGTTGCAGGTTTGATTGGATTTGTCGGCTTCTCAGGCTCTCAACGCTTTACTTATATTGCTTTTCCAAACATCTTTAGTTAAGTGTGCAACCATCCATCTTATTTCTGCGTCTTCTCGTATTTAACGCCAGTTTTCCATCCAGTATATTTGCTTCTCCATGACTTGTTTTAAGAATATATAAGCGATTTATCTCATATTTAAATATAGCTTTGTGAATATATTCCATGTGCAGCCTTAGCGTATATAGATGCAAATAAGGAACTCCTTTTTCTAGGCTCAAAATGTAGTTTGGTTTAAAGTCTGGCAGGCCAAACAATTTTTTAATGAAGAGCAGTTGCATTTTACCAAACGCGCTGAAATTTGAAAACCCTCAAGCTTGAGTGGCATAGCTATAGATGGTTCTCGTTACAGCGTCAAATATCTTAAATTTGGCTAAGAGCTTTACCTCTTTTTTCCCAAAGAAATTCATCGAGGTGCTATTCAAGTACGTTTTAGCTTTTGCTTCTCGTTCTTTGTTGTTCCATCATTGAGAGTCCCTGTGTCATTATTAGGCCTAAATATTTGTATTTCTTAACAATTTCCACCTCTGTGTCCTTAAAATACTATTTCTCGTCCTTTGCTCTCTTGCCTCCTTTACTGAGTATCATGATTTGATTTTTATCTAGGTTGACTTCGAAGTTCCAAATCTTGTAGTACTCCCTCAACTTTATGATCATGCTTTGAAGCGCAGATGTATCTTCCGCCAGTATTATTATATCATCGGCAAACATTAGGACCTTAACAAAGAACCATTAGAAGTAGTTTTGATAGAATTTTTAGATGTGATTCAGATGGCAAATCATTTTTCGTTTTACATCAAAATATACGTAGTTTACGTCAAAACTTCGATTTACTGATTGGGAATCTTGAAGCTCTTGTTAACCTGCCACAAATAATATTTGTATCTGAAATTTGGATTTATTCTTTCGAAATTGAAGATTACCATATTCCTAATTTTAGTTTTTTTGCAAACACTAATGATACGTACTCTGCCGGTGGAGCGGGAGTTTTTGTATCGAACTTCTATGAGTGTGATGTGAAAGTTTTTAATCTAAGAAGCGCGGATATCATCAAAGTTTGTTGCAATATTTACAAAGAATTATTTATTTTTATCTGTGTATATAGACTTCACTCTTCGCCACCTAATTTGTTTTTAGACGAATTTTCAAACTTTCTGGCTAATGAACCATCTGGAAATCTTGTCATCTTAGGTGACTTTAATCTAGATATTTTAGTCTCTAATTCCGTTTCGGATTCTTACCAAGCGCTCATGGCTGAACATGGATTGTTATCCTTTGTTGTTGAACCTACCAGACCAATTTCAGGCACCTGCCTTGACCATGTTTTTGCTCGTTTTGAAAATATTGCTGTGGATCTCCTCGCTGGTATTAACTTGGACCTTCGTATAACCGATCATTGTATGACGGGAATCTTTTTTGAAAACATGAAATGTAGGAACCCTTTCGTATCATCTCAGGCGTTTTTTGATAAAATTAACTTTCACGAATTAAACGATAAGCTACGCTATGAATATTGGGACAGTGTTTATGTTGAACAGAATGCCTCCTTAGCATATGATATTTTTCTCAGCATTTTAAAACATTATTTAAGTTTATCCACTTTCACTTTAACACAACAAAAATCGGAGTATCGCATTAAACCTTGGATAACTCGTGCCCTTATTAAACAAATTAATCTAAAGCACAAATTAAGAAAGAAAATTTTGAAACATCCACTGAATAATAACTTAAAAAGTCGTTTTAACAAGCTGTGCAAAAAATTAAATAAGGAAGTTGAAAACGCTCGGGAAAGCTATTATCATTTCAAAATACAAACGGCAAGTGGGAATCTTAAGAAAGAGTGGCAAGTCGTTAACAGTATTGTTAGTCGAAAAGTTTGTCACAGATCCCATCATACTTAAAAATGGTAGTATTAAGATTTCAAATCCTCTGGATATAGCCAACGAATTCAGTAATTACTTTGCTTCCATTGGACGAACTTATTTTTCAGGTAGTACACAAACTTCTTGTATCTGTTGCACTGAGCCTGGTACTGAAGGCAATGATTATAGAAACAGCTTCGTTTTTGAGCCTATTACGGGATTTGAATTACTAAAAACCATTAATTCTCTTCCTAGTTCCAATTCTCATGAATATGATGAAATTTCGAATTTGGTTCTAAAGAATATTGGACCCAATTTAGTAGATATTTTGTCTTACCTTTTTAATTTAAGCATTATGTCTGGGACTTTTCCCTCTGCACTTAAATGCGTTGTAGTGATTCCTTTATTTAAGAAGGGTATCAGGACAGTCAAATCAAATTATAGGCCAATTTCTCCGTTGCCTTCAATCTCAAAAGTGTTTGAAAAATTAATTAAAAAGAGAATTTTAGCCTATCTTAATCATATAAATTTTCTTAGTCCTATGCAGTTTGGTTTTAGGATTTTGCTTCGCCACTGAGGATGCTTTGTTGGATTTTTGTTCTATTTTATACAAGGGGTTAGGTTAGGTTAGGTTATGTTGGCTGTCCACACGGGAGTGTAGACACACTTAGACCAGCGAAGGTCCTTTGTGATACCAGGATCAAACCATTAGGCCACTCAGGGACTAACAAAACCAACCGGAGCTTTTGACAAAGCGATGGATGCTCATGACGTCCAAGGACGCCAGATCGCAGAGGTCGTCAAGGAAGGGGGACCCTAGATGGAGCATTCTTTTATGTGACAGGGCTGGACATGTGCATAGAAGGTGAAGGATGGTTTCCTCCTCCTCCTCGTCCCTACAGCTTCTGCAGAAGTCATTGGAGAAGAGGCCAAGTCTTTTGGCGTGCTGGCCTATAAGACAGTGTCCAGTGAGAACACCGACAACGCAGCTGATTTGTGTACGCTTTAACTTGATCAGATCGGCACTACGTTTTTGATCCAGCTTAGGCCAGATCTGTCTCGAAATGTGACACGTTGAGCCGTTTCCCCATAAAAGGTTGGTCGCGCTAATAGCGTTCAGCTTTAGTAGATACTTACATGTAGCGAGGGGCATACCCAGGGCTTGCCTTTCAGGCAAAATCCTTAGAGTGGTACCCTGTCTGGCGAGGTCGTCAGCCCTGCAGTTACCTGGAATGTCTCTATGGCCCGGCACCCAGCATAGGTGAATGTTGAACTGCTCTGTCATCTCCATAAGAGATAGACGACAGTTTAAGGCAGCCTTAGAAGTGAAAGAGAACGATTCCAGGGACTTGATTGCCGCTTGGCTGTCAGTGAAAATGCTAATATCCCTGACAGATAATACATTACATTTCAGCCAGGACAGAGCTTCTTTAATCGCCATGATTTCCGCCTGGAAAACGCTACAATGATCGGGGAGGCGGAAAGAGATGCTCAGATTGAGCTGTTCGGAGAAAACACCACAACCCACCCCACCATCCGTCTTAGATCCATCTGTAAAGAAGTGAACCGAACTAGCATCGACAGGGGGGGAGGTGTCCCATACATCCCGGTTAGGGATGCTCGTACTGAAGTTACGGTCAAATCTCAGTTTCGGCGGGGTGTAGTCCGTGTTTTCGTGTTTGAAGTTGAGAAGATCAAGGATCGAGGAGTGGCCAAAGCGATAGCTAGACCACTGAGAGGAGGCTTTCAAGCGGATGGCCGCACAGGCTGCCATCTGTTTGCCGAAAATATCTAAGGGTAGCAGGTTGAACAAGATGTCCAGTGCCGCGGAGGGAGTAGTTCTAAGTGCACCACTGATGCAGATGCATGCAGATCTTTGCACCTTAGCTAGTTGAGTGAGGTGGACAGCCCTTTCAAGAGCAGGCCACCATACGATCACGCCATATAGTAGTATAGGCCTGATAACGGACACGTATAGCCAATGGGTGATTTGAGGTTTAATACCCCAGCTCCTACCTATAGCCTTTTTACAGGAATAGAGAGCTACATTAGCCTTCTTGACGCGCTCTAGTAGATTGGCCTTCCAGTTTAATTTCCTATCCAAAATAAGACCCAAATATTTTGCGTTTTCAGAGAAGGTGAGACTGGTGCCATTTATCAAGGGAGGGTCTATGAGGGGAACTTTATATTTCCTCGTGAAGAGAACGAGTTCCGTTTTATGGGGGTTAACCCCCAATCCACAATTGGAGGCCCATTTGGTGAGCCGAAGGAGAGCATATTGGAGGATATCCCTGAGAGTGTCCGGGTGTTTACCGGAGGAAGCAATAGCAATGTCATCAGCATAGGCGATCACTCTACAACCTGACGTATCCAGGTCCAACAGTAGTTCATTAACTACCAGGTTCCACAGAAGAGGTGATAAGACTCCACCTTGAGGTGTACCGCAGCGAGCAATTCTTCTGGCCGATGCTCCGCCCAGCTGCGTGTTAATAATCCTGCATGTAAGCAATTGATTGATCAACACTCCGAGCGAGGTATCCACTTTCAGATTTACAAGTGCGTCGGTAATTGCCTTTGGTTTGACATTGTTAAAAGCTCCCTCAATGTCAAGGAAAGCCACCATGGTGTATTCTTTGATGCTCAATGATTTTTCGATGATGCGCACAAGCGAATGTAAGGCAGTCTCAACCGATTTGCCTTTGCAGTACGCATGTTGGGACGGCGAGAGCAGAGCTGGGCTAATACTTTGCCGAAGATGGATATCTATTAGCCTTTCTAACGTTTTGAGCAGAAAGGACGATAGACTGATAGGTCGGAGATCCTTTGGTTCCACGTGCGAGCTCTTTCCTGCCTTAGGTATGAATATGACTTCAACCTCGGTCCATAGTTTGGGAATATAGACCAGATTTAGACAGCCCGACAAGATGACTTTGAGCCATGGAAGCACAATGTCCTCGCATTGCTGAATTTCAGCTGGAATAACACCGTCAGGTCCTGGGGACTTGAAGGGTTTGAAACTGCGCATGGCCCAACGGATCTTTTCTGTAGTTATCAAGACTAGCGAGTTGCTGCAAGGTTGAGGGGGGGGATTTCCCTCTCGTGATATAGCAACAGGGGAGCTACCAGGAAAGTGGGTATCCAGTAAGATGTCAATGGATTCCTCCGCAGAGGAGGTCCAGTAACCATCCGGATGCAAAAGGAAGCTGGGTGTAGCAGGGCTTTTAGAGAGGATTTTCCGCAACCTGGAAGCTTCCGAGGACTCTTCAATGCTGTCGCAGAAAAGTCTCCAGGAGCGTCGTTGCTCCTTCCTCAGTGAGATTTTGTATTTTCTGAGAGACAGTTTATAGGAGTCCCAGTCGGCCGTCTCACGGGAGCTTTTAGCAGTATTAAAAAGGAGCCTACTGTCTTTCCTAAGAGTACTGAGATTTGCATTCCACCAGGGAGGTTTCATTCTACCTCGAGGTTTGCGGAGTGGGCAGGCCTCGGCCATGGCACCATTTAGTGCCGATGTTAGGGTGTTGACTAAATCGTCGAGGTCTTCAGTGCAAGAAGGTTCAGTAGGCAGATGGGAGGGAATAAGCGTTAATAAACGTTTCCTATAGAGGGACCAGTTGGTTTTTCTATAATTTCTAAAAGCCTTCTGGTCAGGCAGATAGTCATCAAGACTAAATTGGAGGTAACGGTGGTCTGAAAAAGAGTGCTCATCAGAGACTCTCCAGTCCTTAACCAAGTTATATAAATGATCGGAGACAAGAGTGATGTCCAGGACTTCTTGTCGGTTTCGAGTAATGAAGGTCGGTTTGGACCCCCTGTTACAGATTAGGAGTTTAGTACTAAGGATAAAGTCAAAAAGTTGCTCACCTCTTACATTTATGTCGGAACTGCCCCAGATTGAGTGATGGGCATTCGCATCACAGCCAATGATGAGGCCAGTGTTTCGGCTCTCTGCTACAGCAATCAAGCTCCCCAAGATGTCCGGGGGGAGTGGGCCCGCAAGATCGTGACCTAAATAAGCCGATACCAACCAGTAATTTCTTGATCGCAATTCCAGGTTGGTAGTGACTATGTCTTGATTGCTGAAATTAGAGAGTAAATGAATGTTTAGATGGGTCTTCGCAAGGATACAGGATCTCGGTTTACCTTCTTTCCTTGCGTAGATTAATATGTAGTTTGGAGTCTTGAGTCCACAAACCCGGTTTCCAACAACCCATGGTTCCTGGATCAAGACTAAGTCTTCCCCGTATTTTCTGAGCCGGAGAATGAGGGAGGCCGAAGCCGTGATGGAGTGATGCAGGTTAATCTGTAGGATCCGCAGCATTGGGGCTACTTCTCGCTACAGATACCATTACCACGGTATTATTGGCTTCCTCTGAATCTGATGACAGAAGGTCATCCTCGAGAGAGAGGCCACATGGGTCACTGTCCAGGAGTGATGGAGAGGGAGAGGGAGGACCAGAGAAGTCCAGTTTCAAAAGAGCGTCAACCATCTCGGTGTCTGTCGACGAGGAGTCAACCCCCGAAAAAGATGGAACGACGCAAGGGAGCGAGGGAAGGGGCTCGGAAGGAGAGGTATTCTTAGCTGGTGCAGAAGAGACTGCAACCTGCTTGGGAGGTACTTTCTCGAGCTCCTTCTCGTCACATTTGTAGACTTTCAGGGTGATGGAGCTGAAACCATAATTTACTACCCCTTTAGAAGATGCCAGGGGGGCCAGAGACTCTTCATTGATGACAATGATCACACTTCTGACGTCTCCTCTCGGCTCGTCCACTTTGGCAATCTTCCAATTATGGGTAGGAAGGGAGCTGTTGTTAGCCTTCAGAATATCCAGGATGATTTTAGGTTTAGAGGGTTCAGCCGGAATGGTAGCACGTGTTCTTGGTCGGTTAGGAATCTGGTCCTTTTCCACGACCTCCAACTGTGCACCTGGCCAAACCTGTCCTAATCTGGAGACAGCAAGTTTGTAGAGATCCTTCGATCTTTGGTCAGCGCAGGCAACGAGTTTGACATGCCCTTGATGCCAGCCACCATCCCTGCAGGAAACATCAGGGCCGGGATGGTCACGTAGGATTTGGAGACAGTTGGTGGCGAGTTTAATCTCCACCTTCCTCCACTTATCCGCCGTAATGCTGCCATCCGGATCGCTATGGTCAACGACCGCAATCTCCAAGTGTGCCTTAAGCACTTGGTTGAAGGGCTTAGTAGTAGCGATGGACTGTACTACCTTGGTCTTTTTGGCAAGGGTGGGAGACTCATCTTGAGACCTCTGGCGTTTGGACGGCAAGTCCTTGCTGGATGAGTCAGGGGGGAGCTGGACACGTTTGAGTGCCCAGCTTAGAGAAGTCTTATGCTTCTGGGTCCTGTCCTGTTCAGGAATTACCTGGATGCGGCGAATTAGCTTATAAGCTAGCCGGCGATCTTGGTAAGAGATCTTGGGGAGAGCGACATTCGGCAAGCTCGAAGCCGAGCCATCCGTCGCCGCCGAAAGAGATTTGAGAAGGGGATGTGGATCCTTCGAAGTGGAGGGCACAGCATGCTGTAAGCTCGAGGCCGAACAGTATGCTGTCCCTGAAGGGGCAGAGATGTTAAGGGGTTTGCCCCCTCGCGTTTCATGGTCTGGCTTTACGATGGGACCAGGTGTTGACACCACTGTCCTATCCGCCAGTGTACCAGACGCGCGTTCAGCAATCCTGGGGGCGTCAACCTGCTTGCAACTGCTTGCAACGCTAGTGCTAGGCCTCAAGGCCAATGCGCTAGAAGGGATTGCCACAGCAGAGCTTGCGGGTATGCTTCCCAGGAGGCTGGAAGACGGTTTTTTAAGAGGACCGTCCTCTTTCTTTGTCTTTTTTATATTTTTTATGTTTTGTATGTTTTTGTTTTTATTGTTCATGATTGGACCCACGAGTGGCGGAGAATGGGAGGTCGACCTGCACAGAGATCCGCATTGTGCAGGCAAGGCAGGCTAATCCGGAGGTCGCCAGGTATCCGGATACTCCGTTAGCGACTGGACTATTATTTAAAGTGGGCCCCCAGCCAGGCTGATCCTCGGCACGGGTCGTATTACACCTTGATCCGGCCCACTGGAGAGGAGAGAGGGAGGGAAAGGATATGACGGGGAGGGATTAGGACGACTACAGCTTGGCTTCTTGTCTCATCTGGGGAAATACCCGAGAATCCTTGACCATTACTAGGGGTTAGATAACAAACATTTTTGCGCTGGCCTTTTTGTGGATATAACTAAGGCGTTTGACATGGTTGACCATGAAATTCTCTTAGATAAATTATATAAGGCCGGGTTCAGAGGATTAATATATAATTGGTTTGAGTCTTATCTTAAAGATAGAATACAATACGTAAAAATTGGCAGCAATATAAGCAGTTCAAAAACCAATAACTTGGGGGTGCCCCAAGGTTCTGTACTTGGCCCAATTTTATTTCTTATATACATAAATTCCTTATTTGCTCTTCCATTCGTGGGTAAAACTAAAGCCTTTGCCGACGACCTTGGAATTGCATATTGTTCAGTCAGTTCGTTAGACTTAATTGCTGACATAAACCATGACGTTTTTTTTACTAAGATGTTGGTTTGCCAATCATAGACTTATTGTTAGTAGCAAAACTAAGTTAATGTTTTTCAGTCTTACTGAGCAGGAGTATCCCGACTCAGATATAATATTTCATTCTCATGACTGCGCGAGTCACGATTTCCTGAACAACCAATGCCGATTGCAAAGTGGGCAAACTTTCAATAGGAATGCTAACTGCAGTATTGATTGCCTCAAGATTGAAAGTGTAGATAGTTTTAAGTATCTTGGTGTTACCATAGACACAAATTTGAACTGGTCCAAACACATTCTTTCTTTGAAAAAATATCTTCTTCATTCTACTCGTTGTCTCTTCCGCCTTAGAAAGTATTGCTCTCTTAACACTTTGAAAAGGGTTTATTATGGTTTATTCCAATCACGATTGCAATATGGACTTTGCAGTTGGGGTGGCGCTTACCTTAGCAAACTACAGCAATTAACGGTCTCTCAAAAATCTGCAATTCGGAACGTTTGTAATTCTCACCGTTCAGCACACACAATCGACCTATTCAGGACCTTGAGAATTCTTCCTTTGCGTCATTTATTTTATTTTAAGGTTATGAAGGTCTTCTTTATTAGAGGCGGGTATCTGGATAGTCCAATTTCTGACTTACACAGCTTACGTAGCCATTCAAACTTTGTTGTAAATGTTCCTGCTTTTCGCACTACAAGTTACAGAAACTTTTACTCTACTGTTTCATGCAAATTATTTAACACTCTGCCCTTGGAAATTCGGTCCATAAGAAATTTATCCCGGTTTACAAAAGTAATTAAATCATGGCTTCTTGGTTTTAATCATCACGAAATCGAAACTCTGTTGCGTTTTACAGTTTAAAAAGATAAATAATAAAATGATTTGCTCATTTGCTTAACTAAGTACGTAGCTATTTCTGCCATTTATAATTAGTTTTTGATTGTATCACTTTTTTATTTGTTAAAGATCAATTTTCACTCTTCCTTACTTACTGGATTTAAAAAAAAAATGTAATTTCTGTTTATCTACCTTTGTACACCCCACACAAAGTAAAATTTATTAAAATGTGGCATCACTTCTATTTTTTTTTTAAATAAAGATGTCACTAACTATTCTATATGTATTAAATGCTTACAAATTTTTATATTGAATTGTAAACTTTCTCTGCTTACATATGAATAAAGAAAATTGAATTGAATTGAAAAGATGCCATCTAAGGAAATACCACCCCCAAAAAGTCATGCAGGTCGCTCAACAGCAGAATAAACAGTAAAGGACTAAGTAAACATCCTTGTTTTACCCCCATAGCAGTGGCGAAATAGTCCGAGTCTTTTTCCCCATCCCATACTGCAGAAACTGTGTTCATATGCAGCATTCTTAATAGAGCTAAGAACTTTGTTGATATCCCTATATTGTTAAGTTTCTAGAAGAGATCACTTCGATCGTTGTCATCAAACGGCGGTTTAAAATCTACAGAGAATCCATATAGTTTTTTTTCGCTATTTTTGATTTTGATAGTGCTGCATAAATTGTATATATTATCTACTGTGGAATAATTTTCTCGGAATCCTGCTTAGTGTTCGTTTAAAATTTTGTGTTTCTTAACCCATTGTGCTAGCCTACTATGCATAGTTCCCACTAGTATCTTCTCCACACAATTCATGAAGGATATCATACTATATAACAAAAAAGTAACGCTCATTCTGCTAACACGTAGGTATGCGTTCAATTTAATATCCGTAGCGCAGTGATCAACAAATATACTAATGAGCACTTTCGCTCACAATACTGACAGTGAGTGAGGAAAATTGGTGTTCCTTCCACGTCCATATCCCATATCTCTCTTCTTTCTAACACGTGCATAATTGCCTTTTTTATTCACTTCACCAATACCAATGTCAAAACAAAAAATTCTAAACAACTGTACTGAGTAAGAGTATGAGCGACTCTATTCTATATACTTATCCTTTTCACTTACAGCGGGTATTACAAGTTCAAAAAGATATTGGAAGGTATTGCTGAAATGCTGGTCGTAGACAACTGTGTGTTACAACTTTTTCTATAGTTATATTTAATTTTTGTTGTTATTATTGCTAAAAAAAATATCAGTGTTTGTACTGAATATTTGTTCAGACTTTTAAGGTTTTGTTTGTTGTGTAGTTTTACTATTATTAGATCTTTATTAGTTTTGTAATCGTGAAAGAACCTGAACTCGAGATTTTAATCAAAAATGACATGACGATGATAGAGAAACTCGAAAAAGTGGGTCTCGCAATTCTGTCCGCATGTCTGTTTGTCCGACTGTATCTCGGACTGGAGCCTAACCGGCTGGAAGGATTTGCTTGGATTTTCATATCTGGGATCTGTGGGCTTATATTTACTTACTTACTTACTTAGGTGACGCTACAGTTCGGGATGAACCTGGGCCTCAACCAACAAGCCTCTCCATTTAGCTCGGTCTTTAGCTAATTGTCTCCAGTTGCGCACTCTAAGTTGGTCGAGGTCTCCTTGAACTTGTGCGTGCCACCTATGGCGAGGAGGTCCTCTACTGCGCCGTCCTTCGCGGTTAGATTCGAAGACTTTGCTGGCCGGAGCGTTGGTGTCCATTCGCTCTACGTGTCCTAGCCATCTCAGACGTCCAATACGCAGTTTTTTGATAAGGTCGATGTCGCTGTACAGCTCGTATAGTTCGTGATTGAATCTTCTCCTCCAAAATCCGTCAACGCAAACGGGTCCGAAAATCTTACGAAGAATTTTTCTCTCGAAGCGACCAAGGATATCTTCATCCTCTTTTACTAAAGTCCATGTTTCAGTGGCGTAAAGTAGGACTGGGATGATCAGGGTCTTATACAGAGTCTCCTTAGTTGTTCGAGATAGGGCTTTACTGTTGAATCGACTTATAAGCCCAAAAAACAGCGATTGGCAAGAGTTATTCTTCGATTGATTTCTACGCTGATCTTGTTTTTAGAGTTTATAGCAGAGCCAAGGTAGACAAAGTCCCTTACTACCTCGAAGTTATAGCTGCCCACGGTGACGTTCTGTCCAATACATCGGTGTTGATTGTCCCTTCTTGTTGACAGCATATGCTTGGTTTTGCCCTCGTTTATAGCTAAGCCCATTTTGGCCGCTTCCGCCTCAATGCTTGCAAACCCACCGGTAACAGCACACTGAGTTCTTCCAATAATGTCTATATCGTCGGCGTATGCAAGAAGTTGTACACACTTGTGATAGATTGTGCCTCCGGTGTTGGCTTGTAAGTTCCGCACAATCCCTTCCATGACAGCGCGTCACCTTGTCTAAAACATTTTTTGACATCGAATGTTTCGGTGAGGTCATTACCGACCTTGATGGAGTAGCGAGCGTTCTCCATCGTCATCCTGCACAGACGAACAAGTTTGGCAGGGATGTCAAAACTAGACATGGCTCTACAAAGCTCTTCTCTATAGATGCTGGTTTAGACGGCCTTGAAATCGATAAAGAGATAATGAGTATCGATTTGGACTTCTTGGGTTTTCTCTAAGATCTGCCGAAGTGTTAAAATTTGATCGATGGTGGACTTATAATCCGAGGCAGAATCGGAATTTTCATTTTATCCCCAAAACAACGTTGCTTTACGGTACGGACGTTTTTGCAAAAAGCTGATTTTCTCGAAAACGGGTCTAACGATTTCATTTAAGTTTCATATATAAGTTGGCTTCGATTTTGCTCAAATTTAATATCTGAGCAACGTCTGACATATAGAACAACATGGCATACCAAATTTTGGGAAAATTAAAAGTTTTCTATGCAGGTACGAGTGCATACAACCTAGTCGTGCCCTTTATATATTATACGGAGCGCATTTTTCAATACCTTTCAACTCTTAAAAATTGTGAACTTCTTGACCATATCGTCTCTAGGCCAATTCAGATGCGGCACCTATTTGAATACGGTTTTTCGCTCTTTATTTGCGATACATAAACTCTCCATGATTTGTTAATAGTTTGGTCTCCTTTGCAATCCTTTCTAACTGTAAGTATAGCAGAAGTAGTCCTACGATCACCTTCAGGTCTGCTGTGGAACAGGATCTCATGGCGCCTATTTTGCAGATACAGGCTTGTCTTTGCACTTTGCCTAGGGACGTCCTCGTCATACTGAGCCTTGTTCTGCTGATCCATGCCACTGCACCATATGTTATAATGGGTCTAACTATTATCGTGTACAACCACCTCAGTGAAGTTGGGGTACACCACCAGCTTTTACCTGAGATGTTCCTGCACACCATACGTGCTTTGGTGGCTTTGATTAGGACATCTTCTAAATGTTCCTTCCATAGGAGTGCTTGACCTGCTTTTGTGGGTCGACCCTAATACCTTCTAGTGGAATAAGTTGCATACGAATCGGTTTTTTTTTTTTTGTGAAGGGTACCGCTGTGATTTTGCTTAAGTACACTCTAACCATGCTGTAGTGTATTTTGTATTCTGCATCAGAATGCCGAAAATATTCCCCAAAGTGGAGTGCGATAAATTGTTATCGAGATTCAGCATTGAAAATGCTTGCATAACAAATAAATTTTCTCTCGCACCACCCTGTCCTTCAAAATTTCACTTCGAAAACGACGCAAAATTAAAATGTTTTACACATGACAAAGTGTTTGTACTCGTGGGCGTTGGGAGGAGTTTCCAACTCTCATACTCCCAGCCATGGTGACTGCTTTCGAGTGAAAATGAAAATTTGTTTGCCTTGCACTTGTTACATTTTGTGTCGTTTTAATTGTGTGTTCCCTTTATCGCCATGTCCTAGGGTAAAATTGGATTTTAGAGGTAAAAAAAAGATCCATCCCTCAACAGACGAATATAATACCGTCAGACGGTAATACAATGCAAATTGTCTGCTTAATGTCATGGCTTTTCTTTATTACGGGCCCAATGGTGTTTTATTTGTTTCAATATTGACACTTATTTAATTAAAAAGGTATTATTGTTGTCTAATAATTTTCTGTGCAGCCGATCGACTCTTATGGTAAAGTGTATTGCATTACGCTCGGTTGAGGGTGTAAGAGGGTGGCTGAGGAAGGTCTAGTAAACACGCTTCTGTACATAGAAACACATTTCATGGTTATGCAAAGAAGTGTCCTGAAAATAAAATTTAATAGAAGGAACTTGACATCCAGAGTGTGTTGACAGACTTGAAATAGCTTTTGTCTATAGAATTGGTTGTACACACATAACTTTTATGGAAAACATAAAAACACAAACTTGTGATTGCATTTGACTGAAATTAGATTAGATTTTGGATTTATTTATAAAGCTTTGGATCCTATTATTAGGAGTCGGTATATATTGAGTGTTCAGACTTCTGTAAGTTATGCAAATTTAAGGCAACGATTTTCTGATGGCAGAGCGCAGATGGAACTGGTTATGAATATATGGTGATATTGTTATCCACCAGAAGGTATTGCTAAGCTAATAAAGAAGAGGCTCAATTTAATAAGGAATAACCAAACGAATCTGTAGGATCGAATAGTTAGACTCAGGAAAAACTTGACACAATCCTCTTCGGGCCCACCACGGTATCACATGTGATACCCTGGGCATAAACAGGCTGACCAGATAAGACAACACAACAACGGTGGGAGATATATAATTGATTCTGGCTTTATTTTGAGGCTACATTCATGCCATTATGTGTGGAATAGCACATCATTTAAATGGCCGCCTCGGCTTCGCTGGCGGTGCTTTAAGCGGTCGGTCCATTTTTCGATGACTCGGTCCAATACGTACGGCATTATTCTGGCAATAGCGTCTCGAATGTTGGCCTCGAGCTCGTCGAAAGTAGTTGGCTTGTTAGCGTAGACTAAGGACCCAGAGAAAATAATCGACTGGCGTCAAGTCACATGATCGCGACGGCCAATTGATGAACGCTCACCGTGAGATGACCCAGTCGCTATTTCTCCTTCACAACTTTGAGCGTTTCGTCACTTGTATGGCATGGAGAAACCAGAGTTCGGATATATGGATGTGATTGCCCAAACCCAACCGCAAAATAAGCCGGGTTGACTCTCTGGTGATACCCAATGTAGCTGCTCGGCGCCGAATCGACATTTCAGGGTCTTTTTCGATACTGGCCGCTACGGCGCGGCACCTATGTTTTCTTTATTTCGCTCCAATCTCTGTCTGGTTGGTGGCTTAAGGTCCAAAAGAGTGTACTCATGCTCAAACTTTTCCACGGTGCGGCGAATTGCCTGCACACTGAAGCCATGATGACGACCGACCTCACTACGAAATTCACGTTGCGTATTTGCAACTGAGCCGGAAATTCGATAATATTTTTTGATAATTTTCACACGTTCAGCAAGCGTGAAACAATGCACGATGAAATGGCAAATCTTACTGAATATTTTGACAGCTGGATGTCATTGGTAACTTTCACAGCTGAAACATAACAATTGGAAAGAGTATCATTGTTATCTCGTCACCTTTTCAAGTAGATGCTGGAGCTAAGATGGAAGGTAATAGGTTGAGGTTATCACACCCGTGGCGGTAAGATCGTACAACACTAAAGTACATTCGAAGGATCGGCTTATTGGATACAGTCTTCGGAAAATGTACCATGAGTGAGTGAACTAGTAAAGGTACTGTCAGAGGACACAAAAGCTATCTTCTTCTTCTTCTTCTTCCTTTTATCAGCGAGGCTATGATCCGAAAACAAGGGATCACAACCCTCCCAGTTCACCGCATTTCTACTGATCCGCCTGTGGGGTTCGCCTATTTGACCTCAGAAAATATCGGCAGGCCTGCCGATTTTGGATCACTCGGTTACTGAGACCAATGAAATGCCGATGTCGTCGCATTTGTCTGATCCAGGCGTTTATAGGCCTGCCTTTCCTTCATCGCGATGTCTTTGGAACGTGCATTGATATTGCCTTCTTAACAGGGTTCAAATGATCTCTTCTTTGAACGTGGCAATACCAACTGAGCCGGTCGCGCTTTATCTTTTGTACGATGGTTTCCTTGATGTGAAAGCTTCCACGGATCTTCGAACTTCTTATTCGATCAAGCTTTGTCACTCCTGCTGTCATGCGAAGCATCTTCATCTCAGCTGCCGTTAATTTACTCTCATACTTTTTGTACATTGTCCAACATTGTGAACCGTATGTGAGCGCTGGACGTACAACTGCGGTGTAGAGCCTTCCTTTCAACTTAGGTGGCATTTTTCTGTCACAGAAGATAGCGGAATTTTCTCGCCACTTCATCCAGCCTACGCTTACACGATGATTGATGTCGTCATCACAAGTTGTTTTGCTATTGATTTGAACTTTTCGCACTTGGAAAGCACTGTTCCATTCAAATAAATGTCTGGAATAGGCCTGAGTGGATCAGAGTACGGGCAGCACAAGTACTCTGTCTTTTTTGAACTAATGCGATACCCATTTCCCTCCAAAACGTCCACCCACACATCAAGTGCTCGTTGCAGGGATGTAGGATCCTCACTTATGATGGCTCCATCGTCAGCAACGAATAACTGATGTACCTTGGGGTCCATCACTTTACCTTCAAGCAGATAATCAAGGACTGTAATAAAGAGCAAAGGACTTAAAACGCTTCCCTGGTGCACCCCGACTTTGATTGAGAACTTTTCGGTTACTCCAGCGAGGCATCTTACTCTTGTCTTTGCTCCTTCGTACATGTCCATGATCATCTGTACATATGTTTCTGGAACCCCTCGATGTCTTAGCGCCACCCATATCAGATCTCGTGGTTGTCTGTCGAATGCCTTTTCAAAGTCAACCAATACAATATGCAAATCCCTTAAGGAATCACGATGTTTTTCCATTATGATCCTTATACTTTGAATTGCATCTGTGGTGGATTTACCCGAGACAAACCCGCACTGATCATCAGATAGCCGTATTATTTTTCGCAGTCGGCCACCTAATACCCGCTCAACGATTTTCATGGTGTGTGACATCAGCTTGATCGAACGGTAGTTATCACAGTTTCGTGTATCACCCTTCCCTTTGTATACAGGGAGAAGGTAACTTTCCCTCCATTGATTCGGCGTTGGATCACCTCTCACGAATTTGGAGATGAGAACTCTGAGCCATCTAAACCCGATGTCTCCCATCTCCATCTCCCATCTTTTTCCAGAACTCAGAGGGTATCTCGTCTGGCCCAACCGCTATTCGTTTTTTGGAGTATTTGACCGCCTCACTAACTTCTTCGACTGTAATGTCGAGTATTTCTTCACAGTTAGGGGTGGCTCTTGGAAAGTATAGCCGGGGGAACTGTTCATTTAAAAGCTCTTCACAATACTGCCGCCACCTATGCAGAATTTTGTCGTCATCCACAAGAAGCTGGCCATGAGCATTGCTAATGAACTTTGGCGAACGAATCTCCTGAGCATTCTTCCTTCTTTGGGCGGCTATTTTGAAGATAGTGGCGCTCTTGTTCATATTGTGTCTTCGCAGCTCCTGGATAGCCTGGTTTGCATCAGCAACCGGGGAAAATATTTTCTCCAGCTCCCGATACAGGCCCTCCGTACTCTCTGCTTGAAGCTGGGCGCACTTCTTCTTCGTTTTTTTCTTGCAGCATCTGTATTCCATTTCGAGGCGAGCTTTTTCGTCACTATTATTAGAGGGGCACTTTGACCAAACTTTTCACATTTATCACTTTCTTAGCTTCATCACTCCACCACCATGTTTCTTTGGCGTGTTGATGGTGGTCTTTTGAAGCTCCTAGCAGTGATATGGCCTTCTTTAAGCAAGTTCGCTGTAGGGAATCCCACATATTTTGTGCTCTGCACTCTTCATCCTCAGCTCCGTTGATGGTGTGAGAGAGGTAATTTTTCATTACGAAAACAAAAGCTTCGCCTTTTTCTTTGTCCAGATTGTACCACTTGATTTTCTCAGAGATCCTTGTTTGTTTGCTTTTCTTGGGTGTTTTCATAAAAATTTCTGTTAGCAGGAGACGGTGTTGCCGAGCGATTGCCTCTCCCAGGATTACTTTGCAATCTTTTACCCGAGGCTTCATGAAACTGCCTACCAAATGGTAGTCAATCTGAGTTTCATCTCCACCACTGCTGTAAGTGATCAGGTGTCAGCTTTGTTCGATGAACATGGTATTTAACACGATAAGACCGTGTGATTTGCACATGCTTAGGATGTCTTCACCAGGAAGGTTCCTGGTACCATATCCTAGTCCTCCATGGCAGTCTTCATAGTCTTCGTTTGATTTACCGACATGTCCATTCAAATCTCCTCCAACAAACAGAAATTCTTCCTTTGGGATGTTCTTAAGGAGATTGTGGAAATCTAGCCAAAATGCATCTTTATCTCTCTGATTGCAACCATTGTGGGGAGCATATGCACTGACAATATTCCATACCTCTCCTTGTATTACTAGTTTGAGAGACATCAAACGGTCGCTGGACTTCGAAATGCTCAAGACGTTACCAAGTAGCTCTGCCGCAAGGATGATACCGATTCCGTTTTTAGCCTTTTCCGTTCCGTAGTAGAACATCTTGTAATCTTTTGTCCTAACGTCCAAGAAACGCGCCCGATTCCCGGTGTTTTTCCATTTCGTCTCTTGGACACACAAGATATCCACCCGCCTTCTATTCATCATCTCTTCCAGCTCGTAACTTCGACCGGTCATGCTTCCAACGTTCCAACTCGCGACCCTCAAATTGCATCCAAACTGTTTCATTATTTTGCTAGCCCCCGGAATCCGTATAGCTCTGACTCGAACATTTGTGCTCGGTCCAGGTTCAGTACCATGCGCTGCAGTGGTAGTGCCTGGCGGGGTAGTGCCTTTCCTTTTTGCAAGTATTACCATAATGATACAGTTTTGCAATACAATTTTTTTGCACCATATTGCGATGGTGTTTGTTGTTTGACACGTGCATGCTCCTGTTTTAGTATTGTTTGATCTTTCTTTTATGACACCGGTGATCTCCAGTCGTGACAACACACGGACTCGCATGCATACTTGTGGGAGGGTTTTTAAGGTAGTATATGTGTCGCTAGGCTCACTTGGGTGTTATGTTGCCTAGATCTGATTTGTCCCCTTAGTCGCCTTTTACGACAAGCGCTAGTTGTTGGGGGGCGCTGCAGTGATATTCTTAACCCGTCCCTGCACGGGTAGACACAAAAGCTGTCTAAAAGCGTAATCCGAACTTCAGGCACTATTCATAAGTGGAGCTTGCATTGTTGAGATTGAAAGACCAAAGAACGCTGGCAAGAACGCTGGAAGTCTGAAAGCAGAGGTAGATGGACAGCAAGACTTATCACTAACGTTGCTGAATGGTTGGAGGGGACATATGGAGAAGTCAACTACTGCCTAACTCAGTTTCATACAGGGCATGGGTATTTCAAAGCGTACCTGCATAAAATGGGGAAACTGGGGAGCCCAACTTGCCAGTACGATGACTCTCCACATGACCACGTAGTGCACACGTTCTATAGCTACATACGATGGACAGCAGAAAGAAGCAGGTTGCAGCTGTAGATGGGCGACAGAAGTCCAGAGAACGGAGTGGGAGTAATGCTATCCAGTGAGGACAAATGGAATAAAATATGCTTCTTTGTCGAGGCAGTAGTAAATGCAAAAGAGAGACAGATCAAACCATGCCCTAAGAAGATATAACGGGTGGGCCATCTAGTGATTTCTTTTTAAACCATAGGCTATTTTGACACTGACAGCTTTTTTCCGCTCGGAATCTTAACAGAAAGTCAGTATCATACCTCTGCGGAACGAAATAAATCGCTTTACGCTTGAACAACATTGGGAAATATTGAAAACTTATTTCCAAAGTGAGTCTGCTGTACGCAAGTTTGTGCAAAAAGTTCATGAGACTGGTATGCTAGTGGACAACACCCATGGTCCCCGTCGTCGTACGGTGCGCACAGACGAGAATGTGGCTGCTGTAGCCGAGAGTGTGAGACTCAATTCACGAACATCAACTCGTCATCGATCTCAACAGCTCAACATTTCACGCACTAGCCTGCGGAGAATTCTGCACAAAGATCTGGGATTATTCGCTTACAAGGTCCAATTGATTCAGCAATTGAAAGCGCACGACCGCTTTGTTATCGCTTCGCAGATTGGGCCTTAGAGCAGCTTGAATTGGACAACGATTTTGGGCGAAAAATCATCTTTTCTGACGAGGCACATTTTCATCTCGGCGGCTACGTTAACAAACAAAATTGCCGCATCTGGGCTCGGAAAAGCAACACGTTATTGTCGAGAAGCCAATGCATCCACAGAGAGTGACAGTTTGGTGCGGATTGTGGAGTGGTGGCATCATTGGACCATTTTTCTTCGAAAATGAGGCTGGGAACAACGTTTCGGTCAACGGCGGGCGTTACAGAGCAATGTTAAGGACTTTTTTTTTACTGAAATTGAAGACATGGATTTGGACGACCTCTGGTTCATGCAGGATGGCGCGCCATGCCACAATCGGTCTTTTGCGCACCAAATTCCCAAATCGTGTTATCAGCCGTCTTGGCGATGTCAATTGGCCGCCTTGCAACTGCGATTTCACCCCTTTGGACTTTTTTTGTAGGGACCGATGTTATGCCAACAACCCGGAAACGATCCAAGCACTTAAGGCCAATATCATCCAAGCAATCCGTGAGCTACAGCCCGAAACCATCAACAAGATCTTGGAAAATTGGAGTGAAAGAATGCGCTACTGCGAGGCCAGCCGAGGCAGCCACTTGAACGACGTTGTATTCAATAATTAATGGGAATGTTTGCTCTTACTAATAAAGCTATAGTACATGGAAAAAATTTAATTTTGTTTATTTGATTGCATTTTTGAAAAATTTTTGTAGTTGGCCCACCCGTATAAGCCTGATGCAAACCTCGCCGGCAAGGAAAATAAACCCGCAATAGAAGATTCAATTCAATTCAATTCTTTCTTTATTTCTTCAAAATTCATTACAATTATTTAGCTTCCCGCGAAGTCAGAGACTTATCTGCAGGAGGTTGTGTTACAAAGTATATGTCTTTAAAAAGTAGTGAGCTAAAGTTTTTTTTATATAAACATATTTATCTTTTAATAAAGGGTTAAGATAAAAAGTGTTTTTTTAATATTTTTTTTCTCAAATTCAAGTTTATGACATTTTTTAGGTTTGGTTTTATACTATTCATTATTTTAGGTATTACGTAGTCTAATTGTCTTTTACCATACTCATTGTAGAAACTGGGCATAAGGAGAAGATTTTGAGCACGTCTTCTTGTGTTGAACTCGTGGGTGATAGGCAATTGGAACCGCTGATCTTTATAATACTCCAGCGCCGCCGTCAGCTTGAAGATATTTCCCACATTCAGCACATTGAAGTCTTCACTTCCTGGTCGTCTTTTTCGGGATATAATTCGTAGTGCGGAGTTTTGAAGTCTTTGCAAATCATTTATGTACACAGTTGCTGCATTACCCCAAGCCAAAACACCGTACCTGAGCTTTGACTCTATAAGTGCATAGTACACCTGTTTTAGAACCTGCACTGTAGAATACCTACTCAAATACACCATTCCAAAAATCGCCTTTTTTAATTCGGATCTTATTTTTTTAATTTGTTTATCCCATCTGAAGTTACTGTCGATAATTACACCTAGGTATTTGAACTCATCTACAACCCCTATATCTTGCGCTAACGTCTTAGGACAGCTCCCGTTTTCGTACCTTATGCAAATGCTCCCAGTTTTGGATCTAGGTCCGTGAATGTGCATTAGTTTAGTTTTTGATGTGTTTAAAACTAAACCCATATCGTGGCACCACTTTACCACTTCATTGAATTCCTCTTGCATTATTGATGTTGCAGTCTCCAAAGATTTGTGTCGTACTATGATAGCGGTGTCGTCAGCATAAGCGAAAGCATTACATAAACATGGAAAAGCCGATCCCTAGAGGCGAAAGAAAACGACTACCTGAAAATAGAGCGGGGCTGTTTCTCGTGCGCAGTAGCGTTTACCACCACTCCTGAGGCAAAAAAAATAAATAGAATCCTCAGTACATACGGATATGTGTATTCATGACAACCTCTGTTGAAACGATCACATATTTGAATTCGCCAAGTGGGCCGCGAAAGATCTAGTTTTCCATAAACTTTGCAAAAATTAATTTAATCCCTCCGATCTGACTACGAGATAAACACAGCCAACACAAAAGCCCTGAGCACTTCTAACATTCGCGCTCAACTCAACACTGCCGGACAGGTAGTCGAGAAAGTAGACAACTTTCTATACTATAGGTCTCGGCTAACCGCGGAATGTTATCGAAATGTTCTCAGCTTAACAACCAACCTGCGACAGTTCTGCTCCAACGTTGAATCAGTACTGTTGTATGGGTGCAGTTCTTGGAAAATGGGTACCACTATCACACGCAAGCTGCCAACCCACGTAAATAAATGTTTAAGTATCATCCTGAGGATATTTTGGCTCAATCATATCTTAGATTTTGACAAACTCCATACCTCTGCCCCATACAGCTGGACTGGGGTGATTAGTGTCTTACATAGAGTTACCTTAGTAGTTCGAGATAGGTATTTGTTACTTGTTCTTAGCCCATAACAACAGCGATTACTTACTTACTTAGGTGGCGCTACAGTTCGGGGTGTACCTGGGCGTCAACCAACAAGCCTCGCGATTTAGCTGGGTCTTTAGCTAATTGCCTCCAGCTACACACTTCAAGTTGGTCGAGATCTCCTTGAACTTGTGCGCGCCACCTACGGCGAGGAGGTCCTCTACTGCGTCATCCCGCCGGATTAGATTCGAAGGCACTGCAGGCCGGAGAGTTGGTGTCCATTGACTCTACATGTCCTAGCCATCTCAAACGTCCAACACGCAGTTTTTTGACTAAGAGTAGGGCGATGTCGCTGTACAGCTCGTATAGTTCGTGATTGAATCTTCTCCTCCAAACCCGTCAACGCAAACGGGACCGAATATCTTACGAAGAATTTTTCGTTCGAAGCGATCAAAGATATCTTCATCTGCTTTCAATAAAGTCCATGTTTCAGCGCCGTAAGGCAGGACTGGGATGATCAAGGTCTTATGCAGAGTCTCCTTAGTTGTTCGAGATAGGGCTTTACTGTTGAATTGCCTTATAAGTCCAAAAAAACAGCGATTGGCAAGAGTTATTCTTCGATTGATTTCTGCGCTGATGTTGTTTGTAGAATTTATAGCAGAGCCAAGATAGACAAAGTCCCTTATTACCTCGAAGTTATAGCTGCCCACGGTGACGTTTTGTCCAATTCATCGGTGTTGGCTTTCCCTTCTTGTTGACAGCATATACTTGGTTCTGCCCTCGTTTATCTTTAAACCCTTTTTGGCTGCTTCTGCTTCAATGCTTGCAAACGCACCGGTGACAGCCCACTGAGTTCTTCCAATTATGTCTTTATCGTCGGCGTATGCAAGCAGTTGTATGAACTTTTGATAGATTGTGCCTCTGGTGTTGGCTTGTGCGTTCCACACAATCCGTTCAAGTAAAATATTAAAGAAGTCGCATGACAGTGCGTCACTTTGTCTTAAAACTTTTTTATTATCGAAGGTCTCGGTGAGGTCATTACCGACCTTGATGGAGCAGCGAGCATTCTCCATTATCATCCTGCACAGACGAACAAGCTTGGCAGGAATGTCAAAACTAGATATGGCTCTATACAACTCCTCTATATAGGGGCTATCACAGACGGCCTTGAAATCGATGAAGAGATGATAAGTATCGATTTGGACTTCTTGGGTGTTCTCCAGGATCTGACCAAGTGTGAAGATTTGATCGATAGTGGACTTTCCTGGCCTGAAACCGCTCTGATAGGGTCCAATCAGGTTGTTGATAAACGGTTTCAGGCGTTCACACAAAATCGCAGAAAAGATCTTATATGCGATGTTGAGGAGACTGATGCCTCTAGAATATGCGCAGTTGAGGGGAGCTCCTTCCTTGTGGATCGGGCAAACGATGCTGAGTTTCCATTCATCAGGCCTAAACTCGTCTGACCAAATGCATTGTACCAATTCATCACCAGCTGCCCTGGAGTATAAGCTCTCAATATTCTCGATCGCACTTCTAGTGCTCTTTCTTCTTATTTTGAAGTAGCCGATATTCTTCCCGTCTCTTTTGCTCGTAGAGGTTACGAGCAGCTCTCATCTTCCTTTGCAGCACTGCTGTATATACCTGTTGTTCTGCTGCATGCACTCGTCGGCATTCTCCGTCAAACTAGGGGTTTCGCGGTGGTGGGCGAGCGAGACCCAGCACATCAGTCGCGGCGTTTCTGATGGCATGTTGGCAGCGTTGCCACTGGTCTCCGGCACTTGATGGTGGCGGCATAGGGGTGACGGAGAGATATCGGGATAAGGGTTCAGCGAAGACGAAGAGTCTGGCGGTCTCTTGGGGTTGTAGCTTTTCGACGTTAATTTTCTCACAGTAATTCTTCTTTGTTGCTCAGTTTGGGATATCCGCATTCGTACCTTGGCTACAACAAGGTAGTGATCCGAGTCTATGTTGGCCGCTCGGAAGGTCCGGACATCCAGAATACTGGAGGCATGCCTTGCGTCGATTGCAGTATGATCAATTTTGTAGATCGTTACATGATCATTGGACCGCCATGTCTGCTTATGAATATTGAGATGAGGAGACTATGTGCTTGCTATGGTGACGTTTCGCTCCACAGCGAAAACAACTGGCTTTAGTCCGTTATCAGACGTGGTATCGTGTAGGCTATGATTACCGACTGCCCTACCAAAGACGTCCTCCTTTCCTATTTTGGCGTTAAAATCGCCCAATATGATTTTAACGTCGTATTTAGGACATTGCTCGTATGTTTTGTCGAGGAGCTCGTAGAAACAATCTTTGGTGCCAGGGTCTCTTTCTTCCGTGGTGGCATGAACACATATTAGGCTTATGTTAGCGAATTTAGCACTGATCCGGATAGTCATAATACGCTCGCTCACGTGTCGGAAGCTTAAGGCTTCTTGCCTAAGCTTGCTGTGTATAACAAATCCGAATAGGCGTTGCTTCTTGCCTCTGTAGCAATCACCGTAGTAGATGTCACAGTTTTTCATCTTCTTTTTGCCCGGCCCATCCCATCGTACTTCCTGGATGGCGGTAATATCTGCTTTATAGCAGTCTAGGGCCTCTGCTAGTTGTTCGGCTGCACGTGGTCTGTAAAGGGACAGAACATTCCACGTACGGATCCGAAGGTCGTTGTCCTTATTTCGTTTGCTGGGGTCGTCATTAGTTGAGTCATCCTTATCCGAGGCTTTTGGTTGTTTCGGAACGATTAGTTTTTGTAGGTGGTAGGGAAGTTACCCCGACGGCACAACCCCCAACCTGGGGGGCCAGTTCCTTTAGTTATGCACCTAGATCGAGGGGTCGGGTACACTGGTGCCAGTAGTCCACTACGGGAGTATGAGCGCGGAGAATAACCTAACTGGAACTATAGACGCCACCGTTGATTCCGTCTAGGCAATTCGCCCGCTGCCGCCTGGAACAAGAAGAAGTGCTCTAGTGAGAAAGCACTCTTCCCCCGCTCTCTCATCTGCTGCCGCCAAGAATCCTCCAAACGGGGTTGGTTACCCATTTCTCGGATTAAGTTACTGGGCACCCAGCAGTCATCGGGTGGAGGTTGAGAGTAGGAGTTGGTAGGCCTTAGCTAAGGGGAAACGCTTGTGTTTTCACATAATCGCGTGCAATACCGTTTGGCCATCTTTCGATTTTGGACACTAAAAGCTTATTCTTTTGGAGCCATGCTATGGTATTAGAATGTTTATTTCTGATAAACTCAATGAATCATTGGCATAATCTATGAAATATCTGTTTCATCTGCAAGCACATCATGCCTGCCAAACATTTTTAAATCTACTTCTTCGGATGCATTCATTTCCACTGAATGTCTCCGTACATGTAAATTTCGGTTGAATCGCTTGCGGATAGCATTCTTAGCCCACCAAGCTCTGAACCTGTAAAATAGCCACTTTTACATGAGGAGCAGCCAATGTGAAGAATTTAATCCAAACATAATAGAAAGCAATTTTTATCAACGAGTTGAGTTAAAATTTTGTTTAACCATCCTGTAGCCACCATTATCTGTTTCGCGTTCCACTGAAGCAATCCATAACACGAGCTTCGCACATTCCTACTTTTGCACCTGTCCAACAGGGGATTCTCTACCATAACGTGAACTAGGAATGAATTAATTCCGCGAAATAACAAATCAATCGGAACGCGGTATGCCTCATGTATCCATGACGAGCGTGACACTATTTTAGTCTCGTGTACAATGTGATAGAACTTGGCAAAACTTTGCAAGTCCTTGTTCGTGTGGATTTCCCTTGGAATGGGAGGACGTGAGAGAACTACGTCAGTCGGTGGTCGGCATCGCCCAGATTGAAATGCTCATCACGAAACTCATTTTATTTTCATTGGCTTTGATGGAACATTTGGTATCCTTGCCACAAAGGACTGTGCAAATATGTTTGCATGTCCCCACCGTGCATTGCGAAATGTTAAATTTAATTTGTCCCATTGAAAGGCGCCTGAATCTGTGGTTGCGGGTGAATCAGCGGGTGGGTTGCTCGGTAGATTCGTTGTCCAAAACGCATTTGTAATTGATGTTCATTGATTTGAATTGAGGCATAGACCACCCAGTGAATGTAGCGAATTTACCAGCAGTATCCCGTGGGTTTACATGAATGTAAGAGAACAGCATTGTGCGCTTGGGACTTTTATTAGGTTGTTGCGTGGTCGGTTTTTTGTACCTGTACTTGAACGCAGTGGGTGGTAGGGATGGAAGTGTGTTTAGGAATTTATTTCGTTTACTTTCAATGTACAGATGTGCAGCATTGTACTTGTAGATACGTGGGAGTATAAGTTTCGACACCTCAGTGGGTTTCAGGTACCCTACCGCGATGGGAATAATGAGAGGATTAATTTAAGGGACATCTTTCTCTAATAGTAGGAAATTTGGTAGGAAATTGAATTCAATTGGTAATCTTTTCCAGTGTTAGTCGTTCCATTTTAAGAATGCCGTCCGCGTAAGCGAGTATTTAAAGAGATTTTTGAAAGATTGTGCACTTTGTGTTGGCTTGTCAGTTGCCTACAATGCTGAAAATGTCGCATGACAGCGCTTCGTCTTGTCTGAATCGTTTTCTACATCAAAGGTGCTGGAAAGACTATTGTCAATCTAGATGGAGCAGCGTGAGGTCTCCAACGTCATTTTAGGTTAGGTCAGGTAGATGGGTGTCTTGTGACAAAGAGTCACTGCTCACTCAGATCAACAGTACGGGTCCATTGTGCCCAATCATTTAACCCTGGAAAGGCTGTAAAGAAAGTCCGCTGTCAGAACCACCCAGAAAGTGATATGAATCTCAGAAGGTCCATCAGCTCAACATTACCCAAGCCCTCCAGCTTCGAGAAGAAGTAACTACCAAGAGTCCTCATTCTTCTGAAGGATAGGGCAGGACAGTCACACAGCAGGTGACGAACCGATTCAATTTCTTCTTCGTCCCTGCAACTTCTGCAATAGTCATTATGCAGCACACCGAGTCGCTCCGCGTGAACGAAATCCACATGTTCATGATATTCCTCTGCAGACCCTTCTCCGCATGGTTACATCTCCTTGCGTTGAAAAAATAATTCTTGATTGAAGCATCTGTGCAATCCAGTTGCAGAGGTCGGTATTGAGATGAGCTCTGTGCAGACTGTTCAGGATCACGTCAGAGCTTACGTTGTTGAACACACCTTCAATGTATTCGAACGCCTCAAGAGTGAACTCATTGAAGTGGAGGGAACTTTCTATGCTCGATACGACCCGGTGCAGGACTGAATCTACCGATCTGCCGCAGATGTATGCCTGATGTGATTTACATAGGTAGTCATCGCCGATCACGTTTCTTATATGTATATACATACATCTATTAAACGTTCCAAAGTTTCCAACGTCATTTTATATATGCGATCAAACTGGGCAGAGATGTCAAAACTGGACATGTCTCATTATAGCTCTTGTCCATAGATACTGTCACATCTATAAGAACTTCTTGTTAAGCTTCATGAGGTCGCGGGGTCACACTTACTTTCTTACTTAGGTGGCGCTACAGTTCCGGGTGAATCTGGGCCTCAACCAACAAGCCTCTCCATTTAGCTCGGTATTTAGCTAATTGCCTCCAGTTTCGCACTCCTTGTTGGTCGAGGTCCCCTTGAACTTGTGCGCGCCACCTACGGCGAGGAGGTCCACTACTGCGTCGTCCCTCGGGGTTAGATTCGAAGACTCTGCGGGCCGGAGCGTTAGTGTCCAAAAAGTAGTTTTTTTTACTAGGTTGATGTCGCTGTACAGCTCGTATAAGCTCGTATATTTCGTAATTAATCTTCTCAAGCAGCGATGGCAGCTAATGGCAAGTATATGACCGACAACCCACGGGAGATCAAGGCAAAAAACCTTCCAAACTCTAACGTAAAGACTCCTGCTCAAGTTGCGACATTGGAAAACGGTGATAGAGGTAGCTCTCAAAATCCTGTATCTAATGTTTTCTCCCTAATTCTTGCGAAACTTGAAGAGCAATGCAAAACAAACAAACTAATTTTCGAGAGACTAGTTGCACTAGAAAACAACACTCATAACAGACGCACTTTAACCCGAATATGAAAGAAATGCTAAGAATTCTTACATGGAACGCCAACGGGCTCATACGAAGACTCGACGAGTTAGAAATATTTATACGAGAAAAAGATATTGATATATGCTTGGTCTGTGAAACTCACCTGACAAAAGAAACGAATGTTAAGATAAGAGGATATAGCGTGTATCACGCCTTCCACCCATCGGAAAGAGCAAGAGGCGGATCATCCTTGTTTATAAAAGAATGTATCGAATACTCAGCGGAAGTAAAGATTAAATTAGAAGCAATGCAAGTAAGCACGGTACGTGTTAGAAATAGACATTTTGCCTTCAACATTTCGTCTATATATTGTCCACTGCGATGTAAACTTGAAGAAAGTGATTTCACAAACATTTTCAAATTCATTAAACCAAATTTTATTATTGGTCGCGACTTCAACGCGAAACACCTCTTCCGGGGCTCAAGGTATGCCTCTCAGAAAGGCAGAAAGCTTTATAATGCGGGTATGCAATACAGTTGTGATTTTCACTCGACGGGTAAACCAACATATTGGCGGACTGATAGAAATAAGATACCAGATCTGATCGATTTCTTTGTTGTTAAAGGAATATCTGGCAACAGTATACAAGTTGAAGAAAGCTTTGATCTCTCCTCTGATCATTCTCTAATCATTATGACGATAAGCGATGCTCTGATTAAAAAAGTAGGACCGGTCAGATTAACCAGCGCGAAAACTAATTTGGATGGCTTTAAAAAAGATATTGAAGCAAATATTGAGCTGAGCGTATCACTTAAAATGCCTTATGAACTTGAAGTTGAAGTTGATCGCTTCGTCGAAATCCTACAGAATGCCGCGTGGAAGAATACTCCCAAACTCAAGAAAACGCCGGCAAGCTACATTCAAACTTATCCACAGGAAATAAAAGAGATGATTAAGGAGAAGAGAAAAGCACGCAAAAAATGGCAACAAACTCGGGTTCCGCAACATAAAGCACATCTTAACCGTTTGTGCAACTCATTAAAAAGATCCATTAAAAAGCTTAAGAATAATGAAATGCAATCCAATCATATCTAAATATTGATTAGGCGGTAATAAAAGAAGGGCATCTCATCCCGGATCATCAATTCGGATTCAGAAGTAAGCATTATACAGTTGGACAAGTACATCGAATAACACATGTAATCGAAAAGTCACTTGAAGAAAAAAAGATTTGTTCAAGCGTATTCTTTGACGTTTCTCAAGCCTTTGACAAGGTCTGGCATGAAGGCTTAAAGTTTAAGTTACGACAAGTTCTGCCAGAGCACCCATATAATATTTTGCAGAACTACCTTACGAATAGACTATTCCGCGTCAAATGTGGAAACAAATATTCAGATTTCAAGGAAATAATAGCTGGGGTACCGCAAGGAAGCGTTCTTGGTCCAGTCTTGTATCTATTATACACCCGTGATATACCGCAAGTAGAAGGCACTGAGCTAGCTCCATTTGCCGACGACACTGCTATCTTGGCAGTAGGTAAAACGGTCGAAGATAGTACAGAAAAACTGCAAGAAGCTTTGGATAGAGTAAATGAATGGACAAAGGTTTGGCGAATCGGACTTAACGAGACCAAATCTGTTCATGTAAATTTTACTTATAAGAAAATAAATAATTTGCCGATCTTTTCAAACTCGGTTCAAATCCCGTTTGCAAACGAGGCTAAGTATCTTGGAATGACACTTGATACAAAGCTGAAATGGAAAACGCACGTAAAGAAAAAACGCAAAGAATTAGATAATAAATATCGAGAAATGTATTGGTTACTTGGAAAATATTCCAAGCTTAATATAGAGAACAAACTGCTTTTGTATAAGCAAGTGCTAAAGCCCGTATGGACATATGGTATACAACTCTGGGGTTGTACCAAAATAAGTAATATTAAAATTTTACAAACTTTTGAAAACAAAGTGCTAAGAGGTATTGTTAATGCGCCATGGTATATCCGAAATAGCGATATCCATAGAGATCTTGGCATTAAAACTATAGAAGACGAAATTCGAACCTACGCGAGAAAGCATAGAAGTCTACTAGAAAGTCACGTAAATATTACAGTCCTCCAAGTTTTGGAAGAAATAAATTTACTGCGCCGTCTACAAAGAATCAAACCTTTAGACTTAGCGCGTTAAGTAACCGCGTCTAAACTGCGGAGCTGGCAGGAACTTCTAATGGGAGGGTACCTGCAAAACGTCATTATTTCGTGAGACGAAAACTACTTGATAAGTCGAATACTTAGTTGTAGTAAAAATAAGGTTTAGAAGGGAGGTTTTTTAGTGGGTAAGAATCCAACACTACTATGAGCACGCGCTGTCGATCCTCATAGTGTCTTGTTGAAGATTTTCACCTACCCTCGGAAAAAAAAAATATATATATGCATATATTTTCCCATCGTACTCAATAGGCAAATGAGAGAACTCCGACAGATTTATTTCACTTGGGAAGTAGCACATCCTTTCTCTTAGATACTCTGTATGACTTCTATAAATCCGCAAGCTTTTGCTTTTACAGCTGCTTTCAGGAGTCTATTCCGTATTATATTCGGACTTTGTGCTTTGCTAGTACGCTTAATGCAATTTCTCAGGTGTTACCAATGGGATTTCTTCGTTGAATATTGCAGTGGCCGTACGGGAAGTGGTCGCTGGTCGTTGCGGAAATAGTATTGCTATGATACCACCTTGATCAAAAAGTTCCCGGAATAAAAACGGTGTGGCGCTCCCATCGTTCCGATTTGAGTTCTGTTTTCTTTGTTAAGTTGGTACATCTGTTGTTGATATTCCCTCTAAATCTTAGCGTCATAGTTTGACATTTGTAAAAGTTACGTAGCCAAGAGTACATCTATCTCTGTGTGTGTTGGCGATTTTTTACCAGACCAGAATTGTGGGCAGAAAGCTCGTGGATTTTGCACCATGATAACGCACCGTCGCACAGTGCCATCATTATTCGTAATTTTTTGACGAGAAATGCAACAAATACCATCCAACATCCACCGAATTCACCTGATTTGGCTCCCTGTGACTTCTTTCTGTTCAATCGAGTAAAAAAACCATTACGGGGAACGCGTTTCAGCAGCCGAGAGGAAGTAATGGAAAAATCGCAGGAAGCACTGATGGACATACCGAAAACCGAAATAAAAAATGTGTCGAAGATTGGATCAAGCGCTGGCATAAGTGTGTTGCAGCCGATGGGGATTACTTTGAAGGGGACAATATAGATTTAGATGAATAAACTTGTATTTTTAATTTCTGAATAAATTCCGGGAACTTTTTGATCAAGGTGGTATTCTCGAGCATACTAGGACATGCAAGTTGTGGTGCTCTGTGTCCTTTGAGTTTTTTCATAGCGATCCTGTAGGCAGTTCCCCACAAGTTTATGTCGGCTTTCTCCAGAAGTTATTGGAAACATCTTTTGTGCTGTATTGTACATATGTATACATGCACGAGTATATGTATAGAATACTTCCCTATGCTTACCCTCCGCTGCACACAATTGATGTTTGTATGTCAAATCTCCAGCATTCCAATCTAACGCAAAAGATTTATACACGAACATTTCGGTGGTTAATTGAAAGTATTTTTCGCTTTGGTAATTCTTCATTCATCACGCATCTTTCACTTCTATACTTCCATTTAATTCATTTAGATTGTATTATTGATTCTCAGGATACGCAGTGGGGCGTCCGTTCGCATCCTCAATTCATCACAAGGCACCCCATGTAATTGCATTGCCAGCGTCAATCAATCAATGACTCATGAGTCCAGGATTGTTCTTTTTTTTCGACGAATAACAAGTTTTTTCCAAACAAAAGAAAACCACATTGTTGGAAAATTATTTTCATTTTTTAAAATTTGTTTTTATTTCTGTGGCAAACGTTAGATTATCCCCGGGCTTACCACTCAATAGAAGGACGTGAATTGATTTCAAATTTCTCTATTTCTCTTCCTCCCACTCTTCTCGTTCTTCTTTTATTCCTTAGTCTGGGTGGGGGGTGGTAAATAAATCAACATCGAAAGTTTTGTAAAAGTTTATTATTCGACGAGGAGAGCAGTGCACTCCGTATCCTTGTAATTATCTAAAGAATTTTTGTGTGAATTCGCAAGGTGGGTACGTGTACACGTTTGGGTTTGTGCTTCTGTGTGAGTATATAGTACATATGTATTCGGTTGAAAAGGATATAATAAAAGTTACATCCTTAGAAAGTGGATGGTATTTTGATATTTACCGGAGCAGAAAATGAGGAAAGGAAACCAAACCAGAGGTATCTTCGAGAGGTATTGTATCCTTGAATGTAAGTCCTCACTTCCTTCCTTGAGAAAGATGACAAATTAAATATTTGGTTTGATACTTGAAAGTGGGACAAGGAAATGTTACACTCTGACATACAAGAAGGATACGTAAATGGAAAAAAGTGAACCTTATGGTTGAACCCACACTCTCTCTTAAGCGAAGTCTTATGATGTTTCACAAGTACGAGACGATTTTTCATCTTGTTTGCAGTTGTCTGACCTTCTCCAGTAGAAGAAAACATCATTAAGAAACTTCTTCGAGAACCTTGTTTGTTGTCTTCAGCGTCTAGTACTGTCTGCATTTGCTGGTAGTACTGTGGACTACCTAGATCCTTTGTGTATCACAAAATTTCAAGTTTGTCCATATTCTAGTACAGACGGCTAATCGAACTTTACATCACCATTGACGCATTTCCCAGTGGCTACAGACATTTGCATAAGTATTGTAGTTTATAGAGGACTAGCTGGTTGTACCCGCTTCGCTGGGTCTTTAAATGTGCGATTTCAAGTACTCTTCTTTAGAGCACTCTCCGTTTTGTCATTAAAATAGTTCACCCTCTAATCCTTTATGAGGGTCGCGAGGGTAGGATAATTAGGTGCACTCTCCATCATTTTTGAACCTCCGCCGTCGACTCCAACTCATCTGAAGAAATCCCTAGACGGCTCCAAGAGAGATGTCGGACTCGATCCAACCATCTATTTATAGGCCTACCGAGGGGTAGCTAACTTGATGGTGTGGCAATCATGGCACGTCTTGAAACCAGCTGGGGACACGCTCTACGCGACGAAACCGTCAAAGCATAAATTATTCCGTTCGAAAAAGTAGCTGCTCTACATTAAGTGCCTCGCGTACTCTGGTGTTACGCAACACCGCCAAGGAACGTCTTTCAGCAGCTTGTATCCGCGACTGTAGGTGAGAGTTGGAACATATACCAAGTTAACAACCGATAATTAGGTTTGAACACTATAGATAAGTTTGACCTTCCTTATAACAGATTCACCAAACTCTCTCAAAATTGATCCAGTTTGACCATTTCTACTGGATAACTCGGCATTGCTTTTTCAATCACTCGTGAATAAGACCCCGAAATACTTAAACGTATCCACCTGCTTCATTGAGACTCTACAAATATGCAGAGTGTACTGAATAGGCGTTATGGAAACAATCAATACTTCCGACAAACGACCAAGGATGACCAAATCATCCCCAAAGAGAGGATGACTAATCCTTAAGTCCCCCACTTTGCAACATTCTCTGCCACAGCTGCACCGCAGCATCCAGTCCATATATACAATGAAGAGGCGAGGTGACAAAAGGCACCCTTGGCACCCTGCCCAACCCCCACAATGAAGGATATAGATTTACCGCCATTTACCCGAACACAGCTTCTATAATTTGTATATATGTATGTATATGCCGAATCGCCTTTATCAGAGCCTAACACATGATTTCGCCAAATACACAAAACAGGTGTATACACGTTCAACATGCTCCCAGGCCTTTTCAAGAATCATTCTGAGAGTGTATAACTGGTCGGTCCTGCTTCTACCGGGAAGAAAAACGCATTGTTCATCCTCTGAACTATCCTCAACCAAAGCTCTGGCACGTGTCTCTAACACTTTAGCAAAGACTTCCAAGGATACTTAAAATAAATATACCCTTGTAGTTGGCGTAATCTCTTGTCCCCTTGTTTACAAAGAGGGACAATCACTCCCATTCGCCAATCACCAGGTGTTTCACCGCATTCCTATGCCACTTTAATGACACGTGAGATCATTGCACTCACTCTTTACCAAAAGCCTTTAGCATTTCTGGCCGGATTTCATCCAAACCGGTAGATTCGCCAAGTTTTAGCGATTTGTTCGCCAAATTCTCGACCATGGGTCTATCATCTTCCTGATGACATGGCTTGTTCGGGATTGAGCAATTCTGAAAAGTGCTCGCTTCATCTCCATCACTCATTGGAAAGCAGTGTACCGTCTTGAAGCACTTCTTCTTACGCGTTGATTTCGATTTTCACGTTGTTGAGTTGTTTGATTTGCTCGACGATTTCTCATTGTTAACTGAGCCGTTTCATTTGCCGCCTGTCTTTCTTCTTGTGTTTGTGATGCACGAAGTTGAGCCATACTAACACGGCGCTGTTCTCGTGCGATTTCTTGTTCATCCGCATTCAATTGATTGGCGATATTCCGAACTCTACTTGCATTACGGGTTCGATGCGAAAGATTAGATCTTCTGGCTCGCGGCATTGTGAATAACACTGAGAAATGAATGTCACAAAAGCAATTAAGGAATTATCGATACATGCATGTGCACAAATGTCATAACCTCACAAAATCTTCGTTGGCAACTTACCGTTTGAAAATAGAATTCCACACCAAAATGATCAATCAGAATGAAATGAACGGCGAATTCGAATTGATTTTAAAAGTAACCCACCTAAAAATTAATAGCACAATCCGAAATTAACGTTTGGATTTTTTGTCGATGCGCACGCAATCACAAAGAAAAAAAATTGTCACAACGTAACGTAAACATAAACGTCATCTATCATGAAGATGGCGTCGTAAAATCGCTCCATACAAAATGTATGGGAAAATGAATTTTCTTCATAATTTTTTTTTCGGGGATTTTTCGGGAATTTTCTTGAGTATTCTTCTTGTTTGGCCGGAGACCAGTCCGAATTGGTGCGAATCATCGAAATCGATCTAGGCGTTCTTGAGTTATAAGCGTAGTAACTAACGTCACTTTGTTATTTATTGATTATTTGTTAATATATTCAATGTATTCATATTGTATTGGTTGACTTTGAAAAGGCATTCGACAGACAACCACGAGATCTGATATGGGTGGCGCTAAGACATCGAGGGGTTCCAGAAACCTATGTACAGATGATCATGGACATGTACGAAAGAGCAAAGACAAGAGTAAGATGCCCCGCTGGAGTAACCGAAGAGTTCCCAATCAAAGTCGGGGTGCACCAGGGAAGCGTTTTAAGTCCTTTGCTCTTTATTACAGTCCTTGATTATCTGCTTGAAGGTAAAGTGATGGACCCCAAGGTACATCAGTTATTCTTTGCTGACGATGGAGCCATCATAAGTGAGGATCCTACATCCCTGCAACGAGCACTTGATGTGTGGGTGGACGTTTTGGAGGGAAATGGGTATCGCATTAGTTCAAAAAAGACAGAGTACTTGTGCTGCCCGTTCTCTGATCCACTCAGGCCTATTCCAGACATTTATTTGAATGGAACAGTGCTTCCCAAGTGCGAAAAGTTCAAATATCTGGGATCTATGATCAATAGCAAAGCAACTTGTGATGACGACATCAATCATCGTGTAAGCGTAGGGTGGATGAAGTGGCGAGAAAATTCCGCTATCTTCTGTGACAGAAAAATGCCACCTAAGTTGAAAGGAAGGCTCTACACCGCAGTTGTACGTCCAGCGCTCACATACGGTTCACAATGTTGGACGATGTACAAAAAGTATGAGAGTAAATTAACGGCAGCTGAGATGAAGATGCTTCGCATGACAACAGGAGTGACCAAGCTTGATCGAATAAGAAGTTCGAAGATCCGTGGAAGCTTTCACATCAAGGAAACCATCGTACAAAAATTAGAGCGCGACCGGCTCAGCTGGTATTGCCACGTTCAAAGAAGAGATCATTTGAACCCTGTAAAAAAGGCAATATCAATGCACGTTCCAAAGACATCGCGATGTAGGAAAGGCAGGCCTATAAACGCTTGGATCAGACAAATGCGACGACATCGGCATTTCATTGGTCTCAGTAACCGAGTGATCCAAAATCGGCAGGCCTGCCGATATTTTCTGAGGTCAAATAGGCGAACCCCACAGGCGGATCAGTAGAAATGCAGTGAAGTGGGAGGGCTGTGATCCCTTGTTTTCGGATCATAGCCTCGCTGATAAAAGGAAGAAGACGATATTCAATGTATTACTTATTTATCTTCTCGTTAATGCTGTCATATATTTATAATTCTACTTACATCTTTAATCAACGAAGTTTGAATATGGTATATTTGCTGCATCGGTTCTTACCTTCTCCCCTTCTCTCTTTTCAAGTTCGAAATACAAACATTATGTACATACATATATCTTTTCCTTCCAAAATATAATGAATGAGACTGTGATATAATTGTAGAAAATGTAAATGAATTTCTCAGCAGTAAGGTAGCAATAAACCAATAAACCATAAGAAATGTATTATTCTAGCTACAATAAAGATATCTATCTATCTAACTTTACCGCAAATGTTGAAAATTAAACTTTTTTATTTGTTTGATAGAGTAGTTCACACTGAACATTTTTTTTCAGCACTGTCTTACCGTAAAGGTGTAACGCCCCCAAAGTTTCAAAATGTCCGTATAAAATGGTACCAACATTTTAGGAACGGAGCACCCAAATTCTTAAATTAAAATCTTTGCTGTAAAGATAAAGAGTTAAGTTAACAAAAATAAAAAGTTTTATCAAAATCGGCCCATAAAAACGAAAGTTATAGTAAAAATAAGTATACCAACGGTCGATCGTATTCCCAACATGCGAGAAAACCTCATAGGAAAATGAGCGCAAGAGAAAAGAAAAAGGTGAATTATGCAGTTTGTAAGGAAATAATAGTAAAAATTACATTGTACAAACCTGATTTTTTTTTAGTAAATTGCTCGCAGTATGTGCAATTTCTTGTTACAGTGCAGCTAGGCAGTTTTTTTCTTAACACCCCTCCTATTATTATTTAACGAAGTATGACGTTTTCTAAATATAGAGTCACAAAGTTGTAAGTAAGTGGTAATTAAATTTAAATTTTGTTTGTAGTAAATACAGCAGGGTTTCCCATTCATATTTAGTAATTAGCACATAGACTAATATAATGATGTGATTTTTGGGAGATGGTGCCCTTGTTTATCGTCGCTGAATCATTTGTTGTGGTAGAGCAGGTTGAACAATTAAATTATATTTTATTTATTTTTTATTTATTTTCGAAGTTAAGAGTAGAGTTACTTTTCGAGAGAAAATGTATTATTTTATTGAACCGCCAAGAATAGTTTGTTTAATTGATTACTTGTTCCATAATCAAAATTGATTAATTACAATTGTTCTCATTTCATTCTAAAATGTTTAATATATAATGTTTCGCTATTATACTATTATAATTCTCTAATTACTTACCTACGCGGCGTTACAGTTCGATGTGGATTTGGGCCTACCTTAACAAATCTCTCCAGCCAGCCCGGTTACGACCCAGCTGCCTCCAGTTGCGAACGACGAATTGGTTGAAGTCTTACTCCACTTATTTGCGACACCTACCGCGAGGTCGTCCTCTACTGCGCTTTCCATCCGGTGTGGATTCGAAGATTTTCCAAGCTGGAATATTGGGCTCAATTCGCTTTACATGACCCAGTCTTCTTAGTCGCTGTGTGTGAATTCTTTCGGCTAACTCGATGTCATTGCGTAGGCCGTATAGTTCGGCATTGTACCTTCTCCTCCACTCATCGGTTTGGTAGTATTCTTACCAAATTTAATGGAGCGGCAAGAGTTCGCCATCGTCATCCTGCACAGATGGACAAGCTTGGCATGGGTGCCGAGACTAGACGTGACTCTGTATAGCTCGTCTCGATATCCGCTATCATAGGCAAATTTAAAATCAATGTAGAGGTGATGCGTATCGATTTTATATTCATTGGTTTTTTCCAAGTGTGTGCATATTTGGTCAATGGTGGATTTTCCCGGCTTGAGACCTGAAAAAAGAGTGAAACCTGGGGAAATCTTTAAGAATGGTGTACAGGGTGAGCAGATAAGAACGATAGGAAAAAAAAAAAAAATTGAAATAAAATAACAACGGTGTGAGATATAAAATTGATTATAGCTTTATTTTAAAGCTACATTCATGCCATTATGTGTGGATTAGCACATCATTAAATGGCCGCCCCGGCTTCGCTGGCAGTGTTTCAAGCGTTCGGTCCAATTTTTGATGACTCGGTCCAATACTTACGGCGTTATTCTGGCAATAGCGTCTCGAATGTTGGGCTCGAGCTCGTCCAAAGTAGTTGGCTTGTTAGCGTAGACTAAGGACTTGCCGTAGCCCCAGAGAAAATAATCGAGTGGTGTCAAGTCGCATGATCCCGACAATTGATGAACGCTCGCCGTGAGATGACCTAGTCGCCAAATTTCTCCTCACAACTTTGAGCGTTTCGTCGCTTGTATGGCATGGAGAGCCATCTTGTTGGAATCACAGCTCGGATATATCGATGTTCTCGAGCTCTGGCTACAGAAAGTCGGTTAACATCGCTCTTTGCCTGTAGCCATTGACCGTAACGGTGTCTCCTTCCTCATTTCGAAAGAAATAAGGTCCGATGATGCCGCCAAGCCATAAACCGCACCAAACAGTCAATCTTTGTGGATACATTGATACTTGGTCGAACACTTCTGGATTGCGATCACTCCACTAACGGCAATTTCGCTTGTTGACATAGCCGCTGAGCCAAAAATTGGCCTCGTCCAAGAAGATAATTTTTTTGGCCATCCGGATCTCCGACCAACATTTCCAGCGCCAAATTAGCGAACTCACGGCGTTGTCTATGCTCGTTTGACTTCAATTCTTGTGCAGCATAATCTTATATGGATGTAGGCCCCAATCCAATCGCAAAATAAGACGGATTGACTCTGGCGACGCCCAATTCAGCTGATCGGCACCGAATCGACATTTCTGGATCTTCTTCGATACTAGCCGCTACGACGTCTATGTGTTCATCATTTCGCACCAATCTCTGTCTGGTTGGGGGCTTAAGGTCCAAAAGAGTGTACTCACGCTCAAACTTTTCCACGGCGCGACGAATTGCCTGCACACTGACGACCGACCTCACGACGAAATTCACGTTGCGTATTTACAACTGAGCCGAAATTTCGATAATATTTTTTAATAATTTCCGCACGTTCAGCAAGCGTGAAACGCTGCACGATGAAATGGCAAACCTTACTGAATATTTTGACAGCTGGATGTCATTGGTAACTTTTACAGGTGGTGAAACATAACAATTGGAAAAAGTATCATTGCTATCTGGTCACCCTTTATATCATATGGTATGTATTTCATATCATAACGAACACACCCTCTCGTTCCTTGAAGTAACAAGAGTCACACAGAATTGGGAGTTTTGGGCGGTATATAGTTAGTGACCGAAAGAATAAGATCGCGGGTACAAGCTGCCGAAATGCGGTTCCTTCGCGGTGTTGCTGGAATAACTCGTAGGGATCGAATGTGCAACACCAGAGCACACGAGGCGCTCAATGTAGAGCAGCTTCTCCGAATGGAACGATCTATGCTTCGATGGTTTGTTCACGTAGTGCGTATACTCCCAGACGGGCTTCCAAGACGTGCCATCAGATAGGCCTGGAGAAATATTGTTGGATCAAGTCCGATATCTCTCCTGGAGCCGTCTAGGGATTCCTCCTGATGAGTTGGAGTTGATGGTGGAGGATTGAGAAGGACCTGAGCATCCTACCCCCGCGATCCTCATGAAGCTATTAAAAATGTATGAAATGTATGTATGGGCGGTATATAGTTTAAATGTATCAGTTGGCTTCTTATTCTAAAGATTATGTTATCATATCCGTCGTATTTCTGTCCGCAAAGTACCTTCTGTCCTGTACATGATTGATTTAGTTTGCTATAATATACGCTGTATTGCGAACTAAAAATAAATAAATGTTTGGCGCAACAGCTCGTCAAGTGCCTGGGATAAGCTTCTCGCAGCCACTTGATTTTCTCTCGCAGCTACAGTTTAGTACCGTATCCGAATTGCAGTTTGAGAAGCATTTTTTCACCGTTCCACCTCCCGTGAACTTCTGACAAACATCCGAGAGTATCGTTGTCTCGAAAAAGCTTCTCAAAACAAATTGCCTTTCGGATAGCACACTAAACTGTAGGTCCCTTCCATTCGTCTGAAAAATAGAACGCACGCAACATGAGTGGTTGCGAGAAGCTAGGCTCTGGCACTTAAAGAGCTGTTGCGCCAAATATTTTTTTTTTTTAATGCGTGCTTTGAGTCTCCTGGGAATTTTCTAAGCTAGGGTAAGCTAAAATGTTAGACTGCTTATCGCAGCGACACATTCACAAAAAAAAAATAAAATTTAGAAGCGAGCTTTGATCTCACATTTGAATAACCTACATCCAGTGAAGTGTATCGGTGTCTGATTTAAGATGGGCTCCTATGTGGCGTCTTCTTTTGGGAATCAATGTTGCTGGTGTTTCTTCGAAGTTCCTACAGAATCTGCAATCTTCACTATCGTCTTGACCCCGTTTCCTGAGATACTTCTTGAGTCTGTAGATACAGCGGATTGGCAAGCCTTTATTTATTTAGCGGTTTCATTCTGATGGCAGAGAGAGGTGGCATCGTCTCCTTATATTTGCAACACCGTATTGGGAGAAAGAGCATTGACGAAACCTATATGAACCAAAAACCAAAATCCCATACGTATAGCCCCGTTTGACCCCAACTTTGATTTTATAAAACATACAAACCACCTTAATTTAAAAAAATCTTTATTCCTCGAACTACAGCTAACTTATGTTACATACATGTACTCAGTTGTTCATGATATTCGATAGTCAAACTACGAAGTAGTTCCCAGTCTCGCAGTCTCCGACTCCCTCGCGTTACTGTCGCTATTCCAGTAAATCTGATACCACAACTTCCTTGTTTCCGGATCCAGTATCACAAAATACACGAACAGCACAAATCCCTGCAGGGTGGCTGTGATGCAGAATAGGTACGAGAATGTCACACCTGCACCCATTGCTGCCAGCAAGCCAAAAATCCACGACAACCCGAACAGAAAGAACATCATCACCATGAGTCGGATTTGCTGGAAAATAATTCTCCTTTCACCCTTTCTCGATGGAACGTCCATAGTATGACGAATGTTCCAGACGACCAACACAAAAATCACTAGATTCGTCAGAATGATAAGTCCTATGGGAATTATTACTCCAAAGTTCAAGCCGTTGCCGGATGGGTAACACACCATGTTATTGTTATGCGGGATGTAGGATGCGTGATCGACAGCAATCAGTATGGCCGGTGAGATGATTGGCAATCCCCAGCCCAGAATGGCGGACTTCAGAACAAAACGCTTCGGTCGTGAGCCAAACACTTGGACATACCGCTGGAATTGTAAGAACGCAATGATAAGCATCCATGTGAACTCCACTAAGACAGAGTAGTGAAGTAGAGCTCCCACCACCACACAACCCGTGTAGTTCTTATGCGTTATCAGGTACATTGTCATGTCATGTGTGTTGACGAAACAGAAGAGAACCATCTGCAAGACGATAGCTGCGCACATGTGCAAGAGCACCTTTGATGACGCCTTCGATCGCCAAGGCTTGAACGCGATGCTAGTAATAAAAATCCCCAATAAGCCTAACATAGATAGACCGCATCCGACGAGAGTTACAATGTCCAAGACCCGCAGGTTAAGTTTGCTGATGACAGCGTTATTCGTGGAATACCGGTAAACCCCTCCGATCAGGTAGGCAAACTGCGTCATATGGTTAGTTCCGCATGCGATCAAGTTGTTGCGGGCCAAGTTGTCTTGTATCAGTTGAATGCCATCACTTACCCAAGCGTCGTAGTTCCAATAGCCACACCCTGTTCCTGAATGGTTTGACGAAGGTCTGGTGTTTTGTGTGTGGAAAACCATTGGAAGGACTCCCTGAAAGGATCCATGCCGACCTGGTATAGTCAATGATACAATCTTGCTGAAAACTTTTCGAGTTGTATTCAAACGAGCCTCGTTGAAGAGTGCGTCATTTGAGTAGACTTTCACAATGAGCTGCGGTGTTAGGGGCAGGTTTGTGGTTATATTACTCCAGAGGTCATGTGGGATATACGAGGCCATTTCAAGCCCAGTTTCGCCGAGAAGATTTTGTATGGTTTCATTGGAATATATAAACCGATAGTATAAGTGACCAAATTCCTCCTGGAACAATCTTATTCCGTGATGGTAGCCAGGTATCCTATAAAGGGCTATCCCTGTAACGTTGGCTATGTCTGGTAAAATGTGGAATACACTCAAGTTCTCTGCCAAATGAGCACGAACTCCTAACGCAGCTAGATACACAACTTCGATTTGGTCTTCTGCAGGAATCACTGATACACTCATTTGGGTTGATGTTGAGTCGATGCACGTCTCAAAGCTCGATAGCAATTTATTCGTTGAATTGAACACCGTTGAGGCGCGCAGTGTCTCCTTGTCAGCGCCCATAAGGCGATTGCAGATACTCAACAGATCCAGACAGAGCTCTGGGGTCATAGCTCTAACAACTGCCTGCTCTATGATTCTGCTTGCGTAATGTACATCTGCCGGGATCAGTTTAAAGTCATCTGCCTTGAGACTCTGTTTAAGCCGCTTCACCGCCTCGGCTAGTTGAGTCTTATTCGCCACGATCACTCCCTCTGCCAATTCTGCCAGACTGTTTGTTATTAGTTTCTCCCTCGTTCTTGTAATGCAATCTGAGGAATTTTGGGTGATCTTCTCCCAAACTGGACGTTGATATTCATCCAGTAGGCACTTCCTAGTCAATGTCAGCCCGCTGGACTGAAGACACGGTCTGTTGGTGATCCCAATTGTTCCCACTTCAGTTGCATTCCATTGAAGTGACGAAGACGAACCAAATGGTTCAGCTGAACAGATCAACTTCTCTCCAAGGGCTCGTGACATTCTTGTTGTTTGGGACATGTTGGTTGGCACTCCCGTCGTTACCTGGAAGTTATCATCTTCTTTCGATCCAAAGCCGACAATCGATGCGACTATTTCAACATAAAGACAGATCACTACGAAGATATTTATTTTGGAACACCGAAACCGAGTAGCGATCCACATGTTGCGGCTGTAAAATTTGCACAAACACTGGAAACAAGTGACCCGGTGTGAAATTTTTCCAACTTGTTATCAGCCTTAAGGCCAAAGCTGACGTGTTTTGTGTATGTAATTGAGCGATCTATTCTCATTTGTTTATCTAATTTATTAGTAATGCTTCTAAATATGTTTACTTGAATTATATCTACCGAATGCTTAAGAGCGAAGGTAGATATGCTGGTCATGTATATGTGAAACATCGATTCACATTGGCGACAAAAGTAAGTAAACTTATGGATACTAGCATTTAAATTTTTTTATCAACCACGTGGTGGTGGGAGGGAAATATTTGTGTGCACTTCCAGTTAAGTGTAGTGAAATAAAAACTTAACCCACACTCGAATTTATTCCACCTGGTGGATTTACTTTTTACTATCTTGTATGTGTATTAATGCCATAATTATGGCGGAAAGTTGATAGAAAATGGGAATGAACTTTAAATCTTTAGATAGATAGATAGATAGAAATTTATTATAAGTTAAGTTAAGTTTAAAAGACTTTTATTTCATTATAAAAATGTCTATACAAGAATAATTAATTTCGTAAAATGTACAATATATATGAAGTTGCAATGCAAATTAGAATACTTAAGTGTATGGTTTAGCCTTAGGCCGTCTACCAGATTGACATTAATTGTTCACTACATTAAAGGTATTTGTTTATTACGTGTATCTATTACACCAAATAAAAGCAAGTGTCTTAAAAATCGCCATCTATAATTCGTTTTTGGTATCGAAGTGCACTTACAGCGTAATTATAGAGTAGATCCCAACCTTCTACCCCATTTAGTATACCCATTGCTTTGTCTTCGCCAAGATGGTAGGATCCAAAGTATTTGAATCGAAATTCTTTGAGGATAGGATAGGTTGCAATAAAATGAATGACGTTCTCTCTCTCCTTAAGATTGCAAAGGTCACACAAGATTGGCAGATCCGGTCGATGAGGAATGAAGTTAAGGTGTATTAGTTCACCCCTTAATTTGAAAATCGTGCTAATCATATTCATTTTATATGAGTTAAGGAGATACGTATTTTCCTGAAGATTGTAGGCTAATTTACTGTAGATCATTCTATATTGAGATTGTTTAGCCTCATTTATAAATTGAGCATACATCCTCTGTCCAGTTGCTAATAGCAACTCGTTAAACTTCGTCCTTGTAGATGCTGGGTGTTCCTCAGTGTCGATTGTTATATTTAAACAGCAGGCGGGTGCCAAATGGTCCCACTCTTTAACGAGGCCTCCTCTGTACAACAACATTTGCGACAAAATAAGCTTTGGAAGTCTTTCATTTTTCATCATCATAATTTTATTGACATAATCGAAATGCAGTTTTAAAGTATCTAGACATAAAGGTGGCACTCCACATTCCAAGTGAAGCATGTAGTTTGGCAGTCTGAAAATTCTTTTCAAAAAGTAGCGGAGAAACTTTTCGGGAGCCTCAAAAGTACTGTGTCCCCACACTTGAGCCCCATATAACAGTACAGCAGCAGCAGTTGTCCGAAATATCTTTTGATTCGCATTATGTGAAATGTTTCTGTTATCAATGCAGCGATTCCATACAGAAGAGATTGCTCTTTTAGCTTCTGATAGCTTATTTTGAAGGTGCTCAAACTAAGGTTTGCTGTGATAAGAATTTCTAAATATTTATACTCTCGTACAATCTCTATATAGACTCCTTGAGAACTCCACTTTTCATTACCTGAGTATCTACCACTTCCCCTTCTTATGACCATCATTTTCGATTTCGTTAAATTGACGGCAAGATTCCAGGCTTCACAGTAACTTGCCAACCTATTAATCATAAGCTGCATTCCATCGACTGTTTCGGCAAGAAAAACTATATCATCAGCGTACATGAGTGCAGGGATATTCATACCACCAATCACAATTCCTCCCCATACTGAGTCAGTAATATCATTGATGTAGAGTATAAAAAGCAGTGCACTCAGGATGCACCCTTGTGTCCCACCTATAGATGTTGTAAACTCTTCAGAGATAAGTTCACCATCCCACACATAAGCTAAGTTGATTTCGTACAACGATCTCAAAATATTAATAATTTTACTTGAAATTCCAAGCATGCAGAGCTTGTAAAACAAAGTTTCATGCGGAATGGAATGGAAAGCAGCGCGGAAATCCACGAAGAAGGTGTACAGTTTTTTATGCTTATTTTTGAAGCTTTCAGCTATATTGATGAGTGTAAAGATTTGATCAATCGTCGAATATTGCTTTCTGAAACCAGCTTGAAACTCTATCAATATGTTGGTATTCTCCACCCATATAGCAAGTCTTCTATACAATAAAGCGCCGAACAATTTCGCCGGTGTGTTAAGAAAAGATATTCCTCTGTAGTTTCCTGGATCATCTAAAGCGCCCTTTTTATGAAGCGGAAATACTACCGATTTTTTAAACGAACTTGGGACATCGCCTGTTTCGAAAATTCGATTAAACTCATTTGTTAGCGCCGAGAGCAATTCTGAAGTGCAGTTTTTATAAAATTCGAAGGGGATCCTGTCGTCTCCGGGTGCCTTATTTAATTTGGCTGCTTCAATAACGAGGTTAACTTCTTTCAAATCAAATGGAGCATCTAGGAATTCATCGATGGTAAGTGGCGCTGCGTATTGAAAGGCTGGAGACAGTTGAGTTGTATTGAAGAGAGCATAGAAGTGCTCACGAAGTTGAGGAGCATGTAGTGATTTAACAATGCTTTTGGAATGACCGTTGACATACTTTACTGCTTTCCAGAAGTCAGCAGATGACCTTGATTTGTTGACTACTTCAAAAAATTTCTCATCGTAAGCCAATTTTTTTGCATAGCAGATGTGCTTAAATTCTTTATTTGCTTCACCGTAAAGCATTTTAAAAATGTCTATATTGCAAGTTCTCCAGAGTTTAAGGAACGCAAACGATTTAGCTCTTGTACTCGAGCACTCTCTATCGAACCACCTTTGTTTGCTCGGTTTATATTTTCTTGACAGTGTAGTTAATGGCCATGAATTCTTGATTGTTTCCGTTAGAAGTTCCATTCTTGGTGGTGTACTTGATACATGTAGCTTGCACAGTTCCATATTCAAATTGTTTTGAAACGACGAACGCATTTTATCATTCCAAATATGTTTTGGCAGAAGCCCAATAGGTCTTACGTTATACACATCAGCAGTCCCAGAGATCGTGCACGAGATTTCCATTGGCATATGGTCTGAAAAATTCTCCATTCCTATCCGAAAATCCGAGATAAGGGTGTGCCAATTGCCTGCGATAAGACAGTAGTCTACTATGGACGATGCAGTTCCTCCGATAAAAGTATATTCTCCTTCACAATCTCCTTCACAGCTCCCGTTTAGAACTCTGCAATCGTATTCGTCTGCAAGGTCAAGAATTTTGTTGCCATTAGAGTCACAAGTCACATCCTTTGAGTTACGATTAGTTTTGATAATTGATGCTCAAAAATTGTTTTGGGATAAACCCATCCTTCCATTGAAGTCCCTTATAAGCATAAGGTCTGATGATCCTAGGTTTCTCAAGGTATCACAAAGTTTCTCGTAATCTTCTTGCCAATGACTGCAGTTGAGATATATTGGAACTATGAACACTGACTTATTATTTAGTCTCAGGTCTAGTATGGGAAACGCCGGCTTCTTTGAACATAACCTCCGAGATTTCACGACGTCTACGTCTGTGTTAGACTTCACTGCAGGTATCCATTTCAATTCGTAGCTTAAAAATATTTTTTAAAAATAACTTCTTCATTTTTCAGTACATGCGTTTCAAATAGAACAAAAATATCAAAATTCTCTATGTATCCACAAAAAAAATAGTAAATAGCATTTTATTTTTAAGTCCTGCTACGTTGTAACTTAAAATACTTATTTCTAAAAAAGATTTATCATTCTGGTAGACGGGAGTAAATCATGCAGAATTAACTACATCGTGTAAACGCGTGGAAGAACCATTACATACGAGTACAGCGGCTGTTTTTCCTAGAGATGCAAGACTTTTAGGGGCGCGGCAAACTTCATTAGACGTTGATGTTTCATTTCTGACATGTTTATGTTTTTAGTGTTGCCGACCATCCTCGATCCATCCAAAATAGAAATTAAATTCTGTGAAATCTCACCAAATAACCTTCGTAGCTTATTGACTCCACACTCCTCACCGCATCTCAAGCCTTTCGAGAAGTCCCAAGTGAAATATGTGTCTCCAACAAATAACCTATCGTATCACGCAAAGCAATCTTTTTCTGAGGATTACCTTCACGCAACATCTTCATTATTTGAAACAATTTCGCCCTCCTTATACGCATATTTAGAGACTAGTCTTTATGGATGGTTATGCCTGTTGCCTTAAGCTTCGTTGTGTTGCGCAAAATGTTCTAGGTATCATCACGGGATCTCAATTTGACTACGACTGTTGACCTTGTTGAGTTCCTTTTGGAAACGCTATAGGCTGACTCGATAACTGCTGATGTACCATTTTGACACTGGCCGATTAAACCAGAGCACACGGACTTTGCCTTATCCTTGGGATCCACATTGTCCTCCGCAGGTAAGTGGACAACGACATTGGCCTCAGTATTCCTCTGCAACAATTTTTCCAATTCGGTTTCAAGTTGATGATTTCTGCGTTCTAAGTCATCCACTCTAGCCACAACTTCCTCTTGCCTCACTTTTAGACCCGCCAACTCAGAATATAGGTTGTGAAAGTCTGATTTTGAGGGAAGTTCTTTTACAAGCCGTTGATTATTTTCTTCTAATATTTCTTTCTTCTTCTTTCTTTCTTTATTTCATCTAACAGAGTATAATAATCTTTTACAGACTAAATAACAAAATTAAGAAGTATTTTGGACACAAAACAAACATTCATAAAATAAACTCATACAATTATTTTATTTTAAATAAATAAGAAAGGAAACTTAACAATCAAACATTATCAGATAAGATTAATAGTAGATTATTTTTAAATTTAAGTCTGGAACAATTAAGAAAAATATCTATTGATGCTAATATAGAGTTAACTTCAGTGATGCAACGAGCAATTGGCTCATTTTGACCGTAATTAGTCCGGTGTATACTTTCACGGAAGTGGAACTGAGCGCGTAGCATTCGAGAAGGAGAATAAAAATCAGGCATAGATAGTAAGGTAGGACACTGAATTTGATAATGAATTAAGTCTCTGACCAGCATAACGCAAAAATATTTACGACGACATTCTAAAGTATTCAAGTTAAATAACAATAATCTGGTTTTATAGGAAGGCGTTTCGATTCGCCAATTTAGTTTGAAAGATAAAAATCTAGTAAAACTTCTCTGTACTCTTTCAATTCGATAGGAGTGCAAATTGTAAGAAGGATTCCAAATAACACTGCAATACTCCAAATGGGGTCTAACTAAAGAAATGAAAAGAGTTTTCAGTGTGTAGGGATCAGTAAAATCTCTTGAGTTACGTTTAAGGAAACCTAGCAGAGAATTAGCCTTGCAGACAATATAGTCAATGTGTTCATTGAAAGTTAGGCGAGGATCAAGCAAAATACCCAGGTCCTTTTTTGAGGGCACTCTATCAAGTGGACTGTTTTTAATGTAATAACAATGCAAAATGGAAGTAAAAGACCTAGAAAGTGTGAAGCATTGACACTTCGAAGTATTCAGGGGCAAATTGTTAACAACACACCATATGTCCACTGCATTAATGTCTTCCTGCAAAAGATTAGAATCGTTTTTAGTTTTAATTGCACGAAATATCTTTAGATCATCAGCAAACAAAAGACATTCAGAATGCTTGACGACGTCCGGAAGATCATTAATAAAAAGTAGGAATAACAAAGGGCCAAGGTGGCTACCTTCTGGGACGCCCGAAGTTACATTAAGAGGTTAAGACAGTGTCATTAATTTTCACAAATTGGATCCGATTACTCAAATAAGACTCAATCCAATCAAGTAAATTTGAGTGGAAGCCCAAGCAGGAAAGTTTCCTTATTAATGTTTTGTGGCTAACCCTATCGAATGCTTTTGCAAAATCAGTGAAAACCACATCAGTTTGCAGGCCGATCTCGAAGTTTTTTATAACAAAATTGCAGAAAATCGACAAGCTTGTACATGTAGATCTGCCCTGAATAAACCCATGCTGCTGAACAGAAATAAAATTCTTTACTAAGGAAGACATCTTGTTTGAAATTAGCTTTTCAAACAATTTCGGAATGGAAGGGATCTTGCAAATAGGACGGTAATTGCTAACGTTTTGCTTAGGACCGGATTTATGGATCGGCACAATGTGAGATATTTTCCAAATATCTAAAAAACTTCCAGACGCGATTGATTTTGATAGGATAAGATGCAGTGGGAAAGATAAAGAAGTTGCACAGTTCTCAAGTAAGATAGGAGAAATACCATCAGGACCTTCACTTTTTACACCCTTAAGGTCAACAAGAGCTTTTTCAATATCTAATCTATCAAAATGCAAATCACCAAGGTTTATCATAGATTCCAAATTCGAAAAAGAATCAACTCCATCATAATTACTATAAACTGAACTAAAATATTCAGCAAAGTAATCACAAATCGCCTTAGTATCATTAGATGAAGAGTCATTAAAATACATAAGATTTGGTAACCCATTAGTATTTATTTTGGAATTTATGAAGTTCCAGAAAAATCTGCTATTCGATTTTAATTTATTTTCACACGATAATATGTAACCTCTGTACAAAAATTTGTTTAGAACATCAAATTCCTTTTGGCAAAGTAGGTACCAAGATTTTAGTTCTATATTAGATCTGTCATTCCTTAAACGCTTGTAGGCCTTATTCTTTTTATTTTTAAGATTCAAAAGCCTCCTCAGACCGGGTGTCCATGCAAAATGCTTTTTTTGACTGGAACAAAGCGACTAATAGTAGGATTTAAAATAGAAAAGAAAGTGTCATACATAGATTCCAAATCAAGTGATGATAATATATTATTCCATGAAACCGAATCCAAGTAATTGTTCATTGCATCAAAATCAGCTTTATTATAATCCTTACGAAATTTTTGACCATTTGAAATTTTCTGATAATGAAAGATTGAGAAATCAACTATAAAGGCATTATGGAAAACAGAGTTATTGAGAATGGGAGAATACAAATAAAATACAAATATTTGGCGCAACAGCTCTTTAAAGTGCCAGGGCCTAGCTTCTCGCAACCACTCATGTTTTGTGCGTTATATTTTTCACACGAATGGAAGGGACCTACAGTTTAATGCCGAATCCGAACGGCGATTTGAGAAGCTTTTTCAGGACAACAATACTCTCGGATGTTTGTCAGACGCTCGCGAGAGGTGGGACCGTGAAAAAACTTTTTGGTATTTTCTGGGATTCGAACTTGGAACCTCATGCGTAGTGATCCAACACACTAACCACTTACGCCACGGCGCCCAGAATGGGAGAATCAGCTAATTCAATATTAACAACAAATTCTTTATCAACAAACATAAGATCAAGAACATGATTATAGCAGTTTTTATTTGGATTAACCTGAATTAGGTCATACTGACAAAAGAAGTCTATAAGTTCAATCTCTCTTTCACTAGTAACATTATAGGGTATAAGATGACTATCAAATTTATTAAACTCCCATACAATATCCGCCAAGTTGAAATCACCGGTGAACACTACATGTTGAGATGGTCCTAGATTATAATAATAATAATAATAATAATAGAAGCTTTATTTCAAATAAAAACATGTTACAGGTTAACAATTCAGTATGAGGATTTTAGTGATTTAGGCAAAAATGTTTTTAATATGAAATAGTTAGGTGTATTCTATTGTCAGAAGGACAAGAGGCGAATGCACCATTAAGTTAAATAAACAAAATGTTGTGTATTGAAGGGGACGTTAAAGTGCAAAAATTAAGCATAAAAATTAACTTAATACAAAGGAATAATAAAACAGAATAATAATAAAACAAATACAATTCACATGTGCAGAGAAAGAGAATATTAAAGTATTGGGTTGATCAAATTTTCTATATGACTATGACTAATTGAGAAGAGCCAAATTCGAACCTGTTTTAAAAATGTCGACTCGTTTCGCTCGCATCTGAGTCTTTCTGGAAGTTTATTAAATAGACGGGTAGAAGTAACTTGATAAAATTTAGAGTAAAGGGCTTTATTGATTACAGGAACAGTAACGAAATTCAAGGTATTGACGCGTAGGTTATGGCTGCCATACAGTCTAGCAGCTGTAAAACCAGATCTTTGGAAAAATATTTTAAGAACTTTATAGAAGTAAAGATGTCGTAGAGGAAGAATTTTTAGTTTCCTGAATAGCTCAAAACAAAGATTATCAAGTAGATTACGACAATTATCGAAGTGTAATTTAAAAATCTCTAAAGGGCTACCAGGAGGTAAGTAGCTGGCAATCAAAAAAAGATCGAAGTCTGATGAAAATGAAATTTTCAAAATTAACTGATCAACATCAAAATTGGTATAAGGTGTTAGGTTATTTGAAAGCAGCTCGAGCTGCCTACAAGGAAATCAACTACGAACTGCAATCAGTATTCCCCCGCCTCTGAGCAAACCTGTAGTGTTCACGCAGCGATTTTTACGAAATACATTAAAGGAGGCGCCACTCATGAATTCAGTCGTAAAATGACTGTCTAAAAGCCAAGTTTCTATAAAAATAATAATATCGAAATCAAATGATGAAGATGAAAGGTACAATTTTTTAAATTTAGTTCTCATACCGCCTACGTTTTGATAATATAAAGTATAGTTATGTTTAGAATTTATACCTAAAGATTTGGCGATACTTAATCGTTTTTTGAATGCGATGTTACGGCTGCAGGTATAGATGTCTTCATTGATGAGGCGGGTCTAGCTCGAGGAACATATTCATGTACCAATGTCCCATCAGGCCAGAAGTCAGCAGAAAGAAGCAGATTGAAATAAACATCAGGAGTAAATAGCTTGAATGATGCTATTTCACGAGGTTCATTAAAATTAAACTTGAAGCAATTTATAGATGAAACTGGTATAGCACTTTTGTTGCAAATGTAGCTCAGGATGTCGTTGGCTGTGGTTGTAGAAGAAAGCCTCGATATGAAAATCATCTTGCGAGGACGCCCCTTAACTACCACGAGATTGCCAGATGATGAATTTTGCAGTCCCGATGTACCAGGTGATGAATCCGTACCCGGCAGAAAAGGTGAAGTAGGGACAGGAATACTAACGATCCCAGCAGGTTCAGGAGTTTGCGGGTGACTGGCAGTAAGTTTTGCAACCGGAAGTGATAGTTCCGCAGTAACTCCACAACGCAGGAGCTTGCACTATTTGACATCCACTTTGACAGAAAGTTCAAATGTCCTAGAAATTCATTATATTTTTTCATTAGGGTATTTTTTTGCCTAGGAGGTAGTGGAAAAAAGCTTATGCGCACGAGAAACAGCCCCGATCTGTTTTAAGTAGTGTGAGACTCTTACTCACTAAAAAAAACACCTTTAACCCCTTTTCAACACCAACCGTTTTAGCATTTCTTCAGAGTGGCGTTAATGTCTTTAACGTCTGGGGAACTGCTTTTTCACATTTTTCTTCTAAAACGGGTTTATAATATCTTGTCGGTAAGGCTTGTAGATTGTAGATGTATAGATAGTGAGGTGCAAGTGCACTGCGACCTTTAAAAGATCTTTTGTGCCCCCCATACTACGGCTCTAGCCGATGATATACTCGGTCTAGAGCACTTCCTCCAGTCCAGCTGCTACAGCAAACCGGAGTATCTTGAGTGGATCCAGCGAAGGTAAATCCGTTTCTGATAAGAACTAGGCACCTAGGTGATTTCTTCATTCGTGGATCAGTGCTTTGCCTTCCATAAGAAGGTGCTCTGGTGTTTCTGCGAAGTCTCTGCAGAATCTGCAGTGTCCGTCTTCCTCTATTCCCAGTTTTCCAAGGTTCTCCTTGAGTCGGCAGTGACCCGTTAACATGCCCGCCAAGATTCGAAGTCGATTCTTTCTAATTCTTAAGCAGGCTTTGCTTCTTTTCTGGTTGTATTTCCCCAGAAGTTTTTTTGCCTGTCTTAATTGGGGGATATAGTCCCAATGTTTGGCCCATTTGTTCTCTTCTTCTTTCCTTAAGTCTTCCCGTATTTTGTGGGGTCCTATCGTACAAAAGGGTTCTGGTCCAAGGCACGGCGTGTCTGATCCGTTTCTAGCTAGTTTATCAGCTGTTTCGTTCCCCTCGACTCTTTCATTTCCTGGTACCCAGTGGAGAGTTACTTTGTTTGTTTCTTCCAGTTTGTTGATCCTGGTGAGGCATTCCGATACCAGTTTGGATTTGATCTTGTGCGAAATCAGTGCCTTAATAGCGGCTTGGCTGTCTGACAGTATTGCGATGTCCTGCCCGCGATATTTCCTGTCTACGTTGAATTGCGCACATCTTTCAATCGCGTGAACTTCTGCTTTGAATATACTGGGGAATATTCCCAGTGATTCTGAGTATCTAGCCCTGAGCCTGTACACTCCTGCCCCAGTACTAGTAGATGTTTTCGATTCATCTGTGTACCATTTAATTGTGTGTTGTTTGAATTGGAATTTATCGGATTCGCTGCACCAGTCCCTTTTGTTGCTCAGCTTTGAGTCAAATTTCCTTTTAAAGCAGTATTTCTTGACCATATCATCTCTGGGCCAGTCAAGAAGCGGCACTGCTTGGATAGGGTTACTCGCTCTTTGTTTGCGATGCATGTTTCTTTCCGGTGCCCTCTTTGCTGATTCTCAATATGGTCTGTTTGGTGATTCGCTCTAGCACTTTGAGTAGCGGAAGTATACTCGTACCTACGGTCACTTCTAGTGCTGCTGTGGGACAAGTTCGCATGGCTCCTGTTACGCATATGCAGGCTAATCTTTGCACTTTGTTGAGGGATGTCCTCGCCGTAGTTAGCCTTGTTCTGTTAACCCATGCCACTGCCCCGTAAGTGATGATGGGTCTTACTATCATCAGGTGCATCCTGCATCCCCAGCTTTTTCCTGAAATGTTCCTGCACACACCATAAGTGCTCTCGTGGCTTTGGTTACCACAGAACTCTGTGTGTTCTCTTCAGAGGAGTTTACTGTCTAGTGTTAGACCTAGATACTTGACCTGTTTCTGTGGGTCGACCCTGATCCCTTCCGACAAGATGGGTTGCATACGCTTTAACTGTGTTTTCTTTGTGAAGAATATCACTGTGGTTTTGGTAGGGTTCACTAAGTCCTACCGTTTTACACCACCTCTGTCTAATTCTTAGATCCATTTGAATGATTTCACCTCTCGTTTTTTTCAAATTTCCCTCTTTCGACAATGACTATATCGTCGTCGTACCCCTGGCACGTAATGCCGGAATCTGTCAATTTGTGCAGTAGTTCTTCTACTACTAGGCTCCACATCAAAGGTGATAATACCGGTCCTTGTGGGCAGCCTCTAGTGGTGCTTATTGTGATGGTTTTTTGTCCCACCTCTATCTCAGCAGTCCTAGTTCTTAGCATCTCACACATCAAATTAGTTGTGATGTGATTTACTCCTTTTATTTCGAGACCCCTACTGATTGCTTCATGGGAGGTGTTATTATTATTATGTTAGGGTGGGATTCCCTGTGAATCTGTATATGTTTATAATGTCTATGTTATTCCCCTAATAGTTTCTTTCCCAGGGTAGCTAGCGCTGGGCATATGCCGAGGTGGTGGAGATTGTTCTCCTCTTCCTCTTCATCTCTACAGCTTCTACAGTAATCATTTGCTGGGACTCCCATTGTAGTGGCGTGTCTACCTAACAAACAGTGTCCTGTGATTATTCCTACTGTGAGGCTATGTTCCTTCTATTTAATACAAAATACAAATATTTGGCGCAACAGCTCTTTAAAGTGCCAGGGCCTAGCTTCTCGCAACCACTCATGTTGTGTGCGTTATATTTTTCACACGAATGGAAGGGATCTACAGTTTAATGCCGAATCCGAACGGCGATTTGAGAAGCTTTTTCGTGACAACAATACTCTCGGATGTTTGTCAGACGCTCGCGAGAGGTGGGACCGTGAAAAAACTTTTTGATATTCTCTGGGATTCGAACTTGGAACTTCATGCGTAGTGATCCGACACACTAACCACTTACGCCACGGCACCCACCCAGCCCCTTCTATTTAATGAAAGGAGTTTTTTGGTTTTCTCTGCGTTTAAGAGAGGCCAGATCTTTCTGGTCAATACGCACGTAGACAGTAGCTAGCGCTTCGTTAAACGTATGAAATTTCATCGTTTGTATTGGGGGTGCCGGTACCTCTCTGTTGACAGCTAGAGGTAGTACGGTGCCTTGCTTAGCTGCTCTTGCTTTACAATTGCCTGGAATGTCTGTGTGTCCCGGGACCCAGCACGGAGTGATATTGCATCTATCCACAATCTCGTTAAGAGATTCGCGGCAATGTTTGACCAACTAAGACCTTATTGTTGACCCTAATGCTGTAGGGTCTCACGCCAAGCAACACAAACTTTTTTGATTTAAAATGCCGGTACATTCTTCGAGTAATATTCAGAAACTCGTTATTCGCAGAATTTCTACTAAGCAGTTCACCTCAACTTTAGCTAGAATATTATTCATAATTTTAGAACATTTTGTTCTTCCTAAGATTTTGCCGGCCGCGATATTTGAATCAGGAGATTTTAAAAAAAGCACGAGATGGTCAATAGTATTCAATGACACATTATGCTCCGCAAAGAATGCTCATAATTTTAATTCAGATGTTTTAACATACCTTTCATAATGATTAGCATCAGGGCCGACTTTGCTGAATATTGAACTAACTGATGGCGATGAGGCAATTGCTTTTGCATTAGCTACATGTTTCCTCATTTTAGACTTCTTGACTAACTCGCTCTTACCGCCTATCATCGTTGAATTACACGCACAGCAGTACGATTTTAAAGGATTATCTGTCCTTAATCGTATATGACCTGCTACCTGTGCATGAAGAACGGATGCGTCTGAGTTAGGTTTACGCATAGCTATTAACACGTCATGCTCTTTTGTTTTTACTTTGTAACTCAATTAAGAGTTATCGAGATTGTTTCTTTAATTTCGCTACATTTCGTTCTGGAAGAGAGAAGATTCTCTTTTTTCCCTTTCATCAAATTTTGAACTGAAATTCCCCACGAAAAGGGGAATTCCCCACGAAATAACACTGCACCGAAGTAGTGACGTTGTACATTGAAAATAGTCATTCAGTTGTGTTAACGTGCATATCGTCGAAAATATCGTGGCCAACAAGCACCGTCTGACAACACTCTTCGTCGTTTGGTGTCGCATTTTGTTGAGCACGGGACAGTGGGAGATCGTCGGCATGCCGTTCATCAACGCCCAAGACGTTCCAATGAACTGGTTGAAGCGGTAAGAGAGAGTGTTGCCGAGAATCCACATGTGTCGTATCGTCACCGCGCTCAGCATTTTGGCGCCAGTGGAACCACCCTGCGGCACATTTTGAAGGATGACTTGCATTTGTTTCCATATAAAGTGCAATCGACTCAAAGAATATTGCCGACAGACCGTCCACGTCGCTTGGAATACGACCAAACAGTCGCTCGAAATGGAAAAAATTCTAACATTGACTGGCCACCCAGATCTCCAGATTTGACCCCTCCGGACTTCTTTCTGTGGGGTTATTTGAAAAGCAAAGTGTACGCCAGCAAGCCTCAGACCATTGACGAGCTCAAAGCAAACATTCGTGCCGAAATCATCGCTATACCACCCGAGATGCTCGAAAAAGTGATGGTAAACGCAGTAAAAAGGGCACATATTGCTTTGGTCAATAGAGGCGGCCACTTGATTGATGTTGTATTCAAAAACTTGTCTAAATAAATTATAAAGGGCCAAGTTAAACAAAAATACTTCATACATGGAAATCGGTTTGTATAACAAACTATCATTTTCTTTTATATATATTTTCGATAACAACATATGAATTCCATAATTACTTTCAATTATATAACTTTAACCACATTATTTTCATTTTTTCCTTCACTTTTATTTAAACATTTTTATATTGTATTATATAATTTAATTTTTACATAACTCAAAAAGTCTATTAGTACTGTACCAAAAAGCTCTCCTAGCTTATTTTCAACTTACTTATGATCTTAATGCCAAAAGTTCTTTAATAAGCTCCGCCGAATGGGTATAAATAGCCGACACCGATCGCACATTTTTCACTCTTGTTCAATCAGGAGTTTGGAATGGTAATTAATTAGACGGTACACTACTGTCTTTCGAAAAGCATTCCCAACTTCTTGCGCGATAACCGAGTTTGAAGCGACTGCCATTTCGACGGTATACTACTGTCTTCTGGAAATCGTTTCACACCGGCCTTCCTTTGCTCTACGGTTTTCCCTACATTTTGCCCCTTGGCTGACATTACAGGAGTTTGAGGTGGCAATCAATTCGACGGTACACTACTGTCTTTTGAGAAGCACCCCACACTTTTGCGCGCCATAACCGTGTTTGATGTGAGTACCATTTCGACGGTATACTACTGTCTTCTGGGAATCACATCACACCGGCTATCCTTACGCTCCGAGTTTTGTTTTATTTTGCCCCTTGGCTGACTTTTGCCCCTTGGTTGACTTTTGCCCCTTGGCTGATTATTTATTTGTACAGTTCACTCGCTAAAGAGTTTAAATTGGTGAACAAAATAAAGTCCCAATAGTATTAAAATAAAACAAAGTCTTTTATTGCACCAAAAGAGGTGTATATGGAATCGAACGTCCCCTCGCTCTACTGCTCTACCGACCCATCTACAGCCCGACGAGTAGTCTTTGCTCGCTACATTGGGGCATTGACAATTCCATCGTTATATTTGTTTTTTTTAAGGTTATTCAATATTCATCCTGTAGAGTTCTTTTACATAGGAGGGAAGTTAACCCGACGACACAACCCCCAATCTGGACCACTACCTCTCGTTATACCTAGGGTAGGCTTGTACTAAGCACTCAGCGGTCACCAACGTGAAGGTTGAGAGTAGGAGTTGGTAGACCTAGGCTAAACGCCTTCGTTTTTATATAATCGCATGCACTACCGTTTATCACCACCACTTTCCACTTTTAGTCCATTTAAATAACCGTCTCCTACAGCAGTGACCTTCCTTTTGCGAATATTCGGATCCAGTCTAAAACTAGGCTACATACCAAACACATGGAAAGTGGTCGGGTTAGTCTAATTCCAAAGCCGGCTAAACAGACGGAATAATCGTCCAAATCGTATCGTTTAATCAGCCCCAGTTTCTGCTGAAAACTATGGAGAAAACCGTTGATCACTACATAAGGAATACGTTCCTTATTCTGGATCATTTGCATGCACAACAATTTGCCAACCCGTCAAGTACAGAGAGACTCCTATTCACAGCCTGCTTTTGCAAATCAACAAATCTTTGTGACTTTGTTGACATACAGGGAGCCCTTGACAACATTTCTTATGAAGCAATCAACAAGACTGCGACTAGAAAAGTATCGCACCCCTGATCATAAACTTGATTCTATTCATGCTACAAAGCAGAAAAATAAAACCAGAGTAGGGAGTATTACTGAAAACTATTATAGCTACTAGAGGCTGTCCACCCATGATATACGAGTAAGTATCAAGAGGAAGTCAGTTCAGCAACGTATCTAAAGTAGAGCCTGGCGTACTAGAAAAAGCTCCCGTGCAGCTGAGACAAGCCGTTCTTTGGAGTTTGGCGAAAAAATCATATAGTCACATATTTACGCGAAAGCCCCTTTACACCAAACCAAACAACCAACGCATATGCGAGGAATGGTTTTATCATTTCCGTATAGATCCAGAGGATCTTATTTCTTGCCAAAAGCATCCTCACACTGGCAGAAAACTGAGAGCTCCTTGAATGTTATCGCCTCAACATGCTTACACCAAAGAATTTCTTTATCCAGAATCACTCCTAGATATTTGCGTTCATTGGAAATTCGTATAGTGATGTCTTTTAGCACATGCTGAGTCAGACAAGTTTATGTTCGCTATGAGGAAAATTATGGAGCACTTTTCTCTGAATGGACAGGACGTTTGCTGTCACAAGTTACGAAGAAAAACTTCGAGTTATACCCTCTCCTCCATCTAGTACCCAACACTAGGTATATGTACATGTGGTTTGTGTCAGCCTATTAAAAAATCCGTTCCCCCCTTTTGGTCATTATCTGCATACCTCCAGTCCGAAAGATAACTCTTGAAATCATTTGCGTCCACTGTTGGATTAAAGTGTATATCTTCAGATATACAGGCGAGATGAGACTGTATGTCTCATAATCGGTTAACAACAGCATTCGGCAGGAATGATTAGCACTGATAACCAGAAGCACTGAAACGGAAACGGATGAAGAAATGATTGAATAGCTTGGCATATTTACAAAGCATTCATGCATTCATAGGGTTGGCGGTGATCATCTAGACGTAGACACATCTATAAGCAAGGCTAAGTCGCAAAATCAAATCATCTGCATATCACACTTTACTGCTATAATATCCATGAATTCAGAACTCAAATTATAGTAAAATCATGGGCCACCGATGGTAGACTATTACACAGGAAGAGAGTGATTCAGAAGTCCAAGAGAATTCAGCTAACCCTTACTGTTAAAACGAATCAAGTGTTTTACTACAGAAACATCATCAAATCATCGTTATTGTTTTATATTACCACCTTCAAAGGATATTACCTTGAAAGAACCTCAAAGAACCCCTTAACACAGATTTAGTTCACTCAATAAATTAATTTATTAACCACCGGACATAAAACTATTACAAGACTCTACAATAAACAACAACTAGGGCCAAGTACACGATGAAACCGTGCTCCTCACTGGCTTGGTTAATGTTTAATGCCCTCTCTGTATGCTGAAACTTTTCCCATCAGAATAATAAATCCTCTTTTACGCAGGAACACCTACACCCTATTCAAGACTTTGTCGCTTGAGTGTTATAGCTGCCATCAGACTAATCTAAACTAATATGCTGGAATTAAGGCAAACTTTCCCCCTCCAAAAAGAAGAAAACTTTACAAATTCATTGTCAAGGCCAGTGTGGTCTCATTTGACCAGGAGGACTAAGTACTGTGAAAAGGTTACCCTGTAAGAGTTAAACTAATTACCCGAGTTGAAAGATGTCGTGTTCTGGCGCAGTCCCATCGACCGAAACGCAAACTTCCCCTTTGCTATTGTTTCGGCGCAATCATCCGGACAGGGGTTGTAATTCCAAAGCAATTGACACACAATTATGAAAATGTTGTCAATTTGTTATGGCTCTCTATTTTTGCAGCCAAGGCCGATGGGTTAGTTAGAAATAAAATGACAATTCAAACAAATTGATCAAGTACACGCAATGTTGAGCGTTTTCCTGACCTCGGTTTTGTTGCATTGAACTCTGTCGATTATCATGAACATATTTAAAGCCCTGGAACTGCTAACTAGTTCTTACTAAATATATCATAAATAAGCAATTATCCTTATACTATTTTCTTTTGCACTTAAGTCATGGGACAAATTACACTGGAAAACGTCCCAATCGACATACCCAGGGAAGCAAAATACCTAGGTATTATCCTTGACAAGACGCTAACCTGGAATTCACATCTGAACAAGGTTACTGAGAAAGCGACAAGAGCAATGTCCATGTGCCAGCGCCTACATGGTAAAACTTGGGAACAAAAATCGAAGGTAATATACTGGGCGTACGGTGACATTATTGGCTTGGTGGTCAAGAAAATTACAGCTCAAGACTCAGGAACAGTGGAATAAAATCTATTCCTCTCTAGCTATCACAAAAATACAAATATTTGGCGCAACATCTCTTTAAAGTGCCAGGGCCTAGCTTCTCGCAACCACTCATGTTGTTTGCGTTATATTTTTTCACACGAATGGAAAGGACCTACAGTTTAATGCCGAATCCGAACGGCGATTTGAGAAGCTTTGTCGTGACAACCATACTCTCGGATGTTTGTCAGACGCTCGCGAGATGTGTGACCGTAAAAAACTTGTTTGTGTTTTCTGGGATTCGAACTTGGGACCTCGTGCGTAGTGATTGGACACACTAACCGCTTACGCCACGGCGCCCACAGGTGCAATGAAAACATGCCCATGGTAGCAATGCTTAGCCTCACATCGCTACACTTTGCAGTACAGAAAGAAGTTATGTTAAGTGCTCTTAGGCTGCCCAAGATTGTGGACCTTAAGATCGGCAACCTTAAAGGCCATCTGAAGATTCTAGACTATATTAAAACCACCCTATTCTTAAAATCTCAGATACCATGCTCAAGAAATACTGATTCTGCAGAGAATTCAATGTGGTCATAAGTGACCGCCACACATGGAGGAATGAAGGGCTTGTAGTCTTATCAAACTATCAAACTTGGTACACAGATGGTTCCAAATTGGAAAATGGTAGCACTGGCACAGGAGTTCATGGACCGAGGTTCCAACGTGCAGCAGCGCTTGGGAAATCACCAACAGTATTTCAGGCGGAAATCCATGCAATCGAACTCTCTCATGGGAAGAAGGGTCGAGGCCACCCGTATTTACATAGTCAGGCAGTACGTATGGCTCCGAAATCCTACATGGTAGGATCCAAACTTGCGAGTATATGGGACTGTCTGAATGTACTCGAAGATCTCACATCGAAAAATACATTACTCTGGGCTGGATACCAGATCACGAAGGCTTCGAGGGCAGTGAACGAGGGGCTTTATTGAGCCCCTCTGACTTTTGGAACATTGAGCCACTGAATCTCTGTTGAGGTTTATCAAGAGCCTTAAACATAGCCCGTGCAGCTCATGATTAAATCATTTCCTCCATGTATCGCTAGACTTACAATTTTAAGGATGAACTTACTTACTTATGTCCTGTATACCCTTGTGGGTCCTAGGGCCTCGACTACGCCTACGCACCATAGTGTACGGTTTCTGATAATGTGTCTCAGCTTTCCCCAACTGCCGCGTCTCCTTCTCGACTGTTCTGGGCAACGTCCTCCTCGGACCGCCAGGTCTTCTGCCATTCAGAGTTAACGGATTGCATTGCATGGCATGGTTCGCTATGGAACTGTCACCCTTTCGGAATGTGTGTCCAATCCACTGCCACTTCCGTCGTTGGATGGTTGTGCCTATTGGTTCCTGACCCGTTCTCTCGTAAAGGTGTTCGTTAGAGATACGATTGGGCCAGAAAATCCTTTGCAGCGTTTGCAGCTTCCTGGTGATAGTAGTGGTTACTCTCCACGTGTTGCATCCATATAACAGCACGGATTCAACGTTGGAGCGGAACAGTCTTAGCTTGGTGTTCAAACTGATTGCATTGCTTCGCCATATTTTGGACAACATCCTGAACGCGGACTTTGGCTACATTCAATAGACAATACTTCCAAGATACTGGAAATCATCTACGCTTTCTACCGGTTGGCCAACAATGCATATTTGAGCCGATGAACAGCAGGTGAAGTGGCGATCGATATTCAACGCACGGTTCGATGATAATGCGCAGGGTGTTGATGTGATGATGTCGACAGAGGACGATCTAGAGCAGTAACCTGCTTGTTGGGCATCGAGTATGTCTTCGAGATGTTGTTTGATTCGCTCCAGGATGATTTTAGCTATTATCTTAGCTATAGTAGGCAGCACGCAGATAACCCTTCAGTCTCATTTGAATAAATTAATTGATGAAGATTAAGCGGGTAGTTTTAATACTCAACAAAACATTAGAGGGAGCATATCGCTGGCGAATACACAGTTTAAAACCGCAGCAAAATTATCTTTCCATCTCTTGAGCTGGTCCTCATCCAAAATGAGCAAGGAGCCGTCTACGGTTTTTACTGGGTGTTGGCTGGGGCTGCGACCACCTGTCACCACCTTTGGTGATTCTGTTGACGCTCCCGCTGCCGCACCTCCGTGCTGCTTCTTCTGCTTCTGTAGCCAGCGCATTGATACAGTTGCGCCCATCACGTCGCACGCTACGCTGAACTTCTCTCATCTTCATGCGATATAGGGACTCTAGCTCGCTTCTCCCTGTTGCTGGAGTAGCTGCAACGCGAGCTTTCAGCTGTTTTCGTTTGTCAATCTGTCTCCAGGTATCCTCGGAGAGCCACGCCCTATGTCTTCCCTGCAATCGACCGACAATTCTTTCAGCAGCAAATGTGAAAACATTTTTCACAGCACACCAATGGTCTTGGATGGTTGTGGAAAGTGCGCTACTGATCGATTCCAGACCTTGTAAAAGGTGCTCCCTTAATTGTTGGCGCACTGAGGGATCATTAAGTCTATCGATGTTGAACCTGGGCATTCTTGTGTTGTCGTGGGATCTTTGAACTGCAGCAGTGCGTAGTTGGAGCGTAGCTATAATAAGGTGATGATCTCGTACTATCCTCACATCTGCCCCTCACCTATTTCGGACGTCCAGGAGACTACTTCTAAAGCGGCGGCTGATAGCAAAATGGTCAATTTGGTTGGAGGTTGCTTGCCTATCATTGGAAACCCAGCTGTCTTTGTGGCGGGTATTGTGCTCACAAGGCGGTTGGCATTGCATAATTCCACAAACCTTTCGCCGTTGTCATTGCGGTTGCCTAGTCCATTCTTTCCGATTACATGTTTGAGCCCTTCGTTGTCGTTGCCTACCTTGGCATTCAAATCCCCCATCACTATGACAATGTCTCTATTTGATGTTGTGTTGAAGACGGCACTTAAGAGATTGTAGAAGCTCTCCTTTTGGTCCTCAGACGAGCCATTCGCTTGGGCATAACACTGTTTGATGGTGAGGCATCGTACTATAGTCCGGAACCTGGTCGTAATAATCCTATCACCATGAGGTAGCGTGTTGTTGTTGTTAGCAGTAGTCTGACTCCATATTAACGCGATCTTCCGGATGGTCTTCCAGAATAGGTACTCGCCCGATTCTAATCGTCTGATTTCACTTACCCCCTAAATGCCCGGTTTATATCGCATGAATTCTTTTTCCAATTGAAGGAATCTGGCATTGTAAGGACCTTCGCTTCCCGAGTCGAGGAGCGTCTTTACATTCCAGAAACCTATCCTTGTTCGGGTACAATATCTAAAATTCGTCAACATGTGATCATTCTATCCGAGGCATAGTGTCGGTTTCTGTAGCGGTCGGTTTTCAATAACGCAGGTTGCTGGCCCAGGTTACCTAGTCTAGAATCAAGGCCCTAAACAACCCGCACTTACAATTTTAGCCTACACGCATAAGGGTTTATACGTATAGTTGCCCGGGGACCACGACTAGGAGGTAAAGTAAGCACTTCATCACGAACTTGATTGTTGCGCTACTGGCCCAAGCCAAGTTTTGGGCAGTCAGCAGTTTCCCGATAAATCGCAATGCAGATCCCCAAATGGCTAGTCAAACGGTAGTGCATGCGATCATATGAAAACACAAGCGTTTTGACTCAGCTGAGGCCTACCAACTCCTACTCGCAACCTCCACGCGGTGACAGCCGGGTGCCTATTGCCTTAATCCAAGAAATGGGTAACCAAGCCCGTTTGGCGGATTCTTGGTGGCAGCAGATGAGAGAGGGGGGAAGAGTGCTTTTCTCACTAGAGCACTTCTTCCTGTTCCAGGCGGCAGCGGACGAATTCCCTAGACGGAGTCAACGGTGGCGTCTATAGTTCCAGTTATGTTGAACTTAGTGAATATCTTGCGCGAGCTGCTTCGACGTATTCGGATCACAGGTCGGTAAGGAATTTCCAAAGTTGGTCAGGACATTGGAATAGAGATGGTGGCGGAGGAGCCCTTAATGGGCCAACGGCAGCGCTCATACTCCCGCAGTGGACTACTGGCACCGGTGTACCCGGCCCCTCGTCCTAGGGGAATAATTAAGGAACTGGCCCTCCAGGTTGGGGGTTGTGCCGTCTGGGTAACTTCCCTACCACGTAAAAAGCGCATGGTTCCGAAACAACCAAAAGCCTCGGATAAGGATGACTCAACTAATGACGACCCCAGCAAACGAAATAAGGACAACGACCTTCGGATCCGTACGTGGAATGTTCTGTCCCTTTACAGACCACGTGCAGCCGAACCGCCATCCAGGAAGTGCGATGGGATGGGCCGGGCAAAAAGATGATGAAAAACTGTGACATCTACTACGGTGATTGCTATAGAGGCAATGGGCAACGCTTATTCGGATGCGGATTTGTCATACGCGACAGACTAAGGCAAGAAGTCTTAAGCTTCCGACACGTGAGCGAGCGTATTATGACTATCCGGATCAAGGCTAAATTCGCTAACATAAGCCTAATATATGTTAATGCCCCCAAGGAAGAAAAGGACCCTGCCACCAAAGAGTGTTTCTACGAGCTCCTCGACAAAACATACGAGCAATGTCCTAAATACGACGTTAAAATCGTATTGGGCGATTTTAACGCCAAAATAGGAAAGGAGGACATCCTTGTAGGGCAGTCGGTAATCATAGCCTACACGACACCACGTCTGAAAACGGACTAAGGCTAATTGATTTCGCTGTGGAGCGAAATGTCACCATAGCAAGCACATGGCTTCCTCATCTCGATATTCATAAGCAGACATGGCGGTCCAATGATCATGTCACGATCAACCAAATTGATCATATTGCGATCGACGCAAGGCATGCCTCCAGTATTCTGGATGTCAGGACCTTCCGAGCGGCCAACATAGACTCGGATCATTACCTTGTTGTAGCCAAGGTACGAATGCGGATATCCCAATCTGAGCAACAAAGAAGAATTACTGTGAGAAAATTTAACGTTGAAAAGCTACAATCGCAAGAGACCGCCAGATTCTTCGCTGAACGCGTATCCCGAAATCTCTCAATCACCCGTATGCCGCCAGCATCAAGTGCCGAAGACCAACATGCCATCAGAAATGCCGCGACTGATGTGCTGGGTCTCGCTCGCCCACCACCGCGAAACCCCTGGTTTGACGAAGAATGCCGGCGAGTGCATGCAGCAAAACAAGAGGCATACAAAGAGGCGCTGCAAAGGAAGACGAGAGCTGCTCGCGAGCTCTACGAGCAAAAGAGACGGGAAGAACATCGGCTTCTCCAAAAGAAGAAGAAAGAGCATGAGAAGCGCGCGTTTGAGAATATCGAGAGTCTATACTCCAGGAACAATGTACGGAAGTTTTATCAAAAGCTAAAAAGAACGTGTCAGAGAAGCAATACCCGTACAGAAACCTGTAGAGATGAAAATGGAAACCTCGTAGTAGAATCACAGTCGGTGCTGAGAATATGGAATAACTACTTCTGCAGACTGTATAACGACGACGAAGACCAACATCCCGCTGTCAGACAGAATGAACCATTCAACATAGACGATGATAGTCAAAATTTCCGTCCACCTGACCAAAACGAAGTGAGGATAGCAATATCCAAGCTAAAATCCAACAAGGCTGCTGGAACTGACGGCTTAGCGGCCGAACTTTTGAAGGCAGCTGGGGATGAATTGGTAGAGTGCATACACCAACTCATCTCTAAAATATGGTCAGACGAGTGTATGCCTGATGAATGGAATATCAGCATCGTTTGCCCGATCCACAAGAAAGGAGACCCCCTCAACTGCGCCGATTATAGAGGCATCAGTGTCCTCAACATCGCATACAAGATCTTTTCTGCGATATTGTGTGAACGCCTGAAACCTTTTATCAACAGCCTGATTGGACCCTATCAGTGCGGTTTCAGGCCAGGAAAGTCCACCATCGACCAAATCTTCACACTTCGACAGATCCTGGAGAAAACCCAAGAATTTTAAATCGATACTCACCACCTCTTTATCGATTTCAAGGCCGCCTATTATAGCATCTATAGAAAAGAGCTTTATAGAGCCATGTCTAGTTTTGACATCCCTGCCAAACTTGTCCGTCTGTGCAGGCTGACGATGGAGAACGCTCGCTGCTCCATCAGAGCGGTAATGACCTCACCGAGACCTTTGATGTCAAAAAAGGCTTTAGACAAGGTGACGCGCTGTCATGTGACTTCTTCAATATTGTACTTGAACGGATTGTGTGGAACTCACAAGCCAACACCGGAGGCACAATCTATTACAATTCTGTACAACTGCTTGCATACGCCGACGATATAGACATTATCGGAAGAACTCGGCGGGCTGTCACCGGTGCTTTTGCAAGCATTGAGGCGGAAGCGGCCAAAATGGGTTTAGCGATAAACGAGGGCAAAACCAAGTATATGCTGTCAACTAGAAGGGAAAACCAACACCGACGAATTGGACAAAACGTCACCGTGGGCAGCTATAACTTCGAGGTAGTAAGGGACTTTGTCTACCTTGGCTCTGCTATAAATTCTACTAACAAAATCAGTGCAGAAATCAAGCGAAGAATAACTCTTGCCAATCGCTGTTTTTTTGGGCTTATAATGCAATTTAACAGTAAAGCCCTATCTCGAACCACTAAGGAGACTCTATATAAGACCTTGATCATCCCAGTCCTGCTTTACAGCGCTGAAACATGGACTTTATTAAAAGAGGATGAAGATATCCTTGGTCGCTTCGAGAGAAAAATTCTTCGTAAGATTTTCGGTCCCGTTTGCGTTGATGAAGAAGATCAAGAAGATTCAATCACGAACTATACGAGCTGTACAGCGACATCGACCTAGTCAAAAAACTGCGTATTGGAGGTTTGAGATGGCTAGGACATGTAGAGCGAATGGACACCAACGCTCCGGCCCGCAGAGTCTTCGAATCTAACCCCGAGGGACGACGCAGTAGAGGAAATCATCGCCGTAGGTGGCGCGCACAAGTTCAAGGGGACCTCGACCAACTTGGAGTGCGCAACTGGAGGCAATTAGCTAAAGACCGAGCTAAATGGAGAGGCTTGTTGGTTGAGGCCCAGGTTCACCCCGAACTGTAGCGCCACCTAAGTAAGTAAGTAAGACCCCAAATGGTTTGTATATGCAGTTCTCAAAAGCGCGACAATTCGGCACAAATTTAGAGGCAACTAAAATGCCTTCCACCGCTCAGGTACGCCTTTCTTGACAGCAGGTCGAAAAGTTTTTCTACGCCAAAAGAAAAACATAGCAATGGAACTTATTGACAGTGGATAAATGCCTAAGATATGGGTGCATCCATTGTGGCTTCATTTGAACTCGTCAACAACAGTTGCATTCAACAAAAATTGTGAAATAGCCTGGATAAATATTACCTCTAGTTTTTCGTATCGAAGAGCTCAGCATCCCACCTTTAAATCTGCAGCACTATGGACATTTTTCTGGTCTAAATGTACCTCATCGGAGACCACTCCTTTCCAACCAACCTTTAAATTTAAAGTCACTCTCAAAGAATAGACACATTTAGATAAATATCAGACGTATCCATTAACAACCCTTAGCAACAAAAAAACGAAACACGAAAATGATTCGTAGAAACTGCTAAAAAAAGGAAAAGAATATCTGCCCAAACTCTCGCAAAACCCTTCTACCTCTTTACCGCACCTAAAAAAAAAAGCGGAACTAGCAAACTCAAATACCCTCATTTCAAACATTTGCAGAGAACCCATGAATAGCTCCTACCCTTTTCTTTTTAGCATTCCTTCCGTTACTCGGTAATTAGAGTTCCTGTTTTTCTTGTCCTTTTTTTATACTTTTAATTACTGGTCTGTGAAAGCTCATTGCGTAACTGTTATCCAAACGAAACTTATCCAAAAGGATACACTATTACATTCCAACGACACACGAGGCGTCGACAATTCAAATCACTTGATTACCCCCTTTTCTCGGAGGATCATTGTTAGCGCAGAGTTTTTTTTTTTTTTTTTTTTCCAGGACCCACCCAAGGTGCTGGGATTCGCTTGAAACCGCTTGCATCTTGAAGGTTGTTGTAAGATGGGATAAAAATGAAAAGGAGTCGCGCTGTCCAGGTGAATGGAAGTGACATCGAGACGTGACTTCATTAGAAGCAGAAATAAGTTTGCACAACTGTGCTGTACACATTGTTTGCCTCACTGGGTGGGTCAAGGTAGCGTGCGAAAGCCAACAGTCTGTCACTAATGAGGGATTCAGTGCACATAGAAACAAATCTAATTTATAAATGGATACAGTCCACTGTTTGTGACATGAATATCAGAACACAAAAGGAGCTTCCCTCGGAATGTGACCGTCTGGGAAGGTGGCAGTTTGCATGTTTAAAATAAGCTTTAACGTCCGGTTGCCAGAACACCTTAAGGAGCATCTTTTGGAGGAGATCTTTCATATTCTCTCACTTTTCTGCAAATTCATTTGTTGCTTTGGTTTTCTTCAAGCTTCTTAATATATGGTATATATATACATATGTTAGGGCAATCTAAATTCCCATAATGCAGACTACACTCTGATACTGAATCTACATTTTTCTATGTAGTTAGGTTTGGACCAGTCAGGCAGCAAAAAGTACGTAGTAAAATGTTATGCAAGTTCGAGTACACATTCTAGCGATTCGTATTATACGATTCTAGGAACTCACTCAAATCAGAGAGTCTATCACCATTAGGGTAAGCGAGTACAACATTACATCAAATTCGACGCTAGGCTCGCTTACAGGGAACACCTTCAAAGATCGTGCAATAAGGCTACTCAGTCTCATCCAGAATAATGCTGAATATTCGAATACCAAGACAACAACCAGAGTAGGCTACTTCTGTTAAGGGTGGTGTAGTCCATAATGTATGCGTCATCAATTTGGGCAACGAGAAGTAAGTCTTACAGGCGATCAAATCCGTCAACCGATTATGCGCGCTGAGGGTGTGCTGTGCATTTCGGAACGTGTCAGATGTGCAACAATGCTACCAGCAGATATCTCAGGTAGCGACCAGTTTGGAGTCGTTACATTGCTAACAAAAGCACAACTCCCAGCTCAAAACAGAAAATATTTTCCGCGATAGCAAAATTGGTTCTTTTATGCCCAAGTGTGGGGTTTCCCCGTTTTGAGGAAGTGGAATGGTTTCTTCGATATTTCCGAAAGCGAATTATTCACCTACCAATTGCACGCCTAACTATAGATATGTTACGTTTATAGACTGGAATCTCCTCTTTGCTCTACGACTGCACTTTGAATGGCTAAAGTAGCAGAGATGTAACACGACAGGCTTTTCAATTTCATTAATATTTGTCTTATGTCTAATAGCTTCGGAGAAAATGAATGCTAATGTTAGGGGTTTCAACCCCCATATTTCCTTAATTATTGACAGAAGAGCCCCAAAATTGGGTGTGAAGCTGTTCTAACCAAAGACCAATAAATACATAGCAATAAAACGCAATTAAACGCTGGGGCACTTTTTACATGCTTAACCGGACAGACCCTTTAACGCACTATTGTCATCAATAGGACGAGACAGATACGAGATGTGTTAACGATGCTCGGAATTCACAACTTGGAATGTACTACTCGCAAGTAAGATTTAGTCATACGAACAAGAGCCACCCCTAACTGTGAAGAAATACGCGACATTGTGGTCGAAGAAGTCAGTGAGGTGGTCAAATACTCCAAAAATACAAAAGCGGTTGAGCCCGACGAGATTCCCTCTGAGTTCTGGAAAAAGATGGGAGATATCGGGTTCAAATGGCTCAGAATTCTTATCTCCAAATTTATGAGAAGGTCATCCAATGCCGAATCAATGGAGGGAAAGCCACCTTCTCCCTGTATACAAAGGGAAGGGTGATAACTACCGTTCGATCAAGCTGATGTCACACACCATGAAGTTCGTTGAGTGGGTATAGGTGACCGACTGCGAAAAATAATACGGTTATCTGATGATCAGTATGGGTTTGTCGCGGGTAAATCAACCACAGATGCAATCCAAATTATAGGATCATAATGGGAAAGCATCGCGATTCCTTAAAGGATTTGGAGATTGTATTGGCTGACTTTGAAAGGCATTCGACGGAGAACCACGAGATCTGATATGGGTGGGGCTAAGACATCGAGGGGTTCCAGAAACCTATGTAGAGATGATCATGAATATAGACGAAGGAGCAAAGACAAGAGTAAGATGTCCCGCTGGAGTAACCGAAGAGTTTCCAATCAAAGTAGGGGTACACCGGGGAAGCGTCTTAAGTCCTTGACTTTCTGCTTAAAGGTCAAGTGGCGGACCACAAGGTACATCAGTTGATCTTTGCTGACGATGGAGCCATCGTAAGTGAGGATTCCACATCCCTGCAACAAGCACTTGATGTGTGGGTAGACGTTTTGGAGGGAAATGGGTATCGCATTAGTTCAAAAAATTCAGAGTACTTGTGCTGCCCGTTCTCTGATCCACTCAGGCGTATTTCAGACATTTATTTGAATGGAACAGTGCTTCCCAAGTCCAAAAATCTGGGATCAATGAACAATAGCAAAGCAACTTGTGATGACGACATCAATCATCGCGTAAGCGTAGGGTGGATGAAGTGGCGAGAAAACTCAGCTATCTTCTGTGACCGAAAAATGTCCCCTAAGTTGAAAGGAAGGATCTACACCATAGTTGTGCGCCAGAGCTCACATACGGTTCAAAATGTTGAACGATGTACAAAAAATATGAGAGTAAATTAACGGCATTATTTGAACCCTGTTAAAGAGGCAATATCAATGAACGTTCCAAAGAAATCGCGAGGCAGGAGGGGCAGGTCTATAAGCGCCTGGATCAGACAAATGCGACGACATCGGCATTTCATTGGCCTTAGTAACCGAGTGATCCAAGATCGGCAGGCCTGCCGATATTTTCTGATATCAAATAGGCGAACCCCACAGGCGGATCAGTAGAAATGCGGTGAAGTGGGGGGGTAATGATCCCTTGTTTTTGGATTACAACCTCGCCGGTGAGCTGATCGCATGGCATGTCAAATCTAAAAAAAAATAAAAAATAATGATCTTTTATTACCAGATCTTCAGAGGAATGAATTAATGAATTTGATCGCTGAAATAAAGTTAGTCTATCCCAGAGATCTCAGATATAAAGCATTTCTGCTTTCTCTTAGTGGAACGCAGAGTTTCGACTGTAAAAAAAAAACCGGACTTAACCCATTCCCATAACATCGAGACCCAAGATAGCAGAGAAAGTGCTCATTGGCATCTTCGCTTATGAAACAAGACTCACACGTAGGTTTTGCAATGATTCACAAGTTGAACAATTAATGACCATATGCAGTGTGTACTATGATCAGCCCATATCATATCATCATAGTTCTGCAGTTCTTCTTATTCAGATTGAAAAGGAATTTTGAAGTGCTTTTATGAGGCGTTTTCAAAGAAAATACTTGCAAATAATCAAGACCATTTCTGGTGTTGTGCGGAGCTCATTTGAGAGTCAATCCAGTACAGGCTGTTTGAAAAAAAAGCACGAATTGTCAATTTGGAACTTAGAGGAACGATTTCTGAACCTTCTATCGAGAGTGCGTCAGATTTAGATTAGATTAGATTACATATTTTTATTTCTTAATTAATTAATTCAATACATAAAATGTTTACATTGTAATTACTTAAATTAGAATGAGTAGAGAAATAATAATGACATTTTATATTTAAAAAGAAAAAATAGAATTAAATGCCACTTCAAAAGGCTTATCAAATATATATTATAATAATGGGTGGGGTAACCCTTAAGTGTAGCTAACACTAACGAGGAAAAGAAAATGCAATTAAAAAAATTAAATTTATATTAAAGCAGGACAGATTGAAGAAGAGTACAAATTTAAATGAAATTATCAAACCAGAAAAAATTAAATCAAGAAAAAAACTATAAAAAAAACGAAAAGGAAAAATCATATCACCAGAATACCAGAAATGCCTATGCTTGAACACTAAGAAGCGATTCCATATTAACTAGATTTATACTTAACAGCCAGTGTTTTTAGATGCCTGGCAAACACAGCTGGTAGCCTTAGTTGCCTGACTGAAAGCGGAAGCTTGTTAAATAGGCGACATGAAGCCACAGTGTAGAAATTTCGAAAAGCTGTGGTTCTAAAATTAGGCACAGTGACAAGATTCATGACATTACCACGCAAATTATGATTGTCAAGTATTCTAAAATTTAGATTGCCTGATCTGATGAAAAATATCTTTAGTACCTTAAAACAGTACAAATGACGTACAGGTAGAATATTCAAATCTTGAAATAATGGAAAACTATAATGCATACGATTTTTTTTGCAAGGTTTTCTTACAATATGTTTTTGTAAAATCAGTAAAGGCTCAATTTTGTTGAAATAAACTCCTCCCCAGCAGCAAATTCCATACTGCGATTTGGAGTCGAAGATACTGTAATAAATTATCTTTAAAAGGTTAGGAGAGCAGTAAAAAAAATTTCTCAGAGTAGCACGAAAATATTGTCTCAAAGCATCAGTGTGGCTAGCAAAACACATCTTAGAGTCAATGATGAGCCCTAAATATTTAAAGTTATCAACTTTCTCGACTCGAAAACAATTTTCGTTACAATTTATACTGCTACAAAAAGTGTACGAGGGAAAACTAGAGTTACAAGAGCAGCTCGAAAGTTTAAACTTTTGACATTCAGGTGCGTGGTAGAAAAAATCAGCCTCCAAATTACTATGTGCTGACAGATTGAGAAACATATCATTTGTTTTAAAACTTATCACCAACTTATGTTCTGCAAACCAGATTCTTAATAAATTAAAATCATAATTTATGTCAGAAATTAAATTTAATATACTGTCTGAGCCATAAGCACAACCGACATCATCTGCAAAAGCTGTAAGTATGCCTCTGAAACGTAACTCAAAAAGAGAGTTGATGTAAACTAGAAACAGAATGGGCGCCAAGACAGAGCCTTGGGGTACCCCCAGATTTATAAACCTAGTTTCACTTCTGAAGTCATCAATTTTCACTCTTTGAGGTCTATTAGACAGATAAGATCTGAACCAGTCCGACATGAAACCTCGAAAACCATGTCAAAAGCTTTGGCAATATCTACAAAAAGCCCAGCTGTTAACTTTTTACTATCTAGGTTATTAAGTATTTGCGAACAGAAATGTAAAAGAGCTTTTTCCGTAGATTTACCTTTTTGAAAACCATATTGGGCTGAACTGAAAAAGTTAGTATTATTTAAAAATAAAACAACTCTACTTTTCACTGCTTTTTCAAAAATTTTGCTAAACGAAGGAAGAAGCGAGATGGGTCTGTAATTGCTTATATCCTCAGCCGCCCCTTTTTTAAAAAGTGGCATGATATCTGCGCTTTTAAGCGCTTCAGGAAACTCCCCTGACAAAATACTTTTATTAAAGATATGTGCTAATACATCTACTATGAAACACGCAATATTTTTTATCAAACGATTTGATACGCCATCAAAACCTCTAGAGTTAGAATTTTTTAAGGTACCAATCATTTTTAAGAGCTCAAAACCTGTTATAGAATCAAAAAAAAAAAGAACTTTCCTGAGAAGATTCTCTTACATTATTCAAGCAACTACATAGTCTACAAATAGGCAAGGTTGGATGGGGCTTCAAGGATTCAGCAATAGTAGCAAAGTAGTTATTAAATTTATCGGCTATGACTTTCTTATCCGAAATTACTGAATTGTCAACATTGATATTAAAAGACATTTTTGAAGAAGAGGATATATTCAAAAACTATTAATTATCTGCCATTCACTACGAAGGTTACCTTTGGCTAAATTAAATTTATTGCGGTAAAAACTGTCACGACATAGTGGAATATCCCTTTTTAGCTCCGAACACAGTTTCTTATATCTTTTTTTTTAAATTACGATTCTGTGGATGTGCTGCACACTTTACTCTGAGCTTATTCTTATGAAAAACTTTTTTTAATAAAGAGGTGGAAATCCAAGGCTTTAGCCTCTTTAATGGTTTTATTAAAAATAACTTGTTGGTAGAAATCTCAATGTGCTTAGAAAGAGTTCCTATGAAAAGGTCGTACGAATTAGAAGCACTGTTTTCTGAGTAAACATCTTCCCAAAGTTCAAAACAGAGAGATGTTTGGAGTTTAGCGAAGTCAATTTTAGTAACCATGTTATGAGAACTAGAATCTACTCTTTTTTAGCCATAGAGATGTCCACCAATAAACCGGTCATTGCGTGGTCAGTGATACTCAGATCGAAAATGCACTTTTCACAAGAATTTAGGGAAATATGAGAAAACTGGACATATATATGGTCTAAGCATTTACCCGAAATCAATCTAGTTGGTTCGTTAATTAACGAGGCAAACCCATGAGAAGCCAGTAAAGATAAATAAGTAGAACAAAAATCGCTGTTTTCTAAAATATCTAAATTCAAATCACCCAAAATTATCAGATTTTTCGATTTCTCATTATCTAAAAGATTAGAAAATTCTTCCATAAAAACTGAAGCACTGTATCTATGAAGACGATAGACACATAATATTACATAGACTTCATTAATATTTTTAAAAGATAATTTCAAAATATCGGCACTTAAGAAATTTAAACATGAGCTAACACAATCATAATCAGGCTTCACAAAACAACCAACACCGCCAGCTACGTAGTTTTCATTTGTTTCGGCAAAAAAATTAAATCCCGGTAAGCTGTAATCATTTACTTCAAATTCGTAAATCGAAATCTCTGAAACAAAAACAAAATCGGAAACGCAAACAAAGGTGTTCAAGTGAGATACAAGAGATGCAAAATTCTCTCTCAAGCTTCTGATATTCTGGTGAATGCAGAAAATGTTGTTATTACAGTAAGAGCTGGATATAAATACATTCTCACAATTATTACAGTTGAGATCGGAGGTAAGAATAACATCATCAATTAGGCCAATTTCGCAATTCATTTAAAGAAAATGTAAAACAAAAATTAAAAAAGAAGTTTAAGATCATTAAAAGACCTAATTGGGATGGCAATGCTACCTTCAACCTTTCTCATACAAATTTTGTTGTTTTTAAACCACACATATTTATACCCTTTCTCTTTTTTTACCGCCTTCGCCTGCAACAACAACGCCTGTGTGTATTTCGTAAGAGCGTCGTTGATGTAAACTTCTGTGCGTTTGCCACTGCCGCTGCTGCTGCTGCTGCTGCTCCCGCTCCCAAGTACGGAGGCGTTGAGACTTTTCTTTTTCTTCATTTTCTCCTTCATTATGCGTTGCTTAAGAGACCACTCCGAAAATTGTAGACAGATGATCCGTTTACTTGAAGAGAGAGCATTCTCATCGAAATTTTTCTTTGTTTTGACTTCTTTCAAATAGCATTTTTTAATTTGACTCTCTTCAACAACCACTCCCAATGCCTCTCGAAAAATTTGTTGAGCTACACTTTTAGAGTTGCTTTCATCAACATTTGGTACTCCAACAATCTCTATACTATTCTGCAGTCCAATTTGCTGTTGCCAGTTTATTCTACTTTTAAGACTATGGATTTTATTTTTGAGTTAGGCGAACCCCACAGGCGGATCAGTAGAAATGCGGTGAAGTGGGAGGGTTGTGATCCCTAGTTTTCGGATCATAACCTCGCTGATAAAAGGAAGAAGAAGAAGGATTTTATTTTTGAGTTCAGCATTCTCTTCCCGCAACGATGTCAAAGATTGTAGAAACTCTTTATTTAGTTTCTCCAAATTCGCCAATTTCTCGTAAATCATCTGCAGCGTGCAGTTGCCTACGCTTTCACCAGAGACCGACAAGGAAGTCACCGATGACTGAGAGGTTTTTCTATTTAACAAGTTGGAAACAGATCCACTATGCTTCTTCACTTCAGGCTGCTTGTTCTTGGTTAGTGACGATTCAGGCAAATGAAGAGATCGGCGCCTTAGAACATCACACTTGTCACAACACAAGATATTCCATTGCCTCGAATAAGGCAAACACTTTTCATTTCAAAACCTGTTTAGTTTGTTCTTTCATACTAGAACATTATTTGAGTGGTTTGTGGTAGTCTCTGCAGCCACTGCCATCTCTCATCAATTGCCTGGCTTGTCACTCAAAGTATGGAAAAATAACTTTTGCCTGAAAGACAGTAGCCATTTTGCCCAAATCGCAGTAGAAAGTGATCTCATTGTCCAAAAAGCCAGACAGTTTTAATAGTGGACGAGTCGCCAGTGTACATAATACATAAGTGAAATCCTGGAGAAATAAATTTGAATTTTCCCATTTGCATTGGTATACGAGTATGTGAAAAATAGTCTGATCATCAAAGCAGGTTTCAGACGCCACCTAGTACCGAAAGCTATTCGACATTGCGAACGACGGCCGAGAACTTGCGTAGATTTCAGCTGAGTGTGCTCACTGCGATGCAATAAATTTCAACTCCGTTGCTTGTATGAATTTTCTTCTCGGATACCTTAAATGACTTAGCCTTGACTTGTTTTCCCTTTCGTTTTTAGCACTATAATATATGGAGGTTTAGATGGAAGGCATACGGGGCATTACGGGCAACTGAAAGACCGATAAAGCCCCCAGAATATGAACACCTATATTCACCTTTTCAGATGCAGGTACTCTACGTATACCGATTGCTAGCTGCAAACTCCAATTTAATCTGGATGCTATCGAAAGAGTAAATCTTCAGTGGACAAATAGAATAACATGCCTAACGAAAAAGATGTGTTCCAAGCTGAAAAGAGTGCTTTTCTCACTAGAGCACTTCTTCCTGTTCCAGGCGGCAGCGGACGAATTCCCTAGACGGAGTCAACGGTGGCGTCTATAGTTCCAGTTAGGTTGAACTTAGTGAATACCTTGCGCGAGCTGCTTCGACGTATTCGGATCACAGGTCGGTAAGGAATTTCCAATGTTGGTCAGGACATTGGAATAGAGATGGTGGCGGAGGAGCCCTTAATGGGCCAACGGCAGCGCTCATACTTCCGTAGTGGACTACTGGCACCGGTGTACCCGGCCCCTCGTCCTAGGGGAATAATTAAGGAACTGGCCCTCCAGGTTGGGGGTTGTGCCGTCGGGGTAACTTCCCTACCACGTAAAAAACGCATGGTTCCGAAACAACCAAAAGCCTCGGATAAGGATGACCCAACTAATGACGACCCCAGCAAACGAAATAAGGACAACGACCTTCGGATCTGTACGTGGAACGTTCTGTCCCTTTACAGACCACGTGCAGCCGAACAACTAGCAGAGGCCCTAGACTGCTATAAAGCAGATATTACCGCCATCCAGGAAGTGCGATGGGATGGGCCAGGCAAAAAGAAGATGAAAAACTGTGACATCTACTACGGTGATTGCTACAGAGGCAACAGGCAACGCTTATTCGGATGCGGATTTGTCATACGCGGCAGACTTAGGCAAGAAGTCTTAAGCTTCCGACACGTGAGCGAGCGTATTATGACTATCCGGATCAAGGCTAAATTCGCTAACATAAGCCTAATATGTGTTCATGCCCCCACAGAAGAAAAGGACCCTGCCTCCAAAGAGTGTTTCTACGAGCTCCTCGACAAAACATACGAGCAATGTCCTAAATACGACGTTAAGATCGTATTGAGCGATTTTAACGCCAAAATAGGAAAGGAGGACGTCTTCGGTAGAGCAGTCGGTAAGCATAGCCTACACGACACCACGTCTGATAACGGACTAAGGCTAATTGATTTCGCTGTGGAGCGAAATGTCACCATAGCAAGCACATGGTTTCCTCATCTCGACATTCATAAGCAGACATGGCGGTCCAATGATCATGTCACGATCAACCAAATTGATCATATTGCGATCGACGCAAGGCATGCCTCCAGTATTCTGGATGTCCGGACCTTCCGAGCGGCCAACATAGACTCGGATCATTACCTCGTTGTAGCCAAGGTACGAATGCGGATATCCCAATCTGAGCAACAAAGAAGAATCACTGTGAGAAAATTTAACGTCGAAAAGCTACAATCGCAAGAGACCGCCAGACTCTTCGCTGAACGCGTATCCCGAAATCTCTCAATCACCCCTTTGCCGCCAGCATCAAGTACCGAAGACCAGTGGCAACGCTGCCAACATGCCATCAGAAACGCCGCGACTGATGTGCTGGGTTTCGCTCGACCACCACCGCGAAACCCCTGGTTTGACGAAGAATGCCGGCGAGTGCATGCAGCAAAACAAGAGGCATACAAAGCGGCGCTGCAAAGGAAGACGAGAGCTGCTCGTGAGCTCTACGAGCAAAAGAGACGGGAAGAACATCGGCTTCTCCAAAAGAAGAAGAAAGAGCATGAGAAGCGCGCGTTTGAGAATATCGAGAGTCTATACTCCAGGAACAATGTACGGAAGTTTTACCAAAAGGTAAAAAGAACGTGTCAGAGAAGTAATACCCGTACAGAAACCTGTAGAGATGAGAATGGAAACCTCGTAGTAGAATCACAGTCGGTGCTGAGAATATGGAAAAACTACTTCTGCAGACTGTATAACGGCGACGAAGACCAACATCCCGCTGTCAGGCAGAATGAACCATTCAACATGGACGATGATAGTCAAAATTTCCGTCCACCTGACCAAAACGAAGTGAGGATAGCAATATCCAAGCTAAAATCGAACAAGGCTGCTGGACCTGACGGTTTACCGGCCGAACTTTTCAAGGCAGCTGGGGATGAATTGGTAGAGTGCATACACCAACTCATTTCTAATATTTGGTCAGAGGAGTGTATGCCTGATGAATGGAATCTCAGCATCGTTTGCCCGATCCACAAGAAAGGAGACCCCCTCAACTGCGCCAATTATAGAGGCATCAGTCTCCTCAACATCGCGTACAAGATCTTTTCTGCGATATTGTGTGAACGCCTGAAACCTTTTATCAACAGCCTGATTGGACCCTATCAGTGCGGTTTCAGGCCAGGAAAGTCCACCATCGATCAAATCTTCACACTTCGGCAGATCCTGGAGAAAACCCAAGAATTCCAAATCGATACTCACCACCTCTTTATCGATTTCAAGGCCGCCTATGACAGCATCTATAGAGAAGAGCTTTATAAAGCCATGTCTAGTTTTGACATCCCTGCCAAACTTGTCCGCCTGTGCAGGCTGACGATGGAGAACGCTCGCTGCTCCATCAAGGTCGGTAATGACCTCACCGAGACCTTTGATGTCAAAAAAGGCTTTAGACAAGGTGACGCGCTGTCATGTGACTTCTTCAATATTGTACTTGAACGGATTGTGCGGAACTCACAAGCCAACACCGGAGGCACAATCTATTACAAGTCTGTACAACTGCTTGCATACGCCGACGATATAGACATTATCGGAAGATCTCAGCGGGCTGTCACCGGTGCTTTTGCAAGCATTGAGGCGGAAGCGGCCAAAATGGGTTTAGCGATAAACGAGGGCAAAACCAAGTATATGCTGTCAACTAGAAGGGATAACCAACATCGACGAATTGGACAAAACGTCACCGTGGGCAGCTATAACTTCGAGGTAGTAAGGGACTTTGTCTACCTTGGCTCTGCTATAAATTCAGCAAACAAAATCAGCGCAGAAATCAATCGAAGAATAACTCTTGCCAATCGCTGTTTTTTTGGGCTTATAAGGCAATTCAACAGTAAAGCCCTCTCTCGAGCAACTAAGGAGACTCTATATAAGACCTTGATCATCCCAGTCCTGCTTTACGGCGCTGAAACATGGACTTTATTAAAAGAGGATGAAGATATCCTTGGTCGCTTCGAGAGAAAAATTCTTCGTAAGATTTTCGGTCCCGTTTGCGTTGACGGGTTTTGGAGGAGAAGATTCAATCACGAACTATACGAGCTGTACAGCGACATCGACCTAGTCAAAAAACTGCGTATTGGACGTCTGAGATGGCTAGGACATGTAGAGCGAATGGACACCAACGCTCCGGCCCGCAAAGTCTTCGAATCTAACCCCGAGGGACGACGCAGTAGAGGGAATTATCGCCGTAGGTGGCGCGCACAAGTTCAAGGGGACCTCGACCAACTTGGAGTGCGCAACTGGAGGCAATTAGCTAAAGACCGAGCTAAATGGAGAGGCTTGTTGGTTGAGGCCCAGGTTCACCCCGAACTGTAGCGCCACCTAAGTAAGTAAGTAAGCTGAATCTAAAACGCTCTAAGTATTTGATTTCTCTCAAAAGATTGCATATTGACGCTACAATAGGGGTAATCACTGGGCACTGTCTAATATTCAAGAATGCAACAAGGCTTGGCTTATATTCTAACGATTTTTTGTAGAAGCTGTATAGATGAAGAAGTGGAAAAGACTATTCCTCACCTTCTTTGGACATGCCGGGCTGTTTCCCACAGAAGGAAACTGTAAGCGATCTGATAAATACATATGTTAGGGGCCTCTCTCTTTGTGGGTGCCGCCGTGGCGCAATGATTAATCTGTCGGACGTGAGGTTCAATGTTCAAATCCCAGAAAACACCAAAAGCCTTTTCATGGCCTCTCCTCTCGCAAATGTTTGACAAACATCCGAAAGTATTGTTGTCACGAGAAAGCTTTTTTCAAAAACAAAATAAAAATCGCCCTTCGGATACAGTACAAAACTTGAGGTCCCTTCTATTCATGCAAATAACGCAAGTTGTTGCGAGAGGCTAGGCTTAGGCCTTTCATGGGGTTTTTTTTTCTTTTTAGGTTGCGCCAAGAATGGCCCGAGTGCTACTAGCATGCACGATTCGCAAACCTGAGTAATCGATTCCAGGAATACGCCTACGTACTAAACACACACCCTACACACTTCAACCACTCTCCCCGCGGTACTGCCGTTAGGTATTTCTTCGCGGGGCTGGTTAGCAATTATGCTCTAGTCTCCGAAGCCGCCTCTTGGGCTCTTCTTAGGGCTTCTGCTCTTCGCAGCGCATTCTGCACACATACTATGAATGAGCAGATCTCCATACTCGCCCTCTGATCGTGTCATGTGACTTACAAGATTTTCTGGAGTTGGCAGGTTTGCTCTATCTTCTGCAAAGCGTCTGCAGTAGAACACTGCATGCTTCGCGTCCTCCTCTTCGTTTGGACGTTCTGGACACAGCGGCGAACTATCGTGTCCGAATCTATGGAGGTATTTCCGGTAGCCGCCGTGTCCGAACAGGGACTGTGTGAGGTGGTAGTTACAGTTCCCCCTCGCTCTCTCTGTCCATGATCTTATAGTGGGAATGAGCTTGTGGGTCTACCTGCCTTTTGTAGAGCTGTCCCACCTGGTTTGCCACAGCGTTGCTGATGCTGCCATTTCCTCCACCTTAATCCTTTTTGCCTCCTGCCGGTTCGAGGGATGTCTAAGGTATATCCTCTGCATCTCATCCGCGAGGATGTCGATTGGGACCATCCCAGCTAAAACGCATGCTGCATCGTCGGAGATAGTTCGGAAGCCGCTGATCACTCTGATTGCGCAGAATCTGTGAGCTGATGATATCTTCTTCCTGCACTCATTTGTCGCCAGTGCACTTGCCCATATCGGGGCAGCGTATAGAAGTACCGAGCTGACCACTCTGGACAGTAGGATCCTGCGGGCGTATCTAGGCCCGCCGATGTTCGGGAGCATTCGGGAGAGTGCTGCCTGCATCAGCGATGCTTTCTTACTGGAATACTCGACGTGGGCTTTGAAGCGCAGCCTGTTGTCGAGCATGACTCCAAGGTACCTCAAGGATTCTTTGGACCTGATTATCTGGTTTCCGACCCGGAAGCTGGCGTATTCCACCTTTTTGCGGCTGGTTATTAGGACAAGCATTCATGGGCTGTTCCGCCAAATATATACATATGTGTGTGTAGGTAGCTCTTACGCTTCATCAGAAGTTTAAAGTGGTTTTAACGAGTAGACAGCTATTACGTGATCCATGTGGTATTACAGCGGACTTATCTCTGGTCTAAGTGCAAGCGTAAGCTGGCAGCCACTCTTATCTAACCTAATCTAATAAATGGAGGTATGCCCCCAGCTTTAAAACGTACTATCCCATCAACCAACATTTTAGGATTCGAAGCACAACTTCCAGTGACAATTAGACCATTGCCACTATTGAAGCCTTCGAATAAATCAGGGCTGAACATCAACCCCACGCCCTATAAGCCCTATAGATCAACAGCGACAGATCTTCTGCTTACAATGTATAGAATATGAATACGCTAAATATATGTGCGTGAGAAGTAGCTACATCCGTTCGTTCATGGTGTTCAAATTTGCATTTCATCTTTAGTGCATTCGAGTATTTTTATGTAGCTCTACTGCCGGACCTTCATTAATACGGAACAGAAGCGTAAGAAAATTCTACAAATTCTCTAAAAATAAAAGTGGCTTGTACGTATATCTCACACCACCCACACTCACCTTGTGGATGGTTTTGAAATGTTCTCTTTGGTTTAATTGGCGTATATGAACACCCTACTATAAAGGCACAAGCTAAACATGTACATACGTATACATACATGTATCTCCAGGTAAGTGTTCATTACAATGCCTGGAAATCTATAAACAAGAAGCTGTTCGATATTAACCCGATTTAATTTAATAGTGCATTTGATATGGCAGAAACGTACTTACTCTGATATATGAGTTCCAAGTTCAAGTTATGTAATAAAGAACTCATTCGTTCGTGACTTACACGTAATCAGATTAATTTCGAATCTTCGTAGCCTGGAATTATGTGAATGACCTTAAATTTCTATCTTGAGAATAATAAGGAAGAATCATTAAGAAATTTTATTGATGAAGTATTATGTTGGTTTAGTCCTTTGTAATAGGTATAGTCAATAAGTGTGGATATGGTTTATTGCGAGTTCTGTCACTCCTAGCTGATTGTGCTAAGAAATCTAGGTGCTGCAAATGTTGTACAAGAAGATCCATTTTTGATTTTATTTAAGTACTCATTATTACATGGTTACATAGATGGCTTGTCCTGTCCTCGGCGAAGAAAGGATGAAGTTTACAGTGAACACACTGTTCCCAACACATCGTGTTCGGCCTCCCGACACCTCTCCGATCCATCGACCAGAAACCCCGATGTTCAGTGAAGAGGAGTTGATACGCGCGTCGAAAACACTACAAAACCGAAAGGCCCCTGGACCCGACGGAATACCAGCAGATGTGCTCAAAACGATTGCCCAGACATGTCCTCAGCTGCTGCTGAACATGTACAATAACTGTCTCCAGGAAGGGGTTTTCCATAGGAGCTAAAACTACAGCGCTTGGTACTGATCAGCAAAGGAAAAGGAGATCCGGATTCCCCATCAGCGTACAGCCCTCTGTGTATGCTGGACATCGCAGGGAAACTCCTAGAAAAGTTGCTAAGACCAAGGCTTACAGCAGCCGTGCAGAGAACACGGATTCAGAAAGGGCCAATCTACGATTGGAGCAATTGAAGAAGTGGTAAGGACCGTCCAATTGGCTCAACACGGCAACCACTATTCAAGAAAACTCGTATTGCTAGCAACTCTCGACGTGCGAAATGCCTTCAATTCAGCCAGATGGAGCGATATGCTGAACGCCCTCGAAAGCACTTTTGATTTTTCCGAATATCTCCGCAGAGGGACCACGAATAAAGGAGATTACTGCTGGAGCAGCGCAGGGATCAATCCTGGGACCCGATCTCTGGAACATCTCCTACGATGGCATCCTTCGTATGCAAATGCCCGAAGACTCCTGGTAGGGTATGCAGATGATATCGCCGTGGTGAGTACGGCAAGAGACACAGAGAGCGCGCAAAGAAAACTCAATCAGGTGATGAGGCGGGTGCACCTCTGGATGGAAGAACATGGCTTAGGTTTGGCCACAGAAAAGACGGAGATAGTCCTTTTGACAAAGAAGAGGATTCCAACTATTGTCGACTTCCAAGTCGGGTCTGAGGTAATAACCAGCAAGGAAGCGGTAAAGTACCTAGGGATGGCCCTAAACACGAAGCTCACTTTCTGGCACCAAATAAGATCTGCTTCGGAACGAGCTACGAAGGTCAAAATGCCACTGAGCAGATTAATGGCAAACGTTGGAGGCCCAACAGTCAGCAAGAGAAAGCTCCTGATGACAGATATGGGCCCACGCACTAAGGCAAGAGAAATATAGAAAGCAAATTGCCGCAATATAAAGGCGTGGCACTACGGGTAGCAAGTTCGTACCGAACTGTGTCGGAACCAGCCGTCTTCATAGTCGCGAGGGTGACCTACTGATCTCCTTGCGGCAGAGAGGAAGTACGTCTACGACAAAAAGGCGAAAATTGGAGTGAAAGCGGCAACCGAAGAGGCGAAGGAGCTCACCAAACAGAAATGGCAGGAGAGATGGAGCTCAGAAAGCAGAGGACGATGGACCGCGAGGCTGATCAGCAACATCGCTGAATGGAAGGAACGGAAACACGGGGAAGTTAATTATTACGTCACCCAATTTCTTACTGAACACGGTTATTTCAACGCCTACCTCCACATTATGGGCAAAACAGGGAGTACAGCTTGCCAATATTGCGACTCAGAACTGGACGACGCAAACCACATGTTCTTCGAGTGCAACAGATGGGAAGCTGAAAGAGGGGCGCTAGAACTTCTAATGGGCATCATCACCCCGGAAAACAAAGTGACAAAAATGTCAATGAGTGACCAGAGCTGGAATTAAGTACGTTCCTTTATAGAAAAAGTGCTTAAAACAAAAAAGAGAGAGGAAGACATAATAATCACTCTCATGAAATTTATGTAAGCCTGATGTAAGCCTTACCGGCAAGAAAGAATTAACCCGCAAACAAGAGACAAATATGAAAAAGCCGGCCCCGACACTGGAAAGAAAACGACACCACTCTGAAGTAATCCAAAAGCGGTTCCGGAGTGGATGGTGTCAAGTTGAAAAAGGGTTTAAGGTGGTTCTTTAGTGAGTAGAAAGTCCCACACTACTTGAAATAGAGCGGGCCTGTTTCTCGTGAGTAGTAGCGTTTTCCACCAACCCTTAGGCAAAAAAAAAAATTACACGGTAACAAAAGATAATGACTAAAATCGGTAAACATGGAACTGCCGTTTGCCTGATTGGTATTTTTTAATTCAACCCAACGTATTTTAATTTCTACGTAAACCTAAAAGATACGACAAAGTCACTACAAAAACACATACCTCCTCGTTTCATGCAAAGCTGGGCATTTACCTAGGAAATGCACAATGTCTTCCCCTTCCTTTGGGTTGCATAAGCCGCAGATTAGTGGTAATTCATCACTATAAGGTACGAAGTCCAGCTTGAAGAACTATTCCCGCAGTTTCAGCACAATTGATATTTCATCCCCACTGAACTTATTACGAAAATAGTTTTTCAAGAAATTGTGATCTAGTAAGTTAGTAAGGTAAGACTTTTACTTGATAAAAAGATATATTAATACATTATGCTTATATCCTGTATTTCCTTATGAGTCAGTCAACATCGTTCGGTAACGCAATCCATTCACTGAAAAGGTCGCACCAGCATCATTTTCAAAAAAAATATAGCCTAATGGCACCGCCAGCCCAAAAACCGCACCAAACTGTCACCCGTTGTGGATGGAGATGTTGTTCCACCATTTCTCATTTCATTCATTTTTAATGCATTTTATTAGTTTAATCCATTATATCTTACATGCTAACAAAAACGCTTAAAGCTAGCTTAATTAACGTAACTATCTTATTCTAACTTACTGGCCCCATACGGGCGCTCTAAGCTAAACTTAACTCTTAACCTATGTCTTTCGACGTAACCTAACTAAATTTATTTATTGTAACTTAACTAATTAACAAAAATGTTTATTGAATATAAAAACTAGTAAACGGACTTGTTTTTTTTGTCGATTGGTTCGGTTGATGGATGCATGCTTCTTAATACTACTTCAAAGCCTCTCTGTTCTTTTGGTTTGTATGTGAAGTATTTTGTTCCTTTTTGTTTTAGCATTTTACTTATCTTTCTACATTAATAAATAAAATAAGAAATTTGCATACATATTCGTAAGTCTAAATTTGTATATATCCTTTTCTCTTTCAGGTACGTACTCGTGTGTCAGGTGGAAACTGAGGAGACGAAAACTATTTATTGATCTTTAATGTGGCAAAAATTCGTTAGTAAAGTATTTGTGAAAACTATGTAAACTTATTTAAGCAATCCATCTGTAATGGATTCTATGATAATCTTCCACTAGACCCAGGGAGTGGATGGTATAATATAGTGGTAAAATATATGTGGTGGTCGGTTCAAATCTTATCCGATATGTTTTTAGATAAAGTAAGAAAAGACATAAATTGATTAGTGTAAACGCGGCTTATTGATTTTTAAAGTATAATAACCTCCTTCAAGATTTAAATACATTTTCATTCGATAGAACCGATTTTCGAAACATTTGTTCCACTCTGAAGCCGACGCCTCAGAAACACCGTCTCTGAACACTACTGCAGCTCCCTTTGGCTTGGAAAACGTTGACCATGCATTTTATTTTTGATGAACGGGAACAAAAGAAGTCATTTGCTGATAATTCAGGAGAATATGAACTATGGCTCATTAATTCGACTTTTTGGAACTTCAAAAATTGAATTGTTTGAGTGGCTGTGTAGTACGATAAAAAGAACTTATAACAAATGCTTCTAATTTCACAAATTTTGACATTGACATTTGCCGTCAACCAGAAAAGAGAGATTTAACTTTTATGATTTATAATCGAATTGTAATACACAATTTAATTTAAGGATAAAATGTAATTTGAAAGGTTTCATCTAATACCTGTTTACGGTACTTTACAGCAATGCTTAGGTAACTGTACAAAACGTTCTAGTTTTGACCATTAGGAATAGCATTTATTTGGTTAATCTACTTACTTACTTACTTAGGTGGCGCTACAGTTCGGCGTGAACCTGGGCCTCAACCAACAAGCCTCTCCATTTAGCTCGGTCTTTAGCTAATTGCCTCCAGTTGCGCACTCCAAGTTGGTCGGGGTCCCCTTGAACTTGTGCGCGCCACCTACGGCGATGATTCCCTCTACTGCGTCGTCCCTCCGAATTGTATTCGAAGACTCTGCGGGCCGGAGCGTTGGTGTCCATTCGCTCTACATGTCCTAGCCATCTCAGACGCCCAACATGCAGTTTGTTGACTAGGTCGATGTCACTGTACAGCTCGTATAGTTTGTGATTGAACCTTCTCCTCCAAAACCCGTCAACGCAAACGGGACCCAAAATCTTACGAAGATTCTTGTTGACAGCATATAAGTACTTGGTTTTGTCCTCGTTTGTCGCTTAACCCATTTTGGCCGCTTCCGCCTCAATGCTTGCAAACGCACCAGTGACAGCCCGCTGAGTTCTTCGATAATGTCTATATCGTCGGCGTATGTAAGCAGTTGCACAGACTTGTGCCCCCTGTGTTGGCTTGTGAGCTCCGCACAATCCGTTCAAGTACAATATTGAAGAAGTCACAAGACAACTCGTCACCTTGTCTTAAACCATTTTTCGACATCAAATATCTCGGTGAGGTCATTACCGAACTTGATGGAGCAGCGACTGTTCTCCATCGTCATCCTGCACAGACGAACAAGTTTGCAGGGATGTCAAAAATAGACATGGCTCTATAAAACTCTTCTCTATAGATGCATAGGCGGCCTTGAAATCGATAAAGAGGTGGTGAGTATCGATTTGAAATTCTTGGGTTTTCTCCAGGATCTGCCGAAGTGTGAAGATTTGATCGATGGTGGACTTTCCCGACCTGAAATCACGCTGATAGGGGCCAATCAGGATGTTAATAAAAGGTTTCAGGCGTTCACACAATATCGCAAAAAAGATCTTTTATGCGATGTTCAGGAGGCTGATATCTCTATAATTGGCGCAGTTATGGGGTCTTCTTTCTTGTGGATCGGGCAAACGTTGCTGAGATTCCATTCATCAGGCATACACTCGTCTAACCAAATCTTAGAGATGAGTTGGTGTATGCTCTCTACCAGTTCATCACCAGTTGCATTGACAAGTTCGGCCGGTAGGCCATCGAGTTCAGAAGCCTTGTTGGATTTTAGCTTGGATATTGCTATTCTCACTTCGTTTCAGTCAGGTGGACGGAAATTTGTACTATCATGGTATATGTTGAATGGTTCATTTTTCCTGAGAGCGGAATGTTGGTGTTCGTCGCCATTATATAGTCTACAGAAGAACTTTTCCCATATTTTTAGCACCAACTGTGATTCTAATAAGAGGTTTCCTCTTTCATCTGTAGAGGCTTCACACATTGTTCCTAGAGTATAAGCTCTCAATATTCTGGATCGAGCGCTTCTCATGCTCTTTCTTCTTCTTTTGGAGAAGCCGATGTTCTTCCCATCTCTTTTGCTCGTAGAGCTTACGAGCAGCTCTCATTTTCCGTTGCAGCGCCTGCCTCTTCCTTTATATGCCCCTTATTTTGCTGCATGCACTCGCCGGCATTCTTTGCCAAACCAGGGGTTTCGCGGTGTTGTTCGGACGAAACCCAGCGTTTCTGATTTTTTTTTTTTTTTTTATAATTTGCGCGTGCTAAAGGGATTATTAATACCCTTATACTGGTTCTCAGGACACGGGCGGATAGGATGAGGGGGGAAGGAGACAGAGGAGATGCCGGTTTGTGTTGGCTTTAAATGTTTGAAGGTTGTAATGATTAGGAAATACAGAGGCTGGTAATTCGTTCCATAAACGTGTTGTCGGCTTATAAACGAATCCCTATATTTGACAGTACGTCCGAAGATGGGCTTGAGGGTGAACTGATGTGCATTCGAAGCGTGACGCGTATTGCGGGTGAAGTTTTGAAGGGGAGGAATGCAGCTGGCTATTTCGCTGAAGCATTTTTTATAAAAAAAAGCGATAAAAAAGAGAAAGACACGAGACATTTCTACGATGTTCAAGTGAGACTATGGAGCTCACGATGTCTCTATCACCTATCAGTTTTAACGCGCGATTCTGTACCCTATCTAGAATGTGCAGAACGGTCTTGGGTGCACCAGACCAGATGTGGGCGTTATATTCCAGCTTTGGGCGGATGAATGCCTTATAGATGGAGGCCAGATCAGACGGGGTAAAGTATTTCTTGCACCGCTTAAGGAATCCTGGACATTTTGCAGCATTTTTGGCGACTTCGAATATGTGATCGTTCCATCGAAGACGATTATTGATGCACATACCGAGAATGGCAAGTCTTTCGGATTCAGCGATGCAAGTACCATTCATGGATAATGGTTGAGGGTCTTGGCTTCGCTTGAGAGACAGAAGACAGCATTGAGTTTTGGATACATTAAATTCCACTCTATTGATTAAATCCCATTTGGTTATGCTGTCCAGGTCGGAATTTAATGTGTTTAACATACGTTGTCGTTCCTCTTCTATGGCCGAAGAGCAGGGACGTGAGTTAGGGAACGATTATAAAAAACTGAGGGTACTGTCATCAGCGAAGGAATGGATTGGATTAGAAGTTGCAGACAAGAGGTCATTTATAAAAATGAGGAAGAGAGTCGGAGACAAAACGGAGCCCTGGGGAACACCAGCATTTATATGGTGAATTGCAGACTTGAAGCCGTCCAAGACAACTTGTATTGAACGGGCCGAAAGGTAATTTCTAAAATAATTTCTCATATGCACGCATTTTCGACAAAAGAGCCTGATGCCAAACTCTGTCAAATGCCTTAGAAATATCGAGCGCAACCATCTTTGTTTCGCCGAAGTGATGGAGAGATTGGTTCCACTTCTCGGTGAGATATGCCATCAAATCGCCAGTGGACTTATTACTGCGAAAACCATACTGCCGGTCATTGAGGAGTTTTCGTGAATCAAAATATTTCATAAGCTGACGATTTATCAGCGTTTCCATGACCTTGGAAAGAACGGACGTAAGTGCAATGGGTCGGTAATTGGACGGGGAGGAAGATTCGCCTTTTTTAGGGACGGGCTGGACAAATGCTGTTTTCCATCTACTCGGAAAGAGCCCAGAAGAAGAGGACAGACAGAAAAGCTTACGCAGAGGTTTTGCCAGAGTGGAAGAACACCTCTTCAGAACTATGGGGGAGATACCATCTGGACCAGCGGATTTGTGTATGTTAAGACCTTTGAGTACTTCTGCCACTGTACGAGTGCGAAAGTGGACTTGTCCCATGGAAAATTCGACGCTCTCAAGTACAGGCGGAGACAAAGCACTATCTGGCATGGTGGAGTTCGCTGCAAAGTGAGCAGCAAGCAAGTTAGCTTTGTCTAAGGAGCTGACAGCTGGAATGTAAATGAGCGTTGGGATGGAAGACGAGACAGAATTTTTAATATTTTTGACGAATGATCAAAAATTTTTACTACCTTTGTGACATTGTAGAATTTTTTGTCTCAGTTTCTGGTCATGTAAGAATTTTACACGTCGAATGTGGGCATTGCAGTCATTTCTGGATTGTTTAAACTTCTTTCGGTTTTCCTCAGATTTGTTGGCTTTATAAGAATGAAAACTTACCTCTATCAATCTGATAGCCTCTTTACAGCTCTGATCAAACCACGAGTTTGCCTTATGTTTGATGCTTTTTATTCTGTTAGGAAATACCTAAGCGAATGGTGTCAGTAATCATATCGGCGGCGGCATCCACGTCGCTATCGAGGAAGCATAGCGACCAGTTAAAACTCCTAAAGAAACTATTAAGGCCGTCTCAATTGGCTTTCTCGTAACGCCATACTTTTCTTTTGAGAGTTTTTTCTTTAACTGAGTGGTCAGAGTACGAGAATTTAGCCGATATGATGTTGTGGTCAGACCGGCCTAGAGGCACTAACACATCAATGACGTATTTATCAGGGTGTAAGGTAAGAAACAAATCCAGAGTGTTGGCAGAATGACTTGCAATGTCCGGTGTGCGTGTAGGCTCATTTACAAGCTGAGTCAAATTGTTTATCTCAGCGAAAAGTTCAACATACCTTCCTTCGAGTGTTGTCTGCCCAGAATGTCGAAGCCAATCCGAATTGTGTATATTGAAATCGCCCGCAATGACGATTTCAATATGAGGATACAGGGAGACAATTCGTGTGATGGAATCCGACAACGCATCGAACTCGTTAAAAGTTGAGTTGCTAACCGCACTAGGGCTTCTGTAAATAAAACAGTAGTGAATTAATTGCTTACGGACGGTGAATTTTAGTCATTTGTAATTTTTTTCCGGATTGGAACAGTGGCCATACTGTGGTGGAGCTTGGTAAGCTATATCACTACGGACGTAAATGGCGAGGCCGCGATGGGGAAAGAATAATAGCACTAAGATATATCCAGGCAGCTTTAGATCGGATGATTCTTCAATTACCTGTGTTTCACCAAGTGCCAAAACAGCTGGTTTATGGGAATGAGCGTGGGCGTATAGGTCAAAGAAATTTGTTCTAAGCCCACGAATGTTGGTATAGTCAACCCTAAATTCCCTCATCATTACAACACAAAAACACAAAAAGACACAACTCTGACGCTACTAAGCAGGACCGTGAAGTGTAGATCCTAAGTATAACTTTCCACAACAAACTATCGCCGGTGTTATGCCCAAACGACAATCAGCTGTGGTCCGCTATTCGGAAAAACACTCACGGTCCGCTATACATCAGATGTTACGCTCTCTCAATCATCGCAATTGAAAGCATGTAAAGAACATGCGGCAATAGCGATGGCTAAGAAGCGCAACAACGAGTGGGTTGGGGTGGGAAGGATGGAGTGACCCGGCACTGATATTTTTTTTAAGCACTGCACTTCACTGATGTAAAAATAATTGGGCGCGCGCGATTAATGAAAATTAATTTTGATATGTTAAGTTTCAATTTTATTGTTGATATTTGATGGGTGGTGTAGAGAGAGACTGTTAATTTTTATTTTTTTTTTTTTGTTTATTAATTTGGGCACTACTTTTGTTTTTGATGGTTGGTTGGTGGAGAGCTGGAGATTTACAAAAAACGCGCCCGCACACAACGACAGACAACACGGCACCATGGCGTGTTTGCAGCGATACTGATGGCATAGGGGTGATTAATAGATTTCCAGGTACTCGTTCAGAGAAGACTCTGGCGGCCTCTTGCGATTATAGTTTTTCGACGTCAAATTTTCTCACAGTGATTCTTGTTTGGAGGCATATCTTGCGTCGATCGCAATATTATCAATTTAGTTGATTCTTACATGTTCTGTGGACTGCCATGTCTGTTTGTGTATATTGAGATAAAGAAACCATGTGCTTCCTTTAGTGATATTACGCCTTAGTCCGTTGCCAGACGTGGTGTCCTGTAGCTTATGCTTACTGACTGCCCTACCAAAGTCGACCTCCTTTCCTATTTTGGCGTTAAAATCGCCCAATACGATTTTAACGTCGTATTTAGGACATACTCGTATGTTTTGTCGAGGAGTTCGTAGAAACAATCTTTGGTGGCTGGGTCCGTGGGGCCATGAGCACATATCAGGCTTATGTTAGCGAATTTAGCATTGATAGGGATTATTATAATACGCTCGCTGACGTGTCGGAAGCTTAAAGCTTAGCTTCTTGCCTTAGTCTGCCGCGTAGGGCAAATCCGCATCCAAATAAGCGCTGCTTGCTGTCCTTGTAGCAATCATCGTGGTATATGTCACAGTTCTTATCCTCCTTTTCCCCGGTCCTACCCATCTCACTTCCTGGATGGCGGTTATATATGCTTTATAGGAATCTCGGGTCGCTGCTAATTGTTCAGCTGCACGTGGTCTGTTAGGGATCGAAACATTCCACGTACATATTCGAAGGTCGTTGTCCTTATTTCGTTCGCTGGGGCCGTCAGCAGTAGTAACGTTCTTATCCGAAGCTTTTTGTTATTTCGGAACCATTAACAGCTGAGTATGATCTCCATATTATACTGCCAATACTATTAGAATCGAAGCTGTGCATCGCAGATTCATTCGCTACACCTTACGCGTTGTATTGCCGAGATACTTTTTACTCATCAGTTGTTATCTGATAACATTAATTGTTCTGCCCTTCTTCGAGTAACTTTAGGTATGTTCCTGTATTCCGTGTATCTCCTCATCGCACTAGCTACGGTTACAACAAACCAATGTCAAGAATGCTATGAATCATAAATGTGACACCCATTTTTGACTTCGAAAGCAGCAACAGTATACTCCGTAATGTCCTATTCCACTGCAACCATGCCTAACGTCCACTCATCGTCCTTATTTACTACGTTTAGCCCAGCGAAGTATAATCTATTTAACTTTTAATATTTTAATTTCTTATATTCACCTTTAATTAAATAAAAAAAATGCACGTGAAGCAATGAAAATACATATCATATAGACATTTCCAATTGATTTTAAAGATCCTTCAGTATGGTCCTCAGTTTATAAATGCGTTGACTCCATAGCCGAAATGTAATTTTCTAACCTTTTATAAACGGCCTTTAAATGACCACATCCACATAATTAAACCAACCTTCCTACCTCCCTTGATCAACATAACATTTAATAAATATAGTCGTTTCCATCCAATCAATCCTGACAAGTTGCCAGCTTTTTGCTCCATTTTCGAACGCCAATTTATGCGCCCACCCACCCCAAAATATAAGACCCTTGTCTGTTCATCACACAAATCAAATGGATATCAGACATTCCACAAATATTTGTTCATTTCTTTTCTGCTTCATTACTTGCCCCGAGGTCAGTGAAGTGAAACGAAAATGTTTCCCCCAGCCGTTGTTCGTACACAGAGAGTCCACATGAGGATACCCCAACATCAAAGCCTTTAATAATAATTTCGATACATATTCGAAAAAAAACTGTTTGTGGCGTGGCCCCCCAAAAAAAGAGAAGGGAAATCGTTTCTAGATTAAAGGAGTTCCGATTCCATTCGGCATCACTGGACCCGGGAGAAAGCTAAGACTTCTACTAGTTCATATGGTGTAGATACTTTCCTCCTTGATATACCAAACGCTAGTGCCTTCTAGTAAAAGAAACTAAAAAAAAAATAAGAGAAATTCTTTTTCCCACCTGGAAAGCGGAAATTAACTAGAAAATTGAATCCCTCTCACACATAAGTGGGGTTGGAGTGAAATTCAATTTGCTTTGTTATATAATAACCCTACGAGTACCTCTAGCAGGGTTTTCAACAAAAATATAATGGAGAAGAAATATTCCATTGAGCAGATTCAGGAGAGGATATATGGAATGGATTGGTTATTTATAAGACCTTTGTACAAAGGTCGCATTTGTGTGTTGAAATGGGAATAGTGCTGTATATGATTAAGGAGCTGTTTGTGGCACACCCAAGGGAAATGCCCTCCTTTTGGAACTCTGTGATTGTTGTTGGTTTTATTCTAGAATAAGCAATTGGTTTTGGGAAATAAATTGTTATAAATATGAAAAGATTTTCTTGAAGAAAAGCATTTCTAAAAAAAAAAAATTCCTTTTTTGATCCTGGGATATGTATGATAGATTCACAAATGACGGAAAGAAGAACCAGGATAAAACGATTGCTCACATATATCATACACTTTGAAAGATGTTGCAGCTTCTCATAGATAGATCCTTTGTTAGCCACACTTTTAGCACTATGTTGGTATTTTCTAGTTATGCGGGAAAGCTTCAGTGAATTCAGTCTTTTCCGAGTCATTGCTTTTGGATGGATTAAAGGCTTATCAGGACACTGCGCTAAAGTCATTTGGCTATACTCGTACCTTAGCGATGAACTTAAAACCTTCTGATGAAATCGATGCTGCGAGGAAGCTTTCGTTCTTTTTCTTGTTTTGTGGTCGCGCCTGTTTGGCCAAAGTGCACTTGTGCCAGAGGTCATCTTTTAGGACAGAGCAGCAGTTAACTCTCCCTATGAAAGCAATAATTATAGCTGAGGAGGAGTTCCCCAAGTCTGATGGAGATATGATGAAGCTTCTCCTAATTCTACACAGAACTGCACACTCAAATATGTTAGTATGTGCTCTGCGGTTTTATTCTCTTCTGGACAAAGGCGGTAGATGATAGCCTCCGAGATTCTCTTTTTGTTGAGGTGGCATTTTAATTGACAGTTTTTTGACTAGGTCGATGTTGCTGTATAGCTCGTATAGTTCATTATTGAATCTTCTCCTCCACAACCCGTCAATGCAAACGGGACCGAAGCGAAGAATTTTTCTCTTGAAGCGACCAAGGATACCTCCATCCTCTTTTAATAAAGTCCAAGTTTCAGCTGCGTAAAGCAGGACTGGGATGATCAGAGTCTTATACAGAGTCTCATTAGTTGTTCGAGATAGGGCTTTGTTACTCAATTGCCTTCGTTTGAACTCCCCACTGATGTCATTTGCGGAGCTCACCGTAGGGCCTAGGTAGACAAAGTTCTTTACTACCTCAATGAAATTGTGTTGGCCAATAAATTCCCCCTGTTAACTTTGAATGACGCCGTTTGTAAATGTTGCTTCGAGCTTGCAGTTTTTCTTCCTTAAATACATCGTAGTGCATATGTGAAAGAAAGTTCATAGCAATCGGTTGTGTTTTACGTATTTGGTAAACTTTTGAAAATGGAGGCAAATAAGGATTATTTTCGGCATATTTTTTCCTTTTATTTTCGGAAAGGAAAAAACGCTGCACAAACACATAAGAAGATTTCCGCTGTGCATGGGATAGCTCTGTAAGCGCTTGGACTGTTCGCGAGTGGTTCCGGCGTTTTCGTGATGGTGATTTCACATGTTCTGACTTGTCCCGTTCTAGAGGACCGGTTGAGATTGATGGGGACCAAATTAAAGCTCTAGTTGAAAATAATGCACACTGTTGCTGCACAACAAACTTATAGAAGAAAACCAAAACACTTCACACATTTGACACCTTAGATGCAAATTAATAGGCTTTGTGCATTGAATTACCAAGTACAATATGGATTAATAGTAAGCTGCGCGTGCAACTAACATATTGCAAATTTGGTGGTTCAATGAACATTAGCCAATTCGATTTATACAAAAATTAAATTTATTTAACTAAGCACACGCGAAACGTAACCACACACGATGTAAACATATCGAAAAACTAATGTCAAATATGTGAAGTTTATAAAGCTAGGCCACTTGTAATGCATGCTATCTCTCTCCGACACATCATAAAGCTAATTGCTTACAATAGGTAATATAAAATACGGCTGAATTAATGATGGCCGAATTAAGGAAAGAGAAATGATGCACTGCAAGAATAGATGCATTACAGTCTAACTACAAGGCTTTCAATAGGGGGCATTGATCACATTGTCTATCTATGTATTATCTTTTGTATGTAAATGTAAGAGATCATGTTCAGAAATTTATGGCAAAGTTTATTGAACTCGATACATATTGTATATAAAATCAGCTGGAACTTGTATATAGAAACAGAGGTTTCATTTAACCTAGCTTTAACCAATTTTGTTACTCTTTCCTTTTGAGTTAACAAATAAAGTAGCAAGTGTCACGAGCAAAATCAATTAAGAATAAATAAAGGTTATTATAACGTATCAGAAATACGGTGTTAGAGTTTCCCTCCAACTTTCTTTCAACCACAACTTACAGTTGCAAAGTTACCTTCATTCGTGGTTTGGACTAACAGCTTAAGTCCCCTTTCAACTACACCTTACGGTTGCAAGGTCCACTTTCTTTTGGTTTGGACTAACAACTTAAGTCCGAAACACACACTACACAACCAGGCACATAGCTGATATATTGGATATATGTATATATCGAAATCAAGCGTTGAAAATCACTTGCGTAAACTGCAATACGTGAATCGATACAATATTTGGGTGGCGCACAATTTGAGTTAAAAAAATGTATTGGATCATCTCTTTATCAGCGATTCCCTGCAGAAACGCAACGAAATTGAACCATTTTTAAAACGGATGATAACGGGCGATGAAAAGTGAATACTTTACAATAACGTGGAACGGAAAAGATCATGGTGCGAAAGAGGTGCGCCACCATTAGCCATTCCAAAAGCTGGTCTTCACCCTAAAAAGGTTATGCTCTGTATTTGGTGGGATTTGAAGGGAATTGTGTATTATGAGCTGCTTCCGAATAACCAAACCATTGATTCCGATAAATACTGCTCTCAATTGGATAAACTGAAGGAAGCATTCACCGAAAAACGACCGGAACTGGCTAACCAGAAGGGCGTCGTGTTCCATCAAGACAACGCTAGACCGCATGTCTCTTTGCAGACTCGGCAGAAGTTGGTGCCGTTTGGATGTGATGTTTTACCTCACCCGCCGTATTCACCTGATCTTGCACCTTCTGATTACCATTTATTCCGGTCCCTGCAGATCTCAATTAATGGAAAAAATTTCATGTCGCTGGAAGCTTGTAAAATCCACTTGGAGCAATTCTTCGTCAATAAAAATCAAACGTTCTGCGAAAGGGGCATTATGAAATGGCCCGAAAGATGGCATAAAGTGGTAGAAAATAATGGTGCATACATAACTGATTAAAGTTTTTCCTAACAATAAATATTTAACCTTTCATTCCGCCTAAAAAAAAACAGAAGGAACTTATTGGCCAACCCAATATATCTGTATATTTTGACGTTCTGTCCAAGACGCCGATGTTGGGTGTCCTTTTTTGCAGACAGCATATATTTTGTTTTGCTTTCATTGACCGCTTAATCCATCTTTGCTGCCTCGGTCTCAATATACAATATACTCGGATGCTGCCTCGATCTCAATATATACTCGGAAATGACCCTCAGACGGCCCGCTTAGTTCTTCCGACTATGTCAATGGCGTCAGGCGGCGTAAGTGAGCAGTTGTACGGACCTGTAAAAGATAATACCTCCGGTATTGGTTAGTGAGTTTCGTACAATTCTCTCATATTAAAGCGATCGCATGTTGGCGCGTCACCTTACAATTCTCACCCGTTGTGTTATATCCGTTGTACGAATTTGACGTGTTTGTGCTTTGTGCTGCATGCAATTCCGATTTTCTTTGTAAATTCCGTGTAATTTTTAATTGTTATTTGGTACATGGTAGTATCTAGTGTGTTCTCTTTAATTGGACCTGTTTTGAAGTGTTCTAATTTTTATTTTTAATTGAATTTTAGTGATTTTCATAATATAATTGTTTTTCTCTTTGTTTTTTTGAGATCTTATTTTGAGTGATTTTATTGAGTGAGTTAAACCGTTTTTTGCTGTTTTATCTTCTCTTGTCTACTAATATTGTTTAGAAATTACAGCTTACACCCTGGTAGCACCTTACAAACAATTTTGCTAGAAAAAATTTGTGTAGTTGACTGGGCGTGTGCGTTGAGTCTTTCCGTTATTGCGCTTCATCTAGCCTTCCTAGGTTCGTTCCCTACTCACGGCGAACTATTATTTTTTATTTTTTTATTTTTTTTTTTTGCAAGCGCGTTTAAATCTTTCTTTTTCACTCACCATGTCCCGCTGCTGTGCTGATAAATGCACTGAACGCAAGGCCACAGCTCCCCTACTGTCGTGTTTTGGCCTTTGCAATAAATCATTTCACACTAAGTGTGTTGGCCTCACGGACTTGGTCTTAGACAAAGTAAATGCAACATTCGGATTGCACTTTTACTGCTCCGAATGTCGACTGGTATCTTTGTCTAGTCTGTCTTTTAAACTTGTCGCTATGAAACGCGAATTCTCGGATCTCTCAGCGAATTTCGCTGCTATGGCAAATCGCCTTGAAAAAGTAAATGGTCTTTTTGCATCGCTTTCTCAATTTCCATCAATGTGCAGCGTATCAACATCCACCGATTTTCCGACCTCTGGTTCCGAATTAATTACTGAAGAGTCAATAAGGAACGAGCCGATACCACCCTCAAGTGATACGAACCAACTTTCTGCACCTAAGAGAAAGCGTTCCCAATCCTCTAGTCCGAGCAAGATTTTACCTAAAAAGCGTTTGGCTAAGAAAAAGGCGACGGAAAAAATCGATTGTAGAATAACAGGACCAAGTATTTCTTCCAATACTGAATTATCTACCGATCTTTCTACCACCAGCGCGAATTTGGGAACAAATATACCCACTGTTGACATTCCAACCTCTAGCATAACAAATATTCATATAGCCCCAATCAAAAATCGTCTATCAGCGTTGCCTAAGCCGAAGGAAATCTTCGTTTCTAGACTACTTCCTGGCACGTCCTGTGACGACATAATTAACAATTTAAAAGACTTTTCTGTTGACGTATCTAAAATTAAATGTCAAAAAATTAATAAAAAGACTAGTTCTTTCGCCTCGTTTAAACTAACGACGGAGTTATGTCTCTTTGAAAAGCTATTGAACAAAGAGATGTGGCCACAGGATGCATTCATTAGAGAGTTTGTTGCTAAGCCACAGAATAACAACCGTCGCCCTGTTCTCAATTCTCCAAAAAACTAAAGCGCTTATCCCTTTACTACCAAAATGTAAGGGGACTCCGCACGAAAACTAGAAATTTATTATTGGCATCTCATGCATCGATCCATGATGTGATTGCACTAACGCAAACTTGGCTCAATTTTACCTTTTTAAAAACGGAATTATTCTCCACAGACTTTGAGGTATATCGTAAAGATAGATACTTAGATATTGAGCATCTAAGGGGTGGTGGAGTCCTAATTGCTGTTCGAAATTCTTTGCAAAGTTGTATCTTTCCAATTCCTAATACAGACTCGCTAGACGTTATCTGTGTGAAATTAAATCTAGGATATAAGTTCGTTATAATTATAAACATTTATATTCCTCCTGAAAGCTCGATCGAGGTATATAAGCATGCTACTGATGCCATAAATTATGTATCCGAAAATTTTAATCCTCTCGACGACATTTTATTGGTGGGTGATTTTAATCTACCCAACTTAAAGTGGACCCTTTCTGACGACGAACTTAGTTTTGTGGTAGCTCATGCGTCCTTACCTCAAGAAACAATTTTGGTGGACAATGTGATGTCTTGTGGATTACTGCAACTAAGCAGTATAAAAAATTTTCTTGATAGACAACTTGACCTGGTTTTTTATACAAATTCGAGCAGTTGTATTGTGAAACCTAGTTCCACAACGATGAGTACTATTGACGCGTATCATCCTCCACTTCACGTTATTCTTTCACATGACGACGTGGTTCATGATACTTTTGAAAATCTTACTCTTGAATTTGATTTTAAGAAATCAGACTTTAATTTACTGAACGAACTAATATCTAGCATTGATTTTGTAGGAATCTTCAACAGCAATAGTAATATTGAACAAATGACTGAAAATTTTTACATACGTATATTTGACTGTTTTATCTCGTCCGTACCGGTGAGAAACACACGTAAGGATATGTCTACAACTGCACCTTGGTACAATAACCAATTACGGAGTCTGCGTAATAAAAGAAATAAAGCGTGGAAAAATTATTTAACAACAAACAGAACAAGCGATTATAACCAGTTCGCTATCCTCTATAGAGACTTTCAAATCTTATCGAAAAATCTATATGATAGTTACATTAATAAAATGCGTGGCTCACTTCTTTACGATCCCAAAGTTTTCTGGAAATTTGTAAACAGTAAGAAAAAAACGGATGGTTATCCTGCCAATATGTCTTACTTAAGCGAATCAAGCAGCAGCCCTCTTGTAATCTGCAATATGTTCTCTTCATTCTTTGGTCTATCTTTCTGTTCCGACAACTATTCACCTACTCCAAGTAATTTTGCCCACCTTGAAGGTTTCTCTAGCAGCTCAATGGGCCAGATTTCAATAATTGATGAAGATGTGAGAGAGCATTTAGCTTTACTTAGCAACGATACTACCTGTGGCCCTGATGGAATTCCTCCGATTGTGCTAAAATATTGTTGCAATACTTTGGCAACACCCTTAGCCGTGCTATTTCGGGAATCATTAAAGCAGAGCATTTTTCCTAAAATTTGGAAAAACTCTTTTATTATTCCAATACACAAAAAGGGAAATCGAGGTGAAATTTCTAATTATAGACCTATTGCCAAGCTATCATGTGTGCCAAAACTGTTCGAGGCTATAGTTTGTAAGGGTTTTTATTTTGCTTGTAAACCATTTCTTTCAACCAAGCAGCATGGGTTCATGAATAGAAGATCCACTGTTACCAACCTGTTGGAATTTACTTCTTTTACAAACAAATTTGTCGAGGAGGGTGGTCAGGTCGACTGTATTTATACAGACTTTAGCAAGGCCTTTGACAAACTTTCTCACAGCTTAATTCTGTTTAAAATGACCTCTTTGGGCTTTCCAAATCATTTTGTTCGATGGATATGTTCCTACCTTGAAGAACGAACTTATCAAGTTTTATTTCGGGGAATAACATCCGATGCAATCCTCGCTACATCCGGTGTACCCCAAGGAAGTCACTTAGGTCCTCTTTTATTTATCATTGCGATCAATGACGTGGTGGCAATACTTAAGAGTACTCGAATTTTAATCTATGCTGACGACATGAAAATCTTTAGACTTGTACGCAGTCAATCTGATTGCATTGCTATGCAGAATGATTTAGATACGTTCGCTGAGTGGTGCTGTAATAACAATTTATTTTTGAACGTATCTAAATGCCAGTCGATGATCTTTTCAAGAAAACGTAATTTAATAAGTTATGATTACAATCTCAATGAATCTGTACTTAACAAAGTCACATCAATATGTGATTTAGGAGTGCATTTTTCTCAAAATATCGACTTCGATTTTCACATTGAACAGATTGTCAATAAAGCGAATTCAATGCTTGGCTTTATAAAACGTTCGAGTAAAGAATTCAAGTGTCCTCTTATAACATCCACACTTTATAATACCTTTGTTCGTCCGCAGTTAGAGTATGCGTCTAATATTTGGTCTCCAATGTATGCAGTACACATTAACCGTATTGAATCGGTACAGCGTAAGTTTGTCCGATTTGCACTTCGCCATTTAAACTGGAATGACCCTACACGTCTTCCACCATATTGCGACCGCCTTCTTCTCCTAAATCGTCATTCTTTGGAGAAACGTAGGGAAGTATGTGATGTAGTATTTTTACACCAGCTGGTAAATGGTTTTATTGACTCGCCATATCTTTTAAATAAAGTCGGTTTAAACGTAAGATGCTACAACTCCAGAAATACCGAGATTTTCCGCGTAAATTTCCACAGAACAAACTACGGTTCTAACGAACCTCTTACGCGTATGGCGAAGGAAGTAAATAGTAACCGCGACAAATTTGATTACAACCATAGTAAATTATATATAAAACATAAATTATACGAACGATACTAGTTTCTTTGTTGAAAGTGTTTAGTGTAATTTTGACTTATGCGTAGCATATTCATTTTTAGTTCATACTTTTGTTTAGTATGCATTCTGCTTTTTGTTTACTTGTCCAGTCTTTTTGTGTAAGGTGTTAGGCTTTATAAATATTCGCAATACTAACAACTAACACCACGCTAAATGATGACTGTGACAAGCTGGATATTACTTAGTAGCTGTTTTGAGTTTTTCTCTTTCAGTTCAAAGTAATATTCGTCACAAATGCTTGCCCTTAAGCAGTACTGATAGCGTTCTAAGGCCTTTCCTGACATCAAGCGGTTTGGTGGTGTACTTACCGACTTTGATGGAGCAGAAAGAGTTCATTTACCAGAAACGGACGAGCTTGGCAGGGATGCCAAGATTAGATATTACCCTGCATAACTCGTCTCTATACACGCTATAATAGGCAACTTTGAAATCGATAAAGAGGTGGTATGCACCACCAATATTCAATTTTATATTCATGGATTTTTTCCAAGATCTGCCGTAATGTGAACTATTTATTTATTTGGTCGACAGTTATAGTTTACGTCGAAATCTTTTAAATCAAGAATCAATACCCGCTTTTAGTAATACAAATGCTTTTCGTAACTTTTATAGTATTGCTTAAAGAAAAAATATTTGACGCAACAGCTCAAGCGCCAGGGCCTAGCTTCTCGCAACCACTCATATTGTCATGATAACCTGGAAAATAACCTTAAATATTGAGCTCGTTTTCATTGTTTAGTTTTGATTTTAGATTTACAAAAGGGATACTTTATTTGAGTTGTGATTTTCACCTTACTTATGATTTCCTGTATGTGTAAACTGTAAGTCAAAGTTTTATCTAAGTATACCCCAATGTATTTAGCACTAGTCTTCCAATCCATTTCTGTGTTATTTAAAGTGAGTCTGCTGAACAGGCTTTTCTTTTTCTAGTAGAAAATATAGACTGAGTCTTTAAAGCATTAATTTTAATCTTCCAGTTATCAAAATATATTTTAACTGCATTTAGGGCCGATCGGAGGAATAAATGCATGTATCATCTGCAAAAATAGCAGACTCGCAGTTATCTTGTCTAGGAAAGTCATGTGTAACAGGGTGTCCCAGTTAAGCAGTATAATCCTTTAAGAGGAGATACCTGAAGTTCCGCCGAACAAAAAATTGTATGGCAGGCGGGGTCTATTCTCACCATATTTCAAGTTATAGCCCATCAAAGTGGGTGACCTCTTATTAATGTCTGACAAAAAATGGCTTTTACTACAACTTCTGTTGATCGTATGTAAAAAAGTTGCTTAACATAATTTTAAGGAAATTTTTTAGGGATAAAAATTTCATAAAAAAAAAAAAATATTAAGTAACAATTTTGACAAAAATGCATTTTAAGGGAAAAAATGGAATAAAAAATGATCATTATATTGAGTTTAAGGAGGCATAACTTTTTTATAGCTGCACAACTGTACCCAATATGTTTAAAACTTATAATGCGATACTAAATTGTCTTTCCAATATGTATAAAACTATTTTTGTGCCTATAATAGTTTAGAAGTTATTGTGTTTAAAGTGGTTACACCTCCAAATAAGAGGTCACCCACTTTGATGGGCTATAACTTGAAATGTGGTGAGAACAGACCCCCCCTGCCATACAATTTTTTGTTCGCCGGAACTTCAGGTATCTCCTCTTAAAGGCCTATACTGCTTATTTGGGACACCCTGTATATTGTATATTATAGAGGATTGGATCAAGCACCGAACCTTGGGGTACACCAGCTTCTAAAATAAACTCATTAGAAAGTGAGTTATTTACAATAACTATGAACCTACGGCCGGATAAGTAGGATTGAAATTCTGACTAGGTGTCTTGGAATATTTAACCTGAAAAGTTTGTGCAGTAGACCATTGTGCCATACTGTCTCAAAAGCTTTTTCGACATCAAGGAAGAACATACCCGTGCTTCTTCCTATGGCAAAATTCATCTTAATATGATTCGTGATGCGATGAATTTGATGTATGGTAGAATGATGTGGTCTGATGCCAAACTGCTCTGAAGGCAATATATTATTCACATTAAGGTGGGCAGAAACTTTATTTTTTTTTATTTTTTCCAAGCACTTGTTTAGAGAAGTTAATAAGGTAATTGGCCTATAGCTATTAGGCGAACTAGAGTTCTTCCCTGGGTTCAAGATAGAAACTTTTTTCGTCGTTTTCCAAACTTTAGGAAAGTATCCTATTACCATACAGCACTTAAAAAGATTTTGGAGGAATTTTGTGCCAACTTTGGGCAGATTCTTAATAAATATATTTTTTATTCCATTAAAGCCAGGAGACGATTTTTTCAGATCGAGAAGAACAGATAAAACGTCATTACAAGTAATCTTCTTCTTCCTCTTCTTCTTCCTTTTATCAGCGAGGTTATGATCTGAAAATAAGGGATCATAACCCTCCCACTTTACCGCATTTCTACTGATCCGCCTGTGGGCTTCGCCTATTTGACCTCAGAAAATATCGGCAGGCGTGCCGATTTTGGATCACTCGGTTACTGAGGCCAATGAAATGGCCTTTCCTACATCGCGATGCCTTTCCTACATCGCGATGTCTTTGGAACGTTCATTGATATTGCCTTTTTAACTGGGTTCAAATGATATCTCTTTGAACGAGGCAATACAGCTCAGCTGGTCGCCCTCTATTTTTTGTATGATGGTTTCCTTGATGTGAAAGCTTCCACGGATCTTCGAACTTCTTATTTGATCAAGCTTTGTCACTTGTGCTGTCATGCGAAGCATCTTCATCTCAGCTGCCGTTAATTTAATTTAATTTACTGGACGCACAACTGCGGTGTAGAGCCTTCCTTTCAACTTAGGTGGCATTTTTCTGTCACAGAAGATAGCGGAATTTTCTCGCCACTTCATCCACCCTACGCTTACGAGATGATTGATGTCGTCATCACAAGTTGCTTTGCTATTGATCATAGATCTCAGATATTTGAACTTTTCGCACTTGGGAAGCACTGTTCCATTCAAATAAATGTCTGTAATAGGCCTGAGTGGATCAGAGAACGGGCAGCACAAGTACTCTGTCTTTTTTGAACTAATGCGATACCCATTTTCCTCCAGAACGTCCACCCACACATCAAGTGCTCGTTGCAGGGATGTAGGATCCTCACTTAGGATGGCTCCATCGTCAGCAAAGAATAACTGATGCACCTTGGGGTCCATCACTTTACCTTCAAGCAGATAATCGAGGACTGTAATAAAGAGCAAAGGACTTAAGACGCTTCCCTGATGCACCCCGACTTTGATTGGGAACTCTTCGGTTACTCCAGCGGGGCATCTTACTCTTGTCTTTGCTCCTTCCTACATGTCGATGATCATCTGTACATAGGTTTCTGGAACCCCTCGATGTTTTAGTGCCACCCATATCAGATCTCGTGGTTGTGTGTCGAATGCCTTTTCAAAGTCAACCAATACAATATGCAAATCCCTTAAGGAATCACGACGTTTTTCCATTATGATCCTTATACATTGGATTGCATCTGTGGTTGATTTACCCAAGACAAACCCGCACTGCTCATCAGATAGCTGTATTATTTTTCGCAGTCGGCCACCTAATACCCGCTCAACGATCTTCCTGGTGTTTGACATCAGCTTGATCGAACGGTACTTATCACAGTTTCGCGTATCACCCTTTCCTTTGTATACAGGGAGAAGGTAACTTTCCGTCCATTGATATGGCATTGGATCACCTCTCACAAATTTGGAGATGAGAATTCTGAGTCATCTGAACCCGACGTCTCCCATCTTTTTCAGAACTCAGAGGGCATCTCGTCTGGCCCAATCGCTTTTCGTTTTTTTGAGTATTTTACCCAATCACTAACTTCTTCGACTGTAATGTCGGGTATTTCTTCACAGTTAGGGGTGGCTCTTGGAAAGTATAGCCGGGGAAACTGTTCATTTAAAAGTTCTTCACAATACTGCCACCACCTCTGCTGAATTTTGTCGTCATCCACAAGTAGCTGGTCATGAGCATTGTTAATGAACTTTGGCGAACGAATCTCCTGAGCATTCCTCCTTCTTTGGGCAGCTATTTTGAAGATGGTTGCGCTCCTGTTCATATTGTGTCTTCACAGCTCCTGGATAGCCTGGTTTGCATTAGGAACCGGGGAAGATATTTTCTCCAGCCCCCGATACAGGCCCTCCGTACACTCTGCTTGAAGCTGGGCGCACTTCTTCTTCGCTTTTTTCTTGCAACATCTGTATTCCATGTGGTTGTCAAACGGTAGTGCATGCGATCACTCAGCTGAGGCCTACCAACTCCTACTCTCAACCTCCACGCGGTGACAGCCAGGTGCCTAGTACCTTAATACAAGAAATGGGTAACCAACCCCGTTTGGCGGATTCTTGGTGGTAGCAGATGAGACAGGGGGGGAAGTGCTTTTCCACTAGAGCACTTCTTCCTGTTCCAGGCGGCAGCGGACGAATTCCCTAGATGGAGTCAACGGTGGCGTCTATAGTTCCAGTTAGGTTGAACTTAGTGAATACCTTGCGCGAGCTGCTCCGACGTATTCGGATCACAGGTCGGTAAGGAATTTCCAATGTTGGTCAGGACATTGGAATAGAGATGGTGGCGGAGGAGCCCTTAATGGGCCAACGGCAGCGCTCATACTCCGGCAGTGGACTACTGGCACCGGTGTACCCGGCCCCTCGTCCTAGGGGAATAATTAAGGAACTGGCCCTCCAGGTTGGGGGTTGTGCCGTCGGGGTAACTTCCCTACCACGTAAAAAGCGCATGGTTCCGAAACAACCAAAAGCCTCGGATAAGGATGACTCAACTAATGACGACCCCAGCAAACGAAATAAGGACAACGACCTTCGGATCTGTACGTGGAATGTTCTGTCCCTTTACAGACCACGTGCAGCCGAACAACTAGCAGAGGCCCTAGACTGCTATAAAGCATATATTACCGCCATCCAGGAAGTGCGATGGGATGGGCCGGGCAAAAAGAGGATGAAAAACTGTGACATCTACTACGGTGATTGCTACAGAGGCAATGGGCAACGCTTATTCGGATGCGGATTTGTCATACGCGGCAGACTTAGGCAAGAAGTCTTAAGCTTCCGACACGTGAGCGAGCGTATTATGACTATCCGGATCAAGGCTAAATTCGCCAACATAAGCCTAATATGTGTTCATGCCCCCACAGAAGAAAAGGACCCTGCCTTAAAAGAGTGTTTCTACGAGCTCCTCGACAAAACATACGAGCAATGTCCTAAATACGACGTTAAGATCGTATTGGGCGATTTTAACGCCAAAATAGGAAAGGAGGACGTCTTCGGTAGAGCAGTCGGTAAGCATAGCCTACACGACACCACGTCTGATAACGGACTAAGGCTAATTGATTTCGCTGTGGAGCGAAATGTCACCATAGCAAGCACATGGTTTCCTCATCTCGATATTCATAAGCAGACATGGCGGGCTAATGATCATGCAACGATCAACCAAATTGATCATATTGCGATCGACGCCAGGCATGCCTCCAGTATTCTGGATGTCCGGACCTTCCGAGCGGCCAACATAGACTCGGATCATTACCTTGTTGTAGCCAAGGTACGAATGCGGATATCCCAATCTGAGCAACAAAGAAGAATTACTGTGAGAAAATTTAACGTCGAAAAGCTACAATCTCAAGAGACCGCCAGACTCTTCGCTGAACGCGTATCCCGAAATCCCTCAATCACCCCTTTACCACCAGCATCAAGTACCGAAGACCAGTGGCAACGCTGCCAACATGCCATCAGAAACGCCGCGACTGATGTGCTGGGTCTCGCTCGCCCACCACCGCGAAACCCCTGGTTTGACGAAGAATGCCGGCGAGTGCATGCAGCAAAACAAGAGGCATATAAAGCGGCGCTGCAAAGGAAGACGAGAGTTGCTCGTGAGCTCTACGAGCAAAAGAGACGGCAAGAACATCGGCTTCTCCAAAAGAAGAAGAAAGAGCATGAGAAGCGCGCGTTTGAGAATATCGAGAGTTTATACTCCAGGAACAATGTACGGAAGTTTTACCAAAAGGTAAAAGGAACGTGTCAGAGATGAAAATGGAAACCTCGTAGTAGAATCACAGTCGGTGCTGAGAATATGGAAAAACTACTTCTGCAGACTGTATAAAGGCGACGAAGACCAACATCCCGCTGTCAGGCAGAATGAACCATTCAACATAGACGATGATAGTCAAAATATCCGTCCACCTGACCAAAACGAAGTGAGGATAGCAATATCCAAGCTAAAATCCAACAAGGCTGCTGGACCTGACGGCTTACCGGCCGAACTCTTCAAGGCAGCAGGGGATGAATTGGTAGAGTGCATACACCAACTCATTTCTAAGATTTGGTCAGACGAGTGTATGCCTGATGAATGGAATCTCAGCATCGTTTGCCCGATCCACAAGAAAGGAGACCCCCTCAATTCCCCTCAGTCTCCTCAACATCGCATACAAGATCTTTTCTGCGATATTGTGTGAATGCCTGAAACCTTTTATCGAGTTTATAAGACCATGTGATTTGCACATGCTTAGGATGTCTTCACCGGGAAGGTTCCTGGTGCCATATCCAAGTCCTCCATGACAGTCTTCATAGTCTTCGTTTGATTTCCCGACACGTCCATTCAAATCTCCTCCAACAAACAGAAACTCTTCCTTTGGGATTTTCTTAAGGAGGTTGTTGAAATCTACACAAAATGCATCTTTATCTCTCTGATTGCACCCATTTTGAAGAGCATATGCACTGACAATATTCCACACCTCTCCTTGTATTACTAGTTTGAGAGATATCAAACGGTCGATGGACTTCGAAATGCTCAAGACGTTTCCAAGTAGCTCTGCCACAAGGATGATACCGATTCCGTTCTTAGCCTTTTCCGTTCCGTAGTAGAACATCTTGTAATCTTTTGTCCTAACGTCCAAGAAACGCGGTCGATTTCCGGTGTTTTTCCATTTCGTCTCTTGGACACACAAGATATCCACCCGCCTTCTATTCATCATCTCCTCCAGCTCGTAACTTCGACCGGTCATGCTTCCAACGTTCCAACTCGCGACCCTCAAATTTCTTCCAAACTGTTTCATTATTTTGGTAATCCGTATAGCTCTGACCCGAACATTTCTGCTCGGTCCAGGATCAGTACCATGCACAGCAGTGGTAGTGCCTGACGGGGTAGTGCCTTTCCTTTTAGCAAGTATTACCATAATGATACAGTTTTGCAATATTACCATATTGCGATCGCGTTTGTTGTTTGACACGTGCATGCTCCTGTCTTAGTATTGTTTGATCTTTCTTCTATGACACCGGTGATCTCCAGTCGTGTCAACCCACGGACTCGCATGCACACTTTTGGGAGGGTTTTTAAGGTGGTATATGTGTCGCTAGGCTCACTTGGGTGTTATATTGCCTAGATCTGATTTGTCCCCTTAGTCTCCTTTTACGACAACCGCTAGTTGTTGCGGGGTGCTGCAGTGATATTCTTAACCCGTCCCTGCACGGGGAAGTCATTACAAGTAATAGTCTCATTATTATCCATGCTTGTAATATGAGAGTTGATCATATCAAGGGAGTGTTCTACTGCTTGTTCAACGCTGCTTAGAAGATTATTTGAAATGGAGTGGTTAGCATAAAATATATTTGCTAAAGCATTCGACTTTTCAGCGTTAGACAACATCAGAGTGTTACCTTTTCCTAAAGCTGGAATGGTACAATTCTTTCTTTTAATAACTTTTGCAATATTTCAGAATGGTTTGCTATTTTTGTCTAGGCTCTGGAGTTTCGAGTTCCATTTTCTGTTCCTAAAATTCAAAATTAAATCTTTTATAATTGCTGTTAGTATTTTAGTCTCAGTCAAATAAAATTCTATTCTGGTTCTTATCCACTTAGTTCTCGCTCTATTTCTTACCTTAATAAGATCCACAATATGACTAGGTAGTGAATTTGAGCAACTAAATATAATGAATTTTTTTTTTTCGGTACTGAGCTATCAATACTATCTAGCACCGAGGTAGTGAATAAACTGACAGCTTCGTCAATTTGGTTTACATTTTATTTCAGTGGGTAAATGTACTTGTGTGTTTGCTAATTTTTGTCGCATTTCTGTCTTAAAATAATTCCAATTACCATTTTTATAATCGTACGCAATATTGGAGCTTTTTCAGGGGTCAAAAGAACACTACTTTCAACGGGCAAATGGTCAGAACTTAATCCATTCAAAACCACAGGTTGTGTGAAAAATTCATGCATATTAGTTAGGTAAATATCCAAAGTCGACGGATTTTTCCGACTGTCCGAAGGAATGTATGTAGGAAGAGGAGGATATAAAATTTGAAAGGGATGTTTAGTGTTTAGGTCTGCTGAAACATTTCCCCATGAGTTTGCTCTAAGACAACCCCAATTACCATGCCTGCAGTTAAAATCACCTCCTATTAGATATAAATCACTTATACTGATCAATTTTCATAAATCGCCATTTAAAGCCAAACGCTTTCGAACTGAAGCACAACCACCAGGAAAATAAACAGCAAACATTTTGATAGAACCACCATTCGTAAAAGGTATTGCTACACCTATGTTCTCGATCAATTTAGTTTTTATAATTGGAAGTACTTTATGTTTTATACCCCTTTTAATAACAACGGCAACACCACCACCCCTTCTCTCATTCCTATCAAGACGATAACGTTTATATATTCTGTTTGAATTTTTATTTAAGTCAGTTTCGCTAACTAAACCTACATCAATTTTTGCTCAAAAAAGCAAACAATTCTAAAGCTTTACTTCGAATACCTCTAGCACTCCAACATATTACATTCAGACTAACATTCATTATTTAGCTTGTTGCTACTTACTAATGTAATTAGTTCCGCTGTTAACGCGTAGATTTCTTTTGTAAAGAAAAGTGAGAAATTGTTGCTTTCCTTTGGTTCAGTAGCAGTTATGGGGTACGTCGAGTGTCATTCCCAGGAATTTGGCCTCGTTTGCAAAAGGTATTCGGGCAAAGTTTAGAAAAATTGGCAAGTCATTAGTTTTCTTATAAGTGAAATTCACGTGAACAGATTTAGATTCGTTGAGGGCGATCCGCCAGTTCCTCGTCCATTCATTTGCATTATTCAGTGCGTTTTGCAGTCGATTGTTTTACCCACTGCTGGGATAGCGGTGTCATCGGCAAACGTAGCAAGGATAGTGCCATCTTTTTTCTGTATATCACGAGTATTAGCAAATAGAGAAGCGGCCCAAGAACGCTTCCTTGCCGTACGCCGGCCGAAATTTCTTTGAGCTTGGAGTATTCGATTCCATGTCAAACACGAAAGAGTCTACGAAAGAACACACAGGGAGAACTTGTCGTTGTTTGTATTTAAAGCCATCATGTCACACCTTATCAAAGGCTTGCGAGACGTCAAGAAATACGCTTGAGCAAATCTTTTTTTCTTCAAGTACTTTCTCGATTACGTCAGTAATTCTATGCACCTGGTCAATCGTCGGATGCTTACTCTGAACCCAAACTGGTGGTCAGGGATAAGATTATTTTCTTCTTTAAACGGTTGGAGACACCTTAGTAATATCCTCTCGAAAATTTTAGATATGACTGGAAGAAGAGAAAGTGGTCTATACGATTTTACCTCATTTGGCGGATTTTCTGGTTTTAAAACCATTATGACTTCCGCAACTTTCCATTGGCTCGACACGTGTTTTAATCTGAGCGGGGCATTTATAATAAAGAGAAGCTTAATCAATGCTTTTCTAGGTAAAACTTTGAGAATTTCTCCGGAAATCAAATCATAACCAGGAGATTTCTTAGGTTTTAGATTCTCGATGTCATGTTTGAGTTCCCTTAGCGTTGCACTTGTGAGTGTTAAATCGTCAGATGGTAAATCCTATTGATGTTGTCGTGAATCACTTGACCTTCGTACGGTTTAAAGGTTTCTTCCAGGTGGGCCGCAAAGACGTCTTTATCTTCCATCGGCCATTCATTTTGATTTAATTTGATTGGCGGCGCGGGGACTTTGGGCATTTTGGTGCCTTCTACAGATTTCCAAAGTTAATAATTGGAATCTTTTTTCGCTGTTAGACTTTCAAGGTAAAAACCTATTACACGATTCTTGAAATCCTTTATAGTCTTCTTTAACAAAGTGCACAGACGATTCAAGTGTGCTTTGGGAGCACGACTCTGTTGCCATTTTTTACGAGCTTTTCGCTTTTCCTTGAACAATTCTTTTATTTCCGGAGGATATCATAAACCGTATTTGTCCGGCGTTTTCCTTGGATTGGGCGTATTATTCCAAGAGGCTGTACGATCTCAACGAAGCGGTCAACTGCAACCTCAAGTTCATAGGGTGTCGTAAGTGGAACGCTCAGTTCAACATTATCTTCAATTTCGTTCCTAAAGCCTGCCGGATTAGTTGCTCTACCAGTTAATCTCACTGACTCTACGTTATAGACTAGTTTTTCGCTCAATGTCAAAATAACTGGGGAGTGCTCAGACGACAGATCAAAGCTCTCTTTAACTTTTATATGGTTGGTAGATATTCCTTTCACAACGAAAAAATCGATCAGGTCAGGTATTTTCGAAGTATCAATTGGCCAGTAAGTCGGTTAACCCGTCGAATGGAAATCACAACTGTTCTCCATACCTGCCCCATGGAGCATTCTACCTTTTTTCGAAATGTGTCAGAACGTATGTATCGCCGCCAATAATAAAATTAGGTTTCAGCGATTCAAACAAGTTAGTAAAATCACTTTTATCAAGCGCGGAACGCGGTGGACTGTAGATAGATGAGATTTAAGAGTACGCTGACTATTTTTAACTCAAATCGTGCACAGTCGCAAAGATTCAAGCTCTATCTTTAGGTCTTCGGATTGTTCGCTGCAGTTTTTACTAAACAAGATCCGCCTCTCGCTTTTCCCGAAGGGTGACAAGCGTGGTAATTATTATAGCCTTTTATTTTTAAATGCGATTCGTTTTTTAGTTTCAGAATTCAAGCAAATATCAATATCTTTTTCACGCATGAATATTTCGAATTCGTCAAGTTTTGCAAAAGTAAAAAGAATGCAAACATTCCAAGTACGTATTTTTAGCATTCGTTTTCCATTCTTATTCTAGTTGAAGTATGCGTTTTCCGTAAAATATTTTCGAGCTTAACCAGCCTATCGAGAATAGTTTTATTTATTTTGCTTTGTCCTTCAAATTTCGCGAGAATAACTGAGAAAACATGAGACACAGGGTTCATCGAAATTTCAACGTTTTCAGTGTTAAATTCGATAAAATCCATTTGCTTGTAGCAAATAAAAAAAAAGTCAGAAAGCGTCGAGATTCATTGATCACCATCAGTTACCACACAGTCAATTTTTACTGGGTTCCTGGACAGCAAGGTTGGGTACGACTATGAACATAAGTGAAACGGACACATCCGTAATGCCACCGATAGAGAAATTGTATTATTCCTGCATTTCATTTCATTTCATTTCATTTATTATCAACTTTGTATCTTTAACATTAGACTGTAACAATCTTTAAAAAAGTAAAAGTGTAATTACAAAAAAGCATTATTACATACGAATGAAGTTTAAAATAAGAGAGGGAAATAATGATATAATTACTTAATAAAGCTATGATGCTAATTATTATATATTTAAATACTTATGTATGAAAAAATAACAGTTAAACAAATTCATGTAACAATTTTAAATAAATTTCAAGCTAATTTCAAAATTCTACCTATGAGCCAGATAAAGAAATAGATATTCATCGAATCGATCATTATTGTGCAGCCTTCTAATGCTGAGGGGCAATGCATTCCAAAGGCGGACAGCATGAGGGAAAAACTGACGCTCAGTAATAAGGCATGAAAAATAAGGTTGCAAATTAGAGGGTGAGCGAGATGACCGAAATAAATGTATCTTTTCATGCAAATATGGTGGTTGTTTACTGATAATGATTTTATGCAAATAAGATATGACTAAGTAATCCAAGTACGCTTTCAAAGTACAGCCGAGAATTTTGTTGCGAAAAGGGGAAACGTGGTCGTATCTCCTGAGTAGAAAGACATAGCGAGTGATGTTATTAAAGGCAACTATAAGTTTTCTTTTCATTCCGGCACTCAGACTACAGAAAATTTGGAACCCATAAGTAATAAGTGGAAGAATTAAGGTCTTAACTAGCATTAATCTTGTATCTTGCGGCGTGAAATACTGAGATAGTGATAAGTTCCTTAAACAACCATATACTTTACCAATAATTGTCTGAATATGATCTTCCCAACTGAGAGTTCGGTTAAACCATATGCCTAAATTTTTTACTTTGTCAATATACTCAATTTCAGAAGTTCCAAGATATATCTTTGGGAAATAATCTGTATCAAGTTTATTTTTGTTGATGATTAAACATTTCGACTTAAGTGGATTCAACTTTAAAGAGTTTCTTTCTGCCCAAAGTAAAACCTGTTTGAGGTCCTCATTTAGTCGATGAGCTCCATCTTCAATTAGGCCCAGCTTACAGTTTAAATAAATTTGTACATCATCAGCGTACATGTGTATAGCACTGTTTTTAACTGACAGCGGAAGGTCATTAATGAAGATGGAAAACAACAAAGGACCTAAGATTGACCCTTGCGGTACTCCTGTTGACACATTTATAAATGTAGATACTTTATTTTTCAATACTACGGCTTGTTTCTTTCCTCCTAGATAAGAAGCTATAAGTTTTGCAGCTGCTGGAGAGAAGCGGTATATTCTTTCAAGTTTACGTACCAGCTGTGAGTGGTTGACCATGTCAAACGCCTTGGAAAAATCAAGTAACGTTCAAAACGTAACCTCATCTTTATCAATTGAAATGCGAATATCATCAGTAACTTTTAAAAGAGCAGAGATACAGCTGCGTTTCGGTCTGAATCCGGATTTGTTCCTATACAGCAATTTGTTATTTTGCAAAAATGCAGACACTTGAAAGTGAATCAATTTCTCCATGACCTTGGACTAAAAAGGCAAAATGGAGATGGGTCTGTATTCAGGAGCAGAAACACGCGACCCCTGCCTTTTTAGAATGGGAATAATTTTTGATGATTTCCATAAAGATGGAAAAGAGGACGTTAAAATGATGGTATTAAAAACATGTGTAAGAGCTGGAAGGAAGTGAGGCAAAATAATTTTCACAAAACTAGGATGAATTTCATCAAAGCCAACAGCTTTTGACTTAACATTCAATATAGCTTTAACAACGTCGGTTTGCTGGACACTAGAGAAATTAAAACTACACAATGTGTTAACATTTAGATCACTATAATCCACATAAGGAAACACAGGCGAAGTAGTCGGTGTGGAGTGAGATTTTGCAAAAGCATTGTTTAGCTGATTGGGATCTAAGTTATCCAAATCCTCTTTACTCTTCTGGCCAACACCTACTTCACGCAAATTATTCCATAGTATTTTTGTAGGCAAGCTATTGCTGAACCGATTTGAATAGTACCGTCTTTTAGCTTGTCTTATTTTGGAATTCACTTCATTACGTAAGGCACGAAAGGTTTCATACAACTCCGGCAGTTTGAAGCGCTTCCACCTGTTGTAGGCTAAGTCGCGTCTATTTTTAAGATCTAAAATCTCTGCAGTAAACCAAAACACATTGAAGTTTTTAACGTGCTTAGTCATAAGTGGAACGTGGGTGTTGAATAGGGCTAGTATTTGATTTTGCAAATAACTAACTTGCGAATCGGGTGAGGTCATGTAATATAAGTGCTGCCAATTTACTCTCAAAACATCTTCCTCCAAAAGATCATAATTAATATTTTTAAAGTTTCTATATGAGTAGGGTTGTGCCTGACAACACTTAGTTTTATTAAAGATCGCGAACACTAAGTCGTGCTTCGAGAAAGCAGGAGCGGATAGTTGGTCATAAAGTAGTGTTTCAATGTTGTCATTGTGTTTTGTGTTTATATCCTTTAACCCATCGGGGGGCATAGGGCGTCAACCACGCCTGCGCGCCATCGTGCTCGGAGTTCTGCAACGCGTTTGAGCTGCCTCCAACTCATTCCTAAAGAGCTCGATTCCTCCTCAACTGTTCTGCGCCACGTTTGCCTAGAGCGTCCCGCTATTCTGCCTGCCTGGGTGAGCGGATTTCACTGCATGGCGTATTTCGCAATGGAGTTGTCTTCGCGCCGTAGGGTGTGTCCAATCCATTGCCACTTTCTTCTTCGTATAGTAATCTTGGCCCGTTCTCAGATAAAGTTGTTCGTTGGAGATGCGGTTCGGCCAAAAAATCCTCAAGATGATTCTTAAGCATTTGTTTACGAAGACTTGCAGCTTGCGTGTGTTAATGGTGTCCACCTTCCAGGTACTGCACCCATAAAGCAGCACTGATTCTACGTTGGAGCGGAACAGTCGTAGCTTGGTTCTTAAGCTAATAACATTGCTTCTCCAGATTTTGGATAGCATTCCGAACGCAGCTTTAGCCTTCTCGATTCTGCTGCACACATCCAGTTCGGTGCCACCGCGATTAGCTGAGACGACACTTCCTAAATATAGAAAGTTATCAACTTTCTCGACTTGCTTTCCGGCAATGTTAAGTTGAGCGCGGGTATTGGAAGTACTCAGGGCTTTTGTTTTGGCTGTGTTTATTTTTAGCCCCACTTTGTTTGCCTCAGCTTCTAGATTTTGGGCCATCAAATGAAGATCCATTATCCGATGTGAAAGTAGACAAACATCGTCAGCGTAATCTAGGTGTTTAAGGTAAGATGTCATAGTCCAACGAATTCCAGAATTAGCTTCCGTCAATGCTGCACGGAGTACATCGCTGATAACCACCAAGAACAATAGTGGGGACAGTATGCACCCTTGACGTACTCCACTTTGGACTTCAAAGTCCTCCGACACCTTACCATTGTGCACGACGTGACACTTGCCGCCCTCATATGTAGCCTTGATAATAGCTATAAGCTTTTCTGGAATGCCTCTCCTGCGCAAGGCCAACCAGATAGCATCTCGATTCAAGCTGTCGAAAGCTTTCTCGAAGTCGATAAACAGTAAATGAAGCGGAGACCTATACTCAACGCATTGTTCGATTATGATCCGTAGGGTGTTTATGTGGTCGATGCAGGAGGATCCAGCGCGAAAGCCTGCCTGTTCGACATCGAGAGTTGAATCTAAATGTTCTTTAATTCGTTCTAGAATTATTCTAGCTATTATTTTGGCTACAGCTGGAAGAACACATATACCTCTCCAGTTAACGCACTCCATCAAGTTACCCTTCTTTGGAAGCTTAATGATCATCCCCCTTTTCCACTCCTGTGGAAATTGTTCACTATCCCAAGCTCTCCGTATTAGGGGATGCAGCAAATCTGCCGATGTATTTGGCGCCGCTTGAAATAGCTCGGCAGGGATGCCATCAATACCCACCGCTTTGTTTTTCTTGAGGGACTTGATTGCTGTTATTATTTCAGTTTTACTGGGAGGTACGGTGCGAATTCGGGAATTTGTTGCTTCGAACTGCTCAGTCGAATTCAAGATCATACCGCCGTCGTCTAAGTGGTTTAGCACTGTAGCAAAATGTTCTCTCCATCTAGTGAGCTGATCCTCATCCGAAATCAGAAGGTTACCGTCTAGACTCTTCACTGGATGTTGTTTGGAGTTTCGCCCACCAATGAGCTCCTTAGTGATGTTGTAAACAGTCCTGCTGTCGCACCTACTCGCTGCTTCTTCAGCCCTTGAGGCCAGTGAGTTGACATATTGACGTTTGTCACGTCTCACACTACGCTGCACTTCTTTCTTCTTCGCACAGTATTGGGCTTCAAGCTCGGTTCTCTCTACTGCTGAGGCCGCTGCAATCCGAGCCTTGATTGCCGTACGCTCATCGATCCGTCTCCAGGTGTCTGTAGAAAGCCATGTGCGGTGGTGTTTCTGCTTTTTACAGACATACGTGCGTGCCCCAGTCGCAAAAGCATTTTTCACAGCACTCCAGTGGTCATCCATGTTCTCTATGCTGCTGATTGCTTCTGCTTCTAAGGCAAGATGCTCCCTGAACTGTTGGCGCACTTGGGGAACCTTGAGCCTGTCGATATTAAACCTGGTGATGTTAAGTAGGTTTGAGCGGTTGCTGTTGACGGATGCAGTACGAATGCGTAAATGAGCAACCATAAGATGGTGATCTCGTTCTTGTCCGACGTCAGCTCCACGTCTGTTTCGGACGTCCAGGAGACAATTTCTAAAGCGGCGACTGATCGCAATGTGGTCGATCTGGTTGGATGTTCGTTGCCTATCAGTAGAGACCCAACTGATCTTATGGCAGGTGTTATGCTTAAACAGCGTACCTCCGATGACTAGGCGGTTGGTATTGCAGAAGTCCACAAACCGCTCACCATTGTCATTACGGTCTCCCACGCCGTGAACGCCCATCACGTGCTTAAGCATGGTGTTGTCGCTACCCACCTTGGCATTGAGATCGCCCATTACCATTACGATGTCCCCATTAGGCGTTTGGTTGTAGGCGGCGCCTAAGTGGCTATAAAAATTATCCTTTTCATCCTCAGTCGCGTCTAGAGTCGGAGCATAACACTGTATGATGGTAATTTTTCTTACTCTACTCTGGAACCTAGCCGTCAATATCCGGTCACTATGGGGTTTCCAGGATATGAGGCTGCTACGTGCTGCTGGAGTTAGCATGAGTCCTACGCCAGAACTCCGTGCACTTCCAGCTGGTTTACCAGCGTAGAGCATCACAGTGCTTTTTGTTGGGGAGGTGTATTCCCCAGCATCGTACCATCTTATCTCGCCGATCGTTGTCCGTGTTCGATAGCCAAAGGTCGTCAACAAATTATCAGTCCTTATCCGAGGCGATAGTTTCCGTTTCGGAGCAATAGTTTGTTTTACGGTTGCGGCTCGCTGGGCCACAGACCAACCGACACTTATCCTGTTTTTTGGCGCAGGAAGCTCGCCATTCGTCCTCTCCCGTTAGCAATTTCCGAAGAAATTCCCAGATGGCACCACGAGGAGGTGGGAGTAGGGCTTACTAACAGAGCTGCTAGGTTTTCGGCTGCAGTGGCTCCTTCTCGTTACTTAGCGGACCAACACCTATCGGGAGATGCTGCCCCTACGAGGCCTGTTGTCATTAACTAAAAACAAATCTAGTAGTGTACTAGATGTATCAGTAAAATGTGTGGGGACTTCAGTATTTAGAGGATACAAACTTAATGTTTTTATGTTATCAACAAATGTTGCTGAAACTTCACTTCTTAAGAGGTTGCAATTAAATTCCCCGCAGATGATAATTTCGGCAAATGTTGATGAAACACTTTCAATCACTGAATAGAAAGTGTCAAGATCAATGCTACTGTTTGCGCGATAGACAACACCTAAAAGACACTTAATTCGTCCACTTACCACTTCAACAAAATAATACTCTATAGGGCTAGTGGGAGGAGAACTGATTACAGGTTTGCAGTTTATACCATCCCGAATATATATGGCAACTCCGCGACCAGTCCTACCGTGTCTATCAGACCGAAAAATTCTGTAGCCGTTCAAGCCGTACACTTCATCTCTAATATGCTATGGAAACCAGGTCTCCGATACGCAAATCACATCAACGCTTGACCCTACCAATGTACCCCGAAATTCATCTATCTTTGGAAGCAAACTCTGTGCATTAATATGGCAAACACTGAAGCCATTCTTTTGTTTACATAAAATCTTTATCATCATGCGTAAATTATCATTCATGCAGCCGCCCGGTGCATTACTATCCATATTCGTAATCATTGAAAGTAAATATTACGAAGGGAGAGGAAAGAAAAATAAAAATAAATAAGAGGCATTGCAATACTCGACAAGAAAGAACACTGCACAAATTGATCGAATTTATATCCACATCTTTACCTAGTAAAATTATAATAAAAGATAAGGAAATAAAAAATAAGGTAAAAAAGAAATTGAAAAAGAATTCAAGTATAAGCTGAAATAAATATAAATTTCTGATGAACAGCTCACTGTTTAAAGTTGATTTACAATGTGCATTCATTGTTTACAGCAGGCATAGAAGCAGCAAAATCATCCACACGTTGGGGACAATCAAGCAAAAAAGCTTTTCCGTTGGGTGTTTGACGCGCGTAGACAAGTCCATTCCGGGTGAAGACAGAACTCAGAAGTTTTTGTTGTTTTAACTTGTAAGCTTTCCGATATATCAAATGGTTTTGTGAAGTGAGACTTTCATTTAGGTATATTCTACTGTCAGATTGTAGTGCGAGATTTAGTAAACAAATAGGTTTTTTTGCTTTCCTATATGATGAGTGCATGGAACGTAGTACCTTGATTTTATCTGCTGTTGTTGGAAGCTTTATAATGATAGCTGTGTCTTCAGAACCTCGTTTAGGTTTCGTTCTAAATATATCTCTTGGCACAGGTATTGGTACGCAGTCAATAGAGGAGCAGAGATTTTCGAACATGTTGCGTAGATCTTCATTGGAGTTTTTGGGGACGCCATGGAGAACAAGATCAGTTGATAATTTTTCTCGTTGAACATGATCAAGATCTCTCAGTCTCTAGTTAAGAGCAGATGGTGGCTTCGGAAGTTTGCTCAAGTACTTCAACACGAACTGTCAAAGCAGACAAAGTTCGGTTGATGTCTTCAAAACGACGATTGAAATCACTTACGATGGTATCCAGCTTATCTGCTAGGTTCTTATGCAGCTCCGTAATGAGCGATTTCAGTTGTGTATTGTGTTCATCAAGCCGATTATTCAGTCGCATCTCGATATTGTTGAAAAAATCACCTTTTGTTGTTACACTAGCTGCGGGTGAATTTTGGTGGTGGGTTGATTTGGCGGTAGATTTGACAGATGGTCTTAGTTCCCATGGAGATGGTTGGTTGGACATTATGAGCGGTAAAGTGTATGGCACAAATGGGATGGTGGCTGATGAAAAATGTTCACTTAAAGCGCGAAAAAGGCAAGTGGATGTTATTAAAAAATATTCCACGACTAGAACAAGCAACTAAAAAAAGCTATTTGCGAAAATTGGAGATTTTTACGGGTTCATATTGGATTACTTTGCCACAAAAAAGCGTGTCTCTATTTTACCAACTTCATTCGTTGACGTTTCACACAACGCATATGTATTGTTATAGATATCATAATAGAGAAGGAGGTTAACTCATCCTGGTTTTTCAGAGAGGATTGCGCAACTTGTACCTTTATGTATCCGAGTGAACATGATGAGTCCTTCCATAACTTGACTTTACCTACATAGCTTCAATACGTTGACCATTACCGGTGGCTCGTTTTACGAGCGGCAGATAGAAGTCAATGCTCTTTTATTCTAACCGAGTTGATAGTGCTTTTACCGATACACCTAATTTCATTTTAATAGAACGTTAACTGCGTACATACACTTGGAAAACTGTTCCAACAAAAAGCAAAGTTTTCAACAAAAACATGGTAAACCATATTGTAAATCGTTCTCAAACTGGTTTGGTTTCCCACCCGATTGCTGAAAGTACTAAATTACTCGTAGAACAGTATATTAAGGACACACTCTACTCTAGCTCGCAAATCGTCTACAAGAGTGTGAAAATAAATTGAATCGTTATTTGAAATTAATGGAATATAAAACAGAGAAGAACGAAACGAAGTGATAATGCCAGCAGGCATTAGTAATCCTTCTTTCCTGCTGCCTTCTCCCACTCCATTGAAATTCCTCGTATCGGGGGTAAGAGAAAAACTTATTCCATCAGATGATGAACCAAGAGACGAGATCCTACCCTGACGGCCATGATGAAAGTGTTAAATCATCTCGTCGGTCGGTCAGATTAAGGCACTCCGTCTTTGCTTCGCTCGACTAAATCTCAAACAATTTATGTATTTTTTATTTTTTTTTTTCGAGAACTGATTAAACTTGAAGTGGTAAGAAGATACTCCCTGCAGTTGTGTGTCTTGAAAATCAATTTAAGTTCATTTTACCACCAAAAGGAATGGACGAGATGATAGTTGAAAACGCCGGTGGTTTTCTGTTTTCGTTCTACGTTATAAGGTCAATGCTGGAAAGTTTGAAAGATATATAGAGCTAAAGAAATACGTATTATATTGCTCATCACGATGATTGGAAGTTTTAAAGAGTTTTCATTCGTTTCGTGATTCAATTGAAAATAGAATGAAGCTGAGTGTTATGCGCTATGAAGGAGGTCCTCTGACTGGCATCTATGAAAACGATTGACTTGACAGTTTTGCATTTAAATGAAAATAAAATTGGAACTGCCTGAGGATAAGCTAGAACGTGTTGAAGAGTGTGGTGATGTTGGTGATGGAGCTTTGCCTCTATTTTGTTAGAATCGTAGAACATCAATCACGTACATCTAATTATGTCTATCAAGGATTTTCTCACAGCCCAACCACCAGATAAAGTCTTTTAGATTCCACCCATCTGCGCCTACATAGATCCATCCTTCAAGGATTCTACAACTACATAGCTAATATTGTACTTAAATAAATTCGCATCCCTAGAACCAGCATGTTGCTACAAATTAACTCGATTTGGACAATTATTTATAATCCCTTCCAAGCAAGTGGATTTGTCAAAACAAGTCCATTCATTTGCTAAATCCTTCCAATTTCTCAAGCATTAAAAGGTTCTTTCGTTTTTTTTTTCTTGTTGCGTTCTGCAAATTAATTAAGGATTCTCTTGCTCAAACTATAAGATAGAGGCAACAACGCAACAAATGCGCAGCACATGGAGGGTATTTTTCTTGATTAACGTACGAGGACTCGACGCTCCATTCGCAGGAGCAATAATGGTAAATTAAATTGGCATGTTAATTGATTAAAATTGCAATTGGAGAAGGATAACGAGTGATGCGAAATGTGTGTGTGTGCGGGTACGGTGGTGTGGGAAACCTTGGGAACGCTTAATGAATGGAGTATGCTGGTGAAACTAGCATGCTGCTGGTGATGAATGTGTGTCGGGTGAAGTTTATGCCTTTGCCAGCAGCTTACATGAGGCAATTACGTCAGCAGCATTTGCATTAATTTCACTTTGTTTCCTTAGGCGGAAGGGAATAATTAAGTGCTGAAGCTAATGTTCGTTGTATAGTCTGTCTATACAGAAATAGCATGTACTAGTAGGCATGTGTAAATTTAATTCGAAAGTAAAGATACTTAATTTGCAAATAAAGATGGGACTGTATCAACATCATATCCATCAAACGTGGGTTTTTAAATGGCAACACCATGACAACGCGTTGACTTGTGGCATTCACTATGGATACCTACTTGGACCACGAATAGAAAACCGCATTTATTTGGCTTTGTTTTCAAAAACAAATGCAATGAAGCCAAAGGCAAACCAATTTTACATCACTCTCGCATTTCAAGCGGTGCGGCAAGTTGAAAAATGAAAATGATGATACGAATGCTGTCAAGAGTTTTAAATGCGAACATTGGGCATAATGCATCACCTACTCCCAGTGGACTGACTTCCAAAGAATTCCTCGAATTGACCAAACTTTACATCTGAAAACACCAACTACACCCCATCGAAACATAGATTTGATAACAACTTCCGAGGCAGAATGTTGCCAGTATAGAAAGAAGTTTGGTTTGTTTCTATACAGACGGATTTGAAACCAGAATTGGGACGGATGATGGTGTTTTCTCCAAAAAGCTTAACTTGAGCACCTCCTTCTGCCTTCCAGAACACAGAGACATTGCAGGTAACTGCAACATTGACGAGCTCGCCAGACGGGGCACTATTCTAAATATTTTACCGAACAACCAGGATGTTTGTACCTCTTTCGCTACAGACAAAACTTTACGATGGACGCTATCAGCAAGACCAATCGCAGATGGGAGGTTGGCACAACGTTGCAAACATCTAGACAGATCTGTCCTAGAATAGATCAAAAATGCTCGAATGGATTGATTGTTGCCCAGGCGATCAGATATCAAGTCCATTATAGGTGTCTTCGTAGGACACTGCCTAATAGGACTACACGTCAATGTTTGGTCTCTTTTCAAACGATTTTTGCAGGAGCTACAGGAGGAAGGAACCATCTTTAATTTCCTCTGGACCTGTCCAGCCCTGCCGAAAAGAAGACTACTCCATCTTGGAGCCCTTTTCTTCTAAGACACAAACGTCAGAAGCACCCTTCGCTTTACAAGCAGCTCCGACTGGTTTTTCTATAGCCCTTGAATATCTGATCAGTGTCTGTAATAGTTCCAATGGTATCATAATGGTCCAAGTCTGTTTGCATCTTGGTACAGACAGCCACTCTAACTTAAAACAATAATACAAAAGTACCAGCCAGCAAGCCGCTGGTTTTTGATTTCTAAACAACCCCTAATCCACGACTGTGGATTTTTAAACAACAAATTAAAGTGTACATATTTTTAGTTAGTTTAGATATTTTACAAGAAAGATTCCATACAAGCAAGGGAGTCGTAATACATCTCTTTTCCTCATCGGATCTTCACGAAGGTGTCATTTGTGGGATTGTTATTTACTCCAAGGGAGCAAGGGTCTACGATCATAGACTACAGTCTCATGGGAGGAGACTGGAATTCGTATGTCACTGAGGTGGGCCAAATACCATATTCGGATCATATGCCACTAATAGTAACATTTAGACTCGAAGGACATGAGAACGAAGGAATACAAAACCTGATACTCCTTCCCAAATTGAGGTGGAATGAAGGCAATGCTTTCAATTATAAAAAACACCCCGACGTAGTATTGAGAAGGGTGCATGAATCTGACCTCGACACAATTGTGGAAGTTATAAAAGAATCGTATCCCTCCCCTAGGAACAACAGAAGCAGCGGAAAAAAATATCTGGAACCATGGTTCGATGCAGAATGTAAAAGGGCCAGGAAATTATTGTTTGCATGGCTGAAATCTTTCCGCAAAGCCAATGATGGTTTCTTTAAACTTCTTTATATTGAAGCTTATAGCCAATTCAAAGTCCTATGTAGAAGAAAGAAGAAGGCCTACTACGAAGCAGAAGTTTTAACGTTAGCTTATTCTCAAAGTTCATCAAATTTCTAGAGACTAGCGGCAAACTTAATGGTAAAAAATTCAAAATCAATCAAGAGCTTAGTCCTACTGTCCTGTTTACACACTTTAACGAGTTGCTGAATCCTATGGTTAGTAGTAGTGTGTTCCAATATGCCACACCGGACTTTGAAGATGAACTATTAGACTCGAGAATAGCATACCCAGGAGTGATCACGGCTTTAAATAGGTTGAAAGAAGGGAAAGCGGCAGAATCTGATGGAATACCGGTCGAGTTCTGTAAGTATGGGACCAATGAGCTATGTCACAGACTTCTCCGCATGTTTAATGATGCTATGGATAATGGGAATATACCACAACAGTTTAAGGAGGCTTTAATTTTCCCTATCCATACAAAGGGCTGCACGAGTGATCTGGGAAATTATCGTGGGATTCCCTTCCTAAATGACACTTACAAGATTTTCACTTCGGTTTGCAAAGCAGGCTTACGGAATGGATTCGCGTAAATAAGCTGTTAAAACAATTTCAGGCAGAGTTTAGACCAGGATGTTCCGCAATAGACCACATCTTCGTTTTGCGTAGCATTATTTCTATAAACGTATTCTACGCAGACTTTAAAGCAGCCTTTGATATAATAGACCGCAGAGCTTTAACTTACAAGCTGTTTGGCATGGGACTGTCGCCGAAGTTCGGAAGAGTCATCCAGATCCTTTATGAAGAAACATAGGTGTCGGTTTGGAATGGAAAAAAAGTCCGAGTAGTTCCAAGCACGATCAGGAGTAAGACAAGAGTGCACATTGAGTCCGCTGTTATTTGCACTATTTATAGAAGACTAAGTGGACTCCCTGCCAGGAGGCATTGAATTTGCTGGGGTACTCATCAAGGCGTTGCTTTTTGCGGATGATATTGTCATGCTGGCATGCTCACCAGAAGCTTCGCAGTTGCTGCAGTTTATGAGGTCTTTTAGTGGACTTGGAAAAGTCGAAAGCAATGATTTTCAAGAAAAGGGGAGGTAGAATTTGCTTGAACGAGAGGTGGACCTATAATGGCGAAATCATTGAGGTAGTTAAGGACTACAAATACCTTGGAGTTTATTTTACAATTAAAGAAGCATCTAGAAGAAAAACTGATCAAAGCCAAAACCGCAGTGAAAAAGATGTTTCACCAATAAGAATATAACCCACAGTAGCAAGTATAGACTATTCGAGCCCACAGGCGGATCAGTAGAAATGCGGTGAAGTGGCAGGTTTGTGATCCCTTGTTTTCGGATCATAACCTCGCTGATAAAAGGAAGAAGAAGAAGAAGAAGTAGCAAGTATAGAGTATTCGAAGCTGCCTCCGAAACTATTTTGCTATATGCTGCGCAAGTATGGGGACATGAAAAATATGAAACTGTGGAAAGACTCTTATGACATTACATCGAAAAGTCATTTCATCTTCCTGCTAGCACTCCGAACTACATGATAATATTGGAAACGGTTCTGTTCCCCATCTTTATTAAGACTTTAAAATTGCATGTCGATTATATCCTCAAAGTACTAAACATGCCAAATGAGAGATTTCGCAACATCGCAGCCCTCAAAACTATATCTAATAGGAGCAGCTGGTATGGTGAATGGCTAGAGTTAGCTCAAATTTTTCTAAACTACAGGGAAGCAGATACTGCAAGCTGGAAAGCTGCCTTATACATTTTAATAGAAAAACTGGACAAAAAATGCAGAAACGTATTCCTCGCGAAAACTTCGGGCTATCTACAGGGTGACCAGATAAGAACGATAGGAAAAAATTCGGAGTCTGGCTTTATTTTGAAGCTACATTCATGCCATTATATGTGAAATAGCACATCATTCAAATGGCCGCCCCGGCTTCACTGGCAGTGCTTCAAGCGGTCGGTCCAATTTTTGATGACTCGGTCTAATGTATACGGCGTTATTCTGGCAATAGCGTCTCGAATGTTGGCTTCGAGCTCGTCCAAAGTAGTTGGCTTGTTAGCGTAGACTAAGGACTTGACGTAGCCCCAGAGCAAATAATCGAGTGGTGTCAAGTCGCATGATCGCGGCGGCCAATTGATAAACGCCTGCCGTGAGATGACTCAGACGCTAAATTTCTCTTTCACAACTTTGGGCGTTTCATCGCTTGTATGGCTTCAATTCTTACTTACTTACTTATGTCCTGTATCCCCTTGTGGGTCCTAGGGCCTCTACTACGCCTACGCGCCATCGTGTACGGTTTCTGGCAATGTGTCTGAGTTCTCCCCAACTTTTCCCTAACTCCCGTGCCTCCTTCTCGACTGTTCTGCGCCATGTTCTCCTCGGACAGCCAGGTCTTCTGCCATCCTGAGTAAGAGGGTTCCATTGCATAGCATGGTTCGCTATGGAGCTATCACCCTTTCGGAACGTGTGACCAATCCACTGCCACTTCCGCCGTTGGATAGTTGTGCCTATTGGTTCCTGACCCGTTCTCTCGTAAAGGTATTCGTTAGAGATACGATTGGGCCAGAAAATCCTTAAGATATTGCGCAGACACCTATTAACGAACGTTTGCAGCTTTCTGGTGATAGTAGTGGTCACTCTCCACGTGCTGCAACCATATAGCAGCACGGATTCAACGTTGGAGCGGAACAGTCTTATTTTGGTGCTCAAACTGATTGCATTGCTTCGCCATATTTTGGACAACATCCCGAACGCGGATTTTGCTTTGGCGATCCTGTTGGCTATATCCAGTTCGGTTCCACCATCGGTCGAGACAATACTACCAAGATACTGGAAATCCTCTACTCTCTCTACCGGTTGTCCACCAATGCATATTTGAGCTGTTGAGTTTGTTCCAAGGCTGATAATTTTAGTTTTTGCCGTATTAATTTTCAGCCCGACGACGCCTGCCTCCCTCTCCACATCTGCTGTCATTTGGTGGAGGTCCATAATTCTATGGGAGAGTAAGCATATATCGTCAGCGTAGTCAAGATGTTTCAGTTGAGATGTAAGAGTCCATCGAATTCCTCAGTTTCCCTTCGACAAAGCTGCATGAAGCACATCGCTAATCACCAATAGGAATAATATTGGTGAAAGGGTACAACCTTGTCTTACCCCACTTTGATCTCAAATTCGTCAGACAATCTTCCCCTGTGCAGAACGTGACATTTGGACCCTTCATATGTAGCTTAGATGATAGCAATTAGTTTATCGGGAATACCTCTCCTGCGTAAGGCACGCCAAATAAACTCCCTGTTGACACTATCGAATGCCTTCTCAAAATCGATGAACAACAGGTGCAGAGGCGATCGATATTAAATACACTGTTCGATGATAATCCGCAGGGTGTTGATGTGGTCGGCAAGGGAGGATCCAGAGCGGAAACCTGCTTGTTCGGCATTGAGTGTGTCTTCGAGATGCTGTTTGATTCGCTCCAGGATGATTTTAGCTATTATCTTAGCTACAGCAGGCAGCACGCAGATACCCCTCCAGTTTCCGCACTCCATTAAATTTTCTTTCTTAGGAAGCTTGACGACCATTCCCTTTTTCCACTCGTTAGAAAAGCCTTCAGCTTCCCAAGCTCTCTCTATAAGTGGAAGCAGAAGCTCAGCCGATGTTGTTGGCGCTGCTCTTAATAGCTCTGCAGGGATACCATCAAGTCCTACCGCCTTGTTGATTTCGATCGCGGTAGTGATCTCATCATTATTGGGAGTCGTTGTGCGTACTCGGGCATTTCTAATCTCGGTCATCTCAGTCTGATTTGGGAGCATATCGCTAGCGAAAACGCAGTTCAAAACCTATGTAAAATGCTCTTTCCATCTCTTGAGCTGGTCCTCATCCGAAATGAGCGAGGAGCCGTCTAGTCTTCTCACTGGGTGTTGGCTGCAGCTGCGACCACCTGTAAGCTCTTTGGTGATTCTGTAGACGGTCCTGCTGTCGCACCTCCGTGCAGCTTCTTCTGCTTCTGTAGCCAGCCCGAGATTGAAGAAATCATATGACTGCGCATCTCCTTGCCGAAATCAGGTGCAAGTTCGGAGTAAATTGGATGAGTTATGTCCAAATTTCGCAGAGCACTGCATAGCATTACCCGACACTGTTGGATCAGTTTTGACGGGATCGCATTGAAGAGCTCAAGACGATGAATGCTGTCATATGCGACCTTAAAGTCGATAAGCAGGTGGTGAGTTTTATCTTGAAATTCTTTGGTCTTTTCCAGGATTTGCCATATTGGTGCGTGCCTATTATTTTGTTGCAGAAGGGCTTAAGGCGTTGACACAACACGTTGCATACGATCTTGTTGGCGAATTTTAGCAGAGATATGGCTCGGTAACACCTGTAAGACATGGGATCGCCTTTTTTTTAAGGGGGCATGCTTTCGTCAACCCATACTTGGGCGATGACTTGGTGCATACTTCCACCCAAGACTTCTCCTCCTTTAAAAAGCTCCGCGGGTAAGCCATCAGAGTCAGCGCCTTTGTTGTTATCAGCTTTCTAATAGTGGTGCCGACTTCTTCTAAACCTGACTGGACGTAGACGTGGGTTCTCTTCTTGTCCTATCACTCTCTCTATTTTATGCACGTTAAGCAATGCTGCTTAAACATATTTGCAATACCCTACGCTTCGGTGACCAGGTTACATTCGATGTTTCGAAGAGCCTTAATTCCGGATTTAAAGCTAGCTGCCAGTTGCTTGGCTTTTTGATAGAAGTTCCGGATGTTGTATCGTCCGAGAAACTTCTCGATTTCCTTGAGCTGGGAGGCTGCGTGGTCTGTTTCCTTTCTGCGCAGGATTTTCTTCTTTTCTGCATTAAGTGTGGATTTCCATTGGTGGTGCCAATGAACTACATTATTCTGATATCTTGTAAAAGGATATCAAGCAAAAGCTATCGTCGTATATTTGATCGGATACATTTCAATTTTATCTCAAAATGCACACCACTTAAAATTGGCCAATCAACTTCTGTTCCAAGTTTATTAATATAAATTCAATTTTCCATTTGACAATAAATTCTTAAATATGTGCGTCCCTCAAAATGCTATAAATAATAATAACTTTGGGTTAAAAGAAAAAAAGGTATTAAACATCCAAGCGCAGATGAAAAATGGTTCCACTTGAGTCAACTTTCATCCCTTTCAAGAGTAATAGCTTCGACTAGGGGCGGCCAGTGATTAATTCTCAGATATGTTTGCTGTGTGTCCTTTGTACTCCCTAACCATACACAGTCTGTGTACCTATTAATCGTATCAAGTCGTTGTTGTTGACTGCAGGAGCAGGACAACTTTTTCACTGTACATATGTACTGCGATACGATTTGCACGAGCAAAAGGAATTCCAGTACAAACTGGACCTATGGAGAGAGAAAGATACACCGTGCCTTGACAAACTTGGGGGAAAGTAGAATTTATTATAACCTCGTCCTCCTTTCAAGCAACAGACAAAGGTACAACACACAAAGCAAAGGCAATGTTTAAAAGGGCAATGATGAACTTACGGGTAGGTACAAGTGCTATAATATTTTCTCGATTTTTCTGTGCACTTTGTCGGGCTGTGTTGGTGTTGGTTTATTGTCAACATAACGAAAGAAATGACTTCGATAAATGAATGTTATCGTCCACCAGTTGTCTATAGCGAAAGGATTTCTCATACATATTTAATAAAATAAAGGACATTTTTATGATTTGAAAGGAGGTGAATGGAGGACTGAGAAGAACTTAATAATTCAAATAAAGAGGCTCTTTCCTTCCGATAGTCCTTTCAATACTTTATTCGATGTGCATGAAGGAATTCTCACATTTTAGGAGGAGGGAAAGGATCTTAAGCTGATTGGTGGTATGTCTGAGCTGAACGGTGGAGACCTTTAAACTTCCACTTACAAATTGTTTCTTTTGTATTATTCTCTTTGTTTCTTTGAACCCTTCGTAATCGTTGATTGACGCGCGTGGACCCTTGAAATTAGTCAATATCATCATTTTAGGATCGGGAAAATTGACAACACAATCTAGTGGTGGACTATAAGAAGGGTTTTCTCTCGAATTGGGTACTTCTTTGTTGGTCTTTAAGACGAAGGAAGATTGACTGGCAAATCGTTGCCTTTGATTTGTAAGCATTCTGTGCTAGGGATGTTGTTATCTGACCAACAAATTGCGAAAGAATTAGCATGGTGTGGTGCAGAACATAAAGAGGAGGAGATTTAACTCTGATTGATTCTGTAGAAACGCTTCAAAATCCAGGTTTGCAGCACGGTGTTCCAGGCAAAAATCCTTGCAATCGAGGAAGCAACAAGGTCTAAAAGAAACCTATAGTCGATCAGCTGTTATAACTCTAGGATCGAAAATAATCCAAGGCAATTTTGAAATGTCCCAAAGCTTTAAATTCATTAGCTACCATAAAGTCAGGATATGCTGGTTTTTATTGGGATTGGATAATAGCCTTAGTGAGACTAATACCTCTATATTAGCACCAATACGAGATCAACTCGTTGGGCGTGCGTGTAGACTATAAGCAACACTTTATACTACCTCAGATCGCATACTAACTAAATCGTGCATACTGTGCCATTGGAAATATATTCTGCAAATGGTAACTATGGAATTTTATCTGCAGGAATTACAGAGACGAATGGAATCACTTCTATCCTTCTCGTTCACCTAAAGCCCTACCCTTATGCAGAATTGAATCTGTGTTGATGTCGAAGGGTATTAATCGCACGCATTTGAATTTGAAGTGGAGCCTTGAGATGCTCAAAAGTAAAGCAATACAAGTCTCCTTAGGCAGCTACCCCAGGGCTAAGTGAGCTATCGAAGGATATGCACAGGAAGTCGTGCTTTCTACTAGCTTGTGTATGCTATTAGTTGGCTCTAACACTCTAACTGGTTTGATGCCATGAGTAGGCACTATTATGAGGAAGCTTCTATTCCTGGAGACTCAGCTATATTGGGTGATATTTTTGATCGAAACCACTTGGGGGTGGCAATGGTGTAGTGGTAACATCGTCAATTGCCTCGCTAATGGTTCATGGTTCAAATCCTGATATCAGCAAGCATTTATTTCTCATGAAATATATAAAGCCAGTCCGACCAATTGCGAAAACTTGTGTGAACACTACTGTGAAGGCATAACACTGGCAGTAGCTTGGTCATATGGCTGGAAAAATTGTTCATTTGCCTATGACGTCGGTAATCGCGAAAAAAAATTCTGCGAATCAGAAGCAAAGACAAAAATAGCAAACAGTCTCCCCAGTTATCTGGACGCCACCCCCGGAGTTTCTCTGAAGCATAAACAACTTAGCTTCAAACCACTACACGAAAATCTTTCTCTCTCTTTATCTCTCCTTTCCATCGCCCGTACTTTGTACAAACATGTTAAGAGTGTTCATAACCCCTTGAGTGCGCGCAAGTTATAAAAAAAATAAAATAATTTAGTGGTTAGAGCTAGTTAAGATCACTAGTATTTTGCGGCAGTGGCTGAGGATTTGGTGGGATATATACGTTCTTTGTTAAATGATAGCTAATACGAGTATATGGAGCAGTTGTTTGGTGCCGCGAACCTATCTCCTCAAGCATCAGTACGATACTTTAATTCGCACTACCTTATTGAAAGGCAGGTCAGAAACGCTCAGTGATGTCCGTGAGCGGCCCAGTGGTGAAAGCTAGAGAGTATTTTTAGTAGGATATCAACTCACTGAAAAGACGCATTCGGTACAATGTGGTGCAAACTGGTTTCTGAGCGCCGTTTCTGAAGTCTCCTTTCGGCTTGCTTCGAATGGAGCAGTAAAGGGTGGATTGGCTTTAAGCCAGTTGACACAGTCTTACGTAGAGAAGGTTCTCTTCGGCCCTTTTTGAGCCGAAGTTTACTCTAGGTAGGTATGCCTTGGATTAAATAACCACTAATTAGATTAGATTAGATTAGATACATTTTTATTGTATTTCAGTTTGTTACATAAATTTAAAGTTTACAAAAATCAAAGACATGGCCTACGCCATCTGCCAGATTGACAATACTGTTAACAATTAATATACATACCTATTGTCCCTTTAAGATATTAAATTTGCATAGATAATTACTTTACAACAGAGGCATATCCACATTTTTTTTACATAATATATTTTTTACATTTAGTTTTATTAGAAGTTTTCGTTTAGTATTCGGTCCCTATATGCTATTGCCGTTTTACATCATCATCAAGAAGGAGTTCAAACACCCGATGGTGTGGAAAAAAATGATCCCCAAGGATTTGTCTTCTTATTTCTCGTAGAGTAGGACACCTGCCCGTGAAATGAATTACATCTTCCTTCTCTGCAAGGTTTTTTTTTTGTTTTTAACAGGCGTGTGGTCACGGCCAAATGGCGTGTAGGCACTGCGTCCAAGGAGATCTATTGTGCCATAGGCCACTTTTAGGGCAGCAGTACTTCTACTCTCCTCATGAAATATATAATTACGGCTACGGAGGAGTTCCTTAGATCTTTTGGAGATATGATCTCTTTAAGGAAAAAGCTTCTCCTAGTGCTACACAGAGCTACACACTCACATAGTATGTGTTCTGCGGTTTCGTCGTCTTCTAGGCAGAGGCGGCAGATGATATCCTCCGAAATTCTTATTTTGTTAAGGTGGTAGAGAAGTTGACAGTGACCGGTAAGGAAGCTCACAAGCCACAAGGGTTGGACAGCTCTTTTAGCCTGCCTGAGACCTTGGGAGTTATTCCAGTGGGAAATGCACATGTTGCGTTCCCAAATGTTTAGGGTAAGTTTGAAGGCGGAATCGGGTATCCCGCAGAAGGGTTCAGGTCCAGTGAACAACTCAGAGGAGCCCTTCCTAGCTAGCAGGTCTGCAGTTTCATTGCCGTCAACGCCTACATGACCCGGTACCCACCACAATTTTACTTCATTGTGTCGGGACAGATTTTGTAAGCTGTCGAAGTAGCTTAGAACTGATTTTGAACTGATTAAATGGGAAATCAGTGCTATGAGCGCCGCTTGGCTATCGGTGAATATATGGATAGAGACACTTTTGATGCCTGAGTGCAGGTTAATGTTAGCAGAAGTTTCAATGGTGTAAAGCCTGGAAAACACTAGGACTCTTTCCGAGTGATTTCGAAATTTTATTGTTGGGTCCATACACACCGGCGCCAACTCCTGAATCCATTTTTGATCCATCGGTGTACCGCACTATACCTTTTGGATCAAGCGACGGTCCGCCATTATTCCATATATCACGGCTTGGGATCACAATCTTAAACCTTCTACCAAAAGTAGATTGATTTAGGCGTAAAGTCGGAGACCGTGCTGAGCATGTCTAGCTCGGGGAAGTCAGACAATAGCTCCATGAGATCCACGTGATCCCGTGTACTATTAGCACCTGATTTTCTAAGACGAACTGCACTGCGGATTGCTACTTTTTTTTATAAATATATGTAACGGAGTAAGTCCGATTATGGCTTCAATGGCTGTTGTGGGACAAGTGTGCATAGTACCTGTGATGCCGAGGCAAGCTAGTCTTTGAAGTTTTGTGAGCTAATTAATGGTTGTGACCTCTTTGTTTTCGTCCACCAGACTACGGACGCGTATGTCAGAATGGGTCTTACAACCGTGATGTATAACCAGAAAATGACCTTTGGAGACAGGCCCCAGGTCTTGTCGTACATATGGCGACAGGCCCACAAGGCAATAGTCGCCTTGACAATTTTATGCTTAATATGGGAGTTCCAGTTAAGCTTCTTATCCAGGACAATTCCTAGATATTTGACCTCATCGGAAAAATTGATTGTTGTGCCGTTTAGACTCATTGAGCCAATATTCAGCGTTCTTCTTCTTGTAAACGGTACAACGACTGCCTTGCTGGGGTTAATCGATAGGCCCTGCCCAGCACACTAGCCCGAGACTACAAGGAGTGCATTATGCATGAGTTGACACACATTGTCTTCATGTTTGCCTTTAATGATGATCACCAGATCATCTGCATAGCCTATGGTTGTGAAACCTGAACTATTAAGTGTGTTGAATAAGTGATCCACCACGAGTGACTATAAGAGAGGCGAGAGGACGCCGCCTTGGGGGCAGCCTTTGGCCGCGGAGACCGTCATAGAGACCTCTCCAGACGAAGATGCTATTATGCGGCTATCGAGCATGTTCCTAACCCATCTGGTAGTAGGTTCGTCTATTCCCCTGCGTCTCATAGCACTATGATGGATTCATAACCAGTGTTATCAAAAGCAACTTCTATGTCAAGGAATGCACAAAGGGCAATTTCTTTGGAGCGGTAGGCAGCTTTAATCTCTGTGACGAGATAGTAAAGGGCGCCTTCCGTTGATCGACCTTTCCTGTATGCAAATTGACTAGAGTGCAGAGGTATAGTCTTTTCAAGAATGCCTCTAATGTGTAAGTCTAGCAGTCTTTCCATGGTTTTCAAGAAAAACGATGTCAAGCTGATTGGACGGTAGGATTTGGGTAGCTCGCTGGGTTTGTTACCTAGCTTAGGGATAAACACCACATTTACCTCCCGCCAAGTTAGTGGAATGTATCCCAGGTTGAAGCTTGTTCTAAATAGAGATACGAGGCAAGATGTAATCCAGACATTTCAACGTTACACATACCACATAAAATTGCGAGGTCCTTCCGATGAGGTACGTATTTTAAGGGAAGAAGTTCTCCTCGCAGTCTCACCATCATAGGTATTTCGCGAATACTCAGCTCTTCTCGAAAGTAATTATTGTTAGGTTGCAAATTAGATCGATCTGTATAAAGTGTGACCAGAAAGCAATGATACTTTTTCCAGTTGTTATGTTTGAGCAGCTGTCAACGTTACCAATGACATGCAGCTGTCGAAATGTTCAGTAAGGTTTGCCATTTCATCATGCATCGTTTCACGCTTGCCGAACTTGCGGAAATGATTAAAAAATATAATCGAAATCTGTTGTAAATACGCAACGTGAATTTCGTCGTGAGGTCGGTCGTCATGATGGCTTCAGTGTGCAGTCAATTCGTCGCACCGTGGAAAAGTTTGAGCGTGAGTACATTCTTTTGGATCTTGAGCCACCAACCAGATAGAGATTGGTGCGAAATGATGAAAACATAGGCACCGTAGCGGCCAGTATCGAAGAAGACCCAGAAATGTCAGTTCGACGCCGATCAGCTGAATTGGGCATCGCCAGAGAGTCAATCCGGCTTATTTTGCGGTTTGATTTGGGCCTACATCTATATAAAATTGTACTGACGCAAGAATTGAAGCCATACAAGCGATTAAACGCTCAAAGTTGTGGAGGAGAAATTTGGCGACTGAGTCATCTCACGGCGAGCGTTCATCAATTGCCCGCCACGATCATGCGACTTGACGCCACTCGATTACTTGCTCTGGGGCGACGTCAAGTCCTTAGTCGACGCTAACAAGCCAACCAGTTTGAACGAGCTCGAGGCCAAAATTCGAGACGCTATTGCCAGAATAACGCCGTATACATTAGACCGAGTCATCAAAAATTGGACCGACCGCTTGAAGCACTGCCAATGAAGCCGGGGCGGCCATTTGAATGATGTGCTATTTCACATATAATGGCATGAATATTGCTTCAAAATAAAGCCAGACTCCGAATTTTTTCCTATCGTTCTTATCTGGTCACCCTGTAGATAGCCCGAAGTTTTCGCGAGGAATACGTTTCTGCATTTTTCGTCAAGTTTTTCTATTAGAATGTATAAGGCAGCTTTCCAGCTTGCAGTATCTGCTTCCCTGTAGTTTAGAAAAATTTGAGCTAACTCTAGCCATTCACCATACCAGCTGCTCCTATTAGATATAGTTTTGAGGGCTGCGATCTTGGGAAGTCTCTCATTTGGCATGTTTAGTACTTTGAGGATATAATCGACATGCAATTTTAAAGTCTTAATAAAGATGGGGAACAGAACCGTTTCCAATATTATCATGTAGTTCGGAGTGCTAGCAGGAAGATAAAATGACCTTTCGATGTAATGTCATAAGAGTCTTTCCACAGTTGCATATTTTTTATGTCCCCATACTTGCGCAGCATATAGCAAAATAGTTTCGGAGGCAGCTTCGAATACTCTATACTTGCTACTGTGGGTTATATTGTTATTGATGAAACATCTTTTTCACTGCGGTTTTGGCTTTGATCAGTTTTTCTTCCATTATAGGTCCACCTCTCGTTCAAGCAAATTCTACCTCCCCTTTTCTTGAAAATCATTACTTTCGACTTCTCCAAGTTCACTTAAAGACCCCATAAACTGCAGTAATTGTATAGCAGTTTAATTATTATCAGCTGCAAAGCTTCTAGTGAATATGCCAGCATGGCTATATCATCCGCAAAAAGCAACGCCTTGATGAGTACCCCAGCAAATTCAAGGCCTTCTGGCAGGGAGTACACTAAGTCTTCTATAAATAGTGCAAATAACAGCGGACTCAATGTGCACTCTTGTCTTACTCCTGATCGTGCTTGGAACTACTCGGACTTTTTCCTTCCATTCCAAACCGATACCTGTGTTTCTTCGTAAAGGATCTGGATGACTCTTCCGAACTTCGCGACAATCCCATGCCAAACAGCCTGTAAAGTTCTGCGGTCTATTATATCAAAGGCTGCTTTAAAGTCGACGTAGAATACGTAGAGTTTTTTATTTTCGAAATAATGCTACGCAAAACGAAGATGTGGTTTATTGTGTAATATCCTGGTCTAAAACCTGCCTGAAATTGTTTTAACAGCTTATTTACGCGAATCCATTCCGTAAGCCTGCTTTGCAAACTGAAGTGAAAATGTTGTAAGTTGCATTTAGGAAGGGAATCCCACGATAATTTCCCAGAGCACTCGTGCAGCCTTTTTTATGGATAGGGAGTATTAAAGTCTCCTTAAACTGTTGTGGTATATTCCCATTATCCATCACATCATTAAGCATGCGGAGAAGTCTGTGACATAGCTCATTGGTCCCATACTTACAGAACTCGACCGGTATTCCATCAGATTCTGCCGCTTTGCCATCTTTCAAACCATTTAAAGCTGTGATCACTTATTTACTTACTTATGTGCTGTATCCCCTTGTGGGTCCTAGGGCGTCTACTACGTCTACGCGCCATCGTGCACGGTTTCTGACAATGTGTCTCCAACTTTTCCCTAACTGCCGTGCCTCCTTCTCGACTGTTCTGCGCCATATTCTCCTCGGACCGGCAGGTCTTTTGCCACCCTGAGTTAGAGGGTTCCATTCATAGCATGGTTCGCTATGGAACTGTCACCCTTACGGAACGTGTGACCAATCCACTGCCACTTCCGCCGTTGGATGGTTGTGCCTATTGGTTCCTGACCCGTTCTCTCGTAAAGGTGTTCGTAGAGATAAACAAAACAAATATTTGGCGCAACAGCTCTTTAAAGTGCCAGTGCCTAGCTTCTCGCAACCACTCATGTTGTGTGCGTTATATTTTTTCACACGAATGGAAGGGACCTACAGTTTAATGCCGACTCCGACACACCTACCACTTACGCCACGGCGCCGTATGGTTAGAGATACGATTGGGCCAGAAAATCCAGGTCCTTTGGGGACCTGCATTGCGATTGATCTTGGGCCAGTAGCGCAACAATCAAGTTCGTGATGAAGTGCTTACTTTACCTCCTAGTAGTGGTCCCCGGGCAACTATACGTATAAATCCTTATACGTGTAGGCCAAAATTGTAAGTGCGGGTTGTCTAGGGCCTTGATTCTAGGCTAGGTAACGTGGGCCAACAACCTGCGTTACCGAATTTTGCCCGCTACAGAAACCGACACTATGCCTTGGATAAGGAATGATCACATGTTGACGACTTTTGGCTATTGTACCCGGACAAAGATAGGTTTCTGGAATGTAATGACGCTCCTCGACTCCGGAAGCGAAGGTCCTTACAATGCCAGATTCCTCCAACTGGAAACGGAATTCATGCGATATAAACTGGACATTTTGGGGGTAACTGAAGTAAGATGGTCAGAAGCGGGCGAGTACCAGTCCCATACGCGTAACACTATACTACTCTATTCTGGAAGACCATCCGGAAGTCCGGGGGAATATGGAGTCGAATTACTGCTAAAAACAGCAGCACGCAAAGGCCTAATTTCCTGGCAGCCTCATGGTGATAGGATTTTGACGGCTAGATTCCGGACTAGAGTACGACGCGTCACCATCATACAGTGTTACGCCCCAACGAATAGTTCGTCTGAGGACGAAAAGGAGAGCTTCTGCATTTCTTAAGTGCCGTCTTCAACACAACACCAAATGGAGACATTGTCATAGTGATGGGGGTTTGAATACCAAGGCAGGCAACGACAACGAAGGGCTCAAACATGTAATCGGGAAGCATGGACTAGGCAACGGCAATGACAACGGCGAAAAGTTTGTGGATTTCTGCAATGCCAACCGCCTTGTGATAGGTGGCACCATGTTTGAGCACAAGACCTGCCACAAAGTCAGCTGGGTTTCCAACGACAGGCAAGCAACCTCCAACCAAATTGACCATTTTGCCATCAGCCGCCGCTTTAGAAGTAGTCTCCTGGACGTCCGGAACAGGCGAGGGGCAGATGTGGGGATAGTACGTGATCACCATCTTATGATAGCTACTCTCCAACTATGCACTGCTGCAGTTCGAAGATCCCACGACAACACAAAAATGCCCAGGTTCAACACCGATAGACTTAGCGATCCCTCAGTGCGCCAACAATTAAGGGAGCACTTTTCGCAAGGTGTGGAAGCAATCAGCAGCTCAATGCCCGCAACCATCCAAGACCGTGATCACTTCTGGGTATATTATTCTCGAGTCTAATAGTTCATCTTCAAAGTCCGGTGTGGCATATTGGAACACGCTACTACTAACCCTAGAATTCAGCAACTCGTTAAAGTGTGTAAACAGGAAAATAGGGCAAAGCTCTTGATTGATTTCGAATTCTTTACCATTAAGTTTTGCCGCTATTCTGCAGAAATTTGATGAACTTCGAGAACTAGCTAACTTTAAAACTTCTTCTTCGTAGTAGGCCTTCTTCTTTCTTCTACATAGGACTTTGAATTGGCTATAAGCTTCAATATAAAGAAGTTTAAAGAAACCATCATTGCCTTCGCGGAAGAATTTTGTCCATGCAAGCGATTATTTCCTGGCCCTTTTACATTCTACATCGAACCATGGTTCCACACATTTTTTTCCATTGCTTCTGTTGTTCCTAGGGGAGTGATACGATTCTTTTAAAACTTCCACAATTGTATCGAGATCAAATTCATGCACCCTTCTCAATACTACGTCGAGTTGTTTTTTTTATAATTGAAAGCATTGTCTTCATTCCACCTCAATTTGGGAAGGAGCATCAAGTTTTGTATTCATTCGTTCTCATGTGCTGCGAGTCTTAATGTTACTATTAGTGGCATATGATCCGAATATGGTTTAGGCCCACCTCAAAGTCAGTGACATACAAATTCCATTCTCCTCCTATGAGACCGTAATCTATGACCGTAGTCGCTTGCTTTCCCACGAATGTGAACTCCCCCACATTATTCGAAGTACTTGTTCCGTTTTGACTGTCTCTCAGGTAGAGGTCCATGCGATCGTCACAATAGCGCATATTTTTTTAAGGAAAAGAGTAAAGGATAACACAGATAGTTAAGCTACTATCACTCCCAAGTTTCTTCTGCAATGAATTCGTATATATGATCTGGGTTCCTGGCCATTCAGGCAATCAGGGATATACTCATAGGAGCAGAAGTGGTATAGCATTTGTTTGCCCACAACTTTCTATTGGATGTTGATCATTCTTTTATAAACGTGAAATCCCAGAGCGCTGTGAATATAGGTATTAACTAAACTCATGTCGACATTTGAAGAGGCTGATTAGTGGACAAAAATGGAACTCGGCTTAGTATCTGCTCGGCTTAGTCGGTTTTGTCACTGGTTTTTGTGTCTTAAACGAGCATCTTAAAGTCAATGACATTCTTACCTATGTGAATGTTTTCTTAAGCAAGACATTGATTTGTGAATTGTCAACCTTCACCCAAATTCATATGACTTTTATGGTGATGATTAAAACCTTACAGGCCAAGACTCAGGAACAGTTGAATAAAATACACTAGCCTGTCTGGGTATCACAGGAGCAATGAGAACGTGAGAAGCTATGCTGAGTGCTCTTAGGCTGCCCAGGATCTCGGACCTTAAAATCGGCAACTTTACGGGCCATTTGAAGATTCTAGAGTATATTCAAAATGACCCTATTCTCAAAATCCCAGATACTATGTTGAAGGAATACCGGTTCTCCAGGAAATTCAATGTGGTCATAGGTGACCGCCACACATGGAGGAATGAAGGACTTGTAGCCTTACAAAACTCTCAAACTTGGTACACAGATGGTTCCAAATTGGAAAATGGTAGCACCGGCGCAGGGGCTTATGAACCCAGGTTCCAACGCGCGGCAGCGCTTGGGAAATCACCAACAGTATTTCAGGCAGAATTCCATGCAATCGAGCTCTGTGTACGAGAATGTCTGCGTAGAAGAGTCGAGGGCACTCGTATCTATATTCTCTTGGACAGCCAGGCAGCACTTATGGCTCTGAAATCGTACATGGTAGGATTAAAACTTGTATGGGACTGTCTAAACCTACTCGAAGATCTCTCATCGAAAAACACCATAACTGTGGCCTGGATACCAGGACACGAAGGCTTCTAAGGGCAACGAACGGACGGACTGCTTAGCGAGAAGAGGCGCTAGTCGCCCACTAGTCGGTCTTGATCCCTATTTTGGAGTCACGCGGAGTAGCGCAAACATCAAAATAAAGAAATGGGAGGATGATCATCATGCAGAGTACTGGGCCTAAGACAGGCAAAGAAGTTCAATAATCTCAAACGTTGTAAGGCTAAAAAGCTACTCGAGCTTAGAAAAGTAGACTTAAGAACCTTAACAGGCTACTTGACTGGTCATTGTCCACTCAGCTACCATCTGCACAATATAGGAGTAGCAGATACAGACTAATGCCGGTTATGTAGAGAGCAAAGAGAAACCGCAGAACATATTCTTTGTGAATGCCCTATGGCCGCAAGAAAAAGACTTCTCCATCGCGGGAGGGCTTTATTGAGTCCCTCTGACTCCTGGAACTTTGAACCTGGACCTTTGTTGAGGTTTGTCAAGAGCCTTAACCAAGTTGTCAGCTTAACACCGGGTTGGCACAATAGATCTCATAGGCCGCAGTGCGTACAAGGCCCTAGTATAGTATGGTGATGATTCGTCGTTGGATGACCCCATGTTTAATGCAATACAAAGCACTTTAAAACAATAACAGAGCTATGCAGTTTTCGAATATGGTTAAGTACTTGGGAAGAAATGAAGCTAGGTTCAAACGTAACATAACCTTCTATAAGTGTATTCAAAATAAATCACAGTCCTTTGTAAATTGCAAAAACTCATCCTTATAACTTACACCAACCAACTGTCTATAATAATATCTTAATGGATCCTTGGTGTAATATAGACAGGATTCACTGAAGTAGCTAAAAGACACTCATCTCTTTGGTAGATTAGTTATTCCGCATGAAAACCTTGCCACAAGGTACTCTTTGTACCACTTTACCACTGCGACACTTAAAATATACCAACTTATCATAAAACTAAACAATTTCCATCCATTAAAGTGGAGTATTTCTACAATCAGTGACTAATATTATATCCTTCTGACAATATCCCTCCATGCGTTGCCAGCTAATGATAAGCTTATACGAGTATACCGAGTATATCTATAATATCCACAAGACCCGAAACACTAGAAAAGTAAACATTTTCGTAATCCTCCCCCACACACCCCTGTATCTTCATTTCGATTGAAAGGGAACCCAACAAGTCCATCAATAAAACAAGAATACTACGAATTGGACAGCCCTTAGGGATATGAGCAGTAAATCCGAACATATCCATAAAATTTAATCCCTTCTTGGTTTCCATTCCTCGAAGTATTTCAATAGAACCCAAATTAAGGAATGAATTTTATGTATATGTACATATTTCCAAGTCCTAGAACTACCCCTAAAGTGTACCATTCCATTTTAGCATCTTTAATAACAATCAAGTTATAATGTCCTTCGAAGGAGTTATAGGCTCCATAGCAACCAATTTATTTTAATTACACAACGGAACTCCAAATCGTCCATCTTTCCCCCGATCATATGCTACACTCACTACATCTCTGTGGTAACTGTTGTATTTATTTAGTCAGTTAAATCAAAGCCGTACCGCATCCCTATCGATTCACTTTGGCACACATGAAACACATTGCCATTAACTGTAATGGATTTACCTGATTTCCTACTGCGGGGTTATTGAGTAACTTTGGTGTGTACGCCCGCCCTCTGTGTCATCGCAAACGTGCATAAATCTCATTTGGACTATTGGCCCTTTATTGACAAAATCAACCGACTGCCTTGTCGTCATCGTCATCGATCCTGTGTGTTTCTGATGTTGCCATTTTATTTGCGCATAAATCACACTCAGCTGAGCGAAATTACGAAACTAATTTCATTACTTAAATGGAACGTTTCCTTTTGGGGATGTCCTTCGTACCAGTTTGAGGACAGAACCAAGGGACATCTTGCCTGCATTGTTTGGTATGGAAATTCTTTTTATAGCACCTTTTACTTTGTCTACAAAAGGAACTTTTCCTTTGACGGATATTGTTTAAAATGTCGTCGCAAAAGGTAGAAGGACTTCTACCAACGAATATATATGACGGTACTAAGAATGGTGTTAATGGCTGACAACAGAGCACAGGGTAATAAATATTGTCACAAAGTTAAAAAGGTTTATGCTCGGATCCGGAAAGGAGGAAAAGGATAATGAACGAACAATGCACAGAGAGAGAAGTTTTGGCACAGAAAAATGTGATAAAACGTAAGTCTTTTCCGTATACAAAAAATTAACTCGTGTTTTTTTTTTTTTTTTTTTTGCGGAAGTAATGAAAGCAAAAGAATAACAAAATATTTAATTTTAGGGAAGATGTCCCACTATGTTTAAACGTAATGGTAGATTCATATTAATAAAGTTAGTGAACGGCTTAAGAAAGTAGCAATTTTTGGTTTAGAAGTGAAAACGTGATTGCGACTAGACATCACTCGATTCTTCTCACTGAGTTGTGATTGCTCTGTAGTATAAATGCTCCGTGATTTACTCCTTCGTATATAGCGGACTACTCAACATAGTACACACACTGCTTGCTCGTTGTGTTATAGTAACAACGACCAGGTACAAATAAATATAGCTACCAAACTTTAGTTTGCATGGAACGTAATCATATCACAATCTATCATATGCCCAAATCCTCCATTTGCATGCATACACCTAATGCACTTGAAATTTTGTATCGCACTCTGTGATTGTTGCACTAAGTAGAGCATAGTTGCGATTGCTCTGAATCACAGGGTTGGAACAGCGATTGTGATTTAGTTATGTGGTATAACAGCTCGGCTGCTAAGTACTCAATGTAATGGTCGAATAACTCATGGTACGTAAGGTGAACGGAAACGGGAGAACACCGGGGTTTTGGGTGGAATGACAGTATCGCAAAGTTACCAGCCGACTGTCTTAGAACTGCGAAAGCGCCAGCAGTGAGCAAGATATGAGGTAAAGAAGACTGTGGCAGGATACATGCCAAGAAAACTAATAGAACTCCGTAAAATGATAAGGAAGAGCAAGAACGAATACTTAGCACGTAGAGAAGGTCTACAGAATAATCCGTGCGAAAGTGCATACAAGACATACTTATACTCATACCTAGTATGCGAAAGAAAAATTGTACGAAAGCATCATGAATTCAACTATCAGCGGTACATTCCCAAGAAAATACGGCTTGCCCCTACAGCAGAGAGTAACAGAAAAGACGGATATGATGTCACTTATTACAACTGACGAAGGCCCAACAGCAACGGCTACAATCAAGAGAAACAAAATACTCGGAAAAGCTGAGACTCCTAAGTTCGTCTTGAAGAAGGCAATTAAAACTCGACCAGTGATTTTCAGATAATATTCGAATCACAGAAAATACCAAAAGTTTTCTTTACGGTTCCACCTCTCGTGAACATCGGACAAACATCAGAGAGCATTATTGTCATGAGAAAGCTTCTTAATTTTTTTTTTTTTCGGTTACGGCAAAAAAGCGTAGGTCATTTCCATTCATGCGAAAAATATAACACACACAACACGAGTGGTTGTAAGAAGCTAGGCCCTAAGCTCTTCATGGGCTGTTTGCGCCAAATATTTTTTTTTTAAGAGTACTGTACAGTAAGAAATAACAGGAGAAGTTTCAGTTCAGGGCATAGCCCCATGGAACGCAATGTATTATGCCGCACCGAAGCAGGAAACAAAGCCCTATCGGAGGCTAACAACAGGTGGACCTCTTTAGATACTTGTGTCACCACGAGGAAGCTGTGGCCTGCATTTGACAGAGTAAGAACCAATAGACTCATACAGAGGCATAGAAAATCCCTCTCTACTCTAATAGGAGTCATTACGGGGCATAATACCATGCGGTACCACATGAAAAAACTACGTGTGACTAACGAAGACCTTTGTAGAGGCTGCGGCGACGAGGAGGCTCAGGAGGACACCACCCTTTTTCTCTGTCATTGCCCAGGCCTCTATCATTCGAGAAATAAGATCCTTGAACAACACTTCTTTGAGGATCTAGAAGAGTTGTCCAACAGACCAATAAATGACATCGCAAACTTCATCAAATCCTCTGGATGGTTTGTATCTCGGGCACAGTAAGTGCTAAATACTTTCTTTAGGATATTTACAAAGACGGTATTTTTCCACGAGGAAGGGATTCTCTATTCTATCCCCTTTCCCCCCATGGGTATCGCAATGGGTGTATATTGACCTGAGTGTGGTGTGGTGGTTTTCTATCCCCCAACACCAGCCCACTTACCTAACCTAACCTATAATGCCGCACTAAGGATGCAAAGGGCAAGCGGAGCTTACATCATCGGATATGCTGACGATACCGCCGTAGTGGTAGTGACCAAAACATTAGAGAATGTAACGTAAAACTACAACCGTGCCATCAAGGACGTGAAGCTATTTATGGCTACAGACATGAGAATTGGACCTAGCAGTCCAGAAAATGGAAACAGTCCTCATAAGTAGCCGTCAAAAAGTTGAGCGGCTGACCATACAGGTCCGAGAGCACAAAATTGAAAAAAAAGTACTTGGGAGTGGTGCTGGATTACAAACTAAATTCCAGATACCAACTAACCTTCACAGACGAGAGGACCTTTCGAGCAGTAGCAGCACTATCTTAGGTAATGCCAAAGATTGTACGACTCAGTCAATTCAATTGAAGTCAATTCTAATATACAAAGCTCCTAAAAGGGTATCGGCAACGAATTGTAAATGGTACATGTGAAGGATGCACTCTGCGCACAGGTAGCTATGTTGCCCATTCAGAACGGTCTCAGCGGAAGTGGTCGATGTAGTTTCAGGCCGTACGCTTGCAAAAGAAAATTCACGACAGTGTACGAGGACGGAAGTGGATATAGGAGAAGAATCAGAGTGGCAACCGAGATGGTACACCTCAACCAAACGACGCGACGGTCGACACGTACACTTATCCTCAATGTCGACGAGTGGATAAGTACGAAACACGGTGAGGTTAACTTTTACCTTACGCAATTCCTGTCGGGGTATGGGTGCTTCCGAGAGTATCTCCAGAAATTCGAGCACACAGATGACTCATACTGTATGCACTGCGAACGTAAAATCTAGAACGCCGAACATGTATTTGCTACATTCGTGAAATACTCGTAAGCATTCACGCCCCCACAGAAAACAGCGATGACGGCGCCAAAGTTGACTTTTACGAGCTCCTCTACCAGAGTAATGAGCAATGCCCTAGCCATGACTTTAAAATTGTTCTTTCCGAAATTAACATAAAACTTAGAAAGGAGGATATTTTTGATAAAACAGTTAAAGTTTAGCAGACTTTGCGGCAGGTCGAAATGTTGACAACGTAAGACACTCGTAGCTTACGGGGACTTGAACCATTACTTAGTTGCAGCCAGGATACGAATGCTGATATGCAGAATAGAGTGAATTCAACAAAGTACTGTGACTAACTTTCACAATTCCAGGCAATTGCAAGGCGGACGAGCTAGCTAGGGGGAGTGCAGACCGGACCCCCCTGACAATAGGGGAGAACCGTCAGCACCTATTAAATCGATGAATTCCAATTAGTTACCGCAGCCATTAAAATGACAAACAGTAGGTGGAACAATATCAGTACATGTCTCTTTTCTAAAAAAAGTCTGGCCAGAGCCGGATTGTAAGAAAACCAGTAGACTTATTTCCGTTAATAGGACAAATCTAAGAAAGATAGTTAGTGCCCTCACGGGGCATTGTCTGGTAGGAAGACATTCCAGAAGACTTGGAGCTCCCTTCAACGATTTCTGTAGAAGCTGCAGAGACGAGGAAGAGAAAGAAACCATGACACACCTTCTGTATACCTTCTGTATAGTAGCAAGACCAGTGGCAACGTAATCGTCAAACATTATTCAGAGATCCCGGTTTTTATGTGCTAGAGTTTCTCTCGGCTGCCACAAAGAAATCCCTCGTTTGATGAAGAATGCTCGCAAGCACAAGCAGCAAAAGAAGAAGCATACAAAGCGGCGCTAGGAGAGGCGGAGAAAGAAGAAAGAATATCGACTTCTTAAAAAAAAAAAAGAGGAAGAATGGAAGTTCGGTTGAAGGGGGAGAGAGATGCTGTTGCTAGAATGACTTTCAAAAATTAGTCCAAAAGGCAAAAGAAACATGCCAAAACCTTAAAGCCAGAACAGAAGCTTAAAGGGACTAAAAAGGAAATCTAGTAATAGCATCGAATATATCCTCGGTTCAAAGGAAAAAGTCATTAAGTACAACATTTTTGAAAATGAGTTTTTTAGGAAAATAGATATAATTTTTCAGGTTTTAAGACTGAAAAAATTTAGCGAGGCATAATTGTCACTTCCACAGGAATTACAAAATTCTAAAATTTATTAAGGGCAGGCATTTAATTTCTCTTCAGAGGAAACAAATTTATCTAACTTAGTTCTTTTTCCAATGCAACATCTTCTGGCAGCAACGGTCACTACTTTTCATAGTTAGTTGCTACTACTTGATTTCGATAAGAAATCAAAAGACAAAAGCTTAAATAATATTGTTGTAAGTATCAATCAATTTAAATATCTAGGGGTAACACTAGACCAGAAACTCACCTGGAGGATGAGATAAAATTACATAAAATGCTACTAAGGTCTTCCGGGCCTGTTCTAGACTCTTTGTCAAGAAATGGGGTCTCAGGCCCAAAATGAATCACTGGACTTACTATCGTCATTCCCATAGTTACCCATTCCTCACTAATATCTACAACTGTTTAGAAGTAGAAAATCTAAGCAACCACGGTTCGTACCCACGATGAAGTCTTCAAGGTTTAGAATTTAGGAGCATATTCAGGGTTATCGTGAATTATTTCTCCCTCGAATAAAAATTAGTTACCTTCAAGATGAGGTAAGTTCAGCGTAGCGTGCGACGTGACAAGCGCAACTACATCAACGCACTGGCTACAGAAGCAGAAGAAGCAGCACGGAGGTGCGACAGCAGGACTGTCTACAAAATCACGAAAGAGCTGACAGGTGGCCACAGCTCCAGCCAACACCCAGTGAAAAGCCTAGACGGCCCCTTGCTCATTTCGGATGAGGACCAGCTCAAGAGATGGAAATACCATTTTGCTACGATTTTAAACCGTGTATTCGCTAGCGATATGCTCCCAAATCAAACGGAGATGCCCGAGGGGAGAAGTTCCCGAATACACACCACGACTCCCAGTAAAGATGAGATCATTACCGCGATCAATGCACTCAAAAACAACAAGGAGGTAGGACTTGACGGTATTCCAGCAGAGCTCTTACTAGCAGCACCAACAACATCGGCTGACCTTCTGCTTCCACTTATATAGAGAGCTTGGAAAGCTGAGAGCTTGGGAAGCTGAAAGCTTTCGTAACGAGTGGAAAAAGGGAATGATCGTCAAGCTTCCTAAGAAAATAAATTTAATGGAGTGCGGAAATTGGAGGGGTATCTGCGTGCTGTCTGTTGTAGCTAAGATCATAGCTAAAATCATCCTGGAGCGAATCAAACAACATCTCGAGGACACACTCGATGCCGAACAAGCAGGTTTCCGCTTTGGTTCCTCCTGTGCCGACCACATCAACACCCTGCGGATTATCATCGAACAGTGTGTTGAATATCGATCGCCACTGCCCCTGTTGTTCATCGATTTTGAGAAGACGTTCGATAGTGTCAACAGGGAGTTTATTTGGCGTACCTTACGCAGGAGAGGTATTCCCGATAAACTAATTGCTATTATCAAAGCTACATATGAAGGGTCCAAATGTCACGTTCTGCACAAGGGAAGATTGTCTGAAAAATTTGAGGAAAGGGAGGTAAAACAAGGCTGTATCCTTTCACCAATATTATTCCTATTGGTGATTAGCAATGTGCTTCATGCAGTTTTGTCGACGGGAAACGGAGGAATTCGATGGACTCTTACATCTCAACTGAAACATCTTGACTACGCTGACGACGTATGCTTACTCTCCCACAGAATTATGAACCTCCACCAAATGACAGCAGATGTGGAGAGGGAGGCAGGTGTCGTCGGGCTGAAAATTAATACGGCAAAAACTAAAATTATCAGCCTTGGAACAAACTCATCGGCTCAAATATGCATTGGTGGACAACCGGCAGACAGAGTAGAGGACTTCCAGTATCTTGGGAGTATTGTCTCGACCGATGGTGGAACCGAACTGGATATAGCCAACAGGATCGCCAAAGCAAAGTCCGCGTTCGGTATGTTGTCCAAAATATGGCGAAGCAATGCAATCAGTTTGAGCACCAAAATAAGACTGTTCCGCTCCAACGCTGAATCCGTGCTATTATATGGCTCCAGCACATGGAGAGTGACCACTACTATCACCAGAAAGCTGCAAACGTTTGTTAATAGATGCCTACGCAATATCTTAAGGATTTTCTGGCCCAATGGTATCTCTAACGAACACCTTTACGAGAGTACGGGTCAGGAACCAATAGGCACAACCATCCAACGACGGTAGTGGCAGTGGATTGGTCACACGTTCCGTAAGGGTGACAGTTCCATAGCGAACCATGCTATGCAATGGAACCCTCTAACTCAGGATGGCAGAAGACGTTGCTGTCCGAGGAGAACATGGCGCAGAACAGTCGAGAAGGAGGCACGGCAGTTAGGGAAAAGTTGGGGAGAACTCAGACACATTGCCAGAAACCGTACACGATGGCGCGTTGGCGTAGTAGAGGCCCTAGGACTCACAAGGGGATACAGGACATAAGTAAAAAAAAAGTAAGTACCTTCAAAAATAGGGAACAAATTCATCGGATAAAAATAAAATATCGTGAGTGCGTTGAAAATTCTCCTGAATTGTCATTCATGATACCTATTTCTTTCTGGACGAAGTGCTCTAGACCGTGTATATCATCGGCTAGAGCCTTAGTATAGGGGGCACAATAGATCTTTTATAGGTCGCAGTGCACTTGCACCTCACAATAATATACATCTACATACATCTAAATCTACCTATTTCTTTTCCGGTGAATTGTAAAACCTGACGACATGGTAAAACCTATTGGGAAAACCCTCAGCTCGCTTTGATGGATCGACAAATCAATTGGTTCACCGATGGCTCAAAAATGGCAAATGGTATGGGTGCCGGAATTGTTGGTCCCAATTTCAAATCTGCTGTGCCATTAGGTCAAAACACATCTATCTTCCAAGCAAATATCTATGCTGCAGAGCCAAGCAGCTCTAAAAGCTCTCAAATCGATCTGCCTTGAGTCGAAATTAGTTTGGAACTGTCTCGGTGGCCTTAAGAAGCTCGCTGCACACAACACCATCTCACTCACTCGGGTCCCTGGCCACAGGGCTTCGCCGGCAATGAGACTGCTGATCAACTAGGCAGATCTGGCTCCCAACTCAAATTAATTGGTCCGGAACCCTTTTGCGGCCTACCTAGTAGACAAATCAAAATTGGGCTAGATCGTTGGGAACAGCGCGAAGAGCGCTCATACTGGAATTCACAAATAGGCCTAAGACACGCAAAGAGATTTATTGATCTCTCCAGTAAAAGATCGAAAGAAATTCTAGCAATGAACAAACATAATACAAAGTTTTTACCAAATTGGCATTAGTCAATCTGACACTTGCAGACTATGTCTTGAGGACACTGAAACTGCTGAGCACATTATGTGTGAATATCCCAATTTGGTTGAAAAAAGCGTTCCTTTTACTTATATTTATTTGAAATAAATTCGTTTTTCCTAAAAAAAAAACTAATTTTGTTTTCTCATTAAATACAATATATTTCGAAACCCCATGCAGGTAAATGTTATTAAGTGCATTTCTCTTAAAATCATCTAAATAAACTGTTTTTTGTTCATAACAATTATGACATCAATTACGTAAAGGTAAATAACACGCAAAGAATAAAAATCAATTTTGTATCTGCCGAATTGGAATTTTCAGATCCAAAATAGTCTTTATATCAAATTATCTCCTTTTGTCTATTTTGTTAGTTAATGACTTTTACCTTTGAACCGACGATATGAAATAAACTACGTCAGAAAAGCATTTATTTATTTCTCATGAAGTATATAAAGTCAGTCCGATCAATTGCGAAAGCTTATGCGAACACTACTGCGAAGGCATAACACTGGCAGTAGGTCGGTCATATGGCTAGAAAAATTGTTTGCTCTGATAGATAATGATTTGCCTATGACTTCGGTGGTCGCGAAAATAAATACTATAAATCAGAATCAAAGACAAAAAATAATAAAAAAATAAAAATGTCCCCAGTTATCTAAACGCCACTTCCGGAGTTTCTCTGAAGCATAAACAACTGAACTTCAAAACCACTACACTAAATCTTGCTCTCTCTCTAACTCTCCTTTCCAACGCCCGCACTGTGCAAAAGCATGTTAAGGGTATTCATAACTCCTTGAGTGCCCGGAAGTTATACTACTGTCTTGCCTTCAACAGTCTTGAGTGCTTCACAGATTTCTTGGAATGCCCTATTCTTTGCTAGAGTTATGCAAAGTTCTCATTCTTTCTTTCCTTCCAGGAAAACAAAGATCTGATGGTTTTTTCAGGAAAAACTCAGTAGCCTCCTTTACTGACCCATAACCGTCTACAGGCTGCTGCTTGTTGGTTCACAAACGTGAAATGACTGGGTTGCTGCGTTGCGGATATTGACACAGACTGAATTCATGCCGATATTTTCGAAGAGGCTGATGGATGTATTTTCTCGGACTAAACAGATATGGCATTAGAACCTTAGTGGGTCTCCTTACTGGCTTTAGCAGTTCCTTATACGAGCAGCCTAAAACTATTTGTACAAAAAACTCGGAACTATGTGAGTGTTGTCTTGAGGCGGATGAATGCTCAAGTTGTACCTTTATTAAGGTGGCCTCATGGGGAAACATTTCCTTCGGAAGAACGAGCTCATGGAGCTCAACCTTGCCAGTCTCCTCAGCTCGGCAAAGGCTACAAATAGGTTAAGAGATTTTGGTTCGAAGAACAATCACCGAAAAACAGTGAATGGGCGGCTATGCTGAACTACAATAGTCTTCGTAGAACCCCGAGTTCGATTTGGAATAATAATAATAACACACTCCCAATTTTATTCCTATCCTAACATCAGCTCCTTTGTTATATGATTTCTTCTTCAATTAGCAATAAAAAGGAATCAACAAGTTCGTGCACATGCTGTTTTAAGCGTATCCTAACAAACTACCATGTCAGCACTTGACATGTGACAAACTGAATTTCCAAGAACAATAAACAATTTAATAGCTCTGCTCTCCCCATGATAAAAAAATATATTTTTCTTTCGTTTTTATACTTCACTAAGTCCACTCTTAAATAGTTATTGTCTAGCATGGTCATGGTCAGACTTGGTGCGAATATAATATTTTTTATTTCTCATAAACTCGGTAAGACTTTGCTTTTTTTTTTGTTTGAAAAATTTCCACATGAGCGCCATAAATTATAAGCAGCAAGCAGTTATCAAGTAGTCATCCGTATATATTCTTCAAAAAGTCATTCAGCAAAACAAACGGATAAACATCTCTCACGCGTCGTAAAACATTCGCAATATAAAGCACTAGAGAGGTGGCATCCCTATCTTCTCATTCACTTTCCGTTTACAGATAAATTTCTCATATGAATACAATATTTCTCTTCCCTTTCGTCCTTGGATTCATTTAAAGGAGACGAACACGTCCCTTCACAAGGACATTACCAGTAAAACAATTGATAAGAGAAAAAAACCAAACACAATAGAACAGCCATTAGGCAGACGAAAATTCTTTGACATTTAAAGAGATGCGATGACACAATAACAACTCGGAAGAGCTCATCAAAGTCACAGCAAATTAGGTGGAATAGTCATCAAATTATGTTCATAAGGATACACATGGCGTATACTTTTTTCCCCCAGCTATACACACACTTAAAGCCATTCAAGCGGTGGCACTAAAATCCTCAACTAATTCTCGATTTAGGTGCTTTCGACGAAGAACTGGGAAAGCCGGTTGTGACAGCATTCACACTCCTCGCTGTGGGTGGTGTCAGATCTTAAGCGAGTGAAAGGCAATTTGTCTGAATTAATAAATGTCACCGCATTTGATGTGATCAGCCTTTATGGCCATGAAGACGGCTTCGATGAATCTCTGCCGATGCATCGATGGTTGTAAGTGGTCGATGTTTAATTATACTTGTAAATAATTTATTGTGACTGTGTGTCATTTATAGATGAAAATGTGTACTTTACGACTAATTGCAATTAATTTTGCCACGAAGTGTTACATTACGAGTACGAGCGTCACTTGCAAATACGGTGGTTGAACTTATAAGCCGGGTGAGGTGTAGGTCGGGTTGGGAAGCTGTGCCCTTAACCTTACGTAACTTATTCACGACTTTTGATCGAGATCTTCTTCTTCCTTCTATTTCGGCGAGGTTATGATCCGAAAACAAGGGATCATAACCCTCCCACTTAATGGCATTTCTACTGATCCGCCTTGTGGGCGCCGTGGCGTAAGTGGTTAGTCTGTCGGATCACTACGCGTGAGGTTCCGAGTTCGAATCCTACAAAACACCAAAAAGTTTTTTCACGGTCCCACCTCTCGCGAGCGTCTGACAAACATCCGAGAGTATTGTTGTCTCGAAAAAGCTTCTCAAATCGCCGTCCGGATTCGGCATTAAACTGTAGGTCCCTTCCATTCGTGTGAAAAATATAACGCACACAACATGAGTGGTTGCGAGAAGCTAGGCCCTGGCACTTAAAGAGCTGTTGCGCCAAATATTTATTTATTTTTATTTTACTGATCCGCCTACGGGGTTTGCCTATTTGACCTCAGAAAATATCGGCAGGCCTCCCGATTTTGGATCACTCGGTTACTGAGACCAATGAAATGCCAATGTCGTCGCTCGATCCAGGCGTTTATAGGCCTGCCTCTCCTGTCTCGCAGTGTCATTGGAACGTTCATTGAAATTGCCTTTTTAACAGGGTTCAAATGATCTCTTCTTGAACGTGGCAACACCAAATGGGCCGGTCGTGCTCTATCTTTCGTATGATGGTTTCCTCGATGTGAAGGCTTCCACGGATTTTCGAGCTTCTTATTCGTTGTCACTCCTGTTGTCATGCGAAACATCTTCATCTCAGCTGCCGTTAATTTACTCTCATACTTTTTGTACATCGTCCAATATTGTGAAGAGTATGTGAGCGTTGGACGCACAACTGCTACGTGTAGCCTTCCTTTCAACTTAGGAGGCATTTTTCGGTCACAGAAGACAGCTGCGTTTTCTCGCCACCTCATCCACCCTACGCTTACGCGATGATTGATCTCGTTATCACAGGTTGCTTTGATATTGATCATAGATCCCAGATATTTGAACTTTTCGCACTTGGGAAGCACTGTTCCATTCAAATAAATGTCTGGAATAGGCCTGAGTGGATCAGAGAACGGGCAGCACAAGCACTCTGTCTTTTTTGAACTAATGCGATACCCATTTTCCTCCAGAGCGTCCACCCACACATCAATTGCTCGTTGCAGGGATGTAGGATCCTCACGATGGAGCCATCCCATCGTCAGCAAAGAATAATTGATGTGCCTTGGGGTTGTCACTTTATCTTCAAGCATATGGTCAAGGACTGTAATAAAGAGCAAATGACTTAAGACGCTTACTTGGTGCACTCCGACATCGACTGGAAACTCTTCGGTTACTCCAGCGGGACATCTTACTACTGGTTTTGCCTTTTTGTACATGTCCAAATTCCTCCAAACATAGGTTTCTGGAACCTCTCGATGTCTTAGCGCCACCCATATCAGATCTCGTGGTTGTCTGTTGAACGCCTTTTCAAAGTTAACCAATACAATATGCAAATCCTTTAAGGAATCACGATGTTTTTCTATTCTTCTTCTTCTTCCTTTTATCAGCGAGGTTATGATCCGAAAACAAGGGATCATAACCCTCCCACTTCACCGCATTTCTACTGATCCGCCTGTGGGGTTCGCCTATGTTTTTCCATTATGATCCTTTTACTTCGGATTGCATCTGTGGTTGATTTACCCACGACAAACCGCACTGATCATCAGATAGCGTTTTATTTTTCGCAGTTGGCTATCTAATACCCGCTCAACGATCTTCACGGCGTGTGACATCAGCTTAATCGATCGGTAGTTATCGCAGTTTCGCGTATCACCCTTCCCTTTATACACAGGGAGAAGGTAGTTTTTCCTCCATTGATTCGGCATAAATTTGGAGATGAGAATTCTGAGCCACCTGAACCCGATGTCTCCCTTCTTTTTTCAGAACTTAGAGGGCATCTCATCTGGCCCAACCGCTTTTCGTTTTTTTGAGCATTTGACCGGCTCACTAAGATCTTCGAGTGTAATGTCGAGTATTTCTTCACAGTAAGGGGTGGCTCTTGGAAAGTATAGCCGGGGAAACTGTTCATATATAAGTTCTTCACAATACTGCCGCCACTTCTGCAGAATTTTGTCGTCATCCAAAAGAAGCTGGCCATGAGCATTGTTAATGAACTTTGGCGAACGAATCTCCTGAGCAATACTCCTTCTTTGCGCGGCTATTTTGAAGAAGGTTGCGCTCTTGTTCATATTGCGTCTTCACAGCTCCTGGATAGCCTAGTTTGCATTAGCAACCGGGGAAGATAAATATTTTCTCCAGCTCCCGATACAGGGTCTCCGTACTCTCTGCTTGAAGCTGGTCGCATTTCTTCTTCGCTTTTTTTTTTTTTTTGCAACATCTGTATTCCACTTTTCGTCTCCATAATAAGAGGTACATTTTGACCAATCTTCATCACTCCAGCACCATGTTTCTTTGGCATGTTGGTGGTGGCTTTTTGAAGCTAGTAGCATTGATTTGGCCTTCTTTAAGCAAGTTCTCTGTAGGGAATCCCATCATATTTTGTGCTCTGCACTCTTCATTCTCAACTCCGTTGATGGTGTGAGAAATGTAATTTTTCATCACGAAAAGAAAAGCCTCGCCTTTTGCTTTGTCCAGATTGTACCACTTGATTTTCTCAGAGACCCTTGTTTGTTTGCTTTTCTTTGGTATCTTCATAAAAATTTCTGTTGACATGTCCATTCAAATCATCTCCAAAAAACAGAAACTCTTCCTTTGGGATGTTCAATTTAATTCAATTCAATTTATTATTAAATGAGTTAATACATGATACTATAAGATTTTAAATCTTAAAATTAAGTATCTAATTATAAGGCAACAACTTAGAACAAAATAGAAAAACCAGAATTCTTTAAAGATAATATTTAAGTAGTAGTAAAAGTTAAGTAGTAGTAGCAAAATTATTATTCTATTTTTGATTTAAATTAAGTTGATAAAAGTCGAAATTTAATTAAGTTTATAAATGTTGAAATATCTTCCTCTTGAACATGGGTAGTGAAGTAATCGTCTGCAATTCGACTGGAAGAATATTCCAGAGTCGAATAGCTGAGACGGTGAAGGAGCGTTCTGCTATCGTGTGGGAAAAGCGTGGAAATATCAAACGTACACGTCTACGTGACTGAGCAAAGAGTAACATTTCACTCAAGTATTCAGGGCAATTCTTCTGAATAATACTGTGAAGCTTTAAAAGGTTTCTGAAAGAGTAGTATCTATCCAACTTGATTCCCAGGAGATTAGAATTTAGATGCGAAACACTGGTGAACCTTCGGACATTGTATATAAATCGCACACAGTCATTAAAAGCAACATTTAGTTTACGACTACATTCAAAATCCATGCAAGGATACACATTACAATTGAACATGAAAAACGAGATGATGAGGCTTTTCACTAGACGCACTTTCAAGCTGGGAATCAGCAGATGAGATGAACACCTTAAGGTACGCAGACCGCAGTAGATTTTCCTAATCGAGTCAGAAACGGCATCACAGCAACTGATGGAGGAATTAATACTGAAGCCTAAATACTTAATCTTATTGACGTACGGAATGGTTTTACCATCAAGGACTATGGATAGAAAATCAAAACAATTGACTTGAGCTCTCGAGAGGATCATAGCCTCAGTTTTCAAGGGATTAAGCAAAAGTTAATTAAAAAAAGACCAACTTTGAATCCTCAAAAGATCCTCATTAACCCGCGCAACACAATCTTCCATCAAACCAACAGGGCGAGCTAGGTATATGGAAACATCGTCCGCATACATCAGTACTTTGCAATGGTCAACTGATTCGGGAAGGTCGTTAATAAAGAGCGAAAACAACAAGGGTGCCAAAACTGAACCCAGTGGTACCCCGGAATTGACAAAAGTTGGGGTGGAGGTTCCGCTTTCCGTTTTTACGACCTGCACCCTATTTGTGAGGTATTCACTCAGCAGCTTAAGAGCAGTAGAAGAGAAATTAAAGTTGTTTCTAAGTTTAGAGAGCAGAATTGAATGGTCAATGCTATCAAATGCTTTAGAAAAGTCTAAAAGGACCATAAGCCCAAACTTACCAGCATCGAGTGCAAAACGAAGGTCAGAAGTTATCTTTAACACGGCTGATTCGCAGCTGTGTTTATTCCGAAAACCAGACTGCCAATCAGATATCATATTGATCACAGTTAAATAATTTTGTATCTGTTTAGAGATCAATTTTTCAAAAACTTTCGATAAAAAACACAAAGGACTAATGGGCCTGGAATCTGAAGGGCATGTCGGATTCCCTTTTCTTGGAATTGGTACAACCGTGGCTTGTTTCCATTGCTCAGGAAACTGACAGCTGTAAATACATGCATTGAAAATATGTAGAATGAATTTGAGCACTATAGGTAAAATCAGCTTTATAAATCTTGGAGAAATGCCATCTGAACCAAGAGCACTTGATTTGACTGACTGAATGGCACCCAGAACGTCTACTACCCCTACACAGTCAAAAGAAAAAGACTGAGAAGAGCCTAAGGAATGTGATTCAATATGCCGACTGTTTGGAACACTGGAGTGAGGAGCGATAAACCTGCTCATGTCTTCTGGGTTTAACGAGCACTTTAGTTTACCTTTATCCTTAGTTACACCTTCTGCTTTGAGATTTCTCCATAGCTCTTTCGAACTGAGTGTAGGATCAAGTTTTTTCAGTAAATGTGTCCTCTTCGACGAACGGTTTACAGCAGTGACGTTTTTTCGAGCAACTGTGTATTGCCTCCTGTTGAACTCTGTCAGATTTCATCTATATGACCTATAAAAACGCTCTCTCTCCCTAATAAGCAATTTAATTTCATTATTGTACCAAGGGCAACATTTAGTTTTAACCTGTTTAGTAAAAATAGGAACGTAATCGTTGTAAAGCCTGTTCACAATGGTATTCAAAATTTCAACTTTGTTACTGATGTCTGGTGTATTATAGATTTCGTGCCAGTTAAAGTCATAGCTGTCCCTTTGAAGGCCCGCAAAATCAAAATTTCGAAATGATCTGTAACTGTAAAATCCACTGTTACGTGTCTCGTAAACATTAAAATCAAGAGAGCAAAATAAAAAATCATGAATGAATTCAGAAGTGGGCAATACTTGATCATTGCCGAGTATTCTTCGCTTTGAGCTAGTCAAGAAAAGATCTAACAATGATGGATTGATGATTGATGTTCTTAAGAAGATTGTGGAAATCTACCCAAAATGCATCTTTATCTCTCTGATTGCACTCATTTTGGGGAGCATATGCACTGACAATATTCCACACCTCTCCTTGTATTACTAGTTTGAGAGATATCAAACGATCGCTGAACTTCGAAATGGACAAGATGTTACCAAGTAGTTCTGCCGCAAGGATGATATACCAATTCCGTTCTTAGTCTGTTCCGTTCCGTTGTAGAACATCTTGTAATCTTTTGTCCTAGCGTCCATATTTTGCCATTTCGTCTCTTGGACACACAGGATACCCACCCGCCTTCTATTCATCATCTCTTCCAGCTCGTAACTTCATCCGGCCATGCTTCCAACGTTCCAACCCACGACCCTTATATTTCGTCCAAACTGTTTCATTACTTTGCTAGCCCCCGGAATGCGTATACATCTGACCCGAACATTTTTGCTTGGTCCAGGATCTGTACTATGCGCAGCAGTGGTAGTGCTGGCGGGGTAGTGCCTTTCCTTTTAGCAAGCAATTTTGTCATAATGATACAGTTTTGCAATATTATTGCGATGTTGTTTGTTGTTTGACACGTGCATGCTCCTGTTTTTTTATTGTTTGTTTGATCTTTCTTATACGACACCGGTGATCTCAATCGTGTCAACCCACGGACTTGCATGCACACTTGTGGGAGAGTTTTTAAGGTAGTGTGTGTGTCGCTGGGCTCACTTGGGTGTTATAATGCCTAGATCTGATTTGTCCCCTTAGTCGCCTTTTAGGACAAACGCTTGTTGTTATGGTGCGTTGCAGTGATATTCTTAACTCGTCCTTGCACGGGGTTAAGATAAGAAAATTCCAATAAAATATATAATTCGATCCCTGGATGTACAGCGAAACAGTCATATAAGAGTACTCCAGTGAGGCGCAAATAAATTAAATAAATAAACGGCAAACTTAATATACCCCTATGGGATGGGGTATAAGGATACCAGTCACATGTGATTCATAGCGTTAAAGTTAGCTCTGACTCCATGCAGTTTGCAGATTTGTTAAAACTTTTCATTAATACAGGTGAGTACATACCTACCATTATTTATGCACTCAAGCATCCCCAGCTTCATTGTTGTATTATCAAAGAACTCAATTGTATTCATCTGAAGCCGTTTTAATTTTCCAAAAGAAATAAGACACCTGTTCAAGTCAGAGCAAGCAAACTAGTTGCCGCAGGGTCTCTTGAATGCATTCTCTGGCTTATGGTGTGGCATTGCGCTTTCATTGAAATCCCCAAGGCAATGATGTTCATTCATTGACATCATACGAAACAAAAGGACACAAAGTAGCACAAAAGGGAGGAATTGCACTTAAGTGTATCCTTAAGCGTTAAGGTATGTACTCGTACCTTTTGGTGGCACATTTCTAGGCTAAGCATCTGGCAATATGCACTTAAGTGCAGATTGCTCTGTGAGGTTCATTGACACGATTTTCCCAACAGCGATACCGTGAATGGAAGTGCTATGCTGTGTGTGCCAAGGAGAAGAGGTCTCGCCCCACCACTTGATACGCACTTGTATAAGCAGTTAATTGAATCTATTCACCGGGTACTCATTTTCATACACGGATTCATTATAAATCATAATCTCATTGCAATGGAAGGAGCTATGTTGGCAACATAGCCCATGGCATCATGACATGAACTGCAGAGTGTAAGGTAATGCAATTAATTGTGTCCTCATACTCAAAGGCTGTATGTAAAGTGTATCCAAGATGAAACGCCGTAAAATGTTTATGCATGTGCTAAGTGCCGCACGAAAAGGTTCGCTAATTTCATTTCAGTTTACATTCAACCGTCTATATATATATGTTTGTATGGGGAATGGAATGCAGAAGGTGTGGTGGTGGGTGCTTTAAAGATCGTTCTCATTTTATTACATGGGAATATTTCATTAATTTTGCTCCTTGTCTGTCGGCTTTTTGTTGCCTGAGTTGTTATTTGGGACGGGAATTTAATTTCTTTCTTATTTGGTTGAATTCCTTTAAATTAAGAAGAAAAGAAAAGAATTTGCTTATATACACGCGTAAATGTCTTTATATCTCCAGGGGAATGCAATATAAATCACCTACTGTCGAAAAATATAGCCGACAGTTCTCAAAAGTGATACATTCATGACTTGAATTTAAGTCCACCCATCTCTCATAAATTCCAGACACGAGATACTTGTGCGTTCTTTGCTCGCATCAATTTGAATACGCATACATGTGCCTTCACCTCTGTATGAACTATAAGACATTTTTTTTCTGTGCTCAGCGAGTGATGGAATAGCTTGAAGTTTTTCGGCAAATGTCTTCCATAAACACTTACACCTATGATTGATGCTTGCATAACAAAATATTCATCCTTACGTTTTCATACCACGTAGGGTATCCTTCAGCGTATTAAGAATTAATTCAAAACCATTCAACATTTCTATATTTTTAAAATTCAACGTTGGTAGATACTAGGTACCATTCAAGCACAGCATCAGAAAGCAGGAACAGACTCAACGTGAAGGTGTAAGTAAATAAAATAAACTCCCACACCGTCCTTATAATAACAATGCGAATGCAAATGCAAAAAAAAATTGAAAAGCATATCGTAATCGGAAGCTTTTAGGAGCATTTCGTTTTTTATATACTCTGCAGGATAAATCGTGAGTCGAATTTAATTGAGGGTTCTTTCACAATATATCCATCAGACTTGTCGGCACACGTAACTCCCGAGGAGACCTGTACTTTTATTTGTCATCAGTAAATATACAGTCCCAGCACATTGTTATAGACAATCTCCTCCTTCGTGTCGATATTTTAAGACGGATGTCCTTCGCAAAGCCGACATTGTTAGAATGTTGTTGACATCTACACGATGAACCCAAATCTACGTTATTAATGTTTCTCAGTCAAGGTTTTCAATGTCATTACAGTGATAAATTTAATGGCAAATACGTATAATTTGGTCCAGTAAAAGTGGACACTAAATGATATATAGTCGACATCGTTTTTCAACATCAAGTTAAAGTGGTCACATTGCGTGATTGCGGTGGATGACGTGCTTAACCTTAGAATAAAGCTTTTTTTTGTCCTGACAGCTATAATAGCAATTTGTTTATGCCACTGTTTGAGTGCTAAGCATACAAAAAAGTTACAATCTTCTTTTCAATCTTATGCCTCGCTTTTTTTCCAAACCACCCCTAATAAAGGGGCGCGTGTGGCATTGTGAACTTTCGAGTGAATAAAATAATAATTTACAACTTCTGTCAAGAATATTGAAAAAGAGAAGATTTTATAAAAGCGGGCTTATCTGCGGCAAATTTATTATTTTTTCGAGTTTTAAAGGGAGTCGAATCATTTTAAGCAACATAAAGGGTCGCACGTTCTTGCACCTGTATGGCGTTTGTTTGCACACGTTTGCGGTAAAAGGAAGCTAAGTGATGTTTAAAAAAATATGCAATACGAAGGTGTTCTTTCTTGTAGCATTGATTTAACATGTGAGCTATTTGCGAAGTTTTTTTTATTATTTATTATCTTCCCCGTGCAGGGACGGGTTAAGAATATCACTGCAGCGCCCCCCAAAAACGAGCGCTTGTCGTAAGAGTCGTCTAAGGGGGCAAATGAGATCTAGGCAATACACTCCGTCTCACTTGATTACGAACAGGAAGTTTTTTGTTTTAATTTTACGATATTTTTCAAACCCTTCGCTTATCTGGGTAAAACCAATTGCACAAGGAATGAAGGATATATTATGTTTATATTCTAAAAACAAAATGGGATTAAGTTGATAAATGCAACTTTTATGACGCTTCTCCCAAAAAGGTCATCAAATTTACCAGCTTTTTTTTGTATCACTTGATTACGAACAGTAGCTAAATCTACCTGTTACCATGTTTTAAATCAAATAAAAGAATACTTCGAGTATTAGGGAGTTTAGTTCAAGAAATAACTTCATACAATCCACAACTATGGGTAAAGGAAAGACATTAACCAAGGAGGAAATAGGCCAAATTCGAGCTTACCCGGAAAAAGGAAAATCCATCCGTTTCATAGCCAGCAAGATGGGAAGAGGCGCCACTGTTGTACACAGCTTTATTAAGGACCTGCAGAAGTATGGAAAAAACCCCAAAGGAAGAGTCAGCAAAGCAACAATATGTCAGGGCGATACTGAGAGCTGCTTCAAATTCAAGGGTCTCCATAAGTAAAATTAAGGCAGAAACTGGAGTTACAGCTAGCAGATCGACTGTTCATCGCATGATACAGAAGGCCAGCCATATTCGCCATTAAAAAATGAAGAGGAAACCACCATTGAATGCGGCACGTAAAATCCAGCGGCTTGATTTTGCAACAAGTCACATCAGGTGGAATCGAGAGTGGCATACCGTCGTCTTTTCTGATGAAAAAAAATTTAATTTGGACGGACCTGATGGATACAGCCGTTATTTCCATGATTTGAGAAAGAAGAAATGCATCTTCAAAGGCGGCACAGCAAAGGAGGTGGTGTAATGGTATGGGGAGCAATAAGCTACTACGGAACTGTGTAGCTGGATTTCCAAAGCTCCAAAATGACGGCAATCACTTACAATCGATACTGGAAAGAGCTTTTCCGTAGTTTTCGGAGATGTTTGGTGGACAGCGATGGACTTTCCAGCAATTCAATGCACCGATACATACCGCACGGACAACAAAAGCCTGGATTCAGAACCAAAATGTAAACCTACTTGCATGGCCGCCGTATTTACCCGACCTGAACATCATGGAAAACGTGTGGGGTTGGCTTTCAAGAAAAGTCTACGAAGGAGGAAGGCAATATGATGAAACGGAAGAGATTATTGAAGCCCCCCAACAACAAGCGCTTATCCTAAAAGGCGACTAAGGCGACAAATCAGATCTAGGCATTATAACAGCCAAGTGAGCCTAGCGACACGCACACTACCTTAAAAACTCTCCCACAAGTGTGCATGCGAGTTCGTGGTTTGACACGACTAGAGATCACCGGTGTCATAGAAGTATGTAAGATCAAACAAACAATAATAAAACAGGAGCATGCACGTATCAAACAACAAACACCACCGCAATACGGTAATATTGCAAAATTGTATCATTATGGTAATACTTGCTAAAAAGAAAGGCACTACCACTGCTGCGCATGGTACTGATCCTGGACCGAGTAGAAATGTTCGAGTCAGAGCTATACGGATTCCGGGGGCTACAAAGTAATGAAACATTTTGACAAAATTTTATGGTCGCGAGTTGGAACATTGAAAGCATGATCGGTCGATGTTACGAGCTGGAAGAGATGATGAATAGAAGGCGGGTGGATATCTTGTGTGTCCAAGAGACGAAATGCAAAAACAGCGGAAATTGAGCGGGGGTCTTAGACGTTAGAACAAAAGATTGCAAGATGTTCTACTAGGGAACGGAAAAGGCTAAGAACAGAATCGGTATCATCCTTGCGGCAGAGCTACTTGGAAACATCTTGTCCATTTCGAAGTCCAGCGATCGTTTAATGTATCTCAAACTAGTAATACAAGGAGAGGTGTGGAATATTGCCAGTGCATATGCTCCGTAAATTGGGTGCGATCAGAGAGATAAAGATGCATTTTGGGTAGATTTTCACAACCTCCTTAAGAACATCCTAAAGGAAGAGTTTCTGTTTGTTGGAGGAGATTTGAATGGACATGTCGGGAAGTCAAACGAAGATTATGAAGACTACCATAGAGGACTAGGATATGGCACCAGGAACCGTCCTGGGGAAGACATCCTAAGCATGTGCAAATCACACGGTCTTATCGTGTTAAATACCATGTTCATCAAACAAAGCCGACACCTGATCACTTACAGCAGTGGCGGAGATGAAACTCAGATTGACTGCCATTTGGTAGCCAGTTTCATGAAGCCTCGGGTAAAAGATTGCAAAGTGATTCTAGGAGAGGCAATCGCTCGGCAACACCGTCTCCTGCTAACAGAAATTTTTATGAAAACACCGAAGAAAAGCAAACAAACAAGGGTCTCTGAGAAAATCAAGTGGTACAATCTGGACAAAGAAAAAGGCGAAGCTTTTGTTTTCGTAATGAAAAATTAACTCTCTCACACCATCAACGGAGCTGAGGATGAAGAGTGCAGAGCACAAAATATGATGGGATTCCCTACAGCGAACTTGCTTAAAGAAGGCCAAATCACTGCTAGGAGCTTCAAAAGGCCACCACCAACACACCAAAGAAACATGGTGGTGGAGTGATGAAGCTCAGAAGGTGATAAATGAGAAGAAAGCGGCTTTCAAAGCTTGGTCAAAGTGCCCCTCTAACAATAGTGACGAACAAGCTCGCCTTGAAATGGAATACAGACGCTGCAAGAAAAAAGCGAAGAAGAAGTGCGCCCAGCTTCAAGCCTGTATCGGGGCTGAAAAAATATCTTCCCTGGTTGTTGATGCAAACCAGGCTAGCCAGGAGCTGCGAAGACACAATATGAACAAGAGCGCAGCCATCTTCATAATAGCCGCCCAAAGAAGGGGGAATGCTCAGGAGATTCGTTCGTCAACGTTCATTAACAATGCTCATTGGCAGCTTCTTGTGGATGACGACAAAATTCTGCAGTATTGTGGAGAATGGACAGTTTCTCCGACTAAACTTTCCAAAAGCCACCCCTAACTGTGAAGAAATACCTGACATTACACTCGAAGATGTTAGTGATTGTGTAAAATACTCAAAAAAACGAAAAGCGATTGGGGCAGACGAGATGCCGTCTGAGTTTTGAAAAAGATAGGAGACATCGGGTTCAGATGGCTCAGAATTCTCATCTCCAAATTTATGAGAGGTGATCCAATGCCGAATCAATGGAGGAAAAGTTACCTTCTTTCTGTATACAAAAGGAAGGGTGATACGCAAAACGGTGATAACTTCTGTTTGATCAAGCTGATGTCACACACCATGAAGTTCGTTGAGCGGGTACTAGGTGACTGACAGCGAAAAATAATACGGCTATTTGATGATCAGTGCGGGTTTGTCGTGGGTATAAGTATCATAATGGAAAAACATCGTGATTCCTTAAAGGATTTGCATATTGTATTGGTTGACTTTGAAAAGGCATTCGACAGACAACCACGAGATCTGATATTGGTGTCACTAACACATCGAGGGGGTCTAAAAACCTATGTAGAGATGATCATGGACATGTACGAAAGAGCGATGACAAGAGTAAGATTCCCCACTGGAGTAACCGAAGAGTTCCCAATCAAAGTCGGTGTGCACCAGGGAAGCGTTTTAAGTCCTTTGCTTTTTATTACAGTCCTTGACCATCTGCTTGAAGGTAAAGTGATGGACCCCAAGGTACATCAATTATTCTTTGCTGACTATGGAGCCATCATAAGTGATGATCATACATTTCCTGCAACGAGCACTTGATGTGTGGGTGGACGTTTGGACGGAAATAGGTATCGCATTAGTACAAAAAACACAGAGTGCTTGTGCTGCTCGTTCTCTGATCCGATCGGGCCTATTACAGACATTTATTTGAATGGAACAGTGCTTCCCAAGTGCGAAAAGTTCAAATATATGGGATCAATGATCAATAAAGCAAAGCAACTTGTGATGACGACATCAATCATCGCGTAAGCATAGGGTGGATGAAGTGGCGAGAAAATTCCGCTATCTTCTGTAACAGAAAAATGCCCCCTAAGTTGAAAGGAAGGCTCTACACAGCAGTTGTGCGTCCAGCGCTCATATACGGTTCACAATGTTTTATGATGTACAAAAAGTATGAGAGTAAATTAACGGCAGGTGAGATGAAGATGTTCGCATGACAGGAGGGGTGACAAAGCTTGATCGAATAAGGAAACAATTTTAAGAAAAATAGAGCGCGACCGGCTCAGTTGGTATTGCCATGTTCAAGGAAGACATAATTGGAGCCCTGTTAAAAAGGCAATGTCAATGAAATTTCCAAAGAGATCGCGATGAAGGGGGGGCAGGCCTATTAGCGCCTGGATCACATAAATGCAACGACATCGATTGGCCTCAGTAACCAAGTGATCTAAAATCGGCAGGCCTGCCGATATTTTCTGAGGTCAAATAGGCGAACACCACAGGCAGATCGGTCGAAATGCGGTGAAGTGGGGGGGTTATGATCCCTTATTTTCGGATCATAACCTCAACGAAATAGGAAGAAGAACTGCACGGCAATTCAGCAGTAAAGCCTTTTTTCGTACAACTAATGAGTCTCTGTATAAGACCCTCCTGAACATCGCAGTCCTGCTTCACGGCGCTAAAACAAGGAAGTTATAAAAAGCGAATAAAGATTTCCTTGTTCGCTTGGAATTCGAAAAATGTCTTCGCAATATATTCGATCCCGTTTGTGTTGATGGACTTACACATATAAAAGCAAAAAAAACTGCGTATACCCAATAGGTTTGAGATAGCAAATGTAGAACGAATGAACACCAACGCTCCCGGCCACAGAGTCGTCGAATCTAACCCAGAGGGAAGACGCCGTCGTAGGTAGCGCGCATAAATTTAAGGGGACCTGAACCAACTTGGTGTGCGCAACAGGATGCAATTAACTAAAGACCGAGCTAAACAAAAATATAAGTTGAACTCATTAATTACATTTCTAATAACTAATGTGCAATAAGAATTATGTGCCGTTCGGTAAATTAAATTATATCCGAAGAAGACATGCAAACAACAATTTTTCCTCTAATTGTCCTTATCGTGTTCAACAAATTCACTCCGTTTGTAGAATCAGTTTAATAATTGGTTTATAGCGCCTCATAATATTAAACGGTAAAATGTAACAGGTTATTGCTTCCCTTATTGCTTTTACGTGCCTTGAGATTTTTATCTTTTTATTTGCAAAATACCAACATCACGTCATATCGTTTAGAAAATTGGTATTGTTCTCCATAAGAAGGAATGGGGCTCCTTGCATAATAATTTTATGTGTTACATACTTGTGCCAAAGGACTACACAAATTATGTTGTATATTTTTGTTATGTTTAGATTTTGTGCAAATTGTTTTTTGTTAGTGCTCGGTTAGAACTTTAATTAAGATATTTCCGTATCTGCATATCCTGTTACGGCAAGCATTCTCCTTGGAGTATCTAATCAGAAAACAGGACTCAACTTTGAATTCATCTTAATAACACCACATCATACGTATCTTATGTTCTTAGCAGTCTATCCAACCTCCTGTGTGCTAATAAAATAAAGCAAACTTACGGACATCCTGCACACTTTCCCCATAATCGCAGGCAAATTACATACCACCCGTGATGTTTCTTTGTCATTGCACGAGTATACATCCGGTTGGGTAGGATCTCAAATATAGCCTCCATCCGAATAATATTTCTCTCAGATGTATCCGCCTACATTCATTGCCATTGTGTCTGAAGTGGATCCCCGGCCTAGAGTACGAACGAAAGTGGTTTTCGCGCCACTTGCCCTTTTGAAAGCGGATTAATATGGGATGGAATATTCTTCTCTCATTTGGATTCAATTGCATTCCATTAGCTTTGACGGAAGTCCATTTGTTTTTGTGCTGCTAAAAGGCGTCAACCATGAATATGGATGAGCACAAATGAACGTTGAAAAGCGCACACAAATAATCAGCAGAGCTGAAATGGTTTAATGTATATATGTAGCCAAATGGCAAGTTTAATCCGATTTTCCGTCAGCTAGGGTCCTTTAAAAGTGCAAATATTAGTTCAACTGCTCTCAGAGCTGTTTTTATTGTTCAAAGCCGCCAAAATGTTTTCCAACGAAATTGGATGTAGCAAAAAATTCGTAAATATTCATCAAACCCTTCTCTCTCTTCAGCCAACGGGGTACTGTATTTTTTAAGGGTTACGTTGCATGGGTGAGAAAGTAGTTTCCAATTGAAATAAATCATTTCAATAAAAAATTCCTAAAAGTTAAGAAAATACTAGATTTTTGCTTAAAATACTTTACTTCAAGCTGAAAGCAATCCATTTCAAATTGCAATAATGATTGATTTTAAGTTAAGAATAAAAAAAAATTAGAGACTAAGCAAGTTCAAGTTTTATTGGGGAATATTTATAATCTTAATGAGAATGCGAAAGTGAGAGACTGTGAAAGCGTGAAAGTCGTTGTTTGGCGACACTTATGGTCGTCCATTCCTGGTCAAACAATACTTTTGTCCTTATCATTCCTTGAAGCTTTTTCTTTATCTCCTCTCGTCGCCGACAGAAAAGACCGCAGTAATATTCACAATTAATTTTTTGACCCTTGGCAAGATCTTCTTCTTCTTATTCCTGTATCCCCTTGTGGGTCCTAGGGCCTCTACTACGCCTATGCGCAATCGTCTACGGTTTCGGGCAATGTTTCTCAGCTCTCCCCAACTTCTCCCCAACTGCCGTGCCTCCTTCTCGACTGTTCTGTGCCATGTTCTCCTCGGATCGCCAAGTCTTCTACCATCCTGAGTTAAAGTGGCCCATTGCAGTGCATGATTCACTATGGAACTGTCACCCTTTCGGAACGTGTGACCAATCTACTGCCACTTCTAAGACATTGCGCAGGCGCCTATGTATTAACGAACGTTTGCAGCTTTCTGGTGGAGCAGTTGGAGCGGAGCAGTCTTAGCTTGGTGTTCAAACTGGTTGCATTGCTTCGCCATATTTTGAATAATATCCCGAACGCGTAATTCGCTTCGGCGATCCTGTTGGTATATCCATTTCGGTTCCATCCTCGGTCGAGATAATACTCTCAAGATACTGGAAATCCTCTACTCTTTCTACCAGTTGCCCAGCAATGCATATTTGGACCGATGAGTTTGTTCCAAGGCTGATAATTTTAGTTTTGCCGTATTCCTTTTCAGCCCTACGACGCCTGCCTCCCTCTCGACATCTGCTGTTATTTGGCAGAAGTTCATAATTCTGTGAGAGAGTAAGCGTACATCGTCAGCGTAGTCACGACGTGACTGCCACGAGCAGTTGCTGCCCAAGTTACGTCGCAAGACGTTGCTGCCAAGTGACTGCCACGAGCAGTTGCTGCCTAAGTGACGCCGCAAGGTGTTGCTGCCAAGTGACGGCCCTAAGCCGTTGCTGCCAAGTGACGGCCCTAAGCCGTTACTGCCAAGTGACTGCCACGAGCAGTTGCTGCCTAAGTGACGCCGCAAGGTGTTGCTGCCAAGTGACTGCCATAAGTAGTTGCTGCTCAAGTGACGGCCTTAAGCCGTTGCTGCTCAAGTGTCCATCACCAGCGGATACTTACCAGTAGAGTAGTCAGTAAGTTAGCAAATAAGAAAGAAAGGCCAACGTAGGTATCCAATTATTGTTAAGTAGAAGAAAATTATTAAGGTTAGCTTACACCGGGCCTCGTAAGAACACATATTGAAATAGGACTCAACTCATTGTTAAGTAGCTCGATATTGTTAAGGCCAGCTAAACTGAACATTCATAGCGCTGTTAAATAAATAATTTACCTCTTTACCCAAAGTTTCGGGTGTTTCTTTGCGAGACCCTGGGTCTGACGAGCGAAACCTCAGCCTTCGGAAAACACCCTCACAATGTCTCCATCTTGAAAATAGCTTCCTTCGTTAGTAGACCTCTCAACGGCTTGGCGACCGTGGCGAAGTAGGGAATGAATTTCCTGAAATACGAAACTAATCCCAAAATCTCTGGAGTGACTTGTTATCGGTTGGCATTGGAAACTCTGTTTTCTCCGAAGATGGCAGTGTCCCATCTTCAATAAGCAAAAGAAGTCAATTTTCTTCTTCAGGAAGGGACACTTACTCTATTTTACGTGGATATTATTTGCACCGGTCACGTGTAGCACCAGCCGGTCAACAGCCTCTTCATGATTCTCAGCTACCACTACCAAGTCGCCCATGTACGTCACTATCACTTCATCGCTAACTAGCTTGCTGAATGCGTAGTGTACAAGTCGCGTAATAACGAGTGGATAGTTGGAAATACCAAAAATAACTTTAAGAAACTCGAATTGGGCGTGATACGTTACAAAAGAGATGTATTTCCTCCATGCTGGTTCCAGTGGAATGTGAAAGAAGTCATTGATCAGATCAAGTACAGCGTAGTGAAAACATTGCCGCGTTGCCAACGGTCGTGCACATCTTAGATAAGCGGTATTTGAAAGTGTTTCTTGATGATCTACGTATTGATTCGTCGGTAGTCAAAACACATCTCGTAAGTCCCATCCTTCTTCGAAACCAAAAGTACTGAGGAAGTTAACTCCTAATTGCTAGGCTGCACAACTCCATCTCTTAGCCGTACCGCTACTTGCCTCTTCACTTCATTCTTCTCGTGTTGTCCCATCTTTCTTGGACGTTGGTACAAAGGTGTTTAATCTGGGAGGGTGTTTTTCATTTACACGGGTGTCTCTACATTAGTTTGCAGGTTATACGTACTGATGAGTTGTTCAATTCTTCCGCCTACTTCGCAACTCAAACGTCGATGGTTTTATCAAGGCCTCAACTGGTCACGTTATACACCAGCTCATCGAACTCAATGCGTAGTTCTCCCACCGGCCATAGTAGTATTACAGCGTTAAATGTGAAACTGTACTTGTTGCAATACTGCATAACTTGCACTCGTAACAATGGATGGAGATGGAGCCATCTCCTTACATGTTTATTATTTATTGCACTATATCAACCTATATTTTTAATTTGGCAAATACCTATATTGCCGTAAAAATTTGTCACATAGAAAAACATTTCAAGTTAAGAGATTCAAATTAGATATGTACTTAGGAAAATAACATAGACGCCTCCTCATTCATATGTGATCCTTTGCTTACTTGTGTACTAGATTTCAACTTTGCCTTTCTTTTCCATTCCAGATAAATATGTGAAACGACCACCACGCAAAGCTTATGGCAGACTAAGTGTCGACTCAGACGATGGGTCATCGATGAAGAACAATATCGATGATCCCTTCGATGATCTGGATAACTTTGAAATGATTTCATCAAAGGATAATGGTGGCGCCGGTGAACGCCATCCAACCGATGGTCATCACCATCATGATATGCAGGGTAACTTTGTAGAGAACGACTCCGACTTGGAATTGGATGGACCATCGAAGAATCCCACTCGACGACAGAAGGAGATTAACGCAAATACTATAAGCCGATTACAGGCGATGGCGATGTCCGACGATGAGGATTATGGTATAAAACAAAATGTTTCATTTAAAAAAAAAAAAAAAAAAAAAACAATTCTTTAAACCAAGAAATCTTGGGGCCACCTAGAAGTGGCATGATGTGAAAGGAAAGCCGCAAGCGGGCTTCACGAAGGATTATCTTTTTAAATTCCTTCGGATTTCTTCCCATCCATTTAGGGGATTGTTCTTGTTTTTTTTATAATTTCTCATTTCATCGGATCAAGTATTTTAATGGGAAAGGTCTTTTCCTTTTTCTTATTTTCTGACTTTCAGATGAATCCTTGACATGTAATGTATGTGATAGGGCCTTCCATTGTCATAGGCAGTTGGCGTCACATCAGCAGAAAAAACGGCATTTCGGGTAAGTATTCCGGGTTTTGGTTGTGTTGAGGGGTAGAAATTGATTTTCCCTCTAAATTGGTAGATTGAATGAAAGGAAATTCATTACAGCTGAGACTTGTGGTCAGGCAGAAGGGGGTGGTTTGGTTGAGAATAATGATTCGTCAGCAGTCCTCTTTTATTGTCGGAAAAATGGCTCCCATTAATTATGGTTCTCATATTTACATTCTTTTCTTTGTGCATTCTTGATGATTTCGATGGCAAGCATGTGACATGGGTCCCATCATTAATGCTCGATTCGGTTTTGTCTTACATAACATTATGAGTTACGTGACCGAAATATGTCCTCACTTGTATATATACAATATATATTTTTTTTTTTTTTAGGTAGAAGGGGAGGAAGGCAGAGACTGACCCCTGGAGCACTGCGACCTTAAAAGATCTTTTGTGCTATCCCCTGGTTTATTGATTTTGAATTTGTCAATTAGCTGAAACCAAGGTCATTAATGAAGCTAAGAATAGTTCGAGCTGAAGAAGAGGTGACGTCAGAAGGTGATGTAACGCATTTGTTAAAGTGCTTTAGCCTAAGTCTGGCTATGGCCGGGCAATCACAGAGTATGTGATTGGCTGTTTCGGTGTCTTCAAGACAGAGACGGCACGTTTCCGATAGAACACGGCCCATTTTCTTGAGATGGTAGTTGAGAGAGCAATGTCCAGTTAGGAAGTCAGTAAGGATCTTAGCATTCTGTTTGCTCATTGATAGAATGTCTCTAGTTCTATTTTTTGAGAAGTTAATAAATTTCTTGGAATGCCTTAGGCCGGGTTGAGTATTCCAGTGAGAGAGCATTTGTTCGCGTTCCCAGCGGAGTGGCTCTATTTTAATCTGGCTGGTGGGTAAACCGCAGAAGGGTTCAGGTCCAACCTAAGGAGATTGGGCACCTAGTCTGACAAGCTTCTCAGCTGCTTCATTACCAGGGATACCTTTGTGACCGGGAACCCACATTTGTGTGATATTATTGTGTGCAGCATGCTGCAAAAGCGTCTGGAGACAATTCCAAACCAGCTTAAACTTATAGACAAAGGACGTGAGAGCCTTGAGTGCTGCTTGGCTATCCGACATTATATTAATATGTGATCTTCGGAGGTTTCGTCTAATGCATTCTCTGGTGCAGAGCTCGATGGCATAGACCTTTGCTTGGAAGATAGTAGTGGAATGACCTAGTGGTGTAAAAAGTTTGTAGTTGGGGCCAAAAATACCAGCTCCAACCCCATTTGACATTTTTGAACCATCAGTGTACCAATTGATTTGAGATCTTGATTGGGGGATTTGAGGATAGTCCCAGTAGCTGCGATCAGGTATGTTTACTGTGAAGGGGTGATTGAGGTGGATTCTTTTGGGCATGAAGTCTAAGCTGCATACTGCTGGACAAGTAAGTAGCGGAATTTTCTCAACGATCTTCATGGGACCAACTAATTCGGAATTTGTATTGTTGCATAAAAGGTGAAGCTTTAGAGTACTGGCAGCCGCAGTCTTCATAATATTTATGTGTAGGGGTGGAAGGTTTAAGAGAAATTCCAGCGCGGCTGTTGGACAGGTGCGCATTGCGCCCGTAATACCTACACATGCTAGTCTCTGCACCTTCTGGAGGGCGGAGCGGGTAACGGTTTGATTAACTTTATCCCACCATACTAGCGAAGCATAAGTTATTATCGGAACGATGATTGTGGTATAGGTCCAGTGGATCATTTTTTGATTTAATCCCCATTTTTTGCCGAAAAACCTAGAACAGACCCAGAAGGCTTTAGTTGCCTTCTCAGTGGTTCTGTTTATATGAGGTGTCCAATTTAATTTGTGGTCCAGAGTAAGCCTAAGATATTTTGTTTCTTTTGAGAACTCAATTTGAGTGTTGTTTGGTGATAGTGCTTGAAGGCTTAAGTTTCTCCTCCTGGTGAAAGGAATGATTACGGATTTTGCAGGGTTAACCGTTAGACCTTCTGACTGGCACTTGTTATTTACTTTATTTAGGGCATGTTGCATTTGTTCAGAAATGCTGGATTCATTCTTGCCCTTAGCTATAATGACTACGTCGTCAGCGTAGCCCTGGGTGAGAATTCCAGATCTATTGAGGTCATTTATGATACTGTCCACTACAATGCACCATAAAAGAGGAGATAGAACATCCCCGTGGGGACAACCCTTAGTAGTTCTAACGGAGATTGAGATTTGTCCAAGCTTGGCAGATTGCAGATTGCAGATTGCTTCTGATACTGACTAGATTGAATAGATCAATAGTACTGACTAGATGGTGAAGGGCTGTGACCGTAGATTGATATGGAAAAGAAGATTATTTAGGGGATGTTCTATAAGGGCGGAATTTCCTATGTGAAAATCAAAGATTTTTTCCATTACCTTAAGAAACACAGGGGTGAAACTGATTGGCCTAAAGGCCTTTGGGTCTGATTGTGATCTGGCGCCGGCTTTAGGAATGAACACTACATTTACTTTTCTCCATATTGATGGGATGTAGCTGAGTTCATAGCTGGATCTAAAGATGGGCCATGATGTAACTTTTTGGGTCTCCGAAGCCAGAGGAGAAGAATTAGAGCGGTCTCTTTTGTGGCCGCAGGGGATTTGGCTTTCTCTCTGGCTTCCTCAGGAGATACGCCTTTGGAGAGGAGCCATTTCAAACGTTTGCGACCCGCTCCGCTAAGTCATTGTAGTGTAGTTTTTGAGGTGGAGGGCTGAGGATCAGCCGACAGAGGTAGGGCGGTTTCGAGGGGCCGCTTCTTCAATGGGACCGATAGTTAGATCGTCCTCTTAGCGATTGAGGAGAGGTCTTCTGGGAGATCAATGACCATTCGTATGGATGCGTTTAGAGCAGTATCTTGCTCTTGGGTTTTTTTATTAGAAGCTAGGGAAAGAAATACACTGAAGGCAGAGCCCCGCATGTCAGCGGCGGGGACTTATATTGAAACCAGAAGTGCCCAATAAACTGGAGTTCACCGTTAGAAGACACACTAACGTAGAGCCATTTATCCCATGGGCACGGGAGTTATACATCTGGGTTTACGGGTTTTATCAAGTTTTCCTCTTTAGATCCGCCATATTCAGTATACAACAGGAACACCTCGAGTAGGATGTGGCTCTTCACCACGTATGGACGGTCTTAGGGAAAGAAGCAGCTTAATTCCTCTCGTTCCTGTCCAATACACAGTTGTTTGACTAGGTCGATGTCGCTGTACAGCTCGTATAGTTCGTTAGTCAATCTTCTCCTCAAAAACCCTTCACCACAAACGAACCCGAATATCTTACGAAGAATTTTTTCTCTCGAGGCGACAAAGGGTATCTTCATCCTCATTTAATAAAGTCCATGTTTCTGCGCCGTAAAGCAGGACTAGGATGATCAGAGTTTTATATAGAGTCTCCTTAGTTGTTCGAGATAGGGCTTTACGGTTGAATTGCCTTATAAGCCCAAAAAAACAGCGATTGGCAAGAGTTATTCTTCGATTGATTTCTGCGCTGATCTTGTTTGTAGAATTTATAGCAGAGCCAAGGTAGAAAAAGTCCCTTACTACCTCGAAGTTATAGCTGCCCTGACGTTCTGTCCAATTCATTGGTGTTGATTGTCTCTTCTTGTTGACAGCATAAACTTGGTTTTGCCCTCGTTTTGGCCCACTTTGGCCACTTCTGCTTCAACGCTTGCAAACGCACCGGTGACAGCCCGCTTCCAATTATGTCAATATCGTCAGCGTATGCAAGCAGTTGTACAGACTTTTGATAGATTGTGCCTCTGGTGTTGGCTTGTGAGTTCCGCACAATCCGTTGAAATACAATATTAATGAAGTCACACGACAGCGCGTCACCTTGCCTTAAACCTTTTTTAACATCAAAGGTCTCGGTGAGGTCACTACCGACCTTGATGGAGCAGCGTGCGTTCTCCATCATCATCCTGCGCAGAAATTAGGCATGGCTGTATAATAAAGATAAAGAGATGATGAGTATCGATTTGGACTTCTTGGCTTTACACCAGGATCTGTCAAAGTGTGAAGATTTGATCGATGGTAGACTTTCCTGGCCTGAAACCGCACTGATAGGGTCCAATCAGGCTGTTGATAAAAGATTTCAGGCGTTCACACAATGTCGCAGAAAAGTTCTTATATGCGATGTTGAGGAGATTGATGCCTCTATAATTGGCGCAGTTGAGGGGTCTCCTTTCTTGTGGATCGGGCTGAGATTCCATTCATCAAGCATACACTCGTCTGACCAAATCTTATGACCCCCTTCGGGTAGGGGTTAGAATATACCCGAGGTAGGCATGCCTGTCGTAAGAGGCGACTAAAGTCCACCCTCCGTATACCGAGTATGGCGTATATAAAAAACATGCAATGAACAAAACAAAAGATTTTAATACCCCAGGTGCCAGTCCAGGTAAACTGGAAAATCCACCCTCTTCGGAGGTCGGCTCTACGGATTCTGGGGAGAGCCACTTATTGCACCTTATAAATCCCTTCTCAAAAAGTACAAGGGTATCTCGATCTCCACCAACAAGATCGAACGTCTCCGGAAAAAGAAGTCCGCCGAAAGCGCAAACGCGTGAAAAACGGGACTCAGCGAAATCAAAAAGCATTGAGGAGGATAACGACGTACTCCGTACCAAGCTTAGCGAAATGGAGCTACTCTATCGTGAGCTTAAGAAAGAGGTAGATTTACTCAGGCAAGAAAATAATGCCCTAAAAAACACGTACCTACAAAAAGAAAATACAGTTAGCCCACATCGCTCACCTAATCGCGAATACCAGACGGATGAAGAAGAGCTAACACGCGAAACGAATTGGGTCGAAAAGAAACGACCTAGCAAAAAACGAAAAGCTGGTTCGTCACCGGAAGTCGAGCCACAAAAAGATGAAAAGCGCAAGGAGATGCAAGAAAAGCAACAACAACCAAAATTACGTCCTCCGCCACCGATAAACGTCGTCGGAATTACGGACTATAATAAGTTGCATTGCCTCCTTAAAGGAACTCTGGCATCGAAGTTTAAGGTGACATCTCAACAATACGTGGGAAATCAATGTCGATGATGCCGACGGTTACCGATCAGTATCTAAAAAATTGAATGCCGAAAAGATTCAGTGGTATACTTATGAAAATAAGTTAGAAAGACCACTGCGTGTTGTAGCTAGGGGACTCCACCCCTCGTGCACTAAAGAAGATGTAATGCACGACCTTCAAGGCAAAGGCTTTAAAATTCTTGATGCCGTCAATATTATCAAGAAGGAGAAGCAACAGTCGGAGGGAGATCAGGAAAAATTGGTAAAGCGCGGACTTCCACTATTCATGCTTAGTTTTGATAAAGACGAAAATAAAGATATTATATATGGTATCAAGACTATTCTAAATATCGTGGTCAAAATCGAACCAATGCGTAAGACCTCCAGATCGATCCCGCAGTGCAAGCGCTGTCAAGGCTTCAATCATACGCAGACTTACTGCCAGAAAGAGCCGCGATGCGTCAAATGCGCGGGTAAGCATCTCTCGGAAGAGTGTCACCTAAACAAGCAAACCCCAGCCACTTGTATAAATTGCAAAGCAAAACATCCTGCGAACTATCGAGGTTGCGAAGTGGCGAAAGAGCTTCAAAAACGCCGCGATACGCTAAAAAATTCGATGCGTCCGAATATGAAACCAATCAAGAACAGACCCAAAATAGCTACGAAAAAAGCAGCGAAAGATAGAAAGTCCGTCAATATTAACTTAAGATCGGTTAATGATAGAAAATCCAAAAGTAATAGAGATAAGGTAACAGAAGCAAAATCTCCGAATATTGGCGTACAGTCTTATGCTCAAGCGGCGAAGACAGTTAAGGGTACGTACACGACCGACAACTCACGGGAGATCAAAGCAAGAAACCGTCCGAACTTTAATGTGAAGACTCCTTCTCAAGTTGCGACATTGAAAAATGGTGATAGAGGTAGTTCAGAAGATCATGTATCCAATGTTTTTTCCCTAATTCTTGCGAAACTTGAAGAGCAATGCAAAACAAATAAACTAATTTTCGAGAGACTAGTTGCACTAGAAAACAACATTCATAACACGCGCACATCAACCAGAATATGAAAGAAACGCTTAAAATTCTTACTTGGAACGCTAACGGGCTCATACAAAGACTCGACGAGTTAGAAATATTTATACGAGAAAAAGATATTGATATATGCTTAGTCTGTGAAACTCATCTGACAAAGCAATCGAATATTAAGATAAGGGGATATAGCGGGTATCACGCCTTTCACCCATCGGAAAGAGCCAGAGGCGGATCATCTTTGCTTATAAAAGAATCTATCGAACACTCAGCGGAAGTAAAGATTGAATTAGAAGCAATGCAAGTAAGCACGGTAAGCGTTAGAAATAGACATTTTGCTCTCAACATTTCGTCTATATATTGTCCACTGCGATGTAAACTTGAAGAAAGTGATTTCACAAACATCTTCAGCTTCCTTAAACCAAATTTTATTATTGGTGGTGACTTCAACGCGAAACACCCCTTCTGGGGCTCAAGGTACTCCTCTCAGAAAGGTAGAAAGCTTTATAATGCGGGTATGCAATTCAGTTGTGATTTTTACTCGACGGGCAAACCAACATATTGGCCGACTGATAGAAATAAGATACCAGATCTGATTGATTTCTTTGTTGTTAAAGGAATATCTGGCAACTGTATAAAAGTTGAAGAAAGCTTTGATCTCTCCTCTGATCATTCTCCAATCATTATGACGATAAGCGAAGCTTTGATTAAAAAAGTAGGACCGGCCAGATTAACTGGCGCAAAAACTAATTGGGATGGCTTTAAAAAATATATTGAAGCAAATATTGAGCTGAGCGTATCACTTAAAACGCCCTATGAACTTGAAGCTGAAGTAGATCGCTTCGTCGAAATCTTACAGGATGCCGCGTGGAAGAATACTCCCAAACCAAAGAGAACCCCGGCCAGATACATTCAAACTTATCCGCAGGAAATAAAAGGGATGATTAAGGAGAAGAGAAAAGCGCGTAAAAGATGGCAACAAACTCGGGCTCCGCAACATAAAGCACATCTTAACCGTTTGTGCAACTCACTAAAAAGATCTATTAAAGAGCTTAAGAATAATGAAATACAAACTTACCTAGAAAGCTTAACGGCAGAAAAAGATTCTAACTATTCGCTTTGGAAGGCTATAAACGGTATTAAAAAACCTCAAATTCAAGCCGCGCCAATTAGAAAAAATCAAGACGAATGGGCCAGGCATGATAAAGAGAAAGCGAAAGTTTTTGCCGCCCACCTGGAAGAAACTTTCAAACCGTTTGATGGAGAAGCTCTTATTGAAAATATAAATACGTCATATATAGACAATACCGTAATAAGAAATGCAACACTTACCGAACTTAAGGAAGAAATAAAGAAACTTAAACCTAAGAAAGCTCCTGGATACGACCTAATTACGGGAGAGGTTCTTAAAGCACTACCAAGAAAAGCTCTAATTAAGCTTCTGTTCATTATAAACGCCGCGATTAGACTAAAATACCATATGTTCCCAGTCAATGGAAAGTCGCCGAAGTTATAATGGTCCTTAAGCCCGGAAAACCGCCGAATGAAAAAACGTCTTATAGACTGATTACGCTTCTTCCAATTATATCCAAAGTGTTCGAGAGAATATTGATTAAGCGAATACAGCCGGTAAAAGAAGAAGGGCATCTTATCTCGGATCATCAATTCGGATTCAGAAGTAAGCATTCTACAGTTGAACAAGTACATCGAATAACACATGTAACGAAAAATCACTTGAAGAAAAAAGATTTGTTCAAGCGTATTCCTTGACGTTTCTCAAGCCTTTGACAAGGTCTGGCACGAAGGCTTAAAGTTTAAATTACGACAAGTTCTGCCAGAGCACCTATATAATATTTTGAAGAACTACCTTACGAATAGGCTATTCCGCGTCAAATGTGGAAACGAATATTCGGATTTTAAAGAAATAATGGCTGGGGTGCCACAAGGAAGCGTTCTTGGTTCAGTCTTATATCTATTATACACTCGTGATATACCGCAAGTAGAAGGCACTGAGCTAGCTACATTTGCCGACGACACTGCTATCTTGACAGTAGGTAAAACGGTCGAAGATACTACAGAAAAACTGCAAGAAGCTTTGGATAGAGTAAATGAATGGACAAAGATTTGGCGAATCGCACTCAACGGGACCAAATCTGTTCATGTAAATTTTACTTGTAAGAAAATAAATAATTTGCTGATCTTTTCAAACTCGGTTCAAATCCCGTTTGCAAACGAGGCTAAGTATCTTGGAATGACACTTGATACAAAGCTGAAATGGAAAACCCACGTAAAGAAAAAACGTAAAGCATTAGATAATAAATATAGAGAAATGTATTGGTTACTTGGAAAATATTCCAAGCTTAATATATATAACAAACTGCTATTATATAAGCAGGTGCTAAAGCCTGTATGGACATATGGTATACAACTCTGGGGTTGTACCAAAATAAGTAACATTAAAATTTTACAAACTTTTGAGAACAAAGTGCTAAGGGGTATTGTATATCCGAAATAGCGATATCCACAGAGATCTTGGCATTAAAACAATCGAAGACGAAATCAAAAACTACGCGAGAAAGCATAAAAGTCGACTAGAAAGTCACGCTAATATAACAGTCCTCCAAGTTTTGGACGAAAGAAATTTACTTCGCCGTCTACAAAGAATCAAACCTTTAGATTTAGCGCGTTAAGTAACCGCGTCTAAACTACGGAACTAGCAGGAACTTCTAATGGGAAGGTACCTGCAAAACGTCATTATTTCGCGAAACGAAAACTACTTGATAAGTCGAATACTTAGTTGTTGTAAAAATAAAAACAAGTCTGTTTTGAAGGGAGGTTTTTTAGTGGGTAAGAATCCCACACTAATATGAGCACGCGCTGTCGATCCTCATAGTGTCTTGTTGAAGATTTTCACCTACCCTCGGAAAAAAAAAAAAAAAAAAAAAAAATTTTATAGATGAGTTGGTGTATTCACTCTACCAATTCATCAGCAGCAGTCTTGAAAAGCCGTCAGGTCCACCAGCTGTGTTGGATTTCAGTTTGTATATTGCTACTCTCACTTCGTTTTGGTGTCTTGTCTTCCTCTGCAGCGCCGCTTTATATGCCTCTTGTTTTGCTGCATTCACTCGCCGGCATTCTTCGTCAAACCAGGGGTTTCGCGGTGGTGGGAGAGCGAAACGTAGAACATCAGTCGCGGCGCTTCTAATGGCATGTTGTTGACGCTGGCGGCATACAATTGATTGAAAGATTTTGGGATACGCGTTCAGCAAAGACTGGCGGTCTCTTGTGATTGTTGCTTTTTGACGTTAAATTTTCCCCCAATGATTCTTCTTTGTTGCTCTGTTTGGGATATCCGCATTCGTACCTTGGTTACAACAAGGTAATGATCCGAGTCTATGTTGGCCTCTCGGAAGGTCCGGACATCCAGAATACTGGAGGCATGCCTTGCGTCGATCGCAATATGATCAATTTGGTTGATCATTACATGATCATTGGACCGCCATGTCTGCCTATGAATATCGAGATGAGGAAGCCATGTGCTTGCTATGGTGACATTCCGCTCCACAGCGAAATCAATTAGCCTTAGTCCGTTATCGGACGTGTTGTCGTGTAGGCTATGCTTACCGACTGTCCTACCAAAGACGTCCTCCTTTCCTATTTTGGCGTTTAAATTGCCCAATATGATTTTAACGTCGTATTTAGGACATTGCTCATATGTCTTGTCGAGGAGCTCGTAGAAACACTCTTTGGTGGCAGGGTCCTTTTCTTCCTTGGGGGCATGAACACATATTAGGCTTATGTTAGCGAATTTAGCCTTGATCCGGATAGTCATAATACGCTCGCTCACGTGTCGGAAGCTTAAGACTTCTTGCCTTAGTCTGCCGCGTATGACAAATCCGCATCCGAATAAGCGTTGCCTGTTGCCTCTGTAGCAATCACCGTAGTAGATGTCAACGTTTTTCATCCTCTTTTTGCCCGGCCCATCCCATCGCATTTCCTGGATGGCGGTAATATCTGCTTTATAGCAGTCTAGGGCCTCTGCTAGTTGTTCGGCTGCACGTGGTCTGTAAAGGGACAGAACATTCCACGTACAGATCCGAAGGTCGTTGTCCTTATTTCGTTTGCTGGGGTCGTCATTAGTTGAGTCATCCTTATCCGAGGCTTTTGGTTGTTTCGGAACCATCGATTTTTTACGTGGTAGGGAAGTTACCCCGACGGCACAACCCCCAACCTGGAGGGCCAGTTCATTAATTAATCCCCTAGGACGAGGGGCCGGGTACACCGGTGCCAGTAGTCCACTACGGGATTATGAGCGCTGCCGTTGGCCCATTAAGGGCTCCTCCACCACCATCTCTATTTCAAGGTCCTGACCTACATTGGAAATTCCTTACCGACCTGTGATTCGAATACGTCGATGCAGCTCGAGCAAGGTATTCACAAAGTTCAATCTAACTGGGACTGTAGGCGCCTCCATTGACTCCAACTAGAAAATGCATCCGCTGTCGTGTGGAACAAGAAGAAATACTCTAATGAGAGAGCACTCTCCGTCCTCTCGCATCTAGAAGAACTTCGTTGAGGACAATTACCCACACCAGTGGGGATATAACCCTCCTTAACGAGTGCCTCTTGAGGCGCAGGTTTCAAGCTTTGTTCCTCCGACTTCAACTTCAATACATCTTTCCTAAGGCAATTAGACGATCCATTTTATCAGGGAGTTGTGAATGTTGAGGGTCGTTAGAGTTCTATGAACCGCATCTGTTTTGACATTGCTAAAGGCTCATTCAATGTCTAGGAAAGCGGATAGTGTTGTGTTTCAATGATTTTCCTATTTAGCCGACTACATAGTGCAACGCTGTCTCTACGCTTTTCGCTTTCATATAAGCGTGCTGCGCTGGGGATAGGTGACCAGTGCGTTGTTTGCTGCGAATGTATATGCCAGCTAACTTTCAAATGTCTTTAGGACAAAGGAAGTAAAACTTATTGGCCTTAAGTCTTTCGTGGTAGTGTGGTTTGCCTTACCGGCCTTGGGTGTGGAGACCACTTTAATCTCTCTCCATGATCTAGGTATATACCTCCAAATGAGGCTATATGTATAGTTCTTTAAGTACCGTGATAATTGTGGTTACGGTTGTCTGTAATATGATCGCGATAATCCCGTCGGGTTCTGGAGATTTAAAAAGAGAGAATGATTTAATTGCCCACTCAACTCTCTCCTCTATAATTAGATCCGTCGGAGCTTCCGTTGCCATGCTACAGTTGGTTTCGATGTTATTTTCTATGTGGATCGTACAACCCGGAAAGTGGGTTTTTAGCCGAGAGCTAAGTGATTCTGCGCAGGATTTAGTACACCTTCCGTCAGGTCCCTTGACAGATCCTAGAGTTTTTTATTCTCTGGATAGGATTTTCCTTAGTCTCACAGATTCTGTCGTAGCCTTGATATCATTAGAGAAGTGTTGCCAAGAATGACATTTAGCCTCTGTGTCTCTCTCGAAGTTTCTCTGACTGGACTTATATTGTTCCCAGTCCGCATCCAGTTTGGTTCTTTTTCTACATTTAGAAGGTGTCTCGTTACTTTCCTAATGTTAGCTAGTTCATTCGACCACCGGTGGTGATTTTCATCTTTTCATTTGATTTCTGGACATACTTTGACATAGGCTTCATTAAAGACGGATGTTATATGGTATTCTCGACCTTCCGGCCGATGTCTGCAGGTCCTTACCAGTTACTTTCCCGCAGGAAACTGCCCCTTTTGCTCACCTCGTTAAAGAGGTCCCAGTTGGTTTACAATTACCCTTAAACATGTATTTTTTTTCGTGTACGTAACATCCTTATAAGACTGTTTCCATGTCATCATCGTAGAAACAGGAGACATCCCTGTGATGTAGGTCTTAGAGGAATTCAAGACATACATATTTTAAAGAAATATTTTTAAATCATTCTCAAGATTTCGGTTGGCCATCCTTTAGAAATTTACGAAAAAAAATGTTAAGCCCTAAACTAATCTCATTACATTGTCATCGCCAGAAGCGACCAAAAAAGGCCAACAAAAAGGACACAGGACACCTGAAAAAGTAAAATGGTCAGGTGTAATTTGAATAATACATGCAACCTTACCTTAAGGTGGGTACACAATACAAACAATATAAATAAGATGACGCTTTACATTTTTTTTTTTAATGTGTATCTGAGTTCAACGCATAAATCATTCTTTTACAAATAAATTTGCATTGTCATTGAATTTATTCCGACATCATCAGCTAACAGATTATGCAAATCATTTCGAATGGAGGATTAAATACGTTGTCCTCCATTCAAATTCAAATGATATTGCCAGATTGGTGCGATTCAATTTGAAAGCGCGTACGTAAACACGTAGCCATCGGGCAAAAACGGATCGGAATAATAAAAGCTGGTCATTAGGAAGAGGATTCGATGTTGATTTTATTAACGTATTTGGAAAAGTTTGAATGCCTATAGGCGATTGAAATGAATAATGGCAGTTTAGCAAAAAAGAAAAAACCAAATCAGATTAACTGTAAATTTCAAAATTTGAGGCCCTTCCTAGGGGTCTTTCATTATGCAACCAGATAACTGGTACCAAATTTGACTTTTAATATACGAGTAGGTCAAATGCCTATGTTATGGAAAACAATTTCATATGTTATCTTGAGGTGACTTAAGGACGTGTTGTAGCTGTGATGCCTGAGCTATCTTCTTTGCAAGGAAAGGTAAGAGATTGACGCACATCTGGGCGATGTGTACTGTTTTTAGACCCAACTCGAAAATTCAAATGTCACGTAGAATTATTAAGGTCAACACAGCAAGAGGATGCCCAAAAGAAGGAATGCTGTCTCCTCTAATGTGGAATTTTGTTGTGGATGAACTACTTGAGAAGTTAACAAGTCTCGGAATCAAGCGTTAAACTGATGGCGGAGGAAAGTGTTAAAAAACTCTCTGTGGCGTCATGCGAAGGGGCCCGGTAGTAACTGAAGAAAAGTGCCGCATGGCTGGGTTCAATATAAACCCAGCTAAATCATTCACGAAAAAAAAGGAAACTTTAACTGTAGCCTTTCTGGCTGTCGAGCATAATACTGACACCAGCCAAAGAAGTGATGTATCTAGAATTACACCTAAACAGTAAACTCATGTGAAAAACGCACACAGAGGATATATTCGCTCTCATGATATGCGGGAGCCCAGCCGACAAGCCTCAGGGATTTAGCCCGAGCATTCTAAGATGGATATGGATCGCCATTGTGAGACCAATGATCACATTTAGAGCGACGGCGTGGCAAAACGAACTAGCCTAATCACAACGAAGGAGTCACTCACTAAAGTGCCCCTCGAAGAGCGTTGGTGTCCATTCGCTCTACATGTTCTAGTCATCTCAGACGCCCAATACGCAGTTTTTTGACTAGGTCGATGTCGCTGCACAGCTCGTATAGTTCGTGATTGAATCTTCTCCTCCAAAACCCGTCACCGCAAACGGAACCTCATATCTTACGAAGAATTTTTCTCTCGAAGCGACTAAGGATATCTTCTTCCTCTTTTAATTAAGTCAATGTTTCAGCGCCGTAAAGCAGGACTGGGATAATCAGGGTCTTATACAGAGTCTCCTTAGTAGTTCGAGATAGGGCTTTACTGTTGAATTGATAAGCCCAAAAAAAACAGCGATTGGCAAGAGTTATTCTTCGATTGATTTCTGCGCTGATGTTGTTCTCAGAGTTTATAGCAGAGCCAAGGTAGACAAAGTCCGTTACTACCTCGAAGTTATAGCTGCCCACTGTGACGTTTTCTCCAATTCGTCGGTGTTGGCCGCCTCTTCTTGTTGAAAGCATATACTTGGTTTTGCCCTCGTTTATCGCTAAACCCATTTTGTCCGCTTCCGCCTCAATGCTTGCAAACGCACCGGTGACAGCTCGCTGAGTTCTTCCGATAATGTCTATATCGTCGGCGTATGCAAGCAGTTGTACAGACTTGTAATAGATTGTGCCTCCGGTGTTGGCTTGTGAGTTCCGCACAATCCGGTCAAGTACAATGTTAAAGAAGACACATGACAGCGCGTCACCTTGTCTAAAACCTATTTTGACATCAAAGGTCTCGGTGAGGTCATTACCGACCTTGATGGAGCACCGAGCGTTCTCCATCGTCAGCCTGCACAGGGGGACAAGTTTGGCAGGGATGTCAAAACTAGACATGGCTCCATAAAGCTCTTCTCTATAGATGCTGTCATAGGCGGCCTTGAAATCGATAAAGTATCGAGTATCGATTTGGAATTCTTGGGTTTTCTCCAGGATCTGCCGAAGTGTGAAGATTTGATCGATGGTGGACTTTCCTGGCCTGAAACCGCACTGATAGGAGCCAATCAGGCCGTTGATGAAAGGTTTCAGGCGTTCACACAATATCGCAGAAAAGATCTTCTATGCGATGTTGAGGAGACTGATGCCTCTATAATTGGCGCAGTTGAGGGGGTCTCCTTTCTTGTGGATCGGGCAAACGATGCTGAGGTTCCATTCATCAGGCATACACTCGTCTGACCAAATCTTATAGATGAGTTGGTGTATGCACTCTACCAATTCATCCCCAGCTGCCTTAAAAAGTTCGGCCGGTAAGCCGTCAGGTCCAGCAGCCTTGTTCGATTTTAGCTCGGATTTTGCTATCCTCACTTCGTTTTGGTCAGGTGGACGGAAATTTTGACTATCATCGTCTATGTTGAATGGTTCATTCTGCCTGACAGCGGGATGTTGGTGTTAAGCGCCGTTATACAGTCTGCAGAAGTAGTTTTTCCATATTCTCAGCACCGACTGTGATTCTACTACGAGGTTTCCATTCTCATCTCTACAGGTTTTTGTACGGGTATTACTTCTCTGACACGTTCTTTTTACCTTTTGGTAAAACTTCCGTACATTGTTCCTGGAGTACAGACTCTCGATATCCTCAAACCCGCGCTTCTCATGCTCTTTCTTCTTCTTTTGGAGAAGCCGATGTTCTTCCCGTCTCTTTTGCTCGTAGAGCTCACGAGCAGCTCTCGTCTTCCTTTGCAGCGCCGCTTTGTATGCCTCTTGTTTTGCTGCATGCACTCGCCGGCATTCTTCGTCAAACCAGGGGTTTCGCGGTGGTGGGCGAGCGAGACCCAGCACATCAGTCGCGGCGTTTCTGATTGCATGTTGGCAGCGTTGCCACTGGTCTTCGGTACTTGATGCTGGCGGCAAAGGGGTAATTGTGATATTTCGGGATACACGTTCAGCGAAGAGTCTGGCGGTTTCTTGCGATTGTAGCTTTTCGACGTAAAATTTTCTCGCAGTGATTCTTCTTTGTTGCTCAGATTGGGACATCCGCATTCGTACCTTGGCTACAACAAGGTAATGATCCGAGTCTGTGTCGTGTAGGCTATGCTTACCGACTGTCCAACCAAGGACGTTCTCCTTTCCTATTTTGACGTTAAAATCGCCCAATACGATTTTAACGTCGTATTTAGGACATTGCTCGTATGTTTTGTCGAGGAGCTCGTAGAAACACTCTTTGGTGGCAGGGTCATTTTCTTCCGTGGGGGCCTGAGCACATATTAAGCTTATGTTAGCGAATTTAGCCTTGATCCGGATAGTCATAATACGCTCGCTCACGTGTCGGAAGCTTAAGACTTCTTGCCTAAGTCTGCCGCGTATGACAAATCCGCACTGAATGGGATTTTTTTGGAACGACCATTACTTCCGAATTGTTCACCTTGATCAGCAGAGCAGATGACTAATCCTTAAGTATCCCACTTTGAAACATTTCCCGCAACGGCTGCGCTGCAACATCCAATCCATATATAAAATGAAGAGGAGAGGTGACAAAATACACCCTTGGCGGAGTCCAACGTCCACAGTGAACGGTATTGATTTAACACTATTTATCTGTAGCTGTATTTCTTAATCATATTTTCTGTTAGCTAGTCTAGAAGCGGCATCGATTTAGACAGGGTTTCTCACTCCTTCTTTGCGATGTATTTTACTTTCCCGACGCCCTCTTTGATTATTGTTAATATGGTTTGCTCTGCGAGCCTTTCTAGTGCTGCTACGGAACAGGTTTTCATGGCTCGTGTTATACCATGCCACTGCACCGTATGTAATGATGAGTCTGCCAACTCTGACTATCATCATCTGCATCCACCTCCTGCTGAGCTGCTCTGGGCTACAAATGGGATTGAACTGCCCCCTAATATTTCTTGCCAAATTGTAAGTACTCGAACAACAAAAAAGATGTAGACCTCAGACATGCTTGCGTACGCATATAGAACAAGGCGGCATGTTGGTTGGTTGGTTGGTTAGGAACGGACCTCGATGAAGATGCACTTAGACCAGAAGTAGGTCCATTGTACTGCCGATATATAAGGTGGGTGGGTCACCCTCTTACTCTGGGAACCATTTGCTTCGTTGTATGAAAGCGTTAATTTTAGCCGTGCAGGCGTTGCTGAGATCACTAAGATCATGAAAAAGTATTCACCTAGAGTGGCCTTCTTAGTGTTCGCGAGCGCAGGTCAAGCGCATAGGAAGTGACTAATGGTCTCTTCCTCCGCTTCATCCAAACAGCTTTGCAAAAATCATTTTAGGGTATGCCTAGTCTTTGGGCATGTCATCGTATGACGCAGTGTCCAGTGAGAACGTTTGCTATTTTGGAGGGAGTACCCCTCTTATGTTTCAAGAGTCCGATGGACCTAGATTTGTTAAGTGTTGGCCAAAGTTGTCTGGCGGTGTTGCATTGGCCTAGATGTTGCCATCGGAGATTGGCCACTTTCTCCACGTTGGTTTGAATAAGGTACTTAACGTAAGACGTTGGTGCTTCGATGCCGATAATGCTTATGCTGCTTGCACCAGAGAAGCCTTGTCGAACCAGTTCGTCAGCTGCACAATTCCCCGGTATGTCAGAGTGACTTGGTACCCAGCAAAGGTGAAGTTTTACTGACCGGCTATCTCGTTGAGAGATACGCGGCAGACTTTCACTGCCTTAGATCTCGTAGTGCTGAATGCGAGGGATTTGATGGCTGCTTGACGACGTGTATAGTTGACTATCGGCGTTGATAGTGTATTAGCCTCCAGCCAGTCAGCGGCTTGTCGAACAGCTGTAACTTCGGCTTGAAAAACGCTGCGATGGTTTGGAAGGAAGAGAGGTGTATGACCAGGTCTTCTGAAAAGATTCCGGCACCAACTCCATTCTTGGTTTTGTACTCGTCCGTAAAAATTGACAGCGATTCGTTGTATAGGATATCGCGTTGCGTTCATTCAGTTCTGTCCGGTATCGATTGCATGTACCCCCTGTAAAAGTTATATTCAGCGGGCAGGTGGTCAGTGGAACTGGGAAGATGACGGTGCATCAAAAGTATTTTAGCATGTCCCGTGTGTTGCTCCTTTCAGTGTTTGAAGTCTCTCAGTCTTATTGCTGAGCTTATAGCCAATTTTTCACTGATGATGTCGATCGGGAGTAGGTGGAGCATGGTTTGGAGCGCCGCTCTGGGAGAGATTCTCAGTACACTGGTAATGCAGAGACATGCTACTTGCTAAGTTTTTTTCCATTATGGATAGGTTGGACTTCTTCTCCCGGGCGGGCCACCATGCCAGTACTGCATACATAAGAATCGATTTTATTACCGACGTGTATAGTCAGTGCATGATGCTCGGTTGTAGGTACCAAGTGGAGCCCACTGCTTTCTTGCAAATGTATGGGGCAGCCAGCGATTTCCTGGCACGTTCAACGACATTCTCTTTCCAAATTAGCCTGCGGTCAAGCCTTAGGCCTTAATAGCTAGCGCTGTTTGAAAGTTTGAGAGTGGACCCTCTAATTTTGGGTGGAGTGAAGTCAGGGAGTTTATGTTTTCTTGTAAATTGAACTAGCGCAGTCTTCGTCGGGTTAACGGAAAGGCCGCATTTATCGGTCCATCTGAGCAGTTCGTTAATAGCAGGCTGTGTGGTATCAGCTAGCGTCTGAAGGTATTTGCCTGTTATTAGGATAATGATATCATTTGCGTAGGCAATGACTTTGCATTCAGTTTTTGTGACATTTTCCTATCGGGTTAATTATTTTCTGACTACCGTATCTTTTGCTGGTTAGGCCGTTCGGCCATTAAAACCAACACTTTATCCACACTTTATCCCTTCAATCTTTGCGTATCGTGTTTATAATCTGTCATTTCTCAGAGAATGCCCAACAGAATTGTTTATAAATTTGAAAGCTATTGCGATCTATCTATTGAAATCCCAACTCAACGATAATCCACAGCACAATGAAATCCCCATCACTGTCGGTACCACCCAGCCGATAAAAATCGCTTTTTATATTTAATTAACTCTAACAAACCAGGCAGTCACTTGCTAATTGGCACCACGTGTAACACTGGATTAAGAAATATTCGAATACTTCTAAGCAGTTTATGTTCTAATCTACATGTGGTGCTTCTCCAAGCAAATTCAATTGAAGCCCGCAGCCATAAAGTCTAATATTTTCATTAGAACATAATTGCTTCGCTGAATTGACGCTTTGTTTACACGGGAAAAAATGCTTAATCTTACGAAATTTTCACAGAAAATTAATTCACTTGAAATTAGCTACACATAGATACAGGACCTTCGTGCGGTGGAAAATATCTCAAGTGAGCACACACTCAGATACGAAATTACATTTCTTGGAGCACAAACTTCATTAATATCTGGTGGCAGCAGCAGCACCAGCATTGATGCTCCCCGCCACCACCATCCGCACATCTTCAACAGCACTTTAGGAACGATGAAATTTATTAAAACACATTTAAGTTATTATTCCCCCCGGGAGCAAATCCTCAAATGGGATTCCCATTTCTGCACACAAAAGCACCCAGCGCCATCCCCCTGTCAGTCGTCTCGTCATGTACGGCTGAAAATTACTACGCACCCACGTAAGATGGATAACACTCTTATGTGCGCGTCGTAAACAAGAAGATGTCTTCCCTTCTTTCTGCAGTGTATCTTGTCGGAATCCTCTTGTGTCATCAGCCTTGTGGGTTGTTCCGTTTTGTATTTCTATGCTGGAAGCCAACCAACCACTCGCCCTGATTTTGTTGATCCTGTTCCCTTGTTTGGCATCAACTCAACCGCGGGGGAAGTATTTTAACATCTGTATGGGTGTGTGTATGGCAGTTGTCATTGTTTCTCAGGTCGCGCACATCACATTTTGAGGCAAGCCTTAGAACCAGATCTGATTTAGACTCCGACGAGCGGTACACGTTTTCATTTGACTTCTAAAACAGGATTACGGAATGGCCTGGGTGAAAACAATGCCGCGAAAATAATTGCGACTTCGTCGTTTTCATTAGAAATTCACAATGACTTGCCAAGGGGGTTGTTCGGCGAGGGTGGTTTAACTTTCTTTTCGCATTTTTTCATTTGTCACGGCGACGATAAGAGGTCGGGGTGTACTTACCCTTCGATGGAATTACATTCTTGTAAATTTATTTTAACACTCAGATACGATGAGGCAGGGGAAACTTCTTAGGTATTCTTTTTCTGAAATTGCGCAACACATTAGTCATTAGGATTCCTATTGTCTTTGGTTTCTTTGAACTTTCTTCTTTTTTTTTTGATTTTGTTTGAGTCGCATTCCCTGTGTGTATCTGGTTGTTTGTGCTAGACCTTGACACAATCTAAGATGCATATGGTATGTACATACGTATCTTTTGAAATTGAAAATGAATAATACGGTTTCGCCTTAGAACCGCTTGTTGCAGACCGACCTGCCATAATATGGATTGTGTGCAGGCTGACTGATCATAAAACAACTTGTGTGCAGGCCAGCCCACTATAGTACGGCTTGTTGCAGGCCGACCCACCATAGTACTGCTTGTTGCGGGCCGACCCACCATAGTACGGCTTATATGCAAGCCGATCTACCATAGTACGGCGTGGACACACCATAGTAAGGCCGACACACCATATTACGAATTGTGTGTAGGTAGGCCGACCCACCATAATACGGCTTGCGTGCAGGCCGATCCACCATTTTAGTACGGCTTGTGTCATTCTCGACCCGTTCAAATAGTAATAAGATATTGATTGGAATTATTTAGTAGAAGAAATGTTAGCACAGAAGAATATATATATTTTTTATTATTTGCGCGCACACAAGGGGTTATGAGTACCCTTATCATGTTTACACACAGTGCGGGCATTGGAAAGGATAGATATAGAGATAGAGAGAAAGATTTGGTGTAGTGGTTTGTAGCTCAGTTCTTCATTCTTCAGAGAAACTCCGGGGGTGGCGTCCAGATAACTGGAAAGATTTTTGTAATTTTTTGTCTTTGCTTCTGATTCACAGCATTTTTTCCCCGACAACGGATGTCATAGGCAAATCATCATCAACAAAGCGAAAAATGTTTCCAGCCATGTGACCAAGCAACCGCCGCTGTTATGCCGCCGCAGCAGTGTTCACACAAGCTTTCACAATTGATCGGACTAACTTTAATTCATGAGAAATAAATAAATTCTTGCTGACATCAGGATTTGAACCATGAACCATTAGCGTGGAGATTGACGACGTTACCACTACACCATTGCCACCCCAAAAGTCTTACCAGTGTAAACTTGAACTTATTGGAACATTGCAAAAGTTCGTGCCCGATTTGATAATGAAACACAAGCGATTACACTTTAACACCGTAACAAACAATTTTATTAAGCGATTATAAAGTCCCCGTTATTTTCTATAAATTTTTTGTTAAAATGTCGGCCTTCATATCTTCTGTAGGTATGTACTCGAGCACAATTAGAGATTTTTCATAGACATCCCTCACGTAATGAAAACGTATATCGATGTGCTTGCTACGTAAAGAGCACTCTGGTTGTCGCAGAAAATCGTCAGTGGATGACTCACAAGACTCCCAAAACCAATTTCAGAAACAAGGTTTCGTAAATAGACTACTTCCTTTGCTGCAGCCGTCAGCGCCATGTATTCCGCTTCTGTGCTGGATAATGCGATAGTCGGGTTCTTCTTCGTTGCCCATGTGATAGCTCCACCAGACATTTGGAATACATAGCCAGTGTAGGATCCGACGGCCATGTTTTGCTGCCCAATCAGCATCGGAGTACCCGCACAAAGGATTCTCAGGTTTGCTATAAATCAGAGAAAAATTAGTGGAATTTTTTAAGTACCTGAGTATATGCTTTGCTGCGAGCATATGCTGCATATGCGGGTTCGCATTGAACTGGGACAACTTATTGACTGAATGTAGGATGTCGGGTCTTGTTGCCAGCCCAATGAACAAAAGTGAGCCGATTATTCCCTCGTACTCCTTTTCATCAGCGAGTTCACAATCAGCACTACTTTGACACTGGGTAAAATTTTTACCAGGATCTAACGGTGTCCCTCGTCCTTTGCAGTCACTCAGGTTACAATTCTCCAGTAGTGATGAAATCGCTTGCTCCTGTGACACTCGGATGTAGTTCCTCGCTTCGTTTTGTTGGACCTCCAGTCCCAAGAAATACCCCACTTTGCCCTTGTCAACAACGACAAACTCATTTTTTTGCATATTCTTGATTTCGTCTAAACGGGTCCTCTCCGAGCAAGCAAGTAAAGTGTCGTCGACGTAAATCGCCAGGATGTTGATTTCTCCCTCATCGTTCTTTGTGTAAACACAGGAATCATAGTTGCACCTCTTAAATCCAATCCTTTTTAGAACTTCGTCCAACCTCTTGTTCCACTCACATCCTGATTGTTTAAGCCCGTATAACGCCTTGCTTAATCTGCAGACACGCTGAGGATACTTCGGACTAATAAACCCTTCTGGTTAGCACATGTACACTTCTTCTTTTAGCCTTCCATTTAAGTATGCACTTGTGACATCCATTTGATGGAGATGTAGTTTGTACTTCACGGATAAGGCAAAAATTAGTCGCACTGTGGAGTAGCGGACAACAGGTGAAAACGTTTCGTAAAAATCTATTCCCGGCCTCTGTGTACAACCTTTGGCAACCAAACGAGCTTTATACCTTTTGATCTTGCCACATTTATCCATTTTCAAGCTAAACACCCACTTGCATTTTATAGGTCTCCTTTCAGGTGGTAGATTGACAAGCATCCACGTGTCATTGGCAATTAAAGTTTTGTACTCCGATCTCATGGCCTGCTCCCAGTGTTTGGCTTCTTCACAATTTAGCGCTTCTTCAACCGTTTGCGGGATTTTCTGAGTTTTGTTAATATAGAACAGCATGCTCCTTTTGTCCAATTCTTTGCCTTCCTCCGAGTAATAATGCTTGGCATTGGAGTGTCACTTTCCCCATTGTCTCCCTGCTCACCTCGGTCCGAGTCTAGATTATAGGTGTCTGGTTGGTTCACTGTTTCTTCCACGGTGTCTTCGAAATGGTTTTCATCTTCATCGTCGTCATTGTGTTTTAATTGACTGATATCGGGTCCTGGTTTGTTTTGACTTCCGTTTTTATCCTTCACTGCTTCTATGAATGTTACTTTGTCTACTCTACTCTACTCTACTCTACTCTACTCTTGTACTTTAACTCCGGTACTTCTGGGTTCTTGTTGAATTGCGGCAAGCTAAGGAATTTGACATCGCGGCTTTTTAAAATATTTCGTTGTTCAGGAACGTACACCCTGTACGCTTTGGCCTCAGCTAAGTATCCAACCATTACGCAATCGACGCCTTTTACTTGGAACTTTGATTTTCCGGGCTTCTTATTTAGCATGACACCTAAACAACAAAATAATTTAAAATGGAAAACATTAGGTTTCTTACCGCTCCAGCTTTCGTATGGGGTCATCGATGAAACAGATTTTGTTGGCGATCTATTCCTTATATAGGCTGCAGTATTTATCGCCTCTGCCCACATAATTTCCGGGAGACCAAAGTCCAACAGCATTCACCGGGCCATTTCAACAAGCGTCCGGTTAGCACGCTCGGCAACTCCATTCTGCTGGGGTGTGTATTCAGCCGAAAACTGCCGTCTTATACCGTGATCACTCAAAAATTTGCCAAAATCCTCACTCAAATATTCGCGACTATTATCACATCGAAGCATCTTAATTTTGAAGGTAAGTTGGTATTTATTGTATTGTCTAACACTTGCGGATTCCATTTTCATAAAAACTGCATGGTTTTCCTTCAAAAAATGTCGTAAGGTAGTTTTCGACAGCTTCGGGGGAACCAAATTTCTTTCCATTCAAACCGTTCTGGAGAGACCGAAACAGATGAAAATCTAAAGGAGCAAGGTCTGAGGAATACGGTGGGTGCTGAAGGATTTCCCATTTTAACTCCTTCAGTTTTTACAGCCTTTGTCGGGCGACATGTGGCCTGGCGTTATCATGATGCAGGACGACGCCTTTTCGATTTGCCAAAACCGGACGATTTTCTTCAACTTTCTCATTAAGCTTAGAGTGTTGCTCACAATACTTATTCGCCGTGATTGTTTCGCCAGCTGAAAGAAGCTCGAAAAAAGGTATACCCCTGGAATCTCACCAAATAGATAACAGTACATTCATTGGATGCAAGTCAGGTTTTCCCACGGGTTCTGCACCTTCACCTGCTTGTTTGCAGCTTCTTTTTCGATGCACGTTGTTGTACAGAAACCACTTTTCGTCACATGTTACGACTCGATCCAAGAAAGGTTCGTTTTCCATGGCGTCTAAGCAGAGATATGGCCACGGACACGCGGTCCAGCTTATTTGTTTCCGTCAAACAATGCGGCACCCACGTATCGAGCTTGGAAGTGAATCCAAGCTCCTTTAAATGACGAAATGCTGAAGAATGATGAATATTAAGCCTCTCAGCAATCTCGTCAGTTGAAATCTTCGGGTTATTTTTTACTAAGGTAAATGGTAAGGTAAGGAAAATGTCGTCATCAATTTCGGAAGGCCGTCCAGAACAGGGTTGATCGTCCAAGGTCATATCACCGTTACGAAATCTACCAAACCACTTTTTAACGGTCCTAAGAGCAGGAGCACGATCCAAATAAACGCTCTTTTGTTACAGTTCCAACACTCACTCCTTTTCGAAACTCGTACAGCTTTGCGTTCACCATTTTAGACATTTTTTTACACACGCAATTTGACTTAACTCAACGGAGTCTAGCGATAAAATGGCTTCTGATGCCACGACCTATCCATTGGTATACAACAAGTCCATAAAACAAACAACGGTTGCGTCATACCGCAAAATTTCCGCCACGTCTGAAGATCGGGCACGAACACGAACTTTTGCAATGATCCAATATTATTAATAGAGTACCTCTTTCCCTAGAGTTTAGCTGTTTCTTTGTAGCAATCCCTTGAACTTGACGAGCCAACCTTAGCCTTTGGCAAAAACACCGTCGCAGTGCTCTCGTAGAGACAGCCACATTAATCTAACCTACGTACATGTATGTTTAATACGATATTCCGTGTGAGAATCACGATTCATTCAGAAATGCTGTCCCTTAAGTATCTCATGTCCTTAAGCATATCACCGACTACACAAGTAAACTAAATTTTCGAAGAACGCTCAAGAAATTTCTGAAATAATTCGCAACAACAACGCAGCTGCGTCGTGTGCATAACGTGCCCTAAAGTTATGATAACTGGCTCATATTTTACACTTATTAGACTTAGGCAAAACCCACCTAGAAGTTAATTTGGAACGCATCAGTTGCGGTTAGCAAATTATAAACTTCAGCGATCAACCGCCACCCCAGTGCAGAGAAAGAGTGAGTTCATAATACACCAGACGTCGAGAAAGTTTTCTTGAATTATAAACACGCATTTGGTAATTAAAGATGCCACCATAAAGAAGGCGAGCTTATGTTCAGTACGTAGAAAGTTGAAACAAAGAATCGTTTGCTTATGCAGATACAATGTGATGTTTCAAAGTAGCAAATACAAACTAAAAAGTTTTCGTCCACCTGTTCCAAGAAAAGTTAAAATCGATAATTAAAGTTTTGTGTGCGGATAAAGTACGCATTCTGCATAAGGTAAACCGAACTGAAAGGGGGAACCCATATCTAATAGGATGAAGCAATCAGAGGGTAGGTCCTCACTGGTGAATACTATTTCTCTCTACATTTCCAAGTCGATAAAGATACATAAGTATTCGTACACGGAAAGAAACATTTTATAAATTTTCTTTACACCTGTAGGGCAAGGAGATGAGTTATTTTACTGAGGCGCGTAAGCCATTAGCGTACCTCGATGCTAGGTTAGGTTAGGTTAAGTAGGGTTATGAGGTAATCATTAAACACTAGACACCAAGGTGGGCCCATCGCGATCCATAGGGAAAATTCACGGCAAAACCTGAACCAATTCTTCCATACACTTGATTTTCCTATTGAACTTGAATATGTCACTGTTGTGGTTCAAGGACCCTTTCTCTTCTAAGTTATAGAAGAAGAATCTTCCAAAGTACTTTAGCCTTGCCCTGGCAATGCCTTGGCATTCACGGAGTACATCTGTTATGCCCTCTGAGACATGTAGGTGATAACAATACCTACAAACATCATATTTAATAATCCTAATCTCATAGCGTGCTTCCTTTGAATACAACGTCCAGAGAGTATTCCTATCGCTCTTCTTAGCCGTGATCTTTCTAGTTTTATAATCTTCTCAGATTTCCTGCGATCTAACGTAGGCCACAAAGCCTTGGATACCCTATGACCATCGAAGTTGGATTATCTTAGATTAACCATGTGGATGATTCTATCAAGAATAATTCCTTAGCCACGCGTCTTGCTGATTTGATGCTACTAATTAAGTTACTATGTGGGAGCTCAGCTCCTCTTTTAACCAACGCGTCGGCTTTTTCGTTGTCCTCCCGCAGAGTCCAGGAACCCAACCTAATCCGACACGGTTCTGCGTACATAACGGTCAATGTAGATGGCGATATTCTTATCGTATATTGATCCCATCGCATGTTGAGATTTGCTTAGAGTGCCGTTGCAACACTTAATTATGAAGTGGATATCAAGAAGTGTTTCAAGTGTCCTGTGGAAAAATGACGTGCAACTTATGGGAATATAGTCTTTCGCTGATGTGTGGCTTGGCTTGTCTGCTTTAGGTATGAATACAACCCGCACTTCCCTCCGGACCACTGATACGTAACCTGACCTTAAACAATATTTAAAAAGCCTGTTTTTAACCTTTGCTGTGGATTTTTGCAGTACAGTGGCAAAATTCCATCAGGGTCTTGTGCTTTGAACGTGGCAAATGACATAGTAGCCCATCGCAGATTCTTCCAGTAATGATATTCTCTACCTCATCCTCCATTGACATTCCAGTGTACAAGTACCTATTTGTAATAAAATCCATTGGTGATCTTCTTCAGGGAAAATGAGCTACAACTAAAGTCTCTAAAGCTTCCTCGCTACTTTCCTCCCATGAGCCGTCAGATTTCCTGATGAAGCTTGGAACAGCGGTGTCTTTAGCCAGCATCTTGGGAAATCTGGAAGCTTCACTAGTATCCGCGAGAGACTTACAGAATTGCTTCCACAACTTTCTTTTAGATTGCCTGATTAAGTACGTAAACTCACTCTTGCGCTCTATATACCATATTCATCCCGTGTAATACCGTCCTCTACTTCCTTAGCCCTGTTGTAGAAATGCCTAGCCTGTTTTTTCTTAGAGTTCATTTCTCTGTTCCACCATGGAGGTTGGAATCTCTTGGATTCCGATTTACATACTGTAATGGAGTTTTATTCTCAATTTTTTGGTCCAATTGCTTACAGATTTGATGGATTTCTGTAGTTTGTTTACCGCCTCTTCAGCATTATCGCCAAATGACATAATTGCTTCTTTCTGTTCCGACAAATCTCTGGTATACAAGTGGCACAATATTGGTCCCAGAACACTACCTTGTGGTACACCTCCTTTTCAGAGTATTCATTTTCATATCTTAGACGAAAATATCTCTTTGTAAACGTAAGATTTAAGAATGCAGTAGTACTCATCAGGGAGATTTCTCTTCATTTTACATCCTAATCCTTGATGCCAAACTTTATCGAAAGCTTGTGCTACGTCTAGGAAAATAGCTGAACAAACTTTTCGTTTCTAGTGCCCTTTTCTACAATGCTTACTGTTCTATGCTATTGTTGAATAATTTCTCTCAGTGTAGATGAAGCAGGCCACAATGTTATACTCGTATGCGGTATTTTATTACCGTGCACTTCCATCACTCTACGTATTAATATAAACCTATTTCAGTGGCAATCTAACTGCACACAGGAAAACTCTATTTAGTTCATTTGAATAGATACTACTATGTATGTAAATGAGAGGAATACTGTAGGTTACTTATCGTTGACGATTCATACCGTAGAATATCCAGGAGCACCTGCATTCTGCTCATTCTATACGGTATTCGATGTAACTATGTACAGGTAGACTAAGTAAAGATGCATTTCTGCTGCAAATGTGAGGAAGTCACGAATGGTAATAATTTTCTGCTGAATATGAAAATAAATCGTTACGGTTGGTTTAGGTGGTCGTATTAAGTATTGCCATTGAAGCACAAGATATCATATTTGGTGATATGAAAACTGGAATTTGAAAACGATTGACAAACTACATGGGAATATTGTATTAAAGAAACTAACGACAATTAGATTTCCTCGTAAGATAAGCTACTGATGAGGATACCTACTTACTTACTTAGATGGCGCTACGGTCCGGGGTGGACCTGGGCCTCAACCAACAAACCTCTCCAGCTAGCATGATTACGAGCCAGCTGCTTCCAGTTGCGCACGCCAAGTTGGTTGAGGTCCCCCTCCACTTGTTTGCGCCACCTACCGTGAGGTCGTCCTCTACTGCGTCGTCCATCCGGGGTGCATTCGAAAACTTTCTTAGCGGGAACGATGGACTCCATCCGCCCTAAATGACCCAGCCATCTTAGTCGCTGTATGTGAACTCTTCTGGTTAAGTCGATGTCCTTGTACATGCCGTATAGTTCGGCATTGTACCTTCTCCTCCACTCACCGTCTATGCAGACGGGACCAAAGATCGCTCGAAGAACTTTTCTCTCGAAATAATCAAGGGCATCCTCATCCGGTTTTGTCAAAGCCCATGCCTCTGCGCCATACAGTAGGACTGGGATGATTAGTGTCTTATAAAGAGTTACCTTAGTAGTTCGAGATAGGGCTTTGCTACTCAATTGCCGTTTTAGCCCATAAAAACAACGATTGGCAAAAGTAATTGTTCGTTTGATCTCCCTACTGATGTCATTGGGGAGTTCACCATAGAGCCTAGGTAGACAAAATCCTTTTCCACCTCAAAATTATATCTGTCTATTGTGGCGTTCTGTCCAAGACGCCGATGTAAGGTGTCCTTTTTTGTAGACAGCATATATTTTGTTTTGCTTTCATTGACCGCTAGACCCATCTTTGCTGCCTCGATCTCAATACTCGTAAATGCCCCATTGACGGCCCGCTGAGTTCTTCCGATTATGTCAATGTCATCGGCATAAGCGAGTAGTTGTACAGACTTGTAAAAGATTGTACCTCCGGTGTTGGCTTGTGAGTTTCGTACAATTCTCTCAAGTACTATATTAAAGGGATCGCATGATAGCGCGTCACCTTGTCTAAGACCTTTCCTGACATCGAACGGTTCGGTAATGTTCTTACCGACTTTGATGGAGCAGCGAGAGTTCTCCATCGTCATTCTGCACAAACGGACGAGCTTGGCACGAATGCCAAGACTAGACATGGCTCTGTATAACTCGTCTCTATACACGCTATCATAGGCAATTTTGAAATCGATGAAGAGGTGGTGCGTATCGATTTTGTATTCATGGGTTTTTTCCAAGATCTGCCGTAGTGTGAATATTTGGTCAATGATGGACTTTCCCGGCCTGAAACCGCACTGATAAGGACCTATTAGGTTGTTGACGATTGGTTTTAGGCGTTCACATAATACGGCAGACAGGATTTTATATGCGATGTTGAGGAGACTTATACCTCTGTAATTGGCACAGTTCAGAGGGTCTCCTTTCTTCAGGATCGGGCAAACGATGCTGAGGTTCCATTCATCGGGCATACTTTCGTCCGACCAGATTTTACAGATGAGCTGGTGCATGCTCCTTACCAACTCATCTCCTCCTGCCTTGAAAAGTTCAGCGGCAAGGCCGTCGGCTCCAGCAGCTTTGTTGGATTTGAGTTTAGATATTGCTATCCTCACTTCATTCTGATCGGGTTGACGGGAATCTTGACCGCCATCGTCACTGTTGAATGGCTCATTCTGCCTGACAGCGGAATATTGGTCATCATCGCCGTTTAGCAGTCTGCAGAAGTGTTCCTTCCATATCCTCAGCACCGACTGCGATTCCACTACTATGTTGCCATTTTCGTCCCTGCAGGCTTCTGTTCTGGCTTTGAAACTTTGGCATGTTCTTTTTACCCTTTGGTAAAATTTTCGAACATTATTTCTGCAATAAAGTCTCTCAATCTCCTCGATCGAGCGCTTCTCATGCTCTTTTTTCTTCTTTCTGAGAAGTCGATGTTCCTCTTTTCTCCTGCGCACGTAGAGCTCGTAAGCAGCTCTAGTCCTTCTATGCAGCGCCGCTTTTTACGCCTCTTGTTTTGCTGCATGTGCTTGCCGGCAATCCTCATCAAACCAGGGGTTTCGTTGTGGTGGCCGAGAGAAACCCAGTACATCAGTGGCGGTATCTCTGATGGCTTGTTGGCAACCTCTGGTCTTCCGCATTTGCTGCTGGCGGCATAGGACTTAGATTGAGATTAGAAGAAACACGATTGGCAAAGGTTCTGGCGGTCTCTTGCGATTGTAGCTTTTCGACGTCAAACACCTAGAATACTGGAAGAGTGCCTTGCGTCGATCGCAATGTGATCGATTTGGTTGACGATTTTTCGATCAAAGGAGAGCCATGTTCCTTTGTGAATATCGAGACGTGGGAACCGCATACTAGCTACAACAAAGTTTCGCCCCACCGCAAAGTCGATTAGCCTGAGTCCGTTGTCGGATGTGTTGTCGTGCAGGCTGTGCTTTCCGACCACGCTACTAAAGACGTCCTCTCTTCCTAGCTTTGCGTTAAAATCACTTAGGATAATTTTAACGTCGTGGCTAGGGCATTGCTCATACGTCTTCTCCAAGAGCTGGTAGAAGTCATCCTTTGTCGCGTCGTCCTTCTCCTCGTGAGGGGCGTGAACGCATATTAGGTTAATGTTGGTGAATTTAGCCTTGATACGGATAGTCATAAGGCGCTCGTTCACATGCCTGAAACTCAAGACTTTTTGCCTAAGTCTGCCTCCAATAACAAATCCGCACCCGAATAGACGCTGTCCTTTTTGTCTGTAGCAATCGCCGTAGTAAATGTCGCAGTTTTTCATACTCCTTTTGCCCGGCCCATCCCATCGCACTTCTTGGATGGCGGTAATGCCTGCTTTGAGACACTCTAGGGCCTCCGCAAGTTGTTCGGCTGCACGTGGTTTGTAGAGGGACCTAACATTCCACGTGCAGACACGAAGATCGTTGTCCTCTTTACGATTGCTTGGGTCGTCAACAGTAAATTCATCCGTATCCGAGGCTGTTGGTTGCTTCGTAACCAAAGGTTTTTTACGTGGTAGGGAAGTTAACCCGACGGCACAACCCCCAACCTGGAGGACCAGATCCTTTTTTAGCAACCCCTAGGACGAGAGGCCGGATACACCGATATCAGTAACCCACTTCGGGGATATGAGCGCTGCCGTTGGCCCATTAAGGGTTCATCCGCCACCATCTCTTTTTCAATACCCTGACGTAGTATTGAAAATCCTTACAGACCTCAGCTTCAAATATGTCGAAGTAGCTCCGGTAAGGTTTCCGCTGGCCTGTAGACGTCACCATTGATTCCATCCATCCTCCTTCTGAGGACCTCTTGTTAGACTTCTGAGACGCATATTTCAGCCAATCAGGTCAACAAGAGATGCCTCGTCCGGTTAGACATATGCGCGCTGAAGTTCACCCAGATGTGCTTACGCAGGTCCGAGTGTTCAGCTACCCATATATCGTCAGACTCAGCACACGCTCATCGTTAGTTCACTATCAGATAGCTATCCAGCGGGCACCACGGGGAGGTGATGATGCGATTTTGCCCACCACTGATGAGGATCAATAGACTATATCACAGCTTAACTTACTAAAGTAGGTACCTGTGTATGTTCCCACAAGGAAAAACACAAATAGTTTTCGTTGCTACTATGCAACTTTAAAACAGTCTGTATTTTCAGGAAACAAGGTGGGTAGCTCTTATTAATTGAAGGGGCAATTGGAAGAAGGGTCCTTAATCCCCAAGGAGCTAAGATAAGCACTTGGCTACTAGTTGTGAACCCAGCGTTAATCCAAGCAAAACTGAACTGATGCTTTTTACCACGAAAACCAACCTTCACGCCTCCAAGACTAAACAATCAATTACTCTCTTTATCCCTTAGTGCTTAGCACCAAAGCCTGGTACTTGATCTTGAGCTGAAGCTCAATATGGAGCAGTGGGTAAAAAAAGCCTGCGTGGTTGTCAACGCCTGCAGCAAAACCTTCGGTAAGAAGTGTATACTTCCTTCGAAGATAATCTTATGGGTGTACACCGTAGTAGTACGCCTTATCATTGCCTATGGGACACTTGTTTGGTGACATTCGCTAAGAAGAAACAACAAAATAAAAATAAAAAAAAATAAAAATAAAAAAAAAATAAAAATAAAGTGCAAAAAACTGCAGCTTAAGGCACAACGGGAGTCATACAAGCATGTCCAACCGAAGCCATGAATGCAATTTTGAACATCACACCATTTGACCTTTTTACTCAGTATATATCTCAGCATGTACATAGTTCGGTTAGATGAAAAGGAACACAGTGCTGGTATTCCAACCCGTATGGTCACAGCAATATCCTGAAAATGTTACCAAGAAGTCTGATAGCGACTCTAACTGACTGCACAAGATCGAAAGTAAACTTCAGATATGACGTCATGGTCAGTTTCCCATCCAGAGTGGAGTGAAAAAAAATATCGAAATGACAAGTGAGTTCGAAATCACGATCTTCACTGATGGTTTGTTAATGGACAGTGGTAGATGCGGCACTTTTCTCTTTTGGATGTCTTTTGTGGTTTAATGAAAATAGCCGATACGGGAAACGTCCGATTTCTGTTATATGAAAGCCAGATTCTCAACAAACCAATCACGTCAATAAAAAGGAAAATTCACAAATTAGAAAGGGGTAGGTAGATATTTTAAATTAGAAACTTAGATTATTAGGTTAGGCTGATTTACGTAAGTAGAGTACTCAGAGTCGCAGCACTGCCAAAAAGCACGTCCAGTTGTCGGGAGTCGCAAGTAGGGAAGAGGGAGATTTCCTCGTTGTCACCATCCAGGAAAGATCTTGACCGGAAAATCTTCGATGCCAAAACTGAGCTGCAAGCCGATGAGAAAAACATGTGGCGTTATAAGCAGGCTTTAATCGGTCTATTGATACATTTACCTTTTTTCCGTTTTTGTCGATTCGAAAGTATTTCGACTCCCCGCGCTATACGGGATATGGTCCATCATAAGCTGGCGTTAATGGTTTCCGTACTGTATCGTTACGGACGAAGACATGTGTGCATTCACTTAAATCGCTGGGTATGTATATACTTCTTTCACTGTGGTTGGTGATCGGGGCTGATTTTAGTACGCCCATCGTTCGACGGAGTTGTTTTACGATTACATGTGCATTGATGTCATCTTTAGTTGGATTGAAAAAATCGCCAGGTATTCTCAAGGTCGTTCCGTAAAGAAGCTCCGCTGTTGTTGCATTGAGGTCCTTTTTCACCGTTATGCGTAGACCGAGCAATACTGTCGGCAGTACGTCTGTCCACTGATCGGTCGTGTGGCACTTGATTGCAGCCTTAAGGGTAGGATGATACCTCTCTATGATGCCATTAGATTCGGGGTGGTACGCTGTCGTTCGCAAATGCTCAAAGCCCAGTAAACGCATCAATTGTTTGAAAAGGTCGCTTTCAAACGGTCGTCCTTGGTCGATTGTTATCGGAAGGGGTACGCCGTATCTCGAAATCCATCCTTCATACAAGGCCCTTGCTACGGTTTCAGCAGTGATATCACGAATTGGTATTGCTACTATTCATCTTGAAAAGCGATCAACGCAAGTGAGAATGTAACGACACTCTCGTGACTGCGGTAGTGGACCAACAAGATCGATTTTAAGGTGCTCAAATCGGGAGTCGGTCGAGGGGTATGTATTCGTAGGAAATCGGGTGTGCTTCCAGACTTTTACTCGCTGATATGGTATGCAGTTTCTTGCCCATTGCTGACAGTCCTTGCGAATTGATGGCCAGACAAAACGGTCCGTTGCGTAGCTTAACTGTTTATCGAACAGCGGGATGTGGCAGATTGTGCACACTGTTAAAAGCCAATCGACGAAATGGCTTTGTGATGAACGGTCGAATCTTAGGTTTTGTTGTGTCGCAGTAAATAGACAGATTGGCGCCTGAAAGAACGGGAAACTTTTTTAATTTTAACGAATGTGACGTACCTTTCTGCACCAATTGTGAAAGCTCTTCATCTCTCCTGTTATCCTCAGCCAATTTCTCATAGTCAATCATATCAAGGGATGCAATTTCGGCGATTCGTGAAAGCGCATCAGCGATGACGTTTTTGTTCCCTTCGATGTGCCTTATGTCGCTGTTAAATTGGCTGATGTAGTCAAGATGACGAAGCTGTCTTGGCGTCGCCTTCTCTGAGTTTTGCTTCAAAGCGAACGTTAGCGGTTTTTGGTCGGTGTAGATGCAAAATACGTGGCCCTCTAGCATGTGCCGAAAGTGCTTCACTGACAAGTACGCACTCAGCAGCTCCCTGTCATACACACTGTACTTTGTTTCCGCCGATGTGAGCTTTTTCGAAAAGAATCGGAGTGGCTCCCATGCGCCATTGTTGAGCTGATGCAATGCTCCTCCTACGGCTACATCGGATGCATTGACCATGAGTGCGAGTTGAGCATTGGGTATTGGGTGCGCGAGCCAGGCAGCATCAACGAGAGCGTTTTTGCACTTCTGGAAACTGCATTCGGGTTCTGGTGACCACTCAATCAACCTGGTGACTTTTTTAATATTGCCTTTTGGGATCACGAGCTGGAGAATGGCTTGGTCATCCACAGCGTTTTTATGGAAGCGTCTGTAAAAATTTATAGAAATTAGAAATCGTCTCAACTCACATACCTTTGCTGGTTTCGGCAATTCTAATATAGCATTGATTTTCTCATTCGGTGGCTTTATCTCCTGAGCGTTAACGGTAAGTCAAAGAAAACGAACTTCCGACTGGCCAAACTGGCATTTTTCAACATTGATAACAAGGCCATACTCACGCAAGCGTTCGAATACCAATCGTAAATGTTCCCGGTGCTGAGCTTCGTTGTCGGAGTACACGAGAATGTCATCAATATACGCGAATGCGAAGTCGAAGTCGCGCAGGATAAAGTCCACAAAACGCTGAAACGTTTGGCTAGCGTTTTTGAGACCAAACGTCATAAAGAGGTACTCAAATAACCGAAAAGGTGCTATTATCGCTGTTTTTGGAACGTCACCTGGGTTCATCGGTATTTGGTGGTATGCCTTTTCAAGGTGCAATGTTGAAAAAATAGTTTTACCTGAGAGAGAGTGTGAAAAATCCTGAATATGTCGCACAGGGTACCGGTCTGGTTCCGATACGGAATTCAAGCCACGATAGTCCCCACATACTCTCATCTCCCCGTTCGGTTTTGGCACCATATGGAGCGGACTGGACCAAGGACTATTTGAACGACGACATATGCCTTGATCCACCAAACGCTGAAATTCATCCTTCGCGATTTTATATTTTTCTGGCTTCAATCGGCGATAACGTGAATGTATTGGTGGGTCTGTGGTCACGATATGATGCAGAACACTGTTGTTTATCGATTTCTTCGGGAGTGATGGGTGCGTAGTGTCCTGATATTCCATCAACAACTCACGAAAAGGCACTTCACTACTTATATTGGTGATTTGCGTGGATGGCCCACACGAAATAGAGCCAATGCGGGATAAACACATTTCTTGATCTACTAGGCGTCGTTTCTGTAAATCCACTAAAATACCGAAATGTTTAAGAACTTCTGCTCCAATTATGGGTCTTCATAATCGATGACAAAAGTCCACTTTAATGTACGCCGCAATCCCAAATCCAATGTTATACTTTCTGTGCCGAACGTATGAATTCGCGAGTTGTTTGGTGCATAGAGAGTCGAATTATCACTGATAGAATATTTCTTGAGGACACGAGTAGCTGGAATCACGGAGATGTCCGCGCCGGTGTCTATTAAGTAAGTATATTTGTTTTGTCCATCTCGGATAAAAAGGCGACAATTACTAAGGCCAGCGTCTGTCGCCGCTAACGACTGGCCCTTTAGTTTGACGATTAGTGAATACAGGGGGCCCGAGAATTGTTTGCCTTAAGTCCAAAAGTTCGATGGTACCAACAATCTACATTACCGTCGTCTTCACTAGTGGGTGGCTGTCTATTGTATTTGTGTTGACTGCGGTTGCGGTAATGCGATGAAGATGGAACACGCGAATGAGATCGACTGCTTGCGTTTGTATGTGGCCGAAAAAATTGTTCTCTTAGCTCAGCAACACTACGTGTAAGGTCTGAAATTTGCCGTTCGATGCTGCTATTTACGATTGTGGGCTCTCCAACGTATTGTTTTCTGCTTTCGTGTCGATTAATTAAAGAAACTTGTGGTACTTCGTTGACCTCTGCAATTTTATCGGCAAGATCAGCAAGTTTAGACAAGCTCTCTCGCTTTGGGTTAGACTCGAATACTCTGTGGGCCGGAGCGTTGGTGTCTATTCGCTCTGCATGTCCTAGCCATCTCAGACGTCCAATACACAGTTTTTTGACTAGGTCGATGTCGCTGTACAGCTCGTATAGTTCGTGATTGAACCTTCTCCTCCAAGACCAATCAACGCAAACGGGACCGAATATCCGAAGAATTTTTCTCTCGAAGGGAGCAAGGATTCCTTCATCCGCTTTCAATAAAGCCCATGCTTCAGCGCCGAAAAGAATGACTGGTATGATTAGGGTTTTATATATGGTAGAGTCTCCTCAGTTATTCGAGATAGAACCTTACTGTTGAAATTTCTTATGAGCCCAAAAAAACAGCGATTGGCAAGAGTTGTTCTTCTTGATTACCGCGCTGATGTCATTTTCAAATTTAATAGCAGAACTAATGTTCGCAAAGTCACTTACTTCCTTGATGCTGTAGCTGCCAACTGTTCTGTCCGAATCCTCGGTGTTGATTGTCCCTTCTTGTTGACAGCGTACTTGGTTTTGTACTCGCTTATCGCTAAACCCACTTTGGCTTCTTCTGCTTCAATGCTTGCAAACGCCCGCTGAGTTCTTCCAATTATGTCAGTATCGTCAGCATATGCAAGCACTTTTGACAGGTTGTACCTCCGGTGTTGGCTTATGAGTTTCGCACAATCCATTCAAGAATGATATTAAAGAAGTCAGCGCGTCACGTTGTATAAAACTTTTTTGGACATCAGAGGTCTCGGTGATCATTACCGACCTTGATGAAGCAGCAAGTGCTCTGCATCATCATCCTACACAGGCAGACAAATTTTAGAGGGATGTCAAAACTAGACGTAGCTCTATATAACTCCTCTTTATAGATGCTATCATAGGTGGCCTTGAAATAGATAAGGAGATGGTGACAATCGCTTTGGACTTCTTTGGTTTTCTCCAGGATCTGCGGTAGTGTGAAGATTTGATCGACGGTGGACTTTCCCGGCCTGAAACCGCGTTGGTAAGGACCTATTAGGTTTTTGACGATCGGTTTTAGGCGTTCACATAATACGGCAGACAGGATCTTATATGCGATGTTGGGGAGACTTATACCTCTGTAATTAGCGCAGTTCAAAGGGTCTCATTTCTTCAGGATCGGGGAAACGATGCTGTGGTTCCATTCATCGGGCATACTTCCGTCCGACCAGATTTTACAGATGAGCTGATGCATCCTCCGTACCAATTCATCTCCTCCTGCCTTGGAAATTTCAGCGGCAAGGCCGTCGGCTCCAGCAGCTTTGTTGGATTTAACCTTAATTATCGCTATCCTCACTTCATTTTGATCGGTTTGACGGGAGTCGTGACTATCATCGTCACTGTTGAATGGCTCATTTTGCCTGACAGCGGATTATTCGTCGTAGTCACCGTTCAACAGTGTTCCCTCCTGTTCTACTACTATATTGCCATTTTCGTCCCTGCACGTTTCTGTTCTGGCTTTGAAACCCTGACATGAGCTTTTTACCTTTTGGTAAAATTTTGGAACATCATTCCTACAACAATGTCTTTCAATCCGCTTCTCATGCTCCTTTGTCTTCTTTCTGAGAAGTCTATGTTACTCTTTTCTCATCTGCCCATAAAGCTCGCGAGCATGAACCACTTTATGAAACAAATAATACTACAGCAACCGTGTAGATCCATGTTATATGCACGAGCTTGCACCTATGCTGCATTGCGGTTTGAGGTTAAAAACTACCCATTGTGGATAAGGCTTCAGTCGGAGAACATTGCGGTCCTTTTAATTAAATTTTAACTGCGTTAAATTCTTTCAAAACTGAAATTTGTTACGGTGGAACGATATTAGTTAAACTTTCTTACCTGCGAAGTTTACTGGGTAATTAAATTCCCTAAAGTTTGTCACTTTATGGTGATGTACTCCATTAAGTTTGTTTGTAGTTTTTACCTTCTTCCTTGTCGTGTTTGTGTTCATCGTTCTACAAAAGAGGAGAAACTGCGGAAATGAATTTCTACACTGTACAGATGTAGATTTACAGTAATGCCTCGATTTACGACGTTTCTATTTACGTAATTCCAACTTACGTTGCCAAAAAAGGAAGGAAAGTGTTGGTATGTTCCTCTATTTACATCACAGTTCCCTCGATTTACATAATTTTTTTTAATGGTTTTTACTTTAATTTTTTATTTAAGTGGATTGAGCATTTTACGAGTAGTTCACAAATTAAATAATATCAGATGTGTATAGTAGATAACATACTCGTACCTACTTATTTTTGTTAGTTGTCACAGTTTGTTCAGAGTACTTGTGCATACTTTTTTGTTTTATTGAAGAGAGAATGCATCATGCACTGTCAGGAAGTTGTGGCCACTCAGCCCCCTGATCTGTCGGACTCTAACCAACTAAAAAACTCTCCACCTTCAGGCGAAACCCACCCCGGAACTGTTTCTGGCATTACTTCAGGGTGGTGCCTCTATGTGCTCTATTTTATATTTTGACCTTTAATTTCAGTACCGTTTCGATGAATAAAGATATTTTATTCCATTTGTCGATGTTATCTGGAGAAAAATTACCTATTGCCAATTCCAGTCTGGTCCCCTCTGCTGTCCATCTGCTGCAGATGAAGAAGGTGTGGTAAGCGTTGTCTTCTGAATAGTCGCCGTATTGGCAAGCTACGCTCCCTACTTTTCCCATTCTGCATAGGTCCACTTGCTTTGCCACTTTTGCTTGGTGAGCTCTTTTTCCTCTGCAGCTGCCATTTCTGCCGTCTTTTTCTCGTGGGCGTATTTCCTTCTTCTTCTTCTTCCTTTTATCAGCGAGGTTATGATCCGAAAATATCCACTTCACTGCATTTCTACTGATCCGCCTGTGGGGTTCGCCTATTTGACCTCAGAAAATATCGGCAGGCCTGCCTATTTTCGATCACTCGGTTACTGAGGCTAATGTAATGCCAATGTCGTCGCATTTGTCTGATCCCGGCGTTTATAGGCCTGCCTTTCCTACATCGCGATGTCTTTGGAACGTGCATTGATATTGCCTTTTTAACAAGGTTCAAATGATCTATTCTTGAAACGTGGCAATACCAGCTGAGCCGGTCGCGCTCTATTTTTTGTACGATGGTTTCCTTGATGTGAAAGCTTCCACGGATCTTCGAACTTCTTATTCGATCAAGCTTTGTCACTCCTGCTGTCATGCGAAGCATCTTCATCTCAGCTGCCGATATTTACTCTCATACGTTTTGTACATCGTCCAACATTGTGAACCGTGTGTGAGCGCTGGACGCACAACTGTGGTGTAGAGCCTTCCCTTTCAACTTAGGTGACATTTTTCTGTCACAGAAGATAGCGGAGTTTTCCCGCCAGTTCATCTACCCTACAATTACGCGATGATTGATGTCGTCATCACAAGTTGCTTTGGTATTGATCATAGATCCCAGATATTTGAACTTTTCGCACTCGTGGGCGTATTTCCTCTCTGCTGCTAAGAGTTCAATGGGGGTCACTCCAGCGATTACGAGAACGGCTGGTTCCGATAGGAACTTGCAACTCGAAAAGCTCCACGACGTTGAACTGCGGCCATTTGTTTTCTATATTTCTCCTGCTTAAGTGCGTCGACCCAAATCTCGCATCCATACAGGAGGATGGCGTACGTGATAGACATGAGGAGTCGTCGTTTACTCGTGGTTGGACCTCCAATGTTTGCCATGATCCTACTGAGTAACGTTGTGATCTCCGGGGTCCTTCTTACCTTGCAACGTATTCGCCGCCAGCATCAACTCCTCTTCGGTAAACGTAGGGTATCCTTCTGTTGGGCGTAAATGGTGATGCGTTGGGAAGAAAGTGTCCACTATGTACTTCATCTTTTCCGCATTCATACCTGGGCTGGTCGTCTAGCTTGCGCATTACTACTTTATAGCACAGTCTCCAGGGCTCGTAGTTGACATCCTGGCGAAGGTCCTCCCACTTCTGTCTCTTACTCGTATTGATGACCCTCTAACGCGTTGGCTTTGTACATCTGTAAATGGCAAATGGTTCATGGTTCAAATCCTGATATCAGCAAGTATTTATTTATTTCTTATGAAATATATAAATGCAGTCCGATCAATTGCGAAAGCTTGTGTGAACACTACTATGAAGGCATTACACTGGCAGTAGCTTGGTCATATGGCTGGAAAAATTCTCCGCTCTGTTGATAATTATTTGCCTATGACATCGGTAATCGGGAAAAAATACTCTGAATCAGAAGCAAAGACAAAAACAAACAAAATAACAAAAATCTCCTCAGTTGTCTGGACGCCACTCCCGGAGTTTCTCTGAAGCATAAACAACTAAGCTTCAAAACCACTACACCAAACCTTTCTCTCTCTCGCTATCTATCCTTTCCACGCCAGCTCTGTGTATAAGCATGTTAAGGGTATTCATAACCCCTTGAGTGCGCACAAATTATATTTTAAAAAAATTTGTATTCCGCTAGTCTTCTCATTCCCCTGCTGACTTTGCGTCTAAGGTGAAGACACCTCCTTCTGAATGCTATTACCAGTATACCGGTTTTCTACATCCAGCCGAGTTGCTGGACCGTGCCATCAAGGCGTCGCACGCATAGTGTATAAGTCGCATCGTGGCTTTAGCCTTTGACTCAGCAGTGCCGGTCATCTCCAGGATTGTGTGCTTTCCTTCCTCTATTGCGTTTGTAACGAGCTCTTCGTTAAGTCTATCTACCTTCCATTTTGGTGTTCGCCTTTGGTTTCTGTGAAGTCAAAAGTAATGTATTGATGATCGGTGCCGGGGAAATCATCGATGACTCTCCAGTTTTTTATGCCTCTGGTTATTGATTCCGACGCAAAAGTCACATCCAGAATCGTTTCGTTATATCCGGGTCACCTAAAAGTGGATGTGTTGCCGATGTTTATTACGCTGAGCCCTACTCTTACGGCCATCTCGAGTATTTGCCTTCCACTAGAGTCCGTATTGGGCATTCCTCAATCTAGAGCTTTGACGTTAAAATCAACAGCGACAACGATCGTACCTCCAATTTCTTGCGCGGTGTCCTCCAGGACATCTAACTTTCGTCGGAAATCGCTGACGTTTTCGTTGGGTGTAAAGTAGCAGCTGATTATCGTCACTTTCTGGAATCTCACCCACACAAAACCTCTCCCTATACCGTGGCCTTTTATGGAGACTAATCTCACGTCCGGTATTCATATAGCAGTAGTGTCGAGAGAATCCGTAAACCAGTTCAGACCTTCTTTATTTTTGTATTGCTCGCTGATGACTACAATATCGATTTTCAAATCGAGTCTGAGCAAGTTATCGGCAGTTTGGCTCCTGTGAAGATTTCCTGGAGGATTCGCATCATTGTTGTCTTTTCTTCTTCTCCTTTTCGAGTGCCTTCCTAAACGCCCGACACGTGCCCGATCCCGAGACACTTAACAAGGCTGGTGAAAGGTTTAGCCGTGTGCAAAAGCAGCACTTCGCACTTCTTTTACAGTCGGCCATCTGGTGGCCTTCTTCTCCGCAGTTGAAGCGAAGTCCTTGACTCCCTCGGTTCGGCCCTTTTCACATTGCTTGCATATGTCCATAGCTAAAGCATTTGAAGCTGCGCATGACAACCACTCTTGAACGCACTCTACAGTGGACCCATCCAATTTTCAAACGGGGATCTTTCAGTAATACGTTTACTGCGCGTGTGTTTAGCTGGACTAAAGCCATTCTTTGCGCACTTCTGTTGGCCTTAAATAAAGTGACCTAAAGATCAAGTGCAGGGTCATAAACACCTCGCTTAACGGCCGATTCCACTTCCTCTTCTAGCGTCAGTTCATCCATATCTCTGATTTCCAGCGTAATTTTGGGCTCCAGCTGTCGGATGTTTGCCCTGTTCCCCAGGATTGCTTTCAGAGATGAGCTGAAGCCTTCCTTGCCTTTGGATTTCTCCGCAAATTCCACAAGAACTTCGCCAGATCTTGTTTGGCGTACGGTTTTTATTCTAGTCTCCGTATCTTCGGGATTGGCTTTACTACGAATTTCCCGGGCTTTATGAGGATAGCTTCAGGTTTGTGCATACCTAGTCCTGCCACAAATTCTGTTACAAAAATTCCAGCACAAACTGTATGATTTTTCAAAATTTAAAACTAATACAAATGTGTACCAAGAAGATGTCATGGAAGACATCGTTAAGGGCTTAACGAACACCATATCAGGGAACTTCCTAATGCCGTCACGAAAAAAACATGTTTCGCTTTAGAGGAAAAAATACCCCAAAAGCCTCTTGGACATCATTCCAAGATCTTAAATTGATTCCGTCAACGAATTTTTGTAGACTTCGGAATACGTGGGCGCCGTGCCGTAAGTGGTTAGTGTGTTGGATCACTACGCATGAGGTTCCAAGTTCGAATCCCAGAAAATACCAAAAAGTTTTTTCACGGTCCCACCTGTCGCGAGCGTCTGACAAACATCCGAGAGTATTGTTGTCACGAAAAAGCTTCTCAAATCGCCGTTCGGATTCGGCATTAAACTGTAGGTCCCATCCATTCGTGTGAAAAATATAACGCACAGAACATGAGTGGTTGCGAGAAGCTAGGCCCTGGCACTTTAAAGAGCTGTTGCGCCAAATATATATATTTTTTTTTTTGAATACGTGGAAATCTAAAGATTCTTAATTTGGGGAATAGGGCAGATGCACCAATGGTCCTAGCAGGTGGTCCTAGCTATTGTAGGGCAAACGGTATCCTGATGGAATAGAACACACTCCAGTTTTGATCTGCACAACTTTTTGACAGTAGACTTCTGTGGTGATAGTCTGGCTATGAGGCTACAGCTCAAAGTGGATTCCCTCAGCATTCCACCATACATACAGTAACACCGGTGAAGTCCATCTCTAAATGTGCTGATCTGTCTTCTGTACTAAGTCATTGGTGGCGACCTTTAATGTTATTGTAAAGAACGAGTTTTTTTTTTGCCTCCGGTAACGTACTAGTTCAAAAACGGGTTTTGATGGTGAGATAGAAGCGCAGCGCAAGCATCGATTCTTTGCTGAAGATTATTTCGCGATACTCGTAAGCGGTGTTGTATCCATATTCCCAACATTATGATTTTTACCGTTTTTGTTAGGTGCCGACGAATGGTCATATGCCTGACGTTGAGTTCTCTTGCGAGTTCTCTTATCATAACAGTATGATTTCTTTCGACGGCGGACTTCAGGAGCTCGTCGTCTAGCTCTTCTAGCCTACCTGAATAACGTTCACCCTTTAGGTCACTTAGGACACTTAGACTCGCTGAGAACACTCCCTCGTTTCACTATTTGGATTTCTCTAGTGGCTTTACATCCATTCTGTTTTTTTCGGAATGAAAGCAATAAAATTTCCCGAATATGTTCTTCCGATACGTCTATTTAAAAATTCAGTTAAAAATGCTTACAATGTCGATGGTTAGGTTAGGTAGGGTTATGAGGTTATCATAAAACACTAGGCACCAAAATGGGCCCATCGCGATCCTTAGGCAACCTCCACGGCAGAAGACCTAAACCCATTCTCTCTACAGAATCTGAAGAGATCCTTGTTATGTTTCAGGGACCTCACCTCTTCAAGGTTATCGAAGAAGTATCTACCAAGGTACCTTAGCCTTGTCCTGGCAATTCCTTGACATTCACAGAGTATATGAGTAATATCCTCTGAGACATGTATGTCATCGCAGTACCATCGCATGTCTCCTTAGGAGACAGTGGCCAGAGAGTATTCCTATCGCTGTTCTTAGCCTTGATCTATCTAATTTAATTATCTCCCCAGATTTTCTGCGATTTAACACAGGCCACAAGGCCTTAGACACCCTGTGACCATCTAAGTTTGACCATCTTAGATTAGCCGTATCAATGATTTTATCCCGAATAATTCCCTTAGCCACGCACCCTGGGGGTCTAATACTACCAATTATATCGCTACGTGGGAGCCCCGCTCCTCTTTTAGCCAGCGCGTCGGATTGCTCGTTGCCTTCGATATCGCAGTGTCCAGGTACCCAACATAATCTGACTCGGTTCTGCGTACATAATGCCCTAAGCATTGTGCGGTAATTCCAGATTATCTCAGATTTGGTGACGTAAGACTCTAGCCCCTTTAGCGCAGCCTGACTGTCAACCTGAATGTGATCCCATCTCAAGTAATTCCGCAGCTTTAAGTACAGCTAGAACCTCTGCTTGGAACACACTGCATGTGTCCGGAAGTCTCAGGGCCACCTGTAGGTTCGTATTTCTCGAGTAAATACCTGACCCCGTGCCCTCACTGGTCTTAGAACCATCTGTGTATATTGCAATCTCGTTATGGACAGAGACTGTCTTCCTTCGCCAGTCCTCCTTAATAGGATACAGTACTTCCTATGGAGTGTCGAAGTCTAAGATGCCAAGAATATCATCCGATTCGTCAGGGATTCCGGGAAAAGATTCCTTGAGAATGTTGCTGTGTCCTATGTTATTAGTCCTGAAGAGACCAACGTTAGTGAACCGAAGTGCACTGTTGCCCGCTTGAAATTTAATTTATAGGTCTAATGGTAAAAGATACAGAAAGATCTCGAGTGCAGCCGTAGGTGTTGTGCGTAGAGCACCTGTGATGGCAATGCAAGCTGTTCCTTGTACCATGGCCAACATATCCCGTGTGTTTTTCGTATTCGTTGCCTTCCACCACACAAGAGCCCCATACGTAAGGATGGGTCTGACTATCATGATGTATAGCCAGTGCATCATTGCGGACTTCAGGCCCCATTTTTTCCCCGTGGTCCGCTTACAGATGAAAAGAGCATTATAAGCTATGCGGACTCGTTCCTGTATGTTAAGTTTCCAATTTAGTTTCCTGTCCAGCATTATACTAAGATATCTGGCGCGATCCGAAAGCGAAAGCTCCACCTCTGCTAGCTTAGGCAGTTTAAAGGGTGGTATCTTGTATTTTTTACTGAAGAGTACCAATTCGGTTTTATCCGGGTTGACGTGTAGCCCACACCCTCTAGCCTATTTTTCAAGACTATTAAGAGCTGATTCCATAGCTTCACTTAATGTGTCAAGGAACTTGCCCTGAACTAAAATCAGCACGTCGTCCGCGTAAGCAGTGATGCTTATGCCTGTGTTGCTTAGTTCTTTAAGTATCCCATCAATGACTAGAGCCCAGAGGAGGGGTGAGATAACGCCTCCCTGGGTAGTCCCCCTGGTAACGGATTTTCTTATTGAACTGTTTCCGATAGTGGAGTTAATGTTTCTAGTGCCTAGCATATTGCAGAGCCAATTGGTAATGCTATGCTCGACGTTCATTGTTTCCAGGGCCTGTTTGCTGGCCCTTCCTTCTACGTTATTGAACGCCCCTTCTATATCTAGGAAGGCTGCTAGTGCAAATTCCTTATGGTGAAGGCTAGTTTCTATCTTCCCTACTACGTCGTGTAAAGCTGTTTCCACCGATTTCCCCTTCAAATATGCATGCTGAGTTTTGCATAGAATGCCGTTGCAACACTTACTTCTGATGTGAATATCAAGAAGTCTTTCAAAAGTCTTAAGGAGGAATTACGAGAGTCTTTCGCTGAAGTGTGGCTTGGTTTACCTGCTTTAGGTATGAATATAACCCGCACTTTCCTCCATGCCACTGGTACGTAACATGACTTTAGACAATGTTTAAAAATTTCCCTAAGCCTGCTTCTGACCTTGGCTGGAGCTTTTTGCAGCATAGCTGGCAAAATTCCATCAGGGCCTGGTGCTTTGAATGGCGCGAATGACATAATAACCCATCGCAGATTCTTCCATGTAATGAGATTCTCTACATCGTCCACTATTGAACTACCAGTATACGAGTAGCTATTAGTTGTAGAATCCATTGATCTACTTCCTGGAAAGCGAGCTTTAATTAACGTTTCTAAAACTTCTTCGCTACTTTCTGCCCACGAGCCGTCAGATTTTTTGATGAAGCTTGGGATAGAAGTGTCCTTAGCTAGCATCTTGCGAAGTCTGGAAGCTTCTCTAGTATCCGCAATGGACTCACAGAGTTCCTTCCACGACTCTCTTTTTGATTGCCTGATTAAGTACTTAAACTCCCTCTTGCGGTCTATACATTCATCCCATGTAGTACCGTCCCCTATTTCTTTGGCCCTGTTGTAGAAATGCCTAACCTGTTTTTCCTTGGAGTTAATTTCCTTGCTCCACCAGGGAAGTTTAGACCTCTTGGACTTCTTTCTTAGTGGACAATGTCGATAATACAACAAAATATGCAGACTGAATGAGCAATATATCCCAAATACTCATTTTAATAACGGTTTCAGCATTGAATTACTTTTGTGCAAGTTATGGCAATTGGAAAATAACTAAAAATAAAAGCGCAATACTTATGGTACAAGCGATATTCAATTTATACTCTACTTGTTTACTAATACTGTTTCGATTTATGACATTTTCTATTTACGTCAGGACTGACGGAACCAATAAGCGACGTTTTCCTGTATAAAAGTATACGGACCCGTATAACATACAAACCAACATTAGCATGTAATTTGGAGTTTCGTGTCAGATTGGTTTCCTTCCCTCTCCCAATCCACGAACCACAGTCTTAGGAAGAGTGGGTCACTCATAAAAGATCTACGCAGAACTGTCAGGAAAGAATCTTGACGATAAAAGATAGGTGTGACAAATGCTCTAAACCTGACCATAGGCACAAACTTAAATAACATGAGTGCTGAGTTTCTGTTTTATATTGACACTGACACCCTACGAAATTAACTCATTCATCCACATAGGTATGACAAGATAGAGCCCATTTGACCTAATATCCACCTCGTTTCAATGCCATTGCCATCAGTTCCAAATCCAAGTTAATGCGGTGCCAAAAAATCCTTTTCCCATATTTATTTGCTGCGAACTATCACGACGCCAGAATATATTTACACCCATCAATTTGCCAAACACACCCTTCAAGCAAATACAGCACCCCATTGGGATGTCCCACATATTTTTCTCCGGCATGCCATATAAATCCACAAGCTTTAGTCCTGTTCCTATATTTGACTAGGTGTGTCCCTGAAAATCCAAACGTATGTCATCGAACCGAATATGAAAAATTGTTTGCACTGAGTCACAGTCACAAATATTTACTCAGGGTTGCGTGTCTCCTTTCGGTTACACATGAAATATTCAAGGTGGGCGGTAGGTAATATCTTTACCTATCCCAGGTGGGATTAGACACGTATACCTGACACAACACACATGGTCAATCGGGTGTAAAATCTCCAATTCAGCATGTCCTTGTACGTATACCGCACACGTTTAGTTGATGTTTAGTCGTCCTTATGATTGGCGGTTTAATTTGTTTCGAGATAATAGCTAATGACTATCTCTGTTTGGGTTCTACGGGATAAATTGCTTCATTAGGCACTTAGACGTATGCGTATGTGAAATGTTACTACGAAACGCAGAGACAATTGGGGAGATTTATCTGGGCAGAACAGACAGATTGTGTGGCATTCCACATGAATGTTTTACAATAATTGAAATGAAAGGATTTTCCAGGAGCAGTGCATTGGGCGAAGCAATTGAGGGGGCTTTGGTTGGGTTGTTCGAAAGCATGGAGGGAAATAAATATCTGTCTATGGAGTAGTTTCTATGTTTATACTGAGTGAATGGAGGTTCATTACATTCGAGTGGAGTTTGATTTAATTTATGCGTTCAACTAATGGAGCATTTAGTGTGAGATAAATGAATTTAAGAAACCTCTAGGGACTTACACGCAGAATTAGATTACTCAAGTAAACAAACTTTTGTGGGAGGAGTAGGTGAGCTAGCAGGCCTTTCATTAGAGATGTGCTTCAAATTTTCGCCACTACTCTTCCCAATTTGGGCTGTAATTGGAATTTGACCGTATCCTTTGTGTATTCCTCTTCGTACATTCTGTTCTATGACCTGTATACGGTCTTATGATGGTGAGTATGTAACATGTAGATAGTTGCGGCAGTGGAATGAACGTAAGAACTGAATAGAGTGTATTAGACGCCACCGGTATAACGCAAGGCTTTGCCCACTCAAACATAGGTACATAAATAGGTTACAGTAAAACACTTTTATTTCGGAATGGAAAACATTCTTCTGGTGCAATCAGACGTAACTGGTCTACAGAAAGACGAATACACATTTCAGTGATGAGGAGCGTACGATATTTCCACCCACCACATCAGCCAAACCTCAAAGGTTCATCAAAATGTTCTTCAGCATCGTCGCCCTTTTAACTTCTCCGTTCAATTCGATCATTAGCTAGCTGGCTTCAATTTCACATGCCAAGTTGTTTGAAGTCCCTTTCCACTTGTGCACATCACCTCAGGCGTTCGCCGTCCATCCGGGGTGTATTTCAAGATTTTTCAGGCCGAAGCGCTGGTGTTCATCTTAGTCATTGTATATGGACACTTCTGACTTTGTTAATGTCGCTGAATAGCCCATGCGGTTCGTCAATGTATCTTTCCCTCCACTCACCGTCCTTGTACATGGATTTTTCTCTCAAAACAACTTAGGGCGACCTCATCCACTCTTGATATGGCCCATGCCTCTGCACCATAGAGGAGGACTGAGATGATTAAGATATTGTGCAGGGTCACTTTAGTTGTTCCAGAGCTTTGCTCTTCAATTGCGTTCTTACAGTAAAGAGGCCACGATTCGCAAGAGCTATTCGTTGTTTGATTTTTGCGCTCATATCAATGTCAAAATTAATAGCAGACCCAATGTTGACAAAGTCCCTTCCTACCTCGAAGTTGTAGTTGTCCACTGTCCAATTCCTCGGTGTTGATTGTCCCTTCTTGTTGACGGCATGTACTTAGTTTTGCTCTCGTAGCCCACTTTTGCCTCTTCAATGCAACCGCACCTGAGACAGTCCACTAATTTCTTTTAATTATGTCAATATCGTCGGCATATGCGAGTAATTACACGAATTTCTAAATTGTTGGCGCGTGATTTCTGCAAAAATTTTCGAAAACAAAGACAGAGCATCGCCTTGTCTAAATCCTATATTGACATCAAAGGACTCGGTCGGGTCTTCGCCGGCCTTAATGGAGCAGCACGCATTTTCCATCGTCATCCTGCACAACCGGACGAGTTTAGCAAGGATGCCAATGCTAGACATTGCTTTGTATAATTTCTCTCTATAAATGCTGTCATACGCGGCCATAAAATTGATAAAGAGGTGGTGTGTATCGATTTGAAATTCCTGAGTATTATCAGGAATATAAATAGTTCGGTAGTACGTGGGTCGCAAGGGTAATAGAAATACTTCTATGTTAGTACAAACAGCTTCCTCACACTCTGTGTCTAACCAAGGTTCGCTGGCGATTGACTTTCTCAAAAAGTGAGAGTTTCTGTGCAAGTACGAGTATTGTGTGCTGGAACTGTATATCGTGGACGCCGTGGCGTAAGTGGTTAGTGTGACGGATCACTACGCACGAGGTTCCAAGTTCGAATCCCAGAAAACAACAAAACGTTTTTTTACGGTCCCACCTCTCGCGAGCGTCTGACAAACATCCGAGAGTATTGTTGTCACGAAAAGGCTTCTCAAATCGCCGTTCGGATACGGCACTAAACTGTAGGTCTGTTCCATTCGTGTGAAAAATATAACGCACACAACATGAGTGGTTGCGAGAAGTTAGGCTCTGGCACTTAAAGAGCTGTTGCGCCAAATATTTATTTATTTAACTGTATACATTCGACCTTATCGGACCTTATCAAGTTTTAGTTAAGTAGTTAATTTGGTTGGAGAGTATAGGGTAGCACTAAAACTTATTAGGAAAATGTACGCAAAACTTCGGGCACATGTGCAACATGGAGGGCATCACCGACTCCGACCTCTGATAAGTCAATTCTAAACTAGGCGCGATGAAGACTGCGGCCCTACACGAAAATTAACACGATGACGGAACAACAGCTATAGAATCTACATATAAAAGCAGAATGGCAACATCGCAACCAAAGGCCGATGGACATACAAATTGATCCAGAAAGCAGAAAGCACGGGGAGGTAAACTACTACCTAACACAATTTCTATCGGGGCACGGATGCTTCCGGGAGTATCTCTACAGGAACAAGCACGCGGATGACCCATTCTGTCAGCACTGTGAAGGAAAAGTGCAGAACGCAAAGCATGTACTGATAGAATGCCAAAATTATACCAGGGCCAAAATTATCCCCGGTGCCGCAGAAGAACAACAGGACAGAGAAACCTGAGGGGTTTTTTAGCACGTAACCATGTAGTAGCATGGAGTCGGGCATAACTCCTAGGATGGGCTACAAGTATCTATAAAGAACTTTTACCCCTACCCGCACATCAAAAAAAAAAAAAAAGAAGCCCGGTTACGAGCCAGCTGCCTCTCACTCAAGTACTATGTTAAAGACATGCGATCTTGCATCACATTGTTTAAGACCTTTTCTGGCATCGAACGGTTCAGTGATGTTCCTACCGACTTTGATAGAACAGCGAGAGTTCTCCAACGTCATTCTGCACAAACGGACGACCTTGACAGGGATGCCAAGACTAGACATTGCTCTATATAACGCGTCTCTATACAGGCTATTATAGGCAACTTTGAAATCGATGAAGAGGTGGTGCGTATCGATTTTATACTCATGGGTTTTTTCCAAGATCTGCCGTAGTGTGAATATTTGGTCAATGGTGGATTTTTCGGGCCTGAAACCGCACTGATAAGGACCTATAATGTTGTTGAGGATCGGTTTAAGGCATTCAGATAATACGGCAGACAGGATGAGAGTAGCTGTCGCAGTTCAGAGGGTCTCCTTTCTTCAAGGTCGAGCAAACGATGCTGAGGTACCATTCATCGGGCATACTTTCGTCCGACGACATTTCACAGATGAACTGGTGCATGCTCCTTACCAGCTCAGTTCCTCCTGCATTGAAAAGTTCAGCGACAAGGCCGTCGGCAACAGCAGCTTTGTCGCATTTAAGTTTAAATATCGCTATCCTCACTTCATTCTGATGGCGTTGACGGGAATCTTGACTATCGTCGTCACTGTTGAATACCTCATTCTGCCTGACAATGGAATATTGATCATCGTCACAGTTTAGCAGTTTGCAGAAGTGTTCCTTCCATATTCTCAGCACCGACTACTATATTGCCATTTTCGTCCCTTCAGGCTCCTGTTCTGGCTTTGAAATCCTGGCATGTTTTTTTTACCTTTTTGTAAAATTTTCGAACATCATTCCTGTAATAATTCACGTCAAGGAAACCATCGTACAAAAGATATAGCGCGACCAGCTAAGCTAATATTTCCACGTTCAAAGAAGAGTCCATTTGAACCCTGTTAAAAAGGCAATATCAATGCACGTTCCAAAGACATCGCGATGTAGGAAAGGCAGGCCTATAAACGCCTGGATCAGACAAATGCGACGACATCGGCATTTCATTGGCCTCAGTTAACGAGTGATCAAAAATCGGCAGGCCTACCGATATTTTCTGAGGTCAAATCGGCGAACCCCACAGGCGGATCAGTAGAAATGCGTTGAAGTGGGAGGGTTGTGATCCCCTATTTTCGAATCATAACCTCGCTGAGCAAGGAAGAAAAAGAAGAAGATAATTTCTGCAATAAAGTTTCTTAATCTCCTCGATCGAGCGCTTCCCATACTCCTTTTTCTTCTTTCTGAGAAAACTATGTTTCTCTTTTCTCCTCGGCCTGTAGAGCTCGCGAACAGCTCTTGTCCTTCTATGCAGCGCGCGCCGCTTTGTACGTGTCTTGGCCCCGATTGTTAAACTGACTTTAATTTCGATTAAGATTAACATGAACGAACAATTTCCTCTAGATGCTGGAATATCAGACCATTGGTTTGGTTTATGTCCTTTAACCCCTCGGGGGGCATAGGGCGTCAACCACGCCTGCGCGCCATCGTGTTCGGAGTTCTGCAACGCGTTTGAGCTGCCTCCAACTCATTCCTAAAGAGCTCGATTCCTCCTCAACTGTTCTGCGCCACGTTTGCCTAGGGCGTCCCGCTATTCTGCCTGCCTGGGTGAGCGGATTTCACTGCATAGCGTATTTCGCAATGGAGTTGTCTTCGCGCCGTAGGGTGTGTCCAATCCATTGCCACTTTCTTCTTCGTATAGTAATGCTTATAGGTTCTTGGCCCGTTCTCAGATAAAATTGTTCGTGCGGTTCGGCCAAAAAATCCTCAAGATCATTCTTAAGCATTTGTTTACGAAGACTTGCAGCTTGCGTGTGTTAATAGCGTCCACCTTCCAGGTACTGCACCCATAACGCAGCACTGATTCGACGTTGGAGCGGAACAGTCGTAGCTTGGTTCTTAAGCTGATAACATTGCTTCTCCAGACTTTGGACAGCATTCCGAACGCAGCTTTAGCCTTCCCGATTCTGCTGCACACATCCAGTTCGATGCCACCGCGATTAGCCGAGATGACAGTTCCTAAATATCGAAAGTCATTAACTTTCTCGACTTCCTGTTCGGCAATGCTAAGTTGAGCGCGGGTATTAGAAGTGCTCAGGGCTTTTGTTTTGGCTGTGTTTAATTTTAGTCCCACTTTGTTCGCCTCAGCTTCTAGATTTTGGGCCATCAATTGGAGATCCATTATCCGATGTGAAAGTAGACAAACATCGTCAGCGTAATCTAGGTGTTTAAGGTAAGATGTCATAGTCCAACGAATTCCAGAATTAGCTTCCGTCAATGCTGCACGGAGTACATCGCTGATAACCACCAAGAACAATAGTGGTGACAGTATGCACCCTTGAAGTACTCCACTTTGGACTTCAAAGTCCTCCGACACCTTACCATTGTGCACGACGTGACACTTGCCGCCCTCATATGTAGCCTTTATAATAGCTATAAGCTTTTCTGGAATGCCCCTCCTGCGCAAGGCCAACCAGATAGCATCTCGATTCAAGCTGTCGAAAGCCTTCTCAAAGTCGATAAACAGTAAATGTAGCGGAGACCTATACTCAACGCATTGTTCGATTATGATCCGTAAGGTGTTTATGTGGTCGATGCAGCAGACCATTAATGCTGAGGAATATGAATACAGACTTATTATTATTACTTAGCATAATGGAGCATCGTGAACTTTTTTGGGATTTCTGTTAGTTTAGAAATGGATGTTGTTTCCCTCCCGAGATCTGAGTGTTGGGTGAGTTTACCTGTGGAAAATGTTGCTTATACCTCAAGAAGTGATATCTTGTATTTTGCTCGAACTCTTTCCGGCCCACATGTAAAGTTCGAAATTTGCTCACGGCATTGGCCTGATTTAGATTACTGTTCATCATCAGCGCTATATTATTGTTTCTTATTGTGTTGAGGAGATAAAGAAATCTTAACTCGCTTTAACTGATTGATTATGGTACACTCTTACATTTAAAAATAATCTAAAAGATGCTATAGCCAGGGCTATCTCCTTATTTATGTCCGGTATCCCATTGTGGGTCCTAGGGCTTCTACTTCGCTTACGCCTATGCTCTACCTAGCTTTTCCCCAGTTGTCGTGCCTTCTTCTGGACTGTTCTGTACCATGTTCACCTCGGACCGCCAAGTATGCTACCATCCTGAGTTAGCTAGCTAGCTATGGAAATGTCACCTTTTCGGAACGTATAACCAATCCACTGTCACTTCCGTCCTTGAATGGTTGTACCTATTAGCTCCTGATCCGTTCTCTGGTGTAGGTGTTCGTTAGAGATACGATTGGGACAGAAAATCTTTAATATAGTATGTTACACAGGCCCCTGTTATCGAATTTTTGCAGTTTTCTCGTGATAGTGTTGGTCGCTCTCCACATGCTGTACGAGTATACACGGATTCAAGACTGGAGCGAAACCGTCTTAGAGTGGTGGTCAAACACTTAGCATTGCTTCGTCAAATTTTGGACAACATCCTGAACGTGGGCTTTGCTTAGTTTTTAGCCCGATAACGCCTGCCTCCCTCTCCACATCTGCTGTCATTTGTTGAAGGTCCATAATTCTGTGAGAGAGAAACCTAGTGAAGATTGTTTGAGTTGGGATGTGAGAGCCCATCGAATTTCTCCGCTTCCCATCGACAAAACTGCACGAAGCCCATCTAGAATTCTTATGTCAGTTATTGATAGAAATGATTTGTTTGTCTCGTCTACTTCTTCTGTCCTCGTTTGTTTTTAGGCGTCGGGAAAGCCTCGGAATATCCAATTGTGCTCCAATCGCTGTAATGCTTTCCACTTTCATTTCGAATACTTGTATAGCCTTTTTGTTACTCGTTCATATGTTGGAAGTTACCAAGTCGTTCTCGTCTCTCCCAAAGTTCTTCTAAAATGGATTTCTTCTAATCAACTTCTACCCGTATTCTTTCACACAAATACCTCTCCAGCTTCCTCACACCGTTAAGCTCGTTTTCTTTAGAAGCCTGACAATCATTCCTCTTTCTCATTCTTCTGGGAAGCTTTCGCTTTCCCAAGCCCTGCAAACAACTGCTTTTATTAGGGCTGCAGATACACTTGGCTCTGCAAGATCTCTACTGGGATACCGTCTAGTCGCACCATTTTATTTTCTTGAGTGCTTTGATGGCGGCTATGATTTCAGTCTTACTGGGAGGACCGATGCGAATTCGGGTATTTGTTGCCGCGGATAAAGCATCCGGATATGAGGAAGCAACATTATCGTCTATATGGTTTAGAACCGCAGCGAAATGATTCACCTTATAAGTTGATCCTTATCCGAAGCCAGCAGCGAACCGTTCAAGCTCTTCACCGGGTGTGTTTGGAGCAGCTGCATTGGAATATCGAAATCAATATACTCGTATAGATGTTCAACACAATAAACCTTTATTTTATTTTTTTTTATTTTTATGTTTTACTATATTTTAAGCGATTTAAAATATTTATTGTGGGTGACAACTTTTGTGATTTGCTATAAAAGATTTTGTAAACCGATGTACATTAACTTAATTCAATGAAGAAATAAAGTCATTATTACCATTATTATATAATTATCCTTTTCCCAGGCCCTTGGGTAATATTTTCAATTTTGTGATATATGTATGTACCAGGGCTCATGGCAGTCATTTTTCCCCGAATCCCAGTCGTAAATCATAAGTCTATTTGTCGCTATAATCCTTATTCGCTGCCAGAAGGTATTTTACAATCCATATGCGCGTATGTACCTACCGCATGTCAAAACAGCATGTCATGATTATAAATGCAGATACGATAATTAATCTTGCCAAACAGTAATAATACGCAAATGGCCCGCTGACAGAATAATTTATTGAGCAACGGATACGTGGGCGGGCATATTATGCACCTTGTTAATCACAGCCCTTTAGATTTATGCAATCCTAACTAGCTGCCAACGTGTCAATATAATTGCGAAACTGATTATATCCCTAACACGGCTAATCAGTTTCGGTGACACATGTATATGTATCAGTGTTTCATCATTATAGCAACACGTATTCGTATCTAACTGCACAACCGTGGAATAAAAATCTCTATTCTTGGGAATATGAACGGTTACGACGATTCACTATGACTACTAATGAGTGTAGTTGCATGGAAGAAGACCTATCCTGAATGAAACTTGTACACTCGTTGTATATGAGTGTTATTCTGCAGACTATGTGTGTAAATTACTTCAACGATATAATTAAGTATTCCTTTCCCTATGTATGTGAAGTGGGGGGATATCATGCAACATGAACTCCCATTCTGGATAAAATTTTAATTACCCCAATGCTGCTGGGGGCGGCGGATGGAATTCTATGTTTTAATTCACTTTACGAGGGCATCCTTGTATTTTTTTTATTTAGTTTTTCCTTTTAAAAAGAGCTTTATGTTATTTTAATTATGAGGAGTGGAAACTTTGCTCGACGTCCTGGCTAATAAGGCATTGATGGTGTGTTGCATTTCTACAAGCTATAAAAAATGCGATACGAGCAAGGGGGTTAATAAAATTGTCCTAGATCTCCATTTGGAAATTTAATTTAATACACTTTGGGTAAGTGCACATAAATTAAAAAAAAAAACAGTCATTAGTAATGTAGCCAGGACTTAAGCTTGTCCCTTATTTCCATTCATTCAATACAACTGCCACCACTGTATGTGTTATAGATTCTCCTTACTTTTATTGTATCTCACCATCTCTATCAATATTTTCAGTTGCGGGGGTTGTGATAGCCTATTCCCATCACTAATGCTCCTCGAACATCACAAAGAGGAATTCGAACATTGGAGTGACGATGAAATAAGTCGAAGGATATGTTGTCGGCGAAATCGTGGAGATGATTATTTTACCGATACTGATTCATTCACCAGCGAAGCAGAAAGTGAAGATCTCGAAAGGCTCTTATAAGAAACAAACCAAATCAGCTTATATATCAACTGTATATATTTAACGTAAAATGAAAATTCCTTAGAATATACCAGCATGTAGTATAAATTAAGTGAAACTCCTTCCATAAAAAAAGTCCATACTTCAAGAAAACATTTAAAATAAAAAAAATTATAATTATACCATTCAAATGAACCAAAAACAAAAAAAAAATAAATATTTTTGTACAATTTGTAACATTTTTAGTGAAAGTCGAAACAAAATTGTTTTTGTTTAAAATTATTATTTTATTAAAACGAAAACCAAATTTGTACCCTCTATCGTAGTTTAACTTAATGAAAATCATGTATAAATGTATAATTACTGTTTTAGCAAGTATCATACATTTTTAAAAGCGGAACTCCTACATTGTGAGTGCTAGGAATTTATATCCAATAAAAAAAATATATATATCATATCAACACATATTCTATATATAAAAACATAATCAAATTAAATCCAGTGAAGATACATATATGGATTTGTGGTTGCTATGCCAACTTGTTAATCTAATCTCAGTTAATTTTTTTTTCTTTTATGTTAAAGCTGTTGAAAAGCCTGTAGATCGGAGTATCTTTGTAATAGTGATCAACATTTTTGAAGCTCCAGGATAACAATGATACAACAGTGCAAAATGCAAAACTTTGAATTAAAAGTTAGAAGGAAAGTTTCTTTAGCAAACTATAATTATATGGTCATTCATTAAATTAATTGTAAATACGTATATGTGATTCTATAGCCTAAATCAGTGTTTTAAAAAACGTAGGTTACGACATTCAGATGGGTTGCGAAATGTTAGGCGGCCGCGATCGCGAGCTTAAAAATAAAAAACAAAAACATAAAGTTTTATTTTTCTTTAACAATATCATGTTTTTTTTATTTATCTTAATGAGAGTGGTGTTATTTATTATAGAGATGTGTGCCTGGTGTTTATGGATTAATTTGGAAAACTTTGGATCTATTTTGGAAACGCAAGGGATTAAGTCCTCTTTCAGTTCCAGACTGTTTCTGGCATAGGTACAGCATAATCTGACAGATTTTCATTCCTTCTTTTTACTAGAAAACGTCTGTCCTTTGAAAATGGAAATTGTAAGCGAGTGGTAGTTGTCTCCGCCTTACGAAGAAAAGATGAACAGTACATTACTTAACGATAAGCAATGGTCCGGGAAACCATACACAAGCCAAAAACGAACTTCAAACTAGTGATGGGTGCATTCGAATGATATAATCGATTCTTCTAGTATCTCAAGTCATCGTCTGAAATCGTTCGAATAATTTACTATACCTAGATACTTCTGTCGAAGCAGCGAGAACCGAGAACGAGCCCAAAGGGTAAATGCAAAAACAAAAACTTGTATCTTATCTACTTATTTACTTACTTAGGTGGCACTACAGTCCGGGGTGGACCTGGGCCTCAACCTACAAACCTCTCCCGCCAGCAGATGACGAGCCAACTGCCTCCAGTTGCGCACACTTGTTTGCGAGGTCGTTCTCTACGGCGCCGTCCATCCGGGGTGGATTCGAAGACTTTCTTGGCGGGAACGTTGAGCTCCATCCGCTCTATACGACCCAGGCATCTTAGTCGCTGTATATGAACTCTTCTGGCTAAGTCGATGTCCTTATATAGGCCGTATAGTTCGGGATTGTACCTTCTCGTCCACTTACCGTCTATGCACAGGGGGCCACAGATCGCTCGAATAACTTTTCTCTCAAAGTAACCAAGGACATCCTTATCTGTTTTTGTCAAAGCCCATACCTCTCCGCCATACAGCAGGACTCGGATGATTAGTGTCTTATAAAGAGTTACTTTAGTAGTTCGAGATAGGCCTTTCCTACTCAATTGCCTTCTTAGCCCATAGAAACAACGATTGGCAAGAATAATTCTTCGTGTGATCTCCCTACTGATGTCTTTTGCGGAGTTCACCATAGAGCCTAGGCAGACAAGATCCTTTACTACCTCAACATTATATCCGTCTATTGTGGCGTTCTGTCCAAGACGCCGATGTTGGGTGTCCTTTTTTGTAGACAGCATATATTTTGTTTTGCTTTCATTGACCGATAAACCAATCTTTGCTGTCTCGATCTCAATACTCGCAAATGCCCCATTGACGGCCCGCTGAGCTCTTCCGATTATGTCAGTGTCATCGGCATAAGCGAGTAGCTGTATAGACTTGTAAAAGATTGTACCTCCGGTGTTGGATTGTGAGTTTCGTACAATTCTCTCAAGTAATATTTTAAAGAGATCACATGATCACATCACAGAGCGCGTCACCTTGTCTAAGACCTTTCCTGAAATCGAATGGTTCTATGATGTTCTTACCGACTTTGATGGAGCAGCGAGAGTTCTCCATCGTCATTCTGCATAAACAGACGAGCTTGGCAAGGATGCCAAGACTAGACATGGCTCTATTTAACTCCTCTCTATACACGCTATCATAGGCAACTTTGAAATCGATGAAGAGATGGTGGGTATCGATTTTATATTCATGGGTTTTTTCCAAAATCTGCCGTAGTGTGAATATTTGGTAAATGGTGGATTTTTGAACCCCGTTAAAAAGGCAATATCAATGCACGTTCCAAAGACATCGCGATGTAGGAAAGGCAGGCCTATAAACGCCTGGATCACACAAATGCGACGACATCGGCATTTCATTGGCCTCAGTAACCGAGTGATCCAAAGTCAGCGGGCCTGCCGATATTTTCTGAGGTCAAATAGGCGAACCCTACAGGCGGATCAGTAGAAATGCGTTGAAGTGGGAGGGTTGTGATCCCTTATTTTCAGATCATAACCTCGCTGATAAAAGAAAGAAGAAGAAGTTGTTTGAATGGGATGTTTATAATTGTAGTCGTATGCAAAAATAGATATTAACGTAACATATATGAATCGGGTAGTTGTGTGAATGATATTCTCGGATTTATTGGTGCTTTTGTAAAGTGGTGCAGTATGTTCCACAAGTTACAGCAGTGGGTTGTGTAAACCCAATCAGCTACAAGCTTTTCCTGTACTTGCATGTTAAGGTCACCTGAATGTATGGACATTTCAAAAAAAGTATGTGCAATGTAATCACCGCTATGTGATCTATGAATAGTGTATGCGACAATTTACGAGATACCCGCGGTTACAATATGTATTACGTATATTTGTAGTGCAAGTTTCAATTTTGTATTTCTTATCTTTAAAGAGAGTCGCTTAGTTTTTTTACATGCTCAGGTGGGTTAGTTCTTTTAAGAAGATTGAAAAACACTGGTCTCAATAATAACGTATTCTGTTAAACTTAAGTATTCCCTAAAATGCAAAGAAGAGAAATTTGTAAGAGCCTGGGAATATTACGCAGATAATTGTAGATTTTTTTTTTTGGATTTACTACTTACAAAACTTAATTCAAACGAATTAAATTTATTAAAATATTTGCCAGACACCTCTATCGGCTGCCTTAATGGGAGCTTTTCTCATTAAAACCAGAGATAGCTATATCGAAACTTTCAACTTCGAGGTGGTCTCTATTTCGGCCTGCCCCCTGCAAAGGCGAAGTATCTGCACACACATGGATACAGTAGAAGTTAAATACAGGCAAACGCTCACAAACGTCATTCTACGGACAATGTCATCTTGTACTATCTCCTATCAAAAATAAATAACGTCTTCTGAGCCTCTTCTAGACTTTTGTGCAAGAAATTAGGACTAAAGCCAAAAAATGAACATTAGACTAGCCTAACCATCGTCACCCTAATCATAACCTACGCCTATTGGTATAGTGGGAAAAGACAAAACAAGTTTATGACCGTTCCATCCTCCAATCCTTTGCAATCATTCTGAACCGCATCCATTGGGATACTCCACAAATTACTAATTTCGAACAACACTAAAATTGTTACCCCGGCAGTCACAAAATGGTAACGAGGTGGGTGCCGGAGTATTCGGTTTCAACAACAAATTTTCCACGCCATTGGGATGCAGAGGAGGTTTATTCTATTGAACTCTGCGCTGGAGAATCCTTCAGAAGAAATCTCCGAAAATTCTACATAAAGATTCTATCTAATAGGCAAATAGCTTTAAAAGCTCTCAAGTTCTTCAATTTTGAGTCTTTGTTGGCTTGGAACTGTCTACAAATTCTCCTGCAGCTTGCTACATATAAAACCCGCACTCAACTGAGTTCCTGTTCACAATGGCATTACTGGAAATCTCCTTTCATTGGCCCCAAACCCTCTGTGGCTTACCTATCAGCCAAATAAAGACAGCTAAGTCGCTGCGATTAATGAAAACCTATTAAACGGGGACTTTCAAATTGGCTTAAGGCACGCCAAGAAATGTATCTATCAGTTTCGCTAATTAAAGAAAGAGGAAAATTAGCAGAAATATAACGTTCAGATCTTAACAGACTTCCTAGCTGGCCATTGCTTTCTCTAAGACACATTCTCTAAGACACTTGGAATCGGGTAGTAACCAAAAGAATGAAATCGCGGATACAAGATGCCAAAATAGAATTCCTTTGTGGTATTGCAGGAATGAATAGCAGAGATCGAATGAGAAACACTTCCAATTCAACACTGTAGCTGAATCTGTTCACGAAAAAACTCTGGTATGTTCCTTTTCTGATCTACGTCACTAGCCTTGTAAGAAGTGCAGCAGCGCATAATTCCAGCCTCTCCAATGTTACTTGCTTCACTAGCGCCCCATTTGGCTTTTAACACGATGATACGTATTGTAGGAGAACCACAGTTAATGACATTCTGATGCACCACCACTGCATATGCTGATTCTGACATATCTACAAAGTGTGTAGCTCTAATCAAGAGTTCTGCAATTGTTGTGTCCATCGTGGAATTCATATATTTTAACGCGTTAATCTTGGCTTGAATTCGTCTCATTCGTTTTTAGTCTTTGTTGGGACATTTTCGTCCCACCCGGTACCCAAGAGCCAAAGACTTTGTATAAGAATCTTTACCTTGATTGTGATTGACGATAACCAGCCAAAATGCTCAAACATTTTGCCAGTGTCACTCAATATTGCTCATTTTGTACGCTTTCTTAATGACGAAAAGTTGACCTTAAACTGAAAATCGTCTGGCCGCGGACACCATGTTATTCCCAAAACATTGAGTGTTGTATGACCATTAAAGTCATTTTCTATTTCCTTTTCGACGATATCTTTTGGCAATGCTTGGATAAACTCTGAACTAATTGATGTCTATTTGCACAAGTTGTTTTAGTCTTGTGAAGTAGTTGTTAAAGCTCTTGACACTACCTTAGTGCATTTGTACCCCCAAGATAGTCGTATACATAGAATCCTTCAAGCATTGTTTTGCTTGCCCGTGTATACCTTTCTCTTTCATCCTCAGCTAACATAGACTATATTTTATATATTTATTGGGAAATACGGTGCGGCTGCTATAACGTATGTGACTGTTTTGGGGGCTTATTCTTTGATTGGACCACTAGAGTTTTATCTCCACAAAATAGGCTGTAGATTTCGGTCGACCAAAAGTTTCCGATACATTTTCTCGACGTCAGCTTTGAATGCAATTGGAAATGATCTCGATTGAAGTATCAGAAGAAGATCATTTTGAACTGTGGGACTTGTCATCATAATGGTATTGAGCGAATCACTAACCTTTCCGTCTATCTATAGATATTCCCTCTTTTCTAAGGTCATGGAAACGCTGATAAATCGTCAGCTTATGACATAATTTGAATTCCGAAAGCTCTTTAATGACCGGCAGTATGACCTTCGTAGCAACAGATTGGTGATTTGATGGCATATCTCACCGATAAATGGAACTAATTCCTTCATCACTTCGGCGAAACAAAAATGGTTGCACTCGATATTTCTAAGGCATTTGACAGAGTTTGGCATCAGGCTCTTTTGTCGAAAATGCGTGCATATGGCATCGATGAGTCTCTTCTTCAATGGACTGTTCGGGCCGTTCAATACAAGTTGTCTTGGACGGCTCAAGTCTGCAATTCCATATAAATGCTGATGTTCCCCAGGGCTCCGTTTTGTCTCAAACTCTCTTTCTTATTTTTATTAATCCAACACACTCCTTCACTGACGACAGTACTCTCAGCTTCTCATATTCGTTTCCAGACTCACGGTCTTTAAATTCCGACCTTGACAGCATAATTAAATGGGGTACAAAGAACAGAGTGCAATTTAGTGCTTCAAAAACTCAATGCTGTTTTCCGTTGCTCAAGCGAAATCCAAACCCTCAGCCATTATCAATGAATGGCACTTATATCTCCGAAACCGAAAAACTTTCCATTCTCGATATGTGTGTTAACGACAACCTACGTTGGAATGATCACATATTTGATGTCGCCAAGAACGCTGCGAAGTGTTTAGGATTCCTTAAACGGTGCTAGAAATACTTTACCTCATCTGATCTGGCTGCTATTTATAAGGCATACATCCGCCCTTAGCTCGAGTATAACCCCCATATTGCGTCTGGTGCACCTAAAACCACATTGCACCTATTAGATCGGATTCGAAACCCTGCGTTAAAACTAATAGGGGACAGAAACATTGCGGAGTCAGAAATGTTTCATGTCTTTCATTATTTTATCGGTTTTTTTACAAACAGTGCTCGAGCAAATAGCCGGTTGCATTCCACCCCTTCAACAGTTCTCTCGCAATACTCTCCATGCACTGAATGCTCATCAGTTCACCCTCGAGCCAAAAGTATGCCGGAAGCAAGCTTACAGTGGGAACATTCTTTATTATTTATTAATGCTTATATAATGATTGAAAAGCTTACGAAGCTATATTACTCTATTTATCTAGCCAGGCATAAACTTTAAAAGCCGGCTACAATTTATTATAATGTACAGAAAATAATTGATTAGTCACCCTTGAGCCTATTTTCGGACGTACTGTGAAATATAGAGATTCTTTCCTGAGCCGTACAACACGAATGTGTCATTATAACTCACAAGCATTTAAAACCAATGTGGATCGGTTTGTCCTCTTATCTCCTCCTAACTTTCCTACCGCCAGTGCTGTGTCTTAACATATTAAGGGTAGGCATAATCGACCAATCAAGGGGATTAAGATATTAAAGTCAGAGATTTAAAAAAACTGGCGAAACCAGGCATTAAAGAATTTTACTTTAGAAAAGTTTAGGTAGTTAACTTAAAATTCCTTTGCCTACTTACGAGTATGAGGCGCAACCTATCTACATATCTACCGGGTGTCCGCCGGGAAGGTTACTACTTTGTTTCTTTATAATTTTTGATTAAATGAAAGAGAATGGATCTTATATTGATAAATGTTTTATTTAATGTCGGCAATTATGTATGGAATACAATATCAGGTAAATGTCCGCCTCTGCTAGTCTCACAAATGCGAGCCCTTTTGAGCACATTTTTCATTACATTCTCACACATTTCACGCGGTATTTCATTAATTTCATCACGAATATTTTGTTTGAGTTGCTCAAGCGTTTCTGGTTTGTTTGCATAAACCTTGCTCTTGTGTCAACTGAATCTTAAATGGAAACAAATGCAAATCCTTGTGCAAAATTGTGGCCAAAGTTGTTCTTTGAAGACCAAGCTCCTGAGCACGGCGTCGAATTGAGGTTTATGGATTGTTTTGAACACTTCCTTGAACAGCAGTAATGTTTTCAGCCGATCTTGCAGTACGTTGTGGCCCATGCTTGGGCCTATCACCTACAGACCCTCTTTCTTCGAAATCATTCACTACACGATAAATAGTGCGTTTTGTTGGCACGTTGTTTCTCCCAAAAATTTCACGTAACTTTCTCATCGTCACAGTAATCGATGATTGATTTTGATAAAATGTTTTAACGATTAAAACACGTTGGTTTATCGAATATTTTTCCATAATAAATTTGCCACGTGTCTACTTCACGACTGCCAAATATGAACTGTCAAGACTAATGTTTACCAAAATGGCGGCAAAACAAAGTAGTATACGTTCCCGGCGGACACCCTGTATATATGGTATATAAATAAAAATGAAGTGCTGTTCGTTGTTAAGTGCATCACTTGAGAACGCCTGGACAGATTTAGCTCATTATTTTTAAATGCTCGTTATAGTCCGAATAAGTTTTTTACAGAAAGAAAAATTGGAAAAGTTGCCCGAAAAATTGGAAAATTCGGGAAAAACTTGAAAGTGCAGTTTTCTATGGGATCAGAAACAAATTTATTAAAATTTGGACAAGACAACATCTGTCGGGTCAGCTAGTATTAAATAAAAAAAATGCATTCATTTTCTTGACATTTGATGTTTTCCTTCTGTAGCTAAAATACATACACACATAATCTTGTATATTGTATTAATACGTTAACACGCATTTTTTCGTACGTTTTTTTTAGTATTTATTATAGGGGGAGGGGGATGAAACTTATATCATTCGAAAGGTACTATGTCGTAGATGTGCAGAAAAAAAAATCATGCGAATATCTTACCGTTAAGTCAGGTAAAATAAATTGAACATACACACATGATCTCCCTATACAAAATGCTTTAACAAGTTAAATGAAAGCATTTTGATCATGTTCATGGCTGTGTGAGCTTAGATCCCTTTGCCTTTCCCTCACAGGTATGTAAAAAAGAAAGTTATGTAAAGAAATACATAGCGATGTTTCTCTCGCTGTTGGTTTAGTTCCTCTTAGTCGAATTTCGACCACACGCGATTCTAGTTAATATTATTGTGGACCACGCAAACAAGGTCGCGAGGATATGCTAGTTAAAAATAAAGGTATTCCATAATCTGCACAAGGTGAAAAAGTGTAATTACTCGAATTCTTACTGTATTGTGTAAATTATTTTTAGAGTTACTTCGCGTCGAATATTTGACAATTATTAAGAGCTCTATGCATTGTTATGTAACTTAAAACTAAGATAGATTTTAACAAGGGTATAGCAATCAATTTTTGTATTGAATTTCATTTTTTATTTAGTACATTGTCCATGGAGAAAAGTATGTACAAATGTAAGTCCTATATCATTTTGATATACGTATCTATCTACTGTATGAAAAGTTAAAAAAATAAAAAACATTAGTCAATGAAAAATATATTAATACAAGAAAATGCAAATGCTCGGTGAAACCGGATGAACATTTTTATTTTTCTTTTCTTGGAATCTGAAAATAAAATGAAAATGAAATTATGGAAATGATTTTGACTTCTCCTTTTGTTTGTGTCCCATTTATGCAGAGTGGTAAGCATGCTGTACTATAAGTATTGTCCCAAGGCAGCACAACTTTTCTATGAATTTTGCTGACGCAAAGAATTATGCATCGCATCTACTGACGTCCGTTGAATCTTTTGTGCAACGCAAATGGAGAGAAATTGCATAAATAACACTTTCTGAGAAATATACAAAGTAATGAGACGAAAGTAATTTTTCTTTGTAAAGCAGAAAATGAATATCTATAAAAGGATGTAAGGTTAAGGACAGTGAATTTCTGGAATAAATTTTTACAATTCTGGATGGGAATTATAAATATCTTCAACAAAAAGCAAAAAGCAAGCAGAATGCAAAATTAATTTCACAGAAGTAAATGACATTTAAATGAGTTCGAAGAAAAAAATGGTAGTGGTTGGTTTAAGTGGACTGTGGTATTTTCCAAGAAGAGAATGATAGCTCCTTAGAAGATTGTGCGCAGGATAGGACTTAAGCAATCATTTTATAGATTCGGTTAATGGAGACATCTTGTTGAGTGTATTCTTGGGAAGTCAACTCACAGCTCGAGTCTGAGCCAAGAATGGAATGCAGTCATATTTTCACGGACGGTTTCAAACCAATCAAGGGTCTGGTGATGGTGTCTTCGTGGAAGTCGACAACATTAGACTTCTTTTCTCGTAAGGCAAATATCCATCGGTTTTCCAAGAGGAAGAACAGGTGGAAGGGCCGTAGAATTCGTGTCTGTAGTGACAGTCAGGCTGTGCTTAAGGCCTTGCTTAGCCCGTTCATTACTTCCAAAATAGTTCGTGAAACCAAAAACTCTTTGAACTCGGTCACAAGGCTGAATACTCTGCCTCTTATCTGGGTCCCAGGTAACACTGGGATCTTGGGGAACAAGATCTCCGATGAGATTGCTAGACAAGTCTCAGAGGAGGTTTTTACGGTCGGGAACCCGTGTTGGGTCTCCCTGCGTCCTCGGTTAGGGCTTCAATTGACGATTGGGTCTCTCACGAGCACAATTGTGTGTGGCATGTTGTTGTCTAAACCTATGCTTCCGTACGTCTGTAAGAAATCAGCGGTATTCTTGCTGTCTCTCAGCAGAAAAAACTGTAAACAACTTATTGGCGTCTTGACAGGTCACTTTGCTTTTGCCAAGCACCTTAACGCGCTGTGCTTGAGTGACACTACAATCTTCGACGCTTGTGGAGAGAGCGAAGAATATTATCTCTGTGAGTGTCCGGCCTTTGCTCGTACCAGGTGGCAGATCCTCGGTGCTGATGTGGTGAGTGCTAGTACTGTAAGCCCCTCACCACTGAAGTGCTTGCTTGGCTTTCTTAGAAAGGCAAGGAAATTCCAATAAAATGGGTAAATCAGGACTTGCTGTCTGGTAATACAATGGAGCAGCTGTGTCTGAGTGCTCCAGTCGAGAGTTTCTATCCCGAAAAAAAAGAAGTACTTTTCACATATAGATCTATCAGATGCTTACCTGGAAATTCAGGTGGATAAAAGTTCTGAAGATGTAATTTTGGCATTCCACTTTTCCTTCACAGTAGAATGGGTCATCCGCGTGCTTGTACTTGTAGAGATACTCTCGGAAGCATCCGTGCCCCGATAGAAATTGTGTTAGGTAGTAGTTTACCTCCCCGTGCTTTCTGCTAATCCATTCATCAACTTCGGGGATCAGTTTGTATGTCCATCATCCTTTGGTTGTGATGTTCCACCTATGTTGCCATTCTACTTTTATAGATTCTATAACTGTTGTTCCGTCATCGTGCTCTTCTTCACGCCTAGATCGAAAGGCATACGGCCTGATATTACGCTTATCGCATCCGCTGATGCAATTCTATGCGCCGAGTTCATCGATCTAATGTATGACTTACGATGCGTCGCTGATGCCATATTGGGGCCGCATACAAGAGTATTAACCTGCTCACGGTTGTTAAGAGATTTCTGATTGACTTCCTTGGTCCGCCAATATTTGGCATTAGTCTGCATAGTGCCGCTACTGCCCGGGAGGGCTTCTCGTCTGCGTACATTAGGTGGTCCCTGAAGCTGAGTCTGTGGTCCAGTAACACTCCCAGGTACTTGATGTACGGCTCGATTCGATAGTTTGCTCACCAACATGCATGGTGAGGTGCTTCACATTTTTACGGCTGCTTATGAGAACGGCTTCGGTTTTGTGGTCCGCTAGCTCTAAACCTGGTGTCTGTAGCCATAGCTTCACGTTTGCGATTGTTTGATTGTAGTTTTGTAGCCGACTTGCTACTGATTGATAAATAATGCAAAACAAAAAAAAACGAAAGAAAGAAAAAAAAAAAGCCCGACCGATCGCTTTTGCGATCGGAAAACGAAATGACAAATGTCAAAAATACCCGGCGAAAAGAAGTGCAACAGCACAGCACGTTTAGTGCTGTTCGCTACCGGCTGCTCAGTTAGGGTGGGTTCGTTTAGGGAAATTCGATCAGGATAGGGTAAATAATTATCCGAAGGAAAAAAGGTGTCGATAAATAAATTTAATTGTAAGAAGTTGGTGGAAAAGGCTTGTATTAAAATGGGCGCCACGACGTCTTTAAGAAGGAAGACGACGAAACCTTTGGAGGGAGGATTGGGGGGGGTGGGGGGGGGGGGGGGGGGGGGGTGGTGCCGAAAAGTATCGCAAAAGAAAAAAGAAGGTACACAACACAAACAGAATAAACAATTGTTTACCACTTTATAAACGCCCCTCTAGGGCGCGGCGATTTATTTAAAAAAAAATTAACGAAGAGTCTCAAAAAGGGCAGTTAAATTGAAGGATCGATAAAAAAAACCAATTAAGGGAAAAAAAAAGATCCACAAAAGGTTTGTATCGCCGTTAAGGAAGTGGCCCGTTACGCTCGGTCCCGAACTTGTCACAGCGGATCTATTACCGGTCGCGAGTCCCGCTTTCACCGGGAAATGAAAATAACGGAGCGGAAATCTACCGAATCACAACAATAAAAAAAAACTTTCCTACACCAAAGCGAATTTTTTTTTAAAGACAAATGAAAAAAAAGAAACTATACAACTTATCTTTCCTTTTTTTTGATGTCCTTGTTTTATCCTCCTCCTATTCCCTTCGTCCCGTTCTAACTAGGGTTTCCTTCCTTTATGTTTTTGAGTCCTCTCGTCCTGTAACTCCTGTCCTGTCACACCTTTCTTTTCTCTTGTCCTGTCCTCTATCACAAGAAAAGCTATCTCCACAAAAAAACACTTCTCACTCTCGACTTCTGCAAAACTTGTTGTCAACTCGCTGGTCAACCAAAAAGTGTCGCCCGCTGGGTACAAGTCTACTCGGTTCGATCCATTCTCACGCACACCCTCATGCGTTTCCGCTCATTCAGCTATGTCAAGAGTGGCTTGTATGTGCCTTACTCCGCTAATTTGTGTAAGTATGCAACCACTCTTGAACCAACGTTATTTTCTCTCTTTAAACTCCCAGTCAATCCACTGTTTATGAATTCGCCCGAGTTCGACTTTTCCCCCTATCCGATCTGTTCAGTTTAACAACTTAGGAAGTGAGAATTGCTTTCTAAAATAAAATCAATTACTGTGGGCAGTCCCACCATGTATAAAATAAAAAAAGAAAAGTGTGACTTATGAGGTTTAGTTGCAGGACGAGCCCTACAACGCTCATTCTGCGTTAAACAGTGCTAGTAAGGAAGGAGGACAAAACAAGGAACGAATAAGAAAACTAACGCGATGCAAGTTAATCTATTCGGTGGAGTTCCGCGCAGATTTGGGGGTGGGGAGCGAGCCTTTAACGTGCCACTCCATACAAGAAGTTGACGGTTAGGGTGGGCTCTCGGCCATTGATGGGTTCCATCCGAACCATCCGTTGTTCGTGGGCTGCCGCTTGTCTTGTTTGTGTTTGCTGGTGTTTGATGTCGATGTCTCCGTGTGTTGGGTTGTGTTCGTGATGTTGAATACGTTTGCGTGTGTAGTTCCGCTGTTTCTGAGACGCCTTGTCCCCCTCGTGACGTACTTATGTTTGATATGATTGTTGCTGTTTGTAGGTATCGGGACACCTCGTCCCCTTGCGTCGAATTATGTGTTTGTCGTAGTTTGGTAGACTCTGGGACACCTCGTCCTCGCTCGTTGACTTGTCTGGTGACGTTGATGTTGCATTGTCGCTCTGGAACAGACTCTCTGTCCCATCTGTTCCCTGGTTGATTGTTTGTGCTGCGTTGTAGATTGTGTTGTTTGGGTTTGGTGTGCCCGTTGTAAGGTTGGCAGCTTGTAGAGGCGGACACACCGTCCTTGCCATCGCTGGTCTCACCCTCGCCGCTCGTCTCGTTCTCAAGATTGTTGGAGAAACCGCCCGTTTCTCCTCTCCTTCAGGGTAAAAAGGGTCATCCAAGGGAATCCTATATTAGTTGTCTCTGCAAGATGCTGGGGAAGTGGGCCTATGGCTGATGGACCCATGGCTGCCCTCCACTTTCCCAGAATTTTGCAGAAACAAGGGAAGAAAAGAGGGAACGAAGGAAGATGCGTAGAGTGGTCCTTGTTGTGGTAAAATTTACCGCAACACGATCCTATGGTGATCCTGCATATCTTCAGGATCCGTAACAGCTCCCCTCCTACCCACAACTGGAAGCTTGCCAAAGTGGACGAGCCGAGAGGTGACATTAGAAGCGTCATCATTGTCATCAATGAAGAGTCTCTGGCTCCCTTGCCATCTTCAAAAGGAGTGATAAATTACAGCTTCAGCTCTATCACTCTAAAAATTTATAAATGCGATGAGAAAGAGCCCGAGAGAATTCCTTCCAAACTGGACGCCTTTTCCGAACCAGTCGCGAGTTTCTCTCCTTCCGAGCCCATTCCCTCGCTCCTTTCGGAGCCCATTCCCTCGCTTCCCTCGACCGCTCCACCCCTCTTGGGGGTCAACTCTTCGTCGACGGACATGGAAATGGTCGACGCTCTTCTCAAACTGGACTTTTCCGGTGATTTTATACTCAGTACTAATCTCCTTATTTGTAACCGAGGGTCTAAACCGACCTTTACTCGTAACCGACAAGAAGTCCTGGACATTACCCTTGTCTCTGATCATATACCATATATAACCTGGTAAAGGACTGGAGAGTCTCTGAACAGCACTCTTTCTCAGACCATCGCTACCTGCAATTCAGTCTTGACGACCATCTGCCTCATCAGAAAGTTTTTAGAAATTACAAAAAAAACTAATTGGTCTTTATACAGGAAGCGCTTATTGACGCTTATTCCCTCCCTTTTGCCTACTGAACCTACTAGTATGGATGATCTTGACAGGTTGGTCAACACTTTAACATCGGCACTTAACGGTGCCTTGTCTGTGGCGTGCCCTAACCGCACTCCTCGAGGTAAGAAGAAACCACCTTGGTGGAATGCAAATCTTAGTACTCTTAGGAAACACAGCAGACTCCTTTTTAATATTACTAAAAGCTCTCGCGAGACAGCCGATTGTGACACCTACACACTGTCTCTCAGGAAATATAAAATCTCACTGAGGAAAGAGCAACGACGCTCCTGGAGACTTTTCTGCGACAGCATTGAAGAATCCTCGGAAGCCTCTAAGTTGCGGAAAATCCTCTCAAAAAGCCCTTCAACACCTAGCTACCTCTTACATCCAGATGGTCACTGGACCACCTCTGCTAAGGAATCTATTGACTTCTTACTGGATACTTACTTCCCTGGTAGCTCCCCTGTTGCTGTTTCATTATGGGGTATTACCCGTACTCGCTCTCTACCGTGCAGCAACTCCCTGGTTATAGTAACTACAGAAAAGATCAGCTGGGCCATGCGCATCTTCAAGCCCTTCAAGTCCCCAGGACCTGACGGTCCTTTCTACTGAAAACGCTGGAAAGGCTGATTGATATTCACCTCCGTCAGAGCATTAGCCCGTCTTTGCTCTCGCCGTCCCAACATGCGTACTGCAAAGGCAAATCCGTTGAGACAGCCTTACACTCGCTTGTGCGCAACATTGAAAAATCTCTGAGCATTTTCCTTGACATTGAGGGAGCTTTTAACAATGTCATACCAAAGGCAATCACAGACGCATTTGCAAATCTGAAAGTGGATACTTCGCTCGGAGTGTTGATCAATCAATAACACACAGGATTATCAACACACAGCTGGGTGGAGCATCGGCCAGAAGACTTGCCTGTTGCGGAACACCCCAAGGTGGAGTTTTGTCCCCCCTCCTGTGGAATCTTGTAGTGAATGAGCTACTAGTGGACCTGGACAGGTTAGGCTGTAGAGTGATTGCTATGCTGATGACATTGCGATTGCGGCGTCTGGCAAGCACCCAGACAATCTCAAGGAAATACTCCAATATGCTCTCTCTCGGCTCACTAGGTGGGCCTCCAATTGTGGATTGGGGGTTAACCCTCATAAAACAGAACTTGGTCCCTTCACAAGGAAATATAAAGTTCCCCTCGTAGACCCTCTTATGATTAATGGCACCTGTCTCACCTTCACTGTTAATGCAAAATATCTGGGTCTTATTCTGGACAGAAACCTGAACTGGAAAGCCAGTCTACTAGAACGCGTAAGGAAAGCCAATGTAGCTCTCTATTCCTGTAAAAAGGCTATAGGTAGGAGCTGGGGTATGAAACCTGAAATCACTCACTGGCTTTACGTGTCTGTTGTCAGGCCCATACTACTCTATGGCGTGATCGTTTGGTGGCCTGCTCTTGACAGGGCTGTTCACCTCTCTCAGGTAGCTAAAGTGCAACGATCCGCTTGCATGTGCATCAGTGGTGCACTAAGAACTACCCCCTCTGCGGCACTGAACATTATGTTCAACCTGTTACCCCTGGATATTCTTGGCAGAGAGACTGCTGCCAGTGCGGCTATTCGTCTTAAAGCCTCCTCTCAGTGGTCTAGTTATCACATTGGCCACTCCTCGATCCTTGATCTTCTCAACTTCACACATGAAAACACGGACTACACCCCACCGAAACTGAGATTTGACCGACACTTCCGTACGAGCATCCCTGAATGGGATGAGTGGGATGGCTCTCCCCCTGATGATGGAAATTCGGTGCACTTCTACACAGATGGCTCTAAGACCAAAGGTGGGGTGGGCTGTGGTGTTTTCTCCGATAAGCTCAACCTGAGCATCTCGTTTCGCCTCCCTGATCATTGCAGCGTTTTTCAGGCGGAAATTATGGCGATTAAGGAAGCCCTGTCTTGGCTGAAATGTAATGTATTATCTGTCAGCGATATTAGCATTTTCACTGACAGTCAAGCTGCTATCAAGTCCCTGGAATCGTGCTCCTTTACTTCAAAGACCGTCTTAGACTGCCGTTCATCTCTTACAGAGATGACAGAGCAGTTCAACATTCACCTATGCTAGGTGCCAGGTCACAGAGACATTCCAGGAAACTGTAGGGCGGATGAACTCGCTAGACAGTGTACTACTCTAAGGATTCTGCCAGATTGGCAAGCCCTGGGTATGCCCCTCGCTACATGTAAGCATCTACTGAAGCTGAACGGTATTAGCAAGACCAACCTAAGGTGGGATATTGGCTCTACGTGTCACATTTCGTGGCAGATCTGGCCTAAGCTGGACCAGAAACGTAATGCCGAGCTGGTTAAACTAAAGCGATAACAGATCAGCGTTATCGGTGTCATTACCGGCCACTGTCTAATCGGCCAACATGCCAAAAGACTTGGCCTCTTTTCCAATGACTTCTGCAAGAGCTGTAGGGACGTGGAGGAGGAGGAAACCATTCTTCACTTCCTATGCACATGTCCTGCTCTATCACACAAAAGAATGCTCCATGTAGGAGCTCCCTTCCTTGATGACCTCAGCGATTTGGCGTCCTTAGACGTCATGAACATCCATCGCTTCATCAAAAGCTCCGGTTGGTTTTATTAGTTCCTGAGTGGTCTAATGGTAGATCCTTGGACTCACAATGGACCTTTACTGGTCTAAGTGTGTCTGCATCGTGGTGCAGACAGCCAATCTAACCTAACCTAACCTTGGCCACTACTACATTACCGATGCTGTCTACTCCGTTCCGCCTTTGTGTTCCTAAAATACCATCGTACATTATGTTCCACAGAATTGGTTCCAGGATCGACCCTTGAGGAACTCCTCCCGTAATTTTGTACCTCTTTGGTTCCTCTTTTGTGTCATAGCGGTTCTGTCTTCGAAATAGCTCACAATTATCCGCAATAGGTAGTTTGGTACCTGCACGTCACTCAGTGGTTTTAGTATACAGCTCCAGTCGGCTGAATTGAACGCGTTCTTTACATCAAGTGTCACCACAGCACAGTACTGTTTTGTTCCTCCGCGCCATCTTTTTCCCGCAATTGTCTCACGTGCTATATCGCACACAGCTTGTATTGCATGGTTGGTGCTTCGTTTCTTTCGGAATCCAAACTGTCGGTTACAAAGCCCCGATTCCCCTTCCGTGTATTGGTCTGGTCTTGTCCATTTCATTTTCTCGAGCACTTTCCCTAGTGTATCTAGCACGCACAACGGCCTGTACGACGATGATTGCTCAGGTGGTTTGTCGCCCTTTGGTACGAGGACTGGTCGTTGCCGTTTCCACTGAGACGGGAATTTTCCTCGGAGTTCTTTATAATTCTCTGAGTCTCTGCCTCTAGCCCTTTGTTGGTGCCTTCGCATTCTATGGCAATTGACTTGGAGCTTGGCGATTCCGTCGTTCCACTAGTTTACCGGCGTTCTTCCATTTTCTTTTCCCTGTGCGGCATGGCTGCATTACACCCGCTGGTTAGTGATGGTGTCACTTCTTTTGCTTGCTGCCCTGCTGTTTCGCTCATTATTTTGATGTTCTTTAGCATAAACCCGAACATGTCGAAGTCTAAGTCGCTCGTTTTCCAGCCCTGCTTTTGTACTTTACGAGGCAGGTTGCAGTATTTAACCGTATTTGCTCTTCTATATCGAATATTATGGCCTGGTGGTCGCTGTTCGTGTACAGGTCTGAGACGTGCCATTTTAATCTTCTTGCTAATGATCTGCTGGCGAATTTCAAGTCAACTATGGAGCCGCATCTGCTGTTGTGAAAGGTGTACTTATTTTAGATTAGGTGTACGCTTTAGAAGTAGTCTCCTAGACGTCCGAAACAGGCGAGGGGCAGATGTGGGGATAGTACGAGATAACCATCTTATTATAGCTACTCTCCAACTACGCACTGCTGCAGTTCGAAGATCCCACGACTACACAAGAATGCCCAGGTTCAACACCGATATACTTAGTAATCCCTCAGTGTACCAACAATTAAGTGAGCACCTTTCGCAAGCCGTAGAAATAATAAGCAGCTCACTGCTCGCCACCATCCAAAACCATTAGTTTGCCGTGAAAAATGTTGTCGGTCGATTGCAGGGAAGACATAGGGGGTGGCTTTCCGAGGATACCTAGAGACGAATTGACGAACAAAAACAGATGAAAGCTCGCGTTGCAGCTACTCTAGCAGCAGGAAGAAGCGAGCTAGAGTCCCTATATCGCATGAAGATGAGAGAAGTTCAGCGTAGCATGCGACGTGACAAGCACAACTACATCAACGCGCTGGCAGAAGAAGCTGCACGGAGGTGCGACAGCAGGACCATCTGCAGAATCACGAAAGAGCTGACAGGTGGTCGCATCTCTAACCAACACCGAATGAGAAGCCTAAATGGTTCCTTGCTCATTCCGGATGGGGACTAGCTCAAGAGATGGAAAGAGCATTTTGCTACGGTTTCGAACCGCGTATTCGCTAGCGATATGCTCCCAAATCAGACTGAGATGCCCGAGGTGAGAAATGCTCGAATACACACCACGACTCCCATGATGAGATCACTACCGCGATCTGGGCACTCAAATCTAACAAGGCGGTAGGACTTGACGGTATTCCAGTAGAGCTCTTACGAGCAGCGCCAACAACATCGGCTGAGCTTCTGCTTCCACTTAAAGAGAGAACTTTCCTAATGAGTGGAAAATGGGAATGATCGTCAAGCTTCCTAACGAAGAAAATTTAATGAAGTGCGGAAACTGGAGGGGTATCTGCATGCTGCCTGTTGTAGCTAAGATAATAGCTAAAATCACCCTTGAGCGAATCAAACAACATCTCGAGGCACACTCGATGCCGCTCTGGATCCTCCTGTGTCGAGTACATCAACACCCTGCGGATTATCATCGAACGTTCGTTGAATATCGATAGCCACTCCACCTGCTGATCATCTATTTTGAGAAGGCGTACGATAGTGTCAACAGGGAGTTTATTTGACATGCCTTACGCAGGAGAGGTATTCCCGATAAACTAATTGCTATTATCAAAGCTACATATGAAGGCTCCAATTGTCACGTTCTGCACAGAGAAAGGTTGTCTGAGGAATTTGAGATCCAAAGTGGGGTAAGAACCCACAAGGGGATACAGGGCATAAGTAAGCTTTCTGACACACAGTGGTCACTTAAGAAAGTAAGCGGAAGTCCATTGGCTTTTTCGTCACCTGTAAGATAAAAGTTTGATGGATTTTGCAAACAGGAAAGATGTTTGTTTTTATTTTTGACTATTCTTACTGTATTCCAGAATCTCTTTGAATTTTTATCTAAAGAACAAAAAGAAATTAAATCTGTCCGTCGCCTGTTGTCTGCATGTTTTGCGCTCGCAGACAGAAGAATAAAGACTTGGTAGTTACTTTTTCAGAGACTTGAGCTGAAACACCTTCTGAGATTCATATACAAACTTATATGGGTTATCCTATCCTTCCTTACAGGCTCGCAGAGTAATCACAATGAGTACAACTCTTGGTCCAAGAGATCAGTGACTAAAGTCATAAGGCACCCTTTCCTACCTACCATTGGGAATATGACAGCTGATTCGTAGAACACCCGATTCTTGCTTAGTAATAAAAGAAACTCCCCAAGTCAGGAGCAAACATATTGTCCTCCTTTTTCACCTTGACATTCAAATCGCTTGGGTGCAACTAGAAACAAAAATAAAATTGTTATTGAAAACCTGACGTTAATCATGACACCACGTCATAGCCTATAAACTTTAACGACTGTCTGAATCGATATTCATATGAAAGTGTACGCCACACCACGACCAGGTACAGGTGCCAGAAGGATAGCATTTGCGTCAGGAGCAAGAACCCTGCCTTGAATGAGCCTTCCCTCTCTAATATAACGTGAACAAAAGGCAAATGTTATTCTACCAGGCTACGACTACGACACATATGACATTGTGAATAAATTTGCGTTGTCACGAATTTGAATATCTGCTGACTGCTGACGTACTCGTATCTTGCCAAGGATTACACATTATAATCTAATGGTGGATGAAATCAAAGACGTGATAAAGGAAAATGATTACTCTCCCAGGCACTGGCAGTGCCGGCGATGACATTTTTACAACGACTGTCACTCATGGTCTTTTAAGTAAAGCGTTTCAAAGCTCTATGAATATTTGCTTTTTTAAAGGATAATAGTACGTTACACCCTGGGTGAGTGCGCAAAATATATTGAGCAATACCGAAAGTCATAAAATGACAGGAACAGAATACAAAAATATTTTCAAGTCAAGGTAAATCCTTGCTGAATTATGGTATGTGTACCTATATGTATATTTACGACACACTTACGTCATTACTGCAGGTACGAGTGTTATAAAAGAAGAGAAATTGAGTTATGTTTGAGTATATATTTGAGTATATGTTTGATGTGTTCATTAGTATTCTATGGCGTTGTTCGCAAATTTGTCCTTAAGCTGAATAGATTGAAAAGCCTGTTTTCACTTTAAATTCTAAAACCGGCACCAAATTGGTCTACCTTATCCTGCCAATGGGATTTAAAATACAGTATACTTGCTACAAACAGGAATCTCAATCCTACAAGCAATGAAACCATCGGAAATTCAAATCGGCCTGAAGCTACAAATCCAAAAATCTTTCTCCATCTCAGTTAATACTCGTGTTACTTTCCCTCAAGCATTGTACACTCAAACTAGCAATCCTTTCCTGTCAAATAATTGCCATCCATCCCAGCCCAGAACTATACAGCAAGGATACCTTGTGATTATCCATATCCGTACGATTTCCAAAACCACGTGCCAAGGAGATGGTGTATTGAAAGTAAAGTAAATTCGTTCGTCTTGAATGTTTACCAGCTTTCGGAGGAATACATTTGAATAAGTAAATCGAATCAATACATTCTTCGATTTGATACCTGACAACTGTTCGATTTAATATTCACCACTGCGAAGGACGAAAGACCAATCTTGTCTATTTAATTCTTGGAATGTTCAATTGTTGGTTCCTTTCAATTTTCAGTCCTCGTGTGAGGAATAGGTATGTGTGGCTTCCGTAGAAACTCGAAAGGATTAAATTTGCAAGAATTTCTGATGTTTTTGTTTATGTTTACTGGAATTCCTTTTGTCCTTTTTTTCATGGGGTACCTAGTCCTTGAACGAAAGTATAACATACTTATCTGTATCCAATGTTTAGTTCTCCGCATGAGGTTTTGTATCTGAATTGGCTGTCAGAAACATCAAAGGAACAGCAACCAAAATGATAACATATTATGTGAGTTTGTGGGGATGTACTTTATTTTTTTTGTAAGAAAGGTGAAAAGCATCGAAAGCATGTGTTTGGGACTTTAACCCTAACTATAACCACTTATGCCTCTAATCTCTCTCTCTCGCCTGTACCGGAGTTTTTCCGAGTACGCTTGGCTCTGCTCTAGATGCCCTTGCTGAACTTACAAACCTCCCCTTGATACTTATATCATGGGCTGCACTATCAAAGCCATTCATCGTCTTAGTTCTGATGAACTTGCACGACACTTATCTTACGACTCCTATCTTATGAATATGCCGTCTGACGCAATGAAACCAGAACTTTAGCTGATGCGCAAATTCAGAGTCGACTTTCCTTGCGTTCAGGATTGGCTTCGGTCAAAGTCTGAGCCAGGAATGGAATGCAGTCGTAATTTCAAGGGCGGTTCCAAAACCAGTCAAGGGTCTGGCGCTCGTGTCTTCGTGGAAGTCGACAACATAGACTTCTTTCCTCGTTAGGCAAATATGCGTCTGTTTTCCAAGCGGAAACTTGTGCAATCCTAATGGCCATGAACTATGTTGTGAAGAACAGGTGGAAGGGCCGTAGCATTTGTGTCTGGAGTGACAGTCAGGCTGCGCTTAAGGCCTTACTTACTTACTTAGGTGGCGCTACAGTTCGGGGTGAACCTGGGCCTCAACCAACAAGCCTCTCCATTTAGCTCGGTCTTTAGCTAATTGCCTCCAGTTGCGCACTCCAAGTTGGTCGAGGTCCCCTTGAACTTGTGCGCGCCACCTACGGCGATGATTCCCTCTACTGCGTCGTCCCTCGGGATTAGATTCGAAGACTCTGCGGGCCGGAGCGTTGGTGTCCATTCGCTCTACATGTCCTAGCCATCTCAGACGTCCAATACGCAGTTTTTTGACTAGGTCGATGTCGCTGTACAGCTCGTATAGTTCGTGATTGAATCTTCTCCTCCAAAACCCGTCAACGCAAACGGGACCGAAAATCTTACGAAGAATTTTTCTCACGAAGCGACCAAGGATATCTTCATCCTCTTTTAATAAAGTCTATGTTTCATCAGCCCCTTCGGGTAGGGGTTAGAATATACCCGAGGTAGGCATGCCTGTCGTAAGAGGCGACTAAAATCCACCCTCCGTATACCGAGTATGGCGTATACAAAAAACATGCAATGAACAAAACAAAAGATTTAAATACCCCAGGTGGCAGTCCAGGTAAACTGGAAAATCCACCCTCTTCGGAGGTCGGCTCTACGGATTCTGGGGAGAGCCATTTATTGCACCTTATAAATCCCTTCTCAAAAAGTACAAGGGTATCTCGATCTCCACCAACAAGATCGAACGTCTCCGGAAAAAGAAGTCCGCCGGAAGCGCAAACGCGTGAAAAACGGGACTCAGCGAAATCTAAAAGCATTGAGGAGGAAAACGACGTACTCCGTACCAAGCTTACCGAAATGGAGCTACTCTATCGTGAGCTCAAGAAAGAGGTAGATTTACTCAGGCAAGAAAATAATGCCCTAAAAAACACGTACCTACAAAAAGAAAATACAGTTAGCTCACATCGCTCACCTAGTCGCGAATACCAGACGGATGAAGAAGAGCTAACACGCGAAACGAATTGGGTCGAAAAGAAACGACCTAGCAAAAAACGAAAAGCTGGTTCCTCACCGGAAGTCGAGCCACAAAAAGATGAAAAGCGCAAGGAGATGCAAGAAAAGCAACAACAACCAAAATTACGTCCTCCGCCACCGATAAACGTCGTTGGAATTACGGACTATAATAAGTTGCATTGCCTCCTTAAAGGAACTCTGGCTTCGAAGTTTAAGGTGACATCTCTGCGAAACAATACGTGGAAAATCAATGTCGATGATGCCGACGGTTACCGATCAGTATCTAAAAAATTGAATGCCGAAAAGATTCAGTGGTATACTTATGAAAATAAGTTAGAAAGACCACTGCGTGTTGTAGCAAGGGGACTCCACCCCTCGTGCACTAAAGAAGATGTAATGCACGACCTTCAAGACAAAGGCTTTAAAATTCTTGACGCCGTCAATATTATCAAGAAGGAGAAGCAACAGTCGGAGGGAGATCATGAAAAATTGGTAAAGCGCGGTCTTCCACTATTCATGCTTAGTTTTGATAAAGACGAAAATAAAGACATTATATATGGTATCAAGACTATTCTAAACATCGTGGTCAAAATCGAACCCATGCGTAAGACCTCCAGATCGATCCCGCAGTGTAAGCGCTGTCAAGGCTTCAATCACACGCAGACTTACTGCCAGAAAGAGCCGCGATGCGTCAAATGCGCAGGTAAACATCTCTCGGAAGAGTGTCACCTAAACAAGCAAACCCCAGCCACTTGTATAAATTGCAAGGGAAAACATCCTGCGAACTATCGAGGTTGCGAAGTGGCGAAAGAGCTTCAAAAACGCCGCGATACGCTAAAAAATTCGATGCGTCCGAATATGAAACCAATCAAGAACAGACCCAAAATAGCTACGAAAAAAGCAGCGAAAGATAGAAAGTCCGTCAATATTAACTTAAGATCGGTTAATGATAAAAAATCCGAAAGTAATAGAGATAAGGTAACAGAAGCAAAATCTCCGAATATTGGCGTGCAGTCTTATGCTCAAGCGGCGAAGATAGTTAAGGGTACGTACACGACCGACAACTCACGGGAGATCAAAGCAAGAAACCGTCCAAACTTTAATGTAAAAACTCCTTCTCAAGTTGCGACATTGAAAAATAGTGTTAGAGGTAGTTCAGAAGATCATGTATCCAATGTTTTTTCCCTAATTCTTGCGAAACTTGAAGAGCAATGCAAAACAAATAAACTAATTTTCGAGAGACTAGTTGCACTAGAAAACAACATTCATAACACGCGCACTTCAACCAGAATATGAAAGAAACGCTTAAAATTCTTACTTGGAACGCTAACGGGCTCATACAAAGACTCGACGAGTTAGAAATATTTATGCGAGAGAAAGATATTGATATATGCTTGGTCTGTGAAACTCATCTGAAAAAGCAATCGAATATTAAGATAAGGGGATATAGCGGATATCACGCCTTTCACCCATCGGAAAGAGCCAGAGGCGGATCATCTTTGTTTATAAAAGAAAATATCGAACACTCAGCGGAAATAAAAATTGAATTAGAAGTAATGCAAGTAAGCACGGTACGCGTTAGAAATAGACATTTTGCTTTCAACATTTCGTCTATATATTGTCCACTGCGATGTAAACTTGAAGAAAGTGATTTCACAAACATCTTCAACTTCCTTAAACCAAATTTTATTATTGGTGGTGACTTCAACGCGAAACACCCCTTCTGGGGCTCAAGGTACGCCTCTCAGAAAGGTAGAAAGCTTTATAATGCGGGTATGCAATTCAGTTGTGATTTTTACTCGACGGGTAAACCAACATATTGGCCAACTGATAGAAATAAGATACCAGATCTGATTGATTTCTTTGTTGTTAAAGGAATATCTAGCAACTGTATAAAAGTTGAAGAAAGCTTTGATCTCTCCTCTGATCATTCTCCAATCATTATGACGATAAGCGAAGCTTTGATTAAAAAAGTAGGACCGGCCAGATTAACTGGCGCGAAAACTAATTGGGACGGCTTTAAAAAAGATATTGAAGCAAATATTGAGCTGAGCGTATCACTTAAAACGCCCTATGAACTTGAAGTTGAAGTAGATCGCTTCGTCGAAATCTTACAGGATGCCGCGTGGAAGAATACTCCCAACCTAAAGAGAACCCCGGCCAGTTACATTAAAATTTATCCGCAGGAAATAAAAGAGATGATTAAGGAGAAGAGAAAAGCGCGTAAAAGATGGCAACAAACTCGGGCTCCGCAACATAAAGCATATCTTAACCGTTTGTGCAACTCACTAAAACGATCTATTAAAGACCTTAAGAATAATGAAATACAAACTTACCTAGAAAGCTTAACGGCAGAAAAAGATTCTAACTATTCGCTTTGGAAGGCTATAAAAGGTATTAAAAAACCTCAAATTCAAGCCGCGCCAATTAGGAAAAATCAAGACGAATGGGCCAGGCATGATAAAGAGAAAGCGCAAGTTTTTGCCGTCCACCTGGAAGAAACTTTCAAACCGTTTGATGGACAAGCTCTTATTGAAAATATAAATACGTCGTATATAGACAATAGTGTAATAAGAAATGCAACGCTTACCGAACTTAAGGAAGAAATAAAGAAACTTAAACCTAAGAAAGCTCCTGGATACGACCTAATTACGGGAGAGGTTCTTAAAGCACTACCAAGAAAAGCTCTAATTAAGCTTCTGTTCATTATAAACGCCGCGATTAGACTAGAATATGTTCCCAGTCAATGGAAAGTCGCCGAAGTTATAATGGTCCTTAAGCCTGGAAAACCGCCGAATGAAAAAACCTCTTATAGACCGATTTCGCTTCTTCCAATTATATCCAAAGTGTTCGAGAGAATATTGGTTAGGCGAATACAGCCGGTAATAGAAGAAGGGCATCTCATCCCTGATCATCAATTCGGATTCAGAAGTAAGCATTCTACAGTTGAACAAGTACATCGAATAACACATGTAATCGAAAAATCTCTTAAAGAAAAAAAGATTTGTTCAAGCGTATTCCTTGACGTTTCTCAAGCCTTTGACAAGGTCTGGCACGAAGGCTTAAAGTTTAAATTACGACAAGTTCTGCCAGAGCACCTATATAATATTTTGAAGAACTACCTTACGAATAGGCTATTCCGCGTCAAATGTGGAAACGAATATTCAGATTTTAAGGAAATAATGGCTGGGGTGCCGCAAGGAAGCGTTCTTGGTCCAGTCTTATATCTATTATACACTCGTGATATACCGCAAGTAGAAGGCACTGAGCTAGCTACATTTGCCGACGACACTGCTATCTTGACAGTAGGTAAAACGGTCGAAGATACTACAGAAAAACTGCAAGAAGCTTTGAATAGAGTAAATGAATGGACAAAGATTTGGCGAATCGCACTCAACGAGACCAAATCTGTTCATGTAAATTTTACTTATAAAAAAATAAATAATTTGCCGATCTTTTCAAACTCGGTTCAAATCCCGTTTGCAAACGAGGCTAAGTATCTTGGAATGACACTTGATACAAAGCTGAAATGGAAAACGCACGTTAAGAAAAAACGCAAAGAACTAGATAACAAATATCGAGAAATGTATTGGTTACTTGGAAAATATTCCAAGCTTAATATGTATAACAAACTGCTTTTATATAAGCAAGTGCTAAAGCCTGTATGGACATATGGTATACAACTCTGGGGTTGTACCAAAATAAGTAATATTAAAATTTTACAAACTTTTGAAAACAAAGTGCTAAGAGGTATTGTAAATGCGCCATGGTATATCAGAAATAGCGATATCCACAGAGACCTTGGCATTAAAACAATCGAAGACGAAATTCAAACCTACGCGAGAAAGCATAGAAGTCGACTAGAAAGTCACGTAAATATTACAGTCCTCCAACTTTTGGAAGAAAGAAATTTACTGCGCCGTCTACAAAGAACCAAACCTTTAGACCTAGCGCGATAAGTAACCGCGTCTAAACTGCGGAGCTAGCAGGAACTTCCAATGGGAAGGTACCTGCAAAACGTCATTATTTCGCGAAACGAAAACTACTTGATAAGTCGAATACTTAGTTGTAGTAAAAATAAAAACAAGTCTGTTTTGAAGGGAGGTTTTTTAGTGGGTAAGAATCCCACACTACTATGAGCACGCGCTGTCGATCCTCATAGTGTCTTGTTGAAGATTTTCACCTACCCTCGGAAAAAAAAAAAAAAAAAAAAAAAAAAAAAAAAAATGTTTCATCAGCGCCGTAAAGTAGGACTGGGATGATCAAGGTCTTATATAGAGTCTCCTTAGTTGTTCGAGATAGGGCTTTACTGTTGAATTGCCTTATAAGCCCAAAAAAACAGCGATTGGCAAGAGTTATTCTTCGATTGATTTCTGCGCTGATCTTGTTTGTAGAATTTATAGCAGAGCCAAGGTAGACAAAGTCCCTTACTACCTCGAAGTTATAGCTGCCCACGGTGACGTTTTGTCCAATTCGTCGGTGTTGGTTTTCCCTTCTAGTTGACAGCATATACTTGGTTTTGCCCTCGTTTATCGCCAAACCCATTTTGGCCGCTTCCGCCTCAATGCTTGCAAACGCACCGGTGACAGCCCGCTGAGATCTTCCGATAATGTCTATATCGTCGGCGTATGCAAGCAGTTGTACAGACTTGTAATAGATTGTGCCTCCGGTGTTGGCTTGTGAGTTCCGCACAATCTGTTCAAGTACAGTATTGAAGAAGTCACATGACAGCGCGTCACCTTGTCTAAAACCTTTTTTGGCATCAAAGGTCTCGGTGAGGTCATTACCGACCTTGATGGAGCAGCGAGCGTTCTCCATCGTCAGCCTGCACAGACGGACATGTTTGGCAGGGATGTCAAAACTAGACATGGCTCTCTAAAGCTCTTCTCTATAGATGCTGTCATAGGCGGCCTTGAAATCGATAAAGAGGTGGTGAGTATCGATTTGGAATTCTTGGGTTTTCTCCAGGATCTGCCGAAGTGTGAAGATTTGATCGATGTTGGACTTTCCTGGCCTGAAACCGCACTGATAGGGTCCAATCAGGCTGTTCATAAAATGTTTCAGGCGTTCACACAATATCGCAGAAATGATCTTGTATGCGACGTTGAGGAGACTGATGCCACTATAATTGGCACAGCTGAGGGGGTCTCCTTGCTTGTGGATCGGGCAAACGATGCTGAGGTTCCATTCATCAGGCATACACTCGTCTGACCAAATCTTATAGATGAGTTGGTGTATGCACTCTACTAATTCATCACCAGCTGCCTTGAAAAGTTCGGCCGGTAAGCCGTCAGGTCCAGCAGCCTTGTTCGATTTTAGCTTGGATATTGCTATCCTCACTTCGTTTTGGTCAGGTGGACGGAAATTTTGACTATCATCGTCTATGTTGAATGGTTCATTCTGCCTGACAGCGGGATGTTGGTCTTCGTCGCCGTTATACAGTCTGCAGCACCGACTGTGATTCTACTACGAGGTTTCCATTTTCATCTCTACAGGTTTCTGTACGGGTATTACTTCTCGGACACGTTCTTTTTACCTTTTGGTAAAACTTCCATACATTGTTCCTGGAGTATAGACTCTCGATATTCTCAAACGCGCGCTTCTCATGCTCTTTCTTCTTCTTTTGGAGAAGCCGATGTTCTTCCCGTCTCTTTTGCTCGTAGAGCTCACGAGCAGCTCTCGTTTTCCTTTGCAGCGCCGCTTTATATGCCTCTTGTTTTGCTGCATGCACTCGCCGGCATTCTTCGTCAAACCAGGGGTTTCGCGGTGGTGGGCGAGCGAGACCCAGCACATCAGTCGCGGCGTTTCTGATGGCATGTTGGCAGCGTTGCCACTGGTCTTCAGTACTTGATGCTGGCGGCAAAGGGGTAATTGAGAGATTTCGGTATACGCGTTCAGCGAAGAGTCTGGCGGTCTCTTGCGATTGTAGCTTTTCGACGTTAAATTTTCTCACAGTGATTCTTCTTTGTTGCTCAGATTGGGATATCCGCATTCGTACCTTGGCTACAACAAGGTAGTGATCCGAGTCTATGTTGGCCGCTCGGAAGGTCCGGACATCCAGAATACTGGAGGCATGCCTTGCGTCGATCGCAATATGATCAATTTGGTTGATCGTTACATGATCATTGGACCGCCATATCTGCTTATGAATATCGAGATGAGGAAACCATGTGCTTGCTATGGTGACATTTCACTCCACAGCGAAATCAATTAGCCTTAGTCCGTTATCAGACGTGGTGTCGTGTAGGCTATGCTTACCGACTGCCCTACCAAAGACGTCCTCCTTTCCTATTTTGGCGTTAAAATCGCCCAATACGATTTTAACGCCGTATTTAGGACATTACTCATATGTCTTGTCGAGGAGCTCGTAGAAACACTCTTTGGTGGCAGGGTCCTTTTCTTCTGTGGGGGCATGAACACATATAAGGCTTATGTTAGCGAATTTAGCCTTGATCCGGATAGTCATAATACGCTCGCTCACGTGTCGGAAGCTTAAGACTTCTTGCCGAAGTCTGCCGCGTATGACAAATCCGCATCCGAATAAACGTTGCCTGTTGCCTCTGTAGCAATCACCGTAGTAGATGTCACAGTTTTTCATCCTCTTTTTGCCCGGCCCATCCCATCGCACTTCCTGGATGGCGGTAATATCTGCTTTATAGCAGTCTAGCGCCTCTGCTAGTTGTTCGGCTGCACGTGGTCTGTAAAGGGACAGAACATTCCACATACAGATCCGAAGGTCGTTGTACTTATTTCGTTTGCTGGGGTCGTCATTAGTTGAGTCATCCTTATCCGAGGCTTTTGGTTGTTTCGGAACCATGGATTTTTTACGTGGTAGGGAAGTTACCCGGACGGCACAACCCCCAACCTGGAGGGCCAGTTCCTTAATTATTCCCCTAGGACGAGGGGCCGGGTACACCGGTGCCAGTAGTCCACTACGGGAGTATGAGCGTTGCCGTTGGCCCATTAAGGGCTCCTCCGCCACCATCTCTATTCCAATGTCCTGACCAACATTGGAAATTCCTTACCCACCTGTGATCCGAATACGTCGAAGCAGCTCGCGCAAGGTATTCACTAAGTTCAACCTAACTGGATCTATAGACGCCACCGTTGACTCTGTCTAGGGAATTCGTCCGCTGCCGCCCGGAGCAGGAAGAAGTGCTCTAGTGAGAAAAGCACTCTTGCCCCCCTCTCTCATCTGCTGCCACCAAAAATCGACGTTCTATCCAATTCGTCGGTGTTGATTGTCCTTTCTTGTTGACAGCATATAGTTGGTTTGGTCCTCGGTTATCGCTAAACCCATTTTGGGCGCTTGTGATTCAGTGCTTGCAAACGCATCGGTGACAGCCCGCTGAGTTCTTCCGATTATGTAAATATCGTCGGCGTATGCAAGCAGTTGTACAGACTTTTGATAGTTTGTGCCTCTGGAGTTGACTTGTGAGTTCCGCACAATCTGTTCAAGTACAATTTTAAGAAGAAAAATGACAGTGCGTCACCTTGTCTAAATTCTTTTTGACATCAAAGTTCTCGGTGATGTCATTACCGACCTTGATGGAGCAGCGAGCGCTCTCCGCCGTCAGCCTGCACAGACGAACAAGTTTAGCAGGGATGTCAAAACTGGACATGGCTCTATAAAGCTCTTCTCTATAGATGCTGTCATAGGCGATAAAAAGATGGTAAGTATCGATTTGGAATTCTTGAGTTTTCTCCAGGATCTGCCGAGGTGTGAAGACTTAATCGATGTTGGACTTTCCTGGGCTGAAACCGCACTGATAGGGTCCAATCAGGCTGTTGATAAAAGGTTTCAGGCGTCCACACAATATCGCAGAAAAGATCTTGTATGCGATGTGGGCGCCGTGGCGTAAGTGGTTAGTGTGTCGGATCACTACGCATGAGGTTCCAAGTTCGAATCCTACAAAACACCAAAAAGTTTTTTCACGGTCCCACCTCTCGCGAGCGTCTGACAAACATCTGAGAGTATTGTTGTCACGAAAAAGCTTCTCAAATCGCCGTTCGGATTCGGCATTAAACTGTAGGTTCCTTCCATTCGTGTGAAAAATATAACGCGCACAACATGAGTGGTTGCGAGAAGCTAGGCCCTGGCACTTTAAAGAGCTGTTGCGCCAAATATTTGTATTTGATGTTGAGGAGACTGTTGCCTCTATAATTGTGGCAGTTGAGGGGGTCTCCTTTATTGTGGATCAGGCAAACGATGCTGAGATTCCATTCATCAGGCATACACTCGCTTGACCAAATCTTAGAGATGAGCTGGTGTATTCACTCTACCAATTCATCACCAGCTGCCTTAAAAAGTTCAAAGGCCATTCGATTAGAGTATAGAGAAATTTTACTGCAGGTGAAAGTACAATGGAAGGGATACCATTTTAATGATTTATCTCAAAGATATAACTGTCGAAGATTGGCGGAGACATGGACTAATTCCTTCAGATATCATATTCAAGGTTGATTGCGCCACGCTTATGGTACAGACCTTGGGCTGTTATTCCAGTTGAATTAATTATCCTGAATATGGGCCGATACTATTCGCGCTGCTAAGACCTTATAACATGACACTTAACTTGTGTGTGATATGCCAAGCAAGAAATGATGGCACGCTGTCAGCTATACGAGTATATATCACATACAAAGTCAATTCCAATCAACACATCTTACTCCCCTCAGCTTCTTCATCTAGCCTCGAGGATGTCTTATAAAATATTTGTCAACAATCTGCGCCCACAACTACAATCTGTTGAAGTTCAAAGGCGTCACACTATTTGTGCAACAAATAGTCAACAGCTCTCCTCCATATATTAGACTTATGTGACACTAGGCTGAAGTAATCTGATCTCCTGATGTGACCTGATTTTCTGTTTCTCCCTAATGCCAGACCTCTTTATTTATCCAGGCAGTGTGTTGTTTTTTCATTAACAAAACTTTGAGCAGAATACTTTGTACATCATATTGAACTAACTTATTTGATGAAAGTATCACAAGGATACTCTCAAGATACACTTAAGTGCTACTCAGGGGAAATGGCAATTTTCGTAAAGAGCTCTAAAACAAATTCAACCTCACATCTTGCCTCAAGGTCGACGACGAGTATGATGATGACGGCCTAAAGAATAGTCACTCTTTGGGAAAAGTACAAGTTACTATGTAAACATGACGGCGCACGAGGCGAACTAACAAAGCACAAACAAGTGTTGACGAATGGCGCAGAGTAACCTTAGAGGATAACAGGATAAAAGCATTTCACACCTTTTCAAAAGTGACAACATTATGGAATTAGAAATCTATTTGAGATTTTCGTTTGAACCGCATTTCGCCTATCACTTTTCGTAGGGACTCTGATCACTGGAAGGATGTATGCTATTCTATGGAACCCAATAAAGTGAAAATTTGCACTTACGTCGTGATTGGATTTCCCATGTTCAACGTTCAAATGTAGGTAAATTGTGTCCCGAAGGATAAATCATTTTTTTTCTTTACTTCTTCCTTCGGGCTTCTAAGAAGCCCTTATTCTAGATAGAGACACACCTCTTTGCATTTTGATGAGTAGATAACGCATGAAGAATTTAATGGGAAACTTTTTGCATGTTTAACATGTGAAACATGAACGACAGTTGTTTACCGAGAAAATGTATAAAAGCACGTTATGTAGAATCGTGTGGACTAAAAACCAACCAAGGACTGTAGTCTTGTGTTGTTCTTGTGTCAAAGTTTCTTAGTCACGGAGTATTACTGGTAGTATATATTTTATCACTTCATTGAGTTACTTTTCATGTCAAGGTACTTAGAAGTAGGTTGAATAGCGTTATATTGGGTTGAAAGATGAATTTTAAGTCGTTGCGCAGCAAGAGGAGTTCCAGAAATTGATTGCAAAGTTCGAGGTCAAGTCAGTCTAAAAGCTGAAGCACACATGGCTGCTTTTCTTTGAGAAGGTTACCCACCAGTTGCCTTAACTTTGTTTGGAAAGCTGCTAGACTTGCAGAATTTTTCTCTGCCTTACCACATGAGCAGTCAGATATTTGCAAGTGGGGGTAGGTTTAGGTTAGGTTTGGTTAAAGGGGTTAGCTGCATCGAATGGGTGCAGCCTGCACTCAGATTACAAAAGGATACTTCTGACGTGGAATCTCCTGGCTGTAGAACTAAAAAGAAAAAAAAAAAAAAGAAATAAAGTATCTAAAGTTCTGCGGTATTGAAGCGAAACGTTCCATGAATTTCAGGATGGTGGTTGCTGGCTTATCAGGCAGATCGTCCAGATGATTGAAGAGGAGCGTTTTTCTGGTATTGCAGATACTAGGGCGTTTGCAAAGGAAGTGTTCCGTATCCTCTTCAGTGTCTGCGTCTGCATTGCCGCAGCCTCTGCAAAGCTCATTTGTACTTTGCCGCATTCTTTCCAGTGGGCCGCCAATAGGTTGTGGCCAGTAATGATACCTTTGAGAAACGGCAAGTTTTGTCCTTGTCGTCTTTTCTCCAGATGCTTCTGGGGACACGGCACGATGGAAGTGCTCTACATCTTTCGTCTGCTAGTCGTTTAAAGTCAAGTGCTATTTTTGATTTAACAAATTCTACGAGAAGGAGTATTAAGTTCTGGACCATTGTCAGGTCCTGTTCTGATCCCTTTCTTGCCAGTTCGTCTGCCATCTCGTTCCTTGTAATTCCTTCGTGTCCTGGGACCCACCAGAGTGTTACATGGTGGCTATCGATGAGCGTTTTAAGCTTCTCGCGGCAGCGTTTTAATAGCTTTGATTTTATTACCTCCTGACTATCTACGTAAATGTCAATCTTTTTCTTGTAACAAGTTTCATGGATAGTTCTCACGCCGCCTCTTCTATCGCTAGGACTTCCGCTTGGAACTTCCGTGGCTCGGAAGTGTTAGGAATATTGCAATATCGGGTTCTGGTGAGTAGATACCTGAACCCACTCCTTCGTTTGTTTTCGACCCGTCAGTGAAGACTGAAATACTCTGCGGGTTGATGGCCCCACCCTCTGCCCTATGTTCCCATGATGGGATTACCATTTTGACGTTTAGCCTAAAGTTGGAGATGGCGGAAGATAGTCTATGGTGGCGTCTAGGTGAGCCCACCTTACAACAGTACGGTGACCCATGCGGCCCTTCCTCCATATGTTGGACTCTTTTAGGCGCAGGGCAGTCATCGCGGCTGATTGCTTAACGTATAAGTCTAGTGAAATCAGTGCGAGAATTGTTTCAAGTGGCTCGTTTTGTTTCTGATGGCACTAGTGGATGCTATAAAGCGTTGCCTGTTGCCTCTGTAGCAATCACCGTAGTAGATGTCACAGTTTTTCATCCTCTTTTTGCCCGGCCCATCCCATCGCACTTCCTGGATGGCGGTAATATCTGCTTTATAGCAGTCTAGCGCCTCTGCTAGTTGTTCAGCTGCACGTGGTCTGTAAAGGGACAGAACATTCCACATACAGATCCGAAGGTCGTTGTCCTTATTTCGTTTGCTGGGGTCGTCATTAGTTGAGTCATCCTTATCCGAGGCTTTTGGTTGTTTTGGAACCATGGATTTTTTACGTGGTAGGGAAGTAACCCGGACGGCACAACCCCCAACCTGGAGGGCCAGTTCCTTAATTATTCCCCTAGGACGAGGGGCCGGGTACACCGGTGCCAGTAGTCCACTATGGGCGTATGAGCGCGACCCTAGGCCCATTAAGGGCTCCTCCGCCACCATCTCTATTCCAATGTCCTGACCAACATTGGAAATTCCTTACCGACCTGTGATCCAAATACATCGAAGCAGCTCGCGCAAGGTATTCACTAAGTTCAACCTAACTGGAACTATAGACGCCACCGTTGACTCCGTCTAGGGAATTCGTCCGCTGCCGCCTGGAACAGGAATAAGTGATCTAGTGGGAAAGCACTCTTTCCCCCCTCTCTCGTCTGCTGCCCCAAGAGTCCTCCAAACGGGGTTGGTTACCCACTTCTTGGATTAAGGTACTAGGCACCCGGCTGTTACCACGTGGAGGTTGAGAGTAGGAGTTGGTAGGCCTCAGCTGAGTGAAAACGCTTGTGTTTTCATATGATCGCATGCACTACCGTTTGACCGCCTGGTATTTCGTTAGTTCCTGCTTTTTGTTAGTTCTCTGCTATTCGCCACTAGACAATGCACCCATATGTTAGAATGGGTTAGAATGGCAGTATACATCCAGTGGATGATGACAACTTTGGGTCCCCATTATCTCGCAAAAAATTTACTACATGCATAGAACGCAATGTACAAGGAGTTCCCTCTTGGGGCGTTCCTACACATTGAAGGGGCGTTCAACAACGTAAGCTCTGACGCAATCCTGAACAGTCTGCACAGAGCTCGTCCCAACAGCGGCCTCTGCAACTGGATTGCACAGATGCTTCAATCAAGAATTACTTCTTCAACTCAAGGACATGTAACCACCCGGAGAAGGCTCTGCAGAGGAACACACCAAGGTGGAGTTCTGTCCCCGCTAATATGGCTCCTTGTGGTGGATAAGATCTAAGTAATACTGAAGGAAAACGGCTTCAACGTGACGGTCTATGCGGACGATGTCGTTATGCTGGTTTCGGGAACATTTCCTCCAGTCCTAAGTGAAAGGCTCAACTTCGCACTACAACTAGTGGAGTCTCTCTCAAGTGTTGTGGGGTACACACGTAAAGAGAATAGCTTAACTTTTCCCATACCTAAGTAAACTTAAGTAAAAACTAACACACAATCTCTAAAAATATTATAGTATATTGAATTTAATATCGGGCATCTTTTACGACCGCTTAATACTCCATCATGTATTGTATCTGCAAGAAAAAAGTTGAAAGAAGTGACGCAAAGATAGAATGCTGTGACTGCAAGGTTAGGTTAGGTATGTGGGCTGGCAGGGAGCGACGCTCTCTGCCACACTCAGGTCAGCGATGACCCATTGTGGTACCCATGGGGGAAAAGTGATCCTTTACCCAATGAAACTAAAAACTACTCAGTCACTTACTTCATTTCTGCATACAAACCACCCTGATGATTTGATGAAGTTCAACATCTTTTCCGTTGAAACGCCGGAGAGTTCCTCGAGATCCTGGAAGAAGAATTTACCAAGGAACTTTTTCCTGGAATGTTGAAGACTCGGGCAGTGGCACAGGAAGTGGGTTGTGTCCTCAAAAACTTCCTCGTCACCACAGCCTCTGCAGAGTTCCTCCTCCGTCAGGCGTAGTTTCTTCAAGTGGTACCGCAGAGTGTTGTGTTCCGTGATGATGCCCACGAGGGTGGAAAGGGATTTCCTATCTTTACGGATGATTCTCTCGGTCTTTGCTTTGTCGAAAGATGGCCATAGCTTCCTAGTGATGGCGCAAGTTTCCATGGAGTTCCATCTTGTGTTCGCCTCCTCAGTGGCTTTATTCCCTGCAGCGAGCTTGAGTGTGCAAGGCGGGATACACACAGGGGGGTCAACTTATTCTGTTGGGGCTGCTGAGCCGATTCTCGCCAGCTCGTCGGCTTTCTCATTGCCTGGGATACCCTCGTGTACAGGAACCCAACAGAGCGATACCTTGTGCTGTGTTCCAAGAACCCTAAGCTCTTCTCGACAACACTTCACAAGCTTCGATTTAATTTCTATGGCAGTAATCGCTTTTATAGCTGCCTGGCTGTCGATAAAGATGGTGATACCTTCTGGTGGTATTGCCTTTATCGCAGACTCACGGGCGGCTGTTGCCACTGCTAAGACCTCTGCTTGGAAAACACTGCTGTGGTCTGGAAGTCGTATGGATATTGATACACCTAGAGGGTCGGAGAAGATACCTGATCTTACACCAGTGCTCATTTTTGAACCATCCGTGTAGATGGCTATAGATTCGGCATTAGGTATATGACCGCTTTTCCAATCTTCCCTGCTAGGGTAGGCGGTAGAGAAAGGCCTTGTAAAGTCTAAATATGGCGTCATGTAATCCGTTACGGGCATGAGGCCAAAGTAATCGAGTAGGATCATCGAGTGACCTGTCCTGCTTGGTTTCCAGTTCGCTGACTGACTTATTCTCATAGCATTAATGGCTGCTGATGTTCGTGTAAAGATGTCTAGCGGCAGCAGGTTGAGGATAGCCTCGAGTCCTGCGGTTGGGCTTGTCCTCATTGCACTGGTGATGTCAATGCACGCTAGTCTTTGAACTTTGGTGATTGCCTTTAAGTTGGCGCATTTGTTGACAGCTGGCCACCATACTAGATTGCCGTAAGTCAGTATGGGTCTAACTATAGCCGTATACGTCCATAGTATGATTTTGGGGGAGGGTCCCCAGGTTCTACCAAAAATTCTACTACATGCGTAAAAGGCTATTGTTGCTTTCTTGATTCTTTCCTCTATATTTAATATCCAGTTGAGCTTTTTGTCAAGTACAAGGCCCAGGTATTTTGCGCTATCGGATAATCTGAGTGGGATACCATCAACAGAAGGTGTACTGAACTCCGGTATTTTCCTCTTGTTCGTAAAAAGTACGAGTTCGGTTTTTTGGGGATTAACCTTTAGGCCGCAGCTCCTGGCCCATATGCTAAGAGTATTAAGAGCTCCGTCAAGTTGTTCGCTGAGGGTAGGCAGGAATTTACCTGTAGCAAGCAGCACGACGTCATCCGCGTACGCTGTAGCTCTGACCCCGCTGTACCTTAGTTGTTGTAGTACCTCATTAAGAACAATGACCCAGAGCAGTGGGGAGATTACCCCGCCTGAGGGGTACCCCTCGAGGCGTATGCTTCGAGCTTTGAACCCTTAAGTTCGGTGGTTATATGTCGTTCCTCGAGCATGCTAACAATCCAGTTAATTAGACTGATGTCGATGTCTAGGTTTCTTAGGGTTCTTTTAACCGCTTCGGTATTTACATTATTGAAGGCTCCTTCAATGTCCAAAAAAGCAGCTAGTGTGAACTCTTTATCCTTAAGTGATTTTTCTATAGAGCCGACAACATGATGTAGGGCAGTTTCCACACATTTACCCTTCGTGTATGCGTGTTGGGCTGGGGATAAGTCCCCCGGGCGTATTCTGCTACGTATGTAGATGTCGAGCAATCTTTCAAAAGCTTTCAGGATGAAAGAGGTAAGGCTAATTGGTCTGAAGTCCTTCGCGGTGGTGTGACTAGCCTTGCCCGCCTTGGGTATAAAAACCACCTTTACCTCCCTCCATGTTCTTGGTATGTAACATTGTTTAAGACTACTGGCAAATAGCTTTTTGAGAATTGGGGTAATGATTGGTGCAGTTTTTTGCAGCATGATCGGTATAATCCCATCAAGTCCTGGGGATTTAAAGGGGGAGAACGATGTCATTGCCCACTCTATTCTGTCCTCTGTTACCAAATCCGCAGGGGGTTCCGATTCGCTGTGATTGTTATTAGCACTGCTACATGGTACGGTAGTATACCCCGGAAAGTGCGTTTTAATAAGCAATTCAAGGGATTCCGAACAGGACTCGGTCCAGTTTCCTTCAGTGTTCTTTAGGGAACCTAGAGTCTTCGATTCTCTGGAGAGGATTTTCCTTAATCTGGCCCTTTCTGTTGTACCCTTAATCTCGTCGCAGAAGCGTTGCCACGACTGTCTTCTGGCTTTTTGCGTTGCGCTCTTGAAATTCCTCTGACTGGCTTTATATAGCTCCCAGTCAGAGTCAGCTCCCGTTGATTTCGCCAGGTTCAAGAGTTTCCTTGTTTTTCTCCTTATTCTGGCTAGTTCTTTGGTCCACCATGGGGGGGAGACTTTTGTCTTAGGTCTAGATACGGGACATGCCTTCTGGAAAACCTCTTTGAAGACAGCAATGATTTCCTCGGCTTTTCGGTCAATGTCCGCTGGCTCATGTAGGTAACATTCTTGTAGTAGATTCGCCTTCCTCCGCACCTCGTAACTGAAGGTAGTCCAGTCGGTCTTCCTTGGGTTTCTATGGGGTTTGGGAAAGTCGCATCTATCAATGAGATTAAATTCAATAAATCTGTGATCGGAATAGGATTCTATCTCCAAAGTATTCCAATTGTCTATAGAGAGGGTATTTGAGTTACTCGCTAGTGTAATGTCAATAACCTCCTGCCTGTTTCTAACTACGAAAGTGGGCTCAGAACCCCTATTGGCTACTAAAAGATTATGTTCGATAATAAATTCGAAAATCAACTCACCGCGTGGGTTTGTATCACCACTGCCCCATTGCGCGTGGTGTGCGTTCGCATCGCAGCCTAGTAGTAGGTCCCATCTCTCGATTTCCGCTTTCCTGGTTAAGGCGCGGGTGAGTTCGGATGGCGGTCCATCATTTCCGTCGTAAGGCATGTACACGGCTGAGATAATCAGTGGGGGGAGCCCCCTCCGGTCAAGCCTTACTACCGTCTGGTCTGAATTGCTGTAGGTAGATAGAAGAAATAAGTTAATGTGTTTCCTAGCTACGATACAAGTTCTGTACTTACGGTCCGCGTTTAGCGGTTCGCTGCTGTACAGTGCTAAATCTTTATGATTTAGCCCACTAATTTTGCCACGGGAGATCCATGGCTCTTGTACGAGAGCTATGTCTATGTTCCTTTCGCCTAGAAGATATATAAGATTGGCGCTAGCAGATATGCTGTGGTGCAGGTTTATTTGAATGAATTTCATGTTCTTCTTACCTTGTCACCCACCCCCCTTTCCTTCCTCTCTGTCCTATCCGTAAAGAGTCGGACTTTACACCGGGTGATACCAGTGCGAACTTTATTGTTGAACCTTCTTAGCATAGGCATTGATCTATGGTTGAGCAGGACCACGATCTCTGTGCCCTTTTCTGAGTGCTCGCCCATTTCAAGCACCTCCCAGTCGTCGCTAAGGAGCTCCGGGTTAGCCGCCGAATTAGCCTAATGGCATTACGCTTCCTATTTCTGAGCGTTGTTGTCCTCTTCTGTGCCCTAACCTCCCTAGTCTTTTCGGACGTGGATGATGTTCGGGCTAGCCCCAGGCCAAGTCCACCCGCGCTGTCTACTGTCGCGAAGCTACAGGTAGTAGAGTTTCCATTGTCAGCAGGGCTACATTCACCATCCGGCATGGGCGCTGACCGATTTTCCTCACGAGGCTGGCTGCGGCTTGCGCCCCGTTCGGATCGTCCGTCTTCGCCACCCCGACATCTAAATTGCTGCCCTCGGATGGTTTCTGTGGCTCTGCTGCAATGGGAGACTGCTCCGAGATTGCCAATGTGATCGCCTCAGGTCTAGACTGGCTACGGCTTATCGTAGACTTTGGCGGTCCCATCGGTTCTCTCACGCTCGGGATAGCTGCAGGGGTCTTTCCCATCGGTGAGCCCGTCAATGACGAGCGCTCTGATAAGGCCAACTCCTGCAGGTAGGCCCGTGCGTTGTGGAGTCTCTTCCTGCCTGGCTCTGAGAGCTCTTCCCACCTCTTAGTCCCTAGTCTCTTGACCGTCAACTTGCAGTTTTTTGCTCGTCGGGAGCTAGTTGACGCATTAGAGAGGGATGAGCTAGCGATGGAGCAAGCGCCATCTAGAAAGAGCCTTTCCAGGTTCAAGTCCATTGCTCCAACGCTTTCTTCATCCGAAATACGAAGCAGAGCTTCCTTCGTATCTCCTATCGTCCGGTCGATTTACACTCTTCGCTTTTTGAGTTATAGTATTGTTTTTAAGATTTGACATGTAGGGTCCCACGAGTAAGGGGGAAGAAGATGTCCGCCTGTACTCACCCCCTGTATACAGGTAAGGGGAATTAATTGAAACTGGAGGACCCCAAGGTATCCAGAGTTCACCGTTAGAAGACACCGTAACGTGGTGCCATTCATCCCATAGGCACGGTAGTTTACACCTGGGATTCCTGGTTTTTTCAAGTTTTCCTCTTTAGATCCGCCATATTCCGTTAACAACAGCGGCACCTCGTGTAGGGTGTGGCTCTGCACCACGTATGGACGGTCTTAGGGAAGAGAAACAACTTATTTCTAACCCTCTGGCCCCTTTGCCTGGAGACCTTACCGCCTGTGACTGCAAAAGTCGTTTTCATGGTGGTTGTGTTAAGATTTTACCCGTTGAGAACAAAAAAACCTGGAGATGCTCTAAGTGCACATCATTGCGGAGAAACTCTCTAACTGCAGAAAGTGTTGCTATCTCTGCTACTCATAAGAATTTAAGTGAAAAGCAAAATGTAAACAATTGCCAACAACAAATCAAAGAAAATGAAACAATTGATTTAAAACTAATACACAGTGAAATAATCGAACTGAAAAATCGCACCCTGAGATGACAAGTGTCGTAACTTCCAAAAAAAAGTTTTGATATAATTGCAAACAAAAATCAAATATTTGGCGCAACAGCTCTTGAAAGTGCCAGGGCCTAGCTTCTCGCAACCACTCATGTTGTGTGCGTTATATTTTTCACACGAATGGGAGGGACCTACAGTTTAGTGCCGTATCCGAACGGCGATTTGAGAAGCTTTTTCGTGACAACAATACTCTCGGATGTTTGTCAGACGCTCGCGAGAGGTGGGACCGTGAAAACACTTTTTGGTGTTTCCTGGGATTCGAACTTGGAACCTCATGCGTAGTGATCCGACATACTAACCACTTACGCCACGGCGCCCACAACAGTCTTTCTCTCAGAGGTTGTGCACTTTTTATAAACTGAAAAATTGTTGTTGGCTGAATAGCGCCTAAATGGTAAAAGAAATTAAGCTTCCAATGAAAAGACAGTTGATAATAATGAGAACCAATCAAAATTTCAAAATTATCATTTTGGAAGTTACGACGCTTGTCATCTCAGGGTGCGAAATGTCAACGAATACTTTTTATCTCGCATATCCGAACTAAAAAGTGAAAACTCCGAACTCAAATCTAAAATCAATGCTTTGCAAGACTATTGTTATGTTAAGAAAATTAAAAACACAAGAAAAGATAAACAAATCGGCGCTTCGAGTGCTTCGAGTGATAATTATTTTGATTATTTGAGGTTGGTTGATGCCCTAAAATTTGAGTTTTGGGAGCAGGTCTATGCAGAAAGTAACCCTTCATCAGCTTATGATGATTTTCTTAAAATTTTAAAATGGCATATTGATGATACTATCACAGTTCAGTCGCATCTTAAATCTAAGCTAAAATGACTGAGGCCTTGGATTACTTACTTAGATGGCGCTACAGTCCGGGGTGGACCTGGGCCTCAACCATCAAACCTCTCCAGCCAGCGCGGTTACGAGCCAGCTGCCTCCAGTTGCGCACGCCAAGTTGGTTGAGGTCCCCCTCCACTTGTTTGCGCCACCTACCGCAAGGTCGTCCTCTACTGCGTCGTCCATCCGGGGTGGATTCGAAGACTTTCTTAGCGGGAACGTTGGGCTCCATCCGCTCCAAATGACCCAGCCATCTTAGTCGCTGTATGTGAACTCTGCTGGCTAAGTCACTGTCCTTGTACAAGCCGTATAGTTCGGCATTGTACCTTCTCCTCCGCTCACCGTCTATGCAGACGGGACCAAAGATCGCTCGAAGAACTTTTCTCTCGAAATAACCAAGGGCATCTTCATCCTGTTTTGTCAAAGCCCATGCCTCTGCGCCATACAGCAGAACTGGGATGATTAATGTCTTATAAAGAGTTACCTTAGTAGTTCGAGATAGGGCTTTGTACTCAATTGCCGTCTTAGCCCATAGAAACAACGATTGGCAAGAGTAATTCTTCGTGTGATCCCCCTACTGATGTCATTTGCGGAGCTCACTATAGAGCCTAGGTAGACAAAATCCTTTACTACCTCAAAATTATATCTGTCTATTGTGGCGTTCTGTCCAAGACGCCGATGTTGGGTGTCCTTTTTTGTAGACAGCATATTTTTTGTTTTGCTTTCATTCAGTCATCGGCATAAGCGAGTAGTTGTACAGACTTGTAAAAGATTGTACCTCCGGTGTTGGCTTGTAAGTTTCGTACAATTCTTTCAAGTACTATGTTAAAGAGATCACATGATAGCGCGTCACCTTGTCTAAGACCTTTCCTGACATCGAATGGTTCGGTGATGTTCTTACCGACCTTGATGGAGCAGCGAGAGTTCTCCATCGTCATTCTGCACAAACGGACGAGCTTGGCGCGAATGCCAAGACTAGACATGGCTCTGTATAACTCGTCTCTATACACGCTATCATAGGCAATTTTGAAATCGATGAAGAGGTGGTGCGTATCGATTTTGTATTCATGGGTTTTTTCCAAGATCTGCCGTAGTGTGAATATTTGGTCAATGATGGACTTTCCCGGCCTAAAACCGCACTGATAAGGACCTATCAGGTTGTTGACGATCGGTATTAGGCGTTCACATTATACGGCAGACAGGATCTTATATGCGATGTTGAGGAGACTTATACCTCTGTAATTGGCGCAGTTTAGAGGGTCTCATTTCTTCAGGATCGGGCAAACGATGCTGAGGTTCCATTCATCGGGCATACTTTCGTCCGACCAGATTTTACAGATGAGCTGGTGCATGCTCCTTACCAACTCATCTCCTCCTGCCTTGAAAAGGCGGCAAGGCCGTCGGCTCCAGCAGCTTTGTTGGATTTGAGTTTAGATATCGCTATCCTCACTTCATTCTGATCGGGTTGACGGGAATCTTGACTCCCATCGTCACTGTTGAATGGCACATTCTGCCTGACAGTGGAATATTGGTTATCATCGCCGTTTAACAGTCTGCAAAATTGTTCCTTCCATATCCTCAGCACCGACTGCGATTCCACTACTATATTACTATTTTCGTCCCTGCAGGTTCTGGCTTTGAAACACTGGCATGTTCTTTTTACCTTTTGGTAAAATTTTCAAACATCATTCCTGCAATAAAGTCTCCCAATCTCCTCGATCGAGCGCTTCTCATGTTCTTTTTTCTTCTTTCTGAGAAGTCGATGTTTCTCTTTTCTCCTGCGCACGTAGAGCTCGTAACCGCTCTATGCAGCGCCGCTTTGTACGCCTCTTGTTTTGCTGCATGTGCTTGCCGGCATTCCTCATCAAACCAAGGGTTGCGTTGTGGTGGCCGAGAGAAACCCAGTACATCAGAGGCGGCATCTCTGATGGCTTGTTGGCAACGCTGCCACTGGTCTTCCGCATTTGCTGCTAGCTTAGGACTTAGATTAAGATTAAGAGAAACTCGATCGGCAAATGCTCTGGAGGTCTCTTGCGATTGTAGCCGCCCGAAGTCAAATTTCCTCACAGTATTTCGTTGATTTTGCTCCGTTCTGGATATCCGCATCCGTACCTCGGCTACAACTAGGTAGTGATCCGAGTCCACGTTGGCTCCTCGGAAAGTCCGGACACCCAGAATACTGGAAGAGTGCCTTGCGTCGATTCCAATGTGATCGATTTGGTTGACAGTTTTTCGATCAAAGGAGAGCCATGTTCCTTTGTGAATATCGAGACGTGGGAACCGCGTACTAGCTACAACAAAGTTTCGCCCCGCCGCAAAGTCGATTAGCCCGAGTCCGTTGCCGGATGTGATATCGTACAGACCACTCTACTAAAGAAGTCCTCTCTTCCCAGCTTTGCGTTAAAATCACTTAGGATAATTTTAACGTCGTGGCAAGGGCATTGCTCATATGTCTTGTCCAAGAGCTGGTAGAAGTCATCCTTTTTCGCGTCGTCCTTCTCCTCGTGAGGGGCGTGAACGCATATTAGGCTTATGTTGGCAAATTTAGCCTTGATACGGATAGTCATAAGGCGCTCGTTCACATGCCGGAAACTCAAGACTTCTTGCCTAAGCTGCCTCTAATGACAAATCCGCACCCGAATAGACGCTGTCCTTGTTGTCTGTAGCAATCGCCGTAGTAGATTTCGCAGTTTTTCATACTCCTTTTGCCCGGTCCATCCCATCGCACTTCTTGGATGGCGGTAATGTCTGCTTTGAGATACTCTAGGGCCTCCGCAAGTTGTTCGGCTGCACGTGGCTTGTAGAGGGACCTAACATTCCACGTGCAGACACGAAGATCGTTGTCCTTTTTATACTTGCTTTGGTCGTCAACAATAGAATCATCCGTATCCGAGGCTGTTGGTTGCTTCGTACTCGAAAGTTTTTTACGTGGTAGGAAAGTTAACCCGACGGCACAACCCCCAACCTGGAGGACCAGATCCTTTTTTTTGCAACCCCTAGGACGAGGGGCCGGATACACTGATGTCAGTAACCCACTTCGGGGATATGAGCGATGCCGTTGGCCCATTAAGAGTTCATCCGCCAGCATCCCTTTTTCAATACCCTGACGTAGTATTGAAAATCCTTACAGACCTCAGCTCCAAATATGTTGAAGTAGCTCCGGTAAGGTATCCGCTGGTCTGTAGACGTCACCGTTGATTGCATCGAGAGAATTCATCCGCCGCACGTCCTCCTTCTAAGGAGCTCTTGCTAGATTTCTGAGACGCATATTTCAGCCGATCAGGTCAACAAGAGATGCCTCGTCTGGTTAGACATATGCGCGCTGAAGTTCACCTAGATGTGCTTACGCAAGTCTGAGTGTTCAGCTACACATATATCGTCAGACTCAGCATACACTATCAGATAGTTATCCAGTGGGCACCACGGGGAGGTGATGAAGCGATTTTGCCACGCCGAGAGGCCTTGGATTGGAATTGGAGGCGATTTATTTCGCTTCGTAAAAAGTGTCAAAAGAAACCCCAAAGCATTAATCTAAAGCAATATTATCATGAAATGAACCATAGAGTTAAAAGGAAGATAGCTATTAGTCGCGACAAGTTTTATTCGGCTAGATTTAAGAACTACAAGGGGAATGTAAAAGAGGAATGGAAAGTTGTTAACAGTATTCTAAACAATGAAAAAATAGAGATAGCATTTGTGAAATTGAAGTAGACAATTCGTTAGTCCACAATCCCATGATCATTGCAAATAGCTACTATTTAATAGCTACTTCGCATCTGTTGCAACTAATTCCAAACCTAATCCTTCTCAAACCGATTGCAGTTGTAATTTATATCCGGACATAATTGATGATGTTTTTCACGTTCACGTGTTTTTCAACCTTTTTCACCACTTCAATTGTATAAACGTATAATGAATCTTAACAATAAAAACTGTTGTACTTCTGATGGTATAACTACTTGTCTTGTAAAACGTATTGCCGTTTACATTGTTGATGTATTGTGTTATATATTTAATATGAATGTTAATTGTGGTACTTTCCCTTCAGCGTTAAAAGTTGCAGAAGTCATTCCTCTATATAAAAAAGGTTGTCGAAGATCAATAAGTCAATATCGACCAATATCATTACTTCCAACGTTCTCCAAGATATTTGAAAAAATAATGAAAGACCGTATTTTGTCGTTTGTAAACAAAAACAATTTTTTGTGTTATCAACAGTTTGGTAAGAAGAGAAGGTAAATCTACAGAAGATGCCATTTTAAAATTATGTTGTGAGATATGCGATGGCTTAAATAACAACAATAGTCCTATAGCATTATTTATTGACATGACTAAAGCTTTTGATTTGGTTAATCATGCAATTCTTTTAGATAAACTCTATAAAGCTGGATTCAGGGGTTCAATATATAATTGGCTTAACTCTTATTTATCCGGAAGACTTCAAAGAGTAAAACTTAATGGAGTTTTTAGTAATGAGTTGGAGTTGCGGATTGGTGTACCTCAAGGTTCCGTTCTGGGCCCCATTCTATTTCTGATTTATATAAACTCCATTTTCAAACAAAATTTTAATAGAAATGTTACTGGCTTTGCTTATGATATGGCATTTACCTACATAAACAAATCCTTATATGAATCTGCTGTACATATAGAGACCGGCGTTCAGTTGTTAAGACAATGGTTCGCAAAACATGAGCTTATAGTAAGCGAGTGAGTACAACAAACACCATTACTAACATAACATACATACATAGATTAAAAATACCAAAAGAAATAAAAAAAACCCCGCAATAAGAGAAATACTTACAACGTATACACATACCTGCCCCCTCCAAACACTAATACATTCTATCGGTTGTCTACATACGTCTGTTTCGTCTAAATACAAAAGTAAAGCTCCGCCATTCAAAACAATAACCACCTAAAAGCTCCAGTTCCTGCAACTGATCCAACAACCATCATCGAATACTACACCCACATCGTATACACCTCCTACTGGTACTACCACTTTTAAAGCTAAGCCGATCAAAGCTTTATTAAGTTTAATTGATTGCGATCTGGTATAATTGGTTTAGACCAAAAATGCCTTTGTCACATTCTCCAATAAAGAATCAATCAATGTCGAAAGCCTTATCTAATACCACAACCACATCTGAGCAAATGCAACAATCAAGCATAACCCCTAACAGTGGCACAACGAACAATAAGTCAAACCCCAAACGATCATTGAAAGCTACCTCACCAAACTCTGAAACATCATCACCTTTCAAAAAACCCTGTTCTTCTGCAGAAAAAATCCCCGAAATTCAAATGGATATTTTGATACGGAAATTGGACGGACTTCTGGATGAAAAGCTAAAAAATATTGCAACCAAAGATGACATCAATGGTATTAGAAAAGAAGTAAATGCGTTACAGGAGGAAAATAAACTGCTAAGAAGTGAAATAGAAAAATTGAAGGAAGGTGAAAAGATGCTTCATAGAAAAGTGGAAGAAGCAGAGAGGTTGTCGAAGAGGTTGAATGTTGTCGTCAACGGTTTGAATGCGTCAACCACTGACGAAGCCAAACAACAGTTTCAGCAAGTCTGCAACTCAACGCTTGATAAAATTGTAACACCAAAAAGCGCCAAAAAAATTGGATCAGCAAATCACAGGGCTCCAGTCTACATTTTTGAACTCGACAATGTAAGCGAAGTTAGCTCAGTGTTATCATCAACACACAGTCTTAAAAACACCGGCATTTTCATCAACAGAGACCTAACGTACAGCGAAAGGAAAGAGAGTTTCCACCTTCGGCAGATAAAGAAATATCTACTCCAAGTAGACGCCAGCCTAAACATCGGGATAAAACGTTGGACGCTCGAGCTCAACCAACGCCGCTACAAATGCAATGCAGAAGGGGTAATAACTGCTTTCATTGAAGGAGATAAAGTATTTATTACAAACCTGCATCACAAAACCAACTCCAACTACATTATTATTACGAATCAGCACAGCGGTCAAGGTTTAGCTGCAAGGAATTCTTCCAACAACTCCCATTAACAATTAAATGCCTGTCAGGTTCTCTCATATAATATAGCAGGACTTGTTAATAAAACATTGTTATGTAATTTTTTTAAATATATCTGTAGTTTTGAAATATTCTTTTTGTATGAAACCTTTGTAATATCTGAAAACATAATGAAAGATGAAAAATTCTTTAGCGGGTACGAATTAGAGTGGATTCCAGCACCGAAAATACCAAGTCGTGGAAGAGCAAGCGGCGGATGCGTATTCGGGTATAAAAAGTGCATAAAGTCATGCTACCAACTCAACTTCACCAGGCACAATGATATCATAACTCTAAAAGGACATTTCGCAGGATCTGTTCTCAACATCGTACCGGCTTACATTAATTGCAACCACTGGAGAAATGATTTTGAAAAACTCAAGAAATTTTTCGATGAAACGGATCCAGGTAATTTAATCTTAGTCGGAGACCTGAACGTGAGGACTGGTACAAAGGGATCTGTCGATGTCCAACTTGCATGTGGACAATTGATCACCGATACAAGGAACTCGAAAGATACCATTACCGATAGTAATTGTAATATGGTTACTGATTTTGTGGAAGAGATTGGAGCGTTCATTCTGAATGGTAGAGGCTATGGCGACAAGTCTGGCGAGTATACATTCGTGAGCAGCAGGGGCTCTTCTGTTATTGACTATTGTTGCCCTTTGTACGGAGCAGTTGATGTGATTAAAGAATTTGAAATAGGATGTGAAACGTTCTCTGATCATATGCCTCTGATAGTGAGACTTAAGACTGTTGAGAGCAGAACTAGACATTCGTCCATACATCTTCTGCCACGCCTAAAGTGGGTTGAAAATAAACGCTTGATCTACGCCCACAAACTTGATTTAGCCTTACTACAAAGAATAATGGCACCCACTGACTCAGTGGAAGCGCGATGTCTTGCTATAAAGGAATGTGTGTACGCGGCAAATGGAACCACTAACCAACAGAATATATATTTTGAGCCCAAAAAATCTTTGTTCGATCTGGCATGCCACGTTGCAAGAAAAAACGCCTTCAAATTCTTAAAAAACTTCAGAAGGTATAACCTTGTGATTTTCAGAAAAAAATACCAGGAGATGAACAAGAAGTACAAGACTTTGTGTCATTCTAAGCAGCGTGAGTATTATGCGAATATCATACATCGACTTTCAACAGTAACATCAACCAAAGATTGGTGGAAGCTAGCCAAATCAATACGCAGCAGCGCTCCTCGTACAATGACTGATATCACAGCTTTTGATTTTATGGTTTATTTTCAAAGTCTACTTACCCATACGTTGCCGATAGATACATCACTCCCATTAGCTGCTGTAATACGTATTACCCCCTTGACCGAGAAATCGAGATGGACGAAATCTTGTTGACTATTGCGTCAGGAAAAGATAACAAGGCTCCAGGGATCGATGGGATACCCTACGATTTTTATAAAAATGGCACTTCAAGTTTGGTTGCTGAAATTCATCGCCTACTAAGTGATATACTTAGAACAGAGACTATGCCCGCCTCCTTTAAAAAGTCAATAATATTCCCCTTATTGAAAAAAGGGGATCCTAATGTTGTAGGTAACTATCGAGGTTTGTCGTTTTTGGACACCATCTACAAAATATTTACAACTGTACTTATGAATAGTCTAAATACATGGATAGAAGAAAATCACATTCTTAATGAATTTCAAGCAGCATATAGACACAATTATTCTACCGTAGACCAAATTTACAACATCTCCTGCCTTATTCAGATTCAATTGTGCCGAAAGAAAAAGTTGTATGTGTTTTTCGTCGATTTAAAAGCTGCATTTGATAATATCAATAGAGAAGCCCTGTTTTATAAACTGTCGATTTTAGGAATCTCCTCAAAGGTGATATCTATCATAAAGGCTCTATACCATAACACCGAAGCAACAGTTTGGAATGGAAAAAGTATGAGCGACTTTTTCCCCATTAACAAGGGCGTAAAGCAGGGATGCGTTCTAAGTGCTTTGCTCTTCATTCTTTTTTTTGAACGATCTCCACTCCGAACTTCCAGGCGGAATAACCATTGAAGATCTGATGATAAAGGTTTTACTATATGCTGACGACATAGCAATACTTTCTGACAGCGCTGCTTCCTTACAAACCATGATTAATAGCTTCACCAACTACTGCCACAAATGGAATTTAATAGTAAATCTGACTAAGTCAAAAATAGTCATTTTCAGAAACGGAGGTCGCAGAAGGGCAGATGAGAAATGGTTTTTCAACGGCACTGAAATAAATGTTACGAACAAATACAAATACTTGGGAGTAACTCTTAAGTACAACATGTCTTGGTCGGAACATCTATACCAAAGACTCGCAATGTCCACAAACTCAATAAACGCCACATGGTCCAATCTCATCAAAAACAAAAATATCCTCCATTCAGCAAAATGTAAAATATACGAAGCCGCTGCGAAGTCAATAATGAATTACTGTGCTCAAGTGTGGGGGTATTCCGAACACATCCAAGTCGAAAAACTTCAGCGCTTCTTCATAAAAAGATGCTTCCTTCTCCCAACCAACACACCCAACTATGTCCTTAATATAGAAACAGGCCTCCCTAAAGCGTTCCTTACAACTCTAAAACTGCATTTCGGATATATTCGGAGAGTCGCTGAGCTCCCTCAAAATAGACTGCCACGTAAATTGACGGATATAATAACAAGCCATAAAATCTATTGGGCCAAGGAATGGTCTGCGCTTTTCCAGGGAACTGGTATCGAATTCAATTGGACTTTGAAGTCTGAATGGAACAGAGTACACAATACACTTCTCATTAAACTTAAGGAAAACCACTGGGCGGAATTCACCAACCGTGCACTTCAGTCACAGTTTCATGACGAGTACTGCAATGTATCATACGCTGATATTCCCAACTACTTTGAAGACACCAATCCCCGCGATATGATCAGCCTCATTTTGAAGTCCCGGTGCGGGCTACTCAATCTAAATGCCAGGGCCTTTAAGAGCGATACAGTTGGTATATGTACAATCTGCAACCTTGATGCAACCGAAAATACATTCCACTTCGTAAGTGTATGCCCTATGTTCAAATCATACAGGAGACAATTTCTTGGTAGTAATGAACTCGACCGCATTCAATTCCTTAGGATTCTAAATGGAAAAAATTACCTCCAGTTATACAATTTCCTGAAAAACGCTCTCAAGTACCGTACCTTGTTAATTAATGAATACCTTTAAATAATTCTCACTAAGCTTAAAGTAATAAAATAGAACCGCTTTAACCTGACAGGCAACTTTTAAAGTTATTGTCATGTATTTAATTTTTGAATTAATTTCAATACTGTTTTTATAAAAACTTTATGAAGAAAATAAAATTATTTTATCTATCTTATCTATCTATCCAGTAAGCGAAAAAACTAAGCTTAGGATCAAATTTGGTTGATATAAATGTTATTTTTCACTCCGCTGCGTGTTCATAACTTTCAATGTCCGTTCATAACTGTGGTAAAGTCAATTTCTGTAGGGATGTTCCATGTTGTGCTAATTGTTTTAAGATAGAATCTGTTTTAAGTATCTAGGTGTATCAATAGACAAAAACTTGAATTGAAAAACTCATGCATCTGACTTAAAGAAGTATATGATATATTTTTTTGATATTTTGACATTTATTGGATAAGGTATAATTTCACATTAAGATTAATCTTATATTCTGTGATTGGCTTAAGGAAAACAATTTAAGATACATACAATAATCGGTATTTACTTATAAATTAATTTCAGTTTCGAGTTTGCAAATTTTAGAAGAGGAAAAATTAGATTCAAATTATCGTATAAATTTCTAAGTTTACAATATTTAATGCTCAAAAATTTAGCAAGTCTTATCATCTAATCTTATGCAATCCTAGCGAAGTATTTAAAAAGACCAGTTTTAAATATGTTTGCGTTTGTGATTCTCCTAAGGTGTGCGGGTAATGAGTTCCACTGGCGTGTGGCATGGATAAAAAATGTACGTTCGGATTGTAAACAGGTAAACCTCGGTTGTATTAAAACGGTTGTTCTTTGGGAGTGAGAACGATTAAGCCTGTTGTACAAATAGTCAGGTTGATGTAATTGCATGATGCCATAAAGTAATATAAGGGATCTAAATGTAACTAGATCATCAAATCTCAAGCCTGTTATTTGCTTGGAGTAAGCAAATATATATAGGAAGTTCATTCACATACAAGGAGAACAATAGTGGGCTAAGGACAGAACTCTGGGGTACACCTGCTGTTATCTTAAGGAACGAAGACAATCTATCGCCCACTGCCACACATTGCTGACGGGCAGTTAAGTAGGAGTACAATAGTCTTACTGCAGATTTAGAGGGTCCAAAGTTATTTGACAGCTTTTTGCAGAGTACAACGTGGTCTACAGTGTCAAATGCTTTAGAGAAATCAAGCAGTGTTAAAAATGTACAACATCTATTATCCATAGCTTTACGAATGTAATCGACAACAAGCAACAAGGCAGTTTTGCAACTTCTTTTTCAACGAAAATCAGACTGGGCGGAGCTTAAAAGATTATTCGTAGAAAGGTTCCCTTGTAGTTGCTTAAGCATTGATTTTTCGAACACTTTCGATAAGAACGGCAAGATGGATATAGGTCGGTATTCTGTGTTTACCCCATTTTGGGATTTAGGTGCTTTGAACTCTACTGCGAAGGCATAACACTGGCAGTAGCTTAGTCATGTGGCTGGAAAAATTGTTCGCTCTGTTGATGATGATTTGCCATTGACATCGATTATCGGGAAAAAAGTACTGTGAATCAGAAGCAATAACAGTAATAACAAAAATCTCCCCAGTTATCTGGACGCCACCCCCGGAGAATAGCTGAAGCATAAACAACTGAGCTTCATGAACCACTACACCAAAATCTTTCTCTCTCTCTCTCTATTCATCCTGTCTAACACCCGCACAGTGTGTAAACATGTTAAAGGTATTCATAACCCTTTGAGTGCGCGCAAATTATAAAAAAAAAAGGTATTGCAAGTATTTTGGCTTTTTTCATAAAAGAGGGTACTCGCGAGTAGTAAGTATGTTGTTGAATATATAGGTGATGTATTTCAAAATACTCGGAAGGAGAAGCTTCAAAAACTTAGGGTTAATGTCATCCAATCCTGTAGCATTTGACTTGACAGATAGAATTGCCTCAACTATGTCTTCATCCGTTAGATTTTCGAATCTAAAGTTTTGTTCATCATCATCATGATCTGTTCCTATTTGCCAAGATACTTGAGATTCAGAGTTAGAAGATTCCTTTAATGGTACTCCAACAGAGACAAACTACGTGTTAAGCATATCGCAATCTACATCGCCAGCTACTTCGTTTTGCTGTTTCCCATTCCCTAGTTTACGTAACTTTTTCCAAATATCTTTCCCGGACCGATTGCTAGGGCAGAGAAAAGTCTCGTAGTAGGCTTGCTTCGCATTTTGGATACGAAAAACAAGAAAATTACGTAATGATCGATATATTTCATAAAGCTCCTGTAGTTTATAACGTTTCCAACGAGTATATGCGCCATCCCGTTGTTGGATTAAATTAAGAATTTGATTGCTAAACCAAGGAGGAGAACTAGATTTTATAATTTTTGATTTTAACGGAACGTATTGATCGAAGAGCATTTTAATGTTGTGTTGCAAAAAAGCTACTTGTTGCTCAACCGAAGACATAAAGTAAATTTGCTCCCAATCGACATTACTAATGTCGGTTACTAAATTTTCGTAGTTTATATTTTTTAAATTTCTAAAAATAACTAGATTCTGTTCTTCACCTATTGGTATGTCATACGTCAAAAATATAAGATCATGCTTTGAAAAACCTGGGGCTGATAACTGATTGTAGAATATGTTGTGCGCGACACGTAAAATATTTTTGTTGCAACCACATTGTTCTAAGAAACTTCTTTCAACAATTTACTATGCTCTTGTTCACTTAAAGCTACAGTACGGTTTAACAAGTTGGGGAGGGGCTTATAGTTATACCATAGAACCACTGCAAAAAGCACAAAAGCATATTGTCAGAATTATTTCTTAGAAGAAGAGATTGACAAGTAGTTGGCCATTATTTTACAATCTCCGTATTTTGCCTTTAAAGCATCTGTATGTTTATAAAGTACTTAAAGTGTTCTTCATGTGCAGCGGATACAGCGTAATTCTTAGGAATTCAAATATATACGGCTTAAGAGTAAATTCTCAACACCTAGCAAGGATACCGCATTCCAATAAAATTCAATTTTCCAACTTTTATACTGTGTCAGCACCTACATTATTCAATCGATTACCATACACAATTCGAGTAATTGAAATACAAAACTTATTTTTAAATAAAGTCAAAAAATGGCTATTTACAATGGATAGTTCCGAAGTCAAAAATATTTTTACTAACATAGTTTAACATGTTTTCGCTTCTATTTTTCCATTTCATTTATTTATTTTTCTTCTTTTATTTATTTTCTTATCTTATTTATTCCTTTTTGTTATTTACTTTCTTATGTTATTTATTTACTTATTATTTTTCTTTCGCTGTTCTTTATTTGTTAAATTAATTGTATACTTCAATGTTTTCATGAACTTGTATTCCTTGTATAAACCCACAACCAATGTGGGTCATTCGCCCCTAGTCTTTATAAGGCTATAGAATGAAACCTATTATTTTATTCCTCAATTAATTAATTATGCTATATGTAATAATACATCACTCTTGGCAATCAAATTTAATAAAAAACAAAAAACACCTGGGTCAGCATCAAAGGGCTATGAGTGAACCCTTCAAAGACGGAGGTAGTTCTTTTCATTAAGAAGAGATCAATTCCTACCTTCAGACCCCCAAATATCGGTGGCATTGAACTAAGTCTCTCAAGTTCAGCTCGATATCTGGGCGTATTCCAAACTGAACTGGAAGGAAAATATTGCCTAAAAGCAAGCGTAGCTTTCTGTTCCTGCGAAAAGGCATTCAGTAATACATGGGGCTTCAAACCAGCTGTGGTGAACTGGATATACACGGCGGTTGTCAGACCCATTCTCACATATGGTTCACTTCGTTCTAGTTCGTTGTTGGGGTAACACGTTCAGAGAATTGTCTCCAATAAGTGAAGTGAAGTATTCAATTCCTTAAATCTTTATCTACATACATTCACATTGTAATTAAAAATGAAGTGTGGTACTTGTAATTCCAAAGTGGAAAGAAGCGATTTAAAAATCAAGTGTTCGAATTGCAATGTCTATTATCATGCAAATTGCGCCAAGTTGGTTAAAAGAGACGTTGAATTTTTTGAAAAGAGCAGCCAGAGCTATAAATGTAAGGGCTTGTCTCTCAGCGAAGAAAATCTATCTTAGGTGATCACTCTCCCATTACTCCCGCTCATGCATTCTCTAATTCATCTCAGAATGCAATTGCTGTAAACAACACACCAGACGTAGATACTGCAAGTGCTTGCACTCGGCCCAGCACATCGGCGTCATTATCATCATCTTCTTCTCAGCACTCAAATGCTTCTACTGTTGCCACCGTTACGCTAGAAACGCTGCTTTGTGAGATCATCAAACTCCAGAAGTTAAATGCTGATGCACTCGCGAAAATACAGTACTTAGAACAGTGCAACACGTCTCTTACTCGGAAGGTCGATATACTCGTGGTGAGATTAAACTTTTTGGAGCAGAAGGAGAAACAGTGTGTGGTGGACATCGTTGGTTTGCCTAGTGTTAACAATGTTAACGTCACAGAGAGAGTGGTCAAACTTTTTAACGATGGTGTTGGAGAGCAGATCGACTCTGTTGACATCGAGCAATGCTACATAAAGAATATGAAAGGAAAAGAGAATGATAACAAGAAAGTGGTGTGTGTTAAATTTTCTTCGTTGTCACGGAAAGAGAAAATTTTTGAGTAAAATGCGCTCGCAAAAAATTAAATTGCACTCAAATATTTTCGAAGATCAATGCAGCAACACCGGCAACAACAACAACATCAATAATAGAATTTTCATCAATGATTCCCTCACCTTCTACACTCGTTCTCTTTTGGATAAGGCGAAGCAGCTGAAGGATGACAACAAATTTAAGTTCGTTTGGGTGAGAAATGCATCTGTACTAGTCAGGAAAAAAGAAGGCGATAAAGTTCATAAAATTGTTAGTCTTGGGGACTTTTCTAAAATTTGATTTTCTTTTTAATATTGCACAATAATGTCCAATTTATTAAATGCTTCTTATAGTCCTCATAGTGATTTGTATGCATATACCTCAAAATGTTTATGTATAGAACATCAAAACTTAGAATATCTTTCAGGGTTTCAAATAATTCATCAAAATATCAGAAGCCTAAGAAAAATGTTGATTCGTTTTACTCGCATCTTGCTACTTTAGCTCATTTGCCAGACTTTATTTTTCTCTCCGAAATATAGATCTATAGTTTAGAGATTCCTAACTTTTGTATACCTAACTACACTTTTGCAGCTACCTGCAATGATTCTTATTCTTCGGGGGGTATCGCGTTTTTTTTCGAAGTGATATGAGATGTAATATAAGTAACTTTAATTTAGTTAGTGCTGACGTGATAAGTGTAGATTGCGAAATCTCAGGTACTCGGTTTGCTTTATTGGAATTTATAGATTGCATAAATGTTCAGTCAATGTGTTTCTGGATGAATTTTCTGTATTTCTTAATAATCAAACTTGCAAAAACATGGTTCTGGTAGGTGATTTTAATATAAATTTGCTATCGAATTCGATAAGTGTAGATACATTTCTATCAACTTTTTCATCTTTTGGGTTCGAATCATTATTATCCCAATCTACCCGCATTGCCCATAATTCTACCTCATGTTTGGATCATATATTTATTCGGCTGCATAGGAACAACCGCATTACCTATAGATCTGCAGTATATGACCTTAAGATCATTCTCTAACAACTATTCAGTTTGGTTTAAGTGTCCCGAAATCTGAGCAGTTTAATATCTCTGACTTTCAGAAAGTTGATTTTGTGGCTTTACGAAGAGCATTGACTTTCGAGACTTGGGATGATGTTTACATTGCGGATGACCCATCCGCTGCCTTCGATATATTCCTGTCCAAGCTCCAACTTCATATCGCTAATTGTAGTCAAAAAATTAAGCAAAAGGGTTCACAAATTAAAATCCCTCAAGCCTTGGATGAATCTACGTTTGCTGGAAAAAATCTCAAAGAAAAATCAACTTCGTGTTCATCTTGCCAAACATCCAAACAATACTAGGCTCAAAAGGCATTACAACAAGCTATGGCATGAACTAAGAAGCGAGATCCCTTTTTGTAGAGATGCTTATTTTAAAAGAAAATTAGTTCAACACACCGGGAACTCTAAAAAAGAATGGGAAGTGGTTAATGAAAGTTTGAATAGGAAGAAATCAAACGCTGATATTTCAATAATCCAGAGCAATGTAAATGTGTCTGAACCTTTAGATATTGCTAACCTTTTCAATGATTTCTTTACTAACTTAACCACTTCCGCTCATGATCTTCCGGTGCATATTAACTCCACATGCCAATGCGATAACACACTCAAGCGGGAGCACCTACAAACAATAAGCTTTTCCTTTGAACAGTTTACCTCACTGGAAGTGCATAAAATCATAATGGTCACTCAAAACGTCAAATTCATCCTCCTGCGATTGTATTTCGAGTAGGCTTTTGAAAAATATATCTTTTCTTATTGCTGATATACTATGCTATGTTTTCAACTTAAGTATTCAAAAGGGTATTTTTCCTGATTCGCTTAAGACTGCAATAGTAATTCCATTACACAAAAAGGGGGATACTACACTTTTAAATAATTACCGCCCCATTTCTCTGCTGTCCGTTTTTTCTAAGGTTTTGGAACGAGGTTTTAAAACCAGGATGTTATCGTTCTTAGATAAAACGCATTTTTTCAGTGAATATCAGTATGTATTTAGACGAGGTAAATCTACGGAAGACGCCTTGCTAAACCTGTGTGGCGAACTATACAGCAGTGTAAATGTAAATGAATCTCCTGTCGCTCTATTTATCGATATTACTAAAGCTTTCGATATGGTGGATCATGCTCTTTTACTCAATAAGTTGTACAATGCAGGCTTTAGAGGATCAACGTATTCTTGGCTTGCTTCTTATTTAAACAATCGTAAGCAGAGGGTAAAGATTAAGCCTTGTTTGAGCCTGTGTGCTCCACTAATATAGGTGTCCCCCAAGGATCCGTTTTAGGCCCTATATTATTCTTAGTCTACGTGAACTCTTTATTCATTCAACCCTTTAAAAGCAAAATTACAGCATTTGCGGATGATACTGCGCTATCTTACTCCAGTAACAGCCATCTTAATTTGTACAGTGATGTCAATTTTGACCTTGAAATTCTTCGCAGATGGTTCAGATTTCACAAACTATCTATTAGCTCTAAAACGAAGTTCATGTTATTTAACACCATGGGTGCAAATTGTGAAGATATGTTTTTGCAGTATCACTCACCTAGTTGCTCGAGATTTCGTCTTAGTTATGCCTGTTGCCATGATCAGTGTTTTACCACTTTTGACGATAATGCGCGTTGTTCAGATCATTGCTTCGTTGTTGAACGTGTTGAGAGTTTCAAGTACTTAGGCATTATTTTGGATAACAAGCTGAGGTGGAAAGATCACACGACCCACTTGAAACGATATCTTAATGCAGTAGTTAGGCATATTTATCATCTTAGCCTTTAATGCGATTCGGCAATTCTTAGATTGGTGTATAATGGTCTGTTCAAATCTAAACTTCAGTACGGAATTTCGTGTTGGGGTGGTACACACTTGGTTAAAATAAAACCTTTGCTTTTAAAACAAAAACATGCAGTCCGTATTATTTGTAGAGTTAATCGCAGAACTCCTAGCTTTGAGTTGTTCAGAAATCTTAAAATTCTTCCGCTAAGGCACTTATGTATATTGCTATAAGGTTCTTAAAATATTTTTTCAAAAATCTGGGTATTCAGCTGCCAGATTATATGGCAGCCACAATCTACGTGTCAATACCCTTAATTTTGTCTCTGTACCTATTATAAATAAAGCACACTTTTCAATATTTTTAAACCATGTTCGAATATGGCTCTTCTCTTTTAACCATCATAATATAGAACACCTTATTGATTCAACATTCTAATGTCTATTTTTCTGTATTATACTTACGTTCATTTGTTTTAATTTTATTGTAAACATTTGCATTTACACTTCTTTTAAAGTGAATATACAAATCCGCATCAACAAATTAAATTTTGAATTTATTTTTTTTCTATCATGATGGTGCATTCGACTCTTGTCCCTCTGACAAAAGAATGCTCTTAACTATTTCATATGAAGAATACCTAGCATTATACTTAATTATTTGTAACCCTCTACATTGTAAATTGTATCCTTTTATATGAAATAAAGCAATTTAATAATAATAATAATAATTTAATAATAATAATAGTATGGCGGACGGTAATTGAGAAGCAATACCAGCTTTCAAAGCTCACCAAAATCCAGAAGGCAGCGTGCATAGGAGTCATGTGATGAATAAGAACAACACCAACAGCTTAGTTTCATTCCGCTTGACATATACTGCAGCAGTCTGGCGGCTAAAACCGCTGTAATATTGAGAGAAGGCTGATTGTGGTCATCGAGGCTTTACGGCCATGCCTTTATTCTGTCCCGATGGGTGACTACCAGTGGATTAAGTGAAACTGATCACATGAACCCGATGCTAGCATTTGAAAGGAGATTTACTACAAGAAATCCTGACAGAATATATTGGAAGAACCGAAGAACCATGAAGAAAAAAGAGTTGGCTTTCTATACTGACGGTTCTAAAATGGACGTTGGCACGGCAGCCGGAGTTTATTGTGAAGCCCTAGGAATAAACGACGACTGCTGCGTCTTTCAGGCCGAGGTCACAGCCATTATACAGGCTGCTGAAATTATACGCGAGAGTAATATCGTTCGTAAATCGGTACCGGGGCATATGGATATCGATGGTAACGAAAGGGCTGACGAGCTTGTTAGGAAAGGGTCGGCGCTGCACTTATCGCGTCCCCTCCCCTCTGTAGCAACCCCAATCAGTTCCTTATGGAAGAAAATAGGGGATGAAGCCACCGGTCGAGCAAATAGGCGTTGGGTTCATCTGGAAACATGCGCAACGGCCAGGGCGCTATGGCCGGCCTACAGCAAGAAGAGATCAACCTCTCTGGTAAAACTTAGTCGTTATAACGCACGGGTCTTTCTGACATAATTACTGGTCATTGTGCCATTGGCTTTCACGCGGAGCGACTCGGTGTGCTGCATAACGGCTATTGCAGAAGTTGCAGGGACGAAAAAGAAATTGAATCTGTTCGTCACCTTTTGTGTGACTCTCCTGCTCTATCCGTCAGAAGAATGAGGACTCTTGGTAGTTACTTCTTCTCGGAGCTGGAGGACTTGGGTAATGTTAAGCTGATGGACCTTCTGGGATTCAAATCACTTTCTGAATGGTTCTAACAGCGGACTTTCTTTACAGCGTTTCCAGGGTTAAATGATTGGGCACAATGGACCTGTACTGTTGGTCTGAGTGAGCAGTGACTCTTTGTCACAAGGCACCCATCTACCTAACCTAACCTACTGTTCTGTTCGCCTTTTCCATCGATTAAGCAGTAGTCCTTACTGTTCAGTCCGCAGATTTTTTGACCACAATTACAGGCTTCCTGAACCAGAGCAATGTTAACATTGTGCTTCGACATGTAGGTTAGAAGATTGGTGCTGCCGAACTTGCTATGATTAAGGTTGATATGCACAATCATCATTATAAAGCATGTTTTGTCGACGTTGCCGTCGCTCTCCTCACCTCCGTCAGCGGTCTAATTTTCACCATGCTGACTCCAATGCGGATCTTGTATCCTTTCGCGGGTAACATGGTCATGGTCTCGTGGTTGAGCATAATGCTGGCTTCTTGACCCGACTTAGTGGACTCCCCCCTCTCCATTACCTTCCAGTCGTTACTAAGGAGTTCCTGATTGAAGGAACGAAGTAGTTGCTCTAAGTGTTCTTTTGAATTCATCGACCCAGAGATGCAGATTTTCACCTTAGATCTGGTCGGCAGGTCTCGTTTCGGGACGACCATTAATTTTACACCCTGATCAGGTGCTGGCATCGTGCCCTGTGTCTTTAATCCATTTCAGTCAAGATTCTGATTCACTTAAGCCTGGTCAATTGCCCAATCTCCCATTGTGCGTCCGTAAGCTTCTTTTCCAAGCTATTGTCATTAATAACGGCCACCTAGAGATGATCTTTTACCATGTCTGCTAGAGTTGTTGAACCCTCTACGTTTTTCTGCTTTTTAGTGGCCGACGTCGGTGGTATTGTGGTCTCGTTACGATCTCTTTTCGAGATACCCGCCGTTGATACTGTCGGAGCCACCACTTTCGGTTTCATCATTGACCGATTTGGTGAGGGTGCGGCGCAGCTGTTGGGCAAATGATTTCGGCGACTTGACCCTTGCATTTACTATCGCTGTTTTATTATGGTGTCTACTATCGGCGTGTGAGATGATAATTTTGGCCCTGTCTAGGCAATTATGGTCCCTCGCATCCAACTTAGACACCTCTGTTTTGGCCAGCCATCTTACGGTTCGTCTGGCGTTGTCCACCCTTTTCTCTTCCGGCGTTAGCAAGTTTCTGAAGGTTAGCTTCTTCTGGTTCTACTCACCTTCGATCGTGTTCGCCCTTATTGTCAATGGGCCTGATCTCAGGCTCGCAGAGGGCACCAGTGTGGCGCTTTCAGAGAAGCTGTCCTTTGCCAACTCACGAGTGCTGTTGGGCGTGGAATGGGATGCTGCATCTTTATGGCTTTATGGTGTCATCGGCAGAGCTAGAGCACGATTGGTAGTCATCCTCTTCTAGGATGCTCCTTTCTTCTTCGGAGTCTACCATTTCCTCCTCTTGAGGGTTGGATTCTTTATCTTGGTCCAACAACGTAGCAAGATCTTCGAGGAAGAAGTCCTCTTTAGTCTCCTCGGCCACATTCGCGCTATGGGGGCTCATGCGTCTCTCTTTCTTGCTTGTTTGTTTGTTTTTTTTTTTTGTATATGGTATTCCTTTTTTTTTCTGTGTTTATGTTCATTTTGGATATGTAGATAAGCCTGGCTAGTCCGAAGGTTGGTGGGTGTTCGGATACTCCGTTCGCAAATGGGCATTTGGGCCCCCAACCAGGTTGATCATCGACACGGGTCGTATGACACCTTGATCCGGCCCATAGGAAACAGAAAAGAAGGGATGATTGGAGGTGGAGGAAGAGTTGAAGTTGGATGTGTTGAGGTGTGGAGATTGGGAGGGGAGATAATTATCTTTTGGTTTCGGCCTCCTCTGGGGAGCTTAAGTCAGTCCCGAGGGTCATTGAGTGTACTGAGCCCCTACACCGCGACAAGGTAGATAATCACGTAGGAGTGCAAATGAGGGTATGTCAGAATAGATTTTTATTTGCCCCATTTTATTTTTTGTCAAATATCTTCTGTTCGGGCCTCTATACTATTTACCAGTGTTTTATTTATTTATTTATTGAAGCCTTATACAAGCAAGGTAACAAGCAAAGGTAACTTGAAACTAACAAAGAGGCACTTAACCTAACTTAATCTTTTTTTTTTTTTTGGCCCCAAAGGGCTCACACATTTTAGGTTTTAGAACTTAAATATAAAGAGTTGTTGGGTCAGGAGGAGGAATTAAAGGAATGAAGGGCGTTTCTTAGGGAGGCTCTGCTATTGTGAAAATCAAAAGCAGTTTGCATGAGATTAGCTCTGCGTAGCATTCTGGTCATTGGTTCATGATATCCATAATTGGTTCGATGAAAATTAAGACGAAAGAGAGGTGGGGAACTGAGGTTACGTGGATTGGTGTTAAAAGAGATCATATGCATTATCGCGAGGGAATCAATGTTACCAGCTAATAACTGATGAGATGTCACCAGCTTCACGACGTTTATCAAGAGACAGTAAATTGATTAGTTTCAAACCACCCGTGTATGGGGGTAAGTTATAGCTATCAGCCCAAGCAAGACCACGTAAAGCAAAGCGGATAAACCTACGCTGGACAGCTTCGATTCGCAAGATATGGATTTCGTAGTAGGGCGACCATACCTGGCAAGCACACTCAAGGAGGGGTCTGACGATTAGATTCGTATGACGATTTTATAACGTAAGGGTTTGAGAATTCCTTAGACTATCGTTCAACGAAACCGAGCGCAGAGTTAGCTCCGTTGATAATGTTATCGACATGAGAATGAAAGTTGAGTTCCCTATCACAGATAACGCCCAAATCGCGCAGTAAAGAGACAGAGGGGATACGCTCACCGGAAATGGAGTAGACTCTAGTGGATCGTCGGATACGCTTACGAGAAAATATAATAGCTTGGCACTTGCTGACGTTGAGTTCTAAAAAATTGCTACGGCACCAAACTGAAAAACGATTCAGATCATCTTGCAGTGAGAGAGATTCGGCATGAGTGCTTTTGAGAGCTAAGAAATAGAGAGGACGTTTCAGTTTGCAGACCTCTTACGTTCAGGTAACAAATAGACAAGCATTCGGGAGGGGGTACAGAAACGTCAGGGGTGTTTGGAGTTGAAACTTGATCAGGAAGAGAAGAGTGAGACGATAACTGAAAAATAATTATCATGGTCGACGCGAGTTCTTTGGAGGTGGGTCCCGCGTTTTGACCTGATGTACGATGCGAAAGACGTTTTAAAAGAAGGAAATTTGAAATAAATCAGACCTCTACGTTGAGGCCGGGTTAATTGTCTTCTTTTTTGTCGGGATAGAAAATACTCCATTGGAACACTCAGACGCAAATTATCCATTGAAGCCCGAATCAAAGATTTATGAGGACACAATGTAAGTTCAGGTCCTGATAAATATTTTTATTTTTTTTTTTCTATTTATTTGCTCACAAAATCATTTCATATCTTCTTTGTATAATAAACTAAAACTAGGAACTACTTATAACTACTCTTAAGTATACGACCTACTGAAGGGTTCTCAATATTTATAATTTGATAAATTCTCCTATAAGTCTTGTGTAGCAACTTGAATCCATCTTATCCAAGCGAGAGTTCATCTTGCAACCTGGCTATCGCTAGGGCCGCAAAAACTTCGACCTTTTCACATGTTTCTTATAATAGAACCTATGATCCTTGGGGCAGGATAGTTCCCACTGTTCTGAAGCCTCATACTGTCGTCCTCTACAAAGACAACAGCATCGGACCCTTAACCGATTTTGGAGTCATTCGTGAAAATTCGCCTACAATACCTACATTCTTGGCTCAAATCCTGGTCGGAACTTGTCCTGAAGGTGAGGAAAACAGACTCCTTTCTTTTAGAAAAATTAGTTAATTTAATTTTGTAAATCAGTAATTTAAGATGTTATTATAATTTGTATCTAAAATTTGATAATAGTTTGTATTTACTTAGTTTAATAAATTCTTTTGTATTTTTTTTTTTTCAACCAAAAAATATATCATAAAATTGAAATGAAGCTTAGTAATTGCGTAATTATTTTCGTAGGTTATTGTCTTTAGATTTCGTTAGAATTATACATGGTTTTAGCAGAATAACAACTTAAATAGGGCAAACAATTTTATCATCATCGATTCACTAGTATTCAAGAAATTGCCATGTCCGCATTAGTCTATTTTTCATTCCATTGTGCTTATTTAGTTACTTATGTGGTACTACAGATCGGGGTGAAACTGCGTCTCAACCAACAAGCCTGTCCATTTAGCTCAGTCTTAAGCTATTTGCGTCCAGTTGCGCACTCCAAGTTAATCGATGTCGCTGTACAGCTCGTATAGTTCGTGATTGAATCTTCTCCTCCAAAACCCTCCAACGCAAACAGAACCGAATACCTTATGATGAATTTTTCTCTTGAAGCGACCAAGGATATCTTCAACCGCTTTCAAGAAAGTCCAAACGATTGGCAAGAGTTATTCTTCACTTGATTTCTGCACTGATGTCGTTTTCAGAATTTATAGCAGAGCCAAGGTAGACAAAGTCCCTTACTACCTCGAAGTTACAGCTGCCCATTGTGACGTTCTGTCCAATACGTCTGTGTTTATTGTTTCTTATTGTTGACAGCATATACTTGGTTTTACCCTCGCTTATTGCTAAACGATTTGTGGCCGCTTCTACTTCAATGCTTGCAAACGCGTAGGTGACAGCTCTATGAGTTCTTCCAGTTATCTCAATATCGTCGGCGTAAGCAAGCAGTAGCACGGACTTTTGATAGATTATGCCTCCGGTGTTGGCTTCTGAGTTTTGTTCCACTACGCGGTAGTTTGAAAACATGGGTTCGAGAAAAATAACTGTTAAGTTTTGATGCTCTTCTGTTGTTGCTTCAGTGAGTTTTGTAGTGCAAGTTGCAGTGTCTTAAACAATTCCAATATCGCTAAATCCTTCTAGAGACTAAAGGGGCCTATTGACACTACAATATTGTACGCGTACATGGTACGGTCTGAGTGAGTGTTGCCCGTCTGTAGGCAACTTCAACCAAGTTAACAAGTCAGATTGACGGTTGGTGTCTGGTACGTGTAAAAATCAAATGTGATTTGATTTTTGAGGTGGAGCCAAAGGTTTCTGAACCATATCTGTGCATGTGTATAGAAGTTGGCGGACATTTTAGTCGAACATCATTTGAGTGCATATTTCCAACGGGATAGCATCTATCTGTTCCAGTAAAACAAATCAATAAAAAAATAAAAATAAAAAAAATATGACTATATGGCGTCTATCCCAAATACCGAGGGTTGGAGTGAATTATCTCTGAAAGATCTGCCTGCACTTTGGCATGTCAAAAGAGAGATTTTCATTTCATGTAAACCGCACACACAAAGCAATGTTACCCGCTGCAATCTCGTCGCAAACTGTGGTTGATCAACATGGCCTGTGTGTGTATGCTAAACACCCAACATGGTACGCGTACCATGTGCAGTGTCTATTGGCTCCTTAATGAATGTATCGTGAATCTACCTTACGAACATCACCCAATAAGTACTTTTACTTTGTGTAGCAAATGAGCAAACCATTCGGCACAATTGGTTAGAAATGCGGAACCCATTGCATACTTTCGGTTGCTGCAGTATAACAGCTTTTAACGAACCTGCAGGTTCCGACATAAGATAGACGTGATTTCCTACAATATCTCGGACACGAACACATTTTAATGCTTTACCGCCGAATGGTGAACTTTATTTTAAAGCTAAAGTATGCAGGTGACAGGGTGGTCTTAAGGCTTAAAGCTTTCATGCAAACTAAATATGTGAACAAAATTATTATTATATAATAAGATTTATAATTTAAAATCTAATCAAATATTTCAGCCACTGCTCGGTTCATTGCTATCACAATATTCGTGTAGAAATTGGACTCCTACATGTATACTGTGAAAGCGGTCCGACCGATTCACTTATCACCGTGCAGACCACTTGGGCAATACATCGGATAACTGACGATAACTTTTTTAGTCACGAAGTTATAATCGTGCTTTCCATACCGATTCTTACGACCATCAACTTGATCAAAAATTAATTGGAACTTTGATTGAATGCTATGAAAACGTTTGTCTGCTTAGGTTGTGAAAAGGAATAAAACTGTTCTTTGCAGGAGTACTGAAGTTCAGAAGCTCGAAAAATGGTCCAGGAAACTTCTGAATAAGTCACTCAAAGACTAGAAAAGAGGTGGGGTCTGTCTTAATGCCATTCAAAAAAAAGTAAATCATAAGATGGTGAAAAGTTTTATTTCCTTTTGCTCATTTTTGCGGAAAAGAACGTATAGTATATAGTTTTAGAAAGATCAGAGTCGCCGCAGCCATTCAATACTTTGTCTATGGGATCGATAGCGGACTTGAAGAACAGAACTGTAGCCCTGGAGTATTCGGTGAAATAGAAGGTGTTTTTGACAATGCTGCCTTTGATTCCACGGTAGGAGTAGATGAAACTATCGTGAGATGGATCTATTTTATGATCTCTCATAGGCTGCTAGCTGGTGAGAGCAAATGGTATGATGAAAAACTGTTTACAAAGTGGTGTTGGAACTTGGAATAGTAAGTTGAAGTGGCGTTAACACATTAAGGCAAAACCGTTTCGAAGTTTTAGAATTTTCTGGTAGTATCAAAGACCTTTCTGTAATTAGTGGGGTTTGAGGTCTGCTGTGGTACACAATAATCAGGCCAATTTTCACCTATGCGTTTGTAATGGCCTAGGATGGTGGTTAAAGTGCAGTTAGCAGAGTGCAAGAAAAATTCTACACTAGTGACGTTCGTAACTCTGCTTATTTTGCTACCGTTCGACTTTGTCGTTCAGAACGAGACCTTGAGAACCACGTGTCGACTCAGCGGCATGTAGCACTATTTTGCAATATACTCGTATCGGAGCTATGTTCCTTGTTTACGACACCAATCAATAAAGTGATCATTGTCGTGATGTGGACAAAAGGTACGATGAGTATTTGCCTCAGAGGGTCAAATGGGAAGATCCGAATGAGCTCCTTCAGGATTTCATTAATGTATTCTATCCTAGCGACTATAGTGTCACTTATGGAAGCGAAGCTAAGTGGTTTTTGTACAATGGGGAAACTATTTTCTGCGGTTTGGGCAAAATGACGGAATTCCCCCACAAATCATGCGAAGATTGTTCTAGAATATAAGAACAGGCAAAACAAGCTTAAACATAAGAAAAGAGTTTGTATTAATTGCGATTCGGGTCATAGCAGAAATGCAAGCAATGAAATATTTGACATGCTTATGAAAGAGGGTTAAGTGGCTCCTTTCCGACCTTCCGAGTGACCAACATAGACTCGGATTATTACCTTGTTGTAGCCAAGGTACGAATGCGGATATCCAAATCTGAGCAACAAAGAAAAATCACTCTGAGAAATTTTAACGTCGAAAGGCTACAATCGCAAGAGTTCGCCAAACTCTTTGCTGAACTCGTATCCCGAAATCTCCCAATTACCCCTATGCCGCCAGCATCAAGTGCCGAAGACCAGTGGCAATGCTGCCAACATGCCATCAGAAATGCCGCGAATGATGTGCTGGGTCTCGCTCGCCCACCACCGCGAAACCCTTGGTTTGACGAAGAATGCCGGCGAGTGCATGTATCAAAACAAGAAGCATACAAAGCGGCGCTGCAAAGGAAGACGAGAACTGCTCGTGAGTCCTACGAGCAAAAGAGATGGGAAGAACATCAGCTTCTCCAAAAGAAGAAGAAAGAGCATGAGAAGCGCGCGTTCGAGAATATTGAGATCTTATACTCCAGGAACAATGTACGGAAGTTTTACCAAAAGGTAAAAAGAACATGTCAGAGAAGCAATACCTGTACAGAAGCCTGTAGAGATGAAAATGGAAACCTCGTAGTAGAATCACAGTCGGTGCTGAGAATATGGAAAAACTACTTGTTAACGAGCGCCTTATGACTATTCGTATCGAAGCTAAATTTACCAACTTAAGCCTAATATGCGTTCACGCCCCTCACGAGGAGAAGGACGACGCGACCAAGGATGACTTCTACCAGCTCTTGGATAGGAAGTATGAACAATGCCCTTGCCACGACGTTAACTATCCTAGGTGATTTTAACGCAAAGGAAGAGAAGACGTTTTTAGTAACGTGGTCGGAAAGCGCAGCCTGCACGACATCACATCCGGCAACGGACTCGGGCTAATCGACTTTGCGGCGGGGGCGAAACTTTGTCGTAGCTAGTACGCGGTTCCCACGTCTCGACATTCACAAAGGAACATGGCTCTCCTTTGATCGAAAAACTGTCAACCAAATCGATCACATTGCGATCGACGCAAGGCACTCTTCCAGTATTCTGGGTTTGCGGACCTTCCGAGGAGCAAACGTGGACTCGGATCACTACCTAGTTGTAGCCAAGGTACGGATGCGGATATCCACAACGGAGCGAAATCAACGAAATACTGTGCGGAAATTCGACGTTGGGCGGCTACAATCGCAAGAGACCGCCAGAGCCTTTGCCGATCGAGTTTCTTCTAATCTTATCTAAGTCCTATGCCGCCAGTAACAAATGCGGAAGACCAGTGGCAGCGTTGCCAAAAAGCCATCAGAGATGCCGCCTCTGATGTACTGGGTTTCTCTCGCCCACCACAACGAAACCCCTGGTTTGATGAGTAATGCCGGCAAGCACATGCAGCTAAACAAGAGGCGTACAAAGCGGCGCTGCATTGAAGGACTAGAGCTGCTTACGAGCTCAACGTGAGCGGGAGAAAAGAGAAACATCGACTTCTCAGAAAGATGAAAAAAGAGCATGAGAAACGCTCGATCGAGAAAATTGAGAGACTTTATTGCAGGAATGATATTCGAAAATTTTACCAAAAGCTAAAAACAACATGCCAGGGTTTCAGAGCCAGAACAGAAGCCTGCAGGAACGAAAATAGCAATATAGTAGTAGAATCGCAGTCGGTGCTGAGGATATGGAGGGAACACTTCTGCAGACTGATAAACGACGATGATGACCAATATTGCGCTGTCAGGCAGAATGAGTCATTCAACAGTGACGATGGGAGTCAAGATTCCCGTCAACCTGATCAGAATGAAGTGAGGATAGTGATATCTAAACTCAAATCTAACAAAGCTGCTGCAGCCGACGGCCTTGCCACCGAACTTTTCAAGGCAGGAGGAGGTGAGCTGGTAAGGAGCATGCACCAGCTCATCTGTAAAATCTGGTCGGATGAGAGTATGCCCGATGAATGGAACCTCAGCATCGTTTGTCCGATTCTGAAGAAAGGAGACCCTCTGAACTGCGCCAACTACAGAGGTATAAGTCTCCCCAACATCGCATATAAGATCCTGCCTGCCGTATTCTGTGAACGCCTAAAACCGATCGTCCACAACCTGATAGGTCCTTATCAGTGCGGTTTCAGCAGGCCGGGAAAGTCCACCATTGACCAAATATTCACACTACGGCAGATCTTTGAAAAGACCCATGAATATAAAATCGATACGCACCACCTCTTTATCGATTTCAAAGTTGCCTATGATAGCGTGTATAGAGACGAGTTATACAGAGCCATGTCTAGTCTTGTCATCCCTGCCAAGCTCGTCCGTTCGTGCAGAATGACGATGGAGAACTCTCGCTGCTCCATTAAAGTCGGTAAGAACATCATCGAACCATTCGATGTCAGGAAAGGTCTTAGACAAGGTGTCGCGCTATCGTGCGATCTCTTTAGCACAGTACTTAAAATATTTGTACGAAACTCACAAGCCAGCACCGGAGGTACAATCTTTTACAAGTCTGTACAACTACTCGCTTATGCCGATGACATTGACATAATCGGAAAAACTCAGCGGGCCGTCAATGGGGCATTTACGAGTATTGAGATCGATGCAGCAAAGATTGGTCTAGCGGTCAATGAAAGCAAAAATATATGCTACCTACAAAAAAGGACACCCAACATCGGCGTCTTGGACAGATATAATTTTGAGGAAGTAAAGGATTTTGTCTACCTAGGCTCTATGGTGAACTCCGCAAATGACATCAGTAGGGAGATCTCACGAAGAATTACTCTTGCCAATCGTTGTTTCTATGGGCTAAAACGGTAATTGAATAGCAAAGCCCTATCTCGAACTACTACTACTACTCTTTAAAAGACACTAATCATCCCAGTCCCGCTGTATGGCGCAGAGGCATGTGCTTTGACAAAACCGGATGAGGATGCCTTTGGTTATTTTAGAGAAAAGTTCTTCGAGCGATCTTTGGTCCCGTCTGCATAGACGGTGAGTGGAGGAGAAGGTACAATGCCGAACTATACGGCCTGTACAAGGACATCGACTTAGCCAGAAGAGTTCACATACATCGGCTAAGATGGCTGAGTCATTTGGAGCGGATGGAGCCCAACGTTCCCGCTAAGAAAGTCTTCGAATCCACCCCGGATGGACGACGCAGTAGAGGACGACCTCGCGGTAGGTGGCGCAAACAAGTGGAGGGGGACCTCAACCAACTTGGCGTGCGCAACTGGAGGCAGCTGGCTCGTAACCGCGCTGGCTGGAGAGGTTTGTTGATTGAGGCCCAGGTCCACCCCGGACTGTTGCGCCATCTAAGTAATTAAGTAAGATTGCGGAACATGCAGGATCTTTCAGTGGAAAGTAACCTGCCATACGTTTTTATTTCGTGATAGAAAATTTGCTTGATAAGATATTACTGACGGATAGTTGCGATATCTAACAAATTTATATCGAAGGGTGGTGCTTTTTTAGTCAGTAAGAATCTAACACTACTATGAGCACGCGCTTGCGATTCTCATAGTGTCTATGGAAGATTTTTCACCTACCCTCGGAAAAAAAAAAAAAAAGTTCAAGGAATAGATCACTTGAACCCTATTAAAGACATCGCGAGGCAAGAGAGGCAGGCCTATAAACGTCTGAATCACACAAATGCGACGACACCAGCATTTGATTGGCCTCAGTAACCAGGTGATCCAAAATCGGGAGGCCTGCCGAAATTTTCTTCTTCTTCCTTTTAACAGCGAAGTTATGATCCGAAAATAAGGGATCAAAACCCTCCCACTTCACTGCATTTCTACTGTTCCGCCTGTGAGGTTCGCCTGCCGATATTTTCTAAAGTCAAATAGGCGAACCCCAGAGGCAGATCAGTAGAAATGCGGTGAAGTGAGAGGGTTATGAACCCTTGTTTCGAATCATAACCTCGCCGGAATATGAAGAAGAAGAATTGTCTAGCTATCTTTACCAAATTTCCTGACTTTGTTGGCGTACATATTCGTATTGCTTTAGTGTGGACAAAAAATTGTAGGCGTAAGTGGGTTGGCATCCTTGGAAAGATCAACCTAACGCCCATCTGTCCATGGCTTTTGAATAAATACCAGGTTGCACATACCCATGAACTGAACAAACCCTTTGCTAAAGTGATGAATGGCAAACTTAATCCTTTCTTCGGTGGCAACATTAAAGTCGAATCTTGTGGTACTGCTTTCAAAGCGGTTTAAACCATCACTTTCTGATTAATTAATCTTGAAAGTGCATCAGGGGCAGAACACCATCTCTTGCAAGGAAAAAAATGTTTTTTTTTTTTAATTAATGTTGTTTATTAATGATGCTCAAAAAGCTAATTCAGGTAATTTTCTTGTACGAGTCCTAAATGGATCAGAAGGCAGCTGAGGTTGCTCGGGATATCAACAACGTATTTGGTCTAGCTACAGCTAATGAGCGGACAGTGCAATGGTGGTTTCAAAAATTTCGTTGTAGAAATGAGAGCCTCCACGATGAAGAGATCCATGGGCGATCTACGGTCATTGACGACGACCACTTTATTAGTATTTATTAGTATTTATTATTAATTAAGTAACATCATTTATAATAGACTTAACATCATCTTTAAATTATAAATGAGATATGTATATAATTCAAATATTTAAAAGTTCGCACGGTTTAGTGCTAAATTCATGACAAATTTGTAAGTAGAAAATTATTATAATATGTATACAAAATATAGAAGAGAAAATACAACTAAATGTGAAAATGTAAATAAACTTGCCTTTTATGAAATTATAAAATGTGCTTGTTTTACCCTGCCAAGTGCCGAAAGAGAGTTTCCCCAAAACCATTCGTATCATAAAGTCTCCTAACGCTGAGAGGAAGTGCATTCCAAAGATGAATAGCATGAACGAAAAATTGACGCTCTGAGTTTTGGTAATGAACACGCGGTTGGATTAAACTTAAAGAGCGGCCCGGCCGTGAAAGTTTAAGTTTTTCGAATAAATATGGAGGCTGTTTGCTAGTAATAACTTTTTGTAGGTACTTGATTGTGCAATACTCTAGATATTTATCAAGAGTGCATCCTAATATTTTCTTAGAATATTGTGAAATATAGTCAAAACGTCTCAATCCGTAAACATAACGAGTGATATTGTTAAACGCAACGTTGAGCTTACGTCGAATGAGAGCACTGCTGCAACAAAAAATTTCACAGCCGTAAGTAAATATTGGAATTAGCAAAGTTCTTACTAACATTAATCTTGTATGCAAAGGAGTGAAACACTGCGACATAGATAGATTCCTAAGAGAATCATATACTTTGCCTATGATAGCGGATATATGATCATCCCAACTTAAGGTTTTGTTAAACCATACCCCAAGATTTTTAGCTTTGTCAACGAACTCAATTGATTCATTTCGGAGGAATACATTAGGAAGTTCACAGCCATTTATGGCGTTTCTGCTAATAACGAGACATTTAGATTTGGCTGGGTTTAGCTTCAACGAATTATCTTCAGACCAATCTAGAATTTTTCGGAGATCCTCGTTAAGTTTACAAGCTGCATCCCTAATAAGGTCTAGTTTGCTACTTATGTAGAGCTGTACATCGTCTGCGTACATGTGTAGCGATGAGTTTTTGATGATGGTCGGAAGGTCATTGATAAAAATTGTGAATAACAAAGGTCCCAGTATGGACCCTTGAGGTACACCCGCGGAGGTTGCAATAAAGTCAGACATCGCATTATTAACAACGACAGCTTGTTTTCTTCCACAAAGATACGTTTTAATGAGCTTGATAGCAGATGATGAGAAGCTAGACAACGTCTTGAGCTTTAAGAGAAGCTGCATATGATCCACCGTATCAAAAGCCTTGGAAAAGTCAAGCAAAGTCACAAAAGTTATTAAATCTTTATCCATCGCCGCTCGAATATCGTCAGTTACTTTGAGTAGAGCAGACTTACAGCTATGATACGGCCTGAAGCCAGATTGATTTGTGCAAAGTAGTTTATTGCGATGGATAAAGACAGACATTTGCTTATGCATTATCTTTTCCATGACCTTTGACAGGAATGGAAGGATGGCAATGGGTCTATACTCAGCCGGTGAGTTGGATGACGCTTTCTTTTTCAAAACTGGAAGAATTTTTGCAGTTTTCCACGTCGGAAAATTAGATGTAGTTATTATACTATTAAAAATATGGGTTATAGCCGGAAGAATATAGGGAAGTATGATTTTAATAAAAATCGGATGAATTCCGTCGATACCCACAGCTTTTTACTTAATTTTAAGGATAGCGTTAACAAAATCATCCTGTTGAATACCAGCGAATTCAAACCCACTCAGCGTTACATCCAGTAGATCACCAGTTGTGCTAAATGTCATTTGCGGTGTCACGAATTCTCTATTGAGCTGGTTGGGATCAATATCATTCATTTCAGCATTCTGTTTCCGTCCAACACCAAACTCGCGTAAATTTTGCCAGAGAGTTTTTGAGGGTAACTTGTGGTCAAAGTGTCTATCGTAGAATACTCTTTTGGCTTGTTTAATCTTGGAGTTAACCAAGTTCCTTAGTTGGCGAAAGCTGTTATAAAATTCTTGGAGCTTAAATCTTTTCCACTTCTTATAAGCTGTATCACGATTATTTCTTAGGGCAATAATTTCTGGTGTAAACCATGACTTATGAGGATACGTAGCAATTTTAGTTCTGAGCGGCACATGCGTATTGTATAACTCCTGTACAATTTGTTGAAGGTAATCAACTTGGGTGTCAGTGGAGATTTCGTTGTAACTTGGATACCAATTTATTCTCTGAATATCTTGCTCCAGAACATCAGAATTGAGATTTCTAAAGTCTCGGTACGCGTATTTCGATTGTATTTTATATGGAGGAATGTTAAAAGTAGCGAAAATTAGGTCATGTTTGGAGAACGCAGGTGCTGAAACTTGACTATAAAAAACATCATCACAGTCGTTGGAGAGGAACAAATCCAAAAGAATGCTAGTTTGAGTGAAATGTGTTGGGACAGTCGTGTTTACAATGTCCAAACCAAAAGTTTTCATAGATTGAACAAATGACGCAGAGCCCTCATTATCCAATATGTTGCAATTAAAATCACCACATACTATAGTTTTCCAATAGTTTGGGGAGAAATTTTCTAATAGGTTAAAAATGAGAGTTAAATCGAGATAGCTATTTGGTCTATAAACGACACCAACGAGACACTTGAAGGTGTTAGTTGAAGCAGTTCCCAGCGGAACGTCTCGAATGCAAGAGATTATTTGTGTAAGCAAATCATATGTTTCTAATTACCTGGAATGACTTGGAAAAACAAAAAAAAGCTCGACAAATGGGCGCCATACGAGTTAAATGATTTTCACAGAACAGATTGTCAATAAAACGAATTCAATGCTTGGCTTTATAAAACGTTGGAGTAAAGAATTCAAGTGTCTTCTTATAACATCCACGCTTTATAATACCTTTGTTCGTCCGCAGTTAGAGTATGCGTCTAACATTTGGTCTCCAATGTATGCAGTTCACATTAACCGTATTGAATCGACACAGCGTAACTTTGTCCGATTTGCACTTCGCCATTTAAACTGGAATAACCCTACACATCTTCCACCATATTGCGACCGCCTTCTTCTCCTAAATCGTCATTCTTTGGAGAAACGTAGGGAAGTATGTGATGTAGTATTTTTACACCAGCTGGTAAATGGTTTTATTGACTCGCCGGATCTTTTAAATGAAGTCGGTTTAAATGTAAGATGTTACAACTCCAGAAATACCGACATTTTTCGCGTAAATTTCCACCGAACGAACTACGGTTCTGACGAACCTCTTACGCGCATGGCGAAGGAAGTGAATACTAACCGCGACAAATTTGATTACAACCATAGTAAATCAAAACTAAAACATAAATTATACGAACGAAACTAACTTCTTTGGTGTAAGTGTTTAGTGTAATGTTTGACTTATGCGTAGCATATTAATTTTTAGTTCATACTTTTGTTTAGTATGAAATTTGCTTTTTGTTTACTTGTCCAGTCTTTTTGTGTAAGGCGTTAGGCTTTATAAATATTCACAATACTAACAACTAACACCACGCTAAATGATGACTGTGACAAGCTGGATATTACTTGGTAGGTGATTTGAGTTTTTCTCTTTCAGTTCAAAGTATTATTCGTCACAAAATAGGTGCCCTTAAGTAGTACTGATAGCGTTAAAAAAAAACGTCAGTATGACATGGCTTCTGCGCACCTTTTGAGTAACAGAAATGAACCATTTCTCTATCGAATTGTGATGTACGATGAGAAGTGGATTGTGTAAGACAAGCGATGCCGTTCGGCGCAGTTGTTGGATCGAGATGAAATGCCAAAGCATCACTTTAAGACAAAGTTCCACGCAAAGAAGGCAATGGTGAATGTTTGGTGGTCAACAGCCGAAATAATCTACTTGAGTTTTTTTTTTAATCTACACAAAACTATCACGGCAGAGAAATACTGTTAAGAAATCGGCATAATGCTACAGGAACTGTCGGGTCTGCGTCCGTGATTGATCAACAGAAAGGGTCCAATTCTCCTACATGACAATGCTCGACCACACGCTGCACAACTGCCTCTGCAAAAGTTAAACCAACTGGGCTACGAAACACTGGCACACCCATTATACTAGCTGGACCTTTGGCCAATAATTCAAGCATGTCAACAACTTATTGCAGGAAGAAACATTCAACAATCAAGTCGATATCCACAACGCCTTCGAAAAGTTTCTCGCCCCCAGAAATCTGGAGTTTTATGGTACCGGAATAAATAAACTTGTTTCTCGTTAGCGAACATGTTTAGATTCTAACGGTTCTTATTTTGATTAATAAAATCGATTCTAACTGGAATTTGGATTTGACGGTAAGAAATTTCTGGACAACCTAATAGTACAGTAACCGGTCTTCACTCAATCTTGCTAAACAATCTACCATTTATATTGCTGTTGCTTAAAAGTAAAACCAGTGAACCATCGCATTGACATCAGCTTGTTGAAAGAAATGATCTGTCCGAAGACAATGCATCGTTATCGAAAACGAACTACAAATTGAGATAAATTATCTTATCGTAACCCACATCCAGATGAATGATAGTTTTTTCTTTTCAAATTTATGGTGGTAATTTAGACTTCTGTTCGACCTTTAAAACTGTGTTCTCTTTTTGTTCCACCCACAGCACGCCAAAAATAGTTCTCAAACTTTCCAAACATCTTCAATGTGGAACACAAAAGCCTTGAAGCGTCGGTGTTCCCACAGTAGATTTCAATTTCACACATTTTAATGAATACCTCGACTTTGCAACTATGCATGGATATATTCTTCAACACACCTCTAATTCACGACCAAACAAACTTGTTTATCACATTTCGAATGTATTTTTCATTTTTAATTGATCTAAACATGTTTTACGACTAAATGACTATGGCACATGCTCAAAGGCACATATGAACAATAAACTACTGAAAACACTGACTGCATTCGAAAAGATGAATTTACATTCGTCACTTAACAATAATCTTGGTTATTACTTTAATGCACAACCACCTATTGCACTGTCAGCCATTATTCACTTGTTTAACCTTAACCTTGTGCCTAATCTCTGTCAGGCGGCAGGTACGAGCTCCCAGGTACTACATCCACACCGGTCGGCAAGAATGGTGGCCGCTTCGCCGTGAAGAGTTCGTCATCATCACTTGCACTCGAACTTTTTGAGTAATCCAAAACAGGTGCACTATCTCCATTAAAACTGCTCGAACTTCCGGATATATTATCATATCCCGACCTGATGGCCTGCTCGGCATACTTAGCATCTTCCGGTGTTCTATACTTAATAAATCGCACTTCTGGTTTCTGGACGGTATTATAAATATCTTGTTGGAACCTTTTTTCCAAATCCGCCAGATCCGGTTCTCTACTTAGCACATAAACCAGAGTTTTTGTTTGAACTGCCTGTCTGGCTAGGTCAGCAACTGCATTTGTGTATCCATTATATTCCGGAGCCTTGATGACCACAACCTGTACATGATTCTTGACATTTGAGGTTACACGATTGGTAATGGGTGGTGGAACATCATCCTCGGGAGCAGAAAAGAAATAGAATGACTTGGTGGTCTCTACTTTGTTAACAACCGGTGGATACGGTTCAAGGTTGCCACCGTAGTTATAATTATATCCCAAACGTCCAGCGCTACAGGAGACCGCCATCACAACAAATATCTGAAAGATACAATCGTGTGAAAAGCGAAAAATAAAACTGCAATCATTGCAACTCACCACAAGTCGAAGCATGGCAGTAATCCAGTCCGATCGTGCTGATTGTCAGATCCAAAATGACGAAACCCCTCGACGCGGAATTCGAAGAAAACTTCTTCCTCACAAGTTCAAGGCCGCTGGCTTTTGCTATTTGTTTACCAAAAAATTCACGCTAATTTGCTTAATGCATTATGAATACATGAGAAAGCCGTCGAGAACCGTTGTGTAATCGCCGCCAATCGCGACTTTATGCCAAGAGTCGACCCTAATAAACTGAGCAAATGTGTTTGGTGCGCCTATCTGGTATTTCCGGATTCAAAGACAACACGATGGGGCAGGTGGGGGAGCCCAGTCGGTAATCAATAAAATATTTGATGCTAATAGCTAATAGCATTTCAGAATGGGATTCCCTCGTTAAAAGATAGGTATTCGCATACACCAATGGCACAGGTCTTCATAGCCGATGATGTACCACACGTCCAAGAGTGCTCAAAACAAGAATCTAACGAGGTACTACTTTGTTTGACAACGTGATGAGTATAATGTATAATTGGACATCAATTAAACAAACAATAGTGTGGATATTGATATCTAAAATTAATGGTGTCTATTTATGTTTATTTGTAAAAGACAAATTGTGTCGTAGGAATTGATTTGGAGGCACGCGTTAATGAATGTGGGACTCTGCTAAAAGTTCAACTTTAAGGTTGTCAGCGATGTTAGTTAAAAATGAAAATAAATTAAATCCAATTCACACATATTTTTATCATTTCCATAGAGTTCGACGCGTTAAGGTCATCTCCAATCGTGGGAAGAACCATTTCCCAGAAGTTTTGTTCAAAAGACAATGTTTTTGAATTTTTAATTGTTGAATAATCTTGGAATTCACCACAAGCTACACGAATGAGATTTTGGTATTTCACGACGCTTATGCAAGTTCTTTTTTTTTTTTCAATTAGCAAAGTATCAAGTTTATTGTATTGTATTGTTTTTTCCCATTATTTGAAGTGACCGTTACTTATTGAGGTTGTTTAGATGGAAAAAAGTAAAACAATGAGTCTGCATGTGACGTCTATCGGAGACTGGTTTAACACCAGATTAGTATTCCCAAAACGTTGGTTGCGACTGAGTTTTTACGTGTTGTGATCTAACTACTAATTAAAACTCATAAAAAAGAAAACAAACGTCAAGTGCGAGTTAATTCACACATATGTATGTCTGGACATATATAGAGTTCCGTTGAAAAATATTCTTCTAGAAAAGTACACGACGGCGTCGCACATACTTGCATCTATTGCATGCTATTCGTTTGCAAATTACGTAGATTCGAAATTTGAACAAAATTGTATATGTATGACACCCATGAAGTCACTGCTGGGTTCCTTTTGACAGTAATTCAGAAGGGCACGAAGAATTAGACGAACTAGCACGGACAGGGTCAGCAATAAATCAGGAATTCGCCCATGCATCGGTAGCTATCCCTGTTGGTGTACTAAAAAGACCTACTGGTCAGCCAGAGGTGACTGTGTCATATGTATCTCGTAGCCCTTTGTCAATGAATAAAAAAGAAACCAGTATCATGTAAGGTGTACTAACTGGGCATTGCCTGATAGGTGCAATGGCCACCACACTGGGCACCAACTCACCTACTTGCTGTAAGATCTTTCATGATATAGAAGATATAGAAACTTTCAAACATTTGCTGTGCGATTGCCCCAATCTTTAAATTCGTCGCTTCCGCTATATGGGAAACAGACTTTTTGAAGAGCTGAATGATCTGGCGCAAGTTTCACTCTGAAACATGATATACGAGTATTTCGTTAAGAGTATGAGTTGGTTTGATTCACGGCCAACCGAAAGGTAACCAATTAGAGATGGTACCACAATTGATAGTGAATCATAATGAAATAAAAGACTGACATGCAAGCACCATCTAAGGTGCACTTTCCTCATACTATACCATACCATATCATACTTGCTTACTTAGGTGGCGCTACAGTCCGGGGTGGACCTGGGCCTCAACCAACAAACCTCTCCAGCCAGCACGGTTACGAGCCAGCTGCCTCCAGTTGCGCACGCCAATTTGGTTGAGATCCCCCTCCACTTGTTTGCGCCACCTACCGCGAGGTCGCCCTCTACTTGGCCGTCTATCCGGGCTGGATTCGAAGACTTTCGTGGCGGGAACGTTGGGCTCCATCCGCTCCAAATGACCTAGCCATCTTAGTCGCTGTATGTGAACTCTTCTGGCTAAGTCGATGTCCTTGTACAGGCCGTATAGTTCGGCATTGTACCTTCTCCTCCACTCACCGTCTATGCAGACGGGACCAAAGATCGCTCGAAGAACTTTTCTCTAAAATAACCAAGGGCATCCTCATCCGGTTTTGTCAAAGCCCATGCCTCTGCGCCATACAGCAGGACTGGGATGATTAATGTCTTATAAAGAGTTACCTTAGTAGTAGTACGAGATAAGGCTTTGCTACTCAATTGCCTTCTTAGTCCATAGAAAAAACGATTGGCAAGAGTAATTCTTCCTGTGATCTCCATACTGATGTCATTTGCCGAGTTCACCATAGAGCCTAGGTAGACAAAATTCGTTACTACCTCAAAATTATATCTGTCTATTGTGGCGTTCTGTCCAAGACGCCAATGTTGGGTGTCCTTTTTTGTAGACAGAATATATTTTGTTTTGTTTTCATTGACCGATAGACCCACCTTTGCTGCATCGATCTCAATACTCGTAGATGCCCCATTGACGCCCCGCTGAGTTCTTCCGATTATGTCAATGTCATCGGCGTTAGCGAGTAGTTGTACAGACTTGTAAAAGATTGTACTTCTAGTGTTGGCTTGTGAGTTTCTCGCAATTCTCTCAAGTACTGTGTTAAAGAGATCACATGATAGCGCGTCACCTTGTCCAAAACCTTTCCTGACATCGAATGGTTCGATGATGTTCTTACCGACTTTGATGGTGCAGCATTCTGCACAAACGGACCAGCTTGGCAAGGATGCCAAGACTAGACATGGCTCTGTATAACTCGTCTCTATACACGCTATCATAGGCAATTTTGAAATCGATGAAGAGATGGTGCGTATCGATTTTACAAAATACAAATACAAATATTTGGCGCAACAGCTCTTTACAGCGCCAGGGCCTAGCTTCTCACAACCTCTCATGTTGTGTGCGTTATATTTTTCATATGAATGGAATGGACCTACAGTTTAGTGCCGGATCCGAACGGCGATTTGAGAAGCTTTTTCGTGACAACAATACTCTCGGATGTTTGTCAGACGCTCGCGAGAGGTGGGACCGTGAAAAAACTTTTTGGTGTTTTCTGGGATTCGAACTTGGAACCTCATGCGTAGTGATCCGACACACTAACCACTTACGCCACGGCGCCCACGTATCGACTTTATATTCATGGGTTTTTTCCAAGATCTGCCATAGTGTGAATATTTGGTCAATGGTGGACTTTCCCGGCCTGAAACCGTACTGGTAAGGACCTATCAGGTTGTTGACGATCGGTTTTAGGCGTTCACATAATACGGCATACAAGATCTTATATGCGATGTTGAGGAGACTTATATCTCTGTAGTTGGCACAGTTCAGAGGGTGTTCTTTCCTCAAGAATCGGGCAAAAGATGCTGAGGTTCCATTCATCGGGCATACTTTCGTCCGACCAGATTTTACAGATGAGCTGATGCATGCTCCTTACCAACTCATCTCCTTCTGCCTTGAAAAGTTCAGCGGCAAGGCCGTCGGCTCCAGCAGCTTTGTTGGATTTGAGTTTAGATATCGCTATCTTCATTTCATCCTGATCGGGTTGACGGGAATCTTGACTTTCATCGTCACTGTTGAATGGTTCATTCTGCCTGATATTGGCCATCATCGTCGTTTAACAGTCTGCAGAAGTGTTCCTTCCATATCCCCAGTACCGACTGCAATTCTACTACTATATTGTCATTTTCGTCCCTGCAGGCTCCTGTTCTGGCTTTGAAACCCTGGCATGTTCTTTTTACCATTTGCTAAAATTTTCGAACATCATTCCTACAATAAAGTCACTCAATTTCCTCGATCGAGCGCTTCTCATGTTCCTTTTTCTTCTTTTTGGGAAGTCGATGTTCCTCTTTGCTCCTCCGCTAGCAGCAGCTCTAGTCCTTCTATGCAGGGCTACGCATGGAAAACATCGGGACTAACAAGGAGAAGGACTAATTTTTTATTCCATTGCAATCGGCTTACTCATTCAGGAGATATGCGGAATATATCAGAAAATTTTACGTCATTTACGTCATTTTACGTCATTAAAAGACAATTACTCAGCCCTACTCAATAATGGCTTATCCGATTAAAAAACAAATGAATTTAGTAAATTTTCCCCTGATTCGTTTAAAATATAAAACATCCTCCTGTGTTGTTCTGAAGCTGAGCAATAATTCAAAATATCGCCCCAACGAAGATATTTTTTGATAGCCTCATAATCCTCAGCAGTCTGAGAAGGCTGTTCCATCATGGGGCATTCAGTTTCTAACGCATTTCCGTCTCCAGAGATATTCTCCAATAATTCGTCATTTACAACAGGAAATACCATTCCATCAGGAGGAGGTTAGGACGCTGAAGTCGTTGATTAGAAACCTCTTAAAGTAAGTTAAAGAAAATTAGAGACTTTCTGTAAATTTGCACTGGAACAGGAAAAATCGGGCTGTAAAATCCAACAACCCGAGTATGATATCCAACCCAAATAAACAAGATATTTCGGAGGGATAATCAGAACGATCTTCCGCGTCTTAAAATCCCCCGAACTACGAACAATGTACAAATACTAGTGACAGAAGATATAGATCCGGATAACGCAGCTGAGGATGACAATTTCCTTGTAATCAAAGATCCACAGGGAAAGGTAAAGTCTATAGGAGCGACTTTACAGGACGTGTATAAGGTGAATGATAGTGTTTGGCCGAATCATGACCTGGAAAATCAGGTTCTTGTGCACAACTTCTACCTTCGAAATGACATGGAGCATTGGCGATCTGAGAGCACTGGTTTCACCGTGTTCAATGAAAGAAATATGGCAAGCAATGCCGTCGCCGATGAAAGGGTACAACCCCTGCTCATTTCAAAGGCAGAGCTCCAAGTGATCTTCGAATCACTGAGGAAAAAGAAATCCGTAGGAATCGATGGTATACCCAACATTGTACTTAGATATTTTCCTCCAGAAGCGGTGAACATTTACACCATCCTGTTTAATAATGCAATGAATAATGCCCATTATCCTGCGCATTGGAAAACAGCGGTGGCGCAACCTATTCCAAAGAAAAATAAAGATAGCTCAAATCCGGGTAATCTCCGGTCGATAAATCTCCTTCCGATCATCAGCAAGGTATTCGAAAAAGTGATCCGTAGAGCGCTGGCCAAGTGGGTTGAGGACATGCACTTAATTCCGGATAACCAATTCGGTTTCAAGGCGCTGCATGATACAATACATGCCGCGTCTAAACTGGTATCGGATATCCAATGAAACAAAAGCAAGAAACAATGCACGAGTGCCTGTCTAGTTGACTTGGAGAAGGCCTTCGATATCGTATGGTTAGAGGTACTTTTCTACAAGTTGAGCAGACTAGACATAAGTAAACCACTGCTGTACATTCTTTATGACATGCTCACCCGTAAGGAGTTCATTGTGAAGAATGGCAATGTGACGTCTACTGGAACTTTCGAAGTATAAAATGGTCTGCAACAGGGCGCGGTCAATTTGGCGATTCTATTCAATATTTACACGAGTGATCTCATAGGTTCACTTCACCGTGTCATAGCATACGCACACGACTTGGTCGCGTACAGATCAGGGCCTAAGATCGAGGTCATTGTCATACTCTTGCACCGCGACTTCGATAAGATTAAGAGATACTGCGATGACTGGAAGCTGAAGATTTACTTTCAGAAGTCGGAAACCATCCTGTTCAGAACGCCGTTGTCTGTGGCCTCTTGGGACACTAGAAAAAATTGGCGAAGGTTCTCTTTCGTGGGCCAGCATGGACAGCTACTTGCGAGTCGAAGTGTAGTCAGATACCTTGGGGTCTGGCTTGATCAATATCTATATTTTAACAAACATATAGATGCTGCTCTGGCCAGAACTAAAGTTGCTTTCGCCCTTAAAAGAGAATGTTTCATAGCAGCCAACTTGATGCAAGGGTGAAGGTAATCTGTTACATGGCCCCCATTTGGCCTATGCTCGCATATGGATGTCCCGTGTGGTTCAACGTGGGGCCAAGTTTGTTGGAAAAGATACGGGTGTTTGAGAGGGCTTGCCTTCGTTTGTACAGAATACCTGAGTCTGAGTACATAAAATTCTATCGTAATGAGGTCCTGTACAACAGGGCGGATCTGATCAGAGTGGATAATTTCTTGATCAAGATGATTAGAGATGACAGGAAAGATGCTGAACTTCATCAAATCTTCAGGGTGGTTTGTATGCGGAAATGAAGTAAGTAAATGGACTCATTTTTCCCCCATCGGTATCACAACGGGTCAACGCTGACCTGAGTGTGGCAGAGAGCGTCCCTCTCTGCCAGCCCACTTACCTAACCTAACCTAACCTAAGATGATTCGAAGGCAGAGGTCTGATCCAGGGTAAGTTAGCGGTACCGCTAATCTTCCACGTCGCCAGAACAGCTGTGGACAGGCGACTCAACCACGATCGAGACGTCGCACAGAGTAGTGTAGAGCGTCTCCGGTACAGTGGGGCGGTTTCATACCGCGACATTGAAGACGTGAGTAGGCAGCGACACCAATTTTGGTGGGTTTTTGAAGAAGAGGGAACGCCTTCGTCACAATCCGGGGTAACCTGTAACAGGGCAAAGTGGGTCGTTTCTATTGTTTATAATAGTCGTGGAGAGATAACTGGGCGCAGATATACAAAGATAACCTCAACCTCAGACTCAACTCCGTAAGTACGAGTCAGCTGAATTCTGAATGGGTTTCAGACATCCTTATGCACTGTATAACTGAAGCGGCGAGACCCTTACAATCAACGGGAAGGGGAAATAACAAAGAGCCATGGTATGACGTAGAGTGCGATGAGGCCAGAAAGAAATCTTTTGAGTATCTGCGTCTAACCAGAAACACAAATACAGATGCGGCAAAAACACTATATCAAGAGGCCAACAAAGCTTACAAATCCATATGTATAGAAAAACAGAGAGCATACTCGGAGGTTCTAATTCGGAAACTAGCAGAAATAAGAGACAGTCGGTCCTTCTGGAAGAACACTCAACGGCGCAAAATTCGCAAGAGGAATTCAAATTGAAGCAAATACACTAGCTGTCCAATTCGAGAATCTGCTAAACCCGAGCAGCAGTTCTAACCAAATACAATATGCCATGCCATTTGTTGAAAATTCAGATTTGGACCATTTGATCACATTTCAAGAAGTCATTAAAGTTGTTCAAAGCTTCAATCTTAAAAAAGCACCTGGGGAGGATCGCATACCCTATGAATTCTTTAAGTACGCGACAGAACAGTTCATGGAGCAGCTTACAGAAGTATACAACTTCATTTTTAACAGGGGTCAAGTACCAATAAGTTTCAAAAAAATATTGTAATATTTCCCCTGTTCAAGAAAGGAGACGCAAGCGATCCTAATAACTATAGGGGAATATCGTTTCTGAACTCCTTCGCAGGCGTAATCTTAGAACGTTTAACAGAATGGATACGACGAAATAGTTTACTTAGCGAATATCAAGCAGGTTTCAGGAAAGGTTATTCGTCAGTGGACAATATATTCACACTAACAAGCATTGCCCAGACTTACCTTGACAATGGAAAAAAATGATTTGTCTTCTTTGTTGACTTCAAGGCGGCATTTGACTCTATTGACCGGAACGCTTTATTCTACAAGCTGAGCAATTAAGGTGTTTCAACTAAAATGCTGAAGGTTATCCAAAGTTTGTACAACGAGACCATGACCGCAGTTTCGGATGGGGAAGAATTGTCTAGCTGGTTCCAGCCAAAGATGGGAGTAAAACAGGGCTGCCTTTTAAGCCCACTCCTGTTCTCGATCTTCCTGAATGACCTCGTGGAATTTCTGCCGGGAGGGATTCTGTTCAACGGAATCATCATCAAACTTCTCCTGTATGCCGATGACATAGTCATATTAGCGCAAACTGCAAACATGTTGCAAATGATGATAAACCGGCTAGAACAGTACTGTCGATTGTGGAATCTCAAGGTGAACACAAACAAATCGAGAATAATGGTATTTCGCAATGGCACTGGAAGGTACGCAAATGAAGAAAGATGGACCTGGGAGAATGAAGAATTAGAAAAGGTGAAAGAGTACAAATATCTCGGGCTGGTTATTACTCCGCAAGTGTCATTCAGGAAACATCTTCAATAAAAACTCAAGGATGCAAAGATATTAATCAATTGTAATTGGAGGGGTATACTAAGTAAACAAAATATTGCTACAAGTACAAGATATAAACTCTTTGAAGCTGTTACGAGGTCCATCATGTGTTATGCGGCGCAAGTTTGGGGAATCTTGCAGTACGAAGAAGTAGAGAAGCTACTGCGATACTTCATCAAAAAAATGTTCAGATTACCTGAAAATACGCCAAACTACATAATTCATCTGGAAACTGGCCTACCTCCATTACATATGTTTACCCTGAAAATGCACTTCGCCTACATAAGGTACATTGCAGCCCTGCCAAATCATCGACTTCCGAATGTTGTGGTTTCACACTTGCAACACCGGAAACTACAATTCTTTAAGGAATGGTCTAGGCTGGGAATCCAGCACAATGTTGTGGTAATGGAGGAAGACACTTCGAGCTGGGAGAGCACTCATCAAGTGTTATTCAGTAAGATTCAAGAACCCATCTTCTCGAAATATACAGAGAAGGCTCAGGAAAGTATTACAAGGCATTCGTATCGAGTATTGCAAGATAACCTTGGCGAAAAGAACTACTTCCATGACCGGTATAGCGTAGAAGCCATTTCTGCTATTTTCAAGACGAGAGGAGAACTTCTGCATTTAGGATATATGCCTTACAGGGATGCTTTCGATGAGCAGAGCACTCTATGCAGCTTACGGGTGAGGGAAGATGTTTGCCACTTCTTAGGAATTTGTCGAATTTTAAAAGAATTTCGTCGAAGTCACTTTGGGAAAAATTATCTAACTGCGAGTGAAATACAAGCCATATTAAACGGGCAGGATTGGGTCGTTCTATACAGCTACATAAAATGTGCATGGAATTACCGCCGAAAAGTTGTAAATGGGGACTTTTAACCAAAAGTACATATCAAACAAGAAAAAACATTAAATCCTTTATAACCGTAGAAGTTTATTTTAATAATTTTAAGTAAAATTGTAACCAATCGTTTTATCTGGCTAACGGCTAACGCCAATGCTAAATTTTGTGAATTGTAAACTTGAAGATTTTGATGAACATAATAAAATCACTTACTTACTTACTTATAGCCATGGCCAGCTTATATAGTTTTAGGTAATCGTAAGTTGAAAAGTTAAACAAAAAAAAAAATGCACAACACTTGGCAAAGAAAAGAGTGTATTTAATTACACATAGTAGTTAAGTATTATGGTTAAGTTAGCTTAAGATTATTTTTAAGGTAGTTTGTAAGTTTTATTTTATTAAACATACAAAAAAAAAAAAAAAAACAGTCCGGACACTAAAGTTTTTCTACAAAAAAATGTTTCTTAGTTTTTAATTCGTTAATTAGTTAAGTTATAATAAATAAATTTAGTTAGGTTACGTCCAAAGACATAGGTAGATTAAGTGTAAGGATTAGAATAAGATAGTTAAGTTAATTAAGCTGGTTTTAAGCATTTTTGTTAGCATGTAAGGCTAATTGAGCAAATAAAATGCATAGAAAATGAAAAATGAAAATACCATTCCATCATTCAAATCGTCTTCATCGTTTTCCAACTCATCTTCACTGTCCTAGGAATGAGATTTCTTCATACGCAAATTTCGTTCTGCAATGCACTTTTGGAGTACCTGACATCAAGAGTTAAAATAAATATATGCATGAATGAATAATGTGACATTTGCGGAACAAGCAAACAACCGCCAAAAAACTTTAAAAAAAAACTTACCGTGACTTATTATATATTTATTTGCTGATTCAGTACACAATAAACTTATTAAAATAATTTTTTTATTGTAAACTACTTATGCAAAATAACCGCGTTAGGCCATTTTCGCTCAACTGATCTTCTCTAATAAATAGAGATATGTAGGTACTACACGTAGATTTTATGAATAATTTTAATAATATGGCGGATATGGTTACCTATGCACTTGTACCGGAATAGCATCTCCAAGCTAAAATATTGACCGGTGATAGGCTAGTGCTACGTATGGGACATTATGAATCTAAGTGGCCTGTTGAAATCAGAGAATTTCACGCTGGAAATACCATAAATACAAAGTGCGATATGCTATTAAGCAAACAGCCGCGTCAAGTCATCAAGGCGATTGCGGGTTAAAATTTGCAATTGCTAGTTGATTAGCCTCCACATGCAACTGGTTTCATTAGTGGTCCCTACATATAGACAATTTTATAGGTGCCGGTTATCTCATTATCTCAATTAGAAAACTGTGTAATAGCTACAAATGCCATTCGGAATTATTCACAAACATTTAGTACAACAATGAACCTTACTTTTGGTGTAATTTTATTCCAGCTATAGTTTGTGCAGTATCCGAAGTACAAGCGTAAAAAAAATTATATCCCTTCACAAATACTCCCACTTTTTGCGATTTTAAACATTTTACTAAAAATCATAGAAAGCTGTTAAAGGAAAATATGTAGGAATTGTATTATATTTCTCTACAATTACCCTATATACTATGAGTATGTTGGAGCATCCTCACTTTTTGCGAGAATTTTTTTAGGCAGCTCCACCCGATCTTTTATAAGGCTGAGTCCAGGCGTCTGTCTCAATTGGTTTTTACCAACTGAGACAACTCGCAATTAAACTTCCCTTTAAAAAAAAATCCTTGACAACTATGGTCTAACAATATACTCACGTCCATTAAAATACATACTTGTGCAATCAACTCGACAGATAACTTATGTATTGTGATTGAGAACTGAACTTAAAGTGAACAATACGGAAAACAGTTTTAAATTTTGACCCAAAACTCAATAATCTCTTTAAAAATATATATTTGACTCACATTATTGAATAAACAATTAATACTAATTGTAAATACAAAAATAGTGAGAGTGAAATCTAGGATAAGTGTGCTAAATTTGTTTGCAAACATTATGGAATGGTGTAGATTGCGAGCTTGTTTGCAAGCAACGTGGGTTGGTGTTGCCGCTAAGAAATATTTAATTAACTCACATTTAAATTTTTGACGAAAGTCAAGTCAAGATTGCCATGATTTTAGTCAAATCAGTCTTGATTCAGTGAATATGCAATTCACTGGTTGTAGTAACAAAAGTACAAAGATCAGCAGCACTCTTCCATGCGCTTATATGAAGTGCATAGAAAAGTGAATGATTCCCAAAGGAGTGGAAAAGAGGGTTAATCATCAACCTTCAAAAAGTGTGACTTGATATAATTGAAAAACTGGACAGGTATATACTTACGTTCTGCCGGCTATAGTCAAGGAAATAGCGAGGATGGGTTAGGTTAGGTTAAAGGGGCTTGCTGCAACGAATGGGTACAGCCTGCACCCGGATCTCAAACGGGTCCATTGTGCTCCCCTGAGTTGAAGTTTCCTGGTTGAAGTACTGAAAAGAGAGGAAAATCAAAATGGCTGGAGTTTGTGTTAATGGAACGCACTCCTCTGAACCATCTTGAAGAAGTTATGAATTTTATAAGGGTGATTGGTGGCTTTTCAGACAGGTCGCCCAGATTGTCGAAGAAATACTCTCCAATGGCCGTCTTTCTGGTATTGCAGAGCTAGGGCATTTCCAAAGGAAGTGTTCTGTGTCCTCCTCTACGTCTGTGTTGCCGCATCCTCTGCAGAGTTCAGCTGTACTTAGCCGCATTCTCTTCCGGTGTACCGCCAATAGGTTGTGGCCGGTAATGATGCCTATAAGAAGCGCTAAGTTTTGTCCATTTTGAGTGAGGATGAGCTTGGTTTTTTTTGATTGGGCGCCGTGGCGTAAGTGGTTAGTGTGTCGGATCACTACGCATGAGGTTCCAAGTTCGAACCCCAGAAAATACCAAAGACGGTCCCACCTCTTGCGAGCGTCTGACAAACATCCGAGAGTATTATTGTCACGAAAAGCTTCTCAAATCGACATTCGGATTCGGCATTAAACTGTTGGTCCCTTCCATTCGTGTGAAAAATATAACGCACAGGACATGAGTGGTTGCGAGAAGCTAGGCCCTGGCACTTTAAAGAGCTGTTGCGCCAAATATTTTTTTTTTTTTTTAGCTTGGTTTTCATTTTGTCAGATTTTGTCCAGACGCTTCTGGAGACGTGGCACGATGGAAGTGCTCTCCATTTTACGTCTGCAAGTCGTTTGAAGTCAAGTGCTATATTTGATTTAACAAGTTTTAGGGGAGGAAGGACTGGGCTTTAGACCATTGACAGATCTTGTTCTGATCCCTTCCTTGCCAGTTCATCCGCCAACTCGTTCCATGGAATTCCTTTTGCGACCTGGGACCCACCAGAATGTTAAATGGTGGCTATGGATGAGCGTTTTAAGCTCCTCGCGGCAGCATTTTATTAGCTTAGAGTACAATAGCGACGATAATTCTGGACAGGATAAAAGCTCCCTCGATGTGGAACAGGCAGGTTTTCGCACCGGATCCTGCTGCACAGACCTTGCGGATCATTATAAAAAAATACGTCGAATACAGGTTCCCACTACATCTACTGTTCATCTTCTTCGAGAAGACTTTTGACAGTTCGAAACGAGATGCTATCTGGTTGGCCTTGTGCAGGAAAACTCAAAGGTTGTATAATAAGGTATAGGAAGACTTTAAAATCCAAAGTGCAGTGCGACAAGGGTGCAAACTTTCACTGCTACTGTTTTAAGTGGTCATCAGAGATGTACTTCGGGCAGTACTGACTGAAGAAAATTATGGAATCATATGAACTTTGACAACTTCAAATACAATACATAATATAACAAAAATATACGGACTACGCTGACTATGTTTGTCTACTCTCACATAAGATATACGACCTGCATTTAATGGTCCACAATCCGGAAGCCGAAGCTAAAAATAAACGCATTATAAACAAAAGCCATGGGCATTTCAAACTCCCACGGTCAAATCAGCAGTACATATGTGGGTGTTCGCAAACAGATACCTACATCTTATCTTAAGGATATTATTTTGGCCCATTCGTATCGCTGACGGATAGTTTGTCAAAGACTAGCCCGGGAAATTATAGGCCAATTATCACCATACGAAGAAGGAATTGGCTCGGTAACGTGTTAGTAAAACCTAGCAAGTAATTTATAGTATTCAATAAAGTTAGGTTAGGTTACGTTGAAGTGGCTGCCAGCTGAGAACACAACAACACACTTAGACCAATAACAGGTCCATTGTGATACCACGTGGATCATGGGGGAAAATCTCTTTACTTTTTGAGCTTCTTATGAAGCTTAGGAGGCTCTTAATATTGATATCTATCAGGTCGCCTAAATCATTGTTATAGGGGGCTTCTAAGTGAAGCTTCCTTCTACGGGAGAGAGCTTGGCAGAAACAAAGAAGGTGAGTAATAGTTATTTGCAAAACAAAAGTCGTTTGCAAAAAGGCATAGCCTTGTAGGTGATGACACCTATTATGGTGCCGATATGCAATGTGTTGAGAGAAATCAAATTTTTAGAACATTTTGTTTTATCGCTAGTCATGTTGATCCACTTGTCCAGATAAGATTTGTATTCTCGACAGCATCCAGCTTAAATTGAAACTTGCGAGTAGCGATTGGTAAGCCTAAGGTGCCTTTATCCGGTAGGATGGGTATAGTTGTTCTTATTCTGGCGAGTTCATCGGCCTTACAGTTCCCTCGATTACCCCTATGCCACGACAGGAGAATATTGAACTTTTTTTTTATAATTTGCGCGCGTTCAAGGGATTATGAAGATCCTTAACATGTTTACACACAGTGCGGGCGTTGGAAAGAGTAGATAGAGAGAAAGATTTTGGTGTAGTGGTTTTTGAAGCTCAGTTGTTTATGGTTCAGAGATTCTCCGGGGGTGGTGTCCAGATAACAGGGGAGGTTTCTGTTATTTTTTGTTTTCCGCTTCTGATTCACTGTATTTTCTTTTCTTGATAACCGATGTCATAGGCGAATCGTCATCAACAGAGCGAACAACTTTTTCAGCCATATCACCAGGCTACTGCCAGTGTTCACACAAGATTTCGCAATTGATCGGACTGACTTTTTATATTTCATGAAGAAATAAATAAATGCTTGCTGACATCAGGATTTGAACCATGAATAATTAGCGTGGCACTACACCATTGCCACTGCTCCGCCATCTCCGCGAGAGACGATCGCCAGTCTAGAGCTACTAAGGAATTTAAAGAGGTCGATTTCGGAGATTTTGCTGTTTGAAAAGATGCGGATATCTCTGGCAGATATTAAGTTTTTCTTAGGCCAAGATAAGACTTTTACCGCCATTATTTCCGCCTGGAACACGTTACAATGATTTGGAAGACGGAAGGAGAGCTTAACATTATGCCTGTCAGAGAAAACACCTCCACCAACTCCGTCCTTAGAAGAAGTGGATTGACCCATCTTCTAAAAATGCATCATCATTCCAGAGTGATGGTGACGAGGAAGTTCTTGTCAAAGTTTAGACGTGGAATGGTGTAGTCCGTGTTTTCGGGAGAGATTTTGAATCTATTCAGAATGGAAACAAACAAACAAATATTTGGCGCAACAGCTCTTTAAGTGCCAGGGCCTAGCTTCTCGCAACCACTCATGTTGTGTGCGTTATATTTTTCACACGAATAGAAGGGACCTACAGTTTAATGCCAAATCCGAACGATTTGAGCGATTTGAGAAGCTTTTTCGTGACGAAAGTACTCTTGGATATTTGTCAGACGCTCGCGAGAGGTGGGATCGTGAAAAAACTTTTTGGTGTTTTCTGGGATTCGAACTTGGAACCTCATGCGTAGTGATCCAACACACTAACCACTTACGCCACGGCGCCAACATTCAGAATCGAAGCGTGGCCAAGTTTTATTTCACAAGATCAGCATGTCTTCGGAAAAAAAAAGTTTAGCGTTTGTCATTAGAAGTTGGTTTTCGTACGCTTTAGTGTTTTCTCTAGAATGCCAGTAAAAGCTGTTCAGACTACAGTACTGATCCTTAAGTAACCTTCACGAAGGCACCTAGCATATAATGGCGAGGAATTTCCTGAGTCGATCTGGGCAACATTCGTGTGTTCTTTTCCGTGTACGTCCACGCTGCCAAATATAAACCGGCTGTTTTGGCTCTTTGTGAATATTTTGTCTGATATTTTCATTTTTGTAAAACGCAAATATTTTATCTTTTATTATAAGAACTTAATGAGCAGTTTTGGCGGCCCACCCTTTTGTCGCGCCCCTCGGAAATGCTCAACTTAACACCCATCCCCTTTGGCAGCGAGATGTATGGCTTATTACCCGTGCATATGATGAAAACGTTTGACAAACTGGTTGCAAACACAAGTCCCTGAGTATGCTTGACGTGGACAATATCGAAGGAACCTGGATCGCGGTTGACGACGGTACCAACACGACCCAAATTTCCAACTTCAGTGATCATGCACAAATTGCCTGAATCAAATTTGATCTAGTCGGTTATTTTGCCGGTAGAGATGTCCCCTTGCACACTATTGTTGGCCTTGATAAATGGATCAGGATAGCGGATAGTCCTACCATCGTGTGTAACTAGGAATGGAACTCCCTGGTAGCCAACTGAGTCTTGCGGACCTTGCACAGCCTGTACTTAGCTTCCTTGCTGGGTCAAAATTCCGATCCTTTGGTATTCGAACTGCCTGGATATAATATTGAGCCATTATTATTTTTCCATCACGGTCTCGTCGTCTATATACGAAGTGATGTAGCCTGCCAAATTCTTCCACAATACGGCCAATGCTCCAATCCGGAATTTAATTTTATGCAGCTGAAGCTCCATGTCCGTACACAGTTAATCCACTTCCGTTTTATTTATAGAAGCCTAAAAATTGACAGCAATTCTACTTATAATGAGGGACAGGGCTTCTGTTGCTGTTGCCTTGCTACTGCACTGTTGCTGTTGCCCTGCGCAATTTATTTTGACAGTTATGAACGATTGTGTTGTAATGGTATGTACAATAGGAGAAATTGGAGAATGTAGTAAAAATATTTACATACATTATATAAATAGAACATTAACATTGTTAAACGTTTACCTTTCATCCATTTCTCACTTGGAAAAAACAAACAAGAGCTCAAAACAAAGAAAAGCAACAGCAAAACAATTGTGCGCAGGTTGCTCTTCAACACTGCCAAAATGTTGCTTTTTTGAACTTGTTGCTTTAATGTTGCTGCAACACTGCCGCAACACTGCATTTTTGAATTGGGCCTATGTTGAGATCTTCGCTAAGGTAAATAACCTAACCCAGCATGTAAATGACCCAACACGTGCCTCGGACATTACTGGTCATACCGACAACACTCTGGACTTGTTCGTTAGTTCCCATCCTAATAAATACACGGTAAGTGTATTATCGTCCCTAGGTTCGTCGGACTATTGTGTCACATCGGTCAATTTAACGTACTCAAACTAAAAAGTTAAAGAACAGTTCGGCTATACGAGAAAGTTTCCTCGCTATGCTTCCTCGATAGTGCCGTGGACGCCGAGGCTGATATGATCACTAATACAATTCTCCTAGGTATGAGAACTTATATCCCTCGCGGAATAAAAGCTATCAGATCGAAGGAAAACGCGTGGTATGACTCGAGCTGTAAAGAAGCTATTGAGTTAAAGGAATTAAGTTTTCGGTCTTTCAAGGCCAACCCAACTGAGGAAAACCGAAAAAAGTTTAAACGAGCTAGAAATGACTGCAATGCCCACATTAACCGTGTTAAATTCTCCCACGACCAAAAGTTGAGGCAAACAGTACTACATTGTCCCAAGGATAATAACATCTTTTGGTCGTTTGTAAAAAAACATTAAGAATTCCGACGCTCACTTATAATAACGTAACAACTGTCAGCTCCTTAGATAAAGCAATCTGTTCAGTGCTCACTTTGCAGAAAACTCAACAGAGATCGTGTTTTGTCTTCACTGTACTTGAGAGCGTTGAATTTTCCATGGGATAAGTCCACTTTCGCACTCGTACAGTTGCAGGAGTACTTAAAGGCCTTAACATACACAAATCCGCTGATCCAGATGGTATACCCCTATTATTCTGAAAAGATGTTCTTCTTCGCTGGCAAAACCTCTGCGTAAGCTTTTCCATCGATCCTACTCTTCAGGTCTCTTCCCGAGTAGGTGGAAATAGCATGTGTCCAGCCCATGCCTAAAAAAGGCGTTTCTTCTTATCTCTCCAGCTACCGACCCATTACACTTACGTCCCTTCTTTTAGGGAAAAGTTGGGGAGAACTCAGACACATTGCCAGAAACCGTACACGATGGCGCGTAGGCGTAGTAGAGGCCCTAGGACCCACAAGAGGATACAGGACATAGGTAAAGTAAGTACGTCCCTTCTTTCCAAGGTCATGGAAACGCTGATAAACCGTCAGCTAATGACATATCTTGAATCGCAAAAGCTCCTTAAAGACCAACAGTATAGCTTTCGTGGCAATAGGTCCATTAGTGATTTGATGTCATCTAACTGATAAGTGGAACCAATCTCTGCACCACTCTGGTAAGAACAAGATTATTGCGCTTGATATTTGAAAAGCATTTGACAGAGTTTGGCATCAAGCTCTTTTGCGTGAAAATGCGTGTATTTGGGATCGATGATAGTCTTCTTCTATGGATTAGAAATTATCTTTCTTTGAATTGAACATTGAAGTTGTTTTGGACGGCTTCGAGTCTGCATCTCACCAAATAAATGCTGGTCTCCCCCAATGCTCCGTTTTGTCTCCGACTACCTTTCTCATTTTCATAAATGATCTTCTGTCTGCAACTTCTAATCCAATCTATTCCTTCGCTGGTGACAGCACCGTCAGTTTTTCATATTCGTTCCCGAATTCACGACCTTGCTCTTTGGCCGTGGACGAAGTACGGCAACGTATGTTAAACACATTAAATTCCAACCTCGACAGCATATTTAAATGGGCTCTAACCAATAGAGTGGATTTAATGCTTCTAAAACTCAATGCTGTCTTCTGTCATTAAAACGAAACCCTATTCATCAGCCATTATCCATGAATGGCACTTGCATCGTTGAAACTGAATAACTTGCCATGTTCGGTAAGTGTGTCAACAACAAACTTGTTGGAATGACCACGCATTCGAAATCTCCAAGAGTCCAGCGAAATGTTTAATCCAGCGATGTAAGAAATACTTCACCCCTTCTAATCTGGCTTCAGTATAACGTTCCCATCTGGTCAGGTGCACCAAAAACCATATTGCACTTGCTAGATAGAATACAAAATCGATCTATAAAACTTATAGGAGACACGAGTATTGTGAACAATTTTGCTTCGCTCGAACACCGCCTCAATGTCTCCTGCCTAGCTCTGTTTTATCGATATTTTCATCGAAAATGCTCAAATGAAATAGCCAATAGAATTTCTCCCCTTCTTCGTTTTAACCCTATAACCCTAAACATATTTTTCCCGACTTTTCCTACCTAGAGTGCTTAGTTCGTCTTCTTGTTTGCCTACAGACGTTTTCACATAAAAAAAAATAAAAAAAAAATTAATTTTTCAAAGAATAGGGTGCTCAGGTACCCTGGGTAGGGTTCTAGGGTTAACCGCAATACTCGCCATGCTTCCAATGCTCATCAGCTTACCCTTAAGCCTATCTTCGGACGTACCGTGAAGTATAGAAACTCTTTTATGAGCCGCACAACACGTTTGTGGAATACTCTCCCTGAGTCTGCTTTTCCTCTCCATTATAATCTACAGACATTTAAGACCAATGTGCATCGGTGCCTCCTTTCTCCCTTACCCCCCTTCCTTAATGCCCACGCTATGTATTAAAATACTTTAAAAGGGTAGTCATATAACCCCTTTAGCGCGAGTTAATTATAAAAAAAAAATAGGTTGATATGCCATTGCCTAGTTATACCATTTTTATAGTTATTATACAAATCTATAAATATTAATAAGTGTCCAGAACCATAATTAAAACAAATCACCTTGTAATGCCACTTTTTGCCTGGTCTGAGTATCTGTTGATTTTATTTGGCATTTAATTATCTAATCCTCTCTTGTTTTAGCAATCCAAAAAGAAAAAAGAAAAAAAAGAAATTCGAATGCCCATTAATTATATATTTTATAGTGTCACCTTCTTAGAAGTAACTTGTTATTGGTCACCGAACCCGAAACTAAAGCCTTCCTTTTGTTTCTGCGGTCCAAAAGAGTGGCATATGACACTCGAGTTCTTATCTGAACCTTAGCCATCCGATATTCATACCCGAAATATATTGCTGTTGAATGCAAATTTATTTTTGGCTTAGCGCTAAAATAAAAACAAATTAATTTTTTTTTGTTCTTCATTATTCTATCATTAAAAGAATAGGTGAGAATTAGTTATGCGTACAGAATGACTTCTTGTCATAATCGTGACGGTTGCCACGGGGAGAACCCCACTGATAATATCTGCATCTGACTAAGTGTAAATTGTTACAATTCTAGAACTTGGAATCCACTAAGATTCCGATGACAGAGTCATTATAATTACGTGATGCGATTTATGTAAACGTTATGCGTAATGAAGTGAATATATAGTATTTGCATAATGAGATAAAATAATCTTAAACAAATAGTGGTAAGATACATTTTTATCATAAAGTGCATTACTAGTGAAGCTAATTTTACATCAACCGGTTGTGCTAACTTTTCTAATAAAAATGATTAGCGGAGAAGTGTACGAGTATTATCTAACTTATAAATGAAGATTAAATAATCACTTAATATATAGGCTAAAGCTTAAATTACCACTTATTTTGTGAAAATATTTATTGCTGTTATGAGCATATGTGACAATAAAAGAGGAAACTCTTTTGCACAAAGGCAGGATACGAACTTGGGATAGTTAGGTTTTTAGCTACCAACGCTCTACCACTGATATGTTCTGTATGATTTGATCCCTAGATATGTTCTGTATGATTTCTTCTCCTGTCAATCCGCCAACAGAGGTAGGGCGTTGATCAGCAGCAGGTGTGGGTGCCGTGGTGCAGTGATTAGTGAATCGGATCACTGCACGCGAGGTTCAATGTTCGAATCTCAGAAAACACGAAAAAGTCTATCTTACGGTCTATGTATATATATAATTTTTTAAAATTTGCGCGCACTCAAGGGCTTATCAATGCCCTTATCATATTTCCACACAGTACGGGCGTTGGAAAGGATAGATAGAGAGAGAGAGAAAGATTTGGTATAGTGGCTTGAAGCTCAGTTGTTTATACTTCAAAGAAACTCCAGGTTAGCGTCCAGATAACTGAAGAGATTTTTGTTATTTTTTGCCTTTGTTTCTGATTTACAGTATCTTTTTCCCGATAGCCGATAAAAAAAATAAAAAATATTTGGCGCAACAGCTCTTTAAGTGCCAGGGCCTAGCTTCTCGCAACCACTCATGTTGTGTGCGTTGTATTTTTCACACGAATGGAAAGGACCTACAGTTTATTGCCGTATTCGAACGGCAATTTGTTTTGAGAAGCTTTTTCGAGACAACAATACTCTCGGATATTTGTCAGACGTTCGCGAGAGGTGGGACCGTGAAAAAACTTTTTGGTATTTTCTGGGATTCGAACTTGGAACCTCACCGATGTCATAGGCAAATCATCACTAACAGAGCGAACAATTTTCCAGCCATATGAAGAAGTCAGTGTTATGCCTTGTTCCAGTTGTATTCACAGAAGCTTTCTGACTATATATTTCATGAGAAATAAATAAATGCCTGCCGACGTCAGGATATGAACCATGAACCATTAGCGTGACAACTGACGACGTTACCACTACACCATTGCCACTCCCAGTAAAAAAAACTTCTCAAGTAATAAATTGGCCTTTGGATACGATACGACATTAAGCCATGAGTTTACAATACGAATGGTTGCGAGAAGTTGGGTCTAGGCCTTGGCTAAAGCTAAGCAAAACGCTGTTTTGTTGGAACAGTGTACTAGGAACTTTTTATATGATAAAGTCCAGGCAGCATTCCACATTTTACTTTCATAGTACTTGTCCTTGCTGCTGTAATTGAAATATTAAAGCTTTAAAGCTTTTAACTTTGTCGTTTGAAGTATTTGGTACGAGTACTTTCAAATAGTGCTTTAATACCAGTTTAAGTTTTTATACGATTAAACCTTGTATAAGGGTTCATATTTATACCTTTTATGAGCGATTTATTTTTTTTTTTTTTTATCGTATGGGTATAACAAGTTATAAATACAAATAGCAGATTAACAATTGCACAAAGAAATGGCTTTAAGCCATGAGTAAGAAACACATAAGTACATAGAATGTTAAAGTAAGAGACATACATATGGTAAGTACGATATAAATCGTATTTAGCGTCAGAGAATAGTATTTAAGCTGGTTAGCCAGAGAAGGGCTTCAGGTGTGATATTGCGGATGTCATTGGGGTTGCCGCTAAACATAGGGAGGGGACAACTGGAAACAATGTGTCTTATCGTTTGGGTAAGTCACATGCACTAGATGCTGTTGCTCCCCATTTGAACAGAAAGTCTCTGCAGCGGCCGTGCTCGGTCATTATCCTGTTAAAAAATTTCCATAGCCAGATCTTAGTGTTTTTGCCACAATTTTTAATAAATTCAGGATAGATTCCATCAGCTCCAGCGGCTTTTCCATGCTTACAGTAGGCGATGGCTATTAAGGAGAAACCGCTTATTTTACCTCGAGATGAGAGAGTTGGTTCATCTACGCAGTGAGTTTCTTGCAGGAGTACCACATCAATGTTATTTTCTTGCAAAGTCTTATGTAAATAGTCACACTTTGCTCTGCTGATGCCTTCAATATTTAGTTGACAGATACGGACAGAAGGTCCTATATCTATAGTCACGAAGCGCTGAAAAGTACCGTTTGTGAGAATGTGTGCAAGGACGCAGATTGCATATGCGTGGTTGTGGATATTAATGCGTTGGATGCTAATGAGTTTCTACTTGTTACAGTTGCCGGGAGTTCGGTTCTCATTGAAAAAGTTCGGCATCCAAATGTGAATAGACTTTTAGCGTTACCCAGGGTGCAGCGCGAGGAGCTTGTCTATTCTTCGTACCCCTATGAGCGCACTAATACATACATACTTTTCCGACAATATCTTGGTCGATTTTGTTTAGCAATTTTTGAAAAAGATTTTGGCTCTTTCGATTGATGTTTGAAAAAAATAAAAAAGTTATATTATATATAAAGATACAAATATATATTTTTTTGCTTTCGCCATTTTATTCTTTAAGAAGCTCCTTAGCCACCCTTGCAAAAGTAACTGTCAGATTTTAGTCAATTGGCTAAAACGAATTCAACTCCAAAGCAGAACCGCCGTTGTATCATTTAAAAAAATTAAAAAACTAATTTTTTGCGTTTGTGTTAGAAGAAGGATTAGTTCAGAAAAGGTCGGAAGCACTTGATCCTCTTGGCAATAACGCCCGTAGCCGAGGTGAAGTGTGACGCACAATTAGGGATTTCTTTACCAGATGCTTTCCAGAAACTGCATTTTGTATTGAAACCTTGAAGGCTTCTATCTTCGAAACTAGACAAGTCGTACCTTATATACATATATATATCAAAACTCTCCGAAATGGACTCTATCACATACTAAAATTTCACAAAAATCGAGGGTGGATGACCTTTTTCTAAGTAATTACCCGAACATTACATACTTACTTGGATGGCGCTACAGCCCGGAGTGGACCTGGGCCTCAACCAACAAATCCGATTTTGACAAAGTCCATGCATCTGCGCCATACAGCATGACTGGGATGATTAGTGTCTAATACTACCTTACTTACTAAAAGGGCTCCCGACCCTTGAAATGTATCTGCTTGAGACACGGCTGCCTTTCATCCTCTGCGGTGCCGGGCACGCTGCTTCTGGTTATGAGGACCACATTTCTGGCATCCGCGACAGCTTGGTCTTTATACCGGCGATTCGGCCTTTTTTGTCGCCTCGAACCTGGGGGCTGAGATTCAAAGATTCTTTTGGCTGGAGCGTTGTTGTCCATTCGCTCGATGTGGCCGAGGCAATGTAGTCGACATATCTTGGCTTTTTGGACTACATCCACATCCTGGTACAACTCATAGAGTCCGCGTTTCCGAGCAGTTGGATGGATTTATGGAAGATAGTGCCTTCCGTGTTGACACCTGCCCTACGCTGGCCATCAGAGCCAGCGCCTTTGTTTTTTTTTTTTTTTTTAGTTTTCTGATGGCTGCGCTAACTTCTTCAATACTGGGTGGTGGTATTGGTTCGTCATTGACTGGAAGCGGGTTCTCTTCTTGCCCTATCACTCTCTTTATTTGATGCCCGTTAAGCAGTTGCTGGAAGTGTTGCTTAAACACATCAATAATTCCCTGTGTTTGGGTGACTAGGTTGCCTTCGCTGTTACGAAGAGTCTGTGTTCCGGGTTTGAAGCCAGCTGGCAGCTGCTTGGCTTTTTGATAGAAATTCCGGATGTTGTTGCGCTCACGAGACTTTTCGATATCCTGGAGCTGGGAGGCTAAGCGGTCCCTTTTCTTTTTACGCAGAGTTTTCTTCTCTTTCCTTCTTCTGATTCGGTACTCCTTTTTCGCTGCTCTTGTCTTGCGCTGCAGCGCTTTCTTATGTGCATCTTCTGTCACCTTCTTCCGTTGAACGCACATCATCATACCAAGGGCTCCTTTGTGGTGGTGGCTGGTAGTCAAGGGTGGTCACGGCCACCTCCTTTATAATGCTGTGGTATTCACTGCAGAGAGTTTCTCGAACAGGTGCTCTTTGTAGGCTCTGGCTCCTTCTGGCGTGCTATGATGTTCAACATTAATCTTCTTCTTTTGGGCGGCTTGCAGCTTCTTTTCGTTGGACAGTCTGGCTCTGAATTTAGCTGCAACAAGAAAATTATCAGAGTCGACGTTGGCCCCTCGGAAAGTGTGCACATCCAAGATGTTAGACGCGTGCCTTGCGTTGAGTAGCACGTGGTTGATTTGGTCGCCCGATCTACCATCAAAGGAAAGCATGGTTGCTGTGTGGATTCTTAGTCTAGGAAACCTAGTGCTACGTACCGTATTCCTGCCGCTGCAATATCAATTAGTCGGAAACCGTTGTCTGTTGTCTTGTCGAGGAGGCTGTGTTAGTGTCTTATACAGAGTTACCTTAGTAGCTCGAGATATGGCTTTGTTACTCAATTGCCTTCTTAGCCCATGGAAACAGCGATTGGCAAGAACAATTCTTCCTGTGATCTCCCCACTGGTGTCATTTGCGGAGCTCATCATAGAGCGTAGGTAGACAAAATCCTGTACTACCTCAAAGTTATATCTGTTTATTGTGGAGTTCTGTCCAAGTCGCCGATGTTGCGTGTCCTTTTTGTAGACAGCATATATCTTGTCTTGCTTTCATTGACCGCCAAATCCATCTTTCCTCCCTTGTTCTCAATACTCGCAAATGTTCCGTTGACGGCCCGCTAAGTTCTTCCGATTATGTCAATATCATCGGCGTAAGCCAGTAGTTGTGCAGACTTGTAAAAGATAGTACCTCCGGTGTTAGCTTCTGAGTTTCGTACAATTTTTTCAAGTATTATATTAAAAAGGTCGCATGATAGCGCGTTATCTTGTCTAAGACCTTTCCTGACATCGAACGGACGTCCCAACCCACATAGTTCTACCTCTCACCTCTCGCCTCTTGCGCTGACTCGAAGACTTCCGCAGCTCTTTCTCCGACTCGTTCGATAGACTGTACTAGAGTGACAGTGAGTGTGAAAAAGTGACGGAAAGGCTTCGACTGGAACGTCTAATCTCTGTCTCAATAGTCGGTCAGCTGACCGACGTTGTATCGGTGACTGGACGAGCTCCTGAAACGGCGTATTCCGATAAGTTCCTGACTAAGAGCCAGCTAAAAAGGAGAAGAAGGAAGGCGGCGAGGGTGCCAAAAGTCTGCAAAGTCAGCTGAAGGCGCAACCGCCAAAAGCAGTTATCCTTCAGTGGCGACGAGAAAGTGGCCTATGTGGACAGAAAGTACTTCACCTGGAGCCGATCAATCCCTCAGACCTGTTTCGTCGGTTCAAACAGGTCCAAGCTGACGAACCAAGTTTCACCTACTCTCCTCGGTGGAAGCATTTACGCATCCGATGCGCACTCTTCTGTTGGACACACTCTTACTCGTGGAGTTATCTGCGCACAAACTCTGTTAGATGCTGATGCTGTTAGCACTAAAGGTTCCAGCACGAGCGCAGCGGACAGAAAATGGCTGACGCAGGCAAAGCTACGAATAAGAGGGCTCATCTCGGCGGAGGCGTGTGCCCACATGGTGTGCGCTCTTCTACTAGAAAGCCTCAAGCCGGAGGGTGGGGGTGATGCGCGTGCTGTAACTTCTAAAAGTTCCAGCACCTGGGGACAGAAATTGGCTGGTAAGAAGCAAATAAAAATCAAACCATCGACTATATCTATGATATTTTCGCAGATTAAATTGCATGATTCTTAAACTGCTACCGCTCTCTTAAGTAGTAGACTTTCAGTGGTTTCGTTCAAAATCACACATAACATCTATCCAAGAGCCATAAGTATGGAACAAGGGCATATGTTGCTTCAGAGGTATTTGTGGAGTAACGGTGCTATGTAACGAGTGATCTGAAAGACCGAAAGCTTGTCTAATTGTGCCGAATTTCCTTTCGGTAATGAAGTTTGGACGGCGCGCGTGGCAAATCGCATCATCAGCGTATCCTGAGTCTGACGATATATGTGTAGCTGAACACTCGGACCTGTGTAAGCACATCTAGGTGGATTTCAGCACACATATGTTTAACCGGACGAAACATCTTTTGTTGACCTGATTGGCTGAAATATGCGTCCCTGAGGTCTAGCAAGAATTCCTCAGAAGGAGGACGTGCAGCGCATGAATTCTCCCGATAGAACCAGCAGTGACGTGTACAGCCCAGTGGATACATTACTTGAGCTACTTCAAAATATTTGGAGCTGAGGTCTGTAAGGATTTTCAATACTGCGTGAGTGTACAGAAAAAGAGATGGTGCCGGATGAACCCTTAATGGGCCAACGGCAACCCTCATATCCTCGAAGTGGGTTACTGGCCCCTCGTCCTAGGGGTTGAAAAAAAGGATCTGGTCCTCCAGGTTAGGGGTTGTGCCGTCGGGCTAACTTCACTACCACATAAAACAAAACCGGTTACGAAGCAACCAACAGCCTCGGATACGGATGATTTTACTGTTGACGACCCAAGCAAACGTAGGAAGGACAACGATCTTCGTGTCGGTACGTGGAATATTAGGTCCCTCTACAAACCCTAGGCCCTAGAATATTTCAAAGCAGACATTACCGCCATCAAAGAAGTGCGATGAGATGGGCCGGGCAAAAGGCGGATGAAAAACTGCCACGTCTACTACGGCGATTGCTACAGACAACAAAAAAATAAATAAATACATATTTGGCGCAACAGCCCTTCTTTAAGTCCCAGGGCCTATGTTCTCGCAACCACTCATGTTGTGTGCGTTATATTTTCACATGAATTGAAGGGACCTACAGTTTAGTGCCGTTTCCGAACGGCGATTTGAGAAGATTTTTCTTGACAACAATACTCTCGGATGTTTATCAGACGCTCGCGAGAGGTGGGACAGTGAAAAAACTTTTTGGTGTTTTCTGCGATTCGAACTTGGAACCTCATGCGTAGTGATCCGACACACTAGCCACATTCGCCACGACGCCCACCGTGACACAGACAACAAGGACGGCGTCTATTCGGGTGCGGATTTGTCATTGGAGACAGACTTAGGCAAGGAGTTTTGAGTTTCCGGCATGTGAACGAGCGCCTCATGACTATCCGTATCAAGGCTAAGTTCGCTAACATAAGCCTAATATGCGCTCACGCACCTCACGAGAAGATGGACGACGCAACCAAAGATGACTTCTACCAGCTCTTGGATAAGACGTATGAGCAATGCCCTAGCCATAACGTTGAAACTATCCTAGATGATTTTAATGGAAACCTAGGAAGAGAGGATGCCGTTAGTAGCGTGGTCGGAAAGCACAGCCTGCACGACATCACAACCGACAACGGACTCAGGCTAATCGACTTTGCAGCGGGGCGAAAATTTGTCGCAGCTAGTACGCGGTTCCCACGTCTCGCTATTTACAAGGGAACATGGCTGTCCTTTGAACAAAAAACAAATAACTTTGCGATCGACACAAGGCACTCTTCCAGTATTCTGGGTGTCCGGCCTTTCCGAGGAGCCAACGTGTACTCGGATTAATACCTAGTTGTAGCCAAGGTACAGATGCGCATATCTAGAACGGAGCGAAAACATGAAATACTGTGAGGAAATTTTACGTCGGGCGGTTATAATCGCAAGAGACCGCCATAGCCTTTGCCGATCGAGTTTCTTTTAATCTTAATCTAAGTCAGCAGCAAATCTGGCAGCGTTGCCAACAAGACATCAGAGTTGCCGCCTCTGATGTACTGCGTTTCTCTCGGCCACCACAACGAAACCCCTGGTGTGATAAGGAATGCCGGCAAGCACATGCAGGTAAATAAGTGGCGTAAAAAGCAGCGCTGCATAGAAGGACTAGAGCTGCTAGCGATCTCTACGACCTGAGGAGGAAAGAGCAACATTGACTTCTCAGAAAAAAGAAAAAGAAGTATGAGAAGCGCTCGATCGAGGAGATTGAGAGACTCTATTGCAGGAATGATGTTCGGAAATTTTACCAAAACGTAAAAAGAACATGCCGGGGTTTCAAAGCCAGAACAGAAACCTGCAGGGACGAAAATGGTAATATCGCAGTCGGTGCTGAGGATATGGAAGGAACACTTCTGCAGGCTGTTAAAGGGCGATGATGATCAATATTCCACTGCCAGGAAGAATGACCCATTCAACAGTGACGATGACTGTCAAGATTCCCGTCAACCCGATCAGAATAAAGTGAGGATAGTGAACTCAAATCCAACAAAGCTGCTGGAGCCGACTGCCTTGCAGGAGGAGATGAGTTGGTAAGGAGCATGCACCAGCTCATCTGTAAAATCTGGTTGGACGAAAGTATGCCGGCGCCGTGGCGTAAGTGGTTAGTGTGTCGGATCACTACGCATGAGGTTCCAAGTTCGAATCCCAGAAAATACCAAAAAGTTTTTTCACGGTCCCACCTCTCGCGAGCGTCTGACAAACATCCGAGAGTATTGTTGTCTAAAAAAGCTTCTCAAATCGCCGTTCGGATTCGGCAGTAAACTGTAGGTCCCTTCCATTCGTGTGGAAAATATAACGCACACAACATGAGTGGTTGCGAGAAGCTAGGCCCTGGCACTTTAAAGAGCTGTTGCGCCAAATATTTGTATTTTTGTAAAGTATGCCCGATGAATGGAACTTCAGCATCGTTTGCCCGATTCTTGAGGAAAGGAGACCCTCTCAACTGAGCCAACTAAATAGGTATAAGTCTCCTCAACATCGTATATAAGATCTTGTCTGCCGTATTATGTGAATACTTAAAACCGATCGTGAACAACCTGAAAAATCCTTATCAGTACGGTTTCAGGCCTGGAAGGTCCACCATTGACCAAATATTCACACTATTGCAGATCTTGGAAAAAACCCATGAATATAAAATCGATACGCACCACCTTTTCATTGGTTTCAACGTTGCCTATGATAGCGTGTATAGAGACGAGTTATACAGAGCCATGTCTAGTCTTGACATCCCTGCCAAGCCCATCCGTTTGTGCAAAATGACGATGGAGAACTCTCGCTGCTCCATCAAAGTCGGTAAGAACATCACCGAACTGTTCGATGTCAGGAAAGGTCTTAGACAAGGTGACGCGCTATCACACGATCTTTTTAACATAGTACATGAGAGAATTGCACGAAACTCACAAGCTTATGCCGATGACGTCGACATAATCGGAAGTAGGCCGTCAATGGGCCATTTGCGAGTATTGAGATCGAGGCAGCAAAGATGGGTTTAGCGGTCAATGAAAGCAAAACAAAATATATGCTGCCTACGAAAAAGGACACCCAACATCGGCGTCTTGGACAGAACGCCACAATAGACGGATATAATTTTAAGGTAGTAAAAGACTTTACCTACATAGGCTCTATGGTGAGCTCCGCAAATGACATCAGTGGGGAGATCAAACGAAGAATTACTCTTCCCAATCGTTGTTTCTTTGGGCTAAGACGACAATTGAGTAACAAAGCCCTATCTAAAACTACTAAGGTAACTCTTTATAAGACACTAATCATCCCAGTCCTCTTGTACAGCGCAGAGGCATGGGCTTTGTCAAAACCGGATGACGGCATGGTTATTTTGAGAGAAAAGTTCTTCGAGCGATCTTTGGTCCGATCTGCATAGACGGTGAGTGGATGAGGAGGTACAATGCCGAACTAGCCAGAAGAGTCGACATACAGCGACTAAGATGGTTGGGTCATGTAGAGCGGAAGGAGCCCAACGTTCCCGCGAAGAAAGTCTTCGAATCCACCCCGGATGGACGGCGCAGTAGAGAACAACCTCGCGGCTGCCTTCACAAACAAATGCTTTGCAATGAAATACTTTCAGAATGGTTGGAGTTAGCACTCGTGTGTGCAAGGGCTGTACTCCTTCCTTGCTTCTCTTTATTCTAGCTCTCAATTAAGATTTGAAATAAGCGCTCACAGGGAGAACGATATCCAGTGGAGCCCTTACGAACAACTCGAGGATGTAAAATACGCAGACGGTGTTCTTGTCGCTAGTCATAGATTTTCTTACCTTCAAAGTAGGTCAACGCTACTGGCTGTAAAAGGTGGACGTTTTCCAGGTCCAATGAAAACAAGATACAGGTGTACATATACTGGTGCTTACGTCGTATACTGCACATATGGTGGCTGGAACGAGTTTCTATCGAAGATATTCGGAGGTGAACGAAGCAAAGAAAGTTGCTGTGGATGCTAAGAAGTGGAAGGAGCTTAATTAAACATGCAATCCGTTAACACAAGAATGCAATCGCGTGACAAGCTCTTCGTTAGAATCCGCAAAGCAACCACAGATCGGATGCTTCCGTTAGACCCCAGGACCAAGATGTTCTTTGATTGATTTTAAAATCCTTAACTTTGTTACCAAATCACCCCTTCCGTTAACGAAATATTGTTGCTCCATTCACCATCATTATAAGGATCAAGCTAAGCTACAACGTTTAAAGGTTAAACATTTTTGAATTTCAATTTAAAACTTTTACACAGCTAAATCGATGTGGCCCTGGTCATTTTTCTCTATCAAAGAACTTGGTCGCCCCCTCAAAAAAAAGGATGAACTTATGCTCACCCGTGCTGTGTACAGGACGCTTTTGAAGCACTTTTAAATATTAAATTCATGTAAGGACATCATGAAAATGCTCAACAACGGCTATTTGTGTGTCGGACTTCAAGCATGGTGCGGCCATTGCATCATCGGCATGGCAGATGACACGGACACATATGTGGACGATTTAAGGAACAACGAGGACAAAAAAAAAGTAGAAAAAATCGCTCCTCTCACACAAAGGATGCTCAGTGGAAAATGTTATAAAAATGTGACAGGACACAGAACACAACTGATATGATGATGTTTTATGAATAATCCAACAACAGTACAAACAGGAGTGCACAACAAAAGCGGGCCAACAGCTGAATTAAAAAAAAAACCGAAATCATTTTTCCAGATTGATTTATGCGTTCGCTCTACATCGCCACATGATGGACAGCAAAATAAGGACGAATGTTTTTTCGAAAGGCGATTAAGTGGGCGAAGGGCGAGGATTTATTGACGTTTATTTTACTTTTTCCATTGTTGTGTTCTTTTAAAGTGTGCTCGTGCCCACCGTCAATGTCGCCTTTAGCGTCGCTATTGCTGCTGATGCTGCTGCATTGTTGCGTTGATATCGAAAAGAATTAAATGCTGTCAATCACTTTAAATTGAGTCGATCGAGACGTAGGGAGTGATAGTCCTTCGCTGGGAAATGGTAAATGCTGGAGCATTAATTGTAATCGTCGTTCACTCAGATTATCCCGAGTGTTGGCGACAATATTAAGATTTACGTTAGCTGGATGGACGGCTACAATTATCTGGCTCTACAGAGTGGCGGATAATGTAATTGTGAGAATGGCTGCTAAACGTAACATTGACTGCACTACACCGATGACGAATTTGTAATTTCATCACGTGTCGTGGTTTTTTTTGGTACATTTGGCCATTTGATTATGACTGTGAAAGTTCTCAAGTCTTTTCGACTTTGACTCTATTACGACACCCTGAGGACGAGTTTAGATCAGGACATCGATCAAATCTGCATATGTATTTACATGTTGTCCTGTAGATATGTTTGATATCACGATGCTCAAAACCCATACCTTTGCAATAATGACACTTTCGGAAATCCTACCATAAAAAATGTTTCAACAAAATATATGTGTATATAAGTTTAACATCTTCTTGTTACCATACAGAAAGATGGTGGAAGACGAAGGCCTACAGCGATTTGAGGAAATGTGAAGCACGTGCACCACAACTAAAAAAAATGTAACCCAACTTGAATAAGGTCCTTCCTATTTGGAAAAAAATAAAAAATTAAAATAAATGTTTGGTGCAACAGCTCTTTAAGTGCCAGGGCCTAGCTTCTTGCAACCACTCATGTTGTGTGCGTTATATTTTTCACACGAATAGAAGGGACAGTTTAGTGCCGAATCCGAACGGCGATTTGAGAAGCTTCTTCGTGACAAAAATACTCTTGGATGTTTGTCAGACGCTCGCGAGAGTTGGGACCGTGAAAAAACTTTTTGGTGTTTTCTGAGATTCGAACTTAGAACCTCATGCGTAGTGATCCGACACACTAACCACGACACACAGCCATGGCGCCCACTTCCTTATTCAAAGTACTCATTTTTTTTAACACTAGATAGTGCAAATCTTTGAAAACCCAGAAGGACAGTGATACCACCGTGCAGAGGTCTTGTCAACTGATCTCAGATCTCCGGTGACAATACCACATGGCAACATGGCATTGGGTACTGTACTGAGTTGAAGTCGCAACAACTTTCCCGTGAAAGTTTTCACGCTCTCTTCAGGGCTTTGAATAGCAAAGGAACCCATGCTCTGTGTGCTATAGCACTCCGCTGCATTTGAGGCTAAAATAAAAGTATGCGGTAGAAACCAAAGATATTAACAGAAAAAGCCGTACGAAAACCTGTAGAGATGGAGAAGGATATATCTTGGTAGATTCATAGTCGGTGCTGAGAATGTGGACACACAACTTCTGCAGACTATATAACGACGAGAAAGACCAACATTCCACTGTGAGGCAGAAAGAAGCAATCAATATAGACGATAATATTCAAACTTTCCGTCCATCTGACTAGAGTGAAGTCAACCAAGGCTGCTGGGCATGGCGGCTTACCGGCCGAACCTTTCAAAGCAGCTGGTGATGAGTTAGTAGAGAGCAGTAAGGGACTTTGCGTACATTAGTTCTACTATAAATCTGACACCGGTATCAGCGTCGAAATCAAGCGAAGAACAACTCTTGCCAATCGGGTTTTGGGAGAGAAGATTCAATGATTATACGGCGATATCGACCTAGTCAAAAAAAAAAAAAAAACTGCGTATTCGACATTTAAGATGGCTAGGACATGAAGAGAGAATGGACACCAACACTCGGGCCCACAGAGTCTTCGCATCTAACCCGGAGGGAAGACGCAGTAGAGAGTCTCTTGGCCATGAGTGTTAAGCATGTTTTCTTTTTCAGAATCACTCCTAAATAATTCGCTTCATCGGAAAACTATAGAACTAGAACTATAGAAATCGTCAGGTTGGTTCAATTATGAGAGAACTTGGGTAACCTGTTATAAAGACGACCTAACTTAGTTCTTTTTTTTCCGAGGGTAGGTGAAAATCTTTAACAAGACACTATAAGGATCGACAGCGCGTGCTCAAAGAAGTGTGGGATTCTTACCCACTAAAAAACCTCCCTCAAAACAAACTTGTTTTTTTATTTTTACTACATCTAAGTATTCGACTTATCAAGTACTTTTCATTTCATGAAATAATGACGTTTTGCAGGTACCTTCGCATTAGAAGTTCCTGCTAGCTCCGCAGCTTAGACGCGGTTACTTATTGCGCTAAATCTAAAGGTTTGGTTCTTTGTAGACGGCGGACCCCTTAATACTTTGTTTTCAAAAGATTGTAAAATTTGAATGTTACTTATTTTGGTACAACCTGTCGCAATTAATTCTTCCCGAAAATAAAATTAAGTTAAAAAAAGAAACACAAAAGTTAAGTCGGCCGCGCACGCGAGGGAATAGAGCAAAAGTGACAGATAGCCACAGATAATAAAGAAAGAGAATCGGGAAAGTGCAACAACAGCAGTCTGTAAGTTGCTGCTCTCCCGGTTGCTCAGCTGGGGGTGGGTTTATTTCGAGTAGGGAATCTGGAATAGGATTTTTACACTCGATACAAAAATGGGCGTCACCAGATTTTTGACGGAATCTAGAAACCTTTTTGGGGAAAATGAATGGGGTGGGAAACCTGAAATTCTGCGAACCAGAAGAATAAAAAGGAAAAACAAAAACAACGAACGTGCGTTATAATGGCTCTTTTGGAGCACGGCCAATTTATTGAAATTCAAAGATTTAGGAGAAAGAAAAGCAAAATTAGATTTAATTCCGGATGACACAAAAAAAAACAAAGGTAAACAGCCGCTGGGGTGGCCCGCTATCACCGGTCCCGAACAACAGAAAAACTAACGTTTCACTAACGGTCGCGTGTCCCGCTTTCACCGGCAAATGGACGGAATGAAACCCTACCGGGTTTTATCACACACAAAATAAACCTTCACTAATCGCACCAAGAATTCTAGTAAAATATACAACTTATCAATTTTTCCTGAGTTGGTATTCGGCCTCCTACTCCTCGTCTCCAGAATATGATGTCCCTCGACTCTTCCTATTGCTCCTTTCCTTGATTCTTCCTCTCTTTATATTATATATTTTTGCAGTCCCCTTTCGGACTCGATCACTCAAAAAATATAAGCAAACTCGCTACTTAGCTCACTCTCAAAAAAACTCCGCAAAAACACTAGCGCTTGTTCGCACTCACTCGCAGCATGCAGCCGTTTCTTGAACGCCGCTATCTAGCAGCTCTTTCCAGTCTTCTAATGCTCTCTCTCTCTCTGAAATCGTCCCAAAAACTGACAGTTCAGAGGGTCGGGTTATGCATTTCCTGGGTTCGCTCTTTATCCTGGTGCCACGTTCACAGCAAGCGCTAGCAATTGAGGGGCTAGTGAACGCAAAATGAAATATTCGAAACAATATCGCGAAAAATATAAAACCGAAGGAATATGAGACGGAAAAGGAAATTTGTCAAACAACGCTTAGCGTTGGACCTAGCGTGGAAGAAAAGAGGTTATTGAATCTAAAATATAAATGTGTGAAACAACGCCTTGCGTCGGACACTCCTGAGGAGGACGAAACCTGAGCACCCACTCGTATTCCTATTATTACGTTATTAAATCCGTGAAAGCTAGCTATCCCGGTGGAATTTCACGCAGATCTCGGGGAAAGAGACTAGCCGATGACGTGCCACCCTATACAAAAGGCCATGGGTTAGGGTCGGCTCCCGGCCATTGTTGGTGCTGGTCTCTGATGTTTGGCCTGGTGTTGTGTTGAATGTTCGTATTTGTGTTGTAGTTTGTTGCTAATGTTGTGTGTTTAGTATTACTGGACCATCTCGTCCCCTTCTCTCTCTGGTATGGGTGTATTTTGTGTGCCCGTAATGATTTGGGCGACGTTGTGTTCCTCTTCGTGGTCGGTCTTCTCGTTCTTGTTTCCTTCATCGTGCGTTCTCGTAGGCGGGCCGTCCACCCGCATCAGAGTGTTGCCAACGGTCCGTTGGGCTCTGGTTCGGGGAGTACCTGTTTTGTTATCCCCTTGGAGCAGTTGGAAAAGTGTAAGCACTGAACTGGAAACCGGTTCAGGAACGCTTAACGATCCCATCGCTCTTCGAAGATAACGGAGGAAAGAGAAAGGTAAGGCCAAAAAGGCAACGAGGTGAGAGAAATGGAAACGGAGGGGATCAGGAACCTTGAAACAAAGTTGGACGCAACAAACCCCAGAGTTGTATACCATACGTCCATGCTGGTTTTAGCACTTGCTTATATAAAAGCAGTTTATTCTCTATATTAAGCTTGGAAAATTCGCTAAGTATCCAATACACTTCTCTATATTTATTATCTAGTTCTTGCGTTTTTTCTTTACATGCGCTTTCCATTTCAGTTTTGCATCAAGTGTCATTCCAAGATACTCCCCGTGCAGGGACGGGTTAAGAATATCACTGCAGCGCCCCCCAAACAACCAGCGCTTGTCGTAAAAGGCGACTAAGGGGACAAATCAGATCTAGGAAATGTAACACCCAAGTGAGCTTAGCGACACAGATACCACCTTAAAAACCCTCCCACAAGTGTGCATGCGAGTCCGTGGGTTGACACGACTGGAGATCACCGGTGTCATAGAAGAAAGATCAAACAATACTAAAACAGGGGCATGCACGTGTCAAACAACAAACACCATCGCAATATGGTGCAAAAAATTGTATTGCAAAACTGTATCATTATGGTAATACTTGCAAAAAGGAAAGGCACTACCCCGCCAGGCACTACCACTGCTGTGCATGGTACTGATCCTGGACCGAGCAGAAATGTTCGGGTCAGAGCTATACGGATTCCGGGGGCTAGCAACATAATTAAACAGTTTGAACGCAATTTGAGGGTCGCGAGTTGGAACGTTGGAAGCATGACCGGTCGAAGTTACGAGATGGAAGAGATGATGAATAGAAGGCAGGTGGACATCTTGTGTGTCCAAGAGACGAAATGGAAAAACACCGGGAATCGGGCGCGTTTCTTGGACGTTAGGACAAAAGATTACAAGATGTTCTACTTCGGAACGGAAAACGCTAGGAACGGAATCGGTATCATCCTTGCGGCAGAGCTACTTGGAAACGTCTTGAGCATTTCGAAGTCCAGCGACCGTTTGATGTCTCTCAAACTAGTAATACAAGGAGAGGTGTGGAATATTGTCAGTGCATATGCTCCTCAAAATGGGTGCAATCAGAGAGATAAAGATGCATTTTGGCTAGATTTCCACAATCTCCTTAAGAACATCCCAAAGGAAGAGTTTCTGTTTGTTGGAGGAGATTTGAATGGACATGTCGGGAAATCAAACGAAGACTATGAAGACTACCATGGAGGACTAGGATATGGCACCAGGAACCTTCCTGGTGAAGACATCCTAAGCATGTGCAAATCACACGGTCTTATCGTGTTAAATACCATGTTCATCAAACAAAGCCGACACCTGATCACTTATAGCAGTGGTGGAGATGAAACTCAGATTGACTACCATTTGTTAGCCAGTTTCATGAAGCCTCGGGTAAAAGATTGCAAAGTGATCCTAGGAGAGGCAATCGTTCGGCAACACCGTCTCCTGCTAACAGAAATTTTTATGAAAACACCGAAGAAGAGCAAACAAACAAGGGTCTCTGAGAAAATCAAGTGGTACAATCTGGACAAAGAAAAAGGCGAGGCTTTTGTTTTCGTAATGAAAAATTACCCCTCTCACACCATCAACGGAGCTAAGGATGAAGAGTACAGAGCACAAAATATGTGGGATTCCCTACAGCGAACTTGCTTAAAGAAGGCCAAATCACTGCTAGGAGCTTCAAAAGGCCACCATCAACACGCCAAAGAAACATGGTGGTGGAGTGATGAAGCTAAGGAAGTGATAAATGAGAAGAAAGCGGCTTTCAAAGCTTGGACAAAGTGCCCCTCTAATAATAGGGACGAAAAAGCTCGCCTCGAAATGGAATACAGATGTTGCAAGAATAAAGCGAAGAAGAAGTGCGCCCAGCTTCAAGCAGAGAGTACGGAGGGCCTGTATCGGGAGCTGGAGAAAATATTTTCCCCGGTTGCTGATGCAAACCAGGCAAAACAGGCTATCCAGAAGCTGCGAAGACACAATATGAACAAGAGCGCCACTATCTTCAAAATAGCCGCCCAAAGAAGGAAGAATGCTCAGGAGATTCGTTCGCCAAAGTTCATTAGCAATGCTCATGGCCAGCTTCTTGTGGATGACGACAAAATTCTGCAGAGGTGGCGGCAGTATTGTGAAGAGCTTTTGAATGAACAGTTTCCCCGGCTATACTTTCCAAGAGCCACCCCTAACTGTGAAGAAATACCCGACATTACAGTCGAAGGAGTTAGTGAGGCGGTCAAATACTCCAAAAAACGAAAAGCGATTGGGCCAGACGTGATACCCTCTGAGTTCTGGAAAAAGATGGGAGACATCGGGTTCAAATGGCTCAGAATTCTCATCTCCAAATTCGTGAGAGGTGATCCAATGCCGAATCAATGGAGGGAAAGTTACATTCTCCCTGTATACAAAGGGAAGGGTGATACGCGAAACGGTGATAACTTCTGTTTGATCAAGCTGATGTCACACACCATGAAGATCGTTGAGCGGGTATTAGGTGGCCGACTGCGAAAAATAATACGGCTATCTGATGATCAGTGCGGGTTTGTCTCGGGTAAATCAACCACAGATGCAATCCAAAGTATAAGGATCATAATGGAAAAACATCGTGATTCCTTTAGGGATTTGCATATTGTATTGGTTGACTTTGAAAAGGCATTCGACAGACAACCACGAGGTTTGATATGGGTGGCGCTAAGACATCGAGGGGTTCCAGAAACCTATGTACAGATGATCATGGACATGTACGTAGGAGCAAAGACAAAAGTAAGATGCCCCGCTGGAGTATCCGAAGAGTTCCCAATCAAAGTCGGGGTGCACCAGGGAAGCGTTTTAAGTCCTTTGCTCTTTATTACAGTCCTTGATTATCTGCTTGAAGGTAAAGTGATGGACCCCAAGGTACATCAGTTATTCTTTGCTGACTATGGAGCCATCATAAGTGAGTATCCTACATCCCTGCAACGAGCACTTGATGTGTGGGTGGACGTTTTGGAGGAAAATGGGTATCGCATTAGTTCAAAAAAGACAGAGTACTTTTACTGCCCGTTCTCTGATCCACTCAGGCCTATTCCAGACATTTATTTGAATGGAACAGTGCTTCCCAAGTGCGAAAAGTTCAAATATCTGGGTTCTATGATCAATAGCAAAGCAACTTGTGATCACGACATCAATCATCGCGTAAGCGTGGGGTGGATGAAGTGGCGAGAAAATTCCGCTATCTTCTGTGACCGAAAAATGTCCCCTAAGTTGAAAGGAAGGCTCTACACCGCAGTTGTACGTCCAGCGCTCACATACGGTTCACAATGTTGGACGATGTACAAAAAGTATGAGAGTAAATTAACGGCAGCTGAGATGAAGATGCTTCGCATGACAGCAGGAGTGACCACGCTTGATCGAATAAGAAGTTCGAAGATCCGTGGAAGCTTTTACATCAAGGAAACCATCGTACAAAAAATAGAGCGTGACCGGCTCAATTGGTATTGCCACGTTCAAAGAAGAGTCCATTTGAACCCTGTTAAAAAGGCAATATCAATGCACGTTCCAAAGACATCGCGATGTAGGAAAGGCAGGCCTATAAACGTCTGGATCAGACAAATGCGACGACATCGGCATTTCATTGTCCTCAGTAACCGAGTGATCCAAAATCGGCAGGCCTGCCGATATTTTCTGAGGTCAAATAGACGAACCCCACAGGCGGATCAGTAGAAATGCGGTGAAGTGGGAGAGTTATGATCCCTTGTTTTCGTATCATAGCCTCGCTGATAAAAGGAAGAAGAAGAAGCGCGGCGTTTATAATGAACAGAAGCTTAATTAGAGGTTTTCTTTGTGGTGCTTTAAGAACTAGAGGTCTGCAATGAATGTCTTGAAACAAGTTCCAAAACATTCATTTTATTTCATGTACACTTCATCACTGCACTTACAGCTTGAGAAGTAAAATGAATGAGTCACCTGACATTTGATTACTGAATGAGTACTTCACCCATTGATAACAAACCATTCAGTTCAGTGTATTCATACAGAATGTGTACACTGCACTGAGTACACTGAGTAAACTGTAAGTACAATGAGTTCACTGAGTACTTCACTTATGGTTGTTGCAGAATTGATATGAAGTAATTGCGTAGAACGGTGGCAGCGAAAGGGATATTGTTCTTACAAATAAAATTAAACGAAAGTTTTGTATTTTTTAAAAGTTCTTTTTTTTTTAAATTTTATTACATAGCGCGGGCATTGCAAAAGTGGCATTCAGATTACTAGGGAGATTTTAGTTATTTTTTAATATGTATATATAGACCTTTGTAAATAGCAGTTTTGTTAATATTTGATTTACTGGCTGAACTATTTGGAAATGTGATCTTTCCTGCCATGTTGTTGAAAATAAATGTATGCAGACTTTATTTAACCGGTTGAAATTTTAAATACTGGAGATAAAATTACCAACGAACTACTCGCATATGAAAACGTAAACGTAGTTTTTCATGAAGGTTTTAATGTATTGCAGTGGTGGTACCTGCACCAAGTTGAATTTCGTCTTTTATTTAAAGTTAGCTGCAAAATATTAGTTACGCCGGAGAGTAGTGCTGCTTCTAAACTCAGTCAGAATGTTAATTTAAGAAAAAAGTTGTAAAATTGGATCCGACCCAGTTTTAGTTAATCAAATAATTCATTTTTTTTTTTAATTGCGCGCCGAAGGGATTATTAATACTCTTATACTGATGCTTAGGGCATGGGCAGATAGCAAAACGGGGGAGCGGAACGGATTTGCGTTGGCTTTAAATGTTTGAAGGTTATAATGATTAGGAAATGCTGATGCTGGTAGATCGTCCCAAAAAAGTGTTCGGTTTATGAACGAATCCCTATTGACAGTACGTCTGAAGTTGGGCTTGAGCGTGACCTGATGTGCATTCGAAGCATGACGCATATTGCGGGTGAAGTTTTGAAGGGGAGGAATGCAACTGGCTATTTCACTGGAGCATTTTTCATAAAAAAAGCGATAAAATAGGGAAAGACACGAAATATTTCTACGATGCTCGAGTGAGACTATAGAGTTTATAATGTCTCTATTACCTATAAGTTTTACCGCGCGATTCTGTAACCTATCTAGAATGTGCAGAACGGTCTTGTGTGCACCAGACCAGATGTGGGCGTTATATTCCAGCTTTGTTACTTAACTTTTGTTGTTTACCTCGCTTTAGGGGGTTTTACACTTGTATCCAGCTTTGGGCGGATGAATGCCTTATGATGGAGGCCAGATCAGACGGGGTAAAATATTTTTTGCAGCGTTTAAGGAATCCCAGACATTTTGCAGCATATTTGGCGACCTCGAGTATGTGATCGTTCCATAGAAGACGGTTATTGATGCACATACCGAGAATGGCAAGTCTTTCGGATTCAGCGATACAAGTACCATTCATTGATAATGGTTGTGTGTCTTGGTTTCGCTTGAGAGACAGAAGACAGAAGTTTTGGGTGCATTAAATTCCACTCTATTGATTGAATCCCATTTGGTTATGCTGTGCAGGTCGGAATTTAATGTGTGTCATACGTTGACGTTCCTCTTCTACGACCGAAGAGCAGGGACGTGAGTTAGGAAACGAATATGAAAAACTGAGAGTACTGTCATCAGCGAAGGAATGGATTGGATTAGAAGTAGCAGTCAAGAGGTCATTTATAAAAATTAGGAAGAGAGTTGGAGACAAAACGGAACCCTGGGGAACACCAGCATTTATATGGTGAATTGCGGACTTGAAGCCGTCCAAGACAACTTGTATTGAAAGGTCATTTCTAATCCATTGAAGAAGAGACTCATCGATACCAAATGCACGAACAAAAGAGATGGCAAACTCTGTCAAATGCCTTAGAAATATCGAGGGCAACCATATTTGTTTCGCCGAAGTGATGTAGAGATTGGTTATACTTCTCGGTGAGATATGCCATCAAATCGCCAGTGGATCTGTTGCTACGAAAGCCATACTGCCGGTCATTGAGGAGTTGTTGTGAATCAAGATGTTTCATCAGCTGGCGATTTGTCAGCGTTTCCATGACCTTGGAAAGAAGGGATGTACGTGCAATGGGTCGGTAATTGGACGGGAGGAAGATTCGCTTTTTCGGGACGGGCTGGACAAATGCTGTTTTCCATCTACTCGGAAAAAGCCCAGAAGAGTAGGATAGACAGAAAAGCTTACGCAGTGGTTTTGCCAGCGTAGAAGAACACCTCTTCAGAACTATGGGGGAGATACCATCTGGACCAGCGGATTTATGTATGTTAAGACCTTTGAGTACTCCTGCAACTGTACGAGTGCGAAAGTGGAATTAGCCCATGAAAAATTCGACGCTCTCAAGCACAGGCGGGGACAAAGCACTATCTGGCGTGATGGAGTTCGCTGCAAAGTGAGCAGCAAGCAGATTGGCTTTGTCTAAAGAGCTGACAGCTGGAATGTCATTACAAATGAGCGTTGGGATAGCAGTTGAGGCAGCATTTTTAATATTTTTGAAGAATGACCAAACATTTTTACTACCTTTGGGAGGGGGACCATTGCATTTCTTATTGCACTATTGATTATATACGACGTACATATTTATATTTTGAATAAGAGCTTGTCCATCAAACGGTTTGAAAGTTTCTTCAAAGTGGGCGGCAAAAACTTGCGCTTTCTCTTTTGTCATGCCTGGCCCATTTGTCCTGATTTTTCCTAATTGGTGCGGCTAAAATTTGAGGATTTTTTAATACCTTTTATAGCCTTTCAAAGCGAGTAATAAGAATCTTTTTCTGTCGTTAAACTTTCTAGGTAAGTTTGTATTTCATTATTCTTAAGGTCCTTAATAGATCTTTGTAGTGAGTTGCACAAACGGTTAAGATGTGCTTTATGTTGCCTTTCTTAGTCTCTTACCTAAATTATCGGTCTTAAGCTTGGTACATGTTCCAACTTTCACCTATGGTCAGGAGATCTGGAAAGTGACCGAAAGAATAAGATCGCGGAGACAAGCTGCCGAAATGAACTTCCTTCGCGGTGTTGCTGGAATAACTCGTAGAGATCGTGTGCGCAATACCAGAGTATGCAAGGCACTCATTATTGAGCAGCTGCTTCTCCGAACGGAACGATCTATGTTTCGATGGTTTGGTCACGTAATGCGTATGTCCCTAAACCGATTTCCAAGACGTGTCATGATTGCCGTGCCATCAGGTAAGGATCAAGTCCGACATCTCTCGTGGAGGCGTCTAGGGATTCCTCCTGATGAGTTGGAGTCAATGGCGGAGGATCGAGGAGGATGAAGAGTCCATCTGAGCTTTCTACCACCCCCACCCCAAAGAAAGATAAGAGAGCCATTAGAAATGTACATATGGATGTATGTACGTAACTTCTGGCGCCAAGACTTACCCAAAACAACATAAACATTTTATATCTTCCCGCAGTTGTTAATCCATTGCTTTATGCTTTAATGCACTCGCATATGGCTACTCGTCACTTCCATATTTATAAAACCAAAGTCAGCATACATGATGCGCTTTACTGAGTTTAACGGAACTACCCACCTCCATCAAACAACAAGCATGCCCTCAATTTATTGCGTTTGAAAAATAAAAATAAAACTTGTATACCACCATGCAGTTGAGCTAACTAATAGGGTGACTCAATTTAACGCCAATTACCTCGATGGATCTGGAGTTCATTTTTATGGATCGTTTGTGTATCGAACCACTTCACTCTCCAAAGGATTGACGAACACCACCAATATGGGGTGCAAGTATACATATGCATATGTGAACTTTACAGCGAGTCGTATAACTCCGGTTTTACGCCAAAGTGAAGTGACATGTCATATTTTTATGTCTTCCTTAAACGATCCTGCAACTGAAAGGCAACAGCACCACCAAGGACGTATCGAAGTTTAACAACTTTTGTCTTGTGAGAGTTAGCTAACTCTCATTTCATATGGAAACGTGCCTGTGTTTGGGTGGCATGGGCGGATTTTTATGTTTTAATATTGTCCCTTGGTCACAACGCATAAAATGTGAACTCAAAAAACATTTCGCATGTTTTTAGCTGGATAGAATAAACAAGTCGCCCAGGATACTCTCTGATGGCGTTCAAGGGGATGAGTGCATTTGTGTGTTAAGAGTGATGTGGGTTTAGAGTGTCGCTAGTTTAGTTTTACCTTGTCATAGAGAATTTTAAGTAGAATGACTATGGCACAGTTGAGCATCGGTCTAGTACTTTTGCTTTTGTTGGATAAGTGCATATATCGATGGCATGAGCAAAGGTAAGTGTGTGCTTTGATGGATGCAAAGGACTTGTGAGTGAAATGGAATAATGGGCATCAAACCTCACATCAAACAGCGTAGACATTATTAATGTCTGAGGTGGAAGCTTCTTTAAAAAAATATTAAAAATAAAAGGTTCTAGGCGTAAATGATACCCGGTTGAGTTTTTTAAAAATCTTCCACTCATTTTCTTTGAACTTCTACTTCTACTTTTGAACAAACTTTATGATGCTTAACAGTCCCAGAGGTATTTTTAAAATCGATAATCTTTGCCATCTATAAAAATGCAACATGCTGCACTCTTTCCACCGCCATCATAACAATGATCAGTTTGCCAAATATGTACTGAAAGTGCATAAAGAAATGGTTCACTTTCTGAAACGAAACAAAAACATAATAATAGTACCAGCTGTCAAAGACAACATAACAGTGGCAATCGAAAGATCAGAATATGAAGAGAGAATGGTTGAACTGTTGTCAGACCGTTCTACATACATAAGAGTGAGAACCAACCCAACAACAACATTTCAAAACAAAAACAATGAGTTGGTCAAATGGTTACACAGGAACAAAATAATTAACGATCGGGAAAAAAACGGTACCGACATATGTATACGGCACAACTTCCATCGGTATATGGGCTGCCGAAAGTACACAAACCCGTTGTACATCTCAGACCGATTACGCCATCAATAAGTTCCATGCTACCAACTGTCGAGGTACATATATAGGAAGGATACTACAGTGTGTGATGAATAATTCGGCTTACACCGTAAAAAAATTGCTTTGAGTTTGTGGAAAAAGTGAAAAATATAGAATTTGACGAGCACCTTGTTTTGGTTTCTTCCGATGCAATTTCACAGTTTACCAATACCATATTCCCACACAACTTGCAATTAGCATCGTCAAGAGGAAATGGGATAGAATAACCCAAAACACATAGCTCAGCTTGACCAAATTCCTCGAAATTCTTGATTTCTGCCTCAAAGAGAACAACTACATGCAGTTCAAGGATGAACTGTACAAGCAGGTTCACGAAGTACCGATGGGTAGTCCGCTCTTACCAACGATTGCGAACCTAGTATTAGACCACGTATTGGACGAATGTTTCAAAACAACGGAAAGGCCAGGTTTCATAGTCAAATATGTTGACAACATATTCGACGTAATAGACTACCGGAAGGTTGACGAAATGCTGCAGAGTCTATATGACTTCAATCCAAAGATCCAGTTGACAGTCGAGATGGAAGAAAATAGGGCGATAACGTTTTTGGACGTCAAAATCCATCGCGAAAACGACCGACTCTCGTTTAACTTGTACCCAAAAGATACAGCATCGGAAAGACTTGTCAACTTTCGGTCCAACCAGGTCAGACACATTGTCATAAATACTGCTTCGAACTTAGTGAGAAAGGTTTTTGCGTTGAGTGACCAAATTCCACTTACCTAATGTCCAGAGAGTTACACGGATTCTCATGGATAATGGGTATCCTGGGGAGGTCATAAGGAGTCTACTAAAGCCAAAAGAGGAAACGGGGTCTATAAGAGCTTGGTCTATATTCCCAAGCTTTCTGAAAGCTTTAAGCAAGCAATCGTCAATAACACCAAGGATGTCAATCTGGCGTATAAGTCCAACAGAACTCTTGCACATCTTTTCGGTAAGCTCACTACCAAAACAGAAAAGGATAGATTCACAGATGTCATCCACAAAATAGGCTGCCTTGGGAATGACAATGAAAGCTGTGACCTATGCTACGTTGGTAAAACGAAACAGCTCCTAAATCAGCGGATGCCCAATTACAGTCGGACATAAGAAATAATAGTACCAATAAGACAGCTTTGCGAGCCACAGCATCGAGAATAGCCACAAACCACACTTCGAAAACGTAGAGGTCCTGCAGACGGAGAAACATACATCCAAGCCCTACACTCTCGCAACGATACACATTCTTCACAACAAGAACAGCATGAACCGGAAGCAGGACATACAGAATATCTTCTCCATTTATTGCTCCCTCGTTTCTACAAAGTTTTAAGTTTTAAATTTAAGTGACGAAACTTCTTCTTCTTCTTCTTCCTATTATCAGTGAGGCTATGATCCGAAAACAAGGGATCACAACCCTCCCACTTCTCCGCATTTCTACTAATCCGCCTGTGGGGTTCGCCTATTTGACCTCAGAAAATATCGGCAGGCCCGCCGATTTTGGATCACTCGGTTACTGAGGCCAATGAAATGCCGATGTCGTCGCATTTGTCTGACCCAGGCGTTTATAGGCCTGCCTTTCCTACATCACGATGTCTTTGGAACGTGCATTGATATTGCCCTTTTAACAGGGTTCAAATGATCTCTTCTTTGAATGTGGCAATGCCAACTGAGCCGGTCGCGCTCTACCTTTTGTACGATGGTTTCCTTGATGTGAAAGCTTTCACGAATCTTCGAACTTCTTATTCGATCAAGCTTTGTCACTCCTGCTGTCATGCGAAGCATCTTCATCTCAGCTGCCGTTAATTTACTCTCATACGTTTTGTACATCGTCCAACATTGTGAACCGTATGTGAGTACTGGACGCACAACTGCGGTGTAGAGCCTTCTCTTCAACTTAGGTGGCATTTTTCTGTCACAGAAGATAGCGGAATTTTCTCGCCACTCCATCCACCCTACGCTTACGCAATGATTGATGTCGTCATCACAAGTTGCTTTGCTATTGATCATAGATCCCAAATATTTGAACTTTTCGCACTTGGGAAGCACTGTTCCATTCAAATAAATGTCTGGAATAGGCCTGAGTGTATCAGAGAGTAAACTTAAGTGACTAAACTTTATCAGAAGAAATGTTCTCTTTTTTTACGTCATAAATTGCTTAATTTATTTCTTTTGTTTGTCATTTTGCACATCACTCTTAATAACGCTAATTTTTAATCGTACATTTTTTATTACTTAATAATGTAAAATTGTTTTTTTTTAAATAATCATGTAAGTCTTTTCGTTCAATTTCTCTCCATATTGTATTATCCTTGTAAGGCATCTCAAACAAATTCGTAAGATTTTATAAGCAACAAATTTCGAATACATCAGCTACACTGTGAGATGGGAATACCTTGTTCAAACACTTTGGGACAGAAACGGGTGTATCGCAAAGGTGCGTTTTCAGCCCGATTCTGTTTTTACCTTACGTCCACGATATCTCTAGCAAATTTAACTAGAGGTTCCTTCTTGTTTTAGTATTTGGGACTACGGCAGATAATGCTGTGCGGGCTACGTAGCTTGACAGCATGGTTTCCTGTGGGCCAATGGCATGTGCAATATCTAGTCTTCATTTGGTTAGTAGCTCATTTGTCTTGGGTTTGTTATAACTTACCCTCGTCTGGATAACTCGCCCACTCGTTCGATTGCCTCAATATTACTGTGCTCTGGAATCCAGATGAAAGCAACTCTTGATTGAGGACATTGTTGGTTGAGTCATTCTGGCATTGCTCTACTAGTTTAGATGGTGAAATAATGGCTTTGTTCGTGGATTGGCTATTAGTAAAGATATTATTGATGGATGTTGGAAAAATGTTCAGTGTGCGACAAACCTCACGAATTGAGAGCAAATTTGCCTTGAAAATACTGGCAAAGTCTGCTAGGCGAAAAGACATCAAATTAGTCAGTTTATCTGAAAGAATGCCTGCGCCGACCCCGAAGTCCATTTGCCATTAAAAAAGCTTCTTTCAGACTGGTTGGAAGCTTTACCAAAAATAATTTTCTGCAGTGTAATGTAGGATTTTGTGCAGGATAATGATGCCATAAGTCCAGCATGTTCATGGAATGTTCATACTAAGGATGCGAATTTGCTGTACGCGGCAGACTTGGAAATGAAGTCATAAGCTTTCAAAACGTGAGCCAGTGTATTATGACTATCCGGATCAAGGCTAAACTCGCTAACATAAGCGTGCTCATGCCCCCACGGAAAAAAGGGACCCACCAAATTGTTTCTACTAGCTCTTCGACAAAACATACAAGCAATGTCCTAAATACGACGTTAAAATCGTATTGGGCGATTTTAACGCCAAAATAGGAAAGGTAGGCCTTTGATAGGGCAGTTGGTAAGCATAGCCTACACAACACCACGTGTGATAACGGACTAAGGCACTACAACAAGCACGTGGTTTCCTCATCTCAATATCCACAAGCATACATGGCGGTTCAATGATCATGTAACGATCAACCAAATTAATCATATTGAGATCGACGCAAGACATGCCTTCAGTATTCTGGATGCTCGAACCTTCTGAGCGGCCAACGAAGTCTCGGATCACTACCTTGTTGTAGCCAAGGTACGAATGCGATATCCCAAATTGAGCAACAAAGAAAAATCATTGGGGGAACATTTAACGTCGATAAGGTACAATCGCCAGCAATGTGGACGTCGTGGCGCAGTGGTTAATGTGTCGGACCACTGCGCGTGAGGTTCCATGTTCGAATCTCAAAAACACCAAAAAGTTTTTTCACTCTGGCGAACGTCTGACAAACATCCGAGAGTGTTTATTATTGCCACGAAAAAGCTTCCCAAAAACAAAACTGCCCGGCAGATACGGTACAAAACTGTAGGTCCCTTCCATTCGTGCGAAAAAATATATCTAAAATCTCTGCAGTAAACCAGGGCACATTTCAGTTTTTAACTTGCGTAGTCATAAGTGGAAACGGCATATGTTCTATTTTTATCATAAAAGAATTAAAAAAAAAAAAAAATTAGATGATTTTGGATTTTGGATCGGAACATTTCAGTACAGTTACACGAGAAAAGTAGCACATACCCTAGCTAATTTTCATTGCACTTTTATCGATTTCAAGGCCACCAATGACACCATTTATAGACAAGAACTATATAGAGTCATGCCTAGTTTTGACATCCCTGCCAAACTTGTCCGTCTATGCAGTATGACCGTGGAGAACACTCGTTGCTACATCATGGTCGGTAATGACCTCACCAAGGCATTTGGTGTCAAACAAGTTTTTAGACAAGGTGAATTGAACAGATCGTGCGCAACTCACGAGCCAACACCAGAGGCACAATCTATGAAAAGTCTGTACAACTGCTTGCATACGGCTACGACATTGACATAAAGAACTTAGCCGGATGTCACCGGTGCGTTTACACGCATTGAAGCAGAAGCAGCCAAAATGGATTTAGCGACAAACGAGGACAGAACCAAGTATATGGTGTTAACAGGAAGGAACAATGAACACCGACGAATCGGACGGAATGTCACAGTGGACAGCTAAAACTTCAAGTTAGTAAGGGACTTTGTCTACCATGGCTTTGCTATTCATTCTGACAACAGCGCAGAAATCAAGCGAAGAATAACTCTTGTCAATCGCTGTTTTTTTTTTTTGCTAATAAGGCAATTCAGCAATAAAGCCCTAACTCGAATTGAATTGAACTAGGGAAACTCTATATAAGACCCTACTCTCAGGCCTGCTTTACGGCGCTGAAATATGGACTTTATTGAAAGGGGCTGAAGATATTCTTGGTCGCTGCTAGAGAAAAATTCTTCGTAAGATATTCGATCCCATTTGCGTTGATCAGTTTTGGAGTAAAAGATTCAATGACGAACTATACGAGCTGTACATCGACATTGACCTGGTCAAGAAATTGCATATTGAATGTTTGAGATGGCTATGACATGTAGAGTAAATGGACACAAATGCTCCGGCCCGTAAAGTCTTCGAGTCTAACCCAGAGGGACGACGCAGTGGATGGCCTTCTCGCTGTAGGTGGCGCGCACAAGTTCAAGGGGTCCTCGACCAACTTGGAGTGTGCAACTAGAGGCAATTAGTTTAAGACCGAGCTAAATGGAGTGGCTCGTTGTTTGAGGCCCATGTTCAGTAGCGCCACATAAGGAAATATCGTCGCTATAAACGAAAGATCCTTATTTATCTATCAGTCGTCAGCCGCAGCAATTGGAAAGACAAAAGTCTAAAAGAGACCCTACAGACCCAATTACATCCAGAAACATGCACCGTTCAGTGCCGTTTCCTCGCTGGTAACATCGTCGGACCTCAATTCTTTAAAAATAATGCCATAGCTCGGGTTGCTGTCAATGGCGATCGTTACCGGACTATGATCAATGAATAATTCTTTGAAATATGGGTGACACTGATCCGGACGGGATGTGGTTTTAACAGGATGGCGCTACATCTTCTTCTTCTTCCTTTTTCAGCGTGGTTATGATCCGAAAATAAGGGATCATAGCCCTCTCATTTCTACTGATCCGCCTGTGGGGTTCGCCTATTTGACCTCAGAAAATATCGGCAGGCCTGCCTGCGATAAATGTATTTTAAAAATCCACATGTCAGTTGGTCTCCAAGATCGTGCGATTTGACACCTCTCTATTATCTACGGTGGGGCTGCTTGAATTTACTGGCTTATGCTGACTAGCAACAATTGACGACTAGGAAGCCTTGTTCGTGTTATTCCTAACACTTTTAAATATCAATTTAAAAAAATTCTGATTAAGAGCTAATTTTCTGTGCAATTTTTTTTTTTTCAGCTTGAATCAGAATTAAAATCAGATTATCAGTTAAAAGGTTCTGAATTTTCAATGTACGCTCAGCCACAGATTCAGCCAGTTAAGTCCCTTAACTCGAGTGCCTACCCTCCATAACTGTCAACATCCATTATGCAGCTAATACAATGACTTCAGTCCAAATTGTCAACTAAATAGAAAGGCCATCAACAACATTGTCTCATCTCATTGAAAGTATCTCTTCAATCAAGGATATGTACACAAAAAAAAAAATTAATAAACGAGCAAAAATTAAAAGCGAACAGCGGAACGCAAAGGAAAAGCGGAAATTCTGCCACGTCCTCATGCACATCCTGTCAATTAGCTGAAAAATATAGAACGCTACTGGAGCAAATCACGTCCTTTTTGCATGTCCAAGCCAAGCTTCTTTTTTCTGTGCACCATTCATTTTTTTATTAAGATGGTTAAATTGAACAAGTGACGGACAATCCTACTCCTGGCATTGCATGGAAATGGAAATTTTAACGTCATTATGGGTATATGTCAAAATACGGTTGCACAGCGCGGATGGAAGGGAAAATCGAATTTCTAGTTAATGTCGTTAGTTACCATGGAATAAGCGCACTCATGCAGAGAGTAGGTTCAGCGAACGTGGCTATAGGCGGTTAGAAATTTTCCATCATATAGAGTTTCATAGGGAGAAGGTATGCCAGTAACCAAATTGGGATTTTAAAAATATCAGTGCATGCTAAATGATGAAGCGTACATAAATTGTGAATCTGATGAATAGAAGGCAAGGAATATGAATTACCATGATGGTTGAGAGAAGCAAGATTACTTCGAAAGAGACAAATACCGTCCTTGGTTCATTGGAAAAAGGACACGTCAATTGATTGCACAGTGATTTAACCGCCAGCAGGTATGAGGACATCGATTTTAGCAGGACATGTACATCGATATGGAAAAGAGTATCTGCTTGAAGACCAGTGAATGACATCGCTACCACGTATCCACGTATTTGTATTACCTTTGGGGACCTTATTTTTTTTTATATTTTTTTCCTTTTGTACAACCCATTCACGCGTGGCAAATACACTGCGACCTGAAAGATCTATTGTATCAGAGGGTTGGAGTTAAGCTAACAGACGTACTACCTCCCTTATGAAAGTGAGTATGTCTTTAGTAGTGGAGCATTTAAGTTCCACTGAAGTAAGTATCTCCTTGTGGAGAATACGTTTCCTTAACCAGTGGAGTGCTTGACATTCACAAAGAATGTGTTCGTATGTTTCATCCTCCTCTAAACATAACCGACAATCCTTCTCTTAGCACAGGTTCAACTTGTTAAGATGGTATCTCAGGCCGCAATGGCCAGTTGGAAAGCTCACGAGCTTCTTAATGCTTTCCCTATCTAAGTTAAGAATTTCCTTATAGGAACAAGGCTTGATTAATCTTTTGGATTATCTTAGATCTGGCCCGTTGGTCCAGTGGTCTAGACGAAGTTTGTTTTCCCAGTCGTTAATCAGCGTTGTAGCTGTTGCCCAATTGATGCCACAATAAGGTTCGGGACCTATGAACGCAAATTCTGAGCCAGCCCTAGCGAAGCTCATCTGCAAATTCGTGGCCCACAATCCCTTGGTGTCCGGAGACCCAACCGAGTCTTACCTTGTTGTATTTGGCAAGGTCTTGTAATGAGTCGTAGCAGCATTTCACAGTTCTGGAGTCCATTAGGTTCTGCGATCTCCTACATGACTACACACCTCACCGTGGTGTAGGGGCCTAGTAATGGTCAAGGATTCTCGGGTATTTCCCCAGATGAGACACGAAGCCAAGTTGTAGTCGTCCTAATCCTTCCCCCTCATATCCTATCCTTTCCTCTCTCATCTCCGGTGGGCCGGATCAAGGTGTAATACGACCCGTGCCGAGGATCAGCCTGGCTGGGGGCCCACTTTAAATAATAGTCCAGTCGCTAACGGAGTATCCGGATACCTGGCGACCTCCGGATTAGCCTGCCTCGTCTGCACAATGCGGATTTCTGTGCAGGTCGACCTCCCATTCTCCGCCACTCGTGGGTTCATAATAAATGTACAAAAATAAAAACCAAAAAAATATAAAAAATATAAAAAAAGTAAAAAAAAGAGGACGGTCCTCTTAAAAAACCGTCTTCCAGCCTCCTGGGAAGCATACCCGCAAGCTTTGCTGTGACAATCCCGTCTAGCGCATTGGCCTTGAGGCCTAGCACTAACGTTGCGAGCAGTTGCAAGCAGGTGGACGCCCCCAGGATTGCTGAACGCGCGTCTGGTACACTGCCGGATAAGACAGTGGTCTCAACACCTGGTCCCATCGTAAAGCCAGATCATGAAACGCGAGGGGGCAAACCCCTTAATATCTCTGCACCTCCAGGGACAGCTAACTGTTCGGCCTCGAGCTTACAGCACACTGTGCCCTCCACTTCGAAGGATCCACACCCCTTTCTCAAATCCCTTTCAGGGGCGATGGACGGCTCGGCTTCGAGCTTTCCGAATGTCGTTCCCCCCAAGATCTCCTACCAAGATCGCCGGCTAGCTTATAAGCTAATTCGCTGCATCCAGAAAATTCCTGAGCAGGATAGAACCCAGAAGCATAAGACTTCTTTAAGCTGGGCACTCAAACGTGTCCAGCTCCCCCCCGATTCATCCAGCAAGGACTTATCGTCCAAACGCCAGAGGTCTCAGGATGAGTCTTCTACACTTGCCAAAAAAACAAGGTAGTACCTTCCATCGCTACTACCAAGCTCTTCAACCAAGTGCTTAAGGCACACTTGGAGATCGCGGTCGTTGACCATAGCGATCCGGATGGCAGCATTACGGCGGATAAGTGGAGGAAGGTGGAGATTAAACTCGCCACCAATTGTCTCCAAATCCTACGTGACCATCCCGGACCTGATGTTTCCTGCAGAGATGGTGGCTGGCATCAAGGGCATGTCAAACTATTGCCTGCGCTGACCAAAGATCGAAGGATCTCTATAAATTTGCTGTCTCCAGATTAGGACAGGTTTGACCAGGTGCACAGTTGGAGGTCATGGAAAGGGACCAGATTCCAATCCGACCAAGAACACGTGCTACCATTCCGGCTGAACCCTCTGATCCTAAAATTATACTGGATATTCTGAAGGCAAGCAACAGCTCCCTTCCTACCCATAATTGGAAGATTGCCAAAGTGGACGAGCCGAGAGGAGACGTCAGAAGTGTGATCATTGTTATCAATGAAGAGTCTCTGGCCCCCTTGGCATCTTCTAAAGGGGTAGTAAATTATGGATTCAGCTCCATCACCTTGAAAGTCTATAAATGTGATGAGAAGGAGCTCGAGAAAGTACCTCCCAAGCAGGTTGCAGTCCCTTCTGCACCGGCTAAGAGCACCTCTCCTTCCGAGCCCCTTCTCTCGCTCCCTTGCGCCGATCCATCTTTTTCGGGGGTCGACTCCTCGTCGACAGACACTGAAATGGTTGACGCTCTCCTGAAGTTGGACTTTTCTGGTCTTCCCTCTCCCTCACCATCACTCCTGGACAGTGACCCTTGTGGCCTCTCTCTCGAGGATGACCTTCTGTCATCAGATTCAGAGGAGGCCAGTAATACCGTGATAATGGTATCTAAAGCGATAACTAGCCCCAATGCTGTGGGTCCTTCAGATTAACCTGCATCACTCCATCACGGCTTCGGCCTCCCTTATTCTCCGGCTCAGCAAATACGGGGAAGACTTAGTCTTGATCCAGGAACCATGGGTTGTTGAAAACCGGGTTTGCCCACTCCCCCCGGACATCTTTGGGAGCTTGATTGCTGTAGCAGAGAACCGAAACACTGGTCTCATCATTGGCTGTGATGCGAATGCCCATCACTCAATCTGGGGCAGTTCCGACATAAATGAAAGAGTTGAGCAACTTTTTGACTTTATCCTTAGTACTAACCTCCTAATCTGTAACAGGGGGTCCAAACCGACCTTCATAACTCGTAACCGACAAGAAGTCCTGGACATCACTCTTGTCTCTGATCACTTATATAACTCGGTTAAGGACTGGAGAGTCTCTGATGAGCACTCTTTTTCAGACCACCGTTACCTCCAATTTAGTCTTGATGACTATCTGCCTGATCAGAAGGTTTTTAGGAATTATAGGAAAACCAACTGGTTATAGGAAACGTTTATTAACGCTTATTCCCTCCCACCTGCCTACTGAACCTTCTTGCACTGAAGACCTCGACAATCTAGTCAACACCCTAACATCCGCACTAAATGGTGCCATGTCCGAGGCCTGCCCACTCCGCAAACCTCGAGGTAAAATGAAACCTCCCTGGTGGAATGCTAATCTCAGTACTCTTAGGAAAGTCAGTAGGCTCCTTTTTAATATTGCGAAAAGCTCCCGTGAGACGGCCGATTGGGACTCGTATAAACTGTCTCTAAGAAAATACAAAATTTCACTGAGGAAGGAGCAACGACGTTCCTGGAGACTCATCTGCGACAGCATTGAAGAGTCCTCGGAAGCTTCCAGGTTGCGGAAATTCCTCTCTAAAAGCCCTTCTATACCCAGCTTCCTTTTGCATCCGGATGGTCACAGGCCCTCCTCTGCTGAGGAATCCATTGACATCTTACTAGATACTCACTTTCCTGGTAGCTCCCCTGTTGCTGTATCGCAAGTGAGAAATCCCCCCCCCCCCCTCAACCTTGCAGCAACTCTTTAGTCTTGATAACTATAGAAAAGATCCGATGGGCCATGCGCAGCTTCAAACCCTTCAAGTCCCCAGGACCTGACGGTGTTATTCCAGCTGAAATTCAGCAATGCGAGGACATTGTGCTTCCATGGATCAAAGTCATCTTGTCGGGCTGTCTAAATCTGGTCTATATTCCCAAACTTTGGACCGAGGTTGAAGTCATATTCATACCTAAAGCAGGAAAGAGCTCGCACGTGGAACCAAAGGATCTCTGACCTATCAGTCTATCGTCCTTTCTTTCCTTAAAACTTTAGAAAGGTTAATTGATATCCATCTTCGGCAAAGTATTAGCCCAGCTCTGCTCTCGCCGTCCCAACATGCGTTCTGCAAAGGCAAATCGGTTGAGACAGCCTTACATTCGCTTGTGCGCACCATGGAAAAATCATTGAGCATCAAAGAATACACCATGCTTTCCTTGCATTGAGGGAGCCTTTAACAATGAATGAACTACTGATGGACCTGGATACGTCAGGTTGTAGAGTGATCGCCTATGCTGATGACATTGCTATTGCTGCCTCCGGTAAACACTCGGACACTCTCAGGGATATCCTCCAATATGCTCTCCTTCGGCTCACCAAATGGGCCTCCAAATGTGGACTTGGGGTTAACCCCCATAAAACCGAACTCGTTCTCTTCACGAGGAAATATAAAGTTCCCCTCATAGACCCTCCCATGATAAATGGCACCAGTCTCACCTTCTCTGAAAACGCAAAATATCTAGGTCTTATTTTGGATAGGAAATTAAACTGGAAGGCCAATCTACTAGATCGCGTCAAGAAAGCTAATGTAGCTCTCTATTCCTGTAAAAGGGCTATAGGTAGGAGCTGGGGTATCAAACCTCAAATCACTCATTGGCTATACGTGTCCGTTATCAGGCCTATACTACTATATGGCGTGATCGTATGGTGGCCTGCTCTTGAAAGGGCTGTCCATCTCACTCAACTAGCTAAGGTGCAAAGATCTGCATGCATCTGCATCAGTGGTGCACTGAGAAATACTCCCTCCGCGGCACTGGACATCTTGTTCAACCTGCTACCTTTAGATATTTTCGGCAAACAGATGGCTGCCTGTACTTCAAACACGAAAACACGGACTACACCCCGCCGAAACTGAGATTTGCCCGTAACTTCCGTGCGAGCACCCCTAACCGGGATGTATGGGACACTTCTCCCCCTGTCGATGGTAGTTCGGTTCACTTCTTTACAGATGGATCTAAGACGGAGGGTGGGGTGGGTTGTGGTGTTTTCTCCGAATAGCTCAATTTGAGCATCTCTTTCCGCCTCCCTGATCATTGTAGCGTTTTCCAGGCGGAAATCATGGCGATTAAGGAAGCCCTGTCCTGGCTGAAATGTAATGTATTATTTGTCAGGGATATTCGCATTTTCACTGACAGCCAAGCGGCAATCAAGTCCCTGGAATCGTTTTCTTTCACTTCAACGGCTGCCTTAAACTGTCGTCTATCTCTAATGGAGATGACAGAGCAGTTCAACATTCACCTATGCTGGGTGCCGGGCCATAGAGACATTCCAGGTAACTGCAGGGCTGACGACCTCGCCAGAAAGGGTACCACTCTAAAGATTTTGCCTGAAAGGCAAGCCCTGGGTATGCCCCTCGCTACATGTAAGTATCTACTAACGCTGAACGCTATTAGCATGACCAACCTCAGATGGGGAAACGGCTCAACGCGTCACATTTCGAGACAGATCTGGCCTAAGCTGGATCAAAAACGTAGTGCTGATCTGATCAAGTTAAAGCGTACACAAATCAGCTGCGTTGTCGGTGTTCTCACTGGACACTGTCTTATGTGCCAACACGCCAAAAGACTTGGTCTCTTCTCCAACGACTTCTGCAGAAGCTGTAGGGACGACGAGGAGGAGGAGGAAACCATCCTTCACCTCCTATGTACATGTCCAGCCCTGTCGCATAAAAGAATGCTCCATCTAAGGTCCCCCTTCCTTAACGACCTCTGCGATCTGGCGTCCTTGGACGTCATGAGCATCCATCGCTTTGAGAAAAGCTCCGGTTGGTTTTGTTAGTCCCTGAGTGGCCCAATGGTGATCCATGGTATCACAAAGGACCTTCACTGGTCTAAGTGTGTCTGCACTCTCGTGTGGACAGCCAACCTAACCTAGGTTGGGCGATAGTGCCATAAGTGCTGCTTGGCTATCTGAAAAGATATGTATTCTAGCGCCCTTGATGCTCTTAAGGAGATTGTGTCTGGCATGGATTTCAGACTGAAACACAGTAGGAGTCGTACCCATAGGTACCGAAATCTGTCCAAAGACCCCAGCTCCAACTGCAGAATCAATTTTCGAACCGCAGATGAACCAGACCAGACTTCTAGGGTCCAGTGTTGGAGCACTATTGGACCAATTGGGGACCGCATACAACTATACTATTTACTACTATGTTAAATTTACAGCAGTGCAAATTGCTAATTAAAAAAAAACCAAAGGCAATTTGATACGTTTTTAAGCAAAATTCTGGCGATTGAAATGTAATGTAATTTTCACGGGCAATCAAGCGGCAATGAAGGAACTGGAATTGTGCTCAATCACATTCAAAGTCACTCTAGGTTGCCGCTCGTCGGTTTTACGACGGATGCCAGTAAGTACGTCACCCACAGCCACAGCCAGTATAGAGTATAGAGAAAGAAGCGGCTAAAATGGGCTAGGGTAAAACTAAGTACATACCATATATACTGTCATCAGGAGAGACACCCAACGTCGATTTATTGCTCAAAATTGCATAGTGGGTAACCATAACTTCGAGGGAGTAAGGGACATTGTCTACCTCGGCTCCGTTTTTACACCTGACAACAACATCTTGCCAATCGCGTTTTTTCGGGCAAGAAGGCAGTTAAGTAGTAAAAATGAAGATCTTGATCGATTCGACCGAAAAATCCTTTGTAAGATATTTATTTCCATGCGCATTAACGGGCTCTGGACAAGAATATTCGACGACGAACTATACCCTGCACAGCAACATCGCCTTAGTCAGAACGATTCAAATTCATCGCCTTTGATGGACATGTTAGTAAATAGAATGTACATCAACGCTCCGGCCCACAGAATCTTCGAATCTAACCCGGAGGCGCATATGTGATGCGTTCAAATAGAAGAAAATCAATCAACTTGGAGTACGGAATTGGATGCAGCTAACTAAGGACCGAGCTGAAACTGGGATAGCTACCGTTCTATTAAGCTGATGTCACACACCATGAAGATCGTTGAATGGGTATTAGGCGGCCGACTGCGAAAAATAATACGGCTATCTAATGACGAGTGTGGGTTTGTCGCGTGTAAATCAACCACAGATATAATTCAAAGTATAAGAAGCATAATGGAAAAACATCGTGATTCCTTAAAGGGTTTGCATATTGTATTGGTTGACTTTGAAAAGACATTCGACAGACAACCACGAAATCTGATATAGGTGTTGCTAAGACATTGAGGGGTTCCAGAAACATATGTACAGATGATCATGGACATGTACGAAGGAGCAAAGACAAGAGTAAGATGCCCCGCTGGAGTAACCGAAGTGTTCCCAATCAAAGACAGTGTGCCCCTGGGAAGCGTCTTAAATCCTTTGCTTTTTATTGCAGTACTTGACTATCTGCTTGAAGGTAAAGTGACGGACCCTAAGGTACATCAATTATTCTTTGCTGACGATGGACCTATCATAAGTGAGGATCCTACGTCCTTGCAACGAGCACTTGATGTGTGGGTGGACGCTCTGGAGGGAAACGGGTATCGCATTAGTTCGAAAAAGACAGAGTACTTGTGCCGTTTGTTATCTGCCCGTTCCATACATTTATTTGAATGGAACAGTGCTTCCCAAGTGCGAAAAGTTCAAATATCTGAGATCTATGATCAATATCAAAGCAACCTGTGTTGACGACATCAATCATCGCGTAAGCGTAGGGTGGACGAATTGGCGAGAAATCTCCGTTATCTTCTGTGACAGAAATATGCCCCCTAAGTTGAAAGGAAGGCTCAGGTGTGCATCCAGCGCTCTCATACGGTTTACAATGTTGGACGATGTACAAAAAGTACGAGAGTAAATTAGCGGGAGCTGAGATGTAGATCCTTCGCATGACCGCAGGAGTGACAAAGCTTGATCGAATAAGAAGTTCGAAGATCCGTGGAAGCATTTACCTCGAGGAACCATCTTACGAAAAATAGAGCGCGACCGGCTCAGTTGGTATTGACACGTTCAAAGGCAGGAGAGGCAGCCCTATAAACGCCTGGATCACACAAATGCGACGAGTGATCCAAAATCGGTAGGCCTCCCGATATTTGCTGGGTTCAAAAAGGCGAACCCCACAGGCGGTTCAGTAGAAATGCACGGAAGTGGGAAGGTTATGATCTTTTCTTCCGAAATAGGAAGAAGAAGGCCTAACAGATCGCCTTTGCAGATTCTCATCTCATTCTCAAATTCCTTAGAGAATAGGAGAAGGAACTCTAGAGTCAACTATACTCGCCAAGGAAAATTAAGAGTGTGGGACCCTAGAACAAAATTTCAACGGAATTATAATGCGAGGGAAAATCTAATGAGAGAATAAATATCTCCGTATTAGCAGGGGGCATAATAGATCATTACATCACAATGCAAGATAACCCTGCATAGATAGTAATAATAATATCTTAATTTTATGCAAATCGTTCATTTGAACAGAAGCTTCATTTTCGTTCACGGGCAATCATTTCAAAGTCAAGATTTTCGACAACTTTTCGCAAAGCTGATATATTGCGCCGCTCAAACCACTCTCAATGTTAGTTTAAATGTTATTTAAATATATGTAAGAATGTCTGCACATTTTATTGTGATTTTAAATCGAAAAAATAATCATAGACTTAATTAAGAGCGGCGAAATGTTAATACCTAATGCCGATCGATTCGACTGTATTCAAAAAAAAAAAAATCAAACTAGTCTTTATTTTGTTACCACTTGTGGACGCTTTTATGTGGTTTTAGCGCGCTCGCGAATTTTAATTTCTAAAATTAAAAATTAAAGTTAATAATAGAGTGCTGACGACGTGTATATTTATACCCGATTGCATTGATATGTAAACGGTGAGTTGCGCACCACAAGAGTCCGAACAAATTCACAAGGAGGCGTTTTTTACTCCTCCTATTTAAGGCTTTTTTTTCCAAATAAAAAAAAAACCTTCTTGCAGTCCAAATCCACAGAAGTCATGTTTTCATGAATGTTTTTTAAAAACTCAGAAGCATAGCTTTACAAAATTACCGTGTTGAATTTTTTCTTTTTATTTGTACGATGTATAGTAGATACGAGTATGCGGAATTATTTAGAAGTATTGTTTAGAAGTTTAAAGCTACAGTATTCAATGGGCGCCGTGGCGTTAGTGGTTAGTGTGTCGGAACACTACACATGAGGTTCCGAGTTCAAATCCCAGAAAACACCAACAAGTTTTTTCACGGTCCCACCTCCGAGCGTCTGACAAATATCCGAGAGTATTGCTGTCACGAAAAAGCTTCTCAAATCGCCGTTCGGATACGGCACTAAACTGTAGGTCCCTTTTTTTTTTTTTTTTTTTTTTTTTTGTCGGGATAGGAAACACTTGACTGGAGCACTCAGACACAACTGGTCCATTGTACTGCCAGAGAGCAAACCCTGATTTACCCATTTTACTGGAATTTCCTTGACTTTCGAAGAAAGCCAAGCAAGCACTTCAGTGATGAGGAGCTTACAGTACCAGCACTCACCACATCCGCACCGAAGATCTGCCACCTGATACGAGGAAAGGCCGGACACTCACAGAGATAATGTTCCGCGGTGTCGTCGCTCTCTCCACAAGCGTCGCAGATTGTAGTGTCACTTAAGCCTAACACGTTAAGGTGCTTGGCAAAAGCGAAGTGGCCTGTCAAGACGCCGATAAGTTGTCTACAGTCTTTTCTGCTGAGAGACAGCAAGAATGCCGCTGATTTCTTACAGACGTCCGGGAGCATGCGTTTAGTCAACCTGCAACCTGGAGAGTCATGCCACACACAATTGTACTCGTGAGAGACCCAATCAGCAATGGAAGCCCTAACCGAAGACGCTGGAAGACCCAACGCGGGTTCGGGACCTGAGAAAGCCTCCTCTGAGCCTTGTCTAGCAATCTCATCGGAGATCTCGTTCCCCAAGATCCCACTGTGACCTGGGACCCAGATAAGAGACAGAGAATTCAGCCTTGCGACCGAGTTCAAAGAGCTTTTGGTTTCACGAACTATTTTGGAAGTGGTTAAAGGGTTAAGCAAGGCCTTAAGCGCAGCCTGACTGTCACTACAGACACAAATGCTACGTCCCTTCCACCTGTTCTTCACAACATAGTTCATGGCCATTAGGATTGCATAAGTTTCCGCTTGGAAAACAGACGCATATTTGCCTAACGAGAAGTGAAGTCTAATGTTGTCGACTTCCACGAAGACACCAGCGCCAGACCCTTGACTGGTTTTGGAACCGTCCGTGAAAATACGACTACATTCCATTCCCGGCTCAGACTCTGACCGAAGCCAGTCCTGGACACAAGGAAAGTCGACTCTGAATTTGCGCATCAGCTGGAGTTCTGGTGTCATTGCATCAGACGGCATATCCATAAGACAGGAGTCGTAAGATAAGTGTCGCGCAAGTTCATCAAAGTTCCAGTGTGGAGTATACCAAAAACCGCCTCGCCTAAGACGATGGATGGCTTTGATAGTGCAACCCATGATGTAAGTATCAAGGGGAGGTAAGTTCAGCAAAGCATCTAGAGCAGAGCCAGGCGTACTCGGGAAAGCTCCCGAGCAGCCGAGACAAGCCGTTCTTTGGAGTTTCGCACAAAAGGCAACCACATATTTACGCGAGAGCCCCTTCCACCAAACAACCGACGCATATGCGAGGAATGGTCTTATCATAGCCGTGTAGATCCAGAGAACCTTATTCGGTGATAAGCCCCAAGTCTTGCCAAAAGCACCCTTACACTGCCAGAAGACTGAGAGCGCCTTGGATGTTTTCGACTCGACGTGTTTGGACCAATGAAGTTTCTTATCTAAAATCACTCCCAGATATTTGGCTTCATTGGAAATGCGAATGGTGACGCCTTTTAGTACTGGCTGAGTCAGACCGGTCAAAATCCTCCTTCTCGTAAAAAGAACAACCTCAGTTTTAAGAGGATTCACCGAAAGCCCACTCCTAGTACACCATTCATCGATCATGTCCAGAGCCGCCTGCGCGTTAGCACAGACCGTCGCCAGGCATGGCCCGACAGAAAGTACGGCGACATCATCCGCATATGCCTGAGCGTAGACGTTAGAACTATTTAGAGTGTTCAACAGAGAGTCGACCACCATGCACCATAACAATGGAGACAGAACGCCACCTTGCGGACAGCCCCTGTTTACCCCTGTCATAACATATTGGCCACAATCCGCATCCACTACCAACCTTCTATTCATTAGCATTGCTTTAATTCACAACACTAATGTTTCATCTACCCCGTGTTGTCTGGCAGAGTCGCACATGCAGTCAAAAGTCGCATTGTCAAAAGCACCCTCAATGTCGATGAAGATACCCATCGCGTATTCTCTCCTATCAAGCGCGCATTCAATTCTGGCCACTAGATTTTGAAGTGCGGTCTCACAGGATTTCCCACGCTGATAGGCATGCTGCATCTCCGATAGTGGATGCAGTTTCAAAGCAACTTTGCGCACGTGAAATTCTACCAGTCTCTCCATACTTTTCAGTAAGAAGGATGTCAAACTTATAGGTCTGAAACTCTTGGGGAGCGAATAGTCTTGCTTACCAATTTTCGGTATGAAAGCTACTCTGACTGTCCGCCAAGGTGTAGGAATATATGCCAGCGCCAAGCCAGCGGTGAAAATTCTTTTCAGAGTTGGCAATAGCTGATCTATACCCTGTTGCAGCATAGCTGGATATATTCCATCGGTGCCAGGCGATTTGAAACCATCAAAAGATGCCACAGCATATTTGATGGCCTCATCTGTTACCACGGCTGATGCAATATACCAGCTGCGCCGAGTTTTCTGACTTAGATCAAGCTCAGCCTGGGTAAGCGGGCCAAGCTGCGACCTAGTGATTATCCGATTGCCAGGAAAGTGAGTCTCCAGCAGAAGACTAAAAGTTTCCGCTTTCGTCTCAGTAAACTTGCCATCAGATTTTCTCAGTGACTCCGGTTTGGTCGGCTTGCCCCTTTTGAGAACCTTAACCAACCTGCTGGTTTCACCGAGTGTCTCGATCTTTTCACAAAAATCTCTATAAGAAGCACATTTCGACAACCGAATTAACTTCTTGTAGTCTTTTTGCTTCGATCTTAAAAGATTCCAGTCACCTTCTAAATTTGTCTTGAGTGACCTATTTAGAAGTTTTCTGGATTCTTTCCTAAGTCGCTGCAGTTCCGGGCACCACCAGGGAACCGGAGTTCTGCAGGGGGTTTTTGTCAATGGGCACGTCAGTTCAAAACAGCTGGTAAGGACACTAGTCAGGTTTTGAACAGCATCCTCAACCTTTCGTTTCGTTCTGAGTTTAGTTGGAGTTTTGACAGATCTGTCTAGCTCTTCCCTAAACCGCACCCAGTTGGTTTTCCTCGGATTCCTCCTCTCCTGCAAAGTTATGGCCTCGCATTCGATTTGGAAAACGATGTATCTATGGTCTGACAAGGACACTTCCGGCAGTACCCTCCAGTTAGTAATTGACTTGAAATACCTATTAGATAAAGTCAAATCAATTACCTCCTGCGTCCTTGCCGTAACAAAAGTTGGCTGGGAGCCAATATTGTTAATTACCATGCCAGACGATAGTATAAAGTCTAGGAGATGGTTTCCTCGTGTGTTACATTTGCTGCTGCCCCAGACTGTATTCTGAGCATTCGCGTCGCAACACATGACTAGTCCCATCTCCCGAGTGTCACAATACTTTATGAGTTCGGCAACCGCCTTCGGTGGTGGAGGCATTACCGAATCATAAGGGAAGTAAGCCGACGCAACGACGAAGGTTTTCCAACTTCCGGTCGTTTCGTAGCTTACAGCTGCAGCAACCAGGTCCTGTCCACAAAATTGTCCAAGCTTGGTTACTGAGAGGAAATTCGGCACAATTAGACAAGCTCTCGGTCTTTCAGATCGCTCGTCACATAGCACCGTTACTCCGCGAACACCCCCAAAACCACATATGCGCTTGTTCCGCACGTATGGCTCCTGGATAGATGTTATGTGGGGTTTTGTACGCACCACAGAAAGTCTGCTACTTAAAAGAGCGGTAGCAGCCTTTGAGTGGTGGAGGTTTATCTGCGAAAATATCAAAGATATAGTCGCAGTTTTATTAGCAGAACGGCGCACACCAGGTGCGCACATGCTTCCGGCGAGGCGAGCGCCCCTACCCGTGGCATTGCTTGCGTCAGCCATTTTCTGTCCACTAGTGCTGGGACCTTTAGGGGTAACAGCACCAGTATCCACCAGATTTTGTGCGCAGATAACGCCACCGGTAAGAGTGTGCCCGGCAGAAGAGCGCGCATCAGATGCGCACACGGTTCCACTAAGAAGAGCAGGCGAAACTTGCTCCATCAGATTGGACCTGTTCGAGCCGACCGAAAAGGAGCCAGCGTTAGGTCTGAGGGATTGATCGGCTCCAGTTGGAATACTTTCTGCCGACCTATGCTTCTTTCCTGTCGCTACTGAAGGATGACTGCTTTTGGCGCTTGCGCCTTCAGCTGACTCTGCAGCCTCTTTGCACCGCGCCATTGCCGCCTTCCTTCTTCTCCTTTTCAGCTGACTCTTAGTCAGGAGCCCATCGGAGTGCGCCGCTTCGGGAGCTCGTTCAGCCTTATTGGTTTCCCGAGTCGAATCGTCATCGACACAACTTCGACCAGCTACCCTTCTATTGAGACAGAGATTAGACGTTCCAGCCGAAGCCTTTCCGCCACTTTCTTTGCCATTCCAGCCCAGTCTACCAATCGAGTCAGAGACAGAGCTGCAGGAGTCTTCTGGAACAAGCGTCGCTACTACTTCTGATTCAACGCCAGAGGCGGGGGGTAAAAGTATGGTGGTTGGGACCTCCAGAATCCTCGTCCCGGCCGTAGTCAAAAAGACCACGGGTGGATTATCGTTTTCACGAGTACCACCTGGAGTAGATACCGTACAAGTTTCTTCCATCATACCTTCAACAGGTTTTGCGTCACAGTCAAGACGTCCTCAGCCTTTAGTTCGATGTCTCACCTGGGGTCCTTTCGGACCCTTAGGGTCATTGACTCTTAAGCCGTTCCGCCACGTCAAGGCAGCTGAAGAATGGGAACGGAGGTCCCTTCCATTCGCGTGAAAAATATAACCCACACAACATGAGTGGTTGCGAGAAGCTAGGCCCTGGCACTTAGGGAGCTGTTGCGCCAAATATAAAAAATAAATAAAAGAAGCTGGTTAACATAACCAGGAATATGATCACTATGCCTAAGTTTGGAAACATATCGAACCACGCTATTAAATGCGACCCTAGGTTTTCTCCCGATTTCGGCACTATGACTACGAAATATTTGGCAACCATAAGTAATAATGGGAATGATAAGGGCTTTTAGCAGCATCATTCTTGTGTTAAGCGATGTAAAGTGTCATTTTAATTTTCATTGTTAATGCATTTTTATTTTTTAATTCAAAATATCTTACGTGCTAACAAAAACGCTTAAGACTAGCTTAATTAACTTAACTAACTTATTCTATCTTACTGGCCCCATGCGAGTGCTCTAAGCTAATCTTAACTCTTAATCTATGCCTTTCGACGTAACCTAACTAAATTTACTAATTCTAACTTAACTAATTAACAAATTGAAAACTAATAAAAATGTTTATTTGTAGAAAAAACTTAGTGACTGGACTGATTTTTGTATATATAATAAATATAAAACTTAAAAACTACCTTAAAATAATCTTAAGCTAACTTAACTACTTAATGCTGAACTATAATAGGAGAATGGTTTCGTACGACCACTTCCGAAACAGTGCAAATACATAGGATTTGTATTGTGTACCCATAATGGCTTTTACCTTCGATTCGTTAAGTTTTCGTTCACTTTTGGTCACTTCTGAAAGAGCGAGTCCATTCGGAAGATGACAGTACCCTCAGTTTTTCATATTCGTTCCCTAACTCACGTCCCTGCTCTTCGGCCGTAGAAGAGGAACGACAACGTATGTTAAACACATTACATTCCGACCTGGACAGCATAACCAAATGGGGTTCAATCAATAGAGTGGAATTTAATGCATCCAAAACTCAATGCTGTCTTCTGTCTCTCAAGCGAAACCAAGACCCTCAACCATTATCCATGAATGGTACTTGCATCGCTGAATCCGAAAGACTTGCCATTCTCGGTATGTGCATCAATAACCGCCTTCGATGGAACGATCACATATTCGAAGTCGCCAAAAATGCTGCAAAATGTCTAGGATTCCTTAAGCGGTGCAAGAAATATTTTACCCCGTCTGATCCGGCCTCCATCTATAAGGCATTCATCCGCCCAAAGCTGGAATATAACGCCCACATCTGGTCTGGTGCACCCTAGACCGTTCTGCACATTCTAGATAGGGTACAGAATCGCGCGTTAAAACTGATAGGTGATAGAGACATCGTGAGCTCCATAGTCTCACTTGAACATCGTAGAAATGTCTCGTGTCTTTTATAAAAAATGCTCCAGCGAAATAGCCAGCTGCATTCCTCCCCTTCAAAACCTCACCCGCAATATGCGTCACGCTTCGAATGCACATCAGTTTACCCTCAAGCCCATCTTCGGACGTACTGTCAAATATAGGGATTTGTTTATAAGCCGAACAACACGTTTATGGAACGAATTACCAGCCTCTGTATTTCCTAATCATTACAACCTTCAAACATTTAAAGCCAACACAAACCGGCATCTCCTCTGTCTTCTTCCCCCTCTTCCTATCCGCCCGTGCCCTAAGAACCAGTATAAGGGTATTAATAATCCCTTTGGCACGCGCAAATAATAAAAAAAAAAAACATATTTTTATATTTTATGTGAAATTGTGAAATATTTTGCCCGGAAGAACAAATATTCAGTGATTAAGTTTGGTATACTATATTACTAGTTTACGTGTAATTGTCACTAATTCAATCTTTATTTAAAGGAATTACAGCAGCTACAGAGTTGTTATCCACATTCGTCGTCGTAGTCGGTGACAAAGTACAACGACCAGCGTTGCCACTTAAATCCAGAGCATACGAGCATGTAGTACATTAGTCAAACAAATGTAGTACGATAAGTTCCTTTTATCTTTTTATTGAATTCATTGGATTGGACATCAAGCATCCAAGCAAATATAACGCCTGAAATGATTCGCCCAATTCATCGTTTACATGCTGCCAAGACAACATCAAGGAGCGGATCTTAACAAGCTCAACGGAAAACCACAGAGCAGAGGACAATGATGTCAGAAAGAGGTTTAACGAAACCGAAAGAAGTCTTACAAAAAAAACAGAGGCTGTGAAAAGTGTTGTGAAGTTTCCAGCAAAAAAAAAAAAAAAAACGTGTAATAGCTGCATCATCTGACGAAAGTGATAGCGATGGAGATTCAGATCAGTGTGATGGTGCATTTGGGGAAGACGAAAATTGTGAGACAGAAAAGTCGGAAGTTTCTAAAAAATATTTTGACTGACTATTCTTTCGAATTGGGATAATACGTTCTTGTAAAGTTAAGTGGTAATTTAAAAAAACAAGCTTATTATGTTGGGGAAATAATTGGAAAAGTTAGCGATTCAACTTACAACATAAGCTTGCTTCAAGAGCCAATACTTCAACTTGGGTGTTTCTAAAACCCTTAATTGAAGACATTTCTGTAACACTGAAAAGTGAAATAGAATTGAAATTACCTAATCCTACGAACCCGGCATCTACATCTCGATGCCGGACGAAATATTGTTTTAACATTAAATTAAATAATTACTGCGTTAAATAATTTCGTGCTTGTACGATCTTTTATTTTTATGAATTCCAATTTTTTGTTCTATGTGATACAAATTTTATTATTGTTATGAATTATTTTGTTACGTTTTTTGATAAAAAAAAAAATAAAAACGTTTCATACAGCATTTAAAGTTTCTAAAAATCTTGACTAATTTCGGTAAAACCAAGCTTTGCATTTGTTGTGCCGAATGTGACCCAGTTTACCATATACATTTATAACGTTTCTTTCTACATTATTTTTGCTATTTATATTGAATGGAATATGCATTTCAATTTGTAACAAAATGTAGTATTCTAGAGTAAAGGTCCATTTACAGCTCAGCAACCTACGAATACCTGAACTGCATACAAACCGTTTTTAGCAAATTTAAGAGCACGCCATTGGCAATTTTACTATTCCAAAAGAGCTGCCCTTAATTTATCTATCGATTAATATAAAAAAAGTTGAATTGTAATTAGTTTCTGCGAAGAAATCAACAACTCGCCGATTTTTCCACGAATAAACAAATGCTTTTTGCGAACTGTCAACTTTTTTTCGCATTCCACACATGTAGGACGCAATCCACATTCCCGCGACCAAAACATTCGCGAGAGTTTAACCTCGGCCATGGCTAGTATATAGTTATAAAACTACACTACCCGCTTTGCCCCGTTACAGGGTACCCCGTATTAGGGGGAAACGACGACGGCGTTCCCTCTTCTTCATTAAGCCACCAAAATTGGTGTCGCTGCCTACTAACATCTTCAATGACGCGGTACGAAACCGCCCTACTGTACCGGAGACGCTATACACTACTCTGTGCGGTGTCTCGGTCGTAGTTGAGCCGCCTATCAACAGCAGTTCTGGCGACGTGGAAGATAAGCGGCACCTTAGCACACAGAGCAGCATCTATATGTTTGTTAAAATATAGATATTAATCTAGCCAGACCCCAAGGTATCTGACTACACTTCAACTCGCGAGTGGCTGCCTGTGCTGTCCCACGATAGAGAACTTTCGCCAATTCTTTCTGGTGTCCGTAGAGGCCCCATACAACGGCGTTCTGAACAGGGTGGTCTCCGACTTCTGAAAGTTAATCTTCAGCTTCCAGTCATCGCAGTATCTCTTTAGCTTATCGAAGTCACACTGCAAGAGTATTGCAATTACCTCGATCTTAGGCCCTGATCTGTACGCGACCAAATCGTGTGCGTTCGCTATGGCATGGTGAAGTGAACCTATGAGATCGCTCGTGTAAATATTGAATAGGATCGGCGAATTAACCGCGCCCTGTTGCAGCCCATTTTTTACTTCAGAAGTTCCAGCAGACGTCACATTGTCTTCTTCTTCTTCTTCCTTTTATCAGCCAGGCTATGATCCGAAAATGAGGGATCATATCACTCCCACTTCACCGCATTTCTACTGATCCGCCTGTGGGGTTCGCCCACATGTCACATTGTCATTCTTCACAATGAACTTCTTGCTGGTGAGCATGTCATAAAGTATGTACAGCAGTGGTTTACTTATTCCCAGCTTGCTCAACTTGTAGAAGAGTCCCTCTAACCATACGGTATCGAAGGCCTTCTCCAAGTCAACCAGACATGCACCCGTGCATTGCTACTTGCTTTTGTTCCATTGGATATCCGATACCAGTTTAGACGCGGCATATATAGAATCATGCCCCGCCTTGAAACCGAATTGGTTATCCGGAATTATGTGCATGTCCTCAACCCAATTAGCCAGGGCTCTATGGATCACTTTTTCGAACACCTTGCTGATGATCGGAAGGAGATTTATCGACCGGAGATTACCCGGATTGGAGCTATCTTTACTTTTCTTTGGAATCATTTGCACCATCGCTGTTTTCCAATGCGCTGGATAATGGGCATTATTCATTGCATTATTTAACAGGATGGTGAAAATGTTCATCACTTCTGGAGGAATATCTCTAAGTACAACGTTGGGTATACCATCGATTCCCATGGATTTCGTTTTCCTCAGTGATTCGAAGATCGCTTGGAATTCTACCTTCGAGATGAACTGGGGATGTACCCTTTCATCGGCGGCGGCATTGTTTGCTATATTTTTTTCATTGAACACAGTGAAACCCGTGTTCTCAGACCGCCAGTGCTCCATTGTATCTCGAAGGTAGAAGTTGTGCACTAGGACCCGTTTTTCCAGCTCGTGGTTTGGGCTAATACTATCATTCACCTTATACACGTCCTGGAAAGTCGCTCCTATAGCCTCTACCTTCTCCTGCGGATCTTCGGTCATAAAGAAATTGTCATCCTCAGGTGCGTTATCCGGACCTATACCTGCTGTCACTAGTATTTGTACATTGTTCGTAGTTCGGGGGATTTTAAGACGCGGAATTTTGTTATTCCTCCGAAATATCTTGTTTATTTGGGTGAACATACTCGGGTTGTTGGATTTTACAGCCCAAATTTTCCTGTCTAGTGCAAATTTACAGAAAGTCTGTAATTTTCTTTAATTAATTTCGAGAGGTTTCTAATCAAGGACTTCAGGGTCCTAACCTCCTCCGAGTTCTGTCTGTCAGTAAACTGTCTGTACAAGTTTTTTAATTTCGATAGCAGTCTACTTTTATGTTCGTGCAGTGCGTCAATTGTTGCATTGCGGTATATGTCCACGCTGTCAGTGTGCTGATACCGAGGTATCTTACTGTCCGTCGTTCGTTTTATTGTCTCTTCCATTTGTTTTAGATATCTATCAATCTCCTCGTTTGACAGATTCCTATTGGACGGTAGGTCAAGCAAGTTCAAAGAGAGTGCTCTCGGCAACTGTCTGGAAAAGCGAGTCCAACGCGTCCTATTGTAATTATAGGCATGCAATTGGACAAACTCCTCCAATTCGACAATTTCGAGGGGAATAGTTATTTCGGCATTGAGTCCGCAATGGTCACTGTCATACACAAAAGTATGTAAGCAGTTTATCGCTTGTCGGTCCATGTCGGTCAGTTGTAACCGTGCATCGAACAGCACTAGATCCGGATAAGATCCGCTTCTGGGATACGACGGACTATCCGTGGCTTTTAAATCAAGTCGATACTCAACACTGCACTGATCCCACTAATTGAATAATAGGTTCCCTCTAGAATTTGGTGTGTTATTTTCCCAATCTCTATGTTTGGCGTTTAAATCACCGGCTATAATGAAATAATTCTCCTCCGACAAAAAAAAACAAAAACAAATATTTGGCGCAACAGCTCTTTAAAGTGCCAGGGCCTAGCTGCTCGCAACCACTCATGTTGTGTGCGTTATATTTTTCACACGAATGGAAGGGACCTACAGTTTAATGCCGACTCCGAACGGCGATTTGGGAAGCTTTTTCGTGACAACAATACTCTCGGATGTTTGTCAGACGCTCGCGAGAGGTGGGACCGTGAAAAAACTTTTTGGTGTTTTCTGGGATTCGAACTTAGAACCTCATGCGTAGTGATCCGACACACTAACCACTTACGCCACGGCGCCCACACCCATTCTTCTCCGACTCCACCCTTATTATTCCAAAAAGTGTCTCGAGCTCTGAAATAAAACAAGTGGATTGGGTAGGTTCAGGAACATAGACCGCGACCATATACATCCTCTTTCCACTACGGAGGGGGATATACACAATACATGCTTCCAGCTCCTGGAATCCACACACTTCACCGAAAATGTCACTGAAGTTGGCCCATCTGCCCTGGATAGAGAGCAAGATAGCCAAGAAATCAGATTCAGCGTCCAGTGCTCTCGGCTTTTGGGCCCACGAAACAACCTTTGGCTGCGACTGTACCGTATTACCCCAGCCCGACGCCATTTGAGCGTAGGCTACTTGGGGAGTGACGGATTGTGCATGAAGACTTGAAGCGGGCGGACGCCCGCCACCACCTTCTGCTGATGAGCCAGATTTACTTTTTTAATGTACTGGAACTCGGTCGTCGATTCCCTCAACAAATCTTTAATCTAATGATATTGCTCCACTGTATTGTAGTGGATAGCATGCCTATCTGAACTAAGTCGCTTAATGTAAAAGTTACTACCTATGGTCGACCTACATAGTTCTATGGTGTCCTTCAGTTCCATTTTAAATGTGTTAATCGGTGGCACACTTTGCTTCGCTTTCTGATGAGGCTGTTGTTGGTGCTGCTGCTGGTTCTGCTGCTGCTGTTTGTTTTTTTTTTTTAGGAAACCCAAATCCCAGAGCACTCAGACTCTCCGGTCCATTGTAGGAACCTTTCTTTGGTGCAGTGGTCGGAAAAACTTCGATGTAATGCGTTTTTCCTTTATACTCGGGTGACTTATGATTACTGTTCCCCGCTGGAGCTTGAACCTGTACACATCGGTTAACGAGCAAATGCACTACCCACTGCACCATTGCCACCCTTGCTGCTGCTGTTGCTGCTGCTGTTGTTGCTGCTGCTGTTGCTTCTGCTGCTGTTTCTGCTGCTGCTGTTGTTGTTGCTGCTGATGTTGTTTCTGCTGCTGTTGTTTTTGCTCCTGCTGTTGTAGTTGCAGCTGTTGTAGTTGCTGCTGCTGTTTTGTCTTAGGATGCCGTTGGGCTTTTGGCTGTGGTTGCTGTTGATGTGGTTGCTGGTGTTGTGCTAGCTGCTGTTTTGCAGCCGTTGTGGTTGCTGCTGCTGCTGTTGCTGTTTCAGCTTTGGCTTCTGTGGTTGTTGCTGCTTCTCCGTTTGCAACTGGCTTCGTGAAGGCTGCTGCTCTTATTGTTCCTGGTGAGCCTGGTTTAGTTCCATTTGTTTGGCCTTAATGACATTCACCCTTTCTTAGAATTGCCTGATGCTGTTGTTAAAGCACTTCATTTCGTCCTCCTCATCTTCTGATTCGGAGGAAGCCAGTAAGACAACGCTGTTGCTGTTTACCAAGTAGCGACCTTCCCCGCTGTCGGAGACGTATTTCATTTTGTCAGTTTTAGGCTGACGTTGTTTTTTAGCTGTCATTTTGCTTTTCCCCCTCACCACACTTGGCAGATTTTCAACTGGAGCTGATAGAGAGACGCGCTTGACTGGGTTGGGAGTCGGCATCAGCTTCCTCCTCCTCCAGCCGAAACACGTATGTCTACCACGTAGGTCTGTGAACGACTATCACGGTGTAAAGAGTATTATACAATGTATTCAACCGGAGTACTTCCAAGAAAAATTGCTGGAAAGCAACTTATATCTAAGTTATTCTTTGAAATAATCAAGCATTTGGATTTGTTTGGGTTCAACCGTTGACTATTATTCTCAGACCAAAGTAAAATCTATTGAATATTATCATTTAACTTACTCGCCCTCTCTTCAATCAAATCTAGTTTACAACTTAAGTGGAGCTGGACATCATCAGCGTACATACATATGTATTAATGAATATTTCACGGAGAGTGGTAAGTCATTTATAAACATAGTGAATAATAATGGTCCAAGGACAGAGTGGGGGATACCTGTTGACGTGTAAAGGCATTGAGGGAGCACATTATTTATTAAAACGGGCTGTTTTCTCTCGGTCAGGTAAGAGTCCATTAATTCTGCAGCTCCGTCAGAGAAACTTTCAAAACAAGCTCAGAATGATTCACAGTGTCAAATGCTTTACTGAAGTCTAAGAGAGTTAAAAATGAAACAGAGTCATTAGCCACGGCACTTCTTAGATCATCGCTGACCTTTAACAACACAGTGATAAAACTATGTCCGTGCCTAAACCCAGACTGATTGTCACAAAGATGCTTATATCTTCAGAGAAAGCTTGTTATTTGATAATGCATTAGTTTTTCCATGACCTTAGACAGAAACAGAGGATTGGAGATCGGCCTATATTCCGGTGGGATAATCTTTTTCCTGTTTTTTTTTTATTTTGGAAATATTTTTCGAAGCTTTCCAGGCTAAAGGAAAAGATGATGACAACAAGATAGTTTTCAAAATATATGAGAGTGAGGGAAAAATATGAGGTAGAATTATCTTAATAAAGAGTGGGTGGATATCATCAAGGCCAACAGACTTAGATTGTATACTCAGTCTAACGACATCAGTATCTTTGACCCTGGAGAAATTAAATGGTCTCAATCCACGAGAGTGAATTGTTGTTGGGAGGGAAGATGACATGGAATGTGCACCAGATGTTTGAACTTTAGTAAACTCAGCATTTAATTTATCTGGGTCAACAGTTTCAAAATCAGTCCACTTTTTTTCTCCCAACTCCAAGCTCACTTAAATTCTTCCACAACATTCTAGATGGCAAGTTTACATTAAGTTTATCGGCGTAAAACATTTTTTTTTGCTTGTCTTATCTTTGAATGAATTCTATTCTTACGTTCTAGGATTTCATTGAAGAACCAAGAGATAAATTTGTTTCTCAAATATATGGTCGTAAAAGTCGACTAAGGGGATAAATCAGATCTAGGCAATATAACACCCAAGTGAGTCCAGCGACACATACAACACCTTAAAAAATGTCCCACTAGTGTGCATGAGAGTCCGTGGGTTGACACGACTGGAGATCACTGGTGTCATAGAAGAAAGACCAAACAATACTAAAACAGGAGCATGCACGTGTCAAACAACAAACACCATATCAAAAACTGTATCATTATGTAAATACTTTTTAAAAGGAAAGGCACTACCCCGCCAGGCACTACAACTGCTGCGCATGGTACTGATCCTGGACCGAGCGGAAATGTTCGGGTCAGAGCTATAAGGATTCCAGGGGCTAGCAAAGTAATGAAACAGTTTGGGCGAAATTTAACTGTCGCAAGTTGGTACGTTGGAAGCATGACCGGTTGAAGTTACGAGCTGGAAGAGATGATGAATAGAAGGCTGGTGAATATCTTGTGTGTCCAAGAGACGAAATGGAAAAACACCAGAAATCGGGCGAGTTTCTTGGATGTTAGGACAAAAGATTACAAGATGTTCTACTATGGAACGAAAAAGGCTCGGGACGGAATCGGTATCATCCCTGCGGCAGAGCTACTTGGTAACGTCTTGAGCATTTCGAAGTCCAGCGACCGTTTGATGTCTCTCAAACTAGTAATACAAGGAGAGGTGTGGAATATTTTCAGTGAATATGCTCAGATGTATCCAAGACAGATGAAATAGTTGAGGCTGGGGTATCCGGTGCTACTACAAGACCTTCATACACTGGTGTATGGAAAAATGTAACTCCGTATTCCAAAGCGAAATATTTGCTATAAAAATATACATCAGAGAAAAAATTAACAGATATACATTATAACCAAGAATCTTATCAGATATGAAGGCTGCTCTATTAGCAATTAAGGGCTACGAAATAACATCTAAACTTGTATGGGGCTGCCTTTAATCACTCATAACGCTAGGGTGCAAGGTCTCAGCGATCATGAAGGAAATGAAAGGGCTGACCTGCTAATCAGAACAGGAACTGCATCATGATTTCTGATGCCAAGACCATTCTGTGGATTAACAGTCAGTTCGACAAAAGCTGTATACAAAATTGGCTAAACCAGAAAGCGTATAATTGCTGGATGAAAACTGAATGGATGTCTGCCTCCCACAAAAGAACGAAAAACTCCTACCGCTAACTAGTAGTCAGATTCGAACTTACTTACTTACTTAGGTGGCGCTACAGTTCGGGGTGAACCTGGGTCTAAACCAACAAGCCTCTCCATATAGCTCGGTCTTTAGCTAATTGTCTCCAGTTGCGCACTCCAAGTTGGTCAAGGTCCCCTTGAACTTGTGCGCGCCACCTACGGCGATGATTCCCTCTACTGCGTCGTCCCTCGGGGTTAGATTCGAAGACTCTGCGGGCCGGAGCGTTGGTGTCCATTCGCTCTACATGTCCTAGCCATCTCAGACGTCCAATACGCAGTTTTTTGACTAGGTCGATGTCGCTGTACAGCTCGTATAGTTCGTGATTGAATCTTCTCCTCCAAAACCCGTCAGCGCAAACGGGACCGAAAATCTTACGAAGAATTTTTCTCTCGAAGCGACCAAGGATATCTTCATCCTCTTTTAATAAAGTCCATGTTTCAGCGCCGTAAAGCAGGACTGGGATGATCAAGGTCTTATATAGAGTCTCCTTAGTTGTTCGAGATAGGGCTTTACTGTTGAATTGCCTTATAAGCCCAAAAAACAGCGATTGGCAAGAGTTATTCTTCGCTTGATTTCTGCACTGATTTTGCTTGCTGAATTTTTAGCAGAGCCAAGGTAGACAAAGTCCCTTACTACCTCGAAGTTATAGCTGCCCACGGTGACGTTTTGTCTAATTCGTCGGTGTTGGTTTTCCCTTCTAGTTGACAGCATATACTTGGTTTTTGCCCTCGTTTATCGCCAAACCCATTTTGGCCGCTTCTGCCTCAATGCTTGCAAAAGCACCGGTGACAGCCCGCTGAGATCTTCCGATAATGTCTATATCGTCGGCGTATGCAAGCAGTTGTACAGACTTGTAATAGATTGTGCCTCCGGTGTTGGCTTGTGAGTTCCGCACAATCCGTTCAAGTACAATATTAAAGAAGTCACATGACAGCGCGTCACCTTGTCTAAAGCCTTTTTTGACATCAAAGGTCTCGGTGAGGTCATTACCGACCTTGATGGAGCAGCGAGCGTTCTCCATCGTCAGCCTGCACAGACGGACAAGTTTGGCAGGGATGTCAAAACTAGACATGGCTCTATAAAGCTCTTCTCTATAGATGCTGTCATAGGCGGCCTTGAAATCGATAAAGAGGTGGTGAGTATCGATTTGGAATTCTTGGGTTTTCTCCAGGATCTGCCGAAGTGTGAAGATTTGATCGATGGTGGACTTTCCTGGCCTGAAACCGCACTGATAGGGTCCAATCAGGCTGTTGATAAAAGGTTTCAGGCGTTCACACAATATCGCAGAAAAGATCTTCTATGCGATGTTGAGGAGACTGATGCCTCTATAATTGGCGCAGTTGAGGGGGTCTCCTTCCTTGTGGATCGGGCAAACGATGCTGAGATTCCATTCATCAGGCATACACTCGTCTGACCAAATATTAGAAATTAGTTGGTGTATGCACTCTTGCAATTCATCCCCAGCTGCCTTGAAAAGTTCGGCCGGTAAGCCGTCAGGTCCAGCAGCCTTGTTAGATTTTAGCTTGGATATTGCTATCCTCACTTCGTTTTGGTCAGATGGACGGAAATTTTGACTATCATCTTCTCTGTTGAATGGTTCATTCTGCCTGACAGCGGGATGTTGGTCTTCGTCGCCGTTATACAGTCTGCAGAAGTAGTTTTTCCATATTCTCAGCACCGACTGTGATTCTACTACGAGGTTTCCATTTTCATCTCTACAGGTTTCTGTACGGGTATTAGTATTACTTCTCTGACACGTTCTTTTTACCTTTTGGTAAAACTTCCGTACATTGTTCCTGGAGTATAGACTCTCGATATTCTCAAACGCGCGCTTCTCATGCTCTTTCTTCTTCTTTTGGAGAAGCCGATGTTCTTCCCGTCTCTTTTGCTCATAGAGCTCACGAGCAGCTCTCGTCTTCCTTTGCAGCGCCGCTTTGTATGCCTCTTATTTTGCTGCATGCACTCGCCGGCATTCTTCGTCAAACCAGTGGTTTCGCGGTGGTGGTCGAGCGAGACCCAGCACATCAGTCGCGGCGTTTCTGATGGCATGTTGGCAGCGTTGCCACTGGTCTTCGGTACTTGACGGCAAAGGGGTGATTGAGAGATTTCGGGATACGAACAGATTCGAACAGTCACAGAATTTTTCTACAGGCGACTGTCGAGTCAGAAAAGCATGAAGAAGCAAAAATTCTGGCATCTTGAATGAGCTTTAAGATTAGATTAAATCCACTAGTGGCGGCAGCGATAAGGTGACCAATGGTATATCTACAGCACGGTTGTCGCATACATACATACATGCATTTTCAATGGCCCTCTAATCCTTCATGAGGGTCGCTCCAATTTATCAGGAGGAACCCTTAGACGGCTCCAGAAGAGATTTCGGACTTGATCAAAACATCTATATCTAGGCCTACCAGGGAATTGCTTACCTGATGGCACGGCAACCGTGGCCCGGCTTGGCATAAGCACTACGTGACCAAGCCATCGAAGCATACATCGTTCCGTTCGAGGAAGTAGCTGCTCAACATTGAGTGCCTCGCCTACTCTGGTGTTGCGCACTCGATCCCTACGAGTTATTCCCGCAACACCGCGAAGGAACCTCATTTCAGCAGCTTTTATCCGCGATCTTATTCTTTTGGCCGCTACCTAGTACAACAGATTTCATAACCATAGGTGAGAGTTGGAACATACACAAAGCTAACAATCGATAACTTAGCTTGAACAGCAAGTTCGGCCTTCTTTATAAAACAGATTGACCAAGCTCTTTCAGAATTGATCCAGCCTGACCAATTCTACAGGATAACATGGCGTTGCTCTTCCCATCATCTCGTGAATAAGACCCCGAGGTACTTAAACTCATTCACCTGCTCCAGTACGACTCCACTAACACGCAGAGTGTACTGAATGCGTATTTAGCGAACGACCATTGCTCTCAATTTGTTCACGTTGATCTTCATTCTAGCATCATCACAAATGGCTACAAACCATTCGAGCGCGCGCTGAAGTTCGATTTGAGAGGACCCAAGAATGACCAAATCATCCGCAAAGAGCAAGTGACTAATCCTTAAGTCTCCCACTTTGAAACATTCTCCGCCAAGGCTGCGCTGCAACATCCAGCCCATTATATACAATGAAGAGGACAGGTGACAAAACGCACCTTTGGCGGAGTTCAACAACCACAGGGAAAGGTATTGATTTAACACCGTTTAGCCGAACACAGCTTCTACAGTTTGTATATAAAGACTGAATCGCCCTTAACAGGGAACCATCAATCCCATACTCCTGCAGAACACTCCAGAGTTTGCCTCTAGGAACCCTATCATATATGCTTTTTCCAAACCCACAAAACAAGTGTAGTTAGGCTTAGCATACTCCCGGGCCTTCTCAAGAACCATCCTGAGAGTGAATAACTGGTCGGTTGTGCTTCTACCGGGACGAAAACGGTACACAAACTATCCTCAACTATAGCTCTGGAACGCTTTTCTAGCACCTTAGCGAAGACTTTTCCAGGGGGACTTAAAAGAGATATACCCCTGTAGTTGGCGCAATCCCTTTTGTCCAATTTTTTTTTAAAAGGGGGACTATCACTTCTACTTTCCAATCACCAGGTGTTTCACCGCATTCCCAGGCCACTTTAGTGACACATGAGAGTCATTGCACTTCCTCTTTACCGAAAGCCTTGAGCATTTCTGGTCGAATTTCATCCACACCAGCAGATTTGCCAACCTTTAGCTCCTTGGTCACCAAAGTTCCTCTACCGTAGGACTACTTTCCGCCCTACTCTCGGCCATAGGTCTGTCATCGTTGGTGCCCTGTTCGGGATTGAGCAATTCTGAAAAATACTCGCTCCATCTGCGTAAGATGTCCTTCTCATTGGAAAGAAGTGTACCGTCTTTGGATTTGACTCCTTCAACGATATTCAACTTTCTTCCTCTGAGTCGGCGGATGGTCTGCCAGAACATCTTATTTGCAGATCTGTGGGCACGTTTCAATTTTTCGCCAAACTCCTTCCAAGATTGTTCGTTCGCTGTTTTCACAGCTAATGTGCGAGTTCTTCGCGCCTCAGTGTACCGATTTCGAGAATCGGAGTTCCCCAAGTGAATCCACACCTTAAAGGCTCTCTTCTTCTTTCTGATGGCTTCTTGAACTCCAGGCGTTTTAAGCCAAGCAGTCCTTTTCTCCCCACCAGCCGCCACACCAAGCCGCTTCACTCCACAAACATCTCCCGCAGAAGCAATAACCGCTGTTGAAAACAGTTGCCATTCTTCCTCTTCATTTGATGGAACAGTTCAGATATTTGCCGCGCAAATGTCTTCCGTATCTCATCGTTCAGTAACTTCTCCCATCGTATGCGTGTAACCATCCTTGGCTTCCGCTTTGGTAGGGGAGGCACTACATCGCTGAGATTAAATTTGCATAGGCACTAAGTGTTGATCAGTTGACAGTTCAGCCCCTATCAATACGCGAACATCACAAACCATTCTCTTCAGACACAACGGTACCACAAAAAAATCTATCAGCGACTTCTGCTGAAGACTCTGACGGTACCACGTGTATTTGTGAATGGCTTTGTATGGGAAAATAGTGTTCATGATGGATAAGCCATTTTCACAACAAAAATCCAACAACTCTCTCTCTCTCTCCATTCTCGTTTTGATCAAGATCACCGTTCCTCCCAACCATACTCCACCATGTCATAACATCTACATCCACGTAAGCATTGAAGTCACCAATTAGGGCAAAATAATCCATATCCGCAACCTTTTTAAGGGTAGCATCAACTTCATCTAAGAAAGCTGCATACTCTGACGGAAGGTTCGGTGCATATACCTCTACCATTGAGTAGATCTTTGAAGCTTAAGCTTTAAGATCGCAACTCTCCCTCCTAATGGTATCCACTCCAATGCTCTGTCTGTCAACCTGGGACTTGTGAGTATCCCCACTCCCGCCTGAGCAGGTTGCGACTCCTGACAGAAAGAGCTTCCACATTTAAATGAATGCAATCAGCGCCTATTCTAGCTCTGTATGCAAACAAATAGACCGAGAGTGTTTCTGCTTAAGAAATATCACATTCAAAATTTATAAAGTGCAATACAATATACAATATTTCATAACAGAAATCAATGTGAAAAAGCGTTATATTCATTTTTCGTGTTACTTCGGTAACGCTAGTCAATTATAACTCATCTTTGATGTAGCAGACCGCCTACACGCTTCTATAGATCTTGTGCTGAGTTGCTACGTATCAAAATGTCGTCGAACACTACCTCCTTCATAGGACTGTATGCGTATGATTTTTGGGAGAATAAATTACTTGGGCTTTGAATTTTGTTCCATTACGTACTGAAGACGATATCGTTCATATGTTGGCCTCCAGATCTTTCTATGGCATTTTGCCTCAGTTTTCTCAATACTATTTCTTGCCTAAAGCTGTCTTTTGAGGGTTGTGAAAGTCTGTGGCTGCACATAGACGAAAGACTTTAAATAGCCTCAAAGGAAGAAGTATGCAATGGACAGATCGGTCGATCTTGCGGGTGAATGCAAATCCCCAAAGCGGGAGATAACGCGACGTAAAAATGTGTGCTTCACTAAATTCATCGTGCCGCCCGCTGTATGTAGATTGACACCGTCTTGTTTAAGCCGCATACGCTTCAACCCTAATTGATCCAATTCGGGTATCAAAAGGTCGCGTAACATGGTTCTGTAACGCTCGCCAGTGACAGTTATCGCCTTGAAAGAAGCGCCTTTGAAAATGTAGGGGCGAAGCACTTTTTCAGCACAGACGCCGCACAACACAATAGCTTTGATTGGATATAAATGCGATTGTTGAAAAATACGGAGATTGCCCCAGAGCGAGCATTCTCCTTGTTGACATGTCCGGAGAGATGGAAATATGGTTTGAGACTTAGGTTCAGCCCGAACTGCACCGCCATCTAAGTAAGTAAGTAAGCTGTATTTCAGACGGGCTTGTTAATCTGCGGCAAGCATCTGAGTTTTATGTCGAAACATCTTCAAGTCTTTTATCAAAATACGCAGCAAAAGATCGTCTGGAAATGTCCAATTGTGGGGTCCGTCATGTCGTTGATGTTTCTGTCCACTTGCAGCTCACGAATGGTTTGTTCTCTGTCCACTATTTGCGTACGCAAGTTTGTTCCAAAGAGACTTATCGCTCATGTCAAAGATTCTCTGCTGATCACCATCATCCCAACAATCTGAGCATGTATATCGCTTACCAAACAGCAACCGTGGCTAGGTACGTTGCGATAGTAAAAGGTCCATATCCTTTCTGAGTACTGTAAGTAGTGAGAACCGTATTTGCTGAGCCGTTAGTTTACCTTCTGTCAAAGGACGGCTCTCAAAGACGCCCTCGGTAAAGTGCACTTATAGAAAAATAACGTACCATGGTTAACACAAACTATTCTGGTAAATTAATTCAATCTCTGTACTTGGTGGAAATCCTATACTTCGTATAGAGCGTGGTTAAACGACAGTTCTGGAACATAATAGATTAAACTTACCCTTAGCCTGCCTAAACTAAACAATTCTAAATTTGTACATTACCTACGTGAATTTTGCATATAGACGTGCAAAGAAGTCGGAGACTAACATTCAGGCTATTGCTTGTTATAAACAAAGTTCGAGAAAAAACTCTTTAGTTAAAATCTCCAAGGTCTCTCTTCGGCAAGACTTAAAGGTGCAGCCAGATTCGAAAAAAAATTCTCACATCTGTCTCAAGATTCATTCACATTTGATAGCCTTAACATTCGCTGTTTGCTACTTTGTGCATACATCAAAAATAAAACAACAAAACGCCTAAATTTTGGGTGAAGGTTAAGTGCTAAATATGACAAAGAATTCAAGTTTTGTAAGAAAGATCTTCCGCCTAGGCCAACGAAATCCTTCTACGAAATACGATGCATTGTCCTAGAAAACCTTGTTGTTCATATTGTACATTGAAAACTTCTATGCCTCATTAGAATGGAAAACAATAGCCTCTTAGTGTAAGCTAATCCCTTTGAAATCCTCAAGGAACACACCAACAATACCAAAGTAGAGAAAGTTAATGAAACAAGAACACTTTCTAATTGCAACGCATCCCCTCTAATATTATCCCTTGACGTCACTATTATATCATAATAGAACCACCGCTCTCAGCTGTAATTCAAATCCCATTCACATAAAAAAAAATTTATGTTGCCGACACAATGTCCCATTTCCAAGGCACCCTTAATTCGGAGTACAAAACATCCCCACGAGTTACTCCCTAGTTTCCCCTTATCCTTATCATATTGCCCCAGTTCCAGTGCACATGCTCACCACCGAATTCGCCCATATCTGTAAAAGGGGTTCCATTCAATTCATAAATCACCCGAGCTGCCTATCTCTCTCGCTCTCTCTGCCGGATTATTCAACCCCCACAACCACCCCACGCCTATTGAATTAAGGACTGACCTACTTTAATGCACTGTCAGTAAGGGCAAAAAGTGAGCACGGAACTAGTCTAACGTATGTTGTCAACAAGATAAGATAGTCAATCGCATTTTGGATTTTTTTTTTCCCAAAGAAAAAAAAATCTTACGCACCCTCACTGCCTTTGGCGGATGATGTCCTTGTAAGTGCGTGTACACGCACACAATTTATAAGGAAAAGGATTTTATTCGTCTTTGTCCCCAAAGGATAATCTTTCTCATATGGCCTTGGCATATGCTACCCTTTCCAATCCGTTCGCCACAATGAGTCTACCCAGCCAATATGTGCCAGTGGAAGTGATTTCCTTTGTGGCTGACAAAAAAAAAAGAAATGGGACTTGTTCGAAAAGGACGAAGGCAATACTCAAAGTCCTCCGATAATTATGTGAAAAAAGAAAGTAATTTAATGGGGAAAGTTTTCACGTGCGGAAAATGCCAATGAAAAATCAATAAATACGAGCGTAGGTACGACTGGAACACCTGCAGGAAATGTTCCACACGAGCAGTGTGGTGTATGGGCTTCGGGTTTTTGTGGGCAGCACAAACAGCACCGGTTGTAGCAGCTGCTTTGTGGCAAGGCCACCAGGGATTACATTAAATGCGAATTTATGTATCTCTCAGATAGATTTTCGATTTGTTTTGCTTACTTTATTTTATCTTATTTGTTTACTATACTCGAGCCCTCTGTGTTTATCCAGAGATTCTATTACTGGATTGAGCCGGTTTGTTGGGGTGCCGGGATATCTTTTATCTTTATCTGAATAAAATTTAAATTCTATTTACTCAGGGATGGGTGCAATAAGTCGCTGCGATTTTTTTTTTTTTTTTGGCAACGGGGGGTATAAGTAGGCGGTTGTTTGATATCATGGAAGAATGACATTTTAATCGAGCTTTATGGTCATAATGCTGCATTTAATGCTAGTGAGAGCTACGTAGACATAGTTTTTTCTTTAGGTAGCCTCACTTGACTTTTTGATGACACTACCATCTTAGGTGCATTCAAGGCAGAGAATAAAGTTAAAAATAGCACCGTAATCAGAGTGAGCGCGATTAGTTTCCGGCAAGGACACTGTTTGCGGTATTAGCGATTTTTAAACAACGACAGCGGCCAAAGAACTAGTAGATCGAAGTGCCTAGTAATGACAAACAACATTAATCAAATATGATAGATCTAGTGACTTCTAGATCTTATTAATCACCAACTACCTCAGATAATCTTTTAGCTCTCCTAGAGACTTTTTCTTTCGATATTGGCGACTTATAACTTTTTTTTTCCAATTTGCTTGATGCTACTTTTATGAATTAATTTGTGTAATACAAATTATATACTTATTCAAGGGACTTCTAGCGAACTTATGCGACTTTTATAACTTTGATTATTGTTAAGTAGGGCTTTGGCTCAGTGCTTAGTGCTTTAGACTACTGAGTGTGGGTTTCAAGGGTGAAATCTTTGACCAGATGACACTAGAATAGAAAGTTTCCTACGGTTACACCTCCCGTGTACCCCTGACAAACATCTAAGAATGCATATGCGATGAAAAAGCTTTTCAAAAATAGATTCAATTCGCGCGATAAATAGAATACATCATGCATAACACGAATGGTTGCGAGAAGCGTATGCCCTAAGACCTTTATGAACTTATTGCGCCAAATACTTTCTTTTTTGTTCTGTTAAGGGTCTAATAACAACGTATATATACTTACATATCGGAATTCAATAGATTTGGTGGTGCTATGGAATGGGGCTATGTATTGGTTTTTCGTGTTAGTAAGTAACTAACTTGGAGGTAGGTAGGGACTTTGCCTACCTCTAGTCTTAATTTTGAGAATGATATCAGGGCAGAAATCAGGCGAAGTATAACACTTGCCAATCGCTGTCTTTTTGGGCTCATAAAGCCATTCAGCAGTAAAGGGCTATGTCAAACAACTAAGGCATCATCTATAAAGAAGAGCTTTACAGAGCCATGTCTAGTTGTTTGTCTATGCAGGATGGCGATGGAGAATGCTCGATGTTCTATCAAGGTCGGTAATGACCTCACCGAGACCTTTGATGTCAAAAAAGGTTTTAGACAATATAATATTTTTTTTTATAAAGGTGAAAATCTTGAAAGACACAATTGGGTTAGAAACGCAAAGTAGTGTGGGACTCTAACCGCACTAAAAACACCTCCTTGATCATGACCAATCAACTAGTGATCGACAAAGATTTTATTTTCAACGTTAAGTCGGGTTTGAGAAGGTATTATAATTTAAATACCGGCTCTCGTAATTGTCAAAAAAGTTCATGGGGCTTGGTTCTTCTTAACCTACTCTCTTTAAACGTTTAGCAGCCTTCCAAAGGGAGTAGTCTGTGACTTTATCAGCCGTGAGATTACAAAGGTATTTAACTAGAGAATCATTTTTGAGGGAGTGCAATGGCTCTCGCGTGTCATTAAAGTGGCCTGGGAATGCGGTGAAACACCTGGTGATTGGCAAATGGGGGTGATAGTTCTTCTTTTTAAAAAAGGGGACAAAAGAGATTGCGCCAACTATAGGGGTATATCTCTTTTAAGTCTCCCTGGAAAAGTCTTCGCTAAGGTGTTAGAAAAGCGTTCCAGAGCTGTGGTTGAGGACAGTTTGGGGGATGAGCAGTGCGGTTTTCGTCCCGGTATGGGAATATGCCAAACCTGTCTACACTTGTTTTGTGGATTTGGAAAAAGCGTATGATAGGGTTCCTCGAGGCAAACTCTGGAGTGTTCTGCAGGAGTATGGGATTGATGGTTCCCTGTTAAGGGCGATTCAGTCTTTATATACAAACTGTAAAAGCTGTGTTCGGATAAACGGTGTTAAATCAATACCTTTCGCTGTGGGCGTTGGACTCCGCCAGGGGTGCGTTTTGTCACCTCTCCTCTTCATTGTATATATGGATTGGATGTTGCAGCGCAGCCGTGGCGGGGAATGTTTCGAAGTGGGAGAGCTACTGATTATTCATCTGCTCTTTGCGGATGATTTGGTCATCCTTGGGTCCTCTCAAACCGAACTTCAGCGCGCACTCGAAAGGTTTGTAGCCGTTTGTGATGATGCTGGAATGAAGATCAACGTGAACAAATCGGAAGTAATGGTCGTTTCCAAAAAACCCATTCAGTGCACTCTGCATGTTAGTGGAGTCCCACTGAAGCCGGTGGAGAAGTTTAAGTACCTCGGGGTTTTATTCACGAGTGATGGGAGGAGCAATGCCGAGTTATCCTGTAGAATTGGTCAGGCTGGATCAATTTTGAGAGAGCTTGGCCAATCTGTTATAAGGAAGGCCGAACTTAGTATTCAAGCTAAGCTATCGGTTTTTAACTTGGTGTATGTTCCAACTCTCACCTATGGTCATGAAATTTGGGTAGTGACCGAAAGAATAAGATCGCGGATACAAGCTGCCGAAATGAGGTTCCTTCGCGGTGTTGTTGGAATAACTCGTAGGGATCGAGTGCGCAACACCAGAGTGCGCGAGGCGCTCAACGTTGAGCAGCTACTTCTCCGAACGGAACGATCTATGCTTCGATGGTTTGGTCACGTAGTGCGTATGCCCCCAGACCGGCTTCCAAGACGCGCCATGGTTGCCGTGCCATCAGGTAGACGACTTCGCGGAAGGCCCAGAAATAGATGGTTGGATCAAGTCCGACATCTCTCTTGGAGCCGCTTAGGGATTCTCCCTGATGAATTGGAGTCAATGGCGGAGGATCGAGAAGGATGGAGAGTCCACCTGAGCATCCTACCCCCGCGACCCTCATGAAGGATTAGCGGGCCATTGAAATGAAAATGATCATTTTTGAATTCAGTAATAGTTTTTTTAAGCCTATTATTGAGTCTATTATAAATGGTTTTATCGCCAGGATATCTTGTCGCTTGCCATTTTCTACGAGCTCTTCTCTTTTCCAGTAAGTTGCTTGATTTCTGTGGGGTATTTCACCGAAGCCAGTTTTTTTGTTGATACGTCGGTGTACTATCTTCTGCTGCCTGTTGCACATCGGCAATGAATTGTTCTGTTTCAATGTCAATATGTTTTGTTGTGACTAGTGGGGACCTAAGGTTAATGAAACCTTCGAGAAGTTTTCTGAATTTACACCAGTTCGTTCTTTTGTTTGTTAGTCGTGGGTGTTTTATCTATTCTATCGATAAACCATTGACTGTTAGAATTACAGGTGTATGATCCGATGACAGATCATCACTGCTTTTAACTTTAACTTCTTTTCTATTAATACCTCTGGTATTTTCGTTGGGTCAGATGGCCAATAAGTTGGTGATCCAGTCGAAATAAATTCACAGTTAAAATTTCGCCCTGATTTGTAGAGCTTCCTGCCTTTTGTTGTTATTACTCTTGACCCCCAATATGTATGTTTTGCATTAAAATCACCACCGATGATGAAATTGTAACCTAACATTTGGAAGAGATCAATTAGGTCTTCCTCTGTAGGCGAGTGCTTGGGTGGGCGGTATATCGCAGCTATTTTAAACTCCTTGCCTTTAGTTTCTATGTTTATTGTCGCTACTTGCATTGTTTGTTTTGCTATTTTTGGAAATTCGTAGTGATCCAAGGTACTTTTCACAATCACAGCACTCCCTCCCCTGGCACTGTCAGCTGGATGAGGAGAGTGAAAACAAAGATACCCAAGAATTCTAATCTTAGTTCCCTGTTTGAAATGAGTTTCAGAAATCAGGCAAACATCAATATCTCCGTTACATAGAAAAACCTGAAACTCAGGTATGTGTTGGAGTAAACCATTTGCATTCCACGTTGCGACATTTAGATTATTTTTAATCATTAATATTTTGTTGTTTTTTTCCTGCTACTTTGCTTAGCAGTTTAATAATTTTATCCTGATTATCCAATGTTTGGATAATAGTAATAAGCATTTCCTTTACCGATATTTTCTCTTCCTTTCGTGTATTTTTCACAATTTGGGAATACGATTTACTTTCTACAGTTGGTATGTTCTTTTTAGCAGCAATTGGCACTTTGTCTAGTTTCTTGTTTTCAGCGTTTACTTGTTGCTTGCTTTTATTATTGGATGCATTTCGTTTGTTGATTTTAGTAGCTTTACTTTTCCTTTCTTGGTATTCTTTTGCCATCGGACAACCCCTATAATTTGCTGGGTGATCACCATGACAGTTGATGCAATTATTTGTGGGATGTTTTCCTTCGCATTTAACGCAAGCAAAATCTCTTTTACAATAACTTTGCGTATGCCCGTTTGCATTGGGGTATTGAGTTTGAATTCTTTCGAAGTGGCTCGATCTTAACAACAATACCCATTATTGATTTTATGTTATATATATTTTCGACTTCTTCTTGATTATGAAAAGAGAGCATCAAAAGAGATAATTTTCTGTTTCTTGTCATCGGTTGCCCATCGGTACCTTGTGTGGTTTCTTTTTTAATTAGGTTTTTGGCTTCCAAAATCCTAAATTTTTTATTACTCAAGTCTTCGACGATATCGTGTTCATCACACGAGAAGTGAAGACCTCTGGCTACTACTCTAACTGGTCTAGTAGCTTTATTTTCATATGAGTGCCACTGGAACTTTGTTTTTGTCAATTCTTCAGTGATTTCTCTATATGTGTCACAGTCATCGACATTTATTTTCCATTTATTGTTATTATAGGATGTGAATTTACAAGCCTTTTTAGTTTTTTGTTCTATTACTTTTTTTAACTCACCAAATCTGTCCACTCCCGAGATCCCGAGATGGTGGTGGTAATGGCTGTTTTTTCAAACCAGTGGTTAACTTTCCAAGCCTTTTATCACTTGTCTTACCTTGTAAATTTGCTTGTTTAGCATCCTGTCTTCTTGCAGATAATTCAGGACTGTCTTCTGCCTTGCGCTTTTTCGTAGGCCTTTTGTTTTTCTTTAGATGGCTGTCTGTTTCCAGTGCGAGCTCCTCTTCATTTGTGAGGTATTCCTTTTCTGTATTTTGCTGGGCAGGTTGTGCCGGACAATTGTTAGAGCAGTCCAGAATGGTGACCCTTTTTTCCAGCTCTCTTATTTGGTTTTGCAAACTTGAAACTATTATTTCAAGATTTTTCCTCGCTTCAAGTTCAGCTTGCCATTCATTGTAATAGTTGTTTGTTTTTGTTTTCGCTTGTGAATCTGTTTTAGGTTCACTTTCAATTATATTGGTTTCAGTTCCAAATTTCTGTTTTTGTATTTTCGTAATACTTACAATTATAGCGCTATTTTCGGCTCTAAGGCTTTTTGCCACTATCATTTTTGGTGGAGTTCTCGGCGTGAGTGAACTCCTTCTTGAGTTTTGTTTGCGTAGCAATAAATGGTTCCCCCCAGAATCCATGGGACCGACCTCCAAGGAGGGTGCATTTTCCAGTTTACCTGGTCTGCCACCTGGGGTATTTATATCATTTGTTTTGTTTATTGCCATATTTGCTGTAACCGTATTAGTTTTATTGGGTAGTACAGTAATTTCTACACACAAACCCCCTGCCAGGAGGACCGGGTCATTTGTTTTTTTTATTTCCAAGTTTTGCGAAGTTTACGTCTCCGCTTTGTGGATTTTAGTCGCCTCTTACGACAGGCATGCCTACCTCGGATATATTCTGAATTCACAATCAACACCAGAGGCACATTCTATCAAAAGTCTGTACAATTGCTTGCATATGCCGACAGTATTGACATTCTTGGAATAACTCAGCGGGCTGTCATCGGTGCAGTTGCAACCATTGAAGCAGAAGCAGCCAAATAGGTTTAGCGATAAACGAGAGCAAAACTACTACTCGTATATATGCTCTTAACAAGAAGAGACAATCAACACCGACGAATTGGATAGAGCATCACAGTGGGCAGCTATAAGAGGTAATAAAGGACTTTGTCTACCTTGGCTCTGGTATAAACTCTGAGAACGACATGAAGGCAGAAATCAAGCGAAGAATAACTCTTGGCAATTGCTGTTTTTGTGCTCATAAGGCAATTCAACAGTAAAACCCTATCTCGAACAACTAAGGAGACTCTGTATAAGACTCTGATCATCCCAGTCCTGCTTTACGGTGCTGAATCATGGACTTTATTGAAAGGGGTTGAGGATATTCTTGGTCACTTCGAGAGAAAAATTTTTCGTAAGATATTCGGTGCGGTTTGCGTTGACGGATTTTGGAGGGGAAGATTCAATCACAAACTATACGAGCTGTGCAGCCACATCGACCTAGTCAAAAAACTGCATATGGGATGTTTGGGTTGGCTAGGACATGTAGAGTGAATGGACACCAACGCTCAAGCTCGCAGAGTCTTCGAATCCAATCCAGAGGGACGACGCAGTAGATGGAATCCTCGCCGTAGGTGGCGCGCACAAGTTCAAGGGGACCTTGACCAACTTGGGGTCCGCAACTGGAGGTAATTAGCTTAAAACCGAGCTAAATCGAGCGGTTTGTTGGTTGAGGCCCACGTTCACCCCGGACTGTAGCGCCGCCTTCGTAAGGTTAGTATGGCCCGGTACTGCTCCTCGTTGACGGACAGCGCCCGCCATGCTCATCTTTAAAAAAATAAGGTCTGATTATGCCGTTGGCCCATAACCAACACCAAACAGTTAGTTGTTCGGTGCTGGCATATTCTTTCTTCAATTTTCATTACTCCAAAATCGACAATTTTGTTTGTTTACGTACCAATTCAGCCAAAAATGCGCCTCATTCGTAACGATCCGCGAATAGAACTCGATTTTCGATACTAAATTTTTACGATTTCGATGTGATGTTAAAGCGTATTGTACTTCATGGGTAAATGATGACTATGACGTAACACAATGACAGCAAAATATTTTCAAATATGGCCGCAGTTGGCTGTCAAAATTCTATCGTAGCTACTGAATGACAGGTAAGATCGAAAGGCTAATTCTTGAGGGGTCTCCGCTCCAGTCATCATCGGACATTTATGGAAGGACCAACAAGAGTCCTGAGGATAATGTAATTTGTAAACTGCAGTGCCTAAGGTATCTCTCGTTTTAAGTCCATTAATGAGGTACTTTCTTACTATTATGCCTTAACTGTTGAAAGCGAGATAGTGATTTTGCAGGAACGAGTTACTAAGGAAGTAATAGTATCTGCAAATTATAACAGTTTGCTTGATTCGGCAACCCCTGGTATAAAATGTCATTGAACTATTCACACAGATTGCTTCCTAGAAAGTAAGAAGGAGATAGTAAAGCCAAAAATTGAATTTATGAGTAGATCGAGTATGAAACAGATGTTTTGCTTGGTACTCTTCTAACCGACATAAATGACGCTCTACATAAAAAAGAAATTTCAAACTGCTATAGCTGATGTCTTCAAATTCAATAAAAAAATAAAGTATCTAATAAGCTTAAAATTAGTTGTCGTAACTTTTTATCTATTCTTTATCTTTTGGCTGCAATTATCAAATGGTCAACCGAACGACCACCCCTGTAGTAACTATGAACGCGACTACTCCAGCGCTAGAAACTTTGGTCAGAACAATTCTTTTTACGGTAGGTGCTTTCTTAAAAATATTGCCAACAGCACTTTTTGGCCAGGATGGTCGTTGAGCAGAACTTAATTTTTTGGGGATATAACATTATAATGAAGTAGGCAGGGATGACTATACATATTATATTTTAACTCCGTGCTTATATGAAATGCTTTTGAAAAGCCTATTCTTTTTTGTTCGAAATAAATCGACCGTTTAAGCAGCGACTCCCTTTTTTGCCTAACCGTGTAGGATGCTGGTCTAGGTTAAATCTGCAGTAACGGGATATCCTCCCTTTGAACTATGGACTTCAATAAGTCCGACTTTCATTATGACAGGACTTGAATGTAGCCTAACAATAAAAGTAATATAAAGGCTTTAAACGCGTGGGGTCATTCATGCCATTCTCCTGTATGGATGCGAGATATGGGCCAACGCACTTCGACAAGAAAAATACAGGAAGCATATGGCAGCAGTACAGAGGCGCGCAGCACTACGTGTTCCAAGTTCTTACCGCACGGTGTCCGAACCAGCCGTCCTCATAGTCACGGGAGTGAGCCCTATCGATCTCCTTGCTGCAGAGAAGAAGTACGTCTACGACGAAAAGGCGAAGCGGAAGCGGCAACAGAAGCAAAGAGCTCACATAACAGCAGTGGCAAGAGAGATGGATCTCAGAAAGCAGAGGACGATGAACCGCGAGGCTGATGAAGAATATCGCCGAATGGAAGGGGTGGGAACACGGTGAAGTACATTTTCATACCACAAATTAGAAATGTTTCTAATAAGAGAAAATATCGACATATGATTGATCTCCGAAACCCATCTAACAAGGGAATCGCAAATAAAGATAAGAGGCTACGCTGGTTATCACGCCTATCAGCCTTCTGATAGAGCGCGGGGCGGTTCGTCTTTATTCATTTAAACTAACATCGAACATTCGGCCGATATAAGCATAGAGCTGGAAAAACTTCAGTTGTGCGCGGTAAGGGTTAGAAATAAACACCTGAGCTACAATATAGCATCTGTTTACTGTCCGCCGCGATGCCCACTAGAAAAAGACGAATACTTTCGTGTCTTCAATGCCCTTGGTTAAATTTCCTTATTGGTGGATTTGATCGCGATTTCAACGCGAAGCACACCTTCTGAGGTTCAAGATGTACATCTTCCAAAGGAAAAACTCTTTACGAAGTGGCAAATGAATTCGGTTGTTGTTTTCATTCGACAGGAAAACCGACCTATTGGCCAACTGACTCACAAAAAATTCCCGATCTTATCGATTTTTTTGTTACAAAAGGCATTTACGAGAAGTTTATTACAGTCAAAGAATGTTTTGATCTCTCTTCTGATCACTCGCCGGTAATTTTATTACTTGGAGAAGGCAGCGCTTCAAGAAGAAAAAAGGACCTCCAAGACTTACTAGTAATAGAACAAACTGGGAGGGCTTTAGAAATGATTGCGAAACAAATATCGCCTTAAATGTATCACTTAAAACACCTTGTGAACTAGAGGACGAAGTTGATCGTTTCTTGCAAACAATCCAAAGAGCGGCGTGGAGAAACACTCCTTCCAGGAGCTATAAGATCAACCGTGAGGTTTGGTGAGGGAGAAACGAACAGCACGAAAGAAATGGCAAATCACTCGTGCACCGCCGCATAAAACAGTCATTAACCGACTATGCAATCGCCTTAGAGATAGTACTCGGGAATTTCAAAGCAAAACGAAAGCGACCTAGCGAAAATCTCTTCGGTGAAAGAATCCAATTATTCACTTAGGAAAGTGCTAAAAGGCATCCGGAAACCTCAAATGCAAGCACCACCAATTCGGAAAATCGATGTAAACTGGGCCAAGAGCGACAAGAAAAAGGCAGAACTTTTTGCTCTACACTTAGAAGAAACGTTTAAGCCGTTCGACGGCCCTTCTTTAACGCCCGACTCCCCAGTCACGACATCTGACAACTTTGAAGTAAAAAAATTGCATTGATTGAACTGAGGGAAGTGATTAAAAATTTAAAGACGAAAAAAACACCGGGTTACGACTTGATAACGGCGCAGGTAGTCAAGGAATTGCCGAATAAAGCTCTTATCAAACTGCTCTATTTGATCAACGCTTCGTTCAGATTGCTTTATGTTCCGAGGCAATGGAAAGTCGCCGAGATTATAATGGTCCCGAAACCAGGCAAACCGCTATATGAGAAGAAATCATATCGGCCTATTTCCCTATTGCCGGTTACCTCAAAAATATTTGAAAAACTACTTTCCAAACGTCTACGTAATCGATGAAAGACGTCGCATTCCTGACCATCAGTTTGGATTTAGAATCAAGCATTCTACGATTGACCAAGTCCACAAAATAACTGACGCGATTGAGAAAGCTCTCGAAGACAAAAAGATTTTTTTTCTTGACGACTCACAAGCTTTCGATAAGGTTTGGCACGAAGACTTGGAGTATAAATTGCAACGACTACTGCCACGGCAGATCTTCTAATCTTACAATCGTACCTCACCGAGAGACTCTTTCGTGTTAAGCACGGAAATGATTACTCTGACTTCAAGGAGATTCCAGCCGGAGTTCCACAAGGAAGTGTCCTTGGACCGCTTCTATATGTACCTACTGTACACGCGTGATATCCCGCAAGAAAGAAACTGCGTCGTCGCCACGTTTGCGGACGATACGGCGATATTGACCACGGGCGAAACTATTGCAGCAGCAACTGGAAAGCTTCAACACGCTATTAATAAAGTCCACACTTGGACGAATTCTTGGCGTATTATGCTGAATGAAAGCAAATCTACTCATGTCAACATTTCGTAGAAAAAAGTGGATAGATTGCTTCTATATCTAAACACGGCTCAAATACCGTACGCGAACGAAGCAAAATTTCTAGGAATGGCTCTAGATGTTAAGCTCAAATGGAAATCGCACGTAAAAAAGAAACGCGAAGAGCTTCTAAACAAATACCGACAAATGTACTGGCTACTCGGAAAACATTCGAAGTTGAGCCTACATATATCTAATACAACTACGTGGTTGTACCAAGAAAAGCAATAGAAACATCATACAAAGTTTTGAAAATAAAGTTCTTAGAATGATCGTTAACGCATCGTGATATGTACGTAACGAAGATATTCATCGAGATCTGGGAATTCCCAGCGTCGTCGAAGAGATAACAAAATAATTCGTCGTCTTCAAAGGACAAAACCTTTTGACCGCGCGTCATAGCATATACCGGTCGTAAAAAAGGCAGGAACTTTCATTGGAATTTAACCTGTCTAAAGAGCTACATTTATTTTTAATCAACTACGATTATCTTTTTCTAGAATCACGATTCTCGTAAGCGAAAATAAAACTACTGAATAAGCGTCGGCTTAATTGTAGTAATAATTTTGAGAGGTGTTTTTTTAGTGAGTAAAAATCTCACACTACCATAAGCACGCGCGGTCGGGCCTTATGGTGTCTTTGGAAGATTTTTTGCCTGCTCTCGGCAAAAAAAAAAAAAAAAAACATAGTTTCTTACTGGGTACGTATACTTCAACGCCTAACTCCACTTTTTCTTCTTCTTATTTCGGCGAGGTTATGATCCGAAGACAAGGGATCTTAACGCTCCCACATCTATTTGACCTCAAAAAATATCGGCAGGCGATTTTGGATCACTCGGTTACTGAGGCAATGAAATGCCGATGTCGTTACATTTGTGTGATCCAGGCGTTTATAGGCCTACCTCTCCTGCCTCGCGATGTCTTTGGAACGTTCCCTGATATTGCCTTTTTAACAGGGTTCAAATAATCTCTTCTTTGAATATGGCAATGCCAGCTGAGCGGGTCGCCCTCTATCTTTTGTACGACGGTTTCCTTGACGATCAGGCTTCCACAGGTCCGAACTTCTTATTGGATCAAGCTTTGTCACTCCTGCGGTCATGCGAAACATCTTCATCTCAGCTGCCGTTAATTTACTCTCATACTTTTTGTACATTGTCCAACATTGTGAAGAGTATGTGAGCGCTGGACGCGCATCTGCGGTGTAGAGCCTTCCTTTCAACTTAGGTGGCATTTTTCTGTCACAGAAGATAGTGGACTTTTCTCGCCACTTCAACCACTCCACGCTTACGCGAAAATAGATGTCGTCATCACAAGTTGCTTTGCTATTGATCATAGATTTCAGATATTTGAACTCTTTGCACTTGGTGAGCACTGTTCCATTCAAATAAATATCTGGAATAGGCCTGAGTGGATACGAGAACGTACAGCACAAGTACTCTGTCTTTTTTGAACTAATGCACCCACACATCAAGTGCTCGTTACAGGGAAGTCGGATCCTCACTTAGGATGGCTTAATTGTTAGCAAAGAATAATTGATATACCTTGGAGCTCGTCACTTTACCTTCAAGTAGATAGTCAAGTACTGTAATAAAGAGCAAAGGACTTAAGACACTTCCCTGGTGCACCCCGATTTTGATTGGGAACTCTTCGGTTACTCCACTGGGACATCCATGATCCTCGGAACATATGTAAGCTTCTGGAACCCCTCGATGTCTTAGCGCCACCTATATCAGATATCGTGGTTGTCTGTCGAATGCCTTTTGCATATGCAAATCCTGGAATCACGATGTTTTTCCATTGATTTACCAGCGACAAACCCGCACTGATCACCAGATAATCGTATTATTTTTCGCACTCGGCCACCTAACACCCGCTCAACGATCTTTATAGTGTGTGACATCAGCTTGATCGAACGGTAGTAATCACAGTTTCGCGTATCACCATTCCCTTTGTACAGAGGGAGAAGGTAGGTTTCCGTCCATTGATTGGGCATTGGATCACCTCTCATAAATTTGGAGATGAGAATTCTGAGCCATCTGAACTCGATGTCTCCCTTCTTTTTCCAGAACTCAGAGGGCATCTCGTCTGGCCCGACGGCTTTTTGTTTTTCGGAGTATTTGACCGCTTCACTAACTTCTTCGACTGTAATGTCGGGTATTTCTTCACAGTTAGGGTGGGCTCTTGAAAAGTATAGCTGGGGAAACTGTTCATTCAAAAGTCGTTCAATATACTGCCGCCACCTCTGCAGAATTTTGCCGTCATCCACTGGAAGCTAGCCATGAACATTGTAAACGCCTACTTCCACAAATTGGGCAAAACAAAGAGTTCGGCTTGCCAGTTCGGCGACTCACAAAAGGACGACGCCAACCACACGTTCTTCGCCTGCAGCAGATGGGAAGCCGAAAGAAGGCTTCATTAGGTAGTCAATATTTCTATAAAAAATAAAGAATTAATGGTTAAAGTGTAAAATAGAAGGAAAATAACAGCGAACTTAGCAATAACACTTCTTGCTCCTGATTTAATCTGACATTTATGGTTCTGGTCAGTTCTGTTTCCCATGGACACATCGCATATTGTACTAGAGCTTATTTCACAAGTTCAGCGAAAGCATTGAGTGGAAGTTCAGAAACTAAGTCTACGTTACGGTTTGTAATTCCTATAAATTCCTATAGCTGAGAGAGCTCTCGAACGGCTAGTGGAATAACCCGTAGGCTAGTGGGATGTTTTTTGGAAGAGGATGTGGGAAGTGGACATAGGAAATTCAAGCATTGGAATTCGAGAGTCGAAAGAGACACCACGCACAAGGGTCAAGTTTTTTTTTGAATTCCACATAGTTGGCAGTGTGCAAAATATGTATATATAACGGGTGGGCCATCTAGTGATTTCTTTTTAAATCATAGGTTATTTTGACGCTGACAGCTGTTTTCCGCACGAAATCATGACAGAAAATCAGCATCATACCTCCGCAGAACGAAATGAGTCGCTTTACGCTTGAACAACATTGGGAAATATTGAAAACTTATTTCCAAAGTGAGTGCTGTGTAGCCCAAACAGTGCGTTTTTTGAAAACAAGTTTTGGCCGAAATGAAGCACCCACCGCGCCTGCTGCACCCAAATTTGTGCAAAAAGTTCATGAGACTGGTATGCTAGTGGACAACACTCATGGTCCCCGTCGTCGTACGGTGCGCATAGACGAGAATGTGGCTGCTGTAGCCGAGAGTGTGAGACTCAATTCACGAACATCAATTCGTCATCGATCTCAACAGCTCAACATTTCACGCACTAGCCTGAGGAGAATTCTGCACAAAGATCTGAGATTATTCGCTTACAAGGTCCAATTGATTCAGCAATTGAAAGCGCACGACCATCCGCTTCGTTATCGCTTCGCAGTTTGGGCCTTAGAGTAGCTTGAATTGGACAACGATTTTGGGCGAAAAATCATCTTTTCTGACGAGGCACATTTTCATCTCGGCGGCTACGTTAACAAACAAAATTGCCGCATCTGTGGCTCGGAAAACCCGCACGTTATTGTCGAGAAGCCAATGCATCCACAGAGAGTGACAGTTTGGTCCGGATTGTGGAGTGGTGGCATCATTGGACCATTTTTCTCGAAAATGAGGCTGGAAACAACGTTTTGGTCAACGGCGGGCGTTACAAAGCCATTTTAACGACTTTTTTTTACTGACATTGAGGACATGGATTTGGACGACATCTGGTTCATGCAGGGTGGCGCGTCACACCACACAGCCCATGCCACAATCGGTCGTTTGCGCTCCAAATTCCCAAATCGTGTTATCAGCCATCTTGGCGATGTCAATTGCCCGCCTCGAAGCTGCGATTTGACCCCTTTCGGTTTTTTTTTGTGGGGAACCGTGAAGGACCGATGTTACGCCAACAATCCGGAAACGATTAAAGCACTAAAGGCCAATATCATCCAAGCAATCCGTGAGCTACAGCCCGAAACCATCAAAAAGTTCTTGGAAAATTGGAGTGATAGAATGCGCTACTGCGAGGCCAGCCGAGGCAGCTACTTGAACGACGTTGTATTCCGTAATTAATGGGAATGTTTGCCCTTACTAATAAAGTCATAATGCATGGAAAAAAAATTAATTCTGTTCATTTTATTGCGTTTTTAAAAAGAAACTTGTAGTTGGCCCAACCTGTATATATAAAAAAAAGGAAAAATAGTATAGTGTGTATGTCAAATTAATTGTAAATTATTGTGATTTATAATTTGATTCGTTTTATTACCAATAGTGCATAGAAGCACCAGTGTAGATACATGGTGTATTAACATTAAATATAAGTAAAAGTATTTAAGTGTTAGAAGCAGTGTGTTGTATTTTTGGGGTAAGTGTTAGTACAACAGCAGATAAACAAAAAAAAAGTATATCACGGGAGCATAGCCGTTCCGGGCCCGCAATCAGCCGCAATCAGCCCGACGTTACCGTGCCCCAGCGTCTCCTTTTTATTTATTTTTTTTTACTTTTCTTATTTACTCATTTTTTTTTTTTTTTTTGTTTTATTAGTTTTAATTATTATTTTAAGTTTAAATTATTATTATTTTTTTTGTTTCCTGTGATTTAGTTTTTATTTATTGAGTTAACTTATTTTTTTTTCATTCATTAGTTTAAATTGTTATTTTTTTTGCTTAATTTATTATTTTTTGTTGTTTGCTTTTAAAGAAAAGTTACAAAGTTCAGTGCTTAAATAAAATTTGTAAGTCACGCCACGTGTGTGGAAATCCACGCCCTTTTTTTAACGAAGTACGTATAGTCATGGCTTGTTAAAAAATGATTTCAGGGGGTGCGGTAGGGCTAGCTAAAGCCCTTTCGGTTTGATGGCTTGCCAGAGCAACAGCAGCGATGTTTGGGGAAATCCTTAGATCAAGGCCAACGGATTTCCAGGAAGGGAGGGAAAAGGCCAACGCTGCAACAGCATCAGCAGCGCCCTCAGTGTGGTAAGCGTCCGCCTGCTGTTAAAGTAAGTTAAATATTTTTTTGGCACGATATATGTTTTTTTGTAATAGGTGTGGTTGTGTGCGAGAACAAGGATCCCCCCATTTCCGGCGAGCTGAGCCGTGCTTCGCAAGCGTGCCATGTTTCTCGCACAGGACACTGTTTCCGTTTCCGGTCCCATCACTTCCTTAGGTCCCTTCCACATCCCAATTTCCTTCCCAAATTCAAATCCCAACGTCCAAAATCTGTCCATTTATCTATTATAAGGTGCCATAGCCACCAGACTGGGCACCAGACTCACCTGAGTACTACAGGAGCTGTCATGATACAGAATAAATCGAAACTATCAAATACTTGCTCTGTGATTGTCCAATCTTTTAATTCGTCGCTTCCGCTTCATTGGAAACAGACTTTTTGAAGACGATTTGGCACAAGTTTCAATCTGGAATATGATATGATTTCTCAAGAGTACAAGTTGGTTTGGGTTTGGGATTCACAATGGACCAAATGGCCGTCGTGCATGCACCCTCTAGAGTGCACTTCCCTCATACCATACCATTTTATTGGTTATACTTCTACTCCCCAAATAGAATACTTACTTGTTCTGAGACATTATCTGCTTAAGTTATACCACCACCGCAAGCAAAATTGTATTATGGGAAATATAACATGTATACATACGTATATCCTTCAATTAATTTCCTTTTAATTAAAACCTCGCAGCAGCTACTAGAGAAACTAGGTATGAGTACGACAAGAGTGCATTGTGAAAATCGTTCACAGTAAATTTATTGAGAATTTCAAAAACAGTCGACTACCCTTTACATCCGTTCACTCTTACTCTTGCTCTCACGCTGACAGCACACAACAGGACATTTTACGACCCCAGCTTGTACCACTCCTGATTTACTTATTTCAACGTCAGTCTTTTAAAATACACAAATACATAAACACAGTAGAAACAAGAAACACAGTATCAACGAGAAACACAACAGTACCAACAGTAAAAAAAAAATTAAAGGAAGCCTTCGACTGAAATAGAAAAAACCGTATACCCCCGGAAAATTAATTGAAATTGTTGCACGCACACAGACAAGTAGCATTTAATGGAAACAGCATACAAAGGACGTTCTTCAATTTTATTTTGTAGTCCTTGCTCCTTTTTTTTTGCGGGGTTGATCCTACCAGCACCTCATCCACAGTGGTAGTGAGCCCGACCCCAATGACTGTGAAAATAGTGTGAAAAGTTTGTAATTAAATTGATTCGTGTTGTTGAAAACTTTGATTGAAAATATGTGGCAACTTTAAGAGGACATAAAGTGGTTACACGAAATGATTTACTGCGCAGTAAACTTTGAGGATGGAGTGCTAGACGCGACAAATTTGAAGATGAAACTTTTGCCGAATAATTACGGGTGGATTTGTTCTCCTTTTCGGAGTGAATGTAGACTTTTATAATTATTGAAATAATGAACTTAATTTTTTAATGAGAATGACATTGGAAATACGGAAAATGTTTGCCAAGAATAAATCCAAGTTCCAGAGCACTTAGACTCGATTCGGTCTGTTGCTATCCAGACAGAAATCCTTCTTCAGTGTAATGGCTCAAGAAACCTTAATGGTATTTGTTTATGACTGAGTTGCTGAGCTATTGGTTGTTGTAGCCAGCTGGTGCAACGTCAAATCAAAGGCAATTACCGACGCACTTGCAGGTCTGAGAGTGGATACTTTGCTCGGAGTGTTGATAAATCCATTGCTCACATGCAGGATTATTAACACATACCTGGGCAGCGCATCGACCAAACGACTTGCCTGGTGCGGAACACCCCTAGGTGGTGTCCTTTCACTTCGTCTGTGGAACCTGGTAGTAAATGAGCTACTAGTGGACCTGGATAGGTCAGGTTGTAGAGTAATTGCCCATGCTGATGACATTGCTAATGCTGCCTCTGGCAAGCACCCAGAGACTCTCGGGGCAATCCTCCAATATGCTCTCTTCCGAGTCCTCAGATAGGCCATTAAATGTGGACTAGGGGTTAACCCTCATTAAACTGCTGGAGCCGACGGCCTTGCCGCTGACATTTTCAAGACAGGAGGAGATGAGTTGGTAAGGAGCATGCACCAGCTCATCTGTAAAATCTGGTCGGACGAAAGTATGCCCGATGAATGGAACCTCAGCATCATTTGCCCGATCCTGAAGAAATGAGACCCTCTGAACTGCGTCAACTACAGAGGTATAAGTCTCCTCAACATCGCATATAAGATCCTGTCTGCCGTATTATGTGAACGCCTAAAACCGATCGTCAACAACCTGATAGGTCCTTATCAGGGCATTTTCAGGCCGGGAAAGTCCACCATTGACCAAACATTCACACTACGCCAGATCTTGGAAAAAACCCATGAATATAAAATCGATACGCACCACCTCTTCATCGATTTCAACACCGGAGGTACAATCTTTTACAGGTCTGTACAATTACTCGCTTATGCCGATGACATTGACATAATCGGAAGAACTCAGCAGGCCGTCAATGGGGCATTTACGAGTGTTGAGATCGAGGCAGCAAAGATGGGTCTAGCGGTCAATGAAAGCAAAACAAAATATATGCTGTCTACAAAAAAGGACACCCAACATCGGCGTCTTGGACAGAACGCCACAATAGACAAATATAATTTTGAGGTAGTAAAGGATTTTGTCTACCTAGGCTCTATGGTGAACTCCGCAAATGACATCAGTAGGAAGATCACATGAAGAATTGCTCTTGCCAAGCCTTGTTTCTATGGGCTAAAACGGCAATTGAGTAGCAAAGCCCTATCTCGAACTACTAAGGGAACACTCTATAAGACACTAATTATCCCAGTCCTGCTGTATGGCGCAGAGGCATGGGCTTTGACAAAACTGGATAAGGATGCCCTTGGTTATTTCGAGAGAAAAGTTCTTCGAGCGATCTTTGGTCCCGTCTGCATAGACGGTGAGTGGAGGAGAAGGTACAATGCCGAGCTATACGGTCTGCACAAGGAGATCGACTTAGCAAGAAGAGTTCACATACAGCGACTAAGATGGCTGGGTTATTTAGAGCGGATGGAGCCCAACGTTCCCGCTAAGAAAGTTTTCGGATCCACCCCGGATGAACGACGCAGTAGAGGACAACCTCGGCAGGTAGCGCAAACAAGTGGAGGGAGATCTCAACCAACTTGGCGTGCGCAACTGGAGGCAGCTAGCTCGTAACCGTGCTAGCTGGAGAGGTTTGTTGGCTGAGGCCCAGGTCCACCCCGGACTGTAGCGCCATCTAAGTAAGTAAGTAAGTGGTAGAATCACAGTCGGTGCTGAGAATATGGAAAAACTACTTCTGCAGACTGTATAACGGCGACGAAGACCAACATCCCGTTATCAGGCAGAATGAACCATTCAACATAGACGATGATAGTCAAAATTTCCGTCCACCTGACCAAAACGAAGTGAGGATAGCAAAATCCAAGCTAAAATCCAACAATGCTGCTGGACCTGACGGCTTACCGGCCCAACTTTTCAAGGCAGCTGGGGATGAATTGGTAGAGTGCATACACGAACTCATCTCTAAGATTTGGTTGGAAGAGTCTATGCCCGATGAATGAAATCTCAGCATCGTTTGCTCGATCCACAAGAAAGGAGACCCCGTCAACTGCCCCAGTTATAGAAGCATCAGTCTGCTCAACATCGCTTATGAGATATTGTCCACCAACGATCAAATTTTAACACTTCGACAGATCCTGGAGAAAAGCCAAGAAGTCCAAATCGATACTAACCATCTCTTTATCTATTTCAAGGCCGCCTATGACTATAGTTTTGAAATCCCTGCCAAACTTGTTCAGCGGGCTGTAACCGGTGCGTTTGCAAGCATTGAAGCAGAAGCGGCGGAAATGGGTTTAGCGATAAACGAGGACAAAACCAAGTATATGCTGTCAACAAGAAGGGACAATCAACACCGACGAATTGGGCAGAACGCCACAGTGGGGAGCTATAACTTCGATGTAGTAAGGGACTTTGTTTACCTTGGCTCCGCTGTAAACTCTAAAAACAACCTCAGCGCAGAAATCAAACCAAGAATAACTCTTGCCAATCGCTGTTTTTTGGGCTTTTATTTATTATTTTATTATTTTGGTGGACTTTAGGCCCAGAGCCCTGGGGAACGTCAGCATTTATATGGAATTCCAGACTTAAAGCCGTCCAAGACAACTTGTATTGAACGGCCCGAACGGCCCATTGAAGAAGAGACTCATCGATGCCATATGCACGCATTTTCGACAAAAGAGCCTGAAGCCAAACTCTGTCAAATGCCTTAGAAATATCGAGTGCAACCATCTTTGTTTCGCCGAAGTGATTAAGGGATTGGTTCCATTTCTCGGTGAGATATGCCATCAAATCACCACAGGATCTGTTGCTACGAAAGTCATACTGCCGGTCATTAAAGAGCTTTCGGAATTCAAGTTATGTCATAAGCTGACGATTTATCACCGTTTCCATGACCTTAGAAAGAAGGGACGTTAGTGCAATGGGTCGGTAGTTGGAGAGGGAAGAAGATTCGCCTTTTTTAGGAACGGACTGGACAAATACTGTTTTCCATCTACTCGGAAAGAGTCCAGATGAGTAGGATAGATGAAGAAGGTTACGCAGTGGTTTTGCCAGCGTGTAAGAGAACCTCCTTAGAATTATGGGGGAGATACCATGTGGACCAGCGGATTTGTGAATGTTAAGATCTTTAAGTACTCTTGCTACTGTACGAGTGCGAAAGTGGATTTGTCCCATAGAATATCCGACGCCCTCAAGTACAGGGGGGCGCAGGGCACAATCTGGGAGTGTGGAGATTGCAGCAAATTGAGCTGCGAGCAGATTGGCCTTGTCTACAGAGCTGACAGCTGGAATGTCGGTGTAAATGAGCGATGGGATGGGAGATGAGGCACCATTTTTTATATTTTTTTGCGATCGACCAGAAATTGCTGCTACCTTTTGGACAATGTAGGCTTTTTTGCTTCAATTTCTGGTCATATTTGAATTGTACACGACCAATGTGGGCATTGCAATCATTTCTGGCACGTTTGAATTTTTCCAGGTTTTCCGCAGTAGAGTCGGCCTTGTAGGATCGGAAATTTAACTCTCACAACCTAATAGTCTCCTTACAGCTCAAGTCGTACCACCCATTTTCCTTTTTGGAGTATTTTCTTTAACTGAGTGGTTGATGTACGAGAAATTAGGCGATATAACACAGTGGTCTGGCGGATCTGAGGGCGACAATATGTTTATATAATACTAACTTTATCAGGGTGTTACGTCAGAAACAGGTCCAGGGTGTTGGTGGTATGACTGACAATGTCGGGAATGCGTGTGGGCTCGTTTACAAGCTGGGTTAAATTATTTACAGCAGCGAGGTTCTCAACACACCTTCCTTCGGGTGTTGTCTGTCCAATGCATTAAACTTTGTGTAAAGCTTAGTGATTCCCAAATGAAAACGATCGGAAAAATTCAATAGGCCTTCAAGGAATGGCCATCTTGTGAAAGTTTAACTCTGGAACATGATAAGTTTCATTATGAGCGCAGATTGGTTCGAAACAAAACACACCGGATAATAAAATACGACAAATAAAAGGGAAGCACTAAATGGCCCCGGAGTACGCACTTTACAAGTGCACTTCCGCCTAAAGTAACATAACGTTACATATATCAAAACCCCTGCCATAATGCAGGACTTGCGGGGCTATGAGAGCTTATAACTCATATTGTCTCAGCAATCATTGCTAACCCACCTATATTCCACCTCATATTTTCCACCGTCTGGCGTGTATTTTAACGATATCCTTCATCAACTGTCCTCGACCAACATTGGATGTGCGCGACACTTTGATTTGTCCCATAGGTCACATTAACTGTGCGAACTACAAGATACCACAAGATACGTTATGTACAACAAGACCGTGAATTGTGATAGCGTGCCGCCAGCGACATGTCCCACAGCAAGCTTTATCAAAATGATTGCCCTCTTAATTATGTACATATGTTAGCTGTTACGCCCGTGCCACGCAACGGGTGGCTACGCCTGAAACCACTTAAAACCCTACCGCAAATTACATTCGCATTACGAAACCAAATGAGTTTTTAAAAATATTAAAATTGTCATTTTGCAATTCACAAGGGCTGTGCGCACTTAATCCGCAGTGATTTTCTATTTTCCTAGAAGTATCTCAGAGCCCCTGGCATTTAAAGACCTTATTATAGTTTATCCACAGCAGGGATAATACATCGGTGCCTATTAGGGATTTCTTAGAATACAGGTTCTCGTACCTCCCTCGGGAATGGTATTATCCTTCCAAGGAGGAGGACAATGAATGGGCTGAAATCACAACAGCGCTGGTCAAACGATCTATTATCCATTTCTGCAATCGATATGTGAATTAATAATTTTAAACGAGGTTCGTGATCAAGGGATAAAGGCTACGTGTGCTGGTGTTGGGGTCGACTCGTTGTGAGAGAAATGTAGAGCAACACCCTTCATTGTGTTGCCACGAACGAAAGCGCTGCGCTGCGTGGGGGTAGTATTGGTTAATTTTTGATTCGATTGCGTGTTTCCAAGCGATTCCAGATAAATTCGTTTCGTTTTCTTGTGAAATCAATTATTTTGCGATTCATGTTTTCTTAGGAAATCAATCGACAATGATGGCAGCAGTGGCAGCGACAGCGGCAGCAGTGGTAGGCTATTGAATCCTCCCGATTGTTGTGAGCGCAGGTGTTGAACTTGTTTCCGTTGTTTGAATGATGAATGGAGTTGTAAATGGGCGACAATTAATTGAAAGAAGCATGACAGAGTCAGGTGTTGAACAGACATTACCATTATTCGTTGCTATAAATAGCTTAATGAACAATTAAAGTTGTATAACCAAACAGCGGAAAGTTTATTTAGGGGTTATTCAGCGAAAAATGGGGTTTTATTAAGGAATAATTGAAATTCCCTGGTGTACGAGTGTTCATTGAAGTCATTGTTAAATGTTTTCGAATGAAAAGATTACCAGTTTGATAGGGGAAAGATTATTTTTACTCGAAATGAAGGGGGACCTTTTAATGATTGTTTCTATGTGGGGCGCCTTCATCAATTAGGCTTCTTTAAGAAGAACTTGAAAAGGTTTGCAAAATATGTACATATATTACATTAGATACTAGATATATGTGGTGTATAAATAAATGTATCTTACGGAGACTTCTAATCTTATACGGGACACATATTAGAGAGACTCTATATACTTATGATACGTTACTTGGGGATTTGTGAAATAATTAGTGGGGAGACTACTGCATAACACTCGTAAATTTGGCTTGGGCCACTAGAGCAGGAACCGGCTAACAAACAAAGACGTAGGACCTAACTTCTCGCAGACGTGCGGATTTTGGATTTCATATTTTCCGCATAAATAGAAGTAACCGAGGGGGCGATTCTTGAGAAACTTCCTCTTGAAGTCGTACTCTGTGAAGATTTTACTCGATGTATGTGGAACTGCCGTACTCACCACTGATCCACGAATATATGCAGTATAAACTGGACCTATTGGGACTGACTGAAGTGAAGTTGTCTGATGTAGGTGAGTTCTTATTAACATCAGCCAACACTAATCTATTCTCAAAACCACCGAGAAGTGCGGACGAATCTGGCGTATGTTTGCTTGCTGTTACGAAACGTAAGAAAATGTCTCATTTGAATTCGTTCCATCGAAGGCTTACTTACTTATTTAGGTGGTGCTACAGCTCGGGGTGCACTTGGGCCTCAACCAACAACCCTCTCCACTTTGCTCGGTCTTTAACTAATTGCCTCCAGTTGCGCACTTCAAGTTGGTCGAAGACCCTTTGAACTTGTGTGCGCCACCTTCGGTGAGGAGGTCCTTTACTGCTACGTCCCTCCGCAGCTCGTATAGTTCGTGAATGAATTTTCTCCTCCAAAATCCGTCAACGCAAGCGATCCGTTACGAAGAATTTTCCTCTCGAAGTGACCAAGGATATCTTCATCCTCTTTTAATAAAGTCCATGTTTCAGTGCCGTACAGCAGGACTGTGGCCTAGTCTCCTTAGTTGCTCAGGATAGGGCTTTACTGCTGAATCGCCTTATAAGCCCAAAAAACAGCGATTGGCAAGAGCTATTCTTCGTTTGATTTCTGCGCTGGTCTTGTTCTTAGAGCTTATAGCAGAGCCAAGGTAGACAAAGTCCCTTACTACTGTCCAATTCGTCGGTGTTGTTTGTCCCTTCTTGTTGACAGCATATACTAGGTTTTGCCCTCGTTTATCGATCTATGGTTTCCGAAGAGTATATATTCGAACTCCCTTGCTTGTATGAAATATTTCTGAAATTCGCTTTTTTTTTCCTTAAAATGGCGCGAATATAAAGGTGAGTAAAAATTGTTACTGCCCTTAGTACAAGATACACAAACAAAATATATAACGGTTTACCTCTGGGCTAACCTGTTCAAAAGTTGCGAGTGCATGAGAGTGGCAGACACCCTGTAAAATCCATGAGGATGTCGCTTTTGACACTTGTTGTAGCCAAGGCACGAAGGTGGATATCCCAAGCTGAGCAAGAAAGAAGAATCACTGTGAGAAAATTTAACGTCAAAAAGCTACAATCGCAAGAAACCGACAGAATCGTAGCTGAACGCGTATGCCGAAATCTCTCAATCACCCCTATGCCGCCAGCATCAAGTACCGAAGACCAGTGGTACCGCTGCCAACATGCCATCAGAAATGCCATCGCCCGCCCACCACCGCGAAACCCCTGGTTTGACGAAGAATGCCGGCGAGTGTATGCAGCAAAACAAGAGGCATACAAAGCAGCGCTGCAAAGGAATATGAGAGCTGCTCATGAGCTCTACGAGCAAACGAGACGGGAAGAACATCAGCTTCTCCAAAAGAAGAAGAAAGAGCATGAGAAGCGCGCGTTTGAGAATATCGAGAGTTTATACTCCAGGAACAATGTACGGAAGTTTTACCAAAAGGTAAAAAGAACGCGTCAGAGAAGCAATACCCGTACAGAAACCTGTAGAGATAAAAATGGAAACCTCGTAGTAGAATCACAGTCGGTGCTGAGAATATGGAAAAACTACTTCTGCAGACGGTATAACGGCGACGAAGACCAACATCCCTGTCAGGCAGAACGAACCATTCAACAGAGACGATGATAGCCAATATTTCCGTATACCGGACCAAAACGAAGTGAGGATAGCAATATCCAAGCTAAAATCTAACAAGGCTGCTGGACCTGACGGCTTACCGGCCGAACTTTTTAAGGCAGCTGGTGATGAATTGGTAGAGTGCATACATCAACTCTTCTTCTTCTTCCTTTTATCAGCGAGGTTATGATCCGAAAACTAGGGATCACAACCCTCCCACTTCACCGCATTTCTACTGATCCGCCTGTGGGGTTCGCCCCATGATGTGCATACATCAACTCATCTCTAAAATTTGGTCAGGCGAGCGTATGCCTGATGAATGGCATCTTAGCATGGTTTGCCCGATCCACAAGAAAGGAGACCCCCTCAACTGCGCCAATTATACAGGTATCAGTCTCCTCAACATCGCTTATAAGTTTTTTTCTGCGATATTGTGTGAACGCCTGAAACCTTTTATCAACAGCCTGATTGGACCCTATCAATGCGGTTTTAGGCCAGGAAAGTCCACCGTCGATCAAATCCTCAGACTTTGGCAGATCCTGGAGAAATTCCAAGAAGTCCAAATCGATAGCCACCATCTCTGTATAGATTTCAAGCCCGCCTATGACAGCATCTATAGAGAAGAGCTTCATAAAGCCATACCTAGTTTTGACATCCTTGCTAAACGTGTCCGTCTGTGCAGGATGACGATGGAGAACGCTCGCTGCTCTATCAACGTCGGCAATGACCTCACCGATGCCTTTGATGTCAAAAAGGTTTTAGACAAGGTGGCGCGCTGTCATGTGACTTCTTTAATATTGTACTTGAAACGGTTGTGCGGAACTCACAAGCCAACACCGGAGGCACAATCTATCACAAGTCTGTACAACTGCTTGCATACGCCGACGATATAGACATTATCGGAAGATCTCAGCGGGCTGTCGCCGATGCGTTTGCGAGCATTGAAGCAGAAGCAGCCAAAATGGGTTTAGCGATAAGCGAGTATATGCTGTCATCAAGAAGGGACAATCAACACCGACAAATCGGACAGAACGTCACAGTGGGCAGCTCGAGGTAGTAAGGGACTTTGTCTACCTTTGCTCTGCTATAAGCTCTAAAAACAAGATCAGCGCAGAAATCAAGCCAAGAATAACTCTTTCCAATCGCTGTTTTTTGGGCTTATAAGGCAATTCAACAGTAAACCCCTTTCTTGAACAACTAAGGAGACTCACAGTCCTGCTTTACGGCACTGAAACATGGACTTTATTAAAAGAGGATGAAGATATCCTTGGTCGCTTTGAGAGAAGAATTCATCGTAAGATTTTCGGTCCCGTTTGCGTTGACGGATTTTGGAGGAGAAGATTCAATCACGAACTATATGGGCTGTACAGCGACATCGACCTAGTCAAAAAACTGCATATTGGACGTCTGAGATGACTAGAACATGTAGAGCGAATGGACACCAACGCTCCGGTCCGCAGAATCTTCGAATCTAACCCCGAGGGACCTCCTTGCCGTAGGTGGCGCGCACAAGTTCAGCTTGGAGTGCGCAACTGGAGACAATTAGCTAAAGACCGAGCTTAATGGAGAGGCTTGTTGGTTGAGGCCCAGGTTCACCCCAAACTATAGCGCCACCTAAGTAAGTAAAGTTAGTCGGTCGTAGGTATCATGTTGCTGATAAGTCAGCTTCAAATTTCATGTTTCTGGATTTTTCGGAATTTCAAAAGCGCAGGACATTTCACATTTTGTATTTTTGGAATACAAAGGGTTGTTTTTTTTTTGTATTTACACATACCATATATGTATGTATGTAAAATTTCACAATGCGCGAGCGAAGTGCATGATTTTAGCATATCAATATGATCCAGTGGTATCAAACTTATGAAGCATGGGACTTCTGAAAAGGTTCATTTGAATATCTGCAATTTTGACTTCCTTCTCGACAGGTTTCTCTTATCTTTTTTTTCTCTCATCTTAGTATACATATGTCCAATATTCTTTACCGATACTCGTGGATACAGAACAATATCCGTACGTTAGTATGTTTGAAACACATTTGTCCCTTTATAGACTTACATTGCTAATATTGGGTCATTCAATTCATGGCCCGGATTTGACATCCCTGTTTCAATCACATACGTCAAACCGGGCTGTCATCCGAAACTGCTTATTGTTGTGACTAAGGGTAGGACCACGGAGGCAACTTCGGTGCAGGTGAGGAGGGCGGCGGCATGCGTGCGGTTGCTCGGCTCAGCTCGTTGGACAGGGTGGTTCTTGCCAACCCCACCATACACCACCTACTCAACAAAGAAAAAAATCATGCCAAAAATAATTAAACCTAGAAGAAAAGTAAGCTAAACCCTAATCAGACATCGGACGGACGAAAGAGGATAGAAAAAAGAAAGAAAACCATGTCCAAGCAATTATGCCTATACCCGAGAGAAAGTGCGGAAAAGAAAACGCGAACTAAACCTAACTAATCTGGACTAAACCTAAACTAACCTAAACTTAAAATAAACCCTAAAACTACCCTAACTTACCCTAACACGCTACTCCTCCTTTCCACGGTCTCTCTCAGATATATGTTCGTCAAGAACCCGTGGTATGCCAGATGTTAATGGCAAAGGTTGGCTAGCCCACCCTTAACGTCTTGCGATGCAAACCAAATGCTATCTAAAAAAAAAATATATTTGGCGCAACAGGTCTTTTAAGTGCCAGGGCCTAGCTTCTCACAACCACTCATGTTGTGTGCGTTATATTTTCCACACGAATGGAAGGGACTTACAGCTTATTGCCGTATCCGAACGGCGATTTGAGAAGCTCTTTCGAGACAACAATACTCTCGGATGTTTGTCAAACGCTCGCGAGAGGTGGGACCGTGAAAAAACTTTTCGGCGATTTCTGGGATTCGAACTTGGAACCTCATGCGTAGTGATCCGACACACTAACCACGTACGCCACGGCGCCCACCAAATGCTTTCTCTCTGGCCGAATTTCTGTGAGAGATAGCCCCTCAAAGTACTTCCCGATCACTGCTAAGTTTCTAGGTAAGTCTGTCGTCACTTCGTGTTGTCAGCGTTCGTAAATGTCCAGTTACGTCATTGTGCGCCCACAGAAGGATGGCAGGATCCGTCACCCACACATCTATAGCAAAAGAGTAACCCTACTCGCACATAGCTCTAATATCACTGAAACGCATTACATTCTTTTAATCACTTGAACTGTTTTTTTTTTTATTATAATATGGTATATATATTAAAGTTTGAACTAACAACTAAAAAAAACGTACTCTTTCTGCCCTCAAGACTATAATCAAATGTAAAAAAAACTTAGGGCTACTTACGGTTTTTTGGAATCCCCCGTTATCCTGCCGGCAGTACAAGAAAAGCTCCTTGTTCTCTCTTCCTGAAATCGCGCAACAAAACAGTATTAAAAGTAGAAATATTAAGCCCTAACCTTAACAAAAAACACTATATTTAAAATTCGCTTTCAATTCAATCACTTCTCGTCCCACGGATCACCCTCCTGGGCGTTAAGTATCTGTCCAGGGTCACACTTGGGCCCTGTCGTGGTGGTGCACCCAGGCTCTAACTGCTGTTCGTTGAATGTTCTTTTGGCGCTGTTGTATTATTGTAGTTTTTGTTCTCGGTGTCCTTTGTTGTAAATGAGTCGGCTCGTCCTTGGTTTTGTGTGTGTATGTACGTGTAAGTGTATATATATATGCACGTTAAAGGCAAATAGTACCACCACCGCTTTTCCGGTACCTCGGCTCCACCGCTGTAATATGATACCGCTTTTGTAACTCCGGCTAAGCCCGTTACGGTTGCCGCTTTACCGCGGAGAAGCAGTAATTCGACCCACTATCTAGGTAATTCTGCAGGGAAAAAATCATGTAAGGGGACACCGAATTCCCGAACCAACACTTTACCTACCTCTTTACAGTCGATATCTTCTTCTTCTTCTTCCTTTTATCAGCGAGGCTATGATCCGAAAACAAGGGATCACAACCCTCCCACTTCACCGCATTTCTACTGATCCGCATGTGGGGTTCGCCTATTTGACCTCAGAAAATATCGGCAGGCCTGCCGATTTTGGATCACTCGGTTACTGAGGCCAATGAAATGCCGATGTCGTCGCATTTGTCTGATCCAGGCGTTTATAGGCCTGCCTTTCCTACATCGCGATGTCTTTGGAACGTGCATTGATATTGCCTTTTTAACAGGGTTCAAATGATCTCTTCTTTGAACGTGGCAATACCAACTGAGCCGGTCACGCTCTATTTTTTGAACGATGGTTTCCTTGATGTGAAAGCTTCCACGGATCTTCGAACTTCTTATTCGATCAAGCTTTGTCACTCCTGCTGTCATGCGAAGCATCTTCATCTCAGCTGCCGTTAATTTACTCTCATACTTTTTGTACATCGTCCAACATTGTGAACCGTATGTGAGCGCTGGACGTACAACTGCGGTGTAGAGCCTTCCTTTTAACTTAGGGGGCATTTTTCTGTCACAAAAGATAGCGGAATTTTCTCGCCACTTCATCCACCCTACGCTTACACGATGATTGATGTCGTCATCACAAGTTGCTTTGCCATTGATCATAGATCCCAGATATTTGAACTTTTCGCACTTGGGAAGCACTGTTCCATTCAAATAAATGTCTGGAATAGGCCTGAGTGGATCAGAGAACGGGCAGCACAAGTACTCTGTCTTTTTTGAACTAATGCGATACCCATTTCCCTCCAAAACGTCCACCCACACATCAAGTGCTCGTTGTAGGGATGTAGGATCCTCACTTATGATGGCTCCATCGTCAGCAAAGAATAACTGATGTACCTTGGGGTCCATCACTTTACCTTTAACAATCGCTGAACGTGTTAAAATTGTGAAAACTTACTACAAAAATAGTGATTCTGTAGTAGGTACGTTTAGCGCATTACGAGCAGATTATGGTCGAAATAATCGTCCATCTGAGAGTAACATACTATAGGCAAAACGGTAAACAAAATTCGATGAGACTGGCTCTATTACAGATGTCTGAAGGCCTATCCATTATTGAAATGCACGCTCTCCAGGAAATATGGCTGCCATTAGTGAAAGTGTTGAAGAATATCTAAATCTATCCATTTCACGGCGAGTGCAGCATTTGGGCTTGTTTTACTTATTTTGCATTTGTATTTGCCTCTACACCCTTAGAATACGTAGAACATATGCCAATCGAGTGCTTGAACATCAGCGTTTGGATGACCAATTTTCACACAACATTTACTTCAGGGATGAGGCTCATTTTTCACTCGGTGGATACGTTAACAAACAAGATTGCTGCATATGGGGAAGTGAAGTGATCCGCATAGTCGAAATACCATTGCATCCACAAAAAGTTACTGTATGGTGTGCAGTTTGGTCTGGTGGTGCTATTGGTCCATAATTCTTCGAAAATCAGGAAGGTTTAACCGTTACCGTCAATCCTTATCGCTATAGCCAAATACTAACCGAATTAGTTTGGCCTCAAATCGAAGATATGGATGTGGAAGCTATGTGGTTTCAACAAGACGGTACCACATCTCACCCAACACCACCCGTTTTGGCTTTATTGTAAGAAAAATTTTCCTGGGCGAGTTCTTTGCGTTTTGGTGATGTGAACTGGCCACCAAGATCGTGTGATTAGTCGCCCTTGGATTTCGATCGTGATTTCGTGTTTATGCACACAATTCGCAAACTCTTGACGCTTTGAAAACGAACATTCGATATGTGTCGAAAAGTCATCAGAAATTACCTTGTCGCACAGAACTCCCATGGAGGGCATTTGAATGATGATATTCCATTCATAATGGCAAGATCCAAACAATATATTGAAATAAAAATTTGATCGGAATCTAATCATATGTTTTATTTAAATTTATTTTCGGAACCACAAAATGGATGACCCTATATAATAATTGACTAATAGAAAGCTGAGGTGTGAAATCGACGAGAGCTTGAAATATAAATACTACAACGTGCCTGCGGGAGTTCCACAAGGTTCCGTACTCGGCCCCCTTCTGTGGAATATCATGCATGATGGAGCTCTGCGACTAACTCTGCCACAAGGAGTAAAAATTATTGGATTCGCTGATGAATGTGGCTACCGTTGCGAAATATACCCATGAGATAGAGACAGTCACAAAAATTAAACATTGGTTGGCGATAGCTGGTCTGGAGCTGGCTGACCATAAGATGAAGGCCGTCCTTATAACCATTCGAAAAGTTCCAGAATATGTCAATATTCAAGTCGGAACCAGCAAACTAAAGTCCAAAGACGCCATCAAATACCTTGGTGTGCTGCTAGACAACCGGCTGATCTTTGGAATCCATGAGTAAAAGGCATTCTCATTTCGGTAAATGGACTTTGTGCTTTATACAACCATAAGTAGAATGGTCCTCATCGACATCCTCGCAGATGAGATGCTGTGAATGCCCTAAGCATTATTACAGAGCTTCCCATGAAATTTACGAATATCCGAGTTATATTATATTAGCGGGTGATTTATCACATCTGGTACCACATACCAATATGTTTCTATCCATCTGCACAAAAGCATCACCTTTGGAAGCCATTCTTCAAAACCACTACGTTAATGACTGCCTACCTCGTTAAAGAAAAACCCTCCAATTCCGACGGCTGTGCGAAATTCCATTTTAATATCATACCCAAATTAAGCTCATCTACGATGGCATCTTGCAGTTATTGCTACTTCCAGATGCAAACGACACATCCATGCCCATCATCTGCCAAGCCCTACCACCCCGTCCGCCCCTAATTTTAAATTTCACCAGTCGCACTCCGTTGGGCATAAAAAAAAGCACTCCGGTATATGTGGCTCATTTTTTCCCGTCAAAGCTGCCGCTACTGCCAGTGACAGCCAAAGTAACCTATTTGCGTGCCGCATACCTTCTCTCTTCTCGTTGTAATCTGCATAAATTTTTGGTTACTTGTAGAACAATGCTCATGCATAAAATGTTAATTAAAATAATTTCCTCCCGGAACCGTAAAAACCTTAATACACACACAACTGTACACCCAAGTGAAACAAAGGAGCTGAATCTACCACCCGCACGACATATTACCTACCGTCGTGGTCGTCGTCGTCGACGGCGCACCGGCCACCACAAAGAACTTCTGTTTTAGCACGTAACTTTTATAGTATCGAACAGGCACTGAAGGCGGTGGGTGGATTGACGCGGGTGTTGGCAGCACCCCCCTGAGAAGGTAAATTGCCAGCGGAAAAACTGGACAAATATCGAGAATAACAAAAATTCCAATGTGCAGTGGAATCAGCACCCTAGCAAATGGCTGAAGCGAGAAAAAACCCCGAGGCATTTTTTCACGCTGGCCAACCCAACCCCCTCGTTCAGGGTAATTCCACAAATTTTCGTATCGACAATGACCACAGCAGCACCCCACTCGGTGTGGGTGCAGACATGAATGATACCCGTCCCGTACACCAGATCCTCATAACCATGTTTGCGTTGCCAACTTCGCAGCCAGGATCGCACCCAGCAGGAGCTCTAATGAATGTGTGTACATGTGTGTGTACAAGGACTATGTGTGGCGTGCGCTGCTTTTGTTTGTCATTCCTTTATCGCAAACATGATGTATGCTCATAATTGTTGGCTTGTATTTCATTTCCCAGCGGTTTTAGGGTAGAACGCACGCAAAGGACCCAGGACCTACCGCACCAGTCCGGTTAATCCCATCCCATGAGAAGGGTGAACTAAACTAATACACACATACTGAGGTGCACGTCACAGGGGAGTACAAGCCCAGGGAGCCGGATCTGTGGCCGTCAGGTGCTCTTAGCCTTAATCTAATCTAAAGTTTTGTCGCGTTTTTCGTTCGAGCAAAGTCGTCCCTTCGTCATGTTTGTTGTTGAAGTGAAGGAAGGGAGGCGCGCAAGACCAACAAGCTGCTCGATGTTTTTTGAATACCTAATTAAGATAAGTAGGTTGATTAGTGAATTCAGTGGCAGTGGATGGATAGAATTACTCGGGACTGCTGCGTGCGAGACGGTCTGTGTGAATTAATCACTTAAAAGGGTTGGTTCTCTGTTGCTTCTTGGAGGCAATGGAGGTAGTAGCAGCAGCAGCAGCAGCGGCAGCGGGTTAATTAGTGCGTGTCCTTCACAATTGGGATTGCACAATTTTTGTAATGGACTCGAGTGAGGAACATGTGTGCTGCGGTTCTCGACACCGCGATGGTTTATTATGATGTGGTGGCGACCTGCGAGGTGTGTTAATTTTAATCAAAGACCCCACTGTGTATATGTTAGCCTGAGTATGGGCGTGCTCGGTGGTTCATGATTTGAATAAATCAGTCGACTTTTGGACGGGTGGCTCTGCAGGAAATATATGAGTAAATTGCACAGCCGGTTAATGTGTGGGGTTCCATGGACTTAGTGGGATACACTGCTGTTGTGGTTATGTACGAGATTAATGTAATTCATGCGAACATATTAAAGTATAGTTTCTGAATTCGTAGAAACGGCTGCAATAATTGAAGGCAAGGATATGAAACGTTTTGTGGAAGTTAAGTCTTAGTCTGGATTACAAGGAGCATGTTTATGTTGTGATCAGTTAAAGATTATTACCAAATGAACGCAATGCCATTTAAGCTTTGCATTGCTAGTCGATCTACTTAGACTACAATGTGCGAAATTCATAAAATGTAAAGGGTATCCAAAGTAGAGGTTGGGTTTTGAATTACGCACACTGTTCCTTCTGTCAAGTATACAGCACGGTATACAGTCGAAGAATGTGCATTTTTTTAAAAAAAGGGAAACGTTTTTTGCCGAAACTGGGTACTAGAAGAGTAGTTGGAGTATTTGGCAGCAACAATGCACCAACCGACACCACAAGAAAAAAATCAATCTGTAGATTTGCAGAAATGGTCAGTAAAAACAACCAAGTCAAGTTGTTGCACCTTAAATTTCGAGGTAGGAAGCTGAAATTTCATATTTTCAACTTAGTGGGGGCACTGTGACGTGGCGTAAGTGGTTAGTGTGTCGGACCCAGAAAAACCACAAAAAAAAGTTTTTTTCACGGTCCCACCTCTCGCGAACGTCTGACAAACATCCGAGAGTATTGTTGTCACGAGAGAGCTTCTCAAAACAATTTGCCCTTCGGATACAATTCAATTTCAGTTCAATTTATTTTATTTCTATTGGTTTATACAAGTAAGACATTAGTCTTTTATAGTACAATTAAAGGGTTATTACAAATAATGTTAATGTTAAATACTATATAATAATATTGCAGCTAATTCATTTTTAATAAATAATTCTATAAAATAATAATAATAAAAAAAAAAATATGATAGAAGGATATATACGAGTATGGGAAGCAAGGAACAAGATGAAACAGAGAGGGAGATACAAAGACATGAGAACTAGCGCTGACTAGAGAAATATTTCAATATATCATTTTTAAAACTTGTAAAACTTCTGATTTGTTTTATATTTGTTGGCAAGGAATTCCAAAGACGAATGCTATTAACATAGAAAAGGCGCGATGAGTTTATATACTTAAACGAAGGAGCTACTACATTAAGTGTTCTCGTAGACTGACAGAAATTTAATTTAATATACAGATAATATGGTGACTTTGTATGAATTATCTTATGGAGAAAAATACAATTTCTTGCGCAAATATACTGCGAGAGAGTGCAACCTAAGATATTTGTTTGAAATGCTGAAATGCGGTCATATCTCCGTAAGCCATAAACATACAAAAATACAAATATTTGGCGCAACAGCTCTTTAAAGTGCCAGGGCCTATTTTTTACACGAATGGAAGGGACCTACAGTTTAATGCCGAATCCGAACGGCGATTTGAGAAATTTTTTCGTGACAACAATACTCTCGGATGTTTGTCAGACGCTCGCGAGAGGTGGGACCGTGAAAAAACTTTTTTTTGTGGTTTTTCTGGGTCCGACACACTAACCACTTACGCCACGTCACGTTGCCCCCACTATGTTAAAAATATGAAACATACCGAGTCACATCGTTGAACGCCACACGTAGTTTATGTTCAGAGGTAGAGTCCAATCTGGGATACACAACTTCGGAGTAAGATATTATGGACAAAAACAAAGTTTTGGCTAAGCGAAGCCTAGTTTCAGTTGGAGTAAAGCTTCTGGACATACATATATGGTTTTCTTAGTGCTCCATAAATGCGCCCAACAATCAAACCAACGTGCTCATTACGGCACAGATTTGTGCTCACTTTGAAACCCTAGCTGGTCACGGACTTCATGAATGGTACGTTGAAGCCATTAATACAAATTGAGGAAAAGTCGTTTGTATTACATTCGCTATTCGAAAGCAGTATTGCTTGCGTCTTACCTGGATTCAAAGAAAGACCATTCATCTCAGACTAGTCATGGATTTCCGTGAGATCCTCATTAATCCTAGCAACAAGGTCTTCAATGAGTCCAACAGGCCTCAATAAATAAATTTGCACGTCGTCTGCATAAAGATAAAAAGAGACATTTTTACAAACCCTGGGTAAGTCGTTTATAAAAATACTCCTGAAAGAAGGTTTCTGGGCTCCGAAATTGTCTCTCCGATCACTACTTTCCGACTTCTGTTTGATAAATAATTTTTTATAAGACGTGCAGCCCTGCTGCTGAACCCAAAATAATCAGCAAATTTTTGACATAAAATGTCATGATTTACCCTGTCAAAAGCCTTGGAGAAATCAAGGAGGCACAGAATTGTTAATCTGTCTTTATCAAGTTGAGATCTTATATCGTCAAGTACCTTTACCATCGCAGTGGAACAGCTATGATTAGCTCTGAAGCAAGATTGATTTTCAGATAGAAGATCATTTTCATCAAGATAAAGACAAATTTGCTTTGCAAGTATTTTCTCCAAGACTTTAGACAGGCATGGTAGTATACTTATTGGGCGGTAGTCGCTCGGTAGTGAGGGCAACGATTTCTTAGGAACAGGAGTAATTCTGGCTTCTTTCCACAACAGCGGGAGGGTTGAGGACCTAATGCAAAAGTTAATTAGATGCGTAAGTGGACTCAACAGGAAAGGAAGAATAAATTTCATAAATCTAAGGGGTATCTCATCAACACCAATTGCATTTGATTTAAGTGATTGAATAACTTCAACCACATCACTCGCCGTCACCACCTTAAACTTGAATGGCTCTTCAGACTCTCTACGCAAGGCGTTAATTGGCGCATAATTGGGTGTACTTGAGGTGTTGGCCAGGAAGTGATCATTAAGTATATTGGGATCAAGTGGGCAATTTAACTTTTCCTTTTTGCCTATACCGATATCCCGCAGATTGGACCAAAACTGTTTCGAGGAGAGTTGTCCATTTAACTTCGATGCGAAGTAATTTCTTTTCGCTAACCGGATTACTGAGGTAAAACGATTTCGCGCTTGGCAGTATATTAACCAATTTTCCGAGCTTTGGTTATTTCTCCACTTATGATACTGCTTACGACGTTGCCTTATTGATGCATGCACTTCAGAATTAAACCAAGGATACTTCTTGTTGCGTATATGGACTGTCTTAAGGGGGACCTGCCTCTCGAACAGTCCGTTAATGCATCATTGAATACAACATAGTTTTTTGTCAACATTTGCAGCGCATTTGCAGTCGTCCCAGCTGTTCACTACTACTAGTCCAGTTGCGGAAACTGCATTAAGTAACTGAGATGACAATCAGCTTTCTGCAAGTTGACGTTAAGATCTCCACAAACAATGATATGCTCATAAATAGGCGAGAACTGCGCGAACGCATCAAAAAAAGGAACAAGAGAAAAGCTCTTGCGCGGGTTATATACACATGACACAATACACTTTACACTTCCATCGAATACTTCCACAGTTAAATATTCAACGTCAGTGTCCAAAGATTTATCTATGATTTTGCATTTAAGAGTCGATCTACAATAAATGGCAACACCTCCACCCCAGGTACTTGTGAGTCTATCATTGCGATTTAGCGTATAGTTCGGACTGTCATATAGATGGTTAGAAATATCAGGCATGAACCAAGTTTCACTAACGCAAATAATATCTAACTCTACTCCAACGAGAACATTTCTGATAAAATCCAACTTTGAGGTATTAAGGCTTCTAGCGTTAAGGTGGCATATTTTTAGGCCAGGATGTAAGATGGATAGAATTTTCATCATTGTATGCACCGATCCCTTGTCAATAGCATTAGCATGTGCTGAATTCTGTAAAGATATCATAAGTCACATAAATAATATAGAACAAACAGATAAATCACAAGTGAAAAGACTAACAAATAAAATATGACACTCAAAATCAGCACAATATAGTAAGAGGAAACGGAAAAATAGAGTGTTAGAAGAGAGAGAGGAAAAGGGAGAGATGTACAGGAGACATAATTTTCATTAGAATTTTGAATTTTACAAACATAATTTTAACAATTATAGTTACTGGATAAACTGAGTTTTTAGTTAGAAAGAAAAAATAATAAGATCAAAAAATAAAAAACTATAAATGAATTAAGAAATAATAATAACAAGTTTGCGGTTTGAGCAATATCTGGAGTTTGGGGAGCTTAGCAATTCTGCGGCGAATACGGTACTTAACTGCAGGTACCTTCTATTCAAGCGAAAAATATAACACACACAACATGAGTGGTTGCGAGCAGCTTGGCCCTGGCACTTAAAGAGCGGTTGCGCCAAGTACTTACCATATTTATTTTACATAGTCACTTTTCGAAAAATTGCCAATTTTCAAAATTTGTAGTAGTGTTAACAAAATATGTATGAAGGTAGTGGTCTTATTATTATTATTATTATTATTATTATATTATACTTTATTTCATTTGTAAAACTTATAAGCTAACATTGTTATTGAAATTCATGAGATAGGTACTAAAAAATACAATAAGCTTTCAAAGAAATAGTTAGGAACATCCGATTGCCCACAGGACAAGAGTTGAATGTACCATTCAGAAATTAGATGCAGATATTAATTACTATTGATGGGGATCAATTATTATTAATACAAAAGGAAAATGAGTATTTAAGTGTAAGCAAAAAATTAACTAATTACAACGGTATAAATATGAGTAATATAATTAATTATAAAGCAATTAACTCAAACAATAACATTTAACAAAATATTTATTTCTTCATAGTTAAATAAAAAGAGCAAAAGCTTTAACTTTCTTAAGAAAACTGATTTGACTCTTTCGCATCTTAGACTTTCTGGCAGACTATTAAATAAACGAGGTGCAGTAACAATATAAGAGTGAGAAAAGTGCGATTTTTTTATGCTAGGTACAACTATTAGATTCCTACTGTTGATGCGTAAATTATGAGATCCATATAATCTTGCAGTTGAGTATCCCGAATTTTCAAAAAATATTTGTAATACTTTATAAAAATATAAATGCTTTAGTGGAAGAATATTTAAGTTTTTGAATAGATCAAAGCTGGGAGTTCTACGACTAACTCTACAAAGAATCCTAATTACATGTTTTTGCTTGATAAGCAAAGGTTCAATTTTATTGTTATGAGTACCACCCCAACATGACAGACCATACTGCAGTCTAGATTTGAATAAACCGTTGCAAACTAACTTTAAAATATCTTGACTACAGTAAAGACTGAGATGGTAGATTTGCCTCACAACCTTATTAAGGTATTCCTTAAGGTCCGAAGTATGATCCTTCCAACTCATCCTGTAGTCCAGCACAATACCTAGATACTTGAATCTTTCAACTCGCTCAATTTCAAAGCAACTATCTGCGCAATTTTCCTTGTCGTTATAAGTTGTGGTGTTATCATTACCATGAAGACAAAAATTATATAGACGATATCTTAGACAGTTGGGTGAATGATAAGACAGTATAGCATCTTCAGAGATGGAACCCATAATATTAAAAACCATAAATTTCGTTTTGTCACTTATAATGAATCTATGGACATAAAACCATTTTCGCAGTATATCTAAATCATAATTTACATCAGAAAATAAAAGGAAATTATTTTTTGAAGAATATGTTAGAGCAGTGTCATCAGCAAAGGCTGTTATTTTGCCTTTAAAGGGCTGGCTAAAAAGCGAGTTTACAAAAACCAGGAATAAGATAGGGCCCAAAACGGAGCCTTGTGGGACACCTATATTTATACACCTTTCTGTACTTAATACATCCTGAATTAAAACCTTTTGTCTTCTGTTCTTTAAATAAGACGTAAACCAATAATGGACTTTACCTCTGAAACCAGCTTTAAACAACTTATCGAGCAGCAGCGCATGATCCACCATATCAAAAGCCTTTGTTATATCAATGAACAGAGAGGCAGGTACCTCCGAATCATTCAAGCTTTTATAAATTTCACCACAAACTTTTAAAACCGCATCCTCCGTGGATCTACCACTCCTAAAACCATATTGGTCATCACTGAAAAAGTTGGATTTATTTAAAAAGTGAATCATTCTCGTTTTCATGCCTCTCTCAAAAACTTTAGAAAAAGCTGAAAGGAGGGATATGGGACGATAATTGTTCAAACACGTAGTTGAACCCTTTTTATGTAGTGGAATAACTACTGCTAGCTTCAGTGAATCAGGAAAACTACCTTTTAGCAAGCTGAGATTAAAAATATAACATAATACATCAAAAATATAAAAAGATATATGTTTTAGAACTACACTAGAAATCATATCTACAGGTGATGAGTTAGAGGATTTTAGGGACATTATAAGTTTATGAATTTCCAATGGAGTAAAATTTTCAAAGAAAAAGCTGTTGGGGAGACATGTATCCTCAATTAAGGAGACATCACAACACCGGTTTTCAGATGTAAAATCAATCAAATTTTGACTTATGCTTGAGAAATAATCATTAAACAGATTTGCAACTTTAGAGGACTCAGATACGATCGTGCTATCAGTTTTAATAACGATATTTACCTTAGTTTTAGTTTTATTTAAAATTTCATTGACAACTTCCCATTCTTTTTTCGAGTTTCCCAAATTTTCAGAGAGTTTGTTTTTGAAATAAGTTTTTGAAATGATCTTATAAGCCTTGTATTACTTGGATGTTTTTTAACACATGCAAAAACCTTTTTCTTTTTATTTATTTTCCTTAGAAGCGAGAAATTCATCCACGGTTTTAGACATGTTAGGTGTTTATCCCTTGTAGTTGCAAGTTGACTATTGTTCGAAATTAACAAATGAAGTTTGCTCAGAAATAGATCGAAAGCAACTGATGGATCCTCAGCACTAAAAACATCATCCCAAAACTCAAACATTAAAGCAGATTTTAGTGCAGGGTAATTGATTTTATGAATTTTTTTCGAATAGTACTGTTTTGATCTAGAAACAAAAGAGTCAAATTGTAGACTTGTTAAACTATGATCTGTTATTTTAAGATCAAATACATCAGCCTTATAGTTCAAACTATTATTTCTATGTAATTTTAGAAAAATATGGTCCAAACACGAAGGTCCTCTGGTTGGTTTGTTAACCAAAGAGACAAAGCCAAAGGAGGATAAAACAGCAAGAAAAATATCAGCATCTGATGAATTGGACAAAATGTCAACATTAAAATCCCCCAAAAAAAAATTGGTTCTTGCATTTTTGATTTTCCAAAACAGCAGAAAACTCATCCACAAAAGCCTTAACTGTGCACAAATGCAATCTGTAAACAGCAATAAAACAGAATCGGGCACTAGATATCTCACAATTTACAACGATCAAATCAGCAGTTTTAAGTTTGGGGCAAACAATTTCACACACCATGTCACTCCTGTAAAATACCGCCACCCCACCAGATGCATACGAATTATTACAACATGCTGCAAAAGTAAAATTAGGAATTTTAAAATTAAAGGCTTCATAATCAAAAATCCATATTTCAGAAAGAAATATTAGATCAGGTAAATGGTCCAAAGATGCGACGTGAGCCAAGAAAATATCAAAATTCTTTCTAATGCTGCGAATATTTTGATGAATTATAGAAAAACCAGAAAATGACTCTACGTTAGGATGGTCAATACAAAGACATTTTATGCCATAAGAATTTGAACAGGAAATACTAATATTACTACTCATAATGTTAAAAGGATCTTCTAAGGTACAATTATTTACATTAAGTTCAACCATAGAGAAATGAAAAATTATTTAGATGATATCAAAATATCAAAGTTAGAAAAATCCTCATAGCTATTAATTTTTATCACCCTGTCACCTTCCTTTCTTCTGAGCAGTACTGATGAGTTTCTAATCCAGACGTATTTGCATTTATTGTTTTGTTGCAGCTGTTTAGCCTTCAGCAGAAGAGATCGTGTATATGCAGTAAGACTGTCGTTGATAAATATTTTGCCTTTGTTTTTGTGATGCTCACCAAATATATTAGCAAACAATTTGACTTTATTCGCCCGCAACATGTTCATTATTCGCTCTTTACATGCGAGAGAAGTAAACTTGACGCACACGATGTTCGACCCAGCATCATTACTAGTGGAGACATTGCTCTTACTCTTAATGGTTTTAATGTAACAGGAATCTATGTCGTTACAATCTATTTGCTCTCCCACACCGTTGGTTATAAGTTGGATAACTTTCTCACGTGCATTGGCATTATTCAAGTCTGGAATACCAACAATGTCAACGGCACACTGTTTTTCTCTTTGTTCTAATGCATTTAATTTCGACTCCAAAACATTAACCGTGGCGGTAAGAGCGAGATTACGATCTTCAAGAGATTGGATCTTAGAGAGCGCATCACTGTTAAGATTCTGAAGCTTAATGATTTCGTTGTAAAGTAAATCCAACGTTATTGTTTGATGAGTGGGGAGAGAAGTAGCAGGAGCAGCAGCAGCAGCAGCAGAAGTTGTTAGATTGTTTATCCCAGTTGAACAATTAGAAGAGACGCCGGCGACATTAGCGAATGTTAAACTATGATGAGGTAGAATAGTGGAAATAGGAGCAGTAACAGCAGAAACAGAGCAAGGTGTTGTTGAGGTGTTGGATTCAGTCGGCCTCTTTGCTGGATTAAGAGGGCGAGTCGAAGAGTGAGCCGATCTAGGAGGGGATTGAATTTCCAAAATAGATCTTCTTCGTTGACCAAGACAAGACTCGCGTTTGTGACCCTGTTTACTTTTTTCGAGAAATTCAACGTCTCTTTTCTCAAGCTTCGCGCACGTAGCGTGTGAATATTCATTGCACATCTTGCACTTAATTTTAAGTCCATGTCTATCAACTTTTGAATTACACAATTGGCACTTCATAATTGACTTAATTTTGTTGCTTTTCTTTTCAAATTACAAACAAATTTTTTATTTTTTATTTATTAATCAAATTAATGAAAACTGGAAATTAATCTTTAATTAAATTTAATAAAAATAAAACTTGGGAGTGATACTCAAACGATGTGACCCCATCAACACTCGCGAGAGAATGATCTCTTCTATAATCCGTCTATACATTATATAGAATTACACAGATCCACATCTATATGTAGAATATACAGAATCATCGCCGCTGCGGTGTAGAATGGAGTAGAGATGACCGAGAGTTTTCCAGTTACCACGGGAGTTCATCAGAATGACGACGGCAGGGGAACTGCTGTCGTTACCGATGAAAAGTTAAAATTCAATAAATTTTTTTTTTTCCACAGTGACATATTTTCAGCGTGCCTGGGTGTCCTGATATATAGAATTAACTACGGCACTACTACATACCCTCGTATTCGGGACAAGGTCTTCATGCCGAATTGAATCGGCTGAATACCATAGTTGGTACTTCTGATGCCGCAATAGTAGGTGGTGATTTTAACGCACGTCACTCCTCTTGGCGAGACTCCGTAAGCAACGCTAATGGGAATATCTTATACAAATGTTATAACAATGGTCCATTCCTACACTTGAACCTTATTTCTCCTTCTAGTCCAACCTTTCCGCAGTCCTCATCAATACTTGACTACTTTTTAATATTTAGTTCACTCTCGCAAGTTCCAAATAATAATAATAGGCTTTGTAAAACCTTTTCTACCTTCTCGAATCATTATGGAATAGAAATTAAGCTTGACATTTTCAACGTTAACCCTATTATGATACCCGCTCCGTCTTACACAAGCTTCGAAAGAACTGATTGGAATGTGTTTAGAATGCAACTGCACAACAGCTTTTCCAGATTAGAAATACCAACAGACAGAAATATTTCAAACACAGAAATTGATGATAGCATACTGGACATTAACAATAAAATCGTTGCTAGTATTGAAAATAACTCAGTTATTCGAAACGCAAAAGACATGAGAAACAAAAATATTTGGGGCGGATATAGTAAAGGATGTTTTACATGTCGATGGACAAGAACTAGTGGATGTTGAAGCCAAGCTTAATGCATTCCGGTTTCTATACTCAATTATTTTTTCAGATCGAAGTCCTTCCTATGACATGTATTTGAATAATGAAGTCGTCTCAACAGTACAAGAATTCAATAACGCACATTCAAATGTAACACTCACAATTTTTTCGCAGACAAACACAGCTTCCAATCAACTTTCATTACCATTTGCCACACAGCAAAAAGTTAATACATTTAGAACAAACTTGAACAACAAAAAATCCTTTGGTCTTGACCGTATTTCGAACTTTATATTAGAAAATGCCCAAATTCTCTTGACTTTATCCTATCTCCTATATTCAACCATTGCATAAACAACGGATACTTTCCTACGGAATGGAAACGATCTAAAATAATGGCAATAGCCAAAAAGAATAATGCTACAAACATTAAACATTTTCGACCAATCTCACTACTATCAAACTTGGGCAAACTGTTCGAAAAGGTTATAGCCGAAAACCTAGACACCTTTTGCGACGACTCAAATGTTATTCCAGACACCCAATTTGGCTTTAAAAACGGCATTCTACGGAACACTGTTTATTAGCGCTCAATAACAAAATTCTACAAAACTTGAGACAAAGGAGGCAGCGTTTGACTCTATTTGGCACAAGGGACTTATCTTTAAGCTAATTAATCTCAACTTCCCCACGCCTTTAACACGTATGATTATTGACTTTCTCGATTCAAGTACAGCGTCCATCGCCGTTGGATCAGAATACTCAGAAGAATTTCCCGTCATCTTAGGAGTTGCCCAGGGAACATTACTTACTTACTTACTTAGATGACGCTACGGTCCGGGGTGGACCTGTGCCTCAACCAACAAACCTCTCCAGCTAGCACGGTTACGAGCCAGCTGCCTCCAGTTGCGCACGCCAAGTTGGTTGAGGTCCCCTCCACTTGTTTGCGCCACCTACCGTGAGGTCGTCCTCTACTGCGTCGTCCATCCGGGGTGGTTTCGAAGATTTTCTTAGCGGGAACGTTGGGCTCCATCCGCTCTAAATGACCCAGCCATCTTAGTCGCTGTATGTGAACTCTTCTGGCTAAGTCGACGTCCTTGTACAGGCCATATAGTTCGGCATTGTACCTTCTCCTCCACTCACCGTCTATGCAGACGGGACCAAAGATCGCTCGAAGAACTTTTCTGTCGAAATAACCAAGGGCATCCTCATCCGGTTTTGTCAAAGAGCCATACAGCAGGACTGGGATGATTAGTGTCGTATAAAGAGTTGCCTTAGCAGTTCGAGATAGGGCTTTGCTACTCAATTGCCGTTTTAGCCCAACGATTGGCAAGAGTACGAGTAATTCTTCGTGTGATCTCCCTGCCGATGTCATTTGCGGAGCTGACCATAGAGCCTAGGTAGACAAAATCCTTTACTACCTCAAAATTATATCTGTTTATTGTGGCGTTCTGTCCAAGACGCCGATGTTGAGTACCCTTTTCTTTAGACAGCATATATTTGGTTTTGCTTTCATTGACCGCTAGACCCAACTTTACTGCCTCGATCTCAATACTCGTAAATGCCCCATTGACTGCCCGCTGAGTTCTTCCGATTATGTCAATGTCATCGGCATAAGCGATTAGTTGTACAGACTTGTAAAAGATTGTACCTCCGGCGTTGGCTTGTGAGTTTCGTACAATTCTTTCAAGTACTATGTTAAAGAGATCGCATGATAGCGCGTCACCTTGTTTAAGACCTTTGCTAACATCGAACGGTTCGGTGATGTTTTTACCGACTTTGATGGAGCAGCGAGAGTTCTCCATCGTCATTCTGCACAAACGGACGAGCTTGGCAGGGATGTCAAGACTAGACATGGCTCTGTATAACTCATCTCTATACACGCTATCATAGGCAACTTTGAAATCGATGAAAAGGTGGTGCGTATCGATTTTATATTCATGGGTTTTTTCCAAGATCTGCCGTAATGCGAATAATTGATCAATGGTGGACTTCAACGGCCTGAAACCGCACTGATAAGGACCTATCAGGTTGTTGACGATCGGTTTTAGGCGTTCACATAATACGGCAGACAGGATCTTATATGCGATGTTGAGGAGACTTTTCTCAAGCGCATGTAGAGCTCGTAAGTAGCTCTAGTCCTTCTATGCAGCGCCGCTTTGTACGCCTCTTGTTTTGCTGCATGTGCTTGCCGGCATTCCTCATCAAACCAGGGGTTTCGTTGTGGTGGGCGAGAGAGACCCAGTACATCAGAGGTGGCATCTCTGATGGCTTGTTGGCAACGCTGCCACTGGTCTTCCGCATTTGCTGCTGGCGGCATAGGACTTAGATTGAGATTAGAAGAAACACGATCGGCAAAGGTTTTGGCGGTCTCTTGCGATTGTAGCCGCCCGACGTCAAATTTCCTCACAGCAATTCGTTGATTTCGCTCCGTTGTGGATATCCGCATCCGTACCTTGGCTACAACTAGGTAGTCATCCGAGTCCACGTTGGCTCCTCGGAAAGTCCGGACACCCAGAATACTGGAAGAGTGCCTTGCGTCGATCGCAATGTGATCGATTTGGTTGACAGTTTTTCGATCAATGGAGAGCCGTGTTCTTTTGTGAATGTCGAGACGTGGGAATCGCGTACTAGCTACGACAAAGTTTCGCCCCGCTGCAAAGTCGATTAGCCTAAGTCCGTTGTCGGATGTGATGTCGTGCAGGCTGTGCTTTCCGACCACGCTACTAAAGACGTCCTCTCTTCCTAGCTTTGCGTTAAAATCACCTAGGATAATTTTAACGTTGTGGGCGCCGTGGCGTAAGTGGTTAGTGTGTGGGATCACTACGCGTGAGGTTCCGAGTTCGAATCCTACAAAACACCAAAAAGTTTTTGCACGGTCCCACCTCTCGCGAGCGTCTGACAAACATCCGAGAGTATTGTTGTCTCGAAAAAGCTTCTCAAATCGCCGTTCGGATACGGCACTAAACTGTAGGTCCCTTCCATTCGTGTGAAAAATATAACGCACACAACATGAGTGGTTGCGAGAAGCTAGGCCCTGGCACTTAAAGAGCTGTTGCGCCAAATATTTATTTATTTATTTTTTAATTTTAACGTCGTGGCTAGGGCATTGCTCATACGTCTTGTCCAAGAGCTGGTAGAAGTCATCCTTTGTCGCGTCGTCCTTCTCCTCGTGAGCAGCGTGAACGCATATCAAGCTAATGTTGGCAAATTTAACCTTTATACGGATAGTCATAAGGCGCTCGCTCACATACCGGAAACTCAAGACTTCTTGCCTTAGTCTGCCTCCAATGACAAATCCGCACCCCAATAGACGCTATCCTTTTTATCTGTAGCAATAGCCGTAGTAGATGTGGCAGTTTTTCATACTCCTTTTGCCCGGCCTATCCTATCGCACTTCTTGGATGGCGGTAATTGAGACACTCTAGGGCAGCAAGTTGTTTGGCTGCACGTGGTTTGTAGAGGGACCTAACATTCCATGCGCAGAAACGAAGATCGTTGTCCTTTTTACGTTTGCTTGGGTCGTCAACAGTAAAATCATTCGTATCCGTGGCTGTTGGTTGCTTCGTAACCGAAGGTTTTTTACGTGGTAGGGAAATTAACCCGACAGCACAACCCCCAACCTGGAGGACCAGATCCTTTTTTAAAAACCCCTATAACGAGGGGCCGGATACACCGATGTCAGTAACCCACTTCGGGGATATGACGGCTGCCGTTGGCCCATTAAGGGTTCATCCGCCACCATCTCTTTTTCAATACCCTGACGTAGTATTGAAAATCCTTACAGTCCTCAGCTCCAAATGTGTCGAATTAGCTCCGGTAAGATATCCGCTGCTTTGTAGACGTCACCGCTGATTCCATCAGGAGAATTCATCCGCCGCACGTCCTTCTTCTGAGGACCTCTTGCTAGACTTCTGAGACGCATATTTCAGCCGATCAGGTCAATAAGAGATGCCTCGTCCGGTTAAACATATGCGCGTTGAAGTTCACCCAGATGTGCTTACGCAGGTCTGAGTGTTCAGCTACACATATATCGTCAGACTCAGCATACGCTCATCGTTAGTTCACTATCAGATAGCTATCCAGCGGGCACCACGGGGAGGTGATGATGCGATTTTGCCCACCATTAGGGAACATTACTAGGACCAAAGTTATTCAACATGTTTCTATATGATTTCCCCTTTTACAACCCTGAGCCAGAGCCTGAATCTCTTTTCTATGCAGATGACACTAAATTGCTAGCTAGCGCTATAAGACCAAATGATGCATTAGAAAAACTAAAAAACGCCATTCAAATATTAATGTCTTATTTAACGTCTTGGGGCTTAAATATCAAAATTGAGAAAAGTGGGCTTACCTGTTTCAGAAACGTGTATGGTGGGGGACACCGAAAGGTGGTTAAAGAAAGTAAAGCACTCTCCCTGAGTATCCAAGATATATCTATCCCGTTAAAAACAGAAACCAAATACCTTGGCACTTATTATCAAAACAAATTTAAGTTCAATAAGCATGGAAGGAGTGTGTTGAATAAAGCGAGAATGGCCACAGCTATCTTAAAACAATTGCTTTCGTCTAAGCATGTATCTCAAAACACGAAAGTTCTTATGTATAAAACACTCATAAGACCGATTATTTCATATAGATTTAGTTCTTGGTTTACCATCTCACCAACGGTAGCAAAGGAACTCGATCTGTGGTCCATCACCCCCATCCACTTATCCACTCACTTTGTGAGATGCGAATGTAAATGACAGCGCAAATGATCATTATTATTTGTCGCCCTTCAATCTTATGTTGGATAGCAAACGACTAACAAAGGCCTCGTAGGGGCAGCATCTTCCTATAAGTGCTGGCCCGCTAAGTAACGAGAAGGTGCCACTGCAGCCGAAAACCTAGCAGCTCTGCTAGTAAGCCCTACTCCCACCTCCTCGTGGTGCCATTTGGGAATTTCTTCGGAAACTGCTAATGGGAGAAGACGAATGGCGAGCTTCCTGCACCAAAAAACAGGATAAGTGTCGGTTGGTCTGTGGCCCAGCGAGCCGCAACCTTAAAAAGACGAATAGCACCGAAACGGAAACAAACGCATTGGATACAGACTGATAATTTGTTGACGACCTTTGGCTATCGAACATGGACAGCGATCGGATTCTGGAACGTTAAGACCCTCCTGGACTCACTCAAGGAAGGGCCTTTTAACGCCAAATTCCTCCAATTGGAGCGCGAATTCACACGGTATAAAATCGACATCTTAGGGCTGAGCGAGATAAGATGGTACGATGCTGGGGAATACATCTTTCCAACAAAAAGCACTGTCATGCTCTACTCTGGTAAACCAGCTGGAAGTGCACGGAGTTCTGGCGTACGACTCATGCTAACTCCAGCAACAGGTAGTAGCTTCATATCCTGGAAACCCCATTGTGACCGGATATTGACAGGTTCCAGAGTAGGGTTAGAAAAATTACCATCATAACACTGTAATGCTCCCACTCTAGACGCGACTGAGGATGAAAAGGATGATTTTTATAGCCACTTAGGCGCCACCTACAACCAAACGCCTAATGGGGACATCGTAATGCTGATGGGAGACCTCAATGCCAAGGTAGGTAGCGACAACACCATGCACCTGATGGGAGTTCACGGCATGGGAGACCGTAATGATAACGGTGAGCGGTTTGTGGACTTCTGCAATACCAACCGCCTAGTCATCGGAGGTACGCTGTTTAAGCATAACACCTGCCACAAGATCAGTTGGGTCTCCACTGATAGGCAACGAACATCCAACTAGATCGCCCACATTGCGATCAGTCGCCGCTTTAGAAATTGTCTCCTGGACGTCCGAAACAGACGTGGAGCTGACGTCGGACAAGAACGAGATCACCATCTTATGGTAGCTCATTTACGCCATCGTACTGCATCCGTCAACAGCAATCGCTCAAACCTACTTAACATAACCACGTTTAATATCTACAGGCTCAAGATTCCCCAAGCGCGCCAGTCCGGGACCATCTTGTCTTAGAAGCAGAAGCAATCAGCAGCATAGAGAACATAGATGACCATTGGAGTGCTGTGAAAAATGCTTTTGCGACTGGGGCACGCACATATGTCGGTAAAAATCAGAGACACCACCGCATATGGCTTTCTACAGACACCTGAAGACGGACCGATGAGCGTACAGCAATCAAGATTCGGATTGCAGCGGCCTCAGCTGTAGAGAGAACCGAGCTAGAAGCCCAATACCGTGCGAAGAAGAAAGAAGTCCAGCGTAGTGTGAGACGTGACAAACGTCAATATGTCAACTCACTGGCCTCAAGGGCTGAAGAGGCAGCGAGTAGATGCGACAGTAGGACCGTTTACAACATCACTAAGGAGCTCATTGGGGGTCGGAACTCCAAACAACACCCAGTGAAGAGTCTAGACGGTAACCTTCTGATTTCGGATAAGGATCAGCTCACTAGATGCAGAGAACATTTTGCTACAGTGCTAAATCACTTAGACGATGGCGGTATGATCTCGAATTCGAATGACCAGTTCGAAGCAACAATTTCCCGAATTCGGACCGCACCTCCCAGTAAAATCGAAATAATAACAGCAATCAAGTCCCTCAAGAAGAACAAAGCGGTAAGTATTGATGGCATCCCTGCCGAGCTATTTCAAGCGGCGCCAAATAGATCGGCAGATTTTCTGCATCCCCTAATACGGAGAGCTTGGGATAGCGAACAATTTCCACAGGAGTGGAAAAGGGGGATGATCATTAAGCTTTCAAAGAAGGGAAACTTGACGGAATGCGGTAACTGGAGAGGTATATGCGTTCTTCCAGCTGTAGCCAAAATAATAGCTAGAATAATTCTAGAACGAATTAAAGAACATTTAGATGCAACTCTCGATGTCGAACAGGCAGGCTTTCGAGCTGGATCCTCCTGCATCGACCACATAAACACCTTACCGATCATAACCGAGCAATGCGTTGAGCATAGGTCTCCGCTACATTTACTGTTTATCGACTTCGAGAAGGCTTTCGACAGTTTGAATCGAGATGCTATCTGGGCGCCCTAGGCAAACGTGGCGCAGAAATCGAGAAATCGAGCTCTTTAGGAATGAGTTGGAGGCAGCTCAAACGCGTTGCAGAATTTCGAACACGATGGCGCGCAGGCGTGGTTGACATCCCATGCCCCCCGAGGGGTTAAAGAAACTAAGTAAGTAAGTAAGTTCAATCTTATGCATAATGGATCCCAATTTTTAACAGAACGTGAGTTAAATGAAGTATCTTTTTATGAAAAAGCCTCATTGAATGCACTGAGAGGATAGTTTTGAACAAATAAAAAAAAGAAAATAATAATAAAAAGAAAGAAAGAAAGAGATCTAAGTTTATAAAGTATATTATTTATGAAATAATTATAATCAGAATACATATTCCTTGGATTGAAATTAGTCATTGAGCTCAGATGTAAATAAAATTAAGTATTTAATTATATGGCATTGCTTTGGTTTATGTAAATTTCAAGTTGCTTGTTCTAATATATTAGACTATATCACGAATTAAGTGTACACTTGTCTTATATTTATATAAAACTGCTTCATAATTTGCAATGAATTAAAAATCACTCAGTATGATATACAATTTGCATCTTTTTCCCTTAATTTTTACTTTAAAGTCCTAGTCATTAGTTATAAGTTTGGCCTTTAAGAGCCATTATATAAACGTATGTCGGGAGCTAGCATACGAAAATTAAAATAGAGATACATTTGTAATTTTGTAATTGTACTGGGAGAGGAAGAAAAATGAACACTTTTTAATAAATTAATTAGTAGCCAGACATACTTTATAAAGTCGGCAGCATATAAAATCATGTAATCAAAATTAAATTTGTGAATTTTAAGTCTCATCAAAGAAACTGCACTGAACTGAACGGGAGTTCATCAGGGATGTACAGTAACAGTTAGTACGTTCTTATTTGTATTGTGCCAGTTTTTGAATGGCGGTGTTTTTATTAACGACGTCACTATCAAGATTCCCATGTTTGCGGATGATATCATACTCTCGGCCGATACAACGGAAAAGCTGCAAAGAATTATGACCGAACTGGAAGAATACTACAAAAATTCTAACATTATTATGAACAGGAGAAAATCACAAGTCATGGTGTTTGGAAATGGAAGAGGAAGGCATGCACTGAGAGAAACAGATTTGAGTTCGAACCTGTGGAGGTAGCGACAAAGTATACATTAATACCTTGAAGTGATCGCGACACCTCGAAATAACATCAGCTTGCATCTAAAGGAAACATTGAAAAAAGTAAAGCAAGCCACTAACTCAACATGGAAAGTGTGTATGCTAAATGAAAACATCAGCTTTGCTGCAAAATATCGCATCTTCGAAGCTACGGGATGATCGGTTTTGTTGTATGCGTCACAAGTGTGGGGACATATGCGAAACGAACTAGATGACAAACTTCTACGCTTCTTTCTTAAACTGATGCTGCGCCTGCCGCTGACCACGCCACACTACATGCTGCACAATGAGACGGGGCTCCCACTGTTGTATCCAACAACGCTTAGGATACATTTCGACTCTGTAGTCGATGTAAGGTTCTAAATATGGAACACATTCGTCTATCGAAAATTTGTAGCAAATTAAGTACTCATCAGAGAAGAAGTATGTTTTGAAAAGTGGAAAGAGCCAGCGGATAGAGCGGATTATCCGTAAAAAATATGAAACTCGAGCTCTACAACATATTGGCAACGGCTTGCACGACAGTTTTCTAAATACGACCTCAGCGGGATTCGTTTTTTTGAAGATCAGCATGACCTTATGGTATAACCACCATTTTCAAGGCGAGGTGGGAACTATTACTCCTAAACTTTGTGCGGCATAGAATGTACCTACCTACGCAGCGCAATTTTTGCATCCTGGCAGCTCGAGAGAATAAAGTGCATTTTATAGGAATATATCCTATACTGTAGAAAATGGCGAGAATTAATTTAAGACAAAACCACCTTTCCCAAGGTGAGGTACATCAGTTCCTAAAGGAGAATGACTGGAAAGTATGGTTCAAATATATTAAAGCTGTCTTACGATATCGTAAGTACATTCCAAACCAGTGGAGACGGGCGAAAGTTGTGTTCATATCAAAAATGGAGAAGAAAGACCCAGCACAGCAGAAGTCATACAGACCGATCAGCCTACCATCGTTTCTGCTCAAAACAATGGAGAAAGCTTTGGACCACGTCCCCACTTAGGCTGAAGTGGCTGCCAGATGAGAATCACCAACACACTTAGACCAATAATAGGTCCATTGTGACATCCCCACTTCATTACTGTCAACATGCATACAGAGCGGGCAGATCTACTTAGACGGCACTTTATCAGCTGACGGAAACCATGCAGAGAGCTCCTGCAAAAAAAAAAAAGAGTACTCTGCGCCTCCTTAGACATCGAAAGGGTATTTAATAAAACTTAGCATGATGCTATTAAACGACCACTGAACAGAAAAGGGGTTTTTTTTTTTGAGGTGAATGGGGAGGAAAGGCAGAGAATGACCGCCGGAGCACTGCGACCTAAAAATATCTTTTGTGCTATCCCCTGGTTGATTGTTTTGGATTTGTCAACTAGCTGAAATCAAGTTCATTAATGAAGCTAAGAAAAGTTCGAGCTGAGGAAGAGGTGATGTGACGCCTTTATTAAAGTGCTTTAGCCTCAGTCTGGCTATGACCGGGCAATCACAGAGTATGTGATGGGCCGCTTCGGTGTCTTCAAGGCAGAGACGGCACGTTTCCGGTTGAACACGGCCCATTTTCTTGAGATGGTAGTTGAGAGAGCAGTGTCCAGTTAGGAAGTCAGTAAGGATCTTAGCATTCTATTTGCCGATTAATAGAATGTCTCTAGTTCTAAATATTTTTTGGGAAATTAATAAATTTCTTGGAATGCCTTAGGTCGGGTTGTGCGTTCCAGTGTGAGAGCATCCCAGCGAAGAAGCTCTATTTTAATAGAGCTAGTGGCTAAACCGCAGAAGGGTTCAGGTCCAATGTAAAGAGATTGGGCACATAGTCTGGCAAGCCTACCAGCAGCTTCATTACCAGGGATGCCTTTGTGTCCGGTGACCCACATTAGTGTGATTTTATTGTGTGCAGCAAGCTGCAAAAGAATCTGGAGACAATTTCAAACCAGCTTAGACTTAGTCAAAGGACGTGAGAGCCTTGGGTGCTGCTTGGCTGTCTGCCATTATATTAATATGTGATCTTCGGTGGATTCGTCTAATGCAGTCTCGAGCCTAAGACTCGATGGCATAGTGGATTAACCTAATAGTGTAAAGAGTTTGTAGTCCAAAGATACCAGCTCCAACCCCATTTGACCTTTTTGAACTGTCAGTGTACCAATTGGTTTGAGATGTTGATTGGGGGATCTGAGGATAGTTCCATTAACTGCGGTCAGGTATGTTAAATGTGAAGGAGTGATTGAGGTCGATCTTTTTAGGCATGAAGTCTGAGATGCGTACTACTGGAGAAGTAAGTAGCGGAATTTCCTCAAGGATATTCATGTGGCCAACTAATTCCACATGAACTACGAGTATTGAGATCGTATATGATACTGTTCACTACAACAATAGGACACCCCCTTGGGAACAACCCTTACTAATCCTAACGGAGGTTGAGATTTGGTCAAACTTGGCAGTAATGCCTTTGACATCAGCAGCAGACTTAATTGATTGAAACGATGTGTTATCGAAGGCGCCAGAGATGTCCAGGAGCATAAGGCTATTACCTTCTCTGACAAGGCTTCTTCAATAGTGCTGACTAGATGGTGAAGGGCTGTGACCGTAGATTTACCGGATTGATATACAAATTGAAGATTATTTAGGGGGTGTTCTATAAGGGCGGAATTTCTTATGTGAAGATCAATGATTTTTTCCATTACCTTAAGAAACATAGAGGTGAGACTGATTGGCCTAAACACCTTAAGGCCTGATTATGATCTGGCGCCGGCTTTAGGAATGAATACTCCATTAAGTTTTCTCCATATTTATGGGATGTAGCTAAGTTCATAGCTGGATCTGAAGATGGGCACTAAGGATTCGATGAGAGTGTCGGTTCCATGATGTAAGAGGGCAGGGAAAATTCCATCTCCACCCGGAGCTTTGTAAGGTTTCTGCGTGGAGATGGCCCATTTTATGGAATCGAGGGAGAAGATTTTCTTGGCTAGAGTCACTACGACTCGGTTAGGTGGGAGTGGGATAACTTCATGCAGCAGAGATGTGGTAGGGCCAGTGATGAGTGAGTCAGGGAAGTGGGTCTGCAGAAGCAGACCTAATGTTTCAGCATATCCCTGTGTAAAACTGCCGTCAGGTTTTTGAAGGAGACCAATACCGTTGCTGTAGTTCTAGGATAGGGTTTTTTGGGCCCTAACAGCTGAAGGGAGATCGTTTATGCTTTCACAGAAAGACCTCCATGTACGTCTTTTTGATCTTCCAATAGCAGAGTTGATGGACTTGACTTTATTAAATAGCCTTCTAACCTTTTTTTTGAGGGTGTCGAACTCATTGTTCCGCCATTGTACATCGCAGAAGTTAGTTCTGCTTTTGGGATAGCATCTGTCTTCATATGCGGAGCTGATCTGAGAGCTAAGTTTTGAGACTTCTTCTCAGGAGAATGAGAAGAGTCTATATTTGAGCAGGATGGAATGAATTCGCCCTAAGGATTTCTACATAGAGATTCCAATTGGTGCGTTTGGGAGACCTACGGGGTGTGATTAGGTCACGAGTAGTTTCGATTTCAAACCTAATGTGCATATGGTCAGACAACGAGAGCTCCTTAGAAACATGCCAATTGGTAATTAGATCTTACTTACTTAGGTGGCGCTACAGTTCGGGGTGAACCTGGGCCTCAACCAACAAGCCTCTCCATTTAGCTCGGTCTTTAGCTAATTGCCTCCAGTTGAGCACTCCAAGTTGGTCGAGGTCCCCTTGAACTTGTGCGCGCCACCTACGGCGATGATTCCCTCTACTGCGTCGTCCCTCGGGATTAGATTCGAAGACTCTGCGGGCCGGAGCGTTGATGTCCATTCGCTCTACATGTCCTAGCCATCTCAGACGTCCAATACGCAGTTTTTTGACTAGGTCGATGTCGCTGTACAGCTCGTATAGTTCGTGATTGAATCTTCTCCTCCAAAACCCGTCAACGCAAACGGGACCAAAAATCTTACGAAGAATTTTTCTCTCAAAGCGACCAAGGATATCTTCATCCTCTTTTAATAAAGTCCATGTTTCAGCGCCGTAAAGCAGGACTGGGATGATCAAGGTCTTATATAGAGTCTCCTTAGTTGTTCGAGACAGGGCTTTACTGTTGAATTGCCTTATAAGCCCAATGAAACAGCGATTGGCAAGAGTTATTCTTCGATTGATTTCTGCACTGATTTTGTTTGTTGAATTTATAGCAGAGCCAAGGTAGACAAAGTCCCTTACTACCTCGAAGTTATAGCTGCCCTCTGTGACGTTTTGTCCAATTCGTCGGTGTTGGTTTTCCCTTCTTGTTGACAGCATATACTTGGTTTTGCCCTCGTTTATCGCTAAACCAATTTTGGCCGCTTCGCCTCAATGCTTGCAAACGCACCGGTGACAGCCCGCTGAGTTCTTCCGATAATGTCTATATCGTCGGCGTATGCAAGCATCTGTACAGACTTGTAATAGATTGTGCCTCCGGTGTTGGCTTGTGAGTTCCGCACAATCCGTTCAAGTATAATATTGAAGAAGTCACATGACAGCGCGTCACCTTGTCTAAATCCTTTTTTGACATCGAAGGTCTCGGTGAGGTCATTACCGACCTTGATGGAGCAGCGAGCGTTCTCCATCGTCAGCCTGCACAGACGGACAAGTTTGGCAGGGATGTCAAAACTAGACATGGCTCTATAAAGCTCTTCTCTATAGATGCCGTCATAGGCGGCCTTGAAATCGATAAAGAGGTGGGGAGTATCGATTTGGAACTCTTGGGTTTTCTCCAGGATCTGCCGAAGTGTGAAGATTTGATCGATGGTGGACTTTCCTGGCCTGAAACCGCACTGATAGGGTCCAATCATTCTGTTGATAAAAGGTTTCAGGCGTTCACACAATATCGCAGAAAAGATCTTGTATGCGATGTTGAGGAGACTGATGACTCTATAGTTGGCGCAATTGAGGGGGTCTCCTTTCTTGTGGATCGGGCAAACGATGCTGAGATTCCATTCATCAGGCATACACTCGTCTGACCAAATATTAGAAATGAGTTGGTGTATGCAATCTACCAATTCATCTCCTGCTGCCTTGAAGAGTTCGGCCGGTAAGCCGTCAGGTCCAGCAGCCTTGTTAGATTTTAGCTTGGATATTGCTATCCTCACTTCGTTTTGGTCAGGTGGACGGAAATTTTGACTATCATCGTCTATGTTGAATGGTTCATTCTGCCTGACACCGGGATGTTGGTCTTCGTCACCGTTATACAGTCTGCATAAACAGTTTTTCCATATTCTCAGCACCGACTGTGATTCTACTACGAGGTTTCCATTTTCATCTCTACAGGTTTCTGTACGGGTATTACTTCTCTGACACGTTCTTTTTACCTTTTGGTAAGACTTCCGTATATTGTTCCTAGAGTATCAACTCTCGATATTCTCAAACGCGCGCTTCTCATGCTCTTTCTTCTTCCCGTCTTTGTTCTTCCCGTATTTTTTGCTCGTAGAGCTTACGAGCAGCTCTCGTCTTCCTTTGCAGCGCCGCTTTATATGCCTCTTGTTTTGCTGCATACACTCGCCGGCATTCTTCGTCAAACCAGGGGTTTCGCGGTGATGGGCGAGCGAGACCCAGCACACCATTCGCGGCGTTTCTGATGGCATGTTGTCAGCGTTGCCACTGGTCTTCATTACTTGATGCTGGCGGCAAAGGGGTGATTGAGAGATTTCTGGATTCGCGTTCAGCGAAGAGTCTGGCGGTCTCTTGCGATTGTAGCTTTTCGACGTTAAATTTTCTCACAGTAATTCTTCTTTGTTGCTCAGATTGGGATATCCGCATTCGTACCTTGGCTACAACAAGGTAATGATCCGAGTCTATGTTGGCCGCTCGGAAGGTCCGGACATCCAGAATACTGGAGGCATGCCTTGCGTCGATCGCAATATGATCAATTTGGTTGATCGTTACATGATCATTAGACCGCCATGTCTGCTTATGAATATCGAGATGAGGAAACCATGTGCTTGCTATAGTGACATTTCGCTCCACAGCGAAATCAATTAGCCTTAGTCCGTTATCAGACGTGGTGCCGTGTAGGCTATGCTTACCGACTGCCCTAGCAAAGACGTCCTCCTTTCCTATTTTGGCGTTAAAATCGCCCAATACGATTTCAACGTCGTATTTAGGACATTGCTCGTATGTTTTGTCGAGGAGCTCGTAGAAACACTGTTTGGTGGCAGGGTCCTTTTCTTCCGTGGGGGCATGAACACATATTATGCTTATGTTAGCGAATTAGATCGGACAGAGAGGAACCGGATAGGGTAAGATCCAAAACCTCTTGTCTGATGGAGTTGACAAAATTAGGTTCATTTGCTCTGTTTAAAATATCAATATTGAAACCAGTAAGGAAGTTTAGAAGACACTCACCTTTTTTGTTGATATTGGAACTGCCCCAGTTCGTGTGATGGGCGTTCGCGTCGCAGGCTAACACGATCTGCTGTCCAGTCTTCTTACCGTATCTGAACAGTTTGGGGACTTCGTCAGGTGGAGCTGGAGTTTGGTCGTCAGCAAAGTATTTTAAGGCGATGATGATGGGTTGTCGTACTCTGCTGCTACCATTTCCAGCTCCGCCAACCTGCGCCCCCATTAATCACTTCAATAAAACCATTAAAAAGTCTGTTCTGTTTAAGCATGCAATTATATGGAGATCTCACCATACCTTCCGCCGAAGCTATTTGATTTTTTCCTCATTCGGTTCCTTGTTCATAGGAACATTTTTGATTAGCATATGTTTCCTATAGGGATCCGCAGTTAAAATGATTTATTTCGTGAAAATTATGTTTTGGCACCACTGTGTGACGTCCAAAGCACAAGTGAAGTTGTCAGGACGTTTGCTTGGAGTAGACAAGTATTTTCCTCTTTGACGCGACTCTTAATTTACATCATAACCTTTTGTTTTAGAGCTATTACAACTTACCCGTGTTACTTCTGACCCCGTTCTCTCCTACTTGCGCAGGTCAGAGTGTTCCGCTACACAGGTGTCGTCAGAAAATATGTACAAACGTATTTTACAATTTATGTATCTAATCAACGCTTTCTCTAAAGTTCTTAATATCAAGGATCTTAAGCTGAGTGGTCTGAAGAATATGGGCGCGTGATGTGTCCTTTTTGTTTACTTTGTTTCATTTGCTCTTCTCCAGAAAGATCCTGTACTCCCAATGGCAGGCTACTTCTTATCATTTATGGTGGGTGCAAACTAGCGTTCTATTTTCCATAGTGCAATAGTTCGGAAAAAAAAGTACCGTCTACACCTAGCGGCTTATATGGCTGAAAGTTTTTTATATCCCAATTTAGTCGCTGCTTGTGCCGGTGGCTGTGGCCAGTCTCTAGTTCCCTCTGTTGGTCTGTCTGGTGGCGCGGCAATCTTTCTGTTACTCACTGGAAGGCTGCCTGAGAAGTGGCTCTTTGTTCCATTATATGATGTTGCAGCGTCTGTTTTTTTTGTTGGCCATGACCTTGTGTAACTTTAATGCCACACAGGTGGAAGTGACATTCCCGCGGAAGCATCTGAAGATTGCACGCTTGGCTTCCCTAATTTTTAGCTCCACTGTGCAACACCGTCAGTCTTCTCTACATTTATTGAAAAGATTGCGCATAATGTTCCCGACCATTTTTTAGGCCTTAATTACTTTCCTTTCCTTCTGCTTACTTCGCTACGGAACGTGATAGAGTCTCACAATCTCCTTCTTCCTAATCCGTTCCAATTCCTCTCTTTGTCACTGCTTTCGCTTATATCAGCCTATTACTTTCGCTATTATTTTGTTACATGCGACTTGTTAGGATTTTTACCTTTCATCGCCAACAGAATTCCTTTAGTCCAATACTTTTACTTCGTCCACCATTCCATAGTTATATAACCCTCAGGAACCAGGGAACTACTTGATTTTGAGATATCCCAATGGTAGCCACAGGACACCGGCATAGCCACTACTATCTAGGAGTCTTTATGTATAGGTGACGATCCGATTTTCTAGCCACCTACTGCTTCATCATAAGTTGGTGCACATGAATACTTCTTTGCATAGCACCCAACCCATCTATCCCACAAATTCTCTAAATGACTTCATAACGTCAGCTAAAACAATTGGTGCATGCAATGTAAACACTTTAGACAGGAAAAACCATTCACATTTGTTTACGGCCAAACAGAACTCTCATGCTTGCACATGAGCACCGGGACCCATGTTAAGTCTTGAAACTATGCAAACAAATAGTCATGCAGTTGCCCATTATAAACCTAATTTGTGCCAGTTAAATGCAAACAAAATTAAACTTTTATTGCGCATCGATAAGTACATATTTATAATTGTGTACCCTGGCCCAAGAATTTGCTACTTCCGCCAATTACACACACCATCGCACCACATAACATCATTGGCTTCCTTAGCCCCATCATAGGCAATTCATACCCTATAATTAGCTGAAACAATCAAAATCTAAGCGCTGCCCAACGTACACATCCCGTTCGCTCTAGTTTACGTGAAATTGAAGGTTGCAACAACTACGTTGGGCGTTCACCTAAAAGGTATCCCATTGTGCCGGCAAGACTATCTATCAGCACTTAAAGCGTTCACCTTCGGTTGCATAAATCCAATAACGTGCGCACTTCTAATCCAGCGAAAGTTTATTCCCCCGACTTTCCAATCCAAACATTCATCGCACTGCTGTGCCGCAACTTAACTTTGTCTTTCGAATTTGTTCGGCTCTAGGCTGGAGGGTACCATCGAGAAGGGGGCATCTCGATTCACTTTCATCCGAATCCCCGGCATTGACTGCATAATTGCCTTCGCAGATGCTTTAGCCTTCGTTACTTTGAATTTAGTTCATGTTGGGCACACTGCGATGTCTTCAGGGGGACATGTCATATAAATGCGCGACTCCGGCACTGGAGAACAATACAACGGCCAGGACCGCTACCGAGCAATCATCCACAACAAGACTATATGGCGGAACTACTTCACTCTGGTGCGGCTATGAATATCGTAAGTTGAAAAGAATATTTTTATTTACGAGATTAATATGAATGTTGCCTCCCCAGGAGAGACGACCGGTGATATTGTTATTGCTGTTGGTATGGCAGATGGGAACAACTTTGGCTTATGGTGCAGGAATCACAGCGGATAACAACGATTTTGTGCCAATGGGCACTGCAGCAGCAGCGAACGACGCTCGCTATGCGTCTACAAAGGATAATGGACCTGCGAACGCATTCACTGATTATTTGAAAGGATATGGTGTTGGGATGAATGACTTTGGCCAGCACCAGCAGGACTCAATCGAGTACAGCGGCAATACCCAGGCGCGATATGGCACCGACGATGGCGGTGGCAGTGACGAACAGCAAAGCCACATATCTGCTGGATACCATCATCCTCAACCGGTGACATACCATCACTCCAGTGCATCATCACCATCATCCTCGGGGAGTGCATATGAAGTTCCTCATCAAAGCGACATTGATAAGTTTGTGGAAAATAATTTCTCTCATCAATATGAACACGAATCTGATGCTGTGGGTGGTGGTGGTGGTGGTGGATACCATTCTGCTAGTGGCGATGAAGGGTCCTACTCTGATTATCATCAGAATCATGGTGGGTTCACCGCATCCCAACATCAGCATACGGATGTGATTAACTACGTGCCGTATCCGGTTGTGAAGAAATTGCATGTGCCCTACTCGAAACCGGTGCAAATTCCAATTTCTCATGCGGTCATCATTCCGGTGCGCAAGCCCGTACCCATACACATCCCGATTACGAAACAAATTCAGATTCCAGTCGAGAAGGAACTGAAAATTCCAATAGAGCGGTTGGTGCCGTATCCTGTCGACAAGCATATACCAGTGCCGATAGAGAAACGCGTTCCCTATCAAGTTGTTAAGTATGTACCGGTGAAGGTACCCAAGCCGTATGCGGTTAAGGTGCCCGTTGTCAAGACGGTCGTCCATAAAGTCAAACAGTGGTGGTAATGGCAACCTTGGCTTATTAGTTAATAATCATTTGATTTTAAGGATTCAATAAATTTGTAATAGGAACTAACCTTGGCTTTGATTTTGAAGATTCTGTTGAAATGAGTATTTGAGACGTAACATCAGGATGTACGAGTATATAGTTGTATAGCTGCCACATAACCTGCATTGTAACGTTCCTTATTTTTAGAGGCAAGGCCGTTCCAATTCAGACTTCCGGTTTTTCAAGCAGAGGCCGTTGCAGTGCCAATATCCGAGTGTGAGACTGAAATAAAGGTTATACCACGAGAGGATATCACTCTTTTGACTGTCAGGCTATATCTCTCGACTAGCTTAGTGTTCTTGAAACACGGCATAAGTTAGGTTAGAATAAGTTAGATGGCTGCATTTAAGCTACAGCCAGGATAAACATAGACCTAGGGATAGGTCCATTGTAGAACCATAATAGAAAGACACCGAAATCTCTGGCACTCGTAACCATAACACATTTTTTCATTGAGAGATTGAAATGGATATCCTGTACCCTTGAATCTGTCTATGCATTGCGACACGTTCATTTCCATCTAATGGAACCAGTTAGACCTTGACATAAATCTGCTGTTCCTAAATACACATATCCACACCTGACAGCCCGTCTAAGTCGCTGAAGATGTACTTGCCTAGAGGTTTCCGTCTGAAAGTGGTATATAGCAGGACACATTCAAGGAAGATGGATTATCATCTCCCCTTCCTTCTCGTCTCTACATCTTCTTCTTCTTCCTTTTATCAGCGAGGCCATGATCCGAAAACAAGGGATCACAACCCTCCCACTTCACCGCATTTCTACTGATCCGCATGTGGGGTTCGCCTATTTAACCTCAGAAAATATCGGCAGGCCTGCCGATTTTGGATCACTCGGTTACTGAGGCCAATGAAATGCCGATGTCGTCGCATTTGTCTGATCCAGGCGTTTATAGGCCTGCCTTTCCTACATCGCGATGTCTTTGGAACGTGCATTAATATTGCCTTTTTAACAGGGTTCAAATGATCTCTTCTTTGAACGTGGCAATACCAACTGAGCCGGTCACGCTCTATTTTTTGTACGATGGTTTCCTTGATGTGAAAGCTTCCACGGATCTTCTCGTCTCTACAGCTTCTACAGAAATCAATGGAGGATACGCTCAACCTTCTGGCTTGGTGGCGAATATGGAAACGGAGGACGAAGTATAATTTCTTCTATTTTAGCACTGATATGCATCATCACTCCTGAATCTTCAACAGCTACAAAATTGTTGAGTATGTAGGGTTGATAAGGCCACAGAGAGGCCACACAAAGTAATTTGATCTCTTTGAGATCTTTTGTGCTCTCTCCGTAGGGATACTACACGCAAAGCGTCTATTGTGTGTAGTGTGGAAGGGATAATATGAAATGGGTAGGTAAACTCTTTCTCAAAACGTTCAATTCTGGATCGAGCGATGGTGGGACATTCGCACATAACGAGAGAGCAATAGCCAATCAGGAAATCAGTCAGAATATTGAAATTAATAAATAAATAAATATTTGGCGCAACGGCTCTTTAAGTGTCTGGGCCTAGCTTCTCACAACCACCCGTGTTGTGTGCGTTATATTTTTTTTTTTTACACGAAAGGAAGGGACATACAGTTATATAGTGCCGTATCCGAAGAGCAATTTGTTTTGAGAAGTCTTCTCGTGACAACAATACTCTCGGATGTTTGTCTGACGTTCGCGAGAGGTGGGACCGTGAAAAAAACTTTTTGGTGTTTTCTGGGATTCAAACATGGAACCTCACGCGGAGTGGTCCAACACACTAACCACTTGCGTCAAAGAGATCAAAAGAGATAGCTCTTCATGCCGGTCTGGGCATTGAGTACCTGATATGACTAGCAAGAGCCAATTCGGCAATAATGCTGCATGGGTCCCCAAATATGGGCCAGTGCCGTGGAAACAAAAGTATATACGAGTAGAAGAATAATGGAGGCAGCGTACCGAATCAATGATCAAAGTGTAAGTAACGATCTCCGAGCGACGTCCTTTGAGGCTGGGTCAAATGTGACATGTATAGTGCCAATCAACCTAAATACATGCACAAGAAATGCAGAGAAGTATCTCGGCAGCAGAGCAACGGCGACCAGATTCCACCAAAAACAAAAAGTTTACGGAAATGGCAACAGAGATGGCATTGCTCTGAAAAAGGACACTGGACTGGACGCGTAAAATGATGTCCAAAGTCAAAGTGTGGATCAACAAAAAGCATATAGGTTTAAAGTTCTATCTGACGCAGATTCTTACAGGACACGGATGCTTTAGGGCATATCTGCATCTACTGGCACCGAGACTAGGAAAAGTCTCTTCAACCAGAAGATAGTTGGAATGTCGCAGTCAGTGAAATAGTGCCGATCACTATTATGAGAGGAGCGACATCGAATGCAGTGCAGAAGCTTGCAGCTGCAAATACAACCAAACAAATAACATCTCCGATCGAAATTGTTTCTACTAAGAAAGTTTTTGAACATAATGACAAGATGACAGTGAAAGCCGAGATGAGATCAGAACGGATGGTGCACGAGGTGTTAAGGCATACAAAAACTTAGTGGGTTCTACAATCTCAATTGATCAGGATCTGAACAGCGACAGACAACAACGTAAGAAGGCTATGTTAAAGCTGAAGAAAGACATCCTAGCGACCAACAGGAGCAAACGAATAAGCTTTCGTAATGACAAACTAATAATTGATGGCAAATGGTTTGTTTGGAACAAGAACGATTTTCTAGTTTGTGGCCAACAAAGAGCGGAAGAGGTGCTGAAAGGTATTTATGGTGAGCCTTTTAACAATATTAATTTAGAATTTAAGGGTATATTGTCCAAAATAAATGCAAAAAACTTGTAAACGTCTGTAGTAGCAATTTCTCAAACATTTGTAAAAACATTGATAAGGTAAAGTATTTAAAAAAAATATATAATGTTAAGAATAAAAGCATTAGCATACTACACATATACACATATGTGAAGACAAAACTGATCACTATAAGAAGTATTTTCAAGGCTTCAGCACATTCTGGAAACTAGCAATAAAATTTAGTAATTATGGAAGATCTATAGGCGGATGTATGTATGGAGTAAAAAAAAATCTAACCGAGTCAGGAATTCAGCATGTATTTGACAACACAGATGGGATGGATATGATTCAAATAAAGTCAGATGACGAGATACTAACGATTATACCATTGTATATCAGAGGTGCTAATTCGGAAGGCGAGTTTAGTGTGGTAAAAAAGTTTTTTACAGAGAAAATCGTACGCAACCCTGTAGTTATCGGTGATCTGAACGTTGAAATCGGCGAAATGCAGCAGGTAATACAGGATATTCATCGGAACACATTTAAAGCAGGTACATGCATAAGGAAGTCAAGGGATGTAATTATATATACCAAAGGCAAACAATTCATGGAATTCTGTAGAGAATATAGACTAGCGGGTAACAATGGACAAACAAAAGGAAACGAGGCTAGAAATTCCACGTATGTCAGTAACGTTGGAACCTCTGTCAACGACATCAACATCAACAAGAGCTGATTACCCACATAGAAAACTTCTCGGTAGATGAAAAAATATGGTCAGATCGAACATAAAATCGAGCATAGATCACAAAAAAAACTCAATCCGTTACCAAAGCTCAAGTGGAAAGAAAGGAAAAAGGAGTTATATTGCCAAAATCTACACAACAATATATTGAAAGCAAAGCGAGAAAAAGACATTTTTGAACTGAAAGACTTAACAGATATAATAAAGGCCTCAACAAGTACGCTGTGTGATTAAAGCAGTCTTAATACATTACCAAAAAACAAGTGGTTCGAGGCAAAATGTGCCATAGCGAGAAGAAAATCTTTTATCGTGCTAAAGTTACTTAAAAAAACTTCAAGTCCAAGCTATAGAGCTAAATAACTATATAGAGGCAAATAAAAAATATTAAAAGGTATGTGAGGAGAAAAAAGCTGAGTACTACACTTATCTGGAAGAAAAAATAAATCGGATAAAAGACAGCAAAGAATGGTGAAGATCGCGAAGGAGATAAGAAGGCAAACCACGCAAGAGTGTCCTGAAATAACGGCAACCGATTTTAGAATCTACTTTGAGCTGCTATTAAATCCACCGCAGACATCCAAAGACATACACTACGCAGCAATGCTTCGAGAGGATGCGGATCTTGATGCAGCTATATCAATTGTAGAGGTAAGGAGGGTACTGGCAAACGCAAAACTAAACAAAGCCCCGGGTGAAGATGGGATTCCCTATAAATTCCTTAAGAATGCTCCCAATGTGTTCCTGATGGAATTGACGCTGGCATTTAATCATATTGTAACAAAAATCGCCGATCAAGCCGAATACGTTGAAACTTGCGACGGATGATGGAGACAAAAAAACGAGAATTTTTCTGGTTCCCGAGAGGGTGAACTTCCTTTTTTACTCGGATAAATGATTTTACAAAAAAACTAAATTTTCCACAAACAAATCTAGTACAATTTTTGTTTGCTTGAGAACTGCACGTCTCTAGTGATCATTCTCACTGCTGCCAACAAAGAACTCTCTCTTGGACTTCTGTCAACCTCCTTATATATTTGGCTCTCGCTTTCCAGACCAATAACCCAATTTCCAATTCGCCGCTGGAATTCCCCCGTTAAGAACCTGGAATGTTCTTGTACCTTCGAGTTGACAGCTTCGAGATGTTTCTCGGTTGTTTATGTTTCCGTGCCGGTTGTGCGCTCGCGTAACAATATATTTCACAGGGGCCGAGTTGATGAAACCGTCACAACAAGTGTAATTTTTCCAATTTTCGAGAAAGGAGATAGCAAGGTTGCAAGTAATTACAGGAGCATATCGTTCATGAACTGCATTGCGAAAGTAATGAGGGGTATCCTAAATGAACGACTATCTACTTTGGTAGAAAAACAATATTATAGCTGAATACCACCAAGCTGGTTTCAGGAAAATTATTTGACTGTGGTCAACATCTACAACTTAGCTGCAATAGTGACTTACATTTTTTTTTTTTAATTTTTTTTATAGTACAATTAAAGGGTTATTACAAATAATGTTAATGTTAAATACTATATAATAATATTGCAGCTAATTCATTTTTAGTAAATAATTCTATAAAATAATAATAAAAAAAACAAAAATGATATAAGGACATATAAGAGTATGGGAAGCAAGGAACAAGATAAAACAGAGAGGGAGAGAGAAAGACATGAGAACTAGCGCTGACTAGAGAAATATGTCAATATATCATTTTTAAAACTTGTAAAACTTCTAATTTGTTTTATATTTGCTGGCAAGGAATTCCAAAGACGAATGCTATTAACATAGACAAGGCGCGATGAGTTTAGATACTTAAACGAAGGAGCTAGTACATTAAGAGTTCTCCTAGACTGACAGAAATTTAATTCATTATACAGATAATATGGTGACTTTGTATGAATTATCTTATGGAGAAAAAATACAATTTCTTGCGCAAATATACTGCGAGAGAGTGCAACCTAAGATATTTGTTTGAAATGCTGATCTGTGGTCATATCTCCGTAAGCCATAAACATACCGAGTCACATCGTTGAACGCCACACGTAGTTTATGTTCAGAAGCAGAGTCCAATCTTGGATACACAACTTGCGAGTAAGATATTATGGGCAAAAGCAACGTTTTGGCTAAGCGAAGCCTAGTTTCAGTTAGAGTAAAGCTTCTGGACATATATAGTTTCCTCAGTGCTCCATAAATGCGCCCAACAATCAAACCAACGTTTTCATTACCGGACAGAATTGTGCTCACTTTGAAACCCAAGCTGGTCACGGACCTGGATAAGTCGTTTTTAAAAATACAAAAGAGGATGGGGCCCAATATCGAACCCTGGGGTACTCCTGAAAGAAGGTTTCTGGGCTCCGAAATTGTCTCTCCGATCACTACTCTCTGACTTCTGTTTGATAAATATTTTTTTATAAGACGTGCAGCCCTGCTACTGAACCCAAAATAATCAGCAAGTTTTTGACATAAAATATCATGATTTACCCTGTCAAAAGCCTTGGAGAAATCAAGGAGGCACAGAATCGTCAATCTATCTTTATCAAGTTGAGATCTTATATCGTCAACTACATTTACCATCGCAGTGGAACAGCTATGATTAGCTCTGAAGCCAGATTGATTTTCAGATAGAAGATCATTTTCATCAAGATAAAGACAAATTTGCTTTGCAAGTATTTTCTCCAAGACTTATTGGGCGGTAATCACTCGGTAGTGAGGGTGAATCAGTGAATCAATTGCATTTGATTTAAGTGATTTAATAATTTCAACCACATGACTCTCCGTCACCACATTGAACTTGAATGGCTCTTCAGACTCTCTAAGCAAGGCGTTAATTGGCGCATAATTGGGTGTACTTGAGGTGTTGGCTAGAAAGTGATCATTAAGTATATTGGGATTTAAGTGCGCAATTTAACTTTTCCTTTTTGCCTATACCGATATCCCGCAGATTGTACCAAAGCTGTTTCGAGGAGAGTTGTCCATTTAACTTCGATGCGAAGTAATTTCTTTTCGCTAACCGGGTTACTGAGGTAGAGCGATTTCGCGCTTGGCAGTATATTAACCAATTTTCCGAGCTTTGGTTATTTCTCCACTTATGATACTGCTTACGACGTTGCCTTATTGATGCATGTACTTCAGAATTAAACCAAGGATACTTCTTGTTGCGTATATGGACTGTCTTAAGGGGGACCTGCCTCTCGAACAGTCCGTTAATGCATGATTGAATACAACATAGTTTTTCGTCAACATTTGCAGCGCATTTGCAGTCGTCCCAGGGCAAGCAACTCGCGTCAAGACAGAGTGAACTGACATTTACAGACTTATAATCTCTGTACTCAAAAGTAAGAGGTACTGTCGAGTGGGAAAAGTCAATATCATATGTGCAGAAAATGAGGTCATGATCTGAGAGCCCATCAAGAGATAGTTGATCTTGAAGGAGTACATTAGAAGGGTTCTATATAATTTAGAGATCGAGCAGACTTGAAGGATCATTTGGGGCATAACGAGTAGGATATATGCTGTTCACTACTACTAGTCCAGTTGCGGAAACTGCATTAAGTAATTGAGATGGCAATGAATCAGTTTTCAGCAAGTTGACGTTAAGATCTCCACAAACTATGATATGCTCATAAATAGGCGAGAACTGCGCGAACGCATAAAAAAAAGGAACAAGAGAAAAGCTCTTGCGCGGGTTATATACACATGCCACAATACACTTTACACTCCCATCGAATACTTCCACAGTTAAATATTCAACGCCAGTGTCTAAAGATTTATCTATGATTTTGCATTTAAGAGTCGATCTACAATAAATGGCAACACCTTCACCCCAGGTGCTTGTGAGTCTATCATTGCGATGTAGCGTATAGTTCGGGATGTCTTATAGATGGTTAGAAATATCAGGCATGAACCCATTTTCACTAACGCAAATAATATTTAACTCTACTCCAACGAGAACATTTCTGATAAAATCCAACTTTGAGGTATTAAAACTTCTAGCGTTAAAGTGGCATATTTATTAAAGCTTCTAGCTTTAAAATGGCATATTTTTAGGCCAGGATGTAAGTTCGATAGAATTTTCATCATTGTATGCACCGATCCCTTGCCAATAGCATTAGCATGTGCTGAATTCTGTGTAGCTATCATAAATCACATAAATAATATAGAAGAAACAGATAAATCACAAATGAAAAGACTAACAAATAAGATAGAACACTCAAAATCAGCACTATACAGTAAAAGGAAACCGAAAAATAGAGTATTAGAATTCATTCAAATTCATTAGAATTTTGAATTTTACAAACATAATTTTAACAATTATAGTTACTGGATAAACTGAGTTTTTAATTAGAAACAAAAAATAATAAGATAAAAATAGAAAAAAACTGTCAATGAATTAAGAAATAATAATAACAAAATTGCGGTTTGAGAAACACCTGGAGTTTGGGGAGCTTAGCAATTCTGCGGCGAATGTTGATCATCTTTTTTTGACAGTTGCACTTGGACGATGTCATTCAGCTGATCCTCACTGTCAATACTCACGGCAACAGACTCTTTTCGGATTTTAACATAAACGATGCCTGTCACGGTAAACACGGAGTAGAATTGTTTTCGTCGTTTAAGTTGCAGTGCTTTTCTTAGTATACCTCGATTTCGTACAGTAAGGCACTCGTGCATAAATATCGGTTGATTTGAATGAAAGCCGATGTCAGATTGGCAAAAATTTCGTGAGTGCGTCTTCCTTAAATCAGCGAGCGCTTTCATTATTGCGAATTTGTCGTGAGTGGAAAAAATTTCACTATGATGACGGCATCATTTCTCTGCTTAACACGGAATATTCTGCTGATAGTGGGAGGTTGTTTACAATTTAATGCAAGGCAGAGTCTATTAAAGGTGCTTTTAAGATTTTCATCTGTAGAAAATGGGATACCGACAAGCACCGCATTGGTGGCAATATTTTTCATGTGAAGTTCCTCAACTTGTGTTCTTAGTTGGGACAGTTCGTCGATCCCATTATGCTCAGGGTGGATCAGCTGCTCCAGCTTTTGTTGTAGCTGTTGTTTTAGATTTGCAACTTCCATTTGCAAGCAGCTGAAATTTCCTGAGCAGTCTTCCAAAGCAGAGATTCGGTGTTTTAAAACATTTACTTCACTGTCAATTGCATCGAGTTTTTCGTTGATGGTGTTTTCAATGGTGGTGATTCGTGTCGACAAATTTTCTTCCATAGCAATCAGACGGCTCATGATAAGGTTTCCTTACTTTTCGATTTGCGTTGATAGGGAAGTTAGTTTACCTGTTTTGTTGTCTGACGTCACAGATGCAGGAGAAGGTGAATGAACTCTTATCGAAGACGACAGTTGGTTGGCGGATGATGATGAAGGTGAAGCTGTGTTTTGGACCAACTGTTTCATGAGGTTTGTTTGTAGGCGTGTGACCTTGTCGTGTGTTTTAAGATTCGGCATTGTGTAGGTTGAGTGAGTATTAAAAGCTCTTGATACAAGGCCGTGGGATCACAAGGAAATAAAAAATCAAATGATTTACTTATTGTAGATAAAACTTATTTCGCGCACTTTCTCACAAAAAGAAACGCCAGCAATGTCAATAATGGGGATATGGGGGATAACAACTAAAATGGTCAGATTGCTGGAGAATATGTATGAGAGCACTAAGTCGTCAGTATGGACAGGAGAAGAGTTGTCACAAGACTTCGATACAATCTCTGGTGTTAAACAAGGTTGTCTCTTATCACCTTTACTTTTCTCTCTATATATAAATGACTTGCATGAATACTTAGGAGGCGGCCTACATATAGATGAGCTAAACATAAGATTTGCTTCTCTATGCAGATGACATTGTCATTCTGGCCGACAGTATCCGAGTCCTGCAAAGAATGATAAACAACTTAGAAGAGTACTGCAGGGTGTGGAATTTAGAGGTAAATTTAAATAAATCCCAAATAATGGTTTTTAAAAATGGAGGCAAAAAAACTAACCAAAAAAGTGGTTTTCAAATTATTGCTATCTACGCATGACACTGACCCCAAAAATAATTTTCACAAAACACATTGAGAAGAGGAACTTTTCGGCAAAAAACAGTAAAACAGTAAAACGCCACATGCAACAACTTCCTTAATAAAAGAAATGTTTTTCTGCGATCAAAGTGATATTTATTTCAAGCAGTGTGCAGAGCTGTGCAATCGTATGGAGCGCAAGAATGGGGTCACACGCTTTTTGATGAAGTGGACAAACTGCAGAGGTACTTTCCTAAAAGGATCATGAGGTTACCCGTTTTCACACCCAACTACTCACTTATGCTAGAGAGTGGTATGGAAGACGGACATATATATACGCCTGACTTGCACCTGAGGTACATAGGGCGTACACTTTTCGAGTATTGGAATAACCGTTTGTCAAATCGGTTGATCTTAAAGTTACTGCAAAAAGATTTGTTTTGGGTTTCAAATTTGAACAAGCTAGGTCAAGATTCCCACCTCAGCTGGCGAAATGGAAACATAACACAAATGGAATGGGGCAAAAAAAAAGAATATAACTATTCCACAATGTTAAGCAAAGTAACCACCGGAAACGAATACAAAGAGCGAAGGAAACTAGCAGGTTTTACAAAAATCTCGATTTTGCAAAGGATAGTATATACTTTATCGAGGGCAATAAACCAAATAAAATAATGTGTATCTTCAAGGCTCGATGTGTCTTGATAGAACTTAATGAAACAACTTTTAAAACAAGCAGATCAAAAAAGTGTTCATTATGTAATCTGAACGAAATTGAAAACATACAACATTTCATAGGTAGATGCCCTATTCCTAAGGAAATCAGATACAAATATTTTGAGAAATAGTGGTGGAAAAAGCAACTGCGAGTAACGAAGTACAGCTTCCGAGTTAGCCAGCTCCGCAAAGTAATACCTAATGGCAGTCTCGTGGGGAGAGTGGTTAAAGTGGTTATTTCGGTTTGCGAGTCATACATGCTAGTAGCATGGGTTACTAGTATCTGTAGAAGATTACGCATCCATTGGCGAACCCAAAAAAAATTATTCAATCAATCAAGGAAGCTACTAGTATCTTGTCGTATATAAGAGGCTTAATTGGAATTTACACATTAAATCAATCACAGAGCCCACAACTAGAGCCATATGACCTAATGGGTATATTTTTGGTAGACCCATTAGTCGGAACCATTTTCGTCTTATTTTCTTTCTCTTATTTTCTTTGTAAAACACAGTTATTTTGTCCTTTATTGTAAAAACTTGATGAGAAGTTTTGGCGGCCAACCTCTTGTCGCGCTCCTCGGAAATGCTCAACTTAACATCCTTCCCCTTTGGCAGCGAGATGTATGGCTTATTACCCTTGCCGATGATGAAAACGTTTGACAATCTGGTTGCAAACACATGCCCCTGAGTATCCTTGACGTGAACAATATCGAAGGAACCTGGATGTCTCTCGTGGTTGATGACGGTACCAACACGACCCAAATTTCTACCTCCAGTGATCATGCACCAGTTTGCCTGAATAAAATTTGTAGTCGGTGATCTTGCTGGTAGCGATATCCACAGTATCGTTGGCCTTCATTTATGGATCAGGGTAGCGAATAGTTCTACCATCGTGTGTAACGAGGAATGGAACTCCTTTGGTACCCAACTGAGTCTTGCGGACCTTGCACAGCTTGTACTTTGCTTCCTCGGCAAGGATGCGGTGGATAGTGAAACGTCCCTTGACATCATAGACCAAACGAAAGTATTCTCCGGTCTTCACAATAGTGATTACATCCATGAATCCAGCCGGGAGTGTAGGGTCGGTGCAATGTACGCACCGTCGACTTTGATAAGACGCTGCATGATGATTTTGGTGACTTCAGCCACAGTCAGGGCATACCTTAGACGATTTCTCAAGAAAATCATCAAGGGACGTGACTCCCTCAGCTTGTGTGTGCCGATTGAAGGTCGAGGGGCAAAGACTCTTCCAATTTTGTCCAACATCCAAGCTTTTGGCTTGTTACCAAACGCTTCAAACGTTTTTTAGGTCCTCGCGCCATCTTGAAAGACAAGATAGCGCTCGTGTGCGGTTATAATTGGGTGGCTGAAAGTAATCCACTAGACCAGGGTTCTGAAGCTAGAGAACGTACAAGGAATTGCCGGCCTTGGAATCACTGATAATGTAAGAGTCCTTTAATAATTGAGGAAAAACGCCTTGGAAGACTGAAAGTTGAAGAAGTGCAATGAGGGCCTGTATCAGACGATTCACGATGCAAACGATTCTAGAAGTAGAAACAATCAAAGTCAGATTCAAGAACGTGGTCAGCGAATGATTGGCCGGAGCTAAGGAAGGCGGACGAAAGATGATTAGTCTCATAGCCTGTGGAACTATAGGCATCGGACGAAAAGATGAGGTCAAGTTGCCTATTCAAGTTGTTTCGGATGCCACATACTTAGAATAGACCAGAGTCAGAGAGACAATCAGTTATAATAGTATGATTTCCTTCCTTTATTAAAAGCATAATGATAGTTATTAAAAATACATTGCAAATAAGGTGGATCAGTAGGAAGATCTTCTCTGTGAATGGCCAATATGACATTTGTTTTTGTGATACCATCGATGCAAACGCAGTCGGGTTTATTATTGAGGTAAATAAGATATAGTAGGACATTATTACATATATAAATTCAGAGGTCCTCTAACCGAGATAGAGTAAAGCGACTTTGGATTTAGTCAGCGAAACGCATCGTGAGTTTTATAATAGAGAGGAGGACGGGGTCGAGAAAAGGGAAGTCAAGCAGTACTCAAAGCGATGTCCTCACATTCAATTAATTCCAAACTAGTTACGTGCTGCACCAATCTCTTGTAATCCATCGCAAGACACAATAAAGTAAAACTGAGCTGACTGCCCGGTCGGTAGATTATTAAAGATTAAATGATGAACTGGATATGTCGGGATCAGCAACACCATTCGGAAGTCCACCACCTTTTTGTGGCCACTGTGGGCCAATTTAAGAACATCGCCTCTGTTCTGTCCCTTTACAGACCACGTGCAGCCGGACAGTTAACAGAGGCCCTGGAAAAGCAGATATAACCGCCATCCCAGTATTGCTTTAGGGCGCTGAAACATGGACTTTATTGAAAGGGGATGAAGACATTCTTGGTCGCTTCGAGAGAAAAATTCTTCGTAAGATATTCGGTCCCGTTTGCGTCGACGGGTTTTGGAGGAGGCGATTCAATTACGAACTATACGAGCTGTAGAGCTATTAATGCAACTGAGACTTAAGACAAGCTCAGGACATTGGAATAGAGATGGTGGACCCTTAATGGGTCAACGGCAGCGCTCATACTCCCGTAGTGGACTTACTGGCACCGGTGTACCCGGCCCCTCGTCGTAGGAGAATAATTAACGAACTGGCCCTCCAGGTTGGGGGTGGTGCCGTCGGGGTAAATTCCCTACCACGTAAAAAATCCATGGTTCCGAAACAACCAAAAGGATCGGATAAGGATGACTCAACTAATGACGACCCCAGCAAACGAAATAAGGACAACGGCCTTCGGATCTGTTGGTGGAATTTTCTGTCCCTTTACAGACCACGTGCAGCCGAACAACTAGCAGAGGCCCTAGACTGCTATAAAGCAGATATTACCGCCATCCAGGAAGTGCGATGGGATGGGCCGGGCAAAAAGAGGATGAAAAACTGTGACATCTACTACGGTGATTGCTACAGAGGCAACAGGCAACGCTTATTCGGATGCGGATTTGTCATACGCGGTAGACTTAGGCAAGAAGTCTTAAGCTTCCGACACGTTAGCGAGCGTATCATGACTATCCGGATCAAGGCTAAATTTGCTAACATAAGCCTAATATGTGTTCATGCCCCCATAGAAGAAAAATACTCTGCCACCAAAGATTGTTTCTACGAGCTCCTCGACAAAACATATGAGCAATGTCCCAAATACGACGTTAAAATCGTATTGGGTGATTTTAACGCCGAAATACGAAAGGAGGACGTCTCTGGTAGGGCAGTCGGTGCTGAGAATATGGAAAAACTACTTCTGCAGACTGTATAACGGCGACGAAGACCAACATCCCGCTGCCAGGCAGAATGAACCATTCAACATAGACGATGATAGTCAAAATTTCCGTCCACCTGACCAAAACGAAGTGAAGATAGCAATATCCAAGCTAAATTCCAACAAGGCTGCTGGACCCGACGGCTTACCGGCCGAACTTTTCAAGGCAGCTGGGGATGAATTGGTAGAGTGCATACACCAACTCATCTTTAAGATTTGGTCAGACGAGTGTGTACCTGATGAATTGAATCTCTGTATTGTTTACCCGATCCACAAGAAAGGAGACCCCCTCAACTGCGTCAATTATAGAGTCATCAGTCTGCTCAACATCGCATACAAGATCTTTTCTGCGATATTGTCTGAACGCCTGAAACCTTTTATCAACACCCTGATTGGCCCCTATCAGTGCAGTTTCAGGCCAGAAAAGTCCACCATCGATCAAATTTTCGCACTTCGACAGATCCTGGAGAAAATTCAAGAAGTCCAAATCGATACTCATCATCTCTTTATCGATTTCAATGCTGCCTATGTCAGTTTTGACATCCCTGCCAAACTTGTTCGTCTCTGCAGGCTGACGATGGGGAATGCTCGTTGCTTCATCAAGGTCGGTAATGACCTCACCTAGACCTTCGATGTCAAAAAGGTTTTAGGCAAGGTTACGCGCTGGCATGCGACTTCTTTAATATTCTACTTGAACGGGTTGTGCGGAACTTACAAGCCAACACCAGAGGCACAATCTAGCAAAAGCTCCTACAACTGCTTTTATACGCCAATGATATTCGCATAATTGGAAGAACCCAGCGGGCTGTCACCGATGCGTTTGAAAGCATTGAGGCGGAAGCGATCAAAATGGGTTAAGCGATAAACGAGGGCAAAACCAAGTATATGCTGTCAACAAAAGGGGACAACTAACAGCGATAAATTGGACAGAACATCACAGTGGGCAGCTCGAGGTAGTAAGGGAGTTTGTCTACCTTGGCTTTGCTATAAACTCTAAGAACAAGATCAGCGCAGAAATCAAGCGAAGAATAACTCTTGCCAATCGCTGCTTTTTGGCCTTATAAGGCAATTCGAAAGTAAAGCCCTAACTCGAACAACTAAGGAGACTCTGTATAAGATCTGATCATCCCAGTCCTACTCTACGGCGCTGAAACATAGAGATGGGATTGGTCGTTTCGAGAGAAAAATTCTTCGTAAGATATTCGGTCCCGTTTGCGTTGACGGGTTTTGGAGGAGAAGATTCAATAACGAACTATACGAGTTGTACAGCTGTTAATGCAACTGAGACTTAAGACAGCATAATTAAGGCATCTTGCAAAAGAATATGGCACTTCATAGTACATGAATTATCATATTGCAATACAACTCCTTTATCAGCGTCAACGGGCGCTGCGAAGTGCCCCCATCATTCATGTTTTACTTAACTGGTAAGAATGCATTGATCTTACCAAAAACGAGAAAAGGCAGTCGTGCTTATTGCTTAAAGCTATCAGTTATGGTAATTATTACACTATCATAGACTGAAATGAATTTATTATAACGCCTTCTGCTGTTCATTCCAATTTGATTCCCCCGAAGCTGTTCTGGCCTAATCCAATGTTAGAAGCATTGGACGGCTATTTGAAATCACGATAAAATCATTCCAGCAACCGAAATAAGCTCCCACCCCCACCAACATGTGAGCGCGCATAGGAACCTTGAATTCTGCCCGAGATAATCAAAACATATTCCCATAAAATGATTTCATAAATTGCGACATTAAGGACTTAATTACGTTTACAAATTTGCTCCGCGTCAGAGATAATCTCCACAACGGCATATCTCCATAATAAAACACTTTATGCGCACAATAAAAACTCCAAGTACCATGCAGGATGGCATTAAATAAATTAGGCCTAAGTTTTTGAACACACACACACAGACGCACTTACCCTCGCGCGACTCTAACAAGAGGCAACATGCATAGAGGGAGTCCTTTCACGACAAATTAGAACCACCAGAGATGAGAAAGCGCGCGCTGATCAAAGAAAACAGCTTTGCAATCGCACACACACCACTAAACCATAAAACTCGCCACTTATCCTTTCATTTTGTATTTTATAAACGACTTCATTTGCAATTGCTCGCCACTTGCCAGGACATTCCGACACGCATTCACACTCACAAACGCAGTGGAATGGGGAGCACCATTGCAGGGCAGCTCATCGCAAAGTTATGAATTGCCACTTGCATGTGTGTATGTTTGTCCTTTATTGTTATGTTTATTATGATTTCTTTTATTCTCCCTTGATGATTGCTATCTTGCAAGATACTCTGGTAGGAGAGCGTCCTGGTGCTGGTTTTTTTGAGGTGAAGGAAGAGAATCAGAAGGATGCTGTGCAGTAAAGACACCGCATTCAAAACCGCTATAAGTATAAATCTCTCATTTAAACGAAACATATTTCCTTGTGGAATACATTTGTGGTTATGTACAATTTCAAGGATCTCAGGACGTGGGGAGCGGGTGAATGGAGGGGGTCCTATGTGCGTTGTGTGAACTAAATTAATGTCATTCACTCGTCGTGCTTTGTGTATGGGGCGGGCGGACGAGCGACATTTATATTTCAAGTAGTATGTGGGGTTGTATTGCGGTGTTGCTGTTGCAAGTCGTATCAGAAAATTAAATAACAATAAGCAGGGACACTCGATTTGTTATATTTACACACGCACACACACTGGTGTTGGGGAGGGGGATTATGTAGTGCGCGTATGGTGGTACGCGTTGTGCATTTATCTTCACTACTTTTTGACAAGGACAATTGTTACGTTTCGTTTCTTGTGATGAAACAAGGATAATGACTAAAAGGAGGTGAGGTAAAAGTGGGGCCTCCCTAAATGGGCGGTGAGGATAATGGAAGATGTGGAGAACTCAAGTGGATAGACACTTACACTCGCTTTTTGGAGCACATTCAAATAAGGAACCTCTTTAATGGAGAGGGCTGGGGGGCTGGCGTTCTTAGGTAAGGGGAAGTGTGGCTGTCTATACAATGGTACAGACACACTTAGAACAGTAGAGGTCTATTGTGTGCCATGGATTTCTATTTGGCTACCCAACGACTACTTACACCAACCGGAGCTCTTAATAAAGCGAAGGATACTATTGACGCCTGAGGTCGACAGTTCGCCGAAGTTGTCAAAGAAAGGAGCCCCTAGATGGAGCAATCTTCTTTGGAACCGAGCCGGACATGCACGTAGGAGGTGAATGTTGGTTACCTCCTCCTCCTTGCCTTTACAGTTCATGCAGAGATGTCCTTTTAGCATGTTGGCCTATCTGACAGTGTTCAGTAAGGACACCGATAACGTAGCTGATCTGAGATCGCTTTAGCGTAGCCAGCTCGGCATTACGTTTCTAATCCAGCATGGGCCAGATCTGGCTCAAAATATGACACGTTGAGCCATTTTACCTTCTATGGCTTCGCCATGTGACCACTTTTACCACACCGTAAGCAATGGTTTGACCAGTCACTTGAGCTTTTGCAAGCTTTAGCTATGTGCCCGAATTCCATGCACCATTCCATTTGTAGCACTTAGTTGGGTTTAGCTTCTCGCGTATTCGGCACACAACCCATCCTATACGTACTTTGCCTATTTCGATGAGCTGCTTGGCTGCTTCTGCAGGCTTTGTAGGCTTTCCTAAGTGGCTTAATTTTCAGTGCTTTCATGACACTGGTATTTGACAGGTTCTCTGTTAACGCATTAAACACATTCGTAGTGAACTCATCAAGATCTTCTACCTCAATCAGTGTCTTGTGTATTAGGATTTTCACCTCCGCTTGTTCTACGACAGGCACTTCGGGGCATCCCTCAAGGGTGAGTCCTTTGTCCGTTGCTCTGGAAGTTGGTTGCCATGAAGCTTTTCTTAAAATTGAAAGAACTGGATGCAAAGTTATTGCTTATGCAGATCCTATCCATCGCATGCATCGCTATCTTAATATCAGGAATATTTTAACTAGAAAACACAAACTTCCTGATTTCACTTACCTCCCCATTCATTCGTATTGTACGTTTTATATATTTCGCACAAAATGAAAGGGCCTACAGTTTTATGCTATATCGAAGTGTGATTTCATTTTTTGAGAAGCTTTCTCATAACGACAATGGTTGGTTGGTTTGTTGGTTTAGGATCGGCCCTCGATGAGGATGTACTTAGACCAGAGAGTAGGTCCATTGTACTACCGATGTGTAAGGCGGGTGGGTCACCCTCTTACCCTTGGAACCATTTGCTTCGTTGAATGAAGGCGTGAATTTTAGCCGTGCAGCCGTTGCCGAGATCATTAAGATCATTGTAGGAGTATTCAGGACAGAGGCACAGGAGATGACTGGTGGTCTCTTCTTCCTCTTCATCTCTGCAGCTTCTGCAGAAGTCATTATGAGGGATACCTAATCTTTGGGCATGTCTTCCTATGAGGCAGTGTCCAGTGAGGACATTTGTTATTTTTGAGAGGGTTCCTCTCTTGTGCTTCAAGAGTCCGATGGACCTGGATTTATTGAGTATCGGCCAGAGCTGTCTGGCGGTATAATATTGGTCTAGATGTTACCATCGGTGATTAGCTACTTTCTCGGCGTCAATTTGAATAAGGTACTTAACATAAGACGCTGGCGCTTCGATGTCGGTGCTAGTTCGTCGGCTGCACAATTCCCCGGTATGTCACAGTGACTTGGTACCCAGCAAAGGGTGAGGTTGTACTGACCAGCTATCTCGTTAAGAGATATTCGACAATCTTTCACCGCCCTAATCTAAAATGATGGCTGCCTGACTGTCGACGTAAATAACAATATCAGGTGTTGATAGTGTGCTAGCCGCTAGCCAGTCAGCGACTTTGCGAACTGCGGCTTGAAAAACGCTGCAGTGGTCTGGAAGGTTAAAGGAGAAGTGTATGTCCAGTTCTCCTGAGATAATTCCGGCACCGACTCCGTCTTTGGTTTTGGACCCGTCCGTAAAAATTGACAGCGATTCGTTGCAAAGGACATTGCGTTGCGTCCACTCACTTCTATCCGGTATCGAGTGCATGTAGCCCTTGTTAAAATCATATTCAGTGGGCGGATGGTCAGTGGAATTGGGAAGATGACGGTGCATCGAAAGTATATTGGCGTGTCTCGTGTGTTGCTCCTTCCACTGCTTGGAGCTTCTCAGTCTTATTGCCGAGCTGACAGCCAATTGTTTACTGATGATGTCAATTGGAAGCAGGTGGAGCGCTGTGGGAGGAGTTCTCAGATAGTAACGACAATACATTCGGATGTTTGTCAGGCGCTTGTGAGAGGTGGGACCGTGAAAAAATTGTCATCACAGGCGAAACGTTTGGCAACTCAGGAATACTGCGCGGTAGTGATGTTGTAGATAAAAAATGCGTTCAACTCGGCAGACCGGTCGTTTATAAGGAGAACATTAATCAGAATGCGCACACCTTACTACCTGAGAAAGTTTGTGGCAAACTATCTGACTAATAGAAAGCTAAGGTATGAAACCGACGAGGGCTGTAAATACTACAACGTGTCTGCGGAACATCATGTACGATGGAGTTCTGCCACAAACTCTGCCGCAAGGGGTAAAAATGATTGAATTCGCTGATGACATCTTTGTGGTTGCCACTGCGAAATATACCCACCAGATAGAGACAGTCACAAATGAAGCAATATGCCGCATTAATAATTGGTTAGTGACAGCTGGTCTGGAACTGCCTGAACATAAAATGGAGGATGTCCTTGTAACCAGTCAAAAAGTTCCAGAATATGTCAACATTCAAGTTGGAACTAACACAATAAAGTCCGAATACGACGTAAAATACCTCGGTGTGATGCCAGACAACCGGCTGAACTTTAAGAGTCATGTATTGTAGAATCCATGAGTAAAAAAGCCTCAGAAATCCAGACTGTGCTCTGCAGGAACCTCCAACTATCGGGGGACCCGGTTACGCCAGGAGAATTTCACTCTCAAGAGTAGAATGCCTGGTCCTCCTTTATGCGTATGGGCGAAGTCATTGACAAATAGCCGATACGAAACTTTGTGCTCTATACAACCATCAGTGAATCTAAAACAATCTCGAATGAAGCAGCATTTGTCATAGCCGTTGACGATGCTCCCCATCGTCATTCTCGCAGATGAGATGCTGCGAATCTATATAAAGAGACACCCCCTTCCGCAAGATGCGGCTGCAGCGAGAACAATGAAAGGAGAAGAAAGATCAACATCACTAGCCAGCTGGCAGAACAGATAGGACAGTGCGACAAAAGGTAGATGGACTTACAAACTTATACCAATAATCGATATTTTGACAAGTCGCGAACACGGAGACCGTTATTATAACATTACACAGTTCTTATCCGGTCATGGAGGATATCGCAAGTACTTGTACAGATTTGGACACGATACCTCATCGCTTTGCCCTGAATGTCCAGAAGAAGAAGAAACAACGGAGCACGCAATATTCCACTGCAGACGGTTCTCACATTGGAGAACAGCATTGCATAGCCCATAGTCTATAATCGATCACATGCTTCTATCAGAAGAGAGTTGGACAGAGATTGGCGCATGTGTGTAAATTTAACAGCGAAAAATCGAGAAAAGTCGCAAAGCAGCAAAAGAAGAAGAACCAGCAAAAGCTCATGCAAGATATGCTAACCAGCTTCGCAAATTAATACCTAACGGCAGTTCCACGAGGAGAGTGATAGAAGTGTACAGGGTGTGAATAGTACGTAGGCGCACTCCTGGCATCGATTGTTCGGATTTGCGAATCGTACATGCTAGCAGCCCGTGCTACTAGTATCTTTAGAACAATCCTGACACAAAAAAAAAAATAAAAATATACTGGGACCCTTCCTGGCGTGAGTGGAGGAGTGATTGTTATGTTACTTAACTGAGTTCGAAAACTGACGGAATATTTGCCTGCATTGAAATTATAGGAAAACTTATTCTCGAACGAATTTAGTAACGAATTCGAAGTGGTGTCTGGCAAGGCTATATATTGTCACCATTACAGTTTCAGGTGATTAACAGCATGACGCGCTTCCCCGAGCTTTCTTGGCGAACGTGAAAGGTTTTTAGATCAGCTTTGCGAAAACTAATATTCCTAGCCTGAATAAGACTTCAACATCACAAGTAACCACTGCTGGAGTAGAGTAGAGATCGGGATAGATTAAAACTTCTGATACCTTCGGAGTATTGTTTCGGTCGATGGTGGCACAGAATCGGATGTATTCATCCGAATTCGAAAAGTCGGCACTACTTTTGGTATGCTTTCTGAGACGTGGAGGAAAAGTGTCATGGGCTTGAATACCAAGTTGCGACTACTCCGTTTGGATGGGCCGGACAAAAAGAGGATGAAAAACTGTGACATCTACTACGGTGATTGCTACAGAGGCAACAGGCAACGCTTATTCGGATGCGGTTTTGGCAAACGCGGCTGACTTAGGCAAGAAGTCTTAAGCTTCCGACACGTAAGCGAGCGTATTATGACTATCCGGATCAAGGCTTAATTCGCTAACAAAAGCCTAATATGTGTTCATGCCCCCACGGAAGAAAAGGACCCTGCCACCAAAGAGTGTTTCTACGAGCTCCCCGACAAAACATATGAGCAATGTCCTAAATCGTATTTGGCGATTTTAACGCCAAAATAGGAAAGGAGGACGTCTTTGGTAGGACAGTCGGTAAGCATAGCCTACACGACACCACGTCTGATAACGGACTAAGGCTAATTGATTTTGCTGTGCAGCGAGTACATGGTTTCCTCATCTCAATATTCATAAGCAGACATGGCGGTCCAATGATCATGTAACGATCAACCAAATTGATTATATTGCGATCAACGCAAGGCATGCCTCCAGTATTCTGGATGTCCGGACCTTCCGAGCGGCCAGCATGGACGCGGATCATTACCTTGTTGATATCCCAATCTGAGCAACAAAGAAGAATCGTTGTGAGAAAATTTAACGTCGACACGCTACGATCGCAAGAGACCGCCAGACTCTTCACTGAACGCGAATCCCGAAATCTCTCAATCACCCCTATGCCGGCAGCATCAAGTGCCGAAGACCAGTGGCAACGCTGCCAACATGCCATCAGAAGCGCCGCGACTGATGTGCTGGGTCTCGCTTGCCCACCACCGCGAAACTCCTGGTTTGACAAAGAATGCCGACGAATGCATGCAGTAAAACAAGAGCCATACAAAGCGGCGCTGCAAAGAAAGACGAGAGCTGCTCGTGAGCTCTACGAGCAAAAGATACGGGAAGAATATCGGCTTCTCCAAAAGAAGAAGAAAGAGTATGAGAAGCGCGCGAAGTTTTATCAAAATGTAAAAAGAACGTGTCAGAGAAGAAATACCCGTACAGAATTCTGTAGAGATGAAAATGGAAACCTCGTAGTAGAATCACAGTCGGTGCTGAGAATATGGAAAAACTACTTCTGCAGACTGTATAAAGATAACCAAGATCAACATCCCGCTGTCAGAAAGAATGATCCATTCAACATAGGCGATGATTATGTAGTCAATATTTCCGTCCACCTGACCAAAACGAAGTGAGGATAGCAATATTCAAGCTGAAATCCATCAAAGCTGCTGGACCTGACGGCTTACTGGCCGAAATTTTTAAGGCAGCTGGGGATGAATTGGTAGAGTGCATGCACCAACTCATCTCTAAGATTTTGTCAGACGAGTGTATGCCTGATGAATGGAACCTCAGCATCGTTTGCCCGATCCACAAAAAAGGAGACCCCCTCAACTGCGCCAATTATAGAGTCATCAGTCTCCTCAACATCGCATACAGGATCTTTTCTGCGATATTGTGTGAACGCCTGAAACCTTTTATCAACAGAATGATTGGCCCCTATCAGTGCGGTTTCAGGCCAGGAAAGTCCACCATCGATCAAATCTTCACACTTCGGTAGATCCTGGAGAAAACCCAAGAATTCCAAATCAATACTCACCATCTATTTATCGATTTCAAGGCCCGCCCATGAAGGCATCTATAGAGAAGAGCTTAATAGAGCCATGTCTAGTTTTGATATTCCTGGCAAACTTGTCCGTCTGTGCAGGCTGACGATGGAGAACGCTCGCTGCTCCATCAAGGTCGGTAATGACCTCGCCGAGACCTTTGATGTCAAAAAAGGTTTTAGACAAGGTGACGCGCTGTCATGTGACTTCCTTAATATTGTACTTGAACGGATTGTGCGGAATTCAAAAGCCAACACCGGAGGCACAATCTATTACAAGTCTGTACAACTGCTTGCATACGCCGACGATATTGACATTATTGGCAGAGCTCAGCGGGCTGTCACCGATGCGTTTGCAAGCATTGAGGCGAAGGCGGCCAAAATGGGTTTAGCCATAAACGAGGGAAAAACCCAGTATATGCTGTCAACAAGAAGGGAAAGCCAACGCCGACGAATTGGACAAAACGTTACAGTGGGCAATTATAGCTTAGAGGTAGTAAGGGACTTTGTCTATCTTGGCTCTGCTATAAATTCTACAAACAAGATCAGCGCAGAAATCAAGCGAAGAATAACTCTTGCCAATCCCTGTTTTTTTTTGGGTTTATAAGGCAATTCAACAGTAAAGCCCTATCTCGAACAACTAAGGAGACTCTGTCATAGTCCTGCTTTACGGCACTGAAACATGGACTTTATTAAAAGAGGATGAAGATATCCTTGGTCGCTTCGAGAGAAAAAATTCTTCGTAAGATATTCGGGTTCGTTTGTGTTGACGGATTTTGGAGGAGAAGATTGACTAACGAACTATACGAGCTGTACAGCAACATCGACCTAGTCAAAAAACTGTGTATTGGACGTCTGAGATGGACACCAATGCGTCTTCGAATCTAACACCGAGTGACGACGCAGTAGAGGGAATCATCGCCCTGGGTGGCGCGCACAAGTTCAAAGGGACCTCGACCAACTTGGAGTGCGTAACTGGAGGCAATTAGCTAAAGACCGAGCTGTAGCGCCACCTAAGTAAAGTAAGTAAGACTATTCCGTTTAAATGCGGAGTCAACGGGCTAGAAAGCTAGAAACCTATATGTAGATGCTATAGTATCACATTCTCCGCAAAGGCTACAACTGCGTAGCCAATTAGGCTGTGCATCAAGACGATGTCTGCCCCGTTCTTCGATTTACGATCTATGCCGCTATTTCTCCTCCAGCATATTCTATTAGACATGAGTGGTTATAGTGCTTGCTTTTAAGTTTGTCTAACAGAGATCAGACTTCATTTTAAGCTTTGTTAGATGAATTGAAGGATTTCTCAAAATGAGTTTGACCTCTTTTTGCTCGAATATTTCTCCAGCTTGAGTGATACTTTTGTGACTACTGTATGGATTTATTAGGCTCCAAATTCGTTACCCTCTTTCTCTCTTATATCCTGTATCCCCTTGTGGGTCCTAGGGCCTCTACTATGCCTACGCACCATCGTGTACGGTTTCTGGCAATGTGTCTCAGCTCTCCTCAACATTTCCCCAACTGCCGTGCCTCCTTTTCGACTGTTCTCTGCCATGTTCTCTTCGGACCGCCAGGTCTTCTGCCATCCTGAGTTAAAGGGTTCCATTCCATAGCATGGTTCGCTATGGAACTGTCACCCTTTCGGAACGTGTGACCAATCCACTGCCACTTCCGTCGTTGGATGGTTGTGCCTATTAGTTCCTGACCGTTTTCTCGTAAAGGTGTTCGTGAGAGATACGATTGGGCCAGAAAATCCTTAAGATATTAAGCAGGCACCTATTAACGAACGTGTGCAACTTTCTGCTGATAAGAGTCGTCACTCTCCACATACTGCATAGGTACATATAACAGCACTGATTCAACATTGGAGCAGAACAGTCTTAGCTTGGTGTTCAAACTGAACAAATTCGTTACCCGGGCTAATTGGAAGTCCTTAAAAATGTAAGGTCCAATCAAAACAAACTTCATACAGTACCTTTGGGAAATACGCATTCAAATCAAAACTTCACAGACTGTAATGCCCTTTATTCTGAATCGCACCATGGGTACCTCAGCATACATTGCGCCTCGTCCAGTTTAACGCACCTGTCTTCACTTAATATCCCACTCTAAATTAAATTGATAGTCAATAAAACAAATCATCGTTAAGGGGCCTCAGTTACCTTCTTCCCCTAACGATGCATACACTTATTAACTGTTATGAGCTCTGCTGTCATAAAACCCCCCAAAGAATCCAGTTCGGGGACCAAGGCCCCACCCACTCATTGCTGGTTTGCCAAAAGCGTTGTATTGTGCTTCTAATCCCATTAAATTTTAAATGCAGACACCATACTGCCATCGAAGGAGTCTCAGTTTAACCAAACCAAAAGAATAAGAAACGAAAGAAATGTGGAGAGACAGCGTAAGGACAACACAAAAATTGTCTATTTATGTCAAACAAACGCCTCGCAGCAAGTCGCCGGCTCGTTAGAGAAGAATGAGCGAATAAAGATACAATCCTCCTTTGGCCCACACTGGATTATTCCCTGCTGCACAATATGTGAGTGTACGAGGCTCTCTTCCCGATATGGGTTTAGATAATCATCATCATCATCATTGTCATCGCTATCACCATAATCATCTCGTACTCAACGTTCTCGGTTCGCCTGATTCCGCATAAGGGCACTCGAAGCACGGGCACAGTGTGGATATGTGTGGTGTGATGCCGACTGAAGTCTTTAAATTCGCTTCAGTGATGTCCCTATTTTTTTTTTTTTTTTTTCAGTCGGTTTTTTTTTCATCGAGAAGGTATAAGGAGGACAACAACTCTAAAGAGAGGGAAACACTTGAGAATAAATTGAGTTTTTAATGCTTTTTCTTGTAGCCCCCCTTTCTTGTGAGCAGTATCCACGAACTGTTTAAATGCTCTAAGGAGTCGAGTGAATAGAGTCATCTTGGGACTGTCAACGTCTCAACGCAAGCAAGCCAAGATGAAGATGGCGAAACTCAGATGAAATTAGTCATAATCCCCAGGAGGCACCCCGATCAGTATGGCAGCATTTACTTACCACTGAATTGGTCCTAAATTGACATTTCATTTGGCAGCGCGATATCGCACTAGGGTGAAGTGAAAGAGCACTGATAAGTGTTTGGGGTGTGGGTTTTCTTGATGAAGACGACTTCATTGACGTATAAATCGCAATTGGAAGTAACGTCAAGTTGAGTCTGGAGATCCTTTGATGAGATAGAAATTCGATGAGAAATGCGTGAAGGAGTTCAATGACTTCTCAAGCCAACAGGGTATTACGTATTCTTACTGGGATAAGAAAACCATGAGGAAAGATCAAGCGTCGCTTAAGCCAGGCTTCATTCAACTAAGTAGTCAGATACTACTTACTGAACTACAATAATTGGCAGAAAAGATTTGTGCCTAAATTCTTCACAAAAGAACATTTTTCTTTGAATTATTCTCATTTTCTGGGCATTCAATTTGCGCCAATTTCAGTTCTACGAAACAGATTAAAATAAATTTTGTATTTGTATTTATTTATTTATTTATTTATTTATTTATTATTTATTTATTTTTTTATTTATTATTTATTTATTTATTTATTATTTATTTATTTATTTACTTATCGATTTATTTATTTATATATTTATTTTGTATTTATTTAATTACTTATCTATTATATAAAGAGTTATTTATTTTTCTTGTTTATTTATTGTCCTTATATTTATTTGTAGAATAACTGCAATATAATATTTTAAATTTAAATTTTTATTTATCTTCTTTTTTTTTTTTTTTTTGTCTCAATGGAGGTTTTCGTCGCATTTTCCTCCGAATTTAAATTTATGTTTCCTAATGTATTCCTCAGTTATATAGAAATCAAATAATGTTTCAGCAGAAAGGTATATACAATATCATATCTCTGTACTAATGTAAAATGTGTGGTAACACCTTTGTGCATATTTATATGCGAAATAAAGATCTATCTGAAATCTGAAATTTTGTAAATATGGGTTTATATATTAATATAATGTTTAGTTGCAAAGATGTTTGTATACATGCCATCCCTGTACACGTTCTATAAGAAAAGTAATAGCATAAAATACATGTCCCTTTTTGGGCCTTAAATTTGGAGCAATAATTCTGACGGAACACTTTAAGGCCACATCCACTAATGGCAAAAATAATGAATCTATGATCCTATCAAACCAAGACATACGAATCAAAAGAAGGTAAGTCAATGAAAGTAAAAGCTGCATAGAAAATAAATCCTTATACATGTAGGCTAAAATTGTAAGTGCGGGCTGTCTATGCCCTTGATTGTAGACTATGTAACGTGGGCAAGCAACCTGCGTTACTGAAACCAGCTCGCTAAAGAAACCGACACTATGCCGGGGATAAGGAATGATTACATGTTGACGGCTTTTGGCTTTTGTACCCGGACAAGGATAAGTTTGTGAAATGTAAAGACGCTCCTCGACTTAAGAAGCGAAGGACATAACAATGCACTGTACTACTCTTTTCCGGAAGACCATCCGGAAGTCCGCGGGAATATGGAGTCAGACTGCTGCGAACAACAACAGCATGCGTGGGCCTCATGGTGATAGGATTATGACGGCTCGATTCTGGGCTAGATTACGACGCTTCACCATTATACAGTGTTATGCCCCAACAAATGGCTCGTCCGAGGACATTAAGGAGAGCTTCTACAATCTTTTAAGTGCCGTCTTCAACACAACCCCAAATGGAGACATTTTCGTAGTAATGAGGGATTTAAATGCCAAGGTAGGCAAGGGCAACGAAGGACTCAAACATGCAATCGGGAAGCATGGACTAGGGAACCGCAATGACAACGGCGAAAGGTTTGTGGATTTCTGCAATGCCAACCGCCTTGTGATAGGTAGCACCATGTTTGAGAACAAGACCTGCTACAAAGTCAGTTGGGTTTCCAACGACAGGCAAGGAACCTATAATCAAACTTACGTTTTTCAATCAGCTGCAGGCCGCTTTAGAAGTAGTCTTCTGGACGTCCGAAACAGGCGAGGGGCAGTTGTGGGGATAGTACGAGATCACCATCTTATGATAGCTACTCTACAACTACGCACTCCTGCAGTTCGAAGATCCCACGACAACACAAGAATGTCCAGATTCATCATCGATAGACTTAGGTTAGGTTAGGTTAGGTTAGGTAGGGTTATGAGGTTATCATAAAACACTAGGCACCAAAGTGGGCCCATCGCGATCCCTAGGGAACCTTCACGGCAGAAGACCTAAACCCATTCTCCCAAGCAATTAATCTCCCTACAGAATCTGAAAAGATCCTTGTTATGGTTTAGGGACCTCACCTCTTCAAGGTTATCGAAGAAGTATCTTCCAAGATGCTTTAGCCTTGTCCTGGCAATTCCTTGACATTCACAGAGTATATGAGTTATATCCTCTGAGACATGTAGGTCGTCGCAGTACCTACAAACATCCGTATCGGATAACCCTAGTCTCATGGCATGCCTCCTTAGGAGACAGTGGCCAGAGAGTATTCCTATCACTGTTCTCAACCGCGATCTACCTAACTTGATTATCTCCCCAGATTTTCTGCGATCTAGCACAGGCCACAAGGTCTTAGACACCCTGTGACCATCTATGTTTGACCATCTTAGATTAGCCGTGTCAATGATTTTATCCCGAATAATTCCCTTGGCCACGCACCCTGGTGGCTTAATGCTACCAATTATATCGCTACGTGGGAGCCCCGCTCCTCTTTTAGCCAGCGCGTCGGCCTGCTCGTTGCCTTCAATATCGCAGTGTCCAGGTACCCAGCATAATCTGACTCGGCTCTGCGTACATAATGCCCTAAGCATTGTGCGGCAATTCCTGATTATATCAGATTTGGTGACGTAAGACTCTAGCGCCTTTAGCGCAGCCTGACTGTCAATGTAGATGGCGATATTCTTATCGGATATTGATCCCATCTCAAGTAATTCCGCAGCTTTAAGTACAGCTAGAACCTCTGCTTGGAACACACTGCATGTGTCCGGAAGTCTCAGGGCCACCTGTAGGTTCGTATCTCTCGAGTAAATACCTGACCCCGTGCCCTCGTTGGTCTTAGAACCATCTGTGTATATTGCAATCTCGTTATGGACAGAGACTGTCTTCCTTCGCCAGTCCTCTCTAACTGGATACAGTACTTCGTATGGTGTGTCGAAGTCTAAGGTGCCAAGTATATCGTCCGATTCGTCAGGGATAACGGGAAAAGATTCCTTGAGAATGGAGCTGTGTCCTATGTTATTAGTCCTGAAGAGACCAACGTTAGTGAGCCGAAGCGCACTATTGCCCGCTTGAAATTTAATTTGTAGGTCTAATGGTAAAAGATACAGAAAGATCTCGAGTGCAGCCGTAGGTGTTATGCGTAGAGCACCCGTGATGGCAATGCAAGCTGTTCTTTGTACCATGGCCAACATATCCCACGTGTTTTTCGTATTCGTTGCCTTCCACCACACAAGAGCCCCATACGTGAGTATGGGTCTGACTACCATGATGTATAGCCAGTGCATCATTGCGGGCTTCAGTCCCCATTTTTTCCCCGCGGTCCGCTTACAGATGAAAAGAGCATTATAAGCTTTGCGGACCCTTTCCTGTATGTTAAGTTTTCAATTTAGTTTCCTATCTAGCAATATCCCAAGATATCTAGCGCGGTCCGAAAGGGAAAGCTCCACCCCTGCTAGCTTAGGCAGTTTGAAGGGTGGTATCTTGTATTTTTTGCTGAAGAGTACCAATTCGGTTTTATCCGGGTTGACGTGTAGTCCATACCCTCTAGCCCATTTTTTTAGACCATTAAGAGCTGATTCCATAATTTCACTTAATGTGTCAAGGAACTTGCCTTGAACTAAAATCACCACGACGTCTGCGTAAGCAGTGACGCTTATGCCTGTGTTGCTTAGTTCTTTAAGTATCTCATCGATGACTAGAACCCAGAGGAGGGGTGAGATAACGCCTCCCTGGGGAGTCCCCCTGGTAACGGATTTTCTTATTGAACTGTTTCCGATAGTGGAGTTAATGTTTCTAGTGCCTAGCATATTGCAGAGCCAATTGGTAATGCTATGCTCGACGTTCATTGTTTCCAGGGCCTGTTTGCTGGCCCTTCCTTCTACGTTATTGAACGCCCCTTCTATATCCAGGAAGGCTGCTAGTGCGTATTCCTTATGGTGAAGGCTAGTCTCTATCTTCCCTACTACGTCGTGTAAAGCTGTTTCCACCGATTTCCCCTTCAGATATGCGTGCTGAGCTTTGCATAGAATCCCGTTGCAACACTTACTTCTGATGTGAATATCAAGAAGTCTTTCAAGTGTCTTGAGGAGGAATGACGAGAGACTTATGGGTCTGTAGTCTTTCGCTGAAGTGTGGCTTGGCTTACCTGCTTTAGGTATGAATATAACCCGCACTTCCCTCCATGCCACTGGTACGTAACATGACCTTAAACAATGTTTAAAAATTTCCCTAAGCTTGCTTCTGACCTTGGCTGGAGCTTTTTGCAGCATATCTGGCAAAATTCCATCAGGGCCTGGTGCTTTGAATGGTGCAAATGACATAATGGCCCATCGCAGATTCTTCCATGTAATGAGATTCTCTACGTCGTCCCCTATTAACCTACCATTGTACGAGTAGCTATTAGTAGTAGAATCCATTGGCGATCTACTTCCTGGGAAGTGAGCTTCAATTAACGTTTCTAAAACTTCTTCGCTACTTTCTTCCCACGAGCCGTCAGATTTTTTGATGAAGCTTGGGACAGAAGTGTCTTTGGCTAGCATCTTGCGAAGTCTGGAAGCTTCACTAGTATCCGCAATGGACTGACAAAATTCCTTCCAGGACTTTCTTTTTGATTGCCTGATTAAGTACTTAAACTCCCGCTTGCGGTCCATATATTCATCCCATGTGGTACCGTCTCCTATTTCTTTGGCCCTGTTGTAGAAATGCCTAACCTGTTTTTTCTTGGAGTTGATTTCCTTGCTCCACCAAGGAGGTTGGGACCTCTTGGACTTCTTTCTTAGTGGACAGGCCCTTTCGAATGCCATGTTCATTACTTTGCCTAAGTTATCTACCGCCTTATCTATATCTTGAGGATCGCCGTTGCGAATAGGCCCATCCTTAAGATGTTTCCTTACTAGCTCTGTATACATACCCCAGTCTGTACTTTTAGGGTTTCTGTAGCTGTTGCTAACCCTAGTCTCGAAATTAATTTGAAAGCGTATCCATCTGTGATCAGACAGAGATGCCTCCTCCAAAACCCTCCACTTTTCTACCGTTAGGTGAACAGAACAAGAAGCTAAGGTTATATCAATCACTTCTTGTCTGTTCCTTACTACAAAAGTTGGCGTAGAACCCTTGTTGCATATGGTGAGCTTGGTCGAAAGGATGAAATCAAAAAGACATTCACCTCTTGTATTAGTATTACTGCTACCCCATTGTGAGTGATGCGCATTTGCATCACAGCCCACGATGAAGAGCCGGTTGTCCTTCCTTACCAACTGCTTCAACTTCACAGATGGAATCTCCGCCTGCTCGTACGGGAGGTATGCAGAGACCAGACACAGCGGTTTACTTCCCTCTCTTTCACAGGAGACTGCTACTAGATCGCCGTCACTGAAATTATTCAAAAGAAATGTCCTTATGTTGTTTTTTAAAAGTATACAAGCCCTGATTTTACCTTCGTTGGCTTTGTAGAACAACGTGTAATTCCTGTTTTTGAGCCCTTGGATCTGGTTGTTGTCGCTGATCCATGGCTCTTGTACCAGTATGGCCGAGACGTCATGCTTGATGATATAGTTGATCAAGCATGCCGTCGCAGCCTTACTGTGATGCAGGTTTATCTGCATCACCTCCATCATCTTTGGGCTCCTCCTCCTCCTCCTCCTCCACCCTTGGTCATGATCTTTAGCATGACCTTCCCCATGCTATATCGCACCATCTCTTTGGTCTTTTCAAGGGGTGGCAGCGATTCCCTATTTACGGCCAGCAAGAAGTGCTGACCAAACTGCTTCCTAGGCCCTGTCTTGAGCACCCTCCATGTATTGGCCTTCAACTCCCTGTTCTGCATGTGGAGGAGACCAAGCAGTTTTTCTGGGTAGGTGTATGGCAGCGGAACCCAGACCCAAGCTTTGGGCGGAGTGTATCTCGCCAACTCCGCCATAGTCACGCACTTGAGCTGAGACCCGCTCCACACTTCCCCAACCTCCGAAATAAACTGTCTGAGGAAGACAGCAGAGGCTTTGTTCCCACAGGCAACAACCTTCCGGCCCCCTTCCCATCCAGCACCGTCGAATTGAAGGTCACTATCCTCAGTGGAAGACATCTTCTTCCACAGAGCATCCTGAAACTTCTCCTCGACGGCAATCCACTGGTCCATGGTCAGGCGACCGCAGGGCTCCTGCTCGTTGACAATAGCAACAAGGAGCTCATCCTCCGGGTCGTAGTTCGGGCGCGCCGAAGGCGAAATACCAGCCTTCACCTTTTTCGCCGCGCTCGGTTCCACGACATCGTCGGACCTGCTCCTTTTGCTTTGGAACGCCACCCTACTGGCCCCCGCAGCTGAAGTCTCCCCCTCCCTGCCTGTACCCTCAGTTCTGCTGGGAGGCTCTACTCCACTCGTAGAGGCCCCCAGCTCCTCCCTACTTCTAGCCTCACCTGCCTGTGCGACCGCTACCTTCCTGGCAGCCTCATCGGCTAAGACTGCCTTAGCCCGATCAAGCTGCAACCTATCCCAAGCACTCAAGGAGTTAACGTCACACCCCCCGAACTGTTGGACCTTGCGCTTAGCACTCTCGACCTTCCGCCGAGCATTGCGCACAAGCATCTTCTCCAGTTGGTGTGCGTTTTTCCTGCTACCCTTCCGCACGACATCAGAGAAACTAGGAGCAGCAGAGTTCTCGCCAGCTGCGCTACTAGTCCCTTTGATCACTGATCCCTTGCCACCTTTAGTGAGAGTGCCAGCCAACTCACTGCTACCCTTTCTAACTACCGTGAGAGTACCAGCCAACTCACGTGTGCCCTGTTCTAATAAGATGGGAGTACTAGCCAACCCACTATCGCCCTTAATTACAGAAGTGAGAGTGCTAGCCTGCTCACCTCCCACTGCGCTAGCGTCAGTGAGTGTGCTGTCCGCATCCTCGCTGTCCTCTAACTCCTTCTCTAGCCCAGACACGGAAGACTGTGGGGATGACACTACGACATCGCCCCCCAGTTCCATCCCTGTCTGTCCAGAGAGTACTTCCCCAGGTAAAATTAAATTTTTTTGTGTTTTTTGTAAATTTATATTTGTTATTTGTTTGTTTAGGTTTTCACTGTTCATTTTGATTCCCACGAGTAGGCACGGAACAACTGGTCGATCTTAGTTTACCGGCATGCTAAGATAAGGCGCAACTTACTGTGGGCCCTGCCAGGGCGCCCACAGGAGCTCGTTAGGACTGGTTTAACCCCCAGTCTTCCATCCCTCGGCACGGTTCTAAAGCTCACACCACCAGGGAGTTAGGTATCTGTTGTTACCTCATTCTCGATGACCACTGCGCACGATTGATGCGTGCGTGTTAGTCTTAGCTGACACTAACCTAGCGAACTAGGATTAGCCATTTCCGGCGGGCGCCCACGGGGAGGACTAGAGAAGAGGATTTATGCCCACCATTGATAGACTTAGTGATCCATCAGTGCGCCAATAATTAAGGGACCACCTTTCATTAAGTCTGGAAGCAATCAGCAGCTCACTGTCGCAACCATTCAAGACCATTGGTGTGCTGTAAAAAATGTTTTTACATCTGGTGCTGAAAGAATTGTTGGTCAATCGCAGGCAAAACATAGAGCGTGGCTTTCCGAGGATACCTGGAGATGGATTGACGAACGAAAACAGCTGAAAGTTCGCATTGCAATTACTAAAGCAGCAAGGAGAGGCGATCTAGAGTCCTCATATCTCACGAAGATGAGACAAGTTCAGCGTAGCGTGCAACACGACAGGCGCAACTACATTAACGCGCTGGCTACAGAAGCAGAAGCTCATTTTCGATGAGGACCAGCTCAAGAGATGGAAGGAGCATGTAGCTACGGTTTTGAACCGAGTATTCGCTAGCGATATGCTCCCAAATCATACATAGATGCCCGAGGTGAGAAATGCCTAAATACGCATCACGACTCACAGTAATGATGAGATCACTACCACGATCAAAGTACTTAAAACCAACAAGACGGTAGGGCTTGACGTTATTACCACAGAGCTTTTACGAGCAGCGCCAACAACATCGGCCGATCCTCTGCTTCCACTTATAGAGAGCTAGGAAAGCTGAGAGATTTCCTGACGAGTGAAAAAAGAAAATGATCGTCAAGCCGCCTAAGAAAGAAAATTTAATGAAGAGCGGAAACTGGAAGGGTATCTGCGTGCTACCTGCTGTAGCTAACATAATGGCTAAAATCATCCTGGAGCGAATCAAACAACATCTCGAAGACGCACTCGATGCCGAACAAACAGGTTTCCGTCCTGGATCCACATCAACACCCTGCGGATTATCATCGAACAGTGCGTTGAATATTGATCGCCACTTCATCTGTTTTTCATCGATTTTTAGAAGGCGTTCGATAGTGTCAACAGGGAGTTTATTTGGCGTGCCTTACGCAGGAGAGGTATTCCCAATAAATTAATTGCTATTATCAAAGCTGCATGTGAAGGGTCCAAATATCAAGTTCTGCACAGATGAAGGTTGTCTGAGGAATTTGAGGTTCAAAGTGGGGTAAGACAAGGCTGTTTCCTTTCACCAATACTATTCCTATTGGTGATTAGCGATGTGCTTCATGCAGCTTTGTCGATGGGAAACGGAGAAATTCGATGGACATCTCAACTGAAACACCTTGACTACGCTGACGATGTATTCTTACTTTCTCACAGAATTATGGACTTCCACCAAATGAGAGCAGATATGGAGAGGAAGGCAGATGTCGTTGGGCTGAGAATTAATACGGCAAAAACTAAAATTATCAGCCTTGGAACAAACTCATCGGCTCAAATATGCATTGCTGGGCAACCGGTAGAGAGAGTAGACGAGAATATTCCGCGTTCGGGATGTTGTCCAAAATATAGCGAAGCAGTGCAATCACAAAGCTAAGACTTTTCGACTCCAACGTTGAATCCGTGCTGTTATATGAATGCTGCACGTGGAGAGTTACCACTACTATCACCAGAAAGCTGCAAACGTTCGTTAATAGGTACATGTACAGTATTTTAAGAATTTTCTGGCTCAATCGTATCTCCAACGAAAATCTCTACCAGAGAACGGACAATGAATCAATAGGCACAACCATCCAACGACGGAAGTGCCAGTGGATTGGGCGCACATTCCATAGCGAACCATGCTATGCAATAGAATCCTTTAACCCAAGATGGGACAATACCTGGCGGTCTGAGGAGAAAATGGGGCAGAACAGTCAAGAAGGAAGCACGGCCATTGGTGAAAAGTTGGGGAGAACTGAGAAACATTGCCAGAAACCGTACACGGTGGCGCATAGGCGTAGTACAGGCCTTAGGACTCACAAGGGTTTGCATGACATAAGAACAAGGCGCATTGATCTATATAAGAAATCTTTTTAACGCAATATTTGCCATGAAATACTCCAAAAAGCTTAAAAGGTAGCCAAAATGATTATAATACCAAAACCTGGGAAAGATGCAGCACAATAAACTATAGACCGGTTAGCATACTACAGATTCTGTCAAAGCTATTTGAAAAAGTTCTAACTGACTGAATACAAGCGTCAGCAGAGCAAAATAATACAATACGTAGACATCAATTTAGATATAGACGAAAACACTCCAATATACAGCAAATCCACCAAGTTAATAATAAAATATCGAAAGATATGAATGACAGAAACTACTGCGCTGCACCCTTCCTCGACATATCAAAATCCTTCGACAAAGTTTGGTACAAAGGACTGTCATACAAATAGCAACTGTGTCTTTCAAAGGAGTACTAACTACTGACGATCGCTGTGTACTTAAGTACATAATACAAATATGAACCCTCACCTCTCTGCATGGCTAAAGCTGGAGTGCTACCAAAGAAGTGTACTGAGACCTACATTATATTCCACCTACACAACAACCATTTCAATACCTAAAACAATTAACTCGACGATAGCAAGATTCGTGAATGATACAGTCAGCAAGCATTTATTTATTTCTCATGGAATATATAAAGTCAGTCCGACCAATGTGTAAAAACATTTTGAGGGTATTCATAAACCCCTTGAGTGCGCACAAAATAATAAAAAAAAAGCCAAGCGAAGTATTTTGCAATGCACATACCATATACCACTAAATTTACCTGAGAATAGCATAAGCGTACAAAATGAAATCAAGCCATCTAGCATCTTGTTCGAACAACACTTTCATGAACGTAAGCAACTCGGACCTCCAGAGATGCGACCAAATCCAGTCTTTGAATGAACATTCGCAGACAATTTTGGAGTTAGGAAAGTCTTGATCAAATTCAATGCAAAGAAAGTCCATTTAACCGCATTTTCTAGAAAGAATCAGTCTACCGTATCACAACTTCAAATGAACAACCAAATAATCCAACCTAAGGAGCCCATGCATTTTCTCGGCATCACGGTTAACTCTGGCGTAATACCATATGCCATGAACACATATCCAGCACCGGTTTCAGGCAGAAGTCGTAGCGATAGCAGAGTCGGCACGAGATCTATCCACGAAACATGTTTCTAGAAAAGAGATTGACATTTACTCGTACATTGATAGTCAACCTGCTGTAAAGATCATCTCATCCGCTGTAATAAAATCAAAGCAAATAAAACGCTGCCGTGAGAAGCTTAAAACGCTCATCCATAGCCACCATGTAACACTCTGGTGGGTCACGGGTCACAACATCGTAAAGTCAGCATCCATGAAAGAGTGAATGAATAATGTTCCCACATTTAGAGCTCGGCTCCAAAACATTATCTGAATTTACTCGATATCATCCAGAGACGGTCAGTTCGCTTAATAGAAGACCGCGCGCCTATGCCTATACTGCAGATACTACCATGGAAAATGCTGTTAAGAACTTTGGAGAATAATCTCTGAAAACGCAACATTCAGACGTCTTACCAGATAGGCTGCAAGAGCACGCCATTTCCATGTTCACCTGGAAGCCGCGGGAAAATCTCTCTACCAAAATTCCTTTTGTTAGACCATTAGACCACTCACGGACTAATAAAACCAACCGGAGCTTTTGTTGAAGCGATGGATGCGCATGACGCCTAAGGAAGCCAAATCGCCGAGGTCATCAAGAAAGGGAGCCCCTAGATGGAGCAATCTTTTACGTGATAGAGCAGGGCATGTGCATAGGGGGTGAAGGATGGTTTCCTCTCCTCCTCGTCTCTACAGTTCCTGCAGAAGTCGTTAGAAAAGAGGCCAAGTCTTTTGGCATGTTGGCCTATCTGGACAGTGTCCAGAGAGGACACCGAAAATGCAACTGATCTGTAATCGCTTTAGCTTAACCAACTTGCCCCATTATTAAAAAACTAAGTTAAAAAAAAATAAAAATTAAAGCTGCATAGTGTAACGCTCTGTCCAAGAATCCAGTGTTGTGATCCCTTTTTGACGACAATATATATATATGTATTTTGTTTTATCCACATTCATTCTCCAGCAGTTGCACGAACCCTTGCAGGATTGAACTTCGGATTTTTGCTGGGAGATCTTTACAATTATTTTTAGTATGATATTAAAGAACTGACATGAAAGCGCTTGGGTTTTACATAGACCATTTCTGACACAAAGAAGTCAGTAGTGTCTTTACTGACTTTGATGGAGCAATAACAATTTTCCAACGTCAACCTGCCCAGACGGATGAGTTTCGCACGTATGCGAAAGATAGTCATGGGTACATATAGCTCGTATCTATAAACACTAGTGGCTGTGAAAATGATGAAATCGACCCAATACGGGTATCGATTTCTTAATTTTTTTTTTCCAAGATTTGTCGCAGTGTAGTAATGTTATCAATCGGGTTGCGGGCGAACGGCTTTATACATGTTGAAGAGACCGATGCGCCTTTAGTTGGCGTAGTTCAGGGGGTCTCCTTTATCAGGAACGGTTAAGAAATGCTAAGGTTCATTCATCCGCCATATTTATCGACCATATTTTAGAGCCAAGTCATTTTCAGCTGTTTTCGAAGTGCTTGCCAACATGCTTCATAAGTTTTGTTGGATTTTAGTAGGAATTGCCTGCGATCATCGTCAAAGTTGAATGGTTTTGCCTGACAGCGGGCCGTCGATTACTATTTGGGAGTTATGGCCTTGAAATATTCTTTTTACTTTTCGGTACAATTTTCGAACATTTATTACAGCATTTTGTAAGTACCTACCATTGCAGTCATTTCTCTCTGCGTGCCCGATCAACTAACTGAAGGTACATTACTAAGAGTCCCTCAATTTCCCTTTAAAATGAATGTGGACTTAAAATTGGTTATAATGTATGCAACTCTATACCCCGGTTAAATTTATTTACCACGATAGTGTTAAATGTGTCAATATCAAGCCGCTGGCAAAAATTTAACAAACAATTGATGCACGGCCTAGGGCGCATTTTGTGAAAATATATGATTCAAAGTCTGGGGGTGTTTCAATTTAATATATGGGACGCCAACTCAGAGAGGTTTAAAACAATCGATAACAAAATCAGTGTGAACGTTTATTAATAACTTCATGCCATTACCACGTATTGTATTTAGGCATCATTGTCAACTGAAATTGTTTTCATTGCTTAGGTTTGTTTAATGTGGAGTAATAGTCCTAATGCTCCTAGAGTTCAGTTATTTTAGGTACTAGAAACGAGTAGTTTAGGAAAACTTTCGAGCAGTTTAAACTGGCAGTTGTTTTATAATTACAAAGGTCGTACAATTAGACATTGTCTCCTGGACTTCCAAAACAGACGTAGAGCTGACATCGGACTAGAACGAGATCACCATCTCATGTTAGCTCATATACGCCTTCGTACCGCATCTGTCAATAGCAACCGCTAAAACTTATTTAACAGCACTAGGTTTAAAATCGACAGGCTCAAGGTTCCCCAAGTGACAACTCAGGGACCACCTTGCCTTAGAAGCAGAAGCAATCAGCAGGACAATGCAGGAGAGCATGGATGACCACTGGAATATCTGTGAAAAATGCTTTTACAACTGGGACACGCACCTAACATATGGTATGTCGGTAGAAAGGCAGAAAAACCATCGCACATGGCTATGTACAGACACCTGGAGACGGATCGATGAGCGTACAGCAACCAAGGCTCGGATTGCAGCAGCCTCATCAGTAGAGAGAACCGAACTAGAAGCCCAATACCGTGCGAAGAAGAAAGAAGTGCGGCGTAGTGTGAGACGTGACAAACGTCAGCACATCAACTCACTGGCTTCAAGGGCTGAAGAAGCAGCGAGCAGGTGCGATAGGAGGACTGTTTATAGCATCCCCAAGCTCACTGGTGGTCGGAACTCCAAACAACACCCAGTGAAGAGCATAGATGGTAACCTTCTGATCTCGGAAGAGGACCAGCTCACTAGATAGAGAGAAGATTTTGCTACAGTGCTAAACCACTTAGACGATAGCGGTATGATCTCGAATTCGAATGAGCAGTTCGAAGCAACAAACTCCCGAATTGATAATTACATTTGATAATAACAGCAATCACGTCCCTCAAGAATAACAAAGCGGTGGGTATTGATGGCATCCCTATCGAACTATTTGAAGTGGCGCCAAATACATCGGCAGATGTGCGGCACCCTCTAATACGGAGAGCTTGGAATAGTAAACGATTTCCGCAGGAGTGGAAAAGGGGGATGATCATTAAGCTTCTGAAAAAGGGAAACTTGACGGAATGCGGTAACTGGAGAGGTACTTGCGTTCTTCCAGTCGTAGCCAAAATAACAACTAGAATCATTCTGGAACGAATCAAAGAGCATTCAGGTTCAACTCTCTGTTGGATCTTCCTGCATCGACCACATAAACACCTTACGGATTATCAACGAAAAATGCGTCGAGTACAGGTCTACGCTACATTTGCTGTTAATCGACTTTGAGAAAGCTTTCGACAACTTTAATCGAGATGCTACTCGTATCTAGTTGGCTTTGCGCAGGAGGGGCATTCCAGAAAACTTATTATCAAGGCTACATACGAGGGCGGTAAGTATCACGTCCTACACAATGGTAAGGTGTCAGAGGTTTTTGAAGTCCAAAGAGGAGTACATCAAGGGTGCATACTGGTAACACTATTGTTCTTGGTGGTTATCAGCGATGTACTCTGTGCAGCTATAATTCGCTGGACAATGACATCTTACCTTAAACACCTGGATTACGCTGACGATGTTTGTCTACTTTCACATCAGATATTTGATGGCCCAAAGTCTAGAAGCTGAGGGAAAGAAAGTGGAGCTAAACGTAAATACAGCCAAAACAAAAGCCTTGCGCTCTTCTTATACCCGCGCTCAACTTAACATTGCCGGACGGAAAGTAGAGAATGTTGATAACTTTCCTTATTTAGGAAGTGTGGACTCGGCTAATTGCGGTGGCACCGAACTGGATGTGTGCAGCTGAATCGGGAAGGCTAAAGCTGCGTTCGGAATGCTATCCAAAATCTGCAGAAGCAATATTATCAGCTTGAGAACCAAGCTGCGATTGTTCCGCTCCAACGTAGAATCGATGCTGCTTTATGGGTGCTGTACTTAGAAGGTGGACACAATTAACACACGCAAGCTGCAAGTCTTCGTAAACAAATGTTCAAGAATCATCTTGAGAATTTTTTGACCGAATCGCATCTCCAACGGACAACTTTATGTGAGAACGGGCCAAGAACCTGTGCATTGGAGACACCCTACGGCGCGAAGAAAATATAACAAGATGGAGCACCTTGTCACAGTAGCAGCGGAGTTACTTCGTTCCTCAACCATACTTTTAACGAGCAGTGGATTGGTCGATTTGGCTCCAACCCTTGGCCACCCAAATCTCCTGATCTAACACCCATGGATTTCTTCTTCTGGCGTGCTATGAAAGAAAAAGTTTATTTTAGAGAAATGTCAAGTCTGGAAGAGCTCCAAGAAAAAATGAGTGCCGTTTCAGAAGAGATGAGAAGAAGTTTGCTGCTCGTTAATCTGCCATCCGAAATGCTTAAACGCGCCCGAAAGTGTATTCAAATGGAAGGAAGGCTCTTCGAACAATTGCTATAAACATTCCATACACTGTTCTGTTTTAAGAATTCTTTTTGACCATATTTGTCTGACAAAAAATGGCTTTTACTATAACTTCTGTTGATCGTACGTAAAAAATTTGTTTAACATAATTTTAAGGAAATTTTTTAGGGATAAAAATTTCATAAAAAAAAAAAAATAAATATTAAGTAAAAATTAAGAAAAAAATGCATTTTAAGTGAAAAAATAGATAGATGGATAGATAGATTTTTATTTCGTATATAAATTTAGTTACAGAATTTGTGTTATTGCACATTTTACAGAGTTTTGATAATTGGGATATTATCTTTCAACTGAAACATTATTTATATTTATTAAGAGCGTATATAGGAAAAATGTGGCAAACTTGAAGGAAAATACGAAAAAAAAACCTTCAATAGAAAAAAAAACAAAAAAAACAAAATTAATAAAGTAAGTACAATTAGTAGATAAATAAAACAAAAATAAATAAATAAATTTATATATAAATAAATAATAAACAAATAAGTCATAAGCAAATACTTAAACAAGTATAATTAAATAAATATATATTTAAATAAATAATAAACAAAAAAACAAGAAACAAATAAGTACTCAAATAAGAGTAAATAAATAAGTAAATAAATAAATAAATAAATAAATAAATAAGTAAATAAATAAATAAATAGATAATAAATAATATTAATAAATAAATAAATAAATAGTATAAATAAATAACTAAATGGATAAATAAATAAGTAAATAAATAAATAAATAAATAAATGAATAAATAAATATATATAAATAAATTACATAAATAAATGATGAACAAAATAATTACTGAAAAAAAACAAATTTAGGAAAAACAAAGATACTCGTACATGTGTACATATATATACACAGATAAATCAATAAATAAGTAACAAAAAATGTAAAGAATTTAATATAAAGTACATAAATAAATAGATATAAAGGAGTAAGTGCATTTACATTTTAAAAATCTTAAGTATTCAATGCATTCACTAGCGGATTGTCAGCAAAACTGCATCTTGTTTTAAACGTGTTATTGAATTTACGGATTCTATTGGCTATTAATTCAACATTCGCTCTTTGGTGAATATCAAGAGTTGCGTGGTGCCAAGGTAAGTCTAGCATCATTTTTAAAAGCTTGTTTTGTGACACTTGCAATTTCTTTATATGGCACGCTGCCGAGTCGCCCCATACCTGGCACCCATATAGCAGAATTGCCTGAAAAATTACCTTGTGCAGTGTAATTTTGTTGTCAGTGGGAAGAAGTGATTTTCTGTTAATGAAAGGGTACAACATCTTTATTGCTATTCCGATTTTCTTTAAAGTTTTGACGATATGGTCCTTAAATGTCAACTTGGTATCTAGATAAATACCAAGATATTTAACGGAGGATTCCCAATTTATGCTACTTCCATTAAGCTGAAGCTGGCTGCTGGGAAGACAGCAAGATTTTCTTTTTCGGGTGAAAAAAATTGCTTGTGTTTTCCCTTCGTTCAGCTTGATTTTCCATTTGTGATAGTATTTTACTAATATTTCCATTCCATTTTGAAGATTCCTCTCAATATTGAGAGCGAGTTCATGAGATGAAAATATTGCGGTGTCATCTGCAAAAATGGCTATATCACAGTGGGGTAACTTTGGGATGTCAGATGTATAAATGTTATACAGGATTGGGGCAAGAACTGAGCCTTGTGGAACACCCGATCGAAAATATACCAAGTCAGAAACACTACTATTAACATGGACTTTGAAACGACGACTGGACAAGAAACTTTGGACTACTTTACAGATATAAGAAGGAAAGTTTAGACTTATCATTTTATATATTAGGCCTTCATGCCAAACAGAGTCAAATGCCTTTTCAATGTCTAATAAGACCATGCCAGTAGATTTCCCATGTGACCGATTTTGTTTGACACAGTTGCATATTCTCAGTGCCTGATGGGCTGTACTGTGATGAGGCCTAAAGCCAAACTGTTCGTTGGGGTAGATTTGGTGAAGTTCTATGAACTTTACGATTTGTTCTTTTAGTACTTTTTCGTATACTTTACTAAGGTTGCTTAGTAGACTGATAGGTCTATAACTTTCCGGGCTTTCTTGAGGCTTACCAGCTTTTAATATGGGTACCACTTTCGCAAGCTTCCACATATCAGGAAAGCATTGCATTTTTAAACACGCGTTTATAATAAATGCTATGAATTTTATACCTGCTTTAGGCAGTTGCTTTAGGTAAATGTTTCTTAACATATCGAGACCACCTGTTTTCTGAGGACGTAGGTTGCTTAATATGAACTCTATGTCTTCTTCGGTAACAAAAATGGTTGAAGAAGAATGGTTTGTTTCTCCAGCCACAAAAGCTTGAATGGTGTTGTTCACAAGGGTGTTGGTGTGTGCATCACCTAAATTTTGAGAGACAACATGATTTTTTGAAAAATATACGGCCAGTGCATTGGCTTTTTCAACATCGGTAAAGTATGTGCCCGACGAGTTTTTGAGGTAAGGTAATTGTCTGTTTTTATTTTTTACCAATTTAATTATGTTCCAGAAGGGTTTATCGTTATTGTCCAAGGTACTGAGTTTTTTGTTCCACTCATTTTTACGGTGCTCTAAAATTTGTTTGGCTATTTGTTTATTTAGGTATGCCATTTGGTGGCGAAAAAAGGGATGACGATACCTCAGCCAATTACGTCTGCAATTATTTCTGAATTTAATTAAGAACAATATGTGGGAAGGTAACTCTAAGCAGTAGTTCTTTTTTCGAATTTTTGGTATACTCGCCTCGACCGAACTTAGAACGTGTCCTGAAAAATCATTTACAAGGCAGTCAACGTCTTCCTTAGTTAAAATGTCGTCGATATTCAGGGGAATGTTTTGGAGTTTTGATTTAACTTCAGAACGAAAACGTGTCCAGTTAGCATTTTTCAAATCTTGGACATATTGCACTTTTATTTCGCCTGACCATAGAAGACGACAACAAACCGGGTTGTGATCAAGTAGTAGTAAGTTCACTTATCGATATAGGATTTGTTATGTGACAAGGAACATTTGTAACAAATAAGTCAAGGACGGAAGGACTACCACGAGAACTAGCTGGAATATAAGTTGGACTAGGTGGAAACAAAACAGAGATGGGCAACATAACATGAGCATCAGCAAGTATATTTCCCCAAGCATTAGCTCTAACACACCCCCAACTCCTATGTCTGGAATTGAGATCGCCTCCAATTAGGAAATCACCGCTTAATGTGAAGAGTTTTCTCAAGTCATTTTTAAACCTAGTTCTGTTTTCGTCTGTTGCAGCTTTACCCGGGAAATATACACAAAAAACCTTGACTGACTTCTGATTCCTTAATTTTATTTCAATTCCCACATTCTCAATATAATGTGTTCTAACAACAGGTAAGAGCGAATGTTGAATTGATCTTCTGATAAGAATCGCAACACCGCCACCAGTCCTATCAACCCTATCATTTCGGTAGCACTTAAATTCAGGAGTTGATAGATTTATACCTTGTTTGAGCCAAGTCTCTGTAATCAAAGCAACGTCAATGTTGCTGTTATTTAAAAAGTTTAAAAACTCAACAGTTTTGTTGCGAATCCCTCTCGCATTCCAAGTTACAATATTTAAATATCTATCTATCATATTACTTGTCATTAGTATACAAAAACTTAGTTGCTAAATGTGCAATAACTTGAAATTGTTCTAATTTAGATTTACATGTAGATAAACTTGTAATCATTTCCATTGCTAACGAGTTAAGTTCCTCAATCGTGAACAGCGTAGAGTGTTGATTCGAGATGTTGCTTGGAATGACTCCAGGAATGTTGCTGGCAGCATTATTGGAAGAGCTGCTCTCACTGTACTTCTCCTTCTCCCACACATTACGCGCTTCCGCTTGTGCTCGAGAGTGAGGGTAGCGGCTAGTGCTAGCATAATTATTGCTCTCTTGTCGCCGGCTCTGCGGCTGCGGCAGCAATGGAAAATCGGACATAGAGGTGAACGAAAAATGATTTTGTGACTGTGTGACATTTGTGTGAGCACGGGCAGCGGTCTGCGGCGTGTTGTTGTATAAAGCTTTTGGTTTTGCAGATTTCTCTTTCATCTCGGAATATTTAATTCTATTAGCACAGGTAGGATCAGTAGATTTATGACAACCGTTGCAGTTAACACATTTATTTATGGCAACATTATTGCAAGATGCAGTCTTGTGTTTACCGGCACAAATAGCACAGTACGCTTTGACATGACAATTACGTTCGCCGTGACCGAACATTTGGCAGTTGTGACATTGAGTCAGTTTGCCTTTAAGTTTTCTTTGAATACTCCAATTCACCTGTGTATGCAAAATTGACCGATAGTTTTTTTTTAGATCGAATAATTTTATTGAACTATTTTCTAACGAAATCAAATAGAAAACATCACTGTAGCGTTCGTATGTTTTCGTTATCTTTTTAATGTTGATACATTTTAAACCAATTTAATTAGTAATATATTTGCGTCCATTTCGCCCATACCATAGAGAACCACTTTAAAAGCTTTCTCACTGCGGAGATCATGTGAGAAGAACTGACAGTTTTCAGATTTTAGGTTGTCAGACACTAGTTTATAAGAAGCAAGAGACTCACAAATTATTTTGATCCCAATGGATATTATTTTTATGTAATAATCAGTAATATTTAATGATTTCATAAGATTGTGAACATAATCACTAGATTTTTGGAGGAGTTTGATTGGTGGTACATATTCTTTTTTTACACTAACCGTGACCACTTCGTCCATATCGTCGTTATTGTCACTATCAGGTAGACATTGTAATGGGCTCCAGTAATTAACACTAGAGTCCTTTTTGCGTGAACTATTCGCGTTAACCATTGTCCGGCGGAATTTACTAACCGAGGACAGACGATTGTCCTCGGTCTCAGGTGATCTATCGCGTTTAGATATCTTGGATGTTTCGTGAATACTCTACGGAGAAAGCCGATTCGAGAAGTCATGCGCAGACAAAAGCTCCGAGAAGACTGAAGTGAAAAAAATAGAACAAACAATTTTCATTATTTTGAGTTTAAGGAGCCATAACTTTTTTTATAGCTACGCAGCTGTACCCATTGCGTTTGAAACTTGTATGCGCAACTAAATTGTCTTTCCAAAATGTATAAAACTTTTTTTGTAGCTATAATAGTTTAAACTTGAAATGTGGTGAGAATAGACCTCCCCCTGCCATACAATTTTTTGCTCAGCGGAACTTCAGGTATCTCCCCTTAAAGGATTATACTGCGATACCCTGTATATGTATAACGAGTCAGTCCAATTAATTGCGAAAGCTTGTGTAACATTATTGCGAAGGCATAACACTGGCAGTAGGTTGGTTATATGCCCGGGAAAATGCCTCGTTCTGTTGAATAATGAATATGCCTAAACCATCAGATGGCCGGAAAAAAATCCTGTGAATCAGAACCAAAGACAGAATTACGAAACAAGTCCCCCCAGTTATCTAGACACCGCTCCCGTAGTTTTGCCGAAACCTAACATCTGAGTTTGAAACGACTACACAAATCTTTCTCTTTCTTTGTCTACCCTTTCCAACGCCCGCAGTGTGTAAAATATTTTATGGGTACTCATAACCCCTTGAGTGTGTGAAAGTTAAAAAAAAAGATGGATGGATACTCAAATAGACTAACATTGGGTCCACTGTGCCCAGTTTATTTTTACCCTGAGAACCTGTAAGGGAACCTGGTAAGTTTACATCCACCTAGAATCATATCAGCTCGGAAATGAAAACCGCTGGCTTAGAACCTCCTAAGTGTTTTCCATCTTAGGAGGTCTTTCAGCTCAATAAGACGCAAGTTTTCTAGCTCAGTGAGGAACTAACTACTAACAGTAGTTAGTTCTTCATTGCTTTTGTCGGCGAGGGCAGGACATGCGCACAGCTGGTGACGGGCATATTCAATTCCATCCTCGTCCCTCTTCGCCGATACGCCCTGCATAAACCCCAATGGCAAAGTGTGCCATGATTATGTCAGAGATGTTGCACGTACTATTATGACTAGATTTAATCAGAAAATATGATTTCTTCATATTCATAAGCCGGTCACAGGGTTGTGGCTGTAACGCACGTACATGTCTAGATGGATCCATCGCCTGTTGGCTTCGCTGGCGGCTTAATCTCCGACGAGTTTATTTAGATAGCTTACAAGAACCTATGGTCGTCAAATTTGCGTAGTGACCGAAAGAATGAGATCGCGGAAACAAGCTGCCGAAATCAGGTTCCTTCGTGGTGTTGCTGGAATAACTCGTAGGGATCGAGTGCGCGACACCAGAGTACGCAAGGCGCACAATGTTGGGCGGCTACTTCTCCGAACGGAACGACCTAAGCTTCGATGGTTTGGTCACGTAGTGCGCATGTCCCCAGACTTTCTTCCAAGACGTGCCATGATTGCCGTGCCATCACATAGGCGACTCCCCGGTAGGCCTAGAAATAGATGGTTTGTCCGACATCCTGGAGCCGTCTAGGGATTCCTCCTGATGAGCTGGAGTCGAAGGCGGAGGATCGAGAAGGATGGAGGGTCCAGCTGAGCATCCTACCCCCGCGACCTTCATGAAGGATTGGCGGGCCATTAAAAATGTATGTATGTATGTACAGGAACCTTCACGAAGGAAAAGGTCTGCGAGATGTGCAACGCAGACCCCATGCTTGGAAGTTTATCTGCTCTTTAATTACCCGGTATATCCGTATGCCCTGGTACTCAGCAAAGGGTTGCCGTTTTGTCTCGTGGTATCACATCAAGATGCCGTTTGCAGACTGTGGATTCCAGATTCCTAACGGCTTCCTGACTGTGAATGTACAGTACACAGTAGTTGATTTACCAACGATCTTATTTTGGGTGAAGATTTTCGCAGGCTCGATGGCCGTTATGATTTCGTGTTGAGAGATACTGGAGTCGTTACTTATTTTGAAGGAGCGATCGACCACTAGTTTTCCATCTAAGGCCATACCGAAGTATTTTGCTAAATTTGCTGAATTTATAAGCCGAATATTGTGGTGAGAAAATATTTAATTTGTTTATTAATAATATTAAAATGTACTGATTTAGAGTTTTTTTTTCATTTTATTCGCCAGTTGATTGTGATATCTATTGCTTCTTGTAATTTTCGATGAACTAAGGTCTACGAAACATTCTAAGGGTTTACTGGCCTAACTGTATGGCTGACGGAAAATCTTATTAGAGAACGGGTTATAAACTAATAGGAACCACCAGTATCTGATGGAAATAGCAGTGGATTGGTGACGTACTTCATCAACTAAGTAATGCAGTCAAACACTCTAGGATGGAAGAAGACCCTGACGAGCCGGAAAATGAATGACTCAGAACAGTCACTGGAGAAGAATTAAATAAACATTAAGGGCATTGCTAGGGAGAAGCGAAGGGCAGGAATAAACAGAACATACGAGCAAGTAAGTAATAAGTTGACATTAAGTGCGAGCTTCTCTGTCAAGTTGATTAAGTCGTTTGGAATTTGAGCACTGAAGTCTATCTTATGTGCAGCGAGGTAGTTCATGTCAGTGGTGACTTCTCAGAATGTCAATGTGCTGGCTTGTCTAAACTCTTTAATTTCAATTACATCGTAGGATCTATTGATAGTCGTTGTACACAAACCTTTTGTATCTTCGAGTGAAATTTGTTCTCCCCCTCTTTTTTCATATCTACGAAAGGCAGGAGATTCTCAGCTTATTCTTTGAATTCGTATGAATCATATTTAATGCCATCGCAACCGTTTCAAGAGAGATGAATTTGGAGAAATCAATCGATGACATGTTCCTTATTTAACCGAAAGGCAGGATTTTCCAAGAACACATCGCTTCGACACGTAGACAACCGGAGAAAAAAAAACACATGTTTAAACAACAACCTTTCTTTCTGTCAAGCCAGCACCCCCCGCGGCTCTTATTTTTTAAATTTAATTCAACATTCGTAAGCCCCCTTCTGAATAAAGTCGTCCCCACTGTATGGCTTTAAAGACGGCCGTTTATTTAAAATGACACATTCAGTTCAATGAATAGAACAGCCCCCCCTAGTGTCTCCTCTACAAGTTCTCGGCTATGTGTATCGTATCCTTGCAAGTTCATGCCAACAACACAGACAGAATACAACTCATCTGGGGCGATGGATATGCACAAGAAGAAAGTCGTGAAATCAAGTGACAAAACAATCTTCTCCGTCTCCTTGTGACGTTTAGATGACATTGACATTATTTGGTCGCTTTCTATGCTTTGCGGTCGCTTTGAAAATGCTACGAAATTAGGTAATATACAAAAAAAAGAGAAGAATATATTTATTAATTTTTTATGGCCTACTCCACTCCAATCGGAGGAGGATGGCAATTGGGAATATGATGGATTCTTTTCTTGTCCTTAATTCCATGCACCCTTGTTCGGTGGTAGCGCTGGGAGGAGCTGAGAAGGAAAATTCTTCGTCTTCGTTGCTCGTTAAATTGTTTTTCATTTTTAAGTGTCAAGCTGTGCGGCGAACGTCGACCGACGAGGACGACGACGGCAGTGATGACAGACGATGGAAGGACATATGATAAATGTAAACTGATTTTGTAAGAAAATTCAGTGATTACCCACTTCAGGAGTGACCTTGAGTAAATTAAACGATGTTCGGGGGAAGGCGAAAGAATGTCTTTTTTTTTTTGTTGTGTGATGGAACATTTTTACAGCTGTCCTCGCCGTGTAATTCAATTATTGGTACAGGCCTTTATGGGATGATTTTGTGTTGCTGATTTTTCTCTTTTTTTTTGTCGGTCTTGAATGGGGACGAAAGTTTTATAGAAATTTATTTTGGAAATTTTTTCTCTGTAGATGAGGGCCCCAAGTACTTCCCTTTATTAATTTGTGTTCCGAGATGTCTATTTTTGAAATTGGAAATATAAATTTTAGAATTTATTGAATGTACTTACATTTTATTGGCGTCACAGTATTGTATTGGAAAAAGGTAGGGAGGGGAAGGCATTTACGGTGGTCGAATTGAATTTTTAGGTCACCACATTCGGATAATAAAATTGGAGTATAAATTAAATTTGAATGGAGGCTGAGTGAGATTTGTTAGAAAAAGAAGAAGAAAAAGCATTAAAACTTCACAAATTATTTTTGAAATTAGATGGGAAAGAATGAAATCGGCGAAGCGGAGATTTTCAGAGATGAGAATCACTTTTCTCTTAATTGCTCCATGTTATTTAAAATGTAAGTCCTTACTCTGGATGAGATTTTAAGGCTAAGAGTGGGTTAAAGCCTGAGTTACATTAAGATTGGAATGAGATTCATAGTGTTTTCGTGTCATTAACCTTTAAAGAAAACCTACTCTGGGATTTTTCAGAGCTTGGTTAATAAGAAGAAACTGAGGTACAACACAGAATTGAGGTTCAACATCGAGCGCGTAAATCTACCTAAAGTAAGTAGCCAGGAAAAGAAGTCTTCTAAGTGGACACCAGTACATCTACCAGGGTTGTAGATGTAGGTATTCCAAATACGCCTTCACAGCATCGCCTGTAGGATCGACAACAGACAGGAAATATACTCTTGGAGCGTTCGTCGAAATAGAGAATGCTTTAGATAGTTAGCTAATATGTCTTTTAATTCACTGTTAGCTGACCCGTGCTCGCCTTGCTTCGTCTGCCACTTATAAGACAAAAAGTATTTTTTTCTAAGAAAAACTCTTTTGCTCTTCTGTCTTCGTTTGATTCATAACATTTCTTTTCGCGACCATCTGATGCCATAGACATCATCCAACATAACAAACTATTTTTCCAGCTATATGAGCAATCTACTGTCAGTGTCATGCCTTTGCAAAAATGTTGACATAAGCTTTTGCAATTGTTCGAACTGACTCTTCATAATATTTCATGAGAAAATAAATAAATAAATAAATTCTTGCTGATATCAGGATTTTGGGCGGCCAAAATGACGCATAATTACCTCCACGTGGTGCCCCCTGGATAGCTACCTACGAATAGTAGTGAACTAACGATGAGCGTATGTCAAATCCGTCTATACATTTGTACAATCTCTGTGCACCCCGGGTGCCGCCCAAAAATTTGAATCTGTCCTCACTCAGTACAAGGTAGATATTACTGCGATTCAGGAGATACGATGGATAGAATCAGGAATGCAAAAAAGACCTAGCTGCGACATTTATTACAGCTGTAACAGAAGGCTGCACAGACTGAGGTGCGGATTTGTCGTTGGAAATCGGCTTCGATCAAGGGCTATCGATTTCAAGCCTATAAATGATCGCCTGACTGTAAGCCGCATCAGAGCTACATTCTAAAATATCAGCCTAATATGTGCACACGCCCCTATCGATGACGCTGAAGCCCCCTGGACGGTGCCTATGGTGCCTGTCCAGAGTATGACGTAAAAATTATACTCGGGGACTTCAATGCGAAATTCGGTAAGGAAACCATCTTTGGCGGACTAGTCGGTACACAGAGCCTTCCGACTAATTGATTTTGTATGGGCTCGTAATACGGTGTTAAGTAGCACTAGGTTTCCTAGACTAAGACTCCACACAGCAACCTGGCTTCCCTTTGATGGTAGATCACGTGCTAATCGACGCAAGGCACGCGTCTAACATCTTGGATGTGCGCACTTACCGAGAGGCCAGCGTTGACCCTGACTATTTTCTTTTGCAGTTAAATTCAGAGCCAGATTGTCCAACAGAAGATGCTGCAAATCTTCCAGAAGAAGAAGATTAATGTTGGGCACCTTATCACGCCAGAAGGAGCCAGAACCCACAAAGAGCACCTGTCCGAGAAACTCTCTGCAATGCATTCACCAACCATAAACGCAAACAAATAGTGGACCGAATACCGAAACATTATCAAGGAGGTGGCCGTGACCACCCTTGGCCACCAGCCGCCACCAAGAAGGAGCCCTTGGTATGATGATGAGCGCGTTCAACAGAAAAATGTGACAGAAGATGCACATAAGAAAGCGCTGTAGAGCAAGACAAGAGCAGCGAGAGAAGAGTACCGGATCAGAAGAAGGGAAGGGAAGAAAATTCTGCATAAAAAGAAAAGAGACCACGCAGCCTCCCAGCTCCAAGATATCGAAAAGTCTCAGAAGCCGAACATCATCCGGAATTTCTATCGAAAAGCCAAACGGTTGGCAGCTGGCTTCAAACCCGGAGCACAGGCTCTTCGTAACAGCGAAAGCAACCTAGTCACCGAAACGCAGGGAATTGTTGATGTGTTAAGCAGTTGCTTAACAGTCAGAAAACAGAGAGTGGGATAGGGCGAGAAGAAAACAGGCTTCCAGTCAATGACGAACCAATACCACCACCCAGTATTAAAGAAGTTAGCGCAGCCATCAGGAAACTAAAAAACAACAAGGCCGCTGGCTCTGATCGCCTGCCAGCTGAACTTTTGAAGTACGGAGGCGATATCTTGGTAGCATCTTTGTGCATGCAACAAGTCATCGGTCAAGTATGGATAGAGGAAAGCATGCCCGATGACTGTAGTATCCGCTCTATATGCCCCATCTTTAAAAAAGGCGATCCTATATCTTGTAAGAATAATCAAGGCATATCCCTGCTAAATGTTGCATTCAAGATCCTATCCAACGTATTGTGTGAACGTCTAAAACCTTTCTGCAGCACAATAATCGGCAAGTACCAGTATTGCTTCCGGCCCGGCAGATCGATAATAGACCAAATTTTTACACTAAAGCAAATCCTGGAAAAGCCCAACGAAACTCCCACCTTTTTATCGACTTCAAAGCCGCTTATGACAGCATTCATCGTGTTGAACTCTACTAAGTGATGGCCCAATCCGGGATACCGTCAAAACTTATTCAGATGTGTCGCATAACTCTGGAAAACACGCGATGTTCTGTGTAACTTGGAAATAGGTCTTCTGAACTTTTCCAAACATGCACCGGGTTCCGGCAAGGAGATGCGGTGTCAAGTGACTTCTTAAATATTGTACTTGAGTAAATATTGCTTAGGGCAAGTGTAAACACGGAAGGCAGTATTGGGATACGTGGACGATATTGACATCATCGGAAGAGCCAGGCAAGCCGTTGTAGAAACATTTACGGCAATTGTAGAGCAGGCGAAACGAGAAGGTCTTGATTAAATGAGGAGGTAGTTCAGGAGTTTACCTACCTCGAAGCAAAAATCAATCCCACAAACGACACCTTCGTGCAGATCCGACGAAGAATAACCTTAGCAAACCGCTGCTACTTCGGTTTGCCAAAACAACTTCTAACTCGATGGACCAAAGTATTGCTCTATAGAACTCTCATCTTACCAGTCTTGCTTTATGACGCCGAGTGCTGAACGATAAGTAAGAAGTCAGAGCAAATATTGGGTACGTTTGAGCGACAAGTACTTCGTCGGATATTATGTCACACCTGCGAGGAGGGCGAATGGAAGAGAAGATACAACCGCGAACTCTATGAGTTGTACCAGGATGTGGATGTAGTCTAAGAAGCCAGACACGTCGACTACATTGGCTCGGCCACATCGAGCGAATGGACCACAACGCTCTAGCCAAGAGAATCTTCATATCTCGACCCCCAGGTTCGAGACGGCAAAAACGGCCATCTTAACGTCGCATATAAGATCCTGCACGTCGTATTGCGAATATCTTCAGCGAACATTGAAAGCGTAAAAATGTATTCGTACTATAGCAAAGGATACTGCATTGTTCCATCTTTTGTTTCGTAGAACATAACTTTATTTCTAAATAGCCATCCCATGTTTATTGTACATGTTCCGGCACCTTTCTGGCAGTGATATTCGGCAGAATGTGCTCTGCTAATTGTCCATGTATAAGCACAAAGTCTACCATAACCGAAATATTATGAAAGACCTGTAAAAAGCTGTAAAATTTCTTCCTGATGCACAAATTATTGTCAGAAGGTCACAAAGATGCCATGGCAAGTTTTAATTACAGATACCCATGAAAAGGGTAAAGCCGGCTTAAGTCTATAAAAGTTCAGCCAAACTAGTGACTAAAAGCCCAACGTGGTCAGAGTCACCAGACAGCTTGGGCCAGTACCGGTGAAAAGTTTGGATGGTTCCTTGCTGCGTATAAGCTCGATACACATAAGGATCAGCTCCGCAAGTGGTTTGCCCCAACCAAGATGTCCGACAAACAATATTCAGAAATTTGCATTGCGTCATTATTGAAACATTCAAAACAACCAAAGTGGGCAGTCTTGACGCCATTGTCCTTTAAGTGTTTCCTTCCTCGGAATTTTACCCCCAAATACCTACATATATAATACATCCAAGCATTGATGTTGGAAGCTCCCATGGAATCAATTATCTTATTTCATTACACAACCAGCAGGTGTCCTAACACGATATAGCTTTTCCTACATTGAAAAGCAAGTCCGTCAGTAACGATAAATTATAGATGAACATCCAAAATAGATACAAGTTTTAGTAAACCAAACAAAAAAAATATTCACCTTCTACTCTTACTAAATTGATTTGCGAAAGCATGCATCTAGAACCATCCCCCGTCCCTATACCGTCATCATAGAGCACAAATCGATACCCCAGTGATGAAATTACCCCCCCTTTGGAATATCCTTCGATGAATTCATTTGGAAATTTTATACATCGGCACCTTAATCGACTTGAAAATTCTGGTTCTCTCTTGTAAAGGACTTCTACTTCACCAGGTATAGTCTCCGAGTAGAGACGTAAAGCAAACGATCTCTCAGTTCAGGTTACCAATTTTTCATATCCATTCTATTGCTGCCAGTGGCTAAGTCTCCTTGACGTCCAAAATAATGTACTTTCTGGCCAGCACATGCGGTCGACGAATGAAGGCGGTCATGGGTGGTAGGTGACTAGGTTCGTCGTCCAGTCTAGGACTATGTAAATGTACTCGAGTTTGCATCGTTGAAAAGATTGCTCTGAGCAAGTTTATTATTATCACTAGGGTTTAGGGCAGCTTACGAATGTCTAAATTATGCTAAAAGACGAACGGTAGATATGAAAGGGAGATCCAGGGTGGGTGCCTGGTGGTACCTCGAGCCTCGAACAACTTTTTTTTATTTTGGATAATAGGAAAAATGGCGTAGAACATTTTTTGGCAGATTAACACCATGTACAGATGTAGAGGGGGAAGGCCGATGAGGAGGGTGTTGATCCTAACCAGGTGGAGTGGTGTGGGGTATTTGCTTAGGCCATGGATATCTAAAGGTAGAAGGATATTGATTTCATAACTTTAAATGGTGAAACAAGTATGTTGCTATATTTTCGCCGAAAGATGTTAACTGTCAGTCATTTCGTTTTATAGGCCATTCTCATGCTATGTAGACTAGTAATCAAAAATAATTATGATATTATCGAGAAGAAATGAAATCGCCTTCAGAGTCTATAGAAGAAGTTCATTAGAACGATTTGGGCACTATATTAGAGTAGTGGATAACATTGATACAAAACTGAAAGAAAGATTAAGAAGGTCGTCGGAAGCATCTGCAGATGTGCATGGATATCAATCGTCTATTTTCGAATCAGGAGGATTGAGAGACAGTTGTTTCCAGTAAGATATAGTATGAAAGTAACTGACGATTTAGGAATTCTCTTCTGCATATCCCTAATAGATTCTGGGCTGGCATTGCAATTAAATGACATCGGCACCTTATGATAGTTTATGTCAGCAGCTCTAACGGAGGCAAACAACAGGTGGACCTCTTTAGATACTTGTATCACCACGAGGAAGCTATAGCCTACATTCGATGGAGCAAGAACCAATAAACTCATGCAGAGGGACAGAAAAGCCATCTCTACTCTCATAGGAGTCATTACTGGGCATAACACTATGCGGTATCATATTAAAAAATGACTTGTGACGAACGAAGACCTTTGTAGAGGCTGCGGTGACGAGGAAATTCAGAAGGACACTACCCACTTTCATTACTACTGCCCAGGCCGCTATCACCTAGGGAATAAGTTCCTTGGACAATACTTCTTTAACGATTTAGAAGAATTATCCAACCGACCGATAAACGACATCGCAAACTTCATTAAAACTTCCGGATGGAAGTACTAAATGCTTTCTTTAGGCTATGTACGAAAGACGTTTTTATTTTATTTTATTTTTTCGCGACGAAGGGATGCACTTTAAGGCGAACTCCACAGGCGGATCAGTAAAAATGTGGTGAGGGTTATGATCCCTTGTTTTCGGATCATAGCCTCGCACGTCTATCTCCAGCGATGACCATGCCCTGGTAAGTGTTGCACGCTCACCGCACCTTCTCAACTAATCTATGAGGATACGTTGAAATGGGCGGTGAACAATTTCGAACCTTTCAAATCCCCTGGACCAGACGGTATCTTTCCAGCACAGCTCCAGATGGCCTTAAACATTGTATGGCAGAATATTTCCTACATTCTGAGGGGATGTCTCGAGCTCGGAACAACGCCAACTGCCTGAACACCGAGGTGACAGTGGTTTTTATACCCAAGGCAGACAAGACATCGCTCACGCTTCCAAAGGACCTTAGACCAATCAGTCTAACGTCCTTTCTTCTCAAGAAAGAATCCCAACATTGATAGCACATTACTGTCCACGTCACAACACGCCTACCAAATAGGCAAATCTGTTGAAACGGCCTTACACTCCAACATCTACCCTACCGAACAATCACTTTCAATCAAAGAGTTTATCCTAATGGCATTTCTGGACATAGAGGGTGCTTTTAACAACGTTGAAAAAAATTCGATTACCAATGGCCCACGCAGGATTAACATCTGCGAACCCATCTGTTGTTTCATAGAGCACATTCTAAAGAATAGGGTAATAACAGCATCTTTCGGAAGCAGCATTGTCAAACGATGTGGTGCACATCGAGGCACGCCTCAAGGGGGTGTACTGTCTCCACTACTTTGGATAAGCCCTTCTGATAATCTACGCAGACTATGTCGCTATCCTAATAACAGGCAAATACCCGCAGACACTAGCTGATATCATGCAGTCTGCTCTTAACGAGATGCTCAGATGGACCGACAAATGCTGCCTTTCCGTTAACCCGACGAAGACTGAGCTGCTTCTATTTAGAAGAAAACATAAACTCTCTGACTTCACCCTACCCAAAATAAGAGGATTCATTCTCAAACTTTCAAATAGCGCTAGTTATTTAGGCCTAAAGCTTGACCGCAAGCTAATTTGGAAAGGGAACGTCGTTGAATGTGCCAGGACATCGCTGGCTGCCCTATACATTTGCAAGAAAGCAGTGGGCTCCCCTTGGGGCCTACAACCGAGCATCTTGCACTGGCTATACACGTCGGTAATAAAACCGATTCTTATGTATGGAGTACTGGTATGAAGGCCCGCCCAGGAGAAGAAGTCCAACCTATCCATAATGGAAAAAAACTTAGCGAATAGCATGTCTCAGCATTACCAGTGCACTGAGAACTCTCCCACAGCGCGCTCCAAACCATGCTCCACCTTCTTTCGATCGACATCATCAGTAAACAATTGGCTATAAGCTCAGCAATAAGACTGAGAGGCTCCAAGCAGTGTAAGGAGCAACACACGGCCAAAATACTTTCGATGCACCGTCATCTTCCCACTTCCACTGACCACCTGCCCGCTGAATATAACTTTAACTGGAGCTACATGCACTCGATAGCGGCAGAGCTGAGTGGATGCAACGCGATGTCCTATACAACGAATCGCTGTCAATTTTCACGGACAGGTCCAAAACCAAGGACGAAGCTGGTGTCTGAATCTTTTCAGAAGACCTGGACATACACCTCTATTTTAACTTTCCAAGCCATTGCAGCGTTTTTCAAGCCAAATTTACAGCTGTTCACCAAGCCGTTGACTAGCTAGATGCTAATACACGGCTAGCGGCTAATACACTATCAACACCGGATATTGCTATCTACGTCGGTAGTCAAGCAGCCATCAAATCCCTTGCATCCAGCATTACGACATCTAAGGCAATGTAAGACTGTCGCGCATCTCTTAACGAGATAGCTGGTCAGTACAATCTCACCTTTTGCTGGGTACCAGGTCACTGTGACATTCCAGGGAGTTATGCAGCTGACGAGCTAGCCAGACAAGGCTCATCTGGTGCAAACAGCATAAGCAGTATCGGCATCGAAGCGCCACAACGCCGTCTTACGTTAAGTACCTTATTCAAACCGACGCGGAGAAAGTGGCTAATCCCCGATGCAACATTTAGGCCAATGCAACATCGCCAGACAACTTTGCCCAACACTTAACAAATCTAGGTCCATCGGGCTCTTGAAACACAAGGGAGGTACTCTTTCCAAAAAAGCGTCGCCTGTGAGATATGCAACGCCGACCGCATTCATCATCTGCTCCTTCATTATCCGGTATCCCCATGTGCCCTGGTACCCAGCATAGGCTCACCTTATTGGCTTGTGATACCTCACTTAGATGTCGTTTGCAGATTCTGACAAGCTGAGATTAGTGCAGATTCCAGAGCCTTAGCGGCTGCCTGGTTATCAAGTAATCGATTTGCCCCTGATGTTGTTAAAGATGATAATTTTCGCTGTCTAGATAACAGCTGTGATTTGGGCCTGAAAGACTCTGCATTCATTGTTAATTCTGAACGACTTGTTGACCCCAACTCCTACACCGACATCAATTTTGGAACCGTCAGTGAAGAAGACCAATTCCTCATTACTAGTAACATGCTCATTTATCCAGTCGTTGTTGTCAGGAATTCTGACATTGAATCTCCTGTTAAAAGTCAGCCTCGGAGTCATGCAATCGGTTCTTACTTGCCTACTTGTCACCTCCCGTCTTGATAGGATGGAGGTGTGACCGTCAGGTACATATGGCCGAAGTCCTGCTTCGCTATGTTCACCGATAGCCCTTCTTTCCTAATATGGCGTTAAAATCGTCCAATACGTCCAACGTCCAACGTTGTATTTAGGACATTGCTCATATGTTCTGTCGAGGAGCTATTAGAAACAATCTTTGGTGCCCCTTTTGTTTCGTGGTGGCATGAGCACATACCAGGCTTATGTTATGTTATAACGGCGCCATATAGCATGACTTATAAGATAAGCGTTCTGTAGAGCATTAATTAAGACCGTCGGGTTAGGAGTTTCAAGCCCAGTTGTTTTGCCAAACCTAAGTAGCAGCGGTTTCCTGAGATATTTTTCTAAGATATTTACTCCAAAGCAGGTAAACTCCTAAACCACTTCGAAGTTAAAGTCACCAACAATGGCATTCTGACCTACATTTCGGACAGGGATATGCCTTGGAAATTCTTGCAAGACATCGGATCGCGTTTTTTTTTTTTTGAAAATGAAGCATTCAGATCTGATACTCCAGTCATCGGGCATGCTTTCATCCACCTATACTTGGGCGATGACTTGCTGCATACACCTTACCAAAGCATCTCCTCTACATTTAAAAAACTCCGCGAGTAAGGCATCAAAGCCAGCGGCTTTGTTGTTTTTCAGTTTTCTAATGGCAGCGCCAACCTCTTCTAAACTGGGTGGAGGTACTACTTTTTCATTGACCGGACGTAGGTACTCTTCTTGCCTTACAACCCTACCCATTTAATGCCCGTTAAGCGGCTGGGCTTAACGTCAAACAGGCAGGCATTCGTGCTGGATCTTCCTGCATCGACCACATAAACACCTTACGGACTATAATCGAACAATGCGTTGAGTATAGGTCTCCGCTACATTTGCTGTTTACTGAATTCGAGAAGGCTTGCGACAGCTTGAACCGAGATGCTATCTGGTTGGCCTTGCGTAGGAGAGGCATCCCAGAAAAACTTAAAGCTTTTATCAAGTCTACATACGAGGGCGGTAAGTGTCGCGTCATACACAATGGTAAGGTGACGGAGGATTTTAAAGTACAAAGTGTAGTACGTCAAGGGCGCATACTGTCGCCACTATTGTTCTTGGTGGTTACCAGAGATGTACTCTGTGCAGCATTGAAGGAAGGCAACTATGGAATTCGCTGGACTATGACATCTTACCTTAAACACCTAGATTACGCTGATGATGTTTGTGTATTTTCACATCGGATAATGGATCTTCATTTGATGGCCCAAAATCTAGAAGTTGAGGTAAAGAAAGTGGGGCTAAAAATAAACACAGCCAAAACAAAAGCACTGAGTACTTCTAATACCCGCGCTCAACTTACATTGCCGGATAGAAAGTCGAGAAACTTGATAACTTTCTTTATTTAGGAAGTATGGTGTCAGCTTATCTCGCTGGCACCGAACTGGATGTGTGCAGCAGAATCGGGAAGACTAAAGCTGCGTTCGGAATGCTATCCAAAATCTGGAGAAGCAATGTTATCAGCTTAAGAACCAAGCTGCGACCGTTCCGCTCCAACGTAGAATCGGTGGTGCTTTATGGGTGCAGTACTTGGAAGGTGGACACCATTAATACACGCAGGCTGCAAATCTTCATAAACAAATGTTTAAGAATCATCTTGAGGATTTTTTGGCCGACCCGTACCTCCAACGAACAACTTTATACGAGAACTGACGAAGAACCTATAAGCATTACTATACAAAGGAGAAAGTGGCGGTAGATTGGACACACCCTAGGGCGCGAATTGCGCCATGCAGTGGAATCCACTCACACAGGCAGGCAGAATAGCGGGACGCCCTATACAAACGTGGCGCAAAACAGTTGATGATGAATCGAGCTCGTTAGGAATGAGTTGGGAGCAGTACAAACGCGTTGCAGAACTCCAAACAAGATGGCGCGCAGGTGTGGTTGACGCCCGATACCCCCCGAAGGATTAAATGATCTAAGTAAGTAAGTAAGCAGCTGCTGCTTAGATACATCTATAATTCACTCTAAATAACCTTAGTTGCTTCGGATTTACTGGGAATATTCCCCGGTATATTTCAAGCAGAAGTTCACGCGATCGAAAGATGCGCGAAATTCAAACTAGACAGGAAATATCGCGGGCAGGACATCGCAATACTGTCAGAAGCCAAGCCGTTATTAAAGCACTGACCTCGCACGAGATCAGATCCAAACTGGTATGAGAATGTCTCACCAGGATCAACAAACTGGGGGAAACAAACAAAGTAACTCTCTACTGGGTATCAGGACATGTAGGAGTGGAGGGGAACGAAGCAGCTGATGAACTAGCTAGAAACGGATCAGACACGCCGTTCCTTCAACCAGAACCCTTCTGTGGGATAGGAACCCACAAAATAAGGGAAGACTTAAGGAAAGAGGAAGAGAACAAATGGGCCCAACATTGGGACGATATCCCCCAAATAAGACAGGCAAAAGAACTTCTGGGGAAATACAACCAGAAAGGAAGCAGAGCCTGCCTGCTTCGCATCTTGGCGGGCATGTTAACGGGTCACTGCAGACTTAAGGAGCACCTTAGGAAACTGGGAATAGAGGGAGACGGACACTGCAGATTCTGCAGGGACTTCGTAGAAACACCAGCGCGCCTTCCTATGGAATGCGAAGCACTGGTCCACAAAAGAAGGAATCACCTAGGTGCCTAGCTCGTATCAGAAACGGATTTACCTTCGCTGGATCTACTGAAGATACTCCGGTTTGCTGTAGCAGCTGGACTGGAGGAAGTGCTCTAGACCGAGTATATCATCGGCTAGAGCCGTAGTATGTGGGGCACAATAGATATTTTATACGTCGCAGTGTACTTCCACCTCACAATAATATACATCTACATCTACAACCTTAGTTAGGTACCATTTTACGCGAACTGCTGGAAATTGGTTAAACATGAACTTTCGAGTAGCGAGTACAATTTTTTTTTTTTTTTTCTTTTGTACAACCCATGCCCGCGTGGCAACGACCTTGCGACCTGAAAGATCTATTGTATCGGAGGGTTGGAGTTAATCTAACAGACGTACTACCTCCCTTATGAAAGTGAGTATGTCCTTAGTAGCGGAGCATTTCAGTTTCACTGAAGTAAGTATCTCCTTGTGGAGAATACGTTTCCTTAACCAGTGTAGTGCCGGGCATTCACAAAGAATGTGTTCGGAGGTTTCATCTTCCTCTAAACAGAACCGACAGCCCTTCTCTTGGCACAGGTTCATCTTGTTAATGTGGTATCTCAAGCCTCAATGGCCAGTAAGAAAGCTCACAAGCTTCTTAATGCTTTCCCTATCTAAGTTAAGGATTTTCTTATAGGAGTAAGGCTTGATTAATCGTTTGGATTGTCTTAGACCTGACCACTAGTCCAGTGGTCTAGATGAAGTTTGTTTTCCCATTCGTTAATCAGCGTTGTAGCTGTCGCCTAATTGACGCCACAATAAGTTTCAGGACCTATGAACACAGATTCTGAGCCAGCCCTAGCAAGCTCATCTGCAGATTCGTTGCCCACAATCCCTTGGTGTCCGGGTACCCAACCGAGTTTTACCCTGTTGTATTTGGCAAGGTCTTGTAATGCATCGTAGCAGCATTTCACGGTTCTGGAGTCCATTTGGTTGGACGACAGTGCCATAAGTGCTGCTTGGCTATCTGAGAAGATATGTATTCTAGCGCCTTTGATCCCCTTGCGGAGATTGTGTTTGGTGCAAATCTCAATGGCATGGATTTCAGCCTGAAACACAATAGGAGTCGTACCCATAGGTACCGAAATCTTTGTGTTGGGTCCAAAAACCCCAGCTCCAACTCCAGAATCCATCTTCGAACCGTCGGTGAACCAGACCAGATTTCTAGGGTCCAGTGTTGGAGCACCATTTGAGCGTGCTCTAGTAGCTCTAGTAGTCGTTTGTCAAGAATTACACCAAGATATTTGACCTCGCTGGAATAAACTAGTGTGGTGCCTTTGATTGTGATAGGTTCAAGGTTGACCTGTGTCTTCCTTGTAAAAGGCACCAGAACGGTTTTAATAGGATTTATGGATAGTCTTTCTTTGTTTCACCATTCTACAACTTGAGATATTGCACCTTGCATGACGTTGGAAGTTGTTGTGCTGTTTTTACCTCTGATAAAAACCGCCAAGTCATCAGCATAACCGACGGTGGCGTAGCCTGATCTGTGAAGATCTACTAACAAGTTGTCGATGACTATAGACCATAACAGGGGGGAAAGAACTCCTCCTTGAGGACAGCTTTTCGCTGCAGTTATGGACACCGACATTCCCACAGAGGAGGAAGTAATGAATCGACTTACCAGCATGGCCATGATCCATTGGTTGGTCGATTCTTCGATACCTCTGCTACTGATCGCCCTTGCGATCAAGTCGTAACCACTGTTATCGAATGCGCCTTCGATATCAAGAAATGCTCACAAGGCTATCTCCCTTGAACTGAGTGTTCCTTCTATCTACCTACCTACCGCCGGGGGCTTTAAAAGGTTTTAATGTGCCTACCGCCCATTCAACTTTCTCTGGACTGAATATTTTTCCAGATAAACTATTAACTCTACTGTCCACATAAACCTTGTGGTTAACTGTGTTCGAGTACAAATGAGATGTGTTAAGAGACGAGCCTGGGAAATGTACCTGAAGTAAGGTTCTAATTGTATCCACATGGTCCGTCGTGTAGGTTCCGTCATTTTTCTTCAGTAACCCTACACAGTTGACATGATCGTTTGCGAGCGATTTATGGATTCGTGCCGCTGTAGGCATGTCAGCGATTGTTTCGCAGCATTTCCTCCAAGCAGCTCGCTTAGATCGTCTCAATACTAGATTGTATTCTGTGAGAGCAAACCTGTATTCGTCCCACCTCTTCTTTCGCTTTGCAGAGTTGAAGAGTTTTCTGACTTTCTTCCTAAGTTCCGCTAGTTGGTCATTCCACCAAGGCACTTTGCGTTTGCTAACATGTGTCTTTGGGACACAGCTGTCGTGGTAGGAATCAAGCAGTATATTGTTAAGCTGGTATGCAGCTTCATCCAGGTCTTCTATGGCCTCGATAGATGTGAGAAGCATATCTTTTTTTGAGAACACTAGTTAACGATAGCGATGCCAATCCGTAGATTTGGGATCGTATTTATTAGACACATATGAGAGTTGGCCAGGTATATCAAACCTGATGTGCTGATGGTCTGACAGAGAGGCCTCATCTGAAACGTGCCAATTTTCAAAAAAATTAGAAATAAATGGACTAGCGAGGGTGAGGTCAAGTACCTCCTCGCGAATCGCATTTATGAAGGTAGGTTTAGAGCCTTTGTTCAAAATATCTATTTGTCTACTTACAAAGTATTCCAAAAGACACTCACCCCTTCTGTTGATGTTGCTACTACCCCAGACCTCATGATGTGCGTTGGCATCGCATCCAATGATATAGTGGAGAGTAGGATACCACCCATTGGCTAGTTTCGACACAAGAAGATCAGCTTTCCTATGTAAGCTTCTCCTACAATGTTGTTAGTTGGCATATCCCGAGGTGAAGCTACTCTGTATATTCTTATAATTTCCGCGAATAAACAACTAAATTATATTGTTGATTGGCGTTCCGTAATCCAATTTATTCAAACTTCAGTAATTCCTTTTCCATCTTTTGGAAGCTAACCTCTACAACATTCCCTGAGGTCTAAAATTTGATTTACTGCTATAATTGTACCATTTGTGGCTTTAATAAAATAATTTAATGAGACACAAACTCAAGCATGGAACACAAAATTAAATTATTATGTCTAGATTCGCAACAAAAAACAAAAACCGCTGATATAAATCACAGGCAGATAGCTTATTTAAGTACCTTCAGCATCTCTATAGACACACGATCCCATGAGGATTCAACTCACTTTTCGTTCATCTTTTGCACATAATCTGCTGGTTATTCGCAAACCAAATGAGGCTTACTAGCAACACGAATGACAGTGCTCTCGCCTGCGCGGTGTAGGGCTCCAAAGCGGGCGCTTTACAAACGGAAATAAACTCAGCTTGTGAAATCTAATAAAATGCAATTTAGTCCTCACCCGCAACGGGTATGTCCTGAGTATAGCGTAGAAAATATTTTCATTTTCGCATTTTATGCAAATTGAATTGCACGAGATTTGCATTCATGGAACGTCGTTATGCCGCTCAAATCTAATATTTTGTTAAACATATTTCGTGCTCGTTGCAATGCGCGCATCCATTTGATTCGTTCAGATTTAATATTCAATTATGTATGTCCGCCTTTTGGTTTTGCGGCACGGTGGGTGGGTAGTGGTATGTGCCTTCAGACTTTGTGGTTCTATACTTTAGCGGAAAATTTATCTTTTTTTCGTTGGTTTTGAGCCGCTCTGTGCTGGCAGCTGACTCAACTGAAAAAATGTTCGGAATTATCGTATTATGGTCTTCCCTTCCTTTGACCTTGTTCTGAAGGATATACGAGTGTGTATGTTGTTTTGTATGCAAATGAGATGAATTTAAATTGGTTTTCTTTGGTTAAGAACATGATTTAATCATTTGACTTAACGAGTGAAAATATGTTAAGTGAATGCGATACTGAGGATGTAAAGGCAAATGCTGTGTAGTGAAGAAGTTAACATTTGACTTGTGGGATTTCAAATAAAATATAGCAGGCGGAAATGGAGTTATACATCTAGTGGATGAGATTCACGCAAATATTACAAGAATATTTATCTGCAAGAATGGCAATTCCTTAAAACACAATGTAAATAACCTACCACACGGAACCACAGAAGGTTGATAAATTCTTCTTTGGAACATCTAATATCAATCCGTTTGAATTCTTCTCAACTGCCTTCACAGTGGTTTTTCATTTGATTTTAATTATGGTGTCTAATCAAGAGGAAAGACTGTATTTGCGATCACTGACTGCCATCAATTCTCTTCTTCTCACTGAACAGGGAACAGTTGTGATTGCTCTGTGGTATAACTGCTCCACAACTCACTATAACATACTACTTCACTTACCACGCATGACCCCACATAACACACATGCTGCTTGTTCATTGTTTTCAGTAATATACCTACCAAACCGTCATTTTCATGTAACGCAATAGTATCTTCCACTCTTGCCCAAATTATCCATTTGTACCTACATGTATGTATAACCGCTGGAACGCCACATAGAAGTATTTGCACCGAAAACCTGGCCAAAATTATTTTCCACTCTTTTTGTCGTTGTTTTTGATTCAAATGCATAATGATGCAATAAAATAATGTTTTAACTTTTTTTTTATCGATTTTGGAATTTTTTATTCAAAAACAAAGAAAAATTGTGGATATATAGATTTTACCATATTGCTATAGCTTTTCCTATTTAATGTTGACACTATTCACTGGTATCTGTCCATGACTCTTCATTAAATGAATTCTCATTATTTTTTTATTTCATATCGAGACATTAGGGTTTCATCATTTGAAGTTGTATTTGAATATTCTGGAAGAAGCATTTCTATAGTGTTCTTCGAAAAATGCTCTTTTTGACTTCGAGGGGGATTTTCTTATGGAAGAAATTAGGGGATCAGAGCTCAGTAACCATCTGTTTAGGACATCCATGTTACAAAAGAAAACTTTCTTGCATAGTTTAACCAGTATATCTTCCAAGTCCCCAGCGATGACTATCCACCTTGTCGCGGTGCTGGGGCTTAAGTAGGGCTGAAGGTTTTCTGCGGAGATGTGTCGGCGTGTGCTGGACTCCTAGACTACCTGGGGTCCAAAAAACCAAGAGATAGTCTCCCTAATTCTACCGGTGGTGTGAGCGTTTTTAAAACCGTGCCGAAAGATGAAAGGTTGGGGGGATGCACAAAACCAACCACTAACGAGCTCTCACAGATGCCCTGGCGAGGTCTGTGTATAGTAAATGCCTTACCCCCGCATGACGGCTCTGGCGGGGCGAATTATAATTTCCGGCCATACTCTTGGGAATAAAAAACGATGAACCAAAACAATAACAAAAAAACAACAACAACAGATGACAACACCAGTCCGGAAGCTGACACGCTACCCGTGGGCATACCGGTACTGGCCGACCTGTAGCCACCATCGGCAGAAGGTCTCTCCAGGCCAGATGAGACGGCGGTTGTTCCGTAGAGCGACGCATGTCAAGTCGGTGCTGTACGCGAAAGATCCCTCTTTCCTCGCCGAAAAGGAAAAGAAGTCCCTGGCCTGGGCTATTGATACAATAGCAAAGGGCCTGCGCCCTAAACACAGCGTTGCTGTAACCAAGGCCAGCTGTAGGGTCGCTGCCCCTAAGGCAAACCTTGGCGGAAAAGGAGCAACCGCAAGGACGAAAACCAGCAAGACCGCTGCCGCTAAGGCAGGTCCTGCTGGGGCTCAGCTAGAAACCTCGAGGGCCGCTGAACATCGTCGTAGGATGGCCGAGACCAGGCGGGAGGAGTTTGTCTCAAAGAGGCTTAGGTCTTCGGAGGACACAAAAAATCTCTCCAAAAGGTCGAAGGCTGATACGGGGATGCTCTTCAGCGGGGCGATTCGAAGTACACTGCAGCTAGCTGTGGTGGATTTCGGAAAACCTAGTGGCCAGTATTCCCAAGAATGCGGTCAGATGATTGAGATGGCCTTAGCTGGAGCAATCTTCGACCGTAATCGAAAGAATGCCGGCGGAACTGCACACACATTCGGGAGAGCGAAGTGGCATCGTGGGGTCATTATGATAGACTGCAAGGATCAGTTATCGCTTGACTTCGTGAAGGCCACGGTTCGCGGTTTTAAACTCTGGGAGGGGGCTGCATTGCGAGCGGTACACCCAGAGGAGGTACACATCATGCCCAAGGGAAGGCTCTGTGTTCCTGACTGGGGTGTAGACAAAACGGAGATCCTCGGCTTCCTAAAAGCCCAAAACCCTTCTACTGATATGAAGGGCTGGGAGGTCGTCGGGGAGGAAGAGGCGAAGAATGGGACCAAGGGATTCATCATTCTTATGAATGAACCCCCGGCCTCACTTCTGGCAGACAAGCAGTTGAGATTGTGCTATGGAGCGGGAGAGGTAACTCTAAAGCTCCTAAAGCGGACTCAACGTGCGGAGAACGATGGGGTGACTGACGCTCATGGAGGAGCAGCTGGATCTGGCCCTAATCCAGGAACCGTGGATTCATAACAATCGCGTGATGGGATTAATGTCGAAAAACTATAATGTATATTATAGAAGCGACGCTGGCAAGGTTAGGACGTGTATCGTGGCCAAAAAGAGTTTAGATATATTAATGTTATCTCATTTCAGCTCCGGCGACTTAACAGTGGTAAACGTGAGAGGGGTGAATGGAAACTGGACGGTGGCGTCTGCGTACTTACCCTACGATGACGGCAACAATGTCCCCTCGGAAAATCTGAGGTCGCTCATATCAGCGTCTCAAAAAGGTGAGAAAAACTTAGTCTTGGGATGTGATGCCAACGCCCATCATACTCTGTGGGGTAGCACCGACATCAATGCTAGAGGCGAAGTTTTGTTTAATTATATTCTTGAAACTAATCTTATTATTTGTAATAGAGGCAATGACCCCACCTTTGTGACGTCTTGGATATAAGTTTTATTTCTGGCCAGAGGTCTGTTGAAGTTGTTAACTGAAGAGTCTCCAACAAGGCGTCACTATCTGACCACTGTTGGTTACTCTTCAAGCTACAGCTTACTACTCATGTGAGTGGGACCTTTAGAAATCCGCGTAGGGCCAACTGGTCAAAATTCAAGAGAAAACTGAGGAAATCAGTGTATCACCTCACTGAGGACCTCGACTCGACTGAAGCAGTTGACAATGCAGTCGATGCACTGACTGGTTCACTTACGCGATCCTTCGAGAAGTCCTGTACGGTTAGTAGGCTTAGCGGTAAAAGGCGTCCACCATGGTGGAATGATAAAATAGCGGAACTCATTCGTATTTCAAGAGTAGGGTGGAACCTCGCTAAGGAGGGGGTCGTCGAGTGGTCCACCTATAAAGAAAGCGTGAAGCTCCTCCAGAAAGAGATTAGGTTCGCAAAGAAGAACTCTTGGAGGTCCTTTTGCGTATCTATAGAATCAACAAACGAAGCGTCCCGCCTAAGGAAGGTCCTGGCCAAGACACCAACGCCGGAATCCAATATCGGGAAAAGCGATGGCAACTGGGCAGAATCACACGAGGAAACGCTGGATATGCTACTGAGTACTCACTTTCCTGGATGTACATCAATCTCTGGAGATGATCCAACCATTCCAGAGACGACATTGGGGATAAGTGCGGAAGAGGTGGGTTATATAATAGATGATGACAAGATAGCGTATGCAATTAAATCATTTGCTCCATATGAGGCACCAGGAATGGATAACATTCGACCTGTGATGCTGCAAGAGTCAGTGGATATTGCTATTCCATGGCTCAAACGTATCTTCACAGGATGCCTTAAGCTAGGTTATGTTCCTAAAGCATGGCGGGAGGTGCGCGTTGTTTTCATTCCCAAAGCAGGGAAAGTGAGCCATACAAACGCAAAATATCTGAGACCTATCAGTCTATCGTCCTTTTTGCTGAAAACTTTGGAACGTTTGATAGATGTATATATAAGACGTGTGATCGGCGATGATTACCTATCTAAATCACAACACGCATACATCTGCGGCAGATCGGTAGACACGGCCCTCCACCGGGTCGTATCGAGCATAGAAAGATCCCTCCACTTCAAGGAGTTCACTCTAGGGGCTTTCCTGGACATTGAAGGAGCGTTCAACAACGTAAGCTCTAACGTAATCCTGAACAGTCTGCACAGAGCACATCTCAACACCGGCCTCTGCAACTGGATTGCGCAGATGCTTCAATCAAGGATAATATCTTCAACGCAAGGAGATGTAACCATTTGGAGAAGGGTCTGCAGAGGAACACCCGAAGGTGGAATCTTGTCCCCGCTAATATGGCTCCTTGTGGTGGATGAGATCTTGGTAATAGTGAAGGAAAACGGCTTCAACGTGACGGCCTATGCGGACGATGTCGTTATCCTGGTTTCGGGAAAATTTCCTCCAATCCTAAGTGAAAGGCTCAATTTCGCGCTACAACTAGTGGATAACTGGGTCAACAGCAAAGGGCTGGGAGTGAGTCCTTCAAAGACGGAGGTAGTTCTCTTCACTAAGAGGAGATCAGTCCCTACATTCAGACCCCCAAATATTGGTGGCACTGAACTAAGTATCTCAAGTTCAGCTCGGTATCTGGGCGTAGTTATAGATTCCAAACTTAACTGGAAGGAAAATATTGCCGAACGCGTTAAAAAGCAGGCGTAGCTTTCTACTCCTGCAAAAAGGCTTTCAGCAATACGTTGGGCTTCAAACCGGCTGTGGTGTACTGGATATACACGGCGGTTGTAATACCCATTCTCACATATGGTTCACTAGTATGGTGGACGACACTTGAGAAGCAATGCCTGCTTTCAAACCTCACCAAAATCTAGAGGGCGGCGTGCATCGGTGTCATGGGATCAATAAGAACAACACCAACAGCGGCAATGGAAACCATGCTTAGTTTCATTCCGCTTGACATATACTGCAGCCGTCTGGCGGCTAAAACCGCTGTAAGACTGAGAGAAGGCCGGTTGTGGTCATCAAGCCTTTACGGCCATGCCTCCATTCTGTCCCGATGGGGGATCACCAGCGGATTGACGGGAACTGATCACATGAACCCGACGCTAGCATTTGAAAGGAGATTCACGACAAGAATTCCTGATAGAATATACTGGAAGAATCGTAGAACCATGAAGAAAAAGGAGTTAGCTTCCTATACCGACGGTTCTAAGATGGACGTTGGCACGGGAGCCGGAGTTTATTGCGAGGCCCTCCCCTCTGTAGCAACCCCAATCAGTTCCTTGCGGAAAAAAATAGAGGATGAAGCCACCGGTCGAGCAAACAGACGCTGGGCTCATCTGGAAACATGCGGAACTGCCAGGGCGCTATGGCCGGCCTACAGCAAGAAGAGATCAACCGCTCTGGTAAAACTTAGTCGCTATAACGCGCGGATCATTTTTGGCATAATTAGCGGACATTGTGCCATTGGCGTTTACGCGGAATGACTCTGTGTGATGCATAATGACTATTGCAGAAGTTGCAGGGACGAAGAAGAAATTGAATCTGTTCGTCACCTGTTATGTGACTGTCCTGCCCTATCCGTCAGAAGAATGAGGACTCTTGGTAGTTACTTCTTCTCGGAGCTGGAGGACTTGGGTAGTGTTTAGGTAGCGGACATCCTGAGATTCGTATCACTTTCTGGGTGGTTCTAACGGCGGATTTCCTTTACAACGTTTCCAGGGTTAAATGATTGGGCACAATGGACCCGTACTGTTGGTCGGAGTGAGCAGTGACTCCTTGTCATAAGGCACCCATCTACCTAACCTAACCTATAGCTTGCAAGTCAAAGAAGAAAGAAATCGTTTCACTTCCGCAACGTTTTTTTGTAATGAACTGATAAACTTACCTAAAATATTTGTTCCTGGCTTCGGCTGCTTCCTCTGATAGCTGACCTATTGGAAGCAGAACATTTTCTATAATTACGGGTCCGTGTATTAAAATTGTATGCATAGTCGGAGTCATAGGGTGCCATGGATATAACTTTACATAAAGTTTTGCTATATACATTGTGTACAGACCAATTTTTGAGACATCAGTTTTGTATCCACTAGAAATTGTCTCTAAAATAATTTTGAAGCGGAAAATCAGTTGAAAATCAATTCCGATTATTTCAGCTGCAGTTGCCGGATTATTGAAAAATTTGCGACTAGTGTTTCCGAAACCAACTCGTGGAACATCCACAATAAGGCCAAGCTTGTATCGAAATTCCCTTTGAAATTCAGTCTTACGCTCTTTACACTTTTCTTTGTCTTCATGTAATCGAAGTTGCCACTTTTTTACTGGAATTTTATAAGCAACATGAAGAAGGCTCTCAAAAGTCTCGCGCATGCAGAATTGACAATCGGAATTGCAAGGAACTTGCATTGACTTCATTGGATTTACTCAAATCGTTAAAATCTTTTGGAGTAGATCCACATACAAAACAATGCTGCGTCTATTTAGTATCAGTGGCTGCATTATACACTTTGCTGTCAACCATAGTTAACGTTAATGCATGCTTCACTTCCATGTATCTCTCAAAAATAATAACCGTTTTCACGAGTACATTAATTTCTCTTTGGATGTGTCTAATCTCGCTTTTAATTACATCTGTACTTTCTTTAATGAAATTGATTCGAACGGGTCGACAAAATCGGAGAGAAGATGGTGTTGGATTCTGTCAGATGATCTTTGGACAGTCGCAAACCAGTCGCAGAGGAACGAATGAGCTTTGAAATATATAAGAATCTGATTCCGAACAAGTTTCAAATCTTTGTTTGTATTGAGTTTGCTTAGACCCATCACAACTTCATTTTGGAATAAGCTCTTGGGACTTACATCCGTTTTCACTTAGGCTTTCTGTGACATCCTGCAAATACGTCAATAACCGGGTTATAGTGTGATTCAACAAATCCTGAACATTTATTTCGGCCAAGGTTTCGGTTACAGAATATGACTCTGGAACAGGATAGCAATTTTTTTTTAGCTTAACATGGAAACGAGATTTTATCATTTGCAACAATAAATTCATACTGTTTTCGTGATAATCCTGCAGCCGCAAACGTAGCAGCTCTGTTAGTAAGCCCTACTTCCACCTCCTTGTGGTGCCATCTGGGGATTTCTTTGGAAATTGCTAACGGGAGAGGACGAATGGCGAGCTTCCCGCGCCAAAAAACAGGATAAGTGTCGGTTGGTCTGTGGCCCAGCGAGCCGCAGCCGTAAAAAAAAAACCTGCTCCGAAACGGAAATCAACGCCTCGGATACGGACGGATAGTATAATGGCGACCTTTGGCTATCGAACACGGACAACGATCGGATTCTGGAACGTTATGGCCCTCCTGGACTCACTCAAGGAAGGGCCTTATAACGCCAGATTCCTCCAATTAAAACGCGAATTCGCACGGTATAATAAAAAAATCGACATCTTAGGGCTGAGCGAGATAAGATGGTACGATGCTGGGGAATTCATGTCCCCAACAAAAAGCACTGTCATGCTCTACTCTGGTAAACCAGCTGGTAGTGCACGGAGTTCCGGAGTAGGACTCATGCTAATTCCAACAGCACATAGTAGCCTCATATCCTGGAAACCCCATAGTGACCGGATATTGACGGCTAGGTTCCAGAGTAGAGTTAGAAAAATTACCATCATACAGTGTTATGCTCCGACTCTAGACGCGACTGAGAATGAAAGGATGATTTTTATAGCCACTTACGCGCCGCCTACAACCAAACACCTAATGGTGATGGGAGATCTCAATGCCAAGGTGGGTAGTGACAACAACATGCTTATGCAAGTGATGGGAGTTCACGGCGTGGGAGACCGCAATGAAAACGTTGAGCGATTTGTGGACTTCTGCAATACCAACCACCTAATCAACGGAGGTACACTTTAAGCATAACACCTGCCACAAAATCAGCTGGGTCTCTACTGATAGGCAACGAACATCCAACCAGATCGACCACATTGCGATCAGTCGCCCCTTTAGAAATTGTCTGCTGGACGTCCGAAATAGACGTGGAGCTGACGTCGGACTAGAACGAGATGACCGTCTCATGGTAGCTCATTTACGCCTTCGTACTGCATCCGTCAACAGCAACCGCTCAAACCTACTTAACATCACCACGTTTAATATCTACAGGCTCATGTTTCTCCAAGTGCGCCAACAGTTCAGGGACCATTTTGCATTAGAAGTAGAAGCAATCAGCAGCATACTGGAAGAGAATATGAGTGACCACTGGAGTGCTGTGAAAAAAGCTTTTGCGACTGGGGCACGCACGTAACATATGTCGGTAAAAACCAGAAACCACCGCATATGGCTTTCTACAGACACCTGGAGACGGATCGATGAGGGTACAGCAATCAAGATTCGGATTGCAGCTGCCTCAGCAGTAGAGAGAACCGAGCTAGAAGCCCAATATCGTGCGAAGAAGAAAGAAGTGCAGCGTAGTGTGAGACGTGCAAAAGTCAACATATTAACTCACTGGCCTGAAGGGCTGAAGAAGCAGCGAGTAGGTGCGACAGTGGGACTGTTTACAACATCACTAAGGAGCTCATTGGTGGTCGAAACTCCAAACAACATCAAGTGAAGAGACTAGATGGTAACCTTCTGATTTCGGATGAGGATCAGCTCACTAGATGGAGAGAACATTTGGCTATAGTGCTAAATCACATAGACGATGACGGTATGATCTCGAATTCGAATGAGCAGCTCGAAGCAATAAATTCCTGAATTCGCACCGCACCTCCCAGTAAAACCGAGATAATAACAGCAATCACGTCCCTCAAGAAGAACAAAGCGGTGGGTATTGATGGCATCCCTGCCGAACTATTTCAAGCGGCGCCGAATACATCGGCAGATTTGCTGCATCCGCTAACACGGAGAGCTTGGGATAGCGAACAATTTCCGCAGGAGTGGAAAAGGGGGATGATCATTAAACTTCCAAAGAACGGAAACTTGATGGAGTGCGGTAACTGGAGATGTATATGCGTTCTTCCAGCTGTGGGCAGAATAATAGGTAAAATAATTCTTGATCGAATTAAAGAACATTTAGATTCAACTCTCGATGTCGAACAGGCAGGCTTTCGCGCTGGATCTTCCTGCATCGACCACATAAACGCCTTACGGATTATAATCGAACAATGCGTTGAGTATAGGTCTCCGCTACATTTGCTGTTTATCGACTTCGAGAAGGATTTCGACAGATTGAATCGAGATGCTATCTGGTTGACCTTGCGCGGGAGAGGCATTCCAGAAAAACACATAGCTATTATCGAGGCTATATACGAGAGCGGTAATTGTCACGTCATGCAAAATGGTAAGGTGTCGGAGGATTTTGAAGTCCAAAGTGGAGTACGTCAAGGGTGTATACTGTCCCCACTATTGTTCTTGGTGGTTATCAGCGATGTACTCCGTGCAGCATTGACGAAAGGCAACTATGGAATTCGTTGGACTATGGAATATTACCTTAAGAACATAGGTTACGCAAACGATGTTTGTCTACTTTCACATCGGATAATGGATCTTCATCTGATAACCTAAAATCTAGAAGCTGAGGCAAAGAAAGTGGGACTAAAAATAAACGCAGCCAAAACAAAAGGCCCGAGCACTTCTTCTAAGAGAAAGAAAGAGAAAGTTCATAACTTTCTTTATTAATGAAGTGTGGTCTCGGCTAATCGCGGTGGCACTGAACTGGATGTGTGCAGCAGAACCGGGAAGGCTAAAGCTGCGTTCGGAATGCTATCCAAAACTGGAGAAGCAATGTTATCAGCTTAAGAACCAAGCTGCGACCGTTCAGCTCCAACGTAGAATCGGTGGTGCTTTATGGGTGCAGTACTTGGAAGGTGGACACCATTAATACACGCGAGCTGCAACTCTTCGTAAACAAATGCTTAAGAATCATCTTGAGGATTTTTTGGCCGAACCGTACCTCCAACAAAGAACTTTATACGAGAATTGACGAAGAACATATAAGGATTAGTATACAAAGGAGAAAGTGGTAGTGGATTGGACACACCCTAGGGCGCGAAGACAACTCCATTGCGAAAGGTGCTATGCAGTGGAATCCGCTCACCCAGGCAGGCAGAATAGCGAGACGCCCTAGGCAAACGTGGCGCACAACAGTTGGGGAGGAATCGACCTCTTTAGGAATGAGTTGGAGGCAGCTCAAACGCGCTACAGAACTTCGAACAAGATAGCCCTATGCCTCCCCGAGGAGTTAAAGGATTTAAGTAAAATAAGTTCGTGATAATCCTGCCTCAACAAATATGGAAAGAGCCTTCAGCGTTGACAGTTTTTCTTTTTTTTCCTTAGTGCTATCACACTATGCTTCTTTATACTTTTGCGCTCTTCGGAAAGTTTCACTATTTCTGTCAATAGTTTTGAAGCAACAGCCTTGCCAGATTATCTTAATTTCATTTGAGTGGCAAACGTCACTTCTTCAGTTTCAAACTCTTCTCGAATACGTTCTGTTTTTCTTCTCTTACTTCTGACACTCGATAATTCGAAAGATTTTGCAGGTCGTCCTGGTCCAAAACTGGCTGCTTTATTTGGGAATTCAAAACCTCCTTGAAGCCGCGTTTCATTATTCTTCAAAAATATATGTTAAATCCTGTGGGATTCTAACCATTTTCTTTTCAAGTCAAATAAAAGCAGCCCGACTATTGGCTTAAAATGTTTTAATTGCTCATTTGAATAAGAAGCACTGTTTAGATAGAAATTTTTCAAAAAATTTAGCTTTTCTGTTATATCTCCTTCCCCACTTTCTTCCATAATGTTAAATAAATATATCCTCATACCGGGCGGCCCTAATACTAAACTTTTTTTTCTTTAAAAAGTTATGTATGGCGTATGAGCATTATCTTAATATGAAGGTGAAATACTACTTCGCTCATAAAATTAATAGTTGCAAATAGTTGCAGCAAATTCTTTTTGTATTGGGTTTAAGAGCATTTTTATTGTATAAAAATGCTTAAACCGTTACACAATAGTGTCCAATTATAAAACAAACTCATTCGAGATTAAAAACTTTTTTTAATAGAATTTGCAAACAGGATAATTGAAAACAAAAAACTGCTAAATGTTTCATAAACGAATTTAAAATGTTAATACATACCCGCAGTAGAATTCTCCATTTAATAATATTGTTAACTTCTTATCACAACTAGCAAAAATCACTTGCTGAATAACACTGACCGCGATAATGTTCACGCACTGAAAAATGCAGCAAGTCCAACAGTTAACTTTGAACTGATTTCATCACAACATACGATCTCTGAGAAAAAAAAGCCGGTATCATATTGTCCCATATATATTTAGGATCCGCTATTTCAAACATTTATTTCTTGATTTTACTTTTCAAAAAATTGACTTTTGGCCGACTTTTTGCTAGAAATACTCCTATGTGCGCTGGAACTTGTGTGAACTGTATTTATTGCACTGATTAGGGAGTTATGATTGCTCGGTGATAGATACATACTGTAACGAAACTTTCTTAGGCAACGTAAGAATCTATTGCACATCCCAATTGACGTCTTTGTTCCACACCATACCCCAAATCAGAAATGGTCAACTCGAGAATTTGATGGGCGGAGTGTACAGATCGAGTGTACGATCAAACACATTTCTCTCTTTTAACAGTTCTACTTAACCTCTCGGGAACCGGACATCAATTAAGAGTAAGAAATAAATTTTTATAATTCAATGATGAATAAGTCTGCGTTTCTAGTTCTTTGTTTTTTCGTCAGGGTCTGCAGTATGATCTTCGGCACTCCCTAGCTTTGTAACACTGGTGTCAGGTGTGGGACAATTGTCGTAGCTATGTGAAATGACGGGCAGGTGTAAGATCATACCAGAGAGGATGGAAAATTCCGGACAATGCTGCAAGACTATTTCACAGATAGGAAGAAGTTTTGGGACAATAAACTTACAAATTGGCATCAGGAGCTTAAATTAACGGATTCAGTTGTGTACAAACGACTGGATAACCTAGAACGCACCGTGAGTGCTTTATCTTTCTTGCAAGTGGCTCGAGAGGAGCTGCAGTCATCTCCAAAGGCGTACCACAGCCATCCTCATCTGAAGAATGCAACGACGCTTCAGGAAGGACAACGAGAGACGAGTTTAGAGCCAGTCCCAGAACAAGCACCCGATGCAATGCGCTTCATTGCAGCATCCCAACCAGTTAGTACTACTTGCCAAATTCAGAGATTCCCTGCACTTTGCAGCCTTACGATGGTACTGACTCTTGGATGGATTACTTTTGGCAATTTGAGATTGCAGCAGTAGAGGGTGGTCATTAGACGACAAAGCAAAGGCACTAGCTACGCATCTACGTGAAGAAGCATTGACCGTTCTAAGTGCTCTCCCAACGGATGTCAGTCCTTCGTACTAAGTGCTCACCCAACTGCTCAAACAACGTTTCAGTGGAGATCACCGATCGAGCTATACTCAGTTTCGCCATTGGGTCCAAGGTGCTAAGGAATTCGCTTTGGGACTCCAACGGCTGGCACAAAGCTGCTCAGACGAAGTGGTTCAAAAAATACTAGAGTTCATTTACAGGCTTAGAGGTGAAACCTTGCAGAACTTCGTCACGGTGGCTCTGCTGCAATATCGACCACAGAAGAACGACTCCTCGGAAAAAGCTTTTGTCGCATTTGTCGCTTCTGTCAGTTTTTTCGTCTTTGTTGTCGCTTTTCCGGTATTTAGGTTAGGTTAAAGGGGTTAGCTGTAACGAATGAGTGCAGCCTGCACTCGGATTCCAAAGTATCCACTTTGCTCGCCTGACGTGGAGTTTCCTGGCTGAAGGACTGAAAAGAGAGGAAAACAAAATGGCTAGAGTTCTGTGTTAATGGAACGGCCTCCTCTGAACCACCGTGATGAAGTTATGAATTTCATGATTGTGGTTAGTGGCTTTTCAGGCAGGTCGCCTAGATGGTTGATGAAATACTCTCCAAGGGCCGTCTTCCTGGTATTGCAGAGACTAAGGCATTTGCAAAAGAGGGTTCGTGTCCTCCTCTAAGTCTGTGTTGCCGCATCCTCTGCAGAGTTCATCTATACTTAGCCGCATTCCATGAGGTAATGATACCTATGAGAAATGCCAAGTTTTGTCTATTTTGAATGACGATGAGCTTGGTTTTCATCTTGTCATGTTTTGTCCAGATGGTTCTCGAGACACGGCATGATGAAAGCGCTATCCATATTTCTTCTGCTTGCCGTTTGAAGTCAAGTGCTATGCTTAATTTAACAAGTTTTAGGGGACGAAGGGCTGAGCTTTGGACCATTGACAGGCCTTGTTCTGATCCCTTTCTTGCCAGTTCATCCGCCATCTCGTTCCCTGGAATTTCTTTATGGCCTGGGACCCACCAGACTGTTTCATGATGGCTATGGATGAGCGCTTTAAGCTCCTCGCGGCAGCGTTTTATTAGCTTTGATTTTGTAACCGCCGATGAGATGGCCTTTATAGCAGCTTGACTATCTATGTAAATATCAATCTCTTTTCTAGTAACAAGTTTCGTGGATAGTTCTCGTGCCGCCTCTGGTATCACTAGGACTGCCTGGAACACACTGCGGTGGTTCGAAAGCCTTAGTGATATTGCAATATCAAGTTCCGCTGAGTAGATATCCGAACCCACTCCTTCGTTTGCTTTGAACCCATCAGTGAAGACTGAAATACTATGCGTATTAATGGCCCCACCGTCTTCCCAGTGTTCTCTTGATGGGATGACCGTTTTGACGTTTAGGCCGAAGTCGGGGCATGGCGGAAGGTAGTCTGTGGTGGCGTCAAAGTGAGCTCATCTTGAGATGGTACAGTGGCCCGTGTGGCCCCTTCTCCATAGGTTGGATTCTTTTAGGCGCAAGGCACTCATCGTAGCTGATTTCTTAACAAATAAGTCTAGCGGAATCAGTGCGAGAATTGTTTCAAGTGCTGTGGTCGGGGTAGTTCTAATGGCGCCTGTGGTTGCTATGCTGGCAAATCTCTGGATTTTAGTCAACTCTTTGAGATATGTGTTTTTCTTTGCTATTGCCCACCAGACAATGCACCCATATCTAAGAATGGGTCTGACTATGGCTGTGTATATCCAGTGGATGACGGCAGGTTTAGGTCTTCGTTTATTTACCAAAAATTCTGCTGCAAGCATAGAACGCAATGTACGCTTTCTTTATTCTTTCATTTGTGTTATCTTTCCAGCTCAGTTTGCGGTCAAGTATGCACCCTAGATACCGTCCCGTCCAGACTTGGACTGGAGTGTCACCGAGTCGTAGGAGTCCGAAAGCTGGGATTATTTTTTGTTGGTTAAGAGGACCACTTCTGGTTTCGCTTGATTAACGCTCAATCCACAACTTGTCGCCCAGTTATGGAGGGTATTCAGGACCGATTGCAGAAGTTCGGTGGTTGTGTCGAGAAATATGTCGGACATAAGTAAGATAATGACGTCTTTTTAAGCAACAACTTTACTATGCTATGTCTTAATTTTTAAGGGATCTCGCTCACGTCTAGAGTCCATAGTAGAGGAGATAGGACCCCTCCATGCGCAGTTCTTCTAGAGTCCAGTGCATTTACTTGGCTGTCACCCTGCTCCGAGTTTATGTGTCTCGTCTTGAGCATAGATTCAGTCCAGTCGGTCGACCTAGTGATAATCTTATTGATTCATTTTTCATATTGTTAAAGGCTTCTTCCACGTCCTAAAAGACCGCTAAAGTGAATTCTTTGTGGTAGAGTGATTGCTCGATCATTGCTACCACTTCCTGCAGGGCTGTTTCGACTGATCGGCCCTTTGTATAGGCATGTTGTGCTGGGGACATGTCTCTAAGGCTTAATTTGGAGCGAATGTGTAGATCTATTAGTCTTTCAAAAGTCTTCAACACGAATGAAGACGGGCTGATCGGCCTGAAGTCTTTTGGGTTCGTGTGGGTCGGCTTACCAGCTTTAGGTATAAAGATGACTTTAACTTTCCTCTAGGCTTTAGGTACATACTTGCAGTTTAGGCACCCGAGAAAAATGGTCGATAGCCGCGGAATGACGTATTCCGTGAACATTGACCCGGGTATGTGGGTATCAAGAGCTCTAGTGTGAGGTACTACTACAGTGAATGAGGGTGCCCTAAAATAAATAGATATCATGAACGTTTCGGAAGTTTAAGGCGAAATAATTGACAACGTTCCTCTATAATACTCACACCAGGATTGATCAAAATTCTTATAATGGTTCTTACAGTGACCGAGATCTGAATCGCGTTTTGATGCACGTATCTTTTTTTTTTTTTTTTTTTTATTTATAGCAAAATGAACAGTCTTAACATATATCTATAAATTCACTTGTCCAACTATCCTGAAATGATATAATATTAGTGGGAAGATTTCTTTACACTGAAATATACTATAAATACACTGAGCCACAAAAAAAGTGGAGCGCCTTGAAATTTTGCTATAACTTTAAGTAAGTTAGAAAAAAAAAGATTTTTTTTAACACAACTTTGTTGATTAGCATAAAAATATGTAATTCATGTAAAAACAAAAAAAGAACTTAGAAATAAAACATAAACTAAGGAAAATGAAGAAGAACTTCATAAATCAAAATTTTACATTTTCATTACTATTTTTTTACCATTCCTTGTTTCTTTAGTAGAAGTATTGCCTCCTCGAGCATCTAACAAAGCAGTAATTCACCGGGGCATACCTTGGATAAAATTTGTTATGACGGTGTCGTCCAAATTGCCCCATTCCTCGATCAGAGTATATCTCGGGCCGCTGAAAGTCTCTGGAAGGGCAGGTGGTATCCTAATCTTTTCCCCGAGCAGCTCCCAAACGTGTTCAATGGGATTCATGCCCAGGCTCATCGCAGGCCAAGTCGTCACGTCGATTTCTACTTCTTGCAAGTACTCGGTAACGCACCTGGCAACGTGTGTTCTAGCATTGTCCTTCATTCACCAGGATGTTGTTCATGTAATTTCATTTATTTATTACTTCAACATCTTTTACAATAGACTTATAGTCTATTAATGTAATATATTGTTAATGTTATATATTACTTTAGTTAACAAAATTTTAAGTACAATATTATAGGAGAATATCAAAGAAGAATTATTTGATTTGATTTGATTTCATAAAAGTACAAAAATTGATTTGAAATTAAGAACCATCTGCCAAATACCGGAATAGTGCCATCTCAAAATGATTTGTTCCACGGAGTTTTCTTATGTCTAGGGGTAAGGAGTTCCACTGCTTGATAACACAAACAAAAAAATGGCCCTGCGAGTTTGTGCATGTGAACCTCGGTTGTATGGTTATAAAGGAACGATTAGACATTGACAATTCAATTTTCTCATACAGATAACGCGGCTCTTTTGTAAATAGCACGACATTGAATGTCTTAAGGGTACAGTATTTAATATATGCATATGCAGGCTACATCCTAAAATAATTCTGGAAAAGTTCGATATATGATCAAAACGCTTAAGGCTGTAGACAACAACATTGTTAAACGCCACGATAAGGTTTCTCTTCGTTTCGTAATTGAGATTACAAAAAACTTCACATCCATAGAGTAGAATCGGAAGAATTATAGTTTTTGCTAGTTTCAGTCTGATATGTTGCGGTGTGAAGTATTTGGATAAGGTTAAGCTTCGCAAACAGCCATATATCTTGGCAATTGACAACTGGACGTGATAGTCCCAACTAAGCGTGGAGTTCAACCAAATTCCTAAGTTCCTAGCTTTATCGACATATTCCATTTCAGTGTTGATCAAATAAATAACTGGAAAATAGCTTAAGTCGCGTTAATTTTTATAAATAACTAAGCACTTGCATTTGTTTGTGTTTAAAAAAAGCTTATTTGTTTTTGACCAATACATAATGCTTTTAAGGTAGCTGTTTAATTTATCAGCCCCGTCTTCAATCATACCTAGTTTACAGCTTAGATATATATATTTGCACATCATCAGCGTACATATGTAATGACGAGAACTTGACAGCAAGGGAGGTCATTTATGAAAATAGAAAATAATAAAGGCACAAGTATTGAGCGTTGAGGTACTCCAGACGATAAGTTAATGAATCCTAATGACTACCTACCTACAACGATAGCTTGACTCGTTCCGGAGAAGTATAATGATATTAAATTAGCAGCTGAATCAGAAAACCGAAACAAGTTCTTCATTTTGGATATCAGCACGTTGTGATTCACCATGTCGAAAGCCTTCGAAAAGTCAAGCAGTCCTATTATTATTTGTGAAGGGTTATTTTGCACTGCGATCTAATGGCCTATTGTGCCCCCAAGCAGTCCTAAAAATGACTCCAAGTCCGAGTCAATAGCGCATCTGAGGTCGTAATAGATAGAGTTCTCCGATCCTTCCATGATGCACAGCTCGATTTTTCCGCGCATGGAAATTCCTGCCCACACCATGACGCTACCTCCCCAGAAATGTACCCGCTGGGCAACTGTTCCCAAAAAGTATCTCCCACCTGTCTCCACACTCTGCTACGTTCATCTGCTGAGCGCAGACAAAACCTGGACTCATCAGTGAAAAGGACTCTACCCCAGCCGTCCTCTATCCAATCCTGGTGAGGGCGGACGCTTATGTTGTACCGTGAGTCTCGGTACACGAGTAGGTTTTCTTGCTCTCGGACCACTTTCCACTAATTGCTACCTCACCGTTTGAGCATTTACAGCTGTCCCTCTGACGGATCGAAGTCTGTAAGACAACTCAATCGCTGTTTAGTGACGATTCCGGTGGCTTTCAAGCATCAAATATCGGCCATCCCTTACAGAAGTTACTCTGGGGAGAACTCTCGTCGTCTCTATTATGTTTTCTTGAGTATTACAACTACCCGCTCAATCTTCACCAATCAATTTATTCAAATGAATTCTTAATGCTAAAATAATTAGAACAACATCTGAGTTCTAAGCCGAATTAAACTGGAGTGCCGCAAAGCTGTACTTGTTAAAATCACAGTAGGTAACTCTTGTATATAATATTAGCCTCTAGTTTCCTAATCATAATAGCGGCCCATCTTCAACCAAAGCCATAACAATAAACTTATTAATCCACTTACGGGATCGCGGAAGCCAAAATTGGCATATCTATCGTCTAGTATGGAAAAACGATTATAATGCGGTTTTCCTCAATATGATGCACCTATCACGAGGAAAATGGAAAGATATCATGCAAACAGGCACAGAAAGAAACCAGTAAACCCCTAAAAACAAGTAACACGTATCGCCATTTTAGTAAAATGCTAACTTACTTACTTACTTAGGTGGCGGTACAGTTCGGGGTGAACCTAGGCTTCAACCAACAAGCCTGGTCAAACGGTAGTACATGCGATCATATGAAAACACAAGCGTTTTCACTCAGCTGAGGCCTACCAACTCCTACTCTCAACCTCCACTCGGTGACAGCCGGGTGCCTAGTACCTTAATCCAAGAAATGGGTAACCAACCCCGTTTGGCGGATTCTTGGCGGCAGCAGATGAGAGAGGGGGGGAAAAGTGTTTTCTCACTAGAGCACTTCTTCCTGTTCCAGGCGGCAGCGGACGAATTCCCTATTCCCAGTTAGGTTGAACTTAGTGAATACCTTGCGCGAGCTGCTTCGACGTATTCGGATCACAGGTCGTTAAGGAATTTCCAATGTTGGTCAGGACATTGGAATAGATATGGTGGCGGAGGAGCCCTTAATGGGCCAACGGCAGCGCTCATACTCCCGTAGTGGACTACTGGCACCGGTATACCCGGCCCCTCATCCTAGGGGAATAATTAAGGAACTGGCACTCCAGGTTGGGGGTTGTGCCATCGGGGTAACTTCCCTACCACGTAAAAAATCGATGGTTCCGAAACAACCAAAAGCCTCGGATAAGGAAAAATGATAACAACGCATGAAAAAGTATGAGTACACCACTTCTTTTGTAACTCAGTGTACCTATGTATAATTTTCTCATTGGCTCTCATTCGTTTCTGTGAATAGTTCTTGATGTGTACCTTTCATTATTATTTATCTTTTCATGCGAATTTTTTGCACAATCCACTTGAGTTGCTCCAAAGAAATATCGAAAATATTGGTATGAACCACATCCTGTGTCCTTCTACTGCTTATTGTAAATGTTCCTCTGAAATAACATTTCAAAATGTTATATTCAAATTAAATTTGGGCATTGGATGCGGTTACAGCTGCACATTACACAGTAGGTATCATGAACATGTGTGTTTTCCTCTTGTTTGGATATGGGATTCGTTGAATGTATTCCTTATCTCAAGAGGGGCACGGACGTTAGGCGATTCATGCATGTGTGACCATTAGATGTGTTTGTGGTTGCAAAAGCATAACTCATATGCAAAAGTTAAGGATTCAATTACTCTACGATCTTCATCATCATTTTACCGCATATCTTTCATCTGATAGTGCATAGTTGTCAGGGGCAACAGTTGGGAGTGACATCCGATATCGTTGCTATTTTTGTCTTCAGACTTTGTTGGTCTCGAAAAAGTCAATTCTTTAAGTTTACAATGTCAAAGCTACATACTCGTACTTCGCGTTTACGCTCTTAAACAGATTTCAGTTTGAAAAAAATAAAAATTGTGTCTGCTTACTTTGCAGTCAATGTGTCAGTGGTTTCATTGTTAAATTGCGCACAACTTCACTAAATAAGTACCGCTCATAGTACTAAGCACGAGAAAGAGCCTTATGGACTCGACTTTTAATTAAAAAAAAAAAGCACAGTGTGTTTTGAAGAACGTTTTCTGAATGTTGTTCTTTTTAAGATATAAGATACACGTGCCAGAAACACTAATGAGATGACGGTCCACACAATTTGGGATTTACAGGCAGTCTCAGCAGCGTATTTCGGTGCAAGACTTGAAGATGTTTTCGTATAAAACTGGGATGGTACAACAGCTGCAACCTGCAGACCACCACTATCGTCTGGAATACAGCCAGCACATCATAAACCTTTATCATGGAAATGGCGATTTTCCTTTAAAATTAATCCATCTCTCCGGACATGTCAACAAGCAGAATACTCCAAAATGTCATCGAAACTCATGGCCTCGGTGTCCGCAACGATAACGGTGAAATGTTCGTCGATTACTGCAACACCAATCGCCTTGTTATAGGGGCACCTTATACGAAAATAAGACTTGATATTAAATCAGCTGGAAGTCTACTGATCGTCAAATTTACAATATTGCCATCAGCTGGCGTTTTTAGAAGAATATCTAAAACAGGCGTGCCACCTACATTGAACTGGAATGAGATCACCTTATGCAAGCTAGCATTCGCCTTCGAACTGCGGCCATCCATACAAACAATAACACCGCGTTTCGAGCTACAAAGTATAACACCGATTAACTAAAGAATGTGCGCTTACATCTTAGAGATAATACCATATTCTTGTCTGAAGATCAGAGAGAGACTCTGACACTTGGTTATTTACTGATACCTATAGAGGGATCGAAAATGGCAAACAACGTAAAGTTCTCATCGCAGCCACCCCTGTAGAGGGTGGAAGTGGACTCAAGTCTCTGTACCGCATGAAGATGAGAGAAGTCCAGCGTAGCGTGCATCGTGACAAAAGAAATGCCATCAACGTGCTAGCTGAACAAGCCAAAGAAGCAGCAAGTAGATGCGACATTAGAACCGTGTACAGGATCATCAAAGAGCTGTCACAGCTTGCGTCTCTGTCGATTTCTGATGAGGACCAATTAATGAGATAGAGAAAACACTTCTCCGCTGTGTTAAATAGCATGGTAGACGAAAGTTCGCCCCAAATCAAAACGAGTTATCCGAAGCCTTAAATTACAGATTTCACACTTCTCGTCCCAGGAAGGATGAAATCGTAGCCGAGATTAAAGAACTCAAACCGAACAGGGTGTTAAGACTTGATAGCCTTCCCATAATAACTGCGGACCTACTGCTTCCATTAGTGCAAAAGGTTTGCAACCGCGAAATCATCCCTGAAGAATGGAGGAAAGGAATGCTTGTCAAGCTCCTGAAGAATGGTAACCTAACAAAGTGTGAAAATTTGAGAGGCATTTGCGTGCTTCTTGCAGTTGCAAAAATAATAGCCAACATAATTCTCGAACGCATTAAAGAACATCTAGAAAGTACTCTCGACAGTGAATGAGCAGTTTTCCGTTCTGGATACTCCTGCGATGAGCATATGGTATTAGCAATTTACAGATCATCGTCAAGTATACCTAGATCTCCGCTCTACCCGATGTTCATTCATTTTGAAAAAGCATTTGACAGTATAAACAGTGAGTTTATATGGTATGTCTTACGCAGGAAAGGCATACCAAAGAAATTGGTGGCTGTTATATAATCAAGTTTTAAGTGTGCGAAGTGTCACGTGTTGCATAGGGGTAGGTTAGCGAAAGTATTTGAGTTCCGAAGTGGCGTTCGACAAGGTTACATACTATCACTACTACTCTTTTTGGTGGTAATCAGCAATATTTTCGGAGTGCTCCGTCGACAAGAAGTGGCTGAATCCAATGGATACTTACAACCTATCTTAAAAACCTCGACTATGCTGACGATGTTTGCCTACTATCGCACAGAATCATCGACCTGTACCAAATGACCACTGGTTTAGTGGCAGAGGCAAACTTGGTGGGTTTGAGGATTAACTCCGGTAAAAGTAAAATCCTAAGTCTTGCTTCAAGCTGATCAACAACCCACATCAGCATTGCAGGACAACAGCTCGAGAGAATACACAACTTCCGTTATCTTGGAAGCGTAATTTCGAATGACAGTGGAACCAAATTGGACGTTGGTAGCCGCTTTGTCGCTATTTTTTCTTTTGTCGCTTTTGTATCAGCTAGTATAGATAGTATGTATATTTATGTTAACGATTTACTAAAAAAAATCACAAGCCTTGACCTTTATTGGTTCGCAAATACTTAAAAACTGTGCTGACAAATATTCAATCACTAATACTTATTACCTAATTTTCAGTAACTCAGCTTCTGTTGTTGTTTGCTGTCATCGGAACGTTTCGATGAGTATTGATTGCACCAGACGCTTGGTCAGCATTTCCGTTCCTCGGGGTTCGCGTGTGCAGGTGTTGTTTGCACCGTTTGCTGGTGTTAAGTTATTAAAAGCCAAAATCGGCTGTATGCACTCCAGGAAACTGCAGGTAGGACGAGCTCGCCAGGCAGGGTACAACTCTAAGCATTCTGCCTGTCAAGCAAGCCGTATGCCCCTCGGTACATGTAAGCATCTACTAAAGCCGAACGCTATTAGCAAGAGCAACCACAGAACGGCTCAACGTGTCACATTTCGAGACAGATCTGACCTAAGCTAAAGCAGAAACGTAGTGCCAAGTTTGTTAAGCTAAAGCGATCACAGATCAGCTGCATTATCGGTGTCCTCACTGGACATTGTCTTCTTTTTTTTATAATTTGCGTGCACTCAAGGGGCTATGACTACCCTTAACATGTTTACACAGTGCGGGCGTTGGAACGCATAGACAGGGGGAAAGAGAGAAAGATTTTGGTGTAGTGGTTTTTGAAGCTCAGTTCTTTATGCTTTAGAAAAACTCCAGGGGTGGCGTCTAGATAACTGAGGAGATTTTTGTTATTTATGGTCTTTGATTCTGATTCACAGTATTTTTTCCCCGATAACCGCTGTCGTAGGCGAATCATCGTCAACAGAGCGAACAATTTTTCCAGCCATATGACAGAGCTACTGCCTGTGTTATGCCTTCGCAGTAGTGTTCACACAAGCGTTCACAACTGACTTTATATATTTCATGAGAAATAAATAAATGCTTTCTGACATCAAGATTTAAACCATGAACCATTAGCGTGGCAATTGACGACGTTACCACTACACCATTGTCTTATAGGCCAACATGCCAAAAGACTTGGCATGAACTGTAGGAGCTGAGCTGTAGGGACGGGGAGGAAGGGGAAACCAATAGAATGCTCCATCTGGGGACCCCCTTCCTTGATGATTTCGGAGATTGGGCGTCCTTAGGCGTCATGAGCATCCATCGCTTTATAAGGAGACCCGGTTGGTTTTGTTAGTCCCTAAGTGGCCTAATGGTTACTTACTTATATCCTCTAACCCCTCGGAGGGCATAGGGCGTCAACCACGCCTGCGCGCCATCGTGTTCGGAGTTCTGCAACGCGTTTGAGCTGCCTCCAACTCATTTCTAAAGAGCTCGATTCCTCCTCAACTGTTCTGCGCCACGTTTGCCTAGGGCGTCCCGCTATTCTGCCTGGGTGAGCAGATTCCACTGCATAGCGTATTTCGCAATGGAGTTGTCTTCGCGCCGTAGGGTGTGTCCAATCCATTGCCACTTTCTTCTTCGTATAGTAATGCTTATAGGTTCTTGACCCGTTCTCAGATAAAGTTGTTCGTTAGAGATGCGGTTCGGCCAAAAACTCCTCAAGATGATTCTTAAGCATTTGTTTACGAAGACTTGCAGCTTGCGTGTGTTAATGGTGTCCACCTTCCAAGTACTGCACCCATAAAGCAGCACTGATTCTACGTTGGAGCGGAACAGTCGTAGCTTGGTTCTTAAGCTAATAACATTGCTTCTCCAGATTTTGGACAGCATTCCGAACGCAGCTTTAGCCTTCCCGATTCTGCTGCACACATCCAGTTCGGTGCCACCGCGATTAGCCGAGACGACACTTCCTAAATATAGAAAGTTATCAAATTTCTCGACTTGCTTTCCGGCAATGTTAAGTTGAGCGCGGGTATTGGAAGTACTCAGGGCTTTTGTTTTGGCTGTGTTTATTTTTAGCCCCACTTTGTTTGCCTCAGCTTCTAGATTTTGGGCCATCAAATGAAGATCCATTATCCGATGTGAAAGTAGACAAACATCGTCAGCGTAATCTAGGTGTTTAAAGTAAGATGTCATAGTCCAACGAATTCCAGAATTAGCTTCCATCAATGCTGCACGGAGTACATCGCTGATAACCACCAAGAACAATAGTGGGGACAGTATGCACCCTTGACGTACTCCACTTTGGACTTCAAAGTCCTCCGACACCTTACCATTGTGCACGACGTGACACTTGCCGCCCTCGTATGTAGCCTTGATAATAGCTATAAGCTTTTCTGGAATGCCTCTCCTGCGCAAGGCCAACCAGATAGCATCTCGATTCAAGCTGTCGAAAGCCTTCTCGAAGTCGATAAACAGTAAATGTAGCGGAGACCTATACTCAACGCATTGTTCGATTATGATCCGTAGGGTGTTTATGTGGTCGATGCAGGAGGATCCAGGGCGAAAGCCTGCCTGTTCGACATCGAGAGTTGAATCTAAATGATCTTTAATTCGTTCTAGAATTATTCTAGCTATTATTTTGGCTACATCTGGAAGAACACATATACCTCTCCAGTTACCGCACTCCATCAAGTTACCCTTCTTTTGAAGCTTAATGATCATCCCCCTTTTCCATTCCTGTGGAAATTGTTCACTATCCCAAGCTCTCCGTATTAGCGGATGCAGCAAATCTGCCGATGTATTTGGCGCCGCTTGAAATAGCTCGGCAGGGATGCCATCAATACCCACCGCTATGTTTTTCTTGAGGGACTTGATTGCTGTTATTATTTGAGTTTTACTGGGAGGTACGGTGCGAATTCGGGAATTTGTTGCTTCGAACTGCTCATTCGAATTCAAGCTCATACCGCCGTCGTCTAAGTGATTTAGCACTGTAGCAAAATGTTCTCTCCATCTAGTGAGCTGATCCTCATCCGAAATCAGAAGGTTACCGTCTAGACTCTTCACTGGATGTTGTTTGGAGTTTCGACCACCAATGAGCTCCTTAGTGATGTTGTAAACAGTCCTACTGTCGCACCTACTCGCTGCTTCTTCAGCCCTTGAGGCCAGTGAGTTGACATGTTGACGTTTGTCACGTCTCACACTACGCTGCACTTCTTTCTTCTTCGCACGGTATTGGGCTTCAAGCTCGGTTCTCTTTACTGCTGAGGCCGCTGCAATCCGAGCCTTGATTGCTGTACGCTCATCGATCCGTCTCCAGGTGTCTGTAGAAAGCCATGTGCGGTGGTGTTTCTGCTTTTTACCGACATAATTGCGTGCCCCAGTCGCAAAAGCATTTTTCGCAGCACTCCAGTGGTCATCCATGTGCTCTATGCTGCTGATTGCTTCTGCTTCTAAGGCAAGATGGTCCCTGAACTGTTGGCGCATTTGGGGAACCTTGAGCCTGTCGATATTAAACCTGGTGATGTTAAGCAGGTTTGAGCGATTGCTGTTGACGGATGCAGTACGAAAGCGTAAATGAGCTATCATGAGATGGTGATCTCGTTCTTGTCCGACGTCAGCTCCACGTCTGTTTCGGACGTCCAGGAGACAATTTCTAAAGCGGCGACTGATCGCAATGTGGTCGATCTAGTTGGATGTTCGTTGCCTATCAGTGGAGACCCAACTGATCTTGTGTCAGGTGTTATGCTTAAACAGCGTACCTCCGATGACTAGGCGGTTGGTATTGCAGAAGTCCACAAACCGCTCACCATTGTCATTACGGTCTCCCACGCCGTGAACTCCCATCACGTACTTAAGCATGGTGTTGTCGCTACCCACCTTGGCATTGACATCTCCCATTACCATTACGATGTCCCCATTAGGCGTTTGGTTGTAGGCGGCGCCTAAGTGGCTATAAAAATTATACTTTTCATCCTCAGTCGCGTCTAGAGTCGGAGCATAACACTGTATGATGGTGATTTTTCTAACTCTACTCTGGAACCTAGCCGTCAAAATCCGGTCACTATGGGGTTTCCAGGATATGAGGCTACTACGTTCTGGTTTACCAGAGTAGAGCATCACAGTGCTTTTTGTTGGGGAGATGTATTTCCCAGCATCGTACCATCTTATCTCGCTCAGCCCTAAGATGTCGATTTTATACCGTGCGAATTCGCGCTCCAATTGGAGGAATCTGACGTTATAAGGCCCTTCCTTGAGTGAGTCCAGGAGAGTCTTAACGTTCCAGAATCCGATCGTTGTCCGTGTCCGATAGCCAAAGGTCGTCAACACATTATCCGTCCTTATCCGAGGCGATTGTTTCCGTTTCGGAGCAAGATTTGTTTTGCGGTTGCGGCTCGCTGGGCCACAGACCAACCGACACTTATCCTGTTTTTTGGCGCAGGAAGCTCGCCATTCGTCCTCTCATGTTAGCAATTTCCGAAGAAATTCCCAGATGACACCACGAGGAGGTGGGAGTAGGGCTTACTAGCAGAGCTGCTAGGTTTTCGGCTGCAGTGGCTCCTACTCGTTACTTAGCGGACCAGCACCTATCGGGAGATGCTGCCCCTAAGAGGCCTTTGTTGCATCAAGCAATTTTTCTGTCACGAAATAAAAACGTTTGGCAGGTTACTTTTCACTGAAAGTTCCTGCATGCTCCTCAATCTAGACGCGGTTAATCTCTATCTCGCCAAGTTAAAAGGTTTCGTCCTTTGTAGTCGGCGCAATAAATTGCTCTCATTCCAAAATTGTAGGACTGTATTGTTGACAGTCCGATTTGTCGGTTTCTATGCTTTTTCGCGAAGCTTCTAGTTCCAGCTTCGACTGTCCGAATTCCCCAAAGTTGTATACCGTAGGTTATCAGTACTGAGCTGGGAATGTTTTCCGAATAACCAGTCTATTGCTCTATATTTGATTTCGAGTTCTTTACGTTTCATTCGCCTTGCGTCGAGAGCTATTTGGAATCGTTTGCAAAAGGTATTCGGGGCGAGTTTAGAAAAACTGGCAAGTCATTAGTTTTATAAGTTAAAATCACGTGAAGAGATTTAGATTCGTTGAGGTCGATCCGCCACTCCCTCGTCCATTCATTTACATTATTCAGAGCGTTTTGCAGTTTTGCAGTCGTTTCTTCGATTGATTTACCTACTGCTAGTATAGCGGTGTCATCGGTAGACGTAGCAAGGATAATGCCATCATTTTTCGGTATATCACGATTATATGTATAACAAATTCAGAAGCGACCCAAGAACGCCTCCTTGCGGTACGTCGGCTGAAATTTCTTTGAGTTCGTAGTATTCGATTCCATGTCTAACACGAAAAAGTCTATTCCCGAGATATGATTCTAGAATATCGTATAGGTATACAGGGAGAACTTGTCTTATTTTGCATTTCAAGCCATCATGCCACACCTTGTCAAAGGCTTGCGAGACGTCAAGAAATACTCTTGAGTAAATCTTCTTTTCTTGAATTGCTTTCTCGATTTTGTCGATTACGTCAGTAATTCTATGCACCTGGTCAATCGTCGAATGCTTACTTCTGAATCCAAATTGGTGGTCAGGGATAAGATTATTTACTTCTCTAACCGGTTGGAGACGCCTTAGTAATATCCTCTCGAAAAATTTGAATATGACTGGAAGAAGCGAAATTGATCTATACGATTTTACCTCATTTGGCGGTTTTCCTGGTTTCAAAACCATTACGTTAGGTTAAGTTGAAGTGGCCGCCAGCTGAGAATCGCCAACACACTTAGACCAATAATGGGTATATTGTGAAACCACATGGATCATGGGAGAAAATTTGTCCTACCTACTCGTTAAATCATTTTGAGCTTCTTATGAAGCGTAGGAGGCTCTTAATATCGATGTTTTTCATTTCGCCTACGTCGTTGTAATAGGGGGCTCCTAGGTGAAGCTTCCTTCTATGGGAGCTACGCAGAAACGAAGAAGGTGAGGAATAGTTTCCTCCTCTTCTTCATCCATGCAGCTTCTACAAAAATCGTTCGCGAAAAGGCCTAACCTTGCTTGCCCATTAGACAGTGTCCAGTGATGACACATATTATAGCGCCGATACGCAATCTGTTGAGAGAAATCAAAAACTTAGAACGTTTTAGATCTGGCTTCGGCCAAATTTGTTTTGACGCAAGAATGTGGGTCCACTTGTCCACCTAAGGTTCGTACTCTCGATAGCATCCAGCTTAAATTTAAGTTTGCAAGTAGCGATTGGTATACCTAAGGAGCCTTTGTCAGGCAGGATGGGTATAGTTGTTCTTATTCTGGCGTGTTCGCCGGCCTTACAATTCCCTGGAATGTTCCTTCCTATGCCCCGGCACCCAACACAGGTGAATGTTGAACTGCTCAGCCATCTCCACGAGAGACGAACGGCAGTCTAGAGCTACTAAGGAATTTATAGAGGTCGATTTCAAGGATTTGATTGCTGCTTGGCTGTCTGAATAGATGCGGATATTTTTAGCAGATATCACGTTTTTCTTAAGCCAAGATAAGACTCCTTTAATCGCAAATATTTCCGCCTGGAACACACTACAATGATTTGGAAGACGGAACGAGAGCTTAGGATTGACCCTGTCAGAGAAAACACCTCCGCCAACTCCATCCTTAGATTTTGAGCCGTCAGTGTAAAAGTGGATTGACCCATCTTCTAAGAATGTATCATTCTTCCAGAGTGGTCTGGAGGGGATTGTGACGAGGAAATTCTTGTCAAAATTTAGACGTGGGATGGTGTAGTCCGTGTTTTCGGGAGAGATTTTGAATTTATTCAAAATGGAAGGGTGGCCAAACTCTTTTCTGGATCACTGTTGGGTAGCTTCGAGTCGAACGCCTGCATTCGCTGCCATTTGCTTGCTAAATATATCGAGGGGTATCAGATGAAACAAAATGTTCAGTGCCGCAGAGGTGGTTGTACGTAGTGCTCCGCCTATACACAGACAAGCTGTGCGCTGGACCTTACTTAGAAAATCGCGATTTATAGCTTTTTCTAAGGCCGTCCACCAGACAATGACCCCATATGTGAGTATCGGTCTAATGAGCGAGATGTAGAGCCAGTAATTGATTCGGGTTGTACACCCCATCTAATTCCAATTGCTTTTTTGCAAGAGAAAAGTGCTTCTGTAGCTTTCTTGAATATTAGGTTTCCAGCTTAATTTCTTATCCAGGATGAGACCCAAATATTTTTCTATGTCAGGGAAATTTAAGCTGATCCCGTTTAGAGAAGGAGGGTCGATTAACGGAATTTTATAATTCCTAGAGAAGAGTACAAGTTCAGTCTTATGCGGGTTTACATCCAAACCACACGGAACCGCCCATCCAGTGAGCTTGTTTAAAGCGTTTTGTAGGAGTTCTTTTAGAGTATTTAAGTGCCTTCCTGAGAGAGCCAAAGCAACGTCATCTGCATTAGCGATCGAAGTGCATCCCTCGCCTTCCTTGATTATCAATAACTCATTGATCACCAAATTCCACAAAGTGGGGGATAGAACACCACCTTGCGGAGTGCCCCTACTGACAGACTTTCTGGTAGACATCCTACCCAGCTTAAAACTGATAATCCGACCAGTAAGCAGTAGATTAATCAGTTCGCAAAAAGAGCTGTCGACCTTTAGGTCTGATAGTGCATCTGCACTATCATAAAACCATTATGACTTCCGCAATTTTCCACAGGCTCGGCACGTGTTTTAATCTGAGCGCAGCATTTACAATATGGAGAAGCTTAATCAATGCTTTTCTAGGTAAAACTTTGAGAATTCCTCCGGTAATCAAATCATAACCAGGAGATTTCTTAGGTTTTAGATTCTCGATCTTATGTTTGAATTTCCTTAGCGTTGCACTTGTGAGTGTTAAATCGTCAGATGGTAAATCCAGCCTACTGATGTTATTGTAAACCACTTGACCATCGTACGGTTTAAAGGGCTCTTGCAGGTGGGCCGCAAAAACGTCCGCTTTTTCTCTATCTTCCCTTGCCCATTCATTTTGATTAAATTTAATTGGCGGGGCTGGGACTACGACTTATTGAAGTTCATTTGATATATTTCCTTACAACGATTATAGAGGCATACCAGTTTGCATGTATTTTATCTTTGAGGGGTAGCAGCGCATTCCTTCCTCGCCTAGGGGAATAATTAAGGAACTGGCCCTCCAGGTTGGGGGTTGTGCCGTCGGGGTAACTTCCCTACCACGTAAAAAATCGATGGATCCGAAACAACCAAAAGCCTCGGATAAGGATAACTCAACTAATGACGACCCCAGCAAACGAAATAAGGACAACGACCTTCGGATCTGTACGTGGAATGTTCTATCCCTTTACAGACCACGTGCAGCCGAACAACTAGCAAAGGCCCTAGACTGCTATAAAGCAGATATTACCGCCATCCAGGAAGTGCGATGGGATGGGCCGGACAAAAAGAGGATGAAAAACTGTGACATCTATTACGGTGATTGGTACAGGCAACAGGCAACGCTTATTCGGATGTGGATTTGTCATACGTGGCAGACTTAGGCAAGAAGTCTTATGACTTGCGAGCGTATTATGACTATCCGGATCAAGGCTAAATTCGCTAACATAAGCCTAATATGTGTTCATGCCCCCACGGAAGAAAAGGACCCTGCCACCAAAGAGTGTTTCTACGAGCTGCTCGATAAAACATACGAGCAATGTCTTAAATATGACATTAAAATCGTATTGGACGATTCATCCACACGAAAGGAGACCCCCTCAACAGCGCCAATTATAGAGGCATCAGTCTCCTCAACATCGCATACAAGATCTTTTCTGCGATATTGTGTGAACGTCTGAAACCTTTTATCAACAGCCTGATTGGACCATATCAGTGCGGTTTCAGGCCAGGAAAGTCCACCATCGATCAAATCTTCACACTTCGGCAGATCCTGGAGAAAACCCAAGAGTTCCAAATCGATACTCACCACCTCTCTATCGATTTCAAGGCCGCCTATGACAGCATCTATAGAGAAGAGCTTTATAGAGCCATGTCCAGTTTTGACATCCCTGCCAAACTTGTCCGTCTGTGCAGGCTGACGATGGAGAACGCTCACTACTCCATCAAGGTCGGTAATGACCTCACCGAGAACTTTGATGTCAAACAAGGCTTTAGACAAGGTGACGTGCTGTCATGTGACTTCTTCAATATTATACTTGAACGGATTGTGCGGAACTCACAAGCCAACACCGGAGGCACAATCTATTACAAGTCTGTACAACTACTTGCATACGCCGACGATATCGACATTATCGGAAGAACTCAGCGGGCTGTCACCGGTGCGTTTGCAAGCATTGAGGCGGAAGCGTCCAAAACGGGTTTAGCGATAAACGAGGGCAAAACCAAGGATATGCTGTCAACAAGAAGGGCAAACCAACACCGACGAATTGGACAAAACGTCACCGTGGGCAGCTATATCTTCGAGGTAATAAGGGACTTTGTCTACATTCTTCTCCCTTTTATCAGCGAGGCTATGATCCGAAAACAAGGGATCACAGCCCTCCCACTTCACTGCATTTCTACTGATCCGCCTGTGGGGTTCGCCTATTTGACCTCAGAAAATATCGGCAGGCCTGCCGATTTTGGATCACTCGGTTACTGAGGCCAATGAAATGCCGATGTCGTCGCATTTGTCTGATCCAGGCGTTTATAGGCCTGCCTTTCCTACATCGCGATGTCTTTGGAACGTGCATAGATATTGCCTTTTTAACAGGGTTCAAATGATCTCTTTTTTGAACGTGGCAATACCAGCTGAGCCGGTCGCGCTCTAATTTGTGTACGATGGTTTCCTTGATGTGAAAGCTTCCACGGATCTTCGAACTTCTTATTCGATTAAGCTTGGTCACTCCTGCTGTCATGCGAAGCATCTTTATCTCAGCTGCCGTTAATTTACTCTCATACTTTTTGTACATCGTCCAACATTGTGAACCGTATGTGAGCGCTGGACGTACAACTGCGGTGTAGAGCCTTCCTTTCAACTTAGGGGGCATTTTTCTGTCACAGAAGATAGCGGAATTTTCTCGCCACTTCATCCACCCTACGCTTACACGATGATTGATGTCGTCATCACAAGTTGCTTTGCTATTGATCATAGATCCCAGATATTTGAACTTTTCGCACTTGGGAAGCACTGTTCCATTCAAATAAATTTCTGTAATAGGCCTGAGTGGATCAGAGAACGGGCAGCACAAGTACTCTGTCTTTTTTGAACTAATGCGATACCCATTTCCCTCCAAAACGTCCACCCACACATCAAGTGCTCGTTGCAGGGATGTAGGATCCTCACTTATGATGGCTCCATCGTCAGCAAAGAATAACTGATGTACCTTGGGGTCCATCACTTTACCTTCAAGCAGATAATCAAGGACTGTAATAAAGAGCAAAGGACTTAAAACGCTTCCCTGGTGCACCCCGACTTTGATTGGGAACTCTTCGGTTACTCCAGCGGGACATCTTACTCTTGTCTTTGCTCTTTCGTACATGTCCATGATCATCTGTACATAGGTTTCTGGAACCCCTCGATGTCTTAGCGCCACCCATATCAGATCTCGTGGTTGTCTGTCGAATGCCTTTTCAAAGTCAACCAATACAATATGCAAATCCCTTAAGGAATCACGATGTTTTTCCATTATGATCCTTATACTTTGGATTGCATCTGTGGTTGATTTACCCGAGACAAACCCGCACTGATCATCAGATAGCCGTATTATTTTTCGCAGTCGGCCACCTAATACCCGCTCAACGATCTTCATGGTGTGTGACATCAGCTTGATCGAACGGTAGTTATCACAGTTTCGCGTATCACCCTTCCCTTTGGATACAGGGAGGAGGTAACTTTCCCTCCATTGATTCGGCATTGGATCACCTCTCACGAATTTGGAGATAAGAATTCTGAGCCATCTGAACCCGATGTCTCCCATCTTTTTCCAGAACTCAGAGGGTATTTCGTCTGGCCCAACCGCTTTTCGTTTTTTGGAGTATTTGACCGCCTCACTAACTTCTTCGACTGTAATGTCGGGTATTTCTTCACAGTTAGGGATGGCTCTTGGAAAGTATAGCCGGGGAAACTGTTCATTTAAAAGCTCTTCACAATACTGTCGCCACCTCTGCAGAATTTTGTCGTCATCCACAAGAAGCTGGCCATGAGCATTGCTAATGAACTATGGCGAACGAATCTCCTGAGCATTGTTCCTTCTTTGGGCGGCTATTTTGAAGATAGTGGCGCTCTTGTTCATATTGTGTCTTCGCAGCTCCTGGATAGCCTGGTTTGCATCAGCAACGGGGGAAAATATTTTCTCCAGCTCCCGATACAGGCCCTCCGTACTCTCTGCTTGAAGCTGGGCGCACTTCTTCTTCGCTTTTTTCTTGCAGCATCTGTATTCCATTTCGAGGCGAGCTTTTTCGTCATTATTATTAGAGGGGCACTTTGACCAAGCTTTGAAAGCCGCTTTCTTCGCATTTATCACTTTCTTAGCTTCATCACTCCACCACCATGTTTCTTTGGCGTGTTGATGGTGGCCTTTTGAAGCTCCTAGCAGTGATTTGGCCTTCTTTAAGCAAGTTCGCTGTAGGGAATCCCACATATTTTGTGCTCTGCACTCTTCATCCTCAGCTCCGTTGATGGTGTGAGAGAGGTAATTTTTCATTACGAAAACAAAAGCTTCGCCTTTTTCTTTGTCCAGATTGTACCACTTGATTTTCTCAGAGACCCTTGTTTGTTTGCTTTTCTTCGGTGTTTTCATAAAAATTTCTGTTAGCAGGAGACGGTGTTGCCGAGCGATTGCTTCTCCCAGGATCACTTTGCAATCTTTTACCCGGGGCTTCATGAAACTGCCTACCAAATGGTAGTCAATCTGAGTTTCATCTCCACCACTGCTGTAAGTGATCAGGTGTCGGCTTTGTTTGATGAACATGGTATTTAACACGATAAGACCGTGTGATTTGCACATGCCTAGGATGTCTTCACCAGGAAGGTTCCTGGTGCCATATCCTAGTCCTCCATGGCAGTCTTCATAGTCTTCGTTTGATTTCCCGACATGTCCATTCAAATCTCCTCCAACAAATAGAAATTCTTCCTTTGGGATGTTCTTAAGGAGATTGTGGAAATCTAGCCAAAATGCATCTTTATCTCTCTGATTGTACCCATCGTGGGGAGCATATGCACTGACAATATTCCACACCTCTCCTTGTATTACTAGTTTGAGAGACATCAAACGGTCGCTGGACTTCGAAATGCTCAAGACGTTTCCAAGTAGCTCTGCCGCAAGGATGATACCGATTCCGTTCTTAGACTTTTCCGTTCCGTAGTAGAACATCTTGTAATCTTTTGTCCTAACGTCTAAGAAACGCGCCCGATTCCCGGTGTTTTTCCATTTCGTCTCTTGGACACACAAGATGTCCACCCGCCTTCTATTTATCATCTCTTCCAGCTCGTAACTTCGACCGGTCATGCTTCCAACGTTCCAACTCGCGACCCTCAAATTGCGTCCAAACTGTTTCATTATTTTGCTAGCCCCCGGAATCCGTATAGCTCTGACCCGAACATTTCTGCTCGGTCCAGGATCAGTACCATGCACCGCAGTGGTAGTGCCTGGCGGGGTAGTGCCTTTCCTTTTTGCAAGTATTACCATAATGATACAGTTTTGCAATACAATTTTTTTGCACCATATTGCGATGGTGTTTGTTGTTTGACACGTGCATGCTCCTGTTTTAGTATTGTTTGATCTTTCTTTTATGACACCGGTGATCTCCAGTCGTGTCAACCCACGGACTCGCATGCACACTTGTGGGAGGGTTTTTAAGGTAGTATATGTGTCGCTAGGCTCACTTGGGTGTTATGTTGCCTAGATCTGATTTGTCCCCTTAGTCGCCTTTTACGACAAGCGCTGGTTGTTGGGGGGGGGGGCGCTGCAGTGATATTCTTAACCCGTCCCTGCACGGGGGGGACTTTGTCTACATTCTATTCTACAAACAAGATCAGCGGAGAAATCAACCGAAGAATAACTCTTACCAATCGCTGTTTTTTTGGGCTTATAAGGCAATTCAACAGAAAACCCCTATCTCGAACTACTAAGGAGACTCTGTATAAGACCCTGATCATCCCAGTCCTTCTTTATGGCGCTGAAACATGGACTTTATTAAAAGAGGATGAAGATATCCTTGGTCGCTTCGAAAGAAAAATTCTTCGTAAGATTTTCGGTCCTGTTTGCGTTGACGGGTTTTGGAGAAGAAGATTCAATCACGAACTATACGAGCTGTACAGCGACATCGACCTAGTCAAAAAACTGCGTATTGGACGTCTGAGAAGGCTAGGACATGGAGGTCGAAGGGACACCAACGCTCCGGCCCGCAGAGTCTTCGAATCTAATCCGGAGGGACGACGCAGTAGAGGGAATCATCGCCGTAGGTGGCGCGCACAAGTTCAAGGGGACCTCGACCAACTTGGAGTGCGCAACTGGAGGCAATTAGCTAAAGACCGAGCTAAATGGAGAGGCTTGTTGGTTGAGGCCCAAGTTCACCCCGAACTGTAGCGCCACCTAAGTAAGTAAGTAAGCAGCGCATTCCAAGTATTCGCTAGTATTCGCTAGTTGAATAAATAAATAAAAAAAACGTAATGTGGTAGAATTAAAATCCCATAATCTTACCCGACGTATTATTAATTAATGCCTGATAGAGGCTGTAAGCTTTATTATCGCTGATTTGGAGCAACTAGTAGATTCAGGGACGTGTTGGCAGTTGTGCCACCTTTGAACAACATGTCGAGTTCAAACAACAATAAAACTACACGAAAATGTTGTTAATGCTAATGTATACGCATAACTTTCAATATTGTCTAAAAACCAGGTCAACATGGCAAGGAGACTTTTTATAATATCTATTTTGTTTTTAATAACTTATTTTGAAATTTCTCTGAGTTCCGGTAGCGAGTCGGAAATAATGTCACATTACAAATTGTTGCGGTCCTCGTGTGAATATTCCCCATCTGCGATTAGGTCGAGTTAATGCACATTAAGTATACCACAAAAAAAAGCATTACCACCAAAAACTAGTCCACAAATATTTAAAGTGTACTCTGGTGTTGGCCAATTTGTAAATCACGTTCTGCATGATTGCGATTTGATTACATTAACTGACTTTGTAATAATCGGAATTCCACAAAAAAAAAAAAAGAAGTAAATGTGGACGCATCCTGTCATAGGAGTGCGGGCTTAAAATTCAATTTCATACATCGTTAATATTTTATCACATAACTTTATTTCATATTATTGTCCGTATTGTTGTTATTATTATTGTTATGTGTCTGCCACCCCATGTGGGAGGGTTGAAATAAATTCAATTGTTCACTTAGCAGCCACCGCAACTCGTTTTCCCGATACTTTCCACGCTGGGATGTGTTTTTTTTTTATTTTTTTTTATTTTGCATCGTGTAATCCTTGGTAATTTATTCAAATCACGTTAAAGCAAAACGAGCGTCAGCATGCGGATTGTGGCAGGTGGCCCCACCGTCTCCACCTCGTCGTATGCCGCCGACAAACTATAAAATGCACATTAACATTCCACACATCGACATTAGTGTTGACGGCGGGCGGCGACGGCCAAGTCCCAAATTCCTTGTACGTCCGACTGACAAACAACCCCGGCACGATGTATCGATGTAAGGTCCTTTTTGGATCGCCGCGCTACCCCCACAACCGATTTTAAGGATTCCTTTGGATTTGTTCTTGCTGCTACGATTCTTGTTGGCTCCAGGCGGCGGCGACGGCAATGATGAAGAAAAGGATAAACCTTTATTATTATTATTTTCGTCGGCTGGCTAAAGGGATGGACGAGCTCCAGCCACCAGCAGCAGCGCAGCCATCGACAATTTGCTTTATGGCGTGTAAATTTCATTTTTCTCAATTGGAATTTTATTGCTTTTTTGTAGTTTTACTCTCCCTGGTAAACAGGAAATAAGCTGACTTAAATGTGAAAATCGATGTTGCAGGAAATATAAAGAACGAACATTTCATGAACAGAGCTTTCAGTGGGCATCACTAGTGGGTAGCAGCACAAGAGTGGAGTAGCGATTCTGATATCATAAAGAAAAGATGTGTATTGAGCAGTGTGTATTTCACGGATTGCACTTGGCGGTTCGATGGGAATTATTCTGCTTATGGGGATACGATTCCGACACATTGAACTTCGGCAATGTATGTACATATACCGAGTGGAATGACCAGGTCAGTCTGCTCTGCTGGCTGACGAAGTACTTTACTACTGGTCCAGCCGGGTTCATTGTTTTGAGAGAATGTTTTTTGTTTATTGCAATTGATTTTGCAAAAGTTAAACGGAAATGATTTTCTGAGTGAGCATTGTGTGCGTTTTTATAAAAGCACTTTTCTGGTCAAAGGGATTCTTCTCTGAATCCCATTAGCCCTGAAGTGGTTCGCGTGGCAACCTATTTTTAACTTTCATGTCCCTATTGTGAGTCAACAATGAGATTTCAACGTGCACTCTTCAATTGGTATCGTTTTTCTGTGGTCTGCAGTACATACGAGTACAAAGATATAACTATTATACGTTGAACACCACTTGGATAAGGCGATTTGCACCCAATGAATTTGCATTGAGCTCTTTAAACAACAAGAGGGTTTAAATCTTTTTGACGCCCAGAGGTGTCAGAAAATAAATAAAGCATTGAAGTCAAAACTGTTTAATTGGAAACAAATATTACTATTCTTTGTTGAAGGCCTTTACTTTTCGAATGAAGACTGCGATAAACAAGTGAACCACCTATGAACAGTTGCAACCGCAGTGCGACACTACGAGGGCGGCTGACAAAGCTCGCGGGCTAAGGCATTCAAATAAGAAGAAATCCGATTAAAAAATTTTATTTCTCAATATAATCTCACTCGAGTGAAATGCACATCGGACATACAGTGCCTTAATACCGCCGAACAAATATTCTTTTTCCTTGTGTTCAAAACGATTTTCTACGGCCGCCTTAAGCACGTACTCATCTGCAAATCTCAGTCCTCGTAGCTCCTTTTCCAAATTGGAAAAAAAAGGAAAAAGCCTCTCATCTTCAGTTATGATTCGGTTGCAAATTTCGTCGAGATTGTCCCCGACTAACTCCAACGGCGGCGAAGACCAACCAGTCCCGCTGTCAGGCACAATGAACCATTCAACATAGATGATGATAGTCAAAATTTCCGTCCACCTGACCAAAACGATCAAAACGAAGTGAGGATAGCAATATCCAAGCTGAAATCTAACAAGGCTGCTGGTGATGAATTGGTAGAGTGCATACATTAACTCATCTCTAAGATTTGGTCAGACGAGTGTATGCCTGATGAATAGAATCTCAGCATCGTTTGCCCGATCCACAGGAAAGGAGACTCCCTCAACAGCGCCAATTATAGAGGCATCAGTCTCCTCAACATCGCATACTATATAGTGTGAACGCCTGAAACCTTTTATCAACAGCCTGATTGGACTTTTTCAGTGTGGTTTCAGGCCAGGAAAGTCCATCATCGATTAAATCTTCACACTTCGGCAGATCCTGGACAAAAACACAAGAAATCCAAACCGATACTCATCATCTCTTTATCGATTTCAAGGCCGCCTATGACAGCGTATAAAGAAAAGAGCTTTGTAGAGCCATATCCAGTTTTGACATCCCTGCCAAACTTGTTCGTCTCTGCAGGATGACGATGGAGAACGCTCACTACTCCATCAAAAGGTTTTAGACAAGGTGACGCGCTGCCATGTGACTTCTTTAATATTGTTGCTAAGTTTTTATTTGAAATATTTGAATTGGTGTGACAGTTCTGGCGATTTTATGGCATCTCTCTAAGTAGAATGAAACAGATCTAGAATTGACGTTTGGATTTCCACTGAACTCCATCCATTCCGCCATTTTCCTTTGCCTTTTCGGCAAGCTTCAGACAGACAGACGCATGCAGCCGTCACGAATCAACTAAAAAGTAGTAAGTACTTCAAATCCTTTTCTGTATTTATAATTAATCCTGATTTTATAGATAATAAACATTTCCCATGCATTCGTAAACGATTTTGAACGTTCCCAACTAAATAAACGCACTATAAACGTGCTCTAAACGTACCATATACGTGTTTCATTGGGGCGTTCTATTGTACGACGTCGATTCAGCAGGGTGATCTCAATCATCATTGTCCCGCCTGAACACATCTACGCCGCCCGCGTAATAATTGTACTTGAACAAATTGTGCGCAACTCACGAGCCAACACCATAGGCACATTCTGTCAAAAGTCCGTACAACTGCTTGCATACGCTGACGATATTGACATAATTGGCAGAACTAAGCGGGCTGTCACCGCTGCGTTTGCAAGCATTGAAGCAGAAGCAGCCAAAATGGGTTTAGCAATAAACAAGGGCAAAACTAAGTATGCGCTGTCAACAAGAAGGGACAATCAACACCGACGAATTGGACAGAACGTCACAGTGGGCTACTGTAAACTCGAAAAACAACATCAGTGTAGGAATCAAGCGAAGAATAACTCTTGCCAACCGCTGTCTGTTTTTTGGGCTTATAAGGCAATTCAACAGTAAAGCCCTATCTCGAACAACTAACGAGACTCTGTATAAGACTCTGATCATACCAGTCCTGCTTTACGGCGCTGAAACATGGACTTTATTAAAAGAGGATGAAGATATCCTTGGTCGCTTCGAGAGAAAAATTCTTCGTAAGATGTTCAGTCGCGATTGTGTTGACGGGTTTTGGAGGAGAAGATTCAATAACGAACTATACGAGCTGTACATTGACATCGATTTAGTAAAAAAAATGCGTATTGGACGTCTGAGATGAATAGGACATGTAGAGCGAATGGACACCAACGCTCCGGCCCGCAGAGTCTTCGAATCTAACCCGGAGGGACGACGCAGTAGAGGACCCCCTCGTCGTAGGTGGCGCGCACAAGTTTAAGGGGACATCGACCAACTTGGAGTGCGTAACTGGAGGCAATTAGCTAAAGACCGAGCTAAATGGAGAGGCTTGTTGGTTGAGGCCCAGGTTCACCCCGAACTGTAGCGCCACCTAAGTAAGTAGCTCTAAGAATATCTTTGCAGCTCTCGAGTCGTCGATGCTTGTCGAAAGCGTCCAAATTTTGCTCATGTTCAAATGCTCGTGTTAAATTTCTCCAATCCATTCTTTGATGAGCTGCATCCGCTATCTGCCAAAATTTCATTCTTCGGTCGGCCAGAACTATTTTTTCGACTTGCCAACGTTTTCTTCAGTGACCACTGATACAGGACGCACTGGGCGGGAGTCGTCTTCACAGCTCTCTTGCCCTTGTTGAAATAAGCGAGCCCATTTTTAAACCATAGTATATGAATACCCAGAATCTTGAAGAGTCGATGACATGTCTTGGAAAATGTCTTTAGGTGATTTTCCTTTTTTCACGTGGTATTTTATCACGACGCGGTTCTCAAAACTGCGAGAATTTCCGATTTTGCCTGACATGGTGATGCTGATCCTACCAGAGATACTTACAAAATGAGATTATCATTGAAACGAGGTGATATTTATACTAGATACTTAAGAGTGCCGCGCAGTTAGCCCTATCATTAATGAAATGACTTATTGTTAAGAGGACGTTTTTAAGTTCACGAAATGAAAATAAAAATGCAAATTTATTTTTCTTTGTCAATATCTGTTATAAGGAAGGCCGAACTTAGTATTCAAGCTAAGCTATCGGTTTTTAACTTGGTGTATGTTCCAACTCTCACCTATGGTCATGAAATTTGGGTAGTGACCGAAAGAATAAGATTGCGGATACAAGCTGCCGAAATGAGGTTCCTTCGCGGTGTTGTTGGAATAACTCGTAGGGATCGAGTGCGCAACACCAGAGTACGCGAGGCGCTCAACGTTGAGCAGCTACTTCTCCGAACGGAACGATCTATGCTTCGATGGTTTGGTCACGTAGTGCGTATGCCCCCAGACCGGCTTCCAAGACGCGCCATTGTTGCCGTGCCACCAGGTAGACGACTTCGCGGAAGGCCTAGAAATAGATGTTTGGATCAAGTCCGACATCTCTCTTGGAGCCGCTTAGGGATTATCCCTGATGAATTGGAGTCAATGGCGGAGGATCGAGAAGGATGGAGAGTCCACCTGAGCATCCTACCCCGGCGACCCTCATGAAGGATTAGCGGGCCATTGAAAATGAATGAATGAATGAATGTAGGGTAGCGCCCTAATTCATTTTTCTGAACTTTAAATTTTTATTTTTTTCTAATGGTAAAGGGGAGGAAGTGTAGAGAATGACCCCCGGAGCACTACGACCTAAAAAGATGTTTTGCGCTATCATCTCATCTCCTGGTTGGTTGTTTAATTAGTAGTTGTCAACTAGCTGAAATCTAGTTCATTAATGAGGCTAAGGATAGCTCGAGCTGAGGAAGAAGTGACATCAGAAGGTGATGTGACGCCTTTGTTAAAGTACTTTAGCCTCAGTCTGGATATGGCCGGGCAATCACAGAGTATGTGATGGGCTGTTTCGGTGTCTTCAAGACAGAGACGGCACGCTTCCGATTGGACACGTCCCATTTTCTTGAGATGGTAGTTGAGAGAGCAGTGTCTAGTTGGAAAGTCAGTGAGGATATTAGCATTCTGTTGGCGCATTGATAAAATGTTTCTAGTTCTATTTTTTGAGAAATTAATAAATTTCTTCGAATGCCTCAGGCCAGGTTGTGCATTCCAGTGTGAGAGCATTTGTTCGCGTTCCCATCGAAATGGCTCTATTTTAATCTGGCTAGTGGGTAAACTGCAGCCTACCAGCTGCTTCATTACCAGGGATGCCTTTGTGTTCGGGGATCCACATTAGTGTGATTTTATTTTGTGCTTAGACTTATAGTCAAAGGACGTGCGAGCCCTGAGTACTGCTTGGCTGTGTGACATTATATTAATATGTGATATTCGGAGGTTTCGTCTAATGCATTCTCTGGCGCAGAGCTCGATAGACCTCCGCTTGGAAGATAGTAGTGGATTGACCTAATGGTGTAAAGAGTTTGGAGTTGGGGCCAAAGTTACCAACTCCTGTCCCATTTAACATATTTGAACCGTTAGTGTACCAGTTGATTTGAGATGTTGTTTGAGGTAGGATAACTTCAATAGCTGCGGTCAGGGATGGTAACTGTGAAGGCAAGGTTGAGGTAGATTCTTTTAGGCATGAAGTCTGAGATGCATACTGCTGGAAAAGTAAGTAGCGGAACTTTGTCAAGGATCTTCATATGACCAACTAATTTGGAATTTGTGTTGTTGCATAAAAAGTGAAGCTCTAGAGCATTGGTAGCCGCAGTCTTCGTTATATTTATGTGTAGGGGTGGAAGGTTTAATAGAACTTCCAGCGCAGCTGTTGGGCAGGTGCGCTTTGTGCCGTAATACCTACACAGGCTAGTCTATGCACCTTCTGGAGAGCGAGTGACGGTTTGATTAACTTATCCCATCATACTAGCAAAGCATACGCTATTATCGGGACGATGATTGTGGTATAGGTCCAGTGGATCGTTTTTGTATTTAATCCCCATTTTTTGCTCAAAAACCTAGAACAGCCCCAAAAGGCTTTAGTCGCCTTCTCGGTGGTTCTGTCTATATGAGGTTTCCAGATTAATTTGTGGCCTACAGTAATCCCAAGATATTTTTTGGATATTGTTTAGTGATAGTGCTTGAAGGCTTAAATTTCTCCTCCTGGTGAAAGGTATGATTACGGTTTTTGCTGGGTTAACCGTTCGACCTTCTGACTGGAAGGGCATTATTTAGGGCATGTTGCATTTGTTCAGAAATGCTGGATTCATCCTTGCCCTTAGCTATTATGACTACGTCGTCAGCGTACCCCTGGGTAAGAAACCCAGAACTATTGCGGTCATTTATGATACTCTCCTCTACAATGGACCATAAAAGAGGGGATAGGACACCCCCTTGGGGACAACCCTTAGTAGTTCCAACGGAGATTGAGATTTGCTCAAGCTTGGCAGTAATTAATCTGCTACTGAGCATGGAGCATATTCATTTGGTAATTTGCTGGTCAATGCCTGTAACATCAGCATCAGGCTTTATTGATTGAAACGATGTGTTATCGAAGGCGCCAGAGATATCCAGGAAGGAGCATAAGTCGATTTCCTTCTTTAATAAGGTTTCTCCAATAGTGCTGACTAGATTTGCCAATATTAGCATAATATGCGCCTACGTCCCTCACGAGAAGATGGACAACGCGACCAAGGATGACTTCTACCAGCTCTTGGACAAGACGTATGAGCAATGCCCTAGCCACGATGTTAAAATTATCCTAGGTGATTTAAATTAATCGGAAATTACGATTACCAGATTTCATGAAAAAGCACTTCAACACCTTAAAACAATACAAATGACGAACAGGAAGAATTTTGAGGTCACAGAACAAAGGGTAACTATGATGTCTCGCAGGTTTACGGCATAATTTTCGTAGGATATATTTCTGTAAGATCAATAGAGGATATATTTTGTTCTTAAAAGTACCTCCCCAGCACGCAATACCACGCAATGTCTGCAACCAGGTCTAAGCGGCTGTCTGAACCATATGAGAAACCTACATCATCCGCAAAAGTAGTTGGTGTGCCTTTGAAATTAAGTGCAAAAAGAGAGTTGATGTAAAGCAGAAAGAGAATAGGACCTAGGACAGAGCCTTGAGGTACTCCTAAGTTAAAGACCATGAGATCGCTCCTGATTTCGTCAATCTTCACTCTCTGCGACCTATTTTTCAGATACGACCTGAACCATTCTAACATGAAGCCGCGAAATCCTGCTTTTTCAAGTTTATTGAGAAGAATGAGGTGATCGACCATATCAAACGCTTTGGTGATATCAATAAATAGACCAGCAGTGGACTTTTTACTATCAAGGCTAGACATTACATTACCACAAAACTGTAGAAGTGCATCTTCGGTAGATTTTCCTTTTTGAAAGCCAAATTGAGATGAATTAAAACACTTAGTTTATGAAAGATAACTGACTATCCTGTTTTTCACTAGCTTTTCAAAGACTTTACTTACAGCTGGAAGAAGAGATATAGGCCTATAATTACACATTTCTACAGTAGAACCCTTTTCAAACAACGGAACAACATCTGCTCATCCGGAAAAACCCCCTCAAAAATACAGCGATTAAAAATATGTGATAGTACATCCATTAAATAGCACGCAACTTTTTTAAGAAAGATATTCGAAATACCGTCAGCACCACAGGAGTTTGTATTTTTTTGAGTACCGATGACTTTTAACACTTCAAATGAAGTTATGGGTTCAAATACAAAACTGTTACAAGTGATTGGGTCAGCACAGCAACCAGTTGTCGTACAGGTGAGACAAGAAGGTTGGACAGGACTTAGTTGTAAACTGGTGGCTATCTTAGTAAAATAGTTATTAATGACCAGTTTGTCAGATACAACACAATCATCGACACGAATAACACTCGGCTTTTTTGTTACAGAGGACTTATTTAGAATATTGTTAACTATTTTCCATTCATTTTTTAAGTTACCTCTAGCAGAACAGAATTGAGAACGGTAGTAATTATCCCGGCAAATTGGAGTTTCCTTTTTAAGTTCAGTGCACAGTTTTTGTAGTTGCTTTTTAATCTCAGATTTCCAGGGTACTTATGGCACTGAATTCTGAGTTTGTTTTTAGCCTTCACTTTTTTTAATAAGTACCTAGAAATCCAAGGTTTAAGTCTCTTAAAATAACTTTTAGGACGTGAAATAGAGGAACAACTAAGAATATGCTTCTTAAGGGAAGAAATGAACATTGAATAGGAAGTTGAGGCATCCGTACACATATAAACATCTTCCCAAAACTCACAAGAAAGGTTGTATTTGAGCTTGCTGTTGTTAATCTTCACTACACTGCTTGAAGACTTTGAACTATAATTACTAATCTTACTATTGGAAATGCTAAACAAAAACCCAGTCATACAATGATCAGTAATCATAAAATCTAGTACGCATTTCTTACAATTACAGATCGAATCATTTCTAAACCTTCCATAAATATGGTCTAAACAACTACCTGAGGCAAGTCGAGTGGGTTCATTGACAAAACTTGCAAGGCCATGTGAAGCTAACAATGCCATATAGCTCGAAACAATTTCACTATTTTCTAAAATATTAATATTAAAGTCCCCTAACACAATTAAATTTTTTGATTTTTCATTTACTAGGAGACAACCAAATTCTTCAACAAACTTAGAAACATTAAACATATGCAATCTATAAACACATAAAAAGACATAAATCTCATGGTTAATTTCAATGGAAACTTATAATACATCTGCACACAAAAAATCAAGACAAACGACTTCGTGAATAAAGTATTTCTCTTTCTCTTTTATAAAACAACCAACACCACCTGCAGCGTAATTTTCATTAGTGTTTGCATAAAATGTAAAACCAGGCATAAAATAATCTTCTTTTTCAAACCCATAAATCCAAATTTCAGACACAAAAAAACACATCAGGAACACACAAAAACGAATCAACATGAGTGACAAGAGTGGCAAAATTTTCTATAAGACTTCTGACATTCTGGTGTACAATAAAGAATCTATCTTCGCTACAGAAACTATCAGTAACATCAATATCAGCGATGGAGTTACAAAGATTAGCGGAGGAAAAGTCATCGAATAAATCATAAATATCAATCATTATTAGCAAGTAAGAGAAAAAGAAAAAAAAAGACTAAATAAGAGTAAGATCATTAAAAGATCTAACAGAGATGACTTTACCTCCCTCAACCTTTCTGACAAGAATTTTATTGTCTTTAAACCAAACGTATTTAACACCTTTCTGCTTTATTGTGTCTTTCGCCTTCATGAAGAGAGCCTGCGTGTACTTTGTAAGAGAGTCATTTATGTAGATGCCGGTTCTCTTGCTGCTGTTCTTGTTACTGATGCTCTCGTTACTGCTGCTCCTGTTGTTACTGCTACTGCCGCCCAATCCAACGATCCCAGTTACGTGTGTGTTAAGTTTGTTTTTGTTAGCCTTTTTTGCACTCATTATTCCCTGCTTCGTATGAACATCGGAGAATCTTACACAGATAATTGGTTTAGATGTTGATGATGTCGCATCGCTGTTGGTTTAAGTTTGCATTTTAATGTAGCAGCGTTGCCAACAAGGCATCAGAGATGCCGCCTCGGATGTACTGGGTTTCTCCCGGCCACCACAACGAAACCCCTGGTTTGATGAGGAATGCCGGCAAGCACATGTAGCGAAACAAGAGGCGTACAAAGCGGCGCTGCATAGAAGGACAAGAGCTGCTTACGAGCTCTACGTGCACAGGACAAAAGAGCAACATCGATTTCTCAGAAAGAAGAAAAAGGAACATGAGAAGCGCTCGATCGAGGAGATTGAGAGACTTTATTGCAGGAATGACGTTCGAATATTTTAGCAAAAGGTAAAAAGAACATGCCAGGGTTTCAAAGCCAGAACAGAAGCCTGCAGGGACGCAAATGGTAATGTGGTAGTAGAATCGCAGTCGGTGTTGAGGATAACGAAGGAACACTTCTGTAGACTGTTTAACGGTGATGATGACCGATATGCCGCTGTCAGGCAGGATGAGCCATTCAGCAGTGGCGATAACAGTCAAGATTCCCGTCAACCCGATATGAATGAACTGAGGATAGCGATATCTAAACTCAAATCCAACAGAGCTGCTGGAGCTGACATGCACCAGCATGCACCAGCTCATCTGTAAAATCTGGTCGGACGAAAGTATGCCCGATGAATGGAGCCTTAGCATCGTTTGCCCGATCCTGAAGAAAGGAGACCCTCTGAACTGCGTCAACTACACAGGTATAAGTCTCCTCAACATCGCATATAAGATCCTGTCTGCCGTATTATGTGAACGCCTAAAACCGATCGTCAACAACCTGATAGGTCCTTATCAGTGCGGTTGCAGACCGGGAAAGTCCACCATTGACCAAATATTCACACTACGACAGATCTTGGAAAAGACCCATCAATGTAAAATCGATACGTACCACCTCTTTATCGATTTCAAAGTTGCCTATGATAGCGTGTATAGATACGAGGTATACAGAGCCATGTCTAGTCTTGGCATCCCTGTCAAGCTCTTCCGTTTGTGCAGAATGATGATGGAGAACTCTCGCTGCTCCAGCAAGGTCGGTAAGAACATCAGCGAACCGTTCGATGTCAGGAAAGGTCTTAGACAAGGTGACGCGCTATCATGCGATCTCTTTAACATAGTACTTAAGAGAATTGTACAAAACTCAGAACCCAACACCAGAAGTGCAATCTTTAACAACTCTGTACAACTACTCGCTTATGCCGATGACATTGACATAATCGGAAGAACTCAGCGGGCCGTCAATGGGGCATTTACGAGTATTGAGATCGAGGCAGCAAAGATGGATCTAGCGGTCAATGAAAGCAAAACAAAATATATGCTGTCTACAAAAAAGGGTGCTCAACATCGGCGTCTTGGACAGAACGCCACAATAGACAGATATAATTCTGAGGTAGTAAAGGATTTTGTCTACCCAGGCTCTATGGTGAACTCCGCAAACGACATCAGTAGGGAGATCAGACGAAGAATTACACTTGCCAATCCTTGTTCCTGTGGGCTAAGAAGGTAGCAAAGCCCCATCTCGAACTACAAATGTGACTCTTTTTAAGACACTTATCATCCCAGTCCTGCTGTATGGCATAGAGGCATGGGCTTTGACAAAACCGGATGAGGATGCCCTTGGTTATTTCGAGAGAAAAATTCTTCAAGCGATCTTTGGTCACGTCTGCATAAACGGTGAGTGGAGAAGAAGGTACAATGCCGAACTATACGCCCTGTATCGACATCGACTTAGCCAGAAGAGTTCACATACAGTGACTAAGATGGTTGGGTCATTTAGAGCGGATGGAGCCCAACCTTCCCGCTAAGAAAGTCTTCGAATCCACCCCGGACGGACGGCGCAGTAGAGGACGACCTCGCGGTAGGTGGCGCAAACAAGTGGAGGGGGACCTCAACCAACTTGGCGTGCGCAACTGGAGGCAGCTAGCTCGTAACCGTGCTGGCTGGAGAGGTTTGTTGGTTGAGGCCCAGGTCCAGCCCGGACTGTAGCGCCTTGGTTTGCTTTGCAAGCATTTTTGCGCTGCTACTTAAGGTTTGTTTTACTTCGCTTTAGGGGGTCTACACTTGTATCGATAATATAAAAATGTAATATAATTATGTATGTACGTTGAAACACGCACAACATATTGCAATTGCATCTTTAATTCGTGAAATATAATTTCACTTGATCGCTTTTCTTTACGGCCTTAAAAAATGATTTATTATCGTAGCCTATTAAATTGATATATAACCTTTCCTCCCCTAATTATTTTCTTTAAATGTGTCAAGGCCCACTAGCACAAGGGAGCAGGTAAAATACCCGAAATCTTTGCACAAAAATGAAATATACATAATGTACCCTTACTGCTTCAAAATGGAACCAAGCAAGCGATACTCAGTTGTTGCATTATTTCCAACCGAGAAGCTAATATTCTTAAGATGCTCCTCATCGAATCACAAAAGCGTAGTTTTTCATAGAAAAAAAAGATAATAAAAGAAAGTTGGATCTTGAAATATTCCGGATAAAATCGCCGGAATATTTTTGCAACGCCACCCTTCCACTGCAACCCACTGAACGCCCACCCTTCTGTGCATCTGGGAAATACCAAAAATCTTGCATGCTCACTGCTTTAATGAAAAAATGTATTTTATTTCAGAAATATACAAACTATCTATAAATGATGTCGAAGTTCTTGGTATACACCCTATGCTCAGAAATCGTGAAGACTACAATGCACCGAGTAGAATTGGATTCACCAGACAATAGCATAAGTTCGACAAATCGCGATACATATCTACAATAGTATGATTGAAAGTTGTGTCTACAACCTGCTGTATGTACTAGTACTTGTAAATATTCGTAAAAAAAAATATGATTTCAACGACCACATACCCTATAAAAACGGATCATGGTAAACTGAATACATATTTCCTCATTGGCTCTCATCCGTTTCTGTGAATACTTCTTGATGTGTACCTTTCATTATTATTTATCTTTTCAGGCGAATTTTTTGCACAATCCACTTGAGTTGCTCCAAAGAAATATCGAAAATATCGGTATGAATCACTTCCTGTGTCCTTCTACTACTCATGGCAAATGTTGCTCTGAAATAACATTTCAAAATGTTATTCAAATTAAATTTGGGCATTGGATGCGGTTACAGTTGCACTTTATAAAGCAGGTATCATGAACATGTGTGCTCTCTTCTTGTTAGGATTTGGGTTTCGTTGAATGTTTTCTGTATCTCAAGTGGCGCACGGACGTTAGGCGATGCATGCATCTGTGATCATTAGATGTGTTTGTGGTTGCAAAAGCGTAGCACATATGCAAAAGTTAAGGATTCAATTACTCTACGATCTTCATCATCATTTTACCGCATATCTTTCATTTGATAGTGCATAGTTGTCAGGGGCAACAGTTGGGAGTGACATCAGATATTGTTACTAATTTTGCTGAGTGCCTTCAAACTTTGTTGCCCTCGAAAAAGTCACTTTTTGAGTCTAGTAGGCTTTCCCATTAACACACTTAAACAGATTTCAGTTTGAAAAAATAAAAAAATGGTGTCTGTTTTGTCAATGCTTCAGTGGTTTCATTCTTAAATTGCGCACAACTTCACTTCACACTTCACAACAAGTACTGCTTCCCGCGCTTATAGTACTAAGCACAAGACAGAGCCTTATGGACTCGACTTTTAATTAAAAAAAAAACACAGTGTGTTTTGAAGAACATTTTGTGAATGTTGTTCTTTTTAACACGTTGAACGCCAAGCGCTTTTTTCTAGTTTGCTGGCTGGTACCACGGGCAAAACTGAAATTTTTGTGCTGGTTCCAATTTTTTTTTTGAATTCTTGGTGCATCTAAGTTTATTTTTTTAAAAAAACACTGATTTATTTCGACTTTGAAGAAGTAGTTTTCTTGAAATTGCATTTTTTTTTGTGGCACTTACATATGGGCAACCTGTACTTCAATTGAAAAATGTGTCTGGTACCTGTCGCCCATGTATGAGTGTCATGTTCCAGTTTTACACTAGGATGACACTCACAAGTGGGTTTCATGTACCAGCGGGGACGGTGGTGACTCTCACATATGAGTGTCATGGCGTTCAACGTGTTAAGATATAAGATACACGTGCCAGAAACACTAATGAGATGACGGTCCGCACAATTTGAGATTTACAGGCAGTCTCAGCAGCGTATTTCGGTGCAAGACTTGAAGATGTTTTCGTATAAAACTGGGATGGTGCATCAGCTGCAGCCTGCAGACCACCACTATCGTCTGGAATACAGCCATCACATCATAAACCTAAGTCATGAAAGCGACGATCTTCCTATAAAATTAAACAATCTCTTCGGACATGTCATAGGAACTCATGGCCTCGGTGTCCACAACGATAACAATGAAAAGTTTGTCGATTACTGCAACATCAATCGCCTTGTCATAGGGGCACCTTATACGAACATAAGATGCGCAGAGTTACGGTAACCGTACCTTCACCTTCACGCTGACACCTGCAATAGCAGCTTTAAGTATCAAATTCTAGGCAAGCACATGCAATGCATTCACAGCTAGTTTCGCGTTCCCATAAGGAATGTTTTCGGATCATATTTCAAATATCAAACACGCGCATGCATTGCACTCGCTGATGATAGGAAAATCGTCAATATCATCATCATCACTACATCGTATAAAACAAGGGCCCCAAGGGACGGGATTTGGATGCTGTTTTCACTGTTATGACTTGTATTACCTTGGGAAGGTTCTTGTGTACCAAAGCTTGCTCTACCTCTTACAGGAACTGAGCATTCGAGGCCTAAGTGACAGAAAGGGAGTTAAAATTATATTCACACTGTCCTAACTCAACAATAGTTTTTTGGATTTAAAAACAAATGAAATGGTTCTTAGCAAACTCCTCAAAGATATATTTGAGCTGTAAATTATCCTCCTGCGTTATCTCGAAGCTGAGCTATACTCAAAACAATTCGTGAAATTGTCGCCAACAATTTTCCATCAGTGGAGACTACAGTTCAGAAAATATCGGCCTGCCGATTTTGGATCACTCCGTTACTGAGGCCAATGAAATGCCGATGTCGTCGCATTTGTCTGATCCAGGCCTGCGATATTTGAACGATATTTGAACTGGCCCAGATATTTGAACTTTTTGCATTAGGGAGCACTGTTCCATTCAAATAAATGTCTGGAATAGGTCTGAGTGGATCAAAGAACGGCCAGCACAAGTACTCTGTCTTTTTTGAACTAATGCGATACCCATTTCCCACCAGAGCGTCCACCCACACATCAAGTGCTCGTTGCAGGGATGTAGGATCCTCACTTATGATGGCTCCATCGTCAGCAAAGAATAACTAATGTACCTTGGGGTCGATCACGTTACCTTCAAGCAGACAAACAAGGACTGTAATAAAGAGCAAAGGACTTAAAACGCTTCCCTGGTGCACCCCTACTTTGATTGGGAACTCTTCGGTTACTCCATACAATATCCAAATCCCTTAAGGAGTCACGATGTTTTTCTATTATGATCCTTATACTTTGGATTGCATCTGTGGTTGATTTATCCGAGACAAACCCGCATTGATCATCAGATAGCCGTACTATTTTTCGCAGTCGGCCACCTAATACCCGCTCAACGATCTCCATGGTGTGTGACATCGGCTTGATCGAACGGTAGTTATCACAGTTTCGCGTATCACCCTTCCCTTTGTATACAGGGAGAAGGTAACTTTCCCTCCATTGATTTGGCATTGGGTCACCTCTCACAAATTTGGAGATGAGAATTCTGAGCCATCTGAACCCGACATCTCCCATCTTTTTCCAAAACTCAGAGGGCATCTCGTCTGGCCCAACCGCCTTTCGTTTCTTGGAGAATTTGACCGCCTCACTAACTTCTTCGACTATGATGTCAGGTATTTCTTCACAGTTAGGGGTGGCTCTTAGAAAGTAGGTATAGCCGGGGAAACTGTTCATTTAAAAGTTCTTCACAATACTGCCGCCACTTTTGCAGAATTTTATCGTCATCCACAAGAAGGTGGCCATGAGCATTGTTAATGAACTTTGGCGAACGAATCTCTTGAGCATTCCTCCTTCTTTGGGCGGCTATTTTGAAGATGGTTGTGCTCTTGTTCATATTGTGCCATCGCAGCTCCTGGATAGCCTGGTTTGCATCAACCACCGGGGAAGATATTTTCTCCAGCTCCCGATACAGGCCCTCCTTACTCTCTGCTTGAAGCTGAGAGCACTTCTTCTTCGCTTTTTTTCTTGCAACATCTGTATTTCATTTCGAGGCGAGCTTTTTCGTCACTATTATTAGTGGAGCACTTTGACCAAGTTTTGAAAGCCGATTTCTTCTCATTTATCATCTTCTTAGCTCCATCACTCAACCACCACTCTTCGGCGTGTTGATGGTGGCCTTTTGAAGCTCCTAGCAGTGATTTGACCTTCTTTAAGCAAGTTCGCTGTAGGGAATCCCACATATTTTGTGCTCTTCACTTTTTATCATCAGCTCTGTTGATGGTGTGTTAGAGGTAATTTTTCAACACGAAAACAAAAGCCTCGCCTTTTTCTTTCTGCAGAGGTTGTACCACTTGATTTTCTCAGGGTCCTTACCATTCAAAACGAATTTTAGAATAGTAATCTTTACCAGCAAGTTACTGTTAGTCTCACCGCTATATAGAATGTGTGTTATTCTAAAATTTCACGTTTTTTATACCTACTCGGTGTCCTTGTGCAGTTAACCCAAGTATACATTTTTCAATTATTTCTAGTGTCAATATATGCCTCAACACCTCCAAAAAACGTTATTCGTATTCGCTTTAACAACAAAAACGTAAACTGTGAGCAAACTATCTGAATTATTATCCTTTTGTTCGAAAACCATATACCATTTACCAACAAAAGCAAATACGAGTACAACCCCCAATATTTATGTTTCATCAAAATTTCAATATCCAACAAAGAACTACCAACTCCAATAGGCGTCCATTTTCACCACAAAACATCTAATAAATTGCCGCCACTTCCAATCTAATCCTCATTCAAAGGATTCCCGGCGCCGCCATTAACTCGAACAGGTGAGAACTATGAACGGACCGAAACATTTGTTTTTGAATTGTTTTTGAAGGTTGTGAACGCAAAATCTTTATTCTATGGTTGCAAAATTATTTATTTTCAGTGCAGACATTTATTTTGCCAACACACATACACTCGCATATACCGAAATGGAAACAATTAGTTGCGGTGCTAATGACAGTGATAAATAACGGTAAATGTACATACAATATGCGAAAATTACCGGGCAAATTGCATTTAATATTCACAACTAATTGCTGCCATTAAACACTTTGCTCCTTAAAGCTAAAACGACAGGCATAGCTACCTACTACTAGTTTCCAAATGCGATGTATCTATAGATGTGAGATACACGTAGACACGTATCTGTGTATCTTAACGTCTCTTTGGGCACATTAAAGGTGAGAGGACGACGAGTATTAGTGGAAACGAACACACATGCACGTATTTCCGGGGCCATTATCCTCTCTCTAAGGTGCTAAATGATCTGACAGAAAATCTTTGATGCCTGCTTCCTTAGAGTTACGTCAGGCGTCGTTATGGATAAGCATATGTAACTGTTACAGCTTCATGGAGACTAAATGGAGATATATTGCGGAAATGGGGGATAGGCATGGGTTTCAAAAATGTAAACATCAAAGATGCCTCTCCCCAGTTGTGTATACGGAAACCCGTCCGCAATTATGCACTCAGATGGATTTCCTCGGCGTTGCCTGATGTAAAAGAAGACGTCTTCTTTAGGTAAAGATGGACGGATATTAAAAGCTTAAGGACTTTAGTAAAGGTTGTGTCATTTCACGGCAGGGAGTATGGATAAATTATGAATGTGGTAAAGTGAATGTGGTTAGAGTGGATGAGATGAGAGATTACTGCGAAAGGGGCTCCATATACCGGTAAAAACGGCAGAATATAAAATCTCTATATTAGCGCAGCAACAGGCTAATAAGCGATGGAGTAATCTGGATACGTGCAATCATGCAAGAGACAAGTGAAGAAGAAGCGCGCCCAGCTTCAAACAGAGAGTACAGATGGTGTGTATCGGGAGCTGGAGCAAATATTTTCGCGTGCTCCTGATACAAATGAGGCAATCTAGGAGCTGCGACAGCCAAATGTGAACAAGGGTGCAACCATTTTCAAAATCGCGGCTCAACAAAAGAAGAAATGCTCAGGATACTCGTGCGCCAAAGTTCATTAACAATGCTCAGGGCCAGCTTCTGTGGATGACGAGAAAACTCTGCACAGGTGGCGAAAGTAAGTATTGTAAAGGAGTTTTGGATGAACCGGTTTATATTTTTACTTTCCTCCTGTGTACAAAGTGAAACGTGAAACTACGATAATTACCATTCTACCGAGCTGACACACCATGAAGATCGTTGAGCGAGTGGTGGGTGACTGCGAAAAATAATACGGCAATCTAATTATCAGTGCGGGTTTGTCGCGGTTAAATAACCCAAAGATGCAATCCAAAGTATAAAGATCATAATGGAAAAACATCATGATTTCTTATAGGTTTGCATGTTGTATTGGTTGACTTTGAAAAAGCATTCGACCGAAAACCACGAAATCTGATGTGGGTGGTGCTAAGACATCAAGGGGTTCCCGAAGCTTACACGCGTATGAACATATGATCATGGACATATATGAGGGAGCAAAAACAAGAGTATGATGCCCCGCTGGAGTAACCGAAGAGTTCCCAATTAAAGTACGCGAAGGAAGCGTCTTAGCTCCTTTGCTTTTTATTGCAGTTCTTGACTATCTGCTTGAAGGTAAAGTGACGGATTACAAACTTGAATACTTAGGTGGCGCTACAGTTCGGGGTGAACCTGGGCCTCAACCAACAATCCTCTCCATTTAGCTCGGTCTTTAGCAAATTGCCTCCAGTTGCGCACTCCAAGTTGGTCGATGTCTGTTTGAACTTATGCGCATCACCTACGGTGAGAAGGCCTTCTACTGCGTCGTCCCTCCGGGTTAAATTCGAAGCCTACGGAGTGTTGGTCGCCATCCGCTTTACATGTGCTAGACATCTCAAACGTCCAATATGCAGTTTTTTTGACAAGGTGGATGTCACTGTACAGATCGTATAGTTCGTCATTGAATATTTTTCTGCAAAATATCCGTCAATGCAAACAGGACCGAATATCTTGCGAAGAATGTTTCTCGAAGCAGCCAAGGATATCTTCACTCGCTTTCAATAAAGTCCCTGTTTCAGCGCCGTGAGACAGGACTGGGATAATCAGTATCTTATATGGAGTCTCCTTAGTTGTTCAAGATAGGGCTTTACTGTTGAATTGCCTTATAAGCCCAAAAAAACAAACAGTGATTGGCAAGAGTTATTCTTCGCTTGTTGATTCGTCAGTGTTGATTATCACTTCTTGGTGACAGCCGGCTGTCAATATCGTCGGCGTATGCAAGCAGTTGTACGGGCTTTTGATAGATTGTGCCTCTGGTGTTGGCTTGTGAGTTCCGCACAATCCCTTCAAGAACAATATTAAAGAAGTCATATGACAGTGCGTCAGCTTGTCTAAAACCTTTTTTGACATCAAAGGTCTCGGTGAGGTCATTACCGACCTTGATGGAGCAGCGAGCGTTCTCCATCGTCATCCTGCACAGACGAACAAGTTTGGCAGGAATGTCAAAACTAAACATGGCTCTATAAAGCTCTTCTCTGCAGATGCCGTTACAGGCGGCATTGAAATCGATAAAGAGATGATGAGTATCGATTTCGACTTTTTGTAAAAAAAAAAACTTCTGTACGTTGTTCCCGTCTCTTTCGCTCTCAGAGCTCACGAGCAGCTTTTGTTTTCCGCTGCAGAACCTCTTGTTTTGCTGCATTCACTCGCCAGCAGTCTTGTCAAATCAAGGGTTTCGCGGAGTTTGTCGGGCGAAACCCAGGACATCAGTTAAGGGGTTTCTGATGGCATGATGATTGCCAATGGTCTACAGCACGTGATGCTGGCGGCATAGGGGTGATTGAGAGATTTCGGAATACTCGTTCATCGAAGATTCTGGCGATCGTAGCTTTTCGGCGTTAAATTTTCTCAGTAATTCTTCTTTGTTACATTTGTTACCTTGGCTACAACATGGTAATGATCCGAGTCTATGTTGGCTGCTATAATCGATTTGGTTGATCGTTAAATGATCATTGGACCGCCATGTCTGCTTATGAATACTGAGACGACGAAACCATGTGCTTGCTATGGTGACATTTCGCTCCACAGCGAAATCAATTAGCCTTAGTTCGTTGTCAGACGTGGTGTCGCGTAGGCTTTGTTTACCGACTGCCCTACCAAAGACGTCCTCCTGTCCAATTTTGGCGTTTAAATCGCGCAATACGATTTTAGCATTGTATTTAGGATATTACTCGTATGTTTTGTCGAGGAGCTCGTAGAAACAATCTTTGGTGGCAGCATCATTTTGCTCCGTGGGAGCATTAGCCCATATTAGGCTTATGTTAGCGAATTTAGCCTTGATCCGGGTTGTCATAATACGCTCGCTCGGAAGCTTAAGGCTTCTTGCCTTAGTCTACCACGTATATTTATATCATATATAATTCGCATTCAAATAAACTCCGCTTGTTGTCTCTGTAGTAATCACCGTAGTAGATGTCACAGTTTTTCATTCTCTTTTCGCCCGGCGCATTCCATCGCACTTCCTGGAGGGCGGTTATATTTGCTTTAAAGCAGTCTAGGGCCCCTGCTTATTGTTTGGGTGAACGTGGTCTGTAAAGGGTCCGAATATTCCACGTACAGATCCGAAGGTCATTGTCTTTTTTTCGTGTGCTGGGGTCGTCATCAGTTGAAGCGTCCTTATACAAGGCTTGCGGTTGTTTCTGAAACAGTGTTTCTTTTTTTATGTGGTAGGGAAGATGCCCCGACGGCACAACCCCCAACCTGGAAGGCCAGTTTACTAGGACGAGAGTCGGGTACCGGTGCCAGTAGTGCACCATGGGCGTGTGAGCGCTACCATTGGCTCATTAAGAGACTCCTCCGCCATCATCTTTATTTCGAAGTCCTGACTAACATTGAAAATTCCTCACCGGCCTGTGATCCGAATATGTCGAAGCAGCTCACGCAAGATGCCAAATGGACATGATTTTTTAACCCTTCCTGTAGTTTAGCTTCAACTTTCGTACAGTAATCCCCTCGAGAGGAAACTGGCAAATGAAACAGACTCAAGACCGAACAATATCTCCATCTTATCGGATGGCTAAAATTAGGAAGACGGTCTGGGGGCGATATCTTTCAAAAGAACCTACCTACTTGGCCCTGTAGCACAGGCACATTCAGAGAAATGAGATTGTCGACGAATAAGCAAGGGAAGGAAAATCCAGTGTAACCTTCGAATTCCAAAATCTGATGGATGATAGATTGAGTGCACTCCCAACATGCCGCATTTTAAGAGCACTCTAGATGCATTAAAACTACAGAAATCCTTCCATTTAACAGACAACAACTTCCACTTCTAATATGTATCCCTACAGACCCCAACTTGCTGGCGGTCCACCTACATTGAATCAGTTTAAATACTAGAGAGCTTTGTAGATGCTGTGGGGACGTGAAAGCGGATGGATAGCGCTGCCCATTTTCTGTGATGGCCGTAGCATTATTTTTCAACGGTTTGAGGTAACTGTCTACAAAACCACCGAAAGCAATATTCTAATATTCGTATTGAGCCCCAGATGGGAGATGAACTAATCGAAGGATTTACAAATGTATTTCCTTCTTCTTCTTTCGCATATTTGACACAATGCATCCATAGATATCCGAGGCTGTACAGCCGCTCCATCAACCGAACCTTAAATTGTTTGCAGTGTGTTCCTCCACATTTTCATCTTAATCCAGCCTAGCAATTCCTGAACATTCTGTATAAATAGTTCTCTATCAAAAAATTTCCATAGAGGGGCCTGCGGGTCTCCCCTTAGAAAAAAAAAAAAGTCTTCCAAAGGGAATACATTGAGTACCTACTCTGAATTTTAGCACCAACTCTATACTGCAAATGTATCCTCTCAATGCCTACCGACCAGCACTCCCCCAATCAACTACAGAATCATATAAGTTTGGTCACTTCAAGCATCGTTAGGCCAATCCAACCAATGTCGTCTACCAAGCCAACCACTTTGATTCAAATTTGCATGGCCTATACCTAGACATTGAATTATTATCCCTTGATGGGATTAACAGTGTGGGCAGGCGGGGCCGAAGTACATTATCACCGCATTCAGTTCACAACTGCAGTCGGCAACACACTCATACAAGGATCCACACAAAAATGCTTTACATGCATTTCAAGTCAGCTTTATAGAATACTCAGCATTACCGTATGAAATTTTAATATGCCACTGCAATACCGTCCGACAGTGGAATCCTGCAGTCGTGCTCAGTTTCCAAGCTTCGTTTGGTAGGTAGGTCGAAGACGCTTTGTAAATTACAACGAATGCATACGAACTAGGGGACATGGTGAGGGTGTACGGAGCGGACAGGATGGAGTCAGTCAAGCGCTACAGTTGTAATGGGGATGAATGGATGTCGTTTGGATTATTTTGAATAATAAGCAGGTGCGGCATTCCCAGTGAAAAGTGGAGAATGGAAAAATAGGATTTTCATGATGTAAAGTTACTTGCTGTTTTTTTTTCCTACTGTGTATGGAAATAGATTTTCGGTGGTTGTGTGCGCAAGAAAAGATTAAATGAAGGGTATATGTAAAAAAGTAGGTAAGACTTTCAAAATGCTGACAAGATAATGGCACAAATTTTGAATTCCGGACAACGTAAATTGAATAGGGCATCTTGCAACTATTGAGGGTATTAGGTAAATACTAGTAAGGGTAAATACTAGGTAAATACTAGTAAATACAACGTAGAAGTGGTTAACAGGGCGATCAAAGATGCATTTGAAAGCAGCTGCCCTATTAGCCGTAAGAAAGATCCGAAGGATATTCCCTGGTGGAACAAAACGCTAGTCGACCTAAGATCAAAGGTGCGTAAGCTCTTTAATAAAGCAAAGCGTGACGGAGACTGGCAAACATACACCGAGCAATTAACAAGATACAACTTGGAAATCAGAAAAGCTAAAAGAAATAGCTTCAGAGCATTCTGTGAGAACATAGCGTCAACCCCTGCAGCGGCCAGGTTACATAAAGCACTGGCTAAGGAGAAAGCAGGCGCGCCTGGCTCACTGAAAAAGCAAGATGGCAGCTATACCGAAGATGAAGAGCAGAGGGCCCTTCTACTATTAGAAACACACTTCCCGGGTAGCTCAATCTACAGCAGCACAGATGTACTAGTAAGACATAAAAGGCCCAGGAGAGAGGACTGGGCGATGGCAAGAGACATCTGCACGAATCAAAGGTTAAGTTGGGCTCTGAACACCTTCCAGCCGTTTAAAGCACCGGGAGCGGATGGAATATTCCCTGCCCTACTACAACAAGGCCAGGAAATCATTATGCCACACCTCCTAGGACTATTGAGAAGCAGCGTCGCACTTGGGCATATACCAAGAATATGGAGAAGGGCAAAGGTCATATTCATTCCGAAAGTGGGAAAAAGAGACACCACTTCACCAAAATCCTTTAGGCCCATCAGCTTGGCCTCATTCATGTTAAAGACGCTAGAAAAGGTCATAGATAATCACCTAAGAATGACTGTGCTGGAAAGAATGCCTCTCCACCACAATCAACATGCCTACAGAGCAGGAAGATCCACCGAAACTGCGCTCTACCAGCTGACAAGTTGGGTTCAGGATACACTGGAGAGCAAGGAAACAGCAGTATGCGCATTTCTAGACATCGAAGGAGCCTTCGATAACACCTCCCACGAAGCAATTAGGAGGGGTCTCGAAATAAAAGGAGTAAATCACACCACAAGTAACTGGATGTGTGAGATGCTAAGAACTAGGACTGCTGAGATAGAGGTGGCTCAAAAAACCATCACAATAAGCACCACTAGAGGCTGTCCACAAGGAGGAGTATTATCACCATTGATGTGGAGCTTAGTAGCAGATGAACTACTGCACAAATTGACAGGTGCCGGCATTACGTGCCAGGGGTACGCCGACGATATAGTCATTGTCGCAAGAGGAAAATTTGAAGAAACGCTATGCGAAATCATTCAGAGGGGTCTACGAATCACACAGAAGTGGTGTAAAACGGTAGGACTCAGAGTGAACCCTACCAAAACCACTGTGATACCCTTCACCAAGAAAACACAGTTAAAGCGTATGCAACCCATCCTGTTGGAAGGGATCAGAGTTGACCCACAGAAACAGGTCAAGTATCTAGGTCTAACACTAGACAGCAAACTCCTCTGGAGAGAACATGTAGAAACTGTGGTAACCAAAGCCACCAGAGCACTTATGGTGTGCAAAAACATTTCAGGAAAGACCTGGGGTTGTAGCCCAGCCACACTGAGATGGATGTATCTGATGATAGTAAGACCCATCATCACATACGGGGCAGCGGCATGGGTCAACAGATCTAGACTAACCACGACGAGGACATCCCTCAACAAAGTGCAAAGATTAGCCTGTATATGTATAACAGGAGCCATGCGAACCTGTCCCACAGCAGCTCTAGAAGTGATCGTAGGGATACCTCCACTACACATAGTGCTAGAGCGAATCGCCAAGGAGACCATTTTAAGAATCAGCAAAGAGGGCATCGGGAAAGGAACATGCATCGCAAATAAAGAGCGAGTAACCCTATCCAAATCGGTGCCGCTTCTGGACTGGCCCAGATATGATATGGTCAAGAAATGCTGCTTTGAAAGGAAATTTGACTCAAAGCTGAGCAACAAAAGAGATTGGAGCAGCGAATCCGATAAATACCAACTCAAACAACACACAATTAAATGGTTCACAGACGGATCGAAAACATCTACTGGCACTGGGGCAGGAGTGTACGGGCCCAGGACTAGATACTCAGAATCACTGGGAACATTCCCCAGCATATTTCAAGCAGAAGTTCACGCGATCGAAAGATGCGCGCAATTCAACTTAGACAGGAAATATCGCGGGCAGGACATCGCGATACTATCAGACAGCCAAGCCGCTATTAAAGCACTGACCTCGCATGAGATCAGATCCAAACTGGTATGGGAGTGTCTCACCAGGATCAACAAACTGGGAGAAACAAACAAAGTAACTCTCTACTGGGTACCAGGACATGTAGGAGTAGAGGGGAACGAAGCAGCTGATGAGCTAGCTAGAAACGGATCAGACACGCCATTCCTTGGACCAGAACCCTTCTGTGGGATAGGACCCCACAAAATAAGGGAAGACTTAAGGAAAGAAGAAGAGAACAAATGGGCCAAACATTGGGACGATATCCCCCAAATAAGACAGGCAAAGGAACTTCTGGGGAAATACAACCAGAAAAGAAGCAGAGCCTGCCTAAGAGTTAGTAAGAATCGGCTTCGCATCTTGGCGGGCATGTTAACAGGTCACTGCAGACTTAAGGAGCACCTTAGGAAACTGGGAATAGAGGGAGACGGACACTGCAGATTCTGCAGGGACTTCGCAGAAACACCAGCGCACCTTCTTATGGAATGCGAAGCACTGATCCACAAAAGAAGGAATCGCCTTGGTGCCTACCTCCTATCAGAAACGGATTTGCCTTCGCTGGATCCACTGAAGATACTCCGGTTTGCTGTAGCAGCTGGACTGGAGGAAGTGCTCTAGACCGAGTATATCATCGGCTAGAACTTTAGTAAGGGGGGCACAATAGATCTTTTATAGGTCGCAGTGCACTTGCACCTCTCAACAATATAAATCTATCTATCTATCTAAATACTAGTTTCAAATTCTTCGCTTTGTTCACCTGGTACCTTCTGAATAAGCTAAAAGCCAAACTAGCAATATCCTCTGAGTCTATCAGATCCACTGTGTGACTCACCTATATAAGTGTTCTCAGAAAGTGAGGACTATGAAACTGTGGACGAAAAAACGACTTTAGTCGATTGATTGGTGAGCAATTATGCATATTAGTTGTCAGTTCATATAGGTAAATTCTGACTCGAATCACAATCTATTCATTTATTCATTCATTTCATTCATTTTCAATGGCCCGCTAATCCTTCATGAGGGTCGCGGGGGTAGGATGCTCAGGTGGACTCTCCATCCTTCTCGATCCTCCGCCATTGACTCCAATTCATCAGGGGGAATCCCTAAGCGGCTCCAGGAGAGATGTCGGACTTGATCCAAACATCTATTTCTAGGCCTTCCGCGAAGTCGCCTACCTGATGCCACGACAACCATGGCACATCTTGGAAGCCGGTCTGGGGGCATACGCACTACGTGACCAAACCATCGAAGCATAGATCGTTCCGTTCGGAGAAGTAGCTGCTCAACGTTGAGCGCCTCGCGTACTCTGGTGTTGCGCACTCGATCCCTACGAGACATTCCAACAACACCGCGAAGGAACCTCATTTCGGCAGCTTGTATCCGCGATCTTATTCTTTCGGTCACTACCCAAATTTCATGACCATAGGTGAGAGCTGGAATATACACAGAGTTAAAAACCGATAGCTTAGCTTGAATACTAAGTTCGGCCTTCCTTATAACAGATTGGCCAAGCTCTCTCAAAATTGATCCAGCCTGACCAATTCTACAGGATAACTCGGCATTGCTCCTCCCTCGTGAATAAAACCCCGAGATACTTAAACTTCTCCACCTGCTTCAGTGGGACTCCACTAGCATGCAGATTGCACTGTATGGGTTTTTTTGAAACGACCATTACTTCCGATTTGTTCACGTTGATCTTCATTCCAGCATCATCACAAACGGCTACAAACCTTTCGAGTGCGCGCTGAAGTTCGGTTTGAGAGGACCCAAGGATGACCAAATCATCCGCAAAGAGCAGATGACTAATCCTTAGGTCTCCCACTTTGAAACATTCTCCGTCACCGCTGCGCTGTAACTTCCAATCCATATATATAATGAAGAGGAGAGGTGACAAAACGCTCCTTTGTCGGAGTCCAACGCCCACAGTGAAAGGTATTGATTTAACACCGTTTATCTGAACACAGCTTCTACAGTTTGTATATAAAGACTGAATCGCCCTTAACAGGGAACCATCAATCCCATACTCCTGCAGAACACTCCAGAGTTTGCCTCGAGGAACCCTATCATATGCTTTTTCCAAATCCACAAAACAAGTGTAGACAGGTTTGGCATATTCCCAGGCCTTCTCAAGAACCATTCTGAGAGTGAACAACTGGTCGGTTGTGCTTCTACCGGGACGAAAACCGCACTGCTCATCCCCCAAGCTGTCCTCAACCACAGCTCTGGAACGCTTTTCTAGCACCTTAGCGAAGACTTTTCCAGGGAGACCTAAAAGAGATATACCCCTGTAGCTGGCGCAATCTCTTTTGTCCCCTTTTTAAAAAGAGGAACTATCACCCCCATTTGCCAATCACCAGGTGTTTCACCGGATTCCCAGGCCACTTTAATGACACGCGAGAGCCATTGAACTCCCTCTTTACCTAAAGCCTTGAGCATTTCTGGCCGAATTTCATCCACACCAGCAGATTTGCCAACTTTTAGCGCTTTGATCGCCAAAGTTACTTCCTCTACCGTAGGACTACTTTCCGCCCAACTCTCGACCATAGGTCTGTCATCTTCGGTGCCCTGTTCGGGATTGAGCAATTCTGAAAAGTGCTCGCTCCATCTGCGTAAGATGTCCTCCTCATTGGAAAGAAGTCTACCGTCTTTGGATTTGACTCCTTCAACGATGTTCAACTTTTTTCCTCTGAGTCGGCGGACGGTCTGCCAGAACATCTTATTTGCAGATCTGTGGTCACGTTCCAATTTCTCGCCAAACTCCTTCCAAGACTGTTCTTTCGCTGTTTTCACAGCTAATTTGCAAGTTCTTCTCGCCTCAGTGTACCGATTTCGAGAATCGGAGTTCCCCAAGTGAATCCACACCTTAAAGGCTCTCTTCTTCTCTCTGATGGCTTCTTGAACTCCGGGTGTTTTGAACCAAGCAGTTCTTTTCTCACCACCAGCCGCCACACCAAGCCGCTTCACTCCACAAACATCTCCCGCAGAGGCATTAACCGCTGTTGAAAACAGTTGCCATTCTTCCTCTTCATTTGATGGAACAGTTGGAATTCGTTCAAACCTCTCAGATATCTATAAAAGGATCGGAAAAGGATTCTAGTGATTTTTGTAAAATATTTTTAACCGTTCTAATTTCACGCTCTGCTTGACCATTGGATCGCGGTAAATATGGACTTGATGTATGAAAGTCTATGTCCTAGTTAAGGCAAAATTCTTTAAAGTCGCTTGAGTTAAAAGGAGGTCCATTGCCTGCAATCAAAGTATGAGGAATGCCATGGCGCGCGAAAGAAAGACCTAGTAAAAAACGGAGAGCCGGTTCATCGCCCGAAGTCGAGCCCGTGAAACAAGAAAATCACAAAGAATCACAAGAAAAGCAACGTCGAGCGCAACTTCGTCCACCCCCACCAATAAACATCGTCGGGATAACGGAATACAATAAGTTGCAAAACCTCCTTAAAGGAATAATAACATCCAAGTATAAGGTTACGTCTTTGAGGGATAATGCGTGGAAAATCAACGTCGACGACTACAATGACTACCGAGCTGTGTCCCAAAAGCTAAATACCGAAAAGATTCAGTGGTATACTTTCGAAATCAAGTCAGAAAGGCCACATCGTGTCGTTGCAAGGGGACTCCACCCCTCATGCACCAAAGAAGAGGTTATGACTGACCTTCAAGCCAAAGGCTTCAAAATTCTTGATGCCGTTAATATCATCAAGAAGGAGAAGCAACAAACGGAAATAGATAAAGACGTCTTGGTAAGGCGTGGACTTCCGCTTTTTATGCTTACCTTCGATAAATCGGATAATATCGACAATACCTACCGAATAAGAGCCATACTAAATATCGTGGTCAAAATCGAGCCCATGCGTAGAAATTTAAGGTGCAGTGCAAACGTTGCCAAGGATTTAACCATACGCAAATGTACTGCAAAAAAGAACCGCGATGTGTGAAATGCGCCGGAAATCACCTCTCCGAAGTCTGTGGAGTAAATAAACAAACCTCTGCAACATGTGCTAATTGTAAGGGAAAGCACCCGGCAAATTATAGAGGCTGTGAAGTAGCTAAGGAGTTGCAAAAACGGAGAGATGTGCTCCTTAAGCCCCTAAGTGCAAAATCTAAGCTGCAAACTAAGCCAAAGCGTAAGAATGCACAGGGTAAACTAGCTAAACTAAAACTACCGGGTTCAGAGCGCAAAAAAAATGAGGGAAAGAGTGACAACAAAAAAGTCCTCGAACTCAGTCCTTAAAAGAAACGGTACTGAAAAGTTAACATCGAAAAAGCCGCCAGGTAATGACCCTCGGACAGCAGGAGTGCAGACTTACGCTCAGGCCGCGGCATCCGAAAAACCAAAAAACGTTGAAATTTCGACGGACCCTGTCTCTCATGTTTTGTCGGTTATTCTTGAAAAATTCGAAGAACAAAGCAAAATAAATAAAATTATTCTTGATAGGCTAATTAAGCTTGAAAATAATTCTCAGAAAACGCGTACTTCAACTAAAATATGAATGACAAACGAATGTTAAAAATATGTACTTGGAATGCAAACGGACTTTTGCAAAAACTCGACGAATTGGAAATATTCATGCGTGAAAAAGATATTGATATTTGCTTGATTTCTGAAACCCACGTAAAAAAGGAATCGCATTTAAAAATAAAAGGCTATAATGATTACCACGCTTGTCACCCTTCGGGAAAAGCGAGAGGCGGATCATTCTTGCTTATTAAAGACTGCATCGAACAATCCGAAGACCTAAAGATGGAGCTTGAAACTTTGCAACTCTGCATGATTCGAGTTAAAAATAGTCAGCGTACTCTTAAAATCTCATCTATCTACTGTCCACCGCGTTCCGCGCTTGAAAAATCTGATTTTACTAACTTGTTTGAATCGCTAAAACCTAATTTTATCATCGGCGGCGACTTTAATGCGAAACATACGTTTTGGGGCTCAAGATACAGCTCGAAAAAAGGTAGAATGCTTTATGGGGCAGGTATGGAGTACAGTTGTGATTTCTATTCGACGGGTAAACTGACTTACTGGCCAACTGATACTTCGAAAATACCCGACCTGATAGATTTTTTCGTTGTGAAAGGAATATCTACCAACCACATAAAAGTCGAAGACAGCTTTGATCTGTCGTCTGACCATTCCCCGGTTATTTTAACAATCAGCGAAAAACTAATCTATAACCTAGAGCCAGCGAGATTAACTGGTCGAACAACTAACTGGGAATGCTTTAGGAACGAAATTCTAGATAATGTTGAACTGAGCGTTCCACTTACGACACCCTATGAACTTGAGGTTGAAGTTGATCGCTTCGTTGAGATCGTACAGCTCGCCTCTTGGAATAATACGCCCAATCCAAGGAAAACGCCGGACAGATACGGTCTGCGATATCCTCCGGAAATAAAAGAATTGGTCAAGGAAAAAAGAAAAGCGCGTAAAAAATGGCAACAGAGTCGTGCTCCGCAGCATAAAGCACACTTGAATCGTCTGTGCACTTTGTTGAAGAAGACTATTAAGGATTTTAAGAATCGTGCAATAGGCTCTTACCTTGAAAGTTTAACAGCGAAAAAAGATTCCAATTATTCACTTTGGAAAGCTGTAAAAGGCACCAAACGGCCCAAAGTCTCCGCGCCGTCAATCAAATTAAATCAAAATGAATGGGCGAGGGAAGATAAAGAAAAAGCGGACGTCTTTGCGGCGCACCTGGAAGAGACCTTTAAACCGTACGATGGTCAAGTGGTTTACGATAACCGCAATAGGCTGGATTTACCATCTGACGATGTGACGCTCACAAGTGCAACGCTAAGGGAACTCAAACATGAGATCGAGAATTTAAAACCTAAGAAATCTCCTGGTTATGATTTGATTACCGGAGAAATTCTCAAAGTTTTACCTAGAAAAGCACTGATTAAGCTTCTCCATATTGTAAATGCTGCACTCAGATTAAAACACGTGCCCAGCCAATGGAAAGTTGCGGAAGTCATAATGGTTTTAAAACCATGAAAACCGCCAAATGAAGTAAAATCGTATAGACCAATTTCGCTTCCTCCAATCATATCGAAAATTTTCGAGAGGATATTATTAAGGCGTCTCCAACCGGTTATAGAAGAAAATAATCTTATCCCTGACCACCAGTTTGGGTTCAGAAGTAAGCATTCGACGATTGACCAGGTGCATAGAATTACTGACGTAATCGAGAAAGCACTTGAAGAAAAAAAGATTTTCTCAAGCGTATTTCTTGACGTCTCGCAAGCCTTCGATAAGGTGTGGCATGATGACCTGAAATGCAAACTACGACAAGTCCTCCCTGTATACTTATACGATATTCTAGAATCATATCTCGGGAACAGACTCTTTCGTGTTAGAAATGGAGTCGAATACTCCGAGCTCAAGGAAATTTCGGCCGACGTACCGCAAGGAAGCGTTCTTGGGCCGCTTCTCTATTTGCTATATACTCGTGATATACCGAACGAAGATGGCACTATCCTTGCTACGTTTGCTGATGACACCGCTATCCTAGCAGTAGGTAAAACAATCGAAGAAACGACTGCAAAATTGCAAAACGCACTGAATAATGTAAATGAATGGACGAGGGACTGGCGGATCGCCCTCAACGAATCTAAATCTGTTCACGTGAATTTCACTTACAAGGAAACTAATGACTTGCCAATTTTTCTAAACTCGGCCCGAATACCCTTTGCAAACGAGGCCAAATACCTGGGAATGACACTCGACGCAAGACTGAAATAGAATTCGCACGTCAAAATGAAGCGAAAAGAACTCGAAATCAAATATAGAGAAATGTACTGGTTACTCGGAAAACATTCCCAGCTCAGTACTGAGAACAAACTGCTTTTATACAAGCAAGTGCTAAAGCCGGTGTGGACCTACGGTATACAACTTTGGGGTTGTACCAAGAAAACAAATGCCAATATTTTACAAGCTTTTCAAAATAAAGTGCTAAGAGAAATTGTCCAAGCACCGTGGTATAGTAGAAACGACGATATCCACAGGGATCTCGGAATTCCGACAATCGAAGCTGAAACTAGAAGCTTCGCGAGAAAGCATAGAAACCGACTAATCGGACATGTCAACAATACAGTCCTACAAATTTTAGATGAGAGCAATTTATTGCGCCGACTACAAAGGACGAAACCTTTCGACTTGGCGAGATAATGATTAACCGCGTCTAGATTACGGAATATGCAGAATCTTTCAGTGGAAAGTAACCAGCCAAACGTTTTTATTTCGTGATAAAAAAATTGCTTGATAAGTTATTACTTAGTTGCGATATCTACCAAATTTATATCGAAGGGTGGTGTTTTTTTAGTCAGTAAGAATCTGACACTACTATGAGCACGCGCTTGCTATTCTCATAGTGTCTATGGAAGTTTGTTCACCTACCCTCGGGGAAAAACAAAAAAAAAAATTCTGTTAAAGTAGCAGACGCAAATGCTATAGGCTTTTCATAATGAAGTATAACAGCACCAACAGATAGAGTAATTGGCCTTTTGGGATCATAATAAGTTAATATGGGTGCATTGGTTATGCAATGTTTTATTTTAAAAAATTCTTTCTCATGAATTTCTAACCACAGCCATTCTGTTTCCTTTTTCAATAATTGTCTTAAATCATTCGTTTTTGAAGACAGACTTTTTATGACAGAACCTAAATAATTGACCATGCCTAGAAATCTTTGCAGGTCAGCAATATTTCTAGGTCTTGGCATGTCGAGAATAGCCTTAACTTTTAATTCATCGGCCTTCACGCCTTCAGAATTGAATGTTAGAGCTAGAAACTTAATTTCCGTTTGAAAAACTATGACTTAGTTTTATTGAACTTTAAACCTATTTGTTCAGCCCTATCCAGAACCAGTTGAAGTCGTTCATTATGCTCTTCTTTTGAGCGGCCATACACTGTAAAATCATCTATATAAATTAAAACACCAGAGATATTTAAAAATAGTTTTACAATTTCGCCATGAAAATTTTCAGGTGCAGCATTAATGCCAAAAGGGAGCTTTAAAAATTTATATCGACCAAATGGTCTTATAAACGTGCAAAGTTTCGCCGATTTTTTAATCTAATTTCATCATCCAAAATTTGGCGCCATATATCCTTGCCTTGCACTCATCTAAAGTTAGGAATGGATAGTGCGACCGTAAAATTGCCTTGTTTATGTTTCGAGGGTCCAAACAAATGCGAAGCTTGCCTGTCGGTTTTTTAACAATAACAATGGAACTTACCCACTCTGTAGGCTCTTCAACTCTTGGAATGACTCCCATTTTTTCCATTCTGATTAATTCTTGCCTTAAGGGATCTCTTAGAATGAAGTGTATTCTCCTCGGACAATTCACTACCGGCATAATCTCAGATTTTAGAAATAAGTGGCATTCCTTTTCCAAACACCCTAAGCCCTCAAAAACATGTTTATATTTCTTTAAAAAATCTAAAAGATAAAGATTATTACTGTCTAATAGAATTTAAATTATTAGAAAAAAATTAATGATTGCATTAGTATACATATTTTTTTCTGCTCCGGACCGCATCACTTAATTCAATTCAACACAGCTCGGTAATCCAATCATTGTTCTGTATTTAATATCGACGATACAAAATTTTAATCCGCATGGCAAAGAATTCACACTGCATGATAAATTGCATAGTTTCAATACTTTCAATTTTTCATTGGTAAAGGTCGAAATATTTGTTGAATTTTTTTGTATAGTACTTGAAGGTAATTTTAGTTCCATGAATTTATTGAACGCCATTACATTTGTAATGGCTCCTGTGTCTAATTGGCAGGTAACAACTCGTATGTTTATAAGTATGTCCTTTGTCCATATTAAATCACTCGACTGTATTACTTTTGTATTCGAAAATCCAGAAAAAGGTAAATTATCATCAGTACCGTAAGACATTTTAGATAAATTGTTTTTAGCAACTGGTCGTACTCGTAGTTGTTCTTCCGAAGATGCCACCAACTTGTCAAATATAGCTTCAATAAAAAAATCGTCACTGTCCGTTAGATAACTTTGATTAACACTTGTTCTTTCTTCATTTAACTGGGAAACGGATGACTGATTACGAGTATGGTTGTGTTCCTTTCTAAATTGTTTCAACAAAGCTCGTTCATGATCGTCTCTGCATCCCGCGTCATTAACTGTTATTCTAAATCGGGTCCCATGCAGTGCAATAAAATGGCAAATTTTCGGCAGTCTAATTGACTTTCTATATTACTTGCTCGCCTGAAGATCTTAAATTGCACAAGCCAGTTTTTCCAAGCTGTTGATAAATTCCCACATCGTAAATTTAGTGCTGACATAGGTACAATACCTTGAAAACCGGTAAGTGCTCCATTATTGTGGATTAGGGTCTCATCATTCGACTTTTTCTTGGATACTTTTGAACTTTCACTGTTTTTAGTAATTTTTTTTTCTTTTTCAACTTTTTTAAAAAAAAAAATTTTAATTTTAGATTTTTGCTATTGAACTTAAGACACATCTGACACCATGTTGTATTTTAAAGAAAAGTCTTTTGATAGTTTATGTCAACTTTATTAGATGGTTGAAGTATAACTGACTGGAGCTAGTTAATCTCTTTAGTACATTACTTAATACTATACATGTATTGGTATACTCATATATCAATGTACAAATATGTATGACTAATACATAATACTTTTATATACAACATTTATAGCGAAAGAAAACCGACGCTTATCAGCTCTATGAGCAAAAAGGAGGAGCTGCAGAAGGGGAGAAATGGAGATGCTGCGACAAAAGAAAAGTGTCCAAACGTTCAACCAAAAATAGTAAGCCTACTGTCCCCGTTGTTGCTGAATATTTGAAGAGACTGGTTACTTCCACGGACTACTAATGGACAATAAACTTAACCTAAGGAGCTCGCTGTCAGATAGTATAATGGTTTCTAGGAGGAACAAGTCGATCGCACGAAATAAGTATCATATTTCCAGCAATCAAAATCTTGAAGTCAAAATCAATGCAATCTTTTTGATTGCTTCGCATTCATTGAATTCACTTTGAAGTCATTAACTCTTACTGAATGCATTTAGTAGGTAAATGAAAATGATTGCCATAGCTATGACTTCACAATGAATGGTGATTTATTTTGTCCAAGTTGAAGTCAAAATTGAAGTCATTAAATTGAAACATTTCCATAACATTTTTTTAGTATGACTTCAATGAATGCATTTCACAATGATTGCATTCTTTTACAGCCCTGCAAATTATTCTCTCATTCTCATCCGTGATTTCCACATAAATTCTAATTATTAGAAGGACTATGGAGAAGTTGAAATGCGAGGTTGGTGGAAACGAATCATATACGGACGGATCCGAATTATTCATAGGAACTGGAGCAAGCGTGGATGACTAAATATTCCGGATTAAATATTCCGCCCAGTATATTCCGAGCAGAGATTCACGTGATCAAAAGGTTGGCAATTCGCAATTTAACCTGGACAGGATATATGACGTGAAATACATCACAATATTGATAGATAACTAGGTGGTAACCCACAAGAAATCAGGTGCAGACTGGTCTCGGAATAGCTCACTAAGATCAACAGACTGCACCATATAAATAAAGTAACTTTCTACTGCATACCAGGTCATGTTGGTGTCGAGGAAAACTAACATACCAGAAACGCCTAGGAGGCCCCGTCTTTTTGAACTGAGCATTTCTGTGGGTTAGAACCATTGAGAAGCAATAAGAAGAGAAGAGAGCAAATGAGCCAAGCATTAGAATGATATCCCCCAACTGAGACAGACGAAAGAACGTTAGCGAACTACAACCAGGAAATAAGCATAACCTTCCTAAGCGTTAGCAAGGATTGACTTCGCTTCCTGTCATACCTACTAACGGGTCACTATAGCCTCAAAGAGCATGAAAAACGACACACACTGTAGATTGTGCAGGGATTTCGAAGAAGCACGAGAATACCTTTTTATGGAATGCTGAATTTCGGCGGCCGCATTTGGTGGTTACGATGTTTTTTTTTTTTTGTTATAATTTGTGCGCACTCAAGGGGGTATGAATAATACTCTTAACATGTTTACATACTGTGCGGGCGTTGGAAAGGATAGATTCAGAGACAGGGAGAAAGATTTGGTGTAGTTTTTTGAAGCTCAGTTGTTTATGCTTCAGAGAAACTCCAGGGGTGGGGTCCAGATAACTGGAGAGATTTTTGTTATTTATTGTCATTGCTTTTGATTCACAGTATTTTTTCCCGATAACCGATATCATAAGCGGGGTTCACATTATACGATTTGCTTGATCGATTTACTTGAAGACCAAATATTGCCTAGCGTTCAAATTGTACTACATGCTTGATAGACTTCATTTGTGATATAGATTTCGAACTGTGAACACGGCGGCGGATGTTTTAGTTGCGGCTCTTATTATCGACGAGATAATGGGAATTTTGGAAAATAAGAGAAAAGAACAAAGAACAAAACGAATGTGGGTTACACCTTGAATAAAAACAGGAATAAACTTTCATCCGTAAACCTGTTGAGCGAATTGGAAGAAAATTCACCTGACGATTTTCGGGATTACTTAAGGATTGACACGGTGACGTGTGAGGAACTTCAGGATATTGCGGGTAGAGCTAAAAAATGACGGTAGAGCTAGAAAATGAAAATGATTGCAACTGCCTCTGGCAAACACCCAGAAACTCTCAAGTCAATCCTCCAATATGCTCTCTATCGGCTCATCAGATGGGCCTTTAAATGTGGATTGTGGATAACTCTCATAAAACTGAACTCGTTTCCTTCACTAGAAAATATAAAGTTCTCTTCATAGACCATCCTACGATAAATGGCACCAGTCTCACCTTTACTGAAAACGCAAAATACCTGGGTCTTATTTTGGACAGAAAATTAAACTGGAAAGCTAATTTAATAGAACGTGTAAGGAAATCGAATGCAACTCTCTATTCCTGTGAAAAGGCTATATGTAGGAGTTGTGGTATGAAACCTCAAAGCACTCGTGGGCTATACGTGTCCGTTATCAGGCCTATACTGCTCTATGGCGTGATTGTATGGCGGCCTGCTCTTGATAGGGCTGTCCACCTCAATCAACTAGGTAAGATGCAAAGATCAACTCGTACATGCATGTGCATCAGTGGTGCACTGAGAAATACTCCCTCTACGGCACTAGACATTTTGTTCCATCTGCTGCCCTTAGATATTTTTGGCAAACAGATTGCTGCCAATGTGGCCATCCGTTTAAAAGCCTCCTCGCAGTGGTCCAGTTATCACACTGGCCTTGGTCTCCTCAAATTCACATATGAAAATACGGACTACACCCCAGAGAAACTGAGATTTGACCATAACTTTCGTACGAGTATCCCTGAACGGGATAAATGCGACAACTCTTCCCCAGCTGATAGCAGTTCCGTGCACTTCTTCACAGATGGCTCTAAGACCGGGTTGTGGTGTTTTCTCCGAAAAGCTTAACTTGAGTATCTCGTAATGTGCATGTCCAGCTCTATCGCGCAAAAGAATACTTCATCTAGGGGCCCCTTTCCTTAATGACCTCGGCGATTTGGCATTCTTAGGCGTCATAAGCACCCATCGCTTTATCAAAAGCTCTGGTTGGTTTGATTAGTCCCTGAGTGGTCTAATGGTAGATACATGGCATCACAAAGGACCTTCACTGGTCAAAGTATATCTGCATGAGAGTGCCAACCTAGCCTAACCTAGTTAAAAAAAACTCCTGCCAAAACTATTTGTCTGCTCTCGACACCATATTTTTATATTAAGCTTCGATGTTTTCTCATCGAAATCAGAAACAAAAATGAAAAATGCTCTGAAGTTGTACGACAAGGGTTCACATTGAACGATATGTCTGTCAATCAAAGTATCAAAGTATCCCATGATCCATGTGGTATCACAATAGACCTATTATTTGTCTAAGTGTGTTGGTGTTTCTCAGCTGGCAGCCACTTCAACCTAACCTAACCTAAAGCAAAAAGTTGAAAAATTTGAAAAACCGTACTACAAATTGGATGACTTGCTTGATGAGTGTTCAAATTGTACGGTTTGGTCGGTCGTCAAGCAAATCGTATAATGTGAACCCCGCTATAGGCAAATCATCATCAACAGAGCGAACAATTTTTCCAGCCGTATGACCAAACTACTGCCAGTGTTATGCCTTCGCAGTAGTTTTCACACAAGCTTTCGCAATTGATCCGACTGACTTCATATATTTCATGAGAAATAAATAAATGCTTGCTGACATCAGGATTTGAACCATTAGCGTGGCAATTGACGACGTTACCACCACACCATTGCCATCCCCAATGTCGCAGTATGGGTATCGGACGCTCCTAATTGGTAGAGTGTTGCCGCACATCTGTCATGGTTTGTTCGCAATCGGTTTAGACTCACCCATGATTTCGTTTGTTAGTCGTAACCTGCTGGCATAGATGTAGGATCTTCTCTTGTATGGAAATAAGTCGTTCGCAGAAAAGGAACTCCACTCATTCTTCCATACTTCCGTTGTTCTGAAGTTGCTGGAGCTTAGTTCTTGTGCCAGTTTTAGGGGTGGGTGCCGTGATTGTAGTTGAGATCTCCCACTAGACTCGATATCGTTATGGATTGGTAAGAGGTCGTTAGGATTAAGTTGATTGTATTCGCGCAGTAGGACATATTGACGTCGAAAGTTTGGTGGTTGGATGTTGTTCAACACCGGGAGAAACCTCGTTAGAGTAGAACTAATAGTTTCTGAGATTATGTGCATTGAAGTATTTATTTGCATGTCTACGTTGATGGTGTGAGTGCTATTTAGCCAGGCGAGGGTGCAATATTCAGCAAACCAACCCCAGAGAGTTGGCGCCTAATGTTTTAGCGGGAGCACCCCATGTTGTTGAAGGCAACTTTTGTATGATGTTGTTGAGGGATTTAAGTTTCGCTGCAGTGTTAGTGAGGTATTGTTTGAACAACAGAGTATGATCCAGAGTAATTCCAAGATATTTTGGTGTAGATTGGTAATTGGTGATTCCGCTGAATATCGTTAAATTTTATCGAAAGTTTAATATTGGCAAGTTTATTGTTGAAATGAAAACAAGTAATTTCTGTTTTGTTTATGCTTGAATACGGTCTTCACTTTTATTATAGTATACTTGGGAGGTCATGCGTGTACAAGTTGAAAAGCAGTGGTGCCAACACTGATTCTTGAGGGAGCCCATTATTCAGTTTTCTGTGTGAACTATGCGCTTGGTTTAAAAAGACTTTAGGAATGATCTGTCGCTAAGCATATCGTTCAGGATGGTGGCTATCTTTATGCAGGGTACGACTTGGAGAAGTTTCAAAATGAATCCATCCTCTAATCTGTATTATACGCTGCAGTAAGGTCGATAAATACCTCTGAGGTTTTGAGGCTGGCCTGGTAACATGCTTCAATGTGGATTGTCGGAGCTAATACTTGATCCGAACAACTAAGCTCAGACTCAAGCCCAGTCTGCTCTACCACTGCGTTGATGGCGGGTTCAATTGTGTTGTATATCAGCCTTTCAAACATTTTATACACAATACTGAGTAGAGCGATCAGACTGTAGCTTTTTGGCTGGTCGCTGGGCTTAGCAGGTTTAAGTAAAGTGATTACTTTCGATCTCTTAAGTTCAGTGGGAAAGTGCACTGTTTCAAGTATCTTTAAAAAGAAAAAGTGCGTGAGATAGTCTTTAAAATGAGCACCACTGTGTATGAGAAATTCCAGGAATATCATCTATCATCTAGTCCAGCGGACTTGCCTGCCATAAGCGTATGGAGTGAAGGTTCAACTTCCTTCAGGGTCAATGGACTTAAGAACTCTGGTAATGCATGTGACTATATTTTCAACAGATTAAGATCTTCTAGATGAGTTTGCTTCCGATTTTGTCTGGGGAAGCTTCGGAAAGCTTTAGATTAGATTAGATTAGATTCGATTTTTATTTGTGTACCTCAAAATACATTACAAAAAAGGTTAACAAAAAATCAGTTTGCATGGCATTGCCGTCTGCCTGATTGACAATATAATCTAATACCTATTTATGTACATAACTTTCCAAATCTCATTTAATATGAAGTAGCGAAATAAAGTGGACTAACGTTGATTAAAAATGTCCATTCCATATGATTTCAACATACCTTCACCATCAGTTCGATCATATAAATTTCGTGATTTTAAAAGCGTTGATAGACTAGCACTCGAAAATAGTGTTAATAGTATTCCATGGGAAAATATTTTTTACATGCCATCTTCAGATGAACAGGTTGCGTTTCTGAACACTAATGTTGTTAATCTCTTTAACGAACATGTCCCTATTAAAACAAAGGTGTTAAGATCTACCTCACAGCCTCGTTTCACAAATGACATTCGTCGGCTCTTGAATGAGAGAAACCAAGTTTACAATCGGTGGAAGCAATACATAATTGATGAGGATCGTCGTCGGTATCGCTTGCTTCGTAACCAGGTAGTCACTGCTATCCGCACAGAAAAGGCAAGGGTGCGGGCGAAAACTCTGGAACTTGCGTAGTATGGGAATTGGAAGGGAAAAACCAGACCCGCTAATAAATGCTGACTGTGATGAACTCAATTTTAAGTTCATCTCCCAAGTCCCACAGCCCTTGTCTGATCCTCCAACTCTCACGTATGAAAATCAAGCGTCTACAGGATATAGCTTCTCCAGGGTCGACCCTGCTGATGTGGTTGAAATTGTGTAATCGATCAAATCGAATGCAGTAAGTCTGGACGACGTTCACCCGGTTTTCGTAAAAGCTCTCCTTCCCAAGCTTTTACATTTTTTAACACATTTACTAAACATGGTCCTAACAACGTCTCTATTTCCGACACAGTGGACACTTGCAAAGGTCATTTCCATCCCTAAAGGAGGAAACAAGAATGAGTACAGACCTCTATCAATACTCTCATTCCTCTCTAAAGTGTTCGAGAGCATCATTCAAAAACAGATTAATACGTATCTGAACGATAAAGGTTTGCTTTCCAAATTTCAATCAGGTTTTCGTCCCAATCGCAGCTGCACAACAGCAGTTCTGAACGTTGTTGATGGTATTAGAAGCGCAGTAGACAGCGATCAGATAACCTTCTTGGTGCTTCTTGATTTCTCGAAGGCATTCGATTCGATAAGTCATCCCGTATTACGCAGCAAACTATCAAATCTGTACGATTTCGCACCTGAAGCAGTGAAATTCATTTTCTCATATCTATCAGGTAGAAAGCAAGCTGTAGTATATGGAGATAAGACATGAGTATTATTAAGTTTAAAGCAAGGTGTCCCACAAGGCTCAATATTGGGGCCACTTCTTCTGTCTTTATACATTAATGAAATTCTTGAAATTGCTGTCCAATCTCTTATACATATGTACGCCGATGATGTCGAGTTACATAAAAGTTGTCCTCTGGGACTCATCGAACATTGCGCTCAGACCATAAACCAAGACCTTCAAAATATTTATAACTGGTCACGAGTCAATAGCTTAGTACCAAATCCTGAAAAATCTAAAGTCATTGTGATCTCTAAGAAATCGGTAGACTTATCGTACTTCCCTCGAATCTACCTAAATAATGCTGCTATAGAATTTGTTGACAATGCAAAAAACTTGGGAATTATCTTTAATAGAAATTTAACCTGGAAGGACCATGTTAATTCCATTGTCGATAAAGTACCATATATGGTGCTCTTCGATCGCTTTGGGTCACAAAAGATTTCACTCCTTTAAAAACACGCAAAATGCTCGCTAAGACATTAGTTATACCTATCCTTACTTATGGATGTGAAATCTTCTGCAAAAGCGATGCTGTGAGCCAGAGAAAACTTAGTGTGGCATACCATATAACAATATCGCGCGATATATTTACGGTTTAAGGAGGTACGATCATGTCTCGAGATTTTCTAAAAGTATCTATGGTATGTCGTTCGATAACCTCTTAAATGTTTGAACACTTTTGCTACTATTTAATATAATTCAGAGCCATCAACCTTCCTATCTTTACAATAGACTTCAGTTCTCAGCATCAAACAGACTCTCACAGCTCATTCTTCCCCGGTTTTCGTGTTTGACATCCGAAAGGCAATTTCTCGTCAATGCCGCCCGCTTATGGAATTCTCTACCACCCACTGTAAGAAGAACAAGTAATCTCGCTGAATTTAGGACGCGATTGCAATTATTCCTCTCTGCATCCGATTAGTTTTCCGGCCTTTCTGAACTAACATCATTTTTATGTCCTCTGTTCATAGCTTTTTTTTCTTCTTTTTTCTTTTTCTTTTTTTCCTTAATTTACTACGTTTAATGCATTGAACTTTGATGTTTGAAATAATGTGTTCTTTTTGCTTTCTTTTTTTGCCAAGCTCCACAAATTTATAAGATATTGTATCTTAATGTTTCAGCATATAAATAAATAAATAAATAATAAATAATAATTCAATATTCTCTCGCGATATTGTAGTGCAATTTTGCAATATAGAAATAACTTAGGGACATTAACATAGTTGAGGAGTGTTATGACTTGATTCTCCAACAAGGCATCGCTTCCCAAGATATGTCTTCTTGTTTCCCGTAAAACTGGACACTTGCCAATGAAATGCAGAGTATCCTTCCTCTCTGCTAAATTGCACTTTGAAGAGGTAAATCTTCTCTGTGAGGTATATAATTAAGTTTTAGGAGTTCGCCCCGCAGCCTGAAGATCAACGCTATTTCATCGATGCTGTATTTATCCCGGAAATAATTCTTCTGCATCAAATTGTGATTCCAATGGCTGTACATCATTCTATACAGAGATCCAGAAGCTTCCTCTAAATACCTGAACGTCGACTCCTTCGTTGAGCTGATAAAGCTGGTTCTTCAAATACCATAGGTCCTCGTGATTAATTTCAATACCACAGCTGCGGCCTAATTCCAAGCAGTTCTCCTTTGTATAGCTTGTACAGCTGCTAATTTTGAAGTCGGTAATCCGGCATGCTAAGAACCTGAAGAACATAATTCACTTGGAGTTTCAACGTTTTTGTAAAAAGTGGTGATATAAGCCTGATTCCAGCATAAGCATGTAGTTTGGCGTTTTTCAACGGATTCATATTTTTTACATCCCCATACTTGTGCTGCGTAGAACAGATTGGACTCCCATACCGCTTCGAAAACTTTATATTTAGCACTGTGGGCAATGAATTTGCTGTTGAAGCATCTTCTCCAAGCTAAGTTGATGGCTGCCTTGGATTTCACTAATTTCTCCTCGAGGTGGATATTCATACTAAGACGTTTCGTAAGGAACACTCCAAGGTACTTATATTTCTCCACCAGTTCAATTATTTCACCATTGTATTTCCACTTCTCGTTAGCACAGTATCTACCACCTCCTTTGTTTAACACCATTACTTTAGACTTATCTAAATTGATAATTAAGTTCCATAACTTGCAGTAATCACTAATCATGAGGTGTAATTGTTCTGGAGAGTGTGCCAATAAGACTACGTCGTCTGCGAATAAAAGTGCTTTGATTAGGACTCCTCCATACTCTACCCCGCCTAGAAGAAACTCAGTTATGTCCTCGATGAAGAGTGCAAAAAGACGTAGACCTAGAGAACACCCCTGTCTTACTCCTGAACACGAATGAAACCATTCCGATAGTCCGCTCCCGTTCCACACAGCTGCGCTGGTTTCACTATACAGGTTCTGGATAACCCGTCCAAATTTAAGCGACATACCCAAGTTGTAGAGCTTATAGAATAATGCGTTACGATCCACTGTGTCAAAGGCTGCCTTAAAATCCACGAAGAATGCGTAGAGTTTTTTATTTCGCACAAGAAAAAGGTCCACAATACTACTTAGTACAAATAAGTGATCGATAGTTGAATATCCTGGCCTAAACCCCGCTTGAAATTCCTTTAACAACTTATTGGCTCCTATCCATTGATTAAGTCGGCTTTGCATCATTGCGGTGAATATTTTATAAGATGCGTTTAAAAACGAAATACCTCGATAGTTTGTTGGATCCGCCGTAGAACCTTTCTTATGGATGGGAAAAATGAACGCTTCCTTAAATCGTTGCGGGGCTATTCCTGACTCCAAAATGTTGTTAAACAAGAAAACAAGTTTGATGCGTAGTTCATTGGTACCATACATGTAGAATTCGGACGGTATCCCATCCGAACCTGCCGCTTTCCCATCCTTTAAATTTCTTAGCGCACTTATAACATCTTTTCGGAAAGTTTTACAATTTACAGAGCAGACTCCAGGCCTTAGAGGTAGAGTGGACAAAGCTGACATTTTCGACCGTGTGTTGCCATTTTCCGCTGAGTATCTTGTCGAGAAATTGGAGTACTAGGGATATAATGTTGCCGGTATCCTCTGGGAACGTGTTTCTTGGTTGTGGAAAGAATGATGCCGGCGAGTCGATCATAGTTTTTAGCTAACGGGTGGATTCATCTTATATTGGCGTCCAGGACTTTTGTGAACTTTTACCAGTTGGTGAAATTCCACCTAGGTTGCACAACCGATTCAACAATTTGTATTTGAATGCCGATGTCAAAGACAATCGGTCTATGCTGGGTATGGGGAAAGCTTACGAGGACTTGACGACTGGTTTCAATAAGTCATAGGTCACTGTTGCAGCTCAGCTCACAAATGTGAAATCGGGGTTGTAGTCCCTATGGCACTGTCTGGAATAAAACGAGAGGGCATCCTTGGCACGAGGTGAAGACTGTTAGCTTCAGACCGCTCTGATAGCACAAGTCGATTGGGGTTGTTTTTCAGGTATGATGACTGTTAAAGTCCCGCGTAAACAGCTGGGTGGTCAGAGAATCGTATAACACTACATGGCCAAGGCATGATTGGTGGTTTATATACATTGGTGATGCATATGCCAGCTACGTCTGCGTGACGCAGAACATGTTGTCTATGGAGCTTTGCTATGGAGCCAACAACACTGTTACGAATTAAAGTGTCAATCTGATGCCCATGTGCCCATGATGCACATGTATTTTACCTCTTTTTCCAAAGTCAGCTTCCGAAGCTGAATGAGTTTTTTTGAATGACTGCTATGTCGATGGCATTGTCCTTAAGAATCTTTGAAATTCATTGCGCCTTTGGACTTGCTTACACCTTCAATATTTAGTTGGAGAAAGTCATTTGAAGGTCCGATTCTATTCGTCAAGAAGCCCTTAAAAGAACCGTTTCTTGATTTAAAACTTCTTGCCTGCATTTAGTTTCGGTAGTTATGATTGATTGCCCGGAGATCGGTGAATGTCGTTTGATTATTTGGCAGCGTTATCCAGGGTGCACAACTTGGAGGCGATCTATCATTCCACTTTAGGTACTCCAGTTCATCAAGGCATTTGGACTGGTAATAAAAATTTGCAAACGCAAGCTGACTTCTTCAAATTATATCAATTCCGTCGGCGTATGCAAGCAGCTGTGCAAACATTTGATAGATTGTGCCTTCGGGGTTACATACATGCATATCTGGCGCAAACAACCCACGAAGGGCTTACGGCCTAGCTTCTCGCAACCACTCGTGTTGTGTGTGTTATATTTCTCACACGAATGAAAGGGATCTACAGTTTTGTGCCGTATCCGAGCGGCAATTTCCAGTTAAGGGTCGAAGCATTCGACCAGCAAAGGATGTTGTAAGGTAATTGTTCTATGAGTTTCCAGTTCGAGGATGCGAAGGCTAGCATTGGTTTATTTTCGAATCGGTCGATACCATCTTCTACGTCCACCTGACAGATACATAAATTTGTCGAAAGAGCCCCGTAAGATTTTCGAATCATGTTTCAAGAAAATATATTTCTTTTATGTTTCCTCCTTAACGACTTGCCACTTTATAGATCAGTTCGGTGCTTAAGATTTTAATTGCCCCAAGTAACAAAGACAACATTTTTGACTGTACTTTTCACACCAAACAAATGCCACTTGCACTCACTTTGTCAGTATTTACCCAACCCACCCACCCTCAACACGACCGCCTCTGCTTTGCATTCATAATACTTTGACCGCATTTACTAAATCCCCCTCTTTAAATATTCAAAACAGCTCATCGCCCACACAACTCACACCCGTGTCCAGTAGCAACCCCCTTTGCAGGGCAATTAAAACTTAAGCAAGTAAACTGCCATAAAACCGCAAAGCTAATAACGAGTCAAGTTCGCCAAACGAAGATGACCATCGTTTCGCCGCAAACATCGTGCGGGTAAATTTAACGAACTGAAGATGGACAAAAATAAAGCAACTCCCTGGGAGTATCCTTCATGGGATGAAGTGCATTTAAGCCTTTTATAAAATCCAACCCCTCGCACATACACACATACTCGTACAATTTCTTCGAGCAGAAGAAGTTCGCCCTCTAAATAAATGAAAGTCATTGTCGTTCGGTTGACAAAGTCGAGCAATTAAGAAACTCTGACTCCAATAAATATAAATTTGCGTTATAGCTAGAGGAATGAGTGTACCATGGTCAGTTGCCCACCTCTCGAACCACCTTTTGAGAACCAACGATGACGACGTCGACGGTCGTCAGTTCGACAAAACAAACAACCACAATAGAGGAGTTGCCTTTCCCAATGAACGGGGTCGGCTTCATCTTCTTCAAAAGTTTTTCCGTCTTTGGTTTTTCAGCTACCCACTCGCAACTATGGTAGGAGGTGTTTGGCCGATGGGGTTGTGGGGCTGATTTATTACATCGAATATGAGGGGCGGAAAGGGTTTGCGAGATTCCCCGCTTTGTTGCCTGATACAAGGATATTACTTGCTCCCCCTCGATCTGTTGGGTGAGGGACGACAGTGGCGTTGGCGGCAAACCCTTCTGGAGTTGTTACCTTACAACTTTTGGCAATTTTCTTGGCGATTTGTTAAACGAATGGATATGTACTCGCAGACTCGGAATTCATAATGGCCAGAGTATAAATTGTGATATCATTAACGGTGATTTACAGGGGAATGCCTTAGATGGAGGCTATGCGATAAATTTTGGCCAAATATTATTTTAACTGTTATGTAATCTATGATAATAGAAGACAACAAAAAAGACTACCGTTATATATGGGGGCCATCATAAATATTCACTTTCACTAATTGTTAGTGTTTCGCTTGTATAGCTGAGTGAGGCCATAAAACTAATTTCGCGGAGCGAAATTCCAGTGTCGCGTACAAACAAAGGTAGCGATGTGCAGGGAGGTGAAAGGATATTGTGGTATTTTGTCATTAGATTCCCTAAGTGTCGGATTGAGGTCCTTATTATAATATCATCGAAAAAAAAAACACCATCGGAGATTAGGTTAGCTGGATAATGGTTACAAATTTTATCACTTAGTAAATGCTTAGTCCTACTACTCGTACCATGGAATTAGTGCTGGTGAAAGTGCTTTTTAGTTGGGAAGAGATGGAGCGAAATTGTGCTGGAGACTTGTAAGATCAGGCATTGTAGTATAGAACAAAGGAAACTGTCTGTTATTTACTACTAAAAGCCAACAAGAGGTAGTAGACGTCACCTTTGTCTCTCAGTGCCTATACTCTGCAGTTCCAAATTGGTCTGTATCCGGTAGACACTCCTTCTTAGACCATCGCCATCACACTTTGGATAATCGTTCCCACTCCCAACAGTCAATCTTCTGCAGTCATTGCAGAACAGATTACGACAAGCACAATGAGTAATATTTTTGCAACGCGCCAAATAGACCAGCGAGTACCCAGCTGGAACTATAGACAATCTGAATGACTTTCTTCCCCCCGCCCTTAATTCAGTGTTTATCGATTACTGGGGCTTGAATCTGTACCCATCGGTTAATGAGAGATCTAAAGTTGCTTGGAAAAACTCAAAGAGTAAAATGACATCACCCTTACAGTTGTGCTTCAAAGGTTTTTAAAATATTGGCATTTGTTTTCTTAGTACAATCCCAAAGTTGTATACCGTAGGTCCACACCGGCTTTAGCACTTGCTTGTATACGAGTAAAAGTAGGTTGTTCTCAGTACTGAGCTGGGAATGTTTTCCGAGTAACCAGTAAATTTCTCCATATTTGATTTCGAGTTCTTTGCGTTTCATTTTCACGTGCGAATTTCATTTCAGCTTTACGTCGAGTATCATTCCCAGGTATTTGGCCTCGTTTGCAAAAGGTACTCGGGCCGAGTTTAGAAAAATTGGCAAGTCATTAGTTTTCTTGTAAGTGAAATTCACGTGAAAAGATTAAGATTCGTTGAGGGCGATCCGCCACTCCCTCGCCCATTCATTTACATTATTCAGTGCGTTTTGCAGTTTTACAATCGTTTCTTTGATTGCTTTACCTTCTTCTCGGATAGCGGTGTCATCGGCAGACATAGCGAGGATAGTGCCATCTTCTTTCGGTATATACCGAGTATATATTGGGTCTATAACCTTATTCGTGCGGTTTGCTAAGAGATGGCGTAACTTGTATTATTCCATTGGAACATGCATTGGAAAGCTACTGTCATTGTACGTCATTTCAGTATATGTCATTCATTTGAAGCGTAAACAACAATAATTTTTTTTCACTCAAATATGTCGAACTTTGCGCCTGAAAAAGTGTTTTTGCGGGGAGTTCTTCTTCATTACTTTAATATGAAGAAAACTGCTGCCGAAAGTCATCGTAGTTTGGTGGAAATTTATGGTGAACATGCGCTAGCTGAGCGAACGTGCCAAAAGTGGTTTGCACAATTTAAAAGTGGTGATTTTGGCTTGGAAGACGATGAACGTCCTGGGCAGCCAAAAAAGTTTGAAGATGAAGAACTGGAAGCATTACTCTATGAAGATTGTTGCCAAACACAAGAAGAGCTCGCAGAATCTTTGGGTGTCACTCAAGCAGCCATTTCAGATGGGCAATACTTTCAATAATACTATTGTACATGTTTTTCTTAAATAAACGTTCAAATTTTGAAAAAAAAAAACCGCACGAATTAAGTTATGTACCTAATAACAAATAGAGAAGCGGCCCAAGAACGCTTCGCGGTACTCCGGCCGAAATTTCTTTGAGCTGCGAGTATTCGTTTCCATGTCTAACACGAAAGAGTCTATTCTCTAGATATGATTCTAGAATATCGTATAAGCATACAGGGAGAACTTGTCGTAGTTTGAATTTCAAGCCATCATGTCACACCTTATTAAAGGCTTGCGAGACGTCAAGAAATACTCTTGAGTTAATCTTCTTTTCTTGAAGTGCTTTCTCGATTACGTTAGTAATTCTATGCACCTGGTCAATCGTCGAATGCTTACTTCTGAATCCAAATTGGTGGTCAGGGATAAGATTATTTACTTCTCTAACCGGTTGGAGACGCCTTAGTAATATCCTTTCGAAAAATTTGGATATGACTGGAAGACGCGAAATTGGTCTATACGATTTTACCTCATTTGCCGGTTTTCCTGGTTTTAAAACCATTAGGTTAGGTTAGGTTGAAGTGGCTGCCAGCTGAGAATCGCCAACACACTTAGACCAACGATACCACATGGATCATGGGAGAAATTTTCGCCTACCTACTCGTTAAACCATTTTGAGCTTCTTATGAAGCGTAGGAGGCTCTTAATATCAATATTTTCAGGTCGCCTATGTCGTTGTAATAAGGGGCTCCTAGATGAAGCTTCTTTCTATGGGAGCTGGGCAGAAACAAAGAAGGTGAGGAATAGTTTCTTCCTGTTCTTCATCCACGCAGCTTCAACAAAAGTTGTTCGCCAAAAGGCCTCACCTTGCTTGCCCATTAGACAGTGTCCAGTGATGACACCTATTATAGCGCCGATATGCAATCTATTGAGAGAAATCAAAAACTTAGAACGTTTTAGATCTAGCTTCGGCGAAATTTGTTTTGCCGCTAGACATGTGGGTCCACTTGTCCACCTAAGGTTCGTACTCTCGATAGCATCGAGCTTAAATTTAAGTTTGCAAGTAGCGATTGGTATACCTAAGGAGCCTTTGTCAGGCAGGATGGGTATAGTTGTTTCTATTCTGACGAGTTCATCGGTTTTACAATTCCCTGGAATGCTCCTATGCCCCGGCACCAAACACAGGTGACTATTGAACTGCTCAGCCATCTCCACGAGAGACGAACGGCAGTCTAGAGCTACTAAGGAATTTTTAGAGGTCGATTCCAAGGATTTGATTGCTGCTTGGCTGTCTGAATAGATGCAGATTTTTTTAGCAGATATCACGTTTTTCTTAAGCCAAGATAAGACTTCTTTAGTCGCCAAAATTTCCGCCTGGAACACGCTACAATGATTTGGAAGACGGAGGGTGAGCTTAGGATTAAGCCTGTCAGAAAAAACACCTCGGCCAACTCCATCCTTGGATTTTGAGCCGTCAGTGTAAAAGTGGGTTGACCCATTTTCTAAGAACGTATCATTCTTCCAGAGTGATCTGGAGCGGGTGGTGACGAGGAAGTTATTGTCAAAGTCAAAATTTAGACCTGGTATGGTGTAGTCCGTGTTTTCGGGAGAGATTTTGAATTTATTCAAAATGGAAGGGTGGCCAAATTCTTTTCTTGACCAATGTTGGGTAGCTTCGAGGCGAACGGCTGCATTCGCTGCCATTTGCTTGCTAAATATATCGAGGGGTATCAAATGAAACAAAATGTCCAGTGCCGCAGAGGTGGTTGTACGTAGTGCTCCGCCCATACACAGACAAGCTGTGCGCTGGACCTTACTTAGAAAATTGCGATTTATAGCTTTTTCTAAGGCCATCCACCAGACAATGACCCCATATAAGAGTATGTGTCTAATGAGCGAGATGTAGAGCCAGCGAGTGATTCGGAGTTGTACACCCCTTCTATTTCCAATAGCTTTTTTGCAAGAGGAAAGTGCTACTGTAGCTTTCTTAACTCTTTCTTGAATATTAGGTTTCCAGCTTAATTTCTTATCCAGGATGAGACCCAAATATTTTTCTGTGTCAGAGAAATTTAAGCTGATACCGTTTAGAGGAGGGTCGACTAACGTAATTTTTATACTTCCTGGAGAAGAGTACAAGTTCAGTTTTATGGAGGTTTACACTCAAACCACACCGAACCGCCCATCCAGTGAGCTTGTTTAAAGCGTTTTGCAGGAGTTCTTTTAGAGTATTTAAGTGCCTTCCTGAGACAGCCAAAGCAACATCATCTGCATAAGCGATCGCCGTGGATCCCTCGCCTTCCATGATTATCAATAGCTCATTGATCACCAAATTCCACAAAATGGGGGATAAAACACCACCTTGCGGAGTGCCTCTACTGACAGACCTTCTGGTAGACATCCTACTCAGCTTAGAGTTGATAATCCGACCGTTAAGCAGTAGATTAACCAGTTCGCAAAAAAAAAGAGCTGTCGACCTTCAGGTCTGATAGTGCATCTGCACTATTATAAAACCATTACGACTTCGGCATTTTTCCACTGGCTCGGCACGTGTTTTCATCTGAGCGCAGCATTAACAATATGGAGAAGCTTAATTAATGCTTTTCTAGGTAAAACGTTGATGTTTGAGTTTCCTTAGCGTTGTACTTGTGAGTGTTAAATCGTCAGATGGTAAATCCAGCCTATTTATGTTATCGTAAACCACTTGACCATCATACGGTTTAAAGGTCTCTTCCAGGTGGGCCGCATACACGTCCGCTTCTTCTTTATCTTCCCTTGCCCATTCATTTTGATTTAATTTAATTGACGGCGCGGGGACTTTGGGCCTTTTGGTGCCTTTTACAGCTTTCCAAAGCGAATAATTGTAATCTTTTTTCGCTGTTAAACTTTCAAGGTAAGAGCCTATTGCACGATTCTTAAAATCCTTAATAGTATTTTTCATCCAATTGGACAGACAATTCAAGTGTGCTTTATGTTGCGGAGCACGAATCTGTTGCCATTTTGTACGCGCTTGGCTTTTTTTCCTTGACCAAATTTGCGAAATTGCGCTCGAACTTGCTTTTCTTGTGGTTCTTTATGATTTTCTTCTTTTAGGGGCTCGACTTCGGGCAATGAACCGGCACTCCGTTTCTTACTAGATCTTTTCTTTGGGACCCGATACGTTTCGCGTGCTCTTCTTTGTCGGTGTGATATTCCCGACTAGTTAAGCGTGTTGGAGTACATTCGCGTCCTTTCTGGATACGTGTGTTCTTTAGGACCTTATTGCCTTCTTTTAATAAGTCTATCTCTTTCTTAAGATCTTAATAGAGTAGATCCATTTCGTTAAGCTTGATTCGGGGTGTTTTATTTTCTTCCTCAAGACTTTTACATTTCGCTGAGTCCTGAATTTCGCGCGCTGGCGCTCCCGGTGGACTTCTTTTCCCGGAGTTATTCGATCTTATTGATAACTTACAACGCTAATGCTATTTTGATTGATTTTAATATATCTTTGGTATCTCTTAAAAAGAGATTGATAGGTAATATTCAGTCATGATTGCTAACTCTACGGATATGCTTCAAAATGTTTTTGTATTGTATTTATAACATATCTTATTTGATTCGATTTGTATATCACTTTATTGTTTTTCTTTTTTATTCATACTTTTGTAACTAAATCTAAGAAAGTAATTGCTGTTTGTTAACAAATAAATAAATATATAAATAAATCTTGATGGAGGAGATCGAGATACCCTTCAACTTTCTGAAAAAGGTCATTGGATTGCAATAAGCGACTCTTCCAGTAAAGCTGGACTGCCACCTGGGGTAAGGTTCAAAAACCTTTCCGTGTATCGCTGTCGTGGAAAAACGTAAACGGGCGGAAGATGATTTATAATGGTACTTACTATGCCAACAATCGTCACCAAAATTCCACGTTCTGCAGATGTTATTTGACAAACTGATCTCTGGCTTTTTCAGCAAGAGCCTAGGAACAGAAAATATATATAAAAAAGCTTTGGATTGATAATTAAACAAAAAGATTATATCAAAACATATAATACTTTTGAAGTCTCCAACAAAGTAGTTATTCCAGATTCATCCAAATTGAAAATACCCTTTGGGTTAGATGAGTTCCTCTCATACAACGTTCTTAGATTGCCATAGAACAGATTTACTACTGTTTTGTTGAGGCCTTTTACATGCGCTAAGCTTATCTTTCAGGATTTCGCAAAGAAAGGGTTTGGCTTCTTTTTGGAAAACTAAAAAGCCAATCGTTAGCTTGTTTGCTTTGATCCCACTTCTCCGGATGAGATATTTTGTTTGTAGTGACAAACTCATATACGAACTACATGTAGTATGATAAAGTAGTCAGTGTTGGTAAAATACACATTTTTTTATACATGCCACCAAATCTCTTTCTTGATTTTGTGTCCAAACTTCACGAGATGCATATTTCCACTAAAAGGCGCCTCCTGAATCTGTGCTATCTCCCAAAGAGTCGCGCTTCTTCAATCTAGATTGTCACGCGTTTGATGTTTCTTGACCATGTCTCATAGTCTTTTTTATGGCCGTTTCATTTAAATTGGCTCTGTCTGTTTTTTTCTTGTAGTTACGAACCATATTTACTTACTTACTTACTTACTTAGGTGGCGCTACAGTTCGGGGTGAACCTGGGCCTCAACCAACAAGCCTCTCCATTTAGCTCGTTCTTTAGCTAATTGCCTCCAGTTGCGCACTCCAAGTTGGTCGAGGTCCCCTTGAACTTGTGCGCGCCACCTACGGCGATAATTCCCTCTACTGCGTCGTCCCTCGGGGTTAGATTCGAAGACTCTGCGGGCCGGAGCGTTGGTGTCCATTCGCTCTACATGTCCTAGCCATCTCAGACGTCCAATACGCAGTTTTTTGACTAGGTCGATGTCGCTGTACAGCTCGTGTAGTTCGTGATTGAATCTTCTCCTCCAAAACCCGTCAACGCAAACGGGACCGAAAATCTTACGAAGAATTTTTCTCTCGAAGCGACCAAGGATATCTTCATCCTCTTTTAATAAAGTCCATGTTTCAGCGCCGTAAAGCAGGACTGGGATGATCAAGGTCTTATATAGAGTCTCCTTAGCTGTTCGAGAGAGGGCTTTACTGTTGAATTGCCTTATAAGCCCAAAAAAACAGCGATTGGCAAGAGTTATTCTTCGATTGATTTCTGCGCTGATTTTGTTTGCTGAATTTATAGCAGAGACAAGGTAGACAAAGTCCCTTACTACCTCGAAGTTATAGCTGCCCACGGTGACGTTTTGTCCAATTCGTCGATGTTGGTTTTCCCTTCTAGTTGACAGCATATACTTGGTTTTGCCCTCGTTTATCGCTAAACCCATTTTGGCCGCTTCCGCCTCAATGCTTGCAAAAGCACCGGTGACAGCCCGCTGAGATCTTCCGATAATGTCTATATCGTCGGCGTATGCAAGCAGTTGTACAGACTTGTAATAGATTGTGCCTCCGGTGTTGGCTTGTGAGTTCCGCACAATCCGTTCAAGTACAATATTGAAGAAGTCACATGACAGCGCGTCACCTTGTCTAAAGCCTTTTTTGACATCAAAGGTCTCGGTGAGGTCATTACCGACCTTGATGGAGCAGCGAGCGTTCTCCATCGTCAGCCTGCACAGGCGGACAAGTTTGGCAGGGATGTCAAAACTAGACATGGCTCTATAAAGCTCTTCTCTATAGATGCTGTCATAGGCGGCCTTGAAATCGATAAAGAGGTGGTGAGTATCGATTTGGAATTCTTGGGTTTTCTCCAGGATCTGCCGAAGTGTGAAGATTTGATCGATGGTGGACTTTCCTGGCCTGAAACCGCACTGATATGGTCCAATCAGGCTGTTGATAAAAGGTTTCAGACGTTCACACAATATCGCAGAAAAGATCTTGTACGCGATGTTGAGGAGACTGATGCCTCTATAATTGGCGCAGTTGAGGGGGTCTCCTTTCTTGTGGATCGGGCAAACGATGCTGAGATTCCATTCATCAGGCATATACTCCTCTGACCAAATATTAGAAATGAGTTGGTGTATGCACTCTACCAATTCATCCCCTGCTGCCTTGAAAAGTTCCGCCGGTAAACCGTCAGGTCCAGCAGCCTTGTTCGATTTTAGCTTGGATATTGCTATCCTCACTTCGTTTTGGTCAGGTGGACGGAAATTTTGACTATCATCGTCCATGTTGAATGGTTCATTCTGCCTGACAGCGGGATGTTGGTCTTCGTCGCCGTTATACAGTCTGCAGAAGTAGTTTTTCCATATTCTCAGCACCGACTGTGATTCAACTACGAGGTTTCCATTCTCATCTCTACAGGTTTCTGTACGGGTATTACTTCTCTGACACGTTCTTTTTACCTTTCGGTAAAACTTCCGTACATTGTTCCTGGAGTATAGACTCTCGATATTCTCAAACGCGCGCTTCTCATGCTCTTTCTTCTTCTTTTGGAGAAGCCGATGTTCTTACCGTCTCTTTTGCTCGTAGAGCTCACGAGCAGCTCTCGTCTTCCTTTGCAGCGCCGCTTTGTATGCCTCTTGTTTTGCTGCATGCACTCGCCGGCATTCTTCGTCAAACCAGGGGTTTCGCGGTGGTGGGCGAGCGAGACCCAGCACATCAGTCGCGGCGTTTCTGATGGCATGTTGGCAGCGTTGCCAATGGTCTTCGGCACTTGATGCTGGCGGTATAGGGGTGATTGAGAGATTTCGGGATACGCGTTCAGCGAAGAGTCTGGCGGTCTCTTGCGATTGTAGCTTTTCGACGTTAAATTTTCTCACAGTAATTCTTCCTTGTTGCTCAGATTGGGATATCCGCATTCGTACCTTGGCTACAACAAGGTTATGATCCGAGTCTATGTTGGCCGCTCGGAAGGTCCGGACATCCAGAATACTGGAGGCATGCCTTGCGTCGATCGCAATATGATCAATTTGGTTGATCGTGACATGATCATTGGACCGCCATGTCTGCTTATGAATATCGAGATGAGGAAACCATGTGCTTGCTATGGTGACATTTCGCTCCACAGCGAAATCAATTAGCCTTAGTCCGTTATCAGACCATATTTACGTTAAAGCAAACAAAAAGGTGTATGTAGGTAGACTACGTCTTATTATTAAACTTAGAGGTACATTTAGGGTTGCCAGTTCTCCCGCTATTCCGGGAGTTCCCCCGATTTTTTACTAATCTCCCGGTCTCCCGAAAATTCTACGAAATCTCCCGATTTTCCAATCTCTTATTTTTACTTTCTTAAAAAACCACGAACAGGTAAAAGAAAGTTTCATTACGAAGAAGCGTAATCAGCGCCTTATGGAACTATACAATTTATTTCGCATTACTCTTTCTCGTATTTGAACTGCCATAACACATTGACATTTCCCCAAATATATTTGTTTGCTCGAAGGAGAATGGTAGCTTACAATTTTTCTAACGGAAAATATTAAATGTAAGCTATTAAATATGAATTTCAGCTACAAACAAATAAAATAATGTTGTGCATTAACAGATTGCATTCATTTTATGGACAACGCATCAGAAAAAGAAAATATGCGCCAAATTCCATGCAACAGCATGTTTTCTATATGCTTTCTATAAAACTACAAATTTGTTCTGTACTATGAAGTAAGGACGTTTTTCTTATTCTCCCGATTTTTTCTCATTTTCCCGATATTTTTTCTGAAACCTCCCGATTTGTTGAGGAACATTTCTGGCAACCATAGGTACATTCGGCATTTGCTGAATGTGCCCCTTCAACAAATGCCGAATGTACCCCAGTGTCTTACATTTCCTTTTTTAATAAATTCCCAAAAATAAGTAAAAGCCAAAGCTGACTTAATTTACTTAACTTAAAATTCAATGTTCAATAATACTTTTTACAAGATTTCACTTTTATTTACACAAAAACAATATAAAAAATTGCTAACTAGTGAGAAATTACAAGCAGGAGCAAAAAAATAAACAACCGTTCGTAACTTTCTTTCCCAACTAACTAGAGCTGCCAAACTACATAGCATTCCATATGTTCGCCGGAGGATGCCTTCAGCGTTTAAATGATTGGTTTACACCTCGGCGATCTTAGTAAAATCTGCAATGTCGAAGGTGCCCCGATGACGAATCTGCCCCAGTTTACCATATAGCGAAATCGAGTACAAGATGAGAAAAATATATCGTTCAATTGATCAGTTACATGATCAGAAGAGCCGCGAATTAAAGGAAATAATACGCCACAATATTAAAATGGAAAATATGAGAAAGATGGTAGTAGAGTTCAACCTTGAAAAGAATCGCCGTCTATTGGAAATAAAAGATACGCCATTGACACGTTCAATAATATTTCTACAACGCGTGTGCACATCATTAAATTTATATACGCTTGAACCTTCTTCTGGTGTTCTGTGAGGAGTTAAAAGCCACGGCTCTAGTGGATACCCAGCGTCTCCTAGTAATTAATAATTCATTTAGTTTAAAAAAAAATTGTTATCACCAATTTTAAGAGCTTACCTAAGAGCCAGAAATTGCTCATCCCACGTAAGTAGTCTTGCTCCATGGACACGCTCACATTCCAAATAAAAGAATCGTGATAGGCTCTGGGATGTGTTGCATCAACGTAACAAATTTTTATATCATTATCACACACCTAAGATAAAGATAAATTTATAATGACAACAAATTCAACACTAAAAGCAATCCACTAGTAGAATATTAAGGCTGTAAAACCCCTTTCTGTTGTAATACGAATTTTTGTTAGCGGAGGGCGCAACAATTCTCACATGTGTTCCATCTATGCATCCTGTAACACCAGGTATCCTGTGTTTTTCATAGAAGGCTAATGCAGCTTTTCTCTTCTCTTCCAATGTCGTATTCATGGTTATCATGGTTATTGTCTCTCAAAAACAGTTAAGACCTCTGAAAGGACTTCGCTAAAACTTGATTGTGCACAACCAACATCGCTGTCTTTCCCAACTTCTTTTTGATAGCCGTCTTTTGTCAAAAATCGAAAGCATGCGGTTAATTTGACTATAGGAGATGTTCCGAACGCTTTCTTAGGCTGTGGTGCTGTTAGCTGTTAGCACATCAAGTAAGTATTTGAATGCAGGTTTGTTAACCATGTAATACTTTTGAAACCTGAAAACAGACATAATTGGTTCTTTAAAAATGGAAAAGATTTTATTTGAACGTATAGTGATGGTGGTAGTTCCATTGGGTTTGAACAATCGCTCAAGCTTCTCCTAATTGATCGTTGTCGCTTTACTTCCATGTCCTCCATCCTCCTTCATCAGCCACAACTCTGAATGCTAGGCTAAACATTATATCAAAAATATTTCTTTAAAAAATAAACTTTTCCTTTGGGTTTTTGATTTTAAGCAAAATGTAGCTGTCAAAAACTTCGAAATCAATTTCGAATTCAGGATTTTAGTTTTTCGAGTCGGCACTTCTGTTCCCGAGGGAAATTGGCGATAGACGGATTTTATTCCTGGGAATAGACGAATTCGGCGGAAAGAAATATTCCCGCGGAATTCACGATAGGGCTGTGTGTGTTTTATAAAAAAAAAATATATCTGCACTCTATTGAATCGCCCTATATATACGAGTAAGTAGGTAAGTAAGCGCAAGGGATGCTGGACGTAGTTACCAAATCTTTGACAAACTTTGACAATTTACTTTTATGTTGGCAGTTATCTTAAGGCGTTAATCGCCAAGGAACATAGCTTCATTGAAGCACTCATTATATAGCTTCAAGAGCGTTAGAATTTACATCTTCATAAAAAGACCCTTAAACTGGATAATCAATCTCGTATCGGCATCCAAGTAAGAAAGTAGTCACTTTTATACCCCTGTGCATGCGAATTCAAACTCAAGGATAAACAAATCGCAAACGGATTTAATGAGCCCATCGCAAAGTCATTAACAGATTTTAGCGAAACAATTCGATCAGTAAACAATAAACACGCAGCAGTCAACAGGGTACACCCCGTCGACAGCGAAATACACAGCCCTGAGTTCTAATTGATGGCATCAACAATGACCGAGACACACCTCGCACTAGCTGACTTGTCGATTAATGACTTCATGCGGCACTTGCCCCCACCTCACCGCCAACAAACAGGTCATTCAAATCAATTAAATGGATTCGTGTTTTGCCAGAAGCCATGCCACGTTTGCGGCCAATGCGAGCGGCTCGTCCTTACGATTAATTGCTCCCGTTCAACATTTTCGCACAGCATTTATCTCGAAAGCAAATGGGCTGAAAGGACAAATTACTGCGATTACGCTTCCAAGTAATGGACAAAACAAACGCACCCGAATTTTTCAAAAAAAAAGCAACCTTCACATATAGTATACAAACAGTCAAGCAGACATACTCGTACATATGTATGCTCAGAGAGGGGCTGCGTAATCAAATCTCATTGGAGGTAGGGCGGGGTGGCGTTAAATTTAAATGCCAATATTTTTGCCAAATTGAAGTTCCTTGTTCGATTAAAATTCCTCAGCTACCCTAGGGGAGCAGTGGGATACGTGACCAATATACAAATTGATTTCTTTTACTTATTTTTTCCTTCTTTGCTGCGGAATTTTATTTGGAGGAGTAATTCTGTAATTGCAAATTGTGTAAATCGAAGAAGGAAGTCCAGGTCGGGAATCTTATTAGAATGGGGAATAAAGCACAGAGGAGATCTAAACAATGGGGTGCTCGATTGGGCGGAGAGGAGATTTAATTGACTTTGTCCGACAAGGATTTCCGGCCGGGGCTTTATGATTAAATCGGATGAATCAAAGATGACTTTAGACGATGTCAGAGGAAGTCAAGTAAGTGCTATATACTTTCACTTGTTCATAAATAGAGAAGGTAACTGTAAGGAAATCATTTGATCGGCTGAACGCCAATTTTGTAATCCCCAGAGGGCACACTATGCTTTGATATCTTTAAAGGCACATTTATTAGAACGTAAAAGAACTAAGTGAACTGCAATCCTTAATGGACATTTATCATAATAACCTTTAAGTCATTAAGTAATTTATTTGAAGACTTAAAGTCATAGAATACAATTGTTTAAGATTAAATAGAGAAGGAATCAATGCAGTCAGCTATGCGGATGACATGGCGATACTAGTATAAGGAATGTTTCCTTCCGTAGATACCTGAGCCAAAAAATGTGATCCTTGCGTCAACTCGAGCCAAAGTGAATTGATGAATGCAATCATTATGGTATGTCCTCCTTGAATGTCATGAAGTCATGACTGGGGCAATGTTTCAGTAATCAAAATCTTGAACTCAAAAGGAATGCAATTTGTTTGATTGTTCCGCAGTCATTGAAGTCACTTTTAAGTCATTAACATACATCCAATCGGTTGCAGTCTTTGAATACATTGAGTCAATTCAAATTCATTTGAAGTCATTAAATTCTTTGAAGCCACTTTATGCATTCAATCAAAAAAAAAGTCATTGAAATTCTTGATTTTGTCGAAATAACTCTAGTAGTAGCTTTCTATGCCTGTAACAAAACTTTTGGAAAAAATGGGGGCTGCAATCAAAACTGACAATATGGATATGTATACCCAGCAGTAGTACATCCAATGCTATATATTGGTCAATGGTTGCCAGCTTTAATAAAGCATAAGAATATAAGCGAAATTAAGAAGTACAAAGAACAGCATGTACAGGTACCACAGGCATTATACCGTCAGCTCCATTATATAGTCTAACGGTCTTCCTGTATCTTTTACCCCTAAATCTGCACATGACAAGCATTACCGCATATAGCGATCAGACTCAGAGAGTATGGGTGCTGGAATGCGAAGCTCTACGGCCATAGTTACATTCTAGATTCTCTACCGAGAGAACTCGAATCGACGTTAACAGATTACATTATCCCCACAATGGTTTTCATAAAGCGTTTCGATGTACAATTACTCACATGCGATAAAGGATTGCGTTTTAACAATCTACATAGACGGTTAAAAGATGGACTGTCGAGTCGATACAGGTGTGTTTTGTGAACCATTTAACATCTCAAAATCATATAGACTTCCGGACACTGCCAGTGTTTCCCAGCGGAATTACTAGCTATCCGTGACGCATGTTTCCACATCAAACAGTACACAAAAGTGTAACGCAAAGGCAAAAGATCGCCATATTTATTGATAGCCAAGCAGCTATCAAAACATTGCTTCAGTTACTATTGTATATCCTCCAAACTAGTACAAGAATGCCAAAATGAGCCAGCCCCACTAGACGGTCAATTCAATGTAACCCTAATTTGGCTTCTAGGGGACAGTAACGTTTAGTAGCAGAGTAGCTTTCATACCGAAAATTGGTAAGGAGGACTAATCGCGCCCCAAGAGTTTCAGATCTATAAGCTTGACATCCTTCTTACTGAAAAGTGTGCAGAGACTAAGACCGAAAGAATACGCGATGGGTATTTTGAGGGTGCTTTTAACAATGCGACTTTTGAATGCATGTGCCAGACAACACGGGGTAGATGAAACATTAGTGTTGTGGATTAAAGCAATGCTAATGAATAGAACTTTGGTAGCTGATGCGGATTGTGGCCGATATGTTATGACAGGGGTACACAGGGGTTGTCCGCAAGGTGGCGTTCTATCTCCATTGTTATGGTGCATGCTGGTCGACTCTTTGTTGAACACTCTAAATAGTTCTAACGTCTTCACTCCAGCATATGCGGATGGTATCGCCGTACTTTCTGTCGGGTTGTGCTAACGCGCAGGCAGCGCTAGACATGATCGATGAATGATGCACTAGGAGTGGGCTTTCGGTGAATCCTCTTAAAACTGAGGTTCTTCTCTTTACGAGAAGGACGATTCTGACCGGTCTGACTCAACCAGTGCTAAAAGGCGTCACTATTCGCATTTCCAATGAAGACAAATATCTGGGAGTGGTCTAAACACGTCGAGTCGAAAACATCCAAGGCGTTCTCAGTTTTCTGGCAGTGTAAGGGTGCTTTTGGCAAGACTTGGGGCTTGTCACTGAATAGGGTTCTCTGGATCTACACGGCTATAATAAGACCATTCCTCGCATATGCGTCGGCTGTGTGGTGGAAGGGGCTCTCGCGTAAATATGTGGTTGCCTTTTGCGCAAAACTCCAAAGAACGGTTTTTCTCGACTGCACGGGAGCTTTTCCGAGTACGCCTGGCTCTGCTCTAGACGCTTTGCTGAACTTACCTCCCCTCGATAATCATATCATGGACTGCACTATCAAAGCCATCCATCGTCACAGGCGGGCGGTTTTTGGTATACTGGTATACTGGAATTTTGATGAACTTGCGCGACACTTATCTAACGACTCCTGTCTTATGGATATGCCATCTGATGCAATGACACCAGAACTCCATTTGATGCGCAAATTCAGAGTCGAATTTCCTTGTGTCCAGGACTGGCTTCGGCCAGAGTCTGAGCCAGGAATGGAGTGCAGTCGTATTTTCGCGGACGGTTCCAAAGCCAGTCAAGGGTCTGGTGCTGGTGTCTTCGTGGAAGTCGACAACATTAGACTTCTTTTCTCGTTAGGCAAATATGCGTTTGTTTTCCAAGCGGAAACTTGTACAATCCCAATGGTGGAAGGGCCGTAGTATACGCATTTGTGTCTGTCGTGACAGTCAGGCTGCGCTTAAGGCCTTGCTTAACCCTTTAACCACTTCCAAAATAGTTCTTAAAACCAAACACTCTTTGAACTCAGTCGCAAGGCTGAATTCTCTGTCTGTTAGGTTAGGGCTTCCATTGACGATTGGGTGTATCACGAGCACAATTGTCTGTGGCATGGCTCTCCAGGATGCAGGTTGACTAAACGTTCAGGATGACTAAACGTCCAGGATGTCTGTAAGAAATCAGCGGCATTCTTGCTGTCTCTCAATAGAAAAGACTGTAGACAACTTATTGGCGTCTTGACAAGCCAAAAAAATATTAAAGGCTGGACTTAGGGACTTCTCACCAATACAGCTTAACAGTCAGGTTGCATGAGTTGTATCAAAGCAGTGCCTAGTGCTAACTGGGTTTCTTTTCTTTTTAAAACAAGCGCCACTTCTGCCTACCTACCTACTTATAGTCATATACAAAACATATGTTCAAAGCATTTTCTTGGTGCATTCGCCAAAATAAAAAAAGAGTTAGAAATCGGGAGTGATTGAAATAAATTAATGGAGATGTACAATATTTCCTGCAGAGGCGAAAGAACAACCCAAGGCTACAAGACTCGGACAGAAACCCGCCTAGGTTTCTTTTTGCACATGGAGATGAGAAACTGAATCCTTACCTAGTAACAGTTTGCGATTTCGACGCAATAAACTCACCTCCCTTCTGTTCCCTGGTCCTCGCGGACCACCGTCATATAATTTCATTGCACGGGGATTCAGTTTATCTATCATACATATTATTGCCCCGGTTTGACTCTAGTCTCTTTCGTTCTTAGGCTCGTTGCACCTTCATTATGATAGTTGCATTCTCAACTACTACATCTAATACGCATATCCTTTGACTTTTAATTATTTCACCGTCAGTGTTTCTCTTTCGTGGGTATTCCAAGAATACGTGATCGGTTTTTTTCTATTCAGTCAACGCATCGTAGTAGTAAGGGCTATCGTCATGTTTGCACTTATAAAGATACGATCGGCAACATCTACACACCGTCAGTCCACTTCTCCATGTGCTCTTTCGATCTATGGCAGGATACGTGAGATGAGTCGGTAGGGCCACCTGTCTTTTTTAAAACTACCCCAACGCTCTTGCCATTCTTGACCATACTTTGAATTCCTTCTGATAGATATTTGCGCATATTCGTTATATTATTTTGTTGTAAAATTTGCTGTTGCTGTCATGTATATATCTACTCTGGCTAACAACAGTCGTCGGCTGTGCCTTGGTCCTCCCGTATTAAGCATGGTGCGTGCAAGGGCATCGTTCGTATAATCGTTCTTGCGTACGCAAGATGTTCATTAAAAGACAATATCGGATCTGGGCGCCGTGGTGCAGTGGTTAGTGTGTCGGACTACTGCGCCTGAGGTTCCATGTTCGAATCCCAGAAAACACCAACAAGTTTTCCACGGTCCCACCTCTCGCGAACGTTTGAAAAATATCCGAGAGTATTTGTTGTTACGAGAAAGCTTCTCAAAATGAAAATTTCCTTTCGGATACGGCACTTAACTATAGGCTCCTTCCATCCGTGCGAAAAATATAACGCACACAACACGAGTGGTTGCGAGAACCTAGGCCTAGGCACTTAATGAGCTGTTGCGCCAAAATTGATATATACGTATATTTACATATATCTATTATCATGTGCAGATACCAAATGTGTGTATAGACCTAATTTCATGACCGCGGATTATAAAGGTGACTGTTCTTAATATTTTTCTACAGGTTATGAGCACCATCTCCGTTTAGTGTTAGACAAGCCAATGAAAGCCATCGTCAGATGATCCTAATTGTTTCATTGCCTCTTCCAGCAATTGGACAGAAACCATGATGGCAATATTATCCGCGAATCCGACGGTCTTTTTGAGGCCACAATCAGTGTTGTATAGCAACGTTCTGTACCTAAAGTAATCCGTCAGGATTTTGGTAATGAACTTTGGCACTCGCACACGTTTCTTATTGCTTCTAGAATTATGTTCTTATTGACGCTATCGAAAACACTTTTAAAATCGAGGGATATTACCGCGCTGTATTGTTGAGAGCTTCTCCTCATCCTCCTTCCCTGTATGGCTTGTCATGCCGTTTCAACAACTATTTTTACTGCGTCTATCGTTGAACGTGGCTTCCTCAAACCGTATTACTGTTCCAAGAGTACCCTCGCTTCTTCTGGTACAAGTCTATTTCAGATGATACGCCCCAAGACTTGTACAATCGTATCAAGCATCTTAAATTGTCAGATAACTGAGAACACCTTGGATGCCTACGATAAGATATATTTTTACCAAATGAGTTGTTTTATCCAGAATCACTTCTAAATACTTGTCTTCATTGGAAATACAGATAGTGGGGCCCTTTAGCATGGGCTGAGTCAGTCTAGACCCTTCTTCTCGTAACAAAAAAAGGCCTCAGCGATAGTAATGCCTTTTCAGTCACAAGAACACCGAATAACTACAGTCCATCGAAACTCCCTTACCGTGACAATATTCCACCCGCTCGGTATCAACAATTCTTACCCTTTTTCAACAATCCCCTCCTATTCATTACCAGTAGACACGCAATCATATTTTTAATTACCGAGTCCTACCTCATTCCAATTAATCAATTAATTTATTTAAATTACCAACCCGGACACGTAGATTTAAAATACCAAACAGCTTTAATCCTTGCCACCACATTTAACATATTTTTCCGATCGCAATCGCGCACACAAAGTATTAAAGTCATAAAGTCCGAGAGCCACAACCAAAAACAAACATAAAAGCAGAATATTATCTTGCAATTTCATTTCCATTACCAAACGAAATCAATTTAATTTTCAAGCCGACTAAAAACAGCCGAAGGCAAACTGGTTAAAATCAATTCCATTCCCAAGTGGCCGAAGACCTCACACTACACCACTGTAAAGCATAGCCCCGTAGCTGCGAGTATGTGGGATTCAATTGAAATAAATAAAATCGCAGCGATTCGCACTAAAGCTCAGGCAAGACAAAAATTCCGTTTTGCAACACTCATGGAAACCAATAAATAAACATAAGTCGTTGTGAGGCCTCCGGTTACCCCCAACCACAACCGCAATTGACTGCAAATAAACCGCATCAATAGATGAATGTATCGCCGTAGAAAAATATCCCAGTTCGAGGATTGCCTTTCGTTCCTCAATCCCATCAGCTGTGTTATCTACCTATATATTACCTACTCCGACGCTAGAAAAATAAAGCCGACTTCTAGGTATCCCTACAAGATATTTTTTCCTTCACTTTGTTGGTTATTCATAACCTATCATCCTAATTCTGTTAGCATTTGAGTAGTGCGAGTGTGGGGTTATCCTTTTTTGCAAATCCAATCGTAGGTAGCTGTAGCAATCCCTAAATTCTTTGAGTAGGTATTATCAGGTGGCGGATTCGCAAGAGTCGGAACATGTCAGACATTCAAATGCCTTTACGACATAAGGAACGGATCTATCTATCAAACATTCGAAGGGTACTTATAAAGCCCCACATATGTATATACGTACAGCCAATGTATCTAATATTTATCTCATGTTACAAAATAATGCACAGTGGGGATGATTTTCATAGAGCTAGACTTTTTTTTTATAATTTGCGCGCACTCAAGGGGTTATGAATACCCTTAACATGCTTTTACACAGAGCGGGCGTTGGAACGGTAAAGAGAGACAGAGAAAGATTTGGTGTAGTCTTTTGAAGCTCAACTGTTTATGCTTCAGAGAAACACTGGAGTAAGCATCCAAATAACTGGGAAATTTTTTTTTTTTTTTTGTCATTGCTTCTGATTCACAGTATTTTTTTCCCGACCACCAACGTCATAGCCATGTCAATCATTCAACAGAGCGAACAATTTTTCCACCCAGATAGTGTTCACACAAGTTTTCGCAAATGATCGAACTAGCTTTATCCCTAGTACTATCATAACTACTGTTACAGATGTAAATACTCATAGATATCAAACAATAAAGACAGAATGCATTAATTTAATTTTTTAGAAAAATGTTTACTTGTTTATCATAAATATATAAAAAAAAAACCATTTATTCAAAATCTCTTCCATTTACTCTTATACAGGCCTTGAAGAAGGAACCTTTCCCGAAAAATGGAAGACGCAGCATTTGGTCCTACTGCCAAAAGGAAAGAAGGCTCCAGGGGAACCATCATCCTATCGTCCAATATGCCTATTGGACACCATGGGAAAGATCCTCGAGAAGATAATCTATAATAGATTACTCGCAGTAGCAGAAGAGAAAGGAGCCCTCTCAGATCACCAATTTGGTTTCAGAAGAGCACGATCTACTGTTGATGCCATAAGAGCGGTAGTTGATATCGCCAAAGGTGCCATCGAAGGCGAAAGATAGCTCTATGGCACAAAGGAGTATTGTGCAGTAGTAACGCTGGACGTTAAAAACGCATTTAACTCTGCGGACTGGTCGTTTAATAGAAGGTCACTTGCCAGGATGGATACGCCATATTACCTGCTACGGATAGTGACGAACTACTTCAACAACAGGAAGCTGAGGTACAACACCGATGAAGGGGTAAAATACTACGACGTAACTGCGGGAGTTCCACAGGGATCGGTTTTAGGGCCACTATTGTGGAACATCATGTACGACGGAGTCCTACGATTAACTCTACCTGGCGGAGTAACGATAATTGGATTCGCCGACGACATTGCAGTCGTGACAGTAGCTAAACAGATCCATGCAGTAGAATCAGCCACAAATGAAGCAATTGTCCGGATAAAAGATTGGCTAATATCCGCCGGACTAGAACTAGCTGAACATAAAACAGAAGCTGTTCTTATAACCAGCCGGAAAACCGTCGAATTTGCCAACTTTCAGGTTGGTAACCAAACCATCAGGTCGAAGGAGGCGGTTAAATACCTTGGAGTAATGCTGGACAACAAGCTGCGGTTTAAAACGCATGTTGATTTTGTTGCCAAAAAAGCATCGCATATGCAGGGAGCTCTCTCGCGTATCATGCCTAACATCGGTGGACCTGGATACGCTAGAAGGATTCTACTCTCTAGAGTTATCACCTCAGTTCTGTTATATACCGCCCCAGTCTGGGCGGAGGCACTGAGGACGAAGGAGAATATCGTCATCATACAGACTCTGTGCGCTACGGACAATCAGCGGCTTTCGAACCATCTCTGACGAAGCTGCATTTGTCATAGCTGGAATGGTCCCCATCGATATTCTCGCAGATGAAATGCTGAGGATATATAACAGAAGAGCATTGAGTCATCACGACGCCACTGGTATCAAGGTGATAAAAATCGAAGAAAGGGCAGCGTCAGCAGCTATGTGGCAAGCTCGTTGGGCTAATACAACAAAAGGCAGATGGACATATAAACTTATACCGACAATCCAAGACTGGATAAGTCGAAAGCATGGAGACTGCAACTACCAACTAACGCAGTTCCTGTCTGGCCACGGTGGCTACCGCAAATATCTACACCGATTTGGACATGACAACTCACCATCCTGCCCGGAATGTGCAGGTGAAGATGAAGATACGGAGCACGCAGCGTTTTACTGCACACGTTTCACGGCATGGAGAATTACTCTGCCAAGTCCGTCACTACTCCTCGACCATATGTTACAATCGGAAGAGAATTGGATGGCAATATGTTCCTTCGTAACAACTCTACAAAAAGAGCTGCGGAGAATAGAAGAGCTAAGAAGAGCAGCTGAAGCAGCGGAAGAAGCTGACACAAGAAGCATAGCATAAATTGCTAACCAGCCCCGCGAAGTAATACCTAACGGCAGTCCCGCGGGGAGAGTGGTTGAAGTGTATAGGGTGTGTGTTTAGTACGTAGGCGTATTCCTGAAATCGATTACTCAGGTTTGCGAATCGTGCATGCTAGTAGCACTCGGGCTAGTAGTATCTGTGAAGATTACACATCCCTGGCGCAATCCAAAAAAAAAAGGCCTTGAGACGAGTTGGGCACCCATCAATCGTAACACCTAGGATTTCTATTGCAAAAGTGTCGACTGCTTTTCTTAAGCTAATTTTTGGCGACTCCAGGTTTGGGTCTCTTTTCGTACAAATCATGCCCTCCAGAACGAACCATAGCTTGTAATCCAAAGGGTTAAGATTCGGACTTTCTGATGGCCAATAATCAATGGTTATGAAGCGAGGAATATGCGCAATAACCGCAATCCTGTTTTCCTTATCGCTCCACTCCATGTTAAAAACCTAGGGAATCTTAATTTAAATTTGCGTATGAACAGACCAAATATAAGACAACAAATGACGAAAGCCAACACAAGGCTGCGGGTAATACCAAAGGCTGAAGCGAATCGTTAAAAGTTTTAGCAGTTGTTTCGGACTTAAGTTGTTAGTCCAAACCAAAAGAAAGTGGACCTTGCAACCGTAAGGTGTAGTTGAAAGGGGACTTAAGCTGTTAGTCCAAACCACGAATGAAGGTAACTTTGCAACCGTAAGTTGTGGTTGAAAGAAAGTTGGAAGGAAACTCCAACACCGTATTTTTGATACGTTATAATAACCTTTATTTATTCTTAATTGATTTTGCTCGTGACACTTGCTACTTTATTTGTTAACTCAAAAGGAAAGAGTGACAAATTAGTTGAAGCTACGTTAAATGAAACCTCTGTTTCTATATACAAGTTCCAGCTGATCTTATGTACAATGTGTGTCGAGTTCAATAAACTTTACCATAACTTTCTGAACATGATCTCTTACATTTACATACAAAGATAATACATAGATGGCCAATGTGATCAATGCCCCCTATTGAAAGCCTTGTAGTTAGACTGTAAAGCATCTATTCATGTAGTGCATCCTTTCTCTTTCCTTAATTCGGCCATCATTAATTCAGCCGTAGTTGTTTTACATGTTGTAAGCAATAAGCTTTATGATGGATGGGAGAGAGATAGCATGCATTACAAGTGGCCTAGCTTATTACTTCACATATTTGACATTAGTTTTTCGACATGTTTACATCGTGTGTGGTTAAGTTTCGCGTGTGCTTAGTAAAATAAATTTAATTTTTGTATAAATCGAATTGGCTAATGTTCATTGAACCACCAAGTTTGCAATATGTTAGTTGCATGCGCAACTTACTATTAATCCATATTGTACTTGGTAATTCAATGCACAAAGCCTATTAATTTGCATCTAAGGTGTCAAATGTGTGAAGTGTTTTGGTTTTCCTTCTATAAGTTTGTTGTGCAGAAACAGCAGTATTTATGATAGTACTATGTATACCTAATGTTACCATCTATCCTTTTTTTCGCGGGGTACTCCTTTTTTTCAGCTCCCAAAAACCTATCCCGCGAAAATTTTCTAAATCCTTTTTTACATGCAAAATTTCTAACGTATATAATATTTTGAATTTGATATGTGGCGAACATTAGACTGTTAGACTGAACGATGACAGCAGGCGAATATTATACACGTTCACAGCGAACGAGTAAAGGCTGAATAATAATAGTCGGAAGCAATCGGAAGTCAAACGGTAGTGCATGCGATCATATGAAAACACAAGCGTTTTCACTCAGCTGGGGCATATCAACTCCTACTCTCAACCTCCACGCTGTGACAGCCGGGTGCCTAGTACCTTAATCCAAGAAGTGGGTAACCAACCCCGTTTGGCGGATTCTTGGGGCAGCAGATGAGAGAGGGGGGGAAAGAGTGCTTTCCCACTAGAGCACTTCTTCCTGTTCCAGGCGGCAGCGGACGAATTCCCTAGACGGAGTCAACGGTGGCGTCTATAGTTCCAGTTAGGTTGAACTTAGTGAATACCTTGCGCGAGCTGCTTCGATGTATTCGGATCACAGGTCGGTAAGGAATTTCCAATGTTGATCAGGACATTCGAATAGAGATATTGGATAGAATGGCAATTCAACATGGTGGCGGAGGAGCCCTTAATGGGCCAACGGCAACGTTCATACTGCCGTAAAGGACTACTGGCACCGGTGTACCCGACAAAAAACGTGCGAGCAATATCCTAAATACGACGTTAAAATCGTATTGGGCGATTTTAACGCCAAAATAGGAAAGGAGGACGTCTTTGGTAGGGCAGTCGGTAAGCATAGCCTACACGACACCACGTCTGATAACGGACTAAGGCTAATTGATTTCGCTGTGGAGCGAAATGTTACCATAGCAAGCACATGGTTTTCTCATCTCAATATACATAAGCAGACATGGCGCTCCAATGATCACGTAAAGATCAACTAAATTGATCATATTGCGATCGACGAAAGGCATGACTCCAGGATTCTGGATGTCCGGACCTTCCGAGCGGCCAACATAGACTCGGATCATTACCTTGTTGTAGCCAAGGTACGAATGCGGATATCCCAATCTGAGCAACAAAGAAGAATTACTGTGAGAAAATTTAACGTCGAAAAGCTACAATCGCAAGAGACCGCCAGACTCTTCGCTGAACGCGTATTCCGAAATCTCTCAATCACCCCTATACCGCCAGCATCAAGTGCCGAAGACCAGTGGCAACGCTGCCAACGTGCCATCACAAACGCCGCGACTAATGTGCTGGGTCTCGCTCGCCCACCACCGCGAAACCCCTGGTTTGACGAAGAATGCCGGCGAGTGCATGCAGCAAAACAAGAGCCATACAAAGCGGTGCTGCAAAGGAAGGCGAGAGCTACTCGTGAGCTCTACGAGCAGAAGAGACGGGAAGAACATCGGCTTCTCCAGAAGAAGAAGAAAGAGCATGAAAAGCGCGCGTTTGAGAATATCGAGCGTTTATACTCCAGGAACAATGTACGGAAGTTTTACCAAAAGGTAAAAAGAACGTGTCAGAGAAGCAATACCCGTACAGAAACCTGTAGAGATGAAAATGGAAACGTCGTAGTAGAATCACAGTCGGTGCTGAGAATATGGAAAAACTGCTGCTGCAGACTGTATAACGGCGACGAAGACCAACATCCCGCTGTCAGGCAGAATGAACCATTCAACATAGACGATGATAGTCAAAATTCCCGTCCATCTGACCAAAACGAAGTGAGGATAGCAATATCCAAGCTAAAATCCAACAAGGCTGCTGCACCTGACGGCTTACCGGCCAAACATTTCAAGGCAGCTGGGGATGAATTGGTAGAGTGCATACACCAACTCATCTCTAAGATTTGGTCAGACGAGTGTATGCCTGATGAATGGAACCACAGCATCGTTTTCCCGATCCACAAGAAAGGAGACCCCCTCAACTGCGCCAATTATAGAGGCATCAGTCTCTTCAACATCGCATTCAAGATCTTTTCTGCGATATTATGTGAATGCCTGAAACCTTTTATCAACAGCCTGATTGGACCCTATCCGTGTGGTTTCAGGCCAGGAAAGTCCACCATCGATCAAATCTTCACACTTCGGCAGATCCTGGAGAAAACCCAAGAATTCCAAATCGATGCTCAACATCTCTTTATCGATTTCAAGGCCGCCTATGACAGTATCTATAGAGAAGAGCTTTATAGAGTCATGTCTAGTTTTGCCATTCCTGCCAAACTTGTCCCTCTGTGCAGGCAGACGATGGAGAACGCTCGCTGCTCCATCAAGGTCGGTAATGACCTCACCGAGACCTTTGATGTCAAAAAAGGTTTTAGACAAGGTGATGCGCTCATTTGACTTCTTCAATATTGTACTTGAACGGATTGTGCGGAACTCACAAGCCAACACCGGAGGCACAATCTATTACAAGTCTGTACAACTGCTTGCATACGCCGACGATATAAACATTATCGGAAGAACTCAGCGGGCTGTCACCGGTGCGTTTGCAAGCATTGAAGTGGAAGCGCCCAAAATGGGTTTAGCGATAAACGAGGGCAAAACCAAGTATATGCTGTCAACAAGAAGGGAAAGCCAACACCGACGAATTGGACAAAACGTCACAGTGGGCAGCTATAACTTCGAGGTAGTAAGGGACGTTGTCTACCTTGGCTCTGCTATAAATTCTACAAACAAGATCAGCGCAGTAATCAATCGAAGAATAACTCTTGCAAATCGTTGTTTTTTTGGGCTTATAAGGCAATTCAACAGTAAGGCCCTATTTCGAACAACTAAGGAGACTCTATATAAGACCTTGAGCATCCCAGTCCTGCCTTACGGCGCTAAAACATGAACTTTTTTGAAAAGAGGATGAAGATATCCTTGGTCGCTTCGAGAGAAAAAATCTTCGTAAGATTTTCGGTCCCGTTTGCGTTGACGGGTTTTGGAGGAGAAGATTCAATCACTCACTGTACAGCGATATTAACCTAGTCAAAAAACTGCGTATTGGACGTCTGAAATGTCTAGGACATGTAGAGCGAATAGACACGAACGCTCCGGCCCGCAGAGTCTTCGAATCTAACCCCGAGGGACCTCCTTGCCGTAGGTGGCGCGCACAAGTTCAGCTTGGAATGTGCAACTGGAGGTAATTAGCTAAAGACCGAGCTAAATAGAGAGGCTTGTTGGTTGAGGCCCAGGTTCACCCCAAACTGTAGCCACACCTAAGAAGCAGAGGAATGAGAAATAAATAAATGCTTGCTGACGTCAGGATTTGAACCATGAACCATTTGCTTGGCAATTGACATTACCACTACCCCATTGCCACCCCTAAATATCATAGATGGAGCATATCACAGGTTCTGAGTGGAGGAAATTAAGAAAATGTAATATAAATGCCAACAAATAACAAATGGCCATAAAGGCTTACACACATATTACAAACTTAGGTTCTGTTTCCCACTGTGGATCTTAGGGCCTTGATTACGCCTACGCGCCATCGTGCATGGTTTCTAGTAATTTATCTTAGGTCACTCCAACTCTTTCCCAATTGCTGTGATTCTTCCTCAACCGTTCTACTCCATGCACTTCTTGGCTGGCCAAGGTTTACTACCCTTCAGGGTTAACGCGTTCCATTGCATTGTGAGCTGTGTTATGGAGCTGTCGTCTTTTTGGTGTGCGTGGCCGATCTGTTGCGATTAACGTCGTTGTACGATGGTGCCTATAGGTTCCTGGCCCGTTCTGTGATACATAGAGTGGAAACCTGCTTAGTCGGCGTTGAGTGCGTTTACCAGATGCTCTTTAATTCGCTCGGAGATTGTCTTAGCTTAGCCATCATTGCATATTTTTATTCATCAGGAAAGTTCTCGGCATTGCTGATGTTGTCGGAGCTATACGCAAGATCTCTGTGGGTATGCGTACCATCAAGTCCTACCGCCATGTTGTTCTTCAGTGCTTTGATAGTGGCAGTGATCTCTCTCTTACTGGTGCTTGTGGAGCGTATTCATGTATTTATAACAGCGGACAGTTCAATTTCACTTGGGTGCACAATACACCGTTGAAGACCGTAGTGGAATGCTCCATATATATCCTGAGTTGGTCTTCATCCGAACCAAGCAAGGAACCGTCCAAGCTTTTCACTTGGTGTTGGCTGGAGTTTTACCTGACAACTATTTCGACAAATTTGCTGTCGCACCTGCTTGCAGCTTCTTCTACTGTTGTTCCACGCTGCACTTCTACCATCTTCAAGCGATACGACGACTATAGCTCTCAGTCGTTTCCGTTCGTCGACCCGCCTCCAGGTATTCTCAGAAAGTCGCCGTGCTATATTTTCCCTGCGATAGACCAACAATTCTCTCTGGACCAGATGTGAAAACACTTTTCACAGCACTCTAATTGTTTTAAATATTGTCGGGCAGTGAGCTGCTGATTGTTTCCACGCCTTGTGATTAGGGACGGCAATGGTGTAGTGGTAACGTCAATTGCAACGCTAATGGTTCATGGTTCAAATCCAGATGCATTTATTTATTTCTCATGAAATATATAAAGTCAGTCCGATCAATTGCGAAAGCTTATGTGAACACTACTGCGAAGGCATAGCACTAGCAGTATCTTTGTCATATGGCTGGAAAAATGGATCGGTCTGTTGATAATGATTTGCCTATGCCATCGGTTATCGGAAAAAAATACTGTGAATCAGAAGCAAAGACAAAAAATAACAAAAATCTGCCCAGTTGGACGCCACCCCCGGAGTTTCTCTGAAGCATAAACAATTGAGCATCAAAACCACTACACCAAATCTTTCTCTCTGTCTATCTCTATCTAACACAGCACTGTATGTAAACATGTTAAGGTTATTCATAACCTCTTGAGTGCGCGCAAAATTATAAAAAAAAAAAAAACTGCAACAGGCGATATAATTGATAGTAATCCGTATCGGTAGCTTTGACTATGGTTTCTCAGCAATACGAGCAGGGAAACATCGTATTGCAGAACGAAACACACTCCAGGGTTTATATGGCCTGCGCCATGCAGTGCCCACTCATATCTTGCTGGGGCATAGATGGGTACTCTAAGAAAAATTGTCATTAAGAACACAGACAAGTTGCCATCAACATGGCACTCGTGCTATCGCTTCAGTCAGTATAGCCCCCACCCCAAAATATGCACTGAGAGGTTAAACTCTACCTACATAAGGAGCTGTCGGGAGAAACAGAGGGCAGACGCATATTTCATCGATGCTAAATTGTTTGCCAGGTGCGGTTGGCGGAACTCGGCTTTCATATATTTTGAGCACAAGAGGCTTCCTAAAGGTCAGCAGCAGGTTGTGTGGCAGTTGCTGAAGGCAGCAACAATTGACTTAGGATAATTCCTTCTTGCTGGGAAATTGTACGCGGCCTGCTCTAGAGTGAGCTCACCCAGCACATGAGAGGAGAACCACAGTGTGGTCTACAAAAAGATCCTTACAAAGAAAAGTCTTAGGCTATCTTTACTGAATCAGGCGAGAAGATAAGTGCAACATGCTGTAATTGTTAAAGTATATGTACATTGATGTCCGTCATGAATGGGCATGTTTCGAAAACAGCGTGTTAAAAGGTGAAATTTTAATTAAGAGGAAGCCGAAGGCAACAGCTAATGATTATTTTATCATAAGCTTTTACTCGTACAAAAAAAATAAAAAATATGTGGCGCATGACACATGAGAAACTCCAGGGCGCTGATCCGCGTCAGAGTGAAATTTCTGGGTTCTCGCCAGATAGAGGAGAACGAAATTTCCTGTTCCGATGGGTATTTCTGGTAGGAATTAACCTAAGGCTGGCGAAAATCTTCTTCCAAACCCTCCTAGTTGGTGCCGGCTGGTAATAACCACTACAGTTGTCTTGTGCTATGTCAAGATTGTGATTAGCTAAGGTAAGGGCGTATTGATGAGGTATTTCTTTACTCCTCAATAGTTCAATACCCATTATATGCGTCTTTACCATAGGATAGAGGTACCTAATTTCAGTGGTGGTTTGAGCTCACATAGTGCAAAGTCTGTGCCGAAGAATGAATGACTAAGGGTCAAACTAGCCGCTAACGAGCTCCTTCAGGCACGCAGGCAAATTCTGTCGTAACCCATTTGCCTTATCCCGGTATATTGGCTCTGCCGGGACTGACCTTATACGTTCGACTTACTCGTAGGACCAAAATCTTTACCAGTTAACAAACAAACAGAAAGTAAAAAAGAAGATAACAATAACGACAACGACAACGAAAACAAACAACAAACACGACCGGACTTAATACGACAATCACAACTACTTACATCTACCGACGACCATAAAACAGTAGGGATTCGAACTCACTTTCGACAATTCTACCTCACTCTTTTCCGGTATTCCCCATTTCGATAGCGTGGAAGAAGAATCTCTTCCTCCTCCCGATACCATCGACATAGGCCCTGAGATGGAGAACGAATTGGTTAACGAATCAGAATCCGATGGGACACTGAAACCAGCTGCAACCGCAAAATCTGATTTTTTCGGTGATGACTCATGGACGGAGTCAAGCCAAGAATCGTTAGAACTGTTAATGGAAACACACTTCCCAGGGTGCAGCGATCTCGTCCCAAACGTTTCAGTTTGTTCCAAATTCAGTAACAAATGATGATGACAATAATGATATCATTGCAGAGCCAAAGATAGCCTGGGCGGTGAAATCGTTTAAATCCTATAAATCTGCAGGACCAGACAACATCACTCCAGCCATGCTTAAACATGCTCTAGTAAGAATCACACCCTGGCTTAAAGTAATTTACCACAGCTGTACAAAGCTAGGTTACGTACCGAACAATTGGACAGAGGTTAAAGTGGTCTTCATCCCTAAGGCGGGTAGACCAACCCATAATTCCGCAAAAGATTTCAGACCAATTAGCCTCACCTCGTTTCTTTTGAAAGCACGGGAGGGATTAATTGATCTACACCTGAGGAGCCTTCTCAATGAATACAATTTATGTAACACTCAACACGCCTACATAAAAGGCAAGTCGGTAGAAACTGCACTACATGATGTTGTCTCATTCATAGAGAAAAACCTTCACTTTATTATGAAGAATATAATCTAGCCGCATTTTTAGACATCGAAGGGGCATTTATATTTTTTTTTTTTATTTTTTTTTTTTTTTCGTGGGTAGGTGAAAATCTTCATGAGACACTATGAGACCGTGTACTCATAGTAGTGTCAGATTTCTACTGACTAAAAACACCCTTCCCTTCGTTTTGTTTACTATGACTAAGTTAGACCTTATCAAGTAGTTTAGTCATGACATGCGGCTTTTTGCCTTATTGCGCTAATTCGAACGGTTTCGTTCTTTGAAATCGAGTATGGCACAGTTGCAATGGCAATGAAGACGAATACGAAGCTTGCGAGCGAAGTTTTTTATTTCGTCCTCTACGGTAGCTATCCCTAAGTCTCTGTGGATATCATTCTTTCTGATATACCAGGGAGCGTTCACGATTATTCTTATAATTTTATTTTGGAATGATTGTATGAGATTCCTATTGCTTGGTTTGGTACAACCCCAGAGTTGTATACCGTACGTCCACACGGGTTGAAGCACTTGCTTATACAGAAGCAGTTTGTTATATACGCTTAGTTTGGAATATCTTCCAATTAGCCAATACATTTCTCTAAGTCGATTTTCGACTTCGTCACGTTTCTTTTTAACGTGAGGTTTCCATTTAAGTTTCGCGTCTAGTGTCAGTCCCAGATATTTAGCTTCGTTTGCATGCGGTATTTGTACCGAGTTAATGAAAAGGGGAAGGTTGATTATTTTCTTGTAAGTGAAGTTAACATGCGTCGATTTGGTCTCGTTAAGAACAATGCGCCAAGTTTTTGTCCACTCACAGATTTTATCCAAGGCTCGTTGGAGTTTTATGGTTGCTGACTCGATTGAACTTTCCGTTGCCAGAATAGCCGTATCGTCCGCGAACGTAGCTACAATAGTGCCTTCTGTTTGTGGCATATCCCGAGTGTACAGCAAGAATAAGATAGGAAGGACACTTCCTTGCGGAACTCCGGCCGCGATTTCTTTAAAATCAGAATATTCAGTTCCGTGCTTGACACGAAAAAGTCTGTTTTTGAGGTATGATTCTAAGATCTTATGAAGTTGCTCCGGAAGGATTCGTCTTAGCTTATAATTCAATCCATCGTGCCAAACCCTGTCGAAGGCTTGAGATACGTCAAGAAAAGCGCTAGAACAAATCTTTTCCTCCTCAAGGGCTTTTTCAATTTCGTCGGTTATTCTATAAACCTGGTCAATTGTGAAATGCTTGATTCTGAACCCGAATTGGTGGTCAGGTATTAGGCGCCTCTCTTCAATGACAGGAAGAATCCGTTTCAGTAAGAGTTTTTCAAATACCTTCGATATTATTGGTAGTAGCGATATCGGTCTGTACGATTTTTTGTCATTTGGAGATTTCCCCGGTTTCGGAACCATTATGACTTCTGCGACTTTCCATTGATTTGGAACGTATAATAATCTTATAGAAGCATTTATTAAATAAAGCAATTTTAATAGTGCCTTTTTGGTAATTCTTTGAGGATTTGTCCGGTTATTAAATCATAGCCAGGAGCTTTATTATTTTTCAGGTTTTTTATTGCCTGGCAAAGTTCTATAAATGACACACTTTTTATTCTAAGGTTGTCAGATGTCGTAGTCGTACCGGTAAAATCGTCTACCAATGTTTCTCCATCAAATGGCTTAAAAGTCTCTTCTAAGTGCTCGGCAAATAGATCCGCTTTTTCTTTGTAACCTTTTCCCCATTCGTCGTTGTTTTTTTTGTCTTACCGGTGGCGAATGTATTTGGGTTTTTTTTAATTCTTTTGACAGCTTTCCAGAGCGAGTAATTAGTGGTTTTTTCGGCGGTTAAACCTTCAAGATAAGCTGAAGTCTCTCGGTTTTTTAGGTCTTGGATCGCTTTTTTTAAGCTTATTGCATTGGAAATTCGAGTGGGTCTTATGCTGGGGAGCGCGAGTTTGTTGCCATATTTTGCGAGGTCTACTCTTTTCTCGAATAAGTTCTTTTATTTCCGGCGGATAATTAGCTTCATTGCATGGGACTTCTTTCCTCCTTAAAGGTGTATTTTTCCACTCGGCATTCTGTATTGATTCAATAAATTTGCCGAGTTCATCTTCTATTTCGAAGGGTGTTTTGAGCGATACGTTTAAGACAATATTTTCTTCGCAATCAGTTCTAAAGTCGCGCCAGTTAGTTTTTTTGTTAGTTAATCTAGACACACCTTCTACTGTCATTAGTCGGTCACTTATTGTCAAGATTACCGGCGAGTGATCTGAGGAGAGATCAAAGCTTTCCTCTACTTTCGCAAAATTTGAAGATACTCCTTTTGCTACGAAGAAGTCTATTAGGTCCGGTGTTTTTGCTGTATCATAGGGCCAATACGTCGGTTTCCCCGTCGAAAAGAAATCAACCCCGAATTGCATACCGGCTTCCGACAGAAGTCTGCCTTTCCGTGAATTGGATCTGGAACCCCAAAAGGTGTGTTTTGCGTTGAAATCGCCACCTATAATGAAATTTGGTCCAAGTGAGTCAAGGAGACGTACAAAGTCGTTACTTCTAAACGTGCATCGCGGAGGACAATAAATGGACGCGATGTTGAAATACGAGTGCCTATTCTTAACTCGAACTGAGCTTGTTTGCATTGTATCGATTTCAATCGTCGTATTTATGGAGTGCTCAATGCAGTCTTTAATGAATAAGGAGGATCCGCGTCTAGCGGAATTAGAATACTTCTAATTCGGCGTTTTTATGTAGAAGGCCGTTTGCGTTCCATGTTAGAATTTTAAGTAACTGATTCATATTCATATGGGAGTTCTTTTTTGGCGAGGTTTTAACTCGAGCTTGCTCAATTTATCAAATATCACTTTGTTGACCTTCGTTTGCTCCTCAAGTTTCGCAAGAATTATAGAGAAGACTTGGGAGACTGGGTCTACCGTAACACCGCTGTGCTTGTTTTCTAGCGTCGCAGCTTGAGCGTCCTTTGATTTTGTCGAAGGAACTTTACTTTGCTCGACTCTCGTCTTAACTTTGACGTGTTTATTGACGGTCGTTACCATTGGCTTAGCTATTTCACGACTATTTTTAACCGGTTCTGCGTTCTGGCGTTGAATATTTTTAAATGTGTCCCGCCTTTTTTGAAGCTCTTTTGCCACTTCGCAACCTCGATAGTTCGCTGGGTGCTTTCCTTTGCAGTTAATGCAGGTAGCCGGGGCCTGCTTATTTAGGTCACACTTTTCCGAGAGATGGTTACCAGCACATTTTACGCATCTCGGCTCTTTTTGACAATATGACTGTGTGTGATTAAAGCCTTGACAGGGTTTACACTGAGGTATCGATCTCGTACTCGTACGCATAGGCTCAATCTTGACTACGATATTCAGAATAGTTTTAACGTTATAAATATTGTCTTCATTTTCGCTCCTGTCAAAGGTAAGCATAAAGAGCGGAAGTCCATGCTTGACCATGATTTCCTGGCCTTGTTCCGTTTGTTGCTTCACCTTTTTGAGAATATTGACGGCATTAAGAATTTTTAAACCTTTAGCTTTGAGGTCGTTCATTACGTCGTCTTTTGTGCACGAGGGGTGGAGCCCCCTTGCTATAACACGCAGTGGTCTTTCTGACTTATTTTCATAAGTATACCACTGGATCTTTTCCGTGTTTAATTTTTGTGATATTGCTCGGTAGCCATCGGAGTCATCAACGTTAATTTTCCACGCATTGTTCCTGAGTGACGTTACCTTGAATTTCGATGTCGTCGTTCCTTTAAGAAGGCAATGTAGTTTACTGTAGTCCGTTATGCAAACGACGTTTATTGCAGGCGGAGGACGTGCTTTAGCTTGAGTTTGTTTTGGCTTCGACTCATTTTGCTTGTCTTCTTTTCGCCGCTCGATTTCGGGCGAAGAGCCGGCTCTGCGTTTTTTGCTAGGTCTTTTCTTTAAGACGCAATTCGTTTCGCGTGCAAGCTCTTCTTCGTCCGTGTGATAATTGAGATTAGCTGCGCGGTTTGTGAAAGCGAGTTCTTTAGAAGCTTGTTTTCCTCTCTCAGCATGTGTACCTCTTTTTTTAGCTCTTGGTAGAGTCGATCCATTTCATTAAGCTTATTGCGAAGTTCGTTATTTTCCTTCTCAAAGCTTTTACATTTCTCTGAGTCCTCTTTCTTGTGCGCGGACTTTTTTTCCCGGAGACATTTGGTCTTGATGGTGGAGACGGAGGTACCCTTGAACTTTTTATAAAGGGGTTTATTAATTGCAATAATTGGCTCTCCCCAGAATCCGTAGAGCCTACCTCCGAAGAGGGTGGACTTTCCAGTGAACCTGGACTGCCACCCGGGGTATTAAATCTTTTCGTTTTACTCATTGCATTTTTTTGTATACACTTTAAGCCCGGTATATGAAGGGTGGATTTCAGTCGCCTCTTACGACAGGCATGCCCACCTCGGGTATATTCTAACCCCTACCCGAAGGGGCATTTATATACGACATCGATTAACGCGGCACTAGTTGAACTAGGAGTAAAAACAGAGATAGTCAAATGGATTGACGAAATGCTTAAGAGCAGAATAATCAACTCCGACTTATGTGAGAGCATCGTAAAGAAAAGAGTTACAAGAGGAATCCCGCAAGGAGTAGTAGTTTCTCTTTTGATGGATATTGGAACTGGCTCTGGAGTTTTCTGCGAGTCACTTAAAATCAACGACAAACTCCCGGATGACTGTAGCATCTTTCAAGCTGAGGTCTTTGCCATTGACAGGGCTGCACAGACTATACATAGCAAAAAACTAAATCCTTCCAAGATTAAAATTTTCATGGATAGTCAAGCGGCAATCAGAGCATTTGACAGCCAGGAAGTCAGATCACAAACAGCTTCCAGATGCCGTTACGCGTCGGGTTGAACAGGATATGCAACACCCATGACGTAACTCTCTGCTGGCTTCCCGGACATACCAATATAAACGGAAACGAGAGAGCAGATGAACTAGCCAAAAAGGGACCAGCATGATTTTCAACACACTCGGATGTCAGTAAAAACTTCAATTGGTGAACTGAAAAGAAAAATGAACCTAAAAGCAAGAGAACTGATTAACTCCGCTTGCCACGCCAGAAGCGATAGTGGATGAAAACAGAACAAAAAGCCTTTTGGCGATGAATAGAAAAGAGATTTGTATCTTGACAGGTGCGCTAACAGTACACTGTACGATAGGGGTAATGGCTGTTAGATTAGGCGTCAACACACCCGACCACTGCAGCTGTCAAGATATAGAGGAGATAGAAACCATCAAACACATGCTATGCGATTGCCCTAATCTTTAAAACCGCCGCCTCCACCATATGGGAAACAAGTTTTTTAACGAATTAGGGTATCTCATACAAGTCCCACTAAGGAACATGATAAGCTTCATAAAGAGCACAAAGAGCTAGTTCACAACAGAACCGACCGCAAGATAATAATTTAAGTATGGGTTCCACACTACAAAGGGAAACACAATGGACCGAACGGCCCCCGTGATAAGCACTAAGTTGCACTTCCCTCCAACCTAACCTAACCTAACCTATATGAGATTCTTTAGCTGGAGAATAACCCCATTGTGAAGAGGTTTCGTAGATCTCTTTAGGTCGCAGTGTACATAGCTACACCACACTGCAGTTCACATGGCTTCAAACGATATTTCACTCCGGCGGCGGTGGCGATACAATCCTTAGCGAGCTATCTCTAGTTTCGCGCTCAGGGTTGGATTAAATTGCTTTCTGCATACCTTTAAATGCTATTTTTTGCGTGACTTTACTTCACCTTGCCTTGCCTCTGGAGTGTATTTGATGACTCTCCGGTCTAGACACAACAGTGAAAGTGAAGGGTCAAAGTGATGTCGGCTTAAAATAGAATATACTCGTAGTTCATTTCCATGTCGCTGACTTTATTCAAATATGCTTCTCCCCCTGTAATATTTTATCTACCTTGGCAACACCAATTTAACCCCACCCGCCGATGAGCGAGCAAACAAAGATACAAAATTTCTACAGATTCCAGTGAAGGTGTTTGTACTTCAAAAAGGATTTTCCAATCGAACACCTTCCTTAAATCGACGGGACCGAAAGTTAGAATGAGATGGAGTGTCTATATTTCCTAAGAACCGGAAACGAAAAACTTCAATTCCACAATTGGGTTTAAGGGTGCTTACATATTTTTTTGTTCGCCTATTTCGGGATACACCGCAAATGCATGCAACCGACAGTAGCTTTGCCATAAATAGACTCTCGTACTCCGATAGGGAAATACGACGAAGGCTTGAAATCTCTACCACTTTCGGGTACATCACAAGAAACAGGAAAAAAGAAATACCACCCTGTTCGCATCCGGCAGGAGCTCTGTGTACACGTACTACTATTGGAATAGACACTTGCGACGTGAGCACTTAACCCGACCAATACTTAATCGAGAGTGGGAACGGGCCCGGGCACACAAATGCTGGGAGAGGTTGCCTGGTTTTGTGAACGTTTACTTGGTTGCATTTGCAGCGTTATGTAAAAACGTCCCCATTGGAGTGTGGGATGAACATTGAGGTGGGCCGATACCCACTTAAAAGTCGAGTTCAGATATTCTCTGTGCGTGCCTTAGCATCCATTTGCCGCTGGGATACGTAAATCAAGAATTTTCTCGACTTTATTAGAAACATACGTGTGGAATGGTGTTCCAGACACTTGTTCTGGTTGTTTACTTATTCAACTTTTATTACAAGCCTCTGGTTTCCAATTACGGGTTATATATTCATTCACTTTGTAGGGCAGATTGGTGTATGTATATCGTCATTTTCCCCCCGTATGGGTGGTGGTGGCGGATAAGCATTTGGGGGCATTCGATTCGGAAGGATGACTTCGATATTCGTTCGTTTTATCGAAATTCGTATTCACACACACCCGAGGCCTAAGGTTATGGCGGATGCATTTCACATCGAAAACGAAATCAGGAAATTTCGATCTAAATTCGGAGGGGGGTTCTTCGAATATTTAGATCTTAAAATGTTGATTTAAGGAAAATGTTTGTTGTGGGGGAGGGATACACAGTTGGGTTTGATTCCGGTTTTCTTTAGATATGGGTGTTTGGCTTTTTGTTAAGAGACTTGCGGAAGTTATGAGCGTTACTGATTGGGTTTGAGGAGATGTTTGAGGAAAGTAGTCAGAACCTGAAATACGGCTTTTAGGGGGAAGGGTCATACAAATAAATAATTATTGAGTTACCGTACCTTGGGGAAAGCATTTTATGATTGTGCCGATGGATTTACAGGTTCTTCGCCCTTCTGCAGTACCTACAAATCTTATTAATGACAATTACGTTAACAACTCTTCAAATGGCCATCCAATAGTGAAAAACGGGTAAAACACAGTAAACAGGGACGGTTTATGCAATCTTAAACTAAGACGGACGTTGTTTTGATGGGAGACTTCAGTGTTAAGATTGCCAATGACAAAGTAGAACCTTAACTTGTGATTCGAACACTTGTTCTCGGCGACCGTAATGGCAACGGTCGAAGGCTAATGGATTACTGCAGCACAAACTGCCTTAACATATGGAAAATCATTTATGAATAAAAGACATTTGGGTGTCAACTAATCAGCAATCCCAACCCAAAGTGACCATTTAGATATAAGAGCTATTTTCTCTTCTCAATATCCAAAATACCTAGACACAGAGCTGAGTTTGGTAAGAAAACATCTTACTTCGGTAAACCAGGTATGACACCGACATAGTGCACCAATGGGACTTGCTCGAAGATCAGAGGCAATCAACAGCATCATGCCAGCAGTGGGGTGCTGTAACCAAACCAGAAAGTTTTGGCAGAAGGTCTGAAAGAGGGCATTGCACATGATTAAAGTCAACATGGCAGCCACAGCGCAGAGGGTAAAAGCGAGCAGAAGTCCCAAGAAAGACGAAATTTATTCAACGACAGGAGGACCCTGTACACAGTCACCAAAAAGCTAATAGGTATTTAAAACTTGAGTCCCTCACATTCTGAATGGAGGTATGTCCCAAAATAAGGACAAGCTGTCCAAAAATAAAGATATGCTTCGATAATACCTGCAAGTTTTCTGCTCCCACCAATGGAGAAAGCCTGGGAAAACTAGAAACGGGAGAAAGGGAATAATTGTTAAGTTTCCAAAGCGATACAACAAAAAATGCTTAAGTTGTGCTAATAGTTCTCATGATCTACATATTTTAGAAGCTTACATGTGCATATATGAACGCATGTGATTGAACTAATAATAATATAGTCCTTCCATCATCTACCTTGAGCACATCATTACTCTTAATTAAAAACAAAATTACATTTTAAACGTTACGGGTCTTATTTTATTTTAGACCTTTTAAAAAAAATCCGAAGATCAGGTGAAGTCAAGCATCCTTCTCGATCTTTCAGGAGATTCGTTCGCGAAAGTTCATTAACAATTCTCATGGCCAGCTTCTTGTGGATGATGATAAAATTCTGCAGAGGTGGCGGCAGTATTGTAAAGATCTTTTGAATGAACAGTTTCCCCGGCTATACTTTCCAAGAGCCACCCCTAACTGTGAAGAAATACCCGACATCACAGTCGAAGAAGTTAGTGAGGCGGGCAAATACTCAAAAAAAACGAAAAGCGATTGGGCCAGACGAGATGCCCTCTGTGTTCTGAAATAAGATGGGAGAAGTTGCGTTCAGATCCGAATCAATTGAGGGAAAGTTGCCTTCTCCATGTATACAAAGGGAAGGGTGATACACGAAACTGTGATAACTACCGTTCGATCAAGTTGATGTCATACACCACGAAGATCGTTGAGCGGGTATTAGATGGCCGAAAAATAAAACGGCTATCTAATGATCAGTGTGGGCTTGTCTCGGGTAAATCAACCACAGATGCAATCCAAAGTATAAGGATCATAATAGAAAAACATCGTGATTCCTTAAAGGATTGGGAAATTATAATGGTTGACTTTGAAAAGGCATTCGACAGACAACCACGAGATCTGGTATGGGTGGCGCTAAGACATCGAGAGTTTCCAGAAACCTATGTACAGATGATCATGGACATGTACGAAGGAGCAAAGACAGGAGTAAGATGCGTTGGTGGAGTAACCGAAGAGTTCCCAATCAAAGTCGGGGTGCACCAGGGAAGCGTTTTAAGTGCGTTGCTCTTTATTACAGTTCTTGATTATCTGCTTGAAGGTAAAGTGATGGACCCCAAGATACATCTGTTTTTCTTTGCTGACGATGGAGCGATCATAAGTGAGGATCCTACATCCCTGCAATGAGTACTTGATGTGTGGGTGGACGTTCTGGAGGGAAATGGGTATTGCATTAGTTCATAAAAGACAGAGTACTTATGCTGCCCGTTCTCGGATCCACTCAGGCCTATTCCAGACATTTATTTGAATGGAACAGTGCTTCCCAAGTGCGAAAAGTTCAAATATCTGGGATCTATGGTATGATCAATAACAAAGCAACCTGTGATGACGACATCAATCATTGCGTAAGTGTAAGGTGGATAAAGTGGCGAGAAAATTGCGCTATCTTCTGTGACAGAAAAATGCCCCCTAAGTTGAAAGGAAGGCTCTACACCGCAGTTGTGCGTCCAGCGCACACATACGGTTCACAATGTTGGACGATGTACAAAACGTATGAGAGTAAATTAACGGCAGCTGAGATGAAGATGCTTCGCATGTCAGCAGGAGTGACAAAGCTTGATCGAATAAGTAGTTCGATGATCCGTGGAAGCTTTCACGTCAAGTAAGGCATCGTACAAAAGATAGAGCGCGACCGGCTCAGTTGGTATTGCCACGTTCAAAGAAGAGATCATTTGAACCCTGTTGATAAGGGAATATCAATGCACGTTCCAAAGGCATCGCGATGTAGGAAAGGCAGGCCTATAAACGCCTGGATCAGACAAATGCGACGACATTGGAATTTCATTGGCCTCAGTAACCGAGTGATCCAAAATCGGAGGGCCTGCCGATATTTTCTGAGGTCAAATAGGCGAACCCCACAGGCGGATCAGTAGAAATGCGATGAAGTGGGAGGGTTGTGATCCCTTATTTTCGGATCATAACCTCCCTGAAGATGGAAGAAGAAGATGGTTAATAATGTCATCAGGATAAGTATCAACCCGAAATTTAGAAACGTGAAACCATTTCTGATTGGGAAACACATTTAGAGTAGAAGAATCATCAGTACCGAAAATTTGAACTGCACTGTGGGGCTTTGCACGTTGGTTTGGTATTTTTGCGAACATTGATCCTTTCCGTATGACTGATGTAAATTGGAGCATCTGTTAGATTGACCTCTAGTGGCGATACGGAATTAGGAAGATTAGGTGTAAGCGTCGATTCAATGATAGATGTAGGAGTTAAGCTATAACTTTCGTCTATGGTGTTATTTAGATGAACGGTAGCAAAATCGATTGAACTTTTCGACGCCGAAATTGGATTGTTCGAAGATAACTCCGACTTAAGGACAGATATGTCTTTTTTAAGAACAAATACCGATTTATAAAGTTCATTGAAGCAGAGCACGAAATTGGATAAGTTTATGTGAGCACATGAACTGCACTTCCAGTACAAGTTTGGTTTTGACAGAAATGTAAAGACTTTATCACTGATATTTGCACCTTTCTTATGAAAAGTTCATCCAGAACCACAAACAACTGGGTTGTTGGATCGCTTTGTGCGATTGTTGCATTTAGCACAGATTACGGACATATCGATTATTTTAAAAGAAATAGGAATTATAAGAGATAGAATAGAAGCGTCTATACACTATGAATAGTCAGAGAACACTTGTCAAAATTTAGACGCGGATGGTGTAATCCGTATTTTCGGGAGATATTTTAAATTTATTCAGAATGGAAGCGTGCCAAAATTCTAGCTGCCTAACACTTAGCAAGAATCAGCTTCGCATCTTCACAGGCATGCTAACGAATCACTGTAGACTCAAGGACCACCTATGGAAATAGAAGGGAACGAACACAGCAGATTCTTCTCCCCGAAACACCAGCACTCCTTCTTATGGAACACGAAGCACTAATTCGAAAAAGAAGGGCATCTCCTCTAGGTGCCTATCTCCTATCAGAGACGAATCTATCTTCGCTGGATCCACTGCAGATATTTCGGTTCATCAAAGCAGAGGAAGTGCTCTAAATCGAGCATGTCATCGACTAGAGCCTTAGTTTGCGGTGCACAAAAGATCTACTGAAGGTCGCAGTGGACATGCACCTCACAAACCATACATTTACATCAGATACAGCTGACACAAGACACATAGCATGATTTGCTAACGAGCCCCGCAAAGTAATACCTAAAGGCAGTACCGCGGGGAGTGTGGTTGAGTGTGCATGGTATGAATTACTACGTTGGCGTATTCCTGGCATCGACTATTGAGGTTTGCGAATCGTGCGTGATAATAGCCCGGGTTACTAGTACATACCTCTAGATCACATATCCCTTAGCACAATAAAAAGAAGCACACGCTCATCGATAGCTCTGTAAGAAATAGCTATCTACTTACTTATGTCCTGTATCCCCTTGTGGGTCCTAGGGCCTCTACTACGCCTACGCGCCATCGTGTATGGTTTCTGGCAATGTGCCTGAGTTCTCCCCAACTTTTCTCCATCTGCCGTGCCTCCTTCTTGACGGTTCTGCGCCATGTTCTCCTCGGATCGCCAGGTCTGAGTTAGAGGGTTCCATAGCATGGTTCGCTACGGAACTGTCACCCTTTCGGAACGTGTGACCAATCCACTGCCACTTCCGCCGTTGTTGTGCCTATTGGTTCCTGACCCGTTCTCTCGTAAAGGTGTTCGTTAGAGATACGATTGGGCCAGAAAATCCTTAAGATATTGCGCAGGCACCTATTAACAAACATTTGCAGCTTTCTGGTGATAGTAGTGGTCACTCTCCCCGTGCTGCAACCATATATCAGCACGGATTCAACGTTGGAGCGGCATAGTCTTATTTTGGTGCTCAAACTGATTGCATTGCTTCGCCATATTATGGACAACATCCCGAACGCGGACTTTGCTTTGGCGATCCTGTCTACTCTCTCTACCGGTTGTCCAGCAATGCATATTTGAGCCGATGAGTTAGATCCAAGGCTGATAATTTGAGTTTTTGCCGTATTAATTTTCGGCCCGACGACACCTGCCTCCCTCTCCACATCTGCTGTCATTTGGTGGAGGTCCATAATTCTGTGCGAGAGTAAGCATACAACATCAGCGTAGTCAAGATGTTTCAGTTGAGATGTAAGAGTCCATCGAATTCCTCCGTTTCCCGTCGACAAAGCTGCATGGAGCACATCGCTAATCACCAATAGGAATAATATTGGTCAACTTGATTGTTGCGCTACTGGCCCAAGCCAAGTTTTGAGCAGTCAGTAGTTTCCCGATCAATCGCAATGCAGTGCAGCACGAAATATATATATATAAATAGCTATCTAGCAGGCATGGGAAGATGATGTTGACAACCAATTCCTTCTTCACCAGTAATCCATACAATCTATTTACAACTCTTGCGGTTACTATACCTACATCCACGAACACATCCGCGTCACCTAATGTAATTAGCAAGCACAAGAACCAATTTTCAAATACATTAACCTGACTGGGTTGGAATCGTTTTGATGAACAACTGGCTAGTTAGGTTTTAAAAAACACACACATTGTAGGCTTACATCGCTTATAGAAAGCCTTAATTCCATTCAGTTATGATTTGTTATTAGTCAAAAGCCGCGTGGTCATGGAAGTACTCATAACAAAAGTACACTTAAATTGTTGCCATTGGCTGCTTTTTTTTTAACACCTCGCATCATTTTTACACTCAAATGCAACTCATTTCTTATTGATAAACTCAATAAACAACAAGACGATTAAAAATAATAAAAAAAAAACTTTAATTCCCACAGTAAATCCGATAATAATTTCATTACATTTGCGCGCATTTACCTAATTAAGTTAACTCCGATTGTATGCCTTCGATAAATGGCAAATAAATCAATCGGCACATTAACTAAATGTCCCCTCTTAATTCTCAATGTAAATAAATAAATATATAAAAATAAAGAAAACAAATGGAAAAATTAACAGCAACGCAAATAGCGCTCGGAGCAGAAAAGTTCCCACGAGAGGTGTACATACGAGAACTACCCCCATCCCATCTAGTATTTACAACAATCCTCGGGTAACACCACTTGCCTTGATTTTACTCCACTCTCAGCTGCTGTTCGAACGTTCGAAAACATTCAATTCACTTTTCAATCAGCCGGGGTAAATTGGCAGTGGGTTTTGAGTTTTTTTTTTTTTTTTTTTTCATGTTCCGGCCAACAAAACAAACACAACTCATGCTTGTGTGTTCGGTGAAACACAAAAAAACGAATAAAAATTGAAAAACACAAAAAAACGTGGCAAAACCTTTTCAAAACATAAAATCCGCATTTTAAATGGTTCGGAAATAAAGTTCAGTCCCTTAACCACTCGACTGAGGATAATTCCCACCAACTGAACACTACAGTGAACTGGTGGTTGTTGGTAGTGGTGGTGTTGCTCTGGAGGGTTGGCGGTGGGTATGACGGTAAGAGTTGGCAGTACTGAGCCATTACAAGCCGCATTTAGTGAACGTGAGTACCGAAAACAAGAAATAGCACAACATTACGAGTGATATAGTTACGAGTGCTTTATGCTTCTACGTTCGCCCACTGTGTTCGTCCCATCGTCTCTGCCATCTGTGAGCGTCAGTTGCACTTCATCCCAGTACAACGATTACTTTTGTTCGACATCATTGAGTCTAAAAATGGATCCTGTACAAGCTACACATTTGAATACAACACTACACGCGCTAAACTGGGAAGAGCAATAGCAACAGAGCAAAAAAAAAGAATCTTTATTTCTCACATCCTGTCCATGGAACAGTGATTCCAATTTTTGTTTCTAAGGATTCGCGCAATATTGTGTTCTGGTCGACAGAACGAGTCATCCATGTGCGAGCTAATTAATCGTTGAATATGGATGCCATTTACGCGTAAGTTAGGTTTTTGCAGCAGAAAGGAACATGAGGAATGTCGTGCGACATCGGAGCAAGATGCTTGGGATCTCTGTGCAAATATGCATATGTACATACCTATGTATCTCAAAACTACATTTTCGGCCTATAGGGGCTAAACAATTTCAATTTCAATTCAATTTTAATTTTTTTTTTTTCCAAACCTAGAACTACAATACATAATTCACAATATACTTCATAAAAGCGGAATAAAATAATAGTGTACATTCAGTAAACTTGATTGTTTAGTGTGGAATGACGCCTGGTAATGAATTTACAAATAAATTAAAATCTCATGTGGGGTGATAAATCAGTTTTACAATATTAAAATTAAATTTCAGATAGAATATTATATAAAAAAAGAGAATTAGTATAAAAAAAAATAGAAATAGTATAAAAAAATAGAATTAAAGGAAATAGAATTTATGGAAAAGCAAATTCAAAGATATAAATACAATCAAAATACAAGATAATTAGAGCTTGAAATAATAATTTGTGCTAACGATTAAGACATACTTCTCAAAAAGGATTCAATACTCGCATAATTAATATTAAATAGCAATTTTTTAACTTTATTTGTAAAAGAATGAAAATTAAAAATAGTTCGGACAGAGGGTGGTAGCTTATTGAAAATTGTAGGGGCTGTAGTGGTGTAGAAATGCGAAAAATGGGTTTTGTAAGCGACTGGTACGTTGGCAAGATGCATATTATTTATACGTAGATTGTGAAGTTGTGAGTTTCTGCTAGGAATATTACCGCTTTGTTTAAAAAACTCTCTTAGAACTTTAAAAACGTAAAGGTGTCTTAATGGTAAGATATGCAGGTCTCTAAATAGAGGCAGACTCTGACTAAAGCGATTTTTATTAATAATTATCCGAATTAAATGTTTTTTTCCTATTAACAAAGGTTCAAAAGAGTTAGCATACGAACCACGCCAACTAGTAATTCCATATTGCAGTTTGGAATGAGCAAGACCGTAATAAATTGTTTTTAAGACTTTTTTCGAGCAATATTGTTTAATTAAATACATTTTTCGCGTGACCAATAACATATGAGTTTTAATGGATTGGATATGATCTTTCCAATTTAAGTTGCTATCTATTAATACTCCTAGATATTTGTAATGAAGCACTGATTCAATTTTAAAACAATTAATGGAACAATTAAAACTTGGTATAAAGTTACTTTTACCGCAAAAATGCACAGGTAAGCAAAATTTTGTACAATCATGTGCGTGAAAACAAAGATTAAAATCATGTAAGATGTTCCCAGATAATTGGAAAGACATAAGTTTAGTTTTTTCACTAATGATTAACTTGTGCGCAGTAAACCAGCACCTCAATGTTTCTAGGTCTTCCGAAATCTTTGCAATACACTCATATCCTGTATGAGATTGATAACAAAAAGCTATGTCATCTGCAAAAGCAGTGGACGTTCCATTTAGATTTAGTTCAAAAATAGAGTTTATGTATGTTAAAAACAACAGAGGATCGAGAACCGAACCCTGGGATACGCCGTTTTTTTAAGAATAAGGAGTTACTGAAAATATCTTTTATTTTAACTTTCTGTTCTCTGCACTTTAAGTAAGATGTGAACCATTTATGCATTACTCCTCTGAAACCAGCATTATATAGTTTTTTTAGTAGCAAATCATGATCAACCATGTCAAAAGCTTTTGTCATATCGACAAAGAGAGCTATTGTAGATTTGCTGTGATTAACGCTCTCGTACAGCTGACTAAAAACCCTAAGAATAGCATCCTCAGTTGACAGTCCCTTTCTAAATCCGAACTGGTTACTACTAAAAAAGTTGTTTTTATTTAAAAATGATATAATCCGTGACTTAAGGAGTTTTTCAAAAATCTTAGAGAAGGTTGGTAGCAAGGAAATAGGTCTATAATTGGATACATTTTTCCTGTTACCTTTTTTGAAAAGTGGTATAATTTCAGAGCATTTAAGCTGCTGAGGAAAACAACCGCTCTTAACACTAAAATTAAACAGGTAAGTTAACACGTCAGACAACAGATTTTTTTCAATAGCACGCTTGAGATACCATCACTTGTACAAGAATTTTTGTTTTTTAATGACAATATAGCTCTATAGGTTTCACCCGAAGAAAGCGACTAAAAAACAAAACTATTTGATTGCATATTTACTGGGGATGTGAACGAGGAAATGGAGCAATTGCAGCCTACAGAAGCTTCAACTGATGGCTTTAGTTTTTCCGAAATTTCGGTGAAGTATTCGTTAAATTTATTTGAAATGCTGCTAGAGTCAGTAAAACTCACACCTTCAATTTCTAGACTATCAATTTCTGTAAACTCTTTACTTTTATCCAGAATGCTATCAACCACTTTCCATTCTTCTTTTACATTTCCTTTTGCTCGTTCAAATGAATCTAAATAAAACTTATTGCGTGCTTCTTCAATGTTTTTGCGAACGGTTTTACACAGATCATCATAATATTTTTTAAGTCTTGTGTTTTGTGGGTGTTTTCTACATTTCAGTGAAAATTTATTTTCCTTTTTAATCTGCTGCAAAAGATTATGCGTCATCCGCGGCCGTAAGTATTTTTTATTGCTCGAGTTGAATTGTGACACGGTGGTACAATTTTTAATATGCTTTTGTAAAGTCTCGAGAAAGAGATCGAAGGCAATTGATGGATCAGTTTCTGAATAAACCTGTTCCCAAAACTCATATTTTAAGCATTCATTTAATAAATTGTAATCCGTACAGTATTTATCTTTTACAGATGGCTTGTATAGTAATGAATTAGAATTGGAACACATACTGAGTGCAACCATACAATGATCTGTTAATTTTAAATCATACACAACACCACTAAACAGAATTGCGAGTCTGTATTTTGAATCTATGGATCGGTAAAACGTCAAATGTGTGTCGCTTAAATGTACGAACCGCGTTAAACTTCAGACGTATGTCGCAGGTTACTGCATTAAGCTCAGTAAATCCTGCTCAGTAGGTCCTACGAAACTATATGGTCTCTGGGGAAAGACTGAAGCTAAAGAGTAATCAACTTAGTTCCAGCGGTGGTGTGAGCAAATACTTAGTAAACGGTGACGAAGAATGCCAGGCTGAGGATAAAATCAGTCGCGGACTAGCCTCACTGGTGCTTTGGCAGGGCCTGTGAGATAAGTATCGCCATAATCGGCTATGCTATGGTTGACGTCTTCCCTATCGGCTTACTCGAGGCCAGTCCTAAAACGACCGACACAACTGAGAAGCCATTATAAACGACATAATGACGACGTAATCTCAGCTCTATAGGATGAACATCGAGGCTGGTGTTCGGATGCTCAGCTCCAACCTTTTAACAGACTCGGACCCTAAGTACGATTGCCTCAGAGGCGCCGACCCTTCTCTGTCGCCATGGTGTTCCTCATCAACGGCATTATCGATCAGGGCTCCGAAGACGCAAGATCAAAGCATCCGTATTATAAAGAAAATTATATCATCCGACATTCTCACCTACTGCTTTAAGAACGAAACAGCACCACCACCAACCTTTATGGATGGTGGTCAGCATCACACTGGAGCCCGACTCATAGCGTGTAGCAACTAGGTCTCAACTGGCTTTCTCAAGTCTGCGGTCCCTGGAATGGTGCAAATATAGAGGTCGTCCATAAGGACAAAACAGCAGTCCGCACTAAGGCCACAGTTCAGATCCCCCAGGTCCCATCGATATGAAGGACGATATATTTCCCTAACGATCTAGAATCAGGACTTTCCGACAAACAGTTGGAGAGTTTTAGAAGCTGATGAGCCAAGCATCTCTACTGCGCCGTCCATCACTAGAATAACTTTTCTCTCAAAGTAACCAAGAGCATCCTCATCCGATTTTGACAAAGTCCATGCCTCTGCGCCATACAGCAGGACTGAGGTGATTTGTATCTTACCTTAGTAGTTCGAGATAGAGGTTTGTTACTCAATTACCTTCTAAGCCCATAAAAACAGCGGTTGGCGAGAGTAATTCTTCGTTTGACCTCCCCTCTGGTGTCGTTTGCGGAGCTCACCACAGAGCCTAGGTAGACAAAGTTATTAATTACCTCAAAGTTATATCTGTCTATTGTGACGTTCTGTCCAATACGCCCATGTTGGATGTCCTTTTTGTAACAGCATATATTTGGTTTTGCTTTCATTGACCGCTAAACCCATCTTCGCTGCCTCGAGAGTAATTCTTCGTTTGACCTCCCCACTGGTGTCGGTTGCGGAGCTCACCGTAGAGTCTAGGTAGACAAAGTCATTAATTACCTCAAAGTTATATCTGTCTATTGTGGCGTTCTGTCCAATACGCCCATGTTAGATGTCGTTTTTGTAGACCGCGTATATTTTCTTTTGGTTTCATTGACCGCTAAACCCATCTTCGCTGCCTCGACATGAAAACTCGCAAACGCCCCACTGACTTCTTCCGACTATGTCAATGATGCCGAGACTAGACATGGCTCTGTATAACTCATCTCTATACACGCTATCATAGGCAGCTTTGAAGTCGATGAAAAGGTGGGGCGTATCGATTTTATATTCATGTGTGTTTTCCAAGATTTGCCGTAGTGTGAATGTTTGGTCAATGGTGAACTTTCCGGACTTGAAGCCGCACCTATCAGATTGTTGACGATCGGTTTTAGACGTTCACATAATACGACAGACAGAATCTTACATGCGATGTTGAGAAGACTTATACCTCTGTAGCTGGAGCAGTTCAGACTATACAATGACATGGATTTAGCCAGAAAACTTCACATACAGCGACGAAGATGGCTGGGCCATGTAGAGCGGATGGAGCTCAACATTTCAGCCCAGAAAGTTTTCGAATCCATCCCGGATGGACGGCGTAACAGAGGACAACGTCGCGGTAGGTGGCGCAAACAAGTGGTGGTTGGGTTCCGAACCAACTTGGCGTGCGCAACTGGATCATAACCGGGCTGGCTGGAGATGCTTTTTGGTTGAGGCCCAGGTTTACCCCGGACTGTAGCTCCGCCGAAGTAAGTAGGTAAGAAAGTAAATTGGCGCGGTGCAGATGGTTTAATTTCTTCAGGATCGAGCAAATGATGGTTCCATTTATCCATTTCCATTTACTAAATGTTTGGGTCAGAGCTGCACGAATTTCGGAGACTAGCAAAGTAATGAAACAGTTTGGACAAACGTTAAGGGTCGCCAGTTGGAATGTTGGAAGTACGATCGTATGACCGGTCGAGGTTACGGGCTGGAAGTGATGATGCATTGAAGGCGGGTGAATACCGTGTGTCCAAGAAACGAAATGACGAAACCAGAAATCGGGCGCATTTCTTGGACGTTAGGACTAAAATCTACAAAATGTTTTACTACGCAACAGAATAGAGTAAAAACGGAATCGGTATCATCCTTGCGGCAGAGCTACTTAGTAACGTCTTGATTATTTCGAAGTCAGCGATCGTTTGATATCTTTCAAACTGGTGATACAAGGAGAGGTGTGGTATTGTCAATGCATATGCGCCTCAAATTGGGTACGATCAGAAAGATAAAGATGCATTTTGGCTAGATTTTCACAATCCCCTTAAGAACATCCCAAAGAAAGAGTTTCTGTTTGTTGGAGGAGATTTGAATAGACATGTCGGGAAGTTAAACGAAGACTATGAAGACTGTCATGGAGGACTAGGATACGGCACCAGGAACCTTCCTGGTGAAGACATCCTAAGCATGTGCAAATCGTACGGTCTTATAGTGTTAAATACCATGTTCATCAAACAAAGCCGACACCTGATCACGTACAGCAGTGGTGGAGGTGAAACCCAGATTGACTACCATTTGGTAGCCAGTTTCCTGAAGCCTCGGGTAAAAGATTGCAAAGTGATCCTGAGAGAGGCAATCGCTTGGCAACACCGTCTCCTGCTAACAGAAATTTTTATGAAAACACCGAAGAAAAGCAAACAAACAAGGGTCTCTGAGAAAATCAAATCATACAATCTGGACAAAGAAAAAGGCGAGGCTTTTGTTTTCGTAATGATAAATTACCCCTCTCACACCATCAACGGAGCTGAGGATGAAGAGTGCAGAGCACAAAATATGTGGGATTCCCTACAGCGAACTTGCTTAAAGAAGGCCAAATCACTGCTAGGAGCTTCAAAAGGCCACCATCAACACGCCAAAGAAACATGGTGGTGGAGTGATGAAGCTAAGAAAGTGATAAATGAGAAGAAAGCGGCTTTCAAAGCTTGGTCAAAGTGTCCTTCAAATAATAGTGACGAAAAAGCTCGCCGCGAAATAGAATACAAATGTTGCAAGAAGAAAGCGAAGAAGAAGAGCGCCCAGCTTCAAGCAGAGAGTACGGAGGGCCCGTATCGGGGGCTGCAGAAAATGTCTTCCCCGGTGGCTGATGCAAACCAGGCTATTCAGGAGCTGCGAAGACACAATATGAACAAGAGCGCAACCATCTTCAAAATAGCCGCCCAAAAGAAGGAGGAATGCTCAAGAGATTCGTTCGCAAAAGTTCATTAACAATGCTCATGGCCACCTTCTTGTGGATGACGACACAATTCTGCAGATGTGGTGGCAGTATTGTGAAGAACTTTTAAATGAACGGTTTCTCAGGCTATACTTCCAAGAGCCACCCCTAACTGTGAAAAATACCCGTCGATACGGTTGAAGAAGTTAGTGAGGCGGTCAAATACTCAAAAAAAAAAAAATAAAAAGAAACGAAAATCGGTTGGGCCTGATGTCCTCTGAGTTCTGGAAAAAATTGGAGACATCGGTCATAGGTGACCCAATACCGAATGAATTTAGGGAAGGGAAGGCTACCTTCTCCTGTGTACAAAGGGAAGGGTGATACGTGAAAATGAGATATGTACCGTTCGATCAAGCTGATGTCACACACCATGAAGATTGTTGAAAGGACGTTAAGTGGCCGACTGCGAAAAATAATACGGCATCTGATGATCAGTGGGCGCCGTGGCGGATCACTACGCATGAGGTTCCAAGTTCGAATCCCAGAAAGTACCAAAAAGATTTTTCACGGTCCCACCTCTCGCGAGCGTCTGACAAATATCCGAGAGTAATGTTGTCACGAAAAGGCTTCTCAAATCGCCGTTCGGATTCGGCATTAAACTGTAGGTCCCTTCCATTCGTGTGAAAAATATAACGCACACAACATGAGTGGTTGCGAGAAGCTAGGCCCTGGCACTTTAAAGAGCTGTTGCGCCAAATATTTGTATTTGTATCTGATTATCAGGACGGGTTTGTCGCGGGTAAATCAACCACAGATACAATCCAAAGTGTTGTATAAGGATCATCATAGAAAAAAAAATTTGATTGCTTAAAGGATTTGCATGACTTTGAAAAGGCATTCGACAGACAACCACGAGATCTGATATGTGTGGGGCTACGACATCGAGGGGTTCCAGAAACCAGTGTTCGGAGGATCATGGACATGTTCGAAAAGACAAAGGCAAGAGTAAGATGCCTCACTGGAGTAACCGAAAAGTTCTAGATCAATGTCGGGGTACACCCGGGAAGCGTATTGCAGTCCTTGACTATCTGCTTGAAGGTAAAGTGACGGGCCCCAACGTACATCAGAAGAAATCATTCGAATTCCTTTTAAAAAGGCAATATCAACGAACGACAGACATCGTGAAAGAAAGGGGGGCGTACAAACACCTGGATCACACAAATGCAGCGACACTAGCATATGCTTTGCCTCAGTAACTGAGTGATCCAAAATCAGCAGTGAAGTGGGAGGGTTATGATCCCTTGTTTTCAGATCCTTACCTTACCGAAATAGAAAGAAGAAGAAGACTTCGTCTGACCAAATTTAATCCTTCTGTGCAACGTCACTTTGTACGCCTCTTATTTTGCCGCATGTGCTCGCCAGGATTTTTTTTATTGTCGGGATAGGAAACGTTCGACTGGTGCACTCAGACGCAACTAGTCCATTGTACTATCAGAGAGCAAACCCCGATTTACCCATTTAATTGGAAATTCCTCGTCTTTCTAAGAAAGTCAAGCAAGCACTTTTGTGATGATAAGCTTACAGTACCAGCACTCACCACATCCGCACCGAGGATCTGACACCTGATACGAGCAAAGGCCGGACACTCACAGAGATAATGTTCCGCGGTACTGCCGCTCTCTCCACAAGCGTCGCAGATTGTAGTGTCACTCTAGCCCAGCACGTTTAGGTGCTTGGCGAAAGCAAATTGGCCTATCCAGACGCCAATAAGTTGTCTACAGTATTTTCTACTGAGAGACAGCAAGAATGCCGCTGATTTCTTACAGACGTCCTGGAGCATACGTTTAGTCAACCTGCATCCTGGAGAGTCATGCCACACTCAATGAACCAATTGTCAATGGAACCCCTAACCGAGGACGCATGTAGACTCAACGTGGGTTCGGGACCTGAGAAAGCCTCCTCTGAGCCTTGTCTAGCAATCTTATCGGAGACCCAGATAAGAGACAGAGAATTCAGCTTTGCGACCGATTTCAAAGAGTTTTTGATCTCCAGACTATTTTGGAAGTGGTTAAAGGATTAAGCAACTCTTTAAGCGCAGCCTGACTATCACTATAGACACAAATGCGTATACTGCGACCCTTCTACCTTTTCACAACATAGTTCATGGCCATAAGGATTGCATAAGTTTTCGCTTGGAAAACAGACGCATATTTGCCTAACGAGAAAAGAAGTCTACTGTCCACGAAGACACTAGCACCAGACCCTTGACTGGTTTTGGAACCGTCCCCGAAAATACGACTGCACTCCATTCCTGGCTCAGACTCTGGCCGAAGCCAGTCCTAAACACAAGGAAAGTCGACTCTGGATTTGCGCATCAGCTGAAGTTCAATTGTCATTGCGTCAGACGGCATATGCATAAGACCGGAGTCGTTAGATAAGTGTCGCGCAAGTTCATTAAAATTCCAGTGTGGAGTATATCAAACACCGCCCGCCTGTGACGATGGATGGATTTGATAGTGCAACCCATGATATAAGTATTGAGGGAAGGTAAGTTCAGCAAAGCGTCTAGAGCAGAGTCGGGCGTACTCGGAAAAGCTCCCGTGCAGCCGAGACAAACCTTTTTTTTGGAGTTTGGCGCAAAAGGCAACCACATATTTACGTGAGGGTCCCTTCCACCAAACAACTGACGCATATGCGAGGAATGGTCTTATCATAACCGTGTAGATTCAAAGAAACTTATTCGGTGACAAGCCCCATGTCTTGCCAAGAGCACCCTTACACTGCCAGAAAACTGAGAACGCCTTGGATGTTTTCGACTCGACGTGTATAGACCAATGAAGTTTCGTAACAAAAATCACTCCCAGATATTTGGCTTCATTGGAATTGCGGATAGTACCGCCTTTTAGCACTGGCTGAGTCAGACCGGTCAGAATCCTCATTCTCGTAAAGAAAACAACCTTCGTTTTAAGAGGAGCCCACTCCTAGTGCATCATTCACCGCTCATGTTCAGCGCCGCCTGCCCGCTAGCGCAGACCGTCACCAGACATTGCCCGACTGAAAGTTCAGCAACATCGTCCGCATATGCCTGAGCGTAGATGTTAGAACTAATGTGTTCAACAAAGAGCCGACCATCATGCACCATAACAATGGAGACAGAACGCCACCTTGCGGACAACGCCTGTTTACCCCGGTCATAACATATCGGCCACAATCCACATCCACTACGAAAGTTTTATTCATTGCTTTGATCCACAACACTAATGTTTCATTTACCCCGTGTTGTCTGGCCGAGTCGCACATGCAGTCAAAAGTCGCATTGTCAAAGGCACCCTCAATGTCGATGAAGACACCCATCGCGTATTCTTTCCGACCAAGTGCGCATTCAGTTCTGGCGACTAAATTCTGAAGTGCTCTCTCACAGGATTTCCCACGCTGATAAGCATGCTTTATGTCCGATAGTGGATGCATCTTCAAAGCAACTTTGCGCACGTGGAATTCTACCAGTCACTCCATACTTTTCAGTAAGAAGGAGGTCAAACTTATACGTCTAAAACTCTTAGGGAGCGAATAGTGCTCCTTACGGATTCTCAGTATGAGAGCTATTCTGACTTTCCCCCAAGGTGTAGGAATATATGCCAGCGCCAAGCCAGCGGTGAAAATTCTTTTCAGAGTTGACAGCAGCTGATCTATACCCTGTTGCAGCATAGCTGGATATATTTCATCAGTACCAGGCGATTTGAAACCATAAAAACACAACAACAGCATACTTGATGGCCTCAACTGTTGCCACGGCTGATGCAGTATACCAGCTGTGCCGAGTTTTCTGACTTAGATTAAGCTCACCCTGGGTAATCGGACCAGGCTCCGACCTAGTGGTTATCTGATTGCCAGGGAAGTGAGTCTCTCGGCTTGCCCCTTAACCAATCTGCTGGTTTCACCGAGTGTCTCGATCTTTTCACAAAAATTTCAATAAGAAGCACTTTTTGACAACCGAATTAGCTTCTTATAGTCTTTTTGCTTCGATCTAAAAAGTTCGCAGACCAGACCCAGACCCTCTAAATTTGTCTTGAGTGACCTATTTAAAAGTTTTCTGGATTCTTTCCTAAGTCGCTGCAGTTCTGCGGTCCACCAGAGAGCCGGCGTTCTGCAGGAGTTTTTTATCATTGGGCACGTCAGTTCAAAACAGCTGGTAAGGACGTTAGTCAGGTTTTGAACAGCATCCTCAACCTTTCGTTTCGTTCTGAGCTTAGTTGGAGATTTGACAGAATTGTCTAGGTCTTCCCTAAATCGCACCCAGTTGGTTTTCCTCGGATTCCTTCTCTCCTGCAAAGCTGTAGCCTCGCATTCGATTTGTAAAACGATGTATGTATCTATGGTCTGATAAGGGCACCTCCGGCTGTACCCTCCAGTTAGTAATTGCCTTGAAATACCTATTAGATAGAGCCAAGGCAATTACCTCCTGCCTCCTTGCCGTAACAAAGTTGCCTGGGAGCCAACTTTCGTTAATTTCCATGCCAGACGATAGTATAAAGTCTAGGAGATGGTTTCCTCGTATGTTACATTTGTTGCTGCCCCAGACTATATTCTGAACACTAGCGTTGCAAACACATGACTAGTCCCATCTCCCGAGTGTCACAGTACTTTATGGGATCGGCAACCGTCTTCGGTGGTGGAGGCGTTACCGAATCATAAGGGAAGTAAGCCCACGCAATTTCCGTTCGTTTCGCAGCTTACAGTAACCAAGTCATGTCTACAGAATTGTCCAAGCTTGGTTACTGGAAGGAAATTCAAAGTTACCTCCATTTTATTTAGCAGACCAAATTAATACATTTTCGCGAAAACACAAAATGTACGAACGAAAAGGACTGGCCGTGCCCATATATACAAATTAATAATAAAATGTTCCATGGCAACTCTCATCGTGTCCCCTCATATAGAACAAATTCTTTTGAGGATAGAACACTACCTCTCGGGCTATATCGCTTGGTCAATGTCAAGTTAGATGAGCTATTTGCTCGGATGTGATTTAATTTTTGCATGAACTTACCTCCCCTTCAGCTTCAGCACAGAGTTTCATTTCATTGTCCATATTTTCAATTTTGTTTTCCTGTTTATCCCTCCAACAGGATGTACAGAAACAAGAAGAAAAATTGTAGTAGCTGTACAGCAAAGCGAAGCGTTTAACTTCTTGGCACTTCAGTCGTTGCACGTAACCACCATTCATTCTCAGCAACGTACTGTAGTCCCGGAAGTTCTTCTGTTCTTGATTTGGCTCCCTTGCACCCACACCCCAAACACATGTTGTTAACAATTTCATATCGCAGGCAATTTTCCGATGCGTTCTTTACATTTTTTTTTTTCACTGGTCCTTCCTGGGCGCTGTAACATGTTTCCCTATTAGAGCCGAGCCGAGTATGCTCCAGGCCAGTGGAATCTGCATTGGGCTGTTCAATGAGTTGTGAGATAAAAAAAAGAAGAAACGGGGTAAAGGCTTTTTTTTTCGTTCCACCCCACCCATCGGATCAGGATCGGAGTTGAAAGCACATAAAATGTGCCACAGTGATAAATTTTGCAGGGCGGCGCACTTGTTGTCAACAGTAAAACTGCCGATTATTGCAGATATCGTGTAACATGGCAATGAATTTTAATTAATTAATTTCCAGATGTGTGTGTCTGTGCATATTAAGGACGAAGGACATGACAATGCATTGCCCTGCGCTAAGGAAAAGTGGGCGGCATTAATGCCATCCGCTTTCGGGCTGTATGCAGTACGGCCATGTGCTGATGGATTTAATAATTGATTAACGGAAATTAAATGGGAGCTACACTTCAGATGTGATTGGCAATTTTCGGAAGAGCAGAAAGTTAATTTGTCCTGCGTTCGGTGTGCGATGTACGAGTATCCTGTGTTCAGTGCATGTGTATGAGATTAATGTTGTACGGGCAACTTTATTCCGGAATTGCATTTTGCTGACTGAGGATCAAATAATGACAAAAGATTGATCCATGTACCTGAGTATGATTATTAAGGATTCGAAAAAAAAGAAATTTTTGTTCGTTCATTTGTTTCGTGGGCTTTTGCCTTGACGAAGAAACTTTAATGTGAGGAAGTCTCTTTCAATTTTTTCAATAATGAGGTTCTAGCATACAATTTTCTGTTTTTCTTTACTTTAGAGAAAGAGAGCGTGAACGACGACGACAAACATTGCTTCAGGCTAATTAATTCAGAGCTGTAGAGTTGAAAATGTTCACTGCGATTTCTGTGGATCCATTGTGTTCCCCGATGTGGGATGCATGAGAAAAGGAAGAGATTTCATGTGAAGTTCGTTCTGGTTAATTTCTGGTAGCATACAGAGTTCGAAATGAATTTTACATTAGTTTTCGGTAGCTGTTTTTACTGTTCGCTCAAGTTGTTGAAAAAATATTTTCCGGAACCTTCTTAGTTCTGCTGACGCTTGGACATTTACATAGCGTGTGGACTGTGCCCTTTTCTGCATCCGTATTGCCATAGACTCTGCAAATATTCATTGGACTCAAATACATTGTTTTAGGTGGATTGAGGCCTTTTGTGATTCTATGAAGAAGTACTAAGTGCGAAGTGCTAAATGGGCTTATTTTCAGGAGCTTCACAAGCCCGAGAATAAAGAATAAAAGTCTCACTCCTCGTACCAGAGCCTGCAAAGACATAAATGGCGTATGTCGTGTGTCCCTCTACCTTTGTCAAAGGATTCCTGCCTTCATTGCCGTTCGATTGGCACAGTCACTCTTGGTTGTGGCTAGCTGGTATTCTGTTGGCTTTGTTATCCTTCTATGTTTCTTTTGCTAGTACGTCAATCGACACCATGGAGACCACAAGACACGCCGCATCGTACGATGCTGTGTGCAAGGCGTAGATTTCTCTCAGTGGATTGGATTGATTCTGTCACTCTTGTCAGGAGGAATCTTCCTCAATTTGTTGGCCAATATTAAGCATTATATATGCTAAAGCAGTTGGTGGAAGGCCGGCATTGCATCTATGATGATGGTTTATAAACTACAGCACGCCGTCGACTGTCTCCATTAATCTCCTGCCGCTGACCAGAATCACTTCTGTTTTTTGTTGAACTAGTTGCAGTCCCACACGGGGTAATCATACCTGCACGATCCCGGTGGCTTTATCACCATCGTGCTCTATCTCTTTCAGGTGTTTTGCTACTACTACCAATACTATGTGATCAGCAAAGTCAACTATTTTAGAGGACCTTGGAACCTTGAAAACTTGGAAATGTACGCCGTGTTATATTATATTCCACCGCCTGAAATGTTGTACCGCTTTATTCCATCCCCTGTTTCGTAGTACAGAATCGTATTTTTTAAATAGTCCACCAATATTTTCTGTACACATTGTGTCACTCTGTTGGTTGTGAATGCTTTCAAGATAAATACCCATTTTACTTCATTGAAAATATTACTTATATATAGAGTAATAATTATGCAGTACACACTTCCCCACCATGGAACCATGCTTACCACTTCTTCAATAGCGTCGATCGTCGACCGACCTTTTCGAAAACCACATTGATGCTCTGCAGCCCCACCTGCATTCACGATTGCTGTTCTGAACCTGTTAAATATGGAGCAGTATCTACACGTCTGTGTTTCCTTGTCTACGAGTGTGCTTCCTCAGGCAGGATTACTTCGGCTATTCTTAACTGTGACCTATTTAGTTTGAGTATTTCTCTGGTTTTCTTCCTATTCAACGTTGGCCGTAAGGCTTTTGGTTCTCTATATTCTTCTTTATTTGAATGTCTTTGGACAGCCAATTTGTTTACACGGACGAAAGTGATCGCCTTAGCCGTATTTTACTGCGGTTTGAGGTTTATGACAGTTCATCCTAGCACCTTGAGTGCGGCCTTACTATCGATATAAATAGCGACATTTGTAACAAGTACTTATGTTAACTCCAGTAAATATTTTCACAGCTTTAGAGAGAGTTAAAAACACTGCTTGGAACAGAATACATGTATCCGGTAGTCTTATAGACATTTTTAGTTTCTTACAGTATATACTACAACCCATTCCATTTAGAGTTTAAAACCATTCATATTACTCGTAGTACTACACGCATCAATTTTTTTTTTTTTGCATCACTTTCCCAAGCCTGCCAATCGGGGGACGTTATTGCATATGGCGTATCAAAATCCGGTAGAAGGAGGATTTCTCACTTACTTACTTACAGTTCGGGGTGAACCTGGGCTTCAACCAACAAGCCTCTCCATTTAGCTCGGTCTTTAGCTCATTGCCTCCAGTTGCGTACTCCAAGTTGGTCGAGGTCCCCTTGAACTTGTGCGCGCCACCTATGCCTCTACTGCGTCGTCCATCGGCGTTAGATTCGAAGACTCTGCGGGCCAGAGCGTTGGTGTCCATTCGCTCTACATGTCCTAGCCATCCCAGGCGTCCAATATGCAGGTTTTTGACTAGGTCGATGTCGCTGTACAGCTCGTATAGTTCGTGATTGAATCTTCTCCTCCAAAACCCGTCAACGCAAACGGGACCGAAAATCTTACGAAGAATTTTTCTCTCGAAGCGACCAAGGATATCTTCATCCTCTTTTAATAAAGTCCATGTTTCAGCGCCGTAAAGCAGGACTGGGATGATCAAGGTCTTATATAGAGTCTCCTTAGTTGTTCGAGATAGGGCTTTACTACTGTATTGCCTTATAAGCTCAAAAAAGCAGCGATTGGCAAGAGTTATTTTTCGCTTGATTTCTGTGCTGATCTTGTTTTTCGAGTTTATAGCAGAGCCAAGGTAGACAAAGTCCCTTACTAATTCGAAATTATAGCTGCCCACTGTGACGTTCTTTCCAATTCGTCGGTGTTGGTTTTGCGTTCTTGTTCTTCTTCTTCTTCTTCCTTTTTATCAGCGAGGTTATGATTCGAAAACAAGGGTTCAAACCCTCCCACTTTACCGCATTTCTACTGATCCGCCTGTGGGGTTTTGCCTTTTTGTTGACACTGCTTGTATACGCTGACGTATACTTGGGTTTGCCGTCGTTTATCGCTAAGCCCACTTTGGCCGCTTCCGCCTCAATGCTTGCAAACGCACCGGTGACAGCCAGCAGAGTTCTTCTAATAATGTCAATATCGTCAGCGTATACAAGCAGTTGTACAGACTTGTAATAGATTGTGCCTCCGGTGTTGGCTTGTGAGTTCCGCACAATCCTACTTACTTACTTAGGTGGCGCTACAGTTCGGGGTGAACCTGGGCCTCAACCAACAAGCCTCTCCATTTAGCTCGGTCTTTAGCTAATTGCCTCCAGTTGAGCACTCCAAGTTGGTCGAGGTCCCCTTGAACTTGTGCGCGCCACCTACGGCGATAATTCCCTCTACTGCGTCGTCCCTCGGGGTTAGATTCGAAGACTCTGCGGGCCGGAGCGTTGGTGTCCATTCGCTCTACATGTCCTAGCCATCTCAGACGTCCAATACGCAGTTTTTTGACTAGGTCGATGTCGCTGTACAGCTCGTATAGTTCGTGATTGAATCTTCTCCTCCAAAACCCGTCAACGCAAACGGGACCGAAAATCTTACGAAGAATTTTTCTCTCGAAGCGAGCAAGGATATCTTCATCCTCTTTTAATAAAGTCCATGTTTCAGCGCCGTAAAGCAGGACTGGGATGATCAAGGTCTTATATAGAGTCTCCTTAGTTGTTCGAGAGAGGGCTTTACTGTTGAATTGCCTTATAAGCCCAAAAAAACAGCGATTGGCAAGAGTTATTCTTCGGTTGATTTCTGCGCTGATTTTGTTTGCTGAATTTATAGCAGAGCCAAGGTAGACAAAGTTCCTTACTAATTCGAAATTATAGCTGCCCACTGTGACGTTTTGTCCAATTCGTCGATGTTGGTTTTCCCTTCTAGTTGACAGCATATACTTGGTTTTGCCCTCGTTTATCGCTAAACCCATTTTGGCCGCTTCCGCCTCAATGCTTGCAAAAGTACCGGTGACAGCCCGCTGAGATCTTCCGATAATGTCTTTATCGTCGGCGTATGCAAGCAGTTGTACAGACTTGTAATAGATTGTGCCTCCGGTGTTGGCTTGTGAGTTCCGCACAATCCGTTCAAGTACAATATTGAAGAAGTCACATGACAGCGCGTCACCTTATCTAAAGCCTTTTTTGACATCAAAGGTCTCGGTGAGGTCATTACCGACCTTGATGGAGCAGCGAGCGTTCTCCATCGTCAGCCTGCACAGGCGGGCAAGTTTGGCAGGGATGTCAGAACTAGACATGGCTCTATAAAGCTCTTCTCTATAGATGCTGTCATAGGCGGCCTTGAAATCGATAAAGAGGTGGTGAGTATCGATTTGGAATTCTTGGGTTTTCTCCAGGATCTGCCGAAGTGTGAAGATTTGATCGATGGTGGACTTTCCTGGCCTGAAACCGCACTGATAGGGTCCAATCAGGCTGTTGATAAAAGGTTTCAGGCGTTCACACAATATCTCAGAAAAGATCTTGTACGCGATGTTGAGGAGACTGATGCCTCTATAATTGGCGCAGTTGAGGGGGTCTCCTTTCTTGTGGATCGGGCAAACGATGCTGAGATTCCATTCATCAGGCATACACTCCTCTGACCAAATATTAGAAATGAGTTGGTGTATGCACTCTACCAATTCATCCCCTGCTGCCTTGAAAAGTTCGGCCGGTAAACCGTCAGGTCCAGCAGCCTTGTTCGATTTTAGCTTGGATATTGCTATCCTCACTTCGTTTTGGTCAGGTGGACGGAAATGTTGACTATCATCGTCCATGTTGAATGGTTCATTCTGCCTGACAGCGGGATGTTGGTCTTCGTCGCCGTTATACAGTCTGCAGAAGTAGTTTTTCCATATTCTCAGCACCGACTGTGATTCTACTACGAGGTTTCCATTCTCATCTCTACAGGTTTCTGTACGGGTATTACTTCTCTGACACGTTCTTTTTACCTTTTGGTAAAACTTCCGTACATTGTTCCTGGAGTATAGACTCTCGATATTCTCAAACGCGCGCTTCTCATGCTCTTTCTTCTTCTTTTGGAGAAGCCGATGTTCTTTCCGTCTCTTTTGCTCGTAGAGCTCACGAGCAGCTCTCGTCTTCGGCTGCAGCGCACGCTTTGTATGCGTCTTGTTTTGCTGCATGCACTCGCCGGCATTCTTCGTCAAACCAGGGGTTTCGCGGTGGTGGGCGAGCGAGACCCAGCACATCAGTCGCGGCGTTTCTGATGGCATGTTGGCAGCGTTGCCACTGGTCTTCGGCACTTGATGCTGGCGGTATAGGGGTGATTGAGAGATTTCGGAATACGCGTTCAGCGAAGAGTCTGGCGGTCTCTTGCGATTGTAGCTTTTCGACGTTAAATTTTCTCACAGTAATTCTTCTTTGTTGCTCAGATTGGGATATCCGCATTCGTACCTTGGCTACAACAAGGTAATGATCCGAGTCTATGTTGGCCGCTCGGAAGGTCCGGACATCCAGAATACTGGAGACATGCCTTGCGTCGATCGCAATATGATTAATTTGGTTGATCGTGACATGATCATTGGACCGCCATGTCTGCTTATGAATATCGAGATGATTAAACCATGTGCTTGCTATGGCGACATTTCGCTCCACAGCGAAATCAATTAGCCTTAGTCCGTTTGAACGGATAGCTTGGATATTGCTATCCTCACTTCGTTTTGGTCAGGTGGACGGAAATTTTGACTATAATCGTCTATGTTGAATGGTTCATTGTGAGTGTTGGTCGTCGTCGCCTTTATACAGTCTGCAGAAGTAGTTTTTCCATATTCTCAGCACCGACTGTGATTCTACTACGAGGTTTTCATTTTCATCTCTACGGGTTTCTGTATGGGTATTGCTTCTCTGACATGTTCTTTTTACCTTTTGGTAAAACTTCCGTACATCGCTCCTGGAGTACAAACTCTCGATATTTTCGAACGCCCGCTTCTCGTGCTCTTTCTTCTTCTTATGGAGTAGCCGATGTTCTTCCCGTCTCTTTTGTTCGTAGAGCTCACGAGCAGCGATCGTCTTCCTTTGCAGCGCCGCTTTGTATGCCTCTTGTTTTGCTGCATGCACTCGCCGGAATTCTTCGTCTAGCCAGGGGTTTCACGGTGGTGGGCGAGCGAAACCTAGCACATCAGTCGCGGCATTTCTGTTGGCATGTTGACAGCGTTACCACTGGTCTTCGGCAATTGATGCTGCCGGCATAGGGGTGACTAAGAGATTTCGGGATACACGTTCAGCGAAGAGTTTAGCGATTTCTTGCGATTGTAGGTTTCGACGTTAAATCCTCTCACAGTAATTCTTCTTTGTTGCTCAGTTTGGGGTATCCGCATTCGCACCTTGGCTACAACAAGGTAATGATCCGAGTCTATGTTGGCCGCTCGGAAGGTCCGGACATTCAGAATACTGGAGGCATGCCTTGCGTCGATCGCAATATAATCAACTTGGTTGATCGCTACGATCATTGAACCGCCATGCCTGCTTATGAATATTGAGATGAGGAAACCATGTGATAGCTATGGTGACATTTCGCTCCACAGCGAAATCAATTAGCCTTAGTCCGTTATCAGACGTGGTGTCGTGTAGGCTAAGCTTACCGACTGCCCTACCAAAGACGTCCTCCTTTCCTATTTTGGCGTTAAAATCGCCCAATACGATTTTAACGTCGTATTTAGGACATTGCTCATATGTTTTGTCGAGGAGCTCGTAGAAACACTCTTTGGTGGCAGGGTCCTTTTCTTCCGTGGGGGCATGAACACATATTAGGCTTATGTTAGCGAATTTAGCCTTGATCCGGATAGTCATAATACGCTCGCTAACGTGTCGGAAGCTTGAGGCGTCTTGCCTTAGTCTGCCGCTTAAAATAAATGCGCATCCGAATAAGCGTTGCCTGTTGCCTCTGTAACAATCACCGTAGTAGATGTCACAGTTTTTCATCTTCTTTTTGCCCGGCCCATCCCATCGCACTTCCTGGATGGCGGTAATATCTGCTTTATAGCAGTCTAGGGCCTCTGCTAGTTGTTCGGCTGCACGTGGTCTGTAAAGGGACAGAACATTCCACGTACAGATCCGAAGGTCGTTGTCCTTATTTAGTTTGCTGTGGTCGTCATTAGTTGAGTCATCCTTATCCGAGGCTTTTGGTTGTTTCGGAACCATGAGTTTTTTACGTGGTAGGGAAGTTACCCCGACGGCATAACCCCCAACCTGGAGGGCCAGTTCCTTAATTATTCCCCTAGGACGAGGGGCCGCGGACACCGGTGCCAGCAGCCCACTACGGGAGTATGAGCGCTGCCGTTGGCCCATTAAGAGCTCCTCCACCACCAACTCTATTCCAATGTCCTGACCAACATTGGAAATTCCTTACCGACCTGTGATCCGAATACGTCGAAGCAGCTGGCGCAAGGTATTCACTAAATTCAACCTAACTGGAAGTATAGACACCACCGTTGACTCCGTCTAGGGAATTCGTCTGCTGCCACCTGGAACAGGAAGAAGTGCTTTAGTGAAAATGCACTCGCCCCCCCTCTCTCATCTGCTGCCCCAAGAATCCGCCAAACGGGGTTGGTTATCCATTTCTTGGATTAAGGTACAAGGCACCCGGCTGTCACCGCGTGGAGGTTGAGAGTAGGAGTTGGTAAGCCTCAGCTACTCGTAAGTGAAAACGCTTGTGTATTCATATGATCGCATGCACTACCGTTTGACCAGCCCACGAAGGACTTCATCTGTGCTAATTTTCGGTTACAAAAATTTAAGGTGGTCTAAGGGCTACGCTCTTTAAGGCAGTAGGAGATGATTTTGTAGGAAATTTGTACCAATCACTTTGCAACATATAACAAGCCCGATTATTGATGCCTTAACAGTAACTGCAATTTTTGAAGTATTAGTCTTGTAAAAATCGCCTACAATACCCTGTTTTATGTAGTGAGTGAGCGCCAAAACCTATTTGCCGATGGACTGATCGGGAGATAGCCATCGATTTATTTTGTTTTAATGCCGCGAATGCAATACGTAACTCTTAGTATTTATCCTATGTACCGTCGTTATGTACATTATTTTCACGGCAAAGTAAGCCAATAATAATCTAAACAAATCAAACATCACGTAATGAAAACATCAACAAACCAGGAGCATCGAGTAAGTGGTTATCCCATCTTAACCTTAAAGTTTATCACGCACCACAACTATGCAACTGCGTATAAGCATCACTCCTCAATAATTAATGTATACCCAATCTATCCCAGTCTATAAAAGTTTCTCCAATCTATTCGAAAATCTACAACAATCCTCCAAGTTCTCCATAAAATCCCATTCTAATTGAATTTTGAATGGAAATACTCAAATAAACTCGTTAAGCGAATCATCCTCTCTCTCAGCAACTTTACCATCTCCTGTTGAATATTTTCCAACTCCAACTTTTAGTTGACGTGTTGAAAGCCATTAAGCTCACTCACATTGCTCAGCCCACAGACTCTAACAGTGCTTAAGACACTTAACCCACTTAAACTTTTCACTACTTCACCTGTGACTTGCTTCCACCTACGCCACACTATGTACTCTCTCTGTGAATGGGAATTTGCAGTGCTAGATGAAGACTTACAACGTCCTTGCTTTAGCATAGCACCATACCATTTAATCTAGCGATTCCATTCTCCAACACCACACTGGCTGGAGTTATTCCCGCTAAAATGCGATTAAGAAAAAAATAAAGTCAGTACCCAATGTCGGAAGCATTAAGACCAACTTGGTAAGCTTAGTTATACACCCAGTTCAGGCTCTCGAAAAACCCACTCCTTCACAGCAATCATCAGCAGCAACGTAAAAAAAAAAAAAAGCCAACGAGTTCTTGAAAAATTCGCATGAAGGATTTTCACCGAATGGGCCGCAATGTTCATCTATGAAGTTAATGGAGTCATGCAACAATATTTACGGGTTGCTGACTATCCACCCTTGAGCACAGTTTTGTACTTAGTGTGCAGTGGCAACCCCCGTCACCCGTCACCCAGCGAACTGTAACAAAACAAGAGGTTGATTACATTCCAGGCCCTGTGGAGGAGTGCAGCCGGCAGTACCACTCCATTCCACTACAGTCAGACACTTGAGGAACTTTTAAATTAGCCTTTTGTTGAATTTTGCAGCGACCTCCACGAGAACTATGCCGACGACGATTTTGTAAAATGTAAGTACTTAGTGAGTGCAGTTGGAGTGATGTCTTCTCTTCTCTTAACCGACCTCTTCCCTTAGTCGTTTTAATTAGTTAATGGAACTTTAAATTCTCTAAGTCTTTTTGTCTATTGTTTCCTTGGCTGCAATTAAATGTGTTTCGCTATAGTGATTGCTGGCCTGCACTGCCACTTTTGGCAATTGCCACCTCCCGGTCCCTAACCAATAGTTCTGAGAGCATGTATTTTAGTTAACATCATCCACTTTCATTTCTCCGTTCTCACAATTGATATGTATGCACATATTTTTGAGCAATCTTTCGCAGATAACAGGAATTAAGAATAAGATGCTTTTTAATAATTTTTTTTTAACACAAATCATAAAGCGTTTTTTTCATGAAAAAAGCAGGGGATGAGCAGTGCGGTTTTCGTCCAGGTAGAAGCACAACTGACCAGTTGTTAACTCTCAGAATGGTTCTTGAGAAGGCCTGGGAGTATGCCAAACCTATCTACACTTGTTTTGTGGATTTGGAAAAAGCCTATGATAGGGTTCCTCGAGGCAAACTCTGGAGTGTTCTGCAGGAGTATGGGATTGATGGTTCCCTGTTCAGGGCGATTCAGTCTTTATATACAGACTGTAGAAGCTGTGTTCGGATAAACGGTGTTCAATCAATACATTTCAATTTTGGTGTTGGACTCCGGCAGGGATGCGTTTTTTCACCTCTCCTCTTTATTGTATATATGGATTGGATGTTTCAGTGCAGCCGTGACGGAGAATGATTCAATGTGGGAGACCTGATTTGGTCATCCTTGGATCCTCGCAAACTGAACTTCAGCGCGCACTCGAAAGGTTTGTTTGTTTGTTGAACAAATCGGAAGTAATGGTCGTTTCCAAGAAAACCCATTCAGTGTACTCTACATGTTAGTGGAGTCCCACTGAAGCAGGTGGAAAAGTTTAAGTACCTCGACGTCTTATTGACGAAGGATAGAAAGAGCAATGCCGAGTTATCCTGTAAAATTGGTCAGGCTGGATCAATTTTGAGAGAGCTCGGCTAATCTGTTATAAGGAAGGCCGTGTTCAAGCTAAGCTATCGGTTATTAACTCTGTGTATGTTCCAGCAGACCGGCTTTCAAGACGCGCCATGGTTGCCGTGCCATCAGGTAGGCGACTCTACGGAATGCCTAGAAATAGTTGGTTGGACCAAGTACGACATCTCTCCTGGAGCCGCCTATGGATTCCTCCTGATGAATTGGAGTCAATGGCGGAGGATCGAGAAGGATGGAGAGTCCACCTGAGCATCCTACCCCCGCGACCCTCATGAAGGATTAGCGGGCCATTGAAAATGTATGTATGTATGTATAAAAAAAAATATTTGGCACAACAGTTAGCGCCTGGGCCTAGCTCCTCGCAACCACTCAAGTTGTGTGCGTTATATTTTTCAGACGAATGGAAGGGGCCTACAGTTTAGTGCCGTATCCGAAGGGCAATTTGTTTTGAGAAGCTTTCTTGTGACAACAACACTCTCGTATGTTTGTGAAACGTCTCCGAGGGGTGGGACCGTGGAAAAACTTTTTTGTGTGTTTTTTCTGGGGTTCGAACTTGGAACCTGACGCGCAGTGGTCTGACACACTGGCGCCATGGCGCCAACAAAATCTTTTTTTTATTTGAAACGTTTGTTGAAGAAATCGATTTAGAGTTGCACAAACATAAATTTGCATTTTTTCTTGGGAAAAGCAAGTGGAGATGCAATCTTACTTACTTAGGTGGCGCTACAGTCCGGGCTGGAGCTGGGCCTCAACCAAAGAACTTCTCCAGCCAGCCCGGTTACGAGTCAGCTGTTACCAGTTGCGCGCGCCAAGCTAGTTTTTTTTTTTTTTTTTTTTTATAGAAAAGGAAACCCAAATCCCAGAGCACTCAGACTCTCCGGTCCATTGTACTACCAGGCAGGAACCTTTCTTTGGTGCAGTGGGTTGGAAAGACTTCGATGTAATTCGTTTTTCCTTTATACTTGGGTGGCCCATGATTGCTGTTCCCCGCTGGGGCTTGAACCTGCACACATCGGTTAACGAGCAAACACACTACCCACTGCACCATTGCCACCCCCAAGGTGGCCAAGCTAGTTGAGGTCGTCCTCTACTGCGCCGTCTATTCGGGGTGGAGGTGGGTGGTGCCATGACCGACCCTTCTGGGACTCCTCCGATGATTCTGTACTTATTTGGTCCCTCTTCTGTGTCATAGTGGAAGTTCTGTCTTAGAAGTAATTCACAATTATTTGAAGTATGTAGTTTGGTACCTGCATGTCACTCAGTGCTTTTACTATACAGCTCCAGTCGGCTGAATTCAATGCGTTCTTGACGTCAATTGTCACAACAGCACAGTACTGCTTTGTCCCTCCGTGTCATCTTTCTCCCGTAATTGCTTCACATGCTACGAGTATATCGCACACAGTTTGTATTGCATGGTGTAATTGTGACTCCGAATCAACGGTTACCCTGATCATAAAGCGAACGGATAGAAGTTTTTGGATTATCCATCATGAATACTGACTTTCCACGCAAAGATATTCACAAATATAATATAAATAGTACCGCCAGAGTTTTCACCATAAATCAATGAAAGATCGGATGTGAAAAGGATGGCTTGTGATGTCATGCATTGAGAGGGGACAGAACGATGAAATGTGACAGAAATTTGCAAATATCTGAAGGTTAAGAACGATATCCATCCGTTCCGTCCCCCTACCCGCTTCGGGTAGGGGTCAGAATATACCCGAGGTAGGCATGCCTGTCGTAAGAGGCGACTAAAATCCACCCTCCGTATACCGAGTATGGTGTATACAAAAACATGCAATGAACAAAAGAAACGATTTTAATACCCCAGGAGTGAATTTATCTTTCCCTCTCTGAACTTTTTTTTCCAAATAAAACACTTTTAAGTTATTTTTTTCATATAACGTTGTTTATTTGTTGGACTCCAAAAATGAACTGCCTCACTATTCCAATTCTTACTATAACATAAAACATTAACATTACAGTACATTTTACGTACAGCAAACGTAAAAGAGAAACATAGAAAAATAACATAGAAAATAACAGGCCAACAACATGTGTGTGATCAGCCAACTCTCTTCAGCTTTATACAGTTTAAACAGTTGACAGACGAAAACATGTTGATTTATGGTGTGATGCTTGAAATCTTACTGTACGCTGATAACGTAAGTAACGTTTGCGGCTGTGGTTGCACTTCTACTTTACTCATAGTAAATTAGATAATGTAACTCAGGTGGCAGTCTAGGTACACTGGCAAATCCACCCTCTTCGGAGGTTGGCTCTACGGATTCTGGGAAGAGCCATTTATTGCACCTAATAAATCCCTTCTCAAAAAGTACAAGGGTATCTCGATCTGCACCAACAAGATCAAACCACTCCGGAAAAAGTAGTCCGCCGGAAGCGCAAGCGCGTGAAAAACGGGACTCAGTGAAATCAAAAGGCATTGAGGAGGAAACCGACGTACTCCGTACCAAACTTACCGAAATGGAGCTACTCTATCATGAGCTTAAGAAAGAATTAGATTTACTCAGGCAGGAAAATAACGCCTTAAAAAACCCGTATCTACAAAAAGAAAATACAGTTAGCCCACATCGGTCACCTAGTCGCGAATACCAGACGAATGAAGAAGAGCTAACACGTGAAACGAATTGGATCGAAAAGAAACCACCTAGCAAAAAACGCAAAGCTGGTTCCTCACCGGAAGTCGAGCCACAAAAGGATGAAAAGCGCAAGGAGTTGCAGAAAAAGCAGCAACAACAAAATTACGTCCTCCGCCACCGATAAACGTCGTTGGAATTACAGACTACAACAAGTTGCATTGCCTCCTTAAAGGAACTGTAACATCGAAGTTTAAGGTGACATCTATGCGAAACAATACGTGGAAAATCAATGTTGATGATGCCGACGGTTACCGATTAGTATCCCAAAAATTGAATGCCGAAAAGATTCAGTGGTATACTTATGAAAATAAGTTAGAAAGACCACTGCGTGTTGTAGCAAGGGGACTCCACCCCTCGTGCACCAAAGAAGATGTTATAAACGACCTTCAAGACAAAGGCCTTAAAATGTTTGATGCCGTCAATATTATCAAGAAGGAGAAGCAACAGTGGGAGGGAGATCAGGAAAAATTGGTAAGGCGTGGACTTCAACTATTCATGCAAAGTTTCGACAAAAATAAAGATGTTATTTATGGTATTAAGACTATTTTAAATATCGTGGTCAAAGTCGAACCTATGCGTAAGAGCTCCAGATCGATCCCGCAGTGTAAGCGCTGTCAAGGTTTCAATCACACGCAGACTTACTGCCAGAACGAACCGCGATGTGTCAAATGCGCAAGTAAACATCTCTCAGATGAGTGTCACCTAAATAAGCAAACCCCAGCTACTTGCATAAACTGTAAGGGAAAACACCCTTACAAAAGGCGCGATACGCTCAAAAATTCCATGGGCACGAATTCAAAACCAAATTAAGAATTGACTCAAAATAGCTACGAAAAAAGCAGCGAAAGATAAAAAATCCGTCAATATTCTTAAGATCGGGTAATGAAGAAAAACCCAAACGTAGTAGAGAAAAGGTGACAGGAGCTAAATCTTCGAATATTGGCGTGCAGTCTTATGCTCAAGCGACGATGACAGTTAATGGCAAGTACAGGGTGTCCGCCGGGAACGTATACTACTTTGTTTTGCCGCCATTTTGGTAAACATTAGTCTTGACAGTTCATATTTGGCAGTCGTGAAGTAGACACGTGGCAAATTTATTATGGAAAAATATTCGATAAACCAACGTGTTTTAATCGTTAAAACATTTTATCAAAATCAATCATCGATTACTGTGACGATGAGAAAGTTACGTGAAATTTTTGGGAGAAACAACGTGCCAATAAAACGCACTATTTATCGTGTAGTGAATGATTTCGAAGAAAGAGGGTCTGTAGGTGATAGGCCCAAGCATGGGCCACAACGTACTGCAAGATCGGCATTAAAAGTAACAGTCTGGTGTGCAATTTGGTCAGGAGGAATCATTGGACCTTACTTCTTTGAAAATGAAAACGGCGTAACGGTAACTGTGAATGGGGAGCGATATCGTGATATGATTGAAAACTTTTTAACGCCACAACTGCATGCTTTGGGCTTGATTAACATGTGGTATCAACAAGACGGTGCCACATCGCATACAGCCAGGATTACAATGGAATTACTGCGAGACCTCTTTCCACAACATGTTATTTCAAAAATGGTGATGTTGATTGGCCTCCACGGTCGCCTGATTTGACTGCTCCTGACTTCTTTTTGTGGGGATATCTGAAAAGCAAGGTTTATGCAAACAAACCAGAAACGCTTGAGCAACTCAAACAAAATATTCGTGATGAAATTAATGAAATACCGCGTGAAATGTGTGAGAATGTAATGAAAAATGTGCTCAAAAGGGCTCGCATTTGTGAGACTAGCAGAGGCTGACATTTACCTGGCATTGTATTTCATACATAATTGCCTACATTAAATAAAACATTTATCAATATAAGATCCATTCTCTTTCATTTAATCAAAAATTATAAACAAACAAAGTAGTATACCTTCCCGGCGGACACCCTGTACAAGACCGACAGCTCACGGGAGATCAAAACAAGAGATCATCCAAACTCCAACGTAAAGACTCCTGCTCAAGCTGCGACATTAGAAAACGGTGATAGAGGTAGCTCACAAGATCATGTATCCAATGTTTTTTCCCTAATTCTTGCGAAACTTGAAGAGCAATCCAAAACAAACAAACTTATTTTCGAGAGACTAGTTGCATTAGAAAACAACATTCATAACACGCGCACTTCAACCAGAATATGAAAGAAATGCTTAAAATTCTTACTTGGAACGCCAACGGGCTTATACGAAGACTCGACGAGTTAGAAATCTTTTCTTTTACGAGAAAAAGACATTGATATATGCTTGGTGTGTGAAACTCATCTGACAAAACAATCGAATGTTAAGAGAATGGAATATAGCGTGTATCACCCCTTCCACCCATCGGAAAGAGCCAGAGGCGGATCATCCTTGTTTACAAAAGAATGTATCGAACACTCAGCGGAAGTAAAGATTGAATTAGAAGCAATGCAAGTAAGCACGGTACGCGTTAGAAATATACATTTTGCTTTCAACATTTCGTCTATATATTGTCCACTGCGATGTAAACTTGAAGAAAGTGATTTCACAAACATGTTCGACTTCCTTAAACCAAATTTTATTATTGGTGGCGACTTCAATGCAAAACACCCCTTCTGGGGTTCAAGGTACGCCTCTCAGAAAGGTAGAAAGCTTTATAATGCAAGTATGCAATACAGTTGTGATTTTCACTCGACGGGTAAACCAACCTATTGGCCGACTGATAGAAATAAGATACCAGATCTGATCGATTTCTTTATTGTTAAAGGAATATCTGGCAACTGTATAAAAGTTGAGGAAAGCTTTGATCTCTCCTCTGATCCATTCTCCAATCATTATGACGATAAGCGAAGCTCTGATTAAAAAAGCAGGACCGCCCAGATTAACCAGCGCGAAAACTTATTGGGATAGCTTCAAAAACGATATTGAAGCAAATATTGAGCTGAGCGTATCACTTAAAACGCCATATGAACTTGAAGTTGAAGTTGATCGCTTCGTCGAAATCCTACGAAATCCGCGTGGAAGAATACTCCCAAAAGTAAGAAAACGCCGGCCAGTTACATTCAAACTTATCCGCAGGAAATAAGAGAGATGATTAAGGAGAAGAGAAAAGCACGCAAAAAATGGCAACAAACTCGGGCTCCGCAACATAAAGCACACCTTAACCGTTTGTGCAACTCACTAAAAAGATCTATTAGACACCTTAAAAATAATGAAATGCCAACTTACATAGAAAGCTTAACGGCAGAAAAAGATTCTAATTACTCGCTTTGGAAGGCTATAAAAGGTATTAAAAAACCTCAAATTCAAGCCGCCCCAATTAGGAAAAATCAGGACGAATGGGCCAGGCATCATAAAGAGAAAGCGCAGGTTTTTGCCACCCACCTGGAAGAAACTTTTAAACCGTTGGGTGGACAAGCTCTTATTCAAAATATAAATACAGCCAATAGTGTAATAAGAAATGCAACACTTACCGAAATTAAGGAAGAAATAAAGAAACTTAAACCAAGGAAGGCTCCTGGATACGACCTAATTACGGGAGAGGTTCTTAAAGCACTACCAAGAAAAGCTCTAATTAAGCTTCTGTTCATTATAAACGCCGCGCTTAGACTAGAATATGTTCCCAGTCAATGGAAAGTCGCCGAAGTCATAATGGTCCTTAAGCCCGGAAAACCGCTGAATGAAAAAACGTCTTATAGACCAATTTCGCTCCTTCCAATTATATCCAAGGTGTTCGAGAGAATATTGATTAAGCGAATACAGCCGGTAATAAAAGAAGGGCATGTCATTCCGGATCGTCAATTCGGATTCAGAAGTAAGCATTCTACAGTTGAACAAGTACATCGAATAACACATGTAATCGAAAAGCCACTTGAAGAAAAAAAGATTTGTTTAAGCGTATTCTTTGACGTCTCTCAAGCCTTTGACAAAGTCTGGCACGAAGGCTTAAAGTTTAAATTACGACAATTGGATAGAGTAAATGAATGGGCAAAGGTTTGGCGAATCGCACTCAACGAGGCCAAATCTGTTCATGTAAATTTTACTTATAAGAGAGTAAATAATTTGCCGATCTTTTCAAACTCGGTTCAAATTCCGTTTGCAAACGAGGCTAAGGATATTGGAATGACACTTGATACAAAGCTGAAATGGAAAACGCATGTAAAGAAAAAACGCAAAGAACTAGATAATAAATATCGAGAAATGTATTGGTTACTTGGAAAATATTCCAAGCTTAATATATATAACAAACTGCTTTTATATAAGCAAGTGCTAAAGCCTGTATGGACATATGGTATACAACTCTGGGGTTGTACCAAAATAAGTAATATTAAAATTGTACATACTTTTGAAAACAAAGTGCTAAGAGCTATTGTAAATGCTCCATGGTATGGTATATCAGAAATAGCGATATCCACAGAGATCTTGGTATCAAAACAATCGAAGACGAAATCAAAAACTACGCGAGAAAACATAAAAGTCGACTAGAAAGTCGCGTTAATATTACAGTCCTGCAAGCTTTGGATGAAAAAAACGTACTACGCCGTCTACAAAGAACAAAACCTTTAGACTTGGCGCGATAAGTAACCGCGTCTAAACTGCGGAGCCAGCAGGAACTTCTAATGGGAAGGTCCCTGCAAAACGTCCTTATTTCGTGAAATGAAAACTACTTGATAAGTCGAATACTTAGCTGTAGTAAAAATAAAAAACAAATCGGTTTTTAAGGGAGGTTTTTTAGTGGGTAAGAATCCCACACTACTATGAGCACGCGCTGTCGATCCTCATAGTGTCTTGTTGAAGATTTTCACCTACCCTCGGAAAAAAAAAAAAAAAAAAAAAAAATGTCAGCTATTCTCAACAGCCAGTGGTCTGGAAGAATGTAAGAAACGCGATCTAGAGCTATGGCTGAGTCCTAATTAGAAGATTAGCAATGCGGCTTTAATCCTACTAAAGGTTCTACCGACCAGTTATTCACTCTCAGTGTGGTGTTTGAGAAGACCTGGGACATACTCCCAGGGACCGGTCTACAGATTTTTTGTGAATTTGAAAGAGGCATTATTATTATATTAACAAAACTTTTAAATTTAAATATATAACGCTTAACGAACTTAAAAACACTTTAAAAAACATGAAAAATAAAAGAGATGCAAATATGTTAAGTGTGAGCATGATTAGTGACGCATTGTACAGTATTGGTCCCAAATTGTGTAAAATTATAAATAAATCCTTGACGAATGGGGTATTTCCGGAAATATGGAAAGAATCTATTGTAGTGCCAGTTAAAAAATTAAAAAATCCCACAAAACCATCTGATTTTCGCCCGATTAATATGCTACCCAATGAAGCCAAAGTTTTAGAAAAAGTTGTCCAACAGCAGCTTCAGAAGTGTATGGAGGACAATCAGTTATTTGCTGAGTGTCAATCAGGCTTCAGGGGCGGCCATAGCTGTGAGCCGCTGCTTAATCTAATTATAGCAGATTGGAAGACAGAGGTTCATTCAAAAAAGAAAATTGTTGCTGTTTTCATCGACCTGAGGCGAGCGTTTGAAACAATCGACAGGGGAATCCTACTAGATAAGCTGGATAAGTACGGCGTTAAAGAAACCGAGTTGAGATGGTTCGAGTCTTACCTGCAAGGGCGTACGCAAAGAACAAAAGTGGATGATGCAATATCAGATTCAATAAATGTAATCCTAGGTGTACCGCAAGGATCAGTTTTAGGCGCATTATTATTTTTAATTTATGTTAACGAAATGCCAAATGTTGTTCAATATTCTCGCTTGCAACTTTTTGCAGATGATGGTCTCTTATATGTTTCGTGTAATGATATAAATGAATGTATTGAGAAAAATAACCACGATATAAAACAATTGGATAAATGGTTTCAAATTAACAAATTAAGCTTAAACGTGAGTAAAACGAAATGTATGTTTATAAACGGACAATCTAATATTAATATATTAATTAATAATGAAAAAGTCGAAAATGTTAACGAAATCAAATATCTAGGAATTACAATTGATACAAATTTAAACTTTAGTAGCCACATTGAGTATATATAAAAAAAATAAGTAAAAAAATTAGCTTCTTTGGAAGAATACGGAAAAGAATGTCGATAATAAGTGCAATAAATGTATTTAATACGATAATTAAGCCACATTTCGAATATTGCTCGACAATCATATATTTAGCAAATAACACAATGTTAGATAGACTACAGGACTATAGGAGGGAGAGTTGCGATCTTAAAGCTCAAGCTTGAAAGATCAACTCTGGCATTGGTGCAGGTGTATGCACCGAACCTTCTGTCAGAGTATACAGCTTTCTTAGATGAAGTTGATGTTGCCCTTGAAAAGGTTGCAGATATGGATTCTTTTGTCCTGATGGGTGACTTCAATGCTCATGTGGGTGTAGATGTTATGACATGGGGGAGTGTGATTGGGAGGAACGGTGATCCTGATCAAAACGCGAACGGAGATAAGTTGTTGGATTTTTGCTGTGAAAATGGCTTATCCATCACGAACACTATCTTTCCACCCAAGGACATTCACAAATACACATGGTATCGTCAGAGTCTTCAGCAGAAGTCGCTGATCGATTTCTTTGTGGTACCATCGTGTCTGAAGAGAATGGTTTGTGATGTTCGCGTATTGAGAGGGGCCGAACTGTCAACTGATCATCACTTAGTGCTGTGCAAATTGTATGTTAGCGAGAGAGTACCTCCCCTACCAAAGCGTAAACCAAGGATGGTTACACGCATACGATGGGAGAGGTTACAGGACGATGAGATACGGGAGACATTTGCGCGGCAAATATCTGAGAGGTTTGAACGAATTCCAACTGTTCCATCAAATGTAGAGGAAGAATGGCAACTGTTTTCAACAGCGGTTATTGCCTCTGCGGGAGATGTTTGTGGAGTGAAGCGGCTTGGTGTGGCGGCTGGTGGTGAGAAAAGAACTGCTTGGTTTAAAACGCCCGGAGTTCAAGAAGCCATCAGAGAGAAGAAGAGAGCCTTTAAGGTGTGGATTCACTTGGGGAACTCCGATTCTCGAAATCGGTACACTGAGGCGCGAAGAACTTGTAAATTAGCTGTGAAAACAGCGAAAGAACAGTCTTGGAAGGAGTTTGGCGAGAAATTGGAACGTGACCACAGATCTGCAAATAAGATGTTTTGGCAGACCGTCCGCCGACTCAGAGGAAGAAAGTTGAATATCGTTGAAGGAGTCAAATCCAAAGACGGTAGACTTCTTTCCAATGAGGAGGACATCTTACGCAGATGGAGCGAGCACTTTTCAGAATTGCTCAATCCCGAACAGGGCACCGAAGATGACAGACCTATGGTCGAGAGTTGGGCGGAAAGTAGTCCTACGGTAGAGGAAGTAACTTTGGCGATCAAAGCGCTAAAAGTTGGCAAATCTGCTGGTGTGGATGAAATTCGGCCAGAAATGCTCAAGGCTTTAGGTAAAGAGGGAGTTCAATGGCTCTCGCGTGTCATTAAAGTGGCCTGGGAATGCGGTGAAACACCTGGTGATTGGCAAATGGGGGTGATAGTTCCTCTTTTTAAAAAAGGGGACAAAAGAGATTGCGCCAACTATAGGGGTATATCTCTTTTAAGTCTCCCTGGAAAAGTCTTCGCTAAGGTGCTAGAAAAGCGTTCCAGAGCTGTGGTTGAGGACAGTTTGGGGGATGAGCAGTGCGGTTTTCGTCCCGGTAGAAGCACAACCGACCAGTTGTTCACTCTCAGAATGGTTCTTGAGAAGGCCTGGGAATATGCCAAACCTGTCTACACTTGTTTTGTGGATTTGGAAAAGGCATATGATAGGGTTCCTCGAGGCAAACTCTGGAGTGTTCTGCAGGAGTATGGGATTGCTGGTTCCCTGTTAAGGGCGATTCAGTCTTTATATACAAACTGTAGAAGCTATGTTCGGATAAACGGTGTTAAATCAATACCTTTCGCTGTGGGCGTTGGACTCCGCCAGGGGTGCGTTTTGTCACCTCTCCTCTTCATTGTATATATGGATTGGATGTTGCAGCGCAGCCGTGGCGGGGAATGTTTCGAAGTGGGAGAGGTACTGATTATTCATCTGCTCTTTGCGGATGATTTGGTCATCCTTGGGTCCTCTCAAACCGAACTTCAGCGCGCACTCGAAAGGTTTGTAGCCGTTTGTGATGATGCTGGAATGAAGATCAACGTGAACAAATCGGAAGTAATGGTCGTTTCAAAAAAACCCATACAGTGCAATCTGCATGCTAGTGGAGTCCCACTGAAGCAGGTGGAGAAGTTTAAGTATCTCGGGGTTTTATTCACGAGTGATGGGAGGAGCAATGCCGAGTTATCCTGTAGAATTGGTCAGGCTGGATCAATTTTGAGAGAGCTTGGCCAATCTGTTATAAGGAAGGCCGAACTTAGTATTCAAGCTAAGCTATCGGTTTTTAACTCTGTGTATGTTCCAACTCTCACCTATGGTCATGAAATTTGGGTAGTGACCGAAAGAATAAGATGGCGGATACAAGCTGCCGAAATGAGGTTCCTTCGCGGTGTTGTTGGAATATCTCGTAGGGATCGAGTGCGCAACACCAGAGTACGCGAGGCGCTCAACGTTGAGCAGCTACTTCTCCGAACGGAACGATATATGCTTCGATGGTTTGGTCACGTAGTGCGTATGCCCCCAGACCGGCGTCCAAGATGCACCATGATTGCCATGCCATCAGGTAGGCGACTACGCGGAAGGCCTTGAAATAGATGGTTGGATCAAGTCCGACATCTCTCCTGGAGCCGCTTAGGGATTCCCCCTGATGAATTGGAGTCAATGGCGGAGGATCGAGAAGGATGGAGAGTCTACCTGAGCGTCCTACCCCCGCGATTAGCAGGCCATTGAAAATGAATGAATGAAAAGTGTAAAACAAAGAACAATTATGAATGTACTAATTTTTGTATTCAAAATGAAAAATGAATTGTTACCCAGTTATTTATGTAATAAAATATTATATGTTAGTAATGTACACAATTATAATGTGCGCAATAGAAATAATTTCCGTCTTCCATTTTTTAGAACCCAAAAAGCACAAAATACAGTTTTTTTTATAAAGGTTTTAAAATGTTTAATGAACTACCTGATGAATTGAAGCTAGAGAGTCAGATAATAAGGTTTAAGAAAAATATTATCACACATGTAAGAATGAAGTTTGATTAGAGTATGTTTTTATTTTATTTTATTTATTTTATTTATTTATTTATTTATTTATGTAATTACCTTGTATTAGAATAGGTAAATATTGCTAAATAAACAAAATTTAATTGAATTGAATAGAATTATGGTCGGGTGTCTCAAGGCAAACTCTGGAATATCTGCAATAGTATGGTATAAAACCCGTTATCGGTTTGCAGGGCCAGAAAATACGCTAGTCCATGCCGGTAAGCGTGGTGTAAAAGGGCTCAAGATGTTGACTCAGTACACTAGAAAGAATCTTAAATGCAATATTGAAAAATAAAAAAATACCATGCCTTTTTTAGATGGGTCTGGTATATTTCACCACCCATACTTGGTTACTGATTTGGTATACTTTGTCTACCAAAAGATCACCTCTGTACTCAAATAATCCCACAGGCAATCCATCGAAACCGACTGTCTTGTCGTCTTCCCCAGTTCCTTTTTTTATGGAGTCGAATTCTGAACAGTATCATGAAATTTCTTAAGTAGAATACTTAAGGCAAGGATGTCATTTCATGACAGATTTAAATAGATAAACAAAAAATGAACACTAACAAATTCAATACCCTGAAGTTCACAGGAAATTTGGTACACATCCTTTGAGATTAATTTCTGATTCACTGTTCCTGTTCTTATCGATGTTCCAAAAGCCGTCCTACGTACATAGGTGTAATGTAATAAAAACCCAATTGGTCCTAAAGCGATAGTATCTGCAAACATTTTCATGCAATTATCTTGCATCTGATACGATTATGCTCTTTCAATTTCACCACCATCAACATCCGCCCACTTCTATGAATTTCAATTCATTTCACTTGAACTCCGCACACAATTTCTTGGCAGTGGTCCAATTGAGCTCCGCAATCAGAAGGTAGAAGTTCAACTGCAGAAGAATGTGCTACACACACATAGGCATGCATCTACATACGCTCGCAGTTATCGATGTCATCGTTGAACTTGAAGCCAAATAGTGTGTGCATTTGTAAGATAATTTAATTAAACCTAATGCGGATGGGCTTACGAGTAGGTACATAGAATTCCTTTCACAATTAGATTCAATGAAAAGTGATCATTTATTGTAAACTATCTCGGGGCATTATAGTTTGGTTATCGGTTCATTGGATCTATGGCCTTTTATCACTTTGAGAAGTTTTCAAATAGCAAAGAAAAGGAAACGATTTAACATATCATCGAGCAATAACCATTTGAATTAGATGAGCTCAGTAAGGTTAAGCGTCATCTCCTTGGAACATCCCTTAACAGTATTGGGTGGGCTATGTTTGCAGAAATTGAGTGAGCTGTCAATACCAGGAAACATCTAACGTGCTTGACTACGCATTTGAAAGAGAGAAGCGATGTATAGGTTGAGCTAACTAGGTTGCTCTGTGGAATTTCACATTACTGTCGTATGCCAGTTTAAACTAGCTTGAGATGCAAACAGAAGTTATACGAGTAGAAAAGACTGAGTAGTGTGTAACAAAAACGGAAGCGGTATACGCCTAAATGTAACAAACATTCGAACGAAAACGTGTTATGGAACCGGAGTATAGATACACGCTGATAGTTAACTTGTCATAGAATTCAATCATCGCTTCCAAATCGGTGACAGTGTGAAGTAAGTTATATTATTAAATTATTAAATTACCCAGTATTCTTTCAGGTTGCAGCGCTATTTAAAGTTTTGCTATATCTCAGAAACTGCTCAGCTGATTTTGAGCAATCTTAGTTTTTCATTACTTGCGACGTGAACTACAAATATAATAGAATGTAATTTTTAGGAAAAGTATGCGCGAAATAGTATTTTAAAAGATCGACTTATTTTATTTTAATCGATTTTGAGCAGTTTCTTTTGAAAAATCAGATGTGGTGTATGGCCTTTGTATGCAAATTATCACCTCAGGTGCAAATTATTTTACATACAAAACTAAGGTATTGAGAAAATCGCTTTTTAAGTATTTTCGACGATTAGTTATGAATATCGCCCCGTGCAAGAAAAAAAACTCTCCCACAAGTGTGCATGCGAGTCCGTTGGTTGACACGACTGGAGATCACCGGTGTCATAAAAGAAAGATCAAACAATACTAAAACAGGAGCATGCACGTGTCAAACAACAAACACTATCGCAATATGGTGCAAAAAATTGTATTGCAAAACTGTATCATTATGGTAATACTTGCAAAAAGGAAAGGCACTACCCCGCTAGGCACTACCACTGCTGTGCATGGTACTGATCCTGGATCGAGCAGAAATGTTCGGGTCAGAGCTATACGGATTCCGGGGGCTAGCAAAATAATGAAACAGTTTGGACGCAATTTGAGGGTCGCGAGTTGGAACATTGGAAGCATGACCGGTCGAAGTTACGAGCTGGAAGAGATGATGAATAGAAGGCGGGTGGACATCTTGTGTGTCCAAGAGACGAAATGGAAAAACACCGGGAATCGGGCGCGTGTCTTGGACGTTAGGACAAAAGATTACAAGATGTTCTACTACGGAACGGAAAAGTCTAAGAACGGAATCGGTATCATCCTTGCGGCAGAGCTACTTGGAAACGTCTTGAGCATTTCGAAGTCCAGCGACCGTTTGATGTCTCTCAAACTAGTAATACAAGGAGAGGTGTGGAATATTGTCAGTGCATATGCTCCCCAAAATGGGTGCAATCAGAGAGATAAAGATGCATTTTGGGTAGATTTCCACAATCTTCTTAAGAACATCCCAAAGGAAGAGTTGCTGTTTGTTGGAGGAGATTTGAATGGACATGTCGGGAAGCTAAACGAAGACTATGAAGACTGTCATGGAGGACTAGGATACGGCACCGGGAACCTTCCTGGTGAAGACATCTTAAGCATGTGCAAATCGCACGGTCTTATCGTGTTAAAAACCATGTTCATCAAACAATGCCGACACCTGATCACATACAGCAGTGGTGGAAATGAAACCCAGATTGACTACCATTTGGTAGCCAGTTTACTGAAGCGTCGGGTAAAAGATTGCAAAGTGATCCTGAGAGAGGCAATCGCTTGGCAACACCGTCTCCTGCTAACAGAAATTTTTATGAAAACACCGAAGAAAAGCAAACAAACAAGGGTCTCTGAGAAAATCAAGTGGTACAATTTGGACAAAGAAAAAGGCGAGGCTTTTGTTTTCGTAATGATAAATTACCCCTCTCACACCATCAACGGAGCTGAGGATGAAGAGTGCAGAGCACAAAATATTTGGGATTCCCTACAGCGAACTTGCTTAAAGAAGGCCAAATCACTGCTAGGAGCTTCAAAAGGCCACCATCAACACGCCAAAGAAACATGGTGGTGGAGTGATGAAGCTAAGAAGGTGATAAATGAGAAGAAAGTGGCTTGGTCAAAGTGTCCTTCAAATAATAGTGACGAAAAAGCTCGCCTCGAAATAGAATACAAATGTTGCAAGAAAAAAGCGAAGAAGAAGTGCGCCCAGCTTCAAGCAGAGAGTACGGAGGGCCCGTATCGGGGCCTGCGAAGACATAATATGAACAAGAGCGCAACCATCTTCAAAGAAGCCGCCCAAAGAAGGAGGAGTGCTCAGGAGATTCGTTCGCCAAAGTTCATTAACAATGCTCATGCCCACCTTCTTGTGGATGACGATAAAATTCTGCAGAAGTGGCGGCAGTATTGTGAAGAACTTTTAAATGAACAGTTTCCCCGGCTATACCTACTTTCCAAGAGCCACCCCTAACTCTGAAGAAATACCCGGCATTACATTCGAAGAAGTTAGTGAGGCGGTCAAATACTCCAAAAAAGCGAAAATCGGTTGGGTCAGACGAGATGCCCTCTGAGTTCTGAAAAAAGATGGGAGATGCGAGAGGTGATCCAGTGCCGAATCAATGGAGGGAAAGTTACCTTCTCTCTGTATACAAAGGGAAGGGTGATACACGTAACTGTGATAACTAGAAGATCGTGAAGATAGTTTAGCGGGTATTGGGTGGCCGACTGCGAAAAATAATACGGCTTTCTGATGATCAGTGCGGGTTTGCTGCGGATAGGTAAATCAACCACAGATACAATCCAAAGTATAAGGATAATAATGGAAAAACATTCCTTAAAGGATTTGCATATTGTATTGGTTGATTTTGAAAAGGCATTCGACAGATAATCACGAGATCTGATATGGGCGGCGCTAAGACTTCGAGGGGTTCCAGAAACCTGTGTACAGATGATCATGGACATGTACGAAGGTGCTTTGAAGAAGGAATCTTTCCCGAAAAATGGAAGACGCAGCATTTGGTCCTACTGCCAAAAGGAAAGAAGCCTCCAGGAGAACCATCATCCTATCGTTCAATATGCCTATTGGACACCATGGGAAAGATCCTCGAGAAGATAATCTATTATAGATTACTCGCAGTAGCAGAAGAGAAGGAGCCCTCTCAGATCACCAATTTGGCTTCAGAAGAGCACGATCTACTGTTGATGCCATAAGAGCAGTAGTTGATATCGCCAAAGGTACCATCGAAGGCGAAAGATGGCTCTATGGCACAAAGGAGTATTGTGCAGGAGTAACGCTGGACGTTAGAAACGCATTTAACTCTGCGGACTGGTCGTTTATTAGAAGGTCACTTGCCAGGATGGATACGCCATATTACCTGCTACGGATAGTGACGAACTACTTCAACGGGAAGCTGGGGTACAATACCGATGAAGGGGTAAAATACTACGACGTAACTGCAGGGAGTTCCACAGGGATCGGTTTTAGGGCCACTATTGTGGAACATCATGTACGACGGAGTCCTACGATTAACCTTGGGGAGTAACGATAATTGGATTCGCCGACGACATTGCAGTCGTGACAGTAGCTAAACAGATCCATGCAATAGAATCAGCTACAAATGAAGCAATTGCCCGGATAAAAGATTGGCTAATATCCGCCGGACTAGAACTAGCTGACCATAAAACAGAAGCTGTTCTTATAACCAGCCGGAAAACCGTCGAATTTGCCAACTTTCAGGTTGGTAACCAAACTATCAGGTCGAAAGAGGTGGTTAAATACCTTGGAGTAATGCTAGACAACAAGCTACGGTTTAAAACGCATGTTGATTTTGTTACCAAAAAAGCATCGCAAATGCAGGGAGCTCTCTCACGTATCATGCCTAATATCGGTGGACCTGGATATGCTAGAAGGATTCTACTCTCTAGAGTTATCACCTCAGTTCTGTTATATGCCGCCCCAGTCTGGGCGGAGGCACTGAGGACGAAGGAGACCAAAAGGTGACTATCGTCATCATACAGACTCTGTGCGCTACGGACAATCCAAGACTGGATAAGTCGAAAGCATGGAGACTGCAACTACCATCTAACGCAGTTCCTGTCTGGCCACGGTGGCTTCCGCAAATATCTACACCGATTTGGACACGACAACTCACTATCCTGCCCGGAATACCCAGGTGAAGATGAAGATACGGAGCACGCAGTGTTTTACTACACACGTTTCACGGCATGGAGAATTACTCTGCCAAGTCCGTCATTACTCCTCGACCATATGTTTCGGTCGGAAGAGAATTTGATGGCAATATGTTCCTTCATAACAACTCTACAAAAAGAGCTGCGGAGAATAGAAAAGCTAAGAAGAGCAGCTGAAGCAGCGGAAGAAGCTGACACAAGAAGCATAGCATAAATTGCTAACTAGTCCCGCGAAGTAATACCTAACGGCAGTCCCGCGGGGAGAGTGGTTGAAGCATGTAGGGTGTGTGTTTAGTACGCAGGCGTATTCCTGGCATCGATTACTCAGGTTTGCGAATCGTGCATGCTAGTAGCACTCGGGCTATTAGTATCTATGAAGATTACACATCCCTGGCGCAATCCAAAAAAAAAGTGATGATCCTACATCCCTGCAACGATACTCACACACACTATTGCAACGATACACACTGCTGCATGACTGCAAGCAATGGCCTCCACCAGCGTTGCCATTTCTTCCGGAGCAAGTGTAGCGTACTGACAATAAAAATGTAGTAAAATAAATTTTTTTTTGTTTATTTTCTTTATTTTGTGTTATAACTTATAGCATTCAGCTTCAACAATACAAAATATTTAAAAAAAAACTTAGCAAAAAATACTAATTCAACAACAATACAACAATAACGAGCACTTGATGTGTGGGTGGACGCTTTGGAGGGAAATGGGTATCGTATTACTTAAAAAGAGACAGAGTACTTGTGCTGCCCGTTCTCACATCCACTCAGGCTTATTCCAGACATTTATTTGAATGGAACAGTGCTTCCCAAGTGAGCACCGTCGCGTAAGTGGTTAGCGTGACGGACCACTGCGCGTGAGATTAGAAATTCGAATCCCAGAAAACACCAACAAATTTTTTCACGATCCTACTTCTCGCGAACGTCTGTCTGACAAACATCCGAGTGTATTGTTGTCTCAAAAAAGCTTCTCAAACCAAATTGCCCTTCGGATACGGCACTAAATAGTAGGTTGCTTCCATTCGTGTGAAAAATATAACGCACACAACATGAGTGGTTGTGGGAAGATAGGACCTGATACTGAAAGAGCATTTGCGCCAAATATATATATATTTTTTTTAGCGCTTTCCAAACGCGATAAGTTCGAATATCTGGGATCTATGATCAGAAACCAAGATCAAGAAACCATCTTACGAAAGATAGAGCGCGACCGGCTCAGCTGGTATTGCCACGGTCAAAGAAGAGATCATTTGAACCCTGTTAAAAAGACAATATCAATGAACGTTCCAAAGACATCGCGAGGCAGGCCTAGGCAAGCGCCTAGATCACACAAATGCGACGACATCGGCAGTTCATTGGCTTCAGTTACCGAGTGATTCAAAATCGGGAGGCCTGCCGATATTTTCTAAGGTCCAATAGGCGAACCCCACAGACGGATCAGTAGAAATGAGTTGAAGTGGGATGGTTATGATCCCTTGTTTTCTCATTATAACCTAGCCGAAATAGGAAGAAGAAAAGACGAGATCAAGAACATAAATTTAAGTATGTAGAACAAGTCGCCACCCGTGTTTTGTGCGTTATGCTTTTCGCACAAATGAAACGGATCTACAGTTTTGTGCCGTGTCCGAAAGGCGATTTTTATTTTGTTTTTGAGAAGCTTTCTCGTGACAACAATACTCTCGGATGTTTGTCAGACGTTGAGAGAGGTGGGACCGTGAAAAAAAAACTTCTTTCGTGTTTTCTGCGATTCGAACATTGAACCTCACGCACAGTGGTCCGACACACTAAGCACTGGGCCATGGCGCCAATATCAAATGAACAACTACATGAGAAAACGCGATTACGCAAAAGTGCTAGTGGAAATGGATTTGTCACATTTTTCGAAAGGGCGACAGCTGCATAGACGGTCAAGCATGGCGTATAAGCACGTTAGATGTGTCGCAATTAATCCTTCCCAAAAGTAAAATTAAGTACACAAAAAAAGAAACACAAAAGTAAAATCGGCCGCGCACGCGAGGGGATAGAGCAAAAGTGACAGATAGCCACAGATAATAGAAAGAAGATCGGGAAAGTGCAACAACAGCAGCCTGTAGGATGCAGCTCTCCCGGTTGCTCAGCTGGGGGTGGGTTTTTTTCGAGTAGCGAATCTGGAATACGATTTTTTTACACACGATACAAAAAAAATGGGCGCCACAAGATTTTTCACGGAATCTTGAAAACTTTTTGGGGAAAATGAATGGGGTGGAAAATCTGAAATTCTGCGAACTAAAAGAATAAAAAGGGGAAAAAAAAACAACGAACGTGCGTTATAATGGCTCTTTTGGAGCACGGCCAATTTATTGAAATCCAAAGATTTGGGAGAAAGAAAAGCAAAATTAGATTTAATTCCGGATGACACAAAAAAGCAAAGGTAAACAGCCGCTAGGGTGGCCCCCTATCACCAGTCCCGAACAACAGAAAGATTAACGTATCGCTAACGGTCGCGTGTCCCGCTTTCACCGGGAAGTGAACGGAATGAAACCCTACCGGGATTTATCACACACAAACTAAACCCTCACTAATAGCACCACGTTAATTCTAGTGAAATATACAACTTATCCATTTTTTTCTGAGTTGGTATTCGGCTTCCTACTCCTCGTCTCCAGAATATGATGTCCCTCGACTCTTCCTATTGCTCCTTTCCTTGATTCTTCCTCTCTTGTTCCTTTCTTTCTTTATATTATATCTTTTGTAGTCCTCTTCCGGACTCGAACACTCAGAAAAAATATAAGCAAACTCGCTACTTAGCTCACTCTAAAAAAAACTCTTCAAAAACACTAGCGCTTGTTCGCACTCACTCGTGGTCAACCAAGAAGTGCTGAACTACCCTCAGTACTTTGTTCAACCGATCAAGAGCCTCTCTCTCCAAATTGGCCTACCGCTTATTCAGCTATTACAAGCCGAAGGACGGCCTTATGTGCAGTACTCCGCTCTTTTGCTGAAGCATGTAACCGTTCCTTGAATGCCGCTATCTAGCATAGCAGCTCTTTCCAGTCTTCCAATGCTCTCTCTCTCTCTCTCTGAAATCGCCCCAACAACTTGCAGTTCATAGGGCCGGGTTATGCATTTCCTGGGTTCGCTCTTTACCCTGGTGGCACGTCCACAGCAAGCGCTCGCAAGTGAGGGGGTAGTGAACGCAAAATGAAACATCCAAAACAGTATCGCGAAAAATATAAAATCGACGAAGGAACATGAGAAGAAAAGGAAATTTGTCAAACAACGCTTGGCGTTGGACCTAGCGTGGAAGAAACGCAGGAAACGACGCCTCGTGTCGGACACTCCTGAGGAGTAAGAAACCTGAGTACCCACTCGTATTCCTATTATTACGTTATTAAATCCGCGAACGCTAGCTATCCCGGTGGAATTTCACGCAGATCTGGGGGAAAGGGACTAGCCGATGACGTGCCACCCCATACAAAACGTCATGGGTTAGGAAGGGCTCTCGGCTATTGTTGGTGCTGGTCGTATTTGTGTTGTAGTTTGTTGTTAATGTTGTGTGTTTAGTGTTACTGGACCACCTCGTTCCCTTCTCTCTCTGGTATGGGTGTATTTTGTGTGCCCGAAATGGTTTGGGCGACGTTGTGTTCCTCTTCGTGGTTGGTCTTCTCGTTCTTGTCTCCTTCATCTTGCGTTCTCATTGGTGGGCGGTCCACCCGCATCAGAGTGTTGCCAACGGTCCGTTGGGCTCTGGTTCCGGGAGTACCTGCTTTGTTATCCCCTCGGAGCAGTTGGAAAAATGTAAGCACTGAACTGGAAACACGATCCCAACGCTCTTTGAAGAAAACGGAGGAAACGTAAGGCCAAAAGGGAACGAGGTGAGAGAAATGGAGGGACGGAGGGGATCAGGAACTTTGAAACAAAGTTGGACGCAACAGATGCACTGGGGCCATAAGGAGACACATCACTTACATAAGTTTGTAGGTAACGAATCTTCAATACTCGATCAAAGTTTCAACATGTTCGGTTTCTATGGTAAAGAAAATACATATTTGACTCGACTTTTGTCCAAGATAATAATAGAGCACAATTGCTAGACGAAATGTATTGCATTAGACCAGAACGTATGGCCTGGCTCAGCGAGAGAAACTTCTCAAGCCCAGTTTCTTGAGCCGCAGGATCATAAGTCCACCGCGTATAAGTCTACAACGGTCTTATGACATACGCATATCTATGTGAGGCAAGGCTCACCATCATCGTGCTAACATATAATTCAAGTCCCAAAAATAGGTGACATGCTATACAGACAGACTGACCGATGGATGAATGGACATTTCATCTGGTATGTGGATACCAGCCCTGCAAACAAACAGTTTCAAAATTGTATTCAAAATTCAGAACAGGTTTATAAACTAGAGCGAGAGTGTGTAACATATCTTAATGCATTGTCAGACAATTTTTTTTTATCTTCATCTTATGATGCGCAAACCAATAAGTAAATAACTTTCATAACATGCAGGTACATCAGAACTCGTGTAGACTAACCTTAAAATTGTCAATTCTACCTCCAACTTTATGCTCCATTACTTGTGACGAGCAAAAACCAAAGGTTCACAAGAAGTCAAAGCCTCCTTCAAGTCAATGAAACACAATCACCACCGTTCACCTAGCAGCGCCATGCATCTGTCTACCTTGTTGGAATTGAAACCGAAATCAATGCGGAATCAGGTTGCAATGAAAAGACGAAATGGAAAATAATTTCAATTTCAATACGCTGTTGTGCCACAAAGCCTTTCCACCAAAAGTGCATCATATTACAGTGAGTGTGCGATTCCTTTTATGTCCATTGTCAATATCTCAGCCTCTAATGACGACAGTTTGAATGAGAAATGAAGCACTTTGATGAATCTGAGACGAGAAAATTTGCTATCTTCACAGTTAGACGGTCAACAGATGATTGATATGAGCAGTGATACCAGCACTTTTTGAATGGACTTGGATTGTTTGTCAAGATAGGCAGGCACTTCAGAAATAAGTGGTAAAGCAATGGCATGGTCTCATCTTTCGATTCGGAATAATGGTGCACTTTACAATATGCTCAGATGGGCACCCCTTTCTATTAATATCGCCGTCATTCTACTTTCTGTTTGGATCACGGTGATATTAAAAACCATAATTTCACTTTCAAGTCTCCACGGAGAGATATGTAATGACACAACGAGATAGAAGGTCGTATTTCATAATATGTGCATATGTACCTACATTCTTTTCCACTCTATGGATTTTATGATAACTGTCGGCAGGCTTTATGTATTGCACGAACACGACGATCGTTTTGAGTTTCAATTCTCTACAACCGTGTATTTATGAATGCATGTATTCGTACGTGTTTATTTATTTTAAAATATTACTTCTCAGTGCGTAAATAATTTTTCTTTGACTCGTGGCTACTATAGACAAACTATTACTTCCGAAAATTCAAATACTTTAGTATGGCTAAATTTTACAGCTGTAGCTTGTATTGTATATTGTAGATTATTGGTTGAAGTGGGATCTGGTTTTCTTCTTACTATTGAACCTATTGTTACAAACATGACTGCCAGCATGTTATCGGCCTACCGACGTATATTGCACCCAACGCTACTAACGATGTCTTAGCCCCCTTCTGGAAGTAAATGAGGGTGCTGCAAAAATGATCGGCACTATACACTGACGTACGTACCTGCATCGCAGACCGTACACTTCAAACAACACCACCACTGATTGTTTGCCCGACGCTGTCATCGCTTAACCATCCCCATTATCAGCCGACACCGCCATTGCTCAATCTTTTCCATTGACAGCCTCTGACAGCCTAGAGACAGGTAAGATGAGTTACACCGAGCATTGACTCAATATGGGGAATCTCTCACCTAGAAGAACTCGCTAGCCCGAAAGAACTCAGGAAAAAGGTGCCAAATTGTCACAGCAACAGCGCAGAATCCAGACACCACCGATCAGGGAGAATTTGTTGTTGACAAATTCAATGTGATTTTTGATAGCTGTGGGTGATAAAAGTGGCTGCGTTCATGACTCTCGATTACGCGAAGCTTCGATTACATTTTAGTCGAGGCGAAAGAAATGTAATCCAAGTCGGATTAAGCCGAAAGTCGGTCTGTGGAGTTTCCTGGACGTATGACCCATCAAACGATTGGAAATTTTGCGCAGACTAAGAAAAGAATGGTTAAATTGATGGAAAGTGTGGGTAGACGGAGTAGTGGGCGTGGCAAATTTGGCCAAGATGGTGGATGCATGGAAATTGCCAGAGAGTGACATCGGAGACTGGAACGTGACTGGAAGCTAGCGATGGGCCTACAAAAGCCGCTGCAAGGAGGTAAGAAGGAAGTTGGAATTCGGAGGTTTGAACGACGAGAAGCCAAAGTGTAAACACTAATTTAAATAAATAAAAAAAATATCAAACCTTCTCGGGAAACGAAATTAGTGGTTTTTGACTTTTCTTCCCCCTCCTCAGGTCGGATTCGGCGTCGACCCCTGCCCTTTTGTAACACTATTGTGATTTCCTCTAATAGTAAAGCCATTAGGGCTGAGAGAGCTAGCAGATACGTATGAGTTATGCTTTAAGATAGAATTTATCTAAGTAACGACTACGTGTTTTCGTTAGACAGTCACAGTGTCATAAGATATGTTCTGCTAATTCTTCGCCTTTGTTGAACATTCTGCATATGTCACCTTGCGCTACCATGAGATATTTCTTGATTCGATAGTAGCCTGTCGGGAATCCTCTGGTTATTCGAATTTGACTCCTAGTTAGTCGTAGAGTTGTTTCGTTGTTTTATGGGAAGTTTATGGCAGAAAGATTTTGGCTTATCTGTTACATTCATTTTTGATCCATCCTTTTTGAAAATCTTATATTAAAAGTAACCGAATATCGAAAGAATTCGAAATGGGGTTAGCCGGGTAAAAAAAATTGGCGGAACTACAGAAAAATATGTACGGTCAGCCCCCGAAATTACGATACCACCTCATTTTCATCACACAATCCTCGCACGAATTTTGGCCGAAAACCTTTTTTTTGTTTCATTTCTTTGACCAGCTACTTGACGGCACTAGTACCAACCATCTTCTTTGTAGTAGGCACAATAACTACTAATAATTACCCGAGACAGTGTTTTTTAATCATTTCGAATTAAATGAAATTGACTTGTGAAATTCATAAGAAATTTATTCAAATTGTAAAAATGCATAACTGCCACTAATTTTATCAAGCAAAAAATGTAATAGTTATAGTTCAAAACCATGTGGCAAATCGCTTAACACCAACATATTTCAAATCGTTTGTCACTTTCAGAAAATATGTCAAATAGTGTAATACTCGTATAGCATTTGGAGACGAATGTTTTGTTTAGAACCAAAACTTGGCAGATGGACCAGTGCAACAAAGGGTGGGACCAAAAGCTATGATGTGATCTTCTGGGATAAAATATTCCGGAAGTAAACTCAGGAGAAGTCAACGAAATTCAATGCTCTCGACACCATATGGGTAAAACTCATAGAACATGGTTCCACCAAGTTCGTGTGTAGTCTCTACCGCTCTCAAAATTATGACCAACTGGGCAGATTATTCCAGCATTTATACGAAAAGGTCGACTGGGATTAATCACTCAACAGTTGAAATTATTGTCCTAAGAGATAATGCTCATGCAACGCAAGTCGCTGTGGATATGGTACGCGACGGAGTGGGAGTGCAAATATGCGAAAATGACATAGACTATTGTTATGTTAAGCAAATTAAAAACACAAGAAAATATAAAAAAAAATCGGCAGTTCGAGTGCTTCGAGTGATAATGCATTATTTGAGGACAACACAAACAAAGGAAAAGATCATGAGAGCGAAAAGAAACGTTAAACTTATAGCGAAATTTTTTGGTGAGCAATTTAAAAATACCAACATCTATATAAACGACAGTTTGACTCCATATGTTCGTGAGCTCTTCAATGCAACCAAGAAGATATAAGTGACGAAGAAGTACAAAGATTGTTCGATTTCACAAGAACTGGTGGCATAAAGTGTCCAGTGAAGTCCTTGATTTTAGAATTACTGACTACTGTATGGTAAATCTGAAGATAGATCAACTGACTGTTAGTAAGTCGAAAAGATATATTCCCTTTTTAGATAGACATAAGACGGAATATTTGAGGTTGGTTGATGCTCTAAAATTTAAATTTTGGGAGAAGGTCTATGCAGAAAGTAACCCTTTATCAGCTTATGATATTTTTCTTAAAATTTTAAAAGCGCATATTGATAATGCTACCACAGAATTTGGTTGATATTAATGTTATTTTTCACTCCGCTGCGTGTCCAAAACTTTCAATGTACGTTCATAACTGTGATAAAGTCAATTTCTGGTGGGATGTTCCATGCCGTGCTAATTGTTTTAAGATAGAATCTGTTGAATGTTTTAAGTATCTAGGTGTATCAATAGACAAAAACTTGAACTGGAAAACTCATGCATCTGACTTAAAAAAGTAAATGTTGTGCCCGACACGTAAAATATTTTTGTTACAACCACATTGTTCTAAGAAACTTCTTACGACAATTTACTATGCTCTTGTTCACTCAAAGCTACACTACGGTTTAACAAGTTGGGGAGGAGCTTATAGTAATACAGTGGTAGACATTCGTTTATATAGGGTTTTCCAATAAGGACTTGACAACTTTTTTTTTAAATAAAACGCAAACCATTTAAAATATTTCAAAAACTATATTATCGGCTTGAAGTACAATCAAAACATTTATGAATGGAACTCGACTTCGTTCATATGGCCACCGCGGGCACGTTTGCAGCGGTCGATTCGTTGGACCCAATTTTCAACGACTCGGCCACACATTTCGGCCGAAACGGCCGCTATTTCGCGTTCAATGTTGGCTCTGAGCTCTTCCAACGTCGTCGGCGTGTTGGCATAAACCAATGACTTAACGTAGCCCCACAGAAAATAGTCAAGCGGCGTTAAATCGCACGAACGAGGCGGCCAATCGACTGGCCCATTTGTTGAGATAACACGCTCACCATACTTACTCTTCAATAAATCGATTGTAGCGTATGCTGTGTGGCTTGTGGCACCATCCTGTTGAAACCACATGTCGTCCAAGTCCATATCTTCCAATTCGGGCCAAAAATAATCGGTGATCATGCCGCGATAACGCTGACCATTCACAGTAACGTGACGATCGTTATCGTCGACGAAAAAATATGGCCCAATAACGCCACCGGCATTCAACTTGTGGATGAAGTGGTGATTCATGAAGCACATGTGGATTTTCACCCGACCAATAACGCATATTTTGCTTATTGACGAACCCATTGAGCCAAAAATGAGCTTCGTCACTGAAGATGATTTTGCGATGAAATTCATCATCTTGGCGCATCTTCTCCAGAACCCAATCGGAGAACGTACGTCGCTTCAAATGGTCCATCGGCATCAATTCTTGAGTCAGCTTGATCTTGTATGGGTGTAAACCAAGATCCTTACGCAAAATACGCCATAATGTGGTCTGAGCGATGCCCAATTCTTGAGAACGCCGTGGAATTGACTGATTTGGACCGTTTGCTACGGACGCCTGAGCGGCAGCGATATTTTCGACACTTCGACCAACCCGTTATCTCACTGACACGGCAACATCACACAATGAATATGCAGACTCAAATTTTTGCACTAAACTTGTTATTGCCTGTATACTAGGGCGAGAATTACGACAAAAAATGGAGTTAACGCTCTTAAAGTTGCAGTCACCGACCCCGAATTTCGGTAGAAAATTTTTATAATTTGCAGACGTTGCTCGTTCGTGTACTTTACCATGATGAAAATGTTGAGTTTACTGAATAAATTGGCAGTGAAAGTTTGATGATTAGTGAAAGAGTGCGTTCACAAATTAAACTCAAAGTTGTCAAGTCCCTATTGGAAAACCCTTTACACCTACCAATTTTTGCTATTATTTTTATAATAAAAATAAAATTGTTGCTTGAAGTAACTTCAATTTGTTTATTTATTTTTCAATTATCAAAAAAAAATGTTTGTTCCTAAATGATAATAATAAATAAAATTTTTTTAACGAAAAAATAGATATTGGGGTGGACATTCGTTTATACGCACTTAAGCAAATGTTATCATAAAATTCGCAAAAAAAAATATGGAAATTTTTTTAATATTTTGTGTGACTCTCATCCTTGTTTATGACCGAAAAAATGCGAGTTGGCATAGATTCAATTAAGTTATGTAAAATATTGGAGCTGATTTCAAGCCAAGCACGACGAATTTCATTTTTCAGCTCCAACACACTGTTGTACTGCTTCCCGTTTGAATATACCTTACCAGCAAGTATGCCCCAAGTTTCTCAGTAGGGTTGCAATCGGGACTACATGCTGGTCATTGAAGGAGTTCAATGTTTTTCGAGGAAAACTATTCTTTAGATTCCGTAGAAACGTGAATGGAAGCGTTGTCTTGCTGGAAAATGTAGTTTCTGTCCGGGTCGTGTTCATAGTAAGACACTAAAACGTCGTCCAACAACTCTGTATACATTCTTGAATTCATTTTTGTAGTAATAAAGCAAATTGGTGAATTCTCGTAGTAAGAAAAGGCTCCCCATACCATAACAGTTCCACCCCCGAATTTGCGTTTCGATCGTACCACATTATGCTCATTTAAATTATGCCAATAACAGCTGTAGCAGTCAGATCCGTCCAAATTAAATTCCTTTTCATCAGAAAAAATTACATTTCGCCATTCGTGGGTCTAGGACAGTACCTACGGGCAAACTCCATTCTTTTGACCTTGTGGCACTTAGACAAACGCGTTTTTTTTTTAAGTTTCGTCCATTTGATGTTGTGTGTAGCATTTATAACTCGTGCAACATGCCGTAGCCTTAGCCTTTCTTATTACGCCTTCGCTTCTACCAATTCTTTCTGCAATACGTCCGTTAGAATAGTGCTCTTCCTTTAGAATTTTAATTTTTTCTTGCTCGGAATAAGTTAACTGTTTACCCTTACCCATGGCCAGGAAAACTTTTAATATAAAAAAAACCTTGATGCATATTTGAAAAAATCTGCTCGACTTACCTTCGAACAACTTAAATCTTCTATATGTATATTTTATCTTTTACGCAGAAAATCTTTTTATTTACAGCAAAAACACAGATGCGTATAAACGAATGTCTCAGTAGAATTTGACATGATCTAAATTCGTTGCGCAGTTTAACACAGAAAGTCCCGTTACAAAAAAAATATCTTTTGGTACGCGTTACTCACATTGCTGGTAGTAAGAACATGGATGTAGAAAATTTCAATTTTTTAAAATAATCCTATTGTTTGAGAATGTGTTTACTTAATAATACTTTCGTAGTACTTCTTAAAACTTTATTAATTTCAACTTTGAAAACATTACATAACTTACACTACTTTGCTACAGTTAACGTAGATCAACTTTAATAACATTACTGTTCAATCTCACTCTCTTTGATTTATTTGCTGCAAATTACATTTCTGTTTGTAAAAGAAATTGTCTCGTTCACTTGGATCGAAGACACAAAGCTGGTAACATCAAATCAATAAATTTACTCCTGTATTGATCGACTCGTTTTTCTATACTATTTCGTACGGGACTTTTGCACTCAAGTTCTATTGAATTTTCTTGTTCTCGATATCGGTTTTCGTTCCAAGCAAATTCGGACTTCTTCGAACATTATCATACACCTATACTGCTCAATTTACTAATAAAAATCAAATGCGTATAAACGAATGTCTACCACTGTACCATAGAACCACTGCAAATAGCACAAAAGCATATTGTCCGAATTATTTCTAAGAAGAAGAGATTAACAAGTAGTTGGCCGTTATTTTACAATTTCCGTATTTTGCCTTTAAAGCATCTGTATGTTGATAAAGTACTTAAAGTATTCTTCATGCGCAGCAGATACAGTGTAATTTTTAAAAATTCAAATATATACGGCTTAAGAGTAAATTCTCAATACCTAGCAAGGATACCGCATTCAAATAAAACTCAATTTTCCAACTTTTATGCTGTATCAGCACCTACATTATTCAATCGATTACCACACACAATACTCGAATTGAAATACAAAATTTATTTTTGAATAAAGTCAAAAAGTGGCTATTTACAATTGATAGTTCTGAAGTCAAAAATATTTTTACTAATGCAGTTTAACATGTTTTCCGTTTTATTTCTCCATTTCATTTATTTATTTTCGTATTTTGTATATATTCCTTAAGTTATTTATTTCCTTATGTTATTTATTTATTTATTATTTTTCTTTCTCCGTTATTTATTTGTTAAATTAATTGTATACTTCAATATTGTTCATGATCTTGTATTTCTTGTATAACCCCACAACCAATGTGGTAATTTATTAAATGGGTCATCCGCCTCTAGTCTTTATAAGGCTATAGAATGACATCTATTATTTTATTCCGCAATTAATTAATTATGTTATAGGTAATAATGCATCACTCTTAGCAATAAAATTAAATAAATAAATAAAAAAAAAAAAGATTTCAACGTGCAAAACGCAAATTGGTTACGATACTCCAACAGAACTGATGATGCAGGAAGAGAAGCAGAGCCTTAACAATCAGCTACAAGAACCCACACGGGTTACGGACAACCCTTATAACTAAGACAACATCTAAAGTCTCTTTCTCCCATAAGAACCTAACAGCTATATCAAAGAGATGGGTGCACCTCTAGGAAACTCGTTCCATGTCCTAATTTCAGCACTACACCCAATACTGATACCAATGGCAGCACAACAGGATCACCATCGCTGGAATGGAATTTCAAATTGCCTGACTGGGAAAGGCTCCGACCTATTACAAAAAAAAACACCCTGTTTGCGATTATGTTCTCTGGAAATTCGGCCCTAGATCCCCCGCAAGTAGAATGACGCAGAAATTCGAGCGCTTCCGTCAGAAGCTAGGAACATTTTTATGGAAAATTCAAAGCCGTAAACGATGGTTATTTAGAAAAAAAAAATAAAAAAATTGCATATCTAGGTACGTATATTATAAAACAAAAAAAGGAAATTAAATAAATGTGTAAACAAAACAGTTATTAAGTTTTTGAACCTAATCGTGACCTATGGCCCAATCTGCGGTGTTCGACGGGAATTTTTTTCAGTGTGCCTTTGAACCAGCACACAAGTGGGAGTTGACAAGGACGATAACGTAAAGACGTAACAGCGGATTCAAGAATGCACACGACTTAGTTAAGGACGCCTAAATCTTGCAATATTCCACCAGCTTCAAGATAAAAAAAACATGATTGAGTGTAGTTTCAGCGGATTTTCAATTTGCAATTTCCTTATGCCAATCATCATCTACAAAATGTGCCACATCCCAACCGATTTTGGAAAGCTAACGCTATAATAATTTTCTCCCTTCCAACTGTCTACCTTCACAAAACATCACAGCAAAAGAAAGCAGATCATCATGTGGCCCTTTTGTACACACAATTCCACTTCCCACATGATTTCCGCACGCACATCCACTCCACCTTTACCTAAACAAAAGCCACCGCCCATCACCGTTGACATATAAAAGACGCATACCGCTGTCGCAATTTGCATTTGGTTACCTGCACACGACACACGCGTACGCATTCAATTAACTACACAACGGATTTTCAATTTTCTTCACTCTCACTGTTCTCTGATGTTTGCCACCTAAACTCCAATTTACTGAGATGAACATCAAAGATAAACAAACACAACTGGCGCTTGCGTTACTCCTGAGAATCCTTCTAACCACCACCGATGCAGTCGTCGCTCCAAGCCAATATTCAAGTTACCAGCCTCAATCGTATTACTCACATAGTTTGTCCGGTTATGGTAATGAGAATCAAAATTATTTCGATGATCCTGGTGAGCTGAATCCTGCCAACGGATACACCAACGAACCGTATCAGCGTGAACATTTCGCATCGACTTCGTATGGCAGCAATGGTGTAGATTTCGATGCCGGCGATGAGAAGCATGCCTATCAGGATTCATACCAATCACAACGAAGTTACCAGGACTATTTGGGCGGACATTTTTTACCGTTCAGGCAAGAGCAGGATTCTGCTTCTCATCACGCCGACGACGGTGGAGGCCGAACATCGCTGGTGTCCTTCGACAATATTGATTTTAATAAATCCAAAGCAACGAACTATAAGCCGACTGAGGATGTTCTATATCCACCACTGGTTTCTGAAATGCATCACCAACAACAACCACCCAGGCAGCAGCACCTACAATCAGCTGACTACATGACAGCAGAGAACTACATGCCACCGTCGACTTCAAGCCACCTGAATCCCTTGCAGTACCTTTTCGGCGAGAGAATTCTACAGGACAACGCAGTCAGACCACTAACACCATTGCGAACCACACAAATGAGTATTCAGCATCAAACGAATGCAAAGCTTTACATTGACAACGACAATCAGCAGCAACATCAGCAGGATCTTCAGCAAATACCCAGGACCAGCCAACACCAACCTCAATCCCCACCTCATTACGAATCGCAATTCACCAACAACAGCGACAGGCTATCCAACAGCTCCCCAAGTCGCACATACTACGTGGCAGATAGCGATCTTTCGGACAGCAGCAGGAACCATCCCGCAGACGCTGCTCACGCAATGTCACTGCTCCAGAGCCATCTCGCTCAACTTCCTGTTGTGTCATCACCAACAGTGCAGGTGCCAGACCACCCACCAACGTCCTTTTCAATACCAAGCGAACCGATTCCCATCAGCAAACACGTCGAGATAACGAAACACGTCCCGGTACCCATTTACAGGCAAATCCATGTACCCGTCCGACAGCCAGTTCGCTTCGAGATACCCCGTCCAGTGATTTCCACCATCCCCCGGCCATATCCCATCCAGATACCGACTATCACGAAAACGATTGCTGTGCCACTGGTGAAGGAAGTGAAAATTCCCGTCGAGAAGGTAACGCCATATCCGGTGGAACACAGAGTGCCGTATGTCGTCGAGAAACGAGTACCATTTCAAATCGAGAGGCAAGTAGCTGCACCGATATATTATCCATTTCCGGTTAAGGTACCCATGGTGAGGACAATCCTGCACAAGAAGAAGGCGCACTTACCTCCGATGTACTACCATCAAAGAATTCACATGTAGTGGGTGGTGGGCTATTGTAAAAGTAGTTTTTGCACACATTTCTGTAGTCCTTTGTACTTCTTTATTTGCTTTTCCTTGTTTCTTAGTCGTCGTAGTCGTCATCGTTGTCCTTGTTGCCTTTCTTATTCGACAACATGTGCACCGGAAATGAATGAATGAAGTTGGCGACAGCAGTTGCTGTCGTCGTCCGATTGACTGAATCAAAGTTGACTGGTATAAAGTATTGTGACTGTGGGAAACTCGAAAGTTCTATGCCCCAGTTTAGAGAGGAACGTGTTTGCTCAGAAGTCATGTTTGTTAGTGTACATTGTGTTTACTTTAAGATCTTCTAAGCTAAGATTGTTATTTATAAAATAAATGTTAGAAAGAGAATTTTCTCTTGAATGAAGTTTAGTGTTGGTGTTTTTGTTGCTGGAACGTGGGAAATGGACTTTCTAAAGACATGCAACTTGTCTTGTGCTGCCAGTTAACTTTATCGTGACCTTACAGTTTATTGAAACATTTCAAATTTAACACGAAGCTGGAAAAGTTTTTTTTTAAATGAACAGTCAACTTCAGCATCATTTTTAAATTACAATTTAAATTGGTCAGTTTTATCAATTCGCAACAAATGCATACAAAAAAAAACTCTAGATGCTAGCTTACGAGTTTTCGAAATGCAGGGTGCATCAGAAAATAATTTCCTGTTTCGTTTGCATTCAATTTTTAAAGACCGAGTGTATATGTTTATCTTCAAGTCGAATGTGGATGTAGAATGAGAGAACTGAAGCTATTCAGCGTAGATTTGTCCGTTTTCCCTATGGGATTGGCTTCACTTGCCTCCTTCTCTATCTTCAAATTTACTAGACGTTAAAATATAAGAAATAGCTCATCTAGAGGGTAGTTTTTTTTTGTTTAGATAAAACTTACGATAGGGATAACTGACGAGAAGTCTTTACCATTGAAGAATCTTCCAGTAAACAGAACGATCGAGTGTATGTTCCGTCATCAAGAGAAGCATCACAACTCATTCCAAGGGTCGAACGTGGTCACCATCCCACGCCTTAATTTTTGCGAGAAAGGAGTCAAAACTTCGGCGAGAGTTTATCAAACAACTGTTATGGAAGACTCTCAACCAAACAATGTTCGCTAACAAGTCGTGGACATGCCAACAACATTCAAGCTCACAAACGCAATAGATACTAGCAAACGTCGGAGCTTCGCCGAGTTATGCAATAAAGCAAATGAAAACCGCTGGGAGAGAGCGTGATGAAAAAGCTGAAAGCTTTTTAGAGCTCCATCCCCCACATAGTCGAAGGCCTGTCTCCAAGACAACTGGAAATTCCACTGGAGAACGAGTTGCCTACAGCAGCTCAACAAACTCCTAGGATAAATACACAAAAAATTCTAGAGGTGTGCAACAGGTTTGGAAATAAAAAATCTCGGATGGAGTCCCAAATGTAGCTGTAAATGCGGCGATTAAAATCTGAATGGACTCATTTGTGGACGTGTATAACGCCTGCTTGAGTGAGGGAGTCTTCCCTGATCGATGGAAGAAGCAGAGGTTCGTGCTACTGCCCAAATCCATCAGCTTTGGACACGCTTTGCTTTGTATGTTGGACACGGGGGGAAAAGTGCTGGAACGAATTATCGGTAACAGGTTGGAAGCAACGATTGAAAAAGCAGGTGGATTATCAGCACATAAGTACGGATTTCGAAAGACACGCTTAATACCATCAAGGAAGTGCTTGATAGAGCGAAAAGGGCCCTAGAAGGAAGACGACGGAGAAGAGGCGCAAAGCAGTACTGTTGCGTTATAACACTGGATGTTAAGAATGCGTTCAACACTTCTTCTTCTTCTTCCTTTTATCAGCGAGGCTATGATCCGAAAACAAGGGATCACAACCCTCCCACTTCACCGCATTTCTACTGATCCGCCTGTGGGGCTCGCCTATTTGACTTCAGAAAATATCGGCAGGCCTGCCGATTTTGGATCACTCGGTTACTGAGGCCAATGAAATGCCGATGTCGTCGCATTTGTCTGATCCAGGCGGTTATAGGCCTGCCTTTCCTACATCGCGATGTCTTTGGAACGTGCATTGATATTGCCTTTTTAAGAGGGTTCAAATGATCTCTTCTTTGAACGTGGCAATACCAGAATGCGTTCAACACTGCGAGCTGGAAAGAAATCATTCAAGCGCTTCAAAGTATGCGCATACCAACTAGCATCAGAGATATTTTGAGAAACTATTTCCGGCAAAGAGTGCTGCTTTATGAAACAGAGGATGGTATGAAAGAATACACAGCCACTGAAGGAGTCCCTCAGGGCTCGGTCCTGGTACCAACACTATAGAACCTCATATACGATGGAGTCCTTCGTTTTGAAATAGCAGTTGAGGCTAAAATCGTGGGATTTGCGGACGACATCGCTATAATTGTAACTACAAAACAATTAGAAGAAGTTGTTCAAATTAGCTACGAAACCATCTCAGTTGTTCGACGGTGGCTAACATCAGTCGGCATCAAGCTAGCAGAACACAAAACGAAAGCGGTACTTATTACTAGTAGAAAGCAATTGGAAACCATCACACTCATAGCAGGTGGGCTAAGATAGTATCCAAACCAGCTGTTAAATATCTTGGCGTTATGATTGACTCAAGGCTTACATTAAGAAAACAGCAACAGGAGTACGTAAGTAACAAATCCTCTCGCGAGGGTGCCGCCACTGCGCGGATTAGCCGAATATAGGAGGGCCAGCATACCATACAGCCGAAGACTGCTCTTAGCTAAAGTAGTCAGATCCATAGCCCTATACGGATCATCAGTTTGAACCAGAGCTATGGAAGAGACTTCATACAAAAGAAGAATCATAGCAGTAAATCGACTATGTGTACTAAGAGTGAGTAACTCAACTATCATCTCAAGAAAATGGGCCGTGTACACTCGGATACGTGCCGACTCTGTGATTGCCCGGCTATAGCCAGACTGAGGCTAGGGCACTTTAATAAAGGCGTCACATCACCTTCTGATGTCACCTCTTCCTCAGCTCGACCTATTCTTAGCTTCATTAATGAACTTGATTTCAGCTAGTTGACAAAACTAAAAAAATAATCAACCAGGGGATAGCAAAAAAGATCTTTTTACGTCGCAATGCTCTGGGGGTCATTCTCTGCCTTTCCTCCCCATTTGCCTTAAAAAAAAAAAAAAAAAAGTGAGTAGCGCTTTCCGCACAATCTCGCACCACTCAGCCTGCGTTATCGCAGGAATGTTCCCCATTGATATACTGGCGGAAGAACTGCGGAAAAAGTTTCTACAGAGCAGACATGAAGGGAGGCTAACTTACGGTGAAGCGGACACTACAGTAAGAAGCACAGGTTTGATAGAGTGACAGCGACGCAATTGAGTAACAAAGCCCTATCTCGAACTACTAAGGTAACTCTTTTTAAGACATTAATCATCCCAGTCCTGCTGTAAGACCCAGAGGCATGGGCTTTGTCAAAATCGTATCAGGATGCCATTAGTTATTTTGAGAGAAAAGTTCTTCGAGCGAGCTTTTGTCCCGTCTGCATAAGCGATGAGTGGAGGAGAAGGTACAACGCCGAATTATACGGCCTGTACAAGGACATCGACTTAGCCAGAAGAGTTCACATACAGCTACTAAGATGGCTGGGTCATGTAGAATGGATGGACCCCAGCGTTCCATCCAAGAAAGTCTTCGAATCCACACCGGATGGACCGGATGGACGGCGCAGTATAGGACGACCTCACAGTAGCTGGCGCAAACAAGTGGAGGGGGACCTCAACCAACTTGGCGTGCGCAACTGGAGGCAGCTGGCTGGAGAGGTTTGTTGGTTGAGGCCCAGGTCGACCTCGGACTGTAGCGCCATCTAAGTAAGTAAGTAAGTAATGTTTAAACAAATATAAAAATATATGCAATGAATATATATTTTTAAATGATTTACATGTTCGCTTGGAATGTTTGTTTTTTGTACTCCCCTCGGACAAAAAATACTCCCCTGTGAACTTCTAAAATACTCCCATTAATAAATTTAAAATGGTAGCCCTGCTCCAAAGTCCAATATATGATCCTGGATTCACTTTGCTGTGCTCTTTGGACTACATTAGAAAAATCATGAATTACGAGCTACATAGACTCCCTAAAATTGTAGCTACCCACATCGTACAGCGCCAAACACAATTCTTTGGCGTAGTCAAGATTGTGCCTGGAAAACAATATCGCACTAGTTTCCAGGTGAGGCATGTAGGATGGTGTATTTTCTGGCAGTCGGAATATTCTCTTTAAAAAGTTTCTCAGCAGTTTATCCACATCTTCGTGCTGGGAGCCTCCCCAGACCTGAGTTGCGTAACACATTATAGCCCTAACAACAGCTTCAAATAGATTATACTTAACATTTTCCAGTTGCAGTTTATAGCAGTTTTAGCTTCCTGGAGTTTAGGTTAGGTTAGGTTAGTGGGCTGGTGTAGGGACGGAAGTCCTCTACACCTCACTCAGGCCAGTATAGACCCATTGTGATACCCATGGGGGAATAGAAAATAGAAAAATGAAAATTCTTTCCTCGTCAAGAAAAATAAACGTCTCTGTACGTAGACTATTAGAAAGTATATAGGGTTGGGTGTCAAATCGGCCAAAACCAAATCGCCAAAAATGCAAAAAACTAAAAAAATGTCAAATCACCCAAAAACAGGTTGGGCGATTTAACATTTTTATTTTTTGGGCGATTTGACATGATGTCAAAACACCCAAAAAAGTGATTTTGGGCGATTTTGTGATTCGGCTATTTTAAGGCGGATTTGTGTCCTATCGCCCAATACCAAATAACCCAAATCTGGAAAATGTCACATCGCCCAACATTTTTGGGCGATTTAACACTATGACAGATCGACCAAGAAATGAAATGTCAAATCACCCAAAGCAGAAATGGGCGTTTTATCGCAATTTGAAAATACCAACACATAGGAAGATAAAAAAATCGCTCGGGGAAACAAAATCGCTCGGCGGGAGGGGCGCGATCCGCGTGCGATTGTGTGGTACAGTAACCGCGCCGCGTCGGGCCGTCGTTCACGCGCGGACGCGACATGAAAGCACTGTGGCCATTAATGTAATTGTTACAATTCGTTTTGCAGTCTTAAACCCAATTTAAGGAAAATATCAATCCGCCCAAAACCAGCTGTATTTGACATTTTTCTGCATTCTGCGATCGGAAGCTGGGCTATTAATGAATTCTGACAAAATGCCCACTTTCTTGGGCGTTTTGTCATTTTTAAATTTTTGGGCGATGTGTCGTAGTGTCATATCGCCCAAAATTTTTGGGCGATGTGACATTTTTCTGATTTGGGCGAATTGGTTTTGGGCTATTTGACACCCAATAGTACTTACTGTGCCCGAGATACATACCATCCAGAGGATTTAATGAAGTTTGCAGTTTGTTTGAAGTTTCTAAATCCTTAAAGAAGAATTGTCCAAGATATCTATTTCTAAGGAGGTAGAGGCTTGGGCAGTGGCAGAGAAAGTGAGTAGTGTCCTCGTGAACCTCCTCGTTGTCGCAGCCCCTACAAAGGTCTTCGTTCGTCACACGTAACTTTTTCATGTGGTATTGCATAGTGTTGTGCCCCGTACTAATTCCTATGAGTGTAGAGAGTGATTATCTATCCCTCTGCATGAGTTTATTGGTTTTTGCACTGTCAAATGTAGGCCATAGCTTCTTCGTGAGGGCCATCTGCTGTTTGCCTCCATTAGGGCTTCGTTCCCTGCCTTGAGTTTGAGTGTGAAATGCGGTAGTACACTGAGGGGTCGGAGTGGTCCGCGTTTAGTGCCGAACCTCGTCTAGCCAGTTCGCCAGCTTTTTCATTCTCTTGTATGCCTTCATGTCCAGGGACTCTGCTGTTCTACCTTGTGCTGTGTTCCAAGAACCTTGAGCTCTTCTCTACAACACTTCACAAGCTTCGATTCTTCTTCTCTAGCAGATACTGCTTTTATCACGGCCTGTCTGTCGATGAAAAAGGTGATATCCTCACGTGAAATTGCCGTCATCGCAGTCTCACGGGCCGCTATTGTCACTGCTAGGACCTCCGACTGGAAAATGCTGCTGTAGTTCGGAAGCCTGACTGAGAAGGAGATGCTAAGCGTTTTAGAGAAGATGTCTGCGCCGACACCCGTTTCCATTTTGGATCCATCGGTGTACACGGCTATGGTTCTCTAGTTGGGCGTTCTGCCTATTTTCCATTCTTCTCTGCTCGGGAAGGTGCTTGAAAATGGTCTTAAGAAGTCTAGGTGTGGCGTTGTGTAGTATGTGCTAGATACATTGCCCAGGTATCTGCGTAGAATCATAGTATGACCCATTGCATTTGGTCTCCAGCTATCTGTTTGGCTTAACCTTACGGCACTTATAGCCGCCGATACTTGTACAAAGAGCAGGTTGAAGATGGCTTTGAGGCCTGCTGTAGATGTGGTTCTCATTGCACTCGTCGCGCCAATGCCCGCTAGTCTTTGTACTTTTGTGGTGGTAGTTAGGTTTTTAGTTTTGCAGGCGGTTTGCCACCATACAAGGCTGCCATAAGTTAGTATGGGCCTTACTATAGCTGTATAACAGGATGATTTGGGGTTCGGTCCCCAAGTTTTTCCGAATATTATGTTACACGAGTAGAAGCTATCGTGGCTTTTTTGACTTTATCGTCAATGTTCAGTCTCCAATTCAGTTTTCTATCGCACACCAGGCCGAGGTATCTCGCACTACTTTAGATACTTAAGGGGGTACCCCTTACAGAAGGTGTAACAAACTGTGGAATTATTCTTTTGTTCGTGAATAGTACTAATTCCGTTTACTGGGGATTGACTCCTAATCCACATTTCGTCCAGGAGTCAATGGATCTTAGTGCCCTTCGATTTGCTCGCTCAGCGTCGGGAGGAATTTTCCTGTTGCCAGCAGCACGACATCGTCCGCGTAAGCTATGGTTTTGACGCCGCTGTTTTTGAGTTTTGGAAGAACTTCATTTAGGGCAATTACCCACAGTAGTGGGGATATAACCCCCCCTTGAGGAGTACCTCTTGAGGCATAGGCTTCCAACTTTGTTCCTCCGAGCTCCACTTTAATATGTCTTTCCTCTATCATATTGACAATCCACCTTATCGGGGAGTTGTGAATATTAAGGTTCCTTAAGGTTCTATGAACCGCATCTGTTCTGACATTGTTAAAGGCTCCTGCAATGTTTAAGAAAGTGGCCAGTGTGCATTCTTTATCTTTTAATGATTTTTCTATTGAGCCAACCATACAGTGCAGCACTGTCTCTACGTTTTTTCCTTTCATATATGTATGCTGCGCCGGGGATAGATCACCAGGTCGTAGTTTGCTGCGAATGTGTATGTCAGCTAATCTCTCAAAAGTTTTAAGGACGAAAGAGGTAAGACTCATTGGTCTAAAGTCCTTCACATAGGTGTAGCTTGCCTTACCGGCCTTGCGTATGAAGACCACTTTAACCTGTCTCCATGCTCTAGGTAGATACCCCCAAATGAGGCTATTAAGGTATAGTTCTTTGAGTAACGGCGTAATTGTGGTTACGGTTTTCTGTAACATGATCGGGATAATCCCGTCGGGTCGTGGGGATTTAAAGGGAGAGGACGATATAATAGCCCACTCGATTCTTTCTTCCGTAACTAAATCCGTCAGAATATCCGCTTCAGTGCTACTATTAGTCCCGATGTTATTGTCTGGAGGGGTCGTACACCCTAGGAAGAGCGTTTTTAGCAGCGAGCTCAGTGATTCCGAACAGGACTCCGTCCAGTTTCCGTTGGGATCTCTGGATAAGATTTTTCTTAGTCTCGCAGATTCTGCCGTACCTTTGATCTCGTTACAGAAGTGTTGCCAAGAATGGCGTTTAGCTTTCTGTGTTTCATTTTTAAAATTCGTTCCCAATCCGCGTCTAGTCTAGTACTTTTAGCTACATTTAGAAGGTGTCTGGTTACCTTTCTGATGTTAGCTAGTTCCTTCGACCATGGTGGTGGCGATCTTTTATATTTCCTTTTAGTTTCTGGACAAAATTGAACAAAGGCTTCATTAAGGATGGCTGTTATATCCTCAGCCTTGCGGTCGATGTCTGCAGGTCCTAGCCAATTACATTCCTGCAGGAATCTGGCACTTTTCTTCACCTCGTTCCTGGAGTTTACATTGAAAGTATTTTTTTAATGAAAGGTTGGGTGTGATGATGATACCTATGTACTCTAGTTTATCGTCCCTTACTTTTTCGAAAAACCATTATTCTCGATTTGCTAGTATTAACCTTTAAATCCCACTTGCTGCAGTATTGCTGTAATTTGTTGATCATGATTTGCATCATGTTCGGTGTTTCCGCCAGCAAAACAATGTCATCAGCACACATTAGGCATTTAATGCTAAGCCCGTTAAAAGCAATTCCATCCGGGATATAGCAAATAAGGTCATCCAAAAAATATTTCAAAAAGTAGGGGGCTTAGTAAGCATCCTTGTTTGACTACCATTTTGGTATCGAAGCAATTAAATAAATGAAAGCCATCCCGTACTGCTGCTTGATTTTTCTCAAAGGTAAGGTTAGGTTAGGTTGAAGTGGCTGCCAGCTGAGAATCGCCAACACACTTAGACCAATAATAGGTCCATTGTGATGCCACGTGGATCATGGGAGAAAGTTTCTCCTACCTACTCGTTAAATCATTTTGAGCTTCTTATGAAGTGTAGGACAGCTGGGAAGAAACAAAGAAGGTAAGGAATAGATTCTTCCTCTTCTTCATCCATGCAGCTTCTACAAAAGTCGTTCGCAAAAAGGCCTAGCCTTGTAGCACGCTTGCCTATTAGACAGTGCCCAGTGATGACACCTATTGTAGCGCCAATAGGCAATCTGTTGAGAGAAATCAAATTCAAATTAGAACGTTTTAGATCCAGCTTTGGCCAAATCTGTTTTGTCGCTAGATATGTGAGTCCACTTGTCCACCTAAGATTCGTACTCTCGACAGCATCTAGCTTAAATTTGAGTTTGCAAGTAGCGATTGGTATACCTAAGGATCTTTTGTCCGACAGGATGGGTATAGTTGTTTCTATTCCTGCGAGTTCATCGGCCTTACAATTCCTTGGAATGTCCCGATGCACCGGCACCCAACACAGGTGAATATTGAACTGCTCAGCCATCTCCGCAGGAGATAATCGGCAGTCTAGAGCTACTAATGAATTTATAGAGGTCGATTCCAGGGATATGATTGCTGCTTGGCTATCTAAAAAGATTCGGATATTTGTAGCAGGCAGATATCACATTTTCTTAAGCCAAGACAAGACAAATCGCCATTATTTCCGCCGGGAAACCGCTACAATGATTTGGAAGACGGAAGGAGAACTTTAGATTAAGCCTGCAGAGAAAACACCTCAACCAATTCCATCCTTGGTTTTTGATCCGTCAGTGTAGAAGTGGATTGATCCATCTTCTAAAAATGTATCATCTTTCCAGAGTGATCTGGAGGGGATGGTGACGAGGAATTTCTTGTCAAAATTTAGACGTGAGGTGGTGTAGCCAGTGTTTTCGGGAGAGATTTTGAAGTTTTTCAGAGTGGAAGCGTGACCAAATTGTTTTCTTGATCACTGTTGGGTAGCTTCGAGGCGAACGGCTGCATTCGCTGCCATTTACTTGCTAAATATATCCAGGGGTATCAGATGAAATAAAATGTCCAGTGCCGCAGAGGTCCTAACATGCTTGAAATTCGCTGAGTTGATTATTTTTCATTATCCAATTCGTTAAGCGTTTTAGTAGATTTGCCGAGAAAATTTGCATAACCGAGCTTAAGAAGGAAATTCCCCTATAGTTATACGGATCTTCTGCATTCCCATTTTTGAAGATAGGAAAAATTACACTTTTTCTAAAGCTTTCTGGTACTATTCCTGCGTTGAAAATCAAATTATAACATCTTGTGAGATTCTGGAGGAATTGCTCAGAGGAGTATTTAATAAATTCGTTGGGTATATGGTCCTCTCCTGGCGCCTTGTTTAACTTGCAAACCTTGATAACTTCCTTCACCCCATGTAATGTGATCATGCAATCTCAAAGTGTTCAGTGCAAGGCAGAGTGAACGAGTGTTGATTCGGGTTGCATGGTGGGTGCAGTAATTTTCTGAAGTGTTCAGCCAGATTCTCAATTTTTATTTTTATTCTGATACGACTAGTGAACCCTTCCAGATGGCATGACTGTCTCTAACTTCCGTTATCTCCTGTGCCAATTTTTGCCAGTACTGTCTCAGTTTTTCTTTACAGATACTCTTATATTCTCTATTGGCTTGCTGGTACGCTATTTTAAATGAAGAAGTTCCCGTTTTTTTCCCCAATCCGTAGCCAAGTGAACGATTTTTTCTGGCTCTTTTGCAGTCTGCATCATACCATAGATAGATACAATATATAGGGGTATAAAATAATGAGGTGCAAGTGCACTGCGGCCTTTAAGAGATATATTGTGCCCCCCATACAACGCTCTAGCCGATGATATACTCGGTCTAGAGCACTTCCTCCAGTCCAGCTGCTACAGCAAACCGGAGTATCTTGAGTGGATGCAGCGAAGGTAAATCCGTTTCTGATAGGAGCTAGGCACCTAGGTGATTCCTTCTTTTGTGGATCAGTGCTTCGTATTCCATGAGAAGGTGCGCTGGTGTTTCTGCGAAGTCCCTGCAGAATCTGCAGTGTCCGTCTCCCTCTATTCCTAGTTTTCTAAGGTGCTCCTTAAGTCTGCAGTGACCCGTTAGCATGCCCGCCAAGATGCGAAGCCGATTCTTACTAACCCTAAGGCAGGCTCTGCTTCCTTTCTGGTTGTATTTCCCCAGAAGTTCTTTTGCCTGTCTTAATTGGGGGATATTATCTCAATGTTTGGCCGATTTGTTCTCTTCCCCTTTCCTTAAGTCTTCCCGTATTTTGTGGGGTCCTATCCCACAAAAGGGTTCTGGTCCAAGGAATGGCGTGTTTGATCCGTTTCTAGCTAGTTCATCAGCTGCTTCGTTCCCCTCCACTCCTACATGTCCTGGTACCTTGTGGAGAGTTACTTTGTTTGTTTCTCCCAGTTTGTTGATCCTGGTGAGGCATTCTCATACCAGTTTGTATCTGATCTCGTGCGAGAACAGTACTTAAATAGCGGGTTGACTGTCTGACAGTATCGCGATGTCCTGGCCGCGATATTTGTTGTCTAGGCTGAATTGCGCGCATCTTTCGATTGCGTGAACTTCTGCTTAAAATATACTGGAGAATATTCGCAGTGATTCTGAGTATCTAGTCCTGGGCCCGTACACTCCTGCCCGAGTGCCAGTAGATGTTTTCGATCCGTCTGTGTACCATTTAATTGTGTGTTGTTTGAATTGGTATTTATCGGATTCGCTCCTCCAGTCCTTTTGTTGCTCAGCTTTGAGTCGAATTTCATTTCAGAGTAGTATTTCTTGACTATATCATCTCTGGGCCAGTCCAGAAGTGGCACTGATTTGGATAGGGTTACTCACTCTTTGTTTGCGATACATGTTCCTTCCCCTGTCCCGTTTTTGCTGATTCTCAATATGGTCTCCTTGGCGATTCGCTCTAGCGCTATGTGTAGCGGAGGTATAACTACGGTCACTTCTAGTGCTGCTGTGGGACAAGTTCACATGGCTCCTGTTATGCATATGCAGGCTAATCTTTGCACTTTGTTGAGGGATGTTCTCGTCGTGGTTCGCCTAGTTCTGTTAACGCATGCCACTGCCCCGTAAGTGATGTTGGGTCTTACTATCATCAGGTACATCCATCTCAGCGTGGTTGGGCTGCATCCCCAGCTTTTACCTGAAATGTTCCTGCACACCATCATACCATGGCTGGACCCTTAAAGACCTATATCTTGTTTAAAAAGGGCTCGTAGCATCCGCTATACAGGACATCAGTGTATCTATTCCTCGGGTGGTCTGTAGTTTGTGCCTATCAATCGGAGTTAGTGCTCGATTCAGCCTTTGGATTGGTTGTTGCATATTGTTAATCATACTGGAGAAGCAACGACACAATACTTTTTAGGAAAGTCTTCTAATCAAAAGAAAAATTGCACAAAATCAGTTTAATAATAATTTAGATGTTAAACGCAAACTGGCCGGCAGAAATGTGTGTCTTATTTTCTTTACACAAATAGTTTTTAGTGAATTTTTATTTATTTATTATTTTGTTCCGCGATTAATAAACCCATATGCCAAAAAGGCAGAAGTGAAGTATCTATTGTATAAACCGCCCTATATATATGCAGACAGTATAAATTTAATAACTACTTGCAGTTCATATCGTGATGTGTTATATTAAAATATCCAAGACTATTCATCGGATTATGAAGATACATTTTCCAAAATACGGCCTATTGTACATAGTACCTGTATAAGAATCATTCACGAACTGAACTCGAAAATAAGTACATAAAAGAATTCTAGGAATTACTGATTGAAGAAGTGGGCCAGCAGGTCTAGACCGATTTTGCCAAACTCTCCATATTTAAGGCATCAGCTCTCAATCAGGAAAAAGTAGCAAACTCAGCTTCAAAATGCAAAGTATTGGGCTAAAAAAAGGACATAATACCGAAAGTACAAACCCTTCATTTCCCACGAGTCATAAAGTTGAAACAATTTACTGTCAACCGATACTTCGCGGTTAATCCATTCAATTAATCAAATTAAACATTCAATATGTCCTGCTGTGTTTGTAAACTATTTTAATTTGAATGCCACGACCGCCACTGCCACACCACCGCTATATAGAACTACCTCAACCACTTGGCATGACTTCCAGTCCGTGGGAAATCGTTTCGCTTACACAATTTCAAAATGTTGCTACTAACTAAAAACAGAACCGCATTCCCACTTTTGTTCAGTTCATTGCACTCAACAAGTAGCGTCCAGTCCCACTGCTAAACCACAGTGATTTTGGATTTTTGCCATCCTGCCAGTTATACCAATTTACCATGCGGCCACATCGGCCATTAACAGGAGTTGGAGCCAATCCGCTTTACGATTTGCACTATGCAATTACATTGTTGTCTCAAATTTTGTGTGTTTGCCGGTACTTTTAGTTGCGGGTTAATAACTGTTATTTCTGTAATTAGGCACAGTCAAAACTGTGTACACCTCCTTAATTGCCAATGGAGTTTGCATTAAGTTTGGAGGTCGCCTTCGCGCACAAAATTCTCGTAACAGCCAAGCGAAATTCGAGAGAAGTCGATTAACATCAAGGATGTGGAAAATAAGTTTACGAGTAGCTACCAACAAGTGTGAGAATAGAATGGCAAAACAATTTGCCGTGTTTATGGTTGTTAGCTTATACTTATATATAGGCGAACCCCACAGGCGGATCAGTAAAAATGCGGTGAAGTGGGAGGGTTGTGATCCCTTGTTTTCGGATCATAACCTCGCTGATAAAAGGAAGAGAAGATGGTTGTTAGCTTATACATTTACATTTATTTGCTAGTTTCAAAACCGAAGTAGGTCTACTACAATAGGGATTTTTTTTTTTGGAACCTAGCTCACCTGCCGCCTGTCATGAACGTCAGTTTTGACGTCTGAGATAAATACAACAACCGGCTATCTTCTACGTATACGCTTAAGCATGGAGCAGATGTGCAGGAAAAATGCATGCATTGATGCATGGAGTAACGCATGTAAAACAGACGTGAAGCCATGTTCTCTAATTTTGCTGCACCGATTTTGATGCACGTCTGCTTTATGCTTTACTGTTCTCTTCTGATTTAGATTTAGTTTGGGGTGAACCTGGGCCTCAACCAACAAGCCTCTCCATTTAGCTCGGTCTTTAGCTAATTGCCTCCAGTTGAGCACTCCAAGTTGGTCGAGGTCCCCTTGATTTTGTGCGCGCCACCTACGGCGATGATTCCCTCTACTGCGTCGTCCCTCGGCGTTAGATTCGAAGACTCTGCGGGCCGAAGCGTTGGTGTCCATTCGCTTTACATGTCCTAGCCATCTCAGACGTCCAATACGCAGTTTTTTGACTAGGTCGATGTCACTGTATAGCTCGTATAGTTCGTGATTGAATCTTCTCCTCCAAAACCCGTCAACGCAAACGGAACCGAAAATCTTACGAAGAATTTTTCTCTCGAAGCGACCTAGGATACCTTCATCCACTTCAAATGAAGTCCATGTTTCAGCGCCGTAAATTAGGACTGGGATGATCAGGGTCTTATACAAAGTCTCTTTAGTTGTTCGAGATATGGCTTTACTGTTAAATTGCCTTATAAGCCCAAACAAAACAGCGATTGACAAGAGTTATTTCTCGCTCGATTTTTGCGCTGATGTTGTTGTTAGAGTTTATAGCAGATCCAAGGTAGACAAAATCCTTTACTGCCTCGAAGTTGTAGCTGCCCACTGTGACGTTCTCTCCAATTCGTCGGTGTTGTTTGTCCCTTTTTGTGGACAGCATATACTTAGTTTTGCCCTCGTTTATCGCTAAGCCCATTATGGCCGCAAACGCAACAGTGAGAGCCCGCTGAGCTTATTCAATAATGTCAATATCGTCGGCGTATGCAAGCAGTTGTACAGACTTGTGATAGATTGTGCCTCCGGTGTTGGCTTGTAAGCTCCGCACAATCCGTTCAAGGACAATATTAAAGAAGTCACATGACAGCGCGTCACCTTGTCTAAAACCTTTTTTGACATCAAAGGTCTCGGTGAGGTCATTACCGACCTTGATGGAGCAGCGAGTGTTCTCCATCGTCATCCTGCACAGACGGACAAGTTTGGCAGGGATGTCAAAACTAGACATGGCTTTATAAAGCTCTTCTCTATAGATGCTGTCATAGGCGGCCTTGAAACCGATAAAGAGGTGGTGAGTATCGATTTGGAATTTTTGGGTTTTCTCCAGGATCTGCCGAAGTGTGAAGATTTGATCGATGGTGGACTTTCCTGGCCTGAAACCGCACTAATAGGGGCCAATCAGGCTGTTTATAAAAGGTTTCAGGCGTTCACACAATATCGCAGAAAAGATCTTGTATGCGATGTTGAGGAGACTGATGCCTCTATAATTGGCGCAGTTGAGGGGGTCTCCTTTCTTGTGGATCGGGCAAACGATGCTGAGGTTCCATTCATCAGGCATACACTCGTCTGACCAAATCTTAAAGATGAGTTGGTGTATGCACTCTACCAATTCATCACCAGCTGCCTTAAAAAGTTCGGCCGGTAAGCCGCCAGATCCTTGTTGGATTTCAGCTTGGATATTGCTATCCTCACTTCGTTTTGGTCAGGTGGACGGAAATTTTGACTATCATCGTCTATGTTGAATGGTTCATTCTGCCTGACAGCGGGATGTTGGTCTTCCTCGCCGTTATACAGTCTGCAGAAGTAGTTTTTCCATATTCTCAGCACCGACTGTGATTCTACTACGAGGTTTCCATTTTCATCTCTACAGGTTTTTGTACGGGTATTGCTTCTTTGACACATTCATTTTGCCTTCTGGTAATACTTCCGTACATTGTTACTGGAGTAATAAGCTCTCAATATTCTCAATCGCATGCTTCTCATGTTCTTTCTTTTTCTTTTGGAGAAGCCGATGTTCTTCCCGTCTCTTTTGCTCGTAGAGCTCACGAGCAGCTCTCGTCTTATATGCCTCTTGTTTTGCTGAATGCACTCGCCGGCATTCTTCGTCAAACCAGGAGTTTCGCGGTGGTGAGCGAGCGAGACTCAGCACATCAGTCGCGCGTTTCTGATGGCATATTGGCAGCGTTGCCACTGGTCTTCGGCACTTAATGCTGACGGCATAGGGGTGATTGAGAGATTTCGGGATACGTGGTCAGCGAAGAGTCTGGCGGTCTCTTGCGGTTGTAGCTTTTTGACGTTAAATTTTCTCATAGTGATTCTTCTTTGTTGCTCAGCTGGTGATATCCACATTCGTACCTTGGCTACAACAAGGTGATGATCCGAGTCTATGTTGGCCGTTCGAAAGATCCAGAATTCTCCAGTATTCCAGATTAAGATTTAGATTGGATTTTTATTTTAATTCTTCATGTTAACAATACTTACAATAAATTCAAAAAAAGCATGGCATTGCCGTCCGCCGATTGGCTAACTCATTTTACATCTTCTTCTCTGCCAAAAAGCAACTAACCAGGAATTGTTATGGCATGAGATGCCAGACCATAACTTACTCATTTAGTACATTTTGACGGACTACGGCAACTAAATTTTTCGAATGCATCTACCTCAGCTAATGTCAATAGCAAGTACAAGAACCAATATTAAATGCAAAAATCTTCTGGAACAGATTATTGATTGATGAACCAGTACATAGGTATATATTTGACGCAACAGCTAATCAAATGCCTCGGCCTAGCTTCTCGCAATCACTCGTTTTGTGTGTGTTATATTTTTCACACGAATGGAAGAGACGTACAGTTTTGTACCGTATCCGAAGGGTAATTTTTAATTTGTTTTTGAGAAGCTTTCTCGTGACAACAATACTCTCGGATATTTGTCAAACGTTCGGGAGAAGTGAGACCGCGAAAAAACTTGTTGCTGTTTTCTGGGATTCAAACATTCGACGTTCACGCGCAGTGGTCGAGTACACTAACCACCGCGCCACGGTACCTGAAATGAATCAGTAAGTTTAAAATTTTTTTTTTTTTTTGCCGAGAGTAGGTGAGCATTTTTCTAAAGACACCATAAGGCCCTACCACGGGTGCTTATGGTAGTGTGAGATTTTTACTCACTAAAAAAACACCTCTCCTCAAAAGTAATACTACAACTAAGCCGACGCTTATCCAGCAGTTTTATTTTCGCTTACGATACACGTGATTTTTGGAAAAAAAAATGTTCGTATGAAGTAAAAAGAAATTTATAACTTTAGCAAGTTAAATTCCAATGAAAGTTCCTGCTTTTTCGCGGCCGGCATATACTATGACGCGAGGTCAAAAGGTTTTATCCTTTGCAGACGACGAAGTGAATTATTCGCATTCGCGTCAAGTTGTTGAATGATAGTACGGTTACAATGGCCGTGAACACGATCTTTGTGTTTACGCGCAAATCTTGTTATCTCTTCGACGACGCTGGGAATTCCCAGATCTCGATGAATATCTTCGTTACGTACATACCACGGTGCGTTAACGTTCGTTCTAAGAACTTAATTTTCAAAAGTCTGTATGATGTTTCTATTGCTTTTCTTGGTACAACCCCATAGTTGTATACCATACGTCCACACAGGCTTTAGCACTTGCTTATATATAAGCAGTTTGTTATGTAGGCTCAACTTCGAATGTTTCCCAAGTAGCCAGTACATTTGTCGGTATTTGCTTTGAAGTTCGTCGAGTTTCTTTTTCACGTGCGATTTCCATTTGAGCTTGACATCTACAGTCATTCCTAGATATTTTGCTTCGTTTGCATTGAGCGGTGAGGTACGATCGTAAGATTAAAAAGAGTTGCCGTGGTAGTAGTCGTTGCAATATATATTTCAAGCCTTCGTGCCAAACCTTATCGAAAGCTTGTGAGACGTCAAGAAATACACCACAACAAATCTTTTTTTCTTCCAGAGCTTTCTCAATCACGTCAGTTATTTTGTGGACTTGGTCAATTGTAGAATGTTTAATTCTAAATCCAAACTGATGGTCAGGAATGAGACGTCTTTCGTCGATTACGGGCTGTAGACGCTTGGAAAGTAGTTTTTCAAATATTTTTGAGATAACCGGCAATAGGGAAATAGGCCGATATGATTTCTTCTCATTAAGCGGCTTGCCTGGTTTCGGGACCATTAAAATCTCGCCGACTTTCCATTGCCTTGGAACATAAAGCAATCTGAACGAAGCGTTGATCAAATAGAGCAGTTTGATAATAGCTTTATTCGGCAATTCCTTGACTACTTGCGGCGTTATCAAGTCGTAACCCGGAGCTTTTATCGTCTTTAAATTTTTAATCACTTTCCTCAGTTCAATCAATGCAACTTTTTTACTTTAAAGTTGACAGATTTCGTGACTGGGGAGTCGGGCGTTAACGAAGGGCCGCCGAACGGCTTAAACGTTTCTTCTAAGTGCAAAGCAAAAAGTTCTGCCTATTCTTTGTCGCTCTTGGCCCAGTTTCCATCAGGTTTCCGGATGCCTTTTAGCGCTTTCCAAAGCGAATAATTTGATTCTCTTTCACCGGAAAGATTTTCAAGATAGATCGGTATCTTTTTGCTTTTAAATTCGCGAATACTATCTCTAAGGCGATCGCATAGTCGGTTAAGGACCGTTTTATGCTGCGGTGCACGTGTGTTTTGCCATTTCTTTCGTGCTTTTCGTTTCTCCCTCACCAGTTCAATGATTTCTCTGGATACTTTTCGTTCCGGCTGATCTTATAACTTCCAGTAGGAGTGTTTTTCCATGACGCTCTTTGGATTGTTTCCACGAAACGATCAACTTCGTCCCTTAGTTCACAAGGTGTTTTAAGTGATACATTTAAGGCGATATTTGTTTCGCAATCATTTCTGAAGCCCTCCCAGTTTTTTCTATTGCTAGTTAGTCTTGGAGGCCCTTTTTTCTTGATCAGCGCTTCTCCAAGTAATAAAATTACCGGCGAGTGGTCAGAAGAGAGATCAAAAAGTTCTTTGATTGTAATAAACTTCTCGTAAAAGCCTTTTGTAACAAAAAAAATCGATAAGATCGGGAATTTTTCCTGAATCGGTTGGCCAATAGGTCGGTTTTCCAGACGAATAAAAACAACAACCGAATTCATTTGCCACTTCGTAAAGAATTTTGCCTTCAGAAGATGTACATTTTGAACCCCAGAAGATGTGCTTCGCGTTGAAATCTCCACCAATAAGAAAATTTGAACCAAGGGCATTGAAGACACGAAAGTAGTCGTCTTTTTCTAGTGGGCATCGCGGCGGACAGTAAACAGATGCTATATTGTAACTCAGGTGTTTATTTTTAACCCTTACGCGCACAACTGAAGTTTTTCCAGATGTTTATATCGGCCGAATGTTCGATGTTAGTTTTAATGAATAAGAACGAACCGCCCCGCGCTATATCAGAAGGATGATAGGCGTGATAACTAGCGTAGCCTCTTATCTTTATTTGCGATTCCCTTGTTAGATGAGTTTCGGAGATCAAACATATGTCAATATTTTCTGTTATTAGAAACATTTCTTATTTGTTAGATTTTTCTAAGAGTCCATTTGCATTCCATGTTACTATTTTAAGCAAAGCGTCCATATTTACTTAGATTTAGATATAAGGTAAGCCATACAAACGCTTTCGACGCTACTGAGACGTTCGAGAATCCGTTTGTTAATTTCACATTGTTCCTCGAACTTAGCGTAGATGCAGTTCAGAATTTCATTCAACGGATCAGAGGGTGGGCCGTCGTTTCGTTTGGTTGCTTTGACTGCAGCCTGAGAATACGTCAGACGTACGGGGTTCGCTGGCTTATTCGAGGTTATTTTTCGTTCAGCCTTTTTAGTGGACGACTTTGACGTACGTTTAATCGGCTCAGAAGGCTGGTTGACTGTTGTAAGAGTCTGCCCTGCTGATTCAAGCGTCCTTTCAGTCGGCTTAGTAGTTTGAACAATTGGTTTACGAGCCCGCTCAGTCTGCTTAGCAATACGTTCTATCGACTTAGGAGCCCGATCGATTGATTTTGTTCCCCGTACGATCGGCGTTGTAGATTTTTTCCGTCGCATCTGTAGTTCCTTAGCGACTTCGCAACCGCTATAATTTGCTGGGTGCCTTCCTATGCAGTTAACGCAAGTTGCTTTTTCATTTTTGCTCAAATTGCAATTTTCCGAAGAGTGCTTTCCAGCGCACTTAAAACGAAACGTCCACGATCATTATTACCTCTCCCCCTTCAATCTTTTGCACGATAGATCTCGCTCTATGCTACAATTTACATTAAATAATGCCCCCACTTTACCTTTTTATGAGAAAGCCTCACTGCCCAATTTGAGAGGATAGTTATCTAACAAGTTACTTGTTAACACTTGTCTGAATAATGGCCGTTTCTTTTAAATAAAATAAGATCCACAAAATCTGAAAGGGTATTGATTCACATGGATGGGAATGTGAGCGTGTTCTCGGTGTTGCCAATGCTAGTGTGCGTTGGCCTCCGTGGGCGCTTGTTCATATTTTGTTCATGAGACTGAATGTCATTTTAAAAGGAAACATCGTCATTATGATAGCTCATATGGTTTCCGCATGACTTGTTCCTATATATTTTACGAATTATAATGAATTAAGTATGTGTGAACAAATTGTATGATGCTCACTTAATATAAATTTGACGTATACTCATTAAGCAAATACTTTCATTTTGCGATACTAAGTTATTTCCTTTGTTTTATTTCAGTTCTAGTCATTAGTTTTAAATTGACAAAAAAAGTTATGTTGTGAAATTATATCGGTAGCAAGCATAGAAAAACCAAAGATATAATAACATATTTTACTACAATATATCTATTCGAGTTATAGGTAATGAATACCTTTATTGAATTATTTAGCTTAAGCCAGATATAAATAATTTAAGTCGGCTATCTTGAAAATATTGTAACTCATGAAAAAAAAAAAAGTTGTGTTTATGCCTTAATAAAAAACTCAAGTTAAAATCAAATTAATCTGTTGGTGGCGATGTTCAATGTAATTGTCAAGAACCCATTCATCTCTGGTAACGATCCGACTCAAAAATGGCTCTTGATGGTGACTCGACAAAAGCGCATCAATTCCTTGCTGAAGATTATTTTGCGGTAGGTGATGTGGTACCCATTTTTCCAACTTTACGAGGGCTGTAATCTTCATTGACTATTTGGAAAAGGGAAAAACGTCCGGTGACATTATTATACCAATTTATTAGATAAATGAAGAATTAATGGAAAAACGGTCCATTTGAAGAAGGAACAAGTACTGTTTCATTACGATAATGCACTGGCTCATTCGTCCGCAGTAGCAAACGCAAAATTAGCTCAACTGCGATATGAACTGCTTCCTCATCCACCACCCTATTTTCCAGATTTGGCTCCGTGCGATTATTTCTTGTTTCATATGAAAAAATGGCTCGACGGAAAAAGATTTTCATCGAATGAAGAAATTATCGATGCAACAAATGCCTATTTTGCAAGGTTTGGGAAATCATACTTTTTTGGAAGGGTTGAAAAGTTTGAATATCGTTCGGAATAGTGCATCACGCTGAAAGGAGACTACGTTGAAAATTAAATTCAATTTTGAGAAAGAACAACAAGAATTTTATTTCAAAGTCACTGACTTATCAAACAGCCTACGTATGCATTTCCCCATCTTTGTTAGATGTCGATGGATGGTCATATGGCTTACGCTGCGTTTTTTTTTTGCGAGTTCCTTTACCGTAACAGTGGGATTTCTTTCGATGGTGTGCTTTAGGAGCTCATCGTCTTACTATTCTAACTTACCCAAACGAGGTTCGTCTTTAAGGTCAAAATTGCCATATCAAACTTTGCGAACATACGCTAACATACGCTGGACTCGTCGAGAACATCTTTTCACACTTTGCTGTTCTGTAGTGGCCTCACTTCCATTCTGGTTTTTTCGGAATAAAAACAATGCTAAAAATGCTTACAATTATGTTAACACAACGAAATTTCCAAAATGAATGAGCAATATATCCTAAATAGTAATTTTAATAAAGGTTTCAGCATTAAATTGGTTTTGTGTATTTTATTTAATTTATTCAACGTTTCAACAACACTTACAATAGACTTTAACAATCTTTAAGGCATAAATGTTGACATTACATTACATTATTTTAAAATTAGTAATTTCAAAAGAAAAGTAAGACAATTTATAATCTTAGATAGTATTATTTTGTATCTGCAATTTATGTGCATGTAATATGCCGAAAGAGAGTATCACAAAAATTATTCGCATCGTGGGGTCTTCTTACGCTAAGAGGAAGTGCGTTCCAAAGGCGAATGGCATGAATAAAAAATTGGCGTTCCGAGACCTGATATGTTACGCGAGGTGGAACCAACGTCAAAGAACGTTGTGATTGTGCGAATTTTAATTTTTCGTATAAGTATTGAGGCTGTTTGGTGGTTATGACTTTGTGTAAATACTTGATCGTACAAAAGTCAAGATACTTTTCTAATGTACAACCGAGTATCTTCTTAGCATGGGCGGAAACATGGTCATATCTTCTTGACCCAAAAACATAACGCGTTTTACCATATTATTAAATGCAGCTTGTAATTTGCGTGTTATAATAGTGTTATTGCAACAGAAAATTTGACAGCTGTATGTAATTAGCGGCACGGGTAGAGTTCGAGCCAAAATTAGTCTTGTATTTGTCGGTGTGAAGTTCTGCGATAAAGATAGATTTCGGAGACATCCATAGATTTTGCCAATTAACGCCAAGATATGGTTATCCCAGCACAGCGTTTTACTGAAACAAACACCCAAATTTTTGGCTTTGTGGACGAATTCAATTTGAGCATTTCCAAGATAAATGGGGGGTAAAAAATTTGGATCATGACCATTTCTACTGATTACAAGGCATTTGGATTTATCTGGATTTATACTTAAAAAATTGTCCTTGGACCAAGTAAGGATATTCTTGAGATCCTCATTGTGTTTATAAGCAGCATTATTGATAAGACCAGGCGCACTACTTATGTACAGTTGGACATCGTCGGCATACATATGGACAGCAGAGTTGTGAACAACGTTTGGGAGGTCATTCATAAAGATTGTGAAAAGCAGTGGGCCCAATATGGATCCTTGGGGGACACCTGTGAAACTCGCTAAGAACTCGGATTGAACACCGTTTACGAGAACTGCTTGTACGCGACCTATGAGGTAGGACAAAATGAATTTTCCAGCGGACGAGGAGAAAGCAAACAAATTTTGAAGTTTTGCGATAAGAAGTCTATGATCAACCGTGTCAAAAGCCTTTGAAAAGTCCAGCAAAGTTAGAAAAGTAGAGTAGTTTTTATCAGTTGCTGCCCTTATATCGTCGGTTACTTTAAGCAATGCTGAAGTACAACTGTGATGCCGCCGAAAACCGGACTGGTACATGCAAAGAAGGTGGGCAAAATCGCATCATCACCTCCCCGTGGTGCCCGCTGGATAGCTATCTGATAGTGAACTAACGATGAGCGTATGCTGAGTCTGACGATATATGGGTAGCTGAACACTCGAACCTGCGTAAGCACATCTGGGTGAACTTCAGCGCGCATATGTTTAACCGGACGAGGCATCTCTTGTTGACCTGATCGGCTGAAATATGTGTCTCAGAAGTCTAACAAGAGGTCCTCAGAAGGAGGACGTGCGGCGGATGAATTCTCCTGATGGAATCAACGGTGACGTCTACAGGCCAGCGGAAACCTTACCGGAGCTACTTCGACATATTTGAAGCTGAGGTCTGTAAGGATTTTCAATACTACGTCAGGGTATTGAAAAAGAGATGGTGGCGGATGAACCCTTAATGGGCCAACGGCAGCGCTCATATCCCCGAAGTGGGTTACTGACATCGGTGTATCCGGCCCCTCGTCCTAGGGGTTGCTAAAAACGGATCTGGTCCTCCAGGTTGGGGGTTGTGCGGTCGGGTTAACTTCCCTACCACGTAAAAAACCTTTGTTTACGAAGCAACCAACAGCCTCGGATACGGATGAATTTACTGTTGACGACCCAAGCAAACGTAAAAAGGACAACGATCTTCGTGTCTGCACATGGAATGTTAGGTCCCTCTACAAACCACGTGCAGCCGAACAACTTGCGGAGGCCCTAGAGTGTCTCAAAGCAGACATTACCGCCATCCAAGAAGTGCGATGGGATGGGCCGGGCAAAAGGAGTATGAAAAACTGCGACATCTACTACGGCGATTGCTACAGACAACAAGGACAGCGTCTATTCGGGTGTGGATTTGTCATTGGAGGCAGACCTAGGCAAGAAGTTTTAAGTTTCCGGCATGCGAACGAGCGCCTTATGACTATCCGTATCAAGGCTAAATTTGCCAACATTAGCCTAATATGCGTTCACGCCCCTCATGAGGAGAAGGACGACGCGACAAAGGACGACTTCTACCAGCTCTTGGACAAGACGTATGAGCAATGCCCTAGCCACGACGTTAAAATTATCCTAGGTGATTTTAACGCAAAACTAGGAAGAGAGGACGTCTTTAGTAGCGTGGTCGGAAAGCACAGCCTGCACGACAACACATCCGACAACGGACTCAGGCTAATCGACTTTGCAGCGGGGCGAAACTTTGTCGTAGCTAGTACGCGGTTCCCACGTCTCGATATTCACAAAGGAACATGGCTCTCCTTTGATCGAAAAATCGTCAACCAAATCGATCACATTGCGATCGACGCAAGGCACTCTTCCAGTATTCTGAGTGTCCGGACTTTCCGAGGAGCCAACGTGGACTCGGATCACTACCTAGTTGTAGCCAAGGTACGGATGCGGATATCCACAATGGAGCGAAATCAACGAAATACTGTGAGGAAATTTGACGTCGAAAAGCTACAATCGCAAGAGACCGCCAGAACCTTTGCCGATCGTGTTTCTTCTAATCTCAATCTAAGTCCTATGCCGCCAGCAGCAAATGCGGAAGACCAGTGGCAGCGTTGCCAAAAAGCCATCAGAGATGCCGCCTCTGATGTACTGGGTTTCTCTCGACCACCACAACGAAACCCCTGGTTTGATGAGGAATGCCGGCAAGCACATGCAGAAAAACAAGAGGCGTACAAAGCGGCGCTGCATAGGCGGACTAGAGCTGCTTACGAGCTCTACGTGCGCAGGAGAAAAGAGGAACATCGACTTCTCAGAAAGAAGAAAAAGGAGCATGAGAAGCGCTCGATCGAGGAGATTGAGAGACTCTATTGCAGGAATAATGTTCGAAAATTTTACCAAAGGGTAAAAAGAACATGCCAGGGTTTCAAAGCCAGAACAGAAGCCTGCAGGGACGAAAATGGCAACATAGTAGTGGAATCGCAGTCGGTGCTGAGGATATGGAAGGAACACTTCTGCAGACTGTTAAACGGCGATGATGACCAATATTCCGCTGTCAGGTAGAATGCGCCATTCAACAGTGACGATGGCAGTCAAGATTCCCGTCAACCCGATCAAAATTAAGTGAGGATAGCGATACCTAAACTCAAATCCAACAAAGCTGCTGGAGCCGACGGCCTTGCCGCTGAACTTTTCAAGGCAGGAGGAGATGAGTTAGTAAGGAGCATGCATCAGCTCATCTGTAAAATCTGGTCGGACGAAAGTATGCCCGATGAATGGAACCTCAGCATCGTTTGCCCGATCCTGAAGAAAGGAGACTCTCTGAACTGCGCCAATTACAGAGGTATAAGTCTCCTCAACATCGCATATAAAATCCTGTCTGCCGTATTATGTGAACGCCTAAAACTGATCGTCAACAACCTGATAGGTCCTTATCAGTGCGGTTTCAGGCCGGAAAAGTCCACCATTAACCAAATATTCACACTACGAGAGAGAATTGAGAGAATTGTACGAAACTCACAAGCCAACACCGGAGGTACAATCTTCTTCAAGTCTGTACAACTACTCGCTTATACCGATGACATTGACATAATCGGAAGAACTCAGCGGGCCGTCAATGGGGCATTTACGAGTATTGAGAACGAGGCAGCAAAGATGGGTCTAGCGTTCAATGAAAGCAAAACAAAATATATGCTGTCTACAAAAAAGGACACCCAACATCGGCGTCTTGGACAGAACGCCACAATAGACAGATACAATTTTGAGGTAGTAAAGGATTTTGTCTACCTAGGCTCTATGGTCAGCTCCGCAAATGACATCAGTAGGGAGATCACACGGAGAATTACTCTTGCCAATCGTTGTTTCTAGGGGCTAAAACGGCATTGTAGAAACCGAAAAACTTTCCATGCTCGGTATGTGTGTCAACAACAAACTCTGTTGGAACGACCATGTATTCGAAATCGCTAAGAATGCAGCGAAATGTTTAGGCTTCCTAAAGCGGTGTAAGAAATATTTCACCCCCTCTGATTTGGCTACAATTTATAAGGCATACATTCGCCCTAAGTTAGAGTATAACGCTCACATCTGGTCTGGTGCACCAAAAACCATATTGCACTTGCTAGATAGAATTCAAAAACGCGCGATAAGACTCATAGGAGACACGAATATTACAAGCAATTTTGCTTCGCTCGAACACCGTCGTAATGTCTCCTGCCTATCCCTCTTTTATCGATATTTCCACAGAAAATGCTCAGTTGAGATAGCCAATAGCATTCCTCCCCTTCTTCGTTTTAACCGCAATACTCGCCATGCCTCGAATGCTCATCAGTTTACCCTTAAGCCTATCTTCGGACGTACCGTGAAATTTAGAGATTCTTTTATGAGCCGCACAACACGTTTGTGGAATGCTCTCCCCGAGTCTGCTTTTCCTCTCAATTATAACCTACAGTCATTTAAGACCAATGTGCATCGGTGCCTCGTTTCCCCCTAACCCCTCTTCCTTAACGCTCACGCTATGTATAATGCATAAAAAGGGTAGTCATAACCCCTTTAGCGCGAGTAAATTATAAAAAAAAAAAAAAAAAAAAAAAAAAAAAAAAAAAAAAAAAAAAAGCCCTATCTCGAACTACTAAGGTAACTCTTTATAAGACATTAATCATCCCAGTCCTGCTGTATGGCGCAGAGGCTTGGGCTTTGACAAAACCGGATGAGGATGCCCTTGGTTATTTCGAGAGAAAAGTTCTTCGAGCGATCTTTGGTCCCGTCTGCATAGACGGTGAGTGGAGGAGAAGGTAAAATGCCGAGCTATACGGCCTGTACAAGGACATCGACTTAGCCAGAAGAGTTCACATACAGCGACTAAGATGGCTGGGTCATTTAGAGCGGATGGAGCCCAACCTTCCCGCTAAGAAAGTCTTCGAATCCACCCCGGACGGACGGCGCAGTAGAGGACGACCTCGCGGTAGGTGGCAGAAAGAAGTGGAGGTCGACCTCAACCAACTTGGCGTGCACAACTGGAGGCAGCTGGCTCGTAACCATGCTGACTGGAGAGGTTTGTTGGTTGAGGCCCAGGTCCACCCCGGACCGTAGCGCCATCTAAGTAAGTAAGTAAGTACATGCAAAGAAGGTTGTTTTGTCGAAGATAAGCAGACAGCTGATAGTGGACAGTTTTTTCTAAGACAAAAATAAATATGGAAGTATTGCGATAGGTCGGTATTCTGCTGGGGCTCTATGTGTTGCTTTCTTTTTAAGAATTGGGATAATCTTTGCAGCTTTCCAGGACTTTGGGAAATTGGATGTTGTTATGATTGTGTTGAAAAGATGAGTTAATGCTGGAAGGACGGTAGAATCATTTTCATAAAATAGGGGTGGATCCCGTCAACACCAATGGCTTTCGATTTTATTTTGAGGACAGCTCCAACAATATCCGTTTGCTCAACTCTGGAAAATTCAAAGGAACCACTTGGTGCGATTACCGGAGTTATACCAGTGTTTGTCGATTGAATTTTCATGAAATCACGTTTTAGCTGGTTTGGATCAACATTATCAACTCCTGAATCAATTTTACCACAAATGCCTTGCTGACGTAAGTTCTTCCATAATATCTTGCTGGGAAGTTTATAGTTGAGATTTTCACTGTAAAAAATACGCTTGGCTTGCTTTATTTTTGAACATACAAGATTTCTTAGTGCTTTATAAGACAAGAAAAATTCAGGGAGCCTAAAATATTTCCATTTCCTGTATACAGCATCTCGTTCATTTTTAAGTCTAAGAATCTCTGGGGTAAACCACTGATTGATGTTGGATTTTGCAAGCTTAGTTCTAAGAGGAACGTGGCAATCAAACAACTGTGTAATCACGCTTTGCAGGTATTCAGCTTGCATGTCAGTTGAAGGTTCCGAAAATATTGGTAGCCAGTTTACACGTTGTAAGTCTCGCTCAAGAAGATCAGCTCGAACATTTTTAAAGTCCCTATATGAGTATTGCAATTGATCTATACAAGTAGCGAAATCAAAACAGGCAAAGAGGAGATCGTGTTTAGAAAATACAGGCGCAGAAACTTGGCTGTAAAAAACATTCCGAGTGTCGCTTGCAAGAAACAAGTCCAGGAGGGTACTACTTGAGTCAGTGAAATGAGTCGGAGTGGTCTAGTTAAGAAGGTCAAGATTTCATGTTTTCATATTTTCAATTAGAGAAAACGAAATAGCAGGATTTAAATATTGCAGTTGAAATTACCACAGACAATAACTTTCCAAAATGATGTTGTATTATTTTCAAGAAGCAATGAAGCTGTGAAAGATCAATGTAATTTCTTGGTCGATAGACGACACCCAGTAGGTATTTCCTTCTCTCACATGCTAGTTCAATGAAACAATACTCGAACGGACTATCACAAGGTGAGGTTGCAATTAGCTTAACGGGCAGCGGCCTACGGACGTAAATAGCAACACCCCCACCGATTCGATTTTGCCTATCATCGCGAAAAATCTTATATCCTGGCATTGAGTACGCACAATCAGGTATTTTCGGGTCAAACCACGTTTCCGAAACACATACTAAATCCACATTGGAACCGACAAACAAACTTCTAAATTCATTAATTTTGCATTTGGACAAACTTTGAGCATTTATGTGACATACTTTCAGGCCCGCGCGCTGTGTACAGAGGATGTTAATTAATACACGTAAATTATCATTCGTGCCACTGCCAACGGAAGAATTGTTGGTATCACCTATTGGTGAAAATTACAAATAAAAGTCCCTCCAGCGCAAGAAAACTCAGAACGCGAAACATGTAAACTCTCAAATGGCTAACAGACTACAAGTTACGCAAATACAAAAGATACTTACTAATTACAATATACAAAATAAATATGTAGTTATTTAAAAAGCTTTGGTTAGGAAGCATTACGATGTTCATCATAGTTGGTAGCAGCAGCGACAAGAGAATCCAAGCGTGTGATGCAGTCGAACAAAAAAGCTTAACCAGTTGGTGTTTGGTGGGCGCCGTGGCGTAAGTGGTTAGTGTGTCGGATCACTACGCATGAGGTCCCAAGTTCGAATCCCAAAAAACACCAAAACGTTTTTTCACGGTCCCACCTCTCGCGAGGGTCTGACAAACATCCGAGAGTATTGTTGCCACGAAAAAGCTTCTCAAATCGCCGTTCGGATTCGGCATTAAACTGTAGGTCCCTTTCATTCGTGTGAAAAATATAACGCACACAACATGAGTGGTTGCGAGAAGCTAGGCCCTGGCACTTTAAAGAGCTGTTGCGCCAAATATTTGTTTTTTAGTTGGTGTTTGGCGTGCATACACTCGTCCCCCTCGTGTGAAGACAGAAAACAGCTGATGTTGTCGTTTTAGCTCGTGAGCTTTCCGAAATAGAGCGAGATTATTCGTTGTTAAGCTTTCGTTTAGAGAAATTAGTTTGTATGTATGCGTTTGTATGTATGCGGCATTTGCTGAAGTTAGTAGAGTGATTTTGTCTGCCACCGATGGAAATTTGACTACTATCGAAGAACTGCCTAGTTTGCCTTTAGGTTTGGTTCTGAAGATCGCTTTGGGTGTAGATGCTTAAGTACATTCGACAGCTGTATACAGTCGGTTGTAGACACTTTGGAGATCCTCGTTGTTAGTCGTCGGCACTCCACGAATGATAATATCAGTGGCCAGCTTATCACGTTCAACTGAATCAACTTTATCTTTTAAGCATAATACTTCATTTTCCAGCAGCGAGCACCGGACTGACTCTGACGTTTGCTCGAGGACTTCGACTCGCACTGTGAGCGTAGATATGGGTTTGTTGACATCTTCGAGTCGGGTGTTGAAATCTGCGATTATAGCGTCAAGTTTTACCAGCAAGATGTTATGCATTTCCATTACAGTAGATTTTAATTGAGAGTTGTACTCCGCAAGCCGTTTGGTTAGTCGTACCTCGAAGGATTTGATAAGTTTTTCATCCTTAGACGAGTTTGGTGTTTGCGGCTTGGCAATTTTTGTCAGCAGTCTGGTCTCTGGTCTATGTGGAACATCAGTCATTTTGGCAGCTAATTTGCGCGCGCAGGGAGAAACCAACAACAACTGGGTTCCGTATGCAAACAAATAGTTTAGCTATTACACAATAGAAAATATCGTGGATTGTGATAAAGAAAGGCAGTACATATTTTCGGAAAACACGGTTTAGGGTATATTTTAAAACTTTTTGGGAAGATGTGGGAGTTTAAAAGTGAGTAAAAACTTGAAAACTATTGTCGCAACCAGATGAAGTGCGTTTATCTGACACTCAAGTCAAAATGTTTTCCTTAGCGACCTCGCAACCGCGATAATTTTTGGTATTTTATGGTAATTAAAAAACAACCAAAAAGAAAGAAGAATACTTAGGTTACAACCTGATTTTTTATGTGGTACATTGAATGTGCAGATTAGGGATACATGGTCCTAGGATTTATGACTAAGATAAGTAGGAAAGTTAGAATTCCGTTTCGTAGAAAAGATGCAATTACCTTGGCAGTTGGCAAATAACTTCAAGGAAGATAATACTATACATTCAATGCTGTCTAAGTCTGTTTGTTGGGTTAGCAATATATTCTTACTACCTCTTCTGATAACTACCTACGTATACCTACATATACATTCAGAATCACAGAAATGCACATTTCCGTTCTAGAAGACGTTTTCTTCTCCTTTCTTCTTCCTATTTTGGAGAGGATATGATCCGAAAACAAGGGACCATAACCCTCCCACTTCACCGCGTTTCTACTGATCCGCCTGTGGGGTTCGCCTTCTAGAAGACGACTTCACAGGAGCATATTCATTGTCTGCTTCTAGCTGATACAACACATCCTTTGGCAGTTCCTAGAACTTTTTATCTCTTTAATTAGTCGAAACTATTTGCCACTCGAAAGTCTCAAAACCAACAAAGCAATAAATTACTAATTTTAATTATAAACAATCTCCAAAGTTTTTGTTCCCCCTCGCCCCAACAATCTCCGACCCCGACACAAATAGCTTTGATATTAATTAACAACCACTATGCATGTTGCACAACCCCAGCACAACCATTCTGTCGATGGGGTGGTAAATTTTAGGAAAATTACCAAAACAGCATGCATCCGTATTTGAAGTACACCCTAGGCTGGCTGGAGTATCTGTGGCGAAACCTAAACCTGCATACGGTAACGTATTCATTCCACACGTACTCGTACCCATCTATCTTGCGTTGAACAGTCGAATGAAAGGGCTCACAAAAAGCTAGTAAAAGTGCAGCGCTTTTCTCAAGTCCAACGTTGCGCACCGGAAAAAGAATAAAAAGAAAACAACAACAGAATTTCCATCTAAGGTTTCCACACGATGGCTGTGGAAAGGAAAAGTTTTCACTTTATAACTCATCCGGCATCATGTGTGGATAATCACTGCATGATATCCCAAAAGTCCCGCCCACACACATGGCTTTGGCTACCACTTTCCAGTTACCCCTACTTAATCCCGGGGCTGTTTTTCCGTTGCCACGAAGCGCGAGAGAGGGTAGAAGGCTACCCCGGCTATAAGATGCTTGTTGGAGCGGATAAACTTTTGCGCTGTGAACGATTGATGTAATTTTCCTCCTTTCTTCGTAATTAGAATGTGTGCCATGCTCGCTGAACCCTTTCGGGCTCATGTCACCCGCGATCCTTCGAAAGTAGGAGGCAGACAAAATGTGTGCCACTTTAAGAAATTCATAATATCGCCGCCGCCGCTTGGTGGAGCTATATTGTTAGTGCTGCTCCTGCTGCTGCTGCTACTGCTGCCGCCACCAAAGTGGAAGGACTCGCTTTCCTTTCTTTCACATGCTCGTATCAACTAAATGTGTCCGGAATGCCAGGAAGTTCAAATGAAATGTTGTTCCAAACAGGATTCTTTCACGCATGTAAAACTGAGAGTCGCTCCAGATGTTACGGCTTCAGATTACAACGGCTTTTATCTGAACAGTGGGTACAGTTAAAAGTCATCATCCATGCTTGCTGCTACAGTGTTGCGTTTGCATTCAATTGCTTAATTGTGTTCTTGATATGGGTTTTAAGCGCCTAATGAGAAAAAGGGATTCCATGTCGTGAGTGTGCAACATGTTGTGAACGGTTGACGATGGCATAGGTTAGGGAGACATAATCACATGCGGAGAAGGGATAATCCTTTGGGCAGGATGTGGGGGATATTGGCTTAAAAGAAAAAGTAGTCCAATTATAAGTATTGTTCTCAGCTGGTTGTTGTAACAGTGTTTAGGCTGAAGGATACATTGATTAAATTATTGGATGGCCTAGTTTTCTAACATCCGATGTGGCATACATCCCATATGCGAGTGGTTTCATGAGAAATCAATTTATGGTATGAGTTGTTGGCTACCACTTTGTTGGCTATTACTTTGTTGGCCAACTACTTCTGGGACCATTGCTGAAGCTATTTGTATATATTGCAACCATTTGGACTATGATGTCGTGTTTCTTCTTCTAAACGTAGAACAGTGCTTGAAACTTTAACTTTTCTCGTATCTTTATTTAGTTAGCGTTCAGCGCAGGAAGATTGTCCTTAGATAATTACTTGATAGTGATCGAACATTCTTTATCATTTCCTCCTTGGGTACCTATTTAAGGAATTCATTGAACTGATGCTTAACTGCTTGCGGATTAAATCAAAGCCTGGCTCAAACGTATTGTCATACATACATTGTCCTCTATTCCGTTACTCTTTTTTCAGGAACTTCTAATGCTTGCTCTGACGACAATAGGAGAGGAGCATGCAGTCAACATTAAGCGTTTCATCGTTATCCCCTTGTGCGTCTTAGAGCATCTGTTATTAAGGGTACTACGCGCCATCAAATACGGGTTCTGGCAATAAGTATCAGCTCCCTCCAACTCTTTGACGACTGTCGTTACTCAACCTTGACTGTACTGCGTCATGTACTTTTTGGCAGTGCTGTATAAGAATTCATTTAATTGGGAATGCATTCATTAAATGCATTTACTTCCTTTTTGAATGGTGACTTACAAGTATAAATCACCTTACATTTTGAAGTCATTGACTGAGCAATCAATTTTAGCATTGACAAGAGTGAAATCAGAACACTTCAAGTTTTTGAATTCAAGAGTGTGAATGCGCATTCATTTGCAGTCATTTGCATTCATTTTAAATCATTTTGGATTCATTTGAAGTCACTTGCAATCACTTGAAATCATTTGCATTCAACTGAAGTCTTTTAAGCCACTCCTACTCATTTGAATTCAATTAAATTCTTTGAAGTCTTTTGTATTCATTTGCATTCATTTGCATTCATTGGCATTCTTTTGCATTAGTTTGCATTCTTGCAGTCCATTGCATTCATTAGCATCAATTTTGAAGTAATGGGGTCATACAATCTATAGTTGCACAAACTAAGAGGTCACAATTTATCAGAATTACAGCGGGGGTATCATAAAGTTCAAATTTGGGGTTGCTGCTCTTTTCAATATCTAATATTTGACCCACATTCAGTCACAAATAAATCATTACACATGCATGCTGATGACGTCCAAATACATATATTATATACCAATTGTAATTTAGATATCCTTAAGGACTGTGTGGCGGGTAAAATCGCATCATCACCTCCCCGTGGTGCCCGCTGGATAGCTATCTGATAGTGAACTAACGATGAGCGTATGCTGAGTCTGACGATATATGGGTAGCTGAACACTCGGACCTGCGTAAGCACATCTGGGTGAACTTCAGCGCGCATATGTTTAACCGGACGAGGCATTTCTTGTTGACCTGATCGGCTGAAATATGCGTCTCAGAAGTCTAACAAGAGGTCCTCCGAAGGAGGACGTGCGGCGGATGAATTCTCCCGATGGAATCAACGGTGACGTCTACAGACCAGCGGATACCTTACTGGAGATACTTCAACATATTTGGAGCTGAGGTCTGTAAGGATTTTCAATACTACGTCAGGGTATTGAAAAAGAGATGGTGGCGGATGAACCCTTAATGGGCCAACGGCAGCGCTCATATCCCCGAAGTGGGTTACTGACATCGGTGTATCCGGCCCCTCGTCCTAGGGGTTGCTAAAAAAGGATCTGGTCCTCCAGGTTGGGGGTTGTGCCGTCGGGTTAACTTCCCTACCACGTAAAAAACCTTCGGTTACGAAGCAACCAACAGTCTCGGATACGGATGATTTTACTGTTGACGACCCATGCAAACGTAAAAAGGACAACGATCTTCGTGTCTGCACATGGAATGTTAGGTCCCTCTACAAACCACGTGCAGCCGAACAACTTGCGGAGGCCCTAGAGTGTCTCAAAGCAGACATTACCGCCATCCAAGAAGTGCGATGGGAAGGGCCGGGCAAAAGGAGTATGAAAAACTGCGACATCTACTACGGCGATTGCTATAGACAAAAAGGACAGCGTCTATTCGGGTGCGGATTTGTCATTGGAGGCAGACTTAGGCAAGAAGTCTTGAGTTTCAGGCATGTGAACGAGCACCTTATGACTATCCGTATCAAGGCTAAATTTGCCAACATTAGCCTAATATGCGTTCACGCCCCTCATGAGGAGAAAGACGACGCGACAAAGGACGACTTCTACCAGCTCTTGGACAAGACGTATGAGCAATGCCCTAGCCACGACGTTAAAATTATCCTAGGTGATTTTAACGCAAAACTAGGAAGAGAGGACGTCTTTAGTAGCGTGGTCGGAAAGCACAGCCTGCACGACAACACATCCGACAACGGACTCAGGCTAATCGACTTTGCAGCGGGGCGAAACTTTGTCGTAGCTAGTACGCGGTTCCCACGTCTCGATATTCACAAAGGAACATGGCTCTCCTTTGATCGAAAAATCGTCAACCAAATCGATCACATTGCGATCGACGCAAGGCACTCTTCCAGTATTCTGGGTGTCCGGACTTTCCGAGGAGCCAACGTGGACTCGGATCACTACCTAGTTGTAGCCAAGGTACGGATGCGGATATCCACAATGGAGCGAAATCAACGAAATACTGTGAGGAAATATGACGTCGAAAAGCTACAATCGCAAGAGACCGCCAGAACCTTTGCCGATCGTGTTTCTTCTAATCTCAATCTAAGTCCTATGCCGCCAGCAGCAAATGCGGAAGACCAGTGGCAGCGTTGCCAAAAAGCCATCAGAGATGCCGCCTCTGATGTACTGGGTTTCTCTCGCCCACCACAACGAAACCCCTGGTTTGATGAGGAATGCCGGCAAGCACATGCAGCTAAACAAGAGGCGTACAAAGCGGCGCTGCATAGAAGGACTAGAGCTGCTTACGAGCTCTACGTGCGCAGGAGAAAGAGGAACATCGACTTCTCAGAAAGAAGAAAAAGGAGCATGAGAAGCGCTCGATCGAGGAGATTGAGAGACTCTATTGCAGGAATAATGTTCGAAAATTTTACCAAAGGGTAAAAAGAACATGCCAGGGTTTCAAAGCCAGAACAGAAGCCTACAGGGACGAAAATGGCAACATAGTAGTGGAATCGCAGTTGGTGCTGAGGATATGGAAGGAACACTTCTGCAGACTGCTAAACGGCGATGATGACCAATATTCCGCTGTCAGGCAGAATGAGCCATTCAACAGTGACGATGGCAGTCAAGATTCCCGTCAACCCGATCAGAATGAAGTGAGGATAGCGATATCTAAACTCAAATCCAACAAAGCTGCTGGAGCCGACGGCCTTGCTGCTGAACTTTTCAGGGCAGGAGAAGATGAATTGGTAAGGAGCATGCACCAGCTCATCTGTAAAATCTAGTCGGACGAAAGTATGCCCGATGAATGGAACCTCAGCATCGTTTCCCCGATTCTGAAGAAAGGAGACCCTCTGAACTGCGCCAATTACAGAGGTATAAGTCTCCTCAACATCGCATATAAAATCCTGTCTGCCGTATTATGTGAACGCCTAAAACTGATCGTCAACAACCTGATAGGTCCTAATCAGTGCGGTTTCAGGCCGGGAAAGTCCACCATTGACCAAATATTCACACTACGGCAAATCTTGGAAAAAACCCACGAATACAAAATCGATACGCACCACCTCTTTATCGATTTCAAAGTTGCCTATGATAGCGTGTATAGAGACGAGTTATACAGAGCCATGTCTAGTCTTGGCATCCCTGCCAAGCTCGTCCGTTTGTGCAGAATGACGATGGAGAACTCTCGCTGCTCCATCAAAGTCGGTAAGAACATCATCGAACCGTTCGACGTCAGGAAAGGTCTTAGACAAGGTGACGCGCTATCATGCGATCTCTTTAATATAGTACTTGAGAGAATTGTACGAAACTCACAAGCCAACACCGGAGGTACAATCTTTTACAAGTCTGTACAACTACTCGCTTATGCCGATGACATTGACATAATCGGAAGAACTCAGCGGGCAGTCAATGGGGCAATTACGAGTATTGAGATCGAGGCAGCAAAGATGGGTCTAGCGGTCAATGAAAGCAAAACGAAATATATGCTGTCTTCAAAAAAGGACACCCAACATCGGCGTCTTGGACAGAACGCCACAATAGACAGATATAATTTTGAGGTAGTAAAGGATTTTGTCTACCTAGGCTCTATGGTGAACTCGGCAAATGACATCAGTAGGGAGATCACACGAAGAATTACTCTTGCCAGTCCTTGTTTCTATGGGCTAAAACGGCAATTGAGTAGCAAAGCCCTATCTCGAACTACTAAGGTAACTCTAAGACTCTAATCATCCCAGTCCTACTGTATGGCGCAGAGGCATGGGCTTTGACAAAACCGGATGAGGATGCCCTTGGTTATTTCGAGAGAAAAGTTCTTCGAGCGATCTTTGGTCCCGTCTGCATAGACGGTGAGTGGAGGAGAAGGTACAATGCCGAGCTATACGGCATGTACAAGGATATCGACTTAGCCAGAAGAGTTCACATACAGCGACTAAGATGGCTGGGTCATTTAGAGCGGATGGAGCCCAACGTTCCCGCTAAGAAAGTTTTCGAATCCACCCCGGATGGAGGATGCATTAGAGGACGACCTCGCGGTAAGTGGCGCAAACAAGTGGAGGGGGACTTCAACCAACTTGGCGTGCGCAACTGGAGGCAGCTGGCTCGTAATCGTGCTAGCTGGAGAGGTCTGTTGGTTGAGGCCCAGGTCCACCCCGGACCGTAGCGCCATCTAAGTAAGTAAGTAAGGACTGTGTGAGTAGGTTAAACAGGGGTGCTTTAGGATCGCCAATTTGAGCCAGAGCCGTGAACGTTAAGTCTACAAGTTGAAATTCACAGCGATAAACCGACTATGTCCTGACTACTCGTATACGGGTATGTCAATAATAGACGATGTAGAAAATTTTATAACATGGAAGAATCTGATGGAATTTTACCAGCTATGCTGCAAAAAGTTCCAGCCAAGGTCAGAAACAGGCTTGGGGGAAATTTTTAAACATTGTTTAAGGTCATGTTACGTACCAGTGGCATGGAGGGAAGTGCGGGTTATATTCATACCTTAAGCAGGTAAACCAAGCCACACTTCATCGAAAGACTACAGACCCATAAGTCGCTCGTCATTCCTCCTCAGGACACTTGAAAGACTTCTTGATATTCACATCAGAAGTAAGTGTTGCAACGGCATTTTATGCAAAGCTCAACATGCATATTTGAAGGGGAAATCGGTGGAAACAGCTTTACACGACGTAGTAGGGAAAATAGAAGCTAGCCTTCACCAGAACGAATTAGAACTAGCAGCCTTCCTAGACCTAGAAGGTACTTTCAATAATGTAGAAGGAAGGGTCATCAAACAGGCACTAGAATCTATGAGAGTCGAGCATGGCATTAACAACTGGCTCTGTAATATGCTCGGCACGAGAAACATAAACTCACTATCGAAAATAATTCAATAAGAAAATCTGTTACTAGGGGAACCCCGCTGGAGGTGTTATCTCACCCCTCCACTGGATTCTAGTCATTAATGATATACTCAAAGAACTAAGCAAAACATGCGTAAGCGTCAGCGCTTACGCGGACGACGTGGTGATTTTAGTTCAGGCAAATTCCTTGACACATTAAGTGAAATAATGGAACCAGCTCTTAATAGTCTCGAAAAATGGGCTAGAGGGTGTGGACTGCACATCAACCCGGATAAAACTGAATTGGTACTCTTCAGCAGAAAATACAAGATACCACTCTTCAAAGTGCCTAAGCTAGCAGGGGTGGAGCTTTCCCTTTCGGATCGCGCTAGATATCTTGGTATAATGATGGATAGGAAACTGAATTAGAAACTTAACAGTCAGGAAAGAGTCCGCAAGGTTTATAATGCTCTTTTTATCTGTAAGAGAACCGCGGGGAAAAAATGCGGCCTGAAGCAATGATGCACTGGCTATACATCATGATAGTCAAGCCCATCCTTACGTAGGGGGCTATTGTGTGGTGGAAGGCAACGAATACGAAAAACACACTGGATATGTTGGCCATGGTACAAAGAACAGCCATCATTGCCATCACGGGTGCTCCACGCACAACACCTACGGCTGCACTCGAGATCTTTCTGTATCTTTTACCACTAGACCTACAAATTAGATTTCAAGCGGGCAACAGTGGGCTCACTGACGTTGGTCTCTTCAAGACTCATAACGTAGGAAATAGTTCCATTCTCAAGGAATCAATTCCCGGAATTCCTGACGAACCGGACGATATTCTTGGCACTTTAAACTTCGACGCACCATACGAAGTAATTTATCCTATTTGAGAGGACTGGCGAAGGAAGACAGTGGCTGTCCATAACGAGACTGCAACATGCACAGATGGTTCTAAGACCAGTGACGGCACGCGTTCAGGTATCTACTCGAGGCATACGAACCTACAGGTGGCCCTGAGACTTCCGGACACATGCAGTGTGTTCCAAGCAGAGGTTCAAGCTGTACTTAAAGCTGCGGAATTACTTGAGATGGGATCAATATCCGACAAGAATATCGCCATCTACATTGACAGTCAGGCTGCGCTAAAGGCGCTAGAGTCTTACGTCACCAAATCTGAGATAATCAGGAATTGCGGCACAATGCTTAAGACATTATATGCGCAGAACCGAGTCAGATTATGTTAGGTACCTGGACACTGCGATATCGAAGGCAACGAAAAAGCCGACGCGCTAGCCAAAAAAGGAGCGGGGCTCCCACATAGTCACATAATTGGTAGTATTAAGCCACCAGGCCGCGTGGCTAAGGGAATCATTCGTGATAGAATAATCGATACGGCCAATCTAAGATGGTCAAACTTAGATGGGCACAGGGTGTCTAAGGCCTCCTGTGTTGGACCGCAGAAAATCTGGGAAGATCATAGAATTAGAAAGATAACGTCTAAGAACAGCGATAGGAATACTCTCTGGCCACTGTCTCTTAAGGAAACATGCTATGAGACTAGGATTATCTAACGCGGATGTTTGTAGGTACTGCAATGTCCTACATGCCTCAGAGGCCGTAACACATATACTCTGTGAGTGCCAAGGAATTGCCAGGACAAGGCTAAAGCATCTTGGTAGATACTTCTTCGATAACCTGCAAGAAATGAGGTCCTTGAACCACAACAAGGATCTCTTTAAATTCTATAGGGAGATTAATTGTCTTGGGTGAATTGGTTTAGGTCTTTTGTCGTGAAGGTTCCCTAGGGAAGGTGGGCACCGTGGCGTAAGTGGTTAGTGTGTTGGATCACTACGCATGAGGTTCCAAGTTCGAATCCCAGAAAACACCAAAAAGTTTTTTCACGGTCCCACCTCTCGCAAGTGTCTGACAAACATCCGAGAGTATTGTTGTCACGAAAAAACTTCTCAAATCGCCGTTCGGATTCGGCATTAAAACTATAGGTCCCTTCCATCGTGTGAAAAATATAACGCACCCAACATGAGTGGTTGCGAGAAGCTAGGCCCTGGCACTTTAAAGAGCTGTTGCGCCAAATATTTGTTTTTTTTCCCTAGGGATCGCGATGGGCCCACTCTGGTGCCTAGTGTTTATATGATAACCTCATAGCCCTACCTTACCTAACTTAACCTAATCGACTATGTCCACTAAGAGTATCCTTATACTACAGAGAAGGTACCAGAATAGTAGGCAGGATATATATACGAGTATAACCCACATAACAATCCCCGGCCGGTCTATTCTCCAATGATACTTCCGAAGACGTGGAGCATGTATTGTTCCATTGCCCACGGTTCAAACAAAAGGAAATGTTGGTAGAATTTGAAGAAACACCTACAGTAGAGAACATATGTAGTACGTCACATGCTACTGTCGCAGGATAAGTGGAATACAGTGTGTATATATGCGTAGAACATATATATATATATTTTTTTTTACACTGGGGGGTAGTAACCTTCAGAAGACAAAACAGACTCTGTACTCAGTAACAGTGTGGGATTTTTACCCACCATCTGGTGTATCTTTTTGTTTTGGATTTGCTATTTTATCAATGTATGTATTTCATTAGTTCCTCTTCTTCCTTTTTCAGCGAGGTTATGATCCGAAAATAAGGGATCACAACCCTCGCACTTCACCGCATTTCTACTGATCCGCCTGTGGGGTGCGCCTATTTGACCTCAGAAAATATCGGCAGGCCTGCCGATTTTGGATCACTCGGTTACTGAGGCCAAGGAAATGCCGATGTCGTCACATTTGTCTGATCCAGGCGTTTATAGGCATGTGGGGTTCGCCTATGTATTTCATTAGTATTGCAAAGATAAATCAAATCTTAACTTGCGTGGAGCAGACCTTAGTTTGAAATGTCTGAACTTATTTATAATATTTTTCTTCCTTTTGTTTATCCAAACTAGGCGATTCGTTTATTTTTTATGCTACACGTAGGCTTACCTAAAGCCATATTTAACAGCATTATTACCAAGCCTAACCTGCTTTAAAAAAAAAAAATATTTATACCGTCCTCCTGGGACCGCTGCGTCTTCCGCCGAAGACACTTATTCTACATCGCACATATCCAAATGAAAATTCGCGCCAAACACATCACTTGGCATCATCAAAAGACTCAATCATTCGACAAATTACCTTCTCCAATTGAATTTTCAACTGGAAGCAGCGCGCCTCCATCATCAAATTGATTGATCAGAATTAGAAATCGCAGTTCTCTGCCATTCCGCTAGGCAATCAATTTAATTGGCAAAAACGTTTGTTTCCCCCAACTTTCTTGTTTTACTGGATTCTTACGTTCTCTCCTTTTTTAACACCCAACCCCCGCGTGGGGTATCAGTTGATTGAAATGATTGCAGAAGAGCAGCAGCAGCACAAATCGAGCTAATGTACTCGTACGTATCCTTTTATAGTATGCATGTATGTACGAGTACCTATATGTATCCTTGTAGTCATAAATTCCCAGAAGATTTGTTCGCGTTTTGATTTTTCTCTTGGTGTGGGGGCCTTAGTGCCTTAGGGCCTTAGTGCATGGTGCATTTGGAGTCGAACGCTCGCGCTTTGTTTTCGAGGTCACCCAGGTTCGAAGTGGCTAGAACTCGCATAACCACACGCTTAGTATAAATTCCGATTCGTCAGCTAGTAGAAGCAGCATCAGAATAGTTTCCAACTCAACTCCAATGTATATGATGGCGAGAAACATTTTCATTCATCCTCTGCTATGAGTGGTGTACATACCAATGAAGTGGGTAGACGTCATGTTCATGTATGTCAGAGTTGGGCCACTGAACTGCAACCTAATCCTGCACAAAACCAAGAATGTCTTCTGGGAAATTTAACTAAAACGTTTTATTTCCTTTTTTTTTTTAATAATTTTCCATCGGCTTTGGCAGGCAGTGTGAGTTTGTTTGTTTATGTGGTCGCTTTGTGTGTGGATGGGTGTGTTGGGGTACCTTCGGGTTGAGATTGCTTCCAATCAATCTCGAAGGCATTGAAGTCGAAATAAATGCCCCACTTCACATTCTGAAAGAGGAGTGGAATTTTCAAATTAAGCGAACAAGCATGTCGGTTGAGCTATTAAGATTTTAAGGGTGGAACAGTGACTCCTACTTCACAGAGTCTTCCTTAGGGGAATTTTTTTTTTTTTTAAATCAGGACAATAAAGAAATCAGGGTTGGGGGTATTGTTGTTCGGCTTTAATCGGAGCCCAATCAAACTGAAAATCAGATTTCATACCAGAGACGATTACGGTTTGTTTTCGATCGATGATGGTTGGTGTTGCCTTAAATTTATGTAGAGCGATATTAGCTCAATGAGGGCTGGGAAATTTAGAGCTGGACTTATCACTTATCTTTCGTATTTAATGTTTCCTTTTGTTTTCAAATATATAAAGCAAAGGCATCTAATGTAATGAATTTTGGAGCGAAAAATATTATCTATGTACATACTCGTATATACGAGGGCTGTTCGATAAGTCAGTGACTTTGATGAAAATGGGGCTCGGATCGCATAAAGGGTTTTTTCTGACATCTTTGTTTCTTTCTCGGCATAGACTAAAAAAATCAAATAAATCTGTCAAACACTTACCTTTTTACAGCTATCGAAATAACTCTGGTTCGTGAGATTTGGCCAAAATGGAAAAAAAGTGAGTTTCGTGTTTTAATAAAGTACTACTTTTTCCGCAGTAAAACCATTAAAGATACTGAAGACAGACTTAAAAAATATTATGGATACTCTGCTCCCTCGCATGGAATGGTACACCAGTTGTTCACTACATTTCGTTGTGGTCGTACGAGCACAAAAGACGCTGAGCGCTCGGGACTTCTAAATGACGTCAGAACGGAAGAAATGGTCAACGAAATCCACGATGTTGTGTTGGACGGTCGCCGGGTTAAGGTTCGTGAGATAGCTAAGATTGTAGCAATTTCAAATGATATCGTCATACGAATCCTGCATGACCATTTGGGCATGAAAAAATTATCGGCAAGATGGATGGCGCGTTTGCTGACGGTGGACCAAAAACGGATTCGTGTGAAGATTTTAAAACAGAGTTTAGACCTCTACAAGCGCAATTCAAGCGAATTTTTACGTCGTTTCGTAACAGTTGATGAATCTTAGATACACCACTACACGCCAGAAATGAAGGAACAATCAAAACAGTGAGCGTCTGCAGTCGAACGTGCTCCAAAAAAGGCAAAAACGATTCCGTCGGCCGGAAAAGTGATGGCATCGGTTTTCTGAAATTCTCACGGCGTAATCTTCATTGACTATTTGGAAAAGGGAAAACGTCCGGTGACAGTACTATGCCAGTTTATTAGATAAGTGGAGAGTTGATGAAAAAACGGCGCCATTTGAAGGAAAAAAATGTTGTTTCATCACGACAATGCACCTGCTCATTCGTCCGCAGTAGCAACAGCAAAACTAGCTCAATTGCGATATGAACTGCTTCCTCATCCACCCTATTCTCCAGATTTGGCTCCGTGCGATTATTTTTTGTTTCCTAATATGAAGAAATGGCTCGGCGGTAAAAGATTTTCATCGAATGAATAAATTTTTAATGCAACAAATGCCTATTTTGCAGGGTTTGAGAAATCATATTCGGAAAAGTGCGTCACACTGAAAGGAGAAAAATAAATTCAATTTTGAGAAAAAAACAAGTACCTATTTCATTTCAAAGTCGTTGACTTATCGAACTAACTTCCTTAATTACTTAGATGGCGCTACAGTCTGGGGTGGACCTGGGCCTCAACCAGCAAACCCCTCCAGCCATCACGGTTACGAGCTAGCTGCCTCCAGTTGCGCACGCCAAGTTGGTTGAGGTCCTCCTCCACTTGTTTGCACCACCTACCGCGAGGTCGTCCTCTACTGCGTCGTCCATCCGGGGTGGATTCGAAAACTTTCTTAGCGGGAACGTTGGGCTCCATCCGCTCTACATGACCCAGCCAACTTAGTTGCTGTATGTGAACTCTTTTGGCTAAGTCGATGTCCTTATATAGGCCGTATAGTTCGGCATTGTACCTTTTCCCCCACTCACCGTCTATGCAGACGGGACCAAAGATCGATTCAAGAACTTTTCTCTCGAAATAACCAAGGGCATCCTCATCCGGTTTTGTTAAAGGCCATGCCTCTGCACCATACAACAGGACTGGGATGATTAATGTCTTATAAAGTGTTACCTTAGTAGTTCGAGATAGGGCTTTGCTACCCAATTACCGTCTTAGTCCATAGGAACAACGATTGGCAAGTGTATTCTTCGCGTGATCTCCCTGTTGATGTCGTTTGCGGAGTTCACCATAGAGGCTAGGTAGATAAAATCCTATCTCAAAATTATATCTGTCTATTGTGGCGTTCTGTCCAAGACGCCGATGTTGGGTGTCCTTTTTTGTAGACAGCATATATTTTGTTTTGCTTTCATTGACCGCTATACCCATCTTTGCTGCCTCGATCTCAATATTCGTAAATGCCCCATTGACGGCCCGCCGGGTTCTTCCGATTATGTCAATGTCATCGGCATAAGCGAGTAGTTGTACAGAGTTGTAAAAGATTGTACCTCCGGTATTGGCTTGTGAGTTTCGTACAATTCTCTCGAGTACTATGCTAAAGAGATCGCATGATAGCGATCTTTTCTGACATCGAATGGTTCGGTGATGTTCTTACCGACTTTGACGATGGAGAACTCTCGCTGCCCCATCATTCTGCGCAAACAGACGGTCTTGGCAGGGATGCCAAGACTAGGCATGGCTCTATATAACTCGTCTCTAAACACGCTATCATAGGCAACTTTGAAATCGATGAAGAGGTGGTGCGTATCGATGTTATATTCATGGGTCTTTTTTAAGATCTGCCGCAGTGTGAATATTTGGTCAATGGTGGACTTTCCCGGCCGGACACCGCACAGATAAATACCTATCAGGTTGTTGACGATCGGTTCGCATAATACGGCAGACAGGATCTCATATGCGATGTTGAGGAGACTTATACCTCTGTAGTTAGTGGAGTTCAGAGGGTCTTCTTTCTTCAGGATCATATCGAAGAGAAGAATAAGCAAACGTTCACATTCTCAAATTTGCTTGTCATGCCAGCAAAACATCAAAATATTTTGAAATCCATCCAGCGTGTTTGACATGCCGCTGAGTGGCACATTATATAAATCAAAGCAATCATGCCGTTCTTTGCTGACGATGGTGCCATCATAAGTGAGGATCCTACATCCCTGCAATGAGCACTTGATGTGTGGGTGGACATTCTGGAGGGAAATGGGTATCGCATTAATTCAAAAAAACAGAGTACTTGTGCTGCCCGTTCTCTGATCCACTCAGGCCTATTCCAGACATTTATTTGAATGGAAGAGTGCATCCCAACTGCGAAAAGTTCAAAAATCTGGAATCTATGATCAATAGCAAAGCAACTTGTGATGACGACATCAATCATCGCGTAAGCGTGGGGTGGATGAAGGGGCGAGAAAATTCCGCTATCTTTTGTGACCGAAAAATGCCACCTAAGTTGAAAGGAATGCTCTACAATGTTGGACAATGTACAAAAAGTATGAGAGTAAATTAACGGCAGCTGAGATGAAGATGTTTTGCATGACAGCAGGAGTGACAAAGCTTGATCGAATAAGAAGTTCGAAGATCCATGGAAGCTTTCACATCAAGGAAACCATCGTACAAAAAATAGAGCGCGACCGGCTCAGCTGGTATTGCCACGTTCAAAGCAGAGATCATTTGAACTCTGTTAAAAAGGCAATATCAATGCACTTTCCAAAGACATCGCGATGTAGGAAAGACAAACCTATAAATGCCTGGTTCACACAAATGCGACGACATCGGCATTTCATTGGCCTCAGTAACCGAGTGATCCAAAATCGGCGGGCCTGCCGATATTTTCTGAGGTCAAATAGGCGAACCCAACAGGCGGATCAGTAGAAATGCGGTGAAGTCGGAGGGTTGTGATCCCTTATTTTCGGATCATAACCTCGGAAAGATGTAGTATGTAGCATACACATATGTATGTGGCAAAAGTGGTTACAAGTAAATACACAAACTTTTTTTTTGATAATATTATATTTTTCAGCTTAACGTACTCTAGCATTGGATTTGCTTGACTACCACTGGTTCTAATTTACAAATTTCGCAAAGAAGCCGGTGCTGAATTAAACCCCATGATTTACATGGAATCATTTCTAAATAAATTGTCCTTAAAACAAACTCATTTAAGCACGTGTTAAATCTTCTTTTAATCGCCCGCATCATAAAAAAAAAATCATTACTACGAAAACAGCAAACCAACACTTAATATGCAAGTTATATTATTCGGTCGACTAAACACAAAACATGCCAAATTGTCCCCATCAGGTGGTCCTCTAAAAATAATAAAACACACAAACCTAAAGCCAGACTCTCCATTCCCACCATGTAACCAGACACCTATTGGCTTTATTTCAGGGAAACTTAATTTCCAATCACTCTGGTTGTCCTGGCAGCTTACATTCATGAGACTTTAGCTGCTGTTGACATATTGTTCGAAAGACAAAAACCCGTTTTCAATTTCCAATTTCCATTTGCAACACCAGCACCCCCACTATTGCAGTCCAGCCTCCTCCTAAAGCAATTCGCAACACCACCCCATGCGGTTGGCGGTGTGGACACATTACTCGTACATTGTTCCTGGAACAGAAGCTCAACTGAACAACTTTGGCTGCACAATAATGTGTGCACATATTGTACAGATAATAATCTCTGCTCCTCAGCCATTTTTAATTATTGCATGTTAATTGTTTAACCACAGGAGGCTTAGGAATTTTACAATTATGTTCCTGCCTGAGGATGGCTGGACTCAACCAACCATATACGTGCTGGGTTTTACACTTGCTGTGTATGGTCTGCCTTCAACCTGCTGCTTATCATCAGCATAATGATTATTTGGTCACCCACACCTACGGGATGTCGTGCTGTGTAAATTATTCGAAGCAATATTTGCGAGCTGTGTGTAGATCTTCCTCTGGTCTGTGCCGACCAGGATATGTAGTATGCTGCATCCAGGATGAAATTTCGGCGATTAAATTAAAATTGTTGATCTCATGCGCAGAGATCCTGCATCTCTCTACAAGCACAAAGGAAATGCCTCCCCTACCCTGCCCATGAATCAAATTCAAATTCAATGAGGGTCCTGAAATATTAAATTCAAGGAGTTTCATGCAATTGGGCCATAACAACAAATTAGCCAAGGAAGTGTAAAACCAACCGAATGAGCACCATGGAGAGCAATTACGAGCGCAGCAAGAGCGATTCATTTGACGTGTTCTTTCGAATATCCTGCCGCTTTATGCGGCAGGGCTCCTTTTAAGTGGTTAAATGGGGTAAAAAATAAACACAACCCAACGGCTCTTAATGAAAATCGTAAACTCCTGAGTTTTTATACACTTGCAAGAGGTGAAACTCAAGTCATCCTCTTCTCTTTTTTTTATGTGTAAATTCTTAATGTGAAATTAAAATAAATTTTTAGCACAATTCTAATGTAAAGTAGTGGACGGGGGAGGCCGGCGCATGCAAAACATATCTCACCATCGCGATGGATGTTAAAATTTTTAAAATCGTAAAAAAGTTGCAAAGGACCAAGCGCACGCTGCAAACGGGGATCCGCCATCAACATGAATTGTTTTACGAGTTGAAAGTGCCGTAAAGTATTAGCAGTCGAGAGAGAGAAAATAAAATGTTTTTCCTGCTGACTGCTGGCAAGCAGGCCAGACCACTCTTGTATTAGAGTGGGACCAAGTCCTTGAGTGATTCTACACTCAGGACTACTACTACACACATTGCCGGCACGTGATCTGAAAGTGAATTTAAAAAAAGGGTGGTGACCGTGGCTGTGTATGCCTGGAGGGGGTCCTTCGAATGTGTAAATACTTTCCAGGAACGTGTCCTTTTGCAGTGAAAGCTAACCAATTGGTGAATTATAGACTTGAAGCGGTTTTCGGAATTATTTATATTCGATATTTGTCAGGATTTTTTCCTCTAGCTATATATGCAGACAGGCAGAAATGGTGGGAGGGAATGAAAGTGGGGACTTGAATGATTTCAAGTGCAAAATATTTAGTGTCAATATTTATGGTGTATTCGATGCGATTCGAGTGCGCAAACTGTCTGTGTGTAACTAGAGATGTTTGTTGGCATTGGAGAATGTGCTACGAATTCGTTTTGCTACCAGTTCCAATGCACTTTAAAAGGAACAATAATTGTGTCAATAAACACTTGACGAGAACTCATGCGAAGAGTTTTAGAAAAGTGTAACAGAGATACGAGCACTATTTGTATGAACATATATGTATGTAGCTTACTTATTTACTTGGATGGCGCTACAGTCCGGGGTGGACCTGGGCCTCAACCAACAAACCTTTCCAGTCAGCGCGGTTACGAGCTGGCTGCCTCCAGTTGCGCACGCCAAGTTGGTTGAGGTCCCCCTCCACTTGTTTGCGCCACCTACCGCGAGGTCGTCCTCTATTGCGTCGTCCATCCGGGGTGGATTCGAAGACTTTCTTAGCGGGAAAGTTGGGCAAATGACCCAGCCATATTAGTCGCTGTATGTGAACTCTTCTGCCTAAGTCGATGTCCTTGTACAGGCCGTATAGTTCGGCATTGTACCTTCTCCTCCACTCACCGTCTATGCAGATGGGACCAACGATCGCTCGAAGAACTTTTCTCTCGAAATAACCAAGGGCATCCTCATCCGGTTTTGTCAAAGCCCATGCCTCTGCGCCATACAGCAGGACTGGGATGATTAGAGCCTTATAGAGAGTTACCTTAGTAGCTCGAGATAGGGCTTTGCTACTCAATTACCGTTTTAGCCCATAGAAACAACGATTGGCAAGAGTAATTCTCCGTGTGATCTCCCTACTGATGTCATTTGCGGAGTTCACCATAGAGCCTAGGTAGACAAAATCCTTTACTACCTCAAAATTATATCTGTCTATTGTGGCGTTCTGTCCAAGACGCCTTTTTTGTAGACAGCATATATTTTGTTTTGCTTTCATTGACCGCTAGACCCATCTGTGCTGCCTCGATCTCAATACTCGTAAATGCCCCATTGACGGCCCGCTGAGTTCTTCCGATCATGTTAATGTCATCGGCATAAGCGAGTAGTTGTACAGACTTGTAAAAGATTGTACCTCCGGTGTTGGCTTGTGAGTTTCGTACAATTCTTTCAAGTACTATGTTAAAGAGATCGCACGATTGCGCGTCACCTTGTCTAAGACCTTTCCTGACATCGAATGGTTCGGTGATGTTCTTACCGACTTTGATGAAGCAGCGAGTGCTCTCCATCGTCATTCTGCACAAACGGACGAGCTTGGCAGGGATGCCAAGACTAGACATGGCTATGTGTACCTCGTCGCTATACACGCTATCATAGGTAACTTTGAAATCGATGAAGAGGTGGTGCGCATCGATTTTATATTCATGGATCTGCCGTAGCGTGAATATTTGGTCAATGGTGGAATTTCCCGGCCTGAAACCGCACTGATAAGGACCTATCAGGTTGTTGACGATCGGTTTTAGGCGTTCACATAATACGGTAGACAGGATCTTATATGCGATGTTGAGGAGACTTATACCTCTGTAATTGGCGCAGTTCAGAGGGTCTCCTTTCTTCAGGATCGGACAAATGATGCTGAGGTTCCATTCATCGGGCATACTTTCGTCCGACCAGACTTTACAGATGAGCTGGTGCTTGCTCCTTACCAACTCATCTCCTCCTGCCTTGAACAGTTCAGCGGCAAGGCCGTCGGCTCCAGCAGCTTTGTTGGATTTGAGTTTATATATCGCTATCCTCACTTCATTCTGATCGGGTTGACGGGAATCTTGACTGCCATCGTCACTGTTGAATGGCTCATTCTGCCTGACAGCGGAATATTGATCATCATCGCCGTTTACCGTCTGCAGAAGTGTTCCTTCCATATCCTCAGCACCAACTGCGATTCTACTACTATGTTGCCATTTTCGTCCCTGCAGGCTTCTGTTCTGGCTTTGAAACCCTGGTATGTTCTGTTTACTTTTGATAAAATTTTCGAACATTATTCCTGCAATAGAGTCTCTCAATCTCCTCGATCGAGCGCTTCTCATGCTCCTTTTTCTTCTTTCTGAGAAGTCAATGTTCCTCTTTTCTTCTGCGCACGTAGAGCTCGTAAGTAGCTCTAGTCCTTCTATGCAGCGCCCCTTTGTATGCCTCTTGTTTTGCTGCATGTGCTTGCCGGCATTCCTCAACAAACCAGGGGTTTCGTTGTGGTGGTCGAGAGAAACCCAGTACATCAGAGGCGGCATCTCTGATGGCTTGTTGGCAACGCTGCCACTGGTCTTCCGCATAGGGCTTACATTAAGATTAGAAGAAACACGATCGGCAAAGGTTCTGGTGGTCTCTTGCGATTGTACATTTTCGACGTCGAATTTCCTCGCAGTATTTCGTTGATTTCGCTCCATTCTGCATATCCGCATCCGTACCTTGGCTACAACTAGGTAGTGATCCGAGTCCATGTTGGCTCCTCGGAAAGTCCGGATACCCATAATACTGGAAGAGTGCCTGGCGTCGATCGCAATGTGGTCGATTTGGTTGACAGTTTTTCGATCAAAAGAAGGAGGGAATGTCGAGACGTGGGAACCGCGTACTAGCCACGACAAAGTTTCACCCCGCTGCAAAGTCGATTAGTCTTAGTCCGTTGCCGGATGTGATGTCATGCAGGCTGTGCTTTCCGACCACGCTACCAAAGACGTCCTCTCTTCCTAGCTTTGCGTTAAAATCACCTAGTATAACTTTAACGTCGTGGCAAGGGCATTGCTCATACGTCTTGTCCAAGAGTTGGTAGAAGTCATCCGCCGTCGCGTCGTCCTTCTCCTCGTGAGGTGCGTGAACGCATATTAGGCTAATGTTGGCAAATTTAGCCTTGATACGGATAGTCATAAGGCGCTCGTTCGCATGCCGAAAACTCAAGACTTCTTACCTAAGTCTGCCTCCAATGACAAATCCGCACCCGAATAGACGCTGTCCTTGTTGTTTGTAACAATCGCCGTAGTAGATGTCGCAGTTTTTCATACTCCTTTTGCCCGGCCCATCCCATCGCACTTCTTGGATGGCGGTAATGTCTGCTTTGAGACACTCTAGGGTCTCCGCAAGTTATTCGGCTGCACGTGGTTTGTAGAGGGACCTAACATTCCATGTGCAGACACGAAGATCGTTGTCCTTTTTACGTTTGCTTGGGTCGTCAACAGTAAAATCATCCGTATCCGAGGCGCCGTGGCGTAAGTGGTTAGTGTGTCGGATCACTACGCATGAGGTTCCAAGTTCGAATCCCAGAAAACACCAAAAAGTTTTTTCACGGTCCCACCTCTCGCGAGCGTCTGACAAACATCCGAGAGTATTGTTGTCACGAAAAAGCTTCTCAAATCGCCGTTCGGATTCGGCATTAAACTGTAGGTCCCTTCCATTCGTGTGGAAAATATAACGCACACAACATGAGTGGTTGCGAGAAGTTAGGCCCTGGCACTAAAAGAGCTGTTGCGCCAAATATTTTTTTTTTTTTTTTTTATCCGAGGCTATTGGTTGCTTTGTAACCGAAGGTTTTTTACGTGGTAGGGAAGTTAACCCGACGGCACAACCCCCAACCTGGAGGACCAGATCCTTTTTTTTTAGGAACCCCTAAGACGAGGGGCCGGATACACCGATGTCAGTAACCCACTTCGGGGATATGAGGGCTGCCGTTGGCCCATTAAAGGTTCATCCGCTACCATCTCTTTTTCAATACCCTGACGTAGTATTGAAAATCCTTACAGACCTCAGCTCCAAATATGTTGAATTAGCTCATCGAGAGAAGTCATCCGCCGTACGTCCTCCTTCTGAGGAGCTCTTGCTAGACTTCTGAGACGCATATTTCAGCCGATCAGGTCAACAAGAGATCGGTTAAACATATGCGCGCTGAAATTCACCCAGATGTGCTTACGCAGGTCTGAGTGTTCAGTGACACATACCATATGGTATATCGTCAAACTCAGCATGCGCTCATCGTTAGTTCACTATCAGATAGCTATCCAGCGGGCACCACGGGGAGGTGATGATGCGATTTTGCCACGCCTGTATGTAGCTTAGTGAGGCTATATTTTTGTCGGGATATGAAACCACTCACACACAGCTAGTACGTATTACGTAAAGTAACCTAAATAGCGCAAGAGTTTCTGGTGAACATGGCACCTCAACCAACAAGCCGCTCCAGTTAATCCAAATTTTATTTCTTTTTTAATTGGCGCGCACAAGGGGCTATGACTGCCCTTAAAACAAGTAGGAAAATTAGGAGGAGATAAAAGGGGAAACCTCGGCTTTCTTAGGTAGGTCTCTTCAAAACTGGTAATGTGTAATGTGTATTCCCTTCTTAGGGAATCATTACCTGCTATCCCTGATGTATCGGACGATATCCTTGGTGCCCTAGACTTCGTCACAGCATACGAAGTAATATACCCTTGTAGGGAGGATTGGTAAAGGAAGACAGTCTCTGTCCACAACGAGATTGCAAAATATTATATACAGATGGTTCCAAGACCAAAGTGGGTATGGTGTCAGGCGCTATAGAAAACTGCATACATGTACTATAAGAAGTATACCCTAGCTAACTGTTTAGACATAGAAGGAGCTTGTAATAATGTGCACACTGAAGCAATCCTAGAGTCCCTTAGGGAGATGGGAATAGAAAGCAATTTATGCCAATAGATCATTTCTATGCTTAGCACTAGAATTATTCAGGCAACTATAGACAATAGCAATATAACGAAATTTGCCAGTAAGGGAACGCCCCAAGGTCAGTGTTATCTCACCTCTACTATGGCTGATAGTCATGCATAAAATCCTTTTAACCTTAGACAAAGAAAGAACTAAGGTAGTCGGTATGCAGATAATATGGTGATACTAGTGTCAGGAAAGTTTCTCTCCGTCATAAGCGAAATCACGGAAAATGCTCTGAGCAAAGTAAGCGCTTGGGCCAAAAAGTGTAGTCTCGGTATCAACTCGAGCAAAACTGAACTGATGCTCTTCACTGCTAAAACAAAATTACCTGACTTCGCACTTCCTTGGCTAAATGGCCAACCGCTCTCCTTATCGTCCTGTGGTAGGTATTTCTAGGCGAACCCCACAGGCGGATCAGTAGAAATGCGGTGAAGTGGGAGGGTTGTGATCCCTTGTTTTCGGATCATAGCCTCGCTGATAAAAGGAAGAAGAAGAAGAATCTACACAGACAGTTCAAAGATGGACCGTGGAGTCGGTGCGGGTGTGTTTACCAAATCTTTAAACACCTCTAAATCATATAGGCTCCCGGATTCTGCCAGTGTGTTCCAGGCTGAATTACTCGCTGTCCGGGAAGCTCGTCGTCAGATCAAAACACACACCAATATAACGCCGAGGCAAAAGATCACTATTTCTATTGATGGCCAAGCAGCGATCAGAGCCATTGCATCGGTTACTACATCCTCCAAGCTAGTGTTTGAATGCCGAAATGAGCTAGCTTCGCTAGATAGCCAAATCAAGGTAACCCTGATTCGGGTTCCAGGGCATAGTAACGTTTATGCAAATGAACTTGCGGATGAACTGGCTAGGCAAGGCTCAGCATTCCACAGCTCTCTTGCGGAATCAGTTCAGATTCCGCTTGGAGCAGTCAAATCAGAAATATCCTCAAAATTCATTGCCCAAGCCAACCTCAGATGGACTAGGCTACCAAATTGTGTCATATCTAGAAAAATGTGGCCAAACTACAACAAATCAAAAACAACCGACTTCTTAAACAGAACGCGTATGGACCTCGCCAGGATAATAGCAACCACCAAGGGTCACTGGCCTATAGGCGACCATGCAGTCAAACAAGGTATCCCACACAACACATACTATCGCAGTTGCAATGTCGCTGTTGAGAAAGATACCCTTATCCAGTTTGTATGCGCCTGTCCGGCACTAGCTAGGGCCAGACAACGAGCTTTACGAAAAACCTTTTTCGATTCCCTTGAGGAAGTCTCAGAGAGAAACATTAAAGATTTAGTAATCTTTGTTTCATCCCGGGTCACCAATTCGGGTTTAGAAGTAACCATTCTACAATTGAATCAGTGCATTAATTAACACATGTTTCTCTTGAAGAACAGAGGTCTAGCCTAAAGGCTTAAAGTTCATTCCATGTCAAATGTGGGAACGAATATTCAGATTTTAAGGAAATAATGGCTGGGGTGCCGCTTGGCATCGTTCTTGGTCCAGGTTTATATCTATGTATTATACACTCGTGATCCCTTACGTGACTGCACACCTCGTCGTGGTGTAAGGGCTTAGTAAAAGATCATAAAAGGTCAAAGATTCTCGGGTAGTAGTCTTCCCCAGATGAGATTTGAATCTAAGCTGCAGTCGACCCCATTCCTTCATCTCTATCCTTTCCTTTCCCCTCTCTCCCCCCCGGTTGGCTGGATCAAGGTGTCATACGACCCGTGCCGAGGATCAACCTGGCTGGGAGCCCATCCCAAAAATAGCTCAGTCGCAAACGGCGACATCCGAATTAACCAGCCTTATCTGTATACTGCGGATCTCTGTACAGACGGAGATTCCCTTCTCCGCTACTTGTGGGAACACATTATGAATACAAAACAAACAAAAAAACCAAACAAAACAAATAAAAACTGAGACCGGTACTCCTTTAAAACCGGGCGGTAGTACGGCGACCAAGCTGTCTACCGTAACAGCTCCTGAAGTGCTGGATGGTAAGAGGATTGCGGCCTCACATGGTCCAATTACCTTCAAAAGCCGCGTGGAGCCCAAAGGTAGGAATACCACCCCACAGTCTATTCGGGACACTTTGGGACCGAGTCGTAGCGCAAGCTTGCGGCATATCGCTCCTTCAAAACAAACGTATAAAGATCGCCGTGAAGCCAGCCGGATTCTCCAGCACTTTGGAAATGTTCCGGAGTGCAAGAGAACGGAAAAAATGAAAGCCATGATGGAATGGGCCATCAAAATCGCCGGCAATGAAGCAGCTGGGACCAACGGAGACTTAACGTCGAAGCGAAATAGATCGTTGGAAGAACCCGTTTCGGATTCCAAAAGGGTCAAGGTGCATAACACCAGCACTTCCTCCAAGCCCACCAACACCACATCTAAGTCCTACAGCAAGGTCCTTAAAGACAAGATCGCGCTGGCGGTTGTTGACAGAAGCGATCCTGATGGTACGATCACTCCTGAAAAATGGCGTATAATACCGGCTAAAATTCCGATAGTTTTCGTGGAGGTCATGCAAGAATACCCTGGTCCTCCTCCTATTTGCCGCGACGGCGGATGGCATCAAGGCCATGTCAAGCTGATCGCTTGCGCCGATCAAAGGTCGTACGATATCTACAAGGCGGCCATAATGAAATGAGGTATGGCCAGGTGCAAAGCTCGAGGTTGTTGCGAGGGAAGATATCCCGAGTAGACCGAGAACTCGCGCCTGGATCCCAGCTGAGCCCTCCGACCCGGATGTTATCCTCAACATCATCCGTCTTAGCAATCAGGAGTTACCAACTCACAATTGGAAGGTCCCCAAGCTGGATGAGCAAAAAGGCATTTATAGGTGCGCCCTTATAGTGGTCAATAAAGAATCCCTTGCTCCTTTGGCGAAGACTGAAGGCGTGATCTACTATGGTTTTGATCCAATTACATTAAAAGTTTACAAAAAGGACGAAGAGTCTGACTCGGGGAAACTCCCCCCCTATGGATCCTTCTCCCGCTTTTAAAGACCCTGTACCATCTATCTCTGACACGGGCAGACACCCCCGTACTCCCGCTATTAAGGACCCTGTGTGATCCATCTCCTTTCCATCCCTAGAGAGTGATGACTTCTCTTCCTCAGCTTTTCAGAAAATTCCCTCTCTAGTCGATGATGACATCTTGTCAGACATGGAGACGGATGACTGCTTCAATAAAATTCTTCTGAGGACGATGTTTTGGCCAACTGCTCAGACTCGGAAGTCTTAAACTCTACCGTGGTGGAGGTTTCTCTACCTGATTGTAGCGATAATGCTGCAGTTAGTACAGATTAACCTCTATCACTCCATTACGGCTCCTACCGGCCTTCTTCTCCGTCTCTCCAAGGATAGGGAAGATATCGTCTTGGTCCAAGAGCCTTGGGTTGTGAACAACTTGGTATGTGGACTGAAGACTCCAGAATACTAATCCCTGTATACTTACTTACTTACTTACTTAGATGGCGCTACGGTCCGGGGTGAACCTGGGCCTCAACCAACAAACCTCTCCAGCTAGCACGATTACGAGCCAGCTGCCTTCAGTTGCGCACGCCAAGTTGGTTGAGGTCCCCCTCCACTTGTTTGCGCCACCTACCGCGAGGTCGTCCTCTACTGCGTCGTCCATCCGGGGTGGATTCGAAAACTTCTTACCGGGAACGTTGGGCTCCATCCGCTCTAAATGACCCAGCCATCTTAGTCGCTGTATGTGAACTCTTCTGGCTAAGTCGATGTCCTTGTACAGGACGTATAGCTCGGCATTGTACCTTCTCCTCCACTCACCGTCTATGCAGACGGGATCAAAGATCGCTCGAAGAACTTTTCTCTCGAAATAACCAAGGGCATCCTCATCCGGTTTTGTCAAAGCCCATGCCTCTGCGCCATACAGTAGGACTGGGATGATTAGAGTCTTAGAGTTACCTTAGTAGTTCGAGATAGGGCTTTGCTACTCAATTGCCTTTTAGCCCATAGAAACAACGATTGGCAAGAGTAATTCTTCGTGTGATCTCCCTACTGATGTCATTTGCGGAGTTCACCATAGAGCCTAGGTAGACAAAATCCTTTACTACCTCAAAATTACACCATATTCATTACACTACCTTCCTGTACACACCAGATAAAGGTAAGCCCAGATCTTGTATACTGGTAAAAAGTAGCCTAAAAGTAACCTTACTCCCTAATTACAGCGATCGAGATACCACGGCGGCAAAGATAGAGACGTCAAGCGGGTCATACTACTTGGTATCAGCATATCTCGCCCACGGAAATATGGACTCTCTTTTTGGGTATAACCTGGAAAGATTGATCGCAGATGCAGGGAGGCAGAAAATGGGTCTCGTAATAGGGTGTGGCGCAAACGCTCACCACACCGTATGGGGCAGCTCGGACGTCAACGAAAGAGGTGAGCTTCTTTTTGAATTTATTTTAAGTACAAATCTCATTGTGTGCAATATCGGTAATGAATCAACATTCAATACTAAAAATCGACAAGAAGTGCTAGACATTACCCTTGTCTCTGACAACATCCCTCAAAAGATCAAGAACTGGAAGGTATCAGGTGAACATTCCTTCTCAGACCATCGATATCTTCAATTTAGCCTGAATATTGACCCTATAGGCCCCAAAGTCTTTAGAAATTATCGAAAAACTGACTGGCTCAAATACAGAGTAACTGTAAAGAAATTAATTACCTCGATTCCCTCTAGGACCCCTTGCAATACCCAAGAATTAGATCGAATGGTTGAGTATCTTACCTCAGCTCTTAATAAAGCGTTGTCTTCCTCCTGCCCTATAGTATGGCCCAGGGGTAAGAAAAAGCCTCATTGGTGGAATGCAGATTTAGGTCATTTAAGAAATAATTGTAGAAAACTCTTCAACAACGCCAAAAGCACGAAGGATGCAACAGACTGGGACTTGTACAAAGCATCCCTAACTATCTACAAAAAAAAAACTGAGGAAGGCTAAACGTAATTCTTGGATACTCTTTTGTAGCAAAATAGAAGAGGTCTCTGAGCCATCTAGGCTAAGAAAAATCCTCTCCACAAATCCAATAATGCCCAGTTATCTCAAGAAATTAGATGGGACTTGGACGACTTCTAGCGAAGATCCGCTAAATCTACGACCTGACATACATTTGCCAGGTAGCTCCCAAGTTGTCAGCAACATTGTCTCTAATAGACCAGCTGCAAGTTTAAACAACTCCTCTAACTTAATTACACAGAACAAACTCCGCAGCCAAACTACAGAAGTTTTCGGACCTTATCTTCCTTCCTTCCTTATGTCCTGTATCCCCTTGTGGGTCCTAGGGCCTCTACTACGCCTACGCGCCATCGTGTACGGTTTCTGGCAATGTGTCTGAGTTCTCCCCAACTTTTCCCTAACTGCCGTACCTCCTTCTCGACTGTTCTGCGCCATGTTTTCCGCGGACCGCCAGGTCTTCTGCCACCCTGAGTTAGAGGGTTCCATTGTATAGCATGGTTCGCTATGGAGCTGTCACCCTTTCGGAACGTGTGACCAATCCACTGCCACTTCCGCCGTTGGATAGTTGTGCCTATTGGTTCCTGACCCGTTCTCTCGTAAAGGTGTTCGTTAGAGGTACGATAGGGCCAGGAAATCCTTAAGATATTGCGCAGACACCTATTAACAAACGTTTGCAGCTTTCTGGTGATAGTTGCGGTCACTCTTCACGTGCTGCAACCATATAGCAGCACGGATTCAACGTTGGAGCGGAACAGTCTTATTTTGGTGCTCAAACTGATTGCATTGCTTCGCCATATTTTGGACAACATCCCGAACGCGGACTTTGCATTGGCGATCCTGTTGGTTATATCCAGTTCGGTTCCACCATCGGTCGAGACAATACACCCAAGATACTGGAAATCCTCTACTCTCTCTACCGGTTGTCCAGCAATGCATATTTGAGCCAATGAGTTTGTTCCAAGGCTGATAATTTTAGTTTTTGCCGTATTAATTTTCAGCCCGACGACGCCTGCCTCCCTCTCCACATCTGCTGTCATTTGGTGGTGGTCCATAATTCTGTGGGAGAGTAAGCATACATCGTCAGCGTAGTCAAGATGTTTCAGTTGAGATGTAAAAGTCCATCGAATTCCTCCGTTTCCCGTCGACAAAGCTGCATGAAGCACATCGCTAATCACCAATAGGAATAATATTGGTGAAAGGATACAGCCTTGTCTTACCCCACTTTGGATCTTAAATTCCTCAGACAACCTTCCCCTGTGCAGAACGTGACATTTGGAGCCTTCATATGCAGCTTTGATAATAGCAATTAGTTTATCGGGAATGCCTCTCCTGCGTAAGGCACGCCAAATAAACTCCCTGTTGACACTATCGAACGCCTTCTCAAAATCGATGAACAGCAGGTGGAGTGGCGATCCATATTCAACACACTGTTCGATGATAATCCGCAGGGTGTTGATGTGGTCGGCACAGGAGGATCCAGAGTGGAAACCTGCTTGTTCGGCATCGAGTGTGTCTTCGAGATGTTGTTTGATTCGCTCAAGGATAATTTTAGCTATTATCTTAGCTACAGCAGGCAGCACGCAGATACCCCTCCAGTTTCCGCACTCCAATAAATTTCCTTTCTTAGGAAGCTTGACGATCATTCCCTTTTTCCACTCGTTAGGAAAGCTCTTAGCTTCCCAAGCTCTATCTATAAGTGGAAGCAGAAGCTCAGCCGATGTTGTTGGCGCTGCTCGTAAGAGCTCTGCTGGAATACCGTCAAGTCCTACCGCCTTTTTGGTTTTGAGTGCCTTGATCGCGGTAATGATCTCATCTTTACTGGGAGTCGTGGTGCGTATTCGGGAACTTCTCACCTCGGGCATCTCAGTCTGATTTGGGAGCATATGGCTAGCGAATACACGGTTCAAAACCGTAGCAAAATGTTCTTTCCATCTCTTGAGCTGGTCCTCATCCGAAATGAGCAAGGAGCCGTCTAGGCTTTTCACTGGGTATTGGCTGGAGCTGCGACCACCTGTCAGCTCTTTCGTGATTCTGTAGACAGTCCTGCTGTCGCACCTCCGTGCAGCTTCTTCTGCTTCTGTAGCCAGCGCGTTGATGTAGTTGCGCTTGTCACGTCGTACGCTACGTTGAACTTGTCTCATCTTCATGCGATATAGGGACTCTAGCTCGCTTCTCCCTGCTGCTGGGGTAGCTGCAACGCGAGCTTTTAGCTGTTTTCGTTCGTCAATCCGTCTCCAGGTATCCTCGGAAAGCCACGCCTTATGTCTTCCCTGCGATCGATCGACAATTCTTTCAGCACCAGATGTAAAAACATTTTTCACAGCACACCAATGGTCTTGGATGGTTGCGGGCATTGAGCTGCTGATTGCTTCCACACCTTGCGAAAAGTGCTCCCTTAATTGTTGGCGCACTGAGGGATCACTAAGTCTATCGATGTTGAACCTGGGCATTCTTGTGTTGTCGTGGGATCTTCGAACTGCAGCAGTGCGTAGTTGGAGAGTAGCTATCATAAGATGGTGATCACGTACTATCCCCACATCTGCCCCTCGTCTGTTTCGGACGTCCAGGAGACTGCTTCTAAAGCGGCGGCTGATAGCAAAATGGTCAATTTGTTTGGAGGTTGCTTGCCTGTCGTTGGAAACCCAGCTGACTTTGTGGCAGGTCTTGTGCTCAAACATGGTGCCACCTATCACAAGGCGGTTGGCATTGCAGAAATCCACAAACCTTTCGCCGTTGTCATTGCGGTTGCCTAGACCATGCTTCCCGATTACATGCTTGAGCCCTTCGTTGTCCCTGCCTACCTTGGCATTCAAATCCCCCATCACTATGACAATGTCCCCATTTGGTGTTGTGTTGAAGACGGCGCTTAAGAGATTGTAGAAGCTCTCCTTTTCGTCCTCAGACGAACTATTCGTTGGGGCGTAACACTGTATGATGGTGACACGTCGTACTCTAGTCCGGAATCTGGCCGTCTAAATCCTATCACCATGAGGCTGCCAGGAAATCAGGCCCTTGCGTGGTGTTGTTGTTAGCAGTAGTCCGACTCCATATTCTCGCGGACTTCCGGATGGTCTTCCAGAATAGAGTAGTACAGTGTTACGCGTTGGAGACTGGTACTCGCCCGCTTCTAACCATCTTACTTCACTTACCCCCAAAATGTTCAGTTTATATCGCATGAATTCCTTTTCCAGTTGGAGGAATCTGGCATTGTAAGGACCTTCTCTTCCCGAGTCGAGGAGCGTCTTTACATTCCAGAAACCTATCTTTGTCCGGGTACAATAGCCAAAAGTCGTCAACATGTGATCAGTCCTTATCCGAGGCATAGTGTCGGTTTCAGTAGCGAGCTGGTTTCAGTAACGCAGGTTGCTGGCCCACGTTACCTAGCCTAGAATCAAGGCCCTAGACAACCCGCACTTACAATTTTGGCCTATACGTATAAGGGTTTATACGTATAGTTGCCCGGGGACCACCACTAGGAGGTAAAGTAAGCACTTCATCACGAACTTGATTGTTGCGCTACTGGCCCAAGCCAAGTTTTGGGCAGTCAGTAGTTTCCCGATCAATCGCAATGCAGGTCCCCTTATCTTGCAGGTACTAGAAACAATTCTTAAAAGCTGTATAGATCTGGTCCATATACCAAAAGTATGGAGAGAAGTCAAAGTAGTTTTCATACCCAAAGCTGGCAAATGTTCTCACACAAGTCCGAAAGATCTTAGACGCATTAGTCTATCATCATTTCTTCTAAAAACATTAGAACGATTGATTGATATCCACTTACGCAACAGTATTGATACAAAACTTCTGTCAGCGGCCCAAAGGTCAGTCAGTTGAAACGGCATTACACTCGTTGGTTCGTAACATTGAGTACTCCCTGTTTCACAAGGAATATACAATGGTAGCCTTCTTAGATATAAAGGATGCTTTTAACAATGTCAATGCATCAGCGATTGCAGATGCACTCTCGGACCTAAAGGTAAACAACTCACTATGCGAGTTGATCAATTTACTGCTTAATGGTCGGATTATCAACTCAGAGCTAGGTGGGACGTCTTCTAGAAGATCTGTCAGTAGAGGCACTCCGCAAGGTGGTGTTCTATCTCCTCTCCTTTGGGATTTGGTGGTTAATGAACTATTGACAATACTGGATGGTGAGGGATGCACGGTGATTGTTTATGCAGATGATGTTGCTATAGCAGTCTCAGGAAGCACCTTAATACTCTAAAAGAACTACTACAAAACGCTTTAAGCAAGTTAACCAGATGGGCGGCGCGGTGTCGGTTGAGTGTAAACCCACATAAAACTGAACTGGTGCTCTTCTCAGGGAAATATAAAATTCCGTTCATCGATCCTCCCTCTCTAAATGGTTTCAGCTTAACTTTCTCTGATAAAGCGAAATATTTGGGCCTTATCCTGGATAGGAAACTAAGCTGGAAACCTAACATTCAAGAAAGAGTCAAGAAAGCTACAGTAGCACTTTTCTCTTCCAAAAAAGCTATTGGAAATAAATGGGGTTTACAGCCTCGAATAACTTACTGGCTAGACATCTCGGTCATTAGACCGATACTCACATACGGGGTGATTGTCTGGTGGACAGCCTTAGAAAAAGCTATAAATCGCGACTTTCTTATCAAAGTACAGCATATAGCTTGTCTGTGCATAAGCGGAGCACTGCGTAAAACTCCCTCTGCGGCACTGGATATTATGCTTCATCTGTTACCCCTTGATAAATTTAGCCAACAAATGGCAGCCGTTTGCCTTGAAGCTACCCAACAGTGGTCAAGGAAAGGGTTGGGCCACGCCTCCATTCTGAATAAATTCACAATCTCTCCCGATAACACGGACTTTACCATCCCTCGTCTAAACTTTGACAAGAAGTTTCTTGGCACCATCCCTTCCAGATCATTCTGGAATGAAAAGGCTTTCATAGAAGACGACTCAATCCACTTCTGCACTGACGGCTCGAAAACGGAAGACAGAGGTGGTGGAGGTGTTTTTTCTGACAGGCTAAATCTTAAGCTCTCCTTCCGTCTACCAGATTATTGTAGCGTGTTCCAGGCGGAAGAAATAGCGATTAAGGAGGTCCTATCTTGGCTAAAGAAAAACGTGATATCCGCCAAGGACATCCGCATATTTTCAGATAGCCAAGCTGCAATCAAGTCCTTGGAATCGATCTCTATAAATTCAGTAGTAGCCCTAGACTGTCATTCGTCTCTTGCGGAAATGTCGGAGCAGTTTAATATTCACCTCTGTTGGGTGCCGGGGCATAGGGATATTCCGGGGAATTGTAAGGCTGACGACCTCGCCAAATTAGGAACAACTGTACCCATCCTTCCAGATAAGGATAACTTAGGTATACCAATCGCTACTTGCAAACTTAAATTCAAGCTAGATGCAATGGAAAGAACAAATCTTAGGTAGACAAGTGGTACAACATGTCTAGCGACTAAGCAAATTTGGCACAAGTTGGATCTGAAACGCTCTAAGAAATTGATCTCAATCAATGGATTGCATATTGGCTCTATTATTGGTGTAATTACTGGACACTGTCTAATAGGCAAGCATGCAACAAGGCCTGGCGTATTTTCAAATTATTTTTGCAGAAGCTGCATGGACGGAGAAGAGGAAGAAACCATTACTTACCTTCTTTGTGCATGTCCAGCTCTCTCCCATAGAAGGAAGCTTCACCTAGGAGCTTTCTACTTTAACGATTTAGGGGATCTGGTGGATTTAGATATCAGGAGCCTCCTTCTCTTCATCAGAAGCTCTAATAATTCGTTTTAACGAGTAGACTGGGATTACGTGATCCTCGTAGTACCACCACCGACCTTTCTTGGTCTATGTGTGCTGACGTAAGCTGGCAGCCACTTCAACCTAACCTAACCTACACCGCAAGTAGAAGGCACTGAGCTAGCTACATTTGCCAACGACACTGCCACCTTGGCAGTAGGTAAAACGGTGGAGATACTACAGAAAAACTGCAAGAAGCTTTGGATGGGGTAAACGAATGGATAAAGGTTTGGCGACTCGCACTCAATGAGACCAAATCTGTTCATGTAAATTTTACTTATAAGAAAATAAATAATTTGCCGATCTTTTCAAACTCGGTTCAAATTCCGTTTACAAACGGGGCTAAGTATTTAGGAATGACACTTGTTGCAAAGCTGAAATGGAAAGCACATGTAAAGAAAAAAGCAAAGCACTAGATAATAGATATAAAGAAATGTATTGGTTACTTGGAAAATATTCCAAGCTTAATATAGAGAACAAACTGCTTTTATATAATCAAGTGCTAAAGCCAGTATGGTCATATGGTATACAACTCTGGGGTTATAATAAGTAACATTAAACTTTTGAAAACAAAGTGCTAAGAGGTATTGTTAATGCGCCATGGTATATTAGAAATAGCGATATCCGTAGAGATCTTGCCATTAACACTATAGAAGACGAAATCAAAAACTACGCGAGAAACCATAAAAGTCGACTAGAAAGTCACGTAAATATTATAGTCCTCCAAGTTTAGGATGAAAGAAATTTACTACGCCGTCTACAAAGAACCAAACTTTTAGACATAGCGCGATAGGTAACCGCGTCTAAACTGCGGAGCTAGCAGGAATCATATGAAGTAAAAGTACCGGTACTTAAGAAACCAAGATTATTTATCACAGGTATGAGTGAAAGCATAAGCGAAGAAGAAATGGAAAAGAGCTTAAAAGCACAAAACCGTTCATTGAGTGAAAGCGAGATCAGATGTGTCAAAACCATAAAGGTGGTAAACAGAAATAGTCACAAGAACAGAGAATATTGGAATGCAGTGGTAGAGTTGGATTCTAAAAGCTTTCAAGTGGCCAAGGGCGTAGGTAAAGTAAACATTCGATGGGACAGATGTAAGATCTTCGAGGAATTAAGAATAAAAAGGTGCTACAAATGTTTAGGCTTTAATCATGAGTCAAAAGACTATAAAAATAAGCCTAGCTGCAGAAAATGTTGTGGTGATCATGAATCCAAAAATTGTAATGAACCGGAAAAAAATGAGTGCGTAAATTGTGCAATGACAAATACACGATTAGGTTTAAATTTGGATATTAAACACAAAACTCTGGATTATAATTGCCCAGTTTACTTAAAAAAACTGGAGGTAAAGCGTAGTCGAGTTTTATGTTAGCAATTAAAACAACATTACACTCCAACTCTGCTTTCTTACATAAGTGGAGTGCTCCTTAATATACAGGGTATAACAGGCAACTTTGAGTTAATTGAAGATCTTGTTGCAAAAACTGATCTAGACTTCGTACTACTAACCGAAACGCATTTTACAAGTAATATAGAAGAGTGTGAAGTGAGTTTACCTGGTTACAGGAAGTATGATTGCTTAAGTAGCTCTAGACATACGGGTGGGGTGACTGTATATGTAAAAGAAAGTCTTAGATCAACGCAAAAAAATGCCTTAGTGCGAAGAAAACAAATCTGGATCTCATCGGTAAAAATAACATATAAACGGGAAGTATGGAATATAATAACACTAGGTAGAGCCAGAGCTATTAGAGTGAATGATTTTTGTGATATTATGAATGAATGGGTTCCGAGAAATGTGAATGATAATGAACATGTACTAGTAACGGGTGATTTCAATATAGATTTTAGTAATACAAATAACTATGAACTGAACAACATCAGGCAATACCTACTTAATATTGGTCTAAGACAACTAGTGAATGAACCAACGGGAATAGCAGCTACTTCAAGTACGCTGATAGATTATGATCTCAGCGATTATACTGTAAGTGTGGATGTTAAAGTAAGAAGAGATTTTAAGATATCGGATCATGAGACTGTGTATACACGACTTTTCACAAATCAATTTATATCACGAAGACCCAATCAACTTAAGATCATTAAATATGACAGAAATCGGTTCATCAGAGAACTTAATAATCACATCCTATTGAACCCAGTTACCCAGACATACATACTTGTGCGAACAAGTTAAAGGATGCCATAAAATGTGCATTATTGTCACAGACAAAACCCATCACAATAGGTGAGAAGTGCGCTGAGTGGTTTAATATTGAATTGGCGAGAAGTAAACGGGAAAAAGTAAATTTATATAACAGAGCTGTATTAACTAATTTAAGAGTGAATTAGAATAGATACAAATTGGCTAGGAACTCATACAAATACCAGTGTATTAGAACGAAAAGTGCTTACTTACTTACTTACTTAGATGGCGCTACGGTCCGGGGTGGACCTGGGCCTCAACCAACAAACCTCTCCAGCTAGCACGATTACGAGCCAGCTGCCTCCAGTTGCGCACGCCAAGTTGGTTGAGGTCGCCTCCACTTGTTTGCGCCACCTACCGCGAGGTCGTCCTCTACTGCGTCGTCCATCCGGGGTGGATTCGAAAACTTTCTTAGCGGGAACGTTGGGCTCCATCCGCTCTAAATGACCCAGCCATATTAGTCGCTGTATGTGAACTCTTCTGGCTAAGTCGACGTCCTTGTACAGGACGTATAGCTCGGCATTGTACCTTCTCCTCCACTCACCGTCTATGCAGACGGGACCAAAGATCGCTCGAAGAACTTTTCTCTCGAAATAACCAAGGGCATCCTCATCCGGTTTTCTCAAAGCCCATGCCTCTGCGCCATACAGCAGGACTGGGATGATAAGTGTCTTATAAAGAGTTACCTTAGTAGTTCGAGATAGGGCTTTGTTACTCAATTGCCGTTTTAGCCCATAGAAACAACGATTGGCAAGAGTAATTCTTCGTGTGATCTCCCTACTGATGTCATTTGCGGAGTTCACCATAGAGCCTAGGTAGACAAAATCCTTTACTACCTCAAAATTATATCTGTCTATTGTGGCGTTCTGTCCAAGACGGCGATGTTGGGTGTCCTTTTTTGAAGACAGCATATATTTCGTTTTGCTTTCATTGACCGCTAGACCCATCTTTGCTGCCTCGATCTCAATACTCGTAAATGCCCCATTGACTGCCCGCTGAGTTCTTCCGATTATGTCAATGTCATCGGCATAAGCGAGTAGTTGTACAGACTTGTAAAAGATTGTACCTCCGGTATTGGCTTGTGAGTTTCGTACAATTCTCTCAAGTACTATATTAAAGAGATCGCATGATAGCGCGTCACCTTGTCTAAGACCTTTCCTGACGTCGAACGGTTCGGTGATGTTCTTACCGACTTTGATGGAGCAGCGAGAGTTCTCCATCGTCATTCTGCACAAACGGACGAGCTTGGCAGGGATGCCAAGACTAGGCATGGCTCTGTATAACTCGTCTCTATACACGCTATCATAGGCAACTTTGAAATCGATAAAGAGGTGGTGCATATCGATTTTGTATTCGTGGGTTTTTTCCAAGATCTGCCGTAGTGTGAATATTTGGTCAATGGTGGACTTTCCCGGCCTGAAACCGCACTGATAAGGAGCTATCAGGTTGTTGACGATTGGTTTTAGGCGTTCACATAATACGGCAGACAGGATCTTATATGCGATGTTGAGGAGACTTATACCTCTGTAATTGGCGGAGTTCAGAGGGTCTCCTTTCTTCAGGATCGGGCAAACGATGCTGAGGTTCCATTCATCGGGCATACTTTCGTCCGACCAGATTTTACAGATGAGCTGGTGCATGCTCCTTACTAACTCATCTCCTCCTGCCTTGAAAAGTTCAGCGGCAAGGCCGTCGGCTCCAGCAGCTTTGTTGGATTTGAGTTTAGATATCGCTATCCTCACTTCATTCTGATCGGGTTGACGGGAATCTTGACTGCCATCGTCACTGTTGAATGGCTCATTCTGCCTGACAGCGGAATATTGGTCATTATCGCCGTTTAGCAGTCTGCAGAAGTGTTCCTTTCATATCCTCTGCACCGACTGCGATTCCACTACTATGTTGTCATTTTCGTCCCTGCAGGCTTCTGTTCTGGCTTTGAAACCCTGGCATGTTCTTTTTACCCTTTGGTAAAATTTTCGAACATTATTCCTGCAATAGAGTCTCTCAATCTCCTCGTTGGAGCGCTTCTCATGCTCCTATTTCTTCTTTCTGAGAAGTCGATGTTCCTCTTTTCTCCTGCGCACGTAGAGCTCGTAAGCAGCTCTAGTCCTTCTATGCAGCGCCGCTTTGTACGCCTCTTGTTTTGCTGCATGTGCTTGCCGGCATTCCTCATCAAACCAGGGGTTTCGTTGTGGTGGGCGAGAGAAACCCAGTACATCAGAGGCGGCATCTCTGATGGCTTTTTGGCAACGCTGCCACTGGTCTTCCGCATTTGCTGCTGGCGGTATAGGACTTAGATTGAGATTAGAAGAAACACGATCGGCAAAGGTTCTGGCGGTCTCTTGCGATTGTAGCTTTTCGACGTCAAATTTCCTCACAGCATTTCGTTGATTTCGCTCCGATATCCAGTATCCGAGTCCACGTTGGCTCCTCGGAAAGTCCGGACACCCAGAATACTGGAAGAGTGCCTTGCGTCGATCGCAATGTGATCGATTTGGTTGACGATTTTTCGATCAAAGGAGAGCCATGTTCCTTTGTGAATATCGAGACGTGGGAACCGCGTACTAGCTACAACAAAGTTTCGCCCCGCCGCAAAGTCGATTAGCCTGAGTCCGTTGCCGGAAGTGTTGTCGTGCAGGCTGTGCTTTCCGACCACGCTACTAAAGACTTCCTCTCTTCCTAGCTTTGCGTTAAAGTCGCCTATGATAATTTTAACGTCGTGGCTCATACGTCTTGTCCAAGAGTTGGTAGAAGTCATCCGCCGTCGCGTCGTCCTTCTCCTCATGAAGGGCGTGAACGCATATTAGGCTAATGTTGGCAAATTTAGCCTTGATACGGATAGTCATGAGGCGCTCGTTCACATGCCGGAAACTCAAGACTTCTTGCCTAAGTCTGTCTCCAATGAGAAATCCGCACCCGAATAGACGCTGTCCTCTTTGTCTGTAGCAATCGCCGTAGTAGATGTCGCAGTTTTTCATACTCCTTTTGCCCGGCCCATCCCATCGCACTTCTTGGATGGCGGTAATGTCTGCTTTGAGACACTCTAGGGCCTCCGCAAGTTGTTCGGCTGCACGTGGTTTGTAGAGGGACCTAACATTCCATGTGCAGACACGAAGATCGTTGTCCTTTTTACGTTTGCATGGGTCGTCAACAGTAAGATCATCCGTATCCGAGGCTGTTGGTTGCTTCGTAACCAAAGGTTTTGACGTGGTAGGGAAGTTAACCCGACGGCACAACCCCCAACCTGGAGGGCCAGATCCTTTTTTTTGTACCCCTAGGACAAGAGGCCGGATACACCGATGTCAGTAACCCACTTCGGGGATATGAGCGCTGCCGTTGGCCCATTAAGGGTTCATCCGCCACCATCTCTTTTTCAATACCCTGACGTAGTATTGAAAATCCTTACAGACCTCAGCTCCAAATATGTTGAAGTATCTCCAGTAAGGTATCCGCTGGTCTGTAGACGTCACCGTTGATTCCATCGAGAGAATTCGTCCGCCGCACGTCCTCCTTCTGAGGACCTCTTGCTAGACTTCTGAGACGCATATTTCAGCCGATCAGGTCAACAAGAGATGCCTCGTCCGGTTAGACATATGCGCGCTGAAGTTCACCCAGATGTGCTTACGCAGGTCTGAGTGTTCAGCTGCACATATATCGTCAGACTCAGTATACGCTCATCGTTAGTTCACTATCAGATAGCTATCCAGCGGGCACCGCGTGGAGGTGATGATGCGATTTTGATTACCATTTAGAAAGTTTATGTGCGAAAATATCAAAAAAGGTAGGCTTTCTCGAGAGAATTGGGAAATATATATCAACGAATTGTGCTCAAACCATATATAATACTATTGTTCTTCCACATTTTAACTATTGCTCATCGACCATATACATGTGTTCCCTCGAATACCAAGACAAACTTCAAATTCTCCAAAACAGGGCTATGAGAATCATTTTAAAATGTGACCGACAAACTTCTATATTAGTCATGCTTTAATCCTTACGATGGCTAAGTGTTTCCCAGCGGTTAAAGCTCAATGCCTTAGTCATGATTTTTAAAATAAAGCAAAACATCTGAATATCTGCAAAACAATGTTATGTATATAACAAACAACAGGTATAGTCTACGAAACCTTGGTGACTTTCGGCTACCCCTATACAGAAGAGCGGCTACCCAAAACAATTTGCTGTACAAAGGTCTTCAATTATTCAACCGACTTCCAAGTGAAATTACGAATTTAACAAATTTAAATTTATTTAAAACTTGAGTAAATTACTTATTAAAAAACAATTTTGTTTGAAATACATTATTGTAATTAAAGTTAAGAGTTTACGAACTAATAAAACCTCTAAAAAAACTTCTAATGGGAAGGTACCTGCAAAACGTCATTATTTCGTGAAATGAAAAGTACTTCATATGTCGAATACTTAGTTGTAGTAAAAATGAAACAAGTTTGTTTTAAAGGGAGGTTTTTTAGTGCGTAGGAATCCCCCACTACTATGAGCACGCGCTGACGGTCCTCATAGTGTCTTGTTGAATATTTTCACCTACCATCTGAAAAAAAATTAGTTCCACAACTCATTCGTATGTTTATTTTTACCAAAAATTCCACCTTAGAGAAAGATGTTTCACTTACATAGAAAATATGAACAAAGAAATCGGGCAAAAATCTCTCATTCCATAACAGTCGTGAGCTGTCAAACGCGAGATACTGTAGAGAGTAGCTCTACTTAGGCATTGGAAATGGCTGTAAGATATTTACGATCAAAAGTAGACCAAACGCATGCGGTTACACTTTTATGCACATGTATTTTCTAAATAATATTTTAAAGAGCGAGTTCCCCAACGCCACATTGTTGTATGGCTTTTATTATTAAGTTATGAAACCATATACTCGTATATACTACATATACCATGTATAATGCTTAAAGTTTATCTGTTATTACTAGCCGTCTATCCGTTTATACAATTAATAATTTAAGTTGTAAACTGTTAGGGTTCTCGAGGATTAAAAATTAAATCCAATGTAGCACGCAAAACCAATCTCAGCTCAGATGCTCCAGATGTACCTTCTGTGATGTGCATCAAGATGAAGACACACTGCTAACATGATGACAATCAAAGTTCCCTGCTAATGAGTTAATTTCAATGAATGTCAGTGCGTAATCACCATCCGACTGCATGTTCGAGTAATTAATCTGAACGAAGGACGCAGAGTACCTATTGGCGAATTTCATGTAATACCAGCAATAATCAAGAGCACAGCATCATCGTTCAGAATCAAACAGATGCTTCAAATCCAACCGGCCGGCGGCCGGACAGCCCGACGCGTCTCCAGTGTTAATTAGCGAATGGAGTAACGGCAAAGAGATATTAGCATAACGTCAAATTAGCAAATCCTTCTGACATTTATCCACTCGAATCTAATTAAGATCGCCGTATCCATTAATCTAAATTTTAATGATAAATTTGCGGCAAAGTGCACTGGCTGCTGGTAGTGGTAATGGCGACTTTACTCCTCTTGCCCAATCTACAAATAATTCAATTCCATAGATCAATTATTGTTTCTCCCTAATTCTGATTTATTATTTGTCGGTTTCAGAGCTAGGGAGTGCAGCGCATCGATTTATGGCTAGGGAATTGATTTAAATGTGCGTCCTTCCGGAAGTTAGTTGGGTGGAAGTGGGAGCGATGTCTACGATTTGAGATTATGTTTATGCTTCGACGTGGAATGCTGTACGTATATATATCTATGACCTTTAAGTGTTATCTTAAGTCTACATATTCGCAATTTTAATTGCATTAGGAGTCAATTGAATTACTGCTGAGGCATGACCAAAATCGTTAAACGTGGTCTGCATCGTCTGATAAATTGATTGATTAAATGTTGACTATTGAATAATTACATAAATGAAGAAATTGTAGACGTAAATTAGATGTTCATCGTTATCTGATTGGATAACGAGTGCGGGGGAAGCTGGAAGTAGCTCTCTTAATTGAGATAACAGCTTGTGAGTCGTCGCACTTTCAAAAAACGTATCTTTGACATTTTTGAGCCAGTGGGTTGCCATAGCAACATTAGGAAGCCTCATATCACTTGAACCAATGACAATACTGAAGGGAGCAAATTAACCCCAATATTGACAAGGCGGGACTCTTTTAAAGACGAAATTGGGCCAGTACTCAGTAAAACCGCCTCCCTTTCCATGTCGCTGTCCCATCTTTTCCGCAGCACTGCCGTCAGGTATTACATCATGGAGTGGAATTTAGTGTTTCCTGAACCTCTATCAGTATTTCCGTCATAGATTTCGTTGAAAGTTCAACTGCTCTTTTCAATTCAGCGAAACTCCTTAAAAATAATTGCTGCCATTCTTCAAAATGCGTCTCATATCCATTGTAATGAAAGTATCTGGGGTTTTCCACGCTTGGCATCAGCAATATTTTCTACAAACGCCCGTTTGTGAATATTAAGCGGTGAAAAAAGAGATGCTCTGCATTTTCTTCAGTACAACAAGGACAAAGTGGAGAATCATCGTGCCGAAACTTATGTAAATAGGTGCGAAAACACCCATGCCCGTCAATAATTGCCTTATGTAGAACTCCATTTCCTCATGACGTCGGTTTATCCATGCCCGTACGGTATGTTATAAGCTGGTAGGTCTATTGTTTTTTTGGCAATAATATCATTACTGCCACTCCGTCACACTTTGTGGGTTTTCCCTGATTTTGCGATCCGTGCGATTCATGACATCTTCTCTGTTAGTATTATACACCCGCTACACTGCATACGCTTAGGGTACTGAGACGGCATAGAGTGTTTGTCTTTATCAATAATGGTTCCACCTATATTGACGGTCTATAAATGACAATAGATTGGACTACCCTCGCTAGTAATAATACTCTACTTCGTCTCGGACTTCTAGTTTTGACCCCATCTTCAATAGTGTCACATTCACCCATGCGACTTTCCTGCATGAGCACTGCAGGTGTATGACCTTTACTAAATCATTACGCCTAGGTACTCGATGGCGGGTTATGGAACTACGTCATTGCTACCGGTTCAAAGAGCGATGTCTTCTCTGATTTTCGCTGCCAACTAGAATCACTTCTGTTTTACATATGTTCTGCCAGATCCAGACCGACGCATTTTAACCACGCTTTGACAATATGTGTAATCTCGTTGCAGATCTGCATTACGACTACAGCAGATACATATATCGTTGGCGTATCTCATTATTTTCCCGTCTTTGTCATATACTCGTAGTACGACTCTGTCTTTGAAATAATCCTTCTCCATATTAATTAATTGGACAAGTACTCCCATCTTCCTGAGTATAGCACTATAGACTTTACTATAGCATTATAGACTTTACATGCCACCATTTTAATGGCATCTACCATATTGATAGTTTGTCCACATATTATGGTCGTATGCTCTAAGACTGAATCTGGTGTTTTTGTTCTAAAGCAAACGAATTTTCAGACCCTAGTTTCGAAACTTTTTTACAGACATATTGCACAAGGAAGTCAAAAATTTAATGTCGCCGGTACCTTATATCCACCAATCCCACAAATCTGGAAGGGGCAAACTCCTCTGACCATATTATTAGCAGACGTTCAGAAATTCCATCGTAAGCGTTTGAAACAAGAACGGAACTGATATCCCCTTTGATCGCGAGCATCAAACGCAACTACTCGAACTTGCTTGAAATACTATCCAAAAACTTGGGGACCCCGAAGAATGCCAACAGTTCAGGAGACATATACAACGTCAGCAGGCCAGTGAAGAAGAGCGTGGGAGAACGGGAACGCTATCCAAAATATTTTCCCAACTGAGACACACACCTACGCAGGTAAATTGCAGCAAGGTCACAGCACATGATTATCTGCTGACTCCTGGAGAAAGGGCGATGAGCGACCGCACTCAAAACTCGGATTACAGTGTCCTTCATACCACAGAGACTCGGGCAGCTGAAATGATAAATGTCTGGTTTCGAATGAGGATCAGCTAAGGAGATAGAGAGAACGTTTCACAAAAGTTTTAAACCATTTAGACGACAGCGTCACGATCTCGAATTCAAATGAGCATTCTGGAACAACAACCTCCCTTACAGCATCACTGAAATAGTAACCGTGATCAGATCCCTCAAGTAAAATAAAGCGATAGACATGCTTGGCATCGCTACCGAGTTCTTCCAAGCGGCGCTAAATACATCGGCAAGATGAATAGAAAAAGGTATAGTCATCGAGCTTCCGTAAAAGGATTATTTGATGGAGTGTGGGAACTTGAGTTATACATACCATATATGTGTTCTTCAAGCTACATCCATTATAATATTATAGGTAGAACACTTTAACCCTTCTGTCAATGGATGTTTTAAAACCTTCCCATCAATGGAATAGGTCTGGCTGGACCTTCATACATTTTGTATGAAAATTGATGGAACTCAATGAAATAATTGAAGTTTTTTTTGTTATTTTGGACATGTTTTTATTTTTATTTTTAATTTAAAGTTTTTTTTACATAACATTAACATTACGAAGTATTTTCTTGATTTACACATTTATGGCATTTATGTAACGGAATACTGAGTTGTAAACAGACAGGCTCTTCGCAGGCAGTGCATGCAAATCTGGTTCTCCTTTGTATTTTATCGTTTATTCTGCAAATTCTACACGACTTTTTCGGCCCCGTTGGTGTCTGGCTACTGCTGAGCTGTGGAATCCTATTTTGCAATGGTGCTCCGATGAAAGATTCGATGCCATTTCGAACGGAAAACACCCCTTTTATCCTTGGATCGTTTATCCTTGCTTCGATCTGAGGGGTCACTAACTGCTCAATCAAAGAATGCAAAAGTTGTCGACGTGCATTGGTTTTGCTCGTTGTACTCATATCATTTATTTTTTTGTAAATTATGAAAGATGCTAATGCTGCGACATCCAACATGTTGTAGAAAAAAGCCAATGGCCATCGCTTCGTCTGTCGTTTACATGTATATTCTCCCAACATTTGATCCATGACGTCGACGCCAACAACAGAATTGCTTCACTCATATATACCCACAAACTGAACAAAAATAACTACCTGCAACAATGATGCCGTCACTCTCATATATACCCACAAACTGAACAAAAATAACTAACTGGAAAATTCACTAATGATCTGATTATCTGGAAGTCGTAGGCAATAAACGATTTACAATCAAATCCGGAATGTTCAAGTGACCCAATGGCTTGCATACGTCATAAACATAAGTAATTAGTGGAAAACTCCAGGCAGTTGCATATTTTTGCAAAATACCGTAATAAATTATTTTGTTTATATATAATGCACTAAATAAAATGAATAATTACTTGGCGGACTTAGGTAAAAAGAGTTTTTTTTTTGCCGAAATGTTAAATAAATACGTTTCTCCATACAATATGTAGCAACGTCTGGCCAGACCTATTCCATTGATTCTAGGTGTTGTTGTAAAAAAACTTTTTTTTTTCTCACCCACTTAGATTTACAATTTATTGTCCACACTAAAGCATTAAAAATATGTACGCTGACAAAGTCAGTAAATTTTGTAAAGATAGCTACACAAACAATTAGGAAAAAATGGTTTCGAAAATAGAAAAGGTCTGGCCAGACCTACTCATTGACAGAAGGGTTAAAGAAAGACAAAAAAAATATTTAAACTCAACTGTCGATGTCAAACAGTCAGGCTTTCGAGACGAATCCTCCAATCCAGGACGTCTATGCAAACGACATACGTCCGTAAACACTTTGCGTATCAGCATGAACCAATGCGTAGAGTACAAGTTTCCTCTGCATCTAAAGGCCATAGACTTTTAATAGAAATGATATCTGGTTGACCTGGCGAAGAAGAGGTATCCCAAAAAATGCAACTTTAATATACAATTGGTTACAAACCTATAGTCGTTACCATAAGATGGAGAAAAGTGCGGTGGATCGGAAGACAACTCCATTACAAAATACGCCATACAGTGGCCATACACTCATTCAGTCAGGCAGAAGAGCGCTCTGGTAACGTGAAGTGGAACAGTTGAGGATGAATCAACGTCCTTAGAAATAAGCCGAAAATAGCTCAAATTCATTACAGAGCTCCCACCAAGATAGCGCACAGGCGCTGTTGACGGCGCTTGTAGAGTGAAAGGACAAGAAACGCGTTAAAGTATCGGCTACTTATATCACACAGAAACTTTTCAGCTTCAAAGGTGCTTCTCAAGACGAAAACGGACCCATACGCAGAAATAGTGTGGGATATTAACCCACTAAGCCCACCTTCCCTTCTTTTCTCTCCATTTCGAGGAGGGCTTACACCTTATATAAGTTAGCACACGCGCACCTCTATCAAACGCATAGCCTTGAACCTCCTATCAGACACCACAGCAGAAACTCGCGCACCTCCACCAGACAGTTGGTACACACGCACCGCAACCAGACACCTTTAACCCACAGCCGCGAGAATTATCACATTTAATTCAGCATAACAAGACACCAAAGCAGAAACTAGTGAGAACGGATACCAGAGCGAACATTTTTGCAAATTAGACATAAAATATGTTAAGGTAGAATTTAAGTTCTGAAAATAAAGACACTTGGTAAAAGTCATCAGACTGTAAAGTCATATTCATCAGTTGTCATTATCTTGCGTACGTACATATACCTACTCGTATATCTGGTTCACGCATTCACTCTGCTGCTCTGCATTTCACTGCTGTTAGTTGTAGCTTTCCCTAGTTTAAGCAGAAATCACAGAAATTTTTTTTTTTTGACATTCACTACAGTATCTTCTCTAAATCCCACATTTTACTACTGCTCGGTGGGTTCACCTTTCCCAAGTTGACTGGATTTCCAATGCTGCCATTCGCTGATGCTTCAGGTTCTTCCAATCTTCGAGGATTCTCTAGCTGGCTTTTGAAAATATCAACCGAAAGCAGAATTTTTGCCCCCATCGGTGCCGCTTATAAGAAAATGGATTGGTTAGTTAGTTATGTCCTGTATCCCCTTGTGGATCCTAGGGCCTCTACTACACCTACGCGCCATCGTGTACGGTTTCTGGCAATGTGCCTGAGTTCTCCCCAACTTTTCCCTAATGTTCCCCTCGGACCGCCAGGTCTTCTGCCATCCTGAGTTAGAGGGTTCCATTGCATAGCATGGTTCGCTATGGAGCTGTCACCCTTTCGGAATGTGTGACCAATCCACTGCCACGTCCGCCATTGGATAGTAATACCTATTGGTTCCTGACCCGTTCTCTCGTAAAGGTGTTCGTTAGAGGTACGATTGGGCCAGAAAATCCTTAAGATATTGCGCAGACACCTATTAACAAACGTTTGCAGCTTTCTGGTGATAGTAGTGGTCACTCTTCACGTGCTGCAACCATATAGCAGCACGGATTCAACGTTGGAGCGGAACAGTCTTATTTTGGTGCTCAAACTGATTGCATTGCTTCGCCATATTTTGGATAACATACCGAACGCGGACTTTGCTTTGGCGATCCTTTTGGCTATATCCAGTTCGGTTCCACCATCGGTCGAGACAATACTCCCAAGATACTGGAAATCCTCTACTCTCTCTACCGGTTGTCCAGCAATGCATATTTGAGCCAATGAGTTTGTTCCAAGGCTGATAATTTTAGTTTTTGCCGTATTAATTTTCAGCCCGACGACGCCTGCCTCCCTCTCCACATCTGCTGTCATTTGGTGGTGGTCCATAATTCTGTGGGAGAGTAAGCATACATCGTCAGCGTAGTCAAGATGTTTCAGTTGAGATGTAAAAGTCCATCGAATTCCTCCGTTTCCCGTTGACAAAGCTGCATGAAGTACATCGCTAATCACCAATAGGAATAATATTGGTGAAAGGATACAGCCTTGTCTTACCCCACTTTGGATCTCAAATTCCTCAGACAACCTTCCCCTGTGCAGAACGTGACATTTGGAGCCTTCATATGTAGCTTTGATAATAGCAATTAGTTTATCGGGAATGCCTCTCCTGCGTAAGGCACGCCAAATAAACTCCCTGTTGACACTATAGAACGCCTTCTCAAAATCGATGAACAGCAGGTGGAGTGGCGATCCATATTCAACACACTGTTCGATGATAATCCGCAGGGTGTTGATGTGGTCGGCACAGGAGGATCCAGAGCGGAAACCTGCTTGTTCGGCATCGAGTGTATCTTCGAGATGTTGTTTGATTCGCTCAAGGATGATTTTAGCTATTATCTTAGCTACAGCAGGCAGTACGCAGATACCCCTCCAGATTCCGCACTCCATTAAATTTCCTTTCTTAGGAAGCTTGACCATCATTCCCTTTTTCCACTCGTTAGGAAAGCTCTCAGCTTCCCAAGCTCTATCTATAAGTGGAAGCAGAAGCTCAGCCGATGTTGTTGGCGTTGCTCGTAAGAGCTCTGCTGGAATACCGTCATGTCCTACCGCCTTGTTGATTTTGAGTGCCTTGATCGCGGTAATGATCTCATCTTTACTGGGAGTCGTGGTGCGTATTCGGGTACTTCTCACCTCGGGCATCTCAGTCTGATTTGGGAGCATATCGCTAGCGAATACACGGTTCAAAACCGTAGCAAAATGCTCTTTCCATCTCTTGAGCTGGTCCTCATCCGAAATGAGCAAGGAGCCGTCTAGGCTTTTCATTGGGTGTTGGCTGGAGCTGCGATCACCTGTCAGCTCTTTCGTGATTCTGTAGACGGTCCTGCTGTTGCACCTCCGTGCAGCTTCTTCTGCTTCTGTAGCCAGCGCGTTGATGTAGTTTCGCTTGTCACGTCGTACGCTGCGCTGAACTTCTCTCATCTTCATGCGATATAGGGACTCTAGCTCGCTTCTCCCTGCTGCTGGGGTAGCTGCAACGCGATCTTTCAGCTATTTTCGTTCGTCAATCCGTCTCCAGATATCCTCGGAAAGCCACGCCATATGTCTTCCCTGCGATCGACCGACAATTCTTTCAGCACCAGATGTAAAAACATTTTTCACAGCCCACCAATGATCTTGGATGGTTGCGGGCATTGAGCTGCTGATTGCTTCCACACCTTGCGAAAAGTGCTCCCTTAATTGTTGGCGCACTGAGGGATCACTAGGTCTATCGATGTTGAACCTGGGCATTCTTGTGTTGTCGTGGGATCTTCGAACTGCAGCAGTGCGTAGTTGGAGAGTAGCTATCATAAGATGGTGATCACGTACTATCCCCACATCTGCCCCTCGTCTGTTTCGGACGTCCAGGAGACTACTTCTAAAGCGGCGGCTGATAGCAAAATGGTCAATTTGGTTGGAGGTTACTTGCCTGTCATTGGAAACCCAGCTGACTGTGTGGCAGGTCTTGTGCTCAAACATGGTGCCACCTATCACAAGGCGTTGGCATTGCAGAAATCCACAAACCTTTCGCCGTTGTCATTGCGGTTGCCTAGTCCATGCTTCCCGATTATATGTTTGAGCCCTTCGTTGTCGCTGCCTACCTTGGCATTCAAATCCCCCATCACTATGACAATGTCTCCATTTGGTGTTGTGTTGAAGACGGCGCTTAAGAGATTGTAGAAGCTCTTCTCTTCGTCCTTAGACGAACTATTCGTTGGGGCGTAACACTGTATGATGGTGACGCGTCGCACTCTAGTCCGGAATCTGGCCGTCATAATCCTATCACCATGAGGCTGCCAGGAAATCAGGCCCTTGCGTGCTGTTGTTGTTAGCAGTAGTCCGACTCCATATTCCAGCGGACTTCCGGATGGTCTTCCAGAATAGAGTAGTACAGTGTTACGCGTTGGAGACTGGTACTCGCCCGCTTCTAACCATCTTACTTCACTTGTCCGGTTTATATCGCATGAATTCGTTTTCCAATTGGAGGAATCTGGCATTGTAAGGACCTTCTCTTCCCGAGTCGAGGAGCGTCTTTACACTCCAGAAACCTATCTTTGTCCGGGTACAATAGCCAAAAGTCGTCAACATGTGTTCATTCCTTATCCGAGGCATAGTGTCGGTTTCCGCAGCGGGCAATATTCGGTAACGCAGGTTGCTGGCCCACGTTACCTAGCCTAGAATCAAGGCTCAAGACAACCCGCACTTACAATTTTGGCCTATACGTATAAGGGTTTATACGTATAGTTGCCCGGGGACCACCACTAGGAGGTAAAGTAAGCACTTCATCACGAACTTGATTGTTGCGCTACTGGCCCAAGCCAAGTTTTGGGCAGTCAGTAGTTTCCCGATCAATTGCAATGCAGGTCCCCAAAATGGAAAATGGATTGCACCACTTGTGATGGAGGAAACCTTCTGCTATGCCTGGCTTTTCCAACGTTTGTCAATCTTTTTGCAAATGTTGCATTTACCCGTGCTTATTTATTTATTTTAAGCTTAATACAAGCAGCTACTTAAAGCTATAACTTAAAAACTAACAAAAAAGGAGACTTAACGCTAAGCTTAAAACTATTTTTATTTTTATTTTTTTTATTTATTTATTTTTTTTTTTGCGAATGGGCCCCTAAGAGCCCACACAGCTTAAACAATCTAAAAAAAAAGCAAAAAAACTTAACGTAAAACTAACAGAGGATGGAAAAGCTAGATAGAGAAGGGAGAGGGTAGAAGGGAGAATAGGAGGGGGCTACCTCCTAACAGCGACAGTGATCGGAATGGCGAATTTACATTTGTTGGAAAACAAGGCGTGTCCGTTATCGACTACTGTTTAATAAGAGGTGAATGGAACTCGTACATAATAGATATGGAAGTGGAACAAATGCCATATTCCGATCATCTCCCGGTTGTTAGCACATTTATTCTCAGAGTAGTGGAAAATGAGGATGCAAAAGGTATGAACCTTTTGCCCAAACTGGTGTGGAATGCCGCCAAGGAATCCTTGTATAAGACATTAATGTACATATGAGCAATTACCAATGCAACCAGATGAAAATCTCACTAATATTGAACGAATTATAAATGACTTATACATACGCATCAACCGGAATACCAAATATTCGAAGAAGCATTTCAAAGAACCGTAGTTTGATGAAGATTGCTTTAAGGCTAGGCAAATATCAGTCGCATGGCTCAGGCTATTTCGGCAATACAACGAGGATGAGATGAAAAGTTTGTATTTGGAAGCAAATAAAGAATTCAAGGCTACATTGAAAGAAAAGCAAAATTATTACGAATCGCTTGCTCGAAATTTAGTAAATTGCAAAAATTCTACAGAATTTTGGAAATCGGCAAAGAAACTCAATGGTTCTAATTTTATAATCAATCCCAAGGTAAGTTCCAGTGCCCTTTCTGATCATTTAAATGCACTTTCAAACCCGCCCCTAGCACGTTAAGCTTTCACTACGCTACGCCCGGTTTTCAAAATAATATCTTGGACACAGAGATGTCATACAAAGAGGTCATAGGAGCGCTTAATATTTTAATGGATGGTAAAGCTGCAGGATCTGACGGCATACCTTCCGAGTTTTATAAATATATCAATGAGAAATTGGATAAGAACCTCGTGACAATATTGAATAAAATCTTTAACAGTGGAGTAATTCCTAACCGTTTTAAGGAAGCTGTCATTTTTCCAATTTATAAAAAGGGATGTGCAGCGGATCCGGCAAATTACAGAGGAATTTCCTTTTTAAATGCATCTTATAAAATATTTACAACAACTCTACAGGGTCGACTAACGGAATGGACAAGAGAGAATAATTTAATTAAAAAAAAACCAAGCGGGGTTCATGTCGGGATATTCTACTATTGATCATATTTTGTCTTGAGAATCATTGCGGAATCCTTTATTGGAAGAGGTAAAAAACTTTATGCGTTCTTTGTCGATTTGAAATCTGCTTTCGACACTGTGGAAAGAAAATCTCTTTTTTATAAGCTATATAGGATGGGCATGTCGATGAAATTTGGGCGAATTATCCAAAACCTGTATGCAGATACTAAGGCAGCGGTGTGGAATGGTATGGATTTGTCAGCATGGTTTCGTACGTGGTCGGGTGTTAGACAGGGATGTTCCTTGAGTCCAAGCTTATTCGCTCTATACATCGAGGATATGATCGAAATTCTACCAGGAGGTGTTGAGTACGCAGCACTGCTGATCAAAGCGTTACTGTTTGCTGATGATATAGTGCTGCTGGCGCACTCACCTGAATCACTGCAACTAATGATTAATAGACTATATGAGTATTGTAAGCTGTGGAACCCGATAGTCAATCTAAATAAGTCGAAAATCATGATCTTTAAAAGAGGAGGAGGAAAACGCTGTGGAAATGAGAAATGACATTACAACGGCGAATATATAGAAGTTGTGAACGAATATAAGTATCTTGGCGTTTATTTCACTAGAAACCTTGATATGGAGAGACACCTAGAGGAAAAATTAAGCAAATCTAAAACGGCCATCAACACGGCTTGGAAGAATTGTCTCAACAACAAACACATTGACCACAGTAGCAAATATAAGGTATTTATGGGAGTCTCTGAATTCATACTATTTTATGCTGCACAAAGTTGGGGAGTAAGGAAGTACGAAAATGTGGAGAAACTGTTACGATATTATATAAAAAGAACATTCCATCTGCCACCTAACACCCCAAATTATATGATAATGTTGGAAACAGGTTTATCTCCGCTCTTCATAAAAATGCTAAAATTGCATGTAGAGTACATTTTGAAGGTCTTAAAGATGTCAGCTACCCGATTGCCGAAAAAAGCGGCAATGCAAGCCATGCGGTCCAAGACGGGGTGGTACAGTGAGTGGCTGGAACTTGCTAGTAGCTATGGAATTGAGTTAAGCCTCGATGACAGCATGTGTTGGAAACGTCAGCTTTACCAAATTATTGCAAGTGTGGACGAGTGGCTTCGAGCAGGATACGTAGAGCAGGCGACGGCGTCGCTACATAGAATAACCTTTAGCCGTTTAGGTCATAACTTGCAGGAGAGTAATTACTTCCGTGATGAAAACAGCAGTGAGGAAATATCGACTGTGTTTAAGCTGCGGGGAGAGCTTCTAAAGCTTAATTATATTCCGCACAGGGATGGCCTACCAATACTATGCAGCTTGTGTAACTTGGCCGAGAGGGAAGACGTTATACATTTCGTTGGAAAGTGTCCAGTATTAAAACAAACGAGGCGATATATTTTCGAAAGTGATATTCTGGCGACGGAACAAGTGTTAACAATTCTTAACGAAATAAACGCAGCAAAACTATTTCAGTACTGCAAAGTCCCACTAAAGTATCGTCTTGGAATAATCAATGAAAATTTATAATTTAATTAATTGCTAGTTTATGTATTTATATCTATAATTGTCGCAAATCTGGCAGACGGCAAAGCCAAGCTAATTGATTTTTGTTAAAATTATGTTTAAATATGAAGTACATTAATAAAAATCGAATCAATGTAATCTATGTTATATGGTATTTTGGCGGGCTACCCTGATCGTAACTACGTTTCTTTTTACCCTGTGCATAGCACTGATTCCGTCTTTTCTTCAGCTAGTTCTAACTTAACGTTTGACAGCCAACGTCTGTCCAGATATTTCGATGCTACCACAATTAAAACAAAATTTACGATTTTGTGTTCGTAAGGAAGTCAGAGCATAGTGACGCTGTAGTACAGTATGTTACTATAATATAATACCAGTTCTAGCACCGATCTTTGCGGGGCTCCACTACATATTGTAGCAAGCCAAATAACAAGAGGATAGAATTCTTAAATAAAAATAAAACAATAAAGAAAAGAGAGGAACGAATAAAGGTAAATGTAAAGGAACTACCGGTGAAAAGGATTCATAGGCAGGTAGTCGGTTTCAGTGAGCAAGCGAGAGTGAGTCAGCATAGCATCAAAAGTGAACCGACTAAGTATTATTGCACTCTAACATCGTTGGCGTGTAAGGACGCCCTTTCCTCTAAGTACTCGTACTTTATGACCAAATTTGATAAGGCGCCCTGACACTATCACTGTCCTTACGAATTACATTATGTGCCCCGACTGCAGAGCTGAACACGTTTTTCACCACAAATGCATCATTTTGCACCTCCCTTCCATTTCTTCGCCTAAATTGTATCTTCTATTATTTCAATGATCATTCCTATAGCGTCAACTGTCGAACTATATCTGAAAGTCCGCCTGCTTCTTCAATGGCTGTCTTCATTCGAATGCACCATATATGATCCTTTACAGCATTTTTCTCATTGTATCTATCACGCATATTGGGCGATATGACGGTTCATCTGGAGATAAGTACTAGGTTAGGTTAGGTTAGGTTAGATTGGCTGTCCAGAAAAGTTCTATTGTGATGCCAAGGATCAGCCGTTAAACCACTCAGGGACTAATAAAATCAACCGGAGCTATTGATGAAGCGATGTATGCTCATGATGCCTAAGGACGCCAAATCGCCGTGGTCATCAAGAAAGGGAGCCCCTAGATGGAGCATTCTTTTACGTGATAGAGCAGGATATGTGCATAGGAGGTGAAGGATGGTTTCCTCCTCCTCCTCGTCCATACAGCTCCTGCAGAAGTCGTTGGAAAAGAGGCCAAGCTCTTGGCATGTTCGCCTATTGGACAGTGTCTAGTGAGGACACCGACAACGCAGCTAATCTGTAATCGCTTTAGCTTAACCAACTCGGCACTACGTTTCTGGTCCAGCTTAGGCCAGATCTGCCTCAAAATGTGACACGTTGAGCCAATTTCCAACCTGTGGGTTGCCTGGCTAGTAGCGTTCAACTTAAGTAGATGCTAGCATGTAGCGAGGAGCATACCAAAGGCTTGCCTATCTGGCAGAATCCTTAAAGTTATACCCTGTCTGGCGAGTTCGTCCGCCCTGCAGTTTACTGGAATGTCTCTGTGGCCTGGCACCCAGCATAGGTGAACTAGTTGAACTGCTCTGTCATCTCCGGTAGAGCCAAATGGCAATTTAAGACGGCTTTTGAAGTGAAAGAACACGATTCCAGGGACTTGATTGCCACTTGACTATCAGTGAAAATGCTAATATCCCTGACAGATAATACATTACACCTTAGCCAGGACAGGGCTTCCTTAATGGCCATGACTTCCGTCTGAAAAACGCTACAGTGATCAGGGAAGTGAACGAGATGCTCAGGTTGAGCTTTTCGGAGAAAACCCCACAGCGCATCCCACTGTATAGAAGTGCACCGAATTAATATCATCAGGGGGAGAGTTATCCCATTCATTCCTTTCACGGATGTTCTTACGGAAGTTTCGGTCAAATCTCAGTTTCGGTGGGGTGAAGTCTGTGTTATCGGGGGCAAAGTTGAGAAGATCAAAGATCGAGAAGTGGCCAATGTGATAACTAGAACACTGAGAGGAGGCCTTTAGACGGATGGTCGCACTGGCTGCAATCTGTCTGCCAAAGATATCTAGGGGTAGCAGGTTAAACAAAATGTCCAATGTCGCAGAGGGAGTAGTTCTTAGTGCACCACTGATGCACATGCATACAGATGTTTGCACTTTAGCTAACTGAGACAGGTGGACGCCCTATCAAGAGCAGGGCACCAAACGATCACGCCGTAGAGTAGTATAGGCCTGATAACGGACACGTAAAGCCAGCGAGTAGTTTGAAGTTTCATACCACAGCTTCTACCTACAGCCTTACAGGAATCGAGAGCTACGTTTGCTTTCCTTACGCGTTGTGGTAGATTGGCTTTCCAGTTCAGTTTTCTATCCAGAATAAGACCCAGGTATTTTGGATTAACAGTGAAAGTGAGACTGGCGCCATTAATCATAGGAGGGTCTACGAGGAGAACTTTATATTTCCTCGTGAAGAGAACGAGTTCTGTTTTATTAGGGTTAACCCACAATCCACATTTGGAGGATCATTCAGTGAGCCGAGAGAGAGCATATTGGAGAATGTCCTTGAGAGTGTCTGGGTGCTTGCCAGACGCAGCAATAACAATGTCATCAGCATAAACAATCAGTACTAGATTCTGATAAAATTTGCCAGCTCAAACCCAAGCCTTTCTCAAAAGCAGTTCGTAGATGGTTAGTCTAAAATTTTGTATTTATTTTTTTCTACTCGTAGATTAGTACACACTAGGACTGCGTGCCCATTAACACACCATTTCTGATTATGCTATTGGCATTTTCAAAAATATATACGAGTGTGTCTCTGCTGCATTATGGCAATTACACTATATCACGCTCTGTTCCAGACTGTCTGTAAAATATTCAAATTAACGACCCCAATATGAAAATGTGAACTTCTGCTTGTGCTGATTGTCATACAATCTGTCTGTTCATGTTATCCTATGGAGGATTTAACTCTTCATTTGGTCTAACGACAATGAGCCTCTGTTAACCCGGTCAACATGTTATCTCACTACCACAAGGCACCCACAAACACACGCACAAGTATGAAATTTGAAAATCGTTAAATATTCATGCGATATAAGTGCTATCCGCCCTAACAACACACCTATTCCATTGTATCCCATTAATTTGAAAGTCAATGAGTGAGGATGGCATTGCACCAGAGGTGTATTCTGCCGCCATCTGAGTCTCCGGTACAAGTTCATTTGGATTTCGAATGAAAATCATTGCGGGGTGAATTAAGTCGCAATGGATGTTGGTTCGTTGACAGATGCATTCCATGTCGGGTGCGTGTCCTTCAGGTGAAAATCAAATGTTTGATAATTCTGGAATATGCAGGAGAGCAATGCTTTCAATATTAAGAGGATCTATTATTGATTGTACCTGGCGGACGAAGATAACTTCACAATTTGTGTCATACGTACTCGTCTGGGGAATATAAATGTAATTGATCGGCTCTTTGGTAATTTTGTTTTCTCAGTTAGGGAATCTTCGACACGAATGAAATAGGACTTTTATGACAATGATGAAACACCTTTTACTTTATTCGGATCCTCTTCATATAAACAAAAAGGAAGAAAACTTTAGATCAAACCTTGTTTTCCATTTTTTTCTTTTCTAAGAAAAAAGAACCCAAATCCCAGAGCCTTCAGACCCTACCGTCCATTGTACTACCAGTCAGCAACCTTCTTTTGATGCAGTAGTTGAAAAAACTTCGATGTTACTAATTTTTCTTTTTATACTCAGGTGGGTGATGATTGCTCTTCCCGCTGGGACTTGAACTAACACACATCGGTTAGCGAGCAAAAAAATGATCCACTGCATCATTGCCACCCTTAAAAATGTGTAACGCTTCACGAGTTTGGGTGTCATCCTTGTGCATGGCAATGCTGCTGTACCAATCCAATTTTAGTGCATGTTCTGTCGAAGTGGGCGCCGTGGCGTAAGTGGTTAGTGTGTCGGATCACTACGCGTGAGGTTCCAAGTTCGAATCCTACAAAACACCAAAAAGTTTTTTCACGGTCCCACCTCTCGCGAGCGTCTGACAAACATCCGAGAGTATTGTTGTCTCGAAAAAGCTTCTCAAATCGCCATTCGGATACGGCACTAAACTGTAGGTCCCTTCCATTCGTACGAAAAATATAACGCACACAACATGAGTGGTTGCGAGAAGCTAGGCCCTGGCACTTAATGAGCTGTTGCGCCAAATATTTTTTTTTTTTTTTTTAATCTGTCGAAGTAAGAACAGAGAAAAAAAATTTAGCTGATGATTGAAACCAAGATTCGATAACAAATAAAAAAAAAAACACAAATTATGATCCTTGACCAAGTTTAATGTATTTTTATCCTCTTATTACAGTCAGTGAAATAATATGATATCACAGGACCTCCACTTGGCTTAAGCGCCATCTCATAAAGGGTTTTTTAATAAAAACGTAACAATTTTTTTTTTTTTTTTTTTTTTTTTCCGAGGGTAGGTGAAAATCTTCAACAAGACACTATGAGGATCGACAGCGCGTGCTCATAGTAGTGTGGGATTCTTACCCACTAAAAAACCTCCCTTCAAAACAGACTTGTTTTTATTTTTACTACAACTAAGTATTCGACTTATCAAGTAGTTTTCGTTTCGCGAAATAATGACGTTTTGCAGGTACCTTCCCATTGGAAGTTCCTGCCAGCTCCGCAGTTTAGACGCGGTTACTTATCGCGCTAGGTCTAAAGGTTTGGTCCTTTGTAGACGGCGCAGTAAATTTCTTTCTTCCAAAAGTTGGAGGACTGTAATATTTACGTGACTTTCTAGTCGACTTCTATGCTTTCTCGCGTAGGTTTGAATTTCGTCTTCGATTGTTTTAATGCCAAGGTCTCTGTGGATATCGCTATTTCTGATATACCATGGCGCATTTACAATACCTCTTAGCACTTTGTTTTCAAAAGTTTGTAAAATTTTAATATTACTTATTTTGGTACAACCCCAGAGTTGTATACCATATGTCCATACAGGCTTTAGCACTTGCTTATATAAAAGCAGTTTGTTATATATATTAAGCTTGGAATATTTTCCAAGTAACCAATACATTTCTCGATATTTGTTATCTAGTTCTTTGCGTTTTTTCTTAACGTGCGTTTTCCATTTCAGCTTTGTATCAAGTGTCATACCAAGATACTTAGCCTCGTTTGCAAACGGGATTTGAACCGAGTTTGAAAAGATCGGCAAATTATTTATTTTTTTATAAGTAAAATTTACATGAACAGATTTGGTCTCGTTGAGTGCGATTCGCCAAATCTTTGTCCATTCATTTACTCTATTCAAAGCTTCTTGCAGTTTTTCTGTAGTATCTTCGACCGTTGTACCTACTGTCAAGATAGCAGTGTCGTCGGCAAATGTAGCTAGCTCAGTGCCTTCTACTTGCGGTATATCACGAGTGTATAATAGATATAAGACTGGACCAAGAACGCTTCCTTGCGGCACCCCAGCCATTATTTCCTTAAAATCTGAATATTCGTTTCCACATTTGACGCGGAATAGCCTATTCGTAAGGTAGTTCTTCAAAATATTATATAGGTGCTCTGGCAGAACTTGTCGTAATTTAAACTTTAAGCCTTCGTGCCAGACCTTGTCAAAGGCTTGAGAAACGTCAAGGAATACGCTTGAACAAATCTTTTTTTCTTCAAGTGATTTTTCGATTACATGTGTTATTCGATGTACTTGTTCAACTGTAGAATGCTTACTTCTAAATCCGAATTGATGATCAGGGATGAGATGCCCTTCTTCTATAACTGGCTGTATTCGCCTAACCAATATTCTCTCGAACACTTTGGATATAATTGGAAGAAGCGAAATCGGTCTATAAGAGGTTTTTTCATTCGGCGGTTTTCCAGGCTTAAGGACCATTATAACTTCGGCGACTTTCCATTGACTGGGAACATATTCTAGTCTAATCGCGGCGTTTATAATGAACAGAAGCTTAATTAGAGCTTTTCTTGGTAGTGCTTTAAGAACCTCTCCCGTAATTAGGTCGTATCCAGGAGCTTTCTTAGGTTTAAGTTTCTTTATTTCTTCCTTAAGTTCGGTAAGCGTTGCATTTCTTATTACACTATTGTCTATATACGACGTATTTATATTTTCAATAAGAGCTTGTCCATCAAACGGTTTGAAAGTTTCTTCCAGGTGGGCGGCAAAAACTTGCGCTTTCTCTTTATCATGCCTGGCCCATTCGTCTTGATTTATCCTAATTGGCGCGGCTTGAATTTGAGGTTTTTTAATACCTTTTATAGCCTTCCAAAGCGAATAGTTAGAATCTTTTTCTGCCGTTAAGCTTTCTAGGTAAGTTTGTATTTCATTATTCTTAAGGTCTTTAATAGATCGTTTTAGTGAGTTGCACAAACGGTTAAGATATGCTTTATGTTGCGGAGCCCGAGTTTGTTGCCATCTTTTACGCGCTTTTCTCTTCTCCTTAATCATCTCTTTTATTTCCTGCGGATAAATTTTAATGTAACTGGCCGGGGTTCTCTTTAGGTTGGGAGTATTCTTCCACGCGGCATCCTGTAAGATTTCGACGAAGCGATCTACTTCAACTTCAAGTTCATAGGGCGTTTTAAGTGATACGCTCAGCTCAATATTTGCTTCAATATCTTTTTTAAAGCCGTCCCAATTAGTTTTCGCGCCAGTTAATCTGGCCGGTCCTACTTTTTTAATCAAAGCTTCGCTTATCGTCATAATGATTGGAGAATGATCAGAGGAGAGATCAAAGCTTTCTTCAACTTTTATACAGTTGCTAGATATTCCTTTAACAACAAAGAAATCAATCAGATCTGGTATCTTATTTCTATCAGTTGGCCAATATGTTGGTTTACCCGTCGAGTAAAAATCACAACTGAATTGCATACCCGCATTATAAAGCTTTCTACCTTTCTGAGAGGCGTACCTTGAGCCCCAGAAGGGGTGTTTCGCGTTGAAGTCACCACCAATAATAAAATTTGGTTTAAGGAAGTTGAAGATGTTTGTGAAATCACTTTCTTCAAGTTTACATCGCAGTGGACAATATATAGACGAAATGTTGAAAGCAAAATGTCTATTTCTAACGCGTACCGTGCTTACTTGCATTGCTTCTAATTCAATTTTTATTTCCGCTGAGTGTTCGATATTTTCTTTTATAAACAAAGATGATCCGCCTCTGGCTCTTTCCGATGGGTGAAAGGCGTGATATCCGCTATATCCCCTTATCTTAATATTCGATTGCTTTTTCAGATGAGTTTCACAGACCAAGCATATATCAATATCTTTCTCTCGCATAAATATTTCTAACTCGTCGAGTCTTTGTATGAGCCCGTTAGCGTTCCAAGTAAGAATTTTAAGCGTTTCTTTCATATTCTGGTTGAAGTGCGCGTGTTATGAATGTTGTTTTCTAGTGCAACTAGTCTCTCGAAAATTAGTTTATTTGTTTTGCATTGCTCTTCAAGTTTCGCAAGAATTAGGGAAAAAACATTGGATACATGATCTTCTGAACTACTTCTATCACTATTTTTCAATGTCGCAACTTGAGAAGGAGTTTTTACATTAAAGTTTGGACGGTTTCTTGCTTTGATCTCCCGTGAGTTGTCGGTCGTGTACGTACCCTTAACTGTCTTCGCCGCTTGAGCATAAGACTGCACGCCAATATTCGGAGATTTTGCTTCTGTTACCTTATCTCTATTACTTTCGGATTTTTTATCATTAACCGATCTTAAGTTAATATTGACGGACTTTCTATCTTTCGCTGCTTTTTTCGTAGCTATTTTGGGTCTGTTCTTGATTGGTTTCATATTCGGACGCGTCGAATTTTTTAGCGTATCGCGGCGTTTTTGAAGCTCTTTCGCCACTTCGCAACCTCGATAGTTTGCAGGATGTTTTCCCTTGCAATTTATACAAGTGGCTGGGGTTTGCTTGTTTAGGTGACACTCTTCCGAGAGATGTTTACCTGCGCATTTGACGCATCGCGGCTCTTTCTGGCAGTAAGTCTGCGTGTGATTGAAGCCTTGACAGCGCTTACACTGCGGGATCGATCTGGAGGTCTTACGCATGGGTTCGATTTTGACCACGATGTTTAGAATAGTCTTGATACCATATATAATGTCTTTATTTTCGTCTTTATCAAAACTAAGCATGAATAGTGGAAGACCGCGCTTTACCAATTTTTCATGATCTCCCTCCGACTGTTGCTTCTCCTTCTTGATAATATTGACGGCATCAAGAATTTTAAAGCCTTTGTCTTGAAGGTCGTGCATTACATCTTCTTTAGTGCACGAGGGGTGGAGTCCCCTTGCTACAACACGCAGTGGTCTTTCTAACTTATTTTCATAAGTATACCACTGAATCTTTTCGGCATTCAATTTTTTAGATACTGATCGGTAACCGTCGGCATCATCGACATTGATTTTCCACGTATTGTTTCGCAGAGATGTCACCTTAAACTTCGAAGCCAGAGTTCCTTTAAGGAGGCAATGCAACTTATTATAGTCCGTAATTCCAACGACGTTTATCGGTGGCGGAGGACGTAATTTTGGTTGTTGTTGCTTTTCTTGCATCTCCTTGCGCTTTTCATCTTTTTGTGGCTCGACTTCCGGTGAGGAACCAGCTTTTCGTTTTTTGCTAGGTCGTTTCTTTTCGACCCAATTCGTTTCGCGTGTTAGCTCTTCTTCATCCGTCTGGTATTCGCGACTAGGTGAGCGATGTGAGCTAACTGTATTTTCTTTTTGTAGGTACGTGTTTTTTAGGGCATTATTTTCTTGCCTGAGTAAATCTACCTCTTTCTTGAGCTCACGATAGAGTAGCTCCATTTCGCTAAGCTTGGTACGGAGTACGTCGTTTTCCTCCTCAATGCTTTTAGATTTCGCTGAGTCCCGTTTTTCACGCGTTTGCGCTTCCGGCGGACTTCTTTTTCCGGAGACGTTCGATCTTGTTGGTGGAGATCGAGATACCCTTGTACTTTTTGAGAAGGAATTTATAAGGTGCAATAAATGGCTCTCCCCAGAATCCGTAGAGCCGACCTCCGAAGAGGGTGGATTTTCCAGTTTACCTGGACTGCCACCTGGGGTATTTAAATCTTTTGTTTTGTTCATTGCATGTTTTTTGTATACGCCATACTCGGTATACGGAGGGTGGATTTTAGTCGCCTCTTACGACAGGCATGCCTACCTCGGGTATATTCTAACCCCTACCCGAAGGGGGCGTACGTAACAATTTTTGTTGAGAATTTAGTTTATTTTATGTTTTAAAATAATAACCCTGTTAGATAATTCTTTACTTTTCTGTAACATTACCTGCTACACTAACGTATACATGCATTCATACTATTAAACACTCACATACAGAATTACAGTATTTTCTAAACATTGTCAATACATTGAATTACTTATAATAAAATAGTCAGTTCCTCTGAAACCATTGAACTAAGCGGTCGTAGTTTTTCTTATGCAACAGGTTATGGGCCCAGTTGCGTCGGTGTAAAAGAAAAAGTTTTTTTTTTATGGTTTTTTTTTCTCTATTTTTTTGGTGAAAATCTATGCATGCAGAAAGAGGAACGGTTTTATTTTATTAATTAATACTGAGACGCAAAAGGTTTATTTAATAAATTCTTGGTTGCTGACGAATAGTATTGGAAATCTGCATGAGTTTAATTTCAACTGTAAGTTTTTTTTTGCATGGACTTTGCATGATAAACGGTTTTTTTTTAACTGTGCTCGCTCAATTGCTTCATAATGTCGACTGAGAGTGAAATCAAAGTAGAAAAATTGATTAACGGAGATCAATGGAATATTTGGAAATTCCAAATTAGGATTATTTTAAGCTCCTCAGATCTCATGAAGTATGTGAACGGCGATGAGTTAAAACCCACTTTTCCGGCTGGTACTGATGTTAAACCAGATGATTTGCAAAAAGTACGTTTATGGAATCTCGCTCTCCTTTCACATCAAGGAAACCATCGTACACAAATTAGAGCGCGACCGGCTCAGCTGGTATTGCCACGTTCAAAGAAGAGATCATTTGAACCCTGTTAAAAAGGCAATATCTATGCACGTTCCAAAGACATCGCGATGTAGGAAAGGCAGGCCTATAAACGCCTGGATCAGACAAATGCGACGACATCGGCATTTCATTGGCCTCAGTAACCGAGTGATCCAAAATCGGCAGGCCTGCCGATATTTTCTGAGGTCAAATAGGCGAACCCCACAGGCGGATCAGTAGAAATGCAGTGAAGTGGGAGGGCTGTGATCCCTTGTTTTCGGATCATAGCCTCGCTGATAAAAGGAAGAAGAAGATGGAATCTCGCTGATAGTAAGGCTCAGCGGGTGATTGCCACTTCCATTGGCCCACAACCACTTTTGCATATTATAAATTGCAAAACTTCCAAAGAAATGTGGAATAAGTTAGAAAGTGTCTACGAAAAAAATCTAAAGCTTGCATTCATTTACTGCAGCAGACATTTTACAGTTTCACAAAAGACCCGCAAGATGACATCGCGCTACATATTTCCAAGTTGCAAGCTATTGTTTAGCAGTTGGCGGATGTTGGAGAGAGTGTCTCCGATTCCATGGTCATCGCGAAAATCTTAATGACGTTGCCCGCATCCTATGGTAATTTTTATAGTGCATGGGAATCGACTTCTGCAGATAAGCAGACTCTAGAGAATATGACAACTAGGTTAGTGATGGAGGAACCACGTATGACTTCTCAACACGGATCCGGTGAATTTGAACCAAGTAATGCTTTGATTGCCAGTAAGCAGTATGCATACAAGAAATCTGGGCATAGAGTCAAGCAACAAGTAAAGCCAGGAAAATGCTTTTATTGTAAAAAAAGTGGACATTGGAAAAAGGACTGCCCCAAACGTAAAGAGAAAGAGGAGGGTATCCATCCTAATGGGAAGCGAGGAAATGCGTTTGTGTGTGAGGTGTTGCTGGCTGATGGTGATGGCAGATCTGAAGAGTGGTTCCTAGACTCGGGTGCAGGTGACCACATGACAAGCCATAAAGAGTGGTTCATAAATTATAAAGAGTTTAATGAACCAATTCCAGTGAGGTTAGGCGTCGGGAACACAATCAATTCATATGGCAGAGGAGACATCAATGTCTTGTCATATAATAATGTCAGCTGGGAAGAAAATCATTTAGCTGATGTCCTCTATGTGCCAGACATACGACTTAACTTGTTTTCCCTTAATTGTGCACTGGACAAAGGTCTCAAATTGCGGTCGGATAGTTCGAGATGTGAATTATTTAAAGGCGGCACTGTGTTGGTAGTGGGAGGAAGACAGGCAAAGTTGTTCAAGCTGCTTATGAAGGTCATAAAGCCGTCGGAAGTTATCATTTCTGCGAACTTGGCTGAGGGAAAGAAGGAAACATTGCGTAAGTGGCATGAAAGGCTTGGGCATCAAAATATCGTTCATGTTAAAAATATTCTGAGATCCAGAAATATTCCTTTTGATGACATTGATAACTTCTTTTGTGAAGCATGCGCGTATGGGAAACAACATCGTGCAGTTTTTCATCAGAGTAAAAATAAAGCGAGTTGTATAGGAGAACTTGTGAACTCTGATGTATGTGGTCCCATGCAAAAGGCCTCGGTAGGTGGATCCAAGTATTTCCTACTTTTCAAAGATGATTTTTCACACTTTAGAAAAGTCTTCTTTCTTAAAGAGAAAACTGAGGTTGAAGCGAATATAATGAGGTATTTGGAGGCAGTCGTGGCAGAGACAGGTGTTAGGGTGAAGATTCTTCGCACCGATAACGGTTTGGAATACACAAATCAGGTGGTAAGAGAGATTTTATCACAACATCGCGTCCTTCACCAAAAGTCGGTGCCATACACACCTGAGCAGAATGGCTGCGCAGAACGGGAGACGCGAACTATTGTGGAAGCGGCACGAACGATGATTCATGCTCAAGGTTTGGACCTTAATTTGTGGGCTGAGGCTGTAAATACGGCGGTATTTCTTCTCAATTGTACTGGAACCAGTCCAGAAAAAGGGAAGAGCCCATATAAGATGTGGTTTGGGCAGACGGCAGATATCAGTAATTTACACGTTTTTGGCAGTAACATCTATATTCATGTACCTCACCAAAAAGACGGAAGTGGGATCGGAAGTCCAAGAAGGCATTTTTGTTGGATACGCCGATTGAGTTAAGGGATATAGAGCATATATTCCAGAGAGTAACAAAATTGAAATCTGTAGATGTGTTATTTTCCGTTAAGATAAGGAAATTCTAGAGCCTGATTGTGAAGAAGTATTCGGGCCCATTATGTCAAGCAGTAAGGATTGTCAGAGGGATTTACCTGTGGATGGTGAAGAGAGTGCTAAGGCAACCGATGCAAATGCTAATGAACCTAGTGGTGGAAGTGATAATGAAGCTGACTTCGAGGATGTTTTTGAGGAAGCTGTTAGTGATGGTGATAGAGAAGAGGTTGAACAGCAGCAAGAAAGTGAAAATATCAGAGATCGCTTAAGGAGCAGAAAAAAGAATGTTGAAAGTGAAGTGAACTGCTCTATTGAGGAAGGATTTGCTTTTGTTGCTGAGTCCTTTATACCAGTTTCTTTTGAAGATGCCATAAATTGTGCTGATTCACAAAAGTGGAAAGTCGCCATGGACGAGGAAATCCATCCATTAAAGAAAAATAATACATGGACTTTAATGCACTTGCCGAAAAATCGGAAGTTGGTGGATACCAAGTGGGTGTATCAGATCAAGAGCCCAACAGAGAACGAAGGTGAGCGTTTTAAAGCTAGATTAGTTGCTCGGGGTTTTAGCCAGCAGTTTGGAGTCGACTATTTTGAGACATTCAGTCCAGTCGCAAAATTTTCTTCAATTCGGACCATTTTAAGCATTGTGGCATCAGAAAACTTAAGCATTAAGCAATTTGATGTTAAAACGGCGTTTTTGTATGGCAGCATCCAGGAGGAAATTTATGTTCGTCAACCAAAAGGGTATGAAGATGGGACCGGCCGTGTTTGTTTGTTGCAAAAGAGTTTATACGGTCTCAAGCAAGCTTCAAGGTGTTGGAACCGAACGTTCACGAAGCTTTTGAAAGACTTTCATTTTCGCCCATGTGATGCTGATCCATGTGTGTTTATAAGTCATCGAAATGATAGTAAAATTATTTTGGCGATATATATAGATGATGGTCTAGTCGCATCAACAAATGCAGCGGAAATTTCGAAACTCTGTTCTTACCTTAAACAGAATTTTGAAATTAAGGTTTTTCCAGCAAAACATTTTCTGGGCATGGAAATACGAAGACTACCTGATGGCTCAATTCATGCGAATCAGTCGCTATATATCAAGCGGTTGATCAACAAGTTTAATATGCAAGATGCAGCTCCTGTTTCAACGCCTGCTGATCCATCTATTAATCAAAACAGTTCCAGTGCCAGTCTAGGGTATTCAACAGAGAAGATAGCCTTTGCCTTTCGGCAAGCGGTAGGAAGTCTTATGTACTTGATGGTGGCTACTCGACCGGATATAGCCTTTGCTGTGGGATGTATCAGCCGTTACCTGGACAAGCCTAATCATCTACATGTGAACATGGTGAAGCGCATTTTGCGCTACATAAAGTCCACGCAGAACTATGATATACTTTTTACAAATGCTAAATGTAAATTGTCTCTTTTCAGTGATGCAGATTATGCTGGAGACGTAGTCACAAGGCGTTCTACCAGCGGATACGTTTTCCTGATGGGATCAAGCTGCATCACTTGGGCTTCGCAACGTCAAACATGCGTAGCTTTATCGACGACTGAGGCTGAGTTTGTGGCTGCATGTCAAGCGATAAAAGAACTCGTATGGATTCAGCAACTTTTGTACGATTTGTGGGAAAACCGAAGTGTGAAACTAATCTTATACGTGGATAACCAAGGGGCCATTCGTTTAATAAGAAATCCAGAGTTCCATAAAAGGACAAAACATATCGATGTACGGTTTAATTTCATCCATGAGAAGTATCAGGAAAAGCTGTTTGAGCTGGAATATGTCCCAACACATAACCAGATTGGTGATATCTTCACGAAGGCATTTCCAAAAGATAAATTTATACGATTTCGTTCTATGATGGGAATTGTCGCTTTGAATAAGTAACTTACACATTTCTTTATTTGGATTTTGATTTGTTTTCTTTAATTTGCATTTTAAAACATTCATAAAAAGTGGGAGTGTTGAGAATTTAGTTTATTTTATGTTTTAAAATAATAACCCTGTTAGATAATTCTTTACTTTTCTGTAACATTACCTGCTACACTAACGTATACATGCATTCATACTATTAAACACTCACATACAGAATTACAGTATTTTCTAAACATTGTCAATACATTGAATTACTTATAATAAAATAGTCAGTTCCTCTGAAACCATTGAACTTAGCGGTCGTAGTTCTTCTTATGCAACAATTTTATAATTAAATAAAACACAGAATAATTGAGATATCGGGCTGAAATTTATTCCAGGTGTACGAATTCAATTTCGTTCATATGGCCATCGCGAGCACGTTTGCAGCGATAGCGAACTCCATTGACCGTAACATGGCGATCATTTTCATCGACGAAAAATTACGATCCAATCACACTTCCAGCAACAACCCTTTACAAATTTCTCCAATTCTTTCACAGTCGCCATGACTCTTCCTCCACTAGTCTGCGCCATGTAAATACTAAAAGTGTAAGGATTTTCATTGCAAATACCAAATACTTTAATGTTAATCTTCAGCCTCACAAAATTCGTCTTGCTTTCCACGTTTGTTGCAATTTGGTGAAGGTCCATAATTGTATGAGTAGACACAGCCTGACAGCGCATTCTAGGCATATTAAGTTAAATGTTAGTGTCCATCGCAGTCCTTCGTTTCCAGGCAACAAAACTGAGCAAAGCAAATCGTTAATCACAAGCAAACAAAATTAATTTGCTAAAGGATGTGAGCACCGTGGCGCAAGTGGTTAGTGTGTTGGACCACTGCTCGTAAGGTTCCAAGTTCGAATCCCAGAAAACACCAAAAAAGTTTGTCACGGTCCCACCTCTCGCGAACATCTGACAAACATCCGAGAGTATTATTGTCACGAGAAAGATTCTCAAAACAAATTGTCCTTCGAATACGGCACTTAACTGTAGGTCACTTCCATTCGTGTGAAAAGTATAACGCACACAACAGGAGTGGTTGCGAGAAACTAAGCACTGGCACTTAAAGAGCTGTTGCGCTAAATATTTATTTATTTATTTTTTTTTTTTTTTGAAAGGATGCATCCTTGTCTACCTCCACTTTAGATCTCGAATTATTCTGAAAGCTTACCTACATACAGGAGGTGACACTTAGACCTTATGTACTTAAGTCGCTTAGATAGCAGCTATTAGTTTATCTGGAATACCTCTCCTGCGCAAGGCAATTCAAATAAATTTCCTGTTGAAACTCTCGAACACCATTTCGTAATCGATGAATACTAGGTCAAGTCAATGGGCGTTAATGTGGTCCATATTGGAGGACCCAGAGCTTGTCTTCGATGTGTTCCTTTATTCACAGGACTTTCCAAGCAATAACATTGGCAACCACAGGCGAACCCCACAGGCGGATCAGTAGAAATGCGGTAAAGTTGGAGGGTTATGATCCCTTGTTTTCGGATCATGGCCTCGCTGATAAAAGGAAGAAGAAGAACATTGGCAACCGCACTGCCTTAAATTTATTTTCTTTTTTTTCGGAGCTTAACGATAATTTCTTTCTCCCACTCGGCTGGGAAGGTTTTGGTCTTCCAATCTCTCTCTACAACTAGATGTAGGAACTACACCGTTGTTGTTGGCGAGGTCTATAAGAACTCGGCACGTCCTACCGTTTTCTCCTTTTTCAGTGCTTGATTGAAGTAGCGATTTTATTTTGACCGGGAATACTCCGAGTATCTTTGTTCAGTTTTGCTGCATATCGCTGACATTAGTACGAGTATATGTAGCCAGAGCATATTGCTTTTAACTTTTAAACCGATCCTCATCTGAATTAAGCGGAGAACATTATGCTGCATATCTTCATACGATATTGAGACTCTGGCTTGTTCTTTCCTACTGCTCATCTTCGAAGTATTTTCGGTAAGTCACGTGCGACAATGCTTACTGCTCCAGAGAGTGGTCGCTTATTGAATTACAGCTTCCACGAGATGGTGATCTTGGCTCTCTGCCTATTTCGGACGTCCAAAAGACAACATCTAAAATAGCGACTGATCGCTAAATGATGTTGATAACTTCATAGGCCAACCTGCATCCTCGATTGCTGTTTTGAGCCTTTCACGAATATTCTGAAGCCTGTGAAGTGCTGTCTGGATTTTCTTAAGGTTCTTTGTGCACAACGGAAAGTGTAATGAGGGTATACCAGAAAAATAGGCCATAAAAAGCTCTGCGCCGACCTTAGAGCACGCTGATCACTCAGTAAAGTTAAACGTTGCAAAGTCAAAAATTAATCAGCGACTAAGTCTCTTGTGAAAAAAACAAGCAACAGATTATGTTTATTATGGTCACCGTTGTACAACAAAGCCATAACCGAGACACTAATGCAGAAACTGAAAGTTTAAATCTACTTTTGCAGCACTCATTATTACTCAGTGGTAACACATGGAAAGCTAAGGCTGAGCGAATGACGACGTTTTGTGGAAGTTGCTGTAGAGAACTCCACGAGGATACAACCCACTTTATAGGCTCCTGCCCATGCCTCTAATAAAAACCAATATAAATTTGTTTGAATACATTTCTTTCAAGATAACCTAGGATGGTTTTGCAGGAATCTGAGTGCAGTTCTAAGAAAAAATATATCGGTCCCAATACATAGGTTCCTACAACCATTCATGTAGTAGATACTCGTACTTATTTTATTTTTTGCATGGCAGTTACAGTTTTATTTGAGAAGTTCTCAGGACAGTTATATTTTCGGATGTTTTTTAGACATTCTCGAGAAACAACTTGCATATGCTACGACCTTGCAACTCGAGTTCTTTATTCGTAAGAGAATTTCATTAAAAATTAGATTCCATAGTCAAGGAGAGAGAGCTCCCCTTTGAATGATCCCATAGAGCGCAAGCCTCTTCACAGATCTGCTTCCAAATGATGCATTAATTACATAGTTTGAGCTACGTTTGTGTAGTGCATTGTTTTTTCGTTGTCCCAAAGCTACTATGTAGGGGACACATTGCAAAATACTAGTAGACATTCAATTAACACAAACATTTTTAATTCTTATTGGACCTGGATTCGTTTTGGGTCCCTGCCAAAACATTGACGTCCTCGATTCTTAACCATTCTGGATAAAGCGCTAAAAAATTGATATTATAATTTTTTTGCCAGGATCTGTCCCCATACATAGCAATTCCTAACGCTGTTGGTGTTGCAGAAACTCACAAAAGGTTTTCATCGTTATTCGGAAAGCAATATGGTAACAAGTCGAAACTCTTTGCTGCTACTACCTGTTACTGCCACAAAACTTTACTAATTCGCATTAGTTACCCTGTCAACTACTGCTTATTTAGAATATAATCCAACCAAACTCTTTAACAACTCCTAATTAACCTTTCGCCACAAGCTCTCTCAATTTCATCCAACAAAAAGCCCCCGCCTAATTGAATTCAGATCAGGCTCACTTAATTGTCGCCGTGCATCACGTGCTCGGACTCTAGCTCTGGTCTCCGAAACCTAAACCCATTCGCCGCCAGAACACACATTATCCGCACTGTTGTCCCTGTACACTTAACAGTGTAGCTGGTAATCACTAATTTCGCCTCTAAAATCTCTATGACCACATAAATTTGCCCTAATGACCGTAAAAATATTTTGTTTGCTGCTGCGAACTCGTACACGCAAGCTCGTGAACGTGATGCTGGTATCTATGGAAACCAACAAAACCATACTCATACACATGAATAAGACCACCACCATCCCACGACTCATATAAAAAGGACCAACGACAACGACGACAACTACCCGATGATAATTTTTACAACATGAAAGATTTATAACGGATTACAGTCGTAGGTAATCGTGTCGTTAATATCCTGAAAAGCTTTACTTTCAGCCAGAGGCAAATAATTGCCATAAAGTAAAAACAGGCGTTGGTCCCACTCTGGACCCCCAAAGCAATCAATAAACGATGGACGGGCTGGGCCCTATTGTGCCAAACTCAAAAGCCCTTTTCTATGTTATCACCATTTCGGTGTGCAAAACAGGAGAAAAAGCACAAAAATCAACCGAAAAAGGATTCCAGGACCGGTAATTATAAGTTTTTCACTTTCGCATCCACTTTCGGGGTGAAGCACTCTTCCAGATTTTCCAAACACCTGTGGTACCGCATTCAGTGACCATGGGGTGTGGTGGGCCCGAGACCGTTCCGGATGAGTTGCCAACGGTGCTAGTGATACATTGTATATGGGGCCGAACCCCCCGCCAAGACTCAACCCTTTCTTTATGAGGCACTATGAAAACTTTGGGGATGAATTAATGAGAGTGCTGTGCTATACATCAGAGAGGGAAAAGCGGTAGTGACAAAGGACATCAGACCAATAGCTCCCGAAGCAAAGTGCCATTGGTTACATTTCGGTTCGGAGTAGGTATTTGGTGCTCGCTTGGCACCTGCTAACCCATTAAAGCAAAACGGACGGACGGGATAGGTAGAGTTGGTTCATTATAACTCTTTAAATGGCCATTGGAGAAGGCGGATTAATTTTTAATTTTTATCTGGAAAATTTGTGCAATTTCGTTATAGTAAGTTGTTAATGGGGTGACTTAACCGTAATTTTGTGGGTTATTGCGCTTTGGGTTTACTTCCCGGGGTGGTCCCAAAGTCGAATGGCGTTGTGGTCGATTGGAAGGAAAATGCGTGAGTTTAACCCTTCTGTGGGTCGTTTATCGGTGGTAGGCTACCAGCGTTATGTATCGTTTGTAAATTTACCGCAATTGAGAGAGGGTATTTCTCGGCGAAAGGCTTCTAATGGAGTTGTTAAACGGGAGTTCCTTGGACGCATTTGCAAATTGTAATGCAAGGTAATAGGCATTAAACTTAAGGACTGAAAGGGTGCTAAAGAATATTGGTTCTGGGAAGTCGATAACGAAGACTTTAGGGCACAAGTTTTTAGTCCTTGTATTTTGTCCATGAATCCAATGGTATTCGAAAACCTCAGCAGTAACACCTATTTCCAGTTTTGGAACTCTGGACAGTGGAGCAGTGGGCAGATGGTGAATGACTGACCAAGGTCTCGTAAACGTTGCATCTTCCGAAATGCTTTCACATAAGCTCACGAATCTATCTACATACCTATACATATAATAAAATGATAACTAGGTTCGCGTCCCGCCATGTTGCAAGAACTACTTTAAAGACTTTCGCCATTCCCCAGATATTTTGACATTGAGCGAAAAATTAGTCTATAACCTAGAGCCAGTGAGATAGACTGGTAGAACGACTAACTGGGAAGGCTCTAGGAACGAAATTGGAGATAATGTTGAACTGAGCGTTCCACTTACGACACCCTATGAACTTGAGGTTGAAGTTGATCGCTTCGTTGAGATCGTACAGATCGCCTCTTGGAATAATACCCCCAATCCAAGGAAAATGCCGGACAAAAACGGTAAACGATATCCTCCGGGAATAAAAGAAATGGTCGACGAAAAAACAAAAAAACGCGTAAAAAAGGCAACGGAGTCGTGCTCCGTTGAATCGACTGTGCAATCATTGAAGAAGACTATTAAGATTTTTAAGAATCGTGCAATAGTCTCTTACTAAAGTCTAAAGTTTAACAGCGAAAAAAGATTCCAATTATTCACTTTGGAAAGATGTAAAAGGCACAAAGTCCTCGTGCCGCCAATTAAATTAAATCAAAATGAATATGGGCAAGGAAAGATAAAGAAAAAGCGGACGTCTTTGCGGCCCACGTGGAAAAAACATTTAAACCGTACGATGGTCAACTGGTTTTCGGCAACATCAATAGGCCGGATTTATCATCTGACGATTTAACGCTCACAAGTGCAACGCTAAGAGAACTCAAACATGAGATCGAGAATCTAAAACCTAAGAAAGCTCCTGGTTAAGATTTGATTACCGGAGAAAGTTGTAACTAGAAAATCATTGACCAGGTGCATAGAATTACTGACGTAATCGAGAAAGCACTTCAAGAAAAAAAGATTTGCTCAAGTGTATTTCTTGACGTCTCGCAAGCCTTTGATAAGGTGTGGCATGCTTGAAATGCAAACTACGACAATTTCTCCCTGTATGCCTATACGATATTCTAGACTCATATCTCGGGAATAGACATGGAATCGAATACTCCGAGCTCAAAGAAATTTCGGCCGGCGTACCGCAAGGAAGCGTACTTGGGCCGCTTCTCTATCTGTTATATATCTGTATTATATCCTTGCTACGTTTGCCGATGGCACAAGCAGTAAGCAAAACAATTGAAGAAACGACTGCAAAACTGTAAAACGCACTGAATAATGTAAGTGAATGGACGAGGAACTGGCGGATCGCCCTCAACGTATCTAAATCTGTTCACGTGAATTTCACTTATAAGAAAACGAATGACAATTTTTCTAAATTCAGCCCGAATACCTTTTGCAAATGAGGCCAAATACCTGGGAGTGACACTCGACGCAAGACTGAAATGGAATTCGCACGTGAAAATGAAGCGTAAAGAACTCGAAATCAAATATAGAGAAATGGACTGGTTACTCGGAAAATATTTCCAGCTCAGTACTGAGAACAAACTGCTTTTATACAAGCAAGTGCTAAAGCCGGTGTGGACCTACGGTAGACAACTTTGGGGTTGTACCAAGAAAACAAATGCAAATATTTTACAAACTTTTCAAAATAAAGTGCTAAGAGAAATTGTCCAAGCACCGTGGTATAGTAGAAACGACGATATCCACAGGGATCTCGGAATTCCGACAATCGAAGCTGAAACTAGAAGCTTCGCGAGAAAGCATAGAAACTGACTAATCGGACATAGCTCGTTAATCTGCCATCCGAAATGCTTAAAAGCGCCCGAAAGTTTATTCAAATGGAAGGAAGGCACTTCGAACAATTGCTATAAACATTCCATAAACTGTTTTGTTTTAAGACTAATTCAGAGGTACCTACACAAATTTTTGACCATTTTTGTGTGACAAAAAGCGGCTTTTACTACAACTTCTGTTGACCGTACGTAAAAAAGTTGGTTAACATAATTTTAAAAAAATAATGGAAAAAATGAAATAATGTAATGAAACAACAAATTTTCATTATTTTGAGTTTAAGGAGCCATCACTTTTTTGCAGCTACACAACTGTACCCAATGTGTTTGAAACTTGTGTGCGCTACTAAATTGTCTTTCCAAAATGTATAAAACTATTTTTGTACCCATAACAGCTTAGAAGTTATAGCGTTTAAAGTGGTTACATCTCCAAATAGGAGGCCACCCACTTTGATGGGCTATAACTTGAAATGTGGTGAGAATAGACCCCCCCTGCAACACAATTTACAATTTTTTGTTCGGCGGAACTTCAGGTATCTCCTCTTAAATAATTATACTGCTTAACTGGGACACCCTGTATTTTTCACACAAATGGAAGGGACCTACAGTTTAGTTCCGTATCCGAAGGGAGTTTTGAGAAGCTTTTTCGTGGCAACAAATAATCTCGGATGTTAGTCAGACGTTCGCGAGAGGTGGGACCGTGAAACATTTTTTGTTGTTTTCTAGGATTCGAACTTGGAACCTCACGCACAATGGTCCGACACACTAAGCACTTGCGCCATGGCGCCCACAGTCCAACATAGGTGCAACAAAAAGGCTCATTGGTGCATTGCAGAATTGGTTCCAATCAGAATTTGTTGTAGGAAACTTTTCAGCAATGCCAAAAGGACGAAAAATGCGATCGATAGAGACTCGTACAAAGAATCCCTAAAAATTTATAAAAAAAAATTAAGAAAAGCCAAACGAAAATCTTGGAGAATCTTTTGTAGTAAAATAGAGGAATCCTCGTAAGCTTCAAGGCTAAGGAAAATTCTCTGGACAGATCCAAAAATGCATAGCTGTTTAAAAAAACAAATAGTTCTTGGACGACTTCCAGCGAAGCCTCGCTGAATTTGTTAATCCATACACACTTCGCAGGTAACTCCCACGTTTCCTGCAGCACTGACCTAAACAGATCAACTACACAAATAACCAACTCCTTAAGTTTGATTACGTAGCACAAACTTATTTGAGCACTGGGACGGTTGATTGATACCCATTTACGCGGCAGTATTGACACAAAACTTCTGTCTGTTTCAAAACATGCATATTGCAAAGGTAAATCAGTAGAAATGGCATTACATACGAGTAATTTAGTTCGAAAGAAACAATATTTCATGCATCACAAGGAGTACACAATGGTGGCATTCTTAGATAAACGAGTAGATGGCGCTGTTGACAACGTTAGCACATAATCGATTACGGATGTACTATCATATCTGAAGGTAGATGTATCACTTTTCAAGTTGATCAATCTACCGATTACTAGTCGTATTATCAACTCAAAGCTACTTATAGTCCTGGAAGCTGAGAAATGCACGGTGATCGCTTATGCGGATGATGTTGCTGTACCAAATAAATACTTTAAGAGAACTCGTACAAAATGCTTTAAATAAGCTAACCAGATGGGCAGTTCGGTGTGGTATGAGTGTGAACCTCCACAAAACTAAGCTGGTATTCTTCTCTAGAAAATACAAAATTAAGTTTCTCCAAACAAGCAAAATATTTGGTTCTTATTTTGGACAGGAAATTAAACTGGAAAAACAACACACACAAAAGAGTCAAGAATGCTACTGTGGCACTTTTCTCATGCTAAAAGCTATTGGGAACAAATGGGACTTGCAACTTCGCATAACTCACTGGGTCCACATCACGGTTATTAGAACGATACTTACGCACGGGGTGGTTGTCTGGTGGATTGCCTTATATAAAGCTTTAAACCGGAATAATCTCGGCAAAGACCATCGAGCAGCTTGTTTGTGCATAAACAGAGCGCTTCGAACGACACCCTCTGCAGCACTAGACATTTTGTTTCATCTGATACCCCTTGACATCATTGGTAGGCAATTGGCTACTGGTGCAGCCATTCGCCTTAAATCAAATTTAAAGTTAGGTTAGGTTAGGTTGAACTGGCCTAAATCGTTGTAGTAGAGAGTTCCTAAGTGTTTTCACGAAATATCTATGATGTTGAGATTGCGAGGAGAACTTCTTCCCTTGAACTACGTACCCCATCGGAACGACCTCCCAATTTTGTGTGGTATATGTAACGTTGCAGAGAGGAGGATGTAATTCATTTCATGGGCAGGTGTCCTACGCTACGAGAAATAAGAAGACAAATCTTTGGAGCTGATTTTTTGCCAGACGATCAGGTGTTTGAATTCCTCGATGAGCTGCATGTCCACAAGCTTTATCCATACTCTAAAACAGCAATAGCATATAGGGACCGAATACTAAACGAAAACTTTTAATAAATCTAAATGTAAAAAAAAAAAAAAAAAAATGTGGGTGTTTCTCTGTTGTAAAGTAATTATGTATATAAATTTACTATCTTAAAATAGGTATATTAATTGTTAACAGTGTTGTCAATCCGGCAGACGGCATAGGCCATGTCTTTGATTTTTGTAAACAAACTGAAGTATGAAAAAAATCTATCTAATCTAATATAATCCAATCTACAGGACATAAGTAAGTAAAGTAAGTAATGCCAATATGCAATCTGTTGACAGAAATAAAATTCTTAGAAGGTTTTATATCCACCTTGGTCAAATCTGTTTTGTCGCTAAATAAGTATTTCCAGTTTTCCACCAAATATTACCTCTTTCGATTGCATCCAGCTTAAATATGAGTTTGCAAGTAGCGATCGATATATCTAGAGTATCCTTATTAGGAAGGATTGGAGGAGGAGATGTTTCTATTCTGGCGAGTTCGTCAGCCTTACAATTTCCCGTAATGTCCCTTTGCCTTCACACACAGATGAATATTAAACTGCACCGCCATCTCTATGAGAGACGATCGGCAATCTAGAGCTACTGAACGATTTATAGAGATCGATCCCAAGGATTTGATTGCTGCTTGTCTGTCTGAAAAGATGAGGTTATCTTTATTTATTTATTTATTTATTATTAGCTTAATACAAGCTCAAAAAAAAACTTAAAGAATCTAAACTTACAGCCAGCGGCAAAAAAACTTAGAAACTAAAACTTAAACTAACAGCATTTTGGAGAGAAGGTAGGAGGTAGAGGGCGTGAAAAGGGGCAGGTGAAACGCAAATAATTTTTTTTTTTTTTTTTTTAATTAATCTCTTAAAAACTATCTTAAATGCTAGGGAGGAAGAAGGTCATGAGGTCATGAGGTATGGAGGGATTTTCTAAGGGAGGATAGACTGCAATGAAAGTCTAGGGTGTTCTGTGCGTTGTTGGCAAGACGTAACATTCTGGTGATTGGTTCGAAGTGGCCGTAGTTGGTGCGGTGGCAAGGAAGACGAAAGAGGGGTACAGTCCTAAGGTTACGAGGGTTTGTGCAAAGGGAAATCATTTCTAGTAGAGCGGGAGAATCGATCGATCCGGTTAATAATTGGTGCACGAAGAGTATGTCGGCAACCTCACGACGTTTTGTAAGGGTTTGCAGGTTAATCAATTTTAGCCGATTTTCGTAGGGGGTAAGATATAGTTTTCGGCCCATGGGAGACCGCGTAAGGCAAAGCGGATAAACCTACGCTGCACAGCTTCGATTCTAAGGGAGTGGGTGTCGTGATAAGGTGACCAAACTTGGCTGGCATATTCAAGGTGGGGTCTGACAAAGGTGATATAAAGGGATTTAGTTACGTAAGGGTTCGAGAATTCTTTAGACCAGCGTTTTATGAAACCGAGAGAAGAATTGGCCTTGTGTATAATTTGATCAAAGTGGGAACGGAAGTTTAGTTCCTTATCACAAATAATACCCAAATCGCGTATACAGGAGACTGAGGGAACGGGCTTATTATTAAAGTTATAGCTTCTAAGGGGAGGGGGAGGCGTTTACGGGAGAATGTTATGAATTGACATTTGGCGACTCAAGTTCTAAGAAGTTTTTTACGCACCACGTGTGGAATGAATTTAGATCGTTTTGAAGTAACAGTGAGTCGTTGGGGGTAGATATAACCTTGATGATTTTCATGTCATCCGCGTAAATAGACAGATCTGAGTCTTTTAATATGTGACCAACATCGTTTGTAGTTAAGGCAAAGATCAGCGGACCAAGATGACTGCCTTGAGGAACCCCGGAAGTGGCGTCAATGGGATCGGAGATTGAAAAACGGAAGAGAACCCTGTATTGGCGATTCTCGAGGTACGATCTCAGCCATGAAATGAAAGAGGGTGGGAAACCGACGGCATTAAGTTTAAGGTAAATAGTTCGGTGACAGATTTTATCAAACGCTTTGCTGAAGTCGGTGGTAATAACATCCACTTCATTGCCTTCCTCTAATGCTTGCAGTGTTTTGGAAACAAATTCGGTTAGGTTAGTCGTAGTGGACCTACCCTTTAAAAAACCGTGCTGTTGAGGGGTAAAAATGGATTTGCAGTGGAAATACAGTGAGTCGTATACAATGCTTTCGAAGAGCTTGGGGATAGAGGAGAGTTTGGCTATGGGTCGATAGTTCGATATATCACTTTTACAGCCTTTTTTATGGATGGGGTCCTTCCATAATTTAGGGAAAACGGCTTGAGAGAGTGAGAGTCGAAAAAGGGTTGTAAGGGGCTGGCACAGGACGTTGACACTTTTTTTTATGACAATGGCAGGTAGACCATCGGGACCGGGGGAAAAGTCATCCTTGAGTCTATTAACATTTTCTCGCACCATATCAGACCTAATGTCAAACAAGAGTAGTTAGTCATTCTCTACCGCGGTGGCAAATTTTTCCAAGTTTTTTTCCAAAATAAACCACCCTAATTTTCCATAAATTGTTTAAATTGGTGTCTTGATTCAGCGTTTATCTCAATAAATAATTTTTGCTGCGAGTTTCTGCAATTTCGAGCAAATTGTTTCCTATTTATTGTCGAGTGCCACTGTTTTCATTCGTTGTTGTTGTTTGTCGTGCCAATTTTCTATCAAAATGTCAGGCCCTCCAACTCCAGCAAAAACCAGATTTGGTGCCAAAAACAATGAGTTGCACCAAAAATCACCTGCACTTATTAACAAGGATGAACTACGCCTCGCTAAACAACTCGAGGACTATAAAGCTGAACTCAAAGAACTGATAATGGAGACACATCGTAACCTACTGGAGAAACTAAGCCAGATTGTTACGGATTTCAACACCCGCTTCGATGATATCAATCGAACCTTAGCCGCGCTAACGGTACGTACTGAGGTGCTTGAACAAACATCCGAGTCAATTCGATGCTCTCAGTTGGATAATGAAGTATCTATGTATGCTTCAAAGTAAAATTGACCAAATGGAGCGCGAGAAATTATCCACTGATGCCATACTTCATGGTGTCCCCCAGTGTGCCAATGAAGACTTGAGAAAAATGTTTACATCTCTCTGCTCATCGATTGATTGCGCATCACCACCTGTTCCCAAAGACATCTTTCGCGTAAAATCCAAGGAAGCGTCTGATAACACAGCCATAATCATCAAATTCTCATCGGCGGCTGATAAATCGACAGTACTCAAATACGCAAGCCGGGCATGTAAGAAATCACGTAAACCAATTTGTTTACAAAATCTTGAACTAGCATCTGACAGGCCGATCTACATCAGCGAAAGTCTCACCACGGTCAACCTCTTACTTTACCGGAAAGCTTTTCACCTGAAGAAGCAAATAAAGCTTTTTTCTGTTTTCACCCGTGGAGGGCGAGTGTATGTGCGTCACACACCAAATGGAGAGGCTTTTGTGATCGATTGCAGTCAACGCTTGGATTGTTTTGCCGCTGCTGCTACTCACCATGATTTCGTGCAAAACGAAAAGTAAGCTGAAGTTCCAGTCTCTTTTATGTAGTTTTTTTTAGAATATCTATTTTTTCAATGCCTTATTATTATTTAGCTATTTTGTTGTCATGTTTTACCTTAGTGTATCTATATCTGTTATTCGCCTGCCATCTGAGAATTTTTCCGCTTTTAGTCAACTGTGTTTTTAGTCGTCTTTCCCCAAGGGATAGTTTTCCTTTTTCTCATTTCCTCATTGATGCCTAATACAATTGTAGGCCAATTCCAAGGAAATGGCACGAATGATCACTTGCGCACTCTGATAAATATTCTTTGTAATCAGCGCCAGGGTTTGCGTGTGTGTCACCTTAATGCGCAGAGTCTTTATGAGAAGATCGATGAATTTAGAGGTATGTTTGTTGATTCAAATGTCGTATGTGTAACCGAAGCATGGTTTAATAATGATGTTGTGGATGAGGTATATGCTCTAAAAGGCTATCGGCTATTGCGAAATGATAGACCATATAGAATAGGGGGCGGCAATGCAATGTATATCCGCAACACTATATTCGCTAAGGTTTTAATCAACTCGCCTCCCGGTAGTCCAGTAGAGTATTGTTTTGTTGAAGTTGTTCGAGAGAAGAAAAAATGTCTTCTAGGTGTCGTCTACCGACCTCATAGCCATTTTGATTTATCTCCCGTATACAATATCATTGAAAATTATTCTCCTTATTATTGGAAAACCATTGTTTGCGGTGATTTTAATTGCAATTTGTTAAATCATGCGGGCTCTACATTATTTCTTGAGACAATGCAAACACTTAGTCTAGATATTATAAACAAAACTGTTCCAACACACTTCACTCACACTAGCACTCTTCTGGACTTGTTTCTCACCAATGATACTCAAGACGTTTTTTATAGCCAGTTCTCAGCTCCTGTGTTCTCGAAGCATGATGTTATATTTGCCACATTTAGCTTCCCCTGTGGTGGACAGCGCTTAAAACATACCTACCGAGATTTCAGAAACTTAAACACTCAGGCATTGGAGCATGATCTGCAAAGAGTGAACTGGCAGCCTATATACTGTGAAACTTCAAGTGAGAATCAGGTAAATTTCCTATATAGTGTCATACAGCATCTTTTTAATTGCCATGTTCCTCTTAAGACCAAGGTTACCAGGTACTCCTACAACTTGTGGTTTACTCCCGAAATATTCGACTTAAAAAACAAGCGCGACGCAGCTTATAGGAGATGGAAACAATTTAGACTTCCTGAATTTTATAATGTTTTCCGCCAGCTAAGGAATCTAGTTAATTCAAAAATCAAGCAAGCCAAGCGCGACTATTACCATACACACTTAAATCACAAGCTGCCAACTAAGACCCTCTGGAAAAATTTGCGGGAACTGGGTATCGGTCGCAAGAGTAACACTACAAATGACAACATCGACATTAATCGTTTAAACAGAGAGTTTGTAGAAGTTCAAAGGTCTTCTAGTGCTTGTACTGCACCTAATCATTTGATAGTAAATAGCTCGTTTGGGTTCACCTGTATTGAACAAGCGGATGTTGTTAGTGCTATTCTCAAAATTAAGTCTAGAGCTGTTGGTATTGATGGAATTCATCCACTTTTTATTAAAATCATTTTACCTTACCTTCTGCCAGCAGTAACCCATGTTTTTAACACAATCCTAACAACATCCGCTTTTCCTAGTGCCTGGAAAGTCGCCAAGATTATACCAGTGTTAAAAAAGAAAGCAACCTTTAATTCGCCAGCTGAATACAGACCTATTGCAATCCTCCCTTTCCTGTCAAAGGTCATGGAAAAGATAGTTCATCATCAAATGTCGGTCTATCTCCAGCGCAGTAAGTTACTTTGTGAGAATCAGTCTAGATTCAGGCCATTTCATAGCTGTACATCCGCATTGCTAAAAGTGACTGATGATATACGCGCTGCGTTAGATAGAAAGCGAATAAGTTTTCTTATTCTCTTAGACTTTTCCAAGGCATTTGACACAGTAAACCATCATCAGCTTTTATTAAAACTTGAAACGCTTTTCGGCTTTTCCCCGTTTGCCTTGAAGCTTATAGAAACATACCTTGGTGAAAGGAAACAAGCGGTTGTTGTTGATGATATAATGTCGGACTTCATTGTAACCTCAGCGGGTGTACCCCAAGGATCCACCTTAGGGCCACTGCTTTTTACCATTTTTATTAATGACCTCCCGACTATAGTTCAGCACTCATCATTGCACATGTATGCAGACGATGTGCAACTATATATCAGCTGTAAACCTGACCTTTTACAAGATGTGGTTCATGAACTCAATGATGACCTTGATAAAATTCTAACATGGTCTGTACAGAACTCATTAAAGTTGAACCCATCCAAGACCAAGTGTCTCGTTATTAGCAGAAGCGGAATTGTTGATTGTGACCTACCCATATTGTGCCTTGGAGATGAGCCAATTGAATTCGTAGACAAAGTTAAAAATCTTGGTGTATGGTTCAACAAGACTCTATCCTGGGATGACCATATATCCACAGTTATAGCCCAGATCTATTATTCCCTTAGAAATCTCTCAATGTCACAATCCCACACACCGCTCCATACTAGGTTAATGTTAGTAAAGACATTGCTTATACCAATCATCACGTATGGCTGTGAAATTTTCTGTTGTTGCAGTGCGCTTATCAAGCGTAAGCTCTACGTTGCATTTAACAACATCACGGCACGGCACGGCATGACCACATTTCATCATATGTCAAAAATATACTCGGTTGCACGCTAGACAAGTATTTGGAGTATCTACATAAGATTATTATCAGCAAACAACCTCCATATTTATTTGAAAAGCTTAAGATCTCACACTCGCACCGGTCCCCAAGTTTGATTCAGGCGCGCGTATTTTATCAAAACTCAGAGCGGCAATTTTTCATTCATGCCACTCGTCTTTGGAATTCCCTTCCTCTTGGGGTGAGAAGGCTTTATAATACGAATAGTTTTGGAGAATCTCTCTTTCGACATTTGGCAGGCTAATGGTAATACAATTAGATACATTTAATGTTTATAGATACGCTATAGGTAAACTTTATAAATAAATCAAAATCATTTAACATTTAAAATTATATTCTTAATAACTGTTCATTATAGCAAATAAAATTATCCCAAACATATGTATATACATGAATTTAAGTTAAAACTTTTTTATACCTATATTTTGCATTGTATAAATTTCTCATTTATAGCTTAAAGGTGATATAAAGCTAAATGAATGATGTTAATAAGTAAATAAATAAATGAAATAAATGAAATGAAATGAAATAATGTCAATTGAGACTAGGGAGGTTTGTGGGCAGTTACTCAGGTAGGTGAAATAGTCAAGGTCCGGATCGTGTACATGGTCACTGTACGAAAGGGTGAAAAAGGTCGCAAAGAGGTTGTCGATTTCTTTAGGGTCAGCAGAAGATGTATTAAGTAACTTTAGAGTGGAAGGGAAACCATCGGACTTCCTTTTGACGTTAATAAATTGGTAAAAGCGCCTAGGATCTGTGATTAGACTTAATTGCATTCTATCAAGGTATTCGCGATAAAGGGATTCGCAGAGGTTGGAAAAACGGTAGTAAGCTTGTTGGTAGTATGAGAAATCTGAGGCAGATCTGGATTTCAAGAAAGTTTTCCATAATTTGCTTTTTAACATTTCGAAGAGAACGCAATTCACTATTATACCAGGGAGGTGATGACGAGCAGTTTTTTCGAGGCACATAAGGGACAGATTGGAGAAGACAGTCAAAGATTACTGTGTAGAAGAATGCAAGAGCGATATCAATGGGGGTGTTGATGTTTAGAAAGAGGCTGAAATCTATGTTATTAACTAGGCTATTAAGTTTAACGAAGTCAGCTTTACGAAAGTTGAAGGAGAAAGAGTTTTCAAAATCAACAGTGGTGTGGTCGATTTCATACGAAAAGGCAAGAGAGAGAGGGCGGTGATAGTGGTCTAGGGTGGAGAGAAGATGGTTACTTGCGGTAACCAAAGAATTATGAGTGTCGGATGAGAAAAATAAGATCTAACTGCCTACCTAAGTTGTTCGTTATGCCACTAATCTGAAAAAGGTCGGAGTCAAAAAGACGATCAGTCAGGAGGGTTTCCTTTTCCGAGGAGGAGTTGGTAGGAACAAAGGATGATTCGTCCTCCGATGGAGTCCATTGCAAAAGGGGAAGGTTGAAGTCGCCAACAATTATAAAATCGTCATCAGGATCAGCGATATCTAACAGAGAGTCCACTGTATCAACGGCCTGCTGGTATGCTTGGGCGGGTTGAGAAGGGCGAATATAACAGCAAACAATATATATGCTCCGTCTAGATACAGATAGTTTAACACATACGAATTCAAATGAGGTTGTGTTAGTGAGTTTGACGAGGGTTGCATCAATGTGATTATGAATAGCTATAAGAACACCGCGGCCGAAGGAGAGGTCTTCATTTTCCTGGCCGTCAGCGCGGAAGACTACGAAATCAGAAGTGAATAATTCACTGTTAAGATAGTAGGGACAAAGGTTGGTTTCGGTTAGGGCAAAAATGTCGTAGGGAAGTGATTGTGAGTTCAAGTGCACCATCGAGGTTTTGGTGCGAAGTCCTCTAACATTCTGATAGTAGAGTGATAAGAGCTTTGGGGCAATTACGACGGATTGAGATGGATCGACTGGAATTGAGTTAGGAACGAAAATATTTGTTGTGGTTACTGCGAGTTTTTTGGAGATAGGAGAGACGTTTGGAACCAATATGAGAACCATAGGTTGAGAGGTCTTTGCCCACTGTGGAAGAAGAGATGCTAAAACTCTCATGAAAACGAGTGTATATATTTTTCAGGGCTGTAGGGTCAGTTGGGAGACCTTCTTTTTGGATCGAGACCATGACATTCGTCTTTGTCTTCCCTTCGATGCAGATGGAGTCAGGTTTGTCATGTAGATAGGCTAGGTAAAGGCGAACATTTCCAAAAAGCCGGTTATCACGCAGACTACACATGATATAGCGGCCATCGAGGTCATTGATTGTTGCCGTGGGGTTCAATAATTTAGCCGTGAGTTTGACGGTGGGAGGAAGTAGTGGATCGAAAGTAGGGGGAGATGCAGTTGAAGGCGAGTTGACCGTGGTGAAAACGTTAGGAGAGACCGTGGACTTGGTACCGGGGGTAGAAGACGATGAGGAAGGATTGAGAATGTGGGAGTAAGTGAAATTCGGGTAGACGGTGGGGGAAATTTTGTTAATGGGAGCCGGTTTTTTGTGATGAGAAGACGTTACAGGTGAAAGATCAAATGACACTCGTTTGATTATAGGGTTATTTTGAGACCGGGTGAATTATTACAAGTGTGAAGAGAAGGGAGGAGGGAAGATGGCTTTGGGTAGGTGGTGGACATATAATTTGGCTTAGAAATATGTTTAAAATTAGTATCTTTAAAGTTAGGCTTAGAATTACAATTGGGCTTAATATTAGAACTTAACTTATCGGTCCATCGAGTCATCCTCATTTTGCCAAGAGCAAGAACATCTTTCGGGGACTTTGGGAAGAGCTAGCTATATTTCGCGGGAAGGTCGATCTGGAAGCATCCGGGTGTTTTGGATAAGATCTTTTTGCATTTGGTATCGGAGATGCGATACTGTTGTTGGAACATGTTACGCACCCGAGACTCATCGGCAGTACGCGGAGCGCCAGTCAGGAAGTAAGAAGCTGAAAGGCCGTTCATCTCATTAGAAATAGTAAGTTTCCTGAGCCTACTGTTCCATTCAGATTGCGTCCATGTGGTCCTAAATTTCGATATGGTGTTGGTGGTGCATGTAGAATTAGCAGTCATATCTGGTGAAGGATTGCTGGATTGTGGTTGGTCTTCGCGTACAGGGGGTGGAAGGGCAATCAAAGGCGCAGGAGTTGAGGGAGATGGGATATCATTGAGGGCAATGTGTGCAGCGGAGTCGGCGTTAAGAAACTCTTCATGCAATGATTTGTTTTCGGAAGGGTGCGTAGCAGACTGGATGAAGTTGAGTTTAGTCGACACTAGTTTGAGCTCCACAATGATGTCGTTCGTTGCTAACCTTGAAAGCTTCGTCGCAGTTGCTTCTTCAATTAGGGAATTCAAGGCCAGATGAATTTCATCAATACATTCCGCGTGATGGGCAATGTTAGTCTCGAGCTCCTTTAATGAGGTGGTATGGCCAGAAAGTGACTCCGATATGGTTGACATATCGCCGTGTATATCTTTGAGAACAGGGGAGGCGATAGAGCATTTTATGTTGTCGGTTTTGGTCTGCCTGCTCTTCATTTCATCGATTCCAGCGTTCGATGATTTCATGAGTGTGAGCAAGTGATCATATCTCCTTTCAATTTTTTGATTCCTTAATCTCTTTTAAAACGGAGCAGTAATCCGAAACGTTGTTTTCGAGGGCATTGTTCAAAGAGTCACAATTATTGGATAATATTTCCAATGTTTTGTCGATACTATGACGCAGCTCCGATTTCAGCTCAGCAACCGAGTCCGTCAGGGTACATAATTGTGCGTTATTGCATTTAATTGCAAGCATTATGTGTGCCAAAGAGATTGTTTTGCATTCGTCGCAGAAGAAACAGAAAAGGCTGTTGTACTCCTGCAGATGAGCTTTGGCATTCCTCGTCAGGCCAATGCAGATAGGGTGAAAGAGTTTATTGCAGATACCTTTGCAGGTTATCATGTCAGCGGAGTTCGATGTTGGTGCAGTTATTGGATCCACATGACGACATGGTGAAATTCAACGGTGAATGTACGCGACACAGTAACAGATAAAATGATATTGCACGAACGCGAAAAAAGGTTCACGATTGTAAACAAAAGAGAAATGAAGATATAGGTCAGCAAGCACGGTTGTTTATACGCAGGGTTGAATGTACGCAGTGACACAGAAATAGTGGAGTAGCCGATAAAAAAAGAAACGATAACACAACTCAGTCAGGGGTCAATAAGGAAAACAATGCGCGATTAGGCAAAATTAGACAAAAACCGCAAGCAAGGGTGAATGAAAAGAGTCGGGCAATGGAGGAGACTAAAAAACTTGACTTTATTCACTGGAGGTTCGATAGCAGATATCACGTTTTTCTTCAGCCAAGATAAGAGTTACCTATTTAGTCGTCATTATTTCCACCTGGAACACGCTACTATGATTTGGACGACGCGACGTTAACGACCTTTAATTTTCTTTTACGGACCTTATTTGATTTGAAGACAGTTTTGGACTGGGGATAAGAGGCTTTATAAAATATCAGGATCCACCAATGGATAACGGAATTCCTAGGTACAGTACTAGTATCATCACTACACACTCTCTAACAAGCAAGCATGTAGCATGGCTTAGTGTACACTCAAATTATTTCCATAGAAGCTGTATAGACGAAGAGGAGGAGGAAACTATTTTCCACCTTATTTGTACCTGCTCTGCGCCCTCTCACAAAAAAAAAAACTTCATTTAGAAGGATTCGACTATAATGATCTAGATGACGAAAACAGATATTAGAAATCTCCTACTCTTCACCAGAAGCTCCAATTGGTTTAACGGTATAGATAAATTTGTCATGATTCATGTTATATCAGAACTGCCACATTGGTTTAAGTGTCTTGCCTTTAGATGGCAGCCACTTCAACCTAACCTAACCTAAACATTGTGTATGGTTTTTATTTTCTTCCGGTTTCAAACATTGTGTCCATAATAGTTTCTCTCCATTTCCTAGAATTCTTTTTTTTTTTTTGCGAAGTCGATATTTTATTCTTCTGCTCTGCTGGTGTAGCTCGCGAGCAGTTCTCGGAACCGGAAGAAACCTAGCACATCAGAGGCGACATCTCTGGTAGTTTGTTTGTATTTAATATTGCCAGCACAGAATTTCGCAGAAGATTATCATAACCTTTCCAGGTCACACGTTCTCTAGGTACATATGCACATAAACATGTATTTAAGTGACTTATAACTACGTCTAAATGACCACTTTCTTATATCTCCTGAATATGTACCCATTTGTTTTTAAGAGATCTTAACGTCCTCAAAGAATTGCATTCATTGCTCACGCCCTCCCCTCGCCAAGTGGTGTTCTTCATTAAGTTCGTTTTTTGCAGTATTGGCGGCTTCGGTGGCCATTTGCCTTCGCCTTCGCCATATTGATGTATGTAATTGCTTTTGGTAAAAACTTTTTAAAAGCAATTTCAATGGTTCAATAAGCTTGAAGCGATTTTCAGAAATTGGATTTTCTCTTGATAATTTAGTTCGTCTTAGCATTGCGTCGCAACTTATCCCCACACACACATACAGAGATACATACCTACACTGCCTTCTGCACCACTAAAACCATTTCAACGTCTTTTTTTTTTTTCTTTTTATGCAAGTCGAACTTCTCTCACTTGAATTCAGTATACCTTTGCTGGATAAATGCTTCTATTACCTACACCTGTATCATTTCATTGATTCTATACGACCTAGCTCGCCTTTCACATCTCCATTTTTTGAGGAACAGTTCGGATGGATAAAGTTTTCTTTGAAACGATATTAAACGATTCTTCCTGCCAAGTGTTAACATTTCGAGCAGACGAAGAAGCAAACAAAAAAAATTTCGCTTCGCTACCTTCTGGGTTAATTGTGGAACCAAATGATTCTTTTAACATTTCTTTCAAATTGGCTAATAGATGGCTTTGAAAGAACACCCAAGGCGATGACGGTGACGATGTCGACAACAGTGGATCTGGAAATGGGGTAATTATTACCCTTTTGCTTACTTTCGATCAGGTGAATCAAGGTGAACTTTATATTGGTTTGATTGAAATTAAAAAGTTCCTTGTACACGGAGGGTGGGCGGCGATAAAAATCCGCACCACCTTGTTCGCCTTGGGTAAAGTAATGAATGAATGAAATACATTATGAGTAGAAGAATGATTTTGAATAATTTGAAGTGGAAAAGTTTTTCAATTCCACTTCTTGTGAAGAGCAGGAAAATATTTTTACTCCGCCAAATATTAATTACAAATGATGGAGTCAAGTTAGGAAAAGTTGAGGTTCACGTGAGTGGGGGTTTTGTTAGGATAAAGATGGAAATAATGTAAGGATTGGTAGGTAATCATTTTCCATTACTGAGACTTAAAAAAAAAGACTTATGAGTAAAACTTGATATCTTGGATATTAAAAGGCATAGGAGATGCTTTTAATTTTGAAAGTAATCGGGAGTTCTCACATCACAAAAAAAACTAAAAGGTTCTGCAATTCGAATTCATATTCGACCTTCGGATCTGTGCGTCGAACGTTCTGTCACTTTATAGACCACGTGCAGCCGAACAATTAGCCGAGGCCCTAGACTGCTACAAAGCAGATATAACCACTATTCAGGAAGTGCGATGGGATGAGCCGGGCAAAAAGGGGATGCTAAACCGTGACATCTACTACGGTGATTGCTACAGAGGCAACAGGCAATGCTTATTCGGATGCGGATTTGTCATACGCGGCAGACTTAGGCAAGAAGTCTTAAGCTTCCGACACGTTAGCGAGCGTATTATGACTATCCGGATCAAGGCTAAATTCGCTAACATAAGCCTAATATGTGGACGAAAAAGATCCTGCCACCAAAGAGTGTTTCTACGAGCTCCTCGACAAAACATACGAGTAATATCCCAAATACGAAGCTAAAATTGCATTGGGCGATTTCACCGCCAAAATGGGAAAGGAGGACGTCTTTGGTAGCATAGCCAACACGACGCCACGTCTGATAACGGACTAAGGCTAATTGATTTCGATGTGGAGCGAAATGTCACCATAGCGAGCACATGGTTTTCTCATCTCGATATTCATAAGCAGACATGGCGGTCCAATGATCATGTAACGATCAATCAAATTGATCATATTGCGATCGACACAAGGCAACCTCCAATATTCTGGATGTCCGGACCTTCCGAGCGGCCAACATAGACTCGGATCATTACCTCATTATAGACAAGGTACGAATGCGGATATCCCAAACTAAGCAGCAAAGAAGAATTACTGTGAGAAAATTTAACGTCGAAAAGCTACAATCGCAAGAGACCGCCAGAATCTTCGCTGAACGCGTATGCCGAAATCTTTCAATCACCCCTATGCCGCCAGCATCAAGTGCCGAAGACCAGGAGCAACGCTGCGAACATGCCATCAGAAACGCCGCGACTGACGTGCTGGGTCTCGATCGCCCACCACCACGAAATCCCTGGGTTGACGACGAATGCCGGGGAGTGCATGCAGCAAAACAAGAGGCATACAAAGCGGCGCTGCAAAGGAAGACGAGAGCTGCTCGCGAGCACTACGAGCAAAAGTGACAGGAAGAACATCGGTTACTCCAAAAGAAGAAGAAAGAGCATGAGAAGCGCGCGTTCGAGAATATCGAGAGTTTATACTCCAGGAACAATGTACGAAAGTTTTACCGAAAGGTAAAAAGAACGTGACAGAGGAGCAATACCCGTACAGAAACCTGTAGAGCTGAAAATGGAAACCTCGTAGTAGAATCACAGTCAGTGCTGAGAATATGGAAAAACTACTTCTGTGGGCTGTATAACGGGGACGAACTTTACAAGGTCGCTGGTGATGAATTGGTTAAGTGCATATCCTAACTCATCTCTAAGATTTCGTCAGATGAGTTTATGCTTGATGAATGGAATCTCAGCATCGTTTGCCCGATCCACAAGAAAGGAGACCCCCTCAACTGCAAGAACGCATCAGTTTCCTCAACATCGCATTTAAGATCTTTTCGCGATATTGTGTGAACGCCTGAAACCGTTTACCAACAGCCTGATTGGACCCTATCAGTGCGGTTTCAGGCCAGGAAAGTCCACCATCGATCAAATCTTCACATTTCGGCAGTTCCTGGAGAAAACACAAGAATTCCAAATCTATAGTCACCATCTCTTTATCGATTTCAAGGCCGCCTATGACAGCATCTATAGAGAAGAGCTTTATAGAGCCATGTCTAGTTTTGACATCCCTGCCAAACTTGTTCGCCTGTGCAGGATGACGATGGAGAACGCTCGCTGTTCCATTAAGGTCGGTAATGAGCCCACCGAGACCTTTGATGCCAAAAAAAGGTTTTAGACAAAGTGACGCGCTGTCATGTGACTTCTTTAATATTGTACCTGAACGGATTATACAACTGCTTGTAAACGCCGACGATATTGGCATAATTGGAAGAACTCAGCGAGCTGTCACCAATGCGTTTGCAAGCATTGAAGCAGAAGCGGCCAAATTGGGTTTAGCGATAAACGAGGGCAAAACCAAGTATATGCTGTCAACAAGAAGGGACAATCAATACCGACGAATTGGACAGAACGTCACAGTGGTCAGCTATAACTTCGAGGTAGTAAGGGACTTTGTCTACCTCGGCTCTGCTACAGACTCTCAAAATTATATCAGCGCAGAAATCAAGCGAAGAATATCTCTTGCCAATCGCTGTTTTTTTTTTTTGGGCATATAGGGCAATTCAACAGTAAAGCCCTATCCCGAAAAACTAAGGAGACTCTGTATAAGACTCTGATCATCCCAGTCCTGCTTTACGGCCCTGAAACATGTACTTTATTAAAAGAGGATGAAGATATCCTCCCGACATACGTATATATCACTTCGAGAGAAAAATTCTTCATATGATATTGGGTCCCGTTTGCGTTGACGGGTTTTGGAGGAGAAGATTCAATCACGAACTATACGAGCTGTACAGCGACATCGACCAAAAAACTGCGTATTGGACGTCTGAGATGGCTAGCACATGTAGAGCAAATCTAACCGGAGGGGCGGCGCAGTAGAAGTCCTCCTCGCCGTAGGTGCCTCGCACAAGTTCAAGGGGACCTCGACCAACTTGGAGTGTGCAACTGGAGGCAAGTAGCTAAAAACCGAGCTAAATGGACGTTTTTGCATAAACTAGGTCTTAACGACTAGGGGGTAATGGGAAAAGAAAATGTGGAGAATAGACAGTTGTGGTGTGGTGTGGTGTATCTAAGCAGTGGTATGCCCTATGTAGGACCGCTGTTTAGAGGGTTGTCAGCAAAGGATCTCAAAATGGACTAACAAATGTCGACTAGGGGTAAAATATAGTTACCAAACTAGTCCATTTCACTAGAATGTATAAATATTAAGGCCGACTTTTAAGTGGTTGCATCTATCGAAGTAAAGTGTCTTAGCGGAGTTACCTCTCTTGATAGTTGGCATCACAATAAATTCAACTGGATCACTAGGAGCTCGCTATATAAATGTGAGATCAAATCAATTGTCAGAACACAGAATCTGTTCGAGAACGCTCCTGAGTCCTGATATACTTTACGACGAAACCATTATACAAATGACATGAATGAGGCTAACCAAATACATAAAATACCGCCGCACTACCAAAGACGTACCCGGAAATAACACGAACTGCGGTCACTAGGTACATCCCCACACTACAGCGCTCAGCGCCACTATCTCAATTCCGAAATACTCTCCGCGTGGTTAGCATCGAAAAACCGCCGGTCCTATTAATGGAGAATTTCCATTAAAATCGTATTATACGGACGATTGATGTGGTTTTGCCTTGATGCAAGTGACCTAATTTGATCACCTTTCCTACCCCTATCCGGTGATGACCAATGACCATGCATGGAGATGTGTCCTGTGGTATGGCCGTACACACGTGTAGACAAAGTCATCCATTCAATTAAACAATCCAATATATTGATTGAGTGTGTGCATTCCATTAGTTAGTTTAGAAAGGAAAATTATTATTTGATTAAATTAAAATTTACGACCGGCATTCGATAATATCGGGAATTTTGTGAATAAATCTTTAAATCTATTCTTGTGGCGCAGAGCTGCTTAAAATATCATTATATGTTGACTGTTGGAGGGTAGTAGTATATTTGTTTGTATCTTTGAATTACAGGTAACACCGGTAGATATTTCTATGAAAATTTAATTTCCTTAAAAGGGTTTCCAAATCTACTTCAATATAATAAATTGTGCCATGCAATTGCAGTGAGAGGTGTTCGACAAAAAAAGCTATAGCTGTACCAGCTTTTGGTCGCTTAGTATATGGAGATACATATGTAATGTCTTAACATATCTTCCTTAACCATAGAAAGATAACCTTATTTTATAGTACTGAAAAGAGGCGCACAATTTTTAAAACCGATTTATTTTACGAATTTGAATAATTTATTTTTTTTTTTTTTTTATAACTTCAATGAATTGTTACATTATTAGTAAGTAAATAAAATGCAAATATAAATTATTATTTTTTATTTATAACAAAGTTATATAGAATTTTATACGCTTGTCGGTTATCAGATGACAGCAATATGGTATATCTGCGTCGCGTGCGCTTTCGAGGCGCACGTTATCTTCTAGGGTTAAAAATGTTGCAACTTTTCGGGGAAGATGTTAAATCGGCTTCTGAAGTGAACTACTTTTACCAATTTAAGTTGTACCATTCCAAAGCTTACGCACTTATATTGTATAATAGGAAAAGTTCGTGTCCGAAATCAAAACAATTTGATTAATTGATTATATCTCCACAATTTTGTGCAATAGTCTCTTAACGTTTTACAAGCTTGCGGACTCCATTTTCATAGAAATTGTGTAGTTTCCTTCAGAAAACGTCGTAAAGTAGTTTTTGACGGCTTCCACGAAACCAAGTTTCCTTCAATCAAAACCATTCTGAACAGACCGAAAAAGATGATAATCTGAAGATGTGAGATTTGGCAAATGCAGTGGATGCTGGAATATTTCGCCTTTTAACTACTTCAGTTTTCACAAAAGTTCTTGGGCGACATGTAGTCTGGAATTATCATGGTGGAATATGACGCCTTTACGATAAAGCTTAGAAATTTGCTCACAGTATGTACTTAATCGTTTTGATTGTTTCTTCAGGTGAAATAAACTCGAATAAAATGATTTTCCTATAATTCCATCAAACAGACAGCAGCACGGGTCCGCCGCGGGTGTTGCACCTTGACCTGCTTGTTTCCAGCTCCTTTTTCATTGCACGTTGTTGTACATGATCCCGTGGTGTAGACTTTCTAGTTTCCTGCATTTTGAATGCTGCGAGTATATCTCAACCGTCAGGAAGATTCAAGAAAAAGGAAGCATGGTTCGACTGGGAGTACATGGCAGCGAGGAAAAAGTCATTTGCTTACCTGCGTTTAGTCCGTAGAACAGACAACAGCGTTGCAAAAATCATGTACCTGGAAGCGAGAAGGGCCTATAAAAGCATCTGTATCAACAAAAAAAGAAGGCACACGCAGCAGCTGGCGAGAGCTTTGGATGGGATTTCAGATACTCGTTCGTTTTGGAAGCTGGTCCGATCCCTCAACGGTACGATGTTCGCACGGGGTATTCAAGTTGAAACATCCGCACTAGCCAATCACTTCGAGCAGTTGCTGAATCCAACGAGTAGCACAAGTCAACTGAATTACTCGCTACCTTACATAACAGTAGACTCACTAGACCGCACAGTTACTGTCCAAGAACTCCACAAGGTGCTGCACAAATGCAGCACAAAGAAAGCCCCTGGTGAAGATCGTATCCCCTACGAATTTTTCAAATTTGCGACAAACGAATTCCTCAGAAAACTTGCGGTAGCCTTCAATTATATTTTTGACATTGGGGAGGTGCCAGATAATTTTAGAAGGAGTATAATTTTCCCCCTGTTTAAGAAAGGAGACATAAGCGATCCGAATAATTATAGAGGAATATGCTTTATGAACTCAGTAACAAAAATATTCGCTGGAATTATTCTAGAGCGTCTGACGGATTGGGTACGCGAAAACAATTTGCTGAGTGAATTCCAAGCGGGGTTTAGACAAGGATATTCAACTGTAGACAACATCTTTACACTGAAAAGCATTGCCCAGGCATACCTTGATAGGGGCAAAAAACTATACGCGTTTTTTGTCGATTTCAGGGCGGCTTTCGACACAATTGACAGGAACGCTCTTTTCTATAAGTTGAGTAACCTAGGAGTGTCAACGAAAGTGCTTAGAGTAATACAAAGCCTGTATGAAAATAATAAGATCACAGTATGGGATGGAAACAAAATGTCCAACTGGTTTGAGTCGCACATGGGAGTAAAACAGGGTTGTCTCTTGAGTCCTCTCCTCTTCTCCATATTTTTGGATGACCTCACAACGTTTCTTCCAGGAGGACTAGTGTTTGGTGGAGTTCATATAAAGGTTTTGTTGTACGCGGATGATATTGTCATTCTGGCAGAATCCACAACAATGCTACAAATGATGATTAACAAGCTACAACAATATTGCAGCTTATGGAATCTCTCAGTAAATACCAATAAATCAAAAATAATGGTGTTTCGAAATGGTACTGGACGGTATTCAAGGCTGGAAAAATGGACCTGGCAAAATGAAGTACTCGAAGTTGTGAAGGAATATAAGTACCTTGGGGTAATTATTACCCCCCAAATGTCGTTCAAAACACATCTGAGAGAGAAGCTCAAAGAAGTGAAAAGAGCAATGAATTGCAGCTGGAAGGGCATCCTCGGAAAAAAAGACGTACCGCCAAGCACCAAATTCAAAATTTTTGAAGCAACTATGAGATCGATCATGTGCTACGCTGCCCAAGTTTGGGGTATCTCTCAGTATGAGGAAGTAGAAGGTTTGCTTAGATACTTTTTAAAAAAGATTTTCAGATTGCCGGCAAATACTCCGAATTACATGCTGCATCTGGAAACAGGCTTACCTCCTTTATATGTATTTACCTTAAGGTTGCACTTCCTTTACATTCTAAAAGTTATGGAGCTCCCCCGCCATCGCCTTCCCCATATTATCGCAAAACTCCTGATACACCGAAAACAGCAATTTTTCGGCGAATGGTCTAGGCTAAGCAGGGAATACAATCTCCCCATCGATGAAAATAGCACGGAAACATGGAAGCGTACCCTACAGGAGCTGTTGATGAATATTGAAGATTCCACACGAGCGGCATTCAGAGTGAAAGCGCAGCATAGCGAGACGAGAATCACTTATCGTTTACTCGATCATGATCTGGGGGATAGGAATAATTTCCACGATCGCAACAGCCTAAATACAATTTCCACCATTTTTATTTTTATTTATTTTCAATGCATTTTATTAATTAAATTCATTATGACTTACATGCTAACAAAAACGCTTAAAATTAGCTTAATTTACTTAAACTATCTTATGCTAACTTACTGTCCCCATGCGGGCGCTCTAAGCTAAACCTAACGCTTAATTTATATCTTTCGACCTTATCTAACTTAAACTAACTTTATTATTTTATAACTATTTTAACAAACTAAGAAAAATGTTTTATCGTAAAAAACTTAGTATACGGACTTTTTTGTTTATACCTAAATAAATAAAACTTACAAACTATCTTAAAATAATCTTAACTAACTTAACTACCTTGCGTAATTAAATACGCACTTTTTTTTTTAGCAAAGTGCTGTGCAAATTTTTATTTTATTTTTTATTTTTTTTTTTAAGCCAAGTGCTGTGCTTTTTTTTTTTGTTTTATTTTTTTATTTTTTTATATATTTTTTTTTTTTTTTTTTTATTTTTTTTTTTTATTTTATTTTTTTTTTTTTATAACATAACGTGAAGACTTAGACTACCTTAAAACTATGTAAGCCGGCCATAACTGTTATGAATAACACTACACACCAGCTTTGCCCAGTTAGAGGCTACCCCGGATTGGGGGGAAACGACGACGACGTTCCATCCCCTTCAATAAGCCACCAAAATTGATCATGCTGCCTATTAACGTCTTCAATATCGCGGTCTGAAACCGCCCTACTGTACCGGAGACGCTCTACACTACTCTGTGCGACGTCTCGGTCGTAGTTGAGTCGCCTATCCACAGCTGTTCTGGCGACGTGGAAGATTAGCGGCACCGCTAACTTATCCTGGATCAGACCTCTTTGGTCAAAATATAGAAACGCTTCTGGAGGGACAAAGCCGTTAAGGCGCACACTCTCGTGATAGAGATTGTTGGGGTAGTAAGCCCCAAAGATCAGGCTATTCATCGAAGTCATTGCTCTTGCAATGTGCCTTCGAATCATCTTGATCAAGAAATTATCCACTCTGATCAGTTTCGCCCTGTTGTACAGGACCTCATTACGGTAGAATTTTATGTACTCAGACTCAGGTGTTCTGTACAAACGAAGGCAAGCTCTAAGGCAGGCCCTCTCAAACACCCGCATCTTTTCCAACAAGCTTGGCCCCACGTTGAACCACACGGGACATCCATATACGAGCATAGGCCGAATGAGGGCCATGTAGCAGATTACCTTCACCCTCGCATCGAGTTGGCTGCTATAAAACAGTCTCTTTGTAAGGGCGAAAGCAACTTTGGCTCTGGTCAGAGCAGCATCTATATGTTTGTTAAAATATAGATATTGATCTAGCCAGACCCCAAGGTACCTGACTACACTTCGACTCGCAAGTGGCTGACCGTGTTGTCCGACAATAGAGAACTTTCGCCAATTCTTTCTGGTGTCCCAAGAGGCCCCAGACAACGGCGTTCTGAACAGGATGGTCTCCGACTTCTGAAAGTTGATCTTTAGCTTCCAGTCATCGCAGTATCTCTTAATCTTATCGAAGTCACGTTGCAAGAGTGTTGCAATAACCTCGATCTTAGGCCCTGACCTGTACGCGATCAAGTCGTCTGCGTACGCTATGGCATGGTGAAGTGAACCTATGAGATCGCTTGTGTAAATATTGAATAAGATGGGCGAATTGACCGCACCCTGTTGCAGACCATTTTTTACTTCAAAAGTTCCAGCAGACGTCACATTGCCATTTTTCACAATGAACTTCTTACTGGTGAGCATGTCATAAAGTATGTACAGCAGTGGTTTACTTATGCCCAGCCTGCTCAGCTTGTAGAAGAGTCCCTCTAACCATACGGTATCGAAGGCCTTCTCCAAGTCAACCAGGCATGCACCCGTGCATTGCTTCTTGCTTTTATTCCACTGGATATCTGATACCAGTTTAGACGCAGCATGTATAGTATCATGCCCCGCCTTGAAACCGAATTGATTATCCGGAATTATATGACTGTCCTCAACCCACTTAGCCAAGGCTCTATGGATCACTTTTTCGAATACCTTGCTAATGTTCGGAAGGAGACCTATAGATCGGAGATTACCCGGGTTGGAGCTATCTTTATTTTTCTTTGGAATGGGCTGCACCACCGCTGTTTTCCAATGCCCTGGATAATGGGCATTATTCATTGTATTATTAAACAGGATAGTGTAAATGTTTACCACTTCTGGAGGAAGATGTCTAAGCACAATGTTGGGTATACCATCGATTCCCACGGATTTCTTTTTCCTCAGTGATTCGAAGATCGCTTGGAGCTCTGCCTTCGAAATGAACGGGGGATGTACCCTTTCATCGGCGACGGCATTGTTTGCCATGTTTCTTTCATTGAACACGGTGAAACCAGTGTTCTCAGATCGCCAGTGCTCCATGTCATTTCGAAGGGAGAAGTTGTGCATAAGGACCCGATTTTCTAGGTCGTGGTTCGGGCAAACACTATCATTCACCTTATACACGTCCTGGAAAGTCGCTCCTATGGCCTCTACTTTCTCCTGCGGATCTTCGATCACAAAGAAATTGTCATCCTCAGCTGCGTTATCTGGATCTATACCTGCTGTTACTAGTATTTGTACATTGTTCGTAGTTCGGGGGATTTTAAGACGCGGAAGATCGTTTTGATTATTCCTCCGAAAGATCTTGTTTATTTTCGGGAACATACTCGGGTTGTTGGATTTTACAGCCCGAATTTTCCTGTCCCAGTGCGAATTTACAGAAAGTCTGTAATTTTCTTTAATTAATTTTGAAATGTTTCTAATCAACGATTTCAGCGTCCTAACCTCCTCCGAATTCTGTCTATCAGTAAACTGTCTGTACAAGGTTTTTAATCTCGACAGCAGTCTACTTTTATGTTCGTGCAGTGCGTCAATCGTTGCATTGCGGTATATGCCCACGTTGTCAGTGTGTTGATACCGAGGTATCGTATTGTCCATCGTTCGTTTTATTGTCTCGTCTACTTCTTTTAGATATCTTTCAATCTCCTCGTTTGACAGATTCCTATTAGACGGTAGGTCGAGCAAGTTCGAGGAGAGTGCTCTCGTTAACTGTCTGGAGAAGCGAGTCCAACGCGTTCTACTGTAATTGTAGGCGTGCAATTGGACAAACTCCTCCAATTCCGCAATTTCGTCGGGAATAGTTATTTCGGCACTGAGTCCGCAATGGTCACTGTCATACATAAAAGTGTGTAAGCAGTTTAAAGTTTGTCGGTCCATGTCAGTCAGTTGTAACCGTACGTCGAACAGCATTAGATCCAGATAAGAACCGCTTCTGGGATACGACGGACTATCCGTCGCTTTTAAATCTAGTCGATACTCAACACTGCGCAGACCCCACCAATTGAATAGTAGGTTCCCTCTAGAATTTGGCGTGCTATTTCCCCAATCTCTATGTTTGGCGTTTAAATCACCGGCTATAATGAAAAAGTTCTCCCCCGATTCCAGCCTTAGTATTCGAAAAAGTGTCTCGAGCTCTGAGATAAAAGACGTGGTTTGAGTAGCTTCAGGAGCATAGACAGCGACGATATACATCCTCTTTCCACTACGGAGGGGGATGAATACGATACATGCTTCCAGCTCCTGGAACCTACGCACTTCACCGCAGTACACTACTTTATGACGCAACTCTTTTCTAATAAAGATCGCCACACCTCCGCCTTGTACAGAGTTGGGTCGGTCTCTTCTTATAATATTATAACTACTGTGCCTCAACTTGTGTTTCTGGGATAGCTTAGTTTCGCTAACCAAAAGCACATCGGGAGAATGGTCCTCAAGCAACTTGAAAAGTACGGCTCTACGTTCGATCCTAATCAATGAATTCACATTCACCGCAAGGATCTTTAAGGGTTGCTCCGCCATGTTCGTACCCATTACGATTGGTGGTGCGTTAGGCCCGGCAGAAGCGCGTAGATCTGGTCCACCCGCTTTGCCTGCTCCTGAATTTGTCGCTGAAGTTGGCCCATCTGCCCCTGGATAGAGAGCAAGATAGCCAACAAATCAGGTTCAGCCTCCGGTGCTCTCGGCTTTGGGGCCTGCGAAACAACCTTCGGCTGCGACTGTACCGTATTCCCCCGGCCTGACGCCATTTGAGCGTAGGTCACTTGGGGAGTGACGGATTGTGCAGGAACACTCGAAACGGGCGGACGCTTAACTTCCACCTTCTGCTGACGAGCCAGATTTACTTTTTTAATGTACTGGAACTTAGGGCAACCCCGATAGTTTGCGGTGTGCCCCGTGTTCCTACATAATGCGCACGTGAGCTGACTTTTTTCAGTCGTGCCGTCCCTGCCTAGCGCGCATTCCTCTGCCTTGTGGTCTTTTCCACATTTCACGCATCGAGGCTGCATATCGCAGTTCGACGCGGCGTGTCCAAACCTTTGGCAGCGAACGCATTGTAACATGCCTTCGCTCCTCTTTACTTTTTCCCAGGTGACAACCTGGTAGTCTAGGACTTTAATGCTCCTTAGACCATCCAGTTTGCTGTTGGGTGAAAGCTGAACCAGGAAGAACGGTAATTTCCGTTTCTCCCTTTTGGCCTTAGCTGTGGTGAACGGCTTGACCCCTACAAAAATGAGATCATCGCACTCCTTCTCTTTAAGAAGCTTTAAGAGCTCCTCCGGCTCGGTGGACGGTTCCATCCCCTTCAGCAGCATTGTTTGCAGCTTTTCCCCTTTCGGGGTAAAGGAGAAGAACTCAGTCGTCGAATCCCTCAATAAATTTTTAATTTTATTGTGCTGCTCCACTGTATTGCAGTGGATAGCATGCCTATCTACGCTTAGACGTTTAATATAGAAATTTCTACCTATGGCCGACTTACATAGCTCGATGGTGTCTTTAAGCTCCATCTTAAAAGTGTTGATTGGTGGCACCCTTTGTTTCTTCTGCTGCTGTTGTTGTTGTTGTTGTTGTTGTTGTTGTTGTTGTTGTTGTTGTTGCTGCTGCTGTTGTTTTTGCTGCTGTGGTTGCTGCTTCTGTTGTTGCTGTTGCTGTATTTGCTGCTGCTGTTGTGGTTGTTGTTGTGATTTTTGCAGCTGTTGTGGTTGCTGCTGTTTTTGCATCGATTGCGGTTGCTGCGTGTTCTGCTGCTGTAGTTTTTGCGCCTGTTTCTGCAGCTGTTGTTGCTGCTGCTGCTTTACTTTTGCCTGCCTTTGGGGCTTTGGCTGTGGCTGTTGCTGTTGTTTTTGCTGCTGCTGTAGTTGCGGCGGCTTTTCTTTTTGCAACTGGCTTTGGGCTGGCTGCTGTTGTTGTTGTTGTTGAACACGCTGGAGCTCCAGCTGTTGCTCCTTTTCTCTTCTGGCCACTTGCTTGGCCTTGATGGCATTAACTCTTTCATGGAGTTGTTTGATGCTGTTATTGAGGGATACCATTTCTTCCTCCTCATCTTCTGACTCGGAGGTCGCCAGATTTCCAAAACTGTTACCTTCTGGTCTAAACTGACCTTCTCTACCGTCGGAAACGTAAGATAACTTATCCCTGCGTGTAAATCGTTTTCCAGCTACCGCCGTTGTTGTCGTTGGCGCCCCTCCCCTCCCTCCACCTGGCAGCTTTTCAGCTGAAGCTGATAGAGAGGGGCGCTTCACTATGTTAAGAGTTGGTTTTATCTTCCTCCTTCTTTTCGCCGTACCATCTGTAGCCATGGTTGTTGGGTGGCCTGATTTGATTGACTCATCGGCAGAGGTAGTGTAGTCCGATGGTCCCGCTACTAGGAGAGTGGACCGCTCATCGGTGTCCATCGCCTGTTGTTGTTTACAAACTTCACTTCCACTTATTGTTTGTCTTTATTTTAATTAATAATAAAAATAAAAAAAAAAAAATAAAGAACTCGTTTCCCTGGACGGGACTCGAACCAGTACGGCTGGTTTGAGCGGCCGTGTCACTACCACTTGGCTATGTCGCCTTTTTCTATACACTGTATAAATTTCTACTTAAAATCAGTCAACACTGTCTTAATAGAAGCCGAAACACGTTTGTACTCTGCGAAAGTCTGTGAACGACTGACAATTTCCACCATCTTCAAGGCCAGAGGCGAACTTCTTCGACTAAACTTTATGCCCTACGTAAGCGATGGGAATGAGGAATGCACTATATGCAACCTTGGTGCGAAAGAAGACGTTCTCCACTTTATTGGAATATGTCCCGTATTAAAGGAGATTAGGCGAGTCTACTTGGGTAAAAATACACTTGCAGAAAATGAAGTAATCGCGCAATTAAATGGTCAAGACTGGAATCTGTTAGCCAACTATATCAGATCTGCATCAAAATATCGTCAACAAATAATAAACGAAGCTTTTTAGATATATTCGTAAAACCAAAACCAAAACTGTATTTTTTATTTTATTGGAAAATTTTTTTTTAATTATAAATATGAATTAGAATTCTCTCTTTTTTTCGGCTGACGGCAATTGCCAATGTCATTTACTGTGAATTATTGTAACAGACCAAACTTTTGTTAAATAAAAATCACAAATTACTACAACTACTACTACTTGTACATGATCCACGTCTCGTCACCTGCTATGACTCGATCCAAAAAAGAATCTTTTTCACTACGTCCAAGTACTTTTTTTTTTTGTCAAATAATGCGGCACCCAAGCCCCGAGCTTGGAAACAAATCCAAGTTTCTTTAAATGGGGAAATGATAACGAATGGTCAATATTCAGTCTCTCAGCAATCTCCTCAAGTATATCCGTCCCTCTGGTACCTAACCGTACCCCTTTAATAGACAAAATGCACTCCAATTTCAAATGCAAGCGAACAGAACACCTATAGTTTTGCAGAGAGGTCAACTCTGCTTTTGACCTGGTCGTGCAGCAGTAACAAATACAAAATATAATCAGATGCTGTCTTTGTCTTCTGGTCACTTGCGTGGAATACACGACTGTATTCCTAACCGAATAAAGTGCTTTGTTTTTTACAAGAAGTGATTTAGTTTCAAATTAAATTGTTTGATTTTAGTAAGTAAGGCGTGAGGAAATTCCAAGAGAAAATGATGAAGGAATCTGGCATTGTAAGCACCTCCGCTTCCCGAATCGAGGAGCGTCTTGACATTCCATAAACCTATCTTTGTCCAGGTACAATAGCCAAAAGTCGTCAACGTGTGATCATTCCTTATCCAAGGCATAGTGTCGGTTTCTGTAGCGAGCTGGTTTCAGTAACGCAGGTTGTTGGCCCAAGTTACATAGTCTAGAATCAAGGCCATAGACAACCCACACTTGCAGTTTTAGCTAACACGTATAAGGGTTTATACGTATAGTTGCCCGAGGACCACCACTAGGAGGAAAAGCAAGTACTTCATGACGAACTTTATCGTTGCCCTACTGACCCAAGCCAAGTCTTGAGCAGTCAGTAGTTTCCCGATCAATCGCAATGCAGATCCCCAAAAATGGGTTTGATTACTTGCCTATAATGTAAGAGTTTCTTAAGCATGTAAAGGCAGGAATGTCTTCCTATTAGCCAGTATATCTTTTTGTATCGGATATCGAGCTCCTCTCTTTTTTTCTTTACATGAGCCTTCCAACGAAGAAACAAAAAGATTGACCCAATGTTTTCTATGGTGGCTTTCAAAAATAAGAAAATATAAATCGCAACAATTTTCAGCATTCCTGTAGCAGAAAATAATAACAATTTAATAATTAGAAATTTCATGGAAATACATAATTTGAATTTAAACGTATTTTGTGTTATACTATTTACCAACTTTGTTTTAGCAGATGGCATTATACCTACCTGTATTTGCGCAAAAAATATTGTGAAAATTGTACAAAAATGACAGTTCACTCGTCATCCATGTATATTGGTTTGGAAGGCAAGTCTTTTGTAGTGAAAGTTCATATTTTAAATAAATTATATTATATATGTAAAAACAAATATTGTCCATTTTGATCAATGACCTTCTTCCTCGAAAGACTTCTGGAATTTGATGACGAAAAACTCGCCAAGTGATTTTCGAAGTCCCTTATGGAATTCAGATTTACACCACTAAGATAATTTTTCATGGACCGAAACAAATCATAATCCAATGGTGCAAGGTCTGGACTATATGGCGGATGTATAAAAATTTCGCAGACAAATACTCTCAGTTGTTGCCGGGTCACCAAAAAAGTATGTGATCTGGCATTGTCGTGATGGAAGACAAGCCCTTTCCTTGATCAACTCCGGCGGCTTTCTTGAATCGCTTCATTTAGTTTTTTTAACTGCTGACAGGAAAACTCAGAATTAATCGCTTAGCCAGGTGGCAGCAGCTCACAGTACATATGTCCCATCCAATCCCACCAAATACACAGCATCACCTTCCTTGGGGAAGCTTCACTGTTCTTCGACCACGATCTTTTACATACCACATTATCACCAGTAATCAATCTTCTCGAAAATGGATCAATTTGGTTTCGATTCACAAATTAAAACTCTGTACTGCAAATTTGTTTTGTCAAATTATGTGCCACCCAAACGTTGAGTTTCTTCTTTAAATGATTCAAAACTGTTGTGTGGCTGATGTTTAGCTCCGAAACGATGTTACGACTATTTAAGTGCCGGTCATCCTCCAATTTTTTCAGGTTTTCATCGACTTTTTCAGTCGTTGGTCGATCAGAGCGGGTGCATCTTTAACATCAACATTTCTAGAATGGAATCGAGCGAACTAGTTAGTTTATAGTTAGTTTATAATTACTGTTTATTCCATTAAAAAGAAAGTACATGTTTAACAATTAATAAATTCTAAATCTAAAAGGTTTGACTAAAAGCCGTCTACCAGATTGACATTTTGTTTTATTAACAACTTAAATAATAAAATTGCAAAAGTCGCCTTCCCTTATTTGATTCCTGTAACTCAACGCTTTTACGCCATACTTATAAAGCACATCCCATCCAAGTTCACCATTCAAAATTTTTATCACTTCTTCTCTCTCAAGTATATTTACGCCAAAAAATATCCTACGAATTTCCTTAAGAACAGGAAACAGGACTCCATGAAATGGTATATATCTTCCCTTTCTTTTAAGTTACAGATATCGCATATAATCGGTGCGGTATATAATTTAGTCGTAACATTTCTCCTCTCATTTTAAATATTGCACTAATCATATCCATAGAGGTGCTGTTTAAGAAGTATGTATGTTCGTTTTGCTGTAATACATTCTATGCTGCGACGATCGAGCTTCATTTGCGTGAAAATTGAAGAGGAATTGGTATGTTTTCTCGAGTATGGTATGTCGCCAAATTTCCTTTTTAGTGATGTGGACTGATCACTGGATGAAAAACTTGTATTGCATCCACAGTTGCTGGCTAAGTCTTCCCATTTTTGAACGCAGTTTTTTTTAATCGAGGCCATATTCGTAAGCAATACCCTCGGTAGCCTCTCCTGTTCCATATCCATAACTTTTACTAAATAGTTGAAATGCAATTTTAGCGTTTTCTTAGTTAGGTGTGCTAATTGGTAGTCTAAAAATTCGTTTAACACAGTAACGAAAAAACTTATCTACGGCGTCGAAAGGACTGTAACCCCATACTTGAGCTTCATATAGAAGAATGGCCGACGCAGTTCCACGAATAATTTTCTGCTTTGAGCTATGATCAATGCACTTATTATTAATACAGTTACCCCAAACTGAGCTGATTGCGCGTTTTGCTTCCGATAATTTGGTTTTAAGATTCTTTTCAAAGTTCAGGTTAGCTGTAATTAAAACTCCTAAGTATTTGTATTCTTTCACAAATTGTATTCGTTCCCCTTTATACGTCCACGTCTCACTTCTTGAGTAAGGTCCGCCTCCATTTCTAAATATAAGCAATTTAGTTTTCTCCAAGTTTATAGATAGGTTCCAGGTGTCGCAGTACCTTTCCAGACGATTGACCATAAGCTGCATGTTATTTACTGTATCTGCCAGCAGAACGATGTCATCGGCATACATTAGTACGCTTATCTTAGTCTGGCAGATATCAATAAATAGGACAAATAGGAGTGCGCTTACGATGCAACCTTGTTGCACATCCATTGTCGTGGGGAATTCATCCGAAACACTGTTTCCATCCCATACGGAAGCTAATTTGTTGTCACACAAAGCTCTCAAGATGTTTATGAATTTTCTACTAATTCCTAATCGGTAAAGCTTACAGAAGTGCGTTTCATGGGCCATGGAGTCAAAGGCTGCACGGAAATCTACGAATAGGCCATATAACTTCTTATGCTTTTTTTTGTATAGGTATCTCAGCAATATTCACCAGTGTAAAAATTTGGTCCACCGTCGAGTACTTTTCCCTAAATCCAGCTTGGTACTAGTGCAGGATTTTTCTATTTTTGACCTAATGAGTAAGCCTGTTGAAGAGTAAAGCAGCAAACAACTTAGCGGAAGTATTTAGGAAGGATATGCCTCTGTAATTTGCTGGCTCATCGTAGTTTCCTTTTTTGTGAAGCGGATATATAATAGACTTCTTAAAGCTTTGTGGAATGTCGGTAGTCTGGAATATTCTATTAAACTCCTCTGTAAGTGCTAATGTTAATTCAGTCGTGCAATTTAAAAAAAATTCAAATGTGATGCGTTCCTCTCCAGGGGCTTTATTCTTCTTTGCGTTCTTGATTACTTGCTGTACTTCAAGTAAATGGCGCGTCCAGATAGTCGTCAACAAACAGTGGGACAGAATATTGAAATGTCGGTGAGATTTGGGCTGTATTTAGTAATTTCTTGAAGTGATCAGCCAATTGCTGTGCATAGAGATGCAGGCCAATGCTATTTGTTCTCCCATTTATCTGCTTAACTGCTTTCCAAAAGTCGGCTGAAGATCGAGAGTTGCTTAGTGAGACTATCTTAATCTGTTCATATTCAGACTTTTTCACACGGCATAGATACTTATAATCCTTGTTCGCAGTGGCATAAAGCGTTTTGAAAGTACTTAAGTTATACTCCTTTAACAGTTTAAGATAAGCAAACGATTTACGTCTCGCTTTCTCACATTCTCTGTCGAACCACTTCTGCCTTCTACCTTTGGTTTTATGGCTCACAGACGGCCTCGGAAGGGCAGCCTTCTTAATAATTTCTGTAAGAACTTCAATGCGCAACGGGACTTCTGATCTAGCAAATCGACTTAGTTCGGAGTTTAAGTTGTGTTGATATTGATACAGGATTCTGTCATCCCAAAATAGTTTCGGCAGAAGATTCAATCGGCTTAAGTTGACTACGTTTGTATTACCAGAAATCTCGAATGTAATCTCCATAGGCATATGGTCAGAAAACGTTCGCATGCCTATTCGGAAGTCGCGCAAAAGCGGTAGCCAGTCTCCAGCAACAAAAAAATAGTCAATAACAGAACATGCTGTACCTCGTAGAAATGTTTACTCCCCATTTAGGTCACCAGTTCGAGTGAACTATCTTTTGGCTGGTGCATTTGATAAAGTACCTTCACCATAAACAGCATAAATTTCATCACGAGCCTTTGCAGCATACCATATTCGAAGTAAAATTGTAAGATGCATCCATTTTTTACGAGTATTTACAACGCGAAAACAGCTGATTGAATAATCAAATGTTGCCGGGTTTTTTCCGTAACTGATTTGGACCTTTCAAACGTTGGTAAGAGTTGCCAATCGCATGAATATTACTGCCATTTAGTGACAAAATGGCCCAATACTTTCTTTCGAGTGAACTATCTTTTGGCTGGTGCATTTGATAAAGTACCTTCACCATAAACAGCACAAATTTCATCACGAGCCTTTGCAGCATACCATATTCGAAGTAAAATTGCAAGATGCATCCATTTTTTACGAGTATTTACAACGCGAAAACAGCTGATTGAATAATCAAATGTTGCCGGGTTTTTTCCGTAACTGATTTGGACCTTTCAAACGTTGGTAAGAGTTGCCAATCGCATGAATATTACTGCCATTTAGTGACAAAATGGCCCAATACTTTCTTTCCAATACAACATTACGAGTATATCAATGATTTCTCGTTACAATCCCTTAGATTTTTAAACACAATCTCAGATAGGCAAAACTTTTGTTTTCGCTGGAAGTGATACTCAGTAACATTCCCCTAACGGGAATTTCCGAGTGACCAAAGATTGAGATAAATTGAAAATCCCTCCATAAAACGATCAGACTACATGACGTCACGAATACTTACTGCTAACAACAGAACGTCATTAACAAAGAAAAAAATGTAAGCAAAATGGATTTACTCAAATCTGCCTTTTTAAAAAATTCAATTTCCTCAACCTCTTCTAAACTTCTGTTTTTTCACTTGTTGAATTTCGCGATGCTAAGGGTAAGAATTGAGTGTAATTTTTTTTTAATGTGACAGAAGGCTTAAGAGCGTACTTTCACCGACCAAGTTTTTCAGACCAAAAACAAAACCTATTTAACATTGGCTAATAATGCTTATAAAGCCTTAACAAATGTTCAAATCCAGAACTTTCTTATTGCAGAAACAAAGTACTTTAAAAAATTTGGCATCAGTCACATACAGACTCCTAACCACTAAACTCCAAAGGGTACTCCTTTATTCCAAATCAATTAACTCTAAGACATGACCATTGAAAGGCATTAAAAAATATATATATAAAATATATGTACGAATGTATAATATGTCCGAGTACCTACCTACCACAAAACACAACAAAGTGTACAACAACTGCTGCTTGCTATTGCACAATACATACACTAAACACACACATGACCTCACTCACTCGCACTTAACTTTTATTGTCCGGCTCAACACGGCCAGAGTGCGAATGCGGATAGTCCATCGAACAACTGACCGGGGTAACATAAAAAGCAACGACCAGCTCCAGCTCTCTAAATTAGCACAGGACTTGCAATTCCTGGCTCTCCACACCACTCCTGTTTGTACTTTCATATTGGTTTGGCTTCTTTCTCTGGTTTCTGGAAATAAATTTCTCATAAAAGTTTTCGCATTCACATCCGAAAGTCAATTGTACATCCACCCACAGGCCATAAATCTATCGATAAGCATTGATAGGACATCATTATTATTTATTTGAAAAAAAAAAAGGAACTAGTCCTGGCGTAGTGGCAATTGCCATTGGAACAACAAAAAGGCTGGCTAGTGAACGGGGTAGGACCTGTGACACCCACTTTTATACTATACACACACCCTGTATACAAAATGTTGCTGACCAGAAAGAGAGAAAAGGAGGAGAGACGTACGTGTGTTTGATGTAAGGATCGTGGTCAAAGTGAAATGAAAAATCCTTTTTGAATTGAAATAAGTGACTGGCAATTCTTTAGGGCGCTACGAAACTGCCGGGCAATTGGAAACGCATCAAAGGGGACTTTGTATATCTTCGGGCGGATCCATGTGTGTTTTGTTCTGTCCTTTATGTGGGTACTTTGTTTAACTGCGGTTGGGTTTCGAACGAGAGCTTTCCGGAATTAGGGCGTCGATAACGATAAGTTGCGGAGAGTAGCCTTAATGGGTCTCGTAATTGGGTGTACGCAAGCATGTACAATGTTTGCTTAGAAGTAGCTCGTATAAGATTCAATTCGAATTGGTATAAATTATTTGCATCCGTATATCTATGAGGATAGAGGTATCGATGAAGTTTGCCCATGAATCATTAAAGATAAAAATAAACACATGCCTTCTGATGGACATGTGAGAATTGGAATTCTAGTTTTATTTCGAGGAGTGAAGAAAATCTCACTTTCGTTTATGATGAATATACGTACGAAGATATTAAGCAAAGGATAGGAATTCCGCTACAAAATCAATCGAAGACTTTTAATGACCGGCATAAACCGTTTATGAAGGGACATTCAGCGTGGTATTATACCGAAGCAATAATAATACTGTACACCTGGCATGGGATGGATATCCAAAGCTTTCCACCTCCATCAGTTAAAGCCTTGTGCAGACAAAAACAACTGGGAAAACTGATCTTAAGATGGGTATTGATTCAAAATATGTATTGACCGTTTCAGACAGCAATTATTTGCATGGACGGATGTAAAGACCCAAGAAAGCCTCACCGATCCTTTCAGCCAAACGTTTTGCGATTCCAAATTCGCTGATGGAACTATCATTGAAGTTGATACTACACATATTAAATTTATACTTACGGGTATCATCTTGGAGCGCTTAACAGATTTGATACAAGAGATCGACCTGCTTAGCGAGTTTCAAGCCGGATTTCGCAAAGAATACTCCACAGTCGATAATATCTTTTCATTGACAATCATCGCCCGAGATTTTTGGACAATGGGAAGAAATTATACACTTTCTTCGTAGATTTGAAGGTAGCTTTTGACTCCATAGGCAGAAGAGGCCTCTTCTTCAAACTAAGTGTGTGTAAAAACATGTTAAGGGTATTCATAACCTCATGAGTGCGCGCAAACTATAAAAAAAAGTAACCTGGCAGTTTTAACGAGAATACTTAGAGTATGTACTATAAAGGCTATACGAAGAAAACACAACCGCGGTATGAGACGGAAACATCTTATCCAACGGGGTTCAATCGAAAACATGAGTAAAACAAGGTGGCCTTCTGAGCCTTCTTCTATTTTCAACCTTTCTAGATGATTTAGTTGCGTATCTCTCGGGGGGAATAACACTCGTCGGGGTGAATATAAAGCTCTTACTCTATGCTGATGACATTTTCATACTAGCGGAAACCCCTAACATGCTGCAGATCATGATCAACCGACTTCAGCATTACAGCAATCTTTGGAATCTCCAATTAAACACTAACAAATCCAAAGTTATGATCTTTCGAAATGGATTGGAACGCTATACAAGGGAGGAAAAATCGACCTGGCATAACGAAGAAGCTGAAAAGTGAAAGAGTACAAATACCTCGGAGTTCTGATAACACCTCAGTTATCTTTTAAAAAGCACGTTCAACAGAAACTAAGTGAATCCAAACGTGCGATAAACTGTAGCTGGAAAGGTATCCTGAGCAGAAGAAATATTGCCCGAAGTACGAAGTACAAGATCTTTGAAGCTGTCGTCAGGTCAATCAATCTACGTGGCACAAGTCTGGGACATTTTCTAGTTTGATGAGGTAGAAAAAGTACTCAGATACTTCATTAAGAACATTTTCAGGCTGCCAGAAAACACGCCGACTTACATGCTGCATCTGGAAACTGGACTACCACCGCTGTACATTCACACTCTGAGATTGCACTTTTTAAATATAGTAAAAATCATTGGACAACTAGGTCATCGGCTCCCAAATAAGATTGTTAGCTGCCTTAAAAATAGAAGTTTCCAATTCTTTGGTGAATGGGTGAGGCTGGCACGCGGATATAACGTTCCCTTATACACTTCAAGCTTCAGGAGTTATTATTAAAGATCGAGGAAGGCACGCGTAAAACGTTCAGGACATAAAGCCAGCAAAGCCAAACAAGAAATACATATAAAGTTCTTCAGCACGGTCATTATGATAAGAACTATTTCCATGATTGTAACCGTTTGGATGTAATTTCCAAAATTTTTAAAGTCAATGGGGAACTGTTAAGCTTGAATTATATGCCACATAGATCCAAAGGAAATGATGAATGTTCTTTGTGTAACCAAAGAACTAAAGAAAACGTTCATCATTTCATTGGAATCTGCCCTATACTCGACGCAATCAGAAGATCCAGTTGGGGGGAAAATGCTCTCACGTCGGAAGAAATCATTTGAGTTTCAAACAGTGAAAATTGGACTGTCCTTTAAATAACCTAACATCCGCACTGTATTACCACAAAATAATAATAAACGAAGCATTTTAACATGGCATTGCCGTCTGCCAGCTTAACAACTAAATAACAATTTTTCAATTTCAAAAGTATAAAAAAGGGAAAACAAAAACAAAAGAAGACAAAAAAAATTTAAAAGTTTTCATTTATTATTCTGTTACGATATGCTAGGGCTACCTTACAAAAACGGTATAGCTTGGATACGTTTAATTCATTGAGCAGTGCTACGGTTTCGTGGTCTGTTAGGATGTCCTTACCGAGAAAGTGCCTTCTTGTTTCCTTCAAAATTGGGCAACTGCCAACAAAATGCAGAACGTTCTCTCTTTCCCCAAGGTTGCACAAGTTGCATAATATAGGGAGACCCTCACGATGCGGTATGTAGCTCAGGCGTAGGAGATCCGCTCGTAGTTTAAACATCAGAGAAATCTCGTCTACGCTGTGTTCATCCCGAAAATAGTTTTTCAGCCGAATATTGTGACATAAACGGCTGTAGATCATCATATGCAGGGAACCCATCGCCTCCTCTAAGAATCGCTCTCTGTACTTTATGTCCACTGTGGAGATTAATTGATAAAGTACCGCTTTCCAGGTGCCAAAATCTGAGCTATTTAGATTTAAATCCATACCACAAAAGTTCGCTAGTTCCAACCACACCGCGTACCAGCTATCCCTATTATGAATTGTTTGGAAGGCCACTTTCTTGGGCAACCGGTCGTTGTTCATATTGACGACTTTCAAGATGTAATCAACTTGTAAGTTAAGTGTTTTGATAAACAGCGGAGACAATCACGTTTCTAACATAATCACGTAGTTGGGGGTGCTAGTTGTTAGCCGAAATACTCGTCTGACGTAGTAGCTCAACAACTTTTCGACTGTTCCATAGTGTCTACAACCCCAAACTTGCGCCCCATAAAACAAAATGGCCTCAGACGCTTCTTCAAAGATTTTGTACTTTCTACTGTGCGCAATGTTTTTATTTGCAAAACATCGTTTCCAAGTGGCGCTGATAGCCTTGAGAAGTTTCTCCGTCAAATGTCTTTCCATGCTTAGATTTATCGTAAAGTAAACGCCATGGTATTTATACTCATTGACTAGTTCGATGCTCTCACCATTAAAATTCCACCCTTCATTTAAGCAATTTTTTCCTCCGCCTTTTTAAAAATCAACACTTTGGATTTCTTCAAATGTACCGATAGATTCCACAACGAGCAATATTGATGCAGGCGATTGATCATCAATTGAAGAGACTCGGGCGTATATGCGAGTAGAACTATGGCGTCCGCAAAAAGCAAGGCCTTAATTTATTGACCGACTTACTCAATACCACAGCGCAAGGAATGAATTACGTCGTCGATAAACAGCGAAAATAAAGACGGGCTTAAAGTACATCCTTAACTCGCTCCAAATTTCGTGTGGAACCAATCAGAAAGTTCCTCACCATTCCACACTGCTGGCTGAGTTTCGCTGTAAAAATTTCGAAGAACTCTGCCGAACTTTCGAGACATTCGCAGGTTAAAGAGTTTATAAACCAGCGCATCGCGATCAACTGTATCGAATGCCGCCTTGAAATCGACAAAAAAAGCGTATAATTTTTACCATTCCGTTGAAAAGTTTCTGCGATACTCCTTAGAACAAAAATGTCGATGGTCGATCGTGGAATAGCCGGGCCTGAATCCTGCTTGGTATTCGCCTCGTAAGTTGTTAGCTGCAGTCCACAAGTTGATTCGATTTTGCAAGATCCCCGTACAAATTTTATACGATGCGTTTAGGAAAGGAATGCCTCGATAATTTGCCGGATCAGTCAACCTTCCTTTTTTGTGGATCGGGAAGATAAGCGCCTCCATAAACTCGTTTGGAATTACCGACCGCTGAAAGATACTGTTATAGATGCACAAGAGATGGTTTCCAAGTTCAGCAGAAGCGTACTTATAAAATTGGCAGGTATTCTATTCGATCCCGGGGCTTTACCATCCTTGAGTCTGCTTAAAGTTTCGATTAACTCATCCCGAGTGATTGGGGAATCCAATATTTCACAGTTGAAATCAGGTGTAGAATATAATAAAAGAATAATAGAATATATATAAAAGATAATACAATACATTGTAATACATAAAACGCACGTAAAGAAAAAACGCAAAGAATTAGATAATAAATATAGAGAAATGTATTGGTTACTTGGAAAATATTCCAAGCTTAATATATATAACAAACTGCTTTTATATAAGCAAGTGCTAAAGCCTGTATGGACATATGGTATACAACTCTGGGGTTGTACAAAAATAAGTAACATTAAAATTTTACAAACTTTTGAGAACAAAGTGCTAAGAGGTATTGTTAATGCGCCATGGTATATCCGAAATAGCGATATCCACAGAGATCTTGGCATTAAAACAATCGAAGACGAAATCAAAAACTACGCGAGAAAGCATAAAAGTTGACTAGAAAGTCACGTAAATATTACAGTCCTCCAAGTTTTGGAAGAAAGAAATTTACTACGCCGTCTACAAAGAATCAAACCTTTAGACTTAGCGCGTTAAGTAACCGCGTCTAAACTGCGGAGCTAGCAGGAACTTCTAATGGGAAGGTACCTGCAAAACGTCATTATTTCGCGAAACGAAAACTACTTGATAAGTCGGCTACTTAGTTGTAGTAAAAATAAAAACAAGTCTGTTTTGAAGGGAGGTTTTTTAGTGGGTAAGAATCCCACACTACTATGAGCGCGCGCTGTCGATCCTCATAGTGTCTTGTTGAAGATTTTCATCTACCCTCGGAAAAAAAAAATTGTAATACATAAGAAAACATAATAATAAAACTAATAAATATGCATATAAAATTTGTTGCAAGCTATAAGCTTTAAATCTAAAAACCCTCTTTCTCGGCTTATCATTGTGAACTTTTTTATAACAAATGAATTTTACTGTATAAATAAAGTCAGACTTTTACTACTTTATATTACTATTAAATTATGGTCCAATTTTTCGTAACTATTTGGCTCTGAGGACTAGGTATTTCCGAAGTCGTTTTGATTGTCTGGATTACGTGTGGGCTCTTATACCATCTGATTGAGGTTGCAGCTATATAGAAGGTCTATTGACTTACTTCCTGGGCTCAACAAATTTGTGCTGCTTCCTACTTGTATACATCTGTCAAATTGACCCTTATTTTCGACTATAGCAGTTGATGCTGTTTTGGAAGAAACCGCGACCAATAAAAATAAACTGGAATAAATCAACTTTTAGATAAGGGTGGCAATGGTGCAGTGGATAGCCTGCTTGCTCGCTAAGCGAGGTGTGCAAGTTCAAGCCATAGGGGGGAACACCAATCATCAGCCAGCCGAGGATAAGAAGAAGAAAGAAAAACATCTAAGTGTTCAACGAGCTCCCACGACGATCGGTTCTATGCACTGGACCAACTCGAGGACAGCATTCCGATCAAGGATCATCAACCTCAGCTACGCAGCTGCTACAACAACGACTTAACGTTTAGGCTTTAAGTATTACTAAAGTTCCATAATAGTCAGAAATATGTTTACGAATATTAAAAATTAAAATTTTTTTGTATTTTCTCAGTTCAACATTGATTTTTACTTCAACCATTATTGGTCGATTTTTTTTTTTGTCTAAATTGGCAATCCTTTTTTGACCATTTTATTTTAGCAAAGTGTTCTGATTTGACATTTTGGGTTAGAGCGTTCCATTATCGTGTGATCAGTGCAAACATATAGGTAAGCTACGTTTAGAATTACCAGCATTTGAAAAAAAATTCAATGTGATGTGACGTGGATGCTGCAGAGAGAAAAAGTGAACAAAGGAAAAAAAAAATAAAAAATAAAAAATAAGACCCTGAATTGAGAAAACAGAGAACGCGATCGAATGCGAAGAAAAAGAATGAAGGGGAACGTATGCAGATTGACCAAGCTAGAAACCTCTGGAGAAAAAAAGGAAAGGCTTAGAAAACAGAGAAGAAAATTCAATCACCTTAGACACTTTCACACATATCCGGCACCGTATCACATACATGGCACAAATGCCGGATACACGACGCCGAATACATACAAATACAAATATTTTGCGCAACAGCTCTTTACGTGCCAGGGCCTAGCTTCTCGCAACCACTCATATTGTGTGCGTTATATTTTTCACACGAATGAAAGGGACCTACAGTTTAGTGCCGAATCCGAACGACGATTTGAGAAGCTTTCTCGTGACAACAATACTCTCGGATGTTTGTCAGACGCTCACGAGAGGTGGGACCGTAAAAAAAAACTTTTTGGTGTTTTCTGGGATTCGAACTTGGAACCGAACTTGGAATGCGTAGTGATCCGACACACTAACCACTTACGCCACGGCGCCCTTTCGTAATGCTTGCATCCCCAAATTTGTGCTCCATAAAATAAAATGGCTTCAGATACAGCTTCAGAGACTTTAAATTTACAATTGCTTAGCTCTAAATAGCTTTTCCTTTAGATCCGTTTCCATACATAAACTATTGGTAAAAATAACGCCAAGATATTTATATTCCTTAACTACAATACTTCTATCCTCTCACCATTATAACACCAACTTTCATTAGCGCAATACCTACCACCACCTATCTTCAAAATAAGTATTTTAGATTTATCGAGATTAACTTCTAAGTTCCACATTTTACAATATTGATTCAGTCGACTTATCATAGGTAAGTCAAAGCGACTCGGGCGTGTATGCAAGCAAAACTATGTCATCAGCAAATATAGTAACGCCTTGATGAGGAGATCCGCGTAGGTACTCAATACTTCCAGGCAGGCAATGAGTTATGTCCTTAATGAACAACGCAAATAAGGACGGGCTTAATGTGCATCCGTGGCCCACCCCTGGTTTTGTGTGGAACCATTCGGATAACGCCTCACCATTCCATACCGCTGCTACTGTTTCTTTGTAAAGTTTCTGTATTACTCTGCCAAATTTCTGAGATGTTCCCATGCCATACAGCTTATACATAAGAGCCTTGCGATAAACTGTATCAAATACTGCCTGAAAGTCGACAAAAAAGACGTAGGTACAACTTTTTTCCTCTCCTGATAAATGAATCTGCTATGCTCCTCAAGACAAAAATATGATCTGCAGTGGAATATGCTGACTTAAAGCCCGCTGGGAATTCTCTTAATAAGTTATTTGTGTCTATACACATGTTTAATCGGCATTGCAGAATCAAAGTGAAAATTTTGTATGATGCGTTCAAGAAGGAAATGTCACGATATTTTAACGGGTCCCCCGTACTACCTTTCTTATGTATCGGAAAAATCAGTGCTTCTTTAAAGTGGTTCGGAGTTACTCCATATTCCAGCACCTTATTAAAAATGCATTGTAGCTGCTTTATGAGTTTAGGAGAACTATACTTATAAAACTCAACAGAAATTCCATCTGAATCTGGAGCTTTGCCATCTTTCTTCTTCTTCTTCTTCTTTTTCTTCTTCTTCTTCCTTTTATCAGCGAGGTTATGATCCGAAAATAAGGGATCATAACCCTCCCACTTCACTGCATTTCTACTGATTCGCCTGTGGGTTTCGCCTATTTGACTTCAGAAAATATCGGCAGGCCTGCCGATTTTGAATCACTCGGTTACTGAGGCCAATGAAATGCCGATGTCGTCGCATTTGTGTGATCCAGGCGTTTATAGCCCTGCCTTTCCTAAATCGCGATGTCTTTGGAACGTTCATTGAAAATTGTTGCATCGAAAATTTCATTTTCAAAAGCAGGTGATGCATATTGATGAGAGCAGCTATTGATTGAAGAGTTCAGTAGTCTCTTAAAATGAGTACGAAGCATGTCTGAGCTTAAATCACGGTGGATGATAAATTTCCTCCCATTCCGTTTTGCTGCCAGTTTGCAGAAATCAGATGCATTTTTACACTGCGCGAGCCTACGAGATTCCATTTCGAAATGATGTTTATTTTTGCTAGCACACAACGCTTTATATGCTTTGTTGACTTCCACATATAACTTTTCGAAAAATTCCTCGTTGGCGTTGCGGAATGCGCGTAGCCAAGCAAATGATAGCTGTTTCGCTCTTTTGCAGTCACCATCAAACCACAGCTCATCACACTGCCGCCTGTTGCTTCTGCTACTACCAACTGGATAAGATGCGTTTATGGCTTCTCCAATTTGCTTGATATTGAATTCAGTATGCTTTGTAAAAGCATATCTAGGTTCCTTCGATAGATGAGAGCTTTTTCCTCCCTCCAATGGAGCTTTGGTAGGAGCATCAAGCTATTATTTATATCGGTTCCATTTGTTCTCAGACTAAATGATACGATTGTTGGAAGGTGATCGGAGAAAGGGACATGTTCCATCCTAAAGTCCGTAATATATTCTTCCCTGAAATCCATTACTAATGCCCCCTGCCCGTTGTTTGGCAATCGTTGAGTGAGTCGATGTGAGTGTTTTTGTGAAAATTAAAAAAAATCGAGTATCGTGCTATCACTAAATATTTATTTTTGAAAAGCAATACGCCTACGCAAATCAAAGACGAGTTGGACGCTCTGTGAGCAGCAGAATTTAAACGTCGCCGTACTAGCTGGGGAGACGATGAACGTTCGGGACGTCCAAAAACTGCAACCACTGACGATAACATCGCACAAGTTCACCAAATGGTGCTAGACAACCATCGAATTAAAGTGAGAGAGTTAACAGAGGCTATTAATATGACCAAAAAACGTGTTTGTCACATATTCAGAATTAGAGTAAATTATTCCTCGGAATTTTTCTTCCGAACAAAAATTAAGTATCTTCAAAAGTAGGGAAAAAATTCATCAGGAAAAAATTAAATATCGCAATTGCGTTGAAAACTCTCCTGAATTGTTGTTCATTATACCTATTTCTTTTCCGCGGAATTATTTCCTCTTGTTTGAAGATACCTAATTTTTGTTCAGGGTAAAAATTCCGCGGGTAAATTTATTCACGATAACCCTGATTGAATCAAGATTTATGCATGAAAAAGCTGACCGCGTTGGGTTCCGCGGTTGCTTGTGTTAGACCAAAAACGTGTTCGAATGAATATTTCCAAATCTCTGTTGGCGCAGTTTATGCGCAATAAATCAGTGTTTTGGCGCCGATTAATTACTGTAGATGATTCGTGGATACACCATTATACCCCAGAATAAAAATACAGTCAAAACAGTGGACTGCGAAGGGAGATTCGGCTCAAAAAAAGAGTAAAAACCGCTTTTTTCGACTGGGGAAGTGATAACGTCTGTTTTTTTTTTTTTTTGGGATAGTCATGGAGTTATCTTCATCGATTAACTTCAAAAAGAGAAAACCATTATAGGAGGATATTACGCACCATTAGCTGACAAACTGAAGGCAGAAATTGTGGAAAAACCGCCACATCTGCAGGAAAAAAAAAAATGCGTCGATTCACACCTCAGCCGTTGTCATGGCGAAAATCCATGAATTACGATTTGAACTGTTTGACCACCCTCCTTACTCGCCAGATCTAGCCCCAAGCGACTTTTTTTTGTTGCCTAAGCTAAGGGAGGAAAGAGATTTACGTCAAACTAGGAGGCTATCACATTCGTACACAATTATTTTGCAGAGAAACACGCCGAATACTATTTGGACGGGTTAAAAAGATGGGAGGAGCATCGCTGGGAGAAGTGTTTAGACTTACAAGAAGACTATGTAGAAAAATAAAAATATATTTTAAAGAGAAAATGTATTGTATCTTTGTTAGGTCGGAAACTTTTCCGACCACCCTAGTATTGTTCGAATTATTTGTAGAATAAGACGCATGGAGAATAGCAAGGCTCTAAAGCATCTTTACTTTTAAAAAGTTCTAAGAATATTTTTCTTAAGAAGTGAATAGTAGCTTAATCGTAATCTTGGTGAATTTATCTATTCCGAACTATTTTGAGCATACAATAACTTATTTTCCGGTTTAATTTTGCATTTACAATGTTGTATTTTGTCTTCGAAAATTGCGAGAGAAACGCTTGACACTGACTGTCTAGGCAGATAGATTTTGTATTCTGTGTAATCTGGCGTACCTGAGCAGCCACAATCTGATAAACGTTCATATCAATGTATTATATTCTTAACTCGAATTCTTATATCCAAACTAAATCGCTATACTAAGCGGGAAGCTATATATCTGTCTCGTAGCACGTAGTTCAATGCAGGGGAATAGCCCCGAACATATTAACCCATTCATAACAACAGCCAATGCTGACACTACACAACACCCAACGCACGGGAATAAACCCGAGGATTAACCCATTCATAACAACAGCAGATGCTGACACTACACCACATCCAATGCACGGGAGTAACCCTAAGCATAATCATAAAACTCTAATCAAATTACATAAGATTTGCTGGCACAACTGCGTGACACCTAGCCAATGACCTGCAATAATTTATAATGAAGATATGCAATTAATTGAATATGCTAGCAATGCATATTGTATTGGTGGACTTTGAAAAGGCATTCGACAGACAACCACGAGATCTGATATGGGTGGCGCTAAGACATCAGATGATCATGGACATGTACGAAGGAGCAAAGATAAGAGTAAGATGCCCCGCTGGAGTAGCCGAAGAGTTCCCAATCAAAGTCGGGGTGCATCAGGGAAGCGTCTTAAGTCCTTTGCTCTTTATTACAGTCCTTGATTATCTGCTTGAAGGTAAAGTGATGGACCCCAAGGTACATCAGTTATTCTTTGCTGACGATGGAGCCATCATAAGTGAGGATCCTACATCCCTGCAACGAGCACTTGATGTGTGGGAGGGAAATGGGTATCGCGTTTGTTCAAAAAAGACAGAGTACTTATGCTGCCCGTTCTCTGATCCACTCAGGCCTATTCCAGACATTTATTTGAATGGAACAGTGCTTCCATTAAGCGTAGGGTGGATGAAGTGGCGAGAAAATTCCGCTATCTTCTGTGACAGAAAAATGCCCCCTAAGTTGAAAGGAAGGCTCTACACCGCAGTTGTACGTCCAGCGCTCACATACGGTTCACAATGTTGGACGATGTACAAAAAGTATGAGAGTAAATTAACGGCAGCTGAGATGAAGATGCTTCGCATGACAGCAGGAGTGACAAAGCTTGATCGAATAAGAAGTTAGAAGATCCGTGGAAGCTTTCACATCAAGGAAACCATCGTACAAAAATTAGAGCGCGACCGGCTCAGCTGGTATTGCCACGTTCAAAGAAGAGATCATTTGAACCCTCTTAGAAAGGCAATATCAATGCACGTTCCAAAGACATCGCGATGTAGGAAAGGCAGGCCTATAAACGCCTGGATCAGACAAATGCGACAACATCGGCATTTCATAGGCCTCAGTAACCGAGTGATCCAAAATCGGCAGGCCTGCCGATATTTTCTGAGGTCAAATAGGCGAACCCCACAAGCGGATCAATAGAAATGCGGTGAAGTGGGAGGGTTGTGATCCATTGTTTTCGGATCATAACCTCGCTGATAAAAAAAAGGAAGAAGAAGCATATTCATATGAATAGAGATTAGCAATTAATAAAATAAAAAAAAATAAAAGTTTTTCAAATTGTTTGGTAGTCGAAGAAATAAAGTACTCTTCACTATCACGCTGGTTTTTTACTCTGTAAATCGGCATCTTGGCCTTTGCCATCCTCTAAACTTCGGCATTTTTGTCATAGGGATTCTTCAAGAGTAAGCGGCCAACATTACAATCCGTGCTTCGTTGGTTATTGGTAGGACATTTTTGAAAAGTATGGAGCTAAAAACTGAACTCAATACTGGAGTTGTTTATTAGTGTGGCAATACGTTTTTGTCCAATAATATTACAATTGATCTAAATACTAATCTAACCCAAAAAAATGTTGTATTACCGGTATTTCCAGGCGTATTTAATTTACAAGCGTTTAAATCGCATTAAAGCACATCGTCACCTCAATCCATTTCCTTCAAGTCTATGTATATATATTCGCTCTTTAACTGACAGGGTCTAGCTTCTCACAATCACTCGTGTTGTGTGCGTTATATTTTTCACACGAATGGAAGAGACCTACACAGTGTCGTAGCGTGTGTTGGCCTCTAGTAATTTTTTCACACACTAAAAACAAAAAACGTTTGTCTACGGTTTCAACCAGTTATACCTATACATATGTATGTCAATAAACTTGGTAAAATTTCTCTTCAAAATTTTGTCGACTGTTGTTCGTACTACTTTCTAGCAAGTAAAGGTAAAAATGAAGCCGCAAATTTAAAATGTTCCCATATTGGTTACTTTCCGATGTCCCAAACTCTAAGTGGATAAAAATGACTTACCTCAGGATATCAAATAAACAACGGTAATTCCCATTAAACTTTAATTATCTAAATTAAAATTCTTCAGAAAAACAGGATTCGATTATTTTTTGTAATTTATTTTCCATTTATTTATTTTTTTCTTTAGCTTTTGAAAATTTGTAATTTAATTACATTAAATTATATTGCATTAAATTAATTTTTTTAATTAATTACATTAAATTATTTCTGTTTATTAATTAATAAAATTCATTAATAAATAAATAATTTCATAGCTAAAATTTGTTTAAAAAAATTATTTTTAAATGAAAGGATGAAAGCATTTAATTTAGTTTTAAGTAAAAGGGAAAAAAGTTATATAGGTAGGTACATAATGCAGGTACACATGTAATTCACTTTTTTTTATTTACAAGAAACTTTTTTATTTATTTACTGAAAACTTCTTTAAAATTTTATTTTCCTACTTTTCATCAGGGCAAAATCTCTTATTATTCTTTCAGTACCGATGGTCTCTGTGAATTCCTGCTCTATAGCCATGATACCCAGATTAGATAGCCTTAGAGTGCTCATTGTGGACCTTAAATAATTTTTAAAAAGCTTCAATTTTGAGAAACTCCTCTCACAGCCGGCATTACTTATAGCAATTGTGAGAAAAAGACGAAGCATTATTGTCATGTTAGGCAGACTAACTTCCAGTCTAAACTGTAATATATATTTTAATTGTTCGAGTGGGCTTTTATTGGCGAATTCATTTGTTTTGCCTGTTGAAGATATAATTGCTCTTAACCGTACGCGTTCGATCTCAAATTCATCTTTATCAATGTCATCCTCATGAGGTGCAACATCTGAATTGCTTTCATAGTTTTTATCTAAGAGTTTGGCTGGGGTAAGAAAGTCGAACTTTGTCGCCAAATTTCTTATAAAATGTAGTTGCATACTAGGGAGCAGCGTTCATTGGATTTTGTTGTTAAGCAACACAAGGAATGTCTGATTACTTACTGTGAAGCAGTGTTAAGGTCCATTCATAGCTCAGCGAACTGCGAATGCCCAAACTGCGAACAAACAGTTCTTAGCACATTTATAAGCACGCACTTGGCAATTTTATTATTCCAAAGGAACGGAGCTTAATTTATCTATTGATTAATATATAAAAAGTTGAATTGTAATTAGTTTCTGCGAAGAAATTAACAATTCGCTGATTTTTCCGCGAATAAGCGAATGATTTCTGCGAGCTGCTAACTTTTCTTCACATTCCACACATGTAGGACGCAATCCACATTCCCGCGACCAAAACATTCGCGAGAGTTTAATCTCACAATTCGTTTGCTTTGCTCTTGGTGGGTAAGATCGTGGTTGAATTTATCGAAAGAATGTAGGATATTACCTTTTGAATGAAAGCTACGCTATGTATTTATGCATTTTTCACGTTTAGGAAATTTTAGTTTATAAAATGAATGACAACTCAAATTCGCGGATTTCCGCGACCAAAAAAAAAGCGGCTGTGAATGAAATGTCAAAATTTGCGAATATTTGCTCATTCGCATTCGCAGGTCGCTGAGCTGTGAATCGACCTTTAATGCTGGTAAACCTTGTACCGTTTTGTAAATTTTATATATATAACAAAAAAAATGTTAACCGCTCCAAATTGCAGCCCCTAGCAAAGTGCCGCCCTAGAACATACAGTAAATGTAGCGGAGACCTATACTCAACGCATTGCTCGATAATGATCCGTAAGGTGTTTATGTGGTCGATGCAGGAGGTTCCAGCGCGAAAGCCTGCCTGTTCGACATCATGAGTTGAATCTTAATGTGGTTTAATTCGTTCTAGAATTATGTTAGCTATTACTTTGGCCACGGCTGGAAAAACGCATATACCTCTCCAGTTACCGCACTCCATCAAGTTTCCCTTCTTTGGAATTTTAATGATCATCCCCCTTTTCCACTCCCGTGGAAATTGTTCGCTATCACAAGCTCTCCGTATTAGCGGATACAGCAAATCTGCCGATGTGTTTGGCGCCGCTTGAAATAGCTCGTCATGGATGCCATCAATACCCACCGCCGTGTTCTTCTTGAGGGACTTGATTGCTTTTATTTCGGTTTTACTGGGAGGTGGGGTGCGATTTCAAGAATTTGTTGCTTGGAAATGCTCATTCGAATTCGAGATCATACCGCCATCGTCTAAGTGATTTAGCACTACAGCAAAATGTTCTCTCCATCTAGTGAGCTGATCCTCATCCGAAATCAGAAGGTTACCGTCTAGACTCTTCACTGGATGTTGTTTGGAGTTTCGACCACCAATGAGCTCCTTAGTGATGCTGTAAACAGTCCTACTGTCGCACCTACTCGCTGCTTCTTCAGCCCTTGAGGCCAGTGAGTTGATATATTGACGTTTCTTTTTCGCGTGGTATTGGGCTTCAAGCTCGGTTCTCTCTACTGCTGAGGCCGCTGCAATCCGAGCATTGATTGCTGCACGCTCATCGATCCGTCTCCAGGTGTTTGTAAAAAGCCATGTGCGGTGGTGCTTCTGCTTTTTACCGACATAATTGCATGCCCCAGTCGCAAAAGCATCTTCCAAAGCACTCCAGCGGTCATCCAGGTTCTCTTGCAGTAAGCTGCTGATTGCTTCTGCTTCTAAGGCAAGATGGTCCCTGAACTGTTGGCGCACTTGGGGAACCTTGAGCCTGTCGATATTAAGCCTGGTGATGTTAAGTAGGTTTGAGCGGTTGCTGTTGACGGATGCAGTACAAAGGCGTAAATGAGCTCCTATAAGATGGAGATCTCGTTCTTGTCCGACGTCAGCTCCACGTCTGTTTCGGACGTCCAGGAGACAATTTCTAAAGCGACGACTGATCGCAATGTGGTTGATCTGGTTGGATGTTCGTTGCTTATCAGTGGAGACCCAACTGATCCTGTGGCAAGTTTTATGCTTAAACAGCGTACCTCCGATGACTACGAGGTCAGTATTGCAGAAGTCCACAAACCGCTCACCGTTGTCATTACGGTTTCCCACGCCGTGAACTCCCATCACGTGCTTAAGCATGGTGTTGTCGCTACCGACCTTGGCATTGAGAACTCCCATCACCATTATGATGTCCCCATTAGGCGTTTGGTTGTAGGTGGCGCCTAAGTGGCTATAAAAATCATCCTTTTCATCTTCAGTCGCATCTAGAGTCGGAGCATAACACTGTATGATGGTAATTGTTCTAACCCTACTCTGGAACCTAGCTGTCAATATCCGGTCACAATGGGGTTTCCAAGATATGAGGCTACTGCGTGCTGCTGGAGTTAGCATGAGTCCTACGCCGGAACTCCGTGCACTTCCAGCTGGTTTACCAGAGTAGAGCATGACAGTGCTTTTTGTTGGGGAGATGAATTCCCCAGCATCGAACCATCTTATCTCGCTCAGCCCTAAGAAGTCTATTTTATACCGTGCGAATTCGCGTTCTAATTGGAGGAATCTGGCGCTATAAGGCCCTTCCTTGAGTGAGTCCAGGAGGGTCGTAACGTTCCAGAATCCGATCGTTGTCCGCCTTCGATAGCCAAAGGTCATCATCAAATTATCCATCCGTATCCGAGGCGTTGATTTCCGTTTCGGAGCAGGTTTTTTTTTTACGGCTGCGGCTCGCTGGGCCACAGACCAACCGACACTTATCCTGTTTTTTGGTGCAGGTAGCTCGTCATTCGTCCTCTCCCGTTAGCAATTTCCGAGGAAATCCCCAGATGGCACCACGAGGAGGTGGGAGTAGGGCTTACTAACAGATCTGCTAGGTTTTCGGCTGCAGCGGCTCTTTCTCGTTACTTAGCGGACCAACACCTATCGGGAGATGCTGCCCCTACGAGGCCTTTGATAGTCGTTTGCCATCCATCACAGTGCTTACACAAAAATACATGTTGGAGCTAAACGGGGAAGAACAGCTGATGGAGTACAAGGACTGCGTAAATTGTACAAAGGCTTAATCTCTATAAGCAAATAGAAGCCAAAGAATTTGTGGAAGCTCTGCACATTAAGAATTATTCCTAAGGAGTTCCATGGGTGGTATGATAAGCTGCCTGTTGGAGGCAGAGAAGATGCTTATAAATTGCCAGAGCCTCATTTTTCAGAACAAGAAAAAGAAGAAGAAGAAGCAGATGGTTCAGAGACTCAGTTTTCTTTACCTTATCTAAGAGTTCGTTATTTTAATGTACCATACTCACATTGTGACTTAACCTTCTTTGCTTAATATTCAAATAAAAAAAATTATCAAACAATTTCTCTTTTATATTAATTTAACTAATAGAAACAAAAATCGAAACTCATTAACGTCAATTTTCAGATTTTTTTTGTTCAGCCAAAAATCGTTAAATACAGGGTGTCCGCCGGGAACGTATACTACTTTGTTTTGCCGCCATTTTGGTAAACATTAGTCTTGACAGTTCATATTTGGCAGTCGTGAAGTAGACACGTGGCAAATTTATTATGGAAAAATATTCGATAAACCAATGTGTTTTAATCGTTAAAACATTTTATCAAAATCAATCATCGATTACTGTGACGATGAGAAAGTTACGTGAAATTTTTGGGAGAAACAACGTGCCAACAAAACGCACTATTTATCGTGTAGTGAATGATTTCGAAGAAAGAGGGTCTGTAGGTGATAGGCCCAAGCATGGGCCACAACGTACTGCAAGATCGGCTGAAAACATTACTGCTGTTCAAGGAAGTGTTCAAAACAATCCATCAACCTCAATTCGACGCCGTGCTCAGGAGCTTGGTCTTCAAAGAACGACTTTGGCCACAATTTTGCACAAGGATTTGCATTTGTTTCCATTTAAGATTCAGTTGACACAAGAGCTTCTTCAAGAAGCTCAATTTATTCATCAGTCACCTTTGCATCCATTAAAAGTAACAGTCTGGTGTGCAATTTGGTCAGGAGGAATCATTGGACCTTACTTCTTTGAAAATGAAAACGGCGTAACGGTAACTGTGAATGGGCAGCGATATCGTGATATGATTGAAAACTTTTTAACACCACAACTGCATGCTTTGGGCTTGATTAACATGTGGTATCAACAAGACGGTGCCACATCGCATACAGCCAGGATTACAATGGAATTACTGCGAGACCTCTTTCCACAACAAGTTATTTCAAAAAATGGTGATGTTGATTGGCCTCCACGGTCGCCTGATTTGACTGCTCCTGACTTCTTTTTGTGGGGATATCTGAAAAGCAAGGTTTATGCAAACAAACCAGAAACGCTTGAGCAACTCAAACAAAATATTCGTCATGAAATTAATGAAATACCGCGTGAAATGTGTGAGAATGTAATGAAAAATGTGCTCAAAAGGGCTCGCATTTGTGAGACTAGCAGAGGCGGACATTTACCTGATATTGTATTCCAGACATAATTGCCGACATTAAATAAAACATTTATCAATATAAGATCCATTCTCTTTCATTTAATCAAAAATTATAAACAAACAAAGTAGTATACCTTCTCGGCGGACACCCGTTACTTAAACATTGCTAGCTGGTAAGACTAACGACAAACTATACCTCTAGATAATTTTCCAAACACTTCCTACACTGTACTACCATTAGAACCCGAATTTGGAACAAGAAATTCAAAATCAAAGTACTAGTAACAAAAATGAAAAACCATTATTATGAAAATCGTTTATCTCGGAATTTTGATTTTGTGAATTAATGAGTTTTGGTCGCACAAAGGCAATATACACATATTCCCAAAAGCATTAATTTAATGAACTTCGAAAATTGTGTGAACTTGTTTTTTTTAGTAAAGTCTGCGCCAAGTCAAGCATTATCTGATTGATATGAACCCGACCAATTACCAGTTATCCATAATAAGCTATCCGACATTCCAAAGATGAATTCCAAGAAATTCATTCTATACCCAAATCGCCTATCAAATCACAGAATTACATGACTGACACTTTTTTTTTCTTCATGAGAAGGGTCAAGTGATAGCTAATCAATTTGTCACAACAATCAAAACTATTTTTTTCCCTACCTCATTCCAAAAGTCTCCAGCTGTAGTCATGGAAAAGTTATGGCAATGACTAACGTCCGTGTGTAGAATCCATTTTGCACATGATAGATACACCTACACATCTTCGTCCAACTTACCACCCGTCCCAACGGACATCAGAGGATGTACAACATTGCCAATGTTCAAAGGGAAAGACAAGAAAAACTCCATATCATCCTCGATCCTTACTCTAATTGAATAGGACACAAAAAAAAAATATGGAACAAAGTTGGAAAAGTTCTACAGTCTTCACCGCTTGTACCCGCCCTCGCACCTTGTATTCATTTCATTCAATTTGCAAAATCTAAATCTAAATCAAGCCCCGAAGTTTACCCTTCGTACAAGTCGTGTTGTCTTTTCACTCCCTCTTGACCCCCGCCTTAAAGCCGAATAAAACGAATGGAAAACCAGGAAGCAGTCCCTTCGACATTCTTGAGTTCACTCTTTCATACCTTACGCCGCTATGGTGCCTGGTCCATCTTTCAACGTGAGAAAAACATAGGAAAAGTTATTTTTGGGGGAAAAGTTTAAGAAGGAATTTTTGCAGTTCTTGGGGATATGTGAGTATCTTTTTGTGTATATCTCGGTCAAGTGGAGGGGGTGAGTTATGAAAATACCATATTCAGATGCTTGAATTGAGACAAGAAGTGATTCTAATTAATTCACTAATAATCGTCTGCTATTTATGTTATTTGTCAATCAAGTGTCGAGTAGTCATAGATAAAACTTACTAATTGAGTTGACATGTCTTAAAAGATTTTTCAACTTGGCAATAAGAATTAATATAAGAATTATGAGTTGATTTATAGTAAAACTTTTGAAATAACTGGCGATGTCCATTTCATATTACCGCCATCCAGGAAATGCGATGGGATGGGTCGGGCAAAAAGAGGATGAAAAACTGTGACATCTTCTACGGTGATTTCTACAGAGGCAACAGGCAACGCTTATTCGGATGCGAATTTGTCATACGCGGCAGACTTAAGCTTCCGACACGTTACCGAGCGTATTATGACTATCCGGATCAAGGCTAAATTCGCTAACACAAGCCTAATATGTGTTCATGCTGCCATGGAAGAAAAGGACCCTGCCAACAAAGAGTGTTTCTACGAGCTCCTCGACAAGACATATGAGCAATATCCTAAATACGACGTTAAAATTGTATTGGGCGCTTTTAACGCCAAAATAGGAAAGAAGGACGTTTTTGGTAGGGCAGTCGGTAAGCATAGCCTACACAACACCACGTCTGATAACGGACTAAGGCTAACTAATTTCGCTGTGGAGCGAAATGTCACCATAGCAAGCACATGGTTTCCTCATCTCGATATTCATAAGCAGACATGGCGATCCAATGATTATGTAACGATCAGCCAAATTGATCATATTGCGATCGAGGCAAGGCATGCCTTCAGTATTCTGGATGTCCGGACATTCCGAGCGGCCAACGTAGACTCAGATCATTGCCTTGTTGTAGCCAAGGTACGAATGCGGATATCCCAACTGACAACAAAAAAGAATCACTGTGAACAAATTTAACGTCGAAAAGCTACAATCGCAAGAGACCGCCAGACTCTCGCGAAACGCGTATCCCGAAATCTCTCAATCACCACTATGCCGGCAGCATCAAGTGTCGAAAACCAGTGGCACCGCTGCCAACATGCCATCAGAAACGCCGCGACTGATGTGCTGGATATCGCACGCCCACCAACGCGAAACCCCTGCTTTGACGAAGAATTCCGGCGAATACATGCAGCAAAACAGGAGGCATACAAAGCGGCGCTGCAAAGGAAGACGTGAGCTGCTCGTGAGCTCTATGAGCAAAAGAGACGGGAAAAACATCGGCCTCTCCAAAAGAAGAAGAAAGAGCATAAGAAGCGCGCGTTTGAGAATATCGAGAGAGTTTATACTCCAGGAACAATGTACGGAAGTTTTACCAAAAGGTAAAAAGAACGTGTCAGAGAAGCAATACCCGTACAGAAACCTGTAGAGATGAAAATGGAAACCTCGTAGTAGAATCACAGTCGGTGCTGAGAATATGGAAAAACTACTTCTGTAGACTGTATAACGGCGACGAAGACTAACATCCCGCTGTCAGGCAGAATGAACCATTCAACGTGGACGATGATAGTAAACATTTTCGTCCACCTGATGAAAACGAAGTGAGGATAGCAATATCCAAGCTGATGTCTAACAAGGCTGCTGGACCTGACGGCTTACCGGCCGAACTTTCAAGGCAGCTGGGGATGTATTGGTAGAGTGCACTCACCAACTCATCTCTAAGATTTGGTCAGACGAGTGTATGCCTGATGAATGGAATCTCAGCATCGTGTGCCCGATCCACAAGAAAGAAGACCCCCTCAACTGCGCCAATTATAGAGGCATCAGTCTCCTAAACATCACATTTAAGATCTTTTCGCGATATTGTGTGAACGCCTGAAACCGTTTATCAACAGCCTGAATGGACCCTATCAGTGGGGTTTCAGGCCAGGAAAGTCCACCATCGATCAAATCTTCACACTTCGGCGGATCCTGGAGAAAACCTAAGAATTCCAAATCGATACTCACCTCTTTATCGATTTCAAGGCCGCCTATGACAGCATCTATGGAGAAGAGCTTTATAGAGTCATGTCTATTTTTGACATCCCTGCCAAACTTGTCCGTCTGTGCAGGCTGATGATGGAGAACGCTCGCTGCTCCATCAAGGTCGGTAATGACCTCACCGAGACCTTTGATGTCAAAAAAGGCTTTAGGCAAGGTGACGCGCTGTCATGTTACTTCTTTAATATTGTACTTGAACGGATTGTGCGGAACTCACAAGCCAACACCGGAGGCACAATCTATTACAAGTCTGTACAACTGCTTGCATACGCCGACGATATAGACATTATCGGAAGAACTCAGCGGGCTGTCACCGATGCGTTTGCAAGCATTGAGGCGGAAGCGGCTAAAATGGGTTTAGCGATAAACGAGGGCAAAACCAACTACCTATATGTTGTCAACAAGAAGGGACAATCAACACCGACGAATTGGACAAAACGTCACAGTGGGCAGCTATAACTTCGAGGTAGTAAGGGACTTTGCCTACCTTGGCTCTGCTATAAACTCTGAGAACAACATCAGCGCAGAAATCAATCGAAGAATAACTCTTGCCAATCGCTGTTTTTTTGGGCTTATAAGGCAATTCAACAGTAAAGCCCTATCTCGAACTACTAAGGAGACTATAAGACCCTGATCATCCCAGTCCTGCTTTACGGCGCTGAAACATGGACTTTATTAAAAGAGGATGGAGATATCCTTGGTCGCTTCGAGAGAAAAATTCTTCGTAAAATTTTCGGTCCCGTTTGCGTTGACGGGTTTTGGAGGAGAAGATTCAATCACGAACTATACGAGCTGTACAGCGACATCGACCTAGTCAAAAAACTGCGTATTGGACGTCTGAGATGGCTAGGACATGTAGAGCGAATGGACACCAACGTTTGGGTCCGCAGAGTCTTCGAATCTAACCCGGAGGGACGACGCAGTAGAGGGAATCATCGCCGTAGGTGGCGCGCACAAGTTCAAGGGAACCTCGACCAACTTGGAGTGTGCAACTGGATGCAGTTAGGTAAAGACCGAGCTAAATGGAGAGGCTTGTTGGTTGAGGCCCACGTTCACCCCGAACTGTAGCACCACCTAAGTAAGTAGGTACGTAGTCCATTCCATATGAAAGTGTCCTCTCAATAACCCATCAAGACTGGGTCTATTCAGAAATTCGTAAGGGCTATCAAATAATCAGGGATTATGTACACTCTAAAAATACCAGTCGGCTTATAGATAGAGTCAACGGAGAATGTATTACCTGAAATATATAATAAACCCTAGAGAACACCAAGTATAGGTAAAAATACTTTTTTTAAATGTTAATTTACGAGAATGACTCTTGTATTTTTACTCAAAGGCGTGGAGAGACTGGTGGAGTATTACGTGCAAAAAGCCTTTGAGGCTGCATCCACTACTGTCGATGCGACATGCTTATCAACATAGCAAATCCTGCAAGACTGAGCCTTAAAATTGAATCCCAGAATTTAGAGCGCTATCGGGATTTCCATCGACTTTGAAGTTGTTTTTAACAATGTGGTATTTGGGTTTTGTGTCAAATCGCCCAAAACCAAATCGCCCAAAATGCAAAAAACTAAAAAATGTCAAATCACCCAAAAAACAGGTCGGGCGATTTAAGATTTGTATTTTTTGGGCGATTTGACATGGTGTCAAAACACCCAAAAAAGTGATTTTGGGCGATTTTGTGTTTCGGCTATCTTAAGACGGATCTGTGTCATATCGCCCAATACCAAATCGCCCAAATCTGGAAAATGTCACATCGCCCAACATTTTTGGGCGATTTAACACTATGACAGATCGAAAAAGAAATGAAATGTCAAATCACCCAAAGCAGAAATGGGCATTTCATCGCAATTTGAAAGTACCAACACATAAGAAGGTCAAAAAAGACGACCAAATTGAAAAAGGTTGAAAACATTTATTTTCCGCAATTTTGGGCGCAGGGACATTAGTCCCCGGGGCATAAGTCCCACCGCATTGGGACATAAAATGTTGGGTCTTATGTCCCACCTACAAACCTCTCAAGGAAAACAACGGCCAAATAAGATGGGGCATACATAAGTCCACAATGTAAAAACAGTGCAATGTGTAAGGGGGGGCATGTTGCCCCCCTGCAACCCCCCTGCTTGGAGTCACTGTTGGATTTGAGACGGGTGCGAGGTTGAGTGCGAAACATGGATATAAACAAACTTTGCATACACGCATCCTCGCACCCACTTCAAATCCAACAGTGACCCCAAGCAGGGGGGTTGCAGGGGGGCAGCATACAGATTGCACTGTTTATGCATTGTGGACTTATGTATATGCCTCTTAGAAAAAAAAAAATTTACATACATATGTATGTCCCTGCGCTCATATTATATTCATTAATAATCGGAAATGAAGGATTGAAGAAATGGATGTATTGCCAAAACAAACGTAAGCTGCATTGAGCCTTACTTACGACGTCAATCGCGCTGATTGCTTTTTCAGGCTCACACTTACAGTTACGGGGAAACAAAATCGCTCGGTGGGGGGGAAGGGCGGTCCGCGCGTTGTTGCGTGGCGCAACGCGACGAGACGCGAAACCGTAACCGCGCCGCATCGCACCGCGTCCGGCCGTCCTTCGCGCGCGGACGCGACGTGAAAGCGCTGTGGCCGCTAATGTAATTGCTACAATTCGTTTTGAATGCAGTCTTAAACCCAATTAAACGAAAATGTCAATCCACCCAAAATCTGTTATATTTTTGGGTGATTTGACATTATGCTAAATAGCCCAACATTAAAAATGTTAAATCAAAAAAAAAAATCTTTTTGGGCGATTTGACATTTTTCTGCATTTTTTCGCACTTTGGGCGATTTGGTTTTGGGCGATCGGAAGCAGGGCTATTAATAAATTCTGACAAAACGCCCACTTTCTTGGGCGTTTTGTCATTTTTTAATTTTTAGGCGACGTGTCGTTGTGTCATATCGCCCATAATTTTTGGGCTATGTGACATTTTTCCGATTTGGGCAATTTGGTTTTGGGCAATTTGACACCCAACCGGTATTTGCGTACATCTGTACTACTGCCAGGTACCACGATCTATTCATGCATTTTGTACGTTGTTCTACATACCCACTGATGCATTTCTACTAATATGGTATTTTCACTGTGCTTCAGCGGCTAGAGTGTCTATTGGCTTTATTCCAACCACAGCTTACACCGTTTCATGAGAAGTCGTTCTGAAAACGCAGCAGACTCTCAGCGGTAAACTTCCTTGGTCTAAACATGTAGAATCGAAAACATCTGCAGCACTGTCACTCTCAGTTTTTGGACAATGTAAGGGTGCTTTCGCTAAGACATGGATCCTATCACACAATAACTTTCTCTGGATCTTTGTTTGGGGAAATGGGTTTTCTTGTAATACTCCAAAGAAATAAGAAGAAATAATATTAAGAAGGTTGTGTACATAGCAATGAATAAAATCTATCACCTACGAAAATTGGTACCCTCAAGTCTACTAATTGCAATTTACTATGCGCTAGTGAATTCTCGCCTAGAATATGGTATTTCCTGTTGGGGGTCTGCGTTACCTAGCAACACAGAGGCTCATACTACAGCACAAAAGAAGATAATCAGAGTAATGATGTTTAAACCACGGTGGGAGCCTTCGCTACCCTTATTTAGATCTATTAATATTTTACCACTGAGATATCTATATGTTTATAAGGTATTGCGACTGTTCTATTTGCGGGGTGGTTATGCTAACTTTAGCATGAATGCAATCTATTCGCTAAGGTCTACACCCAGAGTTACTGCTCAGAGAGTTAGAACAGAGCACTACAGGCATTTTGCTACTAACTTTGCTCCATTTATTTATAGTAAACTGCCTCGAGATATATGCAATCAGATAGAGTGCAAATCCAGATTCCTGAGAAGGTCTGAGAAACTGGTTACTCTCCGGATCAGATGTGGAAACACTGATGCAAGTAATAATCTAGCCGACATTTTTTTGCTTTATACTCAAAGTATAATGACTCATCAATTACCATTTTATTTATTTTCGCTTTTTATCTTTCATTCCATCAATCTTCATTATTGAACATATTCTATATTCGGAAAATAAAATGTCTTCTTTCTCTACGCGGCTTCTCATAACATTTAAAAGCATATCTTTTCGTAATAATGTACTCAAAACTGGAATCTTTTTCACAGTTCAACACAAATAATTGCACAATTCATGTTTAAAAATAAGTAGAGTTAAATTAAATTGAATAGTTAATTGAATATCTCAAACACGAATTTCTGGATTGTTTAAAATTGTTATAATTGTTGAAATTTCAAATAAAAGATCAATCAAATCAAATAAATCAGAGAAGGGCCTGTCTCGGCTGCACGGGAGTTTTCCCAAATACGCCTGGCTCTGGTCTAGATACACTGCTGAACTTACCGTAAATTCAAAGACGACTTTCCTTGTGTTCAGGACTAGCTCAAGGCAGAGTTTGAGTCAGGAACGGAATGCAGTTGAATTTTCACAAATGACTCAAAAATCCATAAAGTGAATGATATGGTATTTGTATTTTCGTGGAGCACGGCAGCATTAGGCTGAACTTCTCGTTAGGCAAATACGCCATGAACTTATTGTAAGGAACAGGTGGAAGGATCAAAATATTCGCATCTCTCCCAAGCAGTGTTCCCAGATTGATGGGATTGCCCCTTTTTTATGCATTTTGAGTGGAAAAGGGGAAACTGTCTCAAAAAAGGGAAAAAAACGCATATTTAAAATATTCTTTTTGGAATCACAAAATCTTATAATATTAAGTCACCAACATGCGCAGATCCCTTAGTAATTTGAACATGTCTAACATTAGTTCCGTAAATGTGCAAGATTTTTGGAGGGATGTCTTATCAACAAAGTTAGCTGGATATGTTGCCAAAACTTGTCGAATTTATTTTCTGTCTTCCGCACAGTGGAACGAGAGCTAAACGTGAACGGAATTTCCTTGCAGTTAATTTAAACAAAACTAAATTAAGAAACAAACTGACAATACTAGCTGAGGCGGTCGCATTCGATCAAGCTTTCTCTTCCTCCTACTTTCATGCGAAGCATCTTTTTGTAAATTGTCCAACATTATGAACCGTATATGAGTGCTGTACGTACAACCCTAGTGTAGAATCTTCCTTTCATCTTAGGGCGATTTCTTAGTCTCAGAAGATAGCTGAGTTTTCCCGCCACTTTTTGTCATGATAGGTGGCTTCTATCTATCTATCACTATTGGCCATAGATCCCAAACATTCAAATAAATGTCTGGAATAGGCCTGAGTAGATTAAAGAACGGGCAACACAAGTACCCTGTCTTTTTTAGACTAATGCGATACCCATTTCCCTCCAAAACGTTCACCCTTACGTCATGTACTCGTTGCAGGGATATTGGATCCTTACTTATCATGGCTCCATCGTCAGCAAACAATAACTGATGTACAATACTTTGGGTTCCGTCACTTCACCTTCAAGCAGATAGTCGAGGAGTGCAATATTACGTTGTTCTTATGTACTTTTTTCCTTTTTTCCTTAGGGCTTCCATTGACGATTGGGTTTCTCACGAATACTTATGTGTGGTATGACTCTCCAGGATGGACGCTGACTAAACGGATGCTCACAGATGTGTTTATTAAATCAGCGGCATTATCGGTGTCTCTCACAGGGGACCTACCAACTTTTATTTGTCGGATTTTCCCGTGACTATTGGCGTGTAATTTTTAAAGTTTTAAATAAAAAGCGCAGTGTAAAAATGCATCTGATTTCTGCAAACGGGCAGCAAAACAGAATGGGAGAAAATTTATCATACACCGTGACTTAAGCTTAGACATGCTTTGTACTCATTTTAAGAGACTACTGAACCCTTCAATCAATAGCTGCACTCATCAATATGCATCACCTGCTTTTGAAAATTAAATTTTTGATGTAACAATTTCTCAGTCTGAGATAAAAAAGGCTTTAACTAGGCTTAAAGATGGCAAGGCTCCAGGCTCAGATGGAATTCCTGTTGAGTTCTATAAGTATGGTTCTCCTGAACTCATAAAGCAGCTACAATGTATTTTTAATAATGTGCTGGAATATGGAGTAATTCTGAACCATTTTAAAGAAGGACTGATTTTTCCGATACATAAGAAAGGTAGTACGGGGGACCCGTCAAACTATCGTGTACTATTTTTATTTCGATTCAGCAATGCCGATTAAACACGTGGATAGACTCAAATAAATTATTAGGAGAATTTTAAGCGAGGTTCGGGTCAGGGGTTTAATCGGCTAAGGTGATAGTTGACTATTGATAATCAAAATCAAGTGTTTTGCTCTGCGTAAGTTGATTATCAAGTTGATAGTCATTTTCGAACTGTCGTTTTCAAGTGATAGTTATTTAGGTGTCATTTTCAAATATTTCAGTCATTTTCGTTTGCTATTTGGTGTGTTTTTTAAGTTCTTACAGCAAAGTTGAATAAATAAAGTGTAAAAAAATGTTAACGTCGTTAAAATTATTCAGCTCAACTAGCACAGAAAACGATTATAAATACGTGCGGTTACTTAGAATTAATTTAAGGAATGCATCGAATATTCTGGAACTTCCTAATCCGATGTAAGCTTGAGTTCATCTATATTTGCAATATTATGAATGGTTATATTTCAAATTTTTGAAAAATTTTCGACTAAATAAGGAAGCATTTTTATATGTCCTAAAATTATTGGATTTACCAGATGGCGTGAGGTCTACTCACATCCCACCAATTTTGCAGCTGGCTACCACATTAAACCTCCTTGGTGGTGGCGGATATCAGAGACAAGTTGGAGCAGATTGGGTTGCACCAATGGGCCAAAGCACTGTATCGGAAGTAACCACCAAAGTCATACGGAAGATGCAGTCCATATTGTGTCCACTCTTTATTAAGTTTGTCTCGAAAGAGTCCACCAAAGAGTTTTTCTTTCAGAAGTATAAAATTCTAGAGGTAATTTATTACATCTTATTGCGCTTACAATGAAATTTTTTAAATGTTTTGTTCTCTTACCATTTTGATAGGTTGCATTGATGGCAGTCATATCATGATATTAAGACCAAAAGAAAACAAAATACAAATACAAATATTTTGCGCAACAGCTCTTTAAAGCGCCAGGGCCTAGCTTCTCGCAACCATTCTTGTTGTGTGCGCTATATTTTTTCACACGAATGGAAGGGACCTACAAGTTTTAATGCCGAATCCGAACGGCGATTTGAGAAGCTTTTTCGTGACAACAATACTCTCGGATGTTTGTCAGACGCTCGCGAGAGGAAAAGAAAACGAGAATATGTTTTTTAACCGAAAAGGAAGACATAGCTTAAATGCTATGATTGTAAGTTACAAGTATATATGATAAATCTACAACAATACATTTGTACATATCTAAATTTTAAATTTGCGATGAAGCAACAAAAATGTTTGCCGTAAATGCCAGGTATGGTGATGTGACCATGATAGTTTTGTCTGGGCCCAAAGCGAAGAAAGAAATGTCTTGGAAGTGGATTTTCTTTCAGGCTCGAGCTCGAGAGCGCTACTTGTTAAAGTCTTTAATATTTTTTAAATACGTATTTTATTGTAGGTACAGAAATATATGTGTATGTCTATATTTTTTAAGGCGATAGTGGATATCCGCTGGAACCATTTCTATTGACACCTTATAGGAATGCTGCAGAAAACTCCCATGAAGCACATTTTAATGTCGTTCATTCACAAGCTAGAAGCATTGTCGAACGTTGCATTGGCCGCTTAAAAGATATAAAATCTTTCCCATAAATTTCTTTAGTTTGAAACTTAATGTTTACTTTTTCTTTTAGTTCGTTGGCGCATTATAATTGAAGAAAGAAAGTGTAGGTACACACCACTAAGGGTCATTGAAATAGTTAACGCTCTGCTCTTCACAATATATGTTGTGCATAGAATGTCCCTCTTCCCGAACGAGAAGTAAATAACTCTCCAAGTCAAAGCCAAGCATATGAATCTAAAGGTCATCAACCTAAAATAGAAGCCAAACGCATACGGGACAGAATTAGGGATGACTTGGCCGCTAATATCACATTATAAAAACTTTTTTTATACTGAAACGTGGAGATTATTTTATCAAATAAAAACAATGCTATTAACTACAATTTATCATTCACTGTTTTTTTTTTTTTTTTGTTTTTTTAATTAATTAATCTTTAATATGTACATTGATATGTTTGTTGATGTTTTTCATTGAGCTACATCCGCTTCAATTCGTTTGACACCTTTGCTACCTCCAGTTCAAATTTTCGTATCTTGAGCTCTTCACTCCTCATTTCTAACAACGTTTTATTGTTCTTTTTTTGTCATTAACAAACTCCATTATTGCGTCCTTTATGGTTGCATTCATTTGTTCGCCCTGCTCAACTTGCTTGACAAAAAATTGTTCGTGCAACCCGATTTGTTTCTTAAATGTTTCTTCTTCGCCAATCTTCTTGGTTGGTGGTGGTTTGGAATTACCACATTTGCTTTGTGGTATCGTCCTCTACATCTTCAATTAAGGTATTGAAGGTTGAATTTAGTTCTTCCTCTAAATTGGTTTCTAAGTAATGGAACGATTAATAATAACAATAATTAATAATTATATAAACTTTGCTAAAATAAGTACCTACTTTTTGCAAAACTACCAAATGCATGTGCACCTTGCACTCCATGCACGGAAGCTTCCAAACCGCATGGCCCGGAAATTGCTTCGCCGGTGGCGTCTATTGCTTTTAAATTGACGGGCCCACCACCAGTCTTCATCAAGGACGCTTTGTTTTGCGCGAGTTTCCTTCTTGTTACATATTTCCGAACTGTCCATACCTATTCATTATTGAAAAATTACTATTTTTATTTATTACAACCTTGAAAGTTGGTGTTATAATGGTGAGAGGATAGAACTAGTTAGGTTAGGTTATGTTGGCTGTCCACACGGGAGTGTAGACACACTTAGACCAGCGAAGGTCCTTTGTGATACCAGGATCAAACCATTAGGCCACTCAGGGACTAACAAAACCAACCGGAGCTTTTGACAAAGCGATGGATGCTCATGACGTCCAAGGACGCCAGATCGCAGAGGTCGTCAAGGAAGGGGGACCCTAGATGGAGCATTCTTTTATGTGACAGGGCTGGACAAGTGCATAGGAGGTGAAGGATGGTTTCCTCCTCCTCCTCGTCCCTACAGCTTCTGCAGAAGTCATTGGAGAAGAGGCCAAGTCTTTTGGCGTGCTGGCCTATAAGACAGTGTCCAGTGAGAACACCGACAACGCAGCTGATTTGTGTACGCTTTAACTTGATCAGATCGGCACTACGTTTTTGATCCAGCTTAGGCCAGATCTGTCTCGAAATGTGACACGTTGAGCCGTTTCCCCATAAAAGGTTGGTCGCGCTAATAGCGTTCAGCTTTAGTAGATACTTACATGTAGCGAGGGGCATACCCAGGGCTTGCCTTTCAGGCAAAATCCTTAGAGTGGTACCCTGTCTGGCGAGGTCGTCAGCCCTGCAGTTACCTGGAATGTCTCTATGGCCCGGCACCCAGCATAGGTGAATGTTGAACTGCTCTGTCATCTCCATAAGAGATAGACGACAGTTTAAGGCAGCCTTAGAAGTGAAGGAGAACGATTCCAGGGACTTGATTGCCGCTTGGCTGTCAGTGAAAATGCTAATATCCCTGACAGATAATACATTACATTTCAGCCAGGACAGGGCTTCCTTAATCGTCATGATTTCCACCTGGAAAACGCTACAATGATCGGGGAGGCGGAAAGAGATGCTCAGATTGAGCTGTTCGGAGAAAACACCACAACCCACCCCACCTTCCGTCTTAGATCCATCTGTAAAGAAGTGAACCGAACTAGCATCGACAGGGGGGAGGTGTCCCATACATCCCGGTTAGGGATGCTCGTACTGAAGTTACGGTCAAATCTCAGTTTCGGCGGGGTGTAGTCCGTGTTTTCGTGTTTGAAGTTGAGAAGATCAAGGATCGAGGAGTGGCCAAAGCGATAGCTAGACCACTGAGAGGAGGCTTTCAAGCGGATGGCCGCACAGGCTGCCATCTGTTTGCCGAAAATATCTAAGGGTAGCAGGTTGAACAAGATGTCCAGTGCCGCGGAGGGAGTAGTTCTAAGTGCACCACTGATGCAGATGCATGCAGATCTTTGCACCTTAGCTAGTTGAGTGAGGTGGACAGCCCTTTCAAGAGCAGGCCACCATACGATCACGCCATATAGTAGTATAGGCCTGATAACGGACACGTATAGCCAATGGGTGATTTGAGGTTTAATACCCCAGCTCCTACCTATAGCCTTTTTACAGGAATAGAGAGCTACATTAGCCTTCTTGACGCGCTCTAGTAGATTGGCCTTCCAGTTTAATTTCCTATCCAAAATAAGACCCAAATATTTTGCGTTTTCAGAGAAGGTGACACTGGTGCCATTTATCAAGGGAGGGTCTATGAGGGGAACTTTATATTTCCTCGTGAAGAGAACGAGTTCCGTTTTATGGGGGTTAACCCCCAATCCACAATTGGAGGCCCATTTGGTGAGCCGAAGGAGAGCATATTGGAGGATATCCCTGAGAGTGTCCGGGTGTTTACCGGAGGAAGCAATAGCAATGTCATCAGCATAGGCGATCACTCTACAACCTGACGTATCCAGGTCCAACAGTAGTTCATTAACTACCAGGTTCCACAGAAGAGGTGATAAGACTCCACCTTGAGGTGTACCGCAGCGAGCAATTCTTCTGGCCGATGCTCCGCCCAGCTGCGTGTTAATAATCCTGCATGTAAGCAATTGATTGATCAACACTCCGAGCGAGGTATCCACTTTCAGATTTACAAGTGCGTCGGTAATTGCCTTTGGTTTGACATTGTTAAAAGCTCCCTCAATGTCAAGGAAAGCCACCATGGTGTATTCTTTGATGCTCAATGATTTTTCGATGATGCGCACAAGCGAATGTAAGGCAGTCTCAACCGATTTGCCTTTGCAGTACGCATGTTGGGACGGCGAGAGCAGAGCTGGGCTAATACTTTGCCGAAGATGGATATCTATTAGCCTTTCTAACGTTTTGAGCAGAAAGGACGATAGACTGATAGGTCGGAGATCCTTTGGTTCCACGTGCGAGCTCTTTCCTGCCTTAGGTATGAATATGACTTCAACCTCGGTCCATAGTTTGGGAATATAGACCAGATTTAGACAGCCCGACAAGATGACTTTGAGCCATGGAAGCACAATGTCCTCGCATTGCTGAATTTCAGCTGGAATAACACTGTCAGGTCCTGGGGACTTGAAGGGTTTGAAACTGCGCATGGCCCAACGGATCTTTTCTGTAGTTATCAAGACTAGCGAGTTGCTGCAAGGTTGAGGGGGGGGATTTCCCTCTCGCGATATAGCAACAGGGGAGCTACCAGGAAAGTGGGTATCCAGTAAGATGTCAATGGATTCCTCCGCAGAGGAGGTCCAGTAACCATCCGGATGCAAAAGGAAGCTGGGTGTAGCAGGGCTTTTAGAGAGGATTTTCCGCAACCTGGAAGCTTCCGAGGACTCTTCAATGCTGTCGCAGAAAAGTCTCCAGGAGCGTCGTTGCTCCTTCCTCAGTGAGATTTTGTATTTTCTGAGAGACAGTTTATAGGAGTCCCAGTCGGCCGTCTCACGGGAGCTTTTAGCAGTATTAAAAAGGAGCCTACTGTCTTTCCTAAGAGTACTGAGATTTGCATTCCACCAGGGAGGTTTCATTCTACCTCGAGGTTTGCGGAGTGGGCAGGCCTCGGCCATGGCACCATTTAGTGCCGATGTTAGGGTGTTGACTAAATCGTCGAGGTCTTCAGTGCAAGAAGGTTCAGTAGGCAGATGGGAGGGAATAAGCGTTAATAACCGTTTCCTATAGAGGGACCAGTTGGTTTTTCTATAATTTCTAAAAGCCTTCTGGTCAGGCAGATAGTCATCAAGACTAAATTGGAGGTAACGGTGGTCTGAAAAAGAGTGCTCATCAGAGACTCTCTAGTCCTTAACCAAGTTATATAAATGATCGGAGACAAGAGTGATGTCCAGGACTTCTTGTCGGTTTCGAGTAATGAAGGTCGGTTTGGACCCCCTGTTACAGATTAGGAGTTTAGTACTAAGGATAAAGTCAAAAAGTTGCTCACCTCTTACATTTATGTCGGAACTGCCCCAGATTGAGTGATGGGCATTCGCATCACAGCCAATGATGAGACCAGTGTTTCGGCTCTCTGCTACAGCAATCAAGCTCCCCAAGATGTCCGGGGGGAGTGGGCCCGCAAGATCGTGACCTAAATAAGCCGATACCAACCAGTAATTTCTTGATCGCAATTCCAGGTTGGTAACGACTATGTCTTGATTGCTGAAATCAGAGAGTAAATGAATGTTTAGATGGGTCTTCGCAAGGATACAGGATCTCGGTTTACCTTCTTTTCTTGCGTAGATTAATATGTAGTTTGGAGTCTTGAGTCCACAAACCCGGTTTCCAACAACCCATGGTTCCTGGATCAAGACTAAGTCTTCCCCGTATTTGCTGAGCCGGAGAATGAGGGAGGCCGAAGCCGTGATGGAGTGATGCAGGTTAATCTGTAGGATCCGCAGCATTGGGGCTACTTCTCGCTACAGATACCATTACCACGGTATTATTGGCTTCCTCTGAATCTGATGACAGAAGGTCATCCTCGAGAGAGAGGCCACATGGGTCACTGTCCAGGAGTGATGGAGAGGGAGAGGGAGGACCAGAGAAGTCCAGTTTCAAAAGAGCGTCAACCATCTCGGTGTCTGTCGACGAGGAGTCAACCCCCGAAAAAGATGGAACGACGCAAGGGAGCGAGGGAAGGGGCTCGGAAGGAGAGGTATTCTTAGCTGGTGCAGAAGAGACTGCAACCTGCTTGGGAGGTACTTTCTCGAGCTCCTTCTCGTCACATTTGTAGACTTTCAGGGTGATGGAGCTGAAACCATAATTTACTACCCCTTTAGAAGATGCCAGGGGGGCCAGAGACTCTTCATTGATGACAATGATCACACTTCTGACGTCTCCTCTCGGCTCGTCCACTTTGGCAATCTTCCAATTATGGGTAGGAAGGGAGCTGTTGTTAGCCTTCAGAATATCCAGGATGATTTTAGGATCAGAGGGTTCAGCCGGAATGGTAGCACGTGTTCTTGGTCGGTTAGGAATCTGGTCCTTTTCCACGACCTCCAACTGTGCACCTGGCCAAACCTGTCCTAATCTGGAGACAGCAAGTTTATAGAGATCCTTCGATCTTTGGTCAGCGCAGGCAACGAGTTTGACATGCCCTTGATGCCAGCCACCATCCCTGCAGGAAACATCAGGGCCGGGATGTTCACGTAGGATTTGGAGACAGTTGGTGGCGAGTTTAATCTCCACCTTCCTCCACTTATCCGCCGTAATGCTGCCATCCGGATCGCTATGGTCAACGACCGCAATCTCCAAGTGTGCCTTAAGCACTTGGTTGAAGGGCTTGGTAGTAGCGATGGACTGTACTACCTTGGTCTTTTTGGCAAGGGTGGGAGACTCATCTTGAGACCTCTGGCGTTTGGACGGCAAGTCCTTGCTGGATGAGTCAGGGGGGAGCTGGACACGTTTGAGTGCCCAGCTTAGAGAAGTCTTATGCTTCTGGGTCCTGTCCTGTTCAGGAATTACCTGGATGCGGCGAATTAGCTTATAAGCTAGCCGGCGATCTTGGTAGGAGATCTTGGGGAGAGCGACATTCGGCAAGCTCGAAGCCGAGCCGTCCGTCGCCCCCGAAAGAGATTTGAGAAGGGGATGTGGATCCTTCGAAGTGGAGGGCACAGCACGCTGTAAGCTCGAGGCCGAACAGTATGCTGTCCCTGAAGGGGCAGAGATGTTAAGGGGTTTGCCCCCTCGCGTTTCATGGTCTGGCTTTACGATGGGACCAGGTGTTGACACCACTGTCCTATCCGCCAGTGTACCAGACGCGCGTTCAGCAATCCTGGGGGCGTCAACCTGCTTGCAACTGCTTGCAACGCTAGTGCTAGGCCTCAAGGCCAATGCGCTAGAAGGGATTGCCACAGCAGAGCTTGCGGGTATGCTTCTCAGGAGGCTGGAAGACGGTTTTTTAAGAGGACCGTCCTCTTTCTTTGTCTTTTTTATATTTTTTATGTTTTGTATGTTTTTGTTTTTATTGTTCATAATTGGACCCACGAGTGGCGGAGAATGGGAGGTCGACCTGCACAGAGATCCGCATTGTGCAGGCAAGGCAGGCTAATCCGGAGGTCGCCAGGTATCCGGATACTCCGTTAGCGACTGGACTATTATTTAAAGTGGGCCCCCAGCCAGGCTGATCCTCGGCACGGGTCGTATTACACCTTGATCCGGCCCACTGGAGAGGAGAGAGGGAGGGAAAGGATATGACGGGGAGGGATTAGGACGACTACAGCTTGGCTTCTTGTCTCATCTGGGGAAATACCCGAGAATCCTTGACCATTACTAGGCCCCTACACCACGGCGAGGTGTGTAGTCATGTAGGGGATAGAACTAGTTAATGAATACAAATATCTGGGCGTTATTTTTACCAAGAGTCTGATTATGGAAATTCATCTAAAGGAAAATCTATCTAAAGCTAAGAGCGTAATCAGTGCCACATGGAAGAGATGCTTCGCTAATCGGAACATTGCGCACAGTTGTAAATTGAAAGCCTTTGAAGCGGTATCTGAAGCCATCCTGTTTTATGGAGCACAAATAGCAAGCATAACGAAACGGTAGAGAAGCTGTTAAGATATTTCATCAAAAGAATTTTTCACTTAGCATCAAGCACACCTAATTACGTGAATATGCTGGAAACCGCCTTGTCCCCACTAATTGTAAAAACACTTAAGCTGCAGGTAGACTATATATTAAAAGCTCTAAATATGAGTAACGACCGGCTACCGAAAAAAGCAGCTCTTCAAACTATTCAGAACGGGGCCAGTTGGTACGGCGATTGTCTGGAATTAGCAAGGGGTTATGGAATCCAACTTAGTTTGAATATCGCAGAAATAGCAGATTGGAAACCAGCACTTTATCAACTAATCGCAGCAACAGACATGCAATATAGAGAACGATACATAAATGAATCTTCGGAGTCACAGCATAGGATGATTTACAGCAGGTTATGCCTTAACCTGCAGCTCAAAAATTAATTTCGATATGAACTCAGTGTGGATGAAATTTCAATGATGGTCAAGTTACGAGAAATGCTTAATTTGAATTATATGCCGCATCGAGTGGATCTTCCAAATTTATGCGGTCTATGCAACCTGGAGAAGACGTTCTACATTTTGTTGGAAGGTGCCCAGTCCTGAAAGAAATAAAGAGGTATTTCTTCACCTGTGATATAATAAGTGAGAATGAAACCTTAGTTTTACGAATTGGAAGTACCCAATTTCTATCAGTACTTTAAAACTGCCCTAGTATACAGAGGAAGGATGTTAAATGAGAACTTCTAAAGGAAAATGTATTATCTTATTGTGTTAGATACATATTATTTAGTTTTGCTTTATTAGAAAACATATATGCTATTCCGAATATTAAAAACAAGTTATTAATTTAGTTGTCAACTTGCCAGACGGCAGTACCATGCCTAATGATTTTTATGTATATTGATCATGTATTTACAATGTTTACATCAATAAAATTAATCTAATCTAATCTAAAATCTAAAACTTCCTAGACAGGCTAACCATAGATTCTAGAAGTCGTAGTCCAGTTATCATAGCCTGCAATTTAAACACATGGATCGTGGAATGGGGCTGCCCGAGAACAAACAGGAGGCATCCTCCTAGAGGCCTTAGCAATCCTAAACTCTTAAACCACGGTAATGAAAACGCTTTTAGCTGAAACAGATCAGGCTCGATCATCGATCTTATTTTTCTAAGCCATGTCCTGACGCAGAGGAGAACGTGGAATGTTAACGCTCACTACACTCATAGCGACTACCAAGCAATATTTTTCGAGACTCGATTGCGAGTTCAATTATTTCGTTCATCCAAGTTGGCAAAGATAGAGATTTTGTATTCTTTTTTACGTACGTCCATTTTTTAATTAAGTAGGTCTGGTGTTTTTTTTATTATTTTTTGAACATGTAGTTTACTTCACTTCACTTCACTATGTAAAAACGCAAAAAAAAAAAAACAGGGGTTTGCCCATGCCTCTATGGTAAGAAGGACGGCTAGTCGACATCATTTACCGGTTTACTGGTGGAATAAAGAAATTACGCTGAAACGTGCGAATTGTGTCCGCGCAAGTAGATTGTACCAACGATGGCGTATAGCAAATCGCACATGCTTCCAAGACTTGTGATAATTGTCATGCCATCAGGAAACGACTGCTTAATAGGTCCCATATCTCTCCGGTCTCCATCTGTGAAAGGAGTTCGATGGAGAAGGATAGAGAAAAATAAAGTGTTAACTTCTGCATCCTCAGCATCGTCAACATCTTACCCCGCGACCATTGAAAATGTATGTACGAGTACGTTTTTGTATGTAAACAAATCACAGCTATATCTTCCACAGACCACATTATATATAATATAAATATATATAAATAAAATATAAATATATTTTACATCTTCAGATTCCAGGTATTCCCATCTTTGAAGTCTTATTTAACGCATTAGGTTCTTCGGGACCCTTTAGAGTTTTCGGCATAAACAAGGTATAGTTCAGTTACAACTGATTGCTATATGTCTTCCAATTGAAATGAATAAAATTGATTACATCTACGATAGCCCAATTCATACTTGCGCGATTACAGTACATTTTATCGCTTCCTTTCAATAAAATACGTCCTTTCAAATTTCTGTTCCGACAAAAAAATATCCAACTGCGAAGAAAAAAAAGCCATCAATATCCTAGGTATCTGCCAACAATTCAAGTTTACAATTCTACGTATAAGTTTGTTTTTTCGTTCTTTTCGAATCCGCTCTTCATCAAGGAGCAACTTTTGAGGGAGAAAATCATACGAGCACACACATCTCCGGTACAAGCTGCACAGATAATACTGTCTATTCAATTCGGTTTGCTTCTTTTCTTGGAAGTTACTTGTAAAACTTGTACCTATAACATTCTCTTGGTGGTAACTACCTGTACTGAACGGGGGTGGGTGATCCTCTACTCCGGTTAACGAGGACTAGACGTACACTCCGGAATGTAACCCTACTGCAACAGCAGCACCGTAATCCCAATTTGAACTCGTTGATTTGCTCTTGTTGACTTTTGAACTTTTCTTCTTTTTTTTTTATTTTGCCTTTTCATTGATGATTTTCGTCATGTTACTCTTTCTATGTGTGAGCAAAGTTTTTTAAACTTTTGAATGATATTCGTTTTACGGGATTTCGATGCAGTCGAAGGAAATAACTTTTTTGGAACTTCGATTGGAAAGTTGTTTCTTTTTGACAAGGAAATTGTTCAATCTGTCGATAAGACTTTGGCAAATTGCCAAAAGATGTATCTTAATTAGGCCTCTAGCAGGTTTTTTTTGAGATAGGGTTTCTGACAAATAATAAGAGCTGTAGCTTAATTAATTTAAACTAGCATTTAGCTAGTCTGGAAACTACGATGAGATTGAATTCAGCTGACACCGACAAGAAAGTCGTCATAGTCGGCCTACGTAAGATAGCTTGAGTAATTAAATTGTTTGCTCCATATAAAGCGCTAGGACTGGTTTGACCAGTGATGCTGTAGGAGTCAGAGGAAACTGTTACGAGATTCAGGCGGATCTTCACAAGCTGCCATTAGTCTTCAACACAGAGGCAATTTTAGAAGCCGCAGCAACAATAAAGAGCAACAAGACACCTGGAATGGATGGAATCCCGAACTTCATGCTAAAAGAAGCCAATAAAACAAGACCAGAGATCTTCACACGCTTTTATATGACATGTCTAACGCAAGGCAATTTCCCACTACAGTGAAAAAGGCAGCGGTTAGTCCTCATCCCAAAAGGAAATAAACCACCTGAGCAACAGTCGTCGTACAGGCCGTTGTGCATGCTTGAGACACTGGGGCAAGTGCTAGAAAAGATAATTTGTACAAGGCTAGAGTGATACACGGAAGGAGACTCGGGGCCCTCTACTCGGCAGTACGGCTCTAGAAGGAAATGAAGCACCATAGGGGCGATAAGGGCAGTGTGCGACATTGCACACGAAGCTATCGCGGGACAAATATGGCTAGGAGGGAGCAAGCAGTATTGCGTCATCGTAATACTCGACGTCAAAAACGCATTCAACTCGGTCAACTGGAGCTGCATAGTTAGAGCTCCAAGCAGCCTGTATATATCTAACTACCTGCTGAGAATAATAGGCAGCCACTTCAGTGAACGAACCCTTCATTATGACACGGAAGAGGGGCCTAAGACGTACACAATTACGGGAGGAGTCCCCCAAGGGTCAGTGCTAGGCCCAGCACTGTGGAATATAATGTATAATGGCATACTAAGAACGCCAAGGCCGAGCGGAGTAGAAATTATCGCTACGCTGACATTGCAGTAATCGTCGTAGCAAAAACGCTAGAACTAGTGTACGAAAACTGCAAGCAAACAATAAGGAACGTGAGACAGAATCAGTGCTAATAAGTAGCAAAACAAAGGTAGAAGACCTTACTATACAGGTCCGTGAGCAAACCATCGAGTCGAGTCCCCACATCAAGTACCTGGGAGTGCTGCTAGACCACAGACTAAACTTCAAAGAGCACCTAATGTACGCAGGCGAGAGAGCCTCCAGGGCAGTAGCGGCGCTGTCAAGATTAATGCCAAACGTTGGAGGACCTAGGCAGCCAATTAGAAACCTGCTAGCAATGGAAAGCAAGTCGATGCTTATGTACGCATCTCCCATATGGGCACAAGCGAAGTACCGGATAACGTACATGAGACGGATAAACTCGGCCCATAGGATCTCATCATTAAGAGTGTGTTGTGCCTTTCGGACGGTGTCCGCGGAGGCAATTAGCGTAATCTCCGGTCGAATGCCAATTGATTTTGAAATAAAAAAACCCCCAGCAACCAGCGGGGCTATACAAGCAGAATGCTAACAGAGATGGAACACCACACCCAAAGGAAGATGGCCCCATATGCTGATCCCCAACGTAGAGGAATGGATCAGCAGAAACCACGGAGAAGTAAAATTCTACATGACACAGTTCCTATCAGGGCACGGATGCTTTCGGGAATATCTCTACAAATACAAGCACGTAGATGACCCATACAAGCCCGCACTGTGAAGGCAAAATCCAGAATGCGGAACATGTTTTAATGGAATGCCGGATGTATACGACGGCTAAAAACATACTCAGAGAGAAACTGGTGGCCAAGTGACTCCGAGAGGACTTCTAAAATTCATGCTGACGACGAATGAAGCCTGGAAAACAGCGAACGAAATCATCGCCAGCATGATGCAACAACTACGTCTGGAGAAACGAGCAGCAGCGAGAAATGAGGATCCTGCAAACACTGGAAGGTAGACCAAGTTACACAAAAACGCCCACTTATGCAATGTAACACAAGTGACATGCTCAGACACACAATGATGTAATGATATACCATAAACGCACGCAGTAACAGAAATTTGAATGTTCAAATTGAGCTGCTGCAGGATCATAGCGCTGGGCTGCTAGTATCTTTAGAAGATTACCATACCCCTTGGCGCAACCAAAAAACAAAAACAAAAAAAGAGGCTTAAGTTTCATCTTCTTTTTACTTTCAAAGCGGGAACGGTATTCACATCACTTCAAAGGACTTAAAACCAATCATTCGTCGTCATTTTTTGGTTAAAAAATTGGAACGCTTGATAGACATATAGGGATCTGATTTATAAAATATTCTCTCCATTGCAAGGAACTTACCCTAAGACGTTATTCAATATTGGGGGAGCCTTTAACAACGCAAGTGCGGATACGATTTTTAGCATGGAGTTCAGCTCAGTACCGGCTGATGCGCTGATGCTCTAGAGAGTACTTCTCTCACCATTCATATAACTTCTTTTAGTGGACAAGATTTTTAAGGTATTAGAAGGAAATGACTTCAACGTTTCTGGTGCCATTGACATTTTTGACAGTTCCAAGCGAAATACCTAATTACGCACTACTACTAGTTAACAAGCGGGGCTATAGCCGAGGTCTGGAAGTTAATCCTTTCAAGACAACGATCGTTCATTTTGCTAAGAAACTTCAATCCCTGGAAAGCCTTTGCTAAGGTCGAAATCGCAACCATCACTCGAAACGATAAGCTGCAACCATCACTAAAGACCATATCGCCGGGCAACTGTTAGGACTCTTCATTCAGCAGTTATTAGACCAAAACGAGTTGGAATCTGCAGGCTGCATTTAAATGAGATATCTGAAACTAATACGGTGACTCTTTGCTGAGTACGAGGGTTCAGTATTGTATATTCCTCAGGCTCTCCTCTTTGTGAAGATTACTTTAAGCTCTTTAAGACAGTTTAATGGTGGTGACTCTGCTGGTAGAGCCAAAATGAGCAGGATTCGCCTATTTGTCCGTCACTTGCTATGCGATTACCATGCTCTTACTGACAGAAGAATAAAGACTATTGGCGATTTTCTCTTCGCAGAATTGGAAGATCTACGCAAAACTATGCAAACTGACCTCCTGATGTTCATATCCTTATCTGGGTATTCAAAGTGGGCACAAGGTTCGCAACTGATGGTCTACGTATGTCCTGCATTCCCTTGTGGGTCCTAGGGCCACTACTATGCATACGCGCCATCGTGTATGGTTTCTGGCAATGTGCCTGAGTTCTCCCCAAAGTTTCCCAACTGCCGTGCCTCCTTCTCGACTCCAATAGGAATAATATTGGTGAAAGGATACAGCCTTGTCTTACCCCACTTTGGATTTCAAATTCCTCAGACAACATTCATCTGTGCAGAACGTGACATTTGGAGCCTTCATATGTAGCTCTGATAATAGCAATTAATTTATCCGGAATGCCTCTCCTGCGTAAGGCACGCCAAATAAACTCCCTGTTCACACTATCGAACGCCTTCTCAAAATCGATGAACAGCAGGTGGAGTGGCGATCGATATTCAACGCACTGTTCGACGATAATCCGCACGGTGTTGATGTGGTCGACACATGAGGATCCAGAGCGGAAACCTGCTTACTCGGCATCGAGTGTGTCTTCGAGATCTTGTTGGATTCGCTCCAGGATGGTTTTAGCTATTATCTTAGCTACAGCAGGCAGCACGCAGATACCCCTCCAGTTTCCGCACTCCATTAAATTTCCTTTTTTAGGAAGCTTGACTATCAATCCCTTTTTCCATTCGTTAGAAAAGCTCACAGCTTCCCAAGCTCTCCCTATAAGTGGAAGCAGAAGCTCAGCCGATGTTGTTGATGCTGCTCGTAAGAGCTCTGCTGGAATACCGTCAAGTCCTACCGCCTTGTTGGTTTTGAGTGCCTTGGTCGCGGTAGTGATCTCATCATTACTGGGAGTCGTGGTGCGTATTCGGGAACTTCTCACCTCGGGCATCTCAGACAAATTTGGGAGCATATCGCTAGCGAATATGCGGTTCAAAACCATAGCAAAATGCTCTTTCCATCTCTTGAGCTGGTCCTCATCCAAAATGAGCAAGGAGCCGTCTAGGCTTTTCACTGGGTGTTGGCTGGAGCTGCGATCACCTGTCAGCTCTTTCGTGATTCTGTAGACGGTCCTGCTGTTGCACCTCCGTGCAGCTTCTTCTGCTTCTGTAGCCAGCGCGTTGACGTAGTTCCGCTTGTCACTTCGCACGCTATGCTGAACTTCTCTCATCTTCATGCGATACAGGGACTCTAGCTTCTTCCTGCTGCTGGAGTAGCTGCAACGCGAGCTTTCAGCTGTTTTCGTTCGTCAATCCGTCCCCAGGTATCCTCGGAAAACCACTCCCCATGTCTTCCCTGCGATCGACCGACAATTCTTTCAGCACCAGACGTAAAAACATTTCTCACAGCACACCAATGGTCATGGATGGTTGCGGGCAGTGAGCTGCTGATTGCTTCCACACCTTGCGAAAAGTGCTCCCTCAATTTTTGGCGTACTGAGGGATCACTAAGTCTATTGATGTTGAACCTGGGCATTCTTGTGTTGTCGTGGGATCTTCCAACTGCAGCAGTGCGTTGTTGAAGAGTAGCTATCATAAGATGGTGATATCGTACTATCCCCAGATCTGCCGCTCGCCTGTTTCGGACGTCCAGGAGATGGCAGAATGGTCAATTTGGTTGAAGCTTGCTTGCCTGTCATTGGAAACCTAGCTGACTTTGTGGCATGTCTTGTGCTCAAACATGGTGCCACCTATCACAAGGCGGTTGGCATTGCAGAAATCCATAAGCTTTTCGCCATTGTAATTTCGGTTGCCTAGTCCATGCTTCCCGGTTACATGTTTGAGCCCTTCGTTGTCATTGCCTAGCTTGGCATTCAAATCCCCCATCACTATGACAATGTCTCCATTTGGTGTTGTATTGAAGACGGCAATTAAGAGATTGTAGAAGTTTTCCTTTTCGTCCTCAGACGAATTATTCGTTGGGGCGTGACACTGTATTATGGTGACGCGTCGTACTATAGTCCAGAATCTGGCCGCCATAATCCTATCACCATGTTGTTGTTGTTAACAGTAGTCCGACTCCATGTTCCCGCGGGCTTCCGGATGGTCTTCCAGAATAGAGTAGTACAGTGTTACGCGGTGGAGACTGGTACTCGCTCGCTTCTAACCACTTCATTTCACTTAACCCCAATAGGTCGATAATGTTTATACCGCATGAATTCCTTTTCCAATTGAAGGAATCTGGAATAGTAAGGACCTTCGCTTCCCGAGTCGAGGAGCGTATTTACATTACAGAAACCTGTCTTTGTCCGGGTAAAATAGCCAAAAGTCGTCAACATGTGATCATTCCTTATCCAAGCTATAGTGTCGGTTTCTGTAGCGAGCAGGTTTCAGTAACGCAGGTTTTTGGCGCACGTTACCTTGTCTAGAATCAAAGCCATAGACAACCCACACGTACAAGGGTTTATACGTATAGTTGCCCGGGGACCACCACTAGGAGGTAAAGCAAGCACTTCATCATGAACTTGATTGTTGCGCTACTGGCTCAAGCCAAGTTTTGAGCAGTCAGTAGTTTCCCGATCAATCGCAATGCAGCTCCCCAAAACTTATGGTCTAAGTGAAGAGCGACTGACTCTACAAAGTACTTAGATTATGTTACGTTATGAGCAGAGGAAGTCCAAGATTTCACCATATATACAATACATAAGTAGTTTTAACGATTTTGTTTAAGCTTTTGGCAAATAAAGTTGGTACTTATATTGTTTCTCTAATATATGATTATACTTATCTTTGTCGTAGTTTCGGCTGGTGAAGCCATCGCATTTTCAATTTCTAGCGGACAGTCTTTAATAACCAAGCATGGCTAATGAATGAATGCCCTATTTCGGGAGAGGTAATTCTGCTTCTTAGTATAGTGCAATGCTCACCACATGCTTAGCAATTTTCAAAAAAACCAATCGCAAGAGTTCCAGCGAGTTCCAAGAGTTCCTGAAGAGGTACTTTAGGCATGTAATACATTTGAAAATAGAGAAACCCATGGCAGGTGGCAGTATAAAATTTAGACTGGATATGTTCTTAAACATCTGCAACGTTTGCTTGAATGAAGGGGTATTCCAAGTGCAAAGAAAGAAACAATGGCTTGTGTTAGGAAAGCAAGCAACTTACACTTAAAGAAGTATGGAGTATGAAAATTAAATAAACCTCACAAATGAATTAATTCAACAAATGAATATCAAATATTGAACGACGAAGACAAAGCTGAAACTTATTCTAGCTGAAGTTATTGCATCATTAGTTCCTTATGGATCACCAGGTTGATCAGGAGCTATGATGGTTAAGACATATAACCGCGAAATTACAGCTCTAAGCTAGCTATGTTCATTAAAAGCTAGTAGTGCAGTCCACACAATCTCAGACCAAGCAGTCTGTGTCATAGCTGGAATGCTACCGATCCACATACTGGCAGAAGAACTGCAAACAACGTATCAGAAAAACAGGCAACAGGTGCAGAGATTCTACGCCAATACAGGTGCAATGGTAGGAAGAACAAGCTTAAAAAACGGCATCTTTCATTCATTCAGAATAATCAAACCAAAATAAGCCGCTACAGTGGACATCGCGAAAAGCGAAGAAAATCGCAGAATCAATAGCGAAGTGATGAGCACATAATGGCAAATACCATTTCCACAAAAAACAGGTGGCGGCACCGGGTAGTTATGAAGAGTGGATTTAATATTTTGAAATTCCGTACTGCTACTGAGTACAGTCTCAACTGATTCTCGCCTTCAATAGTAAATTGGTCTACTCTTTCATCGTAGGTGGCTCTCTTAACAAAAGTGTCGCTGTCAAAGCTAATCCAATTTGTAATCAAGATCCTCCAGAAATTAGTGAAGGACATTCTCACCCGTACCAAAGACGACAAATCAATTAGATTTGTTTAAGCAAAATGTGCAATTCATAGAGCTAAAATATTGTGAATGGACCCAATAGAGTAGCAACTGTCAGCTAAACCATTTTTTTGGTCACGTATTATAATCACTTGAGTCAGCGTTAATTCTCATCAACATTTTCTCCCCGGCATTTTCCGCTTTGATGAAGTGTTTACTTTCGAATTACCCAGCCTACCCTTATCACCGTCTTAAGCGTGAATTCAATCAAACTCCGCTCACCCCTATAGGCGTGAAATGTAATAAAATCCCCAAGAATTTATCGCATTATGCAAATGGGAGCAGGTGTGGGACGCGTAACCCTTCAGATACTCCTTGCATTCCTAATGATCAAAATCAGAAGCGTATTGATATTCCAAACTGACACTTTGTATCACTCAATCAGTCACACGTATGGTTTTGATTCAACTGTGTCAACATAGTGTATGTCGACACCCAAAGAATTCCGTATAATTTGCATAAGGAAATCAGCCCTAAGGGTGTTGTACAACATAGGTGTGCTTGACACATCCATTGACGCGAAAATGTCCTTAATTTTTTTCCTGTTTCATGATACATGGTGTGAAATCTCATGCGTGGCTTCGTAAAGGATCGTAGATGCTAATTAATGCTCTCGACTGAGGGAATCGACTAATTTGAAAAGTTGAAATGTTGAAATATTGAATTGGGGCAGCAACTGCAAAGCCACCGCCAGCACTTCCTCATGTCCTCCAAATGTGTAGGTGTTTATGTGTATTTGTAACTCGAGTATTTTGAATGGGTACTTTTCACATACGGCAAAGTTTGAATTGAATGTCGAAGCGACGAATTGGCGTTCAGTAAAGTTTTCCTTTGGAAGGCAGGTGGCTATTTATTGAAAGCAATGGTACTTCAATTTTCCGAGCAATTAATTGCAAATGTGTTTATTCAATTGGATTTTTCGCGATGAAATATAATTCACAAAAGCATACAGTCACGACGTATTTATGGTGTGAATGCCTGTAGCGAAGTTGAAAGACTTCTTGAGTTTTATTAAAAACGAAATAATTAATCCAGTTTATAAAAGTAGATCTTTTCAATTTGATACAGGTACAGGAGCTCTTTACCTTTCAGACTAATCTAACGATATATTTTATACATACCTATTTAGGCGAGAGTATGATTAGTTTAGTTTGATTAGATGGCGTTAAAGACCGGGTAGACCTTAGGCAAGTGACGGATTTACTGTAAGGCACACTAGGCAGCGTCCTAGGGCATCATCACAGAGAGGCATCACGAAAAGAGACTTTTTTTTTTAGATAGAACTATTTCGGTTATTAGACTTCTGATTAAAAATGATGTGTTTAGTTACTTTGTTTCTTCCTGAATAAATAATTCCATCTATCCTTTGGAAGCGAGCGGGCGCCGTTTACATTAAGAACCTAGGGCACAAAAAGTTAAATCTGGTGGTGTATAGAGCTAATAGGAAACTTCACGCAGGAGAGTGCGTGCGACATGTGGAACGTCGACATCATTCTAACGAGTTAGTGTAGTCTTTTCGTATCGGCACTGCACGCCACAGCCGCATCGCAACAGCACCGTAGCCGCAGCCGCAGGAATGACACCGCAACTGCACCGGTGCGACTGCGGTCCCTGTAGATTATTATATGCATGTTGTACCCCCTGAAATAGTCTCCCCTGGAGATATGAGTTCGCCCATAGGTTAGGTGGATTGCTGCCAGATTATTTGCTGGCTCATATAAAAACTCGGCGGCCCTCAGCGATACCCATGAACCTCTGGAAGCGAGAGAAAGCAACAAATTTTATGAAGTTAAACATATGATACTTAAAGTAGACTTGTCTCTTTGACGTGGTTGAGCCCGTCTCGAATAGGAGTCTTGCCGAACCGGATTTGTTGCAGAAATTCATGATCATCGACATCGGTATGTCTGCCAGTTGCTCTAATTCTTCAAAGAAAGGTTTGCCAATTAGGTTTCCATGGAGTTTTCTGATGCCTGGACAAGGACATAGAAAGTGGTTGGTGTCCGCCACAACCTCTTCCCATCTGCATTCAACTATATTTAGCATTAGTTTGCAGTGGGCAACAGCACCCACTAGCTCGTAACGGAAGAGGTCTGGCATTGCACATCATTAACGTAAATAGTGTCGATCAACAAGCAAATAGCGGAAAAGAAACCATATATCCTTGACCGAAACTTAGATAAATTCATCAACTGACTCCACCTAGCATCGTTGCTCGGGCTACGAAAACTACATACACGGTTCCAATCCAAAGGTGGACTTTGTGTATTTGTTACGACAGATTTGGCTTATGGATGGAGCCTGATACTCTCTACGTTGTGTGACTTAAACTCGTCATATATGGCTCCTCTAAGTTTAAGTGCAGCCTTTACCGCTCTCATAATGATGACCAACCGGCTGGATACAGATCCATCACATCACGGCCGAAGCCATTGTCCTTAGCAATTTCAACGACCATAACTGGATTTGACTACGATACTTCAACGTGACTGATGACGCTGGAAGCCAAGGTGAAGCCTTAAACACCAGCTGCAGTCTCATTCAGCTGGTGAGGGAAGCCACGATGGTTTCAGGCGATCCAAATAAATATGAAAATACCTCAGATCTCTTTCTTACATCAGAGCCAGACAGTAACACAATAAAAATGGCTGTACCTTTAGAAAATTCATACCATGCGCTAATATCGGCATCATATCCGCTACCGGTAGCAACGGCAGGACAACGTCGCTTGATTTCAAATTGCAGGTTGTCTGACTGGGAGAAGCTGCGGAATTTGCTTGCATTATTACCATGAGCTGATGCCATTACTGAGGTGATTCTCCTTGCAATGAAATTATACATACCCCACTCCTCCTCCAAAAGGTAGCCTCCAGGAAACCGTGAGCTTGATCTGTCTAGAAACATGAAACGTTGAGCGATTTTCCCATCTTTGGTTAGTTGGTGCTAATAGCGTCCAGTTTAAGTAGATATTTGCAAGAATCTAAGGGCATACTTAGAATCCTTAGAGGCATACCCTATCTGGCGAGCTCGTCAGCTTTATCAATAAATATTTGGCTTAACAGCTCTTTAAGTGCCAGGGCCTAGCTTCTCGCAACCGCTCATGTTGTGTGCGCTATATTTTTCACACGAATGGAAGGGACCTACAGTTTAGTGCCGTATCCGAACGGCTATTTGAGAAGCTTTTTCGTGACAACAATACTCTCGGATGTTTTTCAGACGCTCGCGAGAGGTGGGACCGTGAAAAAATTTGTTCGTGTTTTTTGGGATTCGAACTTGGAAGCTCATGCGTAGTGATCCGACACACTAACCACACTAACCACTAACCCACCTCTCAGCTTTGCCTTCTTGAACTGCTTCGTCATCTCCTTGAGAGACAATGGGCAGTTTAAGGTGGCATTTGAAGTGAAAGAGCACCATTCTAGGGACACGATTTCTGCTCGTAGAAAAATTGCAGACATTTCTGGTGTTAGGGCCCAACCGAGCGGCAAAATTCCTGCAAAATGCTAAGCTCTCCGTAGCACCATCAGGGTGTAGTAATTATGTCAACGGTGATGGATTTATAGTACGGCACACTAGGCACCGGCCTAGGGCATTATCATAGAGGGTGTACAAAAAAAAAATTACTTTTTTTCCCCAGTTAGAACTATTTATTTCGGTTATTACACTTCTGATTAAAAATTATGTGTTTGCAGAGGACTTTTCTCCTTACTTTGTTTCTTTATGAATAAATGACTCCATCTATCCCTTGGAAGTGAATATACAAGTATCTAGCAACAAAAAGAGGAAACTAGGGCACTGTTCACTGCAAAAACTTAGGGCACCAACAATTTAAATCCGGCGCTGCCTGAGACTCAACTAACAGGCCTCTCCAGTGAACTCAGCTTATAGCTAGCTGCCTCCAATTGCAAACCGCAAGTTGATTAAAGTCCTTTCAATTTGTTTCTGTGAGGCTTTCCTTTACTATCCATGCGTCGTCTGTTTAAGGTGAATTTGTAAACTTTCCGGCCGGGTGCGTTGATGTCCATCCGGTCTGTGTGTCCCAGTCATCTCGGTCGCTATAAGCTGTCTATATCAATGTTAGCTTACAGACAATAAAATCAATTTTCCTGGCGTCTCCTATATTTTTCGTCTAAGCAGACGGGACCAAAGATCACTCGAATATAATTTCTCTCAAAGTAACCAAGGCCTTCCTTAACCGCTTTTAACAATTTCCGTGCCTCTTTTATATTTAGGAGGAGTAGAATGACTGGAGTCTTGTACAGTCTTATCTTAGTAAAAAAGAAGAAGGAAACAGCGATTGGCAAAACTGGTTCCTCACTTAATAGGTACCTCAAAGTTATAGCTATCTATGATGACATTTTGCCGATGGAAATTGCAGATATGCTGGCGGTCTCATAATTTCTAGATAGATCCTGCTATAACTCTTCTGATAACTCGATCATACGGTCCCTGCAGAACGCATCTTTTCGTTTCGGATACCCAAAAGGCAAAACGAGATATGGATAAAGGGATAGAGAAGTGCAAAGACATTGTAAGACGAATGAAAGGGGCTACGGGTAGGCAACGAATATCAGCACGGAAATCAACAATGGCCTAGCTGAACTCGAGGAGTCACTGGACGTCATAGCATCGCTTAAGAGAATATGGAACACTGACATGCGACCCCTACAGATGGACACCCCAATCCAAAAGGCCACTCAGGTTATCCAACCGGAATTACCAGAGAGTAGGGCCGGGACACCACTGGTAAACCTCAAACCCAAGAAAAGGCCACCGTCGAGCCCCCTTGCGAGGTAAGTAGAGAAAAGGAAGAGGCAAACCCCGAGGAATGCGACCCCACAATCCCGCGTGCAAAAATCAAGTGGAAAAGATACACCTCGAGATGGAGAGCACAACGCACCAGCAACCGACTCAACACAGCAGAAGAGATCTTACCCGAAAAAAATGAGACGGAGCAGAAGGCCAGGACTGATTTGGCAAAGGGCACGGTATCCAGTCAAAGAAAGAAGAAAAAGTAGCGACAGCCCAAGTCTCGACCGGAAGCCATCCTCATAAAACCAAGAGGAACCGAAGCACAATCCCGCGTGCAAAAATCAAGTGGAAAAGATACACCTCGAGATGGAGAGCACAACGCACCAGCAACCGACTCAACACAGCAGAAGAGATCTTACCCGAAAAAAATGAGACGGAGCAGAAGGCCAGGACTGATTTGGCAAAGGGCACGGTATCCAGTCAAAGAAAGAAGAAAAAGTAGCGACAGCCCAAGTCTCGACCGGAAGCCATCCTCATAAAACCAAGAGGAACCGAAACGGACGCCGGAATTTTAAGAGAAATCTGAAGTAAGGCCAACCCTGGCGATACGGAAACAGAAATCGAGGCTGTACGCCAAACAAGGGCAGTTGAAGTTCTACTCGAACTCGGCGCACGAACTAAGGATAAGGAGAGTTTCAGCACGTCACTGAAAACCATTTTGGTGGAAAAGGCAACCATCCGCAAGCTAGAGACCAAAGCTACGCTTGAGATTCGGGACATGGATGAATTGACTACAGTAGAGGAAATAAAAGAAGCCGTCAGACATAAACTCAATGACCCCGCAGTGGAGGCCCAGGTGACTCTAATGAAGCCAAACACAAGAGCACAGAAAATGGCAATAGTTCAACTCAATGCACGAGGCGCAAATGAACTGCTGAAGGCCTCTCGTATAAAAATCGGGTGGGTGCACTGCAGAGTGCGCCAAAGAGTGGAGGTTACATGCCGCTACAAATGCTTCGGCTATGGACACCAAAACACCTGCAAGGGAACGAATAGAAGAAGCAAGGGCATGTGTTTCAATTGTGGAGCATAATGACACAAAAAAGTAGAGTGGAAAGCAAGCGCAAAGTGCAGATTATATGCGGAGGGGAGTCTCACACCAGCTCTGCTGTCTCATATGCCGGGGTCGGGCACCTGCCAAGTGTTCAAGGAGGCACTTGAGAAGGCGAAGAAAGACAGTGTCCAATGACCAGAATACTCCAAGGAAACCCCCACAGGAGTCTATCGGCAGACGACCTCCTCGTTGAACTCACAATTGAACTGGAAGCAGATATTGTTATCATCAGCGAGCAGTACAAGGATAAAGATGGCCCTAGCTGGATGGCAGACACGCTAGGTGCAGCTGCTATCTGGATACCAGACGCAAGGACATTCCCCATAAGAAGCCATAAAGAGGTTTCGCTTGGATGAAATGCGCGGGACTTACGATAATCAGCTGCTACCTCACGCCAAGCGAAAGAATAAATGAGTTCCGAGAAAAGTTGGACCGGCTAGAGGACTTCATTCAAAAGACCAAGGGGGAGATCCTGGTCGCTGGAGACTTCAACGCAAGAGCACAGGAGTGGGGAATGCCGACCACAGACTTACGACGAAAGCAAATTCTCGAGATGGCTGCAAGACGAGGGCTTAACACAGCGAACATAGGCAACACATCCACATTTAGGATGCCTGGTTACGCAGAGACTATCCCGGACGTAACCTTCGCATCCGAAACTGACATCCGCAAGGATTGAAAACTGGAGAGTTATCGAAGACTACACGGACAGCGATCAGCAGTATCGTTTTTGACCTACGAGAAAGGCAACGCGTTCCGAACCAAAACCAAAACCGAACGCCGAGATGGAACGTTAGCAGACTTAACGAAGAGCTTCTCACATCCGCAATCGAGGAAGGAAAAAACGCGGTCCTATAAACAGCTGGAGCTGCTGAAACAAAAGTTGAGGCCACGATGCAACTCATACAGCTGGGATGTGATGCCTCGTTTCCCCGAGTGAGAGGCCTCAATATAAACAGGAAACCGGTGTACTGGTGGAACGTCGAGGTAGCTGCGCTTCGAAAAGATGCGTACATCTCAGATGCAAAGTCACCAGGGGTAGAAAAAGACAAGCTGAACAAACGGAAGGCATTCTAGCAGAATTTAGAACCATGAAATCCGAGTTCAAAAGGGCCATCAATTCGAACAAAAAACAGAAGTGGGAAGATTTCCGCCGGGATGTCAACAGCAACCCCTGGGTGCTAGGCTTCAAAGTCGTAATGCGAAATCTGGGAACACAGATAGCTAGCTCTGTCCTCATTGAAGAAAGGATGGAGTTTATAGTGAACACACTCTTCCAAACGCATCGTGTTCGGCCTCCCGACACCTCTCCGGTCCAACGACCAGAAACCCCGATGTTCAGTGAAGAAGCGTTGATCCTCGCGTCGAAAACACTACAAAACCGAAAGGCCCCTGGACCCGACGGAATACCAGCAGAGGTGCTCAAGACGATTGCCCAGACATGTCCTCAGCTGCTGCTGAACATATACAATAGCTGTCTCCAGGAAGGATTTTTCCCTAGGAGCTGAAAGTTACAGCGCTTGGTACTGATCAGCAAAGGAAAAGGAGATCTGGATTCCCCATCAGCGTACAGGCCTCTGTGTATACTGGACACCGCAGGGAAACTCCTAGAAAGTTGCTAAAACCAACCAAAAACAGCAGCCGTGCAGAGAGTAGGAGATTTGTCCGAAAGACAGCACGGATTCAGAACGGACCACTCTACGATTGGAGCAATTGAAGAAGTAGTAAGGACCGTCCAATTAGCTCAACGGAGCAACGACTATTCAAGAAAAATCGTACTGCTAGCCACTCTGGGCGTGCGAAATGCTGAACGCACTCGAAAACACTTTTGATATTCCCGAATATCTCTTGCGGATGGTGAAGGACTATCTCAAGGACCGGAAGCTGTTATACAACGCCGCAGAAGGACCACGAATAAAGGAAATTACTGCTGGAGCAGCGCAGGGATCAATCCTGGGACCCGATCTCTGGAACATCTCCTACGATGGCATCCTTCGTATGGAAATGCCAGAAGACGCCTTCCTGGTAGGGTATGCAGATGATATCGCCGCGGTGATTACGGCAAGAGACACCGAGAGCGCGCAAAGAAAACTCAACCAACCTCTGGATGGAAGAACATGGCTTAGGTTTGGCCACAGAAAAGACGGAGATAGTCCTTTTGACAAAGAAGAGGATTCCAACTATTGTCGACTTCCAAGTCGGGTCAGAGGTAATAACCAGCAAGGAAGCGGTGAAGTACCTAGGGATGGCCCTAAACCTTCTGCCTCGGAGCGAGCTACGAAGGTCACAATGTCAAAAAAAAAAAAAAAAATATTTGGCGCAACAGCTCTTTAAAGTGCCAGGGCCTAGCTTGTCGCAACCACTCATGTTGTGTGCGTTATATTTTTCACACGAATGGAAAGGACCTACAGTTTAATGCCGAATCCGAACGGCGATTTGAGAAGCTTTTCGTGACAACAATACTCTCGGATGTTTGTCAGACGCTCGCGAGAGGTGGGACCGTGAAAAAACTTATTGGTGTTTTCTGGGATTCGAACTTAGAACCTCATGCGTAGTAATCCGACACACTAACCACTTACGCCACGGCGCCCACAAGGTCACAATGTCACTGAGTAGATTAATGGCAAACGTTGGAGGCCCAACAGTCAGCAGGAGAAAGCTCCTGATGACAGTCACCCACGCCATTCCCCTGCATGGGTGCGAGATATGGGTCGACGCACTAAGGCAAGAGAGATACAGGAAGCAAATGGCCGCAGTACAAAGGCGCGCGGCACTACGGGTTGCAAGTTCGTACCGAACGGTGTCGGAGTCAGCGGTCCTCATAGTCGCGGGAGTGACCCCTATTGACTCCTTGCGGCAGAGAGGAAGTACGACTACGACAAAAAGGCGAAAATTGGAGTGGAAGCGGCAACCGAGGAGGCGAACCAAACAGAAATGGCAGGAGAGATGGAGCTCAGAAAGCAGAAGACGATGGACCGCGAGGCTGATCAGCAACGTCGCTGAATGGAAGGGACGGAAACACGGGGAAGTAAATTATTCGTCTCCCAATTTCTTACCGGACACGGTTATTTCAACGCTTACCTCCACAGAAGGGGAGAAAATAGGGAGGCCGGCTTGCCAATATGGCGACTCAGAACTGGACGACGCAAACCACTCGTTCTTCAAGTGAAACAGATGGGAAGCTGGAAGGGGGACGCTAGAATCTCTAATCGGCTTCATCAACCCAGAAAACATAGTGACAAAAATTTCAATAAGTGACCAGAGCTGGAATCAAGTACGTTTCTTTATAGAAAAGTGCTTAAAACAAAAAAGAGAGAGGAAGACCTAATAATCACCCTTATGAGATTTATGTAAACCTGATGTAAGCCTTACCGGCAAGAAAGAATTAACCCACAAGCAGGAGACAAGTATGAAAAAGCCGACCCCGAAAGGGGAAGGAAAACGACACCACTCTGAAGTAATGCAAAAGAGGTTCCGGAGTGGATGGTGTCAAGTTGAAAAAGGGTTAAAGGTGGTTTTTTAGTTAGTAGAAAGTCCCACGCTACTTGAAACAGAGCGGGCCTGTTTCTCGTGAGCAGTAGCGTTTTCCACCACCCTTTAGGCAAAAAAAAAGATGACTACTGGTCGAGCGTGTTGAAACCCTTCAAAGCCAGCCTAAATTTGTCACTTACACAAACGGCCACTAAAGGTCTTTAAGTCCCCAGTTACATGTATCATAACTGACTACCCCTTTTAGTTAAGTCCAACTATAAATATCGCTGCACTTTAAGCAACGAACATAGTCTCAAACTTCTACTCATTCAAAAAAATCACAGAATTTTGTGAAGCACAACATGATGCTATGAAATACTCGAAAGTAAAAAGTCAAACTTATCCGTCCAAGCATTCAAATAAAATAAGGAATCTAAGTACATACCTACGCCCCAACCAACTTGCACCCGCAATCTAATCAACTAAATAATTGTGTCGAAACAAGTTGTCATATCTCAAACAGTTTTGACTTATCACCGACCAACAGTCCTCATCCCTTAAAACTTAAATGACATCTTCTACGCAAGCTACATAACTATGATTTGATAAATGTGACCTCAACAAAAACTTCTTAATTAACTTCAAATTGCAGTCTAAGAAGGACAATACCATCACCACTACCTCAAAATAATGGCCACACATGTGGACAGAAAAGAATGTTCCTTCGTCTTCGGTAACAATGTCTGTCAAAACTTGCATAACAACAAGACAACCACTACGATGAGTACGATTCCGACAACTTTTCACATAAATCCTGGAAACTTCACTTAAACTTTCCTTTTTAAGTTAATTTCATTAGTTCATGTCAAAGTTTGTTCCACTCAATTCATCAATTGGTTGGCTGGTTGGTAGCGCCATTTGACCATCATCAAAACGAAGTGCTTCTTCCACGAAGTGCGTCTACCATGTTACACCATCGCTTTTCTCGGACAACTGTAAGTGCATAGTTTCGTCGGTACGAAAAGGTGAGAAAGCAATTGTTGGTCCATGGTGCTATAAGGGGGCACTTGACGATGAAAACAAAGTTTTTGGCTTTAGTGGGTGATCACATCAAAATGTACTGCGGGCTAATTTGATAGCAGATGGCAAAAGTTTACAGATACCTTCAAGTTTTCGTTCGCTCTTGAAATTGTTTTTGTTTTTGTTTTCACGATCTTGTAATAGTAGAATTTTGGTATTTTAATTTTCTGTTATAGAAGAAAATTATTTGAGTTGTGCGGCTTATAGTAATTATGTTAATAATGCTGCCTTCTTGGTCATAAAGGGAGCTCTTCACATTGTTCACTCATTCCCATTTAAGAATCTCTCACTACTCGTAAGTTAGATGCGGGTGGGCATATTAGTCAATGGATAGTATCCATGCTGAGAAATAAAATTCTTCAGGGAATACTTGGCAACAACACTTTAACTAAGACGGTAAATAAAGGAACGCCTCAGGGTGGCGTTAATGGTCATGAACAAAATCTTAAAGTGACTAGACAAAGGGAGGGTTAAAGTGGTTGCATACGAGAATTACGTGATAATCTCAGTGGCAGGGAAGTTTTTTCCGTGAGCTAACTCACGGAAAGCGATCTGTATAAAGTACACTCATGGGGCACGAGCTGTGGTCTCGGGATATGTTAGGTTAGGTTAGGTAGGGTTATGAGGTTATCATAAAACACCAGACCGCAAAGTGGGCCCATCGCGATCCCTAGGGAACCTTCACTTCCTTATTGGGGCCCACTTAAATGCCATAGTTGAACCGTGGATGGAAAGCGAAATAATATCCAGTTTGAATAGATGGCGGCGTCTATCCCAGATTAAGCAACACTTTTGGACTCGTTGGTATTTTAGAATTTAGTATTTATTATTCCATTTAACATCATTTATAATAGATATTACATTATCTTTGTTCTATAAATTAGAATTTCATACAATAAAAGAAATATAGATAAATTTTAGTAAAAGAAAAAACGATTAAAAAAGTCCCTTCAAGATGAAAAGGGAATTTAAAATTATTAATAAGTTTACAAAACAAATGATATGAATTACCAACTAATTAAATAAAAAAGTAAAGTTTTCCTATGACTAGTCTGCATATCTAAGAGTTCGAGTTACCTGACAAATGTTGAAATAATATAGCAATAAAATGTTTCCTGTCATAAAGCCGTTTGATTCTGAGAGCGAATGAATTCCGCAGGTGGATGGCATTGACAAAAGACTGGCGTTCAGAAACTAGGTATGAAACACGCGGAGGGATCAAACTTAGAGATCGATTTAATTGCGAGAAGTTAATTTTTTCAAATAAATATGTTGGCTGTTTGCTGATTATAATCTTATGTAGAAACTTAAGTGTACAAAAGTCAAGATATATGTCTAATGTATACCCAAGAATATTTTCGGTATATGGAGAGACATGGTCATAGCGTCTCAAACCGAAAACATATCGCGTAAGGTTATTAAATGCAACATTCAATTTTCTTCTGGTTTTAGCATTGTTACAGCGAAAGTCTCACAGCCATAGGTAATGGTAGGGATAAGTAGAGATCGTACTAGCATTAACTTAGTATTGACAGGTGTAAAATGCGGTGACATAGAAAGATTTCTAAGAGAACTTTATATCCTACCAATGACCGCACAAATATGGGTTTCCCAATCCAAGGTACAGTTGAACCACAAACCTAAGTTCTTAGCCTTCTCTACAAATTCAATAGGTGAATTCCCATAGTATAGGTATAGTGGAAAAACTATTAGAATTTAACTTCGTTCTATTTATGATCAAGCATTTGGATTTACCAGGGTTAACCATCAAGGAGTTCTCTTCAGACTAGCTTCGAATATTTTGGAGATCCTCGTTGAGCTTATAAGCCGCATCTTCAACTAGTCCGAGCTTGCAACTAAGATATAATTGTACGTCATCAGCATACATATGTATATGTGAGTTATTAATGATTTCCGGAAGATCATTAATAAATATGGTGAAGAGCAAAAGTCCGAGGATAGATCCTTGGGGCACACCCGCAGTTGTTTCGATTAATTCAGACGCTACATCGTTAACTACAACTGCTTGTTTTCGGCCATCGAGATACGTAGAAATGAGTTTAGAAGCAGCGAGTGAGAAGAAATACATCATATTAAGTTTCGAGATGAGCCGACTGTGGTTAACCGTGTCAAAGGCCTTAGAAAAGTCTAAAAGCGTTAGAAAAGTAACCATTTCATTGTCCAAGGCAATTCGCAGATCATCTATTACTTTAAGAAGGGCAGTTATACAACTGTGACTCCGTCGGAATCCAGATTGGTTTGAACAAAGTAACTTTTTGCGTTTAAAGAAAGCAGATATTTGACTGTGAATCAATTTTTCCAAAACCTTTGATAAGAACGGAAGGATAGCAATAGGTCTGTACTCAGCTGGAGAATGAGCTGAAGCTTTCTTCTTCAGGATTGGGACAATTTTTGATATCTTCCATACACTGGGAAAAGTGGAGGTTGTTAAAATATTATTAAACACATAGGTTATTATCGGGAGAAGGTACGGTAGTATTATTTTTATAAAAATAGAATGAATTCCATCAATACCAAAAGCCTTGGATTTTATATCAAGAATGGCTCTAACCACATCAGCTTGCTCGACTCTCTAGAATTCAAAGAAGTCATTACTAGAATGTACGATTCTGGACGGTTGAGTGTACCGATGAGATGTTGTTTGTACTCTTACAAATTCATGGTTGACCTGATTAGGATCAATACCATCCATTTAGTTGTTTATTTACCGCCCAATACCTACCGCGCGCAAATTTTTCCACAGTGTTTTCGAGGAGAACTTAGCATTTAAGTGATTAGCATAGAAATGCACCTTGGCTAGACTTATTTTTGAATTTACTAAATTTCTGAATCGACGTAAAGTATCCTGAAATTCAGGAAGCCTATAACGTGGGCGCCGTGGCGTAAGTGGTTAGTGTGTCGGATCACTACGCATGAGGTTCCAAGTTCGAATCCCAGAAAATACCAAAAAGTTTTTTCACGGTCCCACCTCTCGCGAGTGTCTGACAAACATCCGAGAGTATTGTTGTCACGAAAAAGCTTCTCAAATCGCCGTTCGGATTCGGCACTAAACTGTAGGTCCCTTCCATTCGTGTGAAAAATATAACGCACACAACATGAGTGGTTGCGAGTAGCTAGGCCCTGGCACTTTAAAGAGCTGTTGCGCCAAATATTTGTATTTGTATTTGTATAACGTTTCCATTTAGTAAAAGCGGCATCACGTTTATTTTTCAGCTCATTTATTTCACCAGAAAACCACGGAATAGAGGAGTATCTAGAAACTTTAGTTTTGATAGGCATATGCGCATCGAAAAGGTACAAAAATAAGTTTTGGAGATAGTTAACCTGCCTATCGGGTGAGGTTTCAGTGTAAATCGGTTGCCAATTAACATCAAGGAGATCTTGCTCTAGACGCTCAGCATTAATGTTCATATAATCCCTATATATAAACTTGATTTGCTGTCTATTGCAGCCAAAGTTAAATGTGTGGAAAAAAAGATCATGCTTGGAGAAAGCTGTAGCAGATGCTTGGCTGTAAAATCCGTCTTCGGGGTCACTGGTCAAAAACAGATCCAAAACAGTGCTTGTGCTTTCAGTGAAGTGCGTTGGAAGAGTAGAGTTAAGAACTTTTAAACCTAAGGTATTCAGCGAATTGACAAACGATTCAGAGCATTCACGGTTTAAAATGTTGCAATTAAAATCTTCTCAGATGATTGTTTTTGCGAAAGAGGGGGAGGCAGTTTCAAGTACATTGTAGAGGACGGATAGATCAATATAATTATTTGGCATATAAACAACGCCAAGCAGGCATTTCTCTCCTCTTTTTGCTGCAATCTCAAGAAAACAATACTCAATTGGGCTATCAGCAGGTGAAATTAGATGAAGTTTTGTAGATATGGTATTGCGATCATAAATAGCAACACCACCTCCTATTCTATTATGCCGGTCGGCCCGAAAAATTTTGTATCCTTTTAAGGAGTAATGACTACTTGGTTTTTCAATGTCGAACCAGGTCTCAGAAACACATACAATATCAACATTCGAACCAACAAATAGATTTCTAAATTCATCAATTTAAATTTGGTCCAAGGAGCATCTGCTGGAGCTGCAGAAACGAGCTAAATGGAAATCGTCTGGACAACGTCAAACTGGATATGCTTGTCTTATTATCAGATTACGACACTCCATCTCAACAGTGGTTGCTGGGAAAAATTATGAAAGTCATTTCCTCCCGAGATGGCAAGGTTCGAGTAGTCGATGCTAAAACGAAGAGTGGCATAGTGCGAAGAAATATCTAAAGTATCCTTAGATACTTCAAGGTGAGCAGAATGTTGACGCTTGTAAATGCAGTCCTATAATTATTCTGAAATTGTTGAGTAATATTATAAAGACTTAAAGTTGAATTGTAAAGTTGAACTGTGGAATCTAGTATAAGAGTAAAATTTACGGCGAAGTATGCGGTTCGACTGTACTAAAACGGATATATAATAGAACGGACCAGCTACGATGAGTTAGACAAAGGAATAGAATTTAGATCGTTGAAGCAACAAGTCGCTGGTTAATAAAAAGTTCCATATAAGTTTAAATCGAGAGTTTTTTATTTCTTAATTTTTTCTCAAGTCGTTGTCGAGTAGATTTCTACTCTAAATCCAACCCTAACGTTTATTTTCGTTGAGAAACAATTGCACAAACTAGTGCAATTTAAACATTTTGAAAAAGACTTAAACCAATTCTCCCAAACAATTAATCTTCCTATAGAATTTGAAAAGGTCCTTGTGGTGGTTCAAGGACCTCAGCTCTTCTAGGTTATCAAAGAAGTATCTACCCAGGTGATTTATCCTTGTTCTGGCAATGCCTTGGCACTCACAGAGTATCTGTGGTATGTCCTCTGAGAAATGTAGCTCATTGCAGTACCTAAAAGCATCCGTTTTAGATAATCCTAGTCTCATAGCATGCTTTCTTAGGAGATGGTGGCCAGAGATTATTCTTTTCGCTGTTCTTAGCCGTGATCTTTCTAATTTTATGAACTCCCAAGATTTCATGCGGTCTAACACAGGCCACAAGGCATTATACAGCCTGTGACCATCTAAGCTTAATCTTAGATTAGTCGTGTCGATGATTCTATCACGAATAATTCCCTTAGCCACGCACCCTGGTGGTTTAATACTACCAATTATGTCACTATGTGGGAGCTCCGCTCCTCTTTTGGCTTGCATGTTGCCTTCGATATCGCAGTGTCCAGGTACCTAACATAATCTGACTCGGTTCTGCGTATATAATGTTTTAAGCATTGTGCCGCAGTTCCTGATTATCTCAGATTTGGTGACGTAAGACTCTAGCGCCTTAAGCGGTCAATGTAGATAGCGATATTCTTGTCGGATATTGATCCCATCTCAAGTAATTCCGCAGCTTTAAGTACAGCTAGAACCTCTGCTTGGAACACACTGCATGTGTCCGGAAGTCTCAGGCTCACCTGTTGGTTCGTATTTTTCGAGCAAATCCGGGCTAAAATTATTTTTTCTTTAAAGCTTTTATTTAACTTGCTACTTTATTGGTATATTTTAGAGATTTGAAATTTTGCACACGTATACAAGTCCGGTGACAATGCAACAAAGCGTATTTAATATTGTTCTAAAGCTAATATGGCGGACGCCCCGAGATGGCGGATTACCGCTTTCTTCATAATCCCCTTGACTTGGGTATTAAATGAAAGAGTTTGATGAGTAGAATACGATAAGCTACGAGTATGTGACTCCATGTCAAACTAAATATGCCGGACGCCCCAAGATGGCGGATTACATTTTTCTTCATAGCCCGCTTGACTTGGGCATCAAATGATAGGGTTTGATGATCAGAATACGATAATGCATAGATAGAGACGTAAATAAAAAAATGTTAATTAAATTATATGAGAATATATTTTTAAGAAGCAGCACTTCTAAATACAGTAAAAGCTTGTCTTATTTATTTTTTAAATATAATTTGAATACCATTAAAATAAAAAAGTAAAAGTGACACCACATGGACGATGAGATCCTATTCCATTGATGCTGTCACTGGCACAGGAATTCGCCGCGTAATCCGAGTGTTGGGCAGAAATGCCATATTGCCACAAAAAAGTACTGTAGAAGGTACCAATCGAATTGGTTGCGTCTTCGGCTGACTACAAAACTCCCACCTTAAACTTCAGAAAATATTTTTAGTAAAGCTTCCTACCAGAGCAGTGGACGCGAATGGGAAGTGATCAACGACTTCGATATAGCTACTTATATGGACAACTCAAAAATGGACTGTGGATTCGGTTTTTTCTTCATATAAAATAATTATATCGAAGTAATTTCTCCTACAGGAGCAGGAGATGACTTAATAAGGAGCATGCACTCATTTACATCATACGCTCATCATCGTTTGTCCGATCCTCAAGAAAAGAAACCCCGTTAATTGCGCCAATTATAGGGATACCTGTCTGGCTGGAAAAACGCAAATACCTCTCCAGTTTCCGCATTCCGTCAAGTTTTTTTGTTTTCGGAAGCTTAATACTTGTTTAGGTGGCGCTATAGTTCGGGGTGAACCTGGGCCTCAACCAACAAGCCTCTCCATATAGCTCGGTCTTCAGCTAATTGCCTCCAGTTGCGCACTCCAAGTTGGTCGAGGTCCCCTTCCACTTGTTTGTGCCATCTACCGCGAGGTCGTCCTCTACTGCGCCATTCATCCGGGGTGGATTCGACGACTTTCTTAGCGGGAACGCTCCATCCGCTCTACATGACCCAGCCATCTTAGTAGCTGTATATGAATTCTTCTGGCTAAGTCGATGTCCTTATATATGGCCTATGGTTCGGCATTGTAACTTCTCCTCCACTTACCGTCTATGCAGACTCAAAATTATCAAGGGCATCCTCATCCAATTTTGACAAAGCCCATGCCTCTGCGCCATAGAGCAGACTGGGATGATTAGTGTTTTATAAAGAGTTACCTTAGTAGTTCGAGATAGGGCTTTGTTACTCAATTCCCTTCTCAGTCCATAGAAACAGCGATTGGCACGAGTAGTTCTTCGTTTGATCTCCCCACTGATGTCATTTGCGGAGCTCACCGTACGAGTAGAGCCTAGGTAGACAAAGACCTTTACTAACTCAAAATTATATGTGTCTATTGTGGCGTTCTGTCCAAGACGCCGCTGTCGGGTGTCCTTTTTTGTAGACAGCATATATTTTGTTTTGTTTTCATTGACCGCTAAACCCATCTTTGCTGCCTCGATCTCAATACTTGAAAATGCCCCGTTGACGGCCCGCTGAGTTCTTCCGACTACAAGTATGTCAATGTCATCGGCATAAGCGAGTAGTTGTACTGACTTATAAAAGATTGTACCTCCGATGTTGGCTTGTGAGTTTCGTACAATTCTCTCAAGTACCATTGTAAAGAGATCGCATGATAGCGCGTCACCTTGCCTAAAACCTTTCCTAACATCGAACGGTTCGGTGATGTTCATACCGACTTTGATGGAGCAGCGAGAGTTCTCCATCGTCATTCTGCACAAACGGACGAGCTTGGCAGGAATGTCAAGACCAGACATGGCTCTGTATAACTCGTCTCTATACACGCTATCATAGGCAAATTTGAAATCGATGAAGAGGTGGTGCGTATCGATTTTATATTCATGTGTTTTTCCAAGATCTGCCGTAGTGTAAATATATTTGGTCAATTGTGGACTTTTCCGGCCTGAAACCGCACTGATGAGGATCCATCAGGTTGTCGACGATCGGTTTTAGGCGTTCACATAATACGGCAGACAGGATCTTGTATGCAATGTTGAGGAGACTTTTACCACTGTAGTTGGCGCAGTTCAGAGGGTCTCCTTCCTTCAGGAGCGGGCAAACGATGCTAAGGTTCCATTACTCGGGCATACTTTCATCCGACCAGATTTTATAAATGAGCTGCTGCATGCTCCTTACCAACTCATCTCCTCCTGCCTTGAAAAGTTCAGCGGCAAGGCCGTCGGCTCCAGAAACTTGGTTGGATTTATGTTTAGATATGTTGTTGACGGGAATCTTGACTATCATCGTCACTGTTGAAAGACTCATTGTGCCTGGCAGCGGAATATTGATCATCATCACCGTTTAAGAGTCTGCAGAAGTGTTCCTTCCATATTCTCAGCACCGACTGTGATTCTGCTACTATATTGCCATTTTCGTCCCTGCAGGTTTCTGTTCTGTCTTTGAAACCCTGGCAAGTCTTTTTTTACCTTTTGGTAATGATGTTTTTTTCAAACATCATTCCTGCAATAAAGTCTCTCAATCTCCTTGATCGAGCGCTTCTCATGCTCGTTTTTCTTCTTTCTGAGAAGCTAAAAATAAATAAATATTTGGAGCAACAGCTCTTTAAAGTGCCAGGGCCTAGCTTCTCGCAACCACTCATGTTGTGTGCGTTATATTCTTCACACGAATAGAAGGGACCTACAGTTTAATGCCGAATCCGAACGGTGATTTGAGAAGCCTTTTCGTGACAACAATACTCTCGGATGTTTGTCAGACGCTCGCGAGAGGTGGGACCGTGAAAAAACTTTTTGGTATTTTCTGGGATTCGAACTTGGAACCTCATGCGTAGTGATCCGACGCACTAACCACTTACGCCACGGCGCCCAGAAGTTGGTTTTCCTCTTTTTTCCTTTGCTCGTAGAGCTCGCTAGCGGCTCTAGTCCTGCTATGCAGCGCCGCTTTGTACGCCTCTGCATGCGCCTGCCGGCATTCCTCATCAAACCAGGGGTTTCCCACTACATCAGAGGCGGCATCTCTGATGGCTTGTTGGCAACGCTGCCATTGGCCTTCCACATTTGCTGCTGGCGACATAGGACTTAGATTAAAATAGAAACTCAATCGCGGTCTCTTGCGATTGTAGCCGCCCGACGTCAAGTTTCCTCACAATATTTTGTTGATTTCGCTCCGTTGTGGATATCCGCATCTGTACCTTGACTACAACTAGGTAGTGACCTGAGTTCGCGTCTGCTCCTCGGAAAGTTTTTTTTTTTATTCAAGGTCCTAAGTTAAGAGAGTGTAATATAATATAATAAAGCCGAGTTGCCTTAATATGGTGCCTAACATGATGGAGCCTAAGAACCGGTCTGCTGTAAGTTCTGGCAATGTAAGCTTATGCAGACCTATAAACTCTTAAAAATTCCGATATAGACTTTTATTTAAGATCAATTTTGTGTTTGTACTCCAATACAAACTCGTATGTAGATAGACAGAGTAGAAAGCAATGAATATTTGGTGAGGTTTCGGAGAGCTTTGATTCTCGTATAGAGGGTACTAAGAGGTTCTATTTGACACTAATTTTGTCCTTTGGCTCCATGACATAGGTTTGCATAAAAGGGCGGGTCTTTACGATCGAGCTCTTTATGATGATAATGTATTTAGTATTATGATATAAGGTGACTCTAGTAAATGGTACAGGAAGGGGGCTATCTTATCTCAATCCCGGGCCTGTAACTTAACTTTCAAACGAAATGCATTTTACCACGATTTGGCTGGCAACCGTCGACGCGCCACTTGGACTATAAGCCAATGTTGCTGGACTCTCTTTGGGGGCACCTTTTACGAAGAATTGCACGATCTGGCAGACATATATCTCACATCCATTCTAAAGTTCTGGGTCAAAATGGGGAAGCACATAATCTAGACCAGTGATACTGTTTTGGTACTCCCTCCTCACACATTAGCAACACTAACGTCAAGATAAATCAGTACAACACCAAGGGCATTGTAGTCCCATTGTAGTTGCAGCCGCAACAAATTCAGTAACCCTTCACGGTATTGACATAATCAAAAGAATTCCGACAGCTGTTAGATGTGCAGAGATCTCGACCAAGTTAGTATGCAAAGCTAAGGTATATCCCTAGAAATCGAGCTGTCAGGAGAGGTTTGTTGGTTCTTCTCCATATCCACCCCAAACTATGGTGTAACTGGCAGAATACCTCGTATAAAATTGTATGCAATTGCAAATCGCAAAACCCTTTAATATTGAACAAATAATCCGGTATTCCTTATTCCTCTTGGAATAACATAATCAAATGCATATAGCGTATGATGCTCTATTCACCTCAAGTTATAGGCGATGAAGTTTGCATCTACAATTTCCAATCTTTTCAGTTTATTTCACGTGTTCATCCATCATCCCGTCTAAAAGTTCACCTTTAACGTCCGAATATACAAAAAGATATATCACATATTCACATCCTGTCACTCCTTGAAGCTCTCGCCACGTCCCAATACGATAATCCAAAAAGAAAAGCAAATAAAATGGAATGCAAAATTCAAAGATTAAAGAACAACACAGCGCAGTGTGAAAAGAAATCTTAAGTCTTGCTCATCCTTTTCTTTTTCGAATCGATAAAATATCCAACCTGGATGGCACAGGACGAAAAAAAGTGAAATAAATAAAACTCTTTCAGACATAACAATGCAATTTCGATTTTGGGGCAGGGGTGATAGCTTAACAGACACAATTATTTGTTCTAGAAAAATATATACTGTAACATATAGTCTTTCAAGGTGCAACGTGGATGAGACTAAGAAACGAAGAACCATTGAAGATGCGGGTTTTGATTGTGGCACGAGTTGGAGGGTGGCCAATTCCTTTTGGAATCAATTCGAAGGCAATTGGATTACGGAAGGAAGCTATAGAAAGAGCAACCAAATCGAAATGAACTGAGAATTTTATTTTCGATTGAGAGTCGGGCGGCTGCCATGGGGTGGCAATAGAAATCAAGGGTGTTTTCAGATTATGAGTACTCTGGTGTGGCGCCATCAAAAGTCTCCACCGGGTATTGAGGTTAGATAAGCAGTTTTTCATTACTTCTCTCTGTGACAGTGGGGATAAAGTGAAGTTTGAACTTTTTTTTTCCCATACACCAAGGATTGCGGTCTGCATGAGAGTGTGCAATTGAAAGTGGCATCAGGGTATTAGGACGGTTTGCTGGTTACATTAATTCGATCAGGAATATTTCATTTGATTAAGGAATTAAATTTGAGACTGGCAATCCATCCATGGCATAGCAATTTAGGGATAAGGCTTATGAGATCATTAATTCTTACTTATTTATTAGATGATCACTTACTGTTGAAAGGAAATAAAATAGATATAATAGAAATAGGTGTATCAACGTACCCACAGGCCACAATGGCGACTAGGAACTCCAAGAATCGGTAATATTTAAGAGAATGCTAAGGAGCATGCACTTTGGCTATATATATTCTAAGTATAAGTACATCACCAGCAGTAGAAATATAGACACCAAGCTTGGCAACAGTGAGCCCCAAGCAGCTCATGCCTTTGGGATGGGCTATCTCTTCCCAATTTTTTCGAACTGTTAGCGAAATATTAGAAAACATCCCAGAAAACATTAATTGACTGTGCGAATGAATGTGGTCTAGGAATCAACCCAAAGAAAGCAGAGAATCCCAGAATTTGAACTGTCTTCCATTGAGGAAACATCCCTCAAGATCTCCGACAATGCAAAATATCTAGGTCTATTTCTGAATTGGAAACTTAATACTAAAAAAATAGTAAAAAAGATCTCGATGGCTTTCTGTCTACCTGTATAACCTCATTTTAGGTAGAAATTGGGGACCAAACTCAAAAATCATTCTTTGGATGCACAGAGCTATCGTTAGACCCATACTCACATATGGGAACCTAGCCTGGAGGCAATCCGCCAGCAAGCAACCAATCTCAACTCCATCACAAAAATACAAAGGCTCACGACAACAGGCTGGTTAAAAGCACCTACCAGGGATCTACACGCGTAGGAAGAACCAAACTCCAGACGAAAGTCCCTGGAACAAACCTTAATGGCCATAATAATGGTACTACATAGACCTGAGTGTGATGAAGAACAGATATCTTTTTCATCAACCTACGAACCCAACCTAAATACATCACAAGGATTTTTTCAGGAGAGACAGCGCTTAGTTGAAAATATGAAAGTCAAAGAAGTGTGGGAAGAAGTTAACATTTAGCGAACCGAGTTAGTAAAACTTACAAGACATACTTTTATATTCACTTAGGGGGTACATTCATATCCCTTTTTCCTGATTCGCCATTTTGTTCAATAGCTGAGGTCCATAGATGGCAAATTCGCATCATCATTTCCTCGTGGTGCCCGCTGGATAGCCATCTGATAGTGAACTAACGATGAGCGTATGCTGATTTTTTTGATTGCACCAAGGGATGTGGTGTGGCCCTCCAGGTTGGGGGTTGTGTCGTCGGGGTAACTTCCCTACCATGTAAAAAAATCGATGGTTTCGAAATAACCGAAACCTCGGATAAGGATGACTCAACTAATGACGACCCCAGCAATCGAAATATGGACAACGACCTTCGGATCTGTACGTCGAATGTTCTGTCCCTTTACAGACCACGTGCAGCCGAACAACTAGCAGAGGCCCTAGACTGCTATAAAGCAGATATTACCGCCATCCAGGAAGTGCGATGGGATGGGCCGGGCAAAAAGAGGATGAAAAACTGTGACATCTACTACGGTGATTGCTACAGAGGCAACAGGCAACGCTTATTCGGATGGGGATTTGTCATACGCGGCAGACTTAGGCAAAAAGTCTTCAGCTTCCGACACGTAAGCGAGCGTATTTTGACTATCCGGATCAAGGCTAAATTCGCTAACATAAGCCTAATATGTGTTCATGCCCCTACGGAGAAAAAGGACCCTGCCACCAAAGAGTGTTCTACGACCTCCTCGACAAAACATATGAGCAAAGTCCTAATTACGACGTTAAAATCGTATTGGGCGATTTAAACGCCAAAGTAGGAAACGAGGACGTCTTTGGTAGGGCAGTCGGTAAGCATAGCCTACACGACACCACGTCTGATAACGGACTAAGGCTAATTGATTTCGCTGCGGAGCGAAATGTCATTATAGCAAGCACATGGTTTCCTTATCTCGATATTCATAAGCAGACATGGCGGTCCAATGATCATGTAACGATCAACCAAATTGATCATATTGCGATCGACGCAAGGCATGCCTCCAGTATTCTCGATGTCCGGACCTTCCGAGCGGCCAATATAGACTCGGATCATTACCTTGTTGTAGCCAAGGTACGAATGCGAATATCCCAAACTGAGCAACAAAGAAGAATCGCAGTGAGAAAATTTAACGTCGAAAACTACAATCGCAAGAGACCGCCAGACTTTTCGTGGAACGCGTATCCCGAAATCTCTCAATCACTTCGGCATCAAGTGCCTAAGACCAGTGGCAACGCTGCCAACATGCCATCAGAAACGCCGCGACTGATGTGCTGGGTCTCGCTCGCCCACCACCGCGAAACCCCTGGTTTGACGAAGAATGCCGGCGAGTACATGAAGTAAAACAAGAGGCATACAAAGCGGCGCTGCAAAGGTAGACGAGAGCTGCCCGTGAGCTCTACGAGCAAAAGAGACGGGAAGAGCATCGGCCTCTACAAAAGAAGAAGAAAGAGCATGAGAAGCGCGCGTTTGAGAATATCGAGAGTTTATACTCCAGGAACAATGTACGGAAGTTTTACCAAAAGGTAAAAAGAACGCCTCAGAGAAGCAATACCCGTACAGAAACCTGTAGAGATGAAAATGGAAACCTCGTAGTAGAATCACAGTCGGTGCTGAGAATATGGAAAAACTACTTCTGTAGACTGTATAACGGCGACGAAGACTAACATCCCGCTGTCAAGCAGAATGACCCATTTAACATAGACGATGATAGTCAAAATTTCCGTCCACCTGACGAAAACGAAGTGAGGATAGCAATATCCAAGCTAAGATCCAACAAGGCTGCTGGACCTAACGGCTTACCGGCCGAACTTTTCAAGGCAGCTGGTGATGAATTTGTAGAGTGCATGCACCAACTCATCTCTAAGATTTGGTCAGACGAGTGTATGCCTGATGAATGGAACCTCAGCATCATTTGCCCGATCCACAAGAAAGGAGACCCCCTCAACTGCGCCAATTATAAAGGCATCAGTCTTCTCAACATCGCATACAAGATCTTTTCTGTGATATTGTGTGAACGGCTGAAACCTTTTATCAACAGCCTGATTGGATCCTATCAGTGCGGCTTCAGGCCAGGAAAGTCCGCCATCGATCAAATCTTCACACTTCGGCAGATCCTGGAGAAAACCAAAGAATTCCAAATCGATACTCACCATCTCTTTATCGATTTCAAGGCCGCCTATGACAGCATCTATAGAGAAGAGCTTTATAAAGCCATGTCTAGTTTTGACATCCCTGCCAAACTTGTCCGTCTGTGCAGGCTGACGATGGAGAACGCTCGCTGCTCCATCAAGGTCGGTAATGACCTCACCGAGACCTTTGATGTCAAAAAAGGTTTTAGACAAGGTGACGCGCTGTCATGTGACTTCTTTAACATTGTACTTGAAGGGATTGTGCAGAACTCACAAGTCAACATCGGAGGCACAATCTATTACAAGTCTGTGCAACTGCTTGCATACGCCGACGATATCGACATTATCGGAAGAACTCAGCGGGCTGTCACCGGTGCGTTTGCAAGCATTGAGGCGGAAGCGGCCAAAATGGGTTAAGCGATAAACGAGGGCAAAACCAAGTATATGATGTCAACAAGAAAGGACAATCAACACCGACGAATTGGACAGAACGTCACAGTTGGCAGCTATAACTGCGAGGTAGTAAGGGACTTTGTCTATCTTGGCTCTGCTATAAACTCTGAGAACAACATCAGCGCAGAAATCAAGCGAAGAATAGCTCTTGCCAATCGCTGTTTTTTGGGGCGTATAAGGCTATTCAACAGTAAAGCCCTATCTCGAACAACTAAAGAGACTCTGTATAAGACCCTGATCATACCAGTCCTGCTTTACGGCGCGGAAACATGGACTTTATTAAAAGAGGATGAAGATATCTTTGGTCGCTTCGAGAGAAAAATTCTTCGTAAGATTTTCGGTCCCGTTTGCGTTGACGGGTTTTGGAGGAGAAGATTCAATCACGAACTATACGAGCTGTACAGCGACATCGACCTAGTCAAAAAACTGCGTATTGGACGTCTGAGATGGCTAGGACATGTAGAGCGAATGGACGCAAACGCTCCGGCCCGCAGTCTTCGAATATAACCCCGAGGGACGACGCACTAGAGGGAATCATCTCCGTAGGTGGCGCGCACAAGTTCAAGGGGACCTCGACCAACTTGGAGTGCGCAACTGGAGGCAATTAGCTAAAGACCGAGCTAAATGGAGAGGCTTGTTAGTTGAGGCCTAGGTTCACCCCGAACTGTAGCGCCACCTAAGTAAGAAAGTAAGCCCAAAAATTGTGGGCGATATGACACTACGACACATCGCCCAAAAATTAAAAAAATGACAAAACGCCCAAGAGGTGGAAAGTGTTTTGGGGTGGTGGGCGCACATCGAAAGCACATTCACTTCAACAAATACTGTGTGTCGTTTTCTCTGTTGGATCGGAACGAAAGAGAAATATACGCACGTGTGGTGGTGTAAATACAAATTGAGTGCAAGTGTATTCCCACTTTTTTTTTGGAAGAAACACTTCATTTAGTGTGAGTAAGAATTGTTTTCGTCAAGTTTTATGAAAATCTGTTACTCACTCACATAATGTTAAAACTTAATAGTTGGTGTTTCCCCTTAGTGAGTGCACATATGTATCTTCTTGCACTGTCCTCAATAGACTCTACGTGGAATGTTATTATTTCTCAAACCACCACCACAATTTCCCAGTTTCTTTTTTTACACTGGCTTTTCTTTTAGGTCAGTTAATATTTTCTATTTATTGCTTGATACAGGGCTTACCGTTTTGTTTTAGGTAACGCCGTTTATTTGATAAAATATGCCTTTGAGGAAAAAATCGAATCTTTCTCGAAGCTCAAATCGTGCTAGGACAATTTGTCAAGTTCGATCACAGCAAGCAAATGAAGAACGTCACAGCAGGTCAGGTACTGAAGATGAACGTTTTGCTACGACTCGCGCGTCACAAACAAACAAGCTCAAACAGTGTTTACAAAGAAGCTTTTGTAAAATTTGTTTACCATAATAAAATACAATTGTCCATTATTTAAAGAATTGTATTTTTTATTACGTTTGATAATATTTTAGAGAATTTTGGTTTTTGAACCTATTGGAACGACATTGATAAAATGCAATTAATCCACAAAATTTATTGTACACAACAATTTTATGGACTTAGACAAATACTTTGATGTTTCTTCACTCCCTCTGATATTACTGATTTGTTCATATGAGGAAGCCTTTAATGGGCGAAGCAAGGCGAGCACGGGTTCAGCTACTTAATGAATATAATATGAGCGCAGGGACATATGGTGGGCGCCGTGGCGTAAGTGGTTAGTGTGTCGGATCACTACGCATGAGGTTCCAAGTTCGAATCCCAGAAAATACCAAAAAGTTTTTTCACGGTCCCACCTCTCGCGAGCGTCTGACAAACATCCGAGAGTATTGTTGTCACGAAAAGGCTTCTCAAATCGCCGTTCGGATTCGGCATTAAACTGTAGGTCCCTTCCATGCGTGTGAAAAATATAACGCACACAACATGAGTGGTTGCGAGAAGCTAGGCCCTGGCACTTTAAAGAGCTGTTGCGCCAAATATTTGTATTTGCAGGGACATATGTATGCATGTTAAAATTTTTTTTGTCGAAGATGGTGCATACATAAGTCCACAATGCATTAACAGTGCAATGTATATGGGGAGAATGCTGCCCCCCTGTACCCTCCCTGCTTGGGGTCACTGTTGGATTTGAGGTGGGTGCGAGGATGGGTGCATGCAAAGTTTCTTTATATCCATGTTTCGCGACACAACCTCACACCCGCCAGAAATCCAACAGTGACCCCAAGCAGGGGAGTTGCAAGGGGGCACCATGTTCCCCCATACACATTGCACTGTTTATGCATTGTCGACTTATGTATTTTTTTTTTTTTTTCGTGGGTAGGTGAAAATCTTCATGAGACACTATGAGACCGTGTACTCATAGTAGTGTCAGATTTCTACTGACTAAAAACACCCTTCCCTTCGTTTTGTTTACTACGACTAAGTTAGACCTTATCAAGTAGTTTAAGCTTCAGATTTATATTCGCGTGAGGCAAGTAGATTTTCAATAAAAGCACCTGCTGACACCGTCATGACATGCGGCTTTTTGTCTTATTGCGCTAATTCGAACGGTTTCGTTCTTTGAAGTCGGCGCGTAAGATTTGTCACATCCAAAGTTTGGAGTATGGCACACTTGCAATGGCCATGAAGACGAATTCGAAGCTTGCGAGCGAAGTTTTTTATTTCGTCCTCCACGGTAGCTATCCCTAAGTCTCTGTGGATATCATTGTTTCTGATATACCAGGGAGCGTTCACGATTATTCTTATAATTTTATTTTGGAATGATTGTATGAGATTCCTATTGCTTGGTTTGGTACAACCCCAGAGTTGTATACCGTACGTCCACACGGGTTTAAGCACTTGCTTATACGATTGAACTTTCCGTTGCCAGAATAGCCGTATCGTCCGCGAACGTAGCTACAATAGTGCCTTCAGTTTGAGGTATGTCCCGAGTGTACAGCAAGAATAAGATAGGCCCAAGGACACTTCCTTGGGGAACTCCGGCGGCGATTTCTTTAAAATCAGAATATTCAGTTCCGTGCTTAACACGAAAAAGTCGGTTTTTAAGGTACGATTCTAAGATCTTATGAATTTGCTCCGGAAGGATTCGTCTTAGCTTATAATTCAATCCATCGTGCCAAACCCTGTCGAAGGCTTGAGATACGTCAAGAAAAGCGCTAGAACAAATCTTTTTCTCCTCAAGGGCTTTTTCAATTTCGTCGGTTATTCTATAAACCTGGTCAATTGTGGAATGCTTGATTCTGAACCCGAATTGGTGGTCAGGTATTAGGCGTCTCTCTTCAATGACCGGAAGAATCCGTTTCAGAAGGAGTTTTTCAAATACCTTCGATATTATTGGTAGTAGCGATATCGGTCTGTACGATTTTTTGTCATTTGGAGATTTCCCCGGTTTCGGAACCATTATGACTTCTGCGACTTTCCATTGATTTGGAACGTATAATAATCTAATGTAAGCATTTATTAAATAAAGCAATTTTAATAGTGCGTTTTTTGGTAATTCCTTGAGGATTTGTCCGGTTATTAAATCATAGCCAGGAGCTTTATTATTTTTCAAATTTTGTATTGCCTGGCAAAGTTCTATAAGTGACACACTTATGTATGCCCCATCTAATTTGGCCGTTGTTTTCCTTGAAAGGTTTCCATTATTTTTTAGGTGGGATATAAGACCCAACATTTTATGTTGGGACTTACGTCCCGATGCGGTGGGACTTATGCCCCGGGAACTAATGTCCCTGCGCCAAAAATTGCGAAAAAAAATTGTTTCAACCTTTTTCAATTTGGTCTATAGTCGTCTTTTTTTGACCTTCCTATGTGTTGGTATTTTCAAATTGCGATAAAACGCCCATTTCTGCTTTGGGTAATTTGACATTTCATTTCTTGGTCGATCTGTCATAGTGTTAAATCGCACAAACATGTTGGGCGATGACATTTTCCAGATTTGGGCGATATGACACAGATCCGCCTTAAAATAACCGAAGTTTTAGTTTTTTGCATTTTGACCGATTTAACACTCACCCATGCCAAATAGATAATTAAAACTTTCTGTCTCTAGGAGCACTATGGATACTTTACCTGCATGAAGAAAACTGTTCATTACTCTCCACCATATTCATTCCAAAATTAGAAAAAAGGAAGCAAAATGTACTTATAATAATAAAAAACTATATTAACAGAAATTTATTCAAAACACCATTAAAGACAAAACAACATGAGAAACAACAACAAATCACTTGCTCAAGCATTCATCAAGATGTTCATTGATCAGATCGACGTCGACTTCTTGGCAGCATGCGGGACAGGATCTGGTTGTCGTATACAAACCCGCCGAACGCCTCTGCCGGTCGCTGAGATTCAAATCGTCATCACTTGGACTGGTGGTCGTTCCATCAAACACTGCTGGAATAGCATCGATATCCTCCTCAGTGTAGCCGGCGCTGATGAGAATCTCTCTGGCACGTGATGATGCGTTTACACGTTTTCTAGGTGAGGTATTCTTTGGTTTCGCCATTTTCGCTTTCGGCTTACCATACTTAGGCAGTTCAATCTTCTGGGATATTCCCACACAACCGTCCAGGTGCTCAGAGAAGTTATCACGCTTCATCTTCTCTTGACAAATGGGACAAGTTATAATATCGTTGCGAGGATCATTCGAGTAACGCGAGCAGGATGGAACAACTGCATTTTCCCTCTTGAAGTCCTTCAGAAGGGTGTCTTCGCCGAAGAGATCGTCTACTAGTGAGGTGTCTGCTAGCTCGATGGAGGTGCTAAGGACATCATCATTGTACTCGTCGTCGATAAGATCGATATCATCCTCAACGCCATTTGAAAGATCGTTGGATTCATCCAGAATTTCCTTTTTGATTTGTTTATGACGCGCATCAGCGTCGACAAACACCATTGCCTTGCGAGGGGTGCTCGTCATTCGAGAGGATCCGCCTGAGTCACTCTCGTCTTCGGACGACGATATCGCTATGACATTGTTCTCCACTTCATGCACCATGACGTCCTCATCAATTACCACCCAATCGGGTTTCTTTGTTACTTCATCGGCAACAAAGGTAACATCGTTGTCCTCAGCTACCGCTGACAGTCTGCGACGCTTTGCATTGCCAGCAATGCCATCTTCAGATCTGCTCTCTTTCGGTTGTTTCTCAGTGTTGTCGGCAGTGTTTCCAAATCTCTTAAGCCACACGTTGCGAAGGTGATTTCTATCGACATCCTTTTCGGCAGTTGAAGTGCCCGTGGCATTGGACAGCGAATAACCTGTGCCGGTCATTGAAAAGTCACGAGTTGGGTTGGTGTTGCGAGGTGACGCACCTTCTCCTGGAAATGGAATAAGTATTAAATTCATAAATATATCTGAGTTGCCGTACCTAAGTCCTTTAATCCAACAACATTAGCTAGGTTTCCTGTACTACGCCTAGTTTCGGGTAATTTAGGTCGAGTTACCTCTGTAGGAGGTGCTGTGGTAGTTCTGGGATTCAGGAGTAACGTGCCTCCGCCATTGGTTTTAACAGAACCTAAACGAGTTGTCACAGAGTCGAACGTTTACTTTAGTTATGCATGTTAATGTATGTAGTTGTTAAAGATGTAATTATAGGACCAAAAGAAATAAAAATTTTTCCAACCACAGGTTCTATTAAGAATTTCCTTAGTTCCTTCATGTCAGAGAGCGCTTCTAGAGAGGTAAGAGAACGCTTGTAGAGAAGTAAGAGAACGCTTCTAGAGACGTAAGACACACACCGTTCCAATGACTTCTATAAGTCTCTATAGGTTTATAGATCTATGATCTCCAGAATGAACTACACTTAGAACCAACTGGAGCTTGTAATAAAGTGCTGGAGGCTGCTGTTGTTAGATATTTCGACTAAATTGTCGAAGAAGTAGGCTCCTGGATATAATCTTCTACGAGCGGAGAGAACTTGGCACGTACAAAGAACGTACAAATGGTTCCTCCTCTTCCTCGTTCATGCAGCTTTTACAAAAGTCATTTGCGAGGAGGCGTACCCTGATGGCATGCCTACCAATGATACAGTGCCCCATAATGACACCTAATGAGCAACCTTTTCTGTCTAATAAGGCAGTTGGAGGGTTTCTGATCTGTCTAGTAGAGGCACGTAGTGCCGTCTGCTCATCATCAGTTGATTACGTTGATAGCATTAAGCTGCAGCAATTTCAGTGAACCATTTGGTATATATTATTATACCAAATATACATCGGTTCAATAAAAAACGGATTCCCCAGTCTTACAAATGAGTACTATTCCACAATGAGCCTAAAGACTGAGCAAAACCATATGCCTCTAAGAGGAGAACTATGTATGTAACCCTAACGACCCTGAACTATATCTGCAGATTATCTGCGTCTGTCAGACAGCTCTTGCTCAATCCTTCAACCACATCAAGCCACTGGATTTGATCACAAAGCTGAATTCTGATTCTAATCTGGGTCCCAGGTCTCATTGAAATTACGGAAAATGATATCTCCAGACATGACAAACTCAGATGAAGACTTCTAAGGATGTGAGTCTGCTTCGCTTGAATATTGGGTTTCTCAGGCACAAAATTGTGTGACAAAGTTTTAACCAACGTTCGTCAGACGTTCACGAGAGATGGGGTGCAGCCATGACAAACCTTTGGTTTATTTTATTCGACAGCTTAAGCGTGCACATGCTCTTCTATCTCAACAATTACGACTTAGGACACATAATCATGGTGCTTCCTAAATATTGATTCAAGCGGAGTTACTCATTCCGCTAAGTGATGATCAAGAAAACTTAGAACTCCTTTCATTGGAATGATGTTTAACATGATAAGCAAATGTCTACCGAATGGACAGTGGATACTGTTCTCAGTCAGCGTAGGTACAACCAATTGGAGGAAATATTTTTGAAAATTTTCTTCGTGTTCTCTGATAGTGAAGCTATTCTTAACACGTTGGTTTCAGTCGTAATTGAATAGAAGCTTTTTTTTGAAACTATTTTCAGGGCTGGCTAGGTAAAACATGTACGTCAACTCAGTGCCTTAACTAGACTCTATAGCATTTTCGTAGAATAAGCATGGGTCTTTTCAAAAATCACACCAAGGAGCAGACGGTGCTGACGTTAAATTGTAATGCATATGGTTTCCTTTTCTAGTGGAACCTAACCATGGTACGACTTTGCGGAAAACGTGAAACACGAGTTCTTCCACTGTCCGCGTTTCTAAACCAAAAGAGAATCATTGAGAGCAGAATTGGGGAAACATTAAAACTTAGTGCCCCCTATGCTGAAATCAGAGTAATAAGTAACTGTGCAGAAAAAAGTGTACGCAGCGTTAAGTCCATGAACTGAGAAAGACGAGAGAGTCAAGAGAGGCAAAGGAGCGACATGGTGACCAGACATTCAAAACTTTCTTCAACACAAGGCCTACATGGCTGTACCCTGTGAAATAACGAAGAATTGCGAAAAGTGGTTTTAGTGGATAAGAGTGAGTGCTTTTCTACACTTTCTCACAGAGAACCCTCCATTTATACACGAAGGAATGTGGAACGTAAGCAGTGCATCCTCGATTGGTGTGATATGCATTAAAAAGTCTAGTAACATGAGCGATTTACTTCAGAGCTTAGTTTGTCAACACAATAGGCACCTTCGACGTTACCGTGCAATGACGGATGGAAAAGCTGCTGGCAAAAAACAATTATAATAAACCGAAGCAGTGTGCCATGTGTTTGATTCCATTTAAATGTTTTTCAATAGGAACTTGCCCTATATGCTGAAAAATCAAATAAATTGCGAGGAGTTGCCAACCACCACTTTCAAGGCATCATTCTTCCAAATCGACCACCTTTAGCAGAGCAGTAGTCGACAGCTGAACTACTACGAGCAGATACAAGTACCACCTTCCCTTCGCAATCGCTTTTCGAGGCACCCTTTGGTACAAACAAGCAAATTCTTCAGAAGGCGTCTACCACTTGCGTTGCTCAATAATTCAAGGAACTCTCTCGCATTTCCAGAACCAAAAGTAGAAGTCAAAATGGGTTTCGAAAATTGTTAGAAAAGATAGCGGAAACTTACCACCAGAGCGACCACCAGCTCCCGATGAAGGAAAGAACTTCCTTAGGTCGGCTCCATTGGGTTTCGCTCGCACGTTGTTAGCATCTATTGCCTTCGACCTGGCTTTGGTCTTCCTGGCAGGCTTCTCGGGCTCCTTAATCTTCATGAACGTTCCGCCACAAGAATTATGATGCTGACTCCACCAAATATCGTTCGGTCCAGGAGCACGATTAGACGTGCGCTTCACATATCCATAGAACGGTGAACGATGCTGGCAAATGCCATTGCATCGCCACCAGTGCGTCTTATAGGCATTCACCTCGTCATGGAATGTATGGTACACCTAGAGGCGATTCTCTGTAAGAGGTGAACACAACAGCACCTTCACACTCACCGTGATGTTCGTTCCAGCGACCTTGTTGATTCCCGACATGATTTTCTTGAAATTCGGGCCGTGGCCACCGTTTCCCTCGCGGATGCCCTGCACAAAGCAGTAGGCGTGGATCATTTCGTGCTAAACATACAATCGATATACAAGGAGACAATCCAACTTAGTAGCTACACTCACCAGCATTGTCTCCACCAGGTCCTTCCTCGATCGCAACTTGAGCAGCGGCTCGCTCAAGCGGATGGTGATGGCCATGCCCAAGCCGTTCCTACGCGAATAGCAGATTCCAGCACAGCTGTACATACGCTTGCTCCACTCCAATGTGACACACCTTAGCCGCCGTTGGAAGAACTTATCGTCGAACGCATGAAACAGAGCCTGTGCGTCTGGGGTCGGATCCAGCACCTCCCACTGCGGGTGGACTAGGTTGTTGGTGCGATTCAAGTAGTCCTCGTCGAGGTTGGAGCGGTATTTGCTGTTGGTGCTCTGTTTCACCCTTTTTGGCGGGGTTGCGTCAGGGATTTCTTCGATATCCTGCGGGGAATACGGAGAAACCATATGTAAACAAATGGGAAAAGGAAATCTGTGTATGGAAGTCGCTTACATTGTCGGATAGTGCTTCGTTCCACTTTTTTTGTATTTCTAGCGCCAACTGGTAGTCGCGATCGTGAGACATTTTCTCGTTTCTTTATTTTTCATTTAAGATGTATAAACACAAATAATTTTGGTGCGCCGTGAGTTTTTCAAACAAAAGTTGTTTTAGTTCGTGATAGGTTTGTTCGTTTCATTTTCAGCGCGCATGATTTGACAGTTGTCAGCTGCACGACATCCTAAGGGGTGAACACAATGTGGCTTGAGAAAGTACGAGAGGCGAAACCAAAACGAAGTTAACGAAGGTTTTTTAAATATCGAAATTAAAAACGAAACAGTTGAAATTTATAAAACATATTAAATAAAAAAAGATTCTTAATATCATTTGGTAGAATATTAAACAATTGAACATCTTTGAACAGCATGTTGTTTTGGGTATGTGCTCTTCTATATAAAGGTAGATTACATCTGTTCTTTGCTATACCATATACGCCACGTTGTTGTGTAAATATTTGCGATACATATTCTGCTTCATTTTAAAAATCATAACAAGCACGTTGAGTTTTTGCCGTTGGGTAACACTTAACCATCCTAAAGATTGTAGCATAACTGTTATTGGGGTTTGCCGGTCACACTTTAATAGCATTCTCATACACTCAGAGAAAAATTGCATGGTAGATTTTAATAGCTTTGTATTAAAAACAAAAATTTGATAATTTTTTTAAACGTATTTGAATTTAATAAAAAATGCTTCTTCTTCTTCCTTTTATCAGCGAGGCTATGATCCGAAAACAAGGGATCACAACCCTCCCACTTCACCGCATTTCTACTGATCCGCCTGTGGGGTTCGCCTTATTGCGATGGTGTTTGTTGTTTGACACGTGCATGCTCCTGTTTTAGTATTGTTTGATCTTTCTTTTATGACACCGGTGATCTCCAGTCGTGTCAACCCACGGACTCGCATGCACACTTGTGGGAGGGTTTTTATGGTAGTATATGTGTCGCTAGGCTCACTTGGGTGTTATATTGCCTAGAACTGATTTGTCCCCTTAGTCGCCTTTTACGACAAGCGCTAGTTGTTGGGGGGCGCTGCAGTGATATTCTTAACCCGTCCCTGCACGGGGATAAAAAATGCATTTATTTAAATACGAAAAGATATTAGAAAATCAGATAAATGTGGAAAAACTTTGAATCTAAACGTTGTATGCTTCTTTTCAAAATTAAAGTCTACTCTTGAAGTCATAAAATTGAAAACATTTCACTTTAACAAGACTGCGACTTTCTTTTTAAGTTGAAAATATTCGAACACTTTATTTTCTTTCAATTATGAAGCTTTTTAAATGAAAGTGAAAACGTATTTGATAGAGAGAAATTTTACGTAATTAGTTAGTTAGTTAGTTATCTTGATTTGTCTTAATACAGCCATTCAGGACATTATTTACATTGATACATTCGTTTTTTTAAATATATATATATATGGACTAATAGTACTTTTTCTTTATAATAAGTTTGGAAAGAGTATAAGAAAGGAAAACAAATTTACAATTGAAAATTAGCAAACAAAAATCAAAAATTAGCTCTAGTGAAATCAATAATTTTTCTTTTGAAAATATAATAATTCGATTATGCTTTCAAATACGCAGGTAGCCTGTTGAAAGCTTGAAATCCCATGTACGAAATTGATCGCTGGCCTCTGGTTGTTCTTGCTCTTCGTATTCTTAAATCACCTGTACTTCTCAAGCTGTACGACGAGCCATCGGATATTTCCACGTTTTCGAGAAGGTAGTTTGGGCACGTTTCGTTCTTTATTTTATGGACAAATAGCATTGCACACATGTAAAGTCTCTTTTTTATACTTAACCAATTTGTTGAGCATAAGTGTTATGGGGCTGTATCTGTCACTTTTCAATATTATGCGCATTGGTTTATTTTACAGGACCTGTAATTTGCTTATTTGATATTGGGGACATGTATACAAGACATTCGCACAGTACTCAAAATGTGGTTTGATAATAACATTATACCCTTTTATTGCACAGTTCACTGACAAATTTTGTCTTATTTTCTTATTTTTATTTGATTTAATATTTTAATATGTGTCATCTCTTATGGGCGTATTTAAATCAAAGTGAACATATTTTAATCTCAATGTGTTTAGCAATTCAGGAACGTATGGAATAACCTTTAGTTAAAATGAACGATCTTTATTTGATGACTTTCCACTTCCATTCAAAGTTGAAGCTCCTTAATCAAAATGGAAACGTATTTACTTTAAAGCGGAACATGTTCCATTTTACCAGGTGAATTGTTTTCGCATGCATTTAACTGTAAAAGGCAGACGGGTCTGCTCTATGTCGGAAAAGTTTAAAGTTGACGTGAATACGTACTACGGAGTAAACATTAACAACGACATTTCCAAAAAAAAGTTTGCATTATCCAAAGCTTCTTTAAAAAATGTATGTAAATGAAATGGCGTAGAACACCAGTAAAATTTAATTTTTGCTAGATTCCGAAGATAATATACTGGCTACGTTGCACAATTCAGGGAGATTCAGGGATGAAACCTAAAGTAATTAACGGAAGATGACTATAGGTGATGCTCAGGAGAGTTTTGTGTTGAGATTAGCATTCATCAATAATTACTCGGAAAAAATCGATGGACTTATCAATAAATACTACAATGTAAGTCTGACAAATCAGCCCTTCATTATATCAGTTGGTCCGACCAAAAGTGATTTAAATTTCTATTTCAAAATCGAAGATTTATCAAGCAAAGCATATTTTCCCATTTATCTTCTACTGAAATCATAACTTTGACGCTAATTATTACTTAGCTTCAATCAATTCGTCCTGATTTGAATTGTTTAAAATAACTGACTTAATTTATGAAAACGAAAATTTATTCGTTGTTTGTTCTCAAATAGAAATTATAATGTTTGATGAACAACCGCTTATGAAGTTGGAGACAAATTTGGTAGCATTCTTATCTATATAATATAATATAAACTTCTTTACCAGACGTCCACTTCACCTATATCAAGTTAATAATGGAAAAAAACCTTTGTAAGGAATAAATATATGTAAAATTTACATGCACATTTTAAGCCGTAATAAATATTTATTAAAAAAAATGGTCTTGTATTTATTTATCACATATTTATATTTCTATATATATGCTGTATACATACATACGTATTTTCACCCTTGTTTCATTTACCATCGCATTTAAGTCAACAACGAACGATTTTAAAATGGAAGATTCATCTTATTTAGTTTTAATATGGAAACATCACCATCCAAAGAGTGTCACATTAAAAACGAAGTAAATGATATTAAAATATATTTGGCCACACATTTAATTTCAGTAACTGCCATATTTACATTGATCTTACTTTATATTGATTCAATGCTGGTTTTCATTTAATGTAAGTACATACCGCACTAAATTTAAAGTTATACATATTAAAAGTGTACCTGCAACACATTTAAATCTATTATTTTAAATACTTTGATTTAAAGTTAAGTCGTATTTAATTTCAACTGATTTTAACTACGATTATTTTTTAAAGTTGTACTGCTTTGATTTAAACATTTTCGCGTTTGGTGCCAAATCATTCCGATTTTACTTTAATTTAAAGTTGTTTTATTTGATTTTACGCTGTTTTTCCTCTCAGTGTAGCTGAGAATCTGGAGATTGCTTTGATTTGGAAGGGAACACATGTATATTATGAGGGAACGATAATTAAAATGTGGTATGATAATTGTATTATAGATAGATTGGGCACAGCTTATTGCCACATTGTTTTTAATTCTTCGGAGAAAGCCTGTCTTTTTCGAGGCGTTGTGGCCAAATAGTAAATAATATATCTTTCAAATTGTAATATTTCAGTAAAAGAGCATTAAACCCATTCATTTTGAATAATATTTATATATATTTTTTTATTTTCTTAAGAAAAAGTTAACAAAAACAAAAAAAGTAATTGAATTCATTCCACAAAAGTTTGCGTACAGCTACAGATTTTCCATCCCAGAATTCCGTTTAAGTAACGGGACATTTCTTTTTGCAGGATATGAGTAAGTTGCGTGGTTGTCTGCTTGTAGTGCTTGTAGGGAGAATAGTTTTCTTTGAGATTCGGTTAAAATTAATTCAGAAAATGGGAAAAACAAAGAATTAAGTGTGTCTGAAAGGCAGTTGATTTTGAATTTATACATACAGCAGCAAAAGTCGTACTCTCAAATATCTGAAATAACTTCAAGACCCCAGTCAACGATCAAGAGAACAATAAGTCGCTTTAGGGATGAAGGTGAAATTGAGTCAAAGCCAAGATCTGGGAGACCACCGAAGCTAACTCTGAGGGATAAGCGGGCGATCAAGCGGATTGTGGAGCAGGAGCCCTTCATTAGCGCTCAAAAGATAAGTTCGCATCTCGAAATTCACAATAACACCACCGTGCATCCAGAAACAGTACGAAGGGTCATCGTCGATATAGCATTTAAGTCGTGCACACCCAGAAAAAAACCTTTTGTGAATAAAATTAACCGTCAGAAACGTCTCATGTTCTCATGTTCGCAAAGGAAAACGTGAACAAATCTCCAGACTTCTGGCGCAAGGTTATATTTTCGGACGAGTCAAAATATAACATTTTTGGTTCGGATGGCCGCTTGAGAGTCTGGCGACGTCAAAACAATGCACTAAATCCCAAGTATACCGTCAAGACAGTGAAACATGGAGGTGGAGGTTAGATGGTATGGGGCTGTATGTCTGCATCGGGGGTCGGAAAGTTGGAAATAATCGAAGGAATCATGGACCAGTTCAACTACATTGATATCCTCAAAAGAAATTTAAGAGACAGTGCTGAAATACTGGGAGTCTCGGATGATTTTTACTTTCAGCAAGATAATGACCCAAAACATACGGCCCATAATGTGCGTATGTGGCTTTTGTTCAACGTTCCCCACATGCTGCGAACGCCCCCGCAGAGTCCAGACCTCAATCCCATTGAGCACTTGTGGGATGAATTAGAACGGAGGATCCGAACGCGTGAGATTCGAAACAAAATGCAACTTAAGGAAGCCTTACTAGCAGAATGGAGAAATATTACTAGTTCGTGTACAGAAAAACTAGTTTCTTCTATGCAAAACCGTTTGAAGGAGGTAATTAAGAAGAGGGGATATCCGACAAGTGTATGCCTGATGAATGGAATCTCAGCATCGTTTGCCCGATCCACAAGAAAGGAGACCCCCTCAACTGCGCCAATTATAGAGGCATCAGTCTCCTCAACATCGCATACAAGATCTTTTCTGCGATATTGTGTGAACGCCTGAAACCTTTTATCAACAGCCTGATTGGACCCTATCAGTGCGGTTTCAGGCCAGGAAAGTCCACCATCGATCAAATCTTCACACTTCGGCAGATCCTGGAGAAAACCCAAGAATTCCAAATCGATACTCACCACCTCTTTATCGATTTCAAGGCCGCCTATGACAGTATCTATAGAGAAGAGCTTTATAGAGCCATGTCTAGTTTTGACATCCCTGCCAAATTTGTCCGTCTGTGCAGGCTGACGATGGAGAACGCTCGCTGCTCCATCAAGGTCGGTAATGACCTCACCGAGACCTTTGATGTCAAAAAAGGCTTTAGACAAGGTGACACGCTGTCATGCGACTTCTTCAATATTGTACTTGAACGGATTGTGCGGAAGTCACAAGCCAACACCGGAGGCACAATCTATTACAAGTCTGTACAACTGCTTGCATACGCCGACGATATAGACATTATCGGAAGATCTCAGCGGGCTGTCACCGGTGCTTTTGCAAGCATTGAGGCGGAAGCGGCCAAAATGGGTTTGGCGATAAACGAAGGCAAAACCAAGTATCTGCTGTCAACTAGAAGGGAAAACCAACACCGACGAATTGGACAAAACGTCACTGTGGGCAGCTATAACTTCGAGGTAGTAAGGGACTTTGTCTACCTTGGCTCTGCTATAAATTCTACTAACAAAATCAGTGCAGAAATTAATCGAAGAATAACTCTTGCCAATCGCTGTTTTTTTGGGCTTATAAGGCAATTTAACAGTAAAGCCCTATCTCGAACAACTAAGGAGACTCTATATAAGACCTTGATCATTCCAGCCCTGCTTTACGGCGCTGAAACATGGACTTTATTAAAAGAGGATGAAGATATCCTTGGTCGCTTCGAGAGAAAAATTCTTCGTAAGATTTTGGGTCCCGTTTGCGTTGACGGGTTTTGGAGGAGAAGATTCAATCACGAACTATACGAGCTGTACAGCGACATCGACCTAGTCAAAAAACTGCGTATTAGACGTCTGAGATGGCTAGGACATGTAGAGCGAATGGACACCAACGCTCCGGCCCGCAGAGTCTTCGAATCTAACCCCGAGGGACGACGCAGTAGAGGGAATCATCACCGTAGGTGGCGCGCACAAGTTCAAGGGGACCTCGACCAACTTGGAGTGCGCAGCTGGAGGCAACTAGCTAAAGACCGAGCTAAATGGAGAGGCTTGTTGGTTGAGGCCCAGGTTCACCCCGAACTGTAGCGCCACCTAAGTAAGTAAGGATATCCGACAAAATATTAACCATAAAAGTAAAAAGAAATAATTACTTTTTATTCAATTAAATTAATGTTTTCCATTTTATTTCAGTGCTGTACGCAAACTTTTGTGGAATGTATTCAATAACTTTTTTTTTTATTTTTGTTAATTTTTTCTTAAGATAAAATTAATAAATAAAATAAAATTTTTTCTAAAAAAATGAAAATAAAGAAAAATATGAAAATATTGTTCAAAATGAATGGGTTTAATGCTCTTTTACTGAAATATTACAATTTGAAAGATATATTATTTACTATTTGGCCACAACGCCTCTGTTTTCCAAAGTTTCCTCGCTTTTTTTTTTTTTTTTGGATTGCGCCAGGGATGTGTAATCTTCATAGATACTAATAGCCCGAGTGCTACTAGCATGCACGATTCGCAAACCTGAGTAATCGATTTCAGGAATACGCCTACGTACTAAACACACACCCTACACACTTCAACCACTCTCCCCGCGGGACTGCCGTTAGGTATTACTTCGCGGGGCTGGTTAGCAATTTATGCTATGCTTCTTGTGTCAGCTTCTTCCGCTGCTTCAGCTGCTCTTCTTAGTTCTTCTATTCTCCGCAGCTCTTTTTGTAGAGTTGTTACGAAGGAACATATTGCCATCCAATTCTCTTCCGACTGTAACATATGGTCGAGGAGTAGTGACGGACTTGGCAGAGTAATTCTCCATGCCGTGAAACGTGTGCAGTAAAACACTGCGTGCTCCGTATCTTCATCTTCACCTGGGCATTCCGGGCAGGATGGTGAGTTGTCATGTCCAAAACGGTGTAGATATTTGCGGTAGCCACCGTGGCCAGACAGGAACTGCGTTAGATGATAGTTGCAGTCTCCATGCTTTCGACTTATCCAGTCTTGGATTGTCGGTATAAGTTTATATGTCCATCTGCCTTTTGTTGTATTAGCCCAACGAGCTTGCCACATAGCTGCTGACGCTGCCCTTTCTTCGATTTTTATCACCTTGATACCAGTGGCGTCGTGATGACTCAATGCTCTTCTGTTATATATCCTCAGCATTTCATCTGCGAGAATATCGATGGGGATCATTCCAGCTATGACAAATGCAGCTTCGTCAGAGATGGTTCGAAAGCCGCTGATTGTCCGTAGCGCACAGAGTCTGTATGATGACGATAGTCTCCTTTTGGTCTCCTTCGTCCTCAGTGCCTCCGCCCAGACTGGGGCGGCATACAACAGAACTGAGGTGATAACTCTAGAGAGTAGAATCCTTCTAGCGTATCCAGGTCCACCGATGTTAGGCATGATACGCGAGAGAGCTCCCTGCATATGCGATGCTTTTTTGGCAACAAAATCAACATGCGTTTTAAACCGTAGCTTGTTGTCCAGCATTACTCCAAGGTATTTAACCGCCTCCTTCGACCTGATGGTTTGGTTACCAACCTGAAAGTTGGCAAATTCGACGGTTTTCCGGCTGGTTATAAGAACAGCTTCTGTCTTATGGTCAGCTAGTTCTAGTCCGGCGGATATTAGCCAATCTTTTATCCGGGCAATTGCTTCATTTGTAGCTGATTCTACTGCATGGATCTGTTTAGCTACTGTCACGACTGCAATGTCGTCGGCGAATCCAATTATCGTTACTCCGCCAGGTAGAGTTAATCGTAGGACTCCGTCGTACATGATGTTCCACAATAGTGGCCCTAAAACCGATCCCTGTGGAACTCCCGCAGTTACGTCGTAGTATTTTACCCCATCATCGGTGTTGTACCTCAGCTTCCTGTTGTTGAAGTAGTTCGTCACTATCCGTAGCAGGTAATATGGCGTATCCATCCTGGCAAGTGACCTTCTAATAAACGACCAGTCCGCAGAGTTAAATGCGTTTTTAACGTCCAGCGTTACTACTGCACAATACTCCTTTGTGCCATAGAGCCATCTTTCGCCTTCGATGGCACCTTTGGCGATATCAACTACCGCTCTTATGGCATCAACAGTAGATCGTTCTCTTCTGAAACCAAATTGGTGATCTGAGAGGGCTCCTTTCTCTTCTGCTACTGCGAGTAATCTATTATAGATTATCTTCTCGAGGATCTTTCCCATGGTGTCCAATAGGCATATTGGACGATAGGATGATGGTTCCCCTGGAGGCTTCTTTCCTTTTGGCAGTAGGACCAAATGCTGCGTCTTCCATTTTTCGGGAAAGGTTCCTTCTTCAAGGCATTTCTGCATTGTTGATATGAAGAGGTCTGGTCTTTTTTTTACAGCTGCCTTTACTGCCTTATTCGGGATGCCGTCAGGTCCCGGCGCCTTGTTGTCACCTATCTTGCTGCATGCCCTTTGCAGCTCCTCGTGAGTAATTAAAGGAATATCTTCTGGATTGACTTCTCGTATAATATTGCACATAGTAGCAGGCCTTTGAGGGAAGAGGTGCTCTACTATGGATCTCAGCATTATCGGACATGTTATTTGAGGAGTCTTATAGCCCTTCAATTTCGTCATCGCCATTCTGTATGCCGAGCCCCATGGGTTAATGTCGGCTTCTTGACAGAGACGTTTAAAACACGCAGTTTTACTTTCCTTGATGGCTCTATTTAAGTTACGTCTCGCCAGTCTAAGGGCGTCCAGGCATTGTTGGAAATCCGCCCTCCTTCTTTCCTGGTGTTTGTTCTCCTAGGCATTGATGCGTCGCACGCTGTGGTGATGGTGCCTGTGAGGTGGTGCGCGAGGGTCTCCGCTGTTCCGCTTGGAGTTTGATCACCGCTCAACATCTCTTCGAATGCATCCTTATCGAAAGATCGGTCGTTCCATTTTGGGCCAGTAAGTTTTGGGAGCTGGACTGGTTTTTTCCCTTTTATTTCCAGTATTATCACCTGATGGTCGCTGTGTGAATATTCCTCACTGATCCTCCACTTTATGTTTTTCAGGATGGAGTTGCTCGCAAAGGTAATGTCAATGATGGAGCCTACTCCAGCCTTCCGGTAAGTATTTGCCCGGCCCTTATTAGCAATGCCTATTGCTAGGGGAGCGAATGTTTCCAATAAGGCCTGCCCTCTGGTGTTTGTGAGCCTGCTACCCCATTCTGTGGCCCACGCGTTGAAGTCTCCTCCTATAACCACTGGGGCTCTCTGGAGCGCATCCGCGGTTAGATGGTCCAGCATTAGTTGATATTCGCTGGTCGTCAAGCTGGGTCTTGCATAGCAGCTATAGAAATGGATTCCATTTATTTTCGCACGCACGAAGCCTTCTGTTTGGTCGTTAGTTTCTTGGAAGGCATGGGGTCCACATATCCATATTGCCACCTGTTTTGCTTTATCACAGATCCAGTTATTGTTCTGTTCGGGACATTTATAGGGCTCGCTGATCATAACAACGTCGGCTCTTTCGTCCTTGGCCGTTTGTGCCAGGATGTCCTGGGCTATTCTACAGTGATTAAGATTTATTTGTAGTATCTTCATGGTATTTTACTTGTAATAGCTCTCCTGAAGACCGGACATCTTCTGCTACCAGCTATATGATGCGCGTCGTCTGGGTGTTTTTTTTTTGCAGAACATGCAGGATGGTTGCTTATCGCAATTTTTCGCTATGTGGCCCCCTTCACCACATCTCCTACATAGCTTCGAGCGATCTTCTTCGCTTCTGCATTGTGTGGCTAGATGACCATACTCCAGGCACTTGAAGCACGTTTTCAGCAGTGTCTTTTCACGAATTCGGCAGACTACCCACCCAATCTTAATTTTCCCGGCTTCTAACAGTTTTCTTACGTCTTCTACTGGAAGACTGATGGTTGCTGTCTGAGTCCCTCCGAATGCCTTTCGCAGGGATAAGATGTCTGCCGGTAAGACGTTCACTCCAAACTGGGTTCTAATTGCATCGATTATGTCAACCATTGTAGTGACCTCATCGATGTATTTGACCTCGAGAGTAGTGCGGTGCGTAAGTGTTCTTACACTCGCTTGCTCCGCTAAGGCTTCGCTGATCACGCCTTTAAAATCGGTGGTCTTTCCTCCTGTCTCCTTGAGTTGTATTAGGAGGTCTCCCTTCTGTGTCCTCCTAATTTTAGAAACCGCTTTTCCAACTGCTTCCAGTTTGGGATCTGCCTTTACTTTGCGTAGTATATCCGCGTAAGAAAGGGCTCCCGTAGCTTTGATGACAATGGCGTCAGGTTTCGTTCTTATGACCCCTTGCTGCTTCTTTTTGGCGTCCTTCTTCCTGCTGGCATTTAACCATTCGCCTTCTCCTGTCGCTTGCTTTTTGTTTGTGGTTGCACTTGTTCGCTGGGCTCTTGCTGGGGTCTCAGCGCCAGTTGCCACATCTTTCTCCTTGGTGTTTGCCAGAGGTGGATGTTTCATCTTCCGCTTTTTTTCCGGGCGTTTACTCACTGTAGCATCATTTGAAGGATGTTTCTCCTTCTGCTTTATCTCCGGGGGTTGACTCTCAGCAGCACCATTTGATGGAACCTGCTTCCGCTTTGGCTCCGGAGGTTCGGTGTCTGCAACGTGCCTTCTCTTGGGTTCTGTTGTTGGCTTTAGCCAGGGTGAAGTTTGCGAGGAGTTGTTCCGACGAATAACCTCCTTCGCTTTCTCATCGTGCAGCTGAATCGCCGAAAGCTCATAGAGAGCCCTGATGCTTTCAATGGCATCTCGCATCGCTTGGTGAATCGAACGCCTTTTGCCGTCTTCCAGCATTTCTACCAGCCCTCTAATCTGTTCCCCTAGCTTGAGAAAATCAGATTTCTGGTCGGTTGGTTCGACCGTCACCCTTCCTACTGCATGTGGCTCACGTCGTTCCGTGCATCTTTGTGGTGCTGCTGCTTGGCCAACTGGTGACCTCAGCATCCTTGAGCCCCCCTTGAAGGGGTTCTCCTCGTTCTCCTCAATTTTTCCTCCTGTGTTTTTATTTGTTTTGTTTGTAATCATTTCGGTTGGGTCCCCACTCAAAGCCGCTATCAATGCTCGGATGTGTAGTCACCCAAGGATCTCATGGTTATCTATGCAAGCAGTGAGGCCATGCGAGGGTTGGCATAAGCCCTTATGGGGTCTTATGTCAGAGCCAGATCGGTGCTAAACAGGAATATTACATCTGTACCTACACCACCAACTTAATGGTGACGAAACATTGAACGTACTTTGAGTCCTGCCAAGGTTTTAACGGGACGGGGGCGCTTGTAGCATTAGCCTGAAAGCCATTTCGACCAGATTTCACTCCAGCTTACTCAGGTAACAGAATACCACAAACGTCAGCCCTCATAGCTGTCATTCCAATTCGTTTTCCAGTATGCCATAATTAAGACCTTACTGGGCTCGGTCTTAATGTTTTAGGGTACTGATGACGAAGTCATCATATTTTAGATATTTAATTATAGTATTTAAATATAATATATATAGTATATATATAAATGCAGCCATCTTTCCGAGGTAAGAAGCTGCGCCTTTCGCGTTGTGGCGGGTACGTCCGGATCTCGCCAATTTTCTCCTTACTGTATCCCTCGTAGCCACCTTGTGAGGGGTGGGGAGCACCTATATGGAAGACGGTGCCTATTCGTCTTGTCGCAGAAAGTTCATAGGGGTTCCTTTGACCTTTTCAGCCAAGCCCTCCTTCTCTGCCGCTCTTGGTCGGGGACTGCTTATTTGGGTATTCGCAGTTAACCTGCATTCTACAGGCCGTTCACTATCCGCCACCTGTGACCCCCACAGTTGCCTGAGCTTAGCCCCACCAGCCCGTCCGACTTGGTGGCTGTGAAAGTTTCCTCGCTGTACGCAGACTTTTGTGGATAACTGTACATTTAGCTTTTCGACATTAATCTTGAGTTTATTTTTAAACAGCCAATTATTCATATTGTCAATTTCTTCTTGGATAAAAGTCTTAGTAACACTCATATCTCTTCCACTCAGATGTTTAAGGGTATCATCTGCAAACAGGTCGATTTTAAAATGATATAGGGAATCTCTACAATAATTTATATAAAATAAAAACAGTAATACAGATTGAGCCTTGTGGTATACCAATGAGTATCAGCAGGGGGTCTGAATAAGTGTCTTTTACTCTTACTCTTTGTGTCCTTCCAGACAAGTATAATAGCTTTTAAACCGTTTTAATTCATTATCACGAATACCATATTTATACAGTTTACTTGCTAGTATTTTTCTATCTTTGGTTTCAAATGCTCGTTTGAGGTCCAACCAAACAGTTAATATAAGATTTTCCTTCTCGATTTCTTTCTTCCATTCGTTTATGAACCAGCTAATAGAAGTTTCACAAGAATGTCCGCTAGCGTGTCCCGTCGTTGTATGAAGAAAAAAAAATTCTCGAATTTTTTATCGAAAGGGGTATCAAAAGTTGCGTATTAACGAGAAGATTCTGAATATCTACTTACTTTTTGATTTGGGCATGACTTTTGGAGCTCTACCGAGGCTTAAATATATTAAAAGAAAGTAAAAAACTATATATATATTTTTTTTTAATTTTATTTTATTATTTTAATTTATTGATTTCATTTATTAAATTAAAGTTATTGAAAGGATTTAAAAAAAAAATAAATATTTCTACATTGCAAAAAAGTTTAAAAAAAATATTTACATTGAAAATTGACCCTTGAAATTAAATGAAGGCATTTTGCTTTGTGATTCTATTTTATTTCCTATAAGTCCTTCCCTCGACTTTGCTCCGATAACACACTGGCTTGCTTCGGCCACAGATTTGATGCATCTTTCGACACTTTGCGTGTGACAAGGAAATTCCGGTATTTTCAGTTCTTTTCTTTGCACCAGCAATGAAAGTTCACCATCAGTCAATTCAGCTAGGCAAGGTGGTGGAGTAATTTGACATTCATTCCAAAAAATTATTTCAATGTAGTCCGTAGCGTTAAATTTAATGTTTGGCGGCTTAAATATTCGGTTTGATGTATGGGTTTGCCTCGCTTTTATAATTCGTTTTAGAGCAAGCTCTCTGACATAGACCCTTTCGTCGAAGAGCATTGCCACTAAAATGTTTTCAGGATGTGCGAAAAAAGCGTTTCTCTCAATGACAGGATCAACGATTGATTTTAAGTTGTCTGGCAACCATCTTGAAAAAGAGATGAGTTGAAAAACATGTTGCGGGCCATCTATCAATAACGGTTTGTTTTTTATCGAAAACCACACTGGTGCATACACTTTCATTATATACTCCACAAGAATTTTAAGATTTTTAGATGGGTTACGTGAACTAATGTAAAGTCTAAGTAATCTATTTGCAGTTGTGACCCATCTTGAATGTGCCATTTTCCCAGGCTGTCGATTTGCTATTCCGGGAGAACAGTAACCTGTTTTTATAGCTTGACACATTTCGAAAAGATATTTTTGTTCTGTACTCAATTGGTCCACGATTTTTTGCTCGATATCAGGTACATTTCCGGTCACAGTTATAAATTGAGCAACATCAGTAAGTTCGCAATCGGTTAGTGACTTGCCGATAGGGCCAGAATATTCACGAGGGCCTGAAGTAGATCCATCTAATTTCGTGAAGAGATGTCGTAGTGGCAATTCATTCGCATGAAGTGAGCATATTGCCCACTGTAATGGTCGACCTAATTCCATTTCCATGTAGCGAATTATCCCTCCTTTCCAGTCAGTATTGGTTGCAGTGCTGTCACATCCAATGCAAAGATTTTTTTTCAAATCAAATCCCTTGTTTTTGAAAAAATTAAGCATTGAGTTTCTTATTTCCTTTCCTGTACCAGATTTAGGAGTTATATGGCCTAAGAATATGGATTCTGGTTCTGCAAGAATGGAAATATGCTCTTCAAGAACCTCCTTCCGATAGTATCGTCCGTCTTTCTCTTCGGAAGTAAGAGTTTTATCTTTTCGCCCATTGAAATAAATACTGCGAATTACGACATTATTGCAGTGGTTTGATAGACTTTCTCTTGATTTTGACAAAGCTCGATGTATTTTATTTTTATCAATAACTAGAGTCTTATTAGTGGTTTCAATTATTCCAACATCCTGGAGTACTGCTGAAGCAACTGCTGCCCATATCGATCACAAACTCTTGCTACGGATGGTAGAGTAAGTAAATCCCGCTTACCTGATGATGTTGACGTTGAGGGCTCTGATAAAAAGAGCTGTGGCTGCCATTGTATTTTGTTTTGAGATCACTTTGTATGAAAAGTACATACATATTTGATTACATCTTTTACTGTTGGTAACTTATTTTTGTTTAGTTCACTAAAGGGGCCGAAAAAGGGAGACATTGTTTCTTATCGACGAGGTCCAGAACTCTTTTTGATTTTACGTTGTAAATATTTTTCAGAGAAACAACACAACTTAACACAAGACAAAATTAAACAGTTTTTCTAAGAAAGTTGCAACGACAATAAAAACATACAATATATGGTGCATGCAAATTTATTCGCAGAAACAACTAAGGAACCTTACGGCTTCGTATATTTGAATCTATCGAACATGTTTGAAACAAACTAAATAGAAATATACATATATAGAAAAATTATGTTTGTGCGAACCGAATGAATCCGTAAATGGTCCAAGTCGAGTCGAGTTCTAGTTAGGACAAACAAAACCTCTTTTATGCTTGTGAAGGTAAGGAATTAAAAAAAAAAACTTTTTAACGATTTTTTTAAGAAACTAGAATGCAGAAATTGTTGATAGAATACCTATATTTTTATAAATATCAGCAATCAATAGATATCTTTAAAAAATAGGTGAGGTTAACATCTTCAATGTATAATAACATCATTACATCTTCATAATAATTCTTAAACAAAAATTAAAAATGTTAAAATATAAGAAAAAAATAGTTTTTTTTTAATAATTTCAGCGGGCGGTAGAGGCACAAAAGTACCATTCCATTTCTTTTTAGTTTTTTTTTTCCGTAATATGGTATTCAATACGCAACTTTTGCGGGGTCTTTCGTTAAGATAATCTTACAAAAAAAGAAAATAAAAATAAGGGAAAAATTTTAAGATTTCAGCGGGCGGTAGAGGCCCAAAAGTACCCTCCGATTTTTTTTGGTTTTTTGTCCCGTTATATGCTATTCAATACGCAACTTTTGCGGGGTCTTTCGTTAAGATACTCCAAAAAAAATTTTGACGGGACAGCCTAATGTCCGCGGCTAAAACCTGATTGTCCTAGGTAGGTAGGTAAAGTGGCGGTCCATAAAGAACCCAATTAGCGCTTAGGGTGCGCCGATTTGTTACCACGGACTTGTGTATACCTATTGTAGTGGCTAGTTAAAAAAAAGGGATGTTAAGTTTAAACTCAGCCCGTGGAGTTCAGGAAGAGGATTAGTTCTCCAATCCTCTTGTCCGCTATCTCTTTCAGATCCTCGAAGAAGGGTTTGCCAAAAGTTTGTTGTCTGATCCTCGCCAGGGCCGGACATCTGCAAAGGAAGTGACATAGAGATTCTTACTCATTAATATCCTTGCAGCTCCTACAAAAGGTGTTGTGGGGGATACCAAGCTTGGCCGCATGGTCTCCAACTGGCCAGTGGCCTGTGATAATAGCTACGATTTTGGCAACAACTGGTCTTGGTTTGCCTAGTAACTCTTTTGACCTGGGTTTGTTGAAACTGGGCCAAGTCTTTCTAGATATGACACAGCTTGTGAAGCTGTTCCACCCGCGATTGGCTAGCTGGAGGAAGTGAAGGTGAATATAGCCCTTAACGGCACCAAGTAGAATGTCGACTCTTTCTGCTAGAGAGCCGTTATGGGCCGACCCTCGCCTGGCCAGCTCATCAGCACGCTCATTACCCTCATGGTTGCTGTGCCCTTCGATTGATATTGATATATTCAGCTGGTCAGATTTTAGTGGTAAACAGCATCATTTCAGTCTTCTCCGGATTTACTCCGAGGCCACAGCTCGTAGCCCATGAGTGTACCTTATCCAGAGCCTTCTCCATGAGTTGACTTATCGTGGAGAGGAACTTTCCTGATAGTAGTATAACCACATCATCCACGTAAGCAACCCCTTTAAAACCCTCCATATCAAGTCGCACCAAGATTTTATTAATCGCCATTAACCAGAGCAGGGGGAGATGACTCCACCTTGTGTTCCTCTGTTTACCGCCTTAGTTGTACTACTGTTGCCTAGTGTTGCATGGATTGTACGAGTACTGAGCATAGAAACTATCCATTGGCTAATAAAGCCTTCTACACCTAACTCGGTGAGAGATTCCTGAATAGATTCAGTGAAAATGTTGTTCAATGCTCCTTCTATATCAAGAAATGTGGCGAGAGTACATTCTTTGCAGTGAAGAGTTTTTTCCACTGTACGCACGATCTCATGAAGAGTCGTTTCCGTGGACCGCCCTTTGAGATACGCATGCTGGGATTTCGACAGTGGAGGACTCAGGTTATCGTGGATATGGAAGTCTAGGATACGTTCTTTTCAAAACAAAGGAGCACAGGCTTATGGGTCTAAAATCCTTCGCGGATTCATGTCCTCGCCGGCCCACCTTGGGGATGAAAACCACTTTGACACGTCTCCAGGTTTGGGGAACATGGTTTAGGTCTAAGCAACTCCTATAAAGCGGTAATAGCCAGGGAATTGCTATGTCTTGCAATTTCTGCAGCATAATAGGCATGATGCTGTCAGGGCCAGGTGACTTATAGGGAGAGAAGCTATTTAAAGCCCAGGAGACTTTATCCTCCATAATAATGTTTGTGATGCAATCCCAAGCTGCCAGTGGCGTACAGGTGGAACTAGCTTGTACTACTCTAATCTAACTGCAAGTGGGGGAAGTGAGTACTCATTAGGAGTTTTCAGAGATGCCGCAGAAGAATCCGTCCAGCTTCCATTCGTCTTTTTAAGAAAAGACGGGTTGCTATGCCCTTTGGACAAAATATTACTGAGCCTCGCGGATTCTTTAAGGGACTCGATAGACTGGCCGTAATCTTTCCAGCCCTGTTTCTTGGCCATTCTGAATGGACTCCTTATATATTTTTAGGCAGTTCTTGTAGAGCTCCCAGAAGTTGTGATTGTAGCAGATATTGAAGATCGCTCTGGTCATCTTCCTAAGCTTTGATAGATCTTCATTCCACCATGTTGGGACTTTCTTTTTACCAAAACTGATTGGACACAAAACTTTAAAGGCAACGTTAATTGCTTTCTTAAAGATTTCAACCTTTGAATCCAGTTTCGTGGTCGAGTCGATTTTATACGTTGATGTGCTACCCAGTTTTGACTTAACTATACGATTAAACTTTGTCCAGTTTATGCGTTTTGGGTTTCTATACGGTTTAGGGGTCCCAATCTCGAGACAGACGTTGAAGAGTATCCAGTTATGATCAGAAAAAGATTGTAAATCGCACACTCTCCAGTTTTCAACCCTGATGAGCAGATCTGCTTGCTTAATTCTCCCGCGCTTCTCTTGCCTAACATCCGAAAGACAATTTTTCGTTACTGCTATCCGCCTTTGCAATTCACTTCCGCGTAACCTTAGAGAACTGAATGACATACGACGATTAAAGGGCGAACTACGACTGTTTCTAAGAAATCAAAGCAACTAGACTTCGACTTTCCCCCTTCTTTATTTTCTTCTTCTTTTTCAAGCAAACTCAAGTCACTCCATTCAATTGTTTTAATTTAAAGTGAAACAAATTTGCAATTGTTTCTTTTCACTAATTTACTTTCCTGTTCAATTCTTCTCTTTAATTTTGTTTTTTCCTTTTTTTTTTTTTACTTTCATATGTTTAGTATTTGATGTAATTAAATTTTATTTGTATTATTAAATCATCTATCACAAGCTTATAAGTGTACTCTTACTGTGTTAGAATTACTATTATTAATAAACAGTAATAAACAAATAAACAATGGTTTCGTTGTTAGATACTAGAGTAATGTCAATAACCGCCTCCCACCCATTGAAGTTATCCGTACTCGGAAAAACAAAAGTTGGAGAATTGCCAGTATTGCAAATTGATAGGTTATTGGTAATGATGAAATCGAAACAGACTCACCTCTGTCATTTGTCTCCGCGCTACCCCAAAGCGAATGTCTGGCATTGGCGTCGCAGCCCATCAAGAGGTTGGCCTTACATACAATTTGATTGTCCTACGCATAGAATTTTTTGATCTTCTACAAAACGTGATAACTGTTTACACACTACGGCTTCTAATACTTTGTCATAGGTAGGCAACATGTTTATGAGTCTCCATTCCTCGGGAGTTTTTACCTTTTTTACCTTTTCCACTGGTACGATATCTCCGATCTTCCAGCTCCCTAGATATACCCCACCGCATAGAGATAAATTAATTATTTTCAGCAACGAGGGTAGGATTTCGTCCTTACAGTCCAAAATTATTTTATTGTTTAAACCATAGCAATCGATATTTTTGTTAAAAGATTTCACTGTCTCTGCGAGCTCATTTAGATCGATATCACAAAATATAAGCCTTCTGCAGAGGTGGCGGCAGTATTGTGAAGAGCTTTTGAATGAACAGTTTCCCCGGCTTTACTCTCCAAGAGCCACTCCTAACTGTGAAGAAATACCCGACATTACAGTCGAAGAAGTTAGTGAGGTGGTCAAATACTCCAAAAAACGAAAAGCGGTTGGGCCAGACAAGATACCCTCTGAGTTCTGGAAAAAGATGGGAGACATCGGGTTCAGATGGCTCAGAATTCTCATCTCCAAATTCGTGAGAGGTGATCCAATGCCGAATGAATGGAGGGAAAGTTACCTTCTCCCTGTATACAAAGGGAAGGGTGATACGCGAAACTGTGATAACTACCGTTCGATCAAGCTGATGTCACACACCATGAAGATCGTTGAGCGGGTATTAGGTGGCCGACTGCGAAAAATAATACGGCTATCTGATGATCAGTGCGGGTTTGTCTCGGGTAAATCAACCACAGATGCAATCCAAAGTATAAGGATCATAATGGAAAAACATCGTGATTCCTTAAGGGATTTGCATATTGTATTGGTTGACTTTGAAAAGGCATTCGACAGACAACCACGAGATCTGATATGGGTGGCGCTAAGACATCGAGGGGTTCCAGAAACCTATGTACAGATGATCATGGACATGTACGAAGGAGCAAAGACAAGAGTAAGATGCCCCGCTGGAGTAACCGAAGAGTTCCCAATCAAAGTCGGGGTGCACCAGGGAAGCGTTTTAAGTCCTTTGCTCTTTATTACAGTCCTTGATTATCTGCTTGAAGGTAAAGTGATGGACCCCAAGGTACATCAGTTATTCTTTGCTGACGACGGAGCCATCATAAGTGAGGATCCTACATCCCTGCAACGAGCACTTGATGTGTGGGTGGACGTTTTGGAGGGAAATGGGTATCGCATTAGTTCAAAAAAGACAGAGTACTTGTACTGCCCGTTCTCTGATCCACTCAGGCCTATTCCAGACATTTATTTGAATGGAACAGTGCTTCCCAAGTGCGAAAAGTTCAAATATCTGGGATCTATGATCAATAGCAAAGCAACTTGTGATGACGACATCAATCATCGTGTAAGCGTAGGGTGGATGAAGTGGCGAGAAAATTCCGCTATCTTCTGTGACAGAAAAATGCCCCCTAAGCTGAAAGGAAGGCTCTACACGGCAGTTGTACGTCCAGCGCTCACATACGGTTCACAATGTTGGACGATGTACAAAAAGTATGAGAGTAAATTAACGGCAGCTGAGATGAAGATGCTTCGCATGACAGCAGGAGTGACCAAGCTTGATCGAATAAGAAGTTCAAAGATCCGTAGAAGCTTTCACATCAAGGAAACCATCGTACAAAAATTAGAGCGCGACCGGCTCAGCTGGTATTGCCACATTCAAAGAAGAGATCATTTGATCCCTGTTAAAAAGGCAATATCTATGCACGTTTCAAAGACATCGCGATGTAGGAAAGGCAGGCCTATAAACGCCTGGATCAGACAAAAGCGACGACGTCGGCATTTCATTGGCCTCAGTAACCGAGTGATCCAAAATCGGCAGGCCTGCCGATATTTTCTGAGGTCAAATAGGCGAACCCCACAGGCGGATCAGTAGAAATGCGGTGAAGTGGGAGGGTTGTGATCCCTTGTTTTCAGATCATAGCCTCGCTGATAAAAGGAAGAAGAAGATCACAAAATATAAGCCCTGTTTCACGTGTTGTAATGCAGTCCGAGTATGAAACATATTGTATACTGTTATTTATATCCTTAACACTATTCACTATATCCTAACCACTCCACGCACTTTTTATTTATTGTGATAATTGCTGTTATTGTTGATAATGCACTTATCATGACACACTCATATTTTTCGGCACATAAATTTACATCTTCATTTGAGTTTTCTAAGTATCGATTATTAAAGTATACAAAAACAAATTTTTATCACATTTAATAGATTTAATCTGATTTGATTTTCGTACCAATAATTCTTTCGTGTATACGAGTAGCTTTATAAAGAGTTTTTCGCGATCTGATATTTTTAAATCTCTTCTTACTTTAACATCCGTAATTTAAGTGTAGTCAAATAGGACATAATCAATAAGGGTATTTGATGTAAGACTGATTCTTGTTCGTTCCTCTACTAATTGTTTTGAAGTTGAGTAAGAACTGGTTTACGTAATTTAGTTCATAGTTATTTATTCCACTGAAGTCGGTGTTGAAATCACCCTCTATTTTAATATATGTGTCATATTAATTTTCATTCACATTTCTCGGAACACATTCATTCAGCATATCACACAGATCACTTACTCTAATTGTTCTAGCTCTGTAAATATTTATTATACTCCACACTTCCCTTTTATACGTTATTTTTACAGAAGTTATCCGAATTTGCTTTCCTCGAACTGAAATATTCTTATGGGATGATTTAAGACTATCTTTCACATATGATATATAGTAACACCACTAGTTAGTCTAGAACAGCTTAGGCAGTCATACATCCTATAACCCGGTAAGAACACTTCACAACTCTCTACATTACTTATTAGCTGGGTCTCTTCATGCTTGATAGGCTCCCTACATGCTTGATAGGCTTAATTTGTTATATACATAAATATCGAACTGTGAACAATGCGGTGGATGTTTAAGTTGCTGCTCTTGTCATCGATGTATAGTTCAAAAAACTCTTGTCAAAACTCTTTGTCTGCCCTCAACACCATATTTTTTTACTCAGCTTCAATGTTTTCTCATCGAAATCAGAAACAAAAATAAAAATAAATGCTCTGAAGTTGAACAACAAGCGTTCACATTGAACATGTCTGCCAAGCAAAGCAGGAAGTTGAAAAATTTGAAAAACCGAGCTTTGAAACTGAACGAATTGGTCGGTCGTCAAGCAAATCGAACCCCGCTAAGATTGCGCTTTGACAGCAACCGAATTCCAATCTCAGAGCATGTCTTCATTTAGTACAATAGGACATGTTTTTTTAGATTAGTTAGATTTTATTTAGACTTAAGTTAATTATATAAATTTAAAGCATACAAAAATCAAAGACATGGCCTATGCCAGATTGGCAACACTGTTTACAATTAACATACCTAAAAATTACTTATCAAATGAGATTTACTCTAATGTTTTGTTTTTTACATTTAAATTTGCTAGACATTTTCATACAATACTCGTATTCGGTCTCTATACAGAATATTGCTATTGTTGTTTTGCAGTACGCGTAAAGCTTGTGGATATAAGATCATTAATCTTCACATGGAAAGTATCTACCGGGTAGATATTTGAATTTTCTTTTTGTATATGCTTGCTTCTATTGCACAAAATTTTAAGCCGCTTTGACTTAGTGACTAAGTTTAGATTTTAGTTTTGTTCCAAAAATTCAATAAAACTTTATGGATACTTTTTGAAAATTTTTTTTTACATATTTGATTTTTTATACGTTAGCGACCAGTATCTACCCAGGTAGATACATCCTCTTTTCATACGCTTTGTATGGAAATTTTCGTAATTTTTTGTCTGTACGTAAACAAGTTTGTAGATTTACAGATTTACAGATTTACAGGAACTTCTGTAATTGTTTGAAAGATTGAAAAATATAATTTAACAGTAATTTTTCCTTACGTGACTACACACCTCGTCGTGTTATAAAGGCTTAGTAGAGGTCAAAGACTTTTGGGATTTATTCCCTAGATGAGATTTGAAACCAAGATGCAGTCGACCCCAACCCCTCCTTTCCTGTCTGCCCTCCGGTGGGCTGGATCAAGGTGTTATACGACCCGTGCCGAGGATCAAGCTGTTTGGGGGCTCATCCCAAAAATAGCTCAGTCGCGAACGGAGTATTTGGATACCTGGCGACCTCCGGATTAGCTAGCCAGTGTATTGCGTATCTCTGCACAGATTTAATTACTAAGGTGGCGCTAGAGTTCGGGGTGAACCTGGGCCTTAACCAACAAGCCTCTCCATTTAGCTCCGTCTTTAGCTAATTGCCTCCAGTTGCGCATTCCAAGTTGGTCGAGGTCCCCTTGGACTAGTGCGCGCCACCTACGGCGAGGAGGTCTTCTACTGCGTCGTCCCTCGGGGTTAGATTCGAAGACTCTGCGGCTCCTAGCCATCTCAGACGCCTAGTACGCAGTTTTTTGACTAGGTCGATGTCGCTGTACAGCACGTATAGTTCGTTATTGAATCCTCTCCTCCAAAACCCGTCAACGCAAACGGGACCGAATATCTTACGAAGAATTTTACTCTCGAAGCAACCAATGATATATTCATCCTCTTTTAATAAAGTCCATGTTTCAGCGCCGTAAAGCAGGACTGGCATGATCAGGGTCTTATACAGAGTCTCCTTAGTTCTTCGAGATAGGGCTTTACTGTTGAATTGCCTTATAAGCCCAAAAAAACAGCGATTGGCAAGAGTTATTCTTCGACTGATTTCTGCACTGATTTTGTTTTTCGAGACTATAGCAGAGCCAAGGTAGACAAAGTCCCTTACTACCTCGAAGTTATAGCTGCCCACTGTGACGTTCTGTCCAATTCGTCGGTGTTGGCTGTCCCTTCTTGTTGACAGCATATACTTGGTTTTACCGATTATTAGCACAAACCGATTTTGGCCGCTTCCGCCTCAATGCTTGCAAACGCATCGGTAACAGCCCGCTGAGTTCTCCGGATAATGTCTATATCGTCGGCGTATGCAAGCAGTTGCACAGACTTGTAATAGATTTTGCCCTCGGGTTTTGGCTTGTGAGTTGCGCACAATCCGTTCAAGTACAATATTAAAGAAGTCACATGACAGCGCGTCACCTAGTTTAAAACCTTTTTAGACATCAAAGGTCTCGGTGAGGTCATTACCGGCCTTGATGGAGCAGCGAGCGTTCTCCATCGTCATCTTGCACAGATGGACAAGTTTGTCAGATATGTTAAAACTAGATATGTCTTGGGTAAATCAACCACAGATGCAATCCAAAGTATAAGGATCATAATGGAAAAACATCGTGATTCCTTAAGGGATTTGCATATTGTATTGGTTGACTTTGAAAAGGCATTCGACAGACAACCACGAGATCTGATATGGGTGGCGCTAAGACATCGAGGGGTTCCAGAAACCCATGTACAGATGATCATGGACATGTACGAAAGAGCAAAGACAAGAGTAAGATGCCCCGCTGGAGTAACCGAAGAGTTCCCAATCAAAGTCGGGGTGCACCAGGGAAGCGTTTTAAGTCCTTTGCTCTTTATTACAGTCTTTGATTATCTGCTTGAAGGTAAAGTGATGGACCCCAAGGTACATCAGTTATTCTTTGCTGACGATGGAGCCATCATAAGTGAGGATCCTACATCCCTGCAACGAGCACTTGATGTGTGGGTGGACGTTTTGGAGGGAAATGGGTATCGCATTAGTTCAAAAAAGACAGAGTACTTGTGCTGCCCGTTCTCTGATCCACTCAGGCCTATTCCAGACATTTATTTGAATAGAACAGTGCTTCCCAAGTGCGAAAAGTTCAAATATCTGGGATCTATGATCAATAGCAAAGCAACTTGTGATGACGACATCAATCATCGTGTAAGCGTAGGGTGGATGAAGTGGCGAGAAAATTCCGCTATCTTCTGTGACAGAAAAATGCCCCCTAAGTTGAAAGGAAGGCTCTACACCGCAGTTGTACGTCCAGCGCTCACATACGGTTCACAATGTTGGACGATGTACAAAAAGTATGAGAGTAAATTAACGGCAGCTGAGATGAAGATGCTTCGCATGACAGCAGGAGTGACCAAGCTTGATCGAATAAGAAGTTCGTAGATCCGTGGAAGCTTTCACATCAAGGAAACCATGGTACAAAAATTAGAGCGCGACCGGGTCAGCTGGTATTGCCACGTTCAAAGAAGAGATCATTTGAACCCTGTAAAAAGGCAATATCTATGCACGTTCCAAAGACATCGCGATGTAGGAAAGGCAGGCCTATAAACGCCTGGATCAGACTAATGCGACGACATCGGCATTTCATTGGCCTCAGTAACCGAGTGATCCAAAATCGGCAGGCCTGCCGATATTTTCTGAGGTCAAATAGGCGAACCCCACAGGCGGATCAGTAGAAATGCACTGAAGTGGGAGGGCTGTGATCCCTTGTTTTCGGATCATAGCCTCGCTGATAAAAGGAAGAAGAAGAAGAAGTTAAAACTAGATATGGCTTTATAAAGCTGTTCTCTATAGATGCTGCCATAGGTGGCCTTGAAATCGATAAAGAGATGGTGAGTATCGATTTGGAATTCTTGGGTTGTCCCCAGGATCTGCCGAAGTGTGAAGATTTGATCGATGGTGGACTTTCCTGGCCTGAAACCGCACTGATAATGTCCAATCAGGCTGTTGATAAAAGGTTTCAGGCGTTCACATAATATCGCAGAAAAGATCTTGTATGCGATGTTGAGGAGACTGATGCCTCTATAATTGGCGCAGTTGAGGGGGTCTCCTTTCTTGTGGATCGGGCAAACGATGTTGAGATTCCATTCATCAGGCATACAGTCGTCTGACCAAATCTTAGAGATGAGTTCATGTGTGCACTCTACTAATTCATCGCCAGCTGCCTTGAAAAGTTTGGCCGGTAAGCCGTCAGGTCCAGCAGCATTGTTGGCTTTCAGCTTGGCTATTGCTATCCTCACTTCGTTTGATCAAATTTTGGCTGTCATCGTCTATGTTGAATAGGACATTCTATCTGACAGCGAGAGGTTGGTCTTCGTCGCCGTTATACAGTCTGCAGAAGTAGTTTTTCCATATTCTCAGCACCGACTGTGATTCTACTATGAGGTTTCCGTTTTCATCTCTACAGGTTTCTGTATGGGCATTGCTTCTCTGACACGTTCTTTTTACCTTTTGGTAAAACTTCCGTACATTGTTCCTGGATTATAAATTCTCGATATTCTCGAACGCGCTCTCATGCTCTTTCTTCTTCCCGTCTGTTTAGCTCGTAGATCTTACGAGCAGCTCTCGTTTTCCGCTGAAGCTCCGCTTTGTATGCCCCTTGTTTTGCTGCATGCACTCGCCAGCACTCTTTGTCAAACCAGGGGTTTCGCGGTGGTGGGCGAGCGAGACCCAACACATCAAAAAAAAAATATTTGGCGCAACAGCTCTTTAAAGTGCCAGGGCCTAGCTTCTCGCAACCACTCATGTTGTGTGCGTTATATTTTTCCCACGAATGGAAGGGACCTACAGTTTAATGCCGAATTCGAACGGCGATTTGAGAAGCTTTTTCGTGACAACAATACTCTCGGATGATTGTCAGACGCTCGCGAGAGAGAAGACTGGAGGTGTTGTCTATTACGGTTTCGACCCTATCACCATCAAGGTATATAAAAAGAACGAAGAGTCTGATTGAACCCCAATTCTGCAAACAATTAACCCGAGTCATCTATCACTTTTCCTTCTTTGGATAGTGATGGAGACGGATGATCACTTCGATAAATTACATCCACTGCTTTTGAGTGAGGACGAATAGTTGGTATCGTCCGCGGATTTGGAAGTCTTGAACACCACAGTGGTGGAGATTTCTCTGCCTGATTGTAGCGCTAATGCAGTTAGTTCAGACTAACCTCCACCACTCATTACGGCTTCTGCCGGCCTTCTTCTCCGTCACTCAAAGGGCAGGGAAGATATAGTCTTGGTCCAGGAGACTTGGGTTGTGAACAACTTGGTATGTGGACTAAAGACTCCAAATTACTACACCCTGTATGTGCGTAACGAAGGTAAGCCCATACTGGTGACATGTATCCTAAATATCCCTAATTACAGCGATCGAGATACAACCGCAGTAAAAATAGAAACACCTGCTGGTTATTACTACTTGGTCTTGGCGTATCTCGCCCATGACAACATGGACTCTCTTTTTGGGGATAAACTGGAAAGATTGATCACAGATGCGGGAAGGTAGAAAACTGGTCTCATAATAGGTTGTGATACTAACGCTCGCCATACTGTAGGGGGGGAGTTTTGATATCAACAAAAGAGGTGAGCTTCTCTTTCATTTCATTCTAAGTACAAACCTTATTGTGTGCAACATAGGTAACGAGCCTAATTTCGTCACTAGAAACAGGCAAGAAGTATTGGACATCACCCTAGCCTCCGATAGTATCATCCAACGCATCAAGAACTGAAAGGTGTCAAGTGAACCATCATTCTCGGATTACAGATATCTCCAATTTCCTTTATACGTAGATTCTATTAACCAGCCAGTTTCTATCAATTACCGTAAAACTGATTGGCTCAAGCATACTATAGGTTAACTTTTAATAATTTAGTTACCCCAAATCACCTTAATTCCGCCCTGCAACACCCAAGAAGTTGATCGCAGGGTTGAAGTTTTAACCACAACTTTAAATATAGCGATTACTTCTTCCTGCCCTTTGATTCAACCCAGAAGCCGAATTGGTAGATTGCATGTTTAGGCCCTTTAAGAAATAATTGTAGAAAACTTTTCAATAATCCCAAAAGCACGAGAAACGCACTAGATTGGACTTGTACAAGGCATCTCTAAATATATCCAAAAAATAATTAAGGAAAGCCAAACGTAATTCTTGGAGAGTCTTCGGTGGTAAAAAAGAAGAATCCTCTGGGTCACCCAGGCTAATGAAAATTCTCTCTTCAAATCCATTAACACCCAGTTGCCTTAACCCATTTTCTACCGCGCTGCAAAAATTATTAAATTTTTTTTGTGTAAAGTATATTTTTTTAGTAATTGGTGCCCCCTGATTCCAAATCTGTTATCAAAAAAATGTTTACTCCCCCCGTTACAGAGTTATGTCCAAAAATCAAATGTTCGATTAATCGAACGTTGAAGCTTATCCCATACCATGCGAAATTTTTCCACCAAGTAACAACGTGCTTCCCATTTCTATTGTGTTTTCAACAGTAGCGAATTTGCTTTGTGCGGGTTTATAAGATTTTTACATTTTGACAGCTTTTAAAAATTTATTTCATAAAGCAAGCGGTAAAAAACTAGTAGAAAACACATAGATTCATTTGCTGTGTTATTCTGAGTGTTTGAAAAAGTGTATTATTCTTTGATTCCTGAATTTCAAAATGCCACGTTCAAGGAAAACAACAATGAAAGAGGTTGAAGAAATTTTAGCGAGTTGGAGCGATGATGAAAATCCCGTTCAGTCTGTGAACATACTCCCACCCGAAGTAGACGAACAATCGGATGAAGAATTGATCGACGAGGATATAATTGCCATCAATTCGGACCCAAGTGCTTTGTCTGAGGTTGCCGGCTATGTGGAAATTGAGACTGAGCGAAACATTCAAGAGGATATTGGTTATGGAGTGATTGTTGAAACTGAGCCGGAGGCTGGGCCGTCAACTTCCAAATCGGATTCTAAATCAACTGCCTCACCTCGAAAGAAACCGAGAGTCAGCTACAAACCATTGGCTTCATTTGGAACTCCAAAATGGTCTAGGAACAAAGGAAAGAAGCAGTTACATTACGATTTATCGCCTGATGCAGCTGCATTGACCGATATGCAAAAAGAGTTGTGCGAAGATCTAAAGGATCTTTCGCCAATTCAGTTGTTTTCAAAGTTTTACGATGGGGAGGTGTTGGATCACATTATAACCGAGACCAACCGATTCGCAGCTCAGAAAAATACCGATTTTCATTTGGATATGGTCTTATTAAAGAGATTCTTGGGGATTTTACTGCTATCGGGCTACCACACTTTGCCTTCTGTTGAGGATTATTGGTCTTCGAAGCTGTCAATGGGAATTCCTATGGTAAAGCAGGCAATGTCGAGAAACACGTTCACGAACACCAAGAAATTCATCCATTTCGCCAATAATTTTGAATTAGATCGTAATGACAAGATGGCCAAGGTACATACGCCATTTTTTATTTCATTATTGTGATTAAAGTTTCCTTATTTGTATTTTATTGATTTCAGCTTCGTCCATTCTTCGACATTATAAACAAAAAGTTTAGGCAGTTTGGCATTTGGGCAGAATTTTTGTCCATAGACGAACAGATGGTGCCCTATTTCGGCCGTCACAGTTGCAAAATGTTTATTCATGGAAAACCGATTCGTTTCGGATATAAACTTTGGTGCCTCTGTTCTTCAACCGGTTATTTATTCTCATTCATCCCTTACTGTGGACAATCCGATGAATATAACAAAGAGGTTGGTCTTGGAGGTGATGTCGTTCTCCGTTTACTTAGCAACGTCGAAACCCCCATGCGACACGTAGTATTTTTCGACAATTTCTTCACATCCTATCATCTTCTGTGCTTGCTATCAGAAAAGGGATTCTGTGCCACTGGAACTGTTCGCTGTAATCGTGTAGCTGGTGGTGCTGCTAAAATGAAGACCGGAAACAATTTACCTCGCGGCGCTCATGATTTTATGTATGATTCTAAGAACCAGATCACTCTTTGTCGCTGGCAAGATAATAAGCAAGTCACCATTGCTACAAATTACGATCAGATTCTGCCACTCCACCCTGTTCGACGTTGGAAAAAAGCAAATAAAGCTTCTAAGAAAGGCCCGGCAGAAGAAGGAAAATTTGTCAACGTCAATTAGCCTGCTGTGCTTCGCAGCTATAACAATGGGATGGGTGGCGTTGATCTTCACGATAACGCCATTAAAAATTATCGAGTCAACATCCGTAGAAAGAAATGGTACTGGCCACTTTGGGTAAACACCCTTAATTCTTCATCGGCAAACGCTTGGAAACTTCACTGCATGGTTGCGAAATATAAAAACGAGAAGCCAATTAGTCAGAAACAATTCAAGTTGTCCGTCACTGAGTCTCTTTTATTGACCGATGATGTAGAAGGAATGGAAGTGGATAATGACCTTAATTTCCAGAAACCACACAATTTACCAAACGTGGTTGGTAAACACCTCATTGTCCGTCAGCCGGGAGGAAAATATCGTCGATGCCAGTCGAAAGGGTTTGGCAAACCTACGATTTGGATGTGCGAGAAATGTGCCAAGCATATGCACGCGCATTGTTTCAGAGCTTTCCATGCAAAATGATTTTTTTATTTTTTATTTTCTTTTCATTATTTTTCTCTTAATCATCAATAAATACAAAAAATCAATAAACAATATTCTTTTTACTTAAATAATGTTGTCTATTCACTTATATTACGACTCATTCATTTGTATGGGAATTTGGTATATGGGATAAGCGCCAACGTTCGATTAATCGAACACTAATTTTGCCTCATACCTGTTCTATTCAGGTGGTGTCTGGTGTTGATTTTTTCATTGCAAAAATAGCTTTGCCTTTCGGCTATAAAACCTCATCATTCCTTTTTTTGTTGTAATTATATATTTTTAATATAATTTACTAGAAAGGCTTATGGTTAAGGTATTTTTCAAGCAACCCCCCGAAATTACGGGTGGGGGGAGGGGGTTGTAAATATTATTTTTTTAAAAACCAATGATCACAGTAATATATGATATTAACTATATTAGGTACTGATATTATTTACCTTCACAATGAAAAAAAATAGTAAAAAGGACAAATTTCACGTTCGATTAATCGAACACCAGTCGAAAATGGGTTAAGAAAACTGATGGGTCTTGGACGAGTTCCAAAGAAGATTCGCTAAATTTACTGCTTGACACTCATTTCCCAGGCAGCTCCCAAGTTGTTAGCAACGTGGTTTTCAACAGACCAGCTGCACAAATAACCAACTTCTCAAAATTTATTACACAGAGCAAACTGTAGTGGGTACTCCAAAGCTTCAAACCATATAAATCCTCGGGACCAGACGGTTGCAGAAGTCATCGAACATAATCTTGCTGCTGCTTGAGACAATTTTAAGAAGTTGTCTAGATCTGGTTTACCTATATACGAGTATCCCAAAGATATGAAGAAGTTAAAGTTGTCTTCATACCCAAAGCGAGTAAATGCTCTCACACAAATCCAAACGATTTCAGACCTATTAGTCTATCATCATTCCTCTTAAAAACATTAGAACGACTGATTGATATCCATTTACGCAGCAGTATTGATAAGAAACTACTGCCGGTGGCCCAACATGGATATTGCAAAGTTAAATCAGTGGAGACGGCATTACACTCACTAGTGCGTAATATCGAATATTTCCTGTTTCATAAGGAGTATGCAATGGTTGCGTTTCTGGATATACTATACTCGCAGAAGGTGCTTTCAACAATGTCAATACATCAGCGATGATGAATGCACTATCAGACCAGAAGGCCGACAGCTCGCGTTGCAAATTGATTAATCTACTGCCTAATGGTCGGATTATCAACTGTAAGCAAAGTGGGACTTTTTTTTTGTTTTAGGTTGCGCCACGGATGTGTGATTTTCATAGATACTAATAGCTGGTCAGCAATTATGCTGTAGTTTCCAAGGCCGCCTCTTGGGCTCTTCTTGGGGATCACCCTCTGATCGCGTCATGTGACTTACGAGATTTTCTGGGCTTGGCAGGTTTGCTCTATTTTCTGCAAAGCGTCTGCAGTAGAACACTGCATGCTCCACGTCCTCCTCCTCGTTTGGACATTCTGGACACAGGGGCAAACTATCGTGTCCAAATCTACTGAGGTATTTCCGGTAGCCGCCGTGTCCGGACAGAAACTGTGTGAGGTGGTAGTTACAGTTCCCCTCGCTCTCTCTGTCCATGATTTTATAGTGGGTATGAGCTTGTGGGTCTACCTGCCTTTTGTAGAGCTGTTCCACTTGGTTTGCCACAGCGTTGCCGATGCTGCCCTTTCCTCTTCCTTAATCCTTTTTGCCTCTTGCCGGTTCGAGGGACATCTGCATCTCATCCGCAAGGATGTCGATTATCCCAGCTAAAACGCAGGGTGCCTAGTCGGAGATAGCTCAGCGGCTGAGCAGTCTGATTGCGAAGAGCCTGCGAGCTGATATCAGCTTCTTCCTACATTCATTTGTCGCCAGTACACCCGCTCATATCGGGGCAACGCATAGAAGTACCGAGCTGTATAGAAGTGTGCGCTAGGTGGGACGTCTATTAGAAGGTCTGTCAGTAGAGGCAATTTGCAAGGAGGTGTTCTATCCCCAATTTTGTGGAATTTGCTTATCAATGAACTATTGATAATCATGTAAGGCGAGGAATGCACGGCGATCGCTTATGCAGATGATGTTGCTCTGGCTGTGTCGGGAAAGACATAAATACTCTAAAAGAACTTTTACAAAACTGGGCGAACTCCTACAAAGCAAGGAACTATTGAATTCAAATTATTTTTAACAGATTTTTTTTTGTTCCTTAAGCCGGCTAAACAGTAGTGCATGCAGCAACTGTTTAGCCGGCTCAAGACTTTGCATCTTGACAGGCACACTAACGGGTCACTACAGACTCAGCGAGTACGTTAGGAAACTGGGAATAGAAGGGAATGGACACTGCAGATTCTTCAGAGACTTCGCAGAATCACCAGCATAACATCTTATGGAATGCAAAACACTAATCCACAAAGGAAGACATCACATAAGAGTATCTTCTATCAGAGACGAAACTACCTCGCTGGATCAGATAATCCGGTTCATGAAAACAGTTGGACTAGAGGACGTGCTCTAAATCGAGTATGTCATCAACCAGAGCCCTAGTTTGGAGGGCAACTATATGTCGCAGTGCACTTGAACCTCACCAAGCATCCAACTACATCTACATTAATAGTTCTAACGATTCTTGGCGAACGTTTTTATTTCGCTTAAGATATTCCTGGACTGATGGGCCTTTGGATAAAACTGTGTGTAGTCTGGGGGCCTCGCTAGTTTTCTCAATGGGTTGACACAAAGTTCCAGTCTTCTTCAGCTTAGCAAAAGTTACAATAATTGTAAATAGGAACAATGGCACATGCCCCAAGAATCTGAGGACATTAAGGACAGTTATTCTAGAGCACGTTAAGCAAAGATGAACATTTCTGGCTCAAAAATATGCCTCGCCAAGCGTAGTCGAGTTGAACTCGGGTTGAACTTCACATAAACGTGACTCAAGTCCAAGTTAAAACCCACATTAGAACGGTGTGAATTGTATTAAAGCTGCCTCTGGTATTTGCTCACCTGGACGTGTGCTGGATTAAAAAGAAAATTCAATTTCTTCATATTTGCACTTAATATCGTTCCTTCCTCTATATCAGTAATCATCCCTGAGAACCTAGCAAGAAATCGAAAGAATATTCAGAAAATTTCTATGTAGCCCGTGCCTGAAGCTCAATATTTTTGCCTTTTTCGGAACATCCTATATACCAGGATGCAAGATCCATTCAAAATCGCTTCTCCTAGCAAATAATTCCTAACAGACCTCCTAGCTAAATCCTCCGATAAGAAGAACAAAAATATATCAGTAATCCGTATCGGGCAGAGCACTTTGAAAGTTTCCATTTATTTCTCTCTCCGAATTCTAGAAATTATTAATTCCCTACACTGTAAGGAGCTAATCCCTGGATGAAGAAGCAGCAACGCAAAAGGAACAGCTAATTCCGGATTGTGGCAAATTTTGATTATTCACTGTGCAAAAAGAGATCCCAATGGAAACGGGCCGACGAAGAAGGAAGTCACACTACCTCTAGAGCAGATAGAGATTTTGTTTAATAGGTAGCCATCCTACCTTCCCTGATTCAAAAGCAGCAGCAGATGCAAGGAAACCAATTTTTATTTTGAACACAAAATACCCCCAGAGGCGTCAGATTTATGGTATTCCGTAAGCGGAAGGAAAAACATCCTCCACCCACCACCCACCATCCACCCACCAAACATAACGGATGAATATTGATAAAGTATCAATTTCCTTAGATCGGTTTCGCTCTTTTTCCAGTTTTTTCTTTCCTGTCCTTTGCGCCAGAATAAACAAAACATCAACAGCAGCAGGTGAACTAGGAGAACCAACAGCAGGAGCAGTATCCTGGTTCTATGAAATCATACAGAAGGATGAGGACCAACAGGAAAAAAAAAGTATACAGTGGAAGAAAGTTTTGATTTGGAAAATGGTTTCCTTGATTAACTCTAACGATCCTCCCGTACTCAGGTGAGAGTGTGCCAGGATATAGATACGGCATTCAAATGTGCTGCTGCAGGCACTAGGGATGCACTTTGTTGAAAAAAAACAAGAAAAACTTTTCAATTCACGGTGTTTCCAATTTCGAAATTGTTGCCGTTGTTGCTTTGCTCTGTCTGTCTTTGAGTATGTGTGGTGCTTTTGCATATAACGTGGTGCTGGTGGTAAGATGAAGTTGTGGATGACTTCTGAACTCATCATACACGCCACACGGAAATTTTAATATTCCGCATAGTTTCTGTGGAAATTATTTTCCTCTTTTCCCCCGTAGCCGGAGTCTCTTTGGACTCACTATAAACTTCAAAGCGGATTGCGGAATTGGGACTTATGATAGGGGTTGTTGATTTCAATCGTCTAAGTGCAATGTTCTCTGGGTTGGGTTGGAGTGGGGCTACTGAGATGCAGAGGCAACGGATGCTTGCATCCACATTAAAAATCGTCAGAAAATTGTTGAGTCTTGTTTGAGAAAGCTCATAGGGGTGGGACATTAAGTGGGAACGAATATATACCTGCGCACTTAATGCTTGTGACACACAACCAAAATATTAATTACACTACGTTTTATATCATATGTCTGCAATACCGCTTATACATAAGTGTGATATACTACTTTCCAGATATGGATCACGCTAAACTTTTTATAAAATTTACAATTTTGTATGTCTGGTACACAGACAGTTTGACCGGTAATAATCCTGGTAGGTAGTGAAAAGCCCTTTTGAACATCAACCAGTCTAAATTGACATCAATTTATAACATCAGTATATCTTAGATTTTCAAAAAAAAGCAGAGTACTTGTCTCTATCGTCTATTCCACACATTTATTTGAATAGTACAGTGCTTCCCAAGTGCGAAAAATTCAAATATCTGGGATCTATGATCAATAGCGAAGCAACCTGTGATGACGACATCAATCGTAGCGTAAGCGTAGATTGGATGAACTGGGGAGAAAACTATGCTATCTTCTGTGACCGAAAAATGCCACCTAAGTTGAAAGGAAGGCTTTACACCGCACTTGTGCCTCCAGTGCTCACATACGGTTCACAATGTTGGACGATGTACAAAAAGTATGAGAGTAAATTAACGGTAGCTGAGATGAAGATGCTTCGCATGACAGCAGGAGTGACAAAGCTTGATCGAATGAGAAGTTCGAAGATTCGTGAAAGCCTTCACATCAAGGAAACCATCTTACGAAAGAAAAAGCGCGACCGGCTCAGTTGCTATTGCCACATTCAAAGAAGAGATCATTTGAGCCCTGTTAATAAGGCAATATCAATGAACGTTCCAAAAACATCGCGAGGTAGGAGAGGCAGCCCTATAAACGCCTGCATCACACAAATGCAACGTCACCAACATTTGATTGGCCTCAATAACCGAGTGATCCGAAATCGGGAGGCCTGGCGATATTTTCTGAGGTCAAATAGGCGAACCCCACAGCCGGATCAGTAAAAATGCGGTGAAGTGGGAGTGTTAGGTTAGGTTAGGTATGTAGGCTGGTGTAGGGGATAGAAGACTTCTACACAACACTTAGGTTAATATAGATCTATTGTGATACCCGTAGGGGAAAAGGAGATAGATTAGAGTATCTCTTCCTCGTGAAAAGCAGAAAATAAATCGTCTTTCGTACATATCCTAAAGACAGCATTTAGTACTTACTGTGCTCGAGATACAAACCATCCAGAAGATTTGATAAAGTTTGCTATGTCGTTTATCGATCTGTTGGACAACTCTTCTAAATCCTTAAAGTAGTGTTGTGCAAGGAACTTATTTCTCAAATGATAGAGGCCTGGGCAGAAGCAACAAAAGTGGGTGGTGTCTTTCTGAACCTCCTCTTCACCGCACCCTCTACAAAGGTCTTCGTTCGTCACACGTAGTTCTTTCATGCGGTACCGCATGGTGTTATGCCCCGTAATGACTCCTATTAGAGTAGGGATTTACTATCCCTCAGTATTAGTCTATTGGTTCTTGCTCTGTCGAATTCTATTCTATTTTTGATTTAAATTAAGTTGATAAAAGTCGAAATTTAATTAAGTTGATAAATGTTGAAATATCTTCCTCTTGAACATGGGTAGTGAAGTAATCGTCTGTAATTCGACTGGAAGACTATTCCAGAGTCGAATAGCTGAGACGATGATGGAGCGTTCTGCTATCGTGTGGGAAAAGCGTGGAAATATCAAACGTACACCTCTATGTGACTGAGCAAAGAGTTACATTTGACTCAAGTATTCAGGGCAGTTGTTGTGAATAATACTATGAAGCTTTAAAAGATTTCTGAAGGAGTAGTATTTATCCAACTTGATTCCCAGAAGGTTAGAATTTAGATGCGAAACACTGGTGAACCTTCGGATATTGTATATAAATCGCACACAGTCATTAAAAGCAACATTTAGTTTACGACTACATTCAAAATCCATGCAAGGATACACATTACAATTGAACATGAAAAACGGGACGATGAGGCTTTCCACTAGACGCATTTTCAAGCTGCGAATCAGCAGATGAGATGAACATTTTAAGGTACACAGACCGCAGTAGATTTTCCTAATCGAGTCAGAAACGGCATCACAGCAACTGAGGGAGGAATTAATACTGAAGCCCAAATACTTAATCTTATTGACGTACGGAATGGTTTTACCATCAAAGACTATGGATGGAAAATCAAAACAATCGACTTGAGCCCTCGAGAGGATCATAGCCTCAGTTTTCAACAGATTAAGCAAAAGTTTATTTAAAAAAGACCAACTTTGAATCCTCAAAAGATCCTCATTAACCCGCTCAACACAATCTTCCATCAAACCAATAGGTCGAGCTAGGTGTATGGAAACATCGTCCGCATACATCAGTACTTTGCAATGGTCAACTGATTCGGAAAGGTCGTTAATAAAGAGCGAAAACAACAAGGGGCCCAAAACTGAACCCTGTGGTACCCCGGAAGTAACAAAAGTTGGTGTGGAGGTTCCGCTTTCCGTTTTTACGACCTGCACCCTATTTGTGAGGTATTCACTCAGCAGCTTAAGAGCAGTAGAAGAGAAATTAAAGTTGTTCCTAAGTTTAGAGAGCAGAATTAAATGGTCAATGCTATCAAATGCTTTAGAATAGTCCAAAAGGACCATAAGCCCAAACTTACCAGCATCGAGTGCAAAACGAAGGTCAGAAGTTACCTTTAACACGGCTGATTCGCAGCTATATTTATTCCGAAAACCAGACTGCCAATCAGATATCATATTGTTCACAGTTAAATAATTTTGTATCTGTTTAGAGATCATTTTTTCAAAAACTTTCGATAAAAAACACAAAAGACTAATGGGCCTGAAATCTGAAGGGCATGTTGGATTCCCTTTTTTTGGAATTGGTATAACCGTGGCTCTTTTCCATTGCTCAGGAAACTGGCAGCTGTAAATACATGCATTAAAAATATGTAGAATGAATCTGAGCACTATAGGTAAAATCAGCTTTATAAATCTTGGAGAAATGCCATCTGAACCAAGAGCATTTGATTTGACTGACTGAATGGCACCCAGAATGTCTACTACCCCTACACAGTCAAAAGAAAAAGACTGACAAGAGCCTAAGGAATGTGATTCAATATGCCGACTGTTTGGAACACTGGATTGAGGAGCGAAAAACCTGCTCATGTCTTCTGGGTTTAACGAGCACTTTAGTTTACCTTTATCCTTAGTTACACCTTCTGCTTTGAGATTTCTCCATAGCTCTTTCGGACTCAGTGTAGGATCAAGTTTTTTCAGTAAATGTGTCCTCTTAGACGAACGGATTACGTTGTTTCGAGCAACTGTGTATTGCCTCCTATTGAACTCTGTCGGATTTCGTTTATATGACCTATAAAAGCGCTATCTCTTCCTAATAAGCAATTCAATTTCATTATTGTACCAAGGGCAACATTTAGTTTTAACCCGTTTAGTAACAATAGGAACGTAATCGTTGTAAAGCCTGTTGACGATGGTATTAAAAATTTCAACTTTGTTACTGATGTCTGGTGTATTATAGATTTCGTGCCAGTTAAAGTCATAGCTGTCCCTTTGAAGGCCCGCGAAATCAAAATTTCGAAATGATCTGTAACTGTAAAATCCACTGTTATGTGTCTCGTAAACATTAAAATCAAGAGAGCAAAATAAAAAATTATGAATGAATTCAGAAGTGGGCCTTACTTGATCATTGCCGAGTATTCTTCGCTTTGAGCTAGTTAAGAAATGATCTAACAATGATGGATTGATGATTGACTGAAAACATGTCGGATATCGATTATTAACGACCGATAGACCAAGTTTATCACAGAAATAGCGGAACAAACATACAGTGCTATTGTTAGCTAAAAGGCTAACATTGAAGTCACCACCAATTAGCATATGTTTGTACTTAGGACTTAACTTCAACAGAATATCATCCAGTTCCTTCAAATTCTCCTCTTTAAAAGTATATGGGGGACAGTAGACAACAACTAATAAGCATTTTTCGAGACCATTGTTGAACTCAATACAAAGAAACTGGACGACTGATAGGTTAGATGAATAAATAAGCCTTGACGAGATATTTTTCTTTAACATACATACAGACGCCACCACCAATTCTATCCACACGATCATTCCTAAATAATTTGAAACCAGGTAACTTAACGAGTTGGGACGAAATGCTACAATTAAGCCATGCCTCGGACACCATAATTACATCTAACTTGGAAGTACTAAACAAACTAAAGTGCAGTATATTTTGACCGTATACTTCCTGCATTTAAGGGACATATACTTAGACCGTGGTGGGCAAAATCGCATCATCACCTCCCCGTGGTGCCCGCTGGATAGCTATTTGATAGTGAACTAACGATGAGCGTATGCTGAGTCTGACGATATATGGGTAGCTGAACACTCGGACCTGCGTAAGCACATCTGGGTGAACTTCAGCGCGCATATGTTTAACCGGACGAGGCATCTCTTGTTGACCTGATCGGCTGAAATATGCGTCTCAGAAGTCTAACAAGAGCTCCTCAGAAGGAGGACGTGCGGCGGATGAATTCTCCCAATGGAATCAACGGTGACGTCTATAGGCCAGCGGAAACCTTACCGGAGCTACTTCGACATATTTGAAGCTGAGGTCTGTAAGGATTTTCAATACTACGTCAGGGTATTGAAAAAGAGATGGTGGCGGATGAACCCTTAATGGGCCAACGGCAGCGCTCATATCCCCGAAGTGGGTTACTGACATCGGTGTATCCGGCCCCTCGTTCTAGGGGTTGCTAAAAAAGGATCTAGTCCTCCAGGTTGGGGGTTGTGCCGTCGGGTTAACTTCCCTACCACGTAAAAAACCTTCGGTTACGAAGCAACCAACAGCCTCGGATACGGATGAATTTACTGTTGACGACCCAAGCAAACGTAAAAAGGACAACGATCTTCGTGTCTGCACGTGGAATGTTAGGTCCCTCTACAAACCACGTGCAGCCGAACAACTTGCGGAGGCCCTAGAGTGTCTCAAAGCAGACATTACCGCCATCCAAGAAGTGCGATGGGATGGGCCGGGCAAAAGGAGTATGAAAAACTGCGACATCTACTACGGCGATTGCTACAGACAAAAAGGACAGCGTCTATTCGGGTGCGGATTTGTTATTGGAGGCAGACTTAGGCAAGAAGTCTTGAGTTTCAGGCATGTGATCGAGCGCCTTATGACTATCCGTATCAAGGCTAAATTTGCCAACATTAGCCTAATATGCGTTCACGCCCCTCATGAGGAGAAGGACGACGCGTCAAAGGACGACTTCTACCAGCTCTTGGACAAGACGTATGAGCAATGCCCTAGCCACGACGTTAAAATTATCCTAGGTGATTTTAACGCAAAGTTAGGAAGAGAGGACGTCTTTAGTAGCGTGGTCGGAAAGCACAGCCTGCACGACAACACATCCGACAACGGACTCAGGCTAATCGACTTTGCAGCGGGGCGAAACTTTGTCGTAGCTAGTACGCGGTTCCCACGTCTCGATATTCACAAAGGAAAAATCGTCAACCAAATCGATCACATTGCGATCGACGCAAGGCACTCTTCCAGTATTCTGGGTGTCCGGACTTTCCGAGGAGCCAACGTGGACTCGGATCACTACCTAGTTGTAGCCCAGGTACGGATGCGGATATCCAGAACGGATCGAAATCAACGAAATACTGTGAGGAAATTTGACGTCGAATCGCAAGAGACCGCCAGAACCATTGCCGATCGTGTTTCTTCTAATCTCAATCTAAGTCCTATGCCGCCAGCAGCAAATGCGGAAGACCAGTGGCAGCGTTGCCAACAAGCCATCAGAGATGCCGCCTCTGATGTACTGGGTTTCTCTCGACCACCACAACGAAACCCCTGGTTTGTTGAGGAATGCCGGCAAACACATGCAGCAAAACAAGAGGCGTAAAAAGCGGCGCTGCATAGAAGGACTAGAGCTGCTTACGAGCTCTACGTGCGCAGAAGAAAAGAGGAACATCGACTTCTCAGAAAGAAGAAAAAGGAGCATGAGAAGCGCTCGATCGAGGAGATTGAGAGACTTTATTGCAGGAATGATGTTCGAAAATTTTACCAAAAGTAAACAGAACATACCAGGGTTTCAAAGTCAGAACAGAAGCCTGCAGGGACGAAAATGGCAACATAGTAGTAGAATCGCAGTCGGTGCTGAGGATATGGAAGGAACACTTCTGCAGACTGTTAAACGGCGATGATGACCAATATTCCGCTGTCAGGCAGAATGAGCCATTCAACAGTGACGATGGCAGTCCAGATTCCCGTCAACCCGATCAGAATGAAGTGAGGATAGCGATATCTAAACTCAAATCCAACAAAGCTGCTGGAGCCGACGGCCTTGCCGCTGAACTTTTCAAGGCAGGAGGAGATGAGTTGGTAAGGAACATGCACCAGCTCATCTGTAAAATCTGGTCGGACGAAAGTATGCCCGATGAATGGAACCTCAGCATCATTTGCCCGATCCTGAAGAAAGGAGACCCTCTGAACTACGCCAATTACAGAGGTATAAGTCTCCTCAACATCGCATATAAGATCCTGTCTGCCGTATTATGTGAACGCCTAAAACCGATCGTCAACAACCTGATAGGTCCTTATCAGTGCGGTTTCAGGCCGGGAAATTCCACCATTGACCAAATATTCACACTACGGCAGATCCATGAATATAAAATCGATACGCACCACCTCTTCATCGATTTCAAAGTTACCTATGATAGTGTGTATAGCGACGAGGTACACATAGCCATGTCTAGTCTTGGCATCCCTGCCAAGCTCGTCCGTTTCTACAGAATGACAATGGAGAACTCTCGCTGCTCCATCAAAGTCGGTAAGAACATCATCGAACCATTCGATGTCAGGAAAGCTCTTAGACAAGGTGACGCGCTATCGTGCGATCTCTTTAACATAGTACTTGAAAGAATTGTACGAAACTCACAAGCCAACACCGGAGGTACAATCTTTTATAAGTCTGTACAACTACTCGCTTATGCCGATGACATTAACATGATCGGAAGAACTCCGCGGGCAGTCAATGGGGTATTTACGAGTATTGAGATCGAGGCAGCAAAGATGGGTCTAGCGGTCAATGAAAGCAAAACAAAATATATGCTGTCTACAAAAAAGGACACCCAACATCAGCGTTCTGGACAGAACGCCACAATAGACAGATATAATTTTGAGGTAGTAAAGGATTTTGTCTACCTAGGCAAACTCCGCAAATGACATCAGTAGGGAGATCACACGAAGAATTACTCTTGCCAATCGTTGTTTCTATAGGCTAAAACGGCAATTGAGTAGCAAAGCCCTATCTCGAGCTACTAAGGTAACTCTATATAAGGCTCTAATCATCCCAGTCCTGCTGTATGGCGCAGAGGCATGGGCTTTGACAAAACCGGATGAGGATGCCCTTGGTTATTTCGAGAGAAAAGTTCTTCGAGCGATCTTTGGTCCCGTCTGCATAGACGGTGAGTGGAGGAGAAGGTACAATGCCGAGCTATACGGCATGTACAAGGACATCGACTTAGCCAGAAGAGTTCACATACAACGACTAAGATGGCTGGGTCATTTAGAGCGGATGGAGCCCAACGTTCCCGCTAAGAAAGTTTTCGAATCCACCCCGGATGGACGACGCAGTAGAGGACGACCTCGCGGTAGGTGGCGCAAAGAAGTGGAGGGGGACCTCAACCAACTTGGCGTGCGCAACTGGAGGCAGCTGGCTCGTAATCGTGCTAGCTGGAGAGGTTTGTTGGTTGAGGCCCAGGTCCATCCGAGACCGTAGCGTCATCTAAGTAAGTAAGTAAGTATACTTAGACCGTTGAATGCACCACACAATATACTGAGAACGCTCCTTACATTGTCATGATCTAGACCGAAAACCATAATAATAGTTTAAAATTAAGTGAAATACCCAGCCAGAAGAAGACATCTCAACAAAAATCAGACTTGTATATCCAAAACAGACAAAAGTTAATGAAAATATAAGGACTTTAAACATTAGAAAGTAATAATGCATTTAACCAGTTCGTCGGCTTTCTCATTCCCTGATATGGCTTCGTGAACAGGGACCCAGCAGAGCTTTACCTCGTGCTGTGTTCCAAGAACCTTGAGCTCTTCTCTACAACACTTCACAAGCTACGATTTTATTTCCATAGCAAATATTGCTTTTATCGCTGCCTGGCTATCGATCAAAAAGGGGACATCCTCCCGTGGTATTGCCCTCATCGCAGTCTCACGGATTGCTATTGTCATTGCTAGGATCTCTACCTGGAAAACGCTGCTGTAGTTCGGAAGCCGAGCTGACATGGAGAAACCAAGCGTTTCAGAGAAGATGCCTGCACTTACACCTATTTCCATTTTGGATCCATCGGTGTACATAGCTATGGATCGCTCGTTAGGCGTTTTGTCATTTTTCTAGTCTTCCCTGCTCGGATAGGTGCTCAAAAATGGGCTCGTGAAGTCTAGGTAAGGCGTTATGCAGGCTGTACTAGATACATTTCCTAGACATCTCTACAGGATCGTGGTATGACCCATTGCATTTGGTCTCCAGCTATCTTTTTGACTTAATCTTACAGCACTAAGAGCCGCCGATGCTTGTATAAGGATGTCTAGCGGAAACAGATTGAGAATGGCCTCGAGTCCTGCTGTTGGTGTCGTTCTCATCGCCCTGGTTGTGGCGATGCACGCTAGTCTTCGTACTATTGTGATAGCAGTTAGGTTGCTTATTTTGTTGGCTGCTTGCCACCATACAAGGCTGCCATAAGTAAGTATTGGCCTTACTATAGCTGTATACATCCATAGGATGATTTGAGATTCGTCCCCCAAGTTTTCCCGAATATTCTGTTGCACGAGTAAAAAGCTATCATGACTTCTTTTACTCTTTCGTTAATATTTAGTCTCTAGTTCAGTTTCCTATCGAGCACCAGGCCGAGGTATTTCGCACTACTGGAGATACTTAGGAGAATTCCCTCTACGAAAGGTGTTACGAATTGTGGAATTATCCTTTTGTTAGTGAATAGTACTAACTCCGTTTTCTGGGGACTAACTGCTAGTCCACATCTCTTCGTCCAGGAGTCAATGGTTTTCAGCGCCCCTTCAATTTGCTCGCTCAGGGTCGAGAGAAATCTTCCTGTTGCCAGCAGCACAACGTCGTCCGCATAAGCTAGGGTTATGATCTCTTGTTTTCGGATCATAAACTCGCCGAAATAGGAAGAAGAAAGTAGATCTTAGATGTTTCTTTATAACCACATAGGCTTCCACCGCTTGCTTAATCTCTCTTGTATGATCGTACCGGTAGCATTCAGTGAGCACATAAAGGCATTCACCCTTCAATTTAAGAAGGCAAAACGCCTTGGCTCGACGTTTTGGCAGTAGAGACAAGAGTGAAAATCCTCATTTCTCGTCGTGGTATAAATTTATAGGCACTATGTATGTAATTTGAAGTAAATCCTCCTGGATCTTTAGGCGGAGTTACAGACAGACAGAATTGCCAAATTTCGTGCTTCTCTATAATTGTTATATCACTTTTGATTGAAATCTCACTCACCCTATAGGAGCGCACAAAAAATTCTTTTAGAATGTTTTTAAGTAACCTCCTCACACTATGAATCCATCAAAACCTACTCCATTCTGATTTATTACCGTCACTTGAACTCAATGCGAATTCCGTTCTATTCAGCAACAAAGGACTGATTTTTATATACCAAGTAGGTACACCCACATACAATACTTCTTATTCTTAATGAAAATAACCAAAATGAAAGCACGACATGGATTTATATGAGCATTAACCGTCGAAAGAAAAAAACTCCAAAGAACCCCGTAAGACTAATATTAAATGAAAACACACAGTGACGTCGATGGCGCTTCACAAAGTTCCCTGAGTAACACAATCTTATTCCTTGTCTAGCTATGTTCCTACCAGAGGGGCGAACCTTTGTGTGCTTATGTTGCAGTATGACGAGGAGAAAACACACAGTAATACACCATTTATGTGGTTTTTGGGTAAAAAGCGCAGAGACAACCACAAGTTTTACATACAAACTAGGATAACAGTCATATGGTGGTTATTTATTTATCCTTAAGGACAAGTGTAGAGGACAAACTCTTTGCTGCCCATCATACTTTGTCTGTGCCCGCACTGGGCAATCTGTGCGGTTATACTCGTATGTGTATATTTGTATTTGTGCAGCACTCTCAGGACTCTTTGTATCTACCATTTCCATTCTATGCTCTATTTACTTTTCATCTCTAGCGTATTTTCCGGGGGTTTTCCTCTGATTCTATTGTCAAGGACACGATGATGGATGAGTTTTGATTTTTCTATTTTCTCTCTATTGTTGAGAGCGTAAACAAATGTCCTAGTTTTCTGACAAGAAAATTTAATAAAGGGCTTCTTAAGTAAACATTCAGAAAGGGAAACGTAATTGGGTCTAAGTGAATTAAATGTAAAATTGCAAGTATTTCCCATGAGTATGTTGAAATAGTTTCTTTAAATTAATTACGGTAACGCACGTACTTATGCGTGGAATAGGATCAAAGAGTCCGGAGTGGTAGCTCACAATGATACTGAACTTCCTTGAATTCCATTCTAACTGTTAGAGTTTTATTTTTATCGACCTGCTTCCCATTTCTGGGTCAAAGTGAGTTTGTCCGGCTGCTCAGAATCTTGAGCACAACGCTCTAGGTTTAAGAGTACTTACGGTCAGACTGTTGCCCCCGGATTATTTATTCATTTAAGCTTAATACAAGTAATCCTTAATTAATACCTTTAAGCTATGTAAGCCTTAAAATAAAAATAAATAAAAATTAAACGAATATCACTAATTTACGGTTAATGGACAGTTTAAGAAGTGTGAAAGGTAGCTTTTGAGAGTAGATTGGTTGAGGTAAAATTAGTCACACGCAACATTCTGGACATGCGTTCAACGTGACCGCAATTGGTGCGGTAGAGAGGTTGACAAAAGAGGGGTACATATCTAAGGTTGCGAGGGTTAGAGTCCAGATATATCGTTTGCAGGAGAGCGGCGAAATCAATTTTACCGGCTAACAACTGCTGTACGAAGAGTATATCAGCAACTTGACGGTATTTTCCTAGAGTTTGTAAGCTGATCCATTTTAATCGATTTTGGCCGATCTTCATATGGAAGTAAGTTATATCTGTCAGCCCCGAAGAGACCAGGTAGAGCTGCACAGCTTCAATTCTGAGAGAATCAATATCTTGATTTATGTAGCTTTTCCATCCTTTTTTTTTAAATGCTCACATTCAATTTGGCAACACTGAGCAACTTTTGGTACTGCCATCATACATCATACAGAGAGTAATATTAGCTTGAGTTAGGTAAGGTTATGTTTGGAGAACACTTATTTGTTTTTTAGCGCCGTTCCCAGGCGCAGATCTATGCTCGAGCAAAGCATGTATACGATTTTTCAACAGCAACTTAAGCTCTATAAATAGTATACATTTGTAACACGTGGCGGAGCTAAAGATTTTGACATAAGCAGATGTGAATTCTGAATTGAATCTAGTCACGAGTGAAGTTGTTACATGCACAACTATTTTTTGTTGCACGGACGTAGGAATGATCTTCCGGTTTTCAATCTTATGGACTACTTCAAACAAGCAAATCTTCCTCTCCGTCCAATTACGGACCCATTAAACTTACGTCTCTTCTTTCCAAGGTCATGGAAACGCCAATAAATTGTCAGTTTATGCAATATTTTGATCAGCGTTGCCATTTCCTCCAGAGCAAATGAGGCGTACTGACAATAAAAATGTAGTATTTTCAAAGAAAATGTAGCAAAATAGAAATGTTTGTTATACATACATAGATACATATACGGGTGGGCCAGCTACAAGTTTCTTTTTAAAAATGCAATAAAATGAACAAAATGAAATTGTTTCCATATATTATGGCTTTATTAGTAAGAGCAAACATTCCCATTAATTATGGAATACAACGTCGTTCAAGTGGCTGCCTCGGCTGGCCTCGCAGTAGCCCATTCTATCACTCCAATTTTCCAAGACCTTGTTGATGGTTTCGGGCTGTAGATCACGGATTGCTTGGATGATATTGGCCTTAAGTGCTTGAATCGTTTCCGAATTGTTGGCATACCATCAATCCCTCACGGTTCCCCACAAAAAAAAAGTCCAAAGCGGTCAAATCGCAGCTCCGAGGCGGCCAATTGACATCGCCAAGACGGCTGATAACACGATTTGGGAATTTGGTGCGCAGAAGACCGATTGTGGCATGGGCGGTGTGGCATGGCGATCCATCCTGCATGAACCAGAGGTCGTCCAAATCCATGTCTTCAATTTCAGTAAAAAAAAACGTCGTTAACATGGCTCTGTAACGCCCACCGTTGACCGAAACGTTGTTCCCAGCCTCATTTTCGAAGAAAAATGGTCCGGCTACAGCAGCCACATTCTCGTCTGTGCGCACCGTACGACGACGGTGAGCATGAGTGTTGTCCACTAGCATACCAGTCTCACGAACTTTTTGCACAAACTTGCATACAGCAGGCGCGGTGGGTGCTTCATTTCGGCCAAAACTTCTTTTCAAAAAACGCACTGTTTGGGCACACACTCACTTTGGAAATAAGTTTTCAATATTTCCCAATAAGCGTAAAGCGACTCATTTCGTTCCGCGGAGGTATGATACTGACTTACTGTCAAGATTTCGAGCAGGAAACAGCTGTCAGTGTCAAAATAACCTATGATTTAAAAAGAAATCACTAGATGGCCCACCCGTTATACATACATTGCTAATCCTTTATGAGGATCGTGGCAGTAGGTTGCTTAAGTGGACTCTCCAACCTTCTCAATCCTATGCCATTGACTTCAACTCATAAGGATCCATGAGAGATGTCTTACTTGATCCAACCATCTATTTCTAGGCCTACCGGGGAGTCGCCTACCGGGGAGTCGCCTACCTGATGGCACGGTAATCATGGCACGTCTTGGAAGCCGGTCTGGGGGCATACGAACTATGTGACCAAACCATCGAAGCGTAGATGGTTTCGTTCGGAGAAGTAGCTGCTCAACATTGAGCGCCTCGCATAGTCTGGTGTTTCGCACTCGATCCCTACGAGCCTGACCAGTTCTACAGTATAACTCGGAATTGCTTTATCATATTATCACTCGTAAATAAAACCCCGAGGTACTTGAACTTATCCACCTGCTTCAGTGGGACTCTACTAACATGCAGAGTGTACTGAATGCGTATCCTGGAAACGACCATTACTTCCGATTTATTCACGTTTATCTTCATTCCAGCATCATCACAAACTTCTACAAACCTTTCGAGTGCGCGAGTTAAGTACACAACACTTCACTCAAACAGCATCAAACATAATGTGTACCTATCATACCACTGCATACACGAAAAAGCTTCTTCACCACCAGAGGTGGCTACTCTACTTGCCATCAGATTTGACATCAGCCAAGATAATTAGTATGAGTATGAAAAAACTGGCATACTGTCGAACACGTCGGTCATGCAAATTAACTTCGGAAAACTTTAAACATGCATGGATTGGATTGTTCATATTAAAAGTTGTTGCTAAGCAAAAACATAGATCGAGTACGAATAACATATAACTCTAAAAAACAATGTACATACATTTTAAAAACGTATATATGTATGTAGTAGTAGTAGTTGTATTTTGAAGCGTCTGTTCTGATTTGAGATCAGTACAGTCGGAATTTGGATTGTGATGAATAAAGTTGTCTATCAGAAATTTTTGAATATTTGGTTTTTCTCTCCCTGAGCATATTTCTAATTAGCTTAGAAGTATAACTCGCACTGAAGTTCAGTTTGCGAGGACCCAAAGATGACAAAATCATCGACAAAGAGCAGATGACTAATCCTTAAGTCTCCCACTTTTAAACATTCTGCGCCACGGCTGCGCTGCAACATCCAGTCAATATATACAATTTTATATATACAATTTCGTCTTTATTTCGTGAAATAAAAACTGCTTGATAAGTCGAATACTTAGTTGTAGTAAAACTACAAACAAGTTTGTTTTGAAGGGAGGTTTTTTAGTGGGTAGGAATCCCACACTACTATGAGCACGCGCTGGCGATCCTCATAGTGTCTTGTTGAAAATTTTCACCTACCCTAGGAAAAAAAATATATATATGTATATACCATGTACATATACAATGAAGAGGAGAGGTGACAAAATGCACCCTTGGCGGAGTCCAACGCCCATAGTGAAAGGTAACGCCATTTACCTGAACACAGCTTTCATAGCTGTGTATAAAGACTGAATCGCCCTGCAGAACACTCCAGAGTTTGGCCGGAGGAATCCTATCACATGCTTTTTCCAAATCCACAAAACAAGTGTAGACAGATCTAGAATACTTCCAGGCCTTCTCAAAAACCATTATGAGGGTGAATAACTAGTCGGTTCTGCTCCTACCGAGACGGAAACCGCATTGTTCATCCCACAAACTATCCTCAACCACAGCTCTGGAACGCGCTTCTATCATCTTAGCGAAGGCTTTTCCAGGGAGACTTCAAAAAGATATACCTATGTAGTTGGCGCAATATTTTTTTATAATCACCCCCAGTTCCCAGTCAATGGAAAGTCGCCGAAGTCATAATGGCCCTTAAGCCCGCAAAACCACCGAATGAAAAAACGTCTTATAGACGATTTCACTCCTTCCAATTATATCCAAAGTGTTCGAGAGAATATTGATTAGGCGAATACAGCCGATTATAGAAGAAAGGAATCTCATTCCGGATCATCAATTCGGATTCAGAAGTAAGCATTCTACAGTTGAACAAGTGCAGAGAATAACACATGTAATTGAAAAATCTCTTGAAGAAAAAAAGATTTGTTCAAGCGTATTCCTTGACGTCTCTCAAGCCTTTGACAAGGTCCGGCACGAAGGCTTAAAGTTTAAATTACGACAAGTTCTGCCAGAGCACCTATATAATATTTTGAAGAACTACCTTACGAATAGACTATTCCGCGTCAAATGTGGAAACGAATATTCAGATTTCAAGGAAATAATGGCTGGGGTGCCGCGAGGAAGCGTACTTGGTCCAGTCTTGTATCTATTATACACTCGTGATATACCGCAAGTAGAAGGCACTGAGCTAGCTACATTTGCCGACGACACTGCTGTCTTGGCAGTAGGAAAAATGGTCGAAGGTACTACAGAAAAACTGCAAGAAGCTTTGTATATAGTAATGGATGGACAAAGGTTTGGCGAATCGCACTCAACGAGACCAAATCTGTTCATGTGCATTTTACTTATAAGAAAATAAATCATTTGCCGATCTTTTCAAACTCGGTCACAAATTCCGTTTGCAAACGAGGCTAAGTATTTTGGAATGACACTTGATGCAAAGCGAAATGGAAAACGCACGTTAAGAAAAAACGCAAAGAACTAGATAATAAATATAGAGAAATGTATTGGTTACTCGGAAAATATTCCAAGCTTAATATAGAGAACAAACTGCTTTTATATAAGCAAGTGTTAAAGCCCGTATGGACATATGGTATACAACTCTGGGGTTGTACCAAAATAACTAATATTAAAATTTTACAAACTTTTGAAAACAAAGTGCTAAGAGGTATTGTTAATGCGCCATAGTATATCAGTAATAGCGATATCCACAGAGATCTTGGCATTAAAACAATCGAAGACGAAATCAAAAACTACGCGAGAAAGCATAAGAGTCGACTAGAAAGTCACGTAAATATTACAGTCCTCCAAGTTTTCGAAGGAAGAAATTTACTGCGCCGTCTACAAAGAACCAAACCTTTAGACTTAGCGCGATAAGTAACCGCGTCTAAACTACGGAGCTGGCAGGAACTTTTAATGGGAAGCTCCCTGCAAAACGTCCTTATTTCGTGAAATGAAAACTACGTGATAAGTTGAATACTTAGTTGTAGTAAAAATAAAAACAAGTCTGTTTTGAAGGGAGGTTTTTTAGTGGGTAAGAATCCCACACTACTATGAGCATGTCTCGTTGAAGATTTTCACCTACCCTCGGAAAAAAAAATAAAAAAAATCACCCCATGCTTAACGAAAACTCCTCAGTGACCGACAGTATGGTTTTCATAGCAACAGGTCCACTGATGATTTGATGGCATATCTCACCGAGAAGTGAAACCAATTTCTCCGTCACTTCGACGAAATAAAGATGGTTGCGCCCTATTTCACCATAAAAATGCTAGTGTTCCCGAAGGCTCGGTTTAATAGGAGTAGGAGATACAGAAGTATGCCGGCTATGTGGAGAGAGAAAGGAGACGGTAGAACGTATTCTTTTTCAATGCCCCATGGCCGCAAGGAAAAGACTTCTCCACCACAGGCGGGCTTTACTGAGCCCCTCAGACTTTTGGAACATTGAGCCTGGAGCATTGTTGAAGTTTATCAAGAGCCTTAACCCAGTTCTCCGCTAAATACAGGGCTGGCCCAATAGATCTTTGAAGTCGCAGTACGTTCAAGGCCCTAGTATAGTATAGTATTGTATAAAGCTCGGCTTTTGTCTCGACTTTCTTTCTCACTTATATAAATGATCTCATGTTTGCAACTTCTAATCCAATCCAATCCTCCGTTAGTCACATCATCCTCAGTTTCTCATATTCGTTCCCTTATAATAATAATTCACGTCCCTGTTCTTCGGCTATAGAAGAGGAACGACAATGTATGTTAAACACATACCTGGATAGCATAACCAAATGGGGTTCAACTAATAAGTGCAATGTATTGCATCGAAAACATAGTTCTGTCTTCTGTATATCAAGCGAAATCAAGACCTTCAAACTATTATCCATAAATAGTACTCACATCGCTGAATCCGAAGGAACAAGCCCAACTTCGGACGGACTCACTGTGTTGCATCTAGAACATACTAACTGGACAAAAATATTTTTTTATGTTTATTGGTTATGATGGTCATAGCTTACTGCAATATGCCATTTTTTATCTATTTTAATTAATATTTATGTATTATAATGATAATCAAAAGAAAATAGATGATAAAACGTGACATTTTTATTTATCTTTTGATTTGTTACAACGTGAATACAATTATGAAGGTCCAAGACGTTTTGGATGTCGCTAAGCAGACGAGGTCAAAATATTGACAGTGGAATAATTGATGTAAACACTTAATTTTTATTTTTTTTTTAAACTTTGACCAAGACATCCTGATTACAAAGATGTAAGTCAAGGCGTTTTACTTGTCGTCAAGTCCTTGCCAGCCGCATTCGAGGGATCGGAATCCGATACGAAATGTTTCATTCATCCACCCAAAACATATTACTGCAGCTTTACTAATTGATTTAACTACGAGTACACGCAGTCTCTCTAAAATATAGAAGAGAGCACCATGAACATAACTACATAAGTCCAAGACATTTTGCTTGTCGCCAAGTCATTGCCGGACGCACCCAAAAGATCGAAGCCCGCTATAAGCATACATGCGATATAGAGCCACAAAACGCGTGACTGGACCTTAACTATACAACGTGATCACATGAAACTTGCGTAAAACATAAAATGAAATACAATGAACATGACTACATAGGTCATGCAATAATTGAGTGTTTTTTCATCTTTCGAATGTTTGACCCATTAAACAACTCAATTTTAGAAATCGTACGAGTGTTACGCTACCACAAAAAAAAAACATAGTTGTACCGAGTTGTGCAGGCTGCAAAAGGTATTAAAATTAAGTTTACTTATATAGTTACCACATATAGAAAATATAGCCTGGGTACATCGGGATACATATAGTTAAAACTCTACCGAACTTTATACCACATGAAAACGGACGGTGTTTTATAGGCTAAGTTTGCGATGGTTTTTATAAAACTTCGAAAAACATTTTCTGTATATAAAAAATTATAAAATATATCACCACCCACCTGGAGGCAGGTTAATGTGGTTTTCATCCCCAAGCCGGGCAATAGGCCTAGCGAGCTGCCTAAATCATACAGACCTATAAGTCTAACATCATTCGTCCTTAAGACAATGGAGAGACTCATAGATATCCATATTAGAGACCAGTTAGATCTGTCTAACCCTCTGCACTCGAATCAGTACGCATACAGGAAAGGCAAATCTACAGTAGGTGCCCTTCACTATCTCGTCAAAAAGATAGAGGGAACACTCAGTTCAAGAGAGATAGCCTTGTGTGCATTTCTTGATATCGTGGGCGCATTCGATAACACTGGTTACGACTCGATCGCAAGGGCGATCAGTAGCAGAGGTATCGAAGAATCGACCAACCAATGGATCAGGGCCATGCTGGTAAGTCGATTCATTACTTCCTCCTCTGGGGGAGTGTCGGTGTCCATAACTGCAGCCAAAGCTGTCCTCAAGGAGGAGTTCTTTCCCCCCTGCTATGGTCTATAGTCATCGACAACTTGTTAACAGATCTTCACAGATCAAGCTACACCACCATCGGTTATGCTGACGATTTGGCGGTTTTTATCAGAGGTAATCACAGCACGACAATTTCCAACGTCATGCAAAGTGCAATATCTCAAGTTGTAGAATGGTGTAACAAAGAAGGACTTTCCATCAATCCTAGTAAAACCGTTCTGGTGCCTTTTACAAGGAAGACACAGGTCAACCTTGAACCTATCACAATCAAAGGCACCACACATGTTTATTCCAGCGAGGTCAAATATCTTGGTGTAATTCTTGACAAACGACTTAATTGGAATTCACATATCAAGTCCGCCACTGAGCGCGCTACTAGAGCACTGTGGGCCAGTAAACGCCTATACGGCAGAACTTGGGGTCTCTCTCCTAAGATGATACATTGGTTGTACATAATGATGGTTAGACCCGTTATCACATAAGCGGCCATCGTCTGGTGGCCAAAAACTCTCCAGCAGACAACGGCAAACAAGTTGCAGAAGTTGCAAAGAATTGCCTGTCTTGGCATTACAGGTGCGATGCGCACCTGCCCTACGACAGCTCTGGAAACTATTGTTGGCCTCACACCCTTACCAATCTTCATTAGGAAGATGGCTGCTAGATATGCCATCAGGCTGCAGCTAGATCACGAGTATAAACCAGGTGACCTTGTGGGACATTTAAAGATACTCAACTCAATCCCTAAAAGAGACATGTTTTGCACTTTATCAGATATTATGGTCAGGCAACACTGCTTTGGTAGGCTATTCGAAGTTGAAATATTGGACCGCGAAAACTGGTCCAATGGTGCTCCAACACTGGACCCTAGAAGTCTGGTCTGGTTCACCGATGGTTCGAAAATGGATTCTGGAGTTGGAGCTGGGGTTTTTGGACCCAACACAAAGATTTCGGTACCTATGGGTACGACTCCTACTGTGTTTCAGGCTGAAATCCATGCCATTGAGATTTGTGCTAGACACAATCTCCGCAAGGGGATCAAAGGCGCTAGAATACATATCTTCTCAGATAGCCAAGCAGCACTTATGGCACTGTCGTCCAACCAAATGGACTCTAGAACCGTGAAATGCTGCTACGATGCATTACAAGACCTTGCCAAGTACAACAGGGTAAAACTCGGTTGGGTACCCGGACACCAGGGGATTGTGGGCAACGAATCTGCAGATGAGCTTGCTAGGGCTGGCTCAGAATCTGCGTTCATAGGTCCTGAACCTTATTGTGGCGTCAGTTGGGCGACAGCTACAACGCTGATTAACGAATGGGAAAACAAACTTCGTCTAGACCACTGGACTAGTGGGCCAGGTCTAAGACAATCCAAATGATTAATCAAGCCTTACTCCTATAAGGAAATCCTTAACTTAGATAGGGAAAGCATCAAGAAGCTTGTGAGCTTTCTTACTGGCCATTGCGGCTTGAGATACCACCTTAACAAGATGAACCTGTGCCAAGAGAAGGACTGTCGGTTCTGTTTAGAGGAGGATGAAACCTCCGAACACATTCTTTGTGAATGCCCGGCACTACACTGGTTAAGGAAACGTATTCTCCATAAGGAGATACTTACTTCAGTGGAACTGAAATGCTCCGCTACTAAGGACATACTCACTTTCATAAGGGAGGTAGTACGTCTGTTAGATTAACTCCAACCCTCCGATACAATAGATCTTTCAGGTCGCAGTGTCGTTGCCACGTGGGCATGGGTTGTACAAGATGAAAAAAAAAAAAAAAAAAATCACTGCTTTTTAACAAAAAAGATGTTATAAATTAAGTCATGCAATTGAAATTGATAAATGCATGAAAACGCATTTCTTTAATTGCACAACTTTGAATTTTTTCCTATTCTCAGTAACGGAGCTTTGGTAAAAAAAAAAAAAAATTGTTATCTGGGTCTACGTGGTGTTTTGAACAATATCCGATCAATAATACCTAGAATCACGACTACGAATTTTGTCCACTTACTTTACTTACTTACTTATTTATGTCCTGTATCCCTTTGTGGGTCCTAGGGCCTCTACTACGCCTACGCGCCATCGTGTACGGTTTCTGGCAATGTGTCTGAGTTCTCCCCAACTTTTCCCTAACTGCCGTGCCTCCTTCTCGACTGTTCTGCGCCATGCTCTCCTCGGACCGCCAGGTCTTCTGCCATCCTGAGTTAGAGGGTTCCATTGCATAGCATGGTTCGCTATGGAACTGTCACCCTTACGGAACGTGTGACCAATCCACTGCCACTTCCGCCGTTGGATAGTTGTACCTATTGGTTCCTGACCCGTTCTCTCGTAAAGATGTTCGTTAGAGTTACGATTGGGCCAGAAAATCCTTAAGATATTACGCAGGCACATATTAACAAACGTTTCCAGCTTTCTGGTGATAGTAGTGGTCACTCTCCACGTGCTGCAACCATATAACAGCACGGATTCAACGTTGGAGCGGAACAATCTTATCTTGGTGCTCAAACTGATTGCATTGCTTCGCCATATTTTGGACAACATCCCAAACGCGGACTTTGCTTTGGCGATCCTGTTGGCTATATCCAGTTCAGTTCCACCATCGACAATACTCCCAAGATACGGGAAATCCTCTACTCTCTCTACCGGTTGTCCAGCAATGGATATTTGAGCCAATGAGTTAGTTCCAAGGCTGATAATTTTAGTTTTTGCCCTATTAATTTTCAGTCCGACGACGCCTGCCTCCCTTTCCACATCTGCTGTCATTTGGTGGAGGTCCATAATTCTGTGGGAGAGTAAGCATGCATCGTCAGCGTAGTCAAGATGTTCCAGTTGAGATGTAAGAGTCTATCGAATTCTTCCGTTTCCCGTCGACAAAGCTGCATGAAGCACATCGCTAATCACCAATAGGAGTAATATTGGTGAAAGGATACAACCTTGTATTACCCCACTTTGGATCTCAAATTCCTCAGACAACCTTCCTCTGTGCAGAACGTGAGATTTGGAGCATTCATATGTAGCTTTGATAATAGCATTTACGAGTAGTTTATCGGGAATACCTTTCCTATGTAAAACACGCCAAATAAACTCCCTGTTAACACTATCGAACGCCTTCTCAAAATCGATGAACAGCAGGTGCAGTGGCGATCGATATTCAACACACTGTTCGATTATAATCCGCAGGGTGTCCACTTACCATGCACTAGATGAAACACACTGGGACTGTCGGATATGTATAGGGATTCGTTTAAAAACCGAACAACACATATGTATGTGAAACGATCTGCTAGGCTCTGTATTTCCCAATCATTACAACACTTAAAGCCAACGTTAACCAGCATCTCGTCTGTCCCTTTCCCCCCTTTTCACATCTCAGTCCGTGCCCTGAGTACCAGTATAAGGGTATTTATAAAAAATAAAAAAAAAACTATGAATAAAGGTAATTTTTTATTTCTGTTCGATATTAACAAAATAAATTTCGTTGCAGTGCTGATCCCAGGTGATGGATGTATCAAACACTGTCTGACTTATGAGCAGTACTTACTTTACTTATGTCCTGTTTCCCCTTGTGGTCTACGCGCCATCGTGCACAGTTTCTGGCAATGGTGACACGTCCATTTTTTTTTAAAGAATGCGCATTTTTCATCACTACACCACTTCACTGCATTCTTACTGATTCGCCTATGGGGTTCACTTATTTAACCTCAGAAAATATCGGCAGGCCTGCCGATTTTGGATCACTCGGTTACTGAGGCCAACAAAATGCCGATGTCGTCGCATTTGTGTGATCCAGGCGTTTATAGGCCTGCCTCGCGATGTCTTTGGAACGTTCATTGATATTGCCTTTTTAACAGAGTTAACAGAGTTCTTTGAACGTGGCAATAGCAGGTAAGCTGGCCGTGCTCTATTTGTCGTAAGATGGTTTCCTTGACGTGAAGGCTCCCACGGATCTTCGAAGTTCTTATTCGGTCAGGCTTTGTCACCGCTGCTGTTAGGCGAAGCATATTCAACTCAGCTGCCGTTATTTTTACTCTCATACCTTTGAACATCGTCCAACATTGTGAACCGTATGTGAGCGATGGAAGCACGACTGCGGTATAGAACTTTCCTTTCAACTTAAGGGGCATTTTTTGGTCACCGAAGATAGCAGAGTTTTCTCGCCACTTCATCTACTCTACGCTTACGCGATGATTGATTTCGTCATCACAGGTTGCTTGGCTATTGATCATAGATCCCAGATATTTGAACTGTTCGCATTTGAGAAGCGCTATTGAAAATTAGAAATCTTATGTATTAATACATATAAAATTAGTAGTTCATCCTAACATCGAAGTCAATTCATTACCAATGTAATTAATGATGTATTTACTGCATTGGGAAATAAAAAAAAAAAAAAAAAAAAAAATTATTAATACGTGAACACGAAATTTGTCGTACGTTTTTTGAGTATTTATTATAAAAGGAGGGGAAAAAACTCATATCATTGGAAATGTACTGTGTAATAGATGTGCAGGAGAAAAAAATTATGTATGTACGTTGCCGTTATGTCAGATAAAATAAAGTAAGAATACACACATGATTTCCCCATACAAAACGCTTTAATAAATTAGATGAAAGCATTTTGATCACGGTCATGGCTGTATGAGCTTAGATCCCTTTGCCTTCCCTGCACGGGAGAATATTACAAAAAGAAACTTATGCAAACAAATATATCGTGTTGTTTCTCTAGCTGTTTGTTTATTTCCCCTCGGTCGAATTTCAAACACACGCGATACTAGTTATTAAAAATAGTCCTGACGAAATACCATATGTAGGTATATACCTGTTTTATAATCCATCCATACATTATACATAGCCACACCCATTTTTTTATGGTTTTTACTTAAAAAGCTGAATTATACATTTTAGTAGACAGTTTTAACACCTCAACTCCATGCCCAGGGCGTAGTTTTATTTTTTATTTTTTCCTCTTGTACAACCCATTCCCACGTGGCAACGACACTGCGACCTGAAAGATCTATTGTATCAGACGGTTAGAGTTAATCTAACAGACGTACTACCTCCCTTATGAAAGTGAGTATATCTTAGTATATCTTAGTAGTGAAGCATTTCAGTTCCACTGAAGTAAGTATCTGTGGAGAATATGTTTCCTTAACCAGTGTAGTGCCGGGTATTCACAAAGAATGTGTTCGGATGTTTCATCCTCCTCTAAACATAACCAACAGTCCTTCTCTTGGCACAGATTCATCTTGTTGAGGTGGTATCTCAGGCTGCAATGGCTAGTAAGAAAGCTCACGAGCTTCTTAATGCTTTCCCTATATCAATTAAGGATTTCCTTATAAGAGTAAGGCTTGATTAATCGTTTGGATTGTCCAGTGGTCTAGACGAAGTTTGTTTTCCCATTCGTTAATCAGCGTTGTAGCTGTCGCCCAGTTGACGCCACAATAAGGTTCAGGACCTATGAACGCAGATTCTGAGCTAGCCATAGCAAGCTCATCTGCAGATTCATTGCCCACAAACCGAGTTTTACCCTGCTGTATTTGGCAAGTTCTTGTAATGCATTGTAGCAGCATTTCACGGTTCTGAAGTCCATTAAGTTGGACGATAGTGCTGCTTGGTTATCTGAGAAGATATGTGTTCTAGCGCCCTTGATCCCTTTGTGGAGATTGTGTCTAGCGCAGATCTCTATGACGTGGATTTCAGGCTGAAACATAGTGGGAGTCGTACCCATAGATACCGAAATCTTTGTTTTGGGTCCAAAGACCCCAGCTCCAACTCAAGGATCCATTCTCGAACCGTCGGTGAACCAGACCAGACTTCTAGGGTCCAGTGTTGGAGTACCATTGGACCAATTTCCGCGGTCAAATATTTCAACCTCGAATAACCTATCGAGGCAATGTTGCCTGACCTTAATATCTGGTAAAGTACAGAACATGTCTCTTTTAGGGATTGAGTTGAGTATCTTTAAATGTCCAGCAATGTCACCTGGTTTATACTCATAATTTATAATAGCTGCAGCTTGATGGCATATCTTGCAGCCATCTTCCTTATGAAGATTGGTAGGGGTGTCAGCCCAACAATAGCTTCCAGAGCTATCATAGAGCAGGTGCGCATCGCACCTGTAATGCTAAGACAGGTAATTCTTTCCAACTTCTGCAACTTGTTTGCCGTTGTCTGCTGGAGAGTTTTTGGCCACCAGACGATGGCCGCTTATGTGATAATGGGTCTAACCAACATTATGTACAACCAATCTATCATTTTAGGAGAGACCCCAAGTTCTGTCGTATATGCGTTTACTGGCCCACAGTAGTTTACTGGCTCTAGTAGAACGCTCTGTGGCGGACTTGATATGTGAATTCCAATTAAGTCGTTTGTCAAGAATTACACCAAGATATTCGACCTCGCTGGAATAAACTAGTGTGGTGCCTCTGATTGTAATAGATTCAAGGTTGACCTGTATCTTCCTTGTAAACGGCACCAGAACGGTTTTACTAGGATTGATGGATAATCCTTCTTTGTTACACCATTCTACAACTTGAGATATTGCACTTTGCATGACATTGGAAATTGTTGTGCCGTGTTTACCTCTAATAAAAACCACCAAGTTATCAGCATAATCGACGGTGGGTGCAGCCTGATCTATGAAGATCTACTAACAAATTGTCGATGACTATTGACCATAACAGGGGGGAACGAACTCTTCTTTGAGGACAGCCTTTGGCTGCAGTTATAGACACGGACACCCCCCTGGAGGAGGAGGTAATGAATCGGCTTACCAACATGGCCGTAATCCATTGGTTGGTCGATTCTTCGATACCTCTGCTACTAATCGCTACTAGGGCGTAGTTAAATGTGTAATGCCATCCATACGAGTAAATTGAAATTGAAAATTATAGGTAACGCCGTGCACTATTTGCTTATTCAAACCGCTGTCTCATGGCTGCGTCAAGCTTAAGCTTGAAAAATTAACACTCTTGCTTGAGAATGTACATTTCTTTTAATATTTTTAAACTTCTCTATGGATTTTTCTATGATTATAATCCAGCTCTGCCCGAACTGAGACGTTATTCACAGTATGATACCCAAGCAACTCATCGTCAATGCGTACATTTTGAGGAGAAGGCTGCCTCAACCATCTACAACCCGATGTACTAGTATTTCCAATGTTAAATTATGCAAACTTTATTGGCTAACCGTTGAAGTAAGTTATCTTCTGCATAGTTAACACCGGACTATATGTGTGTTCATGCCATAAGACCACGTAACTTCGTTAGGAAAATACTTAATGAAAGGCGCTTACTCTATGTGCCACATCTTCGCTTGTCCATTTACATTGGACACATATGAAACATAACACCTGAGCTTTAACTTACCCCCATCTTGTGCCCTTTGCCACGATGTCCTTATTTATTCAAGCGCTCCGCACGCCGCCTCACACCCTTCCATACGTGTGTGTGCAGTCCTGTGCAATTGCCTACGGGATTTTCATTTCACTAAAGTATTCCGAATCGTTTTTCATTTTCACTCTATCTTAAATAATGGTATGTACATCCGAGTAGAAGGCTGGTTTCCAGACCATGGTTGCCTGGTTGCTTGACTCGACTCTATGAAGAAGCAGCAGCAGCAGACTACTGCTGGTGAAGATGGTGGCAGAAGATTGCCCTAAAAGTATTATGTACTCCATGCCTGGCATAATTCAAACTCCCATATGCATGCATGTATGGTGGGCACGTTGAGACAGACACTTAGGGTTAGGTGAGCACTTGCCTCTTCTACTCGCCCTCTGCACCGACTTTCCTGTTGGTAATGCTGGTGATATTTCACCAAGCTATTATTTACGATTATTGCAATAATTATGCTCCTTAAAGTACCCTCGAAGAGCGAAAGACTAAAAGAGAGATGTACACATACACCAGGCTCGGAGGTTTCTCTGGCTATGAGAGAGGCCGATTGGGTAAGAGTATCATAGTGAATGTGAAGGAGGGGGAGGATAAATAATGTGAGTGGTCTGCTTCATAACGTTTGGAAGGAACATCGTATCCTGTTTGTATTTTGTATTTATGGATGTTTAGCAAGTGATACAAACACACACATATAGAACACAGCCGCTTCGGTCGAAGGGCTTAACTATGAATTTCAATCGAAAATTCAGGAAAACCCTCACACAGGATACGTTGGGTGAAGGGTGTGAATGCTTTTTAGGTGAAATTCGTGACGGGAGGATAACTGAAGAGGTGATAGTATTATAGATGCAATGAAGTGAAGTGTCCCAACGACACGTTTTGCGTAGGGTGGCTTTGAGGTGTGCGCTTGTTTTTGGGGGTCGCGCTAGTTGGTTTGTCTTTTTGGGACATTATTTCCCACTAAATTGCTGATAATTTAATGACTTTTGTTACTGCTTGTCTCGTCGGTATTTTTATAGTTTGCATTCGTGTAGCACGTCGGACGTGGGCGTTTATAGTCATCGTGATAACTTAATGTTTCTGATTTAAGATGCTTTCGTGTTTACAGGGGAAATAAAAACACCAGCGCTCGGTACTTTATAGTTCTAAGACCAGTTTTAAATTTTAATAATATTTGGAGAAACAAGTGTCTGAGATACACAGAGCGGTACAGTCTGAACATGATCCATAATGAAATTCAAAAAGGGCCAACAAGTTTGTGCTGGTGAGAGCTCTTTCCGTATCCGAGGCTGTTGGTTGCTTCGTAACCGAAGGTTTTTTACGTGGTAGGGAAGTTAACCCGACGGCCCAAGCCTTAACCTGGAGGATCGGATCCTTTTTTAGCAACCTCTAGGACGAGGGGCCGAATACACCGATGTCAGTAACCCACTTCGGGGATATAAGCGCTGCCGTTGGCCCATTAAGGGATCATCCGCCACCATCTCTTTTTCAATACCCTGACGCAGTACTGAAATTCCTTACAGACCTCAGCTTCAAATATGTCGAAGTAGCTCCGGTAAGGTATCCGCTTGTCTGTAAACGTCACCGTTGATTCCATCGGGAGAATTCATCCGCCGCACGTCCTCCTTCTGAGGAGCTCTTGCTAGACTTCTGAGGCGCATATTTCAGCCGATCAGGTCAACAAGAGATGCCTCGTCCGGTTAAACATATGCGCGTTGTAGTTCACCCAGATGTGCTTACGCAGGTCCAAGTGTTCAGCTACACATATATCGTCAGACTCAGAATACGCTCATCGTTAGTTCACTATCAGATAGCTATCCAGCGGGTACCACGGGGAGATGATGATGCGATTTTGATCGGATGGGCCGGGCAAAAGGAGTATGAAAAACTGCGACATCTACTACGGCGATTGCTACAGACAAAAAGGACAGCGTCTATTCGGGTGCGGATTTGTCATTGGAGGCAGACTTAGGCAGGAAGTCTTGCGACGCGACACAAGATGACTTCTACCAGCTCTTGGACAAGACGTATGAGCAGTACCATAGTCACGACGTTAAAATTATCCTAGGTGATTTTAACGCAAAGCTAGGAAGAGAGGGCGTCTGAGGGTGGTCGGAAAGCACAGCCTGGACGACATCACATTGGACAACGGACTCAGGCTAATCGACTTTGCGGCGGGGCGAAACTTTGTAGTAGCTAGTACGCGGTTCCCACGTCTCGACATTCACAAAGGAACATGGCTCTCCTTTGATCGAAAAACTGTCAACCAAATCGATCACATTGCGATTGACGCAAGGCACTCTTCCAGTATTCTGGGTGTCCGGACTTTGTGAGGAGCCAACGCGGACTCGGATCACTACCTAGTTGTAGCCAAGGTACGGATGTGGATATCCAGAACGGAGCGAAATCAGCGAAATACTGTGAGGAAATTTGACGACGGGCGGCTACAATCGCAAGAGACCGCCAGAACCTTTGCCGATCGTGTTTCGTCTAATCTCAATCTAAGTCCTATGCCGCCAGCAGCAAATGCGGAAGACCAGTGGCAGCGTTGCCAACAAGCCATTAGAGATGCCGCCTCTGATGTACTGGGTTTTTCTCGGCCACCACAACGAAACCCCTGGTTTGATGAGGAATGCTCGGAGGCACATAAAGCAAAACTAGAGGCGTACAAAGCGGCGCTGCAACGAAGGACTAGACCTGCCTACGAGCTGTACGTGCGCAGAGGAAAAAAGGAACTTCGACTTCTCAGAAAGAAGAAAAAGGAGCATGAGAAGCGCTCGATCGAGGAGATTGAGAGACTTTATTGCAGGAATGATGTTCGAAAATTTTACCAAAAGGTAAAAAGAACATGCCAGGGCTTCAAAGCCAGAACAGAAGCCTGCAGGGATGAAAATGGCAACATAGTAGTAGAATCGCAATCGGTGCTGAGGATACGGAAGGAACACTTCTGCAGACTGTTAAACGGCGATCATGACCAATATTCCGCTGTCAGGCCGAATGAGCCATTAAACAGTGACGATGGCAGTCAAGATTCCCGTCAACCCGATCAGAATGAAGTGAGGAAACGATATCTAAACTCAAATCCAACAAAGCTGCTGGAGCTGACGGCCTTGCCGCTGAACTTTTCAAGGCAGGAGGAGATGAGTTGGTAAGGAGCATGCACCAGCTCATCTGTAAAATCTGGTCGGACGAAAGTATGCCCAATGAATGGAACCTCAGCATCGTTTGCCCGATCCTGAAGAAAGGAGACCCTCTGAGCTGCGCCAATTACAGAGGTATAAGTCTCCTCAACATCGCATATAAGATCCTGTCTGCCGTATTATGTGAACGCCTTAAACCGATCGTCAACAACCTGATAGGTCCTTATCAGTGCGGTTTCAGGCCGGGAAAGTCCACCATTGACCAAATATTCACACTACGGCAGATCTTGGAAAAAACCCATGAATACAAAATCGATACGCACCACCTCTTTATCGATTTCAAAGTTGCCTATGATAGCGTGTATAGAGACGAGTTATACAGAGCCATGTCTAGTTTTGGCATCCCTGCCAAGCTCGTCCGTTTGTGCAGAATGACCATGGAGAACTCCTGCTGCTCCATCAAAGTCGGTAAGAACATCACCGAACCGTTCGCTGTCAGGAAAGGTCTTAGACAAGGTGACGCGCTATCATGCGATCTCTTTAATATAGTACTTGAGAGAATTGTACGAAACTCACAAGCCAACACCGGAGGTACAATCTTTTACAAGTCTGTACAACTACTCACTTATGCCGATGACATTGATATAATCGGAAGAACTCAGCGGGCAGTCAGTGGGGCATTTACGAGTATTGAGATCGAGGCAGCAAAGATGGGCTTAGCGGTCAATGAAAGCAAAACAAAATATATGCTGTCTACAAAAAAGGACACCCAACATCGGCGTCTTTGACAGAACGCCACAATAGTCAGATATAATTTTGAAGTAGTAAAGGATTTTGTCTACCTAGGCTCTATGGTGAACTCCGCAAATGACATCAGTAGGGAGATCACACGAAGAATTACTCTTGCCAATCGTTGTTTCTATGGGCTAAAACGAAAATTGAGTAGCAAAGCTCTATCTCGAACTACTAAGGTAACTCTTTATAAGACATTAATCATCCCAGTCCTGCTGTGTGGCGCAGAGGCATGGGCTTTGACAAAACCGGATGAGGATGCACTTGCTTATTTCGAGAGAAAAGTTCTTCGACCGATCTTTGGTCTCGTCTGCATAGACGGTGAGTGGAGGAGAAGGTACAATACCGAGCTATACGGCCTGTACAAGGACATCGACTTAGCCAGAGGAGTTCCGATACAGCGACTAAGATGGCTGGGTCACTTAGAGCGGATGAAGCCCAACGTTCCCGCTAAGAAAGTTTTCGAATCCACCCCGGATGGACGACGCAGTAGAGGACGTTCTCGCGGTAGGTGGCGCAAACAAGTGAAGGGGAACCTCAACCAACTTGGCGTGCGCAACTGGAGGCAGCTGGCTCGTAACCGTGCTGGCTGGAGAGGTTTGTTGGTTGAGGCCCAGGTCCACCCCGTACCGTAGCGCCGTCTAAGTAAGTAAGTAAGTAAGGTGAAAGCCCTTTAAGGGGACACATGCTCCAGGTAGGGGTAAGATAAAAATGGCTGACATCTTTAATCTTACAGCCATATTGGATAGTGTTCGTCTTTTATACTCAAAATGTTTCAAAAATTACAAACGGTTTAGTTTTTTTAAATACATTCGTATCCGGAATGTGCCATTATTGCTCATTAAGTTAATTGTACTTGCACTTAACTCGAACCACGTAGATGGAAGACAAACCGATATCTGCTTGGACAGTAATGTAGTGATAAGCACTATAGCAAGCACCCTTTGAAACGAAATTAAACAGAGGCGTAACCTCCTACACCATCATTAAGGATGCATATGAAGCAAGCTCTTAGAAATTCTCTTCTGCTGAAGCTTGGCCAGTACATACAATAGAAACAGCTTACTCTGGGAGGCATCCCAAACCAGTGGAGATGGGCAAATGTCAATGGAAAAGAAAAAAAAAAAACTTTTTCAAAGCAACAAGAGAGTACCCACAAGGAAAATATTATCCCCCCTAAAATATAGTCTATGGATAAATTTCTTAATAAATTAACCAACATGCGTACCAATTGAAGTGAATTGAAGAAATCCTTTGTGACATCATCCAAAAGGGACTTGAAGAATCTCATGAATTGTGCAGTACATCTGGGCTTTGATTCATTCCAGAATTATTCTAGCTACGGCTGTTATTTTGGCTACGGCTGGAAAAACGCAAATACCTCTCCAGTTTCCGCATTCCGTCAAATTTCTTGTTTTCGGAAGCTTAATGGTCATCCCCATTTTCCACTCCTGTGGAAATTGTTCACTATCCCAAGCTTTCCGTATTAGAGGGTGCAGCAAATCTGCCGATGTAATAGTTCGACAGGGATGCCATCAATACTCATCTCCTTGTTCTTCTTGAAGGACTTGATTGCTGTTATTATTTCGTTTTTACTAGGAGGTATGGTGCGAACTCGGGATTTGCTCATTCGAATTCGAGAACATACCGCCATCGTCTAAGTGGTTTAGCACTGTATGCTCAAAATGTTCTTTCCATCTAGTGAGCTGGTCTTCATCCGAGATCAGAAGGTTACCGTGTAGGCTCTTCACTGGGTGTTGTTTAGAGTTCCGACCACCAGTGAGCTCCTTAGTGATGTTATAAACAGTCTTGCTATCGCACCTGCTCCCTGCTTCTTCAGCCCTTGAGCTAGTGAGTTGATATGCTGACGTTTGTCACGTTTCACACTACGCTGCACTTCTTTCTTTTTCGCGTGGTATTGGGCTTCTAGCTCGGTTCTCTCTACTGCTGAGGCTGTTGCAATCCGAGCATTGATTGCTGTATGCTCATCGATTCGTCTCCAGATGTCTGCTGATAGCCATGTGCGATGGGTGCGTGCCCCAGCCGTAAAAGCATTTTCCACAGCATTCCAGTGGTCATTCATGCTCCCCTGCATTGGGCTGCTGATTGCTTCTGCTTCTAAGGCAAGGTGGTCCCTGAACTGTTGGCGCACTTGGGGAACCTTGAGCCTGTCGATGTAAAACCTGGTGATGTTAAGTAAGTTTCAGCGGTTGCTATTGACGGATGCAGTACGAAGGCGTATATGAGCTTACATGAGATGGTGATCTCGTTCTAGTCCGATGTCAGCTCCACGTCTGTTTCGGATGTCCAAGAGGCCATCCATTAAGCGACGGCTGAATGCAATGTGGTCGATCTGGTTGGATGTTCGGTGCCTGTCAGTAGAGACCCAACTGATCTTGTGGCAGGTGTTATTTTTAAACAGCGTACTTACAATGACTAAGCGGTTGGTATTACAGAAGTCCACAAACCGCTCACCGTTATCATTACGGTCTATAAAACCGGGAGCTCCGATCACGTTTTTAAGCATGGTGTTGTCGCTACCCACCTTGGAATTGAGATCTGAGATGGCTAGGACATGTAGAGCGAATGGACACCAACGTTTTGGCTCGCAGAGTCTTCGGATCTAACCCGGAGGGACAGCGCAGTAGAGGACTTTTGATAGAATGTGCCTCTGGTGTTGGCTTGTGATTTCCGCACAATCCGTTCAAGTACTAGCTATCTGATAGTGAACTAACGCCCTCAACTGCGCCAATTATAAAGGCATCAGTCTCCTCAACATCGCATACAAGATATATATATATCTAACTGGCTATAAGAATGGTCCTTTTCATCCTCAGTCGCGTCTTGAGTCGGAGCATAGCACTGTACGAGTATGACGGTAATTTTGATTACTCTACTGTGGAACCTTGCCGTCAATATCCGGTGACTGTGAGGTATCCAAGGTATGAGCCTTTTTTGCGCTGTTGGAGTTAGCACCAGTCCGACTCTGGACGTCCGTGTATTTCCAGCTTTTTTACCAGAGTAGAGCATGACAGAGCTTTTTGTTGAGGAGATGTGTTTCCCAGCATCGAACCATCTTATCTCGCTCAGCCCTAAGAAGCGAATTCGCTGTCCAATTGTAGGAATCTGGCGTTATATGGCCCTTCCTGGAGTGAGTCCAGGAGAGTCTTAACGTTCCAAAATCCGACCGTTGTCCATGTTCGATAGTCGTCATCAAATTATCCATCTGTATCCAGGCGTAAATTCCCGTTTCGGAGTAATTATTATTTTGATGGTCGCGGCTCGCTGGGCCCCAGACCAACCGACACTTATCCTATTTTGTGGCGCAGGAGGCTCGCTGTTCGTCCTCTTCCGTTCACAATTTCCAGAGAAATTCCTAGATGGCGCCACGAGGAGGTGGAAGTAGGACTTACTAACAAGAGCTGCAAGTTGTTCGGCTGCAGTGGGTCTTTCTCGTTATTTAGCGAACCAACACCTATCGTGAGATGCTGCTCCTACGAGGCCTTTGTTAGTCGTTTACAATCCAAAACCTCAGGCACCAACAAGTTAAATCCGGCGCTGTACAAACGTCTGCAGAAGCTGTAGAGAAGAAGAAGAGGCCATCGGCTACCTTTCAGGCACACGTTCTTCACTCGAAAACATTAGGAAAGCTACATTGGGGGAATACTTCATTAACGAAGTAAGCCAGTAAATTTATCACCCAATGTGAATGAATCACGTAGTAGTCGGCGTGATCCACGCGTACCTACCTAGTAGCAGCACAATGGATCTTTTCTGGTCTAAGTGTATCTTATCGAGGGCTACTCCAAACCAACCAAACAACCAATATTGATATAATGGAACGTAAAACACGGCACATGAATCTCAACGAAAACGTTTTCAGACTCAGGCTAACGGAAACTATGATTTGCACCAACTTAAGGAAGGAAGAGGAAGACATAGAAAGCTTATTCTCCCACTGTGCAGCAAAAGCGAAACTACGACAAAAATTCCTGTGATCACCAACGGTATCGTACCTAATATATTAGATATCTTGGAATTTGCAAAGCGACCGAAGTGCATTCACAATTACCCTGCATTATAGTTTTACTTCCTTACATGATCCTAATACCCATATTCCTCATCATCACAAAATCCAGGCAATTTAATAAACGAAAGGAATACTAATGGACCAAAGGAAGCCTGGGTGGTAAGTGAAAGCTTATCCTACCAACGACATCAATCATCGCGTAAGCGTAGGGTGGATGAAGTGCCGAGAAAACTTCGCTATCTTCTGTGACCGAAAAATGCCACCTAAGTTGAAAGGAAGGCTCCAAATCGCAGTTGTGTGTCCAGCGCTCACATACGGTTCACAATGTTCGACAATGTACAAAAAGTATGAGAGTACATTAACGGCGGCTGAGATGAAGATGCTTCGCATGACAGCAGAAGTGACGAAGCTTGATCGAATAAGAAGTTCGAAGATCCGTGGAAGCCTTCACGTCAAGGAAATCTTCTTACGAAAAATAGAGCACGACCGGTTTAGCAGGTATTGCCACGTTTAAGGAAGAGATCATTTAAACCCTGTTAAAAAGACAATATCAATGAACGTTTCAAAGACATCGAGAGGCAAGAGAGGCAGGCCTATAAACGCCTGTTTCACACAAATGAGACGACATCGGCATCAGTAATAGAGTGATCTAAAATCGGAAGGCTTGCCGATATTTTGTGCGGTCAAATAGGCGAACGCCACAGGTAGATCAGTAGAAATGCGGTGAAGTGGGAGGGTTATGATCCCTTATTTTCGGATTATAATGTCGCCGAAATAGGAAGAAGAAGAAATAATGCTCAGGAAAATACTACGAAACATCTCAAAATGTCTCAGAATCATATTTCAAAAATGTGATACACACCTGCTATATTGAATGAAAATATTGAGCATATGTACGTATGGACGACTGCAATATTCGACATTGACGGACGGACTAAGAAAAGTAAAGTAAAGTAAAGTAAAGTAGCCAAAACGTATTGAGTTCCTGCACGATTTATGGATTGCTTGGTGCAGTGGTATTGTGCTGCGGCTTACTAAATTGCTCAGGTGGCGCTACAGTTCGGGGTGAACCTGGGCCTCAACCAACAAGCCTTTCCATTTAGCTCGGTCTTTAGCTAATTGCTTCCAGTTGCGCACTCCAAGCTGGTCGAGGTCCCCTTGCACTTGTGCGCGCCACCTACGCCGAGGACGTCCTTTACTGCGTCGTCCGTCGGGGTTAGATTGGAAGAATCTGCGGGCCGGAGCGTTGGTGTTCATTCGCTCTACATGTACTAGCCATCTCAGACGTCTAATACGCAGTTTTTTGACTAGGTTAATGTCGCTGTACAGCTCGTATAGTTCGTGATTGAATCTTTTCCTCCAAAGCCCGTCAACGCAAACGGGACCGAAAATCTTACGAAGAATTTTTCTCTCATCTTTTAATAAAGTCCATGTTTCAGCGCCGTAAAGCAGGACTGGGATGATCAGGGTCTTATACAGAGTCTCCTTAATTTTTCGAGATAGGGTTTTACTGTTGAATTGCCTAATAAGCCCAAAAAAACAACGATTGGCAAGAGTTATTCTTCGATTGATTTCTGCGCTGATCTTGTTTTTCGAGTTTATAGCAAGGCCAAGGTAGACAAAGTCTCTTATTGCCTCGAAGTTATAGCTGTGACGTTCTGTTCAATTCGTCGGTGTTGATTGTCCCTTCGATTTCGACTTTTTGGGTTTTCTCCAAGATCTGCCGAAGTGTGAAGGTTTGATCGATGGTGGACTTTCCTGGCCTGAAACCGCACTGATAAGGTCCAATCAGGCTGTTCATAAAAGGTTTCAGGCGTTCACACAATATCGCATAAAAGACCTTCTATGCGATGTTGAGGAGACTGATGCCTCTATAATTGGCGCAGTTGAGGGGGTCTCCTTTCTTGTGGATCGGGCAAACGATGCTGACATTCCATTCATCAGGCATACACTCGTCTGACTAAATCTTAGAGATGAGTTAATGTATGCACTCTACCAATTCATCACCAGCTGCCTTGGCCTACCTTCGGCCGGTAAGCCGTCAGGTCAAGCAGCCTTGTTGGATTTAAGCTTGGATATTGCTATCCTCACTTTGTTTTGATCAGGTGGACGGAAATATTGACGATCATCGTCTATGTTGAATGGTTCATTTTGCCTGACAGCGGGTTTTTCTTATATTTTCTTATATTCTCAGCACCGACTGTGATTCTACTACGAGGCTTTCATTTTCATCTCTACAGGGTTTCTGTACGGGCATTGCTTCTCTGACACGTTGTTTTTACCTTTTGGCAAAACTTCCGTACATTGTACTCTCGATATTCTCGCACGCGCGCTTCTCATGCTCTTTCTTCTTCTTTTGGAGAAACCGATGTTTTTCCTGTCTCTTTTGCTCGTAGAGCTCACGAGCAGCTCTCGTTTTCCTTTGCAGCGCCGCTTTGTATGCCTCTTGTTTTGCTGCATGCACTCGCCGGCATTCTTTGTCAAACCAGGGGTATCGCGGTGGTGGGCGAGCGAGAGCAGCGTTTCTGATGGCATGTTGGCAGCGTTGCAACTGGTCTTCGGCACTTGATGCTGGCGGCATAGGGGTGATTGAGAGATTTCGGGATACGCGTTCAGCGAAGAGTCTGACGGTCTCTTGCGATTGTAGCTTTTCGACGTTAAATTTTCTCGCAGTGGTTCTTCTGTTTTGCTCAGTTTGAGATATGCGCATTCGTACCTTGGCTACAACAAGGTAATGATGCGACTCTATGTTAGCCGTTCGGAAGGTCCGGACATCCAGAATACTGGAGGCATGCCTTGCGTCGATCGCAATATGATTAACTTGGTTGATCGTTACATGATCATTGGACCGCTATGTCTGCTTATGAATATCGATGTGAGGAAACCATGTGCTTGCTATGGTGACATTTCGCTCCACAGCGAAATCAATTACCCTTAGTCCGTTATCAGACGTGGTGTCGTGTAGGCTATGCTAACCGACTGCCCTACCAAAGACGTCCTCCTTTCCTATTTTTGCGTTAAAATCGCCCAAGCGTAGAAACACTCTTTGGTGGCGGGGTCCTTTTCTTCCGTGGGGGCATGAACAAATATTTGGCTTATGTTAGCGAATTCAGCCTTTATCCGGATAGTCATAATACGCTCGCTAACGTGTCGGAAGCTTAAGACTTCTTGCCTAAGTCTGCCGCGTATGACAAATCCGCATACGAATAATAGATGTAATAGTAATAGATGTCACAGTTTTTCATCCTCTTTTTGCCCGGCCCATCCCATCGCACTTTCTGGATGGCGGTAATATCTGCTTTATAGCAGTCTAGGACCTCTGCTAGTAGTTCGGCTGCACGTGGTCTGTAAAGGGACAGAATATTCTACGTACAGATCCGAAGGTCGTTGTCCTTATTTCGTTTGCTGGGGTCGTCATCAGTTGAGTCGTCCTTATCTGAAGTTGTTTCGGAACCATAGGTTTTTTACGTGGTATGGAAGTCACTCCGACGGCACAACCCCCAACCTGGATGGCCCGTTCCTTAATTATTCCCCTAGAACGGAAGCCGGGTATACCGCACCGGTAACAGAAGTCCGCTACGGGAGTATGAGCGCTGCCGTTGGCCCATTAAGGGCTCCCCCGCCACCATCTCTATTCCAATGTCCTGACCAACGTTGGAAATTCCTTACCGACCTGTGATCCGAATACGTCGAAGCAGCTCGGGCAATGTATTCACTTAGTTCAACCTAACTGGAACTATAGACGCCACCGTTGACTCCGTCTAGGGAATTCGTCCGCCGCCGCTTGGAACAGAAAGAAGTGCTCTAGTGAGAAAACACTCTTCCCCCCATCTCTCATCTGCTGCCGCCAAGAATCCGCTAAACGGGGTTGGTTACCCATTTCTTGGATTAAGGTACTAGGCACCCGGCTGTCACTGCCTGGAGGTTGAGAGTAGGAGTTGGTAGGCCTCAGCTGAGTGAAAACGCTTGTGTTCTCATATGATCGCATGCACTACTGTTTGACCAGCCAATTGTGCTGCGGCTGTTGAGTGGTAAGTCGTCGATTGAAGTATCAATCGTATCTATTCAGTTTTTCTACCAATTTAAATGTTAATGAATAAGCTTACCAACCGCACAAATTTTCGGCTAGTGGTACAGATTAAAAAAATTGATTTTGATTTCGATTGATTTTTAATTTTCCTAACACTCACTCCGTTTACAACAGGCAACAGGTAAAGTTTCAATGGAAAAAAGATGGGTTGGCATTTTTAAGCACATGGATACCGCGCAAGTGCCCTATTCGGATTTTTGACTTATCATCGAATTCATTCTTTGCTTGCCTGAAACGAGCGCACCGATCGAACGCGTTTTTTCTTCAATCAAAAACATTTGGAAAACCGAGTCGGCCAATGTTAACATCGACACACCGAAATCAATTTTATTCTTGAAATGCAATTTAGATTACAATTGCATTGATATTTACCATTTCCTGAAGAAACAGCCACAACTTTTGAGACACATCGCGAGCCAGGACAAATACGTATTCAAAGAGGCTACTGGCTCCAATAGTATTGCGTCCGGGAACAATGATGAAGCTGCTGGTATCAGTAAGATGTCAGTTGATAGCGCACAGGCTGATGACGACGAATCAGATTCTTGAATATGTTTTCATAAGCAACATTTCGTATTATTATTTACCTTTTGATATTTATTCTATTATCTTCTGGATAAAATAAATTGGTACAGCTTCGGTACAGATTTTTGAGTATGATTTTGGGTAAAGATTTCGTGCAATCGAGAGTTGGTAAGCTTATTAATGAGTAATAGAACTTGTACTGAAAATAAATACTAGAAAACCAAACCGAATTCAAAAATCACAGCAAGTTCTTTACGATTACTTTAGACACCACCCATAGAATAACCAGGTACTTAAACATAACATCACCTGAGTTTCAAACCACCACAAAAAAAATCTCTCTTTCTGGTGTCTTCTCTTCATTTCCAAATTACAATGTGTGCGTCGTGCAATTGCATTTAAAGAGCAAAGTTACAATTTAAAACAAATCGTGACGATTCGCATCGGAAATAATTAACCGCATCGCCCTTGGAGTTTGTGTAAATTTAAGTTAAAAGTAGAGTTGTGGGGTTTTCTAGTTAGGGTGACTCTTTTTGACAACATAGATTAACTCTTGGCATAACACTTGAACCAGACAAGTCTTACCCCAGGTTACCAGATTGTAACGCCATACAAAGTGGGATAATGAAATCAGCATAAACATACGAGTTTAATTTCATTTCCACTCACCCCTATTTCCCCGAACAATTAACTCTAATTTTAATTCAATTTCGAAAAGAATTTAATTGCGGAAGTCAGTATAGGTATACCTATAGGCCGTCCTACTTCCATGACAAATCCCAATTAAACCCATAATTCGCACATTTTAACCCTTCAAATGAAAATTCCACCGCCGCGTTATAATTTGGATCAAAATAAAATTATAATTACAGTTTCTCACTTCCAACATCAGGGGACCAGAGTTCCATGAAAAGTTTCCAACCACCATACTACCGAGAACAGACCGCCCCCAACCACTGGGGGTGAGAAAAATCGTTAAGTGCTTAAAGAACAACAACGAAAACATTCCCAGGCAACTAAATTGACCTTTTTATGATGGCGTTTCGCTGCCAAATTTAAATGAGCACACTTTGGCCCCCAAGGACCAAGCGCACAGTAACACTCTCCAACGCACACGATGAGAGATGGCTTAGCCCACCTGCCTTCGGGGATATTTATCTCCAAAAAATATTATACCCAACCCCCATCACCGTTGCTTACATCGAAACCATGCTAAGAATAAAACACGAAGAAACAGAAAAAAAGAAAAGAAAAAAAAAAAACCCGTAATCCAAAGCGCCTTGGAGAAAATTCAAAATGTAATATTTTATTATGGAAATCGCAGGGGTTAAAGTGTTACACACAGCGGAAGGCCTCGAAGGTTATGCCTCCTGCAGTTGTATCTATGCCCACAGCTCTTGAATGCCGCCATCGTTTCTCCTTACACCTCATGTATTGTACATAACATTGAATTGCCGACACCGAGAATCATTGCAAAGATGATCGTGAAAATGTTTTCTGCTTCCGTAATTCACCAAGACAAGGAGATGGGGCGAGCAGTAGATGGAATCCTGTACGCCGATTCCCTCATATTTTCACGCAAAATTTATTCACGTTAAAAGGATTTTTATTGGCAATCCTTGGAAATCTCCTTCCAAGGCGGTGCCCTTGGATCTAGGTGAACTTTGCACAATTGCAGATAGCTGTAGATACATGTACGGATAGAGATAGATACTCCATTGCCATGCATGTTCGGAGGGCGTTGGAGAATTCTTTTATTTTGAAGTGGCGCTCAGAATACCGATGTTATCCTGAAAATGGCATTATAAGGTACATAGGTTTATGGCACCATCGTACACTTGGCAACGGGATCATTATTAAATGGTGGAAAATATTAAAAATGTTTTCATCTGAATATTATGCAGTAAATTCGGTGAGAAATCTCTGTGAATTCCAGAAGATTTAAAATTTTGAATTGTTACCCAAGTGGAGAATCCAAATGGACGCATAAAGGTGTGAATTTATGCGAAGCGGTTAGAAGGACTTGAGTTTTGCTAGAAAATGTTGGGAGCGAGAATCCAAAGGAAGAATTTTGCATACGAGGTGCTTCTTCATATTCGGTTTTATCGAATATGATAAGTTGATTCAGCCCCATAAGCGATATATTGGATGTAGACATGCATACGTAGTAAGGTCTAAGTATTCCCGTCAAATATTTTTATTTTTCAATACATGATATTTTCCCTGAAGCTCAATACACTTTTTAGATAATTAATACTTTTTATCATGTAGGATTCTGAGAACCGCTGTTTTTGATAATCCAATTTGTGCTGCAGTAGAGGACTTTCTTCTGTGAGAGTTGCTGGTCCACCTGAGCGAGGGTCATCCTCAATAAATTTCTGTCCCCAACAAACGCGCTTAGACTGTATATGATGGTGAAGATTCCACATAAACAGAATCTATTCGTTAACATTAACTTTTGCGTCGCGCTCTACCTCCAACTCTCTCCAACTCATTCCCAAAGCTCTAGGCTCCTTTCAATCATTCTGCAACATGTATGCCTAGGGACCCCCAGCTCTGCCAGACTATGTAATGGATTCCATTGCATGGCATGTTTGGCAAGGGAATTTTCATCGCGCTGCCGCAGGTATGACCAATCTATTGCCATTTCCTTCGTCGAATTATCGTATCAGTAAACTCAAGTGGAACAGTCGCTGCTTGGTCTTGGTGCTGTAAACTCTACTCTGCCAGGTTTTCGATAGCATGCCGAGCGCAGCTTTGGCTTTCCAAATTCTACTGTCTACATCGAGTTCAGTGCCAGCGTCGGCCAAAACTATACTTCCTTAATATAGAAAGCTGTCATCTTTCTGGACCTGCTGTCTATCATTGCTTTGTTGGGCGGTGGAAGTTTTAACGCTGAGTGTCTTTGTCTTGGCATTATTAATCCTCAGCCCTGATGTCTTTGCATTGATATCCAGACTATGGACTATTTTTTGTAAGTCCATAATTCTATGCGACAAGCAAATATCGTGTCTGAAAAAATCAACTGGTACAATCTAGACCAAAAAAAGAGCAAGGTTTTGTTTTCGTGATGAAAAATGTCCTCTCTTACACTATCACCGGAGCTGAGGATGAAGAGTGCGGAACACAAAATATACGGGATTCCCTACAGCGAACTTGCTTAAAGAAGGCCAAATCACTGCTAGGAGCTTCAAAAGGCCATCACCAACACGCCAAAGAAACATGGTGATGGAGTGATGAAGAAAAAGATCACCTCGAATTGGAATACAGATGTTATAAGAAAAAGAAGAAGTGCGCCCAGCTTCAAGCAGAGAGTACAGAGGGCCTGTATCGGGAGCTTGAGAAAATATCTTCCACGGTTGCTGATGCAAATCAGGCTATCCAGGAGCTGCGATGACACAATATGAACAGAAGCGCAACCATCTTCAAAATAGCCGCCCAAAGAAGGAGGAATGCTTAGGAGATTCGTTCGCCAAAGTTCATTAACAATGCTCATGGCCAGCTTTTTGTGGATGACCACAAAATTCTGCAGAGGTGGCGGCAGTATTATGAAGAACTTTTGAATGAATAGTTTCCCCGGCTATACTTTCTGAGAGCCACCCCTAACTGTAAAGAAATACCCTACATTACAGCCCAAGAAGTTAGTGAGGCGGCCAAATACTCCAAAAAACGAAAAGCGATTGGGCCAGACGAGATGCCCTCTGAGTTCTGAAAAAAGATGGGAGACGTCGGCTTCAGATGGCTCAGAATTCTCATCTCCCAATTTATGAGAGGTGATCCAATGCCTAATCAATGGGCATCAATTATTCTTTGCTGACGATGGAGCCATCATAACTGAAGATCCTGCGTCCCTGTAATGAGCACTTAATCTGTGAATGGACGTTTTGAGGGAAATTGGTATCGCATTAGTTAAAAAAACAGAGAGCACTTGTGCTGCCCGTTCTCTTATCGACTCAGGCCTATTCCAGACATTTATTTGAACGGAACAGTGCTTCCCAAGTGCGAAAATTTCAAATATCTGGGATCTATGATCAATAGCAAAGCAACCTGAGATGACGACATCAATCATCGCTAAGGTGGATGAATTGGCGAGAAAACTCCGCTATCTTCTGTGACCAAAAAATGCCACCTAAGTTGAAAGGAAGGCTCTAATACGGTTCACAATGTTGGACGATGTACAAAAAGTATGAGAGTAAATTAACGGCAGCTGAGATAAAGATGCTTCGCATGACACCAGGAGTGACAAAGCTTGATTGAATAAGAAGTTCGAAGATCCGTGGAAGCCTTCGCATCAAGGACAACATCTTACGAAAAATAGAACACGACCGGCTCAGTTGGTACTGCCACGTTCAAAGAGGAGATAATTTGAGCCCTGCTAAAAAGACAATATCAATGAACGTTCCAAAGACATCGCTAGGCAGGAGAGGCAGCCCTATAAACACCTGGATCACATAAATGCAACGACACCAGCATCTGATTAGCCTCAGTAACCCAGTGATCTAAAATCGGCAGGCCTGCACATATTTTGTGCGGTCAAATAGGCGAACTCCACAGGTGGATCAGTAGAAATGCGGTGAAGTGGGAGGGTTATGGTTACCTGTTTTCGGATCATAGCCTCCAGGTAAGATATCATACGCCACTTTATACCGCTGGTAATTACTGTCAGGGCTGTACGAAGAACATCACTGATTACAAACAAAAATAAAAGTTATGAAACTATGCAGCATTTGAACTATAAACTCATCAGATTCCTTACCGTTATACAACACGTGACACTTAGCTTCTATTCGGGTATTTATTGCCATGGGCAGCTCATTTGAGTACGAAGAAATGACGCTATTCTATAAATAGTTGAAGACCGATGAGAAATGCTGCTTCCACCCTGTGAGCTAAAGCCTGTACCTGTCAAGGGATATAGAAACCTTTCTCTATACTTTGTCATCATTCCTCCATCTTACCCGCACTTATGCCAGGTTTGTTAAGCTCAAGTTAAGTCTGTGGTTAACTATCCTCTGATTAGTCCTAGTCAGTGGTTACGAAAGTCCTATTATGCCACTGGAAGATATCACCTCTCCATTGATGGAGAGACATTTATAAAAGCGGCATCTGCTGCAGTAACTACAATAAATCAAAGCTTGAAGTGCTCTAGAGAAGAGCCTAAAGTTCTTCGAATCTAGCATAAGGTAGGACTCTGCTGTGTTCCTGGACATTCCCTGGCAGGGAATGAGAGAGGTGATGAATTACCAATTATAAGCGCGGCAGTAAACAATTCGGTGAACATCCCGCCTTGCACACGTGGCCACGTGGATGCAATGAGGATACAACCCATTTTTGGCTTGATTGATTTAATCGATAACTCTAATCCAAGCAGGGTCATCAACTGTACTGGGCGGTATAATTTGTAATTGCTACGGCTTCCTTGTCATTAAATTATTCCACCCAAAAGCTTATTAAATGAGCAACTACACACCATGCACACACGGGGTATTGCCAGACCTTTATATCAATACCCATATGCACATATTCCTTTTGTATTCAATGTTGTTGCAGGATACGGTGTACACTGAGAGGTTGCGGCTGCTTTAACTGCATTGTGACAACAAAGTCATTGTACTTCTGAACAACCACTTGTTGCTGCCGTCTGTGTTAATGTGATAGGCACACTGTTTGCTATCCACCTTTCAATCATTATGCAATACTAATGCTGTTGTTTGTTCTATTGCAACCACTACTGCTGCCGATGGAGCACCATGGGTCATCGTCATCGTCATGAATCCTCCTTACGAGTATATCGAAGGATTATGTTAATGACAACATTAAATCATTGTGTGCTGCTGCTATTGTCTTGTCATTACTAATTATTTAAAGTTAATTAATTTATATTGAATGTCGATGGCAGTCGATCGACGTTATTGTTCTCTGGATGCTAAATAATTGATTTCCTGCACCCAGAACGGGCAAATTAATCTCGTGCAAAAGAGGAACAGAGAAATATAGTTAAATTCATTAATTCTAGTCGCTGTGAAAGGACGTTTTGTGGAAGATACTGCAAGAGCTTGAAATAAACGAAAGTTTTGTTGAAATACAATAGGGACGTTTTTTTAATCGACGAGGCCCATTTCACACTCTCTGGCGCCGTTAAAAAAAAAAAAAATAAATAAATATTTGGCGCAACAGCTCTTTAAGTGCCAGGGCCTAGCTTCTCGCAACCAATCATGTTGTGTGCGTTATATTTTTCACACGAATGGAAGGGACCTACAGTTTAGTGCCGTATCCGAACGGCGATTTGAGAAGCTTTTTCGAGACAACAATACTCTCGGATGTTTGTCAGACGCTCGCGAGAGGTGGGACCGTGAAAAAAACTTTTTGGTGTTTTGTAGGATTCGAACTCGGAACCTCACGCGTAGTGATCCGACACACTAACCACTTACGCCTCTGGCGCCGTTAACAAGCAAAATTGCTGCATTTGGGGAACGGAGAATCCACACGAGATCCATGAAACACCATTGCATGACCAAAAAGTGACTGTTTGGGCCGGCGTTTGCGCCAAAACCATCATTGGGCCATTTTTCTTCAGAGAAGGCGAAACAGTCAATGGGAATCGATATCGGTGGATGTTGGTTCATTATGTCTGCCCAGAAATGTGTGAAAAAGGTATGGACGGTTAATGGTTTCAACAAGACGGTGCGCCATGCCACACCGCAAATCAAACAATGCAGTTTCTGCAACGAAAATTCCCTGGACGTGTGCTGTCAAAAAATAGCGACATTGACAGGCCATCCAGATCTCCAGATTTGACCCAACCGGACTTCTTTTTGTGGGGTTATTTGAAAATCAAAGGGTACGCTAGCAAGCCTCAGACCATTAACGTGCTCAAGGCAAACATTCGTGCCGAAATCATAGCTATACCGCCCGTGATGCTCAAAAAAGTGATGGAAAACGCACCAAAAAGGGCACATTTTGCTTTGATTAATAGAGGCGGCCACTTGATTGATGTTGTATTCAAAAACTAGTCTAAACAAATTGTAAAGGACCAAATTAAATAAAAATATCTCATATATGGAAATCGATTGTTTTTTTTTAAGTTATTCAATATTCACATACCGACATAAAAGATGGCGCACCCTATATACTCGTATGACTGAAAGCCGTTCCATGGTTTTTGACAGTTGTATGACTCGCCTTGCCGGCCTTTGGTATGGATATTTTTTTATTTTTTTTTGTTGCGCCTGGAGGTGGAGGAATCTTCAAAAGATACCAATGGTCCGTACCATTGGTTATGCCCGATTCATATATCTGACAATGCCATAAGTGCTAGTCAGTATATGCCTACGGGCTAAACCTCACCCCTCAGAGAGGCACTATGAGAACCGGCTGCGCGTACTCATAGTAGTAGGAAATTTGTCCCTCTCATTTTTTCATTTTTGTGATGACTACGAATAAGTTGCCTTAACAAGTAGTTTACGCTTCTGTAGTGTTAATCGCGTTAGGTAGGTAGCTTTCCAGTGAAGGCACCTACTAATACCGTCATTACATGCGGTTTTTCCTTACGGCGATAAGTCGAAAGGTCTTGTTCTTTGTAGTCGGCGCTCAAGGTTTCTCACGTCCATAGTACGGATTATTTCATTATTGCAGTGAACATGAAGACGGGTACGAAGTTTGCGAGCAAAGTTTGTTACTTCGTCCCTCACGGTAGCAATTCCTAGATCTCTGTGAATATCACTATTTCTTATATACCAAGGAGCATTCACGATTGCTCTTAGTATTTTGTTTTGAAATGCTTGCAGTAGAGCCATTATGCTTGGTTTGGTACAACCCCAAAGTTGTATACCATATGTCCAAGACGGTTTTAGCACTTGCTTATACAGAAGCAGTTTGTTGTATACGCTTAACTTCGAGTATCTTCCGAGTAACCAATACATTTCTCTAAATCTGATTTCGAGGTGTTCGCGCTTCTTTTTAACGTGTGGTTTCTACTTAAGTTTTGCGTCTAGGGTCATTCCTAGATATTTTGCCTCGTTTGCGTACGGTATTTGCACCGAGTTAATTGATATAGGTAAGTTGTTTATCTTTCTTAACGTAAAATTGACATGCGTTGATTTTGTCTCGCCAGGTTTTTGTCCATTCGCATACTTTGTTCAAAGCTCGTTGGAGTTTTCCCGCTGATAATTCGACTGACTCATCCGTTACGAGGATAGCCGTGTCGTCTGCGAACGTTGCTACAACGGTCCCTTCATCTTGTGGTATATCTCTTGTGTAAAGCAGGAACAGGATTGGACCGAGAACACTTCCTTGCGGAACGCCGGTGTAGATTTCTTTGAAATCCGAATATTCACTCCCGTGTCTAACATGGAAAAGTCTGTTTTCAAGATAAGATTCCAATATTTTGTACAACTTTTCCGGTAAGATTAACCTTAGCTTATACCTAAGGCATTCGTGCCATACCTCGCCGAAGGCTTGCGATACGTCGAGAAAAGCGCTAGAGCATATTTTTTTCCCTTCTAGAGCTTTTTCAATTTCGTTCGTTATTCGATACACCTGATCGATTGTGGAATGTTTGACCCGAAACCCGAATTGATGGTCCGAGATCAAGTGTCTTTCTTCAATTACTGGTTGCAATCGTTTCAGCAGAAGTTTCTCGAAGACCTTAGATATTATTGGCAGAAGTGAAATGGGTCTATATGATTTCTTGTCATTTACACATTTTTCCGGTTTCGGAACCATAATAACTTCGGCGACTTTCCATTGCCTTGGAACATATAATAGTCTTAAAGAAGCATTTATAATGTAGAGCAACTTAACCAGCACTTTTTTCGGTAGCTCTCTCAAAATTTCGCCAGTGATTAAATCATATCCCGGAGCCTTGTTATTTTGTAATTTTTTTATTGTCATTCGAAGTTCGGACAGGACTACGGTTTTTACTTTAAAGTTGTCGTGTGCCATGTTATCATTCGGATCTTCGATCAACGATTGTCTATCGAACGGCTTGAACGTTTCCTCTAAGTGATCGGCAAATAATTCTGCTTTCTCTTTGTCTTCTTTTGCCCATTCCCCGTTAGCTTTCCTAATTGGCGGCGAGTGCATTACAGGTTTCCTTTTGGACTTCAAAGCTTTCCATAGAGAGTAGTTTGAATACTTATCAGCAGTCAGACCCTCGAGGTAAGTAGAAGTCTCGTGATTTTTTGGGTCCTGCAGCACATTTTTTTGCTTGTTACAAAGGTTATTCAGATAAGTTTTATCCGGTATGGAGATAACGTTAGCTTCACGCCATGACTTGGGAAGGAAGTTAAATTTTCACCAGCATAGGTGTAATGTACTTGTTTTTTTTATGCATGGTGGGTATTATCCCGCCCGGTCTAATTGACTTATTGTGTTGAAATGTTCTAATAGCCCAGTCGATTTTCTCACTGTTCACAATGTCAGCAAATACTTAACCCTCAGGAGTTATTTGTGCGTAGTTGGGAAACTGTGTGTTAACCAGTAGTTCAAGCGTCTTGGAGCAGGATTTAGTCCACACACCTACCTGGTTTTTGAAAAAAAAAAACTTGAGTGGATGGTTCCTCTGAATGGATTTGCCTGATAAGTCTTGTTGTTTCATTTACGTTTTCAATCTTACTGCAGAGTTTTTTTTTCAAGTTTTTCGTTTGGCAGTTCCTATTTTTTTCTTTGAATTTGGTTTTGCGCAAGGCCCCATCAGTTCCCTCGCTGGTCCTTTTGTATTTTTAAAGCATTCCTTTGTCTCTTTTTGGTATTCTAAGAGTTTAGCGGACCACCGCTCAAGACAAGTCGTTTACATATCGTTTACATCATTTCCCATCCTTGTTTTGTCGTCTGGAATTTATTGAAAAATATATTGAGAGAAATTGACGGAAAAGTTTGCCCAGTCAGCTCTCAGTGGGTTGCGGTGGATTTGATTTATGGCTGATAACAGATTCAATAATTCTGTGATCGGTGAAGAAGAGCAGTTTCCGCAGTCTTCCAGAAATCCACCTCTTAGTTCAAATCAAATTAAAATTTAAGTGTAACTCTAAACCTCGATAGCAGTTTACAGCAACCTTTTATTTTCGCGCCCATCCCGCCATTTGGTTGTAAATCTAAAGTTGCGTGTTACCAAATGAGATATTCTTTATTTTTCCTGTTTCCGTTGGATAAATTTAAACTCCCTATCCTCATCCTCTTGTGCATGAATGAGTGAACAATATAACAAAATATTCCACTGACCTACAGTATGCTTGGCTCTCTACGTCTGCAGGTAACGTACCCAGCTGGACAGAAGCGAAACTTAAACCAAAAGAACCCCCTTTCCAAGTTCGTTACAAGCATATACAACAAGCGCTACATAACTAATGCTGCTGCCGTCTAGGTGATGCAACTTCTAGTGGTAAGAAACCAACAACCACAAACAAAAAAAAATGCAAAAATTCTCACTTTGAATATAGCCACACTTGTACACTCTTGCCACCGCCATCACTCTTTTACAATTTTCTACAAGGAACCGCAATAGCCGATAATGCACAGCGGATGTGGCACTTGGCAACTTAGAGTGAATCCGCACCAGCCGCACTACCACCGGACTACTCCAAGGGACGGTGGCGATGATGCACCCTCAACTGTGAGGGTGTAACAGAATAGCTCTCCACTTGGCCACTAATACTATCAGATTCGAAATTTAGATACAAAACAATCTTTCCCACCTTTCTTCGAGTTGCAGGTGAAATTCAACAGGGTTACTCTTACTGCACAGTTGCACAGGGCAAATCTTATTTATTCAACCGGGACCAAACAGGGAATGAGATTTCATAATGCAAACCGTGATGTAGAATGATATGATCGCCCAGGAGAGGCACAACTGCAAACTTTTCTATCGTCCTGTCCGAAGGGTATGTAGTAAAATAATATACAGATTTTTGTCAGTTTTGACGAGGCACACTCCAGCTATTGTTTAGAAATTTATAAATTGTTGAATCTCTGCCTTCGGTCGATTTTTGAGAATTCTTACGGGGTTTTATAGCTTGTGGCTGCAAGTAGATCGTGACAGGAATGAATTGACGTCTTGGGGGTAAGTTTAGTAAAAGTGCATTTCTATGAACACGTAGGTTTGGGTTGGTCTAGTACCAATTGGTCTTCGAGGAAGATTATTGCCGGCATGCTTGTGGCTGAAGATGAGTGAATAAGACCTGCAGACAGTAAATATAGCAAAACATGTTGCAGAGGGAAACAAAATTGCTTGTTGTCCTGCGGTTAGATACGGGAATTGTATTGAAGGCTTTTCAAAATTAACTTTTTATTAAAGAACTTTACTTTATCTACGATATCCCATAGATCTACTGGATAAATTTGTGTAAAGAAGTAATAAGAAAACGAGTAATTAGGAAGTCTTGCGATGTGTTAAAGTGCATAGTCATCGCCGCTTGATAGCCTTGGCTAGTTACGTTATGCTAGGAAGGGTGTTTATTGGATGAATGCATTCATTTCGGAGAATAGCCCGAATAACTCGGGCCATATTGTGCAAGATGTAACGCAATCGTGTCTTGTGCGTCATTTTGCAATGTCATCAGTCGTGTTGTATAGATTTCTAATTGGCGACAGTACAGAACTGTCAGCCAACCTGTTGCTCATAGCTGACGCCAGTCTTGCCTCTTCAGCTGTCATCCCACTCTCCTCTATATTGCTATTTCGGAGAAAACATCACAGTTGGTGTCTATTGAGAATAATGACATTTAGCGTAATGCTGAATTTCTTGTCCGCGGATGGAAGCTGGACAGACTCTTCTGCGGCATCTCTGGAATTCTTGATGAGTACTCACTTCCCAGGCTGCAGTGAGATTAGAGTAGAATAAGCTAGTTCCACCTGTACGCCACTGGCAGCTTGGGATAACATCACAAACATTATTACGGAGGATAAAGTCTCCTGGGCTATAAATAGCTTCTCTCCCTATAAGTCACCTGGCCCTGACTGCATCATGCCTTTTATGATGCAGAAATTGCAAGACATAGCAATTCCCTGGCTATTACCGATTTATAGGAGTTGCTTAAACCTAAGCCATGAATCCGCGAAGGATTTTACACCCATAAGCCTGTCCTCCTTTGTTTTGAAATCTTTAGAACGTATCCTAGACTTCCATATCCGCGATAACCTGAGTTCTCCACTGTTGAAATCCCAGCATGCGTATCTCAAAGAGCGGTCCACAGAAACTGCTCTTCATGAGGTCGTGCGTACAGTGGAAAAAACTCTTCACTACAAAGAATATACTCTCGCCACATTTCTTGATATAGAAGGAGCCTTCAACAACATTTTCACTGAATCTATTCAGGAATCTCTCACCGAGTTAGGTGTAGAAGGCTTTATTAGCCAATGGATAGTTTCTATGCTCAGTACACGTATAATCCAAGCAACACTAGGCAACAGTAGTACAACTAAGACGGTAAACAGAGGAACTCCACAAGGCGGAGTCATCTCCCCCCTGCTCTGGTTAATGGCGATCAATAAAATCTTGGTGCGACTTGATAGGGAGGGTTTTAAAGTGGTTGCGTACGCGGATGATATGGTTATACTAGTATCAGGAAAGTTCCTCTCCACGATAAGTCAACTCATGGAGAGGGCTCTGGACAAGGTACACTCATGGGCTACGAGCTGTCGCCTCGGAGTAAATCCGGAGAAGACTGAAATGATGCTGTTTACCACCAAAACCAAGGTACCGGCATTCACCCCCCCAAACTGGATGGACAGCCTCACTCGCTTTGCTTCAGTGCAAAATACCTAGGCACGGTTCTAGACCCGAAACTTAGTTGGAAACTCAATATAGAACAGCGAATTAAGAAGGCAAGCGTAGCCTTCTATGCCTGTAAAAAAACATTCGGTAAGAAATGGAGACTCCAGCCAAAGATGACCCTTTGGATGTACACAGCCGTTGTGCGTCCAATTCTTACTTACGGCGCCATCGTTCGGTGGCCAGCTTTGAGCAAAAAGTACAATATCGACAGAATAAAAAAAATACAGAGATCGGCGTGCGTGGGTATCGCAGGAGCAATGAGGTCTTGTCCAACAGATGCTCTCAGTGTGATCCTGCATCTGATCCCTCTCGAACTACACATCATAGACACAGCTATATGCAGCGCAGTCCGGCTCAGGGAATATGGATGCTGGACTACAAGGCCATATGGTCACGGCAAGGTCCTGGAGACGATTCCTAGTGAACTGGTTGCGCCCTCTACCGACTACACGATACCCAAACTGAACTTCAGAAAATCGTTCTTAGCAAAATTCCCTTCCAGAGAAGAATGGAAGAACGGAAGCGTTACCTGGAACTATGATATAGGGATATACACGGACGGTTCGAAGATGGACTGCGGAGTCCGCGCAGGCATCTTCTCTGACCAGCTGAATATATCAAGGTCCTTCCGTCTCCCAAAATCTGCTAGCGAATCTAACCACAGTCTGCATCTCTTCAAAACTGGTAGACCAATGCCGGTTTGAATTGAATCAACAAAGCACTCACTCGAGAATCACTATCATCTGGGTCCCAGAGCACAGCAACCATGAGGGAAATGAGCGTGCTGATGAGCTGGCCAGGCGAGGGTTGGCCCTTAACGACTCTCTAGCAGAAAGAGTCGACATTCCGCTTGGTGCCGTTAAGGGCTATATTCACCTTCACTTCCTCCAGCTAGCCAATCGCGGGTGGAGCAACCTCACAAGCTGTGTCATATCTAGGAAGACGTGGCCCAGTTTCAACAAACCCAGGTCAAAAGAGTTACTAGGCAAACCAAGACCAGTTATTGCCAAAATCGTAGCTATTATCACAGGCCACTGGCCAGTTGGAGACCATGCGGCCAAGCTTGGTATCCCCCACAACACCTTTTGTAGGAGCTGCAAGGATGTTAATGAGAAAGAATCTCTATATCATTTCCTTTGAAGATGTCCGGCCCTGGCGAGGATCAGACAACAAACTCTTCGCAAACCCTTCTTCGAGGATCTGAGAGAGATAGCGGACAAGAGGATTGGAGAACTAATCCTCTTTCTGAACTCCATGGGCTGGGTTTAAACTTAACATCATCTTTAACTAGCCACTACAACAGGTAGACACGAGTCCGTGGTAACAAAACATCGCACTTTAAGCGCTAATTGGGTTCTTTTTGGACCGCCACATTACCTACCTACCTTCTTGTCCGCTGTTGATTTGATTATACCTGATCTTATAGGTTTCAGCTTGACTTACTTACTTAAATAAATTTACAAACAATTGCTACTAGGGCTATGCGCCAACGCCCAAAAAAAAAAAAAAAAACGCCCACATGCGCCAACGCCTTTAGGGTTATATTTGGAGACTACAACCCTAGATGATATACTGATTCCACAATCCCGATCATGGACTTTGGTGAAAGTCGTCCATTCATCGATCTCGAACCATATTATAGTATACAGCGAAGTAATTCTCACTTTAAAAGCTATGGTTTAGGTTTAGGATCTCAAGCGCGCCAATAATTCAGAGACTACCTTGCTTTAGAAGTAGAAATAATAAGCAGGGCAGTGCAGAAGAGCATGGACAACCACTGGTGGAATGCCGTGAAAAATATTTTTGCAACTGGGGCAAGTAGCTACGTCGGTAAAAGGCAGTAGAGTTAACGCACCGGCAGACTCCTAGAGATGGGTCGATGAGCGTAGAGCAATCAAGGCTAGGATCGGAGTGGCGCGGTGACCTCAGCGGTAAAGAGACATGAGCTAGAAGCCCACAGTCGCGTGGAGAAGAAAGACATGCAGCGTAGTGTGCGATGAGACAAACGTCAGCACATCAACGTTCTTGCCTCAATAGTTGAAGAAGCAGCAAGCAGGTGCGATAGTAGGACTGTCTATAGCATCGCCAAGGAGTTTATTGGTGGTTATAACTTTAAACAACACCCAGTGATAAGCTTAGACGGTAACCTTCTAATCTCGGATGAGGAGCATCTCATTAGATGGAGAGAAGCTTCTTTACCTTATTGTGGTTGGGGTTGATGAACTGTTTCGCCTGCCTTACTTAATAAATTCATTTTACCCCTCGGGGGTCATAGGGCGTCAACAACACCTGCGCGCCATCTTGTTTGGAATTCTGCAATGTGTTCGAGTTCCCTTCATTCTACACCAAATTTATTTAGGATAACCTGCTCTTCTGTCGGGTAAGTGGATTCCACTGCATAGCAAATTTTTCAATGAAATTATCTTCGCGGTGTGTCCAATTCACTACCGCTTCCTCGTCACCAAAATTGATCAAACTTATAATATTTTGCTTATAAATGTGTATAAGGTTTGTACTTCATATTATAAACGCATGCATCTGCAGTAGTATACATACTTTTCCTATACAGTGGAAGGCAGCTAAAAAAATACCCATAACTAAAAAGTCGAAACCCGTTGATCCAGAAGATTTCAGATCAATGAGCTTATTGTCACACTGCTTTTCGCTTGCTGTGCAATTATCTCAAAGACAGGGTTCAAATAGTCAAAACTGATAGTAAAACTTCCAGACTTTTTATTGTAAATACTGGAGTACCACAGGGCTCTGTGCTGGGGCCGTTATTATTTAATCTTTTTATTAATGACCTCCGGGATTCTATAGCATGCCGCAATATACCAATGTCTGCGGATGACGTCCTGATTTACCTTTGCCGTTCAATATGCTTGATGAAGGACTTAATGGCTGAGTAAAGATATAGTAAGAATTGAACTCTGGTCTAATCTAAACAAACTTAAACTAAACTTATCTACGACCCTTGCTATGTTACGCTCACAAACGTCAGCACGTCTCGAAATAGCTTCTCAAACCAAATTGCCCTTCGGATACGGCACTAAACTGTAGGTCCCTTCCAGTCGTGTGAAAAATATAACGCACATAGCATTAGAGGTTGCGGGAAGCTAGGTCATGTCACTTAATGACCTGTTGCGCCAAGTATTTATTTATTATGTTACGCTCAAGAAGAGAAGTGAATGCTTTGGAATTTCCCCACATTGTTCTTAATGGCGAAATTATTCCATACGTGAACAAAGTAAAGTATTTTAGCTTTACGTTAAACAACAAGTTAAGCTGCTGCGACGTTATTTCGATCACAGTAGAATCTACTCTGGACTGCGCAACTTGAGATGTTCTGCTAGTCTCCTTCTTCCAAATATAAAACTTCGTCTATTCAAAACCCTTATTATAATATTGTTTATCTTAAATTGCTCAGTATACTCGTCTCTAGACTACGAGTGCAAACATTTTGTTTGTTTGGAGCATTCAACGCCTGTCCGCAGTTTACTTATAACACCAAGGTATACTAGTGTTTCACACCTTAAAATGTCTCTGGAATCTGTCTTGATGATTGCCTTGATTACCGTAACTTGTTGAAGCTGCATACCATTATAATTAAATGATATACTCCAATTCGCCCAATCCGGTAGGGCTCTACCTCTTATCTTGCCCCGATTTGTACACACTATTGCAGATCGATCATTCTTTGCCACTGCAATTCGACTATGGAATAGACTTCCGGTTGAATCGCAAAGAACAAGCTCATCGATCAAATTTCAGAGGAAGCTATATTCACACCTATTAAATACTGATTGAAACCATATCATATGTATCTATCTCTTATTTTATTTCATCTACTAGCGGGTACCCGCGAGCGTTGCTGCGCCTACCAAAAAAAAACTGTCTGGCAGGCACCTGCGGCAACAACTGTCAGGCCGGCGCCTGGAGCAACAACTGTCGGGCAGGCGCCTGGGGCTAAGTATATTTGAGAACAGTTTTGTGCCGATCAAGAGTAGGTAAGCGGTCCAACCTTAAATACATACATATACATTTTTTGAGTACTCAAGTACTATAACACTAAAGCAGTGAGCAAACCGCTGGACTGATGGTATCCGTCGTGCTTTGCTGCGACTAGCAAAAGAGAAATTTTCTTAGTATTAAAGTACTATAATACTAAAGTAGTAGCCCGATTTTGACCAATCCTCACAGGAATACTTTCGGGCCAATACCGAAGATTACCTGAAAATTTGAGTTCAATCGGTTCAGTGGTTTCAGAGTCCATAGCATTCGTACAAACATAGGTACACACATTTTTTTCCATGGAAGAAAGCACTTTCAGTTTTTCCCGAATTTTCCAATTTTCCGGGCAACTTTTCCAATTTTTATTTCTGCAAAAATCTTATTCGGACTATTACAAATATTTTAAAAGAAAAATGAGTCAAATCGGTCCAGCCGTTCTCAAGTGATGCGATGACCAACGAACAGCATTTCATTTTTATTTATATAGATTTATTTGCCTATTCATTTATTTTATTATATTAATATTTTGTCTTCACCAATTTGTAACTTTTTTAAGGTAACTTACAAGTGAATTAATTTGCAATTATCGTCTCATTGATTTTTAAATTAAATTAAATTATTATTTATCATTTGCTTTCTGTGGTTATTATAAAAAAAAATAAAATAAAAATAAATATTTGGGGCAACAGCTCTTTAAGTCCCAGGGCCTAGCTTCTCGCAACCACTCATGTTGTGTGTGTTACATTTTTCACACGAATGGAAGGGACCTGCAGTTTAGTGCTGTATCCGAACGGCGATTTGAGAAGCTTTTTCGTGACAACAATACTCTCGGATGTTTGTCTGACGCTCGCGAGAGGTAGGACCGTAACAAAAACTTTTTGGTGTTTTCTGAGATTCCAACTTGGAACCTCACGCGTAGTGATCCGACATATTAACCACTTACGTCACGAAGCCCGCTGTGTTATTATGAATCTGTCGTTATTATACAGACTTTATAAATCTTGCCTAGAGGCTAAATTTTAAAATGTTATTACCTTGCAGTAGCTGCTAAAATATTTATCTTAAATAAACTTCAACTTAAACTATGTTTATGCCCATATGTTCCTTGCCCGATCTCTGATAAAGCTATTCATAAGTGAATGCAATTGGGCTGAAAAGTCCTTATGTGGAAGCACGTGTTGACTAAAGTTTGCAGCTTGCCAGTGGCAATACTGGTCACCTTCTGCGCTCAAGAGAAGAATTTATTCGACGCTAAAGAGGAATAGCCACAGCTGAGTTCCTATGCTAAGAACCTTGCCTTTCCAGACATTTGAAAGCTTTTCGGATGTAGCCTTAGCTTCCCGATTCTGGTGCCCATATCCAGTTTGATGCCATCACCATCCGATACCATGCTTCCTAGATATATAATGGTGTCTACTTTCTAGACCTGCTATACAGAAATGTTAAGTTGAGCGTCGGCCCTTAAAATGTTTTGCTTGTGTTTATATTCAGCTCCTTTTTATGTGCATCAGCTATGTGAAAGCAGACAGAGATTATCAGCCTAGTTAAGATGTTTTAAATAAGATGTCACTGTCCATTTTAATCCTTGATTTTCGTCAGCCAGTGCTGTCCGAATTACATCGCTGATGACCACGAAAAAGAACAGTGGTGAAGGTACGTACTCCTCCGCTTTGGACTTCAAGGTCCTCCGACACCTTACCATTGTGCAAAGCATGGCAATCAGATATTGATATTGAGCCGTATTCATAAAAACGAAGGATATCTTCTCAAGTATATGGTAGAAGTATAAGGTAATGCTTTAAAGTAAAAGGTTGAAGTATAAGCATTTCCTTCTTTTCGTTTTCATAATGATTACCTTATACTTGCGAGGATATCCTTCAAGCACAAGTAAAAGGTAGACTCGTCAGAACGCGAATGCTAGATGCATGCTAGATGCTAGAATATCTTTTAATTTTTTTGTTGTGCCAGCTGCCTTTCCTTCTCTTCGCTCAGTACTACGAGTACTTCTGTTATCTTACGGATCACATCAAAAGGTTTTTTTTAGTGAGTATACGTATACCTTAGTGCGCTAAATATGCATTACTCTAGCAGTGAAGAAGTTAGTGGAAATGAAACAAATCCTAGTAATGAACTTCAGTTCATAGCAGAGGATGTGGCCGCTAATCCCGTTATATTGGAAAAATCTCAAGTGCCAGAAATAAAACTAAGGAAGGATGAAGCAATAGAAGCACTCACCAATAAGTACGCAGCGACGTTTGGTAGGCCGGTTGATGCTAAAGGTTTGTTAAAAAAATCAACAACATGAGGACAAGGTTGAAGAAGAAAACGGATTTGAAAAAAACCTGGGAGTAAAGCGATCAAATTGTTGGATTGGGAGAAGCGTTTACTAAAGGCTATGGAAGGTGACAGCAATCCAACTATTGCGAGAATCGGTGGTGCCATCCAGGTCGGTATTCATGAAGACGAATCTATACAGCAAAGAGGGAGTGAACCAGCTGATGAACGTAGAAGCAGTAAAGTATCTCGTGAAGAAGCATGTGGTGGTGTCTCTGAACCACCACAAAATTGTAACCACCAAAAAAGAAATTAGCTGCAGACAAGTATGAAACAGATGAAACTAGAGCACTGAGCACAAAAGAACTTCAACGCTTAGTTCTGTTATAGAATTACCGCATAAGTGTTGTGCAATATTAATACTATGAAAAGAAGTTGGAAATGATAAAGAAAGCTACACCAACAACTGTTAACGATGGGGAACATACGTACTTCAAATTGTAAAAAATTTATCAAAACGTGTGAAAAAAAGTTCAAAATATTAATTTTTTCAAACATAATTGGATTTAATTAAATAAAACTGTAAATTTATTATTTTTTAAATGTATTTTTGGTTTAAAAAGACATCTTAAATTTTCACTTGAAATAAACTACATATCATTAATATTGTTTATAATAATACTCAAGTTTCTTCGGATTTCTTGTCCTTGAAGGCGAAAACATAGTTCATTATTGTTGTTGTTGTTGAAATGATGGTTTGCATCTGTATGATTTTCTTCTGGTGCCTCTTCAACAGGTTCGAAATCAGGATGTCCTAAAGTTTTAGCGATATTATGGAGAACGACACAGGCAATTTTTATTTTTTGGTACATTTTTCAATTTCACCCGGCAAACGTACTGTACGATAGGAAACCAGCGTTTCAGTTGTCCAAAACATCGTTCAATAATTACTCTTTCTTTTTTCAAAAGCTTATTATATTTTTCTTCCGCACCAGAAGTAGGATTTTCATATGGAGTCATTAGGTATGGTTCTATCCCATATCCGCGGTCACCAATGAGCACAACATTGTTTTGATTTCTTAATTTGTCTGTCTAACTTCTAAATTTTTCCATATTCTCGAGTCATGTACGGATCCAGGCCAACTAACGTCAACACTAGTAAAAATTTCTTTGGCATCACAAGTGGTTTCAACATGCAGAGTACGTTTATCTTTTCGATTAATGTACTCATCTCCATAGAGTTTTGGTTTCAGTATCCCTACGTGGGTACAATCGATTACAACATTAGCTGTCAGAAACTTAAACTTCCTTTGCCATAACTCTTTTGCTTCCGTTATTTCACTATTGGTAGTTGGAAACTTGATCCAATCAGTTGCATGTGCAACTATGCTGTCAACTACTGCATTCACAGTCCGAGATACCGTAGCTTGCCTAACACCAAGTTCTTCACCGATAATTTTCTGATATCCTGAGATATCGCAAATATACCTTCATTCTATGGGCAGTTGACAAGGCAACTCCACGAGTTTCTTCATTCGTACCTAAAAATCTGTCCGCGAGCCACTGTAAATTTCTCTCTTCAAAACGGTATAAATCTTTAAAATCACGAACAAGTGTAGATAAGCGGGGCTTGTAATATTTAGCATCTGCCATCGCGCTGAAAATCGGATAACACAACCGTTTATTACCGAGATGAGTCTGCTACTGATCTAACTCAGACTTTTTGAAGGATTTGCTTTTTATTTAAAGTAAAAGGTCAAGTTTATGCATACCCATTTACTTTTATGTGAATAAAAGGATATGAAGAGAGAAGAGATAGATAATTTATTCGTTATAAGATTTTTACATAGGTTATAGCCCAATTTACAATAGTAGTACAGAGATTTGATATCTTTATTTTATCTTTCTACTGAAGCATTGTCTTTTATACATTTTAAGTTTATATAATGGATATGCAAGTTTATTTTAAAGGAAAATAACGAGAAAAACCTTTATGCAAACAAAAAAAAAAAAAAAGTTAAATTATTTTAGAAATAATTAAATTAGAAATAAATAACATCAGTAATTGTTAACAAAGACTGGATTATAAAACAACAAGTGGTAAAATAGTTAATAAGAAAAACGAATTAACATATAGTAATAAATAAGTATTTACTAAATAACAATTAATAAATAATATATAATAACATTAATTAATAAGTAACAACTAAAAAATAATACGAATAATAAATAATAATTAATAAATAATAAATAATAAATAATAAATAATAAATAATAAATAATAAATAATAAATAATAAATAATAAATAATAAATAATAAATAATAAATAATAAATAATAAATAATAAATAATAAATAATAAATAATAAATAATAAATAATAAATAATAAATAATAAATAATAAATAATAAATAATAAATAATAAATAATAAATAATAAATAATAAATAATAAATAATAAATAATAAATAATAAATAATAAATAATAAATAATAAATAATAAATAATAAATAATAAATAATAAATAATAAAAAATAAATAATACAAAATAAATAATAAATAATAATTAACAAATAACAATTAACACATAATAAATAATGAACAATAAATAATAAGTAATAAATAACAAATAATACATAGTAAATTATAAAATAATAATTAGTAACAAATAACGCATAACATAATACATATATAATAAATGATATAAAGCATCGATATAGACAAATTTCCTTAAGTTTTGATTAAAGTTACATGTTTAGTTGGTTAATTAGTGGGTTATCTGGTATATCACAGTTATTTAAAAATTTGTCTTTTAGTTTGCACAATCTATCAGAAATCAATTCAACATCCGCCTGAAAATGCAAATTCATTGTGGAGTGATAACGGGAAAGATTAAGCATCATCTTGAGCAATTTATTTTGGGTAACTTGCAGCTGTTTTTTGTGGCACATTGCACAATCTTCCCATACTTGGCAACCATAAAGTAATATTGCTTAAAAGATCACTTTGTATAAAATTAATTTGTTTTCAAAGCTTAATTCGGACCTTCTATTGATAAACGGATAGAGCATTTTAGTTGCAATTTGAATTTTCAGATTTGTTTTTGCGAAGTGTTCCCTAAAAGTTAGTCGTTGGTCAAGATAAACTCCTAGATATTTGACACATGATTGCCAAATTATAGTGTCTCCCCTAACATTAAGCGGATTACTGGGTAAAAAGCAAGCTTTTCTTTTTCTGGTGAAAAAAATTGCTTGTATTTTACTAGTATTTACTTTTATTTTCCACTTGTTATAGTAACTTAGTAATATCTCGATGGCATTTTGCAGATTTGTCTCAATTGTGAGACCAAACTCATGCGACGAGTATAAACCTGTGTCATCAGCAAAAATTGCTGATTCACAGGACCGGAGTTTAGGAAAATCAGATGTGAATATGTTATACAAAATCGGGCCCAAAACTGAGCCTTGAGGAACACCAGCAGTAAAATATTTCAATTCCGAATGATATTTATTAATGTGTACTAAAAAACGTCTATTTGACAAAAAACTTTGAACAATTTTAACTATGTACGACGGGAAACCAAAAGACAACATTTTATGGACAAGACCATCATGCCACACGGAATCAAAGGCCTTCTCAATATCGAGAAGTACCAAACCAGTTGATTTGCCTTGTGACCTTTTATTTTTTACATATTTTTTAATCCTATAAACCTGATGTATAGCACTGTGATGGCTTCTAAATCCAAATTGCTCATTTGGAAACAATTTCTTGTCCTCAATTATAGCTAACAATTTTTTCTTCAAAATCTTTTCAAACATTTTACTGAGACTGCTAAGAAGACTTATGGGCCTGTAGCTGTTAGGATCTTCTGCCGGCTTACCCGGCTTAGGAATCGGTACCACTTTAGCAATCTTCCAGCGGTCAGGAAAGTATTGAAATTTAAGACAGGAATTAAATATGAACGTTAGAAAGTTCTTTCCCGAAATCGGCAAATTTTTCAGGTAGAGATTTTTAATTCCATCTAACCCCTCCGTTTTCTTCACTTGCAAGCTTTTAATTATATCTTCTACTTCTTGTTGAGATATAAATTCTGCCATTGACGTCATAGCCTCCTCATGTATAAATCTTGAGGTTGATTCACACACTAAGCAATTGGTAACAGTGTCACCTAGGTTTTGAGAAACTGCGTGGTTTTTCGCAAATGATAAGGCGAGTGCATCTGCTTTTTCAATGTCTGTGTGAAAGATCTTGTCAGAAACACGAAGGCTGGGAATTTGTCTGTTTTTATTTTTTACGACTCTGAAAATGTTCCAAAAAGGTTTTGCATTTTTATCTAACGTGTTTAGTGTTTTATTCCACTCCCTGTTGCGATGATATTGAAGTTCAGTGGCTATAATTCTATTAAAATATTTCATAAGAGTGCAATGCATAGGTTGGCGATATCTCTGCCATTGCCGTCTATGCGAATTCCTAATGCGGATGTAATTGATGATATAATCCGGAATTTTCATAAAAGCATTATTATTTTGCTTTGGTACTTTAGGTATGCTTGACTCAACTGAACTTAAAATATTCTCAGTAAATTTGTCTATATTTTCATCAATATTTTCAACAGATGTTGTGTTTTCCAAATTACATGAAACGTTGCTTAGTTTGTTATTTAACTGAGATTTAAAATGACCCCAATTTGCTTTTCTGTAATCAAAAACCAACAATTCTCTACTTTCACAAGAACGCAAGATTTTACAGCAGACAGGGTTATGATCAGAGCTAAGTTGTGCTGCCGCCTCCGGATGCGTAAGCAAATTTGCTTTGTTTGTTAAAAATAAATCTAGGACAGACGGACTACCACGGGACTCACATGGAAAATAGGAAGGACTTGACGGAAATACGACAAGAAACGGAAAAAAGTCTGACAAGTTTGAAAGAATGTTCCCCCAAGCATTTGCCCTATTGCAGCCCCAGTTCCTGTGCCTACAGTTAAGATCACCACCAAAAATGTAGTCTTCATTTCTCGAAAAAAGCTTTCTTAAGTCATTTTTAAATGCATTTCTTCTAACCGCGGACGAGTTTTTACCAGGGAAGTATACACAGTAAACACAGATTGATCTTTGATTACTTAATCTAATCTCTACTCCAACATTTTCTATTAGACTAGTATGAATTACCGGCAACAGTCTATGTTGAATTGATTTCTTAATCATAATTGCAACTCCTCCACCCCTTTGAGCAGTTCTATCCACACGATAGCACTTGTACTCAGAGTTGGAGAGCTTTTTATCTACTTTTAACCAAGTTTCAGTGATCAGTGCAACATCAATTTGTTTACTATTTAAAAAATTTAGGAATTCTATGTATTTGTTTTGAATACCTCTGGCATTCCAAGTTACAATACTTATGGGACTATCTACCATATTACTTAAGATTATTGTACAAAAACTTAGTAGCTAATTGGGCTATAACATTGAATTGTTCAAATTTTGTTTTACAAGTACTTAACTTATTAACCATATCCATAACCAGAGAATTGATTTCTTCCATCGTGAATAGCTCATTGTTGTTGGTAGAGTTGTAAGTGATGGGTTGCTTGTCCGCATCACCAAGCATCGAGTTCTTCCATGCATTCGATGAAGAAGAGTTGTTGTCAATCGGACGACTAGGAGCAGTGCGCTGAGGTACCGCGGGAAAATCACTCATTGACTGGAAAGTGGGAGGGTTGTTGTTGTTATGAGAGTGAGAATGTGCAAGATGGATGGTCGTGTTCTTGTGTGCTGTTTTCACTCGCATTTCCAAATATTTAATTCTGCTTTCACAGACAGTATCGGTGGACTTGTGATTTCCACTACAGTTGGCGCATTTAAAATGTTGTTTTTCGTTGCATGTTTCAGTCTTATGCGGACCAGCACAGTAGGAGCAATAAGTTTTTATGTTGCAATTTTTCTCTCCATGGCCGAACATTTGACAATTACGGCATTGAGTTAGCTTGTTTTTTTGCTTGCGTTGAAAGCTCCACTTAATTTGTGTGTGCATAATTGAACGGATATTTTTTCTCAAGTCAATAAGCTTAACCGAACCACTTTCAAATGAGATGATGTAGAATGTATCCGTATAGTGTTCGTATGTTTTGGTGATTGCCTTAATATCAATACATTTAATACCGCGCTGGATAAGTTCACATTTTAACAAGTTTGTTTCAACCGTTCCTAACCCATAGAGAACTGCTTTGAAAGCTTTTGCACCTTAAGAATAACATTTTCGTATGATTTTAGAGACTCGCACATAATTTTGATGCCAATGGACATTTTTTTAATTGAATAGTCGGAAACATTAGTTTCCTGTAACAACTTGTGAACATATTCGCACGATTTTTGTAAGAGTTTAATGGGAGGTATTTTCACTTTCGGGGACGTGGGTGAAACGATTTCATCCATTGCTTCATTGTCTTCATTGTCACTATCAGGCAAGGTCTGTAGGGGACTCCAGTAATTTGTTCTGGAGTCCCTGTTTTTGACACTCATATTAGTCGTTTTTGGTTTCTTTTCGGAGGACAGTGGGTTGCCCCCGGAGAAAGTGGGCAATCTAGCGCGCTTAGAAATTATGGAAATGAAAACAAAACGAGAAACGCAAGGGAATCTAAGTAGTTCAGGTAAGGACTGCGATCAGAACACGAATCGAAAGCTTACACTCAACTGAAAAAGGATATGCTTTTACTCGAAAAGTATAATGTTCTGCTCGAAAATATTATGAATACAAGCAGAAGGATTTCCTTCATATTTTACAAGTATAAGCATATCCTTTTCTTTATGAATACGGCTCATTATTTCGATTCAAGCACTTGAAAGCCTTTTCAAAGTCAATGAATAGCAGATGGAAAAAAGATCTATATGCAGAAGGATCCAGCATGAAACCGACACCGATGGTTGAATCTAAATGTTCTTTGATTCGTTCTTATATAATTCTAACTATTGTCTTGGCTACGGCTATTCTATAGGTATTCTCCTACATGACTACACACCTCTCCGTGGTGTAGGGGCCTAGTAATGGTCAAGGATTCTCGGGTATTTCCCCAGATGAGACACGAAGCCAAGTTGTAGTCGTCCTAATCCCTCCCCTTCATATCTCATCCTTCCCTCTCTCCTCTCCGGTGGGCCGGATCAAGGTGTAATGCGAACCGTGCCGTGGATCAGCCTGGCTGGGGGCCCAGTCCAGTCGCTAACGGAGTATCCGGATACCTGGTGATCTCCGGATTAGCCTGCCTTGCCTGCACAATGCGGATCTCTGTGCAGGTCGACCTCCCATTCTCCGCCACTCGTGGGTCCAATTATGAATGACAAAAAACAAAAACATATAAAAAATATAAAAAAAAATAAAGAAAGAGGACGGTCCTCTTAAAAAACCGTCTTCCAGCCTCCAGGGAAGCGTACCCACAAGCTCTGCTGTGGCAATCCCATCTAGCGCATTGGTCTTGAGGCCTAGAACTAGCGTTGCAAGCAGGTGGACGCCCCCAAGATTGCTGAACGCGCGTCTGGTACACTGGCGGATAGGACAGTAGTGTCAACACCTGGTCCCATCGACCATGAAACGCGAGGGGGCAAACCCCTTAACATCTCTGCCCCTTTCAGGGACAGCTTACTGTTCGGCCTCGAGCTTACAGCATGCTGTGCCCTCCACTTCGAAGGATCCACATCCCCTTCTCAAATCTCTTTCGGGGGCGACGGACGGCTCGGTTTCGAGATTGCCGAATGTCGCTCTCCCCAAGATCTCCTACCAAGATCGCCGGCTAGCTTATAAGCTAATTCGCCGCATCCAGGTAATTCCTGAGCAGGATAGAACCCAGAAGCATGAGACTTCTCTAAGCTGGGCACTCAAACGTGTCCAGCTCCCTCCCGACTCATCCAGTAAGGACTTGCCATCCGAACGCCAGAGGACTCAGGATGAGTCTCCCACCCTTGCCAAAAAGACCAAGGTAGTACCTTCCATCGCCACTACCAAGCCCTTCAACCAAGTGCTTAAGGCACACTTGGAGATTGCGGTCGTTGACCATAGCGATCCGGATGGCAGCATTACGGCGGATAAGTGGAGATTAAACTCGGCACCACCTGTCTCCAAATCCTACGTGACCATCCCGGCCCTGATGTTTCCTGCAGGGATGTTGGCTGGCATCAAGGGCATGTCAAACTCATTGCCTGCGCTGACCAAAGATTCCGGCTGAACCTTCTGATCCTAAAATCATCCTGGATATTCTGAAGGCTAACAACAGCTCCCTTCCTACCCATAATTGGAAGATTGCCAAAGTGGACGAGCCGAGAGGAGACGTCAGAAGTGTGATCATTGTCATCAATGACGAGTCTCTGACCCCCCTGGCATCTTCTAAAGGGGTAGTAAATTATGGTTTCAGCTCCATCACCCTGAAAGTCTACAAATGTGACGAGAAGGAGCTCGAGAAAGTACCTCGCAAGCAGGTTGCAGTCCCTTCTGCACCAGCTAACAATACCTCTCCTTCCGAGCCCCTTCCCTCGTCCCTTGCGCCGATCCATCTTTTTCGGGGGTTGACTCCTCGTCGACAGACACCGAAATGGTTGACGCTCTCTTGAAATTGGACTTTTCTGGTCCTCCCTCTCCCTCACCATCACTCCTGGACAGTGACCCATGTGGCCTCTCTCTCGAGAATGACCTTCTGTCATCAGATTCAGAGGAAGCCAATAATACCGTGGTAATGGTATCTGTAGCGAGAAGTAGCCCCAATGCTGCGGATCCTACAGATTAACCTGCATCACTCCATCACGGCTTCGGCCTCCCTCATTCTCCGGCTCAGCAAATACGGGGAAGACTTAGTCTTGATCCAGGAACCATGGGTTGTTAGAAACCGGGTTTGTGGACTCAAGACTCCAAACTACAAATTAATCTACGCAAGAAAGGAAGGTAAACCGAGATCCTGTACCCTTGCGAAGACCCATCTAAACATTATTTACCCTCTAATTTCAGCAATCAAGACATTGTCGCTACCAACCTGGAATTGCGATCAAGAAATTACTGGGTGGTATCGGCTTATTTAGGTCACGATCTTGTGGGCCCACTCCTCCCGGACATCTTGGGGAGCTTGATTGATGTAGCAGAGAGCCGAAACACTGGTCTCATCATTGGCTGTGATGCGAATGCCCATCACTCAATCTGGTGCAGTTCCGACATAAATGTAAGAGGTGAGCAACTTTTTGACTTTATCCTTAGTGCTAAACTCCTATCGACCTTCATTACTCGTAACCGACAAGAAGTCCTGGACATCACTCTTGTCTCCGATCATTTATATAACTCGGTTAAGGACTGGAGAGTCTCTGATGAGCACTCCAATTTAGTCTTGATGAGTATCTGCCTGATCAGAAGGCTTTTAGAAATTATAGGAAAACCAACTGGTCCCTTTATAGGAAACGTTTATTAACGCTTATCCCCTCCCACCTGCCTACTGAACCTTCTTGCACTGAAGACCTCGACGATTTAGTCAACACCCTAACATCGGCACTAAATGGTGCCATAGCCGAGGCCTGCCCACTCCGCAAACCTCGAGGTAAAATGAAACCTCCCTGGTGGAATGCAAATCTCAGTACTCTTAGGAAAGACAGTAGGCTCCTTTTTAATACTGCTAAAAGCTCCCGTGAGTCGGCCGACTGGGACTCCTATAAACTGTCTCTCAGAAAATACAAAATCTCACTGAGGAAGGAGCAACGACGCTCCTGGAGACTTTTCTGTGACAGCATTGAAGAGTCCTCGGAAGCTTCCAGGTTGCGGAAAATCGTTTCTAAAAGCCCTGCTATACCCAGCTTCCTTTTGCATCCGGATGGTTACTGGACCTCCTCTGCTGAGGAATCCATTGACATCTTACTGGATACTCACTTTCCTGGTAGCTCCCCTGTTGCTATATCGCAAGAGGGAAATACCCCCCCTCAACCTTGCAGCAACTCGTTAGTCTTGATAACTACAGAAAAGATCCGTTGGGCCATGCGCAGTTTCAAACCCTTCAAGTCCCCAGGACCTGACAGTGTTATTCCAGCTGAAATTCAGCAATGCGAGGACATTGTGCTTCCATGGCTCAAAGTCATCTTGTCGGGCTGTCTAAATCTGGTCTATATTCCCAAACTATGGACCGAGGTTGAAGTCATATTCATACCTAAGGCAGGAAAGAGCTCGCACGTGGAACCAAAGGATCTCCGACCTATCAGTCTATCGTCGTTTCTGCTCAAAACGTTAGAAAGGTTAATTGATATACCTCTCCGGCAAAGTATTAGCCCAGCTCTGCTCTCGCCGTCCCAACATGCGTACTGCAAAGGCAAATCGGTTGAGACAGCCTTACATTCGCTTGTGCGCACCATCGAAAAATCATTGAGCATCAAAGAATACACCATGGTGGCTTTCCTTGACATTGAGGGAGCTTTTAACAATGTCAAACCATAGGCAATTACCGACGCACTTGTAAATCTGAAAGGATACCTCGCTCGGAGTGTTGATCAATCAATTGCTTACATGCAGGATTATTAACACACAGCTGGGCGGAGCATCGGTCAGAAGAATTGCTCGCTGCGGTACACCTCAAGGTGGAGTCTTGTCACCTCTTCTGTGGAACCTGGTAGTTAATGAACTACTGTTGGACCTGGATACGTCAGGTTGTAGAATGATCGCCTATGCTGATGACATTGCTATTGCTGCCTACGGTAAACACCCGAACACTCTCAGGGATATCCTCAAATTTGCTTTCCTTCGGCTCACCAAATGGGCCTCCAAATGTGGACTGGGGGTTAACCCTCATAAAACGGAACTCGTTCTTTTCATGAGGAAATATAAAGTTCCCCTCATAGATCCTCCTATGATAAATGGCACCAGTCTCACCTTCTCTGAAAACGCAAAATATCTGGGTCTTATTTTGGATAGGAAATTAAACTGGAAGGCCAATCTACTAGAGCGCGTTAAGAAAGCTAATGTAGCTCTCTATTCCTGTAAAAAGGCTATAGGTAGGAGCTAGGGTATCAAACCACAAATCACTCATTGGCTATACGTGTCCGTTATCAGGCCTATACTACTATACGGCGTGATCGTATGGTGGCCTGCTCTCGACAGGGCTGTCCACCTCACTCAACTAGCTAAGGTGCAAAGATCTGCATGCATCTGCATCAGTGGTGCACTGAGGACTACTCCCTCCGCGGCACTGGACATTTTGTTCAACCTGCTACCTTTAGATATTTTCGGCAAACATATGGCTACCTGTGCGGCCATCCGCCTAAAAGCCTCCTCTCAGTGGTCTAGCTATCGCTTGGGCCACTCCTCGATCCTTGATCTTCTCAACTTCAAACATGAAAACACGCACTACACACCGCCGAAACAGAGATTTGACCGTAACTTCCGTACGAGCATCCCTAACCGGGATGTATGGGACACCTCCCCCCCTGTCGATGGTAGTTCGGTTCACTTCTTTACAGATGGATCTAAGACGGAGGGTGGGGTGGGTTGTGGTGTTTTCTCCGAACATCTCAATCTGAGTATCTCTTTCCGCCTCCCTGATCATTGTAGCGTTTTCCAGGCGGAAATCATGGCGATTAAAGAAGCCCTGTCCTGGCTGAAATGTAATGTATTATCTGTCAGGGATATTAACATTTTCACTGACAGCCAAGCGGCAATCAAGTCCCTGGAATCGTTCTCCTTCACTTCAAAGGCTGCCTTAAACTGTCGTCTATCTCTTATGGAGATGACAGAGCAGTTCAACATTCACCTTTGCTGGGTGCCAGGCCATAGAGACATTCCAGGTAACTGCAGGGCTGACGACCTCGCCAGACAGGGTACCACTCTAAGGATTTTGCCTGAAAGGCAAGCCCTGGGTATGCCCCTCGCTACATGTAAGTATCTACTAAAGCTGAACGCTATTAGCACGACCAACCTCAGATGGGGAAACGGCTCAACGTGTCACATTTCGAGACAGATCTGGCCTAAGCTGGATCAAAAACGTAGTGCCGATCTGATCAAGTTAAAGCGTACACAAATCAATTGCGTTGTCGGTGTTCTCCCTGGACACTGTCTTATAGGCCAACACCCCAAAAGACTTGGTCTCTTCTCCAACGACTTCTGCAGAAGCTGTAGGGACGAGGAGGAGGAGAAAACCATCATTCACCTCCTATGCACATGTCCGGCCCTGTCGCATAAAAGAATGCTCCATCTAGGGTCCCTCTTCCTTGACGACATCTGCGATCTGTCGTCCCTGGACGTCATGAGCATCCATCGCTTTGTCAAAAGCTCTGGTTGGTTTTGTTAGTACCTGAGTGGCCTAATGGGTTGATCCATGTTATCACAAAGGACCTTCACTGGTCTAAGTGTGTCTGCACTCTCGTGTGGATGCCAACCTAACCTAACCTAACCTTGGCTACGGCTGGTATATACCTATCCAGTCTCCACACTCATCAAGTTAATTTTTTTTTTTAAGTTTGATGATACTCCCCCTTGCCTACCCCGAGAATTGCTCATTTTAGCATAGACTTCGCACAAGTGGGAGAGCGGCACTGCCGATATATTTGGTGTTATTTGAAAGAACTCGGCAGGGATGCCATCAATATCCACCACTTTAATTTTCTTGAAGGCTTTAATGGCAGTGTCATTTCTGTGATGTTGGGAGGTACGATGCGTATTCGGGAATTTATTGCTTCGGAAGGCTCATTTGAATTCGAGATGACAACGCTGTCGTCTAATTGGTTTAGGAGTGTTCTAAAACGTTCTCTTCATCTCTTGAGCTGATCCGTATCCAAAGTCAACAGGCGACCGTCTTAACTCGTCACTGAGTGTGGTTTGAAACTTTGACCACCTACAGCTCAGGTAATGCTATAGACGGTCCTGCTGTCGCAGCTGTTTGCTGCTTATTCAGCCTTTGTGGCAAGCATGTTACTGGGCGCGGGCTTGTCATGTCTCACACTACCCTGCACTTCCTTCTTCTTGACGTGATATTGGCCTTCAAGTTCGTGTCTCTCTACTGCTGAGGTCGTTGCAAACCGAGCCTTGATTGCAATATTTCAACAGCGCTCCAGTGATCATCCAAATTCCCCTGCACTCTGTTGCTGATTGCTTTTACTTCTGAAGCAAGATGGTACTGTATTGTTGCCACACTTGGGTATTTGAAGCTCTATAGCCAATCGTAACTCATAATGAACTCCTTCATTCTACAACTGAGGCAGGAAAGCACTACCGAATTCGAGTAAGCTTAAGATGATATATAGCACTCTTCAAGAAATGTCCCTCATTCTAGTAATAGGTAGGGACAATCTTTAGGTGGACTTGCCTTACCCAATAAATTGTCTACTACTTCTAAAAATGTACAATTTCTCATATATTCGACCTGTTGGGCACGTTGAATGTCACAGCTAGTCTACATCTTTGTCTTCTGTAATCCAATTGCTTTCCCTGATAACACACGGACAATGCTCCAACTAAATTGAATTCAGTGCCTTTAACTTATCCAATCTATCGTGGAATTCGATTGCGTTAATTTCCAGTTCTTCAAATGCAATTTACCAATTTTTTCATCGGCTAGGGTTACGAATTACCATTCCTTTCAAACAAAATGATACACGTCCTTAAGCATCCTTTCACTCTCATCCCAAACTCGTTCTTTCATGGTTTTCTTGGTTTTTCTCAATTCTCCCTCCGTAAGATTACATTTCTTTTGCGCTATTACCCCTTTTCGGTTTGCTTTTTTTTCAACAGAAAGAACTCCTTCTGGAAAAATGAACTAGCCCCGACTCCAGAAGGTACTCGTACATTATCCACCAGTATCCAGCAGCATCCTCGAATATTTTTTTTTTTCATTTTTATGCTAAACGTGGAAAACAAATCCCACTGGATCACTCAGCACGTAATCAATTATGCTGGCACAGTTGCTGGAGGATTGATTTTCCATTGAAACCTTTCCAAAAGATTGATTTTTTAAAACGAAAGAATTCTGGCCAAAGTTACACAGACAGCTGAAGGGTGAGTTAGTGGAATTGTCTTAAAACTATCCTTGCTTTGGTTGTCTTCGCCAGTCATTCGATGTTTAAATTGAAATGGTGTCGAAGGTACACTACACCATTTCTCTTTTGGAAAGCGAGACTCCAGTACACTAATTAAGAATGTACTCGTATATTTAAATTTATGCTCTTAATGCCCAACGGAAAGACATGCCAATTCGGGAGAAAAATGTGCGGCTATGCTCAGGATGAAGGAGCAAGTTTCACGGACATGATGCTTGGGCTTGGCCCATCCTATGCACTAATCTCATCCATATCCTCCCGTATCCTCTTTACTAATGAAAATTCAATAAAAGAGAGAGCAGCAGCTAAAAGAATTTGCATTTTTCTGCGTACAGACTATAAGTTCTGCAGTGGATTGAGGACGGTTCCTGCCATTTGATGGACTCGAAATTTGCTGGCAGTTTGATTGAATGGACTCGGAGTCACTTTATCCTGCAGCAGTGCTTTACTGTGTCTTTTTTTTCTTCGCTCAGGATATGTATCTATGTTTTATGAGGTTTTTTTTTCCTCCTTCATAGGCGGTAACGGATGAAGACACGGTGAGAGGAACATTAAGTTCTTTGATGGGATATTCGTGACTAAAATCGTAAATGATCTGTACGACTGCTAGATAGCATCTGGCATTCTGAAGGCGGTGGGTGGATGTGTGTGAGAAAACATTTTTTTTTTCTTAAATTGCAAGATGAAAATATATGACAAAATCAACGGAACACGTACGACTGTGAAATGGAGGAATTCTACCAATTTGCTGAGGCAAATGTTTGATATTTTTTTGGTGGAAGACAAAATCGCTTTTTTATAGACCATAGGCAGTGATTGGATTTAAAGAGTAGTTTTGTATTTAAGAATGGATGCTTAAGGGGATTGATTCGGGGTCGAATAACAGTTTTATTGCTTCGTAATACAATCTCGAATTGTATAATGTTGTTGTGACCCAGTTTTGGCACCAGCGCGTGTCTCCGTTTGTTCAACCTGCAAAGTCGTTGCACTATGTCGAAACAATATTGCTGTGCACTAATTTGCGGATATTGCCGTTAAATCAAAGCCAATGCCCTGGCAATGTTATTGCTCGCCGCAATAACATTGTTTTACTTACGCAGCAATACTGTTCAGTTTCGCAACGGCAGGTCAACCAACGGAGAATCGCTGGTCTCGCGTCCCGACCTACCTAAAGTTTCGACTAGAACGAAAGGCCAATGTCGAGTCGTAATTTGAACACGGAACGGTGCGGTCGTTTTTCTTTGTTTGTCTTTATTTTCTTTAGCTTTTCACTCCGCGAGATTTAACAATGTGGTATGGTGGCCAGCTCCAATCTAGAAACATGTGGTGATGTCTGTCTGTCTACTATTCTACCCCAGATACTTTGCCTTGAATATGCAAAGAGCCGACAAAGAGTCAATGGCTGACACAGTTCTTTAAAAAAAAAAAAATGCCTACACCGACTCCGCAGTCAATTTTTGAACCGTCCGTATAAATAGCTTTATCAAAATCGTTGATCATTTTCCCATTCCTTCCACGTTGGCTTGAAGCTTTACTGAAAGTAATCTTGGGTTAAAACTGCTACGATATGCCAACGCGTTTTATCTCCACATGTTGTTCTTTCAACCTGGAAAATAAAGTTAAAAAAATGACATAAACGAAAATGTTATTAAACTTCTGCCGTCGACCAATATAACTTTTAGGTTGCGGGCATAGATACAGGCATAGGAATTGGGCTTATTGTAGAACAAAATTAGGCGACCTTTTCCAAATTCCTTTACATACTCGAATTATGTACGTATTAAAGGCTTATAAGTAGTAGTAGTAGTAGTACTTTATTTAAAAAAAAGTATACAAAATAGTACAATTTAAGCAATGATTCTGCCGTCTGCCGTAGATTGACAACAATTTAATTCATGAAGAAGAAGGGGAAGAAACCATTACTTACCTTCTTTGCACGTGTCCAGCTCTCTCCCATAGAAGAAAGCTTCACCCCAGACCTCTTTATTTTAATGATTTAGGTGATCTGATAGATTTATAGGTAGACACCAGGAGCCTCTTCCTCTTCTTCTTCTTCCTATTTTCAGCCAGGTTATGATCCGAAAAACAAGGGATCACAACTTTACCGCATTTCTTCTGATCCGCCTGTGGGGTTCGTCTATTTGACCTCAGAAAATATCGGCAGGCCTGCCGATTTCGGATCACTCGGTTACTGAGGCCAATGGAATGCCGATGTCGTCGCATTTGTATGATACAGGCGTTTATAGGCCTGCCTCTTCTGCCTCGCGATGTTTTTGGAACGTTCATTGATATTGCCTTTTTAACAGGGTTCAAATGATCTCTTCGTTGAACATGGCAATACCAGCTAAGCCGGTCGCGCTCTATCTTTCGCAAGATGATTTCCTTGACGTGAAGACTTTCACGGATCTTCGAATTTCTTATTCGATCAAGCTTCGTCAGTCCTGCTGTCATGCGAAGCATCTTCATCTCAGCTGCCGTTAATTTACTCTCATACTTTTTGTACATCGTCCAACACTGTAAACCGTATGTGAGGGCTGGACGCACAACTGCCGTTTAGAGCCTTCCTTTCAACTTAGGTGGCATTTTTCGGTCACGGAAGATAGCAGAGTTTTCTCGGCACTTCATCCACCCTACGCTTACGCGATGATTGATGTCGTCATCACAGGTTGCTTTGCTATTAATGGCCTTAGATGCGCAAACCATGAACATCTTATAATACTTGTAGAAGTGTTTGCCTTTTAGTAAAACGAGAACAAATAATGGGACATACATATGTGTCATAGATCCCAGATATTTGAACTTTTCGTACTTGGGAAGCACTGTTCTATTCAAATAAATATCTGGAATAGGCCTGAGGGGATCAGAGAACGGGCAGCACAAGTACTCTGTCTTTTTTGAACTAATGCGAACTCATTTCCCTGCAAAACGTCCACCCACACATCAAGTGCATATTGCAGGGATGTAGATCCTCACTTATGATGGCTCTATCGTCAGCAAAGAATAATATATGTACGTAAGGGTCCGTCATTTTACCTTCAGTTCGATAGTCAAGGACTGTAATAAAGAGCAAATGACTTAAGACGCTTCCCTAGTGCACCCCGACTTTGATTGGGAACTCTTCCGTTACGCCAGTGGGGCATCTTACTCGTGTCTTTGCTCCTTCCTACATGTTCATGATCATCTGTACATGGGTTTCTGGAACCCCTCGATGTTTTAGCGCCACCCATATAAGATCTCGTGGTTGTCTGTCGAATGCCTTTTCAAAGTCAACCAATACTCGTACAATGTGCAAATCCCTTAAGAATTCACGATGTTTTTCCATTATGATCCTCATACTTTGGATTGCATCTGTGGTTGATTTACTCGCGACAAAGCCCGACTGATCATCTGATAGCCGTATTATTTTTCGCAGTCGGCCACCTAATACCCGCTCTTTTTCTATAATTATATGCAGTGGAACAGCATGCTATTATGGCACACCAGTCGCTACCATTTAAAAGATTCGCTACTTCGCTAGTTTCTAAATGTTATGCACCCAAATGTGTTGGTCTGATCTCTTGCAGAATCGGGCAGTTACCTACGAAGTGAGCATGAGGTTCCAAGTTCGAATCCCAGAAAATACCAAAAAGTTTTTTCACGGTCCCACCTCTCGCGAGCGTCTGACAAACATCCGAGAGTATTGTTGTCACGAAAAAGTTTCTCAAATCGCCCTTCGGATTCGGCATTAAAACTATAGGCCCCTTCCATTCGTGTGAAAAATATAACCCACACAACATGAGTGGTTGCGAGAAGCTAGGCCCTGGCACTTTAAAGAGCTGTGCGCCAAATATTTGTATTTGTTTTTTTTTACGAAGTGAGCGATTCTACTTGTGGCATATAATTTAACTTTAGAAGTTCTCCTCTTGTTCGCAGAATTAACGAAATTTGGTGAATATTATTATTACTATTTATATAGGGTTATTTTGTACTGCGACCTAGTGGTCGGAAAGGTTGGAAAGGTTTGTTTCCTCGTTAGAGTTCCCCTCGCATTGCAATTCCTTCGGAATTGTGTTTGAAGGTCATATGCTCTTACTTTGCCTTGGCGAGAATAGTTCACCTTAGAGCTCTCTCTCCAAACCAGTTTCTTTAAAGAATCTGAGAATAAGAAGTGGGTCCATGGTTGGCATATCCTCTTCTGATATTTGGAATTTGCCCATTTCAATCTTTTGTGGGTCAGTGCCCCATAAGACTCCAGAACGTGTTCCGGAGTCTCACTTGACTTGTTGCAGAATCTGCAAAGGCCTTAATTTGTTATACCTAGTTTCCGTAAATGCTCCCTGAGTTTGCAGTGCCCCGTTAGGAGGCCTGTTAGGATCCGTAGGTTATTCTTGCTGAGGCAGATACAGGTTTCGAATCTTTTCCGGTTGTAACATCGCAGTAGTTTCTTAGCTCGCCTCAGGCTTGTGGTGTTGTGCCAGGTTATTGCCCTGTCTCCTTTCGCCATTTTCCTGAATTCCTCGCGTATGGTATGTTCCCTCATTCCGCAGAATGGTTCAGGTCCAATGAAGAGGTCCGCAGCCCCTTGTCTTGCCAAGGCGTCTGCTGCTTCGTTACCTTTTATCCCGACATGACCGGGTATTCAGTAAAGCGTAACTTTATTGTTTCTGCCCAATTCATTAAGTTTGTATAGGTATTCCCATAAAAGTTTTGACTTATTGACATAGGAGTCAAGTGCTTTGATAGCTGCTTGACTGTCTGACAGTATTGCTATGTCGCAGTTGCTGTATCTTCTTTCGAGATTGAGTTAGGTGCATCTATCTATAGCACATATTTCAGCTTGAAAGATGCTGGTACTCTTAGCCATGGGTTCTGAGTGCTTGGTCCTTGGCCCAAACACACCCGCCCCTGTGCCCTCACGAGCTCTTGAACCGTCTGTATACCACTTTATCGTGTGGTTGCCCAGTCCGTATATCGTGAATTCGTTGCTCCACTCTTTCTTGTTATTTAACTTTGTACTAAAGTTTTTCCCAAAGTTAAGTTTTCTGATACTGTCGTCCCTGGGGACGGCCAGAAGGGGACGTTTTTTTAGAAGTGCATCGTATTCTATCGAACCAACGCATTTCTCCCTTCCAATACCTTCTTTTGCAATCATTAGTATCGTCCAATGTGCATTTTGCTTCACTACAAATGGATCGGTGCTAGCCCCAGGAGTACTTTCATGGCTGCAGTTGGACACGTTCGCATGGCCCCAGTGATGCAGAGGCACGCAAGTCCTTGCACTTTAGTTAGTGTCTGCCTCGTTGTGACTAGACTAGTTCGCTTTGTCCATGCTATTGCTAAGTGATCATTGGTCTCACAATATCAATATACCTCGATCTTAGAATGTTTGGACTAAACCCCCAAGACTTACTCGCTAGGCCCCTGCATATCATTAGAGCACGGGTAGCCTTTTTGGATATCCCCTCTGTGTTTTTCTTCCACAAGAGCTTACTATCTATAGGTGTAGTCCTAGATACTTCACTTCCTTTACCGGTGTCAGTATCGTGCCCGACAGTCGGATTGGCTTTAGTTCAAGTTTTCTCTTTCTCGTGAATGGTACTATTGTGGTTTTAGCCGGGTTTATATTGAGCCCAGCCGTGCTGCACCATTCTAAAGTTACTATTAGGCCCCTTTGTATAATATCACATAGGGTTTCCTCAAATTTCCCCCTGGCAATCATTACAATGTCATCAGCGTAGGCTTGCATTCCCTCCGATTTTGCAAGGGCTTTATATAACCTAGCTGCAGCAGTAGTGCTGTTTATTGTCTCACAGAACGTCCTGAACTTCTTTTTTCGCCCCTCTTAACTCTTTGTTGTAATTTGGAAGTGCCACACTGTAGCTTTGCCAATCTCCACTACGCTGTGCTCTGTTAAACAACTTGCGTGTATCAGAACGTAACTTTGTTAGGTTGCTGCTCCACCATGGCACGTCTTTTCCACCATTTCGATTGCTTATGGGACAGCATGATTCGAACGAGTTTGTAATCGTGGTACTAATGCCCTCTGCCGCGTTTTCTAACTCTAGATAGTGTGCTGGATAGATGTGTGTGCCATCCTCTGATCATTATGCTCCAGATTACTGTTGTGGGTTTCTTTGAAGACCTCCCAATTCGTTGTTCTTGGGTTCCTGACTGGATTTCTTATGATACATGCACTATCTAACTCAAACATGTGGATATTTAGGTTTAAGTTCAGGTAGTTAATCTGGTCATGTGCTAAATGTCTATATACATTAGACGCGAGCTTGAGTTTTGGCTGAATTAATGGAGTCGCATTTCATCGCTAAGTCGACAGCAGATACAAATTTATAAAGAGCACTTGTCAATTCTGGGAAATTAGATTCGCTCATTCGTAAATGAATATTACGCTTGAAAGCTGTATACTCTTTGTAAAATTGTGGCTTGGTTCTTACAATTTTTTCGCAAGAATCTTATTAAACCGTCTATCGTCATCTCCGCTCAAAACTTTTATATAATATAATAACAGAATATAAACAATGGTGATATTCCACTCTCAATATGCATATTCAAACTACTTTCTATGGAAAGCCTTGAAGTCCATAAGGAAACCTGTAATGCACTCGCCGCCAATTAGGAAAGTTAACCGGGAATTGGCAAAAGAAGATAAAGAGAAAGCAGAATTATTTGCCGATCACTTAGAGGAAACGTTCAAGCCGTTTGATCGAAGATCCGAATGATAGTTTGGCACCCGGCAACTTTAAAGTAAAAACCGTAGTCCTGTCCGAACTTTGAATGACAATAAAAAAATTGAAAAATAACAAGGCTCTGGGATATGATTTAATCACTGGCGAAATTTTAAAAGAGCTACCGAAAAAAGTGCTGCAAAACATACGAGCAATGTCCTAAATACGACGTTAAAATCGTATTGGGCGATTTTAACGCCAAAATAAGAAAGGAGGACGTCTTTGGTAGGGCAGTCGGTAAGCATAGCCTACACGACACCACGTCTGATAACGGACTAAGGGTAATTGATTTCGCTGTGGAGCGAAATGTCACCATAGCAAGCACATGGTTTCCTCATCTCGATATTCATAAGCAGACATGGCGGTCCAATGATCATGTAACGATCAACCAAATTGATCATATTGCGATCGACGCAAGGCATGCCTCCAGTATTCTGGATGTCCGGACCTTCCGAGCGGCCAACATAGACTCGGATCATTACCTTGTTGTAGCCAAGGTACGAATGCGGATATCCCAATCTGAGCAACAAAGAAGAATTACTGTGAGAACATTTAACGACGAAAAGCTACAATCGCAAGAGACCGCCAGACTCTTCGCTGAACGCGTATCCCGAAATCTCTCAATCACCCCAATCAATCGCATCAAGTACCGAAGACCAGTGGCAACGCTGCCAACATGCCATCAGAAACGCCGCGACTGATGTGCTGGGTCTCGCTCGACCACCACCGCGAAACCCCTGGTTTGACGAAGAATGCCGGCGAGTGCATGCAGCAAAACAAGAGGCATACAAAGCGGCGCTGCAAAGGAAGACGAGAGCTGCTCGTGAGCTCTACGAGCAAAAGAGACGGGAAGAACATCGGCTTCTCCAAAAGAAGAAGAAAGAGCATGAGAAGCGCGCGTTTGAGAATATCGGGAGTTGATACTCCAGGAACAATGTACGGAAATTTTACCAAAAGGTAAAAAGAACGTGTCAGAGAAGCAATACCCGTAGAGATGAAAATGGAAACCTCGTAGTAGAATCACAGTCGGTGCTGAGGATATGGAAAAACTACTTCTGCAGACTGTATAACGGCGACGAAGACCAACATCCCGCTGTCAGGCAGAATGAACCATTCAACATAGACGATGATAGTCAAAATTTCCGTCCACCTGACCAAAACGAAGTGAGGATAGCAATATCCAAGCTAAAATCCAACAAGGCTGCTGGACCTGACGGTTTACCGGCCGAACTTTTCAAGGCAGCTGGGGATGAATTGGTAGAGTGCATACACCAACTCATTTCTAATATTTGGTCAGACGAGTGTATGCCTGATGAATGGAATCTCAGCATCGTTTGCCCGATCCACAAGAAAGGAGACCCCCTCAACTGCGCCAATTATAGAGGCATCAGTCTCCTCAATATCGCATACAAGATCTTTTCTGCGATATTGTGTGAACGCCTGAAACCTTTTATCAACAGCCTGATTGGACCCTATCAGTGCGGTTTCAGGCCAGGAAAGTCCACCATCGATCAAATCTTCACACTTCGGCAGATCCTGGAGAAAACCCAAGAATTCCAAATCGATACTCACCACCTCTTTATCGATTTCAAGGCCGCCTATGACAGCATCATCCCTGCAAAACTTGTCCGTCTGTGCAGGCTGACGATGGAGAACGCTCGCTGCTCCATCAAGGTCGGTAATGACCTCACCGAGACCTTTGATGTCAAAAAAGGCTTTAGACAAGGTGACGCGCTGTCATGTGACTTCTTCAATATTGTACTTGAACGGATTTTGCGGAACTCACAAGCCAACACCGGAGGCACAATCTATTACAAGTCTGTACAACTGCTTGCATACGCCGACGATATAGACATTATCGGAAGATCTCAGCGGGCTGTCACCGGTGCTTTTGCAAGCATTGAGGCGGAAGCGGCCAAAATGGGTTTAGCGATAAACGAGGGCAAAACCAAGTATATGCTGTCAACTAGAAGGGAAAACCAACACCGACGAATTGGACAAAACGTCACCGTGGGCAGCTATAACTTCGAGGTAGTAAGGGACTTTGTCTACCTTGGCTCTGCTATAAATTCTTCTAACAAAATCAGCGTAGAAATCAATCGAAGAATAACTCTTGCCAATCGCTGTTTTTTTGGGCTTATAAGGCAATTCAACAGTAAAGCCCTATCTCGAACAACTAAGGAGACTCTGTATAAGACCCTGATCATCCCAGTCCTGCTTTACGGCGCTGAAACATGGACTTTATTAAAAGAGGATGAAGATACCCTTGGTCGCTTCGAGAGAAAAATTCTTCGTAAGATTTTCGGTCCCGTTTGTGTTGACGGGTTTTGGAGGAGAAGATTCAATCACGAACTATACGAGCTGTACAGCGACATCGACCTAGTCAAAAAACTGCGTATTGGACGTCTGAAATGGCTAGGACATGTAGAGCGAATGGACACCAACGCTCCGGCCGAGGCCTGCATGGCTGGGGGGAAGCTCAGTCGCGAGCGCAAACTCTGAATACCTGGGGACCTTCAGTTTTATTTTAATTCCTCTTACCTGCATACAGGGGGTGAGTGCAGGCGGACATCTTCTTCCCCCTTACTCGTGGGATCCAAATGCAAAATACTTCAAAACATAATAAACCAAAAGCGAAGAGTGTAATTCGATCGGGCACTCCTAGCTCTATAAAAACCGATCAAGGTGTAGGAGTGGAGGAAGAAGCAATTCTTCTCCGTACGTCGGATGAGGAAAGCGTTGGTGCAATTGACGTCAATCTGGAAAATCTTTTTCTGGAATCAAGCGACACTTGCTCCATTGCCAGTTCATCCTTCTCCAATATGTCAACATCCTCCAAGCGCTCAAAAAATTGCAAGTTGACAGTCCGGAGATTAGGGACCAAGAAATGGGAGGAGTTAACGGAATGCGAGCGGAAGAGGCTCCATAACGCACGTGCCTTCCTGCAGGAACACTCCTTGGCGGAGTGTAAGCCTATTGCTAGCTCTCCAAAAAGAACAGTGACGGCGGAAGTCACGAGCGAGGAAGGGTTGATGGGACCACCTAAGTCTGCGACAAGCCTTAGCCAGTCAGGACGCAAGGTGATCTCATCGGCCAATCCGGAGCACAATCGTGATTCAGTGGTATTGCAAAAGCCTACCGATAAAGCCTCTGACTCGACGACTGGGGTAGTCCCAGTGTTAGGTGAGAGTGCGACTTTGGAGGATACCAAGATGGTCAAGATGGACACTTCCAGCGTGTCAAGCCTCAGCTACTCACGCGGGAAGGATACGTCAACACCTCAGCAACCTGGCGATTGCAGTCCTGCTGAGCCTAGGATTGACTCTTCTGCCTGCAGCTTCGCGACGGTAGTTAGCTTAGGTAGCCATGGTTTGGGACTAGCCCGACCACCCAAAATAGGGAAGACCAGCGACGTAGACATCTACCCAAGACAGACGACGGTGCGCAACCGTATACGCAATGCTATCCGGTTAATACGGCGGCTTAAAAAGCGTGATCCGGAGTCCTACACGGACAAGGAAAGAGTGGCTCTGGATAGAGCCACTAACACGCTTAAGCTGAGAGGATCCACCCGACAAGACAGGACGGGCCGTAAGGTAAGAAGTCCCCTCGCGGCGGGGGCGGGAAGCCTCTTGCTCCCCGCCTCAGCCGCGAGGAGACTTCGGCCAGCTACCGACTCAGACTCAACCCCTGAGCCGGTTGCTGGCTGTTCCAATAAGGCGACTACGTCACGGAACTCGACCGCAACAGGAACGGGTGTAGGACTGACCGCGGCGAGGAGGGAACGCCTCTTGCCATCCACCTCAGCCGGGGACAGACCTAAACCGCTTTCAGTCGATCCAAGCAAGGACGCACAGTCCAAACCTAGGTCGACTGCGAGGCGTTCTGTTGCTGACTCAGGCAACAATCGACGTAGCATAGGGCAGATTAGGGGAACAGGCAGGAGATTGTTCGAGTCGAGGAAGGAAAGCCTCTTGCCATCCACCTCAGTCTCGGACAGACTCAAGCCCCCGCCAACCGTTTCGGATGGGGCCGCAAGGCTCACGGCCGAGCCGATTGCGGGGTGTTCCAAGAGAGGTAGGCACGACGACACGACATCGCCGCCAACACGAAGAATAAGCAAAAAAGCCAAGATGGCATCACGAAAAGAAAGAGCTAATCTTCAGGTGGCGATCGTCGATTTCAATAACCCTGACCGTAAGCTATCCGGAGACCAATGGAGGCTGGTGGAGCTGCGTATACTCGACGGAGTAAACGACGCCATAGTCAAGAATCAGGGAACTATCCCTTTCTTTGAGCAGCTCACCACCTTCAAAGGCTTCAAGGTCATGTCGTGTGACAACGAGACAACACTCAATTGGCTCAAGAATTTCGTAACCAGCACGCAGGCTCCTTGGGCGAATGCCGACCTGCGACTTGTGGAAAAAACAGATCTGCTGGAATTCACTAGGCCTAAAGGCCGCATTCTCATTCCGGGCCCACACATTCCTAGAGAACGGCTGGAAAGAAACCTCCAACACCTCAACCCCGAGCTATATAGCGAAAATTGGGAGGTGTTAGAAGTGGGTACCCATACAGAAGCCGGAACTGAGATTGTGGTGTTGCTTAACCACAAGTCCATGCCCATCCTAAGGAGATACAACTATAAGGTTCGCATTGGAATTACCCGATGCAAGGTCAGACCTTTAGTTGGGATGGACGAAAAGAAAAGAAGGAAGGCGGGTGATAAGGTAAATCAATGATGAAGATTGCTCAAATAAACCTTCACCATAGCATAGCAGCTAGCGCCAACCTCATCTATCTCATGGGAGATAGGAACATAGACATTGCCCTAATTCAAGAGCCATGGATCTCCCGTGGCAAAATAAGTGGGCTAAGGCATAAAGACCTTACTACATACAGCATCGAACCGCTACACGCGGAATGTAAGAACAGAACGTGCATCGTAGCTAGGAAACAAATTAACCTTTTTCTTTTATCTAGCTACAGCAATGAGGACCAAACAGTGGTAAGGCTTGAGCGGAGGGGGCTTTCCCCGCTGATTCTATCAGCCGTCTACATGCCTTTTGATGCCAAGGAGGGACCGCCATCCACACTGACCCGCTCTCTTGTGCAAAAGGCGGAACAGGAAAGATGGGACTTGCTGCTGGGGTGTGATGCCAACTCTCATCACTTTCAATGGGGTAGCAGCAACACAAACTTACGCGGTGAGTCTTTATTTGAGTTTATAATTGAAAATAACCTTATTGTAGCGAATAGGGGTAACGAACCTACTTTTGTAGTAAAGAACAGGCAAGAAGTTATAGATGTAACTTTAGCCAGTAACTCGAGCACCCTAACTATTGACAAGTGGAACGTGATAGGGGAAGAGTCCTACTCCGACCACAAATTGATCGAATTCCTCGTGGGTAACAACTATGACTCTCCCAAACCTTACAGGAACCCCAGGAAAACCAACTGGGATCTATTTAACAACGAGGTGAGGAAAGGTGTAAGATCCCTGCAGGATAGCAACTGGTTCGGACCTGCCGACATTGACCGCAAGGCGGAGGATATTACATCCATTTTTAATGAAGCCTATGTCAAAGCATGTCCAGAAATCAAACGAAAAGATAAAAAATCACCACCTTGGTGGTCACCTGAACTAGCTAGAATTAGGAGAGTAACTAGACACCTTCTAAATAAGGCCAAAAGAACTATGCTAGAAGCGGACTGGGAACAATATAAGTCCAGTCAGAGAAATTTCAAAAACGAGACACAGAAGGCCAAACGCCACTCTTGGCAGCACTTCTGTAATGAAATCAAGGGTACGACAGAATCTGCGAGACTGAGAAAAATTCTATCCAGGGAATCAAAAACTCTTGGATCTCTCAAGGAATCCGACGGAAGGTGGACTGAATCCTGTGCAGAATCGCTTAGCTCCCTGCTAAAAGCGCACTTTCCGGGTTGTACGGCCCATCCAGATAATAACATCGTAACTAACAGTAGTTTTGTAACGGAAACTCCGACGGATTTTATCACAGAGGAAAGAATTGAGTGGGCAATCGGATCATTCTCTCCCTTTAAATCCCCAGGACCCGACGGGATTATCCCGATCATGCTACAGAAAACAATAACCACAATCATCCCGGTACTTAAAGAACTGTACCTCAACAGCCTCATGTGGGGGTATATACCTAGATCATGGAAAGAGGTCAAAGTGGTCTTCATACCCAAGGCCGGTAAAGCAAGCCACACTACTGCAAAGGACTTTAGGCCAATTAGCCTTACCTCCTTTGTCCTAAAGACCTTTGAAAGGCTAGCTGACATATACATCCGTAGTAAACTACGCCCAGGTGACATATCCCCAGCGCAGCACGCTTATACGAAAGGAAAAAGCGTAGAGACAGCGCTGAAAAATAAAGAATATACACTAGCCGCTTTCCTGGACATTGAAGGAGCCTTTAACAATGTCAAAACGGAAGCGGTCAATAGAACTCTAACGAACCTTAATATTCACAATTCTGTGATAAAATGGATCGTCAATATGCTAAAGGAAAGACATATCAAAGTTGAACTCGGAGGTACTAAGCTCGAAGTCTATGCCTCAAGAGGCACCCCTCAAGGAGGGGTTATATCCCCACTACTGTGGGTTATTGTCCTGAACGAAGTCCTTCTTAAACTTAGAAACAGCGGCGTCAAGGCCATTGCATATGCGGACGATGTTGTGCTGCTAGCAACAGGTAAATTTCTCCCGACCCTGAGCGAACAAATCGAAGGGGCGCTGGAAATCATTGACTCCTGGACGGAGAGATGTGGGCTGGCGGTTAATCCCCAGAAGACAGAGTTAGTACTATTCACTAACAAAAGAATAATTCCACAATTCGTAACTCCTTCCGTAAGGGGTACTCCCCTGAGTATCTCCGATAGTGCGAGATACCTTGGCCTGGTGCTCGACAGGAAACTGAACTGGAGACTAAACATCAACGAAAGAGTCAAAAAAGCCACCATAGCTTTTTACTCGTGCAATAGAATATTTGGGAAGACTTGGGGACCGAGCCCCAAAATCATCCTATGGATGTATACAGCTATAGTAAGGCCAATACTAACGTATGGCAGCCTTGTATGGTGGCAGGCAGCCAGCAAAATAAATAACTTAGCTGCTATCACAAAAGTACAAAGACTAGCGTGCATCGCCACAACCAGTGCGATGAGAACGACACCTACAGCAGGACTCGAGGCCATTCTCAATCTGCTTCCGCTAGACATCTTTATACAAGTATCGGCAGCCCATAGTGCCGTAAGATTAAGCCAAACAGATAGCTGGAGACCAAATGCAATGGGTCACACCACGATCCTGTAGAGATATCTAGGCAGTGTATCTAATACAGACTACTTAACGCCTTACCTAGACTTCTTAAGACCATTCTCTAGCACCTATCCGAGCAGGGAAGACTGGAAAAATGACAGAACGCCTAACGAGCGATCCTTAGCTGTTTACACCGATGGATCCAAAATGGAAATAGGTGTAGGCGCAGGCATCTTCTCTGAAACGCTTGGCCTCTCCATGTCAGCTCGGCTTCCGAACTACAGCAGCGTTTTCCAGGCGGAGGTCCTAGCAGTTACAATAGCAGCTCGTGAGACTGCGATGAGGGCAATACCACGAGAGGATATCACATTTTTCATCGACAGCCAGGCAGCGATAAAAGCAATATCTGCTATAGAAATAAAATCGAAGCTTGTGAAGTGTTGTAGAGAAGAGCTCAAGGTTCTTGGAACACAGCACGAGGTAAGGCTCTGCTGGGTCCCTGGTCATGAAGGCATTCCAGGGAATGAGAAAGCCGATGAATTGGCTAGAGGTGGCTCAGCACTAAGCTCGGACCAATCTGACCCCTCGGTGTACATCCCGCCTTGCGCCCTTAAGCTCGTAGCAGGAAACAAAGCCATAACGGAGGCTAACAATAGGTGGACCTGTTTAGATACTTGTGTCACCACGAGGAAGCTGTGGCCCGCTTTTGACAGAGTAAGAACCAATAGACTCATACAGAGGCACAGAAAATCCCTCTGTACTCTAATTGGAGTCATTACGGGGCATAACACCATGCGGTACCACATGAAAAAACTACGTGTGACTAGCGAAGACCTTTGTAGAGGCTGCGGCGACGAGGAGGCTCAGGAGGACACCGCCCACTTTCTCTGTCATTGCCCAGGCCTCTATCATTTGAGAAACAAGATCCTTGGGCAACACTTCTTTGAGGATCTAGAAGAGTTGTCCAACAAACCAATAAATGACATCGCAAACTTCATCAAATCCTCTGGATGGTTTGTATCTAGGACACAGTGAGTACTTAGTTCTTTCTTTAGGATACTTACAAGACGGTATTTTTCCACGAGGTAGGGATTTCCTTTTTCTATCTCCTTTCCCCCCTTGGGTATCACAATGGGTCTATACTGACCTGAGTGTGGTGTGGAGGTTTTCTATCCCCCTACACCTGCCCACTTACCTAACGCTCCGGCCCGAAGAGTCTTCGAATCTAACCCGGAGGGACGACGCAGTAGAGGGAATCATCGCCGTAGGTGGCGCGCACAAGTTCAAGGGGACCTCGACCAACTTGGAGTGTGCAACTGGAGGCAATTAGCTAAAGACCGAGCTAAATGGAGAGGCTTGTTGGTTGAGGCCCAGGTTCACCCCGAACTGTAGCGCCACCTAAGTAAGTAAGTAAGTAAAAAGTGCTGGTTAAGTTGCTCTACATTATAAATGCTTCTTTAAGACTATTATATGTTCCAAGGCAATGGAAAGTCGCCGAAGTTATTATGGTTCCGAAACCGGAAAAATGTGTAAATGACAAGAAATCATATAGACCCATTTCATTTCTGCCAATAATATCTAAGGTCTTCGAGAGACTTCCGTTGAAACGATTGCAACCAGTAATTGAAGAAAGACACTTGATCTCGGACCATCAATTCGGCTTTCGGGTCAAACATTCCACAATCGATCAGGTGTATCGATTAACGAACAAAATTGAAAAAGCTCTAGAAGGGAAAAAAATATGCTCTAGCGCTTTTCTCGACGTATCGCAAGCCTTCGACAAGGTTTGGCACGAAGGCGTAACGTATAAGCTAAGGGTAATCTTACCGGAAAATTTGTACAGAATATTGGAATCTTATCTTGAAAACAGACTTTTCCGTGTTAGACACGGGAGTGAATATTCGGATTTCAAAGAAATCTACACCGGTGTTCCGCAAGGAAGTGTTCCCGGTCCAATCTTGTTCCTGCTCTACACAAGAGATATACCACAAGATGAAGGGACCGTTGAAGCAACGTTCGCAGACGACACGGCTATCCTCGTAACGGATGAGTCAGTCGAATCATCAACGGGAAAACTCCAACGAGCTTTGAACAAAGTATGCGAATGGAGAAAAACCTGGCGAATAATCCTCAATGAGACAAAATCAACGCATGTCAGTTTTACGTTAAGAAAGATAAACAACTTATCTAGGAAATATCTAGGAATGACCCTAGACGCAAAACTTAAGGGGAAACCACACGTTAAAAAGAAGCGCGAAGAGCTCGAAATCAGATTTAGAGAAATGTATTGGCTACTCGGAAGATACTCGAAGTTAAGCGTATACAACAAACTGCTTCTGTATAAGCAAGTGCTAAAACCGTCTTGGACATATGGTATACAACTTTGTGGTTGTACCAAACCAAGCAATATGGCTCTACTGCAAGCATTTCAAAACAAAATACTAAGAGCAATCGTGAATGCTCCTTGGTATATAAGAAATAGTGATATTCACAGAGATTTAGGAATTGCTACCGTGCGGGCCGAAGTAACAAACTTTGCTCGCAAACTTCGTACCCGGCTTCATGTTCACTGCAATAATGAAATAGTCCGTACTATGGACGTGACAAACCTTGAGCGCCGACTGCAAAGAACAAGACCTTTCGACCTAGCGCCGTAAGGAAAAACCACATGTAATGACGGTATTAGTAGGTGCCTTCACTGGAAAGCTACCTACCTAACGCGATTAACACTACAGAAGCGTAAACTACTTGTTAAGGTTACTTAGTCGTAGTCATCACAAAAATGAAAAAATGAGTGAGACAAATTTCCTACTACTTTGAGTACGCGCAGCCGGTTCTCGTAGTACCTCTCTGAGGGGTGAGGTTTAGCCCGTAGGCATTTACTGACTAGCACTGATGGCATTGTCAGATATATGAATCGGGCATAACCAATGGTACGAACTATTGGTATCTTTTAAAGATTCCTGCACCTCCAGGCGAAACCAAAACAAAAAAAAAAAATATGCAGTATGTAGTTAGGTGTGTTCGACAGTAAATGTAGTAGCTTCTTCAGAAAAAATCTAAGCAATTTTTCAACTTCATCATGCAGCCTGTATCCCCAGACTTGTGCTCCATAGGCCATTACTGAACGCATTACAGCTTCAAATATTTTCACCTTTGCTAGCATGCCAAATTTGGGATTAGAAATAAGCTCCCTCCACGTTGAATTTAAAGCTTTCTTCGCTTCTACAAGCATGAATTCAAGGTGATGTTTCATCGAAAGTTTATGGCTTAGAGTTATACACAAGTACTTGTTCTAAATTTTGACCACCGTACTCGTATATCTACCGTTCGTTTCTCGAGAAGCGATCTGTACCTTTTAGAAATACTAATACCTTGGTTTGAGAAGTATGTATTTATTTCCAGGCAGTTTGCATGGCAATATCTTTCAGTTTTGTTGATCATAAGTTGCAATGAACTTGGTGATTTCGCAAGAATTACAATGTCGTCTGCATAAAGCAGTGCCCTACACATATGTCTGCTGGTAGTGTGTCTAATATATCATCCACAAAAGTGCGAAAAGAAGACATCCCTGCTTAACTCCCATTTCCACCTTAAACCATTCCGACAATTTTTTACCGTCCCATATCGCTAACTTATTATTTTTGTACAACTCCTGTAGTATATTTACAAAATTTGATGATAATCCAATGTTGGCTAGCTTATAGAACAGATACCTAGTAAATATTTATCTTATCGATTGCCGCTCTGAAATCAATAAAGAATGCATAAAATTTCTTTCCTTTTTCTAGGTATTGTTGAGCTACAGTGGTTAGGTTGAAAATTTGGTCGACTGTTGAGTAACCCTTTCTAAAGCCCGCTTGGACCTGATGTAGTTTTCTGTTCTCATTTACCCATTTTGATAATCTTGCTGTTAGCATGTCAGTGAAGATTTTTGTTTCTGCATTCATAAAAGATGTTCCCCTACAGTTTCCCGCTACATTTGGATCGCCTTTTTTAAAAGTAGGGAATACAATTGATCTGTGGAATGCACTCGGTACTTTTCCTGTGTTGTACGTACGATTGAAGGATATCAACAATTATTCCAAAACGAATGATGAGGCATATTAAAAAAAACTTACATGGTACCCCGTTTTCACCCGGAGCTTTGTTTCGTTTTGCCTCCCTCAGTACCTCGAAAAGTTCATTTTCATCAAATGGTTCATCCAGGAGCTCACGATAGATGCTTGGCATTGCGTAATGGAAGGCAGTCAATGTTTCCTGCGCGTTGAACAATGTTTTAAAATGGAGCGCTAAAGCTGAGGCTTCAATTCGGTTTCCGTCCTTGTACTTCCTTTGGTTTAGTTTTTTTTTGTTTACTGTATGCAGCCTCTCCCAACTGGCAAGCAATTTCATTGTGGTATCTTTGCCGTTTTCTATCACAAAGGGATTTGTAGTATGCACTTGCGTCGATGTATACAGCCTTCGGTATATCAGCGGTAATCCTTATGAGGTTAGTGAGGACTATTGGATGTGATAGGGCGAAAATCCATTCAGGTGCTAGCTTCCTAATGTATGTGTCCAAATTATGGCGATATCGGTCGGTGTTGTTGTCCTTCCAGATGAGTTTTGAGAGTAAGTTAAGCTGGCCATCCACGATCGCTCATGAATGTCATTCCCGGAGTGATGGGTTTTTTTTTTTATTTTGTTTTTCCTCACCATCCACTATCATTCATGAATGACATTCCTCACTTTTGCATCGACAGCGGAGATAAAAGGTTCGTAAAACGAATGGCGATTCTGTGTTCAAAATGAGTGAAGCCATTACATTAATTGTTATTTACAAGATTTTGAGCCACAAGATATCGCAAAAAATAAGAAACAACGTTAACATAAATATTGGACTAAGGATTGGTTATTTAAAATGCAAATGTTTACTCATGAAAACCTTTTAAAGGAACTAGAGGTAGCCTCTTCAATCGATTATATAAATTATCTTAGAATCGATCTTCAAACATTCACGGAGTTGCTGGATATGGTCGCGCCATTAATACAAAAGAAAGACACAGTAATGAGAGATTGTATATCTCCTACACAACGCCTTTCAGCAACATTACGATTTCTTGCCACTGAACAAAATTTCGAGGAGTTAAAATTTGCTACAGCAAATTCTCCCCAAAGCCTTAGAAGAATTATCATGGAGACTTACGAGGCAATTATTTGTGCGTTCACTGCCATTTTCATACGCACTCGTCCACGGCCACATGCAAAGTGAGAAAAGAATGACATTCATCGCCATCCACTATCACGCATGAATGCGGAATTAAAAAATGTTTGAATTCCATGGCGCATGAATGCGCACTCTCACACGCAGCCCCATCCACTGGCATTCATGAGTGCGCTCACTCCGGGAATAACATTCATGAGTGATCGTGGATGGCCAGCTTTCAGCTCTTTGACGTCTGTTGTTCTCTGATAAGGAACCTTTAATTATGAGAGGCATACCTATGGTCTGAGAATTCTTGTGCCGAAACGTTCATATCCTTTATGATATTGTGCCACTCTCCATTAATAAACGCATAGTCAATAACAGAGCAGCCATTTCCTCCGACAAAGGTAAACTCACCATCTGAATCACTTTTACTTCTGCCGTATAAAAGGCAAAGGTCAAAAGTGTCGCAGATATCCATAAGCTGTTTGGCTTTAACGTCTAGGGTGTTGTCCTTCGATGATCTATTACATAAACCAGGAAAACCCTTCATTGCAATGCTACCTGCTCCTTCCCCACACGTGCATTAGAGTCTCCCAAGAGTAATGTATCGCTACAACCTGACATAAATAAAAAATCTGAAAGTTCGCTGAAATCCGATTGCCAATTACAGCAGTTAATGTATGCAGGTACGTTATTAATGCGTTTTCCTCCGGTTCTTGTATCCAGTATTGTTCTTTCTTCTTTCAAATAATACTTCAAATAATACCGAAAACTGTATTTTCATACCAATTAGCATACCGCCACTACTTACTTTACCTACGTCCTGTGGGTCCTAGGGTCTCTACTACGCCTACGCGCCATCGTGTACGGTTTATGGCAATGTGTCTGAGTTCTCCCCAACTTTTCCCCAACTGCCGTGCCTCCTTCTCGACTGTTCTGCGCCATGTTCTCTTCGGACCGCCGGGTCTACTGCCATCCTGAGTTAAAGGGTTCCATTGCACAGCATGATTTCCTATGGAACTGTCACCCTCCAGGAACGTGTGACCAATCCACTACTACTTCCGCCGTTGGATGGTTGTGCCTATTGGTCCCTGACCCGTTCTCTCGTAAAGGTGTTCGTTAGAGATACGATTGGGCCAGAAAATCCTTAAGATATTGCGTAGGCACCTATTAACGAACATTTGTAGCTTTCTGGTGATAGAAGTGGTCACTCTCCACAGTACGGATTCAACGTTGGATTGAAACAGTCTTATCTTGCTGTTCAAACTGATTGCATTGCTTCGCCATATTTTGGACAACATACCGAACGCAGACTTTGCTTTGGCGATCCTGTTTACTATATCCAGTTCGGTTCCACCATCGGTCGAGACAACACTCCCAAAATACTGGAAATCCTCTACTCTCTCTACCGGTTGTCCAGCAATGGATATCTGTGCCGATGAGTTTGTTCCAAGGCTGATAATTTTAGTTTTTACCGCATTCATTTTCAGCCCGACGACACCTGCCTCCCTCCCCCTCCCTTCTGTGGGAGAGTAAGCATACATCGTAAGCCTTTGAATTCCTTCGTTTCCCGTCGACAAAGCTGCATGAAGCACATCGCTAATCACCAATGAGAATAATATTAGTGAAAGGATACAGCCTTGTCTTACCACACTTTGGCTCTCAAATTCCTCAGATAACCTTCCTCTGTGCAGAACGTGATATTTGGAGCCTTCATATGTAACTTTAATAACAGCAATTAGTTTATCGGGAATACCTCTCCTGCGTAAGGCACGCCAAATAAACTCCCTGTTCACACTATCGAACGCCTTCTCAAAATCGATGAACAACAGGTGGAGTGGCGATCGATATTCAACGCACTGTTCGATGATAGTCGGCAGGGTGTTAATGTGGTTGATACAGGAGGATCCTGAGCGGAAACCTGCTTGTTCGGCATCGAGTGTGTCTTCGAGATGTTGTTTGATTCGCTCCAGGATGATTTTAGCTATTATCTTAGCTACAGCAGGCAGCACACAGATACCCCTCCAGTTTCCGCACTCCATTAAATTTCCTTTCTTAAGAACCTTGACAATCATTCCCTTTCTCCACTCGTTAGGAAAGCTCTCAGCTTCCCTAGCTCTCCCTATAAGTGGTAGCAGAAGCTCAGCCGATGTTGTTGGCACTGCTCGTAAGAGCTCTGCTGGAATACCGTCAAGTCCTATAACCTGTTGGTTTTGAGTGCCTTGATCGCGATAGTGATCTCATCATTACTGGGAGTCGTGGTGCGTATTCGGGAACTTCTCACCTCGGGCATCGCAGTCTGATTTGGGAGCATATCGATAGCGAATACGCGATCCAAAACCGTAGCAAAATGCTATTTCCATCTCTTGAGTTGGTCCTCATCCGAAATGAGCAAGGAGCCGTCTAGGCTTTTCACTGGGTGTTGGCTGGATCTGCGACCACCTGTCAGCTCTTTCGTGATTCTGTAGACAGTCCTGCTGTCGCACCTCCGTGCACCTTCTTCTGCTTCTGTAGCCAGCGTGTTGATGTAGTTGCGCTTGTCACGGCGCACGCCACGTTGAACTTCTCTCATATTCATGCGATATAGGGACTCTAGCTCGCTTCTCCCTGCTGCTGGGGTAGCTGCAACGCGAGCTTTCAGCTGGTTTTGTTCGTCAATCCGTCTCCAGGTATCCTAGGAAAGCCACGCCCTATGTCTTCCCTGCGATCGACCGACAATTCTTTCAGCACCAGATTTAAAAACATTTTTTACAGCACACCAATGGTCTTGGATGGTTGCGGGCATTGAGCTGCTGATTGCTTCCACACCTTGCGAAAAGTGCGCCCTTAATTGTTGGCGCACTGAGGGATTACTAAGTCTATCGACGTTGAACTTGGGGATTCTTGTATTGTCCTGGAATCTTCGAATTGCAGCAGTGCGTAGTTGGAGAGTAGTTATCATAAGATGGTGATCACGTACTATCCCCACATCTGCCCCTCGCCTGTTTCGGACGTCCAGGAGACTACTTCTAAAGCGGCGGCTGATAGCAAAATGGTCAATTTGGTTGGAGGTTGCTTGCCTGTCGTTGGAAACCCAGCTGACTTTGTGGCAGGTCTTGTGCTCAAACATGGTGCCACCTATCAAAAGGCGGTTGGCATTGCAGAAATCCACAAACCTTTCGCCGTTGTCATTGCGGTTGCCTATTCCATGCTGGCATTCAAATCCCCCATCACTATGACAATGTCTCCATTTGGTGTTGTGTTGAAGACGGCACTTAAAAGATTGTAGAAACTCTCTTTTTCATCCTCAGACGAATCATTCGTTGGGGCGTAACACTATATGATGGTGACGCATCGTACTCTAGTTCGGAACCTGGCCGACATAATCCTATCACCATGAGGCTGCCAGGAAATTAGGCCCTTGCGTGCTGTTGTTGTTAACAGAAGTCCGACTCCATATGTCCGCGGACTTCCGGATGGTCTTCCAGAATAGAGTAGTACAGTGTTACGCTTTGGGGACTGGTACTCGCCCAATTCTAACCATCTTATTCCATTTACCCCCAAAATGTCCAATTGATAGCGAATGAATTCTTTTTCCAATTGAAGGAATCTGACATTATAGGGACCTTCGCTTCCCGAGTCGAGGAGCATCTTTACATTCCAGAAACCTATCTTTGTACAATAGCCAAAATCTGAAGTTAAATCAAATTCACATGAAATGCATCGACGCAATAACATGGTCTCCTGATAGCGTTTTAAATTAAACAAAAACACACCAGTCGTTTTTGACCTGCATGTTCGCATTCAGCATAGCAGTCAATCAATCTCTTCTCTTCGTGTTTCCAAAATAGATACATATACAATACATTAATCATTTTCTCCAACCCCTGAACATAAACTATGAATAGCAATTCGCGGAGGTGCTCAGTTATGAATTACGCACAATTCATGACGTTTAAAATGTCAACATCCTGTTTCACTTATGAATAACAAACTCTCTATCCCCTCGACACTGAAATATTAAATATTAAACAAACATAGTATATCTGGTGCGCCCCCGATACAAATCGAGTTTTTGGTACCCAAAAACATGCCCACATATAATCATAGATAGACATACAAATATCTACGAGTGTAGAGCTGAAAATTAATTTCGCGCATGAATGTCAATGTTCACCACCCCATTGCGGCAACAGTTATACTAGCAATCTAAAGAAGACACATTCTCGCCAAAGATTATATGATGTATAAAGTTTTACGAGATTGACAGCACATACTTGCTATCACCACGACGACAAACGTAGTACATGTCGCCTCAAAGGCTGACGTACTACCATACCAACCCGCTCCTCCCCCACAGTATGTAGTTAACACTATCATTCCCACTCAATTCGCATAGAATCGTATTCTATCGTCATGGTTACTCGAAAAGTCCCGAAATTACAGCGGACGTCATCGCCGTCGTCATCGGTAGTTTCGTGGTATGTATCATAAACGTTTATAGTTCCTGTACCCCGTTCCTGGTTGAAACGGCAGCTCAAGTCTGGGCAAAGTGGTCTATGATATGAATCTGTCAGGTCCTACCAAAACAAGGGCTTTGCAACATGTGCACATATCACACATAAATATTCTGAGACGTACGCAGACAAGCCAACGAAACGACCACAAGGCAGCAAAGGATTTGACTTTGATAAATAATTTATGAATGTCCTGAGTGGTTGGTTATTTTAACTTTGTTTTTCGTCGTAGAAAAAAGGACATCAGATATAGATTCATCTTTTGATTCGCTCATGCGACAAGGACCCTGTCAACCTGATAATTGTCATATTACGTTGCTATTTCCTTATACCGACGCACAAGTGTGAGTTTGATTTGTAAAAATCTTCACAGGATACTCGTACACACTCGAAATTCTGCTTACACATGGATTGATGCAGCCGCTACGCGCCGCCCTAAGGTATTATTACACCATTACGTATTCCGCCCGGGGGGATCCATTAGTTGGTGTAATTGTAATTACACTTTGTGTATGAATATCGTCAGGCAGCTCTCTCTCGGGATTCAGTTGGTATTTTGTTACCCAAAGAGTAGATACATACATGGAAAGGCAATTAACGACAGAAGAGTTCTCCACAAGTGTAGTATAGTTTCGGAAATGTTTTGTTTTCGAGAGTCGTGTCCTTAGGTTTTATGTAGATTGCTGAGAGGGTGAGGTGGATATTAGTACTGGAGATAATATTCCAGTCTCGCTTGTGTGTTTTTATTAGTCCACGTGACTCCAATGTATGTTCTTATGTGAACGCACCTGGCCATAGCTGGATCCTGAAGAGAAATACCTCTATTACGGAAAACCTAATTGATGTTGTGTCTGCTCTGGAAACGATGTAGTATTTGATTACGGAATTTGTGCATGATTGCAATGGAATCGAAAGAAGTTTCGAATTATAAGGATATAATGAGGTTTTGGATTAGTTTGCGAAAAGGCTTTTGAAAATCGATTTGGTTGATACGAGTATATCTGATTTGGAAAAGCAGTTTATTCGTACTTATTACCTAATGCATCATACGAGTAATTTCGAGAAAAATCGGAGCAAGCTCTCACTATGTGTTTCTTCTAAAACGCATCTCGCTTGTTCAAATTTGGCAGAACATATTCTGGCTGCACCGCCTAAGACAGTAAAAGAAGAACTATATATGTATATAGAGTCTAGTTTTGACAACTCCTCCATGCTGGATGACGTGGGAGAATCCACGCTGTTCCATCAAGGTCGATAATGATCTTGTCGATACTTTCCATGTCAACATTTTAAACAAGGTGATGAGCTGTCATGTGATTTTTTTAACATCGCACTTAAGTGCATTACGGGCAACTCACAAGCCGATATAAGAGGCAGAATCTTTCAAAAGTCTGTACAATTACGGACGACGTTGACATAATCGGTAGACGAGAGCGTTATGTCAATGTCAACTTTCGTAGGTATTGAAGCAGACGCAGTTCAAATGGGTTTAAGGGTGAACGAGACTAAAACAAAGTATACATGGTTAGGCTAGGTTATGTTTTTTTGTTCTTTTTTTTTGTCGGAATAGGAAAGGCTCGACTGGAGTACTCACATGCAACTGGTCCATTGTACTACCAGAGATCAAACCCTGATTTACAAATTTCCTTGTCTTTCTAAGAAAGCCAAGCAAGCACTTCAGTGATGAGGATAGAGGGAGAGAGAGAGAGTGTGTTTAATAACCTGTGTTTTTGCTTAAGCTCCAGTAAAAGCATCGAATATAGTTAACTATACTAAAAAAAAACTTTAAGACATACCTACAAAGTCTGATTTGGAAGGCATCGGCGCGGAAGTCTACACACTGAAGCAGACAAATTTGGCCTTACAAAGTCAACTGGTTCAAATGGAGGGTCGTTGTGTTTCCTTGGAGCTCCAGGTAGAGTGGCTGGAAAAGAAGGCAAACGAGAAAAATATAATTATGCACCTCGCTGCACAAATTGGAGTAACTGCTGTTGATAAAGCCAAAGCAGTGTGCTTAGACTTGCTCCAAACCCAAAATCCATCTGCACTTGCATCAATCAGAACAATCCGATCGAGAAATGTCAGTGCCGAGAATATTATTGTGGAGGTCCTTTTTTTCATTTTCATTTTCAATGCATTTTTATTTTGGAATTCAGAATAATATCTTACGTGCTAACAAAAAAAAAAACGCTTAAAACTAGCTTAATTAACTTAACTATCTTGTAATAACTTACTGACCCCATGCGGGCGCTCTAAGCTAATCCTAACACTTAATCTATGTCTTTCGACGTAACCTAACTTACTTTATTTAATATCTATATTAACTATCTAAGAAATTGAAAAACTAAGAAAAATGTTTTATTGTGGAAAAAAAACTTAGTATATGGACTTATTTTTTGTAAATATAAGTAAAACTTACAGACTACCTTAAAATAATCTTAAGCTAACTTAACTACGTTGTGTAATTAAATACACACTTTTTTTTTAATAAGCGAAGTGCTGTGCCAATTTTTTTTTTTTTACATATTTTTTTGTTTTTTTTTTTTTATTAGCCAAGTGCTGTGGCTGTTTTTTTTTTTTTTTTAATTTATAAAAACTACAAACTTAAGACTACCTTAAAACTATGTAAGCCGGCCATTGCTATTGTAGAAGAAACAAATAGACGACCCGCTTTGCCTCCGTTACAGGCTAGCCCGGATTAGGGGGAAACGAACACGGTGTTCCCTCTTCTTCATTAAGCCACCAAAATTGATTGTGCTGCCTACTTACCTTTTCAATATCGCGGACTGAAACCGCCCTGCTGAACCGGAGACGCTCTACACTATCCTGTGCGATGTCTCGGTCGTAGTTGAGTCGCCTATCCACAGCTTTTCTGGTGACGTGGAAGATTAGCGGCACCGCTAACTTATCCTGGATCAGACCTCTTTGATCAAGATATAGGAACACTTCTGGAGGGATAAAGCCGTTAAGGCGCACACTCTCGTGAAAGAGATTGTTGGGGTAATAAGCCCCAAAGGTCAGGCTATTCATCGAGGTCATTGCTCTTGCAATGTGCCTTCGAATCAACTTGATTAAGAAGTTATCCACTCTGATTAAATTCGCCCTGTTGTACAGGACCTCATTACGATAGAATTTTATGTACTCAGATTCTGGTGTTCTATACAAACGAAGGCAAGCTCTAAGGCAACCCCTCTCAAACACCCGCATCTTTTCCAACAAGCTTGGCCCCACGTTGAACCACACGGGACACCCATATGCGAGCATAGGCCGAATGAGGGCCATGTAGCAGATTACTTTCACCCTTGCATCGAGTTGGCTGCTATAAAACAGTCTCTTTGTGAGGGCAAAAGCAACTTTGGCTCTGGCCAGAGCAGCATCTATATGTTTGTTAAAATATAGATATTGATCTAACCAGACCCCAAGGTATCTGACTACACTTCGACTCGCAAGTGGCTGCCCCTTCTGTCCCACGATAGAGAACTTTCGCCAATTCTTTCTGGTATCCCTAGAGGCCCCAGACAACGGCGTTCTGTGTTATGCATATGCATGCATTTTTTATCCATCATCGTTTCTCTGGCAACAAAGAGATAAAATTGCACACAAGCAATTTGTTATGCTGTTGACCGGATGCGTGTGGCAAAACAAAGGGCGATCGTAATATGATCGATTTGTTTATATTACCAACGGATATCTGTTGGTGATTACGCTGCGAAACGCAAAACGAGTGTGGGTAGAGAAGTGTATAATGTGCATAACGTCGACCATAAGAATTTTAGTATATACTCAATCCTCGAATAATAAAGACCAACTTTATTCTTAACGAACCAGACTATTTCTTTAATTCACATAATTTTCCACTACGCATAATAGAAATTTGGTGGCAGCGGTAAAATTTCATAACAGTGGACGAAGTCGATAATAATTCCTAAATTCTCTGGGGTTATTTGCAAATTCGGTGTTCGGGTCACGTGAAAAGCCAACTACAAGTAATAATTAAAAAGAAAACTAACAAACTGGAGCGAGTGTTGTGAAAGAAAAGTAAAGTCATAGTGTTCAAAACAAGGAGGTATATAACTCAAAGTGGAAAACTAATCTCTGGGACTATTTACAAATCCGGTGTTCGGTTCGAGAAAAAAAAATATTCTGAAAAAATAAAAAAAATAAGAAACAAAACAAAAAAATAACAAACTGTATCGTGAGAAAAAATAATAAGGTGTATAAGGCAAATTGATATCTAAAGTGTAAGGTTTTCAATTAATGTATAATTAAAACAATACAGACATTTCATCAAGCAAGAAAAAGAAGGAAGAAACACCAAAGCAGCAACAACAGAACGTACCAGCATCAAGAAAATGGCAGGAAAATTTATTTTATTATGCATGTGAGTTTATCAGTTTAAGTTTTAAATTTGGTTTTAGTATAACTAATTTCATTAGTTTTGAAATAAAATATAGTTTTATCCAATATCGAGATGAGCGAGGCTAGTAAGAACTCTGTAATCACTGAAGTTGATTTTAATGTAGAAACATTAAAAAGAAATTTTCCTTGTATAGGAGAAATTAGTACAAAAACTACCGAACTAACATTGTCGGAAATCTTGCAAAACGAACAGATAACTTTTGGTAAAGAACCAGAAAATTATAGGGTATTTTATAACCAACGTAGTTACCCTCGCAAAAGATTTATTTTGTTACTATTAGACGACATACAGAATCCTGATATTATAGAGAAAGATCTTCTCACAAAGATAGCTAATTTAAATGTAAGAACTAACATTCCATCGTTAACAGCGGGAACTACAGTAGACATAGCTGAGAAAATTAGGAACACCAACATTACAAGTGAGAAAGGAGCAATTCCAAAACCAACCAAAAATAATAAGCCTCCTGGATTAGAATTCTGCACAGATAGAAATAGTCTTATGGATAATTTCCATAGTAACCCAGAACCAAATAGGTCGGTTCCTCCCTCATGTCCAGAAAGAATTCACGAAACTCAAATTATGAGTTTAGAAAATTTGATTAAAATAATCAGTTATTTTGATAGTGACCCTAGTAAGGCACATAATTTCATACAAAATTGCGATAACGCAATGGAGTTAGCAACACAGCAACAAAAGTTTTGTTTGTTGCCGATCATTAAAAGTAGAATATCTGGTAATGCGGAAATCCTATTAATGAACAAAAAAATTAATTCTTGGGAGAGTCTTAAGTATGAACTGAATAGAGTATTTAGGGAAACACATTCCAGTATGCAACTGCATTCTGAAATGACAAAACTTAGACAAGGACCATCTGAAACGGTCATTCAATATACACAAAGATGTGAAACATTAACGCGTAGGCGTATTCAATCCTTGTATAATGAAAATTTTCAAGATACAACATACGATGGACAGGTAGTAGCTGTTCATAAAGATATGCTAAATGCTTATATCTTCGGGTTGCAAAAAGAATTGGGTACTTTCGTCAATACCCAAAGACCAAAATCAATGGCAGAAGCTTCTCAGCTCGCCATGGAAGAGGAAAATAGGCTAGGTTATTATAAAATTACAAACAGAGATTATACAGGTCGAAATTTGATACGTATTAACCACGCAGTCGTGAAGTGTTTTAATTGTGGACGGACAGGACATATTGCACGAAATTGTTTCCGTAATAAAAAGACAGAAATATCTGAAGGTAGAAACAACAATGACTATAATAGAAGTATGAAAAATAAGGAAGAAAGTAGAAGTAATTATGAAAAGAAGAAATTCAATCAACGAAAAGATTATAAAATTGCTGAAGTACCTATGCGTGAAATTTGTACAAATTTTCGAGTAAAGAAACAGTGAGAGGGTCTGTTTCTAATTTTGCACAAAGCCCTCACATTAACATGAAATATGATGGTGAAGAATATAGGTTTTTGATTGACACAGGAGCAAGTATTAGTTTAATAAAAGAGAAGTGTATCTATAGAGAAGATGTTAATTTCGAAGATGTAATGTATTTCAAGGGAATAGGAAGATCTAATAGAAGTAGTATAGGAAGTGTTGAAATAGAAACAGAATACAAAAATTATTTTAAGTTGAAAATGAAGTTTTATGTTATCAAGGAAGATGTCATTGGATTCTATGATGGTATAGTTGGAAATGATTTTCTTGTGAGGAATGGTTTTTGCATTAATTATCGGGATAATACATTAAGTAATGGAAATATTACTATGGATTTAGTTACGAGTTTAAACGCAGTGAACCAACGGATTGAAACTAATAATATTTCAAGCGCGTTCACAGCGTCCATTAACTCTAGACGTAGCGAAATAGGTTCGGAACGTTTTAAAGAAATATGGAAAACTATAAGGAAGGATCATTTGAAGAATGAATCCGAGTTAAATTCATTAAAAGATATAATTAAAGATTTTGAAGATATTTTCAGTTTAGAAGGCGAATCACTGACAGAAACATCCGTAATAAAGCATAGAATTAGAACGATCGATAGTTCTCCAATTAACGCAAAGACGTATCGATATCCGAAGGTCCACGAGGACGAGGTCAGTAAACAAATTCAGAAACTCCTTGAAGAAGGTATAATACGCCATAGCAAATCGCCTTGGTCCAGTCCATTATGGATCGTTCCAAAAAAAACCGATGCTAGTGGTAAGACTAAATGGAGAATGGTCATTGATTTTCGAAAATTGAACGAAATCACGATCAACGATAACTATCCGATCCCCAATATTCAGGAGATATTGGATAAATTAGGTCAAGCCAAGTTTTTTACAACTTTGGATTTGAAGTTAGGATTTCATCAAATTCCTCTTACCGAAGATAGCATTGAGAAAACGGCATTCTCAACACCATATGGTCACATCGAATTCTCTCGAATGCCATTTGGTCTTAAAAATGCACCGGCTTGTTTTCAGCGCATGATGAATACTGTCTTGAACGAACTACAAGGAAAGGATTGTTTTGTTTATTTAGACGACATTGTGATCTTTGGCAAATCATTAGAAGAACATAACAAAAAGTTAATAAATGTTCTTAAACGATTAAGAAATGCTAATCTAAAAATTCAAATGGACAAATCAGAGTTTGTCAAAAGGGAAGTAGATTATTTAGGGCATACAATTACAAGTAATGGGGTAAGACCAAATCAAAATAAAGCGATTAATAAACTTCAAGCTCCAACAAATCAAAAGGGAATAAAATCATTCATGGGAATGGTTGGTTACTATAGGAAGTTTATTAAAGATTTTAGTATTATAGCCTCGCCGTTGTATAAATTATTGAAGAAAGATACCGTTTGGAATTGGACAGATTTACAGCAGAATGCGTTTGAGAAACTTATAACTGAGTTAAAAAGTTTTGCTATGTTACAATACCCTGATTATAATAGGACTTTTATTGTAACCACAGATGCCAGTAATTGTGGAATAGGCGCTGTTCTATCTCAAGAACGAAACGGTAAAGATATGCCTATACATTTCATTAGTAGAACATTAAATTCAGCAGAATCTAACTACAGTACGACGGAAAAAGAATGCCTAGCTATTGTTTGGGCAGTTCAACACTTTAGACCGTATCTATATGGGAAAAAATTTATCATAAAAACTGATCACAGACCTTTGACTTGGCTGTTCAATGTCAAAGATCCTGGATCTCGTTTAGTTCGTTGGCGATTAAGACTTGAGGAATATGATTATGAGATAAAATACAAGAAAGGTGTAGACAACGTCGTGGCAGATGAATTAAGTAGAAATGTGATTTACCCAGTACAAACACGAAACGATGCAAAAACTAAAGAACTAATATCAGAAATTTTTGGTAGTGATTTATCAGATGAAGAAAGTGATGAAACAGCATTAAGAAGAATTTATGAAGAAGAATGTAGGAAAATACCTAATATAAGTGATACGATTAGAGAAGAATTCGATGAAGAAGTAGCAAACAAAAATAGAGAGGAAGACACACACACCGACATGGAAATGGATGTGGAAGTTGTTAATGATGTCGAGGAACAGCAGAAAGTTATTAAAGAAAATCATGAAGGATTAATAGGTGGTCATGGAGGACAAAAGGTTACAATATCCAGAATAAAGGAAAGATTTTATTGGAAAGGTTTGAACAAAGATGTCATAGAATATATATCAAAATGCGTGCAATGTCAAAAACAAAAGATAAATAGGCATCCTGGAAGAAATCCCATGAAAATAACATCTGCAGCAGATTGCGCTTTGCAAAAAGTGGCAATGGATTTAACAGGTCCATACAAAGAAAATAATAGAACTATTTACAGTTTAACCATTCAGGACGATTTAAGTAAGTATATAAAATTTATACCTATAGAGGATAAAAGAAGTGAAACAATTGCGAGAGCTTTTACGGATCATTGGATCTTATATTTCGGGATTCCTCAATATATCCTAACAGACAATGGTGGTGAATTTATTAACGAAGTAATGGCAGAACTTTGCAAAATGTTTAAAATAAAGCATCTTAGAACAAGTAGTGCATATCCTCAGAGTAATGGCTCAGCCGAAAGGGCACATGCAAAGCTGGGAGAATATTTAAGGACTATGATCAAGGATAAAACCAAACCGGAATATTCGAAACTTTTCAGGTACGCAGCTTTCAGTCACAATACTGCAAAACATAGCAGTACGGGTTTTACGCCCCATGAAGTTTTATTTGGTAGAAAGGTCAACTTGCCCAGTGAGTTCGGAAATCTGAAATTTAAGACTACGACTGATTACATCCAAGAGTTACAACTAAAATTATGTAGAATAGAATCAGAAGTGAAAAGAAATCTAATAAAGTCAAAACTAAAGTCAAAAGAGCGATACGATAGGAAATTAGGTTCTAAAATAAAAGATTTTCAGGTTAAAGATCTAATATTGGTAGAAAACGATAAAAGAGATAAGTTCGGAGAAAAATACTCTGGACCTTTAAAGATTTTGAAAATAGTAGGAGATTCTGTAGTTATAAAAAGAAACCATAAGTATTTAAAATATAATAAGAGTAAAATTAAACATTTTACTTCTCGTGACCAAGAGTAATGAATTCAACATTTTTCACAGGTTAACCATCGATATTGTTTATGCAGTTTCGTTCAGCAAATTAAAGTCAAGCGGAGTATATTTTAAAAACATAGGATACACACATATGAAAGCAGGAGAAATTCAAGTAATTAATACGATGGATTTGCAGGAAATAGAAAATGTAATCATTAAAACAGATTCGAATATAAAGGAAATCAGTAATGTATGTATAGACTATAAGCAAGAATGTAGCACATTGGAAGAAAACGTTTCTAAACATTTAGATAAAATAAAAAGAAGAATAACTGACATTAAAGACATTTTAGGTTTTAAGGTAGACAATAGGAAAAAACGAGGTCTGATTAATATTGTAGGTCCAGGATTAAAAGTTTTATTCGGTACTATGGATAAATCAGACGCAGAACATATCGAAGATAGTATTTTAAAACTAAAGAGACAGAACGACCATACAAAAGATGTACAAATTTCTAATATACAATTAATGAAGACTCTTAACGAACAAAATCTTGTATTGCATAGTAGTTACCACAAACAAGAGGAAAAGATTAATGAAATAATAAATAAAATTAATAACAATAACGGAGTTATACAATTGAGATATTTTGAGGAACTCAAATCTAATATTTTAGATAAAACCATGGAACTAGATATTGAAACGGATATTGTTTTACAAGCCGTATTGTTGTTGAAACCAGGCATAGTACATCCAATCATTATTAAACCAAGTAAATTAATCGAAATTTTAAGTCAACATAAAAATAAAGAAAACCTCTTATATGAACTGGTAATTGAAAATTATAATTACATTATAAAAGAAACCCAAGTAAAGGCATATATGGCAGGAAAAGAAATAAGAATAATTTTAGAAATATCAATTATAAATAATGTAACATTTACCACATATGAATTAATATACATACCTATATTAAAAGATAACAATATGCTTATGTTAGACAGTAAAGATAAATACTTTTTGATCAGTGAAGAGACCAATGCTTTTACTACATCATTTATTAAAGAAGATTGTACAAAGATTGCAAACTATTTTATTTGTAATAACTTCATAGCGCATAGTACTTTTAAAGTTGATAATTGTGTAAAAGACATTTATATTAAAAAATTAACCAAATCCTGTAAAATTAATAAATTGCCATATGAAGTCGAAGTATTTCACAAAATTAGCGAAAACAACCATATATATGCATTAACCAAACCTGTTAAATTTATGGAAGATTGCAATAATAATATAAAATATGAAACTTTGCGTGATGTAGGAAATCTTTTACTAAATCCTAATTGTATATTTGCATCGTCTGATACTCATTTAATAACAGATAATAAAACTATAACAGAAAGAAATGGTGACAAGTATCACTTTTATATTGAAGATTCTTTTGAAAATGTAAAATTTGATCCCAAATATAAACCAGAAATAATTGGAAAATTGAATTTAAAAGATATGAATATCTTAAAAGATTTATCAGTTGATCTAAAAATAGCAGAAATGAATGCTTATAAAAATTTTTCAGATTTTGTTAAAACTCCTGAAGTTAGTATCTCTTCAGCAATGTTTATTTTAGTATTAATATCTATTATTGTATTGTATTTGTTTTAGAAACAGATTGAAATATGCTTGTAACGTAAAGAAAGTCAGACGAGATCAAACGCATAGCAGATCAAGAAGCATTGGAAATAGTATATTAAGTGTTAACGAAAGAAATCTAAATATGAGAAGGCTAAATGGTTCTTCAATGGAACTAAATTATTAAAGAATTTAATTGTAAAACAAAAATCTCTTTAAAGATTATTGTTTATTTTTAAGAAGGGAGGTGTTATGCATATGCATGCATTTTTTATCCATCATCGTTTCTCTGGCAACAAAGAGATAAAATTGCACACAAGCAATTTGTTATGCTGTTGACCGAATGCGTGTGGCAAAACAAAGGGCGATCGTAATATGATCGATTTGTTTATATTACCAACGGATATCTGTTGGTGATTACGCTGCGAAACGCAAAACGAGTGTGGGTAGAGAAGTGTATAATGTGCATAACGTCGACCATAAGAATTTTAGTATATACTCAATCCTCGAATAATAAAGACCAACTTTATTCTTAACGAACCAGACTATTTCTTTAATTCAGCTTCCAGTCGTCGCAGTATCTCTTAATCTTATCGAAGTCACGCTGCAGAAGTAATGTAATGACCTCGATCTTAGGCCCTGACCTGTACGCGACCAAGTCGTCTGCGTACGCTATGGCATGGTGAAGTGAACCTATGAGATCGCTCGTGTAAATATTGAATAGGATCGGCGAATTAACCGCGCCCTGTTGCAGACCATTTTTTACTTCAAAAGTTCCAGCAGACGTCACATTGCCATTTTTCACAATGAACTTCTTACTGGTGAGCATGTCATAAAGTATGTACAGCAGTGGTTTACTTATGCCCAGCCTGGTCAGCTTGTAGAAGAGCCCCTCTAACCATACGGTATCGAAGGCCTTCTCCAAGTCAACCAGGCATGCACCCGTGCATTGCTTCTTGCTTTTATTCCATTGGATATCTGATACCAGCTTGGACGCGGCATGTATGGTATCATGCTCAGCCTTGAAACCGAATTGGTTATCCGGAATTATATGACTGTCCTCAACCTATGGCTCTATGGATCAAGGCTCCATGGATCACTTTTTCGAATACCTTGCTGATGTTCGGAAGGAGACTTATAGATCGGAGATTACCTGGGTTGGAGCTATCTTTATTTTTCTTTGGAATGGGCTGCACCACCACTGTTTTCCAATGCACAGGATAATGGGCATTATTCATTGCATTATTAAACAGGATGGTGTAAATGTTAACCACTTCTGGAGGAAGATGTTTAAGTACAACGTTGGGTATACCATCGATTCCCACGGATTTCTTTTTTCTCAGTGATTCGAAGATCACTTGGAGCTCTGCCTTCGAAATGAACGGGGGATGTATCCTTTCATCGACGACGGCATTGTTTGCCATATTTCTTTCATTGAACACGGTGAAACCCGTGCTCTCAGATCGCCAGTGCTCCATGTCATTTCGTAAGCAGAAGTTGTGCATAAGGACATGACTTTCCAGGTCGTGGTTCGGGCAAACACTATCATTCACCTTATACACGTCCTGCAAAGTCGGTCCTATAGCCTCTACCTTCTCCTGCGGATCTTCGATCACAAAGAAATTGTCATCCTCAGCTGCGTTATCTGGATCTATACCTGCTGTCACTAGTATTTGTGCATTGTTCGTAGTTCGGGGGATTTTAAGACGCGGAAGATCGTTTTGATTATTCCTCCGAAATATCTTGTTTATTTGCGGAAACATACTCAGGTTGTTGGATTTTACAGCCCGAATTTTCCTGCCCCAGTGCAAATTTACAGAAAGTCTGTAATTTTCTTTAATTAATTGCGAAAGGTTTTTAATCAACGACTTCAGCGTCCTAACCTCCTCCGAGTTCTGTCTGTCAGTAAACTGTCTGTACAAGGTTTTTAATCTCGACAGTAGTCTACTTTTATGTTCGTGCAGTGCGTCAATCATTGCATTGCGGTATATGTCCATGTTTTCAGTGTGTTGATACCGAGGTATCGTACTGTCCATCGTTCGTTTTATTGTCTCGTCCATTTGTTTTAGATATCTATCAATCTGCTCGTTTGACAGATTCCTATTAGACGGTAGGTTGAGCAAGTTCGAGGAGAGTGCTCTCGTCAACTGTCTGGAGAAGCGAGTCCAACGCGTTCTACTGTAATTGTAGGCGTGCAATTCGACAAACTCCTCCAATTCCGCAATTTGGTTTGGAATAGTTATTTCGGCACTGAGTCCGCAATGGTCACTGTCATACACGAAAGTGTGTAAGCGGTTTATTGTTTGTCTGTCCCTGTTGGTCAGTTGTAACCGTACGTCGAACAGCATTAGGTCCAGATAAGATCCGCTTCTAGGATACGACGGACTATCCGTCGCTTTTAAATCTAGTAAATACTCAACACTGTGCCGACCCCACCAATTGAATAGTAGGTTCCCTCTAGAATTTGGTGTGTTATTTCCCCAATCTCTATGTTTGGCGTTTAGATCACCGGCTAAAATGTAAAAGTTCTCTTCCGACTCCAGCCTAAATATTCGAAAAAGTGTCTCGAGCTCTGAAATAAAACAAGTGGGTTGAGTAGCTTCAGGAGCATAGACTGCAACCATATACATCCTCTTTCCACTATGGAGAGGGATATATACGATACATGCTTCCAGCTCCTAGAATCTACGCACTTCACCGCAGTACACTACTTTATGACGCAACTCTTTTCTAATGAAGATTGCGATACCACCTCCTTGTATAGAGTTGGGTCGGTCTCTTCTTATAATATTATAACTACTGTGCCTCAACTTGTGTTTGTTGGATAGCTTAGTTTCGCTAACCAAAAGCACATCGGGAGAATGGTCCTCAAGCAACTTGAAAAGTATGGCTCTACGTTCGATCCTAATCAGTGAATTCACATTCACCGCAAGGATCTTTAAGGGTTGCTCCGCCATGTTCGTACCCATTACGATTGGTGGTGCGTTAGGCCCGGCAGAAGCGCGTAGATCTGGTCCACCCGTTTCGCCTGCTCCTGAATTTGTCGCTGAAGTTGGCCCATCTGCCCCTAGAGAGCAACAGATCAGGTACAGCCTCCGGTGCTCTCGGCTTTGGGGCCTGCGAAACAACCTTCGGCTGCGACTGTACCGTATTCCCCCGACCAGACGCCATTTGGGCGTAGGTCACTTGGGGAGTGACGGATTGTGCAGGAACACTTGGAACGGGCGGACGCTTCACTTCCACCTTCTGCTGACGAGCCAGATTTACTTTTTTAATGTATTGGAACTTAGGGCAACCCCGATATTTTGCGGTGTGCCCCGTGTTCCTACATAACGCACACGAGAGCTGACTTTTTTCAGTCGCGCCGTCCCTACCTACCGCGAATTCCTCTGCTTTGTGGTCTTTTCCACATTTCACGCATCGAGGCTGCATATCGCAGTTCGACGCGGCGTGCCCAAACCTTTGACAGCGAACGCATTGCAACATGCCTTCGCTCCTCTTTACTCTTTCCCAGGTGACAACCTGGTAGTCTAGGACTTTAATGCTCCTTAGACTATCCAGTTTACTGTTGGGTGACAGCTGAACCAGGAAGAACGGTAATTTCCGCTTCTCCCTCTTGGTCTTAGCTGTAGTGAACGGCTTGACCCCTACGAAAATGAGATCGCCGCACTCTTTCTCTTTTAATAGCTTTAAGAGCTCCTCCGGGTCCGTGGACGGTTCCATCCCCTTCAGTAGCATGGTTTGCAGCTTTTCCCCCTTCGGGGTGAAGGAGAAGAACTCCGTCGTCGAGTCCCTCAATAATTTTTTTATTTTATTGTGCTGCTCCACTGTGTTGCATCCGTATCTGCGCTAAGCCGCTTAATGTAAAAAAGTTATTACCAATGGCAGACTTACAAAGTTCTATGGTGTCCTTGAACTCCAACTTAAAGGTGTTGATAGGTGGCACCCTTTGCTTCGCCTTCTGCTGAGGCTGTTGTTGCTGCTGCTGCTGCTGTTGTTGTTGTTGTTGTTTCTGCTGCTGTTATTGCTGCTGCTGTTGCTGCTGCTGCTGTTGTTGCTGGCGCTGCTGTTGCTGCTGCTGATGTTGCGGCTGCTGTTGTTTTTGTTGCTGCGATTTCTGCAGCTGTTGGGATTGTGCTTTTTGCAGCTGTTGTGGTAGTTGCGTTTTCCGCTGCTGTATTTGCAGCTGTTGTTTCTGTTGCTGCTGCAGCTGCTTCTTTGCTTTTGCCTGCCGTTGTGGCTTTGGCTGTGGTTGTTGCTGTTGTTCTTGCTGCTGTTTGTTTTCTTGCAGCTGAATTTGTTCTGGCTGCTGTTGTTGCTGTTGCTGCACAGTTTGAATATCCAGCTGTCGCTCTTTCTGCCTCCTGGCCGTTTGTTTGGCCTTGATGGCATTGATCCTATCACGGATCTGTTTAATGCTGTTACTCAGTGCTTGTATCTCTTCCTCCTCATCCTCTGATTCGGAGGTCGCCAATTCAGCAAAGTTATTGTCTCCTTTGAGAAAGTGGCCCTCCTGGCCGTCGGAGACGTAGATCATTTTGTCAGTTGTTTGACGCTGTTTTACTGCTGCTACTGTTGCTTTAGTTGGCGCCCCTCCCTTCACTCCAACCGGCAGCTTTTCGGCTGAAGCTGAAAGTAAGGGGCGCTTTACCAAGTTAGGAGTCGGCCTTAGCCTCCTCCTTCTCTTCGAAGTGCCATCAGCCGACCCTGTGGCTTGATGGTCTGACGATTCGACTTCGTCATCGGCAGATGCTGTGCTGTCCGTTGGTCCCGTAAGTGGGAGAGCGAACCGCTCATCAGACTCCATCGCCCGATGTTACTTACCACTTTACACTAATTATTGTTGTAGTGGATTTTTAATTTAAAAAAAAAAAAAAAAAGTTTTAGAGCTGGGCGGAACTTGAACCAGTGGCCCTGGCTTAACTGCCCACAACCGCTTTCACTAGGCTAACTCGCCTCTTATCGTTTCACCGTCTGATAGTCTTCTTAATATAGCCACTACTATCTTAGAAGAAGCCGAAACACGTGCTTACACCGCGGAGGTCTGTGAACGACTGATTGTGGAGGTCCAAAACAAACACGATGTGCGTCGCATTCTCGAACCGACAAGGAAGCTTAGAGGCACAGGGACTATCCGGCCGCGGCACGTGAAAAGAGAAGACGTCTGATGAAGCTGAAGAACGATATTTACGCAAAAAATCAAAACATTAATTTGCAAATTCGGGGAGAAACGCTGAAAGTCGGTGAAAAAACATTTTACTTTGATGCTGCGAACAATCTGACATGTAGTAAAGAAGCTGGGATGACGTTTCTGCGACAACTGATAGTCAAAACTTGCGAACTGTCAGATGAAGGTCCTAACAGTAGCCATCAAAATGTGCAAAACTACGTTCACGGAAATGGTTTTTAATAATAATGCCGTCAGCCTTTTAAGCAAATTTGTTCAGTCTAGTTTAAGTAACCTTCCTTTCAAAATAATTTCTTATAACGTAGCAGGTTTAAATAATAAATTAATTTTTCCTGAATTTTTCGACTTCATAAATAACCACGATATCTTCCTGCTTTTTGAAACTTTCCTCGACAAAAACATGGAAACATTTGAAGTTTATTTCTGCAACTATACACTTCACTGGATCCCAGCAACACGGTTATCTACCCATGGAAGAGCGAGCGGAGGGTGCTTGTATGGCATTAAAAAGCAGATCAGCGAATATACCCAATGTCGATTCATAAACCAACTCAATCGAATTTTAATTGAAATAGACACCGCGGATTCTAAAATGTACGTACTTCCAGTCTACATCAATTGTAACAACTGGATGGATGACTTTATGGGCCTATATAACTTCTTATTACAATAGAATTTGGGAAAGAAAACTTAATGGTAATTGGAGACTGTAATGCAAGAATAGGTAATACACAGCTGCTAGAAGTTGAGCCGGGGTTTTTAACTGAATCAATTTACGAGAATAGATGCGCAGAAAATCAAAAAATTGATAGTAATGGACAAAAGTCATTGAGATGTGTGAGTCGATTGGACTTAAGGTAGTAAATGGTCGAACTAAAAAGGATAGTCAAGGTCACATGACATTTTTCAGAGGAACTGCCTGCTCAACTATTGATTACGGCCTTGTATGTGGAAAATGGCTTGAGTGTGTGACGGATTTACACGTTAATGAAGTAACCCATTCTGACCACCTGTCTATAACTGTTTCGTTAAACCTAGCGATAAACTCATATCCATCCGCAGCACATACAAGGTTATTACCAAAGATTTCCTGGAAGCAGAGCTTCGCAGAGAGATATAAAACCATGCTAAGCCGGAAGGTTAACACTATACATGATAATGAAGTTAACTCCATACGTGGCGCGGACGTTCTTGTTTCCTGCATATCTGACGCGGCAAAGTCCTTTCAAGCTAGAAGGAGAGGTAAAAGAAAATAACAAGTGTATATGACTGGGAATGCGCGGCAGCTAGGAAAAAATCGTTCGCCTACTTAAGACTAATAAGAGAGACAGGCAGCAGTTTTGCAAAAATTATGTACCAGCAGACCAATAAAACATACAAAACCATGTGCAGGGAGATGCAAAAAAGGTACTCTCAACACCTGACTACGGAGCTTGCAGGAATTAAGGACAGTCGCTCGTTTTGGAAACTCGCACGAACCGTCAATGGCTCACTCTTCGCAAGGAGTATTCAAACCGAAGTAACTATTCTGGCTGATCATTTTGAACAATTGCTGAACCCACCTTGTAGCACGAGCGAACTGCACTATGCGCTTCCCTCTCAGATATTCGATGTATTGGACCGTACCATACTATTTCAAGATGTTTGTAGAGTTGTACATCGATGCAATTTAAATAAAGTCCCAGGAGAAGATCGTATCCCCTACGCATTCTTAAATATGCGACCAACGAGTTCCTGGTAAAGCTAACAAAGGTCTACAATTTAATTTTTGACGCGGGTGACGTACCGGCCAGCTTCAGAAAAAATATAATTTTTCCTTTATATAAAAAAGGAGCTCCCAAAGATCCTAGTAATTACAGAGGAATATCTTTTCTAAACACAGTAATGAAGATTTTCACGGGGATCATTCTAGAACGTCTAACAGAATGGGTACAGGCAAATGACCTACTTAGCGAGTTCCAAGCTGGGTTCAGGAAAAACTATTCTACGGTGGACAATATTTTTACACTGACAAGTATTGCTAGGACATACCGGGACAAGGGCAAGAAGCTGTATGCGCTCTTCGTAGATTTTCAGGCAGCTTTTGACTTTGTTGACAGAAGGGCACTCTTTTACAAACAAAGCAATCTGGGAGTCTCTACAAAGTTACTCAAAGTTATACAAAGCCTTTACAAAAACAGTACAACTGCAGTATGGGATGGAGTCAACATGTCAGACTGGTTTCAGTCAAAAATAGGTTTCAAGCAAGGCTGTCTTATGAGTCCTCTTGTGTTTTCGCTATTCCTGGATGATTTGCCAACGTTCTTGCCCGGTGGTTTGCTGGAATTAAGATAAAGCTGCTCCTATACGCTGATGACATTGCCATTCTGTCGGAAACACCAACGATGATGCAAATCATGATCAACAAATTAGAGCAATATTGCAGTTTGTGGAACGTAAAAGTCAACACCGCCAAGTCCAAAATAATAGTTTTCCGAAATGGTTCTGGTCGCTACGCAAGGGATGAAAAATGGACATGGCAAGGCGAAGAACTAGAGAAGGTAAAAGAGTATAAATATCTTGGAGTCATGATAACACCTCGGCTAACTTTTAACAATCACCTGCAAGGAAAACTAAAAGAAGCCAAAAGGGCAATAAATTGCAGCTGGAAAGGCATATTTGTAAAAAGAACATTGCATTAAGCACAAAGTACAAAGTCTATGAAGCAGTAGTAAGGTCTATTATGTGCTATGCGGCCCAAGTATGGGGTATTTTACAGTACGAAGAAGCTGAAAAACTGCAGAGATATTTTATCAAAAAAATCTTCAGATTACCCGAAAATACGCCAAACCATATGCATCACTTGGAACCGGTTTGCCACCATTGTATGTTTATACAATAAGGCTACACTTCCTTTATATTTTAAAAGTAATGTCACTCCCGAGTCAACGCCTTCCGCATATAGTTGCACTGCACTTACTACGAGGGAAATTACAATTCTTCAGTGGTTTAGGTTGTGCAGCGAACACGATATTCCCCTGATAGACTTCAATGCATCATCGTGGAAAGAATCTCTTCAGAAGCTGTTGATAAAGATCGAGCTATCTACCCGTGTCACTTTTAGAGAAAGAGCGCAAGAAACCTTACCAGGAACACGTACCGAACTCTTGAATATGACCTCGGGGAACAAAAAAAATAGTTCCACGACCAAAACAGCATATGTACAATCTCTTTAATTTTCAAGGCTAGAGGTGAGCTTCTCAGACTAAATTATATGCCATATAGTACTGAAGGAAACCCGGAATGCAGTTTGTGCAATCTACGAGCTAAGGAAGACATTTATCACTTCATTGGAATACCATATGTCCCATATTGAACGTGATCAGGAGAAATCACTGGGGAAAAAGCAGCCTGTCGTCAAACGAAGTTATTTCAATCCTGAACGGCCAAAATTGGAGTGTGCTGGCGAGTTATATAAAAACTGCTTTAAACTACCGGAAACAAATACAAGATGAAGCATTCTAAATATTAATTATTTAGATAGGATAGAATAAAATAGTTACATTGTATAAAAATAATCAAATCTAATAATTACATGTTTTAGACTATAAATCTCTGTTTTCGGGCTGACGGCAAATGCCAATGCTACACTTTGTGAATTTATATCTACGGATTCTTTCTTTATTGTACAATAAAATCACATATTTAATCTAAAAAAAAAAACAAATTGATGAGGAGCTTACAGTACCAGCACTCACCACATCCGCACCGAAGATCTGCCACCTGATACGAGCAAAGGCCGGACACTCACAGAGATAATGTTCCGCCGTGTTGTCGCTCTCTCCACAAGCGTCGCAGATTGTAGTGTCACTTAAGCCCAACACGTTGAGGTACTTGGCGAAGCAAAGTGGCCTGTCAAGACGTCAATAAATTGTCTGCAGTTTCTTCTGCTGAGAGACAGCAAGAATGCCGCTGATTTCTTACGGACGTCCAGGAGCATTCGTTTACTCAACCTTCATCCCGGAGAGTCATGGCACACACAATTATGTTTGTGAGAGACCCAATCGTCAATGGAAGCCCTAACCGAGGACGCAGGGAAACTCAACGCGTGTTCGGGACCTAAGAAAGCCTCCTCTGGGCCTTGTGTATCAATCTCATCGGAGATCTCGTTCCCCAAGATCCCAGTGTGACCTGGGACCCAGATAAAAGACAGAGAATTCAGCCTTGCGACCGAGTTCGAAGAGTTTGTGGTTTTACTAACTATTTTAACTATTTTGGAAGTTGTTAAATGGTTAAGCAAGGTCTTAAGCGCAGACTGACTGTCACTACAGATACAAATGCTACGGCCCTTCACAACATAGTTCATGGCCATTAGGATTAAATAAGTTTCCGCTTGGAAAGCAGACGCATATTTGCCTAACGAGAAAAGAAGTCTAATGTTGTCGGCTTCCACGAAGACAGCAGCACCAGACCCTTGACTCATTTTGGAGTCGTGAAAATACGACTACCTTCCATTCCTGGTCCAGACTTTGGCCGAAGCCACCCCTGAATCCAAGGAAAGTCGACTCTGAATTTACGCATCAGCTGAAGTTCTGGAGTCATTGCGTCAGACGGTATATTGATCGGAGTCGTAAGATAAGTGTCGCGTAAGTTCATCAAAATTCCAGTGTGGAGTATACCAAAAACCACCCCGCCTAAGGCGATGAATGGCTTTGATAGTGCAGTCCATGATATAAGTATCAAGGGAAGGTAAGTTCAGCAAAGCATCTAGAGCAGAGCCAGGCGTACTCGGAAAAGCTCCCGTGCAGCCGAGACAAGCCGTTGTTTGGAGTTTGGCGCAAAAGGTAGTTACATATTTACGCGGGAGTCCCTTCCACCAGACAATCGATGTATATGGGAGGAATGCTCTTATCATAGCCGTGTAGATCCAAAGAACCTTATTTGGTGACAAGCCCCATGTCTTGCCAAAAGCACCCTTACACTGCCAGAAAATTGAGAGCGCATTGGATCTTTTCGATTCGACGTGTTTAAACCAATGAAGTTTCTTATCCAAAATCGCTTCTAGATATTTGGCTTCATTAGAAACGTGGATAGTGACGCCTTTTAGCACTGGCTGAGTCAGACCGGTCAGAATCCTCCCTCTCATTAAGAGAACAACCTCAGTTTTAAGATGATTCACTGAAAACCCACTCCTGGTACACCATTCATCGATCATGTCCAGCGCCGCCTGCGCGTTAGCACAGACTGTCGGTCGCCAGGCATGGGCCAACAGGAAGTACAGCAACATCATCCGTATATGCCTGACCGTAGACGCTAGAACTATTTAGAGTGTTCAACAGAGAGTCAATCACCATGCACCATAACAGTGGTGACAGAACACCACCTTGCGGACAACCCGTGTTTACCCCTCTTATAACATATCGGCCACAATCCGCATCCACTACCAGAGTTCTATTCATTAGCATTGCTTTAATCCACAACACTAACGCTTCATCTACCCCGTGTTGTCTGGCCGAGTCGCATATGCAGTCAAAAGTCGCATTGTCAAAAGCACCCTCAATGTCGATGAAGATACCAATCGCATATTCTTTCCTAACAAGCGCGCATTCAGTTCTGGCCACTAAATAAAAAATTTACGTTGAGTAGGTATGTAAAATATTAGGCACCATAGTGGGCCCATCGCGATCCCTAGGAAACCTTACATACATTTTCAATGGCCCGCTAATCCTTCATGAGTATCGCGGGGGTAGGATGCTCAGGTGGACTCTCCATCCTTCTCGATCCTCCGCCATTGACTCCAACTTATCAGTAGGAATCCCTAGACAACTCCAGGACAGATGTCGGACTTGGTCCAACCATCTATTTCTAGGTCTACCGCGGAGTCGTCTACTTGATGGCACGGCAATCATGGCACGTCTTGGAAGCCCATCTGGGGGCATACGCACTACGTGACCAAACCATCGAAGCATAGATCGTTCCGTTCGGAGAATAAGATGCTCAACATTGAGCGCCTCGTGTACTCTGGTGTTAAATAAGATCCCGCGGTACTTAAACTTGTCCACCTGCTTCAGTAGGACTCCACTAGCATGCAGAGTGCACTAAATCGGTTTTCTGGAAATGACCATTACTTCCGATTTGTTCACGTTGATCTTCATTCCAGCATCATCACAAACGGCTACAAACTTTTCGAGTGCGCGCTGAAGTTCGGTTTGAAAGGTTCCAAGGATGCCCAAATCATCCGCAAAGAGCAGATGACTAATCCTTAGGTCTCCCACTTTGAAACATTCTCCGCCACGGCTGCGCTGCACAATCCAATCAATATATGCAATGAAGAGGAGAGGTGATAAAACGCACCCTTGGCGGAGTCCAACGCCCACAGTGAAAGGTATTGATTTAACACCGTTTATCCGAACACAGCTTCTACAGTTTGTATATAAAGGCTGAATCGCCCTTAGCAGGGAACAATCAATCCCATACTCCTGCAGAACACTCCAGAGTTTACCTCGAGAAACCCAATCATATGCTTTTTCCAAATCCACAAAACAAGTGTAGACAGGTTTAGCATACTTCCAGGCCTTCTCAAGAACCATTCTGAACGTGAATTACTGGTCGGTTGTGCTTCTACCGGGACGAAAACCGCACTGCTTATCCCCCAAACTGTCATTAACCACAACTCTGGAAAGCGTTTCTATCACCTTGGTGAAGACCTTTCCAGGGAGACTTAAAAGAGATATACCCCTGTAGTTGGCGCAATCTCTTTTGTCCCCTTTTTTAAAAAGAGGAACAATCACACCCATTTGCCAATCACCAGATGTTTCACCGCATTCCCAGACCACTTTAATGACACGCAAGAGCCATTGCACTCCCTCTTTACCTAAAGCCTTGACCATTTCTCGTCGGATTTCATCCACACCAGCAGATTTGACAACTTTTAGCGCTTTGATCGCCAAAGTTACTTCCTCTACCGTAGGACTACTTTCCGCACAACTCTCGACAATAGGTCTATCATCTTCGGTGCCCTCTTCGGGATTGAGTAGTTCTGAAAAGTGCTCGCTCCATCTGCGTAAGATGTCCTCCTCATTGGAAAGAAGTGTACCGTCTTTGGATTTGACTCCTTCAACGATATTCAACTGTTTTCCTCTGAGTCGGCGGACGGTCTGCCAGAACATCTTATTTGCAGATCTGTGGTCACGTTCCAATTTTTCGCCAAACCCCTTCCAAGACTGTTCTTTCGCTGTTTTCACAGCTAATTTTCAAGTTCTTCGCGCTTCAGTGCAGCGATTTCGAGAATCGGAGTTCCCCAAGTGAATCCACACCTTAAAGGCTCTCTTCTTCTCTCTGATGGCGTCTTGAACTCCGGGCGTTTTAAACCAAGCAGTTCTTTTCTCACCACCAGCCGCCACACCAAGCCGCTTCACTCCACAAACATCTCTCGCTGAGGCAATAACCGCTTTTAAAAACAGTTGGCATTGTTCCTCTACGTTTGATGGAAAAGTTCGAATTCGGCAAACCTCAGATATTTGCCGCGGAAATGTCTCCCGTATCTCATCGTCCTGTAGTCTCTCCCATCGTATGTGTGTAACCATCCCCCATGTCAAAACATCCACACCCACGTGAGCATTGAAGTCCCCCATCAGGACAAAAGAATCCATATCCACAACATTTTCAAGGGCAGCATAAACTTCATCTAAGAAAGCTGCATACTTTGACTGAAGGTTCGGTGCATACACCTGCACCAATGCCAGAGTTGATCTTTCAAGCTTGAGCTTTAGGATCGCAACTTTCCCTCCTAATGGTATCCACTCCAATACTCTGTCTGTCCACTTGGGACTTGCTAGTATCCCCACTGCCGCCCGTGCAGACATTGAGGGTGCGACTACTGATAGAAAGAGCTTCCACGCATCCGAAAAGTCCACAGTTTTAGAACCTCTCTGCTTTGTTGAAGAGACGCCAACTATATCTAGTCGACTTTTAACAGGCCCCCCCCAACAAGCTCAGGATCCGTCCGCGTGAGCGATGAGACGTTCCATGTGCCAATCCTAAGTCGATGCCGTTGTCAAAATTCAGAGAATCCATCTGTGCACCTATCGGTCTCCGGTCTCTCGGTGACTCCCGTAATGGTTCGCGAGACCAGTGACAGGAAGCTCGTAGCCATTTCGGGTTTGACCCGGTCGGCTGCCGAGTGGGACAGGCCGACCACCAGATACTCGCAACTGACACTCTTCAGGCCTGATTCCAAAGAATCTTTTGTTTCAAAAGGCATTTACGAACAGTTTGTTACAGTCAAAGAATGTTTTGATCTCTCTTCTGACCACTCGCCGGTAATCTTATTACTTGGAGAAGCGCTGATCAAGAAAAAAGGACCTCCAAGACTCACTAGCAATAGAACAAACTGGGAGGGCTTTAGAAATGATTGCGAAACAAATATCGCCTTAAATGTATCACTTAGAATACCTTGTGAACTAGAGGACGAAATTGATCGTTTCGTGGAAGCAATTCAAAGAGCGGCATGGAAAAACACGCCTTCTAGAAGCTATAAGATCAACCGCAACGAAAAGTATCCCAGAGAAATCATTGAACTGGTGAGGGAAAAACGAAAAGCACGAAAGAAATGGCAAATCACTCGTGCACCGCAGCATAAAACGGTCCTTAACCGACTTTGCAATCGGCTTAAAGATAGTATTCGCGAATTTAAAAGCAAAAAGATAGCGACCTATCTTGAAAATCTCTCCGGTGAAAGAGAATCAAATTATTCGCTTTGGAAAGCGCTAAAAGGCATCCGGAAACCTCAAATGCAAGCACCACCAATTCGGAAAATCGATGGAAACTGGGCCAAGAGCGAGAAAGAAAAGGCAGAACTTTTTGCTTTGCACTTAGAAGAAACGTTTAAGCCGTTCGACGGCCCTTCGTTAACGCCCGACTCCCCAGTCACGACATCTGACAACTTTAAAGTAAAAAAAGTTGCATTGATTGAACTGAAGGAAGTGATTAAAAATTTAAAGACAAAAAAAAGCTCCGGGTTACGACTTGATAACGGTGCAGGTGGTTAAGGAATTGCCGAATATAGCTATTATCAAACTGCTCAATTTGATCAACGCTTCGTTCAGATTGCTTTATGTTCCGAGGCAATGGAAAGTCGCCGAGATTATAATGGTCCCGAAACCAGGCAAACCGCTAAATGAGAAGAAATCATATCGGCCTATTTCCCTATTGCGGTTATCTCAAAAATATTCGAAAAACTTCTTTCCAAACGTCTACAGCCCGTAATCGACGAAAGACGTCTCATTCCCGACCATCAGTTTGGATTTAGAATCAAACATTCTACAATTGACCAAGTCCACAAAATAACTGACGTGATTGAGAAAGCTCTGGAAAAAAAAAAGATTTGTTGTGGTGTATTTCTTGACGTCTCACAAGCTTTCGATAAGGTTTGGCACGAAGGCTTGGAATATAAATTGACTACTGCCACGGCAACTCTTTTTAATCTTACGATCGTACCTCACCGAGAGACTCTTTCGTGTTAAGCACGGAAACGATTACTCTGACTTCAAGGAGATTGCAGCCGGAGTCCCGCAAGGAAGTGTCCTTGGACCACTTCTATATGTACTCTACACGCGTGACATCCCGCAAGAAAGAAACTGTGTCGTCGCCACGTTTGCGGACGATACGGCGATATTGACAACGGGAGATACTATTGAAGCAGCAACCGGAAAGCTTCAACATGCTATTAATAAAGTCCATGCTTGGACGAATTCTTGGCGTATTGTGCTGAACGAAAGCAAATCTACTCACGTCAACTTTACGTACAAAAAAGTGGATAGATTGCCTGTATATCTAAACTCGGCTCAAATACCGTACGCAAACGAAGCAAAATATCTAAGAATGACTCTAGATGTCAAGCTCAAATGGAAATCGCACGTGAAAAAGAAACGCGACGAACTTCAAAACAAATACCGACAAATGTACTGGCTACTCGAAAAACATTCGAATTTGAGCTTACATAACAAACTGCTTATCTATAAGCATGTGCTAAAGCCTGTGTGGACGTATGGTATACAACTATGGGGTTGTACCAAGAGAAGCAATAGAAACATCATACAAACTTTTGAAAATAAAGTTCTTAGAACGATCGTTAACGCACCGTGGTATGTACGTAACGAAGATATTCATCGGGATCTGGGAATTCCCAGCGTCGTCGAAGAGATAACAAAATTTGCGCGTAAACACAAAGATCGTGTTCACGGCCATTGTAACCGTACTATCACTCAACTACTTGACGCGAACAATTCAATTCGTCGTCTTCAAAGGACAAAACCTTTTGACCTCGCGTCATAGCATATGAAGGTCGTGAAAGAGGCAGGAACTTTCATTGGAATTTAACCTGTCTAAAGTGCTACATTTATTTTTTAATCACATACGATCATCTTTTTCTAGAATAACGATTCTCGTAAGCGAAAATAAAACTACTGGATAAGCACTGGCTTAGTGTAGTATTAATTTTGAGGAGAGGTGTTTTTTTAATGAGTAAAAATCTCACACTACCATAAGCACGCGCGGTCGGGCCTTGTGGTGTCTTTGGAAGATTTTTCACCTGCTCTCGGCAAAAAAAAAAAAAAAAAAAAGAATGCCCTGGTTTACCAGGTATCCGAGACCAGACTTTTTATCTTTGTCATCATGGGGTGTGTGCTTTGTTAGCCGTGACTGGATTGTATCCCTATCCCTATTCTTGGCTGCGATCTGCATAGAGTTATGAAATCTACAGGCTTTTTGCGATTTGACACAAGCCACAAGGCCCTATGGCCTACTATGTTGGACCACATTAGAGCAGCCATGTTGATAGTTCTATTGAGGATAATTCTCTTAGCGACGTACATTGGTGGTGTTATGCTCCTTTTTTGGGCAACGTGTTGCGATTTTCGTTGCCTTCTATGTCGCAGTGTCCTGGTACCCAACATAGTCGGACAAGTAGATTTATGTCTGGGTTTATTTATAAGGGTTTGCCTTATTGCAGAATTGTAGGCAATGAAATCTATAACTTCCTTGCGAAAGAGGGTTCAAAGATTTTCCCTCAAATTCCGGAACCGATGATTGGTATAAGTTTGGCAAAACATCAGTTCTGACTCTCATATGGTATCTGTACGTAATGACAGATGGTCTTGTTTGAATACTTGCAGACCCACCACGTGCTTTGTGAACGGAAGGAATAAAAGTACGGCAAAATGTCTTCTCATCTGAGAAGGAAGGACTATAAGGCAATGGCTACGCTAATCACAGGACTCAAGTACAATGGACCGCTTTGTATCTGGGTGATTGTGATGAATTAACCTCTATCCTTCCTCTGAATTTCATTTCATCCATCAGATCCGGTGAAATAATTATTCGCTGTCCCCACACACTTTTTTACTCAACATTACGATGTTTCAAACATCGTACCTTCTTACAAAAAGCTCCAGTGCAAGCAATCAAATTATTCAGTTTCATCAGCCCCTAAGCTGCATTTGACATTAAGGATTTGAATTACATAACAACTCCCCCACGCGCCGCAACCCATTAATTCCTCGTGCGCAAAATACAAATATTCTGAAATTTGCACTTCACCTACTCCAGATAACTTAATTCTTCAGAAAAGTTTCCTATCCATTCCCCACGCCGTGACAAATAAATCAACTTGTCACCGACTCAATTGCAAGGCATTAACCCGAAAAAACACATCACACCATGCTGCGGTTATAGTCCAGAGCACAGACACACTCAGTAAAAATTCGCATTCGGGTCAATTCAAATTAATCCTCCGCCACAAAAGGACCATACACTCACGAGTAAGCACTAACAATAGGGACGAACTTCTTCTCCACCACACATGCTTTCAACCAACTTTCAAGAGCCTTCCTCCATCTCAAGAGGACATGTCGTCTGCCTGGGTTTGCATATTTACTTTTCTATCTGGAAATCGAAAAATACCTTCTCGTCCTGAAATCATTCGATATTCGAATTAAAAGTAAATCCTCATACAGTTTCGCTATCGCAGACAGCCATCCATACTAAACTGAATGTGCAAATACCCTTCAGAAACACTGATTTCAATTCCAAACTTGTACCTCAAGTAGGGCTTGCTTGTTGTGTGAGACTAATCTGGCCAATGTGCACTCACTCCATCGCCCATTTAAACTTTTTTTTTTTTTTTTTGAAAAATCACAAGGATAATTGAATTATCATCCCTCCCATCATTTTTCGTGTGTAAATATTTTTCCAAGTACAAATTAAAACGTCGTCGACGTCGGCCGTGTCTGTTGTACCCCACCTCCACAGCCAACATCATCATCATATCGTTGGCCTGGTGCTAAGTCCGCAGGCATATGTAAAAAGGACACGAAACGGATGATCTGTTTACTGTTGATAAATAATTCGTTAGCATATTTCATGATGCCACGTTTTCCACTCGTCCAAAGATTACGCAAAAATATTCCGGCCGCACAATGGACCAACCCCAGAAAATTTTCAAAATTTCCACCACTTTAACGGCTGAGGAGCTAAGCAGAACATAACTAACTGGGGGTAGGTATTCGTGTATTTCAAAGTCGTCGTTATCGTCGGTCGCTTGTTCCGATCCCTTTTTAAATATCCGGCCATATGCCAAATTTATATGCAAATAGCAAACAAACAATTAAATTTTCAATCTGCGATGCCGATAGAGCACTCTCTAACACACACACACGCGCGTATATCCTCCTCGTGCAGGGGATTTGAAGACTGCGTCGCGACGTTTCTATTTTTGGGGAACGTTGTATTTGATGTCGAAGTTCTAAGTGAATGATAAATAAAAAGAAAAAAATATATCCTTAGCCTAATGGATGTGTTCAGCACACGATTACAGCTGTAGGCGGGGATGCAATCATAATTCTCACCCCCTGCGTCGATTGGGGTTGCAATTTGTCATTCATCTCATCTCAATTTAAATTTTGTTTTTTAAACTGACACAAATTTGAATCCAATCCCAATGCTGGTGTCTAGAGGCGAATGTGTATACACCCTCAAACGGGTGTGTAATGGGATTTCCAAAAAATAAAAAATAAAAAAATCAGAAACTATACAAGGCCCAAGAACATTTGTTGTGTAAACAGCCACAAGGCATCATCATTATCGTCTTCATACGTAACTAAGTAACCATCAGAGAGCAACGTCATCACCATCATCATCTGTCAACTGTGATTTGATGTCAGTGTGGCAATTAGGATTTTCCATTATCTGAGCATTTGGCCGGATCCAACACCCTTGCTGGTAATTGCTCCTTTGAAATGTCGCAATTTGTATCTTGCAGCGATAAAGTGATGGCTGCCGTTTGAGGGCTGTGTGTTATGTTGTGTGTGTGTGTTGATGGGCGATAGTGCTGAAGAAGTATTTGTACATCAAGCCTTTCGCCGTATGTGACAAACATCAAGTTATGATTGCCAGAGGGACAATTGGATGGATGATAGGGAGGATTCATTTGAGTACCTAGGCACTGTTTGAGTAGTGTTGGTTTTTGTCTGTTCTGTCTGTTGCTTGGACACGACATATTAAAACTTTTAGTTGCATTGCACATGGAAGTGATCGCATCGAACAGTGTACTCTATAGAATCTCTGGACCAGAGAAAATGTTAGACTAGTTCATTGGGTGGAAATACACCAACAGCTAATGAAACTGTAGAGCATTTAACGGACAGGATTGAATTGTATCGTATAGCCATGAATGGTGAAGCCGGTCTTGAGTTACTTTGGTCCATAGCTGGCTCTTGATGTTTTTTCGAGGTGATGCATACCTTTGATTGCTTCTAGGCATACACAATGTACAATTCTGTAATCGCGATCAAAATCCGTTCAATGGTTGTTGAGGTGCATGTGCATTGCGACCTTTAGTAGATCTATTCAGCCCCTTAAACTAAGGCACTAGTCGATGACATGCACTTCCTCTAGTTCAGCTTCTTTGATGAATTGGATTACCTGATCCAGCGAATGTACATAGATCCGTCTCTGATAGGAAATAGGCACCTAGGTGATGTCTTATTTTGTGGATTAGTGCTTCGCATTTCACAAGAAGGTGTGCCCAGTTTCCTTATGTGCTTCTTTAGTCTGCAGTGACCCGTTAGCAGGTCTGTCAGATGCGAAGTCGATTCCTGCTAACTCTTAGGCAGGTTCTGGCTCTTTTCTGGTTGTAATTCCCCAGAAGCTCAGTTGGGATATATCATCCCAATGCTTGACCCATTTACTCTCGTCTTCTTTTTCTCGTTTTTCTCGTATGTTGAATGGACCTATCCAACAAAAAGGTTCCGGTCCAAGGAGCGGGGTGTCTGAGCCATTTCTTGCCAGTGCATCAACTGCTTCATTCCGCTCCACTCCTACATGCCCTGGTATCTAGCGGAGAGTTATTTACTCAGCATGTCCTAGCCTCTTTCAATAAGAATAACATATTACCTTCAGTTTTACTGTTTGAGTGGATATTAAGGCGTTTATAATTTCGAAACATTCTGGTAGATATGTGTATTAGTTGAGATTTTAGACAGAAGGTCACTTGCATCTATAGCGGAAAATGCAACAAACATCATCCCAACCAAAGTTTCTCGGAGCGAATAGCAATAGCTTTTTCTGTAATAATGTGGACACTGTATTTAGTGTCCCCCGATATGGTTTGAGCCCAAGTAGACCACAGCAATCAACAGTCACATAATAAAGGGGCAACGAATAACATCGAATAATACCTCCACTGCACAAAAGAAAGGTTCCAACCTGTAAGTACAATCGATCGTATCGATCCTGAGTGCTCTGACATTTGGGTTTACTTTAACTAAAACAATACTGTGCACATATTGATTGATTTCGATGTCATTATGAAACACAAGACGCAGCGTTAAAATTCCAAGGATGAGTAAATCACAGTACGTAAATCTTCTTCTTCTCGCTTTTATTAGCGAGGTTATGATCCGAAAACAAGGGATCATAACCCTCCCACTTCACCGCATTTCTACTGATCCGCCTGTGGGGTTCGCCTATTGGACCTCAGAAAATATCGGCAGGCCTGCCGATTTTGGATCACTCGGTTACTGAGGCCAATGAAATGCAGATGTCGTCGCATTTGTCTGATCCAGGCGTTTATAGGCCTGCCCTTCCTACATCGCGATGTCTTTGAAACGTGCATTGATATTGCCTTTTTAACGGGGTTCAAATGATCTCTTCTTTGAACGTGGCAACACCAACTGAGCCGGTCACGCTCTATTTTTTGTACGATGGTTTCCTTGATATGAAGGCTTCCACGGATCTTCGAACTTCTTATTCGATCAAGCTTTGTCACTCCTGCTATCATGCGAAGCATCTTCATCTCAGCTGCCGTTAATTTACTCTCATACTTTTTGTACATCGTCCAACATTGTGAACCGTATGTGAGGGCTGGACGTACAACTGCGGTGTAGAGCCTTCCTTTCAACTTTTCTGTCACAAAAGATAGCGGAATTTTCTCGCCACTTCATCCACCCTACGCTTACACGATGATTGATGTCGTCATCACAAGTTGCTTTGCTATTGATCATAGATCCCAGATATTTGAACTTTTCGCACTTGGGAAGCACTGTTCCATTCAAATAAATGTCTGGAATAGGCCTGAGTGGATCAGAGAACGGGCAGCACAAGTACTCTGTCTTTTTTGAACTAATGCGATACCCATTTCCCTCCAAAACGTCCACCCACACATCAAGTGCTCGTTGCAGGGATGTAGGATCCTCACTTATGATGGCTCCATCGTCAGCAAAGAATAACTGATGTACCTTGGGGTCCATCACTTTACCTTCAAGCAGATAATCAAGGACTGTAATAAAGAGCAAAGGACTTAAAACGCTTCCCTGGTGCACCCTGACTTTGATTGGGAACTCTTCGGTTACTCCAGCGGGACATCTTACTCTTGTCTTTGCTCTTTCGTACATGCCCATGATCATCTGTACATAGGTTTCTGGAACCCCTCGATGTCTTAGCGCCACCCATATCAGATCTCGTGGTTGTCTGTCGAATGCCTTTTCAAAGTCAACCAATACAATATGCAAATGCCTTAAGGAATCACGATGTTTTTCCATTATGATCCTTATACTTTGGATTGCATCTGTGGTTGATTTACCCGAGACAAACCCGCACTGATCATCAGATAGCCGTATTATTTTTCGCAGTCGGCCATCTAATACCCGCTCAACGATCTTCATGGTGTGTGACATCAGCTTGATCGAACGGTAGTTATCACAGTTTCGCGTATCACCCTTCCCTTTGTATACAGGGAGAAGGTAACTTTCCCTCCATTGATTCGGCATTGGGTCACCTCTCAGAAATTTGGAGATGAGAATTCTGAGCCATCTGAACCCGACGTCTCCCATCTTTTTCCAGAACTCAGAGGGCATCTCGTCTGGCCCAACCGATTTTCGTTTTTTGGAGTATTTGACCGCCTCACTAACTTCTTCGACTGTAATGTCGGGTATTTCTTCAGAGTTAGGGGTGGCTCTTGGAAAGTATAGCCGGGGAAACTGTTCATTTAAAAGTTCTTCACAATACTGCCGCCACCTCTGCAGAATTTTCTCGTCATCCACAAGAAGCTGGCCATGAGAATTGTTAATGAACTTTGGCAAACGAATCTCCTGAGCATTCCTCTTTCGTTGGGCGACTATTTTGAAGATGGTTGCGCTCTTGTTCATATTGTGTATTCGCAGCTCCTGGATAGCCTGGTTTGCATCAACAACCAGGGAAGATATTTTCTCCAGCTCCCGATACAGGCCCTCCGTACTCTCTGCTTGAAGCTGGGCGCACTTCTTCTTCGCTTTTTTCTTGCAACATCTGTATTCCATTTCGAGGCGAGCTTTTTCGTCTCTATTATTAGAGGGGCACTTTGACCAAGCTTTGAAAGCCGCTTTCTTCTCATTTATCACCTTCTTAGCTTCATTACTCCACCACCATGTTTCTCTGGCGTGTTAATGGTGGCCTTTTGAAGCTCCTAGCAGTGATTTGGTCTTCTTTAAGCAAGTTCGCTGTAGGGAATCCCACATATTTTGTGCTCTGGACTCTTCATCCTTAGCTCCGTTGATGGTGTGAGAGAGGTAATTTTTCATTACGAAAACAAAAGCCTCGCCTTTTTCTTTGTCCAGATTGTACCACTTGATTTTCTCAGAGACCCTTGTTTGTTTGCTTTTCTTTTGTTTTTTCATAAAAATTTCTGTTAGCAGGAGACGGCGTTGCCGAGGCTTCATGAAACTGGCTACCAAATGGTAGTCAATCTGAGTTTCATCTCCACCACTGCTGTAAGTGATCAGGTGTCGACTTTGTGTGATTTGCACATGCTTAGGATGTCTTCACCAGGAAGGTTTCTGGTGCCATATCCTAGTCCTCCATGGCAGTCTTCATAGTCTTCGTTTGACTTCCCGACATGTCCATTCAAATCTCCTCCAACAAACAGAAACTCTTCCTTTGGGATGTTCTTAAGGAGATTGTGGAAATCTATCCAAAATGTATCTTTATCCCCTGATTGCACCCATTTTGTTGCAGTACGTAAATCTACGTTTTCAAATTATATGCGCAGTTTATTTTCACTTTTTTTCCGTATGCGTATACTGATTTAAAATCAATGATATTTTTATAACCTTTGAAAAATATACTATGTAGCATACCTATAAGTAGCAGCTAATGACAGCGTCAGACACTAAGGATATAGCGTAGAAGCTTAATTCGCAGAACATTACAGAGAAAGATTAATAAATCTACCCTTTGAATTTCGCGAATGACTTATTGAACTATAAGCAAAATAGGCTATCTACTCGTATGTATGGTTCCAGAATCGAATTTCTAAGGGTTAGTTGGAAAAAATTACGAAATACATTACTGCTCAGAATTTTAAGCATCAAAGAATATTTGCTTGTGGATAAACAAAATTACTTTATTTAAACATAGGTACCTAAATATTTTTATGACAAACATCATTTTCATTTCTGTAATAATGCCGCAGAAATGTATTGTACAACTGCTTGCCAAAACATTTAGCTTGATATAAACAAAATATATAGAAAAAAGGCATCTAAGGAAATTTGTTTTACTTACTTACTTAGGTGGTGCTACAGTTCGGGGTGAACCTGGGCCTCAACCAACAAGCCTCTCCATTTAGCTCGGTCTTTAGCTAATTGCCTCCAGTTGCGCACTCCAATTTGGTCGAGGTCCCCTTGAACTTGTGCGCGCCACCTACGGCGATGATTCCCTCTACTGTGTCGTCCCTCGGGATTAGATTCGAAGACTCTGCGGGCCGGAGCGTTGGTGTCCGTTCGCTCTGCATGTCCTAGTCATCTCAGACGTCCAATACGCAGTTTTTTGACGAGGTCGATGTCGCTGTACAGCTCGTATAGTTCGTGATTGAATCTTCTCCTCCAAAACCCGTTAACGCAAACGGGACCGAAAATCTTACGAAGAATTTTTCTCTCGAAGCGACCAAGGATATCTTCATCCTCTTTTAATAAAGTCCATGTTTCAGCGCCGTAAAGCAGGACTGGGATGATCAGGGTCTTATACAGAATCTCCTTAGTTGTTCGAGATAGGGCTTTACTGTTGAATTGCCTTATAAGCCCGAAAAAACAGCGATTGGCAAGAGTTATTCTTCGCTTGATTTCTGCGCTGATGTCGTTCTCAGAGTTTATAGCAGAGCCAAGGTAGACAAAGTCCCTTACTACTTCGAAGTTATAGCTGCCCACTGTGACGTTTTGTCCAATTCGTCGGTGTTGGTTTTCCCTTCTTGTTGACAGCATATACTTGGTTTTGCCCTCGTTTATTGCTAAACCTATTTTGGCCGCTTCCGCCTCAATGCTTGCAAACGCACCGGTGACAGCCCGCGCGGTTCTCATGCTCTTTCTTCTTCTTTTGGAGAAACCGATGTTCTTCCCGTCTCTTTTGCTCGTAGAGCTCACGAGCAGCTCTCGTTTTCCTTTACAGCGCCGCTTTGTATGTCTCTTGTTTTGCTGCATGCACTCGCCGGCATTCTTCGTCAAATCAGGGGTTTCGCGGTGGTGGACGAACGAGACCCAGCACATCAGTCGCGGCGTTTCTGATGGCATGTTGGCAGCGTTGCCACTGGTCTTCGGCACTTGATGCTGGCGGCATAGGGGTGATTGAGAGATTTCCGGATACGCGTTCAGCGAAGAGTCTGGTGGTCTCTTGCGATTGTAGCTTTTCGACGTTAAACTTTCTCACAGCGATTTTTCTTTTTTGCTCTGTTTGGGATATCCGCATTCGTACCTTGGCTACAGCAAGGTAATGATCCGAGTCTATGTTGGCCGCTCGGAAGGTCCGAACATCCTTAATACTGGAGGCATGCCTTGCGTCGATCGCAATATGATCAGTTTAGTTGATCGTTACATGATCATTGGGCCGCCATGTCTGCTTATGAATATCGAGATGAGGAAACCATGTGCTTGCTATGGTGACATTTCGAAATTTGTTTTAAAAAGGTACAATAAAATATGCTTGCATCAGAATTTTTTTGGAACTGAAGAAACTATTTATTTAAAAATAATCGTACTTGTGCTTTCACATTTTCTATTTTGCAAAAAGAACAATGATGAATAAATTTCGTTATGATTTGCTTGAGCTATACAAATTCTGTTTGGATTGGATGCAAAGATGGCCATAAAATATTTACTTTCCTACCTTTTATTTCGTGTCATAAAAATAATAAGCAGTGTGAAAGCAATACAAATATCTACTGTATTTTCTCTTATATGTATCTACATAATATTAAAAGTAGTGCACAAAGAAAATTTAATCCGATTTCGCTGTTCTAAGGAATACCATATAAATCATAATAGGTCCATTCGCGTACACAATCTAAAGCGCTTTAAGGTGCTCTAAGGTGCTCTAAAGTGCTCGAAGTGTATTCGCGTACTGACTCTGTTGTCTAAGTCATTTGCGCGAGCGATTGATGGCGGGACAATCAAGTAAATAAGAAGATTTTCATTGTAATTCGTTTGATATTCTACGAAAAATCCAGCGAATTATGATTAATGCTACTTTGCACTGAGGGCTTCGTCGCACAACATGTGCTGTACCCGACTTTGCTAGGGTGGATGCTCTATAGCTCTATAGCTCTGTGACGGATTCTTATAATACATAGCCTTAAGCCTTTTGTAAGTAATGTCTATGACTTGGTGAAAACTGGTTCACAGTAAATTACAGTACAGAATTCAGATTGATATCAAGGTTACTGAGTCATTTGTAGTCGCTATATAAACATGTGATGTGTTCTTCGGACTTCAACTTAATGGACACTCCGTGGAGATATGGTTGATTATTTCGGTTGGTGTATTGCCCTCGCATTCTGAGGTAGAGGTCATGCTCCATTTGTAGAGATTGCTTCCGCATAGACCATGATTCGTTCTTATTTGGGTAAGCCTGACCCATGTGCTTCTCTGAAGCCGGCAACATTTATTGTTGAGTCAGTTATATGCGCCCTGTTGTACAGCCGTGAAGTAAGCCAGATGTTTGGCCATGCAGGCGCAGTCTGGAAGTTTGTCTGGTGAATATTTTAAGGGAGTTTGGGAGATAATTTCGTGGACTCAAGCCAGGTATTACTTACTTACTTATGTCCTGTATCCCCTTGTGGGTCCTAGTGCCTCTATTACGCCTACGCGCCATCGTGTATGATTTCTGGCAATGTGTCTGAGTTCTCCTCAACTTTTCCCTAACTGCCGTGCCTCCTTCTCGACTGTTCTGCGCCATGTTCCATTGTATAGCATGGTTCGCTATGGAACTGTCACCCTCCCGGAGCGTGTGATCAATCCACTGCAACTTCCGTCGTTGGATGCTTGTGCCTATTGGTTTCTGACCCGTTCTCTCGTAAAGGTGTTCGTTAGAGATACGATTGGGCCAGAAAATCCTTAAGATATTGCGCAGGCACCTATTAACAAACGTTTGCAGCTTTCTAGTGATAGTAGTGGTCACTCTCCACGTGCTGCAACCATATAGCAGCACGCATTCAACGTTGGAGCGGAACAGTCTTATTTTGGTGCCAAAACTGATTGCATTGCTTCCCAATATTTTGGACAACATACCGAACGCGGACTTTGCTTTGGCGATCCTGTCGGCTATATCCATTTCGGTTCCACCATCGGTCGAGAAAATACTCCCAAGATACTGGAAATCCTCTACTCTCTCTACCGGTTGTCCAGTAATGCATATTTGTGCCGATGAGTTAGTTCCAGGGCTGATAATTTTAGTTTTTGTCATAATTATTTTCAGCCCGACGACACCTGCCTCCCTCTCCACATCTGCTGTCATTTGGTGGAGGTCCATAATTCTGTGGGAGAGTAAGCATACATCGTCAGCGTAGTCAAGATGTTTCAGTTGAGATGTAAGAGTCCATCGAATTCCTTCGTTTCCCGTCGACAAAGCTGCATGAAGCACATCGCTAATCACCAATAGGAATAATATTGGTGAAATGATACAGCCTTGTCTTACCCCACTTTGGATCTCAAATCCCTCAGGCAACCTTCCCTGTGCAGAACGTGACATTTGGAGCCTTCATATGTAGCTTTGACAATAGCAATTAGTTTATCGGGAATACCTCTCCTGCGTAAGACACGTCAAATAAACTCCCTGTTGACACTATCGAACGCCTTCTCAAAATCGATGAACAGCAGGTGCAGTGGCGATTAATATTCAACACCTTGTTCGATGATAATCCGCGGGGTGTTGATGTGGTCGGCACAGGAGGATCCAGAGCGGAAACCTGATTGTTCGGCATCGAGTGTGTCTTCGAGATGTTGTTTAATTCGCTCCAGGGTGATTTTAGCTATTATCTTAGCTACAGCAGGCAGCACGCAGATACCCCTCCAGTTTCCGCACTCCATTAAATTTCCTTTCTTAGAAGCTTGACAATCATTCCCTTTTTCCTCTCGTGAGGAAAGCTCTCAGCTTCCCAAGCTCTCTCTATAAGTGAAAGCAGAAGCTCAGCCGATGTTGTTGGCGCTGCTCGTAAGAGCTCTGCTGGAATACCGTCAAGTCATACCGCCTTATTGGTTTTGAGTGCCTTGAGCGCGGTAATGATCTCATCTTTACTGGGAGTCGTGGGGCGTATTCGGGAGCTTCGCACATCGGGCATTTCAGTTTGATTTGGGAGCATATCGCTAGCGAATACACGGTTTAAAACCGTAGCAAAATGCTCTTACCATCTCTTGAGCTGGTCCTCAGCCGAAATGAGCAAGGAGCCGTCTAGGCTTTTCACTGGGTGGTGGCAGGAGCTGCGACCACCTATCAGCTCTTTCGTGATTCTGTAGACGGCCCTGCTGTTGCACCTCCATGCAGCTCTTCTGCTTCTGTAGCCAGCGCGTTGATGTAGTTGCGCTTGTCACGTCGCACGCTACGTTGAACTTCTCTCATCTTCATGCGATATAGGGACTCTAGCTCGCTTCTCCCTGCTGCTGGAGTAGCTGCAACGCGAGCTTTCAGCTGTTTTTGTTCGTCAATCCGTCTCCAGGTACCCTCGGAAAGCCACGCCCTATGTCTTCCCTGCGATCCGCCGACAATTCTTTCAGCACCAGATGTAAAAACATTTTTCACAGCACACTAATGGTCTTGGATGGTTGCGGGCATACAGCTGCTGATTGCTTCCACACCATGCGAAAAGTGCTCCCTTAATTGTTGGCGCACTGAGGGATAACTAAGTCTATCGATGTTGAACCTGGGCATTCTGCTGTTGTCCTGGGATCTTCCAACTGCAGCAGTGCGTAGTTGGAGAGTAGTTATCATAAAATGGTGATCACGTACTATCCCCACATCTGCCCCTCGCCTGTTTCGGACGTCCAGGAGACTACTTCTAAAGCGGCGGCTGATGGCAAAATGGTCAATTTGGTTGGAGGCTGCTTGCCTGTCATTGGAAACCCAGCTGACTTTGTGACAGGTCTTTTGCTCAAACATGGTGCCACCTGGTGGTTGGCATTGCAGAAATCCACAAACCTTTCGCCGTTGTCATTGCGGTTGCCTAGTCCATGCTTCCGATTACATGTTTGAGCCCTTCGTTGTCGCTGCCTACCTTGGCATTCAAATCCCCCATTACTATGATAATGTCTCCATTTGTTGTTCTGTTGAAGACGGCGCTTAAGAGATTGTAGAAGCTCTCCTTTTCGTCCTCAGATGAACTATTCGTTGGGGCGTAACACTGTATGATCGTGACGCGTCGTACTCTAGTTCGGAATCCGGCCGGCAAAATCCTATCACCATGAGGCTGCCAGGAAATTAGTCCCTTGCGTGCTGTTGTTGTTAACAGTAGTCCGACTCCATATTCCCGCGGACTTCCGGATGGTCTTCCAGAATAGAGTAGTACAGTGCTACGCGTTGGGGACTGGTACTCGCCCGCTTCTAACCATCTTACTTCACTTACCCCCAAAATGTCCAGTTTATATCGCATGAATTCTTTTTCCAGTTAGAGGAATCTGGCATTGTAAGGACCTTCGCTTCCCGAGTCGTGGAGCGTCTTTACATTCCAGAAACCTATCTTTGTCCGGGTACAATAGCCAAAAGTCGTCAACATGTGATCATTCCTTATCCGAGGCATAGTGTCGGTTTCTGTAGCGGGCAATTTTCGGTAACGCAGGTTGCTGGCCCACGTTACCTAGCCTAGAATCAAGGCCCTAGACAACCCGCACTTACAATTTTAGCCTACACGTATAAGGGTTTATGCGTATAGTTGCCCGGGGACCACCACTAGGAGGTAAAGTAAGCACTTCATCACGAACTTGATTGTTGCGCTACTGGCCCAAGCCAAGTTTTAGGCAGTCAGTAGTTTCCGGATCAATCGCAATGAAGGTCCCCATTTGGTTGATTATTTGGGTTGGTGTATTGCCCTCGCGTTCTGAGGAAGAGTTCATGCTCCATTTGTAGAGATTGCTTCCGCATCGATCATGATTCGCCCTTATTTGGGTGAGCCTGACCCATGTGCTTCTCTGAAGCCGGCAACATTTATTGTTGAGTCAGTTATGTGCGCCCAGTTGTACAGCCGTGAATTAAGCCAGAGGCTTGGCCATGCAGGCGCAACCTGGAAGTTTGCCTCGTGGATATTTTAAGGGAGTTTGCGAGATGATTTCGTGGACTCAAGCCAGGTATTAGGTCAGAGTGGATTGGAAGGTCTACGTTGGCGCGTATATTGTCATATTTTAGAATAAGACAATTTTGGCGTTTGATCTCTCTGGTGACGCTTTGTTGACACCCGCAATAGTCCCGCCGAAACCCACAGGCGGCTCAATAGAAATGCAGCGTAGAGGGAGGGTAATGATCGCTTGTTTTCAGATCATAACCTCGCCGAAAGAGGAAGAAGAAGAAGAAACCCGCAAAAGTCCTTATTACGATGTTCAGTTATCGGTTAGTTTTTGTAAGGCGGTCACTGTTTAGTCGCACTGGTGCAGCATATTCAGTAGTTGATTAGACAATTTCTCAGGTTGCACAGCCAAATTATGCAGAATGTTGTATCTGGACTTCAGTTTGTCGGCAATGTTCGAGAAGTGTATTTTGAAATATAGCGTCCGATCTGGTGTTAACCCGAGATCCTTAAGTAGAGTGTTATGATCGAGTGTGACACCGTTAAGTACCACTTGTGGGCGATTTCAAGCCAGTTTTTTATGTTTTATTTCTTTTATTTTTTGTATGATTGCGGCTATGCCCATATACGGATCTACGATATTGTGACAGGGTCCATCTTTTACTTAATTTACTTAAATCCCTCGGTGGGCATAAGGCGTCAACCACGCTTGCGTGCCATCTTGTTCGAAGTTCTGCAACGCGTTTGAGCTGCCTCCAACTCATTCTTAAGAGCTCGATTCCTAATCAACTGTTCTGTGCCACGTTTGCATAGGGCGCTCCGCTATTCTGCCTGCCTGGGTGAGCGGATTCCACTTCATGGTGTATTTCGCAATGGAGTTGTCTTCGCGCCGTAGGGTGTGTCCAATCCATTGCCACTTTCTTCTTCGTATAGTAGTGCTTATAGGTTCTTGGCACGCCTAATGGGGACATCGTAATGGTGATGGGAGATCTCAATGCAAAGGTGGTTAGCGACAACACCATGTTTAAGCACATGATGGGAGTTCACGTGGGAGACCGTAACGACAACGGTGAGCGGTTTGTGGACTTCTGCAATACCAACCGCATAGTCATCGGAGGTACCCTGCTTAAGCATAACACTTGCCACAAGATAAGTTGGATCTCTATTGATAGGCAACCAGATCGACCACATTGCGATCAGTCGCCGCTTTAGAAATTGTCTCCTGGACGTCCGAAACAGACGTGGAGCTGAAGTCGGGCAAGAATGAGAACACTATCTTATGGTAGCTCATTTACGCCTTCGTACTGCATCCGTCAACAACAACCACTCAAACCTATTTAACATCATCAGGTTTAATATCGACAGGCTCAAGGTTCCCGAAGTGCACCAACAGTTCAGAGACCAGCTTGCCTTAGAAGCAGAAGCAATCAGCACGCACGTAAAAGCAAAAACACCACCGCACATGGCTTTCTACAGACACATGGAGACGGATCGATGAGCGTACAGCAATCAAGGCTCGGATTGCAGTGGCCTCAGCAGTAGAGAGAACCGAGCTAGAAGCCCAATATCGTCCGAAGAAGAAAGAAGCACAGCGTAGTGTCAATACGTGACAAACGTCAATATATATATATGTGACAAACGTCAATATATCAACTCATTGGCCTCAAGCGCTGAAGAAGCAGCAAGTAGGTGCGACAGTAGGACTGTTTACAACATCACTAAGGAGCTCATTGGTGGTCGAAACTCCAAACAACATCATCCAGTGAAGAGTCTAGACGGTAACCTTCTGATATCGGATAAGGATCAGCTCACTAGATGAAGAGAGCATTTTGCTACAGTGCTAAACCACGATGGCGGTATGATCCCGAATTCGAATGAGCAGTTCATTTCATTCAATCGACTTCGAGAAGGCTTTCAGATTGAATCGAGATGCTATGTGGTTGGCCTTGCGCAGGAGAGGGATCCCAGAAAAACTTATAGCTATTATCAAGGCTACATATGAGGGCGGTAAGTGTCACATCTTACACAATGGTAAGGTGTCTGAGGATTTTGAATTCCAAAGTGGAGTACGTCAAGGGTGCATACTGTCCCCGCTATTGTTTTTGGTAGTTATCAGCGATGTACTCCGTGCAGCATTGACGGAAGGTAATTATGGAATTCGTTGGACGATGATATCTTACCTTAAACACCTAGATTACGCTGACTATGTTTGTCTACTTACAAATCGGATAATAGATCTTCATTTGATGGCCCAAAATCTCGAAGCCAAGGCAAACAAAGTGGGGCTAAAAATAAACACAGCCAAAACAAAAGCACTTCTAATACCTGCATTCCACTTAATATTGCCGGACAGGAAGTCGAGAAAGTTGATGACTTTCTTTATTTAGGAAGTGTGATCTCGGCTTATCGTGGTCGCACCGAACTGGATGTGCGCAGCAGGATCGGGAAGGCTAAAGCTGCATTCGGAATGCTATCCAAAATCTTGAGAATTGCTTTCATTTTAAGAACTAAGCTGCGACTTTTCCGTTCCAATATAGAATCGATGCTGCTTTATGGGTGCAGTACTTGGAAGGTGGACACCATTAATACACGCAAGCTACAAGTCTTCGTAAAAAAAATGTTTAAGGATCATCTTGAGGATTTTTTGGCCGAACCGCATCTCCAACGAACAACTTTATACAAGAACGGGCCAAGAACCTATAAGCATTACTATACGGAAGAGAAAGTGGCAATGGATTGGACACACCCTACGGCACTAAGACAACTCCATTGCGAAATACGCCATGCAGTAGAATCCGTTCACCCAGGCAGGTAGAATATCGGGACGCCCTAGGCAAACGTGGCGCAGAACAATTGAAGAGGAATCGAGGTCTTAAGGAATGAGTTGAAGGCAGCTCAAACGCGCTGCAGAACTCCGAACAAGATGGCGCGCAGGCGTGGTTGACGCCCTATACCCCCCGAGGGGTTAAAGGATCTAAGCAAGCAAGCACATGTCGAGTAGGAGCTCTTTTTAGGATTAGTATAACTTTGGCTGCCATATGTGCGGAACCGAATTTGTTAGAAGATTTGTATTAAATACATGCGTTATAGCAGGGATTATATGTGGCAAAATTATTTTTACAAAAAGGGGATGTATTTCATCAATGCCCATATCCTTTGATTTTATATTAAAAACAGCTCTTACAACTTCTTGTTCTTCTATTCTTTTGAAATAAAAGTAAGCACTATTATCGTAAGAAGATGCATTTGAAATGTAGGCACCTTATGGGCATTTAATTATCACAAACTGAATATTAAGCAAGTTCGGACTTACGTCTGTGGGACATTCCTCTTTTTCCAGACAAACACTTAATTCTCGAATACTTTTCCAAAGAGTTCTAGAAGGCAAATTTGTGTCGAGTCCATTGGTATAGAAAAAAAATACATGGGAAAGTCCCGGTATTGCGGCATGTAGTTGATTTTTTTATAATTTTGAAGTCGAGGTGCATTTTCTTTTAGAAAAGGCGAAACAGCTCCTCGAGATGTCTGGAATTCATTCTTCTTCTTCCTTTTATCAGCGAGGCTATGATCCGAAAACAAGGGATCACAGCCCTCACACTTCACCGCATTTCTACTGATCCGCCTGTGGGGTTCGCTTATTTGACCTCAGAAAATATCGGCAGGCCTGTCGATTTTGGATCACTCGGTTACTGAGGCCAATAAAATGCCGATGTCGTTGCATTTGTCTGATCCAGGCGTTTATAGTCCTGCCTTTCCTACATCGCGATGTCTTTGGAACGTGCATTGATATTGCCTTCTTAACAAGGTTCAAATGATCTCTTCTTTGAACGTGGCAATACCAACTGAGCCGGTCGCGCTCTATTCTTTGTATGATGGTTTCCTTGATGTGAAAGCTACCACGGATCTTCGAACTTCTTATTCGATCAAGCTTTGTCACTCCTGCTGTCATGCGAAGCATCTTCATCTCAGCTGCCGTTAATTTACTCTCATGCTTTTTGTACATCGCCCAACATCGTGAACCGTATGTGAGCGCTGGACGTACAACTGCGGTGTAGAGCCTTCCTTTTAACTTAGGGGGCATTTTTCTGTCACAAAAGATAGCGGAATTTTCTCGCCACTTCATCCACCCTACGCTTACACGATGATTGATGTCGTCATCACAAGTTGCTTTGCTATTGATCATAGATCCCAGATATTTGAACTTTTCGCACTTGGGAAGCACTGTTCCATTCAAATAAATGTCTGGAATAGGCCTGAGTGGATCAGAGAACGGGCAGCACAAGTACTCTGTCTTTTTTGAACTAATGCGATACCCATTTCCCTCTAAAACGTCCACCCACACATCAAGTGCTCGTTGCAGCGATGTAGGATCCTCACTTATGATGGCTCCATCGTCATGTCTGGAATTCATTATATGAAGTGAGACCACAATTAATGACATCTTTATATGTATATGATTTCTGAAATGGTAAAAGGCACTTATGATGTTATTCCTTGCGACCAGATATTAAAATATTCTTTCAAAAAATTCAAGAGACTTGAAGGCTCAAGCGATTACATTCTTTTGCAATCCTGCCATGCAGTAACACGTAGCTATTCCGATTACATTGACTTTCATTAGCAGCTACTTGTTATATCCTGCGTTGTTTAAAGCTTCCTTTGCATTCAGAGGGTTACTGGGTCATTCTTAGTATAAAAGAAATACAAATATTTGGCGCAGCAGCTCTTTAAAGGGCCAGGGCCTAGCTTCTCGCAACCACTCATGTTGTGTTCGTTATATGGTATTTTTCACACGAAAGGAAGGGACCTACAGTTTAATGCCGAATCCGAACGGCGATTTGAGAAGCTTTTTTCGTGACAACAATACTCTCGGATGTTTGTCAGACGCTCGCGAGAGGTGGGACCGTGAAAAAAACTTTTTGGTGTTTTCTGGGATTCGAACTTAAAACCTCATGCGTAGTGATCCGACACACTAACCACTTACGCCACGGCGCCCACCTTAGTGTAAAAGGACTAACCTTTGCTCGTTGTCATTGGACCGACTGGCCTTCAAGGCATGAGTCCTGCGCTCTACACTAAAAAAATGTCTCTAAGGCATAAAGCACAACGATAGGAATGGAAACAAAACTCGTCGAAGCAATAATATAATAGATTTTCCTTTTATATTTTATATAAATTTTATTCCAAATATATTTTTTTGAAAAATAGTTTTAACAGTCTGCAAAGATCTCTGGACAAATACTCCAATCCTGTTTCTGTTTGTGCTCCCAATAGGTTCCTTTATAAGCGTATACAACTTTTCCAGTGTCTGGATCTATTAGTTTATTAAACCAGATAGGCTCATGTGGAGCGAACATGGACGGTCTTCCCTCAGCAGCAGCCAATAAAGTCTCAGTTACTATGGATTTTTCTCTGACACGCTGCCCATCTTCTAAGCGCGTCTTTACTAAATTACTCTCGTCCCATAGACCCTCTTCCATTAGTCTCTGGTCTGGTCTTAATCGGGAGTCTGTTGGGGCAATACCGTCTTCCATTTCATTTAATTGACAGGCCAATACAGTAAAATTGTAATACTTAACACTGTCCTCCGGCGGTAGCCGTCTGTTCCAAATTGTAGTGTATTTCTCCGTCTCAGGAGTTGCACTATTTTTGGGGATCTTTCGAACGCGAGCAATTTCTACTTTAGTATCCCAATTGCCACGCAATATCCATTTCGGTTCGTTAGCCTCGTTCATTATGACTGCGTGAACCTTTCGTTGCGGTTCTCTACTGAAGTATGAATAGGGGACATATTTTACAGTACACTTTAGTCCATTGGCATTGTTTTGACCAACGATATCCGCATCACCATAGTGATCTATCCATAGTGAGCCAACTACAATGTTATGAACTGTGGTGGTGACCTTTCTCCACGCATACTTATGGCCAGAAGCGAAAAGCACATTAACAACTCCCCATGGAGCCAATTGGATATCCTTTCCCCTAAATCTACTAGTCACTGAAATGTCCTGCCAGGATGTCCATGCCTTACCCTCGCAATGAATCGCTGTTACCGGTGGATGATGAGAAACTTGTTCAGATATTGAACGCCAGCCTAGATCGTCCATACGATCAAACTCGAAGGTTTCTCCCAGCAGTGGATTGAAGGGCTTTCCAGTTCGATCTGCCGTTGTCGAGTAACTGGATATAGAAAATGCTGCCACATATGCTAGCTGCTCACAGGGATCACTGCATTCTGCCGCTATGTCCAAAAGCTCAGCATACTCGTAGTCCTCTGCTAGCCTTTGACACATGGAAATAGGTTCGTTAAAACTCACTGGCATCGATATTTTCCAAAGGTCCTTGCCAATACATTTCTTCATAATGGACCACAGATCTACGGGATAATTTGGCTTCTCGGGTATAATACATCGCCGGCTTTTACTCCTTTCACAGCTATTAGGGCCGGTTAAGAGAACATCTTCTTCATCTGATGAGCTTCCAATCAAAATTGCTTCCGTCAGTGTCAATGCAATTGGCTCTTCAAGAACAATATTTGTTGTTGAAATAATATGATGGGCAGCCTCTTCCAATTTAGTCTGTTGCTGTGCTAACTGTTCAACCATAACTACTAGCCTATGTCTTTTTTGACGTTCGCGTTGAAGAGCCTTTTCCCATTTTTTTTCCTGAATTTCAATGGCTTCAATGTAATCCGTACAAGAGGCAATTGTGGCGTTGGTAGTTTCACGCAACAATCGTGCAAGTTCTGCGACAGTTTCGCTTTGGTCAGCTAATGCACCTGTTGTGGCTAAATTGTCCAAATGTTGTTGTAACGCCTGCCCATCTCTTTTAAGCGAATTTAAGCTCTCATGAAGTTCATCCAAACTAAATTCGTCTGCGCTATCCGTAGAACTGTCTTCTCTATGCAAGGCCATTGTTAAGACGAGATACTGTTGTACTTTTGCCAATTGGGTGATACGAGTATATGTTTTTGCCGGCCAACAATCTTAGAATTTTGCATTTACAATTTGTTGTTTGAATTATGACAATTTGAGCGAAAAAAAACTGTCAAAGCGAAACTTTCGTTTCCATTCTCTGACTTCACAGATAACTTGATTAGGTATTGCTGATAACGGCTGACCTTTTGTTTTACATCTTTGTTGACAGGTTATATAGAGCTTAGACAAGAACATCCACTTTAGGTTTTCATCGGGTAGTGTATAGTACAGGGTGGGCTAACTACAAGTTTCTTTTTAAAAATGCAATAAAATGAACAAAATGAAGTTTTTTCCATATATTATGGCTTTATTAGTAATTACGGAATACAACGTCGTTCAAGTGGCTGCCTCGGCTAGCCTCGCAGTAGCGCATTCTATCACTCCAATTTTCCAAGACCTTGTTGATGGTTTCGGGCTGTAGCTCACGGATTGCTTGGATGATATTGGCCTTAAGTGCTTGAATCGTTTCCGGATTGTTGGCATAACATCGGTCCTTCACGGTTCCCCACAAAAAAAAAAGTCCAAAGGGGTCAAATAGCAGCTCCGAGGCGGACAATTGACATCGCCAAGACGGCTGATAACACGATTTGGGAATTTGGTGCGCAAAAGACCGATTGTGGCATGGGTTGTGTGTCATGGCGCGCCGTACTGCATGAACCAGATGTCGTCCAAATCCATGTCTTAAATTTCACAGTTGACCGAAACGTTGTTCCCAGCCTCATTTTCGAAGAAAAATGGTCAAATGATGCCACCACTCCACAATCCGCACCAAACTGTCACTTTCAGTGGATGCATTGGCTTATGTGTAGATACAGGTGACAATAATATTACCAAGTAAAAGGGACTTTTATCATGAAGTCTGTAGAATTCCTTAGACAAACCACAGAGATAAAACCGTACCAAATTTGAGGAATAATCTTGAGTGAAAAACTGAGTTGAAAACTGAAAATGCTTTTGAAAGATTGTACTTCTTAATCGTATGTTGGCTTCTGAGCTGTACATAGTACTTTCAAACACGATATTGAAACAGTCACATGATATCGTTTGTTTAAGCTCTTTTTGCAAGATTGAGTTTTCCAATGTCAGTCTGCATAATCGGATAAGCTTGACAGGAATGACAGAACTAGACATATAGCTCCATATAGCACCTCTCTCTGTGGATACGCTATAGGCGGCTTTAAAGTATCAATTTTCTGTCCCTGGTTTTTTTTTTTCTTATAAGATCTGCTGAAGTGTGAATCTGCTGCTCTGATATGGATCAGTCAGGTTGTTGACAACAGCAGATTAGATCCTGTAGGTGATATTTAAGAGATTGATGGCCTGTAATTCGATCGGACAAGAGATACAGAGATTCCGCTCGTTAGACATACTTTCGTCCCACCATATTTTACAGATTAGTTGGTATTATGCAGATGTAATGCATTATTATGTCCCCCGTGGGATAGGGGACAGAATATACCCACGGTAGGCATGCCTGTCGTAAAAGGCGACTAAAATGCCAACCCGCCGTCTTTCTTACGGTAATATCAATCATGCAATGAACAAAACTAATGGTATTTATACCCCAGGTGGCAGCCTAGTTCAACTGGAAAATCCACCCTCGCAAGAGGCATGCTCTACGGATTCTGGGGAGAGCTATTTTATTGCATCAGAACTTAATCAACCCATTTAGGAAAAGCTCGAGGCTACAAAGATCTCCGCCTCAGGAGTTTTCACCTAAAGCGCAAAATAAAAGTCTCGCAAATCTGGATATGTTAATTCGGAAAACGCAAGATTTCGAAGAGAGTACTCTGAAAAAGGAGAACGCCGTACTCCGAAAGAGGCTCGACGAAATGGAGATGTTGTGTCGAGATCTCAAAAGCAAACTTGATAAACTTGAATCTCAAAACGAGTCTTCAAAAACGCAGACGGTTATCCACTGTGAGCCTTCTCCGGGTAGCCATCACTACAGCACGGATGAAGAAGAACTCACGCGCGAAACGGATTGGACACTCAAACGAAGACCATCTAAAAAACGTAAGGCCGGTTCATCGCCTGAAGTTGTTCCACAACAGCAACCTAATCGCAAAGCGCAGCCGAAACCGGAAAAGCAAATTGAAAGCAAACGCGCACCTCCACCAATAAATATCACGGGCGTTGCCGACTATAATTCTCTGAGGAAAATTCTAAAAACAACGATCGCTAGTGGATTTAAAGTAACTTCCTTGCGAAACGATGCGTGGAAAATCAAGGTTAATAACGCTGAGGGCTATCGGGCTGTATCTCAAAGGCTAAATAAGGAAAAAATTCAATGGCATACTTACGAAGACAAGTCTGAGAGACCCTTGAGGGTCGTAGCTAGAGGACTTCATCCATCATGCGCTAAAGAAGACGTTATAGATGATTTACGCGTTAGAGGTTATTACATTCTGGACGCCGTGAACCTTTTAAAAAAAGAGAGAAAACGACCAGACCGTGGTGAAGAAACTACATTGAAACGCAAGCTTCCGCTTTTTGTGCTATTATTCCATAAAACGGAAAGCCAGCAAAAGATATTCAATATTCGTACAATCATGAGTATGATCGTTAAAATTGAGCCGCTACGTGTCAACACGAAGACAATCCCTCAATGCAAGCGATGCCAAGAGTTTAATCATACACAAGCGTACTGTCGGAAAGAGCCGCGCTGCGTTAAGTGCGCTGGGAAACACTCTTCCGAAAATTGCAATTTGAGCACAAATAAAAAAGCTACTTGCGTTAATTGCAAAGGAAGACACCCAGCAAATTATCGCGGTTGCGAGGTCGCTAAGGAATTACAGATGCGATGGAAAAAATCGACAACGCCGATTGTACGGGGAACGAAATCAGCCGATCGGGCTCCTACGTCGGAAGAACGTATTGCTAAGCAGACTGAGCGGTCTCGTAAGCCAGTTGTACAGATTCCTAAGCCGACTGAAAGGACGCTCGAACCAGCAGTGCAGACTCTTGAAACAGTCAATCAGCCTTCTAAGCCGGGTAAACGCACGTCAAAGTCGTCCACTAAAAAGGCTTCTTCTTCTTCTTCTTCCTTTTATCAGCGAGGCTATGATCCGAAAACATGGGATCACAGCCCTCCCACTTCACTGCATTTCTACTGATCCGCCTGTGGGGTTCGCCTATTTGACCTCAGAAAATATCGGCAGGCCTGCCGATTTTGGATCACTCGGTTACTGAGGCCAATGAAATGCCGATGTCGTTGCATTTGTCTGATCCAGGCGTTTATAGGCCTGCCTTTCCTACATCGCGATGTCCACTAAAAAGGCTGAACGAAAAATAACCTCTGACAAGCCAGCGAACCCCGTACGTCTGACGTATTCTCAGGCTGCAGTCAAAGCAACCAAACGAAACTTCGGATCACCCTCTGATCCGTTGAATGAAATTCTAAACTGCATCTACGCTAAGTTCGAGGAACAATGTGAAATTAACAAACGGATTCTCGAACGTCTCAGTAACGTCGAAAGCTTTTGTATGGCTAACCATAAATCTAAATCCAAGTAAATATGAACTCTTTGCTTAAAATAGTAACATGGAATGCGAACGGACTCTTACAAAAATCTAACGAATTAGAAATGTTTCTAATAAGAGAAAATATCGACATATGTGTTCATTCCAAGTTCGAATCCTACAAAACACCAACAAGTTTTTTCACGGTCCCACCTCTCGCGAGCGTCTGACAAACATCCGAGAGTATTGTTGTCTCGAAAAAGCTTCTCAAATCGCCGTTCGGATACGGCGCTAAACTGTAGGTCTCTTCCATTCGTACGAAAAATATAACGCACACAACATGAGTGGTTGCGAGAAGCTAGGCCCTGGCACTTAATGAGCTGTTGCGCCAAATATTTATTTATTTTTTTTTTTTTATCGACATATGTTTGATCTCCGAAACCCATCTAACAAGGGAATCGCAGATAAAGATAAGAGTCTACGCTGGTTATCACGCCTATCATCCTTCTGATAGAGCGCGGGGCGGTTAGTCCTTATTCATTAAGACTAACATCGAACATTCGGTCGACATAAGCATAGAGCTGGAAAAACTTCAGTTGTGCGCAGTAAGGGTTAAAAATAAGCACCTGAGTTACAATATAGCGTCTGTTTACTGTCCGCCGCGATGCAAACTAGAAAAAGACGACTACTTTCGTTTCTTCAATGCTCTTGGTTCAAATTTTCTTATTGGTGGAGATTTCAACGCGAAGCACACCTTCTGGGGTTCAAGATGTACATCTTCTAAAGGAAAAATTATATACGAAGTGGCATATGAATTCGGTTGTTGTTTTTATTCGCCTGGAAAACCGACCTATTGGCCAACTGACTCACAAAAAATTCCCGATCTTTTCGATTTTTTTGTTACAAAAGGCATTCACGAGAAGTTTATTACAGTCAAAGAATGTTTTGATCTCTCTTCTGACCACTCGCCGGTAATTTTATTACTTGGAGAAGCGCTGATCAAGAAAAAAGGACCTCCAAGACTCACTAGCAATAGAACAAATTGGGAGGGCTTTAGAAATGATTGCGTAACAAATATCGCCTTAAATGTATCACTTAGAACACCTTGTGAACTAGAGGACGAAATTGATCGTTTCGTGGAAGCAATTCAAAGAGCGGCATGGAGAAACACTCCTTCTAGAAGCTATAAGATCAACCGCAACGAAAAGTATCGCAGAGAAATCGTTGAACTGGTGAGAGAAAAATGAAAAGCACGAAAGAAATGGCAAAGCACTCGTGCACCGCAGCATAAAACGGTCCTTAACCGACTATGCAATCGCCTTAAAGATAGTATTCGCGAATTTAAAAGCAAAAAGATAGCGACCTATCTTGAAAGTCTCTCCGGTGAAAGAGAATCAAATTATTCGCTTTGGAAAGCGCTAAAAGGCATCCGGAAACCTCAAATGCAAGCACCACCAATTCGCAAAATCGATGGAAACTGGGCCAAGAGCGACAAAGAAAAGGCAGAACTTTTTGCCTTGCACTTAGAAGAAACGTTTAAGCCGTTCGACGGCCCTTCGTTAACGCCCGACTCCCCAGTCACGACATCTGACAACTTTAAAGTAAAAAAAGTTGCATTGATTGAACTGAGGGAAGTGATTAAAAATTTAAAGACAAAAAAAGCTCCGGGTTACGACTTGATAACGGCGCAGGTAGCCAAGGAATTGCCGAATATAGCTATTATCAAACTGCTCTATTTGATCAACGCTTCGTTCAGATTGCTTTATGTTCCGAGGCAATGGAAAGTCGCCGAGATTATAATGGTCCCGAAACCAGGCAAACCGCTAAATGAGAAGAAATCATATCGGCCTATTTCCCTATTGCCGGTTATCTCAAAAATATTCGAAAAACTTCTTTCCAAACGTCTACTGCCCGTAATCGACGAAAGACGTCTCATTCCCGACCATCAGTTTGGATTTAGAATCAAACATTCTACAATTGACCAAGTCCACAAAATAACTGACGTGATTGAGAAAGCTTTGGAAGAAAAAAAGATTTGTTGTGGTGTATTTCTTGACGTCTCACAAGCTTTCGATAAGGTTTGGCACCAAGGCTTAGAATATAAATTGCAACGACTACTGTCACGGCAACTTTTTTTTAATCTTACGATCATACCTCACCGAGAGACTCTTTCGTGTTAAGCACGGAAACGATTACTCTGACTTCAAGGAGATTGCAGCCGGAGTCCCGCAAGGAAGTGTCCTTGGACCACTTCTATATGTACTCTACAAGCGTGACATCCCGCAAGAAAGAAACTGTGTCGTCGCCACGTTTGCGGACGATACGGCGATATTGACAACGGGAGATACCATTGAAGCAGCAACCGGAAAGCTTCAACATGCTATTAATAAAGTCCACGCTTGGACGAATTCTTGGCGTATTGTGCTGAACGAAAGCAAATCTACTCACGTCAACTTTACGTATATATTGCCTGTATATCTAAACTCGGCTCAAATACCGTACGCAAACGAAGCAAAATATCTAAGAATGACTCTAGATGTCAAGCTCAAGTGGAAATCGCACGTGAAAAAGAAACGCGACGAACTTCAAAACAAATACCGACAAATGTACTGGCTACTCGAAAAACATTCGAAGTTGAGCCTACATAACAAATTGCTTATCTATAAGCAAGTGCTAAAGCCAGTGTGGACGTATGGTATACAACTATGGGGTTGTACCAAGAAAAGCAATAGAAACATCATACAAACTTTCGAAAATAAAGTTCTTAGAACGATCGTTAACGCACCGTGGTATGTACGTAACGAAGATATTCATCGGGATCTGGGAATTCCCAGCGTCGTCGAAGAGATAATAAAATTTGCGCGTAAACACAAAGATCGTGTTCACGGCCATTGTAACCGTACTATCACTCAACTACTTGACGCGAATAATTCAATTCATCGTCTTTAAAGGACAAAACCTTTTGACCTCGCGTCATAGCATATGAAGGTCGTGAAAGAGGCAGGAACTTTCATTGGAATTTAACCTGTCTAAAGTGCTACATTTATTTTTAATCACATACGATCATCTTTTTTTAGAATAACGATTCTCGTAAGCGAAAATAAAACTGCTGGATAAGCACTGGCTTAGTTGTAGTATTAATTTTGAGGAGAGGTGTTTTTTTAGTGAGTAAAAATCTCACACTACCATAAGCACGCGCGGCCGGGCCTTATGGTGTCTTTGGAAGATTTTTCACCTGCTCTCGGCAAAAAAAAAAAAAAAAATTATTATGAAACCCTATGGGCATAGTAACATTTTAAACCCTCTGCCAAGAGAACTCGCTCTGCACACAACAGAATACATGATACCCAAATTGAATTTCATAAAGCGCTTCGACGTTCAATTCCCCACAAATTCAGAATGGCAAGATGGATAGGTAATTAAGGATTTCGACGTAACGATCTACACAGACGGGTCAAAGACGGACTGGGGAGTCGGTGCGGGCGTGTTTTCAGAATCCTCAAACATCTCTAAATCCTATAGGCTCCCGGACTCTGCCATTGTGTTCCAGGCAGAATTAGTCGCTCTCCGGGAAGCTTGCCGTCAGATCAAAACAAACACCAATATAACGCCGATAGCCAAGCAGCCATCAAAGCCATTGCATCGGTTACTACATCCTCCAAGCTGGTGCTTGATTGCCAAAATGAGCTAGCTTCGCTAGATAGCCAACTCAAGGTAACCCTGATTTGGGTTCCAGGGTACAGTAACGTTTATGGAAATAAACTTGCGGATGAATTGGCTAGGCAAAGCTCTCTTGCGGAATCAGTTCAGATTCCGATAGGAGCAGTCAAAGCAGAAATATTCTCAAAATTCCTTACCCAAGCCAACCTCAGATGAACTAGGCTAACAAACTGTGTCATATCTAGAAAGATGTGGCCAAACTACAACAAACCAAAAACAACCGACTTATTAAACAGAACGCGTAGGGCCATCGCCAGGATAACAGCAACCTTCACGGGTCACTGGCCTATAAGAGACCATGCGGTCAAACTAGGTATCCCATACAACACACATTGTGGCAGTTGCAACGTCGCTACTGAGAAAGAAACTCTTATCCACTTTTTATGCGCCTGTCCGGCACTAACTAGGACCAGACAACGAGCTTTAGGAAAACCCATTTTCGATTCCCTTGAGGAAGTCTCAAAAAGAAACATTAAAGATTTTGTAAATATCACAGGCTGGATCTAGAGACTCCACACCAACACACCTTTTATATCCAGCTATACGAGTTTTGTGGTATCAAAACGGCACCTAGTGCTAATTGGGTTCTTTTCTTAAAAAGAAGCACCACACCTACCTACCTGGTTTTGTGCTCTTTACCAAGTCATCTCACGCAGTCTGCTCATAAGCTCAATTTTACTTAAGTTTGTATGTTTCTATCATTACCTCATCAAGATCGGATGGACCGAAATATTGTGCATCATCATCCAGATTGAAAAGGGGGATGATCATTAAACTTCCAAAAAAAGGAAACTTGACGGAATGAGGAAACTGGAGAGGTATATGTGTTCTTCCAGCCGTAGCCAAAATAACAGCTAAAACAATTCTGGAACGAATCAAAGTACATTTAGATTCAACTCTCGATGTCGAGCAGTCAGGCTATCGTGCTGGATCTTCCTGCAACGACCATATAAACACCTTACGGCGTTGAGTATAGGTCTCCGCTACATTTACTGCTTATCAACTTCGAGAAGGCTTTCAACAGCTTGAATCGAGATGCTATCTGGTTGGTCTTGCGCAGGAGAGGCATCCCAGAAAAACTTATAGCTATTATCAAGGCTACATACGAGGGCGGTAAGTGTCACGTATTTTCGATTTTGAAGTCCAAAGTGCATACTGTCCCCACTATTGTTCTTGGTGGAAGCTAGCAATGGAATTCGTTGGACGATAGCACCTTACCTTAAACACTTAGATTACGCTGACGATGTTTGTCTACTTTTACATCGGATAATGGATCTTCATTTGATGGCCCAAAATCTAGAAGCTGAGACACACAAAGTGGGGCTAAAAATAAACACAGCCAAAACAAAAGCCCTGAGCACTTCCAATACCCGCGTTCAACTTAACATTGCCGGGCAGGAAGTCGAGAAAGTTGATAACTTTCTTTATTTATAACTTTCTTATTTAAGTGTGGTCTCGGCTAATCGTGGTAGCACCGAACTGGATGTGTGCAGCAGAATCGGGAAGGCTAAAGCTGCGTTCGGAATGCTATCCAAAATCTTGAGAAGAAATGTTATCAGCTTAAGAACCAAGCTGCGACTGTTCCGTTCCAATGTAGCATCGGTGCTGCTTCATGGGTGCAGTACCTGGAATGTGGACACCATTCACACACGAAAGCTGCAAGTCTTCGTAAACAAATGCTTATGGATCATCTTGAGGATTTTCCAATGAACAACTTTATACGAAAACGGGCCAAGAACCTATAAGCATTACTATACGTAGGAGAAAGTGGTAGTGGATTGGACACACCCTACGGCGCGTAGACAACTCCATTGCCAAATACGCCATGCAGTGGATATCGCTCACACAGGCAGGCAGAATAGCGGCAAACGTGACGCAGAACAGTTAAGGAGGAACTGAGCTCTTTAGGAATGAGTTGAAGGCAGCTCAAATGCGTTACAGAACTCCGAAGAAGATGGCGCGCAGGCGTGGTTGACGCCCTACGCCTCCGAGGGGTTAAAGGATCTTAGTAAGTAAGTAAGTAAGTTATTAACCTTTTGGTCAAATTTTCGAGCATCATCCTGCTCTCAGCTTCCCAAGCTCTCTCTATAAGTGGAAGCAGAAGCTCAGCCGATGTTGTGGGCGCTGCTCGTAAGAGCTCTGCTGGAATACCGTCAAGTCCTACCGCCTTGTTGGGTTTGAGTTCCTTGATCGCGGTAATGATCTCATCTTTACTGGGAGTCGTGGTGCGTATTCGGGAGCTTCGCGACTCGGGCATCTCAGTCTGATTTGGGAGCATATCGCTAGCGAATACATGGTTCAAAACCGTAGCAAAATGCTCTTTCCATCTCTTGAGCTGGTCCTCAGCCGAAATGAGCAAGGAGCCGTCTAGGCTTTTCACTGGGTGTTGGCTGGAGCTGCGACCACCTATCAGCTCTTTCGTGATTCTGTAGACGGTCCTGCTCTCGCACCTCCGTGCAGCTTCTTCTGCTTCTGTAGCCAGCGCGTTGATGTAGTTGCACTTGCCACGTCGCACGCTACGCTGAACTTCTCTCATCTTCATGCGATATAGGTAAGGAGCATGCACTAACTCATCTGTAAAATCTGGTCGGAAGAAAGTATGCCCGATGAATGGAACCTCAGCATCGTTTGCCCGATCCTGTAGAAAGGAGACCCTCTGAACTGCGCCAATTACAGAGGTATAGGTCTCCTCAACATCGCATATAAGATCCTGTCAGCTGTACTATGTGAACGCCTAAAACCGATCGTCAACAACCTGATAGGTCCTTATCAGTGCGGTTTCAGGCCTGGAAAGTCCACCATTGAACAAATATTCACACTACGGGAGATCTTGGAAAAAACCTATGAATATAAAATCGATATGCACCACCTCTTCATCGATTTCAAAGTTGCCTATGATAGCCTGTGTAGAGACAAGTTATGCAGAGCCATGTCTAGTCTTGGCATCCATGCCAAGCTCGTCCGTTTGTGCAGAATAACGATGGAGAACTCTGGCTGCTCCATCAAAGTCGGTAAGAACATCACCGAACCGTTCGATGTCAAGAAAGGTCTTAGACAAGGCGACGCGCTATCATGCGATCTCTTTAACATTGTACTTGAGAGAATTGTACGAAACTCACAAGCCAACACCGGAGGTACAATCTTCTTCTAGTCTATACAACTACTCGCTTATGCCGATGACATTGACATAATCGGAAGAACTCAGCGGGTCGTCAATGGGGCATTTACGAGTATCGAGATCGAGGGAGCAAAGATGGGTCTAGCGATCAATGAAAGCAAAACAAAATATATGCTGTCTACAAAAAAGGACACCCAACATCGGCGTCTTGGACAGAACGCCACAATAGACAAATATAATTTTGAGGTAGTAAAGGATTTTGTCTACCTAGGCTCTATGGTCAGCTCCGCAAATGACATCAGTAGGGAGATCACACGGAGAATAACTCTTGCCAATCGTTGTTTCTATGGGCTAAAACGGCAATTGAGTAGCAAAGCCCTATCTCGAACTACTAATGTAACTCTTTATAAGACATTAATCATCCCAGTCCTGCTGTATGGCGCAGAGGCATGGGCTTTGACAAAACCGGATGAGGATTCCCTTGGTTATTTCGAGAGAAAAGTTCTTCGAGCGATCTTTGGTCCCGTCTGCATAGACGGTGAGTGGAGGAGAAGGTACAATGCCGAACTATACGGCCTCTACAAGGACATCGACTTAGCCAGAAGAGTTCGCATACAGCGACTAAGATGGCTGGGTTATTTATTTCGAATCAACCCCGGACGGACGGCGCAGTAGAGGACGACCTCACGGTAGGTGGCGCAAACAAGTGGAGGGGGACCTTAACCAGCTCCGCCAAGGACTGTAGCGCCATCTAAGTAAGTATGAATTAAATGAAGAAAAGATAATGAGTCGTGTGCAAAAAGATGAGTTCAAGATGTTTACTCACTTTTCTGAGATCTTTCTTAGCTTGGTATGCAAAATAAAATATACTGACCGAGTTAAATCACATGTTGTGAGCTTGATCTCAAAGTGTTGAGGTGTGTAAGGAAGTGAGTACGGCGAATTTATTTCAATCTCAATCTTAATCGTAGGTGGAGTTGTTCATCAAAATTGTTTGCCTTTGGTTAAATAAGATATGGCAACAACCGTACTTTTTCTGGGCTTTGTTTCTCAAAGGTTATTGCCATTGATAAATTTAGTGTCACCTAAATTTCTGACGCTTCTATGAGTTACAACGCGCCGTTTTTCTTTTTTAGATTTTAAAAGTGAGTACAATAAACTCTTCCTCTAAACACGGCTATAGTTATTATTTATATTTAAAAGGTATATTTTAAACTTTAAATAAAGTCAAACCACCGACAGACGACAAAACTGTCATTGTCGTAGGCTCAGTTGAATTTATAAAATAAATATTAGGTCCGTTCGCGTACTTTCCGAAGTAAAAACTAATCATATGTAAAATATGGCATGATGAGAGTAAAAACTCTCAGACAGCGGAAAATCGAATCAAAAGTGCTTGAATGAAAAGCGAGCCATCTCGTACCAACTGCCATTGAAAAAAAAACTATAATGACCAAATTAAACTCGTGTGGAAACCAATAGATCCAAGTTAATAAGGAATGTTTTGGGAAAACATTCACACATCACAGCATTTTCTTTAAGATACTTTGCATCCATTTTTTTAGTCTATTTACTTTTTGAAAAAAAAATCATAAACTTTTAGACTCAGCTATCAGATGATTCCACTTGGCGGTTTATACGACCGTGTCGGCAGAAATTCTTCGAGAACATTCAAGCACAGAGGGCAAATACTCGCTACTCGTTACTTCTCAATTTTTATCTTTATCTATCACGTTCGCTCAATACCCGAATACACTTCGAGCACTTTAGAGCTCCTTATAACACCATAGCTTTTAATTGTGTACGCGAACAGGCCTATGTGAATAGAAATATTTGGAATGAAGATTAATAAGGAACATCTAATAATAATAATATCTATTAACGTATAGTATCAAGTATTATGGTAATACTTGCTAAAAGGAAAGGCACTACCCCGCCAGGCACTACCACTGCCGTGCATGGTACTGATCCTGGACCGAGCAGAAATGTTCGGGTCAGAGCTTTACGGATTCCAGGGGCTAGTAAAATAATGAATCAGTTTGGAAGAAATTTGAGGGTCGCGAGTAGATACGTTGGGAGCATGACCGGTCAAAGTTATGAGCTGGAAGAGATGACGAAAAGAAGGCGGGTGGATATCTTGTGTGTCCAAGAGACGAAATGGAAAAACACCGGAAATCGGGCGAGTTTCTTGGACGTTAGGACAAAAGATTACAAGATGTTCTACTACGAAACCGAAAAGGCTAAAAACGGAATCGGTATCATCCTTGCGGCAGAGCTACTTGGTAACGTCTTGAGCATTTCGAAGTCCAGCGACCGTTTGATGTCTCTCAAACTAGTAATACAAGGAGAGGTGTAGAATATTGTCAGTGCATATGCTCCCCAAAATGGGTGCAATCAGAGAGATAAAGATACATTTTTTGTAGATTTCCACAATCTCCTAAAGAAGATCCCAAAGGAAGAGTTTCTGTTTGTTGGAGGAGATTTGAATGGACATGTCGGGAAGTCAAACGAAGATTATGAACACTGCCATGGAGGACTAGGATATGGTACCAGGAACCTTCCTGGTGAGGACATTCTAAGCATGTGCAAATCACGCGGTCTTATCGTGTTAAATACCATGTTCATCAAACAAAGCCGACACCTGATCACTTACAGTAGTGGTGGAGATGAAACTCAGATTGACTACCATTTGGAAGGCAGTTTCATGAAGTCTCGGGTAAAAGTTGCAAAGTGATCCTGGGAGAGGCAATCGCTCGGCAACACCGTCTCCTGCTAACAGAAATTTTTATGAAAACACCGAAGAAAAGCAAACAAACAAGGGTCTCTGAGAAAATCAAGTGGTACAATCTGGACAAAGAAAAAGGCGAGGTTTTTGTTTTCGTAATGAAAAATTACATCTCTCATACGATCAACGGAGCTGAGGATGAAGAGTGCAGAGCACAAAATATGTGGGATTCCCTACAGCGAACTTGCTTAAAGAAGGCCAAATCACTGCTAGGAGCTTCAAAAGACCACCATCAGCACGCCAAAGAAACATGGTCTTGGAGTGATGAAGCCCAGAAGGTGATAAATGAGAAGAAAGTGGCTTTCAAAGCTTGGTCAAAGTGCTCCACTAATAATAGTGACGAAAAAGCTCGCCTCGAAATGGAATACAGATGTTGCAAGAAAAAAGCGAAGAAGAAGTGCTCTCAGCTTCAAGCAGAGAGTACGGAGGACCTGTATCGGGAGCTGGAGAAAATATCTTTCCCGGTTGCCGATGCAAACCAGACTATCCAGGAGCTGCGAAAACACAGTATGAACAAGAGCGCAACCCTCTTCAAAATAGCCGCCCAAAGAAGAAGGAATGCTCAGTAGATTCGTTCGCCAAAGTTCATTAACAATGCTCATGGCCAGCTTCTTGTGGATGACGAGAAAATTCTGCAGAGGTGGCGGCAGTATTGTGAAGAACTTTTAAATGAACAGTTTCCCCGGCTATACTTTCCAAGAGCCACCCCTAACTCTGAAGAAATACCCGACATTACAGTCGAAGAAGTTAGTGAGGCGGTCAAATACTCCAAAAAACGAAAAGCGGTTGGGCCAGACGAGATGGCCTCTGAGTTCTGGAAAAAGATGGGAGACGTCGGGTTCAGATGGCTCAGAATTCTTATCTCCAAATTTATGAGAGGTGACCCAATGCCGAATCAATGGAGGGAAAGTTACCTTCTCCCTGTGTACAAAGGGAAGGGTTATACGCGAAACTGTGATAACTACCGTTCGATCAAGCTGATGTTACACACCATGAAGATCGTTGAGCGGGTATTAGATGGCCGACTGCGAAAAATAATACGGCTATCTGATGATCAGTGCGGGTTTGTCGCGGGTAAAACCAACCACAGATGCAATCCAAAGTATAAGGATTATAATGGGAAAACATCATGATTCCTTGAAGGATTTGCATATTGTATTGGTTGACTTTGAAAGGGTATTCGACAGACAACCACGAGATCTGATATGGGTGGCGCTAAGACATCGAGGGGTTCCATAAACCTATGTACAGATGATCATGGACATGTACGAAGGAGCAAAGACAAAAGTAAGATGCCCCGCTGGAGTAACCGAAGAGTTCCCAATCAAAGTCGGGGTGCACCAGGGAAGCGTCTTAAGTCCTTTGCTCTTTATTACAGTCCTTGATTATCTACTTGAAGGAAAAGTGATGGACCCCTAGGTACATCAGTTATTCCTTGCTGGCGATGGAGCCATCATAAGTGAGCATTTGATGTATGGGTGGACGCTCTGTAGGGAAATGGGTATCGCATTAGTACAAAAAAGACAGAGTACTTGTGCTGCCCGTTCTCTGATCCACTCAGGCCTATTCCAGACATTTATTTGAATGGAACAGTGCTTCCCAAGTACGAAAAGTTCGAATGTCTGGGATCTATGATCAATGGAAAAGCAACTTGTGATGACGACATCAATCATCGCGTAAGCGTAGGGTGAATGAAGTGGCGAGAAAATTCCGCTATCTTCTGTGACAGAAAAATGCTACCTAAGTTGAAAGGAAGGCTCTACACCGCAGTTGTGCGTCCAGCGCTCACATTACTCTCCCGTTAGCAATTTTCGAAGAAATTCCCAGATGGCACCACGAGGAGGTGGGGGTAGGGCTTACTAACAGACCTGCTAGGCTTTCAGCTGCAGTGGCTCTTTCTCGTTACTTAGCGGACCAACACCTATCGGGAGATGCTGCCCCCATGAGGCCTTTGTTAGTCCTTTACCACTCTGTCTAGCCAAACCAATTCCCATAGTTCGACTGCATTTTAGTGCAAAGTTTGATTGTATCAGTCACCTTGTTTTCTATTATGCACTCCCCACTACTTCTACAGTCCACCTAGGTATGAAGGGTTTTCGATTGAAACAGTCACCCTACCTAGTCAACACCTTATGCACAGCGTACTTAGAGTCCGATCGAATCAGTCACTCCATTACGCTTATGTACCTCTACACCTGCGCGGTTAACTTAGGCCCATACCTGCCTATATAACTTACACAACAGTTCAGGGGGTTCGATTGAATCAATCACCCCCAATACTTGTTTATACACACCTAAGTCACCTGTTCCAGCCACTTAGGCACGGCTATTCTCAGCCAGTACCCACCTAAGAAAGGTTAAGGTTCCCCAGTAACCGGTGATTCCTCCGGTCCTAACTTATGTAGGTATACCAATTTTTTTTTTTCGGCCGAAAAATTTCGATAGAACACATCTGAAAGCATACAAACCGAGGCAATTGCACTACGCTCTTCTCAGATTAAGACGGAAAAGAAACTAAACTGTATACAAGGTCAAATATTTATTTTCCACACCTTAACAATCGAACATTGATGAAAGAGAAACACTCCCCAACAAGGTGACTTGTTATGTTATTCCATTTATTTCATTTAATCAGGCTTATATTTTTGGGTGTTATTGTGGACCTGAGTCTAAATTTAATATAAAAAACAGGCAAAAAGTTTAACAATTTTGAAAATTTGGTTCTTCAGAGTACAGCCTTTCGTCTTAGGATGGTCCAAACCTCACACATCGAACGTATCTTTAAGCACTCGCACTCATTCGGACGCTTGGGCTTTATCTTTGGCTTAGTGCACTCGGAAAAGCTAGGATATGGGCACTTGGCTCGTTTGCAATTGGCGGGTTTACGTATAACTTTGCACCTGATATCGGATCGAACGCCCTTGCAACCGGGTAATGTTATCTTCAGGCATTTCTTATTCTGTTTTAAGTCTTTTCCATCCTTGCACGACATTAGGTGGGGAAGCAGGTTGCACTTTGCCGTATCTGGTCTGGCCTTTCGAGCCCTGCGCTCTAGTGGCGGGTATTTATCCTTCGGATATTCACAAACGACCTTCGGTTTGATTTTACGCGCTGGACACTCCACCCATGTCTGTTGGTATATCCGTTTGGCTTTATTGGTTGGCTTGTAGTACAGCTGATCGAAAGTAGTTCGCGGACATTTGGCAACGGAAAGATCACATTTACGAGATTCCCACATCGATTTGAAGACATCCTTTTTCGGCTTCTTACGAGGCGGCAATTCATGTTTGTTATCCTTGCAGGCTGATGTGCGGATCTTACCTTTTGGGCATTTTGCCTTATCCTGGGCACAACTGGCGAAACGGAAAGTGTTAACAAGTTGCTTGGCGTTGCGTTGAAGTAAAGGAAAACGAATAAAATTGAAAGCCAAAGGGTTCATTTTGGATTTTGTTGAATTTTTTTTTACAAATAATTTTAAGAATGAAATCGAATTTTTTTACGTCTTTTCCGTTAAAAGATTGTGACCTGAATGAGAATTTTAGAATTGAAAATCAACGTTTACTACTGCTGTTCATACATTTTTATATATTGTTTTACAAAGTGGTTTTGTTAATCAGTGCTCAAGTAAAGCTGTACAGAAGGTGAAAGCTATCTTCCTCTTGATACTGTAGGTACAAATTCAAGAAAGATGAACAATGGTATGGTATGGTATGGTGCGAGGGATGTGCATCCTAGAGGTGCTTGCTCGGGCGCCATTTGGTCCATTGTGATTCCCTATGCTTTGTGGTGTCTTCCCTAATTTTATTGCCAGCTCACTTGGTTCTAAAACAAACCAGCCTGTACTCTTGACGAAAGATACCATGTTCCAGAGTGGAATTTGCGCCAGATCCTCCAGCTCTTTAAAAAGTCCCCATATAGCGCAAGCGCTGAATTTTAAGAATAGGACAATAACACAACAAGTGTTTCATAGCTTCTATTTCTTCTGCTTCATGACAGCTCCTGCAGTAATCAGGTTAATGCCAAACCTGGCGGTCATTGCATCTATCGGGCAATACCCAGTTAGTACACCTACTATGATACTGGTTTCATACATGTTCATTTACAAAAAGCTTTAAGTGCTGTTTTCGTTTAGTGTTAGCCAAAAGCTATGAGATATGATACAGTCGCCTCGTGTTGCCCAGGAGGTATTAATTTCTCTTGCTTTAACGTCTATTTTCCTTATCAGTACACCTAAAGGAATAGCTACCGATGCATGGGTAAATTCCTCAGTTCATGCTGACCCTTTCCATGCTAGTTCTTCTGCTGCTTCGTTCCCTTCTATATTACTATGTTCGGGAACCCAGCAAAGAGTAACTTTGCGAGTAATGCATAAGCTGTTTATAGTTTGTCGGCATGCGTAGACTGTCTTCGATCTGATTATCACACCGTCTTGTAGAGATGGGCTAAGTTTTGATTTTGCATTCGTAGTTATAACTGAATGCGATTTCACTGTGAGTGTAAACTGCTAATGCAAGCGCAACTTAGCAACTTGTTGGTAAAGCGTAATGTTGCGCTTATTCAGAGTTATAACTCTCCAGCTAGAAAATCGCATTCGCAACGCATTCACAACGCAATAGCACCAATAAGAACTTAGGGAGTATAACATGTGCTTCTGTATACCAACCAACCAAACTTTCAAATCAGCTGCGACTACGATATACAACCTTATGAATTGGTTTGGTGCCACAACCAAAGTAGAAGACTTCTGCTTGGAAGAACTGCAGTCACCCAGGAGTTTGAATGAATCGTTGATGTTGAGTGGTTCACAGAAAACTCCAGCGCTGGTTCCTATGTTCAATTTAGACCTGTAAATGTAGAATCGAAAGTCTTGTGCATTAGTTAAAGTGTTAGGTTCCCACTCCTGTCTACCGGTAAAGAGAATGGGGTTTTTCCTATGAAACCCTATGTAAAGTATGACATAGTCTGTTCAATTGATCTATATCTTTGATTGTCTAAGACGAATCGTCATTTGACAGCCGTTCTTCGCATGAACTCATCCAGGGGAGGAAAATGTTTCATTTCCGACCCTGCCTGTGCAAACTAATCAAGTTGTTTTGTTAACATAATTTACAACTTTAACAAAGATTTCGAAACTATTTATCACGTAAGGGAATCTTTGTGTTTCAGTGTCTAAGCGGCTCAAGTGACTGGTGTTCAAATTGCTAACGCGACGAAAATCCTTAGTAACAGCAGATATATATAGCAGGTGAATTGGCTAGAATCAGGAAGCAGATTTCTTATAAAATGAAAAACATCCACTGATGGCTACCCGCGGAACTTTTTCAAATAGGTGATGGCTTGGCAGAATGTGTAACCCCAGTCACCAGCCAAATATGGGCGGACGAAAACATGTTGATTAAAGTCTCAGCTCCATATGCTCCGTCCTTAAAAAACGCAAAAATTAAACAAACCTATACCCACTAAATGTGACAAGCTCTCAAGCTTTTATTTTAAAAACACAATAATCGGCATGTATCAGTGTATTTTTCAGCCCGGCAGATCGATAATAGACTAAATCTTCATAAGTTTAGGCTTTGAGGTAAGAACTGTGTGATACTAGAGTTCACGTCTTCTACTTTCCTTTTCACCCAAATTTCTATGTTGGGAATGAGTTTGGGTGTCTATCCTCCTGTTGCGGAGTCTGCCTATCGGTTTTGCCATTGAGATCGCCCTTTCATCAACTCTAATAATTCCTCCATACTGTCGATTCGCGAGTTTCGTGTTGTAGATTCGTTTCATTTCGTTGACCAGAATATCGATGAACCATGCCAGCTATAATGACGCATGCCGCTTCCTCTGACACTTAGCGCTGAGTCTATAGACAGTTGATAATTTCTGTCTCGATTCTTTTGTTGCCATAGCATCAGCATACGTATATAGTAATGCTATGCTTACTTCTCTGGGCAATATGACTTTATGACTATAGGTGCGTTTTGGTGAGAATTTTGCAAAGCAAAGTGAAACTTACTTACTTACTTAGATGGCGCTACAGTTCGGAGTGGACCTGGGCCTCAACCTCTCCAGCCAGCACGGTAAAGAGCCAGCTGCCTCCAGTTGCGCACGCCAAGTTGATTGAGGTCTCCCTCCACTTATTTGCGCCACCTACCGCGAGGTCGTCCACTACTACGCCGTCCATCCGGGATGGATACGAAGACTTTTTAGCGGAAACATTGGGCTCCATCCGCTCTAAATGGCCTGAAATGAAATGGCTAAGTCGAGCCTTGTACAGGCCGTATAGTTCGGCATTGTACCTTCTCCTCCACTCACCGTCTATGCAGATGGGACCAAAGATCGCTCGAAGAACTTTTCTCTCGAAATAACCAAGGGCATCCTCATCCGGTTTTGTCAAAGCCCATGCCTCTGCACCATACAGCAGGACTGGGATGATTAATGTCTTATAAAGAGTTACCTTAGTAGTTCGAGATAGGGCTTTGCTACTCAATTGCCGTTTTAGCCCATAGAAACAACGATTGGCAAGAGTAATTCTTCGTGTGATCTCCCTACTGATGTCATTTGCGGAGTTCACCATAGAGCCTAGGTAGACAAAATCCTTTACTACCTCAAAATTATATTTGTCTATTGTGGCGTTCTGTCCAAGACGCCGATGTTGGGTGTCCTTTTTTGTAGACAGCATATATTTTGTCTTGCTTTCATTGACCGCTAGACCCATCTTTGCTGCCTCGGTCTCAATACTCGTAAATACCCCATTGACGACCCGCTGAGTTCTTCCGATTATGCCAATGTCGTCGGCATAAGCGAGTAGTTGTACAGACTTGAAGAAGATAGTACCTCCGGGGTTGGCTTGTGAGTTTCGTACAATTCTCTCAAGTAATATGTTAAAGAGATCGCATGATAGCGCGTCACCTTGTCTAAGACCTTTCCTGACTTTGATGGAGCAGCGAGAGTTCTTCATCGTCATTCTGCACAAACGGACGAGCTTGGCAGGGATGCCAGGACTAGACATGGCTCTGCATAACTCGTCTCCATACACGCTATCATGGGCAACTTTGAAATCGACGAAGAGGTGGTGCGTGTCGACTTTATACTCATGGGTCTTTTCCAAGATCTACCGTAGTGTGAATATTTGGTCAATGGTGTACTTTCCTGGCCTTAAACCGCACTGATAAAGACCTATCAGGTTGTTGACGATCGGTTTAAGGCGTTCACATAATACGGCTGACAGAATCTATATATGCGATGTTGAGGAGATCTATACCTCTGTAATTGGCGCAGTTCAGAGGGTCTCCTTTCTTCAGGATCGGGCAAACGATGCTGAGGTTCCATTCATCGGGCATACTTTCTTCCGACCAGATTTTACAGATGAGCTGGTGCATGCTCCTTACCAACTCATCTCCTCCTCCATTGAAAAGTTCAGCGGCGAGGCCGTCGGCGGCTCCAGCAGTTTTGTTGGATTTAAGTTTAGATATCGCTATCCTCAATTCATTCTGATCGGGTTGACGGGAATCTTGACATTCGTCGTCACTGTTGAATGGCTCATTTTGTCAGACAGCGGGATATTGGTCATCATCACCGTTTAGCAATCTGCAGAAGTGTTCCTTCCATATCCTCAGCACCGACTGCGATTCCACTACTGTATTGCCATTTTTGTCCCTGCAGGCTTCTGTTTCGGCTTTGAAACCCTGGCATGTTCGCTTTATCTTTTGGTAAAAATTTCGAACATCATTCCTGCAATAAAGTCTCTCAATCTCCTCGATCGAGCGCTTCTCATGCTCCTTTTTATCTTCGGGAGAAATGGATGTTCCTCTTTTCTCCTGCGCACGTAAAGCTCGTAAGCAGCTCTAGTCCTTCTATGCAGCGCCGCTTTTTACGCCCCTTGTTTAGCTGCATGTGCTTGCCGGCATTCCTCATCAAACCAGGGGTTTCGTTGTGGTGGCCGAGAGAAACACAGTACATCAGAGGTGCCACTGGTCTTCTGCATTTGCTGCTGGCTGCATAGGACTTAGAAGAAAAACGACCGGCAAAGGTTTTGGCGGTCTCTTGCGATTGTAGCTTTTCGTCGTCCAATTTCCTCACAGTATTTCGTTGATTTCGCTCCGTTCTGGATATCTGCATCCGTACCTTGGCTACAACTAGGTAGTGTCCGAGTCCACGTTGGCTCCTCGGAAAGTCCGGACACCCAGAATACTGGAAGAGTGCCTTGCGTCAGTCGCAATGTGATCGATTTGTGAATATCGCGACGTAGGAACCGCGTACTAGCTACGACAAAGTTTCGTCCCGCCGCAAAGTCGACTAACCTGAGTCCGTTGTCGGATGTGATGTCTTGCAGGCTGCGCTTTCCGACCACGTTACTAAAGGGTCTAGGTCTACACTCGAGTGGAACCTATTAAATGTGAAAGGAAAAAAACGACGAGCCACTTCCTAGATCTGGAAAGCAACGTAGAAGTGGTTAACAGGGCGATCAAAGATGCATTTGAAAGCAGCTGCCCTATTAGCCGTCAGAAAGATCTGCTGGTGGAGCGTGACGGAAACTGGCAAACATACACCGAGCAATTAACAAGATACAACTTGGAAATCAGAAAAGCTAAAAGAAATAGCTTCAGAGCATTCTGCGAGAACATAGCGTCAACCCGTGCAGCGGCCAGGTTACATAAAGCACTGGCTAAGGAGAAAGCAGGCGCGCCTGGCTCACTGAAAAAGCAAGATGGCAGCTATACCGAAGATGAAGAGCAGAGGGCCCTTCTACTATTAGAGACACACTTCCCGGGTAGCTCAATCTACAGCAGCACAGATGTACTAGTAAGACATAAAAGGCCCAGGAGAGAGGACTGGGCGATGGCAAGAGACATCTGCACGAATCAAAGGTTAAGTTGGGCTCTGAACACCTTCCAGCCGTTTAAAGCACCGGGAGCGGATGGAATATTCCCTGCCCTACTACAGCAAGGCCAGGAAATCATTATGCCACACCTCCTAGGACTATTGAGAAGCAGCGTTGCACTTGGGCATATACCACGAATATGGTCATATTCATTCCGAAAATGGGAAAAAGAGACACCACTTCACCAAAATCCTTTAGGCCCATCAGCTTGACCTCATTCATGTTAAAGACGATAGAAAAGGTCATAGATAAACACCTAAGAATGACTGTGCTGGAAAGAATACCTCTCCACCACAATCAACATGCCTACAGAGCAGGAATATCCACCGAAACTGCGCTCTACCAGCTGTCAAGTTGGGTTCAGGATACACTGGAGAGGAAGGAAACAGCAGTATGCGCATTTCTAGACATCGAAGGAGCCTTCGATAACACCTCGCACGAAGCAATTAGGAGGGGTCTCGAAATAAAAGGAGTAAATCACACCACAAGTAACTGGATGTGTGAGATGCTAAGAACTAGGACTGCTGAGATAGAGGTGGGTCAAAAAACCATCACAATAACCACCACTAGAGGCTGTCCACAAGGAGGGGTATTATCACCATTGATGTGGAGCTTAGTAGCAGATGAACTACTGCACAAATTGACAGGTGCCGGCATTAAGTGCCAGGGGTACGCCGACGATATAGTCATTGTCGCAAGAGGAAAATTTGAAGAAACGCTATGCGAAATCATTCAGAGGGGTCTACGAATCACACAAAAGTGGTGTAAAACGGTAGGACTCAGAGTGAACCCTACCAAAACCACTGTGATACCCTTCACCAAGAAAAGACAGTTAAAGCGTATGCAACCCATCCTGTTGGAAGGGATCAGAGTTGACCCACAGACACAGGTCAAGTATCTAGGTCTAACACTAGACAGCAAACTCCTCTGGAGAGAACATGTAGAAACTGTGGTAACCAAAGCCACCAGAGCACTTATGGTGTGCAAAAACATTTCAGGAAAGACCTGGGGTTGTAGCCCAGCCACACTGAGATGGATGTATCTGATGATAGTAAGACCCAGCATCACTTACGGGGCAGCGGCATGGGTCAACAGATCTAGACTAACCACGACGAGGACATCCCTCAACAAAGTGTAAAGATTAGCCTGTATATGTATAACAGGAGCCATGCGAACCTGTCCCACAGCAGCTCTAGAAGTGATCGTAGGGATACCTCCACTACACATAGTGCTAGAGCGAATCGCCAAGGAGACCATTTTAAGAATCAGCAAAGAGGGCATCGGGAAAGGAACATGCATCGCAAATAAAGAGCGAATAACCCTATCCAAATCGGTGCCGCTTCTGGACTGGCCCAGAGATGATATGGTCAAGAAATACTGCTTTGAAAGGAAATTTGACTCAAAGCTGTGCAACAAAAGAGATTGGAGCAGCGAATCCGATAAATACCAACTCAAACAACACACAATTAAATGGTACACAGACGGATCGAAAACATCTACTGGCACTGGGGCAGGAGTGTACGGGCCCAAGACTAGATACTCAGAATCACTGGGAATATTCCCCAGTATATTTCAAGCAGAAGTTCACGCGATCGAAAGATGCGCGCAATTCAACTTAGACAGGAAATATCGCGGGCAGGACATCGCGATACTATCAGACAGTCAAGCCGCTATTAAAGCACTGACCTCGCATGAGATCAGATCCAAACTGGTATGGGAGTGTCTCACCAGGATCAACAAACTGGGAGAAACAAACAAAGTAACTCTCTACTGGGTACCAGGACATGTAGGAGTAGAGGGGAACGAAGCAGCTGATGAACTAGCTAGAAACGGATCAGACACGCCGTTCCTTGGACTAGAACCCTTCTGTGGGATAGGACCCCACAAAATAAGGGAAGACTTAAGGAAAGAAGAAGAGAACAAATGGGCCAAACATTGGGACGATATCCCCCAAATAAGACAGGCAAAGGAACTTCTGGGGAAATACAACCAGAAAAGAAGCAGAGCCTGCCTAAGAGTTAGTAAGAATCGGCTTCGCATCTTGGCGGGCATGTTAACAGGTCACTGCAGACTTAAGGAGCACCTTAGGAAACTGGGAATAGAGGGAGACGGACACTGCAGATTCTGCAGGGACTTCGCAGAAACACCAGCGCACCTTCTTATGGAATGCGAAGCACTGATCCACAAAAGAAGGAATCACCTTGGTGCCTACCTCCTATCAGAAACGGATTTGCCTTCGCTGGATCCACTGAAGATACTCCGGTTTGCTGTAGCACCTGGACTGGAGGAAGTGCTCTAGACTAGTATATCATCGGCTAGAACCTTAGTAAGGGGGGCACAATAGATCTTTTATAGGTCGCAGTGCACTTGCACCTCTCAACAATATAAATCTAATCTAATCTAATCTCTACTAAAGACGTCCTCTCTTCCTAGCTCTGCGTTGAGCATTGCTCATACGTCTTGTCCAAGAGCTGGTAGAAGTCATCCTTGGTCGCGTCGTCCATCTTCTCGTGAGAGGTGTGAGCGCATATTATGCTAATTTTGGCAAATTTAGCCTTGATACGGATAGTCATGAGACGCTCGTTCATATGCCGGAAACTCAAGACTTCTTGCCTAAGTCTGCCTCCAATAACAAATCCGCACCCGAATAGACGCTGTCCTTGTTATCTGTAGCAATCGCCGTAGTAGATGTCGCAGTTTTTCATACTCCCTTTGCCCGGCCCATTCCATCGCACTTCTTGGATGGCGATAATGTCTGCTTTGAAACACTCTAGGGCCTCCGCAAGTTGTTTGGCTGCACGTGGTTTGTAGAGGGACCTAACATTCCACGTGTAGATACGAAGGTCGTTGTCCTTTTTACGTTTGCTTGGGTCGTCAACAGTAAAATCATCCGTATCCGAGGCTGTTGGTTGCTTCATAACCGAAGGTTTTTTACGTGGTAGGGAAGTTAACCCGACGGCACAACCCCCAACCTGGAGGACTAGATCCTGTTTTTGCTACCCCTAGGACGAGGGGGCGGATGCACCGATGTCAGTAACCCACTTCGGGGATATGAGCGCTGCCTTTGGCCCATTAAGGGTTCATCCGCCACCATATCTTTTTCAATACCCTGACGTAGTTCACCCAGATGTGCTTACCCAGGTCTGAGTGTTCAGCTACACACACATATAGCGTCAGACTCAGCATACGCTCATTGCTAGTTCACTCTCAGATAGCTATCCAGCGGGCACCGCGAGGAGGTGATGATGCGATTTTGCCACGCCAAGCAAAGTGAAAGCTTCTCCACATAATGTTCCCAAGTCAATCTGGCTTACAACTTTTTATTGTTTGAAGATTGGTGATTGAATTGAAATTGAATTAAAATGTATGAAAAAGTTGTGCTTAAATTTCTGAAATACTACTAAATCATTCAACTTGAATGAAAAAGCTCTTTTCAGCATCCTCTGAAATGAAGTAGCGCAAACTAAGTATCCCAACTCAGTTTTGACTGAGAACGCTAAAGTAGTTCCAAGTCACTTTTTATATTTGAGTTCACCGACATTTGGCAGCATCTTCGCTAGCGATAGCTGTAGTATGAACGACTTTTTTGAAGTGAAATTTCCTTAACGAGACTAGTGAAATGGAATAACCTCGACACAAAAATCAAAAATTAAACATAAAACGATCAACCACGCTCGTCCGATCATCGAAATCTGCTGGTACCGCGTGGGAATACCGCTTTTTGTTGGCATTTTAATTTGTTAGTTTTATAAGTTGTTGTACGTACTCTACACAGATTTTACAAACGCCTTTGAGAGAGTATATTTCACTTTACTTTGAGCTAAGCTTAAATCATTGGGTTTTCACTTTTCAATACTAAGGTAATTTTCCAATTAGTTAAGTGATAGAAGGCAATTGGTAAAGTTCGAAAGTTATTTCTGGCGTCCCACAAGTCATCTGCGCCATCATCTAGAAAAAAGGGAAAAGCCAGAGCCAACTGACTTCAAATAACCCCAAGTAAAGAAAACTGGAGTGATCTTGCGGACTAATGCAAGTCGCCAAAAACTGCTTCGAAAAGTGGCCTTCACTAATTTCATTTTGTCACCCGCTCTGTGTACAGCAAAAGCATAGAAAAAGTAGGGCCCAATCGCCGCTTTACGACGATTCTTGAATAATACGGAGGTGTTCAGAGCCGTTTAACCGAGTAATCTGCTTGCTGATATGTCCGGAGACATTGAGTTGAGGTTCATGATGCGCTGGATGTATTCCAAACAGACTTGGTGATCTATGGGCAGCAAGTGATGCACTATCTGTATGGAAGATCGAATTAGAAGCAATGCAATTAAGCACGGTACGTGTTAGAAATAGACATTTTGCTTTCAACATTTCGTCTATATATTGTCCACTGCGATGTAAACTTGAAGAAATTGATTTCACAAACATCTTCAACTTCCTTAAACCAAATTTTATTATTGGTGGCGACTTCAACGCGAAACACCCATTCTGAGGTTCAAGGTACGCCTCTCAGAAATGTAGAAAGCTTTATAATGCGGGTATGCAATACAGTTGTGATTCTCACTCGACGGGTAAACCAACTTATTGGCCGACTGATAGAAATAAGATACCAGATCTGATCGATTTCTTTGTTGTTAAAGGAATATCTGGCAACTGTATACAAGTTGAAGAAAGCTTTGATCTCTCCTCTGATCATTCTCCAATCATTATGACGATAAGTGATGCTCTGATTAAAAAGTAGGACCGGTCAGATTAACCAGAGCGAAAACTAATTGGGATGGCTTTAAAAAAGATATTGAAGCAAATACTGAGTGCCCGTGCAGGGACGGGTTAAGAATATCACTGCAGCGCCCCCCAACAACTAGCGCTTGTCGTAAAAGGCGACTAAGGGGACAAATCAGATCTAGGCAATATAACACCCAAGTGAGCCTAGCGACACATATACTACCATAAAAACCCTCCCACAAGTGTGCATGCGAGTCCGTGGGTTGACACGACTGGAGATCACCGGTGTCATAAAAGAAAGATCAAACAATACTAAAACAGGAGCATGCACGTGTCAAACAACAAACACCATCGCAATATGGTGCAAAAATTGTATTGCAAAACTGTATCATTATGATAATACTTGCAAAAAGGAAAGGCACTACCCCGCCAGGCACTACCACTGCTGTGCATGGTACTGATCCTGGACCGAGCAGAAATGTTCGGGTCAGAGCTATACGGATTCCGGGGGCTAGCAACATAATGAAACAGTTTGGACGCAATTTACGGGTCGCGAGTTGGAACGTTGGAAGCATGACCGGTCGAAGTTACGAGCTGGAAGAGATGATGAATAGAAGGCGGGTGGACATCTTGTGTGTCCAAGAGACGAAATGGAAAAACACCGGAAATCGGGCGCGTTTCTTGGACGTTAGGACAAAAGATTACAAGATGTTCTACTACGAAACCGAAAAGGCTAAGAACGGAATCGGTATCATCCTTGCGGCAGAGCTACTTGGTAACGTCTTGAGCATTTCGAAGTCCAGCGACCGTTTGATATCTCTCAAACTAGTAATACAAGGAGAGGTGTGGAATATTGTCAGTGCATATGCTCCCCAAAATGGGTGCAATCAGAGAGATAAAGATACATTTTGGGTAGATTTCCACAATCTCCTAAAGAAGATCCCAAAGGAAGAGTTTCTGGTTGTTGGAGGAGATTTGAATGGACATGTCGGGAAGTCAAACGAAGATTATGAACACTGCCATGGAGGACTAGGATATGGTACCAGGAACCTTCCTGGTGAGGACATTCTAAGCATGTGCAAATCACTCGGTCTTATCGTGTTAAATACCATGTTCATCAAACAAAGCCGACACCTGATCACTTACAGCAGTGGTGGAGATGAAACTCAGATTGACTACCATTTGGTAGGCAGTTTCATGAAGCCTCGGATAAAAGATTGCAAAGTGATCCTGGGAGAGGCAATCGCTCGACAACACCGTCTCCTGCTAACAGAAATTTTTATGAAAACACCAAAGAAAAGCAAACAAACAAGGGTCTCTGAGAAAATCAAGTGGTACAATCTGGACAAAGAAAAAGGCGAGGCTTTTGTTTTCGTAATGAAGAATTACCTCTCTCACACCATCAACGGAGCTGAGGATGAAGAGTGCAGAGCAGAAAATATGTGGGATTCCCTACAGCGAACTTGCTTAAAGAAGGCCAAGTCACTGCTAGGAGCTTCAAAAGGCCACCATCAACACGCCAAAGAAACATGGTGGTGGAGTGATGAAGCTAAGAAAGTGATAAATGAGAAGAAAGCGGCTTTCAAAGCTTGGTCAAAGTGCCCCTCTAATAATAGTGACGAAAAAGCTCGCCTCGAAATGGAATACAGATGCTGCAAGAAAAAAAGCGAAGAAGAAGTGCGCTCAGCTTCAAGCAGAGAGTACGGAGGGCCTGTATCGGGAGCTGGAGAAAATATTTTCCCCGGTTGCTGATGCAAACCAGGCTACCCAGGAGCTGCGAAGACACAATATGAACAAGAGTGCCACTATCTTCAAAATAGCCGCCCAAAGAAGGAAGAATGCTCAGGAGATTCGTTCGCCAAAGTTCATTAGCAATGCTCATGGCCAGCTTCTTGTGGATGACGACAAAATTCTGCAGAGGTGGCGGCAGTATTGTGAAGAGCTTTTGAATGAACAGTTTCCCCGGCTATACTTTCCAAGAGCCACCCCTAACTGTGAAGAAATACCCGACATTACAGTCGAAGAAGTTAGTGAGGCGGTCAAATACTCCAAAAAACGAAAAGCGATTGGGCCAGACGAAATACCCTCTGAGTTCTGGAAAAAGATGGGAGATATCGGGTTCAGATGGCTCAGAATTCTCATCTCCAAATTCGTGAGAGGTGATACAATGCCGGATGAATGGAGGGAAAGTTACCTTCTCCCTGTATACAAAGGGAAGGGTGATACGCGAAACTGTGATAACTACCGTTCGATCAAGCTGATGTCACACACCATGAAGATCGTTGAGCGGGTATTAGGTGGCCGACTGCGAAAAATAATACGGCTATCTGATGATCAGTGCGGGTTTGTCTCGGGTAAATCAACCACAGATGCAATCCAAAGTATAAGGATCATAATGGAAAAACATCGTGATTCCTTAAGGCATTTGCATATTGTATTGGTTGACTTTGAAAAGGCATTCGACAGACAACCACGAGATCTGATATGGGTGGCGCTAAGACATCGAGGGGTTCCAGAAACCTATGTACAGATGATTATGGACATGTACGAAGGAGCAAAGACAAAAGTAAGATGCCCCGCTGGAGTAACCGAAGAGTTCCCAATCAAAGTCGGGGTACACCAGGGAAGCGTTTTAAGTCCTTTGCTCTTTATTACAGTCCTTGATTATTTGCTTGAACGTAAAGTGATGGACCCCAAGGTACATCAGTTATTCTTTGCTGACGATGGAGCCATCATAAGTGAGGATCCTACATCCCTGCAACGAGCACTTGATGTGTGGGTGGACGTTTTGGAGGGAAATGGGTATCGCATTAGTTCAAAAAAGACAGAGTACTTGTGCTGCCCGTTCTCTGATCCACTCAGGCCTATTCCAGACATTTATTTGAATGGAACAGTGCTTCCCAAGTGCGAAAAGTTCAAATATCTGGGATCTATGATCAATAGCAAAGCAACTTGTGATGACGACATCAATCATCGTGTAAGCGTAGGGTGGATGAAGTGGCGAGAAAATTCCGCTATCTTCTGTGACAGAAGAATGCCCCCTAAGTTGAAAGGAAGGCTTTACACCGCAGTTGTACGTCCAGCGCTCACATATGGTTCACAATGTTGGACGATGTACAAAAAGTATGAGAGTAAATTAACGGCAGCTGAGATGAAGATGCTTCGCATGACAGCAGGAGTGACAAAGCTTGATCGAATAAGAAGTTCGAAGATCCGTGGAAGCTTTCACATCAAGGAAACCATCGTACAAAAAATAGAACGTGACCGGCTCAGTTGGTATTGCCACGTTCAAAGAAGAGATCATTTGAACCCTGTTAAAAAGGCAATATCAATGCACGTTCCAAAGACATCGCGATGTAGGAAAGGCAGGCCTATAAACGCCTGGATCAGACAAATGCGACGACATCGGCATTTCACTGGCCTCAGTAACCGAGTGATCCAAAATCGGCAGGCCTGCCGATATTTTCTGAGGTCAAATAGGCGAACCCCACATGCGGATCAGTAGAAATGCGGTGAAGTGGGAGGGTTGTGATCCCTTGTTTTCGGATCATAGCCTCGCTGATAAAAAGGAAGAAGAAGATTGAAGCAAATACTGAGCTGAGCGTATCACTTAAAACGCCATCTTCTTCTTCTTCCTTTTATCAGCGAGGCTATGATCCGAAAACAAGGGATCACAACCCTCCTACTTCACCGCATTTCTACTGATCCGCCTATGGGGTTCGCCTTACTCACTTAAAACTTAAAACGCCATATGAACTTGAAGTTGAAGTTGATCGCTTTGTCGAAATCCTACAGAATGCCGCGTGGAAGAATACTCCCAAACCAAAGAAAACGCCGGCAAGCTACATTCAAACTTATCCGCAGGAAATAAAAGAGATGATTAAGGAGAAGAGAAAAGCACGCAAAAAATGGCAACAAATTCGGGCTCCGCAACATAAAGCACATCTTAACCGTTTGTGCAACTCACTAAAAAGTTCTATTAAAAACCTTAAGAACAATGAAATGCAAACTTACCTAGAAAGCTTAACGGCAGAAAAAGATTCTAATTACTCGCTTTGGAAGGCTATAAAAGGTATTAAAAAACCTCAAATTCAAGCCGCCCCAATTAGGAAAAATCAAGACGAATGGGCCAGGCATGATAAAGAGAAAGCGCAAGTTTTTGCCACCCACCTGGAAGAAACTTTCAAACCGTTTGATGGACAAGCTCTTATTGAAAATATAAATACGTCTTATATAGCCAATAGCGTAATAAGAAATGCAACACTTACCGAACTTAAGGAAGAAATAAAGAAACTTAGACCTAAGAAGGCTCCTGGATACGACCTAATTACGGGAGAGGTTCTTAAAGCCCTACCAAGGAAAGCTCTAATTAAGCTTCTGTTCATTATAAACGCCACACTTAGACTAGAATATGTTCCCAGTCAATGGAAGTCGCCGAAATCATAATGGTCCTTAAGCCCGGAAAACCGCCGAATGAAAAAACGTCTTATAGACCGATTTCGCTTCTTCCAATTATATCCAAGGTGTTCGAGAGAATGTTGATTAGGCGAATACAGCCGGTAATAGAAGAAAGGCATCTCATTCCGGATCATCAATTCGGATTTAGAAGTAAGCATTCTACAGTTGAACAAGTACATCGAATAACACATGTTATCGAAAAGTCACTTGAAGAAAAAAAGATTTGTTCAAGCGTATTCCTTGACGTCTCTCAAGCCTTTGACAAGGTCTGGCACGAAGGCTTAAAGTTTAAATTACGACAAGTTCTGCCAGAGCACCTATATAATATTTTGAAGAACTACCTTACGAATAGACTATTCCGTGTCAAATGTGGAAACGAATATTCTGATTTTAAGGAAATAATGGCTGGTGTACCGCAAGGAAGCGTTCTTGGTCCAGTCTTATATCTATTATACACTCGTGATATACCGCAAGTAGAAGGCACTGAGCTAGCAACATTTGCCGACGACACTGCTATCTTGGCAGTAGGTAAAACGGTCGAAGATAGTACAGAAAAACTGCAAGAAGCTTTGGATAGAGTAAATGAATGGACAAAGGTTTGGCGAATCGCACTTAACGAGACCAAATCTGTTCATGTAAATTTTACTGATAAGAAAATAAATAATTTGCCGATCTTTTCAAACTCGGTTCAAATTCCGTTTGCAAACGAGGCTAAGTATCTTGGAATGACACTTGATACAAAGCTGAAATGGAAAACGCACGTTAAGAAAAAACGCAAAGAACTAGATAATAAATATAGAGAAATGTATTGGTTACTTGGAAAATATTCCAAGCTTAATATAGAGAACAAACTGCTTTTATATAAGCAAGTGCTAAAGCCCGTATGGACATATGGTATACAACTCTGGGGTTGTACCAAAATAACTAATATTAAAATTTTACAATCTTTTGAAAACAAAGTGCTAAGAGGTATTGTTAATGCGCCATGGTATATCAGAAATAGCGATATCCATAGAGATCTTGGCATTAAAACTATAGAAGACGAAATTCAAACCTACGCGAGAAAGCATAAAAGTCGACTAGAAAGTCACGTAAATATTACAGTCCTCCAAGTTTTGGAAGAAAGGAATTTACTGCGCCGTCTACAAAGAATCAAACCTTTAGACTTAGCGCGATAAGTAACCGCGTCCAAACTGCGGAGCTGGCAGGAACTTCTAATGGGAAGGTACCTGCAAAACGTCCTTATTACGTGAAACGAAAACTACTTGATAAGTCGAATACTTAGTTGTAGTAAAAATGAAAACAAGTCTGTTTTGAACGGAGGTTTTTTAGTGGGTAAGAATCCCACACTACTATGAGCACGCGCTGTCGATCCTCATAGTGTCTTGTTGAAGATTTTCACCTACCCTCGGAAAAAAAAAAAAATCTGTATGGAAAAACTTTCAAGTCTTTCACCAAGAACGGTAAAAGGAGGATTAGTTAATTATTTGCTCATAGTCAGAGCGTGACAGTAGTTTTGTTGATTCTCTAGTTAAACGACTTTGTGCTTCGTATGAAGCAGAATATAAACAGTACCGTAATAAGCTCAACAAAGAGATCCATCTAAGTAAAAGCAGTCACTATAAAAGAACATTTGCAACAGCTAGAGGATATCCGAGAAAGACCTGGAATCTGTTCAATGAAATAATTAGACCAGTAGACTTAAAGGAAAATGCAAACATTTTTGGACCAATATTGGCGGAAATAATAAATACCAATTTAGAGCAGTGTGCTATTCCACAGACACTAAAGACGGCTATTGTTCGTCCGATTTACAAAGGAGGATTAAAAAGTTATGTCGGAAACTATAGGCCAATTTCGATTCTACCTATCGTCGAAAAATGTTTGGAAGAGAGTGTTGTGGAACGGCTCAAGACTTTTGTGGATCGGCATTCTATAATTGGAACAAGTCAATATGGGTTTCAAAAAAATAAAAGCACCAGCAAACTTTTGGGCGAATTCGCGAACGTGGTCAACGAGAGCCTCAACAAAAATCATCATGTCTTAGTTATGTTCATTGATTTTAGTAAAGCGTTCGACACACTAGCTAAGCTATTGGAAGCTGTTAACAGAGTAGGAGTGAGAGGAACTCTGGTGATCTGGCTGTTAGAATACCTCACCAATCGAGAATTTCAAGTCAAAATTTCTGTAAGTTACGGTGAACCGAAGAAAATAGAATACGGCGTACCACGGGGTTCGAAACTAGGTCCACTACTGTTTATATTTTACAAGAACGAACTGCTGCGAGTCTTCACAAAAAGCGTTCCCCTCGCGTACGCCGATGATACAGCGATTGTTGTGAAACATCGATCCATAGATACCGCGAGACAAATAATGCAGGCAGAATTCGACAAAGCTGTAAGATGGTGTCACGACAACGGGCTCGTCATAAATGCGTCGAAAACTAAATTGATGCTGTGGGGGTATCTTTCTTCAAAGGCTGAGGTGGGCTCGCCGGCCCCAGGGTTAACCCAAAGGAACACCCTAGACTTTGGGAAAGAGGTACTTTATTTATATATGGAGTGGTTCTATACAATATTGGTTCGTTAACAATACAAATGGTTTTTAGCTAACAATGTTTATACCTAACAATATATGTATAACTTAACGCTAATGTTGGTCGTCCTGCGGCTGGTTCTGGTACGGGCCGGGGTTATGCGTCCTGTTGTCTGGCTCGGTTCGGTACGTCGTCTGGAAGGAGTTTCAGTCTGCACCTTGGACAGGCTTCGAAGGTCGCAGTCCGCACTTAGGGCAGGCTTGCGATGACCCAGTCCGCACTTAGGGCAGGCTTAGGAGGGATCCAGTCCGCATTTAGGGCAGGATTAGAAAGTAGCCGTCCGCACTTAGGGCAGGCGTGCTGTGACCCAGTCCGCACTAAGGGCAGGCTTAGGAAGGATCTAGTCCGCACTTATGGCAGGCTTGGAAAGTAGCCGTCCGCACTTAGGGCAGGCGTGCTGTGACCCAGTCCGCACTTAGGGCAGGCTTAGGAAGGATCCAGTCCGCACTTAGGGCAGGCTTGGAATGTAGCCGTCCGCACTTAGGGCAGGCGTGCTGTGACCCAGTCCGCACTTAGGGCAGGCTTGGGAAGGATCCAGTCCGCACTTAGGGCAGGCTTGGAAAGTAGCTTAACAAAGGGCGGCAAATCCGCTGTAGTTTACTCAGTTTGTTTCTCTCAGAAGGGGAGAAACCTATCGGACGGGCTGGCTATAGCTAGTAGCAGACCCGTGGATTATTGCCCAATCACCGAGGTGAAGGCAGAAAATTCGGTGGAAAGTCGTAAAACCAATTCCGAGAGGCTGTCAAAAGTACACTGGATTGGTACCACCATGCTTGAGCAGACTCTGCCGACTGACTCTCATCCATTCTCCTTTATGGAAAAATCCTGCAAGACGAGAATGTGAATTTTAAGCCAATGCAAAATTTCCTCCACATTCTCGTCTGCGACCTTTGTATTTACATTTTCTCCTATTGCACTATTTTCCTTTTCCTCCGTTTCCTCTTGTTTGACAGAAGATTCGGAGAATATTTGCTGTTTCGCTACCTGCCAACAGATGCCGGCCTCCGCATTAGGTGGCTAGTGAGGTGTGCGTGGAGTGTGGATGATCGCTTCTGGGGTGGTGGATTATGTCACTTCGTTACAATGCATATACGCGGACCTCATTCCTAACCGGTAAATATAGGCATCATTTATCAAAACAACGACTATCCAACCGCAAAAGCTGCGTTATGTATCGAAGAAGTCAGCACCAACAAGTACTTAGGGGTCACAATAGACTGCAATTTTAGATGGGACTTTCACATAAACAATCTGCGCTGTAAGTTGAAGAGCGCCTTATTTGCATTGTGCACTGGTAGAATCACAGCTTCGGTATGGCATTCTTGCATGGGGTGGAGCAGCAAAGACACATATAGAAAAGCTGGAGAAACTGCAGAGCAGAGCCTTGAAAGTAATAGGTAGCAACGATTTTAAAATTCTTCGCGTTTCAAATATCTTCAGGATGGCAGTAGTTCTGGAATATTATGATGACAACCGTTTCCAAAGTCCTTTGCAACACGATGTCAACACAAGAAGACAAGCGCAGCGTATGCTACATATACCTCAAATCTATAATATGTATGGAAAACTTCAACTGAGGCATATAGTACCAATCCTTCTGAACGAGCTACCCAGAAGTCTTATCAACATCAGCAGTCAACAAAGGAGAACATTTTTAATAAAACAACATTTTCTTTCGTTAAACTAAAACTTAAATTAAAATTAAAATTTTTACCCCTTCGGTTAGGGGTTAGAATATACCCGAGGTAGGCATGCCTGTCGTAAGAGGCGACTCAAATCCACCCTTCGTATACCGGGCTTAAAGTGTATACAAAAAATGCAATGAGTAAAACGAAAAGATTTAATACCCCAGGTGGCAGTCCAAGTTCACTGGAAAATCCACCATCCATCCTCCATCTTCGGAGGTAGGCTCTACGGATTCTGGGGAGAGCCAATTATTGCAATTGATAAATCCCTTTATAAAAAGTTCAAGGGTACCTCGGTCTCCACCATCAAGACCGAATGTCTCCGGGAAAAAAAGTCCGCCGGAAGTGCAAGCGCACAAGAAACAGGACTCAGAGAAATGTAAAACTTTGAAAAGGAAAATAACGACCCCCGCAATAAGCTTAATGAAATGGATCGACTCTACCAAGAGCTCAAAAAAGAGGTAGACATACTGTGAGAGGAAAACAAGCTTCTAAAGAACTCGCTTTTACAAAAAGAACGCGAAGATTCCCCTCCCCGCGCAGCTAATCCACAATATCACACGGACGAAGAAGAGTTTGCACGCGAAACGAATTGCGTCTTAAGGAAAAGACCTAGCAAAAAACGCAGAGCCGGCTCTTCGCCCGAAATCGAGCCGCGAAAAGAAGACAAGCAAAATGAGTCGAAGCCAAAACAAACTCAAGCTAAAGCACGTCCTCCGCCTGCAATAAACGTCGTTGGCGTAACGGACTACAGTAAGCTTCATTGCCTTCTTAAAGGGTCGACGACATCGAAATTCAAGGTAACGTCACTCAGGAACAATGCGTGGAAAATTAACGTTGATGACTCCGATGGCTACCGAGCAATATCACAAAAATTAAACACGGAAAAGATCCAGTGGTATACTTATGAAAATAAGTCAGAAAGACCACTGCGTGTTATAGCAAGGGGGCTCCACCCCTCGTGCACAAAAGACGACGTAATGAACGACCTCAAAGCTAAAGGTTTAAAAATTCTTAATGCCGTCAATATTCTCAAAAAGGTGAAGCAACAAACGGAACAAGGCCAGGAAATCATGGTCAAGCATGGACTTCCGCTCTTTATGCTTACCTTTGACAGGAGCGAAAATGTAGACGATATTTATAACGTTAAAACTATTCTGAATATCGTAGTCAAGATTGAGCCTATGCGTACGAGTACGAGTACCAAAAAGTTTTTTTTTTTTTTTTTTTTTTTCCGCGAGCGTCTGACAAACATCCGAGAGTATTCTTGTCACGAAAAAGCTTCTCAAATCGCCGTTCGGATTCGGCATTAAACTGTAGGTCCCTTCCATGCGTGTGAAAAATATAACGCACACAACATGAGTGGTTGCGAGAAGCTAGGCCCTGGCACTTTGAAGAGCTGTTGCGCCAAATATTTGTATTTGTATTTTTTTTGTACGAGTACGAGATCGATACCTCAGTGTAAACGCTGTCAAGGCTTTAATCACACACAGTCGTATTGTAAAAAAGAGCCGAGATGCGTAAAATGTGCTGGTAACCATCTCTCGGAAAAGTGTGTGAGCTTCAAAAAAGGCGAGACACATTTAAAAATATTCAACGCCAGAACGCAGAACCGGTTAAAAATAGTCGTGAAATTGCTAAGCCAAGGGTAACGACCGTTAATAAACACGTCAAAGTTAAGACGAGAGAGAGAGTAATGTTCCTTCGGCAAAATCAAAGGAAAAGCCACAATCTCCAGAGTCGCTAACATATGCTCAAGCTGCGTCGCTAGAAAACAAGCAAAGCGGTGTTGCGGTAGACCCAGTCTCTCAAGTCTTCTCTATAATTCTGGCGAAACTTGAGGAGCAAACGAAGGTAAACAAAGTCATATTTGATAAATTGAGCAAGCTTGAGTTAAAACCTCAGCAAAAAAGAACTCCCATATGAATATGAATCAGTTACTAAAAATTTTAACATGGAACGCAAACGGCCTTCTACAAAAAAAATGCCGAATTAGAAGTATTCTTACGGAATGACAACATTGACATTTGCTTGATCTCTGAAACTCATTTGACAAAGGAATCCGGAGTAAAAATAAGAGGGTATCGTGCTTATCACGCATACCACCCTTCCGGAAGAGCAAGAGGCGGATCCTCCTTATTCATTAAAGACTGCATTGAGCACTCCATAAATACGACGATTGAAATCGATACAATGCAAACAAGTTCAGTTCGAGTTAAGAATAGACACTCGTATTTCAACATCGCGTCTATTTATTGTCCTCCGCGATGCACGTTTAGAAGTAACGACTTTGTACGTCTCCTTGACTCACTTGGACCGAATTTCATTGTAGGTGGCGATTTCAACGCAAAACACACCTTTTGGGGTTCTAGATCCAATTCACGGAAAGGCAGACTTCTGTACGAAGCCGGTATGCAATTCGGGGTTGATTTCTTTTCGACGGGGAAACCGACCTATTGGCCCTCTGATACAGCAAAAACACCGGACCTAATAGACTTCTTCGTAGCAAAAGGAGTATCTTCAAATTTTGCGAAAGTAGAGAAAAGCTTTGATCTCCCCTCAGATCACTCGCCGGTAATCTTGACAATAAGTGACCGACTAATGTCAGTAGAAGGTGTGCCTAGATTAACTAACAAAAAAACTAACTGGCGCGACTTTAGAACTGATTGCGAAGAAAATATTGTCTTAAATGTATCGCTCAAAACACCCTTCGATGTAGAAGATGAACTCGGCAAATTTATTGAATCAATACAAAATGCCGCGTGGAAAAATACACCTTTAAGGAGGAAAGAAGTCCCATGCAATGAAGCTAATTATCCGCCGGAAATAAAAGAACTTATTCGAGAAAAGAGGAGAGCACGGAAAATATGGCAACAAACTTGCGCTCCCCAGCATAAAACCCACTCGAATTTCCTATGCAATAAGCTTAAAAAAGCGATCCAAGACCTAAAAAACCGAGAGACTTCAGCTTATCTTGAAGGTTTAACCGGCGAAAAAACCACTAATTACTCGCTCTGGAAAGCTGTCAAAAGAATTAAAAAACCCCAAATACATTCGCCACCGATAAGAAAAAACAACGACGAATGGGCAAAAGGTGACAAAGAAAAAGCGGATCTATTTGCCGAGCACTTAGAAGAGACTTTTAAGCCATTTGATGGAGAAACATTGGTAGACGATTTTACCGGTACGACTACGACATCTGACAACCTTAGAATAAAAAGTGTGTCACTTATAGAACTTTGCCAGGCAATAAAAAACCTGAAGAACAATAAAGCTCCTGGCTATGATTTAATAACCGGACAAATCCTTAAGGAATTACCAAAAAAGGCACTATTAAAATTGCTTTATTTAATAAATGCTTCCATTAGATTATTATACGTTCCAAATCAATGGAAAGTCGCAGAAGTCATAATGGTTCCGAAACCGGGAAAATCTCCAAATGACAAAAAATCGTACAGACCGATATCGCTACTACCAATAATATCGAAGGTATTTGAAAAACTCCTTCTGAAACGGATTCTTCCGGTCATTGAAGAGAGACGCCTAATACCTGACCACCAATTCGGGTTCAGAATCAAGCATTCCACAATTGACCAGGTTTATAGAATAACCGACGAAATTGAAAAAGCCCTTGAGGAGAAAAAGATTTGTTCTAGCGCTTTTCTTGACGTATCTCAAGCCTTCGACAGGGTTTGGCACGATGGATTGAATTATAAGCTAAGACGAATCCTTCCGGAGCAACTTCATAAGATCTTAGAATCGTACCTTAAAAACAGACTTTTTCGTGTCAAGCAAGGAACTGAATATTCTGATTTTTAAGAAATCGCCGCCGGAGTTCCGCAAGGAAGTGTCCTTGGGCCTACCTTATTCTTGCTGTACACTCGGGACATACCACAAACTGAAGGCACTATTGTAGCTACGTTCGCGGACGATACGGCTATTCTGGCAACGGAAAGTTCAATCGAGTCAGCAACCATAAAACTCCAACGAGCCTTGGATAAAATCTGTGAGTGGACAAAAACTTGGCGCATTGTTCTTAACGAGACCAGATCGACGCATGTTAACTTCACCTACAAGAAAATAATCAACCTTCCCGTTTTCATTAACTCGGTACAAATACCGCATGCAAACGAAGCTAAATATCTGGGAATGACACTAGACGCGAAACTTAAATGGAAAGCTCACGTTAAAAAGAAACGTGACGAAGTCGAAAATCGACTTAGAGAAATGTATTGGCTAATTGGAAGATATTCCAAACTAAGCGTATATAACAAACTGCTTCTGTATAAGCAAGTGCTTAAACCCGTGTGGACGTACGGTATACAACTCTGGGGTTGTACCAAACCAAGTAATAGGAATCTCATACAATCACTCCAAAATAAAATTATAAGAATAATCGTGAACGCTCCCTGGTATATCAGAAATAATGATATCCACAGAGACTTAGGGATAGCTACCGTGGAGGACGAAATAAAAAACTTTGCTCGCAAGCTTCGTATTCGTCTTCATGGCCATTGCAACTGTGCCATACTCCAAACTTTGGATGTGACAAATCTTATGCGCCGACTTCAAAGAACGAAACCGTTCGAATTAGCGCAATAAGACAAGAAGCCGCATGTCATGACGGTTTCAGCAGGAGCTTTTATTGAAAATCTACCTGCCTCACGCGAATATAAATCTGAAGCTTAAACTACTTGATAAGGTCCAACTTAGTCGTAGTAAACAAAACGAAGGGAAGGGTGTTTTTAGTCAGTAGAAATCTGACACTACTCTAAGTACACGGTCTCATAGTGTCTCATGAAGATTTTTACCTACCCACAAAAAAAAAAAAAAAAATTGTTCAGTTTCTAATCATAACCAATTGCTTAAAATCTTTAAAAATAACTTAGAAAAAAAACACTATATTTCTTTACTAAATACTTAAAATATAGCTCAATTTTGTTCTTAATGTTCCACCAGAATAACCTCCTGCAGATAAGCCTTAAGCTTTGCGGGAAAACTATGTAATAATTGTAAATATGAATAAAATTTGAATTGAATTGAATTGAATTGAATTGTATAACTGGCCCTTACTCATGTCACACAATGCCCAGGTATCTTAGAATATATTACATAAAATTATTCTTGATATAACTAAATGGTATGAACATAATATTAAGCTTTCTCAAATACAACAACTCTTCTTCATAAGGCAGATAAGTACATGCGTATATAAGTATGTACGTGTAAACTTAATGCACCAACAGCACATCCATCAGTTGCATAAAGCATGTCGCATTCGTTTTTATTGTTCAAAAGATACAAATTGTTGGTAACTAGTTTGTATGATTTTCCACTTCAGGTGGATAAAGTTTTCTTCCTCCTTGTATCCGTATTTTATTTTCTTATACCAGTTCATTTTCACCCCCCGTAGCGCAATGGTGGAGGATACACACCCCCAAAAGTGCTAAGAATCTCTTTATAACGTTCTTATTATCCGACTGCTTATATCATATTTGAGTACTTTGAGCAAATTTACAAAATTAATTATTAGACGTTGGCTTAGTAACATTGCAGCTGCACTTCGACTTATTGTTTCCGCTCGCAGTTGTGTTCCCCCCTTTTGCCCCGTACTTTGTGAATTCTTATATTGCCGAGGCAGCACCGACCCTGTGCCTTAATTGCACATATTCTTAAAATAAAAAAAAAAAAATTATAATTGTGATTTTTTAATTAGTCGTGCTATGGTTGTGCCCTTCTTTGTGGCTGCACTTGACTGTTCGACAAGACGTAGTTTCCTCTGGGTCACAACGTGAGCACGAGAACGGAGCTTGTTACCAGTAATAAGCATGTTAGTTAATGCATACGCAAGAGGAGTGCATAATTAGAATGCTCACTTATTGCAATTAATGTACCTCAGTACACTGCGTCGTAAGGTGCTGCGTTTAAGACTAGCTCCTTTCCGTAACATATTTTTCTTTCAATAGCGTTGCAGTTGTAGGTGATGTTTAAAGAGATCACTTCAAGCGTCAAACAGATGGGGTGCATTAATTAGGAAAGGGGCTTTGTGAATAGCTAACCAGTTTGTCGGCGCAGAAATTAACTTAAATTCTTACAAGGATGTGTAAGTGTTAACTTTTCTTAAATGAAACAATTGTAAGATAAAAGGATTTTAAGATGAAATTTTTAGGTCAAGAAAATTATAATGCATTCAAAAAGATCTCATTCATATATTTAATCGCTAAAGCAATACCAAAGTAAATACATACATAATTGTTTTACTATTCTTGGATATTTGGGACAGAAATGGTATTCTGTGCATTTCTAGACATAGAAGAGGCATTTGATAGCACTTCACATGACGCCATCAAACGAGTCATGGAAAGAAAAAGGTGATGTAGCGTTAGGAACAAAACACACTCCTTCAATTTTATTCTTAATCAATTGTACATAATCATTCATTCTATAATTAAATCTTTTAAAATTGATACGGTGTCAGTGATCGAATGGATCATCAACCACTCCAGACTAACTACTTGACCCTTTTATAAGAAGGTGGGCGTGTGCAAAGAAATGACTTAGGATCTTATACGATTTTATTATACAACTCTTAAGAGTACGTGTCTGTAAACGATTTATTATTTTTCTATTCAGAGGGTGACCACTACAAAAGAGCCAACAGAACAGGTGGACGTGTGAGCTGTTGAGCACAAGATCAGCAGAGAATCATGCAGCACAACGAAGAATTAAGGTCAACACGACAAGGGGATGCCCACTAGGTGAAATACTATCACCCCTTATAAGCTAACCAAGCTCGACATCAATTGTCAAGACTACGCTGATGGGATAGTACTGATCGCCAGAGGAAAGTTTAAGAGAACCCTTTGTGATGTCGTACAAAAAGGAGTTAGAAATAGACCAGGCTAAAATAGTGATAGAACCTTTCACGAGAAAAAGAAAACTCGAACGACTGAAACCTATTACATTGTCAGGCACGACACTGATAAGTCAAAAAAGTTAAATATCTATTACTACATCTAGACAGTAAACTCATTTGGAAAAATCATACAGATGAGATGTGTATGAAGGCTACTTGTGCTCTCATGATATGGAGGACCTAGCGGGCAAGCCTTTGGGATGCAGTCCAAGAAGGTGGATGTACTAAACCATTGTGAGACCAACGATCAATAAAAGGGCCATAGCGTGGGCAAAGTGAACCAATTTAGTCACATCGAGAGAGACACTCAATGAAATGTAACGAATGACGTGCCTTTGCAGCCATTGAGATAGGTACTTCTGGAACTGACTTCCTTGGACTGTGCAAGGGAAAGATCTTAAGAACGACGAAAGAAAGAATTGGAAGAGAAAATTCCTCAGAGCAAGAGAATTCCATGCATAGTAAAAAACCTCCTCTTCTAGCACTCACTAGGAACGACAGCATTAGGAAATTCAACTTTATAAAGAATTTCCTATCGAAACTCAGCAATAAAAGAACTTTAGCCCAGCACAAAATACGCCAAACGGCCAGATTCCGGACTAGAGTACGAAGCGTCACCATCATACAGTGTTACGCCCCAACGAATAGTTCGTCTGAGGACGAAAAGGAGAGCTTCTACAGTCCATTAAGTGCCGTCTTCATCACAACACCAAATGGAGACATTGCCATAGTGATGGGGGATTTGAATGCCAAGGTAGGCAACGACAACGAAGGGCTCAAACATGTAATCGGGAAGCATGGAGTAGGCAACCGCAATGACAACGGCGAAAGGTTTGTGGATTTCGGCAATGCCAACCGCCTTGTGATAGGTGGCACCATGTTTTAGCACAAGACCTGCCACAAAGTCAGCTGGGTTTCCAACGACAGGCAAGCAACCTCCAACCAAATTGACCATTTTGCCATCAGTCGCCGCTTAAGAAGTAGTCTCCTGGACGTCAAAAACAGGCGAGGCGCAGATGTGGGGATAGTACATGATCACCATCTTATGATAGCTACTCTCCAACTACGCACTGCTGCAGTTCGAAGATCCCAGGACAACACAAGTATGCCCAGTTTCAACGTCGATAGACTTAGTGATCCGTCAGTGCGCCAACAATTAAGGGAGCACTTTTCGCAAGGTGTGGAAGCAATCAGCAGCTCAATGCCCACAACCATCCAAGACCATTGGTGTGCTGTGAAAAATGTTTTGACATCTGGTGCTGAAAGAATTGTTGGTCGATCGCAGGGAAGACATAGGGCGTGGCTTTCCGAGGATACCTGGAGACGGATTGACGAACGAAAACAGCTGAAGCTCGCGTTGCAGCTACTCCAGCAGCAGGTAGAAGCGAGCTAGAGTCCCTATATCGCATGAAGATGAGAGAAGTTCAGCGTAGCGTGCGACGTGACAAGAGGAACTACATGAACGCGCTGGCTACAGAAGCAGAAGAAGCAGCACGGAGGTGGGACAGCAGGAGTGGAATCCTCTAAGGTGATAGTTGATAGTCACACTTTTGACAGTCGAAATTGATGATCACACTTTGTTAAGCCTAAACGGTTCTTTGCTCATTTTGGATGAGGACCAGCTCAAGAGATGGAAAGAGCATTTTGCTACGATTTTAAACCATGTATTCGCTAGCGATATGCTCCCAAATCAAACTGAGATGCCCGAGGTGAGAAGTTTCCGAATGCGCACCACGACTACCACTAAAGATGAGATCATTACCGCGATCAAGGCACTCAAAACCAACAAGGCGGTAGGACTTGACGGTATCCCAGCAGAGGTCTTACGAGCAGCGCCAACAACATCGGCTGAGCTTCTGCTTCCACTTATAGAGAGGGCTTGAGAAGCTGAGAGCTTTCCTAACGAGTGGAAAAAGGGAATGATCGTCAAGCTTCCTAAGAAAGGAAAGAAAATTAATGGAGTGCGGAAACTGGAGGGGTATCTGCGTGCTGCCTGCCTGTGGATTATCATCCAACAGTGCGTTGAATATCGATCGCCACTCCACCTGCTGTTCATCGATTTTAAAAAGACGTTCGATAGTGCAGCAGGGAGTTTATTCGGCGTGCCTTACGCAGGAGAAGTATCCCCGATAAACTAATTGCTATTATCAAAGCTACACGTGAAGGCTCCAAATGTCACGTTCTGCACAGGGGGAGGTTGTCTGAGGAATTTAAGATCCAAAGTGGGGTAAGACAAGGCTGTATCCTTTCACCAATATTATTCGTATTGGTGATTAGCGATGTGCTTCATGTAACTTTGTCGACGGGAAACGGAGGAATTCGATGGACTCTTACATCTCAGCTGAAACATCTTGACTACGCAGACGATGTATGCTTACTCTCCCACAGAATTATGGACCTCCACCAAATGACAGCAGATGTGGAGAGGGAGGCAGGCGTCGTCGGGCTGAAAATTAATACGGCAAAAACTAAAATTATCAGCCTTGGAACTAAATCATCGGCTCAAATATGCATTGCTGGACAACCGGTAGAGAAAGTAGAGGATATTCAGTATCTTGGGAGTATTGTCTCGACCGATGGTGGAACCGAACTGGATATAACCAACAGGATCGCCAAAGCAAAGTCCGCGTTCGGGATGTTGTCCAAAATATGGCGAAGCAATGCAATCAGTTTGAGCACCAAAATAAGACTGTTCCGCTCCAACGTTGAATCCGTGCTGCTATATGGTTGCAGCACGTGGAGAGTGACCACTACTATCACCAGAAAGCTGCAAACGTTCGTTAATAGGTGTCTGCGCAATATCTTACGGATTTTCTGGCCCAATCGTATCTCTAACGAACACCTTTACGAGAGAACGGGTCAGGAACCAATAGGCACAACTATCCAACGGCGGAAGTGGCAGTGGATTGGTCACACGTTCCGAAAGGGTGACAGCTCCATAGCGAACCATGCTATGCAATGGAACCCTCTAACTCAGGATGGCAGAAGACCTGGCGGTCCGCGGAAAACATGGCGCAGAACAGTCGAGAAGGAGGCACGGCAGTCAGGGAAAAGTTGGGGAGAACTCAGACACATTGCCAGAAAGCGTACACGATGGCGCGTAGGCGTAGTAGAGGCCCTAGGACCCACAAGGGGATACAGAACATAAGTAAGTAAGTAACACCAACATTCAAGCCGAAATATATGCCGTAGAAGACAAATGCGTCCAAATAAATGTTGGAAAAAAAAATAAGAACAGGAATTCGGATAAAGCTACTCGTATAATGTCAGACAAGCAAAGAGGCATCAGGGCACTTCATGCCTAAGTCGTCAAGTACAAACTTGTGTTTATATGCCTACGCAAACTTAACTAACTAGGCAGAAGAAGTAAGACAATCGTATATATGGATTCTATATGGATACCAGGCCATGTCAGAATAGAAGGTAACGAAGCAGTGGATTTGCTAGCAAAACCATTTATAAGTCCTGAAATATTCTGTATAAAAGGATACCACACAAAGAAGAATTCAAAAGAGACCAGGACCTAGATTGCCACTCAAGGTCTGCGGCAACTAAGGAAACTACTAGGGAACTACAACCAAAATAGATTCGAAGCATGTATCAACCTAAATATAGGTAACCTGCGCTTTCTAAAAGGCTACCTAACGGGGCGCTGTAGATTCAGGAAATACATTTGAAAACTAAGTATAGGAATAATCCTACAGATCAAAGCCAAATAGACCAACAAGAACAACAGCAATTGCAAGCAGAGCAACCAGAACCCATACAGCGACAACTAAAACAACCAGAACGCCAGCAGAAACAAGCACTACATCCAGAACACCAACAAAAACAACCAGAATTTCATCCAGAGCAACCAGAACGCAAGCAGAAACAAGCAGTACATACAGAACACCCACAAAAACAACCAGAATTTCGTCAAGAATATCCAGAAGCACAACTTAAACAAAAACCACAAGAAACCAACAACGAAGTTACAGAACTCAAAGAAATGATCAAACAGCTAATAACACAAATCAGTAACATGATGAACTTATTAGCTATATTACTTACCAATCATCATGGACAGTAACAACATCCCACTAAAAATAGTCGCCTGGAACGCGAACGGGTTAATCCAACACCTTTTTGAACTAAAACTATTTATACAGAGTAACAAAATAGACATATTAATGATTTCTGAGACCCATTTCACAAATAAAAGCTACCTCAAAATTCCAGGGTATAGAGTCTACTACACTAATCATCCAAACGGTAAAGCACATGCTGGTTCTGCAATCATCATCAAGCAAAGCATTAAATGCACTGAGCTAGTAAAACACGACAAAAGCTACATCCAAGCAACGACGATTCAAATAGATAGAAGAACAGATGGCCACTTAATAATTTCCGCTCTATACTGCCCACCCAAACATACTATTAGTAAACAACAGTTTGAGCAATACTTCAAGACATTAGGGCCGCGGTTTCTTGCAGGGGGGGATTTTAACGCTAAACATACTGACTGGGGTTCGAGACTCACTAATAAAAAAGGAACCATACTTTTAGATGCCCTAAAAGCGAATAACATAAGCCATCTAAGTACTGGTGAACCGACCTATTGGCCTACTGACAAGAAAAGAATACCTGACTTGTTAGACTTTTGCATTTACAAAAATATTAGACATGAAAAATTAAGAATAGAATCTTGCTATGAACTTTCCTCTGACCATTCACCAATTGTTATTTACCATAATTCGTACATAAAGCCTCCGAACATACCAGCAAAATTATATAATAAGAGGACTGACTGGGATACTTTCAGAGAAGTGATTGACATGGAGTTACAACTAAGTATTCCGCTAAGGACATCTGAAAATCTTGAAGCAGCAATTATAAACTTCAACGATATTATACTCGAATCCACTTATCGATCTACACCAATGGCAATAAAACAGGAAAAAAATGATTACATACCGACGCATATAAAAAGAAAAGTGATAGAAGAAAGGAAGCTTAGGGAAATATGGCAAACCAATAGAACAAGTGAAGCGAAAACAAAACTCAACAGGTCCATAAAAGAACTTAAGGATTTATTAAAGGAACATAGAAATAATAAAATCAACAACTACTTAAAAAAATTGACTTCAACAGCATCGACTAACTATTCCCTATGGAAAGCTACAAAAACCATTAAAGAAACTGTAGACCACCAACCCCCAATTAAGACTACAAATGGTAAATGGGCGAGGATGAATCATGAAAAGGCAAAAATACTGGCAGAACATTTCAAACAAACTTTTACCAATGACAAGGACAGAAGTAGAATTAACCAACCAATAAACGTAACTCACCGTGACATGAAAATAAAGAAAACTTCTGTTAAGGAAATCAAAACATGCATCAAAGATAACATCAACCCAAACAAAAGTCCAGGATACGATCTCATCACAGGTAAAATCCTAAAGGAACTTCCGGAAAACGCAATAGTATATTTAAGGAATCTCTTCAATGCCATCATTACTACTAAATATTTTCCAAAAGCCTGGAAAGTAGCTAAAGTAATTGCAATTCCCAAACCTGGAAAAGATGCTACACAACCAGCAAATTACAGACCGATAAGTCTACTACCAATTCTATCAAAACTATTTGAAAAACTTTTTGCTACTCGACTTCAGCATATACTGGACGAAAATAACATAATACCTAGACATCAGTTCGGATTTAGACGTAAACATTCAACTATACAACAAATACATCGTATAACAAACAAAATCTCAAAAGACTTAGATGAACATTTCTGTGCTGCACTCTTCCTAGATATATCCAAGGCATTTGATAAAGTGTGGAACAATGGCCTGATACATAAATTAAAACTTCTTCTCCCACCGGACTTCCAACTTTTATTAACAAGCTATATTAGTGACCGTTTCTTTTATGTGCATTATAAAGATGAACAATCATCTCTCTACAAAACTGATGCTGGAGTTCCACAAGGAACCGTGCTAGGACCTTTATTATATCTAATATATACAGCAGACATTCCAACTTCGAGAAATATCAACATAATGACCGCCACTTTTGCAGACGACACAGTAATACTTGTCTCGCACCGATGTCTAAAAACAGCAACTGATCTACTCCAACTACACCTAAACGAAATAGCAGACTGGTTCGAAGAAATCAAAACGCAACAAGTAATATATACAACAAGAAAAACCGTGGATTCACCAATTGTTAAATTAAACAATAAAACAGTATCCTCAGACAATCAAGCTTAATACTTGGGAATGTATATAGATAAAAAACTAACATGGAAACAACATATTCTTAAAAAAAGAAATCAAATTAAAGATAAATTCAGACTGCACTACTGGATGCTGGGAAGAAATTCAGTACTTTCAGTTGACAACAAGCTTCTCATATACAAGACAATCATCAAAACAATCTGGACATACGGTCTACAACTCTGGGGTGTAACCAGCAAAACAAATATTGACATTATCCAAAGACTTCAAAACAAAATTCTACGCACAATAGTGAATGCAGCCTGGTACGTACCAAACAAGAATATACACAAAGATCTCAACATACCGACAGTACTCGAAGAAATCCAAAATTCTAGTCAGAAACACCAAATTCGACTTCTTAACCATGAAAACTACGAAATTAACTCTCTTCCCGCCCAAGAATACGCTCATATACGAAGGCTGAAACGAATAAGACCATTCGACTTACTAACCAGGATATGAACTAAAAAGTAATGTGTTTAAATGTGTCTATATGTACCTTTTACCAATTCATGTTAATACTTTAATTTTGAAACTTCCGTCTTACCTGAGAAATGTTTTATGTTCATATTATATATTTACTGTATAACCAAAGAGGTTCTTAAAGGCAATGGCCTTATGACTGTTGTAATCCTAATTGTAAAACCGATTACTTAATGTCCAGTGAACAGATGTAAAACAATAAAGGAAGAAAAAAAAAAAAAAAAGTATAGGAAAAGAAGGACTTTGTAGATTCTGCGACGAGGGACACTGACCCATGAAAGAAAAAAAAATATTTAGGAAAGTATTGTCCATGGTCGTTTATTGGACCTTTAGTAATACAGTTTTTCAAAGCTACTTTGTATAAGGTCTATAATCGGGCGTGTTAGGATAGGTTATCGAAGGGTGTGTGATGGATAAGGACTCGGAGACCTAAAGGCTAGTTGGGAATCACCTTTCTGTATTATGAGTGCAAGAAAATAATTTCCGGAACAACAGAGAAAACCTATGTTATCATAGGCTGATTTAGTCTTATTTGGCACATTGGTGCTTTTTGTATTGTACATACCTCTGCGATGTTTGTAAAGAACTTCAATCCTATGTAGCATGCGCAAGCGCCATTCTTGTAAAGCTGGGCAGTTCCACGGCAGATGTTGGGTCGACTCTACTTCTTCCTCATCTCCGCAGCTTCCCCATTGTTCGGCTTAAGATTCCATCTGCGGAGCACAGCTTCAATGGCGCAGTATCCTGCGATTACTCCCATTGGTATGCAGAAAGACCTAGTGCCAGAAAGCTCTTTGTTTCCATTTCCGAGTAGACAGCTTTTCCTGCTTTAGGAATGAAAACCACTCTTACCACTTTTCATTACTGTTCAAGCATTGCCGGTAGAATTTCATCAGGTTTGAACGAATCTATAGCCAGTGCTGCTTGAGTCTCCTTAATCATCGCTGAAATCACTTCATCGTCCATTTGATCTAAGGAAACGGTTGTCCTGTGAGAGGTGGCAGTTTTAGAGTCCTTACAGCCAGGGAAGTGAGTTTACTTACTTACTTAGGCGGCGCTACAGTTCGGGGTGAACCTGGACCTCAACCAACAAACCTCTCCATTTAGCTAGGTCTTTAGCTAATTGCCTCCAGCTGCGCACTCCAAGTTGGTCGAGCTCCCATTGAACTTGTGCGCGCCACCTACGGCGATGATTCCCTCTACTGGGTCGCGGGTTTTTTTTTTCGCGGTGGTGGGCGAGCGAGACCCAGCACATCAGTCGCGTAGCCACTGGTCTTCGCCACTTGATGCTGGTGGCATAGGGGTGATTGAGAGATTTCCGGATACGCGTTCAGCGAAGAGTCTGGCGGTCTCTTGCGATTGTAGCTTTTCGACGTTCAATTTTCTCACAGTGATTCTTCTTTGTTGCTCAGTTTGGTATATCCGCATTCGTACCTTGGCTACAACAAGGTAATGATCCGAGTCTATGTTGGCCACTCGGAAGGTCCGGACATCCAGAATAATGGAGGCATGTCTTGCGTTGATCGCAATATGATCAATTTGGTTGATCGTTACATGATCATTTGACCGCCATGTCTGCTTATGAATATCGAGATGAGGAAACTATGTGTTTGCTGTGGTGACATTTCGCTCCACAGCGAAATCAATTAGCCTTAGTCCGTTATCAGACGTGATGTCGTGTAGGCTATGCTTACCGACTGCCCTACCAAAGACGTCCTCCTTTCCTATTTTGGCGTTAAAATCGCCCAATACGATTTTAACGTCGTATTAAGGATATTGCTCGTATGTTTTGTCGAGGAGCTCATAGAAACACTCTTTGGTGGAAGGGTCCTTTTCTTCCGTGGGGGCATGAACACATATTAGGCTTATGTTAGTGAATTTAGCCTTGATCCGGATAGTCATAATACGCTCGTTAACGTGTCGGAAGCTTAAGACTTCTCGCCTAAGTCTGCCGCGTATGACAAATCCGCATCCGAATAAGCGTTGCATGTTGCCTCTGTAGCAATCACCGTAGTACCATGGAACCATGGATTTTTGACGTGGTAGGGAAGTTACCTCGACGGCACAACCCCCAACCTGGAGGGCCAGTTACTTAATTATTCCCCTAGGACGAGATGCCGGGTGCCAGTGCTCCACTACGGGAGTATGAGCGCTGCCGTTTGCCCATTAAGGGCTCCTCCGCCGCCATCTCTATTCAAAAGTCCTTATCAACATTGAAAATTCCTTACCGACCTGTGATCCGAATACGTCGAAGCAGCTTGCGCAAGGCATTCACCAAGTTAAACCTAACTAAAACTATAGACACCACCGTTGACTCCGTCTAGGGAATTCGTCCGCTGCCGCCTGGAACAGGAAGAAGTGCTCTAATGAGAAAGCACTCTTCCCCCCTCTCTCATCTGCTTCCGCCAAGAATGCTCCAAACGGGGTTGGTTACCCATTTCTTGGATTAAGGTACTAGGTACCCGGCTGTCACGGTATGGAGGTTGAGAGTAGGAGTTATTAGGCCTCAGCTGAGTGAAAACGCTTGTGTTTTCATATGATCGCACGCACTACCGTTTGACCAGCCTAGTGAGTTTCCATTACCATATCTAAAGATTTCTGACTGACTTCAGTCCCTGTCGGACTTCTGGACATATTCGGGGACGCCAGAGTCTTAGATAACCCCTTTCTCAGAAGTTTTCCATGATGTTCTTATTCCATATCTACTTAAATTCATTAAAACTTGGTCTACCGTGTTCTTTTGTTTTACGGATTTTCTGGTCTTGGCTCTAAGTTGTCGTAACACTGAGGCTCACCAAACCGCGGTAGTCTTTTTCTTTTCTATAAAGTCGACTGATAGGACAAGATTTGCTAAACGAACATTGCTCTGACGTGTTCCTATTTAAACATTTTCGAAAGGAGTATTAAAAAAAGAATTGCATTTCGTTCATTATGGTGAACTATATATAGTCTATCCCCTCATCTCTCTTTAATCTTTACAGTCCTGTATGAAACTCAGATACTGCACCGTTGTACACAAAAGTACGTATTTTGCCGTTTGTCATTCTCTGAAAGTCATAAACTCTTCTTCCATCAGGAATTTTCTTCAGAATTCTAATAAACATTTTATTCAATGCAAAATAGTACACATTCTGGACCGGTGCGGTGGAGGTGATGGTGGGAGTGCTTGCGGTTTGCGGTTCAGATGCTGTTTGATATTTATATCCTGCACTCTTCCACTCGAGTCCATTCAATTTTAATGAGGTCTTTGCGGAATACTTACTCCTGAAATATGAAATATCTAAAAGGTCAGCACTACGTAGTAGCAAAATGCGGAAGAGAGCTTGAATAGTAGTTTTCTAAGAAAAATCTAGAGAAATCCCCATTTGAATTGCTTCCAGGAAGGTGGTCAAAACTTTTCGACAAAGTTTTCGGTTTCATTAGAGTCAAATGTAATGGGCACTCACATGCGTAAGATTTACGGCGTTTAATTATACTTGGGAATAGGGGTGGTGTAAGGACGGTCCAATTATGTTGTATTTATGTGCTTCTATTGCAAAAGGGTTTTATGTTGTGTCCATTTGTTGGTCACTCCTGTTTCTGTGGAGGTCATTAAAAACTCCGAATGTTATTCTCTGAGAAAAGGGGATTTTATAGCGTAACGAGGGGGTGATTATGTGAATGGATTATTTCGGCCTAATGTCTAATTTGATATTAACAGTGCCGCATTTAATTATGGTCAGTTATGTATTGTAATTTGTTTATTTGACATCTTGGGCCTTGAGGTCGACGGAAGGTATTTGATGATTCTTAAATGCTGTGGAATGTTATTGAAACGGGACAATGTGTTGCAAATATTTAAATGAATTTTTGGAATCGGTTTAATATTGGTATGAATGTTAAATGCAACACCATTTTGAGGTCGAGTTTCAGTAATATTGTGGACTTCGGCCGTAAATACTCGACATGCGATACTCAGTTTTGAAATTGTTTGACAAGAAGCTTGTGGTATCGTGCTACCGTTTTTTAGGAACAATTATGTAGGTTTATTTGTAGAGTAGCTATTAAGAGAGCAATTTTAAACAAGTTAAATGGTACTTCCTGATGGTGATAATTGAAATCCGACCGCGCTCCGAGAACCTTATGTAGTTAAGGGAAATACATGGTGGCATATAATTTTCAGCCCAGTAACCAGTCTTCAAAACCAATCTAGTGGTTTCCAGCTGATGATTCTCAAGATAAGTTTAAATGTGATATTGTTTCAAGTGGTCAAGTGCTTCCTTAATGCGATAATTATCCCTTTCAATCATTCTATTATGAGTTCAAAGCATCCTGACGGGATAGAGACAGTTCTCAATGTAATGTGTGGGGCTAATCATGGTTTTAACGTTTGTCATGGTTGGTTTAAGCGAAGATTGTGTTACCAGGGTAAATGAAGACATTGAAAGAATTTCACAATGGTTTCGTCTTAACAAACTTAAACTGAAGATATTCCATTTCACTGATTTTTTTCCTGTTGCTCTAAACAGAAACTTAATTCCTGTCGTAAATGTTGTCAAATGTATATATTGGATATCCTATTAACTCCACTATCACCTGCAGTGATGCAACCACTTATACAATTAGGAAGGTTTACGCAGGGTTACGCTACTTGAGGCACTCTGCTAACTTAGTCCGATTAAGTCTTTAAGCACACATAATCAAGATTTTAATTGTACCACTTCTTACATATAATTGTTGTGTGTATCCTTGTCATGATTACGAATGTAAACGTAAAGTAAATATTGCCTTTAAAGGTGCATGTCCACTTGAGAGCACTTTCGCTAGTAAACTCTCGAGACTAACTCTCGAGTAGCTTTCCATATGAGAGTAAAATTTGTGTGATTTACTATCGCGAGTTGATTGCGAAATTTCTGAGAGTAAATTTGCGGATAGTACTCTCGTAACCGTATCCATTTCACGTGAGTTATTAGTTGAGAGTAGTCATCATGATGTCAAATAAGCGGATGCAGCTGCAGTTGTTTTTCATATTGCTCTGAAAAGGCGAAAAAAAGGGAAAAAAAACAAAAACGTGCTGGGTTAATCCATGGGTGGATCGTCGACATCAATTTGGAGCGGGATATAATCTAACAAAGGAGCTTCAAATCGAAGATCCTCAACAATATAGGAAATTTTGCCGGTTGTCAAGCAGTCAAGTGGAGTATATAATGCAATCTGTTGGACCGACCATTTTTAAGAGGGATACCAAATTTAGAAAAGTCATTCCAGTTCGAGAACGTGTTTTGCTAACACTTAGATTTTTGGCATCTGGTAAGCGGATATTAAATGTTTTTCGAAATTAAAAGTATTATGGGTAGTTTTTTATTCCGTGCAGGTGATTCATATAGTAGCCTGCAGTATTTGTTCCGTATACCAGTATGTACTATAGGCCGAACTGTGAAAGAAGTTTGCCAAGCAATTTTCAATAATTTAAAAGGAAAATATTTAAAGGTAAGAACGCAATATGAATTTCAAAGCTTTTTTATTTATACATAGTGATATAAAAGAAGTTGACAATGTTAGTCCTGAAGTTGGAAGTTTTCAACGTAGTCCTTCGCGGATTGTTTGCTTGTTTGTTGTTTGCATCCTTTAACCCCTCGGGGGGCATAGGGCGTCAACCACGCCTGCGCGCCATCGTGTTCGGAGTTCTGCAACGCGTTTGAGCTGCCTCCAACTAATTCCTCAAGAGCTCGATTCCTCCTCAACTGTTCTGCGCCACGTTTGCCTAGGGCGTCCCGCTATTCTGCCTGCCTGGGCGAGCGGATTCCACTACATGGCGTATTTCGCAATGGAGTTGTCTTCGTGCCGTAGGGTGTGTCCAATCCATTGCCACTTTCTTCTTCGTATAGTAATGCTTATAGGTTCTTGGCCCGTTCTCAGATAAATTTGTTCGTTGGGGATGCGGTTCGGCTAAAAAATCCTCAAGATGATTCTTAAGCATTTGTTTACGAAGACTTGCAGCTTCCGTGTGTTAATGGTGTCCACCTTCCAGGTACTGCACCCATAAAGCAGCACTGATTCTACGTTGGAGCGGAATAGTTGTAGCTTGGTTCTTAAGCTAATAACATTGCTTCTCCAGATTTTGGACAGCATTCCGAACGCAGCTTTAGCCTTCCCGATTCTGCTGCACACATCCAGTTCGGTGCCACCGCGATTAGCCGAGACGACACTTCCTAAATATAGAAAGTTATCAACTTTCTCGACTTGCTTTCCGGCAATGTTAAGTTGAGCGCGGGTATTGGAAGTACTCAGGGCTTTTGTTTTGGCTGTGTTTATTTTTAGCCCCACTCTGTTTGCCTCAGCTTCTAGATTTTGGGCCATCAAATGAAGATCCATTATCCGATGTGAACGTAGACAAACATCGTCAGCGTAATCTAGGTGTTTAAGGTAAGATGTCATCGTCCAACGAATTCCATAATTAGCGGATTGCGAGTTATTTAATTGTTCGTCAGTTACTCGGACATCGGAAAATTGAAAATGTTCGGAGGGGGCAGAAGATGCCGAAGCATTCATTGGAGAAGGAACAAAGCTTATTAGAGAAAATTCATCGTCTTCATCAGCTATACAAACTATAGCCCTTCGAATCTCACTTTTCAGCTTTCTTTTATAAAATTGATGGTGCAAGCTGCGTATTTCTTGAGCAACGTTCTCACCAAATACATCGAATTCATCGGGTTACTTTCTTAAGATTTTCAAGGCTTCTTTGAGTGCATCGTCCCATCACTTTGATTCTTCCTTTTTTTTCGTGTTCCATTTGGAACACTGCTCTCTGTTATCCCAGTACTAGTAGAAGGCACGACAACACTTTGTTGAACTGGTATTTCTGCGACCTGAAAGTTGAAATGAAACATCGAATAAATACGTATATATTTATAAAGCCATATATTAGATTTTCATTACATAATATTACATTTTTTTTTTAGTTTCCAGAAAATGAGACGGATTGGTTGGGAATAGTTGAAGGATATGAAAAGCGTTGGAATTTTCCTCATTGTATTGGAAGTTTGGATGGAAAACACATTGTAATGCAAGCTCCGAATAATAGTGGAAGCCATTATTACAACTATAAAGGTACACATTGCATAGTTCTTATGGCAGTTGTTGACGCCAACTATAAGTTTACATACATTGATGTTGGATGCAACGGAAGAATTTCTGATGGCGGAGTATTTCTCAACACTTCCTTCTTTCGTTGCCGATGATGCTTTTGCCATGGCCACCTATTTATCAAAAGCTTATTCATTTCGTAAGCAACCAGCACCGAATCGCATATTTAATTACTGCTTGAGTAGAGCACGTAGAATAGTTGATAATGCTTTTGCGATCATAGCCAACCGTTTTCGGGTTCTTCGAAAGCCAATGAATCTTAATCGGGATCGAGCAAAAGATGTAGTATTGGCCATCTGTACACTTCACAATTTTTTGCGCTCGGAAAATGATTCAAACTATTTAAACAATAGTATGTTTGACTCAGAACATGCAGACATTCACGATTTAATACAAGGGAGCTGGCGTTTTGAGAACTAATTGAAAATTCATTTTCTTCTCTTAAAAATGGAAAAAATCACAACTATAGTGTGTCTCAGAAAGATGTAAGAGATGAATTCAAAGAGTACTTTATGACTCCGATTGGTGAAGTTTCGTGGCAGTACAATCATATTGCTTAAATTCCTGACATAAAAATAAAAAAACTTACCAAATTCGACTGACTCGACGGCGCACTGACAAATGGAACCAAAAATTGCAGAGCCTTAAAATAGGGCCAGTTGCTGGTATAAACCTCATCAGTTCCGGCTCCACTTTTTCTTGTTTTGGTTTTTCTTAATTCTTGAGTCACCTATGTAAACAAGTATGAGTTATTAATAAATGTTAAATTAATAAAATATGAAATTGTCTTACCCTGGTTTCTCAAATTATGAATTTTGCTTTTAATTTCGTCTTCGGCACATGAAAATTCTTCACTGAGCTTCCTTATTATTGGATTTTTTTTATTTCTATCCCGAAATTCCGGAAGAAATGAATTCCACAGAATTTCCCCGGATTTATATCTCTCTATTAATTTAAAGGTATTTTCGCTGTTCCACATTGAAGCCATGCTCGCGACTTAGAATACGAACATTGTTTGAAAAGCGCGAGTTGATCTCCGAGAGTAAGATAACATCTGTCCACTTGCGAGCAACTCTTTAAAAGTTTCAAAGCTGAGAGTAGTAAACCAGCTCTCTGCGAGTTACTCTCAGGTCCGTGTCCACTTACGAAATTCTCTCGAGAGTGGCTTGAGAGCTACTCGCCCAAATTTTACTCTTAAGTGGACAAGCACCTTAATGACTGTATCCGTTTTATCTATAATATCCCTAGATCTTGTAGCGTTTCACATCTCAAGTCTCGTGTTGTTGGTTTAAGTTTAGACGTATGCTGTAGGATCGTATTATTCTAAAACTATTTAATATCATTGACTTCAAAAGTCCCGCTTAACTGTATGAATTGCTCACTTTGACATTAATTATTCCACGATTTACGCATTGCATTAGAGAATAATCCATTTTTGTAACTGCAATCCGTCTGTAGAACCGTCTTCCACATGAATTGCAGCTAATAAACTCCTTTGCCGTATTCAGGAGGAAACTTTTCACGTTTTCTTTCTGAAAACAATATCACTATTCAGAAACCTCTTAACCTTCTCTGTACATAGTTCTCTTCTTATTTTATTTTTTATTTGGTTTTTTTTTTTCAATGTATGTATACTCTTATAGTTTTGTGAAATAATTATGTAATTTAAAAGAACTACACTTCCAAAAGATTCCATTATTACATTATTACATTACACTGTCAAAATAAGTTTTCTACAATAAATTCAATACTTTACTTACTTACTTAGATGGCGCTACGGTCCGAGGTGAACCTGGGCCTCAACCAACAAACCTCTCCAGCTAGCATGATTATGAGCCAGCTGCCTCCAGTTGCGCACGCCAAGTTGGTTGAGGTTCCCCTCCACTTGTTTGCGCCACCTACCGCGAGGTCGTCCTCTACTGCGTCGTCCATCCGGGGTGGATTCGAAAACTTTCTTAGCGGGAACGTTGGGCTCCATCCGCTCTAAATGACCCAGCCATCTTAGTCGCTGTATGTGAACTCTTCTGGCTAAGTCGATGTCCTTGTACATGCCGTATAGCTCGGCATTGTACCTTCTCCTCCACTCACCGTCTATGCAGACGGGACCAAAGATCGCTCGAAGAACTTTTCTCTCGAAATAACCAAGGGCATCCTCATCCGGTTTTGTCAAAGCCCATGCCTCTGCGCCATACAGCAGGACTGGGATGATTAGTGTCTTACATATATAGAGTTACCTTAGTAGTTCGAGATAGGGCTTTGCTACTCAATTGCCGTTTTAGCCCATAGAAACAACGATTGGCAAGAGTAATTCTCCGTGTGATCTCCCTACTGATGTCATTTGGGGAGTTCACCATAGAGCCTAGGTAGACAAAATCCTTTACTACCTCAAAATTATATCTGTCTATTGTGGCGTTCTGTCCAAGACGCCGATGTTGGGTGTCCTTTTTTGTAGACAGCATATATTTTGTTTTGCTTTCATTGACCGCTAGACCCATCTTTGCTGCCTCGTTCTCAATACTCGTAAATGCCCCATTAACGGCCCGCTGAGTTCTTCCAATTATGTCAATGTTATCGGCATAAGCGAGTAGTTATACAGACTTGTAAAAGATTGTACCTCCGGTGTTGGCTTGTGAGTTTCGTACAATTCTCTCAAGTACTATGTTAAAGAGATCGCATGATAGCGCGTCGCCTTGTCTAAGACCTTCCCTGACATCGAATGGTTCGGTGATGTTCTTACCGACTTTGATAGAGCAGCGAGAGTTCTCCATCGTTATTCTGCACAAACGGACGAGCTTGGCAAGGATGCCAAGACTAGACATGGCTCTGCATAACTCGTCTCTATACACGCTATCATGGGCAACTTTGAAATCGATAAAGAGGTGGTGCGTATCGATTTTGTATTCATGGGTTTTTTCCATGATCTGCCGTAGTGTGAATATTTGGTCAATGGTGGACTTTCCCGGCCTGAAACGGCACTGATAAGGACCTATCAGGTTATTGACGATCGGTTTAAGGCGTTCGCATAATACGGCAGACAGGATTTTATATGCGATGTTGAGGAGACTTATACCTCTGTAATTGGCGCAGCTCAGAGGGTCTCCTTTCTTCAGGATCGGGCAAACGATGCTTAGGTTCCATTCATTGGGCGTACTTTCTTCCGACCAGATTTTACAGATGAGCTGGTGCATGCTTCTTACCAACTCATCTCCTCCTGCCTTGAAAAGTTCAGCGGCAAGGCCGTCGGCTCCAGCAGCTTTGTTGGATTTGAGTTCAAATATCGCTATCCTCACTTCTGTAGTGTATCCACTTACTGACGCCACTGCCTGCCCAAAACATAAACAATAACAAAGTGACGAAGCATGTGAAGTGCAATCGAGTTCATTCCTCTTGTGTCACACATTCTTGGTGTGTCATGCACTCAATTGCACTGAGCGTCACTCAATAGTAATAAGATCCTATCGAATAGTGTACAGCCAATAAGAATCTACAAAAAGATATCCGTAATCGCTAGTGTAAGTAGAAGTAAGATAGAAGATAAGTATAACAGTAATGTTAATAGTATTTAAGGTATGAAATGTCAAGAATAAAATTAGATCTATCTTGGAATTCAAATCGGCAGTAATGCCTTGTTTCTATTGAGGTCTCAAAGTTGCGGCTAGAAATCGCATATCAATATAGCGTGGTACGCTTAAATACCAAACCCCTCCGCTCATAGTATAGGTAGAACCACTACATGGCGATCCTGCAAACGTCGATTCTGCCATCTTCGCACAAGGAAATAAGAAGCGAAGAAGACGGCCAGAACCTTACGGTCTAGGTTCTATCTTTTCCTCCATCAACGACGACGTAGTAACTTCACTTTGACCGACAATGAAATCGATAGATTTGATTGATTGATACCAGACGTCAAGATGAGAGTTAGACCAGAAGGAAGACATTACAACAGTACGATGTCGCATCAGAAGGAATTTAGCGGTCCAATGCTTAATATCCCCTACGCATACTTTTATAGAGCTAATATGATGTCTGTTGGTTTGCAAGATATTAGACGAGTGGTCTATCCGAAGCAAATTCCAGATGCCAGAACAGTATTCAAACAGTCCAGCAATTGCAGATAGCTCAACCAGTTACGATACCACAACGCAGCCCACACAGGATTACACCAAGGGATCATACCCAACTAGTGTGAATCATCAAAATTAATCAACGTGATCAACGAGATTACAACAAGAACAAAAAACAACCTATGTTAATGAATAATGATGAATATTTGAAAATAAATACTTAGGTACTATAAAAAAAAAAATATATATGTACACAGGCAAATAATTAGGGATAAAATAAGCTATGTATAAATAAATAACAAAAAGTAATATGCACTAATCTAAATTATTGTTAGCAATCGTAAAGAATAATACAAAAAAAGTCCAAATAGAGTATATAGTAGAGAATACATACAAAAAAAAAAAAACAATTAGAAATATCGCAGATTTGAGACAGACTACTAGAAGAAACAGAAACCGAAGAACTAGAAGAAGCAAAAACATATTTTAGGGATATAGCAAGTCAAATAAATAGTTTACTTAAGGGAAAATAAGAACAGGAAAACAACATGTGAGATTTTGAGCTAGGAATGGGTATGAAAGCCATAACAACATTCACAGGGAATGTAGTCGTCAATTTATACATTCGACACTCGTTGATGCATTACAGTCGAAATCCACAATACCATAAAAAGAACCAAAATCGAAATAGTCCACATAATAGCAATTGGAAGAACCATCGAAAGATAGATAGAACCACTACACTTCATTCTGATCGGGTTGACGGGAATCTTGACTATCGTCGTCACTGTTGAATGGCTCATTCTGCCTGACAGCGGAATATTGGTCATCATCGCCGTTTAACAGTCTGCAGAAGTGTTCCTTCCATATCCTCAGCACCGACTGCGATTCTACTACTATGTTGCCATTTTCGTCCCTGCAGGCTTCTGTTCTGACTTTGAAACCCTGGTATGTTCTGTTTACTTTTGGTAAAATTTTCGAACATCATTCCTGCAATAAAGTCTCTCAATCTCCTCGATCGAGCGCTTCTCATGCTCCTTTTTCTTCTTTCTGAGAAGTCGATGTTCCTCTTTTCTTCTGCGCACGTAGAGCTTGTAAGCAGCTCTAGTCCTTCTATGCAGCGCCGCTTTGTACGCCTCTTGCTTTGCTGCATGTGCTTGCCTTCATTTCTCACCAAACCAGGGGTTGCGTTGTGGTGGGCGAGAGAAACCCAGTACATCAGAGGCGGCATCTCTGATGGCTTGTTGGCAACGCTGCCACTGGTCTTCCGCATTTGCTGCTGGCGGCATAGGACTTAGATTGAGATTAGAAGAAATACGATTGGCAAAGGTTCTGGCGGTCTCTTGCGATTGTAGCTTTTCTTCTTCAAATTTCCTCACAGTATTTCGTTGATTTCGCTCCGTTCTGGATATCCGCATCCATACCTTGGCTACAACTAGGTAGTGATCCGAGTCCACGTTGGCTCCTCGGAAAGTCCCGGCACCCAGAATACTGGAAGAGTGCCTTGCGTCGATCGCAATGTTATCGATTTGGTTGACGATTTTTCGATCAAATGAGAGCCATGTTCCTTTGTGAATATCGAGACGTGGGAACCGCGTACTAGCTACGACAAAGTTTCGCCCCGCTGCAAAGTCGATTAGCCTGAGTCCGTTGTCGGATGTGTTGTCGTGCTGGCTGTGCTTTCCGACCACGCTACTAAAGTCGTCCTCTCTTCCTAGCTTTGCGCTAAAATCACCTAGGATAATTTTAACGTCGTGGCTAGGGCATTGCTCATACGTCTTGTACAAGAGCTGGTAGAAGTCGTCCTTTGTCGCGTCGTCCTTCTCCTCATGAGGGGCGTGAACGCATATTAGGCTAATGTTGGCAAATTTAGCCTTGATACGGATAGTCATAAGGCGCTCGTTCGAATAGAATAGACGCTGTCCTTTTTGTCTGTAGCAATCGCCGTAGTAGATGTCGCAGTTTTTCATACTCCTTTTGCCCGGCCCATCCCATCGCACTTCTTGGATGGCGATAACGTCTGCTTTGAGACACTCTAGGGCCTCCGCAAGTTGTTCGGCTGCACGTGGTTTGTAGAGGGACCTAACATTCCACGTGCAGACACGAAGATCGTTGTGCTTTTTACGTTTGCTTGGGTCGTCAACAGTAAATTCATCCGTATCCGAGGCTGTTGGTTGCTTCGTAACCGAAGGGTTTTTTACGTGGTAGGGAAGTTAACCCGACGGCACAACCCCCAACCTGGAGGACTAAATCCTTTTTTAGCAACCCCTGGGACGAGGGGCCGGATACACCGATGTCAGTAACCCACTTCGGGGATATGAGCGCTGCCGTTGGCCCATTAAGGGTTCATCCGCCACCATCTCTTTTTCAATACCCTGACGTAGTATTGAAAATCCTTACAGACCTCAGCTTCAAATATGCCGAAGTAGCTCCGGTAAGGTTTCCGTTGGCCTGTAGACGTCACCGTTAATTCCATCGGGAGAATTCATTCGCCGCACGTCCTCCTTCTGAGGACCTCTTGTTAGACTTCTGAGACGCATATTTCAGCCGATCAGGTCAACAAGAGATGCCTCGTCCGGTTAAACATATGCGCGCTGCAGTTCACCCAGATGTGCTTACGCAGGTCCGAGTGTTCAGCTACCCATATATCGTCAGACTCAGCATACGCTCATCGTTAGTTCACTATCAGATAGCTATCCAGCGGGCACCACGGGGAGGTGATGATGCGATTTTGCCCACCAAAAATTCAATACCTACAATACATTATTTCGTGAGAGTTTTACTTTATTTATACAATAATATTATAACAACATCCAATATGTTTTATTACATCACTTTTTGATCATTTGCGTTTATGTAAGCCCTACCAATATATAGAATAGCCGTATTCCTGAGATGCGGAGTGAAAGATCTGGGCAATGGGAGGGTTTTCGATGCTACGCTCTCCAATCGATTTCAGCTTAAGCGTGCAAATATTAGATTAAGTTCAAGCTTTGCTGAAATCTTTGTGTTTTATCTCGATTCATCGTGAAAAGAAAAGCATCGACGTTAGTATTGCTAGTGGTGGAGGATTGTAGAAGCGGGGGTAAGAACTGCATCTGTTTGCGTCACTGTGCAACGAAGAAACGATCGCGGATCTCAAACTGGGAATTGTGTGCTTGGTAGCTGTAAGCAAAAACTAAACGCTATGAACTGTCCCGAAATAAAACAGAAACCACCGATTTCATCAACGTTATAAAACAGTGTGTCTTTTATTTCATGTTAGAATAATTCTTTATGTACAATTTGATCGTTTGTTATATATATGTAAACAATGTAAAGTGTAAATTCATTTTGTTTGATTGACATTTGTGGGGGCGTTGATATTCAGGGTATGTTTAATAGGTCGAGCCTTCATGTGTGGTGACGTCATCGTGACCCAAACATTCTCCCCCCCCGGTGAACGAAGTTCGCAAGTTGTATTCGTCTAATTCCGCATACAATTTTTCTCAGCATAAAATGTGTCTTCTTGCCCATTGCAATCGAGGATGGTAACCCTGTTCTTACAAGATGTCTCATTCATGTAAAGAGAGAACTTATTAAAAATCTTTCAACATGCATTGGGACAACAACAAAACATAGAACGAAGGAGAATGATGACAGAATATAAACAATGAAACATGCACGCCGAAGATGTGCTACGCACGATCCCGTTGTTCATGCGTATGTGCTATCGTTTTTCCTCTCTTCTCTTTAGCTGGAGTAGTCAATTGTCGAGTCGGTTGGAAGTTTATTGTTGTGCGGGAATTTATTCGTGTGATTAGTGAATTATTTTGGTGTTTTAGGTAGTGATTTTTAATCCAGGTGAGTAATAATTTACTAATAATTATATTTGAAATCAGTAGGATTATTTGTTTTGAATTTGTGTTGTGTATGTGTGTGTGCAGATTCGGCGAGTTGTGCAAGAGAGTGGCACAGCTTTGCCTACTCGCTTCCATGTAAGTTGTGCATGGGATTAAATTTACGTGTAAGCGTGTGTGTGTGGACTGGGTTTAGTGCATGTGAAGCGTGTGTGTGGAATGAGTTTGCGTTTGGGTAGCGCGTGTGAAGTGTGTGTGTGAGATTTCATTTTTGGGTAAAACGGGTGAGTGGCTCATTACTTCAGTGTTGCCAGATGTGTGTTTTGAGTTTTAGGTTTTAATATTATTGTAGTATTGTTTTTAGTACTATTTGAGTAGATTTGTGAATGGACTGTATTATGCCTTGTGTTATGTGTGGAATAGAGTGAATTGTTATTGGATGGATGTATATATATGGTGATGTGTTGGATGAATATGGGTATGTGTTGTATGAGTATGGGTATGTGTTGTATAGATTTTTTTTTTTTTTTTTTTTTTTTTTTCATTGATGATAGGTACGTTTGTGTGTTTTCGTGGTTAGGAGCTACAATGTTTCGAGTTCAGGTTGAGAGTTGTTTATCGGTAGTGGACACAGTTTTGTGATTGGACGTTTGAACTCTCCCTGCTGTGTTTTCAGTTTGACTACGCGGACTATGTTGTCGGCGCTGGGGTATGTCTGCTGAATTCGGCCGAGACTCCACCTAGCAGGGGGTAGTCGTTCGTCCTTGAGCAAAACCAAATCTCCTACCTTTAGCTGCGGTTGTGTTTTCAGCCACTTCGGTCGTTGTTGTAGACGTGCCAGGTACTCCTGTTGCCACTGCTGCCAGAATGTCTGCATGTGGTGTTGAACTAACTTCCACCGGTCGCCTGCGCATAGTTTCTCCGACGCTAGATCTGGTTCAGGAACAGTTAGGACTTCTTGACCGATTAGAAAATGTGCAGGAGTTAAGGCACGGAAGTCATCAGGGTCTTCTGAAAGGGGACATAAAGGTCTCGAGTTGAGACACGCTTCAATTTGCGTTAAAAGCGTGGCGAGCTCTTCATACGTGAGTGTCCCGTTCCCGACGACTCTTTTGAAGTGGTGTTTCACACTCTTTACTCCTGCTTCCCATAGCCCTCCAAAGTGGGGGGAAGCTGGGGGAATGAAATTCCACTGTGTTCCTTGATTTGCCAAAACCTTCGCTATCTCCTTCCAGTCGTGGGTCGCGTTGTCCATTAAGCGATGAAGTTCTGCGTTGGCCCCAACGAAGTTTGTACCACAGTCGCTGTAGATTTCGTAGCAGAGTCCCCTCCGTGCTGCAAATCTTCGAAAGGCTGCTAAAAAGGCTTGAGTAGTTAGGTCGGTTACAGCTTCTAAATGTAGTGCCTTGGTTGTCAGACAGACGAATATGGCGAGATAACCCTTGTAACATTTAGCTCCACGGCCTCTCCATGTCTTTATGTCGATGGGCCCAGCATAGTCGACCCCGGTGTGTGTGAATGGCCTTGAAATCCTTACCCTAGGGCTAGGGAGATCTCCCATTAACTGGTGAGCGGCCTTACTGCGATACCTATAACACGTGGTACAACCGTGGATGTGTTTCTTGACAGACCTTTTCAGCTGGAAGATCCAATATTTGTTTCGCAGGTAGCCCATCATCAATTGGATACCACCATGAAGAGTCCTGCTGTGTGCCTCGCTGATGAGAAGTTTTGTATAGTGATGTGTGGGTTCCAAGATTATCGGATGCTGTTGATCATAGGAGAGATCGGCGTTTTTGAGCCTTCCACCGACTCGAAGAATACCTTCACCGTCCGTAAAAGGATTCAAGGGACCCATACCTCTTGTTTTAGCCACCCCTTGCGAAAACATTTCATATTGGGCTAAACGTGCTAGAACCTTTGTAGCTGCATCGAGTTCTGATGGGTTCATTAGTCCCATACTCCGTTCTGAGCCCCGCTTTCGAGAGTTTGCTCCGAACCTTCTACAGTAGGCGGTGATTCTGATGGGATTCGGTGCCATTCGTACTTGCTGCTGGTCGACTGCCTCCAGCGTACGGAACCTAGTTTCCAAAAAAACTTTGAACTCATCAAAACTCGGAAGTTCTTTGGTGTCCTTTTTGGCTCCCAGCTTCTCCTCCCACAGTTGCTGCGTTTTTGTGGGCAGTTTTTGTAGCAGCACGAAGATGAGAACCACATCCCAATGTTCGACGGGCACCTGCAAGTTCTTGAGGCTGTGCACCACTTCCGTCGAAGTATCCAGCAAGTCCTTGATGGACTCCGACCTTTCTTGCGTCACTGATGGCTGGTTGAAGAGGCATTTTAGCTGTGTGTTGACCAGGAAGCGCGTATGATCATACCTTTCCGTTAAAATGCTCCAAGCCTTGGCGTAGTTACCACTGTCAATCGCCAGGTGAGTCAGAAGCTTCTCAGCTTCGCCAGATACCGTTGACTTCAGGTAGTGCATCTTCTCTATTTCAGATAGCTTTGTGTTGCGGTGGATCAACGAAACGAACAAATCGTGGAAAGTTCGCCACGTTTCGTAACTACCCGAAAAAGTCGGCAAATTTATTTTTGGCAGCTTGATGTCCGACCTCGATGTGCCAGCAGTTGATGCCTTCTTCCCTTCATCGGTGTTGAAATCAGCTGGCTGTTCTGGAAATTCGAAGTTCCATGCAGACCGTAGAAATGTGGGCCCATTCCACCACAAAGTGGCTTGGACCAGCGTTGATGGTAGCATTCCTCGGGAGACGAGATCCGCAGGGTTTTGTTGTGTTGGAACATGGTTCCATATATCGACCTCCGTCAACCGTTGTATCTCCCCGACTCTGTTTCGCACAAAGGTTTCCCACTTCGTAGGCTCTGCTCGTATCCAACAGAGCGTGATTGTGGAGTCAGTCCATGCGAATGTGGGAATGCCTCTCCACTCAAGAGTCTTTGTAATGTGGTGTATGAGCTTAGCGAGTGTGACAGCTCCACACAGTTCCAAGCGCGGAAGAGTGACTGGGTTTACAGGTGCGACTTTCGATTTCGACATGAGTAGGTGCATGTGGTTGTTGCCGTCTTCATCTTCTACTCTGACGTACACCGCTGCCCCGTATGCCCTTTCCGACGAATCGCAGAAACCATGCAGCTGTAGGTTTTTGGTCATACCAGGAGTGTGTAACCACCGTGGAATGTGCAGATTATTAAAAGCCCGCAAATCATCATGAAAAACTCTCCAATCTTCCAGAATGTCAGCGTCGACGGGATCATCCCAGGATTGTTTGCGGACCCAGAGAAGCTGCATCAGGAGTTTCGCCTTGGTGATGGAAGGTGCGATCCAACCCATGGGATCGAATAAGCGGGCTATCGAGGATAATATGGATCGCTTAGTTGGCTGCTGATTTTCTAAAGAAGCGTAACTGAAAGTGAATTCGTCAGTAAGAGGGAGCCACTGTATGCCCAAAGTCTTCACTCGATCTGAACCGTCCGTGGGTAACGAGAAGGATGCCTCGTGATCCTGAGCGGGTATATTATCGAGAAGATCTTCACTGTTGGCGGTCCATTTGCGCAAGTGAAAACCAGCTCCACTGAGAATCTCCTTGATTTCCTTTATTTTGGCCTTAGCCTCTTGTAGTGTGTCAGCTCCCGAAATCAAGTCATCGACGTACATCTCGTTGCGAATCATTCTAGCAGCTTTGGGATGCCGTTCTGTAACTTCCTCTGATAATGCCTGAAGAGTGCGAATCGCCAAGTATGGAGCAGGAGCTGTGCCAAAGGTCACCGTCTTGAGGCGATATGTTCTCAAAATGTCGGATGGCTGCTTACGCCAAAGAATGAGCTGGTAATTCGCATCACGTTCCGGTACCCTTATTTGTCGATACATCTTCTCTATATCTCCAGTGAACGTATATCGATAGAGCCTCCATCTGAGAATGATGTCCGTGATGTTGTGTTGAAGCGCCGGGCCTATCATCAGCTGATCATTCAATGAGACGCCATCCGATGTCTTAAACGAAGCATCAAATACCACTCGGAGCTTAGTTGTCGAGCTCGACTCCTTAAAAACTGCGTGATGTGGCACAAAGTAGTGATGCGGATGCATAATGGAGTCTTCCATCACTTCTTCCATATGACCAACCTTCAGGTAATCCTCCAGACAGTCTATATACCGTTGTTTTAAATTTTCATTTATTTCTAGCCTCCTTTCCAGACTCCTGAAACGATTGAGAGCACCTTCCCTAGACCTGCCTAGAATAGGATAGACATCTCCCTTGAACGGGAGGGCCACTTGGAAACGACCATCAGCTAGGCGTCGAACGTTTTTGACGAAGTGTGCTTCACACTCGATGTCTTCCGGTCGTTCATACGGTTGGAACGAAATCTCTTCCAATTCCCAGAATTTGCGGAGTTCTGTCTCGATACTGCAGGTTTGGAGAAAGCTGTTGACTCGAGGAGATGATATGGGTGCTCTACCAAATAGGACCCATCCTAGTTTGGTCTTCTGAGCGATGGGTAAATTTCTGTCGATCGGTTTGACCAGCTCCGGCAACAGAATATCAGCCAGGACATCACTTCCCAGTAATAAATCCACCTTGGCTGACTGATTGAAGTTGGGATCCGCCAACGTCAAACCGTTCAGATGTTCCCAACCTGTAGCTGCCAAAGTTTGGGTCGGAAGATGCCCAGACAGCGACTTGAGTACGAGAGCTTGAGTGGATGCTCTAAACGCTGAGTGGTGAGAAGCAAAGGAGATATCTACCACCCTTGAGCAGGTGCCGCTGCTGACCAAACCCAACCCAGAAACTTCGACCGAGGTTGGCCTTAATGGAAGACGAAGTAGCTGAACAGCTGACGTGGTGATAAAGCTGGCTTCTGAACCCGAGTCTAATAACGCTCGCAAGGAAAGAGATTCGCCTGTCCCTGCGCTTACCTTGACTATGGCAGTTGCTAGTAAGACTTGTGTTGTTGAGTAAGTTGAATAGAAGGTATTGACGTTCGGTGCTACAAATGTTGTTTCCCTTTCAGATGGTTGGAAAGTGAGAGCACCAGCATTCATCGAAGAAGTGGATGGCCCCAGAGTGTGCCCTTGTACGGTGAAAGAGTTCGCTTGCCCCACATTAGGAGTGTTATTAAAATGGAGCAGCGAATGGTGTGGTTGTTGGCAATAGTAGCATCGTCGACTACTTGGACAATGCTCAGAGGTATGGCTATATGCTAAACAATTTCTACATATCCCTAATCTTGAAACTTGTTTACAGCGATCAGCAATACTCAACTTTAAAAACCTACTACACTTCCTAATGGCATGTTGACCCTTGCTGCAAATTTGGCAGGGGTATTTTGCGTTGCTGGTTGCTGTATGCAGAACGTTTCGGTGGGACACAGGCTTGATGGGATTCGGTGCCATTCGTACTTGCTGCTGGTCGACTGCCTCCAGCGTACGGAACCTAGTTTCCAAAAAAACTTTGAACTCATCAAAACTCGGAAGTTCTTTGGTGTCCTTTTTGGCTCCCAGCTTCTCCTCCCACAGTTGCTGCGTTTTTGTGGGCAGTTTTTGTAGCAGCACGAAGATGAGAACCACATCCCAATGTTCGACGGGCACCTGCAAGTTCTTGAGGCTGTGCACCACTTCCGTCGAAGTATCCAGCAAGTCCTTGATGGACTCCGACCTTTCTTGCGTCACTGATGGCTGGTTGAAGTGGCATTTTAGCTGTGTGTTGACCAGGAAGCGCGTATGATCATACCTTTCCGTTAAAATGCTCCAAGCCTTGGCGTAGTTACCACTGTCAATCGCCAGGTGAGTCAGAAGCTTCTCAGCTTCGCCAGATACCGTTGACTTCAGGTAGTGCATCTTCTCTATTTCAGATAGCTTTGTGTTGCGGTGGATCAACGAAACGAACAAATCGTGGAAAGTTCGCCACGTTTCGTAACTACCCGAAAAAGTCGGCAAATTTATTTTTGGCAGCTTGATGTCCGACCTCGATGTGCCAGCAGTTGATGCCTTCTTCCCTTCATCGGTGTTGAAATCAGCTGGCTGTTCTGGAAATTCGAAGTTCCATGCAGACCGTAGAAATGTGGGCCCATTCCACCACAAAGTGGCTTGGACCAGCGTTGATGGTAGCATTCCTCGGGAGACGAGATCCGCAGGGTTTTGTTGTGTTGGAACATGGTTCCATATATCGACCTCCGTCAACCGTTGTATCTCCCCGACTCTGTTTCGCACAAAGGTTTCCCACTTCGTAGGCTCTGCTCGTATCCAACAGAGCGTGATTGTGGAGTCAGTCCATGCGAATGTGGGAATGCCTCTCCACTCAAGAGTCTTTGTAATGTGGTGTATGAGCTTAGCGAGTGTGACAGCTCCACACAGTTCCAAGCGCGGAAGAGTGACTGGGTTTACAGGTGCGACTTTCGATTTCGACATGAGTAGGTGCATGTGGTTGTTGCCGTCTTCATCTTCTACTCTGACGTACACCGCTGCCCCGTATGCCCTTTCCGACGAATCGCAGAAACCATGCAGCTGTAGGTTTTTGGTCATACCAGGAGTGTGTAACCACCGTGGAATGTGCAGATTATTAAAAGCCCGCAAATCATCATGAAAAACTCTCCAATCTTCCAGAATGTCAGCGTCGACGGGATCATCCCAGGATTGTTTGCGGACCCAGAGAAGCTGCATCAGGAGTTTCGCCTTGGTGATGGAAGGTGCGATCCAACCCATGGGATCGAATAAGCGGGCTATCGAGGATAATATGGATCGCTTAGTTGGCTGCTGATTTTCTAAAGAAGCGTAACTGAAAGTGAATTCGTCAGTAAGAGGGAGTCACTGTATGCCCAAAGTCTTCACTCGATCTGAACCGTCCGTGGGTAACGAGAAGGATGCCTCGTGATCCTGAGCGGGTATATTATCGAGAAGATCTTCACTGTTGGCGGTCCATTTGCGCAAGTGAAAACCAGCTCCACTGAGAATCTCCTTGATTTCCTTTATTTTGGCCTTAGCCTCTTGTAGTGTGTCAGCTCCCGAAATCAAGTCATCGACGTACATCTCGTTGCGAATCATTCTAGCAGCTTTGGGATGCCGTTCTGTAACTTCCTCTGATAATGCCTGAAGAGTGCGAATCGCCAAGTATGGAGCAGGAGCTGTGCCAAAGGTCACCGTCTTGAGGCGATATGTTCTCAAAATGTCGGATGGCTGCTTACGCCAAAGAATGAGCTGGTAATTCGCATCACGTTCCGGTACCCTTATTTGTCGATACATCTTCTCTATATCTCCAGTGAACGTATATCGATAGAGCCTCCATCTGAGAATGATGTCCGTGATGTTGTGTTGAAGCGCCGGGCCTATCATCAGCTGATCATTCAATGAGACGCCATCCGATGTCTTAAACGAAGCATCAAATACCACTCGGAGCTTAGTTGTCGAGCTCGACTCCTTAAAAACTGCGTGATGTGGCACAAAGTAGTGATGCGGATGCATAATGGAGTCTTCCATCACTTCTTCCATATGACCAACCTTCAGGTAATCCTCCAGACAGTCTATATACCGTTGTTTTAAATTTTCATTTATTTCTAGCCTCCTTTCCAGACTCCTGAAACGATTGAGAGCACCTTCCCTAGACCTGCCTAGAATAGGATAGACATCTCCCTTGAACGGGAGGGCCACTTGGAAACGACCATCAGCTAGGCGTCGAACGTTTTTGACGAAGTGTGCTTCACACTCGATGTCTTCCGGTCGTTCATACGGTTGGAACGAAATCTCTTCCAATTCCCAGAATTTGCGGAGTTCTGTCTCGATACTGCAGGTTTGGAGAAAGCTGTTGACTCGAGGAGATGATATGGGTGCTCTACCAAATAGGACCCATCCTAGTTTGGTCTTCTGAGCGATGGGTAAATTTCTGTCGATCGGTTTGACCAGCTCCGGCAACAGAATATCAGCCAGGACATCACTTCCCAGTAATAAATCCACCTTGGCTGACTGATTGAAGTTGGGATCCGCCAACGTCAAACCGTTCAGATGTTCCCAACCTGTAGCTGCCAAAGTTTGGGTCGGAAGATGCCCAGACAGCGACTTGAGTACGAGAGCTTGAGTGGATGCTCTAAACGCTGAGTGGTGAGAAGCAAAGGAGATATCTACCACCCTTGAGCAGGTGCCGCTGCTGACCAAACCCAACCCAGAAACTTCGACCGAGGTTGGCCTTAATGGAAGACGAAGTAGCTGAACAGCTGACGTGGTGATAAAGCTGGCTTCTGAACCCGAGTCTAATAACGCTCGCAAGGAAAGAGATTCGCCTGTCCCTGCGCTTACCTTGACTATGGCAGTTGCTAGTAAGACTTGTGTTGTTGAGTAAGTTGAATAGAAGGTATTGACGTTCGGTGCTACAAATGTTGTTTCCCTTTCAGATGGTTGGAAAGTGAGAGCACCAGCATTCATCGAAGAAGTGGATGGCCCCAGAGTGTGCCCTTGTACGGTGAAAGAGTTCGCTTGCCCCACATTAGGAGTGTTATTAAAATGGAGCAGCGAATGGTGTGGTTGTTGGCAATAGTAGCATCGTCGACTACTTGGACAATGCTCAGAGGTATGGCTATATGCTAAACAATTTCTACATATCCCTAATCTTGAAACTTGTTTACAGCGATCAGCAATACTCAACTTTAAAAACCTACTACACTTCCTAATGGCATGTTGACCCTTGCTGCAAATTTGGCAGGGGTATTTTGCGTTGCTGGTTGCTGTATGCAGAACGTTTCGGTGGGACACAGGCTTGATGGGATTCGGTGCCATTCGTACTTGCTGCTGGTCGACTGCCTCCAGCGTACGGAACCTAGTTTCCAAAAAAACTTTGAACTCATCAAAACTCGGAAGTTCTTTGGTGTCCTTTTTGGCTCCCAGCTTCTCCTCCCACAGTTGCTGCGTTTTTGTGGGCAGTTTTTGTAGCAGCACGAAGATGAGAACCACATCCCAATGTTCGACGGGCACCTGCAAGTTCTTGAGGCTGTGCACCACTTCCGTCGAAGTATCCAGCAAGTCCTTGATGGACTCCGACCTTTCTTGCGTCACTGATGGCTGGTTGAAGAGGCATTTTAGCTGTGTGTTGACCAGGAAGCGCGTATGATCATACCTTTCCGTTAAAATGCTCCAAGCCTTGGCGTAGTTACCACTGTCAATCGCCAGGTGAGTCAGAAGCTTCTCAGCTTCGCCAGATACCGTTGACTTCAGGTAGTGCATCTTCTCTATTTCAGATAGCTTTGTGTTGCGGTGGATCAACGAAACGAACAAATCGTGGAAAGTTCGCCACGTTTCGTAACTACCCGAAAAAGTCGGCAAATTTATTTTTGGCAGCTTGATGTCCGACCTCGATGTGCCAGCAGTTGATGCCTTCTTGCTGTCTTCGTTCTGCACCGGCATTTGAACCTTGTCGATGGCATCTAGTAGGCTAGAGCGGTAGTCGAAGTAGTTTTCTCGAATACCCTCAAAAATTTCTTCGAGAGCTGCATTTTTGGAGTCGTCTTCACCCAAGAGACCCTCAAATTGGATAGTGGCCGATTCCATAGTCTTTTCCAGCAGGGAAAGACGGCTTGTTAAGTAGTTCACGGTGCGTTTACCTAACCCCGTTTTGCCGAAGTTAACTATGTCCTTTTTGAGCTGTTTTAAAGTGCTCGCTAACACAGCCTTGTCCATTTTGTCCCCAAATATGAAGCACTTATGTGTTAAACCCAAATGTATTTACGTAAACGCACTTATGTATGTTTTTTTTTTGTTTTATTTTTGGTAATTATAGAGTAGATAATCGGAAAATGTACTCACTTGCTTTTTCAAATTCGAGTCCAAGTCCGTGACAAATTCTGTGGCTCCGAAATCGACGTCTGGGATGATTTATCCTTGATTGTCCTAGTCCAAGTCCAATCTGATGATGGATTCTGCAACTCTGGAGTCCACTTCTTGGATGATGGATGATGGATGACGATGTCTTGATTGGAAAATTCCCTGGTTATTCCTCAGGTCACTTGCAGATTTGTTTGCAACACACACTTCACACTAAATATTGTTTTATTGTTTTTTACTTTTTAGTTTTTGTAAGCGCGCACACAAAAATGAAAAATCCGGCTCGATAGGACCAAATGTTTGCGTCACTGTGCAACGAAGAAACGATCGCGGATCTCAAACTGGGAATTGTGTGCTTGGTAGCTGTAAGCAAAAACTAAACGCTATGAACTGTCCCGAAATAAAACAGAAACCACCGATTTCATCAACGTTATAAAACAGTGTGTCTTTTATTTCATGTTAGAATAATTCTTTATGTACAATTTGATCGTTTGTTATATATATGTAAACAATGTAAAGTGTAAATTCATTTTGTTTGATTGACATTTGTGGGGGCGTTGATATTCAGGGTATGTTTAATAGGTCGAGCCTTCATGTGTGGTGACGTCATCGTGACCCAAACAGCATCACTAGTCTGGAATAGATACTGTTCCCACCCTGACTTGCGCAAAACTTAAGGATGGATGTAAGGTGTATTTTTGCCAGATCCTGCACCATAAGAGGTGCACTCAGAGAGTGCCCAGCGACATTTGCTTAGGTTATAACATTGACATATGAAGTGAAAAGTGTCTTCCTCCACCACAGTATCTTCACAGCCTCTAGAGGCTTGACGACCGTTTGTAACTCCCAAGTGCTTATTTAAATTAGTTGGTTGTTACGAATCTAGAGAAGGTGTTTGGTTTTATTAAAATTTTTTTTTGTTTTTGCTTGTATTTGGCCATCCTTGTAGAATAGTTTGTGGTTCTTTCACGCTTTCTTCATTTTTAAATAAGTCATTGGTACGTGTGCTATTGAAGCCCCATCCTATTTTAACTTTTTTTTCTTATTTTCAAAGAAAAAGGAAACACCAGGCAGGAACCTTTCTTTTGTGCAGTAGTTGGAAAATCTTTGATGTAGTTCGTTTTCCTTTAAACTCGGGTGGCCCATGATTGCTGTTACCCATCCTATTCACTATGGACTGGCATTCAATTGATTTTAACCTTATTCTGCCTACTCACAGCTCTTAGTTCTCCGTTTGGTTTTCGACGTAAATGGATATATTCTTTGGAACGTGATCACAGATCTGCAAATAAGATGTTCTGGCAGACCGTCCGCCGACTCAGAGGAAAAAAAGTTGAACATCGTTAAAGGAGTTAAATCCAAAGACGGTACACTTCTTTCCAATGAGGAGGACATCTTACGCAGATGGAGCGAGCATTTTTTAGAAGAGCTCAATCCCGAACGGGGCACCGAAGATGACAGACCTATTGTCGAGAGTTGGGCGGAAAGTGGTCCTACGGTAGAGGAAGTAACTTTGACGATCAAAGTGCTAAAGGTTGGCAAATCTGTTGGTGTGGATGAAATTCGCCCAGAAATGCTCAAGGCTTTAGGTAAAGAGGGAGTTCAATGGCTCTCGCGTGTCATTAAAGTGGTCTGGGAATGTGGTGAAACACCTGGTGATTGGCGAATGGGGGTGATAGTTCCTCTTTTCAAAAAAGGGGACAAAAGAGATTGCCTCAACTATAGGGGTATATCTCTTTTAAGTCTCCCTGGAAAATTCTTCGCCAAGGTGCTAGAAACGCCTTCCAGAGCTGTGGTTGAGAACAGTTTGAGGGATGAGCAGTGCGGTTTTCGCCCCGGTAGAAGCACAACCGACCAGCTATTCACTCTCAGAATGGTTCTTGAGAAGGCATGGGAGTATGCTAAACCTGCTACACTTGTTTTGTGGATTTGGAAAAGCATATGATAGGGTTCCTCGAGGCAAACTCTGGAGTGTTCTGCAGGAGTATGGGATTGATGGTTCCCTGTTAAGGGCGATTCAGTCTTACAAACTGTAGAAGCTGTGTTCGGCTAAACGGTGTTAAGTCAATACCCTTCACTGTGGGCGTTGGACTCCGCCAGGGGTGCATTTTGTCACCTCTCCTCTTCATTGTATACCATATATGGATTGGGTGTTGCAGCGATTAGTCATCTGCTCTTTGCGGATGATTTGGTCATCCTTGGGTCCTCTCAAACCGAACTTCAGCGCGCACTCGAAAGGTTTGTAGCCGTTTGTGATGATGCTGGAATGAAGATTAACTTGAACAAGTCAGAAGTAATGGTCGTTTCCAAAAAAAACCCATTCAGTGCACTCTGCATGTTAGTGGAGTTCCACTGAAGCAGGTGGATAAGTTTAAGTACCTCGGGGTCTCAATCAATGCCGAGTTATCCTGTAGAATTGGTCAGGCTGGATCAATTTTGAGAGAGCTTGGCCAATCTGTTGTAAGGAAGGCTGAACTTAGTGTTGAAGCTAAGCTATCGGTTTTTAACTTGGTGTACGTTCCAACTCTCACCTATGGTCATGAATTACGTGTTACTACTTAACTCATTATTCTATTGTATTTAAATTTATATCTATGCTGGTATTTAAATAGCAAAAGGAAAAAATAAATGTATTTGCATAAATAAATCTTGTCGTGACCCCATCTCACTACATTCGAATCTTTTTTTTTATGTTATTTTCTTATGCTTTGCCTGCTGCTTTCGCCTCTAGTTCCTCCTGAACTATAGATTGCAGATTCTTTATTAATTTAGTCATATTCATATTAACCATTGCTATTTGTGGACTATTCTAAATGTTATAAATTTATAAAGAAATAAATTGAAATTGAAATTGAATTCAATTTGGGTAGTGGCCGAAGGAATAAGATCACGGATACAAGCTGCCGAAATGAGGTTCCTTCGCGGTGTTTCTGGAATAACTCGTAGGGATCGAGTGCGCAACACCAGAGTACGCGAGGCGCTCAATGTTGAGCAGCTACTTCTCCGAACGGAACGATCTATGCTTCGATGGTTTGGTCACCTAGTGCGTATGCCCCCAGACCGGCTTCCAAGACATGCCATGGTGGCCGTGACATCAGGTAGGCGACCCCGCGGTAGGCCTAGAAATATTTTAAATATTTAATATTTATGTCTAATATCCTCGCCCGTTCGGGCAGTTTTCAGAATAGATGACATCTCTGCTTGAAAGACGCTACACGGGTCTGGAAGTCGAATTAATATGGAGAAGGCTATCTTCTCTTAGTAGACACTCGGTCCACTGCTATGTTCCATTTTTGATCCATCCGTGGAAGGAGATTTCCGTAAATTTTGACGAATCAATTCCAAATGCTTCTGTCTACATGTCTGTACGTACGTTCGACTGTGACGTTTACAATAAGATGGATTAACTCCGAATAATAAAGTATATCTATACGCGTAATTAGGTTAGCTTAGGTAGAATGGCTACCCCAAACTAAAGCTAGGATTCACTTAGACTAGCAAGTAGGTCTATTGTAGTTCCATTTTCCGAGTTCCGTACCGAGGGAAAAAAGCTTACATAACTTTTTTTTTTTGTAATGTTCTCCGTGCAGGATAGTCAAAGGGATTTAAGTTCATACAGCCATGAACGTGATCAAAATATTTTCATTAATTTGGTTCAAACGTTTTATATGGGGAAATAATGTGTGTATGTTCATTTTACTTTACGGCAACATATGCACATGATTTTTTTTTCTGCACATCTATGGGACAGTACCTTTCGAATGATATATGTTTCATCCCCCTACTTTTATAATCAATGCTAAAAAAACGGACGATAAGTTTCGTGTTCACGTATTAATATATAAGATTCTGGAGCTTCCCGTACTCATAACAAAAAAATAAACCAATCCTTATGGATGTATACTTATTGCAATACTCTTCGTGTGTGTCTGCTTGACCTTACAATCTTTTATTAAGTGACCCAATATAACCTGGAGACAAAACTGCTAATCTTGCAGATGCCAATACCCGGCAGGTCATCTAGGACGTTATAGAAGTATTGTCCTAAGGTATTCATTCTCAGCATGGATAGCGCAGAACAGTTGCACAGAAGATGAGTAATCGACTCTTCTACTTCCTCTTCTCTACAGCTTCTACAGAAATCGTTGAAGAGAACACGCAGTCTCTGGCATGTCTGCCTATCAAATAATGCCCCGTAAGGGGTCCGATTGTAGCTACTCGTATAATGTTTTTTCTACCTATTGCTGAGACCCAGCATATATAATATGTATCTGCGATCTCGCTTTGAGACCTGCGGCATTGCTTAAGACCCTGTTTAGACGTTAACTGATGAGTCTGCTATGTCGATTATTTTCCGGTGAGAAGAGTAAGGGGTAAAGAGAGGGGAACAGTCCTGAAGAAAATATAAACATCGAGGGGAAATTTACGTTCCACAACCGAAATGTTCCATTCTCTTCTTTTTTATAATTATTAGTTCAATCGTGGAGTAGTGATAGTCAAGGGATGATATGAATATTTCGATAAGAAAACGCTGTTCGATACATAGTTGTTTCAATTCACTCATTCCACCCCGAAACTTTGACACGTAGTGCAGGACTGAGCACTACAGTTTATTAACACCAGACTGCCCACTACGTAGTGGAGAATTAACATCTAAACAGGGTCTAACGAACTTGGTTCTTATTGTTGGCGAATTCAAGGCTATAATTTTTGCCTGGCTGTCTACGTATATTACTATAGTAAGATCATCTATTGTATTCATAGAAAGCCAGGTTACTGCATCTCGAATTGCCGTAATTTCCGCTTGAAATATGCAACGCTGATCCGGAAGTCTGGTGGTAATTTTTATGTAAGGTGAGTTAGAAAATACTGCTGCTCCCACAACACATGCCATTTTGGATCCATCTGTTTATATATATGTATCTCTTTCGCAGACGAATTTAGAATTCTGTTAGATTCCCACACGCATTGTTTGTCTAATGCCGGCAATCAAATGAACGCACTGTAGGTACATTAGGATAGGTCTTACAATAGTCGTATACATCTAGTAGACTTCTCGAGGCTGAAGACCCCATACGTGTAGTTTGTAAGGTCACAGTTCCTAGGTGAAATCTCATCTTTTGTTCTAGACTCAAGAAATTATATAATAAATCTTCCCAAATAAGGCTCCTTACTAAGTAAGTAAGTAAATAAGGCTCCAAAGATTGATCATAAATTTGATACTTGGGTTAGTTTGGGTAGATGCAGTGGTGTGTTTGATGGGGTTGTATAGTTAAGCTATATGCTACAAGATAGGATGCCAGGTTTTTTGCAAAAGAACAGCGTACCTTGCGACCCAGTTCTGCACTACAATATTTCTTTACTTTTTCAAGGTAAAATAAAAAATCTCGGAGCAAGTAGGAATTCTTTCCGGATCAGAAGTTCTTCTTGGTTTTTTGTATTTCCGTAGAGTTGGTGTTTTTTTTCGCGACCTTTTGAAATGTAAGTGTGTGGAAGAGCGCCTAAAGAAAATACCCACATACTTGAAACGAGAAAACAAAAACACAGCATACAATCACGTATATTGCCATCCGGTGGGGGCAGGCTCTTCTGTGCTTCCTTTATTCTGCCTGCAGTGCACGTTACCGTGGTAAATAAATTTATTTAAAAATAAAACCCATCTCCCCACTTCATATACTCCTACTACGTTGAAGGACTTGACGGTGTACTTGAAAAACATTTCTTTACCTCTACCTCTACACCACGGATGAATGCCTTTCATTATGCAAAAAGCTTTAAGTCATAGATAGCAGTTAGTAGCGTAAGCGATTCTATATCTGCCATGCAGTACTTTCCTCAGATTAGAATGACAGTTCTAGGACTCGTTCGCAACTGAGAAGGATTTATAATGTGTATTTACTGAACGGATGGGAAATATATTATCACCTCCACGGCGAGGGGTGGTTGTTGTACCGCCCGACGGGGGGGACAGATGAACACGTAATGTTAATTTATACGAAGCAGATTAAGAAATAAATGTGCTCCAATAGCATCTCGCTGAGAGAGATAGGGCGGTGTGAAGTGACATTCGGAGAGGAAATAAATTTAAATTTATTGAGTGAATAAAATGTGTACACAAAGTACAGAGTACGAGTAGATTATTTACGGGTAACATTGTCAGAGTTTATGTTGACCTGGATGAAGAGTAGACTTAAAACATCCTACGTTGTCTTGTCTGTTTAAGTTCGACTGACTTTATAAAGTACTACTGAAGAAATATTTAAACTCCACTTTATTGCATATGAATTCATCGATATTCATCCTGAATAGATCAACGTTCCCACAATAACCTAAATAGATCAAAAGTGATACATTTTTGCCTTCGTTTTGGAGTTTGATACAAAGATCTTCATTTTTCTTGGAATTGTTTTCTGTTTCCCATTGTGGGTGCCAGGATATATATTATGCCTACGCACTTTGGCGTACAAAGGAGACAATATGCCTCCAACTCGACTATTCTGCGCCAAGTTTTTCTCGGGCGAACCGCTGTTTAGCTTCGGTCAAGGGGTTCCATCGCATCACATAGTTAACCATATGAAACTTTAATCTTTTCGACAATTTCGAACACAGGCTTTCCTTTGCCGATTTGGCTGCCTCTTTCGTTGCATTCCGCCGTTGGCCAAGAAATATTGGAAATTCTCTACTCTCCCTCTACTGGTTGTTGAGCAGTGCATACTTGAGAATGCTTGAGCCTCTGGAAAGACACCCTGTTGAAGGCGCGCATTTTAAATTTCTACAAATATTCTAATCGAGTTCACACGGAAACTTTCGGTCTCGGCGCTTTCGGCGCTTTCGGTCGCAAACTCTGAGATGTTCTTTCCATGTAATGAAAGGGAAAAGCGTGGAGACAGTGCTGCGCTGTGTAGTCGGCTCAATAGAAAAATCATTGAAAAACAAGGAATATACACTAGCCGCTTTCTTAGACATTGAAGGAGCCTTTAACAATGTTAAAACAGATGCGGTTCATAGAACTCTAACGACCCTCAATATTCACAACTCCCTGATAAAATGGATCGTCAATATGCTAGAGGAAAGACATATTAAAGTTGAGGGAACAAAGCTTGAAGCCGATGCCTCAAGAGGCACCCCTTAAGGAGGGGTTATATCCCCACTGCTGTGGGTAATTGTCCTGAACGACGTACTTCTAAAACTCAGAAACAGCGGCGTCAAAACCATAGCATAGGTGGATGACGTTGTGCTGCTGGCAACAAGGGAATTTCGCCTGACCCTTGACGAGCCAATTGCAGGGGCGCTGAAGACCATTGACTCCTGGACGGAGAGATGTGGACTAGCGGTTAATCCCCAGAAAACGGAGTTTATATCATTCACTAACAAAGGGATAATTCCAGAATTCGTATCACCCTCCGTAAGGGGTATTCCCCTTTCCTATCGGCCTGGTGCTCGATAAGAAACTGAACTGGAGACTGAACATTAACGAAAGAGTCAACCATAGCTTTTTACTCGTGCAATAGAATATTCGGCAATACTTTGGGGCCGAACCCAAAAATCATCCTATGTATATACACAGCTATAGTAAGGCCAATACTTACTTATGGCAGCCTTGTATGGTGGCAAGCAGCCAACAAAATGAACAACCTAACTGCTATCACAAAGTACAAGGACTAGCGTGCATCAATGGAAAGGCTTGTTGGTTGAGGCCCAGGTTCACCCCGAACTGTAGCGCCACCTAAGTAAGTAAGTAAGCGTGCATCACCACAACCAGTGCGATGAGAACGACGCTTACAGCAGGACTCGAGGCGATTCGCAATCTCTTTCCGCTAGACATCTTTATGCAAGCATCGGCGGCTTCTAGTGCCGTAAGATTAAACCAAACAGATAGCTGGAGACCAAATGCAATGGGTTATTCCACGATCCTGCAGAGATATCTAGGCAATGTATCTAGTACAGACTATATAACGTCTAACTTGGACTTCATGAGACCATTTTCAAGCACCTATCCGAGCAGGGAAGACTGGAAAAATGACAGAACGCCTAACGAGCGATACATAGCTGTGTACACCGATGGATCCAAAATGGAAATAGGTGTAGGCGCAGGCATCTTCTCTGAAATGCTTGGTATCTCCATGTCAGTTCGGCTTCCAAACTACAACAGCGTTTTCAAAGCCGAGATCCCAGCAGTGATAATAGCAGCCCATGAGACTGCGATGAGGGCAATACCACGGGAGGATATCACATTTTTCATCGACAGCCAGGCAGCGATAAAAGCAATATCTGCTATAGAAAAAAAATCGAAGCTTGTGAAGTGTTGTAGAGAAGAGCTCAAGGTTCTCGGAACACAGCACGAGCTAAAGCTCTGCTGGGTCACTGGTCATGAAGGCATATCAGGGAATGAGGAAGCCGATACCTCAGTGTACATCCCGCCTTGCACACTTAAATTCGAAGCAAGGAACAAAGCTCTAACGAAGGCAAACAACAGGTGGACCTCCTTAGATACTTGTGTCACCACAAGGAAACTGTGGCCTACATTCGACAGAGCAAGAACCAATAGACTAATGCAGAGGGGTAAAAGTTCTCTCTCTACTATCACAGAAGTCATTACGGACCTTAATACTATACGGTATCATATGAAAAGATTACGTGTGACGAACGAAGACCTTTGTAGAGACTGCAGTGTCGAGGAGGTTCAGGAGAACACTACCCACTTTTTTTTGCTACTGCCCAGACCTCTATCTTTTAAGAAATAAGTTCATTGAAAAATACTTCCTTAAGAAAGAAGTTGTTCAACAGACTGATAAACGACATCGCAAACTTCATCAAATCCTCTGGATGGCTTGTATCTCGGGCGCAGTAAGTACAGGGTGTCCGCCGGGAAGGTATACTACTTTGTTTGTTTATAATTTTTGATTAAATGAAAGAGAATGGATCTTATATTGATAAATGTTTTATTTAATGTCGGCAATTATGTATGGAATACAATATCAGGTAAATGTCCGCCTCTGCTAGTCTCACAAATGCGAGCCCTTTTGAGCACATTTTTCCTTACATTCTCACACATTTCACGCGGTATTTCATTAATTTCATCACGAATATTTTGTTGAGTTGCTCAAGCGTTTCTGGTTTGTTTGCATAAACCTTGCTTTTCAGATATCCCCACAAAAAGAAGTCAGGAGCAGTCAAATCAGGCGACCGTGGAGGCCAATCAACATCACCATTTTTTGAAATAACTTGTTGTGGAAATAGGTCTCGCAGTAATTCCATTGTAATCCTGGCTGTATGCGATGTGGCACGGTCTTGTTGATACCACATGTTAATCAAGCCCAAAGCATGCAGTTGTGGCGTTAAAAAGTTTTCAATCATGTTCTTTGAAGACCAAGCTCCTGAGCACGGCGTCGAATTGAGGTTGATGGATTGTTTTGAACACTTCCTTGAACAGCAGTAATGTTTTCAGCCGATCTTGCAGTACGTTGTGGCCCATGCTTGGGCCTATCACCTACAGACCCTCTTTCTTCGAAATCATTCACTACACGATAAATAGTGCGTTTTGTTGGCACGTTGTTTCTCCCAAAAATTTCACGTAACTTTCTCATCGTCACAGTAATCGATGATTGATTTTGATAAAATGTTTTAACGATTAAAACACATTGGTTTATCGAATATTTTTCCATAATAAATTTGCCACGTGTCTACTTCACGACTGCCAAATATGAACTGTCAAGACTAATGTTTACCAAAATGGCGGCAAAACAAAGTAGTATATGTTCCCGGCGGACACCCTGTACTAAATTCTTTCTTTAGGATATGGACAAAAGACGATTTATTTTCTGCCTTTCACGAGGAAGAGATTCTCTAATCTATCCCCTTTCCCCCCATGGGTATCACAATGGGTCTGTATTGACCTGAGTATGGTGTAGAGGTTTTCTATCCCCTACACCAGCCCACATACTTAACCTAACCCTGCGTGTAACTCCTGGAATTGGCTGTCTATCGCTCTCATTTTAGTTGTAGACTATCCCACTTTCTTGCCATGGAAAAAGTGTACCCACTGTTTTGCACTTGCATTTGGCGACTTTTTAGTCTCTTGGTAAAAATGGTGTGCGGCTTACCCCATACATCTCCATTAACTTGGCCGCAGAGGTCCGTAAAACATTGTCGCTCGCTAGACTTAATCGCTAACTTCGCCTGAGTTCTTGCTTCTCTATATATTTCCCATAGCTTTAGGGTATTTTCGGCATTCCGGGACCGCTGGTAGGTTCTTCATGCCGATGACATGCTGATCTAAGTTCCACGATCTCATGATTCTACCAATATACCGCTTGTCGATATTTTTCGGGCCCGTTTTAGAAATAGAAATCTGAGTTTCCATTGCAGTGCTTGTTTCTACTACTGCCTCACCAATGACATAGCCCAATGGTTGCTCGTCTAAGCTGTTAGCTTTCTATTTCGATACTTTTCTTGTAGACAGCTTACCGGGACCGATTGTTCACACCAAACCTGTAGTAGGCTACTGCTCATAGAGGTTGTGTCGGTGCTCCATCATAATGACGATGCCTCCGTTTGGCGTTGTGTTATAAGCGGCACTACCGGTCTGAGTTTCAAACCACTACACCAAGAACTGTATATCTTTCCTATCTTTCTCTTCATTTTCAATTTAGGTAGTGCGATTGCATAGAAAAATTCGACTCTTGGACTTACGCTGATATTAAAAAAAAAATCATGATTCGCCATTTCTACGGCAAGTAAACTTGGTTCACAACCATTTTTCTAAGCCTATGAGTTCTTCTAGCAGTTCACGAACTTCTGGGCAGGCCCAATTCTCGGCATATGATTTGAGGTCGCCGGCTATTAAACCAGGACTTTAGTGCTTAGCATTCTTGATTAATTTCCCCAGAGAGCTCTCAAATTCCCTTCAAACCTTAAAAAACAGCCGTAGATATAAATTCCTCCTTTGTTCACTTTAAGCAATCAAGTCTACCTACATCCCACTATACCTAATTCACAACTAAACTGTGAAAAGTTATTTATGTACTTTTGCAGGATTTATACTCGTATTTATACCTATAGATGTGTACCGACCGAATTTATGTACCATTGTGAAAAGAAAAACTGAAAAAATTATGTTGATATTTAGGAATTCACCTTATATCATCACGCGTATGTCATGCTCCGCATTTCAAATCTCTCGTCAAATGTATCAACTTCTCCTATCAGCCTTCGAGCTTAATCTTGTGTCGCAAAATATCGCAAAATTGAATCTAATAAAGACATTATCACACAAATATTTCTGCGCACCGTCGAAAAAAGGACCCAAAACCAGTCATCATATCCAGTGACATAGGTGATAATCCAGCCAGCCACCCCCAGCCCCCCAGCCACCATCAACTCCCGCCGAGAAATGACACGAACATCCAAAAGATGACAAATAAAATATAAAATGAATTTCCCAACATCGGAAATCCCAGCGTTTATGTTGCCAAAAGATTAACTCGATTGAGACAATGATACGCAGCGACAGGATATAAATTATGAGGCTCGTAAAGGCAATCGCTTCATATATGGAAGCAAGATAGATACACACGCAACCAGACTTCATACCGAATCATTCAGGTGCGATTTGATAAATGTCGAGCCTTACACTCAGATTTGATTGAAGGGATGTATCACTGGATTATTCAACACTGTTTGGAACTTGGCAAGATGAATGCCAGCGATTATGAGAGATGGAATTTCGGATGCGTGCGGTGGGCGGGCGACGTTTGTTTTGGGTGGAAATACGGCAAACGACCGGAATTAGCATGGATTCTCAGACAGGGATTTCGTAAATGGATGGGCTTTTCTTCTCCATAAAACTTTTGGCAGAAATCATTGCAAGGAATAGAAATAGATTGACAGAAATATAAATAATTCATGCTTGAAAATATTAAATAGGGTCTATACGTTAGGAAAGTGATTTTTCAAAGCGAACGAGCATGTATAGAAAGAAGGTTGTATGGTTAGGTTAGGCTGTTAATCACTTGTTAAGTGTTGTGGAGGGATAGCAAATAGCTGGGAAAGAATCTTGTGAATTTCAAACACATGTAATCAATTTTTCGGCCGGGCTATACTGTCATTATAGTTCATATCATCGAATTAATCTTCTCATAGAAACCACGATGTAATGCGACGGGACACATTTACATATCGCAGCAGTCTTTCTATTGCTAAAGGTGACGGAAGCGAATCTATATGGATGCAAATTCGCCCTTAACATAGAAGCAAACATAGACAAACAATTTTGGGTTTCAAGCGTATTAACGAGGGCCTAATGGCCAGTACTGTCGCTCTTAGAGTAGCACAAAAAAATACAGACACACTTAGGCCAGAAGAGGTCCATTGTGATACCACTGGACCCAATATATAATCAGCTATACGAGTAAGTGGACTTACTAAAAAAAAAAGCCAACTGGAGCTTTTTATAAAGCGAAGGAGGCTTCTGACGTCTGCATTCTTTTAGATACGACTAGATAGGTGCAGAGGAAATGGAGATGCTTTCTTCCTCTTCTTCGTCCCTGCGGCTGCTACAGAAATCGTTTAACAAGAGACTCAACCTTTTCGCGTGTAGGCCTATCGGACAGTGTCCTGTGAGGACGCCGATAGTAGAGCTAATATCTGATCGCTTCAGCAAGATCAAACCATTAGAGCACTTCTGATTCAAATCTGTCTGGATATTTGGCCTACCGTGCCATTTTCACATCCACGGTTTGTCTGACTGATTACGTCCAGCTTAAGTAAGAGTTTGCACTTAGCGAGCGGCATATACAAAACCTGCCTTTACGGTAGGATAATAATGGTAGTACGTAATCTAACGAGCTTGTCAGGCTTGCAATAACCTGGGTGTCTCTGTGGCCTGGCACCTAGCCATATGTGCCATCTCCGTGAGAGACGAGCGGCAGTCTAAAGCGACCTCTTAAGTAAAAGCGAATGACTTCAGGGTCTTAATAGCCACTTGACTGTCTGTGCAATTGCTAATATCCCTAATATACGAACTAAAAGTAGTTTAAAAATAAGTGTGCAAGTCCAAAACACAACACTACTGCAACTACTACGCCTAAGCTCCACATCCACTGTGCTCGATACCTGGCGATGTATCTCAACTCTCTTCAGCTTTTTCTCTTATCCTCTTCGACTATTCTTCTCCATTCTTTACTAGGGCAATCCACTCTTTTTCCGTCTTGAATTCCATTCCTTTGTTTACCGCGCTATGCAGTTATTGCCCTTTCGATGGATTTGACCATTGCTACTTTCACTTCTCTAAAATTGAATCTTTGCGTTCCTGTCCCTTTTTCTTATATGAGGAATGGTTTGTTCAGAATATCTGCAATATGTTTTGATGTAACGATTTACAAAAGCTTGCGATGATGATCGGTAAGATGTTGATATGTGGGTACGAAAGGTCTGCAGATATTGTCGGTGAGGCTTTGTATAAATTAGCAGGATTGCCGGCATTTCCTTTGAGCGCTTTTATCGCAGCATTCCCTTCTTCTACACTTCGTTTCTTCAGCAGACGATTCGAAGTACATTCCCCCGAGAGGATCGTATAAGAAAATCCAAATAATATTCTTTAGTATTTCAGTAATTTCTTCCGTCCTGACGGCACTAACACCACTTGTAGAACTTGATCTGCCTGGTTTTTGGATAATGAAACTAAATTCTATTGTGCGCTCTGTAAAATGGGGACTGTCTGGCTGTGTCCACCATATTCGGAGTGGCAAACTAGATATTTTATGATATGCGATGTGGTAGAAGTATAAGCACCCGCAGTGATAGTCAGGCACTCAAGGCACTCGAAACTCCCACAAATTACAATATTGCTTTAGAATGTAAGAACAGAAATAACGTTTCTAAATGAAATTATATTTATTTGGGTATCTAATTAAACTGAAATTTTAGTCAATTACATTTTAAAGACCAAGTAAAAAAAGCTACTTATGAGAGAGACACCAGCCTCGGATAGTAACAATAATCCCCCTCAATTGGCAAATCGACCCGGAGCGTCCACGGACTACGGTTTACCGGTATGCACCTGGAATGTACAATCTCTGTACACCCCTGGGGCCGCCCAAAAACTTGAATCTGCCATAACGCAGTACAAGGCAGATATAACTGTAATTTAGGAGATACGATGGATAGGATCAGGAATGCAAAAAAGACCCAGTTGCGACATTTATTACAGCTGTAACAGAAGGCTGCACAGGCTGGGGTGCGGATTCGTCGTGGGAAATCGGCTACGATCAATGGTTATCGATTTCAAGTCTATAAATGATCGCCTGGCTGCAATCCGTATCAGAGCAACATTCGATAATATCAGCCTCATATGTGCACACGCCCCTATCGATGACGCTGAATCCCCTGTCAAAGAGAAATTCTATGATCTCCTGGACGGTGCCTACGGAGCCTGTCCGGAGTAAGACGTAAAAATTGTACTCGTGGACTGCAATGCGAAAATCGGTAAGGAATCAATCTTTGGCGTACTAGTCATTAAAAGCAGCCTCCACGACAAGACAACAGACAACGGTTTCCGACTAATTAATTTTGCAGCGGCTTGTAATACGAATGTGCGCACTTTCCAAGCGGCCAACGTCAACATTGATCATTTTCTTATTGCAGCTAAATTCAGAGCCAGACCGTCTAACGAGAAGAAGATGCAAGACGGCCAGAAGAAGAAGATTAACATTGGACGCCCTAGCACGCCAGAAGGAGCCAGAGCCTACAAAGAGCACCTGTCCGAGAAACTTTTTGCAGTGCATTCACCAACCACAAACGCAAACAATTAGTGGACCCAATACCGCAACATTATCAAGGAGGTGGCCGTGACCACCCTTGGCTAACAGCCACCACCAAAAAGGAGCTTTGGTATGATGATGAGTGCGTTCAATGGAAAAAGGTAACAGAAGATGCACATAACAAAGCTCTGCAGCGTAAGACAAGAGCAGCGTGAGAGGGGTGCCGGATCAGAAGAAGGGAAGGGAAGAAAATTCCGCATAGAAAGAAATGGGACTACACAGCCTCACAGCTTCATGATATTTTCATTTTCATTTTATTTGAAATAAAATTATGGGTCGTAAAAAACTTAGCCTACATGATAGTAATAGTAATCGATTTATTAATAGTTAACAATTTCCCAACTGGAAAATGTCTGACGACTCTATCGAATGAGTATGCTGACCATTATTCCGTGCAAACCTTGCATATAGTCCACGATTGTGATATATCCGTGTCCAACCATAATACCAACTTTGTGTGAAATTCTATTTTTGTTGAAGAAACAAATAACACCGAAGTATTTAACATATTTAAATCACAAGGAGCTGACGGTATTAGGGCAATAGACTTAAAATCTCATGCCCTCATTTTTGCCCCTCTGATATCTAGAATTGCTAACCTAAGCCTAAGTCAATCCAAGATTCCTGAAATACTAAAGACTGCTGTTTTACGTCCCATCGATAAAGGCGGAGCAAAAGGAATAGTTGAAAATTACAGGCCAATATCAATTCTGCCAGTAATTGAGAAGTGCCTGGAGGAGGTAGTAGTAAAGAGACTTCTGAAATTCATACACAAATATAATATTATACATACAAAGCAGTATGGCTTTCAGAAGAATAAAAGTACTGCTAAACTGCTCGCAGAATTCATGAATGTGGTTAACGAAAGTCTAAATAAAAATCATCATGTCTTGGTAGTTTTCACGGACTTCAGTAAGGCATTCGACATGCTTAACCATTCAAAGATGATATCGGCACTGGAAAGACTAGGAATTCGAGGGTTGTTAGCTGACTGGCTGAAGGACTACCTAAGAAATAAATCTTTTCGTGTTAAGGCAGAGGATAATTTCAGCGACGACAAATATGTTAAGTTTGGCGTCCTACAAGGATCAAAGCATGGACCAATACTTTTCATCTTGTACACAAATGAATTACTTAAGGTGTTCGAAAACAGCATTCCATTTGCTTATGCGGACGACACGGCTATAGTGGTGGAGTATAGATGCCTCGATACTGCAACTAATATTATGCAATATGAGCTCAATAAGGCAGTTGAGTGGTGCCACGACACGGGCTGGTTATAAATTCGTCGAAAACGAAAATAATGCATATTCGTGGACCTCGTCACAAACTCACACAACAAGCTATATACTTGAAGAATAACAGCTGTAATAGAAGTCATCAGGACGATCTGGTTGAGAGAGTCGAAACCTATAAGTTGTTAAGGTGTAACCATCGACAGCCATTTTATATGGGATGAGCATATCGACGAGGCGAACCCCACAGGCGGATCAGTAGAAATGCGGTGAAGTGGGAGGGCTGTGATCCCTTGTTTTCGGATCATAGCCTCGCTGATAAAAGGAAGAAGAAGAGCATATCGACAAACTCCGCTCTTACCTTAAGAAAGCTCTGTCCGCGCTGGCCTATCTAAAACATTACTCAAGCTTGCAGGTCCAGAAGCAAGTTTACCACGCGCTTGTTGAGTCGAAACTAAGATATAGTGTGCTTGCATGGGCCAATGCATCCAATACCCATCTGGAGAAGTTGGAAACACTAAATAAATAAGTAAATAAACTATCGAAAAGTCTCGTGAGCGCAATAACATCCGGAGTCTCTGTCGAAAAGCCAAACAGCTGGCAGCTGGCTTTAAACCCAGGCTATTCGTAACAGCGAAGGTAACCTAGTCACCGAAAATAAGGGAATTGTTGATGTGCTTAAGCAACACTTCCAGCAGTTGCTTAATGGGCAGCCAACAGAGAGAGTGATAGGGCAAGAACAGAACCCGCTTCCAGTCAATGACGAACCAATATTACCACCCAGTATTGAAAAAGTTAGCGCAGCGATCAGAAAGCTAAAAAACAACAAAGCCGTTGGGTCTGATGGCCTCCCAGCTGGACTGTTTAAGCGTAGAGGTGATGTCTTGATAGGGCGCATGCACCAAGTCATCAGCTTAGTATGGATGGAGGAAAGCATGCCCGAAGACTGGAGTACCAGCTCCATATGCCCCATCTTCAAAAAAGGCGATCCTGTGTCTTGTAAGAACTATCGAGGCATATCCCTGCAAAATGTCGCATATACGATTCTATCTAACGTATTATGTAAACGTCTTAAACTTTTATTTTATTTATTTATTTTATTTTATTTTATACATGCTAACACAGTAAGAATTCACTTATAAATCTGTGAAAGATAAACAATATTGCGCTTAAGCTTTAATTTTGAATTTACATTTTAATTTTAGAGAGATTATTTATTTAAAGTGAAAGTAAGTTAAATTTAATATTAAAATGACTATTCGTTTTAGATTTTGTCTTTGAATTGAATAATTAGATATTAATTGAAATTGCCTAAGAAGGGTAAAGGATTGGGTAAACCTAGTTGCTCTGATTTTTAAGGAAATGTTGAAGTTCGTTTCTAAATCGTCGTGCGTCATCTAGCTCTCGTATGTTACGTGGGAGTGTATTCCAGAGACGTATAGCAGCAATATAAAATTGTCTCTCAGATGTTAAACATGAATATCTCGGAAGCAATAAACAGGCAGATCTGCTAGACACCGGAAACTGGATTTTTTCATGCAGATATGTCGGTTGCCTACTCTTAATAATGCTGAAGAGAAGTAGAAGCGTGCGAAATTTAATATAATTTTGAAATGACATGTTTACTAAGTTTTTAGCTAAGTGTGAGACGTGGTCATATCTTTTGAGACGATAAACATATCGAATGGTGGTGTTAAATGCAACTTGTAGTTTTCTTTTGCTCTCAGCGTCACACTCATAAAAAATTTCGCATCCGTAGATTAGCTGGGGAATAACTAAGGCTTTAGCTTAGTTGGTGTGTACTTTTGGGCAGTCCATAGTGTTCGAAGAACGCCATATGTTTTTCCCACTATGGAATTTATATGGGTGTTCCACGTTAGTGTTCGATTGAACTTTTCTGCAACACATTAATCGGCACGTACCAGTGTAGCAGATCAACAAGAGACCAAACATTTTCACTCTGAGACAAATACTGGAAGAGAACAACGAACATCAAGTCGAAACTCACCACCTTTTCATCGACTTTAAAGCGGCTTATGACAGCATTCATCATCTTGAACTCCACCAAGCGATGGCTTAATTCGGGATACCGTCAAAACTTATCCAGATGAGTCGCGTAATGCTGGAAAACACGCGATGTTCTGTGCAACTTGGAAACAGGTATTCTGAACTCTTCCAAACATGCACCGGGTTATGAAAAGGATATGCGCTGTCATGTGGCTTCTTCAATATTGTGCTGGAGCAGATAGTGCGTAGGGCTACTCTTAACACGGAAGGCGCTATCTTTCACAAATCCATCCAACTATTGGGATGTTGGATATTGACACCATCGGAAGATCCCGGTAAGCCGTTGCAGAGGCATTTACGGCAATTGAAGAGCAGGCGAAACGAGTAGGTCTTGAAGTTAATGAGGACAAGACTAAGTACATGTTGTTTGACATACCTGGCCAACTCTCATATGTCTCTAATAAACACGTTCCCAAATCTACGGATTGGCATCGCTATCGTGAACCAGTGTTCTCAAAAAAAGATATGCTTCTCACATCTATCGAGTCCATAGGAGTCCTGGATGAAGCTGCATACCAGCTTAACAATGTACTGCTTGATTCCTACCACGACACATGTTAGCAAACGCAAAGTGCCTTGGTGGAATGACCAACTGGCGGAACTTAGGAAGAAAGTCAGAAAACTCTTCAACTCTGCAAAGCGAACGAAGAAGTGGGACGAATACAGGTTGGCTCTTACAGAATACAATCTAGTATTGAGACGATCTAAGCGAGCTGCTTGGAGGAAATGCTGCGAAACAATCGCTGACATGCCTACAGCGGCACGAATCCATAAATCGCTCGCAAACGATCATATCAACTGCGTAGGGTTACTGAAGAAGAATGACGGAACCTACACGACGGACCGTGTGGATACACTTAGAACCTTACTTCAGGTACATTTCCCAGGCTCGTCTCTTAACACATCTCATGTGTAGGTACTCGAACACAGTTAACCACAGGTTTTATGTGTACAGTAGAGTTAATAGTTTATTTGGAAAAATATTCAGTCCAGAGAAAGTTGAATGGGCGGTAGGCACATTCAAACCTTTTAAAGCCCCCGGCGGTGACAGTCTGTTTCCAGCACTTCTCCAAAAGTCAATTGACCTCATCCTGTCGGGGTTGACAGCTTTATTTAGAGCCAGCTACAATTGGGGATACATACCACCCACCTGGAGGCAGGTTAATGTGGTTTTCATCCCCAAGCCGACAATAGGCCTAGCGAGCTGCCTAAATCATACAGACCTATAAGTCTAACATCATTCGTCCTTAAGACAATGGAAAGACTCATAAATATCCATATTAGATACCGGTTAGATCTGTCTAACCCTCTGCACTCGAACCAGTACGCATACAGGAAAGGCAAATCTACAGTAGGTGCCCTTCACTATCTCGTCAAAAAGATAGACGGAACACTCAGTTCAAGGGAGATAGCCTTGTGTGCATTCCTTGACATCGAGGGCGCGTTCGATAACACTGGTTACAACTCGACCGCAAGGGCGATCAGTAGCAGAGGTATCGAAGAATCAACCAACCAATGGATCAGGGCCATGCTGGTAAGTCGATTCATTACTTCCTCCTCTGGGGGAGTGTCGGTGTCCATAACTGCAGCCAAAGGCTGCCCTCAAGGAGGAGTTATGGTCTACGATATAGTCATCGACAACTTGTTAGTAGATCTTCACAGATCAGGCTACACCACCGTCGGTTATGCTGATGAATTAGCGGTTTTTATCAGAGGTAAACACGGCACGAATATTTCCAATGTCATGCAAAGTGCAATATATCAAGTTGTAGAATGGTGTAACAAAGAAGGACTATCCATCAATCATAGTAAAACCGTTGTTCGAGTTCAATTAATTTGATTTCGTTTAATTTATTGCTGATCTAAAACTAGAGTAAATATTATAACATTTATAGTAAACAAAGTTAACGTAACGTAAAGTTACAATTGCATTATACAAAGAACTTGAGAATTAAACACTATATATTTTATAACGAAATCGATAAGACGTGTTTTTGCATTTATACATAGTAATTTATTTTATATATAACAAGTGTGAGTTTTTGGACACTCACAGTGGTGATAAAAAACAACCGTTCTGGTGCCGTTTACAAGTAAGACACAGGTCAATCTTGAACCTATTACAATCGAAGGCACCACACATGTTTATTCCAGCGAGGTCAAATATCTTGGTGTAATTCTTGACAAACGACTTAATTGGAATTCACATATCAAGTCCGCCACGGAGCGCGCTACTAGAGCACTGTGGGCCAGTAAACGCCTATACGACAGAACTTGGGGTCTCTCTCCTAAGATGATACATTGGTTGTACATAATGATGGTTAGACCCATTGTCACATAAGCGGCTATCGTCTGGTGGCCAGAAACTCTCCAGCAGACAACGGCAAACAAGTTGCAGAAGTTGCAAAGAATTGCCTGTCTTGGCATTACAGGTGCGATGCGCACCTGCCCTACGACAGCTCTGGAAGCTATTGTTGGGCTTATACCGTTACCAATCTTCATTAGGAAGATGGCTGCTAGATATGCTATCAGGCTGCAGCTAGATCACGAGTATAAACCAGGTGACCTTGTGGGACATTTAAAGATACTCAACTCAATCCCTAAAAGAGACATGTTCTGCACTTTACCAGATATTATGGTCAGGCAACACTGCTATGGTAGGTTATTTGAGGTTGAAATATTGGACCGCGAAAACTTGTCCAATGGTGCTGCAACACTGGACCCTAGAAGTCTGGTTCGAAAATGGATTCTGGAGTTGGAGCTGGGGTTTTTGGACCCAACACAAAGATTTCGATACCTATGAGTACGACTCCCACTGTGTTTCAGACTGAAATCTCTGCCATTGAGATTTGCGCCAGACACAATCTCCGCAAGGGGATCAAAGGCGCTAGAATACATATCTTCTCAGATAGCCAAGCAGCACTTATGGCACTGTCGTCCAACCAAATGGACTCCAGAACCACGAAATGCTGCTACGATGTATTACAAGACCTTGCCAAATACAGCAGGGTAAAACTCGGTTGGGTACCTGGACGCCAAGGGATTGTGGGCAACGAATCTGCAGATGAGCTTGCTAGGGCTGGCTCTGAATCTGTGGTCAAAGGTCCTGAACCTTATTGTGGCCTCGATTCGGCGACAGCTACAACGCTGATTAACGAATGGGAAAACCTACTTCGTCTAGACCACTGGACTAGTGGGCCAGGTCTAAGACAATCCTATAAGGAAATCCTTAACTTAGATAGGGAAAGCATTAAGAAACTTGTGAGCTTCTCACTAGCCATTGCGACCTGAGATACCACCTTAGGTTAGGTTAGGTTAGGTAGGGTTATGAGGTTATCATAAAACACTAGGCACCAAAGTGGGCCCATCGCGATCCCTAGGGAACCTTCACGGCAAAAGACCAAAACCCATTCTCCCAAGCAATTAATCTCCCTACAAAATCTGAAAAGATCCTTGTTATGGTTTAGGGACCTCACCTCTTCAAGGTTATCGAAGAAGTATCTTCCAAGATGCTTTAGCCTTGTCCTGGCAATTCCTTGACATTCACAGAGTATATGAGTTATATCCTCTGAGACATGTAGGTCGTCGCAGTACCTACAAACATCCGTATCGGATAATCCTAGTCTCATGGCATGCCTCCTTAGGAGACAGTGGCCAGAGAGTATTCCTATCACTGTTCTTAACCTCGATCTATCTAACTTGATTATCTCCCCAGATTTTCTGCGATCTAGCATAGGCCACAAGGTCTTAGACACCCTGTGACCATCTATGTTTGACCATCTTAGATTAGCCGTGTCAATGATTTTATCCCGAATAATTCCCTTGGCCACGCACCCTGGTGGCTTAATACTACCAATTATATCGCTACGTGGGAGCCCCGCTCCTCTTTTAGCCAGCGCGTCGGCCTGCTCGTTGCCTTCAATATCGCAGTGTCCAGGTACCCAGCATAATCTGACTCGGTTCTGCGTATATAATGCCCTAAGCATTGTGCGGCAATTCCTGATTATATCAGATTTGGTGACGTAAGACTCTAGCGCCTTTAGCGCAGCCTGACTGTCAATGTAGATGGCGATATTCTTATCGGATATTGATCCCATCTCAAGTAATTCCGCAGCTTTAAGTACAGCTAGAACCTCTGCTTGGAACACACTGCATGTGTCCGGAAGTCTCAGGGCCACCTGTAGGTTCGTATCTCTCGAGTAAATACCTGACCCCGTGCCCTCGTTGGTCTTAGAACCATCTGTGTGTATTGCAATCTCGTTATGGACAGAGACTGTCTTCCTTCGCCAGTCCTCTCTAATTGGATACAGTACTTCGTATGGTGTGTCGAAGTCTAAGGTGCCAAGTATATCGTCCGATTCGTCAGGGATTCCGGGAAAAGATTCCTTGAGAATGTTGCTGTGTCCTATGTTATTAGTCCTAAAGAGACCAACGTTAGTGAGCCGAAGCGCACTATTGCCCGCTTGAAATTTAATTTGTAGGTCTAATGGTAAAAGATACAGAAAGATCTCGAGTGCAGCCGTAGGTGTTGTGCGTAGAGCACCCGTGATGGCAATGCAAGCTGTTCTTTGTACCATGGCCAACATATCCAGTGTGTTTTTCGTATTCGTTGCCTTCCACCACACAAGAGACTACCATGATGTATAGCCAGTGCATCGTTGCGGGCTTCAGGCCCCATTTTTTCCCCGCGGCCCGCGTACAGATGAAAAGAGCATTATAAGCTTTGCGGACCCTTTCCTGTATGTTAAGTGTCCAATTTAGTTTCCTATCCAGCATTATCCCAAGATATCTAGCGCGATCCGAAAGGGAAAGCTCCACCCCTGCTAGCTTAGGCAGTTTGAAGGGTGGTATCTTGTATTTTTTGCTGAAGAGTACCAATTCGGTTTTGTCCGGGTTGACGTGTAGTCCACACCCTCTAGCCCATTTTTCTAGACTATTAAGAGCTGATTCCATAATTTCACTTAATGTGTCAAGGAACTTACCCTGAACTAAAATCACCACGTCGTCTGCGTAAGCGCTGACGCTTATGCCTGTGTTGCTTAGTTCTTTAAGTATCTCATCGATGACTAGAACCCAGAGGAGGGGTGAGATAACGCCTCCCTGGGGAGTCCCCCTGGTAACGGATTTTCTTATTGAACTGTTTCCGATAGTGGAGTTAATGTTTCTAGTGCCCAGCATAATGCAGAGCCAATTGGTAATGCTATGCTCGACGTTCATTGTTTCCAGGGCCTGTTTGATGGCCCTTGCTTCTACGTTATTGAACGCCCCTTCTATATCTAGGAAGACTGCTAGTGCATATTCCTTATGGTGAAGGCTAGTCTCTATCTTCCCTACTACGTCGTGTAAAGCTGTTTCCACCGATTTCCCCTTCAGATATGCGTGCTGAGCTTTGCATAGAATCCCGTTGCAACACTTACTTCTGATGTGAATATCAAGAAGTCTTTCAGGTGTCTTGAGGAGGAATGACGAGAGACTTATGGGTCTGTAGTCTTTCGCTGAAGTGTGGCTTGGTTTACCTGCTTTAGGTATGAATATAACCCGCACTTACCTCCATGCCACTGGTACGTAACATGACCTTAAACAATGTTTAAAAATTTCCCTAAGCCTGCTTCTGACCTTGGCTGGAGCTTTTTGCAGCATAGCTGGCAAAATTCCATCAGGGCCTGGTGCTTTGAATGGTGCGAATGACATAATGGCCCATCGCAGATTCTTCCATGTAATGAGATTCTCTACGTCGTCCCCTATTGACCTACCATTGTACGAGTAGCTATTAGTAGTCGAATCCATTGGCGATCTACTTCCTGGGAAGTGAGCTTCAATTAACGTTTCTAAAACTTCTTCGCTTCTTTCTGCCCACGAGCCGTCAGATTTTTTGATGAAGCTTGGGACAGAAGTGTCTTTGGCTAGCATCTTGCGAAGTCTGGAAGCTTCACTAGTATCCGCCATGGACTGACAAAATTCCTTCCAGGGCTTTCTTTTTGATTGCCTGATTAAGTACTTAAACTCCCGCTTGCGGTCCATATATTCATCCCATGTGGTACCGTCTCCTATTTCTTTGGCCCTGTTGTAGAAATGCCTAACCTGTTTTTTCTTGGAGTTGATTTCCTTGCTCCACCAAGGAGGTTGGGACCTCTTGGACTTCTTTCTTCGTGGACAGGCCCTTTCGAATGCCATGTTCATTACTTTGCCTAAGTTATCTACCGCCTTATCTATATCTTGAGGATCGCCGTTGCGAATGGGCCCATCCTTAAGATGTTTCCTTACTAGCTCTGTATACATACCCCAGTCTGTATTTTTAGGGTTTCTGTAGCTGTTGCTAACCCTAGTCTCGAAATTAATTTGAAAGCGTATCCATCTGTGATCAGACAGAGATGCATCCTCCAAAACCCTCCACTTTTCTACCGTTAGGTGAACAGAACAAGAAGCTAAGGTTATATCAATCACTTCTTGTCTGTTCCTTACTACAAAAGTTTGCGTAGAACCCTTGTTGCATATGGTGAGCTTGGTCGAAAGGATGAAATCAAAAAGACACTCACCTCTTGTATTAGTATCACTGCTACCCCATTGTGAGTGATGCGCATTTGCATCACAGCCCACGATGAAGAGCCAGTTGTCCTTCCTTACCAACTGCTTCAACTTCACAGATGGAATCTCCGCCTGCTCGTACGGGAGGTATGCAGAGACCAGACACAGCGGTTTACTTCCCTCTCTTTCACAGGAGACTGCTACTAGATCGCCGTCACTGAAATTATTCAAAAGAAATGTCCTTATGTTGTTTTTTAAAAGTATACAAGCCCTGATTTTACCTTCGTTGGCTTTGTAGAACAACGTGTAATTCCTGTTTTTGAGCCCTTGGATCTGGTTGTTGTCGCTGATCCATGGCTCTTGTACCAGTATGGCCGAGACGTCATGCTTGATGATATAGTTGATCAAGCATGCCGTCGCAGCCTTACTGTGATGCAGGTTTATCTGCATCACCTCCATCATCTTTGGGCTCCTCCTCCTCCTCAACACCCTTGGTCATGATCTTTAGCATGACCTTCCCCATGCTATATCGCACCATCTCTTTGGTCTTTTCAAGGGGTGGCAGCGATTCCCTATTTAGGGCCAGCAAGAAGTGCTGACCAAACTGCTTCCTAGGCCCTGTCTTGAGCACCCTCCATGTATTGGCCTTCAACTCCCTGTTCTGCATGTGGAGGAGACCAAGCAGTTTTTCTGGGTAGGTGTATGGCAGCGGAACCCAGACCCAAGCTTTGGGCGGAGTGTATCTCGCCAACTCCGCCATAGTCACGCACTTGAGCTGAGACCCGCTCCACACTTCCCCAACCTCCGAAATAAACTGTCTGAGGAAGTCAGCAGAGGCTTTGTTCCCACAGGCAACAACCTTCCGGCCCCCTTCCCATCCAGCACCGTCGAATTGAAGGTCACTATCCTCAGTGGAAGACATCTTCTTCCACAGAGCATCCTGAAACTTCTCCTCGACGGCAATCTACTGGTCCATGGTCAGGCGACCGCAGGACTCCTGCTCGTTGACAATAGCAACAAGGAGCTCATCCTCCGGGTCGTAGTTCGGGCGCGCCGAAGGCGAAATACCAGCCTTCACCTTTTTCGCCGCGCTCGGTTCCACGACATCGTCGGACCTGCTCCTTTTGCTTTGGAACGCCACCCTACTGGCCCCCGCAGCTGAAGTCTCCCCCTCCCTGCCTGTGCCCTCAGTTCTGCTGGGAGGTTCTACTCCACTCGTAGAGGCCCCCAGCTCCTCCCTACTTCTAGCCTCACCTGCCTGTGCGGCCGCTACCTTCCTGGCAGCCTCATCGGCTAAGACTGCCTTAGCCCGATCAAGCTGCAACCTATCCCAAGCACTCAAGGAGTTAACGTCACACCCCCCGAACTGTTGGTCCTTGCGCTTAGCACTCTCGACCTTCCGCCGAGCATTGCGCACAAGCATCTTCTCCAGTTGGTGTGCGTTTTTCCTGCTACCCTTCCGCACGACCTCAGAGAAACTAGGAGCAGCAGAGTTCTCGCCAGCTGCGCTACTAGTCCCTTTGGTCACTGATCCCTTGCCACCTTTAGTGAGAGTGCCAGCCAACTCACTGCTACCCTTTCTAACTTCCGTGAGAGTACCAGCCAACTCACGTGTGCCCTGCTATAATAAGATGGGAGTACTAGCCAACCCACTATCGCCCTTAATTACAGAAGTGAGAGTGCTAGCCTGCTCACCTCCCACTGCGCTAGCGTCAGTGAGTGTGCTGTCCGCATCCTCGCTGTCGCTAGCCAGTAAAACGTCCTCTTACTCCTTCTCTAGCCCAGACACGGAAGACTGTGGGGATGACACTACGACATCGCCCCCCAGTTCCATCCCTGTCTGTCCAGAGAGTACTTGCCCAGGTAAAATTAAATTTTTTTGTGTTTTTTGTAAATTTATTTGATTTTGATTTTTATTTCATTTTGATTCCCACGAGTAGGCACGGAACAACTGGTCGATCTTAGTTTACCGGCATGCTAAGATAAGGCGCAACTTACTGTGGTCCCTGCCAGGACTGGTTTAACCCCCAATCTTCCATCCCTCGGCACGGTTCTAAAGCTCACACCACCAGGGAGTTAGGTATCTGTTGTTACCTCATTCTCGGTGACCACTGCGCACGATTGATGCGTGCGTGTTAGTCTTAGCTGACACTAACCTAGCGAACTAGGATTAGCCATTTCCAGCGGGCGCCCACGGGGAGGACTAGAGAAGAGGATTTATGCCCACCGAGATACCACCTTAACAAGATGAACCTATGCCAAGAGAAGGACTGTCGGTTCTGTTTAGAGGAGGATGAAACTTCCGAACACATTCTTTGTGAATGCCCGCACTACACTGGTTAAGGAAACGTATTCTCCACAAGGAGATACTTACTTCAGTGGAACTGAAATGCTCCGCTGGGTACGCTGGTGGTACGTCTGTTAGATTAACTCCAACCCTCCGATACAATAGATCTTTCAGGCCGCAGTGTCGTTGCCACGCGCGCATGGGTTGTACAAGAGGAAAAAAAAAAAAAAAAAAAAAGTACATGTTCTCAACAAATAAGAAATGATCTGCTCAAAATGTTGGATAGAACATCACTGTTGATGATTAAAAGGTAGTTAAAGAGTTTACGTACATCGGAGCAAACATAAACCACACAAATAACACCTTCGTGAAGATGCGACTAAGAATACCCTTAGCAAACCGCTGCTACTTCGGTTTGGCAAAATAACCAAAACTGGTCAAAACCTCTAACTTGGCGGACCAAATTAATGCTCTATAGAACTCTCATCTTACCAGTCTTGCTTTATAGCGCCGAGTGCTGGGCCATAAGTAAGAAAGCAGAGCAAATATTGGGTACCCTTGAACGAAAAATACTTCGTCGGGATACTAGGTCCCATATGCGAGGATGGCAAATGGAAGAGAAGATACAACCGCGAACTCTGAGTTGTACCAGGATATGGATGTAGTCCGAAAAGCCTAGATACGTCGACTACATTGGCTTGGCCACATCGAGCGAATGGACAACAGCGCTCTTTGAATCTCATCCCCCAGGTTCGAGACAGCAAAAAAAGGCCGAACCGCCGGTATAAAGACCAAGCTGTCGCGGCAGAAAGCTTGGTCTTCACAACTGGAAAGAGCGTGCCGGGACCGCAGAGGATGGAAGGCAGCCGTGTCCCAGGTAGAGACTTTTCAAGGTTCGGGAGCCCTTAAAGTAAGTAAGTGAATCTTAAAGACTCTTCCTCTAGGTCAGGAATCCATAATTAGGGTTAGTTTGGCGAAAATCCTATAGTGGGTCGGCTCTCATAGCTTGAATTCTCGCAAAATCATCATTTCAGATCATGCGGCGAATCTTGCCTCGAAAGCGGGGATAAACTGTCAGTGTCCCTGGCATACCGAACTTCAGTTTTATGGGAATGGGTTTAACCTAATCTCTTTCCCCAGTTGAAATTCTGTATTTCATTGTAAGGTCGCAGAAATTTGACTAGGTGCTAGCTAGAGTCTCAAGCACAATCGACCGTTTCGTTTCTGAGTGCTTGGAATATACTGACCCTTATGCCCCCGATCTCATTCATTCTAAATTACTGCGACTGCGACATGCTGTAAATAGCAGATATACATCAATTTTGCGACCTGGAGAGGCTTGGAACCCATCCAGGAGAAACAACGCGATAGAAAAAGTAGCGCACACAAGTGGGAAAAAGTCGTGCAAACTTTGTATTCGTATTGTCTAGTAATTAAGCTGGATAGATATCTTTGTTGATAAAGGACTGTAGAGTCATCTCATAAGTTACTTGTTAAAGTGTTCAACTTCTTTTGTGCACAGAGAGGCTCAGCAACATTTTCGAGAATAACTATAGATTACTTAAAACTTTTTCATCGACTTAGTTACTAACTTACTTAGGTGGCGCTACAGTCCGGGATGGACCTGGGCCTCAACCAACAAACCTCTCAAGCCAGCACGGTTACGAGCCAGCACGGTTACGAGCCAGCTGCCTCCAGTTGCGCACGCCACGTTAGTTGACATCCCCCTCTACTTGTTTGCGCCACCTACCGCGATGTCGACCTCTACTGCGCCATCCATCCAGGGTGGATTCGAAGACTTTCTTGGCTCCATCCGCTCTACATGACCCAACCATCTTAGTCGCTGTATGTGAACTCTTCTGGCTTAGTCGGTGTCCTTATATAGGCCGTATAGTCCCTCTGCGGCACTGCACATTTTGTTTCATCTGATACCCCTCGATATATTTAGTAAGCAAATGGCAGCGAATTCAGCCGTTCGCCTCGAAGCTACCCAACAGTGGTTCTCTCCCGAAAACACGGACTACACCATCCCACGTCTGAACTTTGACGAGAACTTCCTCGTCACCATCCCCTCCAGATCACTCTGGAATGATGATGCATTTTTAGTAGATGGGTCAATTCACTTCTTCACTGATGGCTCAAAATCCAAGGACGGAGTTGGTGGAGGTTTTTTTTCTGACAAGGTTAATCTTAAGCTCTCATTCCGTCTTCCAAATCGTTGTAGGGTGTTCCAGGCGGAAATTTTGGCGGTTATAGAAGTCTTATCTTGGCTTAAGAAAAACGTGATATCTGCTAGAAATATCCGCATCTTTTCAGACAGCCAAGCAGCAATCAAATCCTTGGAATCGACCTCTATAAATTCCTTAGTATCTCTAGACTGCCGATCGTCTCTCGTGGAGATGTCTGAGCAGTTCAATATTCACCTGTGTTGGGTGCGGGGGCATAAGGACATTCCAGGGAATTGTAAGGCCGATGAACTCGCCAGAATAGGAACAACTATACCCATCCTGCCGGATAAAGGCTCCTTAGGTATACCAATCGCTACTTGCAAACTCAAATTTAAGCTGGATGCTATCGAGAGTACGAATCTTAGGTGGATAAGTGGACCCACATGTCTAGCGACAAAACAAATTTTGCCGAAGCTGGATTTAAAACGTCCTAAGAACTTAATTAATTATAGGTGTCATCACTGGACACTGTCTAATAGGCAAGCGTGCTGCAAGGCTAGGCGTTTTTTTGAACGACTTTTGTAGAAGCTGCATGGACGAAGAAGAGGAAGAAACTATTCCTCACCTTCTTTGTTTCTGCCCAGCTCCCTCCCGTAGAAGAAAGCTTCACCTAGGAGCCCTCTATTACAACGACATAGACGACCTGAAAAACATCGATATTAAGAGCCTCCTACGCTTCATGAGAAGCTCAAAATGGTTTAACGAGTAGGTAGGAGAAACTTTCTCCCATGATCCATGTGGTATCACAATAGACCTATTTTTGGTCTAAGTGTGTTGGCGATTCTCTGCTGGCAGCCACTTCAACCTAACCTAACCTACCTCAAAATTATATCTGTCTATTGTGGCGTTCTATCCAAGACGCCGGTGTTGGGTGTCCCTTTTGTGGACAGCATATATTTTGTTTTGCTTTCATTGACCGCTAAACCCATCTTTGCTGCCTCGACCTCAATACTCGTAAATGCCCCATTGACGGCCCGCTGAGTGCTTCCGATTATGTCAATGTCATCGGCATAAGCGAGTAGTTGTACAGACTTGTAAAAGATTGTACCTCCGGTCTTGGCTTGTGAGTTTCGTACAATTCTATTGACTCAGTTATGATAATTTATTTATTATGACAATTTCGAGTTGATCCTCTGACTCTGACCCATGATAGAATATTCCAATTCCATGAAAGTTCCTATAAGGCAAGAGAAAATAAACCAGGTAATATATATATATATATATATTTTTTTTTTTTAAATCGTTTATAAATTCCAACTCATCACTTCATAGCCATTCGTAAATTGAATCAATGAATCGTCAGATTAACCTGAAAGCAATTAGCAAACAAATTCCAAATCCCATCTGCCTGTCCAAGGAACAAAAAAGAAAAAAGAAAACAACCCGGAAGAAAATAACACAATCAACTCGGATAAATTGATTTCAAATCGACATAAAACGAGATATAAGCGCAGCACTAAGATTAATTACGAGTGTCGCCCCCGTTGTCATGAGCATTAATAAATAAGGAAATAATTCTACTTCATCCGCCTCCTGATTCGATTGTCATGCCCCCCAATGTGTCCAGAACAAAAAACGAGCGATAATCGCAGAGTCGAGTAATTTGTCTTACTTTCCCGTCACATATCCCTTCGAAGGATACCATTAGTTATCCGACGCAGTGTGTTCATAGAACTATTGTCGGAGAACAAGATGCTGAATGTCCTCCAGCAGCATCCCTCCACCCGACTACACAACTTGATGAGTGAATTGCTGATCCAATTAATTTCCCCTACACCCAGGAAGAACACCAGCAGTACATGACCGAGAACAACGGTGTACCAGAAATATGCAAACAACAAGCTGCCCAGACGACGAACAGCATCAGCAGCAGCAGTAGCACAGCAATTGAACACCAACAACAAAAACAATTCCGGAAATCTACGTAATTTCATTACATGAATGCTTGAGTCTCGGGATCCTTTTCGGGATTATAGCCGGACAGAGGGTCAGACATGGGGTATTTCAGAATCGGGACACATCATTCAGAATCTCATCGTCGTCTGACGCAGACGGAGGTGTAGACGATGACGACGGGTGTTTTAGGGTCAGCTGTGGTGGAAGGTCTTTGGTCAGTCAGAGGATTTTCCAATCTGACGTTGAAGTTTTAGTCCTGGGGATGTTCTTCTTCATCTTCTTCGGTTGTCTGCAATCGCATTTCAAGTGTCAGTGTTACTGTTGTGTGCTGTGCGTGTTGTCGTAAGGGAAAAAACAAGTAAATGCGCCTTAAATCGATCGACATTTTATATATGCCACACCACACATAACTAATTAATTACTTACGGTAAGGATTAGGTAGAAGAGAATCCTTAGCACGTGGCATGCGCGTGTGTGTGTGTTTTCCGTAAGTAAGTTTGTCTAACCAGAACAATAGCAGCATAGAGCAGCCTGGGGATGCTCCATTGCTCGTAAATAATGATGCCAAACAGGACTTAGGCTTTTGCTTCGAGACCTTTGATGGTAAATTTTCGGTTAAGTGTTGTGGGGAAATCACCTTTAATGGGATTTTAAGAAGTGTCGTTAGCCGATGTGGAAGTAATCTTATTTGCTTAACATTCTCAGGCTTCTGTGGTCGAACTGTGAATATCCAATTTGTGTGTCGAAAATGTGGAAGAAGTTGGTGTCTATCTTATTGTATGATGATAAGTGTTTGGAACGTATTTCATTGGCCTTGTTTACACCGATAAGTTATTCAGTGTACCATCAGGAGCCATATAAATTAAAGTTTACTGTGTGCATTCATTTGTTAAGTGGGGCAAGCAGGGTGAATGGAAATGGGGTCCCTTGTCTGATTATAAATATTACAAAAGAGTTACTGGACATGGGACATTTTGGAAAATAAATTATCTTGGAGAAGATAATCACAAATATTATATTCTTACTTATGTGAGTGAGTGAGTATATTTGAATATGACGATACCTCTGAAGGCAGCTCAATAAATGTGGAAGAATAAATCATCATGCGATTTTGAAAAGCGCTTTCTAGGAATTGTCTTCACAATAAATTGAGGCGAGCAACAACTGTTTGAGATTAAGGCATTGGGAGCTCAAGCGCCTCTCGATTTAGGTTTTATCAGTTTTCAGGAGTACTTACAGAAACCCTACTGTCGATAGTAGCTCGGTTCACTTCTTTACAGATGGCTCTAAGACGGGGGGTAGGTTGTGGTTCTCCGAAAAGCTCAATCTAAGCTTCTCGTTCCGCCTCCGTGATCATTGTAGCATTAAGGAAGCCCTGTCCTGGCTGAAGTGTAATGTACTATCTGTCAGGGATATTAGCATTTTCAATGACAGCCAAGCGGCAATCAAGTCCCTGGAATCGCGCTCCTTAAATTCAAAGGCCGGCTTAAGCTGTCGTTTATCTCTTATGGAAACGACAGAGCAGTTCAACATTCACCTGTGCTGGGATCCAGGCCACAGGGACATTCCAGGAAACTGCAGGACGCGCGAGTTTGCCAGATAGGGTATTACTCTAAGGATTCTGCCTGACAGGCAAGCCCTGGGTGTGCTCTCTCGCTACATGTGAGCATCGACTACAGCTGAACGCCATTAGCAAGACCAACCTCAGATGAGAAAATGGGCCAACGTGTCACATTTCGAGACAGATCTGGCCTAGGTGGACCAAAAACGTAGTGCCGAGTTGGTCAAGCTAAAGCGATCACAGATCAGCTCCGTTGTCGGTGTTCTCACTAGACACTGTCTTATAGGCCAATATACGCCGAAAGACTTGCCCTTTTCTCCAACGACTTCTTCAGAAGCTGTAGGGACAAGGAGGAGGGGGAAATAATCATTTACCTCTTATGCACTTGTCCAGCCCTATCGCATAAAAGAATGCTCCATATAGGGTCTCCCTTCCTTGAAGACCTCGGCGATCTGGCGTCCTTAACCGTCATGTGCACCTATCGCTTTATCAAAAGCTCCGATTGGTTTTGTTAGTTAGGAATACCAAAGGACCTTCACCTTCAACCCAATCTAACTATACTACCCAGCCAGGCACTACCACTGCTGCGCGCGGTACTGATCCTGGACCGAACAGAAATGTTCAGGTCAGAGCTATATGGATTCCGGGAGCTAGCAAGGTAATGAAACAGTTTGGATCAAATTTGAGGGTCTTGAGTTGGAACGTTGGAAGCATGACCGGTCGAAGTTACGAGCTGGAAGAGATGATGAAAAGAAGGCGGGTAGGTATCTTGTGTATCCAAATCTGGCGCGTTTCATGGACGTTAGGACAACAGATTACAAGATGTTCTACTACAGAACGGAAATGGCTAGGAACGGAATCGGTATCATCCTTGCGGCAGAACTACTTGGTAACGTCTTCAGCATTTCGAAGTTCAGCGACCGTTTGATGTCTCTCAAACTAGTAATACAAGGAGAGGTGTGGAATATTGTCAGTGCATATGCTCCCCAAAACAGGTGCAATCAGAGAGATAAAGGTGCATTTTGGCTAGATTTCCATAATCTCCTTAAGAACATCCCAAAGGAAGAGTTTCTGTTTGTTGGAGGAGATTTGAATGGACATGTCGGGAAGTCAAACGAAGACTATGAGGACTGCCATGGAGGACTAGGATATGGCACCAGGAACCTTCCTGGTGAAGACATCCTAAGTATGTGCAAATCACACGGTCTTATCCTGTTAAATACCATGTTCATCAAACAAAGCCGACACCTGATCACTTTCAGCAGTGGTGGAGATGAAACTCAGATTGACTACCATTTGGTAGCCAGTTTCATGAAGCCTCGGGTAAAAGATTGCAAAGTTATCCTGGGAGAGGCGATCGTTTGGCAACACCGTCTCCTGCTAACAGAAATTTTTATGAAAACACCAAAGAAAAGCAAACAAACAAGGTAACAAGGCAACTACATCAACGCGCTGGCTACAGAAGCAGAAGAAGCTGCACGGAGGTGCGACAGCAGGACTGTCTACAGAATCACGAAAGAGCTGACAGGTGGTCGCAGCTCCAGCCAATACCTAGTGAAAAGCCTAGACGGCTCCTTGCTCATTTCGGATGAGGACCAGCTCAAGAGATGGAAAGAGCATTTTGCTACGATTTTGAACCGTGTATTCGCTAGCGATATGCTCCCAAATCAGACTGAGATGCCCGAGGTGAGAAGTTCCCGAATACGCACCACGACTCCCAGTAAAGATGAGATCATTACCGCGATCAAGGCACTCAAAACCAACAAGGCGGTAGGACTTGACGGTATTCCAGCAGAGCTCTTACGAGCAGCGCCAACAACATCGGCTGAGCTTCTGCTTCCACTTATAGATAGAGCTTGGGAAGCTGAGAGCTTTCCTAACGAGTGGAAAAAGGGAATGATCGTCAAGCTTCCTAAGAAAGGAAATTTAATGGAGTGCGGAAACTGGAGGGGTATCTGCGTGCTGCCTGCTGTAGCTAAGATAATAGCTAAAATCATCCTTGAGCGAATCAAACAACATCTCGAAGACACACTCGATGCCGAACAAGCAGGTTTCCGCTCTGGATCCTCCTGTGCCGACCACATCAACACCCTGCGGATTATCATCGAACAGTGTGTCGAATATCGATCGCCACTGCACCTGCTGTTCATCGATTTTGAGAAGGCGTTCGATAGTGTCAACAGGGAGTTTATTTGGCGTGCCTTACGCAGGAGAGGCATTCCCGATAAACTAATTGCTATTATCAAAGCTACATATGAAGGCTCCAAATGTCACGTTCTGCACAGGGGAAGGTTGTCTGAGGAATTTGAGATCCAAAGTGGGGTAAGACAAGGCTGTATCCTTTCACCAATATTATTCCTATTGGTGATTAGCGATGTGCTTCGTGCAGCTTTGTCGACGGGAAACGGAGGAATTCGATGGACTCTTACATCTCAACTGAAGCATCTTGACTACGCAGACGATGTATGCTTACTCTCCCACAGAATTATGGACCTCCACCAAATGACAGCAGATGTGGAGAGGGAGGCAGGTGTCGTCGGGCTGAAAATTAATACGACAAAAACTAAAATCATCAGCCTTGGAACTAACTCATCGGCTCAAATATGCATTGCTGGACAACCGGTAGAGAGAGTAGAGGATTTCCAGTATCTTGGGAGTATTGTCTCGACCGATGGTGGAACCGAACTGGATATAGCCAACAGGATCGCCAAAGCAAAGTCCGCGTTCGGGATGTTGTCCAAAATATGGCGAAGCAATGCAATCAGTTTGAGCACCAAAATAAGACTGTTCCGCTCCAACGTTGAATCCGTGCTGCTATATGGTTGCAGCACGTGGAGAGTGACCACTACTATCACCAGAAAGCTGCAAACGTTCGTTAATAGGTGTCTGCGCAATATCTTAAGGATTTTCTGGCCCAATCGTATCTCTAACGAACACCTTTACGAGAGAACGGGTCAGGAACCAATAGGCACAACTATCCAACGGCGGAAGTGGCAGTGGATTGGTCACACGTTCCGAAAGGGTGACAGCTCCATAGCGAACCATGCTATGCAATGGAACCCTCTAACTCAGGATGGCAGAAGACCTGGCGGTCCGCGGAAAACATGGCGCAGAACAGTCGATAAGGAGGCACGGCAGTTAGAGAAAAGTTGGGGAGAACTCAGACACATTGCCAGAAACCGTACACGATGGCGCGTAGGCGTAGTAGAGGCCCTAGGACCCACAAGGGGATACAGGACATAAATAAAAAAAAAATCAAACAAACAAGGTTCTCTGAGAAAATCAAGTGGTACATTCGTGATGAAAAATTACACCTCCCACACCATCAACGGAACTGAGGATGAAGAGTGCAGAGCACAAAATATGTGGGATTTCCTACAGCGTACTTGCTTAAAGAAGGCCAACTCACTGCTAGGAGCTTCAAAAGGCCACCATCAACACGCCAAAGAAACATTGTGGTGGAGTAATGAAGCTAAAAAAGTGATAAATGGGATGAAAGCGGCTTTCAAAGCTTGGTCAAAGTGCCTCTCTAATAATAGACACGGAAAAGCTCGCCTCGAAGTGGAACACAGATGTTGGAAGAAAAAAGCGAAGAAGAAGTGCGCCCAGCCTCAAGCAGAGAGTACGGAGGGTCTGTATCGGGAGCTGGAGAAAATATCTTCCCCGGTTGCTGATGCAAACCAGGCTATCCAGGAGCTGCGACGACACAATATGAACAAGAGCGCAACCATTTTCAAAATAGCCGCCCAAAGAAGAAGGAATGCTCAGGAGAATCGTTCGCCAAAGTTCATTAACAATGCTCATGGCCAGCTTCTTGTGGATGATGACAAAATTCTGCAGAGGTGGCGGCAGTATTTTGAATAACTTTTGAAAGGACAGTGTTCTCGGCTATACTTTGCAAAAGCCACCCCTAATTGTGAGGAAATACTCGAGATTGCAGTCGAAGAAGTTAGTGAGGCGGTAAAATACTCAAAAAAACGAGAAGCGGAAAACGGTGGGAGACATCGGGTTCAGATGGCTCAGAATTCTCATCTCGAAAATTGTGAGAAGTGATCAAATGCCCAATAAATGCAGGGAAAGTTACCTTCTTCCTGTATACAAAGGGAAGGGTGATACGCGAAACTGTGATAATCAACGTTCGATCAAGCTGATGTCACGCAGCATGAAGATCGTTGAGCGGGTATTAGATGGCCGACTGCGAAAAATAATACGGCTATCTGATGATCTGTGCGGGTTTTCCGCGGGTAAATCAACCACAAATGCAATCCAAAGTATAAGGATCATAATGAAAAAGCATCGTGATTCCTTAAAGGATTTGCATATTGTTTTCGTCGACTTTGAAAAGGCATTCGACAGACAAGCACGAAATTTGATATGGGTGGCGATAAGACATCGAGAGGTTCCAGAAACCTATGTACAGATGATCATGGACATGTACGAAGGAGCGAAGACAAGAGTAAGATGCCCCGCTGCAGTAACCGAATAGTTCCCTATCAAAGTCGGAGTGCACCATGGAAGCGTTTTAACTCTTTGGTCTTTATTACAGTCCTTGACTATATGCTTGAAGGTAAAGTGATGGACCATCAATTTTTCTTTGCTGACGATGGAGCCATCATAAGTGAGGATCCTACATCCCTGCAACGAGCACTTGATGTGTGGGTGGACGCTCTGGAGGAAAATGTTCAAAAAAGACAGAGTACTTTGCTGCCCGTTCTCTGATCCACTCAGGTCTATTCCAGATATTTATTGGAACAGTGCTTCCCAAGTAGTAGAAAAGTTGAAATATCTGGGATCTATGATCAATAGCAAAGCAACCTGAGATAATTTTTGTTTTTTTTTTTTTGGTTGCGCCAAACTATTGTAGTATCTTCGAAAGATACTAGTAGCCCGGTCTACTAGCATGCACGGTTTGCAAGCCCAAATAATCGATGCCAGGAATGCGCCTACGTACTAATCCACACCCTGCACACATCTACCACTCTCCCCGCGGGATTGCCGTAATGTATTACTTCGCGGGGCTGGTTAGCAATTAATGCTATGCTTCTTGTATTTCTGCTTCAGCTCTCCTTGCACTCTCAATTATTTGGAATTCTTTCTGCACATTCGTTATAAGGGTACAAATTTCCAGCCAATTCTCCTCTGACCGCAGCATTTGGTCTATAAGTAATGGTGGACTTGGCAGGTTATTTCTCCATTCTGTAAAGCGATTGCAATGGAATATTGCATGCTCTGTATCTTCCTCCTGGTCTGGACCATGTGGACAGAGGGGTGAGTTATCATGTCCAAATCTGTGTAAATATTTGCGATAGCTGCCGTGACCCGATAGGAACTACGTACGGTGGTAGTTGAAGTCCCCAAACACTCGCTTCGTCCAGACCTCAATGGTGGGGATCAGCTTGTAGGACCATCTACCTTTTGTACTGTTATCCCACCTGACTTGCCACATAGCTAGTGATATGGCCTTCTCCTCCACCTTTATCCTCTTGACGATATCTGCTGACAATATCTCTTGATGACTCGAGGTTCCCCTTTCCTTACCATCTCATTTGCGAGGATGTCGATGGGGATCATTCTGGCTATGACACAGGCTGCTTCGTCCGATATTGTTCGGAAACCGCCGATTGTTCTTATCGCGCATAGCCTGTACGTTGACGATAGTTTTCTCCGTGTCGCCCAAACCGGTGCAGCGTATAGGAGAACCGAGCTAACGACTCTGGATAGTAGAATCCGTCTAGCATATCCAGGGCCACCGATGTTTGGCAGTATTCGAGAAAGGGCTGCCTGCAGTAGTGAAACCTTCTTGCTCGAGTATTCCACGTGTGTTTTAAAACTTAACCTGTTGTCGAGCATTACTCCTAAGTATTTAACTGCTTCCTTGGTTCCTATAGTCTGAGTTCCGACTTGAATATTCGCATATTTAACAGCTTATCGACTTGTTATAAGAACAGCTTCAGTTTTGTGGTCTGCTAATTCTAAGCCGGCGGATTGTAGCCAGTTTTTAATTTTTCCGATTGTTTCGTTTGTCGCTGATTCTATTTCGAGGATGTGTTTAGCCACGGTGACCACGGCGATGTCGTCAGCGAACCCGATTATCTTAACTCCTTGTGGAAGTGCTAGTCGCAGGACTCCGTCGTACATGTTATTCCATAAGAGAGGGCCTAGTACCGATCGTTGTGGGACTCCCGCCGTGACGTTGTAGTGCTTTACCCCCTCGTCGGTTTGGTACATCAACTTCCTGTTGGTGAAGTAGCTTGTAACTATCCTCAATAGGTAGTATGGAGTATCCATTCTGGCTAGCGATCTCCTTATGAACGACCAATTTGCCGAGTTAAAGGCGTTTTTGATGTCCAGAGTCACTACTGCACAGTATTTCTTTGTTCCCCCTCTCCATTTTTTTCCTTAGATCGCTCCAGTTACTGTGTCAACTACCGCTTTTATGGCATCAACGGTAGAACGCGATTTTCTAAATCCGAACTGATGGTCTGACAGTGCTCCTTTCTCTTCTGCTACCACGAGCAGTCTGTTGTATATTATTCGTTCAAGTATCTTTCCCAAAGTGTCGAGTAAACATATTGGGCGATATGACGATGGTTCTCCAGGTGGTTTGTTTCCTTTTGGTAGCAGTACTAGATGTTGAAGCTTCCATGGCCCAGGAAAAACTCCTTATTCCATACACTTTTGCATAGTGGCTACAAAAATGTCCGACCTCTTTTGGACAGCCACTTTCACTGCCTTATTGGGGATGCCATCTGGTCCAGGTGCTTTGTTGCTTCCTATCTTCCTGCATGCTTCGAATAGCTCCTCCCGTATGATAGCAGGGATGTGCTCTGCATTGGTCTCTTTGGTTATATCACACAGAGTAGATGGTCTATGGTGGAATAGGTACTCTATTATGGATCTTAACATAGCTGGGTAAGTTATTTGTGGGGCCCTATGACCTTTCAGATTTGTCATCACCATCCTGTACGCCATCCCCCAAGGGTTTATGTCTGAGATGAGGACATGAATCATCGCGTAAGCGTAGGTTGGATGAAGTGGCGAGACAATTCCGTTACATTCTATGACCGAAAATGTCCCCTTAGTTGATAGGAAGGCCTTAGCGTCCAGCGCTCACATATGGTTCACAATGTTGGACGATATACAAAAAGTATGAGAGTAAATTATCGGCAGCTGAGATGAAGATGTTTCACATAACAGCAGGAGTGACAAAGCTTGATCGAATAAGAAGTTCGAAGATCCGTGGAAGCGTTAACGTCAAGGAAACCATCGTACAAAGATAGAGTGCGACCGGCTCAGCTGGTATTGCCACGTTCAAAGAAGAGGTCATTTTTACGCTGTTAAAAAGGCAATATCAATGGCATATAGGCAGACGTATAAACGCCTGGATCACACAAATCTGACGACGTTGGCCTCAGTAGCGAAGTGAGCCAAAATCGGGTGGCCTACCGATATTATCTGAGCTCAAATAGGCGAACCCCACAGGCGGATCAGTAGAAATGAAGTGAAGTGGGAGGGTTTTGATCCCTTGTTTTCGGATCATAACCTCGCCAAAATAGGAAGAAGAATAAGAAGAAGGAGTACTTATAGAAACCATACTGCACTCGTTCGGTCTTCCGTCCGTCTGGTTGTCTGTCTCTCATGACATTCTAGTTCCTAAACTATAAATAGAGGTTACAGTAAGAATTTTCGCATAGAACACATAGAATAAACGCCTATAGACATGTGCATATAGGATTGGCTTCATTTTTTTGTTTTTTTTTTTGTCGGGATAGGAAACCCTCGACTGGAGCAGTCAGACACAACTGGCTCACTTTACTACCAAGACCAAAACCCTGGTTTATCAATTTTATTGGAATTTCCTTGTCCTTGTAAGTACTGTCTTGGCTGCCGCTCTTTGGATTTTTGCGTAAAGGACAGTCATATATATATTTACGCGAAAGCCTCTTCCACCAAACAACCGGCGCATATGCGAGGAATGGTCCTATCATAGCCGTATGGAATATATCCTGCATTTCGCGAATTCAGAAGACTCTATTTCGAAAAAGCATAGCCGACCCCAGCTGAAGTATTCCAATAGCTAAACGGTAACAACTGGAGGACCCTTTACAGATATGTTCGAACTGCTTGGAAATATAGGTACCAAATGGTAATTGATGAATTTATACAATAACAGGCGATATGTAGTCTTTTACTTTTGTTATTATTACATTTTCAATTGTTACTCTGACAGAACTCTAAAAGCTGTGTCAAAAACACTTATGTACGAATGTAGGTATATGTAATGAAAATATTTTTTTTTGTAATTTGCGCGCACTTAAGGGGTTATGAATACTATTACTATATGTACACGCACTGTATCAGCGGATGCGATAAGCGTAATATCAGGCCGAATGTCTATCGATCTAGATGCGAAGAAGACTGCGGCACTACGTGAAAACGAGCACGATGACGGAACAACAGCTGTAGAAGCTATGAAAGCAGAATGGCAAGATAGGTGGAACATCACAACCAAAGGGCGATGGACATACAAATTGATCCCCGAAGTTAATGAATGGATAATCAGAAAGCACGGGGCGGTAAACTGCTACCTAACACAATTCCTATAGGGGCACGGATGCTTCCGGAAGTATCTCTACACGTACAAGCACGCGGATGACCCATTCTGCCAGCACTGTGAAGGAAAAATGCAGAACGCGGAGCATGTACTGATGGAATGCCAAAATTACATCAGGGCCAGGAACATCCTCGAAAGAGAAATTGGCGGGCAAGTGACCCCAAGAAGCCTGACCTTATTTATGTTGGCGAGCAGCGAAGAGCAGGGAGACTGCAAATGAAGTAGTCACAAGTATTATGCAGCAACTGCGTATAGAGGAACGAGCAACGGGAAACGCGAGGAAAGAAGATCCTGCCAGCTCTGCCAGCTAAAAAGTAATGACGAAATATCAAACCTTCCCCTGCGAAGGAATGCCTTGACTGGCGGTGCCGCAGGGGAACAACAGGACAGAGAAACCGGAGGGGTTTTTTTTTAGCACGTAACCATGCAGGAGCATGGAGTCGGGCATAACTCGTAGCATGGGCTACAAGTATCCATAAAGGAAAAAATCCCTACCCGCGCAAAAAAAAAAAAAAAAAACACAGTGCGAGCGTTGGAAAGGATAGATAGAGAGAGAGAGAGAAAGATTTGGTGTATGGTTTGAAGCGCAGTTGTTTATGCTTAGAGAAACTCCGGGGTGGTGTCCAGATAACTGCAGAAATTTTTGATATTTTTTGTCTTTGCTTCTGATTCACTGTACTTTTTCCCGATAACCGATGTCACAGGCAAATCAATTGATCGGACTGACTTTATATATTTCATGAGAAATAAATAAATGCTTGCTGCCATCAGGATTTGAGCCATGAACCATTAGCGGGGCAATTGACGGTGTAACCTCTACACCACTTATAAAATCTGTTCTAAAACCTTAATCTATTTAATTAACGTGATCGCTAGCACCACCCAGATCTGAATAGGCAATGAAAGAGTTGCTTAATGTTGCGTAGGAGTTTAGAGGTTCAAGGCTATCAAATCGGTTTTATTTGCAATACTTACGTAAGCAGCAAATGCACATTTTTATAAATCACTGATATACAGATCTCCACTCCTCGTAAACATCACCCCATCGCAAAATTAACAGGAAGTATCCATTCTGAATATATTTGCTTGTCCACTCGATAAATCGCAAAAATACTTACATGTATGGATCCATTACTCGTACGTAATAAACAACGCGGTTGCTTGCTGAAACTCTCCACCTCTCTGTTTTATGCTGTAGCCGCATAAAACAAATCAAAACTTTTTCGCAAATCTCTCTCCTGCTATCGCGCAAGGATACATTCAATTGAAATCCCTCCGAAAAAAAAGAAAAACACATAAAATAATATTTCGCAGACGGTAAAATTTTCTGCCACATTCCACATGAGTTCCGCAAATGTTGTTCCATCACAGTAATTGAATTCCGTGCACGCGATATGTGCTTGCGCCACATTATAAATCACACAAGAAATGCGAAATGCAAAAACGAACCAACATTTCAATAAACTTTAAATAACGACAGGACAGGAGCAGGACGAAAACGACGAGCGCAATTCAGCACCCAGCCAACCAAATCCTTTGCGCGCTGCAAAATCACCCCATCCATCGTCGACCGTATTGCATGCGTAAAATTATTATTTCATATTTTATCCCCTTGTTTATTTCGGCACAAAGCCACCGCCGACCCCTTCTGTTTTGATACGAACCCTATCAGTCCCCCATTAGCAGATGGAAACATATACACAAGATCAAATAAATCTTTGCAACCCCCTTGGGCGAGAACATTTTTTTCCTGTTTCTTGTATTATTAAAATTTGTTTTGACCGAAACAAGAAGGAAATGTCGGAGAGGGGGTGGACTACCAAGCACCCCAGACACCCCGGGAAACGATGCACTATGAGTAGATACACAATGAGGGTCGTTTGTGCAGTTTAGATACACGTCGTGTATCTCTCATCAACCCTGCGCTTGTGTCGACGGCACTTACGCAGAATACACCCGTTAAAACAAAAGACCTTGACAATGTCGCTCTGAAGAGGTCTCTCGATCTTGAAATTCTCGAAGAACCACCCCATCGCTTTTAAATGAAATTTGGTCTTCGTCTGGTAACTCAGCGAACAATGCTGACTGAGTGCCATCGAGTGACACGATTTCTTATCGACGACATTCTCAAGCTATTATCAAATCCTTAAGGGTTATCTTTGACATTGCCCTGCTGTGCAGTAGACACACTCTCCCGGTTTGGGCTTTAACTCGCGTAAAGATTAATGACCCACACCCCCATGAAAACCATAAAGAAGCATAATATCCTTCTCGCAGGACATTCATTAGTATTGAATAGCCAAAAGGACGAAACTCATGGGACATATGCAAGCAGTTTCGCTTGAGCGACTGGTCGCATTTTAGGGAAAAATTTCATTTTTCATTTCCTTTACGCTGAAGGAGTTCTCCTTTCGATAATGCAAACAACACATCCGGACAAATTGGATTTATTGCATTCTCCGTCCAACGGAATGGAACATTACTGAGTTTATGTGTTGGAAAAGTGCATGGACCGCACACATAAGTTAGCCTGCGTGCGTATGCAATTAGCTAATGTCATGTCATACACTGGCAATAAACAAGGAGCACTTACAGTACCTCTGAATGCGATAACAATCGAAAATTGTTTTATTGAAAAGCCAAGGAAGCGTGGATAATCTGACTGCATTTGGAATTTTATGTATTTTCCTCACGGCTGGGTGGGGTGGAGTAGGGTGGCATATTGTCGGTGCATGACAGAAAAGTATCTTATTTTTATGGGAACATTTAAGCCGAAAAGATTTATGCGATAACAGTTGACAGCATGTAGTACGTAATTGGATACACGGTCTTGAAGGACTTTTCAATGATTTTTTTTTTGAAAAGGATAAGTGGCACAGAATCCTATTAAAAATAAAAGCCATGAAGATGGTGTGCGTGTGTGATGATACGTTTGGATAGGCTGTGAATAGATTTTGCAAGAGAGATAAACATCTGGTGGTGATTGAATCACTTTTGTGCCTGTAATGGATAAAATTGAGGGAATGGATGGGGCAGAAATAGGACGTGTCAAAGGCGAGATAATAATTTTGTGATAAGAGAATTGACAACATTGCAAAATGTTATGTCAGGGGTCGCGAATTCAATTTGTTTTGCTATGAGATTTGGTACAGTGATTAAGTTTTCACTGGCAGCTGTCTGTGGAACGTAGCAGTCGGGGAATTGGCTGGAAAAAAAGAAGGAGAAGCAGTGTCGTATCTATTAATAAAAATGGCATTTCTCATTTCGTTCTAGTATCAGGCTCTTACTTTACTTCTCTCTAGATGTTAAGGTCAGGTAAAGTAAATGATTGTCCTGTGGCTTAAGTCAGTGCTCAATAGGGTCCATTGCGTGGTCCACATAGGAAGCTGAAAGCAGAAGTTATTGGGTTAGAACCGTCTGGATATAGAAAAAAATCGCAAAATGTCCACGAACATCCAACCAGATCGACCACATTGCGATCAGTCGCCGCTTTAGAAATTGTCTCCTGGACGTCCGAAACAGACGTGGAGCTGACGTCGGACAAGAACGAGATCACCATCTTATGGAAGCTCATTTACGCCTTCGGACTGCATCCGTCAACAACAACCGCTCAAACCTACTTAAAATCACCAGGTTTAATATCGACATGCTCAAAGTTCCCCAAGGGCGTCAACAGTTCAGGGACCATCTTGCCTTAGAAGCAGAAGCAATAAGCAGCATATTGCAAGAGAACATGGATGACCACTGGAGTGCTGTGAAAAATGCTTTTGCGACTGGGGCACGCACGTATGTCGGTAAAAAGCAGAAACACCTCCGCACATGGCTTTCTACAGACACCTGGAGATGGATCGATGAGCGTGCAGCAATCAAGACTCGGATTGCAGCGGCCTCAGCAGTAGAGAGAACCAAGCTTGAAGCCCAATACCGTGCGAAGAAGAAAGAAGTGCAGCGTAGTGTGAAACGTGACAAACGTCAATATGTCAACTCACTGGCCTCAAGGGCTGAAGAAGCAGCGAGTAGGTGCGACAGAAGGACTGTTTACAACATCACTAAGGAGCTCATTGGTGGTCGAAACTCCAAATAACATCCAGTGAAGAGTCTAGACGGTAACCTTCTGATTTCGGATGAGGATCAGCTCACTAGATGGAGAGAACATTTTGCTACAGTGCTAACTCACTTAGACGATGGTGGTATGATCTCAAATTCGAATGAGCAGTTCAAAGCAACAAATTCCCGAAGTCGCACCGTACCTCCCAGTAAAACCGAAATAATAACAGCAATGAAGTCCCTCAAGAAGAACAAAGCGGTGGGTATTGATGGCATCCCTGCCGAGCTATTTCAGGCGGCGCCAAATACATCTGCAGATTTGCTGCATCCGCTAATACGGAAAGCTTGGGATAGTGAACAACTTCCACAGGAGTGGAAAAGGGGAATGATCATTAAGCTTCCAAAGAAGGGTAACTTGATGGAGTGCGGTAACTGTGTGTTCTTCCAGCTGTAGCCAAAATAATAGCTGGAATAATTGTAGAACGAATTAAAGAACATTTAGATTCAACTCTCGATGTTGAACAGTCAGGTTATCGTGCTGGATCCTCCTGCGTCGACCACATAAACACCTTACGGATCATAATCGAGCAATGCGTTGAGTATAGGTCTCCGCTACATTTAATGTCTATCGTCTTCGAGAAGGCTTTACACCTTGAATCGAGATGCTATCTGGTTGGCCTTGCGCAGGAGAGGCATTCCAGAAAAACTTATAGCTATTATCAAGGCTGCATACGAGGGCGGTAAGTCCCATGTCGTGCACAGTGGTAAGGTGTCGGACGATTTTGAAGTCCAAAGTGGAGTACGTCAAGGGTGCATATTGTCCCCACTATTGTTCTTGGTGGTTATCAGCGATGTACTCCGTGCAGCATTGACGGAAGCTAATTATGGAATTCGTTGGACGATTACATCTTACCTTAAACACCTAGATTACGCTGACGATGTTTGTCTACTTTCACATCGGATAATGGATCTACATTTGATGGCCCAAAATCCAGAAGCTAAGGCAAACAAAGTGGGGCTAAAAATAAGCACAACCAAAACAAAAGCCCTGAGCACTTCTAATACCCGCGTTGAACTTAACATTGCCGGACAGGAAGTCGAGAAAGTTAATAATTTTCTTTATTTAGGAAATGTCGCCTCGGCCAATCGCGGTGGCACCGAACTGGATGTGTGCAGCTGAATCGCGAAGGCTAAACCTGCGTTCGGAATGCTGTCCAAAATCTGGAGAAGCAATGTTATCAGCTTAAGAACCAAGCTTCGACTGTTCCGCTCCAACGTAGAATCAGTGCTGGTTTATGGGTGCAGTACCTGGAAGGTGGACACCATTAACACATGCAAGCTGCAAGTCTTCGTAAACAATTGCTTAAGAATCATCTTGAGGATTTCATCTCCAACGAACAACTTTATCTAAGAACGGGACAAGAACCTATAAGCATTACTATACGAAGAAGAAAGTGGAAAATGGATTGGACACAACCTACGACGCGAAGACAAGTCCATTGCGAAATACGCCATGCAGTGGAATCCGCTCACCCAGGCAGGCAGAATAGCGGGACGCCTTGGTCAAACGTGGCGCAGAACAGTTGAGGAGGAATCGAGCTCTTTAGGAATGAGTTGGAGGCAGCTCAAACGCGTTGCAGAACTTCGCACACGATGGCGCGCAGGCGTGGTTGACGGCCTATGCCCCCCGAGGAGTTAAAGGATATAAGTAAGTAAAGTAAGTAACTTAGTATAGGTTAGGCTAGCTATTCCAAGATACAGACATACTTAGACCAGAAGAGGTCTATTGTGATAGCACGGGATCTGTTACTTATTGAGACTACACATAAACAAATAACAACAGTCGGAACTCTTATAAAGCAAAGGATGCTTCTAATGTTGGTATTCGCCAGGTTGCCAAGGTCATTGAGGGGTGGACATTTTCTTTCTTTTATTTGCTTTTTAAACATAACACAATATACTCCCGAATTAGATACCTTAATCTTAGCTAAAATCTATGCCACCTATTCTGAATTCTTAGAGAACTTCGATTTGGGATTCTCGTATCCATTCGCTGGATCATGAAGCCTTTCGTTGATCTACTTGAAGATAGCGATGATCATATTGAATAATATCGTCAGTACCCGGTGATTGCTCGACATTTGTAATTGGACTTGCGGAAAGAACAAGATTTAGTGAGAGAAGGCATTTTTGTCGCACTTGTTGACCAAGATCATCTCTCTAATTTATCAATTCGGGTGGTAGGTGTGTATTTCAATTGGCTTCGGCTTCTGATTCAATAGTCAGAGCGATAGTGAAAATCGCGACCAGCACCACACGACGTGAGATTCTATGCTTATCAATTACATACTTGTAAAGGACCGGCCGATCCTGCAAACGATTCATAGCCTCGGCGACCAAGCTATAAATCTTAATGTTATCCAGATTTCTGCAGTAACGATCGATTGAGGACATCCATAATGGAGCTAACATCTAATCGCTTTTGCAAGACCAAACCATTTGAATGCTTGTAAACCACCCTTGGCCAGATTTGTCTGAATGATTGCCAGATTTTTGCAACCTGCTGTAGTAAAAATTGGTCGTGCCAGTGTTTGTGTTTATGTCCTCATATCTAGCATAAGTGAATATTGATTTGCTTGGGAACCGAGCAACAATCTTGGATGACCGCGATTGAGGACGATTCCAGGATTTACATAATTGCCCTTAAGCTGTTCATGAAAATGCTAATTTGCGTGAGAAATATTACATTACATTTCTGCCAGAACAGGGCTTCCTCAATTGCCATGAATTCTACTTAAAATATGTAACAATGATATGCACGGCGAAAAGATATGTGTAATTTAACGCCCCACTTCCAGTTTTGGGTCCCTCTGTATAGAAGTGAACCGAACTTCTTTCCGCGTGTCTTGGCGACATTCTCCCACTCATTGCGACAGGGATGGTTGCACGGAAATTGTTATCAAATCTTAGTTTCAGTGTTTTCAGATGACTGGAAGCTAGACCACCAGCAATATCTTTGTGAATATATCTAGGGATATTGGAATATCATGTCTAAAACTACAGAAGGGGTAGTTCTTGCCGCACCAGCTATGCACATCTATGTAAATCTTTGCACTTTCTCCAGAAGGCCGCCTGATGAATATGCCATACAGTTATACGACTTTCTATGGGTCATGTCTACAGCCATATGCGGGATTTCATACCCCAACTTGTACCACTATATCATATCTAGCTAGCTAAATTTAACCGGTGAAGGAATTGCTTTCTTATAGAAGACTGACCACAGTGTTCAAATGAGTGGCTGTGGGATTGAGTTAGGTTAGGTTGACGTGGCTGCCAGCTTAGGCGAGCACACATAGACCAAGGGAGGTCCGTAATGGTACCACGAAGGATCAAATAATCCCAGCCTACTCGTTAGAACCAATTAGAGATTCTAATGAAGCGAAGGAGGCTTCTGATGTCTAAATCTATCAGATCGTCCAAGTCGTTAAAAAAAATCTCCTAACTGAAGCTTTCTTCTATGGGAGAGAGCTGGGTACACACTCTACGCGGCAAAGTCCTTTCAAGCTCGAAGAAGATGTAAGAGAAAACTATTGTGGTATGACTGGGAATGTGCGGCAGCTAGGAAAAAATCGTTCGCCTACTTAAGACTAATAAGAGAGACAGGCAGCAGTTTTGCAAAAATTATGTACCAGCAGACCAATAAAATATACAAAACCATGTGCAGGGAGAAGCAAAAAAAGTACTCTCAACACCTACTACGGACCTTGCAGGAATTAAGGACAGTCGTTTGTTTTGGAAACTTGCCCGAACGGTCAATGGCTCACTCTTCACACGGAGTATTTAAACCGAAGCATCTATTCTGGCTGATCATTTTGAACAATTGCTGAACCAACCTTGCAGCACGAACGAACTGCACTATGCGCCTCCTTTTCAGAGAGTGGATGTGTTGGACCGTATCAAACTATTGCAAGATGTTTGTAGAGTTTTACATCGATGCCACTTAAATAAAGCCCCAGGAGAAGATCTTATCCCCTACGCATTCTTAAAATATGCGACCAACGAGTTCCTGGTAAAGCTAACAAAGGTGCACAATTTCATTTTTGACGTGGGTGATGTACCGGCCAGCTTCAGAAAAAATATAATGTTTCCCTTATATAAAAAAGGAGATCCCAAAGATCCAAGTACCTACAGAAGAACACAGTAATGAAGATTTTCACGGAAATCATTCTAAAACGTCTAACAGAATGGGTACAGGCAAATGACATACTTAGCGAGTTCCAAGCTGGATTCAGAAAAAAACTATTCTACGGTGGACAATATTTTAACACCAACAAGTACTGCTAAACCTTACCTGGGCAAGGGGAAGAAACTGTATGCGTTCTTCGTAGATTTTGAGGCAGCTTTTGACTCTGTTGACAGAAGGGCACTCTTTTGCAAACTAAGTAACCTGGGAGTCTCAACAAAGTTGCTGAAAGTTATACAAAGCCTTTACAAAACAATACGACTGCAGTATGGGATGGAGCCAACATGTCAGACTGGTTTGAGTCAAAAATAGGTGTTAAGCAGGGTTCTCTTATGAGCCCTCTTTTGTTTTCGCTGTTCCTTGATGATCTGCCAACTTTCTTGCCCGGTGGAATCGAGTTCGCTGACATTAAGATAAAGCTGCTCCTATACGCTGATGACATTGTCATTCTGTCGGAAACACCAACGATGATGCAAATCATGATTAACAAATTAGAGCAATATTGCAGTTTGGGGAACCTAAAAGTCAACATTGCCAAGTCCAAAATAATGGTTTTCCGAAATGGTTTTGGTCGTTACGCAAGGGATGAAAAATGGACATGGCAAGGCGAAGAACTAGAGAAGGTAAAAGAGTATAAATATCTTGGAGTCATGATAACACCTCGGCTAACTTTTAACAATCACCTGCAAGGAAAACTAAAAGAAGCCAAAAGGGCAATAAATTGCAGCTGGAAAGGCATACTTTGTAAAAGAACATTGCATTAAGCACAAAGTACAAAGTCTATGAAGCAGTAGTAAGGTCTATTAGTGCTATGCGGCCCAAGTATGGGGTATTTTACAGTATGAAGAAGCTGAAAAACTGCTGAGATATTTTATCAAAAAAATCTTCAGATTACCTGAAAATACGCCAAACTACTTGCTTCACTTGGAAACCAGTTTGCCACCACTGTATGTTTATACAATAAGGCTACACTTCCTCTATATTTTAAAAGTAATGTCACTCCCGAGTCAACTCCTTCCGCATGTAGTTGCAATGCACTTACTACGAGGGAAATTACAATTCTTCAATGAATGGTTAAGGTTGTGCAGCGAACACGATATTCCCCAAATAGACTACAATGTAGCATCGTGGAAAGAATCTCTTCAGGAGCTGTTGATGAAGATCGAGCTATCTACCCGTGTCACTTTTAGAGAAAGAGCGCAGAAAAGCCTTACCAGGAATACGTACTGAACTCTTGAATATGACCCCGGGGAAAAAAAATATTTCCGCGACCAAAACAGCTTATGTACAATCTCTTTAATTCCCAAAGCTAGATGTGAGCTTCTCCGATTAAATTATATGCCGTATAGGACTGAAGGAAATCCGGAATGCAGTTTGTGCAATCTACGAGCAAAGGAAGACATTTATCACTTCATTGGAAAATGTCCCATCCTGAACGGGATCAGGAAAATTCACTGGGGAAAAAGCAGCCTGTCGTCATACAAAGTTATTTCAACCCTGAACGGACAAAATTGGGGTGTGCTAAAAACTTTTTTTTTTCCCCCGAGGGTAGGTGAAAAATCTTCCAAAGACACTATGAGAATAGCAAGCGCGTGCTCATAGTAGTGTCAGATTCTTACTAACTAGAAACACCACCCTTCGATATAGATTTGTGAGATATTGTATCTAAGTAATAACTTATCAAGCAACTTTTCTATCACGAAATAAAAACGTTTGGCAGGTTACTTTTTACTGAAAGATCCTGCATGTTCCTCAATCTAGACGCGGTTAATCATTATCTCGCCAAGTCGAAATGTTTCGTCCTTTGTAGTCGGCGCAATAAATTGCTCTCATCCAAAATTCGTAGGACTGTATTGTTGACATGTCCGATTATTCGGTTTCTATGCTTAGGTAGGTAGGTAGGAGTCAGCAAACCATGCCGACACTTAATTAGCCCAGAAGCGCCGTTTTATTACCAGAACTCAAGTGACCTGACGGATGTTAAGTACTAGGGGAAAGAAGAAGAAAAAGGGGGAAGGATTATTCAAATCCACCCCGTTGCATTGAGGAAGCTGATAATATCCCCAATGCTAATCTCCGCTAGCTCTATAAGGTTGTCGAAAAAGAATTTACCTAAGGTGCGCTGTCTGGCCTTGCCTAGAGCCGGACACTTGCAGAGGAAGTGTAAGATTGTTTCTATTTCATCAGCAGTATTGCAGCTGCGACAGTGTGCATTAAATGCAATGCCTATTCTGGCCGCATGAACCCCGATGGGCCAGTGGCCAGTACTAACTGCCAGAGTTTCTGTTTTTTTGGTTTCTGTTTATTAGATCTTGTGTTCTTTTCAGGGAGTATTTGGGCCACATCTGCCTGGAGATGACACAGTTCCGCACCCTCCTGCCATCTAATATCCACCTTTAGCAGATAGTGCGCGAAGATGCCTCTCTTAAGGACCCCCAACGGGACGTTTACCTCCTTTGCTAGGGAAGCATCAAGGGAAGATCCTTGCCGCGCGATTTCATCAGCCCGCTCATTCCCCTTAATGTTGCTGTGACCCGGAACCCAAAGAAGACAGATCCTTAGCCGGTGACTAAGCGAGGCGAGTTCTTTTTTGCACTGTTCTACTAGCCTTGAGGATGTAGTGGCAGATACTATAGCCTTGATAGCCGCCTGGCTGTCAATGAGGATGGCAATGGTATTTAGGGGTTGTTGATTCGAACTCATTTATCAGTACGCCAGTTTCCCATTCCGCCCTGGTAGGGAATCTGACCGTGACGTAATTTCTAAAGTTCACTGTGGGAGTTATATAGTCGGTCAGATTAGCTACCAGATCCTGCGGTAGCAAATTCAGGATACTGCTGTGACCATACGGATTGGTGCACCAGCATCCCGTTTCCCTTAGCCTGACTGCACTACATGATGACAGCTGCATAATGTGAAGATCGAGTGGTAAAAGGTGCAGAATAACGCAGTTCTCTGTACCCTGTTGATAAGTTTGATTTTATATGCTTACCTTAGCGCAGGCCACCAGACTAGCGATCCATAGGAAAGAATGGGACGCACCACGGCAGTGTACATCCATAAGACCATCTTCGGGCGAAATCCCCACTTCTTGCCAAAGGTCTTGCTGCAGGCATAGGCCACACAGGCCTTCTTTACCCGTTGCTCAATATTAAGCTTCCAGCTTAGTTTTGGATCAAGTACCACACCTAGGTACTTGGCACTGGAGGATAGGGAGAGTAGATGATTATTTAGCCCTGGAAGCGTAAAATTCGGTATTTTGGTTTTAGTGGTGAAGAGCATCAGTTAAGTTTTGCTTGGGTTGACGCTGAGTCCACATGCAGTGGCCCATGAGCTTATCTTGCCCAAGGCACCTTCCACAATCTCACTGATTACAGATGGAAACATCCCCGATACCAGTATTACTACGACATCCGCATACGCGACAACCTTAACTCCATCCCTATCAAATCTACACAAAATTTTATTGATGACCATAAGCCATACAAGAGGAGATAAGATCCCACCTTGAGGAGTTCCTCTAACAACAGATATGGTGGAGCTGCTGTTGCAAAGATTCGAATGAATGATTCTAGTTTTTAGCATTGTCAATATCCATTTGCTAATAAACTCTTCCACATCCAGTTGGATCAGAGCTTCCTGAATCGATTCCGTACTGACGTTATTGAAGGCACCTTCAATGTCTAAGAAGGTAGGAAGGGTATATTGTTTGAAATGGATTGTCTTTTCTTTCGTTCGCACAACTTCGTGGAAAGTGTGTTTGCATTAAAAGTTCCAGTGACTCGCTAGAGGAGTCCGTCCAAGTCCCATCCGGCCGTTTAATAAAGGACGGGCTAAAATGCTTATTGGACAGAATTGGAATTGATTGCCTGAACTTGTGTTTAAAGCAGACATTGAATATCTCTCTAGTTATCTTCCTCAAATTAGATAGATCTTCGTTCCACGAAGGGGGGAATTTTTTCTTGCTATATTTAATAGGACACGAAACCTTAAAAGCCGCACCCATGGCAGTTTCGAAGGTCCTGATTTTGGCGTCTAGTTCCTCGACTGATTCAATTTTCAAGTCGGGTATTCTATGAAGTTTTGATTTAATGACCTGACCAAACTTCTTCCAGTCAATTCTCTTAGGGTTTCTAAATGGCTTGGGAGCCTTAACCTCGAGGCACACATTGTAGAGAATCCATCTGTGGTCGGAGAAGGACAAGTGATCGGATACTCGCCAGTTAACTACTCTAAGGATATTATTGTTGGTTTTAAGAGTGATGTCTAAAACTTCCTCCCACCCTCTGAAATTTTCCGTACTCGGAAAAACGAAAGTTGGAGTGTTACTCACGTCACCAACAGAGAGGTTGAACATCACTAGAAAATCATACAAGGACTCACCGCGTTCGTTGATTTCGGAGCTGCCCAATAATGTTTGCCAGGCATTTGCGTCGCAGCCCAGAAGCAGATTGTCCTTTTTTGCTGTTGTCATTGATGTTAAGTGGCGTACCTCCTCTGGTGGTGATGGCCTATCACGATCCATGTAAACTGAGGATATAAAAAGAGTGTTATTTGCAACCTCCAATTTAACTACCGTTAAATCGGCAGAGCTAAAATCAGGATATAGAAATACATTCAAATGTTTTCTTAGCTAGGATGCAAGTCCTAGGTTTGTTACTAACCTGGTTTTTGGTCTTGTAGAAGATGTTGTAGCGGTTGTCCTTGAGCCCTTTTATGGATGACGAACCGTCGATTTCACCTAAATCTTCATCAGGACCAGAGGGGCGGAAAATCTTAAGTTTAGCATGCCTTATGCCGAAATGCAGCTTGTGATCAGATTTTTCGAGAGACATCAGGCTGGCCTCGTTGATCAGCAGCAGGAAAGAGGAGCTATTCTTCTGAGGTTCCTCCGCCTTGATGACTGTCCAGTCATCCATCGGAACCGCCGGATTGTGCAATTTCAGACATTGGAGAAGCCTTGCCCCATCAATCTGCATATTGGGCAGCCAGATGCGAGCCCTTGGTCTCCTGGGGATATCATTAGCGGGGATAAGCTTGAGCTTCAAGCCCTCCCAGGCGTCATTAACCTTAGTGACACACTCGCTAAGGAAATCCTTGGAGAACTGGTCCTCGCATCTGATGACCCGATAACCCGATAACCCCTGACCAACTCGGCGAAATCGAAGCACGGCAGAGGTCCCCCAGGATTTCCCAACAGGTAGTCCATGACCATACCCGATAGTTTGGCCTCTATGCTACTCCACACTTCACTGACCGTCTTGTCATCTGAGGAGCGCTCGTCCGCGAGGGCGACCTGCAAATGGTCTCTTACTACTTCAGAGAAGTGTCGCGTTGTCAAAGTAGGACAGGCCGAGGATGAACCTGGTAGATTTTGTGTAGTAGTCGGCGTCTTGACAACCTTGGTCTTTTTTTCCTTCGCGATTGGTCTCATCCGAAGACCTGTTTCGCTTGCTTGCATTGGTTTCATACTCCTTCTGTTGTGGATGTTGCTGTTGTTTCTCCAGATGTGCGATGTACTCATCGACCACAGCTTGGTATTTGGCCTTAGCCGCAGCGTCCCTCTCATGAACGGTATCAGCTACTTCGTTTTTGGCAACCTTGTCAAAAACGAATCGAGCCATCTTGTACCTACTCTTCATGATGGCGTCCGGGGTTTTGTTTCTCTTCGACGAACCAGCGCCACTAACCATAGTGCCTTTGGTTGCCATTTTGGTGTTTGCTGCTGTTTCTGTCTGATGAGCCGCCCTCTGTACGCCAGAGGGAGTACTTTGCCTAGTACTTGCTGCGACTGAAGGGAAGACTGAAGACTCCTGACTGGAGGCTAAAAGATCATCTCAGGAGCCAATGTCGGGCATCCCCACCCCATCTTGCTTTTTTTAATTTTTTATTTTTGTCTTTTTTTTTATTTGTTTTATTCATTTTTGTAGTTTATTGGTCCCACGAGTATGTCCCGAAGGAAAAGTCAGTCCTGGCAGAGCCGACATACCAGGATAAGGCGATTATACTACCGACCTCGCCTAGGCATCGATAGGGACCGTTCGAGACCAGCACTATTTTGTCACCAGCTGGCCATGCAGCCCTCGGCACGAGTGCCTACACACCTTGGCTTAAGTGAGATTTTTATGGGTTTACTCCCCACCTTCGTCTAAATGAACCACAGCGCACGATTTAGTACATGCGTGTAAATTCTTAGCTGACACTAGACACCTGAAGGGTGAATTCCGGCGGGCGCCCACGGGGAGGGCCAAAGACGAGATTTTTGCCCACCCTTGCTTTCTCGCGAAGCTTCTAGTTTCAGCTTCGATTGTCGGAATTTCGAGATACTTGTGGATATCGTCGTTTCTAGTATACCACGGTGCTTGGACAATTTCTCTTAGCACTTTATTTTGAAAAGTTTACAAAATATTTGCATTTGTTCTCTTGCTACAACCCCAAAGTTGTATACCGTAGGTCCACATCGGCATTAGCACTTGCTTGTATAAAAGCAGTTTGTTCTCAGTACTCAGCTGGGAATGTTTTCGAAGTAACCAGTACATTTGGGCTTGAGAGACGTCAAGAAATACGCTTGAGCAAACCTTGTTTTCTTCAAGTGCTTTCTCGATTACGTCAGTAATTCTATGCACCTGGTCAATCGTCGAATGCTTGCTTCTGAACTCAAACTGGTGATCAGGGATAAGATTATTTTCTTCTATAACCGGTTGGAGACGCCTTAGTAATATCCTCTCGAACGTTTTGGATATGACTGGAAAAACCGAAATTGGTCTATACGATTTTACCTCGTTTGGTGGTTTTCCTGGTTTAAAGACCATTATGACTTTCGCAATTTTCCATTGGCTCGGCACGCGCTTTAATCTGAGCGCAGCATTTACAATATGGAGAAGCTTAATCAATGCTTTTCTAGGTTAGACTTTGAAAATTTCTCCGGTAATCAAATCATAACCAGGAGATTTCTTAGGTTTTAGATTCTCGATCTCATGTGTGAGTTCCCTTAGCGTTGCACTTGTGAGTGTTAAATCGTCAGATGGTAGATCCAGCCGATGTTGTCGTAAACCACTTGACCATCGTACGGCTTAAAGGTTTCTTCCAGGTGGACCGCAAAGACGTCCGCTTTTTCTTTATCTTCTCTTGCCCATTCATTTTGATTTAATCTAATTGGCGGCGCGGGGATTTTGGGCCTTTTGGTTCCTTTTACAGCTTTCCAAAGCGAATAATTGGAATCTTTTTTCGCTGTTAAACTTTCAAGGTAAGAGCCTTCTTCAACAAATTGCACAGACGATTCAAGTGTGCTTTATGCTGCGGAGCACGGCTCTGTTGCCATTTTTTACACGCTTTTCTTTTTTCCTTGACCAATTCTTTTATTTCCGGAGAATATCGTAAGCCGTATCTGTCCGGCGTTTTCCTTGGATTGGGTGTATTATTCCGAGAAGCGAACTGTATGATCTCAACGAAGCGATCAACTTCAACCTCAAGTTCATAGGGTGTCGTAAGTGGAACGCTCAGTTCAACATTATCTTCAATTTCGTTCCGAAAGCCTTCCCACTTAGTTGTTCTACCAGTTAATTTCGCTGGCTCTAGGTTATAGACTAGTTTTTCGCTGATTGTTCAAATAACCGGGGAATGATCAGACGACAGATCAAAGCTCTCTTTGACTTTTATGTGGTTGGTAGATATTCCTTTCACAACGAAAAAATCGGTCAGGTCAGGTATTTTGGAAGTATCAGTTGGCCAGTAAGTTGGTTTACCCGTCGAATGGAAATCACAACTGTACTCCATACCTACCCGTAGAGCATTCTACCTTTTGTCGAGCTGTATCTTGAGCCCCAGAACGTGTGTTTCACATTAAAATCGCCGCCAATAATAAAATTAGGTTTCAGCGATTCAAACAAGTTAGTAAAATCAGATTTTTCAAGCGCGGAACGCGGTGGACAGAAGATTGATGATATCTTAAGAGTACGCTATTTTTAACTCGAATCGTGCACAGTTGCAAAGTTTCAAGTTCTATCTTTAGGTCTTCGGATTGTTCGATGCAGTCTTTAATAAACAAGGATGATCCGCCTCTCGGGTTTCCCGAAGGGCGACAAGCGTGGTAATCATTATAGCCTTTTATTTTTAAATGCGATTCCTTTTTTACGTGGGTTTCAGAGATCAAGCAAATATCAATATATTTTTCACACATGAATATTTGCAGTTCATCAAGTTTTTGCAAAAGTCTGTTTGCGTTCCAAGTACATATTTTTAACATTCGTTTTTCATTCATATTCTAGTTGAAGAACCCGTTTTCTGTAAATTTTATTCAAGCTTAACCAGCCTCTCGAGAATAATTTTATTTATTTTGCTTTGTTCTTCAAATTTCTCGGGAATAACTGAGAAAACATGAGAAACAGTGTCCGTCGAAATTTCAACGTTTTTGGTTTTTCGGATGCTGCGGCCTGAGCATAAGTCTGCACTCCTGCTGTCCGAGGGTCATTGCCCGGTGGCTTTTTTAATGTTAACTTTTTAGCACCGTTTCTTTTAAGAAGAAAGGTCGAGGACTTTTGTGTTTTCACTCTTTCGCTCACCTTTTTGCGCTCTGAACCGATAGTTTTAATTTGCCTACTTTCTTTTGTGTGATTTTACGCTTTGACTTAGTTTGTGTTTTTGATTTTGCATTTGGGGGCTTAAGGAGCGCAGCTCTTTAGCTACTTCACAGCCTCTATAATTTGCCGGGTGCTTTCCCTTACATTTAGTGTGCTAAAAACTGCAAGTTATCTAAAAACTGTTTTAAACTACCGGAAGCAAATACAAGATGAAGCATTTTAAATACTATTTTACGTACTATTATAGATACGATAAAATAAAATAGTTACATTATATAAAAGTAATCAAATCTAATAATTTCATGTTTTAGACTATAAATCTCTCTTTTCGGGCTGACGGCAAATGCCAATGCTATACTTTGTGAATTTGTATCTATAGATTCTTTCTTTTACTGTGCAATCAAATCACATGTTTAATCTTTAAATCTTAAAATCGAAATCACAAAGAAGGTGAGGAATGGTTTCATCCGCTTCTTCGTCCATGCAGCTCCTGAAAAAGTCATTTGAATATACGCCAAGCATGTTGCATGCTTGCCTATTAGAGAGTGTCCTGTAATTACACCTATAGTAGCGCTAATATGCAATCGGTTAAGAGAAATCAATTTCTTATGTCGTTTCAGATCTAGCTTGGGCCAAATCTGTTAGTCATGTTGTACCACTTGTCCACCTAAGATTTCGGGCTGTCGAAATGTTGAGAACGTGGTGAATGCTTCCATAAGCCATGGCGTTATAAACAAAGGGTTTCTTTGCGTTGATGGCAGTATCCTGGAAGACTTGCCATTAGTCTGCGATTGATATTCGCAGTATTGGGAAAGCTTTTCTTTTTTAAAGTTCCACAAGCTCTACGTGGGACGTGTAATTGTAGTTGTGAAGCAACCCAACCAAGGGGTGCCGAGCCTAGACACAAAATGAAAATCTTTCCGTCGTTTTTTCTTCTACATTATTTTATATTTTTGTGTTTGACTGCAATATGTTTGAGAAAGGGGAAGTTGACCGATTTGCCCATCCGAACAAATGAAAACATTGACTGATAAGTGAAGTAATGTTATCAAGACGCCAATTTGACGTATCTTAAATCTTGCATTTCCATCATTGAAATGATTGTTATTATTGCAATTTTAGTGAGAAAACAGTTCAAACCTCGAATAATATTTATATCCCGTATCTAATAAGACTCAGATCTTGCGAAAGTGCACGTGGATATCCAAGTATTCGACCCTTAGGGGTTGTTAGCCTCCTTAACGGCCTCAAGCCTACATTGACTGCAATCAGTTTGAAGTTGCCTAAGGGCATATTTTACGAAACACATTTTCTTCATTTCAAAATAAATATGATCCCAAGTGGATTCTTGCCCCCAAACTGAGCTACGGTTCATCGTCCCTGATGTCACTTGAACACACAATAACTTCAAGGAACAACGTTTAAGTAACTCGAAGAAAAAACACTTTCACCTTCCAGCGAGGCTCAAATCCTTTTCTTTAAATAAATTTTCTATTACGGAAGAAACTTTTTACGAAACTTTCACGTACCTACCAAATTTCCAACTTCATGTTCAAGTATGCATGAATATTACAGGATAACATTTCGTAACAGTTGTAAGGACAAAATTTAAATAAAAAATCCCGCCCCTCCAAAGGTGTATTATAACCTCGGCATTTAATTTAAGCCCATTTACCGAGTGCTACCTTTGAAACTTAAATTCCCCTTGTATTAGATTCTAATGCTACACTCCTTGCTTCCGTCTTTGCAGTTGCTACACAGCGGCATAGGACTTCTACATAATATCCCTTTTCTAAATTCCACTGCATAGTCATAAGGCAACAAGGAACAGAAAAACGAAAAAAACTGTGAGGAAGTAGAAAGGAACTTTCCGTGAAGCACTCGAGTGGTGATAAATTTCAATGTCACTTCATGCTCTCACTGACATTGATTTTCCCCAAGACTTACTCCTTCGCAAGGACTCGACAGCAGCAGTAGCACTCTTTTCGAGTTGTGTGATGTTGAAGGTGATATTAAGTTTTAATGCTAATGAAAGTGTGTGCAAAGAAAAATGACATATAAACGCGCAGCCAGTAGAGCACTTGAAGGACGATGAAGGAGAACCCCGAAAGAAGAACTCAACGAACTGAAAAGTAGACATTTTTATCATTTTATTACACCGAAAATGGCATGTCCTCGTCGTCATCGCAGTCGTCCTCGCCTGCGTCACCTTCTTCTGGGCGAAATGTATGTAATCGAATAAATTAGAGGTGATGTTGGCACTCATATCACTGGCGCATTCTGTCTTTGGAACGAAATTCCTTGACTTTTGTCCCACTTCGGATGAGGGACGGTCGATGCGGCAGATGTGGTAATACGTGTAGACCCACATTTAGTGGACCTGATGACAGTAGGTACGTGTACCTAGGTACTTGGGCTCTGCCGTTACTCCCATATTGAACAGTTTGTCAAATGCTTTCAGAGACTCAGTGCCGGAGTGAGGCAGGTGGGGTACACAGCTTCGAAACATGGAAATTGTAAAAAATGAATATTGCTTCCATTTGACATCATTATGTAGATTGTGGGACCATTTTATAAATTTTACTGTTCGCCGAGGATATGTGTGTAGTGTGTCGTGCAGTTAGAGGTGCGAGTGTTATATGACTGCCATCTAGTGTCATTGTTACTGCGTTATGGGTATGTTCAGCAAGTCGTTAAAAGAATTTAGTACCTGTAAGAAAAAAAATCGACACTTAGAAGGAAAAACGTTATGGTAAAAGCTAAAAAAGAAGCGGGCAAAATGGGCTTAGCGGCAAACGAGGGCAAAACCAAGTACCTGCTGTCGACATAAAGGGGCAGAACGTCACAGTGGGTATCTACAGCTTCGGGGTAGTAAGGAACTTTATCAAGCGAAGAATAACTCCTGCCAATCGCTGTTTTTTAGACTAATAAGACAATTTAGCAGTAAAGCCCTATCCCAAACTACTAAGGAGGCACTAGATAAGACTCTGACCGTCCCAGTTCTACTTTATAATGCTGAAACATGGATTTTATTGAAGGCGGGTAAGGATATCCTTGATCGCTTCGAGTGAAAAATTCTTCGTAAAATATTCGGTCCCGTTTGCGCTGGCCCGTTTTGGAGCAGATTCATTGACGAACTATACGAGCTGTACAGCGACATCGACCTAGTCAAAAAACTGCGTATTAGACGTTTGAGATGGCTAGGACATGTAGAGCGAATGGACACCAACGCTTCGGCCCGCAGAGTCTTCGAATCTAACCCAGAGGTACTATGCGGTAGAGGGCCTTCTCGTCGTAGTTGGTGCGCACAAGTTAAAGGGGACATCAACCAAATTGGAGTGCGCAACTGGAGGCAATTGTTGGTTGAGCCCCAGGTTCACCCCGAACTGTAGCACCACTTCAGTACGAGTAAGCAAGAGCTAAAACCATTAGCTTGTCTCAGGTTTAATTCCAAAGCCTTTAGATGTAGTTAACTATGATTAGCTAAATGGAAATGTTTTGTTATGATCTACGACTCCTGATAGTTAAGTTGAACGCTCTCTATTCTGTTGAGCTTGCGTTCGCCATTCTTCCGAGTTCGACTTTCAAGGACCATTTTAGGTTTGTTTATCCTTAAGGTTTCTCCCTTGAACTGCTTTTTTGTCCGATATTAGGTGTGATAAACTCCTAGAAAGGCACGACCGGTATTGGGTCTAACTACAGAGCACATCAACCTCAACAAACACTCTTTTCGCCTAGGGCTGATAGGGACAACAATCTGTCCTATTTGCCAGGAGCAGGTGGGCGGTAACACTTCACAAAAGTGGCGTCCCTGCCATCGCGATATAGGCAGTTGTGTAGTAAACAGATGCGAAAAACATGACGAATACTAACGTATACTCCTCAAGTACGTGGAATAATTGTGTAAATCTGTTTGCGAAATAAATCATTAGTGACCAGTGACAATTTGACACCTAGTCGCAAGATTGGATCAACACAAAATACGGCAAGGACTGGGAGACTAAGAACAGACCATTCGGCCGAGAATATTATTGCTGTGCGCGAGGGTGTGGAAGAATGTCCAGAAACATCAACGAGGCGACGGCTTACGCATTTGGGTGAAAGACTTGAATATGATTCCGCATAAAACTGAGATCGTGCATCTGCATCATCGTGCTGCTGCCCACAGACCATTAATCCTGTCTAAAAAATCAGAAAGTTTACTTTATTTCATAATAATATAAGTTACATAAAAGATTTATATCTTATACTAGTGGTGCAAGGCTTAAGAAATCAAAATTTAAACTTATACATAGAAATGTGATAATAATGATGAAAGTTTAAAGCATAAATGTATTATGTAATTTAGATAGATAGATATTTATTCTTCCCTTTTATATCATAGTACAATTTACAATATTTTTGGGTTCTACACAGCTTGCACTGAGATATGATAAATAAACTTTTTTCTTACTACTGAATAGTATTGCTTAAAGATAAAATGCAGATTTGTAACATTAATACAACATTGAAGGAAAACCTATAAGAGAAAACCTTCACATAATTTTAAAAATTTGGGTTGTGAATTAGAATGCTATTGCATTCTTGTAACAATCAAAGAAAAACTGAACATGTAAATATATAAAGTATCAAGTTTTTAAAAACAAATTAAGAAGTATAAATTAACAGAAAGGCAACTGTTTGAATAAATAAATGAAGATAATGATTTTGTTTTGTTTACTTAGTAATGTCTTTCGATTAACAAGTGGGTAAAGCATTTTAATAGCCATTTTTATTTTATTAACGGGTATTTGGTTTTCAGTGTGTTCACTGAAGGTTAATTTTCTCTCCAGATATACACCAAGGTACTTAACTGAATCAACCCAGGGTATCTCGCAATTGTTAATTCGAGTGCAATTTGATGGAAAGATACAAATATTTCTTTTTCGTGAGCAAAAGATAACTCGCCTTTTACCAACATTAAACTTTACGTTCCAATGCTTGTAATACTCAAATAAATTTAGTATTTAGTGCATTTTGGAGGCATTCTTCGGCCAAAAAATCATATTCATCGGAGGCATAAACTGCGCTGTCATCTGCATACATAGCGATTTTGCAGTTAAGGTTGACTGCACATGGTTTCCTCATCTCGATATTCATAAGCAGACATGGCGGTCCAATGATCATGTAACGATCAACCAAATTGATCATATTGCGATCGACGCAAGGCATGCCTGGATGTCTGGACCTTCCCAGCGGCCAACATTTTTTTTTTTTTTTGCCGAGAGCAGGTGAAAAATTTTCTAAAGACACCATAAGGCCCGACCGCGCTTGCTTATGGTAGTATGAGATTTTTACTCACTAAAAAAACACCTCTCCTCAAAATTATTACTACAACTAAGCCAGTGCTTATCCAGCAGTTTTATTTTCGCTTACGAGAATCGTGATTATAGAAAAAGATGTTCGTATGTGATTGAAAATAAATGTAGCACTTTAGACAGGTTAAATTCCAATGAAAGTTCCTGTCTTTTTCACGACCTTCATATGCTATAACGCTAGGTCAAAAGGTTTTGTCCTTTGAAGACGACGAATTGAATTGTTCCCGTCAAGTAGTTGAGTGATAGTACGGTTACAATGGCCGTGAACACGATCTATGTGTTTACGCACAAAATTTGTTATCTCTTCGACGACGCTGGGAATTCCCAGATCTCGATGAATATCTTCATTACGTACATACCACGGTGCGTTAACGATCGTTCTAAGAACTTTATTTTCAAAAGTTTGTATGATGTTTCTATTGCTTTTCTTGGAACAACCCAGTAGTTGTATACCATACGTCCAAACTGGCTTTAGCACTTGCTTATAGATAAGCAGTTTGTTATGTAGGCTCAGCTTCGAAAGTTTTCCGAGTAGCCAGTACATTTGTCGGTATTTGTTTTGAAGTTCGTCGCGTTTCTTTTTCACGTGCGATTTCCATTTGAGCTTGACATCTAGAGTCATTCCTAGATATTTTGCTCCGTTGCGTACGGTATTTGAGCCGAGTTTAGATATACAGGCAATCTATCCATTTTTTTTACGTAAAGTTGACGTTAGTAGATTTGCTTTCGTTCAGCATAATACGCCAAGAATTCGTCCAAGCGTGGACTTTATTAATAGCATGTTGAAGCTTTCCGGTTGCTGCTTCAATGGTATCTCCCGTTGTCAATATCGCCGTATCGTCCGCAAACGTGGCGACGACACAGTTTCTTTCTTGAGGGATGTTACGCGTGTAGAGTACATATAGAATTGGGCCAAGGACACTTCCTTGCGGGAGTCCGGCTGCAATGTCCTTGAACTCAGAGTAATCGTTTCCGTGCTTAACACGAAAGAGTCTCTCGGTGAGGTACGATCGTAAGATTAAAAAGAGTTGCCGTGACAGTAGTCGTTGCAATTTATATTCTAAGCCTTGGTGCCAAACCATATCGAAAGCTTGTGAGACGTCAAGAAATACACCACAACAAATCTTTTTTTCTTCCAAAGCTTTCTCAATCACGTCAGTTATTTTCTGGACTTGGTCAATTGTAGAATATTTCATTCTAAATCCAAACTGATGGTCAGGAATGAGACGTCTTTCGTCGATTACGGGTTGTAGACGTTTTGAAAGTAGTTTTTCAAATATTTTTGAGATAACCGGCAATAGGGAAATAGGCCGATATGATTTCTTCTTATTCAGAGGTTTTCCTGGTTTCGGGACCATTATAATCTCGGCGACTTTCCATTGTCTCGGAACATAAAGCAATCTGAACGAAGCGTTGATCAAATAGAGCAGTTTCATAATAGCTTTATTCGGCAATTCCTTGACCACCTGCGCCGTTATCAAGTCGTAACCCGGAGCTTTTTTTGTCTTTCAATTTTTAATCACTTCCCTCAGTTCAATCAATGCAACTGTTTTTACTTTAAAGTTGTCAGATGTCGTGACTGGGGAGTCGGGCGTTAACGAAGGGCCGTCGAACGGCTTAAACGTTTCTTCTAAGTGCAAAGCAAAAAGTTCTGCCTTTTCTTTGTCGCTCTTGGCCCAGTTTCCATCGATTTTCCGAATTGGTGGTGCTTGCATTTGAGGTTTCCGGATACCTTTTAGCGCTATCCAAAGCGAATAATTTGATTCTCTTTCACCGGAGAGACTTTCAAGGTAGGTCGCTATCTTTTTGGTTTTAAATTCGCGAATACTATCTCCAAGGCGATTGCATAGTCGGTTAAGGACCGTTTTATGCTGCGGTGCACGAGTGATTTGCCATTTCTTTCGTGCTTTTCTTTTCTCTCTCACCAGTTCAGTGATTTCTCTGGGATACTTTTCGTTGCGGTTGATCTTATATCTTCTAGAAGGAGTGTTTTTCTACGCCGCTCTTTGGATTGTTTCCACGAAACGATCAATTTCGTTCTCTAGTTCACAAGGTGTTCTAAGTGATACATCTAAGGTGATATTTGTTTCGCAATCATTTCTAAAACCCTCCCAGTTTGTTCTATTGCTAGTAAGTCTTGGAGACCCTTTTTTCTTGATCAGCGCTTCTCCAAGTAATAAAATTACCGGCGAGTGGTCAGAAGAGAGATCAAAACATTCTTTGACTGTAACAAACTTCTCGTTAATGCCTTTTGTAACAAAAAAATCGATAAGATCGGGAATTTTTTGTGAGTCAGTTGGCCAATAGGTCGGTTTACCAGACGAATAAAAACAACAACCGAATTCATATGCCACTTCGTAGAGAATTTTTCTTTTAGAAGATGTACATCTCGAACCCCAGAAAGTGTGCTTCGCGTTGAAATCTCCACCAATAAGAAAATTTGAACCAAGAGCATTGAAGACACGAAAGTAGTCGTCTTTTTCTAGTGGGCACGGCGGTGGACAGTCAACAGACGCTATATTGTAACTCAGGTGTTTATTTTAACCCTTACCGCGCACAACTGAAGTTTTTCCAGCTCTATGCTTATATCGACCGAATGTTAAATGTTAGTTTTAATGAATAAGGACGAACCGCCCCGCGCTCTATCAGAAGGATGATAGACGTGATAACCAGCGTAGCCTCTTATCTTTATTTGCGATTCCCTTGTTAGATGGGTTTCGGAGATCAAACATATGTCGATATTTTCTCTTATTAGAAACATTTATAATTCGTTAGATTTTTGTAAGAGTCCGTTTGCATTCCATGTTACTATTTTAAGCAAATAGTCCATATTTACTTAGATTTAGATTTATGGTTAGCCATACAAGGCTTTCGACGTTACTAAGACGTTCGAGAATCTGTTTGTTAATTTCACATTGTTCCTCGAACTTAGCGTAGATGCAGCTTAGAATTTCATTCAACGGATCAGAGGGTGGTCCAACGTTTCGTTTCGTTGCTTTTACTGCAGCCTGAAAATACGTCAGACGTACGGGGTTCGCTGGCTTATCCGAGGTTATTTTTCGTTCAGCCTTTTTAGTGGACGACTTTGACGTACGTTTAACCAGCTTAGAAGGCTGATTGACTGTTTCAAGAGTCTGCACTGCTGATTCGAGCGTCCTTTCAGTCGGCTTAGGAATCTGTACAACTGGCTTACGAGCCCGCTCAGTCTGCTTAGCAATACGTTCTTCCGACTGAGGAGCCCGATCGACTGATTTCGTTCCCCGTACAATCGGCGTTGTAGATTTTTTCCATCGCATCTGTAATTCCTTAGCGACCTCGCAATCGCGATAATTTGCTAACGCAAGTTGCTTTTTCATTTGTGCTCAAATTGCAATTTTCCGAAGAGTGTTTCCCAGCGCACTTAACGCAGGGCGGCTCTTTCCGACAGTACGCTTGTGTTTGATTAAACTCCAGCATAGACTCGGATCATTACCTTGTTGTAGCCAAGGTACGAATGCCGATATCCCAATCTGAGCAACAAAGAAGAATCACTGTGAAAAAATTTAACGTCAAAAAGCTACAATCGCAAGAGATCGCCAGACTCTTCGCTGAACGCGTATCCCGAAATCTCTCAATAACCCCTATGCCGCCAGCATCAAGTGGCGAAGACCAGTGGCAACGCTGCCATCATGCCATCAGAAACGCAGCAACTGATGTGCTGGGTCTCGCTCGCCCACCACCGCGAAACCCCTGGTTTGACGAAGAATTTCGGCGAGTGCATGCAGCAAAACAAGAGGCATACAAAGCGGCGCTGCAAAGGAAAAGGAGAGCTGCTCGTGAGCTCTACGAGCAAAAGAGACGGAAGAACATCGGCTTCTCCAAAAGAAAAAGAAAGAGCATGAGAAGCGTGCGTTCGAAAATATCGAGAGTTTATGCTCCAGGAACAATGTACGGAAGTTTTACCAAAAGGTAAAAAGAACGTGTCAGAGGAGCAATACCCGTACAGAAACCTGTAGAGATGGAAATGGAAACTTCGTAGTAGAATCACAGTCGGTGCTGAGAATATGGAAAACAACTTCTGCAAACTGTATAACGGCGACGAAGACCAACATCCCGCTGTCAGGCAGAATGAACCATTCAACATAGACGATGATAGTCAAAATTTCCGTCCACCTGACCAAAACGAAGTGAGGATAGCAATATCCAAGCTAAAATCCAACAAGGCCGCTGGACCTGACGGCTTACCGGCCGAACTTTTCAAGGCAGCTGGTGATGAATTGGTAGAGAGCATACACCAACTCATAGCTAAGATTTGTTCAGACGAGTGTATGCCTGATGAATGGAATCTCAGCATCGTTTGCCCGATCCACAAGAAAGGAGACCCCCTCAACTGCGCCAATTATAGAGGCATCAGTCTCCTCAACATCGCATACAAGATCTTTTCTGCGATATTGTGTGAACGCTTGAAACCTTTTATGAACAGCCTGATTGGACCCTATCAGTGCGGTTTCAGGCCAGGAAAGTCCACCATCGATCAAATCTTCACACTTCGGCAAATCCTGGAGAAAACCCAAGAATTCCAAATCGAGACTCATCACCTCTTTATCGATTTCAAAGCCGCCTATGACAGCATCTATAGAGAAGAGGTTTATAGAGCCATGTCTAGTTTTGACATCCCTGCCTAACTTGTCCGTCTGTGCAGGCTGACGATGAAGAACCCTCGCTGCTCCATCAAGGTCGGTAATGACCTCACCGAGACTTTTGATGTCAAAAAAGGCTTTAGACAAGGTGACTTCTTTAACGTTGTATTTGAACGGATTTTGCGGAACTCACAAGCCAACACCGGAGGCACAATCTATTACAAGTCTGTACAACTGCTTGCATTCGCCGACGATATAGACATTATCGGAAGAACTCAGCGGGCTGTCACCGGTGCGTTTGCAAGCATTGAGGCGGAAGCGGTCAAAATGGGTTTAGCGATAAACGAGGGCTAAACCAAGTATATGCTGTCAACAAGAAGGAAAAGCCAACACCGACGAATTGGACAGAACGTCACAGTGGACAGCTATAACTTCCAGGTAGTAAGGGACTTTGTCTACCTTGGCTCTGCTATAAATTCTACAAACAACATCAGCGCAGAAATCAATCGAAGAATAACTCTTGCCAATCGCTGTTTTTTGGGCTTATACGGCAATTCAACAGTTAAACCCTATCTCGAACAACTAAGTAGACTCTGTATAAGACCCTGATCATCCCAGTCCTGCTTTACGGCGCTGAAACATGGACTTTATTAAAAGAGGATGAAGATATCCTTGGTCGCTTCGAGAGAAAAATTCTTCGTAAGACTTTCGGTCCCGTTTGCGTTGACGGGCTTTGGAGGAGAAGATTCAATCACGAACTATACGAGCTGTACAGCGACATCGACCTAGTCAAAGAACTGCGTATTGGACGTCTGTGATAGCTAGGACATGTAGAGCGAATGGACACCAACGCTCCGGCCCGCAGAGTCTTCGAATCTGATCCCGAGGGACGACGCAGTAGAGGGAATCATCGCCGTAGGTGGCGTGCACAAGATCAAGGAGACCTCGACCATCTTGGAGTGCGCAGCTGGAGGCAATTAGCTAAAGACCGAGCTAAATGGAGAGGCTTGTTGGTTTAGGCCCAGGTCCACCCCGAACTGTAGCGCCACCTTAGTAAGTAAGTATAGAGCCAATTAGCTGTGCAGATGTTTTAGATCTTGAAAGGTTGCAATTCAGGTCACCGCAAAGTATAAGCTGTGGAGCAGTGCATGGGTATTGCTCTAAACTATTAATCAGTGGTGAACGAGGAAACGATTTGCCTTCAAAACTAATCCTGAGTGAAGAAGCACAGTTCCATCTTTCTAGACGTGGTAAGAAGCAGAATACTTGCTTTAAGAACTCTGAAAACCTCTTCACTTCCACTGAAAGTTTATGTATGGTGCGGCGTTTTTTCTGAAGGGATTATTGGCCTCAATTTTTGTGAAGACAATGCTGGCAATGCGATGATTGTCACTGCTTTCAATCTCTCAGGAAATCTCAGAAAGATTACAGCATCGCAGTTGCAGAACCTCAGCAGTTGGACATTTATTGTCTAACTAAGTTCCCATATTTTTCCATGGCTGACTTCCATAGATTGGTAGGAAAGTTCAGTAGTTATTCAGCTAACAGGCTTCTGCGAAAAAGTACTGACAGTTGTTTATTAGTGGTTATTCCTACATACGAGTATATACAACTGCTGACAGCATTGATCCCCTGACTGCAAAGTACGCTTCTCTTCCCCCAAAAAGTTCACGAGCTCGACTACTGTACTGCGTGCACAAGCTTCTAACTTTAATTCGTGCAGATGTTACGTATGAATATACATACGAGTATGTGCGTACGTATGAAAATGTTTTATAAAATATGTAATCACTGTACCCTTAATTAGTAGTCATAGAACAATTGGAACAGACGTCAGCAATTAATTAACCTCCCTACTTATTTATGAACGATTCTCCATTACAATCCAATTATTCACGGAAAAACAAGCAAACTTTCGCCAATAATTGGCTTTCAAGTGAAACACTCACAACGAATGTCACGTGAAAAGTTTTCCGCCCAAAAAGATCCTTTAATCGGTCATTAGACACGAGCAGCGGCCTGCTCACGCAACAACTTAATTACACTTTTAATTGCACTAATTAATTCATGCTTCTATTGTTCCTACGACCCTCTCAACAATATCGTATTCACTGAGATTAGAGAGAGAGAGAAACGCGTACCCACTTGTTATATCCTGAGCAGTACGCGCTGACGTCCTGCTCTTGAAAATGACAATTACATTGAAAAGGACATTCAAAGACCCCCACATTAAACGTGTTTTCTGTAATGAGAGCGATGTGAACGCGGCTTAAGAGCTCTTCAATGTCGCGTCGTGTCATCGTTCAACCCCACCCAACCCTTGTATAAGTCCATTTCAAATGAGACTTGGAAAGGACGACGACGCCGACGACGTCGACGATGGCCAATGTCAAGAGATAAGTACAATCTCATTTGGAATTTGAAATTTCATCTCTGATTTATATTCGCACTGGGAGTGTATGAGCACTTATTTTACAGGACATGAGTGTGCTCTTCTTCAGCAATGTCCTTAGTCCTTTGTCGCCCCTTAACTTTCATCGGTCTATTATCCGTTCGATTGCATCATCATTCTCATAATCGAAGAAGACGATAGTCTAAAGCAGCGTCCAGTTTTCCATGATATCGCTTGAGAGCGTGTGTTGTGCTATACGAGTATGTATATCCTAAAGGGTTGCACAGCCGTCTATCCTCCTAGGCTGTCTAAAGGGGTGGCGCCTGCCAAATATAAATCATATCGAGAAATAATTTGTTAATCCCATGAATAACGTTTGCCCTTTTCTTGTTGTTCGTGCGCATTTCCTTGTTTTTGTCTACGCGTCTTGGTTGATTATATTATTTTTAGAGGCGTGGCGGGAGGAAGGATAACACTGAAACCCTGAAATCGAGAAGCGACGGCACACGTCTGGCACGTGCGGTCTTTATCGTTGCATTGGCGCGGCGGTAAAAAAAAAATAACATTAATTCGAGAAGAACAAGGATTCGAATAGAGATTTCTATTTCGATTTTGGGCTCTTTTCACAGGAAGCGTCATACAAATGATATTTGATTTATGGAATCCCAGCATGGGGGACGCTCAAATTTAATTACATCGTCAAGAGAGTGGTTATGATTAAAAAAATATCCGCACAAGGACTCGACGACGAATCGGTGAATCGGCGACCTATGCATTTGTTTGGATTTAATGAGGATGTGTAAACAGCGGCAGGCGTATGCTGGGTGGTGTTCTGTGTACTTGGTAGAAGTTAGTTTAAGCAAACAACCCGTAGGAAGGACGAATGGTCTAGTGTTAGTTTTTGTTCATGCTTAGGAACAGGATGATATATACGATGAACGTGGCGACTTTTCTTATTAGTTTTTGGTGTATAGGTACGCACATACATATACCGCTGTGAGGAAGTGTGCTGTATAGAGAGTAATTTTTTACTCTCATCCCTTACCTTCCGCATAGGAAAGCATTATTTGATGATTTATATGGGAATGTTTACAAAGGCGCACATAATTTATTGTAATAGATTTTATGGATGGGCTGGTGTGACAGCCACAGTTAGACATGATATTAAATACCAGACGAAACAGCAACAGTAAGCGAAACGTTGTCACCAAACAGTAATTCAAAGAAGTTTTCGAGACTGAACTGCTAATTAAGTATTTATGTAGGTACGAGTACATGGCCGTACCTACGAGTATTAAAATTTGTATCATTTCACAAAGTTGGTAGAAAAATTGTCATAACAAAAAGTTCTCACTTAGCCTAGGCATCCTAAAAACTATTCACCTCCACGTTAGCGACTGCTGCGTGCCTCGATCGGAGATTGGGTAACAAACCCCTTTGGGGCAGCAGCCGAAAGAGGGAGAAGAGTGCTGTCTCACTAAAACGCTTCCTGTTCCAAACGGCAGCGGATGAGCTCCCTAAATGGAGTCAGCGGTGGCATCTACAGTTCCTGTAAGGTTGAAATTAGTGAACACCTTGTGCGAGCTACTTCGACATATTCAGATGATAATGTCGGTAAGGAATTTCCATGGTTCCTTGGAATAGATATGGTGGCGGAGGAGCCCTTAATGGGCCAACGACAGCGCTCACACTCCTGACTAATGACACCGGTGTACCCGGCCTCGCGACTGCTATAAAGCAGATATAACGCCATGCAATGGAATGGGCTGCGCAAAAAGAAGATAACAAATGGTAACATCTACTACGGTGATTGCTACAGAGGCAACAAGCAGCGGTTAATCCGTTGTAAATTTCTTGTATGCAGCAGACAATGACAGTCCGTATCAAGACTGATATGTGATCATGCCTTCACGGAACAAAAGGACACTGCCACCAAAGATTGTTTCTATGAGCTCCTCGCCAAAATAAATGAGGTGTGCCCTAGATATGACGTTCAAATCGTGTTGGGTGATTTTAAAGATAAAACAGGAAAGGATTACGTCTCTGGTAGGGCATCCGGTAAACATAGCCTACACGATACAACGTCTGACAACAAACATACATACATACAAGCGCAACAACCAACGGAGGACCTAGGCCTTGCTTCTCGCAACCGTTGGTGTTGTGCGCGTTATATTTTTCGCAAGAATGGAAGGGACTTACAGTTTTGTGCCGGATAAGAAGGGTATTATTTATTTTGTTATTGAGAAGCATCCTCATTACAACAATACTCTCCGATTTTTGTCAGACCTTTGTCAGACCGTGATCTCGAAAAGCTACAATCGCAAGAAACTCCTATGTTACTACATAGCATCAAGTGCCGAATACCAGTGGCAACGCTGCCAACATTCAATCAGAAACGCCGCAACTGATGTACTGCGTTGCGCCCAACCAAAACAGCCAAACATCTGGTTTAACGAAGAATGCTGTTGAGTGCATCAGCGCTGCCACTTTTACTACAAAGCCAAGAGATCTACTAGGTTTTCAGTCTTGCTACTACCTACTAGCTTTGTCCAAAAATCTACTAGCTTTTTACCTCATCTTCAAACTTCAATTTCATTAAATATTGAATTTACAATTCAATTGCTCGTTCACATATGGAGGTTTCTTTAAAACATTTATGAGTGCCATGAGTACTTTGGCACTACTTATATCAGTTTATTATTGCTCTCTTGCAAAACTCTTGAGTTTTGCCTTTTTTTTTTGTACTGCGTAGTTATTAGTTTTTAGTTCCTTGATTTGCATCATGAAAATTGCTTTAAAGAAAATTAAGAATGAGGTAGAGGATTTTGTATTTTTTTGAAGTAGCATCGCTTATGTTTAACCTTTATTGACTTCCGCACAGCAGCGCTTCAGCTGAGCGAAAATTTTCAAATTTGAACACAATTAAAATATATTTAAGAAATACTTAGTCTTTGTACAAAGAGTGCTGAAAATATTTTCCTTTGTAAAGAACTTTTAAAAGGCAATCCAATGTTTGAACCATCGCATCGGATGAATTTGTTAATTTTGCTAGAAGATTTAAGCTTATTAATGGAAAACTCGACGAAGCATAATTTAATTATTTTTGTTCATTGTATATGTAGTGTCGTCATAAAGCCTTCTTCTTCCTATTTCGGCGAGGTTATGATCCGCAAACAAGAGATCATCACCCTCCCACTTCACTACATTTCCTGTGGGGTTCGCCTATTTGACATCAGAAAATATCGGCAGGATTTTTGATCACGTGGTTACTGAGGCCAATCAAATGTTGGCGTCGTTGTATTTGTGCGATCCAAGTATTTATATGTTAGGCCTTGCTCTCCTGCCTCGCGATGTCTTTGGAACCTTCATTAACATTGCCTTTTTAACTGGGTTCAAATGATCTCTTCTTTGAACGTGATAATACCAACTGAGCCGGCCGCGCTCCATTTTTCGTAAGATGGTCCTTTTCGGTTACTGCAGCGGGACGTCTTACTCTTGTCTTTGCTCCTTCGTACATATCCATGATCATCTGTACATAGTGTCGCGGCAAAGCCTAATTTATTTACTTTTATTGATTGTTTATTTTTATTTATGGAGATGTTACAAATCTAATTTACTTATCTTTGTTTGTTGTACATTACTTTTATTTTATTATTTATTTTTGCTAATGTCACTTTAAAGTCAGTCCGATCAATTGCGAAAGCGAACGAAAGTGAACACTACTAAGAAGGCATAACACTGGCAGTAGCTTGGTCATATGGCTGGAAAAATTGTTCGCACTGTTGATGATGATTTGTTATGACATCGGTTATCGGAAAAAAATACTGTGAATCGGAAGCAAAAGACAAAAAATAAGAAAAATCTTCTCAGCTATCTGGACGCGCACCGCCCCCGGAGTTTCTTTAAAGCATAAACAACTGAGCTTCAAAAACCACCACACCAAAATCTTTCTCTCTCTCTCTATCTATTGTTTCCAATGCCCGCACTGTGTGTAAACATGTTAAGGCTATTCATAACCCCTTGAGTGCTCGCAAATTATAAAAAAAAATTGCAAATTTTAATAAATAATTGAATGAAAGTGTTGTGATGCTTGTGGGCGCCGTGGCGTAAGTGGTTAGTGTGTCGGATCACTACGCATGAGGTTCCAAGTTCGAATCCCAGAAAATACCAAAAAGTTTTTTCACGGTCCCACCTCTCGCGAGCGTCTGACAAACATCCGAGAGTATTGTTGTCTAAAAAAGCTTCTCCAATCGCCGTTCGGATTCGGCAGTAAACTGTAGGTCACTTCCATTCGTGTGGAAAATATAACGCACACAACATGAGTGGTTGCGAGAACCTAGGCCCTGGCACTTTAAAGAGCTGTTGCGCCAAATATTTGTTTTTTGTTGTGATGTTTGGGGACCTGCATTGCGAGTGATCGGGAAACTACTGACTGCCCAAAACTTGGCTTGGGCTAGTAGCGCAACAATCAAGTTCGTGATGAAGTGCTTACTTTACCTCCTAGTGGTGGTCCCCGGGCAACTATACGTATAAACCCTTATACGTATAGGCAAAATTGTAAGTGCGGGTTGTCAAGGGCCTTGATTCTAGGCTAGGTAACGTGGGCCAGCAACCTGCGTTACCGAATATTGCCCGCTACGGAAACCGACACTATGCCTCGGATAAGGAATGATCACATGTTGACGACTTTTGGCTATTGTACCCGGATAAAGATAGGTTTCTGGAATGTAAAGACGCTCCTCGACTCGGGAAGAGAAGGTCCTTACAGTGCCAGATTCCTCCAATTGGAAAATTAATTCATGCGATATAAACTGGACATTTTGGGGGTAAGTGAAGTAAGATGGTTAGAAGCGGGCGAGTACCAGTCCCCAACGCGTAACACTGTACTACTCTATTCTGGAAGACCATCCGGAAGTCCGCGGGAATATGGAGTCGGACTACTGCTAACAACAACAGCACGCAAGGGTCTAATTTCCTGGCAGCCTCATGGTGATAGGATTTTCAAGGCCAGATTCCGGACTAGAGTACGACGTGTCACCATCATACAGTGTTACGCCCCAACGAATAGTTCATCTGAGGACGAAAAGGAGAGCTTCTACAATCTCTTAAGCGCCGTCTTCAACACAACACCAAATGGAGACATTGTCATAGTGATGGGGGATTTGAATGCCAAGGTAGGCAGCGACAACGAAGGGCTCAAACATGTAATCGGGAAGCATGGACTAGGCAACCGCAATGACAACGGCGAAAGGTTTGTGGATTTCTGCAATGCCAACCGCCTTGTGATAGGTGGCACCATATTTGAGCACAAGACCTGCCACAAAGTCAGCTGGGTTTCCAATGACAGGCAAGCAACCTCCAACTAAATTGACCATTTTGCTATCAGCCGCCGCTTTAGAAGTAGTCTCCTGGACGTCCGAAACAGGCGAGGGGCAGATGTGGGGATAGTACGTGATCACCATCTTATGATAGCTACTCTCCAACTACGCACTGCTGTAGTTCGAAGATCCCACGACAACACAAGAATCCCCACGTTCGACATCGATAGACTTAGTGATCCCTCAGTGCGCCAACAATTAAGGGAGCACTTTTCGCAAGGTGTGGAAGCAATCAGCAGCTCAATGCCCGCAGCCATCCAAGACCATTGGTGTGCTGTGAAAAATGTTTTTACATCTGGTCCTGAAAGAATTGTCGGTCGATCGCAGGGAAGACATAAGGCGTGGCTTTCCGAGAATACCTGGAGACGGATTGACGAACGAAAACAGCTGAAAGCTCGCGTTGCAGCTACCCCAGCAGCAGGGAGAAGTGAGCTAGAGTCCCTATATCACATGAAGATGAGAGAAGTTCAGCGTAGCGTACGACACGACAAGCGCAACTACATCAACGCGCTGGCTACAGAAGCAGAAGAAGCTGCACGGAGGTGCGACAGCAGGACCGTCTACAGAATCACGAAAGAACTGGCAGGTGGTCGCGGCTCCAGCCAACACCCAGTGAAAAGCCTAGACGGCTCCTTGCTCATTTCGGATGAGGACCAGCTCAAGAGATGGACGGAGCATTTTGCTACGGTTTTGAACCGTGTATTCGCTAGCGATATGCTCCTAAATCAGACTGAGATGCCCGAGGTGAGAAGTTCCCGAATACGCACCACGACTCCCAGTAAAGATGAGATCATTACCGCGATCAATGCACTCAAAACCAACAAGGCGGTAGGACTTGACGGTATTCCAGCAGAGCTCTTACGAGCAGCGCCAACAACATCGGCTGAGCTTCTGCTTCCACTTATAGATAGAGCTTGGGAAGCTGAGAGCTTTCCTAACGAGTGGAAAAAGGGAATGATCGTCACGCTTCCTAAGAACGGAAATTTAATGGAGTGCGGAAACTGGAGGGGTATCTGCGTGCTGCCTGCTGTAGCTAAGATAATAGTTAAAATCATCCTTGAGCGAATCAAACAACATCTCGAAGACACACTCGATGCCGAACAAGCAGGTTTCCGCTCTGGATCCTCCTGTGCCGACCACATCAACACCCTGCGGATTATCATCGAACAGTGTGTTGAATATCGATCGCCACTGCACCTGCTGTTCATCGATTTTGAGAAGGCGTTCGATAGTGTCAACAGGGAGTTTATTTGGCGTGCCTTACGCAGGAGAGGTATTCCCGATAAACTAATTGCTATTATCAAAGCTACATATGAAGGCTCCAAATGTCACGTTCTGCACAGGGAAAGGTTGTCTGAGGAATTTGAGATCCAAAGTGGGGTAAGACAAAGCTGTATCCTTTCACCAATATTATTCCTATTGGTGATTAGCGATGTGCTTCGTGCAGCTTTGTCGACGGGAAACGGAGGAATTCGATGGACTCTTACATCTCAACTGAAGCATCTTGACTACGCAGACGATGTATGCTTACTCTCCCACAGAATTATGGACCTCCACCAAATGACAGCAGATGTGGAGAGGGAGGCAGGTGTCGTCGGGCTGAAAATTAATACGGCAAAAACTAAAATTATCAGCCTTGGAACAAACTCATCGGCTCAAATATGCATTGCTGGACAACGGGTAGAGAGAGTAGAGGATTTTCAGTATCTTGGGAGTATTGTCTCGACCGATGGTGGAACCGAACTGGATATAGTAAACAGGATCGCCAAAGCAAAGTCTGCGTTCGGTATGTTGTCCAAAATATGGCGAAGCAATACAATCAGTTTGAGCACCAAAATAAGACTGTTCCGCTCCAACGTTGAATCCGTGCTGTTATATGGTTGCGGCACGTGGAGAGTGACCACTACTATCACCAGAAAGCTGCAAACGTTCGTTAATAGGTGTCTGCGCAATATCTTAAGGATCTTCTAGCCCAATCGTATCTCTAACGAACACCTTTACGAGAGAACGGGTCAGGAACCAATAGGCACAACTATCCAACGGCGGAAGTGGCAGTCGATTGATCACACGTTCCGAAAGGGTGATAGCTCCATAGCGAACCATGCTATGCAATGGAACCCTCTAACTCAGGACGGCAGAAGACTTGGCGGTCCGAGGAGAATATGGCGCAGAACAGTCGAGAAGGAGGCACGGCAGTTAGGGAAAAGTTGGGGAGAACTCAGACACATTGCCAGAAACCGTACACGATGGCGCGTAGGCGTAGTAGAGGCCCTAGGACCCACAAGGGGATACAGGACATAAGTAGTAAGTAAGTAAGTTGTGCTACCTTTTGGTTGAATCTAATAGCTTTTTCTTAGGGATCTGCTACAATACGCTATGTGTCTAGTGGCAGCACTGGAGTGCATGCAGCAAAACAAGAGGCATATAAAGCGGCGCTGCAACGGAAGTCGAAAGCTGCTCCTTTGCTCAACGAAGAAAAGAGAGAGACGGGAGGACCATCGGCTTCTCAAAAACAAGAAAAAAAGAGCATGAGAAACGCGCTATCGACGATACTGAGAGCTTATACTCCAGAAACATGTATGGAAATTTTACTAAAGCGACCCCTGGACGCTCAATATTATTGTGCAATATATTGCACAATATTATTGGCTGGGTGCCCCAGACGGTGCAATATTTTTTCCAATAATTTAGTTGACCGGTGATATTTGTGTAGACAACATGTCGAGTGATAGTGAAGTTTATTGCACTGGCTGTTTGCTTAAAAAAAAAAGAAAGGAAAGAGCGCAGATGGATGAAAGAGTGGTACAAAAAAAGAAATGTGTTCACTCATGAAAATTTATTAAATGAACTACTGGTGAGTGAGCCCAATGCTTTTCGGAATTTTCTGCGACTAGATGGTACATTATTTAATGAACTGCTGGAAATGATTACGCCTGGAATTAACAAAAGTAATACTGTTATGCGAGATGCTATTCCTTTCGAGGATTTAAAATTTACAAGCGCTATATCCCCGCAATCAATAGGCATAATTGTTATAGAAACGTGCACGTCTTTAATACACGTCCTAAGGGTTACATAAAGGTAAAGAAAATACAGCAATTATTGGAAACTATTAAATTTATTAATTTATTGAAAATTGGAAAAAAATTGAGAAGCAGTACGATCCTGTGATTCCGAAATGTGTTGAGAATGTTCTTGTTGTGAATCATAGTTATATACTGTGGGGCTTGCTGTTACAATGCTGCATGGTGTAGAAGTACGGCTGTAGCTATTTATTTGTACTGAATCCCTGCGCAGAGTACCCATTCTTCAAACAAAATATCTCTAATTGCTTTTTTCGCAAATAATTGTTGTTGCGGTTCCATTTTCTGCAGATCGATTGCCCAAGCTGAGGAAATTTGTTCAAACTCATTCTTGGGTTGTTGAAGACGTTTGCGTACTAAAGACATTAATTCCTGCGAGTCATCATTTTTTCTCGGCTTTTTTTTGGGGGGGTTCAACTTTGTGCTGTAAACAAATATACACACATATTTAAAACGAAAAATAATCTTTGTGGAACTTAATATATATTATAATAACTTTACTTCAAAATTATAGATGCCAGAAACGGAAGCTGGATGGAAAATGATTGCGAATTGATATAATGATCAATGGGATTTCCCAAATTGTTTGGAAGCTGTAAACGGAAAGCACGTGTCAATCAAAAAGCCACCGAATTCGGGCTCTTACTACTACAATTATAAAAAAATATCATAGTATTGTGCTGATGGCCGTTGTAAACTCAGATTATGAATTTATCATGGCAGATGCCGGCATAAACGGACGAATATCAGACGGAGGGGTTTTAGGTCGCACGGCATTTGGAAAAGCATTATCAAATAAATTACTTCAAATTCCAGGACCTTGTGCATTACCAAATAGCAAAAAAAAAATACCATTTGTTTTTATTGGAGATGATGCTTTCCAAACTATGCCAAACAGGTTTAACTATGGAAAAACGAATTTTCAATTATCGACTAAGCCGCTCACGTCGTTTTGTAGAAAACGCATTTGGGATCCTGGTTTCAAAATTCGGTGTATTTCAGCGACCTATGCAGTTATCTCCTCAGAAAGCTCAAACAATCGTCTTAACGTGTTGCTATTTGCATAATTATTTAAGAAGAAATCAGCCACAAAAATATATTTCAAGGAGAACCGTAGATAGTGAGAACATAGTAGATTCAGGAAATATCATCGACGGCGAATGGAGAACGAGCATAATTAATAACACTACACACTTCTTAAAGCAGAAATTCAGTTGCCAGTGCAAACATTTTTTTTTTTTTTTCCGAGGGTAGGTGAAAATCTTCAACAAGACACTATGAGGATCGACAGCGCGTGCTCATAGTAGTGTGGGATTCTTACCCACTAAAAAACTTCCCTTCAAAACAGACTTGTTTTTATTTTTACTACAACTAAGTATTCGACTTATCAAGTAGTTTTCGTTTCGCGAAATAATGACGTTTTGCAGGTACCTTCCCATTAGAAGTTCCTGCCAGCTCCGCAGTTTAGACGCGGTTACTTATCGCGCTAGGTCTAAAGGTTTGGTTCTTTGTAGACGGCGCAGTAAATTTCTTTCTTCCAAAAGTTGGAGGACTGTAATATTTACGTGACTTTCTAGTCGACTTCTATGCTTTCTCGCGTAGGTTTGAATTTCGTCTTCGATTGTTTTAATGCCAAGGTCTCTGTGGATATCGCTATTTCTGATATACCATGGCGCATTTACAATACCTCTTAGCACTTTGTTTTCAAAAGTTTGTAAAATTTTAATATTACTTATTTTGGTACAACCCCAGAGTTGTATACCATATGTCCATACAGGCTTTAGCACTTGCTTATATAAAAGCAGTTTGTTATATATATTAAGCTTGGAATATTTTCCAAGTAACCAATACATTTCTCGATATTTGTTATCTAGTTCTTTGCGTTTTTTCTTAACGTGCGTTTTCCATTTCAGCTTTGTATCAAGTGTCATTCCAAGATACTTAGCCTCGTTTGCAAACGGGATTTGAACCGAGTTTGAAAAGATCGGCAAATTATTTATTTTTTTATAAGTAAAATTTACATGAACAGATTTGGTCTCGTTGAGTGCGATTCGCCAAATCTTTGTCCATTCATTTACTCTATTCAAAGCTTCTTGCAGTTTTTCTGTAGTATCTTCGACCGTTTTACCTACTGTCAAGATAGCAGTGTCGTCGGCAAATGTAGCTAACTCAGTGCCTTCTACTTGCGGTATATCACGAGTATATAATAGATATAAGACTGGACCAAGAACGCTTCCTTGCGGCACCCCAGCCATTATTTCCTTAAAATCTGAATATTCGTTTCCACATTTGACGCGGAATAGCCTATTCGTAAGGTAGTTCTTCAAAATATTATATAGGTGCTCTGGCAGAACTTGTCGTAATTTAAACTTTAAGCCTTCGTGCCAGACCTTGTCAAAGGCTTGAGAAACGTCAAGGAATACGCTTGAACAAATCTTTTTTTCTTCAAGTGATTTTTCGATTACATGTGTTATTCGATGTACTTGTTCAACTGTAGAATGCTTACTTCTAAATCCGAATTGATGATCAGGGATTAGATGCCCTTCTTCTATAACCGGCTGTATTCGCCTAACCAATATTCTCTCGAACACTTTGGATATAATTGGAAGAAGCGAAATCGGTCTATAAGAGGTTTTTTCATTCGGCGGTTTTCCAGGCTTAAGGACCATTATAACTTCGGCGACTTTCCATTGACTGGGAACATATTCTAGTCTAATCGCGGCGTTTATAATGAACAGAAGCTTAATTAGAGCTTTCCTTGGTAGGGCTTTAAGAACCTCTCCCGTAATTAGGTCGTATCCAGGAGCTTTCTTAGGTTTAAGTTTCTTTATTTCTTCCTTAAGTTCGGTAAGCGTTGCATTTCTTATTACGCTATTGTCTATATACGACGTATTTATATTTTCAATAAGAGCTTGTCCATCAAACGGTTTGAAAGTTTCTTCCAGGTGGGCGGCGAAAACTTGCGCTTTCTCTTTATCATGCCTGGCCCATTCGTCTTGATTTTTCCTAATTGGCGCGGCTTGAATTTGAGGTTTTTTAATACCTTTTATAGCCTTCCAAAGCGAATAGTTAGAATCTTTTTCTGCCGTTAAGCTTTCTAAGTAAGTTTGTATTTCATTATTCTTAAGGTCTTTAATAGATCGTTTTAGTGAGTTGCACAAACGGTTAAGATGTGCTTTATGTTGCGGAGCCCGAGTTTGTTGCCATCTTTTACGCGCTTTTCTCTTCTCCTTAATCATCTCTTTTATTTCCTGCGGATAAATTTTAATGTAACTGGCCGGGGTTCTCTTTAGTTTGGGAGTATTCTTCCACGCGGCATCCTGTAAGATTTCGACGAAGCGATCTACTTCAACTTCAAGTTCATAGGGCGTTTTAAGTGATACGCTCAGCTCAATATTTGCTTCAATATCTTTTTTAAAGCCGTCCCAAATAAATAAATAAAATATGACTACTTACTTTATTTATACAATTTAATCCTCCAGATTCTTGTTCTCCTCCTTCATCTGTTATTAACATACTACTTTTCGACGTGCATGGTTCCTCTTGGTTTCTGAGAAACCACAACGTTGGTTCCACTACGTCGTCTACACCTGAACCACTCTTTTCAGAAACAGAAATTCTTTTCTGAAATTAGTCCGAAACGAATTAAGTTTTTGTATTAATTGCTGTTTATCAGCTTCGGGATATCGTTCTCTATATTTGGAGAACATTTTTCATATTGTTCAGTTTTTTTTATTTCGGTTACTGTAGTTCTTGGTCCTTATATTCCACAAAGCCGGCAGAGTTTCATACACCTCGATGCACTCCAAAATAAATTCTAAGGTGCGCGGTAGAAGGAGTATAAGTCAAAAAATGCAATTTTTCAGGAGAGGAAAAAAACTTAATAAAGCTTTCAATTTTCCGATTTTTTTAAAATTTAAACTGTGAATTTATATTTTTATACCAGACTAAAAGATACAAAAAGATTTTTTTAATGTTATGTAGTAAATAAGGAAATAAGGTGACTTGTACTCATTTGATCATTAAGCTTTTGTTCGAAAGGTGACATATACTGGTAAAATCAAGTATGCCCCATACAGTAAAGCTACTTTGACCACTGTCTTTTTGAACGACTTGTGTGTGCAATAGACTTATACCGCTTTTACTAAACATGACATATAAAATTTGTAATCGAATGGCGTACTTATCTCATTTTGACCAAATTTTGACTTATACTCCTTCTACCGCGCACCTTAGAATTGTTTATTATCCTCTTTTGTTTTTACAGACATTTTCACTAATCACTCGCGGAGGTGTTTACTGTTCGACACTTGAAAAATAAATGAACAAATATTGTGCAATATTACCCACAGACGATACAATTTTTTATATTGTGCAATAAATATCAAAAGCCTTTTGATTTTGCACAATATATTGCACAACCTTGCAATATTATCTACAGACGAGCAATAATATTGTGCAATGCCAAAAATTGCGCAATAATATTGACCGTCTAGGGGCTGCTTAAAAGGTGAAAAGAACGTGTCAGAGAAGCAAAACCCGTACGGAAACTTGTAGAGATGAAAATCGTAGTAGAATCACAGTCGGTGCTGAGAATATGAAAAACTACTTCTGCAGACTGTATAACGGCGACGAAGACCAACATTCCGCTGTTAGGCAGAATGAATCTTTTAACATAGACGATGATATTCAAAATTTCCGCGCACCTGACGAAAGCGAGGTGAGGATAGCAAAACACAAGCTTAAACCCAACAAGGCTGCTGGACCTGACGGCTTACCGGCCGAACTTTTCAAGGCAGCTGTTGATGAATTGGTAGAGTGCACAGTATACTAGATGTCGCCAGGGATGAATTGAGGATCCTGGAATAATTGAGATATTGTGTGGAATAATTGTAGAACGTAAGCTCATCAGGTGGGAGTATTTACTGCTAGCAGGCAATAGATGTCGTTGCACACAGTACCTGGCGATGTACTTGATACTACAGTATTAATCATTTTAAAAAAGGCATTATAGGTAAAAAAGTATACAATATAATATGTATATACATAAATGTAAAGATAGCTAGCTATTTTTAGTCTAAAGACCAGTTACGATAGCTCAAGGCATGACTGCAAAATCGATAAAGTACTTTCCAACCATAGGATCCATTTAGAGCGCGTTTGGTTTCATCAAGTGTGAGGGAGCTCTTAGAAAAGTATAGCCTGAGAATTTCCAAAAGAATAGGACATACTGCTCGGAAGTGGAAGACATCTTCAATTTCATTACAATTACAAAGGCGACAACTTGCTCGGAGGTCGAGCCTGTGTGGGGTGTAGTTAAGTCCTAAAATGTCGGTTCTAGCTTTAAAAACGAAACTCATTTGACAGGGCAACAACTCCCTGTTAAAATAGCTGTTAACACCCAATGTGTGGTTCAGTTCCTTATTAATCTTTCTAGTTGAAGACTCTCGAGCTCTGGTCAAACATTGTGGGTAAAATGATTCGTCGACTCTTGCAATCTTCTTCTTCTTCCTTTTATCACCGAGGATATGATCCGAAAATAAGGGATCGTAACCCTCCCACTTTACCGCATTTCTACTGATCCGCCTGTGGGGTTCGCCTATTTGACCTCAGATATTGGATCACTTGGTTACTGAGCCCAATGAAATACCGATGTCATCGCATTTGTGTGATCTAGGCGTTTATAGGCCTGCCTTTCCTACATCGCGGTGTCTTTGAAACGTGTATTGATATTGTCTTTCTAACAATATGATCTCTTCTTTGAACGTGGCAATACCGGCTCAGCCGGTCGCGCTCTATCTTTTGTACGATGGTTTCCTTGATGTGAAAGCTTCCACGGATCTTCGAACTTCTTATTCGATCAAGCTTTGTCACTCCTGCTGTCATGCGAAGTATTTTCATCTCAGCTGGCCTTAATTTATTCTCATACTTTTTGTACATTGTCCAACATTGTGAACCGTATGTGAGCGCTGGACGCACAACTGTGGTGTAGAGCCTTCCTTTCAACCTAGGTGGCATTTTTCGGTCACAGAATATAGCAGAGTTTTCTCGCCATTTTATCCACCCTACGCTTACGCGATGATTGATGTCATCATCACAAGTTGCTTTGCTATTGATCATAGATCCCAGATATTTGAACATTTCGCAGTTGGAAGGCACTGTTCCATTCAAATAAATGTCTGGAATAGGCCTGAGTGGATCAGAGAACGGGCAGCACAAGTACTCTGTCTTTTTTGAACTCTTGCGATACCTATTTCCCTCTAGAGCGTCCACCTACACATTAACTGCTCGCTGCAGCGATGTAGGATCCTCACTTATGATGGCTCCATCGTCAGCAAAGAATAATTGATGTACCTTGGAGTCCGTCATTTTACCTTCAAACAGATAGTCAAGGACTGTAATAAACAGCAAAGGACTTAAAACGCGCGCTGGTGCACACCGACTTTGATTGGGAACTCTTCGGTTACCCCAGCAGGGCATCTTACTCGTGCTTGTCTGTCGAATGCCTTTTCAAAGTCAACCAATACAATATGCAAATTCTTTAAGGAATCACGATGTTTTTCCATTATGATCCTTATACTTTGGATTGCATCCGTGGTTGATTTACCACCGACAAACCCGCACTGATCATCAGATAACCGTATTATTTTTCGCAGTAGGCCACCTAATACTCGCTCAACGATCTTCATGGCGTGTGACATCAGCTTGATCGCGTTTCGCGTATCACCCTTCCATTTATATACAGGGAGAAAGTAACTTTCCTCCATTCGTGGGGCATTGGATCACCTCTCATAATTTTCGAAATGAGAATTCTGAGCCATCTGAACCCGATGTCTCCCATATTTTTCCAGAACTCAGAGGGCATCTCATCTGGCCCAACAGCTTTTGGCTTCTTGGAGTATTTGACCGCCTCACTAACTTCTTCGACTGCAATCTCGGATATTTCCTCACAATTAGGGGTGGCTCTTGGAAAGTATAGCCGGGGAAACTGTTCATTCAAAAGTTCTTCACAACACTGCCGCCACCTCTGCAGAATTTTGTCGTCATCCACAAGAAGCTGGCCATGAGCATTGTTGATGAACTTTTGCGAACGAATATCCTGAGCATTCCTCCTTCTTTGGGCAGCTATTTTGAAGACGGTTGCGCTCTTGTTCATATTGTGTCTTCGCAGCTCCTGGATAGCCTGGTTTGCATCAGCAACCGGGGAAGATATTTTCTCCAGCTCCCGATGCACTTCTTCTTCGCTTTCTTCTTGCAACATCTGTATTCCACTTCAAGGCGAGCTTTTTCGTCTCTATTCTTAGAGGGACACTTTGACCAAGCTTTGAAAGCCGCTTTCTTCTCATTTATCACCTTCTTAGCTTCATCACTCTACAACCATGTTTCTTTGGCTTGTTGATGGTGGCCTTTTGAAACTCCTAGCAGTGATTTGGCCTTCTTTAAGCAAGTTCGCTTTAGGAAATCCCACATATTTTGTGCTCCGCACTCTTCATCCTCAGCTCCGTTGATGGTGTGAGAGAGGTGATTTATTATTATTGTTTTTTGATGTATCCGTTCACCCAAAAATGGGCATCGTCGCTGAATATAATTTTTTTTTTTGCTGAAATCAGGGTCCGCTTCCAACTGCTCCAGAACCCCGTCAGCGAACACACATGGCGTTGCCTATGGTCGTTTGCCTACAGCGCCTGGGTCAGTTGGATTTCGTACGGATAAAGCCCCAAGTCCAGATATAAAATTCGCCAAGTTGATGTCTACGAAAGGCCGAGCTCTTGAGCACGGCGCGGAATTGACTGCCTCGGGTTCTCCTGAACACTCTCACGGACACCGGCTATGCTTTCGGCAGATCTTGCGTTACGTTGACATACGGAAGTTAGCTGATTATTCACTGAACCGGTCGACTCGAATTTGGCCACCAAACGTTGAATAGTAAACTGGGAAGGACGACCATGTAAACCGTAAAATGGGCGCAACGCGTGCATCGTTGCCACAACAGAACACCCATTTTGATAATCAAGATTTATCATTTGCACGTGTTGCTCGACGATGTAACTTGCCATGGTGATTTGTCTTTAGTGTCTGAAAAATAAATACATGAAATTTAACAACAGATAAGACAACAAGGTCGCCATGAACTGTCAAAATCTACCCGTTCCTATTGGAATCCCCTTTACATTGTTTAGCCCAGCTGATCAAGATATTGAAGGAAGAAACAACAAATTTCCATATATGAGGTATTTTTCTTTAATTTGGTCCTTTACAACTTATTTGGACTAGTTTTTGAATACAACATCAGTCAAGTGGCCGCCTCTATTGACCAAAGCAAATGTGCCCGTTTTGCTGCGTTTTCCATCACTTTTCGAGCATCTCGGCCGGTATTGCGATGATTTCGGCACGAATGTTTGCTGAGATCTCTTAATGGTCTGAGGCTTGCTGGCGTACACTTTGCTTTTCAAATAACCACACAAAAAGAAGTCCGGAGGGGTCTGGACGGCTAACCAATGTCGCCATTTTTTGACAGCAAACGTCCAGGGAATTTTCGATCCAGAAACTGCACTGTTTGATTTGCAGCGTGGCATAGCGCACCGTCTTGTTGAAAACTGTAACCGTCCAGACCTTTTTTACACATTTGTGGGCAGACATAATGAGCTAACATCCACCGATATCGATTCCCATTGACTGTTTCGCCTTCTCTGAAGAAAAATGGCCCAATGATGGTTTTGGCGCAAACGCCGGCCCAAACAGTCAGTTTTTGGTCATGCAATTGTGTTTCATGGATCTCGTGTGGATTTTCCGTTCCCCAAATGCGGCAATTTTGCTTGTTAACGGCTCCAGAGAGTGTGAAATGAGCCTCGTCGGTCATCAAAATTTGCTTCCAAAAATCAGTTTCAGCGTTAAGCATTCGAGCGACTGTTTGGCCGTATTCCAAGCGATGTGGAAGGTCTGTCGGCAATATTCTTTGAGTCAATTGCACTTTATACGAAAAAAAAAAATGCAAATTATCCTTCAAAATGCGCTGCAAGGTGATTGTACTGACGCCAAATACTGAGCGCGTTGACGATACGATACATGTGGGTTCTCGGCAACACTCTCTCTTACCGCTTCAACCAGTTCATTGGAATATCTTGGCATGTCGACGATCTCCCACTGTCCCGTGCTCAACAAAATTCGACACCAAACGACGTATGGTGTTGTCAGACGGTGCTTGTTAGCCATGATATTTTCGACGATATGCACGTTGAGCTAACATAACTGAACGACTGTTTTCAATGGACAGCGTCACTATTTCGGCGCGTTGTTTCAGACTTCAGTGATTCGTGGTCAAAATTGTACTGAATTGAGGTTTCAAAAACATGTCTACTCAAGCTAATCGGTTGATAAATGTCAAAGTTATTCAATGTTTGCATACCGACATAAGAGATGGCGCACCAGTTATTTTGATTCACTGCTATATCCACCCCCATTGTTGTGCTATAAAAAGGAAGATAAAAGATCGTGGTGCAGGAACTCAGTGAGCAAGATGTGGCATTATCATCGAATAACATCTCTTCAAAATTAAGATACGTACATATATTTTACTTACTTACGTAGATCCTTTAACCCCTCGGGGGCATAGGGCGTCAACCACGCCTGCGCGCCATCTTGTTCGAAGTTCTGCAACGCGTTTGAGCTGCCTCCAACTCATTCCTAAAGAGCTCGATTCCTCCTCAACTGTTCTGCGTCACGTTTGCCTAGGGCGTCCCGCTATTCTGCCTGCCTGGGTGAGCGGATTCCACTGCATGGCGTATTTCGCAATGGAGTCGTCTTCGCGCCGTAGGGTGTGTCCAATCCATTGCCACTTTCTTCTTCGTATGCTTATAGGTTCTTGTCCCGTTCTTAGCTAAAGTTGTTCGTTAGAGATGCGGTTCGGAGAAAAAATCCTCAAGATGATTCTTAAGCATTTGTTTACAAAGACTTGCAGCTTTCGTGTGTTAATGGTGTCCACCTTCCAAGTACTGCACCCATAAAGCAGCACTGATTCTACGTTGAAGCGGAACAGTCGCAGCTTGGTTCTTAAGCTGATAACATTACTTCTCCAGATTTTAGATAGCATTCCGAACGCAGCTTTAGCCTTCCCGATTTTGCTGCACACATCCAGTTCGGTGCCACCGCGATTAGCCGAGACCACACTTCCTAAATAAAGAAAGTTATCAACTTTCTCAACTTCCTGTCCGGCAATGTAAAGTTGAGCGCGGTTGTTAGAAGAAGTGCTTAGGGCTTTGGTTTTGGCTGTGTTTATTTTTAGCCCCACTTTGTTTGCCTCAGCTTCTAGATTTTGGGCCATCAGATGAAGATCCATTATCCGATGTGAAAGTAGACAAACATCGTCAGCGTAATCTAGGTGTTTAAGGTAAGATGTCGAAGTCCAACGAATTCCATAGTTGCCTTCCGTCAATGCTGCACGGAGTACATCGTTGATAACCACCAAAAACAATAATGGGGACAGTATGCACCCTTGACGTACTCCACTTTGGACTTCAAAATCCTCCGACACCTTACCATTGTGCACAACGTGACACTTACCGCCCTCGTATGTAGCCTTGATAATAGCTATAAGTTTTTCTGGAATGCCTCTCCTGCGCAAGGCCAACCAGATAGCATCTCGATTCAATCTGTCGAAAGCTTTCTCGAAGTCGATAAACATTAAATGTAGCGGAGACCTATACTCAACGCATTGCTCGATAATGATCCGTAAGGTGTTTATGTGGTCGATGCAGGAGGATCCAGCGCGAAAGCCTGCCTGTTCGACATCGAGAGTTGAATCTAAATGTTCTTTAATTCGTTATAGAATTATTCTAGCTATTATTTTGGCTACAGCTGGAAGAACACATATACCTCTCCAGTTACCGCACTCCATCAAGTTACCCTTCTTTAGAAGCTTAATGATCATCCCCCTTTTCCACTCCTGTGGAAATTGTTCACTATCCCAAGCTCTCCGTATTAGCGGATGCAGCTAATGTATTTGGCGCCGCTTGAAATCGCTCGGCAGGGATGCCATCAATACCCACCGCTTTGTTTTTCTTGAGGGACTTGATTGCTGTTATTATTTCAGCTTTACTGGGAGGTACGGTGCGAATTCGGGAATTTGTTGCTTCGAACTGCTCATTCGAATTTGAGATCATACCACCATCGTCTATGTGATTTAGCACTGTAGCAAAATGTTCTCTCCATCTAGTGAGCTGATCCTCATCCGAAATCAGAAGGTTACCATCTAGACTCTTCACTGGATGTTGTTTGGAGTTTCGACCACCGATGAGCTCCTTGGTGATGTTGTAAACAGTCCTACTGTCGCACCTACTCGCTGCTTCTTCAGCCCTTGAGGCCAGTGAGTTGACATATTGACGTTTGTCACGTCTCACACTACAAATACAAATATTTGGCGCAACAGCTCTTTAAAGTGCCAGGGCCTAGCTTCTCGCAACCACTCATGTTGTGTGCGTTATATTTTTCACACGAATGGAAGGGACCTACCGTTTTAATGCCGACTCCGAACGGCGATTTGAGAAGCTTTTTCGTGACAACAATACTCTCGGATAATTGTCAGACGCTCGCGAGAGGTGGGACCGTGAAAAAACTTTTTTTGGTGTTTTCTGGGATTCGAACTTGGAACCTCATGCGTAGTGATCCGACACACTAACCACTTACGCCACGGCGCCCACACTACGCTGCACTTCTTTCTTCTTCGCATGGTATTGGGTTTCAAGCTCGGTTCTCTCTACTGCTGAGGCCGCTGCAATCCGAGCCTTGATTGCTGTACGCTCATCGATCCGTCTCCAGGTGTCTGTAGAAAGCCATGTGCGGTGGTGTTTCTGCTTTTTACCGACATACGTGCGTGCCCCAGTCGCAAAAGCATTTTTCACAGCACTCCAGTGGTCATCCATGTTCTCTATGCTGCTGATTGCTTCTGCTTCTAAGGCAAGATGGTCCCTGAACTGTTGGCGCACTTGGGGAACCTTGAGCCTGTCGATATTAAACCTGATTATGTTAAGTAGGTTTGAGCGGTTGCTGTTGACGGATGCAGTACGAAGGCGTAAATGAGCTACCATAAGATGGTGATCTCGTTCTAGTCCGACGTCAGCTCCACGTCTGTTTCGGACGTCCAGGAGACAATTTCTAAAGCGGCGACTGATCGCAATGTGGTCGATCTGGTTGGATGTTCGTTGCCTATCAGTAGAGACCCAACTGATTTTGTGGCAGGTGTTATGCTTAAACAGCGTACCTCCGATGACTAGGCGGTTGGTATTGCAGAAGTCCACAAACCGCTCACCATTATCATTACGGTCTCCCACGCTGTGAACTCCCATCACGTGCTTAAGCATGGTGTTTTCGCTACCCACCGTGGCATTGAAATCTCCCATCACCATTACGATGGTTATAGGCGGCGCCTAAGTGGCTATAAAAATTATCCTTTTCATCCTCAGTCGCGTCTAGAGTCGGAGCATAACACTGTATGATGGAAATTTTCCTAACTCTACTCTGGAACCTAGCCGTCAATATCCGGTCACTATGGGGTTTCCAGGATATGAGGCTACTACGTGCTGCTGTAGTTAGCATGAGTCCTACTCCGGATTTCCGTGCACTTCCAGCTGGTTTACCAGAGTAGAGCATGACAGTGCTTTTTGTTGGGGAGATGAATTCCCCAGCATCGAACCATCTTATCTCGCTCAGCCCTAAGATGTCTATTTTATACCGTGCGAATTCGGGTTCTAATTGCAGGAATCTGGCGTTATAAGGCCCTTCCTTGAGTGAATTCAGGAGGGTTTTAATGTTTCAGAATCCGATCGTTGTCCGTGTCCGATAGCCAAAGGTCGTCATCAAATTATCCGTCCGTATCCGAGGCGTTGGTTTGCGTTTCGGAGCAAGATTTGTTTTTACGGTTGCGGCTCGCTGGGCCGCAGACCAACCGACACTTATCCTGTTTTTTGGCGCAGGAAGCTCGCCATTCGTCCTCTCCCGTTAGCAATTTCCGAAGAAATCCCCAGATGGCACCACGAGGAGGTGGGAGTAGGGCTTACTAACAGAGCTGCTAGGTTTTCGGCTGCAGTGGCTCTTTCTCGTTACTTAGCGGACCAACACCTATCGGGAGATGCTGCCCCTACGCGGCCTTTGTTAGTCGTTTGCCATCCAAACGTACGTACATATGAACATACATAATTACTCCAAGATCTTCGTCAAAAGTTTAAACAGTCGACCACATCCTTCTCCACACAAAATTAATCCTGCAATATTGCATAACCACTTTCATTGGAACTTGGGGGGCAATAAATCACTTAATGAAGAAAGCAACGAAAAATATGACCAAAGAAGAAGATCCGAATAAACCGTGAAAAGTCATCCCCTAAATATAAATTGAAAATTAACTTTGAATGAAAATGCAAATTAGAGCGGAAAAACTTTTGAAAACTTCCAGATGAAGACGAACAAGTCTACATAACCTTGAATGCCTTCTTCATCTCCATCTGTGACTCCCAATTTACCCACACAACCACCACCGGAGCGCCACTGCCGGAACTCAATGATTATAATTGAACAATGAGTACCATTATGAGGGTTGCAAACACCGGAAAGTGGATTTACATTGTAAACGAACCGGCAAGGACACACACTCACACAGCTATATCTATCCACTCTGACTCCAGCCAGATATAAAAGTATTCCAAATGAAATAAGGAAGAGCAATTAATATATCAATATCACGTCCTGCTTTCTCCTGGCATCATCCACCACTGCTCGTCGACTTATCTCATGCTTGACTACCCCTTGTACTGAAGGATCTGCTCAGTGGAGGGGCAGGCATGGACTGTCTTTTTCGCCACCTAAACATTTTACCGTTTTAATTAATTTTTAAATATTTTGAATTTTAAGATGACGCAGGATAATACAATTTTTTGTTTGGATTCCTGCGTCTTTTTTGCCGGTCGCCGCTGTGTGCCTGCGTGCCTCTGTGTATGTGTTTGTGTTGTGCGAGGAATTGCGAAAACGAAAATTGCTGTGTTGGGAATAATAAAATTAAATTTCATCCTGTCCCCACCCAAAACCACCCACAAACACAGCGTGATGTGTTTTTCCCCTCCGACGCGTTTTGTTTATTTCGCAAATAATCATAATAATAATTATAATTATATTTGGAGCATGCAGTACGCAAAGAGGACTATCAAATAGCTGGGTTAGAAGCATGGAAGCCGATGGAAGTGGCGCGTCCTTGCCGGGAGCAGTAGTCGCAGCATCGAAATTGTGAGTTACTTTTAACAGCGCGAATATATGCTGGCATTAATTAGACACGGAGGAGTCAAAAGGTGTGGGGATATGAGTTTTTTATGTAAATTTTTACGGATGCAATTCACGTTTCGGTAATTTCTGAGTTATGCGCTTGGGAGTAAAATTTACGAAAGGAAGGCAAAAGTTTGTTACATTATGGACGTAATGAAGGAGTTATATGCAATTTTGTTTTTTTTTTTTCTTATTCTTTTTTTCTTTTTTCTCTTATATGGTGATTTGCATTCCCAATTGTGAAAACTATACAAATGAGGTGGATGATAAGCGGCAGAATCTACGTATTCTTCGGTATTTTTATGTCAGGGTTGCGTAAATACAAGATGCAATCTTGCTTAGTTCCACGTTGGACTTCATACTCCGAATTTTGGGAATATTCAAGGCAGAACAGAGATGCACCCATTCGACCCTCGGACAGCAGGAGAGCAGACTTACGCTCAGGCCGCAGCATCTGAAAAACCAAAAAAACGGTGAAATTTCGACGAGCGGAAGGCGAACCTCACAGGTGGATCAGTAGAAATGCAGTGAAGTGGGAGGGTTATGATCCCTTATTTTCGGATCATAACCTCGCTGAAAAAGGAAGAAGAAGAAGAAGAAGCTTAGTAGCGTCAGAGTTGTGTCTTTTTGTGTTTTTGTGTTGTAATGATGAGGGAATTTAGGGTTGACTATGCTAACATTCGTAAGCTTAGAACAAATTTCTTTGACTTATACGCCCACGCTCATTCCCATAAACCAGCTGTTTTGGCACTTGGTGAAACACAGGTAGTTGAAGAATCATCCGATCTAAAGCTGCCTGGATATAACTTAGTGCCATTATTCTTTCCCCATCGCGGCGTCGCGATTTTCGTCCGTAGTGATATAACTTACCAAGTTCCACCTCAGTATGGCCACTGTTCCAATCCGAAATTTAATTACAAATGGCTAAAATTCACCGTCCGTAAGCAAATAATTCACTACTGTTTTATTTAGTGCGGATAGCAACTCAACTTTTAACGAGTTTGATGCGTTGTCCGATTCCATCAAACGAATTGTCTCCCTGTATCCTCATACTGAAATCGTCATTGCGGGCGATTTCAATATACATAATTCGGATTGGCGTCGACATTCTGGCCAGACAACACCCAAAGGAAGGTATGTTGAACTTTTCGCTGAGATAAATAATTTGACTTAGCTTGTAAATAAGCCTACACGCATACCGGATATTGCAAGTCATTCCCAGCCCCTTGGGGCTGAGCTTAGGCTACCAGGGGGGTCAGCAAAGTGGCGGATAGCTGAACGGCCTACAGATATGTAGGTTAGCTGCGAATAACCAAAAGCGGCAAAAACGGAGGGTGTGCGGAAATAACACATAAGCCCAGTGAAATTTTTGTGACAGGGCGAGTAGATGCCGCCCGTAAATAAGCATCCTGTCCCTAAGGCAAGGCGTTATGCGACCCGTACCGAGGCCTGAATGGTGCTGGGGACGTAAAACCCATACAGCATCGCTAACGGAGCCCTCCAGATAACTGGTGCCCTCTGGTTGTCATACAGCATTACCACATTACAGGGGTCTCTGATGTGGTGGACCTTTCTTTCCTCCATACTCGTGGGATCCAAATCATGAATCAAACAAAAACAAATACAAATAAAACAGAAAAAAAGGAACAAAAAAAAAGTACAAAACTCAGGAGACGAAAGTACAGAGGAAAATCCGTTCAGGAGAAGCTCGGTACTGATGCGATCACCGCCGTTAAAAATAACGGATGGACCGACGCAAGAAGATAACCAAAACGCGGAGATGCCGTCTGAACCAATAAATGAACAGACAACATCGCAAATGCTGTCGAAATCTCTCCCCAGCGAAATATTAACTGGTAGTCTGAAGTCCGAAACCAACACGGAAGTAAAGGCAAAAGAAACCAGCGAAGAGAGAGAAAAGCGTGAAGCCATGCATTCCCTGGGAAAGCACATCTCGGCACTGATGGAATTCATTAAGGGAAAAACAATGTACATCATGAGGTTAGGGAACTGGCTAGTGCAATTCGCAAACACTACAGCTGCGCAGTAGATTGCGAAATAGATAAAGTGGTATGCAGTAGAGTGTCTAAAGCCACTCAAACCATCCACTCTCCAGAAATTAGTGAGTTGGCTTTCCCTTCTTCGTTGGAACAACCCAAAGCGAAAAAGGACGAGATCTCGAAATACCGAAGAACCCTCCACACTGTCATACGCCGAAATTGTTGCGGAAAAAACGGAAATGGAGGTGAAACAAATCGTGCATAAGGACCATAAAGAGAAAAAAAAATAAGGCCACAGGGAAAAACCATGGACAGACAGTGAAACCCCGGATCGAAGAACCAGGTGCAGAAACTACTAATAAAGTCGTTTGGACAAGAGTAGAAAAAAGTCGAGGCAAGATATATGCTAAGCCTGACGCACTGGTGATTAAAAAGATCGGAGAAATTTCCTATTGCGACATACTCCGAAAGGTGAAAACCAACCCCGAGTTGAATGGATTGGGGTGTGATGTAACCCGCATAAGAAGGACAGCCAAGGGAGAGCTACTGCTTGAGCTCAAGAAAGCAGCTGATGGAAAAACATCTGAACACCAAAGTAAAGTGGGAAAAGTTCTCGGTGAAATAGCGGAAGTGAGATCCCTAACGCAAGAGGTGCTCATTAAGTGCAAAGACCTAGAAGGCGTCACCACAAAGGAAGAGATCTGCCAAGCTCTGTCCGAGCAGTTCGAGGAAGCACAAGGCATACAGATCTCATCCATCAAATCCATGAGGACAGCCTATGCAGGGACGCAAACTGCCGTCATTAGCCTCGCAATAAATACTGCCAAAAAAGTTCTGTAGGTTGGAAAAATAAAAATCGGATGGACGGTATGCCGAATACGGGAGAAAATAATACCGCTGCGATGTTTTAGGTGCCTTAACTTCGGGCACCTAACAAAGGCGTGTAAAAACACGTTGGATAGGAGTGAGGATTGCGTTAGGTGTGGACAGAAAGGCCATATATCCAAGAACTGCAGCAATGATGCAAGGTGCGTCCTTTGCGAAGAAAAGGGAAGTAGCAACATCAAGCACGCGGCAGGAAGCATAGTATGCCCAAGAAGTTGCAAAAGTCGCAAGAAGAATATGAAAGTGCTGCAACTAAACTTAAACCACTGCGAAGCGGCACAGGACATCTTGACACAAACCGTTCGCGAGTTAAAGATAGATGTTGCCGTATTATGCGAGCAGGACAAAAATCTCGATGATACAGTTTGGGCTGCGGATGACTCAAAAAGAGCTGCTATTTGGGCCTGTGGAGATTGCGCCTTTGAAGAAAAAATGATGACACCCGGAACAGGCTTCGTGCGAGGAAAGGTCAAAGGAGTACATGTCTATAGCTGTTATGCATTTCCAAACAACACCATTGAGGAGTTCCAAAGTATGCTTGATATTCTCGTGGATGATGCTAGAGGTCGTAGCCCAACGATTATAGCTGGAGACTTCAATGCATGGGCCACTGATTGGGGCAGCGCACGGACCAATAGAAGGGGAGAAACTCTCCTAGAACCCGTATCGTCACTAGACCTAATATTGCTAAATACAGGAAGTGAGCACACTTTTAGTAGAAATGGTGTAGGCTCCATAGTTGATATCACCTTTGCAACTAGTTCCTTATCGAGAGGCGCCAACTGGAGAGTCAGTAATCAATATACTCACAGCGACCACCTTGCCATCCTGTTTGAAGTACAACCTAGTAGACCAACCCATGAATGCCCAAAGAAGGCACAACGAATGGGGTGGAAAATAAGCACCATGGACAAAGACACTTTTGCCCTGATTTTTGCAGAGTCAACAATAAGCCCAGGAAGAGCAAACGCTATGGCAGCTGAGGTTACCAAACAAGTAACCATGGCCCGGAAAACGTCAACAAACAACAAATCGCCGGCCACCAGTATACTGGTGGAACCAAGAGATAGCAGAGCTAAGCAGCAAGTGGCATAGAGTCAGAAGACTAGTCCAGCGATCCAGAGGTATGACCACACATCAGGACCTACGGGTGCAATTCAAAGATAGGCGAAGAGAGCTTTTTTTTTTTATTTAGGTTGCGCCAAGGATGTAAAATCTTCATAGATACTTATAGCCCGAGCGCTATTTTTTTTTTTTTTTTTTTTTTTATGGTTGCGCCAAACGATGTGTAATCATCTAAAGATACCAGTAGCCCGAGCTACTGGCATGCACGATTCGCAAACCTGAATAATCGATGCCAGGAATACGCCTACGTACTAAACCACACCCTGCACACTTCAACCACTCTCCCCGCGGGACAGCCGTTAGGTATTACTTCGCGGGGCTGGTTAGCTATTTATGCTCTTCTTTCGCTGTCTTCCGCTCCTTGTTCCAAAAGTGTTGCCGGTTGGACTTAGTTGCTCTCTCTGACTCTTTCCAGCCGTCTAAGTTCCTGCACGATTACCGCTGCAACTTGTTTCACCGCGTCCCATATTGTATTCGATGCTATCATATGGTGCACAATGTTTTCGGGGGTTGGTATTTCTCCAATTTTTTCCTTCAGTTCTCTGTGCTCTATATGAAAACGTGGGCACTGAAAAAATACGTGCTGAGCATCTTCTGGGGCCTCTCCGCAATTTGGACAGTTGGGAGATTCATCGAGCCCAAACCTGTTGAGATACGCTCGAAAACAGCCATGTCCTGTTAGAAACTGGCTAAGGTAGAAATCTACCTCTCCGTGTTTCCGGTCCATCCATTTTTGGATATCCGGTATAAGTCGATGGGTCCATCTTCCCTTTGAGGACTGGTTCCATCGCTCCTGCCATGCTCTAATGCTTCGCTGTCTTTCTTCCAGCTTGATATTTTTGACTGACGCTTGAGGTTCCTGAATTTTGGCGTCGTAGGTCCTTTGTAGCTCGATAGCCAAGATATCCGCTGGTAGCATTCCCGCGATGACACATACTGCCTCGTCTGACACCGTACGAAAGGCACAGCATACTCTCAGCGCACATAGTCTGTTGACAGAGTTTATCCTTCTTGCGTAGGTCTTTTTCATCATAGCTTTGGCCCATATGGGTGCCGCATACATAAGGATGGACTGCACCACCCTGGATAGAATAAGTCTCCTTTGTTGCCTAGGTCCTCCTATATTTATCATTATTCTTGATAAGGCACCGCTCACCCGAGCCGCTTTGTCACACGTTCTTTCAAGATGCTCCTTGTAAGTGAGCCTCGCGTCGATCATCACACCTAGGTATTTGATAACCGATTTTGAAGTCGTATTATGATCTCCTACTCTGATGGTGATTTCTTCTCTTTTCTTGCGGCTGCTTACCAATACTGCCTCTGTTTTATGTTCGGCGAGCTCTAACCCAACTGCTGCCATCCACCGTTTGACTTCTCGGATACATTCATTTGCAATATCCTCTATTTCTTCTAGATGTTTTGCAACCACGACAATTGCAATATCATCGGCAAAGCCTATGATTTTTGCCTCACTTGGGATTCCAAGCCTTAGAACCCTATCATACATAATGTTCCAAAGGATAGGGCCTAATACCGATTCTTGTGGAACTCCGCCAGATATGTGGTACTGCTTTACTCCATCGTCGGTATCGAAGAGCAGAAACCGTTTCTCGAAGTAGCTCAGTATTATTTTAATTAAGAACCATGGCACCATGATTGACCTAAGCGATTGCACTATGAGTCCCCAGTTCACAGAATTGAACGCGTTTTTGACGCCCAATGTTATTGCGGCACCGTATTTCTTTGCATCGCCTCTCCATCTCCTGCCCTGAATAGCTTCTTCCAAGGTTGTAGTTACCCTTCTTATTGCGTCTACTGTAGAACGAGCTTTCCTAAAACCGTACTGTTGATTGGAGAGTCCCCCGGCTTCATCAATTGCCACTTCTAATCGGTCGCATATGATTCGCTCCAGTATTTTACCCATTGTGTCTAACAGGCATATTGGACGGTATGACTAGGGTTCGTCTGGTGGTTTTTTCCCTTTAGACAGCAGCACTAGACGGTGCTTTTTCCATTGGTCTGGAAAAACTCCTTCTGTTAGACACTTGTTGTAGAGTTCCACAAATGGTTGCGTATTTGTTTTAATGGCTAATTTGAGGGCCTTGTTCGGTATGCCATCCAATCCAGGTGACTTGGTATCATCGAATCGTCTGCATACATCCAGGAGTTCCCTTTGCGTGACAGTTGGGATGTTCTGTACTTCCGGAGGTGGCTCTATACGCTCTGCTGGTGTTTGAGGTGGGAACAACCCCGATATAATTTTCTGCATAAGGAGAGGGCATGAGGGGGGGTGCCCTAGTGCCTTTGAGTTTTGCCATTACTATTCTATAGGCGGTGCCCCAAGGATTTACATCTGCTTGCTCGCAGAGTTCCTTAAAGCTATTGCTCTTACTTCTGCGGATGGCTAGTTTTAGCTCTCTTCGCCTATCTTTGAATTGCACCCGTAGGTCCTGATGTGTGGTCAAACCTCTGGATCGCTGGAATAGTCTTCTGGCTCTACAGCAAATGCTGCGTAGCTCTGCTATCTCTTGGTTCCACCAGTATACTGGTGGCCGGCGATTTGTTGACGTTTTTCGGGCCATGGATGCGTCGCAAGCCCTGGTTACTTGTTTGGTAACCTCAACGGCCATAGCCCGAGTGCTACTAGCATGCACGATTCGCCAACCTGAGTAATCGATTCCAGGAATACGCCTACGTACTAAACACACACCCTACACACTTCAACCACTCTCCCCGCGGTACTGCCGTTAGGTATTTCTTCACGGGGCTGGTTAGCAATTATGCTCTAGTCTCCGAGGCCGCCTCTTGGGCTCTTCTTAGGTCTTCTGCTCTTCGCAGCGCATTCTGCACACATACTATGAATGAGCAGATCTCCATCCACTCGCCCTCTGATCGTGTCATGTGACTAACAAGATTTTCTGGACTTGGCAGGTTTGCTCTGTCTTCTGCAAAGCGTCTGCAGTAGAACACTGCATGCTCCGCGTCCTCCTCCTCGTTTGGACATATTGGACACAGGGGCGAACTATCGTGTCCAAATCTATGGAGGTATTTCCGGTAGCCACCGTGTCCGGACAGGAACTGTGTGAGGTGGTAGTTACAGTTCCCCCTCGATCTCTCTGTCCATGATTTTATAGTGGGAATGAGCTTGGTTGAACTGTCCCACCTGGTTTGCCACAGCGTTGCTGTTGCTGCCCTTTCCTCCTCCTTAATCCTTTTTGCCTCTTGCCGGTTCGAGGGACGTCTAAGGTATACCCTCTGCATCTCTTCAGCGAGGATGTCGATTGGGACCATCCCAGCTAAAACGCAGGCTGCATCGTCGGAGATAGTTCGGAAGCCGCTGATCACTCTGATTGCGCAGAGCCTGTGAGCTGATGATAGCTTCTTCCTGCACTCATTTGTCGCCAGTGCACCTGCCCATATCGGGGCAGCGTATAGAAGTACCGAGCTGACCACTCTGGACAGCAGGATCCTGCGGGCGTATCCAGGCCCGCCGATGTTCAGGAGCATTCGGGAGAGTGCTGCCTGCATCAGCGATGCTTTCTTACTGGAATACTCGACGTGGGCTTTGAAGGGCTGTTGTCGAGCATGACTCCAAGGTACCTCAAGGATTCTTTGGACCTGATTGTCTGGTTTCCGACCCGGAACCTGGCGTATTCCACCTTCTTGCGGCTGGTTATTAGGACAGCTTCGGTCTTGTGGGCAGCTAGTTCCAGACCGGTAGACTCCAGCCATTCCTTTATTCTTATAACTGCCTCATCCGTGGCAGACTCCACCTCGTGTACATGCTTGGCTACTGTAACCACTGCGATATCGTCAGCGAAGCCAATTACTTTGACTCCCTCGGGTAATGTTAGTCGCAGAGCTCCGTCGTACATAATGTTCCATAGGAGAGGTCCCAGAATCGACCCTTGCGGGACTCCCGCGGAAACACTGTAGTGCTTAACGCCATCGTCAGTATGGTATCTTAGCTTCCTATTGCTGAAGTAGTCCGTGACTATCCTCAGCAGGTAGTATGGTGTATCCATCCTGGCCAGGGATCTCCTAATGAATGACCAGCTTGCTGAGTTGAACGCATTTTTGACGTCGAGCGTTACTACTGCGCAGTATTTCTTCGTCCCCCATTTCCACCTTTTTCCTTGTATTGCTTCAGTTGCTATATCCACTACCGCTTTTATGGCATCGACGGTAGAGCGTGATTTTCTGAAGCCGTACTGACAGTCTGACAAGGCTCCGTTTTCCTCCGCCACCGCAAGCAGTCTGTTATAGATGATACGCTCTAGGATCTTTCCCAGCGTATCGAGCAGGCATATTGGGCGATACGATGATGGTTGTCCGGGTGGCTTATTGCCCTTTGGAAGAAGCACTAAATGTTGCAATTTCCATGGCGTAGGGAATACCCCCTCCTCTATGCACCTTTGCATCGTTGTTAGAAAGATGTCCGGTCTCGTCTTAACAGCCGCCTTGATTGCCCTATTCGGGATGCCATCCGGTCCAGGTGCTTTGCTGTCTCCGATTTTTCTGCATGCCCCAAGGAGTTCTTCTGACGTGATTGCCGGGATATGCTCCATGTTGATCTCCCTCGTTATGGAGACCATAGTAGTTGGTCTATGGGGGAATAGGTGTACTACTATAGTCTTTAGCATTGCCGGGCATGTAAGTTGTGGAGACCTGCTGCTTTTAAGCTTCTTCATCACCACTCTATACGCCATGCCCCAGGGGTCTAATTCGGCCTCGTCACAGAGCCGCCTAAAGCTCCTTGACTTACTCTCCTTAATGGCCCTTTCCAGTTCTCGCCTCGCCAATTTAAATGTGGTTAGCCGCTCTTGGAAATCTAGTCTGCCTCTGGATCTCTGAGATCTGCGTCGTGCTTGCAGGCACTTCGCCCTGAGCCGTTTAATCTCGTCGGTCCACCAGTAGCAGGGCTCGCCTCTTTTACTGACAGACCTTTTGGGCATTGCTGCGTCGCACGCTGTGGATATGACCTGGATCAGCTGATGCGAAAGTGCCTCAGCCGATCCATTATTTGTTGTGGCGCTGGTGCTTAACATTTCTTCGAACATGTCTTTGTCGAAGAGCGTATCCTTCCACTTTGGTCCTGTTAGGGTGGGACGCAGTCTACGTTTCTCCTCGCCGACATTAAATATAATTGCCTGGTGGTCACTATGGGTATAGTCTTCGCTGACCCGCCATTTGGTTTTCCGCAGGAGTGAGTTGCTCATGAATGTGATGTCAATGATTGACCCTCTGCCTGCCTTTCGAAACGTTTCCGCTGTACCGTCGTTGGCCAGACTAATGTCCACTGCTGCGAAACATTCGAGGAGAGCTCTTCCACTTGCGTCTGTGGTTCTACTGCCACAATCAGTAGCCCAGGCGTTGAAATCTCCAGCAGTAATCACTGGGTGTTTCCCCCGCGCGTCAGCTACGATATCGTCCAGCAGCTTTAGATAGTCCGCCAGTGTTATACTGGGGGGCGCATAGCAACTATAGAAGTGCACACCATTTATCCTTGCATATACGAAAAGGTCAGCCTGGTGGCCGACTGACTGCAGAGCATAGCTCCCGCAGGTCCATATCGCGGCTTTTTTCGTGGTATCGTCTATCCAGCTACTTCCATTTATGGGCTTGTACGGTTCGCTTATTAGGGTCGATCCTTTTCTCTCGTACAGTTTGCGCCAGAAGGTCCTGTGCGGCGGCGCAGTGGTTTAGGTTTATCTGGACGACATTCATCATATTAATTTGGCCAGTGCCTTCTTGAGCACTTGCTGCTACCAGCTACGTGTCCGGCGTTTTCTGGCGTGACCGTCTTACACCAGAAGCATAATGCGTCCTTTTTGCATTCTTTGGCTATGTGGCCTTCCTCTCCACAGTTTCTGCACTGCTTGGATCGGTCATGCTCGCTCTTGCATTGACGCGCCGTGTGGCCAAACTCCAGACACCTAAAGCATTTGGTGAGGGCCTTTCGAACACGAATACGGCAGTTCACCCAGCCGACTTTGATTTTGCCGACTCCAGCAGCTTGTTCCCCTTCTCTGTCGGTAGCCCCACTGTCGCGATCTGCGTGTCACCGTAGGCCATCCTAAGGCTGAGCACATCTGCTTCGGCAACCTCGATGTTGTACTGAGCTTTGATAGCTTCGCAGATGTCTCTCCTAGTGGTGACTTCGTCAAGGTCTTTAATTTCGACCGTGGATCTCTGTATTAGAGTGCGGATCTCCGCCTCTGCGCCAAGGTTTTCACCGATGATGCTCCTAAATTGTTCGGTGCTATCACCAGATTCGCGTAGCTGGAACAGCAGGTCGCCTTTCTGGGTTCTCCTAATCTTTGTGACCGATTCACCCAGGTTGTGGAGCTTGGGGTCCGCTTTGACCCTGCGTAGTATTTCGGCGTAGGAAAGTTGACCCTTGGTTGCCACCACTATTGCGTCCGGTCGCGTTTTTCACTGGCGGTCTTGCCTGGCTTCTTCTCATCCTTCTTGTTCTTTTTGAGAACTTTCGACCAGGCACTGCCGCGGTCTATAATCTGCTCGTTGCTCGCCGCACTGATGGGCTTTTGAATCTTTGTGGCTGTGTTGGCGACCTTCTTCCTGGAGGCATTTAACGACTCATTTTCTCCTGTTGCCCGTTGCTTGCTTGTGGTTGCGTTTGCCCGCTTATCTGTGGCCACTGGGGTCTCAACGCCAGCTGCGGCATCCTTTTGCTTGGTGTTTGCCAAAGGTGGATGTTTCTGTTTCTGCTTTGGCTCCGGACGTTTCCTATCTGTAGCACCATTTGCCGGATGATAGGTGTTTCTGCTTCCGCTTTGGCTCGCTGGCTGCAGCCTGCCTTCTCTTTGGTTCTAAAGTTGACTTTAGCCAGGGCGAAGTTTGTGAGAAGTTGTTCTGACGAATAACCTCTTTTGCCTTCTCGTCGTGCAGCTGGATCGCCGAGAGCTTATAGAGAGCTCTGATGCTTTCAATGGCAACTCGCATCGCTTGGTGAATTGAGCGCATTTTTCCGTCTTCCAGCATTTCTACCAGCCCCCTAATTTGCTCACCTAGTTTGTGGAAATCAGATTGCTGGGCGGATGGTTCGACCGTCACGTTTCTTATTGCAGGTGACTCGCGTCGTTCCGTGTGTCTTTGTGCTGATGCTACTTGGCCAACTGGTGACCTCACCATCCTTGAGCTCCCCTGAAAGGGGTTTTCCTCGTTCTCCTCTGTATTTTCTCCGGTGTTTTTGTTTGTTTTGTTTGTTATCATTTCTAGTAGGTCCCCACTCAAAGCCGCTATCAATGCTCGAATGTATAGTCACCCAGTGATCCCATGGTTATCTGGGCAAGCAGGGGCACCGCCTATTGAACAGTAATGACAAAACTCAAAGGCACTAGGGCACCCTCCCCCTCATGCCCTCTCCTTATGCAGAAAATTGTATCGGGGTTGTTCCCACCTCAAACACCAGCAGAGCGTATAGAGCCACCTCCGGAAGTACAGGACATCCCAACTGTCACGCAAAGGGAACTCCTGGATGTATGCAGACGATTCGATGATACCAAGTCACCTGGATTGGATGGCATACCGAACAAGGCCCTCAAATTAGCCATTAAAACAAATACGCAACCATTTGTGGAACTCTACAACAAGTGTCTAACAGAAGGAGTTTTTCCAGACCAATGGAAAAAGCACCGTCTAGTGCTGCTGTCTAAAGGGAAAAAACCACCAGACGAACCCTCGTCATACCGTCCAATATGCCTGTTAGACACAATGGGTAAAATACTGGAGCGAATCATATGCGACCGATTAGAAGTGGCAATTGATGAAGCCGGGGGACTCTTCAATCAACAGTACGGTTTTAGGAAAGCTCGTTCTACAGTAGACGCAATAAGAAGGGTAACTACAACCTTGGAAGAAGCTATTCAGGGCAGGAGATGGAGAGGCGATGCAAAGAAATACGGTGCCGCAATAACATTGGGCGTCAAAAACGCGTTCAATTCTGTGAACTGGGGACTCATAGTGCAATCGCTTAGGTCAATCATGGTGCCATGGTTCTTAATTAAAATAATACTGAGCTACTTCGAGAAACGGTTTCTGCTCTTCGATACCGACGATGGAGTAAAGCAGTACCACATATCTGGCGGAGTTCCACAAGAATCGGTATTAGGCCCTATCCTTTGGAACATTATGTATGATAGGGTTCTAAGGCTTGGAATCCCAAGTGAGGCAAAAATCATAGGCTTTGCCGATGATATTGCAATTGTCGTGGTTGCAAAACATCTAGAAGAAATAGAGGATATTGCAAATGAATGTATCCGAGAAGTCAAACGGTGGATGGCAGCAGTTGGGTTAGAGCTCGCCGAACATAAAACAGAGGCAGTATTGGTAAGCAGCCGCAAGAAAAGAGAAGAAATCACCATCAGAGTAGGAGATCATAATACGACTTCAAAATCGGTTATCAAATACCTAGGTGTGATGATCGACGCGAGGCTCACTTACAAGGAGCATCTTGAAAGAACGTGTGACAAAGCGGCTCGGGTGAGCGGTGCCTTATCAAGAATAATGATAAATATAGGAGGACCTAGGCAACAAAGGAGACTTATTCTATCCAGGGTGGTGCAGTCCATCCTTATGTATGCGGCACCCATATGGGCCAAAGCTATGATGAAAAAGACCTACGCAAGAAGGATAAACTCTGTCAACAGACTATGTGCGCTGAGAGTATGCTGTGCCTTTTGTACGGTGTCAGACGAGGCAGTATGTGTCATCGCGGGAATGCTACCAGCGGATATCTTGGCTATCGAACTACAAAGGACCTACGACGCCAAGATTCAGGAACCTCAAGCGTCAGTCAAAAATATCAAGCTGGAAGAAAGACAGCGAAGCATTAGAGCATGGCAGGAGCGATGGAACCAGTCCTCAAAGGGAAGATGGACTCATCGACTTATACCGGATATCCAAAAATGGATGAACCGGAAACACGGAGAGGTAGATTTCTATCTTAGCCAGTTTCTAACAGGACATGGCTGCTTTCGAGCGTATCTCAACAGGTTTGGGCTCGATGAATCTCCCAACTGTCCAAATTGCGGAGAGGCCCCACAAGACGCTCAGCACGTATTTTTTCAGTGCCCACGTTTTCATATAGAGCACAGAGAACTGGAGGAAAAAATTGGAGAAATACCAACCCCCGAAAACATTGTGCACCATATGATAGCATCGAATACAATATGGGACGCGGTGAAACAAGTTGCAGCGATAATCGTGCAGGAACTTAGACGGCTGGAAAGAGTCAGAGAGAGCAACCAAGTTGAACCGGCAACACTTTTGGAACAAGGAGCGGAAGACAGCGAAAGAAGAGCATAAATAGCTAACCAGCCCCGCGAAGTAATACCTAACGGTAGTCCCGCGGGGAGAGTGGTTGAAGTGTGCAGGGTGTGGTTTAGTACGTAGGCGTATTCCTGGCATCGAGTATTCAGGTTTTCGAATCGTGCATGCCAGTAGCTCGGGCTACTGGTATCTTTAGAAGATTACACTCCCTTTGGCGCAACCATAAAAATAAAAAAAAAGTCATTCTGCCAACACTCTGGACTTGTTTCTTACCTCTCACCCTGATAAATACATCATTGATGTTTTAGCGCCTCTAGGCCGGCCTGACCACAACATCGTATCGGCTAAATTCTCGTACTCTAACCACTCAGTTAAAGAAAAAACTCCGATAAGAAAGGTATGGCGTTGCGAGAAAGCCAACTGGGACGGCCTTAATAGTTTCTTTAGGAGCTTAACTGGTCGCTATGCTTCCTCGATAGCGACGTGGATGCCGCCGCTGATGTGATTACTGACACCATCCTCTTAGGTATGGATGCCTTTATTCCTAACAGAATTAAAAGCATCAAACCTAAGGCAAACTCGTGGTTTGACCAGAGCTGCAAAGAGGCTATTAGGTCGAAAGAGGTAAATTTTCGGTCTTATAAAGCCAACAAATCTGAGGAAAGCCGAAAGAAGCTTAAACAATCCAGAAATGACTGCAATGCCCACATTCGACGTGTAAAATTCTTATATGACCAAAAATTGAGGCAAAAAATTCTACAATGTCCCAAAGGGAGTAAAAATGTTTGGTCATTCGTCAAAAATATTAAATACTCTGTCTCGTCTGCCATCCCAACACTCATTTACAATGACATTCCAGCTGTCAGCTCCTTAGACAAAGCCAATCAGCTTGCTGCTCACTTTGCAGCGAACTCCACCATGTGAATAGTGATAGTGCTTTGTCTTCGCCTGTACATGAGAGCGTCGAATTTTCCATGGGACAAGTCCACTTTCGCACTCGTACAGTTGCAGGAGTGCTTAAAAGTCTCAACATACACAAATCCTCTGGTCCAGATGGCATCTCCCCAAAGTTCTGAAGAGGTGTTCTTCGACGCTGGCAAAACCCCTGCGTAAGCTTTTCTGTCTATCCTAATCTTCTGGGCTCTTTCCGAGTACATGGAAAACGGCATTTGTCCAGCCCGTCCCTAAAAAAGGCGAATCATCCTCCCCGTCCAATTACCGACCCATTGCACTTACGTCCCTTCTTTCCAAGGTCATGGAAACGCTGATAAATCGTCAGCTTATGAAATATCTTGATTTACGAAAACTCCTCAATGACCGGCAGTATGGTTTTCGTAGCAACAGGTCCACTGGTGATTTGATGGCATATCTCACCGAGAAGTTTAACCAATCTCTCCATCACTTCGGCGAAACAAAGATGGTTGCGCACGATATTTCTAAAGCATTTGACAGAGTTTGGCATCAGGCTCTTTTGTCGAAAATGCGTGCATATGACATCGATGAGTCTCTTCTTCAATGGATTAGAAAATATCTTCCGGGCCGTTCAATACAAGTTGTCTACGACGGCTTCAAGTCTGCAATTCACCATATAAATGCTGGTGTCCCCCACAGCTCCGCTTTGTCTCCGACTCTATTTCTCATTTTTATAAATGACCTCTTGTCTGCTACTTCTAATGCAATCCATTCCTTCGGTGATGACATTGCCCCCAGTTTTTCATATTCGTTCCCTAACTCACGTCACTGCTCTTCGGCCGTAGGAGAGGAACGACAACGTACGTTAAAGACATTAAATTCCGACCTGGACAGCATAACCAAATGGGGTTCAATCAATAGAGTGGAATTAAGTGCATCCAAAACTCAATGCTGTCTTCTGTCTCTCAAGTGGAACCAAGACCCTCAACCATTACCCATGAATGGTACTTGCATCGCTGAATCCGAAAGACTTGCCATTCTCGGTATGTGCATCAATAACCGTCTTCGATGGAAATATCACATATTCGACGTCGGCAAAAATGCTGCAAAATGTCTAGGATTCCTTAAGCGGTGCAAAAAATATTTTACTCTCTAAATCTCTCTAATCTGGCCTCCATCTATAAGGCATTCATCCGCCCAAAGCTGGAATATAACGCCCACATCTAGTCTGGTGCACCCAAGACCGCTCTGCACATTCTAGATAGAGTACAGAATCGCGCGTTAAAATTGATAGGTGATAGAGACATCGTGAACTCCATAGTCTCACTTGAACATCGTAGAAATGTCTCGTGTCTTTCCCTATTTTATCGCTTTTTTTTATAAAAAATGCTCCAGCGAAATAGCCAGTTGCATTCCTCCCCTTCAAAACTTCAACCGCTATACGCGTCATGCTTCGAATGCACATCAGTTCACCCTCAAGCCCAACTTCGGACGTACTGTCAAATATAGGGATTCGTTTATAAGCCGAACAACACGTTTATGGAACGAACTACCAGCCTCTGTATTTCCTAATCATTACAACCTTCAAACATTTAAAGCCAAAGCAAACCGGCATCTCCTCAGTTTCTTTCCCCCCTTTTCCTACCCGCCCGTGCCCTGAGCAGGAGTAAAAGGGTATTAATAATCCCTTTGGCACGCGCAAATTAAAAAAAAAAGTAATAAAAATATGCAGATACCTACCTAATCAGTAAGTTTGCGGATAACATAAACAAATTGTATTAATTTAAAAAGATAAAAATGAAGAAACAGAACTGAACTGAAATCTCGTTACCGGGGATGTTTGTTGTATTTCGGTGCTGATTTCAGGCCCTTAGCTAAACGGAAACTAAGTACCCCCCCTGTGCTTCATTCATTAAGCTTATCAAGTTGTAACTGAGGACAATTGAAGATCTCTTTAGAGACTCACATACGTCCAAATATTTCTATCTTTAGATGTTGTATATATTATTCTTTGCTAGTGCAATTGACACATCATTCATGAAATAATAGTCTAAACATGTCCCTAACAGGAATGACCACATCCGTATACTCAAATTAAATCATTTCGATAAGCTGTGAATGAACATGACGCATTTATTTCGTCTACACAGGGGTATGTGCGACATCATCGAATTCAATTGACACTCCCTCTTAGTTTCATGGCAAATGCGGTTAATTTGCTGCGTAAACACGTAATTAATCAATTCACAAAGGGGTAACAACAAATCAGGACCAAAATCTGTCCTTATTTAATTATCCTCATTGCAAACTTGTCCGTTTAAGACAACATTACGGTTGTTAGCATCGGTATTGAACATATCCGCACACACCCACGCACACAGCAGGCGCACTCCCTTCAAAGTGATTGATAGATGAATCCAAATTTTAGGGGTTATTTATTGTAATCCATCAAGGAGTCTGTCTATTCAAACGTAGTAGCCGTAGATAACCTCAGCTAAAGCTCATGTCAGCCACACGAATGGACCCTCCTCTGGTATGAGTGTCCATTCCGTTGAACTGTTTACTTCAAATAAACTAATTTTGCGGTGTTATTGAATTTTGATTGAATGCTTGATTTCAATTGCATTGTGTTTGAATTAATTAATTCCCTGTTGGAGTGGGAACGTCGATTGTGGGCATAGTAATGAAAAACTTATGTTGGTATGTTCCAATTGTTGCTTTGTACGGGTGCACCGTGAGCGGAGAGCTTACGTAGGCGTAAAAGTCTCATATGCGGTTGTGTAAACCGTTTCGGCATGTTTGCTATTAAACAAAATGTCAGTCATTAGCAGGAAATCAATATTGTAGGAATGTGGTTTTGTTGTGGGTAGCGTCAGCGGTTGCTTAATGAAAAGTGGTCTGTACAGAAAGAAGAATTTAGTCGATAAACTTTAGGGGACACTATGATATTTCGATATAATGATATAACAAGGTAAATTAATAAGAAACCCATCCGTGGAAAATGGAATTCGCTGATAAAGCACAGTAGTCGAAATCCATAGAATCTCCTCAGCATATCTAGCCAATTTTGTATGCTCCTGCCATATGGGTATCTAAATATTTTTCTGTTCTACACAGAGTTCAAATGTCAATTTTCATGGATAAATTCGAAATCAAGGACGTAGTCGGTGCCGGAGTTTTCTGAGAGGCCCTGGATATTGACCGCTCTTTTAACCCTTAGGACGCGTTGAGCGGAAGCGAATGTGATTTGCTAAGTATTATACTTTACCAGACTTGTATAGATTAATCCATCACTTGATTATCTACCTTGTCGCAGTGTGATGGCTTATACTAGAGCTCAAGACGCTTGGAATCGACATCGGGGACGTATCACGTCCCAAGCGGTATCGCCGCAACGATGAGCGATTCACTTGAAGAGGCTCGAAGTAAAACTAAAAGATAATCATCCTACCTAGTCTCTCCTATCCTTCTTCCCCACCAAGAGAGGAAATCGCTAAGTCGTGAGACTAAAGCGGCTTTCCGCATCCTTGACCGACTAGGCAAAAAGACGGAAAAGGAGTGGAGTCAGCAGGAGCGGGAATCCCACGTCTGGGCAACTGACATTGTCAGACAGTTCAGCGAGCTAATGAAGCTAAAGCCTCTACGGCACTTCGCTACCCGTGGGCAACGCCACCCAACCACCCGTGGCACACGCCACCCTTCCACCCGTGGCTCACGCCAGTCCTCCACCCGGGGCACTCGCCAACCCACGAATCAGAGGGTGAATCCCTCTCCTCGAAAGTATCGCTCCCACGCTAACGACACATCGAGTCGATCTGGTTTACCAAACCAAGCTGGGGGCCAGTCCGTAGTCGCGATAGACTCTGCGCCCAAGAGACGCAGGTCCGTAGACGAGGAGTCCAACGCCTCGAAGAAGACAAAGAGCTCAGTGAGCTCCAAACCCTTCTCCGAGACCTGTCTGACGAAGAGGGGAGGATCTCCTACGATAAGTGGAGGCTCATTGAAGGCAGAGTGATGAACTGCCTTTACGAGCATATACTAACTCATCCCAACTCTCCACCCACCTTTCAAGACGCTGGCTGGCATCAAGGCTTTGTTAAGCTGATCGCATGCGACGATCAGAACTCGGTCAACTTCATCGCCGCTGCCATTAGCAGCATAGGTGAAATCTGGCCAGGAGCCAAGCTCAAGGCGGTGGAATGGAGCCAAATCCCCCACAGGCCGAAAGCGAGGATCTGGGTTCCACTCGAACCGCCCGAGCCAGCAAAAGTCCTTAGCCTGATTGCCTACCAAAATCCGGACCTACCAGTCAAAGACTGGAAGGCATTTGAGGAGCCACCGAGCTCTAAAAAAACGGATAACGACACCAAGAGATCTGGCCGCTCGCTAGTCATCTCTCTAACTGCCGAATCAATACCTCTACTTCGCGCGAAGGAGTTTAAGATCCGTTGTGGTCTGAAGGTAATTGATGTAAGGCTTTTCACGGCGGACCGTAATAGCATCGCAGGTCCCTCTAACTCGGCGACTCCCGCCCTCCCCCGCGTTGTAATCCATGATGATGAACCATCATCCCCCGATGACCTAAACGCTACCGTCGTGGAGAGGTCCGTATCAGCTCATAATGATGCTAAAAATGATACAGATTAATCTCCACCATTCTTCCTTAGCATCCGCTAACCTGTTACTTCGCCTCAGTGAACGAGGCTTTGACATCGCCCTGATCCAAGAACCTTGGATAAGAGATGACACCGTCATAGGATTAAGGGCCCCAGGATATACGCTATACCACGCGAAGAATGTAGGTAGAACCCGAGCTTGCATTCTTGCTAAAACCTCTTTAAACCTAACTTTTCTTCCCCACCATAGCAGTAACGCTGCTTAAATCAAAAAACATCACCATCTGGCTGGCGTCAGGATACCTACCCTATGAAGACCCCGAGTCTGCTCCATCCAAGGAAGTGGAAGAAGTGGTAGATGAAGCAAGGAGGAGAAGAGAAGCCATCTTATTGGGGTGCGACACCAACGCGCACCATGATCTATGGGGAAGTACCGACACTAACCCTCGAGGTAGGTCTATTTTCGAGTATTTAGTAGGCACCGACCTAGTAGTTTGTAACAGAGGAAATAGTCCTACTTTTATTACCAAGACTCGGCAAGAGGTGCTTGACGTCACCTTTGCTTCCCAAAGTATCTATCCTGCAATTTCCAACTGGACTGTATCTGACAGTCATTTGTTTTCCGATCACAGCTATCTGGAGTACAAACTGGAAATCTGTCACAGTACCGCACCCTTGGTCTTCCGCAATCGACGGAAAACCGACTCCTGCTTACACAATAAATCCCTCTCTGCTAAACTATCCAATCAAGTGTACACTACACCAACTACACAATTGGAATTAGACAAGCTAAACACCGTTCTAACTTCTGCACTTAATACAGCTTTCATCGAATCCTGTCCGACCACAAGAAGAAAAGTGGGCAATCGTCCCCCATGGTGGAATGCAGAACTTAACAGCCTTCGCTGCACAAGCAGGAAGCAATTCAATAAAGCCAAACGAACAAGGCTACCACTGGACTGAGAGATCTACAAAGAAAGTCTGAAGAACTTCAAAATAGAGGTTCGGAAAGCTAGACGCAGATCCTGGCGCGGTTTTCGTCAGAGTATTGACAACACGTCTCAATCCTCTAGACTGCGAAAAGTCCTCTCCAAAATACCAACTATACCTAGTGTCCTCATGAATCCCAATGGATCCTGGGCTGAATCGGACGAAGCATCCCTCAACCTGCTCATGGACACTCACTTCCCCGGCTGCACGCCTACCCCCAACGATGATCGCGCCCTGGTAAATGCTGCACGCCCACAGGCACCTCCTCATCTTATCAGCGAAGATAAGCTGAAATGGGCAGTAAACAGTTTCGAACCATTCAAATCCCCGGGACCGGATGGTGTTTTTCCGGCCCAGATTCAGACGGCCTTCAATATAGTATGGCAGTATCTTTCCTGCATTCTGAAGGCTTGTCTTGAGCTCGGAACAACACCAACTGCCTGGACCGAGGTAAGAGTGGTCTTTATACCCAAAGCAGGCAAGACATCGCACACCCTCCCAAAGGACCTAAGACCTATTAGTCTAACGTCCTTCCTTCTCAAGATTCTGGAAAGAATCCTGGACCTACACATCAAGGCCACTATTGATAGCACCCTACTATCCATGTCACAGCACGCCTACCAAAAAGGTAAGTCTGTGGAAACGGCTTTGCACTCCATCATCCACCCTATCGAAAAATCACTCTCAACCCTAGTGTCATTTCTAGACATAGAGGGAGCCTTCAACAACGTTGAAACAAATTCGATTACCAGTGCCTTACGTAGGCTCAACATCTGCGAACCCATCTGTTGTTTCGTAGAACACATTCTAAAGAACAGGGTGATAACAGCATCCTTCGGAAGTAGTACTGTCAAGCGACATGTACATCGAGGCACCCCTCAAGGGGGTGTACTGTCTCCACTATTGTGGAATTTGGTGCTCAACGAGGCCCTTCTAAAGATCGAAAAAACTGGATGCAATGTTATTGCCTATGCAGATGATGCCGCCATTCTAACAACAGGCAAATACCCGCAGACGCTTGCCGATGTCATGCAGTCTGCTCTCAATGAACTGCTCAGATGGACCGATAAATGCGGCCTCTCCGTTAACTCGACGAAGACCGAGCTAGTTCTATTCACAAGAAAACACAAGCTGACTTTACTCCGCCCAAGATAAGGGGATCCACCCTCAAGCTTTCAAATAGTGCTAGCTATTTAGGCCTAAAGCTTGACCGCAAGCTAATTTGGAAGGAGAATGTCGTCGAACGGGCCAGGAAATCGCTGGCCGCTCTATACATCTGCAAGAAAGCAGTAGGCTCCACCTGGGGCCTTAAACCAAGCATCATGCACTGGCTTTACACGTCGGTCATTAAACCGATTCTCATGTATGGAGTATTGGTATGGTGGCCCGCCTTGGAGAAGAAATCCAACCTATCCATAATGGAAAAAACTCAGCGAGTTGTATGTCTCAGTATTACCGGTGCACTGAGAACTTCTCCCACAGCGGCGCTCCAAACCATGCTCCATCTGCTTCCGATTGACATCGTCAGTAAGCAATTGGCTGTCAGCTCGGCAATAAGACTGAGAGGCTCCAAGCAGTGGAAGTAGCAACACACGGGACATGCCAATATACTTTCGATGCACCGTCATCTTCCCAATTCCACTGACCATCTGCCCACTGAATATGATTTTGACAAGGGCTACACGCACTCGATACCGGACAGAAGTGAGTGGACGCAACGCAATGTCCTTTACAACGAATCGCTGTCAATCTTCACGGGCGGGTCCAAAACCAAGGACGGAGTCGGTGCCGGAATTTTCTCCCAAGATCTGGACATACACCTCTCCTTTAACCTTCCAGACTACTGCAGCGTTTTTCAAGCCGAAATCACCGCAGTTCGCAAAGCTGCTGACTGGCTGGCGGCTAGCACACTATCACCATCTGATATTGTTATTTACGTCGACAGTCAGGCAGCCATCAAATCCCTCGCATCCAGCACTACGAGATCTAAGGCAGTGAAAGACTGTCGCATATCTCTTAACGAGATAGCTGGTCAGTACAACCTCACCCTTTGCTGGGTACCAGGTCACTGTGACATACCGGGGAATTGTGCAGCCGACGAACTAGCATGACAAGGCTCCTCTGGTACAGATAGCATAAGCATCACCGACATCGAAGCGCCAGCGTCTTATGTTAAGTACCTTATTCAAATTGATGCCGAGAAAGTAGCCAATAATCGATGGCAACATCTAGACCAATGTCATACCGCCAGACAGCTCTGGCCGATACTCAATAAATCCAGGTCCATCGGACTCTTGAAGCACAAGAGAGGAACCCTCTCAAAAATAACAAATGTCCTCACCGGACACTGCGTCATATGAAGACATGCCCAGAGATTAGGTATCCCTCACAACGACTTCTGCAGAAGCTGCAGAGATGAAGAGGAAGAAGAGACCATCAGTCATCTCCTGTGCGCCTGTCCTGCGCTCGCCAACATCAGGAAGGCCACTCTGGGTAAATACTTCTACAATGATCTTAATGATCTCGGCAACGCCTGCACGGTTAAAATTCTCGACTTCATTCAACGAAGCAAATTACACATCGGCAGTACAATGGACCTACTTTCTGGTCTAAGTACATCCTCATCGAGGGCCGATCCTAACCTAACCTAACCTAACCTATATAGATTAAGCGAAAGCATGGATGATCTTTACGCAGCGAAATACAGAGAGGAAGCCGAGTCGTCAATGCATAGAGCCATTTACAGTCGCTTGAACCACAACTTATCAGAGAATAATTATTTCCATGATAAAAATAGTGTACAGGAAATATTAATGATGATGAAGTTGTGAGGAGAACTTTTGAGGCTGAACTACATATCACATAGGGAGGACCTGCCGTGCTTGTGTGAATTATGCCACCTAGGTGAACGAGAAGACGTCTTACACTTCATTGGCAAATGCCCGGTACTTCGTGAAACGAGACAGCATGTGCTTGGCAAAACTATCTTTCGGATTCGATCTAATCCCAGAGAGCAATGGCGTATTGTAAATGATATCATAGGGAAAGATAGAATTGAACACAACATAAAGTCCTTATCATTTGATAATAATACTTTAGTTAGCAATGTTCAAATTGGTAACAACTTCAATGTTTTCTTTAAGAATGCAGCGGTAAAGTCAAAGCCAGTCCCTTATGTACAACTAAATGAACAAAATAGGGAACTTTTGCTTGGTAAACAGAATGTATCCTCTTTCTACTTTGGCCCAATGGATGATTCCGAATTACTCTCTGTCATTAATAACCTGAAATCGAAAAACTCGTGCGGTATTGATGGAGTCAGTAACATTGTTGTGAAAAAGATAGCCAGATTGATATTGTATCCCCTTAAATTCCTAATAAATAAAAGCTTTGAATGTGGGAACTTCTCAATGGATCTGAAAACGTCAATCATTATTCCGGTCTATAAAAAAGGTGATCGCGCAGATCCAAACAACTACAGACCTATCTCTTTACTTTCAGTTTTCTCTAAAATTTACGAAAAGATAATTGTTCGTAAAATGATAAGTTTTTTTTGATAAGACAAAATTTTTCAGTACAGCACAATTTGGATTTGTAAAGAATAAGTGTACTGAGGATGCAATCCTGGTGTTTCTAAACAAAATCTACAGTGCACTTGATAATAATCTAAAAACTGTGGGTCTGTTTCTGGATTTAACTAAAGCTTTCGACTTAGTTAATCATGAAGTACTACTTCGAAAATTGAGTAACGCGGGCTTTAGAGGAAGCCTTCTTGAGTGGTTTAAGTCCTTTCTCAATGGTGGAAAACAGTGCGTCAGAATCAATGGAGTCTTGAGTGAAGTGATAGTATCCCCAAACACAGGCGTGCCACAAGGGTCGGTACTTGGACCGATACTGTTTCTGGTATACATAAACTCAGTCTTTAGCTTACCCCTAAATAGACAAATAACTGCCTATGCAGATGACCTAGCACTCTCCTATGCAGAAAAAACACGAACCACTGTAGAAAGTAAAATAAAAGAGGATTTATGCAGTTTAAGTACTTGGTTCAATTACCATCAAATTGTATTGAGTACTAAGTCAAAAGCAATAACTTTTTCATCCTATAGCTCCAATAGTGTAATTGAAGAATTAAAATATCATGATGTAGGCTGCGATCGAGTCAATTGTAGTAACCATTGCTTGAATATAGAATTTGTTAGGGAATTTAAATATCTGGGAGTTTTGATAGACATTAAACTAGACTGGAAAGCTCACATAATGTATCTAAAAAAAACTTCTGTACATTTCATTACATAAAATCTATTATCTACGAAAATTGGTGCCACACAACCTGCTCATAAATATATACTATGCACTGGTTAATTCTCGATTGGAGTATGTCATTGGTTGCTGGGGATGTGCATACGTGAGTAACTTGCAGCCTATCATAGTAGCACAGAAAAAGATGGTAAGATTAATGTTACACAAAAATAGACTCGAGCCTTCCCTTCCACTTTTCCAATCTAAAAAAAATACTTCCATTACGATATCTTTTCATTTATTAAGCATTAAAAATATTCTTTGTTAGAAGTGGGAATATTCACTTTAGAAGAAATGAAATACAACGCTTATTGAGAAGTAATCTAGCAGTCAAGGTTCCAACAGTCAAAAAAGAGCACAGTAGACGGTTTCTTACTAATATTGCACCTTACATCTTCAACAAACTGCCTGTCGAAATATGCAGTATGGTCACATCAAGTAAACAATTTCTCAAAAGTTTAAGGGATTGGTTAATCTCAAGATCTGAAGTGGAATCACTCCTTCAAGTAATTGCTTAATAGCCCCAATATAAATGTTTCTCATTACATTATTTACGCACGTCTAAATTTCGTATTCATATTTCATTGTTATAATTGTCTTCCCTACCTTAATCGAAACTTCTAAAATAAATATCTGCACCTTATGTGTATCGTGCTCTCTGTCTCCCTCTTTGCGGTTTTCTTTTACATTAGAATACTTACATATAATGCACTTGCTACTGGTTCTCTGACCACAAAGTGCATCTCGTTTTTCATCGTTACAAAAAAAAATGCAAATATTTGGCGCAACAGCTCTTTTAAAGTGCCAGGGCCTAGCTTCTCGCAACCACTCATGTTGTGTGGGTTATATTTTTCACACGAATGGAAGGGACATACATTTTAATGCCGAATCCGAACGGCGATTTGAGAAGCTTTTTCGTGACAACAATACTCTCGGATGTTTGTCAGACGCTCGCGAGAGGTGGGACCGTGAAAAAACTTTTTGGTGTTTTCTGGGATTCGAACTTGGAACCTCATGCGTAGTGATCCGACACACTAACCACTTACGCCACGACACCCACCGTTTTTCATCGTTGGTTCATGATTATTATACCCTGAATAATTTTTTTTTTTTGCTTTTCTGGTTTTTATTCTTTTTTTCTTATGTTAACAATATTAATTTTAAGAATAATATCCATAAACAGGATACTTAATTTGAATAAACCTACTCAATAAATTGTAAATACACTCATTCACAAAATTATTCGCCCAAATACTTTTTAGCCAAATATGCGTCGTTTTTCTTGGTTTTCAACAAAAAAATTATTTTTTTTTTATTTTGTACATTTGTTCTGTATGTTTAACTAACTTTCATGCTGAAAGATAACGAAATCTAAACTAACGGTAGTGTGCCCATTGTTTTTTTTTAATTTTATATGGAAAAAGCAGACACAAAATTATTCGCACAAGCACAAGGGATGTTTTGTAAGCTGCACTAATTCTGTTAAATGACTTGATCGAGGCAACAAGCATTGAGTGTAGAATATTTGCGAATATATACAGTGAGAAAAAACTCGAGAAACGCGATATGGGAGGGAAAAAATCGGAAAAATCTATGGAAGAACGAAAGCTAATCCTTAAGCTAGTTTGCCAAGGAAAGACATACCGCGAGACTGGTGATCTTGTTGGGAGATCTTACACCGTGGTTGAGGATATTGTCCATAAGTTTAGAAATGAAGGAAATTTGGAGAATAAGCCAGGTAGGGGGCGAAAGAAAATATTGTCAGCAGCAAATGAGCGGCACATCATCAAGAGAATAAAGAAAAATCCGAAGACACCTGTAACATTACTGACCGCGGAGATTTCTCAAATAATTAATAAACCAATCTCTACTGAAACAGTAAGACGGACTTTAAGATCGCACTGTTTTCATGGCAGAATTGCACGTCGCAAACCTTTCATTTCTGAAACCAATACGAAAAAAAGACTTAATTTCGCCAAACAGTATGTTAATAAGATCTCAGAGTTTTGGAAGTCCGTCATTTTTAGCGACGAGAGTAAGTTTAATTTGTTTGGCAATGATGGCAAGCAAACGGTTTGGCGACAAGCAAATACTGAGCTAAAACAAGCTAATCTCCAAGCAACCGTGGAGCACGCTGGTGGTAACGTTATGATGTGGGGGTGTATGTCTGCAAATGGGGTAGGACAAATGGAGTTTATTGCTTATAAAATGGATCAATATGGATACATGAACATACTGAAAAGAAATCTCCAACAAAGCGCCACAAAATTGGGTCTAGGGTCAGATTACATCTTCCAACAGGACAATGACCCAACACATACTGCCCATAACGTTAAAATGTGGTTACTTTTTAATACACCCTCGCAACTAAAAACACCCCCACAGTCACCCGACACTAATCCCATCGAACATCTTTGGGCTCAGCTTGAGAAAAATATTAGAAATCGGCCTATCACCAGCAAAGCTTCTCTTAAAGAAGCTCTCAAGCAGGAATGGGAGCTTATAAGCCCAGACTTCACTAAGAAACTTGTGGATAGTATGCCAAGACGTTTGCGAGCCGTAAGTGAGGCTAGCGGTGGCATAACACCCTATTGCTATGCTCCCCACGCTTTGAATTTTGTTATTTTCTGTTTCAGTTTTGTTTTGCGCGAATAATTTTGTGTTACGATTTATTAAAGTTATTTTTTTGTTAGCTTCCCTATTTTTATGAATTAAATATTTTGTTTTGTTTGTTTTTAACTATGTATTAAGAATGAAGTCAGAAACATTTTTTTAATATAATATTTTGAATTTTAATCAAAGAAAATGGCTTAATTTTATTTTAATCTTTATATATGGTCTTGTGCGAATAATTTTGTGAACATGTGTATATGTATTTGAACTATGTGATGAAATATAAATAAATAAATAATAAATAAATAAGAACGTATAAGTGCATTAAATGAACTAGATGTTTGCAAACTGTACAGCTTTTCTAAAACTACTCTAACGTATAAGGAAAGAATTATGAGCGGAGCTTTTAGAATATTATTCAGTGCATATACATATGTATGTTTTTCTTTCTTTTTTTTCTCACATGTAAATTAAAGTTTGTTTCAATTATAAAAAAATCACAGAAATATAATTATTGAATTATAATTGTCAATCGGGCAGACGGCAAAAAGCCAAGCTAATTTGTTTTTGTAAAATTTATATGAAAATATTACCGAACAAATAAAACTAAGTAAACTAACTACTTTACTTTACTCACACTGTGATGCGTTAGAAATGATGGGTTCGTTCGCAACAGATGCTCTAAAAGGAAGAAGTTTTGAAGAATCAGCTGATTCTGAGATAGAATAGCGCTATACGAGTAAATTAATGAACACAGCCTTATTGAATTGTATTGCAGTCACTGGACGTGCTGTTGAACATAATATGCGGTATTACACATTTCATTTGAAACGAGTGTTTATGCTTATTAAACTTTCGTTTTCATAACACATTTCTTTTAACGAGATGGTACACAGATATGCCGTGAGTCAATACAGGTTATCTTCACCATATAAATGCTGTTGTTCCCCAGGGCTCCGTTTTGTTTCCGACTCTTTTACTCATTTTTATAAATGACCTGCTGCCTGCTGCTTTTAATCCAATCCATTCTTTCGCTGATGACAGTGCCCTCAGTTTTTCATATTCATTCCCTAACTCTCGTCCCTGCTCTTCGGTCGTAGAATCAAAAACATCAACATTTGTTCGACACATTAAATTCCGACCTGGACAGCATAATCAAATGGGGCTCAACCAATAGAGTGGAATTTAATGCATCCAAAACAAACATGACATCTCTTCTGTCTCTTTTCCCCCTTTTTCTATCCGGCCGTACCCTGAGAACCAGTATAAGGGTATTAATAACCCTTTTGACACTCGCAAATTATGAAAAAAAAGTCTGTTCGACCCCAACAGCCAAATTGAATTAAAGACACAGTTTTACTATTTTTACTTCACTTTGGTCAGCTGGAGTCAATGTTGGGCGCTTAAAAGCTGCGAACATCGAAAATACTGGAAAAGAACGTTGAGTCAATAATAATGCGATCGTAAGGTCAATTTAAAAAAAGCCAGGTGTGGAAATAATGTAATATTTAGATTCAGAAATGAAGGAAGATTAGCTTTCGGTATATGGTATACTTAATAGAATCTGACATCGTCCACCGAATAGGCTTCCAAACACCAGTAGTATATTCCAAGAGGATTTTCTAGTCATTGCCGAGGCGTCCTGAGACCTAACCTTAATAGTACTCCCAGGAAAGGATGTTGACATTAAGACAGCAATAATCCCAATCTCATCCTTGTAGTCAATTGGAAAGTAGAGAAATGACGTCGCCTTAAGCTAAGACCTCATTGTTTCATATCATTCATTTCCAGAAAACCGAGATATATGGTATAGCAAAGAGATGCCCGACGAATTATTAAGAAATCGGTCAGAACTATACCAATCATTTGTCCGTTTTCACTCCCATTGTCATTTCTAACAAACCGACTTTCAAAGCTATAAAGGGTCTGTCCGGTTAACCCTTCAGTGCAGACGTAAAAATAATTGTAACGTAGATGTATACCTTGGGCCTATTAGGCCCGTAGCTCTATGTAGCGAAAATTTACTGAACTTATTACAGTTATTTTTCTGTTCGAGGATACATTTCGACGATGTGGTAAGGTAGATGAAAGATTATTTTATTTCCAAGGATAGTTTCAGTTTTATACGTATTTTAATTTTCACTTGGGCCTGTCAGGCCCCACGTGTGCACTGCAGGGTTAAGCATGTGAAGAGTGTCCCATCGTTTAATTACCTGTTATTGCTATGTATTTATTGGTCTTTAGTTAAAACTTCTTCACACCCAATCTTGGGGCTCTAGTGTCAATAATTAAGGAAATATGGGGGTTGCAACCCTAACATTAAAATTCATTTTCTCCGAAACTACTTGACAAATATTAATGAAATTGAAAATATACATAGACACCAGTGAGTGCTTTTCAGAACTTTTGCTCACTTACAAATGATAAAAATTGAAATGTATATTTTTTGGCACTGACTTTTTGTACTTACCCCTGAAATGACACCTACCAACAAAATTTATTATAATCGTTTCTTAAGTACCTATTACACGTAAAAATTACAAAAGTGTCAAAAAAGTGAAACATTAAAAAAAAACATTTAATCTGCATAAAACTCTCGGGGGAACCTGTAACCCTAGAGAGCGCGTCCCCAGGTGACGGATAGGGGAACGTCTCCCAGATATGGGTGGTAGGAGGGAAATGAAATACCTCTCGCGGACCAAGCAGGTCGACGACAAAACTTCGTTAAAAAATAAGTACTTTTAAACTTTCTTATGAAAAAGTTAACACAACGATTATGCAATGAACAAAACAACAGATAATATTACGCCAGGTGGCAGCCCAGGCATTCTGGAAAATCCACTCTGTAACCAGGTCGGCTCTATGGATTCTGGGGAGAGCCATTTATTGCGTCCAAGTGTAATGAATTCCGCCAGGGAATACCGGAAAGACCATGGTGAGATTGCTGTAGAGGATCCTTTCAAACGAAGATCCCGGTTACCCAGATCACCAGCATCAAAGGCTGTGCTTGTGCGAATAATTTTGTTTTTTTCCATATAAAATTTAAAAAAACAATGGGCACACTACCGTTAGTTTAGATTTCGTTATCTTTCAGCATGAAAGTTAGTTAAACATACAGAACAAATGTACAAAATAAAAAAAAAAATATTTTTTTTTGTTGAAAACCAAGAAAAACGACGCATATTTGGCTAAAAAGTATTTGGGCGAATAATTTTGTGAATGAGTGTATTTACAATTTATTGAGTAGGTTTATTCAAATTAAGTATCCTGTTTATGGATATTATTCTTAAAATTAATATTGTTAACATAAGAAAAAAAGAATAAAAACCAGAAAAGCAAAAAAAAAAAATTATTCAGGGTATAATAATCATGAACCAACGATGAAAAACGGTGGGCGCCGTGGCGTAAGTGGTTAGTGTGTCGGATCACTACGCATGAGGTTCCAAGTTCGAATCCCAGAAAACACCAAAAAGTTTTTTCACGGTCCCACCTCTCGCGAGCGTCTGACAAACATCCGAGAGTATTGTTGTCACGAAAAAGCTTCTCAAATCGCCGTTCGGATTCGGCATTAAAAAATGTAGGTCCCTTCCATTCGTGTGAAAAATATAACCCACACAACATGAGTGGTTGCGAGAAGCTAGGCCCTGGCACTTTAAAGAGCTGTTGCGCCAAATATTTGCATTTTTTTTTGTAACGATGAAAAACGAGATGCACTTTGTGGTCAGAGAACCAGTAGCAAGTGCATTATCTGTAAGTATTCTAATGTAAAAGAAAACCGCAAAGAGGGAGACAGAGAGCGCGATACACATAAGGTGCAGATATTTATTTTAGAAGTTTCGATTAAGGTAGGGAAGACAATTATAACAATGAAATATGAATACGAAATTTAGACGTGCGTAAATAATGATCTAAAGAAAGCATTAAGTAGTCAATCTGAGAATATTGAAGATGTTTCCGGAACTAATAACACGCAGTACAGCACCGATGAAGAGCAGTTAGCAAATGAAACAGATTAGGTGCTGAAAAAAAGAAATAGGCCTACTAAGAATAGAAAATCTAATTCTTCGCCAGAAGCTAGAGAACCAACCGTAATAGAAAACAAAACAACAAAGCAAATTCCTAAGAAAAGAGATACCACCACCTCCGATAAACATAGTTGGCATATTAGACTACCAGTACATGCACTTTTGCAGCCTGTTACCAGCAAAGACTACAAGGTTATTGCTCTAAAAAACAATGTCTGGAAAATTAATACTCCAGATTCTGAAACCTACAAAGCCCTTGCCAACAAGCTAGACACCGAGAAAATACAGTGGTACACATATGAAAATAAAAATGAAAGACCAACCAGAGTTATGGCTAGAGGTCTTCATCCAACTTGCTCAAGCGCCAATATTATAGAGGATTTGCGCAACCAAAACTTAAAAATCATTGACGCAGTGAATTTCTTAAAGAAAGTAAAAACTGCGAACGATAAAGGAGAGGTTACTTTCATCAAAAAATGATTGTCAATATTTACGCTTACGTTTAGTAAGGAAGAACGGCTAAATAAAATATATAACATTTATACAATCCTGCATATGAAAGTTAGAATCGAGGCTTTACGCAAAACCTCTATTCTAATTCCACAGTGCAAAAAATGCCAGCAATTTAACCACACCCGAAAATTCTGTGCTCGTGAGCCACGATCTGTTAAATGTGCTGGTATCCACCTCACACAGGACTGCAAATTACAGAAAAATACACCTCCAACATGCGCCAATTGTATGGGACAACATCCTGCTAGGTATCGCGGTTGCGGAGTGGCAATGGAGTTGCAAAGATCGAGGAATATTGCGGGAGAGTCTAAATCGATCAAGAAGAGAGCACAAGGAGGCACAAAATACCCCATCACCGAACCGCAGTGTCCGGATGGAAATGTTAATGCACAATCCACAACTACTAATAAAAAAACGTACGCACTGACGGTAAACTTGGAGTCTCACCCATAAACCAACGATAATAAGACAATTCCTAATGAAATATTAAAGAACATAGAATCCCTCAACAGAAGGCTAGATGACCAAAACGAAACAAACCAAAAAAATGTTCATAACTTAAAAAAGATAGAAACAGATATTGAAAATGCCAGCAAACAAAAAAAAAAAAGTAAAACTTTAAGAATAGCCATTTGGAATGCAAATGGCTTATCGAATAATGAATCCGAAATAGAGATCTTTCTTCATAATGAGAACATAGATATCTTCATGATTGCAGAAAGTCACTTCACCAAAAGCTCATATCTCAAATTGCGAGGGTTCCGTTGCTACCATGCTATTCACCCTGATTACAAAGCAAGAGGTGGCTCTTCGATCATAGTAAAAGATAATATCGAACACTACGAATTTAGTAAAATTGAAGAAGCGCACATGCAAGCAATGTCTATAAGTATTGAACTACAGCACAATTGTAAATGCAATATAGCAGCAGTTTATTGTCCACCACGTTACAATAACAAAAAAAGAATATACCGACTTTAACGCCAAAAATACATACTGGGGTTCTAGGCTTACGACAGCTAAAGGCAGAGAGTTATTCTTCTTCTTCCTTTTATCAGCGAGGCCATGATCCGAAAACAAGGGATCACAACCCTCCCACTTCACCGCATTTCTACTGATCCGCATGTGGGGTTCGCCTACAGGCAGAGAGTTATTATCAGCTGGAAAAGAAACTTTCACTCTGGGAAACAACCTACTTACTGGCCCACAGACCCGAATAAGATTCCCGACATTACCGACCTTTTCATAATTAAAAATTCAGACAAATACATAGATATTGAAAATTATGAAGGGCTTTCATCGGACCATTCGCCAGTAATCATGACCATCAGCTCTACAGTGATACACAGAGACTGCGCAGCGATACTTTCGACAAAAAAACGAGCTGGCACTTCTTTCGTTACCTGCTTGAAGAGAAAATAAACCTGCAAGCCCCAATAACCAATACAGACACTATTGAAGATGAACTAGACATGCTGGTGAAAAACATCCAACTTGCAGCATGGGAAAGCACTCCTGGGATCAGAACTAAAATAACAAACGACATAACGTACCCAGCAGAAGTTAAAGAACTCTAAAGCGAAACGTAAAGCAAGGAAGAAATGGCAAAATCATCGGTCACCGCAATACAAAGAAGTAGATACTCAACAAGTATTGCAACGACCTAAAAGCCTTGTTAAAAGAAATTAAAAGTGAAAGTGTTGGCAAATATCTCCGCAGCCTAACGGCAGAAAAAGATACTGAGTACTCTTATAGAAAGCAACTGAAGCCCTCAAACAACCTATAGCTCAAAATCCACCGATCAAAAAGAAGACAACACTTGGGCAAGAAGCGCTGCTGAAAAAGCTGAAGCACCTGGAAGAAACATTTCTACCTCTTCCCAGACAAACAGTGGACGAAAATACAAAAGTTGTCCAAAAGATCGATATGGTAGCTCTACAACATGTAACCTTGAATGAACTCAAAGAAGTTTTTAGAAAAGACATCAAAGCAGGAAAAGCACCAGGATATGATTTAATTACAGGGCAAATAATAAAGGAATTGCCTGAAAAAGCTATAAAAAAAACTGCTTCGTATACTCAATGCAGCTCTTCGATTGCATTTTGTACCGAGGCAATGGAAGATAGCGGAAGTTATCATGATTCCTAAACCTGGTAAACCGCCAAACGACAAGAAATCATATCGATCCATATCCCTACTTCCTACAATCTCTAAAATATTTGAAAAAATCTTTTTAAGAAGACTCCAACCTATTATAGATGCAAGAAATTTGATCCCCCACATCAATTTGGATTTAGGAGCAAACACTCAACTATCGAACAAGTACACTGGATAACAAACACGGTAGAAACTGCGTTGCAAGAGAAACAAATTGTCTCTGCCATATTCCTGGATATTGCACAGGCATTTGACAAGGTGTGGCACCAGGGGCTTTTAAGCAAACTTCAAAGACTCTTGCCAACACAATTCTATCTTATACTAAAGTCGTATTTATCTGAGAGACAGTTTCGGATAAAATATGAAACCGAGTATTCTCAATTACGTGAAATAAAAGCAGGGGTTCCCCAAGGCAGTATTTTGGGCCCGATTTTATACTTGCTATATACGAGCGATCTCCCAACACCTCCCGGAGCAAGTATAGCTACTTTCGCGGACGATACGGCAATCCTATCGATCGGTTGAAGTTCCATAGAGGCAGCTGAAAAACTCCAAGAATCTACAAATCAAATAATTGAGTGGACAAAAAAATGGAGGATCAAACTCAATGAATCTAAATCGAGTCATATAAACTTCACAAACTTAAGAATTGCTCTTAATCCTATATTCATTAACTCAAATAGAGTTCCGTATGCTAATACGGCCAAGTATATTGGTATGACTCTAGATGCGAAACCCAAATGGAAAGAACACGTCAATAAAAAAAGAGATGAGCTGAACCTAAAATTTAGAAAAATGTATTGGTGAATTGGGAAGAGGTCAGAGTTATTAGTTCACAACAAACTGCTGCTATACCTTTAAGTTCTCAAACCAATTTGGACGTACGGCATTCAACTTTGGGGCTGTACAAAGAAAAGTAATATTGCTCCCATACAAAGATTCCAAAACAAAGCACTACGTTGCATACTAAATGCGCCGTGGTACGTACGAAATGTAGACATTCACAAAGACCTGAATCTAAAAACAGTACAACAAGAGACAGTAGAAATTGCAACGAAACATTTTCAACGTCTTCGTCAGCACCAAAATAGCGAAATTCAACAAATGTTAAGTACACCCGCTGAGCCGAGAAGATTACAAAGAACAACTCCAAAGGACCTAATGTTATAAATGTTATCTAAATTACACAATATTAAAATAATCGAGAATTGTAAATGTTTTAGCTAAAAGCGTAACTTCTACTCATATAATTTGACAAATCATAAAATGTAAATTCCTAGATGTGATATGTATCTCAGTCGTAATAACAAAAAAAAAAATCTGTATAAAAGATGTATTTGACAACTAAGTCATGACAGGTGGACTCTTACGGATATCGTTTCTTATACTTTTTCCACAATTAACACATCGATCACCTTTGCATCGTGTACTTGTATTTTCCATCATTTTATGTTGCTTAATTTTCACTAAAAACACAGGTTAATAAATTAAAATGAAAAAAACATAAGCACACAATTTTACATGTAACCAGGAGATTTCTTAGATTTTAGATTCTCGATCTCATGTTTGAGCTCCCTTAGCGTTGCACTTGTGAGTGTTAAAGGTTTCTTCCAGGTGGGCCGTAAAGACGCCCGCTTTTTCTTTATCTTCCCTTGCCCATTCTGCTTGATTTAATTTAATTGGCGGCGCGGAGACTTTGGGTCTTTTGGTACCTTTTACAGTTTTCCAAGGTGAACAATTGGAATCTTTTTTCGCTGTTAAACTTTCAAGGTAAGAGCCTATTGCACGATTCTTAAAATCCTTAATATTCTTCTTCAACGAATTGCACAGACGATTCAAGTGTGCTTTATGCTGGGGAGCACGACTCTGTTGCCATTTTTTACGCGCATTTCTTTTTTCCTTGACCAATTCTTTTATTTTCGGAGGATATCGTAAGCCGTATCTGTTCGGCATTTTCCTTGGGTTGGGTGTATTGTTCCAAGAGGCGAGCTGTACGATCTCAACGAAGCGATCAACTTCAACGTCAAGTTCATAGGGTGTCGTAAGTGGAACGCTCAGTTCTACATTATCTTCAATTTCGTTCCTAAAGCCTTCCGACTTAGTTGTTCGACCAGTTAATCTCGCTGGCTCTAGGCTATAGATTAGTTTTTCGCTCATTGTTAAAATAACAAGAGAATAATCAGAAGACAGATCAAAGCTCTCTTTAAGTTTTATGTGGTGGGTAGATATTCCTTTCACAACGAAAAAATCGATCAGGTCAGGTATTTTGGAAGTATCAGTTGGTCAGTAAGTCGATTTACCCGTCGAATGGAAATCACATCCTTCACTCCATACCTGCCCCATAGAGCATTCTTCCTTTTTTCGAGCTGTATCTTGAGCCCCAAAACGTGTGTTTCGCATTAAAGTCGCCGCCAATAATATTAAATTAGGTTTCAGCGATTCAAACAAGTTAGTAAAATCACTTTTTCCAAGTGCGGAACGCGGTGGACAGTAGATAGATGAGATTTTAAGAGTACGCTGACTATTTTTAACTCGAATTGTGCACAGTTAAACATTTTTGAGCTCTATCTTTAGGTCTTACGATTGTTCGATGCAGTCTTTAATAAACAAGGATAATCCGCCTCTCGGTTTTCCCGAAGGGTGACAAGCGTGGTAATCATTATAGCCTTTTATTTTTAAATGCGATTCCCTTTTTACGTGAGTTTCAGAAATCAACCAAATATCAATATCTCTTTCACGCATGAATATTTCCAGTTTTTGCAAAAGTCCGTTTGCATTCCAAGTACATATTTTTAACATTAGTTTTTCATTCATATTCTAAATGAAGTACGCGTTTTCTGTGAATTATTTTCAAGCTTAACCAGCCTATCAAGAATAATTTTATTTATTTTGCTTTGTTCCTCAAATTTCTCGAGAATAACTGAGAAAACATGAGAGACAGGGTCCTTCGAAATGTGAACGTTTTTTGGTTTTTCGGATGCTGCGGCATGAGCGGAAGTCTGCACTTCTGCTGTCCGAGGGTCATTAGCCGGTGGCTTTGTCAATGTTAACTTTTCAGTACCGGTTCTTTTAAGAACAGAGGTCGAGGACTTTTCTGTTGTCACTCTTTCCCTCTCCTTTTTGCATTCTGAACCCGGTAGTTTTAGTTTGCCTACTTTCTCCTGTGTGATCTTACGCTTTGGCTTAGTTTGCAGTTTTGATTTTGCATTTAGGGGCTTAAGGCGCGCATCTCTCCGTTTTTGCAACTCTTTAGCTACTTCACAGCCTCTATAATTTGCCGGGTGCTTTCCCTTACAATTAGCACATGTTGCAGAGGTTTGTTTATTTACTCCACAGACTTGGGAGAGGTGATTTCCGGCCCATTTTACACATCGCGGTTCTTTTTTGCAGTACATTTGCGTATGGTTCAATCCTTGGCAACGTTTGCAATGCGGAAAAAATAACGCGCACAACACGCGTGGTTGCGAGAAGCCCCAAATATTATTGTTTTTATTAATATATAGGTACAGCCACTGCATCAACCTTTGGTTTTTTTTTTGTAGGTAAGCGGAGGGGAACCTTGCTTATGCACCGCTTTTCAAGCTACACGGTAATGTCGGATTCTTACTGACTACACCTTACCTCCTCTAGCTCAGACCTCGCCCCGCGTTATGCGACCATTGGTGTTTGTGTTTGCACTCTTCTTTGACTTTCTGCCTGTCTAAGCCCGATTTGTATATTGGTTACTAGTGTTCAGACTGCCTCCCAATTACCCATCGATTTTATCATCTCGCTATTATATTTGTAGCATCAAGTGTGGTATTTGATTCACTATCCAGTCTTTGTTTTCTCTCGTGAAATCTTGGGCAGTTAAAAGCAACATTTTCCGGGTCGTCGTCGCATCCAATACATAGGGGGCATTGTGGCAAGTCGTCCAGTCTAAAGCGATGAAGGTATCGGCAATACCCACCATGACCCGATAAAAATTGCGTTACTTGGTATTTTACCACTCCATGGCTTCTATATATCCATAATTCTATTCTCCACTTGTTGCCACATCCTTATTGATGTTGCCCTTTTTTGTTTTCCTAATCCAGAAGAGTTTGGGTTTTCAATAATTCCATCCCGAATTTGTATTGCTTCATCAGCCAGGATATCTATGGGGATCATGCCCTCGATGAACTGGATCAACCTAGCTGAATCTAAACTACAGTGATGTATCGATCGGTTAAAAATTGTTTAACTTGAGTTCATTTCCGGAGAAGGCTGTATTGTAGGCTGCATTTTTTTGAGAACCTTTCCATACCTTTTTTTTTTATTTTAGCATAAAGATTAACAAGCGTATTTCTCAATTCACATCGAGGCCATTGATTTTGCATCCTATGGAGCTTATGGAAGCATGGTTACGTCAACCTTACCTGCTGCACATGCCTAAGGCATCAAGCATGTATCGAAGTACAGCGCACTGTTGCCGCTGTACATAGAGCACCCGATGGCAATGCAGGCTGTTCTTTGTTTTGTACCATGGCCAATATATCCCGTATGTTTTTCGTATTCGTTGCCTACCACCACACAAGAGCCCCATACGTAAGAATGGGTCTGACTATCATGATGTACATATAGCCATGTGTACTCTCATTTCAGCTCCGGCGACTTGACAGTAGTGGATGTGAGAAGGTTAAACGGAAACTGCACGGTGGCGTCTGCATGTCTACCCCACGATGACGGCATCAACGTCCTCTCGGAAGACCTGAGATCGCTCATATCAGTGTCGCAAAAAGGTTAAAAAAAACTTAGTCTTGGGATGTGATGCTAATGCCCACCATACTCCGTGGGGTAGCACCGACATCAATGCTAGAAGCGAAGTTTTGTTTAACTATATCGTAGAATCCAATCTTAATACACTTAATAGAGGTAATGACCCCACCTTTGTGATGCCTACTAGGAAGGAAGTGTTGGATGTTACTTTCATATTTGAACAGAGCACTGTTGAAGTTGTTGACTGGAGAGTCTCCAGCAATATCTGATCACTGTTGGATAATCTTCCGACTAAAACTAGGGCTAACTGGTCAAAATTCAAGAGGGAAATGAGGAAATCAGTGAATCATCTCATCGATGATGTCAATTCTGCAGAACCAGTTGATGCTCTGACCGGTTCCCTTATTTGTGTGATGTATCCCCTTGTGGGTCCTCTACTACGCCTACGGGCCATCGTGTACGGTTTCTGGCAATGTGTCTGAGTTCTCCCCAACGGTGTTCGTTGGAGATACGATTGGCCGAGTAAATCCTTAAGATATTGCGCAGGCACCCGTTAACAAACGTTTACAGCTTTCTGGTGATAGTATGGATTGGATGGCAAACGACTAACAAAGGCCTCGTAGGGGCAGCATCTCCCGATAGGTGCTGGTCCGCTAAGTAACGAGTAGGAGCCACTGCAGCCGAAAACCTAGCAGCTCTGTTAGTAAGCCCTACTCCCACCTCCTCGTGGTGCCATCTGGGAATTTCTTCGGAAATTGCTAACGGGAGAGGACGAATGGCGAGCTTCCTGCGCCAAAAAACAGGATAAGTGTCGGTTGGTCTGTGGCCCAGCGAGCCGCAACCGTAAAACAAACTATTGCTCCGAAACGGAAACATACGCCTCGGATACGGACTGATCATTTGTTGACGACCTTTGGCTATCGGACACGGACAACGATCGGATTCTGGAACGTTAAGACCCTCCTGGACTCACTCAAGGAAGGGCCTTATAACGCCAGATTCCTCCAATTGGAGCGCGAATTCGCACGGTATAAAATCGACATCTTAGGGCTGAGCGAGATAAGATGGTACGATGCTGGGGAATACATCTCCCCAACAAAAAGCACTGTCATGCTCTACTCTGGTAAACCAGCTGGAAGTGCACGGAGTTCTGGCGTAGGACTCATGCTAACTCCAGCAGCACGTAGTAGCCTCATATCCTGGAAACCCCATAGTGACCGGATATTGACGGCTAGGTTCCAGAGTAGAGTTAGAAAAATTACCATCATACAGTGTTATGCTCCGACTCTAGACGCGACTGAGGATGAAAAGGATAATTTTTATAGCCACTTAGGTGCCGCCTACAACCAAACGCCTAATGGGGACATCGTAATGGTAATGGGAGATCTCAATGCCAAGGTGGGTAGCGACAACACCATGCTTAAGCACGTGATGGGAGTTCACGGCGTGGGAGACCGTAATGACAATGGTGAGCGGTTTGTGGACTTCTGCAATACCAACCGCCTAGTCATCGGAGGTACGCTGTTTAAGCATAACACCTGCCATAAGATCAGTTGGGTCTCTACTGATAGGCAACGAACATCCAACCAGATCGACCACATTGCGATCAGTCGCCGCTTTAGAAATTGTCTCCTGGACGTCCGAAACAGACGTGGAGCTGACGTCGGACAAGAACGAGATCACCATCTTATGGTAGCTCATTTACGCCTTCGTACTGCATCCGTCAACAGCAACCGCTCAAACCTGCTTAACATCACCAGGTTTAATATCGACAGGCTCAAGGTTCCCCAAGTGCGCCAACAGTTCAGGGACCATCTTGCCTTAGAAGCAGAAGCAATCAGCAGCATAGAGAACATGGATGACCACTGGAGTGCTGTGAAAAATGCTTTTGCGACTGGGGCACGCACTTATGTCGGTAAAAAGCAGAAACACCACCGCACATGGCTTTCTACAGACACCTGGAGATGGATCGATGAGCGTACAGCAATCAAGGCTCGGATTGCAGCGGCCTCAGCAGTAGAGAGAACCGAGCTTGAAGCCCAATACCGTGCGAAGAAGAAAGAAGTGCAGCGTAGTGTGAGACGTGACAAGCGCCAACATGTTAACTCACTGGCCTCAAGGGCTGAAGAAGCAGCGAGTAGGTGCGACAGTAGGACTGTTTACAACATCACTAAGGAGCTCATTGGTGGTCGAAACTCCAAACAACATCCAGTGAAGAGTCTAGACGGTGACCTTCTGATTTCGGATGAGGATCAGCTCACTAGATGGAGAGAACATTTTGCTGCAGTGCTAAATCACTTAGACGACGGCGGTATGATCTTGAATTCGAATGAGCAGTTCGAAGCAACAAATTCCCGAATTCGCACCGTACCTCCCAGTAAAGCTGAAATAATAACAGCAATCAAGTCCCTCAAGAAAAACAAAGCGGTGGGTATTGATGGCATCCCTGCCGAGCTATTTCAAGCGGCGCCAAATACATCGGCAGATTTGCTGCATCCGCTAATACGGAGAGCTTGGGATAGTGAACAATTTCCACAGGAGTGGAAAAGGGGGATGATCATTAAGCTTCCAAAGAAGGGTAACTTGATGGAGTGCGGTAACTGGAGAGGTATATGTGTTCTTCCAGCTGTAGCCAAAATAATAGCTAGAATAATTCTAGAACGAATTAAAGATCATTTAGATTCAACTCTCGATGTCGAACAGGCAGGCTTTCGCGCTGGATCCTCCTGCATCGACCACATAAACACCTTACGGATCATAATCGAACAATGCGTTGAGTATAGGTCTCCGCTACATTTACTGTTTATCGACTTCGAGAAGGCTTTCGACAGCTTGAATCGAGATGCTATCTGGCTGGCCTTGCGCAGGAGAGGCATTCCAGAAAAGCTTATAGCTATTATCAAGGCTACATATGAGGGCGGTAAGTGTCACGTCGTGCACAATGGTAAGGTGTCGGAGGACTTTGAAGTCCAAAGTGGAGTACGTCAAGGGTGCATACTGTCCCCACTATTGTTCTTGGTGGTTATCAGCGATGTACTCCGTGCAGCATTGACGGAAGCTAATTCTGGAATTCGTTGGACTATGACATCTTACCTTAAACACCTAGATTACGCTGACGATGTTTGTCTACTTTCACATCGGATAATGGATCTTCATTTGATGGCCCAAAATCTAGAAGCGGAGGCAAACAAAGTGGGGCTAAAAATAAACACAGCCAAAACAAAAGCCCTGAGTACTTCCAATACCCGCGCTCAACTTAACATTGCCGGAAAGCAAGTCGAGAAAGTTGATAACTTTCTATATTTAGGAAGTGTCGTCTCGGCTAATCGCGGTGGCACCGAACTGGATGTGTGCAGCAGAATCGGGAAGGCTAAAGCTGCGTTCGGAATGCTGTCCAAAATCTGGAGAAGCAATGTTATTAGCTTAAGAACCAAGCTACGACTGTTCCGCTCCAACGTAGAATCAGTGCTGCTTTATGGGTGCAGTACCTGGAAGGTGGACACCATTAACACACGCAAGCTGCAAGTCTTCGTAAACAAATGCTTAAGAATCATCTTGAGGATTTTTTGGCCGAACCGCATCTCCAACGAACAACTTTATCTGAGAACGGGCCAAGAACCTATAAGCATTACTATACGAAGAAGAAAGTGGCAATGGATTGGACACACCCTACGGCGCGAAGACAACTCCATTGCGAAATACGCCATGCAGTGGAATCCGCTCACCCAGGCAGGCAGAATAGCGGGACGCCCTAGGCAAACGTGGCGCAGAACAGTTGAGGAGGAATCGAGCTCTTTAGGAATGAGTTGGAGGCAGCTCAAACGCGTTGCAGAACTTCGAACACGATGGCGCGCAGGCGTGGTTGACGCCCTATGCCCCCCGAGGGGTTAAAGGACATAAGTAAGTAAGTAAGTGGTGATAGTAGTGGTCATTCTGCACGTGCTGCATCCATATACTCGTAATAGCACGGATTCAACATTGGAGTGGAACAGTCTTATCTTGGTGTTCAAACTAATTGCATTGCTGTGTCCAATCCATTGCCACTTTCTTCTTCGTATAGTAATGCTTATAGGTTCTTGGCCCGTTCTCAGATAAAGCTGTTCGTTAGAGATGCGGTTCGGCCAAAAAATCCTCAAGATGATTCTTAAGCATTTGTTTACAAAGACTTGCAGCTTCCGTGTGTTAATGGTGTCCACCTTCCAAGTACTGCACCCATAAAGCAGCACTGATTCTACGTTGGAGCGGAACAGTCGCAGCTTGGTTCTTAAGCTGATAACATTGCTTCTCCAGATTTTGGACAGCATTCCGAAAGCAGCTTTAGCCTTCCCGATTCTGCTGCACACATCCAGTTCGGTGCCACCGCGATTAGCCGAGACGACACTTCCTAAATATAGAAAGTTATCAACTTTCTCGACTTCCTGTCCGGCAATGTTAAGTTGAGCGCGGTTGTTAGAAGAAGTGCTCAGGGCTTTTGTTTTGGCTGTGTTTACTTTTAGCCCCACTTTGTTTGCCTCAGCTTCTAGATTTTGGGCCATCAGATGAAGATCCATTATCCGATGTGAAAGTAGACAAACATCGTCAGCGTAATCTAGGTGTTTAAGGTAAGATGTCATAGTCCAACGAATTCCATAGTTGCCTTTTGTCAATGCTGCACGGAGTACATCGCTGATAACCACCAAAAACAATAGTGGTGACAGTATGCACCCTTGACGTACTCCACTTTGGACTTCAAAATCCTCCGACACCTTACCATTGTGCACGACGTGACACCTACCGCCTTCGTATGTAGCCTTGATAATAGCTATAAGTTTTTCTGGGATGCCTCTCCTGCGCAAGGCCAACCAGATAGCATCTCGATTCAATCTGTCGAAAGCTTTCTCGAAGTCGATAAACATTAAATGTAGCGGAGACCTATACTCAACGCATTGCTCGATAATGATCCGTAAGGTGTTTATGTGGTCAATGCAGGAGGATCGAGAGTTGAATCTAAATGTTCTTTAATTCGTTCTAGAATTATTTTAGCTATTATTTTAGCCACGGCTGGAAGAACGCATATACCTCTCCAGTTACCGCAATCCATCAAGTTTCCCTTCTTTGGAAGTTTAATGATCATCCCCCTTTTCCACTCCTGTGGAAATTGTTCGCTATCCCAAGCTCTCCGTATTAGGGGATGCAGCAAATCTGCCGATGTATTTGGCGCCGCTTGAAATAGCTCGGCAGGGATGCCATCAATACCCACCGCCTTGTTCTTCTTGAGGGACTTGATTGCTGTTATTATCTCGGTTTTACTGGGAGGTGCGGTGCGAATTCGGGAATTTGTTGCTTCGAACTGCTCATTCGAATTCAAAATCATACCGCCGTCGTCTATGTGATTTAGCACTGTAGCAAAATGTTCTCTCCATCTAGTGAGCTGATCCTCATCCGAAATCAGAAGGTTACCGTCTAGACTCTTCACTGGATGTTGTTTGGAGTTTCGACCACCGATGAGCTCCTTAGTGATGCTATACACAGTCCTACTGTCGCACCTACTCGCTGCTTCTTCAGCCCTTGAGGCCAGTGAGTTGATATATTGACGTTTGTCACGTCTCACACTACGCTGCACTTCTTTCTTCTTCGCACGGTATTGGGCTTCAAGCTCGGTTCTCTCTACTGCTGAGGCCGCTGCAATCCGAGCCTTGATTGCTGTACGCTCATCGATCCGTCTCCAGGTGTCTGTGGAAAGCCATGTGCGATGGTGTTTCTGCTTTTTACCGACATACGTGCGTGCCCCAGTCGCAAAAGCATTTTTCACAGCACTCCAGTGGTCATCCATGTTCTCTATGCTGCTGATTGCTTCTGCTTCTAAGGCAAGATGGTCCCTGAACTGTTGGCGCACTTGGGGAACCTTGAGCCTGTCGATATTAAACCTGGTGATGTTAAGTAGGTTTGAGCGGTTGCTGTTGACGGATGCAGTACGAAGGCGTAAATGAGCTACCATAAGATGGTGATCTCGTTCTAGTCCGACGTCAGCTCCACGTCTGTTTCGGACGTCCAGGAGACAATTTCTAAAGCGGCGACTGATCGCAATGTGGTCGATCTGGTTGGATGTTCGTTGCCTATCAGTAGAGACCCAACTGATTTTGTGGCAGGTGTTATGCTTAAACAGCGTACCTCCGATGACTAGGTGGTTGGTATTGCAGAAGTCCACAAACCGCTCACCGTTATCATTACGGTCTCCCACGCTGTGAACTCCCATCACGTGCTTAAGCATGGTGTTGTCGCTACCCACCTTGGCATTGAAATCTCCCATCACCATTACGATGTCCCCATTAGGCGTTTGGTTGTAGGCGGCGCCTAAGTGGCTATAAAAATTATCCTTTTCATCCTCAGTCGCGTCTAGAGTCGGAGCATAACACTGTATGATGGTAATTTTTCTAACTCTACTCTGGAACCTAGCCGTCAATATCCGGTCATTATGAGGTTTCCAGGATATGAGGCTACTACGTGCTGCTGGAGTTAGCATGAGCCCTACTCCGGAACTCCGTGCACTTCCAGCTGGTTTCCCAGAGTAGAGCATGACAGTGTTTTTGGTTGGGGAGATGAATTCCCCAGCATCGAACCATCTTATCTCGCTCAGCCCTAAGATGTCTATTTTATACCTTGCGAATTCGCGTTCCAATTGGAGGAATCTGGCGTTATAAGGCCCTTCCTTGAGTGAGTCCAGGAGGGTCTTAACGTTCCAGAATCCGATCGTTGTCCGTGTCCGATAGCCAAAGGTCGTCATCAAATTATCCGTCCGTATCCGAGGCGTTGGTTTTCGTTTCGGAGCAGTAAAAGTTTTTACGGTTGCGGCTCGCTGGGCTACAGACCAACCGACACTTATCCTGTTTTTTGGCACAGGAAGCTCGCCATTCGTCCTCTCCCGTTAGCAATTTCCGAAGAAATCCCCAGATGGCACCACGAGGAGGTGGGAGTAGGGCTTACTAACAGAGCTGCTAGGTTTTCGGCTGCAGTGGCTCTTTCTCGTTACTTAGCGGACCAACACCTATCGGGAGATGCTGCCCCTACGAGGCCTTTGTTAGTCGTTTGCCATCCAGCAGGTGCAGTGGCGATCGATATTCAACGCACTGTTCGACGATAATCCGCAGAGTGTTGATATGGTCGGCACAGGAGGATCCAGAGCGGAAACCTGCTTTTTCAGTATCGAGTGTGTCTTCAAGATGTTGTTTGATTCGCTCCAGGATGATTGTAGCTATTATACAAGCTACAGCAGGCAGCACGCAGATACCCCTCCAGTTTCCGCGCTCGATTAAATTTCCTTTCTTAGAAAGCTTGATGATCATTCCCTTTTTCCACTCGTGAGGAAAGCTCTCAACTTCCCAAGCTCTCTCTACAAGTGGATGCAGAAGCTCAGCCGATGTTTTTTTCGCTGCTCGCAAGAGCTCTGCTGAATTACCGTCAAGTCTTACCGCCTTCGACTGCTTTGATTGCGGGTAGTGATCTCGTCTTTACTGGGAGTCGTGCTGTGTATTCGGGAACTTCTCACCTCGGGTATCTCAGTCTGATTTGGGAGCATATCGGCAGCGAATACGCGGATCAAAACCATAGCAAAATGCTAGGCTTTTCACTGGGTGTTGGCTAGAGCTGCGACCACCTGTCAGCTCTTTCGTGATTCTGTAGACAGTCCTGCTGTCACACATCTGTGCTGCTTCTTCTTCTTCTGTAGCCAGCTCGTTGATGTAGTTGCGCTTGTCACGTCGCACGCTACGCTGAACTTCTCTCATCTTCATGCGATATAGGGACTCTAGCTCGCTTCTTCCTGCTGCTGGAGTAGCTGCAACGCGAGCTTTCAGCTGTTTTCGTTCGTCAATCCGCCTCCAGGTATCTTCGGAAAGCCACACCCTAAGTTTTTCCTGTGATCGACCGACAATTCTTTCAGCACCTGATGTAAAAACATTTTTCACAGCACACCAATGGTCTTGGATGGTTTCAGGCAGTGAACTGCTGATTGCTTCCACACCTTGCGAAAAGTGCCCTCTTTATTGTTGGCGCACTGATGAATAACTAAGTCTATCGATGTTGAACCTAGGCATTCTTGTGTTATCGCAGGATCTTCGAACTGCAGCAGTGCGTAGTTGGAGAGTAGCTATCATAAGATGGTGTTCTTGTACTATCCCCACATCTGCCCCTCGCTTATTTCGGACGTCCAGGAGACAACTTCTTAAGCTGTGGCTGATGGCAAAATGGTCAATTTGGTTGGAGGTTGCTTGCCTGTCGTTGGAAACGCAGCTGACTTTGTGGCAGGTCTTGTGCTCAAACATGGTGCCACCTGCGGAGCGGCTCGGACTGCTGCATAACGACTATTGTAGAAGTTGCAGGGACGAAGAAGAAATTGAATCTGTTCGTCACCTATCCTTCCACCAGCCTTCCCTATCCGTCCGAAGAATGAGGACTCTTGGTAGTTAGTTATTCGCGGAGCTGGAGCACTTAGGTAATGTAGAGCTGACGAACCTTCTGAGATTTATATCACTATCTGGGCGGTTCTAACAGCGGACTATCTTTACAGCGTGTCCAGCGTTATAAAATTGGGTACAATGGACTCGAATGCTGGTCTAACATAAGTGAGCAATGACTCTTTTTTTCACAAGGCACCAATCTATCGAACTTAACTTTTGTAGATAACAATACTTACTTTACTTACTTATGTCCTTTAACCCCTCGGGGGGCATAGGGCGTCAACCACGCCTGCGCGCCATCGTGTTCGGAGTTCTGCAACGCGTTTGAGCTGCCTCCAACTCATTCCTAAAGAGCTCGATTCCTCCTCAACTGTTCTGCGCCACGTTTGCCTAGGGCGTCCCGCTATTCTGCCTGCCTGGGTGAGCGGATTCCACTGCATAGCGTATTTCGCAATGGAGTTGTCTTCGCGCCGTAGGGTGTGTCTAATCCATTGCCACTTTCTTCTTCGTATAGTAATGCTTATAGGTTCTTGGCCCGTTCTCAGATAAAGTTGTTCGTTGGAGATGCGGTTCGGCCAAAAAATCCTCAAGATGATTCTTAAGCATTTGTTTACGAAGACTTGCAGCTTGCGTGTGTTAATGGTGTCCACCTTCCAAGTACTGCACCCATAAAGCAGCACTGATTCTACGTTGGAGCAGAACAGTCGCAGCTTGGTTCTTAAGCTAATAACATTGCTTCTCCAGATTTTGGATAGCATTCCGAACGCAGCTTTAGCCTCCCCGATTCTGCTGCACACATCCAGTTCGGTGCCACCGCGATTAGCCGAGACGACACTTCCTAAATATAGAAAGTTATCAACTTTCTCGACTTGCTTTCCGGCAATGTTAAGTTGAGCGGGTATTGGAAGTACTCAGGGCTTTTGATTTGGCTGTTTAAGGTAAGATGTCATAGTCCAACGAAATCCAGAATTAGCTTCCGTCAATGCTGCACGGAGTACATCGCTGATAACCACCAAGAACAATAGTGGGGGCAGTATGCACCCTTGACGTACTCCACTTTGGACTTCAAAGTCCTCCGACACCTTACCATTGTGCACGACGTGACACTTGCCGCCCTCATATGTAGCCTTGATAATAGCTATAAGCTTTTCTGGAATGCCTCTCCTGTGCAAGGCCAACCAGATAGCATCTCGATTCAAGCTGTCGAAAGCCTTCTCGAAGTCGATAAACAGTAAATGTAGCGGAGACCTATACTCAACGCATTGTTCGATTATGATCCGTAAGGTGTTTATGTGGTCGATGCAGGAGGATCCAGCGCGAAAGCCTGCCTGTTCGACATCGAGAGTTGAATCTAAATGTTCTTTAATTCGTTATAGAATTATTCTAGCTATTATTTTGGCTACAGCTGGAAGAACACATATACCTCTCCAGTTACCGCACTCCATCAAGTTACCCTTCTTTAGAAGCTTAATGATCATCCCCCTTTTCCACTCCTGTGGAAATTGTTCACTATCCCAAGCTCTCCGTATTAGCGGATGCAGCTAATGTATTTGGCGCCGCTTGAAATCGCTCGGCAGGGATGCCATCAATACCCACCGCTTTGTTTTTCTTGAGGGACTTGATTGCTGTTATTATTTCAGCTTTACTGGGAGGTACGGTGCGAATTCGGGAATTTGTTGCTTCGAACTGCTCATTCGAATTCAAAATCATACCGCCGTCGTCTAAGTGGTTTAGCACTGCAGCAAAATATTCTCTCCATCTAGTGAGCTGATCCTCATCCGAAATCAGAAGGTTACCGTCTAGACTCTTCACTGGATGTTGTTTGGAGTTTCGACCACCAATGAGCTCCTTAGTGATGTTGTAAACAGCCCTACTGTCGCACCTACTCGCTGCTTCTTCAACCCTTGAGGCCAGTGAGTTGACATGTTGACGTTTGTCACGTCTCACACTACGCTGCACTTCTTTCTTCTTCGCACGGTATTGGGCTTCAAGCTCGGTTCTCTCTACTGCTGAGGCCGCTGCAATCCGAGCCTTGATTGCTGTACGCTCATCGATCCGTCTCCAGGTGTCTGTAGAAAGCCATGTGCGGTGGTGTTTCTGCTTTTTACCGACATAAGTGCGTGCCCCAGTCGCAGAAGCATTTTTCACAGCACTCCAGTGGTCATCCATGTTCTCTATGCTGCTGATTGCTTCTGCTTCTAAGGCAAGATGGTCCCTGAACTGTTGGCGCACTTGGGGAACCTTGAGCATGTCGATATTAAACCTGGTGATGTTAAGCAGGTTTGAGCGGTTGCTGTTGACGGATGCAGTACGAAGGCGTAAATGAGCTACCATAAGATGGTGATCTCGTTCTAGTCCGACGTCAGCTCCACGTCTGTTTCGGACGTCCAGGAGACAATTTCTAAAGCGGCGACTGATCGCAATGTGGTCGATCTGGTTGGATGTTCGTTGCCTATCAATAGAAACCCAACTGATCTTATGGCAGGTGTTATGCTTAAACAGCGTACCTCCGATGACTAGGCGGTTGGTATTGCAGAAGTCCACAAACCGCTCACCATTGTCATTACGGTCTCCCACGCCGTGAACTCCCATCACGTGCTTAAGCATGGTGTTGTCGCTACCCACCTTGGCATTGAGATCTCCCATTACCATTACGATGTCCCAATTAGGCGTTTGGTTGTAGGCGGCACCTAAGTGGCTATAAAAATTATCCTTTTCATCCTCAGTCGCGTCTAGAGTCGGAGCATAACACTGTATGATGGTAATTTTTCTAACTCTACTCTGGAACCTAGCCGTCAATATCCGGTCACTATGGGGTTTCCAGGATATGAGGCTACTACGTGCTGCTGGAGTTAGCATGAGTCCTACGCCAGAACTCCGTGCACTTCCAGCTGATTTACCAGAGTAGAGCATCACAGTGCTTTTTGTTGGGGAGATGTATTCCCCAGCATCGTACCATCTTATCTCGCTCAGCCCTAAGATGTCGAATTTATACCGTGCGAATTCGCGCTCCAATTGGAGGAATCTGGCGTTATAAGGCCCTTCCTTGAGTGAGTCCAGGAGGGTTTTAACGTTCCAGAATCCGATCGTTGTCCGTGTCCGATAGCCAAAGGTCGTCAACAAATGATCAGTCCGTATCCGAGGCGTATGTTTCCGTTTTGGAGCAATGATTTTTTTACGGTTGCGGCTCGCTGGGCCACAGACCAACCGACACTTATCCTGTTTTTTGGCGCAGGAAGCTCGCCATTCGTCCTGTCCCGTTAGCAATTTCCGAAGAAATTCCCAGATGGCACCACGAGGAGGTGGGAGTAGGGCTTACTAACAGAGCTGCTAGGTTTTCGGCTGCAGTGGCTCCTACTCGTTACTTAGCGGACCAGCACCTATCGGGAGATGCTGCCCCTACGAGGCCTTTGTTAGTCGTTTGCCATCCAAATTTTGTAGATAACAATGGAGTTATTTAAACCAACTCAGCTAAGTACTTAGTCATGCGTTTTGACGCGAAATTGCTGTGAAAGGCTTATGCGAAGTAAAAACCTACGAGTATAGTAAAGTGTATTGGCTGTTTTTTTGTTTTTTTTTTTTGGTTTCGCCAAGGGTGTGGTAATCTTCTAAAGATACTAGTAGCCCGAGCTATTCGCATGCACGATTCGGAAACCCGAATAATCGATGCCAGGAATGCGCCTACGTACACGCTACAGGTAATCCACACCCTGCACACCCTACACACTTATGCCTTAGATCGGTGGACCTGGACACGCTAGAAGGATTCTACTCTCTAGAGTTATCACCTCAGTTCTGTTATATGCCGCCCCAGTCTGGGCGGAGGCACTGAGGACGAAGGAGACCAAAAGGAGACTATCGTCATCATACAGACTCTGTGCGCTACGGACAATCAGCGGCTTTCGAACTATCTCTGACGAAGCTGCATTTGTCATAGCTGGAATGGACCCCATTGATATTCTCGCAGATGAAATGCTGAGGATATATAACAGAAGAGCATTGAGTCATCACAACGCCACTGGTATCAAGGTGATAAAAATTGAAGAAAGGGCAGCGTCAGCAGCTATGTGGCAAGCTCGTTGGGCTAATACAACAAAAGGCAGATGGACATATAAGCTTATACCGACAATCCAAGACTGGATAAGCCGAAAGCATGGAGACTGCAACTACCATCTAACGCAGTTCCTGTCTGGCCACGGTGGCTACCGCAAATATCTACACCGATTTGGACACGACAACTCACCATCCTGCCCGGAATGCCCAGGTGAAGATGAAGATACGGAGCACGCAGTGTTTTACTGCACACGTTTCACGGCATGGAGAATTACTCTGCCAAGTCCGTCATTACTCTTCGACCATATGTTACGGTCGGAAGAGAATTGGATGGCAATATGTTCCTTCGTAACAACTATACAAAAAGAGCTGCGGAGAATAGAAAAGTTAAGAAGAGCAGCTGAAGCAGCGGAAGAAGTTGACACAAGAAGCATAGCATAAATTGCTAACCAGCCCCGCGAAGTAATACCTAACGGCAGTCCCGCGGTGAGAGTGGTTGAAGTGTGTAGGGTGTGTGTTTAGTACGTAGGCGTATTCCTGGCATCGATTACTCAGGTTTGCGAATCGTGTATGCTAGTAGCACTCGGGCTGTTAGTATCTATGAAGATTACACATCCCTGGCGCAATCAAAAAAAAAAAAAAAAACACCCTGCACACTTCTACCACTCTGTTTGTTTTTGGCCGTCGTATACATCCGGCATTCCATTAAAACATATTCCGCGTTCTGGATTTTGCCTTCACAGTGCGGGCCGTATGGGACATCTACGTGTTTGTATTTGTATTCCCGAAAGCATCCGTGCCCTGATAGGAACTGTGTCATGTAGAAGTTTACTTCTCCGTGTTTTCTGCTGATCCGTTCCTCTACGTTGGGGATCAACATATGGGTCCATCTTCCTTTTGGGGTGGTGTTCCATCTCTGTTGCCATTCTTCTTGTATAGCCTCGATGGTTGCTGGCGAATGGCATTCGGCCGGAGATTACGCTTATTGCCTCCGCGGACACCGTCCGAAAGGCACAACACACTCTAAACGATGCGATTCTATGGGGCGAGTCCATCCGTCTCATGTACGTTATCCGGTACGTCGCTTGTGCCCATATGGGTGACGCGTACATAAGGCTCGACTTGCTTACCGTTGCTAGCAGGTTTCTAATTGGCTGTCAGGGTCCTCCAGCGTTTGGCACTAATCTTGACAGTGCTGCTACTGCCTTGGAGGTTCTCTCGCCTGCGTACATTAGGTGCTCTTTGAAGTTTAGCCTGTGGTCCAGCAGCACTCCCACTCCCACCTGTATAGTAAGGTCTTCTACCTTTGTTCTGCTACTTATTAGCACTGCTTCTGTCTTGTGATCTGCCAGTTCCAGACCTGATGCCTGTAGCCATGCCCTCACGTCCCTTATTATTTGGTTGCAGTTTTCGGACACTTGTTCCAGCGTTTTTGCTACGACGAGTACTATAATGTCATCAGCTCCCTCCTAGCCATCTTTATCCCGCGATAGCTTTACGCGCAATGTCGCACACTGCCCTTATCGACCCTATGGTGCTTCGTTTCGTTCTAAAGCCGTACTGCCGAGTAGAGAGCCGTGAGTCTCCTTCCGTGTATGGCTCTAGCCTTGTACGTAGTATTTTTTCTAACACTTCTTTCCCCAGTGTATCAAGCATGCACAACGGCCTGTACGACGACGGTTACTCAGGTGGTTTATTTCCTTTTGGGATAAAGACTAACCGTTGCCTTTTCCACTGTAGTGGGAAATTACCTTCCATTAGGCATGTCGTATAAAGGCGTGTGAAAATCCCTGGTCTTCCTTTAATAGCTTCTTTTAGCACGAAGTTCGGGATTCCATCCATTCCCGGTGTCTTTCTCTGTGGTGACTGCTGATATTGTCTCTGCTTCTTCCGCTGCTCCTTGTGCTAGGGTGAATCCATCTTTCCCCGGGAAAAGAGCGCAGACAATTGAGTGCATTATATTCGGGCAAATCGGTGCAGCTGCCGTACCATTCTTTAATTTTTTTTCATGACTATTTGATACGCTCCTCCCCATGGATTGTCTTGTAGCTCCTCTCTGAGTGCCTTGAAGCATTCGGCTTTGCTCTTTTTTAACAGCTTGCGGTGTTGTGATCTCTTTCTCTGAAACTGTTCTCTCAGTACCTCATAGTGCATTAGATGTTAGGGAAGTATTCCTGTCTATCGATAGACAATAAATTACTGCTCTATAAGGAAATACTTAAGCTCTGGAAAAAACGCGGTGCTTTGTGCAATTTGGAAATAACTCGTTCGAAATATTCCGAACTTGCACCGGATTTCGGCAAGGAGACCCGGTGTCGTGTGGTTTTTTTTAATCTCGTAAGGGAGTAGAAAGTACGGTCGTCCACTTGCCGGTGTACGCATCATTATCGGGAGTTTTCAGTATGCCATCACAGAGCGGCAATAAAAGATCATGTGAGACGAGTTGGTCTTGAAGTAAATGAGGACAAAACCAACTGTATGTTATCAACAAACAAAAATATTTCTATCCTAAACGTAAGACAGAATGTCACTTTTGATAACCTTGACTTCGGATTGGTCAAGGAGTTCACCTACCTTGAAATAAATGTTAATTCCACAAACGACAATTTCGTGGAAATTCTACGAAAAATAGTCCTAGGAAACCGCTGCTACTTCGGTTTAGCAAAACAACTGGGCTCAGAACTCTTTACTCTATAGACTATGCTCTACAGAATGCTAATCCTGAAAGTCCTGCACCAAGTGCTGGACAGTAAGTAAAAAAGCCGAGTTAATATTGAGTTATTTCGAGAGCAAAGTACTTGATCGGATATTAGGTCCCATGTGCTAGGAGATGAAGTTAGACTTCGCAAGAAGAATTTAGTTAAAAGTTTGAGATGGGTAAAACCATTCAAACTAGTAATCTAGAAAAAAAAATGTATATACTATCACAAAGCTTGCATGTGATGCCTTCTGATGAATTTCACACAGTTACACAAAAAAATAAAAAAAATAAAAAAATTCTTAACGAAAAACGTAGGTCAAGGCCTAAACGTAATCAGTGTCGTCGATAATGTGGACCTTCTGCCATTCAGATTCCTTATTAAATACTAATGTTTCATTTTACCTTCCAAGAAGATACCGAGGTATTTACAGTTTGGGCATCATCTGCAGTTGTAATTATTCCTCACACACTTGCATGTGACCTGCACACGTTGCACACTTCTGACAGTCTCTTATATCTCAACTCCACCACAAGCCCTCTATTCATAACCGAACACCATCAAATCTCAGTATAACTCAGTTAAATTGTCAAATGCACATCATGATATTAAATTCATCTCAAGAGATTTATGTTGCGGAAACTGACTACTCCTGGTGCCACAGGACGCCCGTATATCTCCTCATAACTCGATTACGAGCTCCGACAAACTCAACAAGAAGAATTCTATCCCTGAAAATGTTTATGTCCGACCATATGTCACTTTAATGTCGCTTTATGCGATGTCAAGGCACAAGTTGAAACGAAGAAAATAAGAAAAATAAGAAAAAAAAAAAAAAAAAAGAAACGAAAACCCGAAAAGGACGAAAGGAAAATCTTACACAACAAATATAAATAGCGTTCTACAATTGCCAAAACATTATGATTACCGCCACTAAACATTCACCCGAGCAGGAAAAACCAGCCGACCAAACGGGGCTGTTTCCTTTCTTCAGCTTTACCAAAGCAGCAATCCCCACCCTATCCCGGTCCCTCTGGAGAACCGAACCACAAAAACTTTGTCCACTCCATCCATCCACCGCAGGATTCTCAAAGTTCTTCCGCGCTTAAACAAATCCGAAAAAGGCACAGCCATACACAGCATTCAACGCACAATCGGCCTTGTAGCTGCGGTAAGACTTTTTCGGGATCTGTTTTCCGTTTTTTTTCCTTCCCCCGCATTCTTTTCCACTTTTATATCACTTTTGGTCAAGACGACTACATACACAAGCAGAACGGGGAGATCTAGGAAAAAGTTTTACCACCCCTCGAACGCCTGCATTGGCAATGATTTCTTCTCGGTTTCTACGTTTTTGGTTTTCGGTTTCCATTCCGTTTGACTGCCGTTGTTTTATTTTCCTGGCACTTTTGGTCCTGGTGATAATCATAAAACCATAGAAAAAGGCCACCCAACACCACCACACACACATACGGGTGGAGACATAAGAAATGGGATTCATCCCACCACTCGGCGGGTACCTTGCGTCATTACATTGGGCATCCCTTCTTAAAGACAACCCAACACAGGGAATCCCTGAATCCTTGAGTTCTTTTTGGTGGAAATTGCCATTTTTGTGGTTTGTATTTTATCGAACAATAAAAATATCTTCAGATGAACTATTATGATAATGTATGCGTGTGCTCGGTGCAGGAGAGGGCAAATATTATGTATTAAGGACGAAATTACTGCTTCGTAATTTATGTAGAATTCTGCTTTCCACTTTCTGCTTTCGTTTCGTTTTTATCCTTTCATTGTGGGATTTTATTTGATTCTCCTTATAGAAAGGGCTTAGAAGTGACAGGCTTCGGAGTCAGGTTGGTATAATCGAAGTAAGAAACGGTGTATACTGCGTGCGGTCAGCAGGCTTTGTTGGAATAAGCGAGGGTGGAAGTGATGCAGGGATTACGAAGTGCGGTGGTATAAACGGACAGCATATGGAGGGCTGCAGTGCAGTATCCTTTTTTTTTTTTAGAAAACTTAATTTTCATTGGGATTTAGGAGCGATTTTATCTTGAAGGTACGAATGTATCCAGGGAATTGGAAAATATAATAAGCAGACAATGATATTGCACAATATTACTGCAATGGGAGGTTGATGGCGAGGCAAAGTTTAATATGATACATAACTTATGAGACTCGTCTCTCTGCATAAATTGGGACTTAGCTTATGGGGTTTATATAAGTTTCTCAACCCAAATCATACACCATAAACCCTAGTCTGGGGATAACCGCTATTTTGGGATTAGTCTCCGCCTTCAGTCTGGTTTCGTCCTAAGAAGTGAATGCCCCACAATGTGGTATATCATTATAGGTTAGTGCGTCAAGGTTTCTTAAATGATGAGTATGAGTCATCGTTCATTTCAGAATATACGAGTACTTTTGCCATGCCGCGTAGTCAGTTTACAATTTCTTAGAATAGCCATGTTCCAACTATGGTCATGAAATGTGGGTAGCGACCGAAAGAATAAGATCGGGGATACAAGCTATCGAAAAGAAATTCGTGTGTGGTGGTTCTGGAATAACTCAGAGGAATAGAGTGCACCAGAGATCGGGAGCTACTCAATGTAAGGTAATGAACTTGCTGAAACCTAATTAGGGCTTTAGCGCCACATTGATACCACAACTAACGTGACCTTATATGCGAATTCGAAATAAGCGTCTTTGAATCCACCTTCCGATATCTCTATTAGGCAGACAAAGAAGGCTTTATCTAGTGTGCGCTGCCTGATCCTACCTAGAGCCGGACACTTGCAAAGCATATGAAAGTCTTTTCCTTTCTCGTTATCAGTATTATAGATGTGATAATCTGCATAGAAAGCATTGCCTAGTCTGGCTGCGTGGATCCCAATTGGGCAGTGGCCTGTACTTGTAGCGATAGTTCTAGGAATATCTGCTCTGTTTTGTAGATCTTGTGTCCTGTGCCAGCTATATCTGCTTTGATATGATGCAATCCCACGACCCGTGCCATCTGTCAGTATCAACGAATGAAGAAGGTGATATGCTATACAAGGCTTATCAACCAATGAAGAAGGTGATAAGCAATACAAAGCAAGTCAAGAGTATTGAAGATCATATCTGCTCAGAAGTAGACCCATAAGCAGGCCAATGTACGAGCTTCAAGATATTCGTGGCATTTGATGAAACACTGGTATCTTGGGTAGCATAGGCCATCTGTATTGCCATTTCCAAGACCTACGCTTCACCTACGAGGAATTTGATTTCAAGTTACGAATTTCGTTTATTACTAGAAGTCGGGTCCTTACGACAATTAACAACTGTGACAAGGGGAAGAAGAAGAGATCCTACGCACCTCAAGAATATTGAATATTTACTCGTACGTATAAAATAAAGCTAATGAGCCTATTCCCTGCTAGAACTAACTGAGGTATTTTCCTGCTAGTGGTCGAATATAGTAACCTATCCTTTCTGGAACACATTAATCGTACCAGTGTGGCAGAGACAAATCCTGGAAATGGCCAAAGGAGAAATGGGAACTCACTATATTGCCTGTATATCTAAACTTGGCTGAAATATGTTGCTGCTGCACTTTTGGCCGGTAGTTCGACTCTGCGAGGGCCTAGCTTGGCATGCTGGATAAGGCTATACTCCCCGGATTGGGGTGGATTCTTCATGCCAAGACTTTGATGCTACATTTAACTAGAATTTTCTTACAAAAAAAAAAAAAATGTTAACTAGGTAGAACGAACGTCTGCAACAGGTGTTATGTTGCCTAGGACCACTTTACCCTCCCGTGCATATACCGCGTACATACCTTCACCTATGATACTCTAAGCTCTAAATATTTTCCGAGTATCCCTAATTTGAATGCTGGCGTATTTTAATGCTTTAAAACAAGGATGCAATTTCAGCCCACCAGCTTTCTGCTTGTATATTGATGATTTAGTTAAAACATTGCCCTGTGGAATATCAATAGAGGGATTCAACATAAAGGTTTTAATGTACGCCGACGATCTCGTACTCTTAGCAGAATCGCCCGAATCTCTTCAGCTAATGATAAATAGACTACGTGCCTACTGCCTAAACTGGAACCTAACTGTGAATTTGGCTAAATCAAAGGCAATGGTTTTTCGCAAAGGAACAGGACGCATGGCTGCAAATAAAAGGTGGTTGTATGGATCAGAGCAAGTAGAAATAGTTAAAGAGTACCAATACCTCGGAGTAACGATAACGAGCACCCTCAGCATGGAAAAACACCTCTCGAAAAAACTAGCTGCCTCGAAAAATGCTATCGGAACAGTCTGGCGAAAAATATATGGAAATAAGGACTTAGCGTTTAGCTCGAAATATAAAGTATTTCAAGCAACATCTGAAGCAGTTATGCTTTATGCTGCGCAGTCGTGGGGGTGGCGGCAGTATGAGACTACGGAGAAATTGCTGCGTTTCTACATAAAACGGCAATTCAGGCTTCCAAATACCACACCAAACTACATGTTGCAAATAGAAACCGGATTGTCGCCACTTTTCCTCACCTCACTAAAGCTTCATTTTGATTACATAGTGAAGTTACTGTATAGCCACAACGAGAAGGTTGCTAAAAAAATTGCAATAGCCGTCATAAAATCCCAAAGTGCATGGTTTGAAGAGTGGAAATATCTCGCCGAAGCTTGCTGCATACCTTTTAATCTAACGCTGGAAAACCTAGTAGAGTGGAAACCGTACCTATACAACTTGTTGGAAAAACTGCATATTAAATTTAGGGAAAAATATATTGAAAGAGCAATTAATTCACAGCACAGAGAAATATACTCAATTCTTCAGTACAACCTAAATCAAAACAATTATTTTCGTGACGGCTTCAGCACAGAAACAATATCAATGATATTCCGAGCAAGAGGTGAAATACTGCCTTTGAACTATGTGCCACACAGAGCCGATTTAAATAACATCTGCACCTTATGCAATACCGGTCAAAGAGAAAATATAATACATTTCATCGCTAAATGTCCCATTGTGGTGGAAATAAGAAGACACATTTGGGGGAAGAACTATATTGATCGAGCGGGGGTTTTTACAATCTTAAACGGAGAGAACTGGCAAAAATTATTTCGTTTTATAAGAATTGCTCTAAATTATAGAAAGAAAATTTTATTAGAGGATTTTTAAATAATTATTAAACCGATAAAGCTAAAGTAATAAAGTGAATTATATAAAGCTGTCATCTGGCTGACGGCCCTTCTGGCCATGCCTAACTAGATTTAAAGTAAACATAAATTGTAACCAATTGTTTTTGAAATAAATCTATCTATCTATCTATCCATCTATTTTAATGCTTCATACTTCTCTGAAATCCCTTTAGCCTCATCTCAATCCCTCAAAAATGAATTTAGTACTTCATGGTGCACGTTATAAATTTAGTTTTTATTATTACATTTAATTCAAAAGTTGTAACCTTATACCATATTTCATATGGATATTGATATTTGAGGGAACATTTGAGTTTCAGAAAATGTATATATACATATATTAGTTGTACTCTCGCGTGGCAGACACCTTGACGTGGTGCGAGAGCTTAAGTTGTAATGACTCACTGAGCCTTGGGAGCCTAGCTTTCGGATGGGCTGACTGATGAGTAAGGAACCAAGAGAAAGGCTGAACAGGTTGCAGTACTTCCTGTGAATTACCCACAGGAAATGGTCGATGCTGAGGACCTCAAAGCACTCGAGAACGCCATCGTGGCGTAAATGATCCTGGGATGGGAGCATAAGCTCAAGTTCCAGGGCGTTCATTTCAAGAATGGCATGCTATTGGTCGACTGCGAGACTCCGCAAACGGTGGAATGGCTGAAGACCGTAGCTCCCAAACTGAAGGGTTGAAAAGGGGTGGGCCTTACTGCATGCGGCAGTGCGGAGATACCACGTGCCCATTCCATCACCGTCTTCCTACCACGCAGCGTGGATCAGGATTACCAAACTTCTTTGGCACCCCTAGAAGCGCAGAACGATGGCCTGAACATCAAGGCATGGAAGGTTCTGTATGGGCAGATACTGGCCCTCGGAATTGACCAAGAGTCTTTTAAAGCCATTAAGGCTCAAAACTGCTCTCTGAGCTACCGGTTTGGCAGAGTGACGGTGGATGGAATCAAGAAGTTGGAGGAGAGCGCAGGGCATAGTACCAGCTCGAAACCAGCCTCAGAGGAGACACCACCGGAAGTGGAGCATCCAGTTCCGCTGACGGTCGAAGCACCAACTGCAACTGCAGAACGGGACGCTCGGAGCGCAGATGAATTTATGTCCATCTCAGATGACTCGTTATCTGAGGAGGACATAAACAGTACAGTAATCTCTCTCCCTCTGAACATTAACCTGGAGGAAGAAGAGATTCTGCTGGCGGAGGGTGGGGCAACAGCCCCCGATGAGCATTAGCTCGATGACCTCCGCCAGTAAAATAAAGGTCGTCCAGGTAAACATCCACCACGCCATAACGGCATCATCCGCAATAGCTAGGATGTTTACCAAACAAAACATGGGCATTGTATTGATTCAGGAGCCATGGATCTTGAAAGGAGGAGTGAAAGGACTGTCATGCAAGGATGCAAAGGTAATTTGGGATATAAGGGTGACCAATCCAAGGGCATGTATCCTTATCAATAACAAAATTAACTTTCTCCTACTTTCGGAATTTGCGACGCGAAACTTGGTGCCATTACAGGTTTCCTTGAACATCGACGGAGTAGTATCATCATCGTTTCTGCATACTGTGCTGGGGATGAACCAGCTGTCCCAACAGAACTGCAGCGCTTAGTGGAGCACAGTTACAAGCTCCAAAAGCCGCTGCTGATTGGATGTGACGCCAATTCTCACAATGTTATATGGGGGAGCATCCACACCAATACCAGGGGTGATCTTTACTAGAATTCATCCTTTGTACATGATATATATAATGCAGGGAATACCCCAACTTTTGTTACTAGAGTTAGAAAGGAAGTTGTTGACCTCACTCTGGGTGGCCCGAGCATCAGTAGGTTGGTCAGGAACTGGAAAGTATCAGATAAGCCGTCATTATCTGACCATAGAATTATTGTGTTTGAGTTAGATAGTGCATGTATCATAAGAAATCTAGTCAGAAACCCAAGAAAAACGAATTGGGAGGTCTTCAAAGAAACCCTAGACAGTAATCTGGAGCATATCGATCTTTGGAGGGCTCCAGTACACTATCTATAGCTAGAAAATGCGGTAGAGGGCATTAGTACCGCGATTATAAACACGTTCGAATCGAGCTGCCCCATAAAGCAACAGAAAGGGTGGGAAAGATGTGCCATGGTGGAGCAGCAATCTAACAAAGTTACGCTCTGATACACGCAAGTTGTTTAACAGAGCAAAGCGTAATGGGGATTGGCAAAGCTACAGTGCGGCACTTACAAATTACAACACGGAGTTAAGGGCGAAAAAAGAAAGCTTCAGAAAGCTCTGTGAGGCAATAAACAGCACTCCTGCTGCAGCTGGTTACATAAAGCCCTTGAAAAATCGGGGGGAATGCCAACATGCCTTAAAAAACCTGACGGCAGCTTTACTGGAGATGAAGAACAAAGACAATCACTGCTCTTAGAAACTCACTTCCCCGGAAGTTTGCAGAACACCTGTGACGGGAGCATGACCAACACGATCAGACCTCGGAAGCAAGATTGGGAGATTGCAGGGGCTATCTGTTCCAGAGGGAGAATCGAGTGGGCAATTAGCTCCTTTCAGCCTTTCAAGTCATCAGGTGCGGATGGTATTATACCAGCCCTATTGCCAAGGGGGCAAGAAAAACTACTACCACACCTGGTCAGAATAACAAAAAGCAGTCTTGCATTAGGATATATTCCAAACCAATGGAGGCGGGCGAAAGTTGTGTTCATACTAAAAATGGGGAAGAAGGACCCAACACAGTCTAAGTCATACAGACCGATCAGCCTAACATCGTTTCTTCTCAAAACAATGGAGAAAGCTGTGGACAACCGTTTAAGGGAGGATGTACTTAATACATCCCCAGTGCATTATTGTCAGCATGCATGCAGAGCGGTCAGATCCACTGACGCACGTTTAACATCATTCTCAAAGGATTCTGCATGCATCCAACTACCCTCGTCCATCAGCAATTTTCATGCAGAAGTCTTAAGGGATATGTCAATATTTTTTATTCCAATTAACAATAGGCAACTCTGTGAAAACTTCTAAAAGTCTCCCGAGGCAATTACGAGTAACATCGGCATCAATAATGGTGTGTTGTACAGAGCATACCTAACTTACATATCCTAAGTCATCTGTTAGTGGTACGGCAGAGCGTTTAGTATTTAGCATTTCATGCACAAGAAGCTTATTGCTAAAAAAAAATGTAGCGATGGATGCTTGCCATTTGTAATTGCTCATGACTCCACAGTGCATGATTCGATTACATTTCCGATCAATTCTCTGTATCTTGTCGTCGAAATTTCTTTCTCACGTCCTTACCCGGACATTTAACACAAACCTCTGTTCATCACAATCAAAAAGTAACGAGTACAAGCAGTAAATGGGAATTAATAAGAATGAATGCTCTTCGCTCATTTCTGACGACGTTAATGGTCGGCAGGATATTCGCAATTACAGCGGCACTACGGTCTGTGCGCTCACACCCGCAGCATCAAATATTCATTTCATTTATCACCACCATCAACTTGCCTGCCAGGCAGCGAAGCGTCGTCCCGCCGCCGGTCGTCGTCGTTTTCTTCTTCTTGATTGTGTGTCCTAATGCCACATTCACACATAACAACGTGCAAATGCAATCATTCCACGATTTAGTTTGGGCGCGCGGCCTTCTTCTAATCCTAATTGAAGCCCATTAGGACAATATAGGGCGCCCATAATCATAAATAATAAAATAGCACCGAATCGCTTTGAAGGATTTCCCCCTGCCCCCAGCATGTGAGTGTACCTTTTAGACGCTTCACATGTGGGTGGACGCAAATTGAATGAGTATTTTAGCCCCGAACTCTTAGTCGCTTCGTGGTAGTGTGGCAAACCGAAAATATGGTTTCTTTGCAGGACGTGATGGGGCGACTGGCTGTTGTTCTTCTGCACTCTGTCGGCTTATCCTGTTTCGGGAGGGCGTAGACACAAAATAATGCATTGTGACTGTCAGCAGCGGATATAAAAAGGATTTTCGCGGATTAAAAGGTAATAAAATGCCTCACCACAAAAATGCCCATGCTGTGTGAGTTGTGCTCTGCTTTTTGCTTTGCCGTTGCCGTGTCGTATATATTTATTGTGATTAATTTTAGGAATTTTTTCGGCGTTTGCTGCGATGACGACGGCCGACGACGTCTATGGAGTATGATTGGCCGGTTTTCGTTACGCTTGATCACAGTCCAGCTATCCTGAGGCTGGCTGCGGAGTGTTAAACAACAGATGTGCGAAAATTTTTGATTTATGAGGTCCGTATTTATGTGCGATTAGTATCGATATTAGTTTTATGAAGACAAATTGCGAAAGGACATGAGCGAATTTGTGAATGAGGTTTAGGTGAAAATTATTACTCGAATGGATCATGATGTTTAGGGATTTACGGGGGAAATCTTTTTCTTTATGATATTTTACAGAACGTGATTTTGTTGTTACTAAGATACATTGTGAAGAACATCTTATAGTCGATAAATTGCAATCTATTAAAGAACTATCCCCATTAGCAATGAGAATCATATGACGAACGTACTATGGAAATCATAGAAGCTTCTTTATATTGCTTGATTCAAACTTTAAGGTTTGTTGTTATAAGGTGTGGGTTCTGTTAGGAATGCAAATGAGGATACAAGATGACCCTCCAAACAGTGAAATCAGACATTGCGAAAATACACAGGCCAATCCAAACAGCGTTTCTGGTTTCCAGACAGCATATTTTTTGGCTTACTGGCAGGATTGCTATTGGTCTTACGCGCTAATTGTTGCAGATTTTTAAAGAGTTTCAGTGACACTCATCCCTTAAAGTAGTTTAACGTTGAACTTCTTTACACTGACAGTTTTGTAAGGTGCTATGTCGAGCCGCGTCTTAGATTTTTAGCTAGAATGTTTAAATTTGACATGTAATCAGCAAAAGTCGTAAATGTTGTTAAATCTATTCACATCCTTTTCTACCACTTACCATTTTACGATGCGAATGCCTACTAAGACTTTGTGAAACCACAGGACGATTGCATCCATGCTTAGCTGGTGAGCCCATGAAGAAATAATTTTTGTATTTTTAGTGACACTCCACAGGGCGAGGTATTATCAACCCATCCAGGATTACCACCAAACTAGGCAGGGATTAGAGCATTCCGAGAAAGAGAAAAAGAAGGGGTGGCGTCATTATAAGGTACATAGACACCCAAGTAGCAATAAGAGCCTTAGAACGTCCAATGATATGATGAAAGTTGGTTTCATTTTATGCTGTAGATGTCTTAACGAGATCGCGGGTTCTCGCTGTCTTATTTTAGAATATTCGCGAAGTCAAGCTGACTGTTAGTGAAAGTGCAAATCGTGTGATTAGGGAGTGCATTATATTTTAACTTATTGCCTTTGATCATCAATTATGATGGCTTTGAGAGAATGAAAATAGAGGAAGACAAAGTATTTTTAAAGAAACAGAGAGAGGCAGGTCGACAGGGATGCTTAAGTGGTGTAGACAAAAAATTGGCGGAGAAAGAAGAAAGAGCTAAGCAAAGACGATTGGAAGAAGAGAAAAGGAATGTAAGACAAATAGAGTTATTGGCTGTTGCATCTACTCCCACTACAAATAACTTGGAATGTCCAGAAGATTCGGACGAAGAACAGATTTTGAATTCTGAACTCAACTTGCCAGACGTTCCCTGCCCTGAAAAAAGTTCAAAAAGAGGTAGAAAGTATCTCAACACCTAAACTTGTCGCAGCTTTAGATCGATGCCAGTTAAGCATAAGAGACTCCGTTTACATTCTTCATGCGGTCGTAGAAGCGCTTGGTCTGAGCAGCGATGATTTCCCTATTAACAAATCCTCGATTCAGCGAGTTTGTACTCAGACGAAAAAATCCAGGGCAGAAGCAATAAAAACTGACTTCCAGAACAATGTACCTGACGTAGTCACAGTCCATTGGGATGGAAAACTATTACCCGGATTGGATGTACGAACTTCAAAAGAAGAACGTTTGACAATTATTGCTTCATTTGACGATAGAGAACAGCTTCTTGCAGTGCCAAAACTACAGAGTTCTTCTGGAAAACATCAAGCTAAAGCCATCTCAACTGTTCCCTCTGACTGGAACCTTCATAATAAAATACAAATAATGTGCTGCGACACAACTGCTTCGAATACTGGCAGTTTCAATGGAGCTTGTGCTACTTTAGAAAAAGAATTGTTGCTTTTCGCTTGTCGTCATCATGTTTATGAATTGGTCCTAAAACTGTCTTCGAAACCAAGATAAAGCAAATTACTAGTAGCCCAGATATTCCGATCTTCAAAAAGTTCAGAGACAATTGGAAAAACATCGATTCCAGTGACATCGAACTATCTCTTGATTTCATAAAAGAACATGTTGCCGAGACAAACATTACATCTTTGTTAGTGTTTTATAAGGCATAACTGGACAAAGGTTTTATAAGAGACCATTACCGCTAATTGGTTGAACTATGCGTAATATTTTTGGAAGGAGATACAGAGAAGAAATTAAAACTCAGGCCCCCCGGAGCTATGCATCAGGCACGATGGATGGCAAGAGCGATCTATTCTTTGAAAATATGTTTGCTTCAGTCACAATTCAGAATGATTGCGAAGGACAAAGAGGCCCTACAAGATGTTTGCTTATTTACCGTCACATTGTATGTTAAGCCTTGGCTCGAATGCATAGTGGCGACTAAAGCACCTAACCAAGATTTGTGCTTCTTTAGAGCGTTAAAAGAGTACGAAAAAGTTGACGCAACAATTTCTAAAGCTTCTATAAACAAATTTAGTCATCACTTGTGGTATTTATGTGAAGAGACAGTCATTCTATGACTTTTTGATGATGAAGTTGATACCCAAACTAAGATGAAAATGATTGCCAGCTTAAACAGGGATAAAAACTCAGATTTTGGCAAACGCTATGTCCCATCGAAAGAAGAACTGACCCAAAAGTTGTTTGGTAAGCAACATTTTTTTTTTTTTTACATTTCTTGTTGTTTTTTTTGTTATTAAACTTGTTTTTTCTTTGAGATAAAACGCTGGATAATTTTGTATCGGAAAAGAGCAAACAATTTCTATCTTGACTGCAGATCGACGACAGTTTTCTTCAGGAAGATGTATCTTCTTGGGATGATATTGCTGCTTTTCTGGAAGCTAAAAGAAGAATAAGTCGTTTGAAGGTTGTAAATGACACTGCTAAAAGCGCTGTCAAATTAATGCAAGATTTTAATGGACTTATCACGGCTGAAGAAGAGCAAAAACAATTCTTGTTGCGATGTGTCCAGGAACGCAGACATTTCTATCCGGACTGTAAAAGAAAACTACACTAAAAAGAAGTTACCCTGGCTGATTGTTATTATTTTATGTTTTCAAATAAAGATAAATGTTTATTTCATTTTATTTTAACTCTTATTCACTTAATTTGTTGCATTCTATTAGTTGTATAGTAGACCAAAATATCAGGACAAAACACGATTTTTAATAAACTTTGTAGCTCGGTCGGCATGGGTTGAGATCATGCTAGAGAGATGAAATTTCATATTTGAGTACGTTTTAGCATTTAAAAAAAATGTACAGGCTATGTATTTCGAATTAAAAAAAAAAATGTTTGTCATATAAGGGACACCCTAACATATATACTCGTATATGGTATGTTTGTGGCTATGCTGGAGTCCTGATGATACAGATATTCTGGGTAACAAGACGGATAAGCTAGCTGTTGGAAAATTCGGAGAGAAAAAAACTGTGACAATCTTATGACGGAATGAAACATGTCGGGTTGTGTGGTAATGCTTATAAAATTCAGTGAGCCGCTTAAAGATTGATACTGGGTTTTGTCCAGCTTAGAAACATTTTTGCAGGCATCACATTTTCTTAATTGCGTGCCAGGGTTAATTGGTGTGCTCACTTTCCTACAATCGGACATGTCAAAATCTTGTAAGAGGTTCTTTATAAGCTGCTGTTGGCCAAACTTAATTGATCCTCTTGTACCATTCAACCGCAACCTTTGGCTACAAGTCTAGCCTTATAACGATCAATTTCCGCCTGTTTATTGCGTTTAATGGTGAATACCCACATTGACTTAATTGCACACTTGTTCTTTGGTAGGTCAACAAGTTTCCAAGTATGATTTCGAGCAAGAGCATCAAACTCTACTCTCATAGCTTGCGTCCATCGATCAACATCTTTACTCTTAAGGGTTTCCGCCACCGTATGTGGAATTTCATTTTCAAATTTTCTAAAATAATTTACTAAATTAGGAACTTGTATACTTCTATCAGTTCCTACTCGAACTCTTCCACTTCTTAATATCTTAGGACTTACTTAAGGAGACTGTTCACCTTGTGCACCTTCTTTCCCTTCATCATTGTTCTCCCCAGTTCCATCCTTGTCAACACCATCACCATTTTAAACTTCAACATCCAGAACATCATCTTGAGGTCCCAGAGCATTTTCGAAAATACTTTCTGCATCTTTTTCTGTTCTTATTTGTGGTACCTCGACGTCAATTATTTGTGGTATCTCAACTTCTATTTTAGGATGTTCTGCAAGAAGGTAATCAACATTTTTACTAATTTCTTCATTACATGGTGTTTCGATAAACTTAACATCTCAACTTATGTATACTTTACCAATCTTGGGATCGAATAAACGGTACGCTTTGCACTCACTCGCATAACCAAACATAACACATTCCATACCTTTTGGATTGAATGTGGAGTTTCCCGGTCGTTTGTTAAGCATGAATGCCTTATATCCAAACACTTTAAAATGAGAGACAGGTGGCTTAAAACCTGTCCAAGCCTGGATTGGTGTAACTCCTTGTAATGTACTTCATGGTGATAGATTCCTTAAATAAACGGCTGTATTTACCGCCTCTGCCCAAATACTCTCAGGTAATCCTGTGGCAATCAACATACAACGAGCCATCTCCACGATTGTTCGATTCGCCCGTTCCACAACCCCATTTTGCTGCAGTGCGGTGTATAAGGTGCAGTTAATTGGTGTCGAATTCCACTGGATTAAAACAATTTTGTAAACGACCCGTTAACAAACTCAGTGCCATTACCACTTCTAAGGGTCTTAATTCTTTTCGAAGTTGCCATCTCAACCATGGCTTTAAATTTCTTAAAAACATCTAGAGCTTTACTTTTTTCTCTTAGAAAATAAACAAAAAATTTTGTTCAAAAATCATCAACAAACAGCAAGAAATATTTTGTTCTTCCAATGGATGTTTTTCTCATGGGGCCACATATTTCAGTGTGAATTACATCTAAAATACCTTTGCTTCTTCATTTTTAACAGTAGCAAAAGAAGGTACGAATCGGGTTCCTACTATAATTAGTTCTCTACCTAAACACTAAAGCTATTGAAACTGTTAATGTCAGGTGGAGTAAGATCGTTACTTGTCATTTTTATAGACGAATATACCCAACATAGAGTCGTGACGTCTACAGAATCTACGAATTTGTCTCAACCGAATTGAACCCAACTTACCAACAACGTAGTTAGCTAGTTTTATTTTACTAGTTTACCAGCCGTCCCGGGCAGACGTTGTCCTGCCATGGACCGCCTTTTATCTTTTGGCGCAGTAAAAAAAAAGTTCGATTTCGACAACCGCGCCACATATCGGGTCGAAAACTATTCTATCTTTCAAGCTGGAACCAACCATACACATTCACAAAATTTCATTGAAATCGGTTGAATTGTTTCGGAGATTAGCGTGTACGAACACAGTGGCATATCGCCCTATCTAATTTCTCTGATGATGATAAATAATTATGGGTACAGAAGGCTCGCATTACTAGTGCTATCGCAATGGACTTACTCTCTGCACTTGCTTGCTGTTTTTGATACTGTGGAGTAAAAACGTCAGTTAGCTATGCATTTTCCGGAAATGCATTTACCGCTTAACTCCTACAAATCTACAGCAGATTCAGTTTCTTTCTTCATCACAGTCGGTGCTATGGAATACAGAAAATCTACCTCTGCAGACTGTATGACGGCGACAAAGACCAAAATTTCACCGTCAAGAATGAAACATTCAACGTAGACGATGATAGTCAAAAATGCCGGTCACCTGATCACAGCGAAGTGAGGATGTCCAATGTCCAAACTGAAATCAAACAAGCTTGGTGGACCTGACAGTTTACACACCGAACTTTTCAAGGTAGAGAGCATACACCAACTCATCTCTAAGATTTGGTCAGACAAGTGTATGCCTGATGAATGGAATCTCAGCGTCGTTTGCCTAATCCACAAGAAAGGAGACCCCCTTAACCGCGCCAATCATAGAGGCATCAGTCTCCTCAGCATTGTATAGAAGATCATTTCTGCGATATTGTGCGAACGCCGGAAACTATCGATCAAATCTTCGGCAGATCCTGGAGAAAACTCAAGTCCAAATCGATATTTATCGATTTCAAAGCCACCTATTACAAAATCTAACGAGAGGAACTAATGTCCTGTTTTGACATTCCTGCTAAACTTGTTCGTCTATGCAGGATGACGATAGAGAACACTCACTGCTCCATCTAGGTCAGTAATGAGATCACCGAAACCTTCGATGTCAAAAAAACTTTTAGACGAGGTGAAGCGCTGTCATTTGTTTTTTTTTTTAAGATTGAACTTGAACGGATTGTGCGTAAATCAAAAGCCAACACCGGAGGCCGTACAACTGCTTGCATACGCCGACGATGCAAGAAGTCAGCGGGCTGTCACCTGTGCATTGGAAGCATTCAGAAGCGGCCAAGACGCGTTAAGCGGTAAACGAGGGTAAAATCAAGCTGTCAACAAGATGGGACAATCAACCCGAAATGAACGGAATGCCACAGCAGGCAGCTCTAACTTCGAGGTAGTAAGGGACCTTGTCTCATAGCAGAAATCAAGTGAAAAATAGCTCTTGCCAATCGCTACTTCTTTTTTTAGCTAAAATGGCAATTCAACAGTAAACCACTATCTCGAACAACTAAGAAGACTCTGTATCAGACTCTGATCATCCCAGTCTTTCTTTACGGCGCTGAAACATGGACTTTGTTGAAAGAGGGTGAAGATATCCTTGGTCGCTTCGAAAGAAAAATTCTTCGTAATTCGGTCCCATTTGCGTTGACACGTTTTGAAGGAAAAGATTCAATCACGAACTATACGAGCTGTACAGCGACATCGACCTGGTCAAAAAACAGTGCATGGAACGTTTGAGATGGCTAGGACATACAGAGCGAATGGAGGTTCATGTGAACTTGGTTAAAGCTGAACCTGGGCACCCAACCCTGAGCGCCATTTAAGTAAGTAAGTATGTTCCTTTTAACTTCCAGAATTTTTTTTTTATAAAAAAAAGGAAATCTAAATCCCAGAGCACTCAGACTCGTTTCGGTCCATTCTACTGTGCACTTGTTGGTCATTTAAAAGTTTTTTTTTCGCAACGAATAAAATTAAATAAAATATCTGTCGGTAATAAATCGAGGTCAGTGAATAAGAAAAAAAGTGTTAAACGAAAACTGTTAACTGAAAATTTAATAAACCTCCGGAGTGGCATATACAATTTTAAATATTATGTTTCTTAAATTTGTGCTTTCCCTTTTACTGCTGTTTTTTTTTTAAAAAGGAATGTTATAAAAAGCCTCTTTCACAAATTAAAAAAAAATTTAATTAATAGTTTATATGCCACTTTGGAAGTTTATTAAGAACTACTCGTCTTTTATTCCCGAAAGGCAAGAGTGGGACTCTACACTGATGTGTCTAAAATGGATATCGGAATAGGCTCTAGAGTTTAATGCGAGTCGCTTAAAATAAATGACTCATACAAACTCCCGGATGACTGTAGCACCTTTCAAGCTGAGGCCTTCACCATTGACAGGTCTGCACAGACTACCATATACATAACAAAAAAACTAAATCGTTCCAAGATTAACATTTTCGTGGATAGTCAAGCGGCAATCAAAGCACTAGACATCGAGGGAGTCGGATCACAAACAGTTTCCAGATGCCGTAACACGTTGAACAGAATATGCCACACCCATGACGTAACTCTTTGCTGGGTTCCCGGACATAGCAATGTAAAAGGAAACGAGACAGCAGATGAACTCGCTAAAAAGGAATCAGCATTGGATTTTCAACATACTCGGATGTCAGTAAAAACTGCAATTGGTGAACTGAAAGGGAAAATAGACCTAAAAGCAAGAGAACTGATTAAGTCCGCCTTGTCCGCCAGAAGCGACTGTGTCATATCTCGCTGCTTATGGCCGACAGTGGATGAAAACAGAACAAAAAGCCTTTGGCGATGAATAAAAAAGAAATTCACATCTTGATAGGTGCGCTAACAGGATACTGCGCAATAGGAGTAATGGCTGCTAGATTAGGCGTCAACACACCTGACCACTGTAAGAGACAGGAACCATCAAACACCTGCTATGCGATTGCCCAAATCTTCAAAACTGCCGCCTCCGTCATATGGGAAACAGGTTTTTTGACGAACTAAGGGATCTCATACAAATACCACTAAGGAACATGATAGGCTTCATAAAGAGCACAGGCTGATTCACAATAGAACCGACCGCAAGATAAACGTTTAAGTATAGGTTCCACACTATGGACCGAATGGCCCCGTGATAACCACTTATGTGCACTTCCCTCCAACCTAACCTAACCTAACCTAACCTTGGAAGTTTATTAAATTTTTATTTTTTATATACACTTTTTTATTATTCACTGACACTGATTGAATACCGACATATTTTTTTATTTTAATTCATTATGTTAACTTTGTAGTCATATAATTGCTTTATGAAAAAAGAAAAAAATTAATTTGCCATTTTGCTCTCTCTCTTCATATAAACGAAGTTTTGGCCGAAATGAAGCACCCACCGCGCCTGCTGTACGCAATTTTGTGCAAAGAGTTCGTGAGGCTGGTATGCTAGTGGACAACACTCATGGTCCCCGTCGTCGTACGGTGCGCACAGACGAGAATGTGGCTGCTGTAGCCGAGAGTGTGAGACTTAATTCACGAACATCAACTCGTCATCGATCTCAACAGTTCAACATTTCACGCACTAGCCTGAGGAGAATTCTGCACAAAGATCTGGGATTATTCGCTTACAAGGTCCAATTGATTCAGCAATTGAAAGCGCACGACCATCCGCTTCCTTATCGCTTCGCAGTTTGGGCCTTAGAGCAGCTTGAATTGGACAACGATTTTGGGCGAAAAATCATCTTTTCTGACGAGGCATATTTTCATCTCGGCGGCTACGTTAACAAACAAAATTGCCGCATCTGGGGCTCGGAAAACCTGCACGTTATTGTCGAGAAGCCAATGCATCTACAGAGAGTGGCAGTTTGGTGCTGATTGTGGTTGTTACAGAGCCATGTTAACGACGTTTTTTTTTACTGAAATTGAAGACATGGATTTGGACGACTTCTGGTTCATGCAGGATGGCACGCCATGCGTGTTATTAGCCGTCTTGGCGATGTCAATTGGCCGCCTCGGAGCTGCAATTTGACCCCTTTGGACTTTTTTTTGTGGGGAACCGTAAAGGACTGATGTTATGCCAACAATCCGGAAACGATTCAAGCACTTAAGGCCAATATCATCCAAGCAATCCGTGAGCTACAGCTCGAAACCATTAACAAGGTCTCGGAAAATTGGAGTGATAGAATGCGCTACAGCGAAGCCAGCTGAGGCAGCCACTTGAACGACGTTGTGTTCCATAATTAATGGGAATGTTTGCTCTAATGTTTTACTAATAAAGCCATAATACATGGAAAAAAAAAAAATAGGCGAACCCCACATGCGGATCAGTAGAAATGCGGTGAAGTGGGAGGGTTGTGATCCCTTGTTTTCGGATCATAGCCTCGCTGATAAAAGGAAGAAGAAGAATACATGGAAAAAATTTAATTTTGTTCATTTTATTGCATTTTTAAAAAGAAACTTGTAGTTGGCCCACCCGTATAAGGTTTCTGCAGTCATCGCTCTGTTGTGAAGTGCCGAGATGTTTTTCATGAGGACCCTCATGGCTTGGTTAATGTGACATTGAGTCCCTATTGCATCCTGCAGTTCAGAGATTTTTTGGCCAAGTTAGTTCCTCCGGGACATCTCTACCTTCTCCGTTTCTGCCGGCCTTCCATATTCCTCCAGCAGTCATGCGGTTCTTTCGTACCTCTAATGGGGTTTTGGTGATGTCTCCTGCCCTCAGTCCTGTAGTCCCCTCTGACTCTCCAACTTGGGTTGTGACTACTGGCGGAACCGGTGTTTGGGCAGCTAGTTGTCTCTTTTCTTGTGGGCGACTCGCGTCGTTCCATGCTCCTCTGTGGTGTTGCCGCTTGGCCACCTGGTGACCTCGGCATCTTGGAACTCCTCAAAAAGGGGTTCACTACCTTCTCCTTATTACTACCGTCGCTTCCTTTGTTTGTTTGGTTTGTGTTCATTTCAATTGGGTCCCCACTCAAAGTCGTTATCAAAGCTCGAATTTGCCTATGCAAGCAGTGAGGCCATGCAAGGGTTGGCATAAGCCCTTATGGGGTCTTGTGTTCAGAGCCTGATCAGTGCTAAACAGGAATGTTACATCTGTACCTACAACCACTAAATTAATGGTGACGAAGAATTGAGTGTACTTTGAGGCCTGCCAAGGTTTTAACGGGACTGGGGCGCTTGTAGCATTAGCCTGAAAGTCATTTCCACCGGATTTCTCTCCAGCTTACTCAGGTGACAGAATACTACAGACGTATGCCATAATTAAGACCTTACTGGGTTCGGCCTTAATGTTCTAGAGTACTGATGACAGAGTCATCGTATAGAACCGTTCGTTTGATAAAAGATACTATTATAGCTGTATGCTATAGTATAGTGTAGTACAAGTATATATGCAGCCGCCCTTCCGGGGTTAGAAGCTGCGCGTTTCACGTTGTGGCGGGTACGTCCGGATCTCGCCATTTTCTCCTCGCTGTATCCCTCGTACCCACCTTATGAGGTGGGAAGCACAGATCTGGAAGACGGTGCTTACTCGTCTTGTCACAGAGAGTTCATAGGGCTTCCTTTGACCTTTTCAGCCACGCCCTCCTCCTCTGCCGCTCTTGGTCGGGGACTGCTTATTGGGTATTTGCGGCTAACCTGCATTTCTGTAGGCCGTCCACTATCCGCCACTTGCGACCCCCCACAGTCGCCTGGGCTTAGCCTCACCCGCCCGTCCGACTGGTGCAATGGCGTGCTGTGAATGTGAGTTTTGTTAAGTGTGTACACAGCCAAAAAACTCACCCATGTGGAACTTAGCCCCAGGACAAGACTTCCTTAACCGCTATCATTTCTGCGTGAAATACGCTACAGTGATCTAGAAGCCGGAAAGATGCTCAGGTTGAGCTTTTCAGAGAAACACCATAATCCACGCCGCTTTCGGCCTTCGAGCCGTCTGCACCTATCGCAGTACTAAAATCTAGTATAGCTTCTGTAGTTGCACAAGGTTTGTGTCTTTCCTTCCTGAGTCCAAAAGTTTGTGCTATTTTGTGCTGTTTCCTACTGCCATCTGTCACATTGACCCTAATATTGAGCTACGCAAAATGTTAAGAAACGCAGCTCGTTTGGTTTTGGGAACCCGCAGTATTCCAAACCAGAATAAACTGGACACTAGACACTTTCTTAGACTGATGTAAATTAACCAACATTAGCATATCACATGGCATTTAGGAAATCCTTATGTCGAAGATAATGTGTAATATGTCTGAAATCCCCACAAAATCAAATAGGGAGGTGGAATTTCCATCCAAAATCCCTTCGTTAGACCTGCGTAAATAAATTCCAAGCTCTCATTGGCAAGACCCCTTTGACCTTCCATTGGTAAGGATCAACTGTGTGAACTATCTCCTTCCTTGCCTTACTAGCAATATTTAAACATAAATATACACCTGTTAATCGAGTGAAGAATCTGTAGGGTAGCCGCAATTGTTTAATTTGTAAATACATAACTTCATCAGCATAAAATGGATGAAAATCGTGCCACATTTTCACATTTTCTTATCTAAATACCTAGAATGTGTTAATTTGTTCACTTTGTGTCAGTTATCCTTTCCCGTAAGACCTCCTAGTAACACCACAAACTACTGTTTGTTGTAAATATCTCAGCCCAATGACCGTAGAATAATTCATCACAGAAGTAACGAACCACTTGGTCTATCGGCTGAACGGAGCCCGCCTCCCCCTAGCTTTGCTTACCACCGCTGTAGCAATGTTGATCTTTTGTAATATGCAAATTCCGAAACACTCGTCGATGTGCGTGCGATGAGTACCTGGGCGGGAACTCTTGTTTGTTTGACAATTTGATCCATTAGATACATTTTGCTGGGGAGCAAAAACTGGAGTAAGTAAAGGATTTCAGGCGAGTGTGCGTCTACATCTTCTCACCTTGGCATATGAATATTAATGAGATTTCCGATGTAGATTATAAGCAAATCCTTCGTAAACAACAACTATTACCAACTGGCAGAAACTAAGAAACACTAACCAGCATGCAAGCACATTGCTAGTGTAAGGCCTCCCTGAGGTTGGGTAGGTGGTTACAGAAGCAAACAAATGCCTTTCAATACAGCAATAGCAACCACGGCAATAAAGTGCAACCACAACTACTGTAAGGCTTTCATCTGAAACACTAAGCCTCTGTCTGTTTGTCGATGCTGGTGATGTTCTTGCATCTTGTATGAGATTATAGCATGCGTATGCAAATTTATGTATCGATTGCGCAAAATTTGAGTTAAATTTCTGTAAATCTACGGTTATTAGCAAAATTAATCCTACAGCGATTGGATTAAAGTAATCCGAGGGTAATCGAAATGGAATATGCTGCATAATTACACAGCATCTGGTAGAAATTATATTCGTTACAGCTGCATGCTAGCAGAAGAATTCAGTGCTTTGAACTTTATTAATTAAATAGAATACAGACAATTGTGATTTGATTACTGAGGAGGCTTTGCAATGGTTTATACACAGTAGTCTGGATCAAGGCCAGCAGACAAGAGCAAGATAATAATTTGCTAATGCTTTAATGAAATCACTCTACAGGCGGATCAGTAGAAATGCGGTGAAGTGGGAGGGTTATGATCCCTTGTTTTCGGATCATAACCTCGCTGATAAAAGGAAGAAGAAGACTCTACTGATGGTTAGGTTAGGTAGATGGGTGCCTTGTGACGAAGTCAGGGAAGAAATAGCTACCGAGAGGCCTCGTAGATTCATCGTCTGTTGGCTTCACTAGTGGCTTCATCTCCGACGAGTCTATTTGTAGAGCTAATAGGAATATGCACACATGCGACACGTGTTATGCTGATCCCATTTTAGTAAGTTCGTCCGCCCTTTATTACCCAATACACCCATATGTCCTGGGTCACCCTGTTGGCATGTGGTACCTCATTATGATGATGCCGACTCCAGCTGTCGATGTACACAGTCCCTTTGGTGATAATTTTTGCAGCAGGGATGACTGCTCTGACTTCAACTTGAAAGACGCTGCAATCGTTGTTGATTCTGAACTAGTGGTTGGTCTCCAATCCTTTTCACTAAACCTCAGCTCACACACAGACATCCATTTTCAAGCCGTCAGTGTAGAGGGACAATTTCTCATCACTAGTGACTTGGACGTTTTTCTAGTATTTTCTGTTAGGAATTCTGATACTGAATCCCCTTTTCTGGATGCGTGACCGTGTGGTGCAGATGACCAGAATGCAGTCGGAGTGCCGATTTGGCCGCCGTATTTCTACAGAATAGATATAGCGGAATGATAGGGTTTCTAGACAAACTCTGCAGTATTCACGAAAGAAATGATAACTAGGATGTCGACGATGCTTCTTAAAACATTCCGCCCTAACACGCAATACCACACAAAATGCCATAATAAATAACTGTCAGAAGTTTAGTTGAACAAACTTTTTACAGATCATAAAAATGTCGGAGAGTGCAGCGAAAATAGTTTCGTAAATATTCCATAGGATTCGGAAAGCTCATCCGAGAGTCAGCAGTGAGCCCCAAGTACTTAAACTCGTTCACTTTTTCGATTAGAAAACACCTATCACTGCAACTGAGAGTGCTACAAAAAGTTAAATAAGGGAGGATGGAGGCACAAGTGGAACCTTCCAGTTTGTATCTTTGCCACTTATTTGTGTGGAAGAATATTTCTGCATTGGTACCGATTAGGAAAGAGAGATTAAAACACATAATTTTCGCCTTAGAGCTAATGTTTAAACTACGAGTATGTTCGACAAACCAGATTCTTAATAAGTTAAGATCCGAGTTGATATCGGATACCATATTCAAAACACTGCCAGAGCCATAAGAATAACTTACATCATCTGCAAAGCAGTGATTGTTGCTTTAAAATTCAGTTTAAACAGAGAGTTGATGTAGATGAGAAACAAAATCGGTAGCAACACAAAACCTTGAGGAACTCCCAAATGAAAGAAAAAAAAGCAAGATTTCGGTTATGATTTATATGATCTTTACTTTTTGAGATCGATTAGAAAAGTTAGAATTAAACCAATACAGCATAAAGCCACGAAAACCAGCTTCTTTCCAGTGTTTTAAACAAGATATTGTGGTTGACCATGTCAAAGACTTTCGTGATATCTATAAAAACGCCTGCAGTGACCTTTTTCGTGTCAAGATTAGAAAAAAATACTGCGGCGAAAATTCGGAGGGGCCTCTTCAGTTGATTTTCCTTGCTGAAAACCAAATTGCACAGAGCTGAAAAACTTATTCTTATTCAGAAAAGATACTATCCTCTCCTTTACATTTCTTCAAGTATTTTCTAACGATATATCACATGCATGTGTTCGAGGAGAAAATATGTTGATGCTCAGTTTGCTTGTACAGGAGCAAAAAAAAAAAAAAAAACTGGTTGTACTCGCTTCGCTGGGTCTTTAAATATGCGATTTCAAGTACACTTCTTTAGAGCATTCTTCGTTTTGTTATTGAACTAGTTTACCCGGTAATCCTTTATGAGGGTCGCAGGGGTAGGATGATTAGGTGCACTATCCATCACCCTTGATCCTCCGCCGTCGACTTCAACTCATCAGGAGGAATCCCTAGACAGCTCCAGGAGAGATGTCGGTTTTGATCCAACAATGTATATCTAGGCCTACCAAGGGGTCGCTAACTTGATGGCACTGCAATCATGATACGTGTTGGAAGCCGGTCTGGGGACATACGCACTACGTGACCAAACCATCAAAGCTTAAATCCTTCCGTTCGAAAAAGTAGCTGCTCAACATTGAGCCCCTCGCGTACTCTGGTGATACGCATTCGATCCCTACGAGTGATTCCAGCAACACCGCAAAGGAACCTTTTTCAGTAGCTTGTATCCGCGACTATATGTAAGAGTTAGAACATATAACGAGTTAAAAACCTATAATTTAGCTTCAACACTAAGTTCGGCATTCCTCATAACAGATTGACCAAACTCTCTCAAAATTTATCCAGTCTGACCATTTCTACTGAATAACTTGACATTGCTCTTTCCATCATTCGTGAATAAGACCCCGAGAAACTTATCCACCTGCTTCAGTGGGACTCTACAAACATGCAGAGTGTACTGAACAGGCGTTCTGGAAACAACTAATACTTCCGATTTGTTCACGTTTACTTTCATTTTAGCATCATCACAAACGGCTACAAACCTTTCGAGTGCGCACTTAAGTTGAGTTTAAGTGGACTCAAGGATGACCAAATCATCCGCAAAGAGAAGATGACCAATGCTTGAGTCCCCCACTTTGCAACATTCTCTGCTGCGGCTGTAGTGAAGAGGCGAGGTGACGAAAGGCACCCTTGGCAGAGTCCAACCCCCACAGTGAAGAGTATTGAAATAATAAGCAAAAATATAATTATTTGAGATATAAAGACATCACAGATATGCGTGGGTCATTGCAATCAATGCCCCACCAGTGGAGTGCATGCATATTCATGTTCTTCAAACAAACTACATCGTATAAAAGGAAGACCCTAAAACGAGAATGACTGCTCAAATTTCGAGAACCGGAGAACCGCTGAAGGGATTTGGATGCGGTTTTCACTGTTATGTTCTGCATTTCCCGGGGAAGATTGTATTAAAAATGTGTTTAATTTTCCTTTAATGAAGACTACTGCCAGCAGCCATGCAGCAGGGGCTATCGCTGCAACAGTGTGTGTATGTGAGTATATGGGCGCGCTGTTTTGAACTTTAGTGCGTTATCTCTTCTGGAGTAAAAATTGAAAAAAAATTATTAGCAGTGCCAATTCCATATCCAGGACATTTTAAATTTCATTAATTAGAATATGTATATGCGATCAAACTTTCATGCAATTAAGAGATTAGGCAATATACGCAAATAAAAAAAAAATAAATAAATATTTGGCGCAACAGCTCTTTAAGTACCAGGGCCTATCTTCTCGCAACCTTTCATGTTGTGTGCGTTATATTTTTCACACGAATGGAAGGGACCTACAGTTTAGTGCCGTATCCGAACGGTGATTTGAGAAGCTTTTTCGTGACAATCAGGATTATCGTGAATAAATTTTCCCTCGGAATTTTCCCCCGAACAAAAATTAGGGATCTTCAAAAAAGAGGAAATAATTCCGCGGAAAAGAAATTGGTATCATGAATGACAATTCAGGAGAATTTTCAATGCAATCGCGATATTGAATTTTTTCTTGATGATTTTTTCCCTATTTTTGAAGATACCTAATTTTTGCTCGGGGAAAAAATTCCGAGGGAAAATTTATTTACGATAACCCTGAATAATACTCTCGGATGTCTGTCAGACGCTCGCGAGAGGTGGGACCGTGAAAAAACTTTTTGGTGTTTTCTGATATTCGAACTTGGAACCTCACGCGTTGTGATCCGACACACTAACCAGTTACGCCACGGAGCATACGTGACCATATGTACATATAATACATACATAGTTACATATAGACAAAGAAACATTGCAATATTTTTCCATTTTATTAGATGAGATGTTGTTGATCGTTGGACTTGTCCACATTTTAGAATGTTTAAATAGATTTAAAATAAACTATTAACGGAGTGGCGTAGACAGTATATTGCAAGTTGAATACTCATACTTTAAGTCTATTTTCCTACCTTTTAGAAGGTGTTTTTCGAGAAATACTTCAGGTAATTGTACGTCTTTTTCAAATGTAATAAACTATTTCATTGCTGCGTATCTGTAAATAAAATATTCTGGAAGAATGTCCGCCGAATCAGAGGAAGAAAGTTGAATATCGTGAAAGGGACGGTTCACTGCTTTCCAATGCGAAGGAGATGGAGCGAGCACTTTTCAGAATTGCTCAATCCCGAACAAGTTATGTCATCAGGAAGATGACAGACCTATGCTCGAGACTTTGGCAATCAAATCGTTAAAAGTTGGCGAATCTATCCAGAAATGCTAAAGGCTTTTGATAAAGAGTGAGTGCGATGGCTCCCAAGTTTCATTAAGGTGGCATGGGAATGCGGTGAAACACCTGGTAATTGGCAAATGGGAATGATTGTCCCTCTTTGCAAATAAGGGGATTAAAGATTGCGCTAACTACAGTGGTAAATTTATTTTAAGTATAACTGGAAAAGTCTTTGTTAAGGTGTTAGAGACACGAGCCAGAGCTTTGGTTGAGGATAGTTTAAGGAATAATCAATGCGTTTTTCGTCGCGGCAGAAGCAGGACCGACCAGTTATACACTCTCAATGATTCTTGAGAAGGCCTGGAAGCATGCTGAACCTGTATACACCTGTTTTGTGTATTTGGCGAAATCATGTGTTAGACTTCCTTGAGGCAAAATCTGGAGTGCTCTGCTGAGTATGGGATTGATCGTTCCCTATTAAGGGTGATTTAGTATTTATATACAAATCAATACCCTTTATTGTGGGGGTTAGACAGAGTGCCAAGGGTGCTTTTGTCACATCGCCTCTTCATTGTATATATGGACTGGATGCTGCAGTCGTGGCAGAGAATGTTGCAAAGTGGGGGACTTCAGCATTAGTCATCCTCTCTCTGGGGATGATTTGGTGATCATTGGGTCCGCTTACACCAAACTTCAGCGCGCACTCGAAAGGTTTGTAGCTGTTTGTCGGAAGTATTGATTGTTTTCATAACGCCTATTCAGTACACTCTGCATGTTTGTAGAGCCCCAACGAAGCAAGTGGATAAGTTCAACTATCTCGGGGTCTGATGGAAAGAGCAATGTCGAGTTATTCTGTCGAGTTGGATCAATTTGGAGAGAGTTTAGTCAATCTGTTATAAGGAAGGCCGAACTTATCTATAGTGTTGAAGCTAAATTATAGGTTTTTAACTCGGTATATGTTCCATCTCTCATATATAGTCGCGAATACAAGCTGCTGAAAGAGGTTCCTTCACGGTGTTGCTGGAATAACTCGTAGGGATCGTACGCAAGGCGCTCAATGTTGAGCAGCTACTTTTTCGAACGGAGGGATTTATGCTTTGACGGTTTGGTTGCGTAATGCGTGTCCCCAAACTGGTTTCCAAGATGTGTCATGATTGCCGTACCATTAAGTTAGCGACCACTCGGTAGCCCTATAAATAGATGGTTGGATCAAGTCCAACATCTCTCCTGGAACTGTCTAGGGATTCCTCCAGATGAGTTGAAGTCGACGGCGGAGGATCAAGAATGATGGAGAATGCTCCTAGTCATCCTACCCCTGCGACCCTCATAAAGGATTAGCGGGTGAACTATTTTAATGTCAAAACGGAGAATGCTCTAAAGAAGTGTACTTGAAATCGCATATTTAAAGACCCAGCGTAGCGGGTACAACCAGCTAGTGTATTATATCTACATATGGTTGCATTGTATTGCCAGATCTCTTAATTGTAAGAAAGTTTGACATATCATAATTAATAAAATTTAAAATGTCTTAGATTTGGCATTGGCACTGATAATAATTTTGTTCAATGTTTACTCCAGAAGAGATCACACACAAAAGTTCAAAACAGCGCGCCCATATACTCACATACACACACTATTACAGCGATAGCCTCTGTTGCATGGCTGCTGACAGTGGTCTCCACTAAAGGAAGTATAGCTCAAATGAATCTTAGAGGAATTTACTAAAAACCATTTCTTTTGTTTTTAAATCCAGCCATTGTTGAGTCAGGACAGTGTGAATTTCATTTTAACCCCCTCTCTTTCACCTAGACCTCGAATGCTCAGTTCCTGTAAGTGGTAGAGTAATTTTTAATGCAATCATCCCAGAAAAATGCAGATCATAACCGTGAAAACCGCATCCAAATCCCTTCAGTGGTTCCCGAGATTATCGTTCCCGTATCGTTTTTCACGTTTTGGGGACTTCCTTTTATACGATGTAGTTTGTTTGATGAAGATGAATATGCGTGCACTCCATTGGTGGGCCGTTATAAGAATCACAGAATAATGATTTATACCTCAATCTCTTCACAAAGAAATGTACTAATCGAAGAATCGAGTCACTTTCAAATCGGTTCAGCCATTTTGTAAACATATGTGTGTAAAACATAGGAAAATGGTTTTTGTCAGTTAAAAAAACATATAAAAGGGGTTTAAAAGCCCGATAACGGATTCAGGACACTAAAATTAATCCTATACTATACCTCTTCTCAATACAAATCGATTGATGTATATATTGTTGAGCTATCGTTACGTACCTATTCCCTATTCGCGGACAAACTGAAAAAATGTGTTCTCTTTTATAGATGTAGAGATTTGCCGGTTATCCTATATGTTTTTAGAAAGGCCTCTTCTGGCGTCGAAACGTAGACTACACACTTTATTTTTTATGAACGGGAACAAAAATAAGTCAATAGGTGATACATTAGGCGATACACAGTCGGCTGTGTGTGAACTAGCATTGTCATGATGGAGGATGACACGTTGTTTTTTGTTTGTTTACGCAATTCATGGATGACTTCCGGCAAACAAATTGTTGTGTACCAAACAGCATTAACAGATCTTCGATACTATAAAGCCACAATAGCAACATGTCCCAATTTACTAAAAAAACAAGTGATCATTTTTTTCGAAGCGCTTCGAGAACGAGTCACTTTTGCCGGTTTTCGGTCACCTTGGAATACCCAAGCAGCCGACTGTCGCTTAGATTCGGGTTCATACGAGTATATCCAGGTATCATCTCCTGTAACATACTTACTTACTTAGGTGGCGCTACAGTTCGGGGTGAACCTGGGACTCAAACAACAAGCCTCTCCATTTAGCTCGGTCCTTAGTTAATTGCCTCCAGTTGCGCACTCCAAGTTGGTCGAGGTCCCATTGAACTTGTGTGCGCCACCTACAGCGATGATTCCATCTACTGCGTCATACCTCGGATTCGAAGACTCTGCGGGCCGGAGCGTTGGTGTCCATTCGCTCTACATGTCCTAGCCATCTCAGACGTCCAATACGTAGTTTTTTGACTAGGTCGATGTCGCTGTACAGCTCGTATAGTTCGTGATTGAATATTCTCCTCCAAAACCCGTCAACGCAAACGGGACCGAAAATCTTACGAAGAATTTTTCTCGCGAAGCGATGTAGGATATCTTCATCCTCTTTTAATAAAGTCCATGTTTCTGCGCCGTAAAGCAGGAGTGGGATGATCAGGATCTTACACAGAGTCTCTTTAGTTGTTCGAGATAGGGCTTTACTGTTAAATTGCCCTATAAGCTAAAAAACACAGCAATTGGCAAGAGTTATTCTTCGATTGATTTCTGCGTTAATCTTGTTTTTTGAGTTTATAGCAGAGCCGAGGTAGACAAAGTGACACTGTGACATTTTGTTCAATTCGTCGATGTTGGCTTTCCCTTCTTGTTGACAGCATATACTTGGTTTTGCCCTCGTTTATCGCTAAACCCACTTTGGCCGCTTCCGCCTCAATGCTTGCAAACGCACCGGTGACAGCCCGCTGAGTTCTTCCGATAATGTCTATATCGTCGGCGAATGCAAGCAGTTGTACAGACTTGTAATACATTGTGCCTCCGGTGTTGGCTTGTGAGTTCCGCACAATCCGTTTAAGTACAATATTAAAAAAGTCACGTGACAGCGCGTCACCTTGTCTAAAACCTTTTTTGACATCAAAGGTCTCGGTGAGGTCATTACCGACCTTGATGGAGCAGCGAGCGTTCTCCATCGTCAGCCTGCACAGACGTACAAGTTTGGCAGGGATGTCAAAACTGGGCATGGCTCTATAAAGCTCTTCTCTATAGATGCTGTCATAGGCAGCTTTGAAATCGATAAATTTGTGGTGAGTATCGATTTGGAATTCTAGGGTTTTCTCCAGGATCTGCCGAAGTGTGAAGATTTGATCGATGGTGGACTTTCCTGGCCTGAAACCGCACTGATAGGGTCCAATCAGGCTGTTGATAAAAGGTTTCAGGCATTCACACAATATCGCAGAGAAGATCTTGTATGCGATGTTGAGGAGCCTGATGCCTCTATAATTGGAGCAGTTGAGGGGGTCTCCTTTCTTGTGGATCGGGCAAACGATGCTGAGATTCCATTCATCGGGCATACACTCGTCTGACCAAATATTAGAGATGAGTTGGTGTATGCACTCTACCAATTCATCACCAGCTGCCTTGAAAAGTTCGGCCGGTAAGCAGTCAGGTCCAGCAGCCTCGTTGGATTTTAGCTTGGATATTGCTATCCTCACTTCGTTTTGGTCAGGTGGACGAGGGAAATTTTGACTATCATCGTCTATGTTGAATGGTTTATTCTGCCTGACAGCGGGATGTTGATCTTCGTCGCCGTTATACAGTCTGCAGAAGTAGTTTTTCCATATTCTCAGCACCGACTGTGATTCTACTACGAGGTTTCCATTCTCATCTCTACAGGTTTCTGTACGGGTATTACTTCTCTGACACGTTCTTTTTACCTTTTGGTAAAACTTCCGTACATTATTCCTGGAGTATAAACTCTCGATATTCTCAAACGCGCGCTTCTCATGCTCTTTCTTCTTCTTTTGGAGAAGCCGATGTTCTTCCCGTCTCTTTTGCTCGTAGAGCTCACGAGCAGCTCTCGTCTTCCTTTGCAGCGCCGCTTTGTATGCCTCTTGTTTTGCTGCATGCACTCGCCGGCATTCTTCGTCAAACCAGGGGTTTCGCGGTGGTGGGCGAGCGAGACCCAGCACATCAGTCGCGGCGTTTCTGATGGCATGTTGGCAGCGTTGCCACTGGTCTTCGGCACTTGATGCTGGCGGTATAGCGGTGATTGAGAGATTTCGGGATACACATTCAGCGAAGAGTCTGGCGGTCTCTTGCGATTGTAGCTTTTCGACGTTAAATTTTCTCACAGTAATTCTTCTTTGTTGCTCAGATTGGGATATCCGCATTCGTACCTTGGCTACAACATGGTAATGATCCGAGTCTTTGTTGGCCGCTCGGAGGGTCCGGACATCCAGAATACTGGAGGCATGCCTTGCGTCGATCGCAATATGATCAATTCGGTTGATCGTTACATGATCATTGGACCGCCAAGTCTGCTTATGAATATCGAGATGAGGAAACCATGTGCTTGCTATGGTGACATTTCGCTCCACAGCGAAATCAATTAACCTTAGTCCGTTATCAGACGTGGTGTCGTGTAGGATATGCTTACCGACTGCCCTACCAAAGACGTCCTCCTTTCCTATTTTGGCGTTAAAATCGCCAAATACGATTCTAACGTCATATTTGAGACATTGCTCATATGTCTTATCGAGAAGCTTCGTGGCAGGGTCCTTTTCTTCCATGGGGGCATGAACACATATTAGGCTTATGTTAGCGAATTTAGCCTTGATCTGGATAGCCATAATACGCTCGCTCACGTGTCTGTCGCGTATGACAAATCCGCATCCGAATAAGCGTTGCCTGTTGCCTCTGTAGCAATCACCGTAGTAGATGTCACAGTTTTTCATCCTCTTTTTGCCCGGTCCATCCCATCGCACTTTCTGGATGGCGGTAATATCTGCTTTATAGCAGTCTAGGGCCTCTGCTAGTTGTTCGGCTGCACGTGGTCTGTAAGGGGACAGAACATTCCATGTACAGATCCGAAGGTCGTTGTCCTTATTTCGTTTGCTGGGGTCGTCATTAGTTGAGTCATCCTTATCCGAGGCTTTTGGTTGTTTCGGAACCATCGATTTTTTACGTGGTAGGAAAATTACCCCGACGGCACAACCCCCAACCTGGAGGGCCAATTCCTTAATAATTCCCGAGGACGAGGGGGCGGGTTCACCGGTGCCAGTAGTCCACTACGGGAGTATGAGCGCTGCCGTTGGCCCATTAAGGGCTCCTCTGCCAACATCTCTATTCCAATGTCCTGACTAACATTGGAAATTCCTTAGCGACCTGTGATCCGAATACGTCGAAGCAGCTCGCGCAAGGTATTCACTAAGTTCAACCTAACTGGAACTTTAGACGCCACCGTTGACTACGTCTAGGGAATTCGTCCGCTACCGCCTGGAACAGGGAGAAGTACTCTAGTGAGAAAACACTCTTCTTCCCCCCCTCTCTCATCTGCTGCCGCCAAGAATCCGCCAAACGGGGTTGGCTACCCATTTCTTGGATTAAGGTACTAGGCACCCGGCTGTAACCGCGTGCAGGTTGAGAGTAGGAGTTGGTAGGCCTCAGCTGAGTGAAAACGCTTGTGTTTTCATATGATCGCATGCACTACCGTTTGACCAGCCCTCCTGTAATGAAGCTGTACACGTTTTTTGAACCACCACGATTGAATTTCTTTAATTTCTTTGCACCATTTGACACGATTCTTTTTTTGAGTGTGTGTAGTATCCACCTAGCACAAACCTTCCTCACATTTTGATTAAATTGCGGTCTTACTAATGCCCAAGGTTGCTGCAATCTCGCGGTATATTACATGCCGATCGGTTTTAGTCATGGCACGTACGGCATCAATGTTTTCTGGAACAACAGCACTGCAAGGACGACCTTCACGAAATTCATCACTGACGCTAGCAGGACCGCGTTTGAACTCTGCAAACCAGCTATAAATTGTAGCATTGGATTGTTTTTCGGCACCAAAAGCCGAACGAAGTCGGTCTATGCATTTCTGTTGAGTTAGACCACATTTAAAATCATAAAAAATCATCCAACGAAATCCTTCACGTGAAACTTCCATTTTTGACTAAACTATTAATTAAAACATACTGTAAAAACGAAACCACTCAACGCTCTTTGACGTGTCACTATTTCTCATCACAAAAAGTTTCGAATTTTATGAATATGGTATTTGGAAACGTCAATAGAATCAGTGCTGTCACTTTCTAAAAAGCTATCGGACAACCCTAATACTTAACAGAACTTAGCAAAAACTAGCATTTTTGCTGGTATTCTAAGGCAGTAGGCTGCTTGGTCAGTTATAAAAAAAATTGGTTCAGTGTTTTCATTCTAAACCCTTACTCTGTTTATTTTGAGCTCCTTTTTTTGACTTAAGTCGTAACTTAAGTTTTGATATAAATAATGGCAGCATTTTACTTTGATTTGGAGTTAAGTCAAATTTGATTTCATTAAATATTTTGTTAGAGGTAAAATTAGCGGTTACGGATAGCAACTTATTATTAATTTGGCTTGCAATTCAGCGTCGAAAAAATGGTCTTGTGTCGTTGGCCTAAAAGAGGCATGAATTTGTTCTAATTTTTTTTAGTTTCAGGAAGCTACAAATTGAAAGGTCTGTAGCAATCGTGCACTAAAAAATCGTTATACAGGCAGCTCCTTCCACGCAAAAAACTCCCGATCACAACGAGAGCATCTGGCTTTATATACACCTATTAAAGTAGGCTACCCATCAATCAAAACTGGGTTTATAGCAGATTAGCAGTCAGCGATCAGTGCATAAGTCATTGCTTAATAGTTTTTCTGGGTTAATTAAGATTAAATGCAAAATACGATTATGTGTTGCTCTTGCTCTAAGCTAAGGATCTTTGAAAATATTTTCATCAACTATCTATTTTATTTGATACAACGGTTCCACTCGGGTTATGTTGGCTGTTATGACATCTGTCCACTCTCTTTCACGACATACGACCATTCATTTCATTTGCCTACTGCGAGTGTGATTAATAGAGGCGCCCATTGCACAAGACATGTCATAATGCACTAATTTTCATGGTTCCCTGATCTTTTAATTACCTACAAAACGAATGTTTATCGAAGCACACGAAGTGGCACAAGGGTTGCACCCTCAGATCATTAAGCACGATTACATATCAACTCGGCGACGTAAATTAGAAAATGTAAACACACACCATATTGTCCCGCACACTCCACCGAAAGGCAAACAAAATTAATTAACGCCATTGCTATCCCAAAACCAAACTAATCGCTGAAACCCTCTTGAATGATGAAATATTGAACGACCCTGTATGTCATGACTGAACCAAATCACTCTCCTCCAACATCGCTATAGGGGGTGCTTACCGGAGTATGGCTCTATCGACACGCAACTTAAATCAATGATGACAGAGGGTAATCAATTAAAAAAAAAAAAAGAAGGGGAAAAAAAAACGGGATACAATGTTGCTTGCTTGCCCCACTCATCCCGTGAGACAAGTGACGAAAAAATTAAGTCGGATGGTCAAAAGGACAGAATGTCTGACTACGGCACGCTGGAACGCACAAACGAAGGAATGACCATGCGGACATGCTCCTTATTATTCGCCCTCTCAAAATTATGGAGATTAATTGGATTTCTTGATTATAGGACCCCGAGTTGCCTTGGTAATGCAAATGGAATTTCCGAGGGTGTTGGTGGTGTGGTGAGCAGCATGCCAATAAGCCGTACGCACAGTCCAGTGCCTCAGTCATCCACTTCTCGTCGCTTTACCTTCCACAGTATCTTGATGAGTTTTGTCTCTAATTAGCAAAAAAAAAGAAGGAAATGGTTACATACATATACATCCCGGTATCCAAACACTGGAATCCTGGGGGCAGCGGCAGAGGATTATGGCTACTATCATGGTCATGGAAGTTCACAAATACTCCCTCTGTTTATTGAAGATTATGACGAATGATGAAGGAGAAGCACCAACGACGAATGATGGAGAAGATGGCTACGTGGTTCAAGGGTGCAAACTCAAGGGCTTCGGAATTGGACACAACTGCTGGGCAAGATAGCAAATTCAATTTTCCTGCTAATCCAAATGTAAATTAAATCCTATTCTCCGAATGGAAATACGAATATTGTTTGTGTGCGGCAGGAGTATTGGTGTGCGTGTGTTAGATTATTACATCATCATTTTTCATATTCCCTTCCTTAGGAATTCGGCAGGGAACACAAAGAATAGTACGGACGGTGTTGGATTATCTGTATCAACGCCCTTTAATTTAATCCTTTTTTCTCTTTTTTTTTGTGGAAGACCGCCTTTGTGTTTTCTGATAGAGACTCACTGATGGAGGTCGTGGTCGGGATGTGAATTAAGGTCAATGATTGAATCTATTTGGAGGAATTCTTCGGCGCTGTGGTGTGCTTCTTTTTGTAGAAGATTATTGGCACTTTTCGCTTTAAAGTACAATGGATGGGTATGCGATGATTGATTATACGGGTATTTGGATTTTTTTTTTGTTAGCGGGAATCATTATTCTTTCAGTGGACCGAATGATTTATTTAGTTTATTGTTGCTGCGCGTGTTTAGGGGAGGATTATTTATTATCCATTATCCATACTTTTATTTTCTTAGCAGGGAATGATAGGTGCGTAATTGGTTGGGACTATAGAATAACAAAACTGAAATGATTAGATTGGAAGCTTGATAGAGGTTGTCCAGATAGAACCCATCATATCTTTTATTTCATTGAAATGGAATATTTCATTAATGTGGCTTTGGGGATTTCGATATGAATTATAATGGAACCTCCTAACGTGGTGTCTTTATAAATATCATTTATGTGTGATGCTAAATTCTGTAAGGTGGTAAGAATGTGAAACGTTCTTCTTCGTGCAGTATAACACCTCCTCAGATCAATATAAACATTTCGCAGTGGTTTACTTTAAGTATCGAACGCATCACTATTGTGAATGATTACACTCTACCACCAGTCCTATTCGTTAAGAACTTTGAAACCACAATCTCCTCCAGATTCGACTGAGAGGATGCTCTTAAGCTATATGGGGGGTAGCAATGGTGTAGTGGTAACGTCGTCAATTGCCATGTTAATGGTTCATGGTTCAAATCCTGATGTCAGCAAGCATTTATTTATTTCTCATGAAATATATAAAGTCAGTCCGATTATTTGCGAAAGCTTGTTTGAACACTACTGCGAAGGCATAACACTGGCAGTAGCTTGGTCATATGGCTGGAAAAATTGTTCGCTCTGTGGAAAAAAGTACTGTGAATCAGAAGCAAAGACAAAAAGTAAAAAAAATCTCCCCAGTTATCTGGACGCCACTCCCGGAGAATCTCTGAAGTATAAGCAAGTGAGCTTCAAGGACCACTACAGCAAAATCTTTTTTTTTTCTCTCTCTCTCTCTCTCTCTCTCTATCCATCATTTCGAATGCCCACACTGCGTGTAAACATGTTAAATGTATTAATAACCTTTTGAGTGCGCGCAAATTATAAAATAAAATAAAAAAAGAGGGAGTCTATACGCATATACACAGAAGCTTCTAAAGTGGAATCTGGAGTAGGTGGTATTTATAGTATTATAGGTATTTCTCCAATGAAATAATCCTAAATATCTCCTTCCACATCCCTAGCTACTGTATCGTTTTCCAAGTAATAAAAGAGGCACTGTCATGGCTGATGTGATATTTAAGCGGGATATCACCATCACCCACAGCCAAGCCGCAATTAACTTTCTATCATAGAATCGACCACATTTAATTAAAAAAACCGCTTTCTTAACGAGATGGCTGAACAATTCAAAATTAGCTTTATTTGGCTCAATGAGCTCTCCAGGCATGGCACAACTTATTTAATATCGTCTTTGTCTCTCAGTTTGCATGTAACTGTTTCTCAATTTCTAACTCAATTTGGTTAGAAGCAGCAACCTAAGATGGGCAGATGCAACTACATGCCACATCACTAGACAGATCTGGTCTGCGGTAGATCACAAACGCTCACACAAAAAAGGACACTCATAAGTATAATAGTAGGTGTCATTGCATCATTGGTAGGGACGCCAATCGTTTCGTTTATGTCCTTTAACCCCTCGGGGGGCATAGGGCGTCAACCACGCCTGCGCGCCATCGTGTTCGGAGTTCTGCAACGCGTTTGAGCTGCCTCCAACTCATTCCTAAAGAGCTCGATTCCTCCTCAACTGTTCTGCGCCACGTTTGCCTAGGGCGTCCCGCTATTCTGCCTGCCTGGGTGAGCGGATTCCACTGCATAGCGTATTTCGCAATGGAGTTGTCTTCGCGCCGTAGGGTGTGTCCAATCCATTGCCACTTTCTTCTTCGTATAGTAATGCTTATAGGTTCTTGGCCCGTTCTCAGATAAAGTTGAAGGGACGCCAATAGACTAGGCTTAAATGGTTTCTGCAGTTTCTTACTCAGGATGCATTTAATAATGTGTCAAATTTTTAACTTGAACGAAATGACATTAAAAGTCCACTTTTGGTTGTTCTGCCTCCCCTTTGCGACCTACATATCACTCTGCCCCTTATTCCGTACATCATTATTGTTTTCTGTAGTACTAAACTATTTATTTGATAATACTTCTTAAGTTATAAAAGTTATATAAAAGTTTATCCATTTAATAATATAAGATTAAATGTGGTTTTGGAGACGGCTGAGATCGAAGTGACCGAGCCACTCGAAAAAAGTCAAGATAAGTTGGCCGGTCAGTCATGAGGTTCATTAAGTTCGTTGAGTTGGTTATGGTGGGCGGCTATGTTGGTCAGTACCCAAAAATCATAGAATTTTATAAAATGACTAAGGCGACCGCGATGACCTCGTCAGATTTCAACTTTCATGACCTAGGAACCTAAAACATCAATTTAAACAAAAAAATGTGGTGAACGGAATAACTCGCAAAAACAGTTCCTGTCTCCCCGACTAGAAGAGAGTATGATGTCCTTGATGATTTCGTGAGTATTAAGCCAGAATAGAAAAAATGGATGTAGCGGTGAACGAGGGCAAACAAAGTACATGATGTCAGCAAAAAAAGACAATAACCATCGACAGAATGTCACAATAAGCTGTTACAACTTTGCAGTAGCTTAGGACTTTGTCTATCAAAGCTCCGCTATAAATTCGAGCCAGCGCGAAAATCAAACAAAGAACCAATACTGCCAATATTTGTTTCTTTGCCTAAGAAGGATTTTGAGTAGGAAAACCTTCTATCAAACAACTACGGTAGCCCTGATAAGGCCTTAAGAGAAAGGTTTTTCTAGTGGCAGATACAAATACAATGATTAATTTTATGGCCTGCTGAGCGATATCGGCCTAATCAGAGAAGTGCGCATGCAGCAGCTGAAATGGCTTGGACATGTAGAGCGGATTAACACCAACGCTTCAGCTCCGAAGATTCTCAAATCCATTCCAGAGGGACGATAAACTAGTGGAAAGGCTCACTTTAAGTGACACGAGCAAGTAGAAACGAACTTCAACCATATTGATGCGCGGCTGGAGGCAGCTGACAAATGACCGAGCTAGCTAAGATAGTTTTGTGGTTGAAGCTCAGTTCCACCCGGACTTCATTCCACTAGTTAATACTAGAATTTATTTGGAATCTTAGGCGAATCGTTCCAAGCTCACTGTGGCAAGTAGTTTTGTCTTCAAGGAGTACTTAACGTAAAACTTAGAATGCAGCACAAATTGCAAAACTGCTTCCATTTTCTCTCATAACCAAGTCTATGGGCGGCTTTTTAAGACCGTTAAACTATTGTACTTTCAGAACTGGCAAAACAGAACTTGGTTATTCTGTTACTCACTAGCCATCATTGGTACTTAAATCTGGTTCCGAGTCTTTCTGTGTTGTTAATGAAAAACTCTTAAAAAAAATTACATCAGGGGGCAGATTATGATTAAGCCGAATGAAATATTTTTCTTGGCATTCTCAGTGGCCACTCAGGGGTAATGGTCTATGTCTTAAGAATAATGAGACCCACAGAATGCCCCGCGCTTATGCACACAAGAAATCGCACTCAAATTATCCTACTAATGTTCCTTGCTACGATACGTCTTGGCCTATGCCCAAACTAACTCCAATATAAAATTTAAACAAAATCATTATATCCGTTTTCGGGAAAATCTATTCATTTTTTTTAAATCAGTCTTAAGTAAAGTACCACTGAGTTTTTAGCTATATGTATCTGTATATAGATATAAATTTCGAGAAAATTGACTTTTTTAAGAATTGTCCTTGTACAACGTGCCGTTAATAATTAGACTAGAATGAAAATTCCGATCTTAATTAACGTATTGTGACCTTATTTCGGTACCCCTGATACGAAATTTTAAGCAAACCGATCAAACCATTAAACTACAGTCAGGTGTACAGTACAGAGTGACCGAGTTATCCAACGAACAACAATTTGATTAAAATCTCGAAATTTTTCATGAATTCAATACTGGCTCTGCAGTTATAGATACAAGTAAAAAAATATTAGTTCAGATTTATAAATAATTTTTTAGAGTTTCTATACCCGCGTGCCGTCTAGTGACGCAAATAGTATCACGCGTTGTATTAGACCAATATTTATAACAATATTAATTTTTAATGCAACGCGATCCTGTTTTGGGTAAAAGTTGTCTGTTGATGAAATTTCGGGCATGTTTTATAAAATGAAAAAAAAAGTTTGTAATTCAATGAGTGTTTATAAAAGTTTTAATCAATAGAATTTGTTTCCCCATCTGTATAAGTACATAAAATTCTAGTTTATAGATAACTAGCTGGTTGTACCCGCGTCGCTGGGTCCTTTAATATGCGATTTCATGTACACTTCCTTAGAGCATTCTCCGTTTTGTCATTGAAATAGTTTGCCCGCTAATACTTTATGAGAGTCGCGAGGGTAGGATGATTAGGTACACTCTCCATCATTCTTGATTCTCCACCATCGACCACAAATCATCAAGAGGAATCCCTAGACAGCTCCAGTAGAAATGTCGGACTTGATCCAAACATCTATTTCTAAGCCTACCCAGGGGTCGCTAACTTTATGGCACGACAATCATGACACATCTTGGAACCCAGTTTGGGGATATACGCACTACGTGACCAAACCGCAAAATCCTTCCGTTCGAAGAAGTAGCTGCTCAACATTGAGCACCTCGCGTAGTCTGGTGCTACGCACTCGATCCCTACGAATTATTCCAGCAACACCGCGAAGGAAGCTCTTTCAGCAGATTGTGTCCGCGACTATTGGTGAGAGTTGGAACATACACCGAGTTAAAAACCGATAATTTAGCTTGAACACTAAGTTCGGCATTCCTCATAACTGATTGACCAAACTCTCCTAAAATTGATCCAGCCTGACCAATTCTACAGAATAACTCGACATTGCTTTGTTCATCACTCGTGAATAAGTCCCCGAGATACTTAAACTTATCCACCTGCTTTAGTCGGACTCCACTAACATGCAGAATGTACCGAATAGGCGTTCTGGAAACAACCATTACTTCCGATTTTTTTCACGTTTACTTTCGTTCCAGTACCATCACACCCGGCAGCAAACCTTTCGAGTGCGCGCTGAAGTTCGGTGTAAGAGGACCCAAGGATGACCAAATCATCCGCAAAGAGAGGATGACTAATCCTTAAGTCCCCCACATTGCAACATTCTCTGCCACGGGTGCGCTGCGTCTTCCAGTCCATATATACATGGGCCTATGGACCTACGGTATACAACTTTGGGGTTGTACCAAGAAAACAAATGCAAATATTTTACAAGGTTTTCAAAATAAAGTGCTAAGAGAAATTGTCCAAGCACCGTGGTATAGTAGAAACGACGATATCCACAGGGATCTCGGAATTCCGACAATCGAAACTGAAACTAGAAGCTTCGCGAGAAAGCATAGAAACCGACTAATCGGACATGTCAACAATTCAGTCCTACAAATTTTGGATGAGAGCCATTTATTGCGCCGACTACAAAGGACGAAACCTTTCGACTTGGCGAGATAATGATTAACCGCGTCTAGATTGCGGATTGTGCAGGATCTTTCAGTGGAAAGTAACCTTTAAAACGTTTTTATTTCGTGATAGAAAAATTGCTTGATATGTTTATACTTAGTTGCGATAACTTACAAATTTATATCGAAGGGTGGTGTTTTTTGGTCAGTAAGTATCTGACACTACTATGAGCACGCGCTTGCTATTCTCATATTGTCTATGGAAGATTTTTCACCTACCCTCGGGGGGAAAAAAAATATACAATGAAGAGCCGAGTTGACAAAAGGCACCCTTGGCAGAGTCCAACCCCCACAGTGAAGGGTATTGATTTACCACCATTTACCCGAGCACAGCTTCTAGAGTTTGTATATAAATACTACATCAACCTTAATAGCGAACGATCAATTCCATACTCTTGCAGAACACTCCACAGTTTGCCTCGAGGAACCCTGACACATGCAAATACACAAAACAGGTGTATTGAGGTCTTCTCAAGAATCACTCTGAGAGTGAATAACTGGTCGGTCCTGCTTATACTGGGACGAAAAACGCATTGCTCACCCCCCAAACTATCCTCAACCAAAGCTCTGGCACTTGTCTCTAACACCTTTGCAAAGACATTTCCAGGGATACTTAAAAGAAATGTACCAGAGTAGTTGGCGCAATCTTGCTTGCTCCCTTGTTTACAAAGAGGGCCAATCACTCCCATTTGCCAATCACCAGGTGTATCACCGCATTCTCTTTAATAACACGTGAGAGCCATTGCACTCACTCTTTACCAAAACCCTTTACCATTTCTGGCGCGAGATCATCCACATCGGTAGATTCGCCAACTTTTAACGATTTGATCGCCAAAGTCTCGAGCATATGTAGGTCTGTCATCTTCCTAATGGCATGGCTTTGTTCGGGATTGAGCAATTCTGAAAAGTGCTCGCTCCATCTCCTTCGCTTATTGGAAAGCAGTGTACTGTCTTGGTTTTGACTCCTTTCACGATATTTAACTTTCTTCCTCTGATTCGGCGGACGGTCTTCCAGAATATTTTATTTACAGATATGCAGTCACGTTTTAATGAAATAGTTTATTACATTTGAAAATCACGTATAATTACCTGAAGTATTTCTCGAAAAACATCTTCTAAACGGTAGGAAAACAGACTTAAAGTATGAGTATTCAACTTGCAATATACTGCCTACGCCACCCTGTTAATAATTTACTTTAAATCTATTAAAACATTCTTAAATGTGGACAAATCCAACGATCAACAACATCTCATCTAATGAAATAGAAAAATATTGCAATAGTTCTTTGTCTACGCATGCTCATGCATGTATTTTACATATGGTATGTACCTACGCGTATATTCCCAAGTCTCTTAATTGCATGAAATTTTGACAGCACATGGATATCTTAATTAATAAAGTTTACCATATCTTAGATTTGACCCTGATAATGCTTTTTTTTCACATTTAGCTCTAGAAGAGATCGCATACTGAAGATCAAAATATAATCATGGGACAGCGCGCCCATATACTCACACACACATACTATTGCAACGATAGCCACTGCTGCATGACTGCTGGCCGTGGTCTGCACTGAAGGAAAATTGTGGGCGATGATTTGACTAATTGTTTTTAGCATTGCTCAGCTTCAGGACAACGCAGAAGGATGTGTTATACCTTGAATGAATTTACTAAATTCACCTATTTTTTATTTTTGCTGTGGAATCAATATTTACAGATGGACAATTCGATCTCAACCCCCTTTATGCCACTTAGACCTTAAATTTCGGAAAATTCCATCTTATCTCGCATCTAGGCAAAATAAGGAATAACTGTGTAAAATTTCAAGTACATACGTCTAGTAGTTCTTGAGAAACGGTTTTCACAACAGCGGAGCATGTATTGATGGAATGCTAACATTATACTAGGGCTAGGAACATCCTATAAAGAGCAATTGGCGGCCAAGTGACCCCAAGAAGCTTGATCTCATTAATGCTGGTGAGAAGCGAAGGCTGGGAAACGACAAATGAAGAAATTACGAGTATGATGAAACAACTGCGCATAGAGGAACGAGCAACGAGAAGCGCGAGAAACGAAGATCCTGCAAACTCTGGCAGCTAAAAAAGAAGTGACGAAATGTCAAACCTGCCCCTTCGAAGGAATGCCTTGACTGGCGGTGCCACAGGGGAGCAACAAGACAGAGAAACAGCACGTAACTATGCAGGAGCATGGAGTCGGACATAACACATAGCATGGACTACAAGTATCCACAAAGGATTTTTACCCCTACCCGCGCAGCAAACAAAAAAAATATCCACCACTGCTTGTGCAAAAGATCTTAGCCACCAACTCATCCTAACATGTACATTGTACATATATTTCTATTTGTCTGTGGAATCAATAGTAGTAGTAGTAGTAATGTGATTTTATTAATACTTCATTTTACTAGATTTACAATTTCACAAATTATAGCATTGGCTTTTGCCGTCAGCCAGAGAAAGAAAGAGTTTACTATCAGTTTAATACATAAGTACTCGTAGTAATAAAATAAAAAAAATAAAAAAAAAAAAAAGAACACAATGTACATATATAAGTTTAATAGTTTCAATAGGAAAGTTTTAGATCTTAGCTTAGTAGTTAATTAATTTCAATTGATTTTAAAATGCTTCATTAATAATTTGTCGACGATATCGCAGAGCGGACTTTACATAGCTATACAGAACCGCCCAGTCCTGGCCATTTAGTGCGTCTATGGTTTCGCTTGTAGATAGAGTGAATTTACCCCAATGAACTCGCCTTATCTCACCCAAAATGGGACAGATCCCAACAAAGTGCTGTACATTTTCTTTCTCCCTGAGATTGCATAAACTACACTCTGTGTTTCGCTCAGGGCCATGTGGGACATAGTTTAGATGCAAAAGCTCTCCCCTGACTTTGAAAATCCAAGAGATAGTATCTAGAGTGTAACGGTCGTTGAAGTAGTTTTTTACTCCTAGGTTATGTTGGAGTATACGATACATGTTTCTAGACTCACTTTGCTGTGCTCTGTCTGTAAACTTTTGGAAGCTAGTCTTTTCGATTTCACCCAGAATAGTTTGAAAATATTTTTTCCAAGACTCCGCGCCTCCTTCCTCGAGCCTGAACAGTACATTATGTTGAAAAGCCAGCCTTGACCATTCCTCGAAGAACTGTAGTTTTCGCTGAAGAAGGTGCTTTGTAATAATATGGGGAAGTCGGTGACTTGGGAGTGACATTATTTTTTCCACGTAGCTGAAGTGCATCCTAAGGGTAAATTTGTATAACGGACGGATCCCAGTTTCTAGGTGTAACATATAAGTAGGGGTGTTTTCTGGTAATCTGAATATTTTTTTGACGAAGTACCTCAGCAACTTCTCCACCTCTTCATACTGAAGAAATCCCCATACCTGAGCCGCATAACACATTATTGACCTCATTACCGCCTCAAAAAGTTTATATTTTGCACTAGGGGCTACAATTTTCTTCCCCAAGATTCCTCTCCAATTGAATTGGTGAGTGGAAGAACAGTACATGTACAAAATATGGCTTTCGAGAAAAACAGAAATAACTAAAGGCATTTGTACTGTGCTTCCATACAATCAGAGAAGAGCGTAGTCCATTTTTGTATACATTCGGCTCTCTAACGTTATTGTTATTTTGCTGATTGGTAGGTTTACATATGTAGAACATTTTGACTATTTCAGTCCAAAATTCAATTTTTGGCGCGTGTACTGTTCTTCCACTCACCGATTCAATTGTAGTTGATGGTCGTTTTGGCTTCCTTCAGTTTCTCTTGAAGATGTTTTCGAAACGATAGCTTTGGTGTGATGATGACACCAAGATACCTATATTCCTTTACTATCTCCAGTTCCTCGCTTTCCCAGGTCCACTTTTCATCTCTTGCATACCTCCCTGTTCCGTTTCGAAAAACCATTATTTTGGATTTGCTCGTATTAACTTTAAGATTCCACAAACAGCAATACCGCTACAATCTATGTATCATCATTTGCAACATGTGTGGGGTTTCCGCCAGTATAACGATGTCATCCGCATACAGGAGCATTTTGATGATCAGACCGACGAACATAATCCCACCTGGTAAGTATGTTGTAAGGTCATCTAAAAAGAGCGAGAAAAGTAGAGGACTTAGTAGGCAGCCTTGCTTTACTCCCATTTTCGTCTGAAACCACGCGGATCCTTCATTTCCATCCCAGACTGAGGTCTTATTTTCATCATAAAGGCTTTGAATTACTCTAAGCATCTTTGTTGACATTTCCAGGTTGCTCAGCTTGTAGAAGAGGGCATTCCTATCGATAGAGTCGAAAGCCGCCTTGAAATCCACGAAGAATGCGTATAACTTCTTTCCCCTAGACAGATATGATTTTACGATAGTTGTTAATGAAAATATGTTATCCACAGTTGAGTATTTCCTTCTGAAACCAGCTTGAAACTCCGAAAGCAGGTTGTTTTGCTGTATCCACTCTGTTAAACGATCAAGGATGACACCCGTGAATATTTTCATGACAGAGTTCATGAATGAAATGCCGCGATAGTTATTTGGGTCGTTAACATCCCCTTTCTTGAACAAGGGGAATATTATATTTTTTCGAAAACTGTCTGGCACTTCACCCGAGGTAAATATGAAATTATATGTTTCCGTAAGTTTTTCCATAAAATCTTCAGTGGCATATTTAAAAAATTCATATGGAACACGATCATCCCCAGGCGCCTTGTTCAGGCTGCATCTATGGATGACCTTGATGACTTCTTGTACTGTAGTTGTACGGTCAAGTTGGATATGTTCCAAGTATGGAAGGGCATATTGCAATTGGTTTGAGCGAGCCGAGGGGTTAAGCAATTTTTTAAAATGCTCAGCTAGCATGTTTGTTTCAATTTTAATGTTTCTCGCAAAATTTGCACCATTAAGAGAACGAACTAATTTCCAAAAGGAGTTACTATCTCTGACATCGGCTAGTATTCGTATCAGGAGCTCTGAGTACGCTTTCTGTTTTTCCTTGCAGATACTTTTGTATAGTCTGTTTGTTTCTTGTTACATAGATTTTGCAAAGATTGAATTTGAATTTCTTACAAGTCGTAAGAATGCAAACGATTTCTTCCTAGCCGCTTCGCACTCTGTGTCGTACCAAGGGTCTTTCCTCATCCGCCTTCCCGCCGATTGAAATGACCTTGCGGCCATCGAAATACACGAAATTAGTTTATCAGTGCCATAATTGGAATTAAGGTCGTTGCTGCTTACTGAACTAAGCATACGGTTAAGATTGACTTTGTATGTGTCACGATAGAAATCTTTCCATTGCAACTTTGGTAATAATTTCATTCCTGCGGTGGGTCCTTTAGGTACAGTATCCAGCCTCAATACAACTATCAATGGCAAGTGGTCTGAGTAAGTCAGTTCATTCACATCAAGATCCTCCACGTATTCTAGCCATCTTCCACGCGCTAAGCAGTAGTCAATTGTTGAGCAAGCAGTTCCTCTAATAAATGTCATATGCCCTTGGTGATCACCTTTGGTTCGCCCGTTCATCAGCGTTAGGCCTAACGACTCACACATTTCAATGAACTTTTTCCCGTTGGCATCAATTTTTTCGTCCCTTGCAAATCTGATAACATTTATATGGTTTGATAAGAACACTGGATCTATTTGTAAGAGTTGTGTAGCTCCTACCCTTGTTGTGGAATCAATATTTACAGATGGGAAATTTGATCTCAACCCCCTTTATGCCACTTAGACCTTGAATTTCGGAAAATTCCTTCTTATCTCGCATCTAGGCAAAATAAGGAATAACTGTGTAAAATTTCAAGTACATACGTCTAGCAGCTTTTGAGAAACGGTGTTCACAACAGGAAAATCGACTTTGCTTTTATAGTATTTAAGATACTCGTAACATGTGAAATCTATTGTATGAGTATTTTGAGGAACTATACCTATATGCCTATCAACGTTAATTTGTAAGAATATTACACTGTCTGAAAATAAATAAAATATTCAACGAAAAAATAAAAAATATAAAAAATTATTTTTGAAGAAATTTCCACCTAAACGAAATTCGGAATTTAAAAACAAAAAAAGATATCACAATCACATTGAAATGTTCAAATCATAAATAGTGAAAAATTACCAAAATCTTTTAATTTTCTTATCAGTGCATAAAATTCTAGTGCAAGGTGTGTATGGTTAGGTTAGGTTGAAGTGGCTGCCAGCTCACGAGGATCATGTAATCCCAGCCTACTCGTTAAAACCAATTAGAGCTTCTGGTGAAGAGAAGGAGGCTCCTGATAACTAAATCTATCAGATCGCCTAAATAGTTAAAGTAGAAAGCTCCTAGGTGAAGCTTCCTTCTATGGGAGAGAGCTGGACATACACAAAGAAGGTGAGTAATGGTTCCTTCCTCTTCTTCGTCCATGCAGCTTCTGCAAAAATCATTTGAAAATACGCCAAGCCTTGCCTATTGGACAGTTGCCTGTAATTACACCTATAATAGAGCCAATATGCAATCGATTGAGAGAGATCAATATCTTAGAGCGTTTCAGATCCAACTTGTGCCAAATCTGCTTAGTCGCTAGACATGTTGTACCACTTGCCCACCTAAGATTTGTTCTTTCGATTGCATCTAGCTTGAATTTAAGTTTACAAGTAGCGCTTGGTATACCTAAATTATCCTTATCTGGAAGGATGGGTACAGTTGTTCCTAATTTGGCGAGTTCGTCAGCCTTACAATTCCCCGGAATATCCCTATGCCGCGGCACCCCAAAAATACAAATATTTGGCGCAACAGCTCTTTAAAGTGCCAGGGCCTAGCTTCTCGCAACCATTCATGTTGTGTGCGTTACATTTTACACACGAATGGAAGGGACCTACAGTTTAATGCCGAATCCGAACGGCGATTTGAGAAGCTTTTTCGTGACAACAATACTCTCGGATGTTTGTCAGACGCTCGCGAGAGAGAATCGGCATCCCACAGAGCTGAATATTAAACTGCTCCGACATCTCCGCCAGAGACGAATGGCAGTCTAGGGCTACTACTGAATTTATAGAGATCGATTCCAAGAATTTGATTGCAGCTTGGCTATATGAAAAAATGCAGATGTTCTTGGCGGATATCACGTTTTTCTTTACCCAAGATAAGGCCTCCTTAATCGCCATTAGTTCCGCCTGGAACACGCTACAATAATCTGGTAGACGGAAGGAGAGCTCAAGACTAAGCCTGTCAGAGAAAACACCTCCACCAACTCCGTCTTTCGTTTTCGAGCCGTCAGTGTAGAAGTGGATCGAGTCGTCTTCTATGAAAGCCTCTTCATTCCAGAGTGATCTAAAAGGGATGGTGACAAGGAAGTTCTTGTCAAAGTTTAGACGAGGGATGGTGTAGTCCATGTTTTCGGGAGTGATTGTGAATTTATTCAGAATGGAGGCATGGCCAAATTCTTTCCTTGACCACTGTTGGGTAGCTTCAAGGCGAACGGCTGCATTCGCTGCCATTTGCTTGCTAAATATATCAAGGGGTAACAGATGAAGCATAATATCCAGTGCCGCAGAGGGGGTTGTACGCAGTGCTCCGCTTATGCACAGACAAGCTATACGCTGGACTTTTCTTAGTTAGTCGCGATTTATAGCTTTTTCTAAGGCTGTCCACCAAACAATCACCCCGTACGAGTATCGGTCTAATGACCGAGGTGTATAGCCAGTAAGTTATTCGAGGCTGTAAATCCCATTTATTTCCAATACCTTTTTTGCAAGAGAAAAGTGCTACTGTAGCTTTCTTGACTCTTTCTTGAATGTTAGGTTTCCAGCTTAGTTTTCTATCCAGGATAAGACCCAAATATTTCGATTTATCAGAGAAAGTTAAGCTGATACAATTAAGAGAGGGAGGATGGATGAAAGGAATTTTATATTTCCTTGAGAAGAGTACCAGTTCAGTTTTATGTGGGTTTGCACTCAACACACACCGAGCCGCCCATCTGGTTAACTTGTTTAAAGTGTTTTGTAGTAGTTCTTTTAGAGTATTAAGGTGCTTTTCTGAGACTGCTATAGCAACATCATCTGCATAAGCAATCACCGTGCATCCCTCACCCTCCAGTATTGTCATTAACCACCAAATTCCAAAGGAGGGGAGATAGAATACCATCTTGCGGAGTGCCTCTACTGACAGATCTTCTAGAAGACGTCCCACCTAGCTCTGAGTTGATAATCCGACAATTAAGCTGTAAATTGAATAATTCGCATAGTGAGTTGTCTACCTTCAGGTCCGAGAGCGCATCTGCAATCGCTGATGCATTGACATTGCTAAAAGCACCCTCTATATCTAAGAAGGCTACCATTGTATATTCCTTGTGAAACAGGGAATACTCAATGTTACCAACCAACGAGTGTAATGCCGTTTCAACTGATTTACCTTTGCAATAGGCATGTTGGGCCGCTGATAGAAGTCTAGTATCAATACTGTTACGTAAGTGGATATCAATCAATCGTTCTAATGTTTTTAGAAGAAATGATGATAGACTAATGGGTCTAAGTCTAAGATGGTATGTCCGATTGGATATATCGACAATGGACTGATTATTTTCATTAACACTTTGGCCTCCACTGTTTCACCGGTGATCACAGCAAAATTAACCCCCAGAGGCCAGTGTCAATCTTTCCCCAGGTGTCAATGTATCACGAATGATACACTCATAGACCTCCAGAATTTCGGTTCTAACACAAAAGTGAAAAGAGTTTATAGAAATGTATAAATTGAATTGAAGAGTAAACATATTTTGTCACATAAAAAAAAAAATCAAATAATGACAACAAAACAATCAATTCATAGTACTTAAGAAATTATTAAATTCATTTATTTCTCTATTCATTTTATAATACACCACACTCTGAGCTCTAACTTTTAACTGAATAACACCTTCCGCCGGGTGATCATGGGTGATACACGTGCAAAAAAAAAAAAAAAATTTATGTTTTAAACATGTACGAGTATGCATCACTGGTGTTCAGTATATGAAAATATGTTCAAACATGTGTTGACATACCCACTATTGCTAGAACGATGACGATTAGAACGATGAACTCGGCGCATAGAATCGAATCTTTAAGGGTATGCTGCGCCTTTAGAACTGTATCTGCGGATGCGAGAAGCGTAATATCAGGCCGAATGCCTATCGATCTAGACGCGAAGAAGACTGCGGCCCTACGCGAAAATGAGCACGATGAAGGAACAACAGCTATCGAATCTATAAAAGTAGAATGGTAACATGGGTGGAACATCACAACTAAAGGGCGATGGACATACAAATTGATCCTCGAAGTTGATGAATGGATTAGCAGAAAGCACGGGGAGGTAAACTGCTACCTAACACAATTTCTATCGGGGCACAGTTGCTTTCGGGCGTATCTCTACAAATACGCGGATGACGCATTCTGTCAGCACTGTGAAGGAAAAGTGCAGAGCGCGGAGCATGTATTGATGGAATGTTAATATTATATAAGGGCTAGGAACATTCTATAAAGAGAAATTGGCGGCCAAGTGACCCCAAGAAGCTTGGTCTCATTAATGCTGGCGAGAAGCGAAGGCTGGGAAACGACAAATGAAGAAATCACGAGTATGATGAAACAACTGCGCATAGAGGCACGAGCAACGAGAAGCGCGAGAAACGAAGTACCTGCCAACTCTGGCGGCTAAAAAAGAAGTGACGAAATGTCAAACCTGCCCCTTCGAAGGAATGCCTTGACTGGCGGTGCCACAGGGGAGCAACAAGACAGAGAAACAGCACGTAACCATGCAGGTGCATGAAGTCGGACATAACACGTAGCAAGGACTGCAAGTATCCACAAAGGATTTTTACCCAAAGATATTAGCCACCAACTCATCCTAACATGTACATTGTATATATATCTCTGCTTGTCACCTGGTGAAAGATTTTTGATGTGATCACCGGTGATATGATGGCCTCTTGGGGATGACATTTGTTGTGATCACCAGTGACACACTGGCAGCCAGCGTGTTAAGGTCACAGGTTTTGAAATCTCGAAATCGAATTTTTGAAGGAAAGCACCGAAATCGTGGATTAGATTGTAGATTTAAATTTTATTTACAGCTATGTAGTTGTCGAACACTGTACAGGGTGGCTAAAAAATACTCATCCAATGTGGTTTTGCTATATCTTTAAAATGAAACGACATGGACAAATGTCTATTACCGCGCGAGCTGTGTGTACGGTTGCACCGTCCTTGTGGAACCACATGTTCTCCAGTCCCAATTCATTAATTTCCGGCAATAAAAGCTCGTTGATCATGGTTCTGTGTCGCTCACCAGTCACAGTTGACGTTGTCGGCTCATCCGCGACATCTTTAGCCATAGCGGCGATATTCTCGTCGGAGCGGACACTACGAGGCTTTCCAGTGTCTCTTCTGTCACATGTTGTTCCAGTCTCTTCGAGGCGAGTGGATAAACGCCTTAGTGTTTGACTAGTTAGCGTAGGACGGCCGAGAAATCTGTGCCGAAATTCACCTTGCGCCAAAACCACTGACGAATTATTCCGTTTAATTGTCACGAGCATATTCCGTGATATTAAGGAGTATAGTGTTCCATGGCTTGACGACGTATACTCGTATTCTGCATCTGTTTAGTTCACAAATATCAAAACAGAACTGACAGTTGCCGCCATTGCAAAAGTTGTAGCATCTTCCGATAGTGTGATATGGTGATATATTTTGGGCCACCTTGTAGAGTGTACTCGGTGGCCCATCAGTTACCATGGGGTTTAAGAACTTGATAACTTTTTTGTGAATATGTATGTATATACAATTTTTTATTATATATTGGCCACTAATTACAGATCTGCTATTATTAGCACGATTTAAAATACTTTCCAAACATTTGTAAGAGTTTCTTGCTAAAGCCCTCGAATTTGAGCTTCAATGTTAGCCTTGAGGTTGAAGATTGTCTCGGTCTTACTTACATAAAAGAAAAGTCGGCTGCAGTTAAATCTGGCGGACGCGTTAAAAACTGTTCGAGGCTTTGGAAATTATTCGCTCTAAAATTTGCTCTAAAAACGCCATTGAGGATCAGGTATTATAAGCAGTGGCTGATCAGATGTTGGAAAAAAAAACTTATTTTTATTTTTGGCCAATCCTTCAAAGAGAACTGCAAAACTTAGATGCTCCTGTTTATCTGTTGGTTTGTTTTTTTTATAATTTGCGCATGCCAAAGGGATTATAAATACCCTTATACCAGTTCTCAGGGCACGGCCGGTTCTAATTCTTTGACGTTAGGTAAAAAGGGGTTAAGTCAGAAATTGCAGTTACCAGAAAACGAGATTTTAAGTGTGCTTTTTATATGAGCAATTTACTGCCTTATTGCCTGTGGATCAGTTAATTACTATAGGAAGCACTTGCGCTAGACTTAAGTTGGTAATACCAATCGAAAAAGGAAATAAACTGGCTTTTACCCATTTGCCATTTTTTGACTTAACTCCTTAATACCTGGCCCTAGAGAATTTTTCCAAAATAGAACAAAATTGCACCTTATATGGGAGAAAGAGTAGATCCTTTTGGTGTTGACGATCAACAAAGGGTGACATTATCGGGAGCGGTATGATTGACCGAAAACCAAAATCTCTAATAACGAAATCTCGCATTTTTTAAATAAATCCCGAATAACAAAATCCCGCATATTCAAAATCTCACATAATCAAAATATCGCATATTCAAAATCTCGCATATTCAAAACCTCGAATTATCAAAATCTCGCATTATCAAAATCTCGCTCTGAGAGATTAAATTCTCGCAAATACAGAAGAATCTAGCATTATCAAAAGTTAGGAGTTACTCCTATTTCATGATGAAATTTGAAATTTATAAGGTTTTGAAAGTGAATGCATACATGAAAATAAACTTTACCTTCAGGCGCCTGCCTGCCAGTGGGGGAACTGATTATTGTGTGCCTATAATGCTAGCAATATAAATAACTGGGTTCCTTTAGGTATATGACAACAAATTGTTAATTCTTCTCTCTCTCTTATTAACAGTAGTCTTGTGCTATGTATGTACATACTTAAAATAATGCAATTATTTGAGTTTTGAATAGGTACCTAAATAGCTAATATATATATAGAATCGCGCATTGTAATAAAATATTTTAAATATTTAAAATATTTCGAGATTTTAGTATTTTATTATTATTTTGAATACGCGAGATTTTGATTATGCGAGATTTTGAATATGCGAGATTTTGAATATGCGAGATTTTGATTATGCGAGATTCTGAATATGCGAAATTTTGCTATGTGAGATTTTGAAAACGAGATTTTAAAATGCATCGTACCCAACCCGATATTTTCATGTTTAAGTGTTTTTGCGTTAAAATAATTGATCGGTGGCTCAAAATTACATTTTTAATTTAAATAAAAATAATAGACTTAAAAAGGAAAACATTTTTCATCTTTTGGTTTTTAGAGATCATGTTTAAAAAAAAAAAAATTCAGAACCCAACAAACTATAAAAATTCATACACTGCTTTAAAGTTATTTCCACGTCCTTTGAAATACAGAAAACTTCAAAGGGCTGTCGTTTAAATTGTGACTTCCACAGGAAAATGAATATAACCTTTTTATGTCTTGAGAAAAATTCAAAAACTCTCAGAAAAGAGCTAAAAACAATACAAAACAAACTGGGAAAAGAACGGGAACAAAAATTACCTTACATTAGTATGTTCGCCTACCAGGCGCCCCGATGGTCCGTAACTCAGCAACTAAAAAGCAGGATCCGATGTACGTCCGCACACAAGCTCACACAATGCAACAATGAGATGGCAGGAACTCGTGCTTTGATTCATACAAGCGATCATGAGATATAGAGAAAAACTCGAATACGTTCCGGCTCATAGGCGAACATTAGTATTTTAGGGTTAAGCCACATTGAGCTGCGGACCACCCTCTATTATCGATTAGGTCTATAGTATAGCTATCATATCATATATCATCAAAACTATCAATTGCTAATGCGTACATCCATGGAGAAAAAAGTACTGGTATTACCATAGTCTGGAGCATAAACTCCTAGATATAGAACGATATTGAGGCCAACCGAAGAAGATAGCGCATAGACTATGAATAGCTTCAGAGACTGATTGAAGTTAATGAGCGAGAAACATTCTTACTTACTTAAATAGGTGGCGCTACAATTCGGGGTGAACCTGGGCCTCAACCAACAAGCCTCTCCATTTAGCTCGGTCTTTAGCTAATTGCCTCCAGTTGCGCACTCCAAGTTGGTCGAGGTCCCCTGGAACTTGTGCGCGCTACCTACGGCGATGATTCCCTCTACTGCGTCGTCCCTCGGGGTTAGATTCGAATACTCTGCTGGCCGGAGCGTTGGTGTCCATTCGCTCTATATGTCCTAGCCATCTCAGACGTCCAATACGCAGTTTTTTGACTAGGTCGATGACACTGTACAGCTCGTATAGTTCGTGATTGAATCTTCTCCTCCAAAACCCGTCAACGCAAACGGGACCGAAAATCTTACGAAGAATTTTTCTTTCGAAGGGACCAAGGATATCTTCTTCCTCTTTTAATAGAATCCATGTTTCTTGGGCCAGTAGCGCAACAATCAAGTTCGTGATGAAGTGCTTACTTTACCTCCTAGTGGTGGTCCCCGGGCAACTATACGTATAAACCCTTATACGTATAGGCCAAAATTGTAAGTGCGGGTTGTCTAGGGCCTTGATTCTAGTCAAGGTAACGTGGGCCAGCAACCTGCGTTACCGAATATTGGCCGCTACAGAAACCGACACAATGCCTCGGATAAGGAATGATCACATGTTGACGACTTTTGGCTATTGTACCCGGACAAAGATAGGTTTCTGGAATGTAAAGACGCTCCTCGACTCGGGAAGAGAAGGTCCTTACAATGCCAGATTCATCCAATTGGAAAATGAATTCATGCGATATAAACTGGACATTTTGGGGGTAAGTGAAGTAAGATGGTTAGAAGCGGGTGAGTACCAGTCTCCAACGCGTAACACTGTACTACTCTATTCTGGAAGACCATCCGGAAGTCCGCGGGAATATGGAGTCGGACTACTGTTAACAACAACAGCACGCAGGGGGCTAATTTAATGGCAGCCTCATGGTGATAGAATTTTGACGGGCAGATTCCGGACTAGAGTACGACGCGACACCATCACATAGTGTTACGCCCCAACAAATAGTTCGTCTGAGGACGAAAAGGAGAGCTTCTACAATCTCTTAAGCGCCGTCTTTAACACAACACCAAATGGAGACATTGTCATAGTGATGAGGGATTTGAATGTCAAGGTAGGCAACGACAACGAAGGGCTCAAACATGTAATCGGGAAGCATGGACTAGGCAACCGCAATGACAACGGCGAAAGGTTTGTGGATTTCTGCAATGCCAACTGCCTTGTGATAGGTGGCACCATGTTTGAGCACAAGACCTGCCACAAGGTCAGCTGGGTTTCCAATGACAGGCAAGCAACCTCCAACCAAATTGACCATTTTGCTATCAGCCGCCGCTTTAGAAGTAGTCTCCAGGACGTCCGAAACAGGCGAGGGGCAGATGTGGGGATAGTACGTGATCACCACCTTATGATAGCTGCTCTCCAACTACGCACTGCTGCAGTTCGAAGATCCCACGACAACACAAGAATGCCCAGGTTCAACATCGACAGACTTATTGATCCCTCAGTGCGCCAACAAATAAGGGAGCACTTTTCGCAAGGTGCGGAAGCAATCAGCAGCTCAATGCCCGCAACCTTCCAAGACCATTGGTGTGCTGGGAAAAATGTTTTTACATCTGGTGCTGAAAGAATTGTCGGTCAATCGCAGGGAAGACATAAGGCGTGGCTTTCCGAGGATACCTGGAGACGGATTGACGAACGAAAACAGCTGAAAGCTCGCGTTGCAGCTACCCCAGCAGCAGGGAGAAGCGAGCTAGAGGACCTATATCGCATGAAGATGAGAGAAGTTCAACGTAGCGTGCGACACGACAAGCGCAACTACATCAATGTGCTGGCTACAGAAGCAGAAGAAGCTGCACGGAGGTGCGACAGCAGGACCGTCTACAAAATCACGAAAGAGCTGACAGGTGATCGCAGCTCCAGCCAACACCCAGCGAAAAGCCTAGACAGTTCCTTGCTCATTTCGGATGAGGACCAGCTCAAGAGATGGAAAGAGCATTTTGCTACGGTTTTGAACCGTATATTCGCTAGCGATATGCTCCCAAATCAGACTGAGATGCCCGAAGTGAGAAGTTCCCGAATACGCACCACGACTTCCAGTAAAGATGAGATCATTACCGCGATCAAGGCACTCAAAACCAACAAGGCGGTAGGACTTGACGGTATTCCAGCAGAGCTCTTACGAGCAGCACCCACAACATCGGCTGAGCTTCTGCTTCCACTTATAGATAGAGCTTGGGAAGCTGAGAGCTTGGGAAGCTGAGAGCTTTCTTAACGATTGGAAAAAGGGAATGATCGTCAATCTTCCCAAGAAAGGAAATTTAATGGTGTGCGGAAATTGCTTCATGCAGCTTTGTCGACGGGAAATAGAGGAATTCGATGGACTCTTACATCTCAACTGAAGCATCTTGACTACGCAGACGATGTATGCTTACTCTCTCACAGAATTATGGACCTCCACCAAATGTCAGCAGATGTGGAGAGGGAGGCAGGTGTCGTCGGGCTGAAAATTAATACAGCAAAAACTAAAATTATCAGCCTTGGAACTAACTCATCGGCTCAAATATGCATTGCTGGACAACGGGTAGAGAGAGTAGAGGATTTTCAGTATCTTGGGAGTATTGTCTCGAACGATGGTGGAACCGAACTGGATATAGCCAACAGAATCGCCAAAGCAAAGTCCGCGTTCGGGATGTTGTCCAAAATATGGCGAAGCAATGCAATCAGTTTGTGCACCAAAATAAGACTGTTCTGCTCCAACGTTGAATCCGTGCTGTTATATGGTTGCAGCACATGGAGAGTGACCACTACTATCACCAGAAAGCTGCAAACGTTCGTTAATAGGTGCCTGCGCAATATCTTAAGGATTTTCTGGCCCAATCGTATCTCTAACGAACACCTTTACGAGAGAACGGGTCAGGAACCAATAGGCACAACCATCCAACGGCGGATGTGGCAGTGGATTGGTCACACGTTTCGAAAGGGTGACAGCTCCATAGCGAACCATGCTATGCAATGGAACCCTCTAACTCAGGATGGCAGAAGACCTGGCGGGCCGAGGAGAACATGGCGCAGAACAGTCGAGAAGGAGGCACGGCGGTTGGGGAAAAGTTGGGGAGAACTCAGACACATTGCCAGAAACTGTACACGATGGCGCGTAGGCGTAGTAGAGGCCCTAGGACCCACAAGGGGATACAGGACATAAGTATGTTTCAGCGCCGTAAAGCAGGACTGGGATGATCAGAGTCTTATATAGAGTCTCCTTAGTTGTTCGAGATAGGGCTTTACTGTTGAATTGCCTTATAAGCCCAAAAAAACCGCAATTGGCAAGAGTTATTGTTCGATTGATTTCTGCGCTTATGTTTTTTGAGTTTATAGCAGAGCCGAGGTAGACAAAGTCCCTTACTACTTATATATATAGTTATAGCTGCCCACTGTATCGTTCTGTCCAATTCGTCGGTGTTGGTTGTCCCTTCTTGTTGACAGCATATACTTGCTTTTGCCCGCGTTTATCGCTAAACCCATTTTGGACGCTTCCGCCTTAATGCTTGCAAACGCACTAGTGACAGCCCGCTGAGTTCTTCCGATAATGTCTATATCGTCGGTGTATGCAAGCAGTTGTACAGACTTGTAATAGATTTTCCCTCTGGTGTTGGCTTGTGAGTTCCGCACAATCCGTTCAAGTACAATATTAAAGAAGTCACATGACAGCTCGTCACCTTGTCTAAAACCTTTTTTGACATCAAAGGTCTCGGTGAGGTCATTACCGACCTTGATGGAGCAGCGAGCGTTCTCCATCGTCATCCTGCACAGACGGACAAACTAAACATGGCTCTATAAAGCTGGCCTTGAAATCGATAAGGAGGTGGTGAGTATCGATTTGGAATTCTTTGGTTTTCTCCAGGATCTGCCAAAGTGTGAAAATTTGATCGATGGTGGTCTTTCCTGGCCTGAAACCGCACTGATGGGGTCCAATCAGGCTGTTGATAAAAGGTTCCAGGCGTTCACACAATATCGCTTGTATGCAATGTTGAGGAGACTGATGCCTCTATAATTGGTGCAGTTGAGGGGTCTCCTTTCTTGTGGATCGGGCAAACGATGCTGAGATTCCATTCATCAGGTATACACTCGTCTGACTAAAATCTTAGAGATGAGTCGGTGTATGCACTCTACCAATTCATCACCAGCTGCCTTGAAAAGTTCAGCCGGTAAGCCTTCCAGCAGCCTTGTTGGATTTTAGCTTGGATATTGCTATCCTCACTTCGTTTTGGTTAGGTGGACGAAAATGTTCACTATCATCGTCTATGTTGAATGGTACATTCTGCCTGACAGCGGGGTGTTGATCTTCGTCGCCGTTATACAGTCTGCAGAAGTAGTTTTTCATATTCTCAGCACCGACTGTGATTCTACTACGAAGTTTCCATTTTCATCTCTACAGGTTTCTGTACGGGTATTGCTTCTCTGACACGTTCTTTTTACCTTTTGGTAAAACTTCCGTACATTGTTCCTGGAGTATAAACTGTCGATATTCCCAAACGCGCGCTATTCATGCTCTTTCTTCTTCTTTTAGAGAAACCGATGTTCTGATGGCATGTTGGCAGCGTTGCCACTGGTCTTCGGCACTTGACGCTGGCGGCATAGGGGTGATTGAGAGATTTCGGGATACGCGTTCAGCGAAGAGTCTGGCGGTCTCTTGCGATTGTAGATTTTCGACGTTAAATTTTCTCACAGTGATTCTTCTTTGTTGCTCAGTTTGGGATATCCGCATTCGGGCCTTGGCTACAACAAGGTAATCATCCGAGTCTATGTTGGCCGCTCGGAAGGTCCGGACATCCAGAATACTGGGGAAATGCCTTGCGTCAATCGCAATATGATCAACTTGGTTGATCGTTACACTATCACTGGACCGCCATGTCTGCTTATGAATATCGTGATGAGGAAACCATGTGCTTGCTATGGTGACATTTCGCTCCACAGTGAAATCAATTAGCCTTAGTCCGTTATCAGACGTGGTGTCGTGTAGGCTACGCTTACCGACTGCCCTGCAAGAAACATTCGGTAGTAGTCTTTCTTCGAGGACACTCTATCAAGAGTATTTAGTTTTATGGTGTAATTGCACAAAATAGTTGGAAAAGATCTAGAAAGTGTGAAGCATTAGCATTTAGAAATGTTCAGAAGTAATTTATTGTTACCACACCAATTATCGACGGCGGCGGTGATATCCTCCTGTAAAAGGTTAAATTCATATTCCGTTTTGATTGATCGAAAAATCTTGAGGTCATCCGCAAACAAAAGACATTCTGAATGTTTGATTACTAGCGGAAGGTAATTAGTGAATAACAGAAACAGTAAAGGACCGAGGTGACTACCTTGAGGAACAACGACTTAGTTTCGATCCCTCAGTCCGATACATTTTCCTCTGTTGGTTCATTTTCAACTTGTATCTAGGCTGTAACTCCATTTAAAGTATGTACGTAATATATAGTCGTAACAATAAGCATTCCGTAAAAACTCATACCCACAGCCATCCCCTAGCTTAAAGTAAGCTATTCTCTACTACCTGTGCTAGAAAAATACTCTCCCTTAATGCAGAATAAGTTTCAATTTATCCATGATTATAAAATGCAATAACTCTCCCATTAATGTTCGCATAAAAATGTGCATCCATCATGCGCGTAATCCCTAAAAAACCGCCTTTGTCAATAAGGTGTACCGGAAACCAGCCCCGCTCAACTCATTTGTACGTATAAATGCCAACAAACGGAGAAGCAATTAATTTTCCGCTTATCCCTTCAATGGAATCCTCTTATATTTGCCATTTTTCAGAAAATTAACATAAAACAAATTGAAAAATGTTGTCCCACCCCTTGCCATCCGTATTCATACCATCGGATCACATCAAGTCCTGTGACTTCACAGATCCAGCATGAACTGCAAATCCCGCTGCACTTACCCTAATATTCCACGCACACACCACACACTGCGTGATAAATGCAACAATGGTAAATACAATTAATTGATTTACACTCATCCATCCCCAGGACACGTTCACACAGTCGGGAAGTACAGCGTAAGGACATTTATACATCACCCGTCATTGTCAGTCCAAAGTGTGTGTACAAAAAGTAAACAAACCTGAACTCGAGAACAGCGAAAGTGGTTGGTAATGCGTATAAAAGGATTTACTTTGGTTGGGGTGTGTAGCGTTAAATCCCAGTCTTTCACAACGGATGCTCGCTGATTGGTACAGAGGTATCATAAATAATTTACAAAAAAAGACTCTAACTGGTGACACAAGACACGATGGAAAAAAAAAAGAATCCCACCCTTAGATCATCGTAACAAAACCGAAATATATTGCCTTTTATCACATTTCCAATTATCCTTCCACATATTCAAATGCAAGTTCGCAGGACCATGTCAAGGAACCCCCAAAATACCCAAGAGGGTGCATATGAAATTCATGTCACCCTATCAACGAGAGAGCGAACCGGAGAAACGGGGGTTGGAAAACGCTCAGTATCGCCGCTGTCGGCAGACCACCAACAAACACGACGACACAAACAAAACAAACTGCCATGGCAAAGGTTAAGCGTTAGATGTCCTGCACTGTCACAGCACTGCAGCACTGGTAGTGGTGCTGCTGTTGCTGCTGCTTAGAGAGTCAAAGTTATCCACGTGTTTGAATTTCGCCGCCTGTGGTGACCTGCTTTCCTGGGTTGTGAACATTTTGCTTTTGTGGACTGGTGTGTGTGTATGCTGTGCATGTGGTGTGCTCGAGGGCAATCGTAGGGATTGTGCTGTAATGCAGGAAAAAGGACGATACCAAACAATGAAACAAACTCGGTGGTTTTTAATATTTATACAGTATAATCCCCCACCCATCGGTGATACTTTGGACGTCGTTGGGATTAGTTATTCAATATTTGAAAGGCTATCACTGTCGGACCGGGTAGGGAGCGTGTCGTCAGAGAAAGGGGCTAGAAGGCGTTTCCCAGGGCTATAAATCTCGCTTCTTTTTTTTTTCAAGATTTGATAGTATGATGCTTTTATATATTTTGTTGGGTATGTTTTCTTTTCGTTTTCTGCGGAAAGCAACAAATTTAAAGAGCTTCCGAGGGATTTCGAATGACGAAATAAACCGGATTGGGTGTTCAGAGTTGACTGAGATTTTTATTCGAATACGTTGCTATATCCCAGAGGGGTTGGATTTGTTTGACTTAATGACAAGGCCATTTAATACCCTAAATATGCTCTTTCGTGACAATTTGGTGGAAGGGGGAGTTATAGGAAAACAGGTCCTTGCCGATAGCGTGTGTTGGGCAATCTATGAGATGGAACGGCTTTTGTATATTAATGTACAGACCGGACCGGCCAGTAAAACATATGGTGGAACTAAATTGTTTATTTATAGCTTTACTTTGTTTTTTTTTTTTTTTTTTTTTGTGGGAAAAGTAAACCTGCCTATAGTTGTAGGTACTCTTTCCGCGCGGGTCATTCTGTTCGCATTGTGTCTATGCTCCACATCTTCAGTTTCAGAAAATCTTCTTCCGTTGTTGTATGCCATGCTCGTGTCTGCCGATTGGCAGAGAATTTTAAATCGAATTCATACTGCTATTAGCCAACTTAGCGATCAGAAGCAATCTGCAGTGCCATGCCGTCGAACATAAATAAGCACTGGAATGTTATGAAAAATGTACTCGTTATGGGAGCAGGAAGTCATCTCGAAAAACCACGGAGAGGCCATGCTACATGGTTATCTGCTGATCTTGGAGACGGATGAAGCAACGGAAACAATCTAAAGTTCGCGTTGCAGCTACCACCACGGAGGAAAGAAACGAGCTCGAGTCCTTGCACCGCATAAAGACATGAGAAGTTGAGCTTAGTCTGCACCGTAACAAAAGAAATGCCGTCAACATATTGGCTGAACAAGTCAAAGAAGCAGCAAGTAGATGCTATAGCAGAACTCCATACGGAATCACCAAAGAGCTGATAAGCGGTCACAGCTTGCGTGAACAGCCGGTGAAGTGAAAACTTTTCAAGATGAGTTATCTGGCACCCAAAATTCCAGAATTCGCATCACGCCACGCAGCAGAAATGAAATCATTTCCCCGATTGATACCCCAAGCCAAACAAAGCGGCAGAACATGACGGCCTTTTCGCAGAGCTCTGCAAGATAAGTCTGCAGTAACTGCAGACCGACCTATTGCTTCCATTAGTGGTAAATGTTTGGTGCAGCGAAATCTTCTCTGAAGAATGGAGGAAAGGAACGCTTATCAAGCTGCCAAAGAAAGACAAATTAACAGAGTGTAAAAATTAGAGAGTGCTTTCTGCAATTGGGAAAATAGCCAACATAATCCTGGGCGGAGGATGGAGTTTATAGTGAACACGCTCTTCCCAACGCATCGTGCAAAGGAAAAGGAGACTCTGATTCCTCATCAGCGTACAGGCCTCTGCGTATGCTGGACACCGCAGGGAAACTCCTTGAAAAGTTGCTAAAACCAAGGCTTACAGCAGCCGTGCAGAGAGCAGGAGATTTGTCCGAAAGACAGCACGGATTCAGAAAGGGCCACTCTACGATTGGAGCAAATGAAGAAGTGGTAAAGACCGTGCAATTGGCTCAACAGGGCAACCACTATTCAAGGAAAATCATATTGCTAGCAACTCGGAACGTGCGAAATGCCTTCAACTCAGCCAGATGGAGCGATATGCTGAACGCCCTTGAAAGCATTTTTGATGTTCCCGAATATCTCTTGCGGATGCTGAAGGACTGTCTCAAGGACCGGAAGCTGTTATACAAGACCGCCGAAGGACCTCGAATAAAAGAGATTACTGCTGGAGCAGCGCAGGGCTCAATCCTGAGACCCGTTCACTAGAACATCTCCTACGATGGCATCCTTCTTATGGAAATGCCCGAAGACACCTTTCTGGTAGGGTATGCAGATGATATCGACGCGGTGAATATGGCAAGAAACACAGGCAACGCGCAAGGAAAACTCAACCAGGTGATGAGGCGGGTGCACCTCTGGATGAAAGAACATGGGTTAGGTTTGGCCACAGAAAAGACGCAGATAGTCCTTTTGACAAAGAAGAGGATTCCAACAATTGTCGAGTTCCAAGTCGGGTCTGAGGTAATAACCAGTAAGGAAGCGGTGAAGTACCTAGTTATGGCCCTGAACACGAAGCTCACTTTCTGGCCTGTTTCTCGTGAGCAGTAGCGTTTTCCACTACCCCTTAGCCAAAAAAACAACATAATCCTGGGCATCGTGGCGCAGCGTTAAGTGTGTCGGACTGAGGTCAATGTTTGAATCCTAGAAAACAACAACACTTTTTTCACGGCCCCATCTCTCGCGAACGTCTGACAAACGTCAGGAGTATTGGTGTCATGAGAACCTTCTCAAAAAAAATAAATAAATAAATAATAATAATAATTGACATTAGGAAATGGCATAAAACTGTAGGTCCCTTAAATGCATGCGAAAGATATAACGCACCCAACACAAGTGGTTGCGAGAAGCTAGGCCCTATGCCCTTCATGTGCAGTCTGTACCAAATTTTTATTTTTTAATCCTCGAACGCATTAAAGAACAGCTATAAAGTACTATCGCCAATGAACTAGCAAGCCTTCGTTCTGGGTCCTCCAGCGATGACTACATTAACACCTTTCCCTGTTCATAGATTTCGAAAAAGCGTTCGACAGTATAAGATAGTTTATATTGCGCGCCTTACGTAGGATGGTCATTCCGAACTAATTGGTGGCTGTTATAAAAGCAAGTTATGAAGGTGCGAAATGTTTCGTGCTGCATTGGGGTAGGCTTTCGGAAAAATTTGAGATCCGAACCGGCTATCGGCAACGGTGGAGATTATTACCACTGATCCTTTTGGCGGTAACTAGTGAACTTTTGCAGCGTGCTCTGTCGACAAGAAGTGGAGGAATTCAATGGAACACTACAACCTATGAAATTGAGCATTACAACGTATCTTAAACACTTCGAGTTGACAATGTTTGTCTACTATCACACAGAATCATGGACGTGCACCGAATGACCAGTGGTTTCCTGATAGAGAAAATTTGGTAGGATTAAAGATAAGCTTTGCAAAATTCTGCTTGTTCTTTTTCCTCTTCGACGGGTTCAAATAATGCTTTATGGAATCACAATGTTTTTCCATTGTGATTCCTATACTTTGGATTATATCTGTGGTTGATTTACCAGCGACAAACCCGCACTGATCATGAGATAGCCGTATTATTTTTCGCAGTCATCCACCTAATAACCGCTCAATGATCTTCATAGTGTGTGACATCATCCTGATGATGATTTTAATCGGACGGTAACTATCACAGTTTCGTATATTACCCTTCCATTTGCATCCGGGGACCAAGTAATTTTCCATTAATTGACCCTCAAATTTTTAAAGCAAGATTTCACAGTGAGTTACATAACATGTACAATACATCCCTACTATCCTACTATCCCTAATCCTATAGCCGAACCGCAGCTGCACTGCATACCTATGCTATAGTACGGATTTTTTTTTGTCGGGATAGGAAACGCTCGACTGGAGCACTCAGACGCAACTGGTCCATTGTATTATCAGAGAGCAAACCCTGATTTACTCATTTTATTGAAATTTCCTTGTCTTTCTAAGAAAGACAAGCAACCACGTCAGTGACGAGGAGCTTACAGTAGCAGCACTCACCACATCAGCACCGAAGATCTGCCACCTGATACGAGGAAAGGCCGAGTACTCACAGAGATAATGTTCCGCGGTGTCGTCGCTCTCTCCATAAGCGTCGCAGATTGTACTGTCACTTAAGCCCAACACGTTAAGGTGCTTGGCAAAGGCAAAGTGGCCTGTCAAGACGCCAATAAGTTGTCTACAGTCTGTTCTGCTGAGAGACAGCAAGAATGCCGCTGATTTCTTACAGACATCCGGGAGCATGCGTTTAGTCAACCTGCATCCTGGAGAGTCATGCCACACACAATTGTACTCGTGAGAGACCAAATCGTCAATGGGAGCCCTAACCGAGGACGCAGGGAGACCCAACACGTGTTCGGGACCTGAGAAACCTCCCCTCAGTCTTGTCTAGCAATTTCATCGGAAATCCCGTTCCCCAAGATCCCAGTGTGACCTGGGACCCAGATAACGAGTTCAACGAGTTTTTGGTTTCACGAACTATTTTAAAAGGGGTTAAAGGATTAAATAAGGCATTAAGTACAGCCTGACTGTAACTACAGACACAAATGCTACGTCCCTTCCACCTGTTCTTCACAACACAGTTCACGGCCATTAAGATTGCATAAGTTTCCGCTTGGAAAACGGACGCATATTTGCCTAACGAAAAGTGAAGTCTAATGTTGTCGACTTCCACGAAGACACCACCGCCAGACCCTTGACTGGTTTTGGAACCATCCGTGAAAATACGACTACATTCCATTCTCGGCTCAGACTCTGGTCGAAGTCAGTCCTGAACACAAGGAAAGTCGATTCTGAATTTGCGCATCATCTGGAGTTCTGGAGTCATTGCATCAGACGGCATATCCATAAGACAGGAGTCGTAAGATAAGTGTCGCGTAAGTTCATCAAAGTTCCAGTGTGGAGTATACCAAAAACCGCCCCGCCTAAGACGATGGATGGCTTTGATAGTGCAACCCATGATATACTCGTAAGTATCGAGGGGAGGTTAGTTCAGCAAAGCGTCTAGAGCAGAGCCAGGCGTGTTCGGAAAAGCTCCCGTACAGCCGAGACAAGCCGTTCTTTGGAGTTTCGCGAAAAAGGCGAGAGCCCCTTTACCAAACAACCGACGCATATGCGAGGAATTGTCTTATCATAGCCGTGTAGATCCAGAGAACCTTATTCGGTGACAAGCCCCAAGTCTTGCCAAAAGCACCCTTACACTGCCAGAAGACTGAGAGCGCCTTGGATGTTTTCGACTCGACGTGTTTAGACCGATGAAGTTTCTCATCTAAAATTATTCCCAGATATTTGGCTTTGGCATTGGAAATGCGAATGGTGACGCCTTTTAGCACTGGCTGAGTCAGACCGGTCAAAATCTTCCTTCTCGTAAAAAGAACAACCTCAGTTTTAAGAGGATTGACCGAAAGCCCACTCCTAGTACACCATTCATCGATCACATCCAGCTCCACCTGAGCGTTAGCACAGACCATCGCCAGGCCTGGCCCGACAGAAACTACGGCGACATCGTCCGCATATGCCTGAGCGTAGACGTTAGAACTATTTAGGGTGTTTAACAGAGAGTCGACCACCATGCACCATAACAATGGAGACAGAACACCACCTTGCGGACAGCCCCTGTTTACCCCTGTCATAACACATCGACCACAATCCGCATCCACTACCAAAGTTCTATTCATTAGCATTGCTTTAATCCACAACACTAATGTTTCATTTACCCCGTGATGTCTGACAGAGTCGCACATGCAGTCAAAAATCGCATTGTCAAAAGCACCCTCAATGTCGATGAAGATACCCATCGCGTATTCTCTCCTATCAAGCGCTCATTCAATTCTGGCCACTAGATTTTGAAGTACGGTCTCGCAGGATTTCCCAGGCTGATAGGCATGCTGCATCTCCGATAGTGGATGCAGTTTCAAAGTAACTTTGCGCACGTGAAATTCTACCAGTCTCTCCATACTTTTCAGTAAGAAGGATGTCAAACTTAAAGGTCTGAAACTCTTGGGGAGCGAATAGTCCTCCTTACCGATTTTCGGTATGAAAGCTACTCTGAATGTCCGCCAAGGTGTAGGAATATATGCCAGCGCCAAGCCAGCGGTGAAAATTCTTTTCAGAGTTGGCAATAGCTGATCTATACCCTGCTGCAGCATAGCTGGATATATGGTATTCCATCGGTGCCAGGCGATCTGAAACCATCAAAAGATGCCACAGCATATTTGATGGCCTCGTAGTGGGGATAGCAGACCAACTTTTTACGAATTCTCTGCGGTGTCCGATTCCTTCACTCGAACTGTCTCCCTGTAGCCTTATGCTAAAATCGTCATTGCGGGCGAGTGTAAATACAAAACTTTTTGTTTATAATTTGCCCCACTTTAGGGGGTGGTTATGAATACCCTTAATATGTTTACACACAGTGCAGGCGTTAAAAAAAAAAGGGAAAAAAGAAAGAGTGAGAGAATGAGAGAGAGAGAGAAAGAGAGAGAGAGAGTGAGAGAAAGAGAGAAAAATAACCGGCTTTTGTTTCTGATCCACAGCATTTTTTTCCCCGACTACCTGATGCCGTAGGCTTATCAATCACCCAACAGAGCGAACACTTTTTCTAGCCATACGACTGATTTTCTGATTGACTTCAACACTCTGGCCAGGCAACAGCCGAAGGAAGGTATGTTGAACTGTGTGCTGAGATAAACCATTTGACTCAGCATACTGGACATTGGAAATCATTCCGCTAACACTCTGGACTGCTTCTTATTTCACACCCACATAAATACACCACTGACGTGTATGGCGTTACGAAGAAGCCAATTGGGACGGCCTCAATAGTTTCTTTAGGACATTTAACTGGTTGTTATGCTTCCTCGATAGCGATGTAGATGCTGCCACTGATCTGAGACAGAATCTTCGGTCTTATAAAGGCAAATCTGAGGAAAGCCGAGGAAAATTTAAACAAACCAGAAAAGACTTCAATGCTCCCATTCGACGTGTAAGATGATTAAAAATTGAGGCAAAAAATTGTACGTGTCCCAAAGGTAGCAAACATTTTTGGTCATTCGTCAAAAATATAAAAAAAAATGCTTTATCTGCTACTCCAACATTCATTTACAATGACATTCCAGCTGTCAGCTTATTACTTACGGTGGCGCTACAGTCCGGGGCCCTCAACCAACGAACCTCTCCAGCCAGGCCGGTTACGAGCCAGCTGCCTCCAGTTGCGCACGCCATGTTGATTGAGGGCCCTCTCCACTTGCTTGCGCCAACCACGGCGAAGTCGTTTCCTATTGCACAGATTCGAAGATTTTCCGGGCTGGAGCGCTCTATACGACCCACCCATCTGAGTTCCTCACTCGATGTACTTTGATTTTGACAAATTCCATGCCTCTGCTTCATACAGCAGATCTGGGATAGTTATTACTGTGTTGTAAGACAATGGCAACACCATTGTAATGCTATTACTATGTAAATACTAACCTATGTAATTGTATATATAAGTCAGACCACACTAACCATATACATTGTACAGTTTTGACAAGCTAATAAATATGACATGTCTGACCGCTAAGATCCATTCTTACGAGCCAGTCAACTAGAATAGCACATGGTGGCAGCGGTGCTTTTTTTACGAACCATTTTATTTGCTCGTTTGCAAGAAGCATAGTAAAATAAAACATGGTCAACGACGCCGACGTTCCTCTCCGAGGTCAACAGCAAGCAGAACCAGCATCGACAGTTGAACAATTCCAGGTGCAATGCCCCGAATCCTTCACATTTTCGACACCTTCAGAGTGGCCAAAGTGGAGGAGGCGTTTTGAACGCTTCATGCGGGCATCTGTACTGAGCGCTAAAACGGAGGACGAACAGGTTAACACTCTCATATACATCATGGGATGCCAGGCAGAGGACATTCTCCTCTCCTTTGGACTGAACGATGCCGACACGAAGAAGTTCCAAGTAGTGATGGAAAAAATTTGATAGCTACTTCGTTATCAGACGCAATGTTATCTACGAGCGCGCCGTTTTCAATTCAAGGGAGCAGCAGGAAGGCGAGCCAGTGGACACGTTCATCACATCGCTCTACGCATTGGCCGAACACTGCAATTTCGGTCAACTACACGATGAACTAATCCGCGATCGCGATCGATGGTGCGCAGGTAAGACAAAGCACAAGAAGGATGACTGTCCGGCCAAAGGGGAAACGTGCAATAACTGCAACAAGCAAGGTCACTACGCACGTGCTTGCCTCACAACAAAAACAGTTAAGCAAGTCGTATCCAAGGCGGACAACCGTGCGGTGAAGTTTCTCGGAGCCATCTCAACGATATGCAGCATCAACGATACCGAGAACCGCAACAAGCGATGGACAGCGGTGGTCGCCGTCAACGAAGTCGTCATCAATTGGAAGTTAGACCCAGGAGCTGACGTCACCACCATCCCATTTGCCATTTTTCGACGAAAATTCAAGAAGACACTACTACTCCCTTCGGACCAGATTCTTTGCGGGCCAAACAAAGACAAACTTCGTACCATGGGCATGTTTCGAGGTGAGTTGGTTTATTTGCAGGAGCGCAAGATGGACACAATCTATGTAGTGAAGGGTTTGTCACAGCCTTTATTGGGGTTACCTGCCTGTGAGGATCTTGGACTGGTGAGACGCATCAAAAACGTAGAGATGCACACCAAAGTGAAACCAAAGCAGGAGTTCGCCAAACTATTCAGTGCGCTGGGTACAATTCACGAGCCCTACGACATCAAACTAGAAGACCAAGCTGTACCTTTTGCTACGCACACACCCAGGCGCGTCCCAATTCCGCTTCTCAATAAACTTAAGAAGCAATTGGACGACATGGTGCTACAAGGGGTCATCGAGCCGGTGGACAAGCCCACCGACTGGTGCGCTCCAATGGTTATCACTTCGAAGAAAAATGGAGACATCCGTGTCTGTGTGGACTTGACACGGCTCAACAAGTTCGTTAAAAGGGAGCGCCATCCTATGCCGTCTGTCGAGCACACCCTTGGACAGCTGACAGGGGCAAAATTCTTCAGTAAGCTGGATGCAAACAGTGGGTTCTGGCAAATAAAACTCACTGAGGAGTCAAAATTGCTGACCACTTTCATCACACCGTTTGGGAGGTATTGCTACAACCGCCTACCATTCGGCATCACATCTGCTCCAGAACACTACCAAAAGAGAATGTCCGGCGTAGTTCGAGGATTGGAAGGAATCCTTTGTCAAATGGACGACATTCTTCTGTGGGGAAGCACAGCCGATGAGCACGACCGGCGATTACGGCTAGTTTTGCAACGTCTTCAAGACTCGGGCGTCACACTCAACGAAGCCAAGTGCCAGTTTGGTGTCCAACGCATCAGGTTTCTCGGACACATTCTGGATGGAGAGGGCGTGCATCCCGATGGCGATCGTATTTCCGCTATCCTTAACATGGATCGACCGAAGAATGTACACGAGATCCGTATTCTGATCGGACTGATCAATTATCTTGGTAAGTTCACACCAAGATTGTCAGATATTCTGCAACCTCTCAACGAAATGCTGAAGAAGGAACAAGCATTCACATGGGGTTCAACGCAGGAGAATTCGTTCAACCAAGTCAAAAAAATTCTCACCACCGAGCCTGTGTTGGCAATATATGACAGTAATAAGGAAACTGTCATATCAGCTGACAGTTCATCATACGGGATTGGAGCTGTCATTCGCCAACGTCAACACGACGGTAAGTTAAAGCCAATATCTTACGCTTCCAGGACGCTTACCGATTGTGAGAAACGCTACGACCAGATTGAGAAGGAAGCCTTGGCTCTCACTTGGGCTTGTGAACGATTCCAAGACTTTGTTACTGGCATCAGATTCCATCTGGAGACCGATCACAAACCTCTGGTGCCAATCTTTACAACCAAGAATCTGGATGATCTGACTCCACGGCTGCAGCGGTTCAGAATGAGGATGATGCGCTACGACTTTTCCATATTCTACACTGCAGATAAGGATCTGATTGCAGCAGACGCACTCAGCCGGCAGCCTTTACAAGTAGAGTACAGGACCAACGAGTTGGAACAGGAGACTTTCGCACACGTCAGCCTGGTGGTCGCTCACATTCCAGCGTCCGACTCAAAGCTCGAGGAGATATGGAAAGAACAGCAATGTGATCCTATTCTTCGAAAAATCGCCGATTATGCGCTTAACGGGTGGCCAGAAAAACACAAATTAGCAAAAATTCTGCAACCCTACTATACAGTCAGAAACGACATCGCCAATGAGAATGGTTTGCTGATGCGCGGCTGCCGTCTCATCATACCAGCATCCATGCGACAAGACGTCCTCGGGAGACTTCATGCTGGTCATCAAGGAATCACAAAGTGCCGGGCCAGAGCACGTGAATCTGTCTGGTGGCCCGGACTTTCAACTGATATTGGCGAGATGATTAGCAGATGTACTGCATGCATTCAAGAAACAAGAGGAGTTCGAGAGAAGCTAATGCCATCGGACTTCCCAACCCGTCCATGGCAAAGGGTAGCTATGGATCTTTTTAAATGCCAAGGGCACTGGTACTTGATCATTTCTGATTTCTTTTCTAGATTTTTCGAGGTCGCTTTACTCGAAAGATTGACAGCTGCAGCGGTCATCAATCACGGAGTACCTGAGCTGGTGAGAAGCGACAATGGGACCCAATTCGAACCAGTTCACACCTCAGAGTTCTCCAAGTTTGCAAGGGACTACGGATTTCGCCACATCACATCCAGTCCCCACTTTCCACAAAGCAACGGGTTCGTTGAGGCTGCGGTAAAAATCGCCAAATTGCAGCTCAAGAAGAACGCCGACCCATACAAAGAGCTGTTGGAGTATCGCGCTAGCCCGTTGTCCAGCGGCTACAGCCCGGCGGAACTTTTGATGGGCCGCCGAATAAGATCAACATTGCCTATGGCTCCACAACGCTATACGTCGAAGGCAGTCGACTACAACCAACTGAGAAGGAAGGAGGATGATAGAAGAGAGATGCAAACACGAAACTACAACCGAAGACATCGAGTAATGCAAAGTCGTGAGCTAATCCCCGGAGAATTGGTTTGGGTTCGTGACAAACGAGTGTGGACACCAGTTCGTGAGAAGAACAACCACCCTCGCTCTTATATCATCGAAACTCCAACAGGTAAACTTCGTCGCAACAGCTATCATCTCGCTCGAGCTCACCGTGCTGGAGAAATCAAAGAGCAAGCAGAGATTCACGAAGACATGTCGCCAGCGATAACTTTATCACCAGGTTCATCGCCAGAGAAGACAACATCGCCGACGAAGTCATCCGCTTCAGAATCACATACGTCATCACCATCACATTCACCTCCCTCGGCGAACGCCTCATCGTCACCATCGCCAACATCAAATTTGCAATCGTCCACCAGAAGCGCCGAGACCCAAGGTTACCGGACTCGATACGGCCGACTGGTAAAACCCGTTGAGCGAACGATATACTGAAAAGGGGGGATGTGTTGGAAGACAATGGCAACACCATTGTAATGCTATTACTATGTAAATACTAACCTATGTAGTTGTATATATAAGTCAGACCACACTAACCATATACATTGTACAGTTTTGACAAGCTAATAAATATGACATGTCTGACCGCTAAGATCCATTTTTACGAGTCAGTCAACTAGAATAGAATAGAATACAGAGATCGCATGATAGCGCGTCGCCTTGTGCAAACCTTTCCTGATATTGAACGGTTCGGTGGTGTTCTTACCGACTTTGAAGGAGCTGTGAGGGTTCTGCATCTTCATTCTGCATAAACGGACAAGCTTGGCGGGGATGCCGAGACTTGGCGTGGCTCTATATAACTTGTCTCTATACACGCTGTCATAGGCAACTTTAAAACCGATGAAAAGGTGATGTGTATTGATTTTATATTCATGGGTTTTTTTCAAGGTCTGCCGAAGTGTGATTATTTGGTCAGTGTTGGACTTTCCCCGGGTGTTACCGCACAATAATAGGGATCTATCAGGTTGTATACGATCGGTTTTAGGCGTTCACATAATACGGTAGACAGGATCTTATATGTGATCTTGAGAAGATTTATACCTCTGTAGTTGGTGCAGTTCAGATAGTCTTTTTTTTCGGGCAAATGATGCTAAGGTTCCATTCATCGGGCATAAGGAACTTTCGTTCGACCAGATTTTACAGATGAACTGATGCATGCTCCTTACCAACTCATCTCCTCCTGCGATTCTACTACCTTATTACCATTTTCGTCCCTGCAGGTTTCTGTTCGGGCTTTGAAACCCTGATATGTTCTTTTTACCTTTTGGTAACATTTTCGAATATCATTCCTATATTAAGGTTTATCAATCTCCTCGATCGAGTGCTTCTGATGCTCTTTTTTCTTCTTTCTGAGAATTCGATGTTCCTCTTTTCTCCTCCGTTCGCAGAGCTCGCGAACAGCTCCAGTCCTACTATGCAGCAACGCTTTGTGCGCCTCTTGTCTTGTTGCATGTTCTTGCCGGCAATCCTCATCAAACCAGAGGTTTCGTTGTGGTGGCCGAAAGAACCCAATACATCCGAGGCGGTATCTCTCATGGCTTACTGGACACGCTGCTATTTATCTTATGCATTTGCTGCTGGCTGCAGAGGACTTATATTGAGATTAAGGGAGGCTCAATCGGCAAAGGTCCTGGCGGTCGTTTGTGATTGTAGCCGCCCGGCGTCAAGGTTAGGTTAGGTTAGGTTAGGATCGGCCCTCTGTACCAGAGGAGCCTTGTCGTGATAGTTCGTCGGCTGCACAATTCCCCGGTATGTCACAGTGACCTGGTACCCAGCAAAGGGTGAGGTTGTACTGACCAGCTATCTCGTTAAGAGATATGCGACAGTCTTTCACTGCCTTAGATCTCGTAGTGCTGGATGCGAAGGATTTGATGGCTGCCTGACTGTCGACGTAAATAACAATATCAGGTGTTGATAGTGTGCTAGCCGCCAGCCAGTCAGCAGCTTTGCGAACTGCGGTGATTTCGGCTTGAAAAACGCTGCAGTAGTCTGGAAGGTTAAAGGAGAGGTGTATCTCCAGATCTTCGGAGAAAATTCCGGCACCGACTCCGTCCTTGGTTTTGGACCCGTCCGTGAAGATTGACAGCGATTCGTTGTAAAGGACATTGCGTTGCGTCCACTCACTTCTGTCCGGTATCGAGTGCGTGTAGCCCTTGTCAAAATCATATTCAGTGGGCAGATGGTCAGTGGAATCGGGAAGATGACGGTGCATCGAAAGTATATTGGATTTCTTCTCCAAGGCGGGCCACCATACCAATACTCCATACATGAGAATCGGTTTAATGACCGACGTGTATAGCCAGTGCATGATGCTTGGTTTAAGGCCCCAGGTGGAGCCTACTGCTTTCTTGCAGATGTATAGAGCGGCCAGCGATTTCCTGGCCCGTTCGACGACATTCTCCTTCCAAATTAGCTTGCGGTCAAGCTTTAGGCCTTAATAGCTAGCGCTATTTGAAAGCATCCGGCGTCAAACTTCTTCATAGTATTTCGTTGATTTCGCTTCGTTTTGGATATCCGCATCTGTACCTTGGCTACACTAGCCTGAGTCCGTTGTCGGATGTGATGTCGTGCAGGCTGTGCTTTCCGACTATGCTACTAAAGACGTCCTCTTTTCCTAGGTTTGTGTTAACATCACCCTGTACAATTTGAACGTCGTGGCTATGCCATTGCTCATACGTATTGTCCAAGAGCTGGTAGAAGTCATCCTTCTTCGCGTCATCCATCTTCTCGTGAAAGGCGTGAGCGCATATTAGGCTAGTGTTGGCGAAGTTAGCCTTAATACGGATAGTCGTGAGGCGCTCGTTCACATACCGGAGGCTCAAGACTTCCTGCCTAAGTCTGGCGCTGTACTTGTTGTCTGTAGTAATCGCCGTAGTAGGTGTCACCGTTTTCCATCCTCCTTTTGCCCGGGCCACCCCATCGCAGTTCTTAAATGGCAGTAATGTTTGCTTTGCAGCAGTCTAGGGCCCCTGCAAGTTGTTCAGCTGTACGTAGTTTATAGAGGGATATAACATTCCACGTGAAGAAACGAAGATCGTTGTCCTTTTTACGTTTGCTTAGGACGTCAGCAGTAAAATCGCTTCGTAACCATACGTTTTTTTACGTGGTAGAGAAGTTAACCCGGCGGCACAACACCCAATCTGGGGGACCAGTTCCTTTTGTTATACTCCAGGAAGCGGGACCAGATACACCGGTGAAGTAGTCCAATACGGGAGTATGAGCGCTGGCCTTGGCCCATTAAGGGCTCCTCCGCCACCATATCTATTCCAAGGTTCCGACTAATCCAACTTGACGTCGGTTTTTGAAATGTATTGATTCACGAAAACTCCTTAATGACCGGGAGTATGGTTTTCCTAGCAACACTAGTGTAGACTACGCTGGACCCTTCATAACTCGGACATGGGAAGGAAGGGGTGCCTAGCTGTATAAGTTGTACGTTGCATTGTTCATCTGCATGCCAACGAAGGCTTTACACCTCGAGGTTGTCACGGAATTATTATCCTAAGCTTTCATAGCACCGTTGCGTCGTTTTGTCACCAGGCGTGGGAAGTGCCGCACAATTTACAGCGATAACGGCACTAATTCTGTCGGCGCCAATCAACGAATTCGGGAGTGGGCGAATCTGCTAAGGTCACCGTAAGCGATATAAATGGCTACACAAATGCTGTAAAATTCAACCCAATGACAAAACCAGCCAACATACCATTGGTTCACCGAAAGAATCACTAAAACGATGGCCTTATACGTGTTGCATCTGTCCTTACCACTAAGGGAGAATTCAAGAATCCTATCTGTAAGTTGTGTCCGTTATTTTCGGCGGGAGGATGTTTGCTTATCTAAAGGCCTTCTAATTCCACCTTATGTGCTTCTCTTTCGTCAAATTGGTGAATTGCTGACAACTGTAGTAATGTATGTATATCGTTGTCTCTTTCATTACGTTTTGAAATTTCAGTAAAGGAAGTTCATTTTTAGTCGAACACCGCTAGTTTAATTCTTTTTTTCGACATCTTTTCTAATTTTTAACCGCGTAATAATCCAAGGACATTGGTGGCCAACGTCGATAAATCGAATACGCGTACAATCAGTTATTGTCATTCCAGAAAAATCCATGAACATTTTTAACTTTCATTATTCTCTACATCATTTTAGTCATAATTTTTCATTCCAAGCTACACACTCTCGTGTTGTATATCATTTCAGCAAGAATGCTATTTCAAAAATGATAGCGTGTAGCCTACTTTAGTATACTATTACACTTATGCTGAGATTAACTTTTCTGGCCTTTTGTCCTATCTTCGTTTTGAAAAAATGGCAGGAGTTCTTTTTCTTTTTTACCCAAAACATTACTTCTGAATATGGAAAGAAGTCCAGAAAACTTTGACGAAAGTTGCTGGGATAGAAAATTGTCTGTTTTTTTATCCTTGGAACTTCAGAGCCCGAATTTTGTATAAAGTGTTTGGGCTTGATAAAAAAAACAGAATAAACTGAGCGAACATTTTCTACAGCTTATTTTCAAGAGCCCCATTGTAGTTTCACGGTCAATCCTTGCGATTCACAATTCCACAATTTGAATCTTCTTTGCATTGAGCCCGTAAAACGTACTCGTAATACGTTTATTCACAAACTATTATTCGTGATACGAATATTCGCAAACCCCTCACGAATCTAACTGATTTATCTGAGTTTATGAACGTATCCGTATTAATAACTTCGATAATAACAAAATTAAAAAGTTATAAATTTGCTCCCAACAACTATGAAATTACAGTGACAGTTATGTTACCAAAAATACCTAAAACATGTGGGTATATTCTCGTACATAGCTAAAAATAGATTCATTCATAGCTGCTGTTATGTAACTATTCACTTTCGAACTATAATTATGGTTCAATGGCATTAAAACTTCTTCGTATTGCCTTACGTGTCTCGTTTAATTATTTAAACACAACTTGTTTGGATTGTGCAGACGCCTTAGAATATTGCTGCGGTCGACATTAGCCCATATCAGTATTTCAAATAGAAAAAAGTCAGAAGTTAGGATTACTGAGATCCAATCGATTTGTCTATGACATTATCTTGGCCAAATCTCAGCCATCAAAATGATTTAGTAAATCCTTGCCCATTGCATTGACTTTCAATTCGCTGTCAGTGTTTTCCCTTCTCCCTCTTTCTCTACCAATATTTCTGATATTCATCTCCTCACGTTTTGGATCTATTTTTGTACTTGTTCTTTGACTCGCATTTAACCCGGCTCGGGGAATGGGAACGCAATCTCTACAGACAAAACGAAAGCGTCCTTGATTTATGAGCGACACCGAAGACAACGACAAAGGGACCATTTATGGCAGGATTATGTATTAAAGCCAAAGGTGACACGGCCTATGAAAGACGTTTATATACCCTACGGGCTCTTTAACATGAAAAAAAAAATCAATCTACATAAATAAGAAGAAATGGTGAGACAAACTCCTTTCACTTTGGGTGACGTGTAGGTTGTTAGCCTTGTGGTTATCGAATGTCTGGCATGTCTTTTCTCTTTCTCGCAGAAATATGAAATGAAAGCACGGGAAGGTTCTATGGCAGTAAGGAATATAAATAATTTGTATGAAAGGATTAAATTCTTTGAGATAACATTTAGTTTGTTATGATGAATGATGAATAAAATATTGCTTGGACCTGAAGAAATAAAAAAAAAAATCAGTTTCAGTCTCCGTCTGCATCTGGATGGAGTTGCTGAAGATAGAAGTAGTGCCTTATGAGTAGACACAACCTCCTTCAATATTTAGCAAATGCACGATTTAAGTATAATCGCGTATACCCTTGATGAATTCCAATAGACTTTATTGATCTATTTACATGGTCACGCCGAGGACATTTTGCAGGCTCAGTTGCGTCCGACTATGCGGGCGCCGTGGTACAGTGATTAGTGTGTCGGACCACTGCGCGTGAGGTTCCATGTTTAGATCCCAGAAAACACGAACAAGTTTCACGGTCCTACCTATCACGAACGTTTGAAAAAGAACTAAGGGCCCATCCGTTCGTGCGAATAATATAGCGCGCACAACACGAGTGGTTGCGAGAAGCTAAGCCTATGCCCTTTATGGGCTACTGCGCCGTGTCCGAGCCCTAGGGGCTTACGTGAAAACGTGACGATCTCTGATTTCTTAGCTTCTCAACGGTATTTTAGTTTAAGAAATACAAGTTGCCAAACCCGTTTGCTTCCAACGACATGGCGAAATAGACGCGCGTCGCCTCCCATCGTGCTGCATCTGGGGTCTCTGGCGGGCTCTGGCTCCTCCTCTGAGATCGTTTTCCTTCTGCACTCTAATTGGCGTGGCTACATACCTGTTTAAAAGATAAAGGACATCTCGACCAGGGCGCTTCCCAGTGTCAAAATCTCATGCTGAACCACCTACAACCAGTGATTAAAGAAAGATATTTAGTTCCTCATCACCAATTCGGTTAAAGAACTAAGCATGAACCTTAAGAAGGGAGAAAGATATAGGTACTCTAGGGCTATTCTTGATGTCTCTCAAACATTCGACAAGGTAAGGTACGAAAGCTTGCAGACATGTTCTTCGGGAATAATATAGTACCATATAAAATTCTGGAATTCTACCTTGCGGACAAAGGTATCCGTGTCAAACAGGAAGTGACTTTATAATATAAATTTGGGGCAACAGCTCAATTAAGTGCCTAGGCCTGACTTCTCGCAATCGCTCGTGTTGTGCGCGTTATATTTTTCGCACAAATGGAAGGGTCCTACGGCTTTGTGTCGTATTCGAAGAGCATTTTAGTTTTTGAGAAGCTTTCTCTTGACAACAAATACTCTCGGATGTTTGTTAAACGTTCGCGATAGGTGGGACCGTGAAAAAACTATTTCGTGTTTTCTGGGATTCGGACATGGAACCTCACGAGCAGTTGTTTGACACACTAACGATTGCGCCACCGGAATTTGATCCACCTCAAGAAAACGCCACTGTTGTAGCCGCGTTTGCGGACAATACTGTTGTATTGGCCACCGATTTTTTTTTTTTAAGGAAACCCAAATTTCAGAGCACGCAGACTCTCCTGTCCATAGTTTTGTTTTTTTTTTCGGTATAGAAAACGCCCGACTGAAGCACTCAGACGCAACTCGTCCATTCTATTACCAGAGAGCAAACCCTGATTTACTCGTTTTATTGGAATTTCCTTGTCTTTCTAAGAAAGCCAAGCAAGCACTTCAGTGATGAGGAGCTTACAGTACCAGCACTCACCACGTCAGCACCGAGGATTTGCCACCTGGGCAAAGGTCGGACACTCATAGAGATAATGTTCCGCGACGTAATGACGTCACTCTCTCCACAAGCGTCACAGATTGTAGTGTCACTTAAGCCCAACACGTTAAGGTGCTTGGCAAAAGCAAAGTGGCCTGTCAAGACACCAATAAGTTGTCTACAGTGTTTTCTGCTGAGAGACAGCAAGAATGCCGCTGATTTCTTACAGACGTCCGGGAGCATGCGTTTAGTCAACCTGCATCCTGGAGAGTCATGCCATACACAATTGTGCTCGTGAGAGACCCAATCGTCAATGGAAGCCCTTACCGAGGACGCTGGGAGACCCAACGCGAGTTCGGGACCTAGGAAGCCTCCTCTGAGCCTTGTCTAGCAATCTCATCGGAGATCTCGTTCCCCAAGATCCCAGTGTGACCTGGGACCCAGATAAGAGACAGAGAATTCAGCCTTGCGAGTTCTAAGAGTTTTTGGTTTCACGAACTGTTTTGGAAGTGGTTAAAGGGTTAAACAAGGCCTTAGGCGCAGCCTGACTGTCACTACAGACACAAATGCTACGTCCCTTCCACCTGTTCTTCACAACATAGTTCATGACCATTAGGATTGCATAAGTTTCCGCTTGGAAAACAGACGCATATTTGCCTAACGAAAAGTGAAGTCTAATCTTGTCGACTTCCACAAAGACACCAGCGCCAGACCCTTGACTGGTTTTGGAACCATCCGTGAAAATACGACTACATTCCATTCCCGGCTCAGACTCTGACCGAAGCCAGTTCTGGAAACAAGGAAAGTCGAAAGGGTTCTGCCTTTGTTAAACTAACAGAAAGAGGCCAAAGCTTCCCCGTCAAAAATTCCGAAGCCCTATACGCTATCGTCAAAAACGGAAGACAAGATGATTAGAGTTGCCATCACGCATACCTCTTCAACTATTTCGTGTTTGCCACCCACACTTTTTTTTTTCTTTTATTGCTTCCTCTTTAATTTATATCTTTATTTACTATAAGTCATTTTTATTTATTTTTTATTATAAGTATTCATATTTGTGCCTGCGTCTCAGAAGTCTAGCAAGAGCTCCTCAGAAGGAGGACGTGCGGCGGATGAATTCTCTCGATGGAATCAACGGTGACGTCTACAGACCAGCGGATACCTTACCGGAGCTACTTCAACATATTTGGAGCTGAGGTCTGTAAGGATTTTCAATACTACGTCAGGGTATTGAAAAAGACATGGTGGCGGATGAACCCTTAATGAGCCAACGGCAGCGCTCATATCCCCGAAGTGGGTTACTGACATCGGTGTACCCGGCCCCTCGTCCTAGGGGTTGCAAAAACAGGATCTGCTCCTCCAGGTTGGGGGTTGTACCGTCGGGTTAACTTCCCTACCACGTCAAAAACTTTCGGTTACGAAGCAACCAACAGCCTCGGATACGGATGAGTTTACTGTTGACGACCCAAGCAAACGTAAAAAGGACAACGATCTTCGTGTCTGCACATGGAATGTTAGGTCCCTCTACAAACCACGTGCAGCCGAACAGCCGGAGGCCCTAGAGTGTCTCAAAGCAGACATTACCTCCATCCAAGAAGTGCGACGGGATGGGCCGGGCAAAAGGAGTATGAAAAATTGCGACATCTACCACGGCGATTGTTGCAGACAACAGGGACAGCGTCTATTCGGGTGCGGATTTGTCATTGGAGGCAGACTTAGGCAAGAAGTCTTGAGTTTAAGACATGTGAAAGAGCGCCTTATGGCTATCCGTATCAAGGCTAAATTTGCCAACATTAGCCTAATATGCGTCCACGCCCCTCACGAGGAGAAGGACGACGCGACAAAAGGATGACTTCTACCAGCTCTTGGACAAGACGTGTGAGCAATGCCCCTGCCACGATGTTAAAATTATCCTAGGTGATTTCAATGCAAAGCTAGGAAGAGAAGACGTCTTTAGCACCGTGGTCGGAAAGCATCGCCTGCACGACATAACATCCGGCAACAGACTCAGGCTAATCGACTTTGCAGCGGGGCGAAATTTTGTCGTAGCTAGTACGCGGTTCCCACGTCTCGACATTCACAAAGGAACGTGGCTCTTCTTTGATCGAGAAACTGTCAACCAAATCGATCACATTGCGATCGACGCAAGGCACTCTTCCAGTATTCTGGGTGCCGGGACTTTCCGAGGAGCCAACCTGGACTCGAATCAATACCTAGTTATAGCCAAGGTACGGATGCGGATATCCACAACGGAGCGAAATCAACGAAATACTAAAAGGAGTTTGACGTCTAAAAGCTGCAATCGCAAGAGACCGCCAGAACCGTTGCCGATCGCGTTTCTTCTAATCTCAATCTAAGTCCTATGCCGCCAGCAGCAAATGCGGTAGACCAGTGGCAGCGTTGCCAACAAGCCATCAGAGATGCCGCCTCTGATGTACTGGGTTTCTCTCGGCCACCACAACGAAACCCCTGGTTTGATGAGGAATGCCGGCAAGCACAGCAGCAAACAAGAGGCGTACAAAGCGGCGCTGCATAGAAGGACTAGAGCTGCTTACGAGCTCTACGTGCGCAGGAGAAAAGAGGAACATCGACTTCTCAAAAAGAAGAAAAAGGAGTATGAGAAGCGCTCGATCGAGGAGATTGAGAGACTTTATTGCAGGAATGATGTTCGAAAATTTTACCAAAAGGTAAAAAGAACATACCAGGGTTTCAAAGCAAGCCTGCAGGGACGAAAATGGTAATATAGAAGTAGAATCGCAGTCGGTGCTGAGGATATGGAAGGAGCACTCCTGTAGACTGTTAAACGGCGATGATGACCAATATTCCGCTGTCAGGCAGAATGAGCCATTCAGCAGTGACGATCACAGTCCATATTCCCGTCAACCCGATCAGAATGAAGTGAGGATAGCGATATCTAAACTCAAATCCAACAAAGCTGCTGGAGCCGACGGCCTTGCCGCTGAACTTTTCAAGGCAGGAGGATATGAGTTGGTAAAGAGCATGCACCAGCTCATCTGTAAAATCTGGTCGGACGAAAGTATGCCCGATGAATGAAAGTTCAACATCGTTTGCCCGATCCTGAAGAAAGGAGACCCTCTGAACTGTGCCAACTACAGAGGTATAAGTCTCCTAAATGTCCCATATAAGATCTTGTCTGCCATATTATGTGAACGCATAAAACCGATCGTCAACAACCTGATAGGTCCTTATCAGTGTGGTTTCAGGCCTGGAAAGTCCGCCACTGACCAAATATTCACACTACGGCAGATCTTGGAAAAAACCCATGAATATAAAATCGATACGCATCACCTCTTCATCGATTTCAAAGTTGCCTATGATAGCGTGTATAGAGACGAGTTATCAGAGCCATGTCTAGTCTTGGTATCCCTGCCAAGCTCGTCCGTTCGTGCAGAATGACGATGGAGAACTCTCGCTGCTCCATCAAAGTCGGTAAGAACATCACCGAACCGTTCGATGTCAGGAAAGGTCTTAGACAAGGTGACGCGCTATCATACGATATCTTTAACATAGCACTTGAGAGAAATGTACGAAACTCACAAGCCAACCCCGGAGGTACAATCTTCTTCAAGTCTGTACAACTACTCGCTTATGCCGATGACATTGACATAGTCGGAAGAACTCAGCGGGCAGTCAATGGGGCATTTACGAGTATTGAGACCGAGGCAGCAAAGATGGGTCTAGCGGTCAATGAAAGCAAAACAAAATATTTGTTGTCTACAAAAAAGGACACCCAACATCGGCGTCTTGACAGAACGCCATAATAGACAGATATAGTTTGAGGTAGTATAGGATTTTTTCTATCTAGGCTCTATGGTCAGCTCCGCAAATGACATCAGTACGGAGATCACACGGAGAATTACTCCCTGCCAATCGTTGTTTTTATGGGCTAAAACGGCAATTGAGTAGCAAAGCCCTATTTCGAACTACTAAGGTAACTCTTTATAAGACTCTAATCATCCCAGTCCTGCTGTATGACGCAGAGGCATGGGCTTTGACAAAACCGGAAGAGGATGCCCTTTGGTTATTTCGAGAGAAAAGTTCTTCGAGTGATCTTTGGTCCCGTCTGCATAGACGGTGAGTGGAGGAGAAGGTACAATGCCGAACTATACGGCCTGTATAAGGACATCGACTTAGCCAGAAGAGTTCACATACAGCGACTAAGATGGCTGGGTCATTTGCAGTGGATGGAGCCCAACGTCCCCGCTAAGAAAGTTTTCGAATCCACCCCGGACGGACGGGGCAGTAGAAGACGACCTCGCGGTAGGTGGCGCAAACATGTGGAGGGGGACCTCAACCAACTTGGCGTGCGCAACTGGAGGCAGCTGGCTCGTAACCGTGCTGGCTGGAGAGGTTTGTTGGTTGAGGCCCAGGTCCAACCCCGGACTGTAGCGCCATCTAAGTAAGTAAGTATAGGCCAAAAGCTATTCTTACGTTTTTGTGAGAAGTTTTTGAGAAAGTAGTCTTGTCGCAAATATGTGAGCACCTAAGTTAGGTTAGGTTAGGTAAGTGGGCAGGTGTATGGGGATAGAAAACCTCCACACCACACTCAGGTCAGTATAGACCCATTGTGATACCCAAGGGGGGAAAGGAGATAGAAAAGGAAATCCCTACCTCGTGGAAAAATACCGTCTTGTAAGTATCCTAAAGAAAGAACTAAGTACTCACTGTGTCCTAGATACAAACCATCCAGAGGATTTGATGAAGTTTGCGATGTAATTTATTGGTCTGTTGGACAACTCTTCTAGATCCTCAAAGAAGTGTTGCCCAAGATCTTATTTCTCAAATGATAGAGGCCTGGGCAATGACAGAGAAAGTGGGCGGGTGTCCTCCTGAGCCTCCTCGTCGCCGCAGCCTCTACAAAGGTCTTCGCTAGTCACACGTAGTTTTTTCATGTGGTACCGCATGGTGTTATGCCCCGTAATGACTCCAATTAGAGTAGAGAGGGATTTTCTGTGCCTCTGTATGAGTCTATTGGTTCTTACTCTGTCAAAAGCGGGGCCACAGCTTCCTCGTGGTGACACAAGTATCTAAACAGGTCCACCTATTGTTAGCCTCCGTTATGGCTTTGTTTCTTGCTACGAGCTTAAGGGCGCAAGGCGGGATGTACACCGAGGGGTCGGATTGATCCGAGCTGTAAAACAGCAATTAATCCATATAGTCGATGAAATTAGGAGGGCCGTAGACAAAAATCACCCACATTTCTAACTCTACTTGACTTCTCCAAAGCATTTGATACTGTTGACCATTCCATTTTGTGCGGACAAATTAAGTAAGGTGTTCAAGTTTTCGACTCTTTCTACAAAGCTCATTTTTTCTTATTTGGACGGAAGGAAACAATGTGTTACAAGTGGAGAACGGTCGTCGGGATTTCTTAATGTCCAATGGGGAGTACCACAAGGATCTAACCTTGGGCCCTTACTCTTTTCACTATATGCGAATGAACTACCCGGCGTAGTAAAGCATTGCTCTGTACATATGTTTGCAGACGTTGTCCAACTGCTGTTGAGCTGCCCTGTAAATGCGATTAATAACCACAAGGATAAATTGAGATCTCGCAGGCATCTATGAGTGGTCGCTTAAACATAACTTACGGCTTAACCCGAAGAATGAAAAGTTCTCCAATTCATAGGAAACACTATTGATGTCACAGTTGTCACAGAAACCTTGGTATCGTTTTTAATAGAACCCTTTCATGGGAACTCATATTAATTCTACTATCGGCAAGGTTTATGGTGGGCTTCGTACTCTTTGGGCAACTCAGCGCTTCCTACCAACTACCACCAAATTAATGTTAGCCAAAACACAACTTTCACCGGTTCTGCTCTACGGATGCTCTACGGATGCGAAATCTTCTTCACCAGAGATTATAATACAGGAGAAAACTTAATGTTATATATAATAATATCGCTCCTTACATTTTCAATTTAAAGAGAAAAGACCATGTTTCCTGCTTTTCAAAACAAATAAGCGGATGTACCCTCGATAATCTTTTAAACTATAGGTCATTATGTTTCCTAAATGACATCATGCAAACGCGACAGCCCGACTATCTCTTTGGCAAATTAGAATTTTTCCAATCACGTATGTCGCTAAGGTTAATTCAGCCTAAATATTCCTGTGTTCCCTCTAAATGCCAATTTTTCGTACAGGTGACTCGACTGTGGAATTCCCTGCCACCAAATCTAAGAAGAATCGGAAATATGAACAATTTTAAATCTTCTCTTTTAATGCATCTGGCCTTGTAGTAGAGTGTGCGTGCGATCAAACGTACAATTAATTTTTATTTTTTTCAATGTAAAGTTTTTATCATTTAGTTTTTGGAAGCCTTGTAATATTTTCCTAATTTGCCCTAAACTTTCCTGACATAAATCGTAAAACTTGCTAAATTGTTAATGTCTTACGAAAATTACATAAGATTTGCATCTTTAATTGTAAGAAAGAAGTAAAATAAATACAATACAATATAATACAATAAGCATATGTCGTCAGCTTAGTCAAGATTGACATTGGTCATACCTTGCGGAGCGAAGAAAATTCCATTGCAAAATATGCCATGCTATGGAATCCGCTTACCCAATTGGGCAGAACAGCGGGGTATTCAAAAGACACGTGGCGCAGAACAGTTGAGAAGGAATCCCAGACTCAGGGCGGAAGTACATAAATAAGTAAGTAAGTAAGCAATTGAGTCTGTTGCACTTGATTTTCACTATAAGATCTGTACATATATGAAGAAATATTAAAATAGATAAATCAGGTGATAGGTACGTCCATCACTTGAGATATGTTAAAAATGCGATATCGCAACTAAAAAATCTTTTAAAAACTGCGTACACATCGTAGACTAACTAAAACTCATTCACGGTCCAAAAGTGGTTGGGATCGAACACATCCACAACTACAGGTCCATCAATCTAGGTCGATGACAAGGATATTATTCTAAGTCCTTTACTTTATCGTGAGAGGACGTTGCTACGTGAATGGTCAGTGCCACATAAAATAAAAATACATATACCGATACAAATCAATCCAGAAATCAATGGAATATCCTTTACAGCAGAAGTAAAAATGTAAAGTACTTGTTGTATTGAATGTAATGTATATACTCTCTTAGGTCAATTAAATTGATCTAAAACACATCTCAAATCGTAACGTATTTATACACTCTGCGATTATGGCTTCTTTTTAATAGTACCCCATTAACCAATCATTGTACAAATGTCTTACACTCATTCGGCTTTCCATTAAATTTGTTCAAATAAAATGTATTTCATAAAACCACAAAAAACTGAAATACCTAACGCATTTTCCCATAACATACAACGTGTAAGCTCACCAATTATACTCAATTGCATTTTCTCGATCTCGTTTTTATACCCGGTATTCTGCTTTGCCATCTGACGTTTTTACGATAAGGTCGTTGGCGTTTAACTTAAATTACGACCAACAAACATCGATATCATTCCTCTTTCTCTGTCATCCCATACCTACACAAATTGCCACAAAAATAACAAAAAGAAACGGAAAAACAGAAAAAAAAAAAAAACCAAAGGAAAGAAATGGCCATTCAATATTATTGCTGTTTTTCGTCGAAGAATTTTATGAGAGCTCTTCCTTTCGTATCGACTCTACTTTGCCCCAAAATACTGAAGCGCACATGTCTTTAAATGGTATTTTTCAGTGTCCAAAGATCAGCAGGTACACCACTCTCTCTCTCTCGCTCTCGCAGTCTCCACACACAACCCCATTTAGTCACTTGCTTCATGACTTAGATTTATTATCTTTTTATTGAGCTCATCCAATCCAACCAACCGTCCAACCATCGAACCTTTTGACGACCAAACCGACCAACCACCCACCACAATCTTATCAAAAACCCCCAGCCAATTCACCAGAGAGACAAATGCACAATACTAACAACCTACCCCCATGAGTTGTAAATGTGAAATGAGTACCTTTTGATTGCTGCAGCAATCGAACGATAGACGGTTTCCTCTTCTTTTTTTTCACCCCCACAAGTCAACAGGGATGAGAAAAAAGGCGAAAGTATGAAAGGCAAGAACCGCACTGTGGCCTTAGCAACAATGTTGCGCCACATTTTAACCCCTATTCGGAATGGGAATTTTCTTTCGGAAATTTGTCTTACCCCAGAGAACTGATAGCCAAATGGGGATGGTGGAATAGCCTTGTGGTGAGTTTCAGGAATTCTCCTCTACACTGTGCAGACACACCGGGCGAAGTTTTTCCGGCCGAGAAAAAGGCGAATTATTTAATTCGCTGAAGAAATGCTCATCAACCCCTGGCGTAGATTTTTCGTGTCGTTCGTATTTTTTCTCCCCCAATTCGCCGGGTTTATTGCTAGTAGATAGGAAAAATGTCGACATTGTCGGGGTTATTTTTTCCTATCAGTGTTTAGTTGAAAACAGACTTTCCGGCTAAATCGACGCGTTTTCCCGACCCATTGCAGATAGCGGGGGTTGAAGTTCAAAGGATTTTCCCTTTCTTTTGTAACTATTTTCAATATTTACAGATAAAATCGTAGACCGATCGGGTGTAGGCTTGTTAATAGTGGCTGAGTTTCGCGCGCTTTTCCACTGAATATACATACTATATACGCATTTTTATTTTATAAGAGGAGAACGGATCAGATACAAAGCGACAAAGTTTAAGTCCCACCCGCAGGACTTAAAAAAAAAAAATAAAACAAATAATCTTCGTAAAACAATTCGCGTGTGGGCTCCCTAAAAAAAATCCATTAAACTACCATCTATTGTGCCACCTCTCACCCCAAAAGGATTAACGTTGCAAAGTTTGGTGTTAGTCTGTGGTGGTATACTACTGCTGGTGCATCTCTGCATTCTCTGTTGCTCCAAGTGCTATAGCTCGTCCACTGATTGCTCAGATCCTACACACCGTGTGTACTACCATCGTCATCATCATCATCATTCGTTGTCATCGCCTTTATCTCTTTTCGTTCGTTTAGTGTTTTTGTGGGTGCGCTTCTCATTGAATATGCGACACCTAATGGATTTCTGTTTATCTATCAAGGACTCAAGATGATTTCAATATTATGATGGGGATTTGTGCGGTCTCGCATTAAGTGTGTTGCGCCAGTGAATACTGATAAGAGTGGAGATTCTCCGCGTGTGTGTCTGTGTGTAGCTGAAAGCATTCGCCACCACCACCCTTTGACACAGGAGTGGGCTTGCAATAGTACTTAGTGGATTTAAATGTTTCGCACTCGTTTATAGTTTTTTCTTTTACGTGTTGTTGCTATTCCTGCAACAGTTTTCCCTATTCCGTGGTATTTCGCTTAATTTTTGTGGCACTTTAGTGAAGTGACTTTTATAAAATAAAGAAGAAAAAAACGAGGTTAAGCCTTTGGTCTATCTGGTGCTTCAACAGAAAAAAAGAGATAGAAAACCAAGGAGAATAAAAGGAAAAAAAATCGAAAATAATTGGTACTAGTTGGATAATACGGATGAGATTGTGTGGGTAGTGAATGTAAATTTGTTATCGAATAACACAGTAAGGATTTAGGATTACCGATTGAGTTGTTTCTGTCGTCGTCTGTCGTTCGAGTGAAGGTGATTAATGGTAAGTGCTCTCAAATTGCAATTAATTGAGGTTGAGAAATTTGTTTCGTAGTTATTTCATGTTGTGACAATTAAGCAGTTTGAAAATAAGGTTTTGTGGTGTGTATCACAGAATTTGTGTCTTCTATATTTTGAGTTGTATCTCGAGTGTTGAAGACAAGACTAATCAAATTTTCTACAGCATTTTGGGTTATATCTCTTGAAGGATACATATGAATAATCTCTGTAATTGCGAGAGACAACATATGCCTTACTACGTATTTAGTTTTACTAAATGGAAAATAGGAATATCCTGTTTCTAATTTAAATTTTCAGAGATTTGGAAATTTCTTATTTGACTATTCTACTCGAACCTTTCGATTCTTCTGGGTATGCAAGAGATACATTTCTTGACCTTATTTTTTAAAGGAAATCACAAAGCTTAAGGGTAGGTTGATTTAATACCTATGTGCATAAGTACATCTTGATACAGGTAGTATTTATGTACAAGTTGTATCTGGTTTACGTAGATATGTACATATAATATGGGTGGTTTTATCTGGCAAACTGAGACAACAAATTGTATTAGGATGTGTGTATATCTTGAAAAGTTTTAGCTGAAAATCGCTTTTATCTGAAGTTGATTGGAAATATACTTAAATGTGTACATATTATGTTACCTCTAGTTTCACTTATTGGAGCAATAAGCAGGTAGGTAGGTTTACACCAATTGCGAACAGCAGTGTAAGGACGACGAGTAATACAAGTCGACCTTTAAGTATGGTCACTCAACAATTTCGTATGGAAAAAATCTGTCGAATAATGTTATTAATTGTTTCGATGGAGTTAACAGAATACAGTATCTCAAACCATCGATTCCGCGTAGGATTCCATATTATTTTTCAGACGTTAGTATGACATATGACATACTATTTCGTTTCAGTTGTCTAATTACAAGAACATAAGATCGTAAAATTGAGTTTCTTAGCCAGCAGCACTTTAAAATATATGAAGTTGATTCTTTTGGTCTAAATCAATATTTGAGAGAGCGAAATACAATTCAGAGATCTCAGAATATGTGATATGCCGAGATCGAAAAATCGGTCGTTGTTGTATTCTCTACTTCAAATTGAAAATATATATATTCCTATATCTGCTGGCGAAAAACTTTCAAACCTCTTGATAAAGCAGAAGACCTCTTTAAGGGTCAGCACTGAATAACGTAGGATATCAACATGGGTCCAAGGCCGTATGTGTACCTACTTCTTTTGTTAGTACTGTATGTCTTTTCGGTCTTTTATTACCAATTTTCGAATAAAGTGTGGCATTGTATTTCTTTTGCGAAAAGTATTTGAAAACTTTGAATTTTATAAACACTGCAGCATTTTCGTTAAACACAATTTTTCCAATATTCCATACCCCTAAGCTTAACCTTTAGTCGGTAAATTCAAAATATACCCTCCCTAAAAAAACTTAAATTAATAACCAAAAGTTTTCTTCACGGTTTCACCTGTCGGAACATCTAACAAACATTTGATTGAATAACTGTGAAACGAAAGCTGTTCAAATGTGGAATAAGAGTCTAGGTACTTCTAATCTTAGGGAAAATATGAAATGCACAACACAAATGGCTTTGATAAACACTGTCCTGGATTATTAACTTTTCTTCTGTCACCCACATATGCACACATGTACATATGCAAACATGTATGGATATGATAAAAGTCCTTATCAAATAAATGTTTTGATGTCTTTAGCACAAAATTTTATATTAAGAATGTATTCAAATTGAACGACACTACCTACACATGGGCCTGGCTTCTCGCAACAACTCATGTTGTGTGCGTTATATTTTTCACACGAATGGAAGTGACCTACAGTTTAATGCCGAATCCGAACGGTGATTTGAGAAGCTTTTTCGTGACAACAATACTCTCGGATGTTTGTCAGACGCTCGCGAGACGTGGGACCGTGAAAAAACTTTTTGGTATTTTCTGGGATTCGAACTTGGAACCTCACGCGTAGTGATCCGACACTCTAACCACTTACGCCACGGCGCCCACGAGAAGCTAGGCCCTGGCACTTTAAAGAGCTGTTGCGCCAATAAATTTGTATTTGTTTTTTTTTTTTTGTACCTACACATTGCTGAATATTTTTTGAAACGCATTTCGCACATACATCGTGAGCAAAATGGATGACCGCGTTTTAGAAACATAGGTAGTCTGATGCAACGGTGAAGTAATTCCTGACAAAGTTTTGAATAATGTTTTCTCAATTCGGAATATTTGAAATGTAGGTTTGTAGAGTTTACCTATTCCTAGGGCCGGTCTGTTCACTCTCGGTTAACTTTAACCAGTGGTTATTCCAGCTGGAAACCATCGATTGTGTTTGTTTACCAAAACTTTAACCAGAGAATCCATGATTTAGTTAGTTAACTAGAGAAGTCGATAACCAAGCAATTTTCCTTGATTAACGTCATTTTAACCAATGATTTTCTGGAATTTTGTTTGTTTATGCTTGGTTATCACACTGCGGGTAACTTTTGACGTAATACTCTTCACAATATAGATATCGATTTTAACGAAGAGATTCCACCTGATGCCCTTAAAGTAAATATACCTCCCGTTGAAGTAATCGACGTGGCGCGAATTGGAGTAGATAGTGACCATATTCGTGCAGTATTACTGGTCGATTATTTTCCGACACTTCTTCAAGTGGATAGAGAAATAAAAAATTTGTGAAATGAGCATCTGATTAAATCATTCATAAATATATATATTTGTTTATACTTTTAACACTTGCACATTGCGATTGTTTTAATTTCAATTCAGTTTCAACAATTTTAACTTTCAACTTGTATTCTTCCGCAGACTGCATCTTTCTTTGTTCGTGTTCCAAATGATTATTTTCTATTCTTTGGTCGTGCTCCAAGCGAGCATGTTCGAGTTGTTGCACCAAAATTAGTTTTTGTTTTTAAATACCGATGTCTGCAATTACTGCCTTTTCACGTTTTTGTATTTTCGGAGTCTTCAACAAATCAGTTCGCTTGCTACGATGCAGTGCAAGATTGTATTTACTCCAATCTTTTGATGATGTTGCATCTTCATCTATTTGCATGGTATCTTGCTCTATGATATCTTCATGCAAATAGTGTGCTCCTTCTTGAGTATGGTCTTTTGTAGCCGTTTGATCACCATAATTTACGATAATATCATCGCAATCGTATCATTCAAACACACACTGCACATTCAACCATTTTGGAGAAAATTACCACACAATTCTCTTTAATTAAATGAAATCTGTAATTCCGATAAAAGAACACTCCGCAAATAGTAATAATAAATATTATTTTAAATTTCAACGCCTTCTACAATCGAACAAAGCCGGTAAACAAAAACAAAGCTAAACACAGATTCATTTGACCAACGAGATGACAGATAAACTGGAAAATTTAACAAATTGCCACAAAGCTATGGTTTGGTAACCAAAGTGAAAAAAATTGTGAACAAACACTCTTTGGTTACCATTGATTCCAAAAATGTTTCTAATACAATATTAGATAGATGGAATAGATACAGGATGTATAATCTAAACAAAATTTGTCTGAAAAATAAATAAGCTCTGAAAGGGGGCTTATACCCTGTTCGCACCAACTGAAATTCAATATTTCTCCAATTCCGGGAAGCGCAAAAGATATTTCGAAATTTTCCGTACTCTTTTGAGGTAGAAATTTCGAAGTTCGCTTAGCACTTTATTTTTAAATACATGAATTAATAGCACAGCTCTGTTTTTTTTGAAGATTTCAACTTTTGGTACACTCAGGTTTCCAGATATTTGGATTTTGCGCGTTTCTGATTGATCAATCACATCAGATATCTATGTGATATTTGATCAGTTGATTCAGGCCAAATCAGAGAACAAAATTCACATGAATCTTCATTAAAGGCGAAATGGAGTGAAGTGGAAGTGTTATGATCTCCTGAGTTCAGATTAAACTTCGTTGAAACACGAAGAAGTGATGTCAAACACCTTATAGAAAAACAGCAATAATTTCTTTTTCAAATCTCACACACCTTTTTTTAAGCTTACGCTGTTTGATCAAATGAAATTATTGTCTTTATCCAAACTACCAGGCCAAATTTGAGCAAAAACTAAAGAAAGAAAGAAAGCATGGTCGCCATTCATGCACGGTAGTTTGGAGGATGCGGTGACCGAGGGAATGGCTTTGCCTTGGCATCGTATTCGTGTGTAGTTTGATCTGACTGCAATATCTCGCCTTGGAATACACTGACAGTATCCGAAAATCTGTACGATTTTGAGATGTTTAAGGATGAAAGAAGATGTTCCGAAAATACAACTGCACCCACTCCAGGGTCTACCTATGACGCACCATAAAGTAAGGCAGATAATAATCTCTTCGGCAAACTCCATAGGATAAAAAAAAGGGATGACTTCAATGGCTTCGCATAGAACAGCGAAACAAAAATGCTGGAGCCAATGGGATCTCTGAATTTAAGACCTCGGGCATTTATAAAACCAATGCCAATAGTCTAGGCTGTTCTAGCTAAATGGGTGCAACAGGATAGAGGGAGTAGAAGCAGACCAACCCGAACATTTCTTGCAAGATAAATGTCACAATTAAAATTTACCTAACGAACTTGTCATAGAAGGTTTCCGAATTTCGATTTGTGTCAGTCTTCGTAGAAATGTTGCAAAAACAACATTCTTCTAACCATAACTTGCATATCTTGTACGCTAGGTCACGAGGAAGTGACAAGACTTAACATTTCATAAGCGAAGGTCGAGTTTATTGGCAATGACCAAATGACCAACAATAGACCAAACTTTTGTTGAAATATAATCACTAGACTTGTGAGTTGTGAATCTAGTTCCTTGCTTAATAGAACTTTTACTAACAACTTCATTTGCAAGTGGTTTTGGTTTTTGTGTTGATTTTTTTGTTTTTGCACTCAGGACTGGTACTGAACGCACTTAGATGTCTTTGATTCTGATTTCCTCATTTCGTGAGGTACTTGTGCTTCATTATCATGCCAAAAGCATTCAAGTTACACGCTTGATCTCTCGCCATTGCTAAAAAAATTGTATTATTTGCGATTCTTGTTTCGCAGTTAAATTCATATTCATTGATGCATTACTTACAGAATGCTAAATCGATTAGTAGTAGACTAGCCTGTGTGGGGAAGTGTTGTCTCTCAGACTTTTACTCTTTTGCATATGAACCATATCTTAGTAGATCCAATGCTGTCGCGGTGTTAGAAGAGTAGTCTTCCATGGCTAGTGCGTTGCAGGTTTCGTTGTTTACAACTTCTCTACGACTCGTAGATACACACCCAATCAACTGGATAGATGCGCACTTAATTTCCTCCTATTTTGAAAAGTATGGACTTGTAAGGTTATCCACATTGATGCACTTGTTAGTTTCAGTGTATGAGACGCCAAAGCGTAAGAAGAGTTAGGGTTTGGGTACGATTTTTTTGATGAAGTAGGTAAATCACAAAAAATAAGTGAACAAGAGGCGAATTGTATTAAAAAAGAATTGCTAGTAATGCGTATGACTTCTGCTATTTGATATAGGCTCAAAAATTCTGTGAGGAACAGAATTGCACAAAGATTTGAGATAGCTTAAATTAAAATATTTCCAAGTATCTTCAATCGCAATTAATAACTCGTTCGTGTGATGAAATTCGCGTCCATCGCTATAAACTTTTCTGGACATTCATCTTCAAACGTTTTCTATAATGTTTAGATTAGAAGAGTATAGCAGCCATTCCATAACCTCAATTGATTGCCCGTGAAACCAGTATTTCACTATGCTTGCAGTATGAATGGGCGCATTAAGAAGGCGGAATGCTCAGGAGATTCGTTCGACAAAGTTAATTAACAATGCTCATGGGCAGTGTCTTGTCGTTTTTTTTTTTTGTTTTTGCCGAGAGCAGGTGAAAAATCTTCTAAAGACACCAAACGTAAAAAATCGTGAGACAATTTTACTACCCCGGGCAAAATAAAATGACCTCAAGAATTAAGTGGAAATATTTTGGATTTTGTCTCGGACTTTATTTCCAATAAAAAGAAGTATTTTTGCTTTTGCCAAAGAAAATTTGGTTTTGCTCGAATAGCGTACTATACATCTATACTTCAGGTCTCAACTCTTGTTCATAGTGCAAAATTAAAAACATACATTTTCTATATACAAGTATAAATCGCCAATATACATATATCACGGCTAGATATATTGTGAGATTATGCATCACTATTTTCAATGAATTGAATGGAATTGCTGGAATTTAATTTTATTGTGTGAACACTTTAGATTTTTCTAAGTTTTATTTTCGATAATGGCCAATGCGAACACTGCGGCCTATGCCTTTTTCGCATCACCCAAATTTCGGCAAATGCTAAACGAAATCCGTAAATTTCTTATACATCTTTCGGGTTGCAAATGTATAAGATAAAAAAAAAAAAAAATATTTGGCGCAACAGCTCTTGAAAGTGCCAGGGCCTAGCTTCTCGCAACCACTCATGTTGTGTGCGTTATATTTTTCACACGAATGGAAGAGACCTACAGTTTTTAATGCCGAATCCGAACGGCGATTTGAGAAGCTTTTTCGTGATAACAATACTCTCGGATGTTTGTCAGACGCTCGCGAGAGGTGGGACCGTGAAAAAACTTTTTGGTGTTTTCCGGGATTCGAACTTGGAACCTCATGCGTAGTGATCCGACACACTAACCACTTACGCCACAGCGCCCCAATGTATAAGATGGACACAGAAAAAAACAACAAATAGCAATATTTTTAAATAGTTTTGAGTGACGGACGATATGTGTATATCAGTCTTTTTTATAGCGCTTGTCATATTTAAAACCAGGAAAACCGTCAAATGAGATAAAACCATATAGACCTATTTCGCTTCTTCCAGTCATATCCAACATTTTCGAGAAGATATTATTAAAGAAAAAAAAATATGCGAAAGCGCATTTCTTGATGTCTCGTAAGCCTTTCATAAGTTGTGGCATGATGGCTTGAAATGCGGACTGCGACAAGTTCTCCCTGTATTCCTATATGATATTCTTGAATCATATCTAGCGAATAGACTCTTTCGTGTTAGACATGGAAACAAATACTCGGAGCTCAAAGAAATTTCCTTTCTACGTTTGCCGATGACACCACTATCCTAGCAGTAGGTAAAACAATTGAAGAAACGACTGCAAAACTACAAAACGCACTGAATAAAATAAATGAATGGACGGGGGATTGGCGTAACCTGCTCAACGAGTCAAAATTTGTTCACGTGAATTTTACTTACAAAAAAAACGAATGACTTGCCAATTTTTTTAAACTAAAACATTCATTTAAAACATTCCCAGCTCAGTACTGAGAACAAACTGTTTTTATACAACCAAGTGCTAAAGCCGGTGTGGACCTACGGTATACAACTTTGGGGTTGTACCAAGAAAACAAATGCAAATATTTTACAAGCTTTTCAAAATAAAGTGCTAAGAGAAATTGTCCAAGCACCGTGGTATAGTAGAAACGACGATCTCCACAGGGATCTCGGAAGTCCGACAATCGAAGCTGAAACTAGAAGCTTCGCGAGAAAGCATAGAAACCGACTAATCGGACATGTCAACAATACAATCCTACAAATTTTGGATGATAGCAATTTATTGCGCCCACTACAAAGGACGAAACTTTTCGACTTGGCGAGATAATGATTAACCGCGTCTAGATTGCGGAACATGCAGGGTCTTTCAGTGGAAAGTAACCTGCCAAACATTTTTATTTCGTGATAGAAAAATTGCTTGATAAGTTATTACTTAGTTGCAATATCTAACAAATTCATATCGAAGGGTGGTGCTTTTTTGGTCAGTAAGAATCTGACACTACTATGAGCACGCGCTTGCTATTCTCAAAGTGTCTTTGGAAGATTTTCACCTACCCTCGGAAAAAAAAAAGAATTTTGACGGAAACCATGCGGCATGCATTACTTCATTGTTTAATATAGTAAATGCATTTTAGAATTTGCAAAATTCTATTCTTCAAAACTGTCTTAGACTGTGTAGACTAAGTTCGATCTAAGTTTGGTAATGACTTTTCCCGATTTGAATTGCATATATTATGAAGTGGAAATATTCAAATGTTTGATCTAAATTATGAAGGTTAGGTACGATTTCAGATTCTTTAATCTTATACCGAAAAACCAATTAGTTTCGGATGTAGCACTGGTGTTTGAAAATATGTAGTCAAATGTACTGGCAAATTAAAATTTTAATTATGAAGAAAAAGACCTTGCTGTTTTTTTTTACTATTTTGGTTAAAGAGGAATATTTGTTATATGTCTGTTTGTTGTAATGTTTTTATTTTGTGAAATTAGGTTTCTAAGTTCAATCCACCATTTTATATGAACTAACTGGGCGCCGTGGCGTAAGTGGTTAGTGTGTCGGATCACTACGCATGCGGATCCAAGTTCGAATCCCAGAAAACACCAAACAAATTTTTCACGGTCCCACCTCTCGCGAGCGTCTGACAAACATCCGAGAGTATTGTTGTCACGAAAAAGGAAAAAGCTTCTCAAATCGCCGTTCGGATTCGGCACTAAACTGTAGGTCCCTTCCATTTGTGTGAGAAATGTAACGCACACAACACGAGTGGTTGCGAGAAGCTAGGCCCTGGCACTTAAGGAGCTGTTGCGCCAAATATAAAAAATTAAAAAAAAAATACGGAACTGATATACAGCCAGAATTTCAGAGCGGTAGTATTTTAAGTCCTTAAATCGCACATTGGTACTTACCTATGTAAATTAAGAGCCGCTTGACGGATTTTTATGAAATCAACTATAACTTAAGATGGATTATACTGCCGTCCTAAGAAAAAAGGGCGCAAACGCCAAAACTCTAAAATTGAGTTAGCGGCATATTTGAATTCGTTAAATAGTGCCTTATTTTGGTGTGAAGCTTAAAATGTATATTTCCAACTGCAAATGGCTAAAAATCACGAATGGAAATGGACACATCTCTCTATTGCTAAGTAAAAAAGGCAAACCAGAAACAGTAAAACGCATTTATCTTAAAACTACTAAAATGGAGATGCGCCCTTTCTTCTTAGGAGGGCAGTATACTCCTTATAGCTGCGATACAATGAAATGTTTTACCGGACTTTGCTGAGACTTGCTTTGGAAGTAGAAGCTACTACGTTAGCTTGAGAAAATGTTGAAATCGAATGAAATTCTTCTTGTTAGGTGGCCAGGGGTGGACCCAGGCATCAACCAACAAACCTCTCCATCTAGTACGTTTACGAGCCAGCTGCCTCCAGTTGCGCACTCCAAGTTGGTTGAGGTCCCCCTCCACTTGTTTGCGCCACCTACCGCGAGGCCAGCCATCTTAGTCGCTGTATGTGAACTCTTTTGGCTAAGCCGATGTCCTTATATAGGCCGTATAGTTCGGCATTGTACCTTCTCCTCCACTCACCGTCTATGCAGACGGGACCAAAGATCGCTCGAAGAACTTTTCTCTCGAAATAACCAAGGGCATCCTCATCCGGTCTTGTCAAAGCCCATGCCTCTACGCCATACAGCAGGACTGGGATGATTAAGTGTCTTGTAACCTTGGTAGTTCGAGGTAGGCCTTTGCTACTCAATTGCCTTCTTAGCCCATAAAAAACAACGAATGGCAAGAGTAATTCTTCTTTTGATCTCCCCACTGATGTCATTTGTGGAGCCCACCATAGACCCTAGATAGACAAAGTTTTTTACTACCTCAAAATTATACCTGTCTATTGTGGCGTTCTGTCCAAGACGCCGATGTTGGGTATACTTTTTTGTAGACAGCATATATTTTGTTTTGCTTTCATTGACCGCTGAACCCATCCTTGCTGCCTCGATCTCAATACTCGTATATGCCCCATTGACGGCCCAAACAGTGTAGCGTTACTATGGTGTTGACCTATTTGCAAATTTAATAAATTAATTTGTTTTTATATATCAGTAAAGCACCTTCTTCATTGATATTAAGCCCTTTGACTAAGGGTGGTGCATTGTTTAGGATGATTGTAAAAAGTTCAGAAACATTTAAAGAAAAATGCTTCCGGTAAGAATGTAAGCCTATTTGCAAGTGAGAAAGAAAGCACGTTGTCAGATTTGAAATTAAATTTTTTTTTTATCAATTTGCTACGTAAGCAAACACTTTTTTCTAAAATATTTTTAAAATGAATACGTTATGCGAATATCATCTTGTTAAATCAGCTCTGAAAGCCTTTGGAACAGTCAATTCATAAAAGCCGGTCCATACGTCAAGTACCGTTATTCGTATTTTATGGCAAAAATGTTGTATTTTTTCTTATACTCCTTGATCGAACTAATCGAAATATAAAATTCAAATATAAGCGTCGGAGCCATTTTCGAGCAAATTCAAATTTTTTTTTTCAAATTGGCCATAAGTAAAATACTGTTCAGGGTTAAAACGAAACTTCTGATTTTGGCTCGAATTGTGACTCCACAGATATCCGATGTGAAATTTGAAGTAAGCCGATTTAGTTATTTAGACTGAAGTCAGCTAGACATATACAGAGATGAACAGACGGACAGAGAGACAGATTGAATTTGCGGACCCATTTCTGCATTTCTCTACAATACCAAAATTGATTAAAACCTCGAGGTCGGAAATTTTCAGGAAAACAATAAATACTCGTAGATTAGATTACATTAGATTAGAAAATTAATTTATTGACTTTGCAAGATTACAATACATATTTAGAAATACGATTTCTTAAGCCATGGCAATGCCGGCTGCTCGGTTAGCAACTTTGTTTTAAATAAATTGAAATAAAAAATTATAATAGAAAACTACATAATGAGATTATAGATATTCAGTCATAATCAGCATTCTATATTTATAAAGCACCCTCACAAAGGATTAGAGTTGTTTCCAGTTACCGCCGTTCAAAATTTTGATTGTTTCTTCCATTGTCAACGTCATCTTCCCAAAATAGTCGAGTTTTTGATGGTTAAATATGGGGCATACACATAAAAAGTGGAAACAGTCTTCCTTGGACTTAAGGTCACATAGGTAATATTATAGAATTAATCAAAATTCCTATTGTATGAACTTCTGTTAAGAGCAATGAGATTACATCTTGTTTTGAATATACGATAAATTTCATTGCAGTTTAGGGAATCTCGGAAGTAGTTATCTCCCAACGGATTGAACTTTAATCGCGAATACAATATTCTGCTTTCCGATTGATGGACCTTTTCTGTCAATAGACTTCTATCGGAACTCTCTTTTTCTTCGATTATTTGATGCAGGTGCTCTTTTGAAAGATTCAACTTCCTGAAACTATGTTTAGTGCCACCCTATAGTGAATTCCAAAACCTCGCCATTTCGCCATCCAACAGTCCATGTTCATAATTTCATGTAGAAGCATCTTCTTAGTAAGAAAGCAAGCACTTTGATGGTATAGTCGGCTTGTAAGTTAAGCGTGCCAGTGTATAATTTTTCTAAGCCCGTTTCTAAATATAACGAATAGTCCGCGCGTTCTTAGATGTAGTCTACATAAATATGTTCTTCAAAAAATCCCTGTGAAACTTTACAATTTCTTTAAATTCATCTACATCCCAAACCTGGGCAGCTTAACATAGTGTTGATTTCACAATAGCGTCGAAAATTTTGTACTTTTTGAGAGAAAGATATGCGCTAGAAGTAAAGTTTCATCCGTCATCTTGATTGAATTGAGAAAATATTCTCATGTGCTGCAAAAATTATCTGAAATTATAAAAGAATTTTCGATCGAAATGAAGTCCTTCAATGGCTGGTATAAGCAAATTCATAAAGAAAGTAAAAGCAGTTGTTGCACAAAGTGTGCGCAAATACCGAAGAACCTAACTCGTCACTCAGCTCAACAGTTTAAAACCAGTCGCACTTCTCTGACCAACCAGTTCTCTGTATGGGCTTAAAATTAGTGGAAAAACGTCAGTTTTTCTCGCATAATCATCTTTTCGAACGAGTCTCATTTCCGCCGCACAGGATATGTCAACAAGTAAAACTAAAGGATTAGAGGTTCCGAAAATCTACACCAAGTTGTTGAGAAGGCAATGCATCCTCAAAGACTGACTGTTTGGTGTGTGTTTGTGTATCCCAACTTCTTTGAAAATTAAGCTGGCAACAGCGTTACGGTGAACAAAGTGCACAAGAAAGACATGACAACTGATTTTTTGCGGCCGTAATTGGATGACTTGGACTAAAGCGGTCTTCGGTTCCAGCAGGATGGCACAATATGCCATACCAGCTGTAAAATAATCCATCTTTTGCACTGAAAGCACTGGCCGTAGGGCAACTGCGATTGTACTTTTTTCCGGAGTTATTGGGAACCACTGCTACTCCAAGGATCTAAAAACAAACAGACATTTGAATAAAATCATTTTCCATTAATAATCGGAAGGTGTACTTTTAATAATATCGGTGTGTTTTTAAGGCAATTCCAAAAGAAACCAACACGCTTTATAATATTAGGTGCGCAACTAAGTTATCGCTGCTTTTTTTTTTGATGAAAATGCAACTTTATTGTGAAAAAATGGTTACAAATGAATCATTCAAAGTATTGCCCATCGCTAGCCACAACTTTTTCCCATATTCGTGGCAGAGCTCGAATACCGTTACGGTAAAAGTGTTCATCTTTTGAGGCTATCCACGAATCAAGTCATTTTTTCGATGTCTTCATATGAGCGGAACTACTGATCAGCCAGACCATGTGTCATCGAACGGAACAAGTAATAATCGAACGGCGCAATATCTTGGGAATATGCCGGGTGGGATAGGACTTCTCATTTGAGAATTTCCAGGTAGGTTTTAACGGGTTTAGCAACGTGAGGCCGAGCGTTGTGATGCTGTAGAATCACTTTTTCGTACCTCTGCTCGTATTGTGGCCATTTTTCGCGCAGTGCTCGGCTCAATCGCATCAATTGAAGTCGATACCGTTCCCCAGTGATGGTGTCGTTGGGTTTCAACAGTTCATAATAAATAACACCGACCTACACCGACCTGGTCCATTGGCTTCAAATCATAAGGAACCCAAGTTTCTTGTTTTTGAATCATTCCCAACGCATGGAATCGCTTGGAAATGGCTTGGCGGGTAACTCCTAATGCTGAAGCAAGCTGTTCTTGCGTTTGGCACGGATCCTCATCGAGCAATGCCTCCAATTCAGCGTCTTCGAAGGATTTTGGCCTTCCTTCACGCGGACGGTCGTCAACACCGAAATCGCCGTCTCTGAAGCGACGGAACCAATCATTGCACGTTGCTTCACTTAGAGCAGCATCTCCGTAAACTCTTTTGAGCTCTCGAACCGCTTCAGCCGCCATTTTCTTCGAATGAAAGAAGAAAATCAACACTTCTCGCAAATGACGATTATTTGGCACAAAATCAAACATTTTCACACAACCAAAAGTATATGACGCCAAAACAAAATCATTTATGTGTCAAAACTGTTTGTTTACCATATGTCTAAGCTCGGTTCATGATGTTTTGGATATGTCAAAATCGACCACCACTTACTGCTGGAGCCATCTATTGACAAACAGCGAAAACTTAGTTGCACACCTGATACTATTTAATTTTTGGCAACTAATGTCATTAAGGTATCATAAAAAAAAAATAAAGATCAGAAAATGATAAACATTTCTTTTACAGGTAACTTAAACTAACTATAAATTTATTTAAATGAGGCTATCAATTACGTCGTTGGTGTGGATAGCACATTTATCTTCAACTTTATGTTGCGTTAAATCTGGATGGCGAGGGCGTATTAATTTCCATCGTTGCTGTTTCTGTTCCTTGCTTTTAATCGACTTCGGGTTTCGATGAACTTTAACCTTTTTTTGTAATTGGAATCAGTTGCAGAGTGTTGCTTTCCAATGCAATATATAATATTTGGGCTTCCTTTCTTTGTTTATATTATACAATCATATGAAATTTTAAATTGTAAGTTTAGTACAGTAGTTATGGTAGTATAATAAATAATAATAAAATTTGAATAAAAAACTTGTAATATTAAAACGTTTCGTCCATGTCTATAAATATCATTAAGTGTATCCATTAGAAAAAAAGTCAATTCAAATTTCAAACCGAAAAGAACAAAAAGAAAGGACAGAAAATAAAAATATTACACGAATATTAACAGGTCAAACTGCCAAGTCCTAGTTACCAAGTTTGCTCCAAGTTTGGTCTGTAAATTTCTCTATCCACACAATATTTTCTGTACTTATCCAAACACTGCTAAGAACACGTAGGCGAGGAACGTTTTTTTTTTCCGAGGGTATGTGAAAAATCTTCCATAGACACTATGAGAATAGCAAGCGCGTGCTCATAGTAGTGTCAGATTCTTACTGACCAAAAAAGCACCACCCTTCGATATGAATTTGTTAGATATTGCAACTAAGTAATAACTTATCAAGCAATTTTTCTATCACGAAATAAAAATGTTTGGCAGGTTACTTTCCACTGAAAGATCCTGCATGTTCCGCAATCTAGACGCGGTTAATCATTATCTCGCCAAGTCGAAAAGTTTCGTCCTTTGTAGTGGGCGTAATAAATTGCTATCATCCAAAATTTGTAGGATTGTATTGTTGACATGTCCGATTAGTCGGTTTCTATGCTTTCTCGCGAAGCTTCTAGTTTCAGCTTCGATTGTCGGACTTCCGAGATCCCTGTGGAGATCGTCGTTTCTACTATACCACGGTGCTTAGACAATTTCTCTTAGCACTTTATTTCGAAAAGCTTGTAAAATATTTGCATTTGTTTTCTTGGTACAACCCAAAAGTTGTATACCGTAGGTCCACACCGGCTTTAGCACTTGGTTGTATAAAAGCAGTTTGTTCTCAGTACTGAGCTAGGAATGTTTTCCGAGTAACCAGTACATCTCTCTATATTTGATTTCGAGTTCTTTACGTTTCATTTTCACGTGCGAATTCCATTTCAGGAACATGTCAGTATTTCTACATTTCGGTTGTTTTTCACATAGAAAAACACACAGTCCTGACGAGAAGTTGGTCTGTTTTTGGTGAGATCAAAAGCACTAGATGGAAAATTCGATCCCAATAGGTAGTTATAAACCCTCCAAAGTTAATGATATGATTATTTTCAGAATGAGCGAATTAAAAAAGCCTTTTTTTTAATTTTACTTAACAATTTCCTTTTAACTCCCTCACATCTGCAATGGTCAGGCAATTTATTAAACAACCAAGGTGCAACAATTGAATGAAATTCACAAAACTGTGATTTAAAAATTCTAGGAGCCTTTACTAAATGTCTGTTGTTGACTCGTAGGCTGTGGTTATCTCGTACTCTGATAGAAGTATATGCAGTATTCTAAAAAAAAAATAATATATTTTAAACCATTAAAAATGTACAAGTGTTTGACATTGAGGAGCTGCATGTTCTCTGGTTTACTTTGGGTATTATGCGAATTGCATGCTTGTTTAATAAACAGCCGTTCAACTTTATAAGAACGCGTGCCACCCAACAGCAAATTGCATACTGCAGCTTTGATTTCATTAAGCCATTGTTAACTAGAATTACATTTGAAGGAGAACAGTATAAACTAAGATGGTAAATTTATCGCACTACATTATTGAGATATTATTTTCTATTAGATGTACGAGTATGATTTATCGAATTAAGTTTGTTATCTAAAGTAATACCTAAATACTTAAAGTGATCAACACGTTCAGTTTCAAAACAGGCATCACTACAATTTGAATTGGAGTAAATATGTGTGGACAAAGTTGAAATTTAAACCAGCAAAGAGCATGGTATGTCAAAGATAAACCCTCAGGAAGTAGACCCGTATAATTAAAAAACATTTTGGTCTTGCTATCGATAACTAGTCTATGCAGAAGTTGTTAGCTTGCCTTTAAAAGGCTGAATAAGAAAAGCTCACGAAAATTAAAAATATAATTCGAAAAATCTACGTACACTATGCCTAATGTTCTTGCTAAACGTTGTGATGGATTTAAAGTATTACCGCTATTATGGTTAGCGAATCGAACGTTCGACTCGAATCGAACTTCCCGGCGAATTACTTTTGTCGCTTTATACACTTCACAGATGATATTTAATTGTTTTTTCCTGTGTCACCACTAACTTATTCTTTATTCGAATGAAAATGTTTGCTAACAGCAATACCACGACAGAAGCAATTCGCTGATAGTTTGACTTGAGTCGAACGTTCGATTTGACAACCATAATAGGGGTGTATGTTATTTAAATGCGCGTACCCTCAATTCTTGTAAGTTTTATTATTTAAAATACTTACTTGCCAGTTCCTGTGTTGATGCTATTTTTCGCCCCATCTTTGTCCAATTGTTCACTCTATCTAATACATCTTGCACTTTTTCAGAAGTCTCTTCGATAGTATCACCTATTGTCAAGATGGCTAATGCCGTGCAAAATGTCTGGTAGATACAAAAGCGGACCAAGAAGCTTCCTTGCGATACCAAAGAGTATAAACGTAGGATATATATTTCAAATGTTATTTAAACGTTTAGGTAGAACTCACCTTATTTCTCACGCTTCAGAGAGAACGACGTTACATTTGCATGACTATATTTTTCCAAAAGAATTACTCAAAGAAAAGTGATCTTTCTAATGCGATTTGAAACCGTGTAGTCATGGCAAATTCGTACTTCTTGAAATGAAGTATGAAAAATTATAAAACTTTACCCAAATAACGGTTATTGAGCAGAGTGAAATTGAAAAAAATGCCTTGGGCTACTGCACGTGAGGTTCGAGCTTGGATTGCCGAAAAAGTGTTTTCAGCAATTCCCATTTAGTTAGTACTATCAACTTACTTACTTCGGTGGCGTTACAGTTCGGAGTAAACCTGGGACTCAACCAACAAGCCTCTCCATTTAGCTCGGTCCTTAGCTAATTGCCTCCAGTTGCGCACTCCAAGTCCCTTTGAACTTGTGCGCGACACCTACGGCGAGGACGACCTCTCCTGCGTCCAGGTTAGATTCGAAAACTCTGCGGGCCGGAGCGTTGATGTCCATTCGCTCTACATGTCCTAGCCATCTCAGTCTTCATAGTTTATAGCAGAGGCAAGGTAGAAAAAGTTCCTTACTACCTAGAAGTTACAGGTGCCCACTGTGGCGTTCTGTCCAATTCGTCGGTGTTGATTGTCCATTCTTGTTGACAGCATATACTTGGTTGCCCTTATTTATCGCTAAACCACTTTTGGCCGCTTCCGCCTCAATGCTTGCAAACACACCGGTGACAGCCCGCTGAGTTCTTCCAATTATGTCTATATCGTCGGCGTACGCAAGCTGTTGTACGAGCTTTTTATAGATTGTGCCGCTGATGTTGGCTTGTGAGTTCCGCACAATCCGTTCAAGTACAATATTAAAGGAGTCACATGACAGCGCGTCACCTTGTCTAAAACTCTTTTTGACATCAAAGATCTCGGTGAGATCATTACCGACCTTGATGGAGCAGCGAGCGTTCTCCGTCGCCATGCTGCATAGACGAACGAACAAGTTTGGCAGGGATGTCAAAACTAGACATGGCTCTATAAAGCTCTTCTCTATAGATGCTGTCATAGGCGGCCTTGAAATCGATAAAGAGATGGTGAGTATCGATTTGGAATTCTTGGGTTTTCTCCAGGATCTGCCGTAGTGTGAAGATTTGATCGATGGTGGACTTTCCTGGCCTGAAACCACACTGATAGGGTCCAATCAGGCGTTGATAGAAGGTTTCAGGCGTCCACACAATATCACAGAAACGATCTTGTATGAAATGTTGAGGAGACTAATGCCTCTATAATTGGCGCAGTTGAGGGGGTCTCCTTTCTTGTGGATCGGGCAAACGATGCTGAGGTTCCATTCATCAGGCATACACTCGTCTGACCAAATCTTAGAGATGAGTTGGTGTATACACTCTACCAATTCATCCCCAGCTGCCTTGAAAAGTTCGATCGGTAAGCCGTCAGTTCCAGCAGCCTTTTTAGATTTCAGCTTGGATATTGCTATCCTCACTTCGTTTTGGTCGGGTGGACGGAAATTTTGACTATCATCGTCTATGTTGAATGGTATTGGTCTCCGTCGCCGTTATACAGTCTACAGAAGTAGTTTTTCCATATTCTCAGCACCGACTGTGATTCTACTACGAGGTTTCCATTTTCATCTCTACAGGTTTCTGTACGGGTATTGGTTCTCTCACACCTTCTTTTTACGTTTTGGTAAAACTTCCGTACATTGTTCCTGGAGTATAAACTATCAATATTCTCGATCGCGCGCTTCTCATGTTCTTTCTTCTTCTTTTGGAGAAGCCGATGTTCTTCCCGTCTCTTTTGCCAAGGAGCTTAAGAGCAGCTGTCGTCTTCCTTTGTACCATCAACTTGGTAAGCAGTAATTCCTCACTGGATGCATACATATATATGTGATTATCTGTATCAGTGTCGTTCAAAAAATACTCTTTAGTGGTCCATGCTACATCTTGTCACCTTTAGTTTGGCTACACTCTATGCAATTTCCTACCGATTTTATGAAGCTGTCTTTGTAAATGTAGAGTACGACTACACATGGGTATTGAGCTCATAAACTACGAGTAGGTCAATGTTGAAGATTATAGCAGTTGCTTGAAGGATATATGTACATAGTTCATCAATTTTGCTCGTTGGCATTTGAGTGGGAATATTATTCGTCTTCAGGGAATGGCTATTACCATAGTACCTCCTCAGTAGTCAACATACATGCCACATACGAAGCAAAGGCGCGGGCACGTAGATACATACCATATCTGACGGAGGTACCTGGTGCTCGTGTGGTACTCCAGTGGGATACGACACGTACGGAGTAGACGTACAATTCGCAATTGTATCACATTCTCTGCATCAAAATCTTCCTAACTGCATACGTTAACAAATGTATTCGTATATACGTATATATTAAAGTATCAAAGCCCACTAATTCTTCCCCGAGATGTTTGTTTAATAAACTTATGCATGTGATACGACTTCTCTCTAATGGCCAAAGACCCTTACATAATGAACAGATCCAATTTTATTAAATTCACCGACACTCTTATAAAGCCAAATTGCTTTTCATTATTATGCCAAATCACTTCATTTGATATTGAAAAAGCACTTTATATGCCAACAAATCAAAATGGCACATTGTTTCTTAGAACATACTGTCGATAGCTTGTCATAAGAAGGACATCCTGTCAATTTGTACAGATACCCGTACAGAAATATTTTGTATTCGAAGCACGCCGTGTACAACACGGATGATGTTATTATGTTAAGTAATCAAAACGCAAACATACGATTCATATACATATGCCGACTTTTCCTACCTTCCACCCTAGAATAACATCTTAAAATAAGTAAAATCTTCTTTGAATTACCTTTAAGGGCCCTCCTGGCTGGCGGAGTCCGGCAGACGGCATCCAAGGACCTTATTATGCAAAACAAAACAAAGTCATTTGTTGAAAATTTGTTATTTATCCCTAGGAACAGGCACAAGCAGCACTAATCCTCTTGAGAAAAGACTTGCCTCTCTAATTCGATTTTCAAACAACACTCCTCTTCGCGTGCCCCTCGTGTCTTAATAAAAACGCCTTACGGCAATCACTAGGGTTAAAATTCGGATGTAGCCCGCTGGAGTGTTTAAGCTTTGGCATTGATGTGGAATAAGCCGCAGTTACTTCGGGCTTAAACAACCATTACTCCCACAGCGTCACCGGCTCGTTGTCGTCCTGTTGTGTTGACGACGCGCGTTAAATACCCCCATAGAATATAATGTGTAACAATGTATAGTGTGCTCGCATTAAATTTGCATGAAACATAATTATACTATAATTACAAAGTACAATAGATACTCAGTGTGCTGCTGCTGAACCCGTAGTGGATACTACGCCTCATGAGGGTAGGTATTATGTTGTAGTTTCATAATTATCCTGGAATCAAGTGGGTCTAAGGATAATAATTTGTGTGCACGCACTTGAGAGGCAATAATATTATGATTTCACTGTCCATGCTGGTTCGTACCAAGCATCATCCTACTCTGTGAACATTGCTGATTTTCTTCTAATTAGAAACTCCAGTTGATTCAGGTGTTTGAAAACTGGGGCCATATTAATTGCGAAATCATAATTGGAAATCGGATAAGTGGGAGCATAAGAGGTATGTGCTTATCATTCATTATTCATAGCCAATTACTTGCAAAATGATAATACTGATTAGAACTAATCCGAAGTCGTTTATTTCAAAAACGACCCTGAAATGTTGTGCGTACATTCTATCTGTGCGATGTCTTTTATAAACATTCCGTAGTTATCATCATACAAGTCATATTTTCTCGCATTATTAGCTAGAGCTCATGGCAGTATTACTATTCATATACAGAACTCGGATGGTTGTTTCTGCGAAAATGTTGAATAGTTTTTGAGGAATGAGGTTTTTGAATTAATGCCAGAAAAATAAAAAAAAATAAATAAATAAAAGCAATTTTTTTTATACATGTACCTACTTGCATAACGATCAACGCTATGGTTACATAAATACTACAGTCGAATACAAGTTCGTGGAAGTGAGGTCGTGAATAGCAATAGCAAATAATAGGCAACTAAAATCTACGTACGATTCTCAGGAACTATTAATAACTGATAGTATTTGAGATTCTTATTGAATATGGCATCAGAATTATGGCAGCGTGTCAGTAAATTCAGATTCCAGAGTATTCAGACTCGATACGGCCGTTTGGACTCGAGGCAGTGTATTGGATTTGGTAAGTTTAGTGGCTAAAAATGGCATTTGTTTCTGTTTCGGGAAGTAGCTGATTTTCGAAAGCCAAGTAATATGCATGTTAAGTTCGTTCAAATGATTTTCTTTGAAAAGCCTGATATATTACTCTACTAGCAACTCGGCCCGACTTCGTCCGGGTGCAATTCAATTTTTACAGCGATACTCTAATAAATAAATTGGGAAAAGACATACTCGCAATAATATATTATGTTAGTAAATTAGTGCATCCCTTTTTTATTCCTTGTCCTTCCTTTTTTATCCCTTGTCATTACAGATGAAACTGTTTTGCGTAACTGTGCCCCGGTATTTGGATCCACTTGAGGAATATTTATTGAAAATCCATCTTCACCTCTACATAAAATCAAAGGATATTGTAAAGCATCATATGATCGATGAATTTCTGATATTCTTTGCAGATTATCATCACGACTGCGTATTACAATATCCCGTCTGTTAAATTGTTGGCCGGTTATGATAACTGCTACCTCAGTCGTAGAAGGAGTGTTATAGCGACCACGATGTTCGCCAACAGGTACCTTATCGTCCGGCTCGTTTTGTGGAACACTCTCATATTAGGGGAGTGTAACATATCTTGCAATTGTCTTATCAATGCATTGTTTAAGGATGGCCGAGCGATAGAACATCGAGTAGAAGCTTGTGTTTCAGGATCTGCGATAAAATACATCTGCAGGAATTTATGGTTATCAGGCCGAAGGGGAAAAAGGCTACCGGCCAAATGATATACCTGTGCTTGTACCTTAAAGGTTGGCATGAAACTACGTTCGACTATTTGAGTACTCATGAATGAGGTCATCTTAAATGCGTTGTAATAGTGACGTTTGTACCTCATGAAATCTTTACTTTACGGATGTAAAGGATCCGGAGGCTCAAAAATTTCATCCATTTTAATTTTGCCCTGTAAGCAGCACATGCCTTTTGATTCATCTTTCCATTTTAGGGCAGAGCAATGTAGACAGACAACGGTCATGCTACCCAAAATAATTGTAGAGCATTTTTTATAGTTAATGGAAGAATTATAATTCATTCCAGAACACTCATTAATTGACTATAAGCCAGAAATCTTAGTACCAAGTTTGACATCTCATAACTCGTTCCCTGTTTTTCAAAACAAATACAAATATTTGGCGCAACAGCTCTTTAAAGTGCCAGGGCCTAGCTTCTCGCAACCACTCATGTTGTGTGCGTTTTATTTTTCACACGAATGGAGGGGACCTACAGTTTAATGCCGAATCCGAATGGCGATTTGAGAACCTTTTTCCTTTTTCGTGACAACAATACTCTCGGATGTTTGTCAGACGCTCGCGAGAGGTGGGACCGTGAAAAATCTTTTTTGTGTTTTCTGGGATTCGAACTTGGAACCTCATGCGTAGTGATCCGACACACTAACCACTTACGCCACGGCGCCCACATTGACGACGTTACCACTACACCATTGCCACTTCTACTTATTGTACAATTATGTACAATAATTTGAACAAAATGAAAATTGCACTGAAAAGCACCTCAATATAAACAGTATCTACCTATTTACAAAATGTAAGTAAGTACACGACAAAATAAAATCAAATCTTAAATACAATAATTTGTACACAAAAAGTAAAAAATCAAAACCTTTTCAATATAATAGCCACTGCTACATGACACGACTGCTGGCTGTGGTCCATTCAGTAGACTTAGATTTGGGACATTGCGAGTATATACATGTAGCGAGCAAAACTAATACCAAAAATGTAAAACTAAAGTTATTACCTAGATTATAAGTCGGTAGTGCATTATTTTAATTCATTAAATTTTATTTGTTTAGAACGCGTTAGTAACTAAGTTTTAAAGTAAAAAAAAGAATTTGATTTCTACAAAAATAAAAAATAAAGAATAGCTCATAGTGAAATATATTCACTTTTGCACGTTTTTATACTTGTTGGTAAAAAGTAACTTCTAGTACTTTGTCCATAACCCCTTGTTTTTTATTACACTTTTTACCCGTCGCGGCATTGATTCTACAAATTTCTGAATAGTTTGGTCAGGAATGTTCGCCCATTTAATCTGAACCCTAGTCCAAAGCTCGTTTAGGTTTGTGGGTGAATTTTCGTATTCCAGAAGTTGCCGTTTAACAATGGCCCACAAATTCTCTATCGGATTCAAATCCGGGCTTTGTGCGGGCCATTGCAACTTCGAGAAAAGTTGGTTATCAAGCCAGTTTTTGACAATTTTGGCGGTGTGTTTTGGGTCACCGCCCTGCTGGAAGATAATTTCTTCAATGGGATACGCACATTCCTCAACAAAATCTGGTAAATTCGTCTGGAGTATTTGAAGATAACCCTCTTTTCTCATTATATCATCGATTTTCACCGGTGGTCCATCATGCCACCAAGTTAAACACCCCGAAACCATTAGGCTACCTCCACCATGCCTCACAGTCTCCTTAACCTGGTGCTTAAAGACACGTTCGTAAGTTCTGTGCCAGAAGTATTCCTTGCCATCTGACTGGTAGCGATTGATTTTTGACTCGTCAGACCATATTATTCTCTTCCAGTCTTCTACTGTCCAATTTTTGTGGTCTTTGCAGAACTTTAACCGTGCTTTTACATTTTTGTCGGACAATATCGGCTTTTTCTGCTTGATTGCCAATACAAGCCCGATTTGTTTAAGAGCTCGCCTGGCAGTCTATTCACTAACGTCTTAATGTATCGCCCTAGAGGCAGGCTTTGGTGTCTTTACCTCATTCCCTCTAGGCATTCTTTCCATGACACGAGCATCGCCATCTGTTAGGAACCGAGGTCGTCCACCTCCATTTTTAGGAGGACTACAGTTTTTCATTTTCTGGACCATAAGCACTGTTCTCTGACTTACGTTGCAATGTTTGGCAATTTTTCTTGAGCTGCAGCCACAGCGAAACAATGCTATATTTTCAATGTCTACTGTAACTTTTCCCATGGTCCTATGAAAGCTTGTATTAAAACAAATATTTGTTCTATATTTTTTTTCAAACAATACCTTAAAATAACACTATGAGTTCTGAATAACTGAAAACTAATACTGAATTACCAACAGCTGCGTAAAATTTGTCAGAATAAAACTAAAAACAGGACAAGACAAGAACGTGCAAAACTGAGTACATCAGAGTTATCAACATATTCACGTTATACATCCCAATAAAATCCGTTAACTGAGTAGATTTTTAAATTATTTAATAGAAATCATCCTTTTTAAAATAACATTTAGAAAAAACACGATAACGTACTTATTTTCCGTCTTTATGTAAAATACATGAATTTTTTTTTCATTTTGTATTCAGTTTTGCTCGCTACATATGTATACACACACAGAGAAAATAAATTTGCCTTACAAACTAATCATCTTCATTCATGTAGAACATTTGCTTAAGATACACACACTATGACGTAACCCACTGTTGCATGGCTGTTGGCTGCGGTCTCCACTAATGGAAAATTGTTGGCGATGATTACATAATTATTTTGAGCATAGCTCAGCTTCAGGACAACGCAGAAGGATAATGTATAGCTCAAATTAATCTTTGAAGAATTTTCTAACCATTCCAGAAAGTTGATAACCATTTCATTTGTTTTTGAACCCAGAAAGCCATTTTTGGGTAAGGACCGTGTGAATGTAATTTTAACCCCCTTTCTGCCACTTAGACCTCACATGCTCAGTTCCTGTAAGAGGTGGAGCAATTTTTGGTACACAACAACCTTTCGAAAGAAATGCACATCATAACAGTGAAAACCGCACCGAATCCCTTCAGTGGTTCTCGAGATTAGCGCGGCCACGTAGAATTTGGGGACTTTGTTTTATACGATGTAGTGATGATAATATCTGCTTAAGCTAATACAAATATACGATTCGAAAAAAATCCATTATTTGTAAACAGGGTTTTAAATAGAGTACCGTTAATATTGAGATTAGGTTCCAAATCCGCCTCGAATTATGACACCATGCATCTGAGATATGAAGTACATATAATCCGACAAAAGACTGCAATCGACCGTTCATACACATAAGCAGCAGTCAGAAGTGCCAGAAAGTTTGATTAATGCCACAATCGTGGAAAATGCTGAATAAAACGCGGTTAAAAAAAAAGAACAAAAAAATAAATAAATAAAAATTCTCATGGATTTAGCTTGTATGCTATTGTTTGCACTGTCAGGAAGTCAGCATATGCTTTTGTTGGAAGTCCGAAGTTTAAGTGTCTGCTGTTTTCTTCAGCTGCATCAACAAGTCCCCTTGTTGGTTTCCTCCGAGTCTTTCACGTCCCTTTCACCAGTGTCCATTCCTGCTTCTTTACTGGTCTGAGTTCGCCAGTTTTTCAACCGCCTGTCTCTGATTTTTTCCTTTTTGACTCAGGCAAGTTCCGTTTTTGTGGACTGGCTTGCCTATTTGGCTTGAGAGTCGTATCCAGCGTTGTCATTATTGCTGCATATGTAGCTACATTGTGAAGTACCATGCATTTTTCCAAAAAGTGTAACTAATTTTTATCCTTTTTTTTTTTTTTGGCCTTTAACTCATATTATTAACTTTCATATGTTAACGATAATAAAGGACGATTTGAGAAATAGGTTAAGTTCAGATATTTGAGCCTTTTGAGTTTAAGTTTGTAGATACAAAAAATAAATTAAAAATCAGTAGCAATTTCTGCCCCTCTTAAGAAGTATGTCTATTTTTTTAATATAAAAGAAATACTGTGCAATTTAAAGTGTATTATAAATTAACATTGTAAACTTTTTATTTATTTATTTAATCTTTTTTTACCAATGAATTCCTGTATGTTTATTTAATCTTATAAATGCTTTATCAATTAATTCATTACTTTTATTATATGTTTGAGTTGTTGAATTACTATTTTTGTAATGTTTTTTTATAATATTTTGCAATAAGCCAAAAATAAAGAAAATTAACAATAATATGTGGTTGGTTTAAAACGTCCAGAGTTCAAGAATCCATCAAAAACAAGAAGAGGGCCATTAAGGTGTGAGGAACTCCGATTCTCGAAATCGGTACGCTGAGGCGCGAAGAACTTGCAAATTAGCTGTGAAAACAGCGAAAGAACAGGAGTTTGGCGAACAGTTAGGACGTGACCACAGATCTGCAAATAAGATGTTCTGGCAGATCGTCCGCCGACTCAGAGGAAGATAGTTGAATATCGTTGAAGAACTCAAATCCAAAGACGGTACACTTCTCTCCAATGAGGAGGACATCTTGCGCAGATGGATCGAGCACTTTTCAGAATTTCTCAATCCCGGACATACTCGTAACACCTACTCGTAAGATAACAGACCTATAGGGTGAAAAGTAGTCCTACGGTAAATGAAACTTTGGCAATTAAATCGCTAAAAGTTGGCAATTCTGCCGGTGTGGATGAAATCCGACCAGAAATCCTCAAGGCGTTAGGTAAAGAGGGAGTGCAATGGCTCTCGCGTGTCATTAAAGTGGCCTATTAATGCGGTGAAACACCTGGCGATTGGCAAATGGGGATGATCGTCCCTCCTTTTTAAAAGCGGCTATCCAAAATCTGGAGAAGCAATGTTATCAGCTTAAGAACCAAGCTACGACTGTTCCGCTCCAACATAGAATCAGTGCTGCTTTATGGGTGCAGTACTTGGAAGGTGGACACCATAAACACACGCAAGCTGCAGGCCTTCGTAAACAAATGCTTAAGAATTATCTTGACGATTTTTTGGCCAAACCGCATCTCTAACGAACAACTTTATCTGAGAACGGGCCAAGAACCTATAAGCATTACTATATGTAGAAGAAAGTGGCAATGGATTGGATACACCCTACGGCGCGAAGACAACTCCATTGCGAAATATGCCATGCAGTGGAATCCGCTCACCCAGGCAGGCAGAATAGCGGGGCGCCCTAGGCAGAACAGTTGGGGAGGAATCGAGCTCTTTAGGAATGAGTTAGGGGCAGCTCAAATGCATTGCAGAGCTTCGAACAAGATGGCACGCAGGTGATATATACAATAAATCTAAGTGGCAAAATGCATACAGACTTAGCCCCAGACGCCTGCCTGACAGTTGTTTTTTAGGCGCCGCAACGCACGCCGCGTGCCAGCTAGGTGTATACTCGTATATGGACTGGATGTTGCAGCGGAGCCGTGGCGGAGGATGTTTCAAAGTGGGCGATTTAAGGATTAGTTATCTGCGCTTTGCCGATGATTTGGTTGCTTATGGATCCTCTCAAACTGAACTGCAGCTTCAGCGTACACTCGAAAGATTTCTAGCCGTTTGTGATGATGCTGAGATGAAGATCTACGTGAACAAATCGGAAGTAATCGTCGTTTCGGGCATACGCATTCAGTGTAATCTGCATGTCCCACTGAAGCATATGCATAAGTTTAAGTACCTCGGGGTTTTATTCCCGAGTGATGGGAAGAGCAATGCCGAGTTATCCTGTAGAATTCGTCAGGCTCGTAGAGATCGATTTCGCAACACCAGAGTACGCGAGGCGCTTAGTGTTGAGCAGTTACTTCTCCAAATCGAGCGATCTATGTTTCGATGGTTTGGTCACGTAGTGCGTATGCCCCCAGACCGGCTTCCAAAACGTGCCATGATTGCCGTGCCATCAGGTAGGTGATCCCCCGGTAGGCCTATAAAAAGATGGTTGGATCAAGTCCGACATCTCTCCTGGAGCCGTCTAGGGATTACTCCTGATGAATTTGAGTCCATGACGGAGGGTTGAGAAGGATGGAGAGTCCACCTGCCCATCCTACTCCCGCGACCCTTATAAAATATTAGCAATGTATGTATGTATGTATAACAAAGATATTTATTGTGCTACATTTTCATTGAAAATGTTAAGTTTTTATTATCAGTACGCTACATTTGCTCTGAAGAAAGTGACAACGCTGGTCGTATCTCTCCTTCTTTTGATTGTAGCTGTTGCCTGCTTTCCACGATTTTGGAAGGCACTCCGTGCGGGATCGCTAGTGCCATCTTTCCCAGTCCTGGAGGTAGCACTGCGACTTACTTCCACCGTCTGAGTACTTTGGGTCGAAATTTCGATTGTTTCCCATCTGTTTTCTCAACCATTTTATAGTGCGTCCGGATTGAACTAACCAGTCTTCTAATTTCATGATGCACGCTTGGAGTGTTGTGCTGGAGTGCTGGAACCAGTGGATTCGGTAATGTCCAGCTTTTCTGCTCGTTTCTTCTAAAATGTTTGTGGTAATATAGTAAGCTATCCTTCTCATTGAAAATACATATATATTATCGTTATATATATATCTTTTTTGTAGTTTTTTTCTGTATTTTTTGTATTTTTTTCTTGTGTTTGATTGTTTTGTTGTATCATCTTTATTGGGTCCCAACTCAAAGCCGCTATCTCCGCCCGGAAGTGTATTCAACTCTATAGGTATGTACCCAGTGTTATCTATGCGGGCAGAGAGACCATGCAAGGGTTGCCACAGGTCCTTATGCAAGCCTGTGCCAGAGCCAGATCGGCGCTAAACAGGAATGTTGCATCTAAATCATAGCCTACAAATCACACACCACAAATTTATCGGCAACGTAACGGAGAACGTACTTTGATGCCTGCCAGGGTTTTAACGGGACGGGGGCGATTGCAGCATAGGCCTAAGAGCCGTTTCAGCTAAATTTCACTCTAACCTACTAAGGAAACAGAATACTATAACCGCCAGCCCCACAGAAGTCAAGTCCAATCGACATTCCGGCATACCGCAATTAAGACCTTACCGGGCTCGGTCTTAATGCCTAGCACGCAGATTTCCAGTTCCCGCGTTGCCACTCCTTGGAGTGAGTGACACTTATTTCTGGACGGCATCGACTCGTCCTGTCACAAAGAGTTCATAGGATTTCTAAGACGTTGCACAAAGAGTTCATAAGATTTTTGAGACGTTTTGAGCCTTACCCTCCTTCTCTGTCGCTTTTGGTCGGGAACTGCTTATTGGTTATTCGCAGCTAACCTACATATTGCTACGCGAACGCACAAACCGACAGAGAAACATAAACAACGGCGAAACTCTGAGAAACATTTCGAAGGTGTCAACCCGAAGGAACCAGAATTTTCCAGATTCTTGGCAGATGGAATTCCAGCGGCGAATTGAAAATTTGGTTATTTGTCTGGAAAACCAGAGCCAAATATATAAGGAGGTTGGCAGAAGCCTAGCGATGAGTTGCGTTTTGTTCAGCGATTACAGCGGCTATTAGAGACGTGCAGAGTTTAAGCGAAGAAAAATTGTAATAAATTTTTTATTTTTTTTGTAATGAAACTAAGTTAGTAGAAAACAAAGAAGTTATAAAAACCCTCTCGGGAACCAGAAAAATTTTGTTATTTTTGTCTCCACAATCCGTCGCAACTTTGGAAGTCTTCGGCTTGATCGGCGAATTTTGTTACAATATCTGAAGTTCATACGACGATCCACCGCCTGTCGACCATCCTGGTGGTCTAAGTTCAGCCCACTGTTTATCTAGAACCTCCACCTGGAAGACGCTGGATGACTTGGGGAGGCATAAAGTCACTGATATTTCAGTGTTTCGGTCCATTTCCATCTTTGATCCCTCGTCGGTGTAAATTGCTATTTTGAAATTATTTATCACCTCTTTTTTAGTCTCCTTTGAACGGAAAGTCAATTGTCATGTTGTGTTAAAAGTTCAGTTTGGGTATTGTGTAGTCGGTCAGAGCTTTTCCATTTCTCCTGGTAACGAAAATATAATCCTACTCTGTCCGTACGGTCTAGCCAGGCCCCAGCTAGGACCAGCAGCGCGATTCTCTGAGTCCGACCGCATTACACCATGAAATGTATTTAATATGGAGCGACAGTGGATGCAGATGCACATTAATATCTTACGTGATTATCTTATCTAACGCTTCTTCCATGATTTCACTATTCACTGAAGGACACATTCCTTATATTAACATTGGCACGTTATCTGTATATCCGACAACCTTGACACCGTCTCTGTCTAGTCTTCACAGAATTTTGTTTATTATCATAAGCCATGGAAGAGGTGATAAAACCCCACCTCGAGGTATTCCCTTGTCTACGTATTTGGTAAAAATAAAATTACCAAGGTTTGACTGAATGGATTCTATTTCTTAACATGAATACTGTCTAATGACTAATAAAATCCTCAACACCCAACTCGGTGAGAGCTTCCTGAGTCGCTTCAGTTGGGACGTTATTAAACACACCTTCAATGTCTATGAAGGTATTAAAGCTAAGGTAGGTATATTGTTTGTAATGAATGATTTTTTCAATCGTTTGGGTCAAGGAGGCTCGCTCTACGGTTTTTCCCTTGGTGTACGCTTGCTAAGATTTGGCGTGTATACGCGAGTGTATAATATAATTATATATAATACTTATGCATTGACCGAGTTAAAGATGACCTTTCAAATTAATATTTAAAGTTACTAGTATACATATGTATGTATCACATGTCCCATATGCAGAAAGAGTCTCCTAAAATCGTAATAACATTTCCTTATCAATGCCTCAAAGTCATTCCAATAGAAATATCATGTTCCACCTCTTTTGCATTAGTACCACCCACTCCCCAGGAAGGGCCGAATCAACAGAGTGTGTAATAATTATTCCCAGACATACCCGAGAGAGTTATAAAACGCTTCTTAATCTGAACAAAAGCAATTACTCAAAGTCCCCAGGATAAGGAGAGTTTTTTCACACTTTTATCCTTTGGATGCTCTGGCAAACTGGATAAAATGAAAAATGTGTTAATTTACCATCATTTCTCCCAATGGACGACTAACACAGTCCTGACGATGGCGTTCAGTCTTTACTTTGCCCTCATTCCCTCATGCGATTCGATTGTTGGTAAACATAAAAAAAAAATTATGAGAAAAAATTATTCAAAGTCCTTTAAAGGAAGTAGATACCAAAAGGCCCAACGCAGAGCGTAAATTAAGTATACAAAAAGTTTACAGAGTAATTACACGACAAAATGAGAAGGAGCAACAGGACAAACACAGTTGGAACTATTAATTAGAAATTAATTCTGCTAACGGTGTAGGTATACTGAATGCCAATGTACTCGTAAAGCCATGGTGAAAGGAACAAAATGGAACACTGACACCAACGCACTGGCGTCTTAATTCGTTCCTTTTCACTGTCGTCCTTCTAAGTGTAAATCAGATGACGTAAAGTTAATGACTTATGCTACACGTCCAAATGAACTTGTCACTATAATTAATGGTGTGCTGAGCGCTCCCGGACGACAGTGTGGTATGTCCCTTCATGATCTGCCAGGATGCAGAAGATGGCCAAAGGAAATGAGAAAAAGAAAGAAAAGAAAACAGCGACACCGTGTAGCTAAAGTCAATATTTACGTAAAGCCAACAGAGCAGGCAGGACAAGCACACACAAACAAAGTCAAATTAAATTGTTTTAATGTTAAAGTTTCACCCATCAAGGACATTCAGACCATCAGCATATGCTCTGTCAGGATACACGACTAGGATTTGAATAAAGCTCTTTTTCTCTCATTTCGCTTGTTTCTTTGTTTGCATATATTATAATAATGACAGCGGCATTCTGTTGGGCAAGGGAGGAGAGGTCATAAATCAATCCAATTCCACTGGAAACACCAGAATCTGTGTTGTGCTGGTGTGCCATTGATGTTGTCGCCCACATAAATCTCCGGACGCTAATGCAAAGGATATTGATTTTATCAATTTTCAAACGGGAAACCAATATGACAAAGTGTGATAAATGTTTTATGTTGATTTGCAGACAGATATTGAATGGCTTCAGCTCAACGTGGGGGCGAGATAGTGGCACTGGAAGTGGTGGGACCAGCATCAGAGATGTATTTGGTGATCAGATGAAATGAGTGAAAGGATAAATCAGGCAAAGTTGGTTTTACTCTCGCGATACATCATCGAAATGAGCACTTCAGTTTTATGGAGTTGGTTTTAATGATTTATAATTTAAAATTTGTTCCTCGTGAATATTGATGAGCAATGGCTAACTAAATGGCTATCACTTCTAACTGAAGGACTTTCGTGTCAGTTTCGGTTTTTTTTTTTTGGTAATAAAATTGAATGAATGGCGGTGAGGCGATTGCTTTATTGGTACTTGGGTGAAGTAGTGAATGAAATGTGAGCGCTAAGAAAGCATTTAAGTACACGACGGGTGGCCATGGTATTTTCGTAATGTTTTCGGTTATTGAGTGGTAACCTTTGCAGTATTAAAATGGCCCATCACCCAACGTAAACAAACATGTACTCGATTAAATAATAGGAGTCAGTAGCGAATAAAAAATTGCATCGATTCTCTCTTTTCATTTCGGGCAGCACCCATAAAATAACTACACATTGTAATCTGATATCACCCGAGTTTCAAACCAATGTACAAGGAAACTCCACTCTATTTTATATCTCTTCACTTCAATTCCTCCTTTCATTATGCAATCACAATAAAAAATGTTATACTCTTAGGCGTCAGTCAATATTAAAAGAATATAATGCTACTGAGCATTAAAAGTAAGATTTGTAAGCTAAAAACCCTAGGGATCGCGATGGGCCCACCTTGGTGCCTAGTGTCTTATGATAATCTCATAGCCCTACTTAACTTAACCTAACCTAGGCTAAAAATTGAATTAGAAAAATCTTGAGTTACAGGAAATTATACGAAAAAGGCTAAAAAATAGTAATCAATGGTTAGTATCGCTTCGAATCGAAAAGGAAACATATTGAATGGCTATAATTCGTCTGAAACAGATCATATGACACCTATCCCAGTGGCTGTGCTGTGCATGCTAGATACACTGGGGAAAGTGTTTGAGAAAATTATACACGGAAGGGGACTTGTAACCGCCATGGCAGTTTGAATTCTGAAAGAAACGAAGCACCAACCATCCAAAACAAGAGGTGTGCGATAGAGCACGCGAGGCAATTGCGGGAGAAAGCTGGCTCCGAGGAGGAAAACAGTACTATGCTGTGGTGACACTTGATGCCAAGAACGCGTTCAATTCAGCCGACTGGAGCTGTATATTAAAAGCACTGAGTGACCTTCAGGTACCAAACTACCTACTGCGGATAATTGTGAACTATTTTGAAGACAGAACCCTTTACTATGACACAGAAAAGGGACCAAAGAGGTAAAAGTCAGGGGGAACAAGGGTCGGTCCTAGGACCCATTTCATGGAACATAATGCATTCTAGAAACATAAAGGAAGAACGAAGTAGACATCATCGGTTATGCCGACGATATCGCAATTGTAGTAGTTGCCAACAAATTAGAGGGAGTTGTGCAAAATTGCAATCAAACAATCGCAAACGTGAAGCTATGGCTACAGACATCAGGTTTAGAGCTAGCGGACCACAAAACAGAAGCCGTTCTCATAAGCAGCCGTAAAAAAGTGGAGCACCTCACCATACAGGTCGGTGAGCAAACTATCGAATCGAAGCCTTACATCAAGTACCTGGGAGTGTTGCTGGACCACCGGCTCAGCTTTAGGGACCTCTTATTGTACGCAGGCGAGAAGGCCTCCCGGGCAGTAGCGGCACTATACAGACTAATGCCAAATATTGGGGGACCAAGGCAGCCAATCATAACAACCGTGAGTAGGTCAACACTCCTGTATGCGGCCCCATATGGGTATCAGCGACGCATCGTAAGTCATACATTAGAACGATGAACTCGGCTCATAGAATCGCATCTTTAAGGTATACTGCGCCTTTAGAACTGTATCAGCAGATGCGGTAAGTGTAATATCAGGCCGAATGCCTATCGATCTAGACACGAAGAAGACTGCGGCCCTACGTGAAAATGAGCGGAACGAAAGCGATGACGGAACAACAGCTATAGAAGCTATAAAATTAGAATGGCAACATAGGTGGAACATCACAACCAAAGGGCGATGGACATACAAATTGATCCCCGAAGTTGATGAATGAATTAGCAGAAAGTACAGGGAGGTAAACTATTATACTATTATACTATACCTAAGACAATTTCTATCGGGGCATGGATGCTTCCGGGAGTATCTCTATAAGTACAAGTACAGTGATGACCCATTCTGCCAGCACTGTGAAGGAAAAGTGCAGAGCGCAGAGCATGTACTGATGGAATGCCAGAATTATACCAGAGCCAGCAACATCCTATAAAGAAAAATTGGCGGGTAAGTGACCACAAGAAGCCTGATCTCATCTATGTTGGCGAGCAGCGACCGCTGGGAGACTGCAAATGAAGTAATCACAAGCATGATGCAGCAACTGCGTATAGAGGAACGAGCAACGAGAAATGCAAGAAACGAAGATCCTGCCAGCTCTGGCAGCTAAAAAGAATGACGAAATGTCAAACCTGGCTCTGTGAAGGAATGTCTTGACTGGCGGTACCGCAGGGGAACAACAAGACAGAGAAACTGGAGGGGCTTTTTTTTAGCACGTAACCATACAGGAGCATGGAGTCGGGCATAACTCGTAGCACGGGCTACAAGTATCCATAAAGGATTTTTACCCCTACCCGTGCATAAAAAAAAAAAAAAAATCCAAGTAGCAAAAAGAATGGGTTATATCCTCATGAGCCACAGCCGCGTAATCATTCCTATAAGGGTAGAGAGTGATTTGCTGTTCCTATGCATAGGTCTGTCGGTCAAAGATTTGTCGAATATAAAGGGTGACCACAATGATACTTTTTCCAATTGTTATTTGTCAGCAGCTGTAAAAGTTACCAATGACATCCAGCTATCAAAATAATCAGTAAGGTTTGCCATTTCACCATGCATCGTTTCACGCTTGCCGAGCGTGCGGAAATTATTAAAAAATATTATCGAAATTCCGGCTCAGTTTTAAATACACAACGTAAATTTCGTAAGATCGGTCGTAATCATGGCTTCAGTGTGCAGGCAATTCGTCGCACCGTGGAAAAGTTTGAGCATGAGTACACTCATCATTTAATTTATTAATTCATTAGGGATATACAGGTTAACAGGTTTTCAGTTTTTAATTTACAATATTCATTTTATTATTTATATGAGTGTTAAACCATCAGTTTTTATTTTTACATATACATAAAAATGAAATTATGTTTACACACTTTGTGGTTAGAAGAACCAGTGGCAAGTGTATTTTACAAAGCTAGGGAGCCGCACTAAGAGGAGAGACGCATTTTTGAGAGAAGGAGATGGTATATATATGTGAAATAGTAATGAATAAGCACTATATTACTACTTGCATTAATGCCCCTACATCAGATCTGAAGAGTAACCAGTTTCTCAAAGAACTAAGGAATTTGGATTTGCATTCTATTAGATTGCGTATATCAGCAGGCAGCCTGTTGTAAATAAAGGGAGCTATGTTGGTGGCAAACCTTCTGCAATGTTCCGTCCTAACTCTAGGAACCACGACGTCAGTTGAAGAACGGAGTGAATACACTTCATTACTAATTGTATGAGTATAACCACCTCGAACATAGAATAATCTTAATACTTTGAATACATGGAGAAATTGAAGCGGCAATATATTGGTAGATTGGAATAGGGGAAGCGAGGGCTCCCATCTTGATTTGAACAGCATTATCCTCATTGCCTTCTTTTGAGCTGTTATGAGTGGTTGTAGGTTACTTGTAAATGCACTACCCCAACAGGAAATACCATACTCCAAACGAGAATTGACTAATGGATAATATATGGCGACCAACAGAGTTGACGGTACAAGTTTACGTAAGTGGTCAATTTTATTTAAACCCACGTATACAGTTTTTTTCACTATTGCTATGTGTGGCTTCCAGTTTAATTTGCTATCCAAATTTACACCTAAGTATTTAAATTCTGTAACAGATTCTAAAAATATGCAGCTGTTATTGTAGTTTGTGTTCTTGCAATTAGAATCGTGGAGTACAACTCCATTAATAAGAAACTGGTTGGACAGAGAAAATGACATCACTTTTGACTTGGTGCTAAGGACCATTTGATGATACCTAAACCAGTCATTCATCAAGGATAAGTCAATATACATCTGTTGCTTTAAGTCATTTGCACTGGGAGCAGCATAAGAAAGAGCCAAGTCATCAGCAAAAGCAACAGTTTTACCATTTAAGGGCAACTTAAAAATAGAGTTAATGTACATTATAAAGAGCAGAGGGCCAAGTACAGATCCCTGAGGGACACCAGCTGCCGCACAAGGTAAGGGATTGCTCATAGTTGCATTTACACGAACATGCTGCTCTCTGTTACAAAGATAGGATGAAAACCAACTTAGTATATTATTTCTAAATCCAGACCTCTGTAGTACTTTTAATAGAATTCTATGATTAACCAAGTCAAATGCTTTAGTTAAATCCAAGAACATACCAGCGACCTTGTTATTTTTATCAACTGCCTCATAAATATTGCCTAAGAAGGACATTATTGCATCTTCTGTTGATTTCCCTTTCCGGAAACCAAATTGAGATGCGCTGAGTAGCTTGTATTTTTCAATAAACTTTAGCATTCTTTTGGTAATTATTTTCTCGAAAATTTTTAAGAAAACCGAAAGCAAGGATATCAGCCTGTAGTTATTGGGATCAGTTCTATCACCTTTTTTTTATATGGGTACAATGATAGACGTTTTAAGACACTCAGGAAAAATTCCGACTTCAAAACTTCTATTAATTAGATGGGTAAGTGGGCTAATTATTGAACTACAAATTCTTTTTACAAGCAAGCTGCTTATACCATCAGACCCACATGAATGCTTTGGTTTTAGATGGGATATAACATTTGCAACCTCAGCTTCATCTACTCTACCAAAGAAAAAGGATGACACTATTTGAGTGTCTAACAGAGATTCATCTACGAATCCTGCTGGAACTAGCTTTGATTTTTCAGCTATTTAAAAAAAAAAACCATTAAGACCGTTACTGATCTCTAATTCATCGGACGTAGTGTAACTATCAGCAAGTTTTAAAGATTTAAACTTATTTTCAGAAAATTGGCGCTTATAATAAAGCTCTTTTTGAATATTTATTTGTCCTAAAATTTCTTTTCTCATTTCTTGGTAACGCTTTTTTACAGAGGGTATATAAAAACGGTTTTTATTTTTACGGTAAAACATATTTTTTTTATAAATGCTTTCACAAATACAGTCTGTCATCCACGGTTTTATTTTGGTAAGTTTAGATTTTTGCTTACGACATTTACTCTTAGCTACACAATCAATGATCATATTCACAAATTTACCAAAAGCAACTGAGGGACAATTACAACAATAGACTTGGTACCATGTTTCTACGGAAAGACAAGAATTTAGCTTTGAAAAATTGGTTTTCATAAATAAATGTTCACTATTATTAAAATAGACATCCCCTTATTTGTTGTTATGATGCTTCAGGAGATCAGGGAAAGAAATACCCGTAGCAAAGTGATCAGTTACATCCCACTCCAATAAAAACGAACGAACCTTAGGAATACTCTTATTCCTAAGGAAAATATGATCAATGCATGTTTTTGAATTATCAGTAACTCTAGTTGGTATGTTTATTAGTGACTCAAAGCCCAAAGAAGACAAGAGGACAAAATAGTTGTCGCTACTGGAAGGGAATCCTAGAATATCTATATTAATATCACCTACTAAGCATGTATTGGGATTGTTCAACCGAGATAGTACATCTTCAATATCTTTAAGAAAAATTTCCCTATGAATAGAATGCAGCCTATATACGCAAACAATATCCAAGATTATTCTATCAATAATTATTTTTAATATCAGACAATTGGCACTCTTCAGATTAGGTGCATAAGCATCCGCGACTTCAAGAGAATTTTTAATAAACACGACAATTCCACCCGACGAGTATTCTTCATTACATTCTGGATAAGGACCTTAAGCCACCAACCAAATAGAGATTGGTGCGAAATGAAGAAAACATAGGCGGCCAGTATCGAAGAAGACCCAGAAATGTCGATCGGCTCCGATCAGCTGAATTGAGCATCGCCAGAGAGTCAACCCGGCTTATTTTGCGGTTGGATTTGGGCCTATATCCATATAAGATTGTGCTGACGCAAGAATTAAAGCCGAACGACCATAGACAACGCCGTGAGTTCGCTGATGTGCTATTCCACACATAATGGCATGAATTCAGCTTCAAAATAAAACCAGTCTCTTACTATAGTCTAGTCTCTTTTCTTCTAACTGGATACGTACATAACTGGATATTCACCAAGGTGTCAGATTTTTTCAATTTTGCGATTTTCTTAGTGCCGAGCCTCTTCTTGCTAGTTCATCAGCTTTTTCATTCCTTGGTATACCCTCATGTCCAGGGACCTAGCAAAGCTTTACCTTGTGTTATCTTCCAATAGTATTGAGCTCTTCTGAACAGCACTTCACAAACTTCAATTTTATTTTTGTAGCAGGTTTTGCTATTATTGCTGCCCGGCTGTCGATGAAAAATGTTATATTGCCCTAATCACAGTCTCACGGGGTGCTTTATCGCTGCTAGGACTTCTGCCTGGAAAATGATGCTGTAGTTCGGATGCAGAACTGACATGGATATACCCAGTGGTTCAGAGAAGATACTAGCGCCTTTACCTATTTTCATGTTGGGTCCATCGGAGTGGAGAGCTACCGCTTTTCCATTCTTCCCTGCTCAAGTAGGTGCTTGAAAATGGTCTCGTAAGGTCTATGTATGCCGTAGTATAATCGGTATTAGATAAATTGCCTAGGTATCTCTGCAGGATCATAGTATGACCCATTGCATTTGGTCTCCAGCTATCTGTCTAGTTTAATTTTAGGGCACTAATAGTTGCCGATGCTTGCGCAAAGATGTCGACATTAACAAAACTGTTTCAGGTATGCTTACGTAGCATCTCAAGTTAGAATTTCCATATCTTGAGCAGAGTTATCATTTTTACTACTAGAGTAGTATTTGTACTGTTCTAGAGACCTGCGAACTGCTTTTTATCGACTTTCTGCTTTTATTTCTATACAAAACTCGTAAGTTGCCTAATTTGACAAATTTTAGATGAAGTCAATGGTAAACGATTAATAGAATTTATATAAAATATCGCTAAAGAGCCAATCTTGCTTTTAAGACCTAGAAGGATTATATGGATCATAGTACAGCCTTAGGACTGGCTTCGGCTATAGTCTGAGCCAGGAATGGAATGCAGTCGCATTTTCACGGACGGTTCCAAAACTAGTCAAGAGTCTGGCGCTGGTGTCTTCGTGGAAGACGACAATATTAAACTTATTTTCTCGTAAAGAAAATATGCGTCTGTTTTTCAAGCGGAAACTTATGCAATCCTAATGGCCATGAAGTATGTTGTGAAGAACAGGTGGAAGCGCCGTAGTATTTGTGTCTGTAGTGATAGTCAGGCTGCGCTTAAGGCATTGCTTAACCCTTTAACCACTTCCAAAATAGTTCGTGAAACCAAAAACTCTTTGATCTCAGTCGCAAGGCTGAGTTCTCGGTGGCTTATCTGGGTCCCAGGTCACACTGCGATCCTGTGGAACGAGATTTCCGATGAGATTGCTAGACAAGGCTCAGTGGAGGTTTTCTCAGGTCCCGAACCCGCGTTGGGTCTCCCTACGCCCTCGGTTAGGTCTCTCACGAACACAACTGTCTGTGAGATGACTCTTAAGGATGTATGTTGACTAAACGAATGCTCCCGGACGTCTGTACGAATTCAGCGGCATTCTTGCTGTCTCTCAGCAGAAAAGACTGCAGACAACTCATTTGCGTATTGACAGGCCACTGCACTTTCGCCAAACACCTTAACGTGCTGGGCTTGAGCAACACTACAATCTGACGCTTATGGATCGACGGCACTGCGGAACATTACCTCTGCGAATATCCGGCCCTTACTGGTATCATGTGGCAGATCCTCGTTGCTGATGTGGTGAGTGCTGGTACTGTAAGCTCCTCATCACTGAAGTGCTTCCTTGGTTTTCTTAGAAAGACAAAGAAATTCCACTAAAATAGGTAAATCAGGGCTTGCTCTCTGGTAGTACAATGGACAATGGCGTTTACTATCCCGAAAAATAAAAAAATAAAAAAGTAGTACAGCTTTGGCATTTCAGTTTTATAGGAATCCCATTGTATCATCTCTCGTAAACAAAGTTTTTCCACCGCAAGGTTGCAGGAATATCTAGAATTTATTCAAAATGGATGACTATCTCGATCTAATTGTAAAATAATTGTTTTCTAATGCTGAAAGACCCACGTAGGGTTTGTTTGGTTGAAATCCAAGAGGAAGATAGACTTTCTTCGTGAGTAGTTGTAGACAGCTTAGAGTATTTCTATCTTAATATATTTACTTTACTTTACTAGGGCCTTGTACGCACTGCGACCTGTAAGATCTATTGTGCCAGCCTAGTGTTTAGCTGAGAACTTGGTTAAGGCTCTTGATAAACCTCAACAAAGCTCCAGGCTCAATATTCCAGAAGTCAGAGGGACTCAGTAAAGCCCTTCCGATATGGAGAAGTATTTTTCTTGCGGCCATGGGTCATTCACAAAGAATATGTTCTGCCGTCTCTTTTTGCTCTCCACATAGCCGGCATTGGTCTGTATCTGCTACTCCTATCTTGTGCAGATGGTACCTGAGTGGGCAATGACCAGTCAACTATCCTGTTAAGGTTCTTGGGTCTGCTTTAGTAAGCTCGAGTAGCTTTTTAGCCTTGCAGCGGTTGAGATTAATGAACTTCTTTGCCTGTCTTAGGCTCTTGAGTTTGGCCCAGTACTCTGCATGATGATCATCTTCCCATTTCTTTATTTTTATGTTAACGCTACTCCGTGCGACTCCAAAATAGGGTTCAGGATCGACTAGTGGGCGACTAGCGCCTCTTCTTGCTAAGCAGTCCGCCCGTTCGTTGCCCTCGTAGCCTTCGTGTCCTGGTATCCAGGCCACAGTGACTATGTTTTTCGATGCGAGATCTTTGAGTAGGTTTAGACAGTCCCATACAAGTTTTGATCCTACCGTGTACGATTTCAGAGCCATAAGTGCTGCCTGGCAGTCTGAGAGGATATAGATACGAGTACCCTCGACTCTTCTACGCAGACATTCTCGTAGACAGAGCTCGATCGCATGGACTTCCGCCTGAACCGTTGGAACCTGGGTCCATAAACCCCTGAGCCAGTGCTACCATTTTCTAATTTGGAACCATCTGTGTACCAAGTTTGAGAGTTTGGTAAGATTACAAGTCCTTCATTTCTCCATGAGTGGCGGTCACCTATGACCACATTGAATTTCCTGGAGAACCGGTTTTTCTTGATCATAGTATCTGGGATTTTGAGAATAGGGTCATTTTGAATATAACTTAGAATCTTCAAATGGCCCGTAAAGTTGCCGATTTTAAGGTCCGAGATCTTGGGTAGCCAAAGAGCACTCAGCATAGCTTCTTTTTGTGCTGCAAGGTGCAACGGTGTGAGGCTAAGCATTGCTCCCATTGCTGCCGTAGGGCACGTTCTCATTGCTCCTGTGATACTCAGACAGGCTAGACGATGTATTTTATTCAACTGTTCCTGAGTCTTGGCCTGTAAGGTTTTTGGCCACCAAGCCAACGATGCATAGGTGACCATGGGTTTGATAATGGCGCTGTACGTCCAATATATTATCTTGGGTTTTAGCCCCCAAGTCTTACCATGTAGGCGCTGGCACATAAACATTGCTCTTGTCGCTTTCTAGGTAACCTTGTTCAGGTGTGAATTCCAGGTGAGCGTCTTGTCAAGTATAACACCTAGGTACTTCGCTTCCTTGGATATGTCGATTGGGACGTTTTCCATTCTAGTTTCTTTGAGAGTGTGGTTTCTTTTCCTGGAAAAGGGAACAAGTATAGTTTTTCCGGGGTTGATGGTAAGTCCCTTTCTCCTGCACCAATCGGAAGTTAAATTGAGGGCAAGTTGCATTAGTTGAGAAATTATGTCCTCAAATTTGCCTCTGACGCTGATGACAATGTCGTCTGCGTATCCTTGTACTTTGTAACCCGATTTTTCAAGCAGCTCTAGGAGTTCGTCAATACCTAAGCTCCAGATCAGGGGAAAGAGGACTCCTCCCTGCGGGCAACCTCTGGTAGCTGTTATAGTTTTATGCGAACCTCCGCACTCGATTCTTATCTTCCTGCTGCATAGCATGGTTAGGATCCAGTTTATGATCAGAGGAGCGATATTTTTCCTGATCATAGCCTTTTTGATAGCCTCATAGGAAGTGTTGTCGAATGCTCCCTGTATATCTATGAAGGCACATAGGGCTGTTTCTTTCGCAGCTAATGATTTTTCAATCAATAATGTTAAGCTATGAATGGCTGTTTCCGTAGATTTCCCAGGTTGATAAGCAAATTGGTTTGCATGCAGAGGATCATGTATAAGGAACTTTTCCCTTATATGATGATCGACAATTTTCTCCATCGTTTTTAGGAGAAAGGAACTGAGACTAATGGGTCGAAAGGATTTAGGCGATTGCTCCGCCTGCTTTGCCGCCTTTGGAATGAAGACCACCTTAACCTCCTTCCAAATTTTTGGTATGTAGCCTAGTGTAAGGCTGGATCTGAAAATTCTTATAAGGGTAGGAATTAACAGGTTTGCTCCTTGTTGTAGTAGGCAGGGAAATATGCCATCTATACCTGGTGATTTAAATGGGCTAAAGGGTTAATCTTAATATATTTCATTGCAGAAAAGTTTTAAGGAATGGTGTTCAGGCATCTATTTTGCATCCATCGATACCACTATGAGCCGTAATCCATTGGGGGTTTCGAAATAACGACTTCATTAATTTAGGATGTACCTATTTAGCTACAAGACTACAATATCGTGGTTAATATACATTTTTTATTATATGGAACAACGTTAATATTGTTGATCTAGAGCGATAGTGGTTGTACTACTATTTCATTCCAAGTGCTACTCTCGACGAAACATTTTATATCCGCGATAACGCTGATCTTGGGGGAATCGTAGAGGACTCCCTTATCTGTTTACAAGCATGCATCAGGCTCAACAGAACAAAGTGTTCCAGGAATGCCTAAAATAAGAGTAAAAATAACCCGACACAACCTTGTTCTCCATTGGCTAACCGCGTGAAATGATGCCTCATCATATATTTTGAACACACTGCTACCGGTGAGCAGACGACAGTTTTTTTTTTTTGCTTGCTGAAAATCTCAATGTGCCCTTCGGTATACTCGCATGCAAACTGATAGCATTTTCTCACAAAAAGCCGAAGCTAAACATATAGTATGACCTTCACATGGCATCTCAGTAATATAAAATGCTCATGTAGTATAAAATCTTGTTCAAATGCTGACCGTCTTTGACCCGACGTGAAGACCATTGAAATTCATTATTACAGATTAAGTCTCGTTTCAAATCCGAATTGCCGCATCTTATTGAAGAGCGGGACGGATAGCTTCGCATTTTGTTTGGTTAATCGTGAGTTTCCATTCTGAGCAGAAAGCCTGTTTTTTATTAAAATTGCATACAGAATTAGAATCTGACCATATTTCGGATAGCATTTTTCAACAAAACTGCCATTTACACTGTACATTGCAATAAAATCGGTCATGATCCTTCAGCAGATGCACGCATGTACTTTAATTTAATTGTTTGTTGCTTTGTAACTAAGCACAACCATCATTTTTGAAAACTAATTGGTTCCCCATGTTTATAAATTTACTTCACCTTATAGATGTCAAAAACGTTCTTACCATTCCATTGATATATATGCATTCCCCTCTGAAGCTAAGTATAAGGCGTAAAATTCATTCTACGATTGTACATGAAGCTTAATTAATTTCAATGATTCTACTTACTTAATTCGATAAAAACGTAAATGGTACGTATCAACATACCTAGTCCTTCCGATAAGTATTGCACGCCAGATACCTCCAGCATCCTTCAAAGCGCAACATCCATATTTGAAAATCGTTTTTAAAATCCTATTTGAATATCAGTTGTTGAAATCCTTGCAATTCACATCAATGGAATGCACAATCAGGACGTATAAAGAGCGAATATTTAAAATTAATTTTGTACTTTTCGCAAGCGAGATATACCTATCCACCACAATAGCAAATATATTCCTTTCCATGAGCTTAGTGCTGTGCTAGTACATCATCATCATATCACGTACTCCTTCGCTGCTCCTTGAATCGATACATGCTCCATAGTCAGGCGGAAAATCGATTCCTAGAAATTGATTTCCCAACTGAGTTACGTTGAATGAAATGCGAGAAGTTCAAGGCATCATGTACTTCATAATGGAGTATGTTATGCAATGAACTTGGTTAAGGATTACAAAAACAAGTAAAACCTGTTTTGGTTAATTAAAAAGGATAACCGAAATACCATATTGTAGTTTCTATAAGTATATCATGTGCCGCTTATGTTTCGATTGTTACCCGTATGTTATTTATGCATTTTAAATAGGAATCACGTAGGCTGTAGGAAGTTGGTAAGTAATTTGCCATCTTTTCCAATTATTGTGAAATTTTTAACACCGATAGGACAGTGGGACTTACAATTTAGAAATCTATCTCTTGTCTAATATTACCAGACAAGAAATGTTTAGGTTGTTGGTGAGAACTAAGTTAAGATTTGTTGTTTAATATTAATGTACGCCTAAGAGCTTAATTATTTTAATATAATACTACGAGGTTATTTGGAAATGAAGAAAAGAGATATGAAAGACTTATTTTTTTAGCAATGGTTTGAAACTCAGGTAATATCAGGTTTCAGTATATGCTTATGGTATTTCTTGGGTGGTGCCTGAATTGAAAAGAACACACGCCTTAGCATACATACACATACATATGTATGTACATCTTGTCGAAAATTCTAATAATTTTATATGCCTTCAAAATAAAACATTTGCTATCCTTAAGATTGTTGACTCTAGGTATGCTGTGGTATAATAATTCGTAGCCTTGGATACACTAACTACTGTCTTTTAGGCTGAGATATGTATTTGCAATCGCCCTAGGTATTCAAGGAATAGAAGAGCTGTCCTCAAGGCCCAAGAATCGTCTTTGTTGGCAACCTACTAAAGCCAGTTTCTCACCAATTCACAAATATTCCGAGTTAGTGAATCTCCAGTTCTGTGGACATAGTCATAAATGAGCTTGTGTCGATATTTAAAAAGGCTGATAAGATGACTAAAAATCATCAGGGGTAAGTACCCGGTGGCTTAAACAGACATTACATGGGATCTTTATTAAGACTCTTTGTTGCCCTTAGCCCTTAAAAGACGTATCTCTAACCAATTTATATAAGAAGCTCGTATCCTTGTGAATCCTGTCTTAGACAAAAACTTCCTTCGGGAAAACGATCTGATTGAGATCAACTTTACTAGCTGTCTTTGCTCTGCCAAGATAGAGGCATACTTAGACCATTAGGTCTAACTTGTGGTTATGCTAAAATACAATGGACCATCTGATCAACGTACTTGTCATTTTCGGATGACCGCTAGTCAAAGACAATACAATGCCCTCCTTAGTGGATGAACCTGAAAGCACGCACTGAAAAGTGAGTTATTGCTTTCTTCCACTCAGTCTTGATGTAGATGGATAAATGGGCGCAAGTGCACTGGAATGTGGATAGGGTCTTAATGAATTAAATACTCCAGCCAGAGCACTTCCTTCAGTGCAATTGCCTTTATGAACTACTGGAGTACCAACAGAGGTAGAACTGCTCCAATAAATGTTAAGGCTTCCACGAAGTCTGTAGATGTATTTTTAGATGAATGCTTCGAATTCCATGAAAATATTGTCTGGAGTTTCCTAGAGGTACCTGCATAATCTGCAATGTGCATCTGTTTCTATACCCAGTTTCTTAAGAATCTACTTAATTTTGCAGTGACCCGTTAATCCAACTGCCTGAATGTAAGATCGATTTTAACCTCATACAAGTTTTACTTCTTCCCAGTAGTCTAGCAGAATACTTTTGCCTGTTAAAGTTGGCGGAAGTTCAGCCCAAATATATATATAATTGGCCCAACAGCTCTTTAAGTGCCAGGGCCTATCTTCTCGCAACCATTCATGTTGTGTGCGTTATATTTTTCACACGAATGAAAGGGACCTACATTTTAATGCCATATCCGAAGGGGAATTTGTTTTGAGAAGCTTTCTCGAGACAACAATACTCTCGGATATTTGTCAGACGTTCGCGAGAGTTGGGACCGTGAAAAAACTTTTTGGTGTTTTCTGGGATTCTACCTCATGCGTAGTGATCCGACACACTAACCACTTACGCCACGGCGCCCACGATATCTTCCGTAAAGTTTAAATTGGCCGCTCTGAGCTGCCTGTTCCCGCCTGGAAATATACTGGAGATTGTTCCTAGAGACGCTGAGTATCTGGTTCCGGTTCTAGGTACCATTATTAGATTCCGTGCTTATTACATTGATGGTTGTCGGATTCATTACCAGTGTCGCTTAGCAAAGCGCGGGACCAATTGCGATAGGGTTTCGAGTTCTTTATGTGGGATGCATTCTCCAATTAGGATACCCTGATTATATAGGTACTTAGTCTTTGCACTCTTCCTAGGGCTATCCTCGTCTTGGCAGTCTATGCCGTTATCTGTTAGTTTTTGAAGTAATTAATCTAAAACTAAGCTCGATATTAGTGAGAAAAGAACACACTCTTGTGCACATTTTTGTCCCACTTCCGTCTCCATAGTTCTAGTTCTCAAAGTTTTAATTAGTTGTATTTCGATTTTCGTATTGGGTGTGAGTTTCAACACAATGGAACCATTACTGTAACTCGAATTTTCCGCGATGATGCTGGTTGCAGTTCACGTCAGAACTCTCTTCTTCTCACATGAAGTTCGCGTCACTATGGCTAAGCAATGGTTGCCCTGCTCAAGCCAAGCGAGCAAAGACGATGCCACGACGCTAATATCTATCGTACTTTTGTTTGGTTACTCACCTATTTTTAGAACTTCATAATCAAAGGGATAATGCTGGTAGGGCTCCCTGCACGTTCTGTTACAGTAACTTTGCAGGGCGGACCGGTATTTTACACATGGTACACGGACGGATCGAAAACATCTACTGGCACTGGGGCAGGAGTGTACGGGCCCAGGGCCAGACACGCAGAATCACTGGGACTATTCCCCAGTATGTTTCAAGCCGAAATTCACGCGATCGAAAGATGCGCGCAATTCAACCTAGACAGGAATTATCGCGGGCATCGCAATACTCTCAGACAGCCAAGCCGCTGTCAAAGCACTGACCTCACACGAGATCATATCCAAACTGGTATGGGAATGCCTCACCAGGATCAGCAAACTGGGAGAGGCAAATAAAGTAACTCTCTACTGGTACAAGGACACGTAGGAGTGGACGGGAACGAAGCAGCTGATTAACTAGAAACGGATCAGACACACCTTTCTTTGGACTAGAACCCTTTTGTGGGATAGAACCATACAAATAAGGGAAGACTTAAGGAAAGAAGAAGAGAACAAATGAGCTAAGCATTGGGACGATATCCCCCAACTAAGACAGGCGAAAGAACTTCTGGAGAAATATAATACAACCAGAAAAGAAGTAGAAGCTGCCTAAGAGTTAGCAAGAACCGACTTCGCATCTTGACGGGCATGTCACTACAGACACAAGGAGCACCTCAGGAAACTGGGAATAGAGAGAGATGAACGCTGCAGGTTCTGCAGGGACATTGCAGAAACACCAGTGCACCTTCTTATGGAATGTGAAGCACTGATCTACAAAAGATGAAACCACTTAGGTGCATACCTCCTATCAGAATGGGATCTACTTTCGCTGGATCCACTCAAGATCTTCCGGTTCATAGCAGCAGCTGAACTGGAGGAAGTGCTCTAGACCGAGCATATCATGGACTAGAGCCTTAGTTCGCCTTGCACCTCACAACAACTATATCTATCTCTCTTACACATGGCAGGTCGCTTTCAACACAAAATCTCCTGTAAGGGCCTTAAATTGGTTTGGATCTACATCTGCACGTAGAATTTAACCTCAGACGGATTGACTCTCTTCTGCAAATTGGGTTTGATTCTATAATATACACAAAGGAAAAAAACTAACTAGGTATATCGACAACATCAACGACGGCACACTCTTCAAATTGTAGCCCGCAGATAAGGAAGAGTAAATAGCAATAAGGACCAAGCAATTGAATGTACAAGGAAACTTGCAATTTGTGTGGGATACTTGAAGTTCTTTGCGAACTTTTTGGAAGTAAACCAGTTCAAATTGAGGCCATCATTTGAAGTTAACTGCATCTGTCGACATAGTTTTCAACTTAAGCCAAACTTATTGTAAATAATCCAAGGAAAATCCTTTCATCTGTTTTCGGTTACTTGACCGATTGTCATCCTCAGAACCAATTGAATATTTATTTCGTTTTTGGAAAGTAAACTTTCAACAACTCCCGTTGCCTATTTCAATATCCTACAATCTATTCACCTCCAGACGAGATATTTTAACCCATCTCATTCGCTCCTACTTACAAAACAAAGAGCCCAACTTTCCTATGAAACCCATTCCGCCATTACATGGTGAGCAACAAAATTTCTAAACACAAATTGAAAATTATAATATTTTACAAAACTAATTTTCAACAAATAAGTTTGTTGTATGCTCACAATAACCGACATGATCTCTCCCTGCCTGGTTTTGCTTGGCTTCCGTAGCGTCTCTAATCTAATTTTTCTCCGTACTCCTTGGGGAGGCAGGACAGATTGTATTGTGCAAAAGAAAGGATCTCTATATTTGAAAGAAAAAATTAAAATTTTCATACTGTGCGATGAAATCAATGAACGAAAAATAATAATAAAGTTCGTTTTCTCATCGTCCTGCCCCGCTATCTGGTAGGTACGAGTTTCTACTATTTGTGAAACGGATATGCTGAGTATTTGTTGAAGGACTGCATCAATAGTAGTGTCCTGTGGATTTCACAACTCCACTCTACTGATATCGTATATTTTATTCTATTCGAAGGATGAGTTTTAATTTTTTTCTTCTTTGAAGTACTCTGCCAGGTCTGCATACTTCTAGGGTGCTTCCTGGCATGATGCTGGTCTATATCGTGGAAAAAAAGAGGTTACACTCCTCGTCACCGCACGTAACCCATCCGGTTTTATTAGCAATTTTCTCCTACGAGATAGTTCCTACTCATTTTTTTGTATCTACCGAGGCTCTTCTGCTTGCTTTAGTTTTGCATCCTTCAACAAAGTTTTTAGATTAGGCGAACTGCGGGAGAGAGGAGTGGAAACTACGAGCCAGGGCTAATCCAGAGATAGTAGACTACAACCTTACTTAGATGGATGAGGAGTCCTCCCATAACCCCCCACTGATGACGATAAAGTAAAGTGTTGGAGAAGTAAATGGTTGGAGTTTCATAAGATAGACGGTTACATGGCAATAAACAAGACCTAGACAGTTAAATGTTTTCATATACGTACAGATACTCTAGTATGCGGTAAGTTAATAGCAGAATGAAGTTTTTTAATGAATTTTAGCTGCAATAATCCTGACTATTTGCATGTGCGCATCCATGTGTGCTTTCATACGCAAAAATTAATTATAACAAGTTGGTAGCTGAGGTAGACAAATAATGCGTTCAAGTAAAACGAGAATTATGATCCATTCAAATTATTATTTCCATTTAATTAATGCAATATCCTGCTGTTAGCTCAAATTAATTTTTTCCCAAGAGGCTGAAATACTCCCGAGAATTTTGCGTTACAAACCGCAAGCTTACATTACTCCACGTCGCATAACTTTTTATTTATTTTCGGCATATTAAGTTTCATTTAATAATGGGGCAGGACAGCTGACAATTCCTGAAAGAAAAAGGACTTCCACCATATATGTTCTGTCATTCCTCCCTCAGAGAGTTATATTTTTTATTTTTATTTTAAACATTAACTGATGGTTAGGGAGGGAGCAAGCCCTTGAATTCAATTACATAATTGAAAGGACAGATAGAGAGACAAAGATTGGTGAAGTGGCTTAAAATTCAGGTGGTATAATCTTTCAGAAAAATTCCGGGAATGGCGTAACCGGGAAGAACTGCTTTGTTATTTTGCATTATAATTATAATATATATATACTTTATAATTCATAGTATTTTCATTCACATCAGTGCAATAAATGCCTTGACAATAGAGTTGGCATAAGACTTTTGAATCGTTAACCATTAGTGTGATAATCGATGCAACTACCGCTACACCATCGCCATCCCATAGAATGGTTGAGCTAATAAGATCAAAGTTGAAGGAAGGACTAATATGAAATTGCATTCACAAAGTAATGGGTATGCTTATGTTACGGTCACCTGGAATTCACACCCGAACAAGGTTACCGAGGAAGCGATAAGAGCAATGTTTATGTGCCAACGCCTACACGCTAAGACTTGGTGACTAAAACCCAAGGTACTCGTAATATACTGGACGTATAGCGCAGCGCCATTATCAAACCCATGGTCACTTTTGCATCATTGGTTTTGTGGCCAGAAACCTTCCGGTCAAGAGTAAGGAGCAGTTGAATAAAACCTATCATCTAGCCTGTCTAGGGTATCACAGGGCTAATGAAAACGTGCCCATGGCAGCAATGGGAGCAATGCTCAGCCTCATACCGCTACACCTTGCAGTACAAAACGAAGCTATGCTGAGTGCTTTTAGGCTGCCCAGGATTTCGGACCTTCAAATCGGAGACTTTACACGCTAGTTTAGAAGATGGCTGTGATAGACAGACATACAAACGGACGAACGACGGAGCTAGAGCAATGGAGTCTCCGTAGTATTTGTTCGGAACTCCTGAAAACATCACTAAAAAAAAAATAAATATTTGGCGCAACAGCTCTTTAAGTGCCAGGGCCTAGCGTCTCGCAACCACTCATGTTGTGTGCGTTATATTTTTCACACGCATGGAAGGGACCTACAGCTTACTGCCGAATCCGAACGGCGATTTGAGAAGCTTTTTCGTGACAACAATACTCTCGGATGTTTGTCAGACGCTCGCAAGAGTTGGGACCGTGTAAAAACTTTTTGGTATTTTCTGGGATTCGAACTTGGAACCTCATGCGTGGTGATCCGACACACTAACCACTTACGCCACGGCGCCCACAAACATGAAACATGAAAACATCACTGCAGCACAAAAAAAAAAACCTATGTGCTAGGTTAAGTGCGATTATACTTTGAAGAACACTGTCACGTTCACTCGAAAACTCAAAGATCAATTGTGAATCTCTTCTGTTGTTTAGCAATAAAGGATCTCATGAACATTTCCTATTTCTGCAAGGTTTTTAAATCAGTCCGCGCTTCGAATAGAGCTCAGTAAAGCCGATATCTTTTCACAAATAAAAAACAGTTACAAGTGTGAGATTCTTACCCGCTAATATAACACATTCCAGTCCTAACCCAATTGTTTCATAATTGGTGGACTTCGGCTATCATTGCTTTTTCTGAAACTTGAAGTACCATTTCGAGCTACGCTGCTTCTTTCCCTCTCCATTCAACTGCTTTTTTTTAACCCTGGAATGCTACACTTATTTGCGAAACTTACTATGCTACACTGGGGTACAATGGTACCCCTAAGGAAAAAGGACATTTTTGTATGAAAAAAAAGATTTATTCAGCGAATTCATAAAAAAAACTTAGAATACAGAATAATAGTAGTTTTTTGAAAAAAAAAAAAAATAATAATAATATTATTCTGAACAAATTGGACATATTTTATTTTAGTGCTGTAAACAAATGATTTTTTGCAAAGACCGCAGTTGATCCTTGATTTTCTATCCCGGCTTCTTAGGCAAAATGCACACCTACCCGCGGTAGTAGTTGGCTTTATTTGCTCTTCTGCGGTTGGGGTTATTTTTAGTATACTGCATATTGTCTCGCGGAGTTCACGCCTCAAAGTTGGAGTTTGTAAACGACGTTTCATATGTGGTTTTCTGTTTTCCAATTTTTCTTTGTTTTGTACGTAAGAACGTTAAAGGATCGTTGAGTTGTAACCTGAAATATTGAGCAAATTACAAAACAAGCAAAATGGCCAGCGGCGCGTCTTTTTACCAGTAGAATAAGTGTGACAGAATTGGACCAAGGTGTCCACTCCGATTTTTGTTGAATTAAAGAATTTTATTAGCTCTGGTAATTCGGTGGAATTTGGCTCATCACCTTTTTCATGCATTGTAGAAAGCTTCAATACATTTTTTTTTCTTTTTTGTGGACAGTACGACAACAGAGTAAGTTGATTACTGTAGCAAAACATGGAAGCGTTTACCTGTCTATCCTTGAATTCCAAAAATGATGGGGGTATTTCTTTTTTATTTTTCCTCAAGGTGCCCACAACGGTTATGTTTTTGTTCAAAAGATATTGGGCAATCTGCACTGATGTAAACCAATTATCGATAGTCAGATTTCTGTTGGTACCATGAAAAGAACTAGTAAGTTTATCACAATAGTACTGGGCAACCGGAACATCGCGTGGTGTGGAGTCCTTGCCTATGTAAACTTCAGCGTCGAGCATAAAAGCCGTTTTAGCATCGCAGCACATCACTATCTTGATTCCATACTTGTCAGGTTTTGATGGAATGTACATCTTAAATGGACAACGACCTCGGAAACCAAACTAATTGTTCATCAACCGTGGTGTATTCCGATGGAACATATAATTCTTTCATCTTATTTACGGATCTCTCGAACACTTCTCGAAATGCTGCAAGTTTGTCCGTCGTTTTTCTCTGAGCTCTGGTGTCTTTGTCATCAAATCGAAGACAGTTGATCAGAAACCTAAAACGTGCTTCGGCCATAGTTGCCCTAAATATTGGTATACCACTGTCTTTATCAAATAACTCTTTGGTAAACACACTATTCATTTTCATTACGCCGGCATAATTAAACAAGCCAATGAATGCCTGCATTTCAATAGAATCCGTGTCTTTGGTGAAACAAGGTTTATTATAAAAAAATAGTTGTTTCTGTATCATTGTTATCGTCATCGTCCACTTTTCTGGCATATGTTAATCTTTGGACTTTTATTTCTTTGTTTCTATATTCCGCAATTTTTCCAGGGTTTTCTCTGGTGAAACATAGTTCCCAGGCTTCTATTCCTGACTTTATTTGCTTGGATTCATCTTTATTTCCATGCGAATGTAGAACCAGATTTCTTTTTGGTATACGATGTACTGTACCTTTAACCCTGACCATTTGAACCCATTTTTTCCTCTTAGTTTAGTGGGAACATTAAAAAATTTTAACTTTGGCTTGTTCGGCACGGTATATTTGTGCCAGCGGTACACAATCTTCAGAATCAGAGGATGTAAATAAATCCTGGAAGCAAACTGGAGTAGATGAAATTGAGTGGTATTCGTTCTCGGTCAACGATGTAAGCCCATGTTGATCTGGGCTAGTAGAATGGTAACGGATGTCTTCAATATCGCATTCCTCGTTCACTTCTAAGTCATCTCTAAAATCTGGTATGATGGCATCGTCCTCATCACTCTCGTCATGAAAATCATCGGAGTCAGAATCATAGAGAATTTTGTGTATCTCTGAGATATCATCCGGTTTTGATTAGTCAAAAAGCATTTTTTGGGAAGTCATTTCTACCATGAGCTATAAATAAACAAATTAATAAGTGTATATAAAACTGAGTACTTGTTACATTTACTAATAAATAGTTTAATAAGACTAACATACTCACATTAAAAGAAAACACTTAAATAACGTTTTTTACTATATTCGTATTCTGCTTCATTGGGGTACACCTGTATCCAAATATCAAATTTCAGACAAACACTCGTATCACATACGAACTAATGCAACAAGTCATGAAACTTCTCAGACGCTCAAGCTTACAGCTCCATCTGCTACCGATTGGCGGCAATTTAAAAAAAGGCTAGGGTACAGCATTCCAGGGTTAAATTGCTGTACTATCTTTCACTACATTACATATATCCTTCAATCTAGTCCAGTGTTTTAAGATATTTGCTGGTGGTACTGCTTAAAGTATTGGTCCTTCCAGACTGCTAAACATCTCCCACGCCCAACTGCGGATATTGTAAAAATACATATTACAAGTTTTCTTGGGCCTCTACGTAGGGATGTAGTGATTGCCAGTTTTCAACTTATCTTGAGATAGCCTTTTCGGCTTTGCAACCGCTACGGTTAGATCGACTGGCAAGGGCTATTTGGATGGCTTCGTCTTCAACTTCATACAGAAATTAATCGGCAAAACTAATTATTTTCGGTTCTTCAGGGATTCTGAGTCTCAGGACGTCGTAATAATTATGGTACATGAAATTAAGTTTAGTACAGACCCTTGTGGGATGCCATCACAAATAAGATATTCGTGTGCCCAGCTTTGTACAAAACACAATTTTCTCGAAATAGTTCATCACCTGGCCGCCCCTTTCTTCAATCGCTTTCTCCGGTTATATGCAACCTATAACTGGTTCATCGTGCATACTGCAGTCAAGGCAGTATGACGATAGTTCTTCTAGAACTTGACGTTGCATTTCCATTATTCTGCAAAGGTTTCTTCGGTTTGTTCGTAAAGATCTCCTGCTAATATTGATGGCTAATTTGAGGGATTTATTTGCTATCCCAATGCTTACCTAGAACCTAGTGTACTATGTGTCCTTTTCGTACAGCATATGAGTGGCAAATAAAAATAAATCGCCTCCACAACTTTTGCATAAGTCGTTGGACTCAACTTTCAGGAAAATTAGCTCCAGTGGTAAAATGTCCGGTAATTACTGCAGTGAGTACGCAGAAAGATGATCAATCTAGAGCCTGAAAGATCCTTGCCGAAATGAAGCTGCCTATAGGGAAGGTCTTTTCAGTCATATTGTTTGATCATAAAGGCGTAGTCCTTACCCGAATCTGCTGATGAAGGTGAAAACCGTCTACCGCTCAAAAAGATGACCTTAAAGTCTAAAAGATTTTTTTTTTCGAGGGTAGGTGAAAATCTTCAACAAGACACTATGAGGATCGACAGCGCGTGCTCATAGTAGTGTGGGATTCTTACCCACTAAAAAACCTCCGTTCAAAACAGACTTGTTTTTATTTTTACTACAACTAAGTATTCCACTTATCAAGTAGTTTTTATTTCACGAAATAAGGACGTTTTGCAGGTACCTTCCCATTAGAAGTTCCTGCCAGCTCCGCAGTTTAGACGCGGTTACTTATCGCGCTAAGTCTAAAGGTTTGGTTCTTCGTAGACGGGGTAGTAAATTTCTTTCTTTCAAAACTTGGAGGACTGTCATATTTACGTAACTTTTTAGTCGACTTCTATGCTTTCTCGCGTAGGTTTGAATTTCGTTTTCAATTGTTTTAATGCCAAGATCTCTATGGATATCGCTATTTCTGATATACCATGGCGCATTTACAATACCTCTCAGCACTTTGTTTTCAAAAGTTTGTAAAATTTTAATATTACTTATTTTGGTACAACACCAGAGTTGAATACCATATGTCCATACAGGCTTTAGCACTTGCTTATATAAAAGCAGTTTGTTCTCTATATTAAGCTTGGAATATTTTCCAAGTAACCAATATATTTCTCGATATTTATTATCTAGTTCTTTGCGTTTTTTCTTTACATGCGTTTTCCATTTCAGCTTTGTATCAAGTGTCATTTCAAGATACTTAGCCTCGTTTGCAAACGGGATTTGAGCCGAGATTGACAAATTATTTACTCTCTTATAAGTAAAACTTACATGAACAGATTTGGTCTAATTGAGTGCGATTCGCCAAACCTTTGTCCATTCATTTACTCTATTCAAAGCTTCTTGCAGTTTTTCTGTAGTATCTTCGACCGTTTTACCTACTGTCAAGATAGCAGTGTCGTCGGCAAATGTAGCTAGCTCAGTGCCTTCTACTTGCGGTATATCGCGAGTGTATAATAGATATAAAACTGGACCAAGAACGGTTCCTTGCGGCACCCCAGCCATAATTTCCTTGAAATCTGAATATTCGTTTCCACATTTGACGCGGAATAGTCTATTCGTAAGGTAGTTCTTCAAAATATTATATAGGTGTTCTGGCAGAACTTGTCGTAATTTAAACTTTAAGCCTTCGTGCCAGACCTTGTCAAAGGCTTGAGAGACGTCAAGGAATATGCTTGAACAAATCTTTTTTCCTTCAAGTGACTTTTCGATTACATTTGTTATTCGATGTATTTGTTCAACTGTAGAATGCTTACTTCTGAATCCGAATTAATGATCCGGAATGAGATACCCTTCTTCTATTACCGGCTGTATTCGCTTAATCAATATTCTCTTGAACACTTTGGATATATTTGGAAGAAGCGGAATCGGTCTATAAGACGTTTTTTCATTTGGCGGTTTTCCGGGCTTAAGGACCATTATGACGTCGGCGACTTTCCATTGATTGGGAACATATTCTTGTCTAAGCGCGGCGTATATAATGAACAGAAGCTTTATTAGAGCTTTTCTTGGTAGTGCTTTAAGAACCTCTCCCCTAATTAGGTCGTATCCAGGAGCCTTCTTTGGTTTAAGTTTCTTTATTTCTTCCTTAAGTTCGGTTAGTGTTGCATTTCTTATTGCACGATTGTCAATATACGACGTATTTATATTTTGAATAAGAGTTTGTCCATCAAGCGGTTTGAAAGTTTCTTCCTGGTGGGTGGCAAAGACTTGCGCTTTGTCTTTATCATGCCTGGCCCATTCGTCTTGAATTGTCCTAATTGGGGCGGCTAGAATTTGTGGTTTTTTAGTACCTTTTACAGCCTTTTAAAGCGAATAATTAGAATCTTTTTCTGCCGTTAAGCTTTCTAGGTAAGTTTGCATTTCATTATTCTTAAGGTCTTTAATAGATCTTTTTAGTGAATTGCACAAACGGTAGATGTGCTTTATGTTGCGGAGCCCGAATTTGTTGCCATTTTTTGCGAGCTTTTCTCTTCTCCTTAATCATCTCTCTTCTTTCCTGCGGATAAGTTTGAATGTAACTGGCCGGCGTTTTCTTAGGGTTGGGAGTATTCCTCCACGCGGCATTCTGTAGGATTTCGACCAAGCGATCAACTTAAACTTCAAGTTCATATGGCGTTTTAAGCTCAGTTCAGCTCAATATTTGTTTCAATATCTTTTTTAAAGCCATCCCAATTAGTTTTCGCGCTGGTTAATCTGGCCGGTCCTGCTTTTTAATCAGAGCTTCGCTTATCGTCATAATGATTGGAGAATGATCAGAGGAGGGATCAAAGCTTTCTTCAATTTTTTTACAGTTGCCAGATATTCCTTTAACAATAAAGAAATCGATCAGATCTGGTATCTTATTTGTATCAGTCGGCCAATATGTTGGTTTACCCGTCGAGTGAAAACCACAACTGTATTGCATACCCGCATTATAAAGCTTTCTACCTTTCTGAGAGGCATACCTTGAACCCCAGAAGGGGTGTTTCGCGTTGAAGTCGCCACCAATAATAAAATTTGGTTTAAGGAAGTCGAAGATGTTTGTGAAATCACTTTCTTCAAGTCTCCATCGCAGTGGACAATATATAGACGAAATGTTGAAAGCAAAATGTCTATTTCTAACGCGTACCGTGCTTACTTGTATTGCTTCTAATTCAATCTTTACTTCTGCTGAGTGATCGATACATTCTTTTATAAACATGGATGATCCGCCTCTGGTTCTTTCCGGCGTGATACACGCTATTTCCCCTTACCTTAACATTCGATTGCTTTGTCAGATGAGTTCCACAGACCAAGCATATATCAATATCTTTTTCTCGTATAAAAATTTCTAGCTCGTCGAGTCTTCTAGCCCGTTGGCGTTCCAAGTAAGAATTTTAAGCGTTTCTTTCATATTCTGGTTGAAGTGCGCGTGTTATGAATGTTGTTTTCTAATGCAACTAGTCTCTCGAAAATAAGTTTGTTTGTTTGTTTTGGATTGCTCTTCAAGTTTCGCAAGAATTAGAGAGAAAATGTGATACACGATCTTGTGAGCTACCTCTATCATCGTTTCCCAATGTCGCAGCTTGAGCTGGAGTCTTTACGTTAAAGTTTGGATGATTTTTGCTTTGATCTTCGGTGAGCTGTCGGTCTTGTACTTGCCATTAGTTGTCATCGCCGCTTGAGCATAAGACTGCACGCCAATATTCGAGGACTTAGCTCCTGTCACCTTTTCTCTACTACGTTTGGGTTTTTCTTCATTTCCCGATCTTAAGAGAATATTGACGGATTTTTTATCTTTCGCTGCTTTTTTCGTAGCTATTTTGAGTCTATTCTTAATTGGTTTTGAATTCGTGCCCATGGAATTTTTGAGCGTATCGCGCCTTTTTTGGAGTCTAAAAGGGGCGGGAATATAGCGAATCCTTTTAGTGGATCCATAGAGTCACCTGATCTGTACTTGTTAGGATCTCTTTGGAAGGCACAGATTTCAACGCAAAAGTTAAGTAAAGAAATTCGCAAATGTCCCCAGAATAGCCCCAGGTCTTTTTACAAAGAAAAAATGCATCAAAACAGAGGGGGAAATTTAAAAATTTGCCTTAAATATTCACTCAATAAAGTATTATACAATAGAAAAAGCTTTAACTTTTATCAGCTTTAATGAAGCTAGAATGACCCACTTCCAATGAACGTAGTATTGAGTCTTCTCAAATCTTTGATACCCAAATTACAAATTTCTTTGTGCTTCAAATTACACGTAGTTCAAAACTACGAGTATGTAATTCTCATTAGGTTATGATAGCAATAGCGTCACAAACTAGGCCAAGGGGGTATACATATCACTTATGATTTCTAAACCTAGTAATTAACAATTTTATCCCCATAATCCACTTTACTCACAAAACCTTATTAAAACAAATTGTCCATATATCCCCCGTAAACACTCCTATATACATACGTATGGCGCTGACTTGAAACCCTCAATTAAGTGTATCGCCACATATAATTAAAAATTACATATTTTTCATAAAATTTTGTTAACTCAAATTAATTTTTATGTGTGTATGTGTTTGTATATATTTTCAGAACCATTCAATTAAGTTGGGCAACCTTGCGTTAAATGACCGTTGACAACACAAACAGGACCACATTCTGTTTATTTACGCAGGACAACAAACATAAAACAAAGCATCCTGCCCGATACAAATAATCACTGCCGTTGATTATGATGAAAAATATCCTTGAAAATACTGCATACATCCGCAATTCGAATCATAACAGTTATGAATATTAATTAACCACCTCGTTTGGTATTTTATGTTTGTTAATGTTTGCGCAACACCAGTAAAATAAAAACTACTTAATTTGCAAATTGTTTCATAATAATAATTAAAGTTAAGAAAATAAGTGCACTATAAACAGAACCAACAACAAGCGTGCGTAAGGTTGTGTGTAATTATACGTGGTTTACGGAATTAAATTGTAATTAAAAGTAATTCTCATAAAAAATAAGTGAGAGGGTGTGCAGGAAAATCCACCACAATTAACGCAAAAGAGTTTCCCAAAGAGTAGAACAACAAAAACGTTTTCATAGAAAAACCGAATCGGAATATTATTCGCGAACGCGTGTGATTGTGTGTTGGTAAAACAGAATAAGGGTAGAAAAACTCATACAAAGGTGGTGGTACGAGATAAAGGTTTTTTTTTCTTTATTTTTCTTTAATTTTCTTGTTTGTTGTGAACCACAATGAGCAGTTTTCCACGCAAAATGGCAGCAAAGGCTAAAAGCAGCCCATCAACCAAACCAACAACAGCAAGAACAACATCAACGACGACAAGAAATACGGCGGCAGCAACAGCCAGAGCAACAGCAACAGCGGTATCTGCGAGAATGAATTGCCCCATTTTAATCGTAATTAGCTTCAGTTGCTTTCTGCATCTAGGACTCTTGCTAACATCAGCAGAGGGAGCCATTTCGAATCGAGGTAAGTACCTCCTTTTCGCTGATGCATGCATTACATATTGTTACATATTTATTTGCCAGCATACTTTCTGTTCTCTAATTTGGAGAAACATAGTCGCAGTGTAGATACTGTCTAAAGGGTGGGCATTTGAAGGGATATTATGTAGTACATGATGGCGTAAAAGTATTCAACAGAAATGGCCTTTTAGTCGGCCTTGAGTAAGGGCTAAGAGAGTGTTAGATTCAACTAAGAAAAAAACTGGGCTTTCCATTCAAGTACTCTAGTTTGTTTATTTTTTTTTTATTATTTATTTTTTTTTTTTTGCTTGGATATAACATACGATAGGGATAACTGTCTAATTGAGCTTTCATTCTGCTTGCTCTTTTTTAAATTTATGTTCAATATAGTCAGGCAAATCATAATAAATAGACTCACGTTTAAACAACGCTACCAAATTTATATAAATTTACTTTAAAAATCAGTCGTCGATTCGCAAAACTTATAGACGACTTCGTGATTTTTGTGGCGCCCATATTCGTCAATCTGAATAATTTATCCGTCGAACTGTGACTTCATGTGCCATGCGGCAACCGAAACCATCGACTTATGGAATTCGAGATGTGGCGATAAGTCTATTTCGAGAAATTGGCATGTCAATTGGCGTCTAACATCGTGAGACTTGACACCTCTTGATTATTTTCTACGGGAACAACGCCTTAGAAGTCAACAATGTTCCTGCTATTTGTAGCATACAGCAAAAAATCTTAAAAAAGTGAGCCAAAAGTGAGCGGACAGAATGCGCTTTTGGTCCTTCAAATAAGAAAGATTTTTGATGGAAAGTACATTTTTGTGCGCTATTTCTTAAAATTTAAAATTCTACAGGCTTAAAAACACCGGAGGACAGTCCTAAGCCCTTCTAGAGAAAAAAGTTTCCACGACGATTAAAAACAGAAAAGAAAGAAAAAGAATTCAATACGCATACATCAAACCCCAACGAAATTTAATAGAATATTAGGTAAATATTGTAAATCTATATAAATAAGAATGAAATGCTGTTCGTTCACTTGAGAACGGCTAACCCGATTTGGCTCATTTTTTTTAAATGTTCGTTATAGTCCGAATAAGGTTTTTACGGGAAGAAACATTTGAAAAGTTGCCCGAAAAATTGGAAAATTCGGGAAAAACTGAGTGTTTTTTTCCATGGAAAAAAATGTGTGCACCTATGTTGGTATGCTATGGACTCCGAAACCACGAAACCGATTGAGCTAAAATTTTCATACACTCTTCGGTATTGGCCCTAGAGTTTCATTCCTATGAAGTTTGGTTAAAATCGGTCAACTACTTTAGTATTATGTTATAATAGATACTTTAGTACAAAAAAAATGCTCGTTTGTTAGTCGCAGCAAAGCACGCCGGGTACCATCGGTCCAGCAGTTTGCCCACTACTTTAGTATTATAGTACTTTACTACTATTTTTTTGTGTATATATATTTAAGGTTGGACTTACTGTTGGCCGACATAAAACTGTTCTCTAATAGACTTAGACCCAGGCGCCAGCCTGACAGTTGTTTTTTTATTCTTATTTTTTTTTTTTTTTTTTTTTGTCAGGCGTAGCAACGCACGCCGTGTACCCGCTAGTCATTAATAAAACACAGAAATTAAACTGGACCTAACTGATTTCCTTTAGGTATCCCTAAAGTAACAATGATGATGATGATGACAAACTGTTTTCTCTCCGCTAAGCACGAAATGCAGCAGCTCAGTAAGGGCCCAAAAAACGATATACAGGGTGGGCCAACTACAAGTTTCTTTTCAAAAATGCAATAAAATGAACAAACTTAAATTTTTTCCATGTATTATGGCTTTATTAGTAAGAGCAAACATTCCCATTAATTATGGAATACAACGTCGTTCAAGCGGCTGTCTCGGCTGGCCTCGCAGTAGCGCATTCTATCACTCCAATTTTCCGAGACCTTGTTGATGGTTTCGGGCTGTTGCTCTTGGATTGCTTGGATGATTTGGCCTTAAGTGGTTGAATCGTTTCCGGATTGTTGGCATAACATCGGTCCTTCACGGTTCCCCAAAAAAAAAAAAGTCCAAAGGGGTCAAATCGCAGCTCCGAGGCGGCCAATTGACATCGCCAAGACGGCTGATAACACGATTTGGGAATTTGGTGCGCAAAAGACCGATTGTGGCATGGGCTGTGTAGCATGGCGCGTCATCCTGCATGAACCAGAGGTCGTCCAAATCCATGTCTTCAATTTCAGTAAAAAAAAGTCGTTAACATGGCTCTGTAACGCCCGCCGTTGACCGAAACGTTGTTCCTAGCCTCATTTTCGAAGAAAAATGGTCCAATGATGCCACCACTCCACAATCCGCACCAAACTGTCGCTCTCTGTGAATGCATTGGCTTCTCGACAATAACGTGCGGGTTTTCCGAGCCCCAGATGCGGCAATTTTGTTTGTTAACGTATCCGCCGAGATGAAAATGTGCCTCGTCAGAAAATATGAGTTTTCGCCCAAAATCGTTGTCCAATTCAAGCTGCTCTAAGGCCCAAACTGCGAAGCGATAACAAAGCGGATGGTCGTGCGCTTTCAATTGCTGAATTAATTGGACCTTGTAAGCGAATAATCCCAGATCTTTGTGCAGAATTCTCCTCAGGCTAGGGCGTGAAATGTTGAGCTGTTGAGATCAATGACGATTTGATGTTCTTGAATTGAGTCTCACACTCTCGGCTACAGCAGCCACATTCTCGTCTGTGCGCACCGTACGACGACGGGGACCATGAGTGTTGTCCACTAGCATACCAGTCTCACGAACGTTTTGCACAAACTTGCGTACAGCAGGCGCGGTGGGTGCTTCATTTCGGCCAAAACTTCTTTTCAAAAAAACGCACTGATTGGGCTACACAGCACTCACTTTGGAAATAAGTTTTCAATATTTCCCAATGTTGTTCAAGCGTAAAGCGACGGAGGTATGATACTCACTTTCTGTCAAGATTTCGAGCGGGAAACAGCGGTCAGTGTCAAAATAACTTATGATTTAAAAAGAAATCACTAGATGGCCCACACGTTTCAAGGGACGGCTGATAAGTTCGCGGCCTAAGGCATTAAGTGAAAAAAGAGATCCGATTAAAAAATTGTATTTCTCAAAATAATCTCCATCGAGTGAAAAAAATACTCTTTTTCTTTGCATTCAAAATGATTTTCTACGGCTGCCTTGATCTCGTTCTCATCTGCAAACCTCCGGCCAAAACAAAGGAAAAGCGAACCCAAGTCTCAACTACTGTTACAAATTTTCTTACAAAGTTACAAATTTCGTCGAGATTGTCTCCGGCTAACAAAAAATCTTTGCAGCACTCGAGTCGTGGTCAGAACTAGTCTTTCGACTTTTCCGACGTTTTCTTCAGTGACTACTGACACAGGATGCCATGGGCGGGGCTCCTCTTCATATCCCTCTCGCCCTTATTGAAATAAGCGAGCCCATTTTTTGACCATGGTATACGAAGGCCAGAATCCTGAAGAGTCAATGCTATGTCTTCGAAAATTTGTTTAGACGATTTTCATTTTTTCACGGGGTACTTTATCACGCCTCGTCTTACCCACTATGGATCTCAAATTGCTCAGACAACCTTCCTCTGTGCAAAACGTGACATTTGAAGCCTTCATATGTAACTTTGATAATAGCAATTAGTTTATCGGGAATACTTCTCCTGCGTAAGGCACGCCAAATTAACTTCCTGTTGATACTATCTAACGCCTTCTCAAAATCGATGAAAAGCAGTTGGAGTGGCGATCGATATTCAACGCACTATTCGATAATAATCCGCAGGGTGTTGATGTGGTCTGCAGAGGAGGATCCAGAGCGGAAACCTGTTTGTTCAGCATCGAGTGTGTCATCGAGATGTTGTTTGATTCGCTGAAGGATGATTTGAGATATTATCTCAGCTACAGCAGGCAGCACACAGATACCCCTCCAGCCCCTCCAGTTTCCGCACTCCGTTTAATTTCCTTTCTTAGGTAGCTTGACGATCATTCCTTTTTTCCACTCGTGAGAAAAGCTTTCAGCTTCCCAAGCTCTCTCTAAATGGAAGCAGAAGCTCAGCCGATGTTGTTGGCACTGCTCGTAAGAGCTCTGCGGGAAGACCGTCAAGTCCTACCGCTTTGTTGGTTTGGAGTGCCTTGATCGCGGTAGTGATCTCATCATTACTAGGAGTCGGGCATTTTTTACCTCGGGCGCCTCAGTCTGATTTGGGAGCATGTCGCTAGCGAATACGCGAACCCCACAGGCGGATCAGTAGAAATGCGGTGAAGTGGGAGGGTTGTGATCCCTTGTTTTCGGATCATAACCTCGCTGATAAAAGGAAGAAGAAGAAGTCGCTAGCGAATACGCGGTTCAAAAACGTAGCTAAATGCTTTTTCCATCTCTTGAGCTGGTCCTCATCTGAAATGAGCAAGGACCCCTCTAGGCTTTTCACTGGGTGTTGGCTCGGGTTGCGCCCACCTGTCAGCTCTTTGGTGATTCTGGAGACGGTCCTGCTGTCGCACCTCCATGCAGCTTCTGTAGCCATCGCGTCAATGTAGTTGCGCCTGTTACGTCGCACGCTACGCTGAACTTCTCTCATTTTCATGCGATATAGAGACACTAGCTCGTTTCGCCCTGCTGCTGGAGTAGCTGCAATGCGAGCTTTCAGCTGTTTTCGTTCGTCAATCCGTCTCCAGGTATCCTCGGAAAGCCACGCCCTATGTTTTCCCTGCGATCGACCGGCAATTCTTTCATCCCCAGATGTAAAAACATTTTTCACAGCACTCCAATGGTCTTGGATGGTTGCGGGCATAGAGCTGCTGATTGCTGGCCGTCATAATCCTATCACAGGTTGCCAAGAAATTAGGCCTTGTGCGCTGTTGTTGTTAACAGTAGTCCGACTTCATATTCCCGCGGATTTCCGGATGGTCCTCCAGAGTAGAGTAGTACAGTGTTACGCGTTTGGGACTGGTACTTGCCCGCTTCTAACCATCTGATTTCACTTACCTCCAAAATGTCCACTTTATATCGCATGAATTCATTTTCCAATTTAAGGAATCTGGCATTGCAAGGACTTTCGCCTCCCGAGTCGAAAAGTGTCCTTACATTCCAGAAACCTATCTTTGTCCGGGTACAATAGCCAAAAGTCGTCAACATGTGATCATTCCTTATCCGAGGCATAGTGTCGGTTTCTGTAGCGAGCAGAGTTCCCCAACGCAGATTGCTGTCCCACGTTACCTGGTCTATTTTAGAATCAAGCCCCTAGACAACCAGCACTTGCAATTTTAGCCTGCACGTTTAAGGGTTTATACGTATAGTTGCCTGGGGACCACCACTAGGAGGTAGAGCAAGCACTTTTTCACGAACTTGATTGTTGCGCTACTGGTCCAAGCCAAGTTTTGAGCAGTCAGTAGTTTCCCGATCAATTGCAATGCAGATCCTGTAATATCGCCAGTATGCTGCAAAAAGTGGTGCTCCAGTTCATTTTTTTTTAGTTGCAGAAAAATGCACACATTGATGCAGTGGTCGTCACAAGATCACTCTCTATTGTGTGAAAAGATCGTCTTATTTCCACGATACATATGGTATACATGTAATTTCACGTACCTATGTATCCTGTTTCAAGTTGAAATCTATTATCAATTACAGGGGACTATTACGATAGTAATACAGTTTCTTGTTCTCCCCATTTCTTTAAATCCCTGAACGATGGACCTAAATTGGTAGCCGGTTTTCTTTTTTTCGCAGAGTTCATCCATTTGACGTATTTAAAACGTTTAGTTATGAACACAAACCAAAATCTTGTTCGTAAAACCTCTCTTGAACGGATACCGATGGGCCTGAGAAACTCGTCCGTTTGTCCATTTACAAGAGGTGACCCTTAGAGATACCATATGTTCCATTAAGGCTGTTTTTTTTTTTTTTTTTAATTAAAATTTTAAAATGAAATCTAGGGAAGTTATACTTTTGCACCTGCATGTAGCGCACCATGTCAACGTTGGCAAATATGAAGAGACGGTTCTGAAGGCATTTGATGAACAAAAGAATAAAGTACAGTTCAACTTAATGGTGGAAAAATATTTATTTATTTAACCATCTTCCGTCATCTTTTAGATCTGACGCCTATACGCTCGTTCGTCGTTTGTTCTGTAGCATTCTCTGTCTCTGCTCCTAATGCATTCCTAGTCGGTGTGCTCTGCATTACAAAAGGTACTAAGTAAATGTTTAACCCACATCCAGTGCTTCATCTACACCGTGCTCCATCAAGTGCAATTTTGTCTTCTCATTGTATTTGCTTTAGAATGGCTATGGCTTTGTTAATTGTTTTTCACTATGCAGAGGAAGCATCCCTGCTTAAGCCAGTGAACCACCATTTTACCGGTTTGCGGTACTTTAATGCACAGACACACTCATAGAAAAATATTGCATAATTATATTCTTTTCATTTTTATGTGTGTATGTGTGTTTTTTTTACTGCCGGGTTCTTATTGTCTAATGAATAAAGCGGATGCTGGCGGTTTAATTTTTCTACCTCTCTCTTTGTGCGGGTTTGTGCGCATACATGGTTCCGGCATATAGATAAATAATTTATGAAATTATGTGGATATTGTTCTTAGGGACTTATGAGCGAAAAATAACCAACAAAGATGCTAATTAAATGAAGGGTGCAGTTGGGTGGTAAGCAAACTTTTTACATTATATATTTTTTTCTTCTTATTTAGTACGATGCGCGAATATACGGAAAAGAGGAACAGACCTAAGTTAGCGAGGATTGATATTTAGAAAATCGATTGAAGATGGGTGGGACAATCAGTATTATCAGATAACAACTGATGAACAAAAAGTTTGTCCGCATCAGGATAACGTTTTTCCAATGAGTGAAGATTAATCAGTCTAAGAGGATTCACATAGGGTGCAGGTTAAGGTTACCGGCCCAAGATAGACCCCGTAAGGCGAAGCGAATGAACCTGCGCTGAACAGCTTCGATTCTCGTGGAATGGGCAGCGTAATGGGGAGACCATACTTGGCTGACATACTCAGGGAGGGGTCTATCGAAGGTCAGATAGAGAAAGTTGGTTAGATAACTCTTTTGACTAGCGTTTCGCAAAGCCAAGTGCCGTGCCGTACCAAGTGCTTATGACATTGTCGATGTATAATCGAAAGTTGAGTTGACTATAGTAGCTGACGTCCAAATAGAGTACAGACATAACTAAGGGGACATGCTCATCACGCACTTTGTTTATCCGCAGGTGTCATAACCCAACACCGGGGGTATAATCTTTTACAAGTCTGTACAACTACACGCTTACGCCGATGTCGGAAGTCGGAAGAACTCAGCCGGCCTTCCGTGGGGCGTTTGCGGCGTATTGAGATCGAAGCAGCAAATATGGGCTTAGCGGCCAATGAAAGCAAAATAAAATATATGCTGGCTACAAAAGAAGACACCCAACATCGGCGTCTTGGACTCACTTACTTACTAAGGTGGCGCTACAGTTCGGGGTGAACCTGGGCCTCAACCAACAAGTCTTTCCATTTAGTTGGGTCTTTAGCTAATTGCCTCCAGTTGCGCACTCCAAGTTGGTCGAGGTCCCCTTGAACTTGTGCGCGCCACCTACGGCGATGATTCCCTCTACTGCGTCGTCCCTCGGGGTTAGATTCGAAGACTCTGCGGGCCGGAGCGTTGGTGTCCATTCGCTCTACATGTCCTAGCCATCTCAGACGTCCAATACGCAGTTTTTTGACTAGGTCGATGTCGCTGTACAGCTCGTATAGTTCGTGATTGAATCTTCTCCTCCAAAACCCGTCAACGCAAACGGGACCGAAAATCTTACGAAGAATTTTTCTCTCGAAGCGACCAAGGATATCTTCATCCTCTTTTAATAAAGTCCATGTTTCAGCGCCGTAAAGCAGGACTGGGATGATCAAGGTCTTATATAGAGTCTCCTACGTTGTTCAAGATAGGGCTTTACTGTTGATTTACCTTATTAGCCCCAAAAAACAGTGATTGTCAAGAGTTATTCTTCGCTTGATTCCTGTGTCTATGACAGAACGCCACATTAGACGGATATAATTTTTTCAAGTAGTAAAGGCCTTTGTCTACCTAGGATGCATGGTGAGCTCCGCAATGACACCAGTGGGGAGATCAAACGAAGAATAACTCTTGTCAATCGCTGTGTTTATGGGCTAAGAAGACAATTGAGTAACAAAGCCCAATCTCGAACTACGAAGGTAACTCTTTATAAGACACTAATCATCACAGTCCTGTTGTATGGCGCAGAGGCATGGACTTTGCCAAAATCGGATGAGAATGCCCTTGGTTACTTTGAGAGAAACGTTTTTCAAGTGATCTTTGGTCTACATAGACGGCGAGTGGAAGAGAAGAAACAATGCCAAGCTATGCGGCCTATAAAAGGAAATGGATTCAGCCAGAAGGGTTCACATCACATACAGCGACTAAAATAGTTGGGTCATGTAGAGTAATGCTCGTAACCGGGATGCTTGGAGAGGTTTATTGGTTGAGGCCCATGTCCACCCCGGACCGTAGCGCCACCTAAATAAGTAAATAATTATTCGTAGGTGTAAGTTAGCGTTTATTTTCAAAAGCCCACAAGAAAGGTACTCTGTCATAGCTGCCTCAATTCGTTCTGTGAGTGAAATGTTAATTTTCGAGAATGTTAAGTTTGATGAGGAGCTTGTAGCATAACGAAATAATGGATATATTGGTAGACCTTAAAAATGAAAGGCATGTTCGTTGTTCTTTTCTTCACCCTAGACGCTGTGGGAAAATCATGAATTTTTCCTGGTCAGTGAGACTATATGCGAGGATAATTTCGTTCTCGTTTCCTGGGGGTAACTGATGTTCTGCCAGAATGTTATGTCTATTAGAAACAGGTGCTCTAAGGTCAAGCTCAACTGCGGGAATAGATATAATTTTATATTACTATTGAGCTAGTTATTAAAGCTACTGCAACCAAAAATGATAATCGCCTTAAGGCTACTCGCCGTTGGAAAACTAGAACATATGGTCATAGTTCAATACTTTACTTAATTTCATATGTCAATGAAGCAACTGATGACTGATATGAGTTTCAATCGTAATTACTTGGTGAGGATACTCAGTAAAAACGAATGGGCGCCTAATACTGTCATAGGTGATCCTGAATTAGCGTTTTGTGTGGACGGGTTAAGGATGGAAAATGGTGCCGGACCAGATACTTTTTGGAAAAATCGACGTATCCACGTCCATGAGACTCCCGACAGTATACAGTGTTTTCAAGCTTTGCAGCCCAAAGAGCAAGAAGAGTTGGACATATTACAGAAGGATATCTCCACATGATATATGTAGATGTATGATTATGGCGACTTTCAGTAGATTTATTGTGTTCCCCAAACTCTAGTCCATGATATGCTCGATTTAGAGTACTGCCTCTAGTCCAGCTGCTTTAATGAACCGGAGTATCAGAAGTGGATCCAGTGAATGTAGATACGTCTCTGATGGGATATAGGCAACAAGGTTTTCTTCTCTTCTTATTTTGTAGATCAGTGCTTCGCATTCCATAAGGTGTGCTGTTGTGTTTCTGCGAGGTCAATGCAGAATCTGCGGTATCTGTTCCCTTTCTAAGGTCTACAGTGGCCCCTTAACACATCGTTTAAGATGCGAAGTCGATTCTTGCTAAGTTTTAGGCAGGTTCTGCTTCTTTTCTGTTTGTGGCTTCCCAAAAGTTCTTTCGACTGCCTCAGTTGAGGGATATTATCCCAATGCTTGACCCATTTGCTCTCTTCTTCTTTTCTCAGTTCATCCCGTATTTTATGTGGTCCTTTCCCATGTCATGGCGCAAGTGGTTAGTATGTCGGACCATTGCGCATATGGTTCCAAGTTCGAATTCTAGAAAACACCAACAACTTGTTTTACGGTTCCACTTCTCGCGAACGTCCGACAAACATCCGAGAGTATTGTTGTCACGAGAAAGCTTCTCAAAACAATTTGCCCTTCCATTCGTGTGAAAAATATAACGCACACAACACGAGTGGTTGCGAGAAGCATGACCTGGGCACTAGAAGAGCTGTTGCGCCAAATATTTATTTATTTATTTTTTTTTTTATTTTATTTTTTTTTCCCCACAAAAAGTTTCTGGTCCAAGAAAGTTCATCAGCTGCTTCGTTTCCCTCCACTCATAAATGTCCTGGTACCCATTAGAGAGTTACTTTAGTAGTCCGGCCCAGCCGGTTGATCTTGGTGAGACACTCCCATACTAATATGAGTTTGATCTCCTGTGAACTTAGTGCCTTGATAGCGGCTGGACTATCTGACAGTATTGCAATGTCCTGCCCGCGATATTTCCTGTCGACGTTGAATTGCGCGCATCTTTTTGATCCCGTGAACTTCTGCTTAAAATAGGCAAAATCACAGAGATTCTGAGTATCTAATCCTGGGCCCTACACGCCTGCCCCAGTGCCAGTAGATGTATTCGATTCGTCCGTGTACCATTTGATGGTATGTTGTTTTATTGGACTCACTACTTTAATACTTTTTTTATTGCTCAGCTTTGAGTAAAATTTTCTCTCAAAGCAGTATTTCTTGACTATATCGTCTCTGGGCTAGTCCAGAAGTGGCACCGATTTAATAGGGTTTCTCGCTCTTTGTCAGTCATCATCATCGTGTACAACCACCTCAGTGAGGCTGGGGTGCACATCCAGGAGATGTACCTGCACACCATAAGCGCCCTAGTGGCTTCAGTTACCACAGCTTCTACATGTTCCTTCCAGAGGAATTTGCTGTCTAGTGTTATGTCTAGACACATCGAGCAGTGGGACGGGTTGCATACGCTTCAGCTGTCTTTTCGTTGTGAAGGGTATCACAGTAGGTAGTTTTGGTAAAGTTCACTCTCAGCCCTACCGTTTCACACTATTTCTGTGTGATTCTTAAATCGTTTTGAATAATTTCGCAGAGCGTTTCTTCGAATTTCGAATTTCTCCCGAAAACACGGACTACACCATCCCTCGTCTAAACTTTCACAAGAACTTCCTTGTCACCATCCCTTCCAGATCACTCTGGAATGAAGAGGCTTTCATAGAAGACGACTTGATCTACTTCTACACTGACGGCTCGAAAACGAAAGACGGAGTTGGTGGAGGTGTTTTCTCTGACAGGCTTAATCTTAAGCTCTCCTTCCGTCTACCAGATTATTGTAGCGTGTTCCAGGCGGAACTAATGGCGATTAAGGAGGTCTTATCTTGGCTAAAGAAAAACGTGATATCAGTCAAAGACATCCGAATCTTTTCAGACAGCCAAGCTGCAATCAAATCCTTGGAATCGATCTCTATAAATTCAGTAGTAGCCCTAGACTGCCATTCGTCTCTTGCGGATTTTTGCAGAAGCTGCATGGACGAAGAAGAGGATAAAACCATTACTCACCTTCTTTGTGCATGTCCAGCTCTCTCCCATAGAAGCAAGCTTCACCTAGGAGCTTTCTACTTTAACGATTTAGGCGATCTGATAGATTTAGTTATCAGGAGCATCTTTCTCTTCATCAGAAGCTCTAATTGGTTTTAACGAGTAGGCTGGGATTACATGATCCTCGTGGTACCACAACGGACCTTTCTTGGTCTATGTGTGTTGGCGTAAGCTGGCAGCCACTTCAATCTAACCTAACCTTGTTCGAATTTTCCTCTTTCAATAATGACTACGTCGTCAGTGTACCCTTGGCATTTAATGCCGGCATCTGTCAGTTTTTGCAGTAGCTCATCTACTACTAGGCTCTAGATTAATGGTGGTAGTACCGCCTCCTTGTGGGCAGCCTCTAATGGTGCTTATTGTGATGATTTCTTGTCCCACCTCTGAATCAGCAGTCCTAGTTCGCAGCATCTCACACATCTAACTTTTTATGGTATGGCTTACTCCTTTTATTTCGAGACTACTCCTAATTTTTTCATGGGAGGTGTTGTCAAAGACTCCTTCGATGTCCAGAAAGGCACATTCTGTCGTCTTCTTGCTCTCCAGTGCATCCTGAACTTAACTTGTCAGCTGATAAAGCGTGGTTTCGGTGTATCCTCCTGCTCTGTAGGCGTGTTGATTGTGATAGATAGGTATTCTTTCTAGCACAGTCATCCTTAGGTGGTTATCTATGACTTTTTCTAACGTCTTTAGTATGAATGAGGTCAGGCTAGTGTGTCTAAAGGCTTTGGGGAAGTGGTGTCCCTTTTACACACTTTCGGGATGAAAATGCCTTTCTCCAGATTCTTAGTATATGTCCAAGTGCTATACTGCTTCTCATTAATCCTAGGAGTTATGGCATAAATATTTCCTGGCATTTTTGCTGTAGAACTCTGTCTCTCAGAACAGATAGGAAAATATTTGGACCTGCAAGAATGAATCTTAAAAACTGTTATACCTAAATAGCAATAGCCACAAAAGTTATAAAAGGACATAACATGTTAAGCAAACACTCACAGAAGATTAAGAATTTTTTTTTTTTTTTTTTTTTGGTTGCGCCTGGAGGTGCAGGAATCTTCAAAAGATACCAATGGTCCGTACCATTGGTTATGCCCGATTCATATATCTGACAATGCCATCAGTGCTAGTCAGTATATGCCTACGGGCTAAACCTCACCCCCTCAGAGAGGCACTATGAGAACCGGCTGCGCGTACTCATAGTAGTAGGAAATTCGTTCCTCTCATATTTTCATTTTTTTTGTGATGACTACGACTAAGTTGCCTTAACGAGTAGTTTACGCTTCTGTAGTGTTAATCGCGTTAGGTAGGTAGCTTTCCAGTGAAGGCACCTACTAATACCGTCATTACATGCGGTTTTTCCTTACGGCGCTAGGTCGAAAGGTCTTGTTCTTTGTAGTCGGCGCTCAAGGTTTGTCACGTCCATAGTACGGATTATTTCATTATTGCAATGAACATGAAGACGGGTACGAAGTTTGCGAGCAAAGTTTGTTACTTCGTCCCTCACGGTAGCAATTCCTAGATCTCTGTGAATATCACTATTCCTTATATACCAAGGAGCATTCACGATTGCTCTTAGCATTTTATTTTGAAATGCTTGCAGTAGAGCCATATTGCTTGGTTTGGTACAACCCCAAAGTTGTATACCATATGTCCAAGACGGTTTTAGCACTTGCTTATACAGAAGCAGTTTGTTGTATACGCTTAACTTCGAGTATCTTCCGAGTAGCTAATACATTTCTCTAAATCTGATTTTGAGCTCTTCGCGCTTCTTTTTAACGTGTGGTTTCCACTTAAGTTTTGCGTCTAGGGTCATTCCTAAATATTTTGCCTCGTTTGCGTAAGGTATTTGTACCGAGTTAATGGATATAGGTACGTTGTTTATCTTTCTTAACGTAAAATTGACATGCGTTGATTTTGTCTCATTGAGGACTATTCGCCAGGCTTTTGTCCATTCGCATACATTGTTCAAAGCTCGTTGGAGTTTTCCCGTTGATGATTCGACTGACTCATCCGTTACGAGGATAGCCGTGTCGTCTGCGAACGTTGCTACAACGGTCCCTTCATCTTGTGGTATATCTCTTGTGTAGAGCAAGAACAGGATTGGACCGAGAACACATCCTTGTGGAACACCGGCGTAGATATCTTTGAAATCCGAATATTCACTCCCGTGTCTAACACGGAAAAGTCTGTTTTCAAGATAAGATTCCAATATTCTGTACAACTTTTCCGGTAAGATTACCCTTAGCTTATACCTTAGGCCTTCGTGCCATACCTTGTCGAAGGCTTGCGATACGTCGAGAAAAGCGCTAGAGCATATTTTTTTCCCTTCTAGAGCTTTTTCAATCTCGTTCGTTATTCGATACACCTGATCGATTGTGGAATGTTTGACCCGAAACCCGAATTGATGATCCGGGATCAAGTGTCTTTCTTCAATTACTGGTTGCAATCGTTTCAGCAGAAGTTTCTCGAAGACCTTAGATATTATTGGCAGAAGTGAAATGGGTCTATATGATTTCTTGTCATTTGCACATTTCCCCGGTTTCGGAACCATAATAACTTCGGCGACTTTCCATTGCCTTGGAACATATAATAGTCTTAAGGAAGCATTTATAATGTAGAGCAACTTAACCAGCACTTTTTTCGGTAGCTCTTTCAAAATTTCGCCAGTGATTAAATCATATCCCGGAGCCTTGTTATTTTTCAATTTTTGTATTGTCATTCGAAGTTCGGACAGGGATACGGTTTTTACTCTAAAGTTGTCGGGTGCCATATTAACATTCGGATCTTCGATCAACGGTTGTCCATCGAACGGCTTAAGAATGAAGATAATTAATTTCGAGCACGTTTGCAGTGGTTGTGACGACCTGGACTTTGATGAGGGCACAGCACAGTTCTAAGACGTTGTCCAGGAATCAGCAGACTTGGTCGTAAACTACTAGGCAAATCTTTCTTTGAAGAATTAGAGGAATTGGCAAACAATCAATCTCGACAATCGTGTATTTCTGCAACAAATCCGGTTGGACAAGGTTCCTATTCGAGACGGACTCAATCACATCAATCAGTCAAGTCTAGGTATTATGTAACTCAGCTAATCTGGCGGCAACCCATCTAACGTAACCTAACCTCAAAATATGAAGAAAACTTTTGTCACTCTTGTGGTATTGTTTACAAATTGAGCTCACTTAAAAATCTACGCTTTATACGCATTTTTTTTTTTTTTTTTGTGGCAGTGGCCAGTTATGGTCATTGTCAGGACTCTGAGAATGTTTCGGTTAAATATTTACATAAGTGTGCTTTGTGAGTAGCTATTGACTAGCATCATTGAGCAGCTCTCTCTTTACTATTACTTGTATTTCGTTTCAAATACTATCGAAGAGACATTTGTAGTACTCTTAGTTTTATGTCCGCAATAACACTGACAGATATTCTGAGAGAATACAGCTCTACAGCGATATTACCCTAGAACTTAATTTAAAAATTTAAATGATTCGAAGAGTAGCAGATATAAGTTGCGCATAGCACTATAATCACCCTGACTATGAAAAACTATAAATTTTAATAAGAATCCTATAACATCTGCAAGCTCAATTGACTACTGAATAAATAAAACGATATCACAAGGAAACTGGTTAATAAACCAGGGTTAGTTGCCTTGGAAAATGATATCCGCATCAGGAACTCCAATCGACTTCGGAATTTTATATTAACATTGCATGTTTTGGCAACGACCCACTAGCGATTTGTACAATTTTGATAATTGTAGCCTTAGAAGAATGCTCACCTAGGGGCTTTACCACCCTCATTCCTCACAAAATGTAATTATCTGGTTGATGAACTATGATGTGTACTCTTGGGTTCGGTATCCTCCGATTGATAAATCCTTGTGAAATGTCTTCTGAATGCCTTCGCATGTTTATTAGCCTGAAGCCCTGATTGAGTGAAAGTCCAATTTGGGTTAATGTTCCAGCCGGATCCATTCTGAACTTCTGATACTTTCATCCGCTCTGCTCCGCTCCGAACGATAAGTTAATTTTATAATTAAATGTTCCCATTTTGTTGGGTCAGCAGATGGGGGCGGAGCATGACTCTATTTCTTCATCCAGTTTCCCTCTTCTGGATGCCGAGGCGTTCGAAGACAAACTGTGTGACATTCGGAAAAGACTTGATAGTAGTAGGAAAGACTAACGACAAAGAAAACATTTAAAATGCTTTTTTTGCTCCGTTCAGAGGGTTCTATTTTTCATTGTCGTTGTGTTCGGGGTTTTTTTTTTTTCCTGCAACTGATTGATGACGGGTCTTCGATGACCCGAATTATAGATATAGTATACCCGTTTATTTGAAATATAGTATCGTTGTGTTGGGCATTAATGTTCCGCTTCGTTTGTGCTATTTGAATTGTCAATGAAGCGGCCGAAAGGAGCTGTATATTGATTCGGTTCATCCTTTTTGTTTTGCTTTGGTTTGGTTTGGTTGGTGGTGGTAGCATTTTGCTCAATAAAACATTGAATTCGATTGTTGATTTGGGTGAATGATTGAACTTTTACTTGTCCCTTTTTTGTGCTGCTTTTCTTTTTGGGTAATTCTATTATCCCTTTTATGGCGAATGGTCTTGGGCTTGTGGCAATTAAAAAGAAAGCCTACGGCTTTTTTAATTTACCCTTCAATCTATGATTTTTTGTCCTCTTAATTGATAATACAAAAGGTCGTAGACTTGGCTGTGAAGGACAGTTTGTTAGCTTCGTAATTTTGCCTATGGGGTTGTTAAAATACATCAGTCAATCAGGTACACTGTATAAAGAAGGGTTCGTTCTTTTTATTCAATAATCTACATAAAGCTTCGAGCTATTTTGATGAAGGCCCGCTGATGTCCTTATTGGCACTTAACATGCTAATTGATTTTTAGAGATTATGTATTCATTTTTCAAGCAAATAATAGCTGTGTTTATATATTCATGTTTGCTGGCATGTATATGGTCAGATTTTAGATTGAAGAAGGTAGCAAAGGATGTACACTTAAATTTTGAGGTCAATTGCGGAGATTAGGATGATTAGGATTTTTCAATCAAATATTTTAGATCATCTAAGTGATGTTAAGAATGTTTCTATTGGAAGATTCCCTTTCTTATGAATTGAACAAAGGTAGTTTCTTTTTACACTTTACACTGCACCCTTTAAGAAAGTATAATCTACCAAGTGCAGGAATAATCGTTTGGTCAATCCTCTCAAAACGGAGATTTTTCTTCAAACGAAAAAAGCCGGATTTTGGTTACAATCGCCTTTCAATGTCCCATGAAGCATCCAACTACTTTGGACCAAATATTCACATTCGAAGACAGCTAGTGCGCTGTCCGTTTTTTGACAGCATGCGAGTGTGCTTCCGGCAAGGGATGTGGGTAAGCAGTGAAAATGTCCAATAAGATATCAGTCATATGTCTTTTTCTTCTTCTTCCAATTTCGGCGAGGTTATGATCCGAAAACAAGTGATCCTAACCCTTTCACTTCACCGCATTTCTACTGATCTGCCAGTGGGGTTCGCCTCCCCGTGCAGGGACGGGTTAAGAATACCACCCCCAACGAGTCGACTAAGGGGACAAATCAGATCTAGGCAATATAACACCCAAGTGAGCCCAGCGACGGGTGCACTACCTTAAAAACTTTCCCAAAGGTGTGCATGCGAGTCCGTGGGTTGACACGACTGGAGATCACCGGTGTCATAGAAGAGAGTTCAAACAAATAATAATAAAGACATCGGTCATATGTATATCATGTAAACAGGTGGAAACAAATTTCCAGGAATCCTCTTATTTCAGTGGCACACGAGTAAGCCTGGTCCAGTTTTGATGAACTTGCGCTGCATTTAGCCGAAATCCCCTGTCTGTGATATGTTTTTTGGGGCAATGACATTAAACTTCGATTGTTCGACGAACTAGAATCAATTCTCCTAGTATTTAGAAGGCCGGAATCCGACTAAGGAATGAATTGTAGTGGAATTTTCATACACCAGTCAATATGGCTTTGAAATCAGTCAAGCTGTTGGTGTTTTCGTTGAAGACGACAACAGTAGACTTCACTTCTTATTAGACAGACATGGCATGACTCTTGTCTTATGCAATTCTAATAGTCTAAACTATATTTTAGGGAATAGGGGAGCTAGGCTACACGTATTGGTTTGCCCTTTAACCACTTCCAAAATAGTAGCAGGATGCAACTGCTCTTTAAATTCCACCACAGGGTAGAAGTCAATGTGTCTTATTTGGATCCCAGGTCACGACGAGATCATTAAAAATGAGACCACCCATTACTTAGCTTAACACGGCTCAGAGGAGGACTTCTCAGAACCTGAATCTGGGTTTGGATGGTTTCTATGTAAGATGCAGGCACTAAATGAATGCTCATGCCAATGCCAAACAGAAATGATTTTAAACAACTTACTGGCTACTACTTACGGGCACTAGTCCTATATCCAATAGTACTAGGTTTAAGTGGTACAACGAGTTGCTGAAAAAAATCGAATATAGCTGTTTTTTATTTGAGCTCAGTTTAGACTTCGTTGACCTTAAAAGCCCCCAGATATAACCATTCGCATGTCTTCGTATGTATGTATGTATGTATTTTTTTTTTTTAACAGATGTGTGGCCACTCCCAAATGGTGCGACCAAAGAGATCTATTGTGCCAGAGGCCACTTTTCAGGGCAGCATTATTTCCACTCTCCTTATGAAAGCTATATTTACGGCTGCCTATTTTTGGAACGGTTGCACAGCTCTTTTAGCTTGTCTGAGACCTTGAGAGTTATTCCAGTTGGAGATGCACATGTTGCGTTCCCAAATGTTTAGGGTCAGTTTAAAAGCAGAATCAGATATTCCGCAGAAAAGTTTAAATCCATGAACAGCTAAGAGGAGCCTTTCCTAGCTAGCAGGTCTGCAGTTTCGTTGCCGTCAACGCCTACATGACCCAGCACCCACCACAATTTTTCTTTATTGTATTGGGCCAACTTTTGTAAACTGTCGAAGTAGCTTAGAACTGATTTTGAACTTATCAAGTGGGAGATCAGTGTTTTGAGCAACGCTTGGCTATCGGTGAGTAGGTATGTGGATAGCAGCACCCTTTATGCCTGAGTGCAAGTTTATGTTAGCACAAGTCTCGATAGCCTAAATCTCGGCCTGTAAAACACTGGGACTCTTTCCAAGTGATTTCGAAATTTTATAAATGGTTCTATACACATATATAAATCATGCTGAGCATGTCTAGCTCGGGGAAGTCGGCTGTTAATAGTACATGGGATGATGTAGATCTCATGGATCTATTAACCAATCGAAAACTAACTGCACTGCGAATTGACACTTTTTTTTATAAATTTATGTAACGGAGTGAGTCCGATTATGGCTTTTATGGCTGTTGCGGGAGAAGTATGCATAGTACTTGTGATACCGAGCCAAGCAAGGCTTTGAAGTTTATTGAGTTTGTTGATGGTTGTGATCTCCTTGGTCTTCGTCCACCAGATAACAGACGCGTATGTAAGGATGGGTCTTACAACCGTGGTATATAACCAGATTATGACCTTTGAGGACAGGCCCCAGGTTTTGCCATACATATGGCGACAGGCCCACATGGCAGTAGTCACCTTGTCAATTTTATGCTTAACATGGGAGTTCCAGTTAAGTTTCCTGTCCAGGACAATTCCTAGATATTGAACTTCATCAGAAAAATGGATTGTTGTGCCATTTAGAGTCACTGAGCAAATGTTCAGCATTCTTCTTAAGTCTTCGATGTAAATGGTGCTTATTAAACCAGACAGAATTTTAACTAAAAAAAGAAAAAAACTATTTTTTTAAAAACAATTTTAATTAAAAAAAATAACACAAAAAAGCGGGGTTTTCCCGCCACTATATCCATCCTCCGCCATCGCGATGAATGATGTCGTCATCACGGGTTGCTTCGCTACTCATCATAGTTCCAGATATTTGAACTTTTCGTATTTGGGAAGCACTACTCCTTTCGAATAAATGTCTGGAATAGATCTGAGCGCATCAGAGAATGGGCAGCACAAGCACTCCATTTTTTTTTTTTTGGGGCTAATGTGGTACCCATTTCCCTCCAAAATGTTCACATACACGTCAAGTCCTCGTAGTCCTTGCTTCCTCGAAAAAGTCCATGATCACCTTTACGTAGGTTTTTGGAATCCCTCGCCACCTATATCAGATCTCCTGGTTGTATGACGAATGCTTTTTGAAGGTCAACCAATACAATATGCAAATCTTTTAAGGAATAACAACGGTTTTGCATTGCGATCCTTTTACTTTCGATTGCATCTGTGGTTGATTTAATCATTAGATAGTCGTATTATTTTTCGCAATCAGCCACATATTTAATACAAAAATACAAATATTTGGCGCAACAGCTCTCTAAAGTGCCAGGGCCTAGCTTCTCGCAACCACTCATGTTGTGTGCGTTACATTTTTCACATGAATGGAAGGGACCTACAGTTTTAATGCCGAATCCGAACGGCGATTTGAGAAGGTTTTTCGTGACAACAATACTCTCGGATGTTTGTCAGACGCTCGCGAGAGGTGGGACCGTGAAAAAAACTTTTGGTGTTTGCTGGGATTCGAACTTGGAACCTCATGCGTAGTGATCCGACACACTAACCACTTACGCCACGGCGCCCACATATTTAATACCACTCAATGATACAAGTATGTATGGTGGGTAAATTACAATATTTCACACCTAACCTTGCACCTTGTTTGAGAGATATGATACCGGTTTCGTTTTATCCTGTTGCGAAACGTAGTAGAACATCTTGTAAGCTTTTGTCCTAACGTCCAAGAAACGCGTCTGATTTCCGGTATTTTGTTGTTTCGTTTTTTTGGACACACAAGATGTCCAGTCGCCTTGTACGCATCATCTCTTCAGCTTGTAATTTCGACCAGTTATACGTCCGACGTTCCAACTAGCGACTCTTAACTTTCGCCCAACCTGTTGCATTATTTTGCTAGACGGCGGAATCCGTATAACTCTGACCCGAACATTTGTGCTCGGCCCAGGATCGGTACCATGCGTGACATAAAAAGTTAATTAGAGTCCACTTCAAACCTTGAGTTACAGTTGGGTACAAATGCACCTATACATAGCGTTGTTGATGTTTTCTTTTCCCTTTTAACCGATACAGCACACAATATAAACCAATTACACCGATTTCTGACTTGGCTTGGGTATACCGTATACGCAACATCTAAAAACCGCACCGCAACTTCCTACGCTAACAAATCCTAATCCTTTAATTTTCCACACTATACCCACCCACTCGTGGTGTTCAATTCAACGCAACAATAACTAGAAAATTGCCTGCGACAAGAACGGTCTGAAACCATCCAAGAGTTTCAGAAAAAATGCCAACGAAGTGGCATCTATCAATAAACCACGCAACAACCTACACCACCATCAGTACCAATTTATACTAACCAACATGTAAGACATGACTACTACAGGAAGCAAAAATCCCCCAGGCTAATGAATTTTACCATTTGTACTTGTGTAGAAGGAATTAATCGAATTAGAAAATTGAGGTTATTTAGAGGGAAATTAAGTGAAGTTCGATAATTGAATTTTCAGGCAAGTTTATTCGACGGATGCAAGGACTCCGTGAAGCGCAAGCACCCAGGATAAAAAAAAGTACACAACCGCAAAAGGGTGAAGTTAGCATATAATGCGCTTCACATTCACTTCAGTCATCAGTCACCGACGACGACGAGAATCTTTTACACCATCTCCTTCGTCTCAGTTCGTAATGAAGGGTGTCCTTCGATACCACTTCAAATATCATCATCAGTTCGTCGCTTAGGTTCCGCTGGTTTGAGTACAAGGACAGACTGATTAAATCTTATTTTTCCGCGGAGAATTTTTTCCCACAAGGCTACAACGAGCAGTCGCTTTGAAATGGAGAAGAATTCTCCTTAATTAAATGGAAATTAAAAGACGAAAAAAGAAAAAGAAATTAATAAACATACTCGTACGTAGGTATACAATAGGACGGGTGGCAGTGGCTTAAGGTTGGCACTTTTTGCAAAGTATTTTTTTCGTTTGTTTTTGTTCTTGTGGTGGCTGCGGCAAAGAGTGAACATTTTTCTATGGATTTTTAATTATATTCGGTTGGTGATGGCGAAAAGGACTTTCATTGGAATTTGATATCCTTTGTGATATTTTTTTGCTTTTCAACTTATTTGAAAGTTCAATGGATGCAAATATACGATTCTCAAGCCCCTCTTGGTTCGTGTTGGATTTGAGATTAAATTAAAATTAAATTTTGATCGCACTTGGGTCGTTTTAAGCAACAAATCGTAAGGGTTTCATTTCGTGCAGGACGTCCTTGACTTGCGAATCATAAAAGGATACTTGACGGAAAGAAAAACAAAAAACAAAGTCCATTTTCAACTAATTGTATGATTTGGGTTGGAAAATGCGAATCTTTTAAAGTTAAAACTAAGCCCGTGCCAAGGTAAAACTTCTATCCGCTAAGCTGACCTTTCCATTAATCATTGGCTTACTTAAATTTACATTCTGCTGCTTCTGATCCTTGTCTCTTTTCTCGGCGCTGCATTCTCTTTATTATGGCTGGTTGCGTCACAGCTTTCTGGATACTTAACCATTTGCCTGGATATATCATTCGACGTAATTAGCCCTTCCAATTTCTCCCTCAAGTGTTGCCTTTAAGTTCTCTAGCCTTGACTATGAAATATGAATTCTCTTTAGCTGGGGCAATGAGGATTATTGTCGTGCGTGAATCTTTGTCAGTTCGCCTAGAAGCTACCATGGCCTGCTAACATTTGGGTTATGCAACATCACGTGTTGATGTTGGGTATGATTTTGTGTGTTCATCTATCTTTGTCAGACGAATCTCATTTCCGTTGCCATTCACTAGACTGGCCACTCTTGGTTGTAGACTTTGTACTTCTCTTGAGCTCCACTTCTAAGAATGTCGCCATGGAGGCTACAATACACGCCATATTGTACAACGTTGTCCGAAAAGCGCTGTTTGCTCTTAGTGGTCCGTTGACTACCTATGTCTTCTTTTTATATGTTGCAACTATTATGGCCCCTGCCGGGATTTAGGATTCGGAAGCATACGGCTCTTGACAGGAGCAGTCCTTTCCATATTTTGGTCCGCCAATATTTAGCAATTTATGTGCTAATGCAGGTGTTACCTTTTTGCGCTTTACATCTGCATATCACAGATGTTAGTGAAAGCTTTATATTTGGAGACTTATCGCTGCTGTCCGAGCACTACTTTCATTTTTTATTTTTTTTTGCTTTGCTGGTTGCAAGTTTCATATACGAGTAAGTCAGCCATTTCCTTACTGTCCTAAGAGAATTATTGCTGTGTTGCATTTTTCGGCACGTCGTCATCTTTCTATCGCCACCGACCACTTCACTGCCCAACTAATACTAGGCTAAACTTTCTGTGTTGTGATATATCAAGATCAATATAGAAATAATAACAAACATACATAGAGGGATACGGATTAATGTGCCACTGGTAGTATTGTCTTCGAAGGCGCCGTTCAACCGGAGATTCTGCGGCTGTAAGCAAGACTTTCTGCACGGCAAATCTATTCAAATTGCAGTCGACGGTGTATTCTATCGATATCTTTGCTCTAAACTCAGGAGTGCCACGGGATTCTATTCTTTTACCAACTCTCTTTCCACTCCATATTAATGAAATGAAGATCTGCAAAGAAGTCAGTCTTGATTCGAAGACATCCAGGCAGTGCTACAGCTTCAAATTGACAAACGAACAATGCAACCTACTCGTATGGAGGACATGCATCAACAGCCAGCAAGCCATCAAATCCCTCGCTGATGTCTGGACTGTACAATTTCATCAAATGTTGGGTCACTGTGACATTCTGGGGAATTTGGAGGCTGATGAAATAATTTGACAAAAATTTGACAACAAAAGGCGAACCCCACAGGCGGATCAGTAGAAATGCGGTGAAGTGGGAGGGTTGTGATCCCTTGTTTTCGGATCATAATCTCGCTGATAAAAGGAAGAAGAAGAAGATGAAATAATTTGACAAAGTTGTTCTGATACGAATAGTATAGGTATAACCCACATGAGGCGTCAATGTCATTTGGATAGGACTCCCCAGTCACGACATCTGACAACTTTAAAGTAAAAAAAGTTGCATTGATTGAACTGAGGGAAGTGGTTAAAAATTTAAAGACAAAAAAAGCTCCGGGTTACGACTTGATAACGGCGCAAGTAGTCAAGGAATTGCCGAATATAGCTATTATCAAACTGCTCTATTTGACCAACGCTTCGTTCAGATTGCTTTATGTTCCGAGGCAATGGAAAGTCGCCGAGATTATAATGGTCCCGAAACCAGGCAAACCGGTAAATGAGAAGAAATCATATCGGCCTATTTCCCTATTGCCGGTTATCTCAAAAATATTCGAAAAACTTCTTTCCAAACGTCTACAGCCCGTAATCGACGAAAGACGTCTCATTCCTGACCATCAGTTTGGATTTAGAATTAAACATTCTACAATTGACCAAGTCCACAAAATAACTGACGTGATTGAGAAAGCTCTGGAAGAAAAAAAGATTTGTTGTGGTGTATTTCTTGACGTCTCACAAGCTTTCGATAAGGTTTGGCACGAAGGCTTGGAATATAAATTGCAACGACTACTGCCACGGCAACTCTTTTTAATCTTGCGATCGTACCTCACCGAGAGACTCTTTCGTGTTAAGCATGGAAATGATTACTCTGACTTCAAGGAGATTGCAGCCGGAGTCCCGCAAGGAAGTGTCCTTGGCCCAATTCTATATGTACTCTACACGCGTAACATCCCGCAAGAAAGAAACTGTCGTCGCCACGTTTGCGGACGACACGGCGATATTGACAACGGGAGATGCTATTGAAGCAGCAACCGGAAAGCTTCAACATGCTATTAATAAAGTCCACGCTTGGACGAATTCTTGGCGTATTGTGCTGAACGAAAGCAAATCTACTCACGTCAACTTTACGTACAAAAAAGTGGATAGATTGCCTGTGTATCTTAACTCGGGTCAAATACCGTACGCAAACGAAGCAAAATATCTAGGAATGACTCTAGATGTCAAGCTCGAATGGAAATCGCACGTGGAAAAGAAACGCGACGTACTTCAAAACAAATACCGACAAATGTACTGGCTACTCCGAAAACATTCGAAGTTGAGCCTACATAACAAACTGCTTATCTATAAGCAAGTGCTAAAGCCAGTGTGGACGTATGGTATACAACTATGGGGTTGTACCAAGAAAAGCAATAGAAACATGATACAAACTTTCGAAAATAAAGTTCTTAGAACGATCGTTAACGCACCGTGGTATGTACGTAACGAAGATATTCATCGGGATCTGGGAATTCCCAGCGTCGTCGAAGAGATAACAAATTTTGCGCGTAAACACAAAGATCGTGTTCACGGCCATTGTAACAGTACTATCACTCAACTACTTGACGCGAACAATTCAATTCGTCGTCTTCAAAGGACAAAACCTTTTGACCTCGCGTCATAGCATATGAAGGTCGTGAAAAAGGCAGGAACTTTCATTGGAATTTAACCTGTCTAAAGTGCTACATTTATTTTTAATCACATACGATCATCTTTTTCTAGAATAACGATTCTCGTAAGCGAAAATAAAACTACTGGATAAGAACTGGCTTAGTTGTAGTATTAATTTTGAGGAGAGGTGTTTTTTTAGTGAGTAAAAATCTCACACTACCATAAGCACGCGCGGTCGGGCCTTATGGTGTCTTTGGAAGACAAAAAAAAATGTGGATAGGAGGGACCACAGAGTCTACTACTCGACTGCGGACTATGGATTGAAAAAGGTCTAGGTTAGGTTAGGTTAGGTTGGCTCACCACACGAGAGTGCAAACACACGTAGACCAATGAAAGTCCTTTGTGATACCATGGATCAACCACTAGAATACTCAGGAACTAACAAAACTAACCGGTGCTTTTGATAAAACGATGGATGCTCAAGACGTCTAAGGATGCCAGATCACCGAGGTGGAAGATTCTTTTATGCGACAAGGCTGAAAAAGTGCATAGGAGGTGAAGGGTGGTTTCCTCTTCCTCCTCCTCGTCCCTATATCTTCTGCAGAAGTCGTTGGAGAAGAGGCCAAGTCTTTTGGCGTGTTGACATATAAGACAGTGTCCAGTGAGAACACCGACAACGCAGCTGATCTGTATTCGCTTTAGTTTGACCAGCTCGGCACTACGTTTTTGATCCAGCTTAGGCCAGATCTGTCTCAAAACGTGACACGTTTAACCGTTTTCCCAACTGAGGTTGGTCATGCTAATAGAGTTCAGCCTTAGTAGATACTTACATGTAGCGAGGGGCATACCCAGGGCTTGCCTGTCATGCAGAATCCTTAGAGTGGTACCCTATCTGGCGAGCTCGTCAGCCCTGCAGTTTCCTGGAATGTCCCTGTGGCCCGGCACCCAGCATAGGTGAATGTTGAACTGCTCTTTCATCTCCATAAGAGATAAACGATAGTTTAAGGCGGCCTTTAAAGTGAAGGAGTACGATTCTAGGGACTTGATTACCGCTTGGCTCTCAGTGAAAATGCTAATATCCCTGACGGATAGTACATTAAGATTCAGCCAGGACAGGGCTTCCTTAATCGCCATGATTTCCGCTACGATGATCAGGGAGGCGGAAAGAGATGTTCAAATTGAGCTTTTCGGAGAAAACACCACAACCCACCCCACCCTCCGTCTTAGAGCCATCTGTAAAGAAGTGAACCGAACTGTCATCGACAGGGGGGAAGTGTCCCATTCATTCCGATCAGGGATGCTCGTACGGAAGTTTCGGTGAAATCTCAGTTTCGGCGGGGTGTAGTCCGTGTTTTCGTGTTTAAAGTTGAGAAGATCAAGGATCGATGAGTGGCCAAAGCGATAGCTAGGCCACTGAGAGGAGGCTTTTAGATGGATGAGCGCAGGGGCAGCCATCTGTTTGCCGAAAATATTTAAAGGAAGCAGGTTCAACAAAATGTCCAGTGCCACAGAGGGAGTAGTTCTCAGTGCACCACTGATGCAAATGCTTGCAGATCTTTGCACCTTAGTTGGTTAGCTGAGGTGGACAGCCCTGTCAAGAGCATGCCACCATACGATCATGCCATAGAGTAGTATAGGCCTGGTAACGGGCACGTACAGCCAATGAACGATTTGAGGTTTCATACCCCAGCTCCTACCTATAGCCTTTTTACAGGAATAGAGAGCTACATTTGCTTTCCTGACGCGTTCTAGTAGATTGGCTTTCCAGTTCAATTTCCTATCCAAAATAAGACCCAGATATTTTGCATTTTCAGTGAAAGTGAGACTGGTGCCATTTATCATAGGAGGGTCTATGAGGGGAACTTTGTATTTTCTCGTGAAGAGAACGAGTTTCGTTTTATGGAGATTAACCTCCAGTCCACATTTGGAGGCCCATCTTGAGCAAAAGGAGAGCATACTGGAGGATTTCCCTGAGAGTGTCTGGGTGTTTACCGGAGGTAGCAATAGCAAAGCCATCAGCATAGGCGATTACAGCCTGACGTATTCAGGTCCACCAGTAGCTCATTTACTACCGGGTTCCACAGAAGAGGTGACAAGACTCCACCTTGTAAATGCTTAACGTACGTTTGAAGTTCAGAAGGAGAGTATTTAGACTAACTTGTGTTATAGTAGTTCATAGGACTATACTTCGGCATGCTCACAAGTTGAACAGGCGCTGCAAAATTAGTGAGCCGAAAGACCACGCCGCACTTCCTTGGCATGCGGCTACACTCTTCAATATAAGAAATGTAACGTTCTTGAAATACGTCTTCAACAATTTTAACTGTCTCAGTTTGCATGGATAAAACTGAAACTTTTGTTTTGAAAACTCAAAGGCTGCAGGAATAAGCAGTGTGATCCACTCGTGGGAACATAATCAGCTTTTTGGATAAAGTCGGCCACTCCAAATCAGTTACCCATTCGAATATTCTCGAAAGGTTAATCGTGGGCTTCCATCAATTGTTGATCTACTGAATTGACTCTAGTTGCGTTTTGGTGAGACGTCGCTTCTTAGTAGTGAGGTAAGATTTAACACGGAGTACAACAACAAAACGTGAATTGGAACCAATTTAGCTTTTTTTCGCAGTCAAAACTGAGTTGGCGCTGAAAAGAGCTTTCCATTCAAGTTGAATGATTCAGTAGTATTTCACAAATTTAAGCACGACTTTTGCATACTTTTTAATTCAGTTTCAATTCAACCACCAATCTTCAAACAATAAAAAAAGTTTTAAACCAGATTGATTTGGGTTCATTTTGTGAAGAAGCTTTCACTTGGCTTTGCATAATTCTCACCAAAACGCACCATATAATGAACCCACTTGGCTAGATGAACCTATGTCTTGATCAACAAGTCTCGCCATTCAGCTCGCTCTTTAGCTTATTGCTTCCAGAATGTGCGTGCTACCTACAGTGAGTAGGATCTCTACTACGGCGGCATCGTCCCTCTGTGTTAAATTAAAAAAATCTGCGGGCCGGAGCATACCATATGTGTCCATTCGCTCTACATATCGTAGCCATCTCAGACGTCTATGTCTATATCGCTGTACAGTTCCTTAAGATGTCATTGAATCTTCTTCTCCAAAACCCGTCAACGCAAACGGTACCGAATGTCTTCAGTCGACTTCAATAAAGTTTAGCGCCGTAGAGTATATTCGGGACAGGATTGTATTACAAAATTTATTTCTCGGCTCAAAAAACAGCGACTGGCAAGATCTTCGTTTGATTTATGCGAAAATTACGTTTTCAGAAGTAAAAACAGGACAAAGGTAGACAAAGTCCCTTAGTATTGTACCTTGATGTTGTAGCTGCCCACTGTGATGTTTTATCCTATGCGTCAATGTTGGATGTTCCTTTTTAATCACGGCGTATACTTGGTTTTCCTTCGTTCTCGCCCCCTTACTTTATATTCGTGGTTCTGCTTTAGTGCTTGCAAATGCGCCGGTGACAGCCCCTTGAATCCTTCCAATTATGTCAATATCATCATCGTATGTAAGTAGTTGTACAGACTTTTGATAGATTGTGCCTCTGGTGTGGGCTTTTGAGTTCAAGTCGTTCAACTGAACTAGCTTAGACCACCACCACCAAAAGCCTTAGACATCAACATTCCAGTCATTTCCTTTTTGCTGACATTCTGTTGACGTCATTCGCATTATAAATTCCAATAGCTCATTGCATTTGCAAAACATCAATCAATCCTTTTTCAATTAAGAAAAGAACCAAAAAAATCTCCAACAACAGGCAGATAACGTTTCACATCGTATCCATGGGGGTTTTCTTTTCACGGAATTAATTATCATCCCTCGTACATCTCCGCTTGTTTCGTGCGAATTTACATAAACGCATAAACGCTTCAAGGCTAAAAATCAGGACGAAAAAAAGGGATAACTATAAAGGATCACCAACAATCGCACAAAAAGAGGAAGAAAAGAAAAAATGATTGCAAGGCAAACTGCGAGTGTATCATGAAAAGGATTCTCTTGACCGTGTTTTTTCACTGCGGTTTCCGGAAAGTGTTCTTGTCTTTCACCAACCAAACGGCAGCGTTACATTCAGAAAAGAAAAAGTGTTTCCCAGAGGAATGTGGGTGGTTAAGGGTGAAAAAAAAAAAAACATCTTATTCTCAGAGCAACAAATACGGAGAAATAACACCCCATCATCATTATTTTTTCTGCCTTTGCTTTCCTGCTGTTTGTATTAAACACTGATTAAAAGGATAATGTCGGTTAGAATGGAATGAGTTTGGGTTTTACGCGATTTCCTCCACCTCTCACTTCCTCACTTGAGGGCACCCAATCCACTTAATCCTTTTGCTGTGGTTCCATCCCAAAATTTATTTGTTATGTCCTGCAACAAGATAAATGATTTTCTGCTGTAATAGAATTTCTAGTACATAATTTAAAAACGGCAAGGCCCAAACAAAGCAAAGAAAAAAGGTTGAAAGGACGAACAAAAAAAAATTGCCAACTTTGCTAAAGGCATCATTCACAGAGAAAAAAAAGTCAGCCAGTTAATATTTTTTTAATTAAGCGGAAATAATTTTTGACGTTAAAAAAAAAAAGAAAAAGATCAAATATGTGTGCCTATAGATACAGAAAAGGATGTGAATGTGAGGAGGCCGGAGAACAAAAAAAAAAACTGAAAACGGAAATGACATGGTGATATTTTATTCTGTGGAAATTAATTCATTTACGATGAGGAATTTTCGGGTTTTCGGGTTTACGTTTTTTTTTTTTTTTTTGCTGACGCTCCTTTTGGGAGGAAACAAATTGGTTTTTTAATTAAATTCACGTAATGCACAGATAAGTGCTTGGTAAGTATCCTTGCGCCACATCGTCTCCCACTCCTAAATGTCAGTTCAAATGGGTGAAGTAAGGAATTTAACATGTGTTTAATGATTTTTTAATTTTATGATACGTTGGAGATCCTTTTACGATTGGAGCTCGTACATTAACTGGTAATGGGAAAGATATGCGGAAAAGGGAAGTACTTCAGCGGTTCGATGTGAAAGTTTGTTTAACCCAGATTGGGTGCCATCATCCGCCATTAGGAGTACTCGAATATTGCTTGCTTTCCGATGAATATTTGTCTTAGTAGCAAGTTGAGTCTCATTTTCAGTCAGAAGAAAATATGTAAATTTGTATTTAAAGGTCATTGTATTAGGAAGGTCTGAGAAAAATAGTGTTAAATACAGCTGCTATGTGTGGCTGGTCTTTCTTTGTATTGTAGGGTATATGAGGCACACATAATTGGGGAGGAAATATTCTATGGGGTATATCGGCTATGTTTTTTTCTCACCCCAATTTCTGATAAGATAAAGTCATACTTCTTCCCTACTACGTGAAGAAAAGTGCAACTATTGTTTTCAAGATTCTCTCGGCTTCATCTTCCTCTTACGTCTTGCATCTCATTAAGGGGTGAATTGCAGAGCACGGCTTGCTATGTAATTCTTGTCCTTTTTTTAAGTGTAACCAATACTTTTCGTCTACTTTTGCATTATTTATTTAGACGATGTTACAGTTCAGGGTAAACATGGACCTCAACCAATAAGCCCCTTCAGGCAAGTCGATTATTATTCAGCTACCTTCAGTTGGGCACACCGAGTTGGATCAGGTCCCCTTCCACTTGTTGGTGCCACATAAGATGACGCCTATCTCTACAGCGCCATCCCTCTGGGGTGGATTTGAAGTCTTTGCGAACTGAAAAGTCAATTTCCTTGCGCTTTAGGTATTCCAGTCATCCCAATCGCTCTATATGCATGTTCCTGGCTGGATGGATGTCGAAGATAACCTTTACAATTCCCTATTGGATCTTCTTTTCTACTCCCCGTCTATCTAGACAGTACCAATGACCCCTGGAATAATATTTTTATAAAAGTAACATATTGCATCTTCAAGAAGTTCGGAGAATAAGAAGTTCGAAGATCCGTGGAAGCTCTCACGTCAAGGAAACCATCGTACAAAAGATAGAGCGCGACCGACTCAGCTGGTATTGCCACGTTCAAAGAAGACATCATTTGAACCCTGTTAAAAAGGCAATATCAATGCACGTTCCAAAGACATCGCGATGTAGGAAAGGCAGGCTTATAAACGCCTGGATCAGACAAATGCGACGACATCGGCATTTCATTGGCCTCAGTAACCGAGTGATCCGAAATCGGCAGGCCTGCCGATATTTTCTGATGTCAAATAGGTGAACCCCACAGGCGGATCAGTAGAAATGCGATGAAGTGGGAGGGTTATGATCCCTTATTTTCGGATCATAACCTCGCTGAAAAAGGAAGAAGAAGAAGAGGGGCATCTTCAACATAATTTTCATTTGGATCTTGTCACGTAATTTATCACACAAATCGAAAGGTATTGGGGATGGTATTCAGCCTTGATGGACACCGCTTCGAATCTTAATTTTTCTGACACCCTTGTCCTACGCAACACGTTCATTAAAAAATAAAATATTTGGCGCAACAGCTCTTTAAGTGCCGGGGCCTAGCTTCTCGCAACCACTCATGTTGTGTGCGTTATATTTTTCACGCGAAAGGAAGGGACCTACAGTTTAGTGCCGAATCCGAACAGCGATTTGAGAAGCTTTTTCGTAACAATAATACTCTCGGATGTTTGTCGGACGTTCGCGAGAGGTGGGACCTCACGCGCAGCAATCCAACACACTAACCACTTACGCCACGGCGCACGTTCCAACACGTTCATTATCAACTGTCAATTTGCCTCAAAAGTCTGAAGAGCTATCCAGATGTCATTGATGTAAGCCTTTATTTTAGGAATTGCTGGAAACATGCAGATATCTCCGCAATTTTTATACGAATGCTTATCAATAATGGTCTTCCTTTAGTAGTGCTACAAGCCTTCTTTATTAGCGGAACACTGTCCTGGTGTTGGTTTTCTGAAAGGAAAGCTACTTTCCTCTGTAGCTAGGTAAGTAGGGCAGGTTGATACGGGTGGGTATATAATTAAGGTGCAGCCATCATTTGGATCTCTATAGATCCATTGTGTTCTCCAGTTGTGGGATGCTAAGGAAAACGTGGAAAAAAGAATATGTGTCCGCCTCCCTGAAACATCCAAAGCTCAGTATATATTTTAGAATGGCTTTTAGTGGCTTTGTAGGTAGTTCACCAAAATTATTAAAGGAGAATTCCCCGAGGGCTATCTTCCTGGTTTTGCTTGAGCATTAACATAGGAAATGGACGGTTTCCTCATCGTCATAGCCTCTGCATAGGTCTCCAAACGCATTCTGTTATATTTAGGTGGACCGCCAGCAAATTGTGGCCTGTGATGAAGTGTTAAGTTTGGTCTACTAACCGCAAACATTTCTTTTGCCGGGATCCAGCAGAGTGAGACATTTTGGCATGAAGAGAGTACTTTTGGCGCGGAACGACATCGTTCAACTGACTTCGAATTCACTACTGCGCTTGACATGACTTTTATTGCTGCTTGACTGTCTTTATAAATGTCAATATCCTTTCCTATGGGTAGTACGGAGGCATAATGTAGGTCTTATTAACTAGAACACATCGGATGCTATTGAAAAGACACCAATTCGTGCACTTATCCTTTTTTAGCAGTTGACAGATCTTTTCTGACAGTATCCACTTTTGTATTTCACTTTTGCCACCACTTCGCTATGCTTTACCGCTTACTTCTCGATAGGGGGCTCTTCTCTACTAGAGTTGGAGTATTTTCGCATCATTTCCTCTGCAAAAACCCACAACATTATCGGATACCATACGGAATGCGCTACATACACGTAGCCTTAACACGAGTTCCCTTGCCGCATGCGCTTAACAGATGTTTTTTATATGACAACGTGATAGCATTATCATTCTCTGATTTTACACTGACTAGCATGGTAACAATCAATGGCTATAATCCTATCTTCACTGCGGATAAGCAGCTTCAACACATCATTGTACTCTGTATTGCACAAGATCGAACCTAGTAGCGACCCTTGCTGAACTGTCCGGTTATATCGCCTATTGTGTACATTTAATCTGTAATTGGTGTTGTATAGTAGGACTATATTCCTAAAGTAATCGTTTATATCACGACATAGTTAGGTACCCTCATTCTCCGAAGCGACAAAAGTGTATGACAGAGATTAAGGCACTTTCCAGATCTTGTACCACAGACATTGTTTTGATAACATCCAGCGTTGAGTGTGCTTTGCGGAAACTGAATTGATAATCAGCTGGGCTTTCAATTTCCTTGATTAATTATTGCATTTTTTATCCCGTAGAAGGCATCGAGTAAAAGTGTTATGCTTATTCTCAGCTTTATTCGTCAGGATCTTTTTAACATTCTATGACAACATGGATATCAAACTGAACCGGCTTGACGCATGAATATCTTACACTGGCTAATAGGAAGTTGAGAACTCTTTACAGTTTTTTCCTGTGAGATGGAAAAACACTTGTGCAACTGCAGCCTAACTGAACCCGAAAAATGTTTTCCAGGAGTTGTCTTTATTTTGGTGGCTCTAATTTTTTGGGCTCTTTACAGAAATAAGTACAGTCTACGTTAGTCTGCGCACTACGCTCTCTGGCTTTTACTCACTTACTTAGGTGGCGCTACAACCCGGGGTAGACATGGGCCTCAACCAAAAAATTTCTTCAGTCAGCCCGGTTACGAGCCAGCTGCCTCAAGTTGGTTGAGATCTTCGTCCACTTGTTTGTTCCGCCTACTGCGAGGTCGTCCCCTACTGCGCCATCTATCTGGGGTGGATTCGAAGTCTTTCCGGGCTGGAACGTTGGGCTCCATCCGCTCCACATGGCCCAGCCATCTCAGTCGGTGTATGTGAACTCTTCTGCCTAAGTCGATGTCATTGTATAGCCCATAGTTAGGCATTGTACGTTCTCCTTCACTCGCCGTCTATGCAGATGGAACCAAAGATCACTCAAATAACTTTTCTCTCAAAGCACACTCTCTGGCTGAGAAAGATAAAAGCTGAGCATGAGAGGTTAATCTCTAGTGTCATATCCGTTTCAACTGTAGCCTAAATTCATTGTAAGTTTTTTTCAGATGAGGCTCTGCTTTCCCAGGCATTGCGTTTTGGAATAGCTATTTGGAAAGGACACTGAAAGTCGCACAGGTTCGATTGGCAATTTAATAGTTTCGATGGATTTAAAGGTGAGGTGGAGTTTTATGACGCTGCTATGGGAATTATTAATTTTTGTGACCTGTTTGGAAAAAACCGGAAGGGTTTCCAGGCACAAAATTTGACAGCCATTCTTTGTTGTGTACTTTGGTAACTTGTGCGATTCTGAGTCAGTACTGCATGCCTGAGCAACAACCTTTAGAAAATAGGCCAGAATTTCGGACAAACTCTTAAATTACTCCAAAAACAATCGACGCACCAATAGCATAGCCATTGGATAGGATATGATATGAATTAGGATATGAATTTTTCTCAAATTCATTTGGGTGCCATTAAAAGTTTTCCCTTCCATTCTCTCACCAGGAATATAAAACCAAAATTCATTTCAACAGAAAAACGAAGCAAATTTCGGAACTTTGTTCATATGACCCACGTTCTAGAAAAGTAGAAATTTTCGTCAACGACAACTTGTGAAATACATCTGTAGTTCGATCGATGGAGCTACAAACGAACTTCATTCCAGAAGTTTATACACCGGGTAGAGTCTCATCCATAAATCAACTCCCTAACGTTAATAAATAAATGGAAATCAATTACATTACACTTTACTCTTCTTTTCCTTCTTCGTCATCCGTCGTCGTCGGTGCGCCCGCAGAGAAAAAAGGAAAACAGGATAAATTCCTTCCGAAAGAAACTTTTACCAAAATAGGCGCAGCTTTCTCTCACGACAACGACGACGAATCCAATTCAATTCTGAGAAACTTTTCCTGCACATTTCGCTCCATCCACTACCACTCAGCATTCAGTCCCCTTAGCCACCTGTGAATAAAAAAAATTTCATGGAATAAATTTCCAAAGTACGGATTAAATCAATATTGATTGAAAAGTTCACTTTTTGAAAAAGTCCACGTGGAAATATACACACTCTATACGGGTAAGGAGATGTGGTTGGTGCCCCTCGCATCAACGATTTTTTTATATTTTTGAAAAAGCCTGGTTAGCACGAGTACACTCTCTTTCCACTCATTCCATCATTTCGAACAACAGCAACTCAAATAAGTTATGATGTGATTGAAGCAAAATCAGCAAAATTTCTTCAACATTACAAAATCAACAAACAAACTCGTCGAACATTTATGTTAGTCTTTCTCACCCCCTGGCAGAGTCTTGGATTTTCCAACCACCACCATACTCTGACTGCTTGCATGTACGCAAGTGATGTGTGTGTGCTCAAATCCGAGCTTCTCGAGAAGACAGGATACAATTGGTATTTGAGTTAGCGTTAGACAAACATCCTTGACAGAGAATGTTTGTGAGGGAAAAGTTTCTCTCGCTCAGCACTCCAAGTGAGCGCTGCCGAGGAGTAAGGGGCTTGCAATCAAAGACGAGATGGTGTTCGGATTGATTTTACTAAAGCGAGAGACTTTCTTCCTCCCCTGAGCGTTATGTGATACAAATAAGAATTATTTTGCTTTTTTTTTTTTAAGTACTTTAGGTGGGGTGCGCCTCCCCATTGAAACCTCAGAAAGTGAATGTTAATGATAACGGCAGGAGACACAGGAACTTAACGAACATTAAACTCTTCAACTCATTCCAAGGAGATACGCCCAAAAATCGAATACACACGTACATAGTACCTATATCCTTATATAAGAAAAACTTATCCTTTCACTTAGTACCGCATCAACGTCTCCGCACTGTTTTTCTAATGAGTTGCACACAAAGTTTTTGAGTTTTACTCGTAGTGTTTTCCCCACACAAGCGCAATTTTGAAGAGGAGCAGCTCAGCTCCTCCAATTTGTTATCCTGTGTGTTGTTCTTTCTCGTGCTACACACACTTTGTACATTCTCATTCATTCATTCAGAGGAGACATAATAAATCAGTTGGGGTGGATGCAATTAAAGAATAATTTCACTCAGTTATTCTGCAAACAAATTTCTTGGCATTTGGCATAAGGGTTGTTGTTCAGCAGACAGTGGGTGGCTGGGTCTGGTCGTATGCGAGTACTTCCCTTGGAATTCATTAATCTCAAAACAAAAAAAGACGAGCTTACACTCACTACTACTTTACCCGTTTGATTTATGAATTCAAATATTTTATATTTGCAAATAAATTTCGCGTGTCCAAAGGGTTGGCGGGTGGGGGTTGCATATATTTTCTGTTTGAATGTGAAATAGTTTTGGGATTTAGATTTCGGAGACAAATTGGGGGCGAAGGAAAGGGAGATTAATTGCCCTAAATCTTCATTTAAGTCTTGGAATGGGTACAGGAGTAGGATAACTGTTTGTTTTATGAATGTGCGGAGATAAGTGACGATGCCGCTTCGAGTGGCTTATGTGAGATTCTGCTTTTGCAATTTAATCTAATAAATTTATTGCAAATAGTTTTGCAGTTAAACTAAGATTTGTGTCCGGAAGTTGGCAATGAATCACTGAGTCAATTATTTTCCCCATAGGGGATAGAAATGAGTTCGAGAGGGATGGCACTTACTAGATATTTTTGGCACATATTCCCACTACTGGTGGTAGGAAGATAACAGCCATGGTAAAATTTGTGACTGATTTGCATACGCTGAAGTTATAACCTTTTCCAAGTGAGGTAGGGGAAAGTTTTGAATTTAAGGTTTTTATGATAGTCGCTTTCTGATGGAAAATGGGTGGAAATGCAATTCATATGGCAGTATATGTATGTGCTAGACACGCATTTATTTTTGCATTTAATGAGGTAATTCTTATGAAGGCTTAGAACTCGTTAAGAAGTTGCTTTATGATTGATACTTGGCAGAGAATAATTACTGCAGTTTGTACTGTTTTGCCCTAGTATATGAAAGTTTTTCAGGAAGTAGTTGAGAAGAGTATTATTACGTAGTATGTTGCCGTCCTAAGATGAAAAATTATGTGTTGGTAGATTTCAGCAATTTGGCTTAAATTTCATGCCATTTTACATTTCCGTAAATAATTACAGAACTTCGGGATCTTATACTTGTAGAGAGTTATTTAACATTTTGTTTTACAAGATACAGATAAGTATGTAGTCCAATCCATGTATCTAGAAGAAGCCAGTGATGTTGAGGTTTTTTAAAATGCTCTGCTGTCTAAAATCAAAGGTCCAGGGGTAGATAACATGAGGCCAATTGATTTGAAATTGAACGCTGTTACACTTACACCAATTGCTAAAACAATAATAAATCGAAGTCTACGTCAAGGTCGGGTCCCTAGCTTGTTAAAGACCTCTATAATCCGACCACTATACAAGGGAGGAGTTGAAAATAAAACTGAGAATTATAGGACAATATCAATTCTGCCTATCATGAAGAAGTGCATGGAGGAGATTTTAGTGAGGTGCTTAAGTAGCATTATACAAAAACATAACATTCTACAACAAATCAGTATGGTTTCCAGAAAGGGAAGAGCATAGGACGCCTGTTAGGTGAACTCGCAAACCTAGTAACTAAGGGCTTAAACAAGAGCCACCACATCCTAATTACGTTCGTGGATTTTAGCAAAGCCTTCGACACTTTGGTGCACGACAAACTTCTTGACAGCCTAAGCAACATTGGAGTAAGAGGTATTACCGCAAAATGGATAGAAAACCATTTGTCAGGAAGAACGATGAGGGTTAAAGTATCCAATACGATACGAAGTAGTGAAAAAGAAAGTTTATATGACGTTCCAACTCGACGAAAACGAAGATCATGAATATAGTATACATACACCAAATCAACCGACATATACTTTGAATGTTTATCACCATAACGAACACTGCCGAACAACGAGAAGTAGCGATCCTTTTGAAGTCGTCACGTCCGTCAAGTACCATGGAATCACAATAGATAATCGCTTCTTATTGGTGCATCGGGTCATAGCGAAATTTTAGCCAATGAATTCTTCGACGCGCTTACGAAAGAGGGTTCAGAGACTCTTTCTCTGAGTCTCAAACGGTGTAAGTTTGCGAATTCTCTCTCATTTATCATTTATACAAGACGAAAGATGGTCTATCCTGGTTTTTTGCAGAACTACCGAATGTTTTGTGAAAGGGTCTGATAAAAACACTGCTTTTTAATTTGAATAGCAAGGTCTGCAGAACTAAGACTGTACTAATGTGAGTCATCGTTTATCGAAAGCAAGGATGCAACGGATCATTTCCCCTGCGCGAGTTTAAGGTTTTAGCACACTATTCAAAAAATAAATAAATGAAATAAACCAAAAATTATCTTTACACTAGGTAGATAACTTCTTTATTCAGGTCTGATCTAAGACTGAAGCCTATGCTCTGACTTACAAAAGATAACACTTCCAAATGATAACATAAAGTATGTCCAAAATAGCATAAGAAGCAACAACAGAATTATGTTAGGAGAAGATTTAAAGTTAACACCTAAACAAGCATAGCAACAAGACAAGAAACAATGAATATATAAAGTGATAAACATGTTGTTTTTGTCTTCGCCTTTCTGCTTTTCTCTCGTTCGTATTCGGTTGTGATGACCCAGTAACAATGATGATGCTTCTTCTTTGATGTCTGATCAGGTGGATCCCGTAAGGCTTGTTATCAACAGCAGGTTGTTTTTCGTAAAGCGTTCTTGTTGTATTGGTATGAAGTTGTGTTCGTTTGTGCTGCTCTTCTGTTGCTAGGTTGTGTAGCTATGTACATAACTCGTGCCTTTACAAGAATGATACTGCGTCTTACCCAAAGTACGCAGAAATTAAACAGTATGTACAATGAACCGCTTTGCATCTAAGTTCTTGGGATAATCGAAACCTTAAAAAAATAAAATAAATATTTGGCGCAACAGCTCTTTTAGTGCCAGGGCCCAGCTTCTCGCAACCACTCATGTTGTGTGCGTTATATTTTCCACACGAATGGAAGGGACCTACAGTTTAATGCCGAATCCGAACAACAATACTCTCGGATGTTTGTCAGACGCTCGCGAGAGGTGGGACCGTGATAAAACTTTTGGTGTTTTCTGGGATTCGAACTTGGAACCTCATGCGTAGTGATCCGACACACTAACCACTTACGCCACGGCGCCCACAAACCTATCGAAACCTTATCCCCACAAATTAATTCATTCATACTATGATGGCGACAGGAAAGAAGCCTAGGTCGGCAGAAAGTACTCCAACTGGAGCCGACCAATCACTCAGACGTAACGCTGGCTTCTTTTCGGTGGGCTTGAACAGGTCCAATCTGACGGAGCAAGTTTCGCCTGGTCTTCTGTGGAAGCGTGTGCGCATCTGATGCGCGCTCTTCTGACGGGCACACTCTTATCGCTGGCGTTATCTGCGCACAAAATCTGGTGCATACTGTGAGGGTATCTTTCTTCAAAGGCTGAGGTGGGCTCGCCGGCCCCAGGGTTAACCCAAAGGAACACCCTAGACTTTGGGAAAGAGGTACTTTATTTATAATTGGATTGGTTTTATACAATATTGTTGCGTTAACAATGCAAATGGTTCTGAGCTAACAATACTTATACCTAACAATATTTGTATAACTTAACGCTAATGTTGGTCGTCCTGCGGCTGGTTCTGGTACGGGCCGGGGTTTCGCGTCCGGTTGTCTGGCTCGGTTCGGTACGTCGGCGGGCAGGAGCTTCAGTCTGCACTTCGGGCAGGCTTCGAAGGTCGCAGTCCGCACTTAGGGCAGGCTTGCGATGACCCAGCATATGTGGTTTTGGGGGTGTTCGTGGAGTAACGGTGCTATGTGACGAGCGATCTGAAAGACGGAGAGCTTGTCTAATTGTGCCGAATTTCCTCTCAGTAACCAATCTTGGACAATTCTGTGGACAAGACCTGGTTGCTGCAGCTGTAAGCTACGAAACGACCGGAAGTTGGAAAACCTTCGTCGTTGCGTCGGCTTACTTCCCTTATGATTCGGTAATGCCTCCACCACCGAAGGCGGTTGCCGAACTCATAAAGTACTGTGACACTCGGGAGATGGGACTAGTCATGTGTTGTGACGCGAATGCTCAGAATACAGTCTGGGGCAGCAGCGAATGTAACATACGAGGAAACCATCTCCTAGACTTTAAACTATCGTCTGGCATGGTAATGAACAATGTTGGCTCCCAGCCAACTTTTGTTACGGCAAGGACGCAGGAGGTAATTGATTTGACTTTATCTAATAGGTATTTCAAGTCAATTACTAACTGGAGGGTACTGCCGGAGGTGTCCTTGTCAGACCATAGATACATCGCTTTCCAAATCGAATGCGAAGCCATAACTTTGCAGGAGAGGAGGAATCCGAGAAAAACCAACTAGGTGTGGTTTAGGGAAGAGCTAGACAGATCTGTCAAGACTTCAACTAAACTCGAAACGAAAGGTTGAGGATGCTGTTCAAAACCTGACCAGTGTCCTTACCAGCTGTTTTGAACTGACGTGCCCATTGACAAAAACCCCCTGCAGAACTCCGGTTCCCTGGTGGAGCCTAGAACTGCAGCGACTTAGGAAAGAATCCAGAAAACTTCTAAATAGGTCACTCGAGACAAATTTAGAAGGTGATTTGGTTAATTCGGTTGTCGAAAGTGCTTCTTATAGAGATTTTTGTGAAAAGATCGAGACACTCGGTGAAACCAGCAGGTTGGTTAAGGTTCTCAAAAGGGGCAAACCGACCAAACCGGAGTCACTGAGAAAGTCAGTTTACTGAGACGAAAGCGGAAACCTTTAGTCTTCTGCTGGAGACTCACTTTCCTGGCAATCAGATAACCACTAGGTTGGAGCTTGGTCCGCTTACCCAGGCTGAGCTTGATCTAAGTCAGAAAACTCGGCGCAGCTGGTATATTTCATCAGCCGTGGTAACAGATGAGGCCGTCAAATATGCTGTGGCATCTTTTGATGGTTTCAAATCGCCTGGCACCGATGGAATATATCCAGCTATGCTGCAACAGGGTATAGATCAGCTATTGCCAACTCTGAAAAGAATTTTCACCGCTGGCTTGGCGCTGGCATATATTCCTACACCTTGGCGGACAGTCAGAGTAGCTTTCATACCGAAAATTGGTAAGGAAGACTATTCGCTCCCCAAGAGTTTCAGACCTATAAGAGTGACATCCTTCTTACTGAAAAGTATGGAGAGACTGGTGGAATTTCACGTGCGCAAAGTTGCTTTGAGGCTGCATCCACTATCGGAGATGCAGATTGCCTATCAGCGTGGGAAATCCTGCGAGACCGCACTTCAAAATTTAGTGGCCACAATTGAATGCTCGCTTGATAGGAAAAAATACGCGATGGGTATCTTCATCGACATTGAGGGTGCTTTTGACAATGCGACTTTTGACTGCATGTGCGACTCTGCCAGACAACACGGGGTAGGTGAAACATTAGTGTTGTGGATTAAAGCAATGCTAATGAATAGAACGTTGGTAGTGGATGCGGATTGTGGCCAATATGTTATGACAGGGGTAAACAGGGGCTGTCCGCAAGGTGGCGTTCTGTCTCAATTGTTATGGTGCATGGTGGTCGGCTCTCTGTTGAACACTCTAAATAGTTCTAACGTCTACACTCAGGCATATGCGGATGATTTCGCCGTACTTTCTGTCGGGCCATGCCTGGCGACGGTCTGTGCTAACGCGCAGGCGGCGCTGGACATGATCGATGAATGGTGTACTAGGAGTGGGCTTTCGGTGAATCCTCTTAAAACTGAGGTTGTTTTTTTTTACGAGAAGGAAGATTTTGACCGGTCTGACTCACCCAGTGCTAAAAGGCGTCACCATTCGCCTTTCCAATGAAGCCAAATATCTGGGAGTGATTTTAGATAAGAAACTTCATTGGTCTAAACATGTCAAGTCGAAAACATTCAAGGCGCTCTCAGTCTTCTGGCAGTGTAAAGGTGCTTTTGGCAAGACTTGGGGCTTGTCACCGAATGAGGTTCTCTGGATCTACACGGCTATGATAAGACCATTCCTCGCATATGCGTCGGTTGTTTGGTGAAAGGGGCTCTCGCGTAAATATGCGGTTGCCTTTTGCGCGAAACTCCAAAGAATGGCTTGTCTCGGCTGCATGGGCATTTTCCCGAGTACGCCTGGCTCTGCTCTTGACGCTTTGCTGAACTTACCTACCCTCGATACTTATATCATGGGTTGCACTATCACAGCCATCCATCGTCTTAGGCGGGGCGGTTTTTGGTATACTCCACACTGGAACTTTGATGAACTTACGCGACACTTCTCTTATGACTCCTTTCTTATGGATATGCCGTCTGATCCAGAACTCCAGCTGATGCGCAAATTCAGAGTCGACTTTCCTTGCGTCCAGGACTGGCTTCGGTCAGAGTCTGAGCCGGGAATGGAATATAGTCGTATTTTCACGGATGGTTCCAAAACCAGTCAAGGGTCTGGCGCTGGGGTCTTCGTGGAAGTCGACAACATTAGACTTCACTTTTCGTTAGGCAAATATGCGTCTGTTTTCCAAGCGGAAACTTATGCAATCCTAATGGCCATGAACTATGTTGTGAAGAACAGGTGGAAGGGACGTAGCATTTGTGTCTGTAGTGACAGTCAGGTTGCGCTTAAGGCCTTGCTTAACCCTTTAACCACTTCAAAATAGTTAGTGAAACCAAAAACTCTTTGAACTCGGTCGCAAGGCTGAATTCTCTGTCTCTTATCTGGGTCCCAGGTCACACTGGGATCTTGGGGAACGAGATCTCCGATGAGATTGCTAGACATGGCTCAGAGGAGGCTTTCTCAGGTCCCGAACCCGCGTTGGGTCTCCTTGCGTCCTCGGTAAGCGCTTCCATTGACGGTTGGGTCTCTCACGAGCACAATTGTGTGTGGCATGACTCTCCGGGATGCAGGTTGACTAAACGCATGCTCCCGGACGTCTGTAAGAAATCAGCGGCATTCTTGCTGTCTCTCAGCAGAAAAGACTGTAGACAACTTATTGGCGTCTTGACAGGCCACTTTGCTTTCGCCAAGCACCTTAACGTGTTGGGCTTAAGTGACACTACAATCTGAGCGTCGACACCGCGGAACATTATCTCTTTGAGTGTCCGGCCCTTGCTCGTATCAGGTGGCAGATCCTCGGTGCGGGTGTGGTGAGTGCTGGTACTGTAAGCTCCTCATCACTGAAGTGCTTGCTTGTCTTAGAAAGAGAAGGAAATTCCAATAAAATGGGTAAATCAGGGTTTGCTCTCTGGTAGTACAATGGACCAGTTGCGTCTGAGTGCTCCAGTTGAGCGTTTCCTATCCCAACTTATTTGATACATTCATATATTTTAGCTCACACACGCGCTAATTCGCTTTGGTGATCAGATCTGAAAAAAATACCTCTAGGTTTGAAGGAAGAATAAGCGGTCCTTAGTGTCTCTTTAGTAGCTTTGGTTCACCTCAGTCTAACCAATACTAAGCTTCCTTCGAGAACTTAATTTTAGGTAGGGCACTATTCGCAGAACGTCTCCTTTTTTAAGGGATAGTACATAAGATCACTGTGTAGATCCCAGGTATAGGCATTCCGACCAAAGAGATTTATCGTGTTTGAAGGTATGTACTTATTATGACAGCAATACTTCTACTTTCCTAATGAAAGCAATAATTATGGCTGCGGAGGAGTTTTTTAGGTCAGTTGGAGATATGATCACCCTAAAGGAAAAGCTTCTCCTGATACTACACAGAGCTGCATACTCACATAGTATATGCACTTCGGTTTCGTCCTTCTAGGCAGAGGCGGCAGATGATGTCCTCCGAGATTCTCATTTTGTTGAGACGGTAGAGTGACCGGTAAGAAAGCTCACAAATCTTCTTAAGTCGTTTCTATTGTATTTAAGGATATCAACTGCCTTTTTTTTTGGAAGGGTTGGACAGCTCTTTTAGATTGTCTGAGACCTTGGGAATTATTCCATTGAGAAATGCGCATGTTGCGTTCCCAACTGCGTAGGGTATATTTAAAGGCAGAATCAAATATTCTGCAAATGGGTTCCGGTCTAGTGAACAACTCAGAGGAGCCTTTTCTGGATAGCAGATTTGCAGTTTCGTTGCCGTCAACGCATACATGACCCGAAGCTCAGCACAATTATACTTTATTGCATCAGGGCAAGTTTTGTAAACTGTCGAAGCAGCTTAGAACTGTTTTTGAACTGATCACATGGGAGATCAGTGCTTTGAGCGCCGCTCGGCTGCCGGTATGTGGATAGCAGTACATTTGATGCCTGAGTGCAAGTTTATGCTAGCGCAAGTCTGGATAGCGTGAAGCTCGGCCTAGAAAACACTAGGACTCTTTCCAAGTGATTTCGAAATTTTATAATTGGGTCCATACATACTGGCGCCAACCCTTGAATACATTTTTGATCCGTCGGTATACCACACGATACATACATGGATACATGAAATGCTAACCTACGTATTAAACGAATTTAATTTAATTTAATATTTAAGCGTACAAAACGAATTTTTACTGCAGCCTTTTTTAACATTGAAGTGCGCTTGTAATAATTTTAAAATGAAAGATATAAACCATGCTCTGCGCTACCTCACACGAACATAGGAAACATGGAATCCATGCTCAGAATGATTCTCTTTCCTTAAATTTGCACGCGTTTTAGCGTTCAGAAATACCCGATAAGGAGGAGGGTTCACGGCATCACTTTGAATCTTAATTACAAGCAAAATTTGACTGAATTGAAGGCACAGTGGAATAAGGTACTTATTGTATGCCTGTGATGTTGTCTTACTACCGGCAGGCAAATTGCTGCCACCATTACTATGAACTACTTCTTCACAAATAAAGAACGATGCCGACATTCGAACCACGCAGTAGGTGTTCAGTCTCGGAAAAAGCAAATGCATTGGGTGTTTTACTAGACCAGAAAATCACTTGAAAAGGAATATTTACATGTGCAAGAAAATCCTCTAACTCTGATTCAAGATCAAATGCAGAATGCGACAGTACCTTCGGCCAAAGCCAGTGTATTCCTAAAAAGAAAAACATGTGAGTGAACATGAAAAAGAATGGGAGATAAATTTGATATGAGGTGTATTGTGAACTCAAGAACCTAAAGCATCCCATAGCTAATTCTGATTTTGGGATCCCTCCATCCAAGTAGTCTTTTATTTTCTCAACCTGCAAATAATCAACCTTTCTACCGGCTCTACTGTCGCGTCATGAAAGTTTGCTACGCTGAAGTTCTATCATCTTCGTACGGTGTTGGAACTCAAGCTTACCAGTCCTTATCCAAAGAAACTTTAAATTGTTTGGTAACTTCGTGTATAATTGCTGTAATTTTGTTACCATCTTTTCCAAATTTTTTAGCGGTAATCTTTTCAACTTAACACTACGTTTTAACTAAGGCTTAAAAAAAATACTGTAAGATCGGTGATCATTTTTGAGATGGAATTGTGACACTTTAGGAAAACTGCTATTCCGAATTCACAAAATATGTAGTTTTCCGCCGAGGTAGAACTGCTTGTGTTTTATTGATTTAACTTGTTTATCTGTTTTCTAAATGTGCCCACATCACATTCGATTTCGTTGAAAATTAATATTAGAACAATATTTGACGTAGCAAATTGAAGGGGCGCTGAAAACTATTGACTCCTGGACGGAGAGATGTGGACTATCCACAATTCGTAACACCTTCTATAAAGGGTATTCCCCTAAGTATCTCCAGTAGTGCGAGATACCTCGCCCTGGTGCTCGATAGGAAACTGAACTGGAGACTAAACATTAACGAAAGTGTCAAAGAAGCCATGATCGCTTTTTACTAGTGCAATAGAATATTCGGGAAAACTTAGGAGCCGAACCCCAAGACCATCCTTTGGATGTATACAGCTATAGTAAGGCCAATACTAACTTATGGCAGCCTTGTATGGTGGCAAGCAGCCAGCAAAATAAAAAACCTAACAGCTACCACAAAAGTACAAAGACTAGTGTGCATCGCCACAACCAGCGCGATAAGAGCGACACATACAGCAGAACTCGAGGCGATTCTCAATTTGCTTCCGGTAGACATCTTTATACAAGCATCGGCGGCTCTTAGTGGCGTAAGATTAAGCCGAATAGATAGCTGGAGACCAAATTGAACAGGTCATACCACGATTCTGCAGAGACATCTAGGCAATGTATCTAGTACAGACTTCATAACGCCTTACCTAGACTTCACGAGACCATTTTTAAGCACATATCCGAGCAGGGAAGAGTGGAAAAAATGACAGAACGCCTAACGAGCGATCCATAGCTGTGTACACCGATGGATCCAAAATGGAAATAGGTGTAGGTGCAGGCATCTTCTCTGAAACGCTTGGTTTCTCCATATCAGCTCGGCTTCCGAACTACAGCAGCGTTTCCCAGGCAGAGGTCCTATCAGTGACAATAGCAGCCCGTGAGACTGCGATGAGGGCAATACTACGGGATTTCATCGACAGCCAGACAGCGATAAAAGCAATATCTGCTATAGAAATAATAGAAATAAATTCGATGCTTGTGAAGTGTTGTAGAGAAGAGCGGAAGGTTCTTGAAACACAGCACGAGGTAAAGCTCTACTGGGTCCTCTGTCATGAAGGCATACCAGGGAATGAGAAAGCCGACGAACTGGCTAGAAGAGGCTCAGCACTAAATCCCGACCCCTCAGTGTATATCTCGCCTTGCGCACTCAAACCTGAAGCAGGAAACAAAGCCCTAACGGAGGCTTACAACAGGTGGACCTCTTAAGATACTTGTGACACCACGAGGAATCTATGGCCTGCATTCGACAGAGCAAGAACCAATAGACTCATACAGAAGGATAGAAAATTCGTCTCTACTCTAGAAGGACTCATTCCGGGGCATAACACCATGCGGTACCACATGAAAAAACTACGTGTGACGAATGAAGACCGTTGTAGAGGTTGCGGAGACGAGAAGGTCCAGAAAGACACCACCCACTTTCTTTGCTACTGCCCATGCCTCTATCATTTGAGAAATAAGTTCCTTTGTCAACACTTCTTTAAGGATTTAGAAGAGTTGTCCAAGAGACCAATAAATGACATCGCAAACTTCATCAGATCCTCCGGATGGTTTGTATCCCGGGCACAGTAAATACTTAATGCTTTCTTTAGCATATGTACAAAAGACGATTTATTTTCTGTTTTTCACGAGGAAGGGATTCTCTAATCGATCCCCTTTCCATGAGTATCACAATGGGTCTATATTGACCTGAGTGTGGTGTAGAGGTTTTCTATCCCCTACACCAGCCCCACATACCTAACCCTAACCTAATACTTGACGTAATACACAAATGTTACAAGTTCTGGGAAATGAGCAAAATACGAGTATTGGTTTTTTTTTTTTTTTCTTAAGCGCCATTTCAGCGAGTTTTTTTATTTACAGTACATACGTGTGTGCGCAGGAGCAAGTAAGTATCTATGGTAGTCGTATATTTCGTAATATTTTTTATGAAAAAATACCTTCGCAGTCTTTTTAAACATTTCGAGAAATATAGGATATTCTATTTGTTTTTGTGTAAATTGCAGTGATGTCTCATAAAAGTTTCTTGGGTTTTTTTTTTACATTTGGAATGATAACCAATCCGAAGAATTATATATTGCTTAGTTTTCGAATTAATGTTCTGAGCTTTACAATTCTGCTTAAGGTTTTTTCAAATCTATTAATAGTATTTTCTTCCTGAGGCCATTTAGCGGAATTAATCGTTTTTAAAAGTCCTTCAAAATATTGGCACTCCTTGACTTTATTTCAAATGCAACAATTCTTTTTTATAACAGCAGCATAAAATCCCCATTAGATTAGCATTTCGAAACAATAAAGAAAAAAACGATTGTATTTTTATTTTAATCCTTATGGTCATGTTTGTATACATAATAGGAATCGTTAAAACTTTGCAATTTGCTGCTTGTAGCACCCTTTGTCCTACAACTTTAGCTACATGCAAAACTCACAAAACAACATTTTATTGTCTGACCGACATGTGCAGCTGCTGCCCAAAGGCCGAAGCAATCAATTTCCTTGTTCTCTAAATATAGTCCTGTGAAACCAGTGATACTCGTTTCTCTATGTCGTACAAACCCTGCATGGGTTTTTGGCCTTAAGCGAGAAAATATGGCCAACAATAATTCCTCTATATTTGTTCCTGTTCTTCTCAGCTCACATATTTCCTGTATACTTTTCCTTACAAAACTCTTACCTATGAGAAGGTTTCTTTCCAACACAGACACACATATATACATACAAATTCGTAATTGTATAAATAAAAAAAAAAAAAAAAAAGTACATAATGTTAATAAAAGCTGACGTACCTACATACCTACCACCCTTATGGCAGGTGCTGTTGATATTTTTCAAAAATTATAGCCAACAATTTTGAGAATAAACTGGACGTTTTGTTATACGAACTGTGTACACCAGGGACTTGTTTTTTCTATAGCGTGAGAATAACTTTGGATTGGACGTGCTGGGTAATGTGCACTCGAAAGAGGGTTATGGTTTGGTTTAGTCATTTTTGTACAAAACATTTTGAAAAGTTTTCATAAAAAAATAAAAAAAAATTAAATATTTTCATTATCAGTGTGCGACGGGGAGGGTAAGGAATAGACGTAGACGTTTCCAGGTGCCTACCAACATACATCATCAATGCAAGGAAAATGAGTGAAAATGCGTAATTTGAAACCTTTGATGTTCGTACGTCTTCGTCGTTTCTCCCATAATTTTATTCTTCGGGGAAGAGATGAACTATAATGAGATAAACTCCGAGAGTATATCTCATTGTACCAACAAGCTCTAGAAGCAAAGTATCTGCCAGAGTATACATATGTGGTGTAGAGATAAAATGAAATCAACGTTTACTGGCGTACGCACGTCGTCATTGTGGACGATTTGCTATTAAAAATTAAAATACCCATACAAAATATCGAACAACCAACTTCACACTGATATGCTTACTTACTTTAATTTCAATTTCAATTTATTAGTAACTTGTATATTTTTGTATATTAAGAAATATTCTTTTATAGTACTAAGCATAAAGGCTTCGCCAAACAGAACGCGATCCAGTGACGTGGGCAGATCGCACTGTTGCTCGCCGCGACTGTGATGTCAAACATAAAGCGGGCAGTTTTCAGCGATCCATTTATTAAAGTGATTTTCTCCAGAACACTTCGGTAGCTGTACAGCAAAAATGAGTAGTAGTTCTGAGGAAGATGAAATACTTCTTCTTCTTACTCTTGCATCAAAGAAAAGAAGAATTTTTTTTTTTTGTCGGGATAGGAAACACTCGACTGGAGCACTCAGACACAACTGGTCCATTGTACTGCCAGAGAGCAAACCCTGATTTACCCATTTTATTGGAATTTCCTTGACTTTCGAAGAAAGCCAAGCAAGCACTTCAGTGATGAGGAGCTTACAGTACCAGCACTCACCACATCCGCACCGAAGATCTGCCACCTGATACGAGCAAAGGCCGGACACTCACAGAGATAATGTTCCGCGGTGTCGTCGCTCTCTCCACAAGCATCGCAGATTGTAGTGTCACTTAAGCCTAACACGTTCAGGTGCTTGGCGAAAGCGAAGTTGCCTGTCAAGACGCCCAAAAGTTGTCTACAGTCTTTTCTGCTGAGAGACAGCAAGAATGCCGCTGATTTCTTACAGTCGTCCGGGAGCATGCGTTTAGTCAACCTGCAACCTGGAGAGTCATGCCACACACAATTGTGCTCGTGAGAGACCCAATCGTCGATGGAAGCCCTAACCGAGGACGCTGCAAGACCCAACGCGGGTTCGGGACCTGAGAAAGCCTCCTCTGAGCCATGTCTAGCAATCTCATCGGAGATCTCGTTCCCCAAGATCCCAGTGTGACCTGGGACCCAGATAAGAGACAGAGAATTCAGCCTTGCGACCGAGTTCAAAGAGTTTTTGGTTTCACGAACTATTTTGGAAGTGGTTAAAGGGTTAAGCAAGGCCTTAAGCGCAACCTGACTGTCACTACAGACACAAATGCTACGTCCCTTCCACCTGTTCTTCACAACATAGTTCATGGCCATTAGGATTGCATAAGTTTCCGCTTGGAAAACAGACGCATATTTGCCTAACGAAAAGTGAAGTCTAATGTTGTCGACTTCCACGAAGACCCCAGCGCCAGACCCTTGACTGGTTTTGGAACCATCCGTGAAAATACGACTACATTCCCATTCCCGGCTCAGACTCTGACCGAAGCCAGTCCTGGACGCAAGGAAAGTCGACTCTGAATTTACGCATCAGCTGGAGTTCTGGTGTGATTGCATCAGATGGCATATCTATAAGACAGGAGTCGTAAGATAAGTGTCGCGCAAGTTCATCAAAGTTCCAGTGTGGAGTATACCAAAAACCCGCCTCGCCTAAGACGATGGATGGCTTTGATAGTGCAACCCATGATATAAGTATCGAGGGTAGGTAAGTTCAGCAAAGCGTCTAGAGCAGAGCCAGGCGTACTCGGGAAAGCTCCCGAGCAGCCGAGACAAGCCGTTCTTTGGAGTTTCCCACAAAAGGCAACCACATATTTACGCGAGCGCCCCTTCCACCAAACAACCGACGCATATGCGAGGAATGGTCCTTATCATAGCCGTGTAGATCCAGAGAACCTTATTCGGTGATAAGCCCCAAGTCTTGCCAAAAGCACCTTTACACTACCAGAAGACTGAGAGCGCCTTGGATGTTTTCGACTCGACGTGTTTTGGACCAATGAAGTTTCTTATCTAAAATCACTCCCAGATATTTGGCTTCATTGGAAATGCGAATGGTGACGCCTTTTAGTACTGGCTGAGTCAGACGGGTCAAAATCCTCCTTCTCGTAAAAAGAACAACCTCAGTCTTAAGAGGATTCACCGAGAGCCGCCCACTCCTAGTACACCCATTCATCGATCATGTCCAGCGCCCGCCTGCGCGTTAGCACAGACCGTCGCCAGGCATGGCCCGACAGAAAGTACGGCGACATCATCCGCATATGCCTGAGCGTAGACGTTAGAACTATTTAGAGTGTTCAACAGAGAGTCGACCACCATGCACCATAACAATGGAGACAGAACGCCACCTTGCGGACAGCCCCTGTTTACCCCTGTCATAACATATTGGCCACAATCCGCATCCACTACCAACGTTCTATTCATTAGCATTGCTTTAATCCACAACACTAATGTTTCACCTACCCCGTGTTGTCTGGCAGAGTCGCACATGCAGTCAAAAGTCGCATTGTCAAAAGCACCCTCAATGTCGATGAAGATACCCATCGCGTATTCTCTCCTATCAAGCGCGCATTCAATTCTGGCCACTAGATTTTGAAGTGCGGGTCTCACAGGATTTCCCACGCTGATAGGCATGCTGCATCTCCGATAGTGGATGCAGTTTCAAAGCAACTTTGCGCACGTGAAATTCTACCAGTCCTCTCCATACTTTTCAGTAAGAAGGATGTCAAACTTATAGGTCTGAAACTCTTGGGGAGCGAATAGTCTTCCTTACCAATTTTCGGTATGAAAGCTACTCTGACTGTCCGCCAAGGTGTAGGAATATATGCCAGCGCCAAGCCAGCGGTGAAAATTCTTTTCAGAGTTGGCAATAGCTGATCTATACCCTGTTGCAGCATAGCTGGATATATTCCATCGGTGCCAGGCGATTTGAAACCATCAAAAGATGCCACCGCATATTTGATGGCCTCATCTGTTACCACGGCTGATGCAATATACCAGCTGCGCCGAGTTTTCTGACTTAGATCAAGCTCAGCCTGGGTAAGCGGACCAAGCTGCGACCTAGTGATTATCCGATTGCCAGGACAGTGAGCCTCCAGCAGAAGACTAAAGGTTTCCGCTTTCGTCTCAGTAAACTTGCCATCAGATTTTCTCAGTGACTCCGGTTTGGTCGGTTTGCCCCTTTTGAGAACCTTAACCAACCTGCTGGTTTCACCGAGTGTCTCGATCTTTTCACAAAAATCTCTATAAGAAGCACTTTTCGACAACCGAATTAACTTCTTGTAGTCCTTTTGCTTCGATCTAAAAAGATTCCAGTCACCTTCTAAATTTGTCTTGAGTGACCTATTTAGAAGTTTTCTGGATTCTTTCCTAAGTCGCTGCAGTTCTGGGGTCCACCAGGGAACCGGAGTTCTGCAGGGGGTTTTTGTCAATGGGCACGTCAGTTCAAAACAGCTGGTAAGGACACTGGTCAGGTTTTGAACAGCATCCTCAACCTTTCGTTTCGTTCTGAGTTTAGTTGGAGTTTTGACAGATCTGTCCAGCTCTTCCCTAAACCGCACCCAGTTGGTTTTCCGCGGATTCCTCCTCTCCTGCAAAGTTATGGCCTCGCATTCGATTTGGAAAGCGATATATCTATGGTCTGACAAGGACACCTCCGGCAGTACCCTCCAGTTAGTAATTGACTTGGAATACCTATTAGATAAAGTCAAATCAATTACCTCCTGCCTCCTTGCCGTAACAAAAGTTGGCTGGGAGCCAACATTGTTAATTACCATGCCAGACGATAGTATAAAATCTAGGAGATGGTTTCCTCGTATGTTACATTTGCTGCTGCCCCAGACTGTATTCTGAGCATTCGCGTCACAACACATGACTAGTCCCATCTCCCGAGTGTCACAGTACTTTATGAGTTCGGCAACCGCCTTCGGTGGTGGAGGCATTACCGAATCATAAGGGAAGTAAAGCCGACGCAACGACGAAGGTTTTCCAACTTCCGGTCGTTTCGTAGCTTACAGCTACAGCAACCAGGTCCTGTCCACAAAATTGTCCAAGCTTGGTTACTGAGAGGAAATTCGGCACAATTAGACAAGCTCTCGGTCTTTCAGATCGCTTGTCACATAGCACCGTTACTCCACGAACACCCCCAAAACCACATATGCGCTTGCTCCGCACGTATGGCTCCTGGACAGATGTTATGTGGGGTTTTGTACGCACCACGGAAAGTCTGCTACTTAAGAGAGGGGTAGCAGCCTTTGAGTGGTGGAGGTTTATCTGCGAAAATATCAAAGATATAGTCGCAGTTTTATTAGCAGAACGGCGCGCACCAGGTGCGCACATGCTTCCGGCGAGGCGAGCGCCCCTACCCGTGGCATTGCCTGCGTCAGCCATTTTCTGTCCGCTAGTGCTGGGACCTTTAGGGGTAACAGCACCAGTATCCACCAGATTTTGTGCGCAGATAACGCCACCGGTAAGAGTGTGCCCGACAGAAGAGCGCGCATCAGATGCGCACACTCTTCCACCAAGAAGAGCAGGCGAAACTTGCTCCATCAGATTGGACCTGTTCGAGCCGACCGAAAAGGAGCCAGCGTTAGGTCTGAGGGATTGATCGGCTCCAGTTGGAATACTTTCTGCCGACCTAGGCTTCTTTCCTGTCGCTACTGAAGGATGACTGCTTTCGGCGCTTGCGCCTTCAGCTGACTCTGCAGCCTCTTTGCACCGCGCCATCGCCGCCTTTCTTCTTCTCCTTTTCAGTTGACTCTTAGTCAGAAGCCCATCGGGGTGCGCCGCTTCGGGAGCTCGTTCAGCCTTATTGGTTTCCCGAGTCAAACCGTCACCGACACAACTTCGACCAGCTACCCTTCTATTGAGACAGAGATTAGACGTTCCAGCCGAAGCCTTTCCGCCACTTTCTTTGCCATTCCAGCCCAGTCTACCAAACGAGTCAGAGACAGAGCTGCAGGGGTCTTCTGAAACAAGCGTCGCTACTGCTTTTGATTCAACGCCAGAGGCGGGGGGTAAAAGTATGGTGGTTGGGACCTCCAGAATCCTCGTCCCGGCCGTAGTCAAAAAGACCACGGGTGGATTATCGTTTTCACGAGTACCACCTGGAGTAGATACCGTACAAGTTTCTTCCATCATACTGTCAACAGGTTTTGCGTCACAGTCAAGACGTCTTCAGCCTTTAGTTCGATGTCTCACCTGGGGTCCTTTCGAACCCTTAGGGTCATTGACTCTTAGGCCTTCCGCCACGTCAAGGCAGCTGAAGAATGGTAACGGTCAAGAAGAAGAAAGTGGGTCCATGAAATAAATAAAAAGAGGAAGGATTATGGTGAATTCCATCGTCTTTGTAAAGAACTCAATTTATTTGAAGACCGTTTCTTTAATTATTTTCGTATGTCTCGAGAGTAGTTTGAAATGATACACGAACCTACTCCGTAGGTCACATCTACGGAGCCCATGAACATACCAGACTGCATCGTTGAAGGCAACTTGCAGTTTTCGCTGAGAGGGCGATCAAGAAGATCACTGTGCACTACCTCGGCATAAGTAATTAAAGCTACGACAAGGGTTCTTACAAGCTTCCGTAGAGTCTCAACAGAGGTAAAGTTTGCAGTAAGCTACAGCTTCCAAAGGCATCCGTTGGTATGACCTATGACAACATTAGTACCCAGAAGGTTCCTGTCGATGACGAAACCGAGGCTTGTTAAAGATTCTACAAGTTTAAATTTTTGGCCCGAAAGCCATAAATCGGCTAGAAGGCTAGCATTAAAGATCTGGTTAGAGCTGGGTATTACTTGTGACTTAGCTGGGCTAAGTAACAGTCCATTTAACACCGACCAGTTATGTATTGCAGACAAGTTTTCATTTAGCTTAACCATCAATTCAACAATTGAATTCATAGGACGGGACAAATACAGCAGGACGTCGTCAGCGTAAAGGTGGACTGAAGCATGTTGACACACTGAAGGCAAGTCGTTAATGAATACAGAAAAACAAAGTAGGACCTAGAATTGATCCCCGAGGTACACCTTGCATGATGGATGTTAGAGGCGTTGATTTGTAACCAATAACAACTTTTTGTGATCTATAGGAAAGATAGCTTTTTAAAAGCTTAACAGCATGGGTACTCAAATAAAACAAATTCTTAAGCTTCCAGCATACAATTTCATGATTGACACTGTCAAAGGCCTTTGAGAAATCAGGCAGACAAAGCAGTGTTACACTACCTACATCAAAATCATGCCTAATATCGTCAAGGATATTAATCATAGCCGAGGACCAGCTATGATCAGTTCTGTATCCGGACTGAAAAGGATTCAGCAGACGATTTGAGGACAGATGGCTGATTACTTGTTTAGCTATGAGTTTCTCAAAGACCTTAAATAAACACGATAAAATGCTGATGGGCCTAAAATCATAAGCAGAGGTAGCATTCGTTTTTTTTAGCAATTCGTATGACTTAAGCAATTTTCCAGGACTGGGGGAAAATAAATGTTATAATGCGGTGGTCAATAATGTGGGTAAGGCGGCTTATGACTTCGGGTAGTACAAGCTTAATGAAGCGAATAGGCATCACATCCAAACCAACAGAATTCGACTTTATGTCTAACACACAGTCAATAACATCACCCTCTATCACCACTTTAAAATCGGACAACCTATGAGCTGATAGTTCAGCATTTGCATCCAGATTAAAACTAGTTACATCTAAACTATTCCCCAGGGAAAAATCATTGAGTACGCCAGGATCGAGGTTGCATTTGGGGCTATTGGAACTAGCTGAAACAATAAGACGACGTAGATTACTCCAAAGTTGCTTAGGCGGCAGTGATGTATTCAATTTGGAAGACTAATAATTCCTTTTAGCAGTACGAATTACATCAGTTGCACTATTTCGTGCCCTTTTGTAAGCAGCCCAGTTTGTATGAGCAGAGTTGCGTTTCCATTTGGTGTATAACTTGTTACGAGTTTTTATTCTGACAATGACTTCCGACATAAACCAAGGACAGCTTTTATTACAAATACTGCCAGTTTTAGAGGGAACAAATTGGTCAAACAAATAGCAGACCAACTCTTGAAAGATGTTCAATCTCTCGTCTGAATCGGCACAAAATCTACAGCGATACCAGGAGCTGAGCTAAGAGCAGTTTGTAACGCAAGAGCATTTATAGCACTGAAATCTTTATAGGTAAATGACAAAGGGATGGCAGAATAAGAAAAATTAACATCATACGTACAGAAAACAAGATCATGGTCAGTGGTGTAGTCCAACGAGAGTTGGTCAAAGAGAATTACAGATAGGGGATTAGAAACGATTATAAGATCAAGTAGGCTTGGGGTGAAATTAATCGCAAAACGTGTTGGATTAGAGTTATTAACTATTTGGAGTCCAGGAGGAGATCAAATCGTAAATTTGAAAGGCACGCAAGCTACTTTTTAGCAAATCTGCATTGAAATCCCCACAAATGATAACATGATCATACGAAACAGAGTATTCAGATAGAACAGTGAAAAAAGGTTCAGGGGAGCAACTCTTATTTGGGCTGTAAGTACAAGATACTAAGCATTTAGCACTGCCATCATGTACCTCAATAATAAGGTACTCCACACCAGACAAGTCAGAGGCATCAACCACTTTACACTTCAGAGTTGACTTGATATAAACGGCTACCACTCCTCCTATCGTACTAGTTACTCTATCATTCCTGTGTAACGTGTATATATATAAAAGCCATCAAGGAATTCCGACTTAAACCATGTTTCGCTTACACAGATAACATAAACTGGTGAATTGGCAAAAATATAACGCAGATAATTCAATTTATGGGGGTTTAAATTTCGTGCATTAAGGTAACAAACTCTAAATCCCTCCCGAAACCTGGACAAAACATTAATCATAGCAGGTGGAATATTAATTCATACTTCTTCGACTATTTAATGACATATTGCTATCTATAATCATTATCAACAGCAAGGTCACAAACAAATAAATACATTCCTAGAGAGTAAAAACGAAACAGATAGAATTGACATTAGAAAAACATGGAAAGAACATTTCAAAAGTAGGTGGGAAACAGATAGATGAAAAAATTAGATGTGTGTTTGCATACATATACAAGAAGAAGAAAGCTAATTGAAACAAGAACATATTTGTAAAGTAAAATAAGTATAAATAAATCGAGCCAGGCATAATTAAAAGAATTCAAGTAATAAAATAGAATTAATTGAAATAATCCAAATAGTTACAAATGAGTTTCATTGTTGTGTCGCAGCAACAGTAACCAATCTTTATGTATTATAATAAAAGAAGGGATTCGATGTCATCATTAATGTAAGGCAACAGCAGCGTAACTATCGTCAGCGCTTTCGATTAGATAGCTTTTTCCCGCGGCGAATTGTTTGACATAGAGCGACCCAAACTTCGTGTATGCAGAGAACATCTGTTTTCTTCGCTTTAGAGTGATTGCACTTTGCAAGATAAGGCGAATATGTTTAATTACACTTTTATTAAGGTAACAGCTGTTGTCTAATTCAAAGTCAAGGTCGCGGGCATGAAACGTCAACAACATTTGCGTGCCGTCTTGTTCGGAGTTCTACAACGCGTTTGAACTGCCTCCAGATCATTTCTAATGAACTAGATATCTCCTCAACTCCCTTATGCGTCCCTCTATTCTGTCTGCCTGGGTGAGCGGATGGCACTGCATGGAGTATTTTGCAATGGAGTTGTGTGGCCGATCCACTGCCACTTTCTCATCCGCATAGTAGTGCCTATGGGTTCTTTGTTAGAAATACGATTAGACATCTGTTACGGTACTGGTTCTACTTTGGAGCGGAACAGTCGCGGATTGGTTCTTATACTGAAAACATTGCTTCTCTAGACTTTGGATACGATTAGACATCTGTTTACGAAGGTTTGCAGCTTGCTAAAGGTTTGCAGCTTGATAAAGGTATCGACCTTCCAAGTACTGCTTCTACATTGGAGCGGAACAGTCGCGGCTTGGTCCTTATACTGAAAACATTGCTTCTGCAGACTTTGCCAACCGCAATCTTTGCCTTCCCGATTCTGCCACCGCGATTAGCCGATATCATACTTCCTACGTATAGAAAATTGTTTACTTTTTCGACTTGCTATCCGGCAATGTTAATTTGAACACAGGAAATTGAAGTGCTTATGGCTTTTATTTTGTGTGTTTTTTTTTTCTTTTGCCCAACTTTATTTGCCTCAGTTTTTACACTTTGGGCCATTAGGCAAATATTGTCAGCGTAGATAAAGTTTTTTTTAGGGTGGAATGTCATAGTTCATTGAGTTCCATGGTTTCCTTCTTACAATGCTGCACGGAGATCATCGCTGATGATCACTGAGAAGAACAGCGGTGGCAGGATGCAACCTTGACGTATTCCACTTTGAACTGCAAAATTCTCCGATACCATTATGTAAGACGAGACACTTGTTATCCTCGTATGTAACTTTTATAAAAGCTGTGAGTTTCTCTAGGATGGGTCTGGGATTTATACTATGCGAATTATCATCTATACATCTATCGTAATTGTGTCTCTTCACAGTAAGGGCGAAATATTCGACTGTTCAGCTTTGAGATCCAGTTGTCATACCTACACAAGGATGGTAGATAAACTTCTTAACATCGAGCTTATAGCAATGATTACAACGGATTGACAGATTTAATGCTGTTGGGGTTCCATATTTTCTGGATCTTGTTTTGAATTTAACAAAAATAAGCAGAATCAAATTTGATGGTCAGTAGAGAAGATATTATGGGAGACGCCCCATTTCGATGTGTTACAATATGTCCACAAAGTATTTGACGATAAACTTCGCCATTACTTAGCTCTCCGTTTTGTTCGTTAGGTGTTGTCTGAAGGCGCGATCACATTGCTGCCACAATATGAGATCTAAGGCTCATGGTTCCGAGTTTCAGACAATTGATGGAGAAAGCTTAGATTTTTAGTAAAAAACTGACAAGTAATAGATCGATGTGAATATAGTGGTTCGTCTCAATGGATGTACAGAAACTTACCCGACGAATCCGAAGAGAAAGAAACGGCTAAATGAAATGAAAGAAATCGAATAGATTTTTGCAAAAGACTAGTCAATCAGTAACTTGTTGCCCGTGACTGCAGAGCCCCTTAATCTTCGAGCTCCTAACATTTTGCTACTTCTTTTTTATAACTGGTTTAATAACGTATCGAATAAATAAACCCATCGCTATCTTTCAAAACACTCCCCAAAATCGTGTTTTTGGAGAGTTTCAATTTCGGTATTGACTACTTTTATCATTTCATCATTTAAAACCAATACCCTTTCATTCAATATCTTTTTACACTTGAGAACAACCAAAAATCACAATGCGCTGATTCTGGGTGCTGGCCAAATTTCCCGTATCCCTGAGACAACCATAAAATTGCTCATTTTTTGGGCAGTGTCGTGGTGCAAAAAGGAGAGGCGAATTTTCGCTTTTTTTTGGTTTCTCAAAAAATATTCTGAGATTCTTTGGTTAACAAGTTTCAGTATATTAACTGGCAGTTACTGCTAGTTTAGTTAGAATATTTATTTTTCATAAAAACAATCTTCTTCTTCCTTTTTCAGCGAGGTTATGATCCGAAATTAAGGGATCACAACCCTCCCACTTCACCGCATTTCTACTGATCCGCCTGTGGGGTTCGCCTATTTGACCTTAGAAAATATCGGCAAGCCTGCCGATTTTGCATCACTCGGTTACTGAGGCCAATGAAATGCCGATGTCGTTGCATTTGTCTGATCCAGGCGTTTATAGGCCTGCCTCTCCTGTCTTGCGATGCCTTTGGAACGTTCATTGATATTCCCTTTTTAACCATTCCCCTTTACAAAAAGATGCATGTCTTTATTTGGTCGCCATTCACTATTCGTGGAACTCACAGAGCAAATTTTTTCGAAAAGTTAAGGTGATCACTTAATTATCATGACACAGTAATGGTATTCAAGTCCAGTTCATCATCTATCATTTCCTGGGAAAGTTCGTCAATTTTTGCCCTCACGACAACATTTGCGTTGTTGATCGAAGGTTTCGGCCAACTTTCACGTGGAACATCCTCCGCAGAAAGATGTCTGTCCCGAAATCTTTGATCACTTGAAAACAGTCACAAGGGATGGTATATTTACTCCATATGGACTTTAAATTTTATTTTTTTTTTGGGTTGGGCTTGAGTTGACATAGAAATCCGAAGAGAATGGCAATGTTAATTTCTTGTTGGGTTGGTAATGGAGTTCCATCCGACCTTTCATCACTACTCTTACGTTTTCTTGTCTCCATTTCTTTCGAGTTTTCTGAAGTTTTGAACTGTAAAGAATCGATAACCTTTATTTTTGTTTTAAATATAATAAATTGCCATCAAATTAGCGAACTTTTGTTAGACCCTCCATATGTGCATTGCACTCCACGAAATTATGAACAGCAGCTATCTACAGGTACGTCTCCATTTGGGGCTGATAAAAACCGTATATCATTGCAGCTTAGTCATCCTTATTATCTACAATTAAAAAATTGTATTGGTTATTACCAGCGCTCCCTTAGTATAAGAAAGTAAATACATATGTTTGGACAATTCTAACTATCATTGTCTTTTCACATTTATAACCCGTTAAAAGAATTGGGTAACCGATATTGTTAAAATATGGATTGTAGAAATACGAATGGTTTCTTAATGCTTCGATTTATAGAGCGATACAGCGTTACTTTTTTTCTAGATTTTCCCCTACTGATCATATCTCAAATTTTGGATTTTACTAAAATCTGCTGACTGGATGTAACTACATCGCTTTTATCATTCCTTAGAATTCAACGAAAATTACTTCCTGTCCTTCGAATCTTAAATTATTCAAAATCACAACAATATTGTCCTGGCGAGAATAAAACAATGAACCTATTCGGGATAAATTCAAAACCATATTTCACCGAAATAATTCAATCTCAGCCGCAATGAGATTACAACACCAGATTCCGCCATCTAACTGCCCTATAAATCTACACTAATCACCTCCACATTTTTACAGAAAAAAGAAAATCACTTCACCGCGTCTGTCTCTTAATTATGTCCTTCAATTCGAATCCAGGAAAGGAGCTGAGCAAAACTTTCCACCTAAATCAAATGGTATTTGTCTTTCAAACTGCAATCTTTGACAATTCTTAGCGGGCAATTAAGCAAGGTTCCTCAGTCATTTCGTCCAGGCAACCACCCCAGTACGAGTACCTCACTCATTCCGTCTCTCTGTCGTAGCAATCAAGAGGGGTCAAGTAAAAATTTATGACCAGTAACGAATACTTTATCCGCTCCGCATCACCCTCTCTCGCTCAGTGTCACAGACAATAACACTTCTAATGACAAAACTTCCTCCTCCGAATGTGAAGGAAAATTACCATCCGCTCCTCGGAAATGGAACGCTTACAATGCTTAATATGCGCCCGGCAAAAGCACACACAATTACACTCTTTCATGACACAAAAATAAACATAATTATGATTTTTATATTGTCATGTTGCTTCTGATGCTAGTTGTTTTTGGGATGTTTAAGGGCACGCCTACTTCAACAACAACAACGCGTCTTCTTCATCATTTAACCGTTGAGCGTTTTAATTTTTAATTTTATTTCTTTTGCTGCTAAAATTCTCGCCCCGGCCGACGAGAACATGAAAGGACTTTCGTCCTTATTGGAACTGTGTGTGTGCGCTTTTGGGGAAAATTATTATGCCTGCCGGCGATAAGGATATTTACTACAAGTACCCCAATCAGCCATCGCGCCTCCTTCCACTCATCGGTAAGAGAATTGGCTTTAATATGAGAAAATTTCCGCTAACGACCGCTGGCCTTAGTCTTCGTCCTTACAACATCCAGCCTCCAAGGCCCTCAAGCCCCCAATCTTCACCCGAGCCACAACAGGCATATTTTCCGTTTCTGTTTGGCTGAATTCTATTTGAAGTGGAAACAAGTTAGCGCATTGTAATTACACATATTTCAAGGAAAACTCCAAGGAATCCCTTCAGACCAAGGTGACCGTAATGGCGATGGTGGTGGACGGACAGGATATTCTCTCTCTGTTGCAAAATAATAATAACTGTTTTGACTTGCAGATTTTGAATGGTCGTCGATTCTTACGGCTCAGTGTTTTTTTCATTCATTTTCCTTTCTTTGGAACACAGAAGTTCGTTATTGATTTTCCACGGTGACCTGCCGAAGGACGAAGGCCAGCAGGAGTAGTTGTTAGCAGCTGTTAACAGTTAATGGAGCATGTAAGAGGGTATTCTATGCTTCTTTTTTCTAGAACTTTTTTTCTCTGTCAACCCTTTTGGGGTTTGGTTGGTAAATATTCAATTTGTTGGACATTGGACGAGTTGATAGGAGTGTCCTTGTACGGTGTGTACGATTTGATGGGTTTAATTTGTGAAGCAAAGTACTTACATAGTTGTTATCCTTTCATATAGATACGTATGATTGTATGAAATTTGTTTGAGTATACGATTGGAGGCGGGACGGGGATGAGAAATGAGTTTACCGTAAATCCTACCAATTAATTGGTTTGAATAGGGTGGATAACAGATGTAGGGCATTGGGCATACCTATAATGTCATAATGGTTGAGTTGACAGAATATCGCTCTGTGAATTGCAATTGCAGACGTTGTGAGTGTGACTGGATTTATCGTTCGTCAATTGCAGCCATGCTTAGGTAAATACAGGGACGATGAGTGAAATGCAATAATTTTATCCGTGCTTTGCTCTAGAGTTTCCGGTGAGCGAATGCCATGTTTTATTGATGTGGACTATCGGATGCAGCTATTGATTTGTAATAGCAGCTGTGGTCTACAGCGGAGGTAGAGTCAACAACGTTCTCATTACAAGTTTTACCGGAATAGGAAGATGTGTTTAGATGGAAGACTTCCGTCCTTGGGCTTGGTATTTAAGGTCAGCGAAGGCATTCAGTTTTTAAACAAGCTGGAAAAGCATCGGGTGTGGATGCTTTATCAACTCTCTGCCTATCATCCAGGTGTATCAAACCAGGAATGAGGTAGCCACTTCTATACAATATAAGAAAATTAAAATTACATGACGGCCTTATTAGTGCAGGACTAGCAGTATTTCGAGTTAAAGGAAAGTTCTTCAACATGCCAATAACTGTAGCCCGAAAATCGATAAATTTAGTTCTACAGCGCATCCGATAGGGGAGTAAGATTAATCGAACTCATTATGGCGTGAGGCGTGAAACTGAGCAGTATATACAATATTTGCAAGTCGCACTCAACGAGGCTACTTAGGGATCCCCGGACCAAGCAAAGAAAGACCAATGATCAGGTCCATTGTAATAGCATTGAAAGAAAAATCCAGATCCTCTGGTACTCGTTCCGCATAATTTTTAATAGGAGATTGTATTACGTAAACTGTACCCTTTAGAATTGTCTAGTGCAACGGTTCTCAAACTTATTGAGCTGTGGAACCCTAAACAAGGCCCAAATATATTTCGGAACCCCAACTCTTAACGATATAAAAATGAAAACAACACATTTCAAAATCAATTTTTTTATTAAAGATATTGTGCCAGGGCCTAGCTTCTCGCAACCACTCATGTTGTGTGCGTTATATTTCACACGAATGGAAGGGACCTACAGTTTAAGTCCGAATCCGAACGGCAATTTGAGAAGCCTTTTCGTGACAACAATACTCTCGGATGTTTGTCAGACGATCGCGAGAGGTGGGACCGTGAAAAAACTTTTTGGTATTTTCTGGGATTCGAACTTGGAACCTCATGTGTAGTGATCTGACACACTAACCACTTACGCCACGGCGCCCACAATTCACCCCTAATACCAACCCAAAATTCGTTCAATGATACAGAATCAAATACATGTTTTGATGAAGAAGAACTCTGCAGATCTATAAGAGACTCGTTTTCCGGAATGCTTAGTGTCGTAGGCTGTGTTTTCATTAGAAATGGATTTTGTACCCACTCGATGTCAGTTTTCGTATCTGGAAAGTAATCTAATAAAGATCTTTCTAGACTTACCAAATGTCCAGCGATCATATTGCCAATATCTGCTCTGAGCTCTAGCATGTTTCCTTGCAAGAATTCATGTAAAACTGGAAAACATTCAACATTGTTCTTCTGTACACAGGTAAGCCAGAAATTGATTTTTATTTTTAAAGCTGCCAGTTTGTCTCTCGCAAAAAATACTGTTATGCAGTTCCGTTAAACTTTTCAAAAATGTCTGCAAGATAAGCTAATTTTGTTATCCATTGCTCATCATGCAATACATCAAAAAGGTTTGCAGATGAAGACATATGTTTGTCCAGTTGGAAAACTTTCAACTCATCACGAAGTTGAAATAATCTAAATAAAGCATTTCCTCTGGAAAGCCATCTTATTTCCGTGTGCAGAAGAACTGATTCGTACTGACTTCCCATATCTTTGCGCACTTTTTTGAACAATCTCGATTGGAGAGGACGACTTTTTACGAAATTTCCAATCTTCACAGCTTCATCAAGAACTTTTTTCAAATCAGTTGGCATTCTTCTTACCACAAGTGCATAACGATGCAAAATACAATGACTGCTGTTACTTCCTGGCGCAATGTTTTTAATTTTTGACACGACCCCTTTAACCTTACCTACCATTACTGCGACTCCGTCGCTACATATATCAATACATTTTTCCCAACTAATGCTGTGTTTATTTATAAAACAATTTATGGCCTTGACTATTTCTTCACCAGTTGTATTGGTTTCCAAAGGTGTGCAGATGAGCAAATCTTCTAAAATAGATGTGTCGAAGGTATACCTCACTAATACAAGAAGTATTGAAAAGCCGGCAACATTCGTGCTTTCATCGAGTTGCATTGCAAACATTCAATCTGCGAACGAGTTCATCTTCAATGTGATCAGATATTTTGCTCGTAATTTTCTTTGGAAACTGGATGTTGCTGTACCATTTTTGTTTGTTTTTTTTTTAATTATGGGTAGCTCACACTTCTATAAAAAGAACATTAAACGTCAAACATTTTTTGCGCAAAAATGTTTGTAATTGCATACTTACAAAAATTATTTTTGTGTTTTACTATTTTTAATTCAAGAAAATCGCGGAACCCTGAAAACTCTTCCGTGGAACCCTAGGGTTCTGCGGAACATAGTTTAAGAACCGAGGGTCTAATGGAAGCAATTTGATCTGGAGGCAAATCTACACATCCTGCAGATCTCAAGAATCGACAGATCATCTAGCCAGAAGCACTCGCTTAAGTTTTCTTTCTTTACCCATTTAGCCCCAAGGTTTTTTTTAGTTTTTTTTTCGTTATTTTTTTTTGCAATAACTGATTTTTGTTATCATCAAATTGATAGTTAAAAATTAATTTTGTTTTGTTTTTTTATTTATAGTGGAGATAATGGGTGGTGCATTAATACACCATTTCGGTTTTGAGAAATAAAACTTTAATAATGTAAAAAAAAAAAATTGAATTCATACAATGAAAAAGAAGAAAAGATCAGTAATTATTAAAAATAACAAAAATATTAAAATATAGAAAATTCGTAACTTATTTTAAATTGTGATGAAATAGCTTGAAGCATTTGCCATGTAGTGCAACATGGCATGCTTCACATCTTTTGAGGGTATGTTTATGACATACTTTACAACGGATTCTACAGGGTGGGCCAACTACAAGTTTTTTTTAAAAATGCAATAAAATGAACAAACTTAAATTTTTTCCATGTATTATAGCTTTATTAGTAAGAGTAAACATTCCCATTAGTTATGGAATACAACCTCGTTCAAGTGGCCGCGTCGGCTGGCCTCGCAGTAGCGCATTCTATCACTCCAATTTTCCAAGACCTTGTTGATGGCTTTGGGCTGTAGCTCACGGATTGCTTGGATGATATTGGCCTTAAGTACTTGAATCGTTTCCGGATTCTTGGCATCACATCGGTCCTTCACGGTTCCCCACAAAAAAAGTCCAAAGGGGTCAAATCGCAGCTCCGAGGCGGCCAATTGACATCGCCAAGACGGCTGATAGCACGATTTGGGAATGTGGTGCGCAAAAGACCGATTGTGGCATGGGCTGTGTGGCATGGCGCGTCATCCTGCATGAACCAGAGAGCGTCCAAATCCATGTCTTCAATTTCAGTAAAAAAAAGAAGTCGTTAACATGGCTGTGTAACGCCCACCGTTGACCGAAACGTTGTTCCCAGCCTCATTTGCGAAGAAAAATGGTCCAATGATGCCACCACTCCACAATCCGCACCAAACTTTCACTCTCTGTGGATGCATTGGCTTCTCGACAATAACGTGCAGGTTTTCCGAGCCCCAGATGCGGCAATTTTGTTTGTTAATGTAGCCGCCGAGATGAAAATGTGCCTCGTCAGAAAAGATGATTTTTCGCCCAAAATCATTGTCCAATTCAAGCTGCTCTAAGGCCCAAACTGCGAACCGATAACGAAGCGGATGATCAATTGCTGAATCAATTGGACCTTATAAGCGAATAATCCCAGAATTCTCCTCAGGCTAGTGCGTGAAATGTTGAGCTGTTGGGATCGATGACGAGTTGATGTTCGTGAATTAAGTCTCACACTCTCGGCTACAGCAGCCACATTCTCGTCTGTGCACACCGTACGACGACCGAGACCATGAGTGTTGTCCACTAGCATACCAGTCTCACGAACTTTTTGCACAAACTTGCGTACAGCAGGTGCGGTGGGTGCTTCATTTCGGCCAAAAGTTATTTTCAAAAAACGCACAGTTTGGGCTACACAGCACTCACTTTGGAAATAAGTTTTGAATATTTCCCAATGTTGTTCAAGCGTAAAGCGACTCATTTCGTTACGCGGAGGTATGATACTGACTTTCTGTCAAGATTTCGAGCGGTGTCAAAATAACCTATAATTTAAAAAGAAATCACTAGATGGCCCACCCGTTACAAACTCTAGAAGCTGTGTTCGTTTAAATGGCGGTAAATCAATACCCTTCACTGTCGGGGTTGGACTCTGCCAAGAGTGCCTTTTGTCACATCGCCTCTTCATTGTATATATGGACTGGATGCTGCAGCGCAACCGTGGCAGTGAATGTTGCAAAGTGGGGGACTTTAGGATTAGTCATCCTCTCTTTGCGGATGATTTGGTCATCCTTGGGTCCTCTTAAACCAAACTTCAGCGCGCAGTCGAAAGGTTTGTAGCCGTTTGTGATGATTCTGGAATGAAAGTAAACGTGAAAAAATCGGCAGTAATGGTTGTTTCCAGAACGCCTATTCAGTACAGTCTGCATGTGTGTAGAGTCCCGCTGAAGCAGGTGCCTAAGTTTAAGTATCTCGGGGACATATTCACGAGTGATGAACAGAGCAATGTCGAGTTATTCTGTTGAATTGGTCAGGCTGGATCAATTTTAAGAGAGCTTGGTCAATGAGTTATAAGGAATGCCGAACTTAGTGTTGAAACTAAATTGTCTGTTTTTAACTCGGTATATGGTATGTTCCAACTTTCACCTATAGTCGCGGGTACAAGCTGCTGAAAGAGGTTCCTTCGTGATGTTGCTGGAATAACTCGTAGGGATCGAGCGCGTAACACCAGAATACGAGAGGCGCTCAATGTTGAGTAGCTACTTCTTCGAACGGAAGGATTTTGCGGTTTGGTCACGTAGTGCGTATATCCACAAACTGGCTTCTAAGATGTGTCACCATTGTCGTGCTATAAAGTTAGCGACCCCTGGGTAGGCTTAGAAATAGATGGTTGGATCAAGTCCGACATCTCTCCTGGAGTCGTCTAGGGATTCCTCCTGATGATTTGGAGTCGACGGTGGAAAATTAAGAATGACGGAGAGTGTACCTAATCATCCTACCGTCGCGACTCTCATAAAGGATTAGCGGGCAAACTATTTCAATGACAAAACGGAGAGTGCTCTAAAGAAGTGTACTTGAAGTCGCGTATTGAAAGACCCAGCGAAGCGGGTACAATAAGCTAGTTATATATAAATTACTTTATTCTTCCAAAACTAAGCTTCAAGCTAAAATGCAACATATATACGTATGTTTGTATATGGGTACCCAATTTACGAAAAAATTCATTAAAAAACAAATCAAGAAAAAAAGAAAGAAACATTTAAATTTAAAAAAAATACTTTTGTGAATGTTATGGAAATAGGGAGCTGTGTATTTTCATAAGAAACATTTTTTAATTTTTCCCAAACAATACATTTTATTGTACAATGCTGAATATGTTTGCGGCTAATGTGATGATTGATTGTAATTGTATTGTAATATATTCTAAAAATCGAAACAAATATTTAATACCAACAAAATTTATTTCGCAACAACATCTATGGAAATCGTTAAGTTTTAAACTTTTAAAATTTATGGCAAAATCATTAAAAGAACGTTTTTCAAGAAACTCCTAAGCATTTTCAATCGGTCTTAGGTAAAGTATCGTTCTTACACTAAAACAAAAAATCGAATGTTGCCTCTAAGCATAAGTCCGCAGACACTAGATACGAAGTTTCAAGTAAATCCGTTCAAACTTTTAGGCTTCAGAGTGGAGTACAGGTGGGAAAAAGGATAGAATTGTGGGGTCCACCCTTTCAAGTTTCCATAATTTCTATTTTAATCAAAAATTTCAGTTGGACTGATTTTTCTTTACATGTAAATATACACATATTAGCACAGGCTCAAGTTCAAAGCTCAATGATTTTATAGTTATGAGTTATTTAATCGCGCCTAGGAAATATTTTCATTACTGAAACGTGTCCGTTCATTATTTACTGAATTGTATCTGTCAAAATATGGTTAGTATGTCCGATCACTGCGCGTGTGGTTCCATGTTCGAATCCCAGAAAAGACCAAAAAGATTTTCACGGTCCCACTCCCACCTCACGCGAACGTCTGACAAACATTCGAGAGTATTGTTTTCACGAGAAAGCTTCTCAAAACAAATTGGCCTTCGAATAAGGCACTAAACAACTGTAGGTCCCTTTTATTCGTGTAAAAAAATATATAACGCACACAACACGAGTGGTTGCGAGAAGCTAGGCCATAGCACTTGAAGAGCTGTTGCGCCAAATATCTATTTATTTTTGTGGAGACCTATAGTAACAGATCTTGAAAGTTCAGAGAAAAGTTCAGAGAACGCACAATGAGTGTGTTTACGGTACGGTGTGCGTGGACGGCAGCATAGATGCAGCTAGTCAGTCGAGCTGTCTAGATGTGGGTGGCATTTATGTATTTAGAAGTAATGCCATACTTGAATAAACGTTTTTTAATTTAGTATTGTATATAAAACAAGGGTTTACATACATTTTTTATTTAATTTTTATTTTTTTATCTGTCAAGATGCGATTTACTTAAAATAAAACGTTTAACATTTCTTTCATTTTAAGCCCTAATCACATTCTTTTTTATTACAGGTAAGCACATCAAATGAAAACCTGTTCTTGGCTTACAGGTAACTTATATATAGATAAAATCTTACCAACTACAAATACGCGATCTGCTATAAATTTTTTATAGGTATATTCCTACAAAAGAAAACACATTTACTGCTACATGTCCAAAACGAATTCATTTCCATTTATGCTGACAGGCTTTATGGATTTTCGAGTTGGTTATGAGCTATATTTATATCATATCAAACTATTTTTTAATTCAAATTTAAATTGTTTTCGTTGTTCAAGCATGAGTCTATTCATTATTATTTGCCAGACTATACTGAACATAAATGTCAAAAAGAGCAGGCATGGTGACAGCTAGGTTTGAAAGTTATCCCTATCCTAAGTTGTATCTAAGCAAATAATAAAAACACTCTTCACATGCATACTCCTTTAATATCCATTGGAGGGCAGAAATTACATCCCGACTATATTGAGATGACGGAGAGATTAGCCAACGCACAAATAAAATGTTATATGATGTAAAACTAAAAAGCCTGATGATGTGCTTAGACATGGACTAAACGCTCTTAGTATAACAAAACCGTAACTCATCGATCATTTTCAACAAAATATCCTTGTTAAACAATTTTAGTTGCCAAAATTATGATGAAATTTATGCATAATGATTTATGAATTCATTACCCACTTATAGTCCTTCGAACTAGATCAAACCAGAACCCAAACAAAATCTCCTTAAACAATAAATCTCAGACAAAATGCAAATCAGGGCACCCTTTTAGCACGTTTTCTCCACCTCCGCACCAAAATACGTCCATCAATTTCTACCAAAATTATCTAAAAGCTACATGGTATACCTCTATCAGACACAATTTTAAATATTTGTTGCTCTGTAATGTTTGACGAGCACTTGATATGCAAATGCCTGCTTTTATGGTCGAACAAGAACATACCAATTCCATTACGAGCTAAGCTCCATAATCCTTTAAAATTGAGAAACATTTCCCGCATAAGCCCAGAGGGGGGAAGGATTAACATTTTTATTTTCTTTCCAAAAATCTTCATAATCCTTTCATACTTGTTCACATGGATAGTCATCCCTTTTGGTATGTCTGCTTCTCATATCCTTTATAGATACCACTAAAGTGTCTCTTCAGAGGACATAAAACATTTTCGATACAAATATTTGTGTAAAATATTAAGTAAACCATAGAAAAAAACAGAGGAAAATCCAGACAACCACTGGAGTATCACATCATTTTACCTATGCCTACACAGAGTGTGTGTTGTTCGGCGTTCAGAGATCTTTGCGCTTTTTTGTTCGTCGTACCGTTTTCGTAATTTCTTTTTAATCTTTACGCTATATAGAAGTACTTTATGGAAGCGCTTTCCTTAAATATTTATACCCGTTCGTCACAGAGTTGTTGGTGCTTCGCTTGGTGCTCCTAGACGTTATCCTTTGATGTCAGAGTCTTGAGATTCTCTGCTTAACACACTATAGTTCTCACTTCTTTGTTTTTGCTCCAGAGTCTGAACAAGTCTATCGACTCTTGTGTGTAGTTTGAAACAAAAAGCACATACACTCATCAGGGAAGTGGCAGGGAAGTCTCTCCATTTTTTTTTTTTTTTTGCATTGCGTTCATTAGTATCTCCCATGAACTTCCGCTTTTACATTCCTCTATATCACATCCGAATCCAACGACCCGTAGGTCAATATGATAATAACCATTATCAAGCTTCAACAATTCTCAAGGAAATAATCATAATAAAAAATAAAATAAAATAAAAGTAGTGTAGGAATGCCAACAATAGCGAAGAAGAAAATTTCCAATGACAATAACAATGAGAATGACAATAATAACAATACTCATATGGCAATATCGATAAATGGCCTCCTATCGGGAAGAGGAAATGTATATTTTTATTCTGTCCAAAACTGGAGTCGTAAACAAAACCAAAAGGACGGAACCACCTCATACTTTGGCTACACTACACGAACCATCCGGGGGAGTTGTCAAAATCGATGTATATGTAAGTAACCCACCAATAAATATGTGTATCTGTTTGACGAAAATGTCAATATTATGTATATTGTCTGCCTCTGCCGTCTGCATAAAAAGATATGACTCCCTGCTGTCTGTGCAGAGAACGCACAATGTAGGTTACACGTTCCCAACAATTTTTATTCGATTTCGTACGTCGTCGCACACAATGGGACTGTGTTTTTGGCTGTGACGTGTTATAGTGCTTACGCATAAATATCTCTCAATCTAAAATTTTCGGCGAATTCGCCTGTCATAAATGTCATGACAAGGTTTTCAAAACAGCATGAAAACATGTAAACTTATTTAACGAATAATACGTCTGTGACTGATTTTGACTTGTATTGCCATGGGTTTGCCCATCTAAATAGGTTGCTACCTACGTATAATTACATAACCCAACTGACGAACAATTTAACGAGCCACAAAAGTTTAAAAATGAGATATACAAGGGGGTGTTTTTAAGTTCGCGGAATGCGGGGTAAGAAGTGAAAATAAAAATGAAAACTTATTTTTCTTTTTCAATATATTCACCTGCTACCCTAATACATTTTTCTCATCTTTCAATTAGTTTATGTAATCTTCTAAAAAAAATGTTTGCCTTTGTCGGAAATGTATCTAAGCCCCAAACTGCGTCCTCCACTTCTTCATCGCTTGAAAACTTCTTCCCACGAAGTTCCTTTTTCAAGTTTCGGAAAAAAATAATAATCGCTGGGAGTCAGGTCCGGACTGTAGGATGGGTGATCAAAAATATCGAAGCCCACCTTATGCAGGGCAGCCAACGCAACACAACTCTTGTGAACCATCGCTTTGTCGTGCAGAAGGAGGACACCTTTGGTCAATTTCCTCTTCTTTTTTTTTTTTTTGATGGCTCCTTTCAACCGCTCTAGGATTGAAGCGCAGTATTCTCCGGTTATGGGGACGCATCTTCCAAAGTTATTTTTTCGGCTTTTTGAACAATTTCCGGAGTGGTCACTTCGATCGGCCGCCCTGGCCTTGTGTCGTCTTCGAGTGAGAACCTTTCTGGTTTAAAAAGACTGTGCCACTTGTAAATCATCATCACGGATGCCATCTTTTCCATTATGGCTTGAGCCGACTTTTCTTGTTTGGTGAGGAACTTTATAACAGCGCGGTACTCGATTTTGTCCATATTCTACACTTTCTTTGCGATTGAGTTGCTTGGTCGACGTTAATTCAAAAACCAATGGGTCGATTAAAATAAAACTTGCTATTTATACAAATAATGAATTGCTGAACTTGTTACGCCTCAGTAAACTACCCTCACTTATGACCTACCTACTCATTCCGCGAACTTAAAAACGCCCCTCCGTACATACAAGGTAGGTTTTCTACGCATACGGTGTTTCAGATCCAGGCGTTCGAAAGTTGGGAGGTCGAAGGGAGTGGTACAGTAAGAAATTTAAGTGCATGTTTGGGTCGGACGTGCTTGCACTTTTATGTCGCATACGTTGCTTAGTTGCAATTTATTCAGATTCGTAATTCTCGAAACAAGGCTACAACGCATTTTCTATTTAATTTGCGTACGAAGCAAACGCAAAAAAAAATATACCCAAAATGAATACGAAATGAATTCGCTGTTTAGTCGAATAAGGTCAGGCAAAGCTCTCAAATAGGGCCTTCTACAAACCACGTGCAGCCGAAGAACTTGTAAGAGGCAATAGACTATTGAAAAGCAGGAAATGTGGTGGGAAGCGCTGGGCAAAAGGAGGATAAAACATCTACTACGGCGATTGCTACAGTCAACAAGGACAGCGTCCATTAGGTTGCAGATATGTTATTAGAGACAGACGTAGGCAAGAAGACTTAAATTTCCGGCATGTCAACGAGCACCTTATGATAGCCCGTATCAAGGCTAATTTCACCAACGTTAGCCTAATATGCACTCATACCTCTCACGTGAAGATAGAAGACGTGATTAGAGATAACTTCTACCATTTCTTAGACAAGGCATATGAGCAATGCCCTAGCCACGACGTTAAAATTGCCCTTAGTGATTTTAATACAAAGCTAGAAAAAGAGGAAGAATTTAGCAGCATGGCTGGAAAGCACAGCCTGCACGACATCACATCCTACAACGGATTCAGGCTAGTCGACTTTGCGGCAGAACGAAATATTGTCGTAAGTAGTACAAGGCGGAGACCAGGTCTTGATATTTACAAGGGCACATGGCTCTCCTTTGATCGAAAAATCGTCAATCAAATCGATCAAATTGCGATCAACGCAAGGCACTTTTCCAGTATTCTGGGTGTCCATACTTTCCGAGGCGTCAACGTGGACTCGGAACTACCTGGTTGCAGCCAAGGTACGGATGCGGATATCCAGAACGGAGCGAAATCAACGAAATACTAAGAGGAGTTTGACGTCGAATGGCTACAATCACAAGAGACCTCAAAAGCTTTTGCTGATCATGTCTCCTGTCGCCAACAGCAAATGCGATATGCGGCGCCAGAGATGTCGTATCTGATTGAGTTTCCCTCGCCCAACACAACTGATAAGAAATGCCGGTAGGTACATGCAGCAAGACAAGAGGCATACAAAGCAGCGCTGCGTAAAGGACTAGAGCTGCTCGCGAGCACATCGGTGTCTTAGAAAAAAAAAGCCAATTTATCAAAATCGGATGGGGATGCACTTTATTACTTTGAAAGAAAACTCTTTCTAGTGATCTTCAGTCCCGTCTGCTTAAACAGCGAGTGGGGGAGAAGGTACAATGCCGAACTTTGGTGGCCTATACAATGACACCAACTGCCAGAAGAGTTTATATACAGCGAGTTAGATGGCTGGGTGAAGTTGAACGGATGGAGCCTAACCTTTCAGCCCAGGTTGGTTAGAGATGTTTGTTGGATGAGGCCCAAGTCCATCCCGGAATGTAGCGCCACCTACAGGTTTAAAGTGCAGGTTTTTCATACTGCACAAAAAAAGGTGTCTCGAAATCACCCACTCGGCGCCGTGGCGGTTGGTGTATCGGACTACTGTTGGTGAGGTTCAGCTTTCGAGTCCCAGAAGGCACAAAAGAAATGTTTCACGGTGCTTTTTCTCGCGAACGTCTCACTAGGAAGCTTAGTCTTAGACTCTTTGTGGGCTGTTCACGCAAAGTAATTTTTTTTGCATGTCAACGAATATCCCGACCTCTTACCAAGTTCACTTAGACAAGCATACTCGTAGTTCCATTGTTATACCATGAGGATCTGGGTATTCCCCAGAACTACCCGCAGAACCCACCGCATCTTGCTTTATCTGTGTCTTCAAACGATAACCGCATAAGTCGATTTTCACAGTTTTTTAGAGAACGGGTTTGAAATTTTTCTTTTTCAGTCTTGTTTCTTTGCCGACAACTTGGTAACCACTGCAGATAGAAAAGTAAAAAAAATGTATGGAATGAACCTCGTTTGGTGAAGCATTTTCTGACATCCTTAGGTCAATTCTGTCTTAACTCGACTTAAGAAGTTACCACTAAAGGCAACTGACGTACTGCAGGCGCCTGATATTTACATATGTTTGCCAGTTTGCCCAGGTTTTAGAAGAATTTGGTTCCGAGGTGTGTTTTTCTTGGATTGGAGAGGGCCAAACACGTGCAGAGGATCATTTTTTCCTCCTCTTCGTCCATGGAGCTTCTACTGAAATAGTTTGAGAGGGGGCCTGGTCTATTGGCGTGCCTACCAATGATGCAGTATCTGGTGTGATTAAACAGTTGGATCGCTTATAACCCAGCTCAGCCAAATCTGTCAACTGATTTAATGCCATCTCCCCATCTGAAGTTGGTGATGTTAATTGCATTGAGTGAAGTAAGATAACGAGACACTCCGTTAGCATTGGTAAAGTTATGACATATCTTGAGAGCTCATCTGCCATATACATAGTTACCTGGAATGGTGCAGCACCCAAATAAGCTGAATTTTCAATTGTTCAGCCATACCGTTAAGAGACAAGTGGCAATTTGGAGCCGTTTTTGAATTGAAGATGTCAGATGTTCCAAGGACTTTATAATGACTCGACTGTCGGTAAATATGGTAATATCTTACAAAGATATATCACATTGTAAATACTTCCACCACGATAGGACCTCCTTGTTTGTCATTAGCTTCACGTAAAAATGCTATATTGGTTGGGGAGGTGGAAGGAGATATTTATGTTTAAGTCTTTGGAGCAGACACCTCCACCCACGTCAGACATTTGTAATATTTTTATTTTTTTTTTTAGCGATTTCTTCCGATTGAAGTGAAAGGACTGTGTTTTGCCTTACGGGAATACAAGAGTAGATACTATTCTGGGTGTACAAAGCTGCTGTCTCGTCACTTCATGTAAATAGAAGGAAATTGAAAGTCAGTTAACATCCTGGTGTCATACGTTACAAAAGAACACCTTCGCCAGAAGCGGCAGCAAAGTGTGAAACAGTAAAAGGACGGTTTGTGGACGGGAATGGTACGCAGTTAAATCAGTACTTCAGTATCTTTCAAACACAATTCTTTCAATTCTTTTGTATGAAAGACTTCCAATTCCTATTCTAATGGTGGCAACGAAAACAGATTTCAAGGCATAAATTCATCTGAAGAAATTTAAATCACATCCATTTTGCTTCTTCTCCTGCTTACACAGGAGACCATTGAATGCCAATAAAATCCATGCACATCTACGTGGGTATAATGCAAACATCCTACTTAAATCTAAAAATAAGTCTTCCCAATGGTCTCCTCATTGTTTTTATATAAAATTTTCTGCATCGGAAAATAACAAGTTTTTAGGCCGGACACTTAAAACACGGTAATCCCTTTCAAAATGGATCGACGGACAGCAAAAAAAAAAATGTATTCACGTCATGTGCCGAAGCAAAATTAATTCACTTTAAACAAAAAGGAGAAAAAAAATCTGAACAACATTGTCCAATCAAAGAACCTTTATCCTTTTTTTCTTCTCCTTACTGTCTTAGTGAGTAAATGGGTCAAATCGAAAAATCACCTTGGTACACAATAAACGAATTAAGTCACATCGGTGTACGAAGAATTTTGTACTTTCCCATTATATTAAGGACTTTCTATAGTGACCAAAAATGGAGACGGGGACGGGGGGATCTAAAGAAGAACTGTTAAAAAAGGACGTGCTTTGACTTTGGAAAAAGGTCTCGGTACCTTTAAAACAGCATAGCGAAGCATTTTTCAATATTTTTGCGGTTCGTTTGACCTTTTTTTCTCTCCTTCTTCTCGTTCTTGCTCTGCAGTATTGTGTACGGATCCACCGCCACTTAGGACAGGTACTTGAGTGTTTACTTGGTGAAACCTCTTGACAGTTTTGTGCCAGGAAAAGCTTAGTCCTTTTAACGAATTATCCAAAGTGATTTATGGTTACCCCCTTTCTTCTTGATTCATATTAATTGGCTAATTAAGTTTTTCATCCTTTTTTGAGCTGACGTTTGTCATGTGGGAGGTTACGCTAATTGGAGAAGGGAGTCAGTTGAACAATTAATAACAACCACAAGGCTTAATTTGCGTGACGCAATTGCTACGATCGTTTCCTTTTTTTTTATTTTTTTCATTTCTTGCTATCTACAATGACTTGCAAAGTTAAATAAGGTAAAGGGCGTTGAACAAAACAATCGCTAAACGTTAGCTAGGCCTAGAGGTTTTTTTTTAAGAGTTTGTTTTTATAAATGGGAGATTACTAAAGGCGACCCGGAATTTGCAGGTAATTGGGGAATTGATTATGGTCAACGTAACGATAATAGCAAAGCATTTGTCTATCACATCCTTAATGATTCAAATCTGGATAAGAACGTACCTTTTAATTCTCCAAGTATGCTGGTAGATAGTAATAGATTTTAGTAATTTGTACGAGTATTCTTCTTGCTTATTCTTAAGGCTTTTATACCGAAAGTGAACCTTCTATACCGGGTATTTGTTAGTGACATGCAATATATAAATTGTGACAAATGTTGACAGGTTTTAATATAATTATGTAAACAATCGTCGAAAGTAGACCATTCGGGGACTACACGGCCTCACATGCAGTATTTAAAATGCACAGTATAGAAACTTCTCATGCCAGGTCTATTTTCGGATATTCGTCAAACGTTTGCGAGAGGACGGATGGTGAAAAACCTCGTTTATACGTTTATGGAAACCTACAGTATACCTATATCGTAGGCCTTTTCAGGTTGTTCGTACCAGAGTTACCACCAACAATTGTCAAAAAGATAGCAAAATACCAGACGCACTATATTGTGACATAATGTAATGTTATTTGGTTTACCAATAGATGCGTGATTAATACCTTCACTCCCTCGTCAATTAACAAAAGGCTCTCTCTTCGCCACACTTGATGTTTGGAGACCAAACGGCAAGCGTGTTGTGGGGGGGCTTCACCCAGTTTAGATTCTCTCTCCAATATAACCTTCTTGAGCAGATAACGTTGGAGAGTTCGAACTAAGCTCATAAGCTAATATCGTAAGGTAGTCACTTACTTACTTAAGTGGCGGTGCAGTCCGGGGAGGACCTGAGCCTCAATCAACAAACCTCCAGCCAGCACGGTTACGAGCCAGCTGCCTCCAGTTACGCACACCAGTTTGGTTGAGACCCCCCTCCACTTGTTTGCGTCACCTGCCGCGAGGTCGTTCTCTACTGCGCCGTCCATCCGGGGTGGATTCGAAGACTTTCTTGGCGGGAACGTTGGGCTCAATCCGCTCTAAATGACTCAACCATCTTAGTCGCTGTATGTGAACACTTCTCGCTAAGTCGAAGTCCTTATATAGGCCGTATAGTTCGGCATTGTACCTTCTCCTCCACTCGCCGTCTATGCAAACGGGACCAGAGATAGCTCGAATAATTTTTTTTCAAAATAACCAAGGGCATCCTCATCCGATTTTGGCAAAGCTCATGCCTCTGCGCCACACAGCGGGACTGGTATGATTAATGTCTTATAAAGAGTTACCTTAGTAGTTCGAGATAGGGCTTTGTTACTCAATTGTTTCTTAGCTCATAGAAACGGCGATTGGCAAAAGTAATTCTTCGTTTGATCTCCCCATTGATGTCATTTGTGGAGCTCACATAGAGCCTAGGTAGACAAAATCCGTTACTGCCTCAAAATTATATCTGTCTATTGTGGCGTTCTGTCCAAGACTCTGATGTTGAGTGTCATTTTTTGTAGACAGAATATACCTATTTTGCTTTGCTGTCATAGACAACTAAACCCATCCCTGCTGCCTCGATCTCAACACTCGCAAACGCCCCATTGACGGTCCGCTGAGTTCTTCCGACTATGAGAATATCATCGGCATAAGCGAGTAGTTGTTCAGACTTGTAAAAGATTAAACTTCCGGCGTTAGCTTGTGAGTCTCGTTCAATTCTCTCAAGTACTATGTAAAGTGATCGCATGATAGCGCGTCACCTTGTCTAAGACCCTTCCTGACATCGAACGGTTCGATGGTGTTCTTACCGACTTTAATGTAGCAGCGAGAGTTCTCTATCGTCATTCTGCACAAACGGACGAGCTCGGCAGGGATGTCAAGACTAGACATGGTTCTGTATAACTCGTCTCAATGTACGCTATCATAGGCAACTTTGAAATCGATGAAGTGGTGGTGCGTATCAACTTTATATTCGTGGATTTTTTTTAAAGTTCTACCGTTGTGTGAATATTTAGTCAATGGTGGACTTACTTGGCCTGAAATCGCACTGATAAGGACCTATCAGGTTGTTGGCGATCGGTCTTAGACGTTTACATAATATGGCAGACAAGATTTTATATGTGATGCTTAGGAGACTTATACCTCTGTTGGTGGCGCAGTTCAGATGGTCTCCTTTCTTCAGGATCGGGCAAACGATGCTGAGGTTCCATTCATCGGGCATACTTTTGTCCGACCAGATTTTACAATCGTAAGGTAGTTACTAGAGTTAATCCGTAAGTTAATCTAGTCCAGTAGAGTTCTGGTGCAAAAACGAGAAGACTGTGTTAAGAAAATAATAGAATTGGATCAAGCTTAAAGATGATAGTGTTTAATTTTTTTTTATGGTGTTTTAAACTATTTATAAAACTATATAAAACGCTGTGAAGAGGAATCAGCATTTCATCTACTATGAAAATAAGTGATCATAACCCTCCCACTTCACTGCATTTTTACTGATCCGCCTGTGGGGTTCGCCTATTTGACCTCAGAAAATATCGGCAGGCCTGCCGATTTTGGATAACTCGGTTACTGAGGCCAACGAAATGTCGATGTCGTCGCATTTGTCTGATCCAGGCGTTTATAGGCCTGCCCTTCCTACATCGTGATGTCTTTGGAACGTGCATTGATATTGCCTTTTTAACGGGGTTCAAATGATCTCTTCTTTGAACGTGGCAACACCAGCTGAGCCGGTCGCGCTCTATTTTTTGTACAATGGTTTCCTTGATGTGAAAGCTTCCGCGGATCTTCGAACTTCTTAGTCGATCAAGCTTTGTCACTCCTGCTGTCATGCAAAACATCTTCATCTCAGCTGCCGTTAATTTACTCTCATACGTATTGTACATCGTCCAACATTGTGAACCGTATGTGAGCGCTGGACGCACAACTGCGGTGTAGAGCCTTCCTTTCAACTTAGGTGGCATTTTTCTGTCACAGAAGATAGCGGAATTTTCTCGCCACTTCATCTACCCTACGCTTACGCGATGATCGTCATCACAAGTTGCTTTGCTATTGATCATAGACCCCAGATATTTGAACTTTTCGCAATTGGGAGGCACTGTTCCATTCAAATAAATGCCTGGAATATGCCTGAGTGGATCAGAGAACGGGCGGCACAAGTACTCTGTCTTTTTTGAACTAATGCGATACCCATTTCCCCCCAAAACATCCACCCACACATCAAGTGCTCGTTGCAGGGATGTAGGATACTCACTTATGATGGTTCCATCATCAGCAAAGAATAACTGATGTACCTTGGGGTCCATCACTTTACCTTCAAGCAGATAATCAAGGACTGTAATAAAGAGCAAAGGACTTAAAACGCTTCCCAGGTGCTCCCCGACTTTGATTGGGAACTCTTCAGTTACTCCAGCGGGGCATCTTACTTTAATGCTTTGCTTCTTCGTACATGTCCATGATCATCTGTACATAGGTTTCTGGAACCCCTCGATGTCTTAGCGCCACCCATATCAGATCTTGTCATTGTCTGCCGAATGCCTTTTCAAAGTCAACCAAAACAATATGCAAATCCCTTAAGGAATCACAATGTCTTTCCATTATGATCCTTATACTTTGGATTGCATCTGTGGTTGATTTACCAGAGACAAACCCGCACTGATCATCAGATAGCCGTATTATTTTTCGCAGTCGGCCACCTAATATAATAATTTGGATATGAGAATTCTGAGCCATCTGAACCTGATGTGTCCCATCTTTTTCCAGAACTCAAAGGGCATCTCGTCTGGCCCAACCGCTTTTCGTTTTTTTTGGAGTATGTGACCGCCTGACTAACTTCTTCGACATTAATGTCGGGTATTTCTTCACAGTTAGGGGTGGCTCTTGGAAAGTATAGCCGGGGAAACTGTTTATTTGAAAGTTCTTTACAATACTGCCGCCACCTCTGCAGAATTGTCTCTTGTTCATATTCTGTCTTCGCAACTCCTGGATAGCCTGGTTTGCATCAGCAACCGGGAAAGATATTTTCTCCAGCTCCCGATACAGGCCTCCGTACTCTCTGCTTGAAGCTGGGCGCACTTCTGCTTCGCTTTTTTCTTGCAACATGTGTATTCCATTTCGAGGCGAACTTTTTCGTCACTATTATTAGAGGGGCACTTTGACCAAGCTTTGAAAGCCGCTTTCTTCTCATTTATCACCTACTCAGCTTCATCACTCCACCTCCATGTTTCTTTGGCGTGTTGATGGTGGGCTTTTCAAGCTCCTAGCAGTGATTTGGCCTTCTTTAAGCTAGTTCGCTGTAGGGATTCACGCATATTTTGTGCTCTGCACTCTTCATCCTCAGCTCCGTTGATGGTGTGAGAGAGGTAATTTTTCATTACGAAAACAAAAGCCTCGCCTTTTTCTTTGTCCAGATTGTACCACTTGATTTTCTCAGAGACCCTTGTTTGTTTGCTTTTCTTCGGTGTTTTCATAAAAATTTCTGTTAGCAGGAGACGGTGTTGCCGAGCGATTGCCTCTCCCAGGATCACTTTGCAATCTTTTATCCGAGGCTTCATGAAACTGGCTACCAAATGGTAGTCAATCTGAGTTTCATCTCCACCACTGCTGTAAGTGATCAGGTGTCGGCTTTTATTGATGAACATGGTATTTAACACGATAAGACCGTGTCATTTGCACATGCTTAGGATGTCTTCACCAGGAAGATTCCTGGTGCCATATCCTAGTCCTTAATAGCAGTCTTCATAGTCTTCGTTTGATTTTCCCGACATGTCCATTCAAATCTCCTCCAACAAACAGAAATTCTTCCTTTGGGATGTTCTTAAGGAGATTGTGGAAATCTACCCAAAATGCATCTTTATCTCCCTGATTGCACCCATTTTGGGGAGTTTGTGCACTGACAATATTCCACACCTCTCCTTGTATTACTAGTTTGAGAGACATCAAACGGTCGCTGGACTTCGAAATGCTCAAGACGTTTCCAAGTAGCTCTGCCGCAAGGATGATACCGATTCCGTTCCTAGCCTTTTCCGTTCCGTAGTAGAACATCTTGTAATCTTTTGTCCTAACGTCCAAGAAAGGCGCCCGGTTTCCGGTGTTTTTCCATTTCGTCTCTTGGACACACAAGATGTCCACCCGCCTTCTATTCATCATCTCTTTCAGCTCGTAACTTCGACCGGTCATGCTTCCAACGTTCCAACTCGTGACCGTCAAATTTCTTCCAAACTGTTTCATTATTTTGCTAGCCCCCGGAATCCGTATAGCTCTGAACCGAACATTTCTGCTCGGTCCAGGATCAGTACCATGCACAGCAGTGGTAGTGCCTGGCGGGGTAGTGCCTTTCCTTTTTGCAAGTATTACCATAATGATACAGTTTTGCAATATTACCATATTGCGATGGTGTTTGTTGTTTGACACGTGCATGCTCCTGTTTTAGTATTGTTTGATCTTTCTTTTATGACACCGGTGATCTCCAGACGTGTCAACCCACGGACTCGCATGCACACTTGTGGGAGGGTTTTTAAGGTAGTATATGTGTCGCTAGGCTCACTTCGGTGTTATATTGCCTAGATCTAATTTGTCCCCTAAGTCGCCTTTTACGACAAGCGCTAGTTGTTGGAAGGCGCTGCAGTGATATTCTTAACCCGTCCGTGCATGGGGGCCGCTACTATTCTCAGTATGAAAATTTATTCTTCCGAACACTTTTCGAGGATCTCATAGATATTGCCGACTTGGAAATGACTGCAAATATCAAAATGATTCTAAAGTAAAGGAAATGACCGGTTCATGTGGTAAAACAATGAACCTCATCTAGTTTGAGCGAATCCTACAGATTACAGAGGATAACAACCTAGCATAGGTCAGCGATATGGGACAGTAAAAAATTCTCTGAACGGTTTGAGGTGGAAAGCAGACCCAAGCAGAGATGTCTTCTAATGCATGTAACATACATATTTGGCGCAACAGCCCATGAAGGGCCTATGCTAGGTTGTTATCCTAAAAAAAACATTTACAAAATGGTTCGTTTACTTTTTTTCACCACTGTTTTGCTCGGATTAGCTTTACACCCTATTATTACTTCAATCATGAACTTTTGAATATTTTAAAAGTAAAATATTATGTTTATCCTCTAAGTCTTATTTCAACAGAATATTCTGGAACACCCTGTAAAGCATTTCTCTTAAAATTCACGAGTTTCATAGCTCTGGGAATTTCCTTTACGTAAAAAAAACTGCCACGACATCTTTATTCGTTTAAGAGTTATGATTTTTGCAAGCAAAAAAGTAAAAAGGAGCCTCTGTTATTGTATTATTGTATGGTCTTTGGTTATACAGAGCTACCTTAGTAGCTGGATATAATGCTCAATTGCATCCTGACCCCATAAAAGCAGGGAACGAGTAATTCTTCATTCGATCTCTCTTTTGCCTCAAAATAAGATCTGTCTTTTGTGGCGTTCGGTCAGGTTTGGACGCCGATATTGGGTGTTTGTTTTTTGTAGGCATATTTTGTTTTGCTTTCATTCTCAATACTCATAAGCGTCCCACTGAAATCTTCTGAATATGTCAATGTCATCGACGTAAGCGAGTAGTTGTACAAACTTGTAAAAGATTGTGCCGCGCGCCGGCCGGTGTTTACTTGTGAGTTTCATACACTTCTTTCAAGTATTATGATAAAGAGATAGCATGATAGCGCGTTACCTTGTCTTAGATCTTTCCTGACATCGAACGGTTCTGTGGTTTTCTTACTGACGAGCAGCGAGAGTTCTCCATCGTCATCCTATACAGACTGAGAAGCTTGTCAGGGAAGGGATGCCTAGACTAGGTAGGCATGGCTCTGCCTCGTCTGTATAACTCGCTTTCGTAGGCATCTTTGAAAAAGATGAAGAGCTGGTGTGTATCGATTTTATATTCATGGGTTTTTTCCAAGATCTGCCGTAGTGCATGTATTGGGTTAATGGTGGATTTTTCCAGATTGAAACTGCATTGATAAGGATCAGGTTGTTGACGAGTGGTTTAAGGCATTCACATAATACGGCAGGCAGTATCTTATATGCGATGTTGTGAAGACTTATACGAATGTATTGCTCGGCTGTGGCTTAATAACTGGATATTGTGCTATGATGAATTCTGTACATATAAGGCGTAGCCATTATCTGCAGTCAGTCATTTGCTGTGCTTATGTAGATTACTGTCGAAGGTAGATTACTCTCGTAAAATTGTGCTGAGAAGATACCTGATGTTCATATCATTGTCTGAGTTCTACAAATTCCCCGCATTTCCAAGAATTGGCGCAATGAACCCCTACAAGACTAGCATCACAGGGAACCCATTTACCATGTCCAAGTCTTAATGGCAGGAAAGCTTTAGTTCTTACGTGCGTGAAGGAATTTTCGGAAAAGTGGCAGCCTCCATATTAAAGATAACCCAACTGCAGAGTTTCGAGGATCATCTTCTTGAAAACCGGCAAATGTCTTCGATAGATTTTACCCCTTACCACTTAAAATTATCCATGAAAGTCGATTCTACCTCTTCAGCCTCTATCATCTAACTTTTGTGCGCTCATGTGGGCTTTCACAACCATTTTCTAGGTTTCGCTAATTTTCTTTGTTCTTCTTTTATACTTCAAGTTGTCTCAAAGAATTATTTCTAGGAAAATGTTGATCCATTACCTTTTAACCCGATTTGCGTGTACCTACACGTGCACAATGTCAACCTACACTCCTGTACGAGTATATACTTTGGTAAATCAAATCCAAAAGAATTTACCCCTTTCAAGAGCACATCTAATTAAAAATCGCCCATGTTCCATGTCTTCGTAAGTATACACGTGCTATAAGCCCGAAGTCCTATTCTATAGCAACACACCGAACCAAGACTATTCTGCAACATAAGCTGCGGTAAGAAATAAAACAAAAGGATTTCATGTGATGTACTGTAACCACTGCACGCGCCATAAGGGTCAAACCAAGAGCGTATTCAATTCTATTTAAAATTGAGGAAGCACCATTTCTATGTATCTATTCACCATCTCCTCGTCCGAAGCAAATTAAACTGCAGATATTCAACGAAATTTTATTTCCATTCTTTCGAGAAATAAAAAGGATTCCTTGAAATATTTAATTACAAAGGACTAACAGTTTTGTATTGAGTTAGAGAAAGACAGAGCATTTGCACTCCGGCACTAAAGATCAAAGTGTTTCACCAGATTCCATAGAATTTCACCCTTTCAAGCCCTTCACTGGAGCAATTGGGTCAAAGGCATTTCTAATGGAAAATATATACAAAAAAAAAAGAAAAAAAAAGAAGAAAACCTTCGTCCTTTTTGGAACAAAAGAGGAAATGAGTGAACTCTTAAAGCGGAATTTATTTCGATAAGAATCTTCTTCAAGCAAAAGATTCAGTTTCTTATGTTGGCGTATCTTCAAAGAGAAGGCTCTGCAAAATTTCCAAATCCAACAGATATACATAGAGCTGAGAAGATTTGCCTCCTATCTGTGATTAGCAACGTACGGCTTGGACTTCTTTTGAACATCCAAAGTATGTATAGTAGACACCAGCTCTCACAGTGTGATGTTGAAAATCCCTAAGCATTCTACTTGATGTGCATATTATAAGGATAAGAATCTGATTTTCTTTGTCTTTGTAATCGCTTGCAGTACCATTTCGAACGTAAATTTCAGGCTTTAGTCCTAGCGCATTTGGTGTGCGCAAGTGAGTGAATGAGGGTATTAGATGATTTCCTCAAGACATTACACTAAAAATCCAATATTGCCCATCCAATGAATGAATTACTGTAAGCTGTTCCATTATGAATATCACTCTGACAATCGATTGCTCATTTAGCTGTGAGATATTAAGGGACCCACACTCAAGCCAATCTTGCTGCAGGGGATAATCTGGCTCGGAATGATAAATCGTAATCGTATTTTGCGTGAAAAGCTTCTCGCATTTAATATTTGATAACAAGCCGACTGAAACAAATGGATTTGTCCTTGTGCTGTCTGGCCATTGCTCTGAGAGTTTGGGAATCTGTATCTGTTTGGTTGTTTGTTGGCAATCCTCCTGGGAGGAATTATATTCGAAGGTATTATAAAATATTTACCGATTACAAATGCTCTTGTCAGTGAGCATTATTTTGGAATGATTGCCATTCGATATGGTAAGGCAGAAGATTTGTATCAGTAGACAGTAAATTGTGGGCTGTGCGTGTGTCGAAGGACGCATTGGCATATGTTTTGGGAAACACAAGGAAAGGAGTGTATTTTTAAACAACTGGGAGTATCAAGTTGACTTACACAGGCTTTTAGATAGCAGAGGAGACTTTAAGGCTTTAAAAGTCATGACATTTCAAATTCAAGTCCATTAATGTATCCCAAGAGGACGGCACGAGATAGAGTACCTTCGTCTTTATAAAAACTCGAACTTTGGTTCATGGCATAAACGATAGAATCCTATCAGCATATGTACTTATCTGGGATAGAAGGAAAGAAAAATACATACATACATATATATTCTTTATTTTAGATATTTGTACTAAAAAATCTCATAAGTACTCGTACATAACAAAGTTTATTGTGACGAAAAAGAGTCATTTTTGGAACCACTACAGTTAGAAGGTACAATATGACTCTGTCCTTACAATGGGGTACAGTCAACTAACATTTTGGCGTGTAGTTCTATTGGACAGTGCCCTCGGAGGACACCGATAATGGAGCTGATATCTGAGCGCTTTATCTAGATCAATCCAATCAAGAGTTTCTGATCCGACCTTCCCATCCGCGATTGGCCTTAATGTTAAAAAATATATATATATATATACGTATACAAGGTAGCCCAAAATATATCACCCTTTCAGAAGATACTATAAATTTTGCAAATCGCAGCAACTGTAGGTTTTGTTTTAATATTTGTGAAGTAAGCAGATGCAGAACACACGTCGATAACCTCACGCTTATGCTTTCCTGAACCTCATCGACGCAGTGGACGAGTTTCGGTCGAAATTTTACTGAGCGACGAGGCCCATTTCCATCTGAACAGATACAAAACAAAATTTTCGCTTTTGGGACGCTGAGAATCTACATACGAGTATCATTCACAAAGAGCCATTACATCCACCCAAAGTCACTGCATCGTGCGCCATTTACGCCGGAGGTGTCAGTGGGCCTCATTTTTTCGTGGATGCCCTGGGTAATACGGTAACTGTGACTGATGAGTGATACATAACCACGATCAACCCCGCAAATTGATAAATTGGGACTGGAGGACATGGGGTTCCAACAGGCCAGTGCTCCCGCACACACAGATGACGCGACAATGGACATTTTGAAAGATGCATTTCCGGGTCGCCTAATGTCTCGTTATTTCAATTTGCACTGGGCGGCAAGATCGCCCGATTTAACCGCTCCAGACTTCTTTCTATGGGGTTTTTTTAAGTCACGGGTCTATGAGAATAAGCCGCAGACTCTTGAACCTATCAAAGAGAATATCCGGCAAGAGTGTGAGAACTTAACGCCCGAAGTTCTCGCCAAAATGATTGAAAATACGGTAAAAGGAACCCAAATGGTAATCCACAATGGCGGCGCCCACTTGACCAATATCATTTAAAGATCCAATTAAACATTAAGAAGAAAAGTTTGAAATGATGTCATTTAATTTTAAAGATATAGCAAAACAGCATTAGATGAGTGTTTTTGGGCCACCCTGTATATATAGCCCATTAAGAGCGCGGGTTATATTCTTCGCACGAATGGATGAGACCTACAGTATTATGCCGTATCCGAAGGCCAATTGATTTTTTGAGAAGGTTTATCATTACATCAATACTCTCCGAAGTTTGTCAGATATTCGCTACAGGTTTCTGGGATTCGAATACTGAACCTCATGCGCAGTGGATCAACACACTGACATCGGTGCCAAGGCGCCCGCCTTGTTGATAGCGTCCATCTTAAGTAAACGTTTGCAGTTAGTAAAAGGCATGCCTATCCGGTAAGATATTAAGAGTTGTACCAAGTGTGAAAAGCTCGTAGTCTTGCAGTAATCTGGAATGTATCTGTGGCCTCTCACCCAAGATGGGTGAATGTCAATTGCTCCGCCAACTACATCAGAGACGAGCCGCAACTTAGAGCCACAATTGAAGTAAATGAGAATGATTTCATTGACTTAGTTGCCGGTTGGCTTACTATGAAAATGCTCCTGGGGCTAGGCTGAGGCTACCAGGGGGGTCAGCAAGGTGGCGGATGGCTGAACAGCTTATAGATATGTAGGTTAGCTGCGAATACTGAATAAGCAGTCCCCGACCAAGAGCGGCAGGGGTGGAGGGCGTGAGTAAAAACCACAAAAGCTCAATGAAATTCCCTGTGATAGGGCGGGTCGATGCCGCCCTTTAAATAAGTGTCAAAATCTCAATTTAAAAAAAAAAAAAACCCTGGCAGTAGGTATAAAATGCAACCGTTATTTCGATGCAATGGACAAAACAACTGATAATATTACCCCAGGTGGCAGACCAGTTACACTGGAAAATCCACCCTCAAATGAGGCAGGTCCTACGGATTCTGGGGAGGACCAACTATTGCGTTTAAACGGCCCATTCATAAGGAGAGGAAGGGTATCCAGATCTCCACCAACACGATCTGATCCCTTCATCGCTGCCCTGGGAGTGAAACACTTGGCTCCCACGGATTGTAAAGCGTCTACAAGTGAGACAGGAGAAAATCGTTTCAAAAGAGCTATCATCAGCGAAGATCACCACCGCCTTTAAAACAGGATGAACCCGAATCGGCACCACGGGAGAAACCCGCCACAGCCCGGAAAATCATCGCAGAAAACCCTTCAATAGGGAGCGCCACCCTAACGAAACCAACAAACGGTAACCAAAATGAGTCCTCCGATGTTAGTGAAGCCCAGCTGACGGAAAACTCACTGGAGAAGGAGCTACAGAAATGCAAGGAGACGATTAAGAAAATGAAATTCGCGACGGACAGGCAGAAGAATATCAGCACTGATATTAGGAAAGGTCTTGCTGAACTAGAGGAATCATTGGACGTAATCAGCTTCCTTAAAAAGGGGCGGGATAGCGACCTGAGGCTACACCGATCACAACAACCTGAACTTCAGATGCGACAGGTCAACAGAACAGATGCGAACCACCAGGAGCCTCCAAAAAGTAGGACACCGAGCGGAACTCGGGAACCCAAGAAGAGACCACCATCTAGCCCCCTTGAAAAGGAGGCGGAAAAGAAGAAGAAGAAGTCACCGAAGGTTGCAACTCCTCCAACTAGGCTTCAAACCGTGCGGAGAAGGGATGTAGTCCACAAAGATCTTGGACCCAATATAGGCCAGAAGGACAACCCGTTTTCGAAAGGAAAAGAACCTAAAAAGCTAATTGAGAGCAAGAATGCCAATGGTAAAGCGCGGACTCCCTCGGTGAAAGAGCACGAGAAGCAGAAAAAGGAGGAAGGAATGGTAATCAGCCAAAAAAAAGATAAGAGACCAGCGAGGCACCGGCGCGAAGCAATCATCATAAGACCAAGAGGAGCAGCCTTATCCAAGGCCATCTTGGGGGATAAGGCAACGGTCCGAAACCTTGAACCAAAAACGATACTGGAGATCAGAGACATGGATGACCTGACAACAGTAAACGAAGTCGAGGAAGCTATCAAACGAGCAATCAATGACCAGAGGGTGAAACTTCAAATCACCTTAATGAAGGCCAACAGCAGGGCGCAAAAAATTGCTTTAGTTCAGCTGAACGACCGAGTGGCAGGTGAGCTGCTAAAAATCGCTCGTATAAGAGTCGGGTGGGTTTTCTGCAGAGTTCGCCGAAGAGTAGTGGTCACGCGCTGCTACAGATGTTTCGGCTATGGCCACCAGCAAGCTAATTGTAAGGGGCCCGATAGAAAGAACCAGGGAATATGCTTCAAGTGCGGAGTACAAGGCCATAAAAAATCCGATTGCAAAGTGCTGCTTATGTGCGGAGCTGAAGCTCGGGCCAGCACTGCTAGCCCATTTACCAGGGTCGGGAAACTGTCAGGTGTTTAGAGGGGCACTTGAAAAGGCGAAGAGAAGCAGCGCACCATGATGAAAATCCTACAAGCAAATCTCCATAGAAGTCGCACGGCTGACAACCTACTCTCACAACTTAGACTCGATCTTAAAGTGGATGTGGTGGCCATAAGTGAGCAGTATAAAAACAAGGACGGGCCCAGTTGGTTCTTGGATACACTCGGCACAGCTGCAATATGGATACCGGACGTAAAGACGACCCGCATAAAAACCCACGGCGCAGCTAGTGGCTTTGTTTGGGTGAAATGCGATGGAATCACGATATTTAGCTGTTATTTTACGCCGAACGAGAGTATCAGTAATTTTCGAGCAAAGCTAGACCGCTTAGAGGACACCGTGAGAGATATTGAGGGCGGAATCTTGGTTGCCGGCGATTTTAACGCCAAGGCCTTAGATTGGGGGATGCCTAGCACAGACTCACGAGGTAAGCAGATACTCGAGATGGCTGCCAGACTGGGGCTCTACGTGATGAACGAAGGAAATACACCCACCTTCAGGCGTCCCGGATATACCGAAACAATACCGGATGTTACTTTCGCGTCAGAAGAGCTACTAGCAAAGGTGGAAAACTGGAGAGTCATCGAGGAGTACACCGGGAGCGACCACCAGTATATCGTCTTTGACCTACAGAGGACCCGACGAGTCTCTAACGGACACCAGAGGCGAGCACCGAGGTTAAATGAAGAAGTTCTCACGGCCACGCTAGAGGAAGGGAAGGAAGCCATCCAGGAAATGACGGGGACAGCTGAAATAAAAGCCCAAGCGACGATGCAACTCTTACACCGCGCATGCGATGCGTCGATGCCTCGAGTTAGAAACTCAATGGGAGGGCGAAAACCAGTGTACTGGTGGACGGAGGAGATCGCTGAACTTAGGAGGAGATGCCTACACCATAGACGCAAGGTCACCAGGGGAAGGCGAAGACACGCTGAAATCACGGAAGGCGCACTCGCGGAATACAAAACTGCAAGATTCGAGCTCAAGAGGGCCATCAATTCGAGCAAGAAACAAAAGTGGGAAGACCTTCGCCGGGAGATCAACAGCGACCCCTGGGGACTCGGCTATAGGGTTGTCATGAAAAAATTAGGAGCGCAGGCGTCACCCCCCACGATGACAGCAGAGCTAATGAAGAGCATAGTAGACACACTCTTCCCGGCCCACCCTGTTAGGTCAATGGAGATCTCTCCTGCCCAACAACAAGACATCCCATTGTTCAGCGAGGAAGAGCTGATTCTAGCAGCTAAATCTCTTCAGAACAATAAGGCCCCCTGCCCCGACGGCATACCAGCGGAAGTATTGAGAACGGTTGCCAAAACTTGCCCACAGATACTTCTAAGTATGTATAATGGCTGTCTAAAGGAAGGGATCTTTCTCAAGAAGTGGAAGGTACAACGCCTGGTACTCATAAGCAAGGGAAAAGGAGACCCGGATTGCCCATCAGCATACAGACCTCTGTGCATGCTGGTCACGGCAGGAAAACTCCTGGAGAAGATGCTAAAGCCTCGAATCACAGAAGCAATCCAAAGAGCAGGTGGCCTATCCGATCGACAGTACGGATTCAGAAAAGGCCACTCCACGATAGGAGCAATTGAGGAAGTAGTCAAAACCACCCACCTCGCCCAAAGGGGAAATCACTACTCAAGGCGAATCGTCGTGCTGGCAGCTCTGGATGTGAGGAATGCCTTCAATTCGGCCAGATGGGGAGATATGTTAGATGTGCTCGAGAACACCTTCAGGATACCGCAATATCTTCTGCAAATTGTGAAGGACTATCTCAAAGACAGGGAACTTCTGTACGACACCGTGGAGGGTACTCACAGAAAGGAAATCACTGCTGGAGCAGCACAGGGCTCAATCCTTGGACCCGATCTGTGGAATATCTCATACGATTGAATCCTTCGCATGGCGATACCCGACGATACCTTCTTAGTCGGGTACGCAGATGACATCGGTGCGGTGATTACCGCAAGGGACATCGAAGGGGCCCAGCTGAAACTGAACCATGTAATGAGACGAGTACTCGCCTGGATGGAAGCCCATGGCCTTAGTCTCGCCGCGGAAAAAACAGAGATAGTTCTTGTGACTAGGAAACGGATCCCGACCATTGTCGAGTTCCGAGTAGGTCCAGAAGTTATAATTAGCAAACCAGCAGTAAGGTATCTAGGAATCGCCCTGGACTCTAAACTCTCTTTCTGGCAACAGATTAAGTCCGCATCTGAGCGAGCTGCGAAGGTCACGTCAAGGCTGAGTAAGCTTATGGCAAATATCGGAGGCCCAACAATGAGTAGGCGACGACTCCTCATGTCCATCACCCACGCCATTCTTCTGTATGGGTGTGAGATCTGGGCAGACGCACTTAGACAGGAGAAGTACAGAAAGCAAATTGCCGCAGTTCAAAGGCGAGGAGCTCTCCGAGTTGCAAGCTCCTATCGCACAGTGTCGGGACCAGCCGTCCTCGTAGTTGCGGGTGTGACCCCCATCGACCTCCTAGCGACAGAGAGGAAGTACGCCCACGACAAGAAGGCGGAAGTAGGGGCTCAACTGGCAGTCGCTGAAGCGAAGGAGCTTACCAAGCAGGCTTGGCAGAGAAGGTGGAGCGCTGAAACGAGGGGGAGGTGGACAGCGAGGCTGATTACAGACGTCACGGCTTGGACAGAGCGGGAACACGGCGAAGTGAACTACTTTGTCACTCAATTCCTAACCGGACATGGGTATTTCAACCGATACCTCCACAAAATGGGTAAAGTAGAGAGCGCAGTCTGCCAATATGGAGACTCAGCGGAAGACGACGCTTTCCACACCTTTTTCGCCTGTAGCAGATGGACAGAGCAGAGGAGTAGACTGGAGTCGGAAATAGGCGATTTTTCCCCGGAAAATGCTATAAGCAAGATGATCTCGAGTACCGACACATGGAATAGAATTTCTTCCTTTATCGAGACGGTACTAAGATCCAAAAAGAGAGAGGAAGACGCCAACATACCCTCACAAATTACATAAAGTAGATAAAAGCCTTACCGGCAAGAATGTATAAACCCACACCAGGAGCTGAATATGAAAAAGCCGGTCCCCAGAGGGGAAAGAAAACGACACCACTCTGAAGTAATGCGATAAGCGGTTCCGGAGTGGATGGTGTCAAGTAGAAAGAAGGGGTTAAAGGTGGTTTTTTAGTGAGTAGTGAGTCTCACACTACTAGAAACAGAGCGGGACTGTTTCCCGTGCGCATTAGCGTTTTTCCATTACCCCCTAGGCAAAAAAACTATTAAAATGCTAATATCCCTGTTCGGGGCTTCCTTAATCGCCAAAATTGAAGAGATGCTCAAGTTGAGCTCTTTGGTAAAGACATCACCGACTTCTGGTTCTAGATCCGTCTGTTAGGATATTGCTCCCTCAATTATTTGATTCCATTTCTAGTGTAGAAAATAGACTCCTTCCATAGAGAATAACTCCAACCAGTTCTAAGAAACGTCCTTGTTTCATAAAGTCTAAGTTAATAATTATTTCTTTGAATCAAAAGATGAATAATATAAAATTGGCAGAGTGTGAATATGTGAATATTTACAAAAGAATGCTGAATTCTTCTGAAGAAATAATTTAACTATAGCAGTACATAGCTGAAAACATTCCTTGACTATTCCCAGAAGCTTTCGGAATATTTATGTGCGACCAGATATCCTACGCTACAGTCGATGAATATTAAGGTCAAACCGAATTGACTGAACAATAGAAATTCCCCACAGAATTCAAATACTGTCCTATCTCATATGCAATGGCTGAACAATGCGTCATCTTATCAAACTCAAAGAAGGACACTATTTCATACCACGTAGAGTATGTATATGGAAGAATCTATATGTCGTTTCCCTACTTGATATCCAATTCATTTAGATTGATTTCCCGTTCTCTCTACCCACAACGCAATAAATTTCCATCAAAAAGGACCAAACAGGATGTATATTTGAATAAAATCTGCAAACATACTAACAACATATGTATCTATCATCGTAATCATATCCGTCCATGCTCCTAACACAATCAAATCAAATGTCAATATCTAACACAGAAGCCATAGTGTCCCATCGTATCCCAGCGGAATACAAATGGACTCTGGCGCTGGTACTAAAATTTCCTCAGTCATCCGGAGCAGCCTTTCGGCTCCGGAATCAATAATTTATTATTTGACCAGAAAAAGTAAAAAATAAGAAGAAAATGAAAAATGCCATGCCCTTGATTGAGAGTATATTTGAATATCAAATGAGAAAAGAGAAATTAAAAGTTTTCGCAACCTTTTTATCCCTTGACAACCAAGAACGGGATCAATTAAAATTTGTTTTTCTATTTCTCATTCCTTTCGCGCCAAGCAGTAGAATTAAAACCAAGAAGTTCAAAAGCACGTGAAGCGAATCTCAATGAGAGAGAAAGAGTTTGTTTTACTTTCACTCGAAGGACAATTACATCAGGTATCCTTTGGAAGGCTTTGTTTAACATTTTTCTTTATGCCCATGACAGGTGCTGATGGTGTTGAAAAGAAATGTTTGCATTTCGCATCCTTTCTCCGTGGCACGTGTGTATTATGAGCCTAAAGTCAAAGACTTTGCTTAAGGATACATAGCCATTCATGGGATGTTGTAACAATCAAAACAATAGGAACAATGCAATAAACGAAACAATTATTCTTACACCGAGTACAGGTAGGTTTAGGCAGAAAACCATGGACCGAACTTATTCGTATTTATTGTCATTATTATATCCAGGAGGTTTTTTTTTTCTTTTTGGATTGCTTTTGAAAAGTAGTGAATCATTTTTCCTTATGAGTGCCTCAGGGTTACATACCCCTCGTGACAGCAACACGTATGAGACAGACTTTACTTTGTTCTTGAAATCATTCAGTCATTCACATATTGTTCAAAGTTATTGTTTGCAAATGATGTCGCTTATTTAATCTGAAGGATAACAGTGATGGTTTCGTCTCAAGGGTTGCTTTTGGGAAAACACACAATTGGATGGAGTGTTTATAATAGGTGAAAATCTTACTTCAACGCCTAGTGACGTAGTGCCATTTGCTTTTAGTGGAGAAAAGGTCTTAGAAAGATTCGTAAGTTATCCATAAAGAAAAATTGTACATAAAGCGTAAACAATTTCTTAAAGATAGGCCTATTCGCAACGACGATCCTCAAGATATAGATAGGGCAGTCGATAATAATCTAGGCGTAGTAATGAATCTGGCATTGGCGCTTGTCCAATGAGGAGGAAGTCTAAGAGGTCCCAACCTCCATGGTGGTTTAAAGAATTCAACTCCAAGAAAAACCAGGTCAGGCATTTCTACAACAGGGCTAAGGAAGTAGGGGACGGTACTACATGCGATGAATAAATAGAGCGCGAGAAAGAGTTTAAGTACTTAATCAGGCGATCTAAAAGTTAGTCGTCGAATGAGTTCTGTGAGTCCATCGCGGATACTAGTGAAGCTTCCAGACTTCGCAATATGCCAGCAAAAGATACCGCTGTCCCAAGCTTCATTAGAAAATCTGACGGCACGTGGGCAGAAAGTAGCGATGAAGTTTTAGATACATTACTTGATGCTCACTTTCCAGGAAGTAGATCATCAATGGATTCTTCCACTTATGGCAACTCATATACTGGTATGTCAATAGGAGACTAGGTAGATAATCTCATACATGGAAGAATCTGCGATGGGCTATCATATCATTCGCACCGCTCAAAGCACCAGGCCCTGATGGAATTTTACCAGCTATGCTACAAAAAGCTTCAGCTAAGGTCAGAAATAGGGTTAGGGACATTTTTGAACACTGTTTAAGGTCAGGTTACTTACCAATGGCATGGAGGGAAGTGCGTGTTATATTCATACCTAAAGCAGGTAAACCAAGCCACACTTCAGGGAAAGACTATAGACCACTAAATCTCTCGTCATTTCTCCTCAAGACACTTGAAAGGGTTCTTGATATTTAAATCAGTGTTGCAACGGTATCCTATGCAAATCTCAACATGCATACTTAAAGGGAAAATCTATGGAAACAACCTTACATGACGTAGTAGGGAAAATAGAAACAAGCCTTCACCATAAGGAATTTGCACTAGCAGCCTTCTTTGACATAGACGGTACTTTCAATAATGTAGAAGGGAGGGCCATCAAACAGGCCCTAGAAACTACGAATGTCGAGCATAGCATTACCAATTGGCTCTGCAATATGCTCGGCACCAGAAACATTAACTCCACTATCGGAAATAGTTCAATAAGAAAATCCGTTACCAGGGGGTCTACCCACGGAGGCGTTATCTCACCCCTCCTCTGGGTTCTAGTCATCGATGGGATACTTAAAGAACTAAGCAATACAGGCATAAGCGTCACTGCTTACGCGCACGACACGTGGTGATTTTAGTCCGGGGTAAATTTCTTGACACATTAAGTGAAATGGTGGAATCAGCTCGAAGAATTATAATGCTCTCTTCATCTGTAAAAGGACGGCGGGGAAAAAGTGGAGCCTGAAGCTTGCAATGATGCACGGGTATATATAAAGATAGTCAGACCCATTCTTACGTATGGGGCTCTTGTGTGATAGAAGGCAACGAATCCGAAAAACATACGGGATATGTTGACCATGGTACAAAGCACAACCGCCATTGCCATCACGGGTGCTTTACGTACAACGCCTACGGCTGCACTTGAGATCTTTCTGTATCTTTCACCATTAGACCTACGAATCAAATTTCAAGCGGGCAATAGTGCGATTCGGCTCACTAACGTTGGTCTCATCAAGACCAGTAATGTGGGACATAGCTCCATTCTTAAGGAATCATTTCCCGACATCCCTGACGAATCGGACGAAATTGGCACATTGGACTCATACCGTACGAAGTAATGTATCCTGCTAGAGAGGAGTGGCAAAGGAAGACAGTCTCTGGGTCAGGTATATATTCGAGAAATATTAACCTACATGCAATGTGTTCCAAGCAGAGGTTCTACTTGTACTTAAAGCTGCAGAATTACTTGAGATGGGACCAATATCCAACAAGAATATCGCCATCATTGATAGTCAGACTGCGCTAAAGGCGCTAAAGGCGCTAGAGTCTTCTGTCACTAAATCTGAGATCGTCAGGAATTGCCGCACAATGCTTAAGGCATTATGTACGCAGAACCGTGTCAGATTATGTCGGGTACGTGGACACTACGATTGCGATATAGAAGGCAATGAAAAGGCTGACGAGCTGGCCAAAAGAGGAGCAAATTTCCCGCATAGGGACATAATCTATAATATTAAACCGCCAGGATGTGTGGCTAGGGGAATAATTCGTGATAAAATCATCAACCTATCTAATCTAAGATAGTCCAACTTATAATAGATGGTCATAAGCTGTCTAAGGCCTTGTGGCCAGTGTTAGACTGCAGGAAATCTGGGGAGATCATAAAACTAGGAAGGTCGGAGCTTAGAACAGCGATAGGAATACTCTCTGGCTATTGTCTTCTAAGGAAGCATGCTATGAGGTTGGGCTTATCAAATATGGATGCTTGCAGGTACTGCAATGACCTACATGTTTCGGAGAATAGAACGCATATACTCTGTGAATGTCAAGGCATTGCCAGAATAAGGCTAAAGCACCTCGGAAGATACTTCTTCGATAACCTATAACCTGGTCCCGGAACCATAATAAAGACATCTTCAAATTCAAATTCACTGCGATATCGAAGGCAACGAGCAAGCCGACGCGCTGGCTAAAAGAGGAGCGGGGCTCCCAAGTAGCGATATAAATGGTAGTACTAAACCACCAGGGTGCGTGGCTAAGGGAATTATCCGGGATAAAATCGTTGACACGGGTAATCTAAGATGGTCAAACTTAGATGGTCACAGGGTGTCTAAGGCCATGTGGCCTGTGTTAGATCGCAGAAAATCTGGGGAGATAATTAAGTTAGATAGATCGTGACTAAGAACAGCGATTGGAATACTCTCTGGCCACTGAGACTAGGGTTATCCGGTATGGATGTTTGTAGGTACTGCGATGACCTACATGTCTCAGAGGATATAACTCATATACTCTGTGAATGTCAAGGAATTGCCAGGATAAGGCTAAAGTACCTGGGTAGATACTTCTTCGATAACTTGGAGCAGGTGAGGTCCTTGAACCATAACAAGGATCTCTTCAAATTTTGTAGGGAAATCAAGTGTATGGGAGAATTGGTTTGGGTCTTTTTGTCGTGAAGGTTCCCTAGTGATCGCGATGAGCCCACCTTGGCCTAGTATCTTATGATAACCTCATAATCCTACTCAACTTAACCTAACCTAACCTATGAGACAATTCCTTGAAATATGGAGAAAGGAAATGATAATCAAACTCCAAAGCAATAAGAGATATCTGCGTGCTTTTATTTTCTTTAAATGTGGTCTTAAGGTAAAGTTCAGGCACAATGCTATATTATGATAAAAATCTCAGGGTTATTTTCTGCCTTCAGAACCTACGAAATAATAAAACTTCTGTAGCCGAGTTTATAGATAATTACTTTCTCTACAACTTTTGTTTGAATTTTTTTAATGTGAAGTGGGTGGTTATTGAAATAAAAGGTCAAGTAGCATATATTTTATTTAAAATGGTGGCCGAGCGCAACTTTATTTTTTTATGGAATATAATAGAATTTTTAATGCGGGACATGGATGAGTGTACGAATATGTTCAAACTCCCTTGATTGTGTAAAGATTTTTTTAAAATTGCAATTTTTCACATTCGACTTTGTAATCGACCCTTTAATGTATAGCACAGATTTGGCAAAAAGGAAAGAAGGAAAGATCAATCAAGGTGAATTAAACCGATTAGAATCGCAAAAGGTGTTTTTTGTAAGTCCAATAGTGTTTTAATGTTATAAAATCAACATTTAATCAAAAAAATTGTTTTCGTGGAAAAATCAATTTATGACATAATATTTGAAAATGATTTCTGGCATATGGCCACCGTGGCTGTTTTTAATGAAGTGCATTCTGCCCTTTCAATTTTGCTTCACTTTCTAGAGCAACGGTGGCCGTATCTCACTAATAACACGAACAATGTTGGCTTTCAAAAATTTGTGGTTTATCAGCATAAACCAATGACTTCACATTTATCCCAGCAGAATGTAAACGAAAGGTGTCAAATCGCATGATCTTGGAGGCCAGTTGACAGGACTTCTTCTCGAAATCAATTATCTCCATATTGCAATTTTAATAAGTCGATGGTTTCGATTGCCGTACGGCATATACCGTCATGTTCTTGAAACTACATGTCATCCATATTTTGGAAGACATATTCATTGATTATGGTCTGGTAACGATATCTACTGACCGTAACGCGAGCTCCGCCCTCATTTGAAGAAATGATGCCCGTTGACGCCACCAGCGTGGAAATCGCAGCAAACGGTGCATTTTTCTGCAATGGAGTGTCTAGGGTCTCTTTGGATTGGTCTCATTTCATACTATACTCATATGTGACAATTTTGTTGACTAGCAAACCCGTTAAGTTAAAAAATAACCTCATCGCTGAGCACAATTTTGCAATCGTTCTAAAGCCAAATCACTGAAAGAACGACTTAAATGAAGTGGCTTCCATGTAGTTGATGGACACGTTTTGCTGCTACCGGAGACGATTTGATAAATCTGGATCACACTTTCGTTTACAGTAGTGGCGATTTTCTGTTTAGTACGCACAATCCTTTGACGTGTTGGTATTATTACATCATTTAGAGAGAGTGCGGTACAAAATCTATTCACAGTTCGACAGATGGCCTGCTCGGTTGTATATTTAATGCATTAGCTTTCCCCAGTTTTGGGCGAAATCCATATTGACTTTCACTGATGATGACTTTACTCAAGAAAGTTGATTGACGTGGTTACTTTTGCGCTAACTTCCATGATGATTTTAGCAGAGCAAGACAAGTAGAAGAGTTTACGAGGACTCGCTTATCGCAACCATTCATGTTGTGAGCGTTATACATGCATTATATTCCAGGCGAAAATATTACGTCGTTATTGAAAGCATTTTTAAAAGCTTTTTTGGGACAAAAATGCCATAGAAGACGTTTGCGAAATGTGGGACCGTGAAAAATCTTTTTGCTGTTTCCTGGGATTCGAACGTTACACCCACGCGTGTCCGATAACAAATGTGACAGAAAACTTCGCCGCTTTTTGTCGGTTTTAGATCTGTCACTACAGAGTTGGATGTCTTAGTGGCTGCTTCTGGTTGATGTAGATCGTGCCTATCTCTGTACTCATGTTGTACAAAATCATGTCAAGTTTTGTACATTTGCAAAGTTGTCAATATATCAGTTTTATTCACAATTTATTTAGTCCATAAGTATGGCATTTTCTGTTTTTCGGGCTTCGTAATAGTGTCTTTAAAAGATTCATTATGTTACAAAGACTTTGGAATGGACCATAAGTGGTTGGGTTTTGATCAGGATGGCTACACCATTAAGACTTGTAACGATAATTACCATGACTATGTGAAGGATTTAGTTTTCTCTCGGCGACCACAACGAAACCCCTGGTTTGATGAGGAATGCCGTCAAACACATGCAGCAAAACAAGAGGCGCACAAAGCGGCGCTGCATAGAAGGACTAGAGCTGCTCGCGAGCTCTACGAGCGGAGCAAAAAAGAGGAACATCGACTTCTCAAAAAGAAGAAAAAGGAGCATGAGAAGCGCTCGATCGAGGAGATTGAAAGAATTTATTGATGGAATAATGTTCGAAAATATTACCAAAAGGTAAAAAGAACATGCCAGGGTTTTAAAGCCAGAATAGAAGCCTGCAGGGACGAAAATGGCAGAATCGCAGTCGGTGCTGAGGATGTGGAAGGAACACATCTGCAGAGTGTGATAGCAGTGTATAGAAACGAGTTATACAGACCCATGACTAATCCTGACATCCCTGCCAAGCTCGTCCGTTTGTGCAGAATGATGACGTAGAACTCTCGCTGCTCCATCAAAGGCGGTAAGAACATTTCCGAACCGTTCGATGTCAGGAAAGGTCTTAGACAAGGTGACGCGCTATCATGCGAGCTAAGAAACAATTGAGTAACAAAGCCCTATCTCGAACTAGTAAGGTAACTCTTTATAACACACTAATCATCCCAGTCCTGTTGTATGGCGCAGAGGCATGGGCTTTGTCAAAACCGGATGAGGATGCCCTTGGTTATTTTGAAAAAAAATTCTTCGAGCTATCTCTGGTCTCGTCTGCATATACGGCGAGTGGAGGAGAAGGTATAATGCCGAACTATACGGCCTATATAAGGACATCGACTTAGCCAGAAGAGTTCACATACAGCGACTAAGATGGCAGGGTCATTAAGAGCGGATGGAGCACAACGTTCCCGCCAAGAAAGTCTTCAAATCCACCCCGGATGGACGGCGCAGTAGAGGACGACCTCGCGGTAGGTTTTTTTTTTTTTTTTTATGGTTGCGCCAAAGGGTGTGTAATCTTCTAAAGATACCAGTAGCCCGAGCTATTGGCATGCACGATTCGCAAACCTGAATAATCGATGCCAGGAATACGCCTACGTACTAAACCACACCCTGCACACTTCAACCACTCTCCCCGTGGGACTACCGTTAGGTATTACTTCGCGGGGCTGTTTAGCTATTTATGCTCTTCATTCGCTGTCTTCCGCTCCTTGTTCCAAAAGTGTTGCCGGTTGGACTTGGTTGCTCTTTCTGACTCTTTCCAGCCGCCTAAGTTCCTGCACGATTATCGCTGCAACTTGTTTCACCGCGTCCCATATTGCATTCGATGCTATCATGTGGTGCACAATGTTTTCGGGGGTTGGTATTTCTCCAATTTTTTCCTCCAGTTCTCTGTGCTCTATATGAAAACGTGGGCACTGAAAAAATACGTGCTGAGCGTCTTCTGAGGCCTCTCCGCAATTTGGACAGCTGAGAGATTCATCGTGCCCAAACCTGTTGAGATACGCTCGAAAGCAGCCATGTCCGGTTAGGAACTGGCTAAGATAGAAATCTACCTCTCCGTGTTTCCGGTCCATCCATTTTTGGATGTCCGGTATAAGTCGATGGATCCATCTTCCCTTTGAGGACTGGTTCCATCGCTCCTGCCATGCTCTAATGCTTCGCTGTCTTTCTTCCAGCTTGATATTTTTGACTGACGCTTGAGGTTCCTGAATTTTGGCGTCGTAGGTCCTTTGTAGCTCGAAAGCCAAGATATCCGCTGGTAGCATTCCCGCGATGACACATACTGCCTCGTCTGACACCGTACGGAAGGCACAGCATACTCTCAGCGCACATAGTCTGTTGACAGAGTTTATCCTTCTTGCGTAGGTCTTTTTCGCCATAGCTTTGGCCCATATGGGTGCCGCATACATAAGGATGGACTGCACCACCCTTGATAGAATAAGTCTCCTTTGTTGCCTAGGTCCTCCTATATTTATCATTATCCTTGATAAGGCACCGCTCACCCGAGCCGCTTTGTCACACGTTCTTTCAAGGTGCTCCTTGTAAGTGAGCCTCGCGTCGATCATCACACCTAGGTATTTGATAACCGATTTTGATGTCGTATTATGATCTCCTACTCTGATGGTGATTTCCTCTCTTTTCTTGCGGCTGCTTACCAATACTGCCTCTGTTTTACGTTCGGCGAGCTCTAACCCGACTGCTGCCATCCACCGTTTGACTTTTCGGATACATTCATTTGCAATATCCTCTATTTCCTCTAGATGTTTTGCAACCACGACAATTGCAATATCATCGGCGAAGCCTATGATTTTTCCCTCATTTGGGATTCCAAGCCTTAGAACCCCATCATACATAATGTTCCAAAGGATAGGGCCTAATACCGATCCTTGTGGAACTCCGCCAGATATGTGGTACTGCTTTACTCCATCGTCGGTATCGAAGAACAGAAACCGTTTCTCGAAGTAGCTCAGTATTATTTTAATTAAGAACCATGGCACCATCATTGACCTAAGCGATTGCACTATGAGTCCCCAATTCGCAGAATTGAACGCATTTTTGACGTCCAATGTTATTACGGCACCGTATTTCTTTGCACCGCCTTTCCATCTCCTGCTCTGAATAGCTTCTTCCAAGGTTGTAGTTACCCTTCTTATTGCGTCTACTGTAGAACGAGCTTTCCTAAAACCGTACTGTTGGTTGGAGAGTCCCCCGGCTTCACCAATTGCTACTTCTAGTCGGTTGCATATGATTCGCTCCAGTATTTTACCCATTGTGTCTAACAGGCATATGGGACGGTATGACGAGGGCTCGTCTGGTGGTTTTTTTCCCTTTAGACAGCAGCACTAGACGTTGCTTTTTCCATTGGTCTGGAAAAATGGAGAGTGGATGGTTTGAGTGGCTTTAGACACTCTACTGCATACCACTTTATCTATTTCGCAATCTACTGCGCAGCTGTAGTGTTTACGAATTGCACTAGCCAGTCTCCTAATCTCATGATGCACATTGTTTTTTCCCTTAATGAATTCGATGAGTGCCGAGATGTGCTTTCTCAGGGAATGCATGGCTTCACGTTTTTCTCTCTCTTCGCTGGTTTCTTTGGCCTTTACTTTCGTGTTGGTTTCAGATTTCAGACTACCAGTTAATATTTCACTGGGGAGAGATTTCGACGGCATTTGCGAGGTTGTCTGTTCATTTATTGGTTCAGACGGCATCTCCGCGTTTGTGTTATCTTCTTGCGTCGGTCCATCCGCTATTTTTAACGGCAGTGATCGCATCAGTACCGAGCTTGTCCTGAACGGATTTTCCTCTGTACTTTTGTCTCCTGAGTTTTGTACTTTTTTTGTTCTTTTTTTTCTGTTTTATTTGTATTTGTTTTTGTTTGATTCATAGTTGGATCCCACGAATATGGGGGAAAGAAAGGTCCACCACATCAGAGACCCATGTAATGTGGTAAGGCTATATTAGATCATTTAGATTCAACTCTCGATGTCGAACAGGCAGGCTTTCGCGCTGGATCCTCCTGCATCGACCACATAAACACCTTACGGATCATAATCGAACAATGCGTTGAGTATAGGTCTCCGCTACATTTACTGTTTATCGACTTCGAGAAGGCTTTCGACAGCTTGAATCGAGATGCTATCTGGCTGGCTTTGCGCAGGAGAGGCATTCCAGAAAAGCTTATAGCTATTATCAAGGCTACATATGAGGGCGGCAAGTGTCACGTCGTGCACAATGGTAAGGTGTCGGAGGACTTTGAAGTCCAAAGTGGAGTACGTCAAGGGTGCATACTGTCCCCACTATTGTTCTTGGTGGTTATCAGCGATGTACTCCGTGCAGCATTGACGGAAGCTAATTCTGGAATTCGTTGGACTATGACATCTTACCTTAAACACCTAGATTACGCTGACGATGTTTGTCTACTTTCACATCGGATAATGGATCTTCATTTGATGGCCCAAAATCTAGAAGCTGAGGCAAACAAAGTGGGGCTAAAAATAAACACAGCCAAAACAAAAGCCCTGAGTACTTCCAATACCCGCGCTCAACTTAACATTGCCGGAAAGCAAGTCGAGAAAGTTGATAACTTTCTATATTTAGGAAGTGTCGTCTCGGCTAATCGCGGTGGCACCGAACTGGATGTGTGCAGCAGAATCGGGAAGGCTAAAGCTGCGTTCGGAATGCTGTCCAAAATCTGGAGAAGCAATGTTATTAGCTTAAGAACCAAGCTACGACTGTTCCGCTCCAACGTAGAATCAGTGCTGCTTTATGGGTGCAGTACCTGGAAGGTGGACACCATTAACACACGGAAGCTGCAAGTCTTCGTAAACAAATGCTTAAGAATCATCTTGAGGATTTTTTGGCCGAACCGCATCTCCAACGAACAGCTTTATCTGAGAACGGGCCAAGAACCTATAAGCATTACTATACGAAGAAGAAAGTGGCAATGGATTGGACACACCCTACGGCGCGAAGACAACTCCATTGCGAAATACGCTATGCAGTGGAATCCGCTCACCCAGGCAGGCAGAATAGCGGGACGCCCTAGGCAAACGTGGCGCAGAACAGTTGAGGAGGAATCGAGCTCTTTAGGAATGAGTTGGAGGCAGCTCAAACGCGTTGCAGAACTCCGAACACGATGGCGCGCAGGCGTGGTTGACGCCCTATGCCCCCCGAGGGGTTAAAGGACATAAGTTAAGTTTAAGTTATATTACAACCAGAGGGCACCAGTTATCTGGAGGGCTCCTATAGCGATGCTGTATGGGTTTTACGTCCCCAGCACCATTCAGGCCTCGGTACGGGTCGCATAACGCCTTGCCTTAGGGACAGGATGCTTATTTACGGGCGGCATCTACTCGCCCTGTCACAAAAATTTCACTGGGCTTATGAGTTATTTCCGCACACCCTCCGTTTTTGCCGCTTTTGGTCGGGGACTGCTTATTGGTTATTCGCAGCTAACCTACATATCTGTAGGCCGTTCAGCTATCCGCCACCATGCTGACCCCCCTGGTAGCCTAAGCTCAGCCCCAAGAGCCCCACCTCGCGGTAGGTGGCGCAAACAAGTGGAGGGGGACCTCAATCAACTGGCGAGCGCAACTGAAGGCAGCTGGCTGGAGAGGTTTGTTGATTGAGGCCCAGGTCCACTCCGGACTGTAGCGCCACCTAAGGGAAGAAAATGTCAAGAATTTATCACTACGCTTGAAATAACTCCGCCAGGTCATTCAAATTTTCATAGTGACTCTCAATGTAAAGATGTGATGATGTGGTCCTGTATCTGCCACCTGGGCTTTCAAGCCTGAGCCGGTTTCACAACACTTGTGTAGTCTGTAGTTGTTGCCCTTTTTCTGAACTCTTACGAGTACAATGAGAGTTGGTTTCCACTCATTGGAGATGGATGAAGCTTTGAATTTAAAATAGCATATCCAATTTAAGTAAGTAAATATCTTCAGTATCCCAGCGAAGGGATTTTTAATCCAATTCCCCATGTTTAATCCAATTCCTAGTTTATTTTATTTCTACCCAGTGGGACTTCATCGCGTTGCTGAGGTATGTATATTCTTTGAGTCCACACCTATCAATATTTTACCGTAGTCGCCCTTTACTATGATACTTTTCAAGATACCCCTCGTCTTAAAGTATCTAAATAAAATTCCAAATTAAAGCACTTTTTATAGTCACAAATTTTCCTTTCCCAAACTATTATAGTTGAACCCACATTTAAAAAAAATTCTACATTCTACCCATAGAGATACTTTGTCCAATTTTTAGGGCTTACATGACCATAAAATTCAATGAACCAATCTATAAGATACAATTTGCCATCTTCCCCATCAATAAACAACCCCTATGATAATTGATATTCCTCAACTATGACCCTTTCACTGCCAATCAACATTCAATATCAAAGCGAAATTAATTTTCCCCTCAGCCTTTGCTCTCGAACATTTATTTATACACATTCGCATCCTCCTTGCGTCATCTGTTCTCGGCATCATTTGCTACTATTTCCACCACCCACACGCACACACAGCCCACTACTCACATGAGCTTCAATCGAAAATCCATATCCATAGTTCCTTCCATCCAATCTTGCGGAACTGCCTTACCTCCTTGTCATGCTCCACTAACGAGCCAACACTCTTATGGAGTAATAAGTTTACCCAACCCCATCCTGGGAATATCTAGTACCAAAGACGAAGCCAAGACAAGAGAACTATTTTAACTTTGCCATGACCTGAATTTTGTACACAACTAAGATGCTGGCGTTCAGTGACAAGATTAATACCTTAGACGTTCATATTATCTATCAGGGTCTCATTGTGTCGACCCCTTAAGTAACAGCAAAACTTTCGGCAATAAAAGACCATCCACGAGCAGTACACCTGTTTAAATTTTCCAAAGGATCTTCCTCTAACTCTTATTGCAATATTTATAGTGCTAAAAGCAAATTGTTGGGTAAATTGTCATCTCACACGAAAGGCATTCTATCTAGATGAACAGAATTTCATTCTATTTTCCTCTCAATGAGTGGCTTCAACTGACAGTCTCTCCGCTGCTGCGATGTCTATTACGATAGACTGTGAAAATTCCATTGCAGCAGCAAACAAAACATTCACCATCAACTCGGCAATCTATTAAACTTCAATTAGTCCTTTACACACACACACATCCACACTCTTTAGAAGTTGACTTGGCATTCCGCTTGGTCGTCATTCATCCTGCATCCGTATCGTAAATTGGAATTTACTCTGTGCCCACCTTGACTGAAGGCAATCGAGGCCTCGCTAAAATATCCGGATGTTGTGCTGACTGTGATCTGTGCGGGTCTCTAATTGGACAATAAACATTGCCATGAACCAACAATTAAGTGTTTCGAACACCATTATCCTGTGAGACGATGTGAGTGTGCGGCACAGGTGAAACTTATTTGTTCCGGTCAGCCGGATGGCCAATGTGAAGTGGCAGTGTTGCACATAATGGAATCTGGCAGAATGACAACTGAAGGTGAATAGGATACACCACCCACGCACACACAGTCAATGTATTTTAATTTTTTTTTTTTTTTTGTGTAATTCAAACTAAAGTGCGAATATTTGTTCGACCATTCATCCTGTTTTAATATTAACTTATGCGAGTACGCCGCTTGTGGGTGTTCAGTGTATCCGCACGTCCTGCGGATTGATTGATTGATTGTTCGCATTGGGCCACGCGTAAACTTTTCCAAACGACGACGACGGGGAATACTGTGATCGGGAATTAATTAAACTTTTTTTTTTGTTGCGAATAATTAATTTGTGGGAGTTTTAAGGTCGTCCATAAGGATGTACAAATCACGTTCAGTTGGCGCTAATGTATTTGCAGATAAACCACAACTGGCAGGACCCAAAAAAAAAAAAAGAAGAGCAAAACCAAAAGTTCGTGACCCGTTTGGATGGCAGTGTCGTTATTTTGTAGCGCAATCCTAATCATGGCATTTCGTTGACATACCATCGTTGCCGCCGCCACATATCCTTGGAGAGAATCTCCCCGTACATTTATATATGTATGTATCATGTTCGTCTGCGATGAAGTTGTGCGGATGGAATACTCGAAGGCAATTTGCAAGGGTCACTACAGTGTTTTTATTGCCCATGAATATATGTATGACCGTAGGTTGAGATATATTTGGGAGTCCCAGATGAACTCAAATATTCTGTTGTTTTGGGTGTACAGGTCCGGATTAGAGGTGAATATAGCAGCTTGGGGCGCTTAATTGAAGAAAGGATGAAATAAGGCAGTGATTTCGTTATAGAGTGATGTATAGGTCAGAAAGATAATGATTTCATAGGCTACAGTACAGCATTAAACTTTTTTTGTTCGACTATGTTGATTCCCTTGAGCTGGCATGCACTTTAGTCTTCTTAGTAAGACTAGCTCATCTTACTACACCAAAATGTGATAAGTCGACATTGCCTTTATTAAAGGAAATCTAAATGTAAATATCTGGACAAAATTGAACATCCTCAAGCTAAAGTGCTCTACCTTGGAACAGTCACATCCTCTTTCGAGCTCAGTTCTAGCTTTCCTGACTCTGCTGCCCACATCTAGTTCGGTGCTACCGCCAGCCGAGATACAAGCAGCTGTCAACTTTCTCGACTTACTTTCTAACATCGGAGTGACAGAGTTTGAAATGCTCAGAGCATTTATTATGTTTGCCGTGTTTATCTTCTTTCAAATTGTGTACCATGAGATACATCTCTGTTGATCTGTGGGAATAACTGGGATAAACCTTTGTAACTCTGTCGTAAGTACCACACATCGGATTTCAAAGACCTTATACACCTTAATATTGTGCAGAACGCGCCACTTGCTGCCCTCATATGTAGCCTTTATAATTATTATCAGTTTTTCTGTAAATGCTAATAAAGTCTTCTTTTCTATGATGATCCAAGAGATGTTTATATGGATCTGGTGCTAAAGTCTGCCTGCTCGACATCGAGAGCTATATCTAAATATTCCTTTATTCCTTCTAAAGCTATCCTACCAAATATATCGGCTACCGCTGGGAGAACACATTAACCTCCTCAACTCCACAATCGATCAGGTAATCCTTTTTTTAGAAGCTTGATGATAATCCGCCTTTTCTACTCCTTCCGGAGCATGGAAAAAGAGCTGGTTAAGAATGACTTCAATGCCCACCACTTTATTTTTCTTGAATGATCTGATAAGGTAAGGTGGTCCTAGAATTATTGGCTCACCATGGGATTCCGCACCCTGTTGGTGCTTTAACTGGTTATTTTGAGCAAGTTGAACCGGTTACTGTTGAAGACATAAGCTAACTCTGACTATAGATTACTAGAACCAAATGAAAAAATTCGCCCGAAATCGTATAAAAGTGTCGAAACTCCCTGGAACTCAAGGAGATCTAAAAGCCTCGGAAAAGTGCTTAATTCGCTAGGATGTTTAATTCAGTATTTTGTCGCAAAATTTGCATTATGTGCTAGGTTAGGTTAGGTTAAAGGGTTTAGCTGCAACGAATGAGCACAGCCTGCACTCGGATCTCAAACGGATCTATTGTGCTCCCCTGACGTGGGGTTTCCTGGCTGAAGAACTGTAAAGAGAAAAAAAAAAAAACAAAATAGCTGGAGTTCTATGCTAGTGGAACGGCTTCCTCTGAACCACCCTGAAGAAGTTATGAATTTCATGATGGAGGTTGGTGGCTATTCAGACAAGTCGCCCAGATGGCTGAAGAAATACTCTCCAAGGGCCGTCATCCTGGTATTGCAGAGACTAGGGCCTTTGCAGAGGAAGTGTTCTTTGTCCTCCTCTACGTCTGTGTTGCCACATCCTCTGCAGAGCTCATCTGTACTTAGCCGCATTCTCTTCCGGTGGGCCGCCAATGAGTTGTGGCCGGTAATGATACGTATGAGAAGCGCCAAGTTTTGTCTATTTTGAGTGAGGATAAGTTTGGCTTTCATCTTGTCATATTTTGTCCAGATGTTTCTGGAGACTCGGCATGATGGAAGCGCTCTCCATCTTTCTTCTGCTTGTCGTTTGAAGTCAAGTGCTATGTTTGATTTAACAAGTTTTAGGGAAGGAAGGACTGAGTTTTGGACCATTACCAAGTCTTGTACTGATCCCTTTCTTGTCTGTTCATCCGCCATCTCATTCCCTGGAATTCCTTTCTGTCCTGGGATCCACCAGAGTGTTATATGGTGGCTATGGGTGAGCATTTCAAGCTCCTTGCGGCAGCGTTTTATTAGCTTTGATTTTATTACCACGGATGAGAAGGCCTTTATAGCAGTTCGACTATCTAGCTAAATATCAATCTCTTTCCTAGTAACAAGCTTCGTGGATAGTTCTCGTACCGCCTCTGCTATCGCCAGGACTTTTGCCTGGAACACACTGCCGTGATTCGGAAGCCTTGGCCTATTGCAATACCAGGTTCCGCTGAGTAGATACGCGAACCCACTCCTTCGTTTGTTTAGGACCCGTCAGTGAAAACTGAAATACTATGCGGGTAAATGGCCTCACTGTCTTCCCAGTGTTCCCCTGATGGGATGACCGTTTTGACGTTTAGGCTGAAGTCGGGGGATGGCGGAAGATAGTCTGTGGTGGCATCTAGGTGAGCCCATCTTGAGATGCTACGGTGGCCCGTTTGGCCCCTTCTCCATAGGTTGGATTCCTTTAGCCGCAGGGCACTCATCGCAGCTGATTTCTTAACAAATAAGTCTATTGGAATCAGTGCGAGAATTGTTTCAAGTGCTGCGGTCGGGATGGTTTTAATGGTGTCAGTGGTTGCTATGCAGGCAAGTTTCTGGATTTAAGTCAACTCCTTGAGATGTGCGTTTTTCTCCGCTATTGGCCACCTGACAATACACCCATAAGAATGTTTCTGACTATGGCTGTGTACATCCAGTGGATGATGGCAGGTTTGGGTCCCCATTTTTTCCAAAAAATTCTGCTGCAAGCATAGAGCGCAATGCGCGTTATTTATTCTTTCATTTGTGTTATCTCCCCAGCTCAGTTTGCGGTCAAGTATGCCGTGCTAGATGCCGTGCTTTATCCGAGACTTGGAGTGGAGTGTCACCGAGTCGTAGAGGTCCGAAAGCTGGGATTATTTTTTTGTTGGTGAAGAGGACAACATCTGTTTTCGCTGAATTCACGTTCAGTCCACAACTTCTCGCCCAGTTATGGATGGTATTCAGGGCCGGTTGCAGAAGTTATGTGGTTGATCTGTCATTTTATGCCGCTGGGGTTGTTTAATGGCCTTTAAAATGTCAGCCCTAGCTGATTACTCATCAACTTACGCTCTTGGCGTAGGACTCAGGTAACACCCATGTTAGCTGCTAATCAAAAAGTTATATATGTACGAGTAGGTCCATAACTTTATTCCTCCTCATCCTTGTAGGTTTCTTATATACGAAGTGTGAAGAAAAAACTAGTAAAATATTTCACGCACTTGTGAATTACTAATGAAGAATTGCATGAAAATGCCATAGAAAAATATTGCTGCTTATCAACTAATTGTGCATTCTTTTTAATATCTTTAAAAAAAAATCAGAATTTTCAAATATTCAGTATGGATTAAACCAAAGAGCTCCAATAGATAAAGTTTTATTGTAATAGGAAATTTCTTTTTCAGGTTGATGATTTGCATTCTGTTATACCATATACATACGTATATATGTACATACAAATCGATTTCGTTCGATATTAGCTAGGAGAATGAAGAAATAAAATACCGCTAAGGAAAAATAATAATTGAACCAAGTTTTCAGCATGTATTACTATTATTTGCGTTAGCATTACCATGAAGGTATATTTTGTCATTAAAATTATTGTACTTGTTTGGGAAGTATGAGTTGTATGATTTGGTTTGACAAGTCTTTCTGTATTCTATGTTCTACCGGAACTCTGAATGTGCAGACAGTGTGGAAACAGTAGTTTCTGACTATGTTAATTGGGTGAATGTAGGGTAATTATACGACAGTGATTAAACGCCATTCTCCAAGAGTTTCAAATTTCCACATTCATGGTTCTTGCGTAAGGGGGACGATATAAGTACTCGTACATCGGTAATAAAGCTAATACTTATGTATAGAATACTAATCTAGTGGACGGCACTGAAAAAGGTTATCTACCACACTCTCATAAAAAAGAATATGAAGTCCACATATATCTGCATTACCGCCGCACTCCGCGCGACTTCTACAGAGGCGCTGGAAAAAATGTTGCATACCATTTCCTTGGGTACTTATGGGAAAGATATAGCAATAAAATCGGTGTTGCCACTAAAAGAACCATCGCAATGGATCCGTAATAATACAGGACACTTCAAAATCCCTAGCTTATACAACAATGTAGTAGAGCCACGGAGTACCTAACACCGTTCCTGGATTTCAATATGAAGTACAGCACTACCATTCACAGTTTGCAGAATTTGGCGGAGAATGCTATTTTGAAAAGATCTGCATTGGAAACGTACACTGATTTGCTTAAGAGAAACAGGGAATGGCTTAGAGGCAGACATAGAACAGTCTTTTGGACTACCAGATTATTGCAGTGTATTCCAAACCGAGGTTAAAGCTGTTCGTGGCTAGATGGCTGTCGATGAGATTGGTTTTAAACTCGGATATCGTTATTTACACCGACAGTCAACCAGCCATTGCTTTTGTAGCCAAGATTTAATACGAATTGGTAAAGCAATGTCGAGCTTCCCTAAATAGGATATCGAATTATTGCAATCTCACTCTGTGCTGCTCTTCTGGTCACTCTGACATTTTATATAACTGCAGAGTAGACGAATAAGCCAAAAATGACACTAAATAAGAGCTCTCTACTACGGAAGAAGGGCTTTTTTTACCTATAGAAACGGCAAGATACAAAATCTCCACATTAGCACTGGGTTAGGCCAATGAGAGTTGACTCATTCCTATGAGTTGTTCAGAACACATACATGTATGTACCGTGGTAGTGTAGGTATGTAGTATAATTATAAGTCAGCTAGCCATCTTCAATGTGCGTGAGGTTCAATGTTCCAATCCCAGAAAACACCAAAAAAAATGTTTCCCGTCCCACCTCTTGCGAACGTTTGACATGCATCCGATAGTATTTTTGTCATGAAAAAGCTTCTCAAAGCAGAGTAAAAACTACCCTTCGGTTCGGATACGCCACAAAACTGTAGGCCCCTTCCATTCGTGCGAAAAGTATAATGCACGCAATATGAATGGCTGCAAGAAGGCAGGCTTAGGCCCTACATGGGCTGTTGCGCTAAACAGTGGCAGAACTTCTATTTAATCGAACCGATCCCCTCTGTATATTATCAAGTATGATAGATGTAGAAAGTGCTAGGAAAGTTTCTCTCTGTAATAAGCCAATTCATGGAGAGCGTTCTAGATTTATTTAGTAAATACACCACGAGCTGTGACTTTGGAATATATACTAACAAAACTGAAATGATACTATTTACCACTAAAACCAAAATACAAAACTTCATCCCTTCCAAACTGAATGGTGAATGGGAGCATTTTCTTTATATTCCAGTGCGAAATGCCTAGGCACGATCCTTGACCTAAAACTTAATTGGAAGCTAAATATTGAACAGTGGGTGAAGAAAGCAAGCATAGCTTCCTACGTATGCACCAAAAATGTCGGCAAAAAATGCTGTCTTCAGTTAAGTATGATCTGTACACAGCCGTTTGTCCATGAAATTCTCACTTATGGCGCTATTGTTTCATGGCCTGCCCTAAGTAGAAAGTTTCGATAGTCGATGTCGATGTATCAATAGAAAAAAAAAGTCCAAGGAGCACATTCGTCTGATTACAAAACCCTCACGCCAAATCTCTTTTCCAAACCAGAGTTGAATGGAAGAATAGTAATGCAATAGAACCATCTATGCGGACGGATCGAAAATGGATTGCGGAGTTGGCGCAGACATTTTCTCGAACAAGCTGAACGTATCGAAATCTTTCCGTTTACCGAATTTTGCCAGTGTTTTTCAGGCGGAGCTTCTCACAATTCGGGAGGCTTGTCGCATACTGAACGTTTCCCCAATATCCAAAGGCAATCTTTCTAGCTTTGCTGATAACCAAGCCATCGTTTCAGCTAACACACCTTTAAGACTTGTGCTTTGTGCGAAACAAGGAACCGCATCGATATAAAGTATTTCTTTGCTTTAAGCATTTAAATAGCTCAAATTTGTACATGTACTTTGATTTTCTGCTGCTTATATGATTACTTAAAAGAATTAATTTTGAAATTACGTAAGATAAGAATTTAGCGGTAATCGTTTTTCTTTGCTTTTCTCTTTGCAGGTATGTCTACGTTAAATCTGTTTTTTATTAACTAAATTGTAAAGTGGGTAAGTAAAAAAGAATAAATATGTTATGCAGTCTCCTACATGTCTATACATGGATTATGAATCCGAGTTGATTGAAATACCTCGCACATATTCTGAAATCTTAACTGGTGAATTCCAGTTCACTGATTCTGTGAATTCTGTGACTTTGGCGTTAACATTCCGCCGGACGTGAACTAACTGGAGTGCTGGTTCAATCATCGAGGACATCGACGTCGTCTTTGAAGGTCAAAAGCGGTGATATCTTGACGATAGGGCGCGTTAGTGTGCCGTCCGCAGTCTTTAAAGTCACGACCCGAACTCCCGCGTGAACTTCCGCTACCCTTCCCATTCTCCATTTGCTAGGTGGCTCGTTGTCCTCCCTAAGGACAACAAGATCTCCCACGTTGAAATTCGGAAATGATTTGTTCCACTTGGCGCGTTGTTGGAGTTGATTCAAATATTCTCTGTGCCACCTTTTCCAGAAATGCTGGCGCAGTTGACTAACTAAATTCCACCGGTTTGCTGGGTTGACTTTGGCATCTGTTATCTCAGGTTCCGGAATGGATTTAAGAGGCTCTCCAACCAAGAAATGTCCGGGTGTCAGAGCTTGAAAGTCGTCGACGTCAGTTGGTGCAGAGCACAGTGGCCTCGAATTGACGCAGGCTTCTATTTCTGCCAATAGGGTTGTAAACTCCTCAAACGTGAGAAGGCGGTCACCAAGAGTCCGTCGTAGATGGAACTTCACTCGTTTAACAGCAGCTTCGCAGTACCCGCCCATATGAGGTGCTGCTGGCGGGTTGAAATGCCAAACTATTCCATCGTCCCTCAAGTATCTTGCCAACTGCTCATCTCGAGTTGCTCGTTCGAAGAGGTTTCCGAGCTCCTTTTCAGCGCCAACAAAATTGGTTCCTTTGTCACTGAATAACTCCTTGCAATGTCCTCTACGAGACACGAACCGCTTCATTGTACTTTTCTGCTTTTTTGCTTGTGTTCATGAGACGTTTAATCGAGTTTCTGAGAACGTCTCGTTTGATGGTAGACATTTTGCAAAACAAAGCAAATATGTGTGCAGAAAATATATATATCCGGCTTGAAGGACCAAAAATGTTGCGAAATGAAACTGCGTTGGTTCAAATACATAAAAAGCGATGTGTCTTTATTGAGAACAGAACTAGAACTACTTATAATCGGAAAAAAGGCGGGAAAAAAGAGATGTCACAAAAGTCATGGGAGAATAGAAACGAAAAGCGTGTGCTGCCAAATCACGTCATCTTGTTGGTCCAAGTTGATAATTTGGCGTTAACAGAGCAAGTATTGGCTTCGTGAAAATTTTTATTTGATGAATCTTGGCATCTTGAGTCTCGAAATTTTGCTTTCTGTCTATTTTTATATACAATACCTTACCATAAATGTTGAGATGATGAAATACATACAATACATTGATCTGTCCCGGCCCTCTGGTGGACCTTCGACCTTTACCCTTGAGCTTGAGACTGCACAGTCCTTGGGGGTTTATTTATGTTAGGTATACGAGTTGAATACTCCTGACTGAATTCCACGGCGGTATAAGCTCGTAGGTTCACATTTCTTTTCTTCGTTAACAATTTAGCTGTGACTTATTACTTGACTACTTAGCCCATCAGAATAAGACAAAATGCTGCATTTCACCAACGCCTACATTTTGCCGATTATTCTTTTCCACAGGCACAGCTTCCTCCAAACTTTGTTCTTTGTTTTTGCCGGATTTCTATTTCAGCTCAGCCTACTCGAGAATTAAACTTTTCAAAAGAGAAACACTCATATCCCCATATATCGACATTCTAAAATAGTTTTACCTGGTTTTGAAGATGACGGCTCTATTATTGTCAACATTAGCATATTCTATATCTTTGAATGGAAACCTGGAAGGAAGGGAGTGGGCTGGTCCATGAAATTGGTGTATTGCATGGCTTGATGCTGCTGTATAGTCCTGTTTGCAAAGTCCACTTTTGCTTAGAAAATCTAAGATTATCGAAATTCAACAACAGAGTTGTGCGGCCTTCTTAAAATTTGAAAGCCAATCACTCACGAATATAAAACTATTTAAACAGTTCTTACAACAACTGAAAACTTCGTGTTAGATTGCTGGTAAATCAAAGACAAAAAAGTCGTTCGGAACATGTTTTGGTTGGAGATAGCATGGCGGTCATCCAAGCCTGTTATTTATTTATTCTTTTTTGCCGAGAGCAGGTGAAAAATCTTCTAAAGACACCATAAGGTCCGACCGCGCGTGCTTATATATATATTTGGCGCAACAGTTCTTTAAGTGCCTGTTCCTAGCTTCTCGCAACCAGTCATGTTGTGTGCGTTATATTTTTCACACGAATGGAAGGGACCTACAGTTTAGTGCCGTATCCGAAGGGCAATTTGGTTTGAGAAGCTTTTTCGGGACTCTCGGACTCTCGGATGTTTGTCAGACGTTCATGAGAAGTAGGACCGTGAAAAAACTTTTTGGTGTTTTCTGGGATTCGAACTTTAAACCTCACGCGCAGTGGTGCGACACACTAAACACTTACCCCACGGCGCGTGATTATGGTAGTGTGAAATTTGTACTCACTAAAAAAGCACTTCTCTTCAAAATGAATACTTCAACTAACCCGACGCTTATCCAGCTGTTTTATGTACGCTTACGAGACTCGTGATTTTTGGAAAAAGATGTTCGTATGTAGTTAAAAAGAAATGTAGAACTTTAGACAGGTCAAATTTCAATGAAGGTTCCTGCGTTTTTCACAACCGGCATATACTATGACGCGAGGTCAAAAGGTTTTGTCATTTATAGACGACGAATTGAATTGTTCGCGTCAATTAGTTGAATGACGGTACGGTTACAATGGCCGTGAACACGATCTTTGTGTTTACACGCAAGGTTTTTTATCTCTTCGACGGCGCTGGGAATTCCCAGATCCCGTTGAATATCTTCGTTACGTACATACCACGGTGCATTAACTATCGCTCTAAGAACTTTATTTCAAAAGTTTGTATGATGTTTCTATTATTTTTCTTGGTACAATCCCATAGTTGTTCACCATACGCCCACACTGGCTTAAGCACTTGCTTATAGATAAGCAGTTTGTTATGTAGGCTTAACTTCGAATGTTTTCAGAGTAGCCAGTACATTTGCCGGTAATATTTTTCGAGCTCATCGCGTTTCTTTTTTACGTGCGATTTCCATTTAAGCTTAACATCTAGAGTCATTCCTAGATATTTTGCTTCGTTTGAGCCGAGTTTAGATATACAGGTAATTTATCCACTTTTTTGTAGGTAAAGTTGACGTGAGTAGATTTGCTTTCGTTCAACACAATACGCCAATAATTCGTCCAAGCGTGGGCTTTATTAATAGCGCGTTGCAGCTTTCCAGTTGCTGCTTCAATAGTATCGCCCGTTGTCAATATCGCCGTATCATCCGCAAACGTGGCGACGACGCAGTTTCTTTCCTGTGGGATATCACGCGTGTAGAGTACATACAGAAGTGGGCCAAGGACACTTCCTTGCGGGACTCCGGCTGCAATTCATTGAAGTCAGAGTAATCATTTCCGTGCTTAACATGAAAGAGTCCCCATGGCAGTAGTAGTTGCAATTTATGCTCCAATCTTTCGTGCCAAACCTTATCGAAAGCTTGTAAGACGTCAAGAAATACACCACAAAAAATTTTTTTTTTCTTCGAGAATTTTCTCAATCACGTCAGTTATATTGTGAACTCGGTCGATTGTTGAATGTTTGATTCTAAATCCAAACTGATGGTCAGGAATGAGACGTCTTTCGTCGATTACGAGTTGTAGACGTTTGGAAAGTAGTTTTTCGAATATTTTTGAGATAACTGGCAATAGGGAAATAGGCCGATATGATTTCTTTTCATTCAGAGGTTTGCCTGGTTTCGGGACCATTATAATCTCGGCGACTTTGCATTGTCTCGGAACGTAGAGCAATCTGAACGAACCGTTGATTTAATAGATCAGTTTGATTAGAGCTTTATTTGGCAATTCCTTTACTGCTTGCGCCGTAATAAAGTCCTAGCCCAGAGCTTTTTTCGTCTTTAGATTTTTAATCACTTCCCTCAGTTCAATCAATGCAACTTTTTTTTACTCTAAAGTTGTCGGATGTGGTGACTGTGGAGTCGGGCGTTAATGAAGGGCCGTAAAACGGGCTAAACGTTTCTTCTAAGTGCAAGGCAGAAATATCTTTTTGTCGCTCTTGGCCCAGTTTCTATTGTTTTTCAGAATTGGTGGTGCTTGCATTTGAGGTTTCTGGATGCCTTTTAGCGCTTTCCAAAGGGAATAATTTGATTCTATTTCACCGGAGACATTTTCAAGGTAGGTCGCTATCTTTTTACTTTTAAATGCCCAAATGCTATCTCCAAGGCGATTGCATAGTCGGTTAAGGACCGTTTTATGCTGCGGCGCACGAGTGATTTCCCATTTCTTTCGTGCTTTTCGTTTCTTCCTGAGCAGTTCAATGATTTCTCTGGGATACTTTTCGTTGGGGTTGATATTATATCGTCTAGAAAGAGTGTTTCTCCATGCCGCTCTTTGGATTTCTTCCACGAAACAATCAACTTCGTCCTCTAGTTAACAAGGTATTTTAAGTGATACATTTAAGGCGATATTTGTTTCGCAATCATTTCTAAAGCCCTCCCAGTTTGTTCTATTGCTAGTAAGTCTTGGAGGTCCTTTTATCATGATCAAAGCTTCTCGAATTAAAAAAGGATCGGAGAGTGGTGAGAAGATAGATCAAAACTTTCTTCGACTGTAATAAACTTCTCGTAAATGCTTTTTGTAACAAAAAAATCGATAAGATTGGGAATTTTTTCTGAGTCGGATGGCCAATAGGTCGGTTTTCCTGCCGAATAAAAACAACAACCGAATTCATTTGCCACTTCGTAGAGAATTTTTCCTTTAGGATATGTACATCTTGAGCCCAAGAAGGTGTGCTTCACGTTCAAATCATTATTGAGGACACGAAAGTAGTCGTCTTTTTCTAGTGAGCATTGCGGCGGACAGTAAACAGATGCTATGTTTTAGCTCAGGTGTTTATTTTTAACCCTTACTGCGCACAACTGAAGTTTTTCCAGCTCTATACTTATATCCACCGAAAGTTCGATGTTAGTTTTAATGAATAAGAACGAACGGTCCCGCGCTTTATCAGAAGTATGATAGGAGTGATAATCAGCGTAGCCTTCAACGAATCAGAGGGTGGCCCGTCGTTACGTTTGGTTGCTTTCACTGCAGCCTGAGAATACATCCGACGTACGGGGTTCGCTGGCTTATCTTATGTTATTTTTCGATCAGCCTTTTTAGTGAAAACCTTTGACGTACGTTTAATTGGCTCATAAGGCTGATTGACTGTCCCAAGAGTCTGCACTGCTGATTCAAGCGTCCTTTCAGTCGGCTCAGGAGTCTGAACAACTGGCTTACGAGCTCGCTCGGTCTGCTTAGCAATAGGTTCTACCGACTTAGGAGCCCGATCGACAGATTTCGTTCCCCGTATAAAGCTTGTTATGATCACCTCAAGAATCATGGACAAAATATTGAATAACTTTGTTAGTGAAATTTTGTTACACTGTGTTTAGATTTCCAGTCACGCAGGTATACTCGTTAGTAAAGTACTCGAAAGCAAAAAGCTAAAAATTATACCAAAAAGCGTTCAAAGCTTCCAGTTATACCAGTATGTAGATCTTCAACATACTTGTCATAAGGCTGCCTTACTGCAAAATGGAAATCATTTTTCGTACCAAAATAATTTGCACGGCCCAAATGCATCAAGCAACGGCCCTGTTTATGGGAATATCCATGTTGACCGTATGTGCGTTTTTGTTTCAGTAGCCACTGTAGCAACTATTGCTGTTGGTGATGGCCCTACCGTCCTTGTTTCCTCAAAAAAAGAAGAATCCTCTGAATGTGACCCGTCGTGTACACCCGAGCGCATTAGATAAATGTATTATTTATTTCGTTGGGCATCTTGTCTTGTTGCACGAGTGATTTCAGAATTTTTGTTTTTGTTGCTGTTGTCTTCTCTTGGTTTTCCCTTCCTGTCTATACATACACAAATACATGTAGATTTGCTTTGCTCTGCTAAGGGATTGTGGTTTGGTTACCTATCTATCTCGTTTTTGGTAGAATGGACCAAGTGTACGGTTGTTTGATCTTGCCAAGCCATCTTTCCCAATGAGGGTGTGAGAATTGTGGTGTGAAGAGTGGCTGGACTAAAAAAAATGTATAAAAATAAAAGGGAAACTTCTACTAACAGTCTGATGGATGAGGACGGACTCTTAACGGTAGAAAGTGGAGAATCTAATTCCCTAATGAATTTTCAGTTCAATTCGATGTTCCTTCGTATACAAACGCCGATATATTGGTTTTCTTCCCACGAAGGAGGAGAGAAGAAATTAGAAAACTTTTCTCATCGGTTTCTTTATTTAGTTTCCTTTTTGTTTCGGTTTTTTTTTTGTTCGTCCGCAAGGATTCGTGCCGCATAACAATTTGAGGAACAATTTCAGGATGCTTCATTTCGGTTTTATTCTCCAATTGAATTTGCAATAAGACTGAACCAATGGGTAAACGAACAGAGATGTGAATAGATATAGATAGAAGTGTGCTGTTCCTATGTGTGGTCTTAATTTGATCTTAGGTTTTGTGTTTTCTTTCGATGGGAGTTAGGTATTCCCACTTACCTCAGAACAATGATTGGTAAAATTAGCTGTGGGAAAATAGATTTCTAAAATGAAAACGTTCGCTTCTTTATGAGGTTCAAAGCAATGCTTTTCCTGAGTTTGCTAAGGAGGCAGTGTAAACAAGATGTTGGTTGGGCAAGCGATATTTTGCAAGAAGATTGTAAGAATTACACAGGAAGGTGAATACAGTTGGTTGCCATTAATACACAAAGAAATTACGATTTCCATAGGTAGTTTTGAAACAGAAAATGTCAGTTCTAAACAGACCATCAGCTGCCTTGAAAAGTTCGGCCGGTAAGCCGTCAGGTTCAGCAGCCTTGTTGGATTTTAGCTTGGGTATTGGTATCCTCACTTCATTTTGGTGAGGTGAACGGAAATTTGGACTGTAATTGTCTATGTTGAATGGTTCATTCTGCTTGACAAGGGGATGTTGGTCTTCGCCGCCGTTATACAGTCTGCAGAAGTAGTTTTTCCATATTCTCAGCACCGACTGTGATTCTACTCGTACTACGCGGTTTCCATTTTCATCTCTACGTGTTTCTGTACGGGTTTTGCTTCTCTTACACGTTCTCTTTACCTTTTGGTAAAACTTCCGTACATAGTTCCTGGAGTATAAGCTCTCAATGTTCTCGATCGCGCGCTTCTCGCGCGCTTCTCGTGCTCTTTCTTCTTCTTTTGGAGAAGCCGATGTTCTTCCCGTCTCTTTTGCTCGCAGAACTCACGAGCAGCTCTCGTCTTCCTTTGCAGCGCCGCTTTATATGTCTCTTGTTTTGCTGCATGCACTCGCCGGTATTCTTCATTTCGCTGTGGTGGACGAGCGAAACCCAGCACATCAGTCGCATCGTTTCTGATGGCATGATGGCAGCGTTGCCACTGGTCGTCGGCACTTAATCCTGGCGGCATAGGGGTGATTGAGAGATTTCGGGATACGCATTCAGCGAAGACTCTGGCGGTCTGTCGCGATTGTGGGTTTTCGACGTTAAATTTTCTCACAGTGATTCTTCTTGGTTGCTCAATTTCGAATTCCACATTCGTACCTTGGCTACAACAAGGTAATGATCCAAGTCTATGTTGGCCGCTCGAAAGATCCGGACATCCAGAATACTGGAGGCATGTCGATCAAAATATGATCAACTTGATTGATCATTGATGATTCGACCACCATGTCTGCTTATGAATATTGAGATCAGGAAACCATGTGCTTGTAATAGTGACGCTTCGCTAGATAGCGAAATCAATTAGCCTTAGTCCATTATCAGACGTGGTGTCGTGTAGGCTATGCTTACCGGCTGCCCTACCGAGGACGTCCTCCTGTCCTACTTTGGCGTTAAAATCGCCCAATATGATTTCTGCGTTGTATTTAGGACATTGCTCGTATGTTTTGTCGAGGATCTCGTAGAAATAATCTTTAATCTTTCGCCGGGGCATGCGCACATATTAGGCATATATTAGCGAATTTACCTTTTTATTTTTACTGGCGCTGCAGTCCGGTGGACCAGGGCTTTCACCAACAAACCTGTCCAGCTAGATCGATCCTTAACCAGCTGCATCCTGTTTCGTGCGTCACCATGTTGGTTAAGATTATCCCCCACTCATGCCATCGAAGATGAGATTCTCCTCTTCCTCCTATTCGAAGATTTTTCGAGCTGGAGCATCGGTATTCATTCGCTCTGCAAGACTTAGCCGCTTTATGCATTGATTACTTTTTTTTTAATAGATTGATAATGTTGTACAGCTCGTATAGGCAGTTCTTGGTTGAGTCTTCTTTCCCATGTACCATTAACGCAGATAGGGCCGTAGATCAAACGTAGGACTTTTCTCTCGAAGACACCAAGTGCACTTTCATCTGATTTTAACAAAGCCTATGCTTCAGTGTCATACGTCAGAATGGGGATGATAAGGCTCTTATATAACGTTTCCTTGGTTCTTTTTGATAGAGCATTACTAGATAATTGTACCCTAAGGGCAAGGAAACAACGAGTGTTCGTCTACGTTTCATATCTGCGCTGATGTCGTTGGCAGAATTAAGAGTGAAGTTTAGATAGACGAGTTTCCTGACTACCTCGAAGTTATAGCTACCAATCCGAACGTTTTGGCCAAGACGTCGGTATTATGTCTCGGCGTCCGTAAACAACACCTACTTCGTTTTGTCGTTCTTTACCACCCGACCTATTTTAGCAGCTTCTGATTCGATGTTTGCGAAGGTGTCAGTAACTGCTCGCTTCGTTCTATCGGCGATGTCAATGTAGTCTATCGCAGACCATCTGCGTAACACAGCAGTTGTACTGAATTGTGTAAAATGGTGCATGTTGTGTTGACCTGGGAAATTTGCACTAATGTTTTGAGTACCAGGCTGAAAAAGCTACATGATAGGGCGTGGCCCTGTCTAAAAAATCTTGTGGTACTAAAGGTTTCGGTGGTGTCTTTTCCAACTTTGAGGGCTGGCGCAGCGAGCGTTTTCCATCATCACTCTACCTACATTAGTGAAGAAGTTTTGCAGGAATACTAAAACTGGGCATGGCGTCAAATAGCTCATTCCAGTTCACACTATCATACGCGGTCTTAAAATCGATGAATATACTATATGGTGCCTATCGATTTGAAATTCTTACGTCTTCTCTAGGATTTGACGAAAAGTGAAGCGAAAATGTTGATTTTTTTTTACCTAAAACGGCACTAAACGGCACAATTTCGGATATAATATCATATTTTTATTCATATCAACACCACAAAGTTGCAATTCAATTCAAATTTGTAAGTTTTTTGATCACTTATTCACTTTTTGAAACATTCTCTTGGAGGTTTGAGGCCTAACCTATAAAAGTCATCCTGCCACCTTCGGGTAATGGTCAAAAGAGGTATTGCAGAAACTTCTCCCGAACAATTCGGAGCTGATAAACGCCGCCAGAATAGTTGCACAATGTCATCCGTTAGCAATATGAGTATTGTCGATTTGGAACGTCTCTTGGACTCCAAGTTAAGTTCCCTAGCCTCTAAATCGGACATGCAAGCTCTTTGTAGAGAAATCACGGACTTAAAGACTTCTCAGGACCTCCTCGCAACCAAACTTTCAGTTTTCGAAGACCGCAACTCATACCTAGAAGCTGAAGTTGAGAGACTGTTAAAGAAAGACACCGAGAAAAATCTAATAGTTCACTTGCCGGTAGAGGGTACGCCCGATCTTCTGACAAGGGCAAAAAACATTTGTAATGGCCTCTTGGACGACACCCGAGAAGAGGCAGTGCAATCGGCGCTCCAAGTTTAGTGTACAAGGCCAGACATGGCCAATGTCGTGGTCCAAATGAACACACGCGCGTCGGTAGTAGAAATTCTCAAAAAAACTAAGAAGCTAAGGGGCACAGACATCTTCATCAACAAGGATCTTCCATTTTTTGTACGCCAGAAGAGAAGAAAGTTAGCTGAGGTACAATCGGCGATACGCAAGAATAACCTGCAAATAAAGACATCTATGAGGGACGACAGATTAATGATGGATGGGACGATTTTTAGCTGGGATACCGCTCATGGCCTGCGCAGTGGAAATGTCGATGGATTTAAATTATTGAGTGATAAATTTGTAGAATTGCGCGATTTACAACAACAAATTGAAACCAAAACAAGCACCCAAGATCAACAAAAATCTTCAAACGTCAAACTATTGAAGCCTGTCAAATCCTCCCACATCTTGCCGCCAGCGACATCTCTTGGTCACCAGCAGGAAAATTCTGGTACCGGAAGCAGTTTCCATTGACACCCTTCCGTCGGTCAGCCGTTAAAGTCAAAAGAATTTAAGAAAAGTAATCATTTTTTTAGATCTAAGAATATTAAGTTACAATATTGCAGGGCTTAATAATAAAAATATTTTCCCCGATTTCTTTAACTTCATAAGAGAATTTGATATATTTGTGCTCGTAGAAACTTTTTTAACAGAAAACCATTATGAAAGATACAAAAACCTTTTCAAAGGTTATGAACTTGCTTGGACGGCAGCTTCCAGAACCTCCAACTTTGGAAGAGCAAGCGGAGGACTGTTGGTTGGATTTAAAAGCTCCCTTAGAAATATTTTAAAATTTCAAATGCATGGAGATACTAGTATTATTGCGTGTCAGATAGACGGTATAAAGGGATTCTTTGTCCCGGTATACTTAAACTGCAATCATTGGAATGAAGATTTTTGCCAGTTGGAAGATCTCCTCGCAGACCTGGATGAAAATAATGTCCTTTTGATGGGTGACTTCAACGCCAGAATCGGAGCTGAGCAGTGTTGGCCAGCTAACTCCTTGATAATTCCAAGCAGTTTGAACAGCTATCGTGCCTCAAAAGACAATCGAAGAGACAATAAGGGTATCCGGTTATTAGATCTGTGCGACTCTTACAACCTTTATATGCTGAATGGCAGAAGCTTAAGTGATCCTGCCGGCGAATTTACTTTTGTGCGTTCTTCTGCTCGCTCAGTCATAGATTATTGTTTAGCAGCTGGAAACTGGTTGAATATCATATCTGACTTCAAGGTTGGCGCAAAAACGTTTTCAGATCATATGCCACTCATAGCAGTAATTCGATGTACTACTACTCCTGATACTGTTGAGGCAATGGAACTTAAGCTTTTGCCGAAATTTAAATGGAACAATAGCTTTCTCAGTGAATACCAAGGGAATCTGAATAACAAGCTGATGACATTGAATAGTTCTTCGCGTATGGAGGACATGCTCGAAATTATAAAAGCTTCAATTCCTGGTCAGCCAAGTGGTCCAAATCGAAGAAAGTTTTTTAAGGAAAAGTGGTTCGACAACGAGTGCGAAGTTGCTAGGAAGAAATCATTTACTCTCCTCTCATTGTTCCGAACCTATAATAACTCATACTTCAGGCTTAGTTACACTGCAGCTATCAAACAATATAAGAAGTTATGCGCGGGAAAGAAGAAAGCCCACAGCATGAGCATTATTGCCTCCTTGTCAAATGCAAGATTGCCAGGTGATTTTTGGAAAGCTATGAAAGCGGCAAACGGTTCGTCTTACTCAATAGGCTGCTTTCTCAAGGCAAATGAGCTAAAAGAATACTTTGCCTTTCTACTCAACATTGAGCGCAGAGCTATTCGGTTTCAGTATGCCGAGCCACTGATAGCAGATCGATTTCTTGATGCCGATTTCACAGTAGAAGAGCTCCTGATAACTCTAGGTACCACCAAAATAAACAAGGCAGCTGGCATGGACAGAATCTCGTACGAGTTTTTTAAAAACGCCTCTCCGGAATATATGGCGAAATTAACTGACTGCTACAATAAGATCTTCCAGAATTGCGAGATACCATCGGGATTCCTGTGTTCAATCATCTTTCCGATATTTAAAAAGGGAGACATTAACCTTCCAGAAAACTATAGAGGTATCTCTTTTTTGAATACGTCAATGAAGCTTTTTGGAGGGATGCTATATCGCAGATTAACAACCTGGGTTAACGAAAGGAGGCCACTCAGTGAGTTTCAGTCTGATTTTCGAGCCAAGTATTCTACAATAGATCAAGTGTTCTTATTATCGAACCTTGCCCAGTCTTATCTGCAGCGCAGTAAAAAATTGTTCACCTTCTTTGTTGACTTCAAAGCAGCGTTCGATTCAATAGATAGGGAAAGCCTATTCTACAAATTGTCGAATTTAGGAATCTCTTCTAAGTTTATAGCAACTCTAAGAGCTCTGTATGCGGCCGATACGATAGCTGTGTGGGATGGTGAATCGGTCTCTGATCAATTTAGTTCATCGATGGGCCTTAAGCAAGGATCTGTGTTGAGCACCCTTCTCTTTGCTATATTTATTGATGACATCGTAGAATGCCTTGGAGGAGGCGTAGATGTAGCAGGTGTTATCGTACCGGTGTTATTATACGCTGATGACATAGTACTTTTAGCAGACTCCCCTAAGCAGCTGCAAGAAATGATCAACAGGTTGGAGAAGTACCGTGACACTTGGAACCTAACTATCAACACTAGTAAGTCCAAAATCATGATTTTCCAAAAAGGGCTCGGAAGATATGCTGCAAATGAAAAATGGTACTTTAAAGGACAAGAGATGGACTTAGTAAAGGAGTTCAAGTACCTAGGTGTAACCCTTACAAGCAATATTAGCTTCAAAAAGCACCTCACGTCTAAACTTTCCGAAGCCAAAGCTGCCATATATGCATCCTGGAAAAGTTGTATGTCAAACAGGCATATTGGACATCCGGAAAAATACAAGCTGTTTCAAGCAGTTTCCAAATCCATCATGTTGTATGCGGCACAAGTATGGGGTTATAAACAATACGAAGAAGTGGAAAAATTGCTTCGTTTCTTCCTAAAGCGGATCTTCAAACTACCATCCACAACGCCAAACTATATGCTACATATTGAGACTGGTTTGCCGAACATGTTTTTAGACACACTCAAGCTGCATTTTGATTACGTTCTCAAGCTCCTTCAAATGGATTCTTCAAGACTCATCCACAGGTTTGCAAAATTCTTGGTCACAAACCATCTTAATTTCATAAATTATTGGACACTACTCTCTGAGTCCTACGGAGTTCCTCTGCGGCTGGTCGTGAATAATGCAACTGATCTACGTACACAGCTATATGAGCTGCTATCATCTATAGACGCAAAATCACGAGAAGAGTATATTAGTTTGGCAAGATCTTCGCAACAAAGGCAATATTACTCCAGACTAAATTTAAATTTGTATGCAGAAAATTACTTCAATGCGAATTATTCATTGGAAATGATCTCAACTGTCTTCCGAGCTAGAGGTGAAATATTGCGCTTAAATTATGTTCCTCATAGGCCAGACCTGCCACTCTACTGCGAAATGTGCAATATGCGAGTTAGAGAAGACATTTTCCATTTCATTGGCCAGTGTCCAATATTACGTGAAATTAGGAGAGCTGTGTTCGAAACGAACTTCTTAGGAGAAGAAGAAATATTAAGCATTTTAAATGGAGCCAAAGGTTGGAGCACACTCTTTAGATTTATTCAGCACTCATTAATATATCGGAGGAAAATTTTAACAGAAAGTTTTTAATATTTTTATTTTTCTTTTTCCTATTCTCTGCTTTAACGTAACAATAACACTTAATTATAATAATTGAAATTGAAGTTATCTACATTACTTTGTATCTTTTCATTTTCTGAACTTGATAAATTGTACTATTATTTTGCTTAAGTCAATCTGACCGACGGTTTCTATACTAGGTCACTAAAGTCAATGTACCGTGTAATATATATCCTGAACTTGCTAAATAAAGTCTTTTCTAATCTAAAAAGTAACTTTCTTCCGGTCCGGGGTTGTACTGATTGGTTGTTTTCTAGATTGAGACTATCAAACTACCTGACAGCAGTATTTCTGATTTAATCGTTGTTAAATAGTCGGCAGAAGTAGTCTTTCATGTCTTTATCACTTACTGCGTCCAAACTATCGTGTTCCCATTTTTGCCCTTGTATGCTCTTGTTTTTTTGTAGTGACACCTTCGATCGGCCTTTTTTATCTATATGTAGAAATTCCGGATACTTCCCTTTCATAATCATCTCCTTGATTTCGCTTTTCTTATGCTCTCTTTTCCTTGGTGTATTTAGCTCGTAGAGATGATGAACGACTTTCGCCTTTTTTTGCAACGCTGCGTACAGGCTTTCATTTTGCTTGCGTTTGCCTGTGCTCATTCAGCATGAAACCAGGTATGTTTCCCCGATCTGGCAGTCTCGTTTGCATAGATATATCAGTCCTATTCAGTGCTGTGACACCTTTAAAGATCAAGAAATTAATTTTATAACCTAATTTAAAACTGCACCTTAATTGTACTTTGCAACTTCATTGAATTCGTACGCAATCAATCAGTTACTATAGGTATACATAGCTATAGACTCGACGCCAAGCACATTAACATTAGGAAATTGATGATGTCCTCCAGCAAACCCCGAACTCAAAGCAATTCGAATGAATTACTCCGAAAAATACCTTTAGGTGACAAATGCCTCGTGAATAAAAAACACATTCCACAGAGACAATAAAAATCGAGTAATTACATTCCAAAGCCATTCTGGCTTAAATGACCGCTTCCTGCTTCACCATCTTTACTGCCATTTCTTTTCTTTTTTTTTCGTTTCCTTTCCCCCACACTCACCACTCATTATTCCATTGCGATAGAATCGAAAATTGCTTTTCATTTCTTCTTCTGTATAACCTACAAGAAAAGCTTTGCTTCTCTGCAATTTTTCGGGGTCATGAGGCTGAATAAGAAAGGCAGACACAAGGAAAAGGACTCTAAGGTATAAAAAAAAAACTCCTAATGGCATATAATTATATTTAATTCAACAGAAAATAATGGTACAACTATTTGCGGTAAATCTTCTCCACGGCTATGTCGTGTGCTGCTCTCTCTCTCATGGTCTGCTGTGAGTCCTTATGTGCGACGAGTATCTCTGAAAGTCCTTGTGCTACTTAAGAATTCAACTGCATAAGGCAAAAGTACAGCGAAACAAAGAAAACGACGTTGCGCGTAATAAAAGGAAAGAAAATTTTGCACTACGAATCGAATTTTTTGAGCTTCGCTGCTCGAAAAATCCTATGAAAGTACCAGGAAGGAACGCGAGCCGCACATTGCCGCCAAAGGAGGAACTTTTGCATTTAATTTAATGAAAACTTGAGTTTTTTTCTTCGTTCTTTTATTTCATTGAATGGACTCAGTGCACCCGCACACATATACGTACGCAATACTTACCCTTGGGCGCGATAATGGTATGCTTAGGCGAATAGTGTCCCTTGGTGTAAGGACAAAGCGAATTAACGAAAGAAACAGCCCCACTCACTAGCAACTACTGGAGGCGAAGGCGATATTCAATTCAATTTGTTACGGCATTATCCTGCACAGGACACATTGAGTTGAACAAGTGTTTTTCTTCGGTTTTTGTCCTAGAACGTATTGGACATGTTCGCTTGAAAGCGTTGATAAAAAGTTTCCATGTGGGCGGGTAAGGTCGCAGGATTTACAAAATGTAAGTCTGCTATTCCGGATTTAGTTGCTACATTTTTTTTTTTTTTCACATTCTTCTAGGAAAGCACTAGTGTGTTGGTGTCAGGAAGGACTTAAGTGAAAAAATGCAGAATTGTAATTAAATTTTAACTTGCAGTTTATGCACTTGTGGCGGATAATGCGCTTTTGTGTCATTCCAAGGAGAAACGGTTAAATGCGGCAGTAAGAATGTGTGCAAGCAACTTGTTGGACAGGACATTCAGAGAAATTGTGGTCCGTAAGGACATGCTTGTGATAAGAGGATTATTTTCATAATTTGATTATTTTAGAAGTACAATGCTGTAGTGTTTGTCGTAAATGATTTTGTAATGGAAAAAAGAAATTAGAAAACGAAGGGGAGCCTTAATGTGCATTAAGGCAGCGTTTTTGATTCTGTTTATGCGTGTATGTTATAAAATTGTGCCGTCCTTGAGGTTGCCTGAGATGGGTATAATTTCACTAAGCCTTGGATTATATGTGTTAAATTATAACATATTTATGTACAATACATATATTTACTTGAAGTGGCACTGCAATTGGAGGGACTGCGTATTGTATTTCATAAATAATTTCGTCAAAATACTCGTAGTTTGTTTTTAGTAATTTGCACCCATTTGTTGTTTAGCCTCAGGCTCCATGCAGTACTGGAATAGGGACTGCATTAGCGTGATATATTGTGTCTCCTACCAGTACCTTGAAGAAGTTTGTACCATCGTTAGTAATTCCTTCGCATTATGGAGCCAATGCTCCACATCGCCACATCCTTATCTGATATTTTTAACTTCCCATCGCCGTCCTAGCATATGGGACCTAATATCCGACGAAGTACTTTTCGCTCAAAGGTATTCAATATTTGCTCTGCTTTATTATTTATCTTCCAGTACTCGGCGTCATAAAGCAAGACTGGTAAGATGAGCGTTCTATACAGCATTAATTTGGTCCGTCGAGTTAAGCGTTTCGAACCCAGCTGTTTTGCCAAACGGCAGTAGCAGCGGTTTGCTAAGGTTATTCTTCATCGGATCTCAACTAAAGTGTCATTTGTGGGATTTATGTTTGCTCCGAGGTAGGTAAACTCCATAACTACCTCGAAGTTGTAGTCATCAACAGTGACGTTCTGTTCAAGGTTTTGAGCAGATAATGTTTTGTTTGTTGACAACATGTACTTAGTCGAAAACGAAAAGTGAATCAAGGAAAGTCAACGTTTTCGCGTTTTGTATTTTGTCTTCATCCTTCTCTCATACTTGTTGGGAGAGAGAAAGAAAGGCAAAAATCCACACAATCGTTCGCTGATATCATTCGTCCGAAAGCAGAATAGCAACAGATCAGCGTTGCCATTGTTGCTACACATTGAAGTGGCATGCTACTCGTACATACTACATCTTTTCCTCATTATGCTACATTTCTCCAGTCTACCTAATTATTATTTAAGTTGTTTTTGTTTTTGTTTTAACCTCATTACTTTCATATGTTAAACATTATACGATTTAAGAAATACGTTAAGTTAAAATACTATGGAATTAATTTTACTGGCTAAGGTGCTGTTGAAAGGTGTGGCCTTCTGACGAATTGGTAAGGATTGGCTTGAGTTTTAAGTTTGTAGATACACAAAATAAATTAAAAACTAGTAACGATTTCTGATTCGCTTAAGAAGCATTTCTCATTTTGTTGACTGCAAGAGATACTGTGCTGTTTAATGTGTATTATAAATGAACACTATTAACCTTTTAATTATTTATTTAACCTTTTTTTACCAATGAATTCCTATATGTTTATTTAATGTTATAATTCCTTTATCAATTATTTTATTACTTTTATTTTTTGTGTAAGTTGTTGTAATGAATGAATATTTCTGGCAAACAAATTGCGGCCATCCGTCTAAAAGCATCCTCTCAGGGGTCTAATTTATTACAACTTCACCCACTCACGATAACAATGACTACACCCCACCGAAACAGAGATTTAACCGAAACTTCCGTACGAGCACCCCTGAATGGAATGAATGGGACAACTCTCCCCTGCTGATGGTAGTTCGGGTTGTGCTGTTTTTTTCCGAAAAGCTTAACCTGAGCATTTCGTTCTGCCTCCCTTATCATTGTAGCATTTTCAGACGGAAATCATTGAGATTAAGGAAGCACTGTCGTGGCTGAAGTGTAATGTACCATCTGTCAGGGATATTAGCATTTTCACTGACAGTCAAGCAGTCCCTGGAATCGTACTCCTTCACTTCTAAAACCGCCTTAAACTGCCGTTCATCTTACCGATTGCTGATGTCGTCGCATTTGTCTGATCCAGGCGTTTATAGGCCTGCCTTTCCTACATCGCGATGTCTTTGGAACGTGCATTGATATTGCTTTTTTAACAGGGTTTAAATGATCTCTTCTTTGAATATGGCAATATCAGCTGAGCCGGTCACGCTCTATCTTTTGTACGATGGTTTACTTAACATGAAGAAGAAAGGTGGGCAATAGTCCCCCATGGTGGAATGCAGAACTTAACAGTCTTCGCTGCACAAGCAGGAAACCATTCAATAAAGCCAAACGAACAAGGCTACCACTGGACTGGGAGATCTACAAAGAAAGTCTGAAGAACTTCAAAATATCGGAAAGATAGACGCAGATCCTGGCGCGGTTTCGGACGAAGCATCGCTCAACCTGCTCATGGACACTCACTTCCCCGGCTGCACGCCTACCCCCAACGATGATCGCGCCCTGGTAAATGTTGCACGGCCACAAACACCTCATCATCTTATCAACAAAGATAAGCTGAAATGGGCAGTAAACAATTTCGAACCATTCAAATCCCCGGGACCGGATGGTATTTTTCCGGCCCAGATTCAGACGGCCTTCAATATAGTATGGCAGTATCTTTCCTGCATTCTGAAGGCTTGTCTTGAGCTCGATACAACACCAACTGCCTGGACCGAGGTAAGAGTGGTCTTTATACCCAACGCAGGCAAGACATCGCACACCCTCCCAAAGGACCTTAGACCTATTAGTCTAACGTCCTTCCTTCTCAAAATTCTGGAAAGAATCCTGGACCTACACATCAAGGCCACTATTGATAGCACCCTACTATCCATGTCACAGCACGCCTACCAGAAAGGTAAATCTGTCGAAACGGCTTTGCACTCCATCATCCACCCTATCGAAAAATCATTCTCAACCAAAGAGTTCACCCTAGTGTCATTTCTAGACATAGAGGGAGCCTTTAACAACGTTGAAACAAATTCGATTACCAGTGCCTTACGTAGGCTTAACATCTGCGAACCCATCTGTTGTTTCATAGAACACATTCTAAAGAACAGGGTAATAACAGCATCCTTCGGAAGTAGCACTGTCAAGCGACATGCACATCGAAGCACCGCTCAAGGGGGTGTACTGTCTCCACTATTGTGGAATTTGGTGCTCAACGAGGCCCTTCTAAAGATCGAAAAAACTGGATGCAATGCTATTGTCTATGCAGACGATGTCACCATTCTGACAACAGGCAAATACCTGCAGTCGCTGGCCGATGTCATGCATGATGTCATGGTATGGTGGCCCGCCTTGGAGAAGAAATCCAACCTATCCATAATGGAAAAAACTCAGCGAGTTGCATGTCTCAGTATCACAGGTGCACTGCCCACTGCCGCGCTCCTAACCATGCTCCACCTGCTTCCGATTGATATCGTCAGTAAGCAATTGGCTGTCAGCTCGGCAATAAGACTGAGAGGCTCCAAGCAGTGGAAGGAGCAACACACGGGACATGCCAATATACTTTCGATGCACCGTCATCTTCCCAATTCCACTGACCATCTGCCCACTGAATATGATTTTGACAAGGGCTACACGCACTCGATACCGGACAGAAGTGAGTGGACGCAACGCAATGTCCTTTACAACGAATCGCTGTCAATTTTCACGGACGGGTCCAAAACCAAGGACGAAGTCGGTGCCGGAATTTTCTCGGAAGATCTGGACATACACCTCTCCTTTAACCTTCCAGACTACTGCAGCGTTTTTCAAGCCGAAATCACCGCAGTTCGCAAAGCTGCTGACTGGCTGGCGGGTAGCACACTATCAACACCTGATATTGTTATTTATGTCGACAGTCAGGCAGCCATAAAATCCCCCGCATCCAGCACTACGAGATCTAAGGCAGTGAAGGACTGTCGCATATCTCTTAACGAGATAGTTGGTCAGTACAACCTCACCCTTTGCTGGGTACCAGGTCACTGTGACATACCGGGGAATTGTGCAGCCGACGAACTAGCACGACAAGGCTCCTCTGGTACAGATAGCATAAGCGTCACCGACATCGAAGCGCCAGCGTCTTATGTTAAGTACCTTATTCAAATTGATGCCGAGAAAGTAGCCAATCATCGATGGCAACATCTAGACCAATGACATACCGCCAGACAGCTCTGGCCGACACTCAATAAATCCAGGTCCATCGGACTCTTGAAGCACAAGAGAGGAACCCTCTCAAAAATAACAAATGTCCTCACTGGACACTGCGTCATAGGAAGACATGCCCTAAGATTAGGTATCCCTCATAATGACTTCTGCAGAAGCTGCAGAGATGAAGAGGAAGAAGAGACCATCAGTCATCTCCTGTGCGCCTGTCCTGCGCTCGCCAACAACAGGAAGGCCACTCTGGGTGAATACTTCTACAATGATCTTAATGATCTCGGCAACGCCTGCACGGCTAAAATTCACGACTTCATTCAACGAAGCAAATGGTTCCAAGAGTAAGAGGGTGATCCACCCGCCTTACACATCGGCAGTACAATGGACCTACTTTCTGGTCTAAGTACATCCTCATCGAGGGCCGATCCTAACCTAACCTTACCTAACCTTCCTTGACATAAAGCTTCCACGGATCTCCGAACTTCTTATTCGATCAAGCTTTGTCACTCCTGCTGTCATGCAAAACATCTTCATCTCAGCTGCCGTTAATTTACTCTCATACTTTTTGTACATCGTCCAACATTGTGAACCGTATGTGAGCGCTGGACGCACAACTGCGGTGTAAAGCCTTCCTTTCAACTTAGATGGCATTTTTCTGTCACAGAAGATACCTGAATTTTCTGGCCAGTTCATCCACCCTACGCTTACGCGATGATTGATGCCGTTATCACAGGTTCCTTTAGTATTGATCGTAGATCCCAGATATTTGAACTTTTCGCACTTGGGAAGTACTGTTCCATTCAAATAAATGTCTGGAATAGGCCTGAGTGTATCAGAGAACGGGCAGCACAAGTACTCTGTCTTTTTTGAAATAATGCGATACCCAATTCCCTCACATCAAGTGCTCGTTGCAGGGATGTAGGATCCTCACTTATGATGGTTTCATCATCAGCAAAGAATAACTGATGTACCTTGTACCTGTACCTGTACCTGTAACCTTTACCTTCAAACAGATAATCAAGGACTGTAATAAAGAGCAAATGACTTAAAACGCTTCCCTGGTGCACCCCGACTCTTCGGTTACTCCAGCAGGGCATCTTACTCTTGTCTTTGCTCCTTCGTACATGTCCATAATCATCTGTACATAGGTTTCTGGAACCCCTCGATGTCTTAGTGCCACCCATATCAGATCTCGTGGTTGTCCGTCGAATGTCTTTTCAAAGTCAACCAATACAATATGCAAATCCCTTAAGGAATCACGATGTTTTTCCTTTATAATCTTTATACTTTGGATTGCATCTGCGGTTGATTTACCCGAGACAAACCCGCACTGATCATCAGATAGCAGTATTACTTTTCGCAGTCGGCCACCTAATACCCGGTCAACGATCTTCATGATGTGTGACATCAGCTTGATCGAACGGTAGTTATAACAGTTTCGCGTATAACCCTTCCCTTTGTATACAGGGAGGAGTTAACTTTCCCTCCATTGATTCGGCATTGGATCAACTCTCACAAATTTGGAAATGAGAATTCTGAGCCATCTGAACCCGACGTCTCCCATTTTTTTCCAGAACTCAGAGGGCATTTCGTCTGGCCCAACCGCTTTTCGTTTTTTGGAGTATTTGACCACCTGAATAACTTCTTCGACTGTAATGTCGGGTATTTCTTCACAGTTAGGGTTGGCTCTTGGAAAGTATAGCCAGGGAAACTGTTCATTTAAAAGCTCTTCACAATACTGCCGCCACCTCTGCAGAATTTTGTCGTCATCCACAAGAAGCTGGCCATGAGCATTGTTAATGAACTTTGGCGAACGAATCTCCTGAGCATTCCTCCTTCTTTGGGTGGCTATTGTTAAGACGGTTGCGCTTTCTTTCATATGGTGTCGTTGCAGCTCCTGGATAGCATGGTTTGCATCAACAACCGGGGAAGATATTTTCTCCAGCTCCCGATACAGGCCATCCGTACTCTCTGCTGGAAGCTGGGCGCACTTCTTCTTCGCTTTTTTCTTGCAGTGATCTGTGTGCTCTGTGATAGAAAAAGAAGTTATAATTAGCACTTTTACACTTCGGCACTATTAACATAACAAGCTAAAGCAAAGCGACACTAAACTGTGTCAAATAAAAAGGATTTCGGCATATTTGATGAAAACATACCATATTCAACTCAACTACAAAGGTATGAAGAAATAACTCTAAACTTGCAGAAACGGATGCAACAACGGAGCTAAACTTGCCCCCATTTGTTTTCGATTTCTGTTTTTATTTCAACTTGATTACATCCGTTCAAGAAATACATCCCTTCCTTTTATGTTCACACATTTTTGTTTCACAAGAAAACTATTTTAAGTCCTCCCCTCCTTCTCGTACCCATTACCTAAGACTGTATAGTACGATACTTTTCCGTAAAAATGGTACATTTCTTCCTCCCTAAATGTATCTACACACATATTCACATCCATTTCTAAAAATGTTAAGGTAAATAAAATCAAAATTACTGAAGCCAGTGTACATGTGCATAACAACCAACCATACACACACGAGTGAAAGGCCCTAACCCCAACCCCAAAAACCAGTTCCAAGAATAATACAATCGCATTGAAGGGATTTTCTTATTATCCTAGCGGAATGCTCTAAATGTGACTATGGATGTACCACAATGTATTCATCAGTGCTAAACCATCGACACCACATCATCCACAAATTCCGAAATACCACAATACACCTCGCACCGTTTTGGCACCGTACCCTAACAATTACTCTCACCCGCAAGGCTACCCACTTGCATGTGTGGGTTTATATACCTAGGTATATCCTGAAAAGAAGTTTTTATTACAAAAGAATGGAATTTCACCAGGCATCATCAAGTGTAGTTTCCACCCTACAATGAGGCGATCAAATTTCATTTCATTCTAAGGCTTCCACATACATACATACTTATGTACACACATGCGCTTATCCAGTGAGAGTGTATGAACAGAGCAGACTCCTGCGAAATAGGACCCTGTGAAAGCTCGCAGATTCAATTAATTTATTTGTAACCCCGGAAATATTTTGTTTATAAACTTGAGCCCGAGAGCAATTTCCGAAGCACGCGGTAGCGCTAAATGTTTATTAGAAATGCTTCCACGGAGGAGCCAAATGGAGGTCGTTATTATTCTCGATTCACCGGGAATAATTGGAATTGCGTAGGCGTGTATGCGTATACAGATATGTGGATTTTGTGCCGATTGAAGGGCGAACCGTACATATTAAATGGTTATCACTTAATAAAGGTTAACTGCTTATGTAGGTTTTTGAGATAGAATCCAATTTTAGATGAACCATGGGGATAGGTTTAGGTATCCCGTACTACTGACGAGACCTAATACAATGGTATTCATGTCAAGGGTCAAATTAATTTCTTCCTTTGGATACGTCTCATTTCGGACCAAATGGAATTAGTTTGGCAAATGCTGAAGCTGGAAAGTCTCAGGTACGTTACAGAATTTTCGAAATAGTTGAACTCGTATTTGTGAGAAATGTTTGCTTTGAGGATGATGTTGCTGTTGGGTAGATGTGTTATGTTAGTTTAAGTACTCATATTGGTATTCTACGAATATGCCTTCTTAGCTTGCCAATACTGCATAATATGTGCCACATTAACTCTTTGTTTACATTATAAAACGTCTTTTAGATGTCAATCAAAATAGACCGTTGTTGGAAGTCTATTTCAAAGAATTGCTTTGTGAATTAAAGTATCAGTGCGATGAAACCTGAAAGAGAAAACAGTTGGCGTGAGTGGTTAAGTCTTGTGGATGAAACTATACGAATGGCTTAATCAAGTCAAAGTAGATTTATTTCGTGTAAGATTTAGGCTTGATTTTGTGGAAAGAGGGTGGCAATGGTGCATTGGATAGTGTTTCCCGTTTAACCGATGTGCGAAAGTCCAAGCCCCAATGGTAAACAGCAATAATCAGCCACTCGAGTATAAAAAAAGGAAAAAGAATAACATCGACGTTTTTCCAATTACTGCACCAAAGAAAGGTTCTTGCCTGGTCTTGCCTGATCTGGAGAGTCTGAGTACTATGCAGTTTGAATTTCCTTTTTATAAGAAACAAAAAAAAATGTGGTAAAGGTATGTTGCACTGCAAGTTAGTTGGTTATTGTGTACGCCAATAATGCCTTTTGTCCGGAATACTTACTTATTTAAAGGACTCCCGACCTTTGAAGAGTCTCTGTCTGAGACATGGCTGCCTTCCATCCTCTGTGGTCCCGGGCACGCTGTGTCCAGTAATGACTGCCAAGTTTTCTGGCATCCGCGACAGCTTGGTCGTTTTTTGCCGTCTCGAACCTGGGGGCTGAGATTCAAAGATTCTCTTGGCTGGAGCGTTGTTGTTCATTCGCTCGATGTGGCCGAGCCAATGAAGACGACGTGTCTTGGCTCTTTGGACTACACCCACAACCTGGTACAACTCATAGAGTTCGTGGTTGTATCTTCTCCTCAATTTGCCATCCTCAAATATGGGACATAATATCCGACGAAATATTTTCCGCTCAAGAGTACCCAATATTTGCTCTGCTTTCTTACAAATACAAATATTTGGCGCAACAGTTCTTTAAAGTCCCAGGGCCTAGGTTCTCGCAACCACTCATGTTGTGTGCGTTATATTTTTCACACGAATGGAAGGGACCTACAGTTTAATGCCGAATCCGAACGGCGATTTGAGAACCTTTTTCGTGACAACAATACTCTCGGATGTTTGTCAGACGCTCGCGAGAGGTGGGACCGTGAAAAAACTTTTTGGTATTTTCTGGGATTCGAACTTGGAACCTCATGCGTAGTGATCCGACACACTAACCACTTACGCCACGGCGCCCACGTGGGGAGACATCTGCCCTGAATCGCCCAATTCGATTTTAACGTCGTATTTAGGACATTGCTCGTATGTTTTGTCGAGGAGCTCGTAGAAACACTCTTTGGTGGCAGGGTCATTTTCTTCTGTGGGGGCATGAACACATATTAGGCTTATGTTAGCGAATTTAGCCTTGATCCGGATAGTTATAATACGCTCGCTCACGTGTCGGAAGCTTAAGACTTCTTGCCTAAATCTGCCGCGTATGACAAATCCGCATCCGAATAAGCGTTGCCTGTTGCCTCTGTAGCAATCACCGTAGTAGATGTCACAGTTTTTCATCCTCTTTTTGCCCGGCCCATCCCATCGCACTTCCTGGATGGCGGTAATATCTGCTTTATAGCAGTCTAGGGCCTCTGCTAGTTGTTCGGCTGCACGTGGTTTGTAAAGGGACAGAACATTCCACGTACAGATCCGAAGGTCGTTGTCCTTATTTCGTTTGCTGGGGTCGTCTTTAGTTGAGTCATCCTTATCCGAGGCTTTTGATTGTTTCGGAACCATGCGTTTTTTACGTGGTAGGGAAGTTACCCCGACGGCACAACCCCCAACCTGGAGGGCCAGTTCCTTAATTATTCCCCTAGGACGAGGGGCCGGGTACACTGGTGCCAGTAGTCCACTACGGGAGTATGAGCGCTGTCGTTGGCCCATTAAGGGCTCCTCCGCCACCATCTCTATTCCAATGTCCTGACCAACATTGGAAATTCCTTACCGACCTGTGATCCGAATACGTCGAAGCAGCTCGCGCAAGGTATTCACTAAGTTCAACCTAACTGGAACTATAGACGCCACCGTTGACACCGTCTAGGGAATTCGTCCGCTGCCGCCTGGAACAGGAAGAAGTGCTCTAGTGAGAAAAGCACTCTTCCCCCCCTCTCTCATCTGCTGCCACCAAGAAACCGCCAAACGGGATTGGTTACCCATTTCTTGGATTAAGGTACTAGGCACCCGGCTGTCACCGCGTGGAGGTTGAGAGTAGGAGTTGGTAGGCCTCAGTTGAGTGAAAACGCTTGTGTTTTCATATGATCGCATGCACTACCGTTTGACCAACCGTTATTAGCGTTATTAGCAGTATTTTGATAAGCAATGAAAAATAATTTATGAATTAATAATTTACAGATCAAACTCTCTAGTCTGATTTGGTAAACCTGAAAAAGCAGTGTGGCTGCCTATGAGAGAAACGTGGTACCAGTGTGACCGTAACATAATAGTCCAGAGGTTCGTTCACAGCATGTTTTACGGGCTGTCTTTTATTTATTTATTTTTTGTTCTTATAATTTACCCGCACTCAAGGGATTACTAATACCCTTTATAAGTTTTGACATAGTGGGGGCATCGGTTAATGATAGATAGAGAGAGAGGGGAAGATTTGGTATAGTGGTTTGAAACTCAATTGAATCGGTGAGTGAAAGAACAGTACATGTACAAAATATCGCTTCTGAGAAAAACAGAAAAAACTAAACGCATTTGTACTGCGCTTCCATACAATCAGCGAAAAGCGTATTCCATTTTTGTATACATTTGGCTCTCTAATGTAGTATTATTTTGCTGATTGGTAGATTTACATATGTAGAGCATTTTGGTTATTTAAGGCCAAAATGCAATTTTTGGCGCTTATACTGTTCTTCCACTCACCGATTCAATTGTTTATGTTTCAGAAAAACTCCAGGGGTGATGTCCAGGTAACTGGGAAGATTTTTTGCTATTTTGCCTTTGATTCTGATCCAGAGTATTTTTTTTTCCGACCACCGATATTATAGGCATATCAGTCATCCAGCAGAGCGAACAATTTTTCCAGCCATATGACCAAGCTACTGCCAGTGGTAGTGTGCCTTCGTAGTAGTGTTCACACAAGCTTTCGCAATTGGTGGGACTAACTTTATATACATATTTCATGAGAAATAAATAAATGCTTGCTGACATCAAGATTTGAACCATGACCCATTAGCGCGGCAATTGACGACGTTACCAATACACCATTGCCACCCCCACGAATAAAACTGGCAACCAGGGTGAAATGTACAAAAAGAAGAAATTTCGAATTTAATGGTCTGCCGGAATTTACTTACCTTGTATTCCTTCTACTCGATTAAATCATGGAAACCAAAAGCGACCCGCTTCTAAAAATATACCTAGATTTTAGTGCCACGCCCTAATTAATCTTTTAAATATACACATTTCCCGAAAATCATTCCACTGGATTTCACGTTTCATCACTTCCGGAATGAAGCAATATGTATCCCATTCCAATCTCCTTCTTTTTTTCGGAAAAACAAGATACTTTAAGATTAGCACACTCTACGGATGTGTAGGTCAGTAGAAGTTCTCATGGTCGTGTATCCATCCACCGTAAAATTGTATCCAGAAGGCCAGCGAAACGTTATTTTCTTCTCCCTAATTTCTACATTTCGCGTTTTTTTTTTCTCCTTCATCCTTCCTCTCTGCCCCCAACCCAAGCGTGATAAAACAGACAAGTGGATCTTATTAAAATCCAAAAATTCTCTATTCATCGTTCAAAAAAGGGCGGGATAATAAGATGGAGGATAATTTATTATCGAAACGATGTGTTTTTTTCTTTTCCTTTCATTTTTAAAATTTTTTTATTTTTCAAGAAAAAAAATTGGTCTGTCTAATAAAGGAAGAAACAGAGAGATGTAAAAAAAAATACATGAAACAAGAAGAAAAAAAACTTAAATAAGATGTCGCATGTTGCTGGTGTATGCGTGGTCGTGTGCTAAGATGATGCTATCATGAGGAGTAGAAACTCAATTCATTATAAATTCTGAATAAGGATTCAACGTTATTTCGTGTCTTATCTAGAATGACAAGCCATTGTCAGGAAATCGAGATGGAGACTTGGAAGATTTCCACCACACGACGAACGAGCAGTTTGTCTCTTCTGTGTATTCAGTAGAATTTACTCATACTTTGTCGGAGTACTCATACTCTTCATTTTATTCGGCCCACATGTAACTTGCTCGTATATCTGAGAGATTTCATTTTTCCCTCTATACACAATGATAAGGAGTGTATTATACTTTGTGTATATGGAAATATGAGCAGAACGTATAGCAGAAACAAAAAAAAAATATAAATATACTCATATATGATATGCAAATAAATTGACGAAAACACAAAAAAAAAAACAAAAGGACCTGTCGTCAAGGGTGTGAGATGGTGCTAGTCGGATGACTATACATGCCTAGAAAGGCAATTTTCCAGAATGGAAAACACATATCGCATAAACAGTTTTCATTTAAATGACACGCCAAGGCAATTGTCGTAAATTAGAATTTTATAATAAGAGTCGAAAAGGGTAAAACAATTTGTGAAAGGATACAAATTCCCACGCATACACGCAATCGAAAGTGAGTTCTGTCTTTGTTTTCATTTCGATTGGGGCTTTTTTTCCAAAAAATAAAAAAATAAAACATATTGTGAAGGATGGAGATGGAAATTTAAGACAGCTTTCATATGCAAACGTAATCTGATTTAACGAAGTGGTTGAAAGAAAAGTTTACCACAGGCTTATAGGCATATGGGTCTGTTGTGAGGTTGTGTATGAATTATGGAAAATCAATCAAAAAGCGGTTATGTGAAATATGTGACGTTGTTATATCCTGTGTTGATTAAGTTAGATGTATACAAATAAGCATAATTTTATCATGAATATTATACTATAGCAATTGCAATATAATTATATCCTGTCTCATATGTTATATTAAATTTGATACATAGTTTGTAACGTAAGGCAATAATGACCCTATAAAATATATATAAATGATCAGGACCAATAGTCTAGTAGATGTTATACAATATATTAATATGTGAATACGAAATCTAATACGAGGGTGATGGAACTTATATAATTCGAAAGGTGTTGTGCCATAGATGAAGATGCAGAAAAAAATGAGCGCATTTTTTTTTCTGTTTGCTTAAGGGGTAGTGAAAAACCGCTAATGCGCACGAGAAACAGTCCCGCTCTGTTTCAAGTAGTGTGAGACTCACTCTCTTTTTCGATTTGACTACCATCTCAATGAATAAAGATATTTTATTCCACATGTCGATACTCAAGACCATCTTACAAATACAAATATTTGGCGCAACAGCTCTTTAAAGTGCCAGGGCCTAGCTTCTCACAACCACTCATGTTGTGTGCGTTATATTTTTCACACGAATGGAAGGGACCTACAGTTTAATGCCGAATCCGAACGGTGATTTGAGAAGCTTTTTCGTGACAACAATACTCTCGGATGCTTGTCAGACGCTCGCGAGAGGTGGGACCGTGAAAAAACTTTTTTTGTTATTTTCTGGGATTCGAACTCGGAACCTCACGCGTAGTGATCCGACACACTAACCACTTACGCCACGGCGCCCACGAGAGACCATCTTGTTTACGGCATTTTATGGAGAAAGTTGCCTATCTCTGACTCCAGGCTATTTCTTTCTGCGACTTACCTGTTGCAGGTAAAAAAAAGGTGTGACACGCATCGTCTTCCAAAGAGTCTCCGTATTGGCAGGCTGTGCTTTCTACTTTCCTCATCTTCTGCAGGTACCGGTTGAAGTAACCATGTCCGGTAAGGAACTGGGTGATATAATAATTCACGTGCTCCAGCTCCGTCCATACAGCAACGTCTCTGATCAACCGGTAGGTCCACCTTCCCCTCGTTTCGGCGTTCCATCTGTTTTGCCACTTTTGCTTCGAGAGTTGCTTCGCTTCTGTAGCTGCTGTTGCCGCGCCTACTTCCGCCTTCTTGTCGTGGACGTACTTCCTTGCTGCTGCTAGGAGATCAATGGGCGTCACTATTAGAGCTGCGACTATTAGAGCTGCTGGCTCCGACACTGTTTGGTATGAACTCGTTATCCGAAGGGTTCCTATGCGTTGCACCGCGGCCACTTTCTTTCTGTATATCTCCTTTTTGAGCGCGTCAGTCCTCAATGTGCGTAACCGACATCAGGAGTCATCTTTTACTTGCAGTGGGACCTCCCATGTTCGCCATCAGTCTGGTTAGCGATAGGCATGTTTCCGTGGTTTTTTTCCGATGCGGACTTAATATGTTGCCAGAACGTGAGTTTCGTATCTATCCTAACTCTTCGACTTTTTACTGCATCCTTAGTGTACATGTATAACATTTTCGAAGCAGTCATGAGATCGATAATATGTTACGCGGCACAAGTGTGGGGAATTTGGGAGTTTGAAGAGCTTGAGAAACTTCTAAGATATTTCTTCAAGAAAATGTTCAGATTACCACAAAATACACCGACATATATGCTGCACTTAGAAACTGGACTAACACCACTGTACATATTTATGCTTAGATTACACTTTCAATACATTTCGAAAGTAATATCATAACCAAGTCATCGTCTCCCCCATAAGATTGCCATGCATCTCAAAACCAGGAACGTTCATTTCTTTGCTGAATGGGCAAGGCTGGGCCGTGGGCATAATGTCCCCCTGCACGAAAATTTTGTCAATGGAGCGGCCTTGGGAAATGCATTACAGGAGTTACTTACTAAGATTGATGGTTCAACACGGGAGACAGGATACAAGCCCAACAAAGTCAAGCTAGAAACATGTATTAAATGCTAATGTAAAACTACTTTCATGACCGGCATGGACTAGATGTAATTTCAACAATATTCAAAACGAGGGGTGAAATGTTACACTTGAACTACATGCCACATAGAACTGATAGAAATGATAGCTGTACATTGTGTAATCATGGATCTAGAGAAGACGTCCTGCATTTTATCGGAACCGTGTATATGATTTCCGGACTCAGCTGGAGCTCGATTATTGTGGGTATTCGCTTCTTCGTCAGCAAGACTATTTCGATTTTCTCTACTGTTAAGCTTAGGCCGTGGTCCTCCATCTATGTGTGCACCCGTCTCATGACTTGATCTAGTCTTCTCTTAGCGTCTTCGGTGTCCCGTGTGGTGATCACTCCATCGATGTCGTTTGCAAAGCCGAACAGAAAAGTGTTTTCGGGCATCTCCATGCGAAGAATCCCATCGTAGTAGATGTTCCATAAATCTGGCCCCAGAATTTAGCCTTGAGCTGCTCCGGCCGTTATTTCTTTCCTGTGGGGTCCTTTTGTGGTGTTATAAATTAGTTCTCTGTCGCTAAGGTAGTCCCTTATCACTTGTCGACGATACAGTGGTATCCGAATCATCTTGTGTTGGCAACTCTGCATTAATATCCGCATTAATAATCCGCTTCGTTATCGCTTCTCTTCCTGGATGTGACGTCGATTTTGGTTGCAAAATCATCTCTTCCGACAAAGCTCGTTTATATTTCGGATGCTGTTTCAGCAACCAAAACTGTAGGATTTGGAGTTCCGAAAATCCAGGCAATGCTTCCTCGAAAAAATTATGCGCTCTTTTTACACCCGCGCTCAGCTCAACATTGCCGGACAGGAAGTTGAAAAAGTTGACAACTTTCTGGTTTCCGCTAACAGCAGTGGCACCAAACTAGATGTGTGCAGCAGAATCTCGAAGACAAAAGCTGCATGTGACATTTTTAATCAGTAAAAAATACTTCCCTTTTTTGTTGTTGTTTTCTAAAACCTAGTTACTTTATTTAAAAAAATTAAAATGCAATAATAATTTACTATGTATTTAAGTTTAATTTTACAATATTATAAATCAATTTTTTTTAATTTGTCACTAAATGTTTTTTTTTTTTACAGGTATGTACATAAAATATAATTATCACTTAATTACTTTGTGATCCACCTACGAGTAGGTAAGTTAAAACACATCATTCATAAAAAAAAACAATATATATCTGAGACCTACGGCATTCCCATATAGCAAAAATTGTATACCATCTATTTAAAAAGTGGCATAATCCCCAAGGAAATAGACCTAAGTTGGTCAACTGAAAATGTTCCTTCTTCTTTTAAAAACAGACATCGCACATGCTTGCGATGCTTTCTCAGGAGCTTTCCTAGTGAAATACGCTTCCTATACTCCTTTTTGATGCTCCTAACACATTCACAAATTCCGTAGTTCATCAGAGCAATTAGAGTTTTACCTTAAAACGGTTGCAGTAACGTATAAGGCGTTAGAAGTACAGGCTTGCAATTTAGTTCACTGGACCTAATAGATCCAAGGCTGCTGAAATGTTTGAGATGAACAAAATCCATCGAAATTCCATTACCCTGTACGACACCGCATTCCTTAATCCAAATGGAACCAGTGGCATTCAAGGTCACCACCTATCTCAGAAATAACACTTCCCACTCAACAGAAACGCGAGTTATGTATCTTTGAAAAACATACATTCAAGGGTCTTCAAGGTCATCAAATAACTCCTCCTCCCGTTCTCTAAGCCCTAGCGTATAAGATCATTCTAAAATCCGTAAAAGTCTTTAGATACTCATGTACATATGTATCTCAACTTAAATATCCTGCCGTGGATAAATCTAGCAGGCGAATTCACTGCAACTTTAATGTATGTATTGTACATCCGCTTTATGTGTCCAATTCATCTATTTTTCACTTCTATCACATGTATATGATATTATATCATACAAGCGTTTGATTCGATCTCCAGCTTACATTTTTCTACAGATCTCCCCTACGACAGCCCCAATCGATGCTTGTTACATTAAATAATTTTACCCGCAACCCAACAGTTCGGCTGTTATATCACAGCTTAACCTCGCACACTAACAATTAATCATTACTCCCGTTGAGAAGTAAATGAAATCGGGACACGGTATGCTGAGTATAAGCAATTTTATCGTCTCGTAAAGAGTCCTCAGAGGGTGTAACAACGACCGCCCTTGGCTTGTGCTATGGCATAACAACGAACGACGTCAGAGTCGTATTCCCTCCTTTTTGGTTTAAGCCCAGTGAGCCGGTCTATCATTAAGTCTTTAAATTATAGCCAAAAACCACACCCCATGCCCCCTGTTGAGCGGTGAACCTTCAAAAGCCGCATGGAAAGCAAACCAAAATGTATCGCGCGTCAAAAGTCGTCAGCTATAGAATGCGGCAGAGTCGTGTCGACTTTCCATTACGACCCACAGGGAATGGTCACCAAAAATCCATGACCACCTGATGACAAAAAAAAAAAAAAGGACGACGACGACGAACATGGTTCTTGTTAACAATTTCCTTTCCGGCCTATTCATAGTGTTAAAGCGCGGTGATGGCTCAGACCAGGCAACCAGGGAGTCTCAATAATTAATAATAATTAAGTAGTTGTGCTTGATGCGCGAGTAAAGGACCGCTGTGCGACCTATGTGACGCCATTAAAAGATTATGAAGCGGAAACGAATGCCCTCACTCACTCTTGGATCTTCATGCCTTATCCTTATTCATCCTTTAAGTGTTTACTTTTTTTTTTTTACTGCTTTTCATTTTTCACAAAGAAAAAAGTAAATTTATTCACTGGTGTAAATTTGATGATAGGCTCACAGGGGAGCCTTGAGAACTTGATTTGCAAAAAAGGATGATTCTTTTTTTCTCATTTTTTTTTTGTGTTCTAAAAACCAACAAACATCATGGACGGATGAACTCGTATATGTCTGATGAAAGGACGAGAAAGGAATGAGATTTGTGTAAAAGAATTTCAAAATAGAGTTTGCATCCAGAGAGTCACTTGGGGATAAGTGTTGTACCAGCAAAAGTGGAATGCAGAGGAGATCAAGTTGCAATGAGATTTGGGAATTTTCCAAGTTACTTCTTGGGAGCGGAAAAAGGACTTTATTTTCTCCTGTGTTGTGTGTATGTTATTTTATGTTTTTTTTTTTTTGTTATTCACACTACAAAGCATAAAGTTTATTCTGTAGCGTTTGTTTGCATTTCGCATTGTAATTCAAACAGAGAGGCAGCACAATACCAAGATTTATGGTGTGGAAAATTATAATTTGTAGCCTTTATGTCCTTCGAAGGAATGATGCCGCAGATAGGCTTGCAACAACACAGTCTGGACGTTGTGAAAACAACGTTGAATCAACGGTGTTTGCTGGGTGTTGATATATATTATTTCCTATTTTCATTTTTTACTGTGGTGTAATTGGACAATGGTGCGTTCAATTATTAAAGAAACAGGAACAAGGGTGTGGAGAGTGTTTCCTTGATGCGGAAAATTTTAATCGTATTTGCCACAGATGGAGAGTCAAAGAAAGGCAAAGAATATGCGGTTAGTGAAGTGATTTCCGGGTTCATATTGGCTATGGTATGGATATCACTGATAGTTTTTCGTTGAGTACTCTAAAGAGATACTTTCGTTGTTCCTGACTGATCACGTTTAGCGGCTCTTCTTTAATGTACAGGGTGTCTAGAGGTGTAATCTTCTCATAACTGAAGTTGTGTCTTTTGCGATAAATATGAACTACATATGTATATCGGTCTGACTCAATTTGTACCAGAAACCGATGCTTTTAAGTTCTTAACTATACATATTCTGTTCAGAATCTACTATTAAGTATGATGAGGGAATACTGTTTGGTGAGTTATTTAAAGAACAAACCAAGAAGGTTGATTTGGTTCACAGATAGTTCGATAAAGGAATCGGGTATTGGACCTAACACCAAAATCTCAGTGCCACTGTGATCACGTTCCAGTGTGCTTTTAGCTGAGATCCATAATATGAAATCAGCGCTCGGATTTACCTTGTTAAAGGTACTAAAATATTCAAAATTTCTCGGTTAGGTTAGGTTAGGTTAGATTAGGATCCTCGATGAGGATGTACTTAGACCAGAAAGTAGGTCCATTGCACTGCCGATGTGTAAGGCCGTTGGATCACCCTCTTACTCTTGGAACCATTTGCTTCGTTGAATGAAGTCGTGAATTTTAGCCGTGCAGGCGTTGCCGAGATCATTAAGATCATTGTAGAAGTATTCACCCAGAGTGGACTTCCTGATGTTGGCGAGCACAGGACAGGTGCACAGGAGATGACTGATGGTCTCTTCTTCCTCTTCATCTCTGCAGCTTCTGCAGAAGTCATTATGAGGGATACCTAATCTTTGGGCATGTCTTCCTATGGCGCAGTGTCCAGTGAGGACATTTGTTTTTTTTGAGAGGGTTCCTCTCTTGTGCTTCAAGAGTCCGATGGACCTGGATTTATTGAGTGTCGGCCAGAGCTGTCTGGCGGTATGACATTGGTCTAGATGTTGCCATCGATGATTGGCTACTTTCTCGGCATCAATTTGAATAAGGTACTTAACATAAGACGCTGGCGCTTCGATGTCGGTGACGCTTATGCTATCTGTACCAGAGGAGCCTTGTCGTGCTAGTTCGTCGGCTGCACAATTCCCCGGTATGTCACAGTGACCTGGTACCCAGCAGAGGGTGAGGTTGTACTGACCAACTATCTCGTTAAGAGATATGCGACAGTCCTTCACTGCCTTAGATCTCGTAGTGCTGGATGCGGGGGATTTTATGGCTGCCTGACTGTCGACATAAATAACAATATCAGGTGTTGATAGTGTGCTAGCCGCCAGCCAGTCAGCAGCTTTGCGAACTGCGGTGATGTCGGCTTGAAAAACGCTGCAGTAGTCTGGAAGGTTAAAGGAGAGGTGTATGTCCAGATCTTCGGAGAAAATTCCGGCACCGACTTCGTCCTTGGTTTTGGACCCGTCCGTGAAAATTGATAGCGATTGGTTGTAAAGGACATTGCGTTGCGTCCACTCACTTCTGTCCGGTATCGAGTTCGTGTAGCCCTTGTTAAAATCATATTCAGTGGGCAGATGGTCAGTGGAATTGGGAAGATGACGGTGCATCGAAAGTATATTGGCATGTCCCGTGTGTTGCTCCTTCCACTGCTTGGAGCCTCTCAGTCTTATTGCTGAGCTGACAGCCAATTGCTTACTGACGATATCAATCAGAAGCAGGTGGAGCATGGTTTGGAGCGCCGCTGTGGGAGAAGTTCTCAGTACACCGGTAATACTGAGACATGCAACTCGCTGAGCTTTTTCCATTATGGATAGGTTAGATTTCTTCTCCAAGGCGGGCCACCATACCAATACTCCATACATGAGAATAGGTTTAATGACCGACGTGTATAGCCAGTGCATGATGCTTGGTTTAAGGCCCCAGGTGGAGCCTACTGCTTTCTTGCAGATGTATAGGGCGGCCAGCGATTTCCTGGCCCGTTCGACGACATTCTCTTTCGAAATTAGCTTGCGGTCAAGCTTTAGGCCTAAATAGCTAGCACTATTTGAAAGCTTGAGGGTGGCTCGCCTTATCTTGGGCGGAGTGAAGTCAGGTAGCTTGTGTTTTCTTGTGAATAGAACTAGCTCGGTCTTCGTCGGGTTAACGGAGAGGCCGCATTTATCGGTCCATCTGACCAGTTCATTAAGAGCAGACTGCATGACATCGGCCAGCGTCTGCGGGTATTTGCCTGTTGTCAGAATGGCGACATCATCTGCATAGACAATAACATTGCATCCAGTTTTTTCGATCTTTAGAAGGGCCTCGTTGAGCACCAAATTCCACAATAGTGGAGACAGTACACCCCCTTGAGGGGTGCTTCGATGTGCATGTCGCTTGACAGTGCTACTTCCGAAGGATGCTGTTATCACCCTGTTCTTTAGAATGTGTTATATGAAACAACAGATGGGTTCGAAGATGTTAAGCCTACGTAAGGCACTGGTAATCGAATTTGTTTCAACGTTATTGAAGGCTCCCTCTATGTCTAGAAATGACACTAGGGTGAACTCTTTGGTTGAGAGTGATTTTTCGATAGAGTGGATGATGGAGTGCAAAGACATTTCGACAGACTTACCTTTTTGGTAGGCGTGCTGTGACATGGATAGTTGGGTGCTATCAATAGTGGCCTTGATGTGTAGGTCCAGGATTCTTTCCAGAATTTTGAGAAGGAAGGACGTTAGACTAATACGTCTAAGGTCCTTTGGGAGGGTGTGCGATGTCTTGCCTTCGTTGGGTATAAAGACCACTCTTACCTCGGTCCAGGCAGTTGGTGTTGTATTGAGCTCAAGACAAGCCTTCAGAATGCAGGAAAGATACTGCCATACTATATTGAAGGCCGTCTGAATCTGGGCCAGAAAAATACCATCCGGTCCCGGGGATTTCTCGGTTAGTAAAGCAGAACTCAAAGCGCTGTCGTCCCGCTCAATTAATTCAAAACTGGTAAAAAGCTGCGGAAGTGTCTGTAATCCTTCGGCAATATACTTGTTAGAGCGAAGCGCGTATATATAATAGAAGATTCCTCACACTCCTGGAGTTTAGAGGCTCATTTACTGCCTACCACAAATGAGGAAGTTAGAATCCAAGACTCATAGGCACCAATGACAATAGACCTCTTAGATCGCAGTGTCAGCCATTGGGCAGGGCGTAAATTACTCGTAAGAAACACATTACGCTCGATCGTACGCCCTTATTATTTTTGATCCCGAATGTAAGTTACCATAAAGAGCGCTGATTTTGCCTCCAGAATATATTTTAAGTACTTATATTATATATAATACGTTTTTAATAAAAAAAAAATTAGAATCAAAAATATAACTAACTTAAAATTGAGGCTCTGTTTAGTAATAGTGGTCCAACGGCCGGATAGCTTATTGGAGAATGGTCTAAGAAAGCCAATAATTTGATTAACCTATATAAACGTAGTTTTCGTTATACTGTGCGTGGCTTTAAAAAAAAAAAAATTGGCGGGTGTTGAAAGAATAAAATCGCATTTTACAAACTTTTTTCTTTACATTCGGGGTTTAAAAAAATACTAATTTTCAAGCAAAAAGAAGACTGCTACGTACAACGATACCGCAATTATGAAAATGTTCGTGCTTTAAAATTTAAAATCTATCAGCTGTAACTGTTTCCGGTCAGGACGACTCAACCGCGATTAAAAGTTCAAAGAAGAAGAGATGACCGCACTATGTGCATCCAGGTAAGCTTCGTTATTGTTTTTTTTTTTTTTTTGAATATGCATAAAAAAAATTTGAACTGTTTCAATTCTCCACAGCAGTGTTCAATTTTGGAAATATCATTTCGTTCCACATGTCATACATATTGTTTATATATATTCTTACAAAAGTGCAGGGGTCGACACCGAATCCGATCTGAGGATGAGGAAGAGATAGTCAAAAACCACTAATTATGTTTCCCGAGAGGGTTTAATATTTTTGTTTATTAATTAAAGTTGGTGTTTACAACTTTTACACTTTGGTTGCTCGTCGTTCGAACCTCTGAATTCCAACTGTCTTCCTTCTTGCAGTGGCTTTTTATAGGCCCAGCGCTAGCTTCCAGTGACCTTCCAGTCTCCGCTGTCACTTCTCTGGCAATTTCCATGCATCCACCATCTTGCCCAAATTTGCCACGCCCATTACTCCGCCTACCGACATTTTCCATCAATTTTACCATTCTTTCTTTAATCTGCACAAAATTTCCAATCGTTTGATGTGTCATACGTCCAGGAAACTCCACATATCGATTTTCGGCCTAATCCCAGTTGGATTACATTTCTTTCCCCTTGATTAAAATGTAATCAAAGTTCCGCGTAATCGAGGGTCATGAACGCAGCCACGTTGAATCACGTTGAATTTGTAGACAACAAATTCTCCTTGATCGGTGATTTCTAGATTCTGCGCTGTTGCTGTAACCATTTGACACCTTTTTCCTGATTTCTTCGGGCTAGCGAGTTCTTCTAGGTCAGCGATTCCCAATGTTGAGTCAACGCTCGGTGTAACTCATCTTTTCTGTCGCCAGATTCTTAACGTAGGGGCAGCAACACTGGGTCGGAGGCTGTTAATGGGAAAGATTGGGCGATGGCGGTGTAGGCTGACTATGGGGAAGGTTAAGCGATGACAGTGTCGGGCAAACAAGCAGTACGGTTCGTACGGTTGGCGATACAGGTACGTACGTCATAGTGTATGGTGGTGATAATCTCTGCAGCACCCTCTTTAACTTTCAGGAGGGGTCTTAGACATCGGTAGTAGCGTTGGGTGTAATGTGCGTCGGCAGGCGATAACATGCTGGCAGTCAGGTTCGTAATAGTGTATCAAAATTTATCCATAAAGGCTAAGAAATAGCAGAAAAAATTTTCTTAACAAATTGCGTTGGACTTATAAGTCAACCAACCGTAATAAATGACCTCAGTTCGGATCATCTACCTGTACTCTGCAGTATACTTAGTTCACCTGTGATAGAAAATACATTTATTTACGATTTGAAGGCTGCAAATTGGAATATTTATAAGTCAAATATAAGACGAATGTTAGATAGTGTGCATGTGGAAGATTTAAATGTTGTGAGTTCGTCCGATCTTGACCATTTAATTGAATATTTCAATACTTCAATCCTGGAAAGTATTAATGTGTCAGTCCCTAAAAAGTCCGTTTTGTCCGTTAATTCTAGTCCGTTACCGCAACATATTCTAAGCCTAATCAAGCTACGAAACAAATACAGAAGGAAGTGGCAGCAATGCAGACTTTTGTATTATTTCGATGAGTTAAAAGTCCTCAATACACAAATTAAAGAGGAATTATCGAAATTAAGAAATGCAAATTGGAATCGTAAACTAAGCTCCTTAAGTAAAGCTAGTAAGCCATTTTGGAATATCGTGAAAATAATAAAAAACAAACATACTTATATTCCACCACTTAGAAATGGAAGCAGTACAGCACTTTCAAACATAGATAAAGCAAATATGTTAGCAAGATCTTTTGAATCCAATTTCATGCTGACATTACATAATAACAGCTCTGCTGAAAATTTGGTTGAAACAACTGTTAATGGCGTACGTAACCAAGTTCATTTTCATAATACTCAATTTGTGTCAATTGAAGATGTAAGAGATATTATATCTAACCTTAACAACCGCAAATCAGTAGGACCCGATAAAATAATGAATATTTATCTGAAAAATCTTCCCAAATCTGGAATTAAATTTATTCAATTTATTTTCAACAAATGCATGCAAATCGGATATTTTCCAATATCATGGAAGCATGCAAAAATTATTCCAATTTTAAAGCCGGGTAAAGCTCCCAGTGACCCCCTTAGCTACAGACCTATAAGCCTCTTAAATGGTTTAAGTAAGTGTTTTGAAAAGGCTATTAAATACAAACTCTTACTGCATGTTGAGGAGCACAGCATCTTTCCTGCTGAACAATTTGGTTTTCGTTCCTATCACAGTACAACGCACCAGGTCTTGCGAATAAAGCAGCATATTAAACAACGCTTTAGTGTAGGTCAAAGTACAGGTATGGTATTCTTGGATGTCGAAAAGGCCTTCGATTCAGTCTGGCATAAAGGATTGATCTTTAAGTTGATACAATACGACTTTCCCGTGTATCTCATAAAAATTATTGACTCTTTTCTGGATCGTAGAACATTTCAAGTCAATTTAAATATGAGTCTCTCCACCAAGTATGGCATCCCTGCAGGTGTTCCCCAAGGATCGGTTTTGGGTCCCATCCTGTATAATATTTACACATCTGACTTCCCGCATTTAACAAACTGTCACTCTGCAATATTTGCGGATGACACATGTGTTTATTCGTCCGATGCTTTTGGTTTTGCGATTGAAACCAATTTGCAATCCGCCTTAAACACGCTTAAAGAGTATTTCATTAAATGGAAAATAAAAATTAACGCTCAGAAATCACAGGCTATCTTTTTCACAAGGAAAAGAAAAGCTTGCTTTTTACCGAGCCGTAACTTAAATATAGATGGGCTTCCTATTGAATGGAGCAATTCAGTTAAATATCTTGGGGTGATTATAGATAGAAGACTCACTTTTGGCTCTCACATTCAGTATATAATCGAAAAAATGAATAAAACGATTAAAATCCTGTACCCTTTTATAAACCGAAAGTCAAGGTTAAGTAACGAGAACAAAATTATCATATACAAAGTTGTTTTTCAAGCTATAATGTTTTATGCAGCCCCAGCTTGGGGAAGTTGCGCAAAAAGTCATATTTTAAAATTACAAAGATTGCAAAATAAATTATTAAAAATGATCTTCAATCTGCCATGGCATTTTCCCACCAGCCTTCTCCACGACATATCAAATATAGAACTCGTTTCAAATCGCATTACTAACTTAAAAACTAAATTTCATATATCATGCGAGTTTGCAGACAACAACTTAATTGTGAGTCTTGTACACGATTAACGTATTTATAATTACTGTTGTTATTCACATTAGTTTAATCACATACATAAACCTACGTTTACTTTACTATTTATTTATTTGTTTTTATTTATTTACTTATGTATATATCAATATCTTTATTTATTTATTTATTATTTATTTATCTATTTATTTATTTATTTATTTATTTATTTATTTATATATTCATTTATTTATCTTTTATCTATCTAATTATTTATTTATTTATTTATACACTTATTTATTTATATATTTATTTATTTATTTAGTTATTTATTTATGTATTTACTTATTTATTTATTTATTTATTTATTATTATTTTTTATTTTTTTTTGTTAATATATTATACATGTTAATTATTCTTTGTTATTTGTTCACCTTTGTATTATTCATGTACTTATTTGTATTTATTATAACTAATTTAATTTCTTTGTATGTTCAACATACAACACTCAACCACTGTGATATTTTTTGAATAAAAATAAGTAGCTTTTTCCTTCAACTATTTATCTATCTATTTATTTTGCTTGCATTCATTCTATATGTTTTTCATAAGAAAGGTAAATGACTACCCATCTATGTACTTTTATTTTAATATATATCTATGTAAACATTTCTGCTACAAATAAACAAACATATGAACTTGTCCAAAAAAAAAAAAAAAAAAAAAAGCAGAAAAAATAGGCAAATTTCAAAAATTAGTTAATAAGTAAAGCACCTTTGCATGCATTTTTTGGACAAAATTACATACATCTTCTAGTAGCAAACAGAATTGTGAGACCCACTTTTTCGAGATTCTCTATAATTGAAATATCGATATTGACTAAAAGCTCTGCATCGATTTTCATGATTACAATTTGCAATACTCGACTTTTAATTATAGGTACAAGTGGAATGGTGTATAATGACTTTTGACTAAAACCTCTCTGATTCAGTCGTTAAACCCATAAAGTCTTTTTCAGGTCATAATCGAAATCTGATCATCTCTCTAGACAATTCTCAAAGGAATACGCACTTCTAGAAGATAGATGTATGTTAGGCCTTTCTGCGTTCACGGTTTTAAATTTCATTGATCGTTGAATACGAGTGCTTGTTATATTCTAGTTATTATATTTTTTTAATCAACAATTCAACATTCCTCAGCTAGTTGTATACTGACAATTTTCATAAGCCGATCTTGATTATTTCATACATACATGTATAATACTGCACAAACTTTCCTTGTTTCTATTGAGATAACGACAGGTAAGGTAGTGGAAAAGATCAGTAGATTCAAAAACGACTTTTCCCTCGGCACCGAAGACTTGCTTGCAATTGTTCTAAAAAATTCATTAACATCTTATTGCAGCCCCGTAGAGCTCTTTTCAACGATCCCTCTGTTAGCTCGTCTTCCCAGTATTCCGGAAGGACTTCCATATTTTCACTGTGCATACAAACGACTATAGAAACAACATATACCAATTACTAAATTTTCATGCATCCACAATCTTTCGAAAGCTTTGCTTGTGATGCAATGTAGTTTAGTGCAATACGGTTTTTTAAAATGTAGATATACTATGTACAACAAATCAAACAAAATTTGTTTCTTAAGCACTATGTGCATTACATAAAGACTATAGCGAAGCTTTTGGCAAAATCTCTTACTACGATTTTATTGGTTGGTTTTGTAAGCATTGGTTGCTACTTAACTTTTGTTGTTTACCTCGCTTTAGGGGGTTTTACACTTCTATCGATGCCACAATTAAGGAATGCGGTCAACCTATGAGGTGTGAGATATCAGACCGCCCAAAATCTCTTACTAAATAATTTACTTCATCCTCAAAGCCCTTGGTTTTCCATCATCTTTTATTTCCTTTCTTCCAACCCCACTAACTCTATCTCCGGGGTTCCTCAAGGTAGTCATCTTGCACCACTGATCTTTGTCTTAACTATAAATGACGCTGGTCCCATCTGACAGGGTTCTGATCTACCCATGATCGCAGATTACAAGAAAATCTTCTAGATAGTTTTTTCCCATCAGATTTTATCTTTCTGCAAAGCGATCTGAATTCTCCCTAAAGATGGTGCATATTTTATATATATATTTTATTTCTTAGAGCTGAATGTCAGTAAATCTAGACCTATTACACATACATACATACATATTTCAAGCAACAGCCCATGAAAGGTATATAGCCTAGTAGCTTTCTCATGACAACAATACTCTTGGATGTTTGTCTGCTTCATCATAAGCGGGCCTCTTCTGAACTGAAAGATATAACTTGACTTCATACGAAGAAATGCCACCAAGTTGCTTATATACTCTTCGCGCAGCAGTTTTAAGCCCCTCTGTACTGGAAACGATTTACCTGGCACTCGCAACCATTGACGAATTATATATGGCATTGACATATAAGAATACAAACTGCTGCTGAAATGTCACTTTCATACTATGTCTGCAGAGAAATATCATCTGTTCCAACATCACTAGATACTTTGTTTCAAAGCGGTATTAATCAGAAGCAAAATATCCGCCATCCGGTTTGGTGTTGGTTTAAGTGTACGGGGCTGTAAACAAGTCTTAACATTCAAAGAGTTTCAATATTCGCTGTTATAGATATCATTGCTGTTCAGTTACATTCTACAGTTCTACAGTTACATTAAGAAATTGAGTTTCTTTGCAACACAATCTGTATTCTGAATTGCTACCAACCACATAGCACTTCATGTTATTTTTATTGAGTTATTCCATAACTAAATGCCCAACTTAATTTTCCACAATCAAAAACACAAATCAAAACACAACTTTTTTTTCATTCACTCGCGAACAACGTTGCCACTTCTATCCAGAGCAATGTAGCATACTGACAATAAAAATGTAGCATTTTTAAAAACAAATGTAGCATAAGAAAATGTTTTGTTAATTTTCATTATTTTTGCGTTATTACACATCGCATTCAGTTAAAACATTAAATAACAAATAACATAAGAAAAGCCATTAACATAACAAAATTAACATCAAAGAAAAATAATAAATTCATTTATAAATCACAAATCTATAACATTGAATGAATAATAGTAGGAATTCATTGATAAAACAAAAAAATTAAATAAGAAAATAAAAGCTAATTCAATACATATTCAATTGCACATAGAAGTAGGTATCTCTTATATTAAATAAAAAGAGAATACTAATAAGAGGAGCAAACATTTTTACTTAATTTGAATGTATTTGCAATCGAGAAATTTTATTTAAACAAAATCTTGCCAATTCCTCAGAAGAATCAAATATTGCCTCACGTTTTAATAGCTCTTTAGCCAGTAAAATTGAGTCCACAGTTTCTGAACTTAGCCGATTTCTCAGAACGTCTTTTATCATGTTGCATTCAGAAAACTTTCGTTCAGTGCAACCACTGCTGTGGGGAAGTCAACAGAAATTTAGCATATAATTAGCCAAGGATCTAAGTATCTAACTATTTGTGGCTTAGAGTTTTTTAAATCAAATCTTGTAGCTGCTTGCATAATTCAATATAAACTTTTATTGCATTTGACTTAACAATATCTATTAAGTTTGAGTTTACTTAAATGATTGTACACATACTTCAAATTGCATACCGGTATAGCAATTTATTGATTGTAAATGATAAAAATTATTTTTAAAATCAATATCTATATTTAAATATTGAGGATTAATAAAATTTTTATATCTTTCGATTAATAAATTTGTTACTTATTTATTTAATCAATGTATTTGTACCTTTTCTGTTTGAAAACATTTATTCAAATCGTCAAGTTTTTTTTTAATAAATACGATAAAAACAGTAAAGAAAGTTTATTCTCCCTATTAATTAAAAAAATCATAAATAAGCTTTTCATTTTCGTCCTCAAATGATGCCAATGTAAAATAGTGAAACAAGGAACTCCATTGTTCTAACACTCTATTTATTACGGCTTCGAAAGACAACCAATGTGTTCTTACATGCCGCAATAATTTATGCCCGCGACAATTCAAATGTTCTTAAAAGTCTTTGAACTGGCCTTGTCGCTTGGGACTATGTGCAAAATGGACATATGTAGCTTTGATGCAATTTACAAGATTGGCACCACGAGATCTGATATGGGTGGCGCTAAGACATCGAGGGGTTCCAGAAAGATGATCAGATCATCACGGACTTGTATGAAAGAGCAAAGACAAGAGTAAGATGCCCCGCTTTTAAGTCCTTTGCTCTTTATTACAGTCCTTGACTATCTGCTTGAAAGTAAAGTGACGGACGCCAAGGTACATCAATTATTCTTTGCTGACTATGGAGCCATCATAAGTGAGGATCCTACATCCCTGCAACGAGCTCTTGATGTGTGGTTGGAGGTTTTGGATGGAAATGGGTATCGCATTAGTTCACAAAAGACAGAGTACTTGTGCTGCCCGTTCTTTGATCTACTCAGGCCTATTCCAGACATTTATTTGAATGGAAGAGTGCTTCCCAAGTGCGAAGAGTTGAAATAGCTGTGATCTATGATCAATAGCAAAGCAACCTGTGATGAAGACATCAAAGGAACTGGACTGCAGTTGTGCGTCCAGCGCTCACATACGGTTCAAGATGTTGGATGGTGTACAAAAAGTATGAGAGTAAATTAACGGCAGCTGAGATGAAGATGCTTTGCATGACAGCAGGATGGAATAAGAAGTTCGAAGATCCGTGGAAGCCTTCACGCCAAGGAAGCCCTCGATAAAAGATAGAGCGCAAGCGGCTCAGCTGGTATTGCCACGTTCAAAGAAGAGATCATCTGAACCCTGTTAAAACAGCAATATCAATTAACGTTCCAAAGACATCGCGAGGCAGGTGAAGGAGGCCTATAAACGGCTGGATCACACAAGTGTGACGACATCGACATTTCATTGGCTTCAGTAAACGAGTGGTCCGAAATCGACAGGCCTGCCAATATTTTCTGATGTCATATAGGCGAACCCCATAGGCGGATCAGTGGAAATGCGATGAAATGGAAGGGTTATGATCCCTTGTTTTCGGACAATAACCTCGCTGAAATAGGAAGAAGATGAAGAAAACATGCAAAATCAAAAAATTAGGTAGACACTTCAAAAATATGTAGCATAATGAGGGAAAGATGAAACATGTAGCATGGCACTCCAAAATGTAGCAGTTTTGCTACATATGTAGCAAAAGTGACAACGCTGCTCGTGAACCGTCAAACAAAGTACCAGTTTCCAATTTTTCCCGTAGTAAAACAAAAGGGCATATGTTGGAACATACGTGAAGTTGGGCAGTCTATATACTTATACGTCTATGGAATATGGACTGCTAGTGAAATGTCAGTTCCAATTAATCTCTGCCCAAAAACACCAACATAACTAGCCTTCCTGTTTCATAGCGGAAAATGTGGAAATTAAATGCCAACCATCTTGAATTTCTCCATAGAATGGTAGAGACACCTCTTGGGTTTGTGTGAATTTTCTAAGTAAAACGGTTGAAATTCAAATCGTTGAGGCATTGTTTGCAACAGATATCATCTCAAAAATGTGCTAGTTCAAATAGTTAATGATAGACGCAGACAACAAAATTTTAATAAAATATTCCAAATTGCAACCAATTATAATACACTTCATTTTTTTAATTTTAAATCTTTATTTAATAAATCGCAATAATAAATTAAAACACTGTTTTTGCACATCCAAGTGCATCCAACGAAATCTCAAAAAAGTGTGAGTTTCCAATTTGTTCCGCTTTGAATCGCAAGGGCTAGTTATGTTGGAACCAACGCGAAATTGGCTACTAGCAGTACATGCATATATAGGTATAATACGTCAAGGCTAGCAACCTTGCGTCTGTATCTCTCATTCGTCTCGCTCTCCATCCCATCAATTACGGTCATTTGAACCTACGAGTATATACAGAATGTTGCGTATGACATTTTTAAAAACCAATATTGTTTTGTCAAACGCTTAGTATATGTTTGGTTTAAAGAACAGTGACGTCTGTAGCTGGATAGACGACTAACAAGGTGCACCTGATAATAGGATAATCACAACATTTGATTCTTGTAAGTTTTAATCCCAGCATATTATTCCCTTTCCGGATTAAAACCGATTTTTTGACTCCTGGCAGTCAAAAGCCCAAGTTGTGGAGCGCGTTCGAAATGTTTGGGAAATGAGCTTGAAGAACGAAACTCAGATTTCCTGACTGCCATCCGCCACTCAATTTCATTAACACATTTTTTATCAAATTTAGCAGAAAGGATTGAATTAAATTACAAAGGGGCATTACCAACTAATGGAGCTATATTTTCACTCGCAAAAGTATCTAAACGAGAACTGTAAAAAAATATTCACCCACCACAACAATATTATCCCTGCAATCAGCACAACACTAACTAGGATATATATCCCTTTCCTCATTTCTCATTTCTCTTTCTTTTTTTCAAAAATAAATAAGCTCTAATAGCAGAACGCGGAAAGCGTCCTAATGCCCTGCAATTTACTCCGTCGTTGTCGTCGTAGCTGCTAGTCGTCATAGTCATCACGCGTCAAAATTGAAAAATGCGCTAATTTGAGGGTAATTTCTGTACAAACTTCCGAATCGAAGCGGGGGGATGATACGACCGGGGCGGTTCTCCGATTTTTACCCACACCCCATCTCAATTTTGTATATGAAGGATTTGTGTGTTGTTGGTTCCAGCTAACGCTCTAATGGGTCGCAAGCGCGTTAACAACCCGATGATTGATATCTTTGTGGGCCGTATGACCCCCAAATACGGGCGCTCGCGCCCAGCTCCACATACAAAAGTGTGCTCAACCCGAAAGGGTGGCAGCAGTCGCGGTTAATTGATTTTGTTATTTAGGTCTAAGTCCTAATTGCGGCACAGTTTACGTGGTGGAGAACAGGTAGAGCAGCAGCGAGCGACCGTGTGGATTGATGGGTGATGGCTTTGGCTCATTTTCTCTCTCTCCATCGCGTCCTCTTGTTTAAGCCCATTAACTCTGAAATGGCTTTTGCCGTTGTTATTCATTCAGCTACACCAGATTTTTTTTCCTTCCATTTTTCTTCTGCTTTACAGTCCTTTATTCAATTTTTAATGAAACTTTGATGACGCAGTAAATTAAAATAATGACGACGAAGAACGAGGAAGGAGAGCAGCGCAGGATAATGGCACCGGGAAGTGCGCTCATGAAATTGAAGTCTCTGCGCCTGATTCTCTTGTCCATCGTCGTCGTTGTCGTCCTTGTTGATTGTGGTTTATACTGCGGCTCTGCAAATGAAAATGTATAAATCCCAGACCAGACATAATTATGGCAGAGTAATGTACGAATAGAGACGGACGAGCCATGAAGCAATCTTTTAATTTTGTTGTTTTTATGAAAATATCGTATCCGGGCGTGGTTAGCGTAGTATCCTGCTGCGTAGCAAAGCAGAGCAAAGCAATTAACTGCATAGAATGGTAGCGCAGTTACAGGACTCATGCGAGAAGACTCCTTTTGTATGAAATAGTTGTCGCTACAGTAGGTAGCAAGGGCTTTTAGATGAAAGGCTTCTGGTGAGGCTTGGATTGCACTTAATTCCCGCACACTGAACACTCTTAACCACTGAAAATCGCACACAAAAAAAAAATCCTGGACCTGTTTTTCAACACCACTCGAGGGAAGGAACAGGTATTATTTCAAAAATTGCACCCCCGAGAGATGAAAATTATTCTGCGTGGTTTGTTGTTCCAAGTTCCAAGTGGAATAAGACTCACAGAAAGGAGAGGATTTTTTATTTTACCGCTTTTGTGCTGTTATTGTGCGTTGGGAGGACATACAACCAAACACAGAAAATCCCAACAACTAATGGTCACAGCTAATTACGATCATTTATTTGCAGCATTAATGTTTGCGTTTATGGCCTCTTTATGGTACGGCAGCGCATTGTGTTTCGGTGTTGGGCTCGGATGGGGGTATTCCTGTTCTAAAAACATCACACAGCTGAGATTTTACGAGTTTTGTATATCAATTGGAAGAGAACTTGGTCCATGGAACGGATTGAGTAGGCTGACTGGATGTGGTAATGGGCCTGCTTACGGCCATGGTCATCGGTTGGGGTATGGGTGGTAATCAAAACCTGCCTGAGAGATAGGGCATTACAACAGTATAATTAGGCAACACTGGATGTATGCGGACCATTTTGGGTGTGGCTCTTGTGATATTAAATGTAAGGTGTTAAGTGATGCTCAAGGTCGGAATGGTCTTGATTAATGGACGCACGAGCTGAAAAGTTGCGGTTGAGGGAATAATTTTCACTTGTTTTTTTCGGACGAAACTCGGATAACAATTGTGCCATTTGAATGAGAGTACCTACATTGTTTTTCCAGTATTTGAACAAATGACCTACTGTTTTGGTATCCTGTACACGAGAGAACAATGCAAGAAGCTCTCGTAAAAACAAATGAGAGCTCATAACTGTTTGTGTACTTAATCCATAAAATGTAAGGATTTCTTTATGTAGAACTATGTATGTACCTCGTATGTGGGCAGGTTTTTGTGTTCAGCGAAAATAATATGATCTATCTCGATTAGATGATGTATATTAGATATGTTCGGAATGTTAACATCATAATAAATATTAAGCTACGTACATACACTTCGGTATGTAGGCACTATCAACTGAACTGATCCATTTATTAGCCTCGGTAGAGCCATGGTAGAGTATATGATGTTTATACGACTATGCTTTATTGCCGGGCGTTGACTTTCATTAACATGAACATTAGCCACATGGAGTTCAATACATTCGTAAAACGAATACAAACAGATAGTATTATATTACTCCACAACAAAAGGTAATCCTCGTAATAGGCATATCCTCTTTTTTAGATTGCCCGGTCTTTCGCTTCAGTTTTCATATTTTCCGTTGCGTTTCTTATGGTGCAATAAGTTCTTAGTGTTGTGGTAGACGCGCTGTATGATATTCCACAAGACTATTAAACCAGAATAGCAACTTATTTGAGAGTAGAAGAAGGCATACCATTATATATGTCAAAACCTATTCAAGTAATTCAAGTCACCAGCTTAGATACCCAGATTCGATTCCACCTCGAGGTTTTTTGAGCCCGCGTTATGGATTCTGACAATTCAAGTACATATGTAAGTCGGCAAAGACCGCGATAACAATTCTGCTTTTCTCAATCGCTGCGGCGTTCTAAAAAAAAAAAGGGCCAATCACTTTTTCACTGCAAATGCTGCACCAAACAGTCACTTTGAGGTAATGCAATGGCTTTTCTTGCATTACATGGGGTTTTTCGTGCCCCAACAGAAATCCAAATTATGTTTATTCACACAACCACTTAAGTGGAAATGGGCTTCGTCGCTCATTATGATTTTGGATACGAAATCATCCTCTTCTTGCAACAGGTTTAACAGAGCATGGGAGCAAATTAACGTCACTTGATGGTCAACAGGCATCAATTAGTGAACGTTTTGCACTTTACTAGGGGACATCTTCAGGTAGAATCCAGGGAATGAGAATTGATGTTGAAGTTTTAACAATCGTTTTGGTATTTACTCGTATGTATTTACAAATATGGTTTATTCTAAGTATTTTAATACACACTACATGTAAGGATCCGATTAGTTTAAATGGAGAAAAAAATATTTTCCAAAAATTAGGCGTGTCAGTAGGCGTATTTCGGAATTCGTTTGTACTGGTATTGCTTCGGTCGGTCTCTCAGAATCCCGCATGTGAAGTTTCATCTTCCTAGTTCAAATTGTGTGGCTCGAATTTGCGGAAGCATTGTGGCATGACCACACAAAATACATGCAAAATATGTTCTCTAAGTCGAAATCCCCCTTACTCGAACTCATTTCTGTGATTTCAGATACAAATTCGTATGTATTTTCCATTCCCTTACTCGATTTGTTTTTTTTTTAACTTCCCATTGGATTTTATATTGCTATGCTCTGTGACACTAAATTTAAATTTCGTTGGTTGATTGCGTGCGAGACATAGCAAAATCATGGTCACTTGGTGTGACGCGGACGACTATAAGAAAATGTTTTGCGAAAGCTGGTTTTATTTAACCGGATAGCGTTTGGGATAGTGAAGACCACTGACGATCGTGAGGGATCAACTTGCATACAACTTACACACTAAAACCTCAGCTGGGCGATATTCAACGGTCCTTAGAAACGATCCAAACAGCAATTGAAAGACGCAATAGTGTTCCAGATGATATCTGATATAATATTGATATTTTGATGTTGGCTGTAATAATTTTCGGACTGGGGGTAATTTTCGTATTATGTCACTCGCAACATTCTGGATATGGAATCAAAGTTGTCCTAATTGGAGCGGTGGAGAGTGAGAAGAAAGACGGGTACAGACCTAATATCTTGTACGCCTTAGTTAGTTTTCAGGTAAATTGCTTGCAATAGACCTGGTGAATCAGTTATAGTCGCTAACGATTGTCAGCAACTTTGCGACGTTTTTCTAGGAAATGTGTGGAATGAATTCAGATTGCTTTTCAGTAAGACAGAATCTGGTTATGAAGAAATTATTTAAGAGATTTTCTTGTCGTTTGCGTAGATGGATACATTAGAGTCATTTAAGATGCGACCAACGCTATTTATTGATAAGATGAACATTAGAGATCCAAGATGACTGCCTTGAGGTGGCGTGAACGGGGTTGGACGCATTCATCTGGAGAGAAATATGTTCTGGCGTTTCTGGCTTCAAGGTTTAGGTAAATTATTTGTTGAGAGGAAACCTTTCTGTAATCGGCGGTACTTACGTTAACTGCATTACAGTTCTCTTATGAACGCAGTGTTCTAGACACAAATTCTGTTAAGTTTCCAGTAGGAGATCTACCTTTTAAAGAACCGTGTTTTACTGCGGAAGGATTGCTTTGCAATCATTCATGTATTGCAACATAAACTGGATAAAACGACTCATTCCAGATTCCTTCGGATTCAGTCAACGAAGCACTTGATGAATCCACAGGTTGTCATAGCAATTGTTTAGAGACTTCAAGAATAGGTCATTGCGAGAAAAACTAGGAGCGCGAGTCAAAGAAAGACATTTATTTCCCAGTTGAGGTGAAGTTAAGTTCCGTGAAATTATTTCCCCACACCTGTAAAAGCATACAAATTTCACTGCTTTTATTATTTTAAGCGATTTTCCATTTAATATTTTTCATTAGGAAAAAAACCCGAATATTGGGTGAGTATTAATTTTGGTCTATGGGCAAATGTTCATTCACGGTTGAGCGTTTTTCCTTTATCTTTGGGTCTTTCTTCATTGCGAAGCATACCCTAATTTTTTTGCACGGTTGTCAATTTGGGAGTTTTGGGCGATTATTCGCGGAGCCGACCCGAAGTCATCCTGGAAAAACATTTCTGGTCCGAACACTCTTGGTATCTATAATTACCTTCCAGAAAGGGTGCATATTTGCCTTCACCAGGCTTGAAGCCGAGTGTATCCATAGAGTGGACTTGAGAATTCCGGGTCTGCCAATAAAGTGGGCCTGTGCGCAAAACCTGCCCATAAAGCGGGTTTGTGCGCCGAGCCAGCCCATGAAGTGGGATTGAAGCCAAATTTGTCCATAAAGCTGGCTGTGCGCAGAGCCTGCCCATAGAACCTGGGGACTGGTTGAGGACCAAGCTTACTTTTAGCCGTAGGTATAGACATTATTGTTAAGGTTGATTAAGATATACAATACTAAAATTGTTAGCGTATAAGGATTGTTAGCAACCTAAACTTGAATTGGTAATGAAGATCATTGTAACTAAATCTAATTCTCAAAAAAAGTGTACTTTCTTTCCAAAGCTTAAGTGTTTCTTGAAGCCGCTCGATCAGGCTGATGTCACACACCATGATGATCGTTGAGCGGGTATTAGGTGGCCGACTGCGAATAATAATACGGCTATTTCATGATCAGTGCGGGCTTTTCGCGGGTAAATTAACCACAGATGCAATCCAAAGTATAAGGATCGTAATGGAAAAAACACTGCGATTTCTTAAAGGATTTACATATTGTATTGGTTGACTTTGAAAAGGCATTCGACAGACAACCTCGAGATCTGATATGGGTGGCGCTAAGACATCGAGGGTTTCCAGAAACCTATGTACAGATGATTATGGATATGTGTGAAAGAGCAAAGACAATAGTAAGATGCCCCTCTGGAGTAACCAAAGAGTTCCCAATCAAAGTCAGGGTGCACCAGGGAAGTGTCTTAAGTCCTTTGCTCTTTATTGCTGTCCTTGACTATCTGCTTGAAGGTAACATGACGGACCCCAAGGTATATCAATTCTTCTTTGCTGACGATGGACCCATCATAAGTGAGGATTCGACTTCCCTGCAACGAGCACTTGGTGTATGGGTGGACGTTTTGGAGGAAACTGGGTATCGCATTAGTTAAAAAAAAAAAAAAACAGAATACTTATGCTGTCCGTTCTCTGGTCTACTCAGGCCTTTTTCAGACATTTATTTGAATGGAACAGTGCTTCCCAGCATGGAAAAATTCAAATATCTGGGATCTATGATCAATAGCAAAGCAACCTGTGATGAAGACATCAATCATCGCGTAAGCGTAGAGTGGATGAAGTCGCGAGAAACTCCTCTATCTTCTGTGACCGAAAAATACCCGTAAGTTGAAAGGAAGGCTCTACACCGCAGTTGTGCTTCCAGCATTCACATACGGTTCACAATGTTGGACAATGTACAAACCAATGCGAACCTGTCCCACAGCAGCTCCAGAAGTGATCGTAGGGATACCTCCACTACACATAGTGCTAGAGCGAATCGCCAAGGAGACCATTTTAAGGATCAGCAAAGAGGGCATCGGGAAAGAAACATGCATCGCAAATAAAGAGCGAGTAACCCTATCTAAATCGGTGCTGCTTCTGGACTGGCCCAGAGATGATATGGTCAAGAAATACTGCTTTGAAAGGAAATTCTACTCAAAGCTGAACAACAAAAGAGATTGGAGCAGCGAGTCCGATAAATACAATGTACAAAAAGTATGAGAGTAAATTAACGGCAGCTGAGATGAAGACGCTTCGCGTAACAGCAGGAGTGACAAAACTTGATCGAATGAGAAGTTCGAAAATCCGTGGAGATAAGAAATAGGAAAAAGGAAACACTGGGATCCGATGAGTCCACCCCAGCCTTCGATAAAAGCGGTCTGTAGTGGATTTTTTATTTTTTTTCCTCTTGTACAACCCATGCCCTAGTGGCAACGTCACTGCGTACTACCTCCCTTACGAAAGTGAGTATGTCTTTAGTAGCGGAGCATTTCAGTTCCACTGAAGTAAGTATCTCTTTGTGGAGAATACGTTTCCTTAACCAGTGTAGTGCCGGTCATACACAATAGCCTCGTTTGCAGGAGGCGGTCTAACCGTCCCAATCTTGGATGACCCTTCCACATAAATCAGACAGGACTTCAATGGCTTGATCATAGATTGTTGTTGGCTTATTGGCATAGGCCAGATTCTTGACGTAACCCCAAAGAAATTGCACGATCATGCGGTAGTCTCCTGGAAAAATATTCAATTCTTGAGTCAATTTAATCTTCTTTAGATTAAGGATTTCGCCAAATTTGTCAAGTTTAAGTCTTGTTAACGATTAAAAACTGAGAGGATTCGGTTCCGAGGCATATTTTCAGCAGCAGTTGTCGTTGTCCGTTCAAACATAACCGCAATCGGCTGTCAAAGATCAGACGCTGCATACGTGCAACGTGGTGCAGTTCTTGTGAACAAATAATTCTATATAGATTGGGCGTTCGCTCGTTTAACTCAGGGTGAGCTCTTTTATTTATTGTGTCGACTTGTTCGATGGCATGTTCTAGATTTAAATTTATGCGGTCGACTGGTTCATTTGGTTCATAGCTTGCTAATGGTCTGTCGGGCCCTGCTTTCCGGAATACCTCCTGTTTTGTGTCCTTTGAACGTTTTGAAAAGTAAAAACTCTGGATCGAGAAACAATCAAGGAACGCTTAACTAAAATGATGACTGTAAAACAAGAATATTTTGAGAGAACTGATGGGTTGAAGATTAACAGAATTTTGTGCGACACTTGCACCTAACAAAGCAAAAGTGTTAAGCGATCTTTCGGGAGGCATGTGCGTTGGTTCTAACCACAGAAAATGATATCCTCAATGTAGTTATCAGCCATATAACTACAGAAATATAAATTTCCTTTAAAGCCCAAGTTCCACTTATCCAATTACATCTCAAGTAAATAAGCGAGAGTAATCACAAGTGTACAATAAAACCCTCTTAAATTTTAAAACTCGCACACGAGTCGACACAAAGGTCTCTGGGCGAGGTATGTATACTTATTACGCTTTTAGTGCAACAATAATGCACAAAGCATCATCCACCCAGACCTAACTGAATGCTTGAATCCTTTTTCCTTGAACACACATTCGTGTGGGTGCGACTAGTAGAAACTATCTTTCTCATACAAAGAGATAAGAATTTCATTTGGAAGATGGAACTGGAGGATATTGTATTTGTTGCACTTTCCATTGCTCGTCGGTTGCTTTATAGTTTTCCTTAAATAAAATTCCATGGAACAGAGAGAAAATATTGTTTACCCTGAGGGCAGCAGCCATACCGTCGGTATTTCTTACCTGTAGCGCACAGGTGGGTGTTTTACTAGCCCACCATTCATTTGGAGTCTCGGAGTCTGTCCCCGCTTGTTCTCAATCATTCTTTTGACAGTGTGCTACTGACTGTTGTGCGTCTAAGTGTAGCTGTGTATGGGTTTTCGTTCTACTTAGTTGCGCTTTGATGGAATACAATAAAATGCGCTTTTCTTATGGTTTCGAGATGTGTACCCATCATCATCGTGCTCCCTCTTAAGTGGAAAACCACCTGTCTCGGGAATCTACCCGACTGCAACGTTATCTGCAGGACTGTTGTACAGGAGCGACGAACCAACCAACCGACTAACCCACGACACACAGCGACGGAAAGGAAAAGATGACAAATGAGTCCTTTCGTTGCATTGTTTTCACTTGAAATCCTCCTCCTGTGTTGAATTCCTTTTGTGCTTTTTGTTCGTTTTGGTTTTTATGTGCTTGCTGTAAGGAATCAAAAGCATTGAAGATGGACTGTTTTTCTGTCTTTTGAGTGCACCAGGAAGAGTCCTGTGTATATTCTCAAAAGGACTATTATGCGTTCCTGCAACTGTGTGGTATTTGTGGATATAAAAGCGAATGTGTGCTGTAAAATAGAAAATATACTTAAAGGGTTTCAGTTTTAGAAGGAAAAGGATTCGTTGGCATGCACTGCTGTGCTCTTTTAATCTTTCAGGGCGACGACGGGTGTATCATTGAGCACAGTACTATTGATTTGGTGAAATGATTTCAAAATAATATCGACTTGGGATAGATTTATAGCCGAAACTAGTTCAGAAGTGCTTCAAATGCTACACTTTGAGACGTAAGTGGCAAATGGATTATTCTACATAATTGAATTCAATTGATTGCAGAAGCTTACTTTCGTGAGTTACTTGAAAAGTGTTGTATAGTTGCAATTTAGATTGCTTTTTAGTTTGATATTTCAATATGTTATATATTAAAATTATATACGGAATAAATATGCAAGAACAAATTGAGTGCAGGTAATTGGAAACACTTACAGTGGGTCGTTGACAATGCTAATTGAACTGGTAATCGGAACATAATACGTTATCCAATATTACATTTGATTGAGGGAGCAATTTAAGTACGTTAGGTATACATCTGACGCACCAATAACATTTTAGAAGATCTTATGTTCATGACATAAGATTGGTTAACGCTTCATAGATGAATGTAGAACATTTCTAAGACCAAAATGGCATAACAATAATTTATTCGTCCGAGATATGATCAATTAAACATTAAGTGGGTTTTGACTTTTTGAGATACCCTGGTACCGTTTTCTTAATTTATCTCCAAAGTACACGACTTGAATGTTTTGGAATTCGAGCTACGAGCAGAAAGTCTATAAACTAATGTACATTTCACATGTGAATTGTATACACTTAGGTAGGCATTTGAATTCAAAAGAAAAGTTTTTATTCGTTACTGATGGTGCAGCTTTCACTAATACTGAAGCTTATCAACTATCTTTAATAGGTGTGTTTTCGTGAGAATTATGCAAAGTAGAGTGAAAGCTTCTCCATAAAACGATTCTTAGTCAATCTGGAAAAAAACTTTTTTAATTGTTTGAAGATTGGTGATTGAATTGAAATTGAAGTAAAAAGTATGAAAAAGTTGTGCTTAAATGTATGAAATACTACTGAATCATTCCAGTTGAACGAAATAGCTTTTCTCTTCCCATCCATCCCAACTCATGTTCGACTGAAAAGAAAAGTTAAAGTGGTTCCAAGTCACTTTGTGTTGTTGTACTCCGTATTAAATCTTACTTCACTGAGAAGCGAGGTTTCACCAAAACGCACCCAATATTAGGTGCGTTTTGGTAAGATTTATGCAAAACCAAGTGAAAGCTTCTCCACAAAACGATCACAAGTCAATCTGGTTTAAAGAAGATTGAAGATTGGTGATTGGATTCAAATTGAATTAAAAAGTATGGAAAAGTTGTGCTTAAATTTGTGAAATACTACTGAATCATTCAACTTGAATGAAAAAGCTCTTTTCAGAGCCCTCTGAAATGGAGTAGCGCAAACTAAACATCCCAACTCAGTTTTGACTGAGAAAAAAAGCTAAAGTGGTTACAAGTCACTTTTTGTACTCCGTGTTAAATCTTACTTCACTGAGAAGCGACATCTCAGCAAAACGCACCTATTGCTTATAGTTGTCCTGTAAAATTGTTGAGCGTAATATTTGAAAACGAACTTAAATGTAAGGTAAGTAAAAGGTAAAACTAATGATCAGTACATGTTTATTATTATTTGTGTAGGGTAATTTTGCACTGCGACCTAGTGGTATAATCTGCCCCCTGCTAATACCTTGGAGATGTTTGTTCTCTTGTTAGAGTTCCCCTCGCATTGCAATTCCTTCGGAATTGTTTTTGAGGGTCATACACTCTTACCTTGCCTTGTCGAAAATAGTTCACTTTTGATCTCTCTCTCCAAACCAGTTTCGTTTAATAATCTGAGAATGAGTCCATGGTTGTCATATCCTCTTCTGATATTTGGTATTTGCCCAAGTATTGCAATCTTTTGTGAGTCAGTGCCCCAAAAGATTCCAGAAGGTGTTCCGGAGTCCCACTTAACTCATTGCAAAATCTGCAAATGCCTTCATTTGTTATACCTCGTTTCCGGAAATGCTACCTGAGTTTGCAGTGCCCCGCTAGGAAACCTGTTAGAATTCGTAGGTTATTCTTGCTAAGGCAGATACAGGCTTCGAATCTTTTCCGGTTATTACATCCCAGTAGTTTCTTAGCTGGGTGTTGTTCCAGGTTCTTGCCCTGTCTTCTTTCTCCATTTTTCTGAATTCCTCGCGTATGATATGTTCCCCCATTCAGCAGAATGATTCAGGTCTAATGAAGGGTTCTGCAGCCACTTGTCTTGTCAAGGCTGCTTCGTTAACTTTTATCCCGACATGACCGGGTATCTAGTTATCGTAACTTTGTTGTTTCTGCCTAGTTCATTAAGTTTGTATAGGTATTCCCACACAAGTTTTGACTTAATGACATAGGAGTCAAGTGCTTTGATAGCTGCTTGGCTGTCTGACAATATTGCTATGTCGCAGTTGCTGTATCTTCTTTCGAGATTGAGTTGGATGCATCTATCCATAGCACATATTTCAGCTTGAAAGATGCTGGTACTCTTGCCCATGAGTTCTGAGTGCTTCGTTCTTGAGCCAAACATGCCCGCCCCTGTGCCTTCTCCAGTTCTCGAAGCGTCTATATACCACTTTATCGTGTGGTTGCGCAGTCCGTATATCGTCGATTCGTTGCTCCACTCTTTCTTGTTACTTAACTTTGTACTAAAGTTTTTCCCAAAGTTAAATTTTTCGATACTGTCGTCCCATTGGACTGCCAGAAGTGGCAGTTTTTTTAGAAGTGCGTCGTATTCTCTCGAACCAACGCATTTCTCCCTCCCAATACCTTCTTTGGCCATCCTTAGGATCGTCCGCTCTCCATTTTGCTCCACTACAAGATGGAGCGGTGTTAACTCCAGGATTACTTTCATGGCTCCAGTGATGCAGAGGCACGCAAGTCTTTGCACTTTAGCGAGTGTCTCCCTCGTTGTGACTAGACTAGTTCGCTTTGTCCATGCTATTGCTCCATAAGTGATCATTGGTCTCACAATGGCAATATACATCCATTTTAGAATGTTTGGACTAAACCCCCAAGACTTACCCTCTAGGCTTCTGCATATCATTAGACCACGGATAGCCTTTTTGAATATCTCCTCCGTGTGTCTTCCGCAAGAGTTTACTATCTAGGTGTATTGTGCCCGACAGTCGGATTGTCTTCAATTTAAGTTTTCTCTTTCTCGTGAACGGTACTATTGTGGTTTTAGCGGGGTTTATAGTGAGCCGTAATGCACCATTCTTGAGTTACTATTAGGCCCCTTTGTAAAATATCACATAGGGTTTCCTCAAATTTCCCCCTGGCAATCAGTACAATGTCATCAGCGTAGGCTTGACAATTAAGTCCATTGTTTGTTAACTTTTCAAGAAGCTCATCTACAACAAGACTCCACATTAGGGGAGATAACACTCCTCCTTGTGGGCATCCTCTTATTGTGTTGACCTTGATAATTCTACGTGATGTCTGAGTTTCTGCTGATCTTGTTCTTAGCAGCTCATACATCACTTAGATACTGTTCTACTGACTCCCTTTCTATCAAGGGCTCGTTTAATAGCTTCATATGAAGTGTTATCAAATGCCCCTTCGATGTCTAGGAAGGCGCAGATTACTATCTCTTTTATTCTGACAAGGTGTGGTAGTAGTTTTTCTTGCCCCTTTGCAAGGATGGTATAATACCATCCACACCTGGTGACTTGAAGGGCTGGAAGGAGCTAATTGCCCTCTCGATTTTCCCTCTGGAACAGATAGCCCCTGCAATCTCCCAATCTTCCTTTCGAGGTCTGGTCGTGTTGGGCATGCTTCCATCACGGGTGTTCTGAAAACTTTCGGGGTAGTGAATTTCTAAGAGCAGTAATGCTCTTTGTTCCTTATATTCAGTAAAACTGCCATCTGTTTTTTTAAGGGATGTTGGCATTCCCCCCGATTTTGCAAGGGGGGATTTTGCTGCCTAACTGCAGCAGGAGTGCTGTTTATTAACTCACCGAACTACCGGAAGCTTTCGTTTTTCTCCCTTCTTAGCTCTTTGTGGTAGTTTGTGAGTGCCGCCCTGTAGGTTTGCCAACCTCCATTACGCTTTGCCCTGTTAAACAACATGTGTGTATCAGAACGTAACTTTGTTAGATTGCTGCTCCACCATGGCACATCTTTCCCACCCTTTCTATTACTTATGGGACAGCTCGATTCGAACGCGTTTGTAATTGCGGTACTAATGCCCTCTACCGCATTTTCTAGCTCTAGATAGTGTGCTGGAGCCCTCCTATGATCGATATGCTCCAGATTACTGTCTAGGGTTTCTTTGAAGACCTCCCAATTCGTTTTTCTTGGGTTTCTGACTGGATTTCCTATGATGCATGCGCTATCTAACCCAAATATTGTACAATAATTCTATGGTCAGATATGACGGCTCATCTGATACTTTCCAGTTCCTGACTAACTTACTGATGCTCGGGCTACCCAGGTCAAGAACTTCCTTTCTAACTCTAGTAACAAATGTTGGGGTATTCCCTACATTATAAATATCAAGGGATGTACAAAGAATAAATTCTAGTAAAGACTCACCCCTGGTATTGGTTTCGCTGCTCCCCCATATAACATTGTGAGCATTGGCGTCACGTGCAATTAGCAGCGGAATTTGGAGCTAACTACAGTGTTCCACAAAGCGCTACAGTTCTGTTGGGACAGCTGGTTCAACCCCAGCACAGTATGCAGAAGCGATGATGATGGCGCGGTGTACTCCGTGGATGTTCAAAGAAACCTGCAATGGCACCAAGTCTCGGGTCGCAAATTCTGAAAGTAGGAGAAAGTTAATTTTGTTATTGATTGTTTGCATCCTTGCATGACAGTCCTTTGACTCCTCCTTTCAAGATCCATGGCTCCTGAATCAATACAATGCCCATGTTTTGTTTGGTAAACATCCTAGCTATTGCGGCTGATGCCGCTATGGCATGGTGGATGTTTACCTGGGCGACGTTTTTTTGATTGGTGGAGGTTATCGAGCTAGTGCTCGGGGGCTATTGCCCCACCCTCCGTCAGCAGAATCTCTTCTTCCTCCAGGTTAATGTCCAGAGGGAGAGAGATTACTGTACTGTTTAGGTCCTCCTCAGATAACGAGTCATCTGAGATGGACATAAATTCGTCAGTACATGTTTTCGAGAAGAGATAAATAGCAATTTCGATTAGTGGTTAAACTTGGCAAAAATGGCTTAATAACGGCGACTGAAAAGGTATAATGTGCTCGCTAAATGAAACTATACATTGAATTCAAATATGTAAATGAATTATTTTATCAAGTAAAGTAGTTTTGCAGTTACATCTTCCTTCGATTGTACTTCTGGAGAGAAATTAATTGCAGCATCCGTATCAATATGGATCTTCTGACATCCACCACACTTATACTTCTACGTGTGCGGTTTCAGACAATGGGCTCCAACTGCAACGAACTTTATATTAATTGGCACAACTCCTCTTGGTCCTTTGCATTACTGTGCCACATTGTACAATCATATCGAAAAGTTACTGGCACATTTCCTAATAAAGCTGTTCGTTTAAGATGCGATTTGGCTAAAATACTCTGAGGCACAGAGTAACAGAAGTTTACAGCATTTTTGTAATAAATCCGGACACTTTCAAGGTTTAAACTAATTGCACTACTTCTAGTATAATTGATATACCCAACGCAGTCCTAGATTTTGTTATTCGACTTCTTACATCCGATTCGATGCCACCGTCAACTGAGACTGTACTCCCAAGGTACCAGAAATTGTGCACTCTATTTACCTGTTGTCTGCGGTGTTTATTTGTCGGTATGACTTACGATTTTAATCACCAAACTAGTGGAGATTTCATGCAATTTTTGCGCTTTAAGGCAAATATTATCAAAGTAGTAGGGGTGTTTAATGTGGGTTGTAAGACAACATTGGACTCCGATACTTCGCATCGTCGAAGCAGTCTATAGGGGTGATAGTCTGATATCTTATCGGACATTGCATCGAATTTCAAAATCTTTCGAAAGCATACTCCTATGGAACAGGTTATATGTCGTACCTTGATATCATACCTTTCTGAAAGCCACCAATTTGTTCGGAATGCTTCGATGCACACAATTCGGCATCAGCAGACGTTCGGTGCGTCGAACTTTGGTGAAAGAGCTGAAGATGTTCCCTTATAAAGTGCAAACCGTTCTCAATTGGTGCCTGCTGACCGTCAAGTGAGGGTAACTCACTCCCGTGCTCTGTTAAACCTGGTGCAAATAGAGGATGATTTCGTATCCAAAATAATAATGAGCGATGAAGCCCATTTCCACTTGTGATTGTGTGAATTAACAAAATTTGCGTTTATGTGGCACGGAGAATCCACATGAAATGCACGAAAACCCATTGCGTCCGCTCAAGCTTGGTGCGGCATTTGCAGTGAAAAATGGATTGGACCTTATTTTTTTGAGGACGCCGACGGCACCACCGTAACCGTAACTGGTGAGCGCTACAGGCAGACGTTAAACGAGTTTTTTTTTTGCCCCAAGTTGCTGAATAAGGGTCTCGAGTATTGTTGATTCCATGAGGACAGAGCAACCCCTCACACAGCTCGGGAAATGATGGAGATTTTGAATCGCCAATTTCCGGGCCGTGTGATCTCCCAGTTTGGCGATTTGAACTGGCCAGCCAGATCTTCTTTGCTATCGGGCAGCTACGAAGATGTTTAGTTAAACCTGTAGGACAGAGCCGACTAAATGAATGTCAGCTCTTAAAGATTTGAACACTACCGCTGATCCACCAACCAGGGTTCTTCCGCTACAACTTTGACTCAGACCTACTTCGAATATGTCAAAGTAACTCATATAATGTATTCACAAGTAATTCGATCATGCGCCGTCTGCCTTTAAGGCATTATGTCTAAGTGGAAACACTTTTCTCCTTTTTTCGTTAGTATTACAGACGACCTTCCAAAGGGTTGAAACTCAATCAAGTTGCTTGGCACAGCGGATTTATCATGTGTATGTGAGTGTGAAAGTTAGTAGGTATCGCAGTGAATATTGTGGGGATAATAAAATACCTTTATATGCTCCTGTCTATCCTTAGAGAGAAATAGAGGAGCTGTGGCTTGAACTAGCAATATTCCACAAAAAACTACCGAAGTCGATTAAAAAGCATTTACATGGTACTCCCTCCCTCCCTATTTATTCATCAAAAATCTCTTAATCTAAAATTTTCAGTATCTTCATTATGTTACGTCATTTGCAGTACACATGTCTAAGACATTCCATATCAAGTTCCAAAGTTTAGCTTAAATTCGTTCAATGTCACTCTGAAAACGACAACATCTTTTTATTCGTCATGTGTGCCGCAAAACTCCTTAACTCAAGTCAACAACGAAAGCCAAAAACCCTTCTTCCAATCAACCCACACTGTGTGTTGGTTAAATTTCCTAATCGGAATGTAGCATTGCAAGGCAAGCGATGAAAGCTTACTTCCGTTCCAGATTTCTACTTCAATCCTTCCTCAACTCAACTGCAAAAATGCCAATACCACCACCAACAACACACAGCAGCTGACTCTTGTGTTATAACGAAGAAAGAAACTTGACACCTTCACATACCGCCCATACTCAATGTGGGATTTCCGTCGAGCAAAGAAGTGTTAAGTAACACTTTACGTAACATACCATTCCACCCAGAGTAACGCAAAAAAAAAAAGAAAAAAAAAATCGAAAAATGCTTCACTGCCAATATCAGCGGCAGTAGATATAATTTATGCAAGTACCATACCAACCAGAAATCCAGGACACAAAATAAAATGCTCGGGACCACCTCAACGCCTCACTTCAACCGCAATGGGCCCGGGTATCGGAATGCACTGCCACTCAATAACACTGGCAATATCCTGAGCGTGTGTTCATCTTGGCAAAATGTATTCTCGTTTTACATATTGACTACCTGCACTCTGGTGTACCCACTACACAAGACATCACTTTTGTGTGTTGCACATAACCACAGAGCTAATGTACCTGCCGCCCCCAAAGTACCACGCCCTCCACTTTAGAAAATGTGAATAAAGAGATTACTGACTGCATTTGCTGCTGGTAGTAGGTAGGTTTTGCCGTTTTGGCGTATGTGTCTCGGCCGTCCTTGTCGTCGTTGTGTCGCCGTCATTTCCTGCCATTTTCAGTTACATACAGGTAATAATAATTTATAACCGAAAATGATATTGAGAGGAAATTGAAATACAATTCGATATTTTATGTTGCCTCGTTGTTGTCTTGCACACTGGCATAGTAAACTGATGGCAGGCTAGTGAACTGAAATCCTTGCTAGTACGTCCTACAGCAATTTCATTGAGCTGTACGTACAACACAAAGGCGACTTGTCGATTTGCCTGCAAAATTCAGTAAACTACGAGTATATGCACATACTCTGCTGAAGAAGGATGATTTTTCACTCTCTCACTCGTGGAGGAAAAGGATACATGAGGTAAAAAAAAGATACGCAATGTATGAGGATCGTATGTTGTGTATTTTTTATATAAAGTTGAACAATTTAATATTTCGGAAGGACATCGTAAGGATGCATGCATATTTATGTGCATAATTGTGCAACGTAGCAGATCCTATTATGGATTTATGAAGGGATTTTCTGCTGACAGAAGAAGGATATTATTTCGAATGCACTTCACCGCACTTCACCCTCCTGCTGGTGCTGGTGTGCTGCTGTTGCACATCCTTTCGCATCGTTTGCTCAAGTATCACAAGCGATGGATGTCTGACAAGATTAGACAATGGGCGAAGTGTAGAGCATCTTTGATGCAAAAAGAAATATTGACAGCGGATATGTGGGTTGACAAGACTGAGAGTCCTGTTTTCTCTACGCTATCGCCCATATAAACAGAAAATAATAATATTATGCAAAGTGTATGCGATAGAATTTACCACTAGAGTGACTGAGAATGCTCCCTCTACTAGTGTCGTAATGAATGGGAAAATTCTGTATTTTTTTCTACATCGCGGATGGAACGTATCCTGACGACAAAGATGTTGATCAATGCACTTAAATTGCAGACGATATGAGTGGGCGTGTGTGTGTGTAAGAAAGTACTACAGCAGGGGAATATGTCAGCAGATATTTATGTTTGTTTTGATATTTTTTGGAGTTTTATAAAAAAAGTATCTGTGCTTAGCAGTGGTGTCGTTTGTAGTTTGATAATTTTCGAGTTGAAAGGGAATTGAGTCCTTTGAGAGAAATATGTATGCAAATGCGTTTTACAGAGAGGAGCCTGGGACTCATTTTATATTAGTTTCATCAACCGAGTGGCGTGTGTCAATGGCTTGAGAAGGGGTTGCAAGGAGATACATGAATGTATTAACTATGAACAGTATGTGATAGGAGCAACACCTAAAAATGTATGAAAATTATTGCAGCGTCAGGGGCTTCGAATCTTTTTTTTTTCAACAAGACGGATGATGCAGCTAGCCTTTTCCTTTTATTTTCTATTGTTTTTCATTATCTGCCTTTTTTTGGAGCTTAGGTTTGATTTAGATGAAAGAAGGATAATCTTTCCTACGATCCACTTTGTTCTCCTTTTGTTCTTTTGTGTTTTATTTTACGAGAAATAAAGCAGTCAAAAGCATGTGTGCCTTTTATGTAGTAAGACGATCTTACCCACAAGCACATTCCTGCACTTCTTCATAGGGAAGACACAACCCACGGATCGCTCTGTCTATCGCCTTCATTTGTTTGCGTATTTGTTTGGCATAATTACTCACTGCATTATGTTTGTCTTGCGATTATAGCACAAAATCTACTTTCGTGGTCCCTTACTGCGTTTTTTACGGTTTTTCTTTGATTTTTGATGCTAGTTAGCATTCAACTGATCTCCACCACCGTCAAAGGAGAAAAAAATAGGGTACTTTCGCCTACAAATCCACAATTTTGTATCCTCTTATATAGAGATTAGATTTGATTTTATTTATGTCACTCATATGAATTACAATCGTGTATTCAAGATACAACCAATAAATGCACGGCATTACCGTCTGCCTGATTGAAAATTAAAATCACAAACTATTTATTAACATAGATTTTTTTTACTTCTAGAATAATGCCATCAAACTTCATATTCCATTGCATTGGGCAGAAGAACAAATTCTGTGGTACCGCTACTGTAACCGTGAACACCTTCGTACCAATCGTAAAGTAGTACGTCGCACTATTTTCGTGATATACATTTATGCACACCCATAGTGCGTAGTGCTTTTCTGAGTCAATGTGGTTTTTGACTTGCAGCGTTGTGGAGTTCCAATAGAAATCTTCCGCCTTCAAAAGCTGCTTTATGTGTGTTGCAGGTGATCCGTTCCAGGACTTTTTACACTGTGCCTAGTGATGGATGTCTTCAATTGTTTGCAGAAAACAACTTTATCCATGCATACATTGCAGATATCCACAAAGCTATACCCCATCTTTAAGTGCTTTTACGTTGGGAAGCCACCTGACTTTGCTTTCCATAAAACCTGTGGGGTTGTTGGTTGAAGAATTTTTTCAATCGGGACCTTACGATACGATACGATACGATGATTGGGGGCCAAGTGCACTACAACCTATAAGATCTATTGTGCTGGCCCAATGGTTAACCAGAATTAAAAATTGAAGCTCTTGATAAACCTCAATAATGTCTTGGGTTCCATGTTCCAGGTATCCGCTGGGCCCATCGAGACCCGCGTTAAATGGAGTAATCATTTCTTTGCGCCCCCTGGGCATTCACAAAGAACATGTTCTGCTGTTTCTCTTTGTTCCCCGCAGAGTCTGCACTTGGCCGTATTTGAAAGTTTCATTTTATTTAAATGGTACCTGAGTGGACAGTGTCCGGTTAGGTAGCCCGTTAGGGTTCTAAATCGTCTTTGCTTAGTTCCAGTAGCTTTCTGGGTCTCTTTCTGTTGGGGTTTATGAACTTCTTCGCTTGTGTTAGGCCCTTTTGGTTGGCCCAGTGCTTGGCGTGTCCTTTAGCTTCCCATTTTGTTATTGTGGAGTGGATATCACTGGGTGGTACCCCGAAGTAGGGTTCAGAGCCGATGAGTGGGCGCCCAGCGCCTTTTCTCGCCAGGCAGTCTGCTCGTTCGTTCCTCTCAAATTTTCGTGTCCAGGAATCCATGCTACAGTAACCTGATTTGTGGACGCGTGGTTATCAAGGAGGTCGAGACAGTCCCACACGAGCTTTGACCCTACCGTATAGGAATTAAGGACCCTTAGTGCTGCCTCGCTGCCTAAATAGATAAAGATGCGGGTTCCTGTAGTGTTTCTCTGCAGTCATTCCCAAATACATAGTTCTATAGCATGGACTTCTGCTTGGAAGATGGTCCAATTGCCATTGTCCAATTTGGAGCCATCTGTGGACCAGATTTGTACATTGGGTGGTGTCTTGAGACCTTAGGAATGTGTTATGCTTTAGAGACCCTGAAGATATGGGCGATCAGCTACATGCATATTTTTGTTGGCGTAGTACTATTCCTTCTGCGTTTCCAATCGACTATATTTTTTTGCTGAAATTGCAAATGCCGCTCAAAAGTTATATTGTCCTCCACTTAGTGAATTTATAGATATGTACTTGTTGTGTTAATCAACCGACTTCAAAAAGTGTCAATACACCGCTTTTCTTTTTCATTCATTCATTCTCAATGGCCCGCTAATCCTTCATGAGGGTCGCGGGGATAGGATGCTCAGGTGGACTCTCCATCCTTCTCGATCTTGGCACTCTGTTGCACTCTGGCTCACATGGCACTCTGTTAATATTGGAATTAATATGGTGCCATGTGTACCACCGGTGGTACACATATTTCTCCGTTATTTTGATTCAGATTTTTCTTTAGTTTTCAGGTTATTCATATAAAAGTGTGACTCTAAATAATATTTTCAATGGCAAACAAACAAGTCATGTGTACCACCGATGGTACACGCGGCCTCATGCTAAAAACAAATGTGTACCACCGGTGGCTCACGTGGCAGCCAACGTGTTAAAACACATTTTAACGTCGGTAACAGGGGGTGGCAATAGTGCGGTGGACAGTGTATTTGCTCGATAGCCGATGCGTGCAAGTTTAAGCTCCAGCGGAGAACAGCAATCATCAGCCACCCGAGTATAAAATGGAAAATGGATAACATCAACGTTTTTCTAACCACTGCACTAAAAATAGGTTCCTGCCTGGTAGTACAATGGACCAGAAAGTCCGAGTGGCCTGCGGCTTGGGTTTTCTTTTAAAATAAAATACTAATTTGTATAACTAGCATTAGCATTTTTGTTTTTTTAAGAAAAACATGATGAGTTATTTGATACTCAAGAGTAATATTTTCGTTTTCCTAATTTATCCGATCAATTCAGGAGTTCAGATGCGTTTTCTGGTGTATGCAAACTTGATGTTAGATATACCCATAAATCACACACCTGTGCAGAATAGGACACTTAGTAATAAGATGAACGGAGTCTTCTCTTGCCTTCGGGTTGCATATGTCGCACAAAACACGAGTTTTTCTCTGTGTGGAGTGTACTCGTAATTATAGGAAACACAGTTAAGTTCGTTAAATTTTTGTTTTAGCTTTCGATAATGCTGCCGATAGAAAGATTACTTTGCTTTCGTAATAAATTCATTTCTTGCTTTCAAGTCGAAGTTTCGTAGAACGCTCTAAAAACTTCCAAACTCATATCTGAACAATCGCTATTTCACAGACTTCTTTCCATTTTCTTGAACAAGAATAATTCATTTGCAAAAAATATGTGGTTATTTTATTTGGTATTCTTTCTGATCAGTAGGTAGGTAGGTAGAAACTGTAAACAGAAAACCCTTTTAGCACAGTTGCGCCGTTTTGATACCACGACTCATGTGACCTTGGATGTTGATGTGTGATTATGATGATTGATGAGGATTAGCTCATTTATGTTCTAACCCGAGATCTCTTCAAGTTAATTATAAAAGGGTTTGCCTAATGCTTGATGTCTAGCCCTGGCTGGTACCGGACAAGTGCACATGTAGTGGATGATTGTTTTCTTTTCGGTGGCTATGTTGCAACTGCGGTAGTGTGTATTATGTGGGATACCTAGTTTGGGATACCTCCTACCACTGGCTATCGCGGTTATTCTGGCAATCTTTGCGTGCTCTGTTTAATAGAGCGGATTTTTTAGTCTTGTTGTAGTTGGGCTACATCTTTCTGGATATGACGCAGTTCGTCAAACTAGAACATTTAAGGTTAGCCTTTCTAAGAAAGATTGAGGAGATATTTATCTTAATTGCTCCGAGCGGGGTCTGAACAAGTTCCGCAACTGAGTAGTGGAAGGCTGAGCCTCGCCTGGCCAGTTCACTAGCATGTTCGTTGCCATTAACGTTGCTGTGACCTAGACTAGGGTTACCATATATTAGCCATCTACTGAGGCCAGCTCCTTTCGGCATGCTAGTACTACTTTCGAGGAAACGGTTACAGAGGCAATGACTTTAATAGCAGCTTGGCTATCAAAGAAAACAGCGATTTTGCCTTGGTAGTATATTTGTGTGTGTGACTTGACTGGGCGACAAGCTTCGCGAATGGCGAGTAATTCCGCTTGGAAGACGCTATCAGCGTCTGGAAGTCTATACGATTTTGAGATGCTCAGGGACTCCGAAAAAACACCCGCACCAACCCCACAGTTCATTTTTGAACCATTCGGTGTAAACTGTTAGATCGAAGCCACTGGCCTGTTAATCTTGCCAATCTTTTCTTGTAGGAAATTGTACGTCGAAACACTTTGTAAAGTTCATTGTGGGGATGATGTAGCCTGTTGGAGTCGATAGGAGTTCTCCTGGTAGAGAATCCAGAATATTGCTGTGTCCATAGGGTTTCGCAGTCCAGCACTTGGACTCTCTGACTCTGATTGCGCTGTGCTCTGAAATGTTTGTCATGTGTAGATCTAGGGGTAAGAGGTGTAGCATGTCTGTTAGAGCGTCTGACCGGGTTGATCGTAGAGCGCCTATTGTGCCTACTCACTACACTCTTTGCACCTTACTCAGTTTGGTTATATTATAGGCTATTTTAAGGGCCGGTCACCATACTATCGACCCATAGGTGAGGATTGGGCGTACTACGGCTGTGTACATCCACAGGGTCAATTTCGGTTGCAGGCCCCATCTATGCAATATGCTTGCTTTCCTCGTTCGTCTATGTTTAGTTTCCAGTTAAGTTTAGGATCTAAGATAACTCCTAGGTACTTAGCTCTAGAAGATAAAGAGAGTATCTCACCGTTTAGTCGAGGAAGCGTGAATTCGGGTATTTTGGTTTTGGTGGTGAAAAGCATCAGTTCAGTTTTATTCGGGTTGACTCCAAGTCCACACTCTTTGGCCCATGCGGTGACTTCACTTAAAGCACGTTCCGTGATCTCACTTATCGCGGGGGAAAAAGTCCCTCCACTAAGATCACCATGTCGCCCAACTACTTTAATTCTTTCTCTGTCTAAACATAAAAGGATTCTATTCATGACTATTAGTCATAGTAGAGATGAGATGACCCCGCCTTGGAGCGTTCCTCTACTGGCAAATTTGGTTATGGTGCTGTTTGCTGGAGATGCCTAAATAATTCTAGTGCTGTGTATAGAGACTGCCCATTGACTTAGATAGTTTTCTATGCCCAGCTCCGTAAGGGACTCCAGAATTAATTCAGTGTTTAGATTGTTAAAAACTTGTTCTATGTCTAGAAAGGTAGCTAAAGTGTATTCCTTATAGTATATGGATTTTTATATTGTTCGCACTAATTCATGAAGAGCTGTTTCCATAGATCTTCCTTTGAGGAATGCGTGCTGGGATTTGGAAAGGGATGACTCGATTGTATCTCGCAGATGGTTGTCTAGCACGCGCTCGAGGGTCTTCAATACGAAGGAGGTCAGACTGATTGGTCTGAAATCTTTCGTGTTTTCATGGCTGCACTTTCCACCCTCGGAATGAAGACCACTCTCACTCGTCTCCATGAGTGGGGTACATGATTATTTAAGATGCAGCTCATGATTTTTTTTTTCTTTTTGATAGTATGTCTAAAGTTTTTATTACATCGTACATATGAATTTTAATAGGAGTTTAAGAAGGTTACTTGAAAGTTCGCTTAATGAAGTAGCAACATCTTCATAGAACTGATAACCCCACATTTGGGCAACGTATAATACATTTGAAAGAGATGTTGCTTTAAAAACACTTTATATTTCGCCGTTCATACCTTTTCTCAATCCACCAATTGTTTTTTTTTTTCTTATGTGGAAGCAGACAAGTTCGTTTGATTTAAAAGCGATGCCTAAGCAGTAAGTACTTATATACGTATTCCTTCACTATTGCTTTTATGCTGTTTCTAAAGGAACATTTTTCGCTTGTTGAATAAACTCTGCCGCCTTTTCGAAATATCATTATGTTGGATTTTTAAGATTAACTTCCAAGCTCCATATACTCGTAGCACAGTATCTATCTAGAAAATCTATACTACATAGTATTTTCCAAAGAATTTTGGGGAGATTCTGTGAGAATTATTATGTCCTTTGCATGGTGTTGAATATGTTTCTGTGGACCCCCTATTTCAATACCTCCGGTTTTTCGCATTTATAAATAAAATTAACAATTGGGAACTAACATTTATTTATGTATTATAGTAGAGAAAATGATTCCGTATACATAAAGTTGATTTTGTTTTTGAATAATTGAAAACTGTAAGTTTCTGGAACAGTGTCGCCAGGTACGAATAGTGTACCATATTCCGCAGGTTGCATGTTTGTTAACAAAGCAATTTTTGATAGTATATTCGCGCAGTTGAGCTGAATAATCTGAAGGTAATGTAGCCAGGGTTGCCGCAAACACATTTGATAGGTCACAAAAATATAGTCGCACAGCAAAAATAAGTCGCAACACCTTAATGTTAAGTTAGGGATATATATGCAGAAACACTTCCATTTTTTTTAGAGTTTGTGTTCAGAACTCATTCTCTTATCTAATAGTTAAAGATATTTAGGATTCATTAGTTGACTGCAGCAGTTCAGTGATGGAGTAAAAGAAACATTATTGGCACATGCTTTAGCTACCCTTATTTTTCTAAAATCTTGTTTGCACCCATGAACCATAGTGGTGCTCATAACACTTCTCTTTGAGGGGTGCGTCTAAAGGCCAGGGCATATGAATGGCACCCTACCAGCTCGTATATAATGTGTTTCAATTAGTGTATACTTTCTAACCATTCTGAAAAGAAGATCAGCTAGGTAAGAACTTGTCTTATACTACTCATTTTGATATTTTTGAGGGTTGGTTCGCCTGCAGAGTTCAAAATTTCACATTGTTACATTATCTACCTTGTTAAGAATGTTACTTGTGATACACCCTTTACTTTGAAGGTTGTTAGATCAGCCATCATTCATTTAGTACTGTACGCAATGCTAAACACACAGGTAAAATAAGGGAATCTATAAAGCAAATTATACAAGTTAAAAGATTAAGGTCATTCTAAGCCTCTAGATTTCGTGAAATCCCAAAAGATTGCACTAATCAAAGCAGTTTGAATGTCAAGCTAAAAAAACTGTAATGTGTCCTATAAGTGTTTCTGGCACTCATTACATCACGTAGTTGCCTATCTTCTATCAGAGATGGATCTGCCTTCGCTGGATCCACTTCGAATACTACAGTTCATCAAAGCAGTTGGGCTAGAGGAAATCGAGAACGCCATTGACTGGAGCCCTTGTTTGGGAGTACAATAGATCTACCATAGGTCGCAGTGCAATTGCACCTCACCGATCATTATAACATACATCTACATCTACATATACTGACACTCAGGCAAAACTCATACGTAGAAACAGAATAGGGCTCTGAGGAAGAGCTTTAGACAAGTTCTTAGGCGTTTCTATATACGTAATTGATATTTTCGTTCGAGGTCTACAACTTATCCCTAGTACAGCTCGTAGTACTGAACCTTTCAGATTTCAGATTTTTATAAGCATTGATTTCAAAAGCCAACTGAAATGCGAAACTCCTGAAGATTTTTTAAATCCCTCTCGCAACCCTATCGTGTAGATGATTTCACTATAAATTGAATTGCATTGACCCCACACAGGTTGACTGCACTGCATTGCAGCAGTATCTAGGTATCAATCTTTTCCACGCAAATAGTTCCATTATGCTCGTACAACCCTTATTTGTCTTTCGATCAAGAAGTCTTACAAAATCAATCGGATTATAGTCCTGTCACCGGAGCCGAGAAACAACAAATAAATCTCATTTCATCATTCACAGTTCAAAAAGGGCTATCAACCCCCATTTGACATTTTGCAAGTTTAATACAAAAAAAAGCAACTCGGTCTTAAATCGTCTTTCGCAAGTCCTTTTCCTTTGAAGAGGATACCTAAGTGTTCATGTAGAAAACACAACATAAACACACTTAAGTCTGTGCGCAGTGATTTGAATTCAAATCGAATAATAGGATTTAATGCTTCAATGATTTTCATCGACGAAAAATGTCTAAGCGTGTAATGGTGGTATCATCAGCTGAAAGTACTTTTAAGCTACACACTATCTTTCCAGACTATAGTATGTTTGGTAATTTTTCTCCGCATTCTTATGGTTTTTTTTTTTCGAAAATTCTGCGAATAAAATTCCCATATGAATTTAAAGGGGGTTTTTGGAGATAAGTGTGCTTTGCGGAGCACCCTGCTCGCGTTTGAGTAGCGTAGCCAAAAGCATTTGGTTTGGCATTCTGCCATGGGAAATCACCTTATCCAGATGTTAAATTGATATTATCACAGATACACTCGGTTGTGGGAGACGATAGGATACATAATCGCTGAGCGCGCTGAAGTGAATGGAAAATTTTGTTAGTTTTAGATGGTATCTTTTCATCTATCAATTCTGCGGTAGAGTAAATTGTGATGCCAAAAATTACTGCAAAGAAGGATGAAGTGAAAGAATACAAATCGGTTATAAGGATAAAGGACGAACATAACATTTTTTGCCAAAATGAGACAAGTCGAAAGATGATATAAATGTTTTAAGTGTGGTTTTGGAACACTAGAGTGTACTGCAATATGGGCATTTTGTTGGGATTAGGCACATACAAGTACGTATACGAGTATGCTACGGACGTGTTTGTTTTTTTATTATATTGGTATTACGGAATTTTTTAATGAGATTCAGTTGAGGCTGAGGACTATTTTGACGTGTCTTTTTAACTTTTTACAAGATCATTATACAAGGTTATATAAGAAGGGATACACGTCGATCGCTTGTGCAGATGATGTTGCTTTTACTGTCTCGGGGAAGCACTTAAGTACTCTAAAAGAACTTCTTCAAAACGCTTTAAACAAGCTCACTAGATGGGCGGTTCTGTGTGGATTGGGTGTAAACCCTCACAAAACTGAACTAGTACTCTTCTTCAGGAAATATAAAATTCCGTTCGCCAACCCTCCTTCTCTCAATGGTATCAGTTTAACTTTATCTGACACAGCAAAATATTTAGGCCTTATCCTGGATACGAAATTAAGCTGGAAACCTAATCACTTAATGACTCTACATACTGTCATTAGACCGATACTTTCATACGGGGTGATTGTGTGCCTTAGAAAAAGCTTATAGCCTTAGAAAAAGCTATAAATCGTGATTATTAAAGTAAGGTCCAGCGTACAGCTTGCCTATGCATAAGCGGAGCACTACGTACAACCACAGATAATAAAGTTACATAGATATCGCATGCAGATTAAAAAAATATGTCACTTTTTCAGGCGAATGGGATTTACTACTACGTCCCAGTTTGATCAAACTCGTTCGAACCGTGCATAAGACATGATGTTCTTTCAAATTTGGTTGGAACAACAAATTGCTTGTTGTTTTTGCTTATTTCTCTTTGTCTTTTGTTTTTCATTATTTCGGTTTTTGTTTTCATGTACATAGTGTGTTTGTTTTTGTATTTCAGATTCTGATTGTAATTCAATTGAAGAAATTTCTTGTTTAAGTTTATTTCCTTTTTTTTAAAAAACAGTGAGAGGGGATTAGCAGGGAAGTATATCTTGCAATAGCAACAATTTATGGGGCAAGAGGCCTACAGAAGTGGATTATTAAATTATTTCATTTGAATACATAGACGGTAGTCATAGATTGGATTCACCAGTGTACGAAGGCCTTGAACTGAGCTTGTCTAAAATTTTTGGTAATGCCACATTTGTAGGCCCTTCTTCCACTTGCACCTTTAAGTAATAACAGGCAAGTTTTAATTTCTTGGGATACTGCTTTTAAGTCTTGGGGTGCTGGTTTAGGTGAGGTCCCGGTGCTTCTCACTCTTGGGGTGTTGGTTTAGAGTGAGGTCCCCGTGCCTCTCACTCTGGCGGAGTTGGTTCAATTTCGTGTAACGTAACTTTATTATCTGTGGTACAACTCCCTCTGTGGCACTAGATATTTCGTTTCATCTGATACCCCTCCATATTTTTAGCAAGCAAATGGCAGCGATGGCAACCAATCACATTGGCCCTACCCAACAGTGGCCAAGAAAAGAATTCGACGCTTTTATTCTGAATAAATTCAAAATCACTCCCGAAAACACGGACTACACCATCCCACGTCTAAACTTTGACAAGAACTTCCTCATCACCATCCCCTCCAGATCATTCTGGAATAATAATACTTTTTCAGAAGATGAGTCAATTCACTTCTACACCGATGGCTCAAAATCCAAAGACGGAGTTGGTGGAGGTGCTTTCTCTGACGGGCTTAATCTTAAGCTCTCCTTTCGTCTACCAAATCATTGTAGTGTGTTCCAGGCAAAAAAAATTGCGATTAAGGAAGTGTTATCTTGGCTTAAGAGAAACGTTATATCTGCTAGAGATATCCCTATCTTTTCAGATAGCCTAGTAGCAATCAAATACCTGGAATCAACATCTATAAATTTCTTAGTAGCTCTAGATTGCCGATCGTCTCTTGCGGAGATGGCTGAGCAGTTCAATATTCACCTGTGTTGGGTGCCGGGGCATAGGGACATTCCAGCGAATTGTAAGGCCGATGAACTCGCCAGAATAGGAATAACTATACCCATCCTGCAGGATAAAGGCACCTTAGGAATACCAATTGCTACTCGCAAACTTAAATTTAAGCTGGATACTGTCGAGAGTAAAAATCTTAGGTGGACAAATGGATTAACATGTCTAGCGAAGCTGGCTCTAAAACGTTCTAAGAATTTGATTTCTATCAACAGATTGCATATCGGCGCTATAATAGGTGTCATCACTGGACACTGTCTAATAGGCAAGCATGCTACAAGGCTGGGCGTTTTTGCGAACGAGTTTTGTAGAAGCTGCATGGATGAAGGAGAGGAAGAAACTATTCCTCACATTCTTTGTTTCTGCCCAGCTTTCTCCCGTAGAAGGAAGCCTTACTTAGGATCCCCCTAATTACAACGATTTAGGCAACCTGATAGATATTGTTATAAAGATATTGATATACGCTTCATAAGAAGTTCAAAATGGTTTTAGCGAGTAGGTAGAAAGATTTTCTCCCATGATCCACGTGGTATCACAATGGACCTATTATTGGTCTAAGTGTCTTGGCGATTCTTAGCTGGAAGCCACTTCAACCTAACCTAACCTAACTTGTACACCTCAGATATTTTATACTAATCGGAATGCGAAATTTCTGTATATGCCGATGATACTGCAATACATTCGTCGTATAAATTCGGTCCAATATTGCCTAGTGAATGTGCATGCTAAATGCATCAATATCAAAGGGAAAGACATAGATAAAATTGTGTCAACACCTGGCCTCTCTTTCTATTGTGAAAAACATCGCAGTATATCGACTGACGTCTTGCATTGGAAAATTATAAATTTGCAAAAAACTTTCAACAATTTATATGCTATTTTCGCGGAAATTCGTGAGGTGTTTGTATTTGATACTTCAAATAAACAAAAATTGTTGGAGGGTTTCAATAATATTGATCGTCTGCTGCAAGAACATCAGCCCATCAACGAAAACCAACTCATTATACTGGCACAACAGAAACAATTAAACGAGCAGCAAATTCAACGGCATCTCATCCAACAACAGCTACGTGAACAACAACAACACCATCAACATAAACCTACACAACACGAACTTCAGGAACAAGAACATCATCAACAAGAAAAAAACCAAACTTCTCAAAAACAGACTGCCCAAATCCAGCATAAGCAGCAAAAACAAGAATTACAACAACAAAAGCAAAAGAAAACCGACTTCGCAGCCCCCCCGCAACTACCATCACTTACTGCTGCTGAAACCACTCAAGAATCAATCATGATACCGGATAAGCAGAATAGTGTGGTACATACATGCTCAACAAGTTCCTACCCTCCAATTCATCTTGAACTCCCGCAGCAAAAGAGAGTTTTACGTTCAAACTCAAATCCAATAGAGGATCTTTCAGCTACAAATGTATCCAACGATAAATCGCAGATTGATGCATCTACCTCCCCGCTTTCTCCATCTATAAGCATTGATGATCATCCAACAAGCAAAAATAGTTCAATGAGTACATCCAACCCTGAACCTTGTACTTTAAGGGTCGTACCACCGCCTTTTACTATATTTTTATCTCGTCTGGAATATGGCACTAAGCCTTCTGATATTATTGATTATATTAATCAAAAAAATATTGATACATCTAGCATCAGATGCCTAAATTTAACAGCGGACAACTTACAAGGACGTTTGTCCGCGTCATTTAAACTTATTGCCCCTATATCTACTGGCAAGATTATCGTCAATCCAGATTTTTGGCCAAAAGAGTTCTTGCTTGTAAAAGAGTTCATAAACAGACCCAGTCCAAGAATTCCCCCGTCAAAAAACTTACAGAAATCGCATTCTTCTACCAGAACGTGAGAGGACTAAGGACTAAGTGCACTCAATATTTACTAAGCATTTATAACTGCTCCTCTGACATCATTGTCATTACTGAAAGTGGATTAGATGACAGTTTTCATAATGACGTCGTTTTTCACAAAGCTTTTCTGTTAATCGTTGTGATCGTTCTCTGGATAATAGTAACAAAGATCGTCTTGGTGGTGTAATCATCGCAATAAAAAAAGTCTTCAAGCCAAGCGAAGTTGACCTGAGTAACTTCTCCGACCTTGAAATATGCTGCAGCAGAATTGATCTCACAGCATCTTCGAAACTATATGTTATATGTGTCTACATTCCACCGAGATCCCGAACATCAGTAGTGGCTAGATACTTAGATGCCTTCCGCTTCATTGTTGCTTGCCTAACTGCCTTGGACAAAATCTACATATTTGGTGATTTCAACCAACCCAAAATTATATGGGCCTCAGCTGATGCGGACTGCACATTTTTGAGCCCTAGTAATACCTTGTCTGGATCCGGATCTGATATTGCGGATACACTGCAATCATTGGGTTTGCTTCAGGTTAACCTCATAAGAAATCATCAAGATCGTTCACTGGACCTCATCTTTACCAATAACAGTGATGATAGTTTCGTCTCCAGAAGCCTTGCACCTCTTGTTCCTGAAGATCTGTATCATCCGTCTCTGTATTTGTTTTCAAATTTTTATATTCATAAGCTTAATATTACTGATTCTTTCAAATTTGATTTCAAAAGAGCTAATTATGTTTCCATTTGTGATGAACTTAAGAATTATGACTGGTATCCTTTTCTTTCCTTGGAAATTAACCATTTATGTTCCGAGTTTTATCGGGTCATCAAGGAAGTTATTTTCAAATATGAGCCTGTAGTTCGCGTTCGAAACTCTTCGGTTAGTTCTTGCCCTTGGGATAATGAGTTTACTCGTTTTTTAAAAACTCAAAAGAATAGAGCGCATAAAAGATGGCGTAAAAGTTTAGTGAATGAGGACTACTTAGCGTACCTTAAACTTAAGTCTGAATTTAAGACGTCTCTGTATCATGCCTACCTCATTTATATCAAAAATATTGAGACTAATATCAAATCTAAGCCTAATGATTTCTGGAATTTCATTAATACTAAAAATAAATCCGACGGTTATCCGACCTCTCTTTCTTACAAGGATCAGTCGTTCGACTCATCGATAACTATATGCAACAACCTCGGACATTTTTTCCAATCTGTGTACGCGAATAAAGTCTCAAACATTGATGAAGAATTTTTTAGTTATCTTCAGGAATCTGAGTGTCCTATTTTCAATAATATCGAAATTTGCGAGGATAGCACATTGAAGTGTTTGTTGGAATTGGAATCAAACTTAAATCCCGGACCTGACGGTTTACCTTTTGCTTTTCTAAAGAATTGTGCACAACCCTTACGCAAAATTCTCTGTCACATCTTTAATTTGTCATTAAAATCATCTACATTCCCATCTATTTGGAAAAAATATTTTATAATACTCATATTTAAGTCTGGTAGGAGAAACAAAATTGAAAACTACCGTGGCATATGTAAACAATCTGTAATTCCTAAATTATTTGACAAATTAGTTACCGAAAGTCTTAGCTTTTTTTGTAAGTCATTGATTTGTAATAACCAGCATGGATTTGTAAAACAGCGCTCGACTGTAACAAACCTAGTCTCATTTACAAATTTTGTTGTCTCTGAAATAAGTAAAGGTAACCAAGTAGATACCGTTTACACGGACTTTAGTAAAGCATTCGACCGTGTAGATCAGTCTATTGCTTTTCAAGCTTAAACGCCTGGGTTTCCCAATTTCCTTTGTTGATTGGTTGTCATCATATTTATGTAATAGATACCAATTTGTAAACTTCCATAAAACAATTTCAAATAAAATTGTAGTTACTTCAGGTGTGCCGCAAGGAAGCCACATTGGTCCACTCCTCTTCGTCTTATTTGTAAATGATATTGTTAAATTTATACCTCAGTGTGATATTTTAATGTTTGCGGATGACTTTAAATTGTTTGCATCCGGAAATGACACGCACAGCTTCCAAATACTTAATACTAACATGCAGAAATTTTCTCTGTGGTGCTCTAAAAACTTGTTGTCCCTAAATGTTAGTAAGTGTTCGGTTATATCCTTCACACGCCGTAAATCGCCTCTTTTATTTAATTACACACTTGAAAATAAAGAAATTTCTCGAGTTCATCAAATTTAAGATTTGGGTGTTCTGTTGGACTCTAAACTTTCCCATACAAATCACATTGAATTTATCACAAATAAGGCTAATAGAGCTTGGGGAATGATAAGACGCTATGCTGGTGAATTTACCAACCCGTACGTAATTAAAATGTTATATGTATCGTTTGTTAGGTCCATTTTGGAATATGCGTCAATTGTTTGGTATCCGTATTACAATGTACATATCTTAAAAATTGAAGCCATCCAAAATATTTTTTGAGATTTGCCCTTAGAGGACTTCCCTGGGTTGACCCTAACACGTTACCCTCCTACCAATCGAGACTTAAGTTGATTAGGTTAGAACCGCTTGAAATTAGAAGAGTGGTGGCTAGAACAATTTTTTTTCATAAGCTACTTATTGGTGAGATTGATTCCCCTGAGATTTTAAGTCTTTTAAATATAAATATTCCAGCTGCTGGCTTAAGAAATCAACGATTTTTTAATATAACTCACTCGCGAACTAATTACGGCCATTCTTCATCAATAAATGGGCTTATGAAGTTGTATAATGAAAATGCTCATTTCTTCGACTTTAATTCTTCGGTCGATATTATAAAAAGAAACGTTATGAATGCTCTTACCCGGTCATAATTTTTACCTTCATTTTTATGTTCATTTTATTTTATTTTTTTATTTTCTACCTGTTTTGTTGTTTTATTGTTAAATTTACTGTTTCAATTGTTCTTTTTAAGCTCTTTGTAATTCCATCTAAGAAAGTCCTGTACTTTGTTGATAATAAATTAAATTAAAATTAAAATTAAAATATTGAGACGAATCTTCAAAATGTGACAGAAATATTGATAAGCTATTACAACAAATGGGAAAAAAAAGTAAATGCTGAAAAGATTCAAGCCAAATTTTTCTCAAGAAAAAGAAAGTATTGCTTTTTACCGTCTAACCAGTTTATATAATAAATGACCATCAGATTGTTAAGTATTTAAGCGTTTATCTCGATAGAAAACCAACATTTAAAGAGCACACTGCAAGGACATTACATTAAATTGATATTGCTATCAAGGCACTATATCCTTTCATAAATAAGAACTTTTTATCTCTAGATCTATAAAAGAGAACACATTTTTTCTGTATGCCCGCGAATAGAAAGTAGGTACGTTATGCTACCTCAACAATATACCATATATGTATATCAATCAATTTGTGGTCGGAAGAGGAATTCTTTAGAACTAGTGTTAGTATCCTGAATCCGTTATTTGGTGTTTAAACCCGTTTCAGGTGTTTTTTTAACTGACAAAAAACATTTTCCTATGCTTTATAGGGTCCATAAACCGCACAAGCACGCATGCACAATCCAGGGAATATGACAATTAACTTTTAACCCAACTTAATATAATTTACTTGCTTTCATATACCTGTATCTAAATATGTATTTTCTTGGCGTGCGCAAAAGAGCATGACGCTCATGTGAAATACACGGGGGCTTTTAAATAGAATATCGTTCAATAAACTTATCTGAGTCTATTTCCAAATTTTCAGCTATACTTATACTTTTTTTTCTGCTTGGGAAATAGAATTCTCGCTTTTCTCGTTTATATTTAAGAAGCCACAAATATGTTGTTGGTCTTCAAATGGCGGTGCATGCGATTACACGAAAACATACTGTTCTCACTTATACGAGCCATGTCTAGTCTCAGCATCCTTGCCAAGTCTGTCGGTAAAAACACCGTCGAAACGTTGCGTTTAATATCAGGAAAGGTCTTAGACAAGGTAACGCTGCCGCGTGATCTATTTAACATAATACTTGAAGGAATTGTACGAAACTCTCGAGCCAACACCCTAGGTACAATATTTTACAAGTCTGAACAACTACTCGCTTACGCCGATGACATTGATATAGTCGGAAGAATTCATCTGGCAGTCAGTGGGGCGTTTGCGAGTATTTAGACCGAGGCAGCAAAGATGGGTTTAGGGGTCTACAAGAACGGATACGCAACATCGGCGTCTTGGTCAGAACACCACAATAAACAGATATTAATTTGAGGTAGTAAAGCACTTTGTCTACCTAGGCTCTATAGTGAGCTTCGCAAATGACACCAGTGGGGAGATCAAAGGAAAAATTACTCTTGCCAATTGCTGTTTTTATGGGTTACGAAGGCATTGAGTAACAAAGCCCTATCTAGAACTACTAAGGTAACTCTGTATAAGTCACTTATCATCCCAGTCCTGCTGTATGGCGCAGAGGCATGGACTTTGTCAAAATCCTATACAAGGACATCGACTTAGCCAGAAGATTTCACATACGCCGGCTAAGATAGCTGGGTAATGTAGAGCGGATGCAGCTCAACGTTTCAGCCCGGAAAGTCTTCGAATCTACCCAGGATGGACGGCGCAGTGGGGGCCGAAATCGTGATAGGTGGTACGAGGGAGATCCCAACCAACAAGCTGGCTAGAGAGGTTTGTTGGCTGAGGCCTAGTCCACCTCGGACTGTAGTGCGACCTACGTAAGGAAGTAAGCCAAGAATATTAATATGTACTAGTATCGCATGTGGTCGAAGTTCGACCATGAACGTAATCAAAATGCCTTCATTTAATTGGATAAAGTATTTTGTATGGGGAAATCACTTTATTTTACCTCACTAAGCGGTAACATACGCACATCTATGGCACAGTGCCTTTCGAATGATATGAGTTTCAGCCCCCTCCTTTTATAAAAAAATGCTTAAAAAGTGAACGATAAGTTTCGTGTTCACGTATTAATATATAAGATCAGCTACCTCTAAAGATCAAATTTATTTCTCCAATCGTGAAACTGTTGCTTACATAGTTCCCAGTAGTGGTGGATTGGTATGACTGGGCCTTGCATACGTATACCTTGTCTTGGGAAGCTAAGGCAAAAGAGGTGTGTTAGCTCGGGAATGTTCTCGGCTAACATCAAGGGAAGCCTTATTTCATTCATTATTTTCTTGCCTTACTTAGTTGCTTAGGTGAAGCTACCGCTCGGGGTGAACCCGGGCCTCAACCAACAAGCCTCTCCATTTAGCTCGGTATTTAGCTAATTGCCTCCAGTTGCGCACTCCAAGTTGGTCGAGGTCCCCTTGAACTTGTGCGCACCACCTACGGCGAGAAGGTTCTCTACTGCGTCGTCCCTCCGGGTTAGATTCGAAGATTCTGCGGGCTAGAGCGTTGGTGTCCATTCGCTCTATATGTCCAATACGCATTTTTTGACTAGGTCGATATCGCTATACGGCTCGTATACGGGACCGAATATCTTAGGAAGAATTTTTCTCTCGAAGCGACCAAGGATATCTTCATCTGCTTTTAATAAAGTCCATGTATCAGCGCCGTAAGGCAGAACTGGGATGATCAGAGTCTTTTACAGAGTCTCCTTAGTTGTTCGAGATAGGGGTTTACTGTTGAATTGCCTTATAAGCCCAAAAGAACAGCGATTGGCAAGAGCTATTGTTCGCTTGATTTCTGCGCTGATGTTTTTTGAGTTTATAGCAGAGCCAATGTAGATAAAGTCCCTTACTACCTCGAAGTTATAGTTGCCCACTGTGACATTCTGTCCAATTCGTCGGTGTTGATTGTCCCTTCTGTTGACAGGATATACTTGGTTTCGCCCTCGTTTATCGCTAAACTCATTTCGGCCGCTTCCGCCTCAATGCCTGCACCGGTCATAGCCCGCTCAGTTCTTCCAATAATATCAATATGCAATGGCGTATGCAAGCAGTTGTACAGACTTGTGATAGATTCTGCCTCCTGTGTTGGCTTGTGAGTTTCGCACAATCCGTTCAAGTACAATATTTAAGAAGTCACATGACAGCGCGTTACCTTGTTTAAAACCTTTTCTGACATCAAATGTCTCGGTGAGGCCATTTGATCGATGGTGTACTTTCCAGGCCTGAAACCAGGCCTGAAACCACACTGACAACATCGCATCTTATATGCGATGTTGAGGAGACTGATGCCTCTATAATTGGCGCAGTTGAGGGGGTCTCCTTTCTTGTGGATCGGGCAAACGATGCTGAGATTCATACATGCTGAAGCATACACTCGTCTGACCAAACCTTAGAGATGAGTTCTTGTATGCACTCTACCAACTCATCACCAGCTGCCTTGAAAAGTTCGGCCGGTAAGCCGTCAGGTTCAGCAGCCTTGTTGGATTTCAGCTTCGATATTGCTATCTTCACTTGGTTTTGGTCAAGTGGACGGAAATTGTGACTATCATCGTCTATGTTGAATGGTTCATTTTACCTGACAGCGGAATGTTGGTCTTCGTCGCCGTTATACAGTCTGCAGAAGTAGTTTTTCCATTTTTCCGACTGTGATTCTACTACGAGGTTTTCATTTTCATCTCATCAGGTTTTTGTATGGGTATTGCTTCTCTGACACGTTGTTTTTACCTTTTGGTAAAACTTCCGTACATTGTTCCTGGAGTGTAAACTCTCGATATTCTCAAATGCGCGCTTCTAATGCTCTTTCTTCTTCTTTTGGGGAAGCCGATGTTCCTCCCGTCTCTTTTGGTTGTAGAGCTCACGAGCAGCTCTCGTCTTCCTTTGTAGCGCCGCTTTGTATACCTCTTGTTTTGCTGCATGCACTCGCCGACATTCTTCGTCAAACCAGGGGTGGCGAGCGAGACCCAGCACATCAGTCGCGGCGTTTCTGATGGCATGTTGGCAGCGTTGCCACTGGTCTTCGGCACTTAATGCTGGCGGCATAGTGGCGATTGAGAGAATTCGGAACACGCGTTCAGCGAAGAGTCTGGCGGTATCTTGCGATTGTAGCTTTTCGACATTAAATTTTCTCACAGTGTTTCTTCTTTGTTGCTCGGAGTGGGATATCCGCATTCGTACCTTGGCTACAACAAGGTAATGATCCGAGTCTATGCTGACCGCTCGAAAGGTCCGGACATTCAGAATACTGGAGGCATGCCTTGCGTCGATCGTAATATGATCAACTTGGTTGATCGTTACATGATTAATGGACCGCCCACCGTCTACTTATGAATATCGAGATGAGGAAACCATGTGCTTGCTATGGTGACTATGGAGGGCCAGTTCCTTTAGTTATACCTCTAGGACGAGGGGCCGGGTACACCGATGCCAGTGGTCCACTACGGGACTATTAGCGCTGCCGTTGGCCCATTGAGGGCTCTTCCGCAAATGTCTCTATTCCGAGGTCCTGACCAACATTGGAAATTCCTTACCTCCCCTGATCCGAATACGTCGAAGCAGCTCGCGCGAGGTATGTACTAAGTTCAACCTAACTGGAACTATACACGACACCATTGACTGCGTCTAGGGAATTCGTCCGCTGCCGCCTGGAACAAGAAGAAGTGCTCTAGTGAGAAAGCCTGCCTCTCCTGCTTCGCAATGTCTTTGGAACGTTCATTGATATTGCCTTTTTAACAAGTTTCAAATCTCTTCTTTGAACGCGGTGATACCAGCTGAGACGGTCGCGCTCTATCTTTCGTAAGATGGTTTCCTTGGCGTGAAGGCTTCCACTGATCTTCGAACTTTTTGTTCGAACACTCCTTGTAAATGCTTAAATCCATCGTCTTGTTTATTTAAAGCTTTTACAAATTGTTTCGTAATACCTACCAAGTTTTATGTGCAGAGGTGGTAATAAAACTTTTTCAGGTGGCACTTAGCTTTGTAAAGGTCTTTTTTGTCGAAGGCTGAGGTGAACTCGCCGGCTCCAGGGTCAGCCCCGAAGAAATACCCTAAAACTTTGGGCAAGAGGTACTTTATTAAAACTATGAGACTAGTGTTACAGTGTCAACGAGTCACAAACAACAACAAAACACGAAGGAGTTTTAAAAAGTCACACTTTGTTCTTACGAGGATATCCCATAAGTAAGAGAACGTAAGTGGCAGTCAGGAGAGTCTGCTCAGTGGTGATAAGTGTACCAATCCAGCGTACCTGGAACAGACTCTCCCCCGAATTTGGTCACCAACATTTTTGGTTTTGGTTTTCGTGCCTTCACCCGAGTGCGTGTGTATTCAGTTAAGGGTCCGTTTTGACCACAGCCGGCCCGTCCCTTGATAAGTGTCCCCATTCCTTTGGGACAAATCCTCCAGACCGGCATTTAGCGGAGTTTTGCCGCCAGCCTTTCCCGCTCCAAGCTTACGCTTGGCTCCCCTTCCTGAGAAGCAGCCCGGACCCTGTCCGGACTCGCCAGTCAGCCCGTGCCTTGCACGGACACCCAGCCTGCCCGTGCAAGGTACCCGAAAGTATGCATGGGTCGTCCTCTGCCAAAACACCTGGCTGTATACCCTGTTTCCTTTCTCGGTTGGTAATTGAAGGTAGGGAAACATGTCACTTCGTTACAGCTTTGTCGAACTATATTTTTATTTCCTGGATCCAAATTAGTTCTAGCCGGCCATTCTTTTTTTGTGTAATCTTGTATCCTTTTCCTGTTGTTCCACTCACATAAGCACGGATATTTTATAAAGCCACTTTTCTGTTTTAATAGCATACCAAGTATTTCTAGATCTCCACACACAATTCACCCATGATAGTGAAGCTAATTTTAGTCAAAACTGAAACAAAATTTTAGAACTTGTAAGAAGTAGTTACTCGATTAATAAACTAATAACGGATAGGTACATATAAGTAATATTCCAAAGATACCTTCAGCAATTTATCGATACATATTCTAATGAGATAAAGTGCCTATTAAAAATGTGAAAATCTAAATTATCGAAAATTCCAACGTGATGTATTTTTTCAGCATTTTTCTCGTAATCACCACACTAAAATCTATTGGAATCGCTTCTCAAAAATTAAGAAGGCGGAGAAGGTTATTATTGCATTATAAGTTTATTAATGATATGGGCGCCGCGCGTGGCGTAGTGGTTAGTTTTTTTTATAACTTGCGCGCACTCAAGGGGTTATAAATACCCTTAACATGTTTACACACAGCGCGGGCATTGGAAAGGATAGATAGAGAGAGAAAGATTTTGTGTAGTGGTTTGAAGCTCAGTTGTTTATGCTTCCGAGAAACTCCAGGGGTGGCGTCCAGATAACTGGGGGAATTTTTTTTGTCTACTTTTTGTCTTTACTTCTGATTCACAGTATTTTTTTTGTTTCCGATAGCCGATATCATAGGCAAAACATCATCAACAGAGCGAACAATTTGTCATGCTACTACCAGTGTTATGCCTTCGCAGTAGTGTTCACACAAACTTTCGCAACTGATCTTTCATTGATTGATATTTCATGAGAAATAAATAAATGCTTGTTGACATTAGGATTGGGCGCCGTGGCGTAAGTGGTTAGTGTGTCGGATCACTACGCATGAGGTTCCAAGTTCGAATCCCAGAAAATACTAAAAAGTTTTTTTCACGGTCCCACCTCTCGCGAGCGTCTGAAAAAACATCCGAGAGTATTGTTGTCACGAAAAAGCTTCTCAAATCGCCGTTCGGATACGGCACTAAACTGTAGGTCCCTTCCATTCGTGTGAAAAATATAACGCACATAACATGAGTGAGCTGCGAGAAGCTAGGCCCTGGCCCTTTAAAAGAGCTGTTGCGCCAAATATTTATTTATTTTTTACATTAGGATTTGAACCATGTACCATTAGCATGGCAGTTGACGACGTTACCACTACACCATTGTCACCCCCAATGTGTCGGACCACTGCGCGTGAGGTTCCATGTTCTAATCCCAGAAAACACCAAAACGTTTTTTCACGGTCCCACCTCTCCCGAACGTCTGACAAATAACCGAGAGTATTTTCTTTCACGGGAAAGCTTCTTGAAAAATAAAAAATGCCCTTCAGATATGGCACACAACTTTATGTCTCTTCCATTCGTGTGAAAAATATAACGCACGCAATAAGAGTTGTTGTGAGAAGCTAGGCCTAGGCTCTTAATGAACTGTTGCGCCAAATTTGTATTTATTATAAGTTTATTGATGATGGGTCTCTAATACGAAAAGTATAATACAAATCGTACTTTTGACAAGCATTAAATCAATGCAAGTATTGCCTAGGATCGTCGGTGCGATTCCCATATAGGATAGATTGAACTCGCTGAGCATGAAGGCCAGTAACGAGTGGTCTTGCAAGATATTAACATTAAAGCCGCCGCTGATTAAAAAGGTGTAGTGAGATCTGGCTCATAGTCGGGTATGAACTTGAAGAATAAGAAGCGATTTCATGTACGATGTACTTGCATAGCCTCCTCGGTGGCAGATGAACTGGCGCCGTCATTGACACGCGTGATGGCCGCCGCAGAGGATTTCTTTCTGTTGAATACGATCAGAACTATCGATTTAGATTATAATGAACGTCGTAGCTTCACTAAGTCGGAAGTAACATTGTGTGAAAGTTCCCAGATGCGGCGCAACGATCACAAAATGACAGCGCTCCCAGATCGTCCGGCGCATTACATCACAATCCCCTCTAGGTGAAATAATTTTTTTTATGCTTCAACTACCAGGTGGTAAACTTAAGGCCAATTTTTCAATTATCAGATAAACAGTCTGACTACTAACTAATGATTAAATTTATTCCACTATTTATCTACCAGATAAGCATTGTTATTTTCCTCGAACTATGTGAAGCTATACGACTAATGCAAAATGCATTTACATGTATCTTATCTGACAGTTAACCCCTAAAAGTTACATGCATTTTTTTCTATTATTTTATCTATTTTTTTATCTGTAATTTAAAGTTCGAATACTTTTGTGTCACACATTTTTTGTTCTTCCGCGGCGACGTAAGCACTTTCCCATGTGAAAATTCGGCTGTCGCGACGTCGCCGAATGATTGTGTAATTCGATGTTCTGTGTTATACTTTACTTAGACTTAAGTTTTTTTCTTTGTTGTTGAACACTTTCTATAGTCTAAAGTTTGTTTTTGGTTATCATAAATTGTATTTAAATAATTATTAAGAGTCAATAAAGGCATTCAATTGTTGCAATCGGAACGAGTTGGATCTTTCTTTTGTTTATATTGTGTTGGTTTATGTACCTCCGCAATACTCGTATTTGTACTGGTTTATGTGCCGGTGCAAATAATTAAGAATAAAAGAATTCTTTTAACAACCCCTATCTGATTATTTAGCTGATTAGTGAGAAGTCGCCCCTTAGAATGTCAATAGAAAAAATAGTTTTTGAGGTACAACACGAAACTGTATCGCCGGATTTCGTTGGCATCGTATTGCGAAAATTTATAGACGTATTCACGTCAAATGTAAAATTCAGTAAGCCCCGACCCTGTTTAAAAGATACATTTTGAAGCCGAAAAAAATGTAATTATGTAAAAGTCCAACTAACTTTTTAAAGTCTCATTACACAGATCACACCCAAAAATATTAACAAGCTCAGATAACGAATTTACATAACATCAGCAGTTTCCTTTAATTATTTTTAATCCCATGTTATGTTATTTATACAAACCCGTAAAACCAAATTAAAATGAATATTCCAATGTATAATAAAAACCCGAAAATCGGAATTAAAAAAAAACCATTTACTAAATAATCTGTTTGGACGCCGAGCACCGTCGAGATTTTCGTTTGATTTAGGTTTTTTTTTTTTGGTTACTCTCCCCCGAGGCCATTTTTTCCAAATCAAAACCAAAACATTCTTATTTTGTTTTCCAAAAGTCTAATCGTTTTTTTTTTTGTCTTTTTCCGTCAGCGAGGAGAGAAAAATCCATTTCCCAGAGTTTTGATGTTCTGAGGCATAGACTTTTATCACGACCCTTTCACTATTGCGTTCTACTATGTAAATTGGTGACCACCATAGAGTGGCCATAGAGTGCCGGTATTCAAAGATCCCACTTTTAGAATTTCACAATTTCAGATGAAAATATTTTACATCCCGAAATAGTAAAAAACCGAATGGGTAACAAGACTAGGAGAGGTGACTTTAATCCCTGTGATGGCACAAACTAAACGAAAAAAAAATTGTAATAGGTTTGGAATGGTGTAATTCAACTCGCAGTATTTTGGTCATAAGTACTGGAATTAGAGCGGATATTGCAGATACTTTTTTGCTTTTTTGTACTCCCCTTTCTCGTTACTCGGCCATGGTGTTTTGTACTCGACGCTGTGGAATTAATTATTAAAGTATTCAACCTAGCTAATTGGTGAAGCGTATGTGAAACAAATTGAAATTTAGGGTAGGGATTGAATAGACATCGGACTCGTGTAGTGATTTTCTTTTTATTTTTATTCAGATTTTAGTTTTTGATAAACGCTTTTTCCACTTCAGGAAATGGTGGGTGCTCTGCCATCTGATGGTGGAATTTTAAATGGTTTTCGATTGAGTATTTGAAATGTCACGGGCCTATGAAATATTCAATATTAAAAATTGTACTTTTATCAGTTTTCAATAAAATAAACGCGTCATGATTGTTTCAACGGAGCTTTCATCCGGGAAAACGTTTTATTTAAACTATATCATATGGATTAATAATGAGTTGAATTTAAATATGTATAGCTATGTGCTTGAAATGGAGTTGAATGTCCTTAGAGAAATATTGCATATAAAAAAGAAAACATTTTTTTTTTAATTCAATCAGGTTTAATATATGCAGCAGTTGCGCATATGATAGCATCAACAGTAAGAAATTAACTGCTGCTCTCATTATTAATATTACTAGAGATTTTGATCATAACACCTTACTAAATTAACTAAACAAAGCAGGATTCTTTTGGTTTGAATCACATTTCACCTACACAAAGTAAATGGTTAGAATAGAAGAATAGTGAGTGCCGTGCAATAAGAATTCGTGTTCGACAGGGCTCTGTGGTGGTTCTAATATTGTTCTACTTAAATTTTATTTTAAATGTAAAAAATTAATTTACCGGGTTTGCATTTTCTAGCAACTCTGTCTTATATCTGACAGCTTTATTAACCATGACTTTTAAATATTGAAACATTGGTTCCGTTTGCCGTAAGTTATCAGCGACAAAACTAAAATCATGCTATTTAACATGTCTGCTTTGAATTTACAAAATATCCATGTTGATACCATGGAAAGCCTTTACAAAATTGATGAACAACAGGTAAAATGGAAATATACTCGTATATTACACAATTCATACAGGAAGATTCATAGTAAAACCTGCCTCATTTGCTCCAAAATTATTTTACGTATTACCTTCACGACCACAGGAAGCACGGTTACCCTACGTTAAGTTTATTTCCTTAGTGAGCTTGACTACCACTCTCGTCCTCCAAGCGCTCTCCACAAGTGGATGCAAAAGCGTAGACGATGTTGTTCGTGTGACTTGTAAAGTCTCCATAAGAATAGCATCGAGTTTCTTGACCTCAGCTTTTATTTCTTCATTAGTGGGAGTTGTGGTACGTGTTCGGGTATTTGAGTCATCAGGTAGTTCAGGTTAATATAACACTGCCAAATAGATGGTACCGTATTCAATTTTTCTATCATACGAACTCGTCTTCTTTCGAAGTAAGCAGTTATTCGCCTAAGTCCATTGCTCAATGTTATTTGAAGCTCTGCCACCTATCACCTCTTTGGTAATTCTTGGCGGACGTTGATGATCGGGAAGCGAAGAAGCTTGCAATGCCAGATTCCTTCAATTCGAAAAAGGATTCAAGCGATATAAACTGGACATTTTGGGGGTAAGTGAAATGAGATGATTAGAAGCGAGCGAGTACGAGTCCCCAACGCGTAACACTGTACTACTCTATTTTGGAAGACCATCCGGAAGTCCACGGGAATATGGAGTCGGACTACTGATAACAACAACAGCACGCAAGGGTCTACTTTCCTGGCAGATTCATGGTGATGGGATTATGACGGCCAGATTCCGGAGTAGAGTACGACGCGTCACCATCATACAGTTCTACGCCCCAACGAATGACTCGTCTGAGGACGAAAAGGAGAACTTCTACAATCTCTTAAGTGCCGTCCTTAACACAACACCAAATGGAGACATTGTCAGTGTGATGGGGAATTTGAATGCCAAGGTAGGCAACGACAACGAAGGGCTCAAACATGTAATCGGGAAGCAATGATACCGGCCAAATGATTGTAGATTTCTGCAATGTCAACCGCCTTGTGATAGGTGGCACCATGTTTGAGCACAAGACATTCCACAAAGTCAGCTGTGTTTCCATCGACAGACAAGCAACCTCCAACCAAATTGACCATTTTGCCATCAGCCGCCGCTTTAGAAGTAGTCTCCTGGACGTCTGAAACAGGTGAGGGGCAGATGTGAGGATAGTACGAGATCACCATCTTATGATAGCTACTCTCCAACTACGCACGGCTGCAGTTCGAAGATCCCACGAAAGCACAAGAATGCCCAGGTTAAACATCGTTAGAGTTAGTGATCCCTCAGTGCGCCAACAATTAAGGGAGCACTTTTCGCAAGGTGTGGAAGCAATAACCAACTCACTGCCCGCAACCATCCAAGGCAGTTCCTTGCTTATTTCGGATGAGGACCAGCTCAAGAGATGGAAAGAGCATTCTGCTACGATTTTGAACCGCGTATTCGCTAGCGAAATGCTCCCAAGTCAGACTGAGAACCAGCTCAAGAGATGGAAAGAGCATTTTGCTACGATTTTGAACCGCGTATTCGCTAGCGAGGTGAGAAATTCCCGAATACGCACCACGACTTCCAGTAAAAATGAGATCACTACCGCAATCAAGGCACTCAAAACCAACAAGGCGGTAGGACTTGACGGTCTTCCCACAGAGCTCTTATGAGCAGCGCCAACAACATCGGTGGAGCTTCTGTTTCCACTTCTATAAGAGCTTTCTCTATAGAGAGCTTTCCTAACGAGTGGAAAAATGGAACGATCGTCAAGATTCCTAAGAAAGGAAATTTAATGGAGTGCGGGAACTGGAGGGGTATCTGCGTGCTGCCTGCTGTAGCTACGATAACAGCTAAAATCATCCTGGAGAGAATCAAACAATATCTCGAAGATACACTCGATGCCGAACAAGCAAGCTTCCGCTCAGGATCGTCCTGTGTCGACCACGTCGGCACCCTGCGAATTATCATCGAACGAACGTGCGTTGAATATCGATCGCCAATACACCTGTTGTTCATCGATTTTGAAAAGGCGTTCGATAGTGTCAACAAGGAGTTTATTTGGCGTGCGTCCCGATAAACTAATTGCTATTATTGAAGCTACGTATGAAGGCTCCAAATGTCACGTTCTGCACAGAGGAAGGTTGTCTGAGGAATTTGAGATCCAAAGTGGGGTAAGACAAGGCTGTATCCATTTACCAATATTATTCCTATTGGTGATTAGCGATATGCTTCATGCAGCTTTGTCGATGGGGAACGGAAGAATTCGCTGGGCTTTTACATCTCAACTGAAATATCTTGACTACGCTGACGATGTATGCTTACTTCCCCCACAGAATTATCCACCTCCACGAAATGACACTAGATATGAAAAGGGAGCCCAGCGTCGGGTTGAAAATTAATACGGCAAAAACTAAAATCATCAGCCTTGGAAAAAACTCATCGGTTGAATATACATTGCTGGACAACCGGTAGGGAGAGTAGAGGATTTCCAGTATCTTGGGAGTATTGTCTCGACCGATGGTGGAACCGAACTGGATACAGCTAACAGGATCGCCAAAGCAAAGTTCGGGATGTTGTCCAAAATATGGCGAAGCAATGCAATCAGTTTGAACACCAAGATAAGACTGTTCCGCTCCAACGTTGAATCGGTGCTGTTATATGGTTGCAGCACGTGGAGAGTGACCACTACTATCACCAGAAAGCTACAAACGTTTGTTAATAGGTGCCTGCGCAATATCTTAAGGATTTTCTGGCCCAATCGTATCTCTAACGAACACCTTTACTAGAGAACGGGTCAGGAACCAATAGGCGCAACCATCCAACGACGGAAGTGGCAGTGGATTGGTTACACGTTCCGAAAGGGTGACAGTTCCATAGCGAACCATGCTATGCAATGGAACCCTTTAACTCAAGATGGCAGAAGACCTGGTGGTCCGAGGAGAACATGGCACAGAATAGTCGAGAAGGGGTCACGGCAGTTGGGGAAAAGTTGGGGAGAACTCAGACACATTACCAGAAACCGTACACGATGGCGCGTAGGCGTAGTAGAGGCCCTAGGACGAGAAGATACAGGACCAATTGTTCGCTATCAGAATCCACTTCTTCTGAATCAGTATTTAATGCCAGTGGTACTTCCCTTATTACGTCTGCATCTGTCATGTCTCCAAAATATGGTAAATCCGCATCGACATCTAAAAGCGACTCAAGTTCCTGACTGATCGAAAAATTAGTATCATCCTCTACACTGGCTTCAAATATTTGATTTCCGTTATGCGGAGTAGTTTAAGTATAAACTTATAATTTCTGTTGTCAAAGTTTTTTCAGTTGACCAGGTTTTTCAGTTAAGCGGATTTTAGTTAAGCGTTGTAGTTTGTATGAAGATTGTGAAAAATGCTCCGTGACAAATTTTGTGTTTCGGTTAACCTATTTTTTTAGTAAAGCGTAGTTCAGATAAGCGGAGTTGACTGTACCCAATATGTCTAGACCGCATCGCATTTATTCTCGTTTAAAGAACCTGGCATTGTTAAGATTCTTTTTTCCAGAGTCAAGGAGACTCAGAAAGCAATCTTTATCCGGATACGATACCAAAAAGTCGTCAGCGTGTGATCGTCTTTAGCAGGGGCGTTGGCAGTTTTCACTTTGTTTCTAAAACGCTGTATGCCAGACCCCTTTACCAAGTCTAGAATTAAGACTCTAGACAGTCTATACTTTTAATTTTAGACAACATGTATAAGAGTTTATATATTTAGTTGCCCAGTGACCATCACGAAGAATTAAAGCAAGAACTGGACAGATCCAGTCCAGTTCCCGCCCAGTGGTGATCCGGGTACTTCGAAGATGGATCTAGGTCACGAATTCGTTATTAGGCATACAATATTAGGAGACAGTGACATTGTGTTCGTTGGGCTTATCAATTACACCATTAAGGATTTTGTATGGTTTGTGAGGTGCATGTGCACTGCGACTTTGAGTAGATCTATTGTGGGTTTAACTATGGCTGCTACAAAATGCAAGCTAGTTAACCATGTCATATCAACAATCTTAAGGACCTAGTTGAATTGCTAGCAATGATTTATAATCAGAACCCTCTAAGAAACCTTCCTTAAATACATTGGTGGTTTGCTTAGAGCAATGCCATTGGCAAAGTTCAATCTGGCTTCACATTATTATACACAAAAGTTAGCTTTAATTAGCATTAAAAATTCCCGATGTAATACTTTCTAATAATTTCCTATAAAAACAAATATTACAGTACTTGAAATTCCCTAGAAAATACATGCCTATATTCAAACCAACAATTGTTGGTAGGCGGTCTGCCTATGGCAACCCTTTTAACTGGATTTTGTGTTATATTACACCACACACACTAACCCACAATGAACAACCGCACGCAACACTTATTTATTATTCTATAATACATTATTATTGATGTTGCTTGTGTGAACAGCAAAGTTCCTTTTAACACGGGCCTGCGGTTTTAATTTTAGGTTGAAGTAATCAGACTTCCTGTAGCTTGTAGGCTTCTCTTGGGTTCGTTTAACTCGCAAGTGTGTCACGTTATTTCCTTGGAGTGTTTTAGATCAGCATGTGTATTAATAGGTATTATGTTTCTAGTTAAAATATTCAAGAAATCGATAGTAATTTTGTTATTAACTGCTTAATTGTCTTTCATTTTTGTACCACCTTCGTATTGAAATACAGAATTTAATTTAATTTAATTTTTTTGTCTATCAGTATCAGTAAAACAGAGCGGTAGGTTGTTGGCTCTGGTATTAACCCTGTCCAATGTAGAGTACTTCAACCGTGCAGGGACGGGTTAAGAATATCACTGCAGCCCTCGCCAACAAATAGCGCTTGTCGACTAAGGGGACATATCAGATCTAGCCAATATAACACCCAAGTGAGCCCAACGACACATACAATACCTTAAAAACTCTCCCACAAATGTGCATGTGACAAGATGTTCCACTACGGAATGGAAAAGGCCAGGAATGGAATTGGTATCATCATTGCGGCAGATTTACTTGACAACGTCTTGAGCATTTCGAAGTCCAGCGACCGTTTGATGTCTCTCAAACTAGTAATACAAGGAGAGGTGTGGAGTATTGTCAGTACATATGCACCCCAAATTGGGTGTTATCAGAGTGATAAAGATGCATTTTGGCTACATTTAGACAATCTCAAAGGAAGAGTTTCTGTTTGTTGGAGGAGATTTGAATGGACATGTTGGGAAGTCAAACGAAGACTATGAAGACTGCCATGGATGACTGGGATACGGCACCAGGAACCTTCCTGGTGAAGACATCCTAAGCATGTGCAAATCACACGGTCTTATCGTGTTAAATACCATGTTCATCAAACAAAGCCCATTCCCGATAACTTACAGCTGTGGTGGAAATGAAACTCAGATTGACTACCATTTGGCAGCCAGTTTCATGAAGCCTCGGGTAAAAGATTGCAAAGCGATCCTGGGAGAGGCGATCGCTCAGTAACACTAAAGCAAACAAACAAGGGTCCCTGAGAAAATCAAGTGGTACAATCTGAACAAAGAAAAAGTCGAGGCTTTTGTTTTCGTAATGAAAAATTACCTCTCTCACACCATCAACGGAGCTGGGGATGAAGAGTGCAGAGCACAACATATGTGGGATTCCCTACAGCGAACTTACTTAAAGGAGGCCAAATCACTGCTGCGAACTTCAAACGGCCACCACCAACACGCCAAAGAAACATGGTGGTGGAGTAATGAAGCTAAGAAAGTAAATGAGAAGAAAGCGGCTTTCAAAGCTTGGTCAAAGTGCCCCTCTAATAAAAGAGACGAAAAAGCTCGCCTCGAAGTGGAATACAGATGTTGCAAGAATAAGCAGAGGTGGGCCAAGAAGAGGTGCGCCAAGCTTGAAGCAGGGGGTACGGAGGGCCTGTATCGGGATCGGGAGGAGAAAATATCTTGCCTGGTTTATTTTTATTTTTTTTTTTAAGGCTAGGTGAAAAATCTTCCATAGACACCATGAGAATTGCAAGCGCGTGCTCATAGTAGTGCCAGATTCTTACTGACTAAAAAAACGCCACCCTTTGATATAAATTTGTTAGATATCGCAACTAAGTAGGTAATAACTTATCAACCAATTTTTCTATCATGAAATAAAAGCGTTTGACAGGTTACTTTCCACTGAAAGATCAAAGTTGTATACCGTAGGTCCACACCGGTATACCATACCAGCATTCTACCTTTTTTCGAGCTGTATCTTAAAGCCCAGATCGTATGTTTCTCATTAAAAATGTATTTTTCGCCAATAATAAAATTAGGTTTCAGCGATTCAAACAAGTTAGTAAAACCACTTTTTCAAGCGCAGAATATTCTAAAAACGACAAAGTGCAATGTCAAGTGTATAGACGTGTTTATTATTCGCTCTTGACATTTAAGCCTTTTTTACCCGGTTATCGAAGCTAAAAATACATAACTTATCCTTAAAGTTTTCAAGTTATTTGTTTCTTTTTCAAATAAGTACTCTGAACCAATTATAAGGTGTTATTATTAAATAAAATTAAATAACAAAATTTGAAATACCTGCTCATTCATCTGTTCATCATGTCTACTCGCCAACAAGCTCTTAAAGAGAAAAATGCGGTGTCATCTCCATCTAATTCACCCGCCATCAAGAATCAAATAAATTTACTTCTCCCATCCGACAAAAAATCCGACAAAAAAGCTGACAAAAAACCATCTTTATCTGAGCAGCTACGAGATATGGAAGTCAATATGATGGCAAAAGTTTCATCACTAATCAATGAAACAAAAACCGAAATCAACAATAAGATAAGTGAAGTCATATCTGCTCTTAACAATAAGGTGCAAGAGTGCGAGAACGTAATTGCAGTACTGCAGGAAGACAACAGGAAAGTAAGAGAGGAATTGGCTGACCTACAACGTAAGACGCGTCTCTGTGATGAAATTGTACATGGCATTCCACAAACAACAAAGGAAAATGCTGTTGATCTTGCAAAGAATATTGCCGCTAAACTACGTCACCAATATTCTCCACACATTGATGCTTTTCGCTTAGGAAGTCAAACCACCGGCAGTAATTGGCCGCTACTTATTCGGCTCTCTTCACACGCTGAGCAAAGAGCACTACTTTCTGCTTTTCGCACAAGCAACGGCCTTACACTTTCGCAACTGGAGAAAGAGAATGTGCTGATCGACAACACCTCCGCCAACAGCAGCAGTTCCAGTTCCACCAAAAACAACACTACACCAACACGACCCGTATATACATGAACGAAAGTCTTACTCCAGTGAATAGCTCTCTATTAAAACATGCTCTTCGCTTACGTAAAGAGGGTTTATTGTTCTCTGTAAGAACTCGTAATGGTTTCGTTTATGTAAAAAAGAGTGCAGATGATAACGAAATAAAAATTTCATCAACATCGACATTGGCTTGAAAATGTTCAACTCTACCCTAATCTTCAACACTTCAGTCATCTAGAGCGAATTTGAAATATGTTCTTCACAACAAGTAATTAACAACAAAAAAAAAAAAAAATATATATATATATATATATAATTTAATTAGAAAAAAATAAAAGTAAAAGCTGTAACAAGTTTTGATTTGCATTAACTTTAAAATTAATCATGTATATAATTATGTTCTTTTATCTATACAATTGTTCCTGCTTTCCCTTTTTTTACCTCTTTCCTATCCCATTCATCTTAGCTCTTTATGTTATTCTATCTTCGTCTATCAGTTGCTTTTTTAAATGTAGAATCTGTATATTTCGTTATTGTTTTGTGCTACTTTTATTTGTTTTTGTTAATAATGATGGCACTGCTGAAGTTACCGTGCGTTCAATGGTTAATATTCTGTCGAATGCGCGTGAGGGGTTCAAAATATGCTATATCAACGCTCGCAGCTTAAATATTTCTAAAGTCGATTACTTACGTCACATTTTCAATGGTTCGGGAGTTGATGTGATCTGTATTACTGAGACCTGGCTGAGGCCTAATTTGGAAGATCACCTGTACAATATTCCAGGGTATAGAATTGTTCGGAACGATAGAGTCACGAGTACAATAGGTGGTGGAGTAGCTCTTTACTGTAATACTTCCTTAAATTGCAAGATAATTGGGAAATCTGAGGCGAGTGCTACTGAGTATCTTCTAGTAGAAGTTACTGATGGTAACACAAAGTGCATTATAGGCGTTGTTTACTGTCCCAACCGGAGCTGCTCTCCAGAATCTATGTTCTCCACACTCCAAGAGGTCTCCCCATATTATGAACACATCATTATATGCGGTGATTTTAATGCTGACCTATTTAAATGTGACAGTAGATCTCACCAGCTATTAGACTTAGTTGCAACTTCCGTGCTGGCTATAGTTAACGCATATGCCACCCACTTCGCACCTAACTGCTCTCCGAGTCTTCTGGACCTTCTGTTGGTATCTGATCGGTCGAACGTGTTACTACAGGACCAGCTGTCATTGGAGGGTGTCACAGACCACGATCTAATTTTCTGCACTTATAACATTGACTTATCTCGTTCCTCTATACCATCAACCTTCCAATTCAGAGATTTCGCTTCAGTGGATAACAACGCCTTGCAAATGAAGGCGAGCTTAATCCCTTGGCATAGTTGTTATTTTGTCTCAGGTGTGTGTGATAAAGTGGAGCTATTACAATCTCTAATACTTAATCTGTTCAATAACCATGTGCCTTTAAAAACAGTGATGGTGCGTAATAGAAATTGTCCATGGTTTACATCTGAGGTTCATAATGCTATTAAAGTTCGTAGGAAACTATATTCGAAGTGAAAGCGAAATCCAACCAGTCTGAATTGGGAAAATTTCTGTCGAGCACGTAATTTCTCAACATCCATCACGAGATTATGTAAGAAAAGATATTTTCTATGTAAGCTGGGAACAGACCAAAGTGCCAAAAAGCTTTGTAGCAACTTACGCTCGGTTGGTGTTCGTCAGAAAAATGTACGAGACACTATACCTGATCTTGATGATCTTAATAATGCTTTCTTATCCAACTCAGTAGAAAATACACCTTCTCTGCCCAACCTTCAACATTCTTCTGAACCGCTAACTGTTTTTAAATTCGAAGTTGTATCGGAAGTTGATATTATTAACATCATTCGGTCTCTCAAGTCAGATGCCGTTGGTGAGGATGGAGTTCCTATCAGGTTCGTCAAAATGATCTTAACCCACATTCTTAGTGTGATTACGCACTTAATTAATTTTTGTATAATGTCATCGCCCTTTCCTTCTAATTGGAAGCTGGCTAAAGTCATTTCTGTTCCGAAAAAACCTCTACCCTCTTTGGCTGCAGACTTTCGCCCCATAAGTATCTTACCTTGCCTTTCAAAAGTTTTGGAAAAAGTCCTTGCTAATCAGATCTCGAGACACCTTGATCAACATAACCTACTTGCTTCGGTCCAGTCTGGTTTTCGAGCCAACCATAGTTGTTCTACAGCTATGGTTAAAATTCTCGATGACATAAGGATCAGCTATGATTTGGACTTCATCACAATACTCTGTCTGCTTGACTTTTTAAAAGCTTTTGATACAATCAACCACTCAATCCTTTCTGAAAAACTAAGAAGGTACTTTGGATTTAGTGAAAGTTCGGTGCGTCTCATTAGTAATTACTTAAGTAATCGCTGTCAAAGGGTTGTGGTTGGTGATAAATCCTCTCGCGTCAGAAACATACTTGCAGGAGTACCGCAGGGCTCAATACTGGGTCCTATTTTATTTTGCATGTATATTAATGACCTCCCTAAAGTTTGCTTAAATGCTAGCCTTCATTTCTATGCAGATGATGCGCAAATATAGTTATCTAGACCTATAGGTCTAGTTGAGGATCTTGTTTGCAGGCTCAACGAGGATCTATCCTTAATCTCCCAATGGTCGCTACGTAATTGCTTGACCCTCAACCCAGCAAAGTCTCAGCTGATTTTATTATCTAAGCGACTTCACAATACTGAACTACTGCCGCCAATTCACCTCAACGACACACAATTGCAGTTCGTGGAAACGGTAACCAACATAGGTTTCAAGATTAACCGCTCTCTCTCCCCAGTAAGCCACATTAATTACACTGTGGGGCGAGTTTACGGTGGTCTACGCAAACTTTGGTTGATCTCTAGTTTTACTCCTGTAAATACGAGGCTGAGACTAGTCAAAACCTTACTCGTTCCCTACTTCGATTTATGCATCAGCTGTGTACTGCAAACTCGACTCCCTATCTCAGCATAAACTAACTGTTGCATTGAACGATATGGTTAGGTATGTATATGGGCTTCGTCGATATGACCACATATCCAACTACCACAAAAATGTCCTTGGTTGTACGCTTCAGCAGTTCTTGTATGTTAGGTGCTGTGTCTTCTTGCACAAAATTATACAGAACAGATCGCCACCATACCTGTTCGAAAAATTGCAATTTGCTCGTTCGGCTAGAACGTTTAAGCTTATAACTCCCTCTTCGAAGTATTTGAACTCCTCGCGTCTTTTCTTCGTCTTTGCCATCAGACTTTGGAACTCTCTACCCACAACTATAAAACAAATAATTGGAGCCACACAATTTAAAAATGCCGCTTTAGAGTATTTTTCTTAAAAATGCAACAAAAGTCCATTTCTCGCTTTCTTAGTATGCTATTCCCTCTCTTCCTACTTTTCCTCCCCTTCCTATCCTCTCCTGATTACTGTATCTTATCATAAGTTTTATATTAAATTAAATTATTATTGAATTGAATCCTGTATATAATCCATTATTTTAAGTACTATAGAAGACTAAGTCTTATTTGTACACCCAAACTTAAATAAATAAATTGAAATTGAAATTGAATTGAATGCGGTGGACAGTCGTTCAGTACGTAGACTAATTTTAACTAGCTCTATCTTTTGGTCTTCGTATTGGTCGATGTCATAGGCACTGTAGCCAGTAATGTTTACACGCGATCGTTTTGTCAGGTTTTTTACTCCTACAAATATTTCTAGCTCATCTAGTCTTTGTATGAGCCCGTTGGCGTTCCATGCAAGAATTTTAAGAAGTTTTGTCATGTTAGTTTTAAAATGCTCCTGTTGTTAAGCTTATATTCAAGCTTCTCCAATCTTTGGACAATTAGCCTGTTTGTTACTGTTTGTTCCTTAAGCCACGCAAGGATAATGGAAAAGACGTGAGATACAGGGTTTTCCGAATTATCAGTGTTTGTTGATGTTGATGCTTTGGCCCGCGTCTGCATGGCAGAATCTGATTGCTTTTCTCTTGACGCTTCTAGTTTGACCCGTTGTCGAATTGGATCTGTGTTTGCTGTCGCAGCTTGGACGGACGTTACCATGCCAGGGTCTGCTCGGTGATTCCTAGCCACCTTTCTCGCAACAGTTTTCCACTTTTCCTTATTTACCGGTTTTGAAAATTGGTTTTGCGGCTTTGTAAGTTTATCTCTTCTTTTCTGCAATTCATCCTCTATAATTAGCCGGGTGTTTTCCATTGCAGTTAATACACGCTGAAGGGGTTTTTTGTTTACGCCACACTCTTGACTTAGATGTTTACCAGCGCATTTGACACATCGTAGTTGTTTTCGGCAATACGTTTGCGTATGATTGAATCCTTGGCATTGCGCATGCGTTCGATTTTGACTACGACATTCAGAATTGTTCTTATTTCATAAATCTTATCTAAACAGCTTTATCAAAGATTAGCATAAAAAGAGGAAGCCCGCGCTTTACCGTCGTTTCCTCGCCTTCCAATTTATGTTTTTCCTGTTTAATTAAAATTTACCGCATCGACGATTTTAAAGTTTTTGTTCTTCAAATCGTGAACAACATCCCTGGTTGCTGATGCAAGCCAGGTTATCCAGGAGGAAATGTCAGGAGATTCGTTCGCCAAAGTTCATTAACAATGCTCATGGCCAGCTTCTTGTGGATGACGACAAAATTCAGAGGTAGCGGCAGTATTGTAAAGAACTTTTGAATGAACAGTTTCCCCGGCTATACTTTCCAAGAGCCACCCCTAACTCTGAAGAAGTACCCGACATTACAGTCGAAGAAGTTAGTGAGGCGGTCAAATACTCTAAAAAACGAAAAGCAGTTGGGCCAGACGAGATGTCCTCGGAGTTTTTGAAAAAGATGGGGGACATCGGATTCAGATGGCTCAGAATTCTCATCTCCAAATTTATGAGATGTAATTCAATCCCGAACTAATGGAGCAAAAGTTATCTTCTTTATCTAAGGGAAGGGTGATACGCGAAACTTTGATAACTACCGTTCGATCAAGTTGATGTCACACACCATGAAGATCGTTGAGCAGATATTAGGTGACCGACTGCGAAAAATAATACGGCTATGATCAGTGCGGGTTTGTCTCGGGTAAATCAACCACAGATGCAATCCAAAGTATAAGGATCATATTGGAAAAACATCGTGATTCCTTAAGGGATTTGCATATTGTATTGGTTGACTTTGAAAAGGCATTCGACAGACAATCACGAGATCTGATATGGGTGGCGCTAAGACATCGAGGGGTTCCAGAAACCTATGTATAGGTGATCATGGATATGTGCGAAAGAGCAAAGACAATAGTAAGATGCCCCGCTGGAGTAACCTTCCCAATCAAAGTCAGGGTGCACCAGGGAAGCGTCTTAAGTCCTTTGATGCTGGGCACAAAATCGCAAAGAAATTGTATGGCTAGCAGCTCCCCAGATAAAGTTTAATTATACCTATCGATACATCTAAAAACTTGCTAAACCTAAGTGCAATCAAATCAAAGCAAATCACAGATAGAAAATGGCATAATGTGTCAAGATTTGATCTGAAATCAGTACCGTCATCAGATTTCTGGCCGGTTTATTATACGCCAAATGGTTTGGACACTTTTGCAACAATTCTTCCAGGAGCTGAAAAAAAGTATTCCCATTTCATTTGTCTTCAAAACAATATTGCTTTATATGGGAACTCTTCTGTTCTAGGACTCGGGAGAAATCTAGTGTATATCCTTCAATTTATTAGATATATCTGGCTAGTTCACTTATAGTTTTAGATTGTTTAAATAAATACACGTTTTCGATCTACTCGTAAGTATAACATAACATAATATTACTCAACGACTCGATTTAATATATTTCACGGCATGTTCCAATTTATGTGAATCCTGATATGTCTTCAGATCTTTAAAAGTGATTGCCTGCTCTTTTAGCAGGAATCCTTTCCACCTATTATATTTCATTTCCTCAACTGAGATGTTCTCATTAGATTTTTTCAAAACAGAACTTGAACTTCTACTTCCAGATTGTTCCTTATGCTGATGACTTTTTGAGATTCGCGAATAATCCCACCTCTCTGCATTTAGTTTTGACGCATTAGGACTCACAAAGCCTTGGGTCATAGAAGAAAATTTGTTTTTAAGTGTATTTTAGTGGGGATATTAAGCACAAATGTGCTGCTTTTAGAATTCAAGTTTTTGAACAATTTCCTCACAAAAAATCGGAATGTTTGTTCGCCATTGCTGGCAACACATTATAATATGTATGTACCTATACATACGCCAATACAACGCAGTGTGCCTGTTAAGGTCTTCTCTGGAGGGTTTTCATGACCTAAATGATACTTTTTTGCAAATGACAAACAGTATCCTTTGCAATTATCATAAAAATATCCAACAGTCGATAAACACCCCCCAACCTAACATTTATACGTCGGCAGCGCTTCCCATCCGGTCTCACCTTCGTTTGGCCAGAAATAATTTGACTTACAATGCCACGTCATGAAATGCCACCCAACCGAGAATAGAAAGGAAAAACAAATTCCATTCAAATTGAAAATTGTATCGAAGCAGTAATTTCCAATACATCCTTGGAAAATTCACAATATTCCTTCGTTTTTTTTGGATGTAAGCGCCAGTGCTGTGTTCCGTTTTTTTTATGAAAATCAATTTGCTTCCATCGGAATTGGTTTCAATTAACATAAAAATAGCCATGCAATGGTCCCGGTGCGAGCATAAATGTATTCACAGTCAAATTTGTTCTCTGTTACATGACGACGCGGCGGGCACAGAATAGATGCTGGTAGCTGGTCTTTAGGACGACGACGTTGAATGCCGTTCGCTGGTATTGCCTCCTAATCGGAATATCTACATAAGTATCTAAGAGCGAGGCGAAGGTATCTGGTATCTAGAGAGAAATAGAAAGAGAGCATTGCCAAAAATTCAAAGAAGGATCGTGTGGCATTACAAGGATTATTTTCCTGTGGGGGCGGCCGTGGTAGCGTGGCGGTGAGGTAAACAAGTTTTCTCAATAAAACAAGTAGGGAGCAAATTGAAAACGGTACGGTTTCCTAAACGCAAATTGTACTCTACGCACTCCATTCAGCATTCAACACATTCTTGTGTAGATACAGCAACAGCAGCAAACAGTAGTCAGCCAAAATTGATGAAGTCTAAAGCTTGCAAAGGATGTGGTGCGCTCTGTCAAGGAGCAAAAGCATGTGAAGGGTGTAAATGGAAATTCTGTGAAATTTAAATTCGTTCCTGGGAAAATTTATTCGAATGTTAATTCCACGAATTCTTACACGACTGCAGGAGCTATAGTATCTGTCGGCATGTGTGTACGCGTGTTGGTAGTTTGTGTTGTAGATTGGGGTGTTATAGGTGCTTTGGGAGAGAAAATTACCTTCATCAGGTCGAAAGGGGACTTGCAAAGATAGATATGTATGTATATGCAGGTTTTGAGGTGAATATTTTGGCTTTTTACTTGAAGGTTATTTGGAATTATGAGCGGAATACATATTTTTTTCCTTTTTTTTACTTATGAAATAGAGAATAATCGCACCCGATTCTGCTGTTTAGACGGAAGCATTTGGATAGGACATGTAGAATGCTGCTAGGACGTATTTTAGATGGGTTAGGACTCCTTTCAATTTGAGTAAAGAATGCATGTACACACATACTTATATGCAGGGTGTTAAGTTTTGTTTAATAAATGTGTTGACACATTCATTGGCAAGGTGTTGCTTGAATTAAGACCTTAAGTAGGCAGACTAAATTGTGCAGCAGAAGTAAAATGGCTTCTATCACATATTTACATATGAAATGTCTGTAAATGAGATGTGTAATAAGAATTAAGAGATCGCCTTTTGTTGATCTCCCCCTCGTTTTTGCTTTAATAGATTCTCTTAAGCATCTTAGAACTTTAGCGTAGCATTCGTCTTTGATACTGGTTCCTTTTTGTTTATAATCTATTAAGAGGACTCCTTGTGAGTCCCAAAACACTGTGCCATGATTTTCAAGTCTTTGGTACGACCTTAAAACCCTTGGGGCTGAATCATTCCTTTTAGGCCGCTATATGGGGTCCTGCTTTAACTCAGGGTTATAATAATGAACCCAAGTTTCATTTCCAGTAACAATTTTGTTGATAACTTCGGTTGTATTCCAAAGCGTATTTTTTTTGACGTACGCATTCTGAGCACACTCCTGCTCTGATTTTTAATATTCCAAGGTGATCGTGTCAAATTTTGAAACTCATTGTTTCGGATATTTGAACCTCTCTGAATTTTTTTTTTTTAGTTTGAGTCGACTATCTTCCATGAGGACATATTCGACTTAAAGAACCTTGCTCTGAATTTTTTTTTTAGTTTGAGTCGACTGTCTTCCATGAGGACATATTCGACTTAAAGAACCTTGCAAACCATGGTTTTACTAGACAAGAACTTACATAAATTGTTTGCATTTCATTTTAACTTATTCTTTTGACTAGTACAAGCGAACAAATTGGTAAATCAACATGAAACTTCACATTGTACCTACTCAAAAACAGCAAAAAAAATCTACTTACCGGTTACTCGACTATGGAATTCCCTGCCACCAAATCCAAGAAGGATCGGAAACATGAACAATTTTAAATCCTCTCTTTTAATGCATTTGGCCATGTAGTAGAGTGTTCAATCAAATGTACAATTAAATTTATTGCTTTATTATTATTACAAATTTCGTGTCATTTTTGTTCAATGTAAAGTCTTTATAATTTAGCTTTTGGAAGCCTTGTAATATTTTCCTAATTTGTCCTAAACTTTCCTGACATAAATCTTAAAACAGTTTAGTGCCGTATTCGAAGGGCAATTTGTTTTGAGAAGCCTTTTCGAGACAACAATACTCTCTGATGTTTCTCAGACGTTCGCGAGAGGTGGGAACGTAAAAAAACTTTTTGGTGTTTTCTGGGATTCGGATACAACTTTTTCGAATTGTGATCAAAGATCGTATGAAATTTTTAAGGCTTCTCGGTTTTTTTTTTGTCGGGATAGGAAACACTCGACTGAAGCACTCAGACGCAACTGGTCCATTGTACTGCCAGAGAGCAAACCCTGATTTACCCATTTTGTTCGAATTTCCTTGACTTTCGAAGAACAACCAAGCAAGCACTTCAGTGATGAGGAGCTTACAGTACCAGCACTCACCACTTCCGCACCGAAGATCTGCCACCTGATACGAGCAAAGGCCGGACATTCACAGAGATAATGTTCCGCGGTGTCGTCACTCTCTCCACAAGCGTCGCAGATTGTAGTGTCACTTAGGCCTAACACGTTGATGTGCTTGGCAAAAGCGAAGTGGCCTGTCAAGACGCCAATAAGTTGTCTACAGTCTTTTCTGCTGAGAGACAGCAAGAATACCGCTAGGCTTCTTGGTTTCCAGCATTCAAAGCAAAGTTTCGAAGAGACTCACAAACGGTTATAGCACTTCGGTAATTCATATCGGTGTCTGGTTCTAATTTTTCCAACTCCTCATCTTCACTTGAGACAATATGGAGAACACTTGGATTATTTTCCATACTCCATCCTTCGTCCGTGAACACATTGTCATCAAAAGCTGCATATTTCATAGAGTCTGTCTGTTTGTCGCAACCGATTTGTCTGATAAGTGAAGACAAATTGCTTAAACAAGACAAGGGTATATCATCCTCAGCATCAAAGTCTTCATTTGAAATGCTTTCAGACCAGTCCTTATAAACCCACATTTTTTAAAACATGACGTTGCGTTATCCAGGAAAAGTAAAACTTTCCTGTTCTGATTTTTTATTTTAAGATTAAAATTTATTAACCATTCTGTCACTAACTGAGTCGTGATCCAAGCTGTTTGTTAAAAAATAATATTTAACTGGCAATTTTGCTTTCGATATGTTCTTAAAACAGCGAAGATTTTCTGATCTTCTAATAACGAGCAATCCTAAGCTAGCAGGGGTGGAGCTTTCCCTTTCGGATCGCGCCAGATATCTTTATATAATGCTGGATAGGAAACTAAATTGGAAATTTAACATACAGGAACGAGTCCGCAAAGCATATAATGCTCTCTTCATCTGTAAGATGACCGCGGGGAAAAAATTGGGCCTGAAGGCCGCAATGATGCACTGGCTATACATCATGGTAGTCAGACCCATCCTTACGTATGGGGCTCTTGTGTGGTGGAAGGCAACGAATACGAAAAACACACTGGACATGTTGGCCATGGTACAAAGATCAGCCTGCATTGCCATCACAGGTGCTCTACGCACAACACCTACGGCTGCACTCGAGATATTCCTGTATCTCTTACCATTAGACCTACAAATCAAATTTCAAGCGGGCAACAGTGCGCTTCGGCTCACTAACGTTGGTCTCTTCAGGCCTAATAACATAGGACACATCCCCATTCTCAAGGAATCTTTTCCCGGAATCCCTGACGAATCGGACGATATACTTGGCACCTTAGACTTCGACACACCATACGAAGTACTGTATACTATTAGAGAGGACTGGCAAAGGAAGACAGTCTATGGCCATAACGAGATTGCAATATACACAGATGGTTCTAAGACCAGTGAGGGCACGGGGACAGGTATTTACTCGAGAGATACGAACCTACAGGTGACCCTGAGACTTCCGGACACATGCAGTGTGTTCCAAGCAGATGTTCTAGCTGTACTTAAAGCTGTGGAATTACTTCAGATGGGATCAATATCCGATAAGAATATTGCCATCTACATTGACAGTCAGGCTGCGCTAAAGGCGCTAGAGTCTTACGTCACCAAATCTGAGATAATCAGGAATTGCCGCACAGTGCTTAGGGCATTATGTACGCAGAACCGAGTCAGATTATGTTGGATACCTGGACACTGCGATATCGAAGGCAACGAGCAAGCCGATGCGCTGGCTAAAAGAGGAGCGGGGCTCCCACGTAGCGATATAATTGGTAGTATTAAACCACCAGGGTGCGTGGCTAAGGGAATTATCCGGGATAAAATCATTGACACGGGTAATCTAAGATGGTCACAGGGTGTCTAAGGCCTTGTGGCCTGTGTTAGGTCGCAGAAAATCTGGGGAGATAATTAAGTTAGATAGATCGAGGCTAAGAACAGCGATAGGAATACTCTCTGGCCACTGTCTCCTAAGGAAGCATGCCATGAGACTAGGGTTATCCGATACGGATGGTTGTAGGTACTGCGATGACCTACATGTCTCAGAGGATATAACTCATATACTCTGTGAATGTCAAGGAATTGCCAGGATAAGGCTAAAGTACCTGGGTAGATACTTCTTCGATAACTTGGAGGAGGTGAGGTCCTTGAAGCATAACAAGGATCTCTTCAGATTTTGTAGGCAGATTAATTGCTTGGAGGATTGGGTTTAGGTCTTTTGCCGTGAAGGTTTCCTAGGGATCGCGATGGGTCCACTTTGGTGCCTAGTGTTTTATGACAACCTCATAACCCTACCTAACCTAACCTAACCTAACCTGATAACGAGCAATTCCTCACGTTCTCCAGACATATTTACACAATACATTAGCGTTAACCGTTCCTAACCTAACCTAACCTTCTCAAAGGGCGATCCGCAGAAACTGCTCTTCATGAGGTCGTGCGTACAGTGGAAAAAACTCTTCACTACAAAGAATATACTCTCGCCACATTCTTGATATAGAGGGAGCCTTCAACAACATTTTCACTGAATCTATTCAGGAATCTCTCACCGAGTTAGGTGTAGAAGGCTTTATTAGCCAATGGATAGTTTCTATGCTCAGTACTCGTATAATCCAAGCAACACTAGGCAACAGTAGTACAACTAAGACGGTAAACAGAGGAACCCCACAAGGCGGAGTCATCTCCCCCCCTGCTCTGGTTAATGGCAATCAATAAAATCTTGGTGCGACTTGATAGAGGAGTTTTAAGGTGGTTGCGTATGCGGATGATATGTTATACTAGTATCAGGAAAGTTCCTCTCCACGATAAGTCAACTCATGGAGAGGGCTCTGGATAAGGTACACTCATTGGGCTACGAGCTTGTGGCCTCGGAGTAAATCCGGAGAAGACTGAAATGATGCTGTTTACCACCAAAACCAAGGTACCGGCATTCACCCCCCCCCCCCCCCAAACTAGATGGTCAGCCTCTCTCGCTTTGCTCAGTGCAAAATACCTAGGCACGGTTCTAGACCCGAACTTAGTGGAAACTCAATATAGAACAGCGAATTAAGAAGGCAAGCGTAGCCTTCTATGCCTGTAATAAACATTCGGTAAGAAATAGGGGACTCCAGCCAAAGATGACCTTTGGATGTACACAGCGTTGTGCGTCCAATTCTTACTTACGGCGCCATCGTTTGGTGGCCAGCTTTGAGCAAAAAGTGCAATATCGACAGATTAAAAAAAGTACAGAGATCGCGTGCGTGGTATCACAGGAGCAATGAGGTCTTGTCCAACAGATGATCTCAGTGTGATCCTGCATATGATCCCTCTCGAACTACACATTATAGACACAGCTATATTCAGCGCAATCCGGCTCAGGGAATATGGATGCTGGACTACAAGGCCATATGGTCACGGCAAGGTCCTGGAGACGATTCCTAGTGAACTGGTTGCGCCCTCTACCGACTACACGATACCAAGCTCAACTTCAGAAAATCGTTCTTAGCGAAATTCCCTTCCAGAGAAGAATGGAAGAATGGACGCGTTACCTGCAACTATGATATAGGGATATACACGGACGTTCGAAGATGGACTGCGGAGTCGGCGCAGGCATCTTCTCTGACCAGCTGAATATATCAAGGTCCTTCCGTCTCCCAGACTCTGCTAGCGTTTTCCAAGCGGAGCTTCTTGCGATTCGAGAAGCCTGCCGCCTGCTAAACAACCTTCCAACATCTAACCACAACATCGCTATTTTTCGGATAGCCAGGCTGCCATCAAGGCCATTGATGCAGTCTGCATCTCTTCAAAACTGGTAGAGCAATGCCGGTTTAAATTGAACCAACAAAGCACTTACTCGAGAATCACTCTCATCTGGGTCCCAGGCACAGCAACATGAGGGAAATGAGCGTGCTGATGAGCTGGCCAGGCGAGGGTCGGACCTTAATGGCTCTCTAGCAGAAAGAGTCGACATTCCGCTTGGTGCCGTTAAGGGCTATATTCACCTTCACTCCTCCAGCTAGCCAATCGCAAGTGGAACAACCTCACAAGCTGTGTCATATCTAGGAAGACGTGGCCCAGTTTCAACAAACCCAGGTCAAAAGAGTTACTAGGCAAACCAAGACCAGTTATTGCCAAAATCGTAGCTATTATCACAGGCCACTGGCCAGTTGGGGACCATGCGCCAAGCTTGGAATCCCCCACAACACCTTTTGTAGGAGCTGCAGGGATATTAATGAGAAAGAATCTCTATGTCATTTCCTTTGCAGATGTCCGGCCCTGCGAGGATCAGACAGCAAACTCTTGGCAAACCTTCTTCGAGGATCTGAGAGAGATAGCGAACAAGAGGATTGGAGAACTAATCCTCTTTCTGAACTCCACGGGCTGGGTTTAAATTTAATATTATTTTCAACTAGCCACTACAACAGGTAGACACGAGTCCGTGGTAACAAAACGGCGCACTTTAAGCGCTAATTGGGTTCTTTTTGGACCGCCACTTTACCTACCTACCTACCTAACCGTTCCTTGAATGCTTTTTCCCCAGAACAGGACTCTCCTTTAATGTCAAATGTTTTTACAGGAAGAGCTTTAAAGAAAAGCCTAGAAATTGTAATTCGTTTTTTAAGAATCCTGTTAAAGCAGTCATATGTCAACATATCAATATCACGCCCATCACTATTGGCAAATCTATGTTTTAATTTTTGGCTAAACCCATTGCTCCAGTCGGACAGCAATGATTGTTTGTCTTTAAAACAATTCGGCGCGCAGGTCTTTCAAACGAACATTTTGAGCAAGCACCCGCGCACTGCTTTGATTTGTAGCAGAAACTTTTGGATTTTCTATTCAAATAAAAGAAGAGAGGAGAGAAGAATAGAAACATCGCCAATGATTTGTACAGAAGCGCAACTTCCACTGCAATTTTTTTTGTTTTTTTGCTCATAATGTCCGCTTACAGCAACAATTTTTTCAAAAGTTATCAAATGCACTGTGTGTCCGCTAAACAGATTTGTCCGTTATTGAGAAAATGATTTTAATAGAAAATAGTAGAATCCAGCCATTTAAATTTATTTTGTCCGTTAATGCGAGTTGTCCGCTAAACAGGGTGTCCGCCAATGAAAGATTTCACTATACAAATATGTTATATACTGTCGCAAAATCTTTTCTGAAACTAGCCTGGAATTCGCTGAGTAATCGTTATTCTGCCGGATCCATTCGGTCAAACGTTCTAGCATATGCCAGTAAATGTTTCCATAAGTGTTCATGAATGATATGTTCCCATTATTATTTTATTCGGGTCGCTGACATCTCCTTTCTTTAATATTGAACGAAATAATGCGATCTAGGGCCACGTTTTCTCAATATAAAAGTTGGCCTGAGGTGTGGGGTTGGTTTATCAAATATTGAAATGTTTGCGCTAGCACGTTTATTTCGAATTCGATACTCCCTGTGAATAAGCAGCCATTTAAGATTCTGTCTAACTTGCAGAATGGCCGACTATTCGTATCTCACATTGAATTTCACAAAATCTCTCTATGTTTTCAGTGTTTCCGATCTGAAAAAAAAAAATGGAACATTCGACAGAGCGTATTAGACTAATATTGGAGAAGTTTGATGATGTGGATCACTGCCAGGCGATTGCTTTTGTGTTTAAATTCAATGGGCCTTGACCGTAAAACGTTCCCTGCAATAAATCCGCACCTATTATGTCTTATGACAGCGGTGTAATACTCGTAAATGTGCAGTTTGAGCGTTAAGAATATTGACGTTCAATATTTTGGGTTTGGGAATTTCTGCATTTCTTCGTTTTGCCATGCATTGATGATGATTTAGGCAAATACTGCTTCGAAAATATGTTTGTCTTGTGAGATATACCTTCAAAGTAATTACGACCTGAAAGCATACCATTTCTTTGGGAACATTTACTTCTTTTGGTTTGAATATGTACCATAATTGTTTTTTTATTCATAAACTGTTGAATTTCCTCTTGGTCTTATTAATGTAAATTGTATTCCAACATCTCTTTCCATCTTTTTTTTTTCTTTGCATTTACTTTATCCTCGCGTCCAATTATTTTTTATTCATGCTTGTGCGAAGAACAGTACTTCATTCACCATGACCTTTTTTTAACCAGAATATTTTCCAACAATGTCATTAATCAAACCAATAAGAAATAAAAAAAAAATGTATTTTGTAATTTCAGGTTCAGCTACCAGACCAATGGCTACATCACCAGCTGTCGGACCATTGCCACGATTTCTATCCCGTGGCCATACATATCGAGCGGTTGTGGGCGACACATTAGTCCTGCCATGTCAGGTGGAAAATTTAGGTAAGCATTACGAAAATATTTTCATTGTGAACATCAGCAGCGGTTACGGATTTAATTTTGATTTGTTATTCTCTCAGTAATGAAGCAATTAATAGTTATTTACGTTTCACAGAACAATTGATTTAAGCCGGTTATTGTTCGCGCGTGCAATTAAATAACCCTATGTAGGCATTGTCTACATAATATTGCTGATCGAATCATATTATAATTAGCGTCATGAAAAGAAAACCTAATTAAACATTTTTTTTTTTTTTTAATTTTAATTATTGCATCTGTGGCGAGGTGTTCAACTGTGGAATCTGAATTTTTTTCTTCTTCTATTAAATTATTTCAAGGTTAGAAATAATCAGATGCTGTGAATGATGGTGGGCCCTTCCTGGCCTTATTTAAGTTTAGATATTCATAAACTAGGGAATGCTTAGTTAATCCCTAATAGAATTCGCAAACTTGAATAGGTAAATTAACAGTGGTTATCGATGAGCCTGGAACCGTCTACTTCTTTTGATAAAGCCATTTATTTTGGCAGTGGATATTGTGTTTAGATCGTAAGGCTAAGATGTGAGCAGATGAAAGACATCTGCAAAGAAGGTATATGATGGTTTCTACTTCTTTCTCGTCTCTGCAGCTTCTGTAAAAGTCATTACCAACTATGTCCAATCTGAGCCTTTCTGCTGAGGACACAATGTCCAGTGATAATATAAGTGAGCTAAGAAATGCTGACTCTATGGTATCGCAGCAGAACTTTAGTTCTACTGAAAGGTGGGCAGAGAAGCCTAGCAGTATCGCAGTAGTTTAGATGCATTCACCTATGACTATCTTTATATACTGCTTTGCTGCCTCTTAGCAAATGACATTAATGAATTGACATTGTTTCACTAACTGTTGCGTACATCGAATGAGCCCTGTCTAGCTAATTCATCAGCCGCACAATTTCTCGGAATATCACAATGGCCAAATACCCAGCACAGAATGGCGTTAAACTGTCTCGTTAAGAGATATGTGGCAGTGCCCTAGATATTACTGAGTAAGCCGCAAGTAATCTGATTGCTGCTTGACTATCCTGTACGAGTAGATTGAGAATTCTGTACGCGATATTGGATTTATTGAATAGCACTGACCTCGGCCTGTAAAACACAGTAATGGCTCGGTATGCTTAAAGATAGGCGTGATGCCAGGTCCGTTTGTTTTGGAGCCATCCGTAAAGACAGATATTGAATCATTTGTTGGAAGTTTTGGTGTTTCCACATTCCTCTGGCCGGTATTAAATACTTGAAGCCCATGTTGAAGTTAACTATTGTGGGTAATAAGGGAAAATTGGGAATAGTAGGTATAAGCATCTTGGCATCTCCAAAATGTTGTTCCTTCCATTGCCTTGTTCTGCGCAGCCTTAGGGCCGAATTTATGGGCAGTTGAAAACCAAATGCATGTATGTCTGTTTGAAAACTTACGTAATAGGAAATTACCTTCAATTATCTCATAAGGCAACTACAGGGTGTCCGCCGGGAACGTATACTACTTTGTTTTGCCGCCATTTTGGTAAACATTAGTCTTGACCGTTCATATTTGGCACTCGTAAAGTAGACACGTGGCAAATTTATTATGGAAAAATATTCGATAAACCAACGTGTTTTAATCGTTAAAACATTTTATCAAAATCAATCATCGATTACTGTGACGATGAGAAAGCTACGTGAAATTTTTGGGAGAAACAACGTGCCAACAAAACGCACTATTTATCGTGTAGTGAATGATTTCGAAGAAAGAGGGTCTGTAGGTGATAGGCCCAATCATGGGCCACAACGTACTGCAAGATCGGCTGAAAACATTACTGCTGTTCAAGGAAGTGATCAAAACAATCCATCAACCTCAATTCGACGCCGTGCTTAGGAGTTTGGTCTTCAAGGAACAACTTTGGCCACAATTTTGCACAAGGATTTGCATTTGTTTCCATTTAAGATTCAGTCGACACAAGAGCTTCTTCAAGAAGACCATTTACGCCGCCGTACATATGCCAATACGATGTTACAGCTAGCCCATGACAACCCCGATTTTCATGAAAAAATCATAATGGGTGACGAGGCACATTTTCATTTGAATGGATATGTGAATAAACAGAATAGTCGGTTCTGGGCAATGGAAAACCCTCAAATTATTCATCAGTCACCTTTGCATCCATTAAAAGTAACAGTCTGGTGTGCAATTTGGTCAGGAGGAATCATTGGACCTTACTTCTTTGAAAATGAAAACGGCGTAACGGTAACTGTGAATGGGGAGCGATATCGTGATATGATTGAAAACTTTTTAACGCCACAACTGCATGCTTTGGGCTTGATTAACATGCGGTATCAACAAGACGGTGCCACATCGCATACAGCCAGGATTACAATTACTGCGAGACCTCTTTCCACAACAAGTTATTTCAAAAAATGGTGATGTTGATTGGCCTCCACGGTCGCCTGATTTGACTGCTCCTGACTTCTTTTTGTGGGGATATCTGAAAAGCAAGGTTTATGCAAATAAACCAGAAACGCTTGAGCAACTCAAACAAAATATTCGTGATGAAATTAATGAAATACCGCGTGAAATGTGTGAGAATGTAATGAAAAATGTGCTCAAAAGGGCTCGCATTTGTGAGACTAGCAGAGGCGGACATTTACCTGATATTGTATTCCATACATAATTGCCGACATTAAATAAAACATTTATCAATATAAGATCCATTCTCTTTCATTTAATCAAAAATTATAAACAAACAAAGTAGTATACCTTCTCGGCGGACACCCTGTATTTAGACACATGTGTAAGAATAGGCGGCACATTATTTTCGTCACAGTATGCATACTTATATTGTATTTATTATTTATATTTTGTTAGCCTTCTTATATGAATATGATTTATACTTATATGCAATTATTTATCAATTCTTTTTATGTTTTTTCATTTATTTCTTATTTAATCTATCCATTAAATTGTGTGTTTATTTTTCAAGTAAAAAAAAAATATAGATATTTGGCGCAACAGCTCTTCAAGTGCCAGGGCCTAGGTTCTCGCAACCACTCATGCTGTGTGCGTTATAACGGGTGCGCCATCTTTTATGTCGGTATGTAAATATTGAATAACTTTGACATTTATCCACCGATTGACTTGAGTAGACATGTTTTTGAAACGCCAATTAAGTGCAATTTTAACCATGAATCACTTCACACCGAAAAAAGGCGCCGAAATAGTGACGCTGTACAAATAAATAGTCGTTCAGTTGTGTTAACTCAACGTGCATATCGTCGAAAATATCGTGTCGTATTTTGTTGAGCACGGGACAGTGGGAGATCGTCGACATGCCGTTCATCAACGTCCAAGACTTTTTTAATTAATTTATTTACCACCAATGGATAACAAAATCTTCTGGTTACAAAAATTAATTCACTTAAAACTAAGTAAAAAAATAAATATTAGTTATTCAATGCATTGAGAACCAATCTCTTAAACGGAGCCCTACTAATGCAAATTGAATTAAAGAGAATTAGAGAGCGAGTAATAGGTTCGTTAAGTCCATAATTGGTTCTAGTAGGAATATAAAAAATGTGATTTCTATTTCGGAAAATTCTTTCTGGCACATAAAAAGATATAAATGAAAGCAAATCAATGGAGTTGAAAAGTTGCTATATATATAATGAATAAACTGCAAAGAGCATCCCTGCGGCATTCTAAACTATTCATAGCAATCAGAGCACACCTTGATGAGTAATTCGGCAAATCATTAGACCAATTTAATTTTTTCAGGGCATAACGCGTAAATTTTGTTTGTATTCTTTCAATACGCAAGCTATTATTTTTATAGAACGGTGACCAGACTACAAAACAATAGTCCACAATAGGAAGCACTAACGAACAAAACATAGTCTTTAAAGTATAAGCATCGTTAAATGCAACAGAATTCCGTCTAAGAAAACCTAACATTGAACTTCCTTTGCAGACATGTAGTCAATATGAGCACTATAATCAAACTTATGGTCAAAGATTACACCAAGATCTTTGACTTGATTTACCCTGAGCAAACATCTATTAAAAAAAGTGTACTTACAACTGATGACGTTACGTAATCTGGTTGCACTAAAGATTTTACATTTAGAAAAGTTTAATTCAAGATGATTATAATTACTCCATGTAAGAAAATAGACTGCAAGTTAATGCAGTCATGCATTGAAGCAACAGAATGGAAAATCTTTACATCATCAGCATACATAAGACATCGAGAAAACTTAAATACTGAAGGTAAATCATTTATAAAAATAGTAAAAAGAAGTGGACCCAAATGGCTTGCCTGAGGTAAACCAGATACAACTTCAATGAAATCGGATGAATGACCATCAATCCGCACCGTCTGTCTCCTATTAGATAAATAGGATCGTAACCATTTTAAAAGCGTGTCACTGATTCCTAGCTTAAACATTTTTTGAAGCAGAAGACCGTGGGTGCACTCGATCAAAAGCTTTGACGAAGTCTGTGTATAAATCATCGACTTGTTTACCTTTTTCCATTTCATCAAGGCAAAATTGTGAAAAAAGAACCAAATTTGTACAAGTTGAACGAACTTGGACAAAATCATGCTGAGCAGGTGACAACATCTCTTTAAGCGAGAAATACAATCTTTCGGTCACTAGTTTCTCAAACACCTTAGGAATCACTGATAACTTAGACATAGGCCTATAGTTTGATACTACATGTTTAAGACCGCTTTTATAAATAGGAGTAATGAACGACACTTTCCATTGATTGATGAATACACCCGACGAAAGAGACTTATTAAACATCAACGCCAAGGCAGAGCAAAGAGGGACAGGGAAATATTGCCGATAGACCGTCCACGTCGCTTGAAATACGGCCAAACAGACGCTCGAATGGTTGACACTAAACCTGATTTTGAAAGATCTCCAGATTTGACCCCTCCGGACTTCTTTTCGTGGGGTTATTTGAAAAGCAAAGTATACGCCAGCAAGCCTCAGACCATTGACGAGCTCGAGGCAAACATTCGTGCTGAAATCATTGCTATACCGCCCGAGATGCTCGAAAAATTGATGGAAAACGCAGCAAAAAGGGCAGATTTTGCTTTGGTCAATAGAGACGGCCACTTGATTGATGTTGTATTCAAAATCTAGTCCAAATAAATTGTAAAGGATCAAATTAAATAAAAATACCTCATATATTGAAATCGGTTTTTTTTTTTCTTAAGTTATTCAATATTCACATACTGACCTAAAAGATGGCGCACCCTGTATTTTTCACACGAATGGAAGGGACCTACAGTTGAGTGCCGCATCCAAAGGACAATTTGGCTTGAGAAGCTTTTTCGAGACAACAATACTCTTGGGAGTATTGTAAGACCGATGAACTCGCCAGAATAAGAGCAACTATACCTCTCCGGCCGGATAAAGGCACCTTAGGTATACCTATCGCTACTCGCAATCTTAGATTTAAGTTGGATGCTGTCGAGAGTACAAATCTTAGGTGAACAAGTGAATCAACATGTCTAGCGACAAAACCGATTTGGCCACAGCTGGATCTAAAACGTTCTAAGAATTTGATTTCTCTCAGCAGATTGCATGTCGGCGCTACAATAGATGTCAGCACTGGATACTGCCTAATAGGCAAGCATGCTACAAGGCTGGGCCTTTTTGCGAAAGACTTTTGTAGGAGCTGCATGGATGAAGAAGAGGAAGAGACTATTCCTCACCTTCTTTGTTTCTACCCAGTTCTCTCCCGTAGAAGGAAGGACATTTTTTTTTGAGGTTCGCTGGAAGAAAAAATCATCAAAAGACATTGCAGAGGCGTACACGCGAGGGAGCTTTCTGCAATAGTAAGGGACTTTAATCCTCTAAAAAAATCTACCTGAATAACGCCTGGCTTCACAGAATGGCACCTAGTCGTTGGACTTATCAGTCATTTATTTTTAGCTAACTACTGCAGATCAAGGGGGTTAACCCGTCTTAATCGCCTGATTATATTGTAGTATGAGTATTTAATAGTTGTGTTATTTCTAAGTTAACGTGTGTTTGAGCAAGTTTTTTGATTTCATCTCCAACTATTTCAATACCTAGATCTCTATGCAGATTAGCGTTTCGTATGTACCAATGTGTATTAACTATGTTTCTCAGTACTTTATTTTGGAAGGTTTGTATTTTTTGTAAATTTGTCTGGCATGTGCATACCCACAACTGGAGCTCGTAACTGGTTTCAAAACTTGCTTATATAGCAATAACTTATTGAAGTTGGACACTGTTGAATATCTTCCAATAAGCGAATGTGTTTAGTTCATCTCCATTTTTCTTTACATACGCATTCCAGTGTAGTTTAGCGTCTAAAGCCATGCCTAGATATTTGGCTGTATTTGAATATTCCACTACATTGTTATCTATGTATACTGGAATGTGTAGTACATTTTTATACGTAAAATGAATGTGAATTGACCTTATGCCCTTTAATCTGTTTTGCTATTTTTTAGTCCATTCTGAAAAATTATATTATTAGTTTCTCCCCCAGGAAATAATTTGAGTAAATATTTATTCATCTATTAAAGGTTAAAAATACCACAAGTTTTTAATGGAGATAAATTAGCAGAAAAATTCCATTGAAACTGGTACGGAGGCGTAGGCATGTTTTTATGAAGTCAAATATTTCTCCAATATCATTTTCTAATGAATTTTCTATTTTGGTTTACAATTGAGTATAATTTGTCAATTTAGGCGTAAATTGATGCTGGCCTAAATATTTCTAAATAGCTTAATTTTTAATTGAAAAGGTTTTTTTTTTTTCTGTTTTTGTGGACGGGAAAGTTGAACGCCGAGAAGAAATATTGACAATTGGATAATAGAAAATAAGCCAAATAGTGATAGGCGAACTCGTTTGATACTTGTAATATACTCACCGACAGGAAAAGTGACGCATATTAATTACAAGTTAACTTCATAGCCGATTTCACCTGGTGGCTTCCGAAAGGATGTGAAAATATACAAGTTTTTTCGTTTTTCAAAAATAAAAAAAACATTAACATCTACCTTTTAAATCTTTTCAGATATCCATAATATAGGCATTAGGGTGGTTCTTATATGCACAAAAAAATGTTTTTTTTTGATATTTGATTGCAGCACCCTTTAAATTAGGGTCCATATCACAATTACTGCATGAATTATTGCACGCCGAGGAAAAATCAAAAAATCGCTTAAAGCAGATTCTTTTGGTTATTCTTAACCTAGGTTTCCACTTGTCTATTTGAAATTGACGAATGACGAATTTTTCGTCTATTAATCATTTAATTGACTAACAGGGTTTGTAAATGACTGACAAACAATTTACATGACAAGTGGAAATAGCTGAGTTGGCAAACAAATGTCACTTTGTCTTTAACTGACAAGTGAAAATTAAAAATTAATTAAATTAAGCAACGTTTATTATAGAAAAAGTTAAAAAATTTATTTGTTTAAGAAATGATGAAATTCAGTAATAAAATTGCTAGCAGAGTAAACTAATACCTACTTATATTTTATCCAAAAAACTTGTAGATATAACAAGCACCATTAAATACACTATTCTAATAGATTTGAATTATACTTAACGATTAATTGCAGTAATTGACATTTGAAGTCTATTGTCACTTTTTTCAATGTTGTGTTTAATGCACTCGCGTCATAGACCTGATTATAAACGTAAATATCCCCGACAGGTGTTTTATGACAGACACAAAAATGATCCTTTTCTTTGTCTAAGGTGTATCCACTAAGAATTATGTTGTGTTGAATGAGATAAAGTATTGAAAATAGTCTAAAACTGTAGAGGGATAAACAACTTCACGAATTTTTTCATATTTTTAAAAAAGCTATAGAAGTCGCTACCGCTCATAAAACTTTCATAGAATAAAAAACCGCTTTGCTTGTTTTGTAAACTTTATCATCGTTCCAAATTAATATATCCTTCTTTAAAAACTCAGAGGAAAGGCCAGCCATGCTCAAAGATCTCAATGTGTTGCTCGACGCAAAATCTTCTTATTTAGTATCAGATAGTATCAGAGTTGCAAATCATTTCTGGTGCAGACAATCGTACAGAAGCTTGGGACCAATATTTTCCATAAATCCTGACCATAAAAATGCAGATGTCTTCTATTGCTTTTTCTTCTTTCTTCGACAACGTATTGATCTCTAAATAAATAAATTTTGAGTGAATAGATGACCTTTGCTATCCATTTAGCAGGCGCTCAAAAAGAAAAGCACCCGGTAGCGACTGCTTAACATAAAAAGTGCATACGTCTATATTTCTGATAGAAGAACTAAATAACAGGGTGCCCGGATATAATTTCCTAACTTAGATTTTAAGATCCACCCTACGGGGCATTTAAACTTTTTGGTCGTCCAAAGGATTCTGCAGTGATGTGAGAAAACATACACAATTTAGAACACAAAACCTCCTTGCTGCACCCTGTGCTTTTCATCCTGTTGTGTGTTTTTTTAAGTCCACAAACACGAAAATGCGCATTGTTTCGGGACTGAGAAATAAGTTTGAATTAATGTTTGCGAGGTGTAATTTCAAAATATTCAGATATATGTAAACACAAATCAGGATTGTTGGTCGTTGATAAATCGTATGTTCAACAGAGGTATACGCTTATGAAGGGTGTCCGTAAAGGGAGTTTTCGCTTTAATGACGTACAGTAATTATGAAAGCAAAATGTTTTACAGTTAACGTTGTAACCAAACGTAGATAAGGTTAGGGTGGGGATAGCAAAACGTGGAGGTGGCAATAGACAGCTGCAATCGTGCGGTTTTCAGTTGTCATAATGACGGGAATACATTGTGCGTTTGCTGTCGAAGAATTCATTAAAAATGGCAGGTCACCGACTGCGATGCAGCATGCTTTTCGCATACACTTCGCACTCGGGAGTCGTGATTCCGTTCTTGTCAAAAAAGCAATACTCCTTTGGGTGTCAAACTTAAGAGAAACATTCTCTGCACTGAAAAAGAAGACCCCTGGACGACCTCGTACTTCAACAGGAGCGGAAAATATGGCCGCTGTCAGGTCTTCGATTTAGCAATCTCCACGGCGTTCTGCACGCAAACACGCGGCTGCATTGAGCTTATCAAATCGAAGGTTTCGCAGAATTCTTCACTGTGAGCTGAAAATGCATAACTACAAAATTATGGTTGCACAAGAACTGAGTGAGCGAGATTGGGAAACCCGTACAGTTGCAACAACACAAGAAGTCGCTAACATTCCGCCTGAAATGACTCGCCGCGTAATGGAAAACTTCCGAGAGAGGGTTACTCAGTAAATCGATAATGGTGACCGCCACTTGAGTGACGTAATTTTTAAAACTTAATTTAAAAACTGCATTATGGGTATTATTTAAAAATAAAGTTATCTCTTTGATATCTCGTTTGTTTTTTGTTATATTAGCATCCCAAATGGGGGAGTTCTTTCTGCCCCACCCTGTACAAAACTCCAACTAAAGTTGACTTCCCTAAGACTTCGTGTTACCGAGATTCCACTATATTTGCTATTGCTTCACATTCCACGATTTTATTTATCCATTTTGGGTATTATAGGAATATAAGAAATTGTTCAAAATAATTTGAAAAATAAAAAAACGCCAACAAATTTGTCCCGTTTTTTTAAAAATAATCCCCCAGGAGGAATTTCCCTAAATGCCTCTATTTAATGCAGAGAAGTATGTTTTGTGTCCAATGGCTCAAAGTAGAAAATCAAGATTTATGTGCACTTATTGTCAAAATTTAAATTATTTGGAGCATCAGACAAAAGCCTGACTAATATGAGCACGTTAAAACAAGTTCTGGCGCGACGATTTTTATTGTTTTAAAGGCTTGTTTCTTTGTCCATAACTCGGTAACGATAACACGTAATAAAGAAAAAAATTCGTGGCATGAACTTCGAACAGTGGAGCATCTTCTGGCATCCTTTACTTAATTTTTTTCTAACTAGACTTAGGCGGTTTTGCATTGTGGCTACATAATTATTATGTATGTAGCTCACTGGGCTATGAAGTACCTACTACTAGCTTGTAGTGTTATTTTGGAAAATTAAAAATAATCGAAAATAACAATACCAGTATGGATGCCAGAGACGACATCAGTCAACGCACGTTTCCAAGAATCCAGCGCGTGTTAAGTAGTGGCATCGTCATCAACGAACTTTTTTTGCTGAGCTAATACGAACCTTCTCAAGGGGGAGATCTTAAGAAATATACAACGTCGATACCTGCTTTATAAGTTCGCCTGCTCTCTCATAACCTGGGATCCATATGCTCTGGTACTCAGTATAAGATCACCGTATTGGCTCTAGATATCTGTATATCCTTTGATGCCAATTGCAGATTGTTGCTAGCTTACAACAGAATTCGGAACCTTAACGGCTGCTTGGTTGTTGATATCATAACTACCTTTCCGATGAAATTGTCTTCGGTGCTGGTTGTTGTTGCCTAAAAGAATGGTTCACAGTAAACCGTCCGTGCGGGAAATGTTTTGTAGATGTGTCTAAAAGCAACCAAAAATATTCTGTACATCACCATGTACCTAACATTCTTCTCAGGGATCAATACTAAAACACGTTTAGACCATTGAATTAGAGTTGCAATAAGATGCTTTTTAGCGTTAGTTACTTTTAGTACGTTGGCTACTAAAGTAAGCTTACTGACTGAGCTGACTGAGCTTAAGTAGTTCATGTCTTCATTTTTCACATCGTCTTTTCGGCAAGGATTCAATAACTCCTGTACAGCTCAGGTTATGGTAAAGGTTAGGTTAGGTATGTGGATTGGCGTAGGGGGCAAAAATTCTCTACAGCACACTTAGGTCAGAAAAAAATTCCGTAATCATTTATTACTTAGTGGGTCCGAGGTACAAATCATCCAATGGATTTAATAAAGTTAACAATGTTCTTCACCGGTCTATTGGACGACTCTTTTAAATCCTGAAAGAAGTTGTCCGAGGAACTTCTTTCTTAGATGGTAAAGCCATGGGCAGTGGCAAGAAAAATGTGTTGCGTCCTCATTCTCGTGATACAAGTACGCTAGGCTATTGTATGCTCTTGTATCTTCAATAAGATGTCATATTGTTGCACAGCATTGCTAAGAACTCGCCTTCTAAGTCTAAAAGAAGACCGGTTGACAAGCAGTCCTCCTTATGGTCCTAAACTAATGCAAATATTTGAAAGATCTCCCATGGAAGTTTTAAAATTTAAAGTAAAATGTTTCATAAGAAATCATATGCTAGCGCTTGGCGTTTTCTAACATCAAAGTCTCTGTGTAGCTGCTGAACGGCGTGTACCCTCAAACTTTATTCTTCACAAACAAGCTAAAATTTTCCAGTTAGGTATGACGGAATCGATTCGGTCGGATTGTGACATGACAAAGGTGCATCCAAGCGTTTCAGTCTTATTTAACTAAGCTGACATTGACATTTAATCAAGTTCGTCATAAAGACATTGTAAAAGTTCAACAAAGTATGTGGGTATTTACGCCTTTGCAATCAAGACGTAAAACCGCCTACGGCCTTAGGTCAACAATCAATAGTACTTACTTTCTGAATTCTGCGATACAACACCTACTCGAAGCAACACACAAAAAAAAGGAGGAATCCAGTTCACTTCGGTGCACATTACTTCAAGGACTACACCCATTAATTGCTCCTTTTTCTTTGCAAAATATCATTCACTAAAATAAAATTACGAAGAAATTGTCAATTAAATTGCTTCAAGTCGTACCATGGTCCTGCCACAGCAACAATTTCAAAATAATTATTTTAATGACTTCATTTTGTTTTATGGAAAAACATTCATCACAGCAAACAATCTCATAAATTGACACAACAAAATGCGATACCATCAGTTGTGGCGGCCGGCACCGTAGGGGAGTGGACTGCAATTATGTAATGTTACACTCAGTCCGCTCCGTGTCCCATGGTATTTTATGACAGCGTTTACTTCATTCTACGTTTAATTACAAAACCTCATTACAATATTTTTCAACAATGAGAGAGCAGTGAAAAAAGAGCAACTCCCCGACCTCCATTCCATCCCACAAATTAAATTAAACGACGAACAACCTGGCAAATAAATATACTCGTGCACCCTCCAAAACCCATCCATCCCCTTCGAAATGCTAAACTAAAAGCCCCGATTGGGGCATTTTTCTCACCTGATGTTTTGTCAAAGTTAAGCAAACAATGGTGTACAGTAAATAAATAAATATATGTATCCACGTATAGCATCGTGACACAGGACATTAGAGGGGAATCACGTTTTCCAAATGTTTAACAAAAAAATGTTGAATCATTTTTTTTTTATGTGTGTCTAGTGGTTTTTAATTAACTAAAATTTTGTGTACACAATTCTCATGTTACTCGTTGTTTTATTGTCATTTTCGCACATACGATTGTGAGCTTTTGGCAGGACGAGAGCTATATCTTCTTGCGGACATGCTTGTTGTCGGTTTTTTGTTGACAGAGTGGCCGACAGGTACGAGAGTGTTATTCTCTGCAAATTAATTTATGTTATTTCTGAAATATTATGGAGCTGTTTAGATAAGATAGAACACATGCCGTCGTCTCATCTGTTTTGTTCTGAAAATTATTTCGAGTCCCAGAGGGATGCAACACACAGCGTTCTGTGATTAGCATCTGGCTTACCATTCCACTGTCCATCTTTTACAGGACTTTTGAAACCCAAGGTCCAAGAGTATACAAGCCCACAAAGTGCCCAATTATTCTCTGGGGTTAATGAAACCGATGGGCTCTTGCAAACGGATTAAAGCCTTGTAGTAACTATCGTTAAAAAATGCATTCTCGGAACTTTCAGTTGCATTTCCATTCACATTGAGATAAATTTACGGTTACCCTGAAACCAAATCCTTTTGCATCACATCGCGGAAGATAATATTTTTTTTTAACAATGCAACTCGTTTTGCTTTTCGCTTCCATTTTAATTCGTGGTAATTGGGTCAAAAGCCTTGACACACTAATGATTTATAAAAAAATAAAATGGAAAACCGTCTCGTAACAAGGGTATGAAAACATTTATGAATGTAGGACAAATAAGAGTCAGAAAAAAAAAATGCACAATATAAAACCTAAGCGACAATGCCAAATGAAACTAAAAGTTTCATTTTTTTTAAATTGCAATTCGGATGCGGGAAACGATGTTTCAACATCACATAAACCACTCACTGGAAGAGGCAAAATAACCGCTTTTACTCCTTTTCGCATTTTTTATTTTTTATTTTTGTAAAACTCTACCACAAATGCGGTTTGCGTTCAAGGTATTCTGACATTTTGTCGATTTATTCCACGATGTCCTCACTCTTTTTTAGCAGAAGCATGTGGCAAACTTTACTCCGGCCAAAGGCTGTCGATGGATGTTTAATACCTAAATAAACGAACAGGGTGACGGTTAATTTGTAGACTATACTAAATCATAACCAGTCACATCATTTATTAATCGAGTTGTACGCTGTCAAAAGCACTAGCAACTTGTGCGTGATCTAAAAAGAAAATAAATAACTATTTGCTGCAACAGCTCTTCAAGTACATGGGCCTAGCCTCTCACAACCACTCGTATTGAGCACGTTATATTTTTTCACACGAATGTAAGGGAGCTGCAGTTTAAGTGCTGTATCCGAAGAGTAATTTTTATTTGAGAAGCTTTCTCGTGACAACAATGCTCCCGGATGTTTGTCAGACGTTCACGAGAGGTGGGACCGAGAAAAAACATGGAGGATGAAGAGTGCAGAGCACAAAATATGTGGGATTCCCTACAGCGAACTTGCTTAAAGAAGGCTAAATCACTGCTAGGGAGCATCAAAAGGCCACCACATGGTGGTGGAGTGATGAAGCTAAGAAGGTGATAAATGAGAAAAAAGCGGCTTTCAAAGTTTGTTCAAAGTGCCCGTCTAATAATACAGACGAAAAAGCTCGCCTCGAAGTGGAATACAGATACAAAAAAAAAATAAATATTTGGCGCAACAGCTCTTTAAAGTGCCAGGGCGTAGCTTCTCGCAACCACTCATGTTGTGTGCGTTATATTTTTTCACCCGAATGGAAGGGACCTACAGTTTAATGCCGAATCCGAACGGCGATTTGAGAAGCTTTTTCGTGACAACAATACTCTCGGATGTTTGTCAGACGCTCGCGAGAGGTGGGACCGTGAAAAAACTTTTTGGTGTTTTCTGGGATTCGAACTTGGAACCTCATGCGTAGTGATCCGACACACTAACCAATTACGCCACGGCGCCCACAGATGTTGTAAGAAAAAAGCGAAGAAGAAGTGTGCCCAGCTTCAAGCAGAGAGTACCGAGGGGTTGCATCGGGAGCTGGAGAAAATATCTTCTCCGGTTGCTGATGCAAACCAGGTCTATCTAGGAACTGCGAAGACACAATATGAACAAGAGCGCAACCATCTTCAAAATAGCCGCCCAAAGAAGGAGGAATGCTCAGGGGGTTCGTTCGCCAAAGTTCATTAACAATGTTCACGGCCAGCTTCTTGTGGATGACGACAAAATTCTGCACAGATGGCGGGCGTATTGTGAAGAAGTTTTAAATGAACAATTTCGCCGGCTTTACTTAGCTTAGGGGTGGCTCTTGTCAAGAAATACCCGACATTACAGTCGAAGAAGTTAGTGAGGCGGTCAAATACTCCAAGAAACAAAAAGCCGTTGTGCCAGACGAGATGCCCTCTGAGTTTTGGAAAAAGATGTGAGACATTGGGGTTAGATGGCTTAGAATTCTCATTTACAAATTTATGAGAGGTAATCCAATGCCGACTCAATGGAGATAAACTGTGATAACTACCGTTCGATCATGGTGTGATGTCACACACCATGAAGATCGCCGAGCGGGTATTAGGTGACCGACTGCGAAAAATAGTACGGCTTTTTGATGAGTAGTGCGGGTTTGTCGCGGGTAAATCAACCATATATGCGATCCAAAGTATAAGGATCATAATGGAAAATCATCGTAATTACTTAAAGGATTTGCATATTGTATTGGTTGACTTTGAAAAGGCATTCGACAGACAACAACGAGATTTGATATGGGTGGCGCTAAGACATCGAGGGGTTCCAGAAACCTATACACAGATGATCATGGACATGTACGAAGGAGCAAAGACAAGAGTAGGATGTCCCTCTGGAGTAACCGAAGAGTTCCCAACCAAAGTCGGGGTGTAGCAGGGAAGCGTCTTAAGTTCTTTGCTCTTTATTACAGTCCCTGACTATCTGCATGGAGGTAACGTAACGGACCGCAGTTGTGCGTCCAGCGCTCACACACGGTTCACAATGTTGGACGATGTACAAAAAGTTTGAGCGTAAATTAATGGCGGCTGAGATGAGGATGCTTCGCATGACGGCAGGAGTAACAAAGCTTGATCGAATAAGAAGTTCGAAGATTCGTGGAAGCCTTCACGTCAAGGAAACTATCTTACGGAAAATAGAGCACGACCGGCTTAGCTGGTACTGCCACGTTCAAAGAAGAGATCATTTGACCCCTGTTAAAAAGGCAATATCAATGAACGTTCCAAAGACATCGCGAGGCACCTTGAGAACCAATTCATGCTTCTTATAAATTTCCATAGATCCGGTACCTTTGACTTTTCTGGCTGTAGCATGTTCTTAAAGAAACGGGAGCCTATAACGCAAAAGTGTCGTTCTTATGAAGCGGGAGAGTAGCATAGTATACATATATTGGATAGTTTTTTCCTCGTCTCTACAGCTCCTGCATATGGCACATTGTCCGGTGATTACATCAGTAAGTATGCAGATAAAGGAACTCTTTACTCCGTCTACATCAAGTTTTGGCGCCATAAAAAGTGTGTCTCGTTTATCACTATTTTTATTATTTCTCTTTGTCATCGGCGCCGTGGTGTAAGTGGTTAGTGCGTCAGATCAATACGCATGAGGTTCCAAGTTCGAATCCCAAAAAACACAAAAAAGTTTTTTCACGGTCCCACCTCTCGCGAGCGTCTGACAAACATCCGAGAGTATTGTTGTCACGAAAATGCTTCTTAAACCGCCGATCGGATACGCCACTAAATTGTAAATCGTGTGAAAAATATAACGCACACAACATGAGTGGTTGCGAGAAGCTAGGCCCTGGCACTTAAAGAGCTGTTGCGCCAAATATATTTATTTTTTCTTGTCGTCGGAAGGCGGGAATCTTTTAAAGCCGAAACTGAACCGGTAATCAGTGACAATATGAGATTTCCACCCATTAAAACCCACCTCCCCTTCTACCTCTGATCCTCGCGGTACTGCCGTCAAGCATTTCATCGCGAAGGAAGACTTTGGCCTTAAGCACTTGGCTCGTTCGTGTTGGCAGCCTCCTGCGCCGCGTTTCGTTGTCACTCCTGTCTTTGCTGCTCCTTTATAATGAAAGCTACAGTATCGCTAACTGCTTTCCAGACATCTTCCCTGCTCATCATCTGTCTGGTGATGTTGTCTAGGGTTAGGTCCATCTAGTTTATTCACCAGCAGATGTCGTTCTTCATAATGTTGTCGACAACGGAACATAATCTGTTCGGCAATCCTCGGCTGCTGCTGTGCACGTTGGGCAATAGGGGTTTTCGTCTTGTCCGAACCTGTGGAGGTAGGCTCTAAAGTAACCGTGGCCAGTTAGCATCTGGGTCAGGTGTAAATTAAGCTCTACATGCTTCCTATTGATTGGGGATCAATCTCCACCTGCCTTTATCAGAGTGATCGCATCCCTCCTGCCATTCATCCAGGCTTGTCCTTGGTAGTGCCTCAGTGACACTTCAACTCATCGCAGTTGGTGCCGCTATCCTACTTGCTCGGTATTTCCATTGGGCTTCTTTAAATAAAAGGTGTTGCTGCATAGGTGCTGCATACTCTCAACGTCTCCGTTGCACAACGCCATATTTGGGAGCCGTAAAGCGTTATCGATGCCGTTACTTTTGCTATGAGTAGTCTCCTCTTGTGCTTTGGTCCACCGATATTCAGCATAATCCTTGCCAGGGCAGCCGTTCCCTTTGCTGCCCTCTCAGCTGCATATTACAGATGTTGCTTAATGCAGCTGAGAAGGCAGCAAAGGGGTATCAATCGGTGCCAGTACAGTAGTGCCGCCACTGGTGTTATAGCCAACCCCAGTTTCTCTAAAATGGATTCCTTAAAAGCTCTTTTAAAGCGGGTAGTCGGCAAAGCGGTCGGGAAACGCTTGCTGCGGAGTGTCCACTGTCGCTCGTGCGATTGCACCGTCCTGTTAGAACTACATGTTTATCTACGTGTATTCTGCTTCTGTTTACTTCACAAATGTCAAAGTCGTGATGACATACTCGTAAGACGCCATTTACAAAACTGATAGGGTGATGCCCTTTGTGCCACCTTGTAGTGCCACCTAAAATTTCGAAAATTCACCATGTATTGCTTTAAATGGGGTATTTTTTTTTTATTTTGATAGTTATATTTTATATATCAATTTCTCAAATCAAAGATGATGATTTTTAGAAATGGCGGTGGAAGATACTCTCGCAACGAAAAGTGGTCCCATCGGGGTGAAAACGTTGTAATAGTGAAAGAGTATAAATATTTAGGTGTGCTAATTACATCCAACCTCAATATGAAAAAACACTTTGAATGTCAACTAGCAGCAGCTAAAAGAGCTATTTCATCAGTTTGGGGACGTTGCGTCGACAATAAGTTTATCGATCACACAGCGAAGAATAAATTATTTCGTACAACTGCTGCCTCTATACTGCTGTACGGAGCCAAAATTTGGGGTTATTGCTTTTTTGAAGAAGTTGAAAAATTTCTAAGATACTTTTTGAAACGAATCTTTCGACTTCCAATATGTACACCGAACTATATGCTGCATCTAGAAACTGGAGTTCGACAAGAGGGCACCTGGTTCAAAAGTGGGAGGAGTTGGCAGCAATTTATGGCGCGAGCTTAAATATTGCATCTGATATGCAACTTTCAATGATAAAATCTATGCTTACAAATGTTTTAAGAAATGCAGGTAATTCCATGTATGAAAGATTTGCAGCTGAAATACATTCATCGCAACATAGGCTCATCTACAGTAGGCTGAATTTTAACCTCATTGAAAGCGACTCAACGTACTTCCTCAATCGCTACTCTCTGCATATGATAAGCACAATATTCAAACTTAGAGGTGAACGAACAAGTCTTTATTTTATTCCACATCGACCCGATCTTCCAATTTTATGTGACCTGTGCAATCTTAAAGATAGGGAGGATGTATACCATTTCATCGGAAGATGTCCCATTTTAGGAGAATTTCGCGCGAGATGTTTCGGAGTAATTTCGCTAGACTTTGATGAGGTGATCAACGTACTGAACGGAAGTCATGGTTGGGATGTTTTATACAACTATGCTACAGCTGCAATCCGCTACAGAGCCCGTATTTTGGAAGGCAATTTTTAAACAGAAATAGCAACCATATTGTCAATCTGGTAGACGGCCTTAAACCAAACCATAAAGACTATGTATATACTGTTTGTGAAAATTATATAATTTAATAAAAAGTCTATCTAACTAACTAACTAACTAACTATATAATTTTTTCTATAGAATTTGTTGAAGAAACAAAGGGATATGCAGAAAAATCTGCAATCTGCATGTCTTTTGCGCTTTTTTTCTTTTCGAAAATCAAATTTTACTGAAGGCTGTTAAAAATCAAGTCTGTTCCGCATATTAAGTTCCACTACACAACACCACGCCTACCTCAGTGTCACCCTATGTAACATATATTTTTATAGTCCATTTGTGTTTTCGTTCGAATGTTTTGGTCACGTACTTTGAGCACTTTTAACAAGGTTATTCCCAGGAAAGCTAATATCAATTCTGAAAAAAATTAACTCTTGCCTTTTTAACAAGGTTTCTTCCATAAAGAGTTTTCCCACCACTCACTCTCTGAACGGCAATAAAGTGATTCGACATAGAAAACTAGTTCTATCGATTGGCCACAACACTGCACAAGCTTGCTGATGAGTGGATGTGTATCCTTAGAAGAAAAGTACGCAAGCTGAAAATACCTACATAGGTATGTACTCGTACATGATGCAGTGCTGTGAGTTTAAAGAGTTTTGTTTCTTCTGTGTGTGCGGAAGTTCACAACGAGTTTGGTTGATGATGGAGACGTCACATGACCTGAAACAAAATTTAACTTAATTCAATGAAAAGTTCACGTAGAATTGTAGTGGTAGTACTTATGTATTTTTAGAATTCATTTTAAAATGGAAATGTTTTTCAAAATATTTTAAGTTTTTATTTATTATTTTTTTTTTTTTCTTGTACTTTGGTTTTGGTTTTCTTTTAGTTCTTGTAAACTTTTTAGAGGAGAAAAAAATCTTTTGGTTTTACGGATGCAAGAGCTAATCATGGTCAGTGGCAAAGTAGTATACAGGCACACCTCCAGTTACGACGCTTCGACTGAAGTCATTTCGACTTACGACGTCAGAAAAATTTAGGAAGCTTACCTCGACGTACGTTACTTATGCTTCGAGTTAGGACAGTAAATGCGTTAGTAGGCCGTACAAATTTTAAATTTAAAAAATATGATTTTGTTTTTAGTATGTTAAACAATTTTTCAGTTGATTTATTAGGGTATTCACTTATACTCGTAAAACCCTAGTAAACTACGTAAACCGTATAAATTTATCATCGCGTAAATGACCTGTCAAATTTTATATGAAAAATTATTTACGAGAGCCCCGTCAATTTCTGCGACTATTTTGGCTCGAAAATCGCCCTCGGAAAATTACACTGCTGTCGAAAATTTTGCTCCTATCAAATTTGATTGAAACTATGGCAAACAGAGGTGGGAATACTGCTTGATTGCTTAAGGTTGAAGTGAAACTTTAACCCTTTCCGTATTTTGTTGCCATATGGCAACATTGATACTTAAAGCGCGCATTTTGTCTGAGTTTTTTTTTTTTTTCGTTTTTGTCCTTTTCCCAACACCTTGCGGTATATGTTCAATCATTTGAGCCAAAAAAATTGGTTGCTGTTTGCCGCCAGTATGCTTTTAGGTCTTGTGCAATAAATGTCTGCTATTGTGTGAATATTTTTTAGTAAGAAGGCGATTTTTATTTTTTATTTTGTATTTAGATGATCATCAAATACATTTGAGTTTTCGAATACAATTTGAAGACAATAAAAAAAGGTTGCCTATAAGTTGAGTTATATCATTTATTTCGTTACCATTTCAGATAGTTGTTGCCATATGGCAACGATCTCAAAAACCACTTTAGAACCGATACCAAGCAAAGATTCTTTTTCAATGTTGTTACTAGCAGCCCCAGTAACAACAAAAAGGAAAAAAAATATATGTTTAACCCTTACAACAAAAAAGACTTACCGAAAGGGTTAACATCATGGGTGGAAAAAGATTATCTTGCTCTGTTTCTGGTAGTTCACACAAAAAGCAGCGGAAGGTAATTCAATCAATTCTAAAATTGAAATTTTGGATTGTTTGAATAAAGGCGAAATGATCCAGATCGAGAGAGAAATGAGAAGGTCTCATTTTTGGTTTCAGAAAATATAGCATGCTACAAGGACCTGAACAAAAAAAAAAATAAGAAAAAATTAGAAGCTTCTCAAACCACACTGACACAATTATATAAGCTGTCTTCTTCTACTAAAAAGAAAGCAAAGCCAGAACAAGAAATTGAGGCTGAACTACAGGTTCTACTGTCAAGCGACAAGGATGGCAAAATAATATAAATCAATACGTGTCATTTTAAATTCTTTAATTTTTAATATTGAATTTCTTATTTAGTTTTGTTTTTCGTTTCAATGTTATTATTATTTCTGCACTGCACATACCCTATATTTTTTTCGTCGTTTTCGGCTAATCACGCGTGTTCCCGGAACGAATTAGCGTCATGAGTAGAGGTATGCCTGTACTGTAGTACAGTATATGTACATAAAATAAATTAGAATGTAATGATTTCCTGGATACAAAGAATGAAAACGTCGTTTGGTTCTCCCTTTTGAACCATAAAATTTCGAATACTCGGTTATAACGACTCTCAAATACAATCCACAGATATGTATATTTGATTTGTTATAATGATAATCGAATTTTACTGCATCTGCATATTTCTTTAAGAGATAAATATTTTCTATCAGTTTAATATAAGGGGAATTGCTACTCCAGTCCGATTCACTTTGTCGAAAGAAGTGGGCTGACACCTGAAAAGCATACAAGGTTATTCCACTTCTTGCACTACCTCTATTACTTCCTAAAATTTGATCGCCTGAAATGCAATACATCTTATACGAGTATGTACACTAATATGCAAACAAAAAAAAAGCCGCACTCAAGTAAAAAAGGAAATTTTTACTTTGATCTGTTCTGTTTCGTTTTTTGTATTAAAAGAGAAAACCCTTTAATATGGTGTAATCAGGATTCTTAATAGTTATTTTAGTCCGAGGTTCCTTGTTTTCAAGGTCGCCCTTGTTTTTCAATCGCTTTTTTCTAAATTGAAGTGAAAAGTACACAATGAGTATGAGGCAGCTACCAAAATTTGAAAATGGACAAATCCTTGCTTTTAAGGAGGAAGGTAAATCGATGAGAGAAATTTCTCGTCGATTAGGATTCAACGAGCCGACGATACGAAGGTTTTAAAAAAAAATACCAAGAAAGTGGTGTTTTAGAGGGAAAAAAGTGGAAGTGTATAGACAAACAGAAAGTAGTTTAGAACCGAACTTCACTCTCTCTCATATTATTTTTTCTTAAAATATTCTCCACTACCTAAAACGCTCTGTTCCTTGAAGGTTTAAAAAACTGAATGAAGGAATGGAAGGTGTAGGAAAGTATCAAAAGAAGGGGCAAGTGGAAGATGGGCCTATGTAGCATTTTAAAATTTTTTTTATTTGACTACATATGACGGACTCATAGAGCTATCGAGCGGATAGTTTAGAAGTTACAGAGGTACAGAAGGCGCTGAAAAATTACCCGTAGAAAAACTTAAATTGCGATTATATCAAAACATGGGTACCGCCCCAAAGGCCCTTTTCAACTGGTCCTTTCAAATATTATTAAGTTTAACATTTTTGCAAGTTACGGATATACATATGTATGCATATTTATGTATGTACATAACTCCTTTGCTCTTTATTACAGTCCTTGATTATCTGCTTGAAGGTAAAGTGATGGACCCCAAGGTACGTCAAATTATTCTTTGCTGACGATGGAGCCATCATAAGTGAGGATCCTACATCCCTGCAACGAGCACTTGATGTATGGGTGGACGTTTTGGAGGGAAACGAGTATCGCAATAGTTCAAAAAAGACAGAGTATTTGTGCTGCCCGTTCTCTGATCCACTCAGGCATATTCCAGACATTTATTTGAATGGAACAGTCCTTCCCAAGAGCGAAAATTTCAATTATCTGCGATAACGAAGCAACCTGTGATGAAGACATCAATCATCGCGTAAGCGTAGGTTGAATGAAGTGGCGAGAAAACTCCGCTATCTTCTGTGACAGAAAAATGCCCCCTAAGTTGAAAGGAAGGCTCCACACCGTGCGTCCAGCGATCACATACGGCAAAGTTTGAGAGTAAATTAACGGCAGCTGAGATGAAAATGCTTAGCATGACGGCAATAGTAACAAAGCTTGATTGAATATGGTAAGAAATTCGAAGATCCGTGGAAGCCTTCACGTCAAAGAAACCGGCTCAGCTGGTATTGCCACGTTCAAAGAAGAGATCATTTGAACCCTGTTAAAAGGGCAATATTAATTAATATACCAAAGACATCGCAAAGGATGGGAAGGCCTATAAACACCTGGATCACACAAATGCAACGTAACCGGCATTTGATTTGCCTCAGTAAGGAAGTGATCCAAAATCATTAAGCCTGCTGACATTTTCTGTGGTCAAACAGTCGAGCCCCACACACGGATCAGTAGAAATACGGTGAAGTGGGAGGATTATGATCGTAGTTGTATGTACATATTCGGAAATACTAAGAAAGGAACTCTGTTCCACATTTATGTTGTGCGAATAAGAAACGATCTTCTGACCTTAACCATGTCGTCGAAAAACTGTTTCAAAAGTGTAATCATGTGCGATTGAAGGAACGGAGAAGTAAGTGGCAACTTTATATTTCATCTGAAAATGCGTGGTGGAAGTGCGGATAAAGGAGCGTTCACCATCCAACATTTCGTCGCATCAAAGGATGTACTGATTATCGATGAATCTAAAAGCTTGGCGCTAATAAGATGAAGTGGCGGGAGCCCTAGTCCAGGTATGCGGACTGCACTCAAGTTTCAGACGAATATAAACTCTGTAGAAGGGAAAAAAATAGAGTTATTCTTTTCTTCGACTTAAAATGTGCTAGGCGGGATGTACACGCAAGGGTCGGCTTGATCCAGGCTTAGTACCGAACCTCTTCTTGCCCTCATGTCCAGGGACCTAGCATAGTTTTACCTAGTGTTGTGTTCCAAGAACCTTGAGCTCTTCTCGACAGCGCGTTAGGTGCTTTACCGCTGTTTCATTCAGTCTTCCTCGGGTAGGTGCTTAAAAATGGTCTCGTAAAGTTAAGGTATGACCACAGTCTGTCGTATGGCGAAGTGTAATTGGTATTAGACATTTTATATATATCTCTGCAGGATTGTAGTATGACTCATTGCAATTGGTCTCCATCTATCCGTCTGGCTTAATCTGTTAATCTAAGGGCACTAATAGCGCCAATGCTTGTATAAAGATTTCTGGCGGAGGCGAGAATGGAGTCGAGTCCTGCTGTTGATGTTGTTCTCATTACGCTAGTGGTATCAATGCACGCTAGTCTTTGTACTTTTGTGATGGTCGTTCCGTTGGTGGTTTTGCTGGCGGCCTGCCACCATACAAGACTGCCATAAGTTAGTATAAGCCTTACTACAGCCATATACATCCATTATTTGTTTTTGGGACTTGCTCCTTCAGTTTTCCTGAATATTCTGTTGCACAAGTAGAAAGCTTTTATGACTCTATTGTGAATATTCAATCTGCAATTTAGTTTCTCATCGAGCACAAAACCCAGGTATTTCTCACTATTAGAGATACTTAGAGGTGTTACAAATTTTGTAGTTTTTCTTTTGTTAGTGGGTAATACTAACCCAATTTTCTGAAGACTGACCGCTAGTCCACACTTCCTGGAATAGTGAAAAAATCAACATATTGTACACACCAAGCATTGACAATCTATCAAATTCTTCAATGCCAACTCCATTCATTTGTTGTGATTAAATGCTAAACCGGGCCATATAGGTGCAGGGATAGAAATATAAGGCAAGGTTAGATTTACTTGGAATGAAGGAGCTCATATCAAGTCTTTAGATCATTCCATTTGACATTATTTTAATGTTGAATGGTTTTCCTTTGGTACTTCTTAGTAAATGGATACAGGTGGAAATACGAGAATAAAACTGGCACCAAACAATGATCTGACATCACTACGAGAAAACGGGGAAACTACTATTAAACGTTTGTCTGGAAGCGAAGTAAGAAACTGGTAGAGAGTGTTTTAGTCAAGACTGGCAACATCAGGAGTTCATTAGGTGTCTGCATTCGTAAGTAAGCATTCGACGATTGATCAGGTGCATAGAATTACTGACGTAATCGAGAAAGCACTTGAAGAAAAAAAGATTTGCTCAAGCGTATTTCTTGACGTCTTGCAAGCTTTTGATATGGTGTGTCATGATGGTTTGAAATGCAAACCACGACAATTTCTTCCTGTATGCTTATACGATATTTTAGAATCATACCTCGGGAATGGACTCTTTCGTGTTAGACATGGAATCGAATACCCCAAGCTCAAAGAAATTTTGGCCGGCGTACCGCAAGGAAGCGTTCTTGGGCCGCATCTCTAATTGATTACGCGTGACATACCCAACAAAGATGGCACTATCCTTGCTATATTTGCCGATGACACCGCTGTCACAGCAGTAGGCAAAACAATCGAAGAAAGGACTGCAAAACTGCAAAACGCGCTGAATAATGTAAATGAATGGACGAGGGACTGGCGGATCGCCCTCAACGAATCTAAATCTATTCACGTGAATTTCACTTACAAGAAAACTAATGATTTAACTAATATAAACTGGGCCCGAATACCTTTTGCAAACGAGGCCAAATACCTGGGAATGACACTCACCGCAAGGCTGAAATGGAATTCACACTTGAAAATGAAACGTAAAAAACTCTAAATCAAATATAGAGAAATGTACTGATTACTCGGAAATCATCCCCAGCTCAGCCTTGTTCTCCCTTTTTATCAGCGAGGTTATGATCCGAAAATAAGGGATTACAACCCTCCCACTTCACCGCATTTCTACTGATCCGCCTGTGGGGTTCGCCATTCTCAGCTCAGTATTGAAAACAAACTGCATTTATACAAGCAAGTGCTAAAGCCGGTGTGGACCTACGGTATACAACTTTGGGGTTGTACCAAGAAAACAAATGCCAATAATTTACAAACTTTTCAAAATAAAGTCCACAGGGATCTCGGAATTCCGACATTCGCAGCTGAAACTAGAAGCTTCGCGAGAAAGCATAGAAACCGACTAATCGGGCATGTCAACAATACAGTCCTACAAATTTTGGATGAGAGCAATTTATTGCGCCGACTACAAAGTGTTGGACATCCCTGTCAATTCGTGTCCACCCATACCAACATTTACCTATCATAATATATCATTTAATTTGTACATTGTTTTATCTGTCATTCTGACTTGACATGTTAATTCTTTCTTTCTTCTTTGGCTTTCAACAATGTAACTTGTGTTACTCGCAGTATTAAATAAATCTTTTAATATTAAGGGCATCCTTTTGTATATGCAATTGTTTTGTCTTTCTGCTAATTGGGTTGATTTTCATCCAACTGCTCTACACAAAGGACGAAACTTTTCGACTTGGCGAGATAATGATTAACCGCGTCTAGATTACGGAACATGCAGGATCTTTCAGTGGAAAGTAACCTGCCAAACGTTTTCATTTCGTGATAGAAAAATTGCTTGATAAGTTATTACTTAGTTGCGATATCTAAGAAATTTATATCGAAGGGTGGTATTTTTTTAGTCAGTAAGAATCTGACACTACTATGAGTACGCGCTTGCTATTCTCAAGATTTCTCACCTACCCTCGGAAAAAAAAATAAATAAATTATGTGTCTGCAAACTGAGTGAGGTTCTCTATTTCAGTAAAGATTCCTATGTAACGGTTTGAATGTGTTGTTAGTTGGGATGCTAACTAGTATTTTCGACATTAAAATCTCTTCCCACAATGATTTCAGCTGTGGGATTGCAGGAAAGAATTCTTGTTAGAGACTCAGAAATTTGGTCAAGGTGGTAAAATCTCAACTCTCTTCCTTAGTTCAGGCATAATTAGAAAAAGTACGAGGTCGTCCCGATCTCAAAATGAGACTACAGCTGAAAACTTACATATACATTGAAATAATCACTGGAATTAGTCTTATTGCTCGACTTGATACCATTGCCGTAGGTTTGTGTTGAGATGTGAAGATGTGAGAAGTGAAGTTACAATTCAACCCACAAGTATACATACCTACGAGTATGTATGTGAGAACCCACAAAATTGAATGAATGTCAAAAGCTAACCCCTGAACATAATCCCAATAAAGACAAGCATTGTATGATTTTCTTTACAAAATTACGCAAAACCTTTTATTAAAAATAACTGGCGTATCTTTCAGCATCAAACATAGGTCCATTAATCAAAAGAATCATTGGGTATGAATAAATATGTTGCTTAAAGCGCTTATTAGTAATTTTTTCTATCAATGACAGTGCAGTTAGTTACTGCAAACTGCTATACAAGGAAATATCCCTTACGAGATACTGAATCACAAATCCGTAGAACTATGCAATAATGTTTTTTGAACACAGAGAAATATAATAATCCTTATCTACTCTATTTTTCAACAAAATAACGAACCAAATTCCTGATAAAATCGGCGATCCTGATACCATTCCAAACCATCGTACATTGAACTTAAGCCCACTGAAAGCAGTCATCCATAGTTTAATCCATCCATTATTTAGTCAATCGTTGCATCCGTTCGTTATAATTGATACATATGACGTAAACGTATACGATACTTATAATTAGACATATGACCAATGGTAAATACCAGAAATAAATGCAACAGATACGTCATCAAGCGAAAATGTGTCATAACGTACACACCTATCACGTACATTATCTGTGAATTGTTCATTCACATGTAGTGGATTTATGCTGATATATTCTGTTCATTAAAATCAATACATCCACTTCCCGATTTGATTGGATGAGTGACGAAAGCACCAAATAAGTATCGCTGTGTTAAAATGCAGGACGCGTAACAGCATGCTGCGCTATAATTAATTCTCACCATTGTGCTAATATTTGCGCATAAATATGTTGTATATTTGGGGAGATTCTTCAAATTAACAAAAATCCGAATTTTACCATAGTATCTCCATCCGGTGGATACTACTATTTGTGCGAAGAAGCTTCGATGTGAAACTGACAATTTGGATTGAAGTTAAATTGTACGCCTTTAAAGGCAGCAAACATGCTGTAGTTGTATTTATTATGGTCCTGGTTGCAATTATGCATAAAAATGAATTATCCAACGGAACTGCTATAGATTGATGTTCGTTTTAAAGTATGGCAGTGGAGATAATATATGGCGTTCATGGACCCCAGCTAAGATTTCAAAGTCCCGAAGATGAAAATTTTGCAAGATATTTCCGTAAAGTTGTAGGTATTCTAGATATTTTAAATGGATCAGCAGAACTACGCATTTTTCATTTGCGAAATATTTTGATAGCATATTAAATGGGAAATAAATTTTGACAGTTAGCTGAACATATTTTGTAGAACAGAAAAAAATATTAACAGATCTGCTAGAATGAAAACACATCGAGGTACACCACAGGGAGGTGTACTATCTCCATTGCTATGGGAACTGGTTCTGCTCACCCGAAAGAACAGAGGATGTAAAGTGATTACATATGCAAACGACGTCGTATCTCCTATATTTTAGAGTTGGCTCTTACAATCTCCATTCTACCATGAATGAACTAAATGTCAATTCGACTAAAACAGAACTAGTTCCTTTAACAAAGAAACATTAAATTAAAAGCGTAATACCTCCACTGTTGAAAGTTTTTTTTTTTTTTTCGGGATAGGAAACGCTCAACTGGAGCATTCAGACGCAACTGGTCGGTTGCACTACCAGAGAGCAAACCCTGATTTACCCATTTTATTGGAATTTCCTTGTCTTTCAAAGAAAGCCAAGCTTACACTACCAGCACCGAGGATCTGCCACCTGATACGAGCAAAGGCCGGACACCCACAGAGATAATGTTCCGCGGTGTCGTCACTCTCTCCACAAGCGTCGCAGATTGTAGTGTCACATAAGTCCAACACGTCAAGGTGCTTGGCAAAAGCGAAGTGGCCTGTCAAGACGCCAATAAGTTGTCTACAGTCTTTTCTGCTGAAAGACAGCAAGAATGCCGCTGATTTCTTACAGACGTGCGGGAGCATGCGTTTAGTCAACCTGCATCCTGGAGAGTCATGCCACACACAATTCTGCTCGTCAGAGACCCAATCGCCAATGGGAGCCCTAACCGAGGACGCAGGGAGACCCAACGCGTGTTCGGGATCTGCGAAAGCATCCTCTGAGCCTTGTCTAGCAATCTCGTCGGAGATCTCGTTCCCCAAGATCCCGGTGTGACCTGGGATAAGAGACAGGGAGTACAGCCTTGCGACCGAGTTCAAACAGTTTTTGGTTTCACGAAGTGTTTTGGAAGTGGTTAAGGGGTTAAGCAAGGCTTAAGCGCAGCCTGACTGTCACTACGGACACGAATGCTACGGCCCTTTCACCTGTTCTTCACAACATAGTTCATGACCATTAGGATTGCATAAGTTTCCGCTTGGAAACAGACGCATATTTACCTAACGAAAAATAAGTCTAATGTTGTGAATTACCACGAAGACGCTAGCGCCAAACCCTTGACTGATTTTGGAACCGTCTGTGAAAATGCGACTACATTCCAAACCCGGCTCAGACTCTGGCCGGAGCCAGTCCTGACCACAAGGAAAGTCGACTTTGAATTTGCACATCAGCTGAAGTTCTGGTGTCATTGCATCAGACGGCATATCCATAAGACAAGAGTCGTAAGATAAGTGTCGCACAAGTTCATCAAAATTCCAGTGTGGAGTATATCAAAACCCGCCCCACCTAAGACGATGAATGGCTTTGATAGTGCAACCCATGATATAATTATCGAGGGGGAGTAAGTTCAGCAAAGCATCTAGAGCAGAGCCAGGCGTACTTGGAAAAGCTCCCGTCCAGCCGAGACAAGCCGTTCTTTGGATTTTCGCTGTTGAACATAGTTGAGTCTATCGCTAAGGATTGGAAGGAATTACCTGATATAAGAATGGCAACAGGGATCATGACGTTAACCAGAACGACTAAAATCTAGAACAAAAAAAGATGTCGTAAATCGGTTTCATAAATCTCGAATGGTACAAAATCTAGAACGTACAAAATCTCGAAAGATCAAATCTCGAAAAGAAATTTCCTTTCGAGATTTTTAAAATCCCTTTATTTTTTTTGTGTGAAATCCTTTTTAACCGCGAAGCGGGCCACCCAATACTGTTTAGATATAGACACCTGCCAGAAAACAAGCACTTACCTCTAGCGGAGCAACGAAGTTGCGTGAGCGGCAATTCCGATGGGAAGTAATTTGTTGGCCTATTTTCATTTGGGCGATTATTCGTGGTGCCGTGTAAGTAAACTTAGAATTAGTATTGATTCTAAATGCTTGCCATTCGAAATCTTTTTTTTTCTAGATTTTAGCTGTTCAATTTTTTTTTTATTTTTAGATTTTTGTAAACCAATGCCAATATTATCAGCCTAGGCCGACACTTTGAAACCATTCGCTTAAGAGTTCATCCGCCACAAGGAGCCAAATGAGTGGTGAGAGTACGCCACCTTGAGTTGTCCCTTTGCAGACTTTCCTTCTGCTGCTAATACCTCATAACGTTGAAAAAATGTCTCAGACACATATCTAATTTCTCTTCGTTGGGCGATGAGAAAATTTATATTAATTGAGATATTTTAAGGCCAATATCCAATATGTCCCGTAACCTTATCTTCAATCACCAATTACAATTTGCCATTGCCTTGACAATTGTGGATTGCAGACAGAACCTCTCCAATTCGAAAACTCAACCCACAAGAATACCAAAGTTCTCATAATGTGTAACCATGGCACACATTTTTGCCTTCAGTCTAGGTACTTGTTCAAATATTAAATATCTTGCTTTTGCTTTATTTACTTATGTATTTTGATTTTAATTTAATTGAGTCTCAACACTCAATCAAATTTGCAAGAAAACTGATAGGCTTCGTTAAATTTTGAAATGCATCTTTACCAAAACATCCAAACATTTATTTTTTATTTTTCGGAAAATCCATCAGAGCCAAGAAATTTACTGCCAACAAGAATTTAACATTTTATTCAGCTGTCAATGCTTGTGAAATTCGAGCTGAATCCATCTGCCAAAAGCAAGCAAAAGGAAAGAAGACAGATACTTTTATTTAAATAAATTAAATTGCTAACAGCATTTTCCATGGTACTCTGCATTTTCAGCTTTTTTTTTCCTTTTACCGACGAGACATTCCATTCTTAACGTCAGCCTTGTTTTATTCATCCCCTGACACCTCCATCACAGTGGCAACCTACATACGACATGTTCTCTTCCATCTCAATTTCATCATCATTCATCCCCTCTGTGCATCGGTTGCTTGCAGGCAGGACATTTTCTCATCCTTTTTTTGAGTATGAAAACTCTTTCCTGTCCACTACATTGCGATATGACGGAATGCGACGGGCTTGCAAAAGACAAAAAGGATAACACAAAAAAATACTGCAATTTCTCGTTGATAAGTGAGATATGTATACCTGTCGCAATGCCAGAAGGGATCTTACACTGTTTCCTGCTAATCATATATGCACACAATAGCTGGGGAGTATGTTCTTCACGTTTCCAGCAGCTCTAATGCGCTTTCATCGAATACGTACGTCACTTTTATACTTTATACATGGCAGTATACGTATACATGGCTGTACGAGAAGTGCTATCAGGATGTGTCAGAAGGATTTCACAGGCATCTGCTTCTGCGGGGCTGAATTTAAAATTTTTTCGGGGAGTGTCTCCTTTGCAAGCTTACTAGCTGCATCGTTGATCGCTGCCGTAGGGCTATTTACCTTAAACCGAGATGGACACGCTTCCGCTACGTGGAAGACCCGAAGAAAAAATGCCCCTGTTAATTAGCACCCTGGGAGCGCGTCGTGCTTCAGTGAGTGGGTGAACAAATAATGTGCTTGCATGGCCTGGACTCATGTATCATTCACCATTGTTATACAGGGGCTCGTAGTTATGGCTTATAATGAAACCGTATAGAAATTTTGTTCTCTGGGGGATGTACATATAGTAGTTATATATATGTGCATTGTATGTAATTGATGTACTGGAGGGCATTGTGAGTACGGTCGCGGTTGATACTTTGACCGCGACAATACTGATGCAAACAAATCAGGTCTCAAATACAATGTCGACTGACATGTTGCAAAAATAATCGAATCAGTCGGTTTCTATTCAACTACATTTGCAGAGGGTAGCTGGACTGTATGCCAATTTTCATCCAATATCCATGGCATTGTGGGCTATATCGAGACAATTTTTTTTTCAGTAAGATAATTTCCAAAGACACACCCTTATATCAAACCTGTCGTCAAGCATTCCTCTGTAGCATAGCATTTAGCTGCGTTTGCTTCTATATTTCCCTTTTGCTCAGTACTTGTGCAATAACAAGGGAGTTATGACCTCTTTCAAAAATATCAAAACCGACAGACTGGCACAGGACGATAGGGAATTCCTACATATCCTAATACAAGCCATACCATAGCCAGTCAGCCAGCCTTAACATTTTCATATAAATGTTAAGGCTGGCTGACTTCTGTAGAGGTCATGGGGACAAGGAAATCCTTTGTCACTGGAAAACATTTCTTTTAATATATTTATATATTATTCCGCAAATTTGTGACCGATATTTGCAGGTTTATTAGAGCAGATATATCTTGACCGGTCTGGCTCAGCTAATGCTAAATGAAGTGGCGCCCGAATCCGGAGTGATCCGGATTTCGAATAAAGTCAAATATTTAGGAGTGATATAAAGCCGAGCCCACATCAAATAGAAAAAAAACTACGGTTGATAGCCCAAACCAAACGAAAAAAAAAACAAAAACGCTTTTTTGACATGCTTAATTTGGTGTGGGTTATTGAGAAGGTTGCGAGAAGCTAGCCCCTGGCACTTTAAGTGCTGTTGCGCCAAATATTTGTATTTTTTTTATTGAGAATCATGCTTTATTAGTTTCAATTAAAAATAATAATTTTTCACCGCCACATAAGTTGACGCTGCACTTCACAGAAACTGATTGAATAAAGCACAAATACCGATAGTCATCGTTCGCATGCTTCAAGCGTTTTTGTTGAAAACATGTAATTTTTGACATAAGCAATAGAACAAAACTATTTTCGTTTGCCTGTTTTGTTTCGCGTTATTCAATGGGGACACAAGTACTTAAGAGTGTGTATTTAAATTTTAAAAAGCATATAAAAACAGTTTTTTTTTTGTCTAACTCGGTTTTGTTCTATTCAGTGTGGAAGCACCCTTAGATTAAAAAAAACTGGTCAAAACATGTCATGTAAGGATGTTTTCGACAAGACATGGGACTTATCACCGAAAACTATTATTGGATATTGGATCTATTCGACTATTACATGCTCTTAACGCTAAATTTCAAAGGCTTCTTCCTGCTGCACAGAAGTTTTCTCAAAAAACTCCTGGTTTTACTCTAGGTGCACTGGTATACACCTCCTCTTGGCACCATCTATATCTTATCTACCGTCTTAAGCGAAGTAGCCTTTGGTATAACTCACACTGGCGTTTTGGTGACCACTTCCAATAAAATGGATTAAACATGGTTGGATTTCTGGTAGTAATTACCAGCTATATCTAATTGCTTCAGTGGAATATTTCCTATCTCGACAAAAAAGCCTCAGGGTGGCTTATAAACGGAAGGCAATATGGGACTAACAGGCTTTTTGGGCAGGCAATTTTTCCCCAGCAAAGTATGCCCTTTACCTAAAATAACGTACACATTTCTCTGCCTTTTATGGAAGCACCGTTCTCCTGCAATGAACCTTGTGCTTACAGCAATATTATTCCACTCCTTCTGCGCTGCGAACATTAAGTCGACGTTATTTTCCAGCGATAGCAGCTTTCCAACTAGGTGAACCACGAACATTGAAAGAACATGACGTGGTCAATATTTTCCGGGAAGGTCTCCCAATATGGAAAACGAGAGCCATTAGTAGATATCCCGCTCTGTCCTCAGTAAGTACTAATCTATTTCTTAATACATGCCCACTTACTTACTTACTTAGGTGGCGCTACAGTCCGGGGTGGACCTGGGCATAAACCAACAAACCTCCAGCCACCACAGTTACGGGTCAGCTGCCACCAGTTGTGTACGCCAAGTTGGTTGAGGTCCCACTCCACTTGTGTGAGCCATCTGCCGCGAGGTCTTCCTCTACTGCGCCGTCCATCCGGGGTGGATTCGAAGACTTTCTTAGCGGAAACGTTGGGTTCCATAAGCTCTAAATGAGCCAGCCATCTTAATCGCTGGCATGTGAACTCTTCTGGCTAAGTCGATGTGCTTATATAGGCCGTATAGTTCGGCATTGTACCTTCTCCTCCACTCACCGTCTCTCAAAATAACCAAGGGCATCCTCATCCAGTTTGGTCAAAGCCCATGCCTCTGCGCTATACAACAGGACTGGGATGATTAGTGTCTTATAAAGAGTTACCTTAGTAATTCGAGATAGGGCTTTGTTACTCAATTGCCTTCTTAGCCCATAGAAGCAACGATTGCAAGAGTAATTCTTCGTTTCATCTCCCCACTGATGTCATTTGCGGGGCTCACCATAGAGCCTAGGTAGACAAAGTCCTTAACGACCTGAAAATTATATCTGTCTATAGTGGTGTCCAGTCCAAGACGCCGATCTTGGCTGTCCTTTTTTGTAGATAGTATATATTTTTTTTGCTTTCATTGACCGCTGAACCCATCTTTGCTGCCTCGATCACATTACTCGCAAATGCCCCGTTGACAGCCCGCTGAGTTCTTCCGATTATGTTAATGTCATCGGCATAAGCGAGTAGTTGTACACTTCTAAAAGATTGTACCTACGGTGTTAGCTTGTGAGTTTCGTACAATTTTTCTCAAGTACTATGTTAACGAGATGGCATGATAGCGCGTCACCTTGTCTAAGACCTTTCCTGACATCGAACGGTTCGGTGACGTTCTTACCGACTTTGATGGAGCAGCGAGAGTTCTCCATCTTCATTCTGCACAAACGGACGATCTTGGTAGGGATGCCAGAACTGTACATGGCTCTGTATAACTTGTCTCTATACACGCTATCCTAGGCAACTTTGAAATCGATGAAGAGGTGGTGCGCATCGATTTTATATTCATGGGTTTTTTCCAAAATCTGCCGTAGTGTGAATATTTGGTCAATGGTGGACTTTCCCGGCTTGAAACCGCACTAATGAGAACCTATCAGGCAGTTACATCTTTGAATTTAAGGTGATTACCGGATCTTGAATAGCGTACCAAATGCTTTTAGTACGCTGCAACATATCGTGGTGGTGGTGCTCTTGATGCTGGTTCCCCCTGGAGTGATCGTAACACTATATGACGGTTACGGATTTTAGACTCACCCGCACCTAACCAGACTATTTCACCTTATATAACATACCGTATTATATTTTTAAAACCTTCTTTCCCAGAGTCTAGAAATATTTCTGCGGATACAATAGCCAAACATGTGATAATCTTTCTTATCACTAGCTAGAGTTAAAATGGGAACTCTGTTACCTACTTGGCTCTTGCGCAAATGGTCAAAACCAAGCTTTTGGCACTTAGAAGTCTCCCCACATAACGCTAGCTTGATATCACTGGGCGAAATCTAGGTGGTTACCTCATACTTATTGCAATAGCCTTTTATGATATAAGAATTTAACTGTACAGGGAACATGTCAAATAATCTGGTGAATGGTTCAGCACGCAGAACTTGAATGACTCCTGCCTTCACAAGCAAAACACCATGTATAAAGATATAGCGGTCTATAGCAATGGTGCAGTTAATTTCGTGGAGTACAACACAAATGCGAACTGAAGTTATAGCTTAGGCACACACTCAAGATTAAAATTAATGCAATATAGGTACGAATGCGTAACCCGAGCCGAAATTTGCCCGCGAAATGCAAGTGTATACAGAAAGACATAGACCCTAACATTAGATGCTGATTAAATAAACACAAGATGCCATCATGACCGGATCTCCGAATTCGGTTATTTCACCGTCGATTTTGTTTAAATTTAATATCTACATTTTATATGACATATTTTACCACGTGTTGTAAAATTTCTTTTGGAATTCAAATTAATTCTCAAGTGCATAAAGAATATATAAGTGCAAGTACCAGTACGTACAATCCACTTGTGCCCTTCATATCTCGGAAAGCAGTTGGTCCAATGCATTTCGATTTTCAAAACTCCATTTGATTGTCAAAAAAAATAAAATTTCTATTAATGCCTCGTTCTAGGAGAGAAGCTGGCCAAATATGTATGCATATATTTTTCATTCTACGCAGTCTTAAAAACTCGATCGATTTACTCCTAATTTTATACTAGGGGTATGTGTTGTTAGTTCGAACTGATTGGTTTTACAAAAAAAAAAATAGATTTTTACTCAAAAATGGCTCCAACGACCCGTACCAGTTTTTTACGGAAAGTGGGTATTTCGCGGGTTTCTATCAGCCGCTATATTTTGCTTAGGTATGCACTCGTAATGTTGTATAATGTATTGAAGATTTTATTCAAATTTGAAGCAGTTGCATACGAACAATAGGGGATAGGTGAAAGAACGTGAATCGCATAACGTAACCTTTATTTTGGTTGATTTCAAGATGCCAATGAGTTATTGTAAGGCTTTGCAATTGCATGGTTTCAATCTTAAACCATCGGCCTTTCTTCTCCTTAGGTTTTCGTGTTAGAATTAACTGCGACCAAGAAGATCGAGCACATTTCACACGCATATCTTTTCTATTTTCTCAATAAAATTAACTGGGGGTGATTTCTATGTTATATGGTGAGCAGGGGCAGCAAAAGGAAATATCCCATTACTCTTGTCGAAGCCAAACCAAGCTAATAGCTTAAGCAACTTCGGACACTAATCTATCTTTAGTAAAAGACTGCGTATTTGATCAAATACTGCTCTGAATGCGTCAAGTTGACGTCACAACCTAAACACATTGATTGTCATAACTCATTTTGTCCAACTTTTGTTAACCATTTTACCTTCAATATGTAAAAGGCAAGTTTAATTCCACTTAGTCTTCCTCTAACCTCATCTATCCGATGGCAATTACCTTCTTTTTATTTTAATTCATTGCAGTTACCGATAAACGGTATTACAACCCTTACCGGCTGAGCTCCGTATTGCCAAGTTTATGTGGCTCTCTACAAGCCAAAGTGGTTCCATTGGTGCTTTCATTAAAAGGATTTGTCCTTTCATTCTTCTCAGATTTATCTGTCTAAAGTTGATGGCGCATCTTAAACTTTTACGTTTGCTGGTGTTGAATTTTTATAACCACTTTCGAATGCAACGAAAGCTGCATAGATCAGAGGCGTTCCCCTTACTGCAAAAGTACTGCGTTTGCCTTTTTGTCAGCTACGTGACGTGCTTTATAGTTTGCTGATACTTTGCTTTTCTCCTTCGCCAGGATGCACATATACCTACAAACATCTATGGCTTTAAATTTTGCAAGGTAGTAAAATCTCCTTTTTCATGGATCGAAGGAAACGAAGAAACTCCACCACGACTTGGCAGCACTATTATGGCCTTAAGCGTGACACGCGAAGCTATTCATGTTTTCTTTTCTCTCGATATTTGTTGTGTGCACTTTTTTTGCCAGTATTCATGTATCCATTGCCGTTGTCATTGTGCTCCACCACCCTGACTACTGTGTTTTAATGGGATTTCTTTCGACTTCGCACACCTGGGTAATCGGAATTAAGTGACATTTATTGGGACACGAAATTAGGTATGAAAAAACGAAGTAGAAAGATTTAGATTTAAGGGCTTATTCTTTCCGTTGTACGCGATTTTAAAGGGGGAGCGTATCGAACGTGTATTCTATGTCTCTAAAGAAGCCCCACAAGGTGCGCACATATGCACTCACATCTACAACAATTGACTTCCGGCATTATCTGTACTTAGAGATTTGGCTTTTCGTGTTTTTTTTTTTTTCATTCTTCGGGTCTCCCTTTGTTTGGTATATTGCCACCCCGTCGTTGAATTTTGCCTTACATAGCACCACCTGGAATGCATGACATGGCTTACGGGTATTGGAACATGTTCACGGGTGGGAGGATGGAAGCTTTATCACAATTTTACACACTGATGTGCAGGTAGCAAGCAACGCTGCACCATCGCCAAGTCAAAGGAGAAAGTCGGGAGTCATGCAAGTTATCGCCTGTGGTTTAGTGCGACAGCTGTGGGATTTTTAATATAAATTTTCCGGTCACTTGGTTGGGTTTTCCTATTCAGGTTTTCTACTTTCTTTTTATTTTCAATTTTTCTTTTTAATTCGGGAGAAAAAGGAGAAGGTGAGGAGGGAAGTGCAGGGGAGTGTGTGTGTTGTGTATCCTTAAATTAAGTTTGTCGCTTAGCTTTGTTCGCATTTTTTGTCGTTTGCTTTCCGCTTTCTAGCCGGAAGAAGTAGAAGTAATTTGAGATTACTGTTTGCTGGCAAATGGTTATAGGTTGCGCTGTTTGTGGATGGGGTGTAATGTGTTAATCCCGAATGGGAAATTGCCAGGTGGAGGTGGATGGATGCAGTAATTGTAGTACCATGATTCGCAGATAATGGTGTGGGGTTAATTAAGGGCTATTTATGTTCTTCCAGGGTTTGGATTTTAAAGCAATTTTTTTCAGTCTCATTTTGCGGGTATCAGCGTTTAAACTGAACTAAGCATCTAAATATGGTTGTTGCTGCATGCGTACCTATGCTGAAGACATACGAGTATATTAATGTAGCTGTAGCTCTTAAAATGATTCTTAGTCGGCTTATTGAAAAAATTTGGTACAAAGCTCAGTTTACAATCATAACTCCAAAGATTTTTACTACAACTAAACCTCTTCAAATATTGAAAGAAGGTAAGAATCATAATAGCCACCATTTTTAATGTCTTTGTTGTGAGTATATTTGGAAATTTCGTTGTCAGTTTTTATTAGGTTAGGTTAGGTTATGCTGGCTGTCCACACGGGAGTGTAGACACACTTAGACCAGCGAAGGTCCTTTGTGATACCAGGATCAAACCATTAGGCCACTCAGGGACTAACAAAACCAACCGGAGCTTTTGACAAAGCGATGGATGCTCATGACGTCCAAGGACGCCAGATCGCAGAGGTCGTCAAGGAAGGGGGACCCTAGATGGAGCATTCTTTTATGCGACAGGGCTGGACATGTGCATAGGAGGTGAAGGATGGTTTCCTCCTCCTCCTCGTCCCTACAGCTTCTGCAGGAAGTCATTGGAGAAGAGGCCAAGTCTTTTGGCGTGTTGGCCTATAAGACAGTGTCTAGTGAGAACACCGACAACGCAGCTGATTTGTGTGCGCTTTAACTTGATCAGATCGGCACTACGTTTTTGATCCAGCTAATAGCGTTCAGCTTTAGTAGATACTTACATGTAGCGAGGGGCATACCCAGGGCTTGGCTTTCAGGCAAAATCCTTAGAGTGGTACCCTGTCTGGCGAGGTCGTCAGCCCTGCAGTTACCTGGAATGTCTCTATGGCCCGGCACCCAGCATAGGTGAATGTTGAACTGCTCTGTCATCTCCATAAGAGATAGACGACAGTTTAAGGCAGCCTTTTGAAGTGAAGGAGAACGATTCCAGGGACTTGATTGCCGCTTGGCTGTCAGTGAAAATGCTAATATCCCTGACAGATAATACATTACATTTCAGCCAGGACAGGGCTTCTTCAATCGCCATGATTTCCGCCTGGAAAACGCTACAATGATCGGGGAGGCGGAAAGAGATGCTCAGATTGAGCTGTTCGGAGAAAACACTACAACCCACCCCACCTTCCGTCTTAGATCCATCTGTAAAGAAGTGAACCGAACTAGCATCGACAGGGGGGGAGGTGTCCCATACATCCCGGTTAGGGATGCTCGTACTGAAGTTACGGTCAAATCTCAGTTTCGGCGGGGTGTAGTCCGTGTTTTCGTGTTTGAAGTTGAGAAGATCAAGGATCGAGGAGTGGCCAGAGCCATAGCTAGACCACTGAGAGGAGGCTTTCAAGCGGATGGCCGCACAGGCTGCCATCTGTTTGCCGAAAATATCTAAGGGTAGCAGGTTGAACAAGATGTCCAGTGCCGCGGAGGGAGTAGTTCTAAGTGCACCACTGATGCAGATGCATGCAGATCTTTGCACCTTAGCTAGTTGAGTGAGGTGGACAGCCCTTTCAAGAGCAGGCCACCATACGATCACGCCATATAGTAGTATAGGCCTGATAACGGACACGTATAGTCAATGGGTGATTTGAGGTTTAATACCCCAGCTCCTACCTATAGCCTTTTTACAGGAATAGAGAGCTACATTAGCCTTCTTGACGCGCTCTAGTAGATTGGCCTTCCAGTTTAATTTCCTATCCAAAATAAGACCCAAATATTTTGCGTTTTCAGAGAAGATGAGACTGGTGCCATTTAACAAGGGAGGGTCTATGAGGGGAACTTTATATTTCCTCGTGAAGAGAACGAGTTCCGTTTTATGGGGGTTAACCCCCAATCCACAATTGGAGGCCCATTTGGTGAGCCGAAGGAGAGCATATTGGAGGATATCCCTGAGAGTGTCCGGGTGTTTACCGGAGGAAGCAATAGCAATGTCATCAGCATAGGCGATCACTCTACAACCTGACGTATCCAGGTCCAACAGTAGTTCATTAACTACCAGGTTCCACAAAAGAGGTGATAAGACTCCACCTTGAGGTGTACCGCAGCGAGCAATTCTTCTGGTCGATGCTCCGCCCAGCTGCGTGTTAATAATCCTGCATGTAAGCAATTGATTGATCGTCAGTTTTTATTGGTATTCCCGTAATTCGTGGAAACCCCATGTAGCTAAAAATCATAAACCTTAACTCATTCAAGACTTTTTCGTGGGCAGGCTTGAAAGCCTTCTTCGTAGAGGACTGTCATGGTTCTGACGGTCTTCCAACCAAAAGATAAATAAAATAAAACAAAACACACATTCCTTCTTTTAACTGTCTCTAATAAGTGTTGTGTGGTAATGTGGAATTGTTGTTTTAAGAGCAATGAAACTTTATTGTATATTTGCTTTTGTTAAGAGCTCTTCTTTTAATGGAGTGGAGTTATAAGACCACTCTATTACATAAATATGTGACACTCTTTAACATATGAACAATTTGGAGGGGAAAGCAATACTATATATATTGTTATGCAAGTACATATGTAGATACAGATTGCAGTTCTTACGTAAAAAAGTCAATACTGATTTTAGAAATCTTCACTGGGATCTCGAATCTGGTGAAGCATTTCTTTTCCGCATTCCAGATCACCCATAAATGTAATAGGCACGTAATTCGCTGAATAGTATTGAAGAATTAATACCTCCCTTTTTGATCTTGAATGACTATTTGGTGCTAGTAAAAATCACTACCAAACATATGTAGGAAAATCTAAACCATAAAAATTATCAAATCTGATTAACTCCTATACTATATATTAACTAAATTATGGAGCATGCTTAGCGTGCAGATTTTACCTTCAGCGTAAAAGAAATATCCCTTCACATTCTCGCCGAATACTCAGCCCTATATTCGTTTTATACTACACACCCCACTACGATAAGAGTAATACTATAGGGATGATGCATTAGACTACTTAAACAAGCCTAAGCTTCATAAAAGCTCTCCCGCCTTTCAAATCTGGTTTTCGAAAATATTAGATATTTTTAATCAATGAGTTACTGCAAATTTGGTCGAGGGAAATGCAAGGAGTACTTTATGGATGCCTTAAAAGGATTATATCCCGAAAATGGTAAAATAGTTCACATAATCATCACTTCGCATAGACAGTCCAGCCCTTCTAAAACACTCTGTGTACTATATACATACTTATAACACCGTAGGGTGTTGCTTACAAAACAACGCGAAATCTTAACTGTGAATTTATTTCGATTGGATCGCATACTTATTGGCCATCTGACCTAGCGAAAATACCAAATCTTATTGACTTCTTCATAACGAAAGGAATAAATAGAAAAGAAGTAAAAGTTAAAAGCAGTGATGATCTGTAGACGGATCATACACCTGTAATCCTAACGGTCGACGGCATGTCAATAGAGCAGATAAAAAATGTAAGACTTACCAACAAAAAAACGAACTGGTGTACATTTAGAGAATTACTCGAAGGATTTGTTAACCTTATATATCCACTGGTCACAAACCATATTCACATTGAAGTGGAACAATTCATTCCCGATATACAACAGGCAGCAGAAGATAGTACACTGACTTATAAGCAAAAAAAAAAAAAAAAAACAAGCATCGGTAAAATATCCCACGGAAATAAGAGAACTTATTCTAGAAAAGAGAAGACCTCACAGGAAATGGCAAATGACATATCCCGGCGATAAAACGGCGCTTTAATAGACCAAATAACAGACTTAAGAAAAGTATCCGTGAATTTAAAAATAGATCTCTAACTAAATATCTTTGTAACCTAACCGCTGACAAAGTCACAGGTTATTCGCTTTGGAAGGCTGCCAAACAGTTAAAGAGACCTCAAGTGCAAGATCCGCCGTTAAAAACACCTGATGGGAAATGGATCGGTGACCCAAAAGAAAAGGTCAAACTTTTTTCGAAGCACCTCACACATGTATGTAAACCTTTTCCACCTAGCGTGGCAAACAAAACTCTCGATGTTTCCCTAAGAGAGATCAGCACATACATACATACGTATATTCATAAATTATCTAGTCGAAAATCACCAGGTTATGATCCTATAACTGCCCTTCATCGCATTGCTTAAACTAAAGCTTATAATTAATGTTTGTTTTAAAAAAAATGTGGGTGCCGTGGCATAAATGGTTAGTGTGTCGGGTCACGGCGCATGAGGTTCCAAGTTCGAATCCCAGAAAAACACGAAAAAGTTTTTTCACGGTCCCATCTCTCGCGAGCGTCTGACAAACATCCGAGAGTATTGTTGTCACGAAAAAACTTCTCAAATCGCCGTTCGGCTACGGCACTAAACTGTAGGTCCCTTCCATTCGCGTAAAAAATATAACGCACACAACATGAGTGGTTGCGAGAAGATAGGCCCTGGCACTCAAAGAGCTGTTGCGCTAAATATTTATTTATTTTTTTTAAACAAAAATATGTTCCACGTCACTGGAATAAATCAGAAATTATTGTTATGCCGAAACAAGGTAAGCCTCTATCAGAAGTCCCCTCATATAGGCCAATCTCAAAACTTTTCGAGAAACTGCTTCTTAAAAGACTAGACAGAATCATATAGCAGAAAAACCTTATTCTTACCCATTAATTCGGGTTTAGAAATAAGCACTCGACAATAGACCAAGTGCATCGTATAACTAATGTTACAGAAAAAGCACTGGAAGAAAAACAAATTTGATCTTCATTATTCCTAGACGTTGCAGAGGCTTTTGATTGTTTGGCATAGGGGCTTAGAGTATAAACTTCACAGGGATCTACCTAGCCAGTACTATGAGATACTTAAATCTTATATAGCAAATAGGTACTTTAAAGTTCGGTATGGTACAGCATTTTCGGAACTTAAAGAAATACAAGCAGGTGTTCCGCAGGGAAGTTTTCTAGGGCTACCCTATATTTACTATATACTAGTGATATACCACATGAAAATGACACGATGATACTCGTAGACATATTCGCAAATGACACTACTCTCCTATTAACTGATGGATGCATGGCTAAAGCAACGGAAAAGCTAAAAAATTCGGTTAATGAGATATGTGATTGGACGCAACGATGGCGCATTAAACTTAGTGAACCAAAGTTCACACATATCAGTTTCACAAATAAAAAAATAACGAATGTTCCTGTAGTTATTAATAATCAAGTAGTTCCTTAAATTCTAGCACAACTACATAAGTATCTGGGTATAAATCTGATTGCTAAACTGAAATGGAAGGAACACGTGGAAAAGAAAGTAGAAGAAATAAATATTATATATCTTTATTAGTTGTTAGGGTATAATTCAGAAATCTCCATTGAGAATAAAATCGTATTATACAATATAATCAGATACTGAAACCTGTTTGGACATTATGGTATCCAATTATGGGGTTGTACAAAACAAACTAATGTACAAATAATACAAACATTTCAAAACAAAGTCCTTCGAGAAATCATCGTGATTTGCAGATTGATCTTGTAAAAGATGTAATTAAAAAGAACGCAATTCGTCACAACAATCGTCTGCAGATGCATATCAATCCTGAGATAGCAGACGTCTTAAATGTACGATATAATATTCGTAGATTAAGAACAACTAAACCTCACGAACTTATAATCTAATAATTATGAGAACCCGTGTTGAAACTAAAACCATTTATCGATTTTTCTTTGATTGGTCATGATTAAGGAGGTGTTTTTAGTGCGGTTAGAGTCCCACACACAAAAAAAAATATGGTGTTTAAGTGGCACGCGTACTCGTACATACATCCAACGATGTTCATGGCTGAAAACATTTCTCGAAAACGTAGTCACGGTACTTTTTCCACAGCAACAGGGAATAGAGGAACAAACGGAGAGAGGAAATTCGTCGGAGGCATTACCAATTCCACTCGTCACCGCAGAAGATGTCCTTCAAGTATGCAAACAAATCAAGGGCCAATAGGCGCCTGGTGTCCATTGAGTCCTCAATATTGCCTTAAAAGCGGCAATCAATTGGCGCCCATACATCTTTGCAGACGTTTATAAAACCTGCCTCAAGGAAGGAGTATTCCCTGACCAATGGAGGAAGCAAGGACTGGTCCTCATACCAAAAGGTAATAAACCAGCGCAGGATCCCTCATCGTATAGGCTTCTACGCATGTTAAACACCTTGTGGAAAATACTGGAGCGCCTCATAAGTGACAGGTTGGAGATTGCAATCGGTTAGGCAGGTGGCCTCGCAGATCGCCAGTAGGTATGGGTTCTGTAAGGCACGTTCACTTATCTATTAATTTTTGTTAAAATTAAATACACGTTCATGTGAATAAGGCTAACAGACTTATTTCGGTGATTGAAAACAAATTTTAAAACTTAAAATCGCAACATATCGATACAATTGTTGGTGCTTTTTTTTTCTTGCAATAGGATAAAATAAACTTATAAATTTAGTTCCGTTTATTAACACAAGGTAAGTCAAGGGTATGCTAATGCCCTTCGGCTTATTCTTTCATATACTTTGTCGTGTCCAAAGTGCTAAATACTCTTTGAGCTCTTTAACTAGGTTAGGTTAGATTGGCTGTCTGCACCACGATGAAGACACACTTAGACCAGTAAAGGTCCATTGTGTTGCCAAGGATCTACCATTAGACCACTCAGGGACTAATAAAAAGAACCGGAGCTTTTGATAAAGCGATGGATGTTCATGACGTCTAAGGACGCGAAATCGCTGAGGTCGTCAAGGAAGGGAGCTACTAGATGGAGCATTCTTTTGCGTGATAGAGCAGGACATGTGCATAGCAAGTGAAGAATGGTTTCCTCCTCCTCCTCGTCCCTAAAGTTCCTGCAGAAGTCATTGGAAAAGAGGCCAAGTCTTTTGGCATGTTGGCCGATTAGACAGTGTGCGGTGATGACACCGATAACGCAGCTGATCTGTAATCGCTTTAGTTTAACCAACTCGGCACTACGTTTCTGGTCCAGCTTAGGCCAGATCAGCCTCGAAATGTGACACGTAGAGCCACTATCCCACCTAAGGTTGGTCTTGCTAATAGCGTTCAGCTTCAGTAGATGCTTACATCTAGCGAGGGGCATACCAAGGGCTTGCCTATCTGGCAGAATCCTCAGAGTAGTACCCTGTCTAACGAGTTCATCCGCCCTACCGTTTCCTGGAATGTCTCTGTAACCTGGCACCCAGCATAAGTGAATGTTGAATTTTGGGGAATCCCCGAGTTTTGTTATTTTATATATAATAATATTGGATCAACGTGTCAGTTGGATATATGTAAGCCAAAGGGATTGTTACAATATTGACCATGCGAAAAGACCAGTGACCAGACCAGTCAAACCATTGTTGAACTCGGGAAGTTAAATATATAACATTCTGAGTAAGGAAAATCTTTCCGAGAAATAAGCAATATTATAGACAGGGGTCATTCTACAATTCAGTATATCTTAAATATATTTAAAAGTAGTTAAAAGGTGGAAAATAAGCCTAAAACAGCACACAACAAAATGTTTACAGAGGCAGATGAGCGATACCTTGCCCAAAGAAGCAAAACATAACTATTTTGAAGTGCACCAAAACTAGTAGTTGTTGCTGAAACTCAGCTGGAGAAAAAGGTCTGTCCTCAAACTGTACGAAATGTATGTAGGTTGTTCATATGACCGGTTTACATAAAAGAAGAGGAAGGCAGAAGCAATTGATAAACAAACGTAAACAAAAAGCGCGGAGTTTGATAAGAAATCGCAATAAGCAGTTCGCGTTCTGGAAAAATGTCCTGTTTACAGACGAAAGAGAATTTAATATATTTGGATCAGATGGCAGACCCTGCGTGTGGAGAAAACAAAATAAGGAACTACTTGCAAAAAATATGAAATCAAATGTCAAATATGGTGGTGGTTCCTTTATGGTTTCGGGCTCTTCCTCAGCTGCTAGACCTAGAATGTTTCACTTTATCGAGGCAATAATATACCATTGAATGTACGTTAATATTTTAAAAGACAATTTGCCTCAATTTAAGGAAAAATTACGTCTTAGTGACAGTTGGTATTTGTACCAAGAAGATAAAGCTTATAATGCAAAGTCATGGCTTCGGTACAATTGTCCCCATGTAATCGAAACTCCGGCTAAGAGTCCCGACATAAATCCAATTGAGAATTTTTGGAGCTATCTGGAAGCAAAACTTCGCCAACATAGGTAGTATTTCTTTCAAAACGAACTTGAAGCAAACTCTTCAGGAGGAATGTCAAAATATTGAACCCACCTTCTGTAAAAAATTTGTGGATAGCATGCCTATTAGACTTAAAAAGGCAATTAAGAAAGGGACCGCATGCAAATTACTGATTGATTAATAATGAAAACATTTTTTTTACTAATTTAGGTTTTTTATAAGATGAATGAAGATGATTTGGCACTGAATTTATTTATTGTTTTGTTATTTCTCTTTACAACAGAACCCAAAAATTGTAGTTATAATAATTTTTAGGTTCTGTTGTTTGTAATTAATAAAATATTGAATGTACTATTCAAACCTATTAAAAGTTTTTTTTTTTTTTTCGAATCACTATGATTAAGCTGTTTTTACGAAATGCAATTAAATTTTGGTGGTTTACGAGTTTGGCTTGGAGCTACTGTATAAAAGATTTCCTAATATTTACGTACTTAGGTGGCGCTACAGTTCGGGGCGGACCTGGGCCTCAACCAACAAAACTCTCCAGCCAGCACGGTTACAAGCCAGCTGAATCCAGTTGCGCACGTCAAGTTGGTTGAGGTCCCCCTCCACTTGTTTGAGCCACCTACCGCGAGGTCGTCCTCTACTGCGCCGTCCATCCGGGGTGGATTCGAAGACTTTCTTGGTCGGAACGTTGGGCTCCATCCGCTCTAAATGACCCAGCCATCTTAGTCGCTGTATGTGAACTCTTCTGGCTAAGTCGATGTCCTTATATAGTCCGTATAGTTCGGCATTGTAGCTTCTCCTCCACTCACCGTCTATGCAGACGGGACCAAAGATCGCTCGAAGAACTTTTCTCCCAAAATAACCAAGGGCATCCTCATCCGGTCTTGTCAAAGCCCATGCCTCTGCACCATACAATAGGACTGGGATTAGTGTCTTGTAAAGAGTTACCTTAGTAGTTCTAGATAAAGGTTTGTTACTCATTTGCAGAGCTCACCATAGAGCCTAAGTAGACAAAATCCTTTACTACCTCAAAATTGTATCTGTCTATTGTGGCGTTCTGTCCAAGACGCCGATTTTGGGTGTATTTTTATGTAGACAGCATATATTTTGTTTTGATTTCATTGACCGCTAAACCCATCTTTGTCGCCTCAATCTCAATACTTGCAAATGCCCTGTTGACAGCCTTAAAAAAGATTGTACCTCCGGTGTTGACTTGTGAGTTTCGTACAATTCTCTCAAGTACTATGTTAAAGAGATCGCATGATAGCGCGTCACCTTGTCTAAGACCTTTCCTGACATTAAACGCAACGGTTCGGTGATGTTCTTACCGACTTTGATGGATCAGCGAGAGTTCTCCATCGTTATTCTGCACAAACGGACGAGTTTGGCAGGGATGCCAAGACTAGACATGGCTCTGTATAACTCGTCTCTATACACGCTATCATAGACAACTTTGAAATCGATGAAGAGGTGGTGCGTATTGATTTTATATTCATGGGTTTTTTCCAAGATCTACCGTAGTGTGAATGTTTGGTCAATGGTGGACTTTCCCGGTCTAAAACTGCACTCATAAGGACCTATCAGGCTGTTGACGAACGACTTCAGGCGTTCACATTATACGGCAGACAAGATCTTATATGCGATGTTGAGGTGACTGTAGTTGGCGTAGTTCAGGGGGTTCATTCATCGGGCATACTTCCGTGCGACCAGATTTTACTGATGAGCTGGTGCATGCTCCTTATCAGCTCATCTCATCTTGCCTTGAAAAGTTCAGCGGTAAGGCCGTCGGCTCCAGCAGTTTTGTTAGATTTGAGTTTAGATATCGCTATCCTCACTTCATTCTGATCGGGTTGACGGTAGTCTTTACTATCATCGTCACTGTTGAATGGCTCATTCTGCCTGGCAGCGGAATATTGCTCATCAACGCCGTTTAACAGTTCGCAGAAGTGTTCCTTCCATATTCTCAGCACGGACTGCGATTCTACTACCTTATTGCCATTTTCGTCCCTGGAGGCTTGTGTTCTGACTTTGAAAATCTGGCATGCTCTTTTTACCTTTTCGTAAAATTTTCGAACATCATTCCTGCAATAAAGTCTCTCAACCTCCTCGATTGAGCGTTTCTCATGCTCCTTTTTCTTTTTTCTGAGAAGTCGATGATCCTCTTTTCTCCTCCTCTCGTAGAACTCACGAGCAGCTTTAGCCCTACTGTTCACCGCCGCTATGTACGCCTCTTGGTTTGCTGCATGTGTTTGGCGGCATTCCTCATCAAACCAGGGGCTTCATTGCCGTGGCCAGGAAAAACCCAGTACATTAATGAACTTTAAAAAGTTTCATAGAATTGACACATCCATTTCGCGAAATAACCTTCTCGGCAAATTGCAATTTCATTAAATATATCGTGTCGGTCGCCGGATGGCACGTAGCGCCATCCTGTTGAAAGCATATTGCGCATGGTCCGCCATCGATCTTCATTGACCATAACAGCGGGGAATTCATAAATGCAGGTCTTCGACACTATCATTTACAGCAGCTATATTTTCTTCGAGTTCCAAGTCGTACTGGATGTGTCTTGTCCATTAGTGTATACGTGCATGTTAACTTATCTAAAGTTTGACGAAGACCGTGCGCAAAGAAAGCACCCCTTATTATTCAAAAAAGATGAAAAAGTATTATTGCATTTTCTTCCGTTCTCTCAAAATTTGTTATGGCTTACTGCATCCTATTCACTTTACCAGATGCGGAATTCATAGCAATGTAAGCCCCGCTTGAGTGAAAAGAATGTTGAATTGAGTCAAAAAAAAAGGTTGACTTAGTTTTAATTCAGTCAAATTTGATGCCAGAGTTAGGGAATATCCAATCTTTGCTCGGATATTATAACCAAAAGCCACCAATCTGCTGTTAGGAAAAAAAAAACTAGTATGAAGGTTCGTATGATGCATGATTGCAAAGACAGGCTTCTATAGAACGTTCTTATCCTAAAATTATTGATTGAAATTATTACGATCTAGACCGGACAATGCGGTAAGAAAATTGCTTTGTATGTATTACCAAATTTAAATTCATAAAATGAGGTCGATAGTCCGTTGATCTCTAATCGTACAGCATTCTGATCTCATTCGGTCTACTTAAAGTTTGAAAACTGAATTTTTAACTTCCACTTTTGAAATTCTATTTGTCAGAATGTTGCCATCGTAAGATCCTGCATGTGGTTTGGTGTACTTTTATAAAACGCTTCCGAAAACGATAACAATCAATTTCAAACCAACTATCATAGTCCTCTCAAAGTTATCCATAACAAAGGCGAATGGACATTTAAAATAGCCATGATTTCCAAATTGCTTCTCAGTCAATAATTTTACAACAGTTTTGGCAAACTTTTGCAAAATTATTAGCCATGTTCAAGAGGTTGGATGGAAGTTTCTTTGTACCACGAATAAAACATGTTGTTGACAGGAAATGGCATCAAGGACTTTTTTTTTCTGAGAAAATATATCAACATGGCATCCTTGTATATGGAACAAAAAAGTGGATGAATAATTGCTTAAAGTGTTTGTTTATTCGCTTATCTGCATGTGAATGGTATTTGTTAGTCTTTCTATAGAAAATGGATTCTACTACCCCTTTTGTATACAGATTTACCAATGTTTGGACATTTTGAGGAAGTTTTTCAAATTTCTCTGGCGTAATCCGCTTGGTGATTTTTCTTCTCTTTTTTTTTTTTTTTGAGAAAAATATTCCTCTACAAGGTAAATTCTAAAATTAATTGAAAGACATTCCTTTAAATTCATGCCGACAGCTTTTCAACACCTGAGTCTCTGTTTGTTCTTCCGCAGTATACACGTGACTTTGATTTTCCTTTCAGTAATCCCTATACAACACAACAGAAAGTATCGTATACGTATCCTTGTATCCTTGCACAGACGGAGCAATAAAAATGAAAATAAATGTTTAAAAATTATTTACATGATAATGGGGCCACAAAGATGGAGTGCGGAAGTCGTCTCATTGACTTAGATGACTATTCCGACACACATTTAAATGTGTCCTTTCAGGCTTTAAAATAGGGCGAAGAAAAAAAAAAGCAAATCGCGAGAAAAACTTTTCCTGTTCAGAGCGAAGAGAAAAAAAGGACCAAAGTGCGTACCGTAAAAAAAACCTTATTAACATTACACTTGGACGACTCGAAATGTCCTGTCTCGGTGTAATAAATTTGAAATTAGACGAACGGGAACTTTTGTGACAATCCAAAGTGATTTATTTATTTAGCACTAAGACGAGACTCATTTCCTTAGTTCTGATGTTGGTGACACGTTCTTCTTCTATTTTTTGTATTTGCAGGCAACTTTGTGTTACTTTGGCGACGCGGTATAAATGTGCTCACAGCCTCGAATATTATGGTGACAAGGGATGAAAGAATAAGACTGATAGATGGATATAATTTAGAAATATCTGATTTGGAGCCACAGGATGCCGGAGATTATGTGTGTCAAATCAGTGACAAAGTGAACAGGGACCAAGTGCACACAGTTGAAATTCTGGGTAAGTGAAATGATCATCATCATAATAATGTCACCCGCCATCCGTTTATAATCTGAAATCCTCTAGGAAGGACCCTCTGTTAACACTCCCTGTATATATTTTTTTTCTTAATTTTTTGTTCTGTTATTAAACTCCTTTTGATTAAATGTCCCTTTGTTCTTCTGGTTGAGTCCTTATTGTTGGAAGAAATCTATCTATCTATCTCAACTTGTGTGTGTTTATCCTTTTGAATAATTATCAAGGATTAAACTTTCAACTTTGTCATTTATTTCGAATTTCGTTTCGTTTTTGTTTTGTATAGTTCCACCAAGTGTACGAGCGATACCAACGTCAGGACAATTGCAGGCGCGAAAGGGTGGACCGATTACGTTGGAGTGCAAAGGTTCAGGAAATCCTGTCCCATCGATATACTGGACTAAGAAGGTTTGTGTGTTTTGTGTTTGATTTTGTTATACAGTTTCTTTTCTTCTTTTTGTATTTTATTTCTGCCTTAATTGGGATTAGGGGATCAAGTGAGGATTTGCTATATAGAGCAGGGGAGTGCAAGCAAAAGAAGTTTTGAATTGGATTTGAATGCTACGGGTTAAAGGATTGAATGAGGATGAATGAGAAGATTTTGTATAGATGATAATGATGACTATTCGAAAAGGGACTTAATGGTGAAAGTTTCCTTTTATTTTATTTTTATTTTCTTTACTCGTAAATGTTGATGCTGGAAATTAATAGATTCTCTTTCGATTAGGTGTAGCGCTGGTAGGGAAAGTGAATAAAAAAAAAGGTTTTGTGGGGGCCCTATAAAGACAGTCGTCTTCAGTAATTGAAATTAGTAATTATTGCAAGAAGAATTGAAAGCGCCCCGTTTGTACTACTCAGTATTTGTTTTAGTAATTCGTAACTTTTTGTCTATTTATCAAGGCGAGACTTTAGCGTTTGACTCCCTTTAACGTTTTGGCGATAAATCTCTAATACTCGATAGAATAACGGGAGTGGAACTGTGAAAGGATCTTACATTTTTACTAGTTGGCTTCTGGTAATATGCAGTAGCTGCCTCATATTCGGCTCAACCCCCCCCTCATGGCAAAAGTTTAAAGTGGTCTTCATACTGAAATGCGGTAAAACCTCACATAACTCTCCAAAAGATTTCAGGTCAATTAGACTGACCTCTTTCTTCTTAAAGTCTTTAAGAAGACTAGTTTCCAATTACGTTCGAACGAATTGGAAAGTACAATCCTTATCTGACTTCTAGCAAGGATTTTTCGGTGCAACATTACATTCTCTGGTAGGCACCATTAAGAAATTCCTTGCCGTGCAGGAGTATACTACGTGGTATCTTTCCTTTATATAGAGGCGATTTTGACAGTGTGAATATAGAGTCCACCATAAACGTACTTATGGACCTAAAGATATACAGCTGTCTATGTGGGCGCCGTGGTGCAAGTGGTTAGTTGGTCGGACTGCTGTGCGTGAGGTTCCAAGTTCAAATCCCAGAAAACACCAAAAAGCTTTTATCATGGTTCCATCTCTCGCGAACGTCTGACAAGCATCCGAGAGTATCCGAGAATGAGAATGTTCCCTAATAACTCCATTCCCAGGTAATGGTAATGGCTCTATATATATACCGTCTAACGATATAACCTAAGTTGGTCAAAAAATGCCGCGAATCTCTTAACGAGATTTCGGATAGATGATACATTACTCTGTGCTGGATCCCCGGACACAGAGATACTCTAACTGCAAGGTAGATGAACTATCGAATTGGGCACCAGACGGCTCCTAGCTGATAACAGAGAGGTACCGCCCACACCATTTCAAACGATAAGACTTCGACTGTGCACCGAAGCCCAAGAAATCGTAAGCAGCAGACAATTTTAATACGTACATATCGACGAAAACGATTTGAGGTTTATTCGACTCTTGTCTTTAAATAGAAGAAATATATGCCTCAGAGTAGGAATAATCGCAACACATGCTAACAAATTGCGAATCCTATCGAATGACTTCTGCAGAAGTTAAACTTACATTTGTTCCTTAGTTTTTGTATTGGGAAGAAATCCATCGCTATTTCTAGCAAAACATAGCAACATTGAGGTTCAACTGCATCAGTCACCCTCTCCATCTTCTCCATGAACCGGTCCTACCGTGTTCATTCTTCAACAACTACACGAAGTTAGAACTGTAACAGTCACTTTCCCATGAGTAACAAGCGTACCTACCCATAACTTGTTATGTTTTTATCAGCAACTATCTATCTTACATATAGCGGACATAATTGCATAACAGTACCTGGGATTCGATTGCATCAGTCATCCCTAATACACTTACATATATGGTATGTGTATGGAAGTAATCGTATATGCGCTCGTTATTCTTATTTAGTACAAGAGCGAAATGATGTACCATACCGAAAACGTAGGGAAGGGCCTTATAGCATACCAACGAGATGTGTGAAATTATAGACGTCGTCAAGGTATGAATACGGATATCAGGAACACATAAATTAAAAAAATTACTGTAGTTGAACTGAGCGGCTGCAATTATTTATCAATGAGGTGATGACTACTTCACATTGATTAATCATTCATCTAAGGGCCTTACAATGACCAATTACTTATAAGTAAGTTCGACCTTTTAATGCCGGTTTTAGGAAAGGCACAGGGTCCAACTTTTTATGGTTGATCCTGGGAACCATTTTCATGTCTGGCTTCTAATGACTTACTGCGGGTTACGTCGGTTCTCGATAATACTATGGTAGGAGTTTTTTTAAGCTCTGTCCAGGAATTACTACGGTCAATTTTTTTATGGTTAATCGTGTGAATCACTACAGGTGCAATTCTTTAAAATCTGTCCTATGAAAATTTTGATCTGACTTATTAGACGGTACACGTTCAAAATGAATCTGGGAATACTATTTTAGCCTCTATCTACCTTATTCCATTCTTATTGAGTTCTGATATCTCATCGGTTCACTCTGTACTAACGTATTTTCCTGCAAAAACCAGTTTCCAAATTTATGAAGTAAAAGAAATCGAAATTTTATGATTCATCAACGGTAGCATGCCACTGCATTTGACAGTGACGTAAACAAAATATCTTGTCGACATCGAGACGGTGTCCTATGGTACATCATCCATGTCAACGCGGTAAATGGAGCAAATTTTCTTCTAAAAGTAAACAGTCTGATGGTGGGCGCCGTGGCGTAAGTGGTTAGTGTGCCGGATCACTACGCATGAGGTTCCAAGTTCGAATCCCAGAAAATACCAAAAAGTTTTTTCACGGTCCCACCTCTCGCGAGCGTCTGACAAACATCCGAGAGTATTGTTGTCAGGAAAAAGCTTCTCAAATCGCCGTTCGGATTCGGCATTAAACTGTAGGTCCCTTCCATTCGTGTGAAAAATATAACGCACACAACATGAGTGGTTGCGAGAAGCTAAGCCCTGGCACTTTAAAGTGCTGTTGCGCCAAATATTTGTATTTTTTTTTTTGTAAACAGTCTGATTTTCGAAACTGCATGCCGCCCACTGACGGCAAATGAGTCACTACTCATTTCATCACATCAAGCTCTCAGGTGACATTCGTAAAGGCCAGATTTTAGTTGATTTAGGACCGTTATTAAAGAAATATAACCCTCCTTAGGTATTTCTATGCAATTTAGCGGTATGCAATCAAGAACGAATTTAAAATAATGTACTTCAATTCCAAAGAATCGTTCTTTATGCTCGTGTTCTAGCAAATAAATTCCAAAGTGCAATAAAGAGCAAAACTAGTTAACTCCTGGAAAAGGAGCTTAAAACCAATTTTTAGATATAAAGTTTGAGTAAGTAAGAGGGGGTGGCAGTGGATAGTGTGTTTGCTCGCTAACCGATGTGTGCAAGTTCAAGCCCCAGCTGGGAACAGCAATCTTTAGCCACCAGAGTATAAAATAGAAAACGAATAACATCAAAGATTTTCCAACCAATGCATCAAAGAAAGGTTCCTGCCTGGTAGTAAAATAGACCGGAGAGTCTGGGTGCTCTGGGATTTACTTACTTACTTACTTAGGTGGCGCTATAGTTCGGGGTGAACCTGGGCCTCAACCAACAAGCCTCTCCATTTAGCTCGGTCTTTAGCTAATTGCCTCCAGTTGCGCACTCCAAGTTGGTCGAGGTCCCCTTGAACTTGTGCGCGCCACCTACGGCGATGATTTCCTCTACTGCGTCGTCCGTCGGTATTAGATTCGAAGACTCTGCGGGCCGGAGCGTTGGTGTCCATTCGCTCTACATGTCCTAGCCATCTCAGACGTCCAATATGCAGTTTTTTGACTAGGTCGATGTCGCTGTACAGCTCGTATAGTTCGTGACTGAATCTTCTCCTCCAAAACCCGTCAACGCAAACGGGACCGAAAATCTTACGAAGAATTTTTCTTTCGAAGCGACGAAGGATATCTTCATCCTCTTTTAATAAAGTCCATGTTTCAGCGCCATAAAGCAGGACTGGGATGATCAGGGTCTTATAGTCCTTAGTTGTTCGAGATAGGGCTGTACTGTTGAATTGCCTTATAAGCCCAAAAAAATAGCGATTGGCAAGAGTTATTGTTCGGTTGACCTCTGCGCTGATCTTGTTTGTAGAATTTATACAAGAGCCAAGGTAGATAAAGTCCCTTACGACCTCGAAGTTATAGTTGCCACTGTGACGTTTTGTCCAATTCGTCGGTGTTGGCTTTCCCTTCTTGTTGTCAGCATATGGTATACTTGGTTTTGCCCTCGTTTATCGCTAAACCCATTTTGGCCGCTTCCGCCTCAATGCTTGCAAACGCAACGGTGACAGCCCGCTGAGTTCTTCCGATAATGTCTATATCGTCGGCGTATGCAAGCAGTTGTACAGACTTGTAATAGATTGTGCCTCCGGTGTTGGCTTGTGTTTTCCGCACAATCCGTTCAAGTACAATATTAAAGAAGTCACATGACAGCGCGTCACCTTGTCTAAAACCTTTTTTGACATCAAAGGTCTCGGTGAGGATTTGGCTCTAGGATTTGGGTTTCCTTTTTTTTTTAAAAAGAAAAGTAAGAGTAGACGTTGAACCTGCATTTCGAAGTACAAATGACTATTAAAAAAGAGTGACAGATAAGACAAACGACATCTCGTTCTCCTAAGCAAGTGGTTGAACAGATTTATGAAAGATTGTGCCATATGTGAGCTTTCCACAATCTTTTCAATCAACTTGAGAGATTCTATGCATGCATAATACTTCGCAGTTCTTACCATCTTCGGCTGTCTTAAGTGGTTCTCCGTAAGCCTTTGAACCATTTGAACCATTGCCTATGTATTGCTGTCTTCACCTCCACCTTGTTTAGGTGGATGTGGATCTACATGTGAATAATGGAATATTATGCGTTACAGCCATATTGTAGTCACCGTTATACATTTTTCTATTCATCGTTATTACTCGTAGCAGCTCGAATGTCTTCCGAGTACAATTACAATTACAATTTCAATTTTATTGAGACTAATAAAAACCAATACATTTATTTTTGTACAATATATTACAATAAATTGTAGCCGACTTTTAAAGTTTATGCCTGGCTAGATAAATAGAGGAATATAGCTTCGTAAGCTTTTCAATCGTTGTATAAGCATTAATATGTAATAAAAAATGTTCGCACTGCATGCTTGCTCCCGGCATACTTTAATCAATTTTTATAAGGACTCAAAATAATGACTAGAAAGAAGATACATTTAAATGAAAACGAAACAAAACAAAACAAACAAACTATTGCCATGTGCAATCAATTTAAATATTATTAAAGAGTAACGTATCTAGTATAAATTTAATGTTGATCTGCTTAGTAGATAATATAAAAGTTCTTATATAATCAAAAGCAGGACCAACCGTTAGATTTCTATAAAACCTTTACATACATACATATAATGCGAGCATGTAAGCGAGCCAATTAGATGTGTTTTTTTGTTTTTTATTACATACATCGATTCTTCCGACCATTAGAAAGTTATCGTCTCAAATAAGACCGTGACGCTTCTACATAAAAAGGCAGCAAAAGGCTTCTACCAACATCATGTTCGATATGACGAAGGGATCTTTCATTAAGAAGGTTAAATGGTGAAAGGTAGTAATTATCGTCTAAACTCTCACATTTGTTTGAGTCCAACAAAGATTTAACAAGTATATTTGGATGATAGTCTATGCGCTGGAGTTTTTTTAGAGTAAGATTTATAAGGTATGTCATAAGAGGTGTTACGCTGCAAGTACTGTAGAGCTGTTTATTTGGATACCATTTCTTATCCGGTCTTCTATACTTTCCACAACAGTGTCTAAGTATTCTTCTCTCAAATTGTTCCAATTCTTTTGCCGTTGTGGGAGAGATAGTGAACCATGAACCGAATCCATATGCCAATATGGGTCTTATGAGCATTTTGTATATAAGTATTGCTATAGCTTTGTACTTGGGGGCAGCCCTTTTGACTATAATAAAGGCTTTGACATAGCCGATACAGCTTTGGCTTTTGTTAACGTTTTTGTCGCATGTTTATTGAAAAGAAACCTGTTATGGAAGTATATACCCAAGTATTTCAATTCTGACCGCAGGGGGATGGGATGGTTATCTATGTTCATCTTCAACGTTTTGCTTTCTTTCACAGCTAAGCGATGCCCTTTTCCACTTGCATTGCGAAAACAAGTTATGCCACATTTCTCTGTGTTTATTTTAAGCCCCCATTTTTTAAAGTAGCCTAACAGTAAAGGAAGCTTTCCACCAATTTTATTAAGAGCATTTTGAGGTCTCGCGTCGCTAGCAAGTATTAAGGTATTGTCTGCATAGAAGATTTCACCAAATTCTCTATCAGCATCTGCTGTACTTTCGTATGGAAAATCATGAAGATATACCATATGTTAAACAGAAGCGGCCCCAGAATAGACCCCTGCGGAATACCCGACAATACTGGGAATGATTCTGAGTACTCAGCGTGTATAATTACAGACGAAAAACGATTTTGTAGGTAGTTATAAAGTAATCGAATGAGCCATGTAGGAAAGTTCAATTTAATAAATTTAAAAATCAACCCTTTATGCCAGAGGGAATCGAAAGCTTTCTTAAGGTCAATATCCAACCCAACTGTACACTTTTTGTTCCTTAAGTTTTGAATGATTTTGTTACATAATAGGAGTGTCGCATGTTCCGTTGAGTGTTCTTTTCTAAATCCGAACTGCGTTTTTGGGATCACATTTGCTTCTTCATAGAAAATGTGAATGTGATCAGCTAATATTTTTTCGAACAATTTTCCTATATTTGAGAGCAAGGATATGGGACGAAACTCTTTGATTTCTTTAGCTGACCTTTTTTTTTTTGCTACAGGCAATAGTTTGGCTTTTTTCCAGATTGTAGGGAAATATCCGTTATTTATACAATGGTTGAATAAGGAAGACAATATTGAATCGAGCGTATGACAGCATTTTCTTAAGATGAAATTAGATATCTCGTGATGAACGACCTGATGAACGCTTGTTATTAAGGCTGACTCTAAGAAGCTGTACATTACCCGGATTGGTAAAAGGTGGTGTATTAGGGTTGACGGAAAGATGATATGGCGAAAAAGTTGTGATAGGGGTATCATAATAGCTGGCATAAAATTCTGTAACAGTGGAGAGCACTTCGGTGGTTAAATTGTTATCGAAATTAGGTATTTTTTCGGAGTAAACATAGGAAAAAAAAGTCTTTAAAAATATTGAGTTTAGTCTCTAGTCTCCACTATTTCCACGCCATTATATGTCAGTATGTCCTTTGAGATATCCGTACCAAAAAATGTTCTTCCTGTTATTCTATCGATCTCTCTAAATGCTTGAGGAGAAGGTCTTATTTTCTGTAATCTTGACTTGAAAGTGGGGTTGATATCTGAGTTTATTCTCTCACTTATTATTTTGCTGATGCATTTAATTCTTGACGATAACTCTCGATATTCGTGATTTATTCTATTCAATTGTCTGTGATAAATCGTTTTTAATTTTCTGAGCCAAATTGAACGTATTTTGATCAGTTTCATTGTAAGAGGGGAGATGTTGCTGTACTTAGATTGTTTTGGTTGGCATATTACCGAGTTAGAATCGATACTTGTTATCAGCGCTGAATTCATTTCGCCTATGAATGCATCTATTTCTGCCATTCAATAGGTTCTTATCTGAGGGCATGTGCAGACGAGAAAGACTATTATAGAGATCCAGTCTGAAAACTTGCCAGCTTGTGCTTTTGAAGCTTCGGTAGGAAACAGGCGGGTAACAACAGAGGCGAGAAATTTGTCTTCCGAGTACATGGTTCAAATTATGCGTTAATATTTGCCTCCCATAAGGTCATTTAGTTTGCATATCAAGCTATTTCCCACTTCGCGTCTCATTTAAAAATGTTTTATTTTCAAAATTTCTCCGGCTTATAGCAAGCTTCCTATTCTTAATTAATTATTTTGGCTACTAACTCAAAAGGAAGTACTTTGAGCATCATCCCTGAGTCAGTTGCAAGGCTGAACATTAGGGTTCTCTGAGGTCACATAACATCCCAATCCAGTCGAATAAGCACATTATTCTGAATCACCAAAGTTTAGCTTTCGTGTACGAAGTATTACGACCCTGTGTATGCTGCTTTAGTAACTTAAATACCCCATGGAAAACGCCATTCTAAACACAACTCCTTTATGTTCAACGTTGTTCTGAATGAATCCCACACTCTGGAATTTCAGCACCATTTAATGCTGCAGTAACCCAGAAAGCAAACCAAATGGATGCTTTCCTTGCGTATCGTTAACCACTCGCCCACATTCCCCTAAAGCCCACATAATAAAAACTTTTCTAGGAAACTTTTCTGTTCTCCGCCGCATCATTCACTCTACACATCTCACAATGGACCATCAATAACTGCCGCTTAATTTGGAACTAACCATGAACAAACCGAAAACTTTAATCGATCAAAAGTCCGATGGGCCCCCTTGGGCCTCGGGGGCCTCCACTATTTACCAAATATGCCAAAAAATTAATTGGTCATATGGTGCTCGTACAATACCCCAAAAAAGGATCAATCGTACCAGCAGTCCCAATAGTAGCACAGAAACATAAAACACCGATGACTCTCATCGTCTGCACCAAACATATCCGCATGTTCAATCTGTCATAGTACGTGAAACACATTAAATCATTCTCCCTACCCATATATGTACATACGTACCTAAATATCATCCCCCAAAATGGTCATAAATCAATTCCCGAAGTTGTCGGCATAGAAAAGGCACAAAAATTCGAAAAAAAAATCCTGGGGATACCATTTGAACGATGAACTTTGGTACTGCTGGTTCACCCACTCAAAATTTGGCCCATCGCCCCTTAGCGAATCAAAATGACCATTTTGAACCGTGTGGCACTTATTTAGAGGGGCACATGTACACTCTCTCTGTCGACCACTCGGTAGGACGTTGCCTCTTCATTCTACTCATACTATGCGGCGTAATTAATTCCACTGCACCCTGTTGGAACTTGCTCTGGCCAGTTTTTGGGGAGCTCTAGCTACTGGCATCTATTGTCCGAGGTCACATTTCAAAAATTTGATTGCTATACGTCGTACATCCTGAAGGCGAGGGTGAGAGAACAAATGAATCAATTCCAAATGGCAGCTAAATGCCTGCCTGCTTGCCTGCCGCCGCGCCATGCGATGACGACGAGCAAGTTGATGAGAACAGAACTTCCGAGCGTCGGCGTCGTCGTCCTAACGCCCGTGCATGTTAAGTTTAAGATTTATGCTGCCATTTGGCTTTGTTCCTTTGCCTCTTCACTGTTCGCTTCTGTTCGCTTCTTAGAGCATAAAATATGGGGAGCAGCACCGAGTCCCAACGAATGGAGGTAGCTCTGCCTAAATTGTGCATAAATATTATCCCTCGGTGATGTGTATGTGTCCCGCTTTTTAGGAGACTAATATATGAGCTACCCTATAAAAGCACAAACATACAAGCGTATAGCATCGTACTATTGTAAACAGGCAGCAGTACTTCGTGGAGTCGCACAGTGGTGTGAGAATGCAAGAGTATCCTTGGCTAGGCTCGCTCAAGCAAAAGGATTTTATGGCGAACAGACGAGCACTGCTAAAGAACCGCAAAACGTGCCCGTAATGTGCATTGAAGACGTGTTTAACATAAATTACACTTAAGACTGTAGCTGTGTATACCTCTATCTCCCTATTCATCCCCCTCCCATCCTGCGCACTTGAAGCACTCTTTTGTAAAGGTGCAACATATCATGCAATACTGTCGACTGTCAGGAACTCTTGCGTCCCATTTACCGATGAAAATGACTCCCTCAACCCGTCTATAATGCCTCAAACGAGTTTTGCCTCTTAAAAAAATGCGATTTGGGTTGTATGAGTCCTCTACATATCGCAGAGTCCTTGCATAATGCAGTTAGTAGTTGCAAACTCTGCCGTCGTCGTCGTCTTCGTCTTCGTCGGTGTATCCGGAGCGGTATGTGTGGTGTTCTTTGATGCGAACTCTGTTAGAATCGGGAGGGTAGGATAAAACTCAAAATTATTACCAGAATTTATTGGGGAGGAGGGCAGACGGAAAGATAAAAGGCGTTTTGCTTTCTTCTTTATTTTTCTTTCAAGTTTTCGTTCTTTTTTGTGTGAGTGTGTCTGCATATTTTCGAAAAGTTTTCTTCATAAACAAAATTATTTTTTTCTTTTTGTCTATCCTTACAGAGTGGTGCTGGAAAATCATCAGCTCGTATTGGCGATGGTCCAATACTGACTTTGGAAAAATTAGAACGTCAACAGGCCGGAGTGTATCAGTGCACAGCAGACAATGGAGTCGGTGATCCGGTTACAGTCGATATGCGGCTTGATGTTCTATGTAAGTGGGCGATTGTATGGGAGGGGGAGGTTGATTTCTGTGGGCGGTTCTATGATTAAATCTTTTTTTTTTGTATAAAGATTCAAATTGAATTGTTATTCAATTGAAATTCATAAAAGAGCATGACATCGTACAAGTGTTTTGGGGATGACCTTTGCCAAAAGGGATTGAATTTATTTGGTCAAATGGCGATGAAGTTTATTTGGAGAGAATATTGATGAGCGAGCATATTGTGAACAAGAGTTGTTTATTGTTCTGATTTAGGACGTTTTTTGTTTTTCTTTTCAATATTGGTAGATTTATGAAAAGGGTCAATAGGGACTTGATGACAACAAAGTTATGTGAAACTCCGATGCGATGTCTTGGACGATGTATGGTTCACAGATATGTACGTTAGCATCTTGCCTTCGGCTCATATTTAATTAAGACTATTCTTTGCATGTGTTGTTTAGGCGATGTCGATCAACATTTCTTTTGAGATAACACAATACTCAGGTGAAAAATTGCCTTCATTTGCCTAGCTCCAGAAGTAACTTCTCCACTCTAATCGGACATGTCAACAATACAGTCCTACAAATTTTGGATGAGTGCAATTTATTGCGCCGACAACAAAGGACAAAACCTTTAGACTTGACGAGATAAGGATTAACCGCGTCTAGATTACGGAACATGCAGGTTCTTTAAGTGGAAAACAACCTGCCAAACGTTTTTATTTCATGAAACAAAAATTGTTTGATAACTTATACTATGAGCACGCGCTTGGTATTCTCATAGTGTCTATGGAAGATTTTTCACCTACCCTCGAAAAAAAAAAACTTGTCCACTTACGCATGTACTCGTAATTACGTAACACTGATAGACTGAGAGGATGGGGGTGGAATTCTGAGACGCTATAACTATTCTCGCGTACTTATCATGTGAAGCCTTAGAAATACTAAATTTCCCAACTAGACCATATGGTAATCTAGAAACTAAATAGAATGATGTTGGGAAGTCTCACCATTCACAGACGGTAAATACTCCCTTGCAGTACTCACTACATCTTGCTGGAACTACTTTCTCGGCAATGGGTACATCGTTAGTCAACAATCAATCCAAAATTTATCGAGTTTCGGTATACCGATTTTTTATTTCGGGGAAAAACTTAGCAGAAGGGTTCTTGTACGGTAAATTTTAATCCATAGGTAGCAACATTTATGCTTATTGTTTACATTCCGCAGGTGGTTCAGCTGGTAAGGTATCAGTCGGTTTCTTACAAGTCCATCAGATCAATACAAATAGTCGCCTCGATTAAGACACATCAGTCCGCCCGAACTGTAGCGCTACTTAAGTAAGTAATGTCACATCTCTGTGGGCTTTAAATTTGGAGCCAGGAATAAGAACAAAAAAATTTCACACAAAGGCTTCTGAAAGACCAAGGCAGATCATTGACCCGCTCACTTTTTAATATATTACATTTTCAACATTATTTTTAGAAATCATAAAAAGTATTGTTAATATTTTGGTATGAATTTATTCTATAAACCGCTTATGTATTATAAATGTTCGCACCCTCTTTTTGATGGCATAAGGTAGTCAAGAAAAGAGAATGGATACATTTCGCTAGAATGTTTAAATTTAACAATTTGGCTCCCCTTTTAATAGTGTGGTAAAATCATAAGGGATAAGCTATCTTTTGTTTTTTGTTTTTTTTTTTTTTTGTTTCAATAGGAGATTATTTGAACAACGTATCTAGGGCAGAGCCAGGCGTGCTCGGAAAAGCTCCCGTGCACCCAAGAACTATGTTACGTGACTTTTTGATTTTTAGTTGCCACAAGATGGTGCCACTGCACGCATAGCGAATGACACAATAGACTTACTGAAGGAGGCTTTTCCAGGACGAGTTATCTCCTGGTTTGGCGATTGGCATTGGTTCGCAAGATTATGCAATCTAATGGAAAGTGTCATAAAAAGGTCTCATATTTGTATAAACGTCAAAGGCCAATATTTAGGAATATCATATCACTTTGCGCAAGCACCAGCCCTGCAAGCAAGACTTCGTAAACCAGTAAAGATTTGCTAATTTTAAGGATATTAACCCAATTTTGCCAAAGGCCTAGAGATGTCGCTCATTGAATAAGGTCACATAAATATTTGGAAGAACCCATTTCCAAATAACCTAAAACGATAAATTCGTATATAAGCCTATTTCTCTTTACCATACGTCCGATGCACAATCCACCTAACAAATATTAAAGTCTCCCCATAATTGATCTCGTTGCAGTATATAGATGTGAAACTGATACTTCACTACCTTTGTCCTTAATTCAGTAGAACTTCCTTCAAAACCTGTTCGTATCCTTTGAGAATATTATAACGAATCAATATCAATTTTACATGTGACATGTAAGTATTTAGTTTCTTGCAAATTCGGATAGATACATATGTATGTATTTATACTGAAAAACATAATAATCGAAAAATATTCCTGAGAAAATGTTTCTATTACGGCAAAGGTACGTCAGAAAGGTATTATATTCGCATCCTTTTACTAGTATATATTGCAAATGGAAAATCAGAGCATAATGCTTTATGTCCTGGAAGAAATACCATGCCGGACATGATTGATATATTTTTATTTTTAGCTATCACTGGCTTCCTTTTCTGTCGGTTACTTTTTATGCGGATTTCCCTTGCACGAGTAGATGGACAGCAAAATTCTCGAACATAGCATCTTGTCGCTTGATATCGATAGGGGAGATTGAATTTAATGGAGAAGAAAATAGATTCGAACGATTCAATGGTTATATGCGCTAGAGATTGATTTTTTTTTTCCTCGTGAAAGATGCGTCCTATTTTATATCCGGTATCTTTTGCCATTCAAAATGAAGGATTTCTTGAACTGTTTGCATGAAATTCTTTTACTAACAAAGGCGACTCACTCAAGGAGTAGAGTGCTCCATTCAGGAGTTTAACAGAATAGAACACACACATGTATAGAAGAAAGGATATGCTGTCTTAGGGAATGAGTCGAAACACGTGACTTGAGGTGAAAGGCACATACAGGAACGCCGACGGAATATTAGAGCATGCAACATATGCTGCGTAGAACATTGCATGCAATTTTTTCTGGCAGCATAAGCTAAATTTCTAGAATTTGTTGAGTAGTAAAAACTAACTCCTGGATTAACAACAGGTATGGCGGTCTACGCCATCGATGGCTTGAAAACTTATAGATCATTGATGCACTGCTGGAAAGTGGTAATTGCTTATGTAGACTCCGAACAGCTGTAGGTATGTATAGATATAAGACACTGAATTTATTAATGTGAATTGGGCGATTGGTGCCGATACAAAAAAGCTTTAACAAAAAGCTTAGGAAATCTAAACGAAAGACTTCGGAAACTCAATGCAAGGTAATCGACAAAATTTCCTGAATATGACCAATTGTATCGCCACTTAAATAAGAATTTTTCGATCCAATATAAATTTAGGCTTCATTGCCATTAGTACGACTGAAGTCAAGGTGGTTTTCACACCAAATGTTGGCAAGAAAGCTAAATTTAATGGTCGACTTTTCTGATCTAAAGCCTGACTGATAAGGACCAGTAAATCTGCCGACGAACGGTTTAGGCATTCACATAATATAGCAGATTGAGTCCTGGATGCAATATTGAAGAGACTGATAGCTCTGTAGTTGGCGCTGTCTCATTCTGTTTCATTCTACAGAGTACGGCAGAGAATACTGAGGTGTCTTTTATCTAGCATACTTTAATCCAACCATATTTTACCGACGAGTTAGTGTATGCTCCGTTTTAAGTCATCTCACATTGCTTTCAAAAGCTCAGTAAATAGGCTGCCAGCTTTTGCATTTTTGTCGATATCCTCACTCCATTTTGATCAGGATAATAGTGGTCTCTGCTATGATCGTCAATGTTGGATGGTTCGTTTTGGTAGACAGTAGGGTCCTGATTATCACCGTCGTCGTTTAATAGTCTTTAGTAAAGCTCTTTCGAAATTCTCAGCACTGACCATGACTCTACCTTTATTCTTCCCTGTTCGTATCTACGAGTTACTGCTCAGGGATTATGACCTTGACATGTTCTTTAGTAGCATCTCCCTATTAAAACGACCGTGGTCTCTCATATCCTTTTTTTCTTCATTTGGAGGAGTTGATGTTCTCTGCTCATAAATCTTTCGAATAGCTCCCGTCCTTTGTTTTGTTTCATGTGCTTGCCGGCTCTCCTCACCAAACCATGGGTTTCTTTACTGATAGATAGATAGATAGATAGATTTTTATTTATGTACTTCACTATTAATACAAAGTTTCAACAAAAAATCAATAAACATGGCTTTGCCGTCTGCCTGATTGACAACATTAAATAAATTAAAAATTAAAAATTCACTAAAATATGTATGTATATTTGTGTATTTCTTTTATTTTAAACGATTTTAGAAATCTTCATTAATGATCTTTTCACGATAATTTAAAGCAATTTTGCAGTACTGGGTTAACTTAAATACGTTTGGTTCGTTCAGAAGCATAGAAACTTGATCCACCGACAGAACGTTACTTCCAAAGATATGTCTCCTAATTTCGCTTAAAACTGGATACTTCCCAACAAAATGTATGACATCTTCTCTTTCTGCCAAGTTGCACAAGTTGCATAGCACTGGTAGGTCTGCTCTGTGTGGAATATAATTAAGCTTTAGAAGCTCTCCCCGTAATTTAAACACAGTCGCTATTTCCGGTATACTGTATTCATCGCGGAAGTAGTTATTTTCCTGCAGGTTATGACTTAAGCGGCTGTAGATCATTCTATGCAGTGATCCCGAAGCTTGCTCTAAATGCCTGAACCAAGCCTTTTCGTCCATACTTGCGATGAGTTGATAAAGTTGGGGTTTCCAGTCTCCGCTATTACCCAGATCCAAATGTATCTCACAGTCCTCAGTAAGTTCCAACCACTCCCTGTACCATCCTGTCCTGGATTGTATTGCTTGCAAAGCAGCTTTTTTCGGCAGCCTGGTATCCGGCATATTCAAAACCTTTAGAATGTAGTCCACATGCAATTTAAAAGTTTTGATGTACAATGGGGGCAAGCCTGTTTCCAGCATTAGCATATAATTGGGAGTGTTGGGTGGAAGGTGAAATGCTCTCTTAACGTAGTACCGCAGTAATTTCTCAACAGCCTCATACCTCCTTACTCCCCATACTTGCGCAGCATAGAACATGATGGACTCTGACACCGCTACAAAAACCTTATATTTACTGCTGTGGGCAATGAATCTATTACTGAGACATTTCTTCCATACAACATTGATGGCCATTTTAGACTTTGCTAGTTTTTCATTTAGATGTCTCTCCATATCTAAACTTTATTTATTTACTGCATTTCTTTACTGCCGCCTAGTGAAACCCATTTCATAAGAATTTTTTTTCCGAGGGTAGGTGAAAATCTTCAACAAGACACTATGAGGATCGACAGCGGTGTGGGGGGGTGTGGGATTCTTACGCACTAAAAAACCTCCCTTCAAAACAGACTTGCTTTTATTTTTACTAGAACTAAGTATTCGATTATCAAGTAGTTTTCATTTCACGAAATAAGGACGTTTTGCCGGTACCTTCCCATTAGAAGTTCCTGCCAGCTTCGCAGTTTAGACGCGGTTAATTATCGCGCTAAGTCTAAAGGTTTGGTTCTTTGTAGACGGCGTAGTAAATTTCTTTCTTCCAAAACTTGGAGGACTGTAATATTTACGCCACTTTCTAGTCGACTTTTATGCTTTCTCGCGTAGGTTCGAATTTCGTCTTCTATAGTTTTAATGCCAAGATCTCTATGGATATCATTATTTCTAATATACCATGGCGCATTAACTCTTAGCACTTTGTTTTCAAAAGTTTGTAAAATTTTAATGTTACTTATTTTGGTACAACCCTAGAGTTGTGTTCCATATGACCATACAGGCTTTAGCACTTGCTTATATAAAAGCAGTTTGTTCTCTATATTAAGCTTGGAATATTTTCCGAGTAAGCAATACATTTCTCCATATTTATTATCTAGTTCTTTGCGTTTTTCCTTAACGTGCGTTTTCCATTTCAGCTTTGCATCAAGTGTCATTCCAAGATACTTAGCCTCGTTTGCAAACGGAACTTGAACCGAGTTTGAAAAGATCGCCAAATTATTTATTTTCTTATAAGTAAAATTTACATGAACAGATTTGGTCTCGTTGAGTGCGATTCACCAAACCTTTGTCCATTCATTTACTCTATCCAAAGCTTCTTGCAGTTTTTCTATAGTATCTTCGACCGTTTTACCTACTGCCAAGATAGCAGTGTCGTCGCAAATGTAGCTAGCTCAGTGCCTTCTACTTGCGGTATATCACGAGTGTATAATAGATACAAGACTGGACCAAGAACACTTCCTTGCGGCACCCCAGCCATTATTTCCTTAAAATCTGAATATTCGTTTCCACATTTGACGCGGAATAGTCTATTCGTAAGGTAGTTCTTCAAAATATTATGTAAGTGGTCTGGCAGAACTTGTCGTAATTTAAACTTTAAGCCTTCGTGCCAGACCTTGTCAAAAGCTTGAGAGACGTCAAGGAATACGCTTGACCAAATTTTTTTTTTTTTCAAATGACTTTTCGATTACATGTGTTATTCTATGCACTTGATCAACTGTAGAATGCTTACTTCTGAATCCGAATTGATGATCCGGAATGAGATGCCCTTCTTCTATTAATTACCGGCTGTATTCACCTAATCAATATTCTCTCGAATACTTTGGATATAATTGAAAGAAGCGAAATCGGTCTATAAGACGTTTTTTCATTCGGCAGTTTTCCGGCCTTAAGGACCAATATAACTTCGGCGACTTTCCATTGACTGGGAAAATATTCTAGTCTAAGTGTGGCGTTTATAATGAACAGAAGCTTAATTAGAGCTTTTCTTGGTAGTGCTTTAAGAACCTCTCCCGTAATTAGGTCGTATCCAGGAGCTTTCTTAGGTTTAAGTTTCTTTATTTCTTCCTTAAGTTCGGTAAGTGTTGCATTTCTTATTACGCTATTGGCTATATAAGACGTATTTATATTTTGAGTAAGAGCTTGTCGATCAAACGGTTTGAAAGTTTCTTCCAGGTGGGTGGCAAAAACGTGCGCTTTCTCTTTATCATGCCTGGCCCATTCGTCTTGATTTTTCCTAAGTGGGGCGGCTTGAATTTGAGGTTTTTTAATACCTTTTATAGCCTTCCAAAGCTAGTAATTAGAATCTTTCTCTGCCGTTAAGCTTTCTAGATAAGTTTGCATTTCATTATTCATATGGTTTTCAATAGATCTTTTTAGTGAGTTGCACAAACGGTTCATAAGAATGTCACTTCTGATAGTTTCTTAGCAACGTTTCGATTAGTTCCTAATAGTTATGTATATAGATTCATATATTTTTTCTAAAGGTTAAATTAAAATAATTCAGTGTACTAAGAAAAATAATAATAGAACAAAATTAAACTGGAGAAAATTAGGTGACATTTCATATATCTTGAGCAAAAATAATATTATATGCCACTTTAATGGCTTAAGTTACAAGAAGTGCCTAAATTCATTGGGTGGGGTGACCCTGCAAAGTTAGGTTTATGTACATTTATAATTCAATACAAGAATTAATTGAAACTAAGCAAAATATAACGCATTAAGTATTCAAAAAAAAGGAAACAGTACAAAAATTTCAAATTTATGATGTTAATGACATATAACAATCAGCCTGGATAAACACACCAGAAATTAGAAGGAAAATTAAAGGGAACAACTATCTCAAGGAAATCAGAAAACTTATTGCGGATAGAAGACGAGCGAGAAAAATATGGCAGCAAACTAGAGCCCTCGAAACAAAACGAAATTGAGTAGTCTTATTCAACAGTTAAGAAGAGAAATTAGAACATTAAAAGAAGATTCAACGATTATTTTAGAGGATTAACCAACGAAAAAACCACTGATTACTGCTATGGAAAGCAATGAAAAACATCAAAAGGCCTTCGGAAGCAGTCGGAGAAGAAAGTGAAGAAATAAGACTTACGACTTCAAGCGAAGTGAGAAATGAGATTAAAAATAACATCAGCCCGAAAAAATATCCTGGTTACGACCTTATAACTGGTAAAATATTGAGGCAGTTACCAAGGAAAGTTGTAAATAGACTAACGAATTTAATCAATACTGCTTTTAGAATGAAATATGTTCCTAGCCTATGAAAAGTGGCTGAAGTAATAATGATCTCTAAACCTAGAAAGCCACCGAACGAAGCGTCATCATACAGGCCGCTTTCAATACTGCCAGTCATATCTAAACTTTTCGAAAAACTACTTGTTAAACGACTTAATCACATCATTGAACGAAAAAATGTAATTCCAAAACATCAGTTCGGATTTAGAAGACATCATTTAACAATTGATCAAGTCCACGGAATAATTAATATCATAGAAAAAGCTTTGGAAGAGAAAAAGGTGTGCTCTGCAGTATTTATTGACGTAGCTCAGGTCTTTGACAAAGTTTGTCATGCAGAACTAAATCATAAACTAAGATGCCTCCTACCAAAATAATATGCTGCAATCTTAGAATTATTTCTTAGCGGAAGATTTTTCAGAATAAAACAGGAAGATTCGTACTGAGAACTAACGGAAATTAAAGCAGGTGTTCCGCAAGGTAGCCTACTGGGCCCCATTCTGTACCTCCTATACACTGGTGACTTCCCAGAGCTTGAAAATAGCACTTTGGTGATGACACTGCAATTCTAGTGGTAGGAATGAACAATATAGAATCAACGCAGAAACTGCAATCAGCTGTGAACGAAATGTGTAATTGGACAGTAAAATAGCGAATAAAGCTTAATGAAAGCAAATCAGTGCACATAAACTTCACTAATAGAAGAATAAATCATATCCCGGTAACTATCAACCAAAAAGTAGTGCCGTAAGCGAATACAGCAAAATATCTTGGAATGACCCTGGACGCTAAAAAAGAAAAAAAAAAAAAAAACGAATTGGAAATAAAATACAGAAAAATATATTGGCTGATAGGAAATGATTCGCCACTTACAATCTAAAATAAGCTTTTATTATATAAGCAATCATTGATGCCAATATGGACATATAGTATTCAACTATGGGGCTGTAACAAAAAGAGCAACGCAACCATCATCCAAAGATTTCAAAACAAAGCGCTAAGGAATACCGTTAATGCACCCTGGTACATAAGGAATAATGATAACCACTCGGATTTAGGGGTGGAATGTGTCGCAGATGGAACTAGGAAAAATGCACGAAAGCACGAATCAAGGCTTCAACAAAAAAAACATAGTGCGAAGGCTCAAAAGGACAAAGCCATTTGAATTGACCTAGGTGTATCAGAACACACACGTTTACATATATCTATTGTAGGTATAGTATGTATCTGGATATCTACCTACCATTCAAAAATATGTATATACGAGTGTAATGGAACGACAACAACGAGCGTTGGGGCGCTCGGTGTGAATCTTTCCCCCAACGTTTTGAGTGGATTAAATCCCACGTATGTTCTATGCACTTACTTATATACATAAGAAGACACTATCATCTGTCGAAAGTAGCTAATGGGCGGAACTCTCGAATCGAAAATAACGACAATAGGGATCAGAGAAAAATTGCTAATTAGTCCAGGTGACTAGACCTGAATATCATCGAAGAGCACAGAACGTGGACTGTGCTCCATCCGTGACTAACTAACGGTATTAACCGGGGTAGGTAAAAGCCTAACATCAGGCGTAAACTCAAAAAAAAAAAAAAAGTATGATTAAAATTCATTTTATGAAAAGAACAAAACACCAAAATATCAGAAACTATGTACGAGAACTAACAATAGATTCTTGACTTTCAATATCTTGGGTTAAGAGCAGACATTGTCTTACGAGATTCATAAATCTATAAATGGAACTAATTAGGACTCTTCTTTCAAAAAGGAAGCTAATTCAAGAGACGGCAGCATTCAACAGTATAAAAATGTTTATAGGCTGTAGTCCGAAAGCTAGGAATAGGTACTAGATGCAAGTGATTGCTACGTATATTATGACCTTGAATAACTCTAGTATTCATGTTACCAGAACTATAAAAGAATGACTTTAGGACTTTAAAACAATATAACTGGCGGACAGGAAGGATTTTAAGTTCGAAGAATAATGAAAATCTCGGTTATAAGCTATTTTTTCCACATATTTTCCTTATATATGTATATATGTATATGATATTTTTGTGAAGGGTTTATGTTGGCCACAGTTGACTTCTCAATAGATTACAAAGTTTGTGGTAGGTACTTACGATTGCAAACGATCGACGTTGGACTACTTACTTACTTAGGTGGCACTACAGTTCGGGGTGAACCTGGCCCTCAACCAACAAGCCTCTCCATTTAGCTCGGTCTTTAGCTAATTGCCTCCAGTTGCGCACTCCAAATTAGTCGAGGTCCCATTGAACTTGTGCGCGCCCTCTACTGCGTCGTCCATCGGGATTAGATTCGAAGACTCTGCAGGCCGGAGCGTTGGTGTCCATTCGCTCTACATGTCCTAGCCATCTCAGACGTCCAATATGCAGTTTTTTGACTAGGTCGATGTCGCTGTACAGCTCGTATAGTTCGTGATTGAATCTTCTCCTCCAAAACCCGTCAACGCAAACGGGACCGAAAATCTTACGAAGAATTTTTCTTTCGAAGCGACGAAGGATATCTTCATCCTCTTTTAATAAAGTCCATGTTTCAGCGCCATAAAGCAGGACTGGGATGATCAGGGTCTTATACAGAGTCTCCCTAGTTGTTCGAGATAGGGCTTTACTGTTGAATTGCCTTATAAGCCCAAAAAAACAGCGATTGGCAAGAGTTATTGTTCGATTGACTTCTGCGCTGATCTTGTTTGTAGAATTTATACAAGAGCCAAGGTAGATAAAGTCCCTTACGACCTCGAAGTTATAGCTGCCACTGTGACGTTTTGTTCAATTCGTCGGTGTTGGCTTTCCCTTCTTGTTGACTGCATATACTTGGTTTTGCCCTCGTTTATCGCTAAACTCATTTTGGCCGCTTCCGCCTCAATGCTTGCAAATGCACCGGTGACTGAGTTCTTCCGATAATGTCTATATCGTCGGCGTATGCAAGCAGTTGTACAGACTTGTAATAGATTGTGCCTCCGGTGTTGGCTTGTGAGTTCCGCACAATCCGTTCAAGTACAATATTGAAGAAGTTACATGACAGCGCGTCACCTTGTCTAAAGCCTTTTTAGACATCAAAGGTCTCGGTGAGGTCATAACCGACCTTGATGGAGCAGCGAGCGTTCTCCATTGTCAGCCTGCACAGACGGACAAGTTTGGCAGGGATGTTAAAACTAGACATGGCTCTATAAAGCTCTTCTCTATAGATGCTGTCATAGGCGGCCTTGAAATCGATAAAGAGGTGGTGAGTATCGATTTGGAATTCTTGGGTTTTCTCCAGGATCTGCCGAAGTGTGAAGATTTGATCGATGGTGGACTTTCCTGGCCTGAAACCGCACTGATAGGGCTAATCAGGTTGTTGATAAAAGATTTCAGGCGTTCACACAATATCGCAGAAAAGATCTTGCATGCGATGTTGAGGAGACTGATGCCTCTATAATTGGCGCAGTTGAGGGGGTATCCTTTCTTGTGGATCGGGCAAACGATGCTGAGATCCCATTCATCAGACATACACTCGTCTGACCAAATCTTAGAGATGAGTTGGTGTATGCACTCTACCAATTCATCCCCAGCTGCCTTGAAGAGTTCGGCCGGTAAGCCGTCAGGTCCAGCAGCCTTGTTCGATTTTAGCTTGGATATTGCTATCCTCACTTCGTTTTGGTCAGGTGGACGGAAATTTTGATTATCATCGTCTATGTTGAATGGTTCATTCTGCCTGACAGCGGGATGTTGGTCTTCGTTGCCGTTATGCAGTCTGCAGAAGTAGTTTTTCCATATTCTCAGCACCGACTGTGATTCTACTACGAGGTTTCCATTTTCATCTCTACAGGTTTCTGTACGGGTATTGCTCCTCTGACACGTTCTTTTTACCCTTTGGTAAAACTTCCGTACATTGTTCTGGAGTATAAACTCTCGATATTCTCAAACGCGCTCTTCTCTCTCTTCTCGCTCTACTCTCTTTCTTCTTCTTTTGGAGAAACCGATGTTCTTCCCGTCATTTTTGCTCGTAGAGCTCACGAGCAGCTCTCGTTTTCCTTTGCAGCGCCGCTTTGTATGCCTCTTGTTTTGCTGCATGCACTCGTCGGCATTCTTCGTCAAACCAGGGATTTCGGGGTGGTGGGTGAGCGAGACCCAGCACATCAAATACAAATACAAATATTCGGCGCAACAGCTCTTTAAAGTGCCAGGGCCTAGCTTCTCGCAACCACTCATGTTGTGTGCGTTATATTTTTCGCACGAATGGAAGGGACCTACAGTTTGATGCCGACTTCGAACGGCGATTTGAGAAGCTTTTTCGTGACAACAATACTCTCGGATGTTTGTCAGACGCTCGCGAGAGGTGGGACCGTGAAAAAACTTTTTGATGTTTTCTGGGATTCGAACTTGGAACCTCATGCGTAGTGATCCGACACACTAACCACTTACGCCACGGCACCCAGCGCATCAGTCGCGGCGTTTCTGATGGCATGTTGGCAGCGTTGCCACTGGTCTTCGGCACTTGATGCTGGCGGCATAGGGGTGATTGAGAGATTTCGGGATACGCGTTCAGCGAAGAGTCTGGCGGTCTCTTGCGATTGTAGCTTTTCGACGTTAAATTTTCTCACAGTGATTCTTCTTTGTTGCTCAGATTGGGATATCCGCATTCGTACCTTGGCTACAACAGGTAATGATCCGAGTCTATGTTGGCCGCTCGGAATGTCCGGACATCCAGAATACTGGAGGCATGCCTTGCGTCGATCGCAATATGATCAGTTTGGTTGATCGTTAAATGATCATTGGACCGCCATGTCTGCTTATGAATATCGAGATGAGGAAACCATGTGCTTGCTCTGGTGACATTTCGCTCCACAGCGAAATCAATTAGCCTTAGTCCGTTATCAGACGTGGTGTCGTGTAGGCTATACTTACCGACTGCCCTACAAAAGACGTCCTCCTTTCCTATTTTGACGTTAAAATCTCCCAATACGATCTTAACGTCGTATTTAGGACATTGCTCATATGTTTTGTCGAGGAGCTCGTAGAAACACTCTTTGGTGTGTGCTCTTTTCTTCCCTGGGAGCATGAACACATATTAGGCTTATGTTAGCGAATTTAGCCTTGATTCGGATAGTCATAATACGCTCGCTCACGTGTCGGAAGCTTAAGACTTCTTGCCTAAGTCTGCCGCGTATTGCATCTGTAGCAATCACCGTAGTAGTTGTCGCAATTTTTCATCCTCTTTTTGGCCGGCCCATCCCATCGCACTTCCTGGATGGCGGTAATATCTGCTTTATAGCAGTCTAGGGCCTCTGCTAGTTGTTCGGCTGCACGTGGTCTGTAAAGGGACAGAACATTCCACGTACAGATCCGAAGGTCGTTGTCCTTATTTCGTTTGCTGGGGTCGTCATTAGTTGGGTCATCCTTATCCGAGGCTTTTGGTTGTTTCGGAACCATCGATTTTTTACGTGGTAGGGAAGTTACCCCGACGGCACAACCCGCAACCTGGAGGGCCAGTTCCTTATTTATTCCCTAAAACGAGGGGCCGGGTACACCGGTGTCAGTAGTCCACTACGGGAGTATGAGCGCTGCCGTTGGCCCATTAAGGGCTCCTCCGCCACCATCTCTATTCCAATGTCCTGACCAACATTGGAAATTCCTTACCGACCTGTGATCCGAATATGTCGAAGCAGCTCGCGCAAGGTATTCACTAAGTTCAACCTAACTGGAACTATAGACACCACCGTTGACTACGTCTAGTTAATTCGTCCGCTGCCGCCTGGAACAGGAAGAAGTGCCCTAGTGAGAGAACACTCTTCCCCCCCTCTCATCTGCTGCCGCCAAGAATCCTCGAAACGGGGTTGGTTACCCATTTCTTGGATTAAGGTACTAGGCACCCGGCTGTCACCGCGTGGAGGTTGAGAGTAGGAGTTGGTAGGCCTCAGCTGAGTGAAAACGCTTGTGTTTTCATATGATCGCATGCACTACCGTTTGACCAGCCATACGTTGGACTACCCCACATTATTTTCCAAATGCTCCTCGTAGAATGTTAGCCCTCAGAAGAGTAGTGACCTCTTTGTTGGGCATACTAATTCCCCATTAAGTGCTCGAACAATATAGAGAATAGCAGTGTGCACATGCGCTTTGAATTCTTCTTGTCCAACCTTTCTTTCTATAAACTCAATCGTACATAACTGATCCATCTGTTTTTATACAAGAGTCTGCAGGGTCATACACCGCTGCAAATTAACTAAAGCTTCAGGATCTCTTTGGAATTTGGTTGAAAACGCCGCCACTGATTTCGTAGAGAACGTTAAAGGCGGATAAAATTATGTATAGAACACTTGGAGCTTCTGGAGAAACATCATCTTTCCTTCGTCCAAAAAAGGCGATTCAGGAGACCTAAGAGGCATATTGCTCCTAAACATAATAACACACATTTTTACAGGGATCTCATTGTATCGCCCGAAGGAGTGGATTCAAGAAAACAACTTGCTTAGTGAGTTTTTATTCCAACAGGTATTGGTCGGACATATTGCTTAGTGAGTTTCAAGCTGGAAAACTTGATCAACTGTGCACAATATTTTTATTCCAACAGGTATTGGTCGGACATATTGCTTAGTGAGTTTCAAGCTGGAAAACTTGATCAACTGTGCACAATATTTTTATTCCAACGGGTATTGGTCGGACATATTTTGAAAAAAGGAAGATATGATATGATAATCGATAATCGATTCTGCAAGCTCAGTTGTTTAGGTGTGACTACAAAAATACTTAAGGTTTTACAAATCCTCTATGAAGAAAATTTGACTGCGGCATGCGATGGAAGAAATGTGTCTTCTTCTTCTTCCTTTTTCGCCGAGGCTATGATCCGAAAACAAGGGATCATAACCCTCCCATTTCACCGCATGTCTACTGATCCGCCTGTGGGGTTAGCTTATTTGACCTGAGAAAATATCGGCAGGACTCCCAATTTTGGATCACTGGGTTACCGAGGCAAATGAAATGCCAATGTGGTCGCATTTGTGTGATCCAGGCGTTTGTAGGTCTGCCTCCCCTGCCTCGCGATGTCTTTGGAACGTTCACTGACATTACCTTTTTAACTGGGTTCAAATGATCTCTTCTCTGTACGTGGCAATACCAGCTGAGCCGGTCGCAGTCTATTTTTCGTATGATGGTTTCCTTGACATGAAGGCTTCCACCGATCTTCGAACTTCTTATTCGATCGATCGAATTTCTTATTGGACGCATAACTGCGGTGTAAAGCCTTCCCTTCAACTTAGGTGGCAGTTTTCTGTCACAGAAGATAGCGGAATTTTCTCGCCAATTCATCCATCATCAATTAAAAAAAAAAAAAAAAAAAAATCATCCACCCTACGCTTATGCGATGATTGATGTCGTCATCACAGGTTGTTTTGCTATTGATCATAGATCCCAGATATTTGAACTTTTCGCTCTTGGGGAGCACTGTTACATTCAAACAAATTTGTGGAATAGGCCTGAGTGGATCAGCATAAGTACGACGTAAGTTGGTAATAAAGTAAAGAGAAGAGACTTATTTTTGATGTACTATATTGCCGGTTCATGAGTGGTGTCACTAATCAGAGAGATTTTTTTTTGTATTTGACATTTGACTTCTAATATTGATTTGTCTTTGCTTTAGTAGAGTGCACCGCGTGGGTCTAATTATATAATTTTATAATTAGAAAACTTTAATGGTTATGACTGGTGTTAGAACCAACAAACGAACACATTACCACTACAGCATGACCATCCTCATCTATGCCATGTATTTCAATCGTGTAGCAACTTCAATTTGCATTTAAGAAGTCACATGCACTGTACATACATATCGAAACTTCTGCTATTAATACCAAACTATAAATTTTGCAATCGAAGAACTTCCAATATCTATCCTTGATCGGTTTCCATAACAAGCTCAACGCATTTTCTAAAATCCTTGCATTGATGGACGTCTTGCATGCAACAGCTGTAGGTGAGCTTTAAAAATTGAAAAACTCTGCACATAAATCACTGCATATGTCAGACATCTAACGTACTCCAACGGTCTCTTCATTGTATGAGCTGAAATTGAAACATTAAACCATATCTTATTCATGTTGAGGTTGTGTTTCTGTTTTCTTTTTTCGTCCTGTGTGGTTTAGAACAAGATTGAATTTTCCTCTCGCATACAACCCAACCCGCTTGGCGGTGCGGCCTCATAGGGCTGAAAAAAACTAATACATCCATTGAAATACAAAATATTTGCATGCTAAAAGGATTTGAAGTTTTTTTTTTTTGCTATTTTCTCATTTCCAAGCCATTCATGTTTCTTTTTTTTGTGGATTTTTCTTTGCAGATCCTCCGGATATACAAGTGGAAAAATCATGGATACATTCCGGTGAAGGATACGAGGCGAAACTAGTGTGCATTGTGTTTGCGGATCCAGTTGCAACGGTTTGTTGATTCCCTCATTTCTTATTTGAATAAAAATCAACTATTTCTTCATTCCTTCATGTACACGCTTATATATATGCATATTCCTTCTTTTTTTTTTTAAATCTCGGGTTGGATTGGGGCAGCCTTCACTACTCGGTTACTCTCTTTCATTCTCCGTCGCCTCGGCCATACAGTGTTTGTATGTATCTAACACTATGTAGGAGATAGTAGAATATTCTATTAGTCAGCTCTAGCGCATAGAGTGGTATAGCATTCGTACATATTTTTGGGTGGATATTAAGGATTCGGTGTGGAAGTTCACGATGAAAAGAGAATGAAAATCGAATCGTTCGGAGTGTGCAGTTAGGTGTACGAAATGCATGAGTAGTACTTTACGCATGGTGGGATCTAACAAATGTATATTTTCAATTCTACTCGAATTAGTTTTTGTTTTTGAATTTAATTTAAAAAAAAATGTATAACTAACTGTAGTAGTTAGAGTTTATGGTGAAATAAAAGGATTATAGAATATTTTTAGAGAATATGTACTGGTGAAAGTTCACATGGTGTCCTTGTAGTATCATAAATTTGTTTCTATACCCGTTTTAATGAATAGGTACACGTGGAATGTGTTTCCTCTCCAAAATTGACTGGATTGGTTTCACTGTTTTTGTACATTTGTGTTTTGTTTTTAAAAGCACCAGGTGTTCCTTTTTGCAGATTTACCGATGTGCGGCATTATTGTTTTGGTGCTTTTATTATTTGCAACGGTAACAGTAGATAAATTTGGAAGCTTACTTTTACTTGGTTCATACGTATGCAAATGTGGGAACATTGGGGTTCATTCTAGCAGATCTAATCTAGGAAGAGCTATTTTTCTCTGGCAGAAGGTAAAACTTCAATAGAGTCGTCAAACTCAAATGATGGTCCATTGTACTATCGGGAAGTAGGTAATTCATCGGAAATCACTACAAAGGTAGAACATTCGCAGATGAAATGTTCCGCGGTATTATTGCTCCCTCCAAAGGCGCCTTGGTTGGTGGTGTCACTTTAAGCTAGGACGTTGAGATGCTTTGAAAGTGCTTCATAAGACCACCAGTAACTCTGCACTCCTTTTTGCTGAGGGACATCCAGAATGTTGAGGGTTTCTTGCAAACATTCGGGAGCATTCGTTTAGTTTCGCTGCATTCTAAATGTCATACATGAACAATTGTGTTCGTTAAAAACCCATTAGTCAATGGAAGCCCTAACTGAAGACTAAAAAATAGTTTCTGCCGCCGCAGCCTTGTTAAGCAATCTCATAGGAAATCTTTTGGGATCCGATTGTGGCCTGGAACCGAAACCGATTCAGTGAGTTCAATCATGCTACGGAATTCAAAGAGTTCTTGCACTCTTTAATTGTTTTGAAATTGGTTAAACCGTTGAGTAAGGCCTCAAATGTAATCGACGTTTGTGACCTCCATCCACACCTTGGTACGGCTCATAGAGTTTACAGTTTTTTTTTTTTAAACAGATGTGTGGCCAAGCCAAAATGACGTGTAGACCCTGCGACCAAAGAGATCTATTGTGGCAGAGGACACTTTTCAGGGCAGCAGTAATTCCACTCTCCTTATGAAAGCTATAGTTACGGCTGCGGAGGAGTTCCTTAAGTCTATTGGAGATATGACATCTTTAAGAAAAAAGCTTCTCCTAATTCTACACAGAGCTACGCCACATTGCTGGACCTGACGGTTTACCGGCCGAACTTTTCAAGGCAGCTGGGGATGAATTGGTAGAGTGCATACACCAACTCATTTCTAATATTTGGTCAGAGGAGTGTATGCCTGATGAATGGAATCTCAGCATCGTTTGCCCGATCCACAAGAAAGGAGACCCCCTCAACTGCGCCAATTATAGAGGCATCAGTCTCCTCAACATCGCGTACAAGATCTTTTCTGCGATATTGTGTGAACGCCTGAAACCTTTTATCAACAGCCTGATTGGACCCTATCAGTGCGGTTTCAGGCCAGGAAAGTCCACCATCGATCAAATCTTCACACTTCGGCAGATCCTGGAGAAAACCCAAGAATTCCAAATCGATACTCACCACCTCTTTATCGATTTCAAGGCCGCCTATGACAGCATCTATAGAGAAGAGCTTTATAGAGCCATGTCTAGTTTTGACATCCCTGCCAAACTTGTCCGCCTGTGCAGGCTGACGATGGAGAACGCTCGCTGCTCCATCAAGGTCGGTTATGACCTCACCGAGACCTTTGATGTCAAAAAAGGCTTTAGACAAGGTGACGCGCTGTCATGTGACTTCTTCAATATTGTACTTGAACGGATTGTGCGGAACTCACAAGCCAACACCGGAGGCACAATCTATTACAAGTCTGTACAACTGCTTGCATACGCCGACGATATAGACATTATCGGAAGATCTCAGCGGGCTGTCACCGGTGCTTTTGCAAGCATTGAGGCGGAAGCGGCCAAAATGGGTTTGGCGATAAACGAGGGCAAAACCAAGTATATGCTGTCAACTAGAAGGGAAAACCAACATCGACGAATTGGACAAAACGTCACCGTGGGCAGCTATAACTTCGAGGTCGTAAGGGACTTTGTCTACCTTGGCTCTGCTATAAATTCTACTAACAAAATCAGTGCAGAAATCAATCGAAGAATAACTCTTGCCAATCGCTGTTTTTTTGGGCTTATAAGGCAATTTAACAGTAAAGCCCTATCTCGAACAACTAAGGAGACTCTATATAAGACCTTGATCATCCCAGTCCTGCTTTACGGCGCTGAAACATGGACTTTATTAAAAGAGGATGAAGATATCCTTGGTCGCTTCGAGAGAAAAATTCTTCGTAAGATTTTCGGTCCCGTTTGCGTTGACGGGTTTTGGAGGAGAAGATTCAATCACGAACTATACGAGCTGTACAGCGACATCGACCTAGTCAAAAAACTGCGTATTGGACGTCTGAGATGGCTAGGACATGTAGAGCGAATGGACACCAACGCTCCGGCCCGCAGAGTCTTCGAATCTAACCCCGAGGGACGACGCAGTAGAGGGAATTATCGCCGTAGGTGGCGCGCACAAGTTCAAGGGGACCTCGACCAACTTGGAGTGCGCAACTGGAGGCAATTAGCTAAGGACCGAGCTAAATGGAGAGGCTTGTTGGTTGAGGCCCAGGTTCACCCCGAACTGTAGCGCCACCTAAGTAAGTAAGTACGCCACATTGCCTTTTAGCATCTTTAGGCAATCCATCGAGCAGTCCGTGACACCAAGTGCCAGATGAACAGGATCTCTTTCTATGGTACTTTGTACCATCCTCCAGTTTCTAGCGAACAGATCGGTGTTCTGAGCGTCCAAAAGCGTCAAAATGTTGCTTGTGGCAAAGCCGGTATTATGTGGAAAGAACTCACGGATGATATGTGGTTTTGGAAATGAATCATCATCCACTAGCATCATGTTTAAACCACATTTCCCTTTGATTTTTCCGAAATTGACCCTCATCCACTCTGTAGTGGAGGGGTCTGAGCAAACAACTAGAAGCCAGCCTGATTTATGAAACAAACCATGAAATTGTGGCTTAGCAACCTCGTCTACCAGCTCAATAATGGTGTCCATGATACTATTTTGGACGCCAGCCATTTGCTCGGCACTAAAGGGACTGCGCGCCAGATCCAATTTGACAGTACCTACTTGTACTTTGTCCCTGTATGAGGTCTTGTCGAGTGTGGCAGTCTCGGTTCTGGCTTTTTTCTTCTGTGGAGCAGAATGGGTAGACTTCTCGGATCGCAATCGCTTCACCTCGGTACACTTTTCAGGCTGAGAGGATTTGGCTATCTCGTGTTCTCTGGAAATGCCGTCTTTTAAGGCGCGATTGAATCGCCTCCTTTCAGCCGAAGTTAATCTAATGAATCCGCTGGTAGTGGGACAATTTCTCAACACCAACTTCAACAGCAGTGCAACCGGATTGAACCGAGTGTTCGCAAGAGATCAAAAAAACCACATGACAGCGTTTTTCCTTGCCGAAATCCGGTGCATGTTTCAAATACTTCAGGTGAACTGTTTCCAAACTACAAATATACATAAAATTATTTCTCAGTACTATACGACACAGCTGAGTCAGTTTAATCGCGATCTCGAGTTCAGCCACTGCATTATAGGGCTCGAGACCATGAATGCTACTACACCTGTATGTGGCTTTAGCACTCAAATAACCTCCCTGAGCTCATGTGACTCACATCACAATTTTAAGCCGTCTCTCCAGTTATACGAATTTCTCTAAAAACCAGAAATTCCTTTTTTATTTGGTATTATGCATTTTACTCTGTATATGAACAGATAAGTATAATTACAAATAATAAACACACATTGTTTCAAAATTAAATATATGACTCGTGGGAGTTGTACGGAACGTATGCGCGATTTCAAGAGAGAGCAATATTTTTAAGGGAGTCATTTAAAGGTTAAAGTCGATAAAGAGGTGATGACTTGATATTCGTTGGCACCTCCTTGATATCGTTAAAATGATTCAGTCGACTATATTCATAGGAGAGGCATATTTCTTAACATGAATGTTAAGTTCAAGGACAAGTCTTAAGATCCCTAAAACAAATAATCACAATCATCGCTGTAACTTTTCATTCCGTCTGTAAAAACTATATGATGGGAACGCTGTTTGTATTTTAATGGGCGATGAAAATTGTATGAATGTAGTTTGGATAATTGATTTTGATACAAACCATACAAACCATATCAAAAAAAACTTATCCCGAAAAAAAACCATGACATGCCCTTCCTTGACCAGCAGCAATCAGCAACAACGACGACGGCGATATCCCGAGAAGAATGTGTGTTATTTGTGTGTACGAATGTTTGATTAATTGTGTGATGTTGATGATTTGTGTGATACTAAAAGATGTGTGATTTTGTGTTTTGTATTGTGTATTATAAATGTGTAATGTGTTACAATTTTTAACGTATAAAGTGTAATGTGTACTAATTGCTGGCTGAATCACGAATGCTGTGAAGCAGCAAATTCTTCATTGGCACCAGCGAGAATGCAAAAAATAAGTTAACGTTAGAATATTATGTATCAAGTAAATGATGAGTAGCAAGAGTACAAACAGTTGTAATTTACGATATTAGAAAAAATGTTACTAAAAAGCTAACATTGTGATAGGGTAAAATTGTTGATGTTTGGTGCCTAATTGAGTATAGATTACATTATCAAACATCCAGCCCCCCCTAAAAGACTACAGTTTTTTAGTAATTGGCAAAGGAGCCACCTTGATCGTAGGACGAACATAATCCCCAAATTTGGTTCGGATGGTTACCACTCTGCATTTTTTGTCAGTTCCAGGATGAGTTTTTAAAACACGACCTATGATCCACTTAGATGGGGGCAAGTTTGGCTCCTTGAGCAGGACGACGTCATCAACTTCTAAGTTAGGCTGAGGTTTTTGCCATTTGGAACGTTGTTGCAACGATGTCAAGAATTCATTATGCCAGCGTTTCCAGAAACCATGAAGCATTGCCTGCAAAAGAGACCAATTAGTGCTGATTGAGACAGGAGTAGATTCATCAGGATGGGGAACTGATGTGTAGGCCTCGCCGATTAAGAAGTGAGAGGGGGAAAGGGCTACCGGGTCAGAGTCAGAAGTTTGCCATAAAGGTCGAGAGTTTAGCAAAGCCTCGATTTTTGAAAGAAGAGTATACATTTCCTCGTAGGTAAGTTTGGCATCTCCTATTACTCGTTTGAGGTGTAGTTTTACGGATCGTACACCAGACTCCCATAAACCTCCGAAATGAGGTGAAGAGGGTGGTATGAACTTCCATTGGATGTTATCCTTTGCTAAATGATCGATGATGATGGAATTGTGATGTTGACTGCAAAGATGTTTGTAAAGCTCGTTCAATAGCCGCTTAGCTCCATGGAAATTGGTTCCGTTATCGCTCCAAATTTCAACGGGTTTACCGCGACGGGCTGTAAAACGATCCAGGGCCAAAAGAAACGATGCTGAAGACAAGTCGCCAACGAGCTCTATATGAAGGGCCTTTGTCACGAAGCAAACGAATAATGCAATATATGCCTTTTCAAATTTTGGATTTCTTCCTCTATTAAGACGCAGGGTAATTGGGCCTGCATAATCGCAGCCGACTCTGCTGAATGGGCGCGAGTATGTAACGCGTTCGGCTGGAAGATTTCCCATTAGTTGTTTTGTTGTCGATTGGCGTTGTCGAAAACATGTTACGCAATCGTGAACAATCTTTCGGCATAGATTTCTGCCACCGAGAATATAAAAAGTTTGTTTAGATATCGCGAATAACAAAGATACACCCGCGTGTAAGTGTTTCTTATGTAAGTGTTCAACGATAAGTCTTGAAATTTGATGCGACTTACATAAGATGATTGGATGCTTTTCAGAATAATTCAAGTTCGAGTGTTCTATGCGACCGCCGACACGAAGAATACCAAGGGAATCAATAAAGGGGCTTAAGGATAATAATTTACTTTTCAAGGATAATTCTGATTTATTTTTAAGGGTTTTGATTTCATTTTGAAATAGGGAGTTTTGAGCACTTTTAATAAGATGGGTTTTTGCAAGCGATAATTCCGTAGTCTGTAAAGCTTCAAACAGGCGAGCATGTGAAGGCAACCGACAGTTTTTGATGAACCGGAGGACGAATGAAATTATGCGTACCGACTTAGACCAACTTGAAGAATTAAATATGGCATTTTCGAGTATGTTCATTGTCACTGTAGCTGAAACGAATACCTTTGGTGTAGATACTTTTCTTTCTTCCAGTTGAGTAGAATCGATTTCCTCCAGTTTGTAGCACGATGTGGGCCATTGACTCTCTTCTTCACTCAGCCAACCGGGTCCTCTCCACCATATGTCCATTTTTGATAGTGTTGAAGGCGATATTCCTCGCGTTGCCACGTCTGCAGGATTTAAAGCAGACCGAACGTGACTCCAGGACTTAATCGGAATTGATGAAAGAATTTCGGATGTCCTGTTCCCGATGAAAACCGACCATTTTTTTGGAGGTGCGGACAGCCAATGGAGTACGATGGAAGAGTCGGTCCAAGCACGGATTTTAAGGTTAGGTTCCTCTAACGATGTCTTAATCTTGTTAAGAAGGCGAATAAGCAAAAGTGCTCCACATAGTTCCAGCCTCGGAAGTGGTAATACTTTTAAAGGAGCGACCTTTGTCTTAGCTGCAACTAGGGAAACTGAAATAGAGTTGTCTAGATTAATGCTTCTACAATACACAACTGCTGCGTATGCATCTAACGATGCATCACAAAAACCATGTAACTCCCAATTTTCCTTGTTGGTGATCAGTAATCTAGGAATAGATATTGCCTCAACGAGAGAGAGTTCGTTTCGAATAGTGGTCCATTGCTGCGCCACTGTTTCCGGTACTTCTTCGTCCCATTTAAGATCCTTTCTCCACAGTTCCTGAAACATTATTTTGATTGCGATTACGATTGGAGACAGAAATCCCAAAGGGTCAAAAATTCGAGAAGCATCTGATAAGATTCGTCTCTTTGTGAATGTGGTTGAATCAGATAGTTTAACCTTGTAAGAAAAGCAGTCCCGCGATGGACACCATTGTAAACCGAGCATTTTAATAGAATTCGATTGCTCGAAGTCAACCGGGGAAAGTTCTCGTTGGTCTTCAGGTAGCGAAACGAGAAGGGGCCAACAGTTTGTTGTCCACTTCCGCAAATTAAAACCTGCAGTTTTTAAAAGTTCAACTAATTCCGCACGAAGTGCAATGACTTCATCAATGGTATCTGCACCTGTTACAACATCGTCCACGTAAAAATCCTTCATGATAGTTGCAGAAGCACGTGGGTGTGTATTTGCGGAGTGTGCAGCCAATTGTTGTAAAACACGTACCGCAAGAAAGGGAGCAGCAGAAGTTCCGTATGTAACAGTGAGAAGTCTGTAGTGTCGTAGCGTGTCATCTGGATTTTTACGCCAAAGAATTCGTTGGTACTCAGTATGGTGGCGTGTGACCCAGATCTGCCTATACATCTTTTCGATGTCTCCTGCAATTAAATATGCATGCCGCCGAGATCTTAGACATATTGTAAATATGTCGTGTTGAATGGTAGGACCAACAAGTAATGTGTCATTCAAAGACAATGAATTTGATTTTGCGGATGCGTCGAAAACCACCCTTATCTTAGTGGTGCTGCTATCACTTTTGAATACCGCATGGTGCGGAAGATAGTACCTAGGTAGATTTGGAGTTTGGAGTATTTCACTTGGCGAGATTTCTTCCATGTGCCCAAGTGATAGATACTCGTCAATAAAAGCACAATACTGAGACTTTAAATGATGGTCTGAAGAAAGTTTACGCTCCATTGAGTGAAATCGATTGAGTGCTGTTCGAAACGAATCTCCGAAATCAAGCTCAACTGAAGGTTTGAAGGGCAATTGCACTTCGTATTTGCCATCTGGCCGACGAGTGTGTGTTGTGACAAAGTTTTCTTCAGCTAGCTGTTCCTCTAGAGATGCCGGTGCATCAAGCGATATTTCCTCTAATCTCCAAAAACGTTCTAAGTCAAATTCCTGGGTTTGGTCTAAACGAGTGCAGTGCGCACTTATCTCAGATCCCGATAGCAAGAACTGTGAATGGCTTCCGGCTATGATCCATCCAAAAATGGTTGGTATTGATATCAAGCCTCCAGCAGCTTCTGGTTTTCCTGCCCCCGTTATGATGCTGAAAAATTTATCAGCACCTAGTAGAATATCAATGGGACCAGGCGAGTAGAAATTAGGATCTGCGAGATTGACAGGAAATGAATCAATAGATATGTGGTTAAAGGTGAATGGTGGAAGAGATGAGGATATTTTGGGTAGAATGTAGCAGTTGGCTTCAACAAATTCCGAATTGTAGCGAGAATTTATTTTAAGATTTATTAATCCGTTGGTTACTCCAGCTGATGTGGACGCGATTCCAAGTATTGGAACACGACATCGTTTTCGGGGCAATCCCAGGCGTTGAGCTATTTGTTCGGTTATGAATGATACCTGCGATCCGGAATCAAGTAAAATTCGAACAAGCAGATTGTGTCCTTGGCTGTCCTGAATTTGAGCAAGCGCAGTCGGTAGTATGGTTGAAGTAGGACGATTGGATTCTAAGGCTTGACTGACGACAACAGGTATCTCAGAAGATAGACATGGGCGGATTTCTTCAGCTTGTGAGGAGGAGTTGACTGTGCTAATTGTTGTTATTGTAGGGTGTACCAGGGTATGGTGTCGTGAATTGCAGTGACGACAGCGAAAGTTGGAGCTGCATCTGTTGGATGAATGCCCTTGACGCAAGCAATTGAAGCAGAGAGATTTTATTTTCACGAATTCGCGACGATCTGTAGTAGAAAGCGATTTGAATTGTTCACAATGCGAAAGAGTGTGGTCAGCCTTGCATTTAGGGCAACCCTGCGAATTCTCTACTAAATGTGTATGAACGGAATTAGCTCCTTTATTCCGATTGGGGTTCGGTCGAGAAATTGATATACATGACTCAAGGCAAGTACAACGTTTCTGTAGAAAATCAAGAAGGTCATTAATGCTGCAGTCAGCTCTTGAACCTACTTCCTCGGCCCAAGCTTGTTTTGTCTCGTGGTCTAATTTTTGTACTAAGAGATATATGAGCCATGGGTCACGATCAGTAGAATCTAAAGCATTGAGTCCACGTACTGCTTCATCTGCCCCATCCGAAATTTTGCGAAGCATGTGAATATTTGGTGTAGTGCATGATGGTAGCGATAGAAAAGACTTTATGAAAGATTGGACTATAAGATTCTTTTGATCATAACGCTTTTCTAGCCGATCCCAGGCTTCAATATAGTTTTGATCTGAGCACGAAATATCTTTTATTAGGTTCGCGGCGTACCCACGCAGAAAAGATTTAAGATAGTACAGTTTTTGAGTACAAGTAATGTCTTTATTAGAATCGACGGTTGCGGTAAAAAGATCACGAAAGGCAGGCCAGTCCTTGTAGTCACCGTCAAAATTAGGAACAGATATTTTCGGCAATTGTACTGAATTTCGACCATTTGATTTGGAAACATCCTTCACCGATGAAGAACCTTGGCTTTCTTCGCGATTTTCCAAATGTTGCTCACCTTTTAGGTGATTTATCGCGTCAGACAGAACTGAGTGGGCATGAAAATATTTTTCTTCGTACTCCGAAAATTCAGGTTCACGATCAATGTAGTCGGTAGCACCGATAAAGTTCAAAAGTTCATCTTGCAACTTAACAAAATCTCGAAACGCTTCCTCAAGCTTTCCTAACCGAAATTCGAGGGTTGACACGGACGTATTTTTGTCAATTGTATCAGCGAATGTTACCAAGGATGTGATACTACTCTTTACACGTCCACGTTTTGCCACTACCTTATTCATTTTTAAAAAAAACTAAACAGCAATTAACGATATCGAAAAAAAGTTCAAAAATGTTTAAATAAAAAATGTCTATAATTGCAAAAGAATAGTTGTAATCAATTGTCCCGTTTGAAACAAAACGCGAGATCTTACGGCATATGTATATGTAATTCAGTATCTTATGTACATAAACCGCGTGATTTCAAAATCCGATATAAACGGCACTTATCACATGCAAGATATATAAATTTTAGTAAAAAACTGTAACATGCGAAATAAACGATGATAATCATGCCACTCCTAAAGTATATATTTAAGTATATGTATGTATGTATATAAGGTTTTTTTTTTTTACACTGTACATTTATATATGTACGTAGAATGGCACGATTTGGACACTTTTTTTATTGTATTTTATGAATTATATACGAAACACCAGATTAAATAATTCATATTCAAGTAAAGATTTGTTCATAAAAAGGCAATAATGTACGTATTTATGTCCACATATGTATGTTTGAATGTAATATGTATTGGTCAAAATTTCACTTTTTATATATATCCGGTTACGCGAAGGACCAAAAGTTATGTTTGTATTTTAATGGGCGATGAAAATTGTATGAATGTAGTTTGGATAATTGATTTTGATACAAACCATACAAACCATATCAAAAAAAACTTATCCCGAAAAAAAACCATGACATGCCCTTCCTTGACCAGCAGCAATCAGCAACAACGACGACGGCGATATCCCGAGAAGAATGTGTGTTATTTGTGTGTACGAATGTTTGATTAATTGTGTGATGTTGATGATTTGTGTGATACTAAAAGATGTGTGATTTTGTGTTTTGTATTGTGTATTATAAATGTGTAATGTGTTACAATTTTTAACGTATAAAGTGTAATGTGTACTAATTGCTGGCTGAATCACGAATGCTGTGAAGCAGCAAATTCTTCATTGGCACCAGCGAGAATGCAAAAAATAAGTTAACGTTAGAATATTATGTATCAAGTAAATGATGAGTAGCAAGAGTACAAACAGTTGTAATTTACGATATTAGAAAAAATGTTACTAAAAAGCTAACATTGTGATAGGGTAAAATTGTTGATGTTTGGTGCCTAATTGAGTATAGATTACATTATCAAACAAACGCCTTTATGCAAATACAATATACCCCCTATTCGATCATCGAAGCAAGCCTTATTTGGCAAAGAATTTACGAACGGTATGTTCGATTTTAAGATGCCATTTGGGGAAAGTTTAGTTTGCATAAATATGTGTATAACAACAACCCTGTCAGATTGTAAAATCTGCCAGAATACAGCTTCAAAAAGTTGTTACCCCAACAAACCACACGTTTATTGACTGTTCTGCGTAAATGAATAAATAAAAATCTTTTTGGATGATAAATCGATATAACCATAAAAGTGAATAAAGTAGGTACATAAAGTGAGCGGTTACACGAAGCTTATCTACTACTTAAGGTTAAGATAATAAAAATTCTGGTAATGACATCTAAATTTCTTGTAAAGATACACCACAGTGTGCTTATCCTTTTAGAAGCAAGAAGCAATTTTTATTATTATCTCGGGCGTAGATAACAAATTAATTATATTAATAAAATTATAATCTGTGAGTAGAATCTTAATGAGGGATTCACGACGCAATGGCACAAACCTTTCGAAGTAAGGAAGGCAAGTCGATGTGTTTTAATGCCGACAAGGGTATAATGAATCAGTTTAAATAGGATACTGTTTAAATTGGATAACACGAAATTAGGGAAATTATGCACATAATCGGATGCAAGATATTCCCAAAGTTAAGGATCTATAATTTTATTTTTCGAATTTTTATAATTTCTCCAGGGGGATGAGAGTGTTTAAGAATTCTGGAGGCATAGGAACAATGTAGGTAGGTAGCTACAAGTTTTTCTCTAGAGTTGTAATACCTTTTAGGTATACGCCTACGAAATCCAATATCGTGGAAGAATTTATTTAGGGTAGTATTGAATGCAAGTTTTATGAAAAAAGGTCAAAAAAAATATTGGGGATATAATGCATTATCCAAAAGTTAAAACTGAATGTAATTTTGGGAAATTATTTGTTGAATTCTTCGTTTTCAGTAGTCGCTTCAGAGAGCAGTGACTGCAGTCGATGTTGCGGATTTCAGCTAGATAAACACCCTGTGCAGGATTATGCGGATCCCAAGTTGTAACTATTTATCAATCTACAGAACAATAAATAAACCTACTTAGCTTCTGTTTCTGTATTGTCTCGCCTTAAGGCACAGCCTTAACAATTTTTTTTATCTGTGAGGTATTTAATTATAATTATTGGTGATTACAGTTCGTAGCAGACCCAGATCCTCAAAGAACATGCTTCTCCAGCCGGCTCGATCTTTAGGTAGCTGCCTCTAGTTTCGAACGCCAAATGATGAGGTATAAATAGATAAGGTTTTCCTCTACGGCGTTGTTCCCGAAGATATCTTAGTCACCTTAGCCAATGAATTAGAACCTTCATGACTATGTCTATGCCGTGATACAGTCTATATGGTTCTTCACTACATCTTCTTTTCAAAGCAATATCGGCAAAGACAAGACTGAAGTTTAAATAAAAAATTGTTTTCTCAAATTTTCTCGTCGACGAGCGGTCTGATGTGTTCACATTTAAAGACAGACAAAATCTTGTAGTTGATTTTAAGAAAACTTATACCTCTGTAGTCGGCGTAATTCGGACGGAATCGGATTGCATTTTTTTTGGATTGCGCAAACGATACTGAGATTCCATTTGTCGGGCATTCTTTCATACGACCAACTAATGTAAACTCCTTACCAAGTCATCTTCTTCACCTTTGAAAAATTTAGCGACTAGGCCATTGGCTCATGCACCTTTGTATTTGTATTTGTATCAAACATTTTAGATTGTACATAAGGAATTAAATTCTCATTTATTGTACTGATATAAACATAAAATAAAAAGAAGATTTCTAGTTAAGAAACAGTTTACATTGAGTCGACGAAAGAAGTTAAAAGTACATGCATAGATATTGGAAAGATAAGGTAATAATTAATTGAAAATATTGTTCTATTCACAAAAGAGAGATTTGCATTTTTAAAATTGAAAAGCGAATTAGATTGGCGTGTATTAATCGGTAAAGAATTCGACAGACTTATGGCGCGAACAAAAAATTAAGCGTCGACTGTTCAAATAGTTGAAATAAGGAAGATTAACACTTCTAGTACGACGAAACTGACATCCTCGTAGGCTTAGTTTTTCGTAGAGATAGTTTGATTGCTGAATTTTGTGTATGATATAGAGGAAAGTGCAGTTGGTTATATTGATATGTTGTCTGATGGTACAACCCGGTGAGTTTAAGGGAAAATCTCGAAATGTGGTAACATTTACGGAGCCCATATATATACCGTATTGCAGAATTAAATGCTAACTCGAGTTTTCTAAAAGGTATTGAGTCAAGATTACTAAGAACCACAGAGCTGTAGTTCATAATTGGTATCTTCGCATAGGTAAACGCACGCATCAAAGCACACACTAGGCATGTCGTTAATGAAAAGAGAAAACAAAAGCGGACCTATATATATCTATATATATATATACCTATAATAGATCCTTTCAGTACACCAGAATGAGCAGTCAAAAATTGGGAGTTGGTGGTGACTTGTTGGTACTTTCTGTTCAAATAATTGAACATGAGCAGGGCTAATTTTGATTTTTATTGTTGCTTCAATTTAAGATTAAATGATTATGATCAACCCAATCAAAAGCTTTTGCAAAATTTAACAAACACAAAATGGACACATTATTCGTACCGAATTCTTCTCTCAAATCGTCTAGAACTTTAACGATTGCGGTAGTTCAACTATGTTTTGCTCTAAAGCTTGACTCCAGAAGAGATAACATTTTATTCGAAATTCTGTGGTCCCAAGGAATAACCGCCTAAGTCGGTTTGCACAGATTCTCAGAAAACAAGTTTGGAGTTTTCGTTTTTACCGAAAACGTATGGGATTTTTAAATTTTAGTCTTGTTTCTTTGCCCATAACTCGGTAACGACAACAGATAATAGTAATAATAGAGTAAAAAATTTACAGCATACACTTTGAATAGCAAACTATCTTCTGGCATCTTTAACTCAATTTTGTCCTAACTCGACTTAGGCAGTTATGATTTGTGGCCACAGAATTATGTGATCATCAATTTGGTTTTTGATTAATATTTCCAATACAAGACAATGTAATATCGTACAAATAGGCCTAAAGTCTTCTAGTTGGCTTCTTGAAGTATTTTTAGGCACTGGAACAACTTTGGCATATTTCCAGACAGTTGGAAATTCTGACCACGTAATACATGAGTTTATTGTGTGTGTACGAGTGTAGAACTTATGTTAGAGACAGAATGCGTTTAATAAATTTAAAGTGTATATACCATTAGCACATACAGCGTTCGATTTGATTTTAGACAGTGCATTTATTACATCGTACCTACTCCGAAACATACTGAAGGTTAGGTTAGGTTAGGTTAGGATCGGCCCTCGATGAGGATGTACTTAGACCAAGAAGTAGGTCCATTGTACTGCCGATGTGTAAGGCGGGTGGATCACCCTCTTACTCTTGGAACCATTTGCTTCGTTGAATGAAGTCGAGAATTTTAGCCGTGCAGGCGTTGCCGAGATCATTAAGATCATTGTAGAAGTATTCACCCAGAGTGGCCTTCCTGATGTTGGCGAGCGCAGGACAGGCGCACAGGAGATGACTGATGGTCTCTTCTTCCTCTTCATCTCTGCAGCTTCTGCAGAAGTCGTTGTGAGGGATACCTAATCTCTGGGCATGTCTTCCTATGACGCAGTGTCCGGTGAGGACATTTGTTATTTTTGAGAGGGTTCCTCTCTTGTGCTTCAAGAGTCCGATGGACCTGGATTTATTGAGTGTCGGCCAGAGCTGTCTGGCGGTATGTCATTGGTCTAGATGTTGCCATCGATGATTGGCTACTTTCTCGGCATCAATTTGAATAAGGTACTTAACATAAGACGCTGGCGCTTCGATGTCGGTGACGCTTATGCTATCTGTACTAGAGGAGCCTTGTCGTGCTAGTTCGTCGGCTGCACAATTCCCCGGTATGTCACAGTGACCTGGTACCCAGCAAAGGGTGAGGTTGTACTGACCAGCTATCTCGTTAAGAGACATGCGACAGTCTTTCACTGCCTTAGATCTCGTAGTGCTAGGTGCGAGGGATTTGATGGCTGCCTGACTGTCGACATAAATAACAATATCAGGTGTTGATAGTGTGCTAGCCGCCAGCCAGTCAGCGGCTTTGCGAACTGCGGTGATTTCGGCTTGAAAAACGCTGCAGTAGTCTGGAAGGTTAAAGGAGAGGTGTATGTCCAGATCTTCGGAGAAAATTCCGACACCGACTCCGTCCTTGGTTTTGGACCCGTCCGTGAAGATTGACAGCGATTCGTTGTAAAGGACATTGCGTTGCGTCCACTCACTTCTGTCCGGTATCGAGTGCGTGTAGCCCTTGTTAAAATCATATTCAGTGGGCAGATGGTCAGTGGAATTGGGAAGATGACGGTGCATCGAAAGTATATTGGCATGTCCCGTGTGTTGCTCCTTCCACTGCCTGGAGCCTCTCAGTCTTATTGCCGAGCTGACAGCCAATTGCTTACTGACGATGTCAATCGGAAGCAGATGGAGCATGGTTTGGAGCGCCGCTGTGGGAGAAGTTCTCAGTGCACCAGTAATACTGAGACATGCAACTCGCTGAGTTTTTTCCATTATGGATAGGTTGGATTTCTTCTCCAAGGCGAGCCACCATACCAATACTCCATACATGAGAATCGGTTTAATGACTGACGTGTATAGCCAGTGCATGATGCTTGGTTTAAGGCCCCAGGTGGAGCCTACTGCTTTCTTGCAGGTGTATAGAGCGACCAGCGTTTTCCTGGCCCGTTCGATGACATTCTCCTTCCAAATTAGCTTGCGGTCAAGCTTTAGGCCTAAATAGCTAGCGCTATTTGAAAGCTTGAGGGTGGATCCCCTTATCATGGGCGGAGTGAAGTCAGGTAGCTTGTGTTTTCTTGTGAATAGAACTAGCTCGGTCTTCGTCGAGGTAACGGAGAGGCCGCATTTATCGGTCCATCTGAGCAGTTCATTGAGAGCAGACTGCATGACATCGGCCAGCGTCTGCGGGTATTTGCCTGTTGTTAGAATGGCGACATCATCTGCATAGGCAATAACATTGCATCCAGTTTTTCGATCTTTAGAAGGGCCTCGTTGAGCACCAAATTCCACAATAGTGGAGACAGTACACCCCCTTGAGGGGTGCCTCGATGTACATGTCGCTTGACAGTACTACTTCCGAAGGATGCTGTTATTACCCTGTTCTTTAGAATGTGTTCTACGAAACAACAGATGGGTTCGCAGATGTTGAGCCTACGTAAGGCACTGGTAATCGAATTTGTTTCAACGTTGTTGAAAGCTCCCTCTATGTCTAGAAATGACACTAGGGTGAACTCTTTGGTTGAGAGTGATTTTTCGATAGGGTGGATGATGGAGTGCAAAGCCGTTTTCACAGACTTGCCTTTTTGGTACCCGTGCTGTGACATGGATAGTAGGGTGCTATCAATAGTGGCCTTGATGTGTAGGTCCAGGATTCTTTCCAGAATCTTGAGAAGGAAGGACGTTAGACTAATAGGTCTTAGGTCCTTTGGGAGGGTGTGCGATGTCTTGCCTGCTTTGGGTATAAAGACCACTCTTACCTCGGTCCAGGCAGTTGGTGTTGTTCCGAGCTCAAGACAAGCCTTCAGAATGCAGGAAAGATACTGCCATACTATATTGAAGGCCGCCTGAATCTGGGCCGGAAAAACACCATCCGGTCCCGGGGATTTGAATGGTTCGAAACTGTTTACTGCTCATTTCAGCTTATCTTCGCTGGTAAGATGAGAAGGTGCCTGTGGGCGTGCAGCAATTACCAGGGCACGATCATCGTTGGGGGTAGGCGTGCAGCCGGGGAAGTGAGTGTCCATGAGCAGGTTGAGCGATGCTTCATACATACTGAAACTCAAAGCAATTTGAATCGTCATTATGTTCCATTCCGAATCCGGCAACTCCATTTCTTGATACACATGCATTTGTTCCGGCTTTTAAAAAGAAATTATTTAATTCATTATGATCTACATAAATCGCACTCTGCAGGAGTCTTCCCAATAACCTTTAGAGAACGAAGATTTTTCCAAAGAATAGAGCTGGGCTGACTAGAATTGAGCTTTGAATAGTAATATTCAAATTTGGCTTTTCGTATCTCCGCCCTGGTTTTATTTCTCTGTGATCTGTAAATCTGCCAGTTGCTTCTATTCCGATTTCGCCGCCATCGCAGATATGATCTATCCACTTCAGTTATAAGTATTTCACTGTTTTCGGAAAACCAAGGAACGCGTTTGTTGACAACTCTTTTTACTTTAATTGGAACATGCCGCTCAAAAAGAGAACAATAGTTTGAAACATTCTGTGGCCACAAGGGGTGGGCGCCGTGGCGTAAGTGGTTAGTGTGTCGAATCACTACGCATGAGGTTCCAAGTTCGAATCCCAGAAAATACCAAAAAGTTTTTTCACGGTCCCACCTCTCGCGAGCGTCTGACAAACATCCGAGAGTATTATTGTCACGAAAAAGCTTCTCAAATCGCCGTTCGGATTCGGCATTAAAACTGTAGGTCCCTTCCATTCGTGTGAAAAATATAACGCACACAACATGAGTGGTTGCGGGAAGCTAGGCCTTGGCACTTTAAAGAGCTGTTGCGCCAAATATGTGTGTGTGTGTGGCCACAAAGTAAAACCGCGTAAGTCGATTTTCACAGATACTCAGAAAACAAATCTAAAGTTTTCGATTTTCTCGAAAATGTATGGGAATTTGGAATTTTAGTCTTGATCGTTTGCCTATAACTCGGTAACGCCCGATTTCTTTACCGAGTACTAGGGCTAGTACCGGTATTAGAGCAAAAGTTGGTACTCAAATCGGTATCAAGTCATTTCTTCACAAAGTACTAACGCCGATTTGGTACCGAGTATTAGCTGGTACTCGGTATTAGCTTGGCTCTCGAAATCAGTATTAGACCAGTTGGTAGTACTCAAATCGGTATCAAGTCATTTCTTCACAAAGTACTAATGTCAATTTGGTACCGAGGATTAGTTGGTACTCGGTATTAGCTGGACACTCAAAATCGGCAGTCTAGCGTCGTTAATACCAGGATTAGTCCAATTTCAATCATTTACCATGGGAGATAGTACTCTATTTTGACATTTTCTTGGCTGTCATTGGAAAAAAAAAAAACACGTGGATTCTATTTTGGTTTCATTTGATTTTTTATTCTATTTTCTGGTAAATGGATTTGATTTTTGGTGGGCATAGTTTGACTTTTTCGCTTCATCGCTATCGTTTTTTAATTCTTGTTTCTTCATTCTTCATTGGTACCAAACATAAAGTAAAGAAAAAACAACCAATCACACACTCTTCCACACGATTCCGCATACCTACTGCCATACTCACATCATTCACAACAGTAAAGCAACACAAATATTAAAAAAAAAAACTTCACTAATGAATAAAATACGAATACCTATAATTCGAAATAACTGTCTAACGGCCGACAAATGCCAAAATAGTGTCAAAATCAGTATTAGACCAGTTTTTAGACGTATTAGCTGCTAGTACCGCTTGGTGAACTTAGATCCAGTATTAGTGATGGGAAGAAATGTACAAGTACTATCTTTTCGTTGGTACCGAGTATCAGAGCTAGTACCTGCTCTAGCTAGACCGGGTATTAAGGCAGCTTAGTACTTATGTGAAGAAATCGAGCGTAAGGGTAACAGATAGTAAGGTACAAAATTGGTAGCATAAGCTTCGAATAGTAGAGCATCTTCTGGCATCCTTAACTCAATTTTCTCCTTGCTCGACTTAGGCGATTACCTTCTGGCAACATATATTATCCTTGCCATCAATTGTGTACGATTCCCAGCAAAGATACACTGTGCGTCATTTTGACTTTTTTGCTTGCAAAAATTATAACTCTTAAACGAATAAAGATATCGGGAGAGTTTTTTTTTTCTGCTTAAAGGAGAAAAAGTAAACGGACAAAAAAAAAAAAAATCTTGGGAAATGTCTAATAACCTTATCATTTCTGGAGAGTATTGTGCTTTGAGATCTTTTTCGGTTCTGACATGCCTTAACGAAGAAATGAGTGGGTCCGATGAGGTTGCAATCATGTTGAAAAGGTCTTCATTCTGGCGTATACTTGAAACCCTGCACGTATTTTAATATCTATACTTCCTGTAATCTTTATTTTTGGATTTCTGAGCTTCTTCTGACAATTCACCAAGTAGTAACAATTGCTACTCGATTATATTTTGACTATGAGCCAACATTTTATGAAGAGTAGGTGTGGGTTGTTTATTGGAATATTTTTGCTTTAACCCTGGATGGTATACTTCGTCGAATCGATGAACACCTCTTTTATTTTGTTTGCGAAACAAAATGGGCTGATATATTTAATTTTTATTTTAAGTAAAGTAAAAATATCAGGATTTTTTTATAAATCTAATTTATTCTATTAAAAATACTTTTAAGAGTTTTGTTTACCAATTTCAGGTTTCAGGTTACCATAGTTTAGGGAGTAGGTGGACTTCGTCGATTTGACGAAGCATAACTTTAGTGTGCGTAAAATATTCATAACCATCCAGTGTTAATAACTCTGTTTTCTTGGCATACTCGCCAAACTTGACAGTATTAACCTTTTTCCTGCAATTTAAAACATTAAGTATGACTTCAAGTCTATTACCTCTCTATTGACCCCAGCTGTTGGCTCTGATTTTTGAAAAAAATTTCCTCGAAGTATTTCCATCATTGGTATTTGCAAATCCTTGTTTTGGTCTGTCCACTTCGAGCCCAATCTCATCGCGAAAATGCTTTTAGATCTCTTGTTTTCTTCTTTTTTCTGCCACCTTGGTTCCAATAGATTCATCAATATCCTCTTCCTCTTGTCGAAGTGTATATGCAAGTTTCAAAATAAATTCCATGCACCTGATTCTTGCATGTAATGGAGAGATTCCATAGGTAGGTAGGTAGGTAGAAGTGGTTGTGTCAGCAAACCATGCCGACACTTAATTAGCGCAGAAGCGCCGTTTTATTACCATAACTCAAGTGACCTAACGGATGTAACACGGACGTTAACTACTAGAGAAAAGAAGAAGAAAAAGGGGGTAAGGATTATTCAAATCTACCCCGTTACATTGAGGAAGCTGATAATATCCCCAATGCTAATCTCCGGTAGCTCTATAAGGTTGTCGAAAAAGAGTTTACCTAAGCTGCGCTGTCTGGCCTTGCCTAAAGCCGGACACTTGCAGGGGAAGTGTAAAATTGTTTCTATCTCATCAGCAGTATTGCAGCTGCGACAGTGTGCATTAAATGCAATACCTATTCTGGCCGCATGAACCCCGATGGGCCAGTGGCCAGTACTAACTGCCAGAATTCTTGCGATATCTGCACGGTTTCTGTTTAGTAGACTTTGCGTTCTTTTCCGGCAGTATTTGGGCCACATCTGCCTGGAGATGACACAGTTCTGCACCCCCTGCCATCTACTATCCGCCTTTAGCAGATAGTGCACGAAAATGCCTCTCTTAAGGACCCCCAACGGGACGTTCACCTCCTTTGCTAGGGAAGCATCAAGGGCAGATCCTTGCCGCGCGAGTTCATCAGCCCGCTCATTCCCCTTAATGTTGCTGTGACCCGGAACCCAAAGGAGACAGATCCTTAGCCGGTGACCAAGCGAGGCGAGTTCTTTTTTGCACTGTTCTACTAGCCTTGAGGACGTAGTGGCAGATACTATAGCCTTGATAGCCGCCTGGCTGTCAATGAGGATGGCAATGGTATTTAGGGGTGTAGAGGTTTACTTAAGTATGCGGCAGGCCTCACATACAGCAAAAACTTCCGCCTGGAAGACACTGCACGAATCAGGAAGCCGGTAAGACCTGGAAATATTGAGGGAAACAGAGAATATCCCTGCCGAGAGATTCTATATTCGTAGTTATGTTCATCATCATTTGATTCATCTTGATTGTTGAAGTTGTTTGTGTTCTCTTGCATATGGGACATGACCGCGTTGACTGCGTATCTATTATTTCATTCGGAACTCTTCCGTCAATCATAGTTAAAAAGAAGTCGTGGTTGATAACTATCCGCGGCAGACTATTGAGTACATCGCAAGTCAATTCAAAAGTAAAGTAAGTATGATAAGATAGTATCACAAGTTATAAATTTGAGGTGAGAACTAAATCAAGAAGACTTTCCTAACAACAAAGTCGAGAGTGAGTTGTCATGGAAGTATTAACAATTTCGACACCAACCATTGAACATTTACTTTTGGGATGCACTACTGCCAGTTTGTGGCTCATTTCCCTTTTTGAGAGGGATTCCATTGTAATGCTAATATATTGCACAAGTTTACTTTTTTTTAAATATATCTACGCCTGATAAGCCTTTCCAGTCGAGCTGGTGCGCCGACAAGGAATACGCCGCTCGGTTAAGACCAGTAGCAGAAAATGGTTTCAAAGCGATCTACAAAGCATGCGGTTCCACCATGATTGTTGTCAAAACAGAACTCGTTTCCGCAGTATGAAGAAAAAACAGACAAAGAACTTTTAAAACAATCTAAAAAACGCCAGAAATAATAAAAAGGTTTCTTGAGTACGAGCTGTGGTGCAGATAAAACTAGAGCGGCGGAAGTAAAGTTGGCTTATATTTTTGGGGAGCATAATGTTTGCCATTTATTTTAAGAATATCTGATTCCGCTAATGAAAGATCTTTCTGGACTTAAAAATATTGTAAGCCCAGAATGAACTTTAATTCTCAAAAATAAATTTCGTTAGAATTCTTAGACGTATTGCGAATGGTTTGCTTATAGATACGTATACCCACGCGTAAAACTCTTTCAATCTGTTTTCTTTTTTTTTTCAATTCATTTTTATCATGTGATTGCATTATTTTGAAAATAAATTATATACAGGGTCCGTCAAATGAAGTGTTACCAACTTTACATTGGCAGTACTGATGACAGCGATAACAGCTGATTCATATTTTGACATATGGTATATTGACAGAATATCCAGTTGTTAGCAGGCACACGATTGCTTATCATTCTACGCCGTACTTAAAGCGAAATATTCGAAATGAAATTTAAGAGAAATAGTGTGATTGCCTTGTTTTATACTTGGCAGAAAAATTACAGGCAATCATTGTTCGTGAGTTGCAGCACCTGCGTGCAAATAAAATGTTTGTGTATCGGAATATTAAGCGTTACAATAATACGGGTAGCATTGCTAAACGCTTTCGAGGTGGTCCTAGAAAAACAGCAACATCACCAGAAATGGTCCGAAAGGTAAAGGCACGAATTCAAAGAAATCCACATCAGAGTGCAGCAAAATTGTCTAAAGATCTGAACGTATGTGAATCAAGCATACGGCGCATACTGAAAAATTAACTTAAATTGAAGCCCTACAAGATACATAAAGTACAGGATTTAACACCGGCACAAACGGAAGTTCGTCTTAAAAGATCAAAATCATTGAAAGCCTTGCACGCAGCCGGTAATCTACAGAATTTGGCATTTTCTGATGAACAAATTTTTACTGTTCAACAATACGTAAACAAGCAAAATGATCATGTGTGGTTGCAGAACAAGTCCAATGATAATTTGCAAAACCGAATTGCTGTTCGTAAGCAAGGGCTTGATTCTGTGATGGTTTGGGCTGCTATAGCTGCGAACGGGCGTTCTCCGGCGGGTTTTATTGCTCAGGGCGTTAAAGTAAATTAGGAGTTTACCACTAGGACTGTTTGGGCATGCAAACAATTCGGTGCCAACCGCTGGACATTGCAACAAGACTCAGCACTATCTCATAAAGCACGTCTAACACAACAATTTTTACATCGTCACGTTCCGCAGTTTATTTCTTCTCAACAGTGCCCTCCATACTCTCCAGATTTGATTCATATGGACTTCTCCATATGGTCCATTTTGGAGGCTAAAGTGAAACATTGAAGTCAGCGCTTCGTCGAGAATGGTCACGAATCCCACAGGAGCACATTCGTGCAGCGTGCAATGCTTTCATTAAAAAGATTGATGCCTTCATCCGCAATATCGAACAGTGACATGGTTTTCATAAAATTAAATATGTTTTTAACATGGTATTAAAATATGAAATTAAATCTTTTGAAATGAAGAACCTACAGTATTTTGAATTGGTAACGCTTCATTTGACGGACCCTGTATACGTGTGTCATAAGCATAATATATGTTTAAATAAGCTATTTCTTTAGCTGCAAATAAAGCTTGATTGATTCAAATATAATTTTATTTACCCTAGTAAGTTTCTTTAGAATTCTGAGCAAGAATGCGTTAACGTTCTTATTACTTTAAGGTTCATGGAAATACATTTTAATTATTTCCAAAGGTATTTAAACACAGTTTTTTTTCTCTGCGCGTACATAACAAATAAGTCACTCAAGAATTTACCTAAATCATGATCGAAGCTATAAGTGTATCATTGAACATATCTTTCGAACAATCAACTTAAAAGCCATATTGACTTCTTGACCTTCCTGTATCACAAATATCATTAATCAAACAAACATTTCGCACTAAAACGCAAACCGAAATAAAAGTAAATAAAATGTTTTTATCACCAATTCCCGATTGCGAAACATGATTCTCTCATCTTTTTTCGCGATAAGACAGTGGCACATCAATTCGTACAAATATACAGAAATACCATCCTATTATCCAATAATTCTAAAGTCAATTTATTACCCAACGCGATTCGCAGATATTTCTAGCGCTTTTCGCTTCAATTCCAATGCACCATTACTCATCCAGACATCATCATCAACGCTCATGTCGCGGGAGAGCGTGTAAAAAGAAAAAACAACATAAAGTCCTTAAAAAGGATGAGCATTGTGCTATTTCTGTAGGTTGCTCAATGTTATCCCATGAAATTGTCACTTCGGGTTGGCTTGTGGATTTGTTTCTTTACTCGGCGCAAAAGTTGGTTTATTTTTTACGATGGTCCCTTGATCCCCACTTAATAATTGCAATGATGAAGAGTGCTGGAAAGTAATAAAATCACTTCTACTATAGAGAAGGGAAAGAAAGGAAGTCACTGGGCCCATTAAAGACATTTCTACGCTTTATTATATTTTTTACTTGCACGTTTTGCGCTTTTAACAAAATGACTACCATTCAATTTAAATGTGCCAGATTTATACATACATATTGAATTTATTTTTTTATAAAATTAAATTTAGACAGTGTGCAGACAATAAACAGCGCTGATAACGTTAAGGTCTTTGATATCTACAAACTGTGTTGGAACGACATTGAATACTATTTTCATAAAAATGCACAATCAGTACTAATTGATTAGAAAATGGATTTTGTGAGCCTACATTCGCCCTTCTGCTAACGAAGTAACACAAACGAAAGGAGAAAAAATAATGAATAAAATGAAAGTTATAAGTTCTAATCAATCATAGTCAGTCACCTTTTAAAAAAAAAAACCAAAAATACTTTACGTTACGTGCGCTTGGTAACTGAAGATACTTTCTGATTTAATTGTAGGAAAAAATAAAACACTTTGTTTAAGAACCGTAAACACGGTTTATGAACAAGTTTTAATTAATATAGCTTACTACTAAATAGCTTGTATAATAAGAAGCATAGCATATTCAAAATGAGGGCCAGCATTTTCTCACAAGATACATATGTGTGTGTACTGACAAGCTTATATTTGTAACAACCTCAAGTTTTATTTTTTTTTTTGTTGGTAAGCGGAGGAGGAACCTTGCACAGGCAACGCGTTTGAAGTTACACGGTAGTGTCAGATTTTTACTGACTAAATTTTACTTCAGCTAGCTCAGACTCTCATCACTCAATATCACCGTCAGGTACAATATTACTGTCATTGCCTGTGTCTGCAGCATTCTACTCTGGCTTTAGTAGTGGGTTAATAGTGTGCAAACCGCCTCCCTCTTACCTACCAATTTAGGCATCTCCACTTTTAAATTTTGAGCATCAAGTGTGACATTTAATTAATTTTCCGTCTTTCCTCAAGGAACTAAGGAAAGTTAAAACCCGATATGTTCCGCATTTTTGTCGTATCCAGGATATGCTGATCATTCTGACGAGTTATCGAGTCTAAGGCAATGGTGGGGTACTGGCGATAACCGCCATGGCCTGACAAAAATGGCGCTAATTGGTAGTTTAACTTCTACTTACTTATTTAGATGGCGCTACAGTTCGGGTTGAGCCTGGGCCTCAATCAACGAGCCTCTCCATTTAGCTCGGTCTTTAACTAACCGCCTACAGTTGTGCATTCGAAGGTTGCTCGAAATCCCCTTGAACTTATGCGCGCCACGTACGGCGACGAGGTCCTTTATTGTGTCGTCGTTACCCGGAGGGTTACATTCGAATACTTTGCGGGTCGGAGCGTTGGCGTCCATCTGCTCTACATGTCCTAACCATCTCAAACGTCCAATACGCAGGTTTTTAACTAGATCGATGTCGGTGTTCAGCTCGTATAGTCCTCTCACCCCGCCGACACAAACGGGACCGAATATCGTACGAAGACCAAAGATAGCGACCGTAAAGCAGGGCTAGAATGATCAGGGTCTTATACAAAGTCTCTTTAGTTATTCGAGATAGAGCTTTACTGTTGAATTGCCTTATTAGCCCAAAAAAAACAGCGACTGGCAAGCGTTATTGTTCGCTTGATTTTTACGTCGGTACCATTGTCAGAGTAAATAGCAGAGCCGATATAGACAAAGTCTCTTACTACCTCGAAGTCGCAGCTGGCCACTATGACGTTCTGTTCCATTCATCGGTGACAACCCACTGAGTTCTTCCCATAATATCAATACAGTCGGCGTATGCAAGCAGTTGTACGGACTTTTGATGGATTGTCCCTCTGATGTTGGTTTGTGAGTTCCGCACAATCCGTTCAAGCACAATATTAAAAAAGTCACATGACAGCGCGTCACCTTGTCTAAAACCTATTTTGACATCAAAGGTCTCGGCAAGGCCTTGATGATACAGCGAGCATTCTCCATCGGCATCCTGCACAGACGAACAAGTTTGGCAGGGATGTCAAAACTAGACGTGGCTCTACAAAGCTCTTCTCTATAGATGCTGTCATAGGCGACCTTAAAATCTATAAAGAGATGGTGAGTATCGTTTTGGACTTCTAGGGTTTTCTCCAGGATCTGCCGAAGTGTGAAGATTTGATCGATGGTGGACTTTCCTGGCTTGAAACCGCACTGATAGGGTCCAATCAGGCTGTTGATAAAAGGTAGCAGGCGTTTACACAATATTTACCTTCCCTTCACTTCTTTTTATCCATGGTTCTATCCTGGGAATTAGTCTGCATGTCTACTTTTCTTTGTGTAAGGTGTCTCATCTGTGTTGCTACATTCTTAGTTATATTGTTCTCTCTTGTCTTCTTTGTTATTCAGAGTCTACGTTTTCCGTTCTTCCATACTTCTTTCTGCTTCATCAGTCAGGATGTCTAGTAGTGGTAATATCAAAATTTGCCACGCTAATGGTTCAAATCCTAATGTTAGCAAGCACCAAACTATTTTTCATGAAACTCATAAAGTTGGTTAGATCAATTGCGATAGCTCATTTTAACACTGTTTAGGTCACGATGACGTCACCACACATGAAAGCTCGACCTATTAAACATACCCTGAATATCAACGCCCCCACAAATGTCAATCAAACAAAATGAATTTACACTTTACATTGTTTACATATATATAACAAATGATCAAATTGTACACAAAAAATTATTCTAACATGAAATAAAACACAGTGTTTTATAACGTTGATGAAATCTGTGGTTTCTCTTTATTTCGGCACAGTTCATAGCGTTTAGTTTTTGCTTACAGCTACCAAGCACACATTTCCCAGTTTGAGATCCGCGATCGTTTCTTTGTTGCACAGTGACGCAAACAAACACTATTGCGAAGGCATAACACTGGCAATAGGTTGGTGATATGACTCGGAAAATTGTTCGCTCAGTTGGATGATTTTTTTTTTTTCTTTGCGTAAGGGGTAATGGAAAACGCTACTGCTCACGAGAAATAGGCCCGCTCTGTTTCAAGTAGTGTGGGACTTTCTACTCACTAAAAAACCACCTTTAACCATTTTTCAACTTGACACCATCCACTCCGGAACCGCTTTTGCATTACTTCAGAGTTCAGTTGGATGATAGATATGCCTATGACGTCAGGTGGTCGGAGAAAAAAATGCTGTTAATCAGAAGAAATGACAAAATAATAAAACCAATCTCCCCAGTCATCTGGATACCACTGGAGTTTTTCTTAAAGCTAACCTCTAAGCTTCATTAAACCACTACCCACTATGTAAAAACAGTTTAGGGATAGTTATAACCTTTTGAGTGCGCATAAGTCATAAAAATAAATCCATCTAAAAGTTAACCAAATTGCTCTATTCTTGACCACTAAATAAGCCTAGAGTGCACAAACAGACCATTTCGTAAAAAAGCTGTAGCTAAGCATAAGCAGTAATCAGAAGTCCAGTAAATAGCATACTACTTATATAATTTTAAGATCTCAGATAAAGCGTCTTGAAGTACCAACTACAATAAAATTGTATACCGCAGTCGCGCATATCCTAGAGTAACTCACGGCGAACTCAAAATTAATACATACTAGAAATAAAAAGCCGAATGCAAAAATCGCAGCAAAATCTTCCAGACTATCTCGGATAACACTCATGGTGCATTTATGCACTGAAACAATCCACCGAAAAAAGCAAACCACCACTCCTATCTCTTTTCTTCATTTCCAAGCAGGATTGTGAGCGTCCCTCCCTTAACTACCCCTTAAGATACAACTTTGGCGCCCGAGAAATTTGTTGTGTTGTAACTCAATCATTTTCAGTATATTTTACGAGAAAATATGTGAGGAAAATTTGTTCCTCTCGTTAAAAGCAAGATTCAAACCACAATCCGAAACCACTCCTAAAGACCATGCTCTCATAAGCCTCATAATGTCGGGCACATGCACTTAGTTATATACATACGAATGTATGTTTATAAATAGTTCCTATGATATTCTAGCTGAAGCATTTAATGCATAATACATACCTACATGTGCTTGGTTATAAGCACAATAAAAGCTTGCTACTCTATTCTGCAAATGGACCATTTTTCTCATGTAACGTTATTACCTTTAAAAAAAACAAAAAAACAACACAAAACCACAGTCCGTTTCAAATGATAGTCTAGAAGCATTACATCAGACAAAAACGTATCTCTTTTGTAATAAAACAAATCTTCTTCCCTTCATCTCTTTACTCAGATATCCTGGTATCAAAATTCATTCCCCATCCAAACGACAGATAGGAGAATTATGTCATCAAGAGGAAACCGGCATACACTGACTGTGCGACACATCCAACAGGAGGATTTCGGCAACTACAGGTAAGTGAAATTTCACATTTTATGCATGTCTTAAATAGGGTTGGTAAGGATGTGAAATGACGAGCGAATTCTTTAACGGATTGCTACTGCCATCAGAATAATGCAGGATTATATTTCAACATTTCCTGGTGTATATGGTATGTGTGTACATTACAAACACAGAGAGTATTTTCATCAGTTTAAAGTCAGCGAATTAAGTGCAACTTTTCGAGCATGGGAAATTGCCTCTAATTAGTTGCAACTTGATTTAAATGTAAATTAAGCTACATTGTGTGTCTAATTATGTTGGCCTTCCTTGTACAAATTACCTCGTATATTTTACTTCGCAAAATTATATAGATCAACTTCAAGTTAATTATGTGCCGGTATGTTGCGTTCAAGTCGACGAGTTTTGGAATGAAATTTAGAATTAAGTTTTTGGATGAAGGACTATTAAGTCCTTTCGTAATTACATAGGTGCTTCCTACCAATTTTAAATTCAATACAATATACAAATGCGTATAATGACAGCAGGTTTGCAGCTAGATTAGCTGATGTTGTGCCTTTTAAGGAAGAAATGTATTCGAGCGATATACTTAGCCTTGATATAGTTATGTGCTTGTGTGTTCGCCTCGAATAGGAACTTTGTTCATCCGGATCTTTTTTTTTTTTTTCCATGGATAGGGGAAAAACCTTCCATAGATACTATGAGAATAGCAAGCGAGTGCTCATAGTAGCGTCAGATTCTTACTGACTAAAAAAAACACCACCCTTCGACATAAATTTGTTAGATATCGCAACTAAGTTATAACTTATCAAACAATTTTTCTATCACGAAATAAAAACGTTTGGCAGGTTACTTTCCACTGAAAGATCCTGCATGTTCCGCAATCTAGACGCGGTTAATCATTATCTCGCCAAGTCGAAAGGTTTCGTCCTTTGTAGTCGGCGCAATAAATTGTTCTCATCCAAAGTTTGTAGGACTGTATTGCTGACATTTCAGATTAGTCGATTTCTATGCTTTCTCGCGAAGCTTCTAGTTTCAGATTCGATTGTCGGAATTCCGAGATCCCTGTGGATATCGTCGTTTATACTATACCACGGTGTTTGGACAATTTCTTAGCACTTTATTTAGAAAAGTTTGTAAAATATTGGAATTTTTTCTCTTGGTACAACCCCAAAGTTGTATACCGTAGGTCCACACCGGCTTTAGCACTTGCTTGTATAAAAGCAGTTTGTTCTCAGTACTGAGCTGGGAATGTTCTCCAAGTAACCAGTACATTTCTCTATATTTGATTTCGAGTTCTTTATGTTTCATTTTCACGTGCGAATTCCATTTCAGCCTTGCGTCGAGTGTAATTCCCAGATATTTGGCCTCGTTTGCAAAAGGTATTCGCGCCGAGTTTTGAAAGATTAGCTAGTCATTAGTTTTCTTATAAGTGAAATTCACGTGAACAGATTTAGATTCGTCGAGGGCGATCCGCCAGTCCCTCGTCCATTCATTCACATTATTCAGTGCGTTTTGCAGTTTTGCAGTCGTTTCTTCAATTGTTTTACCTACTGCTAGGCTAGCGGGGTCATCGGCAAACGTAGCATGGATAGTGCCATCTTCTTTCGGTTTATTACGAGTATGTAACAAAGAGAAGCGGCCCAAGAACGCTTCCTTGCGGTACCCCGGCGGAAATTTCTTTAAGCTCGGAGTATTCTATTCCATGTCTAACACGAAAGAGTCTATTCCCGAGATATGATTCTACAATATCGTATAGGCATACAGGGGGAACTTGTCGTAGTTTGCATTTCAAGCCATCATGCCACACCTTATCAAAGGCTTGCGAGACGTCAAGAAATGCGCTTGAGCAAATCTTTTTTTCTTCAAGTGCTTTTTCGATTACGTCAACAATTCTATGCACCTGATCAATCGTAGAATGCTTACTTCTGAACCCAAACTGATGATTAGGGATAATATTATTTTCTTCTATAACCGTATGGAGATGCCTTAGTAATCAGGGTTATCGTAAATAAATTTTCCCTCGGAATTTTTCCTCCGAACAAAAATTAGGTATCTTCAAAAATAGGGAAAAAATTCGTCAGGAAAAAATTAAATATGGCGATTGCATTGGCAATTCTCCTGAATTGTTATTCATGATACCTATTTCTTTTCCGCGGAATTATTTCCTCTTTTTTGAAGGTACTTAAGTTTTATTCGGGGGAAAAATTCCGACCGAAAATTTATTCACGATAACCCTGAATATCTTCTCGAAAATTTTGGAGATGACTGGAAGAAGCGAAATTGGCCTATACGATTTTACCTCATTTGGCGGTTTTCCTGGTTTTAAAAACATTGTAATTTCCGCAACTTTCCATTGGCTCGACACATGTTTTAATCTGAGCGCAGCATTTACAATATGGAGAAGCTTAATCAATGCTTTTCTAGGTAAAACTTTGAGAATTTCTCCGGTAATCAAATCATAACCTGGAGATTTCTTAAGTTTTAGATTCTCGATCTCATGTTTGAGTTCTCTTAGCTTTACACTTGTGAGCGTCAAATCGTCAGATGGTAGATCCAGCCTATTGATGTTGTCGTAAACCACTTGACCATCGTACGGTTTAAAGGTTTCTTCCAGGTGGGCCGCAAAGACGTCCGCTTTTTCTTTATCTTCCCTCGCCCATTCATTTTGATTTAATTTAATTGGCGGTGCGGGGACTTTGGGCCGTTTGGTGCCTTTTACCCCTTCCCAAAGTGAATAATTAGAAACTTTTCTTGCTGATAAACTTTCAAAGTAAGAGCCTATTGCACGATTCTTAAAATCCTTAATAATCTTCTTCAACAAATTGCACAGACGATTCAAGTTTGCTTTATACTGCGGAGCACGACTCTGTTGCCATTTTTTACGCGCTTTTCTTTTTTCCTTAACCAATTCTTTTATTTCCGGAGGATATCGTAAACCGTATCTGTCCGGCATTTTCCTTTGATTGGGCGTATTATTCCAGGAGGCGAGCTGTACGATCTCAACGAAGCGATCAAATTCCATCTCAAGTTCATAGGGTGTCGTAAGTGGAACGCTCAGTTCAACATTATCTTGAATTTCGTTCCTAAAGCCTTCCCAGTTAGTTGTTCGACCAGTTAATCTCGCTGGCTCTAGGTTATAGACTAGTTTCTCGCTCATTGTTAAAATAACTGGGGAATGACCAGACGACAGATCGAAGCTTTCTTTAACTTTTATGTGGTTGGTAGATATTCGTTTCACGACGAAAAAAATCAAACAGGTCAGGTATTTTCGAAGTATCAGTTGGCCAGTAAGTCGGTTTACCCGTCGAATGGAAATCACAACACTGTACTCCATACCTGCCCCATAGAGCATTCTACCTTTTTTCGAGCTGTATCTTTAGCCCCAGAACGTATGTTTCGCATCAAAGTCGCCGCCGATGATAAAATTAGGTTTTAGCGATTCAATCTGATTTTTCAAGCGCAGAACGCGGTGGACAGTAGATAGATGAGATTTTAAGAGTGCGCTGACTATTTTTAACTCGAATCGTGCAAAGTTTTATGCTCTATCTTTACGTCTTCGGATTGTTCGATGCCGTCTTTAATAAACAAGGATGATCCGCCTCTCGGTTTTCCTGAAGGGTGACACGCGTGGTAATCATTATAGCCTTTTATTTTTAAATGCGATTCGTTTTCTACGTGGGTTTCAGAAATCAAGTAAATGTCAATATCTTTTTCACGCATGAAGATTTCCAATTCGTCAAGATTTTGCAAAAGTCCGTTTGCATTTCAAGTACATATTTTTAACATTCGTTTGTTATTCGGATTCAAGTTGAAGTACGCGTTTTCTGTGAATTATTTTCAAGCTTAACCAGCCAATGGAGAATAATTTTATTTATTTTGCTTTGTTCTTCAGATTTCTCGAGAATAACCGAGAAAACATGAGAGACAGGGTCCGTCGAAATTTCAATGTTTTTTGGTTTTTCGGATGCCGCGGCCTACCTACTACGCTCAAGTCTGCACTCCTGTTGTCCTTGTGGGTTTTTCAATGTTAACTTTTAAGTACCGTTTCTTTTAAGAACAGAGGTCGAGGACTTTTCTGTTATCACTCTCTCCCTCACCTTTTTGCGCTCTGAGCCTAGTAGTTTTAGTTTGCCTACTTTCTCCTGTGCGATCTTACGCTTTGGCTTAGTTCATCCGGATCTGGTGCAAAACTCGTGATTGATATGACCGTCAACTCTTCCTAGTCATCGAAGAATGGTCTGCTATGTTCCAATCACTCAGAAAGCATTCGGTGTCTATCCCAACATCCGTGTCGTAACCTCCTCTTCAAACGTGCTACAAGTGAATTATCCTCTTTTTCTTCCAGTTCTTATGTTTTTATGCCTTATTATCACTCTTGTGACAATTGCTACAGAATACCTATTCAAAATTGTAGATTTCCTGATACCTTACTTTAGCGTTTTTACTTTTATAGGTCTGTCTGTCAGTCTCTTACGCGCTTCTAATTTTTGTGACTATTTTGACATACATGTATGTAGAAAGTCGAAGAATATATATTAAAAAATATTTGTTTGAGATTTCGATTTCTGTTTGCAATTGCAAAAAGGACTCTTGACTTGAAATGAAGCTTTCAGCTTCGAATAGTCTACTGGATGTGTATGATAATAGTAATACCCATCCTGTGCTATGTCGTACTGTGTGGCAAAAATGCGAATGGAAGTGTAGAATAGACGCACACTCAAGTGAAACCCAAATGCAAACGAAAGTATACATTTCAGTTTTATGAAAACGGGTATTATAACATACGTATATGCAGTTAAGCATAGATACACCACACACGGAAGTAGTGAAATTAGCATAGACACACTCAATAGAGTAAATGAACTTACTTGAACCACAAATTGCAAATCTATGACAACTTGAAATACGTTATGCTGATTATTTATTCAGAGCACATTCACATCTCCAAGATCACATAGTAGTTAAATATTAGTTTAGGAGGCAGACTGAACGGCATCAGTGGAATAGATTGAACTAAAGTAATCGGCAAAAAAATTTCAAATAGTTTCAGTTCATGAGGGCGAGTAGTTCAGAAAATACATGAAGCTAGGAAGTCAATTGGTATTTTGCTTATAATTAATGAAAATGAAAAAAAAAAAAATTACTATTAACCTTTAATTAAGTATTCGTAAGACCGGAGAAAAACTTGTTTAGAAACTCAAACTCATGTTGAGAAGTCATATAACATGAATTTAACTCTGTATCTGCTTTGTTTTCTCTGAATCTTTATTCTTTTCATTTTTGAAGTTCAAGACTCTCTTGTTAAACCAGGGTCGATGACTGATAAATTTACTTCACTTTTTTTGGAAGATAAAGGTTATAATTTTCACATCCAATGAGTATGGGACTAGATGCCACACCGCTGTTTGTAAATCATGTAATCGTATGTATACTCGTATCCTATCTCAGCCGATTTTGACCACACTTAATATGTTTTTTCCTCTGATGTGTGACTGCAATAAATGAATTTTCAATTCCAATGCGTAAGAGTTCCACGTATAATTTTTTTAATCCGGTGGCAGTGCAATGAACCTTTTCGGTTTAAGTGCACCTCTTTGAGGAACACATCAGGCAAATCAAACAAGAATTCAGTTTTTTGCTAAATTCATATATCCGTAGGAGCACTGTAACATGCAAGTGTTATTTTTTTTCACAGTGTACTCCTCAAATTTTCTGTGTCAAATGTTAGATTTTCAACCATTTGACAACGTTCGACAGCAAACGAGAATTTGACCTTTTGTTAAACATTGTAATCGGGTGCAAGGCGATTATGTCAAATGGTTTGACACCATTTGACACCGTTTGACCATACGACATTTTATGAAAAACCAAAGTGTCAATTTGTTAAACGATTGTAGGAAGGGTGGAAAAGAAAAATAAGGGATTTGACTGGACTACAAAATTGACAAAGTCTTCGGAATCTTGGAGTTGCATTAGAGCTCTGAAATGTTAGGGCAGGTATCGCATTCCAAAGTAAAAAGTATGAAATAGTGGCGGTGGAATTAGGTGACAATGCAAACTGGCAGGCCCGTGTGTCCTATTTTTCGAAGAGCTCAGTAATGTGGGTGCGTAAATATTCAAATTGCACATGTGCCATTCGTATGTATTGTAATTGCGATGTAATTCTCATAAAAATGTCGCACAAAATCCTTTCTTTTCCCGCTTCTTGACAATGTCCTTATGAGGCCACGTCAGCTGTTTGATACAGGGGTATAGACGAGAGCTATATCCTGTTTGCACTGTAATCGCTGTTTACATAAACCTCGGAGAATTTTCCTTATTTATTTTCAATTATTTGAAATTTTTCCAGAAATTTGTGCAAATTATTGTGCTGAAAATGAGTTTATGAAAACAGCTAACTAGCTGTCACAAAATTTTGAAAATAATGAAGAATTTTTACATGACAAAGAGTGTAATATAGGCGAAAATTGTTTCGCGAATCGTTAGAGGGTACGCTGTGCCTTTAGAACTGTATCAGCGGATGCGATAAGCGTAATATCAGGCCGAATGCCTATCGATCTAGACGCGAAGAAGACTGAGGCCCTATGCGAAAACGAGCACGATGACGGAACAACAGCTATAGAATCCATAAAAGCAGAATGGCAACATAGGTGGACCATCACAATCAAAGGCCGATGGACATACAAATTGATCCCCGAAGTTGATGAATGGATTGAGAGAAAGCACGGAGAGGTAAACTACTACCTGACATAATTTCTATTGGGGCACGGATGCTTCTGGGAGCATCTCTACAAGTACAAGCACGCGGATGACCTATTCTGTCAGCACTGTGAAGGAAAAGTGCAGAGCGCAGAGCATGTACTCATGGAATGCCAAAATTATACCAGGGCCAGGAACATCCTAGAAAGAGCAATTGGCGCGCAAGGACGCCAAGAACCCTGACCTCATTTATTTTGACGAGGAACGTAGGCTGGGAGACTGCAAGAAATGCGAGAAACGAAGACCCTGGCAGCGCTGGTAGCTAAAATGAAGTGACGAAATGTCAAACCTGCCCATGTGAAGGAATGCCGTAGGGGAACAACAGGACAGAGAAACCGGAGGGGTTAACTCGTAGCACGCAGCTACAAGTATACATAAAGGACTTTTACCCTTATCCGCAGCTTCTAGATTGTGGGCCATCAAATAAAGGTCCATTAAAAAATAAATAAATAAATATTTGGCGCAACAGCTCTCTAATTGCCAGGGCCAAGCTTCTCGCAACCACTCATGTTGTGCGTTATATTTTTCACACGAATGAAAAAGACCTACAGTTAAGTGCTGTACTCGAACTGCAATTTGTTTTGAGAAGCTTTTACGAGACAACAATACTCTCGGATGTTTGTCAGACTTTCGCGAAAAAAACTTGTTGCTGTTTACTGGTGACAGTATGCACCGTCGACGTACTCCACTTTGGACTTCATAATTCTCCGCACCTGACCGTCGGGTAAGACGTGACACTTACCGCCCTCGTATGTAGCCTTGATAATATCTATCAGTTTTTCTGGGATGCCTCTCCTGCGCAAGGAGAGCCAGATAGCATCTTGATTCAAGCTGCTGAAAGCCTTCTCGAAGTCGATAAAGAGCTAATGTGGCGAAGATCTGTACTCAACGCATTGCCGATTATGATCTTACTTACTTACTTAGGTGGCGCTACAGTTCGGGGTGAACCTGGGCCTCAACCAACAAGCCTCTCCATTTAGCTCGGTCTTTAGCTAATTGCCTCCAGTTGCGCACTCCAAGTTGGTCGAGGTCTTGAACTTGTGCCACCTACGGCGATGATTCCCTCTATTGCGTCGTCCCTCGGGATTAGATTCGAAGACTCTGCGGGCCGGAGCGTTGGTGTCTATTCGCTCTACATGTCCTAGCCATCTCAGACGTCCAATACGCAGTTTTTTGACTAGGTCGATGTCGCTGTACAGCTCGTATAGTTCGTGATTGAATCTTCTCCTCCAAAACCCGTCAACGCAAACGGGACCGAAAATCTTACGAAGAATTTTTCTCTCAAAGCGACCAAGGATATCTTCATCCTCTTTTAATAAAGTCCATGTTTCAGCGCCGTAAAGCAGGACTGGGATGATCAGGGTCTTATACAGAGTCTCTTTAGTTGTTCGAGATAGGGCTTTACTGTTGAATTGCCTTATAAGCCCAAAAAAACAGCGATTGGCAAGAGTTATTCTTCGCTTTATTTCTGCGCTGATGTTGTTTGTAGAATTTATAGCAGAGCCAACGTAGACAAAGTCCCTTACTTCCTCGAAGTTATAGCTGCCCACTGTGACGTTTTGTCCAATTCGTCGGTGTTGGTTTTCCCTTCTTGTTGACAGCATATACTTGGTTTTGCCCTCGTTTATCGCTAAACCCATTTTGACCGCTTCCGCCTCAATGCTTGCAAACGCATCGGTGACAACCCGCTGAGTTCTTCCGATGACGTCTATATCGTCGGCGTATGCAAGCAGTTGTACAGACTTGTAAGAGATTGTGCCTCTGGTGCTGGCTTGTGAGTTCCGCACAATCCGTTCAAGTACAATGTTAAAGAAGTCACTTGACAGCGCGTGAACTTATCTAAAACCTTTTTTGACATGAAAGGTCTCGGTCAGGTCATTACCGACCTTGATGGAGCAACGAGCGTTCTCCACCGTCAGCCTGCATAGACGGACAAGTTTGGCAGGGATGTTAAAACTAGACATGGCTCTATAAAGCTCTTCTCTATAGATGCTGTCATAGGCGGCCTTCAAATCGATAAAGAGGTGGTGAGCATCGATTTGGAATTCTTGGGTTTTCTCCAGGATCTGCCGAAGTGTGAAGATTTGATCGATGGTGAACTTTCCTGGCCTGAAACCGCACTGATAGGGGTCAATCAGGCTGTTCATAAAAGGTTTCAGGCGTTCACACAATATCGCAGAAAAGATCTTGTATGCGATGATGCCTCTATAATTGGCGCAGTTGAGGGGGTCTCCTTTCTTGTGGATCGGCCAAGCGATGCTGATTTTCCATTCATCAGGCATACACTCGTCTGACCAAATCTTAGAGATGAGTTGGTGTATGCATTCTACCAATTCATCCCCAGCTGCCTTGAAAAGTTCGGCCGGTAAGCCGTCAGGTCCAGCAGCCTTGTTGGATTTTAGCTTGGATATTGCTATCCTCACTTCGTTTTGATCAGGTGGACGGAAATTTTGACTATCATCGTCTATGTTGAATGGTTAATTCGAATATGATCCGTAAGGTGTTTATGTGGTTGATGCAGGTAAATCCAGCGCGAAAGCCTGTCGGTTCGACGTCGAGAGTTGAATCTTAATGCTCTTTTGTTCGATCCAGAAATATTCTAGCTATTATTCTGCCTACGGCTGGAAGAACGCATATACCTCTCCAGTTTCCGCAATCCATTAAGTTTCCTTTTTTCCGAAGCTTAATGATCCACCCCCCATTTCCACTCCTGCGGAAATTGTTAACTATCCCTCTCTGTACTAGCGGATGCAGCAAATCTGCCAATGTATTTGGCGCCGCTTGAAATAGTTCGGGAGGTATGCCATTAATACCCACCGCCTTGTTCTTTTTGAGGGACTTGATTGCTGACATTATTTCGGATTAACTGGGAGGTCCGGTGCGGATTCAGGAATTTGTTGCTTCGGAGTGCTCATTTGAGTTCGGGATAATACCACCTCGACGGTGGTGCTAAGTGGTTTAGCACTGTAGTAAAATGATCTCTTCATCTAATAAGCTGGTCCTCATTCGAAATCAGAAGGTTACCGTCTAGACGATTCACTGAGTGTTGTTTGGAGTTCCGGCCACCAATGAGCTCCTTAGTGATGCTATAAACAGTCCTACTGCCGCACTTGCTCGCTGCTTCTTCAGCTCTTGAAACCAGTGAGTTGATATGCTGGCGTTTGTCACGTCTCACACCAAGCTGCACTTCCTTCTTCTTCGCATGATATTGGGCTACTAGCTCAGTTCACTCTACTGCTGAGGCCGCTGCAATCCGAGCCTTGATAGCTGTACGCTTATCGATCTGTCTCCAGGTGTCTGCAGAAAGCCATATGCGGTGATATTACTACCTTCTACTGACATAGGTTCGAGTCCCAGTTGCAAAAGCATTTTTCATAGCATGCCAGTGGTCAATCTTGCTCTCATGCATTGTTGTTGATTGCTTCTGCTTCTAAGGCAAGGTGGTACCTGAACTGTTAACGCCTGTCGATATTAAACCTGGTGATGTTAAGTAAGCTGCGCGGATGCTGTTGACGGATGCAGTACGAAGGCGTATATGAGCTGCCATAAGATGGTGATCTCGTCCTTGTCCGATATCAGCTCCACGTCTGTTTCGGGCGTCCAGGCGACAATTTCTAAAGAGGCGGCTGATCGCAATGTCAGTCGCGTCTTCAGTCGGAGCATAACACTGGGTGGTGGTAACTTTTCTTACTCTGCTCTGGAACCTAGCCGTCAATATCCGGTCACTGTGAGGTTTCCAGGATATGAGGCTTCTTCGTGCTGCTGGAGTTAGCACTAGTCCTACGCCGGACCGCCGTGCACTTTCAGCAGGTTTACCAGAGTAGAGCATCGCAGTGCTTTTTGTTGGTGGGATGTATTCCCCAGCATCAAACCATCTTATCTCGCTCAGCCCTAAGATGTCTATTTTATAGCGTGCGAATTCGCCTTCGGTTGGAGGAATCTGGCGTTATAAGGAGTGAATCCAGGGGGGTCTTTCCGTTCTAGAATCCGGTAGTTGTCCGTGTTCTATAACCATAGGTCGTCATCAAATTAGCCGTTTGTATCCGAGGCATTTCTTCCCGTTTTGGAGCAATGTTTTTTTTTACGGTTGCGGCTCGCTGGGCCCCAGACCAACAGACACTTATCCTATTTTGTGGCACAGGAAGCAATTTTCGAAGAAATTCCCAGATGGCACTGCGAGGAGGTGAAAGTAGGGCTTACTAACAGAGCTGCTACATTTTCTGCTGCAGTGGCTCTTTCTCGTTACTTAGCGGACCAACACCTATGGGGAGATGCTGCTCCTACGAGGCCTTTGTTAGTCGTTTACCATCGTTCGACGTAGTTTGAAACCAAATAAAAATTGTACACTCTCAGAAAATTTGTCAAACAGTGTTTGGACTCGAATTTGTGTCAAATTTTTCTTGTCAACCATTTCACACTGTGTCAAATCGTTGCTTAACAAATTAAATCCATGACGCTTTAAGTGCAGCATTTAATATTGATAGTCTTAAATTGAGAATTCTTTATTGAGCCTTGCTTCCACATGCAAAATTACTAGACCAACTAATTTCCTTGACATTTTTTGTATTCCAGTTGCGTTGCGGATAACTCATTGGGACGATCTAGAAAATATATGGAACTATCTGGCCGTCCTGGACCAGCTGAATTCTACTCACCGAAATGGGGACGCTCGTCGGACAGTTACAACCTCACATGGAAAATTGATAGCTATCCGCCGTTGGAGGAAGTTCGTCTGCTCTATCGAAGAGTCCTGGTAAGTGAGAATGCCTTAACTGTGTATGTATATTCTTAATGCAATGACTGCTAGACAGTTTATCCTGGGGCGAGTGTTTATGTTTACTTCGTTCGGCGATTAGTTCTAAGTTTGTCTTGTGTTTCGTTTGTTTTTTTTTACATCTGCTGCCACTTTTTTCGCAGAGTCCTTTCTCGTCCTTTGGGGTGGTTGAAAATTTATCGCTACTGCAGCTGGCGCTCTTTAAAAACTTCTAGGTTAAATACACAGTCAACATCTTCGCGGTTCGACTTAATTTGTTTTCCCGGCGCTGTATATATGTACATATGTATGTAGGTACAATGTGGGATTGGTAGTTTTTCTCTTCATAGGTATTATACAAGGATAATATTTGTAGGTGCTCTCTGTTCGAATTCAGTTGCGGGGACTATTCGTTTTTTTTTTTTACAAAGTGCACATGAATATAATTTGAAATTGAATTGAATCGGAAAAATGGGACTTCTACGGGACTTCATGTGTAGTCCAAAAGCCAGGACAAGGGATGTCCGAATAACCGACACAAAATTTAATTTTTCAGTCTTGAATAAGAAAAGCTGTGTGTGTTTTTAGTGCCACCCCTTGATGGTATCGTGACAGTTTTTTTTTTGCAACCTCCAGGATCGTTTGGATTTTCGATTAAATTTTCGAAACAAACTTGATTGGGAATTTTTTTTTCTGTTACAACCTTGATGAATGTCTATCAGATGGGAAGTAATTTAATTGCTGTCGAGGCGGTGCTGAATGATTTGTTCAATATTTTTTATCAATACATGGGATACTGAATTTAATTTAATTTTAATTTTTCATTTTTTTTTTTTATATTTTTGTGGAAATTCGGGATTTTCTTTGTACGCTTTCATACCTTTATGAAGTGTTGATGGATCGCTGCATTTAATTAATACATTCATTCAGTTTATTATTTACGTGGAAAATATTTGTTTTTATTTAAGTTTTCAATGCGTAAATTACACATTTAACCGGACGAACGCCTGAAGAGGTTTTTTTGTTTTAATTTACTCCGAAACATTGGATGATCGAGTCCGTGGTATAATTGATGAAGTGGATTAATTTTGTTTACAAGGCAATTAATATGATTCATAAGGTACGATAATTGGTAGTATGCACTTAAGTTCACTGTATTTAATTTTCGAGATAGTAATTGAGAACCATTGCATAAACGATAAACAAGAGATTATTTGATCACATGGGACTTATGTACGCGAGGGTTTTGATTTAAAAATAATATTTTTGCAGTGTGAACACTGTTTTAGTTTATAAATAAGTTATTGGAGAGTAATGACTAAATTCATATATGTACATATTTAGAGTATTCGTGACACCTTTCAGTTGTTCTAAGAACTACGAAGCATACAAACAAATTTAAAAGTGTTATGAATTGGGGTTATTAGAGCTGGCGCAGAACCTTGCTGTAGTACGTTTGGTCTTCCTTTACTCACACTGTCTATCTAACAACCATCTCTACATCCTCGATTTATTCGGCAGCATTAACTCGAACATCTTGTGGGAAAAAGTAGAAAGTTTTCATAAACCACATCGCGAATTGATCGCTCAGACACTTGAAGGTCCTTTGCAATTAACTTCATCGACGTTCTATGATGAATACGATGTTGCACTTATTGAACAAGTTCCGGGTTACAATACCGTGCGAACGTGTTAAATGCTTTTACGTCTTGAAACAGGCGAAATGTCGCCATCAGAATCGCTAGAGGGGCACTATATGAATGGCGCGGCCTTAAAAACCTGAACAAGATTTCAGCAACCAATAAACTCAATATGGTACCCAGGACGTGCAGATATCTTGGGTAGGGAAGGAGGTAATGTATTGTGGGGAAAGGGTCGGAACTGGAACATTTTTATGCGATTTCTCTTTGTACATATTCGATTTAGCCCTACACAGTCTATAAAAGTAGAAAATTGCTCGCCAAGCTGCTGACTGGATAGCGGCAAATACCTTATCAAATGTATCGAAAGTCAGGCAGCTATCAAATCCCTAGCATCCAGTACCAACAGATCGAACACATTGAAAAATACAGAAGAGGAACCCTCTTAAAATGGACGAACGCTCACACCGGAAAATGCACCATAGGAAAGCATGCTAATAGATTAAGCATTCCTCATGATGATTTCGACAAGAGCTGCAGAGACGGAGAAAAGAAGAAGAGACCACCGGTCAGCTCTTATGCACGTGTCCTTGGCACTCGCCAACATACATTAGGAAGGCTACATTGGAAGAATACCTCTTTGATGTTCTAAGCGATCTTTCCAAAGTCTGCACGGCTAAAGTTAACAAATTTATCACTAGATGTTGATTCTTTCCAGGAGTATGTGGCGTATCCACTCGTACATACCTAGTGGAAGCATAATGAACCTGCTTTAGCCTAAGTGTACCTCATCGAGAGCCAATCAAAACCAACCACTACCACATAGTTGTATTGCTGAACAACCTCTATGTACTCCGCTTCCACGCACCGGCTTTTGTGTATGATGTAATAGTATAGGCCCCCATTTAGACCCTACGGAATTTTATGGATTGTAGATTTCTTTTCGCTCAATGTTTTTTTTTTTTTTCTTTTATTTTTATTGTACATCTTCTTTAGGAAAGGTACCTGCGTAACCATTCAGTTTCTCTTATTATGGTTGAAAATTTGTTACGTCCTGCTGCTGAAAATAGGTCTGAAATGTGCACGAGACACAATGGCAGTTTTAACCCAAATTTTTGGAGGGCAAATTAATTTACCACTGCGCTCGCCAGATTTGACAGTGGACAGTTTTAAGATTATTTGAACGTGTGTGTATATGTGAGCAAGTCCTTGCAATCCTTGAGCTCAATGCTAACATTGGCGCAGAAAAAGATTGAAAGAGACTCAATCGGCAAAGGAGCTGACGTTGTCTGGCGATTGTAGCCATCCGACGTCAAACTTCCTCATTTTCGCTCTATTCTGGATGTCCGCATCCGTAGCTTGGCTACAATTAGGTAGTGGTCCAAGTCCACGTCGGCTCCTCGGAAAGTCCGGACACGCAGAATACTGGAAGAGTGCCTTGTGTCAATCGCAATGTGATGGTTTCAATTGACGGTGTTTGGAAGAGCCATAAAAGAGAGCCACATCCCCTTGTTAATATCTAGACGTGCGAATCGCGTACTAGTTACGACAACATTTCGTCTCGCTGCAAAGTCGACTAGCCTGAATCCGTTTTCGGATGTGGTGTCGTGTAGGCTGTGCTTTCCGATCACGCTACTAAAGACGTCCTCTTTTCCTAGCTTTGCGTTACAATCATTCAGGACAATTGGAACGTCGTGGCTAGGGTATTGCTCATACGTCTTATCCAAGAGCTGGTAGAAGTCATCCATTGTTGCGTCCTCCATCTTCTCGTGAGGGGCGTGAGCGCATATTAGACTAATGTTGGCGAATTGAGACTTGATACGGATAGTCATGAGGCGCTCGTTCACATGCCGGAAATTCAAGGCTTCTTGCCTAACTTTGCCTCTAATAACAAATCTACACTCAAATCAAAGCTGTCCTTGTTGCCTGTAGTAATCGCCCTAGTAAATGTCGCAGTTTTTTATCCTCCTTCTGCCCGACCCATCCCATCGCACTTCTTGGATGGCGGTAATGTCTGCTTTGCACCAGTTTAAGGCCTCTGCAAGTTGTTCGGCTGGTTGAAAAGGAACCTAACATTTCACGTATAGGCACGAAGATAGTTGTCCTTTTTATGTTCGTCAACAGTAAAATCATCCGTATCCGAGGCTGCTGGTTGCTTCGAAACCATTACTTTTTTACGCGGTAAAGAAGCTAACCCGACGGCACAACCCTCAACCTGGAGTGCTAGTTGCCTTTTTTGCAACCCCTAGGACGCGGGGCCTGGTACACCGGTGCCAGCAGTCCACTACGGGAGTATGAGCGATGCCGTTGACCCATTTAGGGCTCCCCCACCACCATATCTATTCCAAGGTCCTGACTAATCTTGGAAATTCCTTATCGACCTGTGATCCGAATATATCAAAGCGGCTCACGTAAAGCTACCTACCTTGAATTGTAGACGCCACCGTTGACTCCATCTAGGAAATTCGACAGCTGCCATCTGAAAGTTCTCTAGTGAGATCGCACTCAAAAATCGGCCAAAAATCTTCCAAATGGGGTTGGTTACCCTATCTCCGACCAAAGTACTAAGCACTCAGCGGTCACCAATGTAAAGGTATAGGATTGGAGTTGGTAGGCGCATAATCCTTTGGTAAGCCCTCTTATACGAATATTGGCCGAGGCTAAGGTGTATACCCAACGGCATCACCCACCAGAAATGAGGATTGCTAGATGGACAAGTGGAATAATTCCACCATATTGGACACATAATATCCACCTTTAAATCAGTACTCATTTCTAACACAATTACCGAAGGCAGGCTACGATGTTATTGCCGCATCATGCCTAGTTCAAAGTTATATGGTCTAAAAAGCGTTTAGGAACGAACTCTTTCAGGAAAGCCCAGGAAGACCGATATAGTCTGACAAAAAAACCGTAGGAAACAACAGAAGATTGCATCAATTACACATCTCAGTAAGATAAAATTAAGGAACATTGAAGTTTTAGACCAGCAAGGGAGATCCCACGTGAATTGAAAAATAAGGCGAAAAATAAGAAGAAAATAATCAACGCCTATGCGTATTCTGGTCCTTATGACGTTGACAGGAGTCATTCAGGCGTTCGAATCCACAAATATTTAAAACATCTCCCCAATTTTTTTGTCTTAAACTTGTCTGCACTAAATCTTTAATACCATTGTGCTGATTTGTAAAGACCAACACAGGAATACTCCTTGATGGTCTCCATGATCACCAAAGTGACACCTAAGGCATAGTTAAATGTATCTTCAACTTCTTCAAATGACACTAACGATTCATCAAAATCGTTCTCCGAAAGACCACTTACAAAGCTTGACCCAAATACCTCATTACCAGCAAGCTCTAACGAGAAATACTTAATACACGAATCAAGTGCAAATATTTTCCCAATATCTCCGCAAATCGAAAGCGTGTAATCACGTTGCGCTACTCCCTGTTTATCCTGGTGTGTCGACAGACTATCAATCGTTCTTCAAATTAATGATGCACCCATTACATTCTAACAGCTTCACTGGTGCAAGAAGTGTTCTCACCGGGAAAGGATCGATAGAGTGGTGATTTTACTAGTTTTTTTGCGCAAATAAAAGAAATTACTTTAAATCCTTGAAACGAAATTCGCAATTGAGTTATTTACGTTACGCTGTTTATCCAGACTCGTACACTAATTGATTACCACTGACTTTGGTGAGAACGGATGAATGGAGATGGAAAACTCCTTTAAAGGGATAGATGTGGATAGGAATGAGGGGGCTTATCGCTATAATTTTTCTAGATTGAGAATATCTTTTTCCTGTACAATTTTATTGAAATGAGAGGATACTAGAAACCTTAAAGATAGGCTTGCCAGATGGCATAGAAATCAGAGCTTAGGACTTAATTAAAACGCGATAAACAGCACATCGATTTTTAACTGATGTCAATTGGCTTTTTACTTTCGAGGATTATAAGAGCATTGCTTCACTAGCCAAAATTATATTGAGTATATGGGTGGCGGAGTGCAAATGAACTACGACTTAATTAAACCCATTGAGGCCGGACCTTTGGCTCTAATCGATGACATACTCAAGTTAGAACAGTCGCTCCAGTTCAGTTTCTTTGATGAATCGAATAAAGGTTTTATTGAACCGTCTCTAATAAAGGATTGGTTCCGAAGTAATATCTTCTTAAACGTATCAATTTACATTACATAGGAAGGTGTGTTGACGTTTCCTTGAGATACCCGCGTATTCTGAAGTATACAGTGACCTATTATCATGTCCGTCAGAATGCGAACTCAATGGTACTTCTTTTCCAGGTGTAATTTTCGAAGAGTTCATTGACCTTTCTTAGTTTGAGAATATCATCAAGCTTGATGCATTCGCTTTAGACTTAGTTAATATGCTTTTCCCTATGTTGTGAGGTCCTTACCCTCAGACTGCTTCCGGTTCAAAGAACGGAGCTTCTTTGCCGTTTCTTGGTAGTGCATCAGATGCTTTTTTACTTCTACGTGTCCTGATATTCAGTTGAAGAAAAACAACCAGCTTCGTGTCTTTGTCAAAATTTCTATCCAGTTAAGAAGATAAAAACGATGAAATGCATATTTTATATTAGCTATCGCATATGACTTTGCTCGGATGAAATTTAGACTGAAATACTATAACTGTGATCTTTGCAGGTGCACCTGGAAAAGACGCTGTTGAGTCAAAGACCAGGCGATATACAGAAGGCTATTCATTCGTTAAAGGCCCTTCGTACACTTTTGGCAAGGTGTTCGTGTCGTAATTGGTCTCCCTATGATAATCCTTATTTTCCTGTAGACTATGTTAACCGTATTGTCCTCCCAATGCCAACATGGTGTCCATGAGGGGCTTTGAAGGATAGTTTTACACAGGTCAGTTTCCTCCCAGATAGTGTCCTAATTTTTGTCAAACCGAGTGGCTTGCATGTCAATTAGAATGCTGAATGGAACCTCGAACTCTATGTACCTGCAAGCAATGATGACAGCACTCTGTGCTGTTTTATCAGCAACATCACTAAGGCAAGTGAAGTACCAAAAATGAACAGCAGCACCAAAATGCAAGACTGTAGGATTTCTTTCATGTATAGGGAATCATGAAATCCTGCAAACTGTTTCTGAGCTATTGATACACCAACCGTTCTCGTAGAGCTTCAGCATATCCATCCAAGCCTTCAGATTTGCTCTGAATTATGTTCTTCCAAATATATTTGAGACTCTACATTGCTGTGGGTAATTCAAATATGTGACGGAGGAGAATTCCAGTAGCAGATACACATTTACGCCATATCGTCTTGAGTTCGATGGTGTATAAAGCGAGCTTCACAGGTTGATGGGAGAAACATGAAGTGGCTTCCTTGATGCAGTTTGGAGACACTGAGGATAAAGCCCTTTATGTTGTTATCGTGCAGCATCGCCTGCATTTGTTGTACAAACCTTGTTTGACGTTTAGAAAGCAGCTTCATTTCGTACCGTGAAATAGGCTTCAAAGATGTTTCTTCCTGTTGAGGTACTGGTAACATACATATCAACAACATATATTCCTGGCGCTGAACGTTGAAGGTTTGCTTGAAACCATTTTCTATAATATTTCTTCGGCTTTCGAACACGGAGCATAAAGTGGACTGTATCTATTATCGCACTGTAAGTCATGTTATAGTCTTCTATTTGTAATTCGCCCTCTTATACAGATTCGTCAGAATGAAATCGTTAAGGTTTGAAGCATTTGTTAAAGCAAACCTATCAAAGCAAAATCGATTCGATGATCATCCCTTTCCGCCCCCGTAAGGACTCGAATTCAAAAACGCACTTTATAGCGGGTACTTGCATCATATAAGGAGCATATTCTGAGCAGTGATTTGCAATGGCTGTTAAAAATGTGAAGGTAGGTGTTGCGTATTTCGTATCAGCGTGAAGTTAGCTGCCGTGAGTATTATGCCATATACTAGGTGTGGAGTTGGGTGCTGTGTATTTTGTGTAGGTGTCTTCATTATTGACACCAAATTGTTCAGGACCGCGATGTCTATGGTCTTTCATTTGTGTTCTCGCGTTCCATCTGATTTCTATAGCCCTATGCTATCTCAGATACTTTGCTTCAACGGCTTGTAGATTGTAAGAGAGATTCCCGGAAGTAGATTTCTTTCTTCAGTCATATCCGGTCAAGATATTCGTTTTTACATTCTATATAGCCATTTTCCACTATTTCCGCAAGTACAATGTGCGAATTGTATTAATTGTTAGAAAAACCTGGCAATACTGCCTTGTGCATCCAAGTTGCAGCTATTCATTTATTTTAAATTGAAATCCATTCAGTTACAGAATAAGTGTCTGTATCTTCCCTTCCATCTGCATTTACACCCATCCAGACTATACCTCACGCAAAGATCTCATTAAAAACATCGTTCGCTTTTAATTAAGGGTAAGAAAATAAATGCAATTTTAATCACGCGCTTCATTAAGTATTTGAAGATGGAGATTTAAACAGAATGCGAGCTGCACTCCTGGTTTTGATTTTCTCTTTCTCCACGCGCGCCTTAGTATTTATTTCAATTCAACTACCTATCCTGCTTCAGATTGCTTTTCGTTTTTAGTATCATTAAAGAATTTTTTATTTTTTTTTATTTTGAAAAAGTGATGCAATTATTTTCAATTTGTTGAGTACGTGCATCCATTACTCAATTACACTGAGACAAGGTATTGTACAGACTTTGTGTGTAGTATGTATGTGGAAATAATTTCGTCGTTAATGTTTTCATTTAACACTTACGTATATGTTGTGTATGCATTTACTGCATAATGAAAATTGAAAATCCTATTTTGTAATTTTTCAGATGAATGACACATTTCAACAGCCTGGTAGATGGCATGACTTTATCCTTACACCAGAGCATAGACCAGCTTCGGAGCCATTGACACACATTATGTCCTATACAATAAAGAATCTGCATCCTGGAGCGTACTATGAGGCGATTGTACAGGCTAAGAACAGATATGGATGGAATGAGGTGAGTGTATGTGAACATATAAAGTTTTAATTTAAATTCCGATAAAGTTGTGACGGTGAGTTTTGCCTCTGGATCTATGGCTTTGGTTTTCATTTGATGTGGTTTTACCTATGCTTCCAAACAAATAAGGAAAAGCAGGGGAAACTATTCAGGAGTGAGAATAGATAAACGAAAAGTTCCTATCTGTAAAATATCTTTTTTATATGGTGTGTGCTAAAATGTATACCGAAGACTCTGCGGGCCGGAGCATTGGTGTCCATCTGTTCTACATGTCCCAGCTATCTCAAACGTCTAATATGCAGTTTTTGACTAGGTCGATGTCGCTGTACAGCTCGTATAGGTCTTCGTTGAATATTCTCCTCCAAAACCCGTCAACGCAAATGGGAACGAATATCTCACGAAGAATTTTTCTCTCGAACCGACCAAGGATGCCTTTATCCGCTTTCAATAAAGTCCATGTTTCAACGCCATAAAGCAGGAGTGGGAGGATCAGAGTTTTATACAGAATCGGCATAGTTGTTCGAGATAGGGCTTTACTGTTGAATTGCATTATTAGTCCAAAAAAAAACAGCGATTGGTAAGAGTTATTCTTCGCTTGATTTCTGCGCTAGTATCATTGTCAGAGTTGGTAGCAAAGCCGAGGTAGACAAAGTCCCTTATTACCTCGAAGTTATAGCTGCCCACTTTGACGTTATTTCCAATTCGCCGACGTTGATTATCCCTTCTTGTTGACAGCATATACTTACTTAGTTTTGCCCTCGTTTATCGCTAAACCCCTTTTGGCTGCTTCTGCTTCAATGTTTGCAAACGCCCGCTGAGTTCTTCCAATAATGTCAATATCGTCGGCGTATGCAAGCAGTTGTACAGACTTGTGATAGATTGTGCCTCCAGAGTTGGTTAGTGAGTTCCGCGCAATCCGTTCAAGTGCAATATTAAAGCGTCACCTTGAATAAAACCTATTTTGACATCAAAGGTCTCAGTGAGCTCATTACCGACCTTGATGGACCAGCGAGCGTTTTTCATCGTCATCCTGCAGAGACGAACAAGTTTGGCAGGGATATGAAAACTAGACATGGCTATATATGTATAGCTCTTCTCTATAGACGTTGCCATAGGCGGTCTTGAAATCAATAAAGAGATGGCGAGTATCGATTTTGACTTCTTGGGTTTTCTCCAGGATCTGCCGAAGTGTGAAGATTTGATCGACGGTGGACTTTCCTGGCCTGAAACCGCACTGATAGGGGTCATTCAGGCTGTTTATAAAAGATTTCAGGCATTCACACAATATCGCAGAAAAGATCTTGTATGAGATGTTGAGGAGACTGATGCCTCTATAATTGGCGCAGTTGAGTGCGTCTCCTTTCTTGTGGATCGGGCAAACGATGCTGAGATTCCATTCATCAGGCATACATTCGTCTGATCAAATTTTAGAGATGAGTTGGTGTATGCTCTCTATCAGTTCATCACCAGCTGCCTTGAAAAGTTCGGCCGGTAAGCCATCAGGTCCAGCAGCCTTGTTCAGTTTGGATATTGCTATCCTCACTTCGCTTTGGTCAGGTGGACGGAAATGTTAGCTATCATCGTCTATGTTGAATGGTTTATTCTTCCTGACAGCGGGTTGTTGGCATTCGTTGCCGTTATACAGTCTGCACAATTAGTTTTTCCATATTCTCAGCACCGACTGTGATTCTACGACGAGGTTTCCATTCATCATCTCTACGGATTTCTGTACGGGTATTGCTTCTCTGACACGTTCCTTTTACCTTTCGGTAAAACTTCCGTACATTGTTCCTTGAGTATAAGCTCTCATTATTCTCGATCGCGCGCTTCTCATGCTCTTTCTTCTTCTTTTGGAGAAGCCGATGTTCTTTCCGTCTCTTTTGCTTGTAGAGCTCACGAGCAGCTCTCGTCTTCCGTTGCAGCGCCGTTTTATATACCTCTGGTTTTGTTACATGCACTCGCCGGCATTCTTCATCAAACCAGGGGTTTTCAGGTGTTGGTCGGGCGAAACCAAGCACATCAATTGCGGCGTTTCTGATGGCATGTTGGCAGTGCTGCCACTGGTCTTCGCCACTTGATGCTGGCGGCATAGGGGTGATCGAGAGAGTTCAGGATACGCGTTGGCTACAACATGGTAATGATCCGAGTCTATGTTGACCGCTCGGAAGTTCCAGAAAACTGAAGGCATGTCTTGCGTCGATCGGTGAATAATATAACAGAACTATAAAAAACGTGGTATTCACAAAATTGTCAAACAAATCATAAATAAGATGAATAACACTTTTTTTTTTGATTTGCATATCCTATGGCAAAACGGCACTACTTCTAATATAATTTTCCTGCAAAATTATTTCCAATTTCACTTCTATACGATTGCTGTCGGCTTTTTCTTGTTTTGTTACTTTGAACTGCTTTGAATGTTGCAAGGGCCATTTGCACGAAAGATTAAATACCCTTATTTAGTACAATTACCATATTACGCCCTACAAACAATCGAATATGAACCAACGTTTTACTAAACTTTACCTTATGTATAAGCTCGAGCTAAGTAAAAGTCGAGTGCAAATTTGTGCTCTATTCAAATTTGAAAATTAGGAAGCCGGTAAGACCTGGAAGTATTGAGGGAATCAGAGAATATCCCCGCACCTACCCCGCAGTCCATTTTTGAACCGTCGGTGAAGATTGTTGTTTCGAACTCATTTGTCAGTTCTCCAGTTTTCCATTCCACATTGGGTTTGAATCTGACCGTGACGTCATTTCTAAAGCTCACTGTGGGAGTTATATAGTCGTTCAGAGTAGCTGCCAGATCCTGCGGTAGCAGATTCAGGATACAGTTGTGACCATAAGGATTGGTACACCAGCATCCTGTTTCCCAAAGCCTGACCGCACTACATGATGATAGATGCATAATGTGAAGATCGGGTTGTAAAAGGCTTCGGTTGGACATATTCTCATGGTGCCTGTTGCCCCTATAGCCGCAGTTCCTTGTACCCTGTTGATAAGTTTGATGTTATAAGCTTTCCTTAACGCAGGCCATCAGACTAGCGATCCATAAGAAAGGATGGGACGCACCACGGCAGTGTACAGCTATAAGACCATCTTCGGGCGAAGTCCCCACTACTTACCAAAGGTCTAACTGCAAGCATAGAAAGACGCACAGGGCTTCTTTATCTGCTGCTCAATGTTAACCTTCCAGCTTAGTTTTGGATCAAGAACCACACCTAGGTACTTAGCACTGGGGGATAGGGAGAGTAGATGATTGCTTAGCGGTAGAAGCGTGAAGGTCGGTATTTTGGTTTTAGTTGTAAAGAGCATCAGTTCAGTTTTGCTTGGGTTGACGCTGAGTCCACATCCAGTAGCCCATATGCTAATCTTGTCCAAGGCACCTTCCATAATCTCACTGACTACGGATACCAGTATTACCACGTCATCCGCATACGCGGCAACTCTAACTCCTTCTCTGTCAAGTCCACACAAGATTTTGTTGATGACCACAAGCCATAGAAGAGGAGATAAGACCCCACTTTGAGGAGTTCCTCTAACAACAGATATGGTGGAACTGGTGTTGCCGAGAGTCCATTGAATGATTCTAGTTTTTAGCATTGTCAATATCCAGTTGCTAATAAACTTTTCCACACCCAGTTGGATCAGAGCTTCCTGAATCGATGCTGTACTGACGTTATTGAAAGCGCCTTCAACGTCTAAGAAGGTAGCTAGGGTATATTGTTTGAAGTGAATTGTCTTTTCTATCGTTCGCACAACTTCATGGAGCGCCATCTCTGTCGATCGTCCATAAGTGTACGCATGTTGAGATGTGGATAGAAGGGATTTATGTGTAGGTCTTAATGGACAGCTTGGTCTCCTGTAGGCTCTGTCGTATGTGCTACGAGTATGTGCTCCATTCCACTTTTTTATAAGTGTTTATATTTCTATGTTATTTATTACACATAGAACTTTATTAAAGCAGTGTTTTTCGTAGAAATAATTTTCTTATAATATTATTTTCAGCATAGTGAGTAAGATACAAGCTAGTTTTGCTAATACAGGTTTATTTTATATCTGCCATTTCCCGTGCTTTTCATGGCTATGTATCGACTATTTCTTTCTCGATTTAAATAAAAATTAAAATTTAAGCAGTTTATAAATAGCATACCAGGGCTTAGAGAGTTTTAAATTCCTTAATTTTTGTAATCGAATTTTCGAAACACATTTTATCGACTAACGTAGATTTGAACCTTATTTCCGAGGACGAGCGATGCGATAGTGCCTTCTGTATTAAATTCTTTCTCTTATTCGGAATTGAAAATAAACAGCATAATATACGTATTTTTTTCACCCACAAAACGCTGCCAACTACGCGGCCAACTAATCTTTGTATGCTCAGCTTGGTTGAAAAAAAACTTACATTATCATATCACTCTCAAATGGCTTAGAGAAGATTTGCCTAACTGCAACATACTCCCATCCCTCTCCTTAAATATCTGTGTACTTACTCTTCGTAAAATGCTTATACTTATGCATTTCTTATATATTTTTCTGCTACGTTTCCTTCCAGGTCAGCGACATTTTCCAGTTTATTGTTGCGAACAACAACGTTGAACTACCACCCGAAGATGCTGAAGTCGTGGCGAGTTCAAAGTCTCGCAGTAATTCCGCTTCTCAACTGTGTATCCATCAATCTGTTGTATTCGGTGTATCACTTGCATTTACGATGTTGTTATTACGAATGAAGCAATTTCACGTAGGGTAATTTTATTTATCAATTGTTTTATATATATATATATATCTGTCTCTCTAAATATTTACATTTTTATATATTTTTTTTTTAATTTGCCTTCAAACCAAAACAAAGAACTAATTTAATAAAATACAACAAAAAAAAAATATTTTTCTTCAAAAAGATGCATAATCATAAAAAAAAATAAAGAAATGAAAAAAAAATATTGCAAAATAGGGACGTATTGAGAATAGTTTATGTTTAGATATATGTATGTATGTATATGTAGGTATTGTAAGGAAAAAAAGGTAAAAAAAAAAAAATAAATTAAAAAAAAAATCTGTAATCTTAATCTGTACATGGTATTCCAGGAGATAATTTTTGGACATTAGTTGGTCCCTTGAGGTACACCTAGTTGAATCACAACACTAGCAGATAAAGACCAGTATGGTGAGTCATGGAATAAAATGTGCAGAGTATTTCACAGTAATACAATCGAGTGATAGATATATAAACAATGTTTTTGACTTCATTTGAAATAGTTCAATAGTTCTCTGAAAATCAATTAGTTTTGAACCGATCAGCACGAAATTCCTTCAAGTATTAACTCGAACATACGGTCGTAAAGTCGACACTTGAATACATCCTATCCTAATATGAAGATATTTTTAAACTTTCTTTGAAGGAAATTGAAATTGTAAATACATCGACCACTACGTAATTTATATGAAAAATAAAATAAATGTAATAAACACATACATTTTTAATTATTTATTGTAAATACATTTTATACACACAACATAATTATTATTCGAAAAGAAAAGAAAAATATTGTTTTAAGTTTCACGAAAAACGCAATATACCACCAATCGTAAGAGAAATTTAACAAAAAAATTAAAATTAGAATTTTTTTGAAGTTTCAACTTAAAGGCACTTACAGAAGGGGATAACTTTAACTTCACCATTGCGGATGCAGAAATGGAATAAAATTTGTAACTTACGTTAACCAATAGATATATAAATATACTGGAAATATTAAGACGATGCTTTGTTAAGTTCTATGGAGTCAATTTAGTCGCTCTAATTTTGCAGCTAACTCCAAGTAATTTTGCATTAAGACATGCATTCCTAAACGGATTTAAAAATTGAACACCTAGCCCCCTTCTGCATTCTATAAACTTTCGTAAAAAAAAGAAGAAAAATACAAAGAAAAAACGCTGTAAATTAATTATTAAATATAAAATATACTTTAAATGTGTGTCTACATGCAGAGTTTTCTCTCTATCTCTATAGGTTCTATGTCTCATATAATTGTAAATAAAATTTATAAAAAATATTAGAATAATTATAACAACACACATAACGTTTGTGTTCTATCACAAGAACAAAAACAAATTTTAAAATGATATTATAATGAAGTTAAGATAAAATATAAAAGTATATATTATATATATAATTATAAAATAAATATTTAAAAATAAAAACTAAACATCATAAGCGTTACTCAGTGAAACTTTAATGCAAACAAATTATATGCAACTACATACATAATTAAGAATTTATTATAATTTTTATTTGAATTTCCAAAAAAAAGAACCCCATACAAAAGAAAAACGAAATTTGATTTATTTCACAAATTTGGAAATTTTTTAACTTTATTTACTGATCGAAAAACAACATAAGAAATTCAATGATAAAAAAAATACTTTTTATATGGATGTACCTTAATTAGTTTATACAACATTATTATTATATAAAAGAAAATAAAAAGCGAAATTCATATAGTATGTAAAAAGTAAACATGAATCATTAAGAAAATAAAAGATGAACTTAGATGTAAACCACAAAAAAGTAAAACCGTTTCATTTGAAGGTAATTGAGAAGTCGAGTAGGACTAAAAGAAACTCTGGAAACTCATTTAGAAAAGAAGAAAAGGACCCTGCCACCAAAGAGTGTTTCTACGAGCTCCTCGACAAAACACACGAGCAATGTCCTAAATACGACGTTAAAATCGTATTGGGCGATTTTAACGCCAAAATAGGAAAGGAGGACGCCTTTGGTAGGGCAGTCGGTAAGCATAGCCTACACGACACCACGTCTGATAACGGACTAAGGCTAATTGATTTCGCTGTGGAGCGAAATGTCACCATAGCAAGCACATGGTTTCCTCATCTCGACATTCATAAGCAGACATGGCGGTCCAATGATCACGTCACGATCAACCAAATTGATCATATTGCGATCGACGCAAGGCATGCCTCCAGTATTCTGGATGTCCGGACATTCCGAGCGGCCAACATAGACTCGGATCATTACCTTGTTGTAGCCAAGGTACGAATGCGGATATCCCAATCTGTACAACAAAGAAGAATTAATGTGAGAAAATTTAACGTCGAAAAGCTACAATCGCAAGAGACCGCCAGACTCTTCGCTGAACGCGTATCCCGAAATCTCTCAATCACCCCTTTGCCGCCAGCATCAAGTACCGAAGACCAGTGGCAACGCTGCCAACATGCCATCAGAAACGCCGCGACTGATGTGCTGGGTCTCGCTCGACCACCACCACGAAGACCACCATCCCGCTGTCAGGCAGAATGAACCATTCAACATAGACGATGATAGTCAAAATTTCCGTCCACCTGACCAAAACGAAGTGAGGATAGCAATATCCAAGCTAAAATTGAACAAAGCTGCTGGACCTGACGGCTTACCGGGCGAACTTTTCAAGGCAGCTGGGGATGAATTGGTAGAGTGCATACACCAACTCATTTCTAATATTTGGTCAGACGAGTGTATGCCTGATGAATGGAATCTCAGCATCGTTTGCCCGATCCACAAGAAAGGAGACCCCCTCAACTGCGCCAATTATAGAGGCATCAGTCTTCTCAACATCGCATACAAGATCTTTTCTGCGATATTGTGTGAACGCCTGAAACCTTTTATCAACAGCCTGATTGGACCCTATCAGTGCGGTTTCAGGCCAGGAAAGTCCACCATCGATCAAATCTTCACACTTCGGCAGATCCTGGAGAAAACCCAAGAATTCCAAATCGATACTCACCACCTCTTTATCGATTTCAAGGCCGCCTATGACAGCATCTATAGAGAAGAGCTTTATAGAGCCATGTCTAGTTTTGACATCCCTGCCAAACTTGTCCGTCTGTGCAGGCTGACGATGGAGAACGCTCGCTACTCCATCAAGGTCGGTAATGACCTCACCGAGACCTTTGATGTCAAAAAAGGCTTTAGACAAGGTGACGCGCTGTCATGTGACTTCTTCAATATTGTACTTGAACGGATTGTGCGGAACTCACAAGCCAACACCGGAGGCACAATCTATTACAAGTCTGTACAACTGCTTGCATACGCCGACGATATAGACATTATCGGAAGATCTCAGCGGGCTGTCACCGGTGCTTTTGCAAGCATTGAGGCGGAAGCGGCCAAAATAGGTTTGGCGATAAACGAGGGCAAAACCAAGTATATGCTGTCAACTAGAAGGGAAAACCAACACCGACGAATTGGACAAAACGTCACAGTGGGCAGCTATAACTTCGAGGTAGTAAGGGACTTTGTCTACCTTGGCTCTGCTATAAATTCTTCTAACAAAATCAGTGCAGAAATCAATCGAAGAATAACTCTTGCCAATCGCTGTTTTTTGGGCTTATAAGGCAATTCAACAGTACAGCCCTATCTCGAACAACTAAGGAGACTCTATATAAGACCTTGATCATCCCAGTCCTGCTTTACGGCGCTGAAACATGGACTTTATTAAAAGAGGATGAACATATCTTTGGTCGCTTCGAGAGAAAAATTCTTCGTAAGATTTTCGGTCCCGTTTGCGTTGACGGGTTTTGGAGGAGAAGATTTAATCACGAACTATACGAGCTGTACAGCGACATCGACCTAGTCAGAAAACTGCGTATTGGACGTCTGAGATGGCTAGGACATGTAGAGCGAATGGACACCAACGCTCCGGCCCGCAGAGTCTTCGAATCTAACCCCGAGGGACGACGCAGTAGAGGGAATCATCGCCGTAGGTGGCGCGCACAAGTTCAAGGGGACCTCGACCAACTTGGAGTGCGCAACTGGAGGCAATTAGCTAAAGACCGAGCTAAATGGAGAGGCTTGTTGGTTGAGGCCCAGGTTCACCCCGAACTGTAGCGCCACCTAAGTAAGTAAGTAAACTCATTTAGTTACAGGGATTTCAAGAACACCGACTATTCTCTTTTAGAGGAACATGCTGAAAGCATTAACTGGAGCATTATTTACAGTTATTTCCTCTCCCAATGGCCAAATTTAATTCATTAGATATAAAACCGTCTGATCTATCACTACACTTTGGTAGTGCTACAGTCGAACAACTTGCAGATAAGTTAACAAGTCCTGCTTCCTTTAGCGAAATCGGTGTCGCTTTGAGCGCCGCACTGTTTCGCCAAATGCTAAAAGTCGTGGCAAAATTCAAATTTTCGATGTGTTATTCAAATTTGTACGACTTTGATCTTCGGTAAATAAAAAATAAATACGAGTATGATAATATGTCTCATGTTTCCCCGTACAAATTTCACATACTCACCAAGCAATATACATTTTTTTAATTGCAGCTCGGTTATGTTGTTTTTTAAGAAGATTCAAATATTATAAAAAGAAAAGAAAAAAAAAGCTTAATATTTTTAATAAATTTTGTATTATAACATATTTTGAAGTATATTTTTTTACTTTTCATAGAGCTGCAAAAAAAAGTTAACTAAGGCAGGGAAAAAATTTAACAAGATCTTAGCTATTTGTTAAGAGCTGTGCAAAATTACACCTGCCAAATATTGCCGATTTACGAAAAAAGGGATTTGTTTAAAACAAAACCCCCGTGTATTCCATACTTGGAAGGTGACTCAAAAATTGATTTGTTTTTCTTAGTTTATTTGTTAAATCAAAACTGAACGAATTTTTTCTTATAGTTTTTTTCAAACTATGTACTTGATTTAACGTTTTTTGAAAAACTATTTCCGCCACACTTTTTAGACTTTAGGTTGAGTTTAATAAAAAAGTCCACAAATGTCCGACCTGAATCTAACAGGAAATGAATTTCTATATGCTTGTAAATATACAACTTGCGGGAGCTTTGTGCCAGAGAAATTTGATTTGCTAAATTTAATTTTTTCTCGATCTTTCATTGGAGAAGTGCAGCGCTCATTGTGACTTTTTTGCTTGCAATAATCCTAACTCTTAAACGAATAAAGGCAATAAAGACTCATTTGGTACAGTTGTCCTCATTTCGCTCTTGCAGTTAACAGTTGCAATTTCTTTTTGTTTAAAGGAAATCTCCAGGGCTTTAAAAGTGTACATTTTGAGAAAAATGCTTTACAGGGCTCGTAGGGATCGAGTGCGCAACACCAGAGTACGCGAGGCGCTCAATGTTGAGCAGCTACTTCTCCGAACGGAACGATCTATGCTTCGATAGTTTGGTCACGTAGTGCGTATGCCCCCAGACCGGTTTCCAAGACGTGCCATGGTGGCCGTGGCATCAGGTAGGCGACCCCGCGGTAGGCCTAGAAATAGATGGTTGGACCAAGTCCGGCATCTCTCCTGGAGCCGTCTAGGGATTCCTCCTGATGAGTTGGAGTCGATGGCGGAGGATCGAGAAGGATGGAGGGTCCACCTGAGCATCCTACCCCCGCGACCCTCATGAAGGATTAGTGGGCCATTAAAAATGTATATATGTATGTATGTATGTATTTTTACGCGAACCCAGAAACATAAACCGCACAACCGAGAAACATCGCGAAAATCGTAGAAATTGTCAACGAGAAGGCACTAGAAATTGCCAGGCTTTTGACAACAAAGTTCCAGCGGCGAAGTGGAAATCTGGAAATTCGCCCGGAAAGCCGGAGCCAAATATAAAAGAAGGTAGGCAGAAACCAAGGTTGGAGTTCTTGGTTGGCAGCAGTGACAGTGATCACTAGAGACGCGCAGTTCTCAAGCAGAAAAAAAAGAAAATTGTACTAGATTTAATTTTTATGTTTAAAGTAAATTTAGCCAAAAACATTTTTAAATAAAAAATAACCCTCTCGGGAACCCGATATATTCGGTTATTTTTGTCTCCATCATCCTTTGCAGCCTTGAAGTATTCGTCTTGATCGGCGATTTTTGTTACATTGGTGTCAGATGTGGGGTTATGCGGATAGAATTAAGCATAATTCCCACCACGTAAAAATGAATGCCGACGAAGTACGACGAATACTCGAGGAGGTCACCCGAAAGCAAACCCAGCTCATGGAAAGGGGGATGATGGAGATGCTGGAGTTCCAAAATGGTTTTGAACGAAGGCTAGATGGACTAAAGGGGAAATTAGTCCAAGTTGGACTCACCACAGAAGTACCTGCGAACTCGTCGCCCCAAGTGATGCTAGTGGAAAACCAGTGTCAGTCGCAAATTGGCTGGAACACGGGTGATCAGGAAGAGTCCCACAGAGCTTCCGCACTGGCGGTAGCGAATCTACATAATCAGACGAAAGAGGAAAGCAGCCGTCCCCGAACGAGTATGCACGCCGAATGGCAATTACGATTGCAGTATCAAGCGGAACCATCAGCGATTCGGGATAGCCAAGCACTACTCGTAAGGCAGTCTGACCAGCTAGACCACCGCCATCGAAGCCCGGTAGATAGTTTCCCTGATCCAGTAACCCACTCGTCACTGCCAGCGACAATCGTCGTAAGGCAACCACCTGAGGTAAACGAGCGACAACGAATGGACTCCTGTCCCAACTTCAGCGAGCGCTGCTGCGATAGTCATCAGCCACCGCAACTGTCAGCGAAAACACAAATCAAGCTTTTGAGATCGACGTCTTCGGAAATACTTCCAGCTCATGCAGAGGCAACTGTGCCCAGGTCGACGTTCACTGAGCGGAAAGAAATTGCTGTTCCAGTCGAGTTTTGTGTACGGAACGAGCTTTCAGCAAATTTAGCCTTAACTCGAAACTTCGTCGATGCCAGCCAATCTCAACAAATGGTAAGGCGAGCAAGCGCGTTTGCAGAGGCTGTATGCCTATCACAGGAACTAGTCGTCGGGCGTGTGTGCGCGGCTAAGCGATACGAACCTCCACCGACAACACAACCTATATCCAAACATCTTCAGGACCTTTCGAAGGAAAGTCCAGAAAAATTGGCGGGAGAAAAACTTTTCCGGAATAAAAAATAACCCTCTCGGGAACCAGATATATTCGGTTATTTTTGTCTCCATCATCCTTTGCAGCCTTGAAGTATTCGGCTTGATCGGCGATTTTTGTTACAGTATGCTTTACAGAGTGTTGCAGAATCTTCTGCTGAAATAAGACTTTCTCGCCACAGGTGATAAACATAATAATAAGAATATTCAAAAGTTCATGATCCGAGGAAAACAGTGGTGAATAAAAGTAAACGAACCATTTTAAATGTTTTTTTTTTGTGTGTATTAAAGACCATTTTTTTATTTTGTGGCACTTTAGATTACAGTACATAATAAAATATTTCTGTGATTCATTTCGGTGCCGTGAACTAAAGCCATATGAACTAACGCCATATGGTGCTAATTCATTTTCATATGCGAATTAACGCCATAATCCACTTATGGCCTTATTTCACTTTCAAATGAGAACTAAAGTCATATGGTGTTAGTTCGTTTTAGAAAGTGGCCTAAGTTCTCATTTGAATGTGAATTAAAGTCATATGAAGTTATTTCTCACCTATAAAGGTGGGTATGAACTTCACTTTCTTATGGGAACTTGTTACACACTCGAGAACATGAAGAGGGAAGTAACCTACAATAACTAATAATGTATGTTTCTTAATACATATGTGTATGGACATAGATGCATACATAGGTATATACATTTTACGGCGTATAAACAGTGTGGTAGGTATGGGGGGCATGTTGCCCCCCTGCAACCCCGCCTGCCTGGGGTCACTGTTGGATTTGAGGTGGGTGCGAGGTTGGGTGTGAAACATGGATATAAAAGAACTTTACATACACCCATCCTCGCACCCACCTCAAATCCAACAGTGACCCCAGGCAGGGGGGTCGCAGGGGGGCAGCATGCCCCCCCATACCTACCTCACTGTTTATACGCCGTAAAACGTATATACCTGTGTATGCATCGATGTCGATATAAATATGTATTAAGAAACATACATTATTAGTTATTGTAGGTTACTTCCCTCTTCATATTTTCGAGTGTGTACCAAGTTCACATTGCACTGTTTACTGGCTGAACACAATACATGCCGCGGCTGCGCCGCGGTAGTGTAGTGCGGCCTGTGACAAAGTTAAAATATATGGGAACTCAGTAGAGCGCCCACAATAAGGTAGCTGCGGCGTGGCGGTAGCAGTGGTGTAGTACGAAGTTGGTTTACTTTTAACTTGTGCAGCGCCACAAGTGACAGATAGAGAAATTGGCGACTGTTGAAGACTGTTTTGGTTTTCTATACGATGTTTTCGTGGTGGATTCTTGAACTGAGTTCAGCAGTAGCGCAATAAATTTGAAATATTCGTTACGGTCAAAATGGAAGAGCACGCCGTGGAAAAATTTATTTTGCTAGTGAAAGGAAAATAAATTTATCTATTTCTTATTGTTTTTATTGTATTATTATAGCACAATAATCTCACAAAAATAATCAAATCTCAATAACACTCAAAAAGAAAAACACAATTCTAATCAGCTGGCATTATTTGACATTACTACGCGCTACACCATTGTGGGCGAATTTTGTGAGTGTAGCGCCACACCATTTGACAGCTCTACGTACTACGCTCCCGCCACGCCACAGCGGCATGCATTGTGTTCAGCCAGTTATGCATTGTGGACTTATGTATGCGTCATCTTTGACAAAAAAAAATCTTCACATATATCCCTGCGCTCATATTATATTCATTAAAATACGACGCCTAGTGGAAATTCATAGTTTTTTGAATAGATATGAACTCTCCGAAAATTTGGGACTTATGCCCATTTTCGTGAAAAAAATGTTGGACTTAATGTCTCGATGCGGTGGGGCTTATGTCCCTGCGCCATATAAGTCATAAGAATAGTTTTGAACTTAAGATTGTGGAACTATGGCCCTAAATGTTGTGGGCTGTTGGCCCAGGTGGGTCAAAAGTCCATTGTGGACTTAACATGAGCCGATCGTGGTGTGACACTGGACTGATAAAGTTTTATCAAAACTGCTGCATTGCACTGGCTGTGCTTCAGTTCAGTTCACATTAAGTGATGGCTTTAGTTCTCATTTGAAAGTGAATTAAAGCCATAAGTGGATTATGGCGTCAATTCGTATTTGAAAGTGAATTAACGCCATTATGGCGTTAGTTCATATGGCCTTAGTTCACGGCACCTTCATTTCAAGTCAAACAGTGAAGAAAAAAGTAAACGGACCAAAAATTTTAATAAAAAAAAATCAGATTTCCTGGAGTACAAAGTGCGAAAAAACGAAGAACACGAAAGAACACGATGGAACCTTCTTAAAATGAAGCTTCTTCTGGAAGAATTTTGAATCTTGAACCGTAATACTCTCGATCAGAATTCCATTTAAATCCTTTGCCGACGTTTTCTTCAAGGTTCGGACTGCTTATGAAGAATATTCGGAGACGACTGCTTCCTCGCAACGAAATTCCTTGAGGCAACAGGACCGTTTGGTGCGTCGACTGGTTCTTATGGCACAGGTCCGTTTGCGAAGAACACCGTCTGGTTGACTGGGTTCTCAGCAACGAGGGTCGGACTGGTGCGACAGCAGGTAGACAAAATGATTTGCTTCAAGCACAGGACAGCTTGCGAAGAAAACGTCTGGTCGAATGAAGTTCTCGGTGACGAGGTCGGCGAATTGCCAACGGTCGTCGTGAAATTTCTGTCGATAGATTTTTTGTAAAAACAACGAGAAACTTCTTGATCCAAAGCCAACTGTTTCGAAGAAATTTTCTGGGTCTACAAAATTTTGAGCGTGGGCGCCGTGGCGTAAGTAGTTAGGGTCTCGGATCACTACGCATGAGGTCTCAAGTTCGAATCACAGAAATTACCAAAAAGTTTTTTTCACGGTCCCACCTCTCGCGAGCATCTGACAAACATCCGAGAGTATTGTTGTCACGAAAAAGCTTCTCAAATCGCCGTTCGGATACGACACTAAACTGTAGGTCCCTTCCATTCGTGTGAAAAATACAACGCACACAACATGAGTGAGTGCGAGAAGCTAGGCCCTGGCACTTAAAGAGCTGTTGTGCCAATTATTTATTTTTTTTATTTATTTACTAAATTTTCTTGTGAAATATGTTGACTTTTACAAAACACTATCCCTTCTCTGATTGTATGTTGCCACATTCGCACATTTGTGGGGTTGACGTCTTTGACATTTGTCATCAAGTACTTTTGTCATCAGTGATGTTTGATAACTTATGCGTTCGAGTCTCGATGGCACAGTAGATGTGGAACGTGTTCGCGCAAATTGGAACAAATGGAGGAGGCATTGTATTTTGCAAAACCCCAAATTTTTCACTAGTAAATTTAGTCGACATAGAAATTTCAAAACAAGCGGTTCTACAAGAACTCACATCAAGTTCACCGACTTCTCCGACTCCGGATCTTTGCACTCAAGCGCTCCGCTCTTCCTCAAGCAAACTCAACGGAATCAAGAAGAAGTCCGTTTTCTTCCGAATTCCAACCGGAATTCAGGGAAGCATCAATCAAGCCTCTTCAAGAAGAAGTTCATTTTGTGGTCGTCTTCCTGTTTGTTTTCGTTCAAGAGTTTGCTTTATTTTTCTTCAATAAAGAACTAAAGATTAATCATACATTGTATGTACCATATGTATTTGTGTTCCATCTCTCATAGTGAGACGGCGCTCAAAGCGGCACCGACTCCGCTAAATCCACCATCTTGTGGTGCCATCTAGGAATTTCTCTGGAAATTGAGAACGGAAGAGGACGAAAGGCGAGCCACCATAAGAATGATACACAGCTTCTTATCAAACAGAACTACATCAATATATATAGGATCCGAGCACACGGATTTTTTCCGTGTGAATTCAGGTGTACCTCAAGGATCGATACTCGGACCATCGTTGTTCAATATCTATCTTCATGATTTTCCTCTTTCAGACCCCATAACGGAAGAGCCTGGATCACTTCACTACGCTGATGATACCACCATATTGGCTAGTGATGTACGACCGAGTTTAGCTCTTAACAAAATTAAAGCAAAACTTCCACTGGTAGAAAACTATTTTAAAAAATGGAGACTTAAAATAAATACGAGCAAATGTGGCCTCACATGTTTCAGAAATGCCAGTGGGAAGGGTCATTACCGCGCGGTTAAAGAAAGCAAGGATTTAACACTAAAAATAAATAGCTTTCCAATTCCATTACGTTCTGAAACAAAGTATCTGGGAATACGTTTTCAGAACCGATTTCTCTTTAACAAGCATGGAAGGGGTGTTCTTAAGAAAGCGAAAATGGTTACAGGAACACTTAAACCATTACTTAACTCTAAACACATGCTAGGAAAAACTAAGATTCTGATGTACAAGACCCTTGTAAGACCAATACTGACCTATGGTTTTTCTACTTGGTTTACTATATCACCCACCGTAGCCAAAGAAATGGAGGTATTCGAAAGAAAGATATTGAGATTTTGCTGCGGACTGTATAGAAAACCAAATAAAAAATGGTTCTCTAACAAGACTTTATATGAAGCAACTCAGGTTACACCTCTTATGAACTATCAAATAGAACTTCTTCTAAAAAAGATGGAACTTATACGTTCACATTCCAACCCACTGGTAAGATCTTTAATGGACGCTAATATCAACGACAGTTTGAATGACAAATACTATTTGTCACCCTTTAACCTCCTAAACGAGAATTCAATATCCCTAACAAGACAAGACACATATAGACGTCAGTTGGCGCCGTTCTATGAAAAAGCATCTCCTTATAACTATAGGGGATGATGTTGATTAAAAATAAATTTAGAAAATAATTAAAATAATTCCCAACATAACCCTTTGTTTTAACGCAGAAAGCTTTGGATCTCTTTATGGTGGTATAGTAATTTATATAAACCATTAAGGATTTTTAAAGTTTCTGCAATCAATGTATGTATGTAGGCGCTACACACTATATATTCTTGATATCTTACAAGATCAATAATTACCTTTAGTTGTAGATAGTTTAGGTTAGGTTTTAGTTTTAATTTTATATTTTAGTTTTAGTCATTAAGTTAAGATTGCCAACAATGAGCATAGTAGTGATTGTACGCCGGGAGCAAGCGTACTCAAATTAATGATGAGTATAAATAATATTGTAATGAATTGTTGATTTATATCTTTCTTAAATATTCTTTTACTTTTGCTCAAGTCAGACATATCATTAAGTCGGCCAAAATTTAGAATAAGAATGTATTGTTATAATATGCTGATTTATATTGCCTCAATAAAGTTAACTTGTAACTTGTAAAGAAAAAGAAAGGCGAGCCACAAAATAGGATAAGTGTCGGTTGGTCTGTAGCCCAGCGACCCGCAATCACAAGACCCGATTGCTCCGAAACGGACTACAACGCCTCGGATATTCGTATCCGATGATACTTTGTTGACGACCTTTAGCTATCGTATTATCCAATTATATCTACAATTATTCTTTATTAACATATTTTACAATGAGCTTAGTGCCATTAATAGTAAATGTTATAAATTAAATAAATTTCGCATTTATAATACAGAGTGAGATTGTGGAAAATAGTTATAATACATAAATTAAGAGAATACAAATTATGTTATTATAAATCTCCGGCCAGGCCAAGGCCACATGCGAATCAATAGAATTGCAGTGAAGTGGGAGGGTTATGATCTCTGTTTTCGGAAGATAAATTTTCGGCCAGATATCTGAAAACTTCTTTCTCAAATTGTTTGGTACCATGGAGTCTTCTATTATTTAGGGGTAAAGAATTCCAATTTTTGATAGCACAAACAAAAAACTGACGTTCGGAGGTAATACATGAGAACCTTGATTGAAATAATACTTGAGAACGCAATGAATATGAGAGCTCAATTTGTTCGCATAAATAGAATGGTGTTTTATTCATAATGATTTTGTTTAACCTTTACTTTGTAGACAATAAAAACACAATATTGACGGCAAACACCCGGATATAGAAATATAACTATTTATGTTTGGTATGGGATTTTTTATTTTTCTGTGAATAAATTTTGTTATTTTTTTCTTACTTTGTTTAGAGCTATGAACTTACATACATATGTATGTATATATTTGATATTTTGGAAACATAAGAGCATTTTTAAGAGCTCCTATAGAAAATATGATAAATATATTTCTACACCTTGTGTATAACGTCAAGCTAGTCGAAAAATACCAACAATATTATTAGCTTTTCTTTTTCTTAAACAAATTGCATTTTCTGAAAGAACTTAGCATTTTAGTCACTGAGTATAAACGATTTTAGATTCGGTTCAAAAACATCGGAGTGTGCAAAGTTTGAAGTAATTATAAAAACTACATTCTTATATGTTTTTGTGTAACTGGAAACATGATCAAACCGATAATAAGATGTATCCAACTCTCTTTTATAAACTAGTATGAACTTTAGATTTTTTGGGATTAAGACAAAGATTATCTTATTCAAACCATCGCGATGTGTCGCCTATTATTACTAGGGTCTATGTTTAGTTTGATGTTCCCATCTTCTAACTTCCAAGTTTGCAGCTCAAGGCGATTTGCAGATCATCCGGATACATACCATATGCTGTAATAAGTTCTTAACAACAGATGGAAGGTCATTAACAAACATCTTAAATAACAACGGACCAAGGATGAATCTTTTTGTGGGGCAGCTAATTTTAATTCAACTAAACCCGATGTGTTTCTGAAATCAACAACTGCTTGTGTTCTACCAATAAGGGAAAAAAAAACCAAACACTGACACAAAAAACATGACACTGAATTGCAATCTATGGAATTTCTCAGGTCGTCTGTGACTTTTAGAAGAGTGGAGACACAACTGCGTTGTTCCCTAAAACCTGACTGATGACCATTTAAGAGATTATCAGTCTTCTTCTTCCTTTTATCAGCGAGGTTATGATCCGAAAATAAGGGATCATAACCCTCCCACTTCACCGCATTTCTACTGATCCGCCTGTGGGGCTCGCCTATTTAAGAGATTATCAGTATTAACAAAATGTACGTATAATCTGTTTATGAAGAACTTTTTCTAGTACTTTTGAAAGAAACGGACGAAAAGAGATAGGCCTGAATTCAGCTGGCGATAGCCGCGTAGCAGGTTTTTTTCAAAATAGGCTTGACCTTGGAAAAGAATTGGTCTGAATTATGGTGTTGAAAATATGAGTTATCGTTGGTAATACATGAGGCAAAATCATTTTTGCAAATGCAGGGTGAACCTCATCAAAGCCTGTAGCACTAGATTTAATACTACAGTAAGTCTGTAACGCATGGTGAACTTTGAGCTCTAACAAAATTAGCATTAGGGAGGTTAAGATCAGAGTCAAGGTTCCAAAGTTTTCACGCCTTTTTTGACTAACGCCTAACTCCCGAATATTATTCCAGAGTGTTTTGACGAGTAAATTTGGATTGAGTCGATGAGAGTCGAATTCGGTTTTGGCTTTTCTGATTTTAATACGAACTTTATTTCTCAGCAAGTTAAAAGCGTTTTCCATGTTTATAGGCCCGATCTCCCTCATTAATTTCATTATACATTTTTCGTGTGAACCATGAGTTGTTTCCGCAAGTAACTAGTATTTTGGTTTTAAGTGGCGCATGGGTGTTCATCAGATTGTTTAAAGCACTATGCAGAAAGTTAACCTGATCCTCTACAGACGCCATGTAGTAAATTTCTTTCCAATTCACCCAATAAATATCTCCTTTCAATTTGGTCGCATCAATCCTTTCAAAATTCTGTAATTTGTAAGACGAGAGTGTTTTTTTTTGCATTTGGATATCGAAAGTAGCGAAGATCATATCAAGCTTAGAAAACGCAGAGGTCGATAGGTGAGTATATGAAAGAGTATTTTCAGGATTATTGACAAGAAATATGTATTTCTAACAAAGTAGCTGAAGAACTGGTGAAAAGTGTGTAGGATTCTGTGTATTGATTGAAGCTAAGCCGAAGGCGGTAGCTCATTCAATAAATAACTGTGTTTGATTATTTTTGGATAAAAGATCACAGCTGAAGTCTCCGCACAAGATGATTTTTTCTGTATGAAGTCGAATAGTGTTCGAGGGTTGTATAAAATTCCGATAAATCAAGGTTTTTGTATCGTTTCTGGAATGTTAAGACCCTCTTCGAATCACTTCAGGAAGGGTCTCAGAACGCCAGATTCTCCCAATTAGAGCGTGAGTTCAGGCGATATAATATACACATCTTGGGGTTAAGTGAAATAAGATGGTACGATCCCGGGCATACCACTCCCCAACAATAAAAAACTGGCATGCTCTACTCTGGTAGAACAGCTATAAGCGGGCGGAGGTCCGGAGTTCGACTGATGCTAACTCAAGCAGCACGAAGCAGCCTAATATCCTTGAAACCTCACAGTGACCGGATATTGACGGCTAAATTTCAGAGTAGAGTAAGAAAAACTATGCTCCGATCGAAGAAGCAACTAATGATGATAAGGACAATTTTTATAGGCATTTAGGCTCCGTTTACAACCAAACGCCTAATGGAGACATTGTTATGGTGATGGGGGGTTTTAACGCCACAGTAGGAAGCGACTTACTATCATTTACCACGTGATCTGAGTTCACGGTCTTGGTGACCGGAATGACAACGGAGAGCGGTATATGGACTTTTGCAATACCAACCGCCTAGTCATTAGAGGTATGCTGTTTAAGCATAAAACCTGTCACAAAATCATTTGGGTCTCAACTGACAGGCAGCGAACATCCAACCAGATCAATCACATTGCGATCAGCCGCCGCTTCAGAAATTGTCTTCTAGACGCCCGAAACAGAAGTGGAGCCGACATCGGACAAGAACTCGATCACCATCATATGTTAGCTATTATACGCCTTCGTACTGCATCTGTCAACAGCAATCGCTCAAACGTGCTCGACATTATCAGGTTCAATACTGACAGGCTTAGGGATCCACAAGTGAGCCAACAACTCAGGGACTATCTTGCTTTAGAAGCAGGAACAATCAGCAGCACAATGCAGGAAAGTGTGGATGACCACTGGAATGCTGTGAAAAATGTTTTCGCAATTACGGCACGGTCGGTAAAACGCAGAACGTCCGCACCGCACATGGCTATCGATGAGCGTAAAACAATCAGGGCTCGGATTGCAGCGGCCTCACCAGTAGGGAGTACCGAACTAGAAGTCCAATATTGCATGAAAAAGAAGGAAGTGCAGCATAGTGCAAGACGGGACAAACGTCAGTACATCGAATCACTTGCCTCAACGGCTGAAGAAGCAGAGTGCAGGTGTGACAGTAGGACTGTCTATAGCATCACCAAGGAGCTCATTGGTAGTCATAACTCTAAACAGCCTCCAGTGAAGAGTTAGATGGTAACCTTCTGATTTCGGATGAGGATCACCTGACCAGATGGAGAGATCATTTCGCTATAGTCGTTAACCACTTAGATGATGGTGATATGATCCCGAACCCTAATAAGTCTTCCGAAGCAAGAAATTCCCGAATTCACACGAACACCCCAGTAAAACCAAATAGCAGCAGAAATCAAGTCCCTCAAGAAAAACAAGGCGGTGGGTATTGATATCATTCCTGCCGAACTATTTCAAGCGGCGCCAAACACATCGGCTGAATTTACTACCTCAAAATTATATCCGTGTACTGTGGCGTACTGTCCAAGACGCCGATGTTGGGTGTCCTTTTTAGTAGGCATCATATATTTTGTTTTGCTTTCATTGACTGCTAGACCCATATTTGCTGCCTCGATCTCAATACTCGTAAATGCCCAATTGACTGCCCGCTGAGTTCTTCCGATTATGTCAATGTCATCGGCATAAGCGAGTAATTGTACAGACTTGTAAAAGATTGTACCTCCGGTGTTAGCTTATGAGTTTCGTACAATTCTCTCAAGTACTATGTTAAAGAGATCGCATGATAGCGCCTCACCTTGTCTAAGACCTTTTCTGACATCGAACGGTTCGGTGATGTTCTTACCGACTTTGATGGAGCAGTGAGAGTTCTCCATCGTCATTCTGCACAAACGGACGAGCTTGGCAGAGATGCCAAGACTAGACATGGCTGTGTATAACTCGTCCCTATACACGCTATCATAGGCAACTTTGAAATCGATGAAGAGGTGGTGCGTATCGATTTTATATTCATGGGTCTTTCCAAGATCTTCCGTAGTGTGAATATGTGGTCAATGGTGAACTTTCGCGGCCTGAAACCACGCTGATAAGGACCTATCAGATTGTTGACGATCAGTTTTAGGCGTTCACATAATACGGCAGACAGGATCTTATATGCGATGTTGAGGGGACTTATACGTCTGCAGTTGGCGCAGTTCAGAGGGTCTCCTTTCTTCAGGATCGGGTAAACGATGCTGATGTTCCATTCATCGGGCATACTTTCGTCCGACCAGATTTTACAGATGAGCTGGTGCATGCTCCTTACCAACTCATCTCCTCCTGCCTTGAAAAGTTCAGCGGCAAGGCCGTCGGCTCCAGCAGCTTTGTTGGATTTGAGTTTAAATATCGCTATCCTCACTTCATTCTGATCGGGTTGACGGGAATCTTGACGGTCACCATCACTGTTGAATGGCTCATTTCGCCTGACAGCGGAACGTTGGTCGTCATCGCCGTTTAACAGTCTGCAGAAGTGTTCCTTCCATATCCTCAGCACCGACTGCGATTCTACTACTATGTTGCCATTTTCGTCCCTGCAGGCCTCTGTTCTGGCTTTAAAACCCTGACATGTTCTTTTTGCCTTTTGGTAAAATTTTCGAACATCATTCCTGCAATAAAGTCTCTCAATCTCCTTGATCGAGCGCTTCTCATGCTCTTTTTTCTCTTCCTGAGAAGACGATGTTCCTCTTTTCTCCTGCGCTCGTAAGCAGCTCTAGTCCTTCTATGCAGCGCCGCTTTGTACGCCTCTTGTTTTGCTGCATGTGCTTGCCAGCATTCCTCATCAAACCAGGGTTTCGTTGTGGTGGCCGAGAAAAACCCAGTACATCAGAGGCGGCATCTCTGGTGGCTTGTTGGCAAAGGCTCTGGTGGTCTCTTGCGATTGTAGCCGCCCGACGTCAAATTTCCTCACAGCATTTCGTTGATTTCGCTCCGTTGTGGATATCCGCATCCGTACCTTGGCTACAACTAGGTAGTGATCCGAGTCCACGTTGGCTCCTCGGAAAGTCCGGACACCCAGAGTACTGGAAGAATGCCTTGCATCGATCGCAATATGACCGATTTGGTTGACAGTTTTTCGATCAAAGAAGAGCCATGTTCCCTTGTGAATATCGAGACGTGGGAACCGCGTACTAGCTACGACAAAGTTTCGTCCCGCCGCAAAGACGTCCTCTCTTCCTAGCTTTGCGTTAAAATCACCTAGCATAATTCTAACATCGTGGCTAGGGCATTGCTCATACGTCTTATCCAAGAGCTGATAGAAGTCATCCTTGGTCGCGTCGTCCATCTTTTCATGAGGGGCGTGAACGCATATTAGGCTAATGTTGGCAAATTTAGCCTTGATACGTATAGTCATGAGACGCTCGTTCACATGCCGGAAACTCAAGACTTTTTGCCTAAGTCTGTCTCCAATGACAAATCCGCACCTGAATAGACGCTGTCACTGTTTTCTGTAGCAATCGCCGTAGTAGATGTCGCAGTTTTTCATCGTCCGGCGGGATGAGCCGCACTTCTTGGATGGCGGTAATGTCTGCTTTGACACACTCTAGGGCCTCCGCAAGTTGTTCGGCTGCACGTGGTTTGTAGAGGGACCTAACATTCCATGTGCAAACACGAAGATCGTTGTCCTTTTTACGTTTGCTTGGGTCGTCAACAGTAAAATCATCCGTATCCGAGGTTGTTGGTTGCGTCGTAACCGAAAGTTTTTTACGTGGTAAGGAAGTTAACCCGACGGCACAACCCCCCACCTGGAGGACTAGATCCTTTTTTTTTTCGTTTACCTCTAGGACAATAGGCCGGATACACCGATGTCAGTAACCCACTGCGGGGATATGAGCGCTGCCATTTGAACCCATTAAGGGTTCATCCGCCACCATCTCTTTTTCAATACCCGGACGTAGTATTGAAAATCCTTATAGACCTCAGCTTCAAATATGTCGAAGTAGCTCAAGTAAGGTATCCGCTGGCCTGTAGACGTCACCGTTGATCCCATCGAGAGAATTCATCCGCCGCACGTCCTCCTTCTGAGGACCTCTTGCTAGACTTCTGAGACGCATATCTCAGCCAATCAGGTCAACAAGAGATGCCTCGTCCGGTTAAACATATGCGCGCTGAAGTTCACCCAGATGTGCTTACGCAGGTCTGAGTGTTCAGCTACACATATATCGTCAAACTCAGCATACGCTCATCGTTAGTTCACTATCAGATAGCTATCCAGCGGGCACCGCGAGGAGGTGATGATGCGATTTTGCCACGCCAGAGATTAACAACTAGTTGGCCATTATTTTACAGTCGTATTTTTCCTTTAAAGCATCTGTATGTTTATAAAGTATTTAAAGTGTTCTTCATGCGCAGCGGATACAGTATTATTCTTAGGAATTCAAATACTTTAATGTTTTCATGATCTTGTATTTCTTGTATAACCCCACAACCAATGTGTAATTCATGTATTAAATGGGTCATTCGCCTCAAGTCTTTATAAGGCTATAGAATGACACTTATTATTTTATTCCTCAATTAATTACTTATGCTATATGTAATAATGCATCACTCTTGGAAATAAAATTATAATAAAAAAATAATAATAAAACACCTTGACTATGCTGCCGATGTTTCCCTACTTTCACATAGGACAATGGACCTTCATGTGATGGCTCGAAATTTAGAAGCTGAGGCAAACAATATGGGGCTTAAGGCAAACACAGCCCAGACCAAGAAAGCCCTGAGCACTTCTAACATCCGCGCGACGACATCTGCACTGCGAAATACGCTATACAGTGGAATCTGCTTACCCAGGTAGGCAGAATAGTAGGACGCCCTAGACAAACGTGGTGGTCGAGGAGGAATCAAGCTCCTTGGGAATAAGTTGGAGGCAGGCGTTTTTGACGCCATATGTCCCTCGAGGAGTACAAGGATTTAAGTATTCTTGTCTGACGTCGAAACGTTAGTTTTTTTTATTAACTCCATTCGTTTGTGGAATACTTTTCCTCGCGGTATTATAGCGATAGACAACACTTTAAGATTTAAAAGTGAACTAAGAACACATTTTTCTTATAATACTTAAGCATTATGGTTTTTGGTTTTCATTTAGTTATCTCTTGTCAGTATTTCTTTTTTATTTCATCGTTTTCAAATTAAGTGTAACGCACGTAGCTTTGTTAAATTATTACGAACTATTTTATGCTCGCCACTATTTACAAGGTAATGTACCTTACTCTGCATTAGCAAATCATTGAACTATAAATAATCAAATAAGTAAATAATAAAGGATGGTACATATTCGTATCAGAAGTGCTACCACCACCAGTAAATGAGAGTTTCAGTACATAGATCTTGAAAAAATGGACCCTTTCAGATGGTTAATATGTTATATGATTCAGGAAAATACTGGCAGTGAGAGGCCGGTTTTGAGTGAGATGTGTCATTTACATTAGCGAGACTTCATATTCTTATGAACCATCAATTTGGGTTGGAACAACTAAAACCAACTAGCAACAACCTAGGATTTCCTGCAATTATTCTCGTGGCGCGTGCTTTAATTTATTGCACAAATAGAAGGGACGGTTATGTTAATACCGTATTCGAAGGGTATTTTTGATGAACTCCAGTATGAAAGTTTTGCTCTCGAAAAGTTTTTCTGCGGTAGGTGGAACTGTCAAGAAGTGTTGGTGTTTTCTTGGCTTACAGCCTTGAATATTTGATCTATGTATGAGATTATGCGGTATAAACTGGACTTATTGAGGCTGAGGTAGCAGAAGTGAGTTATAATCATAATCGCGTAACACAAAGCTTCTCTATTAGTGAAAACCGCATAGAAGTTGGGGCATGTCTATATACTTAGGTGAAGAGGTATTCGAGTATAGGTATAGGAGGTACTAAAGTCGGAATAACCTTAACCCACTTACAAACTTAAAATGGGTTAGAACGTAGTCTCTCTTGATATGAATGTTTACGTTGTGTGGGGCACCTTTTGTAAGCAGAACTATCGCTGGGGGAACAACCGAATAGATTGCCACTGTGCCTAAATTTGGGGCTGCCCAAAGGTGCACAAAGTTTCAATTTCCTGGAAGACTTTAAATTAAAAGAAAGTGTCCCTTGAATATTTAGAACCAGAGCATGATGAATCCAGTTAAATTTAAATATTATATAAAACAGGTTAAGTATCGCCTAACATTGACATCGTCATTCTGATAGGTGATGGCAACAAACCCGTCAACTATGTTTTATTTAAAGGCGCGTTTTTTACTTAATAATTTTTTTTTATGAAATTTTTATGAAATTGTATTCAAATGAAAGGAAGGCACTTCGAACAATTGCTAAAAACATTCCATAAAATGTTCTGTTTTAAGACTAATTCAGTAGGTACCTACACTTCTTTTTGACCATTTTTGTCTTACAAAAAATGGCTTTTACTACAACTTCTGTAGAACATTTTTTCGGGATAAAAATTTCATAAAAAAAATAAAAATTATTAAGTAAAAATTTTGAGATAAATGCATTTTAAGTGAACAAATGGAACAACAAATTTTCATTATTTTGAGTTTAAGAAGCTATAACTTTCTTGTAGCTGCACAGCTGTACCCAATGTGTTTGAAACTTATATGCACTACTAAATTCTCTTTCCAAAATGTATGAAACTATTTTTGTACATATAATAGTTTAGAAGTTATAGCGTTTAAAGTGGTTACACCTCCAAATAAGAGGTCACCCACTTTGATGGGCTATAACTTGAAATACTATGGTGAGAATAGACCCCCCCTGCCATACAATTTTTTGTTCGGCGGAACTTCAGGTATCTCCTCTTATTAACTGGGACACCTTGTATAATGGTAGGTGCCTTCCATTCGTGAGAAAAATATATCATGTATGACACCAATATTTGCAAGAAGCTAGACCTTGGTCCCTAGGTGGACTTGGCGCACTAAAAGATTTTGATTATACAGTGGGGTTTAAAAATTCAATAACTTTTTTTTTATGTACTCCTTTGTACGTATATTTATAATTTTGTTTTCCGAAGTAATGGAGAAATTCACAATTGAACAAGGAACGCAAAGCGCATATCGTCACCATTTTAACATTAGCATTTCACCGTCTGAAACAATGGAACTAAGTTGATCGTCACCAGCAACATGGCTCTGTGAGTGACTTGCTGCGAGACAGCAAGTTCTCAGTCCAAATCGAACGCGTGGATAATATTGAGCCAGGACCACTGCGCGTGAGATTCTATGTTTGAATCGCAGAAAACACCAAAGAGTATTGTTGTCACGAGAAAGCTTTTCAAAACAAATTACACTTCGGATGCGGCACTGAACTGTAGGTCCCTTCCATTCATGTGAAAAATATAACGCGAGCACGACTGGTTGCGAGAACCTAAGCCCAGGCACTTATATATTTATTTATTAAAAAAAATATATATAAAGGAAGTGACAATCTACAGCCTTTACTAACGGTAGAAGGGTGAGCTATCAATGGTTGAAAATGAGATTATAATTTAATCCTCCGACCATATCCAAAGTATCAACAAGGTATTTAAAAGAAAATAGTAATATGTCAACACATTTTAGAACAAAATAAAATTGTATTTAAATAAAACAAAAAAAAAATTAATAAAATGAGCACTTACTATCCCATGAATCGAAATGCAATATAATTTCAACAAATACAAGCTTTATGAAATTCGTATATAAAGATTCACTTTTTGGATGTACCATATACGATACGTACGAGTATCTTTGGGGTTGTCAAGATACATTTGATTTAAGGGACATCTCAATGCATTTTCACATGAATTGCACTACCAGTACAAGAAAATATTTGTTCCTTAATGGGAATTTTTTACACTGAAGATAAAACCAGTATTCATGTGAGAATAAAAGTATCCTAGTATCCAAATGTATGCTGAAAAAAACAAATGGATAGGATTGTATCCTTGCGGTAACGCTACGTAGACTCTTGAATTAAGGGATAAACAAACAGTTTGAATTCTTATCTTCTGAAGTGTTTATACGAGTATGTAGATGCAAATGAAAATTAAAATTCTGGTATTGGAATTCAGCAATAAAGCTTCTGCAGGTTTATTCCAATTGTGTAGATGGAAAGAGAAGGATTTGAGTTGAATTTGAATAGCTTGGATAGAATCTTGGATAGATTTTAGGTTTCTGGAAACATTAAGGAAGACAAGTCAATCAACTTTCGTGTTGAGCCGTTAAAAAGCAATACTTTCGTATTTTATTGCGCCGGAAGACAGATTTCCAGGCGTAAGAATGTGCGGCAATCAAGCAGGCACAGGTAAAAATTTGCGGTGAAAGTACCGATGAAAGAGCTCTCGCTTGGCAGACACCTTGACGCGGTGCAAGAGCTTAAGTTGCAAGGACTCACTCAACCGCGGGGGCCCCGCTTTCGGATGAGCTGACTGAGGAGTAACGAACCAAGAAACTCACGAGGATTAACAAACTGGGAGAAACAAATAAAGTAACTCTCTACTGGGTAGCAGGACATGTAGGAGTGGAGGGGAACGAAGCAGCTGAAGAACTAGCTAGTAGCGGATCAGACACGCCGTTCCTTGGACCAGAAACCTTTTATGGGATAGGACCCCACAAAATACGGGAAGACTTAAGGAACATTGGGACGATATCCCCCAAATAAGACAGACAAAAGAACTTCTGGGGAAATACAACAAGAAAAAAAAGCAGAACCTGCTTAAGAGTTAGTAAGAATCGACTTCGCATCTTGACGGGCATATTAACGAGTCACTGCAGACTCAAGGAGCATCTTTGGAAACTGGGAATAGAGGGAGACGGACATTGCAGATTCTGCAGGGACTTCACAGAAACACCAGCTCACATTCTCATGGAATGCGAAGCACTGATCCACAAAAGAAAAAATCACCTACGTGCCTACCTCATATCAGAAATGGATTTACCTTCGCTGTATCCATTGAAGATACTCCGGTTTGCTGTAGCAACTGGACTGGAGAAAGTGCTCTAGACCGAGTATATCATCGGCTAGAGCCGTGGTATGGGGGGCACAATAGACCTTTTAAAGGTCGCAGCGCACTTGCACCTTACAATAAAGAGTGCCTAGCACTACTTTTTCGGCGGTGCTCGAGACTAGGTGTGGTTGCGAGTCTACTGATCATTGATTTGTCGCTGATCACAATTCAGAAGACACATGCGCAGCATTCTGAACATTGGTTCATTGCAACCGTTATTGGTGTGGTGAAAATGAAGATGGAAAAGTGGTACGGATCTTAGATTGCGTGGATTTTTGTTAAGAGAGATAATATGCAGCAAAGCAGGGCAGTCGATGTTACCCACTAAAGCCAATGGACAAATAGAATGTCGACAACCTCTCGCCGTTTTGTAAGTGACTGTAAATTACTTAATTTCATATGATCTTCATAGGGGGGTAGATTAAATATGTCAGACCAGGGCAGACTATGTAGGGCAAAACGGATAAGATAGATGTTACATCCGGTAACCTCTATTTTGACACAAATTAACTCGAAATCTGCGGTGTTCGAGAATTTAACGAATGTAGAGTCAAGACGGTTGTTGAATTGCTAAAAGAACGCCACGGCCGGCTCATTATTGTTAAAGTCGCGAGACAAGTTGCACCTTTTCTTAATCGACGTCATCGGCAAACACCTAGCCACCAACTCAGCATTAAGACTGAGGGATTCCAAAGGTTCCTATATATATACCGTCGTTTTCCTAGTACCACCGACCGTTTGCACGTCAAACTAGATTTTGATTTGAGCTACAGACACTCGATATCTAACAAAATAGAGTGGACACCTGTCGTGTATAACAAATAGATGAAAATTTTCATGAAAGGGTCTGAAACCAAGAAGGAAGTCGGTATCGGAGTTTTCCCCAAGGCATTCGTGCTTACCTCTCTTTAAACCTTCTAAGCTAACGTAGCGATTTTCAATCACCGCTGTTCGCCAAGCCGCTGACTGGTGAGCTGTATCCAGACAGTCATCGCCGTAAATGTATATCGACAATCCGCAACCTCCTTTACTGTACGATTTCAGATAGTGACATACTTCCGCGTGTGTATAAACGTATAACCGTATAGTATAACCTCATCCTTTGCCATTCCGGGGAATTGAAAAGTTGAGGACTAGCCTGACAGTGTTCTTCTGGTTCGAATAATAGCAATTACACCGATGCAATAACGCTAGGGTACTATGGTCAATATTAGACTAGAGGACTTCTATAATTTTCTATAATTTGTGATAAATAGTAGTGGGTAAATACACGCAACAACATAAATAAAAATAAACCGTTTGTATGTATCAGAGGCACTCCCTTCGGAAACTTTGACTACTGGGAGGAAACACTCAAGACAGAGTAGCCAAATATTCAATATATGTTATCGCAGACAATGAGCGAATAGTCACTTATCCACAGCTCCATCCATCGAAAATATACGGCCTATTATACGAGACTTCCCATCCGATTAAATCCACTCAATTATAAGCCTTCTATATCGCCCTCACTACGTATAGGTATGTATTTTCTCACCCACCACGTCGTCCTCATAATCATTAAATTCTCGGGAATTCGTGTTAGCTACATAAAACTGTAGCAGTTAAATCATGACAATTTATTGCTTCTGCCCACAACATGCAATTACAAAAGGATTTTCAATTCAAAAGGAAACAATTATTACACAAAACCCCCAACAAGGACCCACTTAAATATCCATTACCCAACAAGACGACATTTACCGGGAAATGTCCTCTTCAAAGGCGACGTCGACGACGACGAAGAACGACACCGACAACGAAAAAGAAGAAGTCAATCCTTGGAGTCCTTAGAAAGGCATTCACTTCCGAAAATAAGCCAACCCCAATCCAATAAAGTGCTTTGCATGCCAATGCCGATAACTGGAAACGTTGTAATAAAGAAACATCCATAAAATGGAATAAGAATCACCCACCCACCGAGGGTCTTTTGTGTTGCCCTTCCATCGAGAACATCGAGACATCCTTAGAGCCAGCAACGTCATCGCTACCGCTGCTGCCTTACCATGCCACTCTGAATGGAAATCACGAATCGTTCATAATTCGAAGGATTCCTCCATCGACCGGGATTGGGGGGCTCTCCATTACAAAACACATATACGTGTCTATATAATTATTGTCTTGTTCTGTAACAATATCTATCGTAGAACTGCTTCCAGGCCATAAAATCCAGTTTGCAGGGCACGGAACACAGGACACGGGTTTGCTTTGCATGTCGAACATCAATTTCACAAGAGAATAAGTGTCTAGATACAACAATCGCGCCTCGAATTTCTTTTGTGCAGAGAAGTGCTGAAAGCGAGTCAGAAAATTACAATTTTTGTCCAACTACACATCCACACACATGCATAGTGCAAAACCGCCCGCCCGCCGATGTATAGGGAAAAGGATGTGGGATTTAAAATATGTTGAGGCGGCTTCTGACGGATAATAGTGTGGTGGTTTACTGGTTAGTAGTTTCCAATGCGGCCAAGTCGACACGATCAAATTCAATAAACCAAACACTGTGCTGCCGCCGGCACCTTATACTGTCTCTGGGGCGCGCGATTGGTAATAAAATCGAAACGAAAAACAATTTTAGGGAATTTTTTTTTATGAGCTCTTTGATTGATACTTTATGTGTCAGCGACAGCTTTCAATGTCCGGAATCAATGGAAAGGCACAGAATTAGTGGCGCGAAGCTGCCGTGACAACAAACAATGGTTTGGCTAATTGCAACAGTGTACAACTCAATTTTGAATTGAAATTCGAATAGAAAATGGAAATCCTGTTGCAACAGAGTAACGCAGTGCTTTGTGGAGTGGAACTTTTATTGCAATATTGCAAGTGAGGTATATTTAGTTGCACCAATTTAAAAAAACAAGAAAATACACATTAAAATTAGGAGTAAAAAATTTAATGTTCAAATGATTCCTATGTGAGATTGATATTGGAATAGCAATAATGCATGCTAAGAGGTTCTGTGCAGTGACAAACAATATTCTTTACACAATCGGTATAGGGTTTGGGCCACCCTTCACATAAGCCAAAAGTACCAAAAAGTGTTTTTACCGACGGGCGGAGGGTCATGAGTTCATACCTAAGTCCAAAATAGAATCAGAACTCTACTGTGTTACAGTAGGTCGAAATATACAGCAATTTACACAGCCCTTGAGTATGAGCGGTAAACGATGACGTAGTCGAATTAGAGCACCCATCCGGTCCAATTGCTTTGATGAACCGAAAGATTTGAATTGACTAAGGCAGACGTATCTCTGATAAGTACTGCACATTCCATAGGAAGGTGTTGGTGTTTCTTTGAGATTCCTGCAGAAGCGACAGTGTCCATTCTCTTCTAAATCCAATTTGCCCGCGATAATTTCAGTCGAGATTGAATTCGGCACATCTTTCGATTGCGTTAACCTCTCTTGGCAAACTATGGACAATGTTGCCGGAGATTCTAAGTATTTTATTCTGGGTCCGTATGTCCCTATCCCAGTTCCTGTGGATGTTTTGGTTCAAATGTCAAATCGTCTCTCAAAGACCATATCGTCCTAGGACCAGTCCAAAAAAGTGGTTCGATTTGGATATGGTTTCTCGCTCTGCAATGCGTAATCTCCTTAGCGATTCTTTCTAGCAATATGTGTAGGGGGTGAGTCAGCGCTGCTGTGAGATAGGTTCTCATTGGTCCTATGATTGAGATGCTGGCTAGTCTTAGCCGTTCATGCCACTGCTCTATTTGTACTGATGAGTCTCATTATCATCGTACCTTAGTAAGGTTAGGCAACACACCCAAATTTTATCTGGTATTTCTGGACATCATAAGTACTCAGCAGCCATGGCTACCAGAGCCTATACGTTTTCCTTTTAGAGAAAGCTATCTAGCTCTATACCTGGACAATCGATCGGCTTGTGTGTTGATTCTAATCATGTCTAGCAGGATTGGTTGCATCTGTTGCAGTTTTCTTTTCTTTGTAAAAAGAACCACAGCAGTTTTGATCGGGTTCAGTCGAAGTCCTACCTTACGACTTAGTCCGCAAAATGTTTCTTCAAACTTATCTCTTGCAATAATGACTGTGTCGTCAACATATCCTTCGTAATGTATGCTGATATCTGTCGCTTTTTAGATCATATTATCAACTCCATCAACAGTTCTAGTTCTCCAAATATCACACATCTGAATGGTTATGGTGAAATGTAAACGCACAGAGTGCTCGTTTGGTGAAAAAAAAACAAACTATGCAAATATACTTTAAAGAATTGAGCAATTTTCAAATTAGACCCTTGAAAGCTTATCAAGTTTTTCCTTTCCCAAGGTGTTGGTAAGAACCTAAGTGCTAAACTGTTTCTCATTAATCCAATGACGTGTGACGTAATCGATTCCTTCCCTCATTCCATTGTATTAAGGCGGGGAAAATTCAGTCTTCTTCCCGTGCTTCGACTAAAAGGTGTCCAGATCCCAGTTAAGTCGTTGTTTTATGCAAATACTTAATGTTATTATCTAGGCCTCTGCGGAGAGTTTTATTCATCTTACCATTATACTTCGACTGATAAGGATTGAGATACTTGAGATTGTTTTACGAGTAAGATAAACGGCATGACATACAGTGGATCAAAAAAAGTATTGATAATTTTAATTTTCTTATTTTATTTAAACTTACTTTTTTTTTAGTATTTAGTATTTAGTATTTACTTATTTATATGCTGACACATTAAGATACAATATCTTATAAATTTGTGGAGCTTGGCAAACAAGAAAGCAAAAAACAACACATCATTTCAGTAATCAAAATTCATTGAATTAAACATAGTAAATTAAAGGAAAGAAGAAAACAGAAAAAGGAAAAAGCTATGAGCAGAGGACATAAAAATTGTATTGGTTCAGAAAGGCCAGAAAACGAATCGGATGCAGAGAGGAATAATTGCAATAGCGTCCTAAATACTTTGAGATTACTTGTTCTTCTTACAGTGGGTGGTAGAGATCTCCATAAGCGGGCGCCATTAACGAGATATTGCCTTTCGGATGCCAAACAAGAAAACCGAGGAAGAATGAGCTGTGAGAGTCTGTTTGATGCTGAACTGAACTGAATTGAAGTCTATTGTAAAGATAGGAAGGGTGATGGCTCTGAATTATATTAAATAGTAGCAAAAGTTTTCGGAAATTTAAGAGGTTATCGAACGACATACCGTATATACTTTTAGAAAATCTCGAAACATGATCGTACCTCCCTAAACCGTAAATATATTGTGCGAAATTGTTATATGCCATATTAAGTGTTCTCTGGCTCACAGCATCGCTTTAGCAAAAGATTTCACATCTGTAAGTAAGGATAGGTATAACTAATGTCTTAGCGAGCATTTTGCGTGCTTTTAGAGGAGTGAAATCTTGTGTGACCCAAAGCGATCGAAGAGCAAAATATACTTTACCGACAATGGAATTAACGTGGTCCTTCCAGGCTAAATTTCTATTAAATATATTTAATTCCCAAGTTTTTTGCATTGTCAACAAATTCTATAGGTATAGAAGCTATGGCTTGCTTTCTACCCGATAGATATGAAAATATTAATTTCACTGCTTCAGGTGCAAATTCGTACAGATTTGATAATTTGCTGCATAATACAGAATGACTTATCGAATCGAATGTCTTCGAGAAATCAATAAGCACCAAGAAAGTTATTTGATCGCTGTCTACTGCGCTTCTAATATCATCAACAACGTTCAGAACTGCTGTTGTGCAGCTGCGGCTAGGACGAAAACTTGATTGAAATTTAGAAAGCAAATCTTTATCATTCAGATACGTATTAATCTATTTCTGAATTATTCTCTTGAACACGTTAGAGAGGAATGGGAGTATTGATATAGATCTGTACTCATTGTTGTTTCTTCCTTTATGGATGGGAATGACCTTTGCAAGTTTCTACTGTGTAGGAAAAACTGACGTTGTTAGTGCCGTGTTTAGCATATGTGTTAATTCGTCGTCGTCCAGACTTACTGCATTCGATTTGATCGATACCACACTTTCAACCACATCAGCAGGCTCGACCCTGGAGAAGCTAAGTCCTGTAGACGCTTGATTTACATACGTGAGGGTTGGAGGATCAGACAAGGGCTGTGGAACTTGGAAAATTAACTTAAAATTGAGTTCATCTCAGTCAGCATTTATTGGCTGGTCTGGTTTTTGCCTTCCAATTCCCATACTACGCAAACTGTTCTAGAGCTTTTGCCCATTATCTGATCCGGCTTGTAAGAACTCTTGCCTTTTCTGTGCGGATAGCAGTGAATACCTGTAATACGAAGTAAGCGATACCACTATCCTCATCAATTTTATACTGCTTCCACTGGTCGCTTACTTGGTTTCTCTCATTCAAAAGCCGACGAATGTCATTTGTGAACCAAGCGTGTGAGGTGGATTTCAACACCATTGTTTTAATAGGGACGTGTTCGTTAAAGAGATTAACAACATTAGTGTTCAGAAACTCAACCTGTTCATCTGAAGATGGCATGTAAAAAACATTTTCGCATGGAATACTATTAACACTATTTTCAAGTGCCAGTCTAGCAATGCTTCTAAAATCACGAAATTTACATGAACGAACTGATGGTGAAGGTAGGTTGAAATCATACGTTAGATGAATGAGGTCGTGACGCGAAAAAGCAGGTGCAGACAACAAACATAATCCTATTTAAACAAGAGAGCAAGACTATACAATAAATGAGTGTTTACATTATAAGATAAATAAGTAAAAAATGATACATTCGAATCAAAAATCACATCAAAAAAGATTGGCAACACTTTACGTTTATTAAATAGGTGCCATTATTGAAAGTACTGGACCGTCAACTTAAGTACTTTGACTTTTTAAGAAGTGTCTGCAGTCGTTAAAAAAATTAGTTTGAAATGAAATGAAGCAAAAATGTCCCGTAAATCTAAAGATTTAGATACTAGTGTAAAAAACCAAGCTATATTTTTGCGCCAACAAGGTTTAACATATTAAAGTGGAAAAGAACTTCAAATTAGTTTATTTACAGTGAGAAGTGTCGTAAAGAAATATAAAACACGGAATCGACAGAAAAAAAGCGAAGAGAAAAGAGACCTCGTATTTTTTTCTAATAGAGAAAAACGGGACCTTGTAAGAGAAGTAAGCAAAAACCCGAAACTAAGTGCACCAAGGTTGGCAGAGCAAGTCGCAAATGCAACCAAAACAGATTTCCGGACTCTTCGTAATGTTTTGCACGAAACTAAATATTACGGAAGGGCTGCGAGAAAGAAACCATTTATTTCGGAAATCTATCGTAGAAAGCGACTCGATTTCGGCAAAAAATATTTAAATAAATATAGAGAGTTCTTCGAATCCGTTATGTTTACAGATGAATCAAAGTTTAACATATCTGACGGCACGGCGATGGTAGCCAATACGTTTGGAGTAAACCTAACACGGAACTTGAGAGGCAAAACATTATATCTATAGTGAAGCATAGTGGAGGAAGTGTTTTAGTATGGGGGTATATGGCAGCAAATGGCGTTAAAAATATTACCTTTGTTAAAGGTCATATGACAGCTGTCATGTACATACATTGATATTTTGCGCAGTAATTTAAAGGAAAGCGCCGAAAAAGTCTTGAGAATACATTCATCTTTGAGCAAGATAACGATTCCAAGCTTACGACGGGCAAAACACGAGAACGGCTGCTCTATAATGCTCCTCGGCAACTAAAAACCCCTCCGCAATCACCTGATGTTGACCCCATAGAGAATTTATGGAACCATTTGGAGTCACCTGTAAGAAAACGCAAAATTTCATGCAAACCAGAGTTGAAAAAGATAATCGTTGAAGAATGGAATAAGATATCCAGCGAAACAACCAACACTCTGGTTTATTCTATGGACAGACGACTACAAGCCATAATTAACGTGAAAGGATTACACACTAAATATTAAGTCTTCCTCTTTTATTTGTAATCCCCTAAAGAAAGTATCGCTAAATTTGCCAATACTTTTTTGATGTATAAATTTTGTTAGGTAATTTATTTATTTTGTATTAACCTTGGAATTGAAAGGAATTTAAAAATCAACTTACTTACTTACTTAGGTGGCGCTACAGTATTTGTATTTTGCATTTGTATTTGTATTTGTATTTATTGGGCAAAATAATATTTTTCACATTATGCTACAAGATATGGTATCTTTTAGAAGCATTAATTGTTAGGGCAAATTACAAAAATGATTGCTTATATCACGTAATATTAAAGACAAAATTAAACAAAAAGAAAAATAAAAATAAAAATAAGTAAATAAAAATAAATAAATATATATATAAAATCGATGGTAACATTTTTAGTCAAATTGTGATACTATTATTTGACAAATAAATAAGAAGCTTCCTCTGAAATTCGGTAATGGAATTGATTGTCTGCAATTCATGTGGAAGACGGTTCAACAAACGAATTGTAGATACAAAAAAAGAACGTTCTCCGATACAATGTGTAAATGGTGGCACAATTAATTTCATACCCCTCACTGATCGAGCAAAAGTAATCTTTTCAGGGCACTTAAAGTGAATAATTTTAAAAAGTTTCAGAATATTACGATAACTACAATAAACATCCAAATTCAAACCCAAAACAGAAGACTTCAAGGACGACACACTACAAAACCTAGGGATATTATATATAAAACGGACACAGTCATTGAACGCAACATTTAATTTATTTTTACATTCATAATCAAGACAAGGGTATACAGTACAATTAAAAATCAAAAAAGGCATAATCAATATCTTTATTAATCGTGTTTTGAGACACTGTTGCATTAAGCTTGCAGAATGCCTTAAGCATCGTAGCCCGAAGTACACTTTCCTAATTGTATCTGCAGTTGCATTACAGCAAATAAGTGTACAATTAATAGTGTATCCAAGGTCTTTCACAACATCAACTAGAGGAATAATATCTTTATTAAGTACAATGGGTGGGAAATCTGTGGGATGAATCTTCGATCTTGAGCATATCATGCTAACTGTCTTGTCAGAGTTAAGTTTCAATTTATTGCATGTTGACCATTTTAGGATATTTTCGAGGTCTTCATTTACCCTTGCCACACAATCTTCTATCAGGCCAAGTGGACGTGAAAAGTAAATTAAGACGTCATCAGCATACATATGTACTTTGCAATTACCAACTACACGAGGCAAATCGTTATTAAATAAGGAGAACAACAACGGTCCCATCACAGAACCCTGTGGAACTCCTACATGAACAAAGCTCGGGTTTGAAACCCCTCGTTCAGTGACTACTGTTTGAACCCTATCGCGTAGATAAAAAAGCAGTAACCTGATGGAAGATTGTGAAAAATTTAACTTATTTTCGAGTTTTGAAAGGAGTATTTTATGGTCAATACAGTCAAATGCTTTCGAGAAATCAAGCAAAACCAATATTCCGATTTCATCTGAATCTAAAGCTGAGCGAAGATCGCTGGTTACCTTAAGAACAGCTGATTCACAGCTGTGACCACTGCGGAAGCCTGACTGCCATTTCGATAACATATTATTATTTTTCAAATGATGTTGTATCTGGTTTGAAAGTATTTTTTCGAAAGCTTTGGACAAAAAACAAAGAATACTGATTGGTCTATAGTCAGATGGGTTTAGAGGATTGGCTTTTTTTGGAACTGGAATAACTTTTGCAGTTTTCCATTGTTCAGGAAACTGAGAGCTATATAAACAAAAGTTGAAAATGTGATGTACATAAGGCAATAAGTGGTGGAGAAGAAGCTTAAGGAATCGAGGAGGGATACTATCTGTGCCAGTAGCGTTAGACTTAATTGAATGAATCGCTTTAATTACATCAAATTCATCAATGCACTGAAAAGAAAAGTTTGTTGAATCAGGTGGTGCAGATGATCCCTGATCAAGAATTATATCTGGTGAATCAGAGGAATGCGGCGTAAAAAAAGAATTCATTTCATTTGGGCATATTGAACACTTAACTGAATTTTTATTGCCTAAGGTTTCTCCAAAGGTCTCTTGAGTCCTTTTTAGGATCAAGTCTGCTAAAGAAATACGATCTTTTCGCATTTCGTATAAGAACATTAACTTTGTTGCGAGAGACACAGTATTGCCTTCTGTTGTATTCTGTTGTGTTTCTCTTATATCTCTTAAAAAAGCTTTCTCTTTCTTTTATTGCTAATTTAATCTGACTGTTATACCAAGGGCAAGGTAGAGGCTTTATGCGCTTAGACACAACCGGAACATGCTTGTCAAACAAATAATTTATAAAGCCATTCAAAATATTGATTTTCATATCAATTTCGGATGTGTAGTAAATATCACTCCAGTTCAGGCTGTAAAAATCATTACTGAGTTCAGCGAGGTCGATATTATTGTAAGACCGGTAACTAAAAGCTGTATCACAATTGGAGCTATTAACATTGAAATTAAGAGAACAATATAAAACATCGTGAATAAATTCACTTGCAGGCTTAACTTGGTCAAAGCACAAGACATTAGGTAAAGAACTAGTTAAAAACATCTCAATTAACGAAGGTTTTTTTGTAGACTGAAAACATGTAGGATAACGAGTATTTATTACCGAAAGACCAATTTTATCACACATATAATGAAACAAACGAGTTGTACTATTACACTTAAAGTAATTTATATTGAAGTCGCCACCAATTAAGATGTTATTATATTTTTATTTAAGGTCATCATAGTTTCTTCAAGTTCAGTGAGATTTTCCACTTTAAAACTGTAAGGTGGAGAATAAACAACCACCAAAAGAATTTTTTCAGTTCGGGGTGAACCTGGGCCTCAACCAACAAGCCTCTCCATTTAGCTCGGTCTTTAGCTAGTTGCCTCTAGTTGCGCACTCCAAGTTGGTCGAGGTCCCCTTGAACTTGTGTGCGCTACCTACGGCGATGATTCCCTCTACCGCGTCGTGCCTCGGGGTTAGATTCGAAGACTCTGCGGGCCGGAGCGTTGGTGTCCATTCGCTCTACATGTCCTAGCCATCTCAGACGTCCAATACGCAGTTTTTTGACTAGGTCGATGTCGCTGTACAGCTCGTATAGTTCGTGATTGAATCTTCTCCTCCAAAACCGGTCAACACAAACGGGACCGAAAATCTTACGAAGAATTTTTCTCTCGAAGCGACCAAAGATATCTTCATCTTCTTTTAATAAAATCCATGTTTCAGCGCCGTAAAGCAGGACTGGGATGATCAAGGTCTTATATAGAGTCTCCTTAGTTGTTCGAGATAGGGCTTTACTGTTGAATTGCCTTATAAGCCCAAAAAAAACAGCGATTGGCAAGAGTTATTCTTCGATTGATTTCTACGCTGATTTTGTTAGAAGAATTTATAGCAGAGCCAAGATAGACAAAGTCCCTTACTACCTCGAAGTTATAGCTGCCCACGGTGACGTTTTGTCCAATTCGACGGTGTTGGCTTTCCCTTCTTGTTGACAGCATATACTTGGTTTTGCCCTCGTTTATCGCTAAACCCATTTTGGCCGCTTCCGCCTCAATGCTTGCAAACGCACCGGTGACAGCCCGCTGAGTTCTTCCGATAATGTCGATATCGTCGGCGTATGCAAGCAGTTGTACAGACTTGTAATAGATTGTGCCTCCGGTGTTGGCTTGTGAGTTCCGCACAATCCGTTCAAGTACAATATTGAAGAAGTCACATGACAGCGCGTCACCTTGATGGAGCAGCTAGCGTTCTCCATCGTCAGCCTGCACAGACGGACAAGTTTGGCAGGGATGTCAAAACTAGACATTGCTCTATAAAGCTCTTCTCTATAGATGCTGTCATAGGCGGCCTTGAAATCGATAAAGAGGTGGTGAGTATCGATTTGGAATTCTTGGGTTTTCTGCAGGATCTGCCGAAGTGTGAAGATTTGATCGATGGTGGACTTTCCTGGCCTGAAACCGCACTGATAGGGTCCAATCAGGCTGTTCATAAAAGGTTTCAGGCGTTTACACAATATCGCAGAAAAGATCTTGTATGCGATGTTGAGGAGACTGATGCCTCTATAATTGGCGCAGTTGAGGGGGTCTCCTTTCTTGTGGATCGGGCAAACGATGCTGAGATTCCATTCATCAGGCATACACTCGTCTGACCAAATATTAGAAATGAGTTGGTGTATGCACTCTACCAATTCATCCCCTGCTGCCTCGAAGAGTTCGGCCGGTAGGTTAGGTTAGGTTAGGATCGGCCCTCGATGAGGATGTACTCAGACCAAAAAGTAGGTCCATTGTACTGCCGATGTGTAAGGTGGGTGGATCACCCTCTTACTCTTGGAACCATTTGCTTCGTTGAATGAAGTCTAGAATTTTAGCCATGCAGGCGTTGCCGAGATCATTAGATCATTGTAGAAGTATTCACCCAGAGTGGCTTTCCTGATGTTGGCGAGCGCAGGACAGGCGCACAGGAGATGACTGATGGTCTCTTCTTCCTCTTCATCTCTGCAGCTTCTGCAGAAGTCGTTGTGAGGGATACCTAATCTCTGGGCATGTCTTCCTATGACGCAGTGTCCGGTGAGGACATTTGTTATTTTTGAGAGGGTTCCTCTCTTGTGCTTCAAGAGTCCGATGGACCTGGATTTATTGAGTATCGGCCAGAGCTGTCTGGCGGTATGACATTGGTCAAGATGTTGCCATCGATGATTGGCTACTTTCTCGGCATCAATTTGAATGAGGTACTTTACATAAGACGCTGGCGCTTCGATGTCGGTGATGCTTATGCTATCTGTACCAGTGGAGCCTTGTCGTGTTAGTTCGTCGGCTGCACAATTCCCCGGTATGTCACAGTGACCTGGTACCCAGGAAAGGGTGAGGTTGTACTGACCAGCTATCTCGTTAAGAGATATGCGACAGTCTTTCACTGCCTTAGATCTCGTAGTGCTGGATGCGAGGGATTTGATGGCTGCCTGACTGTCGACATAAATAACAATATCAGGTGTTGATAGTGTGCTAGCCGCCAGCCAGTCAGCAGCTTTGCGAACTGCGGTGATGTCGGCTTGAAAAACGCTGCAGTAGTCTGGAAGGTTAAAGGAGAGGTGTATGTCCAGATCTTCGGAGAAAATTCCGGCACCGACTCCGCCCTTGGTTTTGGACCCGTCCGCGAAGATTGACAGCGATTCGTTGTAAAGGACATTGCGTTGCGTCCACTCACTTCTGTCCGGTATCGAGTGCGTTTAGCCCTTGTCAAAATCATATTCAGTGGGCAGATGGTCAGTGGAATTGGGAAGATGACGGTGCATCGAAAGTATATTGGCATGTCCCGTGTGTTGCTCTTCCACTGCCTGGAGCCTCTCAGTATTATTGCCGAGCTGACAGCCAATTGCTTGCTGACGATGTCAATCGGAAGCAGGTGGAGCATGGTTTGGAGCGCCGCTGTGGGAGAAGTTCTCAGTGCACCGGTAATACTGAGACATGCAACTCGCTGAGTTTTTTCCATTATGGATAGGTTGGATTTCTTCTCCAAGGCGGGCCACCATACCAATACTCCATACATGAGAATCGGTTTAATGACCGACGTGTATAGCCAGTGCATGATGCTTGGTTTAAGGCCACAGGAGGAACCTACTGCTTTCTTGCAGATGTATAGAGCGGCCAGCGATTTCCTGGCCCGTTCGACGACATTCTCCTTCCAAATTAGCTTGCGGTCAAGCTTTAGGCCTAAATAGCTAGCACTATTTGAAAGCTTGAGGGTGGATCCCCTTATCTTGGGCGGAGTGAAGTCAGGTAGCTTGTGTTTTCTTGTGAATAGAACTAGCTCGGTCTTCGTCGAGTTAACGGAGAGGCCGCATTTATCGGTCCATCTGAGCAGTTCATTAAGAGCAGACTGCATGACATCGGCCAGCGTCTGCGGGTATTTGCCTGTTGTTAGAATGGCGACATCATCTGCATAGGCAATAACATTGCATCCAGTTTTTTCGATCTTTAGAAGGGCCTCGTTGAGCACCAAATTCCACAATAGTGGAGACAGTATACACCCTTGAGGGGTGCCTCGATGTACATGTCGCTTGACAGTACTACTTCCGAAGGATGCTGTTATCACCCTGTTCTTTAGAATGTGTTCTACGAAACAACAGATGGGTTCGCAGATGTTGAGCCTACGTAAGGCACTGGTAATCGAATTTGTTTCAACGTTGTTGAAAGCTCCCTCTATGTCTAGAAATGACACTAGGGTGAACTCTTTGGTTGAGAGTGATTTTTCGATAGGGTGGATGATGGAGTGCAAAGCCGTTTCCACAGACTTACCTTTTTGGTAGGCGTGCTGTGACATGGATAGTAGGGTGCTATAAATAGTGGCCTTGATGTGTAGGTCCAGGATTCTTTCCAGAATCTTGAGGAGGAAGGACGTTAGACTAATAGGTCTTAGGTCCTTTGGGAGGGTGTGCGATGTCTTGCCTGCTTTGGGTATAAAGACCACTCTTACCTCGGTCCAGGCAGTTGGTGTTGTTCCGAGCTCAAGACAAGCCTTCAGAATGCAGGAAAGATACTGCCATACTATATTGAAGGCCGTCTGAATCTGGGCCGGAAAAACACCATCCGGTCCCGGGGATTTGAATGGTTCGAAACTGTTTACTGCCCATTTCAGCTTATCTTCGCTGATAAGATGAGGAGGTGCCTGTGGGCGTGCAGCAATTACCAGGGCGCGATCATCGTTGGGGGTAGGCGTGCAGCCGGGGAAGTGAGTGTCCATGAGCAGGTTGAGCGATGCTTCGTCCGATTCCGCCCAGGATCCATTGGGATTCATGAGGACACTAGGTATAGTTGGTGTTTTGGAGAGGACTTTTCGCAGTCTAGAGGATTGAGACGTGTTGTCAATACTCTGACAAAAACCGCGCCAGGATATGCGTCTAGCTTTCCGAACCTATATTTTGAAGTTGTTCAGACTTTCTTTGTAGATCTCCCAGTCCAGTGGTAGCCTTGTTCGTTTGGCTTTATTGAATTGCTTCCTGCTTGTGCAGCGAAGGCTGTTAAGTTCTGCATTCCACCATGGGGGACGATTGCCCACTTTTCTTCTTGTGGTCGGACAGGATTCGATGAAAGCTGTATTAAGTGCAGAAGTTAGAACGGTGTTTAGCTTGTCTAATTCCAATTGTGTAGTTGGTGTAGTGTACACTTGATTGGATAGTTTAGCAGAGAGGGATTTATTGTGTAAGCACCAAGGGTGCGGTACTGTGACAGATTTCCAGTTTGTACTCCAGATAACGGTGATCGGAAAACGAATGACTGTCAGATACAGTCCAGTTGGAAATTGCAGGATAGATACTTTGGGAAGCAAAGGTGACGTCAAGCACTTCTTGCCGGGTCTTATTAATAAAAGTAGGACTATTTCTTCTGTTACAAACTACTAGGTCGGTGCCTACTAAATACTCGAAAATAGACCTACCTCGAGGGTTAGTGTCATTACTTCCCCATAGATCATGGTGCGCGTTGGTGTCGCACACCAATAAGATGATTTATGATTTAAGCAGCGTTACTGCTAGGTCTCTTGTGCTATGGTGGGGAAGAAAAGTTAGGTTTAAGGAGGTTTTAGCAAGAATGCAAGCTCGGGTTCTACCTACATTCTTCGCGTGGTATAGCGTATATCCTGGGGCCCTTAATTCTATGACGGTGCCATCTCTTATCCAAGGTTCTTGGATCAGGGCGATGTCAAAGCCTCGTTCACTGAGGCAAAGTAACAGGTTAGCGGATGCTAAGGAAGAATGGTGGAGATTAATCTGTATCAGTTTTAGCATCATTATGAGCTGATACGGACCTCTCCACGACGGTAGCGTTTAGGTCATCGGGGGATAATGGTTCTTCATCATGGATTACAACGCGGGGGAGGGCGGGAGTCGCCGAGTTAGAGGGACCTGCGATGCTATTACGGTCCGCCGTGAAAAGCCTTACATCAATTACCTTCAGATCACAACGGATCTTAAACTCCTTCGCGCGGAGTAGAGGTATTGATTCGGCAGTTAGAGAGATGACTAGCGAGCGGCCAGATCTCTTGGTGTCGTTATCCGTTTTTTTAGAGCTCGGTGGCTCCTCAAATGCCTTCCAGTCTTTGACTGGTAGGTCCGGATTTTGGTAGGCAATCAGGCTAAGGACTTTTGCTGGCTCGGGCGGTTCGAGTGGATCCCAGATCCTCGCTTTCGGCCTGTGGGGGATTTGGCTCCGTTCCACCGCCTTGAGCTTGGCTCCTGGCCAGATTTCACCTATGCTGCTAATGGCAGCGGCGATGAAGTCGACCGAGTTCTGATCGTCGCATGCGATCAGCTTAACAAAGCCTTGAAGCCAGCCAGCGTCTTGAAAGGTGGGTGGAGAGTTGGGATGAGTTAGTATACGCTCGTAAAGGCAGTTCATCACTCTGCCTTCAATGAGCCTCCACTTTTCGTAGGAGATCCTCCCCTCTTCGTCAGACAGGTCCACTATCGCGACGACGAGGCTGTCCTTGACCGTCTCGGAGAAGGGTTTGGAGCTCACTGAGCTCTTTGTCTTCTTCGAGGCGTTGGACTCCTCGTCTACGGACCTGCGTCTCTTGGGCGCAGAGTCTATCGCGACTACGGACTGGCCCCCAGCTTGGTTTGGTAAACCAGAACGACTCGGAGTGTCGTTAGCGTGGGAGCGATACTTTCGATGAGAGGGATTCACTCTCTGATTCGTGGGTTGGCGAGTGCCCCGGGTGGAGGACTGGCGTGAGCCACGGGTGGAAGGGGGGCGTGTGCCACAGGTGGTTGGGTGGCGTTGCCCACGGGTAGCGAAGTGCCGCAGCGGCTTTAGCTTCATTAGCTCGCTGAACTGTCGGGCAATGTAAGTTGCCCAGACGTGGGATTCCCGCTCCTGCTGACTCCACTCCTTTTCCGTCTTTTTGCCTAGTCGGTCAAGGATGCGGAAGGCCGCTTTAGTCTCACGACTTAGCGATTTCCTCTCTTGGTCAGTGAGCTTGGGAAGAGATGGAGGAGCTGAACTGCACGTGGGTGTAGCGCTATTCAGTTCGTCCGACAGCACGGAGCACTCGCTGACGGAATCGCCTATGCAGAGATTCTGCAGATGCTCTTCCACACGTGTAGTGCTTTTAGAGCTGCTGACGATGTCGGCTGTTTCCGGGTTTTTTTTGTTGAGGTCCGGCCTCAAGGTCTGGTTTTTTGTGTTTGTTAGAAATTTTGGTCCCACGAGTAGCTAGGGAAAGGGTGGTCAGTCTGCACAGAGCCCCGCATTATGCAGATAAGGCAGTTGATACCAGAGCGTGCCCGCTGTCTCTGGATACACCGTTTGCGACTGAGCTATTTTTGGTTGTCCTGGGCCCTCAGCCAGGCTGATTCTCGGCACGATACGGTTGACGCCTTGATCCAGCCCAGGGGGAAGAGTTGGGGAAGGGGTGGGGAAGAAGGATAGGAGAGACTAGGTAGGATGATTATCTTTTAGTTTTACTTCGAGCCTCTTCAAGTGAATCGCTCATCGTTGCGGCGAAACCGCTTGGGACGTGATACGTCCCCGATGTCGATTCCAAGCGTCTTGAGCTCTAGTATAAGCCATCACACCGCGACAAGGTAGAAAATCAAGTGATGGGTTCGGCCGGTAAGCCGTCAGGTCCAGCAGCCTTGTTGGATTTTAGCTTGGATATTGCTATCCTCACTTCGCTTTGGTCAGGTAGACGAAAATTTTGACTATCATCGTCTATGTTGAATGGTTCATTCTGCCTGACAGCGGGATGTTGGTCTTCGTCGCCGTTATACAGTCTGCAGAAGTAGTTTTTCCATATTCTCAGCACCAACTGTGATTCTACGACGAGGTTTCCATTTTCATCTCTACAGGTTTCTGTACGGGTATTACTTCTCTGACACGTTCTTTTTACCTTTTGGTAAAACTTCCGTACATTGTTCCTGGAGTATAAACTCTCGATATTCTCAAACGCGCGCTTCTCATGCTCTTTCTTCTTCTTTTGGAGAAGCCGATGTTCTTCCCGTCTCTTTTGCTTGTAGAGCTCACGAGCAGCTCTCGTCTTCCTTTGCAGCGCCGCTTTGTATGCCTCTTGTTTTGCTGCATGCACTCGCCGGCATTCTTCGTCAAACCAGGGGTTTCGCGGTGGTGGGCGAGCGAGACGTTAAATTTTCTCACATTAATTCTTCTTTGTTGCACAGATTGGGATATCCGTATTCGTACCTTGGCTACAACAAGGTAATGATCCGAGTCTATGTTGGCCGCTCGGAAGGTCCGGACATCCAGAATACTGGAGGCATGCCTTGCGTCGATCACAATATGATCAATTTGGTTGATCGTTACATGATCATTAGACCGCCATGTCTGCTTATGAATATCGAGATGAGGAAACCATGTGCTTGCTATGGTGACATTTCGCTCCACAGCGAAATCAATTAGCCTTAGTCCGTTATCAGACGTGGTGTCGTGTAGGCTATGCTTACCGACTGCCCTACCAAAGATGTCCTCCTTTCCTATTTTGGCGTTAAAATCGCCTAATACGATTTTAACGTCGTATTTAGGACATTTCTCGTATGTTTTGTCGAGGAGCTCGTAGAAACACTCTTTGGTGGCAGGGTCCTTTTCTTCCGTGGGGGCATGAACACATATTAGGCTTATGTTAGCGAATTTAGCCTTGATCCGGATAGTCATAATACGCTCGCTAACGTGTCGGAAGCTTAAGACTTCTTGCCTAAGTCTGCCGCGTATGACAAATCCGCATCCGAATAAGCGTTGCCTGTTGCCTCTGTAGCAATCGCCGTAGTAGATATCGCAGTTTTTCATACTCCTTTTACCCGGCCCATCCCATCGCACTTCTTGGATGGCGGTAATGTCTGCTTTGAGACACTCTAGGGCCTCCGCAAGTTGTTCGGCTGCACGTGGTTTGTAGAGGGACCTAACATTCCATATGCAGACACGAAGATCGTTGTCCTTTTTACGTTTGCATGGGTCGTCAACAGTAAGATCATCCGTATCCGAGGCTGTTGGTTGCTTCGTAACCAAAAGTTTTTTACGTGGTAGGGAAGTTAACCCGACGGCACAACCCCCAACCTGGAGGGCCAGATCCTTTTTTTTTTACCCCTAGGACAAGAGGCCGGATACACCGATGACAGTAACCCACTTCGGGGATACGAGCGCTGCCGTTGGCCCATTAAGGGTTCATCCGCCACCATCTCTTTTTCAATACCCTGACGTAGTATTGAAAATCCTTACAGACCTTAGCTCCAAATATGTTGAAGTAGCTCCGGTAAGGTATCCGCTGGTCTGCAGACGTCACCGTTGATTCCATCGAGAGAATTCATACGCGGCACGTCCTCCTTCTGAGGACCTCTTGCTAGACTTCTGAGACGCATATTTCAGCCGATCAGGTCAACAAGAGATGCCTCGTCCGGTTAGACATATGCGCGCTAAAGTTCACCCAGATGTGCTTACGCAGGTCTGAGTGTTCAGCTGCACATATATCGTCAGACTCAGCATACGCTCATCGTTAGTTCACTATCAGATAGCTATCCAGCGGGCACCGCGTGGAGGTGATGATGCGATTTTGCCCACCACATCACTTGAAATTCCTGCACTTTTCCAAGATTTGTTGAAATCTGATTGCTCGCAAAAGCTTCAGAAGTTCACATAATATGGCTGGAGCCCCTGCAGTTTGTCGTTGTCGAATCGTCTCTTTTCATTCGCCCTTAGGCGTAGTATCATCCGATTATTTTTTTTACGGATGAGTTCATGTATGCTTAGTTAAAAACATATAGTTCCGCAGTTAGAACATCGCCCCGTGCAAACATTTTCGGAATTAAGCTGACAGAATCCTCAAACCTTAAATATCCAAAAATTTCGAGATTGACATTGCGAGATACGTTAAAATTTATTTCTATTCTTTCTAACAATGATGTTTTTCAATACAGTGCAGCAGTCATCGCTGCAGCAGATTCGCTTGTGCTATGTTTCCACCAAAACCGTGAGTTAACTGATGACTTAGTCAAATCTTCCTAAATCTTCACTTAATCCTGAAGTTTTACCATACATTTTGACGTATATAAATATCAACTTATAAACTACAACCGAAATTTTTTACAAATTTCACATAAATCCTCAGGCGACACAAATCAAACACTCCTTTTTTTGTCAGCACGTGTCATTTTCGTTGGCTAACAAAAAAAAAAATGTAACTTAATATGATATTTAGTTCCATAAGTTTAATTTCTTAAATTCTATTTTTCACAGCAAATTGAAACTACCCTTTATGTGTATACAAATAGTGCGAAAATTGATTTTATTTTTCATGTATTACTTGAAAAATTTATTTTTTGTAGACTCATGGGGGAAATAATCAGATTGATCCCCTTTTCGCTGCGCCACTGTTACGAGCTGTGACAGACAAACGTCAATATAAACCTTAAATCACGGTGAGATCACCCCACATAAATCTAAATCCGCTAAATCTCGGATTTTTGTTTGGTGGAAACATAGCCTGAACATAATCAACAGTATGTAATTGTTGCATTAAGGCGGGAGATCCCTTTAAGTAGCCGAAAATAAGCGAATTTAAGTGTTTTTTTGAGTCGAAAGTCAAAAGTATTTATTCTATATAATCCAAATTTTAGGCACATTTAATTACATAAATATCTTAGTTTGGAAAAAAAATGTTTTCTTAATATTTAGAACGGCTGTGCGACATTTCCTTCAAGGATGGCGGCCTGAGTTGTTCCACCGCGTAGAACCAAGCGTCTGCTGCATTGTTCTGAAACAGCAGATCAAAAAAAAAAAAAAAATCAATTTCTCTTTTGCGCGTGAACCTAAGAAAAATGGGCCGACTCAGACGTGTCTGCGAAGTAGAAGTTTACGTGAAAACGTGACGGTTGCTGTTTTTTTTTGCGGGATTTTAGTCAAAGAAATAAAAGTGGCTAAACTCGGTTTCCTCTAACGACACGGTGGAGATGGCGCATGCCGCCACCCATCTTAGCTGCGTCTGGGGGTCTCTGGCGAGTTCTAGCTCCTCCATGGCGCCGAGACCCTTCTCTAAATGCACTCCTTCGTCTTTGTTGGTCGCTTGGGCACACGCACAAATGAAGATGTCCCGCTGGTAAAGGGGAACGGGCCCTCTGTGTGCGCTGGTAGTTGAATTTGGCTCCGCCGCTAATTTTTTCGGCACTTCCATAGTCCTCTCGATCGCGCGGTTCTGAAGTCTGAGGTTTTTAATCCACTCATTCTTCTGATTATAGTTTCCTTCGATTTCGATAATATTTTTGTGCAATATATGCCGACATTCTTGTAAAATTCTGATTTTCCAAATTTGCATATTTATAAAATATTAAAGTAAAGTTGAAGAAATTATCGCTTAAAGTCCAAGTAGAGTCTCTTGAGCGCTTTCTGAAGCACACTAGCGATATTGGCGTCCTTGTTTTACGCTTTCGCGATATATACAAGTACTGCCTGCAAAGTACGTGTACCTCTTTATTTCCGTCTCATGGCACGCGCCCACCACGTTCGGAGATTGTGTCAGTTACCGCAATGGCCTTGCTAAGTGGAATATTTTTACATCAAAAATTCGGAAGATGATACATGTTTGAAAAAAATTTCAATTCTTCATGAAATTTTTACCACATTTGTTCATGAAAAAATTGTTTTTTTAATTATTTTCAAGGAACTTTAGATTCACATAGCAGGTAATTCTGTCTGCAAAATTTCAAAATGATCGATCAAATAGGTTTTGAGTTGTCTTGTACGAGGTTTACGAAAAACGTTGCTTATACGAGTATGTAGCTCCTGCGTGCTCTGAAGTCGAGCGAAGCTCAGTAGAATGTATGGGCTATAACTTCGGAAGGACCGCGAACTTCGATTTCAAATTTCAGAGCTGAAAATCGCCCATCATGTTTGACTAAAGTTTAAAATTTAAAAAAAAGTGACATTGAAAGGGATCTCTCACCTAAAATCGAAATAACGAAATTATAGCTTTCATGTACTGCACTATTTTCGAATACGGTTTTCTTACTCAATTTACCATTCTTTTTCATTCTCACATGTAATGCACCACATGGTTCAGATACGATGCATACGTACTTACGTACGTACGTTTCCACGGTGTTCATCGCTGTGTTGTGCTGGATAGCTGCAGCAAACAACTTTGCATTTTAGAAGCACACTGCCCTTGGAATCGCTGCTTCATTCTGTATCAGAATTTAAGCCAGAGCGGGAGGATTTTCTTGCTTTCTGTTGCTTTCTGTTTATCATTGTGAGCGTTATTTTTCCATATCAGTAAGTAAGACTGCTTCCGAATTTTGAGAATTTACGTTAAGTGCACATAGTTTTTTCGAATTGCTACAAATACCGAGGACTGGCTGTAGCAGTTCCGTTTTACTAGCTGGCATTAGCTTGGACCCAATAAGACAACATCATTAGCATATGCTACTGCTGTTATTCCACTATATGTATTCCCTAATCCCACCAAAAACATACATGTACAAAAACAGGCCAACTTCTTGTCACTGTGTGTTAAGTAATCCGAAAAAGTTAATGAAATGTAGAAATTATGCCAAATTCCTCGCTTACACGTTATTAGCAGCGTTTTGATAAGCACAGAAAAATATTGTGTGAATTGATAAATTGATAGTTACACCATCTAAAATGTCTGTTACTGACGTTTCTTTTTTTTTTTTATCACTTTTAGAAACTGACTTCCGTTTCGTAGCCACTTTTCACAAAAGAAGTGTTGGCTGACTGTGCCTTTGCAAGATTTGGACGCAAAGCCCATTCTCTATCTGCGGCTTTCCTGACCCTATTTCTTCGGTAAATTTATCAATTTTAGATCCTTTCAGAATGCCGATATCAGCTTGTTCTATTCTACAACTGAACTTTCTTGGGCTCCAATTTGACTAGGGTCGAAGTTAATAAGGTGAATGCTGTCTAAATGTTTAAATCTAGAGAGTAAGCATAATTAAAAGAGAATATATGATAGAGCAACCGATATCAAGGACTGTACTGTTGATCTCCCTTCCATCTTAGGGACGGCCTTAGGGCCGATTTTTCAATCGCCAGTTAAAGATATCTGTTAGTTTGATTCTCTCTCTTTGTTTCTTTTAGAAGCCCTAAGCTACTCGTATACGGCTTACCTTTTAAGGTCCGACCAGAAATTGTACGAACTGTAAGTTTTACGAAAAATACCAGTGAAGGAAAATATACAAGTTCATGCGAATTTCCGCAACATAGCGATGTTTGCTCAATTTATGGTCAGATTTGATATAATGCGTTTACCTTCTGCATGGATATAATTAGCTTAGTTTCGCAACCCACTGAATTTAACCTGTGCGCACACATTTTGGGGGACAAAGCCACCTGCCACTGAGATTGAGAAATCAATTTGCGTACTCACTCACTCGTACTCACTTTTGGTAGCTGGCTAAATTATATTTAGTGTTGTTATTATTTTGTTGGTCAAAGCAAAAGGGGGGTTCTTCAGAAAAACAAATTTCATGTGATATCTAAGAAAGTTACGGAATTACTTTAAGACAAAGTTTTTATTGGCAACTCCATGCCCAATTATTAAGGGCTGGGTTAGACGATAAGAGGTAGGGTATCACACGACACATTTCAAGCGAAAAATAACTTGGTTATTTGGTATAATTAAAGTTTCCATCTATCCTTTTTTTCGCGGGATACTCCTTTTTTCAGTTCCCAAAAACCTTTCCCGCGAAAATTTTCTAAATCCTTTTTTTTTACAAAATTCCTAACGTGTATAATATTTTGAATTTGATATGTGGCGAACATTAGACTATTAGACTGAACGATGACAGTAGACGTGTACACAATCACAGCGGCCGAGTAATGGCTGAATTATAATATAATAGTCGGAAGCAATCGGAAGCTAATTTCATAGTACTGCGTTAAGTTTCCTTCAGTACTATCAATAGCAAAAGTAGCCCATAATAGGCGTATGTGTTCGGAAGCACTAGCAGAGGCCCTAGACTGCTATAAAGCAGACATTACCGCCATCCAGGAAGTGCGATGGGACGGGCCGGGCAAAATGAGGATGAAAAACTGTGACATCTACTACGGTGATTGCTACAGAGGCAACAGGCAACGCTTATTCGGATGCGGACTTGTCATACGGGGCAGACTTAGGCAAGAAGTCTCAAGCTTCCGACACGTGAGCGAGCGTATTATGACTATCGGGATCAAGGCTAAATTCGCAAACATAAGCCTCATATGTGTTCATGCCCCCACGGAAGAAAAGGACCCTGCCAACAAAGAGTGTTTCTACGAGCTCCTCGGCAAAACATACGAGCAATGTCCTAAATACGACGTTAAAATCGTATTGGGCGATTTTAACGCCAAAATAGGAAAGGAGGACGTCTTTGGTAGGGCAGTCGGGCACCACATCTGATAACGGAATAAGGCTAATTGATTTCGCTGTGGAGCGAAATGTCACCATAGCAAGCACGCGGTTTCCTCATCTCGATATTCATAACCAGACATGGCGGCCCAATGATGATGTAACGATCAACCAAGTTGATCATATTGCGATCGACGCAAGGCATGCCTCCAGTATTCTGGATGTCCGGACCTTCCGAGCGGCCAACATAGACTCGGATCATTACCTTGTTGTAGCCAAGGTACGAATGCGGATATCCCAATCTGAGCAACAAAGAAGAATTACTGTGAGAAAATTTAACGTCGAAAAGCTACAATCGCAAGAGACCGCCAGACTCTTCGCTGAATGCGTATCCCGAAATCTCTCAATCATCCCTATGCCGCCAGAATCAAGTGCCGAAGACCAGTGGCAACGCTGCCAATATGCCTTCAGAAACGCCGCGACTGATGTGCTGGGTTTCGCTCGCCCACCACCGCGAAACCCCTGGTTTGACGACGAATGCCGGCGAGTGCATGCAGCAAAACAAGAGGCATACAAAGCGGCGCTGCAAAGGAAAACGAGAGCTGCTCGTGAGCTCTACGAGCAAAAGAGACGGGAAGAACATCGGCTTCTCCAAATAAAGAAGAAAGAGCATGAGAAGCACGCGTTTGAGAATATCGAGAGTCTATACTCCAGGAACAATGTACGGAAGTTTTACCAAAAGGTAAAAAGAACGTGTCAGAGAAGCAATATCCGTACAGAAACCTGTAGAGATGAAAATGGAAACCTTGTAGTAGAATCACAGTCGGTGCTGAGAATATGGAAAAACTACTTCTGCAGACTGTATAACGGCGACGAAGACCAACATCCCGCTGTCAGGCAGAATGAACCATTCAACATAGACGATGATTGTCAAAATTTCCGTCCACCTGACCAAAACGGAGTGAGGATAGCAATGTCCAAGCTAAAATCCAACAAGGCTCCCGGACCTGACGGCTTACCGGCCGAACTTTTCAAGGCAGCTGGGGATGAATTGGTAGAGTGCATACACCAACTCATCTCTAAGATTTGGTCAGACGAGTGTATGCCTGATAAATGGAACCTCAGCATCGTTTGCCCGATCCACAAGAAAGGAGACCCCTTCAACTGCCAATTATAGGGGCATCAGTCTCCTCAACATCGCATATTTTTCTGCGATATTGTGTGAACGCCTGAAACCTTTTATCAACAGCCTAATTGGACCCTATCAGTGCGGTTTCAGGCCAGGAAAGTCCACCATCGATCAAATCTTCACACTTCGGCAGATCCTGGAGAAAACCCAAGAATTCCAAATCGATACTCACCACCTCTTTAACGATTTTAAGGCCGCCTATGACAGCATCTATAGAGAAGAGCTTTATAGAGCCATGTCTAGTTTTGACATCCCTGCCAAACTTGTCCGTCTGTGCAGGCTGACGATGGAGAACGCTCGCTGCTCCATCAAGGTCGGTAATGAGCTCTCCGAGACCTTTGATGTCAAAAAAGGTTTTAGACAGGGTGACGCGCTGTCATGCGACTTCTTTAATGTTGTACTTGAACGGATTGTGTGGAACTCACAAGCCAACACCGGAGGCACAATCTATTACAAGTCTGTACAGCTGCTTGCATACGCCGACGATATAGACATTATCGGAAGAACTCAGCAGGCTGTCACCGGTGCGTTTGCAAGCATTGAGGCGGAAGCGGCCAAAATGTGTTTAGCGATAAACGAGGGCAAAACCAAGTATATGCTGTCAACAAGAAGGGAAAATCAACACCGACGAATTGGATAAAACGTCACATTGGGCAGCTATAACTTCGAGGAAGTAAGGGACTTTGTCTACCTTGGCTCTGCTATAAACTCTGAGAACAACATCAGCGAAGAATCAAACGAAGAATAACTCTTGCCAATCGCTGTTTTTTGGGCTTATAAGGCAATTCAACAGTAAAACCCTATCTCGAACAACTAAGGCGACTCTGTATAAGACCCTGATCATCCCAGTCCTGCTTTACGGCGCTGAAACATGGACTTTATTAAAAGAGGATGAAGATATCCTTGGTCGCTTCGAGAGAAAAATTCTTCATAAGATTTTCGGCCCCATTTGCGTTGACGGGTTTGGGAGGAGAAGATTCAATCACGAACTATACGAGCTATACAGCGACATCGACCTATTCAAAAAACTGCGTATTGGACGTCTGAGATGGCTAGGACATGTAGAGCGAATAGACACCAACGCTCCGGCCCGCAGAGTCTTCGAATCTAATCCCGAGGGACGACGCAGTAGAGGGAATCATCGCCGTAGGTGGCGCGCACAAGTTCAAGGGGACCTCGACCAACTTGGAGTGCGCAACTAGAGGCAACTAGCTAAAGACCGAGCTAAATGGAGAGGCTTGTTGGTTGAGGCCCAGGTTAACCCTGAACTGTAGCGCCACCTAAGTAAGTAAGTAAGTAAGTGTTCGGAAGCAATTGTGTGGTTCATAGCTTTTCACAGCTGTGCAACTGTCAAATTTCGTATGAAAGAGCGAATGGATTCAGTCTTTCCTAAGTGATCAAGAGTGAACGAAACTTAACGAATCGAAGCAAAAAGCTGTTATGGTCGCACAATACAAATCCTTTGTATTCGCACTGTTTCGGAAGTAGTCGTACGAAACCATTCTTTCTTTAGTTCAGCCTTAAACCATACACATTACTACTATCAGTCATGTGAGCGTCACTTTTTTGGAATTAGCTGCACGTCAGTTTTAGTGAACTTTTTTGCATCAGTGTTTCGTTAATCTAAAGAAAACAAAATCGAAACCGAAAGGAAAATGCATCTACAACGCAAAAGTTCACGAGAGTCGACAAATTGAAAGCGATTCTCACGGTGAAATGCAATTTGACATATTCATGCGTAGAGTTCTACCACTTTTTGAAAACAAAGCCAGATTTACTCCTCCAAATTGCTAAAAAGGAGAAATATTCCACCAAAAGTTATGCCAATGCGTGTGCGATTGACGTTGAAGACGATGACGACGAAGTTGTAACAATGTTCGTTGATTGGTTGGTACAAGCGTTTAAGTATTTTTGACGAATAAAATATGAATTTGCAGCAGACATTTTTTTATATCTGATATCCTCTTATTATCCTTTTTTTCATCATTTCGACATCCCGCGAAATTGTCGAGTTTAATAGATTTTTCCTTTTTTTTCGACCAAAAGAATATGGTAAGTTTAGGTACAACTCTTATTTCTTTTGCAAAAATGATTTAAATGGTTGGCTATTACTCGTTCAAGGGGGGGACCTGCATTGCGATTGATCGGGAAACTACTGACTGCCCAAAACTTGGCTTGGGCCAGTAGCGCAACAATCAAGTTCGTGATGAAGTGCTTACTTTACCTCCTAGTGGTGGTCCCCGGCAACTATACGTATAAACCCTTATACGTATAGACGAAAATTGTAAGTGCGGGTTGTCTAGGGCCTTGATTATAGGCTAGGTAACGTGGGCCAGCAACCTGCGTTACTGAAACCAGCTCGCTACAGAAACCGGCATTATGCCTCGGATAAGGATTGATCACATGTTGACGACTTTTGGCTATTGTACCCGGACAAAGATAGGTTTCTGGAATGTGAAGACGCTCCTCGACTCGGGAAGAGAAGGTCCCTACAATGCCAGATTCCTCCAACTGGAAAAGGAATTCATGCGATATAAACTGGACATTTTGGGGGTAAGTGAAGTAAGATGGTTAGAAGCGGGCGAGTACCATTCTCCAACGCGTAACATTGTACTACTCTATTTTGGAAGACCATCCGGAAGTCCGCGGGAATATGGAGTCGGACTACTGCTAACAACAACAGCACGTAAGGGCCTGATTTCCTGGCAGCCTCATGGTGATGGGATTTTGACGGCCAGATTCCGGACTATAGTACGACGCGTCATCATCATACAGTGTTACGCCCCAACGAATAGTTCGTCTGAGGACGAAAAGGAGAGCTTCTACAATCTCTTAAGCGCCGTCTTCAACACAACACCAAATGGAGACATTGTCATAGTGATAGAGGATTTGAATGCCAAGGTAGGCAGCGACAACGAAGGGCTCAAGCATGTAATCGGGAAGCATGGACTAGGCAACCGCAATGACAACGGCGAAAGGTTTGTGGATTTCTGCAATGCCAACCGCCTTGTGATAGGTGGCACCATGTTTGAGCACAAGACCTGCCACAAAGTCAGCTGGGTTTCCAATGACAGGCAAGCAACCTCCAACCAAATTGACCATTTTGCTATCAGCCGCCGCTTTAGAAGTAGTCTCCTGGACGTCCGAAACAGACGAGGGGCAGATGTGGGGATAGTACGTGATCACCACCTTATGATACCCACTCTCCAACTACGCACTGCTGCAGTTCGATGATCCCACGACAACACAAGAATGCCCAGGTTCAACATCGATAGACTTAGTGATCCCTCAGTGCGCCAACAATTAAGGGAGCACTTTTCGCAAGGTGTGGAAGCAATCAGCAGCTCAATGCCCGCAACCATTCAAGACCATTGGTGTGCTGTGAAAAATGTTTTTACATCTGGTGCTGAAAGAATTGTCGGTCGATCGCAGGGAAGACATAGGGCGTGGCTTTCCGGAGATACCTGGAGACGGATTGACGAACTAAAACAGCTGAAAGCTCGCATTGCAGCTACCCCAGCAGCAGGGAGAAGCGAGCTAGAGTCCCTATATCGCATGAAGATGAGAGAAGTTCAGCGTAGCGTGCGACGTGACAAGCGCAACTACATCAACGCGCTGGCTACAGAAGCAGAAGAAGCTGCACGGAGGTGCGATAGCAGGACTGTCTGCAGAATCACGAAAGAGCTGGCAGGTGGTCGCAACTCCAGCCAACACCCAGTGAAAAGCCTAGACGGTGCCTTGCTCATTTCGGATGAGGACCAGTTCAAGAGATGGAAAGAGCTACGGTTTTAAACCGTGTATTCGCTAGCGATATGCTCCCAAATCAAACTGAGATGCCCGAGGTGAGAAGTTCCCGAATACGCACCACGACTCCCAGTAAAGATGAGATCATTACCGCGATCAAGGCACTCAAAACCAACAAGGCGGTAGGACTTGACGGTATTCCAGCAGAGCTCTTACGAGCAGCGCCAACAACATCGGCTGAGCTTCTGCTTCCACTTATAGATAGAGCTTGGGAAGCTGAGAGCTTTCCTAATGAGAGGAAAAAGGGAATGATCGTCAAGCTTCCTAAGAAAGGAAATTTAATGGAGTGCGGAAACTGGAGGGGTATCTGCGTGCTGCCTGCTGTAGCTAAGATAATAGCTAAAATCATCCTTGAGCGAATCAAACAACATCTCGAAGACACACTCGATGCCGAACAAGCAGGTTTCCGCTCTGGATCCTCCTGTGCCGACCACATCAACATCGTCACTGCACCTGCTGTTCATCGATTTTGAGAAGGCTTTCGATAGTGTCAACAGGGAGTTTATTTGGCGTGCCTTACGCAGGAGAGGTATTCCCGATAAACTAATTGCTATTATCAAAGTTACATATGAAGGCTCCAAATGTCACGTTCTGCACAGGGGAAGGTTGTCTGAGGAATTTGAGATCCAAAGTGGGGTAAGACAAGGCTGTATCCTTTCACCAATATTATTCCTATTGGTGATTAGCGATGTGCTTCATGCAGCTTTGTCGAAGGGAAACGGAGGAATTCGATGGACTCTTACATCTCAACTGAAACATCTTGACTACGCAGACGATGTATGCTTACTCTCCCACAGGATTATGGACCTCCACCAAATGACAGCAGATGTGGAGAGGGAGGCAGGTGTCGTCGGGCTGAAAATTAATAAGGGAAAAACTAAAATTATCAGCCTTGGAACTAACTCATCGGCTCAAATATGCATTGCTGGATAACCGGTAGAGAGAGTAGAGGATTTCCAGTATCTTGGGAGTATTGTCTCGACCGATGGTGGAACCGAACTGGATATAGCCAACAGGATCGCCAAAGCAAAGTCCGCGTTCGGGATGTTGTCCAAAATATGGCGAAGCAATACAATCAGTTTGAGAACCAAAATAAGACTGTTCCGCTCCAACGTTGAATCCGTGCTGCTATATGGTTGCAGCACGTGGAGACTGACCACTACTATCACCAGAAAGCTGCAAACGTTCGTTAATAGGTGTCTGCGCAATATCTTAAGGATTTTCTGGGCCAATCGTATCTCTAACGAACACCTTTACGAGAGAAAGGGGTCAGGAACCAATAGGCACAACTATCCAACGGCGGAAGTGGCAGTGGATTGGTCACACGTTCCGAAAGGGTGACAGTTCCATAGCGAACCATGCTATGCAATGGAACCCTCTAACTCAGGATGGCAGAAGACCTGGCGGTCCGAGGAGAACATGGCGCAGAACAGTCGAGAAGGAGGCACGGCAGTTAGGGAAAAGTTGGGGAGAACTCAGACACATTGCCAGAAACCGTACACGATGGCGCGTAGGCGTAGTAGAGGCCCTAGGACCCACAAGGGGATACAGGACATAAACTAAAACTATTACTCGTTCAAACAGTTCTCAAAACTGGAAAGCGTTAATATCGGACGTTAAATTTGTAATGTAATTGCAGTCTTTCTTTTGCAATCAGCAATAGCTTTGCTAAAATTTTTATTAATACTTAATCAGCATTTCTGAATTTTGCTATGAAATGGGATTTAAATGAAGTTAGCGAAATAACAGCAGCAGCATATGCCAATGATATTGTCTTATTGGGTCTAGGCTAGTGCCTGCTACTTAAATGGAACTGCTACAGGCAGTCCTCGTTAACTATAGTAACTCGAAAAAAACTATGTGCATTAATCGTAAATTCTTAAAATTCCGGAGCAGTCTTACCACGAATAAAAACACGATATCGAGGTTACTGATATGGAAAAAAAAACTCTCAAAAGGATAAATACAAAGCAGTTCAAGAAAATCCTCCCGTTCTGGCTTATATTCTGATACAAAATGAAGCAGTGATTCCAAAGGCGGTGTGCTTCTAAAATGCAAAGCGGTTAGCTGTGGCCATCTAGCACAACACAGCGATGCACAGCGTGGAAGCGGTACGCACGTATAAGTATTGTATCTGAACCATGTGGTGTATTACATGTGAGAATGAAAAGGAATGTTAAATTGCGTAAGAAAACCGTATTCGAAAATAGTGCAGTACATGAAAGCTATAATTTCGTTATTTCGATTTTAGGTGAGAGATGCCTTTCAATGTCACTTTTTTTAAATTTCAAATGTTAGTAAAACATGTGTAGAAAATCACATTAAAATTTCAAATCGAAATTCGCAGACCTTCCGAAGTTACTCGTATAGCTCATTCATTCTACTGACCTCCGCTCGGCAGGCGATCATACTCGTAAAGGAAACGTTTTCTCAAAATCGCTATTTCGTAAACCTCGTACAAGCTAGCTAATAAACTCTTTGATTGATCATTTTGAAAATTTGCAGACAGAATTATTTTCTATGTGAATCTATAGTTCCCTGAAAATTATTTAAAAAAAAATAATTTTTCATGAACAAATGTGGTAAAAATTTCGTGAAGAATTGAACTTTTTTCCATACATGTTCCGTTTTCCGAATTTTAAATTTTCTTTTCATTTTTGATTTGAAAACATCCTTCTTACAGGGGCGGACGTGGCGGGCCCGTGCCATGAGATGGATATATAGAGGTACTCATACTTTGGAGCCAGTATATCTCGAGAAAAACAAGGACACCCATCGAGGTATCCTTAGAAATCACTGGAGAGACTCTACTTTGACTTTAAGCCATAATTGATTTAACAGTTATAATTAACATTTTATAAATTTGCAAAGTTGAAAAATCAAAACTTTACGAGAATGTCAGCGTATATGGCACGCGGTCGAGGGCTACGGGAGTGGCGAAAAAATGTTGAGTCTCGACGGAGGCAAATTTAGCTGCCAGCGCACAAAGTGCCAGCGGGACAACTTCATTTGTGCGAGTGAAAAAGTGACCAACAAAGACGATGGAGTGAATTTAGAGAAGGGTCTCAGCACCGTGGAACGATGGACGGCGACGCGCGCGTGGCACGTGCGCCTACAGACAAAAATGGTATTTTCTGTTTCAATGGGTCCCAAGTAGTACAGACATTCGACCGTCTATAGTTTATTATAATATAGATTACTAGCTGACCAGTGCTCGCCTTGCTTCGCCCGCATTTTATTTGACGGTTATTTAATTATTGAAACATACATTGTCAACTGAATACAATACCAAAAATGTATAAACTCAATTATAACTTCCCCCGTGGGAATCGCCACCAGAGCACACTAAAACCCGCTCACAACAAACAATTTATTTTTAATCCATGAAAACATTCTAAAATAAAATTCGATCTACAACATCTCATGTAACAAAATGGAAAAATATGCCTGTACATGCATATGTATGTACATATGTACGCGTATATTGCCAAATCTCTTAATTGCAGTAAGTTTTGATAGCACAGACATATCCTAATTAATAAAATTTAAAATGTTTTAGATTTGGCACTGATAATGATTTTCTTTTAGGCGAACCCATAGGCGGATCAGTAGAAACGCGGTGAAGTGGGAGGGTTGTGATCCCTTGTTTGCGGATCATAGCCTCGCTGATAAAAGGAAGAAGAAGAAGAATGATTTCCATTTATTTTTACTCTAGAAGACATCACACACTAAAGTTCAAGACAGCTCGCCCACACTCACTACCCACACACACACTATTGTAGCGATAGCCACTGCTGCATGACTGCTTGCAATGGTCTCCACTAAAAGAAAATTGTGGGCGATGATTTCATTAATTGTTTTTAGCATTGCTCAGCTTCAGGCCAACGCAGAAGGATGTTTTATACCTTAAATGAATCAGCGGCAAATTTACAAAATTCACGTCTTTTTATTATTTTTTTTTAATCCGGAGAGCCAGTACTGAGCTACGGCTGTGGAATCAATATTTACAGATGGATAATTCAATCTCAACCCCCTTTATGCCACTTAGACCTTGAATTTCGGAAAATCCGTTCTTATCTCGCATCTAGGCAAAATAAGGAATAACTGTGCAAAATTTCAAGCACCTATGTACGTCTAGTAGTTTTCGAGAAACGGTGTTCACAAGGAAAATCGACTTTGCTTTTATAGTATTTAAGATACAATATATACAATGTATAGATTATACAATATGTATAGAAGCATTGACTTGCCCTTTTCCATTCTCTATTCCAGAATCCATTTTCGACTGCCGACTTCTGTGTACATATGTATGTGTAGTCCTACCAACTCTTTTTGAGCGAAAAGAGCATACTTCATTTTCAGAAAAAACTATGAAAAAGTGTATAACTGCGTTGAAAACAAAGGATAAAAAAGTACACATATTTCAGAGAAAAATTTGATTATCATCAGAGTTTAAGTTCGAAAATGGATTAAAAATAAAAATCGAAACAATTTATCGACTTTCATTCACATCAACTGACATTGTCGACATTGCGCCCGGACTTGCCTCGGCTTGACCTTCTCTTGGTCTGAAATTGTACTTCTCCTGGCTCGTAATTTCTCGTAGCAACTCCGGTTAAGTTTTGATAAAATTATAAAAGCCGATGCACGTTGAATTGATTTTTTAAGTTGATCTTCACGGTTAAAATAGCTTTCAGCGTCGTCGATATCTGAAGAGCAGAGCTCACATTTTCCACACGTTCAACCGGAGCTGAAGAACCAGGGAAGCAAATAACGAACTCAGTGATTTCAAAAAATTCGACGAGCACGTGTTGATCATCCGAACAAAGGAGTATGCTTTATAATAAAGTACAGTTGGCAGGACTACATATGTGCACGGCCAGCTTTATACTTCTCATTTGCTTCCATTTCAACCGTTCTGCACTACGTTTGCTTAGCGCGACCAGTTCTGCCAGATTGATTAATGAGATAACATTGCAAGGCGTGTTTGGCAACCGAATTTTTCGTGACCTTTCTTCTGCCATTTCCTTCATCGAATTATGATGTCAATATGTTCCTGACTCGTTCTCGAGTGGAGGTGTTCGTTCGAGATGCGATTAGACCAGAAAAACCTAAGGATAATGCATAGACATTTATTTATTTATTTAATTATAAATAAATAGTTGGCTCTACGTCGACGAGATAAACTACTCGGATCACCTACCCTTAGCTATTACAGTAAGACTTGAGACTCCCCGACAATCGCCGCCCACACAGAATCAATTATTGCCTAAAGTTCAATGGAAGGAAAGTTTTGCATCTAGATACAAATTTCTTTTAAACCAGAAGCTCAGTATGTTAAGCGACTCGGAGATCAATTCAATTCGCGGAGCAGACATACTCACCGCTAGTATCTCAGACGCAGCCATGCTAACGCAACATGTGAGAAGGTTGCAAAAGAAACAAGTATGGTATGACTGAGTTAGCAAGGAGAAAAGCTTTTACTTATTTACGCTTGTTAAGAGAAATAACTCCGCCAAAGCCATGTATCAACAGTCAAATAAAGTATATAAAATGATATGCAAGGAGAAACAAAAAAGATACACTCAGCAGCTGACGATGGAGATTCTAAGAGTTAAAGACAGCCGTTTCTTTTGGAAATTGGCAAGAACACTCAACGGCCAAACCCTTACAAGTGGCATTCAAGTAGAAACATCGATCTTAGCCGAGCATTTTGAACAACTGCTTAACCCACCATACACGAGAAGTCAACTACATTATGCGCTACCTTACCAGAGAGTGGATGTACTGGATTGCAAAATTACGTCGCAAGAAGTCTGCACAGTTATACATCGATGCAATTTAAATAAAGCCCCAGGAGAGGATCGCATACCGTACGAATTCTTCAAGTGCGCTACGAATGAATTCATAGAAAAACATACGGTAGCTTACAATTTCATTTTCGAGGTGGAGGAAGTGCCGCCCAGCTTTAAGAGAAATATAATCTTCCCACTGTTCAAAAAAGGAGATCGCAGTGATCCGAGTAACTACATTATCCTGAACTCTATAATGAAAATCTTCACCGGAATCATCTTGGATCGGCTGTCCGCATGGGTGCAGGTAAACGAACTACTCAGTGAGTTTCAAGCGGGGTTCAGAAAGAACTACTCCACAGTGGATAATATCTTCACTCTGACCAGTATGGCTAAGATTTATCTCGACAAGGGCAGACTTCGTAGACTTCAAGGCAGCTTTCGACTCCATTGCCAGAAAATCGCTATTCTATAAACTTAGTAATCTGGGAGTGTCAACGAAAGTAGGTACTTAAGATTATACAAAGTCTTTACGATGAAAACAGAACTGCAGTATGGGATGGTCACAACGTGTCAAACTGGTGTGATTCGCGAATTGGCGTTAAACAAGGATGCCTCATGAGTCCCCTACTCTTCTCTCTGTTTTTGGACGACCTGCCAACTTTCTTGCCTGGGGGAATTGAGTTTGTAAAAGTAAGACTGCTTATGTACGCAGATGGCATAGTCATTCTATCGGAAACGCCAACCATGATGCAAAACATGGTCAACAAATTAGAACAATACTGCAGTTTGTAGGACTTGCAAGTGAACACAAATAAATCAAAAATGATGATCTTTCGGAATAGTTTTGGGCGATTCGCAGGGAATGGAAGGTGGACTTGGCAAAGCGAAGAATTAGAAAATGTAAAGGAGTACAAGTACCTCGGGGTCATAGTAACACCGCGACTGACTTTCAAAAAACACCTGCAAGAAAAATTAAAAGAGGCAAAAAGAGCAATCAGCTGTAGTTGTAAAAAAGTAACTAGACATTCGTATTGTACGCTACTATACGACCTAGGTGAAAAAAATTACTTTCACCATCAAAACACCATATACACAATATCAATGATATTCAAGACCAGAGGGGAGCTTTTGCAGTTAAGTTACAGGCCGCATATAACCATCCGGAACGAGGAGGCAGAATGTGTTTTGTGCAATCTACGAGCTATCGAAGATGCCAAGGCCTAGTTTCTCGCAACCACTCATGTTATGCGCGTTATATTTTTCACACGAATGGATAATATAGAGTTTAGTGCCGTATCCGAAGGGCAATTTGTTTTGAGAAGCTTTCTCGAGACAACAATACTCTCGGATGTTTGTCAGCCAGCGAGAGGTGAGATGGTGAAAAAAACTATTTGGTGTTTTCTGAGATTCGAACTTGGAACCTCACGCGCAGTGGTGCGACACACTAACCATTTACACCACGACGCCCACGATTTACATATTTGCTTGGCCGTAGTAATCCCCAATCCTGCTTGCTATCTTTGTCTTGACTTCCAGACTATGGGACCATTCAGTACAGGTTCATAATTCTTTCCCAGAACAAGCAAATGTTTTCGTAGTCCAAATGCTTAAGATAGGATGTCATTGTCCACTTGATGCCGCTGTTATTTACTGTCAGGGCTGTAGGAAGAACGTCAGTGATTACGACCAAAAATAACATTGCGACCAGGGTCCAAAAAGTATGCAACCTGGTCGCACCCCACTTTGGACTTCAAAGTAATCAGAAACCTTGACATTATGCAAGACGTAACACTTAGCACCCTCATACGATGCCTTAATAAAAGCTATGAGCTCTTCTTCTTCTTCTGCGCAGGGCATATCAGGAAAATTCTCGATTTACACTGTCGACCGCTTTTCGAAGTCGATAAAAGCAGATGAAGTGAGGACTTGTTCTCGACGCACTACTCCATAATAATCCGCAATGTGTTCGTATGGTTGATTTAGCATCGAAAGTGGAATCAAGATTTTATTTGATTCAGTATAGCATAATTTCAGCTGTTATCTTGGAAACCGCCAGGAGAATGCAAATACCTCTCCACTTTTACTTACTTACTTAGGTGGCGCTACAGTTCGGGGTGAACCTGGGCCTCAACCAACAAGCCTCTCCATTTAGCTCGGTCTTTAGCTAATTGCCTCCAGTTGCGCACTCCAAGTTGGTCGAGGTCCCCTTGAACTTGTGCGCGCCACCTACGGCGATAATTCCCTCTACTGCGTCGTCCCTCGGGGTTAGATTCGAAGACTCTGCGGGCCGGAGCGTTGGCGTCCATTCGCTCTACATGTCCTAGCCATCTCAGACGTCCAATACGCAGTTTTTTGACTAGGTCGATGTCGCTGTACAGCTCGTATAGTTCGTGATTGAATCTTCTCCTCCAAAACCCGTCAACGCAAACGGGACCGAAAATCTTACGAAGAATTTTTCTCTCGAAGCGACCAAGGATATCTTCATCCTCTTTTAATAAAGTCCATGTTTCAGCGCCGTAAAGCAGGACTGGGATGATCAAGGTCTTATATAGAGTCTCCTTAGTTGTTCGAGAGAGGGCTTTACTGTTGAATTGCCTTATAAGCCCAAAAAAACAGCGATTGGCAAGAGTTATTCTTCGATTGATTTCTGCGCTGATTTTGTTTGCTGAATTTATAGCAGAGCCAAGGTAGACAAAGTCCCTTACTACCTCGAAGTTATAGCTGCCCACAGTGACGTTTTGTCCAATTCGTCGATGTTGGTTTTCCCTTCTAGTTGACAGCATATACTTGGTTTTGCCCTCGTTTATCGCCAAACCCATTGTGGCCGCTTCCGCCTCAATGCTTGCAAACGCACCGGTGACAGCCCGCTGAGTTCTTCCGATAATGTCGATATCGTCGGCGTATGCAAGCAGTTGTACAGACTTGTAATAGATTGTGCCTCCGGTGTTGGCTTGTGAGTTCCGCACAATCCGTTCAAGTACAATATTGAAGACGTCACATGACAGCGCGTCACCTTGTCTAAAGCCTTTTTGACATCAAAGGTCTCGGTGAGGTCATTACCGACCTTGATAGAGCAGCGAGCGTTCTCCATCGTCAGCCTGCACAGACGGACAAGTTTGGCAGGGATGTCAAAACTAGACATGGCTCTATAAAGCTCTTCTCTATAGATGCTGTCATAGGCGGCCTTGAAATCGATAAAGAGGTGGTGAGTATCGATTTGGAATTCTTGGGTTTTCTCCAGGATCTGCCGAAGTGTGAAGATTTGATCGATGGTGGACTTTCCTGGCCTGAAACCGCACTGATAGGGTCCAATCAGGCTGTTGATAAAAGGTTTCAGGCGTTCACACAATATCGCAGAAAAGATCTTGTACGCGATGTTGAGGAGACTGATGCCTCTATAATTGGCGCAGTTGAGGGGGTCTCCTTTCTTGTGGATCGGGCAAACGATGCTGAGATTCCATTCATCAGGCATACACTCCTCTGACCAAATATTAGAAATGAGTTGGTGTATGCACTCTACCAATTCATCCCCAGCTGCCTTGAAAAGTTCGGCCGGTAAACCGTCAGGTCCAGCAGCCTTGTTCGATTTTAGCTTGGATATTGCTATCCTCACTTCGTTTTGGTCAGGTGGACGGAAATTTTGACTATCATCGTCCATGTTGAATGGTTCATTCTGCCTGACAGCGGGATGTTGGTCTTCGTCGCCGTTATACAGTCTGCAGAAGTAGTTTTTCCATATTCTCAGCACCGACTGTGATTCTACTACGAGGTTTCCATTCTCATCTCTACAGGTTTCTGTACGGGTATTACTTCTCTGACACGTTCTTTTTACCTTTTGGTAAAACTTCCGTACATTGTTCCTGGAGTATAGACTCTCGATATTCTCAAACGCGCGCTTCTCATGCTCTTTCTTCTTCTTTTGGAGAAGCCGATGTTCTTCCCGTCTCTTTTGCTCGTAGAGCTCACGAGCAGCTCTCGTCTTCCTTTGCAGCGCCGCTTTGTATGCCTCTTGTTTTGCTGCATGCACTCGCCGGCATTCTTCGTCAAACCAGGGGTTTCGCGGTGGTGGGCGAGCGAGACCCAGCACATCAGGCGCGGCGTTTCTGATGGCATGTTGGCAGCGTTGCCACTGGTCTTCGGCACTTGATGCTGGCGGTATAGGGGTGATTGAGAGATTTCGGGATACGCGTTCAGCGAAGAGTCTGGCGGTCTCTTGCGATTGTAGCTTTTCGACGTTAAATTTTCTCACAGTAATTCTTCTTTGTTGCTCAGATTGGGATATCCGCATTCGTACCTTGGCTACAACAAGGTAATGATCCGAGTCTATGTTGGCCGCTCGGAAGGTCCGGACATCCAGAATACTGGAGGCATGCCTTGCGTCGATCGCAATATGATCAATTTGGTTGATCGTGACATGATCATTGGACCGCCATGTCTGCTTATGAATATCGAGATGAGGAAACCATGTGCTTGCTATGGTGACATTTCGCTCCACAGCGAAATCAATTAGCCTTAGTCCGTTATCAGACGTGGTGTCGTGTAGGCTATGCTTACCGACTGCTCTACCGAAGACGTCCTCCTTTCCTATTTTGGCGTTAAAATCGCCCAATACGATCTTAACGTCGTATTTAGGACATTGCTCGTATGTTTTGTCGAGGAGCTCGTAGAAACACTCTTTGGAGGCAGGGTCCTTTTCTTCTGTGGGGGCATGAACACAAATTAGGCTTATGTTAGCGAATTTAGCCTTGATCCGGATCGTCATAATACGCTCGCTCACGTGTCAGAAGCTTAAGACTTCTTGCCTAAGTCTGCCGCGTATGACAAATCCGCATCCGAATAAGCGTTGCCTGTTGCCTCTGTAGCAATCACCGTAGTAGATGTCACAGTTTTTCATCCTCTTTTTGCCTGGCCCATCCCATCGCACTTCCTGGATGGCGGTAATATCTGCTTTATAGCAGCCTAGGGCCTCTGCTAGTTGTTCGGCTGCACGTGGTCTGTAAAGGGACAGAACATTCCACGTACAGATCCGAAGGTCGTTGTCCTTATTTCGTTTGCTGGGGTCGTCATTAGTTGGGTCATCCTTATCCGAGGCTTTTGGTTGTTTCGGAACCATGCGTTTTTTACGTGGTAGGGAAGTTACCCCGACGGCACAACCCCCAACCTGGAGGGCCAGTTCCTTAATTATTCCCCTAGGACGAGGGGCCGGGTACACCGGTGCCAGTAGTCCACTACGGAAGTATGAGCGCTGCCGTTGGCCCATTAAGGGCTCCTCCGCCACCATCTCTATTCCAATGTCCTGACCAACATTGGAAATTCCTTACCGACCTGTGATCCGAATACGTCGAAGCAGCTCGCGCAAGGTATTCACTAAGTTCAACCTAACTGGAACTATAGACGCCACCGTTGACTCCGTCTAGGGAATTCGTCCGCTGCCGCCTGGAACAGGAAGAAGTGCTCTAGTGAGAAAAGCACTCTTCCCCCCCTCTCTCATCTGCTGCCACCAAGAATCCGCCAAACGGGGTTGGTTACCCATTTCTTGGATTAAGGTACTAGGCACCCGGCTGTCACCGCGTGGAGGTTGAGAGTAGGAGTTGGTAGGCCTCAGCTGAGTGAAAACGCTTGTGTTTTCATATGATCGCATGCACTACCGTTTGACAACTCTCTCCACTTTTCGCCTTTCGTTAAATTTCCTTTCTTCACAAACTTAGTGATCATTCCCTTTTCCTACTCCGTTGGAAAGCTTTCGCTTTACACGCCCTTCTTATAATTGGGTGAAGAAGGTATACCGACATACTTAGCGCTGCTTGGAAAAATTCTTGCAGCAATACCACCGAGTCCCAAGCGACAATGATCTTCAAGTTACTAATAGGGCTGATGCGGGAATTTTTTTTTAATTCCATTAGGGTTTAGAGGTCGCTACTGGTGCTTTTCTTTTCGATCTGAATGGATAGCAAAGGACATCCATTCACTCAAAATTGATTTATTTAGACATCAACACATTTTTGAAGAAAGAAGAAAACAGAATAAAAGACATCTGCATTTTTATAGTCTTGATTTATGAAAAAAATTGATCTCAATGATGGTCTGCACCTAGAAACGATTTGCAGCTCTAATATTATAATCTAATACTAAACAAAAGCCTCAACGATTATGTATCAAGCAACACATTGAGATGTTTTTAGTATGGTTGGCCTTTCCTCTCAGTTTTTAAAGAAGGGGTAGGAATTTGGAACGATGGTGAAATTTACAAAACAAACAAAGCAGTTGTTTATTAGTTGCTATTGCGCTTGGAAGGTTCCAAAAATCACTGGGCACGATTTTTGACGATACTGGAAATTTTCGTTAACTCAGTAATGCTCAGAAGGCTTCCACTCACATGCCTGAGACTCAAGACTTCTTACCTAAGTTCACCTTTGTCAAAAAATCGGATCCAAATAAACGTTGCTGTAATGCCTTTTGGCAGTCATTATCACCATTTATTCATCCTGGCCGGTCCATTCAATCGCAGTTTTTGGATTACGGTACTGTCTGATTTATAGTAGTCTAGGGTCCCCGGTCATTCTTTCTATGGCCTAAACAATCTGTGTGCAGATCCGGCTTACAAATATTTGTAATTATTTAGATTTTGAGGTTCCTCAGCAGTAAGATCGTTCTTGTCCAAGACTTGTGGTGTTTTTTGTAACAGGAAGTTTCTTACGTGATCGGGCAGTAATTCCGACTGCTTTACCCCTAGCCTGGGAGACCACTAGAACATGGGGCCGGATAAAGCAAGGTCGGCAAACGTTATTGCGAAATCTTTCTTCTAGAACCCTGATCTAGTCTTGAAGAATGATAGAAGGGTTAGGTACGAGTCACTCGCAACGACAAACGGTCTTAAATTTACAAAATAAGATCCTGAAATGCATCCATTGCACTCGCCCCAATCAGGCAACCGTATAGTGTATGCTGTCGATGTACAATACGTCACCGTACAAATACTGTAAAAAACTTTAGAAAATATTCTCAAGAATATTTACTTTCCCCACTTAATGCGACTCGGTCGCCACAACACGTTTTTTTTTGCCCTACCAAAAGCCAAGTGGAATTTCCAAAAACGATTCAAATTTTTGCATGACTAGACCAAGTGTACTCGTATATGCTTTGAGACGAATAAAATCTAGCACGTACCATGCATGAAATACTTCAACAAACAACTCTGACCCCAGCGAGCGAGCTGATCTTCAGAGCAAATCGATTAAAATTCAAAAGAAAACAAAAATAAACTTCAGAGCCAAAGATTATCTTCAAACTCTTCCAACAAATTACCTAGTGGTGATCACTGTCAGTCGCCAACTGATCGTTCGTACAATCATAGCTTCGCGGCGCAATGTCTAAGCAAGCAATAGTGCTCGTCATCTGCTCTGTAATACTGAGCCTTATCGTCCTGTCAACAGCATCACCCAGCGGATTTAATTTGTTTAGTCGACGGACAACAACTACTACGAGCACCACTGAGCCACCCACAACCAAAGCCTCCATTAGCTTATGGCTGGAGAATACAATTCCTAAGATTGCAGATGACTGCACTGGTCACTATGTTTGCAAGAAGAAAATCAAACACGGAACCGGAAGAGTTTGTGTGAAGTACTGTCTCAAGAAGGTCGAGTGTTCAGCTAATGTGGCTGGTGTACCAGCAACTATTAGTCCAGACTGGTGTGTAACCCTAAACCCGAATGCTTTGGATGAAGTCGAACCAACAACTTCCACCGGAGTTGTTTCGGTGATGCAAGTGAATATGATTGATTTTCCATGTCAACCAGGATACTTGCCCGATAGCAGAGGCAGATGCAGAGAGGTCTGGTAAATTGTGTTCTTTTAGAAAATAAAAATACAAGATACGAAATAAAAACAGAAATGAAAATATTAAGGCGTAGTTTGTTTGCATATAAGTTTTCGTGATTTGATTTTGACAGTGAAGTGTGCTTTTGGTGTGAATATAATTGGCGATAATAGGTTCAAGTTCGGGCGATAAGACTGATTTGTGTAATACTTGTCCAGTTGTGAATTTTCTATATGTAGGTATATTGGATTAGAATTAAAGGCATTTCTCTGAAATGAATCTTAAATGCGAATGTTGTCTGGAATGTATGATACTTGATATACTCGTACATAATAAAATAATAAGGGATGCACATTTTTGCCTCCTTTGAAACAATAGAAACAACAATGAATTGTGTCATTACATTGTAACTAATCTAGAAAATTAATTTTTGGCAATAATGGGTTAGCTGTTTATGTTCGATTGAGTCTACGTGTTAATCACCCAGCAGTTTTGAGCAGTTTCATAGTCTGCTCTTGCGTTCCTGCAAATTGTTGTACTGTCCTGGTTACAGCATTTATCCCCAAGTGCCGGTGAATGTCGGCGTTTCTTACAAACCAGAGTGCGTTTACAATATTTTTAAAACTTTATTCGTTAAATAACATTGATACCAAGTTGGTTTTATAACTTGATCGTAACGTACATAGGAAGTATCTTTTCGTTTAGAGTTAACCCTTAAATGCATAATTTTTTGTTTTGAATTTAAATAAATTGTTTTTTTTTTAGAGGAATGTAGTCATAGGTAACGAAAAAAATAAATAAAAATATGCAGGTATTGAGTATTTATTTTGAAAAAAGTTTGTATGTAGACTTTTGGCAACAATATGCGTTTATTACTAAAATTATTGTAGACGTAAACAAATGGTCATGTGTAACTGGAATGTAGACAATTGAGTACATACAATATGCATTTAAGGGTTAATTATTAATTTCTGCGAATAAGGCAGTCCATTTATTTATATTTTATTTCCAGTTCTTTTCATTCTTACTTGTCCTGTATCGCCTTGTGGGTCCTAGGACCTTTACTACGCCTACGTGCCATCGTGTATGATTTCTGTCAATGCGTCTCATATCTCACCAACTTTTCATCAACTGCCGTGCGCCCTTCTCAATTGTTCTGCGCTATGTTTTTCTCCCACCGCCAGATATTCTGCCATCCTGGATTAACGAGTTCCATTACATAGCATGGTTAGCTATCAAACTCCCACCTATTCGGAGCGTGTGAACAATCCATTGCCACGTCAGTCAATGAATGGTTGTGCCTTTTGTTCCCTGACCCGTTCTCTAGTATAAATGTTCGTTGGAGTAACGGTTGGGCCTGAAAATCGATCAGATGTTCTGCAGATGTTCTCGTGGTGGTAATGCTCACTCTCGACGTGCTGCATCTATATTCATCAACGCGGATTCAACGTTGGAGTCGAATAGTCTTGGCGTTCCAACTTATTGCATTGCTTTGCCATATTTTGGACACATACCGAACGCGGACAATTCGGTTCCGCCATCGGTCAAGACACTACTCCCAAGATAGTGGAAATCTTCTACTCTCTCTACCAGTTGTCCAGCAATGCATATTTGAGCTGATGAGTTTATTTCAAGGCTGATCATTTTAGTTTGTATCGGATTAATTTTCAGCCCGACGATGGACGAATGCCTCCCGCTCCACATCTGCTGCCATTTTGTGGAGGACCAAAATTATGTGAGAGAAGGAGCATACGCGGCAGACTTAGGCAAGAAGGCTTAAGCTTCTGACATGTTAGCGAGCGTATTATGATTATCCGGATCAAGGCTAAATTCGCTAACATAAGCCTAATATGTGTTCATGCCCCCACGGATGAAAAGGACCCCACCAAAGAGTGTTTCAACGAGCTCCTCGACAAAACATACGAGCAATGTCCTAAATACGACGTTAAATTCGTATTCGGCGATTTTAACGCCAAAATAGGGAAGGAGGACATCTTCGGTAGGGCAGTCGGGCACCATGTCTGATAACGGACTAAGGCTAATTGATTTCGCTGTGGAGCGAAATGTCACCATAGCAAGCACGCGGTTTCCTCATATCGATATTCCTAAGCAGACATGGCGGCCCAATGATCATGTGACGATCAACCAAATTGATCATATTGCCATCGACGCAAGGCATGCCTCCAGTATTCTGGATGTCCGGACCTGGACCGAGCGGATCATTACCCTGCTGTAGCCAAGGTACGAATGCGGAATCCCGAACTGAGCAACAAAGAAGAAGCACAGTGAGAAAATTTAACATCGAAAAGCTACAATCGCAACAGACTGCCAGACTCTTCGCTGAACACGTATCCCGAAATCTCTCAATCACAGGAGAAAACCCAAGAAGTCCAAATCGATACTCATCATCTCTTTATCGATTTTAAGGCCGCCTATGAAAGCATCAATAGAGAAGAGCTTAATAGAGCCATGTCTAGTTTTGACATCACTGCCAAACTTATCCGTCTGTGCAGGATAACGAAGGAGAACGCTCGTTGCTCCATCAAGGTCGGTAATGACCTCACCGAGACCGTTGATGTCGAAAAAGGTTTTAGACACGGTGACGTGCTTTCATGTGACTTCTTTAATATTGTACTTAAACGGATTGTGTGGAACTCACAAGCCAACACCGGAGGCACAATCCATCACAAGTCTGTACAACTGCTTGCATATGCCGACGATATAGACATTATCGGAAGAACTCAGCGGGCTGTCACCGGTGCGTTTGCAATCATTGAGGCAGAAGCGGCCAAAAGGGGTTTAGCGATAAACGAGGACAAAACCAAATGTATGCTGTCAACAAGGAGGGAAAATCAACACCGACGAATTTAACAGAACGTCACAGTGGGCAGCTATATCTTGGAGGTAGTAAGGGACTTTGTCTACCTTGACTCTGCTATAAACTCAAAAAATAACATCAGCGCAGAAATCAAGCAAAGAATAACTATTGCCAATCGCTGCTTTTTTGGGGTCATAAGGCAATTCAACAGTAAAGCCCTATCTTGAACAAGTAAGGAGACCCTGATCATCCCAGTCCTGCTTTACGGCGCTGAAACATGGACTTTATTAAAAGAGCATGAAGATATCCTTAGTCGCTTTGAGAGAAGAATTCTTCGTAAGATTTTCGATCCCGTTTGCGTTGACGAGTTTTGGAGGAAAAGATTCAATCACGAACTATTCGAGCTGTACAACGACATTGACATAGTCAAAAAACTACGTATTAGACGTCTGAGATGGCTAGTACATGTAGAGCGAATGGACGCCAACGCTCCGGCCCGCAGAGTCTTCGAATCTAATCCCGAGGGACGACGCAGTAGAGGGAATCATCGCCGTAGGTGGCGCGCACAAGTTCAAGTTGACCTCGACCAACTTGGAGTGCGCAACTGGAGGCAATTAGCTAAAGACCGAGCCAAGGGAGAGGCTTGTTGGTTGAGGCCCAAGTTCACCCCGAACTGTAGCGCCACCTTAGTAAGTAAGTATAATTTTTTTATGAAGCATTGCCCTTCCTACTTATTTGTGGCCAAATTTGCCAAACATGGCGACAAAAGTGCAAGAGCAGGTAGACGCTTACAGAGAACAGTATAAAATAAGAATTGTAAGCTGAACGTTATTACTGCATTGCTGCAGAAGACTACTGGTAAATTGACCGGAGAAGAAAACATTCAGGGATAGCTCAGTAGTAGATCGTTGGTGGCTAAAACCATAACTATCACAGGTTCGCTCTCTGCCTCTGAAAAAATGTTTTCTTCTTTGGTCAATTCTCCAAAAATAAACATTTTTTACATAAAAGTGGGAATTGTTATGGTACTACATACATACACATTAATAAAAAAAAAAAAGAGAAAGAAAAGTATATTAGGACAGTTTTTTCCCCTTTATTTTTTTTTTTATTAAACACTAGCGGGTACCCGGGGAGCGTTGCTTCTCCTAACAAAAAGGAAAACAGCTGTCAGGCAGGCGCCTGGGGCTAAGTCTATTAGAGAACAGTTTTGTGCTGGCCAACAGTGGGTAAGTGGTCCAACTGTAAATATATATGTATATAAAACAATTAAGTAGTAAAATACTATAAAGTAGTGGCCAAACTGCTGGACCGATGGTACCCGACATGCTTTGCTGCGACTGACAAAAGAGCATTTTTTTAGTACTAACGTACTATAATACTGAAGTAGTCGACCGATCTTGACCAAACTTCATAGGAATATTCTAAAGATACAATACCGAAGATTGCCTGAAAATTTGAGCTCAATCGGTTTCGTGGTTTCGGAGTCCATAGCATACATACATAGGTGCACACACTTTTTCCCATAAAAAAAACACTTTCAGTTTTATCCGAATTTTCCAATTTTCCGGTCAACTTTTCCAATATTGAAAAATGAACCAAATCGGTCCAGCCGTTCTCCAGTGATGCGATGACCAACGAACAGCATTTCATTTCTATTTATATAGATAATTAAAGGAACATTGATTGAACATTGAACACGAATTAGTTATTGTTACGAGAAATCCATTTTTAATTTTTCCTTAGTACTTTGTAGCACCGCCTTTAGCTTTTATGACCGCTTGGGCCCTTCGTGGTATAGAGTCATAAAGTTTTTAGATTTCCTCTGTTGTTATATCTTTAGTGCCTACTTCCTCTAAAACTGTTTTGAGCTTTTCAATTATTTTAGGTTCCTTTTAGTGTATTTTTTGACCCATAATTGACCACAAGTTCTCTATTTTATTAAGGTCAGGGCTATTTCCTAACCAATTTAGGGATTCAAGGCCAATATCTGCCTTACAGATTCAGATTCATAAGATTTTATTTATTCATATAATTTTTTCTAATACAGTACAAAATCAAAATTTAGCATGGCTTTGCCGTCTGCCTGGTTGATTTATTAATATTCACAAGTAAAAATAAAATAGTAATTTTAACTTCTATAGTAAACTTCACAAAATAAAGGGAATAGTTTGTTAAAAGCTTTCGTTTATAATTTGCTGTCGATATGTTAGAGCAATTTTGCAATACCGGTAAAGTGTGCTTACATCCGCTTCATTAAGGAGGGAAAGCACTTGCATCTCCGTCAAGACGTCATATCCAAATACATGCCTTCTTGTTTCTCGTAGGATTGGGCATCTTCCCATAAAATGGAATACATCTTCTCTCTCCACTAAGTTACACATGTTGCATAAAATAGGCAAGTTCTCCCTGTGGGGTACGTAGTTCAGGTTCAGGAGTTCACCACGCAGTCTCAGTATCATAGTTATTTCTTCTATCTTGTAATTATCATGGAAATAATTGTTACTCTGCAAGTTATGGTTGAGCTTACTGTAGATTGCCCTATGTACTGATCCAGTTGCCTCTTCAGCATATCTCGCTCTAGCCTGCTCGTCTAACTTTATAATGAGCTGGTACAATTTGGTGTCCCAGTTTTGCATGTTGTCCTCTCTCAGTTCGATCCCAAATCCATCAGCCAGATCCAGCCATTCCCTGTACCAACCAGTTTTTGTTTGCACAGCATTCAGAACAACTTTTCTTGAGAGACGGTGGGCTGGCATATTAAGAGCTTTTAGTATATAATCTACCTGTAGCTTGAATGTCTTAATAAATAAAGGCGATAAGCCTGTTTCGAGCATAAGCATGTAGTTAGGTGTATTCGGTGGAAGGCGGAATATTCTTTTCACATAAAATCTTAATAGCTTCTCCACCGTTTCGTACTGCTTTCCGCCCCATACTTGCGCCGCATAGAACAGGATCGACTCGGACACCGCTTCAAAAACCCTGAATTTGCTGCTATGATTAATATATTTGCTGTTGAAACAATTTTTCCAAGCTACATTGATGGCCGTTTTAGATTTTATAAATTTTTCCTTGAGATGCCGTTCCATGCTCATATTTTTAGTTATGTAAACCCCGAGATACTTGTACTCCTTAATAATTTCGATTGCTCCCTCATCAAAGTGCCACTTTTCGTTGGAACAATTTCGGCCACCACCTTCCTTGAAAATCATAATTTTGGACTTGTTAAGGTTGACCACTAGCTTCCATAATTTGGTGTACTCATGCAAACGATTGATCATGAGTTGTAAGGAATCCGGGGAGTATGCCAACAGAATAACATCGTCCGCAAACAAAAGGGCTTTGACGAGCACACCCGCGTATTCCACACCTCCTGGTAAACAGTCAGTCAGGTCATGAATGAACAGAGCAAATAAATTTGGGCTCAGCGCACATCCCTGTCGTACTCCTGAATGCGTTTGGAACCATGCCGATAGAACATCTCCATCCCAAACCGCAGCTTTCGTATCAGCATATAGATTTCCTATTAGCCTTCCAAATTTCAGTGACATTCCCAAAGAGTAGAGCTTATATAATAGGGCAGTTCTGTCCACCGAGTCGAAGGCTGCCTTAAAATCAATAAAGAAGGCATAGAGCTTCTTGCCTTGCGAAAGAAATGACTTTGCAATGCTGCTTAGTACAAATATATGGTCGACTGTAGAGTACCCTGATCTAAAACCCGCCTGGAACTCATTCAGTAGGTTATTGGCTCCTATCCACGCATTTAATCGTTTTTGAAGTATCACCGTAAAAATTTTGTAGGATGCATTCAGAAAGGAAATACCCCGATAATTCCCTGGATCCAATGTACAACCCTTTTTATGGATAGGAAAAATTAATGCCTCCTTAAATCGCTGCGGGACACATCCGAACTCCAAAATATTATTAAACAAGCAGGTCAGTCTACCGTGAAGCTCATTGGTGCCATACTTGTAAAACTCCGAAGGGATCCCATCCGAGCCTGCTGCTTTGCCATCCTTCAGATTACACAGTGCTTCTGCAACCTCAGCATGTGTTATCGCATTGTCCAAAATTTCATTCGCGAAGCCAGGTGTAGCATATTGGAAGCTTTCACTGTACGCAACCGGGTTCAGTACACTTTCGAAGTGCTGTCGGAGAATGTTAGGGTTCAGCTCCCTAGCAATAGTGTACCTTCTGCCATTGACATTTCTTATTCGCTTCCAAAAGTCAGCTGCATTCCTACAATGCGCCAATTTATGTGCCTCTAGCTGGCAGTGGTTTTTCCTCTTCTGCATACACAGGGTCTTGTACTTAATGTTGGCTTTGATATAAGAGTCACGGATCACACTTTTATTACAGATTCTAAATAGTTTAAGCCAGGCGAATGAAATCTGTCTGGCTCTTTCGCACTCATCATCAAACCACGGTTTTATGCCTTGCGTCTTCTGCTTGTTGCTTCTAATGGAACATGGGTAAGAGTTCTTACTACTGTCTTCTATTCCTTCAAGATTTAATTCCTGTTGGGCTATAAGGTTTTCATCTAAAAGCTTCATATACATGGGTTCCTTCGCAAAACTCCACACCAGCTTGGGGGCTAACTTCATATCTCTGGTTCTCTCCGTCTGGGTGCTAGTATGTTCAAAGGTAGCAACAATAGGCAAGTGGTCAGAGTAAGGCACCAGTTTAACCTCTAAGTCCGTAACGCGCAAATTCCAATCACCTCCTAATAAGCAATAGTCAATAACCGACGTTCCCTGCTTTCCCACAAATGTGAGGTTGCCGATTTTGTCGCTCACACTGGTACCATTTAGCAGACGCATTCCAAAGGAATCACAGAGTTCCAGAAGTTTCGTACCGTTTGCATTGCATGTTGAATCCATCGATTGGCGCCTTATATCAGCCACATTGTTTGCTGCTCCATGTTCTTTGCCTACTCGTGCGTTTAGGTCACCTATTACCATTATGTTTGAGTTGGTAATTTGCATCAGTACCTCCTGAAGTCTATCGAAATCCCTTTGCCAGTTGTTGCAGTTTAAATAGGATGGTAGTATGCAGTATTGCGTTTTCTCGAACTCCAAGCTTACATAATCCAACTCCTCCAATACTTTAAACTCACAGTGAACCTCACCAAGATCCTTCTTGAAGCCAAAGTAGCACCCTCCACTCGCCCTTCCTCTCCTGGACGTTCTCGTTGCTGAAATCCATTTAAATTCGTAGTTCATAAAACTGCATTCACAACTTTTAAAATTCATTTCTTCTACATGAGTTTCGAACAAAAAGATAATCTCAAACTGATTGATAAAATTATAAAAATCTGCAAATAAATCCTTATTTTTTAAACCTGCTACGTTATATGACAATATTTTATATTTTTTAATTTCTTTCTTAATACTATTTTCATTATTTCTTCTATTTTTAACGCTATTTTTACAGAAAACAGGACAGACGGCATAACAATTAAATACTAGACAGTGGCACAAAATTTGAAGAACTGCTGCTTGTGTTTCCACCCACTGTTATTCCACTCTCAGCAACTGATCTTCTTTCAGCTATCGTTGCAGAACTGTCATCGATCATCTGCTGGAGAATTGACATTCCACACTCGCCGTCACACCCTTCACATCGCAGACTGTTGTTGTTGTCGAAGTAAAATGTCTTGTCACCGATTTTCAGTTTTTGTCCGCGCACTTCAGCATGAATGTTTTTATTTTTCTTTGAAATATCTGTTTTTATATTAAACATTCGTTTTCTCCTATCCCGTGATGCTTCCGTGTAATCTCTGTGTATAGTCAGCCTAGTGCCGTGAAGTTTATATGTTTTGTTTAGAACCCGCCCGACGTCTTCCTTCTTGCGCAATTTTAAGATGACGTTTGCAATGTTGTTTTTAGTCGTCATGGCCCGTGCATCCGTAATTAGCGATGTATCTTCGCTCCCCAAAAGTTGCAGACATAATTCCCTCGCTTTCACCTCAGGGTTCACACCAGTCTGATCAGGCATATGGACCACAACGTTGTTTTCAATCGTCTTCCTCTCTAAAAGTTCTACTTTGCGTTCCAAAGAAGAGTAGCAAGTTTCCACATGCTGCAATTTATTCCTCAGGATAGAGTTTTCCCTTTCTAAGGCTTGTATTTCGACGGTTACTCTTTCCAGATCTGCTTTTGTAGCCATATTTTTAAGTTTTTCGTCGAGTAAAGCTGCCATCGATCCCTCTATAAGTGCTTTTAGGTCGTGGACTGCCATGTTACCTACTGCATTATGGTTTGGAATGGTGGGGGCGGAGCGGGGCCTCTCCTCCGGCGACGTTTCAATTAGTCGCCGTTTGTTTATCTGGGGATTATTGTTGCCGTTTTTTTGCGGGGTTCTTTGTACTCCACCAACCATTGTAATCAAAGCACTTTGCAAATTTTTAAACTACGCTATGAGTGTGTCGACTCACCTAATAATTTTATATCTGGATGAAGGCTGTATGCAAATTCTGCACTTCTACTAGTTACACTGCACTTCTACTGCCTTACATTGAGTTATCTGTTAAAAGAAAACAATATTTAGAACTAGTCTTAATTTACAATTTTAGGTCAAAATTTGTTTTTACTAACGGATGACAGGGAGTGAATCATCCTGAAATATGGGATTTGAGATGTAGCAGCATAACTCCTTTATTGTAGGAACAACCTCATCAGCAATGATTTCTTTGCATTTCGCTGTATTTACGGAACCATCCAAAAGAAAAAATACGGCCAAGAGCCCAATTTGTCATACGCCCGCAAACCATAACATATGGTGAATGCTTAACGGTGGGAAACTAACATTCATCTAAATATCGCTCTTTACCTCTCCTTCGCACTGTTTGCTTTCCGTCAGGTCCAATTAAATTAAAATCGGATTCGTCCGAAAATATGACCATTTTCCAATCGTTGGCGGTCCATTCCTTCTGCTGTTTGGCCAACATTAATCTTTTTTTCTTCATTTCTGCAAAGAGAAACGGCTTGTAGACTCACTTCCTTTAGCCGGCGTTTAACGCCCCGCATGCTGATGTTAACCCTAGAACCCTACTCATATTTTTCCCGGTTTTTCCTACCCAGGGTGCTTGGGACGTGTTCTTTCTTGCTTACAGACGTTTTCACGTCAAAACAAAAATTTGAATTTTTCAAAGAAATAGGGTGCTCAGGTACCCTGGGTAGGGTTCTAGGGTTAATAGAATACATCTCGTTTAAGTCTTCCTCAATTCGTTGGCAGTTGCGAATCGGTTTTTCAGAGACATGCGCGCCAAAATCCGATCTTGTCGTGTTGTCGTTTTTTTGGGTCTTCCACTCCCGGGTTTCATCGTTCTACTGCCCGTCGAGCTTAATTTCTTCAAAAGCCGTCTCACAGTGCTTTCGTGGGATCCCACAACGTCTGCGATTCGCCTATTTGAAAAAAATTCGCCATAAAGAGCGAGAATACGTCCTTTATCCGCTTCGCACAAAACTATCGTTCAATTTCTTAACTGTTCACAAAACACTTTGTCGCGATCTAAAGCACTAATGCGTTATCGACTTGAGTGTTTTTTCCTTTTATACATCAAAACGAATAAGCAGATTACAGAAAAACTGCAATTGTACTTACGTATAAACATGTACATATATGATGAAAAATATGACAGGGACGCACCCGGAACTCATCAAATCATACAATTTTTATAGTGCGGCGTTTTTTTTTGGCACGGGGTGTAGTTGCCCTTGATATTACAATATAATATAGATAGAAGTACAGAATTGCGAGACTGACTTTTTCATGATCGTCTATAACGTGATATCAATTTTAATGTAAATCTGGAGTTCGAATTTGTTCATTGTTACACTAATTGCCCTACAGTTTTTATAGATGCAAGTAAAAATATGCATTTTGTAGTACACTTATTTATTTATTTTTGATAGAATTACACCCTCTTTATTTACAAGTTTATTTTGCAGATGTTTTTTCTTTGGCCGCCAAAATGGAACAGACCGAGGTGTCCATCTGTCATATTCAACCAATGTGTAGCCAGGCTGAGCACCCTCCCTGAAATAAGCTACAGCTACTACTTCAGGATGGCTGATGTCAGTGACGTAGCGTGGGTTGGGACCGCCCGGGGCAGACCCAATTTATGCCGCTCCCAGTCATTTTTTCACACACTAAAAAAAAAACACCTTTGTCTACGGTTTCAAGCAGTTATACCTACACATATGTATGTCAATAAACTTAGTAAAATGTCTCTTCAAAATTGTGTCAACTGCTGTTCGTACTACTTTCTAGCAAGTGAAGCCGCAAATTTAAAATTTGTCCATATTGGTTACTTTCCGATTTTCCAATCTCTAAGCGGATAAAAATTACTTACCCCAGGATCATATAAACAACGGTAATTCTCATTAAACTTTAATTATCTAAATTAAAACTCTTCAGAAAAACAGAATTCGATTATTTTTTTGTAATTTATTTTCCATTTATTAATTTTTTTCCTTAGCTTTTGAAAATTTTAAATTTAATTACCTTAAACTATATTGCATTAAATACATTTTTTAATTAGATTCATTAATAAATAAAAAAATAATTTTTAAATGAAAGGATGAACGCATTTAATTTAGTTTTAAGTAAAAGGGAAAAGAGTTATATAGGTAGGCACATATTGCAGGTACATATGTAATTAATTTTTTTTTATTTACAAGGAACTTTTTTATTTATTTACAGAAAACTTCTTTAAAATTTTATTTTCCTACTTTTCATCAGGGCAAAATCTCTTATTATTCTTTCAGTATCGATGGTCTCTGTGATTCCCTGCTCTATAGCCATGATACCCAGATTAGATAGCCTTAGAGTGCTATAATATTTAAGTGTATAATATTTAATAAGCTTCAGTTTTGAGAAACGTCTCTCACAGCCAGCATTACCTATAGCAATTGTGAGCGAAAGACGAAGCATTATTGTTATGTTAGGCAGACTAATTTCCAGTCTAAATTGTAATATATATTTTAATAGTTCGAGTGGGCTTTTATTGGCGAGTTCATTTGTTTTGCCTGTAGAAGATATAATTGCTCTTAACCGTACGCGTTCGATCTCAAATTCTTCCTTATCAATGTCTGTTTAGTATTTCAATCTTAAATTAATCCAAACTTTTAAGCACATTTTTAGCATCTTTCAATCAGCCGATGTTAATAAATAATTATCCGAATTGTTTCCAACACCACTGTATTTGCTAATTAATAATCATTAATATTATTATATTATATACTGAAGTATAATATTCTCCTTAAAATCAGAAGATTAACTTGTCTATATAATATAACTCAACACTTACTGTTTTCATTTGCCTAACGCATGATTGTAATAACCTTCTTATTTTCACTTTCGCATTGTCTCTTGGCGTAAGCGCAACGAAACAAATAAATTGCATCTAATAGCATTAGAGTATAGTGTTTCATTTATTAAGCTGCACCTACCATCAGTTAACTATCTGAACACTATTCATGAACATACTTAGTAAAGAACTCGAATTTACCATTCGATTTAAAAAATATTAAATCGACAAACAATGTCATCCTCATGAGGTGCAACATCTGAATTGCTTTCATAGTTTTTATCTAAGAGTTTGGCTGGGGTAAGAAAGTCGAACTTTGTCGCCAAATTTCTGATAAAATGTAATTGCATACTAGGAAGCAGCGTTCATTGGATTTTGTTGCTAAGCAACACAAGGAATGTCTGATTACTTACTGTGAAGCAGTGTTAATGCTGGTAAACTTTGTAAATAAATTCGTTGGACTGAAAAAAGAATCCGTTTTGTAAATTTTATATATTAAAAAAAAAAATGTTTAACCGCTCCAAATTGCAGCCCCTTGCAAAGTGCCGCCCGGGGCCTGTGCCCTCCTTGTCCCCCCTCGCTACGCCACTGGGTGATGTGCTCCCCTATCCTAAGGATGCGTTCACAATTTTAAAATTTTAGTAATACACTACAATTTAAAAGGTTTAAATTTCAGATCTGATTAACTTTCGAAAAACGGCGTATATATGTAAGTGCACGTATCTACGTGCGACCCAATCGTGCCCTTTATACATAAAATCCTTCTTCCTAGACAGTAGTGAGCTACTTAAACTCTTGTAAGAGAAAAATATTCATCAGTGAACTCATTTTAGAGACAAAAATTTCTCTAAAATTTGAGCAAATACTTTGAAGATACGGCTTAAAACAAAACTTACCCGGAGTAGTCTAGGACCTATTGAAAGTGCTGTAAGTTCGTTATACATACTTGATTTGCATCGATTTTGTGACACGGACATACATTCTATAGCAGTACAGAAATAATAAATAGCACTTCTATGATGTTGTTCTCCAATAGCAGCTGCATTAGTCCTCAGGCAAATTGGCTAGCAGTTCTAGGAAATAAATAGATAATTTACATAATACGAGTACGGGTATGGCATTGGCGGATCGATGTTTATAACCATACATTCATACATCAAGTATAAATAAATTGTCATGCTTACCAACTTCAAAGTAAGTATTGCCACTTACGGTTTATATATTTATGTTGCATTTATTTAAAAAAACATTTTTAACAATGGTGATCTATTATCCGTTTAGAATTTTAAATGAAATGCAATCAGAGACGAATTCTTTAAATAAGCGCAAATTTGTATGGGGTTTTCAATTGGGACGCCGCATTTTTTTAATATGGTTTTTCGGTTATGTGTAAAGCTAGCTGCCGGTTTGTTTGTCCTTTCAACTTGTACATACTTGCCATTTAAAGCAATTATCCAATTTTTTCACCAAAGTTCGCGATTGGTTGCGAAAACTTTACGTGCGCTAAATCCAGTTTCCTGCTCAACGCCTTCGTAAATAAGCGAAATAATAATAAGCATTTCAGGAAGTCAGCAACGCAAAGGCATTTACAAAATGTAATTACACCCACAAAAATATACGGTTTGGTGTGGGTTTCATGCTGGATGGGTCATTAGCGCATACTTCTTCTTCAAAAATGCTAACGCTACTGGACCATGTTGACTGTTTACTTTGGGATAAATTGGAAGAGGATAACTTAAAACATATGTATACATATGGTATGTATATCGTTTCGAAAAGTCGTTGCCACATATCACACAGGTTGCCAAACAATCAAGTTATTGAAGTCGAAGTTCGGTGACCGTGTTATCTCCAGAAATGGATCAGTCAATTGGCCGCCTCATTTCGTGTGACTTAACGCGTCTGAATTTTTCGATTTGTGGCTATGTCAAGTCCATGGTCTATGCCAATAAGCCAGAGACTTTAGACGATCTCAGGGCTAACATCGACCTTGAAATTGTCACGGCATGTGATTTGTGCGAAAAGGTCAAATAATGGATCTGATGGTACTTCGACTCGAAATAATTTTTTTTTTGATATTTCAGAAGCAGTTTTGTTTAAAAACAAAATGGGGCGTTCTCAACGAAAAACCCTATATTAGGTTACTAAGCAAAATACGTTAACAGACTACACTCACGAGCTAGTCCAAGAAATCAGCTCCTGAAAAAATTCTCTTGCTGGCTAACCCATTCCCAAGTCATTCTTTTAAAGACATTTTTCATCACGTTTTCACATAATAGCGGCCGTATTTCGCGAATAACAGCTCTGATATTTTCTTTTAGTCCATGAATCGTTGGTGGAGTATTGGTGTAGACTTTATCTTTAACATAGCCCCAAAGAAAAAAGTAAAGCGGCGCTGCAACGGAAGACGAGAGCCGCTCAAGAGCTCTACGAGCAAAACAGACGAGAAGAACATCGTCTTCTCCAAAAGAAGAAGAAAGAGCATGGGAAGCGTGCTATCGAGATTTTTTAGAGCTTATACTTCAGAAACAATGTACGGAAGTTTTACCAAAAGCTAAAAGGAACGTGTCAGAGAAGCAAAACCTGTAGAGATGAAAATGGATACCTCGTAATAAAATCACAGTCGATGCTGCGGATATGGAAAAACTATTTCTGCAGACTGTATAACGGCGACGAAGACCAACATTCCGCTGTTAGGCAGAATGAACCATTCAACATAGACGATGATAGTCAAAATTGCCGACCAGCTGACCAAAGCGAGGTGAGGCAAGCAATATCTACACTGAAATGCAACAAGGCTGCTGGATCTGACGGCTTACCGGCCGAACTTTTCAAGGGAACTGGTGATGAACTGGTAGAGTGCATACACCAACTCATCTCTAAGATTTGGTCAGACGAGTGTATGCCTGATGAATGGAATCTCAGCATCGTTTGCCCGATCCACAGCGCCAATTATAGAGGCATCAGTCTCCTCAACATCGCGTACAAGATCTTTTCTGCGAAATTGTGTGAACGCCTGAAACACTATCAGTGCGGTTTCAGGCCAGGAAGGTCCACCACCGATCAAACTTCACACTTGGACAGATCCTGGAGAAAACCTAAAAAGTCCAAATCGATACTCACCATCTCTTTATTGATTTCAAGGTCGCGTATGACAACGCCTATAGAGAAGAGAGAGCCAAGTCTAGTTTTGACATCCCTGCCAAATTTGTTCGTCTGTACAAGATGACGATGGAGAGCGCTCGCTGTTCCATCAAGGTCGGTAATGATTTCACCGAGACCTTTGATGTCAAAAAAGATTTTAGACAAGGTGACGGGCTGTCATGTGACTTATTAAATACTGTACTTAAACGGATTATGCGGAACTAACAAGCCAGCATCGGAGCCAGAATCTATAAAAAGTTGTCTACCTTGCCTCTGCTAGTAATTCTGAAAACGACACCATAGCAAAAATCAAGGGAAGAATAACTCTTGCCAATCGCTGTTTTTGGGGGCTAATAAGCCAATTCAACAGTAAAGCCCTATTTCGAACAAGTAAGGAGATTCGGTATAAGACTCTGATCATCCAAGTCCTGCTTTACGGCGCTGAAACATGGACTTTATTTCAAGCGAGTGAAGATATCCTTGATCGCTTCAAGAGAAAAATTCCTCGTGAGATATACATACGAGTATACACTGATACCTCGATTAAGGTCGCCTCTATTTACGCTATTTCGATTTACGTTGTCCGATTTTTTACTTCTCAGTTTCGATTAACGTCGTCACAATTTCGATTAATGTACCTCGTTTCTTGAAACACAGTTTTCTCACGAAAATCCCTCTTTCGTCATTCTTATTTAACTCGTCCACATCTTAGCGATTTCGTGTACGTGCAGGTGTTTTTTCGCAGAAATACGTATGTATGTACATACCATATAGTTTTACTGCTGTGTGTTGAATTCGTGGATACAAATTCTGCACAAGAAACTTACATTTGACATTTGCTACAATATTCGCAGAAGCCTTTTTCATTCTATATGGACTCTACGAGTGTTGGATGTATGTACATACGTCGCATGTTCTTGGTCTAGGAAACGACGTAAATCGAGGTATCCCTGTAGATGTACAGCGACATCGAACTAGTCAAAAAAAAAAACTGTGTATTGGACGTTTGAGATGGCTAGGACATGTAGAGCGGATGGACACCAACGCTCCGACCCGCAGTGTCTTCGCATCTAACCCGGGGGACGATGCAGCAAAGACCTCGCCGGAGGTGGCGCGCACAAGTTCGAGGGGACCTCGACCAACTTGAAGTCTGCAACTGGAGGCAATTAGCTAAAGGGAGAGGCTTGTTGGTTGAGGCCCAGCTACACCCTGAACTTCAGCGCCACTTAAGTAAGTAAATAAGAAAGCCTAATGATGTTAAATCGCACGACCTCGGTGGCCATTTCGAGAAATCACACGTCCAGGAAGTTTATCACGCAACTGTGTGGCATGTGGCGCCGTCTTGCTGGAAATAAACGTCGTCCACGTCCATTGCATCAATTTAAGAAAAAAAAAGCCAATCAACATCGTTCGGTAACACAATCCATTCACTGAATGGTCGCACCAGCATCATTTTCGAAAGAACATGACCCAATAACAGCGCCAGCCCCAAAGCCGCACCAAACTGTCACTCGTTGTGGATATAGAGGTTGTTACGCTATTTCTCTTGAGTTTTTGGAGCCCCAGATGCGACAGATTTGTTTGTTTACGTACCGAGACAACTGGAAATGAACCTCATCACTCAGACTAATTTTGTGCAAAAAATCACGATCTTCTTCATTCATTTCCACCACCCAATCAGCCAAAGTACGGAGTTGTGTGTTGTCTGCTGGCTTCAATTCCCTTGTCAAGTGGACCTTGTAGGCACTTAGGCCAAGATCTTTATGCAAAATGCGCTGCAAAGTGGTTGCGGATAGGCCCATTTCTATATTTATCTAGATATCAAAAGAAACGACTTTAAAATGAACTTTGAATTAAAAAAAAACAAAATATTTGGCGCAACAGCTCTTTAAGTGCCAGAGCTTAGCTTCTCGCAACCACTCATGTTGTGTGCGTTATATTTTCCACACGAATGGAAGGGACCTACAGTTTAGTGCCGTATCCGAACGGCGATTTGAGAAGCATTTTCGTGACAACAATACTCTCGGATGTTTGTTAGACGTTCGCGAGAGGTGGGACCTTGAAAAAACTTGTTGGTGTTTTCTGGTGGTGGTCGAAAAGGGTCTAAAAACGGAAAAAAACTCAGGAACCCTTCATTTCTTCTAACATTTTCAGAATAAATGTTATTCCTATAAGTTTTTGACTCGCTGAATCCATCTAGACTATTCCCTCGCACCTAGGAACAGTAACTTGTAAAGTATTATTAGCCATATGCTGAGAGTTTCCTCTTGTTGGAGCGATGATAATGAAACAGAGCATCATGTCAATGAATTCTATCAACCAGAAGGGGTTCATTTGTACATTTTGAAGGTAATTAAAGTGTTCATGCAATAATATTCATATTAAAATTGTTTTTATATAAGATAATAATTTTAATTGATAAAAATTAAGGAACATTCTTCTACATAGATAGGTATATGATTTATCATTGCATTGACACAAAAATAGGTAATTTTTTTTTTATAATTTGCGCGTGCCAAAGGGATTATTAATACCCTTATACTGGTTCTCAGGGTACGGGCACAGGTAATACACTTGGAGGTGAAGCGTTAAGAACCCTGGGTGGTGGGAACCAATTTTTAGCACAAATTTGTCTATTTCCCGACCACTTTCAATAAATAAATCAGCCAATTCGCGGTTGTATGACTTCAACTCTGTCATTTTAACGACTGGGGTGAAGATACTGTATCGAACTCAATCGTTATTTCATTAGGTACAGCTATTTCTTATCTTTGTTCGGTGACACGTTTAAATATGTTCGAAAATTCGAACGCGCCCACTTTTAATTAGGGTTAGTAAAATAATTTCCAACAGAACAGCGGAATATTTGCACTAACCTCATTAATATATTCCCAAATTTGGTAAGAATATCTTGGTCAATACAGTTGTATTGCGGTTAAAAGATGTTGACACACAATTCGACTCGTGTAATATATTTAAGTATAGGAATACCTCGATTTACGTCGTTTTTGGGACCGAGAAAATGCGATGTAAATCGAAACAACGTAAATCGAAAACGAAATTATCCAACATTTGTATAGTCCATATGGATTGAAAAAGACTTACTCCGAATGATATTGTGCACGAAATCGGTGAGATGTGCATCTCGGTTAAATAAGAATGACGAAAGAAGGAATTTCGTGAGAAAATTGCGTTTCAAGGAAGGACGTAAATCGAAATTGTAACGACGTTAATCGAAACTGGGAAGTAAAAAACCGGACAATATAAATCGAGGCGAAGTAAGTCGAGGTATCACTGTATGTTGGTTGACTTTTATTTCAAGAGTCAGTGAAAGTCGTATCACTTGATTGTGTGTTTTTTTTAAGCCTAACTAGCCAGTGGCTGCCAGAAACGTAAAATTTCACTCGTAATACAAATACAACAATCGGTTGGCTTCAAATCTTACATTTCTTCGCAGCTACAAATCCACTATCCAGAAATGTTTATTGGGGACGCTAAGGTTCATATGTTGCTCCTTTTGAGGAAGTTGTTCGTAGAGTAATATCATTTTCAATGGTTTAATGTTCATACAAGGTTAGGTTAGGTTATGTTAGGCAGTGTTATGAGGTTGTCATAAAACACTAGGCACCAAAGTGGGCCCATCGCGTTCCCTAGGAAACCTTCACGGCAAAAGACCTAAACCCAATCCTCCAAGCAATTAATCTCCCTACAAAATCTGAAGAGATCCTTGTTATGGTTCAAGGACCTCACCTCCTCCAAGTTATCGAAGAAGTATCTACCCAGGTACTTTAGGCTTATCCTGGCAATTCCTTGACATTCACAGAGTATATGAGTTATATCCTCTGAGACATGTAGGTCATCGCAGTACCTACAAACATCCGTATCGGATAACCCTAGTCTCATGGCATGTCTCCTTAGGAGACAGTTGCCAGAGAGTATTCCTATCGCTGTTCTTATCCTCGATCTATCTAAGTTAATTAACTCCCCAGATTTTCTGCGATCTAACACAGGCCACAAGGCCTTAGACACCCTGTGACCATCTAAGTTTGACCATCTTAGATTAGCCGTGTCTATGATTTTATCCCGGATAATTCCTTTAGCCACGCACCCTGGTGGTTTAATACTACCAATTATATCGCTACGTGGGAGCCCCGCTCCTCTTTTAGCCAACGCGTCGGCTTGCTCGTTGCCTTCGATATCGCAGTGTCCAGGTACCCAACATAATCTGACTCGGTTCTGCGTACACAATGCCCTAAACATTGTGCGGCAATTCAATTTTCAATGTTCATACAAAGTTCGACAAACTTTTGAGATAATCTTAAATACTAGCCGTATTTTATTATCACTCATGATCCATATGGATCATTGGTTTCTATGCAATACAACAATAATACGAGGTCCTGCTTTCTATCAGGTCCTGCTTTCTATAGGTTACATAACCACACTACAAGACACAAGGAAAATAATTTCGTTGATCCAGATCCGGATCGTTTTATTTTCGTCGTGTGATCTATATGGATCTTAGGTGATAAGAAAATACGGCTGCTATAAAAGCAAAATCGATTTCCATTGTGAACACCGTTTCTCGAAAACTACTAAACGTAGGTACTTGAAATTTTGCACAGTTATTCCTTATTTTGCCTAGATACAAGATAAGAAGGGATTTTCCGAAATTCAAGGTCTAAGTGGCATAAAGGGGTTGAGATCGAATTTTCCATCTGTAAATATTGATTCCACAGCCGTAGCTCAGTACTGGCTCTCCGGATTAAAAAAATAATAAATTGATGAATTTAGTAAATTCGACGCTGATTCATTTAAGGTATAAAACATCCTACTGCGCTCTCCTGAAGCTGAGCAATGCTAAAAACAATTAATCAAATCATCGCCCACAATTTTCCTTTAGTGGAGACCACGGCCAGCAATCATGCAGCAGTGGCTATCGTTGCAATAGTATGTGAGTGTGAGTATATGGGCGCGCTATCCCCTGATTATGTTTTGATCTTCCGTGTGCGATCTCTTCTAGAGTTAAAATTGAAAAAAAAAAAACATTATCAGTGCCAAAACTAAGATAGGTATTGTAAATTTTATTAATTAAGATATCCATGTGCTGTCTAAACTTCATGCAATTAAGAGACGTGGGAATATACGCGTAGGTACATATATACACGCATATGGATGTGTAGACATAGAACTATTGCAATGTTTTTCCATTTTGTTAGATGAGATGTTGATCGTTGGATTTGCCCACATTTCAGAATGTTTTCATGAATTTAAAATAAATTGTGCGTTGGGAGTGGGTTTGCGTATGCTCTGGTGGGATTCCCACGGGGGAGGTTATAATTGAGTTTAGATATTTTCTGTATTGTATTCAGTTGGAAATTATATTTCAATATGTAAATAACCGTCAACTAAAATGCGGGCGAAGCAAGGCGAGCACTGGTCAACTAGTTTTATTTAATAAAAATAAACCTTAGTAGAAGGTTACCTATCTTACAAGTAAGTATTGTATTTAAAAAAAAAAAAAAAACGCTTAACCCTATACCGCATACAAACCCATATATGGTTCAGAAAATTCAATAAAGTTTATTTTCGTTGAATTGTGCGAGTGAGTATAAACTGCAATCCGTTAAACGAACTTTGTCTCTTTTGTGATACGAAAACGGTTTTTGTTTGAAATAACACAGTCACAATTCTCAAATAAGATTATTGTTACAAGCGCACGTGTGAAGTGCAAGTCAGTATACCCAATTTCATTTTTTGTACAACTTTTTTTATAATAAACAGGTAAGGTCCATCCAATTAAAAAATATTACCTTATGTTTTTATTATTCTTTTTATATTTCTAAACTTTATTTCTTGTTTTTATAATCATTTATGCCTTTTTTGGATTTTTCTAAGAGACCATGTATGGTCTTGTATGCATTGGTAGGCCAATTATATATCTTAATATACTGAAAGAACGACAGGAGAAAGTTGAGATGCGTATTGGCGAATTTGAAAGGTCTATTCAAACTCTACAAACGCAGGAAGAAGAGATGAAAACACGCTTAGCTGAATCGCAGACCCTCGAAGAGCAAGCGACTGATCTCCAAAAAAGATGCGAAGCCTTTGAACGACGGGAAATTGCAGCCGATGCCATAATTTTTGGTTTTCCACACTACCAAATGAAAATTTAAAGAATTTCCCATCATATTTGTCACAGCACCTCCACCCTTGAAATGCATTTTTCGCTCTCAGCAAAAGCGACGAACGTATTCCATCACCATAAAAAAAGACTCTCCCATTGCAGTCAAATTCAGCTCTCCATTCGAAAGAAATACCGTCCTGTATGCAGTTACTCTTTATTGCAAAAATCGAAGGCAGTTATGTCTCCAAGATGTGGATATCAAATCAGAAAACAACAGCAAAATCTACATGTACGGTAGCCTAACCAAGAAGAACCGCTACCTTTACCAACAGGCTATGCGTCTCAAGCGCAGTAAACGGCTGTTTTCTGTTTACACATATTTTGGTGCCGTTTATGTGAAAGAGAGTGAGAGTGAGAGCTGATCGAACATTTTTTTTTTTTTTAATTTTTGTTTTTGTTACTTCTTTCTTTTCTTTTCTCTTTGTTTTTTTTTTTTTAAATTTGCCTGATGTTATTTCATATACCCCTGTTAATGAAATATTGTTGCTCCAGAGAAGAAGAAGTTTCTTGTGATCGAAATGCGTCGTTAGGTTCTCGTACTATTTCTCTATTTAAAAATGGATTTGAATGAGAGTGGAGTGAGTTCCATTGAAGGTGGTAGTGGCGGGGTATTACGACCTATGATAAGAGTATTTTTTAGTCATAGGGAAGATTTTAAGGTTTGTCATTTAAATGCAAAAAGCTTAAACCCTAAATTAGATGAGTTTCGGGATATTTTTGTAAATTCAAAGGTAGATGCAATCTGCCTGACGGAAACTTGGTTCGTTGAAGGTGTGAAAGATGATGTGTATGCTATGAGCGGATACAAACTTTTTCAAGCTGATAGATCTGATCGTATTGGTGGCGGACTGGCGATTTTTGTTAGAAATGGTTTGTTTTGTAAACAGGAATGTCGTTCGCCAAATGAGTCACTTGTCCAATATTTGTTTGCACAAATTATACGCGACGAAAGGAGTGTTTGTTTAGGTGTTGTGTATAGACCAAATCGAAATATTGATTTGACACCCATTTACGAAGTAGTTGGAGAGATGTCGACGTGCTTAACAAATGCAATTATTTGTGGTGATTTTAATTGTAACTTGTTGTGTGAAAGTGTCTTAACCGAAAACATGCAATTATTTGACTTACAACTGGTAAATAATGAAGTCCCTACCCATTTCACCAGTTTCTCCGAGGTGTTTTTCGTAAATAATACCGACAAGGTATTACTTTATGAACAAGTTGCTGCACCAGCCTTTTCGAAACACGATTTATTATTTCTAACATATGATTTTGATATTGATAATTCCGTAGACGTATCTAGTTATAAGTACAGGGATTTCAAAAATATTGATAGGCCGTCTCTTGAACAGCATGTTAATTGTATTCCATGAAACCTCATTTATTTAATGCCCTCACCAGATGAGCAAATCGATTTCATAAACAGAAACAGTCTATTCAAACTCTACAAACGAAGGAAGAAGAGATGAAAACACGCTTAGCTGAATCGCAGACCCTCGAAGAGCAAGCAACTGATCTCCAAAAAAGATGCGAAGCCTTTGAACGACGGGAAATTGCAGCCGATGCCATTATTTTTGGTGTTCCACACTACCAAATGAAAATTTAAAGAATTTTCCATCATATTTGTCACAGCACCTCCACCCTTGAAATGCATTTTTCGCTCTCAGCAAAAGCGACGAACGTATTCCATCACCATAAAAAAAGACTCTCCCATTGCAGTCAAATTCAGCTCTCCATTCGAAAGAAATACCGTCCTGTATGCAGTTACTCTTTATTGCAAAAATCGAAGGCAGTTATGTCTCCAAGATGTGGATATCAAATCAGAAAACAACAGCAAAATCTACATGTACGGTAGCCTAACCAAGAAGAACCGCTACCTTTACCAACAGGCTATGCGTCTCAAGCGCAGTAAACGGCTGTTTTCTGTTTACACATATTTTGGTGCCGTTTATGTGAAAGAGAGTGAGAGTGAGAGCTGATCGAACATTTTTTTTTTTTTTAATTTTTGTTTTTGTTACTTCTTTCTTTTCTTTTCTCTTTGTTTTTTTTTTTTTAAATTTGCCTGATGTTATTTCATATACCCCTGTTAATGAAATATTGTTGCTCCAGAGAAGAAGAAGTTTCTTGTGATCGAAATGCGTCGTTAGGTTCTCGTACTATTTCTCTATTTAAAAATGGATTTGAATGAGAGTGGAGTGAGTTCCATTGAAGGTGGTAGTGGCGGGGTATTACGACCTATGATAAGAGTATTTTTTAGTCATAGGGAAGATTTTAAGGTTTGTCATTTAAATGCAAAAAGCTTAAACCCTAAATTAGATGAGTTTCGGGATATTTTTGTAAATTCAAAGGTAGATGCAATCTGCCTGACGGAAACTTGGTTCGTTGAAGGTGTGAAAGATGATGTGTATGCTATGAGCGGATACAAACTTTTTCAAGCTGATAGATCTGATCGTATTGGTGGCGGACTGGCGATTTTTGTTAGAAATGGTTTGTTTTGTAAACAGGAATGTCGTTCGCCAAATGAGTCACTTGTCCAATATTTGTTTGCACAAATTATACGCGACGAAAGGAGTGTTTGTTTAGGTGTTGTGTATAGACCAAATCGAAATATTGATTTGACACCCATTTACGAAGTAGTTGGAGAGATGTCGACGTGCTTAACAAATGCAATTATTTGTGGTGATTTTAATTGTAACTTGTTGTGTGAAAGTGTCTTAACCGAAAACATGCAATTATTTGACTTACAACTGGTAAATAATGAAGTCCCTACCCATTTCACCAGTTTCTCCGAGGTGTTTTTCGTAAATAATACCGACAAGGTATTACTTTATGAACAAGTTGCTGCACCAGCCTTTTCGAAACACGATTTATTATTTCTAACATATGATTTTGATATTGATAATTCCGTAGACATATCTAGTTATAAGTACAGGGATTTCAAAAATATTGATAGGCCGTCTCTTGAACAGCATGTTAATTGTATTCCATGGAACCTCATTTATTTAATGCCCTCACCAGATGAGCAAATCGATTTCATAAACAGAAACATAAAGCTCCTTTTTGATACATACATTCCAATCAGAACATGAATTGTAAGAGGCAGAACAAAAGCATGGTTAACGAACGAAGTTCGAGAGCTGATGTTGCAACGTGGTCAGGCGTATCGACAGTGGAAGCGTTTTCGGGTGGAACAGCTTCATCAAATCTATAAAAACTTGCGAAATAGCGTTGTTCGTGAAATAAGAACTGCTAAGATGCAATTTTATTCCAACCGCTTCAGTTTTACATCCGATGGTCGTAAAATATGGAACAATATTCGTGAACTGGAAGTCGGTAAGCAAAAGTTTACTTGTTCTGCCAATATCGATCGCAACGACCTAAATCGCTAGGTTTTATCAAATCCAAGTTCAAGTGCCTTAGTTGCTAATTATGTGCTTGATGATACTGTTTTACCACATGCAACGCCTTTTGCTTTTAAAAGGGTAGATGATACGGACATAGTAGAAAGTTTCCTGTCTGTTAGGTCCAATGCTTCAGGAGTTGATGATATTCATCCAATTTTTGTCAAAGCAATTTTACCATCATTGCTTCCATTTATAACGCACGCTATTAATACCATTTTTATGACTGGCATTTTTCCTTACCAATGGAAATTGGCAAAAATAATTTAAATCCATAAAAACTCTATAGGTGATGAATTCAGGCCTATATCAATCCTGCCTTTTCTCTCAAAGATATGTGAAAGGATTATGCATAAAAAACTAAATGAGTTTCTTATTATTAATAATTTGCTGCTTCCGGTTCAGTCAGGATTCCGTGCGAAACGTAGTTGTACTACAGCTTTGCTGAATGTAGTTGAAGACATAAGAGATAGATTGGGTAATAACAATGTTACGTTTTTATTGCTATTGAGACTTCTCTAAGGCTTTTGATATGGTAGAGCACGCTATTTTGATCAGTAAACTACGGCACTACTTTTCCATTTCTTCTTCTTCAATTAAATCAATCTCGTCGTACCTTAGTGTTTCCCTTAACTAAAGGCGTTCCCCAAGGATCGATCTTAGGGCCTCTTTTATTTTCAGTCTATATCAATGATATAGCTTCTGTAATACTGAACTTATCAAAACACATTTACGCTTATGACATTGAAATTTATAAAAATTGCCCCTTACGTCTCATTTAGAATAAGTGATGAAGAGCTTCAACGAATTTCAAATTGGTCGTCAAAAAGTAATTTAGTACTCAATCCGGGAAAATGTAAATGTTTAGTTATTTCTAAAACTACTCTAGATATTTCCTATTTCCCATATTTAATGCTAAACGGCTCAAAAATTTAATTCGTTGACTCTTCGAAAAATCTAGGTGTGGTCTTCAATCGAACACTAACGTGGAACACCCATATAAATTCCATTGTGGGAAAAACATGGCGTTCTTCAAACACTATGGACTGCCCAAAAGTGCACACCAATTTAAACAAGACTGCTAATTGCCAAAGCCTTAGTTATTCCCCAGCTTATCTACGGATGCAAAATTGTTTATGAGTGTGACGCTGAGAGCAAAAGAAAACTACAAGTTGCATTTAGCACCACCATTCGATATGGTGCTAAAGCTAAAAACTTAGTAAACATGTAATTTCAAAATTATATTAAATTTCGCACGCTTCTACTTCTCTTCAGCATTATTAAGAGTAGGCAACCGACATATCTGTACGAAAAAATCAAGTTTCCGGTGTTTAGCAGATCTGCCTGTTTACTGCTTCCGAGATATTCATGTTTAACATCTGAGAGACAATTTTATATTGCTGCTATACGTCTCTGGAATACACTCCCACAACATACGAGAGCTAGATGACGCACGACGATTTAGAAACGAACTTCAACATTTCCTTAAAAATCAAAACAACTAGGTTTACCTACCCAATCCTTTACCCTTCTTAGGTAATTTCAATTAATATTTGATTATTCAATTCAAAGACAAAATCTAAAGCTAATAGTCATTTTGGTATTAAATTTAACTTGCTTTCAATTTAAATAAATAATTTCTCTAAAATTGAAATATAAATTAAAGCTTAAGCGCAATATTGTTTATCTTTCACAGATTTATAAGCGAATTCTTACTGTGTTAGCATGTATAAAATAAAATAAAATAAATAAATAAATAAATAAATAAAACGTTTACGAAGTGCAGAAAATGTAACGTGTTCTTGTACTCCAATGATAAAAGGAAATATTTGGCAAAATTCCACGAATAGCTATAATGCATTCGAAATCGTATATGGCCTGTAAATTCTTAACTGGAAATCATTTTAAGGCACACAAACCCATATATGGTTTGTATATGTAAAAAGGTATATATATGTAAACAAAATAAAAATGTGTGTGCTACCTTTTCTTAACCCCAAATAAAACTTAATAAGTGTTCAAAAAATGTTTATTTCATTTCGTTCATAATTTATGCGGTAGAGGATTAAAAAGCCAATATCGATACTGACTATGCTGTCTAAATTGTGTGAACATTTTTTGATAAAACGTCTAAAAAAATAATTGAAGGAATCCCACTACTTCCAAACCCTCAATTTGGTTTTCGAAAGAAGCACTCTACAATCGATCAAGTGCATAGAATTACTGACAAAGTTGAGAGAAAGAGAAAGAGAAAAAGATCTGCTCGACAATAATTCTGGATATAGCACATGCTTTGGATAAAGTATGTGTATAAAATAAATAAAGGCATGATCCGTAAATTACAAGAGCATCTACGAACCTAATATTAAAAAATTCTAGAGTCTTATATAACGGGTCGATTTGTCAGAATCAAACAAGAAAGTGAGTGCTTAACATTAAGAGAAATTAAAGCTGGTGTACCACATGGTAATTCACTAGGCCCAGTGTTATATCTTCTATTTCTGCCAGAAAGTGAAGAAATAACTGGCAACTTTTGCAGGTGACGCTGCTCTACTTGCTGTGAAAGAAACTGTCGAAGAAAGCTTCAAATGGCAGTAAATAATATATCAAAATGGACTTAAAAGTGATAAATTAAATTAAATGACCTGAAGTCTGTCCACATCAACTTTACTAATGAACATTTACAACACGTCCCAGTATACATTAATGGCAATGTAATAGAATACTAGAACACAGCTAAGCATCTAAATATGACCCTAGACGCCAAACTGCACTGAAAATGCATTACAGTAAAATATATGTATGTACGTACATTAGGAGATTCTCCTCATTGTCTAACTACAAGAAACTGCTGTTTTAAATATTGTATAACGAAGTTATAAAGGGTCTTTTTTGGAGTAATAGAAATTTCAGTAGGGATAGTTGTTGAACCTGCTATCAAATTTGGCTGATGTATATGACATTTTTGTTCAGTAGGTATACTTTTGCAAGTTATTTCCAAACTTCGTGTTCTATTCGCTAAAACTTCGCTTCACACATTTTTTTTTTGTGCGCATTATCGTCCGTCTGACCAAGCTACTCGTCGAACAGTCCATAAATTAACATCCATGTATTCACTAGTGGAAAATACTTATCCAGTGCAACCTCGTACTGTGCGCACTGAAGAAAATATAGTCGCTGTAAGCGATAGTGTGACCGAGCGCCCGAGATGTGATTTTAGCAGGATGGCGCTACGATACTATCGATTTATTGAAGTCACAATTTGGCGAGAAGGTAATTTCGCGAAGTCGACCTGTCAATGTTCCTCCGAGACTATTTTTTTCTTTTTGGGGTCACCTGAAGGCATTTGTTTATGCGAATAATCCAGCAACTATTGACCTCTTGAAGGCCAATACCGGGATTCCTATTTACCATTTACAGTGGTAAAAAATTACTGACTAAATAATGGCAATGTAACTAGGAGATTAAGATGGGTGAAACCTTTTGATCTGGTTAACTTAATCGTAAGTAGAAAATGAAAAATATAAAACCAACAAATGGCGGTTCCTTACATAATATATGTATAAACATAAATACACATTTGACGAAAAATTAATTCCTGATTAGTTGAACGAATAGGTGCTACTCTTTGAAGACAAATAAGTCAGCCTTCGGAAGTTTTTTTTAGATTGGGGTAAAGTCCATCACTATTGTAGGAGGCTCTCTGACGTCCAAGCCTCTGCAATGTCTTCCGATCATTTTTCCTTCCAGCGACCCTAAAAAAAAAGAAAGTATTTACGGCCACTACATTTTAATAACGTATCCGCTTCAGCTAATGTCAATAGCAAGTACAAGAACCAACGCAAAATACAAAAACAAAACAACCTATTGACTAGGAATTGTTTTAGCACACTGACTACCAGGCCAATTTTGAAAAAATTCAACATACATTTTTCATTACCACAAGCCAACAAATAGAGGCACCGACGGAAACAGCAAACACACCCACTGGCTATCGTATTTGAATGACATGACAGTGACTGTGCTAATGAAGGATAAGCTAGCTTGTGCAAATCCCACATGCAGATCAATAGAAATGCAGTGAAGTGGTAGGGTTACGATCCCTTGTTTTCAGATCATATCCTCGTCGAAATAGAAAGACGAAGAAGAACGTCTGGCTAGCTGTGGTTTCAGAAAATACACCGATTGTGCATTACGCGGAAATTTAAATTTCGAAAACTCAGTTCGATTTGAAACCCTCATCACCTTTTTCATGTTCAAATATCCCAGAAAGTAGAAGAAATCCCACGACACAACATAACTGAAGCTGACTGAGGAAGGCATACCTACAGTACAGTCTTTCAATCCAATTCCGAATTCCCCCATGCGCCAGAAACTTTGCTCTCTAACACAGCGGAACAAACTTTTCCTTGCAATTTAATTAGCTCTGAGAACAATATAAACTGGATAAAACCGTTGCCAATCAACATCATTTGTGCAACTTGGTGTTGCCATGCCACCCTACTGTTAGCTGTCGGAGAGCAAAGAAAAAAAAATGGCCCAAAATAAATTGCTCGTTTAGTTCGTCCTCCCTCGCTCGCTCCCTTGACAAGCAGGCATAATAATTAATAGCGAAGGACATCATAAGTTCGTTCGTGTAAATCCAAATATTGAATCGCATCGGGTAGCGAGTAAATTTATTTGCAATCATGGGATCCATTTATTAAAACAATATTTTTCGCAGTAGTTTTTTATGATTTTTACGTCCGGGCTGGTGGAGCCTTGCGAAGCGGACATCAGAAATGACAATAGTAAATCATGGGGGGCTGCCAAGTCAATATGCGGCCAATTCGTTGTCGCCGACAATATGCGAGTAGGGAAGTAAGTGCAAGTATACATAGTGTTCGCGTGTGAATACCAACTGCCGATCAGAGACGTGTTGTGGGTTCGCTTATAGGTAGGCACCAATGAATGGGGTGCCACATACCGATGTAGGTGGGGAAAATGAATAAATGATTCGGGAGGATATAACAAACAAATCGAGTGTTATTCCCGTTAATTGGTGGTTGACCTGTTGTGGCACATACAGGAGTCCATCACGGCATGATGTGGTATTTACACTTGTGACTCAGTGTGATGTAATGAATTGCATTTCTCATATTTGTGGTTAAATGGAGGGCACAAGCTGTACACAAGGGCTGTTATGCACTTTTTTAATAAGCCGAGTGGGAGTTAAAACACAAATACGGTTGTTCATATCAATGTAATTGCACCTAGATGCATGTGAACATATTTATTCAATTAAACATACATTTAAAGAGAAATGTTTATTTCTCTCTTGTTTCTTGGGTATTTTAGTTTCTGGCACATGAGAATGACTTAGATGGATGGTAAAGAGCAACCTACACTTGTCTATAGGGGAATATAACATAACTTGGGTATATATTACAATATAATAATTTCAAATCATTCTTTTCTCTGAATTTCTTAAAGGAACATGTAAGAGAACGAACGTGTTGTTCTGACTATTTGTCACAACCAGGGTAACATAAGGTCTAGTAAAAGGTGTTTCTTTTTTTCAATCTGATAAAATTTAAAAAAAAAAAAAAATAAAAAATTATAAGAAATAAACTTCTACTGTAAAGAAAAATGTTTTTTTTTTTTTATTCGAAAGATCAACTTATGGAAATATTATTTGAAAATTATTTCGGTCATTTGGCCGCCGTGGCTTTTCTTGACAAAGCGCACTCTGTCCGTTCAATTTTGGGTCACTATTTCAAACAGCGGTGGTCGTATGTCACAAATAACACGGACAATGTTTCTTTCCACAAAGTCGTCTATCTATAAGTTTCGCGGGCTTAGCTTTTAAAGTACATGTGGATAATTTGGTAGCGCTGATCAATCGTAAGTCTATTCATAATGATTTACCAGAGTATGTTGAAGATAAACATCAAAAAGAGCGAGCAGAATGACAACTCGATCTGACAGTTATCCTTACGTAACTTTTATGTATGCAAAACAATCCCGGTTTATAATCTGTCCATACATTATACGCTAACACGCCTACGCTTTGAAATCCGCCCTTAGACACGAATACTGCTTGAAAAAAATGTTGTTTTCTTTTTTTAATTTTTACCAGAAATCTTTTTTTTTTTTTTGATGAAGGTGAAAATCTCGAAAGACACAGTGGGGTTAGAAACCCAAAGTAGTGTGGGACTCTAACCGCACTAAAAACACCTCCTTGATCATGACCAATCAACTGGTGATCGACAAAGATTTTATTTTCAACGTTAAGTCGGGTTTGAGAAGGTATTATAATTTAAATAAATAAATACGGACTCTCGTAATTGTCAAAAAAGTTCATGGGGCTTGGTTCTTTTTAACCTAAGAATATTATTTCGTACATTTAAGACATCGTCTATCTCAGGATTGGTATGCATCTACAAACGCTCGTTGTGACGCATTGCATACCTTTTAATTGTATCTGCTTCGAGGTCGATCTGCAAATCTCGATGCAAGTCAGTATTTTTAATGTACCATGGGGCATTCACTATTTTGAAATGCTTGCAAGATTTGAACAATTGTTTTCTTTATGCAACCCCATAATTGGATACCATATGTCCAAACGGGTTTTAATATCTGATTGTATAATAGGATTTTATTCTCAATGGACAGTTCTGAGTTATATCCTAACAACCAATAAAGTTTTCTATATCTAATATGGTATTTAGATCTTCTACTTTCTTTTTCACATGTTCCTTCCATTTTAGTTTAGCATTCAGATTCATACCGAGATACTTAGCTGTGTTAGAGTAAGGAACTACTTGATTATTAATAACCACGGGAAAATTCGTTATTTTTTTATTTGTAAAATTGATATGGATGGACTTTGACTCATTAAGTTTAATTCGCCATCACTGTGTCCAATCACATATCTCGTTAATTGAATTTTGTAGCTTTTCTATAGCTTTAGCCACACATCCATCTGTTGATAGAAGAGCAGTGTCGTCTGCAAATGTGGCTATCATGGTATCACTCGCATGCGGTATATCACTCGTATATAATAAATACAGGGTGGGTGGTAGAACACTTCTCTGTAGAACACCTGCTTGTATTTCTTTAAGTTCAGAATATGCTGAGCCATAACGAACTCTAAAGAATCTATTACCTATATAACATTTAAGGATCTCATAGTACTGTCTAAGTAGATCCCTATGACTAGAAATCGTAAAAAACTGTGTTATAATACGTGCGCGCCGAAGGGATTATTAATACCCTTATACTGATGCTCAGGGCACGGCGGATAGGAAAAGAGGGGAGAGAAATGTTTGAAGGGCTGAGGCTGGTAGTCCGTTCCACAAACGTGTTGTTCGGCTTAAAAACGAATCCCTATATTTGACAGTACGTTCGAAGTTGGGCTTGAGGGTAAACTGATGTGCATTCGAAGCATGACGCATATTGCGGGTGAAGTTTTGAAGGGGAGGAATGTAACTGGCTATTTCGCTGGAGCCTTTTTTATAAAAAAAAAAAAACGATAAAATAGGGAAAGACATCAGACATTTCTACGATGTTCAAGTGAGACTATGGAGTTCACAATGTCTCTATCACCTATAAGTTTTAACGCGCGATTCTGTACCCTATCTAGAATGTGCAGAACGCTCTTGGGTGCACCAGACCAGATGTGGGCGTTATATTCCAGCTTTGGGCGAATGAATGGTAAAATATTTTTTGCACCGCTTAAGGAATCCTAGACATTTTGCAGCATTTTTGGCGACCTCGAATATGTGGTCGTTCCATCGAAGATGGTTATTGATATACATACCGAGAATGGCAAGTCTTTCGGATTCAGCGATACAAGTACCATTCATGGATAATGGTTGGGTGTTTTGGTTTCGCTTGACTGACAGAAGACAGCATTGTGTTTTGGATGCATTAAATTCCACTCTATTGGTTGAACCCTATTTGATTATGCTGTCCAGGTCGGAATTTAATGTGTTTAATATATGTTGTCGTTCTTCATCCACTGCCGAAGAGCAGGGACGTGAGTTAGGGAACGAATATGAAAAGTGAGAGTACTGTCATCAGCGAAGGAATGGATTGGATTAGAAGTATCAGAAAAGAGGTCACTTATACAAATGAGAAAGAGAGTCGGAGACAAATCAGAGCCCTGGGGAACACCAGCATTTATATGGTGAATTGCAGACTTGAAACCACCCAAGACAACTTGTATTGAACGATCCGAAAGGTAATTTCTAATCCACTGAAGAAGAGACTCATCGATGCCATATGCACGCATTTTCGAAAAAAAAGCCTGATGCCAAACTGTCAAATCCCTTAGAAATATCGAGCGCAACCATATTTGTTTCGCCGACGTGATGTAAAGATTAGTTCCATTTCTCGGTAAGCTATGCCATCAGATCACCAGTGGACCTATTGCTACGAAATGCCGGTAATTGAGGAGTTTTCGTGAATCAAGATATTTCATAAGCTGACGATTTATCAGCGTTTCCATGAAAAGAAGGGAAGTAAGTGCAATGGGTCGGTAATTGGACGGGGAGGAAGATTCGCCTTTTTTTAGGGACTGGCTGGACAAATGCTGTTTTCCATCTACTCGGAAAGAGCCCCGAAGAGTAGGATAGACAGAAAAGCTTACGCAGAGGTTTTGCCAGCGTGGAAGAACACCTCTTCAGAACTATGGGGGGATACCATCTCGACCAGCGAATTTGTGTATGTTAAGACCTGCAACTGTACTGTACTCCTGCAACTGTACGAGTGCGAAAGGGGAATTGTTCTATAGAAAATTCGACGCTCTCAAGTACAGGTGGAGACAAAGCTCTATCTGGCAGGTTGGGGTTTGCTGCAAAGTGAGCAGCGAACAGATTGGCCTTGTCTAAGGAGCTGACAGCTGCAATGTCATTGTAAATGAGCGTTGGGATGAGGCAGAATTTTTAATATTTTTGACGAATGACCAAAAATGTTTGCTACCTTTGGGACATTGTAGAATTTTTTGCCTCAAGTTTTGGTCATGTAAGAATCTTACAGGTCGAATGTGAACATTGCAATCATTTCTGGCTTGTTTAAATTTCTTTAGGTTTTCCTCAGAATTGTTGGCTTTATAAGACCGAAAACTTACCTCTTTTAACCTGATAGCCTCTTTGCAGCTCTGATCAAACCACGAGTTTACCTTAGGTTTAATGCTCTTTATTCTGTTATTCATATCTAAGAGTATGGTGTCAGTAATCATATCAGCGGCGGCATCCACGTCGCTATCGAGGAAGCGTAGCGACCAGTTAAAACTTCTAAAGAAACAATTAAGTTCATCCCAATTGCCTTTTTCGTAACGCCAAACTTTTCTTTTAGGAGTTTTTTCTTTAACTGTGTGGTCGGAGTACGAGAATTTAGCTGGTACGATATTGTGGTCAGACCGGCCTAAAGGCGCTAAAACATCAATGGTGTACTTATCAGGGTGCGAAGTAAGAAACAAGTCCAGCGTGTTGGGGGAATGACTTACAATGTCCGGTATGCGTGTAGGCTCATTTGCAAGCTGAGTCAAAGTGTTTATCTCAGCGAAAAGTTCAACATACCTTCCTGCGGGTGTTGTCTGGCCAGAATGTCAAAGCCACTCCGAATTTTGGATATTGAAATCGCCAGCAATGACGATTTCAGTATGACGATACAGGGAGACAATTCGTGTGATGGAATCGGACAGCGCATCAAACTCGTTAAAAGTTGAGTTGCTATCCGTACTAGGGCTTCTGCAAAGAAAGCAGTAGTGAATTATTTGCTTAGGGATGGTGAATTTTAGCCATTTGTTGTTAAATTCCGGATTGAAATAGTGGCCATACTGTGGTGGAACTTGGTAAGCTATATCACTACGGACCGAAATCGCAAGGCCGCGATGGGGAAAGAATAATGGCACTACGCTTCAAATCAGATGATTCTTCAACTACCTGTGTTTCCCTAAGTGCCAAAACAGCTGGTTTATAGAAATTAGCGTGGGCGTACAAGTCGAAGAAATTCGTTGGAAGCCCACGAATGTTGGAAAAATCAGCCCTAAATTGCCTCATCATTACAACATAAAAAAAAGACACAACTCTGACGATACTAAGCGAAGCCGTGAAATGTAGATCCAAAGGTTAGTTTTCCAAAGCATACTATCGCCGGTGTTATGCCCAAACGACAGTCAGCTGAGATCTGCTATTCGGATGAACACTTACGGTCCGCGTTGCATCAGATGTTACGCTCTCTCAATCATCGCAATTGGAAGCATGTAAGGAACATGCTACAATTGCGATGACGAATAAGCGCAACCGCTAGTTGCCCACCTAATGTGTATCAGATCAATCATCAATCTGCATTGTCCTTTTATTTGGTTTCCTTTTCTGTTATGCAGTTGGCAATTACATACAGTCGACTCTTGGTAATTCGAAACTCAAGAGACCTAACAAAAAATTCGAATTAATAAAAATTGTCGAGTTGGAGCGAAGGGCAAAAACGAAATATGTACATGGTTAGGTTAGGTTAGGTAGGGTTATGAGATTGTCATAAAACACTAGGCACCAAAGTGGACCCATCGCGGTCCCTAGGGAACCTTCACGGCAAAAGACCTAAACCCAATCCTCCAAGCAATTAATCTCCCTATAAAATCTGAAGAGATCCTTGTTATGGTTCAAGGACCTCACCTCCTCCAAGTTATCGAAGAAGTATCTACCCAGGTACTTTAGCCTTATCCTGGCAATTGCTTGACATTCACAGAGTATATGAGTTATATCCTCTGAGACATGTAGGTCATCACAGTACCTACAAACATCCGTATCGGATAACCCTAGTCTCATGGCATGCCTCCTTAGGAGACAGTGGCCAGAGAGTATTCCCATCGCTATTCTTATCCTCGATCTATCTAAGTTAATTATCTCCCCAGATTTTCTGCGATCTAACACAGGCCACAAGGCCTTAGACACCCTGTGACCATCTAAGTTTGACCATCTTAGATTAGCCGTGTCTATGATTTTATCCCGGATAATTCCCTTACCCACGCACTCTGGTGGTTTAGTACTACCAATTAAATCGCTACGTGGGAGCCCCGCTCCTCTTTTAGCCAGCGCGTCGGCTTGCTCGTTGCCTTCGATATCGCAGTGTCCAGGTACCCAACATAATCTGACTCGGTTCTGCGTACATAATGCCCTAAGCGTTGTGCGGCAATTCCTGATTAACTCAGATTTGGTGACGTAAGACTCTAGCGCCTTTAGCGCAGCCTGACTGTCGCTGTAGATGGCGATATTCTTATCGGATATTGATCCCATCTCAAGTAATTCCGCAGCTTTAAGTACAGCTAGAACCTCTGCTTGGAACACACTGCATGTGTCCGGAAGTCTCAGGGCCACCTGTAGGTTCGTATCTCTCGAGTAAATACCTGACCCCGTGCCATCACTGGTCTTAGAACCATCTGTGTATATTGCAATCTCGTTGTGGGCAGAGACTGTCTTCCTTTGCCAGTCCTCTCTAATAGGATACAGTACTTCGTATGGTGTGTCGAAGTCTAAGGTGCCAAGTATATCGTCGGATTCGTCAGGGATTCCAGGAAAAGATTCCTGTAGAATGGAGCTGTGTCCTATGTTATTAGTCCTGAAGAGACCAACGTTAGTGAGCTGAAGCGCACTGTTGCCCGCTTGAAATTTGATTTGTAGGTCTAATGGTAAGAGATACAGGAAGATCTCGAGTGCAGCCGTAGGTGTTGTGCGTAGAGCACCTGTGATGGCAATGCAGGCTGATCTTTGTACCATGGCCAACATATCCCGTGTGTTTTTCGTATTCGTTGCCTTCCACCACACAAGAGCCCCATACGTAAGGATGGGTCTGACTACCATGATGTATAGCCAGTGCATCATTGCGGGCTTCAGCCCCCATTTTTTCTCCGCGGTCATCTTACAGATGAAGAGAGCATTATATGCTTTGCGGACTCGTTCCTGTACGTTAAGTTTCCAATTTAGTTTCCTATCCAGCATTATACCAAGATATCTAGCGCTATCCGAAAGGGAAAGCTCCACCCCTGCTAGCTTAGGCAGTTTGAAGGGTGGTATCTTGTATTTTCTACTGAAGAGTACCAATTCAGTTTTATCCACACCCTCTAGCCCATTTTTCGAAACTATTAAGAGCTGATTCCATAATTTCACTTAATGTATCAAGGGACTTACCCTGAACTGAAATCACCACGTCATCCGCGTAAGCAGTGACGTTTATGCCTGTATTGCTTAGTTCTTTAAGGATGCCATCGATGACTAGAACCCAGAGGAGGGGTGAGATAACGCCTCCCCCTGGTAACAGATTTTTTATTGAAATGTTTCCGATAGTGGAGTTAATGTTTCTAGTGCCGAGCATATTGCAGAGCCAATTGGTAATGCTATGCTCGACATTCATAGATTCCAGGGCCTGTTTGATTGCCCTACCTTCTACATTATTGAAAGCACCTTCTATGTCCAGAAAGGCTGCTAGTGCAAATTCCTTATAGTGAAGGCTAGGTTCTATCTTCCCTACTGCGTCGTGTAAAGCTGTTTCCACCGATTTCCCCTTCAAATATGCATGTTGAGCTTTGCATAGAATGCCGTTGCAACACTTGCTTCTGATGTGAATATCAAGAAGCCTTTCAAGTGTCTTGAGCAGAATGACGAGAGGCTTATGGGTCTGTAGTCTTTCGCTGAAGTGTGGCTTGGTTTACCTGCCTTAGGTATAAATATAACTCACACTTCCCTCCATGCCACTGGTACGTAGCATGACCTTAAACAAAGTTTAAAAATTTCACTAAGATTGTTTCTGACCTTGGCTGGAGCTTTTTGCAGCATTCATTCATTCATTCATTCATTTTCAATGGCCCGCTAATCCTTCATGAGGGTCGCGGGGGTAGGATGCTCAGGTGGACTCTCCATACTTCTCGATCCTCCGCCATTGACTCCAATTCATCAGGGGGAATCCCTAAGCGGCTCCAGGAGAGATGTCGGACTTGATCCAACCATCTATTTCTAGGCCTTCCGCGAAGTCGCCTACCTGATGGCACGGCAACCATGGCGCGTCTTGGAAGCCGGTCTGGGGGCATACGCACTACGTGACCAAACCATCGAAGCATAGATCGTTCCGTTCGGAGAAGTAGCTGCTCAACGTTGAGCGCCTCGCGTACTCTGGTGTTGCGCACTCGATCCCTACGAGTTATTCCAACAACAACGCGGAGGAACCTCATTTCGGCAGCTTGTATCCGCGATCTTATTCTTTCGGTAATTACCCAAACTTCATGACCATAGGTCAGAGTTGGAACATACACCGAGTTAAAAACCGATAGCTTAGCTTGAACACTAAGTTCGGCCTTCCTTATAACAGATTGGCCAAGCTCTCTCAAAATTGATCCAGCCTGACCAATTCTACAGGATAACTCGGCATTACTCCTCCCATCACTCGTGAATAGAACCCCGAGGTACTTAAACTTCTCCACCTGCTTCAGTGGGACTCCACTAACATGCAGAGTGCACTGAATGGGTTTTTTGGAAACGACCATTACTTCCGATTTGTTCACGTTGATCTTCATTCCAGCATCATCACAAACGGCTACAAACCTTTCGAGTGCGCGCTGAAGTTCGGTTTGAGAGGACCCAAGGATGACCAAATCATTCGCAAAGAGCAGATGACTAATCCTTAGGTCTCCCACTTTGAAACATTCCCCGCCACGGCTGCGCTGCAACATCCAATCCATATATACAATGAAGAGGAGAGGTGACAAAACGCACCCCTGGCGGAGTCCAACGCCCACAGTGAAGGGTATTGATTTAACACCGTTTATCCGAACACAGCTTCTACAGTTTGCATATAAAGACTGAATAGCCCTTAACAGGGAACCAGCAATCCCATACTCCTGCAGAACACTCCAGAGTTTGCCTCGAGGAACCCTATCATATGCCTTTTCCAAATCCACAAAACAAGTGTAGACAGGTTTGGCACATTCCCAGGCCTTCTCAAGAACCATTCTGAGAGTGAACAACTGGTCGGTTGTGCTTCTACCGGGACGAAAACCGCACTGCTCATCCCCCAAACTGTCCTCAACCACAGCTCTGGAACGCTTTTCTAGCACCTTAGCGAAGACTTTTCCAGGGAGACTTAAAAGGGATATACCCCTATAGTTGGCGCAATCTCTTTTGTCCCCTTTTTTAAAAAGAGGAACTATCACCCCCATTTGCCAATCACCAGGTGTTTCACCGCATTCCCAGGCCACTTTAATGACACGCGAGAGCCATTGAACTCCCTCTTTACCTAAAGCCTTGAGCATTTCTGGCCGAATTTCATCCACACCAGCAGATTTGCCAACTTTTAGCGCTTTGATCGCCAAAGTTACTTCCTCTACCGTAGGACTATTTTCCGCCCAACTCTCGACCATAGGTCTGTCATCTTCGGTGCCCTGTTCGGGATTGAGCAATTCTGAAAAGTGCTCGCTCCATCTGCGTAAGATGTCCTCCTCATTGGAAAGAAGTCTACCGTCTTTGGATTTGACTCCTTCAACGATATTCAACTTTTTTCCTCTGAGTCGGCGGACGATCCGCCAGAACATCTTATTTGCAGATCTGTGGTCACGTTCCAATTTCTCGCCAAACTCCTTCCAAGACTGTTCTTTCGCTGTTTTCACAGCTAATTTGCAAGTTCTTCGCGCCTCAGTGTACCGATTTCGAGAATCGGAGTTCCCCAAGTGAATCCACACCTTAAAGGCTCTCTTCTTCTCTCTGATGGCTTCTTGAACTGCGGGCGTTTTAAACCAAGCAGTTCTTTTCTCACCACTAGCCGCCACACCAAGCCGCTTCACTCCACAAACATCTCCCGCAGAGGCAATAACCGCTGTTGAAAACAGTTGCCATTCTTCCTCTACATTTGATGGAACAGTTGGAATTCGTTCAAACCTCTCAGATATTTGCCGCGCAAATGTCTCCCGTATCTCATCGTCCTGTAACCTCTCCCATCGTATGCGTGTAACCATCCTTGGTTTACGCTTTGGTAGGGGAGGCACTCTCTCGCTAAGATACAATTTGCACACCACTAAGTGATGATCAGTTGACAGTTCGGCCCCTCTCAATACGCGAACATCACAAACCATTCTCTTCAGACACGATGGTACCACAAAGAAATCGATCAGCGACTTCTGCTGAAGACTCTGACGGTACCACGTGTATTTGTGAATATCTTTGTGTGGAAAGATGGTGTTCATGATGGATAAGCCATTTTCACAACAAAAATCCAACAACCTCTCTCCGTTTGCGTTTTGATCAGGATCACCGTTCCTCCCAATCACACTCCCCCATGTCATAACATCTACACCCACATGAGCATTGAAGTCACCCATCAGGACAAAAGAATCCATATCTGCAACCTTTTCAAGGGCAACATCAACTTCATCTAAGAAAGCTGCGTACTCTGACAGAAGGTTCAGTACATACACCTGCACCAATGCCAGAGTTGATCTTTCAAGCTTGAGCTTTAAGATCGCAACTCTCCCTCCTAATGGTATCCACTCCAATACTCTGTCTGTTAACCTGGGACTTGTGAGTATCCCCACTCCCGCCCGAGCAGACATTGAGGGTGCGACTCCTGATATGAAGAGCTTCCACCCACCCGAAAGGTCCACAGTTTTAGAACCTCTCTGCTTTGTTGAAGAGACGCCAACTATATCTAGTCGACTTTTAACAGCCTCCCCAACAAGCTCAAGATCCTTCCCCGTGAGCGATGAGACGTTCCATGTGCCTATCCTAAGTCGATGCCGTTGTCGAATCTCAGAAAGTCCATCTGTGCCCCTATCGGTGCACAGCGCGCTCACCCCTTGACCCCCGTAATGGTTCGCGAGACCATTGACAGGAAGCTCGTAGCCATTTCGGGTTTGACCCGGCCGGCTGCCGAGCGGGACAAGCCGACCACCAGACGCTCGCATACTGACACCCTTCAGGCCTGGCTCCAAAGGATGCCCTGGATTACCAGGCTTGGCAATATCCGAGGCCGGTCGTTTCCTTCTTGTCATCATAGGGTTTGCGCTTTGTTAGCCGTAACTGGATTGTATGGACGGTAATAACTATTTAAGTTACCCCATCTGCACATCCCAGTCACGTTGCCCGCCCCCCACCACGAGGAGGTCAGCTGCCAGGGGGGCCTTTTTGCAGCATAGCTGGCAAAATTCCATCAGGGCCTGGTGCCTTGAATGGTGCGAATGACATAATAGCCCATCGCAGATTCTTCCATGTAATGAGATTTTCTACGTCGTCCCCTATTGACCTACTATTATACGAGTAGCTATGAGTAGTAGAATCCATTGGCGATCTACTTCCTGGGAAGTGAGCTTCAATCAACGTTTCTAAAACTTCTTCGCTACTTTCTGCCCACGAGCCGTCAGATGTTTTGATGAAGCTTGGGATAAAAGTGTCTTTAGCTAGCATCTTGCGAAGTCTGGAAGCTTCACTAGTATCCGCAATGGACTGACAAAATTCCTTCCACGACTTTCTTTTTGATTGCCTAATTAAGTACTTAAACTCCCGCTTGCGGTCCATATATTCATCCCATGTGGTACCGTCTCCTATTTCTTTGGCCCTGTTGTAGAAATGCCTAACCTGTTTTTTCTTGGAGTTGATTTCCTTGCTCCACCAAGGAGGTTGGGACCTCTTGGACTTCTTTCTTAGTGGACAGGCCCTTTCGAATGCCATGTTCATTACTTTGCCTAAGTTATCTACCGCCTTATTTATATCTTGAGGGTCGCCGCTGCGAATAGGCCCATCCTTAAGATGTTTCCTTACTAGCTCTGTGTACATACCCTAGTCTGTACTCTTAGAGTTTCTGTAGCTGTTGCTAGCCCTAGTTTGGAAATTAATATGGAAGCATATCCATCTGTGATCAAGGAGAGATGTCTCCTCCAAAACCCTCCATTTTTCTACCGTTAGGTGATCAGAACAAGAAGCTAGTGTTATGTCAATCACTTCTTGTCTGTTCCTAACTACAAAAGTTGGCGTAGATCCCTTATTACATATGGTGAGCTTGGTCGAAACAATGAAACCGAAAAGACACTCACCTCATGTATTGGTATCACTGCTACCCCATTGCGAGTGATGCGCATTTGCATCACAGCCCTCGATGAAGAGCCAGTTGTCCTTCCTTACCAACTGCTTCATTTTACCACATGGAATCTCCGCCAGCTCGTACGGGAGATGTTATGTGGTTTTTTAAAATTGGAGAGCCATCCTTCACTGGCAGTGAATCCTTCTATACCCAAACTAACAGTGTATGACTTAGCTTTCTCCTTCAGCATGAAACCTCCGACAGGTACGTTTCGTTTTCTGCATTGACTAAAGCATTTCAATAAGCATTCTTCAAGACCGGGGAACTCAACGTGCCGGTTCCACTTCCGAGAATTCGAATTACTGAGAGGAAACTAACTACTGATTTCGAATTACAGCGTGTTTGCTGGCGGCCCGACTAGGCAATCACTTCGAATTAACGAGCGTACCAAAACACATACGCCTTGTTCGATTTACCAAGGTTTTTTCAAGGGACCTAACAATGAGTTCGAATTATCGATAATTTCGATTTATCGAGAGTCGACTGTATATGCATTTCATTCATGTATAGTTCCAACTGGGGATGTTTTAATAATTGAGTAATTCGTAGCAAAATGGGTATCTGTGACTTAGAAATGCTTTAGAAGAAAATAATTTTTTGTTTTAATAGTGGCAGGTGGGCGAAACAAGGCGAGCACGGGTCAGCTAATATGTAATAACTTCTTGATTCTATTATATACCTATTAGCCTGGCAATTGATGACTCTTCCATAACATCATTACCATCCCATTTTTAGTTTTTATGCGGAAACTCTCCGCACACTTACCATATATGGAGCTTGTTGAAGCGATAAAAGACAGCGACAAATATAATCCTTTTCTGGCGGATTGTAACTTCTCTGTATGTTTGTAATGTAAATTATGTAGCCTTGCATTACCTATCGTTTATACCGCGTTCTTCATATCATTTAGTCATAGGCAGCATCTAACAGTGAGACACTTACTGGGTAAAAAATATTTATGTATCTGACGTGTGTAATAACATCTTCTCGTGTTCTGAGCTCGGGCAAATTTTGAAATTTTTTCCTCATACGATCTGACTTAATATGTACTAGTATGTATGGATGTACACTGAATTGACATGGTTTGACTACGGAAATAAGGTTGAATAACTTAATACCAACACCATTGCCTTGGTTTCGTTACATCTCGGACTCATTAGGTACCAACAGTGGCAAGTCTCGCAAAATATGAAACATCTGTCGAAACTGCTTACAGTAATGTATTCGTACAACTTAATCAAAATTCTATTTCAAGCTCATCATTATCCAATACAGGTACTCGCTCAGTACTTCACAGAATAAGAAAATGCTTAAGTTGCCCATTCAACTGAAGTGGAACACTCTTATCTCCATCTGCCCAACTCAGCGTAATGTTCATCATATTGTTTGTAGTTGAGCCAAGAATGGCTCCATAACTTCGTTACAAGGTTTCTTCCTCCTAATTATACACACAACAGTCACATCAAAGCGCGCATAGACAAAATTTGTCAACATCCGGCAGAGAAAGACAGAGACACAGAGATGAATTCGGATTAAACTTTTCTTTCTTTAAATTATGTTGATTCTTTGCGCTATTAAGATCTCTAAAGGACATCCGTTGCCTTGCCGCCATTCATTCAGATACTCTATGCCACTTTGTGTTTTCTTGCGTACTACAGCGACTCAGGGGTAAAATTTAATTTAAATTTAAAACAAAGTTGAAACTTAAATTTCGTGCTGTTTTAATGTATCTTGTAGATTGTCCTTTCTTCCTGTGAAATGAGCTTGCATTGCATTTTATTATATGAGTATTTTTCGTTATATATTTTCGACTTTGTTGTGCTGCCCGTCTCTTCGGGAGATGTTGTACCAAAGAGGTCCGAAAATTAATTTTCCATTTATACGCGAAATGTGATTTATTTAATTAAGTTTCACATGTCAAGTTGGGTACATGGTGATTTCGTATGAAATGCTTTTTTTTTGTTTTTGTATCCATTAAGTTTGGCCTCTCGACGGGATGCATGTGCGTAATTGTGGGTCGATCGGTGACAGGGCCACAGACGCGGATGTGCGCGGAAAGTGTGAATTATTTTAAGTTTTCAATTTAAATTTCATTAAATAGTGCAACATTTACAGGGCTGGAGTAGGAAACATTGGGAATAGTGTTTTATCGCAAAGCGTATATTCCCGGTATCAAATCGTTAAGAGACGTTCAGCTTTCCGTGCAGCCTTCGAAAGATAGTGCTTTGATCTTCCTAATCTCTCTATCTTACGTTGAAATGCGAAACTCTTTATCTACAATATAACATGGCTAAAACACGCTAGAAGTCTTGTATGGTTTACGGATGAAAAATGGAGTCTGGACCTGAAGACGGTATTTTTAACCCAACACAAAAGTCTTGATGCTGCGAACGTGGTCTAAAATTTTTTAGGTTGAACTCCGTGTCATGCGTCAACACTATTGCGAAAGCATAACACTGGGAATAGGTTTGTCATATGAAAATTGTTCGCTATGTTGGATGCTTGATATGCCTATGACATCAGACAGTCGAGAAAAAAATACTGTGGATCAGAAGCAAAAGACAAAAATAACAAAAATCTACTCAGTTGTCTATATGCCACACCTGGAGATTTTCTGAAACAACACCAATCTTACGCTCTCTATCTGTTTCTCCAACACTGTACTATCGTATGTAAAAGCATTTAAAGGGCATTCATAGCCCTTTAAGTGCGCCGTGGCGTAAGTGGTTAGTGTGTCGGATCACTACGCATGAGGTTCCAAGTTCGAATCCCAGAAAATACCAAACACTTTTCTCACGGTCCCACCTCTCGCGAGCGTCTGATAAACATCCGAGAGTATTGTTGTCACGAAAAAGCTTCTCAAATCGCCGTTCGGATTCGGCATCAAACTGTAGGTCTCTTCCAATCGTGTGAAAAATATAACGCACACAACATGAGTGACCTTTTGCGCCAAATATTTGTATTTGTAAATTACAAAAAAGAAAGAATAACAGGAGCACGGCTATGAACAGGAACCAAAAAAAATATAAGTTTGCGTTGATTAAGTACATCTTATACATGAATCTAAGTACAAAATGCGTTTGTGTCCCTCCACCGTCCGTAATTTTCAACCAATTGACTTGATTTTTTTTTTAATGTAGATAATTACGGTACAAAGGTGATAGGCAAAACAAAAACTACAAAAACATACTGACTTAGCCCCAGGCGCCTGGCTGACAGTTGTTGCCTCAGGCGCCAGTCTAACAATTGTTTTTTTTGCTAGGCGCAGCACCGCACGCCGGGTGCTAGCTAGTATATACATATGTCATAATGGCTGATTAATTAGTATCTCAACTCCAGTTATTCTGACAAGCAGCTATTCATAGCACGTAGAGATCTAGACTACTTACTTACTTACTTAGTTTCTTTAATCCCTAGGGGGACATAGGGCGTCAACCACGCCTGCGCGCCACCGTGTTCGAAGTTCTGCAACGCGTTTGAGCTGCCTCCAACTCATTCCTAATGAGCTCGATTCCTCCTCAACTGTTCTGCGCCACGTTTGTCTAGGGTGCCCCGCTATTCTGCTTGCCTGGGTGAGCGGATTCCACTGCATGGCGTATTTCGCAATGGAGTTGTCTTCGCGCCGTAGGGTGTGTCCAATCCATTGCCACTTTCTTCTTCGTATAGTAATGCTTATAGGTTCTTGTCCCGTTCTCAGATAAAGTTGTTCGTTGGAGATGCGGTTCGGCCAAAAAATTCTCAAGATGTTTCTTAAGCATTTGTTTACGAAGACTTGCAGCTTGTGTGTGTTAATGGTGTCCACCTTCCACGTACTGCACCCATAAAGCAGCACTGATTCTACGTTGGAGCGGGACAGTCGTAGCTTGGTTCTTAAGCTGATAACATTGCTTCTCCAGATTTTAGATAGCATTCCGAACGCAGCTTTAGCCTTCCCGATTCTGCTGCATACATCAAGTTCGGTGCCACCGCGATTAGCCGAGACGACACTTCCTAAATATAGAAAGTTATCAACTTTCTCGACTTCCTGTCCGGCAATGTTAAGTTGAGCGCGGGTATTAGAAGTGCTCAGGGCTTTTGTTTTGGCTGTGTTTATTTTTAGCCCCACTTTGTTTGCCTCAGCTTCTAGATTTTGGGCCATCGAATGAAGATCCATTATCCGATGTGAAAATAGACAAACATCGTCAGCGTAATCTAGGTGTTTAAGGTAAGATATCATCATCCAACGAACTCCATAATTAGCTTCCCTCAATGCTGCACGGAGTACATCACTGATAACCACCAAGAACAATAGTGGGGACAGTATGTAGCCTTGACGTACTCCACTATGGACTTCAAAATCCTCCGACACCTCACCATTATGCACAACGTGACACTTGCCGCCCTCATATGTAGCCTTGTTAATAGCTATAAGTTTTTCTGGAATACCGCTCCTGCGCAAGGCCAACCAAATAGCATCTCGATCCAAGCTGTCGAAAGCCTTCTCGAAGTCGATAAACAGTAAATTTAGCGGAGACCTATACTCAATGCATTGCTCGATTATGATCCGCAAGGTGTTTATGTGGTTGATGCAGGGGGATCTAGCGCGAAAGCCTGCATGCTCGACATTGAGAGTTGAATCTTAATGTTCTTTAATTCGTTCTATAATTATTCTAGCTATTATTTTAGCCACGGCTGGAAGAACGCATATATGTACCTCTCCAGTTACCGCACTCCATCAAGTTTCCCTTCTTTGGAAGCTTAATGATCATCCCCCTTTTCCACTCCTGTGGAAATTGTTCACTATCCCAAGCTCTCTGTATAAGCGGATGCAGCAAATCTGCCGATGTATTTGGCGCCGCTCGAAATAGCTCGGCAGGGATACCATCAATAGCCACCCATTATTTCGGTTTTACTGGGAGGTACGGTGCGGATTCGGGAATTTGTTGCTTTGAACTGCTCATTCGAATTCAAGATCATACCGCCATCGTCTAAGTGATTTAGCTTTGTAGCAAAATGTTCTCTCCATCTAGTGAGCTGATCCTCATCCGAAATCAGAAGGTTACCGTCTAGACTCTTCACTGGGTGTTGTTTGGAGATTCGACCACCAATGAGCTCCTTAGTGATGCTATAAACAGTCCTACTGTCGCACCTACTCGCTGCTTCTTCAACCCTTGAGGCCAGTGAGTTACATATTGACATTTATCACGTCTCACACTACGCTGCACTTCTTTCTTCTTCGCACGGTATTGGGCTTTAAGCTCTCTACTGCTGAGGCCGCTGCAATCCGAACCTTGATTGCTGCTCGCTCATCGATCCGTCTCCAGGTGTTTGTAAAAAACCATGTGCGGTGGTGTTTTGCTTTTTACCGACATACGTGCGTGCCACAGTCGCAAAAACATTTTTCACAGCACTCCAGTGGTCATCCATGTTCTCTATGCTGCTGATTCCTTCTGCTTCTGCGGCAAGATGGTCCCTGAACTGTTGGCGCACTTGGGGAACCTTGAGCCTGTCGATATTAAACCTGATGATGTTAAGTAGGTTTGAGCGGTTGCTGTTGACGGATGCAGTACGAAGGCGTAAATAAGCTAACATAAGATGGTGATCTCGTTCTTGTCCGATGTCAGCTCCACGTCTGTTTCGGAAGTCCAGGAGACAATTTCTAAATCAGCGACTGATCGCAATGTGGTCGATCTGGTTGGATGTTCGTTGCCTATCAGTGGAAACCCAACTGATCTTGTGGCAGGTGTTATACTTAAACAGCATACCTCCGATGATTAGGTGGTTGGTATTGCAGAAGTCCACAAACCGCTCACCGTTGTCATAACGGTCTCCCACGCCGTGAACTCCCATCACGTGCTTAAGCATGGTGTTGTCGCTACCCACTTTGGCATTGAGATCTCCCATCACCATTATGATGTCCCCATTAGGCGTTTGGTTGTAGGCGGCGCCTAAGTGGCTATAGAAATCATCGTTTTCATCCTCAGTCGCGTCTAGAGTCGGAGCATAGCACTGTATGATGGTAATTTTTCTAACCCTACTCTGGAACCTAGCTGTCAATAGTCGGTCACAATGGGGTTTCCAGGATATGAGGCTACTACGTTCTGCTGGAGTTAGCATGAGTCCTACTCCGGAACTCCATGCACTTCCAGCTAATTTTCCAGAGTAGAGCATGACAGCGCTTTTTGTTGGGGAGATGTATTCCCCAGCATCGTACCATCTTATCTCGCTCAGCCCAAAGATTTCGATTTTATACCGTGCGAATTCGCGCTCCAATTGGAGGAATCTGACGTTATAAGGCCCTTCCTTGACTGAGTCCAGGAGAATCTTAACGTTCCAGAATCCGATAGTTGTCCGTGTTCGATAGCCAAAGGTCGTCAACAAATTATCAGTCCGTATCCGAGGCGTATGTTTCCGTTTCGGAGCAATTCGCCTTTTTACGGTTGCGGTTCGCTGGGTCACAGACCAACCGACACTTATCCTGTTTTTTGGCGCAGGAAGCTCGCCATTCGTCCTCTCCCGTTAGCAATTTCCGAAAAAATTCCCAGATGGCACCACGAGGAGGTGGGAGTAGTGCTTACTAACAGAGCTGCTAGGTTTTCGGCTGCAGTGGCTTCTTCCCGTTGCTTAGCGGACCAGCACCTATCGGGGGATGCTGCCCCTACGAGGCCTTTGTTAGTCGTTTGCCATCATAAGAGATCTAGGCTGTTGGCTGATAATTCTAGTGAAGACATGAATATGAATCTTGTCGGGAACCATTTTGGGAATGCACGCTGCCGTTGGTCCTTTATGTTCTCATTCATCGCCATCGCTTAACCAACGTAATAACTCAGTCCCACAAATTCTTACCGAACTGAGTTCCTATGCCGTGAAAGGTTTCTCGAAATATGAACACAAGAAGCTTTCGAGAGCCAACTCGCAAGTGGACACAGTCTTAAGAGTAGCTCACGGAGAGTTGACTTTTTACTCTCGACATTCGAACTTTTTAAGAGTCACTCCCAAGTGGACACATATTTTGATCACTATCCCAGAATTCGTATTTTACGAGTAGCCGTCGATAGTCAACATGCATATATTTGGCGCAACAGCTCTTTGAGTGCCTAGCTTCTCGCAAGCACTCATGTTGTGTGCGTTATATTTTTCATACGAATGGAAGGGACCTACAGTTTTGTATCGTATCCGAAGGGCAATTTGTTTTGAGAAGCTTTCTCGAGACAACAATATTCTCAGACGCTCGCGAGAAGTGTGACCGTGAAAAACTGTTTGGTGCTTTCTGGGATTCGAAATTGGAACTTCATGCGCAGTTGTCCCACACACTTACCACTTACGCCACGTCGCAGAGAACATCGGAGGAAACAAATCAAATAATAGAAAAATATGAGTCTTTAGAAACGGCTTCTATTATTATCAGATATTCTATTGCGCTACTTGTCAAATGGCAAAAACCTCTAAATTGTTGAGCATCCTCAATTTGAAGCTCTCTTGTATGAGTAGACCCCGCACCGAATTCGATCTATCCATGCTTTAACCCAGCATTTTTGTTTTGATTTTTTAAGAACAGTGTCAATAATAAAAGCAGCTGCAACCTTCCGCTTTTAAGAATACATGTTGCTTTCACTACTTCCAACTGATAACTAACTAGCAGAAGAAATATATCAAGTGGACACGGTTATAATATAAGAAAATAAAAATAATTTTGAAAATATTACTCTCAAATGGACAGCCACCCGAGATAAACTCTCAAGAGTTTACTAGCGAAAGTACTCTCAAAGGGACACGCACCTTTAGATAAGACCATGAATTCCATGTTTTCTGAGCTACTTCCTGCATCTTCGCCTTTTAGCTTCAGTGATAGAACACTTATACGATACAAGCTTGCCAATGAATGAAGAATTTCCATAAACTTACCGGGCTTGTTGCATACATTCTGGGCAAGGGATTAGCGTAAGAAAATTGTGCTGTACCCGCCTATTTAGAAATTTGTTCGATGCGTCACTAGCTTCCATTCCGTGTCACCTACGCCTTACAATTGCTGAAGATTCTTCTAACTCCCATTTCGTGTTCTAAATATTATAAGAGTAATCATCCAAATGGCTAGTCAAACGGTAGTGCATGCGATCATATGAAAACACAAGCGTTTTCACTCAGCAGAGGCTTACCAACTCCTACTCTCAACCTCTACACGGTGACTGCCGTTTGGCGGATTCTTGGTGGCAGCAGATGAGAGAGGGGGGGAAGAGTGCTTTTCTCACTAGAGCACTTCTTCCTGTTCCAGGCGGCAGCGGACGAATTCCCTAGACGGAGTCAACGGTGGCGTCTATAGTTCCAGTTAGGTTGAACTTAGTGAATACCTTGCGCGAGCTGCTTCGACGTATTCGGATCACAGGTCGGTAAGGAATTTCCAATGTTGGTCAGGACATTGGAATAGAGATGGTGGCAGAGGAGCCCTTAATGGGCCAACGGCAGCGCTCATACTCCCGTAGTGGACTACTGGCACCGGTGTACCCGGCCCCTCGTCCTAGGGGAATAATTAAGGAACTGGCCCTCCAGGTTGGGGGTTGTGCCGTCGGGGTAACTTCCCTACCACGTAAAAAACGCATAGTTCCGAAACAACCAAAAGCCTCGGATAAGGATGACTCAACTGATGACGACCATAGCAAACGAAATAAGGACAACGACCTTCGGATCTGTACGTGGAATGTTCTGTCCCTTTACAGACCACGTGCAGCCGAACAACTAGCAGAGGCCCTAGACTGCTACAAAGCAGATATTACCGCCATCCAGGAAGTGCGATGGGATGGGCCGGGCAAAATGAGGATGAAAAACTGTGACATCTACTACGGTGATTGCTACAGAGGCAACAGGCAACGCTTATTCGGATGCGGATTTGTCATACGCGGCAGACTTAGGCAAGAAGTCTTAAGCTTCCGACACGTGAGCGAGCGTATTATGACTATCCGGATCAAGGCTAAATTCGTTAACAAAAGCCTAATATGTGTTCATGCCCCCATGGACGAAAAAAACCCTGCCACCAAAGAGTGTTTCTACGAGCTCCTCGACATACGAGCAATGTCCTAAATACGACGTTAAAATCGTATTGGGAGATTTTAACGCCAAAATAGGAAACGAGGACGTCTTTGGTAGGGCAGTCGGTAAGCATAGCCTACACGACACCACGTCTGATAATGGACTAAGGCTAATTGATTTCGCTGTGGAGCGAAATGTCACCATAGCAAGCACATGGTTTCCTCATCTCGATATTCATAAGCAGACATGGCGGTCCAATGATCATGTCACGATCAACCAAATTGATCATATTGCGATCGACGCAAGGCATGCCTCCAGTATTCCGGATGTCCGGACCTTCCGAGCGGCCAACATAGACTCGGATTATTACCTTGTTGTAGCCAAGGTACGAATGCGGATATCCCAATCTGAGCAACAAAGAAGAATTACTGTGAGAAAATTTAACGTCGAAAAGCTACAATCGCAAGAGACCGCCAGACTCTTCGCTGAACGCGTATCCCGAAATCTCTCAATCACCCCTTTGCCGCCAGCATCAAGTACAGAAGACCAGTGGCAACACTGCCAACATGCCATCAGAAACGCCGCGACTGATGTGCTGGGTATCGCTCGCCCACCACCGCGAAACCCCTGGTTTGACGAAGAATGCCGGCGAGTGCATGCAGCAAAACAAGAGGCATACAAAGCGGCGCTGCAAAGGAAGACGAGAGCTGCTCGTGAGCTCTACGAGCAAAAGAGACGGGAAGAACATCGGCTTCTCCAAAAGAAGAAGAAAGAGCATGAGAAGCGCGCGTTTGAGAATATCGAGAGTCTATACTCCAGGAACAATGTACGGAAGTTTTACCAAAAGGTAAAAGGAACGTGTCGTTCCTTATCGATTTCAAATCCGCCTATGACAGCATCTATATAGAAGAGCTATATAGAGCCATGTCTAGTTTTGACATCCCTGCCAAACTTGTCCGTCTGTGCAGGCTGACGATGGAGAACGCTCGCTGCTCCATCAAGGTCGGTAATGACCTCACCGAGACTTTTGATGTCAAAAAAGGTTTTAGACAAGGTGACCCGCTGTCATGTGACTTCTTCAGTATTGTACTTGAACGGATTGTGCGGAATTCACAAGCCAACACCGGAGGCACAATCTATTACAAGTCTGTACAACTGCTTGCATACGCCGACGATATCGACATTATCGGAAGAACTCAGCGGGCTGTCACCGGTGCGTTTGCAAGCATTGAGGCGGAAGCGGCCACAATGGGTTTGGCGATAAACGAGGGCAAAACCAAGTATATGCTGTCAACTAGAAGGGAAAACCAACATCGACGAATTGGACAAAACGTCACTGTGGGCAGCTATAACTTCGAGGTAGTAAGGGACTTTGTCTACCTTGTCTCTGCTATAAATTCTACTAACAAAATCAGTGCAGAAATCAATCGAAGAATAACTCTTGCCAATCGCTGTTTTTTTGGGCTTGTAAGGCAATTCAACAGTAAAGCCCTATCTCGAACAACTAAGGAACTCTATATAAGACCTTGATCATCCCAGTCCTGCTTTACGGCGCTGAAACATGGAATTTATTAAAAGAGGATGAAGATATCCTTGGTCGCTTCGAGAGAAAAATTCTTCGTAAGATTTTCGATCCCGTTTGCGTTGACGGGTTTTGGAGGAGAAGATTCAATCACATACTATACGAGCTGTACAGCGACATCGACCTAGTCAAAAAACTGTGTATTGGACGTCTGAGATGGCTAGGACATGTAGAGCGAATGGACACCAACGCTCCGGCCCGCAGAGTCTTGAGATCTAACGACGCAGTAGAGGGAATCATCGCCGTAGGTGGCGCGCACAAGTTCAAGGGGACCTCGACCAACTTGGAGTGCGCAACTGGAGGCAATTAGCTAAAGACCGAGCTAAATGGAGACGCTTGTTGGTTGAGGCCCAGGTTCACCCAGAACTCTATCGCCACCTAAGTAAGTAAGTAATCATCCAAATAGAGATAGTAATAATAATTGCCAATGGCTTACACTGACTTTTTTGTCAAAAACCATTAATTTCTAGTTCCCGATAGGGTTTTTGCACTTTTTGTTTATTTAAAACAAATGCCTTTTGCACAATTGCTCGTTGCTCGGAGCAATACAATCAACTCATCCATTCCCATTTCTTTCAGTCACCTTCCAGTCTCCGCTATCATTTAACTTCCCTGGAAATATTCATGCATCCACTATATTGCTGAAATTGGCACGCCTATTACTCCCCCTATCCACATTTTCTACAAATTTAAAGATTTTTTTTTTTAATTTTGCGTAAAATTTCCTTTCTTTTAATGGATCATACGAGTAAGTCCGGGAAACTCCACAAATCGACTTTGGCTTAATCCCACCTGGACTATATTTCTCCCCATCTTGAGTAAATTGTAATCAAAACTCAACGTAATCGAGGCTCACGAGTGCAGCCGCTACACAGCTGTCAAAAATCATGTTGATTTTGTCAAGAGCAAATTTGTGCTATTGTTGTGACAATTTGGCACCTTCCTCTGAGTTCTTTTGGATGATCGAGTTCTTCCAGGTGAGCGACTTCATATCTCGAGTCAACGCCCGGGAAACCTCACCTTACCTATCGCCAGCTACTTGACGTAGCGGCGGCAGCCACTGGTGATGGTTGGGCAATGGCGGTGTCGGTGGACAATAGGGATGGCTGGGCGATGGCGGGGTGCAGCAAGTAAGCAGTGGTGGTATTGTTTAAAGAGTACTGTTGGCGATGAAGGTTGACGGGTCCCTGACAGTGATATTGTTACTTGGGGCAAGAATCGTTGCGCCTTTTTGGATTGAAGAACCATGCCCGTTTACCTGCTTCAAATAGAATTGGATTAGAACTCAGGTCGTTCTTTGTTTTCATGGATTCGGATAGTAATTGAATATCGGATGCCATTTGGTTTGACGGTGGTGGTGGAAATAATTGTTGCAGAGATGTTGTTTTTGGCGAGTAAGTTCATGTCTATACTGGTGTGGTACAATTCCGTCTCTCTGCATCTTCCTCTTACAGGTAAAGCAGGTGTCTGCGATGTACTTGCTGGGTTTTATTTGGTGAAACAGTTTGGATGCCGCAATTTGAAGTGTTTTCTGTCAGGTACAGGCGCACTTGACAGTAATAATGTTCGCAACAATATTATCAGGGCCCCTTCATACCGATCTTCAGGCATACAGAGTAAATACGGCCCTGAGTTTTTTTTGGTGCACCAATATAAGCGCAGTTTATTGTGGGAAGGGACACGCGAATATGTACCTGTACTTTACATTTATTTTCTGCTGTGTGGACAAATGCCTCGTTTCGGTACGGGGGTGAACAGAAAATTAATTTATTGTCACATTGATAAAAGATTTTAATTAAGCCATGCGAGTAAAATGACAGAAAAACGACGCGTGTTCACGTATAAATCAGGACAGTGGACATCCTACTTCGAGGCTGTTGTATACAAACATAGATATTCTCTGCATGGATATGGCGTCTCTTTTGTACATGACGTATGAAAGTAAAAAGAAGTTTAGCTCAATTGTAGAAAGAAATTTCAGTTTGAATTGAAGGTGGTAGGTAAGCACTTGCACCTGTATGGTATTTATTAGAAAAATTATTCAAAATATAAGTAAAATTGCTAAAATGGCAGTTTTTTTTTTTTTTTTTAATTCGCTTCTTTCGAGACGATTATGACCTGCCTCTTTCTCGAACAGGAGAAACCACAGGAAAAATCTAAAGTTTATACGGGGAAAGCAGCGACAGAAAAAACAAAAACTTGTCAAGGAAAAGATTAAAGTTGTGCAAGAAAATGTCCGAAAAGCCGTCGTCTTCTGGCGGGCAAACGTACGCACAAGCCGTGTCGCAGGAAAATAAACAAAGCGGTATTGCGATCCATTCTCCCAAGTATTTCTATTATTCTCGCGAAACTTGAGGAGCAAAGTAAAACAAATAAACTTATATTTGAAAAATTGAGCGATGGACTAAAGATTGACGAACTAGAAGCATTCTTGCGAACAAACAATATCGACATATGGTTGAATTCCGAAACGCACTTGAAAAGGATGAAGGATACTGTGCTTACCATGCTTACCTTCCACCCAAAAGGGCTAGAGGCGGACCTTCCCTATTCATTAAAGATTGTATTGGGCATTTTATAACAATTATTGAGACCGATGCGATGCAAGTAAGTACAGTTCGTACGAAATAAGCGCTTGAACTACAATATCGCGTCCATTTATTTCCCTCCGCGATACAAACTAGAAAAGAGCGACATAATAAATCTTTTGGACTCACTTGGACCAAATTTTATTGTTAGTGGTGATTTAAATTTGAAACACACCTTTCGGGGTTCAAGATGCGATTCAACTAAAGTCAGACTATTTTACGAAGCCGGCATGCAATTTAATGTTGCCTTCTTTTCGATGGGAAAACCAACATATTGGCAAACCGACAGATCAAAAACTCTTGACCTTATATACTTCTTCATTGTGTAGCTTAAGACTTTACAAACGTCGAAGAAGGTTTTAATCTCCCCTCAGATAAGTCACCAGCGGCAATATCGCATCATTACCTCCCCGCGGTGCCAGCTGGATAGCTATCTGATAGCGAACGATGAACGTATGCTGAGTCTGACGATATATGTGTAGCTGAACACTCAGTCCTGCGTAAGCACATCTGGATGAAGTTCAGCACGCATATGTTCAACCGGACGAGGCATCTCTTGTTGACCTGATCGGCTGAAATATGCGTCTCAGAAGTCTAGCAAGAGCTCCTCAGATGGAAGACGTGCGGCGGATGAATTCTCCCGATGGAACCAACGGTGACGTCTACAGACCAGCGGATACCTTACCGGAGCTACTTCGAGCTGAGGCTTGTAAGGATTTTCAATACTGCGCCAGGATACTGAAAAAGAGATGGTGGCGTATGAACCCTTAATGGGCCAACGGCAGCGCTCATATCCCCGAAGTGGGATATGATACTGGCATCGGTGTATCCGGCCTCTTGTCCTAGTGGTAAACAAAAAGGATCTCGTCCTCCAGGTTGAGGGTTGTGCCGTCGGGTTAACTACCCTACCACGTAAAAAACCACCGGTTGCGAAGCAATCAGCAGCCTCGGATACGGATGATTTTACTGTTGACGACCATGCAAACGTAAAAAGGACAACGATCTTCGTGTCTGCACGTGGAATGTTAGGTCCCTCTACAAACTACTTGCGGAGGCCCTAGACTGTTTCAAAGTACACATTACTGCCATCCAAGAAGTGCGATGGGATGGTCCGGGCAAAAGGGGGATGAAAAAGTGCGGTATCTACTACGGCGATTGCTACAGACAACAAAGAGAGCATCTACGGGTGCGGATTTGTCATTGGAGGCAGACTTAAGCAAGAAGTTTTGAGTTTCTGCCATGTGAACGGGCGTCTCATGACTATCCGTATCAAGGTAAAATCTGCCAACATTAGCCTAATATGCTGCCACGCCTCTCACGAGATGATGGACGACGCGATCAAGGATGACTTCTACCAGTTCTTGTACAAGACGTATGAGCAATGCCCTAGTCACTGTCAACCAAATCGCTCGAATTCCGATCGACGCAAGGCACTCTTCCAGTATTCTGGGTGTCCGGACTTTTCTAGGAGCCAACGTGGACTCGGATCACTACCTAGTTGTAGCCAAAGAATGGATGCGGATATCCAGAACAGAGCGATATCAACGAAATACTGTGAGGAAATTTGACGTCGGGCGGCTACAATCGCAAGAGATCGCCAGCAGCACATGCGGAAGACCAGTGGCAGCGTTGCCAACAAGCCAACAGATATGCCGCCTCTGATGTACTGGGTCTCTCTCGGCCACCACAACGAAACCCCTGGTTTGATGAGGAATACCGACAAGCACATGCAGCTAAACAAGGGGTGTGCAAAGCGGCGCTGGACTAGAGCTGCTCGCGAGCTCTACGAGCGGAGGAGAAAAGAGGAACACCGACTTCTCAGAAAGAAGAAAAAGGAGCATGAGAAACGCTCGATCGAGGAAATTAAGAGACTTTATTGCAGGGATGATGTTCGAAAATTTTACCGAAAGGTAAAAAGAATATGCCAGGGTTTCAAAGCCAGAACAAAAGCCCGCAAGGACGGGAATGACAATATAGTAGTAGAATCGCAGTCGGTGCTGAGGATATGGAACGAACACTTCTGCAGACTGTTAAACGGCGACGATGACCAGTATTTCGCTGTCACGCAGAATGGGCCATTTAACAGTGACGATGACAGTCAAGATTCCCGTCAACCCGATCAGAATGGAGTGAGGATAGCGATATCTAAACTCAAATCCAACAAAGCTGCTGTAGCCGACGGCCTTGCCGGTGAACTTTTCAAGCCAGGAGGAGATGAGTTGGAAAGGAGCATCCACCAGCTCATCTGTAAGATCTGGTCGGACGAAAGTATGCCCGATTAATAGAACGTCAGCATCGTTTGCCCGATCCTTAAGAAAGGAGACCCTCTGAGCTGCGCCAACTACAGAGGTATAAGTCTCCTCATACAAGATCCAGTCCGCCGTATTATGTGAACTAAAACCGATCGTCAACAACCTGATAAGTCCTTATCAGTGCGGTTTCAGGCCGGGAAATTGCACCATTGACCAAATATTCATACTACGCCAGATCTTGGAAAAACCCCATGGACATAAAATCGATACGCACCACCTCTTCATCGATTTTAAAGTTGCCTATGATAGCGTGTATAGAGACGAGTTATACACAGCCATGTCCAGTCTTGGCATCTCTGCCAAGCTCGTCCGTTTGTGCAGAATGACGATGGAGAACTCTCACTGCTCCATCAAAGTCGGTAAGAACATCACCGAACCGTTCGATGTCAGAAAAGGTCTTAGACAAGGTGAGGCGCTATCATGCGATCTCTTTAACATAGTACTTGAGAGAATTGTACGAAACTCACAAGCCAACACCGGAGGTACAATCTTTTACAAGTCTGTACAATTACTCGCTTATGCCGATGACATTTACATAATCGGAAGAACTTAGCGGGCCGTCAATGGGGCATTTACGAGTATTGAGATCGAGGCAGCAAATATGGGTCTAGCAGTCAATGAAAGCAAAACAAAATATATGCTGTTTACACAAAAGGACACCCAACATCGGCGTCTTGGACAGAACGCCACAATAGACAGATATAATTTTGAGGTAGTAAAGGATTTTGTCTTCCTAGGTTCTATGGTGAACTCCGCAACATATGGGGAGATCAAACGAAGAATTCAGCTCTCCAATAGTTATTTGTATGCGTTAAGAAGGCAATTGAGTTGTGGCGCAGGAGCATGGACTTTGTCAAAATCGGATGAGGATCTCCTTGGATACTTCGGCAGAAAATTTCTTCGAGTGGCCTTTGCTCCAGTTTGCATTGATGGCGAGTGGAGGAGAAGATACACTGCCGCACTATACGGCATATAAGTATAATGACATGGACGTAGCCATAAGACTTCACATACAGCGACTAAGATGGCTGGATTATGTAGAGTGGAGCCCGGTAAATATTGGATTCCACTCCGGATGGACAGCGCAGTAGAGAACGGTTTCGTGGCAGGTGACGCAAACAAGTGGAGGCGGACCTCAACCAACTTAGAGTGTGCGACTGGAGGCGGTTGGCTCGTAACCGGGATGACTGGAGAGGTTTGTTGGTTGAGCACAGGTTCACGCGGATTGCAGCAGTATTTAGCGCAACAGCTCTTTAAGTGCCAGGGCCTAGCTTCACACAACCACTCATGTTGTGTGCGTTATACTTTTCACACGAATGGAAGAGACCTACAATTTAGTGCCGTATCTGAACGTCGATTTGAGAAGCTTTTTCTTGACAACAATACTCTCGGATGTTTGTCAGATGTTCGCGACAGGTGGGACCGTGAAAAAACTTTTTGGTGTTTTTCTGGGATTCGAACTTGGAACCTCACGCGTAGTGATCCGACACACTAACCATTTACGCCACGGAACAGATTATTTGAATAAAATACTCCCATTACATGGGTCTCGTCCGCTTAAACAAACGTAGTGCAGTACAGTATTTGGTATTCTCGTTATTTCACTGATAAAACAAACCACTTTTCATAATTATTATAAAATTCCCCACTATTTGGCAATAACAAATTAAATTAAATCGCATCTACTTCAATATTCTGCATTTTAAAAGAATACCTAGTCAACTAGTGTGGCGACCAAAATTACAAAATATTCAAACGCAAGCACACCAATAACTAATATCCAAAGCGCATAACCACCACACGTCGAAATTAGCATACCCAAAATAATTTTTGAAAAATTCTCAAATTCGCCACGTTGAGCTCGAATAAACTGAATTAATTATGCGTCCTGCAGGAGTATAGCTAATAAAAAATAACACTTGATTAGAGCCAACAGAACTGCTTCAAAACTCTCCGCACCACAAAAAAAAAAAAAAAAGAATGCACTCCGTGCCAGCATTTCAAAACATTCAGAACATGTACTATCAATGCATTTAAAATATCTCATAAAATTCAGATAAATATTTGCTCACGTTCCGGGCGCGCTCTCACCTCATCCTGGCAATGCAATTTGCAACAAACTGATACGCGAATTTATTGTCCTGCAATAAAATGCTCGACACAGTCACTTCCGGGCAAAGTATTGTGTTTGAACTACAAGTATCTGCATACCGAGGCAAGTAGAGTGCACCTCATAGGGCACGCCAACTGTGCATAAATTATAATTTTATTATCATGATTGAAATTGTAAATTTGATAAAACTTATTTATTTAACTAATACGTTTCGTATTTGCTCGTGGTTTCGTGCGTAGCTGGAGAGGAACGATGAACGCCGAACGCCTCCAAGTTTACAGATACCATCATGCGGTAGACGGTTTTTTGACAAACAGACCACACGCACACTCACCGAAGTGAAATGAATTTATGGATTAGAATAATTCATGAATAATTTTAGATATGATTTTCGAAACTGAAATACAATATTTGCAATTATCGAGATACAAACCGGAATTGTTCTAGAATTAGTCAAACGAAGGCACTAATTTAATTTATTCGTACCCCTGGGAATGGGACAAATTTACAACGCAATTTTTGGAATTTGTTCATTTCGCTACCACATTATGAATTTTCGAAACCGATTTTGTGAAACCGTCACGATTGGTTTTGGAAAATAATATTTACATATCTACCCATGAAGGTTTTTGAATTGATACACCAATTGGCTGTAATAAGCTTCATTAAGTGCACTAAAGTTCATATTACTGAGTGTCCCTGAGCTTCAGCTTGACCCTAGTTCGATCCAGTTTCTCATGCCAAGGTTATTGAAGTTATCTTCCAACTGCACATGCCGTCTTATGTAGGTAAACCCTTCCTCTGCCGCGCTGTCCTTCTGGAGTAGATTTAAAGATTCTCGGTATTGGAGCGCACTTTCAAACTGAATAACCTTGGAGGGTGAATGGGTGTTTTGTTAGGTTGCAAGACGGTTCTGGAAGGTGCAGGGAACTACATAATATCACTGAAAAATTGAGTTAAATACTGCTTGGTGCACCGTGTATTTAACAAAATGCAAGGTCGGTTACAGCAGACTTTACTTCATGACATTTTCCATTTAGCATGAAAGGTCTAAGCTCTAATTTCCTTCTATCGCTCTTCTTCTCCTTAATATACAAATATCTCACTGACGGCCACTGAATTCTTCTGATTATTTAGTTGTTATCGGCGTATGCGAGAAGATACGCAGACTCTTAAGGCAGTTTGTACACCTGGTGTTGACTTGTGAAAAATTCGCTTGATAGCTCGACATCCTGTCAAAGTTCTCCAACGTTATAGGGCGATTTTGCCAGGGATCCCGAAACTAAACTTGACTCTGCAAAACTCTTATCTATGTACCTGATACTTCATATGCAGCTTTAAAATAGGCGTACGGCTGGTGTGAACAGATTTATTATAACGTATTTGTACTTTGTACGAACAGGCTAAAATTCTAAGCATATCCTCTTAGCTGAGGTATAAATGTGTACTGGGACCATGTGTAACCAAAAAAGAAAATATGCCTTCCCATCTGCTACCATTCCGAATAGGAAATAATCACGCTTTGTCGAGCTTCTTACCCGAATATAGGTACCGGGTTTTTAAACACTTGAGTCACTATTTTAGTAGGACGAAGAAAGTCAGCAACAAAATAGATTCACCTAACTGGAAGTTCATGCACTCTTAGGTCGTTACCGTGGATTTAAATAAATTGTTAAGTGAATCCAAACTCTAAATTAACTCTCTAAGAAAAACCGCTCAGACGTGCAAGTGAGTCTCAAGTAAGTATATTTTTAACTCATTACGCATGATTCATGTCATGACCACCTTTCAGCGATCGAATACTGACGGGTCACAAGAAGACTAGAAAAGATTTAAGTATAAATCACATCCAATGTGAAATAACCTAATCTGGCAAATGGATAGATCCAAAATGAAGATACCGTATAAGCCTCTTAACGGGTCGAATATGCAGACTAAATCTCATGGGTGGCGAACTTTTTCCCAACATACTAATGGAATAACCGGCACGGCACTCTTACGCCTCAGAAAATTTTGGAAGTATCTAAGTTTTCCCTTATTAAGATTGCAGCTCCATAGAGTATTAATTCCAACTGAAAATGTATAGTTGACAACGAGATCGACCTCGCTGGTAGTCCCACTACCTTCCCTCCAGAAAGGAGTCTTTTTACTCTGGTGAAAAATTGCTTTGGACGATCTCTTGAGATAGCGCTTTAGTAAACTTCGTCACTGTGGCCTACCTTGGTATACACTTACCTATCTATCTGCATTTTATGCCAGACCGTCCATGTCTTTATTAGATTAGACTGAGACACACAAGGATCCGGGTATGATGATATTTCGGGGATGCGAGCGCTGCCGTTGTTTTTAAGTGAGAAATAACTCCACATTCAAAGTGAAAAACAAAAAAAGTAGGATTATTGCGCACTTTTAGTAGGATATAACTTGACATCATAAAAGTGTATTTATTTTCTACTTAAGGTGAAGTTAATTCATAGTGAAAGTAAACTCCAGTAAAGTTATTTTCCTGCACCGTCGATGGCGAGCAGTGGTCTGTGGGTACTAAATGGAAATTTTGTGTTTGGGAATTTTCTGTTTGTACACTTTTCAAAAGTTGGCGATTTCTTAGTTTGGGTATTTTACTTTCGACATTTAGTAGGTTTCCCCCCGTTGGCCTAATTAGTGTTAGTCAGCCACCGTTTTTTTTTAAAGATAAACATTTTTTTTTTGAGATTCTTTGTGGCTCTGTACATCTGAAAACCTCTTACAAAGGGTAGATGTCTAGCCTGGTAATTAACGTCACCCTTGATTTCGTCTTTATATGTTCTTCTGGGCACTGAAACACACATCTCCAACTAGCTCGATATTCAACCAATGTCTAAGATGTTCTTTGCAAATCGGATGGATTTAGATCCCTCTTAAAAGATAAGGCACCTTTGCCCAGATTGTACCACTTGTATATGTTTTTTATTTTCATGAAACTGGCTACCAAATGGAAGTCAATCTGGGTTTCATTTCCACCACTGCTGAAAGTGGTCAGGTGTCGGCTTTGTTTGATGAACATGGTCTTTAACACGATAAGACCGTGTGATTTGCACATGCTTAGGATGTCTTCACCAGAAAAGTTTCTGGTACCGTATCCCAGTCCTCCATGGCAGTCTTCATAGTCTTCATTTGACTTCCCGACATGCCATTCAAATCTTCTCCAATAAACAAAAACTCTTCCTTTGGGATGTTCTTAAGGAAATTGTGGAAATCTAGCCAAAATATATCTTTATCCCTCTGATCGCACCCAATTTGGGGAGCATATGCACTGACAATATTCCACACCTCTCCTTGTATTACTAGTTTGAGAGACATCAAACCATCGCTGGATTTCGAAGTGCTCAAGACGTTACCAAGTAGCTCTGCCGCAAGGATGATACCGATTCCGTTCCTAGCATTTTCCATTCCGTAGTAGAACATATTGTAATCTTTTGTCCTAACGTCCAAGACACGCGCCCGATTTCCTGTGTTTTTCCATTTCGTCTCTTGAACACACAAAATATCCACCCGCCCTCTATTCATCATCTCTTCCAGCTCGTAACTTCGAACGGTCATACTTCCAACGTTCCAACTCGTGACCCTCAAATTTCGTTCAAACTGTTTCATTACATTTCTAGCTTCATACAGCTGCTGCTCGGTCCAGGATCAGTACCATGTGCAGCAGTGGTTTTGCTTGGCGGGGTAGTGCCTTTCCTTTTAGCAAGTATTACCATTATGATACAGTTTTGCAATATTATTGCGATGGAGTTTGTTGTTTGACACGTGCATGCTCCTGTTTTATCATTGTTTGTTTGATCTTTCTTCTATGACACCGGTGATATCGAGTCGTGTCAACCCACGGACTCGCATGCCCATTTATGGGAGAGTTTTTAACGTATTGTATGTGTCACTGGGGGTTCAATTAAGTGTTATATTACATAGATCGGATTTGTCCCCTTTCTCGACTTTTACGCCAAGCGCTATTTGTTGGGGGGGCGCTGCAGTGATATTCTTAACCCGTCCCTGCACCGGTGAAGGCAATATCTAGGAACCACATAAAAGTTAAAGATAGCTTTGATCTATCGTCTGATCATTCCTCAGTTATTTTGACATTGAGCGAATAACTAGTCTAAAACCTGGAACCAGCGAGATTAACTGGTAGAAAAACTAACTGAGAAGGCTTTAAGAACGAAATTGAAGATAATACTGAACTGATCGCTCCACTTACAGCGCCATATGAACTTGAGGTTGAAGTTGATCGCTTCGTTGAGATCGTACACCTCACCCCTTGGAATAATACGGCATATGATATCCTCCGGAAATAAAAGAATCGGTCAAGGCAAAAAGAAAAGCGCGAAAAAGGTGGCAACAGAGTCGTGCAAAGCGCACTTGAATCGTGTGTGCAATTCGTTGAAGAAGTCTATTAAGGATTTTAAGAATCGTGCGATAGGGTCTTACCTTAAAAGTTTAACAGCGAAAAAAGATTCCAATTATTTACTTTGTAGAGCTGTAAAAGGCACCAAAAGGCCCAAAGTCCCCGCGCCGCCAATCAAAATGAATCGGTAAAGGAAGATAAAGAAAACGCGGACGACTTTCCGGCCCACCTGGAAGAATCTTTTAAGCCGCACGATGGTCAAGTGGTTTACGACAACATCAATAGGCCGGATTTACCATCTGACGATTTAACACTCACAAGTGCAACGCTGAGGGAACTCAAATGTGAGATCGAGAATCTAAAACCTAAGAAAGCTCACCCGGGAAATTTCCAAAGTTTTACCTAGAAAAGCATTGATTAAGCTTCTCCATATTTTAAATGCTGCGCTCAGATTAAAACACAAGCCGAGCAAATGGGAAGTTGCAGAAGTCATAAAGGTTTCAAAACCAGGAAAACTGCGAAATCAGGTAAAATCGTGTAAACCAATTTCGCTTCTTCCAGCCATACCCAAAATTTTCGAGAGGATATTATTAGGACGTCTCTAACCAGTTATAGACGAAAAACCTTATCCCTGATCACCAGTTTGGATTCAGAAGTAAGCGTTCGACGATTGACCATGTGCATAGAATTACTGACGTAATCGAGAAAGCACTTGAAGAAAAAAAGATATGCTCAAGCGTATTTCTTGACGTCTCGCAAGCCTTTGATAAGGTCTTTGTCTGATCCAGGCGTTTATAGGCGTACCTTTCCTACATCGCGATGTCTTTGGAACGTTTATTGATATTGCCTTTTTAACAGGGTTCAAATGATCTCTTCTTTGAACGTGGCAATACCAGCTGAGCCGGTCGCGCTCTATTTTTTGTACGATGGTTTCTTTGATGTGAAAGCTTCCACGGATCTTCGAACCTCTTATTCGATCAAGCTTTGTCATACCTGCTGTCATGCGAAGCATCTTCATCTCAGCTGCCGTTAATTTACTCTCATACTTTTTGTACATCGTTCAACATTGTGAACCGTATGTGAGCGCTGGACGCACAGCTGCGGTGTAGAGCCTTCCTTTCAACTTAGGTGGCATTTTTCTGTCACAGAAGATAGCGGAATTTTCTCGCCACTTCATCCACCCTACGCTTAACTAATGCGATACCCATTTCCCTCCAGAACGTCCAACCACACATCAAGTGCTCGTTGCAGGGATGTAGGATCCTCACTTATGATGGCTCCATCGTCAGCAAAGAATAATTGATGTACCTTAGGGTCCGTCACTTTACCTTCAAGCAGATAGTCAAGGACTGTAATAAAGAGCAAAGGATTTAAAGCGCTTCGCTGGTGCAACCCGACTTTGATTGGGAACTCTTCGGTTACTCCAACAGGACATCTAACTCTTGTGTTTTCTCTTTGCTCATCTGTACATAGGTTTCTGGAACCCCTCGATGCCTTCGCGCCACCCATATCAGATCTCGTGGTTGTCTGTCGAATGCCTTTTCGAAGTCAACCAGCACAATATGCAAGTCCTTTAAGGAATCACGATATATTTCTATTACGATCCTTATACTTTGGATTGGATCTGTGGTTGATTTACCCGAGACAAACCCGCACTAATCATCAGATAGCCGTATTATTTGTCGCAGTCGGCCACCTAATACCCGCTCAACGATCTTCATGGTGGCTCGTCAAACGGTAGTGCATACGATCATATGAAAACATAAGCGTTTTCAGTCAGCTGAGGCCTACCAACTCATACTCTTAACCTCCACGCGGTGACAGCCGGGTGCCTAGTACCTTAATCCAAGAAGTGGGTAACCAACCAACCAATTTTAATTTTGTTCGAAAAATCAACATTATTGAACATCGCAGCACCCAATCGGCGTAGGTTCTGGGCAGCAGGTTTTGATTGTCGTGTAATCTGGAATTTTTTGGGGATGAAGAACTATAGGAGAATTCTGGATCTTTGGCCACTGAGATATTCACAGTCACAGCGTCAATGTTTTCAGTCGACCGGGCATTACAATGATGAACCACAGGCTTTACAACATCATAAACACTACCGATTTGTTCGAATTTGGTGACTGTGTTTCGAATTTTTTGCTCATTTGACCGACTATGATGACCAAAATCTGTCCTGATATGGGTATAATATTACGAACGTATTTGATAGATGCCATATGGCACGATTGTGAAATCCCAACCTCGAAATGATGAAAACATGCATTAGCTTGCATGAATAATACCCACCATTTTTCTGCGATGTGGTTGCAATGCGAACTCGGAAATTTTGAGTACGGAATAGCTTATTCTAATCTTCGGACACCTCTTCGTCCAAAATATGATTTATAACGGTGGGAAAATGTACCCTCTATCTTAGTTGATCCTCATCCGGAACCGTCGATAGCTTTTCGAAGTTCTTTGGCGATTCTACAGACGGCTCTACTGTCGCATCTACTCACGCTTTTTTGGTCTGTTAAACAATTGTGTTTGTAATGATTTCTCCTGTCACGGCGCGCCGCGCTAAGCTCTTCGCATATTCTTACGGTACTGAGGCAAGATCATTTCTTTCTTCTGTGTGGGTTGTTGCTATGCGAACTTTGTTCTTTCGGTCGTAAAAAAGAATTCCTCGCTACCACTCAAAATTATGTCGAATTATAGTAGGTGAGGAGAAATGTTTTCTAAAGCATTACTTCGCTGTAAGCCACCAACCTCAAGTTGTTAGACTTCTCCTCCAAAAAAAGTACTCTTTTGGACAAAGAGACAATCCTCTAAGTGAACTAATGTAAATGGGAACGACTGTTTCGGACACCCTGTCACTTTGTAAAATGACTTCCGCTACCAGATGGATTTCCATTAGAAGATATTGGTGAGGAGTTTTTCTTTCGAAATGTATGAATTATTCATTTTTTCTTCAATTTTAATTCCTTCTTAGGAGTATACCGAAGACAATAGCGAAAATAAAAAGCGAAGGAAGTAAAAAAAAAAAATTAAACTTTTTTGACTTTGCCTTTGAGTGTAGAAATTTGTAAGAAAAAATTTCCGCCAGTTGGAAGATGGCGCTGTATTTTTTTTCCCAGAGCACACAGACGAGGAAAAAGTTTTTAGTTTCCAAATCGTCTGTGTGGAGGACTGGCGGGCTGGCGGTAAAATTTGTTTGATGTCAATCCCAATGCTAAAACAAGAAGTTTGGTCACTTAATTTGTTTTTCTTTGAATTACTTTTCCATTTTTTTTTCTGCTTTTGTATGCCTATTAGTACAGCGACATCTGGCTATGCTTAAGAACATTGCAATACATTAAGGCATGTTCTTTATAAATACTTGTGAAGAGAGTGCAGGAACAATAAGTAGGACAAAGTCGGAGATGGATTTTAGTTTTAAATTTTCATTTAGTCAGGGGGAGGTGAAATTGAAAGATCTAACGTTTTATGTTAGACGATTTTGTATAAAGATATCCTACGACAATATTCACCAAGGGTATGATGGTTTAACTTTTCTGCGAAAATGCTGATACATCCGAGTACTTACAATTTTATCAGGGCTAAATTGCCGTAAATATTGTTTTGGGTCTTTTCACTAATTCAATATAAGATCCTAAATATTTGTTCGTAGTCTATATAAGGTAATGAGAACAAGAAGTATTGTGCTATCTTCGTCAAGTTAACATACTCGTAAAACATTTTTGAAAACAAATCTTGAGAGAGAACGAACCAAAGATCGGTAATAAGACTATAACCATTCAAGACATGGGGTTTGTCCAATAAGTATTGGAACTGAAGTCATAAAAATAAATTTATTAGAGATATACATACATGCAGTGAGTTAGAACGTTTCAAAATATGACCATCCTATTAATTCACCGTTGGCAGCGCTTTTCCATTGCTCATGCACACCTGGAAATTCTTAACCGCAAGGATATTAAGGCACTCCGTTAAAGACGCTTGGATCGCTTCAATCGTACCGAAGCGATGTCCATTCAGGGCTCTTTTGATTTGAACAAAATGAAGTAGAGGAGCCAAATATGGAGTATAGGGTGGTTGGGGCAGCGTTGCCACGTTGTGTTTGGCAAGTGTCCTCACAATCAGCGACGTGTATTTAGGGGCATTGTCGTGATGGAGTATTTATGTGTCGGCGGTCTCCCGTCGGGGCGTATCTGCGGAAAGCATGTAGTACGCAAGGCTGGTACTGATTCACAACGGAAGAGGCTCTGATGACCACCTCTCTCAAGCTCCTACTTATTAAAATGTTCTGTAAGAAGTCAAAACTTAGTGAACACCTTGAGCGAGCGGCTTCGAAATATTCGGATCACAGGTCGGTAAGGAATTTTCAAGGTTAGTCAGAACCTTGGAATAGATATGGCGGCGGAGGAGCCCTTAATGAGCCAACGCCAACGGTCATACTCCCCTACTGGCACCGGTGCATCTGGCCCCGCGTCTTGGAGTATAACAAAATGAATTGGCCCCCCAGATTGGGGGTTGTGCCGTCGGTTTTTACTTCTCTACAACGTAAAAAATGTATGGTTACAAAACAACCAACAGCCTCGGATACGGATGATTTAATTGTTGATGACCCTTACAAACGTAAAAAGGGCAACGATCTTTGTATCTGCACGTGGAGAAATACGTCCCTCTACAAACCACGTGCAGCCGAACAACTTGCGGAAGCCCTAGACTGCTGCAAAGCAGAAATTACCGCCGTCCAAGAAGTGCGATGGGATGGGCCTGGCAAAAGGAGGAGGAAAACAAAGGCAGCATCTATTCGGGTGCGGATTTGTTATTAGAGGCAGACTTAGAAAAGAAGTCTTGAGTTCCCGGATGTGAACCAGCACCTCATGATTATCCGTATCAAGGGTTAATTCGCCAACATAAGCCTAATATGCGATGAACGACGGACGAAGCATGACTTCTACCAGCTCTTGGACAAACCCTATAAGTAGTGTCCTAGCCACGACGTTAAAATTTTCCGAGGTGATTTTAACGCAAAGATACTACCGTGGCCGGAAAGCACAGCCTGCATGACATCATATCTGATAACGGATTCAGGCCAATCGACTTTGCGGCGGGACGAAATGTTGTCGTGGCTAGTACGTGGTTCCCACATTTTAATATTCACAGGGGACATGGCTGTTTTTTGATTGAAAAACAGTCAACCAAATCGACCACATTCCGATCAACGTAAGGCACTCTCCCAGTATTCTGGGTGTTCAGACTTTTTAAGGAGCCAACGTGGACTCGGATCACTACCTAGGTGTAGCCAAGACATGGATACTGATATCAAAAACGGAGCGAAATCAACGAAATACTGTGAGGAAGTTTGACGTCGGACGGATACAATCGCAAGGGACCGTCAGAGCCTTTACTGATCCAGTTTCTCTTAATCTGAGTCTTAATCCTACGCCGTCAGAAGCAAATGCGGAAGACCAGTGGCAGCGTTGCCAACAAGCAATCGGAAATACCGCCCCTAATGTACTGTGTTTCTCTCGGCCACCACAACAAAACCCCCGGTTTTAAGAGGAATGCTGGCAGTCACATGCAGCAAAGTAAGAGTCGTACAAGGCGACACTGCATAGAAGGAGCAAGGGGATGCTTAGATCTCACAGGATGTTCACATTTTTTTACAAACTCTGGAGCGCCAGTAACCACACCTAATTTCTTGGCTTGCCTTCTTTCTAATTTCGTGATATTAGAAGCTGTTGTTGTGCCCCATAATTGAATGCTGTAGGTCCAAATTGGCTAAATGATGCTTATACTATACTAGGGCTTGTACGCACTGCGAACTCAATGATTTATTGTGCCTTCCCGGTGTTTACCATAGAACTGGGTTAATGCTTTTGATAAACGTCAACAAGGCTCCAGGCTCAACGTTCCAAATGTGCGAGGGACTCAGTAAAGCTCACATTGTTCTGTATAAAAGTATTTTATTTTCTAATGGTCGCTTAGAATTACGGTTTAGTAGCCAATAGAACCTTATAAATTTTAGATGAATTTGGGTGGATGCAGCGTCTATGTTTTTTTTTTTACAGGTAAGGTGGCGGTCGAGGTAGATACCTCGGTATTTTACTTCCGTATACTGAGAGCTAATGTGACCACTGAGTGTTTTTTTTTTCTCTTGTACAACCCATGCCCGCGTGGCAATGACACTGCGACCTGAAAGATCTATTGTATCGGAGGGTTGGAGTTAATCTAATAGACGTACTACCTCCCTTATGAAAGTGAGTATGCCATTAGTAGCGGAGCATTTCAGTTCCACTGAAGTAAGTATCTCCTTGTGGAGAATACGTTTCTTTTACCAGTGTGGTGCCAGGCATTCACAAAGAATATGTTCGGATGTTTCATCGTCCTCTAAACATAACCGACAGTCCTTCTCTTGGCACAGGTTCAACTTGCTAAAGTGGTATTGTAGGCGGCGAGGCCAGTTAGAAAGCTCAAGAGCTTCTTGATCCCCTTGCCGAGATTGTGTCTGACGCAAATCTCAATGGCATAGATTTCAGCCTCTGAAACACAGTGGGAGTAGTACACATTTTTTATTTTTTTTAAAGAAAACTAAAATCCCAGAGCACTCAGACTCTGCGGTCCATTGTACTGCCAGGCAGGAACCTTTCTATGGTGCAGTGGTTGGAAAAACTTCGATGTAATTCGTTTTCCTTTTTTTCGCGTGGCAAAATCGCAACATCACCTCCCCGTGGTGCCCGCTGGATAGCTATCTGATAGTGAACTAACGATGAGCATATGCTGAGTCTGGCGATATATGTGTAGCTGAAACTCAGACCTGCATTTGGGTGAACTGAGATATGCATCTCAGAAGTCTAGCAAGAGTTCCTCAGAAGCAGGACGTGCGGTGTATGAATTCTCTCGATGGAATCAACGGTGCCGTCTACAGACCAGCGTATACCTTACCCGAACTACTTCGACATATTTGGAGCTGAGGTTTGTAAGGATTTTCAATACTACGTCAGGGTATTGAAAAAGAGATGGTGGTGGATGAACCCTTAATAGGCCAACGGCAGCGCTCATATCCCCGAAGTGGGTTACTGTCATCGGTGTATCCGCCCCCTCGTCCTAGGGGTTGCAAAAACAGGATCTGGTCTTCCAGGTTGGGGGTTGTGCCGTCGGGTTAACTTCCCTACCACGTAAAAAACTTTCGGTTACGAAGCAACCAACATCCTCGGATACGGATGATTTTACTGTTGACGACCCAAGCAAACGTAAAAAGGACAACGATCTTCGTGTCTGCACATGGAATGTTAGGTTCCTCTACACACCACGTGCAGCCGAACAGCCGGAGGCCCTAGAGTGTCTCAAAGCAGACATTACCGCCATCCAATAAGTGCGATGTGATGGGCCGGCAAAAGGACTGCGATATCTACTACGGCGATTGCTACAGACAAAAAGGACAGCGCCTATTCGGGTGCGGATTTGTCATTGGAAGCAGACTTAAGCAAGATGTCTTGAGTTTCTGGCATGTGAACGAGCGCCTTATCACTATCCGTATCAAGGCTAAATTTGCGTTCACGCCCCTCACGAGGGGAAGGACGACGCGACAAAGGATGACTTCTACCAGCTCTTGGACGAGACGTATGAGCAATGCCCTTGCCACGACGTTAAAATTATCCTAGGTGTTTTTAACGCAAAGCTAGGAAGAGAGGACGTCTTTGGTAGCGTGGTCGGAAAACACAGCCTGCACGACATAACATCCGACAACGGACTCAGGCTAATCGACTTTGCGGCGGGGCGAAACTTGTTGTAGCTAGTACGCGGTTCCCACGTCTCGACATTCACAAAGGAACATGGCTCTCCTTTGATCGAAAAACTGTCAACCAAATCGATCACATTGCGATCGACGCAAGGCACTCTTCCAGTATTCTGGGTGTCCGGTGGACTCGGGTCACTACCTAGTTGTAGCCAAGGTACGGATGCGGATATCCAGAATGGAGCGAAATCAACGAAATACTGTGAGGAAATTTGACGTCGGGCGGCTACAATCGCAAGAGACCAGCACAGCCTTTGCCGATCGAGTTTCTCTTAATCTTAATCTAAGTCCTATGCCGCCAGCAACAAATGCGGAAGACCAGGGGCAGCGTTGCCAACAAGCCATCAGAGATGCCGCCTCCGATGTACTGGGTTTTTTTCGGCCACCACAACGAAACCCCTGGTTTGATGAGGAATGCCGGCAAGCACATGCAGCTAAACAAGAGGTGTGCAAAGCGGCGCTGCATAGAAGGACTAGAGCTGCTTACGAGCTCTAGGTGCGCAAGAGAAAAGACGAACATCGACTTCTCAGAAAGAAGAATAAGGAGCATGAGAAGCGCTCGATCGAGGAGATTGAGAGGAATGTTATTCGAAAATTTTACCAAAAGGTAAAAAGAACATGCCAGGGTTTCAAAGCCAGAACAGAAGCCTGCAGGGACGAAAATGATAATATAGAAGTGGAATCGCAGTCGGTGCTGAGGATATGGAAGCAACACTTCAGTCGACTGTTAAACGGCGATGATGGCCAATACTCCGCTGTCAGGCAGAATGAGCCATTCAACAGTGACGATGACAGTCAAGATTCCCGTCAAGCCGGTCAGAATGAAGTGAGGATATGATATCTAAACTCAAATCCAACAAAGCTGCTGGAACCGACGGCCTTGCCGCTGAACTTTTCAAGGCAGGAGGAGATGAGTTGGTAAGGAGCATGCACCAGCTCATCTGTAATATCTGGTCGGACGAAAGTACACCAATTACAGAGGTATAGGTCTCCTAAACATCGTGTATAGGATACTGTCTGCCGTATTATGTGAACGCCTAAAACCGATCGTCAACAACCTGATAAGTCCTTATCAGTGCGGTTTCAGGCCGGGAAAGTCCACCATTGACCAAATATTCACACTGCGGCAGATCTTGGAAAAAACCCATGAATATAAAATCTATACGCACCACCTCTTCATCGATTTCAAAGTTGCCTATGATAGCGTGTATAGACACGAGGTATACAGAGCCGTATTTAGTATTGGCATCGCAGCCAAACTCGTCCGTTTATGCAGAAAGACTATGGAGAACTCTTGCTGCTCCATCAAAGTCGGTAAGAACATCACCGAACCGTTCGCTGTACTATATGGCCTGTACAAGGACATCGACTTAGTCAGAAGAGTTCACATACAGCGACTAAGATGGCTGGGTAATTTGGAGCGGATGGAGCCCAAGATTCCAGCTAAGAAAGTCTTCGAATTCACCCCGGATGGACGACGCAGTAGAGGACGACCTCGCGGTAGGTGGCGCAAACAAGTGGAGGGGACCTCAACCAACTTGGCGTGCGCAACTGGATTCAGCTGGCTCGTAACCGCGCTGGCTGGAGAGGTTTGTTGGTTGAGGCCCAGGTCCACCCCGGACTGTAGCGGCAGCTAAGTAAGTATGTAAGTAAGTAATTCGGTTTCCTTTATACTCGGGTGGCTACTGATTGCTGTTCCGTACCCATAGGTACCGAAACTGCAAAATCTAATCACCATGAATTCCCACTCCAAAATCCATTTTCGAACCGTCGGTGAACGAGACCAGACTTCTAGGGTTCAGTGTTGGAGCACCATTGGACCAAGTTCCGCGGTCCAATATTTCAACCTCGAATAACCTATCGAAGCAATGTTGCCTGACCATAATATCTGGTATAGTGCAGAACATGTCTCTTTTACAGATTGAGTTAAGTATCTTTAAATGTCCCACTAGGTTACCTGGTTTATAGACATAATCTAACTGCTGCTTGATGGCATATCCAGCAGCCATCTTCGTAATAAAGATTGGTAGAGCTGCTACCCCACAATAGCTTCCAGAGGTGTCATAGGGCAGGTGCTCATGGCACCTGTAATGCCAAGACAGGCAATTCTTTTTAACTTCTGCAACTTGTTTGCCGTTGTCTGCTGGAACGTTTTTGGCCACCAGACGATGGCCGCGTATGTGATAATGGGTCTAACCATCATTATGTACAACCAATGTATCATCTTAGGAGAGAGACCGCAAGTTTTGTTGTATAGGCTTTACTGGCCCACAGTGCTCTAGTAGCGCGCTCAGTGGCGGACTTGATATGTGAATTCCAGTTAAGTCGTTTGTCAAGAATTACACCAGGATATTTAATCTCGCTGGAATAAACAAGTGTTTAGCCTCTGATTGTAGTAGGTACAAAGTTGACCGTGTCTTCCCTGTAAACGGCACCAGAACGGATTTACTAGGATTGACGGATAGTCCTTCTTTGTTATACCATTCTATAACTTGAGATATTGCATTTTGAATGACGTTGGAAAATGTTGTGTCGTGTTTACTTCTACTAAAAACCGCCGGTGATATAGCCTGATCTATGAAGATCTACTAGCAAATTGTCGATGACTTTATACTGAGTGTTCCCTCTATCTTTTTGGCAAGATAATTAAGGGCACCTGCTGTAGATTTGTCTTTCCTGTATGCGTACTGATTCGAGTGCAAAGGGTTAGACAGATCTAACGGGTCTCTAATATGAATATCTATGAGTCTCTTCATTGTCTTAATGTTAGACTTATAGATCTAAAAGATTTACGCAGCTCGCTAGGCCTATTGCCCGGCTTGCGAATGAATACCACATTTACCTGTCTTCAGGTGGTTGGTATGTATCCCCAATTGTAGCTGGCTCTAAATAAAGCGGTCAATTGACTTTTGTAGAAGTTCTGGAAACAGACCGTCACTGCCCGGAACTTTAAAAGCTTTGAAGTTGCCCACTGCCCATTTAACTTTGTCTGGACTGAATATTTTTCCATATAAACTGTTAACTCCACTGTCCACATTAACCCTGTGATTAACTGAAACCACTGAGTGTTAAACTAGCATAACTTCATTTCTTTAATGAAAATGTTATACAAATGCATTTGGTTTCATTTACTTTTATGATGCCTCTGCCCACATTTCTAGCTTCCAGCTATTGTTCCGGAGAAGTTTTGCTGCAGTCATAACATATTGGACTTAGTCTTGATCCAGGAACCATGGGTTGGTGGAAACCGGGTTTGTGGACTCAAGACTCCAAACTCCAAATTAATCTACGCAAGAAAGGAAGGTAAACCGAGATCCTGTATCCTTGCGAAGACCCATCTAAACATTCATTTCTCTCTAATAACTAACTCTCTAATTTCAGCAATCAAGACATAGTCGCTACCAACCTGGAATTGCGATCAAGAAATGACTGGTTGGTATCGGCTTATTTAGGTCACGATCCTGCGGGCCTACTCCCCCCGGACATCTTGGGGAGCTTGATTGCTGTAGCAGAGAGCCGAAACACTGGTCTCATCATTGGCTGTGATGCGAATGCCCATCACTCAATCTGGGGCAGTTCCGACATAAATGTAAGAGGTGAGCAACTTTTTGACTTTATCCTTAGTACTAAACTCCTAATCTGTAACAGGGGGTCCAAACCGACCTTCATTACTCGTAACCGACAAGAAGTCCTGGACATCAGTCTTGTCTCCGATCATTTATATAACTCGGTTAAGGACTGGAGAGTCTCTGGTGAGCGCTCTTTTTCAGACCACCGTTACCTCCAATTTAGTCTTGATGACTATTTGTCTGACCAGAAGGCTTTTAGAAATTATAGGCAAACCAACTGGTCCCTTTATAGGAAACGTTTATTAACGCTTATTCCCTCCCATCTGCCTACTGAACCTTCTTGCACTGAAGACCTCGACGATTTAGTCAACACCCTAACATCGGCACTAAATGGTGCCATGGCCGAGGCCTGCCCACTCCGCAAACCTCGAGGTAAAATGAAACCTCCCTGGTAGAATGCAAATCTCAGTACTCTTAGGAAAGACAGTAGGCTCCTTTTTAATACTGCTAAAAGCTCCCGTGAGACGGCCGACTGGGACTCTTATAAACTGTCTCTCAGAAAATACAAAATCTCACTGAGGAAGGAGCAACGACGCTCCTGGAGACTTTTCTGCGACAGCATTGAAGAGTCCTCGGAAGCTTCCAGGTTGCGGAAAATCCTCTCTAAAAGCCCTGCTATACCCAGCTTCCTTTTGCATCCGGATGGTTACTGGACCTCCTCTGCGGAGGAATCCATTGACATCTTACTGGATACCCACTTTCCTGGTAGCTCCCCTGTTGCTATATCGCGAGAGGGAAATCCCATCCCTCAACCTTGCAGCACCTGGTTAGTCTTGATAACTACAGAAAAGATCCGTTGGGCCATGCGCAGTTTCAAACCCTTCAAGTCCCCAGGACCTGACGGTGTTATTCCAGCTGAAATTCAGCAATGCGAGGACATTGTGCTTCCATGGCTCAAAGTCATCTTGTCGGGCTGTCTAAATCTGGTTTATATTCCCAAACTATGGACCGAGGTTGAAGTCATATTCATACCTTAGGCAGGAAAGAGCTCGCACGTGGAACCAAAGGATCTCCGACCTATCAGTCTACCGTCCTTTCTGCTCAAAACGTTAGAAATGTTAATTGATATCCATCTTCGGCAAAGTATTAGCCCAGCTCTGCTCTCGCCGTCCCAACATGCGTACTGCAAAGGCAAATCGGTTGAGACTGCCCTACATTCGCTTGTGCGCATCATCGAAAGATCATTGAGCATCAAAAAATACACTATGGTGGCTTTCCTTGACATTGAGGGAGCTTTTAACAATGTCAAACCAAAGGCAATTACCGACGCACTTGTAAATCTGAAAGTGGATACCTCGCTCGGAGTGTTGATCAATCAATTGCTTACATGCAGGATTATTAACACACAGCTGGGCGGAGCATCGGCCAGAAGAATTGCTCGCTGCGGTACACCTCAAGGTGGAGTCTTGTCACCTTTTCTGTGAAACCTGGTAGTTAATGAACTACTGTTGGACCTGGATACGCCAGGTTATAGAGTAATCGCCTATGCTGATGACATTGCTATTGCTGCCTCCGGTAAACGCCCGGACACTCTTAGGAATATCCTCCAATATGCTCTCCTTCGGCTCACCAAATGGGCCTCCATATGTGGAATGGGGGGTTAACCCCCATAAAACGGAACTCGTTCTCTTCACGTGGAAATATAAAATTCCCCTCATAGACCCTCCTATGATAAATGGCACCAGTCTCACCTTCTCTGATAACGCAAAATACCTGGGTTTTGTTTTGGACAGGAAATAGAACTGGAATCTACTAGAACGCGTCAAGAAAGCAAATGTAGCTCTCTATTCCTGTAAAAAGGCTATAGGTAGGAGCTGGGGTATGAAACCTCAAATCACACATTTGCTGTACGTGTCCGTTATCAGGCCTATACTACTCTATGGCGTGATCGTATGGTGGCCTGCTCTTGACCGGGCTGTCCACCTCACTCAACTAGCTAAGGTACAAAGATCTGCGTGCATTTGCATCCGTGGTGCACTGAGAACTACTCCCTCTGCGGCACTGGACATTTTGTTCAACCTGCTACCGTTAGATATTTTCGGCAAACAGATTGCTGCCTGTGCGGCCATCCGCTTGAAAGCCTCCTCTCAGTGGTCTAGCTATCGCTTTGGCCACTCCTCGATCCTTGATCTTCTCAACTTCAAACACGAAAACACGCACTACACACAGCCGAAACTGAGATTTCACCGTAACTTCCGTACGAGTATCCCTAATCGAGATGGAATGGGACACTTCCCCCCCTGTCGATGGTAGTTCGGTTCACTTCTTCCCAGATGGCTCTAAGATGGAGGGTGGGGTGGGTTGTGGTGTTTTCTCCGAAAAGCTCAATGTGAGCATCTCTTTCCGCCTCCCCGATCATTGTAGTGTTTTCCAGGTGGAAATCATGGCAATTAAGGAAACCCTGTCCCACTGAAGTGTAATGTACTATCTGTCAGGGATATTAGCATTTTTACTGACAGCCAAGCGGCAATCAAGTCCCTGGAATCGTTCTCCTTCACTTCAAAGGCTGCCTTAAACTGTCGTCTATCTCTTATGGAGATGACAGAGCAGTTCGACATTCACCTTTGCTGGGTGCCAGGCCATGGAGACATTCCAGGTAACTGCAGGGCTGACGACCTCGCCAGACAGGGTACCACTCTAAGGATTTTGCCTGAAAGGCAAGCTTTGGATATGCCCCTCGCACATGTAAGCATCTACTAAAGCTGATTGCTTTTAGCAAGACCAACCTCAGATGGGGAAACGGCTCAACGTGTCACACTTCATGTCAGACAGATCTGGCCTAAGCTGGATCAAAACCGTAGTGCCGACCTGGTCAAGCTAAAGCGTAGACAAATCAGCTGCGTTGTCGGTGTTCTCACTGGACACTGTCTTATAGGCCAACACGCCAGAAGACTTGGTCTCTTCTCCAACGACTTCTGCAGGAGCTGTAGGGACGAGAAGGAGGAGGAAACCATCCTTCACCTCCTATGCACATGTCCGGCCCTGTCGCATAAAAGAATGCTCCATCTAGGGTCCCCCTTCCTTGACGACCTCTGCGATCTGGCGTCCCTGGACGTCATGAGCATCCATCGCTTTGTCAAAATCTCCGGTTTGTTTTGTTAGTACCTGAGTGGCCAAATGGATTGATCCATGGTATCACAAAGGACCTTCACTGATCTAAGTGTGTCTGCACTCTCGTGTGGACAGCCAACCTAACCTAACCTAACCTAACATATTGGATCAAAGCTGACTGTTGCCTTGTCATCCGCAAATGTTGCGATACGTGTATAGTGATCAGTAGTTATGTCTTTTATGCCATGGATACAAGTTCTAAGGACCCAGGCCTTAGCACTACAATGGATCTGTTACTTTAAGCAAATTTGTAGACATACAGTGATGGACAAAAAATAAATACAGCAAACTCTACACATTTTTTTTAATTTTTTTTTTATTACTCTTTTCCGAATAACCCACCATCTTGTGGAAAGTAGATAGGTAGTGAGTAGAAAACCTACATACAGAAAACAAGCCAGATCATTTACGGTTATCCAAACAAATTCCTTAAATGTCATTTTGTGTTATTTGTTGTCTGGACAAAAAAATAAATACACACTGATAGTGTTAGTGTTTTTACTCAAATTAAGGTGTAAGAACTATCATAATACAGTTAGAAAACAAAAAGGTATATATTTTTGCTGAAATATAGTTAAATTGAAGATTTACAGATTCACTCCATAGAAAGAAATGGGACGAAAGAAGCATTGTTCGGATGAGACGAGGGAGTTGATAAGAAAATTGAAAATCGAAGGTTATAGTTACCGGGATATAACGCAAATTGTTGGTTGTTCTTTAGGAATGGTGCAAAATGCATTCAAAACGAAACCATTGCAAGAACACGAAAATGTACATCCGAAATGATTATATTCAAAATGATAAGAAGGATTGATAAATGTTTGCTTGGTACATAAAGTCGCTAATAATCGCATGAACGCTGACTTTTTACACAAAAACATATTCCAAATAGCTAAGACTGAACTCCACTACGGACTTGTTAAATACCAAATTAATCTACACGGTTGTCCACTCAACAATATTATATTGCTAAGGTGTTATACTTACACACAAACCCCATAATTGAACTTAATTTTGAAATTCACATCATGCCTAATCCTGCGGCATCATAATAAATGATAAGAGCTTAATGTTGTTAACCACCACCCGAATATCCTTCTTCCATCTTTATCAAATAAATTTCGTTTGCCTTGAACACGCACAGGCACACACACACACACTTTATTCCATCCATCGAGCAATCATAATCTGAGGTTATTTATTATATAAACGAGTATATAGACAAATAAACAGTGAAAAATGGCAAAGGAAAACTTAAGAGCAAGCTCCAATTGTCAGCCTCGAAAAAAAAAAATAGAAATTCAGCACCAACACACTGTACTACAATCTCTTCTGCAAACACGTCACCCAAATTCTGTGCTGGGTTAGGGTAGGTAGGTTATGTGTTTGCGCTATTCGCAAGAATGACAGGAGTTCCTTTTGTTATCGTTCCATGTAAGATTTCATGTTAAAAATGTTAATCTGACAATTTCCATAAATCATATTAACCCACATTCATAAGTATTTTGTGTGCCATAAAAATCCTGTCACGATAACGCTTTAAGTCTCATACTCCCATCAAAAATTCCCATACCTCGCTACGACAGCAGCGCTCACCCCCTAAGTCAGAGAACTTGTAATTGTAATAAAATGTACGAATGTTGTGTATACGCCCGAGTATATGTACATTGTGCGAGGCGTCTCTCTCGTGCTGCATAGCCAACTTTTCTCATGTCGTGCGCTAGTGCGGGTTTTTTTTTAGTTGTGAGCTCGAAAAAGGATGTGGCTGAGCTCTTTATAATTTTTCATTCAACTATTTAAACTAACATCATTTATCATCATCTGTTACTGTCGTGAAATAAAACAATTAGAGCACAAGGGAAGGTTTTGAGATTTCGAGCAGTTATGCAAATCCTTTCAAAAAGCATGTATAGTTTTCGTAAGGAGCAACAAAATCCTTTCTATCAGTCAGATTAGATGAATCATTAGCAGGAATTTTTCGGAAGAACGACATTGAGTTATAACTACAAAACTTTATAAATTTCTTTACATAAAAAGTCATAATATTTTTATCCATTATAGCATTTTCCCCAAAAAATAATAATTACGTTTCAATATTACGTTTTCATATTCAAAAACTTTTGCAAGAGTTTTCTGCATTTCAATTTGACGGGGTGCGCTACGGGTAAAAATAAACATTTACAATTAATAGGTTTCCACAAAAAGTGGTCCGTATTTTATTAAGCTTTTTTCTGAAAAGAAGAAGTAATGAATAGACGCAGTAGCTGCACTTCGTTTTCCTGTAATGAAATACAATGACCAACATTCAAATTGAGGGTAAGTTTTAAATAACCACGAAAAAAATGAGGTTTCATCGTAAATGGGGAGAATGTGCATATTTATAAAGTCAGTTTTTGGCCATAGAGAGAGGTACGGTCGTTTAGTGCATTTCCTTTCGAATTGTAAGTTATGGGAATATAATGGTATTAATCTGTGGGAGGAAGGTTTGCTGTTTTTTTATTCAGATTTGGAAGATAACTTTTTAGCTTTACCTGAGAGCAGTGAGTACTGTAAAATCAGGATTGGCCATCCCAATTCAGACTTTAATTTTGAAGGATAAGGGCAGAAAAAACTTGTTCTTTTCTTCATTACCAAATACTCTGGATGTGGTTCTGAAGTTACGAGACTTAACTGGAACGCTACCTCCTGGATAGTGAGCGAACGCTCGTTAAAATATCAAATTGCGTTTTGTCTGAGCTCTTATTCACTAAAATTCCCCTTTATTTGTCAATGCAATCTGTTCTTTGTATGTTGCTGCCCTACTTAACTGCTCAAGTATACTAGAGGAAACTACCTACAGATCGGTTTTCTTGCTCTGAAATTTTTAAAATAAGTGGCCCAAAACGACACCTTTTGTTACCGCGAATAATCACCTACCACCCACCTTGGATCCCTATCACCCTCTCCAATCTGTCACCTTTTCTAACTATAATAAAATCATAAAAATTGACCCTCAAAACTTCTGCTCCTTCATCGTTCGAAAAGTTGACTTCGCAAAACTGAATATCCTACCTGGAAACATAAATTTGAACTCCCTATATAAGAACTCTTACTGAGAGAGGCAGTCATTTTGGACCACTCATCTCCGTCTTAAAAATAAACGATATTAGTTTCGCCTTAGATAAGTGGCAAAGCGTAGACAGCGCTGCACTGTGTCATCTTACTTCTTTAGTTAGGTGGCGCTACAGTTCGGGGTGAACCTGGGCCTCAACCAACAAGTCTCTCCATTTAGCTCGGTCTTCAGTTAATTGCCTCCAGTTGCGCACTTCAATTTGGTTGTAGTCCCCTTGCGGGCGCTATCTACGGACCCGAGGTCCTATACTGCGTCGTCCCTCCGGGTTAGATTGGAAGACACTGCGGGCCAAATCGTTGGTGTCCATTCATTCCACTCATCATAGCCACCCCAGACGTCCAATACGCAGTTTTGTTTTTTGACTAGGTCGATGTCGCTATACAGCTCGTATTGTTCGTTATTGAATCTTCTTCTCCAAAAACCCGTCAACGCAAACGGGACCGAATATCTTACAAAGAATTCTTCTCTCGAAGTTTGGGGGATAAGTCTTATACAGAGTCTTCTAAGTTGTTCAATATAGGGCTTTATTGTTCAATTGCCTTATAAGCCCAAAATAATAGCGATTGGCAAGAGGTGTTCTTCGATTGATTTCTGCGCTGATGTTGTTTTTAGAGTTCATAGCAGAGCCAAAGTAGACAAAGTCCCTTACTACCTCGAAGTTATAGCTGGCCACTGTGACGTTCTGCCCAATTCATCGATGTTGATTATCCCTTCTTGCTGACAGCATATACTTGATTTTGCCCTCGTTTATCGCTAAACCCATTTTGGCCACTTCTGGTTCAATGCTTGCAAACGCATAGGTAACAACCCGCTAAGTTCTTCCAATTATGTCAATATCGTCGGCGTATGCAACCAGTTGTACGGAATTTTGATAGATTATACCTCCGGTGTTGGCTTGTGAATAACGCACAATTCGTTCAAGTACAACATTAAAGAAGTCACATGACAGCGCGTCACCTTGTCTAAAACCTTTTCTGACGTCAAAGGTCTCGGTGATGTAATTACCGACCATGGTGGAGCAGCGAGCGTTCTTCATCGTGATCCTGCACAGACTGTGTCTACGGCTCAATAGAAAAATCATTGAAAGACACAGAATATGCATTAGCCGCTTTCATAGACATTGAAGGAGCCTTTAAGAATGTCAGAGCAGACGCGGTGTATAGAATTTTAACAAACCTCAATATTCACAACACCCTATTTAAGTGTATCGTTAATAAACTAGAAGAGAGGCATATTAAAAATAAACTCAGAGGAACAAAGTCAGAAGGCTACGCTTCTAGAGGCACACATTAAGGCGGGGTTATTTACCCACTGCTGTAGATAACTATCCTGAATGAAGTACTCCTAAAACGCAGAAACAGTGGTGTAGAAACCATAGCTTATGCGGACGACGTTGTGCTGCTGACGACTGGAAATTTTCTGCTAACCCTGAACGAGTAAATTGAAGGGGCGCTAAAAAATCATAGATTCCTGGACAAAGAGATGTGCACCAACGGTCAATCCCCAGAAAAGAGAGTAAGTACAATACTATTCACTTACAAAAGCATAATTGCAGAATTCGTAACATCTTCTGTAAGGGGTATCCCCCTATGTATCTCAGGCAGTGCGAGATACCTCGGCCTGGTACTCGATAGGAAACTGAACTGCAGACTGAACATTAACGATAGGGTCAAAAAAGCAACGATAGGTTTCTACTCGTATAAGTGAATATTTGTAAAAACTTGAGGACCGAACCCCAAAGTCATCCTATGGATGCACACGGCTTAAGTAAGGTCCATTCTAACTTATGGCAGCCATGTATTGTTTCAGGTTGCCAGCAGAACTAAAAACCTGACTGCCATCACAAAAGTACAAAGACTAGTGCAATGAGAACGAAACCGAGAGCAGAACTCGAGGCCATTCTCAACCTGCTTCCACTAGACATCTTTATACAAACATCTGAGGCTATTAGTGCCATAAGATTAAATCAAACAGATACCTGGAGACCAAATGCAATGGGTCATACCATGAATCTACGGGGATATCTAGGCGATGTATGGTATCTAGTGCAGACGACACTGCCCCATACGAGACCATTTCTAAGCACCTATCAGAGCAGGGAATAATGGAAAAACGAGAGAACACCTAACGAAGAATCCGTAGCTGTGTACACAGATGGATCCAAAGTGAAAATGGTAAGCACAGGCATCTTCTCTGAACCGCTTGGCATCTCCTTGTCATTTTGGCTTCCGAACTACAGCAACGTTTTCCAGGCAGAGGTCCTAGCAATGACAAAAGCAGCCCATGAGACTGCGATGAGGGCAGCACCGCGGAAGAATATCACCTTTTTCATCGAAAGCGAGGCAGCGTTAAAAGCAATATCTGCTACAGAAATAAAACTGAATCTTGTAAAGTTTTGTAGAGAAGTGCTCAAAGATCTTGGAAGATACCACAAGGAAACGCTCTGCTGGGTCCCGGAACATGAGGGAACACCAGGATTGAGAAAGCCGACGAACTGGCTAGAGCAAGCTCAGTATTAAACTCGGACCAATCCGACCCCTCAGTATCCATCCCGCCTTGCAAACTCGAACTCGAAGCAGAGAACAAAGGTCTAACTGATGCGAACAGTAGGTGGACCTCTTTAGACACTTGTGTCCGCACGAGGAAGCTATGCAAAAATAGAACCAATAGGCATATGCAGAGGGATAGAAAATCACTCTCTAATCTCAATGGAGTCATTAGGTTACATAGGAGTCATAGTTTGTGACGAGCGAAGATCTTTGTGGGGACAGTGGTGACGAGGAGCTTAAGGAAGATACTACCCAATTCTTTTTTCACGAGGACGGAATTCATTCTATCTTAGAAATGAAGAACCCGATAAGCACTTTGTGCCGTTGTGATACCACAAATCTCGTGTAACATGGTTTTGAAAGTATGTTGGTGGGGAATCTCTCGATCCCACCAGTGGAGTTTAAAAAGATTAGTAAATCTTTAATGTTCTTATCTGAGACTTCCTCAAGGGAAATGAAAAATGGTTTTTCTAAAGCTCATTGTCTATTCCTAGCTAGTGCTGGGCAGGCGCATAAAAAGTGGATAAGGGTTTCTTTCTCAGTTGCGACGTTGCAATTGCGATGTGTGTTGTGTGGGATGCCTAGTTTGACTGCATGGTCTCCTAAAGGCCAGTTGGTCGTAGTGCTTGCTGTTACTCTGGTAATATCTTTACGGATTCGGCTTAGGAAGTCGGTTGTTTTTATTTTGTTATAGTTTAAATAAATAAATATTTGGCGCAACAGCTCTTTAAAAGTGCCATGGCCTAGCTTCTCGCAACCACTCATGCTGTGTGCGTTATATTTTTCACTCGAATGGAAGGGACCTACAGTTTAATGCCGTACCCGAACGGCGATTTGAGAAGCTTTTTCGAGACAACAATACTCTCGGATGTTTGTCAGACGCTCGCGAGAGGTGGGACCGTGAAAAAAACTTTTTGGTGTTTTCTGGGATTCGAACTTAGAACCTCATGCGTAGTGATTGTTATAGTTTGGCCACATCTTTCTAGATATGACACAGTTTGTCAACCGAGTCCTCCTGAGGTTGCCTTTAGCAAGGAATTTTGAGGATATTTGCTTTGAGTGCTCCAAGCGGAATCTGCACTGATTCCACAAGTGAGCTGTGGAGGGCTGAGCCTTTTCTAGCCAGTTCATCAGTCAGACCCTAATTCTGACCGCACTGTGAGCTGTGGGGCTTATTTTGGTTAGATCTACAGGTAGAAGATGCAAAAAGACTGTAGGAGCATCTGTCGGAGTCGACCCTAGAGCGTCTGTGGTGCCTATACATGCCGTTCTTTGTACCTTATTAAGTTCGGCTTTCTTTTACAGCTGATCATCATACTATTGAACCATAGGTGAGAATTGATCGTACCATGGCTGTTTACATCCATAAGGCCAATTTTGGTTCCAGTCCCCATTTTTTGCCGAAAGTTGTTTTTTACCCGTTGTTCTATGTTTAGCTTCCAGTTAAATTTAGGATCTATCTATAGGTTAACTCCTAAATACCTAGCACTGGACGATAAGGAGAGTGGTTGGCGATTTAGCCGGGGAGGGGCGAAGTCAAGTATTTTGGTTTTAGTGGTGAAGAGTAACAGATCAGTTTTGCTCTAGTTGACACCAAGACCACCGTTTTTAGAGCAAGCGCTTAATTTATTCAGATCATTTTCCGTGATTTCGCTTAGGAAGGAGGGGAACTTTCCTGATACTAGTATCACTATGTCGTCTGCATACCCGACCACCTTGATTCTTTTTCTATTTAATGTTAAAAGAATTTTGTTAATGACTATCAGCCATAGTAGAGGTGACATAAAACCGGCTTAGTGGAATAAGTGCTTAGTTTTTTTTTTTTTTTTTATTTGTTTTAGTTTTACTTTTATTATTAGCTAGAAGTTGCTTGTAGGAATTAAGCTTAAGTAGATAAACTATAAATCACTCGGCCTGGAAGGCTTATATAAAGTAATGCCTAAAAGAGATGGCGTCAACTTAGAAAAGCAGTGAATGGACTTTTAGGCTTGCTTAGTTCATATGTATGTACATGTATTCGCGCTGCATCGGCACAGCATCCGCCCTCCATCAGCACTACATCCGCACTGCGTGGGCGCTCCATCGGCACTACATCAGCACTGCACACCCACCGCATCCACACTGTATTCGCACTGAGTCCCCAATACACCCGCTTGTATTTACACTTCATCTACACTGCATAGGCACTGCACACACACTGAGCCCGCATTGTATCGACACTATACTGGTCCTGCATCCGCGCTGCTTTGGCACCGCATCCCCGCTGCATCGGCACTGCAGACGCACTGTATCCGTACTGGCTGCACCAGTGTTCCCAGATTTTCTAAACGAATTTCCCCTTTTTTCGTCGCATTTTGCCTATTTTTTTTTTCTATTTTCCCTGCAATATTCCACTTTTTTTAACCGAAGTCAAAAACACGTATTCTTAAAAAGAAACACAAATTTGCCCTTTAAAAACAAAAAAAACAGTTCTTTAAAAAAAATTTTTAATTTATGAAAAAACAAAAATAAGAAACGAATCTAACTAAAACCTAATAACAAATAACAAAACAAAAAATACCTTAAGGCTTAATAAAACAAATAAACATGTATGTCAATAAGACCGCAGGTATTCATTTGACATTAAAAAAAAAAAAAAACATAAATAATATCAAATAATTGAACCTCTACAATACACACATATTCAGCATTATCGAGGTATCCATTCCGAAAAACTTCGAAACGTTAACAAAATCCGATCGGAACGCATATCGCATATATTCCTAGTATCCGTCTTCAAATCCCTTTACATCACCTTTGTCAGACCCCATCTTGAATACGCCAGCCAAATTTGGTCACCTTATCACGACACCCACTCCCTTAGAATCGAAACTGTGCATCGTAGATTTATCCGTTTTGCTCTACGCGGTCTCCCATCGGGTACAATTATTTGAACTGCAAACCCTTGTTAAACGTTGCGAAGTCGCTGACATACTTTCCATCCATCAATTATTAACCGGTATGATCGCAACTACTGGAAATGGTTTCCCTTCGCACAAACCCTGGTAACGTTAGGTCTATACCGCTCTTTCGTCTCCCTCACCACCGCACCAACTACTTACTTACTTACTTACTTAGATCCTTTAAACCCTCGGGGGGCATAGGGCGTCAACCACGCCTGCGCGCCATCTTGTTCGGAGTTCTGCAACGCGTTTGAGCTGCCTCCAACTCATTCCTAAAGAGCTCGATTCCTCCTCAACTGTTCTGCGCCACGTTTGCCTAGGGCGTCCCGCTATTCTGCCTGCCTGGGTGAGCGGATTCCACTGCATGGCGTATTTCGCAATGGAGTTGTCTTCGCGCCGTAGGGTGTGTCCAATCCATTGCCACTTTCTTCTTCGTATAGTAATGCCTATAGGTTCTTGTCCCGTTCTCAGATAAAGTTGTTCGTTAGAGATGCGGTTCGGCCAAAAAATTCTCAAGATGATTCTTAAGCATTTGTTTACAAAGACTTGCAGCTTTCGTGTGTTAATGGTGTCCACCTTCCAAGTACTGCACCCATAAAACAGCACTGATTCTACGTTGGAGCGGAACAGTCGCAGCTTGGTTCTTAAGCTGATAACATTGCTTCTCCAGATTTTAGATAGCATTCCGAACGCAGCTTTAGCCTTCCTGATTCTGCTGCACACATCCAGTTCGGTGCCACCGCGATTAGCCGAGACCACACTTCCTAAATAAAGAAAGTTATCAACTTTCTCGACTTCCTGTCCGGCAATGTAAAGTTGAGCGCGGATGTTAGAAGAAGTGCTCAGGGCTTTTGTTTTGGCTGTGTTTATTTTTAGCCCCACTTTGTTTGCCTTAGCTTCTAGATTTTGGGCCATCAGATGAAGATCCATTATGCGATGTGAATGTAGACAAACATCGTCAGCGTAATCTAGGTGTTTAAGGTAAGATGTCATAGTTAAACGAATTCCATAGTTGCCTTCCGCCAATGCTGCAGGGAGTACATCGCCGATAACCACCAAAAACAATAGTGGTGACAGTATGAACCCTTGACGTACTCCACTTTGGACTTCAAAGTCATCCGATACCTTACCATTGTGCACGACGTGACACTTGCCGCCCTCATATGTAGCCTTGATAATAGCTATAAGCTTTCTGGAATGCCTCTCCTGCGCAAGGCCAACCAGATAGCATCTCGATTCAAGCTGTCGGAAGCCTTCTCGAAGTCGATAAACAGTAAATGTAGCGGAGACCTATACTCAACGCATTGTTTGATAATGATCCGTAAGGTGTTTATGTGGTCGATGCAGGAGGATCTAGCGCGAAAGCCTGCCTGTTCGACATCGAGAGTTGAATCTAAATGTTCCTTAATTCGTTCTAGAATTATTCTAGCTGTTATTTTAGCCACGGCTGGAAGAACGCATATACCTCTTCAGTTACCGCACTCCATCAAGTTAACCTTCTTTGGAAGTTTAATGATCATCCCCCTTTTCCACTCCTGTGGAAATTGTTCACTATCCCAAGCTCTCCGTATTAGGGGATGCAGCAAATCTGCCGATGTATTTGGCGCCGCTTGAAATAGCTCGGCAGGGATGCCATCAATACCCACCGCCTTGTTTTTCTTGAGGGACTTGATTGCTGTTATTATCTCGGTTTTACTGGGAGGTGCGGTGCGAATTCGGGAATTTGTTGCTTCGAACTGCTCATTCGAATTCGAGATCATACCGCCATCGTCTAAGTGATTTAGCACTGCAGCAAAATGTTCTCTCCATCTAGTGAGCTGATCCTCATCCGAAATCAGAAGGTTACGGTTTAGACTCTTCACTGGATGTTGTTTGGAGTTTCGACCACCAATGAGCTCCTTAGTGATGCTATAAACAGTCCTACTGTCACACCTACTCGCTGCTTCTTCAGCCCTTGATGCCAGTGAGTTGACATATTGACGTTTGTCACGTCTCACACTACGCTGCACTTCTTTCTTCTTCGCACGGTATTGGGCATCAAGCTCGGATCTCTCTACTGCTGAGGCCGCTGCAATCCGAGCCTTGATTGCTGTACGCTCATCGATCCGTCTCCAGGTGTCTGTGGAAAGCCATGTGCGGTGGTGTTTCTGCTTTTTACCGACATACGTGCGTGCCCCAGTCGCAAAAGCATTTTTCACAGCACTCCAGTGGTCATCCATGTTCTCTATGCTGCTGATTGCTTCTGCTTCTAAGGCAAGATGGTCCCTGAACTGTTGGCGCACTTGGGGAACCTTGAGCCTGTCGATATTAAACCTGGTGATGTTAACTAGGTTTGAGCGGTTGCTGTTGACGGATGCAGTACGAAGGCGTTAATGAGCTACCATAAGATGGTGATCTCGTTCTAGTCCGACATCAACTCCACGTCTGTTTTGGACGTCCAGGAGACAATTTCTAAAGCGGCGACTGATCGCAATGTGGTCGATCTGGTTGGATGTTCGTTGCCTATCAGTAGAAACCCAACTGATTTTATGGCAGGTGTTATGCTTAAACAGCGTACCTCCGATGACTAGGCGGTTGGTATTGCAGAAGTCCACAAACCGCTCACCGTTATCATTACGGTCTCCCACGCCGTGAACTCCCATCACGTGCTTAAGCATGGTGTTGTCGCTACCCACCTTGGCATTGAAATCTCCCATCACCATTACGATGTCCCCATTAGGCGTTTGGTTGTAGGCGGCACCTAAGTGGCTATAAAAATCATCCCTTTCATCCTCAGTCGCGCCTAGAGTCGGAGCATAACACTGTATGATGGTAATTTTTCTAACTCTACTCTGGAACCTAGCCGTCAATATCCGGTCACTATGGGGTTTCCAGGATATGAGGCTACTACGTGCTGCTGGAGTTAGCATGAGTCCTACTCTGGAGCTCCGTGCACTTCCAGCTGGTTTACCAGAGTAGAGCATGACAGTGCTTTTTGTTGGGGAGGTGAATTCCCCGGCATCGAACCATCTTATCTCGCTCAGCCCTAAGATGTCTATTTCATATCGTGCGAATTCGCGTTCAAATTGGAGGAATCTGGCATTATAAGGCCCTTCCTTGAGTGAGTCCAGGAGGGTCTTAACGTTCCAGAATCCGATCATTGTCCGTGTCCGATAGCCAAAGGTCGTCATCAAATTATCCGTCCGTATCCGAGGCGATGGTTTGCGTTTCGTAGCAAGATTTGTTTTTACGGTTGCGGCTCGCTGGGCCACAGACCAACCGACACTTATCCTGTTTTCTGGCGCAGGAAGCTCGCCATTCGTCCTCTCCCGTTAGCATTCTACGAGGAGGTAGGAGTAGGGCTTACTAACAGAGCTGCTAGGTTTTCGGCTGCAGTGGCTCTTTCTCGTTACTTAGCGGACCAACACCTATCGGGAGATGCTGCCCCTACGAGGCCTTTGTTAGTCGTTTGCCATCCTAACCAACTACAGCCGCTTCGAACCGGTCTCCAGAATGTTGGGCCTGGCCAACAACGCACAGAACATCCTTGACTTTCATTCCAGTCTATCCTCTCTTAGAAAGTCCCTCCACATCTATTCATAACCTTTCTTCACTTAGTTTAGTTAGGTTTAGCGTTAAGTTCCCTTTTTGTTAGTTTAGCTTTAAGTTGTTGCTTGTATTAAGCTTAAATAAAGAAATAAACAAACAGAAATTATCAACTTGTATTAACGCATGGGCTTGACATAAAACATGAATTTGGATAGATGAAATTCAAAATTCACAATTCGAAAAACTTTTTCGCAATTCGGTTCCAATCGGATACCTCGATAAGGCTGATATTCTTCTTTTATATGTACATCTTCGAATTATGGAGCTTAAGGCATTCCTTGGATGGCAAACGACTAACAGAGGCCTCGTAGGGGCAGCATCTCCCGATAGGTGGTGGTCCGCTAAGTAACGAGTAGGAGCCACTGCAGCCGAAAACCTAGCAGCTCTGTAAGTAAGCCCTATTCCCACCTCCTCGTGGTGTCATCTGGGAATTTCTTCGGAAATTGCTAACGGGAGAGGACGAATGGCGAGCTTCCTGCGCCAGAAAACAGGATAAGTGTCGGTTGGTCTGTGGCCCAGCGAGCCGCAACCGTAAAACAAACTATTGCTCCGAAACGGAAACAATCGCCTCGGATAAGGACGGATAATTTGTTGACGACCTTTGGCTATCGGACACGGACAACGATCGGATTCTGGAACGTTAAGACCCTCCTGGACTCACTCAAGGAAGGGCCTTATAATGCCAGATTCCTCCAATTGGAGCGCGAATTCGCACGGTATAAAATCGACATCTTAGAGCTGAGCGAGATAAGATGGTACGATGCCGGGGAATACATCTCCCCAACAAAAGGACTGTCATGCTCTACTCTGGTAAACCAGCTGGAAGTGCACGGAGTTCCAGAGTAGGACTCATGCTAACTCCAGCAGCACGTAGTAGCCTCATATCCTGGAAACCCCATAGTGACCGGATATTGACGGCTAGGTTCCAGAGTAGAGTTAGAAAAATTGCCATTATATAGTGTTATGCTCCGACTCTAGACGCGACTCAGGATGTAAAGGATAGTTTTTATAGCCACTTAGGTGCCGCCTACAACCAAACGCCTAATGGGGACATCGTAATGGTAATGGGAGATCTCAATGCCAAGGTGGGTAGCGACAACACCATGCTTAAGCACGTGATGGGAGTTCACGGCGTGGGAGACCGTAATGATAACGGTGAGCGGTTTGTGGACTTCTGCAATACCAACCGCCTAGTCATCGGAGGTACGCTGTTTAAGCATAACACCTGCCATAAGATCAGTTGGGTCTCTACTGATAGGCAACGAACATCCAACCAGATCGACCACATTGCGATCAGTCGCCGCTTTAGAAATTGTCTCCTGGACGTCCGAAACAGACGTGGAGTTGATGTCGGACTAGAACGAGATCACCATCTTATGGTAGCTCATTAACGCCTTCGTACTGCATCCGTCAACAGCAACCGCTCAAACCTAGTTAACATCACCAGGTTTAATATCGACAGGCTCAAGGTTCCCCAAGTGCGCCAACAGTTCAGGGACCATCTTGCCTTAGAAGCAGAAGCAATCAGCAGCATAGAGAACATGGATGACCACTGGAGTGCTGTGAAAAATGCTTTTGCGACTGGGGTACGCACGTATGTCGGTAAAAAGCAGAAACACCACCGCACATGGCTTTCCACAGACACCTGGAGACGGATCGATGAGCGTACAGCAATCAAGGTTCCGATTGCAGCGGCCTCAGCAGTAGAGAGAACCGAGCTTGATGCCCAATACCGTGCGAAGAAGAAAGAAGTGCAGCGTAGTGTGAGACGTGACAAACGTCAGTATGTCAACTCACTGGCATCAAGGGCTGAAGAAGCAGCGAGTAGGTGTGACAGTAGGACTGTTTACAACATCATCATTGGTGGTCGAAACTCCAAACAACATCCAGTGAAGAGTCTAGACGGTAACCTTCTGATTTCGGATGAGGATCAGCTCACTAGATGGAGAGAACATTTTGCTACAGTGCTAAATCACTTAGACGATGGCGGTATGATCTCGAATTCGAATGAGCAGTTCGAAGCAACAAATTCCCGAATTCGCACCGTACCTCCCAGTAAAACTGAAATAATAACAGCAATCAAGTCCCTCAAGAAAAACAAAGCGGTGGGTATTGATGGCATCCCTGCCGAGCTATTTCAAGCGGCGCCAAATACATCGGCAGATTTGCTGCATCCGCTAATACGGAGAGCTTGGGATAGTGAACAATTTCCACAGGAGTGGAAAAGGGGGATGATCGTTAAACTTCCAAAGAAGGTAACTTGATGGAGTGCGGTAACTGGAGAGGTATATGTGTTCTTCCAGCTGTAGCCAAAATAATAGCTAGAATAATTCTGGAACGAATTAAAGAACATTTAGATTCAACTCTCGATGTCGAACAGGCAGGCTTTCGCGCTGGATCCTCCTGCATCGACCACATAAACACCTTACGGATCATTATCAAACAATGCGTTGAGTATAGGTCTCCGCTACATTTACTGTTTATTGACTTCGAGAAGGCTTCCGACAGCTTGAATCGAGATGCTATCTGGTTGGCCTTGCGCAGGAGAGGCATTCCAGAAAAGCTTATAGCTATTATCAAGGCTACATATGAGGGCGGCAAGTGTCACGTCGTGCACAATGGTAAGGTATCGGATGACTTTGAAGTCCAAAGTGGAGTACGTCAAGGGTGCATACTGTCCCCACTATTGTTCTTGGTGGTTATCAGCGATGTACGCCGTGCAGCATTGACGGAAGCTAATTCTGGAATTCGTTGGACGATGACATCTTACCTTAAACACCTAGATTACGCTGACGATGTTTGTCTACATTCACATCGCATAATGGATCTTCATCTGATGGCCCAAAATCTAGAAGCTAAGGCAAACAAAGTGGGGCTAAAAGTAAACACAGCCAAAACAAAAGCCCTGAGTACTTCCAGTACCCACGCTCAACTTAACATTGCCGGAAAGCAAGTCGAGAAAGTTGATAACTTTCTATATTTAGGAAGTGTCGTCTCGGCTAATCGCGGTGGCACCGAACTGGATGTGTGCAGCAGAATCGGGAAGGCTAAAGCTGCGTTCGGAATGCTGTCCAAAATCTGGAGAAGCAATTTTATTAGCGTAAGAACCAAGCTACGACTGTTCCGCTCCAACGTAGAATCAGTGCTGCTTTATGGGTGCAGTACCTGGAAGGTGGACACCATTAACACACGCAAGCTGCAAGTCTTCGTAAACAAATGCTTAAGAATCATTTTGAGGACTTTTTGGCCGAACCGCATCTCCAACGAACAACTTTATCTGAGAACGGGCGAAGAGCCTATAAGCATTACTATACGAAGAAGAAAGTGGCAATGGATTGGACACACCCTACGGCGCGAAGACAACAAGACAACGAAATACGCCATGCAGTGGAATCCGCTCACCCAGGCAGGCAGAATAGCGGGACGCCCTAGGCAAACGTGGCGCAGCACAGTTGAGGAGGAATCGAGATCTTTAGGAATGAGTTGGAGGCAGCTCAAACGCGTTGCAGAACTCCGAACAAGATGGCGCGCAGGCGTGGTTGACGCCCTATGCCCAGCGAGGTTTTAGAGGATGTAACTAAGGCATTCCTTCTCAACTCCAAATTCAACGCAATTAATTTGTTTTCGTAAAGTCTTTGTATACAGAATTCCGCACAGTGTAGGATTCTGAAGTTTGTTTCCTAGTTTAGTGAAAGCACATTCAGCTCCTGTTCCACTGTGCGGAAGACAGAAAATAAATTCTACAAGTTTTCTAAGTTTTGGAAATATATAGCTCTAATCAGCATTTTGTTGATAAATCATACCTCCAAAAATCAAGGTATATTGAAATTTCTAAAAGATCTGTATTCGAGATCAAGTTCACTTCATTCACTTCCAGGAAAAAATATTTGGAAAACGTTTGCATAAAGGTGCAAGAAAAGAAAAAGTTTTATTTTTGAGGACCGTTGGACTTCTTCATCTTCACAAAAACTGACTTTTTACTATATGATTTTGTGATTTCGAAAACAATATTTCAAATACGCGTTTTCCCGCTTTTTTGAGACAGTTTCCCCTTTTCCGCTTTGCCCCTCAAGTGGCGCTTTTCTCCGCAATCTGGGAACACTGGGCTGCACCCGCATTGCAGCTGCACTGCGCAGTGGTATGCTGTGCCCATGGAGTGCGACTGCAATTCAGCTGGATACAGTACAGATGCAATGCGGGTGCATGGATGATACAGTGTGACTGCACGTCAGATGCAGTGCGGATGTAGTATAGGGTTAGGTTAGGTTAGATTGGCTGTCTGCACCACGATGCAGGCACACTTAGACCAGTAAAGGCCCATTGTGATACCAAGGATCTACCATTAGACCACTCAGGGACTAATAAAACCAACCGGAGCTTTTGATGAAGCGATGGATGTTTATGACGTCTAAGGACGCCAAATCGGTGAAGTCGTCAAGGAAGGGAGCTCCTAGATGGAGCATTCTTTTGCGTGATAGAGCAGGACATGTGCATAGGAGGTGAAGAATGGTTTCCTCCTCCTCCTCGTCCCTACAGCTCCTGCAAAGGTCATTGGAAAAGAGGCCAAGTCTTTTGGCATGTTGGCCGATTAGACAGTGTCCGGTGATGACACCGATAACGCAGCTGATCTGTAATCGCTTTAGTTTAACCAACTCGGCACTACGTTTCTGGTCCAGCTTAGGCCAGATCTGCCTCGAAATAAGACACGTAGAGCCACTATCCCACTTAAGGTTGGTCTTACTAATAGCGTTCAGCTTCAGTAGATGCTTACATGTAGCGAGGGGCATACCTAGGGCTTGCCTATCTGCCAGAATCCTTAGGGTAGTACCCTGTCTAGCGAGTTCATCCGCCCTACAGTTTCCTGGAATGTCACTGTGACCTGGCACCCAGCATAGGTGAATGTTGAACTGCTCTGTCATCTCTGTAAGAGATGAACGGCAGTCTAAGACGGTCTTTGAAGTAAAGGAGCACGATTCCAGGGACTTGATAACAGCTTGACTGTCAGTGAAATTTTTTTTTTTTTTTTTTGTGGATAGGTGAAAATCTTCATGAGACACTATGAGACCGTGTACTCACAGTAGTGTCAGATTTCTACTGACTAAAAACACCCTTCCCTTCGTTTTGTTTACTACGACTAAGTTATACCTTATCAAGTAGTTTAAGCTTCAGATTTATATTCGCGTGAGGCAGGTAGATTTTCAATAAAAGCACCTGCTGAAACCGTCATGACATGCGGCTTTTTGTCTTATTGCGCTAATTCGAACGGTTTCGTTCTTTGAAGTCGGCGCGTAAGATTTGTCACATCCAAAGTTTGGAGTATGGCACTGTTGCAATGGCCATGAAGACGAATACGAAGCTTGCGAGCGAAATTTTTTATTTCGTCCTCCACGGTAGCTATCCCTAAGTCTCTGTGGATGTCATTGTTTCTGATATACCAGGGAGCGTTCACGATTATTCTTATAATTTTATTTTGGAGTGATTGTATGAGATTCCTATTACTTGGTTTGGTACAATCCACATGGGTTTAAGCACTTGCTTATACAGAAGCAGTTTGTTATATACGCTTAGTTTGGAATATCTTCCAATTAGCCAATACATTTCTCTAAGTCGATTTTCGACTCACGTTTCTTTTTAACGTGAGGTTTCCATTTAAGTTTCGCGTCTAGTGTCATTCCCAGATATTTAGCTTCGTTTGCATGCGGTATTTGTACCAAGTTAATGAAAACGGGAAGGTTGATTATTTTCTTGTAAGTGAAGTTAACATGCATCGATTTGGTCTCGTTAAGGACAATGCGCCAAGTTTTTGTCCACTCACAGATTTTATCCAAGGCTCGTTGGAGTTTTATGGTTGCTGACTCGATTGAACTTTCCGTTGCCAGAATAGCCGTATCGTCCGCGAACGTAGCTACAATAGTGCCTTCAGTTTGTGGTATGTCCCGAGTGTACAGCAAGAATAAGATAGGCGCAAGGACACTTCCTTGCGGAACTCCGGCGGCGATTTCCTTAAAATCAGAATATTCAGTTCCGTGCTTGACACGAAAAAGTCTGTTTTTAAGGTATGATTCTAAGATCTTATGAAGTTACTCCGGAAGGATTCGTCTTAGCTTATAATTCAATCCATTGTGCCAAACCCTGTCGAAGGCTTGAGATACGTCAAGAAAAGCGCTAGAACAAATCTTTTTCTCCTCAAGGGCTTTTTCAATTTCGTCGGTTATTCTATAAACCTGGTCAATTGTGGAATGCTTGATTCTGAACCCGAATTGGTGGTCCGGTATTAGGCGTCTCTCTTCAATGACCGGAAGAATCCGTTTCAGAAGGAGTTTTTCAAATACCTTCGATATTATTGGTAGTAGCGATATCGGTCTGTACGATTTTTTTGTCATTTGGAGATTTCCCCGGTTTCGGAACCATTATGACTTCTGCGACTTCCATTGATTTGGAACGTATAATAATCTAATGGAAGCATTTATTAAATAAAGCAATTTTAATAGTGCCTTTTTTGGTAATTCATTGAGGATTTGTCCGGTTATTAAATCATAGCCAGGAGCTTTATTATTTTTCAGGTCTTTTATTGCCTGGCAAAGTTCTATAAATGACACACTTTTTATTCTAAGGTTGTCAGATGTCGTAGTCGTACCGGTAAAATCGTCTACCAATGTTTCTCCATCAAATGGCTTAAAAGTCTCATCTAAGTGCTCGGCAAATAGATCCGCTTTTTCCTTGTCACCTTTTGCCCATTCGTCGTTGTTTTTTCTTATCGGTGGCGAATGTATTTGGGGTTTTTTAATTCTTTTGACAGCTTTCCAGAGCGAGTAATTAGTGGTTTTTTCGGCGGTTAAACCTTCAAGATAAGCTGAAGTCTCTCGGTTTTTTAGGTCTTGGATCGCTTTTTTAAGCTTATTGCATCGGAAATTCGAGTGTGTTTTATGCTGGAGAGCGCGAGTTTGTTGCCATATTTTGCGTGCTCTCCTCTTTTCTCGAATAAGTTCTTGTATTTCCGGCGGATAATTAGCTTCATTGCAAAAATGTGAAAATGCTAATATCGCTGACAGATAGTACATTACATTTCAGCCAGGACAGGGCTTCCTTAATCGCCATGATTTCCGCCTGAAAAACGCTACAATGATCAGGGAGGCGAAACGAGATGCTCAGGTTGAGCTTATCGGAGAAAACACCACAGCCCACCCCACCTTCGGTCTTAGAGCCATCTGTGTAGAAGTGCACCGATTTTCCATCATCAGGGGGAGAGCCATCCCACTCATCCCGTTCAGGGATACTCGTACGGAAGTGTCGGTCAAATCTCAGTTTCGGTGGGGTGTAGTCTGTGTTTTCATGTGTGAAGTTAAGAAGATCAAGGGTCGAGGAGCGACCAATGTGATGACTAGACCACTGAGAGGAGGCTTTAAGACGAATAGCCGCACTGGCAGCAGTCTGTCTGCCAAGGATATCCAGGGGTAACAGGTTGAACATAATGTTCAGTGCCGCAGAGGGGGTAGTTCTTAGTGCACAACTGATGCACATGCAAGCGGATCGTTGCACTTTAGCTACCTGAGAGAGGTGAACAGCCCTGTCAAGGGCAGGCCACCAAACGATCACGCCATAGAGTAGTATGGGCCTGACAACAGACACGTAAAGCCAGCGAGTGATTTCAGGTTTCATACCCCAGCTCCTACCTATAGCCTTTTTACAGGAATAGAGAGCTACATTGGCTTTCCTTACGCGTTCTAGTAGATTGGCTTTCCAGTTCAGTTTTCTGTCCAGAATAAGACCCAGGTATTTTGCATTAACAGTGAAGGTGAGACTGGTGCCATTAATCATAGGAGGGTCTACGTGGGGAACTTTATATTTCCTTGTGAAGAGAACAAGTTCCGTTTTATGAGGGTTAACCCCCAATCCACAATTGGAGGCCCACCTAGATAGCCGAGAGAGAGCATATTGGAGGATTTCCTTGAGAGTGTCTGGGTGCTTGCCAGACGCAGCAATCGCAATGTCATCAGCATAGGCAATCACCCTACAGCCTGACCTGTCGAGGTCTACTAGTAGCTCATTCACTACAAGATTCCACATGAGGGGGGACAAAACACCACCTTGGGGGGTTCCGCAGCAGGCAAGTCTTCTGGCCAATGCTCCACCCAGCTGTGTGTTGATAATCCTGCGTGTTAGCAATTAATTGATCAACACTCCGAGCGAAGTATCCACCTTCAGATTTGCAAGTGCGTCTGTAATTGCCTTTGGTTTGACATTGTTAAAAGCTCCCTCAATGTCAAGGAAAGCCACCATGGTATATTCTTTGATGCTCAGAGACTTTTCAATGATGCGCACAAGCGAGTGTAAGGCTGTTTCGACGGATTTGCCTTTGCAGTACGCATGTTGGGACGGCGAGAGCAAAGACGGGCTAATGCTCTGACGGAGGTGAATATCAATCAGCCTTTCCAGCGTTTTCAGTAGAAAGGACGATAGACTGATAGGTCGGAAATCCTTTGGTTCCACATGCGAGCTCTTACCTGCCTTAGGAATGAAGACAACTTCGACCTCGGTCCACGCCTTGGGGATGTAGACCACATTAAGACAGCTCGATAAGATGACCTTGAGCCATGGAAGCACAATGTCCTCACATTTTTGAAATTCAGCAGGAATAATGCCGTTAGGTCCTGGGGACTTGAAGGGCTTGAAGCTGCGCATGGCCCAGCGGATCTTTTCTGTAGTTACTATAACCAGGGAGCTGCTGCACGGTATAGAGCAAGTACGGGTAATGCCCGATAATGAAACAGCAACAGGGGAGCTACCAGGGAAGTGAGTATCCAGTAGGATGTCAATGGATTCCTTAGCAGAGGTGGTCCAGTGACCATCTGGATGTAAGAGGTAGCTAGGTGTTGAAGGGCTTTTTGAGAGGATTTTCCGCAACCTAGAGGCTTCCGAGGATTCTTCAATACTGTCGCAGAAAAGTCTCCAGGAGCGTCGTTGCTCTTTCCTCAGTGAGATTTTATATTTCCTGAGAGACAGTTTGTAGGTGTCCCAATCGGCCGTCTCGCGAGAGCTTTTAGCAATATTAAAGAGGAGTCTGCTGTCCTTCCTAAGAGTACTGAGATTTGCATTCCACCAAGGTGGTTTCTTCTTACCTCGAGGAATGCGGTTAGGGCACGCCACAGTCAAGGCACCGTTAAGTGCCGATGTAAAGGAGTTGACCAACCTGTCAAGATCATCCGTACTAGTAGGTTCAGTAGGCAGAAGGGAGGGAATAAGCGTCAATAAGCGCTTCCTGTATAGAGACCAATTAGTTTTTTTATAGTTTCTAAAAACTTTCTGATGAGGTAGATGGTCGTCAAGACTGAATTGGAGGTAGCGATGGTCTGAGAAAGTGTGCTCTTCAGAGACTCTCCAGTCCTTTACCAGGTTATAAATATGATCAGAGACAAGGGTAATGTCCAGGACTTCTTGTCGGTTACGAGTAATAAAGGTCGGCTTAGACCCTCGGTTACAAATAAGGAGATTAGTGCTGAGGATAAAATCAAAAAGTTGCTCACCTCTTTCATTTATGTCGGAACTGCCCCAGATTGAGTGATGAGCGTTCGCGTCACAGCCAATGATGAGACCAGTCTTAAGGCTCTCTGCTTTCGCAATCAAGCTCCCCAAGATGTCCGGAGGGACTGGGCCCACTTGATCGTGACCCAAATAGGCCGAAACCAGCCAGTAATTTTTTGAATACAATTCCAGGTTGGTAGCGACTATGTCTTGATTGCTGAAATTAGAGAGTAAAAAGATGTTAAGGTGGGTCTTCGCAAGGATACAAGATCTCGGTTTACCTTCCATCCTTGCGTAGATTAGTTTGTAGTTTGGAGTCTTGAGGCCACAAACCCGGTTTCCAACAACCCATGGTTCCTGGATCAAGACTAAGTCTTCCCCGTTTTTAGCAAGCCGGAGAATAAGGGAGGCCGAAGCCGAGATGGAGTGATGCAGGTTAATCTGAAGGATCCGCAGCATTGGAGCTACTTCTCTGTTCAGATACCATTATCACGGTATTGTTGCCGTCCTCTGAATCTGATGACAGGAGGTCATCCTCAAGAGAAGGGCCATTTGGATCGCTATCCATCTCCGTGTCCGTCAAACCGAAGTCGGACTCACGGATACATGGTGAGGGAGAAGGGGGACCGGAAAAGTCCAGTTTAAGAAGAGCGCCAACCATTTCCGTGTCCGTCGACGAAGAGTCGACCCTCAAGAGGGGTGGAACAGCGGAGGGGAGCGAGGGAATGGGCTCCGAAGGGAGCGAGGGAATGGGCTCGGAAGGAGAGAAACTCGAGACTGGTATGGAAGAAGCGTCCAGTTTGGGAGGGACTCTCTCGGGCTCTTTCTCATCGCATTTATAAACTTTAAGAGTGATAGAGCTGAAGCCGTAATTAATCACTCCTTTTGAAGATGCCAAGGGGGCCAGGGACTCTTCATTGATGACAATTATGACGCTTCTTATGTCACCTCTCCGCTCGTCCACTTTGGCAATCTTCCAGTCGTGAGTAGGGAGAGAGCTGTTGCTGATCCTGAGGATATCCAGGATCACCCTAGGATCGGAGGGTTCGACCGGAATGGTAGCACGAGTTCTAGGACGATTAGGAATTTGGTCTTTTTCCACGACCTCTAACTGTGCACCTGGCCAAACCTGCCCCAATCTGGAGACAGCAATTTTGTAAAGATCCTTGGATCTTTGATCAGCACAGGCAATGATTTTTACGTGCCCTTGATACCAGCCAGCATCTCTGCAAGAAACATCAGGGCCGGGATGGTCACGTAAGACTTGGAGACAATTGGTGACGAGCTTTATCTCCACCTTCCTCCATTTGTCAGCTGTGATGCTACCATCCGGATCGCTGTGGTCGACGACCGCGATCTCCAAGTGTGCCTTAAGTACTTGGTTGAAGGGCTTGGAGGTAGTGTTGGCAAGTACTACCTTGGTTTTTTTTGCTGAGGTGGGAGACTCATCCTGAGATCTTTGTCGTTTGGACGATAAGTCCTTGTTGGATGAGTCGGAGGGGAGCTGGACACGTTTAGTAGCCCAGCTTAAGGACGTTTTATGTTTTTGTATCCTCTCTCTTTCAGGGATAGCCTGCATGCGGCGAATTAGCTTGTAGGCTAGCCGTCGATCTTGGTAAGAGATCTTGGAGGGAGCGACGTTCCGCGAGCTCGAAGCCGAGCTGTCCGTCGCCCCTGAGAGAGATTTAAGAAGGGGATGTGGATCCTTCGAGAAGGAGGGAGCAGCGTGCTGTAAGCTCGAGGCCTAACAGTTAGCTGTCCCTGAGGGTAAAGAGCTAATGTGGGGGTTGACCCCACGCGCTACATGGTCTGGCTTTACGATGGGACCAGGTGTTGAGACCACAGTCCTATCCGCCAGCGTACCAGGCGCGCGTTCAGCAATCATGGAAGCGACCACTTGCTTACAACTGCTTGCATAGCTAGTGCTAGGCCTCAGAGCCAATGCGCCAGCAGGAGTTGCAATAGCAGAGCTTGCAGGTGTGCTTTCCAGGAGGCTGGAAGACGGTTTTTCAAGAGGACCGTCCTCTTTTTTAATATTTATTTTTGTTTTTTTTTCTTGTTTTGGTTGTTTTGTTTTTTTTTTGATTCATACTAGGACCCACGAGTGGCGGAGAATGGGAAGGTCGACCTGCACAGAGATCCGCATTGTGCAGGCAAGGCAGGTATCCGGATACTCCGTTAGCGACTGGGCTATTATTTAGAGTGGGCCCCCAGCCAGGCTGATCCTCGGCACGGGTCGTGTAACACCGTGAATCCGGCCCACCGGAAGGGAGAGGGAAATGGATAGGATATGACAGGGGGGGTAAGGACGACTGCAACTTAGCTTCATGTCTCATCTGGGGATAGGTACCCGAGAATCCTTGACCTTTACTAGGCCCCTACACCACGGCGAAGTTTGCAGTCAGATAGGGGAGATGTAGTATATCTACAGCTTAAAAAATATTTCACTTATCACGTAATCCTTGAATAATATAGGCCGTATTTTGTTATCACCCAAGATCCATATAGATCAATACATTAATCTGTTTAAATGATATAGTGACTTTAGCTAGCAGACTACCCAAATTATATTGAACAATTATAGAAACTTCTTCTTCTTCCTTTTATCAGCGAGGTTATGATCCGAAATCAAGGGATCACAATCCCCCCACTTCACCGCATTTCTACTGATCCACCTGTGGAGTTCGCTTATTTGACCTCAGAAAATATCGGCTGGCCTGCCGATTTTGGATCACTCGGTTACTGGGGCCAATGAAATGCCGATGTCGTCGCATTTGTCTGATCCAGGCGTTTATATGCCTGCCTTTTCTACATCGCGATGTCCTTGGAACATGCATTGATATTGCCCTTTTAACAGGTTTCAAATGATCTCTTCTTTGAACGTGGCAATACCAGCTGAGCCGGTCGCACTCTATTTTTTGTACGATGGTTTCCTTGATGTGAAAGCTTCCACGGATCTTCGAACTTCTTATTCGATCAAGCTTTGTCACTCCTGCAGTCATGCGAAACATCTTCATCTCAGCTGCCGTTAATTCACTTTCATACGTTTTGTACATCGTCCAACATTGTGAACCGTATGTGAGCGCTGGACGCACAACCGCAGTGTAGAGCCTGCCTTTCGACTTAGGTGGCATTTTTCTGTCACAGAAGATAGCGAAATTTTCTCGCCACTTCATCCACCCTGCGCTTACGCAATGATTGATGTCGTCATCACAAGTTGCTTTGGTATTGATCATAGATCCCAGATATTTGAACTTTTCGCACTTGGGAAGCAGTGTTCCATTCAAATAAATGTCCGGAATAGGCCTGAGTGGATCAAAGAACGGGCAGCACAATTACTTTGTATTTTTTGAACTAATGCGATACCCATTTCCCTCCAGAGCGTCCTCCCACACATCAAGTGCTCGTTGCAGGGATATAGGATCCTCACTTATGATGGCTCCATCGTCAGCAAATAATAACTGATGTTCCTTGGGGTCCATCACTTTACCTTCAAGCAGATAATCAATGAATATAATAAAGAGCAAAGGACTTAAGACGCTTCCCTGGTGCACCCCGACTTTGATTGGGAACTCTTCGGTTACTCCAGCGGGGCATCTTACTCTTGTCATTGCTCCTTCGTACATGTGTATGATCATCTGTACATAGGTTTCTGGAACCTCTCGATGTCTTACCGCCACCCATATCAGATCTCGTGGTTGTCTGTCGAATGCCTTTTCAAAGGCCACCAATAAAATATGCAAATCCCTTAAGGAATCACGATGTTTTTCCATTATGATCATTATACTCTGGATTGCATCTGCGGTTGATTTACCCGAGACAAACCCGCACTAATCATCAGATAACCGTATTATTTTCCGCAGTCGGCCACCTAATACCCGCTCGACGATCTTCATGATGTGTGACATCAGCTTGATCGAACGGTAGTTATCACAGTTTCGCGTATCACCCTTCCCTTTGTATACAGGGAGAAGGTAACTTTCCCCCATTGATTCGGCATTGGGTCACCTCTCACAAACTTGGAGATGAGAATTCTGAGCCATCTGAACCCGATGTCTCCCATCTTTTTCCAGAACTCAGAGGGCATCTCGTCTGGCCCAACCGCTTTTCGTTTTTTGGAGCATTTGACTGCCTCACTAACTTCTTCGACTGTAATGTCGGGTATTTCTTGACAGTTAGCGGTGGCTCTTGGAAACTATAGCCGGGAAAACTGTTCATTTAAAAGTTCTACAGAATACTGCAGCCACCTCTGCAGAATTTTGTTGTCATCCACAAGAAGCTGGCCATGAGAATTGTTAATGAACTTTGGCGAACGAATCTCCTGAGCATTCCTCCTTCTTTGGGCGGCTATTTTGGAGATGGTTGCGCTCTTGTTCATACTGTGTATTCGCAGCTCCTGGATTGCCTGGTTTGCATCAACAACCGGGGAAGATATTTTCTCCAGCTCCCAATACAGGCCCTTCGTACTCTCTGCTTGAAGCTGGGCGCACTTCTTCTTCGCTTTTTTCTTGCTACATCTGTATTCCATTTCAAGGCGAACTTTTTCGTCACTATTATTAGACGGGCACTTTGACCAAGCTTTGAAAGCCGCTTTCTTCTCATTTATCACTTTCTTAGCTTCATCACTCCACCACCATGTTTCTTTGGCGTGTTGATGGTGGCCTTTTGAAGCTCCTAGCAGTGATTTGGCCTTCTTTAAGCAACTTCGCTGTAGGGAATCCCACATATTTTGTGCTCTGCACTCTTCATCCTCAGCTCCGTTGATGATGTGAGAGAGGTAGTTTTTCATTACGAAAACAAAAGCCTCGACTTTTTCTTTGTCCAGATTGTACCACTTGATTTTCTCAGAGACCCTTGTTTGTTTGCTTTTCTTCGGTGTTTTCATAAAAATTTCCGAGCCGAGCGATTGCCTCTCCCAGGATCACTTTGCAATCTTTTATCCGAGGCTTCATGAAACTGGCTACCAAATGGTAGTCAATCTGAGTTTCATCTCCACCACTGCTGAATGTGATTAGGTGTCGGCTTTGTTTGATGAACATGGTTTTTAACACGATAAGACCATGTCATTTGCACATGTTTAGGATGTCTTCACCAGGAAGGTTCCTGGTGCCATATCCTAGTCCTCCATGGCAGTCTTCATAGTCATCGTTCCCGACATGTCCATTCAAATCTCTTCCAACAAACAGAAACTCTTCCTTTAGGATCTTCTTAAGGAGATTGTGGAAATCTACCCGTAATGCATCTTTATCTCCCTGATTGCACCCACTTTGGGGAGCATATGCACTGACAATATTCCACACCTCTCCTTATATTACTAGTTTGAGAGACATCAAACGGTCGCTGGACTTCGAAATGCTAAGACGTTACCAAGTAGCTCTGCCGCAAGGATGATACCGATTCCGTTCTTAGCCTTTTCTGTTCCGTAGTAGAACATCTTGTAATCTTTTGTCCTAACGTCCAAGAAACGCGCCCGATTCCCAGTGTTTTTCCAATTATGGAAACTATTATATCTATACATACATACCAACATAAATCATGTGCTCGTATTCTCTTCTTCTTCTTCTTTTATTAGCCATTGAGAGATGTAACGCGCACGATTATGTACATCTTATGATAAATGTTTCTCCGCGGATCTGCCTTACTACCGCGCCGCTTGAGGGGTTGGCTAAATTAGTGGGCCTCAAGTCTGTCTACTGGCTCTATTTATTTTGTACGGTAGTGGTATAATATGCAAACACTATATTTCTTATTCTAACGGTTTAAATTTAATCTTGTGCAGATAATAATCGTTTATTAGAAGTAACTCCTTTTGAGGAAACATTTCGAAACAACCTATCCATATTATACCGACGTCTAGAATTACTAACCGTTTACCAGCGAATGATCTGAACACCGCATAAAATGGTTAGGGTGGGTCTGATTGCTGTAGTATTCAGCATTCCGAACATCGTTGTATTTGGTAGCATCTCTGGATCGCCGTTAGCAATTTCTTAATTTGAAACGTCCAAAAATGTTAGTTAGATTTTCGTATCTTTTGAAATACCACTTCCCTCTATTCGATATAAGTGCCCTTATAATGTCTAAGATGTCGCTTCCTTTAACCATACATATTATAATCGCCCATAACGGTTCATACCCTAGAAACAACACCGTATCATAAAAGCAATATGTTCGCCAGAAAAAATGATAAGAAATTAACACTTAAAATGCCATTAAAAAAGACAACAGCAACCTTATCTACCCGCAACAGCTACTGAAGTTTATCCGAAACACCACAGATCCTGACAGAGAAAAAAAAAATTCTCTTCTCTTCTCAATAAAATTCTCACTTGGCGGGGCAAGGGATTCATTCATAACCTGCCATCAACCGCAGTCCCGTGTATATATAAATCCTTTCTACGTATCCTTTACTTTATAGCGATACCAATACCTTGCCTATAGTTGCAGGTTTAATTTTCAACTATACTCGCCTTCTTTTTCATTCCGTCAATTCGATTAAATTTCTTGAAGAGAGAAAAACTCGTAGAGCATAAAACAAATCAACATCCATGCAACTGCCGCAACAACCAGGGAAGGACCAGACCACGAGGCATCAGTAGAGCCGCAGAGACCACTAGTAGCTCTGAGTACACCGTGGCTTTCCCTTGAAAGTCTGGAGGTGGAGCAGTACGCTGACGATGGCATCAGGAGAAAACAATTTTAATGAACTCAATTTATTCTGATGGCACTGGACGGACGAACTATAAAGCGTTATCCTTTCATGAACGGCATGTTTTGCTGCAAAATTAATTTTAATTCAAGATTTATGACTTGATTATCCTCGGCCGTTATCGCAGTAATAAAGGAATAGTTCGTATCCGAGACCATCAACCGTAGTTTGTATGTACTACAATGAGACTGTTTGGTATTCGTTATGTGCATTTGCTGCAAAAAGAAACCATAAACGCGTATCAGACGTCATCCTGTCGGTTGTTCGTATTGCCTCTTTGTTTCTTTTATAACCATCAGCTGGCTGTAGATTAAAATTGTCGGCATGGTAATCATAAATATGATGATGGCTGTTCCTGAGCTGATGATGACCGCTTTACAATAAAAGGTTGAGGGCTAAGAAATTGTGGACGGATAAACGCATATTTTCGAGTAATTAAAGGATTTATGAGTCTGCATGGGTGTGTTCTATGTTCCATTAAGAATGACGGGTATGACTATTCTGTAAACAAAATTGCCGGTGACCGCAACATAACCTCCGATGGTGACCCAGTTCTTCTGTTAGGAGTACAGTGCGAAGGTAGGAATAACACTGCACTAACTGATTAACCATTAACCACTTGCTGATTGGCCTTTTAATTTTTCTTCCAGTTGTAGAGGAATTAAGCATATCAGAAGTATATTGGACTGAATTGCAATGCTTTTAAGAGGTCGAAAACAATGACGCCCAATGTCCCAGACCCTATGTAAAAGGATACTGAACAGATTCGTGTTGAATTTCTTCATTCCTAACTACATTCCTCGCCGAAAGTTAAAATAAAGGTAGTGCAAATCAGAGAGAACAAACACGATTTTTCACAATCAAGTCCGAGAGACTACAGCCATAAAAAGGTTTTCTCAGTTTTTAGCTGCTTCGCCGTGATTTTAATAAAAAGTCCTCAATTGAAATAGCCAATTACATTCCACCCTTTGTAAATTCAGCCATTACGCCCACCTTCGGATGTACAATCAAGTATAGAGGTTATTTCCTGAGCCGTTCCACAAGAATTTAATCTTCATCATAATCCACAAACATTAAAAGCCAACGTGCATCAGTAATGCCTGAAACACAATATCGCCTCGACCTCGGTTTTGCTCCCGTTACGTCTCATCCACCTCGAGAGCGCGTTGTATGTTTGTTTACATTTTTTCCTTTGTTTCGCAGCTGTTGGATGTCAAAGCAAAGCAAAAGTTCAGCTCATCTCAACTTCTGCCTTGGGTTAGAGTGTCGTTACGTAGCATTACGTTTTTCTTTACGAATGGAAAGCGTGAGGTCGAGGTGGAACCGACATTGTGATAGGATACATTGATTTCCTATAGTTCAACTCATAGATGTCAGGCGAAGCCGAGGTCGAGGCGATATTGTGTTTCAGGCATAACTCCTTACCTCTTCAGCCTTATATTCCCAACGCCTGTGGTGTGTTTCAACGCCATCAATAAGTCTCAACATACATATGTACCAACTCGAGAAACTTACGTTGCAACTCTACCGATATATGTATGCTCTAAATCCATTTATAGACACTCAAACTACATCATAACATGCTCCATCAATAGACATAGTAGTAAAACAGACGGATGTACCAAACCCATCAACATGCATACATATCATATATCATAATACCAACAACTGATGCTCGAAGCTCACCAACAGGTTCTTCAATACCATAAACAGATGCCCCGAATCCTCCAACTACTCCTCCAATATCATCAATAGATGCACCCACTCCATTAATACATGTTCCTACACCATTAACAGATGCCCCACACTTATCAACTTATGTTAGTTGGATGAACTGAGATGGGAACTGCTGCAAAACACTCGCCTATGCATACATAGATGCCAAGCTAGGCAGCGACATTACAGCGCTGAAACATGTGATGAACAGAAACAGCCTCCGTGACAGCAACAACGGCGAGTGTATGGTGAAATCCAGTCAAACCTTGCTCGTCAGAAAAGTGATCCATTTTTGGACCGCCTGATTACTGGAAATGAAAAGCGGATAGTTTACAAAAATTTTGCAAGGGAAAAAGGCATGTGTTCAACTTAGGAAACGCCGTCAACGTCAAAAGGAGTTGTGCATCAAAATATGTTATGCTGTGTTGTGCTGGCTGCATGTGACGAGGCAAACCGTTCAAAAACTCAGTGAGCTGGGTTGGGAAATTTTACTGCAGCTCCATATTCCCATGATATTGCTAGAAACCTTTCTCGATGGAAATGAATGAGTATTTGTATGAGTGTTTCAAATGGCAGTAGAGCAGTTTTCTGCCGCCAAGGACGAGGTTTTTTTTCCAACAAATAAGATAAGCTGCCAGAACGCTGGCAGGTAGTCTAAAAAAGGAAGGAAACTATATTTTGGACTGAAATTTTAAATAAAAGATTCATTATATTTTTTTAAAAGAAGTCAAATATTTTAGTTAGACGAAAAAGTCAACCGTGACTGACTGACTCATTATGGATCAGCAAAAGTAAAAAGTAATATCTAAGCCCGAAAATGACACTGTGGCATTCCACAGGGGTTGCAAGAACTATAGTTACACTAGTATGGTGCAAAAAATAAAACAGAGGTCTATACTATAAGACAGTCTCAAAAAACTTCAAATACTAGCTTGTGTTTGCACAACATTTGCAATGAAAATTGCAGCCCTGGAAGTCATTATGGACCTACTAACCCTTCATCTGCAAATAAAGAGAGAAGCTATTGTTAACACCTTCATTTTGAAGATGATTCAAACTCCAGACTAATTCATCCTGACATTGCACAAGAACTTAACAGCAGTTAATTACTTCTAACAACTATCACAGACGAATGTCTGCTAAAAGGTACTGCAGCCTTTGGGGTATATGCTGCTAATATTTGCCAACACTTTCATCTACTGAGGTATGTAAAAATGTAACTACGTATTCCAAGCCCAAATATTTGCTATGGAATTACACCAAAGAGAAAGTATGATATTAACCCTGTCGGTAGTTCTTTTTTGTTGTAAGGGTAAAAAATTCATTTTTTCTTTTTGTTGTTACTGAGGCTGCTAGTAACAACATTGAAAAATAATCTTTGCTTAGTATCGGTTCTAAATTGGTTTTTGAGATCATTGCCATATGGCACCTGAAGTGGTAACGAAATAAATGAAAAATTCGATATAACTCAACATATAGATACGCAACATTTTTTTTATTGCCTTCAAATTGTATTCGAAAACTCGTGTATTTGATGATCATCTAAATACAAAAGAAATAATAAAAATGGCCTTCTTACCAAAAAATGTTCACACAATAACAGACTTTTATTGCACCAGATCTAAAAGCATACTGGCGACAAACAGCAACCAATTTTTTTGCCTCAAATGATTGAACATATACCGCAAGGAGTTAAGAAAAGGACAAAAACAAAAAAAAGCTCACAGAGAAAATGCGCCCTTTAAGCATCAGTGTTGCCATATGGCAACAAAATACCGAAAGGGTTAACAGGTCTATGAGTATTACATAGTAGCAAGAAGATGTATATCCCGTACCACGCTATATTGATAGGCCGCAACTTTGAGACCTAAATTGAAACAAGGCATTACTGCCGATTTGGATTCCAAGATAGGTCTAATTTTATTCTTGACATTTCATACCTTAAATACTATTAACATAACTGTTATACTTATCTTCTATCTTACTTCTACTTACACTAGCGATTATGGATATCTTATTCTAGATTCTTATTGGCTGTACACTATTCGATAGGATCTTATTACTATTGAGTGACGTTCAGTGCAATTGAGTGCATGACACACCAATAATGTGTGACACAAGAGGAATGAACTCGATTGCACTTAACATGCTTCGTCACTTTGTTATTGTTTATGTTTTGGGCAGGCAGTGGCGTCAGTCAGTGGATACACTACACCCTGGCCCTTAAGAAAAATTTTAGGAAGTAAATTAGCTAGTTTTATGTTTTGTGTTTTTTTTGTTTTGATAATTTATGAACTAAAATTTTGTTGTTGCTATCTATTAATTGGCTTATAGGCTTTCAGTAGATTATTATGTACTTCTTTATGCAATCCGTTCTGGTTTATAATTGAATTAACTCCTTTTCTTTCTAATATCTTGAATGGACCGATATATGGTGCTTGATGTTTTTTTCTATTTTCTACTTTGAGTAATACTAAATCGTCTACATCTAAATCTAACTTGTTGTTGTGTTTTTGGTTTTCATTTAATATTCTTCTTTCTTTTATTTTCATTGTCATTTCTTTCGCTTTAGCGAGTGCATATTGTAACCTGATTCGTAGCTCGTGAGCATAATTGTCATAGTCATAAATTTTTGTTTTGTTATTTATGGTGTCGGAAGGTAAGCATGGTAATTTGCCATAAACGAGTTCATATGGTGAATACCCGGTATCTACATGTGGTGCCGTATTATAAGCAAATGTGAAGTATGGGACCCATTCATTCATTCTCATTGACAAATGACAACAAAAATTCGTTAAGTGCCCTGTGATTTCGTTCAAGTGCGCCTATCGTTTGATGGTGGTATGGAGAAGATAATGTTTGCTTGATCTTTAATAGTGAACATATATTTGTTATCAGTTCGTTATTGAATTCTGTCCCTCTGTCTGATTTTAGAATTTTAAAATGTCCATATTTAAGAATGAATTCCTCTACCACAGTTTTAGCTATTGCCGTTGCATCTTTTGATGTCATAGGATATGCAACAACGAATTTCGTTAGCTCGCACTGCATTGTAAGAATGTGTCTTTTTTCATTTGATAATCTTAATGGTCCGACAGTGTCAATTGACACCACTTCAAAACTGTTGTTGGGAGTGTCTGTTATTGTTTGTGGTTCTTTCGTATGTCTTATTTATTTATTTTTTGCGCATGAGTCGCAGTTTGTTATGAATTTCTTTACCAGTTGGCTCATCTTTCGCCAGATGTATCTTTGTTTTAGTTTTGTTAGAGTTTTTCGTATACCTAAATGTCCTCCGTGTACAGAGTTGTGGATTTCATCGATGAGTTTGTATTTGGTAATATCATCAAGTACTTGTTTGGGAGCGTTATATATTATGATTTTCAACTTAGGATTCTGGCCATTTATTTTTATATTTGCGTACGCTTCTTTTAATTTTTCTTTTTCAAAATGCTTAAATATTTCATCATCGTTCATTATAGCTAGCTCATTTATATTTTCTTTTTTCATTCTGGATGCTAATTTCTTCAGTGTCGACTCTAGTGTCGCTGAGTTATCATTAGATCCTGTATACATAGTATTTGTTTCTACTCGTACATCTGATGTATGCTTCCTCAAATTCGAATCTGGATTCGTTGATTTATCGCTACATCGCACGTGCACAATATTGTTATCAATCGTAATTTTTGAATTCCTAGCATTTTTATCAATATTTATTTTTAATTTCTTCGTGTTTTTGACGTCATTAATGGATATACATTCCCAAATTTGAAGTTGATCAGGCTTCTGCTGAGAGTTGCATTCTTCCTTATTATTGTCCGTTTTCGTATTCTTGGACATGCATCTTGTGATGATTAGTGTTCTTTTTCAGTTTTCATCGATTTCTAGTGGTATCCGATATCTTGTATACGTTTAATTTTGGCTTTCTGGAGTACTCACGTATTCCGAGCCGCGTTCGTTTCCCTCGTACTGGTCGGTATTTGATGTCCGTACTTGATGTGTCATATTTCTATATGCGCTTCGATTGTTGTTGTTGTTGTTTGGGGGTCGGAAGTCGTTGGAGGTGTTGTTTGTATTGTTGTCATTGTTTCGGTTAATGTTCCAATTATTATTGGGTCGGTGCGGGTTTCGATTGTTGTTCCAATTGCTATTATGTGGGCTATTTCGATTTTGGTTCTTGTTATGGCTTTGTGGATTTCGTTTGTAATGCAACAACGAGTACAAATATATAAGCCGACGACTACATTCCCTGTCAATGTTGTTATGGCTTTCGTAGCCATTTCTAGGTTAAAATCTGCCATGTTGTTTTCCTGTTCTTCTTTTACCTTAAGTTAACTATTTATTTGGCTTGCTGTATCCCTAAAATATGTTTTTGCTTCTTCTAATCCCTCGATTTCTGTTTCTTCTAGTAGTATGTCCCAAATCTGCGATATTTCTAATTGTCTTTTTTGTATGTATTCACTACTATATACCCTATTTGGACCTTTTTTTAAATTATCTAGGATTGTTAACAATAATTTTAATTGGTGCAAACTACTTTTGTTGTTTTTTATTTGGACGTTGCTTATTCTATTTCTAATTATTTGCATGCGTATATATTTCTTATAGTAATTATTTATTTTTAAAAATTCATCATCATTCATAAACATATGTTGTTTTTTGTTCTTCTTGTAATACCATTGGTCTCGTTGATAATGATTCACACTGGTTGGGTATTATCCCTTGGTGTAATCCTTTGTTGGCTCTTTTGGGGTATCGTAACTGGTTGAGCCATCTGTTAATGCTGGACTGTTTAAATACTGTTCTGGCATCTGGAATTTGCTTTGGATAGACTACCGGTCTAATATCTTGGAAACCAACAGACATCATAATAGCTCTATAAAAGTATGCGTATGGAATATTAAGCATTGGACCGCTAAATCCCTTCTGATGCGACATCGTACTGTTGGAATGTCTTCCTTCTGGTCTTACGCTCATCTTGACATCTGGTATCAATCAATCAAATCTATCGATTTCACTGTCGGTCAAAGTAAAGTTACTACGTCGTCTTTGATAAATAGAAAGATTGTTTTGAAGGAAAACTAGAACCTAGACCGTAAGGTTCTGGCCCTTATCTTCGCTTCTTATTTCCTTGTGCGAAGCTGGCAGGATCGCCATGTAGTGGTTCTACCTATACTATGAGCGGAGGGGTTTGGTATTTAAGCGTACCACGCTATATTGATAGGCGATTTCTCGCCGCAACTTTGAGACCTAAATTGAAACAAGGCATTACTGCCGATTAGGATTCCAAGATAGATCTAATTTTATTCTTGACATTTCATACCTTAAATACTATTAACATAACTGTTATACTTATCTTCTATCTTACTTCTACTTACACTAGCGATTATGGATATCTTATTCTAGATTCTTATTGGCTGTACACTATTCGATAGGATCTTATTACTATTGAGTAACGTTCAGTGCAATTGAGTGCATGACACACCAAGAATGTGTGACACAAGAGGAATGAACTCGATTGCACTTCACATGCTTCGTCACTTTGTTATTGTTTATGTTTTGGGCAGGCAGTGGCGTCAGTCAGTGGATACACTACAGGCCAATGAAATAATATCCACTTCTTTTTTTTTTCTTTTCCATGACAATTTTCGCAGTTCCTTCGGGTCGGCTCTTTCAGTGCGGATGCGGCAAGTGAATCTGTCTTGGGTTGTCGCCTCGCTCAGTCTTGCTGCTTTCATGTCTCGATTGACGATGCCCAAACAAGTTGTCGCTGGTTTTCCGGGCTTCCAGGCTTGTGGAGTTCGCGATGTTCAGCGTTTTTCTCACCATGTGCTGCTCATCTCTTCTCATGATACATATGTATGTACCGTCTGAGCCTTTCTTTTTCAGTTAGATTCTTATGAAAGCCGGCGACGTTAAAGGTTCTCCCCAGATGTTTGTTTCTGATTTTATTCCTCCCTGTCACACGTCCTGCTCAATGCAAAATCATCATTTCTACAACGTGAAGTTTTTGCTCTTGCGCCTTTGTTATTGCCCAACTCTCTCGTCTGACTATTGCTTAATAGATCTAAGCCTAAACTTTTGGAGGGAACTTTTTATCGCACAACACTCCAGTCAAAGAGCGCCATTTTAGCCAGACTGAGCTTACGCGATTTTGTACATCGTCCAAAAATAAAACAAATATTTGGAGCAATAGCTCTTTAAAGTGCCAGGGCCTAGCTTCTCGCAACCACTCATGTTGTGTGCGTTATATTTTTCACTCGAATGGAAGGGACCTACAGTTTAATGCCGACTCCGAACGGCGATTTGAGAAGCTTTTTCGTGACAACAATACTCTCGGATGTTTGTCATACGCACACGAGAGGTGGGACCGTAAAAAAAATGTTCGGTATTTTCTGGGATTCGAACTTGGAACCTCATGCGTAGTGATCCGACACACTAACCACTTACGCCACGGCGCCCACTTGTACATCGTCCGTTTGCATTTATTATGGATCATAAGTATTTGATGGAATCTGTTATCAAGATTTGTGATTTCGTGTTTTGTATGGTGTTTGCTAAGTGTATGCTAGTATGCTAAGTTTGAGAAGGAGGCTACATATTTATGTTGAGTTTTGGTTCTATGTATTCTCAGGCCATGATCTTCTAGTTTCTCAGCCCAAGTGTTAATTTTCACTTGTAGTTTTTCTAGCGTCTCTAAAACAAGTACTATATCATCCGCATACAAATATGTTCATCCGGCTTCACTTGAATAACATTCGTGAAGAAGACTTACTGCTGATCGTTGATGGACGCCTACTTTTATTTAGAATTTCTGTGAGATTCCACAGCTGCTTCTAAATTGGGTAGTTGTATTTCTGTATATGTACTGCTGCGGCACTCCGTGGTACGAGTACCTTAAAGCCTCGTCTCTGGTCAGACTTAAACAATTTCAGAAAAAAATGGAAGTAAAAATGTATCACTAGTGCATGGATACTGAAGCTAACAGACAAACACTGAAGGTGGTATTGTTCAAATGTTATCTCTTTGATGACATTTTCCATCACTTTTCTTTATTTCTTTTCTAATGTTGTCTTTGAAGATTGCGAAAGTCTATGGCTTGTTCTTATATAAGGAAGTCTGGAATGGTCAGATTGGGTGATTTTGCGGGCCAATGCAAATCGCCAAAACGGGAGATAGGACGACTTGGAAAAGTGTCTTCCACTAAGCCCATTATGACACTCGCTGTGTGTACAGTCTTGTGCTCCGAATCCTTAATTATCGAATTCGGGTATCAAAAAGTCACGTTGACACGCTCGCTTTGGTAGTTATCGGGTTGTCATCCCAATCACCCTTTCACGCCGCACCACACATTAATCTTCAGGGAATGTTAATGAGATTTTTTAATAATGCGCTTCAGTGTCCAAGAAGCGAATATTCCACTTATTGTCCGGAGAGATGAAATATACTTCGTCACTCGTGATTAATTTTGAAGCAAAACTGTCGTCTTTATAGTTTAAGTTTACGATGAACTGGCTATATTTCAGATGGACTCCGTAGTCTGCGGGCAGTATCTGATGCACCATCTGAGTTTTATTGGAAGCATCTTTAAATCTTCCACCCATATACTGTGCAGGGCCTGGATATGCCCAATTGCGTAGCCCGTCGTCTCGTTGATGATACTGGACTATCCTCCATCAATATTCATGGTCACATGTTCTTGGTCTTTCCGCCCTTGCCCTATCTCGTGTAGTTTCTTCGAGACGTGTAGCTAGGCGTCAAACTGTGCGACCAGTCGGCGACCAACGGTGCGCATATCATCGAAGAAATTCGATGAATTATTCCGCAAATAAATGGGCACAAGTATTCCAATCCTTAGAGGAGAAAAAGATATGTTCTAGCGCTTTTCTGCACGTCTCCCAAGCCTTCAACAGGGTATGGCATGAAGGCTTGAAGTTTAGCTTAAGACAGGTTCTTCCGGAACAAATATATGAGATTTTAGAATCATACCTTGCAAACAGACTATTCCGTGTTAAATACGGTTCGGAACACTCCGAATTTAAGGAAATCGCTGCCGGAGTACCGCAAGGAAGTGTTCTTTGTCCGGTCTTGTTCTTACTCTACTCTCGAGATATACCGTAAAAAGGAAGGCACTGTCGTAGATAAATCAGTCGAGTCAGCAACTGTAAAGCTCCAATGAGCTTTAAAAAAAAATTGCGGTGGCAAAAATTTGCCGCATTGCTCTTAACGACACCAAATCAGCTCATGTTAACTTTACCTATAAAGAAATTAACAACCTACTCATTTTAATCAACTCTGTACAAAGACCGTATGCAAACGAGGCAAGGCAAAGTATCTAGGAGTGACTCTAGACGCGAAACTTAAATGGATGTCGCATGTTTAAAAGAAACGCGACACTCTAAATTAAGCATAACAAATTGCTTCTACACAAGCAAGCACTTAAAACTGTTTCGACGTATGGTATAGAACTTTGGGGTTGTACTAAATGAAGCAATAGAGATATCCTGCAATCTTTTCAAACCAAAGTGCTAAGAGTCATAGTAAATGCCCCATGGTATATCAGAAACAGTGATATCCAAAGAGATTTTGGAGTAACTACCGTCGATGACAAAATATCGAACTTCGCTCGAAAACTCTATATTCGTCTTCATGGTCATTGCAACAACTTCATACTCCAAGTTTTGGATGAGACAAACCTCGTGCGTCGACAACAAAGAACGAAAACGTTCGATTTAGCACAATAAGGACCGGCCGCATTTAATGGCGGGTTTTTGCAGCACCGGGCACATAGTATCTATGAAGATTTTTCGGTAATTATTAAGCCCTGGATATGTATGCTTCCTTGAATCGACGAACACCTCTTTTATTTTGTACAATTTCTCTTAAAGTATCCAACGTCCAATTATTAGTAGGAAAAAATATCAGGGTTTTTAATAAATCTAATTTATTCTATTAAAAATACGTTTAAGAGTTTTGTTTACTAATTTCAGGCTTTAAGGTGGACTTCGTCGCTTTGACGAAGCATAACTTTAGTATGCATAAAATATGCATAAACATCCAGCGTTAGAAAAAGGGCTTCCTCTCCGATTTTTATGAAATTTTAATATGTGAGATTAGGCATTTTCTGACAATTTTGATATATATATTTAAAGTCGGACTATACTAGTTTCGAAGATATATGCCTTGAAAGTTCCCATACCAAATAAAGATGAAGCTTGTTTCAGTTCCATCATAGTTTCGCCTGGAACTTTTTTTTTTTCCGAGGGTAGGTGAAAAATCTTCCATAGACACTATGAGAATAGCAAGCGCGTGCTCATAGTAGTGTCAGATTCTTACTGACTAAAAAAACACCACCCTTCGATATAAGTTTGTTAGATATCGCAACTAAGTAATACATATCAAGCAATTTTTTTTATCACGAAATAAAAACCTTTCGATGGTTACTTTCCACTGAAAGATCCTGTATGTTCCGCAATCTAGACGCGGTTAATACTTATCTCGCCATGTCAAAAAGTTTCGTCCTTCGTAGTCGGCGCAATAAATTGCTCTCATCCAAAATTTGTAGGACTGTATTGTTGACATGTCCGATTAGTCGGTTTCTATGCTTTCTCGCAAAGCTTCTAGTTTCAGCTTCGATTGTCGGAATTCCGAGATCCCTGTGGATATCGTCGTTTCTACTATACCACGGTGCTTGGACAATTTCTCTTAGCACTTTATTTTTGGTACGACCCCAAAGTTGTATACAGTAGGTCCACACCGGTTTTAGCACTTACTTGTATAAAAGCAGTTTATTTACAGTACTGAGCTGGGAATGTTTTCTCTGTATTTGATTTCGAGTTCTTTTCGTTTCATTTTCACGTGCGAATTCCATTTCAGCCTTGCGTCGAGTGTCATTCCCAGGTATTTGGCCTCGTTTGCAAAAAATATTCGGGCCGAGTTTAGAAAAATTGGCAAGACATTAGTTTTCTTATAAGTGAAATTCACGTGAACAGATTTAGATTCGTTGAGGCAGACCAGCCAGTCCCTCGTCCATTCATTTACTTTATTCAGTGCGTTTTGCAGTTTTGCTGTCGTTTCTTCGATTGTTTTCCCTACTGCTAGGAGAGCGGTGTGATCGGCAAACGTAGCAAGGACAGCGCCATCTTCTTTCGGTATATCACGAGTATATAACAGATAGAGAAGCGGCCCCAGCACGCTTCCTTGCGTTTTCGTCTGGAAATGTGCAACCATGTTTTAAATACACATTTTTCATGTTCAAGTTTTTCAAATCCTAACAGTATGCAAAGATCGGCTTTCAACGGTTTAGAAGAACACATTTTAACATTTAAACATTTTGAACATTTTTTCTCAGAAGAAACGCGCAACAACAATGCTTACACAAGAGCGAAAACCATAATTTATGGTTATTTCTTAGCAGTTTCGCATATGCCATAAATAATTAACGAACGTTGTGGGTGCTTTTATCATTGCATATTGTTAGGAGTTGACGAAATTGAACGTGGAGAATGTTTTTATTTAAAACATGGTTGCATATTTCCCGGCGAAACTAGGTTGTATTTTATATGGGCAATTTTAAAAGTTTATACATTCGAAACTAGAAAATTTCGACCTTAAATGAGTATATTAGAATTGTCAGAAAATGGCTATTCTCACATACATTTTAAAATTTCATAAAAATCGGGGCCTAGCTTCTCGTAACCACTTGTGCTGTGTGCGTTATATTTTTCGTACGAATGGAAAGGACCTACAGTTTTGTGCTGTATCGGAAGGGCAATTTTTATTTTGTTTTCGAGAAGCTTTCCCATGACGATAAGTATTATTATATACTTGGATGCAAGTCAAACGTGAAAAAACGTTTGGGTGTTTTGTGGGATTCGAACATTGAACCTCACGCGCAGTGTTCCAACACACTAACCACTGCGCCACGGCACCCACTAGAACTATTACTTCCCCCACATATTATGGAGTACATACCATGCTTGCGCACTTTCGTCAGACTTCTTGTCAATGACCTTAGCATCACTAAATCTATCAAAGAAAAAAATTAGTTCTCAAAGGAATAAGGAATTAAGTCAATGTGCAACTCTGAAGCCACCCACCGACTGAACCTGAAAAAAGAATATGCAATGGGTGTTTCTTAATTTTAATTTAAATTCCAATTCAAACGCATCTTCTAAGAGCTCGCGTGTCCTTGCAGGACAACAGGCTGCTTCAAGTTTCCTATTTTTTTTTTGAGTTCGCACATTTTCTTTAAGTTCTCTGTTCTCTCAACAGACAGCACAGACATTCCTCCACCAACTTGCGCCTTCTCTGCGTGTAATTTTTGCTGCACATAATCTATTCGTTTCGCTGTCGTTCCACATCACAGGAATCCTACAGTGAGAACTTTCATAGACCATACCACCGCAAATGCAAAGTTCAGGATAATGGTTCTTTATAAATTTGAACGGAACAAAATAAAAGAAATTACGATGCGCGCACTAGCAGACTAAAATAAAAGAACGCACGAATACAACGCAATTATGGAGAAAGTTCTTGCACCACCACCACGACCGTCCCGCATTGCAAGGACTTTCCGTAGAAAAATAATTATTCTAGGATATGAAATGAAAGAGGGATTCAATTCCCTCAATGAAATCATCCTTCGAATCAGAATAGACTTTGGAATGGAGGAGAGAAAGAATAAAGAAAACCTGGCCAAAGCCAAAGGATTCATCCCACCGAGACCATTTGAGGGACGATTATGGACCACCACTAAGCTGTGAGATAAATGGCGTACAACATAAACACGCTGGTGATGGTGGCTTAAGTAAAGGATAATTGCCTGTTTAAACATTAACAAGGTCAACTTTAAGCGCTGGCTATGCTGTTGCAGCAGTTATTATTACTATTCTGCCGTTTTCTAACGCCCCATCGCGTACATTTCATGTGCAAACTACTATCTGCTCTGTATGAATGTAATGTCCTTAGCTGCTTTTCTCAGAGTCTCTTTAACAAGGCAGTCTTTCATGGAAGATAAATTACTATGTAATTAGACGTTGTGTTATGTTTTTTTTTGCCCTATCCCTATCTCTCTCTCTCTCTCTTTCTTTATCTTTGGATTGCTCTGTGAACTCCGAAGGACTCAGCACTGGATGACGATGACTAGGAGGACGATGTACATAGATTCATGGAACTGTGCTCCACTTTGAAGCCATCTATGGTTTCACATTGTTGGTCCAAGTGGAAGAAGATCGCGTCGTTTCGTTTTCTTTTGCAAAAGGATAAGGAGTAAAAGGTCCTCTGACTGAATTTTCATCTTCGCCGTCCATTAGAGTTCTATTGTCGGGATTTTTCTTCTATCGCAGTTTGCATTCTTCTGATTCTGTTTTTTTTTTTTTAAGCGCGTTCGCGAAAAGAATTGGAAGAAAGTTTTTAGTCCTTGGCTCAGGTTGTGTAATTATTTGAGGAGCTTTTGTTGTTTTGCATTAATTATTTGGGTCATTAAATAGGAGAAGTTTCCTTTTTTTTTTACGAGAGGGAGTGACATATCTGTTTGAAGTTTTATCCTAAGTTTTTGCTTTGATGTTTTTAGAAAAGATTTTCTGGTAGGGGAGAATAGTGCAGATGGAGACATGACAATTAAAGTTAATTTACATTTTTTTTTCTAATTATTTGATAAAACTTTCATTTGGTTCTTGGATTACTTAAGAGCTTAATGAAAATCAATTAAGTTCTTTGTGAGTATTTGAGTAAGAGTGTAATCTTTTGATGAGTTATATGTATAAACTTTAATGACGATTGCAGTGACTTCCAGGTCAAAATCATGCTCATTATCTAGGCAGTAAAAGTAAATATCATCCGTGAAAATGATATCATCGGAATGGTAAATACTGTTTACTGCTTTGACGGCCAGGTAGCCAAGAAGGCTCTGAATTCCGCAGCAATATGATGAAGACTGCAAACAATCTGGATACTAGGTCATCTGTATATCTCAAGTAATAAAAGAGCTGATGGACTTGAAAAGAAGGAATCGGCACTGAATACTTCACAAACTCTCCCCTTTGTAAGTGTTCTAATTAGATCTATGAAAATCACTATGTGTTCAGTTGGATATATGCGTAATAGCTACGACTTTATGGTTGGCCTCTAACAAGAAGATATCTTTTTTTTCTAGTTAAGGTTACTCGGAATGACACATGGGGCATCTCTGGCATCAAATTTTCCAGCGTCATGAAGGCACAGACTTGAAAGCCGAAGAAAGCTGTCAAATGCCACTGCAACAATTCAGTAGAAAGTAATTTTTCCGTAACACTCTCTCTCTCTCTCTTAGCTTTTTCTTGTTGTGCTGCGTCATCGGTTATTTTTACGATAGTAGTATCAGAGCAAGTGATTTTGTTTAGCTTTCCTGCATAGGAGTAACTAAGTTAGGCTAAATAGAGTTATGGAAATATTTTAAAAACTGGATACGGTAACGGGTCCATCGCAATCTACTTCCACACAACAGTTTCACACTTCATAGGTATAGAAAATAATCATCTTTGTACAGTTAGCGTTGGAGTTTGAAGTGATCGGGCTTATTTTTATTTTAGCCCCACTTTGCTTGCCTTGACTTCCAGATGTTTTAGACAAGATGTCATATTCTAATTGATTCCGTAATTTCCTTCAGTCAGTGTTGCTCAAAGTACATGGTTGTTGACCAATAAGAACAACAGTGTTGAAAGTGTGCTCCACTGTCGTACTCCCCTTTGGACTTCAAAGTCGTTCGCCGCCATATCATTGTGGAAAACGTTACCTACACTTATCCCTTTCATATGTAAACTTTATAGAACGAGTGGTTAAAAGTGAGTTTTCTGGAATTCCTCTCACGGGTAAGATTCATTAAAAAATCAAGCTGCCGAAAGCTTCCGTTAAACTTCTGTACTCGTATCTTACCGATCGAACGCAAGCAGTTGTATGTAACAACAAAATAACAAATTTCTTACAAACAACCCGTGGTGTACCCCAGGGCTCTTTTTTGGATCCTCTTTTATTTTCGCTATACGTGAATGAACTGCCGTTGGTTGTGAAGCACTGCTCAATACATATGTACGCCGATGATGTCCAAACGTATTTGAGTTGCCGACTTGGTCTAATCGATCATTGCGTACACTGTGTCAATGAGGATATGGAAAACATCGCACGTTGGTCTCAGCCAGTCTATGTCTTTGTCTCAAAAAATGTTGTCGACCTCTCGTATTTCCCCACGTCATTTTAAATTACGCTGCAATAACATATGTCGATACAGCCAAAAATCTCGGTATGGTTTTTAACCGTACACTAACTTGGAACAACCACATAAACATCGTTGTGGGAAAGACATATGGCATCTTTCGGACTATGTGGGTAACTCAGTCTTACACTCCAATAAGAACGCGCATGATGTTGGCGAAAACGCTAGTCATACCCACCTTGATCTATGGATGTGAAATTTATTCAAATTGTGATTCTGTAATGTCGTATTTAATAGCCTAATACGATACATCTTCGGCTTACGAAGATGTGATAGGGTGTCTAATCTTTCTAGAAGCCTTCTAGGGATAACCTTTGACAATTTTCTCTTCGGTACCGCACATTAATTCTGCTCTCAAACATATTGCTTAACCACCAACCTCCCTATCTCTATGATGAATTAAGGAAGCGTTATGCTTCCCTTACATCCGAACGTCAATTGGGTTGGCCAACGATATAAGTATTGGGTTGGCCAGTATATTGCCTCTGTTTATTGTTAGTGATCCCGTTAACTTTGAATAACTCCGTTTGTAAATGTTGCTTCGAGCTGCAGTTTTTTCTTCTTTAAATACACATCGCAGTGCATATGTGAAAGAAAGTTCATAGCGATCGGCTGTGTTTTACGCATTTGATAAACTTTTGAACTTGGAGGCAAATAAGGAGTATTTTCGGCATATTATGCTCTTTTATTTTCGGAAAGGAAAAAATGCTGCACAAACACATAAGAAGATTTGCGCTGTGCACAGGGATAACTCTGTAAGCGCTTGGACTGTTCGCGAGTGGTTCCGGCGTTTTCGTGATGGTGATTTCACATGTTCTGACTTGCCCCGTTCTGGACGACCGGTTAAATTGATGCGGACCTAATTAAAGCTCTAGTTGAAAATAATGCACGCTGTACAACCAGGCACATAGCTGATATATTGGATATATCGAAATAAAGCGTAAAAAATCACTTGCGTAAACTGCAATAAGTAAATCGATACGATATTTGGCTGCCGCACAATTTGAGTGAACAAAATTATTAACACAACGAAAGCGAACCATTTTTAAAGCGGATGATAACGGGCGATGAAAATCGGACACTTTACAATAACGTGGAATGGAAAAGATCATGAAACAAAAGAGGTGAGCCACCTTTAGCTATTCCAAAAGCTGGTCTTCCCCCTAAAAAGGTTATGCTCTGTATTTGGTGGGATTGGAAGGGAATTGTGTATTATGGGCTTCTTCCGCTTAACCAAACCATTGATTCCGATAAATACTGCTCTCAATTGGATAAACTTAAGGATGCAATCACCGAAAAATGACCGGGACTGGCTAACCGGAAGGGCGTCGTGTTCCATCAAGACAACGCTAGACCACATATGTCTTTGCAGACTCGGCAGAAGTTGGTGCAGTTTGGATGGAATGTTTTACCTCATCTGCCGTATTCACCTGATTTTGCATCTTCCGATTACCATTTATTCCGGTCCCTGCAGAATTTATTTAATGGAAAAAATTTCGTCTCACTGGCAGCTTGTAAAATCCACTTAGAGCAATTCTTCGCGAATAAAAATCAAACGTTCTATGAAAGGGGCGTTATGAAATTGGCCGAAAGATGGCATAAAGTCCTAGAAAATAATGGTGCTTATATAACTGATTAAAGTTGTTCCTATTAATAAATAATTAATCTTTGATTCCGCCTAAAAAAAAAAGAGGGAACTTATTGGCCAATAAAATATTAAATAATGTAAATGAAATGAATATGAAAATAATGTATTATAAATGATCTATCCCAACTTTTATATAATGTTAATTAATGGGTTATTAACTAGTTATAAGATACTATATCTTAATGTGACATTTGACACAGTGGCATACGTTTGACAAGAAACTCTGAGTTCTCTCTCAACATGAGAAGGTAGCACAAAAACTACGCTGCGCAATATTTTCAAAATTTCTCCGTTAATACCCAATAAATCTCGGTAAAACAGTCTCATAATATAAAAGCATTAATTGTTGACTTTAAGAACTTGATTTTTCGCCTTGTCAGCTAAGCTCTAAAAATTAAAAAAAATTAAAGTGCACTCGAAGTGAAGCATTAATTAGTAATTTGTGAACAATGGTTAACACTCCTAATACCAATGCTAGTGACAACCAGCGGAGGCAACTACGTTCCGCTATCGGTTCTTCACCCTCTCATAAGCAATCGAGCGCTTCGGGATCGGGACTATTGGCCAAGATTGACTCCCGCTTAGAATCTCTAAAAGTCACCTTAACAAATTCCATTGTCCCCCAACTAAAATCTGAAATTGAATCCATGGAATCTCGGCTGTCGGAACGTTTGTCCTTGATCGAGAGTGAATTTGAACATAAACTAAATGTACTTGAGAAAAATTTCAGTGATAAGTGCAGTTCTCTTAACGACTCTTTAAGTGGCTTGCAAACTGAAAACAAACATTTAAAAATTCAAATTGATTCTCTCTTTCGTTATGAATCTGCAGGAGATGTAGTCTTGCACGGAATACCTGTAACTAAAAACGAAGACCTTGGCGAAATTTATAAAAAAAATTGTACTACGATCGACGTTGTTCCTATAGATCCAATTTCAATAATACGTGCGACGCCAAAGAGTAACACAAGCAGTAGTGTTGTTATTGTAAAGCTGCCCCACGAGCAAAATAAAATCAATGTTTTAAAACGAATGTCAGCTTACTACAAAACTAATTCTAAGCTCGTATCACTCAGCGATCTAGGGTTTAAGAGCAACAAATTCGTTCGTGTGTATGAGGGCCTTTCGAAACAAAATCACAACATTTTTCGGAAGGCTATTGACCTAAGACGCGCCAATCACCTGCACTCTGTTTTTACACGGAGAGGAAGAGTTTTCATTAAGGTAACTGCTGATTCGAGACCAACTGCTGTTTTTGATACGTTATCTCTGGAAACTATTCCTCTCTCATTGAGAAATGATCGTGGTAGTTCTCAACAGTCAGTCTCAGATGTTAATGGTGTTGTTAATGGTGTTGCTGTGAATGCTGCTACTGATGGTCGTTGACGGAGTTGCTGATGCTGTTTATGTTCATGATACATTTTTGTCCTAAGTAACGTAGTATGAATGTACACTAACTTTTATTTATTTATTTATTTTTAATTGTTAAAATTTTAAATTAATTTTGATTATTATTGCAACGCAAATTAATGATAATAATTTTTATACTAAATGGCTTTCCATATACTTTTGTGTGTTTTCTGTACACTTTTGATACATTTATTCACCTTTCCTTGTTTTTTATTTATTCTATGTAGTTTGAATGTGATACTATTTTTGTTGCTGCTTCCTAGGTACGGTAATTCTTCATTATTTTCATTATTACTATTTTTTTATGAACTCAAATCATCCTGATGCGATAAGGACCGTTCTCAATATAATGTGTGGAGCTAAGAGTGGCTTGAAAGTTTGTCACATTAATCCAGGAAGCATTCGTTCGAAATATACACTTATATATACCAAATTTTCGGTACTTCGAAGATCGATGTTTTAATGGTTTCAGAGTCTTGGCTTAATTGTAGTTTATCGTCCCAAAGTGTGCATTTACCTGGTTTTAAACTTCTTAGAAACGATCGCGTTAATAGAATTGGTGTATGTATGTATGTTAGAGATAGTATTAAAACTAAATGTATTTATTCCTCGTCTAAGTCTATCATTCAATTTCTCTGCGTGGAAGTCAGCAATGAATTTGAAAAATTTCTTTTGGTGGTTGTTTATTCTCCACCTTACAGTTTTAAAGTGGAAAATCTCACTAAACTTGAAGAAACTATAATGACCTAAAATAAAAAATATAATAACATCTTAATTGGTGGCGACTTCAATGTAAATTACTTTAAGTGTAATAGTACAACTCGTTTGTTTCATTATATGTGTGATAAAATTGGTCTTTCGGTAATCAATACTCGTCATCCTACATGTTTTCAGTCTACAAAAAATCCTTCGTTAATTGAGATGTTTTTAACTAGTTCTTTACCTAGTGTCTTGTGCTTTGACCAAGTTAAGTCTACAAGTGAATTTATTCACGATATTTTATATTGTTCTTTTAACTTCAATGTTAATAGGTCCAATTGTGATACTACTTTTAGCTACCGGTCTTACAATAATATCGACCTCGCTGAACTCAGTAATGATTTTTGCAGCCTGAACTGGAGTGATATTTACTACACACCCGAAATTGATATGAAAATCAATATTTTGAATATCTTTATAAATTATTTGTTTGACAAACATGTTCCGGTTGTGTCTAAGCGCATAAAGCCTCTACCTTGCCCTTGGTATCACAGTCAGATTAAATTAGCAATACAAGAAAGAGAAAGCTTTTTTAAGAGATATAAGAGAAACACAACAGAATACAACAGAAGGCAATACTGTGTCTCTCGCAACAAAGTTAATGTTCTTATACGAAATGCGACAAGATCGTATTTCTTTAGCAGACTTGATCCTAAAAAGGACTCAAGAGACCTTTGGAGAAACCTTAGGGAACTTGGTGTTTCATGCAATAAAAATTCAGTTAAGTGTTCAATATGCCCAAATGAAATGAATTCTTTTTTACGCCGCATTCCTCTGATTCACCAGATATAATTCTTGATCAGGGATCACCTGAACCACCTGATTCAACAAACTTTTCTTTTCAGTGCATTGATGAATTCGATGTAATTAAAGCGATTCATTCAATTAAGTCTAACGCTACTGGCCCGGATAGTATCCCGCCTCGATTCCTTAAGCTTCTTCTCCACCACTTATTGCCTTATGTACATCACATTTTCAACTTTTGTTTATATAGCTCTCAGTTTCCTGAACAATGGAAAACTGCAAAAGTTATTCCAGTTCAGAAAAAAAGCCAATCCTCTAAACCCATCTGACTATAGACCAATCAGTATTCTTTGTTTTTTGTCCAAAGCTTTCGAAAAAATACTTTCAAACCAGATACAACATCATTTGAATAATAATAATATGCTATCAAAATGGCAGTCAGGCTTCCGCAGTGGTCACAGCTGTGAATCAGCTGTTCTTAAGGTAACCAGCGATCTTCGCTCAGCTTTAGATTCAGATGAAATCGGAATATACTCCTTTCAAAACTCGAAAATAAGTTCAATTTTTCACAATCTTCCATCAGGTTACTGCTTTTTTATCTACGCGATAGGGTTCAAACAGTAGTCACTGAACGAGGGGTTTCAAACCCGAGCTTTGTTAATGTAGGAGTTCCACAGAGTTCTGTGATGGGACCGTTGTTGTTCTCCTTATTTAATAACGATTTGCCTCGTGTAGTTGGTAATTGCAAAGTGCTGATGACGTCTTAATTTACTTTTCACGTCCACTTGGCCTGATAGAAGATTGTATGGCAAGGGTAAACGAAGACATGGTCAATGGTATATGTCAAAATGGTCAGTTAGCATGATATGCTCAAGATCGAAGATTCATCCCACAGATTTCCCACCCATTGTACTTAATAAAGATATTATTCCTCTAGTTGATGTTGTGAAATACCTTATTACAATGAAATACACTATTAGTTGTACACTTACTTGCTGTAATGCAACTGCAGATACAATTAGGAAAGTGTACTTCGGGCTACGATGCTTAAGGCATTCTGCAAGCTTAATGCAACAGTGTCTCAAAACACCATTAATCAAGATATTGATTATGCCTTTTTTGATTTTTAATTGTGCTGTATACTCTTGTCTTGATTATGAATGAAAAAATAAATTAAATGTTGCGTTCAATGACTGTGTCCGTTTTATGTATAATATCCCTAGGTTTTGTAGTGTGTCGTCTTTGAAGTCTTCTGTTTTGGGTTTGAATTTGGATGTTTATTGTAGTTATCGTAATATTCTGAAACTTTTTAAAATTATTCACTTTAAGTGCCCTGCCTATCTACATGAAAAGATTACTTTTGCTCGATCAGTGAGGGGTATGAAATTAATTGTGCCACCATTTACACATTGTATCGGAGAACGTTCTTTTTTTGTATCTACAATTCGTTTGTGGAACCGCCTTCCACATGAATTGCAGACAATCAATTCCATTACCGAATTTCAGAGGAAGCTTCTTATTTATTTGTCAAATAATAGTATCACAATTTGACTAAAAACGTTACCATCGATTTTATATATTTACTTTTCTTTTTGTTTGATTTTGTCTTTAATATTACGTGATATAAGCAATCATTTTTGTAATTTGCCCTAACAATTAATGCTTCTAAAAGATACAATTATCTTGTAGCATAATGTGAAAAATATTATTTTGCCCAATAAATACAAATACAAATACAATGTGTATAAGCTATTCAAGTAAATAAATAAAAAAAATAAAAAAAAGCTGTTCAAGTAAATAAATAAAAAAACCTTCTCAATTCGATTAAGAGTAGATGTAGTGGAGACCTGTACTCAGCGCATTGTTCTATGAAGTTTGGCGAGATATTTATGTGGTCTATGCAGGTCTAACAGGCATTGGGTGCTGAATCTACAGGCTATTTTATCCAGTATTCTTGCTGCATATTATCTAGGCTACGGATGGCAGAACACATAGACATCTTCTTCCCATACTTTTTCCCGAATGTGTATGCATGGTGAGTGGACATTCAATCTTGAGTTGAGACCATATAAACTCATGTTCTATCTACTCTCGAAATTTGCAGTATTTTCCTGCTCCTAAATTAAGTTCACATACCATTAAACCATTTTGTAAGAGAAATAGAAACTTCTTAAAGCAGACTTAAAGGTGGCAACCTTGAACCAACAGTGGGAAGTACCTTTTTTAACAACGATGAACTTCTAGGAAATTGTCTACTCATAAACAGATTAGCAAACAGCACACACAATTGAATTCCAAGATACCGATAGACAAAGCTAACAAAAACACTACCATTCTATTAATAACACCCACATATAAAGTAAACTGACTGGAAGTTTCCAAAGGGCATTTCTTCGAAATATTTAACCTTCTTGGACCGGCAGAAAATTGATTATCCTAGGTAAATAAAAATGTTATTATGTCACCCACTTCTCCGTCTTCTATCATAATCACCTGAATGGATAAAGAAAAAAAGTCCCGCAAACCCCCAACTTTCTGCCGCAAACACTAAGCTAAAATTTCAACCGCATTGATACCAACACCCACTTCAGTTTTCACGCACATCCTTGAAACTTTTCAAATCGTCTGTGAAATCAAATATTATCCATCCAAAGAGAAACTTCCTCAGTGTGCGCCCGGAATTGATTGTCAACCAGAAGCCCAAGGATACTTACGCCTTTTCAATTCAACAACGCCACAATTTCTGCACATTCCACTACATTTTTGGATTACAAGTAAACACATACACACATACGCATACACAGATCCGGTTATGCCCTCCGGATACGTACACTGAAAGATTAATGGTGTCAGCGAACGTGATTTATCATCAAAAAAAAGCCATGAAGTCGTCACACCACCAAAATCCGTATGTGATCTTATTACCAAGTCAGTATATACTGGACATTTTGTCTCAGAAAAATTATAAAACAAAAATCCTTGCAAAAGGATATTCAATTAATGTGGTCAATAATAATAATTAGCAGTTCTGCAAACAGCCCTGTGGTGTACATATGTATGTGTGTATTTAGACTCCACCCAATCACTATAAGGGCATCCAAGTACGTACGGTGGTTAGGGATGCCAGATTAATCCCGTCGTCATTATAATTGTTCTTATTTGATTCGTCATCAGTTGGTGAACTAGTTTTTCGATTGAAAACAAGTCCGACTGGGAATTGAGAGAAAACTTTTATGTTGAAATTTTTTTTACTTTTTCCAAGAGTTCATTTTTAATTTCATCATCGGAAGCACCCGCACAGTTCCGCGAACTATTTTGAGGTTGAATCCGGCAACCATTAAAAAATGTTAGCTCAGAAAACACAGGAGAATATCAGTTATATTCCTCAGGGGATTGCAAAAGTTTTCAATTAGCCGGAATACCTCGTGGGAATACAAACAATATTCTGTGTGTGTTTGTTGTGTTAGGGTATGGCGGAGAATGTAGGCCCACAGTTCAAGTGATGCGGGTTGCTTGTGCATGAAGTTATAAATAAGTTCTTATGTTGGTAAAATATGTATAATTTGTTATCCTTTCGAGACGTTCCGATTTGCGATGTAGAGGCGAATAGTCACGCTCTTTTGTCGCTGCATCCTTGCAATTAGGCTTACTCGGAGGCATTTGCAATTCTACAGAAAACTTATGTAAATTATTGGGAATATTAGAGTTAGGGTGTTTGCTCCGCAGGTACATACCTGAGCTATGAATGAAATCCTGAGGGGTATAAATTGAGTAAAATAATAGACTTTGACGGTCCATTTGACTCCTAGAGAGGCGACTAATCTCGGAATTTCTCTATAAGCCCCCGTTGAAATTGCTGGCAAGATTTTAAACCTCACATCATTGATTCAGTATAAAAACAGTAGATAATGGCAGCAAAAAGCTTACTTACTTATACGGCGCTATAGCTCAGGGTAGACCTCGGCCCCAACCAGCTGCTTTCCATTTGTTCCCACCGTCCGTCCCACTGAAGTGAATTTGAATACATACTTTATGGGCCGAATCGTTAATGTGCATGCACGTAGCATGTTTACATCCCAACTTAAACATCTTAACTATGCTGACGATGTATGTATGCTTACTCTCTCACAGAATTATGGACCTGCACCAAATGACAGCAGATGTGGAGAGGGAGGCAGGCATCATCGGACTGAAAAACAATACGGCAAAAACTAAAATTACATATCAGCCTTGGAACAAATCCATCGGCTCAAATATCCATTGCTGGACAATCGGTAGAGAGAGTAGAGGATTTCCAGTATCTTGGGAGCATTGTCTCGACTGATGGTGGAACCGAACTGGATATAGCCACAAGATCGCCAAAGCAAAGTCCGCGTTCGGGATGTTGTCCAAAATATGGCCCAATCATATCTCTAACGAACACCTTTACGAGAGAACGGGTCAGGTCAGGAACCAATAGAATCCATTTTGAATCCAATTTTTCATGACTTCGCACAAATCGGGCGAAGTGCCATCAATTCGTCGTCTGAAGTATCTGACTTATTCGCATAGACCACGAACTTGGCATACTTACTAAGATGGCGCTACAGTTCGGGGAGAACCTGGGCTTCAATCAAAAAGACTCTCCATTTAGCTCGGTCTTTGGCTAATTGGCTCCAGTTGCTCACTTCAAGTTGGTCGAGGTCCCCTTAAACTGGTGCGCGTCACCTACGGCGAGGGGGTCCTCTACTGCGTCATCCCTCAGGGTAAGATTCGAAGACTCTGTGAGCCGGAGCGTTGGTATCCATTCGCTCTTCATGTCCTAGCCATCTCAAACGTCCAATACGCAGTTTTTTGACTAGTGTTAACTGCGAGAGCGAAATGAGGACAACTGTACCAAATGAGTGCAAAGTAAAGACTGTTTTATTCTCTCTTTCTTAGATATATTACAACTATGTGTTACAACTCGGCCATCCTATTCCTTAACCTCGCCCTCGAGGTTACCGTCGTCGTCGTCTTCGTAGTCGCACTCGCCCCCAAAAACTCCTTCATCCGGAAGTTCGCACCAGCGCTTTATGCGATCAGCTTCCATCATGGTGTTTAGTTTCCGCTGGGTCCGCTGCATGTCAGGTATGTCTTCCACCACATAGCGATCGTTCGGGAGGACCTTGGAAATGATATATGGCCCCTTGTACTCTGGCTCCAATTTGCGTGAATCGCCGGTGGAACCCGGGTCGTTCTCGAGCAGTACGAGATCACCCACGGCATATTGAGTAGGTTGCCGATGCCTGGCATCGAACCTAGTCTTCTGTCGATGTTGGGCTTGCCTGATGTTTTGCAGTGCCTCGCTGCGTCGTTGCCCCATCTCTTTGGAATCTGTTAACGCTCGCTCCTCCAATTTCAACAGCAGCTTGTCCCCCAGGATGCTTCTCGGAGTGTAGGCGAAGAGAAGATCATGTGGACTCGCTCGTGTTGTACAATGGCGGGCACTATTGAGTCTCCACTGAATATCGCGTAGATGGCTTGCCCAGTCTTCTCCTTTTCCTGGCCCATGCATGCATTTGAGTGACGCCAAGATGGTGCGGTTGCACCTCTCTACCTGCCCGTTGGCTCTGGGCATCTTTACCGCCGTCTGAATATGTTGGACCCCATTCTCTTGGCAAAACTGGTTGAACGATCGTGATGTGAATGCCGTTCCTCGATCGGTTATGATCCTCCTCGGCAACCCAAAGTAGCTGGACACTTCACTCAAGACTGTCAAAACCCCCTTGCTGTTTGTGGTCTTTACTGCTTTTAGAACTGAATATTTAGTAAAATTGTCAACTAATGCAAGGACATACCTGGTTCCACCTCTTCCCCTTGTAAAGGGTCCAAGGTGGTCAATGTGGACTGTATCGAAGGGAAGAGGAGAGTGCTCCATGCTGTGGAGTTCTCCCTCAGTCATCCCCCCCTTCTTTTTCCCATAAGCACAGTCTATGCATGACCGTAGATAGCTTCGAGTGAAAGACCGTGCCTTTGGAAACCAAAATGTCTTTCTGACCCTTTCCAGCGTTCGCTCTTCTGCTGGGTGTCCGACGTCATCGTGACAGAGTTTTAGAATCCTCCACCTTATCGCGCTCGGGACAGCCCATCTCTCAGACTCGCCTACCTTTCGGAACAGTCGATTTCCCTTCACGCTGTATTCTTGCTGCAATTGCTTCCTTTCCATCGTCGAACTTGGTGTTTTTAGGGCAACAATTATGCTCCTCAGCTTCGGGTCTTGCCACTGCATCGTTGCTACCCAGTTTTCATTTGTGATGTTAACGTTAAGAACCATCGAAGACGCTTCCTCTACCGTCTGTTCGCTTTCGACTGGTTGTCTACTCAGAGCATCACTGTGTGCTGCGTTCTTGCCGGGTTGGTGGACGGTCTCATACTCGAACTCCTGTAGTTTGAGCCACCACCGGCCCACCCGTGGAATTAGCTTCGCCTTTCTGCTAGTCGCAGCGACTGCTTCACAGTCCGTCACAACCTTAAATTTTCGGCCCAGGAGGTAAATTCTGAAGCGACTTAGGCACTCCACTACTGCCAGTACCTCGAGCTCATATGAATGGTATTTTCGCTCATCTTCAGACAATTTACGGCTGTAGAAGGCCACCGGTCGCAGCGCTTTGCCGTGCTTCTCCTGCTGCAACAGAATTCCGCCTAGACCCAGCGATGAGGCATCCGTGTGTACTTCGTGAGCGCATTCCGGGTCAAACAGCACCAGAACAGGAGGATTGATAAGCGCTTCCTTTAACCGCACAAACGCCAATTCTTGCCGTTCCGTCCATTCGAAGGGGTGATCAGCTTTCGTCAGATCGGTCAGAGGGACTGCCAAACTTGAATATCCCTCCACAAATTTACGGAAGAAACCCGTAAGTCCCAAAAATTGTCGGACTGTATGAACGTCCCTGGGTGTTGGGAATGATATGATCGCTGCCGTCTTCTGAGCGCTGGGTCGAAGGCTTTCCTTGCTCACTTGATAGCCTAGAAAATCAATGCTGGTTTGTAAAAAACGGCACTTACCCACGTTCAATGTCAGCCCGGATTCCTTCAGTACCTCAAGGAATCTTTGGAGTTTCTGCAGTCCCTCCTCGACCGACCTGCTGGCGATGACTATGTCGTCGAGGTACACAGCAATGTCTCCGGTCCTCAGCCGCGATTTGATGGTGTTCATACACGACTGGAAATATGCGGGTGCATTCACCAAACCGAATGGCATTCGATTAAATTCGAATAGGCCTTCATCCGTTGCAAAAGCAGTGAATTTCCTGCTATTTTCAGCCAAGCAGATCTGGTGATAACCTGATGCCAGATCCAGTGTCGTGAAGAATTCGTTACCTGCCAGCGATTCTACGACCTCTTCGACCACAGGCATTGGGAACCTTCTTTTAACGGTAATTTTATTTAATGCCCGGTAGTCGATGCAGAAACGGTCGCTGCCATCCTTCTTTTTAGTAAGGACGACTGGAGAGCAATAGTCCGAGTATGACGACCGTATTATACCTTGCCTAAGCATCTTATCCACCATCTGTTTCACCGTCTCCCTTTTGGCGAACGGGAGTTTGTATGGTTGGACACACACGGGAACTGATGTTGTCAGCTCGATCGTGCACTCACCGAAGCGGAACACTCCAAGCTCGTCCGAGTTCTTGGCGAAGCACCCTCGAAATGTGTTAACCAGCGCTCCGAGCTTCGCAGCTCCTACATCGTCCAGCCGCTCGACATTAAGGTCCTCTAGCAGCAGCTCTGCACGCTTTGGGAATTCACCGCACTTGTCCGACATACAGTCTGAAATAGAGATGCAGTTGTGTGATTTGCCAAATCGTACCTGTGGTTGGTCCAGCAACTCTCCTCCGATCAACATTGGGTACGGTTGCGATTCATCCGGGACTATGAGGACCTCGCACCAGGAGGTGAGCTTATCGACCGTTATCTCTGCATGGACCCTTCCGATCGTCTGACATGCTCCTCCTCCGAAGCCACTCAACAGCCGTTGTTCCTTTATGTACTGGATGCCACCCGCTTCAGCGACCGAACACCGAAGAGTAACACAGTCACTCCCGAGGTCTATGAATGCTTTCACCTGGTACCCATTCACCACTGCATCTATGCATTTGGACCTCTACCTGAGATACCTTGCGCGCTACTCACAGGTTGCACTTTGGCGCGTCGTAACGGACAATCCCTGCGAAAATGCCCAACTTGCTGGCAGCCGAAACACTTTACACCACCCACAGGTATACTGCCACGAACTGCTCTTCGCTCTTCGTGTCTGTCCACATTCTCCCGTTCTATCTCCTGGGGTAAAGTTCTCTGCTCCGTTGCCGTTTGCCGGTCTTTGTTTTTCAGCTTCATAACCCATCGCGCTCGTTCCAAGACCTCGTTGATAGATGTTGGTTTTGAGGCTCGAAAAGCCTCCCTGCATTCGATGTCCATGATACCTTGTACTACGTATCGGATCAAAGTCGACTCCGGAATACTGCCCCTGGCAGCGATCGCCTTCATTCCGAAAACGTACTCCTCAAAATCTTCTCCTGACGTCTGCTTCTTACCTCGCAGCAATTCGAGAAGGTCTGCTTCCTCGTCCCTGGTCGGAAATGTTTGGCAAAGCTCGAAAAGAAAATCATCGAGCGAATCCCAGGTCACACTGGAGTTCCACAACTTTGCCGCGCCGACCAACCTCGTGGTAGCTGCCATCACCACCAAACGATCATCCAACCTATACACCCGCTGGATATCCCGAAGTTTTAGTCTCCAAGATTGCGATGTCAACCCCGTAGAATCCCTCGGATTAAATTCGGGGATCATGCCGGCAATGTCTCTGACGGTGTAACGGGGCAAGCCGCTATCTTGCTTAGACCTGCCGTTATAATCTCCTCCGATATATAGCGCATCCCTATAGTCAGCATACTGATGCGTTCCGTTATCTCGTCTGCCAGTAGAAGCCTCACCAGCACCCATGTACACTTTGTTGTCGCAGTTCCTGCCACTTCGGTGCACTCCGCCAGCGCCCCCACTCGCGTGATCACTGGGAGCATCCAAACACGTGTGCAATCCGTCACCCTGCATACCAGCCCCAGGGATGTTGGCACACTTGTTCCCCCGCGCCGATTCCTCGAGCATCTGCCTCAAAGCTCGCAACTCCTTTCGCAGCTCCTCGACCTCGCTGTCGTTGCCGTCTCGTTTGCCCACTGACTCGTACGCTTCTGGCTGCTTTTTGTGCAGCCCACCAACCGCTCCGCCGATCAATCTGCCTTCGTCTTCCACTTCCTCGCCATTTGCCAATTTGTAACCCCCCTGCAGCTTCCTCTTCAGCATAACCCCACAGTTGTTTTCAGTCTCTCTACCACTGAATTCACCTCGGTCGATGCCATCGATGTCGCTACAGCCACCTACCTGCAGTTTCTTCGGCAACGTGGTAACGTGCGAAGCACCGTCGCTCTGTATCTCCCTCATTTCCTCGAATGCCAGGAGACGCGCTACCAGGTCTTCCTTGACCCCACCAACTTCTAGGCCGCGTTCTCTCAATTCTTCCCGCAGTTCGTCTCGGGTTAACGCTTCCAGCTCGGCTCTTGTTCGACACATTGCGCTACGGAAATTATTCTGTACTCCTTTTTCAAAAAAAAAGTTTTAGCCCACTTGTCTTTCCGCACGCCAAAAAAACCAACAACCGATCATTTTCGATGAAACGGGAACCTCGTTCTTTTTTTCCCTGTCGTCCGATGACCGCTAGTTTTTTTTTGCTTATCGGGCTATCCCACTTCTGAGATGTTAACTGCGAGAGCGAAATGAGGACAACTGTACCAAATGAGTGCAAAGTAAAGACTGTTTTATTCTCTCTTTCTTAGATATATTACAACTATGTGTTACACTAGGAAGATGTCGCTGTACAGCTCGTATAGTTCGTTATTGAATCTTCTCCTCCAAAACCTGTCAACTCAAATTGAACCGAATATCTTACGAAGAATTTTTTTCTCGAAGCGACCAAGGATATCTTCATCCTCTTTTAATAAAGTCCATGTTTCAGCGCCGTAAAGCACGACTGGGATGATCAGAGTCTTATACAGAGTCTCCTTAGTTTTCCGAGATAGGGCTTTACTGTTGAATTGCCCTATTAGCCCAAAAAAAAACAGCGATTGTCAAGAGTTATTCGTCGCTTGATTTCTGTGGTGATGTCGTTCTCAGACTTTATAGCAAAGCCAAGGTAGACAAAGTCCATTGCTACCTCGAAGTTATAACTACCCACTGTGACGTTCTATCCAATTCGTTGGTGTTGATTGTCCCTTCTTTTTGACAGCATATACTTGGTTTTGCCCTCGTTTATCGCTAAGCCCATTTCGGCTGCTTCTGCTTCAATTTTTGTAAACGCATCGGTGACAGCCCGCTCAGTTCTTCCAATTATGTCAATATCGTCGGCGTATGCAAGTAATTGTACAGACTTGTGATAGATTGTGCCTCTGGTGTTGGCTTTCGAGTTCCGCACAATACGTTAAAGTACAATATTTAAGAAATCGTATGACAGCGCGTCACCTTTTCTACAACCTTTTTTGACATCAAAGGTCTCCGTGAGGTTATTACCGACCTTGGTGGAGTAGCGATTGTTCTCCATCGTCATCGTGAACTAGACATGGCTCTATAAAGCTCTTCTCTATAGATGTAAATCGATAAAGAGACGATGAGTATCGATTTGGACTTCTTGGGTTTTCTCCAGGATCTACCGAAGTGTGAGGATTTGATCGATGGTGGACTTTCCTGGTCTGAAACCGTACTGATAAGGTCCAATCAGGCTGTTGATAAAAGGTTTCAGGCGTTCAGACAATATCACAGAAAAGATCTTATATGCGATGTTGAGGAGATTGGTGCCTCTATAATTGTCCCAGTTAAGTTAGGTAAGGTCCGGTAAACACCCGGACACTCTCAGGGATATCCTCCTATTTGCTCTCCTTCGGCTCACCAAATGGGCCTCCAACTGTGGACTGGGGGTTAACCCCCATAAAACGGAACTCGTTCTCTTCACGAGGAAATATAAAGTACCCCTCATAGACCCTCCTTTGATTAATGGCACCAGTCTCACCTTCTCTGAAAACGCAAAATATCTGAGTCTTATTTTGGATAGGAAATTAAACTGGAAGGCGTCAAGAAAGCTAATGTAGCTCTCTATTCCTGTAAAAAGGCTATAGGTAGGAGCTGGGGTATTAAACCTCAAATCACCCATTGGCTATACGTGTCCGTTATCAGGCCTATACTACTATATGGCGTGATCGTATGGTGGCCTGCTCTTGAAAGGGCTGTCCACCTCACTCAACTAGCTAAGGTGCAAAGATCTGCATGCATCTGCATCAGTGGTGCACTTAGAACTACTCCCTCCGCGGCACTGGACATCTTGTTCAACCTGCTACCCTTAGATATTTACGGCAAACAGTTGGCTGCTTGTGCGGCCATCCGCTTGAAAGCCTCCTCTCAGTGGTCTAGCTATCGCTTTGGCCACTCCTCGATCCTTGATCTTCTCAACTTCAAACACGAAAACACGGACTACACCCTGCCGAAACTGAGATTTGACCGTAACTTCCGTACGAGCATCCCTAACCGGGATGTATGGGACACTTCCCCCCCTGTCGATGGCAGTTCGGTTCACTTCTTTACAGATGGATCTAAGATGGAGGGTGGGGTGGGTTGTGGTGTTTTCTCCGAACAGCTCAATCTGAGCATCTCTTTCCGCCTCCCTGATCATTGTAGCGTTTTCCAGGCGGAAATCATGGCGATTAAAGAAGCCCTGTCCTGGCTGAAATGCAATGTATTATCTGTCAGGGATATTAGCATTTTCACTGACAGCCAAGCGGCAATCAAGTCCCTGGAATCGTTCTCCTTCACTTCAAAGGCTGCCTTAAACTGTCGTCTATCTCTTATGGAGATGACAGAGCAGTTCAACATTCACCTATGCTGGGTGCCGGGCCATAGAGACATTCCAGGTAACTGCAGGGCTGGCGACCTCGCCAGACAGGGTACCACTCTAAGGATTTTGCCTGAAAGGCAAGCCCTGGGTATGCCCCTCGCTACATGTAAGTATCTACTAAAGCTGAACGCTACTAGCACGACCAACCTCAGATGGGGAAATGGCTAAACGTGTCACATTTCGAGACAGATCTGGCCTAAGCTGGATCAAAAACGTAGTGCCGATCTGATCAAGTTAAAGCGTACACAAATCAGCTGCGTTGTCGGAGTTCTCACTGGACACTGTCTTATAGGCCAACACGCCAAAATACTTGGCCTCTTCTCCAATGACTTCTGCAGAAGCTGTAGGGACGAGGAGGAGGAGGAAACCATCCTTCACCTCCTATGCACATGTCCGGCCCTGTCGCATAAAAGAATGCTCCATCTAGGGTCCCCCTTCCTTGACGACCTCTGCGATCTGGCGTCCTTGGACGTCATGAGCATCCATCGCTTTGTCAAAAGCTCCGGTTGGTTTTGTTAGCCCCTGAGTGGCCTAATGGTTTGATCCATGGTATCACAAAGGACCTTCACTGGTCTAAGTGTGTCTGCACTCTCGTGTGGACAGCCAACCTAACCTAATCTAATCAAGGTAAGGTAAGAGGGAAGTGCACCTAGGTGCTTCTAACGAGGGCCAAACGGTCCATTGTGTTTCCCCTCATGTTGTGGAAGCTATAAAACCTTACTCTTTCTTTATCTTTATCTATCGGCCGGTCCATTGGCGAACGACCCTGAGCTCTTTATAAATCGTATCATGTTCTTTAGCGGAGCTTACCCGAAATCACTTAGATCTTCAAAGAACCTGTTGCCCAAGAGGTAAAGGTGTTTGATACTTCATATTTCTTCCGCGTCTTGATAGCTCCTGCAGTGGTGGGTTGAGTTGATGCCTAGTCGTATGGTCATTTCCCCTATCGCGCAGTGTCCTGTAAGTGCACCTATCAAGATACGGACTTCTTTTTTATTCATTACCAGCAGGCTTTTGGTTCTTCCTTCGTTCAATATGGGCCATAAACTATGAGATATGCTACAGTCGCCTTTGTTAAACCATGCGGAGTTAATCAGCTCTTTTGTTTTGAGGTCGATTTTTCTTTTTAGTACACCAATAGGAACTTTTACTGTTGTCTGAATGTGTTCTATCTCCAATGCTGATCCCCTTCTGGCTAGTTTATCTGCTGTCTCATTTCCTTCTATATTACTATGTCCGGGAACCCAGCAGAGAGTTACCTCATGGGTGTTGCATATATTGTGAATTTCGGCATCTGGAAACTACTTTTGATCTAACTTCCACGCTGTCTAGTGCCTTGATTGCCGCTTTACTATCTACGAAGTTGTTAATCTTGGAAGGATTAAGTTTCTTTCTGTGAATGGTCTGTGCTACACTTTCAATAGCGAAGACTTCGGCTTGCAAGATACTGCAGTCGTCTGGGATTTTCTCTATCCAGCTGATTATTTCTGTTTTTACTCGTAGTTCAATTAGTGCTGCATTTATCGATGTCGTATTTACGCTGTTAAACGCCCCTTCGATGTCTAAAAATGCAGCCAGAGTATATTCTTTAAAGTGAAGGTATTTCTCTATGAATAAGATAACATCATGCCGTGCAGTTTCGACCGACTTGCCTTTCAGTGTTTTCAGAAGAAACGAGGAAAGACTGATTGGTCTGAAATCTTTTGCAGTAGAGTGGGTTACTTTCCCTGCCTTGGGGATGAAAACCACTCGTACTTCTTTCCAGCATTTCGGTACGTAACCAAGCTTTAAACTGCTACGGTAAATTACTTTAAGCCACGGCGAGATTCTTGTTAGCATGGCTGCGATGATGTTGTCTGGTCCTGCAGATTTGTAAGGTTTAAACGATTTCACCGCCCATGCTATCTTTTGCTCTGTGATAATGTCATTTAAATAATTTCCTTCATAAACATCCGTTTGTGAGTTTGGATTGGACTGCAGGGTAGTGACGCGTGGATCGAGGTCGCAGCACCCTGGGAAGTGTGCTTCCATCAAGAGTTCCAGCGATTCTTGGTTTGACTCCGTCCAGGAGTTATCACTTCGCTTAAGATATCCCGCGACTGATGGGTCTTTGGATAAAATAGTTCGTAGTCTGGCAGCCTCGTTAGTGTTCTCAATGGATTCGCAGTAGTTTTTCCAAGACTCTGTTTTTGGTCTTCTGATGTCTCTTGTGTAAAGATTTAGTTCTGGCCTATATGCGGTCCAGTCTGCTTCTAGCTTACTTGTTCTACCTTTATTATGTAGTCTTCTGACCTCCGTTCTGCGTTTTTTAAATTCGCTAGTCCACTAAGTGGCCTTAGTGGGCTTTCGATTACGAGAGATGGGACAGAATTTATTAAAGGCTTTATTCATTTTTCCAGTTATTATCTGGACAGCACAATCAATAGAAGTGCCGTTAGAGAGAGTTTCACCCATAGTGAGGTATCCACTGGCTGGTCCATTTAGTGTAATCTGCCCAGTTAGTCTTTGTAGGGTTTCTAAAGGATTTTTGCTTGCTAGGGTAGATTTTAATTGAAAAGAAAATTCTAAAGTAATCTGAGAAAGAGTTTTTAGACGATACCCTCCAATTTTCAACCGTGATCTGTTCATTGTTGCTCATTAAAGTGAGGTCCAGAACCTCTTCTCTATTTCTATTATGAAAAGTAGGATGATTACCCCTGTTACATACTACGAGATTAGTAGAGCGGATGAATTCGAAAACAGACTCACCCCTTTTGTTGATGTCCTTGCCTTGCCCCATTGTACCTATATATGGTGCGCATTTGCGTCGCAGCCCGTAACCAGAGATTTGTTCTTCGTTTGAGCGAAATCGACCAGTTCGCGAACTGTTCTCGGTGGTGGATTTTGTTCTTCGTTCTTCACGTATGCAAAATTAGAAGAAAACTTGTCTCCCTGTTTTCCACGTTGACTGCCGTTGTATCTTCATTGCTGTATCTATGTAAAAGAAACATGTTAATGGATTTTGTTGCTAAAATACAGGCTCTAGATAGATAGATAGATAGTTTATTCATTGCAATATAAATTAACAGTACAATTTTAATTTTTCATTTTTAGAATGACTTAAGACATGACATAAATGTCGTCTGCCTGAGTGGCAATTCAATTTACAATAAAATTATTTCGGAATTCGGGACTATAAAAATTGTTACTTTTTCTTTATGACTTTATAATTTCAGGACTTTTAGTTTAGTTAAAACGAGGAAAAAAATAAAAAATTTAAAAACAATTATATCTAGTTAAGAAAATACAATCGAAAACTTGTTTTTTGTAAGGACTTTTAGTTTAGATAAAACGAAAAATATTGATTTTAAAAGCTTTCGCTGATAATTTTTTTTCTGTATGACATAACCTCTTTGCAATACTCGTACAGCTGGATCCAGTTGGCTCCGTTCAGGAAATCAAAAACCTTATGCAATAATAGCGCATTCTTGCTGAAAAAGAATCTCCTTAACTCTATCAAGACAAGACATGTCCCAAGAAAGTGGCCGATATCTTCTTTTTCCTGTTTGTTACATAGGGTGCATAATGCAGCATTTCCGCTCCTATGTGGCTGAAAGTTTAATTTCTGCAGTTCTCCTCTTAGTCTAAAGATGGTTCCTATTATAGTGCAGGTGTAGTCGTTCTTGAAGTAATTCAGATCCTTAAGATTATAATTGACCTTCGAATAGAAATTCCTCTCCGTAGAAGATCCAGCTCTTTCAATAAAAGAGTATCTCTCATTCTCGTCTCAATGAGCTTCTCCACTCTGCAGAACCCTTCCCAGATAGATCAAGAGTAATACCACTGTTCGCCGCTAGGTTAATCATACTGCAACAGTTGTTTTGGTAGCCTGGTATCAGCCATTTCCATTATCTGTACTAGGTAATCCGCAGTCAATTTTAATGTAGATACAGTGTGCAAAATTCATATTCGTACACCCCTACTTAGAAGAAAAAAATGTTTACTAAAACAAAAAGAAAGCAAAATAATGAATGAGATACGTATAGTTATATTTGCAATTCGTAAATTTATAATAAAAAATAAAAATAAAAAATCATGTGTTCATAAAAATGTTTAAAAAATTATTTTTTTTATTTTGGGATGAGCAAAATCCGTATTCGTACAGATGGCTAATACTGCATTTCTACTCACGAAACAAGGAATTTAACCGTTATGTTACAACTTTTTCCACTGAATCATACATTGAGTGTGAGTAACCATCATTTGTAGTCAAATCTTATCGCATTTGGTGGTGTTTGCGCGAAAATTAAATGATTGATCGAAAGCCAAGTGACTTTTCAAATATTATAAGAAAATTGATAATAAGTTTGCATGCAGGCGATAAATCTTTGCGATAAATTGCAAAAATTGTCAAAAGAAGTCCGTCTACAATGCAATATGTGGTAAATATATATAGCAAGAGTGGCCGCGTCGAAAAATAAATTCCAAATCAAAATAGATCCTTATAGAACAGAAGACATCAGTCTTTTTTGCTTCGTTGAATCGGCAGAAATCCATTCGTAAGTGGTGTTAAGCATGCTGCACGACTTCACAGATATCTTAGGATTCAAGTTACCGCACAATCTATTCGAAATTTTACGCGAAAACTTGGTTTTAGGAGCAGAGTCACAGTGAGGAAACCATACCATATGTGAGCCCAGTTAACAGGCAAAAGCGCATCATGTTTGCAAAAAAATATTTAAAAATGGACATGCAGTTCTGGGGAAAGGTAATTTTGTCCGATGAATGCAAATTTAATATAAAAATATCCGATTGACATGTAAAGATCTGGCGTGAACTTAGTACAAGCTTAAGGAGACACAACCTACTGCCAACGTTTAAGCATGGTGGTGGTTCACTCATGGCGTGGGGATGTTTTGGAGTGGCAGGTGTCGGAAAACTGCATTTTATCGAAAGCATCATGGACTCCAAGCAGTATATTAATATCCTGAAAGCAAATTTGCATGAAAGTGCGACAAATTTAGGTTGCGAACGGGACTTTGTTTTTCAACAAGACAACGACCCGAAACATACAGCACTAAATATACGGCTATGGATATTGTATAACTGCCCAAACAACTTAAAAACTCCTCCTCAAAGCCCTGACATAAATCCTATAGAAAATATTTGGTCAATTTACAAAAAAAAAAAAAATTAAAATATCATGATATTAGAAACACGAACGACTTGAAAACACTTGAGGACGGAATGGAAACAAATTCGACAAAATTTAACTAACAAATTAGTGGAATTCATGCCTAAGAGATTGAGATCTGTTTTGAAATGAAATGGAAACCCTACAAAATATTAAAAATCATTTTTTTCATTAGTTCTGTCGAATAACTAAGGTGTTCGAATACGGGTTTTGCTTATGTTAAATAACAAAAGGTGTCAATTTTATTAAACAACCATATCAAAATTTGTGTATTTCATTTTATTTTCTTATATTTATGTGTTTTCATTGAAAATGATTGGTTTTTGTTAGATATTCCCTTTTCATAACGTAACAATAAATGTTTTTCTGATTATGATGGGGGTGTACGAATATGGGTTTTGTACGCTGTATGTGCAGGGATGATAGTCCTGTTTCGAGATTGAACATGTATGTTGGAGTATTTTTCGGACAACAGAATACTTTCCTTAGGAAAAAACGCAGTAGATTTTCCACTACCTCATATCCGCCAATTCCCCATATTTGTGCTCCATAAAAGACGATCGCTCGCGCCGTTGCCTTGAAGACATTATATTTGGCGTTAACCGATAGCACAGATTGCAGTTTTGGCTTTATCAACTTTAATTTGGAGGTGCTTATTCATATTAAGGTTGTGAGTCACATCGAGTCCTAGGTATGTATACTTTTTCACTACTTCCAAGTCTTTTCCCTCGAAATTCCATATCTCGCCTCGAGCTTTTGACTTATCGGTGTTTACCTCCAAGCTCCATAGTTTACAATATTCTGAAAGCCTGTTAATCATTAGTTTTGTTTCCAGTCAGCAGCTTTAATCGCACCAAACTTGTAAGCGTAAAAATGTTATCTATTGTGGAGTACCCTTTGCGAAGGCCAGCTTGATACTCTCCCAGTTTGCTATTTATATTCACCCGTTTGTTCAGTCTCTTATAAAGCAAGGAGGTGTATATTTTTAAGGCAGAGTTTAAAAAAGCTATCCCTCTATAGTTTTCGGATCTCTGGGATCGCCTTTTTTAAGGATGGGCCATATTAGCGCTACACAAAAATGATCCGGAGGGATTCCAAATTTAAAAATTACGTTTAACGCAGTAGTAAATTTAGTTTTGAAGGCCAACGTATTGTACTTAAAAAAATTCTGCTAGTATGCCATCAGTTCCTGCCGCCTTCCCATCTTTTAAGGACTCCAAAACCATATCAACCTCCTCTAGCAATATTTCCGAATCCAGATTCGCATCTCACTGATAAGGCCTTGCAAAATTCCAAACTAAATGGTTCGTAGTAGAATTCAGCAACGTCACAAAGTGTGACCGCAAAGCATTCACCTCAATACCGGTTACTCGTTTTGTTCTCCCATTACCATTTATTTTCCTTGTCAATGCCCAAAACTCTGCTGAATCCCTACATTGACTGAGAGACTTAGCCAAACCTTCCTCGTACCTCGCCTTTTTATCCATGCAAAAGCGCTTATATTGTTTGTTTGCTTCTGCATACTGTGCTTTAATGCTTTTTGTTTCAGACCCTCGTACAAGCTTTAATAATGCTAGCGATTTCATTCTTAGTTTTTCACACGCAAAGTCATACCAATCGTTCTTTTTTCGCAAACTGGATGAAGTGCTCATTTGACCCGCTGCATCGCGTATTAAGCATTCCAAATCATGCAGTAGTAAGAGATGTATTTTAACAGAGGCTTCCTTTTCTACAAGCAGCTTATTCATTTTAGCCTGGAACGGTGTTATACCTCGAGCTTTCCATTTTAGTATCTGGGAGTTGGCAGTTGTTGTCTTTTCGGGGGTGCATTGGATACTTTCTATTCCAAGCGATACTGAAATTGGAAGATGATCCGAGTATGTTTCGTCCTCCACTTTGAAGCCTTTAACTATGGAGTGCCAGTCTCCACCAATTAGACAGTAATCTATTGTTGAACTGCCCTGCTTCCCAATAAAAGTCAGTTCACCTTCGAAGTCACCATCACTACACCCGTTTATAATACTAAGTCCAAAATCATTGCACAGTTCTAGCAATTGTCTACCTTCTGCATTTATTTGCCTGTCTTTTGAACTTCTTTTTTTGTTTGTTATGTTAAACATTGGTTCTTCCTTGGATGTCCGTGCATTAAGATCTCCTATTAACATCACATCTTGGGTTCTAAGAGTACATAAGCCATCATAAAGCATATCGAAATCTCGTTGCCATTTGTTGCAATTTAAGTATACATGGACAATTAATAATTGTTTACCAAAATTTTGCATTGCTATATATAGTATTTCGTCCTCTAATTGTACCTTACATTTAATGCCAACACATTTCTTAATAGCAATAAGCGCACCACCACTTGCTCTACCTCTGTTAGCTGTTTTCTTCGCTGAAATCCAATAGCAGTAGTACATGGAAAAATATTTCTCGTAGCCTTTACATTTTTCCTCGACAATGAATGTTTCGAGCAGAAGGACAAAATCAAACGTATACAAGTGGGCTCTAATTCCACCTTCATTAGTGGAGTGAAACAAATTATAATGTTTAAGCCTTAGACCTTGTACCTTGTTATTTAGAATATGCGGATCTTGGATTAAGGCCACATCCACGTTTTCTTTTGTAATAAGGGGCAAGAGGTCATCTGTCGCTGCTTTAGAATGGTGCAGATTAATCTGCACTACTAATAGCTTCTGACTCGCGCTTGCAGTCTTAATTGAGGATTTTTATCCGTACGTCCCCCAGACCAAATTTAACGATGCCTGATTTGCTCCCAAGCAGTTCCACTGAGCTTTTGTCCACTGCCAGTAAAAGCTCCTTACCTTCTTTGTCCTCGTTGTTACGCTTCGGTCTTGAGTGGATCACTTTCCAATCTTTTATGGGCAAGTCCCGATTCTGAACCGCCAAAAGCTTAAGGATGGATTCGTCCTCGTTTTGGGCAGGGTGGTATCCATAGTTTAAGTTTATGGCGAAGAGGCAGTGCAGTTGTTGATAAAATCTTCAAGCAAGCACCTTCCCACAGTTCCCCAATGTTGGCGATTGTTCGGTTTAGGATGCCCAGTGATTTCTCACAGCCGCAGCCAACGATTTTGACACATTTTTGCTATCCTGCGCCATCGAATTTGAATTCAGAAGGATCACAACTTTCGATGTTTGCCATCATAGCTTTAAGGATCTCGTTTTCCACCAGTAACCAGTTCTCTACGGTAATCTCCCCATCGGGGTCTTTGAGGTCCACAATGGCTACCTTAAGTTCTGTTGGGGTGGTTTCGAGTATGGTCGCCGGCTTGGTTTTCTTGGCTAGATTCTCATGTGACTCTTATTTATTTATTTATTTATGTAGCTTAATACAAGCAAGCTTAAATCTAAACTTAAGAACTAACAACGAGGGACCTTAACTCTAAGCTTAACATTTTTTTTTGTTTTTTTGTTGGGCCCCTGGTGGCCCACACATTTTTTATTAAACTAGGTCTTAAAAACTATCTCAAAAACTAGAGAGGGAACTGGGACTGGTTAGTTCATGAAGAGGTGTAGAGGGACTTTCTAAGGGCGGATAGACTCGAATGAAAGTCTAGGGTGTTCTGTGAGTTATTTGCCAGGCGTAACATTCTGGAAATTGGTTCGAAATTTCCGTAGTGGGTGCGGTGGTGAGGGAGAAGAAAGAGCGGTACGGACCTGAGTTGTCGAGAGTTAGTGTGAAGAGAAATCATTTCCAGTAGTGCGGTGGAGTCGATCATACCGGTTAATAATTGGTGCACGAAAAGTATGTCAGCGACTTCGCTACGTTTTGTAAGGGTTTGCAGGTTAATCAATTTTAGCCGGTCTTCATAGGGAGGTAAGATATAGTTGTCGGCCCATGGGAGACCGCGTAAGGCAAACCGGATAAACCTACGCTGCACAGCTTCGATTCTAAGGGAGTGTATGTTGTGATAAGGCGACCAAACTTGGCTGGCGTATTCCAGGAGTGGTCTGACAAAGGTGATATAAAGGGATATAGAAACGTAAGGGTTTGAAAATTCTTTAGACCAGCGTTTTATGAAACCGAGAGAAGAATTGGCCTTGTGTACAATATGATCAATGTGGGAACGGAAGTTTAGCTCCCTGTCACAAATAATACCCAAATCGCATAGAGAGGAGACTGAGGGAACGGGCTCGCTAAGAAAGTAATAGGTTCTGAGGGATGGGGGGAGGCGTTTACGAGAGAATGTTATGGATTGACATTTGGCGACGTTAAGTTCTAGAAAGTTTTTGTCGCACCATGTGTGGAATGAATTTAGATCGATTTGAAGTAAGAGAGAATCGGTGGGGGTAGATATTACCTTAGTGATTTTCATATCATCCGCGTAAATAGACAGATCAGAGTCTTTTATGACGTGACCAACATCGTTTATAGTTAAGACAAAGATCAGCGGACCAAGATGACTGCCTTGAGGAACCCCTGAAGTGGCGTTAATGGGGTCAGAGACAAAAAGTCTGAAGAGACCCCTGTACTGGCATTTTTCTAGGTACGATCTCAGCCATGAAATGAAAGAGGGTGGGAAACCGAGGGCTTTAAGTTTAAGGTAAATTGTTAAGTGACAGATTTTGTCAAAGGCCTTGCTGAAGTCGGTGGTAATGACATCCACTTCATTACCTTTCTCTAATGCTTGTAGTGTGTTGGAAACGAATTCGGTCAGGTTAGTCGTAGTGGACCTACTTTTTGAGAAACCGTGCTGTTGTGGGGAAAAATAGATTTGCAGTGGAAATACAGTGAGTCGTAGATAATGCTTTCGAAAAGCTTAGGGATAGAGGAAAGTTTGGCTATGGGTCTATAGTTAGAAACGTCGTTTTTACTACCTTTTTTATGGATAGGGAAAATAAAAGAGTCCTTCCATAATTTTGGGAAAACGGCTTGAGAGAGTGAGAGACGAAATAGAGTTGTAAGAGGCTGACACAGGACATCTACACATTGCTTTAGTAAGATGGCGGGCAGACCATCGGGACCAGGGGAGAAGTCATCTTTGAGCCTATTCATTTTTTCTCGCACAATATCAGACCTAATGTCGACTGAAGCTAGAGAGGTTTGAGGACAGTTATTCAGGTAGGAGAAAAAATCTAGGCCCGGTTCGTGTACATGGTCACTATACGATTGGCTGAAAAAGCTTGCAAAGAGGTTGGAGATTACTTTAGGGTCAGCAGATGAAGTATTAAGTAATTTTAGAGTGGAAGGAAAGCCGTCGGACTTTCTTTTGACGTTGATAAATTGGTAAAAGGGCCCAGGATCAGTGATTAGACTTTTTTGCATTCTATCGAGGTATTCGAGATAGAAGGATTCGCAGAGGATGGAAAAGCGGGAGTAAGCTTGTTGGTAATATGGTATGCGTAATCTGAGGCAGATTTGGATACCAGGTAAGTTTTCCATAATTTGTTTCTGACGTTGCGATGAGTACGCAATTCCTTATTATACCAAGGAGGTGATGATGAGTAGTTTTTTCGAGACAGATAAGGAGAAGATAGTCAAAGATTGCTGTGTAGAAGAATACGAGAGCGATATCAAAGGGTGTGTTAATGTTTAGGAAGAGGCTGAAATTTATGCTATTGAGTAGGTTGTTAAGTTTAACGGAGTCAGCTTTGCGGAAGTTGAAAGAGAGAGAGTTCTCAGAATCAACGGTAATGTTGACGATTTCATACGAAAAGGCAAGAGCTAGAGGGGGGTGATATTGGTCTAGGGTGCAGAGAAGATGGTTACTGGCGGTAACCAAGGAATTATGGGGATCGGATGAGAAAATCAGATCTAGCTGCCTACCTAAGTTGTTGGTAATGCCACTGATCTGAAAAAGGCCGGAGTCAAAAAGATGATCAGTAAGGAGGATTTTCTTTTATGAGGAGGAGTTAGTAGGAACAAATGATGATTCGTCCTCCGATGGAGACCATTGTAAAAGGGGAAGGTTGAAGTCGCCAACAATTATAAAATCATCATCAGGATCAGCGATATCTAACAGAGAGTCAACTGTATCAACGGCCAGCTGGTATGCTTGGATGGGTTGAGAAGGGCGAATATAACAGAACACAATATATACGCTCCGTTTGGATACAGATAATTTAGCTGATACGAATTCAAAAGAAGTTGAATTTGAGAATTTGACGAGGGTTACATCAAGACGATTATGTATGGCTAAAAGAACACCGCGGCCGAAGGAGAGGTCTTCATGTTTCTGGCCGTCAGTGCGAAAGACTACGAAGTCAGAAGTGAATAATTCACAGTTAAGAACATTGGGAAAGGTTGGTTTCAGTTAGGGCAAAAATATCGTAGGGAAGTGATTGTGATTTCAGGTGCACCATCGAGGTTTTGGTGCGAAGTCCTCTGACATTCTGATAGTAGAGGGAAAGGAGCTTTGGGGCAATTTCAATGAAGTGAGATGGATCGACTGTGATGGAGTTAGGGACGAAAATATTTATTATGATTGCTGCGAGTTTTTTGGAGATACGAGAGACGTTTGGAACCAATATGAGAGCCATAGGTTGATAGGTCTTTAGCCACAGTGGAAGAGGAGATATTAAAACTCTCATGAAAACGTGTGCAGATATTCTTCAGGGCTATAGGGTCAGTTGGGAGGCCTTCTTTTTGGATCAAGACCATGACATTAGTCTTGGTTTTTCCGTCGATGCAGACGGAGTCAGGCTTGTCATGTAAATAGGCTAGGTAAAGGCGAACATTGTCAAAAAGCCGGTTATCGCGCAATCTTGACATAATGTAGCGGCCATCGAGGTCCTTGATTGTTGACGTTGGGTCTATTAATTTAGACGTGAGTTTGACGGTGGGAGGAAGCATTGGATCGAAAGTGGGGGGAGATGAAGTAGATGGCAAATTGGCCGAGATGGAATTGTTAAGAGAGACCGAGGACGAAGTATGGGCAGAGGTGCAACTGGGGGTGGTTAACGAGGAAGGATTGGGAGTGTGGGAGTGGGTGAAATTCGGGTAATTAACGGTGGGGGGAGTGTTATTATAAGAAGTGCTATGGCTTGGAGGAAGACAGGAATCAGGTGACAGATTGAAAGAGACGCGGTTACTTGAAATTCTATTGGGGAAGTTGACTGAGGGAGTGGCCTTGGTGTTTGGAGAGGGAGAGGGGACCGGCGGGACATCGAAAGAAACTCGCTTGATATTCGGCAATTTGGTATCAGACTTAGACAGTACGGCTGCCGTTTTAAAGTTGAAGTTAGGGAAGATGCCCATTTTGAAAGACCAATTTGAGTCGGGTTTAGACTTGTTAAAGGACGGGAGATGAGTACTGCTGGATTTTTGGTGGGTGGTAGGTCCATTGTTTGAAATGGTGGATTTGCTATGCGAAGAGTGGACAGAGAGTGGGAACAACTTATTATTAATTAACTTATCTCTATGGGTGAGGTTATTACTAAGTCTATCATTAATTAACTTATTTATGTTAGTAGGCTTGTCCGTCCATTTGCAGATACGCATCTTTCCGAGGTTAAAATTTAAACTAGCAGGGTTTTGGAATAGCCATTCGTATCTAGCCGGGAGGTCGAATTTAAAGTTGCGAAGACTTCTGTGATGAGAAGGCAGGATCAGTTCGCATCGGGAGATGGTGATACCGTATTTCTTTAAAAACAAATTCGTAATCCACGAGACATCGGCATTACGAGGGCTACCTTTGATGAGGAAGGTGGTAACATGAAGGTTGTCAGGACTTAATTTATTCAGCCCACGCTGCCACTCAGAATGTGTCCAGGTTGTTCCAAAATGCTTGATGAGTTTCCGGGGGGCAGCGACGGCCTTTGTCTTGACCTTTGTCTTTTCGACGACGAGCATAAAGTGCTTGGTCGAGACCGTATAGCTTTTGATGGCTTGTTCTTTGACAATCTTTTTAGGGATCATCCTAGGTTTGGACATCATTACTTTTTTACTCGTTCAAGCTTTCACAGCCGTCTGTCTATCACCGGGACCACTCACCCGTTCTCGGAAAAGGAGTGAGGGAGAGTTGTCGTCAGTGAGTCCGAATCGCTATTTCTGTTGGTTTTTTGGTTGTCGTCGGTAAATGTTTGCAATTGTGACTGTCGCAATAAGTCCGGTCGTGTTTGCTGTTTATTGTCGTTGTCGATGTTTTTATTGTTATTTATTTCTTCTTTTTGATTTTGTGTTTGTTTGTTCATTTTGTAGATTTTGGTCCCACGAGTAGTACGGTAGTATATGGTCAGTCCCGGCAGAGCCGTTATACCGGGATAAGGCAAAAAGGGTACGACAGAACTTGCCCGGGTGTCTGAAGGAGCTCGTTAATGGCTAGTTTAACCCCTAGTATTTCATTCTTGAGCACGGGTTTTTCACTATGTACCCTCACACCACCACTGAAATTAAGGGCGTCTCCTTTCTTGTGGATCGGGCAAACGATGCTGAGATTCCATTCATCAGGCATACATTCGTTTGATCAAATCTTAGAGATGAGTTGGTGTATGCACTCTATCAATTCATCACCAGGTGCCTTGAAAAGTTCGGCCGGTAAGCCGTCAGGTCCAGCAGCCTCGTTGGATTTCAGCTTGGGTATTGCTATCTTCACTTCAGTTTGGTCAGATGGACCAAAATTTTGACTATCATCGTCTATGTTGAATGGTTCATTCTGCCTAACAGCGGGATGTAGGTCTTCGTTGCCGTTAAAAAGTCTGCAGAGGTAGTTTTCCATATTCTCAGCACCGACCGTGATACTACTACTAGGTCTCCATTTTTATCTCTACAGATTTCTGTACGGGTAAGGACAAAATGAGTCCAAGAATTATTGGCGCTACTACCTATATAATAATTATCTTTTTGTGGGCGCCGCGCCGCATAGTGGCTCCTTTTGACTTTTTTTCTTGCAAAAATCATAACTCTTAAACGAATAAAGGTATCGTGACAGTTTTTATTTCTGCTTAAAGGAAATTCCCAAGGCTATGAAATTCGTGAATTTTGTGGCACATCAGATTGTATAATAAAATATTACAGTGATTCATTTCAAGTCAAACAGTGGAGAAAAAAGCAAAAGTAAAAAAAAAAAAATCGGATTTCTTGGAGACTTTCATCAACATCTTGGGTAATGTCTAATAACTTTTCATTTTTGGAGAGTATTGTGATTGGAGATCTTTTTCGGTTCTGACATACCTTAACGAAGAAATGAGTGGGTCCGATGAGGCTGCAAGCATGTTGAAAAGGTCTTCATTCTGCCGTATCCTTGAAACGTTGCACGTATTTTGATATCTATACTTCCTTTAATGTTTATTTTTGGATTCATGAGCTTCTTCTGACAATTCTTAAAACGGTAACGATTGATACTCGATTATATTTTGACTATGAGCCAAAATTTTATGAGAAGTAGGTGTGAGTTGTTTTTCGGGATATTTTTGCTTTAATAACTCTGTTGCTTTCTTGGCATACTCCCCAACCTCGACGGTGTCAACCTTCTTCCTGCAATTCAAAACATTAAATATGACTTAAAGTCTCGTTATTACCTCTTAATTGACCCCAGTTATACGAGCTGTTGCCTCTTATTCTTGAAATAAAATCTCCTCGAAGTATTTCCATCATTGGTATTTCCAAATCCTTGTTTTGGTTTGTTCACATCGAGCCCAATCTCATCGCGAAAATGTTATTGGATTTCTTGTTTTCTTCTTTTTCCTGCCTCCTTGATTCCAATAGATTCATCAATATCCTCTCCCTCTCGTTGAAATGTATATGCAGGTTTCAAAATGAATTCCCTGCCCCTGATTCCAACCTCCGAGCTAGATAGATAGATAGATAGATAAGATTTTATTTATTCATATAATTTTTTTCTAATACAGTACAAAATCAAAATCAAAATTTAGCATGGCTTTGCCGTCTGCCTGGTTAATTTATTAATATTCACAAGTAAAAATAAAATAGTAATTTTAACTTCTATAGTAAACTTCACAAAATAAAGGGAATAGTTTGTTAAAAGCTTTCGTTTATAATTTGCTGTCGATATGTTAGAGCAATTTTGCAATACCGGTAAAGTGTGCTTACATCCGCTTCATTAAGGAGGGAAAGCACTTGCATCTCCGTCAAGACGTCATATCCAAATACATGCCTTCTTGTTTCTCGTAGGATTGGGCATCTTCCCATAAAATAGAATACATCTTCTCTCTCCACTAAGTTACACATGTTGCATAAAATAGGCAAGTTCTCCCTGTGGGGTACGTAGTTCAGGTTCAGGAGTTCACCACGCAGTCTCAGTATCATAGTTATTTCTTCTATCTTGTAATTATCATGGAAATAATTGTTACTCTGCAAGTTATGGTTGAGCTTACTGTAGATTGCCCTATGTACTGATCCAGTTGCCTCTTCAGCATATCTCGCTCTAGCCTGCTCGTCTAACTTTATAATGAGCTGGTACAATTTGGTGTCCCAGTTTTGCATGTTGTCCTCTCTCAGTTCGATCCCACATCCATCAGCCAGATCCAGCCATTCCCTGTACCAACCAGTTTTTGTTTGCACAGCATTCAGAACTACTTTTCTTGGGAGACGGTGGGCTGGCATATTAAGAGCTTTTAGTATATAATCTACCTGTAGCTTGAATGTCTTAATAAATAAAGGCGATAAGCCTGTTTCGAGCATAAGCATGTAGTTAGGTGTATTCGGTGGAAGGCGGAATATTCTTTTCACATAAAATCTTAATAGCTTCTCCACCGTTTCGTACTGCTTTCCGCCCCATACTTGTGCCGCATAGAACCTCCGAGCTATATCGAGCCAACTGTCATTAAAAAAAGCCATAATGAACAAATTAAACTCGTTTGAAAACCAACAAATTCATATTAAGGTAAAAAGGAACGTTTTGGGAGAACATTCACAGATCACAGCGTTTTCCTCAAGATACTTTGCAGCAATTTTTAATGTCTATTGACTATTTGAAATTGAAGCAAAAACTCTTCGACTCATATAGCAATCAGCCAATTCCACTAGGCAGTTTGTACGTTCGTGCCCCCAGAAATTCTTCGAGCATATCCAAGCAGGATGAAATACTTGCTTCTCGTTATATACTTCTCAATTTTCTCCTTTATCTGTCATATTCACACAATACTCGAATACACTTCGAGCCCTTTGGAACAGCTTAAAGCGCTTTACATTGCGTATGCCAATAGATATAAGATATGCTTTTCATTTTAAAGGAAGGTTAGGACTGTATTTGTTTGGAAATCTTACTCATACAATCCAATGAGTACATCGTTACACAAAATATTTGAAACTATTTCGGTGGCTCTTCTTTTACGGAAATGGCTCTCCAAAATCTTCAAATGGTCTCCTCTTTGAAATTGAAAAACGACAGCACTGTTTCCTGTTTCTAAAAAAAAAAAATAGGGTTACTTTCAAAATATCTCTCAAAAATTGTCCGCCGAACTTAAAAAAAAATATATATATATATTTCACGGGAAGGAAATAAGTATTGCAATTTTGTTAGGAGTTTTGATTTTGATATTGAATTCCTATGTACCCTGGTTTAGAAGTTATGAGATGTTGCCTAATAAGTAAAAAAAAAATACTGACCATAAACTAAAAGTTTTTCTCGATTTTCTTTTTTGTTTTTCCTAATTTTCTTACATGTGCTTAATTACTTTACACACTTGGTTTTATACACTTAAATTTCTTTATACACACGAATACATGCATACATACATACATTTTCAATGGCCCGCTAATCCTTCATGAGGGTCGCGGGGGTAGGATGCTCAGGTGGACTCTCCATCCTTCTTGATCCTCCGCCATTGACTCCAACTCATCAGGAGGAATCCCTAGACGGCTCCAGAAGAGATGTCGGACTTGGTCCAACCATCTTTTTCTAGGCCTACCGCGGGATCGTCTACCTGAGCCACCATGGCACGTCTTAGAAGCCGGTCTGGGGCATACGCACTACGTGACCAAAAGATCGAAGCATAGATCGTTCCGTTCGGAGAAGTAGCTGCTCAACATTAAGCGCCTCGCGTACTCTGGTGCTGCGCACTCGATCCTTGCGAGATATTCCAGCAACACCGCGACAGAATCTCATTTCGGCAGCTTGTATCCGCGATCTTATTCTTTCGGTCACTACCCAAATTTCATGACCATAGGTGAGAGTTGGAACATACACCGAGTTAAAAACCGATAGCTTAGCTTGAACACTAAGTTCAGCCTTCCTTACAATAGATTGGCCAAGCTCTCCCAAATTTGATCCAGCCTGACCAATTCTACAGGATAACTCGGCATTGCTCTTCCCATCACTCGTGAATAAGACCCCGACGTACTTAAACTTATCCACCTGCTTCAATGGAACTCCACTAACATGCAGAGTGCACTGAATGGGTTTTTGGAAACGACCATTACTTCTGACTTGTTCACGTTGATCTTCATTCCAGCATCATCACAAATGGCTACAAACCTTTCGAGTGCGCGCTGAAGTTCGGTTTGAGAGGACCCAAGGATGACCAAATCATCCGCAAAGAGCAGATGACTAATCCTTAGGTCTCCCACTTCGAAACATTCCCCACCACGGCTGCGCTGCAACATTCAATCCATATATACAATGAAGAGGTGAGGTGACAAAACGCAGCCCTTGGCGGGGTCCAACGCCCACAATGAAAGGTATTGATTTAACACCGTTTATCCGAACACAGCTTCTACAGTTTGTATATAAAGACTGAATCGCACTTAACAGAGAACCATCAATCCCATACTCCTGCAGAACACTCCAGAGTAGGCCTCTAGGAACCCTATCATATGCTTTTTCCAAATCTACAAAACAAGTGTAGACAGGTTTGGCATACTCCCAGGCCTTCTCAAGAACCATTATGAGAGTGAATAACTGGTCGGTTGTGCTTCTACCGGGACGAAAACCGCACTGCTCATCCCCCAAACTGTCCTCAACCACAGCTCTGGAACGCGTTTCTAGCACCTTAGCGAAGACTTTTCCAGGGAGACTTAAAAGAGATATACCCCTATAATTGGCGCAACCTCTTTTGTCCCCTTTGTTAAAAAGAGGAACTATCACCCCCATTTGCCAATCACCAGGTATTTCACCGCGTTCCCAGACCACTTTATTGACACACGAGAGCCATTGCACTCCCTCTTCACCTAAAGCTTTGAGCATTTCTGGCCGAATTTCATCCACACCAGCAGATTTGCCAACCTTTAGCGCTTTGATCGCCAAAGTTACTTCCTCTATCGTAGGACTACTTTCCGCCCAACTCTCGACAATAGGTCTGCCATCTTTGGTGCCCTGTTCGAGATTGAGCAATTCTGAAAAGTGGTCGCTCCATCTGCGTAAGATGTCCTCCTCATTGGAAAGAAGTGTACCGTCTTTGGATTTAACGCCTTCAACGATATTCAACTTGTTTCCTCTGAGTCGGCGGATGGTCTGCCAGAACATCTTATTTGCAGATCTGTGGTCAGGTTTCAATTTTTCGCCAAACTCCTTCGCCTTTCGCTGTTTTCACAGCTAATTTGCAGGTTCTTCGCGCCTCAGTGTACCGCTTTCGAGAATTGGAGTTCCCCAAGTGAATCCACACCTCAAAGGCTCTCTTCTTCTCTCTGATGGCTTCTTGAACTGCGGGCGTTTTAAACCAAGCAGTTCTTTTCTCACCACCAGCCGCCACACCAAGCCGCTTTACTCCACAAACATCTCCCGCAGAGGCAATAACCGCTGTTGAAAACAGTTGCCATTCTTCCTCTACATTTGATGGAACAGTTGGAATTCGTTCAAACCTCTCAGATATTTGCCGCGCAAATGAATCTCGTATCTCATCGTCCTGTAACCTCTCCCATCGTATGCGTGTAACCATCCTTGGTTTACGCTTTGGTAGGGGAGGCACTCTCTCGCTAAGATACAATTTGCACAGGATGATCAGTTGACAGTTCGCCCCCTCTCAATACGTGAACATCACAAACCATTCTCTTCAGGCACGATGGTACCACAAAGAAATCGATAAGCGACTTCTGCTGAAGACTCTGACGGTACCATGTGTATTTGTGAATGCCCTTGTGTGGAAAGATAAAATCAAAAATTCAACAACTTCTCTCCGTTCGCGTTTTGATCAGGAACACGGTTCCTCCCAATCACACTCCCCCATGTCATAACATCTACACCCACATGAGCATTGAAGTCACCCATCAGGACAAAAGAATTCATATCTGCAACCCTTTCAAGGGCAACATCAACTTCATCTAAGAACGCTGCATACTCTGACTGGAGGTTCGCTGCACTCACCTGCACCAATGCCAGAGTTGATCTTTCAAGCTTGAGTTTTAAGATTGCAACTCTCCCTCCTAATGGTATCCACTCCAATACTCTGTCTGTCAACCTGGGACTTGTGAGTATCCCCACTCCCGCCTGAGCAGACATTGAGGGTGCGACTTCTGACAGGAATAGCTTCCACCCATCCAAAAGGTCCACAGTTTTAGAACCTCTCTGCTTTGTTGAAGAGACGCCAACTATATCTAGTCGACTTTTAATAGCCTCCTCAACAAGCTCAAGTTCCTTACTTACTTACTTAGGTGGCGCTACAGTTCGGGGTGAACCTGGGCCTCAACCAACAAGCCTCTCCATTTAGCTCGGTCTATAGCTAATTGCCTCCAGTTGCGCACTCCAAGTTGGTCGAGGTCCCCTTGAACTTGTGCGCACCACCTACGGCGATGATTCCCTCTAATGCGTCCTCCCTCGGGGTTAGATTCGAAGACTCTGCGGGCCGGAGCGTTGGTGTCCATTCGCTCTACATGTCCTAGCCATCTCAGACGTCCAATACGCAGTTTTTTGACTAGGTGGATGTCGCTGTACAGCTCGTATAGTTCGTGATTGAATCTTCAAAACCCGTCAACGCAAACGGGACCGAAAATCTTACGAACAATTTTTCTCTCGAAGCGACCAAGGATATCTTCATCCTATTTTAATAAAGTCCATGTTTCAGCGCCGTAAAGCAGGACTGGGATGATCAGGGTCTTATACAGAGTCTCCTTAGTTGTTCGAGAGAGGGCTTTACTGTTGAATTGCCTTATAAGCCCAAAAAAAACTGCGATTGGCAAGAGTTATTCTTCGCTTGATTTCTGCACTGATTTTGTTAGTAGAATTTATAGCAGAGCCAAGGTAGACAAAGTCCCTTACTACCTCGAAGTTATAGCTGCCCACTGTGACGTTTTGTCCAATTCGTCGGTGTTGGTTTTCCCTTTTTGTTGACAGCATATACTTGGTTTTGCCGTCGTTTATCGCTAAACCCATTTTGGCCGCTTCCGCCTCAATGCTTGCAAACGCACCGGTGACAGCCCGCTGAGTTCTTCCGATAACGTCGATATCGTCGGCGTATGCAAGCAGTTGTACAGACTTGTAATAGATTGTGCCTCTGGTGTTGGCTTGTGAGTTCCGAACAATCCGTTCAAGTACAATATTGAAGACGTCACATGACAGCGCGTCACCTTGTCTAAAGCCTTTTTTGACATCAAAGGTCTCGGTGAGGTCATTACCGACCTTGATAGAGCAGCAAGCGTTCTCCATCGTCAGCCTGCACAGACGGACAAGTTTGGCAGGGATGTCAAAAATAGACATGGCTCTATAAAGCTCTTCTGTATAGATGCTGTCATAGGCGGCCTTGAAATCGATAAAGAGGTGGTGAGTATCGATTTGGAATTCTTGGGTTTTCTCCAGGATCCGCCGAAGTGTGAAGATTTGATCGATGGTGGACTTTCCTGGCCGGAAACCGCACTGATAGGGTCAAATCAGGCTGTTGATAAAAGGTTTCAGGCGTTCACACAATATCGCAGAAAAGATCTTGTATGCGATGTTGAGGAGACTGATGCCTCTATAATTGGCGCAGTTGAGGGGGTCTCCTTTCTTGTGGATCGGGCAAACGATGCTGAGATTCCATTCAACAGGCATACACTCGTCCGACCAAATCTTAGAGATGAGTTGATGTATGCACTCTACCAATTCATCCCCAGCTACCTTGAAAAGTTCGGGCGGTAAGCCGTCAGGTCCGGGAGCCTTGTTGGATTTTAGCTTCGATATTGCTATCCTCACTTCGTTTTGGTCAGGTGGACGGAAATTTTGATTATCATCGTCTATGTTGAATGGTTCATTCTGCCTGACAGCGGGATGTTGGTCTTGGTCGCCGTTATACAGTCTGCAGAAGTAGTTTTTCCATATTCTCAGCACCGACTGTGATTCTACTACGACGTTTCCATTTTCATCTCTACAGGTTTCTGTACGGGTATTGCTTCTCTGACACGTTCTTTTTACCTTTTGGTAAAACTTCCGTACATTGTTCCTGGAGTATAAACTCTCGATATTCTCAAACGCGCGCTTCTCATGCTCTTTCTTCTTCTTTTGGAGAAGCCGATGTTCTTCCCGTCTCTTTTGCTCGTAGAGCTCACGAGCAGCTCTCGTCTTCCTTTGCAGCAACGCTTTGTATGCCTCTTGTTTTGCTGCATGCAATCGCCGGCATTCTTCGTCAAACCAGGGGTTTCGCGGTGGTGGCCGAGCGATACCCACCACATCAGTCGCGGCATTACTGATGGCATGTTGGCAGCGTTGCTACTGGTCTTCGGTAATTGATGCTGGCGGCATAGGGATGATTGAGAGATTTCGGGATACGCGTTCAGTGGAGAGTCTGGCGGTCTCTTGCGATTGTAGCTTTTCGACGTTAAATTTTCTCACAGTATTTCTTCTTTGTTGCTCAGATTGGGATATCCGCATTCGTACCTTGGCTACAACTATGTAATGATCCGAGTCTATGTTGGCCGCTCGGAAGGTCCGGACATCCAGAATACTGGAGGCATGCCTTGCGTCGATCGCAATATGATCAATTTGGTTGATCCGCCATGTCTGCTTATGAATATCGAGATGAGGAAACCATGTGCTTGCTATGGTGATATTTCGCTCCTCAGCGAAATCAATTAGCCTTAGTCCGTTATCAGACGTGGTGTCGTGTAGGCTATGCTTACCGACTGCCCTACCAAAGACGTCCTCCTTTCCTATTTTGGCGTTAAAATCGCCCAATACGATTTTAACTTCGTATTTAGGACATTGCTCGTATGTTTTGTCGAGGAGCTCGTAGAAACACTCTTTGGTGGCAGGGTCCTTTTCTTCCGTGGGGGCATGAACACATATTAGGCTATGTTAGCGAATTTAGCCTTGATCCGGCTAGTCATAATACGCTCGCTCACGTGTCGGAGACTTCTTGCCTAAGTCTGCCGCGTATGACAAATCCGCATACGAATGAGCGCTGCCTGTCGCCTCTGTAGCAATCACCGTAGTAGATGTCACAGTTTTTCATCTTCTTTTTGCCCGGCCCATCCCATCGCACTTCCTGGATGACGGTAATATCTGCTTTATAGCAGTCTAGGGCCTCTGCTAGTTTTTCGGCTGCACGTGGTCTGTAAAGGACAGAACATTCCACGTACAGATCCGAAGATCGTTGTCCTTATTTCGTTTGCTGGGGTCGTCATTAGTTGAGTCATCCTTATCCGAGGCTTTTGGTTGTTTCGGAACCATGAGTCTCAAGGTCCTTCCCTGTGAGCGATGAGACGTTCCATGTGCCTATCCTAAGTCGATGCCGTTGTCGAAATTCAGAGAGTCCATCTGTGCCTCTATCTGTGCACAACGCGCTCACCCCTTGACCCCCGTAATGGTTCGCGAGACCATTGACAGGAAGCTCGTATCCATTTCGGGTTTGACCCGCCCGGTTGCCGAGCGGGACAGGCCGACCACCAGACGCTCGCATACTGACACCCTTCAGGCCTGGCTCCAAAGGATGCCCTGGCTTACCAGGTTTGGCAATATCCAAGGCTTTATATATTTTTTTAAATAATTTGTAAACTCATATTTTGCATAAAAAAAATGTAACATGTGCACTCAACGAAGATCAGCTACAAAGTGATCACTTTTAATAAAATATTCGAAAACAAAATTTTACAACAAACTTGCACAACATAGCAAGCTATTCTAAAAAAAAAGTCGTTAGGGAATAAATTAAAATTACGCGACCTAGAAGCTAAAGCATACAATGTTGCCTATGGGTAACATGGGGCATGAAAGGGTTAAAAAAGTGAGTTTTGCCATTTTAGAGTAGATTTTGAAAACCATTTGTTTTCTTTTATTTGTATCAGAGTTTAAAAATTATGTGCTGAATTAATTGGAAGGTATAATTACCAAAGGGGATGAATCTCTCCCGATTTACTTTGAGTTACTGTGTTACCACGGTGGGTGGTATCCCACCACTTCGTCAAAGTCGAGTTTATAAAACAACGAATCTAAGGATGTAGAAGTTTAAATTTTATTCAGGATACACCTACGTTCCACTTAGGATCCACTCTTTCACCTATTTTTTGTTTTGGCTTGGCAAAACCTCATTTTTACAAAATACCAAAAAATTTTATGTCTTCTATTCATCTCTGTCTTTCTTTCCAAAGAAGACATTTCAGCACTTTTACGAACACAGAAAAATGAAACGAATAAAAATAAATCTCATGAAAGTCGCACAAAGGAAATTTGAGTCTGACAAAAATGGTTCTCTTCCTTGAGCTGAAAAAACTTTAGGTTGGGGGTGAGAGTTCCAACTTTTTCTCCATCTATCTACGTTTATGCGACCAAGTTTTCAATTGATTTATATTCCTGTTCAAAGTTAAAGATGACGAGGACGACAACCAGTCCACAAAAAAAAAAAAAAAAAATGCGGCGAAGAAGAAGACGCTGGTGCTCATCGTAGATTGGGATAACTTCATTGAATTTGCGCGACTTTCTTCGTTTAAACTTGCGAACTGCATACATAGAATGGGGTATGCGTATACTTGTTAAAAAAAAGAACAAAAAAAGAGTGAATATAATTCGTGAGAATTAAATGAAAAAAAAAAAAAAAAAAAAACGAACAGAAACAAATACAAAGTAAAAGGCGAATGCGAAGGCGGTCCTTGCATTTGGTAAGTTTTGAAAGAAAGTTTAAAATTGCCATCCATTATTCGAAAACTATTGGATGTTGGCCGATCAAGTTTAAAGCACTTGGAGTTTCTCTACTCTTATTTTGTACGAGAAAAAATGTAATAAGCATGAAAGTCCTACTTGAGTTATTTCAAAAATTATGGGAGTTATTTAAGAAAATAATTTAAGTGTACTCGTATCTGCAAACTCACATGCTCTTAATCCTCGAACTATGTACACAATTTTCGTAGTTCTAATTTGGGGAATTTTAAATGTGTAATGTTATGCTGAGCTATAAGTAGAAGTCTTTTATACCATATACACAACGCTGCTTAAACGCGAAGCTTATTCGCAATCTGCAAATAAATTGGAACCTCGAGAAGGGGTAATCCAGTACTCTAACGGGATAACCCCTTCTTGGCAAGAAGGAAGATCAGAGGAGAACTCGTAAAGGAAATTTCGCAGGTCTATCAAATACACCATTAAAGCGTATAATCTATGAAATATGAAGAACAACGCCATCTACTACCAAGGGAAGCGATGGTACCTTATCTGACATGCATTAGGAGACGCTGGATATAGATACCACTTTTCAAAAGCATCCTCTCCACTACAAGGAATTCATTCTCGGGGAGTTTCTCGATATTGAAGGAACCCTTAACAACTCAGTAGCGGTTACTACAACTGGATTGGAAAGATGCATATGATTAATTCAACCTTGGGAGATGTAGACAGCAGAAGGAAGTCTGCAATGGTACACCTCAACCGGGCGTTTTCTCACTGCATATGTCGTTCCTTGGTGGTGGACGAGATTGGAAAATTTTGGAAGGCAATGGCTTCAGCGTGGTGGCCTATGCGGACGATATTGTTATCCTAGCGTCAGATAAATTCATTCAAGTCTTAAGCAAAAGACTCAATTACGCACTGCTACTATTCAACAACTGGGTCATCAGTCGAGGTCTAAGAGTTTATCTTTTCATTAAGAAAGTATCAATCCCTGTATTTAAATCCACATGGATAGTTAGGGCGTAGTCCTAGATTTCAAGCTAAATTGGAAGGAGAACATCAATGATCGCGTTAAGAAACCAAGCATAGCCTTCAACGCATGCAAAAGAGTGTTCAGTAATACAAATAAATGGGGTATCACACCAGCTGTCGTAGAATGGCTATACCTAGCGGTTGTGGCAACTATTCTAACATACTCTATGTCTCGATATTCTGGTGGAAGGACGACCCAGAAGACAGCCTGCATCGGAATTATAACATCCATATGGATAACATCCACAGCGATTGTCTCATTCTGGTGGATCTCTACTGCACCATCTGCTATGCAGTGGTCTGCGAATAGGCAGACAGAAGTGTAAAATCAATGCTGACGTTTTTTGGGTGATAAACTATCAAAACTCCTACCAGAAATAAATAAAAGTCACGAACAATTCTACACTGACATTTCAAAAATGGATGTCGGTACAAGAGTTGGGGGCTAACTGCGAAGTTCTCGGAGCCAATCAATTTTATTTCATAAATTTTTGATAACGACGTCCTATTTGGTCATTAATTGAGCATCTTCCAGACCAAACAACTCTTTTAAGTCGTTGAAGAAGTACTCGTCTAGGATTTTCCTTCTTAAAATGGATAGAGAAGAACCAGTGTACAGGAGGTGGATTTTCTTCTCCTCGTCACTTCATCTCAACAGCTTCTACAGAATATGGTGGGTACGCCCAATCTTTTGGCATTTCTTCAGTCAATGCCTCTTAAGGGCATTAAGTACAAGGATAATGCTTTTTTTTTACTAGTGGGATTCTACGTATATTTGTCTTTTACTATTTGTTTCAGGGCTGGACAGATTCGTTTAGAAGGGAGATCGGTTATCAATGTTGTTCCATCTGGCATTATCATTTATTTTTCGCTTCAGTGTTCAAGTGAAATTCAATCGTGTCAATGAAGGGAAAGGAAATTTCGCTGTTTTTAGCGATATCCTGGCCAGTACCCCCTTTTGTTACGTCATCCGCTTGCAGTTGTCGGAAATGGCTCTATGGCTGGAAATCAGCATGTGGAAAGTTCGCATTCCCCTACGAGATCGAGAGACTGATTACAAAGTTTTTATTGCTCCTTGGCTCCTCGTACATATTTAGATAAGAATAGCAAGACCTTCTATTAGGTACATAGATAGGTTTTTACTTTTCAGTTTGTCGGAATTTCCGCCTGAAACGTACAGCAATGATCCAGATGTCTGGTGATGATTTTTCTATCAGAGATTTTTATATTGGAGAAAACTCCTACTCTCGTACCGCCAGTCATTTCGAATTCATCTGGAGTTATTTAAAAGCTAACTATTAGGATTACGTTGGTCCAAGAGCAGCACTCTCCCAATGATATCAATGAGAATAAGATAGAGTATTATTTCAAAAACGACAGCAATGTCTTTTTATTTTGCTTTCTTTGGAAGGTCGGCATCTTTCAAAAACGAAACTAAGCTCATACTGAATAACAGCGTGGGACTTTCACTCACTAAGCCTACCTCTCTGCCTACTCCATTGATCCCTTCTTAATCACTGCATGTCCGCCGTCAACCATTTCATTGTGAGCAAAGGTTCTAGTAATGCTATTTCATCTTTCCTTTCTCTCATGGAGCAGTATCCTATTTTTAAAAGAGCCCGCTCATATTTGCCATACGTATTCCGAAATCTTTTTAACAGTGAATGCCTATAGGATAGCTGAGGCGCTTGATGTCCGACGTGTTAATAGCGCACTATTTCCTCATCCATCTTGTTACCACAATGGCTTTTCGCACTGTGCTTAGCACTTTCTCAATAGCATCATACATCGAGCGAGCTTTTCGACAGCCATATTGGTGCTCCACAAGTACACGGGCATCCTCTATATAATACTTTTTCAAGTCCGTCACTTATAATATGCTAAAAAGGTTTCCCATGGGGTCCAGTATGCAAAGCTATCTATACGATGAAGCATTTCGTATCTAGTGCCGACAAGGTTTACATGCTCTGTACATCAGGACTATCTTCGTATACACCCAGAGAGCTACTTCAAAAAATGTTGTATAAAAGCGTTGGTAAACAGTTGGTTAAAGTGGAGGTCGCCTTATCCTATCCTTTCGCAAATGCTTTAACTTCATTGAACCACCCTGTATCTATTACAAAACAACTCCTAGAGGAGGTCCTCCAATACCAAACACATAATTCATATGCAAAATAGAATCGATTTTTCTAAATTTGTATTTCAAATTTTGCTCGTCTCCCTTATGGTTTTTCCATTCACAAAGGAGGTCACAAAGACTTCCCTCACCAACATAAACGCTTCACGAATTTACTTGTACCCATGTAGTCGCTGCTATTAAACAGACACTCCTTTGATTTATAGCGGTTTGTACACTTTATTGTTTTTTATGCTCCAGCCTGTACTCGAATCCTTTTTATTTATTTTCATTGGAACGACCGTGAGTCATTTGAATCCTGGAATAAAAACACCCAGCAAACATTTTGGACAACTAATGGCTGCATTCAATGCAATAAATACGATTTTATTGTTCGCCATCTATCCTGTGGAGCCGAGAGTCCGTTTTATACGCTGCAATTTATCCCCGCATAAAGTGATTGTCCCCGGCCGCATTTGTCGGAAATAATGTGTCATATAATGAAGTGAAATTTTGCTCCGTGCAATTAAATTTTATTGATTAATTGGGGGATCATTTTGTTGTTCATGAGCGGCAGGGCAGCTCTTAACCCATGTTCGTGGGCTAAGAATGCACGCCCACACGTGGCGTGTGAACTAGTTACTTTGAAGTACAAAACAATTATGGTCACATGAAATCCAGTGTAGTTGTTGAACAAAAATAAAAAATAAAAATGCCCACAGTGTCGGCTGTATGCTATACATAAGTACAAAATAAACTTTGTGACCGGGCTACAGTTTGCGGAGCATCATAGGGCTTATACTTAATTGACCTGGAGCTGCACTCATGCAATATTTGCATATTTTGATTTGTTACGGTGCGATAATTCATGGTCGATTCGCATGTTAAGGTGAATTAATAATTGTTGGATTGTAAATTACCCTTATCGGTAAGCTGATTCTTTTTTCGGTTGTTTGTAGTCACGAAACGTCAAGGAATTCTGAATGTTGCAGAATTTTATTTCTAAGTGTGCACCATAAGGACAGCCCTAATTGGAAACATATGCATACTGTTTGAATTTACATGCAGTCAGCTCGAGTGATTTTAAAGCGTATACGTAATAGAAAAGTGGACGCATTGGTTAATTGGCTTGGTAAGTGCGTCTGTTTAATATGTGAGATGTTTAAGGTTCGAATCTTAGAAACCAAAAATCCCGCCTTTTAGGAAAGCTGTAAGTAGCTTGCGTATAATATAATATATGGCACAACAGCTATTTAAAGTGCCAGGGCCTAACTTCTCTCAACCACTCATGTTGTGTGCGTTATATTTTTCACACGAATAGAAGGGACCTACAGTTTAATGCCGAATCCGAATGGCGATTTGAGAAGCTCTTTCGTGACCAACAATACTCTCGGATGTTTGTCAGACGCTCGTGAGAGGTGGGACCGTGAAAAAACTTTTTGATATTTTCTGGGATTCGAACTTGGAACCGAAAATACAACACACATAACTCTACGAGAATGCCTTAACCCCTGCATAAGATGTTGTGCGGTTGTCCTTTTAAAGTGAAACTTCTTCAGCGAGACTACGTATAGTGAATCTGAATAACCTCGAAACAAAAATCAAACATGAAAGGGACACGCTGCTAATAGAACTTTACCATCAAGGAATATTTAACAAAAGTTCTAAAAGTAAATTTTCTCTGTTTCGTATTAGTTTTCCGTAATTCAGTACTTTCCAAACGTATCTAATGTCTAGCTTCATATTTAACGCATGTGTTCATTTATTTAAATTCGCATGGTTAAAGAAGATAAAATAAGTTTCACTTCAACCGTGCGCTTACGAGTATGTGGGTGAGGCACATACGATGTATTTTTTTTTTTTTTTTGTTTTTTACTGTTTTATAAATAATAATAAATAAATAAGCAATAATGAAATTTGCGCTTGTATGGCTTTTACTCTAGGAGCCATATGAATGGTTGCCTGGACCCTTACTTACAGTTCCGATTGAGTTTTTTTGTATGATGCTGTATTGCACTTCATCAAAGGGGAATCATATTCGCCGCATAATTTAATCTACTCATACAATAGCATACTATGTTTGGGGCCCAAGTGCACTGCAACCTATAAGATCTATTGTGCTGGCCAAATGTTTAACCAGAAATTGAAAATAAAATTGAAGCTATTGATTGACCGCAACATTGTATTGGGTTCTATGTTCCAGGTATACGCTGGGCCCATCAAGACCCGCGTTAGATGAAGTAATGATCCTTTTTTTTTTGCGGCTCCTGGGCATTCACAAAGATTGTTTTCTGCTATTTCTCTTTGTTACCGGCAGAGAGTATCTGTATTTTTTCAGATGGTACATGAGCGGACAGTGTCTGGTTAGATAGCCCGTTAGAGTTCGCAAATCGTCTTTGCTGAGTCCAAGTAGCTTGCTTGCTCAATTTTTGATGGAGCTTATGAACATTTTCGTTTGCCTTAGACCCCTTTGGTTGGCTCAGTGTTTGGCGAGTCCTTGAACTTCCCACGGTGTAATTGTGGAGTGGATACCGCTAGGTGATACCCCGAAGTAGGGTTCAGGGCCGATAAGTGGACGCCCAGCGCCTCTCTTCGCCAAACAGTGTGCTCGTTCATCCCCCTATACATCTTCGTGTCCAGGTATCCATGCTATGTTAACCTGGTTTGTGGATGCGAGGAGGCCGAGACAGTCCCACACGAGCTTGACCTTAGAGCTGCCTGACTGTCTGAATAGACGTAGACGCGGGTTCCGGTAGTGTTTCTCCGCAGGCATTCCCGAATGCATAGTTCTATCGCATGGACTTCTGCTTGGAAGATATTAGGTGCATTTCCAAGCACTGCGGCCGCTGGAGCTATCTGTGTACCAGATTTGTGCATTGGGTGGTTTGTTGAGACCTTTGTTTCTCCATTCTTGATGGTCACTAATGACCACTTCGAATTTCCTGGAGAATCGAAATCTCCTGAGCATCGTATCTGGAATCTTGAAGATTGGGTTGTTATGTATGTTTTCAAGAATAGTCAGATGACCTGTGAAATCGCCGAGTTTCAGTTCTTGCATCTGAAGCAGCCAAAGGGCACTTAGCGTAGCTTTTTTCTGTACTGTAAGGTGCAGCAGCGTGGGATTAAGGATTTTACCTAATGCTACCATCGGGGACGTTTTCATTGCCGTTTTCATGCTAATCGGGCTAATCGGTGCAGTCAATTTAACTGTTGCTTAGCTTTGATCGGTTGTGATTTAGGCCACCATACTAGAGGAGCGTAGATGATCTAACTATTGTGCTGTCCATCCAGTAGATCATCTTGGGTTTCAGACCCCACTTTTTACCGTAGAGACGTTGGCACATTAACATTTGCCCTGATCACAGTTATGATAGCACTCGTCAGTTTATCGAACTTGCATGCGCGCACTCAGATTCATCGACGCTATCACATTGCATTAATAATTAAGGTGTATTGGCCTAAGTATATTTGGAGAGTAGACATTTAATGGTGATAATAAATAGATATTAAGAGTAACATTGTGCTTTAGAATTAAGTTGGTCGTCACTCAAGACGGATTGTCGAAATAAAATGTTTTTTTTTAACTTTAATCCGTTTAAGTTGCTTTACTGGCGCCCGAGCAGGGACCCTGACGGAAAAATCTCAATCAACCCATAAGAGCATTGAGATTCGCGAAAAATCACTCAAATCTCAATCAAGCCATAAGAACATTGAGACTCCAGAAACTCGTACCCTATGACCCCTAAGAACATTGCCGTGACGCATGAAGTGCGAAAATAAAATAGAGTACAAAAAAAAGGACAATAAAACGCATGTAAATAAGTGCGTACCACTAGTAGGTCAAGAGGAAACAATATTGTTGTGCTTGACTAAACGGGACGTTTACGGTCTATTTCGCGTTGGAGCGACACAAAGAGGAAACAAAAACAAGGGAACAAGGGGAAACCAACTTAATCCCCAGCAGCAAAAAGATGAATGCATTTGTTTATGTACTAACGTGAGTACAATTTTTTCTAATATTTAATTAATTTCATACATGCACAAATTCGTTAACTGAAACAAAATCTAAAAACACATACACGTAGTAAAGGTCTGCATTTATAATATTATATAAATACACACAAATAGAACAATTAAGAATAGGAGTTTTAAATATAACTGGGGTTCTGAACGCCCAAATGGAGCTACTTAAACAGCTCGATCAACAACTCACTGTGATGGAATTTAGATCTGCTTCCGCAGTTCCAGAACCAGTCACAGTAGCCTCCAAGCCGGTCATTGCTGTACCAAAGAGCGAAGCAAGACCTAAAAGACATGAGTAAGCTCCCTGACTCCGTCAAGGAGTTACAGGTATTCGACGGGAATCCTACAGAATATACCATATATCGTGGATTCATAGCGTTGAGAAGTTTTTGAAGGATTACATAATAGTTAGGGCAACGCCAATATATAGGGCGTTACTGCAAAGTATCCGCCAAAAGTACGTAGAGCCGCGAATGCAGCTCTGATATCATACAACATCTTTGATGACGACTGGACGTCCATAAAAAAGTGCCTATCACTGCATTATGCAGGTTAAAGGGATATCAGAACACTTGACCATCAGTTAGACAATAAAAGGTAAGGGAACGCATCTATTGATGAATTTTACGCTAATGTGAATCATCAATTCTGACTGATAATCAATAAGCTTAAAACAGAGGAAAATTCCCTTGAGACGGTCAATGCTCTAATCGAAATGTATCGAAATCGAGCATTAGACATCTTTATTCGGGGTCTAAATGTTGAACTGGAAAAAATCTAATGATCCAAAGACCAAAGACTCTCCCAGAAGCATACACAATATGCCTGGAAATCCAACACATGGGCTACCGGAATATAACAGTACATAAAAAGGAAGTAATGAATTTTATAACAACGCCAATTAACCAAATTTATTCCCCAAAGCGAGATTTACCGCCGAGGCCACCACTACAAACAAGGGTACTCAACGTACAGCAAAGAAATTTTGCATACAACATCCAGCACCAACAACGCTATCTTGCACCCAGGCCAAATTATCCACCTCCTACACAGCCTAAGCCAGCAACCCCAATGGATATCGACAGATCAGTGCAAACTAGGCAAGTGAATTATATTAACCGACCGTCCCAAAAGATAAAGCCATCAAACGAGTCCTCCAACATTTCACAAAAGCAGCAGAGGCTGTATAACCTGGAAACCCAAGAACAAGGAGACGAAGATCAGGCATACATACGAAGATTACGTCCAGGAGTATGAAGAAGAAATTGAGAACAGTGAATATCAAGAAGAAGAATTTCAGGAGTTCAATTTTATGATGGATGCCTCTCTGGTATTCTCTACTTAGAATATAAGACACGGGATGGAAAGATTTTGAAATTTCTCATTGACACAGGGGCGAACAAAAACTTTATCCAGACTAATTTAGCATTAAATTCACAACCAACGGAGAAACCTTTCAAAATACAATCTGCAGGAGGGGAACTGGAAATCAATCGAAAAATTAGTGGAAAATTCTTCGCCTGCTTAGGAAACAACGCACTTATAACATTCGTTGCTCTTCCTGGCCTTAGGTCGTTTGATGGTATCATCGGCATTGATGCTTGATGTGAACTTGGAGCAATAATTCACCGGAAAAATAACATCTTGAAAATCGAATCCGGTATAGAGATTCCATTAAAATCTAAGGAGTCTGCCCAAGTCAATAGCGTCGAAATAAGGGACAAACATTTAAATGGAAAAACAAGATTGAAAACCAAAGTCAATGCCCTAACGGAAAGCACAGACACAGCGAAGACGATGCACAGCTCTGAAGAGAACAACACCGATCTGATACCCCATTGCGAGGCACCCATAAACGTTTTCAAGAACCACATCATTTTTGGAAAGGGGAAGGTAAACGCCTACGAACAGCCGCATCCTTCATGTAATCGACATTATGTACCCATCTCAAACTTGAACAAACAGGAACTTATTAGGATTCTTAAGGAAAGACTCAACTTTTATTTTATCAATGGGATCAAAATGTCAGAGCAGTACTTAGACGTGCTCCAAGAGCATTTTGCGAAGGCAAAAATACAAATAACACAGAGGGTTGTCGAAGATATAGCCAGCGAAGCCAATCATATGCGCATAATAGAGGAAGAGCGTATGCGAGCGCACCGAAATGCCACCGAAAATAAGGAACAGATACTGGAAAGGTATTATTTTCCCCAATTAACCAATAAGGAAGTATATCAAACAGTGCGACGTTTGTAATACAAGTAAGTATGGCAGGCATCCATTTAAGCCCCAGCTCCAACCTACACCAATACCAACATATCCTTCGGAAATATTACACATCGAAATAATGGATATAAAGGATGATTAATTTATTACATGCGTTGATAAATTTTAAAAATTTGCCAAATTCTTTCGCATAAAAGACAGATCAGCTCTACATTTCGGGGGAAAAGGTACAAAGATACTTCATTATTTTACAGCACCAAAGATTCTCGTTATGGATAACGAAGAGAGCTTCAGCAGCCCCATTATAAGAAACTGCATAAAATCATAAGGTATCTACGAGCTCGTAGATATACAGATCACTCACCGGAAAAAGTGAAATGAACGGAACAGTGGAGCGTGTCCATTCGACCATCTTGGAGTTAGTAAGATATCTGCAAAGGGAATACGCAGACTTAGCCTTGTGGATAGATACAACAACACCTTTCACTCTGTAACCAAGAAAAAATCAGTAGATATCTGAGGAGTCAGCGCATTAATTATCAAAATTTAGTAAATTTTAGGAACAAGTTGAACTGCGATTTAATTGATCAAATTAAACGTCACCAAACTCTTAAAAATCTACGAGAGAACCTGAGAATGAGTAAGCCTAAATCATATAAAACCGGGGATACGATCTATGTTGCAGCAAAAAAGAGGCATTGAAAACAAAAAACAATATTTAAAAAGGAAAGCAGGGTCACACTTACAGCTGTGTCTGGAAGAAGAATCCACAAGTCGAATATTAAGACAACTACTGAGGCATAACTTTCTTTTGCTCCAGATTTCTCGTTTGTACGGGATCAGCTTCCTTCGATGTCTTTGGGTACGTTAGCCCGATAGTATCAGTCAAACAAGGAACTGGACGAATCATAGACGGCAGCTACAAAATAATCCACGTGATTAACATGAAGCGTCATGAGGAAGTGGTGAATGAAATAACAGCAATTATACAATATCAAATTAAACCAGACAGCATTTTAAAACCTCAATTAAATCATCAGCTACTACAAATTCAAGGACTGCTTGGGGGGCTTGGAGTCCACACACGCAGAAGTAAGAGATCGATCAACTGGATTGGCTTAGCTTGGAAGTGGTTGGCCGGTAACCCAGACGCCACCGATTGGGATAAAATTCACACTAGTGAAAACCAAATAATAGAGCAGTATAAAGTTAGCAATAAGCTAACCGAGACAGTAAATAAGTTAATAGCCAATTACAACAACATTGCAATGCACCTTGAACGTAACGAGGAAGATATGAACAAATAATGTACAACAAACTAGGAATCATCAAGGAGGAATTCAATGAAATAGTATCAGCCGCACAACTCGCGAAAACTTGGATAGTCAATACCAACCTGCTAGATAGGGAAGCAATTAATCGAATAATTTCCCAAGTCGAAACTCTTCCATACAACAACGAAGTTGAGGCAATAGAATATGCAGAACCATCAATGATAGCCTCAAAATCGACTCTACTCTACACAGTATCCTTGCCGAGAGCCAGCAATGCAGAATACAACCACCTGCAAATCCGTTCTACCATAAGAGGGTGTAAGCAAATACATCTGGATTTCAAAGAATTACTGGTGAATTAACAGCAGCATTTTGGGACAATGGAAAGGTGTAAGGCCACCACAATTTGTAAGGACAAACAACTACAAGAACTACCTAAGGAACATTGCATCTCTCAACCTCTGAAGGGAATGAATGCGGAATGCGACTTCCAAAACAATAGGAACCCACTAATTGCAGAAATCGGTGAGAATGCCATCTTCCTGACTAGTTTCAATGGAAACCTAATACATCAGGGGTCAGAACGTCACCTAAACGGGAGTTTTCTGATACAATTCTTCAATGATACGATCCAACTGAATGGACGTGAATTCACCAACAAGGAAGTCAAGACCTATCATATTCTACCACCCATTTTGCAAACCAATCTTACAGAAAAATTACATTTTGAATATCTTCATGAACTCCATTTGAAGAAGGCTTTAAAGATGCAAAAATGAAGTACAAATCACAAAATCTCTATCATTACAGATACTACTCGTAGCATCATTATACATTTTATTGTCGTTGTAAGTTTTGTCATCTTTTGTGTAAGACCTAGAGGCAAGAGTAGCACAAAAATTGATGTAGTAACACCACCCATATCAATACTTCCAGTTTCCAGTTCAAAGTCATTGTAGGAGCTGAACCCAATCAATGTCAACATTACGTAAATCTGCGGTACGCAGATCTTTGAGGAGGGAGAAGTTATGATAGCACTCGTCAGTACACGCGATGCAGTTCAGGCTATCGAACTTGCATGCGCGCACTTAGATTCATCGACTCAGCGTTATCACAATGCATTAATAATTATGGTGTACCATATTTGCTTAAGTATATTATATTTGATGAGTAGACATTTAATGGTCATAATAAATAGAAATTAAGAATTGCATTGTACTTTAGAATTAAGTTGGTCGTCACTCGAGACGGATTGTCGAAATAAAATATTTTTTTTTAACCTTAATCGGTTTAATTTTGTGGTTGTCAAACGGTAGTGCATGCGATCATATGAAAACACAAGCGTTTTCACTCAGCTGAGGCCTACCAACTCCTACTCTCAACCTCCAAGCGGTGACAGCCGGGTGCTTAGTACCTTAATTCAAGAAATGGGTAACCAACCTCGTTTGGCGGATTCTTGGTGGCAGCAGATGAGAGGGGGGGAAGAGTGCTTTTCCACTAGAGCACTTCTTCCTGTTCCAGGCGGCAGCGGACGAATTCCCTAGACGGAGTCAACGGTGGCGTCTATAGTTCCAGTTAGGTTGAACTTAGTGAATACCTTGCGCGAGCTGCTTCGACGTATTCGGATCACAGGTCGGTAAGGAATTTCCAATGTTGGTCAGGACATTGGAATAGAGATGGTGGTGGAGGAGCCCTTAATGGGCCAACGGCAACGCTCATACTGCCGCAGTGGACTACTGGCACCGGTGTTCCCAGCCCCTCGTCCTAGGGGAATAATTAAGGAACTGGCCCTCCAGGTTGGGGGTTGTGCCGTCGGGGTAACTTCCCTACCACGTAAAAAACTCATGGTTCCGAAACAACCAAAAGCCTCGGATAAAGATGACTCAACTAATGACGACCCCAGCAAACGAAATAAGGACAACGACCTTCGGATCTGTACGTGGAATGTTCTGTCCCTTTACAGACCACGTGCAGCCGAACAACTAGCAGAGGCCCTAGACTGCTATATAGCAGATATTACCGTCATCCAGGAAGTGCGATGGGATGGGCCGCGCAAAAAGAGGATGATAAACTGTGGCATCTACTACGGTGATTGCTACAGAGGCAACAGGCAACGCTTATTCGGATGCAGATTTGTCATACGCGGCAGACTTAGGCAAGAAGTCTTAAGCTTCCGACACGTGAGCGAACGTATTATGAGTATCCGGATCAAGGCTAAATTCGCTAACATAGCCTAATATGTTATCATGCCCCCACGGAAGAAAAGGACCCTGCCACCAAAGAGTGTTTCTACGAGCTCCTCGACAAAACATACGAGCAATGTCCTAAATACGAAGTTAAAATTGTATTGGGCGATTTCAACGCCAAAATAGGAAAGGAGGACGTCTTTGGTAGGGCAGTCGGTAAGCATAGCCTACACGACACCACGTCTGATAACGGACTAAGGCTAATTGGTTTCGAATTGTGGAGCGAAACGTCACCATAGCAAGCACATGGTTTCCTCATCTCGATATTCATAAGCAGACATGGCAATCTAATGATCATGTAACGATCAATCAAATTGATCATATTGCGATCGACGCAAGGCATGCCTCCAGTATTCTGGATGTCCGGACCTTCCGAGCGGCCAACATAGACTCGGATCATTACCTTGTTGTAGCCAAGGTAGCGCAAGAGACCGCCAGACTCTTCACTGAACGCGTATCCCGAAATCTCTCAATCACCCCTTGGCCGCCAGCATCAAGTACCGAAGACCAGTGGCAACGCTGCTAACATGCCATCAGAAACGCCGCGACTGATGTGGTGGGTCTCGCTCGCCCACCACCGCGAATCCACTGGTTTGACGAAGACTGCCGGCGAGTGCATGCAGCAAAACAAGAAGCATACAAAGCGGCGCTGCAAAGGAAGACGAGAGCTCTACGAGCGAAAGAGACGGGAAGAACATCGGCTTCTCCAAATGTAGAAGAAAGAGCATGCGAAGCGCGCGTTTGAGAATATCGAGAGCTTATACTCCAGGAACAATGTACGGAAGTTTTACCAAAAGGTAAAAAGAACGTGTCAGAGAAGCAATACCCGTACAGAAACCTGTAGAGATGAAAATGGAAACCTCGTAGTAGAATCACAGTCGGTGCTGAGAATATGGAAAAACTACTTCTGCAGACTGTTTAACGGCGACGAAGAACATCATCCCGCTGTTAGGCAGAATGAACCATTCAACATAGACGATGATAGTCAAAATTCCCGTCCACCTGACCAAAACAAAGTGAGGATAGCAATATCCAAGCTAAAATCCAGCAAGGCTGCTGAATCTGACGACTTACCGGCCGAACTTTTCAAGGCAGCTGGGGATGAATTGGTAGAGTGCATACACCACCTCATTTCTAATATTTGGTCAGAAGAGCGTATGCCTGATCAATGGAATCTCAGCATCGTTTGCCCGATCCACAAGAAAGGAGACCCCCTCAACTGCGCCAATTATAGAGGCATCAGTCTCCTCAACATAGCATATAAGATTTTTTCTGCGATATTGTGTGAACGCCTGAAGCCTTTTATCAACAGCCTGATTGGACCCTATCAGTGCGGTTTCAGGCCAGGAAAGTCCACCATCGATCAAATCTTCACACTTCGGCAGATCCTGGAGAAAACCCAAGAATTCCAAATCGATACTCACCACCTCTTTATCGATTTCAAGGCCGCCTATGACAGCATCTATAGAGAAGATGCTCTGCCAAACTTGTCCGTCTGTGCAGGCTGACGATGGAGAACGCTCGCTGCTCTATCAAGGTCGGTAATGACCTCACCGAGACCTTTGGTGTCAAAAAAAGCTTTAGACAAGGTGACGCGCTGTCATGTGACTTCTTCAATATTGTACTTGAACGGATTGTGCGGAACTCACAAGCCAACACCGGAGGCACAATCTATTACAAGTCTGTACAACTGCTTGCATACGCCGACGATATCGACATTATCGGAAGAACTCAGCCGGCTGTCACCGGTGCGTTTGCAAGCATTGAGGCGGAAGCGGCCAAAATGGGTTTAGCGACAAACGAGGGAAAAACCAAGTATATGCTGTCAACAAAAAGGGAAAGCCAACACCGACGAATTGGACAAAACGTCACAGTGGGCAGCTATAACTTCGAAGTAGTAAGGGACTTTGTCTACCTTGGCTCTGCTATACATTCTACGAACAAAATCAGTGCAGAAATCAATCGAAGAATAACTCTTGCCAATCGCAGTTTTTTTTTGGGCTTATAAGGCAATTCAACAGTAAAGCCCTATCTCGAACAACTAAGGAGACTCTATATAAGACCTTGATTATCGCAGTCCTACTTTACGGCGCTGAAACATGGACTTTATTAAAAGAGGATGAAGATATCCTTGGTCGCTCCGAGAGAAAAATTCTTCGTAAGATTTTCGGTCCCGTTTGCGTTGACGGGTTTTGGAGGAGAAGATTCAATCACGAACTATACGAGCTGTACAGCGACATCGACCTAGTCAAAAAACTGCGTATTGGACGTCTGCGATGGCTAGGACATGTAGAGCGAATGGACACCAACGCTCCGGCCCGCAGAGTCTTAGAATCTAATCCCGAGGGACGACGCAGTAGAGGGAATCATCGCCGTAGGTGGCGCGCGCAAGTTCAAGGGGACCCCGACCAACTTGGAGTGCGCAACTGGAGGCAATTAGCTAAAGACCGAGCTAAATGGAGAGGCTTGTTGGTTGGGGCCCAGGTTCACCCCGAACTGTAGCGCCACGTAAGTAAGTAAGTAAGTTTAATTTTGTTTACTTCACGTTGTTGATAATATTGTTTATGTGAGAATTCCAGTTAAACTTTTTGTACAGGATTATTAAAAGATTCCAGTGAAGTTTGTTTCAGTTCGAGCTTCCTCTTCTTTGAAAAGTGTGCAAGAATAGTCTTTCCAGGGTTGATGGTTAAGCGGGTTTAGTTCGATATCCCGCTTTTTATAATCCCGCATTTAAAATCCCGTTTTGATAATGCCGCTTTGTATAACCCCATATTTAAAATCCCCGTTCTTATAGACACGTTTTTTGAATCCCGCTATTCCAATCTAAACCACTTGTTTTACTGTACAAAAATCGTCGACAACAGTTTTGTGCCAGGAAACGGCGATTAAGTGGGGCGCTTCGCGCGATTTATTTCTTTAAACTCCGCTTTCCACAGTAGTTTAGCCGTTCGCGCGACTTCGTCGCTCGAAAGCGGGATTTCAAACGCGGGGTTTTAAATAATCGCGATTATAGACGACGGGATTTTAAAACTTTTTTTTGGGATTTTGTCAAACGGGATTAAAAAAAGCAGTTTATGATCAGGGGTGCGATACATTTCCTAGTCATAGCCTTATTGGGTGCTTCATAAGAAGTGTAGTTAAAGCCTCTTGATACAACATGCTGTAAAGAGATACTAAATAAGACATGCGCACAAAAACTATACTCTGGGGGCGTGGCACACTGCAACACTCAACCCAACCATCTAAATCCTGTGGTGGTAGTCAATGACGGCATCATCATAATCAAATACATACCAGTCAAAGTGAGAGAGGCGAATGCTTTCGAGAGAGTTATCACCAGCACATAATTATTCACTTTCGGCGATAAGGCCTAGGTCAATGGGTTCCGATTTGTAAACTGCAACAGCATCCAGAAGAGACGACCAGGAACCATAGCATTACCATTACTTAATATCACTGGTCCCTAGGAGATACTGAGCCTGTTATTTCGGCATAAAATTTATTTAGAAAATATGCTCTACATTGGCGAGATAAAAACGAAAATAACAACGCAACCAGTGCTCATCTGCTGTATAACTCTCGCATTAGCAACATCAGAAGAAAAAACGCGAGCAATTTAACCTTCAAAATATGATCAAGACCTGGGAAAGGACGAGGACGGGCTTTACTTATTAAGCAAGGGAGGCGAGTTCGTCATGCTACATGCCGCTGACCCAGCAACTTCATGAGCTTACTTACTCAGCTGCTCTACATGTAGTCGTCGTCACCAGCACCGATCGACGGAAGTTGGGCAACAAGGAATATGCGCCCGTAACATAATATCACGCAAATTAAGTTTTTTATTATTAAAGAAAAAAAGACAAAATCAAAACTCTAATTGAATTACGACTGCAATCCGACTCCTCTTACAATTCCATTCATAATTTTTGTATTCTTTCGTTTTTTCGATCAACACAGTCAATAGCATGAGGCGGGAATTACTCAGCACACACTTTTTTTGTGCCAATGACCGATATTCGTACTTCTGCATATAAATTACCAAGCAAGGGGTTTTACTTTTGGCTTAATTTGATATGCAGTTGGGAGGTCAATGGCAAGCTTTGGGTCATCGTTTGCTGCTATGATATTGCAGTATGTAACTCGCACGAGCTGCAACTTAAACATAATGTTCGACTGACGCGACGGAGAATCGTTTTAAGTTTGATTTTGGAGTCGCACCCAGCTAGACATGCTAAAAAAAATACAAATACAAATATCTGGCGCAACAGCTCTTTAAAGTGCCAGGGCCTAGCTTCTCGCAACCACTCATGTTGTGTGCGTTATATTTTTTCACGAATAGAAGGGACCTACAATTTAATGACGAATCCGAACGGCGATTTGAGAAGCTTTTTCGTGACAACAATACTCTCGGATGATTGTCAGACGCTCGCGAGAGGTGGGACCGTGAAATAACTTTTTGGTGTTTTCTGGGATTCGAACTTAGAACCTCACGCGTAGGGATCCGACACACTAACCACTTACGCCACGGCGCCCACAGCTAGACATGCTAGTGTGCGAAATAAATTCAGTAAACAAAAATTCAAATTTCCACACCCAATTTCTCACGACCTGCTTTGGATTGAGTAATAATATTACCAGAGGGGCAGTATGCATATCTTGGGTAGGTATGAATGCGTATCACCTTCATTCCTCTATCGGTTTTTCTTGTATTTTACTAGTCACGTAAAGTATTCAGAAATATCAACGAAGTATCAAACAGTCTGCGAAAATGTAAACTTTTAGAATTTTGTGGAAGTAAAATTGAGTGAAGTACCAAGAGGCTACAGGCTACGAATTGTGGTGACGTAATCGAATGGCAAATAAACCTTATACTGTGGCACAATATACCAATTCTTGGATTTACTGTGACCAAATTTTATAGTCTATCCCATAAAGTATTATATATTGAGTTGCAAACATAATTTGTAACATAATACAGACAGACACCTTAAGGTATATTACATTTATTTGTATGAGTATATAAATGATTAATACCAACAGTCGAGCTGTCGCTGTGTACGTCATCAGGTTTTGGGTCTTAAATTTTATAGACTTAAATAATATAGACTTCCCTTGATCGAAAGCAATAAGAGTGTAAAAAATTCGCCACAAACACGCTAACATTAAAAAAAAGAAAATTAAAGTAGTTCTTTCTGTATGTATTTTTCTAGAACTAATAAACAAACGTATGCTAAGAACATATACGCACGAGTATATAGGTAAAAAAAACAGCTTTCACTAGAATTCGTCCAAATAAGATATAGGGCCACGCCCCGTCTTTTTTTTTAAAAGTCTAATTTTTGCATATGTATCTGGGAATTAAAAAAAAAAACATACAACTAGGAAGTTGTTCCTATAAGCACATATCGCCACGTCGGGTACGCTAAAAAACTCTTGGTTAAGCAATAACTGATATGGCACCGTGCGATCCGTTCCAGAAGGATTGTAACATTTCTGTACATTTCGTTCTAGGTTCGACATTTGTATGAGTATTTTCCTGTGTTTATTGCTTACTAATGAAGACACGCAAACACAAACTTCCGCCAACAAATTCTGCTCATAACCAAACAAAATATTTTGCAAGTGATTATTTGAATAAATGATTGTTAATAGTGTTCTGAAGAGCAAACTGAAAATATGCTTGCCATAAGCAAATAACCTATTTCTTTCCGCCCAAATATAATATAAGTATATTGCGAATTATATTACCACCCACTGGGATGGCTCACTTAATGGGAAGAAGTGGCGTAAAATCCTGTGGTCTGACGAATCAAAAATAAACATGATTGGCAGACCTTGGGTATGGAAGACGATATACTACTAAGACCTTAAAACAAAGATGTGGTAATAAATGGTGTGGAGCTGCTTCTTGTGGTATGGGCTCAGTTCTTTTTTTTTCGATTAAGGATACGGTGAACAAGCACGGGCATGTTAACATTCTTAAAGACATAATGCTGTCTTACGCCGAGTGGGAAATGCCACTGTCTTGAGAATTTCAACAAAACAATGACCCGAAACACACATCAGTTCTACCCAGGAAGTGGTTTTACGAAAACGTTGTACGTCTCATGACTTGGCCTGCGCAATCCTCCGACTTAAATCCAATTGAGAACTAATGGGGATTGTTAAGGAACATATTGGGCCAATAAATCCAAAAACCAACGAAGAGTTTTGGCAATAAGCACAGTCGGCTTGGTATGCTATACCAAAAAGTATTTGTATGGCGTTGGTAGATTCAATGCCCTGTAGATGTAGGGCTGCATTGGATAAAAAAGGTCAGCCGACAAACAACTAAGTACAAATTAATATATCTTATCTTTGCTAACCAGTTTTATTCATTTGTTTTATTTGACATTTTGGCCCTTTTTTATTGTCCTTCAAAAAAAGTCATTTTTTACGTCATTTTATTTACGTTTATAATTTTTTTGAATTTATTCAATGAAGTTGTTCCATTTTTTTGGTTGATTTTTCTAAGCTTGATATTTTAGGTTAAAACAAAAAATGAATTTAATATAATAACAATGAATTTGCAGACTTTCTTGGGTATATTACTCGTACGCAAAGTATGCTGGTGACCCTATTTTATTGTCCATAACTGTACATAAAAAAATCAGTTCGATCAAGTGCGAAAGCTTGTGTGAACACTATTGCAAAGGTAAAGCACCTGCAGTAGGTTGCAAAGGTTATATGGCTGGTAAAATTGTCCGCTTTCTCGGGTGATTGATTTCTCGACTACCTATGACATCAGGTAGTGGGGAAAAAACTACTGTGAATCAGAAGTAAAGAAAAAGTAACAAAACAAATCTCCCCAGCTAGCTCTCTCTCTCTCTCTCTCTCTCTCTCTCTCTCTCTCTCTCTCTCTCTCTCTCTCTCTCTCTCTCTCTCTCTCTATCTATCTCTATCCTCTCCACGCCCGCACTGTGTGCTAACATTTGAGGCGGGTTTCCAACATAGGATATTCGCTAAAAAAATGTTCTTATTAGTTAAAAAGGTCTAAAAAGCATTAACATTTTTTTTACGGGGATTTTAATAAATAATTTAAAAAAAAAACACTTTCTTTTTTGTTCTATATTATTTTGCATTTATTTAGGTATAGCTATTAAGCAATAGCAACAAGAATTTAAGTTCGAATTTCAGAGAAACTTTTTTTCGAAGATTTTTTTTTTGTAGTATAGGGTCGTCCAATTCGTGGTTCGGATTCACATCCATCATTGAAATGCACGCTCTACAGAAAATATGGCTGCCGTTAGTAAAAGTGTTGAAGAATATCCAAATCTATCGATTTCACGGCGAGCACAGCATTCGGGCTTGTCTTACGGCACATTATGGCGTATTTTGCATTTGGATTTGCATCTACATCCTTAAGTTCAACTCACACAAGAATTGAAGCCAGCTGACTACGGAATGCGTAGAACACACTCCGATTGGGTGCTTGAACATCATCGTTTGGATGACCAATTTCCACACAACATTTTTTTTATTTTTTCAGCAATGAGGCTAATTTTTCACTCGTGAATACGTTAACAAACAAGATTGCCGCTTATGGGGAAGTGAAAATCTACATGTAACTGTCGAAAGACCATTGCATCCACAAAACGTCACTGCATGGCATGTAATTTGATCTGGTGGTGTCAATGGTCCATATTCTTCGAAAATGAGGAATGTTTAACCGTCACCGTCAATTCTTATCGCTATAGCCATATGTTAACCGAATATTTTTGGCCTCAAATCGAAGATATGGATATGGAAACCATGTGGTTTCAACAAGACGGTGCCACATTTCACACAAAATTACCAGTTTTGGCTTTATTGAAAGAACATTTTTCTGGACAAGTTATCACCACCACCACCAAGATCTCTGGCATTTGTCGCCGTTGAATTTCTTTGTGTAGGGTTATGCAAAAGATGTTTATGCACACAATCCGCAAACTTATGACGCTTTGAAAACGGATATTTGTCAAGTTATGGCCGAGTTATCGCCCGGTATGTGTCGAAAAGTCATCGAAACTACATTGTCAGAATCAACTCCTGCAAGAACTCCCGTGAAGGACATTTGAATGATGTTATATTCCATTCATAATGGCAAGATCCAAACAATGTACTGGAATAAAAATTTCATCGAAATCTAAATCAGAAATGTGTTTTATTTAAATTAACTTTCGGAACCACAAAATGGATGACCCATATTATTAATTCTCAAAACAAATTGCCCTTCGGATACGGCACTAAACTGTAGGCCCTTTCCATTACTGTGAAAAATATAACACACGCAACATGGGTGGTTGTGAAAAGCTAGGCCCTGGCACTTAAAAGAGCTATTGCGCCATGTATTTATTTAATTATTTATATTATTATTAACTCCCTCGCAACATTTATTTTGTATGCTTTTTATTCCTTTTTACACTAATTAAAAAATAAATAAAATTTACCGAATTTCCTATGTTGGAAACCTCAGCTAAACATTTTAAGGGCATTCCTAGCACCTTGAGTGCACGCAAACTATAAAAAAAAAATTAAAGGCAAAAACTTAAAATTCCTTGATTAGTATTCTATCAATTGGCATTTTTATTTTTAAATATTGGTAATCATTTGAAGGCGCATTGCTGAGAATCTAAAATCAGTCAAATTTCCAAAAACAAATCTCGAATTAAGCAGCCAGTAGAAGAAGTAAGCTTCAGTATAAGCACTAATCCCTCTTCTGAATTGCTATGCAGAAGAGTAATTTATTTTTCTTTTTTAACAAAAAACTCGCTCAAAATAAATTACATGCGTTACGGAACTAATACAATGGCGTCTATGTCATAACACAGTCTACACCTTCAGTTTCATGTTATTTTACATTTTTTCAAGAAATTCCCACCGGTAATGGCCTCAACTAATAATCACCCCAGCACGTCCTGCTTTCTTTATTTTCGCTCCCATAAACCATCAAACTCAACAAGAGTCACCTTTTTGTTATTACATTAGCTAATCTAAAAGACGTAAATATTCCTAGCTGGGGACCGGGCAATAACTGTCAGCCTACGATGTCAAATAATAAAATAAGTCATTAACACGAAAGAAATATGTTCCGTTTACCCACTTTCGGCGCCCACTCATTTTTTTTTTTATTTTTTTCGAAAGCGAATTAAATAAACAAAGCAAAACTAAACTACAATACAACACACCACCACCATACCAATGAAAAACAAAAATAAAAAATAATTCGAATAAAAACAAGGACTTTGCCGCGATAAGAACAAAAAGAAACCAGGGGAACCGTCAGCGATGAAATACCGCCCCGCGTCCACATTCCGAGGCGGCCTTTATGGGCCGCCGTCATGATAGTTGGCATTTGAGAGCTTCTTATTTTTATTACAAAGTTATTATGTTAAAATGCCTGCTTACATAATTTGATGTTTCTGGCTTGCTATCCCGGGGCGGATTTATGACTCTATTTCCACAAAGCTCAGGCAGCCACCATTGTGTCGTGACGCATAAATTTTAAAATTATCCTCGTGTTGCGGGTGGGTTAACTGGTAGCTAAAAAAAAAAACAAGTGCCTACAAAGACGACGACGAGTGGCCCACCTAATGTCCTGGAGATTATGGATTTTTTTCCAATAATTTAAATTCCTTTGTTTTCCGAACGCGTTCCAAAATGTATGCTTATCTTGGTCAATTATAGAGTCAAGCGAAAATATGTTTTCGTTTCGAACAACTTGGCAAATTGCTTCCCATAACTGGTGGAGGAATGTGTTTTTCCTTGTGAATAACTGATTTCTTGAAGCATGTGTCAAAAACGAGCGCAAAATGTGTGGTTCTAAAGAACATTCCTATTCAAATTTATTTTTGTGTTTCGTTTTAGATATGTTTATCTGTTTTCTAATCTGAAATGGGAGAAATTTTAGATAGGAAATAGTTGTATAGAGCTAGATGAGTCATTGTAGTCAGAATAATGTTTGGGTGCAAGTATGGTATAGTATAAACATGTGCGATGTAGGCAAAATCTTTTAGAAATGTGTATAAGGCCTTACATACTTATGTATGTGGCGCTATAGTTAGGGTTGGACCTGAGCGTCAACCAATAGACCTCCCAGCCAGCCCGATTACGAGCCAGCTGCCTCCAGTTGCCCACGCTAAGTTGGATAAGGTCCCCTAGACTTGTTCGCGTCACCTGCCGCGAGGCCGTTCTCTGTTGCGCCGTCCATCCGGTTTAGATTCAAAGATTTTCCGGGGTGGAAAGTTGGGCTCCATCCGCTCTACATGACCCATCTATTTTAGCTGCTATATGCGAACTCTTCTGGCTAAGACAATGCCAGAATGCCGTATAGTTCGGCATTGTACCTTCTCCTACACTCGCCATCTATGTAGACAGGAACAAAGATCACTCGAAGAACTTTACTCCCAAAGAAGCTAGGGAGATCGTCATCTGGTTTTGACGATGTCCATTTCTCTGCACCATACAACAGGACTGGGGTGATTAGTGTCTTATATAGAGTAACCTTTAGTAGTTCGAGATAGGGCTTTCTTACTCAATTGCCTTCTTAGCCCATAGAAAAAGTAATTGGGAAGAGTAATTCTTTATTTGATCTTCCGGCTGATGTAATTTGCGGAGTTTACCATAGAGCCTAGTTAGACTTCTAGTCTAAATTATATCTGCCTATTGTTTCGTTTTGTCCAAGACGCCGATGCTAGGTGTCATTTTTTGTAGAGAGCATATATTTTGTTTTGCTTTCATTGTCCGCTAAACCCATCTTTGCCGCCTTTGTCTTAATACTTGCAATCGCCTCACTGATAGTCCGCTTAGTTCTTCCGACTACGTCATCGGCATAAGCGAGTAGTTATACAGACTTGTAAAAGATTGTACCTCCGGTGTTGGTTTGTGAGTTTCGTACAATTCTTTCAATTATTATGTTAAAGATATCGCATGACAGTGCGTCACCTTGTCTAAAACCTTTCCTGACATCGATCGGTTCGCTGATGTTCTTTCCAACTTTGATGGAGAAACGAGAGTTCTCCATCGTCATCCTGCATAGACGGACGAGCCTGGCACTGACTGAAGGGATGCCGAGACTAGACATGGCTCTGTGTAACTCGTCTCTTTACACGCTATCAAAGACAGCTTTGAATTCGATGAAAAGGTAGTGAGTATCGATTTTATATTCATGGGTTTTTTAAAGATCTGCCTTAGTTTGAATATTTGGTCAATGATGGACTTTCCCGGCCTGAAATCAAAATAATAAGAATCAGGTTGTTGACCATCGATTTCAGGCACTCACATAATATGGCAGGCAGGATCTTATATGCGATGTTGAAAAGACTTATACCTCTGTGCTGGCGCAGTTCAAAGGGTCTCATTTTCCAGAGTCAGACAAACGATGATGATGTCCCATTCATAGAGCATACTTTCTTCCAACCAAATTTAACAGATGAGCTGGTGCAGCTCCTAATCTTCTCCTGATTCAAAATCTCCGCCGAAAACACGGACTACACCATCCCACGTCTAAAGTTTGACAAAAACTTCCTCGTCACCATCCCCTCCAGATCACTCTGGAATGATGATACTTTTTTAGAAGATGGGTCAATCCACTTCTACACTGACAGCTCAAAATTCAAAGACGGGGTTGGTGGGGGTGTTTTCTCTGACAGGCTTAATCTTAAGCTCTCCTTTCGTCTTCTAAATCATTGTAACGTGTTCCAGCCGGAAACATATATTGGCTTATATTGGCTTAAGAAAGACATGATATTTGCTCGAAATATCCACATCTTTTCAGACAGCCAAGCAGCAATCAAATCCCTGAAATCGACCTCTATAAATTCCTAGTAGCTCTAGACTGCCGATCGTCTTTCGCGGAGATGGCTGAGCAGTTCAATATTCACTTGTGTTGGGTGCCGGGGTATAGGGACGTTCCAGAGAATTGTTAGACCGATGAACTCAGCAGAATAGGAACAACTATACCCATCCTACTGGACAAAGGTATACCAATCGCTACTTGCAAACTCAAATTTAAGGTGGATGCTATCGAGAGTATGAATCTTAGGTGGACAAGTGGACCCACATGTCTAGCGACAAAACAGATTTGGCCGAAGCTGGATCTAAAACGTTCTAAGAATTTGATTCTCTCAACAGATTGCATATCGGCGCTATAATAGTTGGCATCACTGGACGCTGTCTAATAGGCAAGCATGCTACAAGGCTAGACCGTTTTGCGAACGACTTTCGTAGAAGCTGCATGGATTAAGACGTCGAAGAAACTATTCCTCACCTTCTTTGTTTCTGCCCAGCTCTCTCCCGTACAAGGAGGCTTCATCTGAGAGCCCCTATTTCAAAGATATAGGCGACCTGAAAAACATCGACATTAAGAGCCTCCTACACTTCATAAGAAGCTCAAAATATTTTAACGAGTAGGTAGGAGAAACTGTCTCCCATGATCCATGTGGTATCACAATGGACCTACTATTGGTCTAAGTGTGTTGACCATTCTCAGCTGGCAGCCACTTTAACCTAATCTAACCTATGTTAACACAATTGCGATGGCATAACACTGTCAATAGGTCGGTTATATGGGTCAACAAATTATTGGCTCTGTTAGATAATTGATATGCCTATTACATCGGCTGGCCGGAAAAAATACTGTGAATCTAAAGAAATCAAAATAATAAAACAAATCTTCCCAGTTAGCTGAACACCACCCCGAACCTCTTATCTAGGTTTCAAACCACTACGTCAATCTTTCTCTCTATTTACATATATACATTATGTCCAACGTCAGCACGGTGAAAACATTTTTAAAGGTATTCATAACCACTTGAGTGCGCTAAAATTATAAAAAAAATTCACATTAAGACTACATGCATATAAATAAGTCTGTCCTTCGTCAAGGTAGTAGTCTCCATATATGAATAGGTAAAATGTCATAAGTTAAACGAATTACATACGTCGTCCACAAGGTGGCACGTAAAATTGCGATTGAATCTCATCAATCATATTCGAATTATAGTCGAATGGCAGTAAAGCCAAATGCCATCTTGTACTACACCAACATATTCATTACTTTCATTATCACAGTACCTTCCCTCCAAAGAATCACCTTTGCGTTTTGTTATCATTACGCCCAAAAAAAAAAGTACACAAACACAATCAAATGAAAATATAACAAGAAATCAATTTCATTTCTAATCAATCACACCAATCTCGCCTTATTTACCGCGTGAGTAATGACCAAATGTTACCAAATCTTAATAGTAAACCTGTAATATGCTATTAAACGCACCCATTAGTCCAAAAAAAAAGTTCCAATTCGACACCGTTCGCCTTCGTGCGAGCAAGTCCCTTTGAGCGAGCGTGACACGCAACGTGTGCGACGAACGATTTATGTTTAAGGATAACACAAGGTTGACTTTGCCCAACAATTAATAAATCTAAGCAGCGACTCGCTGTGTATTTGTGTGAGTGGAGGGTTTTGCTCCACTTTCCCCTTTTACGAAACAGTGTGGCTTTCCAGCTAACACCGGTACTGTGGTGGCTAATTTATCGTCAAACAAATTGTAGTCATAAACAAAAAAAAAAGCAGAAAACGGAACGTTAACTGAAGGACTACAATGCGCCTTTATCAGGCGAGAACATGATCCAAGAATTTCTAAGGAAATAGCTAACGAGTGACCTCTGCCATTAAGTGTTCACCTGGAGGCGAACACACAGAAGGCAACAAGAGCGCGAGTACTGGGGTTAGTTAGACTTCTGGTCGTGGCTTTGCTAAAAGCGTGCTATTGTAATTCCAATGTAGTCCTTAGGCGATAAGTTATAATTTTGCCGGGTAAATTATTTACCAGGTAGGGATTCAGACTGTAATCAATTAATCAGTAATCTTGTACTACGTTCAAAGTCGGGAATGGGTCTCGGTGTGTGGTTATACTGTTCTGTTTGGCCAAGGAAGGCGGTGACTCTTTCGGACATTAGAGAGATTGTGTGTTTCATGTTTTGGTTGTTAATGTGAATTTTTATAAATGCTATTTAGGTGCAGTTAATTCTACCCGTGGATTACTAAAAGCGGTTAGGCTATATAAACTAATGAGCGATAAATGAAGGGGAGGAACATTACTTTTTTCCGGTTTAAACCTTTAATAAGTCATGATACCATTTGACCTTGATGTTGAATCCAGATATACGGCACATGCGATGTTTATTCTTACGGTATTGATGTATTATATTACTACCCTTCGATTCTATGGTCTAAACTCTCCTTGCTGCGGTCTTCCTAAGGTCTTCCTCGGCCTATAGCTGGTTCCGAATTAGTTGTAGAATGCTAAACTCACTGAGTCTTATTTGGTTTTCAGAAGAAGATTCATAAAAAGACTTCGAAAAACATTTAGGCTACGTTCAAACTGCCTGCTCTGCCGTTTCTTGTTTTCACACAGCTACGTTCGTTTTTTACCGATTAAAAACTCATCCTTTTGTTGGAGCTGCTTCTTCAGAAAGATTGGCAGTGTCGTTACCTGCATCCTAGTCAACTTCTGTTTGCATCTGCTTTCCAAGGGAAGACTTATGCAATCCTCATGACCATGAATTATGTTGTAAGGAACAGGTGGAAGGGTCGGAATATCTGTGTCCTTACCCAATACTGTAACCACTTTTAAAATAGATCGCAAATGTAAAACCTCTCTGAATTATCTTGCAAGGCTGCCTTTTCTGATTAGTGTATGGGCCCAGGTAACAGTGGGATCATGGGAAGTGAGATCTCTGATGAAAGTGCTTGGCGAGCCTTCTCAAGACCTGAACCTCCATTCTGCCTTTTTGCGTCCTTCATTACAGCTTCCATTGACGATTGGGTTTCTCGCGAGCACAATAGTTCGTGGTATGATTCTCTAGGATGCAGGTTGACCAAGCGGATACTTCCGGATATCTAAAGGATGCGCGCAACATTTTTCCTGTCTCTCAGCATAAAAGACTGCAGACGATTTACTTATTGGCTTCTGGCTGTGACGCTACAGTGCGCGATGCTAGTGGAGAGGGCAATGATATTTTGGATCATTTTCTATGCTAGTGTTATACCTTTGCTCGTATCAGGTGGCAATTATTCGGTAATGATGTGCTGAGTGATGCTACTGAAGAGCATCATTAGTGCTTTTTTGCCTTTCTAAAAAAAACAAGAAAATTCCGATAAAATGGATATAACAGGGGTCTTGCTTCCCAGTAGAACAATGGACCAGCAACATCTGTGCTTTTTTTTTTGTCTGAGGTTAAGTCCAGCCAGCTTCTCAACCAGCATACATATGTTGTTCTTAATCATATTGCTGACAATGAAATACGAAATGTTTCTCATTTTTACTGATTTCAGGCAGATTAAGGAATATTTCAGCTAACCCTGATGTGCTAGAGATGGACTTACTTTGTTCGGTTTACTCGTGGGACCAAGTCTTAAATTTTTATCAAACATTAATCATAAAAATAAACAAAGTGAACATGCTCCTTCGAAGGATATCCCTCAGACCGGACAAGACAAATAAACAAACAGAACAAAACAAGAAGACGATAGAAGTCAGGTGAGCTCAAAAACAGAGTGAATGAGAAACGATTGAAGCTTATGCATATCGATACCGAGGCACACTTCGATAACCCTTTAACCGCTACTGACACTGAGTCTCAATTATCAGGTGCTAGGAAACGAGTTAGGGCCAGCGCAGTTGAGTACAGGAAGCGTCGGTTCAAAGAAGACTAGGGCCTTCGTTTCGACGCCCAAGCCGCTTAATGAGGTGGTGAGGTACCATCTGATTATGGCGACCATAGATCGTTGCCACAAGGAGTGCAAGATCAACCAAAAACAATAGAAGATTCTGGAATGTAAAATTAATCTTTGCCTGTGCAAATCAGATACTGCCCAACCGATACCATCATTTAGGGAAAGGGGCTGGCACCCCAGGGGCTACAGCTAGTCGGCTGCGACGACGACAGTGCAGTCGACTCTATCAAGTCCGCCGTCGCCGCTGCGAGGGATTTGTGAGAGGGTGCTAAGCTTGAGCCCGTGAGTAGGGATTATATTCCGCCCAGGCCGAGATCTCGCGCCTGGGTCCACATGGAGCCAAGCGACTTCTGATTCAGAGGCAGAATCTTGATATTTCAACTCATAATTGGAAAATAGTGAAGACGAAGGAAGTGAAGGACACCGAGAGATCTATAACAGTTCTTCTTAATTCGAAATCCCTTACTCTTCTGAAAAATAAGGATAATGAGTTTAGATATTGTCTTAAGACCATCCGCCTCAGAATCTACGAGCAAGATGGGAGGCAAGCACACGGCTCAGACCACGCTGCTTCCTCATCGTTCACTAAGAGACAGGACACCAACGACCATTCTGATTAAGAGCACGCGGATACAACTATGATCGAGTCGTCTAATCGCTATCTCTCACAATGTGAATAATCTAGGTAAATCTCCATCACAGTAAGGTGGCTTCTGCCAACCTTATTCTCCACCTACAAGAAAGTGCGGACGACATCTGCCTTTTCCAGGAGCCATGGATTAGCAATAATCGAACTGCCGGATTAAGAACGAAAAACTACAAACGCCTTCATGCTACGTATAGCTGTGAAGGTAAATTGCGAACCTGCTTCTCAGCAAAGAATAGCATTAATATCTTTCTTTTGACAACTTATTGTATGTAGCTCTGATTTTACGTTGGTGAATTTAAAGACATCCTTTCAGGAATCTTTGCGGATCTCCTGGCCTACGACGACGTGGAGCCACTCCCGCCCACAAACATAAGAGCTGCAGAGAGGACGAAAAAGTCAATTTTACTGGTATGCGACGCAAATACCCACCATACTATCTGGAACAGCGGCATTCATGAAGGGGATGAGAATCTGTTTACGTTTTTGATGGAAATTAACTACGTAATTTTTAACAAAGGTAGTGAACCTTCGTTCATTACCAGAAGTAGATAGGAGGTGTTAGATATTACTGTAGTTACTAACTCTCCCTCTATATCCGTAGAAAACTAGACAGTGTACAAAAGGAATTCCACAAGTCCAACGTTCCCACTTCAAGCAAGACACCGTTTCGGAACCCTAAAGAGACAAATTGGAACGAATATAATAAACATCTCAGTAGAGCTCTAGGCAACTTGAGCACCTGTCCGCTTAGCTCGGTTGTCAAAATCGGCCGAATAGCTGCAAAAGTAACAGATACCATAAAAAAATCTCTTTCTAAGTAGTCCCCAGTAGCAGATGTACGAAAAGTAAAAAAACCGATCGAGCAAAACAATCAAGTAACCCTCGAGACTGGGACAAGTATAAGAAGAGCCTTAATGACTACAGGAGACAAATAACGAAAGAGCAAAGAAGTTCCTGAGCAACTTTCTTGCTCAAATATTGAAAGCACAAGAGAAGCTGGAAGGGTTAGACAGGACTTAGTCTCCTGTAATACCCAGCTTCATCAGAGATTCGGATGGAACTGTGACAACCTCTAGTAGGGACTGAAACCCATTCGTAGATAAACCCATTCCTAGATACTCACTACTCAGAAAACACAGCAGTGGACGACATTCATCACAAAACATTCAGATCAGAAGCGCCACAAATTTCCGAGGAAGTTGTAAGCGATTGAAAGTTCTCGTGGCCGGTAAGAAGCTTACTCACTTCGGGGTGAACCTGGGCCTCAACCATCAAGTCTCTCCATTTAGCTCGGTCTTTAGCTTATTGCCTGCAGTTGCGCACTCCAAATTCGTCGAGGTCCCCTTGAACTTGTGCGCGTCACCTACAGCGAGGAGGTCCTCTATTGCGTCGTCCCTCCGGGTTGTATTCGAAGACTCAGCGGGCCGGAGTGTTGGTGTCCATCCGCTCTACAGGTCCTAGCCATCTCAAACGTCCAATACGGAGTTTTTTGGCTAGGCGATGGCAATCTTGTCAGGTACCATCTTCCTTCATATTTTGGCCGCCAGTATTTGGCATTCTACGTGCTAATACATACATATGTTGCTGCCTTATCAACTGCACATCGTAAATGTTGACTAAATTTAAGGCTTGAATGACGCCAAAGTGCTAGAATGACGCCTGCTTACTGCTCTCCTGCCGCATACTCCTAGTGGATTCATTGTTAGCATTTATCGTTTGACTACCACTGAAAAGAAACATCAGAACTTAAGAACGTGAGGTACCAGAGCAAAGGACCTAAAACGTAACATTGAGGAACGCTTTGTTATAGAGCAGTACCATACTTTTACAATGATCCACAAATATTTTCTGTACGTGCTCTTTATATGCACTACATACGAGTATATGCTTTTAATGTAATTTGAGCTCTCTATTACATATGTCACTCAGTCTGGCATCTTGTTCTGGATTAAGCCAGTAGGTCCTCGGAATCCATCACATTATTAGTACATCATATTCCGCTATAAGTATTTTGTATGCTAAACAAATTTAAAACTCTGACAGTCTATCAGAAAAAAAGACAATTTCCGAATCATTTATGATCCTTAAATTGACATCCCCTTGTGCCAGAGGAACCAGATTAACTTTCAAGTATTCCATAATCAAGATGCACACTTGTGCTGTTCTATAAATACACGTTGGCTTGATTTAATAGCCTTTTCCCCATTTACTCGTATCAACACACAAATACCCTTCACTAAATAAACAACCAAACCTTCCCACTGTAACTCTGTTTTCCAAAGAGTGCGTCAAATAAAGCGCCCCTCACTGTGCTGGTAAATTACATCTTGCTCATTGACAAAAGCCATACACAGCAACGACGACGACAAGAACAACAACAACATCAGCAGGAGCAGCGAAAATATCCTGAAGTGCAAAAGAATACACCAACCAAAGGAACATACCAATTCCTGTTCATAATATCATAAACAAACCCCCAGGAATCTGTAATTTTTTTTTCTTTTTTTTTGTCCTTTCTTCCATCTTCTATCTCGGGTGTTACAAAACCCGTCGGCATTGTCCTTAGAACGGAATAAGAATCAACTAAGTGATGAACGAAAGGTAGAAGTTGGATCCACGATGGGGTAAGGAACGATTCTCCACGACGAACAGCAGTGATTGTGTTTTTTGGTTTTCTAAAGCATACTATGCGCCACATGACAATAGTATCCTTGATGATGGTAATTCCTGAAATTAAGATGAAAGCGAATGCTACCGCGTTCATTTTATGTTGAATGTACTTCGGATCCTTTTTTGTCCGTGCCCTGAGGTGTACAATATCGAAGAAATAAGTTTTACAATGGATCCGCTTCCTTCTTGTTTTTGTTCTTCGATGCTATTGTCTTCACCATCGTCCTTCGGAGAGATATAGAAAGTCTTCACCCATGGTCTCGTTCGTCTCATCTTTGATAATAAAGTCATAGATCCCCCATAGCTTAATGAAAAATATGTTTCTAGGAGCAGCGAGCGAGAGATAAAAAGGGAGGCGATTATACGCGGAGATAAATTATTTGCGTGGTGGCGCAACCGGCAAACTCTCGACTCTGGAAATCTGATTTAAAGCAGCATCAACACGCACGTTTCTGAGTACTTACATCGCCCAACATTATCAGCCAAGGAATAGAATATACGAACCAAGAAAAAAAAAAAAGAAAAAGGATACACGAAAGCAAGTGAGTAGGGGGAATCTATGTTTTTTCTTGGAGTTCAAAGATTACAATATCCTGAAATCTAAACAGCGAGGGCAACATCCTTGCAGACGTTATTTATAATCAGCTGCGTATAACGCCTCAAGGTGAATCCGCGTATTAGGTTGATTAATACGGCTCCTTCGGTTTTTCTTATTATAAAGTTGTTGATGTGTTTGTGTTTACTTTGGCCCTGGGACATGCTTCGACTCGGGGGTCCTTTCGAAAAACAAGAGTGGGAGAGAGATTGAATATAACAAACATGCGTGTGCAGATTTGAAGTGTGTATCTTCGGGGCATTTAAGTTAGTTTGTCAACTTTGTGCAGAGGGTGATTTGATTTGAAAATTCACGTCGAGATAAAGAAAAAAAAAAGACTTTGATTGAGTTTTGTGTTTGATTTTGAAGTATGTTTGGAGACGATTTCAGTAGAAAAAAACATGGAGACATACACAAATATTTACTTTCAGGGCATTTGATGTTAGAAATGTATAAAAAGTTCAATGGCACAAAAGGGTAGCTATAGGTATATGTAGGTACTTGAAAGTTCCCCTTGAAAGTCGGGGAGCTGGGATTGTTACAAGAGCATTAGTAACACCTCGTTTCCCGCATAGTTGTCACCCACTCGTCTGAAATACGGGTCGTAGAACAAACCCCTTAGAGAGATTAATGGAGTTGGGTGGAAGACGGGTACTTATACCTTAACAGGGGCTTCTTGGATTGAAAAATTCAGCAAGAATGGGTCAGGATAAAACCATATTTTCCAAGTGCCAGCGAAGACACTATGGCTAGCGCGAGATCTGGTGAAGGATTACTTGTATGTATGTGCGTACATCACCGAATATATGAAGTAGTAGTCACCGTAGGAGTAATCTGGGTTCACTAAAGCTATTGTCAGAATCAAGGTTGGAACTTCAAGCAGCTCTGACAGGAGTGCTTCCTGTGTTTTCTACAGCTTCTGTTTACCAATTTTTGAAAGCAATTTCAGTATCAAGTAACACCTCCAAGTTGAGTTCCTTATAAAACAAGGATTAGGTACCATTTCATTCAGTTTGTTCTGAATGGAGATATCTATGATGTAAGCTTCTAGAGTTGCATAAAAGAATGATGTTGACAACTACAAAGGATGTATAGAGATCCAAGTTAAGGCTATTACTCAATATATAGCCCCCTTGTAATTCAATTTAAACTAAGTATGAGACACATACTTACGTATGGGTGATGGTCGGGTGGCCTGCCTTATGAAAATCTAGCTACACCAACTCCATTAGTGAGGTAAAAAGACTCACTACTGATACCATAGATTCAATTCCAAGCGGAGTGCTCGATGCACCCGTGCACTTAATACCGCTGGAAAGTTTTGGAAAGCTTAATACCACAAAGAGAGCGAATGGTCTTTATAAAGACAGGGTCATAGGACACAGCAAAATTGTAATCCAAGGGCAAGCAATACCGGAAAAGTCTGGGAAAGTTTCATAGCAAGGATCCCAAGCAGAGAAGACTAAGAAAGGAACTTGATACTGTTAGAACCAACAAAAGCGATTTATAATGATGGTTCGTATGTAATTGCACTCAACCTCTTTTTTAGGCTGTTGAACTGTGCAAATATTTTAGCGCAGAGGACATGTAAATTCGAAAAGTCAATAGCCAGGCTTACTATTACGGTACTGGAGGCTTTAACTTATTCGATTGCGGGAAAAACGGAAGGGTCTTATCGGCAGCATACAGTCTGATAATTTAGCTAGGCAAGGCTCACAGTAAGAGCACACCTGAGCTTCAGCCTCCTATGGAGGCATTGAAACCAAAGATCAATTATGCAGCAAACCTCAAGTGAATAGAAGATGGCACGACATGTCCAATTACCTTCTTCTTCTTCCTTTTATCAGCGAGGTTATGATCCGCTAATAAGGGATCATAACCCTCCCACGTCACCGCATTTCTACTGATCCGGCGTTGGGGTTCGCCTATTTGACCTCAGAAAATATCGGCAGGAATGCCGATTTTGGATCACTCGGTTACTGAGGCCAGTGAAATGCCGATCTCCTCGCATTTGTGTGATCCAGGCGTTTATAGGCCTGCCTTTCCTACACGACATGTCCAATTATATCTATTGTAATGAAAAACTTGACTTATATGAGACCGTAGAAGATGCACATAGGAGTCTTTACGGTAGATGTACCGAAATGTTCGGGATTGTCGAAAACGATTTGTTTTATGTGTGACGATGGAGAGTCTGTGGTAACAAAAAAAGCTTTTAGTTATGGCATCGATTTTTTTCGAATTGATGGAGGAGGCTGCAAAGATCAAACGCACAAATTGGTACAGACTCACACGTTGTCTGTACAAAGTGGATTTACAACTCATTTACCATGTTTTCTCAAATAACGATTGACAGGTGGCATGTCGCAATGCTGTAATTGCTCGAGTTTATTGCACAGTATAGGTAGGCAAGGCCTTTCGCTGCCTTAAAGTTGAAACTATCAATCGTCATATTCTATCAGAGAAGTCAAAACTGATTTTCGTTTTTTGTTTACAGTGAATACTTTGTTCTGCCGTCTTTCTCAGTTAAACTCATTCTTGTCGCTTTTCTCATTTTTTTCGAAACCACGATTGACATCACAAGGTATTCTTCCGATTATATCGATGGCGTCGGCGCAGTCAGGCAGTGGAGTCTGCATTTCAATCAAACGATGATGAAGTTCCATTATGAATATTTTTGTCCGACTATAAAAAGAAATGAAGTGCATACGAGTGGATTAAGATTAGACTCAATGAAGTCAATTGTACCAGGCAGGAACCTTTCTTTGCTGCAGTCGCTGAAAGAATATATGCTACATTCCCTTTGATATTCCTGCATAGCTTGGATAACAAGCAAGAATACTGCCCCTGCACTATTGCATATATATTTTAGAAAGGAGTTAGGGTATGATGTCATTCTAAATAGATTGCTTACCAGTACAAATTTCCAAATACTCGCATTATCATTGATAAAGCTCTCGATATTTTCCACTCTGAAATTTTCAGTTTTTTCATCCAATCGGTTCTGTATCTGCCACATGGAAATAATTCGTCATGTCAACCTTTGTAAAAAAAAGAGTTACGCTCATTTCACTGCCTTCTCTCAAAATATCGATTCAATTTTCGACAGACCCTAAACTTGTAACAAATTTATTTGTTCACATCTTTAGCCAGTCGTGTACTTACCTCACTCTTGACCGCGATCTTGGTTATTTTTGCCACATGACCAACTTTACGCAAGCCTCTCCAGTCTCCCTCGATATAAGCCCATAAGCGCTTTTTAAGAAGATGAACAAACTCAAGGATGACTGCGGTCATGGTGGTTTATCCGCCATAGTTCTGCTCTGTTTTAACTACCAATATTGCAGGGGTTCTCTTTAGAATCTGAAGAAACTTATACACTATCCTCATCCACAAAAGAAGGTATAAGAGTGAAACTTCTAACTATAGACACAGTGCTAAGTCCACATGCGTACCTAAGCTCTTTTAAACCATATCGTTCTGTGTTTTTTTACTGGAGACCTATTTTTTCTACCAAGCAACATGCTGTGGAATTAGCTGTGGAATCAGGTGTATTATTATGAATCCGCACATATAATACTATTAATATACACCTACATACATACATTGTCAGTGTCTTGACCTTAACATGTCCTAAGGCAAGGCGTTATGCGACCCGTACCGAGGCCTGAATGGTGCTGGGGACGTAAAACCCATACAGCATCGCTAACGGAGCCCTCCAGATAACTGGTGCCCTCTGGTTGTAATACAGCCTTACCACATTACAGGGGTCTCTGATGTGGTGGACCTTTCTTTCCCCATACTCGTGGGATCCGAAAACTTGAATCAAACAAAAACAAAAACAAATAAAACAGAAAAAAAAGAACAAAAAAAGTACAAAACTCAGGAGACGAAAGTACAGAGGAAAATCCGTTCAGGAGAAGCTCGGTACTGATGTGATCACCGCCGTTAAAAATAACGGATGGATCGACGCAAGAAGAGAACATAAACGCGGAGATGCCGTCTGAACCAATAAATGAACAGACAACCTCGCAAATGCAGCCGAAATCTCTCCCCAGTGAAATATAAACTGGTAGTCTGAAGTCCGAAACCAACACGGAAGTAAAGGCCAAAGAAACCAGCGAAGAGAGAGAAAAACGTGAAGCCATGCATTCCCTGGGAAAGCACATTTCGGCACTGATGGAATTCATTAAGGGAAAAAACAATGTACATCATGAGATTAGGAAACTGGCTAGTGCAATTTGCAAACACTACAGCTGCGCAGTAGATTGCGAAATAGATAAAGTGGTATGCAGTAGAGTGTCTAAAGCCACTCAAACCATCCACTCTCCAGAAATGAGTGAGTTGGCTTTTCCTTCTTCGTTGGAACAACTGCCAGACCCAAAGGGAAAAAGGACGAGATCTCCAAATACCGAAGAACCCTCCACACTGTCATACGCCGAAATTGTGGCGGAAAAAACGGAAATGGAGGTGAAACAAAGCATGCATAAGGACCAGAAAGAGAGAAAAAAAAAACGCCACAGCGAAAAACCATGGACAGACAGTGAAACCCCGGATCGAAGAACCAGGGGTAGAAACTACTAATAAAGTCGTTTGGACAAGAGTAGAAAAAAGTCGAGGCAAGATATATGCTAAGCCTGACGCACTGGTGATTAAAAAGATCGGAGAAATTTCCTATTGCGACATACTCCGAAAGGTGAAAACCAACCCCGAGTTGAATGGATTGGGGTGTGATGTAACCCGCATAAGAAGGACAGCCAAGGGAGAGCTACTGCTTGAGCTCAAGAAAGCAGCTGATGGAAGAACATCCAAACACCAAAGTAAAGTGGGAAAAGTTCTCGGTGAAATAGCGGAAGTGAGATCCCTAACGCAAGAAGTGCTCATTGAGTGCAAAGACTTAGATGGCGTCACCACAAAGGAAGAGATCTGCCAAGCTCTGTCCGAGCAGTTCGAGGAAGCACAAGGCATACAGATCTCAGCCATCAAATCTATGAGGACAGCCTATGCAGGGACGCAAACTGCCGTCATTAGCCTCCCGATAAATACTGCCAAAAAATTTCTGGAGGTTGGAAAAATAAAAATCGGATGGACGTTATGCCGAATACGGGAGAAAATAATACCGCTGCGATGTTTTAGGTGTCTTAACTTCGGGCACCTAGCAAAAACGTGTAAAAACACGTTGGATAGGAGTGAGGACTGCGTTAGGTGTGGACAGAAAGGCCATATATCCAAGAACTGCAGCAATGATGCAAGGTGCGTCCTTTGCGAAGAAAAGGGAAGTAGCAACATCAAACACGCGGCAGGAAGCATAGTATGCCCGGTATACCAAGAAGCTGCAAAAGTCGCAAGAAGAATATGAAAGTGCTGCAACTAAACTTAAACCACTGCGAAGCGGCACAGGACATCTTGACACAAACCGTTCGCGAGTTAAAGATAGATGTTGCCGTATTATGCGAGCAGTACAAAAATCTCGATGATACAGTTTGGGCTGCGGATGACTCAAAAAGAGCTGCTATTTGGACCTGTGGAGATTGCGCCTTTGAAGAAAAAATTATGACACCCGGAACAGGCTTCGTGCGAGCAAAGGTCAAAGGAGTACATGTCTATAGCTGTTATGCATCTCCAAACAACACCATTGAGGAGCTCCAAAGTATGCTTGATAGGCTCGTGGATGATGCTAGAGGTCGTAGCCCAACGATTATAGCTGGAGGCTTCAATGCATGGGCCACTGATTGGGGCAGCGCACGGACCAATAGAAGGGGAGAAGCTCTCCTAGAAGCCGTATCGTCACTAGACCTAATATTGCTAAATACAGGAAGTGAGCACACTTTTAGTAGAAATGGTGTAGGCTCCATACTTGATATCACCTTTGCAACTAGTTCCTTATCGAGAGGCGCCAACTGGAGAGTCAGTAATCAATATACTCACAGCGACCACCTTGCCATCCTGTTTGAAGTACAACCTAGGAAAACAACCCAGGAACGCCCAAAGAAGGCACAACGAATGGGGTGGAAAATAAGCACAATGGACAAAGACACTTTTGCCCTAATTTTTGCAGAGTCAACAATAAGCCCAGGAACAGCAAACGCTATGGCCGCTGAGGTTACCAAACAAGTAACTAGGGCTTGCGACGCATCCATGGCCCGGAAAACGTCAACAAGTCGCCGGCCACCAGTATACTGGTGGAACCAAGAGATAGCAGAGCTGCGCAGCAAGTGGCATAGAGCCAGAAGACTATTCCAGCGATCCAGAGGTTTGAGCACACATCAGGAAATACGGGTGCAATTCAAAGATAGGCGAAGAAGTAAGAGCAATAGCTTTAATGGCACCGCCTATAGAACAGTAATGCCAAAACTCAAAGGCACTAGGGCACCCTCCCCCTCATGCCCTCTCCTTATGCAGAAAATTGTATCGGGGTTGTTCCCACCTCAAATACCAGCAGAACGTATAGAGCCACCTCCGGAAGTACAGGACATCCCAACTGTCACGCAAAGGGAACTCCTGGATGTATGCAGACGATTCGAGGATACCAAGTCACCTGGATTGGATGGCATACCGAACAAGGCCCTTAAATAAGCCATTAAAACAAATACGCAACCATTTGTGGAACTCTACAACAAGTGTCTAACAGAAGGAGTTTTTCCAGACCAATGGAAAAAGCAACGTCTAGTGCTGCTGTCTAAAGGGAAAAAACCACCAGACGAACCCTCGTCATACCGTCCCATATGCCTGTTAGACACAATGGGTAAAATACTGGAGCGAATCATATGCAACTGATTAGAAGCGGCAATTGATGAAGCCGGGGGACTCTCCAACCAACAGTACGGTTTTAGGAAAGCTCGTTCTACAGTAGACGCAATAAGAAGGGTAACTACAACCTTGGAAGAAGCTATTCAGGGCAGGAGATGGAGAGGCGGTGCAAAGAAATACGGTGCCGTAATAACATTGGACGTCAAAAACGCGTTCAATTCTGCGAATTGGGGACTCATAGTGCAATCTCTTAGGTCAATGATGGTGCCATGGTTCTTAATTAAAATAATACTGAGCTACTTCGAGAAACGGTTTCTGCTCTTCGATACCGACGATGGAGTAAAGCAGTACCACATAACTGACGGAGTTCCACAAGGATCGGTATTAGGCCCTATCCTTTGGAACATTATGTATGATGGGGTTCTAAGGCTTGGAATCCCAAATGAGGGAAAAATCATAGGCTTCGCCGATGATATTGCAATTGTCGTGGTTGCAAAACATCTAGAGGAAATAGAGGATATTGCAAATGAATGTATCCGAAAAGTCAAACGGTGGATGGCAGCAGTCGGGTTAGAGCTCGCCGAACATAAAACAGAGGCAGTATTGGTAAGCAGCCGCAAGAAAAGAGAGGAAATCACCATCAGAGTAGGAGATCATAATACGACATCAAAATCAGTTATCAAATACCTAGGTGTGATGATCGACGCGAGGCTCACTTACAAGGAGCACCTTGAAAGAACGTGTGACAAAACGGCTCGGGTGAGCGGTGCCTTATCAAGAATAATGATAAATATAGGAGGACCTAGGCAACAAAGGAGACTTATTCTATCCAGGGCGGTGCAGTCCATCCTTATGTATGCGGCACCCATATGGGCCAAAGCTATGACGAAAAAGACCTACGCAAGAAGGATAAACTCTGTCAACAGACTATGTGCGCTGAGAGTATGCTGTGCCTTCCGTACGGTATCAGACGAGGCAGTATGTGTCATCGCAGGAATGCTACCAGCAGATATCTTGGCTATCGAGCTACAAAGGACCTACGACGCCAAAATTCAGGAACCTTAAGCGTCAGTCAAAAATATCAAGCTGGAAGAAAGACAGCGAAGCATTAGAGCATGGCAGGAGCGATGGAACCAGTCCTCAAAGGGAAGATGGACCCATCGACTTATACCGGATATCCAAAAATGGATGGACCGGAAACACGGAGAGGTAGATTTCTATCTTAGCCAGTTCCTAACCGGACATGGCTGCTTTCGAGCGTATCTCAACAGGTTTGGGCTCGATGAATCTCCAAACTGTCCAAATTGCGGAGAGGCCTCAGAAGACGCTCAGCACGTGTTTTTTCAGTGCCCACGTTTTCATACAGAGCACAGAGAACTGGAGGAAAAAATTGGAGAAATACCAACCCCCGAAAACATTGTGCAACATATGATAGCATCGAATGCAATATGGGACGCGGTGAAACAAGTTGCAGCGATAATCGTGCAGGAACTTAGGCGGCTGGAAAGAGTCAGAGAGAGCAACCAAGACCAACCGGCAACACTTTTGGAACAAGGAGCGGAAGACAGCGAATGAAGAGCATAAATAGCTAACCAGCCCCGCGGATTAATGGTGGTCCCGCGGGGAGAGTGGTTGAAGTGTGCAGGGTGTGGTTTAGTACGTAGGCGTATTCCTGGCATCGAGTATTTAGGTTTGCGAATCGTGCATGCCAGTAGCTCGGGCTACTGGTATCTTTAGTAGATTACACACCCTTTGGCGCAACCATAAAAAAAAAAAAAAACCTTAACATGCACCCATGTAATGAGTGCTTCAATGTCCTCCCCGCTGATGGAGACATTGTGAAATGTTACATATGTGATCGAAAAATGCGCAATGGATGCACTATGATCTCAGAGAGATCATATCGAAAAATGACTGTCAGCAAAAATGAGGAATGGGGGTGTACAAATCCAGGCTCTTTAGTTAGCGCAAAAATCGACGCCAACAAAAATTGCGCGACGCCAACAATTGAGATCCATATATAAGTTGAATTACAAAACGTCAAAATAATGCGCGTTGTGAATGCATCACTGCCATTGTGATGCGATGTTATGATACTTTCGTTATGCGATACTTTGACGATGAGTTGCAATCTTTTGATGTTTTGGAGCGATCTGAATAAAAAAAGAAACTTTACTTTATTGGTCGTTTTTAGTTGGAAAAACGTCTAAACACTTACAAAAAATAATTTTTTTAAAACGATAATGAATAATTGCGGTTCATACAACGGAATGCCATACAAACATATTTTAAAGGGTTATACACAGTTAGAAATTTTAAAAAAAATTGATTTTTCTTTTATTGCATTTTCGGATTGTAGATATGTTTGAGCATATTCTCTGAAAATTTCAAATCGATCCGGAAAACATTCTTGGAAATACGAGAACATTTGTAAGGACGTCCCGGAGCATGTGTGAACGTCTTTTGAAACTTTGAACGCGTTTTTCCCAAAACGGTGTTTTCAAAGTCGGTGAGCACGATTTCTCAAAAACGGTGGTTGAGCCGTCTGTCAGTCTGAAATTTTAACACAACCTTCTCAGATATATTATTTCTATTTTTTTAAACAATTTAACGAAAAATGTTGGTCGGAAATCGGATTTTTTTCTTTTTGGAGCCGCATTTTGTTAAAAATCTAAATTTCGACTATTCCTTCAACTAGTCCCTAGATTTATCTATCCACTGATAGAATCATTTTGTTTTTTTTTTTTTTTAAATAATCCTAACCGGAGATCATCGTGCTCACTGCCAGACACCTTTTTTTGGAGGACCTCCAGGAGATCGTCTACATGAGCACTATAACTCAATATTCTTAAAAAATAAGCATGCCGATATTAAGTTAAAAGTTACCACTACTTGTATAAATACTTCTTGTATTTGTCAAATAAATTCCCTTTTCAAAAAAATTCGTAAAAAAACAACTTTTTTGGCCTTGCAACTGCGTATAACCCCTTAAATACTAAAAAGAAACAATTATATCATAAAATGTCCCTACTTTCAGCAATGGTAAAAAAAAAGAAAAATGTACCTAAGTGCAACAACTTTTTCCATGTTATAAAGTCGTACCCTGATGATGTGTTCTTTAGTCATTTTCGTATGAAGAGGAGTGCCTTTCTGGTAAGTTATGAGTATGTTTTTAGCTTATACGGTTTATTTGCATTCGATTTATAATACTTTCAGGCTCTAAAAAGATTCCTAAGGCCAATGTGCAAACCTCCAGAGACTGACAGACCAGAATACTCCTTGGAGCAGTGTCTCTATGTTGCTCTGTGGAAACTCGCCACCCAATGTAGCTTTCGGCAGATTTCCGTTCGTTTTGGAATGAAAGGGTTCCGTGGATAGTTTTTTTTTTTTTAAATAACGTCATTTAAAGGCTTAAGAACACATTTATAAAATAGCCAGAAGATGAAGAATCTCAGAAACGAATTGCAGAAGAATTTGAACAAAAACGTTCCAATTCATTCTCATTCATTTTAAGACATTTTGATGGAACACACTTCAAAATTTCGACACATGAAGAAGATTCTGCCAGCTATTTTAACAGGAAAGGAACGCACTCTATTATAATGCAGGTACAAAATTAGTTGAATTAAGCTAATCTAAATATTTCTCAATACGATGTATGTAACGGCAACATAAGATTTCTAGATGTCTTTGTAGGGTACCCAGGCTCCTGCCATGACGCTGCTGTTTGGCGTGAAAACCCCATTGCGAAAGTCATAACAAGTGGACAAATATTCGCACCACCAGAATATCATCTGCATGGCTACTCAGCCTATCTTCTAGGTACATATCCCATGATTCCATACATAGACAATGGGCACTTGGCACCAGAACAGAGGCGGTTCAACAGTTGCCATAGTTCCACACGCGTATTCATTGAACTGAAGACAAAATTCAAAGTTGTAATTGCAAACAGTGGTGTGTGCAATTCTTCACAGTTTAATAACTGTACATGAAGCACCAGATTATGTAGACCACAGTTCTACATAGCTTCTCTATCCGAAGGGATGTTTTCAGATGAAAATGTGACCGTTTCCAGCGGAGAAGCAAAATTAAAAAGGGTGCGATTAACCACACTTTTTTCCGCATAAAATAGAAATTTCCATATATGTACACATAAACAATAAACAAAGAGATTAAAGTTATTCATCATTTATTAGAATTATTAAAAAAAAAACAAAAACAAGATCCATTAATAACATAACTACTACGTGAAAAAAATAACAGTTTTATTTCCCTCATCTCTTATACCCTCTCCTGGTCCACTCTGAATCTTTCGTTTTTCTATGCCGATTAGTCGATTTAAGCGTTCACAGTCTTTGTCTGACTCCGATTTCAAAAATTCTACAATTTCGTTGTCTTTCTGCTTCTTTTATTCCTTGATAGTTCTGGAGTCCCAGTCGATAGATCCAAAGCCAAACCATCCATAATGTTGGAGGCTTCCACATTTTCTTCTGCATCGTCTATTGATGCATCAATATTTGTTGGCGGCACTACAATAGAGTGTTTAGTTCCGTATTAAGCATCTAAGATTTCAAAAAAATTCCCACGCAGTGGCCGCCTCGCCAGACACCTCTCATTTTGATCCGCTTGTACGTGTCCATCGTCCATGATGTTTAGGAATCTTAAATACTAAGCAAAGTTGATTTTCTTTGTGCACACCGTTTCTCGAAAACTACTAGACGTAGGTACTTGAAATTTTGCACAGTTATTCCTTATTTTGCCTAGATGCGAGATAAGAAGGGATTTTCCGAAATTCAAGGTCTATGTAGCATAAAGGGTATTGAGATCGAATTTTCCATCTGTAAATATTGATTCCACAGCCGTAGCTCAGTACTGGCTCTCCGGATTAAACAAATAAAAAATAGGTGAATTTAAGTTCGCCGCTGATTTACTTAAGGTATAAAACATCCTTCTGCGTTGCCCTGAAGCTGAGCAATGCTAAAAACAATTAATCAAATCATCGCCCACAATTTTCCTTCAGTGGAGACCACGGCCAGTAGTCATGCAGCAGTGGCTATCGTTGCAATAGTATGTGTGTGTGAGTATATGGGTGCGCTGTTACATGATTATGTTTTGATCTTCAGTGTGCGATCTCTTATAGAGTTAAAATTGAAAAAAAAAAAACATTATCAGTGCCAAAGTGAGGGTATTGTAAATTTTATTACTTAAGATATCCATGTGCTGTCAAAACTTCATGCAATTAAGAGACTTGGGAATATACGCGTAGGTACATATGTACATGCATATGCATGTATAGACATAGAACTATTGCAATTTTTTTCCCTTTTGTTAGATGAGATGTTGTTGATCGTTGAATTCGTCCACATTTTAAAATATTTTAATGAATTTGAAATAAATTGTGTGTTGGAAGCGGGTTTGCGTATGCTCTGGTGAGATTCCCACGGGGGAAGTTATAATTGAGTTTACACATTTTCGGTATTGTACTCAGTTGGCAATTATATTTCAACAAGTAAATATCCGTCAACTAAAATGCGGGCGAAGCAAGGCATCTAGATTTCTTATAATTTCGTCCAATGTGAAAGGGAATTCAGGAACTGGTTTTATACTTCCCACAGTACTTGCCGCCATATTACAGCTTTCTTTTTTCGTTTGGATATGAATTCTTGTTCAAACCGCAATTTGGTAGTCAGTAACACTTTCATGAGTTCATTTGTCCATTTTTTATTTTATTTTATTTTTCTGTAAATTTTGATAGTTTGATATGTAATAAATAATTTAAAACAATTATTTCATACGAATCTAGGCGAACCCCACAGACGGATCAGTAGAAATGCGGTGAAGTTTTCGGATCATAGCGTGGCCGAAATAGGAAGAAGAAGAATTTCGTACGAATATGGAGACGCTACGCTTCCATTTTGGCGGAATAAGAAACAATAAAATGTCAAATGACATTTGCATCACATCAGTTGCTTTTGTTTGCGCAGTAGATACATTCTCAATGCATTTTGAAACGTTATTCATACATTGTATCACTATAATAATTTTGCGTTACGAAACTCTTGACGATGCAGTACTGCATTAAGGAATTCAGCCGATATCACATAGCAACAACACCGCAATTCTCGATGAAATGAGAAAAGAAATGTCTGAAACTCAACCAACATATGACAGTTAACAATAATATACTACAAAAACTTTCCAACGAAATCAAGGCAGGCAATGTAAAAAAGATCAACAAATTCGTGTAATTGAAACAAAAATGAACGCACTAGAAGAGCTACTAATAAACAACAAAGTTAAAAATATTCCACCCACGGAAAATGAAAACTTAATCGAAGTGATCCAAGCAGTAGGCAAGACAATATGATATATGTATAATATACAGAGCACAAACAAAAAAGATGAAAAAGAAAAAAAAAAACAACAATAATCGCTTCTTTCGCAAATCGTACATGTAAAGCGAATATGATAAAAAAGGTTTATACCATTCGCAATATTATATTAAAGAAAATACGCGTAACGACCAAAAAAATCAAACAGAAAATGATACACATGTTTTCGTCAACAACCATCTAACACCAACAAATAAGCAAGCTTTGGCTTGCCGAAAATAGAACCAAAGAATGTAATTCGAAGTTTGTGTGGGAGATATCAGGCAAGGTGGTCGCAAAAAAAATGTGAAGATAATGCAACCGTGCACATAGGCTCCATTAGTGATGTGTGCAGAATCTCCATCTAATCACAAGTTGAGCGAAAATAAAATAAAAAACATGGAAAAAGTACGAGTATACAGCGACTTTGATATAGACTTAATCGTAATAGGAAAGGGTTATTCAGTAGATATGATAAAAAATTGAGAGCCGACTACAGTCGTATTTGAAAATAATTTGCTGTAATTGTGTTCTGTCATAGTTACCATTTTACCATGGAGCGTTACACGTTCAACAATGCATCGAAATCGTAAAAATTGATTATCAAAATTCGAGTTCGGTTCGCAGAACGTTTCGCACGTTACGTACGATTTACGGTCGTAATGAGCATCCTACCGAGCTCACCATTCTGCGAATTATGAAGAAATTCGAGTAACGTGGTTCAATGGCTGATCGCGCAGTCCCAGTACGTTAACGAAACTCGCGGTCGACCGAAAATATTGCTGTTTCAATTTCCCAATTTTGGCCTTTCGTTCGCTTCAACTTGGCGAATTTTGCGAAAAGAGTTTCGTCTGTATCCCCACAAAACTCAAATTATTCAAGAACCGAAGCCTACCGATCATTCGCATTCGCTGACTGGGCGCTGGAGCAGTTGGAAATCGATCCCAATTTTGGCCAACAAATCATTTTCAGTAACGAGGCGTATTTTTGGCTGAATGGCTACATGAACAATTGCCGATTTTAGAGCAATGAAAATTCAAGAGAAAAACTCACTGTTTGGTGTAGATTATGGACCAACGGCATCATTTTTTCAATGATGAGTGTGACGGGCGCTGACTGTCAATGGGGAGCGGGATCGGGCCATGATAATCGAATTTGGTTTGGCCCGAAATTGATCGTTTGAGCATTGGCGACTTGTGGTCTCAACAGGACCTTCCGGACGGTGCGACGTGCCACATATTGAACGAAATACTGGATATATTGAAGGCGAAGTATCCGCGTTGGGTAATCTGACGAAGAGCCGACGCACGTGAATTAGGCGCCAAGATTGTGCGATTTGACGTTTTACTTAATTTTAAAAATGTATCGCTCTTAATGAATGACCCTTTACAATTGCCATCGATGTAAATCTATTAAATATGAATTGTTGTTATACACCTGTCCCTCAATTTACACGGGAGATACGTTCCACACAAAATCGTGCAAATCGAAACCGTGTAAAACGAGACAGAGTTGCATATGGAAATGGCGGATTGGAACAAAATTTTAAGCCGTGTTAATCGAATCAAGGAATATAAAGAAAATTCGTAGATATGTTCATTATAAACCGTGTAAAATGAGACAAGGATTGTATGAACAAATTGACATTGGTTCCAGTGTATGTCAAGTCGCACAGCCGATGCTCTAGTACATTCATAACGTATTCAAAGACGTAACAATTTTATGTTTTCAACTAATATTTTTATTAATTAGAAGAAAAAGCACATAAAAGTAACCAACTTTTCTTTAATAAAAACAAAAAAACGTACACAACTTTTTTCCAACAAGAACAAAAAAACTTCAACAACTTTTCTTTAACAAAAACAAAAAAAAACTTAAACAATTATTACTTAACAAAAACATTAAATACTTAAGCAAAAACAATGTAAAAAAAACAGTCTTTAATCTTCGTCAGAACTTTCAATAGCTAGCACTCGTTTTTTCTTTATTTGTAGAACAGTATCACTATCCGAGTCACTAACGTTGATATCATAAGAGGAGATGTCCTGTATGCCAACACGAGTTGAGCTGTTGGCTGCATTTTCGTCTTCGGTATCGGTGACAGTTTTACATTTGATTGATGTAAGAAAATCCCTTATCAACATTTGCTTACTTTGGCGAACATCTTTGTAAATTTCGTCGTATTGAGTAAGTGCCCTTTTAATTTTTTGTTGGAATTTCAAGGCCCTTTCGGTGTCAGGATCTTTGTTTAAGAAATATGTTTCAAGTTCCCTACCCAGTCGAAGCCCTTCAGCATTTTTTCTGTTGCATTATTGCTGTCGTCGGAACTAGCGTCCCCGGGCAACTGATTTACCAAGTCTACTAGATATGCATCTGAAATTTCCGTATACTGAAACAACTCTTTAATATCGGCGATATCAATATCATCGAATTCTTCCCCTCTAATTGAATGCGCAAGACTTATGATACTGGCAAACGTATCTTCAGTATAACGAACTGCATTCCTTTCGACTACTACTGCCGGCCAGATTCTTTTCGAGCATGCATTTAAAATTGATTTTGTTATTTCGGCAATGGCTGAAGAAACATATGTCACTCAATTTAAAATTGTGAAATTATTCCAGACTGCAAGTAGAGTAAGTAGAGGGTTTTCTTCGAATTTACTCAAAACATCTGCAAATTTTCGTCAAATATGTAGTATGTAGAACCCTGAATGTAGAAATTATTCCTTGATCTTGTGGTTGAATTATCGAAATGGTGTTTGGAGATAAAAACTCAATCTGAACATTCGTATGTTGTAAGGTTATTGAATGGCTTGGGGAATTGTCCAATAGTAAAATAACTTTGAACTCGAATTTTTTTTTTCTTGCAAATAGCTTTCGACTTCAGATATGAAACAATTATGAAACCAATCCTCAAACATGGTGCATGTCATCCAAGCTTTTTTGTTAGCGCGCCAATGCACGGGTAGTTTTACCATGATCATTTTTTTCATCGCACGCGGCATTTGAGATCTGTTGATAAATAACGGTTTTAAATTACGATCTCCCGATGCATTGCTACAAAAAAGTAACGTAATCTGATCCTTGGCTGATTTCTCGGATTTTGATAGGTAAGTTCTTTTGGGAATTTTTTTCCAAAATAAACCAGTTTCATCAGCATTAAACACCTGATCAGAAACATATGAATTCTCCTGAATAAGTTTTGCTAATTTTGCGGGATATTTCTTTGTTGATTTCTCATCACCTAAGGCAATTTCACCTTTAAGATGGAGATAATGCAGATTGTACCGTTTTTTAAATTTTTCAAACCATCTTTGCTTCCACTTAACTCCGTTGTAGACGGTTCCTGTTCATTTAGGTGGTTAAAAATCCGAAGCGCTTTATGTTTAATCAAACAAGTATCAACGGGTATTCCTGTTTGATCATTATCCTCTATCCAAATAATTAATGCTTTTTCCACTGCTTTTATTATACTATTCCGTTTATACGCAGATAACTTTGCACTTACTATTGTCCCACTGGCCACACTTTTCCGAATAGAATCTTCCAATCGCTTTATAGACCTGATGGTTGCCTCATTCATTCCATAGTGTTTTGCTACAGATGTTGAACCTTGTCCAGATTTCAGTTTGTCCAAAATTTAAATTTTTCTTTCCAAATAAATTGTTCGTTTTTGTGTTGGAATGTTCACATTTCTTAATAATACGAGAGCGTATGTATATAATAAAATGAATTCTCTAATAGAAATATAAGATTACCATTTCCTTTATTTGCTCTTGCCATCCCCTTTGTGCCATTGATGGGTGCGTTAGAGTGTGAAATGCAAAGTAGGTAGAAGCAAATGCAAAGTAATCGATTTTTTGAAACGAGTGCGTCCGTAAATACATAGAAAATGCTTAATCGAAATAAACTTTTTTTTTTGCAATTTGAAAACCATGTTATAGTGAAACCGTGTAATTCGAGTACCGTGTAATAATATAAGATCAATGAGAAAAGGCTGGGATAATTTTCTAGTAGAAATTTAAAAAAAATATGTCATGTCGATATTTTAGTCCTAAATGAAATAAATAATATACATGTAGGATATTTGAAATAAAAGAATTCTGCTCAATAAACTGTACACTTTTCATTTCACTTTGGATATTATACTTACATATATAACTGCTGCTAACTGCTCGAGCGTTTGATGAGGACTGTTGTGTCTGTTATAACGTGCGTTTCTTTTCCCGTTGTCTGTACTCTGTAGCGCTCGTATATTGTCGCCTGATGTCGTATTGTACTGCGTCTTTTGTTTGGCACCAATCCCACAAACATTTTGAAATAATCCCTAAAAAACGTTATTTTATGAAGGTACTCGTATACATCTGGAAATAACTCATGAAAACGGAAAAATATATATGCAAGCATTTTATAGACGACCAAAACTAAGTGAAGCAAAATTTATAGAAGAGAGAGAGATCTGAGAGATAAGGAATTAATCGTACTAGGTGATATGAGTATCAATATTCACGATGTAGATGACTCACTCGTCTTAAAAAACAATACATAGATGATGGCATCAAAGGGACTAACTAGCGTTATTAAGCAGTCTTTCTTGGTTTAACTGAGAATAAGTACTTCAACGCTTATAGGCTACTTTATATACCACCAGAAACTTCACACATACACAGATAATTGACTGAAAAAATATGTGTACAAATTATGCAACAAAAGTCATTTAATTAATAGAACAAATTAACTGGCAAAATCTCTATGGAAAAAATGGCGTTGAGTCTTGTACAACAAATTTGTTAAGAAAATGAACGATATACTCGTACACAGAATCAGAAAGGAAACAGAAAACAGAAAAGAACGTAGACACAAGCCTTGGATAACAGTTGATATAATCACAATGTGAAAGCAAAAGGGCGAGCTCTTCAAGAGATGGATAAGCAGCCCACAAAGTTAAAGTTACTAAAAAGATTATAAAACTATCGAAATTTTGCAAACAGAAATATTCAAAATACCAAGGCAATTTTTTACAACGAACAACTTTTAAATGAACAAAATGATCCAAGGAAAAATTGGGATGTGATACCTAAATGATCTCATGGGACGAAAAATACGTTCTGCTGATAAAGTCATTACAGTCAAATTTTCTGCTGGTGATAATAATCTAAGAAGCTTTGTGGATGATTTTACCGACCAATTCTCTAAACAGGCGTCACAAATTATACATACATGTAATATTAATTGCTCCTATCATGAAAGTTTAAAGCTGCAAAAGTCTATTTATGTAGAAGAACCTAGCCCATAGGAATTATTCAAAATGTTGGATTCTCTCAAGACCAAGAAGGCTAAAGGAGCAGACAATATTAGATCTATTGCCTTAAAATGAATGCGACTATCCTAACACCAGTATATCTCATACGATGGAATCCTTCGCATGGAGATGCCCGACGATACCTTCTTAGTCGGGTACGCAGATGACATCGGTGCGGTGATTACCGCAAGGGACATCGAAGGGGCCCAGCTGAAACTGAACCAGGTAATGAGACGAGTACTCGCCTGGATGGAAGCCCATGGCCTTAGTCTCGCCGCGGAAAAAACAGAGATAGTTCTTCTGACTAGGAAACGGATCCCGACCATTGCCGAGTTCCGTGTAGGTCCAGAAGTTATAATTAGCAAACCAGCAGTAAGATATCTAGGAATCGCCCTGGACTCTAAACTCTCTTTCTGGCAACAGATTAAGTCCGCATCTGAGCGAGCTGCGAAGGTCACGTCAAGGCTGAGTAAGCTTATGGCAAATATCGGAGGTCCAACAATGACTAGGCGACGACTCCTCATGTCCATCACCCACGCCATTCTTCTGTATGGGTGTGAGATCTGGGCAGACGCACTTAGACAGGAGAAGTACAGAAAGCAAATTGCCGCAGTACAAAGGCGAGGAGCTCTCCGAGTTGCAAGCTCCTATCGCACAGTGTCGGAACCAGCCGTCCTCGTAGTTGCGGGTGTGACCCCCATCGACCTCCTAGCGACAGAGAGGAAGTACGCCCACGACAAGAAGGCGGAAGTAGGGGCTCAACTGGCAGTCGCTGAAGCGAAAGAGCTTACCAAGCAGGCTTGGCAGAGAAGGTGGAGCGCTGAAACGAGGGGGAGGTGGACAGCGAGGCTGATTACAGACGTCACGGCTTGGACAGAGCGGGAACACGGCGAAGTGAACTACTTTGTCACTCAATTCCTAACCGGACATGGGTATTTCAACCGATACCTCCACAAAATGGGTAAAGTAGAGAGCGCAGCCTGCCAATATGGAGACTCAGCGGAAGACGACGCTTTACTTATGTCCTGTATCCCCTTGTGGGTCCTAGGGCCTCTACTACGCCTACGCGCCATCGTGTACGGTTTCTGGCAATATGTCTGAGTTCTCCCCAACTTTTCCCTAACTGCCGTGCCTCCTTCTCGACTGTTCTGCGCCATGTTTTCCGCGGACCGCCAGGTCTTCTGCCATCCTGAGTTAGAGGGTTCCATTGCATAGCATGGTTCGCTATGGAGCTGTCACCCTTTCGGAACGTGTGACCAATCCACTGCCACTTCCGCCGTTGGATAGTTGTGCCTATTGGTTCCTGACCCGTTCTCTCGTAAAGGTGTTCGTTAGAGATACGATTGGGCCAGAAAATCCTTAAGATATTGCGCAGACACCTATTAACGAACGTTTGCAGCTTTCTGGTGATAGTAGTAGTCACTCTCCACGTGCTGCAACCATATAGCAGCACGGATTCAACGTTGGAGCGGAACAGTCTTATTTTGGTGCTCAAACTGATTGCATTGCTTCGCCATATTTTGGACAACATCCCGAACGCGGACTTTGCTTTGGCGATCCTGTTGGCTATATCCAGTTCGGTTCCACCATCGGTCGAGACAATACTCCCAAGATACTGGAAATCCTCTACTCTCTCTACCGGTTGTCCAGCAATGCATATTTAAGCCGATGAGTTAGTTCCAAGGCTGATGATTTTAGTTTTTGTCGTATTAATTTTCAGCCCGACGACACCTGCCTCCCTCTCCACATCTGCTGTCATTTGGTGGAGGTCCATAATTCTGTGGGAGAGTAAGCATACATCGTCTGCGTAGTCAAGATGCTTCAGTTGAGATGTAAGAGTCCATCGAATTCCTCCGTTTCCCGTCGACAAAGCTGCATGAAGCACATCGCTAATCACCAATAGGAATAATATTGGTGAAAGGATACAGCCTTGTCTTACCCCACTTTGGATCTCAAATTCCTCAGACAACCTTCCCCTGTGCAGAACGTGACATTTGGAGCCTTCATATGTAGCTTTGATAATAGCAATTAGTTTATCGGGAATGCCTCTCCTGCGTAAGGCACGCCAAATAAACTCCCTGTTGACACTATCGAACGCCTTCTCAAAATCGATGAACAGCAGGTGCAGTGGCGATCGATATTCAACACACTGTTCGATGATAATCCGCAGGGTGTTGATGTGGTCGGCACAGGAGGATCCAGAGCGGAAACCTGCTTGTTCGGCATCGAGTGTGTCTTCGAGATGTTGTTTGATTCGCTCAAGGATGATTTTAGCTATTATCTTAGCTACAGCAGGCAGCACGCAGATACCCCTCCAGTTTCCGCACTCCATTAAATTTCCTTTCTTAGGAAGCTTGACGATCATTCCCTTTTTCCACTCGTTAGGAAAGCTCTCAGCTTCCCAAGCTCTATCTATAAGTGGAAGCAGAAGCTCAGCCGATGTTGTTGGCGTTGCTCGTAAGAGCTCTGCTGGAATACCGTCAAGTCCTACCGCCTTGTTGGTTTTGAGTGCCTTGATCGCGGTAATGATCTCATCTTTACTGGGAGTCGTGGTGCGTATTCGGGAACTTCTCACCTCGGGCATCTCAGTCTGATTTGGGAGCATATCGTTAGCGAATACACGGTTCAAAACCGTAGCAAAATGCTCTTTCCATCTCTTGAGCTGGTCCTCATCCGAAATGAGCAAGGAGCCGTCTAGGCTTTTCACTAGGTATTGGCTGGAGCTGCGACCACCTGTCAGCTCTTTCGTGATTCTGTAGACAGTCCTGCTGTCGCACCTCCGTGCAGCTTCTTCTGCTTCTGTAGCCAGCGCGTTGATGTAGTTGCGCTTGTCACGTCGTACGCTACGCTGAACTTCTCTCATCTTCATGCGATATAGGGACTCAAGCTCGTTTCTCCCTGCTGCTGGGGTAGCTGCAACGCGAGCTTTTAGCTGTTTTCGTTCGTCAATCCGTCTCCAGGTATCCTCGGAAAGCCACGCCCTATGTCTTCCCTGCGATCGACCGACAATTCTTTCAGCACCAGATGTAAAAACATTTTTCACAGCACACCAATGGTCTTGGATGGTTGCGGGCATTGAGCTGCTGATTGCTTCCACACCTTGCGAAAAGTGCTCCCTTAATTGTTGGCGCACTGAGGGATCACTAAGTCTATCGATGTTGAACCTGGGCATTCTTGTGTTGTCGTGGGATCTTCGAACTGCAGCAGTGCGTAGTTGGAGAGTAGCTATCATAAGATGGTGATCACGTACTATCCCCACATCTGCCCCTCGTCTGTTTCGGACGTCCAGGAGACTGCTTCTAAAGCGGCGGCTGATAGCAAAATGGTCAATTTGGTTGGAGGTTGCTTGCCTGTCATTGGAAACCCAGCTGACTTTGTGGCAGGTCTTGTGCTCAAACATGGTGCCACCTATCACAAGGCGGTTGGCATTGCAGAAATCCACAAACCTTTCACCGTTGTCATTGCGGTTGCCTAGTCCATGCTTCCCGATTACATGCTTGAGCCCTTCGTTGTCGCTGCCTACCTTGGCATTCAAATCCCCCATCACTATGACAATGTCTCCATTTGGTGTTGTGTTGAAGACGGCGCTTAAGAGATTGTAGAAGCTCTCCTTTTCGTCCTCAGACGAACTATTCGTTGGGGCGTAACACTGTATGATGGTGACGCGTCGTACTCTAGTCCGGAATCTGGCCGTCAAAATCCTATCACCATGAGGCTGCCAGGAAATCAGGCCCTTGCGTGCTGTTGTTGTTAGCAGTAGTCCGACTCCATATTCCCGCGGACTTCCGGATGGTCTTCCAGAATAGAGTAGTACAGTGTTACGCGTTGGAGACTGGTACTCGCCCGCTTCTAACCATCTTACTTCACTTACCCCCAAAATGTCCAGTTTATATCGCATGAATTCCTTTTCCAGTTGGAGGAATCTGGCATTGTAAGGACCTTCTCTTCCCGAGTCGAGGAGCGTCTTTACATTCCAGAAACCTATCTTTGTCCGGGTACAATAGCCAAAAGTCGTCAACATGTGATCAGTCCTTATCCGAGGCATAGTGTCGGTTTCAGTAGCGAGCTGGTTTCAGTAACGCAGGTTGCTGACCCATGTTACCTAGCCTAGAATCAAGGCCCTAGACAACCCGCACTTACAATTTTGGCCTATACGTATAAGGGTTTATACATATAGTTGCCCGGGGACCACCACTAGGAGGTAAAGTAAGCACTTCATCACGAACTTGATTGTTGCGCTACTGGCCCAAGCCAAGTTTTGGGCAGTCAGTAGTTTCCCGATCAATCGCAATGCAGGTCCCCAATGCGACGCTTTCCACACCTTTTTCGCCTGTAGCATATGGACAGAGCAGAGGAGTAGACTGGAGTCGGAAATAGGCGATTTTTCCCCGGAAAATGCTATAAGCAAGATGATCTCGAGTACCGACACATGGAATAGAATATCTTCCTTTATCGAGACGGTACTAAGATCCAAAAAGAGAGAGGAAGACGCCAACATTCCCTCACAAAGTACATAAAGTAGATAAAAGCCTTACCGGCAAGAATGTATAAACCCGCACCAGGAGCTGAATATGAAAAAGCCGGTCCCCAGAGGGGAAAGAAAACGACACCACTCTGAAGTAATGCGATAAGCGGTTCCGGAGTGGATGGTGTCAAGTAGAAAGAAGGGGTTAAAGGTGGTTTTTTAGTGAGTAGTGAGTCTCACACTACTAGAAAGAGAGCGGGACTGTTTCCCGTGCGCATTAGCGGTTTTCCACCAAAAAAAAAAAAAAAAAAAAAAAACCTAACACTAGTAATGCAAACTATCATCAACCGAAGCATAAGTCAATGTTTTTCCAAATTATTAAAAACTTCAATTATTCGGTAAATATACAAAGGAGGAAAGAAGAACAAGACTGAAAGCTATAAGCCAATCGCAATCTTGTCAGTTGTAGAAAAGTGTCTGGAACAGATTGTCCACAACTTTCGTTGAAAGGCACCGAGCTCTACAAATGAATCAGTACGGTTTCCAAAAAAATAAAAGCACTGGAAGACTACTGGGAGAGTTCATCAAACTAGTCAACACGGGTTTGAATACAAACCAGTCATGTTTGTTGATTTTAGTGAATCTTTCGACACATTAAGCCATGAAAAGCTTAAAGAACTGGGTTGGCATAAGAGGGATCTTAGCAAAATGGCTTGAAAGTTGTTTATCAGAAAGAACTATGGGCGTAATGATTTCAGACATATTCAGCCAAGAAAAGCAGAGCTCATATGGCTGGCGTGCCACAGGGCTCGAAATAAAATCATCGATTTTTAAAATCTTTTAAATTCACATTTTTTTGTCAAATACTACTTATTCTTGAGAATATAATTTAATTTTATTATGCATTGCTTAATTTGTTTATACAACAATTCCACAAACCGAAATTTTTAACGAATAGTTAACCAACTGCAGATAACACAGGCTAACGAAACAAACCGTATTTGGTTTCCGTTTTCTTTAACACTCACAAATCTCTTACAATATGACATCGATTATATATTTCAAAACAGGGAAAAGTTGAGACATAAAAATTAAAATATCATAGCATTTTTTATTGGGTTACAATTTTTACTTGCCCCGTACAGGGACGGGTTAAGAATATCACTGCAGCGCCCCCCAACAACCATCGCTTGTCGTAAAAGGCGACTAAGGGGACAATTAAGATCTAGGCAATATAACACTCAAGTGAGCCTAGAGACACATAAACTACCTTGAAAACCCTCCCACAAGTGTGCATGCGAGTCCGTGGGTTGACACGACTGGAGATCACCGGTGTCATAGAACTAAGATCAAACAAACAATAATGAAACAGGATCATGCACGTGTCAAACAACAAACACCATCCCAATATGGTAATATTGCAAATTTGTATCATTATGGTAATACTTGCTAAAAGGAAAGGCACTACCACTGCTGTGCATGGTACTGGTCCTGGACCGAGCAGAAATGTTCAGGTCAGAGCTATACGGATTCCGGGGGCTAGCAAAATAATGAAACAGTTTCGTCGGAATTTGAGGATCGCGAGTTGGAAGGTTGGAAGCATGACCGGTCGAAGTTACGAGCTGGAAGAGATGATGAATAGAAGGCGGGTGGATATCTTGTGTGTCCAAGAGACGAAATGGAAAAGCACCGGAAACCGTCCGCACTTCTTGGCTGTTAGGACAAAAGATTACAAGATGTTCTACTACAGAACGGAAATGGCTAGGAATGGAATCGGTATCATCCTTGCGGCAGAGCTACTTGGTAACGTCTTGAGCATCCAGCGACCGTTTGATGTCTCTCAAACTAGTAATACAAGTAGAGGTGTGGAATATTGTCAGTGCATATGCTCCTCAAAATGGGTGCGAACTGAGAGATAAAGATGCATTTTGGGTGGATTTCCACAATCTCCTTAAGAAGAATGGACATGTCGGGAAGTTAAACGAAGACTATGAAGACTGCCATGGAGGATGGGATACGGCATCAGGAACCTTCCTGGTAAAGACATCCTAAGCATGTGCAAATTACATGGTCGTATCGTGTTAAATAATATGTTCATCAAACAAAGCCGACACCTAATGACTTTCAGCAGTGGTGGAGATGAAATCCAGATTGACTACCATTTGGTAGGCAGTTTTATGAAGCCTCGTGTAAAAGATTGCAAAGTGATCCTGGGAGAGGCGATCGCTCGGCAACACCGTCTGCTGCTAACTGAAATTTTTATGAAGACACCAAAGAAAAGAAAACAAACAAGGATCTCTGAGAAAATCAAGTGGTACAATCTGGACAAAGGAAAAGGCGAGGCTTTTGTCTCTCTCACACCATCAATGGAGCTGACGATGAAGAGTGGAGAGCACAAAATATGTGGGATTCCCTACATCGAACTTGCTTAGGTTAGGTAGGGTTATGAGGTTATCATAAAACACTAGGCACCAAAGTGGGCCCATCGCGAGGAACCTTCACGGCAGAAGACATAAACCCATTCTCCCAAGCAATTAATCTCCCTACAGAATCTGAGAAGATCCTTGTTATGGTTTAGGGACCTCACCTCTTCAAGGTTATCGAAGAAGTATCCACCAAGGTGCTTTAGCCTTGTCCTGGCAACTCCTTGACACTCACAGAGTATATAAGTTATATCCTCTGAGACATGTAGGCCATCGCAGTACCTACAAACATCCGTATCGGATAACCCTAGTCTCATGGCATGCCTCCTTAGGAGACAGTGGCCAGAGAGTATTCCTATCACTGTTCTTAGCCTCGATCTATCTAACTTGATTATCTCCCCAGATTTTCTGCGATTTAGCACAGGCCACAAGGCCCTAGACACCCTGTGACCATCTAATCGAACTTGCTTAAAGAATGCTAGAAGCTTCAAAAGGCCACCACCAACACGCCAGAGAAACATGATGGTGGAGTGATGAAGCGAAGGTGATAAATGAGAAGAAAGTGGCTTTCAAAGCTTGGTCAAAGTGCTCCTCTAATAATAGTGACGACAAAGCTCGCCTCGAAATGGAATACAGATGTTGCAAGAAAAAAGTGAAGAAGAAGTGCGCCCAGCTTCAAGCAGAGAGTGCGGAGGGGCTGTATCGGGAGCTGGAGAAAATATCTTCCCAGTTACTGATGCAAATCCGGCTATCCAGGAGCTGCGACGACATAATATGAACAAGAGCGCAACCATCTTCAAAATAGCTGGCCAAAAAAGAAGGAATGCTCAGGAGATTCGTTCGTCAAAGTTCATTAACAATGCTCATGACCAGCTTCTTGTGGATGACGACAAAATTCTGCAGAGGTGGCGGCAGTATTGTAAAGAACTTTCGAATGAACAGTTTCCCCGGCTATACTTTCCAAGAGCCATCCCTAACTGTGAAAAAATACCCGACATTACAGTCGAAGAAGTTAGTGAGGCGGTCAAATACTCAAAAAAACGAAAAGCGATTGGGCCAGACGAGATGCCCTCTGAGTTCTGGAAAAAGATGGGTGATGTCGGGTTCAGATGGCTCAGAATTTTCATCTCCAAATTTGTGAGAAGTGATCCAATGCCGAATCAATTGAGGGAAAGTTACCTTCTCCCTGTATACAAGGGGAAGGGTGATACGCGAAACTGTGATAGCTACCGTTCGATCAAACTGATCTCACACATCATGAAGATCGTTGAGCGGGTATTAGGTGGCCGACTGCGAAAAATAATATGGCTATCTGATGATCAGTGCGGGTTTGTCTCGGGTAAATCAACCACAGATGCAATCCAAAGTATAAGGATTATAATGGAAAAACATCGTAATTCCTTAAGGAATTTACATATTGTATTGGTTGACTTTGACAAGGCATTGGACAGACAACCACGCGATCTGATATGGGTGGCGATAAGACATCGAGGGGTTCCAGAAACCTATGTACAGATGATCATGGACATGTACGAAGGAGCAACGACAAGAGTAAGATGCCCCGCTGGAGTAACCGAAGAGAGTCGGGGTGCACCAGGAAAGCGTTTTAAGCCCTTTGCTCTTTGTTACAGTCCTTGATTATCTACTTGAAGGTAAAGTGATGGACCTCAAGGTACATCACTTATTCCTTGCTGATGATAGAGGCATCATAAGTGAAGATCCTACATCCCTGCAACGAGCACTTGGTGTGTGGGTGGATGTTCTGGAAGGAAATGGGTATCGCATTAGTTCAAAAAAGACAGAGTACTTGTGCTGCTCGTTCTCTGATCCACTCAGGTCTATTCCAGACATTTATTTGAATGGAACAGTGATTCCCAAGTGCGAAAAGTTCAAATACCTGGGATCTATGATCAATAGCAAAGTAACCTGTGATGACGACATCAATCATCGCGTAAGCGTAGGGTGGATGAAGTGGCGAGAAAATTCCGCTATTTTCTGTGACAGAAAAATGCCACCTAAGTTGAAAGGAAGGCACTACACCGCAGTCGTGCGTCCAGCGCTCACATACGGTTCACGATGTTGGACGATGTACAAAAAGTATGAGAGTAAATTAACGGCAGCTGAGATGAAGATGCTTCGCATGACAGCAGGAGTGACAAAGCTTGATCGAATAAGAAGTTCGAAGATCCGTGGAAGCTTTCACATCAAGGAAAATATCGTACAAAAGATAGAGTGCGACCGGCACAGCTGATATTGCCACATTCAAAGAAGAAATCATTTGAACCCTGTTTAAAGGGCAATATCAATGCACGTTCCAAAAACATCGGAATGTAGGAAAGGCAGGCCTATAAACGCCTGGATCACACAAATGCGACGTGATCGGCATTTCATTGGCCTCAGTAACCGAGTGATCCAAAACCGGCGGGCCTGCCGATATTGTCTGAGGTCAAATAGGCGAACCCCACAAGCGGATCAGTAGAAATGCGATGTGGTGGGAGGGTTATGATCCCTTATTTCCGGATCATAACCTCGCTGGAAAAGGAAGAAGAAGAAGGTTGCATTTTTTACTTACGGTAATATTAAAATACTACAATACGAATATTTTAGGTGCTTATTTTTTTATATTTCCTATCCCTTTTCTCTGTAAAGTTTCTTGTATAGCCTTTTCTCTGATGTGATGCATTTTGTTGTTCTCTGTGAAGTGGCCAACAGTAATCACTCATCATGTTGATATTTCACCGTCCCTGGTATCATTTCTCCATCTGTTTTATGTCCTGATGTTACCGGTTCCCCTGCTCTTTACTTACATCACCCAAGTTTTTAGGTAAAAAGTCCAGATGGTTGTGCAAGAACTGAACTTTAAGGCTCATCAGACAGCCAAGGGTTTCGAACTTATCTATCATATTAGCTACGATAAGTTCATAGTTAGGCGCTTTTACATTGCCCAAAAACTTAGTCACCGCTTCTTTAAATTATATCCAATCCTCCTTTTCCTTTGTACTCATGGTTGCATCGAAGCTGGAATCGAACATCATTTTACGAATATCAGGCCCAACGAAAATATATTCTTTCTTCTTTAACTTCTGATAAATGAGAAAATTTTTTGCACAATTATTTAAAAAAGTCATCATCTTTAGGTAAGAATATACCCGAGGTAGGCATGCCTGTCTTCCACTCTTCGTATACCGGGCTTAAAGTGTATACAAAAAAATGCAATGAGTAAAACGAAAAGATTTAATACCCCAGGTGGCAGTCCAGGTTCACTGGAAAATCCACCCTCTTCGGAGGTAGGCTCTACGAATTCTGGGGAGAGCCAATTATTGCAATTGATAAATCCCTTTATAAAAAGTTCAAGGGTACTTCGGTCTCCACCATCAAGACCGAATGTCTCCGGGAAAAAAAGTCCGCCGGAAGTGCAAGCGCACAAGAAACAGGACTTAGAGAAATGTAAAAGCTTTGACAAGGAAAATAACGAACTTCGCAATAAGCTTAATGAAATGGATCGACTCTACCAAGAGCTTAAAGAAGAGGTAGACATGCTGAGAGAGGAAAACAAGCTTTTAAACAACTCGCTTTTACAAAAAGAACGCGAAGATTCCCCTCCCCGCGCAGCTAATCCACAATATCACACGGACGAAGAAGAGCTTACACGCGAAACGAATTGCGTCTTAAAGAAAAGACCTAGCAAAAACGCAGAGCCGGCTCTTCGCCCGAAATCGAGCCGCGAAAAGAAGACAAGCAAAATGAGTCGAAGCCAAAACAAACTCAAGCTAAAGCACGTCCTCCGCCTGCAATAAACGTCGTTGGCATTACGGACTACAGTAAGCTACATTGCCGTCTTAAAAGTACGACGACATCGAAATTCAAGGTAACGTCACTTAGGAACAATGCGTGGAAAATTAACGTTGATGACTTCGATGGCTACCGAGCAATATCACAAAAATTAAACACGGAAAAGATCCAGTGGTATACTTATGAAAATAAGTCAGAAAGACCACTGCGTGTTATAGCAAGGGGGCTCCACCCGTCGTGCACAAAAGACGACATAATGAACGACCTCAAAGCTAAAGGTTTAAAAATTCTTAATGCCATCAATATTCTCAAAAAGGTGAAGCAACAAACGGAACAAGGCCAGGAAATCATGGTCAAGCATGGACTTCCGCTCTTTATGCTTACCTTTGACAGGAGCGAAAATGTAAACGATATTTATAGCGTTAAAACTATTCTGAATATCGTAGTCAAGATTGAGCCTATGCGTACGAGTACGAGATCGATACCTCAGTGTAAACGCTGTCAAGGCTATAATCACACACAGTCGTATTGTCAAAAAGAGCCGAGATGCGTCAAATGTGCTGGTAACCATCTCTCGGAAAAGTGTGACCTAAATAAGTAGCCCCGGCTACCTGCATTAACTGCAAAGGAAAGCACCCAGCGAACTATCGAGGTTGCGAAGTGGCAAAAGAGCTTCAAAAAAGGCGAGACACATTTAAAAATATTCAACGCCAGAACGCAGAACCGGTCAAAAATAGTCGTGAAATTGCTAAGCCAAGGGTAACAACCGTCAATAAACACGTCAAAGTTAAGACGCAAGTCGAGCAAAGTAAAGTTCCTTCGGCAAAATCAAAGGAAAAGCCACAATCTCCAGAGACGCTAACAAATGCTCAAGCTGCGTCGCTAGAAAACAAGCAAAGCAGTGTTACGGTAGACCCAGTCTTCCAAGTCTTTTCTATAATTCTTGCGAAACTTGAGAAGCAATCGAAGGTCAACAAAGTCATATTTGATAAATTGAGCAAGCTCGAGTTAAAACCTCGCCAAAAAAGAACTCCCATATGAATATGAATCAGTCACTAAAAATCTTAAAATGGAACGCAAACGGCCTTCTACAAAAAAAACGCCGAATTAGAAGTATTCTTACGGAATGACAACATTGACATTTGCTTGATCTCTGAAACTCATTTGACAAAGGAATCCGGAGTAAAAATAAGAGGGTATCGTGCTTATCACGCATACCACCCTTCCGGAAGAGCTAGAGGCGGATCCTCCTTATTCATTAAAGACTGCATTGAGCACTCCATAAATACGACGATTGAAGTCGATACATTGCAAACAAGCTCAGTTCGAGTTAAGAATAGGCACTCGTACTTCAACATCGCGTCCATTTATTGTCCTCCGCGATGCACGTTTAGAAGTAACGACTTTGTACGTCTCCTTGACTCACTTGGACCGAATTTCATTATAGGTGGCGATTTCAACGCAAAATACACCTTTTGGGGTTCCAGATCTAATTCACGGAAAGGCAGACTTCTGTACGAAGCCGGTATGCAATTCGGGGTTGATTTCTTTTCGACGGGGAAACCGACGTATTGGCCCTCTGATACAGCAAAAACACCGGACCTAATAGACTTCTTCGTAGCAAAAGGAGTATCTTCAAATTTTGCGAAAGTAGAGGAAAGCTTTGATCTCTCCTCAGATCACTCGCCGGTAATCTTGACAATAAGTGACCGACTAATGACAGTGGAAGGTGTGCCTAGATTAACTAACAAAAAAACCAACTGGCGCGACTTTAGAACTGATTGCGAAGAAAATATTGTCTTAAACGTATCGCTCAAAACACCCTTCGAAATAGAAGATGAACTCGGCAAATTTATTGAATCAATACAGAATGCCACGTGGAAAAATACACCTTTAAGGAGGAAAGAAGTCCCATGCAATGAAGCTAATTATCCGCGGAAATAAAAGAACTTATTCGAGAAAAGAGGAGAGCACGCAAAATATGGCAACAAACTCGCGCTCCCCAGCATAAAACCTACTCGAATTTCCTATGCAATAAGCTTAAAAAAGCGATCCAAGACCTAAAAAACCGAGAGACTTCAGCTTATCTTGAAGGTTTAACCGCCGAAAAAACCACTAATTACTCGCTCTGGAAAGCTGTCAAAAGAATTAAAAAACCCTAAATACATTCGCCACCGATAAGAAAAAGCAACGACGAATGGGCAAAAGGTGACAAAGAAAAAGTGGATCTATTTGCCGAGCGCTTAGAAGAGACTTTTAAGCCATTTGATGGAGAAACATTGGTAGACGATTTTATCGGTACGACAACGACATCTGACAACCTTAGAATAAAAAATGTGTCATTTATAGAACTTTGCCAGGCAATAAAAAACCTGAAAAATAATTAAGCTCCTGGCTATGATTTAATAACCGGACAAATCCTCAAGGAATTACCAAAAAAGGCACTATTAAAATTGCTTTATTTAATAAATGCTTACATTAGATTATTATACGTTCCAAATCAATGGAAAGTCGCAGAAGTCATAATGGTTCCGAAACCGGGGAAATCTCCAAATGACAAAAAATCGTACAGACCGATATCACTACTACCAATAATATCGAAGGTATTTGAAAAACTCCTTCTGAAACGGATTCTTTCGGTCATTGAAGAGAGACGCCTAATACCTGACCACCAATTCGGGTTCAGAATCAAGCATTCCACAATTGACCAGGTTTATAGAATAACCGACGAAATTGAAAAAGCCCTTGAGGAGATAAAGATTTGTTCTAGCGCTTTTCTTGACGTATCTCAAGCCTTCGACAGGGTTTGGCACGATGGATTGAATTATAAGCTAAGACGAATCCTCCCAGAGCAACTTCATAAGATCTTAGAATCACACCTTAAAAACAGACTTTTTCGTGTCAAGCACGGAACTGAATATTCTGATTTTAAAGAAATCGCCGCCGGAGTTCCGCAAGGAAGTGTCCTTGGGCCTATCTTATTCTTGCTGTACACTCGGGACATACCACAAACTGAAGGCACTATTGTAGCTACGTTCGCGGACGATAGGGCTATTCTGGCAACGCAAAGTTCAATCGAGTCAGCAACCATAAAACTCCAACGAGCCTTGGATAAAATCTGTAAGTGGACAAAAACTTGGCGCATTGTCCTTAACGAGACCAAATCGACGCATGTTAACTTCACTTACAAGAAAATAATCAACCTTCCCGTTTTCATTAACTCGGTACAAATACCGCATGCAAACGAAGCTAAATATCTGGGAATGACACTAGACGCGAAACTTAAATGGAAACCTCACGTTAAAAAGAAACGTGACGAAGTCGAAAATCGACTTAGAGAAATGTATTGGCTAATTGGAAGATATTCCAAACTAAGCGTATATAACAAACTGCTTCTGTATAAGCAAGTGCTTAAACACGTGTGGACGTACGGTATACAACTCTGGGGTTGTACCAAACAAAGCAATAGGAATCTCATACAATCATTCCAAAATAAAATTATAAGAATAATCGTGAACGCTCCCTGGTATATCAGAAACAATGATATCCGCAGAGACTTAGGGATAGCTTCCGTGGAGGACGAAATAAAAAACTTCGCTCGCAAGCTTCGTATTCGTCTTCATGGCCATTGCAACTGTGCCATACTCCAAACTTTGGATGTGACAAATCTTACGCGCCGACTTCAAAGAACGAACCCGTTCGAATTAGCGCAATAAGACAAAAAGCCGCATGTCATGACGGTTCCAGCAGGTGCTTTTATTGAAAATCTACCTGCCTCACGCGAATATAAATCTGAAGCTTAAACTACTTGTTAAGGTCTTACCTAGTCGTAGTAAACAAAACGAAGGGAAGGGTGTTTTTAGTCAGTAGAAATCTGACACTACTGTGAGTACACGGTCTCATAGTGTCTCATGAAGATTTTCACCTACCCACGAAAAAAAAAAAAAAAAAATCTTTAGGTAAAGCTTTTACAAATTATTTCACTAAGCCCAACTTTATATGTAGTGGTGGTAGAAGTATCTTCTTTTGGGTCTACTAAAGTATTATGCAAAATGTTCTTCTCGCCAGGTGTCAACATTTTTCTTACGGGCTATTGTTTTTTGGACCAATGTTGATCTCTTGCTCAATTGTACATATGAGTTGGGTGTCATCTGTGATAAATAAACGCAACTTTCGCTGTCAATCGATAAGATTACAAGCAGGGCCAACTCGGCATTTGGTTTTGTAAACAATGTCTTTGTTGTCTCCAAATACTATTTGAATATCGTACTCAAGACAGGCTCCGTAGACAACTTCCAAAAGGTTACAAAAATCTGTACGGTATTGCGAGTACACCTAACAGACTGACGTACAATGTGGCTTTTAAGTGTATGACAGTTAGGCGATCCCTTATCAATGACCTCTAACCGTATCCAGTTTTCCATAGCATATCTGCACCTTAATATAAGCTGCCTTTTGTGAGCACTGAAATTTAGGGGCTGTAAAATCTGGAATCTTTGTCGAACCTGGTCTAATTCGGTTACAATATGCACAGGAATCCTTATGCAGTGCAGAGGTTTATTTCTGCGTCAGCAAACCTACTGTCTGCTATTCTATTGCAACGAAGTAGAGGATGAAAATAGTATGCTTCCCTCTAAATCCCAAACAGCTTTGCATGACAAAAGCCATCAGACTAATAATAGTGACGAACGAACGAAGGAATCCGATTTCTTTAAATCGAACAAGTTGCACAATCAACGGTATTCTATCTTGGCTTCTATTTCAAGTCAATCATCATTCAGGGAATAGGTGTAACGAATGTCACATCGACTGCCGCCAGTTCAATTCCTATAACGTTCCGCGCCGAGGTGAAATCAATTTTTGTCGCTACATCCTTTCAAATTTCACTATCCACAATTGTTTCTCATGCATTCACAGAATAAATGGCTTCTATGCATGCGGCCCTTGTGTCTGTCAATATTTCCATTCTCCTTGATATGGTGGGGGTTGGTAACCTGTTTCTATATTTTCGTTTGGGTTTTAGAGTCGGTTTTGTTGGTTTGTGCTCTTTTTGCGTCCTTTGCGCTTAGGTTCAAAGCTTTTAGCAATCTCTGGCAAAGAGTGGGTATGTTTCAATATTTTTTATTTTTTGTATCCTCTGATTGAATGTGCAAGTGAACAGGACACGGGTAGGAGTAGCTATCACCCCGCTAAGGAAGAGCAACCATAGGTGCAACCTCCGCAAATCAAACCAAAAACTCTGTATTTCGAGGATTTTCTGATTTTTTTTTTGTTGTTGTACAATCTGGCGATTTTGCATGCAGCATGTATCCTTCTGAATTTATGTATGGATAAAATTGAAACCTGGTGTTGGTTGGGTGGGTGGTAGTTGGGTTTTCTACGAAATCACAAATATTGATTTGTAGCTTTTATTACGGCGTATCCTCATGCAATAACAGTTTTTTGAATTGTACACCTGCTTTTTTGACTGGAACTGAGGTTAACCGAAAACGTTTGCAAAGGTGCTGGCAGCAGCTCCCTGTGGGGTGACTATGGTTTAGCTGTTTGAGTACACGATACTCTGTATCGTGTTTCAGAAGAGCACTTTATGATTACTCCTTTCGTCCTTAGTGTAATTATCTTTGAATCGAACAGAGTGCAATTGGTTTGGCTTCAGTGGATTGCAAAAAAAGGATGAAATCTGGATTCGTGTTGATGTGTGTTTCCAATTTTATGACGGAGCTGACCTGGATTCGTAACGCTTTGTACGCTTTGTAATTGCTTTGAATTGAATTGTTGGGTATTATTGCTATATATCTTAGTTCGAAGTGAAATTGTCGTTTGGCTCGCATGGTGCATTACTTTTTAGGATCAATTAAATCCAAATGAAGCAAGGTAGGATGTGTGCTTCGTAGGAGTTTGAAAAGACTGCACATGATTGCGTAAGTGCACGTTCCGTTTGGATATGCCATAAAGGGTATAAGATATGATTGCGCTATATGCATTATGAACTTACCGTCGGTTGCTTTGTTCCATTTGAAGAAATATTTTATTCGGGCTCGACTGTGAACGCCCACATTCGATGGAAGTTAGGGGCATAACTCTAGCGCTAGCCCTGAACCTGCAAATGCCTTTTTTTTTTTTAATATTTTGCGCGCACTCAAAGGGTTCTGAATACCTTTAACATGTTAACACACAGTGCGGCTGTTGGAAAGGGTAGGTAGAGAGAGAGAGAAAGATTTTTGTATAGTGGTTCTTGAAGCTCAGTTGTTTATACTTTAGAGATTCTCCGGCAGTAGCGTCCAGATAACTGGGAAGATTTTTGTTATTTTTTGTCTTTCCTTCTGATTCACAGTACTTTTTTCCTATGTTAGCATCACTAAACTAGACATTTTCTCAGCCATAATTGAAACGGATCTTTCCGATCATTATATAACTTTATATGCAAAGAAAAGCTTAAATAATAATCAAGCGAATTCTCAAGTCGATATCAAACACATAAGCCAACAAAAAGTCAATGAGCTAATAGAGCAAACTTACTTCTTACTTATGTCCTTTAACCCCTCGGGGGGCATAGGGCGTCAACCATGCCTGCGCGCCATCGTGTTCGGAGTTCTGCAACGCGTTTGAGCTGCCTCCAACTCATTCCTAAAGAGCTCGATTCCTCCTCAACTGTTCTGCGCCACGTTTGCCTAGGGCGTCCCGCTATTCTGCCTGCCTGGGTGAGCGGATTCCACTGCATAGCGTATTTCGCAATGGAGTTGTCTTCGCGCCGTAGGGTGTGTCCAATCCATTGCCACTTTCTTCTTCGTATAGTAATGCTTATAGGTTCTTGGCCCGTTCTCAGATAAAGCTGTTCGTTGGAGATGCGGTTCGGCCAAAAAATCCTCAAGATGATTCTTAAGCATTTGTTTACGAAGACTTGCAGCTTGCGTATGTTAATGGTGTCCACCTTCCAGGTACTGCACCCATAAAGCAGCACTGATTCTACGTTGGAGCGGAACAGTCGTAGCTTGGTTCTTAAGCTAATAACATTGCTTCTCCAGATTTTGGACAGCATTCCGAACGCAGCTTTAGCCTTCCCGATTCTGCTGCACACATCCAGTTCGGTGCCACCGCGATTAGCCGAGACGACACTTCCTAAATATAGAAAGTTATCAACTTTCTCGACTTGCTTTCCGGCAATGTTAAGTTGAGCGCGGGTATTGGAAGTACTCAGGGCTTTTGTTTTGGCTGTGTTTATTTTTAGCCCCACTTTGTTTGCCTCAGCTTCTAGATTTTGGGCCATCAAATGAAGATCCATTATCCGATGTGAAAGTAGACAAACATCGTCAGCGTAATCTAGGTGTTTAAGGTAAGATGTCATAGTCCAACGAATTCCAGAATTAGCTTCCGTCAATGCTGCACGGAGTACATCGCTGATAACCACCAAGAACAATAGTGGTGACAGTATGCACCCTTGACGTACTCCACTTTGGACTTCAAAGTCCTCCGACACCTTACCATTGTGCACGACGTGACACTTGCCGCCCTCATATGTAGCCTTGATAATAGCTATAAGCTTTTCTGGAATGCCTCTCCTGCGCAAGGCCAGCCAGATAGCATCTCGATTCAAGTTGTCGAAAGCCTTCTCGAAGTCGATAAACAGTAAATGTAGCGGAGACCTATACTCAACGCATTGTTCGATTATGATCCGTAAGGTGTTTATGTGGTCGATGCAGGAGGATCCAGCGCGAAAGCCTGCCTGTTCGACATCGAGAGTTGAATCTAAATGATCTTTAATTCGTTCTAGAATTATTCTAGCTATTATTTTGGCTACAGCTGGAAGAACACATATACCTCTCCAGTTACCGCACTCCATCAAGTTACCCTTCTTTGGAAGCTTAATGATCATCCCCCTTTTCCACTCCTGTGGAAATTGTTCACTATCCCAAGCTCTCCGTATTAGGGGATGCAGCAAATCTGCCGATGTATTTGGCGCCGCTTGAAATAGCTCGGCAGGGATGCCATCAATACCCACCGCTTTGTTTTTCTTGAGGGACTTGATTGCTGTTATTATTTCAGCTTTACTGGGAGGTACGGTGCGAATTCGGGAATTTGTTGCTTCGAACTGCTCATTCGAATTCAAGATCATACCGCCGTCGTCTAAGTGATTTAGCACTGCAGCAAAATGTTCTCTCCATCTAGTGAGCTGATCCTCATCCGAAATCAGAAGGTCACCGTCTAGACTCTTCACTGGATGTTGTTTGGAGTTTCGACCACCAATGAGCTCCTTAGTGATGTTGTAAACAGTCCTACTGCCGCACCTACTCGCTGCTTCTTCAGCCCTTGAGGCCAGTGAGTTGACATGTTGACGCTTGTCACGTCTCACACTACGCTGCACTTCTTTCTTCTTCGCATGGTATTGGGCTTCAAGCTCGGTTCTCTCTACTGCTGAGGCCGCTGCAATCCGAGCCTTGATTGCTGTACGCTCATCGATCCGTCTCCAGGTGTCTGTGGAAAGCCATGTGCGGTGGTGTTTCTGCTTTTTACCGACATACGTGCGTGCCCCAGTCGCAAAAGCATTTTTCACAGCACTCCAGTGGTCATCCATGTTCTCTATGCTGCTGATTGCTTCTGCTTCTAAGGCAAGATGGTCCCTGAACTGTTGGCGCACTTGGGGAACCTTGAGCCTGTCGATATTAAACCTGGTGATGTTAAGCAGGTTTGAGCGGTTGCTGTTGACGGATGCAGTACGAAGGCGTAAATGAGCTACCATAAGATGGTGATCTCGTTCTTGTCCGACGTCAGCTCCACGTCTGTTTCGGACGTCCAGGAGACAATTTCTAAAGCGGCGACTGATCGCAATGTGGTCGATCTGGTTGGATGTTCGTTGCCTATCAGTAGAGACCCAACTGATCTTATGGCAGGTGTTATGCTTAAACAGCGTACCTCCGATGACTAGGCGGTTGGTATTGCAGAAGTCCACAAACCGCTCACCGTTATCATTACGGTCTCCCACGCCGTGAACTCCCATCACGTGCTTAAGCATGGTGTTGTCGCTACCCACCTTGGCATTGAGATCTCCCATTACCATTACGATGTCTCCATTAGGCGTTTGGTTGTAGGCGGCACCTAAGTGGCTATAAAAATTATCCTTTTCATCCTCAGTCGCGTCTAGAGTCGGAGCATAACACTGTATGATGGTAATTTTTCTAACTCTACTCTGGAACCTAGCCGTCAATATCCGGTCACTATGGGGTTTCCAGGATATGAGGCTACTACGTGCTGCTGGAGTTAGCATGAGTCCTACGCCAGAACTCCGTGCACTTCCAGCTGGTTTACCAGAGTAGAGCATGACGGTGCTTTTTGTTGGGGAGATGTATTCCCCAGCATCGTACCATCTTATCTCGCTCAGCCCTAAGATGTCGATTTTATACCGTGCGAATTCGCGCTCCAATTGGAGGAATCTGGCGTTATAAGGCCCTTCCTTGATTGAGTCCAGGAGGGTCTTAACGTTCCAGAATCCAATCGTTGTCCGTGTCCGATAGCCAAAGGTCGTCAACAAATGATCAGTCCGTATCCGAGGCGTATGTTTCCGTTTCGGAGCAATAGTTTGTTTTACGGTTGCGGCTCGCTGGGCCACAGACCAACCGACACTTATCCTGTTTTTTGGCGCAGGAAGCTCGCCATTCGTCCTCTCCCGTTAGCAATTTCCGAAGAAATTCCCAGATGGCACCACGAGGAGGTGGGAGTAGGGCTTACTAACAGAGCTGCTAGGTTTTCGGCTGCAGTGGCTCCTACTCGTTACTTAGCGGACCAGCACCTATCGGGAGATGCTGCCCCTACGAGGCCTTTGTGAGTCGTTTGTTAGAGCAAAGGAACTGGCAAAATATGCTAGAAGAAAATGATGTCGAAAAACTTTATACCAGCTTTGTAAGAGAAATAAATAATATATACACTGAAGCAAGTAAAACAATATCAACTAAAAAAAATCGGAAACAAAAACAATGGATTACAAACGAAATAATTTCAATGTGTAAAAAGAGAGACGAGCTCTATAGGAGATGGAAAAACAGCCCGAGCAGTCGAAGCTATGAAATCGAGTATAAGAGTTTTCCAAATCTTGTAAATAAGAACATCCAATTCATAAAAGCTAGTTCTTATAAGCAACAATTCCTAAATGCTAAAAATGATCCAAGGAAGACATGGAGCATTGTTAATGAACTTCTTGGAAGAAAGAAACCTTCTATAGACGAAGTTATTAAAAACAATTTTCCGAATGCTGAAGAATGCCTGAATGACATCATTGAGAAATTTGCGGAACAATTTTCGAACCAGACGTCAAAAATTATGCACGTATGTAATGTAAGGACATCAAACCATGAAAACCGAGAACTGCAGCAAAGTACAATATTTATTTAGAAGAAGCAAGCGATACAGAAGTATATAGGATGCTGTATCAATTGAACAGCAAAAAAGCTGCGGGAGCCGACAAAATTAGACCAATTAATTTGAAAATAAATGCAATGCATCTTGCTCCAGTAATCGAAAAAAATTATTAACCGGAGTATAAATCAATTTTATGTTCCAAGGCTGACAATTTTTAGCCCAATTTACAAGCGAGGAACCAAAAATAACATTGAAAACTACAGGCCAATAGCAATTTTGTCAGCGGTTGAAAAATGTTTGTAGCAAGTGGTTGTTAATCGACTTAGTAGTTTTATCCCAAACATCAAATACTACACCAAAAACAGTACACTTTTCAACAAAATAAAAGTACGGTAATGTTATAAGGGGAGTTCAGCAATACGGTTAATGCAGGACTAAACAGAAATCATAACGTTCTTGTACTGCTTATCGATTTTAGCAAAGCGTTCGACTCATTAACACACGAAAAGCTAATCGAAAGCCTTAGTAAAGTCGGTATGAGAGGAGTAATGGCAAACTGGCTTAAGAGTTATTTAACACATAGAACCATACGAGTCAAGGTGTCAAACACATTGAGCGAGGAAAAACCAAACGCATATGGTGTACCAGAGGGCTGGATTGGGTCCACTTTTATTCATCCTCTATACCAACGAACTTCTGCGATTATTCAAAAAAAAAGTACTGCCTATGCCTACGCCGATGATATAACAATTGTGGTAAAACATAAAAATTTATATTCTGCGGTGGAAATACTGCAAGAGGAATTCAACGCAGTCTCAAAATGGTGCCATGATAAAGCCCCCCTCATAAATGTGCTTAAAACAAAAATGATGCACATACGCACCCCCTCTAAACGAGAAGATGTTCCCAGAATATACCACCGCAACGAACATTGTCCATTGTCAGCCAACAATAAAGAAATTGAAGTAGTTAAAAGCATGAAATATCTATGAGTAACCATCGACGAACATTTCTTATGGAGCGAGCATATAAATACCCTACGTCTTCAACTCAAGAGCACGCTCTTTGCGATGGTATATCTTAAAAGACATTCCGATTTTGAGGTGCAGAAACAGGTGTACTACTCGCTAGCAGAATCACGAACCAGATACGGGATCCTGGCCTGGGGAAACGCTGCGAAAACTCATATGGATAAGATATTTAACCTTCAACATCGCCTTTTTAAAATCTTTAGACCTGCTAACTCATCTTTCAAAGTTCTAGATGTCAATGCAATATTTCAGATGACAACACTTATGCACTTTATGGATGACCAGAAATTTCTGCAGCTTATACGCCATATGCAAAATACCAGAAGACGAGTCCAAGAGATGCTAGAAGTTCCGGAAACCTTCAACGTATATGGAAAACGAGAATTACGTTATGTTATCCCGAAGCTGATGAATAAATTTCCCCAATCTTTGAAGCACATTGTTAACTTTAATAAACGAAAAAAAGAGTTAACCAATTTTTTGGTGTGGCAGTATTATGTAAAATAGAAAAATTAATGAATTAATTGAATTTTATACATAATAGAATAACTTAAATTTTGTATCTAAGAAACATATGTGTAATTTAAAGTCACTTCAAAAATACTTTCATCAATTCGAATACCCACCTGCAGATAAGCACTTTGCTTTGCGGGTAAACCGATGTAAATGGTAAAAATTAAAAAAACTAAAATAATAAAAATCAAAAATCAACATCTGATCGAAAGTTTCGACGCCTCCCTTTGTTTGGTTGTAAAATTCCACCATATGAGGCTTTTTGAAGTGGAGTTTATAGTTCCTTCCTCATTGCAGAATTACAGCAAAAAGATTGTTTTCGATGGCTTTGGATTATAAGACAGCAGCGTTAGCTCCCTGTCATAGTAAAACATGAATGTTTGACATTTGCGGTTTTTTTATTCTGCATTTCTTTTGGCATTTCTCGTTTATTCGATCGTAAGGTACCAACTATTGTCAACTTGTATGGTTCTAATAAAAGAGATTTTGCTAAGTTGACAGGCGTAAAACAGTTATCTATTGTTACATTTTTGTTTGAGCCATGAATTTGTTTCGTTAATCCTTTCACATAGTGCTCAGCAAGAGGTAGGTTACTATAGATCGATCCCTTTCCCAAGTAAGGCATGGCATTTACCATATATTGTATTTAGTACCACTGTCACATAACATTATGGTTTTCAAGCCATATTTGGTTGGTTTATTTGAAATATGCATACGGAATGAACGTCTTCCACGAAACGCTAGAAGCTGCCCATCAGCTGTCAAACAGGGAATTGGCGTGTAATTTTTGCGACACTTTTGAATGAATATCTCCCATATATTCTTTAATTGGAGCGAATTTATCAGCATTTATTTGAATACGAACAACTTTCTCATCAAAACGTAAATATGCTACAAGAAACTTAAATCTTGCTTTAGTCATTGTTGAAACATACCGAGATCCACTGTAACTTGAATCAAATAACTCTTTCGAAGTGAAGTGATTACTCCTTGAGACAGCGAACAAGCAGAATAAACCAAGTAAAGCTCTTATTTCTTCTGCATGGGTTTCTCGTATTTGCGATGTATTACTATCTTTGTCCAAATCCTTTTTACGTGAACTTATTTCGACGTTTGTCCATTGCACTACTTCTTTAATTATCTCGTCAGTTATAAATAGTTGAAAACATTGCAAAGGGTCGGTGATGTTTTTTGAATGACGCGTTGGTCCCCGAGCTTGATGAACTACCATATATTCATACCATACCGATGGCTCTTACTTTTTTTGAAGACCATTTGTAATTATTCTTACCCCGTAGAAGGGGAATATCTTCTTCATCGGATTCTGAAATATCCTCCGAAGAGTAGGCCACGCTGTCAAGTTCGGCAGCATCCTCCATCTCAATATTATCATCATTCACGATATTCCCAAAATCTGTTTGGCTTTCATCGTCTTCTGAATCCAATTGATTGTCTTCACACACTGCAAGAAATTTTTCAATTTCATCATCACTTAGATGCTGGCGGGAACCCATTTTATTATCCTATAGTCTACAACAACAAAAACAAGACAAATAAAGTAAAGTTATAAACACGCACACAAAAAAAAAGTCAAACAGAAGTTGTTTCGACGAACATACCTGTAAAAAAAATATATTTCTGAAGCTCGCTGAATAACATACGATTGCTCACTGAGGGAAACCACCACCACGTTGTACGGGGAGGGAGCCGAAGACGTTGGATAGTTTAAGAGAAATTATACAAAGTAAAAGAGGTGTTCGTCGATTCGACGAAGCATAACCATCCAGGGTTAATAATGATTCTCATTGCCCTATTTTGTAAACGCTGTCAGCGAGCTATCAGGACAAAGATACAATATGGACGAACAATACTCAAAATGTGATTTAATCATTATATTATATATATATATTTTTTTTTTTTGGTTGCGCCCGGAGGTGCAGGAATCTTCAAAAGATACCAATGGTCCGTACCTTATTATATTTGTTGCACTAATCAGCGATATCTTATTTCTTAAATGTACTACTAAAGAAACCAATTTTTTCTTACACTTTCTTGCATACATATGTATTCTAAGTGCGGCTTAAATGATAATGTATAATCTATAATCACTCCTAGATATCTAATTCGTTGAACTTGTTCTTTGATTTCGTTTTCAATGTTCAAGTTTAAATGAAGAGAATGTTTAGAGACATACATTTGGATTTGTTCACATTTAGTTATAGTTTGTTTGATCTCATCCATAAGCCCATGTCCTCCTACATCAATTGTATACATTCATCATGGTTACCCCCAGATATGAACAGTAGTGCGTCATCAGCAAAAAAAGGACGAACTGCGAGTAGCTTACCTCAGCTTCTACGTCGTTAATGTAAGTGATGAAGAATAAAACACCAAGTATGGATCCCTGTGGAATACCAAAGTCTGTTTCCACATTAGTAGACATCGCTCCATTAACGTTCGTTTTTTGGGGTTCAAACATTGAAGAAAGATCGAAACCAGTTTATTTCCTGTCCTGAAATTCCATATCCCAGAAGTTTAGTCACCAAAATGTTCCTGTCAATTGTCTCTAAAGCACTTTTGTAGTTCAAAAATACGGCACATAATTGCCAACGGCTATATCCCCTTTCCTTATCCCCAGCTAATTAGGATGCTGTTCAGTGCAGTTTCACAAGTGTTTCGTTCTGAGCCCTGATTGACTTTCTATGTATATTTCATTGGTTTTAAAGTGTTCCTCAAGTTGTATTTCTACGATTTTTCAAATAATTTCTCGTAGACTGGTAGAGCATTTATAGGGCGGTAGTCTCCGCATTTGTTGGATCTTTTGACCTTGACAACTGGAGTGAAAACTGATTCTTTCCAAATGACACATCAACTTTCACTTAAGAAATATTCTCACATATTGAAATAGTGGGCGCGCCGTGGCGCAGTGGTTAGTGTGTCGGACAACGGCGCGTGAGGTTCCATGTTCGAATCCTAGAAAACACCAATAAGTTTGCTCACGGTCCCACCTCTTGCGAACGGCTGGCAAACATCCGAGAGTATTGTTGTCACGAGAAAGCTTCTCAAAATAAATTCCCCTTTGGATACGGCACTAAGCTGTACGTCCATTCCATTCATTTGGAAAATATAACACACACACCACGAGTGGTTGCGAGAAGCTAGGCCCAGGCACTTAAAAAGCTATTGCGTCAAATTTGTATTACGTACATATATTATATATATTAAACAAAATATGTACCTTTATTTTGTTTGGTGGACCGTAAACTTAGAAATAAGTTAAATATTCACAGATTAAGTTGCTTGTAAATTACAACTTCCAATAACTTTTAGAGAAACGATAATATTCCCACAAATTTCCTTTTGTAAAATACAACTACAAATTTGTAATACCCAGAGTCTGGTGAAACAACACATACATATGTACATCTATTACTTAAAAAATTGAAAACCACTTCTAAATACGGATTTGTAAGTTGGTTAAATAGGCCACTAATATACTAGACAAGAGATGTTATGAATTTCGTTCGTAATACAACTTTCCCTCTCTGGAAAGATCAACTCTGAAAAATAGGAGCAGGCGACCACTATGAAATGCTGATTCATGTATCATTTTTATGTTGCTTATTTTCACGTATAAGTTAGATAATAAATAGGCAACTGATAATGCGATTCCCATCTAAACGCTGATATCGTTCTTCTCGCTTTTGCACTAACCAATGGGCTTTTACATGCAATGGAAGGTGAACATTTTCAAAAAGACTGTAATGAATCAATGCCCACGTACGGGTGAAGAATTGTTAAACATTGAAATCATCTTCCCCTTGGGAACACATAGTGTGGGGTGTAGATTTGCTGTCCCGCATTAACCTATTTCCGTCTTGAACTCATTTGAGGTTTGCCTCATCCTTTTCATTTGGCGGAATTCCTTTATAATAGTCACTGTCATTTTTGCAAATAATTTTTTTGCAATAACAGCATCTTGATTATCTTATGTCCTGTAGTTAGACTAGGTATTTCATATGCGCCAGTTGAATGGTGGCAAGAAGCATCCTAGAAAACTGAAAAATGCATCTGGATGGGGTTCAACATCTGGTTTATTTAGGGTGAATCGGTGAAATACGGACGACACCTACATGCGCAATGGAAGTGATCCTAGGTATTCTGCCGTTGGACTTATATATTAAGAAAGCAGCGGCATCGACGGCACTTCGTCTGCACCGAAATATTACTTCTTTTTTTTGTCGGGATAGGAAACACTCTACTGGAGCACTCAGACACAACTGGTCCATTGTACTGCCAGAGAGCAAATCCTGATTTACCCATTTTGTTGGAATTTCCTTGACTTTCGAAGAAAGCCAAGCAAGCACTTCAGTGATGAGGAGCTTACAGTACCAGCACTCACCACATCCGCACCGAAGATCTGCCACCTGATACGAGCAAAGGCCGGACACTCACAGAGATAATGTTCCGCGGTGTCGTCGCTCGCTCCACAAGTGTCGCAGACTGTAGTGTCACTTAAGCCTAACACGTTAAGGTGCTTGGCAAAAGCGAAGTGGCCTGTCAAGACACCGATAAGTTATCTACAGTCTTTTCTGCTGAGAGACAGCAAGAATGCCGCTGATTTCTTACAGACGTCCGGGAGCACGTGTTTAGTCAACCTGCAACCTGGAGAGTCATGCCGCACACAATTGTGCTCGTGAGAGACCCAATCGTCAATGGAAGCCCTAACCGAGGACGGTGGAAGACCCAGCGCGGGTTCGGGACCTGAGAAAGTCTCCTTTGAGCCTTCTCATCAGAGATCTCATTCCCCAAGATCCCAGTGTGATCTGGGACCCGGATAAGAGACAGAGAATTCAGCCCTGCGACCGAGTTCAAAGAGTTTTTGGTTTCACGAACTATTTTGGAAGTGGTTAAAGGGTTAAGCAATGCCTTAAGCGCAGCCTGACTGTCACTACAGACACAAATGCTACGTCCCTTCCACCTGTTCTTCACAACATAGTTCATGGCAATTAGGATTGCATAAGTTTCCGCTTGGAAAACAGACGCATATTTGCCTAACGAGAAGTGAAGTCTAATGTTGTCGACTTCCACGAAGACCCCAGCGCCAGACCATTGACTGGTTTTGGAACCAGCCGTGAAAATACGACTACATTCCATTCCCGACTCAGACTCTGACTGAAGCCAGTCCTGGACACAAGGAAAGTCGACTCTCAATTTGCGCATCAGCTGGAGTTCTGGTGTCATTGCATCAGACGGCATATCCAGAAGACAGGAGTCGTAAGATAAGTGTCGCGTAAGTTCATCAAAGTTCCAGTGTGGAGTATACAGAAAACTGCTCCGCCTAAGACGATGGATGGCTTTGATAGTGCAACCCATGATATAAGTATCAAGGGGAGGTAAGTTCAGCAAAGCGTCTAGAGCAGAGCCAGGCGTACTCGGGAAAGCTTCCGAGCAGCCGAGATAAGCCGTTTGGTGTTTCGTGCAAAAAGCAACCACATTTTTACGCGAGAGCCCCTTCCACCAAACAACCGACGCATATGCGAGGAATGGTCTTATCATAGCCGTGTAGATCTAGAGAACCTTATTCGGTGATAAGCCCCAAGTCTTGCCAAAAGCACCCTTACACTGCCAGAAGACTGACAGCGCCTTGGATGTTTTCGACTCGACGTGTTTAGACCAATGAAGTTTCTTATCTAAAATCACTCCCAGATATTTGGCTTCATTGGAGATGCGAATGGTGACGCCTTTTAGCACTGGCTGAGTCAGACCGGTCAAAATCCTCCTTCTCTTGAAAAGAACAACCGAAAGCCCACTCCTAGTACACCATTCATCGATCATGTCCAGCGCCGCCTGAGCGTTAGCACAGACCGTCGCCAGGCATGGCCCGACAGAAAGTACAGCGATATCATCCGCATATGCCTGAGCGTAGACGTTAGAAGTATTTAGAGTGTTCAACAGAGAGTCGATCACCATGCACCATAACAATGGAGACAGAACGCCACCTTGCGGACATCCCCTGTTTACCCCTGTCATAACATATTGGCCACAATCCGCATCCACTACCAAAGTTCTATTCATTAGCGTTGCTTTAATCCACAACACTAATGTTTCATCTACCCCGTGTTGTCTGGCAGAGTCGCACATGCAGTCAAAAGTCGCATTGTCAAAAGCACCCTCCATGTCGATGAAGATACCCATCGCGTATTCTTTCCTATCAAGCGCGCATTCAATTTTGGCCACTAAATTTTGAAGTGCTGTCTCACAGGATTTCCCACGCTGATAGACATGCTGCATCTCCGATAGTGGATGCGGCCTCAAAGCAACTTTGCGCACGTGAAATTCTACCAGTCTCTCCATACTTTTCAGTAAGAAGGATGTCAAACTTATAGGTCTGAAACTCTTGGGGAGCGAATAGTCTTCCTTACCAATTTTCGGTATGAAAGCTACTCTGACTGTCCGCCAAGGTGTAGGAATATATGCCAGTGCCAGAACAGCGGTGAAAATTATTTTCAGTGTTGGCAATAGCTGATCTATACCCTGTTGCAGCATAGCTGGATATATTCCATCAGTGCCAGGCGATTTGAAACCATCAAAAGATGCCACAGCATATTTGATGGCCTCAACTGTTACCACGGCTGATGCAATATACCAGCTGCGCCGAGTTTTCTGACTTAGATCAAGCTCAGCCTGGGTAAGCGGGCCAAGCTGCGACCTAGTGATTATCCAATTGCCAGGAAGGTGAGTCTCCAGCAGAAGACTAAAAGTTTCCGCTTTTGTCTCAGTAAACTTGCCATCAGACCGTCTGAATGACTTCGGTTTGGTCGGCTTACCTCTTTTGAGGATTTTAAACAACCTACTGGTTTCACCGAGTGTCTCGATCTTTTCACAAAAATCTCTATTAGAAGCACTTTTCGACAACCGAATTAACTTCTTATAGCCTTTTTGCTTCGATCTAAAGAGATCCCAGTCACCTTCTAAATTGGTCTTAAGAGACCTATTCAGAAGTTTTCTGGATTCTTTCCTAAGCCGCTGCAGTTCCGGGCTCCACCAGGGAACCGGCGTTCTGCAGGAGTTTTTTGTCATTGGACACGCCAGTTCAAAACAGTTGGTAAAGACACTGGTCAGGTTTTGAACAGCATCCTCAACCTTTCGTTTCGTTCTGAGTTTAGTTGGAGTTTTGACAGATCTGTCTAGCTCTTTCCTAAACCGCACCCAGTTGGTTTTCCTCGGATTCCTCCTCTCCTGCAAAGTTAAAACTTCGCATTCGATTTGGAAAACGATGTATCTATGATCTGATAAGGACACTTCCGGCAGTACCCTCCAGTTAGTAATCGACTTGAAGTACGTATTAGATAAAGTCAAGTCAATTACCTCCTGCCTCCTTGCCGTAACAAAAGTAGGCTGGGAGCCAACATTGTTTAAAGTTGGGAGATGGTTTCCTCGTATGTTGCATTTGCTGCTGCCCCAGACTGTATTCTGAGCATTAGCATCGCAGCATATGACTAGTCCCGTCTCCCGAGTGTCACAATACTTTATGAGTTCAGCAACCGCCTTCGGTGGTGGAGGCATTACCGAATCATAAGGGAAATAAGCCGACGCAACGACGAAGGTTTTCCAACTTCCGTTTGTTTCGTAGCTTACAGCTGCAGCAACCAAGTCCTGACCACAAAATTGTCCGAGCTTGCTTACTGAGAGGAAATTCGATACAATTAGACAAGCTCTCGGTCTTTCAGATCGCTCGTCACATAGCACCGTTACTCCACGAACACCCCCAAAACTACATATGCGCTTGTTCCGCACATATGGTTCCTGGATAGATGTTATGTGGGAAATATTACTTTAGTACTGGGACAATTAATCAGTGATTAAAGGCATGAAACATGGAGCATGAAACAGATATCAATAGATGATTTTCATTTGAATGCGTTCAGAAACTTCGGAGATGAAATGACGCTGCTTTGGCTGAGATGGCACGTATGGACTGAAGGTCATGAAAAGATGGACTCTCTAGTGAAGCAAGGGTCAACCTCTGAGTTCCGTGGTCCGGAACAATTTGCTACAATTGGCAGGGGAATGGTAGAGCACCTGATCAAAAACTGGGCTGCGGTTGAGCACCAGGGAAGTTGGTTAACAGTGGAAAGTTGCAGGCGAAAATGGCTGTTAAAATGTCGACTAGCACCACTTGTAGATAAGTTCTAAGCCTGGGGCGAACACTGAAATGGGTGGTAGCGTTATCTACAGGTCATCACCTGAAGAAGATGGGTCTTCCGGAGGATGACACATTTTAACTAAGACGGCTGGCGGTACTAGCCACCAGAAGAAGGGAGATCTTGGGGCCCCACTGAGCGGAATCCCATAAAATGAACCAGATTTCCGTTAAACAGATGCTAGCTTTGACACCAGGAATGAAAGCCAGAGAAGAATTAGAAATCCAGAGAGTCTCTCCGGCTAAGATGGATCGCGGTAGAGAGACGAAGAAGGACCCAACACGGTGATCTGATTCGAAAATCTCTCGAACTGTACATACGATATATACGAGTATATCGAATGTCCTGTATTTATTATCCCTTCGCTACAACTGGGACAAAGAAACCATGCTAGGCTAGCAGTTGCCTCAGGTAGAGGTCTACTTCTCCGTCTCGGTGGTTTAACCATGTATTTTGTCCATACATACTTAACTACGTCGTATCCTTTTCTGTAGTGCCGCTTGCATGCTTTCTTTTTTCAGCATTTTCTTGGGCACAATCGGCATTAAACTAGGTGGCAGGTAAACCAACGAACCTTGGGCATTGTTGCCGATGGTCTTTCGCACCTGCCGTTACAGCTGTTCAGACACAAGATTCGCAAATACTCAGGCAATTATTTGCAACAAACCTCCACTACACAGGATGTATGCCTACTGTCAAATGGTCAAGTTGGATTTTGGTCTTTCGATTACCTACTTGAGTGCCACAACGCTACCTTATGGATGTTGAAATGAGGCAGCCTTGTAGTACATGCTACCTTTAAATATCCGACTGCTAGTATCTGTTCAATCAATCAACTCATTGCAAGCCACAATAACCCTGTTTGCATTTTTGAGGGGTTTTAAATAGATTTTCTTCTTTTTTTTATAATTTGCGCACACTCAAAGAGTTATGAATACCTTTAACATCTTAACACACAGTGCGGACGTTGAAAGGATAGATAGAGAGAGAGAGAAAGATTTTGGTTTAGTGGTTCTTGAAGCTCAGTTGTTAATGCTTTAGGGATTCTCCGGGGGTGGCGTCCAGATAACTGGGAAGATTTTTGATATTTTTTGTCTTTGCTTCTGATTCACAGTACTTTTTTCCCGATAACCGATGTCAAGGGCAAATCACTATCAACAGAGCGAACAACTTTTCCAGCCACATGACCAAGCTACTGCCATTGTTATGCCTTCGCCGTAGTGTTCACACAAGCTTTCGCCATTGATCGGACTCACTTTATATATTTCATGAGAAATAAATAAATGCTTGCTGACATCAGGATTTGAACCATGGAGCATTAGCGTGGCAATTGATGACATTACCACTACACCATTGCCACGCCAAATATATACTCTTCATTTAAGATTACTTGAGCATATAATACTAATAATCAATTTTAAATGCTGCCTAAAAAGCAGAGTAAAAAAATCAGTACTTCCAAAATGTATTGATATAATAGGTTCAGAAAGCCACTCATCTATCGGGCCCCGGGTGCGAGGTCAATACTGTATCAAAATACTTCAATCACTTGAGGATGAACATTAAATAGGTAAGCATATATTCCCATTAAGAACAAATTATTTTTGTAAAAAGCTACCTAGAATTTGCATATGTCTGGAGCTTCAAATATGTTACGTATGCCGAGATGATACAATTCAATTTATGAAGAGCTTAGAATTATATCCCAACAGCCATTAACTACATAGACTTATCAACGCTGCCGATATTCAAATCCTTTAATAAAACGTTACCACTTTACGAACCCTAATAGGTGAATAATAGGATATCCACTAGACTAAAAGCAATACAGAATTTCCATAACTTTTTAATAGCAGACCCAAAGCGATTACATAGTCCTTTCTAATTTTCTTCTATCGCTATACACATACATACTTGCCTGAACCTTTTAAAGACCAGTGGTATGTAAAATTTTGTAAGACCACGCAGTTAAAGGGGCGTAACACTCCACTCTTATTCAATGCAAAAGAATGACAATACAAATGTATTTTTACGCAAAATTTAACCCGTAAGACCCAACCACATGGCTTATACCTTAACCCCATCTAAACTGTCCTCGAAACCTTTAACTCAATAACCCTCACCTTATCACGACTTCTTTTCGCCGAGTAAATTCAAATGTTTATCAACCCCATATTCAAAAAGGAAAATGACACTCAGAAGGACGACAACAACGATGACAAAAAAAAAAGTGAAACGGAAGAAGTAGGAATCCAATAGCAAGTCATTTCAGATTTATTGAGCATCATGCGGGTGGTTCAGCCGCATAGCCCACACCTACCACAGACAAACAAACACCAAACAAAGCCAAAGGAAAAAAATAAAAAATAAAACCAACGGAGTCAAAAGTATATTCATTATCCCTATGAGTGCTGATAGACCCTTGAGAAATGTATCGTGCTGACAAAAGTTTTTTTTTTTTTTTTTCATTTCTTTTTCTGTCTTCTTACAAAATTTTCTTTCCATTTAGTGATGCTTTTCTAAAGCAATAGCAATGTGCAAGGACACGAGGACGACTTTGGGACATTTTTAGTCAAAAAAAAAAACCCAGTGGGTTGGAAGAGCGAAGGGGAAATATACCTTTTGGCTGATTGTTGACGTTTGATTTTTTGATTGAAGTACTTTTCGATGATAGCATTGAAACACACCGCACACATACATATACTGACAGGATATATGTAGGAATATCAGGATCACACAGGAAGAAGCCCCCATATCGACAATTCCCTTAATGTGTAAATACAAAAAAAAAACCCAAGCAAAAAAAGAGAAGAATCAGAGGAAAATGAAGACGTAAACGAAGAAGATGGGGTTATAAGAGTAAAAGGTGCGTTTCCATCCGAAAATTGGTTACACACAGTCATTCACTTTAGATACTGTCAGCCAGTAGTACCACCATCTCCTACTCGTCGCAGCAGTCGTCGTCGTCGTCTATCTGTCATTGAATCCTTTTCACTTCATATAGCAAATGACTTTGCGGTGATTTCGTTTCCAAGATACAGTGAGGAGCACATCGATGAAGAAGTAAAGCGATGGATGGAATTTTTGTTTAACTAGCTTCCTGCAGTGTTTTCTATTTGCACAACTTGAACGTGTAGATATGATTCCATTGGAATGAGATTGAATGCTTTTGGTATAGGGTAGATGAATGTATGTACATTGTACATACGCTGCTTTCTCTTTAACTACTTTCACTTTGGATAGCATTTTCTGTGTCACATAAGGCACGGCCCACTCTCTAAGGGTATACTTTATTTTCGCGGAAAGTTGATGGTGGTCTGAAGTGAATGACTTGGGAAACGATTTTTTTTTACAGAAGATCTACGCACTCATATCTGCCCTATCGTACGGGTGAAGGGATATCCTTTGAAGTTTTGTTTTAAGAATAGAGCTGGAAATATTTCCAGTTATTGTTTGTGCTTAGAGAATAGTTTCTGCGTGATTAGAATTCAATGGGATCTACTATTTCAGATGGAAGCCTTTTTTAGAAGAAGAGAAGAATCCCTAGAAATATTTACTTCATCAGAAATGATTTCGAGTATAAAGTTACTTTTAACAAATGCGCATCATTTATTACGACTAGGAGAAAAAAAGATAAACGAAGACTGATTTCATAGCCCGGAACGTCGACTGATCGAAACTATCCACCCCAATAAGTGTTTTGAGAATCGGAATTACTTTTCAAACTTGTATTATTTTTTTATATACAAGTATAAGTAAAAGTCGACTAAGGGGACAAATCAGACTTAGGCAATATAACACCCAAGTGAGCCCAGTGACACATACACTACCTTAAGAACTCTCCCACAAGTGCCCATGCGAGTCCGTGGGTTGACACGACTGGAGATCATTGGTGTCATAGAAGAAAAATCAAACAAATAATAATAAAACAGGAGATGCACGTGTCAAACAACAAACACAATCGCAATAATATTGCAAAACTGTATCATTATGGTAATACTTGCTGCGCATGGTACTGATCCTGGACCGAGCAGAAATGTTCGGGTCAGAGCTATACGGATTCCGGGGGCTAGCAAAGTGGACGAAGATTGAGGGTCGCGAGTTGGAAGGTTGGAAGCATGACAGGTCGAACTTACGAGCTGGAAGAGATGATGAATAGAAGGCGGTTGGATATATTGCGTGTCCAAGAGACGAAATGGAAAAACACCGGAAAACGGGAGCGTTTTTTGGAACGGAAAAGGCTAGGAAGGGAATAGGTATCATCCTTGCGGCAGAGCTGCTTGGTAACGTATTGAGCATTTCGAAGTCCAGCGACCGTTTGATGTCTCTCAAACTAGTAATACAAGGAGATGTGTGGAATGTTGTCAGTGCATATGCTCCTCAAATTGGGTGCGATCAGAGCGATAAAAATGAATTTTGGCTAGATTTTCACAATCTCCTTAAGAACATCCCAAAGGAAGAGTTTCTGTTTGTTGGAGGAGATTTGAATGGATATGTCGAGAAGTCAAACGAAGACTATGAAGACTGCCATGGAAGACAGGGATACGGCATCAGGAACCTTCCTGGTAAAGACATCCTAAGCATGAGCAAATCGGTCTTATCGTGTTAGATACTATGTTCATCAAACAAAGCCGGCACCTGATCACTTACAGCAGCGGTGGATATAAAACTCAGATTGACTACCATTTGGTAGGCAGTTTCATGAAGCCTCGGATAAAAGATTGCAAAGTGATCCTGGGAGAAGCGATCGCTCAGCAACACCGTCTCCTGCTAACTGAAATTCTTATGGAGACACCAAAGAAAAGTAAACAAACAAGGGTCCCTGAGAAAATCAAGTGGCACAATCTAGACAAAGAAAAAGGCGAGGCTTTTGTTTTCGTAATGAAAAATTACCTCTCCCACACCATTAACGGAGCTGAGATCGCAGAGCACAAAATATGTGGGAATCCCTGCTTAACGAAGGCCAAATCACTGCTAGGAGCTTGAAAAGGCCATCACCAACACGCCAAAGAAACATGGTGGTGGAGTAATGAAGCTAAGAAGGTGATAAATGGGAAGAAAGTGGCTTTCAAAACTTGGTCAAAGTGCCCCTCTAATAAAAGAGACGAAAAAACTCGCCTCGAAGTGGAATATATGTAGATGTTGCAAGAAAAAAGCGAAGAAGAAGTGCGCCCAGCTTCAAGCAGAGAGTACGGAGGGCTACCTTTCTCCTAAGTACAAAGGGAGGGGTGATACGCGAAACTGTGATAACTACTATTCAATCAAGCTGATGTCGCACACCACGAAGATCGTTGAGCGGGTATTACGTAGCCAACTGCGAAAAATAATACGGCTATCTGATGAAGATAGCCAATCCAATCAAAAGTATAAGGATCATACTGGAAAAACATCGTGATTCCTTAAAGGATTTGCATATTGTATTAGTTGACTCTGAAAATGCACAAAGGAGCAAAGATGCCACGCTGGAGTAAACGAAGAGTTCCCAATCAAAGTCTGGGTGCACGAGGGAAGCGTCTTAAGTCTTTTGCTCTTTATTGCAATCCTTCACTATCTGCTTTAAAGCAAAGTGACGGACCGCAAGGTACATCAATTATTCTTTACTGATGATGGAGCCATCATAAGTGAGGTTCCTACGTCCCTGCAATGAGAACTTTGCGTATGGGTTATTGTTTTGGAGAGAAATGGGTATCGCATTAGCTCAAAAAAGGCAGCATACTTGTGCTGTCCGTTCTCTGATCCAGTCAGGCTTATTCCAAACATTTATTTGAATGGAACAGTGATTCCCAAGTGCGGAAAGTTCAAGTATCTGGGATCTATGATCAATAGCGAACTAACTGGTGATAACAACATCAATCGCGTAAGCGTAGGGCGGATCAAATAGTGGGAAAACTCCGCTATCGTCTGTGGCCCAAAAATGCCCCCTTAGGTGAAAGGAAGGCTCTACACTGCAGGTGTACATCCAGCGCTCACATACGGTTCACAATGTTGGGCAATGTACAAAAGTATGAGAGTAAATTAACTTCAGCTGAGATGAAGATGCTTCGCATGACAGCAGGAGTTACAATGCTTGATCGAATAAGAAGTTTGAAGATCCGTTGAAGCATTCACGTCCATTACGTCACGATCATCTAACGAAAAAAGAAGCGCGACCGGCTCAAGTGGTATTGCCACGTTCAGAAGGGAGATCATTTGAACCCTGTTAAAAAGGGATTATCAATGTATATAACGTTCCAACCAAGATGATCATATTGCGATCGACGCAAGGCATCCAGTATTCTGGATGTCCGGACCTTCCGAGCGGCCAACATAGACTCGGATCATTACCTTGTTGTAGCCAAGGTACGAATGCGGATATCCCAAACTGAGCAACAAAAAAGAATCACTCTGAGAAAATTGAACGTCGAAAAGCTACAATCGCATGAGACCGCCAGACTCTTCTGATGTGCTGGGTCTTGCTCGCCCACCACCGCGAAACCCCTGGTTTGACGAAGAATGCCGGCGAGTGCTTGCAGAAAAACAAGAAGCATACAAAAGGGCGCAGCAGCGGAAGACGAGAGCTGCTCTCGAGCTCTACGAGCAAAAGAGACCGGAAGAACATCGGTTTCTCCAAGAGAGAAGAAAGAGCACGAGAAGCACGTGTTCGAGAATATTGAGAGTTTATACTCCAGAAGCAATCTATGGAAGTCTTACCAAAAGGTAAAAAGAACGTGTCAGAGAAGTAATACCCGTACAGAAACCTGTAGAGATGAGAATGGAAACCTCGTAGTAGAATCACAGTCGGTGCTGAGAATATGGAAAAACTACTTCTGCAGACTGTATAACGGCGACGAAGACCAACATCCCGCTGTCAGGCAGAATGAACCATTCAACATAGACGATGATAGTCAAAATTTCCGTCCACCTGACCAAAACGAAGTGAGAATAGCAATATCCAAGCTAAAATATAATAAGGCTGCTGGACCTAACGGCTTACCGGCCGAACTTTTCAAGGCAGCTGGGGTTGAATTGGTAGAGTGCATACATCAACTCATCTCTAAGATTTGGTCAGACGAGTATATGCCTGATGAATGGAATCTCAGCATCGTTTGCCCGATTCACATGAAAGCAGACCCACTCAACTGCGCATATTATATAAGCATTAGTCTCCTCAACATCGCATACAAGATCTTTTCTGCCATATTGTGTGAACGCCTGAAACCTTTTATCAACAGCCTGATTGGACCCTATCAGTGTGGTTTCAGGCCAGGAAAGTCCACCATCGATCAATTCTTCATACTTCGGCAGATCCTGGAGAAAACCCAGAATTCCAAATCGATACTCACCACCTCTTTATCGATTTCAAGGCCGCCTATGACAGCATCTATAGAGAAGAGCTTTATAGAGCCATGTCTAGTTTTGACATCCCTGCCAAACTTGTCCGTCTGTGCAGGATGACGATGGAGAACGCTCGCTGCTCCATCAAGGTCGGTAATGACCTCACCGAGACCTTAGTTGTCAAAAGGTTTTAGACAAGGTGACGCGCTGTCATGTGACTTCTTCAATATTGTACTTGAAGGGATTGTGCGGAACTCACAAGCCAACACCGGAGGCACAATCTATTACAAGTCTGTACAACTGCTTGCATACGCCGACGATATAGACATTATCTGAAGAACTCAGCGGGCTGTCACCGGTGCGTTTGCAAGCATTGAGGCGGAAGCGGCCAAAATGGGTTTGGCGATAAACGAGGGCAAGACCAAGTATATGCTACCAACGAGAAGGGACAGCCAACACCGATGAATTGGACAAAACGTCACAGTGGGCAGCTATATCTTCGAGCTACTAAGGGACTTTGTCTACCTTGGCTCTGCTATAAATTCAAAGAACAACATCAGAGCAGAAATCAATCGAAGAATAACTCTTGCCAACCGCTGTTTTTTTTGGGGCTTATTTTACAGGGCAGGCTCATTTTACATATACTTGGCAGCGGATACATGATGTGCATCCATTTTAAAGTGTGCAAAATTCAATGAGAGTGGCCACACTTATCCGGCACCGAACACGGATACCACATTATCCATCATCCAATGCTGGAAAAACCTCAGTTCTCTCCGGCATTGGATGCCGAATACACCGCGTCGGATACTTTAAAGTGTACAACACCATATGATGCAATATTTTCAGACGTATCTGATGCCGGATAAGCGACATTGTGCTTATACCAATTTTATCAGTAAAATATGAGCTATTCGCTAAGTTTAGTTTATTTCATAATAATATAGCTTAAGAAATCAAAATTTAAATTTATACATAAAATGTGATGATTATAGCAAAATTTTAAAATGTAACATACATATGTAATTTAAAATTAGTTAGCTACATTTACTTTAATATTATGCGAATGTTTAAGGGGCAATTAAATTAAAGAGAAGTGTCTGAGGAGAGAAGTTCTGAAGGATGTGCAGTTTTCAATTCTTCTTATTACAATTGGCAGAGAATTCCATTGACGGGTGGTATAAACAAAAAAAGTACGTTCTGATGTCAAGCTGGAGATTGGTTGAATTAATGCATATGATCTTTGTGAAATAGGAAACCCCAATTTACTATAAAGATAGTCTGCCTGACCCGTTCGCATGACCTGATGAATAAGGCATAAGGCTTTAAATTGTAAAAAAATTTCAAAAGAACAGCCAAAGATTTTAACTAAGTGATGCGATACGTGGTCGTAACGTCCAAGGCTATATATGTATCGAGCTATATTGTTGAATATGACATTTAGTTTTCTTTTGGTATTGGAATCAGTGTTACAATATACTTCGCAGCCATACAGTAGAATAGGTAAGAGTAGGGTTTTTGCAAGTAAGGTTTTAGATTCTGTGGAGAGAAAGTTTTTCGTGGCCCATAGAAGGCGAACAGCAGCGTAAACTTTGCCAATAATCACATTAACATGCTCATCCCAAGTAAGCGTTTCGTTAAAAACAAGGCCCAGATTCCTTGCTTTTTGAACATAATTTATGATGGTATCTTCTAATATGATATCAGGGAGCTGAGTCGTATCTACTTTCGTTCTGTAAATTGTCAAGGTTTTACATTTCGCCGGATTTAGACTTAGTTTATTTTGCTCTGCCCAGAGTTGTATTTGTAGCAGATCATCGTTCATAGCTGCGATGGCTTGAGAGAGTTCTGAAAGGGGTCTACTTATTGATATTTGTACATCATCGGCAAACATTTTGATAGATGAATACCTTACAGCCTCTGATAGATCATTAATATAGAAGACGAAGAAAATAGGACCCAAAATTGAGCCCTGTGGTACTCCACAGCAAGCAGGAAGTAGGCTAGAAGTCTTTTCCCCGATGACAACACACTGATGTCTTCCAGTTAAATACGACTGAAATAGTTTGGATATAGTTGACGAAAAACGAAAATTGTTCATTAGCTTGGAGCATAATATCGAGTGATCAACTGTGTCGAATGCCTTCGAAAAATCGAGAAGAGTGAGAAAGCTGAAAGCTATTAAGTGAGAAAAAATTCTAGAGCTAGGGGAATGTCTCAATAAACTTTCTAATATTAATCTCTGCAGTTTGGGAGAATAATATGATGGTCGCATGTGAAATTCAGTAGAATCGGCTTGCGTAGGAGTAAGGTATGGCTGCTAGTGATTAAAAAAAAACGTTACTATACATAATATATTGATATAATTTCGTTAAATTTTATATATAACCCAAGACTAAGCGATACCATAAAATTGACCTTTAGGACATAAACAATCAAAATTGGATGGAGTTGCCATAAGAAATAAAGTATTTTAATAATTTGTAGAAGAAGTAGATTCCTTGTTTTCGGCTTCTTTGGTCACATAAGTTATTTAATGAAACAGATTTATTTAATTATGTTCTCCCAACGCTTCGGCAGGGATTGCTGCCTTCTTCAGGGGATCTTTATTCATCAGAAAGTTAAAAAAAAAATATGGAGAGAAATTTAACAAAAGGATTTATATTATTTTCTAAAAAAACCAACTTACATTAGTGACTAATAAAATGGACAATTAGAAAATAGGCATTACTAACAGTTATGTATGTAAGAAAATGGAAAGCAAAAGAAATAAGTTAAACAATTTATGACAAAAACACAAAAAAAGAACACTTCTTCTGATGAAGTTTAGTCGCTTAATAACGGCTAGTAAATTTAAATCTTAAAACTTTGCAGAAACGAGAGAGCAATAGATACGATGCAATTTCACTGTTTAACAATATTCCCACACAACTGGCAATAAGCATCGTCAAGAATAAATGGGATATAATAAACCAAAATATAAAGCTCATCTTGACCAAATTCCTCGAAATTCTTGATTTCTTCCTAAAAGAGAACAACTACCTGCAGTTCAAAGATGAACTGTACAAGTAGGTTCACGGAGTACTGATGGGTAATGCCGACGGTTACCGATCATTATCCCAAAAATTGAATGCCGAAAAGATTCAGTGGTATACTTATGAAAATAAGTTAGAAAGACCACTGCGTGTTGTAGCAAGGGGACTCCACCCCTCGTGTACTAAAGAAGATGTTATAAACGACCTTCAAGATAAAGGCTTTAAAATTCTTGATGCCGTCAATATTATCAAGAAGGAGAAGCAACAGTCGGAGGGAGATCAAGAAAATTTGGTAAGGCGTGGGCTTCCACTATTCATGCTTAGTTTCGATAAAGATGAAAATAAAGATGCTATATATGGTATTAAGACTATTCTAAACATCGTGATCAAAATCGAATCCATGCGTAAGACCTCCAGATCGATCCCGCAGTGTAAGCGCTGTCAAGGCTTTAATCACACGCAGACTTACTGCCAGAAAAAGCCGCGATGCGCCAAATGCACAGGTAAGCATCTCTCGGAAGAGTGTCACCTAAACAAGCAAACCCCAGCCACTTGTATAAACTGCAAAGGAAAACATCCTGCCAACTATCGAGGTTGCGAAGTGGCGAAAGAGCTCCAAAAAGGGCGCAATGCGTTTAAAAATTCCATGCGCCCTAATCCGAAACCAGTTAAGAACAGACCCAAAATAGCTACAAAAAAAGCAGCGAAAGATAAAAAATCCGTCAATATTGATTTAAGATCGGGTAACGAAGAAAACTCCAAACGCAGTAGAGAAAATGCGACAGAAGCAAAGTCTTCGAATACTGGCGCGCAGTCTTATGCTCAAGCGGGGTTGGCAGCTAATGGCAAGTATATGACCGTCAACCCACGGGAGATCAAGGCAAAAAACCGTCCAAACTCTAACGTAAAGACTCCTGCTCAAGTTGCGACATTGGAAGACGGTGATAGAGGTAGCTCACAAAATCCAGTATCCAATGTTTTCTCCTTAATACTTGCGAAACTTGAAGAGCAATGCAAAACAAACAAACTTATTTTCGAGAGACTAGTTGCACTAGAAAGCAACATTCATAACAGGCGCACTTCAACCCGAATATGAAAGAAATGCTAACATGGAACGCTAATGAAAGCCTCATACGAAGACTCGACGAGCTAGAAATATTTATACGAGAAAAAGATATTGATATATGTTTGGTCTGCGAAATTCATCTGACAAAACAAACGAATGTTAAGATAAGAGGATATAGCGTGTATCACGCCTTCCACCCATCGGAAAGAGCAAGAGGCGGATCATCCTTGTTTTTAAAAGAATGTATCGATCACTGAGCGGAAGTAAAGATTGAATTAGAAGCAATGCAAGTAAGCACGGTACGTGTTAGAAATAGACTTTTTGCCTTCAACATTTCGTCTATATATTGTCCACTGCGATGTAAACTTGAAGAAAGTGATTTCACAAACATCTTTAACTTCCTTAAACCAAATTTTATTATTGGTGGCGACTTCAACGCGAAACACCCATTCTGGGGTTCAAGGTACGCCTCTCAGAAAGGTAGAAAGCTTTTTAATGCGTGTATGCAATACAGTTGTGATTTTCACTCGACGGGTAAAACAACATATTGACCGACTGAGAGAAATAAGTTACCAGATCTGATCGATTTCTTTGTTGTTAAAGGAATATCTGGCAACTGTATAAAAGTTGAAGAAAGCTTTGATCTCTCCTCTGATCATTCTCCAATCCTTATGGCGATAAGCGATGCTCTGACTAAAAAAGTAGGACCGGTCAGATTAACCAGCGCGAAAACTAATTGGGATGGCTTTAAAAAAGATATTGAAGCAAATATTGAGCTGAGCGTATCACTTAAAATGCCATTTGGACTTGAAGTTGAAGTTGATCGCTTCGTCGAAATCCTACAGAATGCCGCGTGGAAGAATACTCCCAAATAAAAGAGAACCCCGGCAAGCTACATTCAAACTTATCCGCAGGAAATAAAAGCCATGATTAAGGAGAAGAGAAAAGCACGCAAAAAATGGCAACAAACTCGGGCTCCGCAACATAAAGCACATCTTAACCGTTTGTGCAACTCACTAAAAAGTTCTATTAAAAACCTTAAGAATAATAAAATGCAAACTTACCTAGAAAGTTCAACGGCAAAAAAGATTCTAACTATTCGCTTTGGAAGGCTATAAAAGGTATTAAAAAAACTTCAAATTCAAGCCGCCCCAATTAGAAAAAAATCAAGACGAATGGGCCAGGCATGATAAAGAGAAAGCGCAAGTATTTGCCGCCCACCTGGAAGAAACTTTCAAACCGTTTGATGGACAAGCTCTTATTGAAAATATAAATACGTCGTTTATAGACAATAGCGTAATAAGAAATGCAACACTTACCGATCTTAAGGAAGAAATAAAGAAATTTAAACCTAAGAAAGCTCCTGGATACGACCTAATTACGGGAGAGGTTCTTAAAGCACTACCAAGAAAAGCTCTAATTAAGCTTCTGTTCATTATAAACGCCGCGATTAGATTGGAATATGTTCCCAGTCAATGGAAAGTCGCCGAAGTTATAATGGTCCTTAAGCCCGGAAAACCGCCCAATGAAAAAACGTCTTATAGACCGATTTCGCTTCTTCCAATTATATCCAAAGTGTTCGAGAGAATATTGGTTAGGCGAATACAGCCGGTAATAGAAGAAGGGCATCTCATCCCTGATCATCAATTTGGATTCAGAAGTAAGCATTCTACAGTTGAACAAGTACATCGAATAGCACATTTAATCGAAAAATCACTTGAAGAAAAAAAGATTTGTTCAAGCGTATTCCTTGACGTTTCTCAAGCCTTTGACAAGGTCTGGCACGAAGGCTTAAAGTTTAAATTACGACAAGTTCTGCCAGAGCACCTATATAATATTTTGAAGAACTACCTTACGAATAGGCTATTCCGCGTCAAATGTGGAAACGAATATTCTGATTTTAAGGAAATAATGGCTGGGGTGCCGCAAGGAAGCGTTCTTGGTCCAGTCTTATATCTATTATTCACTCGTGATATACCGCCAGTAGAAGGCACTGAGCTAGCTACATTTGCCGACGACACTGCTATTTTGACAGTAGGTAAAACGGTCGAAGATACTACAGAACAACCGCAAGAAGCTTTGAATAGAGTAAATGAATGGACAAAGATTTGGCGAATCGCACTCAACGAGACCAATCTGTTCATGTAAATTTTACTTATAAGAAAATAAATAATTTGCCGATCTTTTCGAATTCGGTTCAAATCCCGTTTGCAAAAGAGGCTAAGTATCTTGGAATGACACTTGATACAAAGCTGAAATGGAAAACGCACGTAAGGAAAAAACGCAAAGAATTGGATAATAAATATCGAGAAATGTATTGGTTACTTGGAAAATATTCCAAGCTTAATATATATAACAAACTGCTTTTATATAAGCAGGTGCTAAAGCCTGTATGGACATATGGTATACAACTCTGGGGTTGTACCAAAATAAGTAACATTAAAATTTTACAAACTTTTGAGAACAAAGTGCTAAGGGGTGTTGTTAATGCGCCATGGTATATCCGAAATAGCGATATCCACAGAGATCTTGGCATTAAAACAATCGAAGACGAAATCAAAAACTACGCGAGAAAGCATAAAAGTCGACTAGAAAGTCACGCTAATATAACAGTCCTCCAAGTCTACAAAGAATCAAACCTTTAGACTTAGCGCGATAAGTAACCGCGTCTAAACTGCGGAGCTAGCAGGAACTTCTAATGGGAAGGTACCTGCAAAACGTCATTATTTCGCGAAACGAAAACAAATAATGCATACACACTTGAAATGAAGTATTGAATTGGGATCTGTCCGGTCGTCAAAGAAACGTGTGGGTACATATATACAAGGCCGGATATCCGGTATTATGTATCCTGAATCGGATAAATGAAAGAACTCTTAAGAAGGGTGTATAGGACGTAGGAGTCCTACATTCGATGCCGGATATGCGTGAAACAGACTTTAATCTGTTCATTTCCTTCTAAATACATTTTAAAAATTTCGACAGTCATATTTTCATCTAATTCTGAAACTTTTGCTAGTAAATACAACATATTATTGGCATCCGTTACAAAGCAAAGTTCAGGGACATTTCTTGTACCTATTTAAGAATAAACTTTTAAAGAAAAATAAACAAAAAAGATATTCATAAATTCGCCATTAAAATATGATTCCATTAACTCTATATTGTAAGTCCATTGACGATGGCGTCGGACTGTTTTATAGATATTTCCAATAGAAAGTATCAAACTATCAAAGTTCCACATACACATTGCAGGCATATACATACGAGTATCACGAGTATTTTCACTAGTACGCCCATTCGTCCATTTTTCAATACATCTAGGAGTATCTTCTATGAAATATGTTAACATTTTTTCCGATGGCATATTTTTTTTATTATACCTAAACGACTGAAAAACATGAAATAATATATTCAATTACTTTCCACGCATGAAAGAGGAGTAGCGAAGCTATTACTCAGAAAACAGCACACTGTGTGTTCGGCAAAAATATGTGAGGGACGTCGTTCCGCCAGCGATACATCGTTCATGAGAAAGTTTCTTTTTCTCTTTTTTGTATTCTTATCACTGACAAAGGATGTGATATCTGAAATACGTTTTATAAAAATCGAATCAAATTGCTTGTCTCCTGTTTTTTTTTTTTTTTTTTTTCTGGGAGAATTATGTGTTTATTAGCATTTTGACTAAATGCCATATTTTCCATATATACGACTGTTTTTTATAGCTTCGATTGTATCTCTTATGGAAAGGCAGACAAAGTTTTCATTGGGGAATAACCAAGTCAGTATTAGAATGTAAATTTCTGCCAAAGTTTGATTATGAATTAGAATTCAATTGATAATAAGTATGTAGATAGGATGGAAGCTTATGGCATGGAGTCGAGGATTTCGGAATAACATTATTGAAGCTTCGCTGGGCATCAAGAGATATAATTCGTCCACAGTGTGGGTATTGAATATAATTAATGAATTATTTATAATTAATTGAATAAAAGAACGAACAAATTAGATTAGAGAGATATGGGTTAATTCACTCCAAACGCTTAGACACCAAGAGGTCTAGGTGGTACCTATGCGTCTAGGCAGTATCTAGCGAAATATATGCGGACTCCTAGTGAAACGCAAATCTATACCAAGAAAAGTATTGGGATTAAGTACATTTCCATGCCAACGAGGCCCACGTTGGGTTCTTGCAAAAGCAGGACACCAACAAAGGAAGTAGTCCGTTTTATTCTCGCTTTTTATATAAGACTCGAACGTAAGATTTGCAACGATTACTTACTTACTTAGGTGGCGCTACAGTTCGGGGTGAACCTGGGCCTCAACCAACAAGCCTCTCCATTTAGCTCGGTCTTTAGCTAATTGCCTCCAGTTGCGCACTCCAAGTTGGTCGAGGTCCCCTTGAACTTGTGCGCGCCACCTACGGCGATGATTCCCTCTACTGCGTCGTCCCTCCGGGTTAGATTCGAAGACTCTGCGGGCCGGAGCGTTGGTGTCCATTCGCTCTACATGTCCTAGCCATCTCAGACGTCCAATACGCAGTTTTTTGACTAGGTCGATGTCGCTGTACAGCTCGTATAGTTCGTGATTGAATCTTCTCCTCCAAAACCCGTCAACACAAACGGGACCGAAAATCTTACGAAGAATTTTTCTCTCGAAGCGACCAAGGATATCTTCATCCTCTTTTAATAAAGTCCATGTTTCAGCGCCGTAAAGCAGGACTGGGATGATCAAGGTCTTATATAGAGTCTCCTTAGTTGTTCGAGATAGGGCTTTACTGTTGAATTGCCTTATAAGCCCAAAAAAACAGCGATTGGCAAGAGTTATTCATCGATTGATTTCTGCGCTGATTTTGTTTGCTGAATTTATAGCAGAGCCAAGGTAGACAAAGTCCCTTACTACCTCGAAGTTATAGCTGCCCACGGTGACGTTTTGTCCAATTCGTCGGTGTTGGTTTTCCCTTCTAGTTGACAGCATATACTTGGTTTTGCCCTCGTTTATCGCCAAACCCATTTTGGCCGCTTCCGCCTCAATGCTTGCAAAAGCACCGGTGACAGCCCGCTGAGATCTTCCGATAATGTCTATATCGTCGGCGTATGCAAGCAGTTGTACAGACTTGTAATAGATTGTGCCTCCGGTGTTGGCTTGTGAGTTCCGCACAATCCGTTCAAGTACAATATTGAAGAAGTCACATGACAGCGCGTCACCTTGTCTAAAGCCTGTTTTGACATCAAAGGTCTCGGTGAGGTCATTACCGACCTTGATGGAGCAGCGAGCGTTCTCCATCGTCAGCCTGCACAGACGGACAAGTTTGGCAGGGATGTCAAAACTAGACATGGCTTTATAGAGCTCTTCTCTATAGATGCTGTCATAGGCGGCCTTGAAATCGATAAAGAGGTGGTGAGTATCGATTTGGAATTCTTGGGTTTTCTCCAGGATCTGCCGAAGTGTGAAGATTTGATCGATGGTGGACTTTCCTGGCCTGAAACCGCACTGATAGGGTCCAATCAGGCTGTTGATAAAGGGTTTCAGGCGTTCACACAATATCGCAGAAAAGATCTTGTATGCGATGTTGAGGAGACTGATGCCTCTATAATTGGCGCAGTTGAGGGGGTCTCCTTTCTTTGCAACGATTGCCAGTTTGATTATGTGATGATCATGTGCATTGCGTCCTGTGATTAGCCCAACTATAGCTCTGTAGTTATTTCCATTTGTAAAACTTGTTCTGTTAAGTCTGCAGGTACTTACATTGCAGACAAATTTTTTATTGGTTCGTAGGAGTCTTGAGTGCAGCCCGACTTCCACTAGAAAACTGATATTCCTAGCACTACATATCTCATCAATTAAATAGTTCGCTACTCCAACTATGGTAAACACTTTCATCTAGAAGACAAGAGAATTATGTCTCAATGTCCAAAAACTAACCAGCTTCAGTTTCTTAAGTGGCCCTAGAACCATCAGTATATAATACATTATTGAAATCCTGAAAAACCTTATTTGGATTTTCCCATTTGACAATCTGCAGGAAATACGTTTCGTACCTCTATGTATCTAGTAATCGACATTTCCTATTACTAAATACTGTTCGTTTCACATGTGTGCAGGTAGCATGCTGATATACATGAGCTGTTCTCTTGGTCTTCTTCTTCTTCCTTTTATCAGCGAAGTTATGATCCGAAAATAAGGGATCATAACTCTCCCACTTCACCGCATTTCTACTGATCCGCCTGTGGGGTTCACCTATTTGACCTCAGAAAATATCGGCAGGGCCGCCGATTTTGGATCACTCGGTTACTGAGGCCAATGAAATGCCGATGTCGTCGCATTTGTGTGATCCAGGCGTTAAGCTGAGCTGTTCTCTTGGTATGGTAGATAATTGTGTCGAGAGTGTTAATAAGGATCTAGACAATGTCGTACATTTGTTTCAAATAAATGGCATTTACTAAACTCTAAGAACTCAAAATGTTTAATAGTCTCAAACATATCGTTGGAGATATTATGCTTACTATCCAATATAATAAGATTTACTCCTTTTGAGTATGCTCAAACTGCATGATTATCTTGGCTTGATTTTGACCCGAAATTTAACATTTGATTAACCACAATCATTTTATCGTTAAGAAAACTTAAAGTATGCTCCCTACTTCGTGGGTAACTCGAACTGCACTCCCATCAAAACGCCCCCCATGTTACCAAAAAACATTGGTTATTCGTAACCTTACGATATAATCAATATTTTCTTTGCGTTTATTCAATATTACGTTTAACCTTGCTTTCCAACATTTTAATATCACGTAAACCAACCTATCTAAACGAAAACTTAAGAATTGCTTCCTCTCACAGATGTACGTATAGTCAATAACGCACATAATGAATTTCATTTTTCACATCCTTTTGTTGAACTCTTAACGGCGATATATCAGAAAAATAGACAACACTGCAGAATTAAAAAGAGAACGAAGGTTGAATTAGACCAACAGTTCGAGTCCCTTGTACCCAATCATTGAAACTTGGAAACACTGTAAAGTTGGTCCGCTCTTAGAACCACCCAGATAGTGATATGAATCTTAGGAGGTCAGTCAGTTCTACATTGCCTAAGTCCTCCAGCTCCGAGAAGAAGTAACTACCAAGAGTCTTCCTTCTTCTGACGGATAGGGCAGCACAGTTACACAGCGGGTGATGAATAGATTCAATTTCTTCTTCGTCCCTGCAACAACAATAGTCGTTATGCAGCACACCGAGTCGCTACGCGTGAACACCAATGGCACGATGTGCCAGTGATTTTCCAGAATCGACCAGTGCATTATAAGGACTAAGCTTTACCAGAGAGGTTGATCTCTTCTTGCTGAAGGCCGGCCATAGCGCTTTGGCCGTTGCGCATGTTACCAGATGAACCCATCATCTGTTTGCTCGGCCGGTATCTTCATCTACTATCTTCTTCCGTAAGGAACTGATTGGGGTTACTACAAAATGGAAGGCCCGCGATATGTGCAGTGCCAACCATTTCCTAGCATGCTCGTCAGCCCCTTTGTTATCTTCGATATCCATATTCCCTGGTAGCCAGCAGAGGGTCACCACATTTGCTCTGGATATCTCGTTTAAGAGTGATTTGCAGCTTGTCACAAGTCCCGACCTAATTACAGCAGAGTCCAGAGCCTTAACGGCTGCCTGGCTGTCTATGTAGACAGCGATCGTTTTACCACCGATATTACTCTCGCGTATAGTTTCAGCAGCCTGAAAGACGCTGCAGTCGTCGTTTATTCTAAAGGAGTGGTTTATTCCTACGACTTTTTTTTTTTTTTTTTTTATGGTTGCGCCAAAGGGTGTGTAATCTTCTAAAGATACCAGTAGCCCGAGCTATTGGCATGCACGATTCGCAAACCTGAATACTCGATGCCAGGGATACGCCTACGTACTAAACCACACCCTGCACACTTCAACCACTCTCCCCGCGGGACCACCGTTAGGTATTAATCCGCGGGGCTGGTTAGCTATTTAACGCGGGACCACCGTTAGGTATTAATCCGCGGGGCTGGTTAGCTATTTATGCTCTTCATTCGCTGTCTTCCGCTCCTTGTTCCAAAAGTGTTGCCGGTTGGTCTTGGTTGCTCTCTCTGACTCTTTCCAGCCGCCTAAGTTCCTGCACGATTATCGCTGCAACTTGTTTCACCGCGTCCCATATTGCATTCGATGCTATCATATGTTGCACATTGTTTTCGGGGGTTGGTATTTCTCCAATTTTTTCCTCCAGTTTTCTGTGCTCTGTATGAAAACGTGGGCACTGAAAAAATACGTGCTGAGCGTCTTCTGAGGCCTCTCCGCAATTTGGACAGTTGGGAGATTCATCGAGCCCAAACCTGTTGAGATACGCTCGAAAGCAGCCATGTCCGGTTAGGAACTGGCTAAGATAGAAATCTACCTCTCCGTGTTTCCGGTCCATCCATTTTTGGATATCCGGTATAAGTCGATGGGTCCATCTTCCCTTTGAGGACTGGTTCCATCGCTCCTGCCATGCTCTAATGCTTCGCTGTCTTTCTTCCAGCTTGAGGTTCCTGAATTTTGGCGTCGTAGGTCCTTTGTAGCTCGATAGCCAAGATATCCGCTGGTAGCATTCCCGCGATGACACATACCGCCTCGTCTGACACTGTACGGAAGGCACAGCATACTCTCAGTGCACATAGTCTGTTGACAGAGTTTATCCTTCTTGCGTAGGTCTTTTTCGTCATAGCTTTGGCCCATATGGGTGCCGCATACATAAGGATGGACTGCACCGCCCTGAATAGAATAGGTCTCCTTTGTTGCCTAGGTCCTCCTATATTTATCATTATTCTTGATAAGGCACCGCTCACCCTAGCCGTTTTGTCACACGTTCTTTCAAGGTGCTCCTTGTAAGTGAGCCTCGCGTCGATCATCACACCTAGGTATTTGATAACTGATTTTGATGTCGTATTATGATCTCCTACTCTGATGGTGATTTCCTCTCTTTTCTTGCGGCTGCTTACCAATACTGCCTCTGTTTTATGTTCGGCGAGCTCTAACCCGACTGCTGCCATCCACCGTTTGACTTTTCGGATACATTCATTTGCAATATCCTCTATTTCTTCTAGATGTTTTGCAACCAGGACAATTGCAATATCATCAGCAAAGCCTATGATTTTTGCCTCATTTGGGATTCCAAGCCTTAGAACCCTATCATACATAATGTTCCAAAGGATAGGGCCTAATACCGATCCTTGTGGAACTCCGCCAGATATGTGGTACTGCTTTACTCCATCGTCGGTATCGAAGAGCAGAAACCGTTTCTCGAAGTAGCTCAGTATTATTTTAATTAAGAACCATGGCACCATCATTGACCTAAGCGATTGCACTATGAGTCCCCAATTCGCAGAATTGAACGCGTTTTTGACGTCCAATGTTATTACGGCACCGTATTTCTTTGCACCGCCTCTCCATCTCCTGCCCTGAATAGCTTCTTCCAAGGTTGTAGTTACCCTTCTTATTGCGTCTACTGTAGATCGAGCTTTCCTAAAGCCGTACTGTTGGTGAGAGAGTCCCCCGGCTTCACCAATTGCCACTTCTAATCGGTTGCATATGATTTGCCCCAGTATTTTACCCATTGTGTCTAACAGGCATATGGGACGGTATGACGAGGGTTCGTCTGGTGGTTTTTTCCCTTTAGACAGCAGCACTAGACGTTGCTTTTTCCATTGGTCTGGAAAAACTCCTTCTGTTAGACACTTGTTGTAGAGTTCCACAAATGGTTGCGTATTTGTTTTAATGGCTAATTTAAGGGCCTTGTTCGGTATGCCATCCAATCCAGGTGACTTGGTATCCTCGAATCGTCTGCATATATCCAGGAGTTCCCTTTGCGTGGCAGTTGGGATGTCCTGTACTTCCGGAGGTGGCTCTATACGCTCTGCTGGTATTTGAGGTGGAAACAACCCCGATACAATTTTCTGCATAAGGAGAGGGCATGAGGGGGAGGGTGCCCTAGTGCCTTTGAGTTTTGCCATTACTGTTCTATAGGCGGTGCCTCAAGGATTTACATCTGCCTGCTCGCAGAGTTCCTTAAAGCTATTGCTCTTACTTCTGCGGATGGCTAGTTTTAGCTCTCTTCGCCTATCTTTGAATTGCACCCGTCGGTCCTGATGTGTGGACAAACCTCTGGAACGCTGGAATAGTCTTCTGGCTCTATGGCACTTGCTGCGTAGCTCTGCTATCTCTTGGTTCCACCAGTATACTGGTGGCCAGCGATTTGTTGACGTTTTCCGGGCCATGGATGCGTCGCAAGCCCTAGTTACTTGTTTGGTAACCTCAGCGGCCATAGCGTTTGCTGTTCCTGGGCTTATTGTTGACTCTACAAAAATTAGGGCAAAAGTGTCTTTGTCCATGGTGCTTATTTTCCACCCCATTCGTTGTGCCTTCTTTGGGCGTTCCTGGGTTTTTTTCCTAGGTTGTACTTCAAACAGGATGGCAAGGTGGTCGCTGTGAGTATATTGATTACTGACTCTCCAGTTGGCGCCTCTCGATAAGGAACTAGTTGCAAAGGTGATATCAACTATGGAGCCTACACCATTTCTACTAAAAGTGTGCTCACTTCCTGTATTTAGCAATATTAGGTCTAGTGACGATACGGCTTCTAGGAGAGCTTCTCCCATTTTCTTGGTTCGTGCGCTGCCCCAATCAGTGGCCCATGCATTGAAGTCTCCAGCTATAATCGTTGGGCTACGACCTCTAGCATCATCCACGAGCCTATCAAGCATACTTTGGAACTCCTCAATGGTGTTGTTTGGAGATGCATAACAGCTATAGACATGCACTCCTTTGACCTTTACTCGCACGAAGCCTGTTCCGGGTGTCATAATTTTTTCTTCAAAGGCGCAATCTCCGCAGGCCCAAATAGCAGCTCTTTTTGAGTCATCCGCAGCCCAACCTGTATCATCGAGATTTTTGTACTGCTCGCATAATACGGCAACATCTATCTTTAACTCGCGAGCGGTTTGTGTTTAGATGTTATGTGCCGCTTCGCAGTGGTTTAAGTTTAGTTGCAGCACTTTCATATTCTTCTTGCGACTTTTGCAGCTTCTTGGTATACCGGGCATACTATGCTTCCTGCCGCGTGTTTGATGTTGCTACTTCCCTTTTCTTCGCAAAGGACGCACCTTGCATCATTGCTGCAGTTCTTGGATACATGGCCTTTCTGTCTACACCGATCGCAATCCTCACTCCTATCCAACGTGTTTTTACACGCCTTTGCTAGGTGCCCGAAGTTAAGACACCTAAAACATCGCAGCGGTATTATTTTCTCCCGTATTCGGCATACCGTCCATCCGATTTTTATTTTTCCAACCTCCAGAACTTTTTTGGCAGCATTTATCGGGAGGCTAATGACGGCAGTTTGCATCCCTGCATAGGCTGTCCTCATAGATTAATTGGATGAGATCTCTATGCCTTGTGCTTCCTCGAACTGCTCGGACAGAGTTTGGCAGATCTCTTCCTTTGTGGTGACGCCATCTAGGTCTTTGCACTCAATGAGCACCTCTTGCGTTAGGGATCTCACTTCCGCTATTTCACCGAGAACTTTTCTCACTTTACTTTGGTGTTCGGATGTTATGCGGGTTGGCTGTCCTTCTTATGCGGGTTACATCACACCCCAATCCATTCAACTCGGGGTTGGTTTTCACCTTTCGAAGTATGTCGCAATAGGAAATTTCTCCGATTTTTTTAATCACCAGTGCATCAGGCTTAGCATATATCTTGCCTCGACTTTTTTCTACTCTTGTCCAAACGACTTTATTAGCAGTTTCTGCCCCTGGTTCTTCGATCCGGGGTTTCACTGTCTGTCCATGGTTTTTCCCTGTGGCCTTATTTTTTTTTTTCTCTTTATGGTCTTTATGCACGCTTTGTTTCACCTCCATTTCCGTTTTTTCCGCCACAATTTCGGCGTATGACAGTGTGGAGGGTTCTTCGGTATTTGGAGATCTCGTCCTTTTTCGCTTTGTGTCTGGCAGTTGTTCCAACGAAGAAGGGATAGCCAACTCACTCATTTCTGGAGAGTGGATGGTTTGAGTGGCTTTAGACACTCTACTGCATACCACTTTATCTATTTCGCAATCTACTGCGCAGCTGTTTTTTCCCTTAATGAATTCCATGAGTGCCGCGATGTGCTTTCCCAGGGAATGCATGGCTTCACGTTTTTCTCTCTCTTCTCTGGTTTCTTTGGCCTTTACTTCCGTGTTGGTTTCGGACTTCAGACTACCAGTTAATATTTCACTGGGGAGAGATTTCGACAGCATTTGCGAGGTTGTCTGTTCATTTATTGGTTCAGACGGCATCTCCGCGTTTGTGTTGTCTTCTTGCGTCGGTCCATCCGTTATTTTTAACGGCGGTGATCGCATCAGTACCGAGCTTCTCCTGAACGGATTTTCCTCTGTACTTTCGTCTCCTGAGTTTTGTACTTTTTTTGTTCTTTTTTTTCTGTTTTATTTGTTTTTGTTTTTGTTTGATTCATAGTTGGATCCTATGAGTATGGGGGAAAGAAAGGTCCACCACATCAGAGACCCCTGTAATGTGGTAAGGCTATATTACAACAAGAGGGCACCAGTTATCTGGAGGGCTCCGTTAGAAATGCTGTATGGTCGATGTCGATGTCCTACGACTACGGGTCCCGTGCCAACGTCCTTCTTAGTACCGTCGGCATAAAAGGCCAGCTCCTTTTTCTTTATGGTTCTTCGGCACTTCCAGTACATTCTGTCAGGAATTCTTGTAGTGAATCTCCTTTCAAATGCTAGCATCGGGTTCATGTGATCAGTTTCCATCAATCCACTAATAGTCCCCCATCGGGACAAAATGCAGGCATGACCGTAAAGGCTCAATGACCACAATCGGCCTTCTCTCAGTCTTACAGCTGTTTTGGCCGCCAGACTGCTATAGTATAAGTTGCTATAAGTTAGCACACGCGCACTTCTATCAGACGCACGTCTGACAAACATCCGAGAGTACTTGTTGTCTCGAAAAAGCTTCTCAAAACAAATTGCCCTTCGGATACGGCACTAAACTGTAGGTCCCTTTCCTTCGCGTGAAAAATATAACGCACACAATATGAGTGGTTGCGAGAAGCTAGGCCTTGGCACTTAAAGACCTATTGCGCCAAATATTTATTTATTTATTTTTTACAGTTTCCATTGCAGCTGTTGGTGTTGTTCTTATTGATCCCATGACCCTGATGCACGCTGCCCTCTGGATTTTAGTGAGGTTTGAAAGCTTGTATTGCTTTTCAAGTACCATCCACTATTACTAGTAAACCATATGTGAGAATGGGTCTTACAACCGCCGTGTATATTCAGTACACCTCATCTGGTTTGAAGTCCCATGTACTTATTACTGAATGCATTTTTGCAAGAATGGAACGCTACGCTTGCTTTTTTGATGCGTTCAGCAATATTATCCTTCCAATTTAGTTTGGAATCTAGAGCTACGCACAGGTACTGTGCTGAACTTGAGATACTTAGTTCAATACCACCGATATTTGGGGATCTGAAGCTATGGATTGATCTCTTCTTAGTGAAAAGGACTACCTCCGTCTTTGAGGGTTTCACTCCCAGCCCTTAGTTACTGACCCAGTTATCCACTTGTTGTAGTGTAACATTAAGTCTTTCACTTAGGACTGGAGGAAATTTTCCCGAAACCAGGATAACCACATCGTCGGCATAGGCCGTCGCGTAGAAGCTTTTTCCTTCAGTATTACCAAGATCTCATCCACTACAAGGAGCCATATTAGAGGAGACAGCCTTGTGGGGTTCCTCTGCAGACCCTTCTCTGGATGGAACTTCGAATTTTATAAGATATTGTATCTTGTGGTACATAATCATTTCATTACGAATAAATAATACAATAAAAGTCCTCAATTGCCTGCAGAGTATCGTCATTGAACTTTTGTTTGCAGTCGTCGCATACATCAACTTGAGTGATAACTTGAACAATCAGTAGATATTCACGTTACTGCCATATAACGTGTCAAGCAGCGGGTACATTAAATCGATTCCAAAATGTTTCTATGAAAACTGAATAGCATTCATTTGAAAACATAAAATCCGCATAAATCGTCCATGGGCAAACGAAAACAAATTAATGTCCTAGTTTGCTCAACAGCTATTGTATGCCCTTAGGAATTCTGTTTATCTCGCAATAAATATGGAACTGAATTATTGTGTGTAGAATTTATTTTTGTTTTGATCCCTTAAGGCTATTCTCAGCATACCATTAAGATAATTTATTTCCATTATGTAAATCAACAAGTCAAGTCCCTTAAAGTGGGAAGATATTGACTACTGCGACAATGTCGAGATGATTGGCACCGGTCAAGTTAAATCTATTATCTACATAATGTATGTACTTATCTATCTACTATCCACTAACTACTGTCTGCTACATAAATATATAAAACGCAACTTCTGTCTGTAGTATGTTCTTGGGAATAATAAAGTCCTACGACTAGCATTCATTGTACGTTGCCAACGCTTGCTTTGGCAGTAAAAAAAAAATATTTTTTGAAAACAATTTTCGCGAGAAGTTTACCGTCGAAGGCCAAATTACTAAGTATCAATCAATGAAGCATAAGGAATTGTCTAGACTTCGGAAAAACTTGTAATCTGTAGGAAAAGCGTCAGGTAAGTGTTGTGGATGAGGGAAAACCTCATATCCCAGTGGATTGTTGCGACGTATGTGGTTTTGCATTGTCGTGCAGAAGAATTGGTCATCGTCTTATCTTTCGAACTATAAAAGTTAAACGCCGCTACAATTACACGAGCCTAAAGTTTCGGATTTCTGCAAACGCCAGTAAGAGAAGATGAACTCTTACAGAAGTGAGTACAATTAAAACGTATATAGGACACTGCTGTGATGGGTTTCCCAGTTTGCGGTAAAAATAGAGCCCAGCATCTAATCCTGATCGTCTACCGTTATCGTTCAGAAACCACTTTTCTTCACGCGTAACAATGGGTGGATAATAGCGTACCCGATGACTGAAGTATCGGAGTTATGCCCCATCTTCAAAATGGGACATCCCATGTCCTGCAAGAACTACGGAGTCATATCCTTGCTAAATGTCGCATACAAGATTCTTTTCAACGTATTGTGTGTACGTTTTAAGCCCTTCTTCAACTCGCACCAATGTGGATTCTGACCTGGCAGATAGACGATAGACCAAATTTTCACACTGAGGCAAATCCTGGAAAAGACCGACGAATTTCAAGTCGAAACTCAACACCTCTCTATCGTCTTTAAAGCCGGACACTGATGATAGCATTCATCGTCTTGAGCTCTATAATGCGATGGGTGAATTCTGGATAGTGTCAAAATTGGTCCAGCTATTGCGCGTAACGCTGCAAAATACGCGGTGTACTGTGCAATTTGGAAACAGCTCATCTGAACTATTCTGAACTCACAGCGAATTTCGGGAAGGAGACTCGCTGTTATTTCTTCAATCTCGTGCTGGAACAGGTAGTGTATCCACGGAAGGCAATATCTTTTACAAGTTCGTCCAGGTGATGTTATAGAAATGAGGATAAAATCAAGTATACTCGTATGTTATCAACGAACAAAAATCTCTCTGTCCGAAACGTATGTGTGGCTGAATGTCACTGTTGATGAGTTTAACTTCGAAGTGATGAAGACGTTCAACTAGCTTGGTGCAAATATTAATCCCACAAATGAAAGCTTTGTGAAGATTCGACCAAGAATAGCCCTTGCAAATCGTTGCTACTTCGGTTTGGGAAAAAAGGTTGGCTTAAAATTCCCAGCCCGGTGGCCGAAATGAATGTTCGAGAGAAAGCTAATCTTGCGAGTTCTTCTATATGGCGTCGAGTGCTGGAGGATAAGTAAGACAGCTGAGCTAATATCGAACTCTTTCGATATAAAAATACTTCGAAGGATATTAGGTGCCGTGTGCGGGGAGGGCGAGTGGAATGGAGGTGCAGATATAAGATGTAGATGTAGTCCAAGAAGCTAAGATACGTCGACTAAATTGGCTCGACCATATTGAGCGAATGGACAACAATGCTGCAGCCAAGAGAATCTTCGAATCACAGTTCCCCAGGCTTGAGACGATGAAAACCCCCACATAACAAATGACTACAGGAGAGACGAGGGAATGCCACATTGGAGGCAGTTGTCGATATTGCCGCAAAGACCCGAAGACATTGAAAATGCTTCTTCGGTGGAGGAAGGCTTTTCAATAGGTATATTGAGTGAAGGATATAATATGTCAATTAGGCTTACTTCCTCTTATGATAAAGCGATTTTTAGCTAGTGTGACAGAAAGATTTAAATGTCTCACCCGAAAGTTATACTGGCCTTATATAACACTACCAGCTTTAGGATAAGCACTCCATCCTATTTTAACATTTCCAATGGGGTCAATGAACCAAATTTCTGATTCGTAAGAAATTAATACTGTTACAACGCTGGGGAATGCTGAAGATCGAAATGTGGACCCTAACGTAAGAAAATTGAAAAAAAAAAACAAGAAACGCAGACTTATTCAATATTGAATTGAAAAACTTTATTTTTTACTTGTCATTGATGTTGGGTTCTCGAGAGGTTAAATAGAACTCACAAAATTAAAGAAATGTGTTCGATCGTACACTCGATCTGTACACTCCGCTCATTAATTTCTCGGGTTGACCATGTTTGACTTCGGGTATGATGTGGAACAAAAATGTCAATTGGGATGTGCAATAGCTTCTTACGTTACGTAGGAAAGTTTCGTAACACTGCCCCCCTCTTAGGACTCAAAGTTCCATCGGAGTCCCAAAGGCAGCCAACCGGTTTACGTGAATTACTTTCTTCGCCGTCTTCCTAGGTAGCTGAATCCGATAGACTAGGTCGTTAATCTTCTCTAGAACCTTTGCCGGACCTTCCCAGTCGCGTTGTAATTTAGGCAAGACACCCTTCCGCCGTTTTGGGTTGAATAACCAAACTAGATCGCCAACCTGAAAAGACGGTAAATTAGATCACAGATTATACCTGAATTTCATCTTTTCCGCATTCAGTTGTAGGTTCTGCCTAGTCAGATCGTAGACTTTACTCATCTTCTCTTCTAGGTACTGAAGATACTCCGGCGGTGATGCTGAGGGTTCCACTGCGGAACCAAACTGCAGATCTACGGGCAAACGCAGCTGGCGACCGAGAAATATTTCCGCTGGAGAAAATCCAGTGGACTCGTGGGTAGCTGAGCGGTAGGCTAGCAGAGCCAGTGGTAGTAGCTCATCCCAGTCGTGTTGATTTTTCTCCACAAACTTAGATAAGTAGTCTAACAGCGTACGGTTAAACCGTTCCGCCATACCGTCGGACTGAGGATGTAGGGGTGTAGTCCGAGTTTTTTTAATTCCCAGCCTCTGCATGGTTTTAGTAAAAACTTCTGACTCAAAGTTTCTTCCTTGGTCGGAATGAAGAAACTGTGGCAGGCCGTATCTGCAAAAAGTGGTTTCAATCAGTCCATCCAGCACTAATCCACTAGTCTGATTGGGCAACGCAAAGCACTCTGGCCATTTGGAGAAATAATCCATGACAACAACTACTTATATAACGATTGCCTCGACGAGAGCATGGCAGGGGACCCAATACATCTATCGCTATTCTTTCGAAAGGGGCACCAACAATGGAGGGCTGTAGTGGTCCACGAACTCTTGGTGAGAGTCCTTTTCTTGAGCAACATTTTTCGCAGGTTTGGCACCATTTTTTGACATCAGTAGTTCGACCTGTCCAATAAAACCTTTCTTTAATTTTATTTAAAGTCTTACCTTGGCCCAAATGACCTCCGCTTGGAGAACTGTGCAGAGCTGCCAGAATTTCTGGAACAAGGGATCGAGGAATTACCGGTAGTGTTATTTTGTTACCCTGCTTCAGAGTCCATACTCGACATAAAATACCGTCCCTCAGCAAGAGCGAATCAAATTGTGACCAATAAGCCTTTACGATTGGATTCTCGCCCATGATGGCTTCACGAGGTGGTCTTTTGGACTCCTGAATCCAGATCCGCACCTTCTTCAAATCTCCGTCATCCTCTTGCTTTGCTCGTAAGTCGCCTGGCTCTACACCCGTTAAAAGGACCTTCTCTTCCGCAATCACTAATTCGTCTTTCCGCTCACAGTGTCGCCAGTCTATGCATGGCCTTCTTGACAATGCGTCTGCATTCCCATGCTTAGCTCCCGGCCGATGTTGAATTTCAAAGTCATATAGCTGTAGACGCTCGATCCATCTCGCCATCTGTCCTTCCGGTTCCTTAAAATTAAGCAGCCATCGTAGTGAGGAATGGTCCGTCCGTAATAAGAATCTGCGACCAAACAAATAGTGATGAAAATGTTTTGTAGCATGTACTACTGCCAACAACTCCCGTCTTGTGGTACAATAGTTGCGTTCTGCTTTGTGCAGCGTTCGACTGTAGTACTCTAAGACAACTTCTACGTCCCCCCGCCTTTGGGTCAAAAAGGCACCGATTCCCACATTGGACGCGTCAGTATCCAATATGAAGAGGTCTTCAGCTGTAGGGAAAGACAAGATGGGTGAGTTAGTCAAACAAGATTTAAGCACCTGAAATGCTGTTTCACATCCTTCCCCCACGTAAAACGCCTTCGTTCTTCCGTTAATTCTGACAGTGGCTTCGCCAAGGTGCTGAATCCGGGTATAAATTTACGGTAGTATGAGCAGAGTCCCAAAAAGCTCCGCACCTCACGTTTGCACTTTGGTTGTGGCCATTCGCGCACAGCCTCCACCTTCTTCGGGTCGGTTTGAAGTCCATCACCGGTGACTATGTGGCCCAGGTATGCAACTTTCCTTTTGAAGAAGGCACACTTAGAGGGACTTAGCTTTAACCCTGCTGCCTGCAGCCTCGCGAAAACTTCTTCCAAATATACCAAGTGATCCTCGAACGTGTGGGAATACACGATGATGTCATCTAGGTAGACAAGAGCGTTCTCCCATGAAACTCCTTGTAGTGTAGCGTCCATTAAACGCTCGAAAGTAGCCGGAGCATTGCAGAGTCCGAATGGCATGACACAGAACTGCCAAAGACCCTGTCCGTCCGAGAAAGCCGTCTTTTCCTTATCTCGTGGATCCATGTCGACTTGCCAGTATCCACTCTGTAAGTCCATGGTCGAGAACCATTTGCACCCTCCTAGAGATGTAAAGAGCTCGTCTATTCTCGGCAAGGGGTATGAATCCTTTTTCGTGACATCGTTTAGACGTCGATAGTCGACACAAAAACGAATCGATCCGTCCTTCTTCTTTACAAGTACGATCGGAGCTGCCCAGGGACTGGATGATGGTTCCACTACTCCTCTTTTAGCCATATCTTGAATCAGTTGAGTCGCCTCCTGTCGCTTAGCTAAAGGGATCCGACGCGCAGGGACCTTTATGGGCTTAGAGTTGCCCGTGTTGATTTGGTGGCGTACCAAATGTGTACGTCCAAAGTAGAGTGGACCCGCGGAAAAAACGGAGTTATATTTTCGTGCCAGTGTCCAAAATTTCCGAATTTCTTCGAGCGAAAGTTCTGTGCTACCGAAATCGAAAGTATTTGGAAGACTCCCGCTTGCAGAAGCTGGTAGCTCGCACACTTCTGCAGCCTCTATTCGGCCGAGTATCAAACCTGGTGAAAGCACTTGCTCTTCCGTTGTCGTATTGCACAATCTAACAGGGATAGTAGGTCTTGTAGCATCGACCAGACTACGTGCAAGCAAAACTACTTTGGGTAATTTAGCGTCCACACAAGGTTCTACTAGGGCAGTTGCAGCATCCTGAAAGGGTATTGCCGGAAGTTGCAGCACACATTCCGCATTTGGTGGGAGCTTTTTTTCGTTCACTATGGTGAGTAGCACGGCACGAGCGGTAGGTGGAACTTCCAAGGCACATCTTTTCCCACGCACCTCCAAATATAGGTCAGACAAATCGATGTGGCACCGGTGGGTAACCAAAAAGTCCAAGCCCAAAATTGGCGGTATATTGTGGTCTAGCACTACGAACTCCTGGCAAAATTTCTTGTCATTCAGCACGATTTCGAGTTCGGCTTTTCCCGCTGCTCGCATTCCATTTCCCCCTACGCCAGTGACAGTGATCGGGTGATTAGTGACTTCAATTCCCTTTGGCACCAAACATCTAGGCAAAATAGACACATTTGCGCCAGAATCTACTACAAAACTGTGAGCTTTACCATTAATACAGCCTTTCACTGAGAGACTATTTGGGCCAACAAATCCCAATTCAGCTCCGGTTTGTGCCGCAAGTTGGTTTCTGGTCGATGCGTTTCCATTAGATGATGCTTTTCCCGAGGAGTCGTTTTTCTGCCCCTTTCTCTTGTGGGACTTCGTAGAAATTATTGAATTTGATTGGATGATCTTATTTGGGGCATTATTGGAACGCCAATTTGACAACCGCCCCGTGTTGTCTATGGCTTGTCGTTTTTTGGAGATGAAGATGGGATAGAGTCCGCCAGCCATACTCCTCGGCTTCGGCGTATGTTGCGGGAGCTGAGCTCTTGAGCAAGGTTGACGGCATCAGACAGTTTTCGCGGCCGACCCACCGTGACGAAGTTCTGCAAAGTTTCATCTCTAAGCGCATCGATGAACTGGCTTACTAGTATTTGTTGCACTACTTCGACTGGGCACTGTGGTAAAGCTGACGCTGCCAACCGTTGGAGTCCCAAAGCGAATTCGGCCACACCTTCCTTAGCTCCTTGGACCTTATGGCGAAACTGAGTATAGCTCGATCGGTGATCTCCACTGAAACGTTGTTTGAGCAATTCGGTGAGCACTTTGTAGGAAGGACTGACATCCGTTGGGAGAGCACTTAGAACAGTTAATGCCTCTCCACGTAGATGCATAGCTAGTGCCTTTGCTTTGTCTTCTAACGACCACCTTCCACACTTTGCTGCAATCTCAAATTGTCGAAAGTAATCCATCCAAGATTCAGTGACATCGTAAGGTTGCAACGTGCAGGAAATTTTTGAATTTGACAAAGTAGCACTAACTGGTTGGGATGGTGCAATGAAGCACATTGCATCGGTTGCTCGTTTTGGGACAGTGAACTCCATGGTGACTGGCTCTAAATTCGTCTCTCGTTGTCCTTCGTGATGCGCCGTTGCATTCTCCGTATGAGGATGGCTGTGGTGCACCTTTGGAGATGACTGCGGCTCCTCTCGAGCCACTTGCGAGAAAGATAAAGCACTCACGGTGCGTTCTAGGTCATCCAGTCGTTTGTACACAACTGAATCCCTCAATTTAAGCTCCTGTTGCCAAGCTGTAAGTTTATTATAACAAAACTTCTTCTGATCGGTGAAATAATCTTGTAGCATTGTCCGCAAGTTTCCATCCTCTCCGCCAGTGGCCTGATCTTGCACATTGTCGTCGTTTGACATGGCTACGACGACTCTCTCTTGCGGTGACGAAAGAGATTGCTACCCCACACCTGACACCAGTGTTACAACGCTGGGGAATGCTGAAGATCGAAATGTGGACCCTGACGTAAGAAAATTGAAAAAAAGAAACAAAAAACGCAGACTTATTGAATATTGAATTGTAAAGCTTTATTTTTTACTTGTCATTGATGTTGGGTTCTCGAGAGGTTAAATAGAACTCACAAAATAAAAGAAATGTGTTCGATCGTACACTCGATCTGTACACTCCGCTCATTAATTTCTCGGGTTGACCATGTTTGACTTCGGGTATGATGTGGAACAAAAATGTCAATTGGGATGTGCAATAGCTTCTTACGTTACGTAGGAAAGTTTCGTAACAATACGATTACCCTAACCTTTAGCGGTGCATCCCTAATGATTTTTGGCCAGAACACATGACTTTTCATAAGCTGACTGCCTTAACGACACATTGATTAAGCTATAGCTTAATATAAGGGGTTAAGATATATATGTAGCCTTTGGGTAGGATGGCTTGTAGGATGAGAGAAATGAAATATTTATTTCTACTTACTTAACTACGAGGGCTGTTCGATAAGTTAGTGAATTTGATGCAAGATGGCGCTCGGATCGCATAGCGGATTTCTTCTGACATCTTTGTTTTTTTTCTCGGCATAGACAAAAATCAAATGGATCTGTCGAACACTTAGTTTTTTACAGTGATCGAAAGAACTTTGGGTTTTGTGGGACTTGGCCAAAGTGGAAGAAACAGAGTTTCGTGTTTTAATAAAGCACTACTTTTTGCGCGGTTAAACCATTAAAGAGATTGAAGGTAGACTTAAAACATATAATGGAGACTCTGCGTCCTCGCATGGAATGGTACACAAGTGGTTCACTAAATTTCGTTGCGGTTGTACGAGCACAAAAGACGCTGAGCGTCCAGGACGTCCAAATGACGCCGCAACGGAAGAAATGGTCAACAAAATCCACGATATTTTGTTGAATTATTGCCGGGTCAAGGCTCGTGAGATAGCTGAAATTGTAGCAATTTCAAATGATACCGTCATTCGAATCCTGCATGAACATTTGGGCATGAAAAAATTGTCGGCAAGATGGGTGCCGCGTTTGCTGACGGTGTACCAAAAAATGGATTCGGGTGAAGATTTCAAAACAGACTTTGAAACTCTTCAACCGCAATTCAAGTGCATTTTTACGACGTTTTGTAACAGTTGATGAATCCTGGACACACCACTAGACGGCAGAAATGAAGGAACAATCAAAACAGTGCACTCTGCAGGCAAACGGGCTACAAAATGCCTATTTTGCAGAGTTTGAGAAATCATATTTTTTTGGAAGGCTTGAAAAGTTGGAATATCATTGGAAAAAGTGTATCGCACTGAAAGAACACTAGATTAAAAAATGAATTCAATTTTGATAAAAAAAAAACAAGTATTTCAGTTCAAAGACACTGACTTATCGAACAGTCTACGTACGTAGGTATGTATATTGCTACAATTTTTAATATCTAAGATACGTACTAAAAGTAGATTCAAATCCTTATAAATGTCTATTTCTTCTCCATCCCCTGGGGACTCGTTTTCCCGGCACCTTATATTTGTATGCACATCTTATTCAACGCGCATTATAACACCCATGACGGCAATCCTGAGGCTACAATCCTAATATAAAAGAAATTCAACCGCAAAACGTATCTAACGAGTACACTTCCTAAATTCCGTGACCTCACTTCCCGCCACTCATTTAATAATTTCATTGCCATCCCTGGAGGGTAAACTTCATTTAGCGGTGCCGCCCTTGTAACTTTCAAACTTCCATAGCCACCAATGCCACACGACTCTTACTCTCAAACCAACTTGGGGTGGTAGGTATACGTCCTGCTAAAATACAATTTCAATTCACAATGGTTAACAAATGTGTACTTAACGGAATAACAGTTGTTTGACTCCTCGTCGTGGGGGATGTACATATAACTTTAAATTCCAACTAGGGGTAGGTATAAGAGAAGTATCCTCAAGCTGAATAGTTAACAATTTACAGAACACAATTCTGATATTCGTACACAAACAAAACATAATGTGCTCCTGCTGTGCAATTTAATCGCAAATCACTCCCAGGCACTGGTAAGGCGTCTAAATTGATGCTGATCCCCCTTATGTGGCACTTCGGATTGCCACCTCGGTGATAAACAAAATATAATCTCAGATTGAAAAGCCCGTAAAAATGGGACAACCTCCTGCAATATTCTTAATCATTCCCATTGAATCCAGCGCCTCTATCGGCTTTTATTTGTCTCGCAATAACTCGCACCACCCTTCACACATACACACGGGTGGCACATCCACACACCCACGCACAACAGATTCCCTTCGATTGAGTTGCAGGATTCTGGTTTACCTCTCTGCCAGAGGACTTTTCGGTAAAAACTTCTACATTTTTTTTTTTTTCCTGTATCTGTTGCCGATGAAGTTGCTATCATCTGTCTGCCTAGTCCTGAAGCGTAAGGACCTTGCTGCCGCCACGAACAGAGCTCTCTGGCAGGCAGTATTTTGTGGTCTGTGAAATCACTGAACTTGTGGCAGCGCCGAGCGCGCGGTGGGCGGCTGCGTTTGGTGGGCTCTTCCACCATGATATGCATGCTAGTCGCGTGTCCTTGCGGCTTTTCTTCCATCTGTTTGTGTTAGGAAGGACAGAGATTTTGTAGGTTAGTGTGCTGATATTTTTTGCTTATGTGTCCTTAAATTTATGTGCGAACTAATCTGTGGTAATTTTCGAATGGCATTTACAGATGTGAGGATTTGTTGTGTGCCAGTGGACGCACGTAGGGCTAATAAAATATTTATATCGGGAGCGCAACGGGAAGAAAAATTAGTGGAAAAACAGTGGGTGAATCCCGTGGAAAACTTAACGACGAAAGCAATTTGGATAATTTACAGACGCATGATGCGCGGTTCGTTGCGTGTAATGGGAACTAAGTGTTATTCCTTTTGATTGTGTAAATAACATTATGAGCACAAACTGGCCAGAAAGTGGCGTTTATCTGGCGGCATTATGTTTAAAATGGAAGAAGAAGTTATAAACTGATGGAACTTGTCTTATTAGCCACTGAACAGAAAATTTGTCTTCAACAGCAAATGTTCATCCTGAAAATTTTAAAAAGGCACTTTTCTTATTCAATTGAGTTTATCTAGATACTTTGAATATACACTCAATGTACCTATACTGGATGAAAAGGTATTCATGAAAAACGCGAATAAATCACCGTGCGTATTCTATGCGCAAGGAAATCGTCGAGCGCGCCAAGCAACTGGCGATCCGCCTGACGAATCCCAACGGACGTCTGCGCTCGCAAGAGAATGAATAAGCTAATAAGTAGATTCCTGTTGTTTTTATATTTAAAAAGAGTACATGTACACAATTGCTGCTACCATCGTACCCCAATACAAGATGAAGATGAAGATGAAGTTTTTGGCAAAAGATGGAGGTCAAATCCGCAACCGTTCGCTGGATATACTCATAGTCAGACCCTTTTTGATTAACGTACATAAGTATATTCGTTCCTAGTCTTAGAGCACGAGTAAAAAGAACTTGTGGCCCTCGAAACTAATACCTATCAACCTGCACATAAAGGAAATAGCTCTACCTCGACTTCGTTCTTGGACTGACATAAAATCTGTGGAAAGGATGCTGGCCGGAAGGAAGGTTGGAATAGGAAAATGTAAAGGGGCAAACCACGGAATACACTCGGAAGAACCCACCATTGTTCGGTTAAGGAGACCTTCGAACCACGAAATTTTGTTCAAGCGGCAAAACAATTGCTGTGTATGATACTTCTTTTTATTCCTATTTTCAGCGCGGTTATGATCTGAACTCAAGGGATCATAACCCTACCACGCCACCGCATTTCTACAAATCCGCCTGAAGGGTTCGCCTGTTTGACCTCAGAAAATTTCGGCTGGCCTCCCGGTTTTAGATCACTTCGTTACTGAGGCAAACCAAATGCTGGTGTCGTTATATTTGTGTGATTCTGGAGGTTTTATGCCTGTCTCTCTTTCGCGATATCTTTCGAGCCTTCATTGATATTGTCCTTTTAGCAGGGTTAATTGAAAGTGGCAATACCAGCTGAGTTGGTCGTGCTCTACTTTTCGTGATATAGTTTTCTTGACGTGAAGGCTTCCACGAATCTTAGAACTTCTTTTTCGATCAAACTTTGTCACTTCTTCATTTCAGCTGCCGTTAATTTATCCTAACACGTTTTGTACATTGCCCAACATTGTGAACCATATGTGAGCGCTGGATGCATAACTGTGGTGTAGACCCTTCCTTACAGCTCAGGGGCATTTTTCGGTCACAGAAGATGCGATGATTGATGTCGTCATCACAGGTTGCTTCGCTATTGATGATAGATCCAAGATATCTTAGCTTTTCGTACTTGGGAAGCGCTGTCCCATTCAAATGAATGCCTGGAATGTGCGTGAGTGGATCAGAGAACGGGCAGCACAAATACTCGATATATGTATGTATGTATGTATATCTTGTCTTTGCTCCGTCGTACGTGTCCATGATCACATGTATATCGATTTCTGCAGCCCCTCGATGTCTTAACCTCACCCATATCAGATCTCGTGGTTGTCTGTCGAATGCAAATCCTTTAAGGAAACCCGTACTGGCCATCAGATAACCGTATTCATTTTCCTCCTCTAATACCCACAAGGTGTGTGACGTCAGCTTGATGCCTTTGTGCATAGGCGAAAGGTAACTTTCTCTCCATTGGCTCCACGTCTCATAAGTTTTGCGATGAGAATCATAAGCCATCTGTACCCAATGTCTCCCATCTTTTCCAAAACTCGGGAGTGTTTGACCGCCTCACCAACTCCTTCAACTATAATGTCGGGTATTTCTTTACAGTTAGGGATGGCTCTTGGAAAGTATAACCGTGGAAATTGCCCATCTACAAGTCCTCACAATATTGTCGCCACTTATGCACAATTTTGTCCTCATCCACAGAAAGCTGGCCCTTAGCACTGTTAATGAACTTTGGCGAACCCAATCCCCTGAGCACCCCTCCTTCTTTGGACGGGTATTTTGAAGATGGTAGCACCCTTGTTCCTATTTTGTCGCTGCACCCCCTGGAGTCTCGTTTTTATCAGCGGCCGAGGAAGATATTTCCTCAAACTCCCGGTAGAGGCCTTCCATACTCTCTGCTTGAAGCTGGGCGCACTTCGTCTTCACTTATCTCTTGCAATGTCTGTATTCCAGTTCAAGGCAGGTTTTTTCATCTCTATTATTGGAGAGCCCCGTTGACTAAGCTTTAAAAGCCGTTGCCGTTGATGATACTGAGAAATAATATTCTTACCAAGATACATATTCGTAGACAATATAGTACTTAAGACGAAACTACTGAAGTGCTATCGTAAAGAGTTAAAATTAGAGATCTAAGGAAAGAAGAAGGTTGATGAACTAACGTGAAAAGAAAATGCTAAGCCCTATGAATATTTTTAAATCCTGAATCGGGGATCTTGACCCCCATGGACTTCCAAAAGCTAGCTGATGATCGATGGAAAGCACTCTCATCCTAAACATCTCGTATGCATTCAGAGTTCACACTTAGTAAATGACTTGAAGCATGTATACGTACTTTTTCTTCTTCTTCCTTTTATCAGCGAGGTCCGAAATAAGGGATCACCCACTTCACCGCATTTCCACTGATCTGTCTGTGGGGTTCGCCTATTTGACCTCAGAAAATATCGGCAGGCCCGCCGATTTTGGATCACTCGGTTACTGAGGCCAATGAAATGCCGATGTCGTCGCATTTGTGTGATCCAGGCGTTTATAGGCCTACCTTTCGTACATCGCGATATCTTTGGAACGTGCATTGATATTTCCTTTTTAACAGGGTTCAAATGATCTCTTCTTTAAACGTGGCAATATCAGCAGAGCCGGTCGCGCTCTATTTTTTGTATGATGGTTTCCTTGATGTGAAAGCTTCCACGGATCTTCGAACTTCTTATTCGATCAAGCTTTGTAACTCCTGCTGTCATGCGAAGCATCTTCATCTCAGCTGCCGTTAGTTTACTCTCATACGTTTTGTACATCGTCCAACAGTGTGAAGCGTATGTGAGCGCTGGATGCACAACTGCAGTGTAGAGCCTTCCTTTCAACTTAGGGGGCATTTTTCTGTCACAGAAGATAGCGGAATTTTCTCGCCACTTCATCTTCCCTACGCTTACACGATGATTGATGTCGTCATCACAAGTTGCTTTGCTATTGATCATAGATCCCAAATATTTGAACTTTTCGCACTTGGGAATCACTGTTCCATTCAAATAAATGTCTGGAATAGGCCTGAATGGATCAGAGGACGGGCAGCACAAGTACTCTGTCTTTTTTTAACTAATGCGATACCCATTTCCCTCCAGAGCGTCCACCCAAACATCAAGTGCTCGTTGTTAGGGATGTAGGATCCTCACTTATGATGGCTCCATCGTCAGCAAAGAATAACTGATGTACCTTGGGGTCCATCACTTTACCTTCAAGCAGATAATCAAGGACAGCAATAAAGAGCAAAGGACTTAAGACGCTTCCCTGGTGCACCCCGACTTTGATTGGGAATTCTTCGGTTACTCCAGCGAGGCATCTTACTCTTGTCTTTGCTCCTTCGTACATGTCCATGATCATCTGTACATAGGTTTCTGAAACCCCTCGATGTCTTAGCGCAACCCATATCAGATCTCGTGGTTGTCTGTCGAATGCCTTTTCAAAGTCAACCAATGCAATATGCAAATCCCTTAAGGAATCACGATGTTTTTCCATTATGATCCTTATACTTTGGATTGCATCTGTGGTTGATTTACCAGAGACAAACCCGCACTGATCAGCAGAAAGCCGTATTATTTTTCACAGTCGGCCACATAATACCCGCTCAACGATCTTCATAGTGTGTGACATAAGCTTGACCGAACGGTAGCTATCACAGTTTCGCGTATCACCCTTTCCTTTGTATACAGGGAGAAGGTGACTTTCCCTCCATTGATTCGGCATTGGGTCACCTCTCACAAATTTGGTGATGAGAATTCTGAGCCATCTGAACCTGATGTCTCCCATCTTTTTCCAGAACTCAGAGGGCATCTCGTCTGGCCCAACCGCTTTTCGTTTTTCGAGTATTTGACCGCCTCACTAACTTCTTCGATTGTAATGTCGTGTATTTCTTCACAGTTAGGGATGGAACTTAGAAAGTATCGGCGGGGAAACTGTTCATTTAAAAGTTCTTCACAATACTGCCGCCACCTCTGCAGAATTTTATCGTCATCCACAAGAAGCTGGCCATGAGCATTGTTAATGAACTTTGGCGAACGAATCTCTGGACCATTCCTCCTTCTTTGGGCGCTATTTTAAAGATGGGTGCGCTCTTATTCATATTGTGTCTTCGCAGGTCCTGGATAGCCTGGTTTGCATCAGCAACCGGGGAAGATATTTTCTCCAGCTCCCGATACAGGCCCTCCAGCTTCTAGATGGGTGCACTTCTTCTTCGCTTTTTCTTGCAACATCTGTATTCTATTTCGAGGCGAAGTTTTTCGTCACTATTATTAGAGGGGCACTTTGACCAAGCTTTGAAAGCCGCTTTCTTCTCATTTATCACATTTTTAGCTTCATCACTCCACCACCATGTTTCTTTGTCGTGTTGATGGTGGCCCAGCAGAGATTTGGCCTTCTTTAAGCAAGTTCGCTGTAGGGAATCCCACATATTTTGTGCTCTGCACTCTTCATCCTCAGCTCCGTTGATGATGTGAGAGAGGTAATTTTTCATTACGAAAACATGTATGTATACGTACTTACCTATCAATATCATCAGACCGGGAGGCCTTATTGATTGTGCGATACTAGGTCCACTGTTTGTTAATAATGTTAGCTTACGAATACACCATGGAGACTTTCTCACTCGGAGAATACATATGGGCTCTGGCTCCGTTAAAGCCGTCCAATAATGAATGCTTCTTCTGAATGATTCGCATCTTCTTTTTGTAGAATAGTTAGGCTCTGAATTTTTCAAGGTGACGTATGCATCGATTTTATATTCCGGATCACAGTAATGTTTACTTTATTCGCGGGAGGACAGAATCTAATTTTTGAGTAGCACCCAGAGTCCGAAAACCTTCCAGTCGTATTACTATGGCACAAGGTACTCGTACATTGTTCACCGAAGCTGGTGTTTGTCTTATAAGTATTTACGAATTGGCACAATTCCTGACCCGAAGTACCAGTTTCACTGACAAAAACCCTTGTAACATCTTTGCTTGCGAACCTTTTCTCTAAACCACAGTGCTTCGTGGATGCTGAGAATATCATATTTTTATACATATATATCTACGATAGCCAATTCTTTAATCGAAATTAAGAGACGCACCTAGAAACCGGAACAAATAATGATCCCGCTTTAAACAACTAAAAATGAAGTAACTACCATACTGTATTATGCCTAGCGACACAAACGCAGTCACTTCAAAGCATGCATTTGTGCAATCCACTCCTTTGTTCGTTAAGAATTGTAAAGCGACCAGCTAGTTTCTATTTGCACATCACATCATTTTTATTGCAGGACATAACTCGCACAAATAGCATTTATGCAGGATAATATCTGAACAATACTTTCACACTCCATTTCAATAATATACACGTCGACGACGATGAACGCTCACTGGATCGGAACGTAATGTGGTGCAAATGCAGACCAACCAACAACAGACCAACCTGGCCTCCTCTGCACATAACCAAGTGTCATAATAATAACAGTAATAATAATAGTACACTTTATAGCCGCCCACAGACAAGGCCACGCGTACTCTTACAACTACAATCAGGGCCAGAGCACTTCTACTTTGTGCATATAGATACTGGTGACATAGTGAGGGATGTTACAAGCCCAATGGACATATAAAAGAAACCATAAAATGAGAAAACTTCACGACATTAAGATTGCCACCTTTAAATTTAAAAGGATCAAAATTGTCTGCATAAAAGTTAACTACTTCCACTCGTTTCCCGATCCCATAGCCCCTACTCGCCGTGCTGTACACACTGTATCAAGTAACTTTTGTTCTCTCCACTCGTTGTAGTTGTTCTATGTCCTTATAACGCCGTCGCTTGGCTCTTTCACATTTAATAAAGTTTATTTATCTGGAAAATTTTAGATTATTTTTATAAATGAGGCATAAATAACGTCCACTTGACACTTTCGAACTCCGTTCACAGGGAAAGGGTGTAAGCAACGTAAAATGCATCCTCGTAGGTTCTCAGCTCCCTCCGTCAAGCTATTCCCCTCCTTTTGAACTTCTATAGGTCTCGGACGGTCTTCGTGTTTTTTTTTTTTTTTTTTTTCTTTTTCAAAGTTTTCTTTGATATTTTCTTATGCTGTGTTTCTTTCCTTTTGTCTTCTCTGTGCAACTGTGCGTCAGTCCACTCTTTTCGCCTTTATTAACTTTGAAGGAAAAGTTCACCAGTACACCGACTTTGCGTTGCATACAAAAATGTGGAAGAAATGGTAAAAAAAATCAAACATGACTTAAAATACAGGGACACGAATTCGAAAAAAAAGTTGGAGAATTTCGCTTATCGGACGTACCTTAAAAAATGAGAAGCACGTAACTGTATCACTATAAGGAGCAGACAAAAAACGCGCACGATATGGTCTGCAAGAAGTTATCCCCAAGGAAGGACATTGGGAGGACAAGGATTCTTGGGCCATGAATTGAATGCATATTTTCTAAACTTTGAGTGTTTCATAACTTTCTCTCTTATACACACACAAATTATTGAGTACAGTGCTGGAGAAAAAAATGTCTTCAGATCTCGCAAGTTTTTAAATTACAATAATACGAGTACTCGTATGTAAATCATAGATGATAGAAATGGGTGGTTTGAGCGTCATATAGGCAGACGTACTGCGAGCTTAGGACAAATTTATCCCCTGCTCACATGGAATTGATCTTGATAACTCCAGTATAGCTTTGGAGATACTGATTGAATAACTGAAATGAAACCGTCTAAAGTAAGGCTCGAAAATTGTCGCCTTAGCATGGAAAGATAATATAAGGTTACATTCCTATACTCGTGTCAAAACAGCTGTAAGCCCTAGATGGGGACTGCAGCCACAGATCATTCACTGGCTTTACTCGTATACCACAGTTCTAAGACCAATACCGTCCTATGGCAAGTCAGTGCGATGGTTCTTGAAAAATATTAACGGGTGACATCGCATCGAGAACCACTCCCATTGTGACAATGCAACCCATACTTCACTTCCTCTCAATAGTCCCATTTGCCCACAAATTTGGCTCCAAGACTACGAAAATCGATAGGATAGAAGGACATGCTAAGATTATTAAACAACACCGAAATATCCCCCAACACAACCGATCTACTGTCCGCAATTGTCGGCATGGGCTTCAAGTACCTAATACCGAACAGAAAAGGGAGAAAACACCAAAACACCCCAAACAATGATCATAGTGTTATATGATGGGACAACAGTCAAAAAAAGTTCATTGCTACGAAGATGGATCATGGGTAAGGGAATATCAAATACTTAAGAAATAGATTTTAAGAACTTTAAAGTAAAGATGTTTTAGAGGAAATATCTTTGAGTTACGAAAAAGCGTACAATTATTCTCCAGGCCACCTTTTCTGCAAATAATTCGTACAATATGTTTTTGCACAACAAGTAGCGGGAGAATTGTATTATTATGGATGCCTCCCCAGCACGTTCTGTTCTTATCACTGATGAGTTATTCTGCAAAAAATTAACACACTTATTTTACGTTCTAGTGCAGTATACGTATAGCATTGCATTGCCCATCGCCGTGTTATTCACATCTCTTTACTACTCGTGCACGACTTTCAATAACACGATAACAGGGTACGCCATTTGCAAAAATACGTGGTCATCTTGTACAGGTAACTACTTTCACTCCATTCATTCCCGATTTCATGCCGTTGTTTCCAGCATCTTCCAAGTGAAGATTAATGCAAATGGAAAGTTTTTCATTCTTGACCTAGGCAGAAACTATCACCGAATGACAAATGTTATATACTCGTAAGATGGGGTCCTACTTGGCGTTCTGCCCGGCCTGGCCAAATTCAAATTGAATTGAATTGAATTGAAAGCTGAGACATAGTAGATGTAGTAGAACATAACGTCACAGCAAAATATACAAAATGGACAGCGATTGCCCGTCCTTAAAATCTTTTATTATCTTAACCAGTAGTGAATGATTGTCGATCACATTATAAGAACTACTCATGCTACGAAATCGATTTGAAGGCCGAAGTTGTTCAGCCCAGTCGATTGAACACATACTACAGGGCTGCTTAGCTCTAGAAAAATGGCACCTAAATAGTACACGTCGTGCTAGGTCTTTATAATAAACCTTAAGGCCACCGAAAGGACCCAGGGAAGGAAGCAGCACATAATTTGCAGTGTGGCGTAAACGAAAAACCCCTGCAGCGTGTATTAACTGTAATGGAGAGCACCCGGCTAATTATAGAGGCTGTGAAGTAGTGTGGGCGCCGTGGCGTAAGTAGTTAGTGTGTCGGATCACTACGCATGAGGTTCCAAGTTCGAATCCCAGAAAATACCAAAAAGTTTTTTCACGGTCCCACCTCTCGCGAGCGTCTGACAAACATCCGAGAGTATTGTTGTCACGAAAAAGTTTCTCAAATCGCCGTTCGGATACGGCACTAAACTGTAGGTCCCTTCCATTCGTGTGAAAAATATAACGCACACAACATGAGTGGTTGCGAGAAGCTAGGCCCTGGCACTTTCAAGAGCTGTTGCGCCAAATATTTGTTTGTTTTGTTTGAAGTAGTCAAGGAATTGCAAAAACAAGAGATAGACTTACAAAGCCGCAAAACCCAATTTCAAAACCGGTAAATAAGGAAAAGTCGAAAACTGTTGAAAGAAAGGTGGCTAGGGATAACCGAACAGACCCTGGCGTACTGACACACGCTTAAACTGCGACATCAAACACAGATCAAATTCCACAATTGGTCAAGGTAAATGCGTCAAAAGAAAAGCCGTCAGATTCTGATATGCAGATGCGCGCTCAAGCACCAACATCAACAAAGACTTACACTAATAATTCGGAAAACCCTGTATCTCAAATCTTTTCCATTATCCTTGCGAGGCTTGAAGAGCAAAGAATAACAAACAGGCTAATTGTCGAAAAGTTGGAGAAGCTTACATATAAGCTTAATAACAGGAGCATTTCAAAATGATGACGAAACTTCTTAAAATTATTGCATGGAATGCCAACGGGCTCATACAAACACTAGACGAGCTAAAAATATTTGTACGCGAAAAAGACATTCACATATGTTAGATCTGTGAAACTCATCTGACGAAACTATCACGTGTAAACATTGCTGGCTACAATGCCTATCACGCTTATCACCCGTTGGGAAGGGCCAGAGGAGGATTGTCCTTATTCATAAAATATTGCATCGAACACTCTGAAGAAATAATGATAGAGCTTGAAATCATGCAAGTGAGCACTGTACGCGAAATAAATATTTAACTCGGTAAGAAGTTTTTTAATAAATGAATTTATTAATTTTAAACATAAAAACTAAAAGGAATGTCAGAGGAAGTCACCGAAGACCTAGAATTTTCCTATTGCAACATTCTATATAACATACCCAAGCAATACCGATTAGGAAATCTAGCCCATATTCGATATTGCTTGTGTAGTTCACAACCCATGCTATGTTTACATTTTTCAAGTGGTGAACCCAGTGCATTGATTCACTTTCAATCGATGCTGAGTTTACATTTTTAAGTGGTGAACCCAGTGCATACGTCCACTTTAATTTGTATGTTTATTTACGCTTTACTAGGCTGTCGTAAGTTTAATGGGTCAACTCAAAAATTAGGAAATACGTTAAATGGAAAAATGCATGCACTCGGGTGAAAAATAGACATTACTCTTTCAACATCTTATCCATTTATTGTCCACTGCGTTACAGGCTTGAGAAAAATGTTTTTACAAATATCTTCAGCTCTATTGGACCTAATTTTATTATTGGTGGTCATTTTAATGCAAAACACACCTTCTGGGGTTCAAGATGCATCTCACAAAAAGGCAGAGTACTTTACAATGCATGCATCTAACACAGTTGCGACTTCTACTTGATTGGTAAACCAACATATTGGCCGACTGATGCCAAAAAAATACCCAATTTGATCGAGTTTTAGGTTGTAAAAGGAATACCAGACAACTGCATCAAAATTCATGAAAGTTTTGATCTCTCCTCGGATCATTCTCCTATCATTTTAATGATGAGCGAACGCCTAATTAAAAAAGATGTACCTGCTAGATTAACTGGCAGAAAAACTGATTGGGAAGTCTTTAAGAAAGGCATTGAAGAACATATGGAACTGAGAGTGCTACTTAGGACGCCTTCTGAAATCGAAATCGAAGTTGATAGTTTTGTTGAAGTTCTGCAGCGCGCCGCATGGAAAAATACTCCCTATCAAAGGAAAACGTCGGAGAATTATGCCCAAAAATATCCACCGGAAATAAAGGAAATGTTAAGAGAGAAGAGAAAAGCGAATACAAAATGGCAACAAACTCGTGCTCCGCTAAATAAAAAATAAAGCGCACTTAAATCGCTTGGACAACTAGCTCAAAAGGGGCATTATTGATTTTAAAAATCGGACAATACAAACCAACATTGAAAGCTTAACAGCGAAAAAAGATTCCAATTACTCGCTCTGGAAAGTTATAAAAGCTATTAAAAAACCGAAAATACAAGTGGCTTAAATCAAGAAAAATTAGAACGAATGGGCTAAGGATGATAAAGACAAAGCAGAAGTCTTTGCCGCCCATTTAGAAGAAACATTTAAACCAGTTGATGGACAAACGCTTGTTGAAAATGATAATGCGTCGGATAAAGCGCTTCATAATTACACATTAAGGAGTGCAAGGCTAACCGAACTTCAACAAGAAATAAAGAAACTGAAACCCAAGAAAACTCCTGGATACGACTTAATCACAGGAGAGCTTCTTAAATCGTTGCCTAGAAAAGCATGAGTTTAGTTTAGCTACATTATAAACACAGAAATAATACTAGAATACGTTTTGAGCCAATGGAAAGTCGCGGAAGTCGTAATGATTCTGAAGCCAGGAAATCCGCCGAATGATAAAAAATCCTAGAGACCAATTTCGCTGTTGCCGATTATGTCCAAAGTTTTCGAAAAAATATTACTTAAACCATTACAGCCGGTCATAGAAGAAAAATGTATTATACCCAATCGCAAGAACCAAGCACTTAACGATAGACCAAGTGCATAGAATAGCTGAAATAATTGACAAAGCTTTTGAAGAATAAAAGATTTGGTCGAGTGCATTCCTGGCAGTGTTTCCAGATTTTCAAGAGAAAAAAACAAAACAAGGGAGGAAAACTTCATACAACACTTATGCCCGGTTTCACAGTGGGACCTTAGTTAAGTAAAACGCGGAGCTTAAGTTTTTCGGGTTTCACAGTCATTTAAAAAGTGTGGTTTAGCTAAGCCAAGCCAAGCCATAAGAAGTGATTGTGAACAGTTTGTGGATAATTAACTACTGTGAATGGATCGGACAGGTCAAATAGAAAAATGCAAATGATGCAAATAATTTGTTTTTCTTTTCAAAAAAGAAGAGTAGAACATGTGTGACGACAACAAAAGAAGTGCGAATTTCAGTCCAGCTGAAACAAAAATAAAAAAAATGTCATCTGAATAATAAATAAAAAAAGAAAATAGCGCTGCTTTAGTTGCTATTAAGCAATAGGTATTGCGAGAGAACATTTTTAAATGTCTAAATACAATAAATATGTATAACCATAAAACACAAGGGGCGCAGGTCTTTAACGAGATTAATAAGTGAATTCCATTCACGTATGCCTTGCTAATTTGCCTCTATTGTAAGAGAGCAGATATTTATTGAGTAAAGCAATATTCCTACAAATAGAAAAATGGTTTGGTCACGTAGTGCGTATGCCCCCAGACCGGCTTCCAAGACGCGCCATGTTTGCCGTGCCATCAGGTAGGCGACTTCGTGGAAGGCCTAGAAATAGATGGTTGGACCAAGTCCGACATCTCTCCTGGAGCCGCTTAGGGATTCCTCCTGATGAATTGAACCTGAGCATCCTACCCCCGCGACCCTCATGAAGGTTTAGCGGGCCATTGAAAATGTATGTATGTATGTATGTATAGAAAAAAAAAATAACTACTTTGCAGGGTTAGGTTCATGTCCATAAATAAAGTAGTTACATTCAACAAAGCTAATGTGCGAACGCTGGTAACATCGAATGATGAATTTTGCTCTGATAGTAGTTAAGCCAATACTTAAGCAACCAAAATCGACGGCTTAAATTATATCAACACTTAAGTGGAATTTATCTCTTAAGCCGGCACTGTGAAACACAAACACGGGTTAAACCGTAGCTTAAGCTCCAGTTGAGGCTTAAGCTCTCACTGTGAAACCGGGCGTAAAAATATTATACGAAACTAACTAAAAACTAATAACTTAAGGCTTAACAAAAAAAAAGAAATAATACATGTCAATTAGACCACAGGTATTCATAAAATATTTAAAAAAAAAAAATTTAAATAACATCACATAATTCAGCCTGTATAGTGCATACATATTCAGCCTTATCGAGGTATCCGTTCGAAAAAAAACTAGAAACGTTAAAAAAATCCGATCGGAATGCGTATCACATTCCTAGTATCTGTCTTCGCACAGAAATTATCAACGTGTATTAACGGACTTGACATAAAACAAAAATTTAGATACATAAAATGATGATGATAGATGAGCTATTGGATAGGTTTAGTGCGTTTTTGTAGTTTCTTACGCTCAACCCTTTTTTTTAAAAATAATAATTCTTCCTTTTAGGTTATGATCCGAAAACAAGGGATTACAACCCTCCCACTTTACCGCATTTCTAATGATCCGCCTGTGGGGTTCGCCTTTACTTTCTTACGCTGTTCATTAAAACGAATCATTCGTTGACAATGTTGGTGATTTATTATTATAAGGTTTTGTGATTTCGAAAATAATATTTTAAATACGCGTTTTCCCCTTTTTTTGAGACAGAATCCCCTTTTCCCTTTTTCCGTTCCCGCAATCTGGGAACACTGATTCCTTGATGTTTCTCAAGCCTTTGACAAGGTCTGGCATTAAGGGTTGATATATAACACTTAAATAATATTCTGGAATAGACTTTTCCAAGTCAAACACGGAAATAAATATTCGGAATTTAAAGAAATAAGGGCTGGGGTGCAGCCGGAAAGCGTCCTTGGACCGCTTTTGTACCTACTATATATTCGTGATATACCGCAAAAAGAAGGCACCGTATTAGCTACATTTGCGACGACCCATCCTGGCAATGGGTAAAACGATCGAAGAAACGACTGAAAAATTGCAAAAGCTTTGAATAAAGTAAATGAATGGACAACGCTTTGGCGACTAGCACTGAACTGAACGAAACCAAATCTGTTCATGTAAATTTTACTTACAAGAAAACAAATAATTTGCCTATTTTTGTAAAGACTATTAGAATTCTGTTTGCAAAAGAGGCTAAATATCTCGGTATGACACTTGATGCTAAGTTGAAATAGAAATCGCGCGTGAAGAAAAACATAAGGAACTCGAAATCAAATACAGAAAAATGTACTGGTTATTTGGAAAACATTCCAAGTTCAACATAGAGAACAAACCGCTTTTATACAAGCAAGTGCTAAAGCCGATGTGGACATATGGAATACAACTCTGGGGTTGTACCAAAAGAAGTAAGGAATAATGAAGAAGGAGTTTTTTTTAGTGAGTAAAAATCTCGCACTACTATGGGCACAAAAAATACAAATATTTGGCACAACAGCTCTTTAAAGTGCCAGGGCCTAGCTTCTCATGTTGTGTGCGTTGTATTTTTCACACGAATGGAAGGGACCTACAGTTTAGTGCCGTATCCGAACGGCGATTTGAGAAACTTTTTCGTGACAACAATACTCTCGGATGTTTGTCAGACGCTCGCGAGAGGTGGGACCGTGAAAAACTTTTTAGTATTTTCTGGGATTCGAACTTGGAACCTCATGCGTAGTGATCCGACACAGTAGCCACTTACGCCACGGCGCCCACTGTACTATGGGCACGCGCTCTCGAAAAAAATAAAAATAAAATTTGCACCGTCTACACATACTGTAGATACCCTATAACTATTGATAACGTAAAGGTGCACATAGTTGCGCATAATATTTGCAATAAACTTTCGAGTTGTCGAGACCGGGAAGAAAGTTACTCGAAACTTTGGTTCTTTGAATATTTTTTCTTCAGGTTTTTTCTCTTAAAGAACGCAACTCGATATTGAAATTCATTCCGTTTACATTGCCAAGAATACGAAGGTATGTATCACCGTTCCCTCCCCTTCTTTTTATTCAAGACTTACTGTATACTCGTATTTTCGGATTAAATGGATCTCAGGTAGCCTTGGATAAAGGATTGAATCTTAACAGACGGATATGCGACTATTTCTATACAGGATTACATTTAATAAACACTACACTCCTGTTTTGAATCAGATAAAGTTTTATACATTTGTAGAAGAGGAGAGAGATATTTACGTTAAATAAAGCAGAAAAGTGTATAGTTTCTAAAAAGGACAATAGTTTCTAAATTTTTTTCGTTATACTGGACCAACACTACAATTTGTATTGTGATACGTGTTGTATTTAATTGTCAGGTTATAATACTTTGGAATTCAATTTGATATACAAAAGCGTCGCATTAAAGTATTTATCGATATTTGTTGTAAGCGATAAAGGTACGAAAGAATATAATGTGTCGGCAGACGTTCCACAAGGATCCGTGCTAGGTCAACTTCTGTGGAACATCACGATTCGCTCAGGTTGCGAATGCTGTCAAGATAAAAGTCATAGGCTTCGCGACGACGTCGCTGTTATGACCGTTGCGAAACACGCTCACGAAGAAGGATCAGCAACAAATGCAGCGATCTCAAAAATTAAAACCTAGTTTGAGACCGTGCGCTTGAATTTAGCAAATCAAAGAAGGTGGAAGCAGTTCTACTCAATAGCCGCAAAGTAGTAGAATACGATGGTGGGTCAATAAGTCGCTGAAAATTTAAATAAGGACCACTCTTTTCGGCCAAAAAAACCTTTTTATTTTTCAACATAATCTCCTTTTAACTCGATACACTTCGTTAAACGTTTCTCCAATTGGTTGATGCCCTCCAAATAATACGATTTCTTGAGGCCCTCGAAATAGGCGTTTGCTTCATTGATGACCTCTTCATTCAACCCAAATCTCTTACCGCCGAGCCATTTTCTTCATGTTTGGAAACAGAAAATAGTTCCAGGGGGCGAAATCTGGAGAATATGCTAGACGAGGAAGCAATTCGTAACCTAATCCATGCAATTTTGGCATTGCGACTTCGGACTTGTGCGCCGGTGCGTTGTCCTTTTTTTTCAAATCGGCGTCGAATCGATTTAACAGCTCTGCCTAATAATAAAACAAAAAAAAAAAAACGGTTTCCATGACCTTGTTGGCCGACAGACGCACCTTGGCATTCGGCTTCGATTCACCAGGAGAAGTTCACTGTCTCGACTGTTCCTTGGTCTCTGGTGTGTTGTAATGAATCCATGTTTCGTCTACGGTTACGAAACGGCGCAAAAACTCGTTCGGATTGTGATTGAACATCGCCAAACAATCATTTGAAGTTGTCAAACGATTGCGTTCGTTGCCAATTGTGAGCAAACGCGGCACCTTTCTGCCGGATACCTTTTTCATATCCAAATATTTTTGCAAAACTGAAATCACTGCTCCATGTGATAAATCTATATTCTCTTCAAGTTCGCGCACCTCCAGTCGCCGATCGTCCAATATCATACGGTGGATTTTATCCACCATTTCTGGTGTGGTGATCTAAATTGGGCGACCAGAGTGTTCGGCGTCACTTGTGCTGATACGACCGCACCGAAATTGAGTAAACCAGTGGTGGATGGTTCCAATCGATGGTGAAGAGCCCTCACAATACTTTTCAAGCTTTTGTTTGGTTTGCGTGATGGTTTTTTCGCGCAAAAAATAGTGTTTAATGAGCACACGAAATTCATTATTTTCTATTTTATCGAAAATTCTGGTAATCGTCTTTTTCAAATAACAACAATATTATTTGACAGATTTGTCTGAAAATGTGAATGCGTTCTTTTGAAGGATGCTTCTTGACAAGCAAAATATTGTTAATGATGATAATGATATAACATTCCCAGATATTGTAGTGTTTCCCATTTAAAGTTATGTGGTTTAGTATTGAGTTTGGATGAGTATTGTCATTTTCGTAACATTCTAAAGTTATTCAAAATCATCCGATTAAAGAGCCCATCCTACCTACATGATATGCTTATTTTCGCCCGTTCTACTAGGGGTTTGAAACTAATTGTTCCACGATTTGCACATTGCATTGGAGAACACTCCTTCCTTGTCTCTGCAATTCGTCTGTGGAATGGGCTTCCACACGAATTGCAGATAATCAACTCTTTTACCGAATTCAGGAAAAAGCTTTCTATCTGTCTAACTGATAACAATCTCACAATCTGACAATCTCTACTTAACTTTATCTTTTATTTTTAAAACTTAATTATTTGCCTATTCTTAGTCCATCACATATGATTATGTTATTTTTTTATTTAATTTATTTATGAAGTGCAATTTTTAATTATGTAATTTAAGATATTAAAACTTGTAGTATAAAATACAAGTGTCACGCTGTCATGTGGCTTCTTTAATATTGTACTTGAACGGATTGTGTCGAACTCAAAATCCAACATCAGAGGAACAATCTGTCAAAAGTCTGTGCAACTGTTGGCATACGCCGGGAATATTGACATAATTGGAAAAACTCAGAGGGATGTCACCAGTACGTTCGCAAACATTGAAGTAGAAGCGACCAAAATGAGTTTAGCGATAACGAGGGCAAAACCAAGTATATGCTGTCAACAAAAAGAGACAATCAATACCGAGGAATTGGACAGAACGCCACAATGGGCAAAGTGGGAAGCGGCAACTTCGAGCTCTAACGGACTTTGATTACCTTGCCTCTGCTATAAATTCTGAAAACAGCACCAGCGCAGAAATCAAGCCAGAAATAACTCTTGACAATCGCTGTTTTTTGGGCTAATAAGGCAATTCAATAGTAAATACCTATCTTGAACAACTAAGGAGACTCTATATAAAATCCTGATCATCTTAGTCTTGCTTAACGGTGCTAAAACATGGACTTAATTGAAGGCGAACGAAGATATCATTGGTCGCTTCGAAAAAAAAAAAATTGATTCGTAAGATATTCGGTCGCTTTTGCGTTGTTGGGCTTTGAAGGAGAAGGTTCAATGACGAACTATATATACGAGCCTTAGACCAGCATCGACTTAGTTAAAAAAAAACTGCGTATTGGATGTTTGAGATGGGTAGAATTTGTAAAGAAAATGGACACCAACGTTTCAGGCCACAGAGTCTTCGAATCTAGTCCAGAGCGGCGACGCAGTAGAGAACCTTTTCACCGTAGGTGGCGCGCACAAGTTCAAGGGAACCCCAACCAACTTGGAGTACAATTAGCTAAAGACCGAACTAAATGGAGAAGATTGTTGCTTTAGGCCCAGGTTCACCCCGAATTGTAGCGCCACTTTAGGTGTGGGTAAGTAAGTAGCGTACATTGGCATCACCAGTGCAATACGGACAACCCCAACTGCAGGACTCGAGGCTATCCTCAACCTGCTGCCGCTAGACATCTTTACACGAACATCAGCAGCCATTAATGCTATGAGAATAAGTCAGTCAGCGAACTGGAAACCAAGCAGAACAGGTCACTCGATGATCCTACTCGATTACTTTGGCCTCATGCCCGTAACGGATTACATGACGCCATATTTAGACTTTACAAGGCCTTTCTCTACCGCCTACCCTAGCAGGGAAGATTGGAAAAGCGGTCATATACCTAACGCCGAATCTATAGCCATCTACACGGATGGTTCAAAAATGAGCACTGGTGTAGGATCAGGTATCTTCTCCGACCCTCTAGGTGTATCAATATCCATACGACTTCCAGACCACAGCAGTGCTTTCCAAGCAGAGGTCTTAGCAGTGGCAACAGCCGCCCGTGAGTCTGCGATAAGGGCAATACCGCCAGAAGGTATCACCATCTTTATCGACAGCCAGGCAGCTATAAAAGCGATTACTGCCATAGAAATTAATTCGAAGCTTGTGAAGTGTTGTCGAGAAGAGCTCAGGGTTCTTGGAACACAGCACAAGGTATCGCTCTGTTGGGTCCCTGGACACGAGGGTATCCCAGGCAATGAGAAAGCCGACGAGCTGGCGAGAATCGGCTCAGCAGCCTCAACAGAACAAGTTGACCCCCCTGTGTGTATCCCGCCTTGCACACTCAAGCTCGCTGCAGGGAATAAAGCCACTGAGGAGGCGAACACAAGATCGAACTCCATGGAAACTTGCGCCATCACTAGGAAGCTATGGCCATCTTTCGACAAAGCAAAGACCGAGAGAATCATCCGTAAAGATAGGAAATCCCTTTCCACCCTCGTGGGCATCATCACGGGACACAGCACTCTGCGGTACCACTTGAAGAAACTACGCCTGACGGAGGAGGAACTCTGCAGAGGCTGTGGTGACGAGGAAGTTTTTGAGGACACAACCCACTTCCCGTGCCACTGCCCGAGTCTTCAACATTCCAGGAAAAAGTTCCTTGGTAAATTCTTCTTCCAGGATCTCGAGGAACTCTCCGGCGTTTCAGCGGAAAAGATGTTGAACTTCATCAAATCATCAAGGTGGTTTGTATGCAGAAATGAAGTAAGTGACTGAGTAGTTTTTAGTTTCATTGGGTAAGGGATCACTTTTCCCCCATGGGTACCACAATGGGTCATCGCTGACCTGAGTGTGGTAGAGAGCGTCGCTCCCTGCCAGCCCACATACCTAACCTAACCTAAGTAAGTAGTGATGGCAAAATAGCAAAACCGATTGGACGATGCTACAACGGGAAGATGGACAAACAAGCTCATCTCCAACATATAAATTTGGGTGAAAAGGAAAGTAGGAGAGATAAGCCTTAATATCGCACAGTTTCTAACTAGTTTCGGAGAAAACAGAAAGTACCTAAAATTCGGGCACGTCAGTTCGTCATTTTGTACGTGCTACGATAACCAGGAAGAAAATGCTGAACACGTGATGTTCTACTGCCCGCTCTTTATCTCAAGAGAAACAAACATCGCGAACCCAAAACAGAACATTGGAAATATGATAGATTCGGAGAGACCTGGTACGAAGTCCAGAAGCAATATGCATTAAGCAAGAATAGACGTGGTCTTCTCATCGTCCAGTAAAAGTGAGCAAAACGAGTGTATAATCCCAGTTAATAAACTCTAAAATCATACAAAGCCTTAAGACTCAGTGATTTTAAACTTATTGCCGGTTTTTGCGCAACGAAGGACTCTAACATCGGTCTTTGATTTTGCTAAAATAGTTTGCCGGTTTTTCCTAGTCTTGCATCACTTTACTATTGCCCTGCCACCATTCGTTCTCTTAAACCATGGCTGGAGCTACTACCAACCTCCGTTCAAGAGCGATTTCAACAAAAGCTCTCCCATCAACACCCACTCAATCTACTCAACCATAAAGTGACAACGCTCCTCTCACAGCCAAAATCTTACAGGACCACCTCACAAAGCAGGCCGATTTAATGCGGCTTGGGTTCGCAGATGAAATCTCTAAATTGCAAAAACAATTTCTTCTGCAGATTGAGGAAGTCAAAAAATCCTGGAGTCAGCGATTTGATGAGATCAATAAAAATGTCACCAGCATAGTTGAGCGCATTGATCGAATTGAAGAAACCACCAGCATAACAATGCAAGCGCATAGTGCAGAAATTAAAGCTCTTCAGCGGCGATGCAATGCATTGGAAAGGAAGGAAGTAGCTTGTGATGCAGTACTCTTCGGAATACCTGCACTCCCCAATGAGAACATAATAGGTTTGTTCAATAGGCTCTGCTACACTATCAACTGTAAGCCGCCTCTCTTACTAAACGCATTCCGCTCTAAAAAGCGTAACAGCATTAACAACACTGCATCACCTCCGATTGTGTTAAAGTTCAGCAATGCACAAGAGCGAAATACCGCAAACAAAACGCGACTGAACTATGTCTCCAAGATCTAGGCATAGAATCAGGAGGCAGCTGTTACCTCAATGAGAGTCTAACGAGGCAAACGCGATTTCTCTTGAACAGTGCACTCGCGCTCAGACGAAAAAAAACAACGTTTTGCTGTCAATACGAAATATGGATCTGTTTATGTTAAGAGGTCGGCGAATGGAAAAAGCTTTCTCATAGAAAGCTCCGAAGATCTGCTTCCTGCTGCTGCGACACCTCAATGATTATTGTTATTAAATTGTACGTAAGCTTATTCTCGCATTGTAACTCTGTTGTTATTATTACTCTGTATTTCCCCTTTCTCTATAATCTCTTCCTAATTCCTCTCCTTCTTCTCTAGTTCGAATGCACTTTTTGTTTATTCTTTTTAATGGATGCCGTAATGTTGGGAAACCAATACAGTGTGAATGAAAAATCAACGCGCACTTTAGTAAATATTCTCTCCAATTGCTATGAGGGACTTAAAGTCTGTTATATAAATGCACGTAGTTTAAATGACCGCAAATTAGACTATATAAAGTATTTGTTTTCCAATTCCCGTGCTGATGTTATTTGTGTGAGTGAAACCTGGTTCAAGCCGACTGTATCTGATTTTTTGTATAAAATACCAAATTATGAAATTTATAGGAATGTTAGAATCACTGATACTACCGGTGGCGGGGTAGCGATTTATTGTAAATCGAATCTGAAATGTAAAATTATCTCTAAGTCTAGTGATAGTGGCATTGAATACATTCTAGCCGAAATATTCGATTGCAATATTAGATGCGTGATTGCATGTGCATACGGTTATAATAGAAGCTGCTCCCCTGTGCCCTTCTTTTCAGTTGTCTCTGAATACTGTGCCCTTTATCAACATTTTATCATCTGTGGTGATTTTAATATCGCTTGCCTCTCAAATTAAGGATCTAGTTTCATCGGTAGGAATGGCAACCGTAAATACTACTTACCCTACACGTTTTGCTAATAATCGTTCACCCAGTCTTCTAGACTTAATCCGCGTTTCTAATCCGTCGCTTGTTCTCCTGTTTGACCAACTCTTGTTTGATGTTCTGACAGTTATCTACTTTTCTATACATATGATGTGAATCTGTCTAAAACCGTCGTCCCAGATACCTTCACATTTAAAGATTTTAACTCTATTGACCTACATGCGCTACAAATTGCGACTTCTTCTACGTGCTGATCCGAATGAAAAAGTAAAATTATTTCAGTCAATTTTAACACTATTATTTGATGAATGTGTACCAACAAAAACGGTTAAAGTGCAAAACAGAGTATGTCCTTGGTTCACATCTGAGGTGGTTAGCTCTATAAAAAAGTGGAATAAACTGTGTAGCAGATGGAAGCGTAGGCCATGCAACGCTAACTGGTCTGAGTACGAGGCGGCACGTAACTACTCAACCTCCATTGTTCGTGCTTCAAAGAAAAATTATTATGCTTCCAAACTAAATACCTCCCTACCCGCTAAGAAACTCTGGAGTAACTTGCATAAAATTGGCATTTCTAGTGGTAACTATGACTCTTAATGTGTTCTGGATCCCGATGAACTAAATCTCTACTTCCTTAATGATGATTCCACCTCCTATACTCGGAATTTAGACTATAATCGGACTGAGGACCTGCACTCGGTACCAAAACTGGAGGATTTTATTGTCGCAACAGAAGACGAAGTTATCCAATGCATAGCAGCATTTAAGTCTAATTCTATAGGTGAAGATGGTATACCAATACCTTTTGTCAAGCTTACTTACTTACTTAGGTGGCGCTACAGTTCGGGGTGAACCTGGGCCTCAACCAACAAGCCTCTCCATTTAGCTCGGTCTTTAGCTAATTGCCTCCAGTTGCGCACTCCAAGTTGGTCGAGGTCCCCTTGAACTTGTGCGCGCCACCTATGGCGATAATTCCCTCTACTGCGTCGTCCCTCGGGGTTAGATTCGAAGACTCTGCGGGCCGGAGCGTTGGTGTCCATTCGCTCTACATGTCCTAGCCATCTCAGACGTCCAATACGCAGTTTTTTGACTAGGTCGATGTCGCTGTACAGCTCGTATAGTTCGTGATTGAATCTTCTCCTCCAAAACTCGTCAACGCAAACGGGACCGAAAATCTTACGAAGAATTTTTCTCTCGAAGCGACCAAGGATATCTTCATCCTCTTTTAATAAAGTCCATGTTTCAGCGCCGTAAAGCAGGACTGGGATGATTAGGGTCTTATATAGAGTCTCCTTAGTTGTTCGAGATAGGGCTTTACTGTTGAGTTGCCTTATAAGCCCAAAAAACCAGCGACTGGCAAGAGTTATTGTTCGATTGATTTCTGCACTGATCTTGTTTCTAGAGTTTATAGCAGAGCCAAGGTAGACAAAGTCCCTTACTACCTCGAAGTTATAGCTGCCCACTGTGACGTTTTGTCCAATTCGTCGGTGTTGGTTTTCCCTTCTAGTTGACAGCATATACTTGGTTTTGCCCTCGTTTATCGCCAAACCCATTTTGGCCGCTTCCGCCTCAATGCTTGCAAAAGCACCGGTGACAGCCCGCTGAGATCTTCCGATAATGTCTATATCGTCGGCGTATGCAAGAAGTTGTACAGACTTGTAATAGATTGTGCCTCCGGTGTTGGCTTGTGAGTTCCGCATAATCCGTTCAAGTACAATATTGAAGAAGTCACATGACAGCGCGTCACCTTGTCTAAAGCCTTTTTTGACATCAAAGGTCTCGGTGAGGTCATTACCGACCTTGATGGAGCAGCGAGCGTTCTCCATCGTCAGCCTGCACATACGGACAAGTTTGGCAGGGATGTCAAAACTAGACATGGCTCTATAAAGCTCTTCTCTATAGATGCTGTCATAGGCGGCCTTGAAATCGATAAAGAGGTGGTGGGTATCGATTTGGAATTCTTGGGTTTTCTCCAGGATCTGCCGAAGTGTGAAGATTTGATCGATGGTGGACTTTCCTGGCCTGAAACCGCACTGATAGGGTCCAATCAAGCTGCTGATAAAAGGTTTCAGGCGTTCACACAATATCGCAGAAAAGATCTTATATGCGATGTTGAGGAGACTGATACCTCTATAATTGGCGCAGTTGAGGGGGTCTCCTTTCTTGTGGATCGGGCAAACGATGCTGAGATTCCATTCATCAGGCATACACTCGTCTGACCAAATATTAGAAATGAGTTGGTGTATGCACCCTACCAATTCATCGCCAGCTGCCTTGAAAAGTTCGGCAGGTAAGCCGTCAGGTCCAACAGCCTTGTTCGATTTTAGCTTGGATATTGCTATGCTCACTTCGTTTTGGTCAGGTGGACGGAAATTTTGACTATCATCGTCTATGCTGAATGGTTCATTCTGCCTGACAGCGGGATGTTGGTCTTCGTCGCCGATATACAGTCTGCAGAAGTAGTTTTTCCATATTCTCAGCACCGACTGTGATTCTACTACGAGGTTTCCATTTTCATCTCTACAGGTTTCTGTACGGGTATTACTTCTCTGACACGTTCTTTTTACCTTTTGGTAAAACTTCCGTACATTGTTCCTGGAGTATAGACTCTCGATATTCTCAAACGCGCGCTTCTCATACTCTTTCTTCTTCTTTTGGAGAAGCCGATGTTCTTCCCGTCTCTTTTGCTCGTAGAGCTCACGAGCAGCTCTCGTCTTCCTTTGCAGCGCCGCTTTGTATGCCTCTTGTTTTGCTGCATGCACTCGCCGGCATTCTTCGTCAAACCAGGGGTTTCGCGGTGGTGGTCGAGCGAGACCCAGCACATCAGTCGCGGCGTTTCTGATGGCATGTTAGCAGCGTTGCCACTGGTCTTCGGTACTTGATGCTGGTGGCAAAGGGGTGATTGAGAGATTTCGGAATACGCGTTCAGCGAAGAGTCTAGCGGTCTCTTGCGATTGTAGCTTTTCGACGTTAAATTTTCTCACAGTAATTCTTCTTTGTTGCTCAGATTGGGATATCCGCATTCGTACCTTGGCTACAACAAGGTAATGATCCGAGTCTATGTTGGCCGCTCGGAAGGTCCGGACTTCCAGAATACTGGAGGCATGCCTTGCGTCGATCGCAATATGATCAATTTGGTTGATCGTGACATGATCATTGGACCGCCATGTCTGCTTATGAATATCGAAATGAGGAAACCATGTGCTTGCTATGGTAACATTTCGCTCCACAGCGAAATCAATTAGCTTTAGTCCGTTATCAGGCGTGATGTCGTGAGGGCTATGCTTACCGACTGCCCTGCCAAAGACGTCCTCCTTTCCTATTTTGGCGTTAAAATCGCCCAATACGATTTTAACGTCGTATTTAGGACATTGCTCGTATGTTTTGTCGAGGAGCTCGTAGAAACACTCTTTGGTGGCAGGGTCCTTCTCTTCCGTGAGGGCACGAACACATATTAGGCTTATGTTAGCGAATTTAGCATTGATCCGGATAGTCATAATACGCTCGCTCACGTGTCGGAAGCTTAAGACTTCTTGCCTAAGTCTGCCGCGTATGACAAATCCGCATCCGAATAAGCGTTGCCTGTTGCCTCTGTAGCAATCACCGTAGTAGATGTCACAGTTTTTCATCCTCTTTTTGCCCGGCCCATCCCATCGCACTTCCTGGATGGCGGTAATATCTGCTTTATAGCAGTCTAGGGCCTCTGCTAGTTGTTCGGCTGCACGTGGTCTGTAAAGGGACAGAACATTCCACGTACAGATCCGAAGGTCGTTGTCCTTATTTCGTTTGCTGGGGTCGTCATTAGTTGAGTCATCCTTATCCGAGGCTTTTGGTTGTTTCGGAACCATGCGCTTTTTACGTGGTAGGGAAGTTACCCCGACGGCACAACCCCCAACCTGGAGGGCCAGTTCCTTAATTATTCCCCTAGGACGAGGGGCCGGGTACACCGGTGCCAGTAGTCCACTACGGGAGTATGAGCGCTGCCGTTGGCCCATAAAGGGCTCCTCCGCCACCATCTCTATTCCAATGTCCTGACCAACATTGGAAATTCCTTACCGACCTGTGATCCGAATACGTCGAAGCAGCTCGCGCAAGGTATTCACTAAGTTCAACCTAACTGGAACTATAGACGCCACCGTTGACTCCGTCTAGGGAATTCGTCCGCTGCCGCCTGGAACAGGAAGAAGTGCTCTAGTGAGAAAAGCACTCTTCCCCCCCTCTCTCATCTGCTGTCACCAAGAATCCGCCAAACGGGGTTGGTTACCCATTTCTTGGATTAAGGTACTAGGCACCCGGCTGTCACCGCGTGGAGGTTGAGAGTACGTCAAGCTTATCTTACCCCAAATTATTCCTCATCTTACTCATGTAATCAACTGGTGCATAACGACCTCAACTTTTCCTCAGTTCTGGAAAATTGCAAGAGTTTTGCCTATTGCAAAGAATACTAATAAATCTTCTCCATCTGACTTTCGACCGATTAGCATTCTACCTACATTGTCAAAAGCCCTGGAGAAAATAATACCAAAACAAATAACGAAGCACATATCACTAAATAATCTGTTGACTGCTCAGCAATCCGGTTTCAGAGCTAACCGCAGCTGTTCAACAACTATGGTCAATTTGCTTGAGGAAATCAGACAAGACTTTGACAGGGTTTATGTTTCGTTACTTTGTCTGATAAACTTCTCTAAGGCTTTTGATAAAGTGAATCATGCAATTTTGTGTTGGAAGCTTAGAAACAATTTCGGATTCGGTGAAAGGGTTGATGAGTAGTTTTCTTTCTGGCAGATGTCAACGGGTTATTTCTGGAGAACGTTGTTCAACCCTTAAAGAAATGAAGCAAGGTGTTCCACATGGCTTAATTTTGGGACCTATACTCTTCTGTATGTTCATATATGACCTTCCATCCACGTGTAAACATGCTTCTGTCCACCTATATGCGGACGATGTCCAACTATTCTTATCGAAACCCTACAATAAACTGGATAAACTTGGTCTTCTCATCAACGAGGATCTGAATCAAATACATGCGTGGTCAGTAACTAACGGATTGCTACTCTATCCGAAAAAATCTCCGGTAATTGCAATATACAATAAGAACTTTAACTCGCATCTTTTGCCCGACATATATCTCAATAATAATAAAATTGTAGCTGTTGAATCTGTAACTAGCCTTGGCTATACAATAAATCGTCACTTATCTGGGTGCAATCATACCAATATGGTCATCGGTCGTATCTATGGGTGCCTACGCAAATTGTGGCTCAGTGCATGCTTTACTCCACTGTAAACACGACGAAAGTGTCGGTTGGTCTGTGGCCCAGCGAGCCGCAACCGTAAAACAAACTATTGCTCCGACACGGAAACATACGCCTCGGATACGGACTGATCATTTGTTGACGACCTTTGGCTATCGGACACGGACAACGATCGGATTCTGGAACGTTAAGACCCTCCTGGACTCACTCAAGGAAGGGCCTTATAACGCCAGATTCCTCCAATTGGAGCGCGAATTCGCACGGTATAAAATCGACATCTTAGGGCTGAGCAAGATAAGATGGTACGATGCTGGGGAATACATCTCCCCAACAAAAAGCACTGTCATGCTCTACTCTGGTAAACCAGCTGGAAGTGCACGGAGTTCTGGCGTAGGACTCATGCTAACTCCAGCAGCACGTAGTAGCCTCATATCCTGGAAACCCCATAGTGACCGGATATTGACGGCTAGGTTCCAGAGTAGAGTTAGAAAAATTACCATCATACAGTGTTATGCTCCGACTCTAGACGCGACTGAGGATGAAAAGGATAATTTTTATAGCCACTTAGGTGCCGCCTACAACCAAACCCCTAATGGAGACATCGTAATAGTAATGGGAGATCTCAATGCCAAGGTGGGTAGCGACAACACCATGCTTAAGCACGTGATGGGAGTTCACGGCGTGGGAGACCGTAATGACAATGGTGAGCGGTTTGTGGACTTCTGCAATACCAACCGCCTAGTCATCGGAGGTACGCTGTTTAAGCATAACACCTGCCATAAGATCAGTTGGGTCTCTACTGATAGGCAACGAACATCCAACCAGATCGACCACATTGCGATCAGTCGCCGCTTTAGAAATTGTCTCCTGGACGTCCGAAACAGACGTGGAACTGACGTCGGACAAGAACGAGATCACCATCTTATGGTAGCTCATTTACGCCTTCGTACTGCATCCGTCAACAGCAACCGCTCAAACCTGCTTAACATCACCAGGTTTAATATCGACAGGCTCAAGGTTCTCCAAGTGCGCCAACAGTTCAGGGACCATCTTGCCTTAGAAGCAGAAGCAATCAGCAGCATAGAGTGCTGTGAAAAATGCTTTTGCGACTGGGGCACGCACTTATGTCGGTAAAAAGCAGAAACACCACCGCACATGGCTTTCTACAGACACCTGGAGACGGATCGATGAGCGTACAGCAATCAAGGCTCGGATTGCAGCGGCCTCAGCAGTAGAGAGAACCGAGCTTGAAGCCCAATACCGTGCGAAGAAGAAAGAAGTGCAGCGTAGTGTGAGACGTGACAAGCGTCAACATGTCAACTCACTGGCCTCAAGGGCTGAAGAAGCAGCGAGTAGGTGCGACAGTAGGACTGTTTACAACATCACTAAGGAGCTCATTGGTGGTCGAAACTCTAAACAACATCCAGTGAAGAGTCTAGACGGTGACCTTCTGATTTCGGATGAGGATCAGCTCACTAGATGGAGAGAACATTTTGCTGCAGTGCTAAATCACTTAGACGACGGCGGTATGATCTTGAATTCGAATGAGCAGTTCGAAGCAACAAATTCCCGAATTCGCACCGTACCTCCCAGTAAAGCTGAAATAATAACAGCAATCAAGTCCCTCAAGAAAAACAAAGCGGTGGGTATTGATGGCATCCCTGCCGAGCTATTTCAAGCGGCGCCAAATACATCGGCAGATTTGCTGCATCCCCTAATACGGAGAGCTTGGGATAGTGAACAATTTCCACAGGAGTGGAAAAGGGGGATGATCATTAAGCTTCCAAAGAAGGGTAACTTGATGGAGTGCGGTAACTGGAGAGGTATATGTGTTCTTCCAGCTGTAGCCAAAATAATAGCTAGAATAATTCAAGAACGAATTAAAGATCATTTAGATTCAACTCTCGATGTCGAACAGGCAGGCTTTCGCGCTGGATCCTCCTGCATCGACCACATAAACACCTTACGGATCATAATCGAACAATGCGTTGAGTATAGGTCTCCGCTACATTTACTGTTTATCGACTTCGAGAAGGCTTTCGACAGCTTGAATCGAGATGCTATCTGGCTGGCCTTGCGCAGGAGAGGCATTCCAGAAAAGCTTATAGCTATTATCAAGGCTACATATGAGGGCGGTAAGTGTCACGTCGTGCACAATGGTAAGGTGTCGGAGGACTTTGAAGTCCAAAGTGGAGTACGTCAAGGGTGCATACTGTCCCCACTATTGTTCTTGGTTGTTATCAGCGATGTACTCCGTGCAGCATTGACGGAAGCTAATTCTGGAATTCGTTGGACTATGACATCTTACCTTAAACACCTAGATTACGCTGACGATGTTTGTCTACTTTCACATCGGATAATGGATCTTCATTTGATGGCCCAAAATCTAGAAGCTGAGGCAAACAAAGTGGGGCTAAAAATAAACACAGCCAAAACAAAAGCCCTGAGTACTTCCAATACCCGCGCTCAACTTAACATTGCCGGAAAGCAAGTCGAGAAAGTTGATAACTTTCTATATTTAGGAAGTGTCGTCTCGGCTAATCGCGGTGGCACCGAACTGGATGTGTGCAGCAGAATCGGGAAGGCTAAAGCTGCGTTCGGAATGCTGTCCAAAATCTGGAGAAGCAATGTTATTAGCTTAAGAACCAAGCTACGACTGTTCCGCTCCAACGTAGAATCAGTGCTGCTTTATGGGTGCAGTACCTGGAAGGTGGACACCATTAACACACGCAAGCTGCAAGTCTTCGTAAACAAATGCTTAAGAATCATCTTGAGGATTTTTTGGCCGAACCGCATCTCCAACGAACAGCTTTATCTGAGAACGGGCCAAGAACCTATAAGCATTACTATACGAAGAAGAAAGTGGCAATGGATTGGACACACCCTACGGCGCGAAGACAACTCCATTGCGAAATACGCTATGCAGTGGAATCCGCTCACCCAGGCAGGCAGAATAGCGGGACGCCCTAGGCAAACGTGGCGCAGAACAGTTGAGGAGGAATCGAGCTCTTTAGGAATGAGTTGGAGGCAGCTCAAACGCGTTGCAGAACTCCGAACACGATGGCGCGCAGGCGTGGTTGACGCCCTATGCCCCCCGAGGGGTTAAAGGACATAAGTAAGTAAGTAAACACGACGAAAGCTGGTAATATCGTTAGTCTTGCCTCTAATAACGTATGCCGAGGTTGTTTACAGTAGCCTCGACTCATTATCCCAGCGTAAATTGCAAGTATCCTTAAATGATGCGGTGCGTTACATTTACGGCCTTCGTAGATAAGACCATATCTCTTTGTATGCAAGCGACTTGCTTGGTTGTACAAGAATATATTAATGTCAGGAATTGTATATTTTTACACAAATGTATTTATAATCAATGTCCGTCTTATTTGTATAACAGGCGTAGGTTTGCTCGTTCCTCAAGAACTATTAATCTTACTATATTCCATCCCGCTGCAATTACCTAAGTTCATCGCGTTTATTTTACATCCACACTGTTAGGCTATGGAACTCTTTACCGTCACGTGTAAAATCTATCTTGTGTCCTCGCAATTTTAAAAGTGCACTCCTGCTACATTTTTCTACTTTAACACCTCAACGATAAACCCTTCCACCCCACACTCCCCCACACCGCTACCTTTTTAACCTTTAGATTAAGAAACTTGTATATTAGTTTTAAGCAATTAATGTATCATTTTAACTTGAAGTACTAAGTACTAAAAAAGATTGCAAATCTTAATGTACAAACCACATCATGAAATAAATAAATGAAATGAAATGAAAGTGAATGGATATGTGAACAGCATTCAAGTCAAACTTAGGAGAATCGAGCGCCTAAGAAAAGAAATCGGCAGAGGGCAGAGTAGAAGCTAAAAGGCTAACAAGCCCCGCAAATAGTCCTGCAGGGAGATTGTTAGAAGTGCGAAGGATGTGGGCTATTACGTAGGCGTATTCCTTGTGTCGATTAATCAGGTTTGCAAATCGTGCATGCTGCTAGCCCGGGCTGCTAGTATCTTTAGAAGATTACCAGATATATTGACCCAAAAAAAAACGGAAGTACACGTTGTAACAATTAGCAGAGACCTGTAAAAATAAATGTTCTTTGGATCTACGTTTATCCTTTGTGGCAAAATTAAATCGAAGTTTTAAAAAAATATTAATTTCATTGTCTCGCTTGAAATGTGAATATTTGAACAATGAACAACATGTATGGCTGCGTGTGCACATGTGGCCAAGTCGTGCACAGTACTTCATTCTCCTCGAATATACTAGCGTGTGGAAAGCGATCACGTCAAATCCGCAATTAGTTATTATTTTTACGCAAACATTTGACATATGAGAATAGCGTGATTGCTCCATATCCCACAACGTTAAGCATTGCCTTTTTCCTTTTGTGTGTTTTCGCTCGCAACATTGATTTCTTATCTAAAACAAATTTAATTCCAACTTCAAATAGTTTTACTACCCCATTCGGACCATAATATAAGTATATGTAGTTCTTTTTATCGATATAGAACAACAACTTAAAAGTGCTATATAGTATAACCCTTAGACTTATTTTTAGATGTGATAACACACTGCATTTTCCGAAGGACTTTGTTGACACAATCTACGCTTTAACCCCTCAGAGCATATACTTTCTCAAAAGCTTATAAAAAATGTTGATATCTTTTACAAATTAACTGGACATTTTTATGCCGTTCACGACCTTGTTAGAGTGTTGATAAACAAGGCGAGCAAGGAAAGCATATCCTCGTCCCCATCACCCCACTTCATTGTCGCCACAATAAAATGTTTCAAAAAAGTTTCATTTTATTTGATTTTCTTTCCTTTATCTCACACATTCTCAACTCCTTCGTTTCGCACCAAAGGATGTGTGTGGACGCGATTTCCTCAAAATATTATCCTCGAGCTTAGGGTCATTGAGAGGAAACAAATGGCGCCAGAGAGTTGCGAGAAGATTATAATCCAAACTATGTAAACAGCAGTGACCGAATAAAACTACCAACCCCATACACGGGTCAAAGGCTTTGATATCGCTTGTTTTTTTATATTGTCGTAAAAATTGCACTACTCTGTGAGTTACGTATATGCTTTAAAAATGCTTTAAAGATCAAAAGGATACGTATTGCTGAATTTAGAGTTTTAAATCCATTGGAGTCTTTGACATTTCCATCTCCAACTTGGTCCATATCCGGTGAGCTAAATGGTATCCATGGGTGTCTATCTCTCCGCACGAACTGAAGGATATGCCTCTAATGGTAAACTAACGACGAATGGGCATATCAACCATCAATACTTGTTTGCAGACTGGCAGTCAAAAGAGTTTCCAGGAAGCAGAGAAAAGCAAACATTTTGCTTTAGTTCAATTGGTTTTGAATATTCCCAGCAAGGATGGCAGGAACTGAAACTGAATAAAAATGCACAGTCAATAGCCAATACAGTGGAACACTGCAGTCGGCAGGGTTTTCGGTTTGGAGGATTTTCCTGATTTCCTAGAATTCTTTTTTCTGGAATAGAGGAAAAGCGAATCCATGTACGATAAGTCAAGTCGAAGGGGGGTTTCTCTGCAGGCCAACAAGTGACACATTTTTTCTTATTGATTTTGCAGGAAAGTTTGGAACACCTATAGATAGGTGGTATTAGAAAGAAATACTCTCGAGATTGCACTAGATGTTTGTAAAAAGAATATTCTTTTATTTATTTCTTTTTTTTAAAGGCTTAACTTTGAGAGCTCATTATAATTAATGAGAGCCAATATTCAAAATTGGGATGATACCACATGGTGTTGGAAAATACAACAGTAGATTTAATTAATCAGCCAGCAACGTTCTGTCCACAGCAGACATAGGGTTCGTTCCTTCAATGGACAAAGCAACAGTTATCTACTAGATGTATTTCGTTTACTTTCTTTATCAGCTTGATGAAGGCATTTACGTATGTCCACTATAGTTGGCCTGTTTCGAAAAATTCCAATTATTCCGAACTCCAGCACATTCTGTATGAATACCCAAGTACTGTTGTACTCTTAACATCGGCTACACACTAGTCTGCCTTCTACTCTTATCTGTCAATACCCTTTCCCTTTGTCTTTATCCCCAATACTTTGAAAACTCGGCAGTCAATGAGAATGTAACAAATCGCTCAAAATTGTATGCAGATTCAAGGAGAACTCAGAAAGCGTGCGGTGGGTGGGCTTTAAGAGTGGCTGCGGAGTGAGGTCTCCACTGTATTTTTTCTAGAATGTCGAAAAATATTCATGACAAGTATTGCCATAACAGCAAAAAAAAGAGGAGAAAAAGGGAGAGTTCGGGGTGCTTCTAACCCCTTAATAGATCGAATTTCAAAAAATCACTTTCAGGGCTTGAGTTGAGCGTTTGTTACCTCTAAGTTAAACAGAATTTTACATATGGGATTTATTTATTCTTATTTGCTTGTTCATTATGCTTTCCAATAAGTATCATCATCCGCATAACCAATAGCTCTGCAGCCTCCAGAATTGGATGTAGTTCGTTGGCTTTCGAGCATGTCCCAAGTCCGCGTAAATGTTGGGTGATTAATTTATCTGCGTCTAATGACATTCGTGATAGAATCGTAACCGGACCGATTTCTTTAAAGTGGTAGGCTGCGTCTATAATATAGTTTTTTCATGATTTGATGATTTTCAACAATAACGGTGTTGTTGGGTAACACTGTAGGATTAAGATATTTCACTAGGCTTGCCATAGTGCAAAAAGCATAATCAGTGCTATTCAATTAGATTCAATTGTAGTAGATTATAAACTAATAGAGTGTTTAGGCGCTGTGTAAAGAAGCCAGTTGTGTATTACCAATTTTAAGGTCATTGGTAATAAGGTCACATTTTTCCGTAAAATTTATTTTATATCCTTCAGCTTTTTATACGGTTAATCGATATCATAATTTTTGGGGAAGCGTTATGGTACTCGGATTTAGCTGATCTTAACTTGAGCTTTTTATTACCTAAAGTACTTGAAAAGTTGTGGTTTTTTTGCGAGGCATCTAGAAAATTCTAAAATCCACCCTCCGTATACCGACTATGGTGTATACAAACACATGCAATGATCAAAACAAAAGATTTTAATGCCCCAGGTGGCAGTCCAGGTACACTGCAAAATCCACCTTCTTCGGAGGTCGGCTCTACGGATTCTGGGGAGAGTCATTTATTGCACCTAATAAATCCCTTCTTAAAAAGTAAAAGGATATCTCGATCTCCACCAAGATCGAACGTCCCCGGAAAAAGAAGTCCGCCGGAAGCGCAAGCGCGTGAAAAACGGGACTCAGCGAAATCAAAAAGCATTGAGGAGGAAAACGAAGTACTCCGTACAAAGCTTACCGAAATGCAGCTACTCTTTCGTGAACTTAAGAAAGAAGTAGATTTACTCAGGCAAGAAAAGAATGCCCAAAAAAAACACGTATCTACAAAAAGAAAATACAGTTACCCCACATCGCCCACCTAGTCGCGAATACCAGACGGACGAAGAAGAGCTAACACGTGAAACGAATTGGATCGAAAAGAAACGACCTAGCTAAAAACGCAAAACTGGTTCCTCACCGGAAGTCGAGCCACAAAAACATGAAAGGCGCAAGGAGTTGCAAGAAAAGCAACAACAACAAAAAATACGTCCTCCGCCACCGATAAACGTCGTTGGAATAACGGACTTTAATAAGTTGCATTGCCTCATTAAAGGAACCCTGCCATCGAAGTTTAAGATGACATCTCTGCGAAACAATACGTGGAAAATCAATGTCGATGATGCCGACGGTTACCGTGTTGTAGCAAGGGGACTCCACCCCTCGTGCACCAAAGAAGATGTTATAAAGGACCTTCAAGATAAAGGCTTTAAAATTCTTGATGCCGTCAATATTATCAAGAAGGAGAAGCAACAGTCGGAGGGAGATCATGAAAAATTGGTAAGGCGTGGACTTCCACTATTCATGCTTAGTTTCGATAAAGACGAAAGTAAAGATGTTATTTCTGGTATCAAGACTATTTTAAACATCGTGGTCAAAATCGAACCTATACGTAAGAGCTCCAGATCGATCCCGCAGTGTAAGCGCTGTCAAGGTTTCAATCACACGCAGACTTACTGCCAGAAAGAACCGCGATGCGTCAAATGCACAGGTGAACATCTCTCAAATGAGTGTCACCTAAATAAGCAAACCCCAGCCACTTGCATAAACTGCAAAGGAAAACACCCTGCGAACTATCGAGGTTGCGAAGTGGCGAGAGAGCTCCAAAAAAGGCGCGATACGCTTAAAAATTCCATGGGCACGAATCCAAAACCAATCAAGATAGCTACGAAAAAAGCAGCAAAAGATAAAAAATCCGTCAATATTCTCTAAGAAAAACCCGAACGTAGTAGAGAAAAGGTGAAGCAGCTAAGTTCTCGAATATTGGCGTGCAGTCGTATGCTCAAGCTGCGATGACAGCTAATGGTAAGTACAAGACCGACAGCTCACGGGAGATCAAAGCACGAAATCATCCAAACCTTAACGTAAAGACTCCTGCTCAAGCTGCGACATTGGAAAACGGTGATAGAAGTAGCTCACAAGATCATGTATCCCATGTTTGCTCTCTAATTCTTGCGAAACTTGAAGAGCAATCCAAAACAAACAAACTTATTTTCGAGAGACTAGTTGCATTAGAAAACAACATTCGTAACACGCGCACTTCAACCAGAATATGAAAGAAACGCTTAAAATTCTTACTTGGAACTCCAACGGCATTATACGAAGACTCCACGAGTTAGAAATCTTTATACGAGAAAAAGACATTGATATATGCTTGCTCTGTGAAACTCATCTGACAAAGCAATCGAACTATTTTTTTTTTTTTTTTTCCGAGGGTAGGTGAAAATCTTCAGCAAGACACTATGAGGATCGACATCGCGTGCTCATAGTAGTGTGGGATTCTTACCCACTAAAAAAACCTCCCTTCAAAACAAACTTGTTTTCATTTTTACTACAACTAAGTATTCGACTTATCAAGTAGTTTTCATTTCACGTAATAAGGACGTTTTGCAGGTACCTTCCCATTAGAAGTTCCTGCCAGCTCCGCAGTTTAGACGCGGTTACTTATCGCGCTAAGTCTAAAGATTTGGTTCTTTGTAAACGGCGCAGAAAATTTCTATCATCCAAAACTTGGCGGACTGTAATATTTACGCGACTTTCTAGTCGACTTCTATGCTTTCTCGCGTAGGTTTGAATTTCGTTTTCTATAGTTTTAATGCCAAGATCTCTATGGATATCGCTATTTCTGATATACAATGGCGCATTAACAATACCTCTTAGCACTTTGTTTTCAAAAGTTTGTAAAATTTTAATATTACTTATTTTGGTACAACCCCAGAGTTGTATACCATATGTCCATAAGGGCTTTAGCACTTGCTTATATAAAAGCAGTTTGTTTTCTATGTTAAGCTTGGAATACTTTCCAAGTAACCAATACATTTCTCTATATTTATTATCTAGTTCTTTGCGTTTTTTCTTAACGTGCGTTTTCCATTTCAGTTTTGCATCAAGTGTCATTCCAAGATACTTAGCCTCGTTTGAAAACGGAATTTGAACCGACTTTTAAAAGATCGGCAAATTATTTATTTTCTTATAAGTAAAATTTACATGAACAGATTTGGTCTCATTAAGTGCGATTCGCCAAACCGTTGTCCATTCATTTACTCAATCCAAAGCTTCTTGCAGTTTTTCTGTAGTATCTTCGACCGTTTTACCTACTGTCAAGATAGCAGTGTCGTCGGCAAATGTAGCTAGCTCAGTGCCTTCTACTTGCGGTATATCACGACTGTATAATAGATACAAGACTGGACCAAGAACGCTTCCTTGCACCCCAGCCATTATTTCCTTAAAATCTGAATATTCATTTCCACATTTGACGCGGAATAGTCTATTCGGAAGGTAGTTCGTCAAAATATTATATAGGTGCTCTGGCAGAACTTGTCGTAATTTAAACTTTAAGCCTTTGTGCCAGACCTTGTCAAAGGCTTGAGAGACGTCAAGGAATACGCTTGAACAAATCTTTTTTTCTTCAAGTGACTTTTCGATTACATGTGTTATTCGATGTACTTGTTCAACTGTAGAATGCTTACTTCTGAATCCGAATTGATGATCCGGAATGAGATGCCTTTCTTCTATTACCGGCTGTATTCGCCTAATCAATATTCTCTCGAACACTTTGGATATGATTAGAAGAAGCGAAATCGGTCTAAAAGACGTGTTTTCATTGAACGGTTTTCCGGGCTTAAGGACCATTATGACTTCGGCGACTTTCCATTGACTGGGAACATATTCTAGTCTAAGCGCGGCGTTTATAATGAACAGAAGCTTAATTAGAGCTTTTCTTGGTAGTGCTTTAAGAACCTCTCCCGTAATTAGGTCGTATCTTCTTAGGTCTAAGTTTCTTTATTTCTACCTTAAGTTCGGTAAGTGCTGCATTTCTTATTACGCTATTGGCTATATAAGACGTATTTATATTTTCAATAAGAGCTTGATGGACAAACGGTTTGAAAGTTTCTTCCAGGTGGGTGGCAAAAACTTGCGCTTTCTCTTTATCATGCCCCATTCGCCTTGATTTTTCCTAATTGGTGTGACTGGAATTTGAAGTTTTTTAATACTTTTTATAGCCTTCCAAAGCGAGTAATTAGAATCTTTATCTGCCGTTAAGCTTTCTAGGTAAGTTTGCATTTCATTATTCTTAAGGTTTTTAATAGAACTTTTTAGTGAGTTGCACAAACGGTTAAGATGTGCTTTATGTTGCGGAGCCCGAGTTTGTTGCCATTTTTTGCATGCTTTTTCCTTCTCCTTAATCATCTCTTTTATTTCCTGCGGATAAGTTTGAACGTAGCTTGCCGGGGTTCTCTTTGGTTTGAGAGTATTCTTCCATGCGGCATTCTGTAGGATTTCGACGAAGCGATCAACTTCAACTTCAAGTTCATATGGCATTTTAAGTGATACGCTCAGCTCAATATTTGCTTCAATATCTTTTTTAAAGCCATCCCAATTAGTTTTCGCGCTGGTTAATCTGACCGGTCCTACTTTTTTAATCAGAGCATCGCTTATCGTCATTATGATTGGAGAATGATCAGAGATATTCCTTTAACAACAAAGAAATCAATCAGATCTGGTAACTTATTTCTATCAGTCGGGCAATATGTTGGTTTACCCGTCGAGTGAAAATCACAACTGTATTGCATACCCGCATTATAAAGCTTTCTACCTTTCTGAGAGGTGTACCTTGAGCCCCAGAAGGGGTGTTTCGCGTTGAAGTCGCCACCAATAATAAAATTTGGTTTAAGGAAGTTGAAGATGTTTGTGAAATCACTTTCCTCAAGTTTACATCGCAGTGGACAATATATAGATGAAATGATGAAGGCAAAAAGTCTATTTCTAACACGTACCGTGCTTACTTGCATTGCTTCTAATTCAATCTTTACTTCCGCTGAGTGTTCGATACATTCTTTTATAAACAAGGATGATCCGCCTCTTGCTCTTTCCGATGGGTGGAAGGCGTGATACACGCTATATCCTCTTATCTTAACATTCGTTTGTTTTGTCAGATGAGTTTCACAGACCAAGCATATATCAATATCTTTTTCTCGTATAAATATTTCTAACTCGTCGAGTCTTCGTATGAGGCCGTTAGCGTCCCATGTAAGAATTTTTAGCATTTCTTTCATATTCGGGTTGAAGTGCGCCTGTTATGAATGTTGCTTTCTAGTGCAACTATTCTCGAAAATAAGTTTGTTTGTTTTGCATTGCTCTTCAAGTTTCGCAAGTATTAAGGAGAAAACATTGGATACTGGATTTTGTGAGCTACCTCTATCACCGTTTTCCAATGTCGCAACTTGAGCAGGAGTCTTTACGTTAGAGTTTGGACGGTTTTTTGCCTTGATCTCCCGTGGGTTGACGGTCATATACTTGCCATTAGCTGCCAACGCCGCTTGAGCATAAGACTGCGCGCCAGTATTCGAAGGCTTTGCTTCTGTCACATTTTCTCTACTGCGTTTGGAGTTTTCTTCGTTACCCGATCTTAAATCAATATTGACGGATTTCCTATCTTTCGCTGCTTTTTTTGTAGCTATTTTGGGTCTGTTCTTAACTGGTTTCGGATTAGGGCGCATGGAATTTTTAAGCGCATCGCGCCTTTTTTGGAGCTCTCTCGCCACTTCGCAACCTCGATAGTTCGCAGGATGTTTTCCTTTGCAGTTTATACAAGTGGCTGGGGTTTGCTTGTTTAGGTGACACTCTTCCGAGAGATGCTTACCTGTGCATTTGACGCATCGCGGCTTTTTCTGGCAGTAGGTCTGCGTATGATTGAAGCCTTGACAGCGCTTATACTGCGGGATCGATCTGGAGCTCTTACGCATGGGTTCGATTTTGACCACGATGTTTAGAATAGTCTTATATATATATGGTATATAGCATCTTTATTTTCATCTTTATCGGAACTAAGCATGAATAGTGGAAGTCCACGCCTTACCAATTTTTCATGATCTCCCTCCGACTGTTGCTTCTCCTTCTTGATAATATTGACGGCATCAAAAATTTTAAAGCCTTTGAAGGCCGTGCATTACATCTTCTTTAGTACACGAGGGGTGGAGTCCCCTTGCTGCAACACGCAGTGGTCTTTCTAACTTATTTTGGTAAGTATACCACTGAATCTTTTCGGCATTCAATTTTTGGGAGACTGCTCGGTAACCGTCAGCATCATCGACATTGATTCTCCACGTATTGTTTCGGAGAGATGTCACCTTAAATTTCGATGGCAGGGTTCCTTTAAGGAGGCAATGCAACTTATTATAGTCCGTTATTCCAACGATGTTTATCGGTGGCGGAGGACGTAATTTTTGTTGTTGTTGCTTTTCCTGCAACTCCTTGCGCGTTTCATGTTTTTGTGGCTCGACTTCCGGTGACGAACCAGTTTTGTGTTTTTTGCTAGGTCGTTTCTTTTTGATCCAATTCGTTTCACGTGTTAGCTCTTCTTCGTCCGTCTGGTATTCGCGACTAGGTGAGCGATGTGGGGTAACTGTGTTTTCTTTTTGTAGATACGTGTTTTTTAGGGCATTCTTTTCTTGCCTGAGTAAATCTACTTCTTTCTTAAACTCACGATAGAGTAGCTGCATTTCGGTAAGCTTTGTACGGAGTACGTCGTTTTCCTCCTCAATGCGTTTTGATTTCGCTGAGTCCCGTTTTTCACGCGCTTGCGCTTCCGGCGGACTTCTTTTTCCGGGGACGTTCGATCTTGTTGGTGGAGATCGAGATACCCTTTTACTTTTTAAGAAGATGTTTATTAGGTGCAATAAATGGCTCTCCCCAGAATCCCTAGAGCCGACCTCCGAAGAGGGTGGATTTTTCAGTGTACCTGGACTGCCACCTGGGGTATTAAAATCTTTTGTTTTGATCATTGCATGTTTTTGTATACGCTATACTCGGTATACGGAGGGTTGATTTTAGTCGCCTCTTACGACAGGCTTGCCTACCAGGGGTATATTCTGACCCCTACCCGAAGGGCGTAAAGCAATCGAATGTTAAGATAAGGGGATATAGCGTGTATCACGCCTTCCAGCCATCGGAAAGAGCCAAAGGCGGATTATCCTTGTTTATAAAAGAATGTATCGATCACTCAGCGGAAGTAAAGATTGAATTAGAAGCAATACAAGTAAGCACGGTACGCGTTAGAAATAGACATTTTGCCTTCATCATTTCGTCTATATATTGTCCACTGCGATGTAAACTTGAAGAAAGTGATTTCACAAACATCTTCAACTTCCTTAAACCAAATTTTATTATTGGTGGCGACTTCAACGCGAAACACCCATTCTGGGGTTCAAGGTACGCCTCTCAGAAAGGTAGAAAGCTTTATAATGCGGGTATGCAATACAGTTGTGATTTTCACTCGACGGGTAAAACAACATATTGACCGACTGATAGAAATAAGATACCAGATCTGATCGATTTCTTTGTTGTTAAAGGAATATCTGGCAACTGTATAAAAGTTGAAGAAAGCTTTGATCTCTACTCTGATCATTCTCCAATCATTATGACGATAAGCGAAGCTCTGATTAAAAAAGCAGGACCGGCCAGATTAACTGGCGTGAAAACTAATTGGGATGGCTTCAAAAAAGATATTGAACCAAATATTGAACTGAGCGTATCACTTAAAGTTGATCGCTTCGTCGAAATCCTACAGAATGCCGCATGGAAGAATACTCCCAAACCAAAGAGAACCCCGGCAAGCTACATTCAAACTTATCCGCAGGAAATAAAAGAGATGATTAAGGAGAAGAGAAAAGCACGCAAAAAATGGCAACAAACTCGGGCTCCGCAATATAAAGCACATCTTAACAGTTTGTGCAACTCACTAAAAAGATCTATTAAAGACCTTAAGAATAATGAAATGCAAACTTACCTAGAAAGCTTAACGGCAGAAAAAGATTCTTATTACTCGCTTTGGAGGGCTATAAAAGGTATTAAAAAACACAAATTCAAGCCGCACCAATTAGGAAAAATCAAGAGGAATGGGCCAGGCACGATAAAGAGAAAGCGCAAGTCTTTGCCACCCACCTGCAAGAAACTTTCAAACCGCTGGGTAAACAAGCTCTTTTTCAAAATATAAATACGTCATATATAGCCAATAGCGTAATAAGAAATGCAACACTTACCGAACTTAAGGAAGAAATAAAGAAACTTAAACCAAAGAAAGCTCCTGGATACGAAGTAATTACGGGAGAGGTTCTTAAAGCACTACCAAGAAAAGCTCTAATTAAGCTTCTGTTTATTATAAACGCCGCGCTTAGACTACAATATGTTCCCAGTCAATGGAAAGTCGCCGAAGTCATAATGGTCCTTAAGCCCGGAAAACCGCCCAATGAAAAAACGTCTTATAGACCGATTTCGCTTCTACCAATTATATCCAAAGTGTTCGAGAGAATATTGATTAGGCGAATACAGCCGGTTATACTCGTAGAAGAAAGGAATCTCATTCCGGATCATCAATTCGGATTCAGAAGTAAGCATTCTACAGTTGAACAAGTACATCGAATAACACATGTAATCGAAAAGTCACTTGAAGAAAAAAAGATTTGTTCAAGCGTATTCCTTGACGTCTCTCAAGCCTTTGACAAGGTCTGGCACAAAGGCTTAAAGTTTAAATTACGACAAGTTCTGCCAGAGCACCTATATAATATTTTGACGAACTACTTCACGAATAGACTATCCCGCGTCAAATGTGGAAACGAATATTTAGATTTTAAGTAAATAATGGCTGGGGTGGCACAAGGAAGCGTTCTTGGTCGAGTCTTGTATCTATTATACAGTCGTGATATACCGCAAGTAGAAGGCACTGAGCTAGCTACATTTGCCGACGACACTGCTATCTTGACAGTAGGTAAAACGGTCGAAGATACTACAGAAAAACTGCAAAAAGCTTTGGATTGAGTAAATGAATGGACAACGGTTTGGCGAATCGCACTCAACGAGACCAAATCTGTTCATGTAAATTTTACTTATAAGAAAATAAATAATTTGGCGATCTTTTCAAACTCGGTTCAAATTCCGTTTTCAAACGAGGCTAAGTATGTTGGAATGACACTTGATGCAAAGCTGAAATGGAAAACGCACGTTAAGAAAAAACGCAAAGAACTAGATAATAAATATAGAGAAATGTATTGGTTACTTGGAAAATATCCCAAGCTTAATATAGAGAACAAACTGCTTTTATATAAGCAAGTGCTAAAGCCTGTATGGACATATGGTATACAACTCTGGGGTTGTACCAAAATTAGTAATATTAAAATTTTACAAACTTTTAAAAACAAAGTGCTAAGAGGTATTGTTAATGCGCCATGGTATATCAGAAACAGCGATATCCACATAGATCTTGGTATTAAAGCAATCGAAGACGAAATCAAAAGCTACGCGAGAAAGCATAAAAGTCGACTAGGAAGTCACGTTAATGTTACAATCCTCCAAGTTTTGTATGAAAGAAATTTACTACGCCGTCTACAAAGAACCAAACCTTTAGACATAGCGCGATAAGTAACCACGTCTAAACTGCGGAGCTGGCAGGAACTTCTAATGGGAAGATACCTGCAAAACGTCTTTATTTCGTGAAATGAGAACTACTTGATAAGTCGAATACTTAGTTGTAGTAAAAAAATATAAGCAAGTTTGTTTTGAAAGGAGGTTTTTTAGTCGGTAAGAATCCCACACTACTATAAGCACGCGCTGTCGATCCTCATATTGTCTTGTTGAAGATTTTCACCTACCCTCGGAAAAAAAAATCAAGAATATTCAGGAATCTATGCAAGATGGTTGGAAAGTTGAATTTAAGATATTACGTAATAATCTGTACGGAAGAGAACTGTTAAATCGGCTACCGTGGAGTCTTCTTGATGGTATTCTCTATTGATGTGCATCATTTTAACTGTGATAGGCCTTTGGGGGTTGGATAACATTATTGGAAGTAACATACAGGTCAAATGAGTGTGTTATTTATACACTGAGTTACAAAAAATGGCGCAACTTTAAATTTTGTAGTAACTTCAAGTAGAAAAAAAAAGTTTCTTAATACGATTTTGTTAACTGATATAAAAGTAAGTAATTCATCTCAAAAAAGGAAGGACTCAGAAATAAAGCATATATTAACGAAAACGGACAAAAACTTCATTTTACATTTTTATTATTATTTTTTTTTTTAACGATTCCTCGTTTCTTTAGTAGGGGGTTAGTAGGTCGCATGCAAAAAGATGAGATCAAGTTGTTTACTCACTTTTCTGAGATCTTTCTTAACATGGTATGCAAAAAAAATACACTGACCGAGTTAAATCTCATGTTGTAAGATCGATCTCAAAGTGTTGAGATCGATCACATATTGAAAGCTCGATGTGAAACAGAGCTTTTTTTTGATATGCAAAATGATGAGAAAACGATTGATTGCATGAGATCGATCTCATAATAAGTTAAGCATGGCATTTCCCTTACTCGGTTCATATACAACTGTTAAGATGGCAGAATTTCAGCTAAATTTCGTTACAAATCGAATTTATAAAAATAGAAGGTGTCCAGTTGGTGAATATTTTCGTTGGATGTATCGACTTAGTGAAGAGGGTGCGAGATTATTAACTGAAGTATTTTTGGGGCTGACCCTGGAAACACGTAGTGCCTTGACGAATGAAGGAACAATGACAATTTTTCTGTGGTATATAGCAGATCCCGGATTTCAAATAGGAGTTAGTGAAGATATTGGTGTACAACAATCAACTATATCTAGAGTGATACAGCAATTTGTAGCAGAAATCGCAAGCCATGCGAATGATTGGATCGTATTCCCACTTACTTCGAAAGAAATACAAGAAGCGCAAAGGATATGGAGCAGCAAGTATAAATTTCCTTATGCAATTGGTGCTCTTGATTGCACTCTCATTCGTACGTCAATCGCAAAGGAATCTACTCAATAAATGTGCAAGCTAAATTCAACACAGAAAATAAATAACCAGTGTTTTAGTTTGTTGGCCAGGATCCGTTTACGACTCCTGCATTAAAAAAAAAAAAAAATCTTTCTTATTTAATCAGATGAGTAGTAATTCATCAGTAATACTATTGGGCGATGAAAGATATGGCATTACTCCAGGGCTAATGACATCATTCAAACAAAAAGGGATTGATGCTGAACGTAAATCCAATGCTGTTTTAACAAAAGAAAGACTAATCGTAGAAAGATGTTTCGGACAAATAAAACAACGTTTTCCCATTTTGCAAGTAGCTTTTGAAAGCAAGCTACTATTCCCAGTTTAATGGCCGGACTCATCAATGAAAAGGACTCTACCCCAGTCGGCCTCTGTACAATCCGACGTCGCTTATGCTGTACCGTGAGTCTCGGTACACGAGCAGATCTTCTTGCTCTCAAGCCCCTTGTCGCTCAATGCCGCCTCTCCGTTTGGGCATTCACAGCTGTCCCTATAACGGTTCGAAGTCTGTGAGATAGCTCAACCTCTGTTTGGTGACGATTCCGAAGGCTTTCACCAAATACCGGTCATTCCTTGCAGAAGTTGCTCTGGGGTGACCTGAGTTTTGACGCCAGGTGTATGAGTTAGTTTCCCTGTACCTCTTCTTAACGTCGTCTCTGGTTTTATAATCATTATAGCGGCATACCCCATACTTCGGCCATCCTCAACCAAAGTAAGGGCACATATCACGAGGAAAATGGAAAAATATTATGCACAAATAAACCATTAAACCAGTAAACCACTAAAAACAAGCGGTTTATTATACTAAAGTCCAAAGACTAGCGTGCATTGGTACTACCAGAGTAATGAGGACAACCCCAACCCCAGGACTTGAGGCTATTCTCAACCTGCTACTGCTACACATCTTTATACGTACATCAGCAGCCATTAATGCTATGAAAATTATCCAGTCAGCGAACTGGAAACCAAACAGAAAAGGTCACTCGATGATCCTACATGATCACTTTGGTCTCGTGCCATAACGGAATACATTACGCCATATTTGGACTTTGTAAGGCCTTTTTCTACGGCCTACTCCAGCAGGGAAGAATGGAAAAGCGGTCATATACCTAACGCCGAATCTATAACCATCTATACAGACGGATCAAAATCGAACACTGGCGTAGGATTAGGCATCTTCTCCGACCCCCACAGCAGCGTTTTCCAAGCAGAGGTCTTAGCAGTGGGTAATACCACCAGAAGGTATGTATATCACCTCCTTTATCGGAAGCCAGGCAGCTAAAAAGGCAATTACTGCCATAGAAATTAAATCGAAGGTTGTGAAGTGTTGTCGAGAACAGCTCAGAGTTCTTGGAACACAGCACAAGGTATCGCTCTGCTGGATCCCTGGACAAGAGGGTGTTCCAGGCAATGAGAAAGCCGACAAGCTAGTAAGAATCTTGTCAGCAGCCCTACTTGAACAAGTTGACCCCTCTATGTGAATTCCGATTTGCACACTCAAGCTCGTTGCAGGGAATAAGGCCATTGGAGAGATGAACACTAGATGGACCTCCATTGAAACTAGTACCACCACAAGTTATGGCCAAGCTATGGCCGTCCCTCGACAAAACAAGGACCGAGAGAATTATTCGGCAAGACAGGAAATCGCTTTCCATCCCCGTGGGTATCATCACGGGGCACAGCACTCTGCATTGCCACATGAAGAAACTGCGCCTGACAGAGGAGAAACTCTGTAGAGGCTGTGGTGACGAGGGAGCTTTTGAGGACACTACCTGCTTTCTGTGCCACTGTTTTCAACACTTCAGAAATTAGTTCCTGTGTAACTATTTCTTCCAGGATCTCGAGGAGCTTTCCGGTTTTTTGAGAGAAAAGATGCTGAACTTCATCAAATCATCAGGGTGGTTTGTATGCAGAAACGAAGTAAGTGATTTAGTTGAATAGCTTTTTTTTTGTCAGTTTCACTGGGCTTCAATGGGTAAGGGATTACTTTTCCCCTATGGATATCACAATGGGTCAACACTGACCTGAGTGTGACAGAGAGTGTCTCTTCCTGTCAGCCCACATACCTAACCTTACTTAACCTAGCGGCATATTACCAAAATGATAACAACACATGAAAAAGTATCACTGCGCCAATTTTTTTGTAACTGTGTAAAGGGTGACTAGATAGAAATGATATTTTTTCCAATTGTTATGTTTCAGCAGCTGTCAAAGTTACCAATGACATCCAGCTGTCAAAATATTCAGTAAGGTTTGCCATTTCATCATGCATCGTTTCACGCTTGCCGATCGTGCGGAAATTATTAAAAAAATGTTATCGAAATTCCGGCTCAGTTGTAAATACGCAACGTGAATTTCGTCGTGAGGTCCGTCGTCATCATGGCTTCAGTGTGCAGGCAATTCGTCGCACCGTGGAAAGGTTTGAACGTTAGTACACTCTTTTGGACCTTGGTGTCAAGTCGCATGGCCGCCGCAATCATGCGACTTGACACCACTCGATTATTTTCTCTGGGTCTACGCTAACAAGCCAATCACTTTAGACGAGCTCGAGGCCAACATTCGAGACGCTATTGCCAGAATAACATCGTACGTATTGAACCGAGTCGTCAATAATTGGACCGACCGCTTGAACCACTATTCCACACATAATGGCATGAATGTAGCTTCAAAATAAAGGGAAAATCAATTTCATATCTCACACCGTTGTTGTTTTATTTCAATTTTTTTTTTCCTATCGTTCTTCTAAAGTTTGTAAACTCGAAACTGAAATTCACTTATAAGTAACTACCGATTATATCAAATATCACCCTGTATAAGGTACAGTTCAAGGTAATTTTGTGTTTCTAGGGGTTTGCCTACCCAATCATAAAAATTTGGAAAATTAAATTTATAAATAAATGCCTTTTTAAGAAGTTTTGCTTGAACACTTTCTTTGTGTAGGGAGGTAATTTTCAGGAAAATGGTAATAATTTGGCCATAATTTTCCAAGATAGTCAACTGAGCACAATTTTCTTCTTTGGGGAATACACACAACTTTTTTTTAGATGCCTTGGTGGCTACCTATGCATTTCAAATTTTTTGCTTCTATGGGATTTCTTGTCTCAAATATCGTAAATAGACTAGACTACGAAAAAGCTTAGTCCAAATAAACAATGACGACATTGCATCCCAGTGCGATGTTAAGACGAGAGAAATCTCTGAGTCGGACTTGCCCCAAATGGCCATCAGTTTGGTGAGATAGGCAAACATATTAATTTTGAAGATCACCTGGGCCAAAGCCGAGATGCTCAGCATGAATAATCTCTCACCATCATAGGTAAACATTGCTGAAGAACGGGTGGAGACAGTACAGGAATTCGATACAGTCGATGGGGATATTGAATTAGATCCATGCACAAAAACTAGAGAGTCAAGAACGGGCTTGGTCCCTTAGAAGAGGTGCCATCTGCTTTAGGTACCAAGTATTTTACTATTCTATTCGAACGTGCAGTTAATTTTGTTTTATGGATCCCGCGCTTGAAGTGTAAACCCAAATAATATTTTATTAATCATAAGTTGTAAATACGTCTCCGCCCGCATTTCAAAAATATATTATACTTGCATAGTTAATGCACAGTCCACAAACCCCATCCCGTTCTCACGTCTGCTAACAAATAGCGCTTCTTGTACATCCATACCTAACCCTCCATTTACTCTATGATTGGTGTCCGAGTTAATCGGAGACGAGTTTACTATAATTTTTACATTTGGTTTTGAATTCCAGCATTTGTTTCGCGTACGCTTTCAGTTACTCTAGGTAGTGGGCGACAGCTTCACTTAGTTTTCTGACTCGAAATATCAAATCCATTTAGTGGTTCTTAAGTGATGCGAGGACAACCAGACACGAAATTAAAAAAAAAAAACTGTGCAGTCTTATTATACGAACATATTACCTCAAAAACATACCATAATAAGAAAACTTGAAAATTTATAGCAAATCAAGTAAATTTAAATTTATTCGAACCGCCAGGGGCTTTCTTTAATTTCGCCAAATTAATCCTCAACTATTCTACGATGCAAATAATTTTTTAACGCCACTGTCATGCCATCAGATTCACGGCTTGGGCATTTGTGTGTAACATATGATTTAATGGTATTAATTTGCATGCTTTAGGGATTTCACATGTGTTGATTTGATTGCATCATATTTTACGCACATTTTCATTTTAAAATTTACTTAATGATTTGTGAGCAAGTCAAATGGCCCATTATTTAGAGAATTATTTAATCATCCTCATAATATCAGTTTTACCAAATCAAAAAGATAACATTTTAATTTATTTAATTAGCTTTTGCAATATAATCCATATTTTGTAAAGTGCATTAAATTAAGCTGATTGGAAGATACATCTAAAATTTAAGCTGATCAAGCCAATTTTAAAAAAACTTCAAATGGATCATACTTATGTACACTTCAGATTAAAACACGTGTCGAGTGAATGGAAAGTTGTGGAAGTGGTTTTAAAACCAGGAAAACTGCCAAATGAGGTAAAATCGTATAGACCAATTTCGCTTCTTGCAGTCATATTCAAAATGTCCGACAGGATATTACTAAGGCGCCTCGAACCGGTTATAGAAGACAATAATCTTATCCCTGACCACCAGTTTGGGTTCAGAAGTAAGCATTCGATGATTGACCAGGTGCATAGAAATACTGACGTTATCGAGAAAGCACATAAAGAAAAAAGATTTGCTCAAGTGTATTTCTTGACGTCTCGCAAGCTTTTGATAAGGTGTTGCATGATGGCTTGAAATGCAAACTACGACAAGTTCTCCCTGTATGCTTATATGATATTCTAGAATCATACCAATCTCGGGAATAGACTCTTTCGTGTTAGACATGGAATCGAATACTCCGAACTCAAAGAAATTTCGGCCGGTGTACCGCAAGAAAGCGGCTTATCTCTCTGTTATATACTCGAGATATACCGAAAGAAGATGGCACTATCCTTGCTACGTTTACCGATGACACCGCTATCCTAGCAGTAGGTAAAACAATCGAAGAAATTACCGCAAAACTGCAAAACGCGCTGAATAGTGTAAGTGAATGGACGAGGGACTGGTGGATCGCCCTCAACGAATCTAAATCTGCTCACGTGAATTTCACTTATAAACTAATGACTAAAGACCCGCAGACGCTGGCCGATGTCATGCAGTCTGCTCTTAATGAACTGCTCAGATGGACCGATAAATGCGGCCTCTCCGTTAACTCGACGAAGACCGAGCTAGTTCTATTCACAAGAAAACACAAGCTACCTGACTTCACTGCGCCCAAGATAAGGGGATCCACCCTCAAGCTTTAAAATAGTGCTTCCCAATTCCACTGACCATCTGCCCGCTGAATATGATTTTAACAAGGGCTACACGCACTCGATACCGGACAGAAGTGAGTGGACGCAACGCAATGTCCTTTACAATGAATCGCTTTCAATTTTCACGGACGGGTCCAAAACCAAAGACGGAGTCGGTGCCGGAATTTTCTCGGAAGATCTGGACATACACCTCTCCTTTAACCTTCCAGACTACTGCAGCGTTTTTCAAGCCGAAATCACCGCAGTTCGCAAAGCTGCTGACTGGCTGGCGGCTAGCACACTATCAACACCTTATATTGTTATTTATGTCGACAGTCAGGCAGCCATCAAATCCCTCGCATCCAGCACTACGAGATCTAAGGCAGTGAAAGACTGTCGCATATCTCTTAACGAGATAGCTGGCCAGTACAACCTCGCCCTTTGCTGGGTACCAGGTCACTGTGACAAACTGGGGAATCGTGCAGCCGATGAACTAACACGACAAGGCTCCTCTGGTACAGATAGCATAAGCTTCACCGACATTGAAGCGCCAACGTCTTATGTTAAGCACCTTATTCAAAATGATGCCAAGAAAGTAGCCAATCATCGATGGCAACATCTAGACCAATGTCATACCGCCAGACAGCTCTGGCCGACACTCAATAAATCCAGATCCATCGTACTCTTGAAGCACAAGAGAGGAACCCTCGCAAAAATAAAAAATGTCCTCACTGGATACTGCGTCATAGGAAGACATGCCCAAAGATTAGGTATTCCTCATAATGACTTCTGCAGAAGCTCCAGAGTTGAAGAGGAAGAAGAGACCATCAGTCATCTCCTGTGCGCCTGTCCTGCGCTCGCCAACATCAGGAAGGCCACTCTGGGTGAATACTTCTACAATGATCTTAATGATCTCGGTAACGCCTGCACGGCTAAAATTCACGGCTTCATTCGACGAAGCAAATGGTTCCAAGAGTAAGAGGGTGACCCACCCGCCTTACACATCGGCAGTACAATGGACCTACTTTCTGGTCTAAGTACATCCTCATCGAGGGCCGATCCTTACCTAACCTAACCTAACTTAACCTAATGACTTGGCAATTTTTCTAAACTCGGCTCGAATACCTTTTGCAAACGAAGCCAAATACCTGGGAATGACACTCGATGCAAGGCTGAAATGGAATTCGCATATAAAAATGAAACATAAAGAACTCGAAATCAAATATAGAAAAATAGACTGGTTACTCGGAAAACATTCCCAGCTCAGTACTGAGAACAAACTGCTTTTATACAAGTAACGGCTTAAGCACTTAAGTGGACCTACCGTATACAACCTTGGGGTTGTACCAAGAAAACAAATGCTAATATTTTACAAACTTTTCAAAATAAAGTGCTAAGAGAAATTGGGCAAGCACCATGATATAGTAGACACGACCATATCCACAGGGATCTCGGAATTTCGACAATCGAAGCTGAAATTGGAAGTTTCGCGAGAAAGCATAGAAACTGACTAATCGGACATGTCAACAATACAGTCCTACAAATTTTGGATGAGAGCAATTTATTGCGCCGACTACAAAGGACGAAACCTTTCGACTTGGTGAGATAAGGATTAACCGCGTCTAGATTGCGGAACATGCAGGATCTTTCAGTGAAAAGTAACCTGCCAAACGTTTTTATTTCGTGATAGAAAAATTGCTTGATAAGTTATTACATACTTAGTCGCGATATTTAACAAATTTTTATCGAAGGGTGGTGTTTTTTTAGTCAGTAAGAATCTGACACTACTATGATCACGCGCTTGCTATTCTGATAGTGTCTATGGAAGATTTATCACCTACGCTCGGAGCAAAAAAAAATGTTTACACTTCAGCTATAAATCCACCTAAACCTACTATATGATATATCACAAGGTGTACTAAAACTTGTTACAGGTGCATCATTATAACATTTTTTACCTTTCCTTGCAGAACCCTCAACTCCAACAAACAACCTCCTCTAATTGGTGGTCTCTCTACAGTGGATCTGGTTCTTGAAAGACCAGGACAAATCCACTTCAATGACTTAGTAGGATGTGTTCACAGCGTTTCTATCAACGGACGCCTATTGAACCTGCAATCGCAGCAATAGATCTCTCACTCTGTGACTTATTTTGAATCTGCATGGATCGATGGCACACAGCTATGTGTCAGTGCGGAGGAAATCCACTATCACCCGATTGTTACAGCTCGCGGGAAGCTATCTCCATCAACGACGGTGGCTTCGTGGAGTTCATGATCTCTGAGAAGCACCGACGGATGCATCTGCTGGATGACCTCTATGGAGGAATCAACGTTTGGACCTATGATGTGGAGTCTCGAAGGCGTCGCTTTACTATAAATATCACCTCAATGGCCCAGATTGAAGACCCACCAAAGACATTGAGTCTGCTATTCAGAACAGTCCAGACGAATGGAATTGTTCTCTTTGCGCGACTAACAAGCATTTTACATCAGTCGAGCTGAGGTCTGGAAAGCTCATGTACAGCTCACCGCAAGGTACAACTGTCAACATGGCAGTCAATGTTCCCGACAGTCCGTCTGATGGAAAGTGGCATAACTTGACTTTGCATGCATCTAACCGGATGGTGAGAATTATAGTCGATAGACGGAAAGTGCGTGACGAATTGGATTCAGCTGGTGTTCATGACTTCCTGGATCCCTACCTGACCGTTTTCTCCTACCTTCAACAGGAGGCAATGTCCGTAAGTTTCGAAGGTTGTTTGGCTATCTTTACTATCAACAATGAGGTCCAACCATTCAACGTTTCCGGAAGTGTATTTAGTGACGTATCAAGCGGAGGAAAAGAGTTCCAAGGATGCGTTGGAGTACTGGGCATCGGAGCAGCACAGGTAACTGATCCTCTCAGCATTGGCATTACTCTGGTAATTGTGCTTTTCGTGATCCTCTTGGTGGCAATACTGGTGTCATTTGTGATGTTTTGCTTTCGAAAACAGCAGAAGGAGAATAGTGGTGGTCCCGCTTGCAAAGTAAAGTGGAGGATCAACGATACTTGGTAGCTCAGGAATCGTTGGTTCTTATTTAAGACTTCCACCCGTGCCCTGAAAACCAGTGTAAGGGTATTCATAATCTCTTTGGCATGAGCAAATTATAAAAAAATATAAAACAAAAACATCCGTGATTTGCTCGTCGATTTTGAGATGTCCTTGTTCGGTTTCCATGACCTATCTTCTAAGAGGTAGGGTGTGGTGATGGTGTAGTGGTAACATAATCGATGTCAGCAAGCATTTTAATTTTTTATTTTTTTTTTTTTTCCATAAAAAAAAGAATTAGTCCGATCAATTGTGAAAGTTTATGTAAAAATTCGCAAGCATAACACTAGCAGTAGGTTGGCCATATGGCTGGAAAAAGTGTTGTTCTGTTCTGTTCTGTTGAATGATTGGAATATGCCATCAGGGGCCTATAACATAAGATAACAAGTTGATACGTATAAGTTTACTTGTTAAACTATGCTTGTCCGACAAGTACAGATTAATTCTGTAACAGAACGCAAACCGTCGCTCTTGTCAAAAGAATTAATTTCTCTTGACTTGTCGGCATTCTTGGACAGGTGTTTACCAAGTGAAAATAGCAAAAATCACGGCGAACAAAAAAAAACTATTTTCACTAAAATAAGACAGGAAAAGATAACCTTTTTGGTGTTTTCAGTGATGTCTCAATAAAAGAAAATAAATGTGAAAAATAGAAGGAAATACACAGCCTGACAAAAAGCTTAAATGTTGTCCCCCAAAATAAAAATTGGGCGTATATAAGGGACGTATTTTGGCAAAAAAGTACATTTTTAGTTAAATATTGTTTTATTTCTATATTCGTATTTTGCTTTTTCAAAGATATTACACAAAAATGCATTTGTCAGCTTTTGACAATATTCAAATCACCTGTCCTCATTGATCCATCGTTCTACAAGTGTTTCTTGACACTTGTCGTGTTCCGTTACAGGAAGAGGGAGATTATATAATTTCCCACTCGTCATCTTTCTCCAATCATTATGACGATAAGTGAAGCTCTGATTAAAAAAGTAGGACCGGTCAGATAAACCAGCGCGAAAACTGATTGGGATGGCTTCAAAAAAGATATTGGAGCAAATATTGAGCTGAGCGTATCAGTTAAAACGTTATATATATATTTGGTGCAACAGCTCTTTGAGTGCCAGGGCCTAGCTTCTCGCAACCACTCATGTTGTGTGCGTTATATTTTTCACACGAATGGAAGGGACCTACAGTTTAGTGCCGAATCCGAACGGCGATTTGAGAAGCTTTTTCGTGACAACAATACTCTCGGATGTTTGTCAGACGCTCGCGAGAGGTGGGACCGTGAAAAAACTTTTTGGTGTTTTCTGGGATTCGAACTTGGAACCTCATGCGTAGTGATCCGGCACACTAACCACTAACCAGTTAAAACGTTCCTGAGCTTGAAATTGAATTTGATCGCTTCGTCGAAATCTTACAGGATGCCGCGTGGAAGAATACTCTCAAACCAAAAAAAAACGCCTGCTAGTTACATTCAAACTTATCCACAGGAGATAAAAGAAATGATTAAGGAGAAGAGAAAGGCGCATACAAAATGGCAACAAGCTCGGGCTGCGCAACATAAATGACATCTTATACGTTTGTGGAACTCACTAAAGAGATATATGAATCACCTTAAGAATAATGAAATACAAACTTATCTAGACAGTTTAACGACAGAAAAAATTCTAATTACTCGCTTTGGAAGCTATAAAAGTTATTAAAAAACACAAATTCAAGTCACACCAATTAGGAAAAAACAAGACGAATGGGCCAGGCACGATAAAGAGAAAGCTCAAGTTTTTGCCACCCACCTGGAATAAACTTTTAAACCGTTTGATGGACAAGCTCTTATTCAAAATATAAATACGTCGTTTATATAACACTAACCGAACTTAAAGAAGAAATAGAGAAACTTAAGCCTTAGAAAGCTCTTGGATACGAAGTAATCACGGGAGAGGTTCTTAAAGCACTACCAAGAAAAGCTCTAATTAAACTTCGGTTCATTATAAACGCCGCGCTTAGACTAGAATATCTTCCCGGTCAATGAAAAGTCGCCGAAGTAATAATGGTCCTTCAGCCTGCAAACCCGCCGAATGATAAAACGTCTTATAGACCGATTTCGTGTCTTCCAATTATATCCAAAGTGTTCGAGAGAATATTGATTAGGCGAATACAGCCGGTTATACTCGTAGAAGAAAGGAATCTCTTTCCGGATCATCAATTCGGATTCAGAAGTAAGCATTCTAAAGTTGAACAAGTGCATAGAATAACATATGTAATCGAAAAGTCACTTGAAGAAAAAAAGATTTGTTCAAACGTATTCCTTGACGTCTCTCAAGCCTTTGACAAGGTCTGGCACGAAGGCTTTAAGTTTAATTACGACAAGTTCTGCCAGAGCACCTATATAATATTTTGAAGAACTACCTTGCGAATAGACTATTCCGCGTCAAATGTGGAAACGAATATTCAGATTTTAAGTAAATAATGGCTGGGGTGTCGCAAGGAAGCTTTCTGGTACAATTTTATATCTATTATACACTCGTGATATACCGCAAGTAGAAAGCACTAAGCTAGCTACAATTGCCGGGAACACTGCTATCTTGGCAGTAGGTAAAACGGTCGATGAGACTACAGAAAAAACTGCTTTTATATAAGCAAGTGTTAAAGCCAGTGTGGTCATAAGGTATACAACTCTGCGGTGGTACTAAAATAAGTACGAGTAACATTAATATTTTACAAACTTTTGAAAACAAAGTGCTAAGAGATATTGTTAATGCGCCATAGTATATCAGAAATAGCGATATCCACAGGGATCTCGGCATTAAAACAATCGAAGAAGAAATCAAAAAATACACGAGAAAGCATAAAAGTCGACTAGAAAGTCACGTAAATGTTACAGTCCTCCAAGTTTTGGATGAAAGAAATTTCCTACGCCGTCTACAAAGAATCAAACGTTTAGACTTAGCGTGATAAGTAACCACGTCTAAACTGCGGAGCTAGCAAGAACTTCTAATGGGAAGGTACCTGCAAAACGTTCTTATTTCGTGAATCGAAAACTACTTGATAAATCGAATACTTAGTTGAAGTAAAAAAACAATATTTTTTTGAAGGGAGGTTTTTTAGTGGGTAAGAATCCCACACTACTATACGTATGAGCACGCGCTGGTGATCCTCATAGTGTCTTGTTGAAGATTTTCACCTGCACTCGAAAAAAAGAAAAAATGTTCGCGAAAATTGTTGAATTGTTCACGGACTTGTCGTTTTGTGTTACACAATTTTCTACAAGTTGTCGAATTTCACTTGTCCTACAAGTACTTGTCGCGTTATGTTACAGGCCCCAGTTGGTCGGAAAAAAATAGAGTGATTCAGAAATAAAGGCAAAATGATGAAACCAATATCCCCAGTTATCTGGACACCACCCCCAAACATTTTGTGGTACCTAAGATCCTAGTTTCACACCACTACACCAATTTTCTAATGGCCACACTACGTAAAATATTTTAAGGGTATCATAGCCTTTTGAGTGCGCGCAAATAAGAAAAAAAAAAGGAACACGTTCGATGGGATTATAATTTAGAAAATGAGAATATAAACTAACAGGGGTAGGTAACTGTGTTTAAAATTAAATAAATATTCGACATTTAAGTTTGCAGTTGCATAATTCAATTTTTTACTTCGAAATCAACTTCACCCCGCTCCTCATTTGACTGGAAGAGCTTTAAATATAATGGGAGAAAGCCCACAAGCAAGCATAAGAATTACGGCTGAAAGGCTTGAGGTTGGCTACACATACGAGTATGTATGGAGAATTCTTCGCCCCGATCGGCAAAACTCTTACCATGTGACACAAGATTTTTGCAGAAGGTTCTTGCAGAGTATTAAACTCTTATTTGGTCTAGTGGACCAAAGGAATCCCGTTGACAGAGAACAGAGTGATAAATTTCGATAACTACCATCACTAGAGTCAAGCTAATCCTCACTAAGAGTAACAGATCAATCTTCATATGACAGTAATCGAGATCTCGAGATATCATATCAATGAATCAAAGTTATGTTGTCCATGCAATTTGACGGAAGAAAAATGCATATATTTGTCGGGCAAAAGTCCACTACTATAAGAGGTTGGATACAGATACTTAGGTAACCGCACACCATGTTGCAAGAAGACGTACATAGTTCATGCATTAAATGGAATGAATGATGATAATTGGGAGAAATTAACTTATTTTATCATTCATGCTTTTTCGTATAGCAAAACGTTAATAAGAAAGTTTAATAACTAAAATATTCAAACCTAAACCTATTTCTATTTATACGAGTACCAATTGATTTAATTATATGTATGAATAAAACTTTGTGTAGTACAGCAAACTCCAAGTAAATAGGGAGTGAAATCCTTTTAACAATGATAACCGCCCACAATTGGAAGTTGAAGGTATCCCGCCGACCACAATCTTCCACGAAGTAAGCAATGTTCATAGCCGTCATTTCTAGTGCTTCTGTGTCACTTCTGTTATAATCTACCGCAGTTAGAATCGGCAGTCACCCCTGTGCTTCTTTTACGTACATACATATATCTTGTTAAGAAATTATTTCGCAATGTTCTTCTAAAACAAGATGCGTACATACCAGGGGTATGTTGTAATTTAAATCAATTGTAAAGAATTAAATACATCTTAAATACCTGCATAGTTTCAGAATGAATCGCGAAAACATATAAGTTCGCGGTAACTTCCCTAAGGAGGTCGGAGTATTGTTGGTATCCGCTAAATTATCGTGCCCGCATATGCATTTAATTAACAAGAAATACCTTAGAAGAATAATCTGGCAGTACGAGAAAATGAATTGGTATTGTCTTAATGTCTTAACTCGCTCTTCAGAGGTTTTACCCAGTCGCTGTGCTTCATCGATAGGGATGTTAATGCAGTCGCTGACATGATTACCGACCTTATTTTATTTGGTCGACTTACTTCGACTTTTGCGAGTGCCATCCGGAAGAAAGAAGAGGCTTTGCATTATGGTGGCAAACACTTTTTAAAAACCGAATATTCTAGAGATGAACTAGAAACGCTGCAAATCCGGTTTAGCAATCTTCAGCACAGATGTTCCTCCGAGCCCATTCAGTGCACTGCATTCTTAAGGATCCCAGTCAAAACAAATCTGCAAACCCAGTTGGAATTTCTTCCCTTCTTTCGAAGAGGAGTTCTTCCATCCTAGCTAAGCCTCAATGTTACCTCGTTTACTTCGCTAACTCTTAAACGACTCTCAACCAGGACCCCAAGCTGTAGAGTCCCAGCAACAGCGGATGTCCTCTGAGTTCAAGTTCAAAAGTTCGAATAGTTCAACGCGTCCATAACTCAGTCATTTCTTCTATCTCTGAAGCAGGACAATGCGGTAGCCAAACAATATACACGTATGAATAAAATTGACATTGAAGAATTTTGATAAGTCGAATACTTAGTTGTAGTAAAAATAAAAACAAGTCTGTTTTGAAGGGAGGTTTTTTAGTGGGTAAGAATCCCACACTACTATGAGCAGGCGCTGTCGATCCTCATAGTGTCTTGTTGAAGATTTTCACCTACCCTCGGAAAAAAATAAATAAAAATTGAAGAATCCGATGGGTTGTCAGTACTTCGTATGTATGCCCAGACCTTCGTTGGAATAGCGATGCTAGATGCGGCCGATTTCTCACAAGATGTAAACGTTTTATCACTTCTACAGACCTGGTTACAATCTATAAGGGTTAAATTCTTCCGAATCTTGATATAACCAGCTTGTTTGCGCAGGGGCTTGAACATTTGTCCAGTTTGCATTTACATATGCAGCCACCTGTAGGATAATCGGTGATCAATCTGTTAGCAGCCACATTTCTTCACTTGAACATCGCCTAAATATTGGGTGCCTTATCTTTATCGATACTTCCACCATAAGTGTTCGGATGAAATAAATAGTTGTGTCCCGCTCGTCAGTTTGTTCCATCGCAATACAAACGTAGCAGCGTCAGAACCCCAGAAATTGGATTCAGTCGCACCGTTAATTTTAGAAGATCATTTTCTAGCCGCATTACACAAATGAGAAATAGATTGCCTTCCTAAGTATTTCCGGAATCATATTACCTGCAAAAATTCAAAACTAACGCTCATCGTCACATCACTAATATTTCCTTACCTATCAATCTTTATTTCCTCCCTATACCCATTCCTATACATATATCATATTAATTTATTTAATTAGCTTTTACATTTAATCCGTATTTCACGGGATGCATTTAATTGTAGTAAATGCAAAATAAATTTAAACTTTAAGCTGATTATGAACCATTTAAAACAATTTATAATTATTTTAAGACCTTTGGAGTTGTTTTCAGGCATTCTAATTTTTGGCTCTTGGAATTGCTGATGAAACTCTCCCCGCTACAAAAGATTAAGTTCACTACACAATGTTCAGTTGCTACACCCAACACAAATTTTAATGGTTTCACTTTGATAAAATAACAGTGTCAGTTGTAATATCTCAATTTAAGGAAAACAAAGTGCAATACATTTTTGTTTGCATATAGTATTTCGAAACGTCTCACATCAAGGATGATGAAATGCGTTCGAATGTTTTAAAAAAAAAAAAGAAGGTCACATTGCTTGTTCTCAACGAAAAGTATTGTTGGAAAAAAATCGCTCATTCAATTTATATCCTGAACGTTGCAATTCCGTACTGACTTCCTCTTGTTCGTAGAAGGACGAATCTAGCAACGACGTACTAGTTCCGGGGTTTTTCTCCGCTACACGGTTAAAATATGTAACACGCTGCAGTGGTAACTTTGGAATGAATCCTCAGAAATATGTTCATATATGAATATGCGTTCAAGAAATTCCATCACTTTAAAGAACCTAAAGACGATAGCACAGATACGATAGCATGGATAGGAGTATATATGTTCATGTATCTATGAATGCAGAATGCACGGAACCATCTGGTTGGGGGTGGTATATTACATAACTGCGAGGGAGAATTTTGCAACGTTCTACACTGAATACTATCGGTTGCATATACTCGTACATAAATTCTAAAGATAGTTTCGCATTCGGGAGAAAGTGGAGAAGGTACTGCGCGGAAATATTTAAGAAAAAAATAGTTCCTTCTGACACAATGTGTGATTTTTGAAAACGACTTTTGCAATTTGACGGCTCTTCTTTGGAGTCACCATGTTGGCAATTTTCATTTTGGTCTTTCCCATTTTTCTGATTCAGTTGTTCGGATTTTGATTTCAATGTCATGGATGAACAAAAATATGATTTCCTGCTGCTGTCCATTTCAAAGAGATTTCAATAAATCTCATTTAAGGAATTCGATTTATGTTATGATTCATCCAGCAGTGTGATCTGCACAATCTCTTAAATTCGAAATCAATTCGGAATTTATTCTTCAAGTGCATTTTTTTAAGTAAAAGTCTTGTGGCGGACTTACACAGTAGAGTAAGATGAAGGGATTTGACTGATGTTAACTAGAACTGCTGAACGGGGAAGAGTCTAATGCATATATTGTAGCAGAAGGAACAATAAATCACCATGTAGAAAATGAACAAGAAGAAGGAAACCCGATTACTAAGGAAGACCTTATAGTCGCCTTGAAGAAAGTTAAGTTTACGAAGGCCTCAGGCATAGAAGAAATGGCCCCAGAACTACTTAAAAACATTGGCGAAAAGGTCGTATTCGAATTTTTAGCAATATTAAATCTAGCTTGAAGGAAAAAAGAAATACTAAAAGAATGGAAGTACGGAATTATTCTACCTATCTAGAAAAAAGGAGACACTAAAGATTGTAGTAATTATAGAGGAATTGCGGTCAAGGTATACGAGACGATACTAGAACAAAGAGTAAGAGGAATCGTAAAGGAAAAACTTCTTGATCTACAAAGTGGATTCAGACCAGCCCACAGCATCCAGGATCACACTTTTACAGTACAGCAAATTATTGAAAAAAATCTGGCGGAAAATAAAGAAATATACTGCTGCTTCATAGACATGAAAAAAACATTCGACATGATAAATAGGCGGACGATATGGGAAAGTCTACGTAGCAAAGGAGTCGGAGATGATCTCATTGGTGCGATCAAAAGCATTTACAAAGAGACATACAACAAAATTAGAACATGTAACAGCTTATCAGAGGAGTTCGAAACTAAAGAAGGAGTGAGACAGCGGAGCGTATTAAGCCCTTTGCTTTTCATATGTGCAATGGATGAAGCAATAAGGCGAGGTAAAAATGATATGAAAAGCTTTTTAGTGGGATACAAACAACTGCAACCCATACAATTATATGCCTGCGCATAGAAGTAGAAACACAAAAATTTCGATCTACAAAACAATGTATCTTCCCATCTTATTACACGGAGCAGAAATCTGGGTTCTTACAGAAAGCCAAACTTCAAGCATCCGAGCAATGGAAATGAAATATCTAAGAAGAGTTTTAGGTGTGAGAAGAATAGACAGAAGAAGAAACGAAGATATCCGAAATGAGTTAAAAATAGAATCAGCCAGAAGAATAGTGGAGAACAAAAAATTAAGATGGTTTGGCCACCTCGTAAGGATGGAAGAAGAGACAAGTAAAAAGAATTTGGGAGGCGAGAGCAGCAGGGAAAAACAGGAGAGGAAGACCCAAAACATCGTGGAATAGGACGCTGGAAACTACTTTAGAAGCAGCGGGACAAACGTGGAACTCGGGCAAGACGATAGCAAGAGACAGATCCAACTGGAAGAAATTTGTGAACGAGAGGAAGACGGAAGACAGGAGAAACCTCGACACCCTAGGGTAAAAGAGGAACGGATTATGTATGTAACTAGAAATAACCAGAATAATAGTGTCGGCGGTGCGTATGCAGGTAAGTGGAGGTGCCAGTGTGGTGGTTCTAAACGGATAACATAAAAACAAGATTTCGATGTACAGCAGGTACAGCCCTATACTTATATCCACCCATTCAGCCTAATATAAGTATAGAGCTGTACCTGTATTCGGAAGTCTTTAGACCCATTGGGCCATTGCACACTGGAGGAATTACCCCGCGGTTAAACCGCGTTTATGAGAGAGAGACGTCAAGTGTACAGTAAAAAATTAAATGAAATGGAATGAAACAGAGCAAAATCTTCAACCAGCTATGAGGTGGTTTAACATCGGGGTAAACCAATGCACACATAAGTTCTCAATTTCTAGATGGAAAAAAATGAGTATGTCATACCACTACAATGAAAATCGGTTCATGTATACACAATTTTCCGCCGCCATTATTCATCTAGTGTGCGATTGAAGTAAAAGATACCCCGGTCTTACCCCGGGGTAACATTCAACCACTGTGCGATGGCCCATTCTGTTCTCAAGAGTGGGAATTAATCCGGTTTTGATTAGATATCCTACCTGAGCCATCCCGACATTTTAGAATGCATTTTGGTGACTTTATTGACAAATTGCCCAAATCGTTGAAGTAGTGTTTTCGGAGCGCCATGTTTCTGGTCCTGCTTTGCTTGGGTGTCTTGGAACTCCGTATCCAAAAGGGAGAGATCGATGGATCTCGATTCAGAATCCGAAGGGTTCTTATTGTTGATATTGTCGGTCATGTGTTTGTATGTTCGACTCTTGGTCAGTTCGTTGCCTCGAAATTAGTGTTTGTTGTTATTTTCTTTGGATTGTTGTTTATTTTAGAATTTGTATCCAAGTTTCCACAGCTAGCATAGCCGTTTTTACTGACGATAAGGTCCTAATTACGACAGACCCCATCAGAAAAACTGAAAGAGCTCGTTAGCGACTGATAAAAACCCTCAGTCATTCATCCATGGGCACGACTTATATAAAATTTCGCACCACCCCTTAAAAAATAAATAAATATTTGGCGCAACAGCTCTTCAAGTGCCTGGGCCTAGCTTCTCGCAACCACTCGTGTTATGACATGCGTTATATTTTTTCACACGAATGGAAGGGACCTACAGTTTAGTGCCATATTCGAAGGGCAATTTGTTTTGAGAAGATTTCTCGTGAAAACAATACTCTCGGATGTTTGTGAGGCGTTCGCGAGAGTTCAAGGGGACCTCGACCAACTTGGAGTTCGCACCTGGAGGCAATTAGCTAAAGACCGAGCTAAATGGAGAGGCTTGTTGGTTGAGGCCCAGGTTCACCCCGAACTGTAGCGCCACCTAAGTAAGTAAGTAAGATTACAAACATTACCAAACATTACATTGACCCAATGGGTTTTTCTTTATAATTTGTGCGCACTTAAGGGTTATGAATACCCTTTAAATGGTTTTACATGTTGGAGGCATTAGAATGAAAAGATAGATAGCGAGAAAGATTGGTGGAGTGGTTTGAAACTCAGATGTTTATGCTGCAGAAAAATTCCATGGGCCCGTCCAGATAGCTGGGGAGATTTTTGTAATTTTTGTCTTTGCTTCTGATTCATCTTCTTTTTTTTTCCCGGCGACCTGATGTCATAGGCATATCAATCATCCAACAGAGCGAACAATTCTTCCAGCCATATGACAAACCTACTGGCAGTGCTATACCTTCGCATTGTTATATCGTCATACAAGCTTTCAGAATTGATCGGACTGACTTGGTATATTTTTTGATGTGACCACTACACCATTGCCATTTTAGATTTCTGTCTGAAGGATATGCTCATATAGGACACTTGCTAACAAAGTGATTGATTGTGTGGTTGGCCGCACCGCAGTCGCACACAGGATTTGAGACTACTTCCCATTAGTAAAGGAGAATACCGCAACCTTCGCGGCCCGTTCTGATGTGGATTATAGTCCTCCAGTTTTACCTTCGTAGATTAAGGGCTGGGATTTCTCTTCTTCGTCAGGTCGTTGATTAAGGGTGTTGTTGGAAAGTGTCGACTCCCTCCACCTGTCTTGCCGCGATGTGAGGAGGTCGAAATTTGTTTGGACCAGATCGGAGCCTTTGTGTTGAACTTAACATTACGTCAACGTGTATACGTAGGTCTGTATTTCCATTTATTTTGCAGTACTCTTTTAGAAAAGAAAAGATTTATTTTAACCAGTTATAATGCTCATGGACGTTTTTAGCTTATAGTCTACTTTTGTCACGTGGCTACGTGGCGTTAAGCCAGACTGGGGCAGCGTATTCCGCGGTAGAGTAGATAAACCTGAGCGCTGCCGAACGCAAGGTGCCAGCGTATGTTTCCCACGATGTGTCAGCAAGTTTTCAGAGGATGTTCTTCTTCGTTTTGATATAGTCAGCAGCATTAGTAAGGCGTTTCTCAATGTTCGGTCCAGCGTCGCTCCCTGATATTTTAGGTTTATATTAAAGCTTAACTGTGTGCCATTAAAATGAATCCTTGGGCGTTATTTGGCTTATTGTTGCACTAGTGAAAGCACGCAGATTCAATTTTGCTCATTATAGGAGCCTCCAATTTTTTAAGTAAGCGCCAAGTATACAACAGTCTCTTATTAGAATGTCTTCTGCGTCACGGAAGTTGTACGCTGTACACTCAGGCACATGCCGTCAGCATATCGAGACTTCATTGATTTTGCTTTTGGTGCGTCCATATGTATAGACTTAACTTTGGCTCGTACATAATTAAACTTAGATTCAAAAGCTGACAAAAAAAACTTTCTAGTTCTTACTGTTGCAAAACTCCGGAATGCTTCTAAAAAAACCAACAGTAAAGCTAAGCTGTATAAAGATATTTATTACTGCACATAAGTCACATGTATCTCATGTAATAGAGGAAGTCCGGATATGACTACAATGCCACACAGGCGTTGTTGACAAGCCACAGTGGGTTAAAAATGTAACTGAAGTAAAAAGCAGATGTCGCTATCCGTATCTCTAATGAAGCGAAATGACTAGGAAAGTTTTCGGATAAGAAACTACTTGGGTCTAAACATGTCGCAGAGAAAACTTCAAAGGCGCTCTCAGTTTTCTGGCAGTGTAAGGGTGGCTAATGTGGGTACGAAGCTCGAAAGATTAGCTTGTCTCGGCTACACGGTGCAAGGCGACACTTTTCCTACGACTTCGGTCTCATGGAAAGGCCGTCTGATGCAATGACACCAGAACTTTGGTTGTTGCGCAAATTCCGGGTCGACCTTCCTTTTTGTCCGAGCAGGTCTGGAATGTGGTCGTATTTTCATGGATGGCTCCAAAACCAGTCAACGTTCTGGTGCTGTTATCTTCGTGGAAGACAAAAACATTAGGCTTCACTTCTCGTTAGGTAAATATACGTCTACTGTCCAAGCGGAAACTATCCAATTCTAACGGCCAAGTTCAATCCTATGTTATGAAGGACAGGTGGATGGGTGGAAATATTTGCGTCTATAGTGATAGTCAGTTTGCACTTAAGGCCTTACTTAAGACTTTAACCACTTCCAAAATAGTTCGTGAATGCGAAACCTCTTTGTGCTCGGTCGAAAGTCTGAGTTTGCTGCCTGTTATCTGGGTCCCATGTCACACTGGGATCTTGGGGAGCTAGAGAAGGCTCAGAGGAAGGATTCTCAGGGCCCAAACTTGCGTTGGATCTCCCTAAGACCTTGGCTAGGGCTTCCATTGAGTATTGAGTTTCTCATGAACACAATTGTATGTGGTATCGCTCTCCAGGATGTAGGTTGACCAAAGGAATGCTTGCAGACATCTGTTAGAAACCAGTGGCATTCTTGCTGTCTCTCAGCAGAAAAGACCGCAGACAACTTATTCGCATCTTTACAGGCCACTTCGCTTTTGTCAAGCATCTTAATGTGCTAGGCTTAAGTGACACTATAGTATGCGACGCTTGTGGAGAGGGCAACAACACTGCGGAACATTTTCTCTGTTAGTAGTCTGTCTTTGCTCGTATCAGGTGGCAGATTTTCGGTGCCGATATGGTGAGTGCTGGTACTATAAGCTCCCCATCACTGAAGTACTTGCTTGACCCCTAAGAAAGGCAAGGAAATCACAATAAAACGGATAAGCCGGGGATTTGCTTTCTTGTTGTACAATGGACCATTTGCGTCTGAGTGCTCAGGTCGAGCGTTTCCTATCTGGGCAAAAAAAAAGAAGTGGCAAGGATGTTAGTCAAGTGGGTCCATCAATCACAATCAGCCGGTGTAGAAGAATAATTCACCAAAACTCGGTGCAGAAATCTCCCTAAAATTATAAGAACTCATGAGAATAGCTGAGGTTTTTGAGTTCAGCTTCTTTGATGGCATAATGGCTTAAATGAGCTTTAAATCGATTTTAGATACCGAATTTAAATGACTTATTTATTAAAAACAAGATTCTTTGTTGTGTGCAGCATATTCAGTAAAGTAATTCAATTATGTCATGCGGTTCACAGAATTAAACGTCCTTTTCCGTCGCAATATAAGTTTTAACCTTCTTTATTGTCAAGATGCCCCAAATATGCCTCCCCTACTTCAATAATTTATAAAATCATATAAGTGTTATTGCAAAATGTTTACAAATAAACAACCCCACACTGTGTGCAATGTAAATCCTCATACATATTATTAACATTAACAACTCTCGACCAATTTTGGCAATCACTTGTTTTTCCAACCCACAAAATTCGATTACCGAATTTCAGTCTTCTTTCCGCCCCCATATACATAATATTCTCTTCATCCCTTTTTTGGGGAAGATACATTTGTATCCCAAAACATTTTACTTTCAAATTTCCTTTAGCTCTACCTATATCACCTTGTATGGATGTGCGCCGCGCTGTTCGAGGCATTTCGAGCCTCAGCTACCCCCATCGGCATGGCGTAACCGCTTTTCACCATTTCATTCACTCAGGTGAAATGGCGGCGCAGCGATTTATGCGATTGAAAATAGGCAGATAAAAGGGATGCTCAATCAGCATGAATTATGCAAAAAGCTCCCCAGCACGATTGATGTGGTTCAATTTTGGGTTTTGAACTTTCACCTCTGCCCGAGATACTTTCATTTTTTTCTTTTTGCCTTGCAAATTTGTTTGGCACAAAAAATGAGATACAGCACGAATCCAACTGATAGACAGGAGGCAAAATCATCAACAAAAAGGGTCTGAGCTTAGCCATCACCTAAGGATTTTTTTTTTTTGCTTTTTTGTGGTGCCTATTGAACCTTTTGAAATTTTCATTTGCATAAGGAAGGGTGGGGTTGAGCTGATGAGGCACTGGCAATCGCAATTAAGAACGCTCTTCATCGAGATGCAAAAAGGATTTTGTTTTGTTTCGTAAAATAAGTCGAAGAAGAAAATCGATTTAATTTAAAACTCTTTAGATTGGCAAGTCCCAAAAATATCCTTCTTGAGTCAATACATCTTTTCCAATTATGCCGGTTGGGTTTGAGCGGGGGTGGAGGCGACACAGTTCCCTTATACTGGAATCAATAGATTGTTAAATAAGGAATCGAACATGGCCGATGCGGGTGTTAATTAATTAACAACCAGCGAAGAGCAACAGAAAAAAAAATCGAATACCAATTATGTCCCTTCGTCGGGGCGCTTCGAAGGACATCGTGTCTAAGTCGTTTCGGCTTTGATTTGAGTTTGTTTTGATTTTCATGTTAGACGTTAATAAGTTTTTAGCATGAATAAACATTTTTCGAGAGATGGGTTGCTTTTTAATTTCAAATTCGAATGAAGCGACAAGGCGAGTGGCAAAGAGGTTCGCCTAATTAGCTTCATTTGCTGGGGCTGTATCAATACATTGATTGAGTTGGAGATTATTGGGTGGACAGATAATTTGTGGAGTTTTATGGACGTTCACCATGATGAATATGAGTACATTTTAGAAGTATATATGCTTAAAAAAAAGTTGGAGTTCTTTGACCCATAGAGGGAAAAGTACTCGGCTGGAAACTAGTAGTTTCAATTGCCAATAAGTATTGTGACAATATACAATACATGACTAATGAAAACCGAATGACATCCTGAGCTTGCCGCAGTACTTCACTAAATTGAATCATCATAAATATAATGTACTTAATTTTTTTAAGCAGCATCAGTGATTTTAATTTGTAATTTTGCCTTGGTATAAAAAATATTGAATACTTAACAGTGATTTAAAGGCGGAAAAGACACGACTACCCGAGGTATGGACGCTACACATTAATATTTACAACCAGATTCATTTTGAATTAAATGGTTAAAAACGATGTTGTATTTTAAATAAGCGACATCGTTTTTATGACTACCATTTTCATAACCGTAATTAAAATAATAAAAAAAGACTCATAAAAGTAGAAACACATGTGAGACATACATACATATGTAAAGGGTTTTTCAATAAGGACATAATAATTTTCTATTCAAATAAAACACAGAATAATTGAGACATCGAGCTGAAATTTATTCCAGGTGTAGTACATATGTTAAATTTAAGTATGGATTTCGATCTTGTTCATATGACCACCGCGAGCACGTTCAATCGGTCCAATACGGTCCAATCGCACTTCCGGCATGAGATCCACACTACCCGGTCACTTTTTCAATTCAATTCAATTCAATTCAATTTTATTACATTGTACAAATAAGACGAATGAATTTAAATAACACGAAGTGTAAGATTATTGCAATTTGGTGGAAGTGTCCCCAAAATCGTCTAAAACCAACCCAATTATCGTGTGACCAAGAAGTACATGGAAGCCAGCCCTCCCAAGACCTTTCAATAATTGATTTTTAGTTAGTCCAGTTTTTATTCTTACAAAGCTAGTATGTTAAAAATGGAAAGTGAGAGTATAAACACTGAAAGTGCTGAAGCTTTTGAGTTTATTCCAGGGCTCAGAAAAAATAGCTATAATAGGTGTTGTACGTAAAAGCTGAAAAAGAATTATATTTGCAAGGAATTGTGTATAAAAGAAACATAAAGCATTATATAGGTACATGCTATATCAAATCATGTAAAGCAAGAATTAAGTTTGATAGCGCGTTAAAGAAAAAAGCGACGCCATACATGCACACGCTGACCAAGAAGCAACGATGAAGAAGATGAAACTTGTAGATCCAATTAAAAGGGATTGTTCAGTTCCGCAAAAAAGAAGAACAACAGCAATTAAAAGCGCTTAAAAATGACAGATGCAGCTCACTTAGTTCAATATTCTTCTGTTAAGCGGCACATGAATAGATTATAAAGTGATATATTATCAAAACCGCTGCGAAATCTTATGGAAATAAATGAAGCATTTTCAAACGAAAATGTTATGTCAAACTACGGCATGTCAAAGTATGACGAAGAAAAAACCTTTTACAAACATACGATTTTAGAAAGTAAATTCGGATACACAATACTCCTGGCACCTAAAATCGTTGAATTAATTAAAACATTGCCGCAATCAGAACGCCATTTTTTAATTGATGGCACGTTTAATGTTCTTCCATCGTGTGGGTGTAGGCAATTATTGATCGTGTACATAGCCCATGCGGAACATGTAAGTAGCTATACTCTTTTAATTTTTTATAAGATAATGTAAGTTGTTGCGTAAACTCTAACTACGAGTAGTTATTTGTTACATCGTATTTCAAATGCTTGCGCAAACTCTCAAATCGTACTTAGTTTTAGAAAATTCGCGCGAAATTTTAACTTTCGATTTATCAAATTCTCTATACCTAAATAGGGCTTGAGAGTATTAAGAGTGTGCATCAAGATCTCAAACTATATTTAGCTACAGACAATTTTATAATCTAAAAGTAAAAAATTCGCTCTAATTTGTTACTTTTATGGTACTTTATCAAATTCTCTATAACTAAATAGGGTTTGAGAGTATTGAGAGTGTGCATTAGACTGGTCCACAAATTTATGGGAATTTTAGAACATATTTTTCCTTTGGTGCGCCACGACTTTCTGACAGTTTGGCTTCTTAAACTTGTAATAAGCCCTTTAAAACGAAAAAAAAAAATGTTATTTAGAGGTAGCTCAAAGAGCTCAAAGCTATTTTATGGTTTTGAACGACTTACATCACTGAATGTGCTATAACTTTTGAACTGAACAAGATTTCCTAAAAATGTTGCTGAATATTTTTTTTAAAATACTTCGGAAAACATATAGTTTAAAAATTATCAATTTTCTTAGTACCATTACTTTTTGGCAGCGTTTTAAACACGACATTTTATACCTTACCTTATATATTAGTATTTTTACAGGGCAATATTTCGCTTACATTATTCCAGGGAATTTAAGTTTATTTTTTTTTTAATATTATTCAAGGTCGAGGCTTTAGAACCAAGTCAAAATCGTTACCAACTAACTACTTTAAGTCGCTATGACTTAAATATTTCTTAGTTACCCTACGATTCAATAATGTTCAATTTGCTATAGTCGAAGTACGTTATTCTTATCTAATTTAATTAATTCGATGTTCACATTATTCAGTTTGATTCAAAACACTTCTTAAATTAAAATCCCAACAAGGAAATCCAGGCAAGGATTGTAAGGATGTTAATGAAAACACAATTCAGGTACATACCTACTCAAAACAATTTTTTTATTTATTTATTTTCTTAAAAATTGATTTTTTGCTTGTACTCTGAATTCTTTTTGGTGATTGGATACTACTTGAAGAGAGTACTGTTTTTGCTCTTCAGTGCTCGTCAATGATGAATTGTACTCACAGATAAGAGCTACGCTTCATTCAGCCGAGTCGTTAATTACTTAAAGTTGTTTTACTATTTGGAGGCTGTTAACGTTAGAAGCCTGGTTCATCTAGTCTTGTGGATCCACATTTAAAAATTCAAGTGATAATTTAAGATTTTCAAAAAATTGTATGGTGTGTGTTGTGACGAAATTGTCAAGGTTCATTCCAAAATATGATGGTTTTGGTCCTGCTTTTTTTTGTGCAGCTCCCGAGCCTGCTTTCGTTTGCAGTGCGTCTTGCATTTATTTGTGAGTTTCATTAGTCACTGATCTATCGAAGAACGACAAACCCACCAATTCTTCACCCAACCTCTCCTATAATATTTTTGCATTAATGGTATTATACCTGTTTATGATAGACATTTTAAACCATTAATTTTAAAATAAATGTTGAACTTATAGACAAAGACAAACCCTCAATTTCCCTTTTGATGGTAAAACACCGAATTTTGGTATAACTGCCTCCTTACCAACTAACTACATGATATGACTTAAACTTCTCGTTTTACCCAGTTTAAATAAAAATGAACAGGGCACTCTAAAAAATATATGACTAGCACGCATTTAATTGTTGACTTTATAGCAAACGATTGCGAGGGAGAGAGATTCGGTTGAAAGACAATAGAGGTTTACCTAACTATCGTAGTTAAAATAAGGTTGACTTTTTTTAGTAAGTTGTTTTTTTTAAATTCATTCGCTTTTAGCGGAGCAATCACGTAACTGATTGGACCTAGTAAACATTATTGACTCGTAGGATAACTAAAAAATATTTAAGTCTTAGCGACTTAAAGTAGTTAGTTAGTAACGATTTTGACTTGGTTCTAAAGCCCAGACCTTATATAAAAATAAAAAAATATAAACTTAAATTCGCTGGAATAATGTAAGGGAAATATCGCGCTGTAAAAATACTAAAATATAAGGTAAGGAATAAAATTTCGTGTTTAAAACGCTGCCAAAAAGTAACGGTGCTAACAAAATTGATAATTTTTAAACTGGAGTATTTTCAAAAACAGTTTAAGAAGTCAAACTTTCAGAAAGTCGTGGCGCATCAGAGTAATTCTACACTTTAGAAATGTGGACTAGTATAGTGTGCATCAAGCTCTCAAACTTTTTGATAAAGTAAAAGTAAAAAATTCGAGCGAATTTTCCACTTTTACTTTATGGAATTCTCTAAAACTATATATGAAACACTTCAATTACCTTATAACAAAACAAAAGATTTATATTTTTATTTTATAAATATGAACATTTTCTTAAAATGTTTGTACACATGTTTCAATTTATTGAAGCGAATGTGTTCAATTTTAATCCCGCTTCCTTTACCACTGTTTTCGTCCAGAGCCTTCGAAATCAGTGCTAAAGGAAGCGGCCAAAAAATGTTCAGGTATTTTTTGGGCGATTGTTCATTTTTGGAATTTCTGTGATTTTGTTTTCGGCGGCTATTCGTACAGCTCAGAACTTTAGCTGATGCACAAATTCATAGTCGAGTTTCCTTGTGCTCAAGACGGGCTTCGGCTGGAGTCTGAGCCAGGAATGGAATGTAGTCGTATTTTCACGGACGGCTCCAAAACTAGCCAAGGGTCTGGCACTGGTGGAAGTCGACAACATTAGACTTCTTTTCTCGTTAGGTAAATATGCGTTTGTTTTTCAAGCGGAAACTTATGCAGTCCTAATGGCCATAAACTATATTATGAAGAACAGGTCGAAGGGCCGTAGCATTTGTGGCTGTTATGACAGTCAGGCTGCGCTTAAGGCCTTGCTTAACCCCTTAAGCACTTCCGAAATAGTTCGTGAAACCAAAAACTATTTGAATTCGGTCGCAAGGCTGAATTCTCTGTCTCTTATCTGAGTCTCAGGTCACACTGGGATCTTGGGGAACAAGATCTCCGAAGAGATTGCTAGACAAGGCTCAGAGTAGGCTTTCGCCAAGCACCTTTCCTATTCTTAATCCATTATAATATACTTATATTGTCTTTTTATTTAATTTATTTATGAGGTGTCATTTTTAATTATGTAATTTAAGATTTTTAATGCTTCGAAAAGATGCTCTTATCTTTTAGTATGCTGTCATCATGTTTTTAATAAATACAAATACAAATACTTTATCGTGCTGGGCTTGAGTGACACTACGAACTGTGACGCTTGTGGAGAGAGCGACGACACCGCGGAACCTTATTTCTGTGATACCGGCCTTTGCTGGTATCAGGTGGCAAATACCTCGGTGCTGATGTGGTGAGTGCTGATACTATAAGCTTCTCATCACTGAAGTGCTTGCTTGGATTTCTTAGAAAGACAAGGAAATTCAAATAAAATGGGTAAATCAGGGTTTGCTCTCTGGTAAGTACAATGAACAAGTTGCGTCTGAGTACTCCAGTCTAGCGTTTCCTATCCCGATAAAAAAAGTGAAAAACAATAAATAATGAACACTAAAAATAAAAAAAAAGATGAAGCCTATCTGAGAAATAGAGATTTTAGAGTGCATAAAAAAGAGAAAACAAGAAAGGAAATTGCCAAATAATTTAATTGTGATGTTTCCACAGTTGCTAAAATTGTTCAAAAACAACATCTTATCCAAAAAATGGCCACTGAGAGCGGAAACATACAACGTAATCGAATGCGGATGGTTGTCACGTCGTGCATAATGGTAAGGTGTCGGAGGATTTTGAAGTGCAAAGTGGAGTACGTCAAGGGTGCATACTGCCCCCACTATTGTTCTTGGTCGTTATCAGTGATGTACTCCGTGCGGCATTGACGGAAGGTAACTATGAAATTCGGTGGACTATGACATCTTACCTTAAATACCTAGATTACGCTGACGATGTTTGTCTACTTTTACGAATACATCCGATAATGGACCTTCATCGTATGCCCCCACAATCCAGAAGTTGAGGCAAACAAAGTGGGGCTAAAAATAAACACAGCCAAAACAAAAGCCCCGAGCACTTCTTCTAACAACCGCGTTCAACTTAACATTGCCGAACACGAAGTCGAGAAAGTTAACAACTTTCTATATCTAGGAAGTGTAGTCATGGCTGACCGCGGTGGTACCGAACTGGATGTGTGCAGCAGAATCGGGAAGGCTAAAGCAGCGCCCGGAATGCTATCCTAAACCAGGGGAAGTAATGTTATCAGCTTAAGAACCAAGCTGCGACTGTTCCGCTCTAACGTAGAATCAGTGCTGCTTTATGGGTGCAGTACTTGGAAGGTGGACACCATTAACACACGCAAGCTGCAAGTCCTTGTAAACAAATGCTTAAGAATCATCTTGTGGATTTTTTTTGGCCGAACCGCATCTCCAACGAACAACTTTATCTGAGAACGGTCCAAGAACCTATAAGCATTACTATACCAAGAAGAAAGTGGCAATGGACTGGACACACCGTACAGCGCGAAGACAACTTCATTGCGAAATACGCCATGCTGTGGAATCCGCTCACCCAGGCAGGCAGAAAGCGGGGCGCCCTAGGCAAACGTGGCGCACAACAGTTGAGGAGGAATCGGGCTCTTTACGAATGAGTTGGAGGCAGCTCAAACGCGTTGCAGAACTTCGAACAAGATGGTGCGCAGGCGTGGATGACGCCCTATGCCCCCCGATGGGTTAAAGGATCTAAGTAAGTAAGTAAGAATGCGGAAAGGTAACAATTTTGAAATTTAAACTTCGCCAATTCATTTAATATCTCTTAAGAAATCATGATCAAGTTGACAGACCTATGATCATTTCGTTTCGCGAAATAAGAGCCAAAAATGAAATTATAAATGGCCCAGTGCTTAAAGAACAGAATTAAATTTTCTGAAATGCTAAACGTTCAAAATTTCGAAGCCAATAGCGGATGGTTCACCTTTTGGAAAAGCCGAAACAATATTACTCGTAAGTTTCAAACAATTCAAGGAGAAAGAGGGGATGCCGACGCGTTAATGGCAAATAATTGGATTCAGAATACATTGCCAAATCTAATTTAAGATTATGCCCCGGAAAATATTTTTAATGCAGACGAAATAGGTTTATACTTCCGTGCATTTCCCAGTGGCACAATGGCGCTTAGGGGAGACCATCCAACTGGTTGAAAATGTCAAAAAGACATCATAGCTTTCATTTTGTTTAACTAATATGAACGGTTCGGAAAAAAAATGTTTGCCATAGGTCGTGCAAAGCAGCCTCTCCTTTAGGGGAAAAAATGTTTGCGGCAAATATTTCGGAAACAGAAAAGCCTGATTGATTGCAAAAAGAAAAGCGGAAAGTAATTTTGTTCGCGGATAAAGCTGCTTGTCACAAACTTGTGGACGAGGAAAAGTTATGCAACTTAGAACTCATGGCACTATTCGTTGTTTCAAGGTCTATTAAAGGCAAACCATCATCAAAAGGCCACAGCTTCTCGCTTTAGAAAAGGGTCAAATATTGTGCGAATTTACACAATCAGTCAGTATTTTATTTGGTTATATAAGCTACCAAATTTACACATATTTCTCCTAAAGCGAGATAACTATTCTGGAGACTCTTAATATATCCAAACGTTCTTGGAGGCCGATAACCACCACAACAGTTTAGAATTGTTTTAGGAAAGCTGACTTCGATAGAACTTCTAGCTCACACAGTGAACCAGAGGAAATGATTGAGCTACTAATGCTTGTAGTGGACTAATCTTATAGTGATCCTCTAGAAATTGGTAGAAACTATGAAGGGTCTGACGTTGAAGGCAGTGTTTCAAGAAGCCAAACTATTCCAACTGCCACAGTGTTGTTTTCGCTATTTCCACTTTGCGAAATTATTTCTTGGCCAAGAACGAAGAGACGAAACATATCAAAAAAATTTAAGAGCAGCTGATAAGCAAAATTTTATCCAATGGTATCCAAAAGAAAATAAGCGATTACTTAAAAAAACTGGAATAATTTGTTTTTTGAAAAGCGTTGAACCATTTTTTTTTTTTTTTTTGTAACACTATTTAGTATCGTGTAATGAATAATATTTTTAAGCTTTTGTTATCAGTTTCCTCTTGTTTAATTAAATACGTCTTTTTCAAAGTATAAAACCATTATCTGGGTGTCTTATTTTGCAGTTTTTGTATGCAATATCGGATAAAGTCACAACCTGCTTAAAGTCGCATTATTTTGCTCCCCGTTTGATGCGACATTATCCGGGTTCGACTGTAGGTGGGTACTGAACCATTCTGCGGAATAGGGGACCATACCATACAAGAAGAATTCAAGAAAGTAGAGAGAGCAGAAATGGTAAGTGCCTGTATTAACACTCAATGTCTGAAGCAAGCAAAGAAACTACTAGGGCAGTATAACCGAAAAAGTTTCCAAGCATTTATCAACTTAAGTAAGATCATTGCATATACAGTACATCTAATAGTATTCGCATCAGACGCAATTTATTCTTACCGTCCTTATTCGCTAGGTGGTGTGTGCTTGCTTCTATTAGAAAATTGTATATCGAAACCGAAAGGACAAGGCAAAAAGAAAACAAGAAAATTAACAAAAAATTCTTTTCGAGGTAGTGTACATATGTACGTATTGTTGAGGGTCATGTTGGTTTGTGAGATATTACGTCTGGTTGTACCTTTACCTTTTGTACTTTTTTGTACTACTTGGTGTTTAACTTAGTTATCAATCAAGTTATTTTGCCATATACACACATTCAAACTTTGCCACATTTCATTATTTCTATGCGGTAATATAATAAGCAACGTTACTATATTTCGGGTCTTGAAGCATAATGATTTTTTTTTTGTGTTAATATATTTGGATGTAGGTACATATATGTATATGCACTTGCAAAAAAAATTGAATGCATATTCTATCGTCTAATACCCCAATTAGAGATATATTCTTTTATTATTTAAAAACACTGAATTAAATATCGATTATAGCGACATATTTCTTACAACTACACCTTTTTTCACTTTTGGAATAAATTATCGGTTTCCAATACTTACTTACTTACTTAGGTGGCGCTACAGTTCGGGGTGAACCTGGGCCTCAACCAACAAGCCTCTCCATTTAGCTCGGTCTTTAGCTAGTTGCCTCCAGTTGCGCACTCCAAGTTGGTCGAGGTCCCCTTGAACTTGTGCGCGCCACCTATGGCGATGATTCCCTCTACTGCGTCGTCCCTCGGGATTAGATTCGAAGACTCTGCGGGCCGGAGCGTTGGTGTCCATTCGCTCTACATGTCCTAGCCATCTCAGACGTCCAATACGCAGTTTTTTGACTAGGTCGATGTCGCTATACAGCTCGTATAGTTCGTCATTGAATCTTCTCCTCCAAAACCGGTCAACGTAAACGGGACCGAATATCTTACAAAGAATTTTTCTCTCGAAGCGACCAAGGATATCTTCATCGTCTTTTAATTAAGTCCATGTTTCAACGCTGGAAGGCTGAACTAGGAAGAAGAAAGAAGAAAATAAATAGTAAGGCTGTGGCGTTGGCATCTGCCTGATTGAAGCCTTTGAACAATGTTATCAACTTAACGTTTCTACAAATCTATCATAAGAGAAGCATGGCTATCGTAATTTTATCAATATATGGAATTTAAGTTCAGGCGTAGGAGCTCCCCTCGTAGTTTAAGCATCATTGAAATCTCGTCCACGCTGTTTTCATCCCGAAAATTGTTTTTCAGCCGAAGATTGTGACATAAACGGCTGTAGATCATCCTATGCAGGGAACCCATCGCCTCCTCTAAAAATCGCTCTCTGTACTTTATGTCCACCGTTGAGATTAATTTATAAAGTACCGCTTCCAGGTGCCAAAATCTGAGCTATTTAGATTTAAATCCATACCACAAAAGTTCGCTAGTTCCAACCACACTGCGTACCAGCTGTCCCTATTACGAATTGTTTGGAGGGCCACTTTCTTGGGCAACCGGTCGTTGCTCATATTGAGGACTTTCAAGATGTAATCAACTTGTAACTTAAGTGTTTTGATAAACAGCGGCGACAATCCCGTTTCCAACATAATCATGTAGTTGGAGGTGCTAGTTGGTAGTCGAAATACTCTTTTAACGTAGTAGCTCGGCAACTTTTCGACTATTTCATAGTGTCTGAAACGCCATACTTGCGCCCCGTAAAACAAAATGGCCTCAGACGCTGCTTCAAAAATGTTGTACAAGAAGGCACTTTCTCGGTAAGGACATCCTAAGAGACCACGAAACCTTAGCCCAGCTCAATGAATTGAACGTATCCAAGCTATATCGTTTTTGTAAGGTAGCCCTAGCATATCGTGAAAGAATAAGAAATGAAAACTTTTAACTCGATTTTTTGATCTTTTGTTTTTGTTTTCCCTTTTTTTTTATACTTATGAAACTGAAAAATGTTATTTAGTTGTTAACCTCGCAGACGGCAATGCCATGCTATATGATTTCGTTTTAAATTAACTGTGAATTTGTTAATGGTTACTGAAATAAAAATCAATTATTATTATTATTATTATGAAATTTTATTTGTATTCAGATATGCTACAGTGCCGATACGCGGAAGCCGCTTCTAAATAATTATAAAGAGACGGCCAGTTTTCAACATTAAGGACTATTTTTGTTTCTTATATTGTTAAGGTAAGTTTGTCGAAGTGGGTAAATCGAAGCTCTTTATAAATCGGGCAAATAGCTAAAATATGAAAGCTGTTTTCTTTCGCTTGCAAATTGCATAGAGTGCATTGAGTAGTGGTAAATTTTTTGTATGGAGAGCCTTCTAAATTTAACATATCACACCTAGCTCTACAAATCAGAGATATTGCTCGTGTGTTATAATTATCATTAAAATAGTTATTTTCGATGTCGTAGGATATTTCAGGATATATTAATAGAAGAAATCGCTTCCTGAATATTTCCATTGCGTTGATGAATATCTATTGCTTCTAATAATTTATAGAGCTGTTGTTTTAACAGAAAGGGATCCCTGTATTGGATGTTCAGTTCGACACCGCACCGATGCACCCAAGATCTCCAGTCGCTTATCCATTCCACCTTATTATATTATCAAAAATGTATTTTGTGAAAATCAAGGGTAATCTGTTTGGCGTGAAACTAAGAACTTTCAACACATAGTCGATTTGTAGTTTGAAGGTGTAGATGAAGAGAGTGGGTAGGCCTGTTTCGAGCAACAGAACGTAATTAGGTGTTGTTGCAGGTAGATGAAATCGTTTTTTAAGGAAGAAGCGTTCTCTACATCTTCGTATGACCTATATCCCCATGTTTGACAACTATACCAGGTTACGGAACGCATCACGGCTTGAAACACTTTGAATTTTGCAGAATTTGGTATCTCCTTTTTTTGAATAATACTTTGCCATGAGGCATTAATCAAACATTTTGCCCCATCTAATTTATTCTCGAGGTTGGGTTTCATTAGTATGCCAAGATATTTGTATTCCGTACTTTTACATCATCAAAGAACCATTTTTCATTTGAACTTAACTTCGATTGTCTTTTGCATATATGGTAATCATGATTTTTGATTTTTTCTAGATTTACTGTCACGTTCCATGTCTTGCAGTAGTTATTTAGTGCATTTATCATTAATTGCAAACTATGGAGAGATTCTGCTAGCAGAACAATATCATCTGCTTAGAGTAGAGTTTTTATATTCAAACCGGCGAAGCGTATTCCAGCGGGGAGATACGTTGCTATATCGTCTATGAATAGAGCAAAAAGAGTGGCACTCAAAAGACAACCCTGTTTTACCCCGGACTTTGTCTCAAACCATTCTGACATATTCCTACCATCCCATACTGCTTGACGTGTGTTTCTATACATGTTTTTGAGAATTTGTAGCATTTTTGTTGACATAACATACCATGTTTCGGTAGCTTGAAGAATAATGTGTTACGAACTATTGAGTCGAATGCAGCTTTAAAATCGACAAAAAAAATATATAACGTTTTCTGTTTTGCCTCAGAAAGTATTGTGCAATTGATGTTAATATGAATATATTGTCTATTGCCAATTACCCTTTACGAAAACCTGATTGATATTCGCTGAGGATGTTGTTTCTGTTAATCCAGCAATTTATACGACGTAGGAGAATGGAGGAAACCATTTTTGCAGTTGAGTTCATAAATGAAATCCCCCTATAGTTACTGGGTAAGTTGATATCCCCTTTTTTAAATATTGGATACACAATAACGTCCTTAAATGACTTCATTATCAAATATATAGTTAAAAGCTGTAAGCATTTGGTTTAAGAAACTTATAGGAGCGTTCTTGTAAAATTCATTTGAAATGAAGTCTGGACCTGGAGCTTTTTTGTTTGATGCGTTACGAAGAGCCAGTTGGAGTTCATTCATTGAAATTTCATGATCGAGCATATAAAAAACAAATATTTGGCGCAACAGCTCTTTAAAGTGCCAGGGCCTAGCTTCTCGCAACCATTCATGTTGTGTGCGTTTTATTTTTCACACGAATGGAAGGGACCTACCGTTTAATGCCGACTCCGAACGGCGATTTGAGAAGCTTTTTTCATGACAACAGTACTCTCGGATGTTTGTCAGACGCTCGCGAGAGGTGGGACCGTGAAAAAACTTTTTGGTGTTTTCTGGGATTCGAACTTGTAACCTCATGCGTAGTGATCCGACACACGAACCACTTACGCCACGGCGCCCACTGATCGAGCATATCATTAACTATTAAAGGTTCTGCGAAATGAATATTGTACGAAGAAGAGTTAGGGTTTAGAAGCTCTTTGAAATACTCGGCTAGCTTCGAAGTTTTTAAATGAATTCCGCAGATGAAATGTGATCCTTTAAGCTGCTTTATTTTTTCCCAAAATCATTTACTATTTCTTTATCTGGATAAGTCCTTTGCAACAGCTTTCAAATATTCTTCTCGTTTTCTGCTGCATAGTTTTTTGTACGCTTTATTTGCAGCAAAGTAATTTTTTGTAAGAGATTCATTGAGATCGTTGGAAACTCTGATTTGTCGTAAGAGGTTAAAAGAGCGTTCTCTTGCTTTAAGGCACTCCTGGTCAAACCACTTCTGCCAGTAGTTGTGTGATTTTAAGGGCCATTTACTAGACACTGCTCTATTGATACAATTATTTATAAAACTTATCTTTTCTTCGGCGTTAATTTGAATAGTGGTGGTTGCACAGGCATTCTGCATCTCGTTTTGTAGTTTTATTTTGAACATATCTTTATAATTTTCTTTCCACGCGAGTTTGGGAGGTAGCTTAAGTAAACAGTGTTCAGCAGTGTCGTTGAGGTGAAATTCTAGGTAGAACTAGGATGATCAGAGTCTTATACAGAGTCTCCTTAGTTATTTGAGATAGGGTTTTACTGTTGAATTGCCTTATAAGCCCCAAAAAACAGCGATTGGCAAGAGTTATTCTTCGCTTGAATTCTGCGCCGATGTTATTTTTCGAGATTATAGCAGAGTCAAGGTAGACAAAGTCCTTTACTACCTCGAAGCTATAGCCGCCCACTGTGACGTTCTGTGAAATTCGTCGGTGTTGATTGTCACTTATTGTTGACAGCATATGCTTGGTTTTGCCCTCGTCTACCGCTAAGCCCATTTTGGCCGCTTCCGCCTCAATGCTTGCAAACGCACCGGTGGCAGCCCGCTGAGGTCTTCCAATTGTGTCAATGTCATCGGCATAAGCGAGTAGTTGTACAGACTTGTAAAAGATTGTACCCCCGGTGTTGGCTTGTGAGTTTCGTACAATTCTCTCAAGTACTATATTAAAGAGATCGCATGACAGCGCGTCACCTTGTCTAAGACCTTTCCTGACATCGAACGGTTCGGTGATGTTCTTACCGAATTTGATGGAGCAGCGAGAGTTCTCCATCGTCATTCTGCACAAACGGACGAGCTGTGATGCCAAGACTAGACATGGCTCTGTATAACTCGTCTCTATACACGCTATCATAGGCAACTTTAAAATCGATAGTGTGCCTTAGTGTGAATATTTGGTCAATGGTGGACTTTCCAGGCCTGAAACCGCACTGATAAGGACCTATCAGGTTGTTGACGATCGGTTTTAGGCGTTCACATAATACGGCAGACAGGATCTTATATGCGATGTTGAGGAGACTTATACCTCTGTAATTGGCGCAGTTCAGAGGGTCTCCTTTCTTCAGGATCGGGCAAACGATGCTCAGGTTCCATTCATCGGGCATACTTTCGTCCGACCAGATTTTACAGGTGAGCTGGTGCATGCTCCTTACCAACTCATCTCCTCCTGCCTTGAAAAGTTCAGCGGCAAGGCCGTCGGCTCCAGCAGCTTTGTTGGATTTGAGTTTAGATATCGCAATCCTCACTTCATTCTGATCGGGTTGACGGGAATCTTGACTGCCATCGTCACTGCTGAATGGCTCACTCTGCCTGACAGCGGAATATTGATCATCATCGTCGTTTAACAGTCGGCAGAAGTGTTCCTTCCATATCCTCAGCACCGACTGCGATTCCACTACTATGTTGCCATTTTCGTCCCTGCAGGCTTTTGTTCTGGCTTTGAAACCCTGGCATGTTCTTTTTACCTTTTGGTAAAATTTTCGAACATTATTCCTGCAATAAAGTCTCTCAATCTCCTCGATCGAGCGCTTCTCATGCTCCTTTTTCTTCTTTCTGAGAAGTCGATGTTCCTCTTTTCTCCTGCGCACGTAAAGCTCGTAAGCAGCTCTGGTCCTTCTATGCAGCGCCGCTTTGTACGCCTCTTGTTTTGCTGCATGTGCTTGCCGGCATTCCTTATCAAACCAGGGGTTTCGTTGTGGTGGGCGAGAGAAACCCAGTACATCAGAGGCGGCATCCTTGATGGCTTGTTGGCAACGCTGCCACTGGTCTTCCGCATTTGATGCTGGCGGCATGGGACTTAGATTGAGATTAGAAGAAACACGATCGGCAAAGGTTCTGGCAAAAACAAACAAAACAAATATTTGGCGCAACAGCTCTTTAAAGTGCCAGGGCCTAGCTTCTCGCAACCACTCATGTTGTTTTCACACGAATGGAAGGGACCTACAGTTTAATGCCGATTCCGAACGGCGATTTGAGAAGCTTTTTCATGACAACAATACTCTCGGATGTTTGTCAGATGCTCGCGAGAGGTGGGACCGTGAAAAAACTTGATGGTGTTTTCTGGGATTCGATCTTGGAACCTCATGCGTAGTGATCCGACACACTAACCACTTACGCCGCCGCGCCCACAAAGGTTCTGGCGGTCTCTTGCGATTGTAGCTTTTCGACGTCAAATTTCCTCACAGCATTTCGTTGATTTCGCTCCGTTGTGGATATCCGCATCCGTACCTTGGCTACAACTAGGTAGTGATCCGAGTTCACGTTGGCTCCTCGGAAAGTCCGGACACCCAGAATACTGGAAGAGTGCTTTGCGTCGATCGCAATGTGATCGATTTGGTTGACAGTTTTTCGATCAAAGGAGAGCCATGTGCCTTTGTGAATGTCGAGACGTGGGAACTGCGTACTAGCTACGACAAAGTTTCGCCCCGCTGCAAAGTCGATTAGCCTGAGTCCGTTGTCGGATGTGTTGCCGTGCAGGCTGTGCTTTCCGACCACGCTACTAAAGACGTCCTCTCTTCCTAGCTTAGTGTTGAAATCACCTAGGATAATTTTAACGTCGTGGCTAGGGCACTGCTCATACGTCTTGTCCATTAGCTGGTAGAAGTCGTCCTTTGTCGCGTCGTCCTTCTCCTCATGAGGGGCGTGAAGGCATATTAGGCTAATGTTGCCAAATTTAGCCTTGATACGGATAGTCATAAGGCGCTCGTTCACATGCCGGAAACTCAAGACTTCTTGCCTAAGTCTGCCTCCAATAACAAATCCGCACCCGAATAAACGCTGTCCATTTTGTCTGTAGCAATCGCCGTAGTAGATGTCGCAGTTTTTCATACTCCTTTTGCCCTGCCCATCCCATCGCACTTCTTGGATGGCGGTAATGTCTGCTTTGCGACACTCTAGGGCCTCCGCAAGTTGTTCGGCTGCACGTGGTTTGTAGAGGGACCTAACATTCCACTTGCAGACACGAAGATCGTTGTCCTTTTTACGTTTGCATGGGTCGTCAGTAGTAAATTCATCCGTATCCGAGGCTGTTGGTTGCTTCGTAACCGAAGGCTTTTTACGTGGTAGGTAAGTTAACCCGACGGCACAACCCCCAACCTGGAGGACCAGATCCTTTTTTATCAACCCCTAGGACGAGGGGCCGGATACACCGATGTCAGTAACCCACTTAGGGGATATGACCGCTGCCGTTGGCCCATTAAGGGCTCATCCGCCACTATCTCTTTTTCAATACCCTGACGTAGTATTGAAAATCCTTACAGACCTCAGCTTCAAATATGTCGAAGTAGCTCCGGTAAGGTTTCCGCTGGCCTGTAGATGTCACCGTTGATTCCATCAGAAGAACGTCCTCCTTCTGAGGACCTCTTGTTAGACTTCTGAGACGCATATTCAGCCGATCAGGTCAACAAGAGATGCCTCGTCCAGTTAAGCATATGCGTGCTGAAGTTCACCCAGATGTGCTTACGCAGGTCCGAGTGTTCAGCTACCCATATATCGTCAGACTCAGCATACGCTCATCGTTAGTTCACTATCAGATAGCTATCCAGCGGGCACCGCGTGGAGGTGATGATGCGATTTTGCCCACCCGTTGTATTACTAGTTCATAAATTACATTATTGCAATTACATTATTGCAATGTAACGCACGTGCGTTTAAGAAATAAGTGATAATTATATGATTGCTATGTATTATGTTTATATACATATACCCGTGAGTTGTGGTTAAATGTCCTATAGGTGTTTCATGCTTTCTCCCATATTTGTTCTATCACATGCAGTGTTTGCTGTAAACCAGTAAAGCAATATGGTTTTCTCATCTTCGCAGTTGACTCCCATGCTAGTATCCACTGCCACTCTCTGGCATTTTTAATACTCCGTAATGTGTCACTATAGTGGCTTAAAAGTTGTCAATGAGGGTTGTTTGAAGTCAAAGTATAGCTATTTAAGTTATCAAATAAACAATTCATATTGTTTATAAAAGTTACCGTTGATATAGCCACTTTTCTATCGGCATCCATTTGATAGCAGTTTGCGGCAATAGCATTAAAAATTCCAATCGAAACATGTCAACTTAACGGAGCATTTTTGAAAGTCATTCGGGCTTATATGGCTTTTCGTTAGTTTAGAACAAACTTGAAATATATTCTTTGAATCTTCTTCAAACAATTTTGCAGAATCATTGCAATGAAACCAGGACTTGAGAAATTTTAATATTATTTTTCAAGAAAAAACTTCCTATGCTCTTCCTATGCCCTCTTAGTGAGGGCAATGTTATAGAAGAAAAACTCTCTTGTCTTCAATTTAAAGAAAATGGCTTATTCTCATTTGCTCCATGCATATTGTTTGCCTCTCTATTATTACTGCCTTGATCACAGCATACAGCAATAACAGACAGGTATGAAAACTTGTGTCACTCAGAGAAAAAAGGCGAATCTTCCTCTTTCTTCAGCTAACAACCCATTGCACTCTATTTTGCTTCGCTATTATAACCTACGGATATTTATGACCAAAGTGCATCGACACCTTCTTTCTGTCTAATACTTATCTCGTTAATGCTCACGCTACATATCCGTAGATATGTATCCAAACAATATATAAAAAAGGGAAGCGGAGCCCCTTTAGCGCGAGTGAATTGTAAGAAAAATAAACAATCTTAGCCTCTGGCGGCTAAAAATACCACGAAAAGAAATTTTTTTTTTTTTTTATTCCAAACATAATAAGCTGCAAAGGATTACAAATGTTTGTTAACACTGCGACTAGTTATGAGACCAACGAGCAGTTTGCTTTTCAGTATAAATAGTGAGAGAAAAGTAAATGGCTAACAGTTTACTATTTTTAAAGTACAATATAATTTTAATTTGTTGTATGTCATTCTTAACTTTTAATGAAAGTAACAAGAGCATAGATGGGATTTAATCCATCCAAAGCGTTGGAGGTTAAATTCACTCCGAGCGCCTCTTTTCGCTCGTTGTTGTCGCTCTGTCACTATCTAGTAGAGGATGTGGTAAGTCGTCTGGTTTGCGGTTGCCTTGCAAGATCTGACGGTCTTATACGTTGCAGTCGTCTCACGCCATATACGTTTAGAAGAATTGTTGCTTCCTCGTTAATATGTTCCTGGAGACTCTTCTCGTGTGCTTTGGCCCTAGTGTTGATTTCTTCAAGAATAGTAGGAATCCCTAGGTCACGATGGAGGTCGCTGTTTCTGATGTACCATGGAGCGTTCACAATACTTCGAAGGACTTTATTCTGGAATCGTTGGATGACTGCAATATTAGTTTGGCTGGCACATCCCCAGAGTTGAGCGCCATAGTTCCACACTGGTTTTAGGATCTGGTTATATAAAAGAATTTTATTATTAATTGATAGTCCTGACTTTCTGCCTATAAGCCATTCTAATTTTCGCCATTTAATATCTAATTCTTGTCTTTTCATTTTAATATTCTTTTTCCAACGAAGCTTGGCATCTAGAGTCATACCTAGATACTTCGCTGTATTATATTATACATATATATATTTGGCGCAACAGCTCTTTAAGTGCCAGGGCCTAGCTTCTCGCAACCATTCATGTTGTGTGCGTTATATTTTTCACACGAATGGAAAGGACCTACAGTTTAGTGCCGTACCTGAACGGCGATTTGAGAAGCTTTTTCGTGACAACAATACTCTCGGATGTTTGTCAGACACTTCGCTGTATTAGCGTAAGGTATTGTCGTGCCTGTTATTGCTATGGGGGAGTACGAGATAGACTTATTTGTGAAGTCAATATGTACAGATTTGCTCGAATTTAGTTTTATACGCCATCTTTGAGTCCACCTGATAATTTGGTCTGTAGCAGCTTGTAGCTTTTGCGTCGATTCTAGCGTTGTATCTCCCACTGCTAAGACTGCCGTGTCGTCGGCAAAAGTTGCAGTTTTGGTGTAGGGCGTTGTAGGTAGGTCTTTTGTGTAAAGGAGGTATAACAGAGGTCCGAGGACGCTTCCTTGAGAAACTCCGGCTTCGATCTGCATTAGCTTAGAGTAGTAGTTTTCTTGTTTTATACGGAAGTAACGCGATGTTAAATAAGACTCCATTAGGTGGAAGTACTGTTCTGGCAGGTACACTTTTAGTTTATTGAGAAGACCTTCGTGCCATACTCTATCGAAAGCCTGTGCTACATCTAAAAAGATAGCAGAGCATACTTTTTTTTCTTCTAGTGCTCTTTCGATTTCAGATGTTATTCTGTGGACTTGTTCTATCGTGGAGTGTTTACTTCGAAAGCCAAACTGATGATTTGGGATTAAATTTCTTGATTCTACGATTGGTTTGAGACGCTTAAAAATCAGTCTTTCAAACAACTTTGATGTTGACGGAAGTAGCGATATTGGTCTATATGAGGATACCTCGTGAGGGTCTTTACCTGGTTTAGGGATCATTATCACGTCAGCTACTTTCCAGACGCGTGGTACATACTCAAGGCTAATTGTTTTATTCATTAACCGTAAGAGTTTCACTAACCCTTTGTTTGGCAGTCGCTTCAGGACTTCCGCAGTGATCAGGTCAGAACCTGGAGCTTTTTTGTCTTTTAATCGCTTTATCTCATATTTTAACTCGTGCATTTTAATGGGAGCAATCATCGAACTAGTACTTTCATTGAGATTTAGAAGCTCATCACAGGAAGCATCATTAGGCTTAAAGGTATTCGCCAGGTGGTCGGCAAAAGCAATAGCTTTTTCCTCATTGCTTTTAGCCCATTGCCCATTACTGCATCTTATTGGAGGAATATGATTTTGTACTTTTCCAAAGTGAATATTCAGTGCTCTTGTCAGCAGTTAGCTCTGAGAGATATATTTTCATTGTCTCATTCCGGATTAGCTTTATCTCAAGTTTAAGATCTTGTGTGACCTGGTTTAGTCTCGTTTTGTCGGAGGGAGATCGAGTTTGTTGCCACCTACGCCGAAGTTTTCTCTTGTTTATTATAAGCTCCTTAATTTCTTTTGGATAATTGCTACCGACCGTTTTTCTCTTCGTTGGAGGAGTACAGCTCCAAGCTGCGAATTGGATTAGTTGGATGAAAGCATTTGCTTCGTTTTCCAGTTGGTCTGTCGTCTCAATAGGCGTACTAATATTGACTTTATCTTGAAGGATTTGTTTAAAACTAAGCCAATCTGTGAATTTGTTTGAAAGGTATGGACTTTCTTCTTTAACTATAACAGTTTCACTGAGTGTCAGGTATATTGGTGAGTGGTCCGAGTCGAGATCCAAACCTTCTTGTACCCGGATAAAATTCCTTGACAATTTATTTATGACAAAAAAGTCAACCAGATCTGGAATTTTGTTAACGTCCGTCGGCCAGTATGTAGGCTTACCAGTAGATATAAATTCACACCATGTCTTTTTAGCTCCATCGTAGAGTTCACGACCTTTTGTTGTAGTGAGTCGGGATCCCCAGTATGTGTGCTTGGCATTAAAGTCTCCTCCCATTATAAACTTAAATTTGTGCATTTTAATGAGTTGCTGGTATTCATTTGAAGAGATCGAATGTTTGGGAGGACTATAGACAGCTGTTATTGAGAGAGGTTGATTTTTAGTTCTGTCAGTTACGGTAGTGGTTTGAAACTTGAGTGAACTTATTTTCTCTTCTTTATAATGATCAATGCTACTTCTTATAATAATAGCACTGCCTCCTCTTGCACAATTATCTGGATGGACTGTATGGTATGAGTTATAATTCTTTAACTTGATATATGACTGGGTTGTAAGATGAGTTTCTGAGATCAAACAAATGTCTATCTTTTCTGTATCTAGTAATATTTTTAGCTCGTTTAAATAATTGTTCAATCCGTTCGCATTCCATGCCATGATTCTTAAGGACGTAACCATTATTGATTGTAATTTATTTTTTCCTCGAGACTATTAATGCGATCTTGAAGGGTTTTATTGAAGACTTCTTGTTTGTTCAGCTTATCCAGTATTTTAGCTAGAGTCTCTTCAATTGCGCTTTGGTCTTTTCTAGTAGGATAAGTAGTTTTGACTGTTTGCGAAAAAAGGGGTCTGCGAGCGTTCAAGTCTGCCGAATTATTTTCTTTCTGTTTCTGTTGTACTTTGATATTTTCGGTAGTATCATTGGTTGTTGATGTTTGAATATTGATTTGAGCGTTTTCGCTTGTTTGGCGATTAAGTTTATTATCTCTTATCTTTTGCAGCTCTTTGGCTACAGCACATCCACGATAATTCGCAGGATGGGCCTCACCGCAGTTGTAACATTTTGCAAGTAGATTTAGAGGTTTAGTACAATTGACAGTGCTATGTTCTTCTTCGCATTTCACACATCTAGGAGGCTTACCGCAGTAATTTTTCGTGTGCCCAAATTGTTGACAGTTAGTACATTGGGGGATAAGTTTGGAGGCTTTAATGGCCTCTATGGTAACTATCGAATGGAGGATGTGCTTAATTTCGTACACTTTTTTGATTTCCTCGTTATGCGCAATACCAAGTCATTTTAGATGCAGACAGCATTTTAGTAATGGCTCTGTAGTCTTCACTAGTTTCAACATTAATTTTGTGAGTTTTATCCTTTAGAAGTCGAATAGCAAAATCTTTCTTTATCAAATTGCGGACAGTACTTATAAGCTCTTGATAGTTAGTAATATTTGTTACCATAAAGGGCGGAGGGCGAGGATCTCTTTTTTTCAATTCGATTTGTTTGATTGGTATTATCTGGATTGTCTTTCATCTTTGGTTGAGTGGTAAGTTTTGGTGAAGAGTCTGCTTTTCGTTTTTTACTCGGATTTACAAAATCTTTTTTCCGTTTTCGAGTCCCTTCAGTTTCCACAGCTAATTCCTCTTCGTCAGTTTCATAGCTTTGAATCTCAGCGAAGGAAGTTGTATTAACATTGGGGTTGCTGGTTTTAGCGGACACTATTTTTAACATTTTTAGTTTCAGTTCATCATTTTCCTTTTTAAGATTTTGGCACAGACGTTCTAATTCATTTAATTTTTAATTTTTTAGGTTAACTAATTCAGTTGAAGAATTCTGTTCTATTTGTTCTTTGACATTTCTGCTCTTGAAACTTTTATTTGGTGAGTTCTGTTTCTGGACATTTTTAGAATGATTGGGTTCGCTTGTTCCTCCTGGGGGAGGAGTGCGACCAATTCCCATTTTTTATTTTTTATTTTTTTTAAGATTTAAAAATAAAAATAATTGTGATGGTAATATATTTACTAGGTTTTTATTTGAAACTATTTAGCTTTAAAAGAATTCTGACCTGGCAGTGCTGGTAAGAAAGCTTTTAAAGAGAGAAAACGCTTTAGGGTAGAAGAAAGTTTTGTGATCTACTATCCACAAGTTAGGTTCCACACTGAAAGCTTGTCCTCTTTGTCTTGTCGAGATACCAATTTTGTGTCAAATATGGGAAAATTGTAGCACTTTGCCTGCTTTGCCCACGGTTTTCCTGTAGGGTGATCAGTGTTACTCCAATATTCCAATGTGCAGTAGCTGAAGCGCTTTTGCGTGGTGTATAAGACACTTTTTTGTTGTAACTCTTTAAATACTTTTAGAATTAAAATGATAGCACTTAGACTTTCTTTGATCTATAACTGGACGGAGTTGCCAGCCAGTTTTCAGCGAAAAGATATAGAGTAGATACCTTCACGTACATACGAGTACACAAGTAAATATTGTACAAAGCTTCACACAATATACATCATGGTACAAACTTCATACTACACATTGATCGTAAAGGTATTTTTTGTTTTACGAATATATTCCCACTTTCCACCTATTATTGATAGTACCACCACATCGTGGTAAATTTACCTTTTCGTGGCAATTTATTTTTTTTTTTACAAAAAGGTAATATATGGTATTCAGTTTTCCATGAAAAAAAGGGGAAATTTTATTGAGTTCGTCTTCTCAGTCATTCTCTCTGCAATAGTCAGTCATGAATTCAGCCCATAACTTGAAAGGTGCAATTTCACCAATCTAGTAGTTTGTGTTGCAAACTATAGGCGTGTTTTTGTGGGAATCATGCAAAGTAAAGTACAAGATTCTCAAGGAAACGAACACAGTCAATGTGGCTTAAAAGCTTTATTAATATTTGAAATTGGTGCACCTGCTCGCTATCAGCCTCTGAAACACAAAAAAAAATCATTTCAGCGGCCCCTGAAATTGAGTGTTGCAAACTAAACATCCAAACACACCTTTGGCTGGAGGTAAAAGCTAAAGTGGTTGCCAGTAATTTTTTTGTTTTTGTACTCCGTGCTAAATCTTACTTCACTGATGCGATGTCTAACCAAAACACGCTTCATACATAGCAACTCACTTTTGACTGAACACAAAAGCTTAAGTAGTTGACAGCCGGTTTTTATTGTTGTGCTCCGTGCTAGATTTTATTTTACTGAGAGTTACTAAGTAGCGACGTCTCACCAAATCACGTCTTTTGTACTTGTGTGGGAAATTTTTGGTGGAAATGGTAGATTTTCATCCATCATGTGGTATTTTTCTTGCAAAAAGTCTGGCAGCACTGATTATCGGGTGCTTGTTTTGGTTCTCTTTACTTTGTTCTCTTCAAAGTGTGCAAGAGTACAAATGGATGGCTGCAGTCAAGGTTTGATTTATTCATTGAACGTGTACATCAGTTCTCGCTCGAGGTGGTAGTGTCGATTTCCTCAAGTGATACTACTATTAAATGTATATACAATGGTAAGACTAACCTACTTATAAATGACTCCATCTATCCTTTGAAAGTTAATATATCTACAACTAAGAGAAAAACTAAGGCACCATTCACACTAAAAACCAAGCGCACGAAATGTTAAATCCGGCGTTGTATAGAGCTAATAGGAAACTTAACACAGGAGAATGCGCTTGAGATGGGCAACGTCGCCCCATATCCGGTATGCGCATATGTTGTGGTACTCAGTCAAAATAAATAAATATTTGGCGCAACAGCTCTTTAAAGTGCCAGGGCCTAGCTTCTCGCAACCACTCATGTTGCCTGCGTTATATTTTTCACACGAATGGAAGGGACCTACAGTTTAATGCCGATTCCGAACGGCGATTTGAGATGCTTTTTCATGACAACAATACTCTCGGATGTTTGTCAGACGCTCGCGAGAGGTGGGGCCGTGAAAAAACTTTTTGGTGTTTTCTGGGATTCGAACTTGGAGCGTCATGCGTAGTGATCCGACATACTAACCACTTACGCCACGACGCCCACTCTTGGTACTCAGTCACCTTGGCCTAATATCAGAAACCGCATGTAGTGCACCGCAGCGGCACCGTACTGCACCGCAGCCGCACCGCAGCCGCACCGCAGCCGCACCGCAACCACACCGCAGCCGCACCGCAACCACACCGCAACCGCACCGCAGCCGCACCGCAACCACACCGCAACCGCACCGCAGCCGCACCGCAGCCGCATCGCAGCGGCACCACAGCCGCACCGCAACCGTACCGCAGTCGCAGCCGCACCGCAGCCGCACCGCAACCACACCGCAGCGGCACTGCAGTCGCACCGCAACCGCACCGCAGCCGCAACGCAGCCGCACCGCAGCGGCACCACAGCCGCACCGCAACCGCACCGCAGCCGCAGCCGCACCGCAGCCACACCGCAGTCGCACCGCAACCGCACCGCAGCCGCACCGCAGCGGCACCACAGCCGCACCGCAACCGCACCGCAGCCGCACCGCAGTCGCACCGCAGCCGCACCGCAGCCGCACCGCAGATGCACCGCAGCCGCACAGCAGTCGCACCGCAGCCGCACCGCAGGCGCACCGCAGCAGCACCGCAACCACACCGCAGCCGCACCGCAGTGGCACCGCAACCACACCGCAGCCACACCGCAGCTGCACCGCAGGCGCACCGCAGCTGCACCGCAACCACACCGCAGCTGCACCGCAGTGGCACCGCAACCACACCGCAGCTGCACCGCAGTGGCACCGCAACCACACCGCAGCCACACCGCAGCTGCACCGCAGCCGCGCCGTAGCCACACCGCAGCCGCGCCGCAACCACACCGCAACCACACCGCAACCACACCGCAGCCACACCGCAGCTGCACCGCAGCCGCACTGCAGCTACACCGCAGCCGCACCGCAGCCACACCGCAGCCGCACCGCTGTGGCACCGCAACCACACCGCAGCCACACCGCAACCGCAGCTGCACCGCAGGCGCACCGCAGCCGCACCGCAACCACACCGCAACCGCACCGCAGCTGCACCCCAACCACACCGCAGCTGCACCGCAGTGGCACCGCAGCCACACCGCAACCACACCGCAGCCGGACCGCAGCCGCACCGCAGCCGCACCGCAACCGCACCGCAGCCACACCGCAGCTGCGCCGCAACCACACCGCAACTACACCTCAGCCACACCGCAGCTGCACCGCAGTGGCACCGCAGCCGCACCGCAACCACACCGCAGCCGCACCGTAGTGGCACCGAAACCACATCGCAGCCACACCGCAGCCGCACCGCTGTGGGACCGCTGCGGCACCGCAACCACACCGCAGCCACACCGCAACCGCACCGCAGAAGCACCGCAGCCACACCGCAGCTGCACCGCAGGCGCACCGCAGCCGCACCGCAACCACACCGCAGCCGCACCGCAGTGGGACCGCTGTGGCACCGCAACCACACCGCAGCCACACCGCAGCCACACCGCAGCCACACCGCAGCCGCACCGCAGCCGCACCGCAGCGGCACCGCAGGCGCACCGCAGCTGCACCGCAGGCGCACCGCAGCCGCACCGCAACCACACCGCAGCCACACCGCAGCTGCACCGCAGCCGCACCGCAGCCGCACCGCAGCGGCACCGCAGGCGCACCGCAGCCACACCGCAACCACGCCGCAGCTGCACAGCAGTGGCACCGCAGCTGCACCGCAGCCGCACCGCAGCGGCACCGCAGGCGCACCGCAGCTGCACCGCAGCCACACCGCAGCCACACCGCAGCCGCACCGCAACCACACCGCAGCCACACCGCAGCTGCACCGCAGCTGCACCGCAGCCGCACCGCAGCCGCACCGCAGCCACACCGCAGCCGCACCGCAGCGGTGCGGCAGCCACACCGCAGCCGCACCGCAACCACACCGCAACCACACCGCAACCACACCGCAGCCACACCGCAGCCGCACCGCACCCACACCGCAGCCACACCGCAGCCGCACCGCAGCCGCACCGCAGCCGCACCGCAGCCGCACCGCAGCCGCACCGCAGCCGCACCGCAGCGGCACCGCAGGCGCACCGCAACCACACCGCAACCACACCGCAGCTGCACCGCAACCACACCGCAGCCACACCGCAGCTGCACCGCAGCCGCACCGCAGCGGCACCGCAGGCGCACCGCAGCTGCACCGCAGGCGCACCGCAGCCGCACCGCAACCACACCGCAGCCACACCGCGGCTGCGGTGTGGCTGCGGTGCGGTTGCGGTGCCACTGCGGTGCGGCTGCGGTGCGGCTGCGGTGCGGCAGCGGTGTGGCTGCGGTGCGTCTGCGGTGCGGCTGCGGTGCAGCTGCGGTGTGGCTGCGGTGTGGCTGCGGTGTGGTTGCGGTGCCACTGCGGTGCGGCTGCGGTGCGGATGCGGTGTGGCTGCGGTGTGGCTGCGGTGCGGCTGCGGTGCGGCTGCGGTGCGGCTGCGGTGCCACTGCGGTGCGCCTGCGGTGCGGCTGCGGTGTGGCTGCGGTGTGGTTGCGGTGCCACTGCGGTGCGGCTGCGGTGTGGTTGCGGTGCGGCTGCGGTGCGCCTGCGGTGCAGCTGCGGTGTGGCTGCGGTGTGGTTGCGGTGTGGTTGCGGTGCAGCTCCGGTGTGGTTGCGGTGCAGCTCCGGTGTGGCTGCGGTGCCACTGCGGTGCGGCAGCGGTGTGGCTGCGGTGCGGCTGCGGTGCGGCTGCGGTTTGGCTGCGGTGCGGCTGCGGTGGTGCTGCGGTGCAGCTGCGGTGTGGTTGCGGTGTGGCTGCGGTGCGCCTGCGGTGCAGCTGCGGTGTGGCTGCGGTGTGGTTGCGGTGTGGTGGCGGTGTGGTTGCGGTGCGGCTGCGGTGTGGCTGCGGTGCGGCTGCGGTGCGGCTGCGGTGCAGCTGCGGTGTGGCTGCGGTGTGGTTGCGGTGCAGCTGCGGTGTGGTTGCGGTGTGGTTGCGGTGCGCCTGCGGTGCCGTTGCGGTGCCACTGCGGTGCGGCTGCGGTGCCACTGCGGTGCGGCTGCGGTGCGGCTGCGGTGCTGCTGCGGTGTGGCTGCGGTGTTTCGGCGGTGTGGTTGCGGTGCCACTGCGGTGCGGCTGCGGTGCGGCAGCGGTGTGGCTGCGGTGCGTCTGCGGTGCGGCTGCGGTGCAGCTGCGGTGTGGCTGCGGTGTGGCTGCGGTGTGGTTGCGGTGCCACTGCGGTGCGGCTGCGGTGCGGATGCGGTGTGGCTGCGGTGTGGCTGCGGTGCGGCTGCGGTGCGGCTGCGGTGCGGCTGCGGTGCCACTGCGGTGCAGCTGCGGTGCGGCTGCGGTGTGGCTGCGGTGTGGTTGCGGTGTGGTTGCGGTGCAGCTGCGGTGTGGCTGCGGTGTGGTTGCGGTGTGGTTGCGGTGTGGTTGCGGCGCGGCTGCGGTGTGGCTACGGCGCGGCTGCGGTGCAGCTGCGGTGTGGCTGCGGTGTGGTTGCGGTGCCACTGCGGTGCAGCTGCGGTGTGGTTGCGGTGCCACTGCGGTGCAGCTGCGGTGTGGTTGCGGTGCAGCTGCGGTGCGCCTGCGGTGCAGCTGCGGTGTGGCTGCGGTGTGGTTGCGGTGCCACTGCGGTGCGGCTGCGGTGTGGTTGCGGTGCTGCTGCGGTGCGCCTGCGGTGCGGCTGCGGTGCGACTGCTGTGCGGCTGCGGTGCATCTGCGGTGCGGCTGCGGTGCGGCTGCGGTGCGACTGCGGTGCGGCTGCGGTGCGGTTGCGGTGCGGCTGTGGTGCCGCTGCGGTGCGGCTGCGGTGCGGTTGCGGTGCGACTGCGGTGTGGCTGCGGTGCGGCTGCGGCTGCGGTGCGGTTGCGGTGCGGCTGTGGTGCCGCTGCGGTGCGGCTGCGTTGCGGCTGCGGTGCGGTTGCGGTGCGACTGCAGTGCCGCTGCGGTGTGGTTGCGGTGCGGCTGCGGTGCGGCTGCGACTGCGGTACGGTTGCGGTGCGGCTGTGGTGCCGCTGCGATGCGGCTGCGGTGCGGCTGCGGTGCGGTTGCGGTGTGGTTGCGGTGCGGCTGCGGTGCGGTTGCGGTGTGGTTGCGGTGCGGCTGCGGTGTGGTTGCGGTGCGGCTGCGGTGCGGCTGCGGTGCGGCTGCGGTGCAGTACGGTGCCGCTGCGGTGCACTACATGCGGTTTCTGATATTAGGCCAAGGTGACTGAGTACCAAGAGTGGGCGTCGTGGCGTAAGTGGTTAGTATGTCGGATCACTACGCATGACGCTCCAAGTTCGAATCCCAGAAAACACCAAAAAGTTTTTTCACGGCCCCACCTCTCGCGAGCGTCTGACAAACATCCGAGAGTATTGTTGTCATGAAAAAGCATCTCAAATCGCCGTTCGGAATCGGCATTAAACTGTAGGTCCCTTCCATTCGTGTGAAAAATATAACGCAGGCAACATGAGTGGTTGCGAGAAGCTAGGCCCTGGCACTTTAAAGAGCTGTTGCGCCAAATATTTATTTATTTTGACTGAGTACCACAACATATGCGCATACCGGATATGGGGCGACGTTGCCCATCTCAAGCGCATTCTCCTGTGTTAAGTTTCCTATTAGCTCTATACAACGCCGGATTTAACATTTCGTGCGCTTGGTTTTTAGTGTGAATGGTGCCTTAGTTTTTCTCTTAGTTGTAGATATATTAACTTTCAAAGGATAGATGGAGTCATTTATAAGTAGGTTAGTCTTACCATTGTATATACATTTAATAGTAGTATCACTTGAGGAAATCGACACTACCACCTCGAGCGAGAACTGATGTACACGTTCAATGAATAAATCAAACCTTGACTGCAGCCATCCATTTGTACTCTTGCACACTTTGAAGAGAACAAAGTAAAGAGAACCAAAACAAGCACCCGATAATCAGTGCTGCCAGACTTTTTGCAAGAAAAATACCACATGATGGATGAAAATCTACCATTTCCACCAAAAATTTCCCACACAAGTACAAAAGACGTGATTTGGTGAGACGTCGCTACTTAGTAACTCTCAGTAAAATAAAATCTAGCACGGAGCACAACAATAAAAACCGGCTGTCAACTACTTAAGCTTTTGTGTTCAGTCAAAAGTGAGTTGCTATGTATGAAGCGTGTTTTGGTTAGACATCGCATCAGTGAAGTAAGATTTAGCACGGAGTACAAAAACAAAAAAATTACTGGCAACCACTTTAGCTTTTACCTCCAGCCAAAGGTGTGTTTGCGGTGCGGCTGCGGTGCCACTGCGGTGCAGCAGCGGTGCGGCTGCGGTGTGGATGCGGTGCGGCTGCGGTGTGGTTGCGGTGTGGTAGCGGTGGCCCTGCGGTGCGGCTGCGATGCGGCTGCGATGCGGCTGCGGTGCGGCTGCGGTGTGGCTGCGGTGCGGCTGCGGTGCGGCTGCGGTTCGGCTGCGGTGCGGCTGCGGTGCGGCTGCGGTGCGGCTGCGGTGTGGTTGCGGTGCGGCTGCGGTGCAACTGCGGTGTGGCTGCGGTGCCACTGCGGTGCGGCTGCGATGCGGCTGCGGTGCGGCTGCGGTGTGGCTGCGGTGCGGCTGCGGTGCGGCTGCGGTGCGGCTGCGGTGCGGCTGCGGTGCGGCTGCGGTGTGGTTGCGGTGCGGCTGCGGTGCGCCAGCGGTGCCGCTGCGGTGCGGCTGCAGTGTGGCTGCGGTGTGGTTGCGGTGCCACTGCGGTGCGGCTGCGGTGCGGCTGCGGTGTGGCTGCGGTGTGGTTGCGGTGCAGCTGCGGTGTGGTTGTGGTGCAGCTGCGGTGCGGCTGCGGTGCGGCTGCGGTGCCACTGCGGCGCAGCTGCGGTGTGGTTGCGGTGCAGCTGCGGTGCGGCTGCGGTGCGGCTGCGGTGCAACTGCGGTGTGGCTGCGGTGTGGCTGCGGTGCGGTTGCGGTGCCACTGCGGTGCGGCTGCGGTGCGGCTGCGGTGCGGCTGCGGTGCGCCTGCGGTACCGCTGCGGTGTGGCTGCGGTGCGGCTGCGGTGTGGCTGCGGTGTGGTTGCGGTGCCACTGCGGTGCGGCTGCGGTGTTTCTGCGGTGCGGCTGCGGTGCAGCTGCGGTGCAGCTGCGGTGTATCCGCGGTGTGGCTGCGGTGTGGTTGCGGTGCAGCTGTGGTGCGCCTGCGGTGCCGCTGCGGTACGGCTGCGGTGCGGCTGCGGCTGCGGTGCAACTGCGGTGTGGCTGCGGTGTGGCTGCGGTGCGGTTGCGGTGCCACTGCGGTGCGGCTGCGGTGCGGCTGCGGTGCCACTGCGGTGCAGCAGCGGTGCCACTGCGGTGCGGCTGCGGTGCGGCTGCGGTGTGGCTGCGGTGCGGCTGCGGTGCAGCTGCGGTGCAGCTGCGGTACAGCTGCGGTGTATCCGCGGTGTGGCTGCGGTGTGGTTGCGGTGCCACTGCGGTGCGGCTGCGGTGTGGTTGCGGTGCGGCTGCGGTGCGGCTGCGGTGTGGTTGCGGTGCGGCTGCGGTGCGCCTGCGGTGCAGCTGCGGTGAGGCTGCGGTGTGGTTGCGGTGCAGCTGCGGTGTGGTTGCGGAGCAGCTGCGGTACGCCTGCGGTGCCGCTGCGGTGCGGCTGCGGTGTGGTTGCTGTGCGGCTGCGGTGTGGTTGCGGTGTGGTTGCGGTGGCCCTGCGGCTGCGGTGTGGCTGCGGTGCGGCTGCGGTGCCGCTGCGGTGCGGCTGCGGTGCAGCTGCGGTGTGGCTGCGGTGTGGTTGCGGTGCCACTGCGGTGCGGCTGCGGTGTGGTTGCGGTGCGGCTGCGGTGCGCCTGCGGTGCAGCTGCGGTGTGGCTGCGGTGTCTTTGCGGTGCAACTGCGGTGTGGTTGCGGTGCCACTGCGGTGCGGCTGCGGTGTGGCTGCGGAGCGGCTGCGGTGCCACTGCGGTGCGGCTGCGGTGCGGCTGCGGTGCCACTGCGGTGCAGCTGCGGTGTGGTTGCGGTGCAGCTGCGGTGCGCCTGCGGTGCCGCTGCGGTGCGGCTGCGGTGTGGTTGCGGTGCGGCTGCGGTGTGGTTGCGGTGTGGCTGCGGTGTGGCTGCGGTGCCACTGCGGTGCCACTGCGGTGCGGCTGCGGTGCCACTGCGGTGCAGCAGCGGTGCCACTGCGGTGCGGCTGCGGTGCGGCTGCGGTGCGGCTGCGGTGTGGCTGCTGTGCGGCTGCGGTGCGGCTGCAGTGCGGCTGCGGTGCGGCTGCGGTGTGGCTGCGGTGTGGTTGCGGTGCCACTGCGGTGCGGCTGCGGTGCGGCTGCGGTGTGGCTGCGGTGCGGCTGCGGTGCGGCTGCGGTGTGGCTGCGGTGCGGCTGCGGTGCAGCTGCGGTGCAGCTGCAGTGTGGCTGCGGTGTGGCTGCGTTGTGGTTGCGGTGCCACTGCGGTGCGGCTACGGTGCGGCTGCTGTGCGGTTGCGGTGCGGCTGCGGTGTGGTTGCGGTGCGGCTGCGGTGCGGTTGCGGTGCCCCTGCGGTGCGGCTGCGGTTGCGGTTCCGCTGCGGTGCGGCTGCGGTGCGGCTGCGGTGGTTGCGTTGCGGCTGCGGTGTGGTTGCGGTGCGGCTGCGATACGGCTGCGGTGTGGTTGCGGTGCCGCTGCGGTGCGTCTGCGGTGCGGCTGCGGTGCAGTGCGGTGCGTCTGCAGTGCAGTTGCAGTGTGGTTGCGGTGCGACTGCAGTGTGGTTGCGGTGCAGCTGCGGTGTGGTTGCGGTGCCGCTGCGGTGCGGCTGCGGTTTGGTTGCGGTGCGACTGCGGTGCGACTGCGGTGCGGCTGCGGTGCGGCTGCGGTGCGGCTGCGGTGCGGCTGCGGTGCGGCTGCGGTGCGGCTGCGGTGCGGCTGCTTGCGGCTGCGGTGTGGTTGCGGTGTGGTTGCGGTGCCGCCGCGGTGCGGCTGCGGTGCGACTGCGGTACGGCTGCGGTGTGGTTTCGGTGCCGCTGCGGTGCGACTGCGGTGCATTTGCGGTGTGGTTGCGATGCCACTGCGGTGTGGTTGCGGTGTCGCTGCTGTGCGGCTGCGGTGCGACTGCGGTGCGGCTGCGGTTTGGTTGCAGTGTGGTTGCGGTGCGGCTGCGGTACGGCTGCGGTGCGGCTGCGGTGCGGCTGCGGTGCGGCTGCGGTGCGGCTGCGGTGCGGCTGCGGTGCGGCTGCGGTGCGGCTGCTTGCGGCTGCGGTGTGGTTGCGGTGTGGTTGCGGTGCCGCCGCGGTGCGGCTGCGGTGCGACTGCGGTACGGCTGCGGTGTGGTTTCGGTGCCGCTGCGGTGCGACTGCGGTGCATTTGCGGTGTGGTTGCGATGCCACTGCGGTGTGGTTGCGGTGTCGCTGCTGTGCGGCTGCGGTGCAGTTGCGGTGAGGCTGCGTTCTGGTTGCGGTGCGGCTGCAGTGTGGTTGCGGTGCCCCTGTGGAGTTGCCGCTGCGGCACCATTGTTGTGCAGTTCCGGTGCGGCTGCGATATGGTTGCGGTGCAGTTGCGGTGCGGCTGCGGTGCGGTTGCGGTGCAGTTACGGTGCAGTTACCGTGCAGTTGCGGTGCCGCTGCGGTGCAGTTGCGGTGCCGCTGCGGTGCGGCTGCGGTGTTGTTGCAGTGCCACTGTGGTGGAGTTGCGGTGCGGCTCAATTCAATTCAGTTGAATTTTGTTATGTTAAAAATTCAAATTTGTGTACATTTGTTTATCTGCAAAGCCGGAAGGGCTTGTCTGCAGAGGACTGATTACAACAATTATATTAGTTACTTTTACGTGTTGCGTTCTTTTCTTCAAAACAAAAATTAATTTGGATTACAATTATGATAAACATACTGAAATGACTACATTAATACAATAAGTTAACAAACAAAGATTATACGAAGAAGTTTTTATACTCATGAGTGTAAGTATATTTCTTTGTTCATTTTTTGTTAGGTTGCGAAACTCTCTTGGAAGTTCGCTTAGTACCATTGGAACTGCTACATTATACGTCCTTCGGCCATACTCGGTCCAGTACTTGGGGATTTCATAGAGCTGCTGTTGTCGTCTTCTAGTGTTTACTGTCTGTTGCGTTTGAATTTTATAAGTGTTGGTGTTGTACACATTATTCAGGTTTTCCAAATTTTGGATTTGGGAGATGTTCAGCATGCTAGTCGTTTGGTTTCTATGGTACTGCTCTTCGCTCTTGCGGCTTGCTTTTTGCACTATTTTTTGCAGTCGTGCTAGAAGCCGTTGTAGGGGTTTTTTTTCCGATAATACGCGCTATGAGACTATGGACTTCACAATGTCTCTATCACCTATAAGTTTTAACGCGCAATTCTGTACCCTGTCTAGAATGTGCAGAACGGTCTTGGGTGCACCAGACCAGATGTGGGTGTTATATTCCAGCTTTGGGCGAATGAATGCCTTATAGATGGAGGGCAGATCAGACCGGGTAAAATATTTTTTGCACTGCTTAAGGAATCCTAGATATTTTGCAGCATTTTTGGCGACCTCGAATTTGTGATCGTTCCATCGAAGATGGTTATTGATGTACACACCGGGAACGGCAAGTCTTTCGGATTCAGCGATGCAAGTACCATTCATGGATAATAATTAGGTGTTTTGGTTTCGCTTGAGAGACAGAAGACAGCATTGTGTTTTGGATGCATTAAAGCGAAGGAATGGAGTGGATTAGAAGTAGCAGACAAGAGGTCATTTATAAAAATGAGAAAGAGAGTCGGAGGCAAAACGAAGCCCTGGGGAACACCAGCATTTATATGGTGAATTGCAGACTTGAAACCATCCATGCCGGTCATTGAGGAGTTTTTGTGAATCCAGATATTTCATAAGCTAATTTATCAGCGTTTCCATGACCTTGGAAAGAAGGGACGTAAGTGCAATGGATCGGTAATTGGACGGGGAGGAAGATTCGCCTTTTTTTAGGGACGGGCTGGACAAATGCTGTTTTCCATCTACTCGAAAAGAGGCCCGAAGAGTAGGATAGACAGAAAAGCTTGCGCAGAGGTTTTGCCAGCGTGGAGGAGCACCTCTTCAGAACTATGGGGGGGATTCCATCTGGACCAGCGGATTTGTGTATGTTAAGACCTTTGAGTACTTCTGCAACTGTACGAGTGCGAAAGTGGACTTGTCCCACGGAAATTCAACGCTTTCAAGTACAGGTGGAGACAAAGCACTATCTGGCAGGGTGGAGTTCGCTGCAAAGTGAGCAGCAAGCAGATTGGCCTTGTTTAAGGAGCTGACATCTGGAATGTAATTGTAAATGAGCGTTGGGATGGCGGACGAGGCAGAATTTTTAATATTTTAGACGAATGACCAAAAATGTTTGCTACCTTTGGGACATTGTAGAATTTGTTGCCTCAATTTTTGGTCATGTAAGAATTTTACACGTCGAATGTGGACATTGCAGTCATTTCTGGCTTGTTTAAAGTTCATTCGGTTTTCCTCAGAATTGTTGGCTTTATAAGACCGAAAACTTACCTCTTTTAACATGATAGCCTCTTTGCATCTCTGATCAAACCACGAGTTTACCTTAGGTTTAATGCTCTTTATTCTGTTAGGAATATAGTCATTCACATTTAAGAGAATGGTGTCAGTAATCATATCAGCGGTGGCATCCACGTCACTATCGAGGAAGCATAGCGACCAGTTAAATCTCCTAAAGAAACTATTTAGGCCGTCCCAGTTGGCTTTTTGTAACGCCAAACTTTTCTTTTAGGAGTTTTTTTCTTTAACTGTGTGGTCGGAGTACGAGAATTTAGCTGATACGATATTGTGGTCAGATCGGCCTATAGGCGCTAAAACATCAATGATGTTTTTATCGGGGTGCGAAGTAAGAAACAAGTTCAGCGTGTGGCGGAGTGACTTACAATGTCCGGTGTGCGTGTAGGCTCATTTACAAGCTGAGTCAAATTGTTTATCTCAGCGAAAAGTTCAACATACCTTCCTTCGCGAATTGTGTATATTGAAAACGCCCGCAATGACGATTTCAGTATGAGTATACAGGGAGACAATTCGTGTGATGGAATCGGACAGGACATCAAACTCGTTAAAAGTTGAGTTGCTATCCGCAGTAGGGCTTCTGTAAAGAAAGCAGTAGTGAATTATTTGCTTACGGACGGTGAATTTTAGCCATTTGTAGTTAAATTCCGGATTGGAGTAGTGGCCAAACTGTGGTGGAACTTGGTAAGCTATATCACTACGGGCATAAATGACAAGGCCGCGATGGGGAAAGAATAATGGCCCTAAGTTATATCCACACAGCTTCAAATTAGATGATTCTTCAACTACCTCTGTTTCACTTAGTGCCAAAACAACTGGTTTATAGGAATTAGCGTGGGCGTACAAGTCGAAGAAATTCGTTCGAAGCCCACGAACGTTGGTAAAATCAACCCTAAATTGCCTCATCATTACAAAATAAAAACACAAAAAGACACAACTCTGACGATACTAAGCGAAGCCATGAAGTGTAGATCCAAAGGTTAGTTTTTCATAGCAAACTATCGCCGGTGTTATGCCCAAACGACAGTCAGCTGAGGTCCGCTATTCGGATGAACACTCACGGTCCGCTATGCATCAGATGTTACGCTCTCTCAATTATCGCAACTGGAAGCATGTAAGGAACATGCTACAATTGCGATGACGAAGAAGCGCAACAGCTAGTGATTGGGGGTGGGAGAGATGGGATCCTGACTTTTCGTTGTTTTTGTTTTTTTTTTCTTCTTTTAACACTGCACTCACTATCTGAAGAGTTATTAGGCGTGAGTTACGCAGGGACATCAAGCTGACACGGCACCTCCAAAGCCTCAGCGATTGACCGGATGTTAAAAGTAATCCACCTATTGCGGTCATCGCTCCGGTCATCGCTCCAGACATATATTTTTACCTTTGCTCTTTCGCTTTTCTAAGAAATTGTTCATTTTACACTTTAGTGTTTGAATCTCAAGAATCTGTCAATTTCGCATTATCTTTTAATTATTTGAATTGTCAATTTAGCATTATTATTTATTTTCCAAGAAATTGCATTATTATTTGAATTTTCAATTTAGCAATATTATTTGTTCTCCAAGGAATTGTCTAGAAATGCATTATTGCATTAATTGTTGTTCAATTCAAAATCAATTAAGAATTTTTGAAAATGAAATCAGAATAAACTTGTCAGTCTTTCGTCGTTTCGTCTTCTTTATTATCGTCTTTTTTTTATTCTCCGCACGGTTCAGTCTCGTAATTCGTGCGCGATATAGGTTTATTATGGGATTTATTTATTTTTTATTTTCTATTTTTTTTTTTTTTGAGCGGTTGGTTGGAGGTTAGTATTTTATTGTTGGTTTTTTTATTTTATTTGTTTTTAAAATAAATTAGTTTGGGCGGGGTAGACTATTCTATTCTTATTTTTTTTTTCTGTATTTTGCTACAGATCGGTGATCGCGTGACTTAACAAACCGTGCCCGGATATAAAAAAAATAGACGTTATAAGTTTGGGATCAAATGAACTTTATTAACTCAACTCCGAATATTATACTTTACTTTCTGCGAACCTTCTGCAATTACATTTTCTTTTCACCTGTATTTATTGACATTAGTTCAGTGCTTATTGCTTACTTAAATTACTAAGAACTATGCTGCACAAAGCACAGGCATAGTGTCAGCGATTTGGTGAGAAATTTATTGTGGGAATAGTTCTTTTTGAATATGGCTGATTAGCACATCGTACTAATCAGGTTTTTGTGTCGTAACATTATACGTAACTTGTGCGCACACGACGCCAGACAACACGGCACTCGTTTGCACACGGGTTGCGTTTGAGACGCTCTACCCCACGCTAGTATACCATACCTCAGATGCGATTTAACTAAACCGAAGTAGCATTGTTTAAGCACTGTATGTGTGAAGAGATTGCTTAGATGGAAGAGTGCGTAAACCGATTGACGTAGTTTCTTTTCAGTTATTTTATATGGTAGGTTAGGTTAGGTTAGGTTAGGTAAAGGTGGCTGTCCTGACAGGGTCAGGACACACTTAGACCACATGGGTCTATTGTGATACCACATGAGTAATGACCGGTCGAGTCACCGGTAACCAGGGGAACCTTAACCTTTCTCATGAGGGTGTTGGCTGAGAATGCTGATTGAAAAGGGTAGAGAGGGTGACTGACTCAGTCAACCCTGAAGTCAAGGTGTACCGAGAAGGTATAGTGTGCAGCAAGTGATGGGGGGTGATTGATTCAATCGGACCCCCTATACTGTGTATGCAAGTTATTATTGGCAGGTCCCATAAACCGTGTAGGCGTAGAGGTGCATACGTATAGAAGAGTGACTGATTCAGTCTAACTCTAATTACTGTTATGCATGCTATTGACTAGGTGGGGTGACTGATTCAGTCAAACCCTTCATACCTAGGTGGACCGTGTAGGTGTAGAGAAGCATAAGCGTACATAGAGTGACTGATTCAATCGAACTCTAAGTACTGCTATGTGTAAAGTGTGAACTAAGTAGGGTGATTGTTTCAATCGAACCCGTACCTAGGTGGACCGTGGAAATAGTGGGGAATGCAAAGTAGAGCGAGATGACTGATGCAGTCAATCTTGCACTAGTATGCAGTCGAACTTTAGGGGATGGTTTGGCTAGGTGGGGTGACTGCTTCAGTCAAACCCTTAATACCTAGTTCACCGTGTAGGTAGTGTGCATGTGAGTAATAGGGGGATTGATTGACTCAATCAATCTCTGTTACCTCTATGCAGTAATGTTATTTACAGGCACTGGTCTAGTGCTATGGGAGGGTTAGCTATCGATCTTGGGAGGTGTCTGTTGCAGTACCTCTTGGGGATTGATAGTAACCAATAACAAGGGAGGAGGGGGGGTAGGGGGGGGGGGGGGCAATTCAGCTAAACCAGTTGGATTTACCTATGTATCTATTTAAATTTCTAATGTCTATGTTAGACACTTAGGTCCTCAAAGAAGTATTCGCCTAGTAGCTTCTTTCTTAGTGTGGCTAGCGCTGGGCATGTGCCAAGGAGGTGGAGACTATTCTCCTCCTCCTCTTCATCTCTGCAGCTTCTGCAGAAATCATTTGCTGGGACACCCACTCTAATGGCGTGTCTACCTAACAAGCAGTGTCCTCTGACTATTCCTACTGTGAGGCTTATGTTCCTTCTATTTAATGAAAGGAGATTTTTGGTTTTCTTTGCGTCAAGTAAGGGCCAGATCTTCCTGGTCGATGCGCACGTAGCTAGATTACTCCATCTGTTGTTCGCATTAGATTGCGCTTCGTTAAACATTCGGATTTTCATTAATTGCATTGGTAGTGCCGGTGCCTCTCTATTTACATCGAGAGGAAGTACGGTGCCTTGTCTAGCTAGTTCATCCGCTTTACAGTTGCCTGGAATATCTCTGTGTCCTGGGACCCAGCACAGAGTAATGTCCGCAATCTCGTTAAGAGATTCGCGGCAATGTTTAACCAACTTAGATCTTATTGTTGGCGTTTCCAGAGCTTTAATCGCTGACTGACTGCCTATATAAAGGACGATAGACTTACCATCTATCGGGTATATAGAGAGTCTGCGCGCTGCTTCACGAACGGCCGATATTTCCGCCTGAAAGATGCTACAGTGGTCCGGAAGTCGGAGAGCTACGTTTATTCTAGGTGATTCGGAAAATATACCTAGTCCTGTGCCCTCCGAAGTTTTGGAACCATCTGTATAGATTTCGATTGCGGCGTCATTTAGAATCATACCTTCCTCCCATGCGGATCTGTCAGGGATTTTTTTTTTCCAGGGATTTTTATATGGTAACTCCACTTAAAGTTGTAGTCAACCGTCAGTCCATGATATTTATAAGTCGACACGTTCTCTATATGTACAGAGCAGTCGTCGTCTTCTCTTATTAGATCATAACATCCGGTTTTGTGCAGGCAATCTATGTCATGCATTTATACGAATATGCATAACCTTTGTCTTCAGTGCGTTGATTATTAATCCATGGTCGTGACACCAAGCTGTGACTCCATTAAAGTCTACTTGCATTAAACTTGCAGCTTCCTCAACACTCCTATGGCTGACTACAATCGCTGTTTCGTCCGCATATGCGTAGCCCGTACTATATTTTAGCACTGACAGTAGATCGTTGATATATATAATAAATAAAAGTGGACCCAATTTTGATCCCTGCGGGACACCGTATACAACGTTTAGTTCTTCACTAAGGAATTCACAAATTTTTGCTTTAAAAGTTCTATTTCTTAGGTAGCTTTCGAACCACTTCAGAACATCCCCTCGTACTCCAATCTTTTCTAGCTGTCTCAAGATTTGCTTGTGGCTTAATGTGCCGAAGGCTTTCTTGAAGTCGATGAATAAAACTACTGAGTTGTGGTTTTTAGCTAAGCTTTGATAGAATTTGTTAGCCTAGTCTCCTAGCAATCGATTGATGCTCTTGTTTTTCCAGAATTCCATACTTCTCAACGTATTCGCAGTCTTTTTGCCAGTACTTCTTCCGTAACTTTATCGACAGCCGATAAAATAGAAATCGGTCTGTAATTGAGAATTTCGCTCTTTTTTCCACTCTTGTATATTGGCCGAACAGCTGACATTTTTAATAAGCTAGGGATCGATGCTTGATCAATGCTCATAATAATAAGCTTCGTTATTACTGGGGAGAGAGTCTATGCGTTTATCTTCAGGTCTTTTGGCCTTATTTCATCTATTCCCGCCGATTTATTGCAGTTTAACGAATTGAGAATATTTGTTACCTCTGTAACTGATACGTTTTCTTCATAAATTGACCGTTGTACACTGTTTGAACGAGAAACAAATGTTCGTTGATTGCATTCTTTTTTTTTTTTTTTTTTTTTTTTTTATTTCCCAACTTTAAATTACATCTGTCCTGGGACACTTAGTAATTGTTTTTAGAGGTTACAATAGGATGTACATATTAAGTCTTAAGACCAACATCTTATAAAACTTTGTTTTAACAGTAGCAGTGACATTGATTTTTAACATTGATTTAACATTGCAAATTATGAGATTGCTTTTAATCACAGTTTTTGTATCTATTGTCTTAACATTAGGTTTAATTGCCAGCATCACAAATTACACATTACACGTCACTTTTATATACACATATGTACGTACATATAGAGACTATATGTACTCATATACGAGTAGATTGGAGGTCTACTGGCCTGCGTCTTTTTAATCGTCTTCTTGTGGTAGCTTCCTGGTGAGGTAAATTTCGTATCTCGTTGTTTAAGTGATTTAATATTATTACTTGGTGGTTTTTACTGTATTTTTTGATTTCGTATTTAACGCTGAGTATCTTGAGGTCACGGTGTATGTCTTCATTAGAAATATACCAGGGTGCATTGACAATCGTCGATTGCATTCATACACTATTTTTAGGACTTTGAATGAAAGTGTGCTAGTGAATGTGTTTGCAAGGTCCTTAAAGTCCCTCTCGTTTGCAAAGTTCTTTCTTAAGGTATCATCCAGATTGCTCGGCTTTTTCCCTAATATTGCATTTACGAGCTGCCTTCGAATTATTTTTACAGTCTTGGAATTTCTGTTTATAAAAGCATGCCTTTGTTCTCGCTATTTTCTGTTAAGCTCGTTTCGATATGCTTTGTACTCTCTGTGATAATCTTCGTTTTGCCTATTGTTTTTGTATCTTCTATATAATCTGTCGCGTTCTTTACGGTCTTTTTTCAATTCAGTGGTAATCCAACTATGTTCATTGGTTCGTTTCTTTCTTAAAACTGTTGACGATGTAACCAAAGCATTAACCGTTTGTTTGAAAATCTGATATAAATCGTTTACGTCTGTAAAAAGATTTAGCTCGTCCCATTTAAAACTGTTTATTTTCTGCGCAACTATATGAGTTAAAATTTGGCGTTCTTTATCAGTTTTCTTTTGAGTTATGGTGTTAGGGCTAACTCCGCAGTATAAGGCAGTATGGTATATGGTCTGAAATATCCAATTTAACCACCGCTGATTTTATTTCCGCATTTTGTACCTTTAACAAGCTGTGATCAATCAATGTTTTTGTGTTTCTGACTGTATCAATACGAGTGTACGCAAATATGCAATTATGAATTATCATCGAAAGGTACTCACAGACATATATATTATTTTCGTCTTTGATGTTTATGTTTACGTCCCCCATAACAATCAAATTTCTTCTCGCTGCAAGTGCATTCACACGTTCACTGAATTCACAGATAAAGCAATTCAAATTTGACTTCGGTGGTCTGAAGACTGAAATGACTTACTTACTCTCTTACTTAGGTGGCGCTACAGTTCGGGGTGAACCTGGGCCTCAACCAACAATGATACAATACTAAAATGACTGATGCCTCAAAATTAGCACGTTTAACATGTAGGGAGATGTTTTCATAGAAATTTGTTAATCTTTCTACTTTTTCGTAAAGGACATCATTTTTTACATATACTGCCACTCCTCTTCCTCCTGAGTTGCTTCGATTAAAAAATTCGATATTGTATCCTTCAATTTCATACAATTGGTTTTCATCGTTAGTTATATTTATTTCACAAAGCATAATTACATCAATACTCGACAAAAAATCATCCACATATAACACAAGAGCATTCCAATTTGTTCTCAAGGACCTTACATTTAGGGATATACACGAAAATTCACACTTATTATTTTTAATATTACAGCACGCTTCTTCTTCCGACTTTAGATTTTTAAAGTTTATATTAATTATTTCACTTAATTCATTTGTCATTATATGGTGCGTTGATTTTGTACACTAGTATGTTTACGAAATTGTGAGAGGCAATGTTCATGCCATTCTCTCGATATCGTTGATCGTTTGTATTTCGATAATACGATCTCCTTTGGATTTTCTTGCAAGAACTTTGTTACTCCGAAACCATACAAATTTCCAGTTAGTCGCTCTTGCTTTTGTTTTGGCTAACCAAAGAAGCTTTTTAAAGTGTGCTGTTAACTGTTCGTTTATGTATATATTTTGATTTGAGTATATCGGGCTGTCTTCTTTTCTTAATTTCGTGCACACCACTTTCCGTACTTCAATGTTTTCTTCTGTTTTGCTCGCTCCAAGAATGTGACCTTTGTTTGTTTTCTTGTAAAACTTAGAACAATATTTTTCATTTATTTATTTTTTCGGTCAGTGTACGAATGAATTTCCTCGATATCTCCTTCTGTTACTTCAGTGTTAAGTGTCTCACCTAGTGCTTTTTGATGTCGAATGCATTTTCGGTGTTCGACATGGGAACATTTTTTATTTCTACGTTCTTGTCAATTTTTTTTTGTTCTAATGCATTGACTTGAACTTGTAAGCATGCAATTTAAACATCCTTGGTTTCGATTTGTTTTTTGTATTCCTCTATTTCGTTCATAATTTTTTATTTTTTATTTTATTTTTGGATTGCGCCAGGGATGTGTAATCTTCATAGATACTAATAGCCCAAGTGCTACTAGCATGCACGATTCGCAAACCTGAGTAATCGATGCCAGGAATACGCCTACGTACTAAACACACACCCTACACACTTCAACCACTCTCCCCGCGGGACTGCCGTTAGGTATTACTTCGCGGGGCTGGTTAGCAATTTATGCTATGCTTCTTGTGTCAGCTTCTTCCACTGCTTCAGCTGCTCTTCTTAGCTTTTCTATTCTCCGCAGCTCTTTTTGTAGAGCTGTTACGAAGGAACATATTGTCATCGAATTCTCTTCCGACCGAAACATATGGTCGAGGAGTAATGACGGACCTGGCAGAGTAATTCTCCATGCCGTGAAACGTGTGCAGTAAAACACTGCGTGCTCCGTATCTTCATCTTCACCTGGGCATTCCGGGCAGGATGGTGAGTTGTCGTGTCCAAATCTGTGTAGATATTTGCGATAGCCACCGTGGCAGACAGGAACTGCATTAGATGGTAGTTGCAGTCTCCATGCTTTCGACTTATCCAGTCTTGGATTATCGGTATAAGTTTATATGTCCATCTGCCTTTTGTTGTATTAGCCCAACGAGCTTGCCACATAGCTGCTGTCGCTGCCCTTTTTTCAATTTTTATCACCTTAATACCAGTGGCGTCATGATGACTCAGTGCTCTTCTGTTATATATCCTCAGCATTTCATCTGCGAGAATATCGATGGGGACCATTCCAGCTATGACAAATGCAGCTTCGTCAGAGATGGTTCGAAAGCCGCTGATTGTCCGTAGCGCACAGAGTCTGTATGATGACGATAGTCTCCTTTTGGTCTCCTTCGTCTTCAGTGCCTCCGCCCAGACTGGGGCGGCATATAACAGAACTCAGGTGATAACTCTAGAGAGTAGAATCCTTCTAGCGTATCCAGGTTCACCGATGTTAGGCATGTTACGCGAGAGAGCTCCCTGCATTTGCGATGCTTTTTTGGTAACAAAATCAACATGCGTTTTAAACCATAGCTTGTTGTCCAGCATTACTCCAAGGTATTTAAACGCCTCTTTCAACCTGATGGTTTGGATACCAACCTGAAAGTTAGCAAATTCGACGGTTTTCCGGCTGGTTATAAGAACAGCTGTGGGCGCCGTGGCGTAAGTGGTTAGTGTGTCGGATCACTACGCGTGAGGTTCCAAGTTCGAATCCTATAAAACACCAAAAACTTTTTCCACGGTCCCACCTCTCGCGAGCGTCTGACAAACATCCGAGAGTATTGTTGTCTCGAAAAAGCTTCTCAAATCGCCGTTCGGATACGGCACTAAACTGTAGGTCCCTTCCATTCGTGTGAAAAATATAACGCACACAACATGAGTGGTTGCGAGAAGCTAGGCCCTGGCACTCAATGTGCTGTTGCGCCAAAATATTTATTTATATTTATTTATATATAAGAACAGCTTCTGTTTTATGGTCAGCTAGTTCTAGTCCGGCGGATATTAGCCAATCTTTTATCCGGGCAATTGCTTCATTTGTAGCTGATTCTACTGCATAGATGTGTTTAGCTACTGTTACGACTGCAATGTCGTCGGCGAATCCAATTATCGTTACTCCCACAGGTAGCGTTAATCGTAGGACTCCGTCGTACATGTTGTTCCACAATAGTGGCCCTAAAACCGATCCCTGTGGAACTCCCGCAGTTACGTTGTAGTATTTTACCCCTTCATCGGTATTGTACCTTAGCTTCCTGTTGTTGAAGTAGTTCGTCACTATCCGTAGCAGGTAATATGGGGTATCCATCCTGGCAAGTGACCTTCTAATAAACGACCAGTTAGCAGAGTTAAATGCATTTTTAACGTCCAGCGTTACTTCTGCACAATACTCCTTTGTGCCATAGAGCCATCTTTCGCCTTCGATGGCACCTTTGGCGGTATCAACTACCGCTCTTATGGCATCAACAGTAGATCGTGCTCTTCTGAAGCCAAATTGGTGATCTGAGAGGGCTCCTTTCTCTTCTGCTACTGCGAGTAATCTATTATAGATTATCTTCTCGAGGATCTTTCCCATGGTGTCCAATAGGCATGTTGGACGATTGGATGATAGTTCTCCTGGAGGCTTCTTTCCCTTTGGCAGTAGGACCAAATGCTGCGTCTTCCATTTTTCGGGAAAGGTTCCTTCTTCAAGGCACTTCTGCATTGTTGATATGAAGAGGTCTGGTCTTTTTTTTACACCTGCCTTTACTGCCTTATTCGGGATGCCGTCGGGTTCCGGCGCCTATCTTGCTGCATGCTCTTTGCAGCTCCTCGTGAGTAATTAAAGGAATATCTTCTGCATTGACTTCTCGTATAATATTGCACATAGTAGCAGGCCTTTGAGAGAAGAGGTGCTCTACTATGGATCTCAGCATTATCGGACATGTTATTTGAGGAGTCCTATAGCCCTTTAATTTCGTCATCACCATTCTGTATGCTGAGCCCCATGGGTTGATGTCGGCTTCTTGACAGAGACGTTTAAAACATGCAGTTTTGCTTTCCTTGATGGTTCTATTTAAGTAACCTCTCGCCAGTCTAAGGGTTCGTTCATAACTGATTGTAACAATGTGTTGTTTTTCGCAAATATTGATTTCATCGTATTTAGTGGTGGTGAATTCCACTGCTTTCGCATAATCTTTTAGTAGTGTCTAAATTTATCGAACCATTATCGGGACGTACATCGTGGGTAGATTTTGCCTTTGGGGATTCTGCTGGTCTTGATCTCTTCGCCATTTGGATATTATCCATCGGTGGCGCATTTTCTTTCAACCTGCACGAGACACGTACCTACCCAATTCTTTTTTGCTTGTGAAGACATCTTTCTATAGGAATTCTGTGAGACAGAGGTGCACTCAAAGTGCATATTCCCATTACAGTTCGAGCATCTTATGAAGTTACCGTCAAGCGGTAACGGATCATCGCATTTTATGCAATTGTTCATATTTACCAAGTATTGTACCTACCAAGTATTGTATTTAACAATTGGTTCGTTTAGGTGAAACGTCGCTTCTCAGTGAAGTAAGATTTAATACGGAGTATCTACAACAACACGAAGTGACTTGGAACCTCTTTAACTTTTTTTCATAGTCGAAAATGAGTTGAGATGGATGGGAAGAGCTTTTTCCCTGAGAAAAGCTTTTTCATTCAACTGGAATGATTCAGTAGTATTTCATACATTTAAGCATAACTTTTCCATACTTTTTACTTCGATTTCAATTCAATCACCAAACTTCAAACAACTAAAAAAGTTTTTAACCAAATTGACTTAGAATCGTTTTGTGGAGAAGCTTTCACTTTGCTTTGCATAGTTCTCACGAAAACACACCAAATTTGAGTTATCTCAGTAATGTAAATAAAGAAAAAGCACTTTTATAAATGCAATAAAAAAATAATAAAAACTCTTGTGCTTCGATTGGTTCTATTTAACCGCAACCGCTTAAACTCAACTGCTCAACTCAACGAACTCAACTCAACTGCTCCGGTGCCGCTGCAGTGCAGTTGCGGCGCCAATGCGGCACGGCTGCGGTGTGGTTGTGGTGCCGCTGCGGTGCGGGTGCGGGTGCGGTATCGATTATTCGCTAACCCGAATAATCGATGCCAGGAATGCGCCTATGTACTAATCCACACCTTGCACACTTCTATCACTTCCCCGCGGAACTGCCGTTAGGTATTACTTCGCGGGGCTGGTGAGCATGTCATGCCATTCATCACGCCTGAGTCATTGCTGCTTCGCAGCGGCTCCATTTGCACATTCAAAAATCTGTTACTGCGTGAGTACACTTCTCATTGTGTCTTTAACATGTCACTTGCGTTACGTGTAACTTTGTCTACCTTCCAGTGTTTGCAGGATCCCCATTTCTCGCTGCTGCTCGTTCCTCCAGACGTAGTTGTTGCATCATGCTGGTGATGATCTCGTTCGCTCTGTTCCAGGCTTCATTCGTCATCAGCACGAATTTTATAAGTCCTCTCGGAGACACTTGGCCGCCAATTTTTCTCTGTAGTATGTTTTTAGCCGTCGTATACACTCGACATTCCATTAAAACATGTTCCGTGTTCTGGATTTTGCCTTCACAGTGCGGGCAGTATGGGCCATCTACGTGTTTGTATTTGTAGAGATATTCCCGAAAGTACCCGTGCCCTGATAGGAACTGCGTCATGTAGAAGTTTACTTCTCCGTGTTTCTGCCTATCCATTCCTCTACGATGGGGATCAGCATATGGGTCCATCTTCCTTTTGGTGTGGTGTTCCATCTCTGTTGCCATTCTCCTTGTATAGCCTCGATGGTTGCTGCGCACTTTTTTATTTCCAAATCAATTGGCATTCTCCCGGAAATTACGCAAATTGCCTCCGCGGATACCGTCAGAAAGGCACAACACACTCTTAACGATGCGATTCTATGGGCCGAATTCATCCGTCTCATATACGTTGTCCGGTACGTCGCTTGTGCCCATATGGAAGACGCCTGCATAAGGATCGACTTGCTTACCGTTGCTAATTGGTTGCCTGGGTTCTCCAACGTTTGGCAATAATCTTGACAGTACCGCTACTGCCCTGGAGGTTCTCTCACCTGCGTACATTAGGTGCTCTTTAAAGTTTAGTCTGTGGTCCACCAGCACTCCCAGGTACTTGATTTGTGGACGCGACTCAATGGTTTGCTCACCGCCCTGTATAGTAAGGTGTTCTACCTTTGTTCTGCTACTTATTAGCACTGCTTCTGTCTTGTCATCTGCCAGTTCCAGACCTGATGCTTGTAGCCATGCCCTCACGTTCCTTATTATTTGGTTGCAGTTTTCGGACACTTGTTCTAGCGTTATTGCTACGACGATTACTGCAATGTCATCAGCGTAGCCGATAATTTCTACTCCGATCGGCCTTGGCGTTCTTAGTATGCCATTACACATTATATTCCATAGAGCTGGGCCTAGTATTGACCCTTGGAGGACTGCTCCCGTAATTGTGTACGTCTTAGGCCCGTCTTTCGTGTCATAATGAAGAGTTCTCTTACTGAAGTAGCTGCATATTATTCCCAGCAGGTAGTTAGGTATAGGCAGGCTGCTTAGCGCTCTAACTATGCAGCTCCAGCTGGCTGAGTTGAATGCGTTTTTGACACCGAGTGTTACGACGGCGCAATACTGCTTGCTCCCTCCTAGCCATCTTTGTCCCGCGATAGCTTCGCGTGCAATGACGCACACTGCCGTTATCGCCCCTATGGTGCTTCGTTTCTTTCTAAAGCCGTACTTCCGAGTAGAGAGCCCTGAGTCTCCTTCCGTGTATGGCTCTAGCCTTGTAGCATACACAACGTTCAGTACGACGACGGTTGCTCAGGTGGTTTATTTCCTTTTGGGATGAGAACTAACCGTTGCCTTTTCCAATGTAGTGGAAAATTGCCTTCCGTAAGGCATGCCGTATAAAGGAGTGTGAAGATCTCTGGTCTTGCTTTAATGGCTCCTTTTAGCACGAAGTTCGGGATTCCATCCATTTCCGGTGTCTTGTTGCTCTTTATTGTTGCCGCGGCTTCTAAGACTTCCTCTGTGCTGCCGTGCCATTCTTTAATTTTTTCATAACTATTTGATACGCGCCTCCCCATGGATTGTCTTGTAGCTCCTCTCTGAATGCCTGGAAGCATTCGGCTTTGCTCTTATTTATCAGCTTGCGGAGTCGTGATCTCTTCCTCTGAAACTGTTCTCTAAGTACCTCACCCTCTACCTCGGGCTCTCTGTTGGGACCTCCGCATTCTGTGACATTCTGCTCGCGTGTTGGCGATGTCCTCATTCCAGCAGTACACAGGTGTTCTCCCATTTCCCTTTCTCTTCCGTGGCATGGCTGCGTCACATCCTCGGGATAAGAACCTTGTGACTTCTTTACTCTGTTCTTCTGCTGTGCCTCTTGCTATGTCCATGTTGCTTATCATGTACTCGCGCATTTCGGTATCTACGTCTTTTGTTTTCCAGGCCAGCTTTTGTACTTTTGGAGGTGGCTTCCGGTGTTGTGATCGGTGTTGCTCTTCCGTTTCGAATATGATGGCCCGGTGGTCGCTATTTGTGTACAGGTCTGAGACTTGCCATTCCATCCCCCTTCCTATGGCTCTGCTAGCGAACGTCAGGTCGATGAAGGAGCGCGTTCTGCTGTTGTCGAATGTGAGCTTGTTGCCTCGGTTTAGAAGCACTAGATCGAGGCATTGCCTAGAGACATGTCCGTACTCAAGGCACCTGTAGCACTGTGTTGGGGCTAGATGCTCTCGTATTCTGCATCGGACGCACCCTACCCGCATATGTACCGTGGCGATCATCTTGCTCGCTTCACTCACGGAGAGATTGATGAGGGGGATTTGTTTTCCTCGTCTTGTCGTCCGTATGGACTTGATGGCGTCTTGCGTTTTTTTTCCGAGGGTAGGTGAAAAATCTTCCATAGACATTATGAGAATAGCAAGCGCGTGCTCATAGTAGTGTCAGATTCTTACTGACTAAAAAAAACACCACCCTTCGATATAAAGTTGTCAGATATCGCAACTAACAACTTATCAAGCAATTTTTCTATCACGAAATAAAAACGTTTGGCAAGTTTCTTTCCACTGAAAGATCGTGCATATTCCGCAATCCAGACGCGGTAAATCATTATGTCACCAAGTCGAAAGGTTTCGTCCTTTGTAGTCGGCGCAATAAATTGCTCTCATCCAAAATTTGTACGACTGTATTGTTGACATGTCCGATTAGTCGGTTTCTATGCTTTCTCGCGAAGCTTCTAGTTTCAGCTTCGATTGTCGGAATTCCGAGATCCCTGTGGATATCGTCCTTTCTACTATACCACGGTGCTTGGACAATTTCTCTTAGCACTTTATTTTGAAAAGTTTGTAAAATATTAGCATTTGTTTTCTTGGTACAACCCCAAGGTTGTATACCATAGGTCCACACCGGCTTAAGCACTTGTATAAAAGCAGTTTGTTCTCAGTACTGAGCTGGGAATGTTTTCCGAGTAACCAGTAAATTTTTCTATATTTGATTTCGAGTTCTTTTCGTTTCATTTTCACGTGCGAATTCCATTTCAGTCTTGCGTCGAGTGTCATTCCCAGGTATCGTAGCCTCGTTTGCAAAAGGAATTGTCACCGAGTTTAGAAAGATTGGCAAGTCATTCGTTTTCTTATAAGTGAAATACACGTGAACAGATTTAGATTTGTTGAGGGCGATCCGCCAGTCCCTCGTCCATTCATTTACATTATTCAGTGCGTTTTGCAGTTTTGCAGTCGTTTCTTCGATTGTTTCACCTACTGCTAGGATAGCAGTGTCATCGGCAAACGTAGCAAGGATAGTGCCATCTTCGTACGGTATATCACGAGTATATAGCAAATAAAGAAGCGGCCCAAGAACGCTTCCTTGCGGTACGCCGGCCGAAATTTCTTTGAGCTCGGAGTATTCGACTCCATGTCTAACACGAAAGAGTCTATTCCCGAGATATGTTTCTAGAATATCGAATAAGCATACAGGGAGAACTTTTCGTAGTTTGCATTTCAAGCCATCATGGCACACCTTATCAAAGGCTTGCGAGACGTCAAGAAATCCGCTTGAGCAAATCTTTTTTTCTTCAAGTGCTTTCTCGATTACGTCAGTAATTCTATGCACCTGGTCAATCGTCGAAGGCTTGCTTCTGAAACCAAACTGGTGGTCAGGGATAAGATTATTTTCTTCTATAACTGGTTGAAGACGCCTTAATAATATCCTCTCGAAAATTTTCGATATGATTGGAAGAAGCGAAATTGGTCTATGCGATTTTACCTCATTTGGCGGTTTTCTTGGTTATAAAACCATTATGACTTCCGCAACTTTCCATTGACTCGGCACGTGCTTTAATCTAAGTGCAGCATTTACAATATGGAGAAGCTTAATCAATGCTTTTCTAGATAAAACTTTGAGAATTTCTTCGGTAATCAATTCATAACCAGGAGATTTCTTAGGTTTCAGATTCTCGATCTCATGTTTGAGTTCCCTTACCGTTGCAGTTGTGAGCGTCAAATCGTCAGATGGTAAATCTAGCCTATTGCGGTTGTCGTAAACCACTTGACCATCGTACGGTTTAAAGGTTTCTTCCAGGTAGCCGCCAAAACGTCCGCTTTTTCTTTATCTTCCCTCGCCCATTCATTTTGATTTAATTCGATTGGCGGCGCGTAGACTTTGGGCCTTTTGGTGCCTTTTACAGCTTTCCAAAATGAATAATTGGGATTTTTTTTTTCGCTGTTAGACTTTCAAGGTAAGAGCCTATTGCACGATTCTTATAATCCTTAATAGTTTTCTTCAACGAATTGCACAGACGATTCAAGTGTGTTTTATGCTGCGGAGCACGACTCTGTTGCCATTTTTTACGCGCTTTTCGTTTTTCCTTGACCAATTCTTTTATTTTCGGAGGATATCGTAAGCCGTATCTGACCGGCGTTGTCCTTGGATTGGGCGTATTATTCCAAGAGGCGAGCTGTACGATCTCAATGAAGCGATCAACTTCAACCTCAAGTTCATAGGGCGTCGTAAGTGGAACGCTCAGTTCAACATTATCTTCAATTTCGTTCCTAAAGCCTTCCCAGTTAGTTGTTCGACCAGTTAATCTCGCTGGCTCTGGGTTGTAGACTAATTTTTCGCTGATTGTTAAAATAACCGGGGGAATGATCAGACGGCAGATCAAAGCTGTCTTTGACTTTTATGTGGTTGGTAGATATTCCTTTCACAACGAAAAAATCGATCAGGTCAGGTATTTTCGAAGTATCAGTTGGCCAATAAGTTGTTTTACCCGTCGAATGGAAATCACAACTGTACTCTATACCTGCCCCATAGAGCATTCTACCTTTTTTCGAGCTGTATCTTGAGCCCCAGAATGTATGTTTCGCATTAAAGTCGCCGCCGATGATAAAATTAGGTTTCAGCAATTCAAACAAGTTAGTGAAATCAGATTTTTTAAGCGCGGAACGCGGTGGACAGTAGATAGATGCGATGTTAAGAGTACGCTGACTACTTTTAACTCGAATCGTGCACAGTTGCAAAGTTTCAAGTTCTATCTTTAGGTCTTCGGATTGTTCGATGCAGTCTTTAATAAACAATGATGATCTGCATCGCACTTTTCCCGAAGGGTGACAAGCGTGGTAATCATTAAAGCCTTTTATTTTTAAACGCGATTCCTTTTTTACGTGGGTTTCAGAAATCAAGCAAATATCAATATCTTTTTCACGCATGAATATTTCCAATTCGTCGAGTTTTTTCAAAAGTCCGTTTGCATTCCAAGTACATATTTTGAACATTCGTTTGTCATTCATATTCTAGTTGAAGTACGCGTTTTCTGAGAATTATTTTCAAGCTTAACCAGCCTATCGAGAATAATTTTATTTATTTTGCTTTGTTCTTAAAATTTCTCGAGAATAACCGACAAAACATGAGACAGGGTTCGTCGAAATTTCAACGTTTTTTGATTTTTCGGATGCCGCGGCCTGAGCATAAGTCTGCACTCCTGCTGTCCGAAGGTCATTACCTGACGGCTTTTTCGATGTTTACTTTTCAGTACCGTTTCTTTTAAGAACAGAGGTCGAGGACTTTTCTGTTATCACTCTTTCCCTCACCTTTTTACGTTCTGAACCCGGTAGTTTTAGTTTGCCTACTTTCTCCGGCGCGATCTTACTGGCTTAGTTGGCAATTTTGATTTTACAAGGGCCTTAATGAGCACATCTCACCGTTTTTGCAACTCCTTAGCTAATTCACAGCCCCTATAATTTGCCGGGTGCTTTCCCTTACAATTAGCACATGTTGCAGAGGTTTGTTAATTTACTCCACAGACTTGGGAGAGGTGATTTCCGCCGCATTTCACACATCGCGGTTATTTTTTGCAATACATTTGCGTATGGTTAAATCCTTCGCAACGTTTGCACTGCGGAATCATCCTTAAATTTCTACGCATGGGTTCGATTTTGACTACGATATTTAGTATAGCTCTTCGGTAGATATCGTTGATATTATCAGACTTATCGAAGGTAAGCATAAAAAGCGGAAGTCCACGCCTTACCAAGACGTCTTTATCTATTTCCGTTTGTTGCTTCTCCTTCTTGATGATATTAACGGCATTAAGAATTTTAAAGCCTTTGGCTTGAAGATCAGTCATAACCTCTTCTTTGGTGCATGAGGGGTGGAGTCCCCTTGCAACAACACGATGTGGTCTTTCTAACTTGATTTCGAAAGTATACCACTGAATCTTTTCGGTATTTTGCTTTTGGGACACAGCTCGGTAGTCATTGTAGTCGTCGACGTTGATTTTCAACGCATTATCCCTCAAAGATGTAACCTTATACTTGGGTGTTATTATTCCTTTAAGGAGGTTTTGCAGCTTATTGTATTCCGTTATCCCGACGATGTTTATTGGTGGGGGTGGACGAAATTGCTCTCGAAGTTGCTTTTCTTGCGGTTCTTTGTGATTTTCTTCTTGCACGGGCTTGACTTCGGGCGATGAACCGGCTCTCCGCTCTTAACTAGGTCTTTTCTTTGGGACCCGATACGTTTCGCGTGCTAGCTCTTCTTCGTCTGTGTGATATTCCAGACTAGCTAAGTGTGCTGGAGAACATGCGCATTTTTTCTGAGTTTGTGTGTTCTTTAGGACCTTATTTTCTTCTTTTAATAAGTCTATCTCTTTCTTAAGATGTTGATAGAGTAGATGCATTTCGTTAAGCTTGATTCGGAGTGTTTTATTTTCTTCCTCAAGACTTTTGGTATTTGGCTGAGTCCTGACTTTCGGGCGCTGGCGCTCCCGGTGGACTTCTTTTCCCGGAGTTATTCGATCTTGGTGGAGGAGATCGACATACCCTTGTACTTTTTAAGAAGGGATTTATTAGTTGCAATAACTGGCTCTCCTCAAAATCCGTAGAGCCAACCTCCGAAGAGGGTGGATTTTCCAGTGAACCTGGGCTGCCACCTGGGTTAATCAATCGTTGTGTTCTGTTCATTGCATTTTGTGTATACACTACGCTCGGTATACGGAGGGTGGATTTTAGTCGTCTCTTACGACAGGCATGCCTACCTCGGGTATATTCTAACCCCTACCCGAAGGGGGCGTCCTGCGAGATGCTCATTGTCGATGGGAACCACTCTGTTTTGGCCTTACAGATTTCTTCCGCAGTTGTTACCTCATCTAGGTTGCGACACTCTATAGTTACTTGGTCGCATAGCGCTTTGACCTTGGCTTCGCATTGGAGGATTCTCCTCATGTCTTCTTTAAACTTCTCGGTTTGTCCATCATTTTGCCTTTTTAGCTGCTCTAAGAGCAGTTCGCCTTTAGCTGTCTTGCTGATTCTATTAACGTTTTCGCCGAGTTCTTTATTTCCAGCTTCGCTTTCATCATTTTCAGGATGTTCGCGTATGACGTTTCTCCAGTTTTCGCTACCACAATAGCATCCGGCCTCGTGGGTTTTCTTCGGATCTTCTTATTTTCGTTCTCCGTTTTCTCTTTGGTCTGCTTTTTTCCATCATCTTCTTTATGTTTGGCCTTTGGTTGGTTTCTTGCTCTTTCAAGCACCTCCTTCCGCTACAGTGTTTGGGACGACGCAGCTTTGTCTTCTTTTTTGTTTTTTTTTATTTTTGGTCGGCTCCTTGCATTTTTTGGCACCTTCTTCCTTTCCTGTGCTTGTATCGGTGTGGTTTCTACACCTTCTTCTAATAATGGTCGCTTTTATTTTTTCAGGGTTGGCAGTTGCTTTTCTATTTCGCGAGGTCGCTTTGTATTTCCCTCGACTGGTTTGAGCGCTGGGGATGTTTGTGCGCTTTTATTAGCCTGGTCTGCGTTCCTTTCTTTGAATAAGGTTTCTGCAGTCATCGCTCTCTTGTGGAGTGCTGAAATGTTTTTTCACGAGGTCCCTCATGGCTTGGTTAATGTGGCGTTGAGTCCCCATTGCATCCTGCAGTTCAGACATTTTTTGGCCTAGTTTCTCAAGGACATCTCTACCTTCTCCGTTTCTGCTGGCCTTCCATATTCCTCCAGCGGTCATGGGGTTCTTTCGTACCTCTAATGGGGTTTTGGTGATGTTTCCTTCCCTCAGTCCTGTAGTCTCCGCTGTTTCTCCAACTTGGGTTGTGGCTACTGGCGGGATCGGTGTCTGGGTAGCCAGTTCAGCCGTTATCTCTCTTCTTGTGGGCGACTCGCGTCTCCCCATGCTTCTCTGTGGTGTTTCCGCTTGGCTATCTTGTGACCTCGGCATCTTGGAACTCCTCAAAAAGGGGTTCACTACCTTCTCCTTGTTACAACCGTCGCTTCCTTTGTTTGGTTTGTTTGGTTTGTGTTCTTTTCAATTCGGTCCCCACTCAAAGTCGTTACCAATGCTCGGATTTGTAGTCACCATATGATCCCATGGTTGTCTACGCAAGCAGTGAGGCCATGCAAGGGTTGGCATAAGCCCTTATGGGGTCTTGTGTTCAGAGCCTGATCAGTGCTAAACAGGAATGTTACATCTGTACCTACAAACGCCAACCTAATGGTGACGAAGCATCGAGCGTACTTTGAGGCTTGCCAAGGTTTTAACGAGACAGGGGTGCTTGTAGCATTAGCCTGAAAGCCATTTCAACCAGATTTCACTCCAGCTTACTCAGGTGACAGAATACTACAGACAACAGCCCTCATAGCAGTAGTGGTAACGTCGTCAATTGCCACGCTAATGGTTCATGGTTCAAATCCTGATGTCAGCAAGCATTTATTTATTTCTTACGAAATACATAAAGTCAGTCATTTGCAAAAGCTTCTGTGAACACTACTGCGAAGGCATAACACTAACAGTAGCTTGGTCATGTAGCTGGAAAAATTGTTCGCTCTGTTGATGATAATTTGCCCTTGACATCAGTTATCGGGAAAAAAGTACTGTGAATCAGAAGCAAAGACAATAATAACAAAAATCTTCCAGTTATATGGACGCCATCCCCGGAGAATAGCTGAAGCATAAACAGCTGAGCTTTAAAAAAAAACGACTACACCAAAATCTTTCTCTCTCTCTCGCTATCCATTAAGAGCTTACTGGGCTCGGTCTTAATGTTCTAGGGTACCGATGACAGAGTTGTCGTATAGACCCGTTCATTTAATAATAACCACTATTATAGCTGTATGGCATAGTATAGTGTAGTATACTCGTATACGTGTGCCGCCGCCCTTCCGGAGCTAGAAGCAGCTGCGCGTTTCACGTTGTAGTGGGTACGTCCAGATCCCGCTATTTTCTCCTCGCTGTATCCCTCGTACCCACCTTATGAGGAGAGAAGCACATATCTGGAAGACTGTGCTTACTCGTCTTGTCACAGGGAGTTTATAGGCGTTCCTTTGACCTTTTCAGCCAAGCCCTCCTTCTCTGCCGCTCTTGGTCGAGGACTGCTTATTGGGTATTTGCAGCTAACCTGCATTTCTGTAGGATGTCCACTATCCGCCACTTGTGAGCCCCCACAGTTGCCTGAGCTTAGCCTCACCAGCCCGTCCGACTGGTGTCGTGGGAAGCGGCTGCGGTGCAGTTGCGGTGAGGCTGCGGTGCGGCTGCGGTGTGGTTGCGGTGCCGCTGCGGTGCGGTGCGGCTGCGGTGCAGTTGCGGTGAGGCTGCGGTGCCGCTGCGGTGCGGCTGCAGTGCGGCTGCGGTGCAGTTGCGGTGCTGCTGCAGTGCAGTTGCACTGCGGTTGCGGTGCAAGTGTGGTGCGGAGGCTGCGGTGCAGTTGCGGTGAGGTTGCGGTGCAGTTGCGGTGCAGTTGCGGTGCCCCTGCGGTACGGCTGCGGGTAAAATACTGGAGCGAATCATGTGCAACCGAGTGTAGGTGGCATTTGATGAAACCGGAGGACTCTCAAACTAACAGTTTGGATCTAGAAAGGCTCGTTCTACAGTATATGCTATACGAAGGGTAGCTACAACATTGGAAGAAGCTATTCATTGCAGAGATGGAGAGGAAGTACAATTAAATGACAATTAAGTGGGACGCCAAAACAAAAAAGATGAACTCCGTCAACCAACTATGTGCACTGAGGGTTTACTGTGCATATCGGACAGTGTCAGATGATGCTATATATGTCATCGCGGGCATGCTACCAGCAGATATCTTGGCTAGCGAGCTACAAAGGAACTACGATGCCAAAATTGAGGAACCCAGAGATTCAGTGAAAGATTTTTTTTTTTTTTCGAGGGTAGGCGAAAAGTCTTCCATAGACATTATGAGAATAGCAAGCGCGTGCACATAGTAGTGTCAGACACTTACTGACTAAAAAAACACCACCCTTCGATATAAATTTGTTAGATATCGCAGCTAACAACCTATGAAGCAATTTTTCTATCACGGAATAAAAACGTTTGGTAGGTTACTTTTCACTGAAAGATCCTGCATGTTCCGCAATCTAGACGCGGTTAATCATTATGTCACCAGGTCGAAAGGTTTCGTCCTTTGTAGTCGGCGCAATAAATTGCTCTCATTCAAAATTTGTAGGACTGTAGGTTTGTAGAATTTGTATTTCTTTATTTTATTTTTCTCTTATTTGTAAAAATTACAAGTTCGGTTTTTTGGGGATTAACCTTTAGATCGCAGTTCTGGGGCGATATGTTAAAAGTATTTAGGGCTCCGTCAAGTTGTTCGCTAAGGCTAGGCAGGAATTTACCTGTTGCAAGCAGCACAACTTCATCCGCGTAAGCTGTAACTCTGACGCCACTGTACCTTAGCTGTTGTAGTACCTCATTAAGACCAATGACCTAAAACAGTGGGGAGATTACACCGCCTTGACGGGTACCCGTAGAGGAGTATGGTTCATATGAACCCTTCAGTTCGGTGGTTATGTGTCTTTCCTCGAGCATGCTAATAATCCAGTTAATTAGACTGATGTCGATGTCTAGGTTTCTTAGAGTTCTTTTGACCGCTTCGGTATCTACATTATTGAAGGCTCCTTCAATGTCCAAAAACGCAGCTAGTGTGAACTCTTTACCTTTAAGACCTTTACGATTTTTTTACTACATTTACCCTTTGTGTATGCGTGTTGGGCTGGGGTTAGGTCCCCCGAGCGTACCCTACCACGTATGTAAATGTCGAGCAATCTTTCAAGTGTTTTCAGGATGAAAGAGGTAAGGCTTATTGGCCTGAAGTCCTTCGCGGTGGTGTGACTAGCCTGCCCCCTTTGTGAATAAAACCCACCTTTACCTCCCTCCATGTTTTCGGTATGTGACATTGTTTAAGACTGCTAGCAAATACGGCTTACCTAACCTAACCTATTTAAACAGAAGCAGCAAAAATGGGTTAAACAGTAAACAAGGACAAAAAAAAAGTATATATGGTATACATACTGTAAATAAAAAAGGACAGAATGCCACAATAGGCATTCACAAATTTAATGTATTGAGGGACTTTGTCTACTTTCGCTCCACCATAAGTTCTGGCAATGACACCACTCCGGAAGTCAAACGAAGGCTCAATCTCTGTTTCTTTAATCTAAGAAAGCAATTGCGTAGTAAAGCCCTCCCTCGAACAACTAAGGTAACCATGCACAAGACCGTGATCACCCCAGTCCTGCTACATTTCGCAGATGCATGAATGTTATTTAGAATGTATGAGTATGCCCTTGGTTACTTTGAGAGAAAGGTTCTTCGAGTGCTCTTTGGTCCCGTCTGTATGACTTGCACAGCGGCTGAGATGACTGAGACATGTAAAGCGGATAGTCACTAAGCAGATAGAAAAAAGATCCTAACATAGAAATTACCGAGCTGGCTAGAGGTGTTTGTTGGTTGGAGCCCAGATCTATCCCGGACTGTGTCGCCATCTAAGTTCGTAAGTAAGTTGTGACCAATTACGGATCGCCGGGAACTTCATTGGCCGTCTTAAGGATTTCTGAAAAAAAAATTTAATCAATCCTATCCGCATTCATTATAGTGACACTATACCTCACAAAATTTACCACTAAACTCAGAAATTCGAATAAATCCCAAGCATATCGCCGTGAATGAAAAGGGTACAAGGAATCCAAATAAATATTTTGCCAAATGAACAATTCAGAGCCGGCTTAGTGATAGAGAATGTGATGAAAAATTTGACCTTAAATTGACACAATCGTTTTTGCCAAAGTGGAGTTACAAGTTTTGCACAAGTGCTACATATCATACAACGGTGGAGTTACGTAGTTTTAAAAATTATCTTTTTAAAATATGATAGTTGGAATTTTAATTAGGTAATGAACTTTTTGGAATGAATGCGTTGAAATAATATCTATCAGATGGCGGTAAAATATAATTTTCAGTCAAAAGTGGAGTTACGAGGCTTTCTAATTAGGGCGATGTTATACATTATTGCAGTGGATAGTGTGTTTGCTCGTTAACCGATGTGTGCAGGTTTAAGCCCAGCGGGGAACAGAAATCATCAGCCACCCGAATATAAGAAGGAAAAAGAAATACTCGTATATAACATCGAAGTTACTGATTGCTCATAAGCCTGAAAGGATGACATGCACAATGATGTTTATTAAAACAATAGTCAGCACCTTTAACAATCTTAACAGGAGCCATTGACATGGTGCAATCCAAAAAGCCAGTTTGACTTCTTCTGAATCGTCCAATTATTTACGAAATCATTGAGCATTACATTCATTTAATTTTTCCTGGAATAATTTACTCAATTTTCAAATATGTACACCTTTCCATTCCGGAATTCTGATTAGATTAGATTTTCCTACCCTCGTCTGTTTCTGCACGTTGATTTTTGGTTCCATGGAATTCTGATAAATCAAAATTATCTCCATTGCAATTTATGCATCGTCGATGTCCTGGTCACTCTTTTCATATGGTTCTCAGTTAAAGCTGACAAACTTCTCATAACATAATGTAGTCCTATGCACATGTATACATTTGAATATATTGAAAGTCATTTGAGATACATCGCTATTAATGTGCATTTTAAGGGTACATTATTTACCAGGCTTTGATATTATTGTGGTATGGAAACTAGTTTCGTATAGTAAAAGCAAAGAATTAAATATTCATCCACAAATATTGACTTTACTTGGCCAAATTTACTCTCACCTGCAGTTGAACCTAGTGTACCTCAGCAGGGGTTCCAATTGGAATTGATGGCAATTAAGTAAAATTTAGAGAGGATGATCTGCGCACTTCTCCACGTTTCCGGTAGTAGTAAAGGAGTTCCCCGGATGACAGCGGAACCAGCCAAGTTGAATTTAGTGTACATCCAACTGGCATCTATTTGACCGGATACAAGTCCCGGGGGTCAATGGCTAAGAGGCTTGTGCCGTCAAAGTAATTTGGTACCGACTAAAAAATAAAATAACAAATTGATATCTTTGGAACATACAGCAACCGCTTATGAGTTAGGTTAGGTTAGGTTAGGTTGGCTGTCCACACGAGAGTGCAGACATACTTAGACCAGTGAAGGTCCTTTGTGATACCATGGATCAAACCATTAGGCCACTCAGGGACTAACAAAACCAACCGGAGCTTTTGACAAAGCGATGGATGCTCATGACGTCCAAGGACGCCAGATCGCAGAGGTCGTCAAGGAAGGGGGACCCTAGATGGAGCATTCTTTTATGCGACAGGGCCGGACATGTGCATAGGAGGTGAAGGATGGTTTCCTCCTCCTCCTCGTCCCTACAGCTTCTGCAGAAGTCATTGGAGAAGAGGCCAAGTCTTTTGGCGTGTTGGCCTATAAGACAGTGTCCAGTAAGAACACCGACAACGCAGCTGATTTGTGTACGCTTTAACTTGATCAGATCGGCACTACGTTTTTGATCCAGCTTAGGCCAGATCTGTCTCGAAATGTGACACGTTGAGCCGTTTCCCCATCTGAGGTTGGTCGTGCTAATAGCGTTCAGCTTTAGTAGATACTTACATGTAGCGAGGGGCATACCCAGGGCTTGCCTTTCAGGCAAAATCCTTAGAGTGGTACCCTGTCTGGCGAGGTCGTCAGCCCTGCAGTTACCTGGAATGTCTCTATGGCCCTGCACCCAGCATAGGTGAATGTTGAACTGCTCTGTCATCTCCATTAGAGATAGACGACAGTTTAAGGCAGCCTTTGAAGTGAAGGAGAACGATTCCAGGGATTTGATTGCCGCTTGGCTGTCAGTGGAAATGCTAATATCCCTGACAGATAATACATTACATTTCAGCCAGGACAGGGCTTCTTTAATCGCCATGATTTCCGCCTGGAAATCGCTACAATGATCAGGGAGCCGGAAAGAGATGCTCAGATTGAGCTGTTCGGAGAAAACACCACAACCCACCCCACCCTCCGTCTTAGATCCATCTGTAAAGAAGTGAACCGAACTGCCATCGACAGGGGGGGAAGTGTCCCATACATCCCGGTTAGGGATGCTCGTACGGAAGTTACGGTCAAATCTCAGTTTCGGCGGGGTGTAGTCCGTGTTTTCGTGTTTAAAGTTGAGAAGATCAAGAATCGAGGAGTGGCCAAAGCGATAACTAGACCGCTGAGAGGAGGCTTTCAAGCGGATGGCCGCACAGGCAGCCAACTGTTTGCCGAAAATATCTAAGGGTAGCAGGTTGAACAAGATGTCCAGTGCCGAGGAGGGAGTAGTTCTAAGTGCACCACTGATGCAGATGCATGCAGATCTTTGCACCTTAGCTAGTTGAGTGAGGTGGACAGCCCTTTCAAGAGCAGGCCACCATACTATCACGCCATATAGTAGTATAGGCCTGATAACGGACACGTATAGCCAATGGGTGATTTGAGGTTTAAAACCCCAGCTCCTACCTATAGCCTTTTTACAGGAATAGAGAGCTACATTAGCTTTCTTGACGCGCTCTAGTAGATTGGCCTTCCAGTTTAATTTCCTATCCAAAATAAGACCCAGATATTTTGCGTTTTTAAAGAAGGTGAGACTGGTGCCATTTATCAAAGGAGGGTCTATGAGGGGAACTTTATATTTCCTCGTGAAGAGAACGAGTTCCGTTTTATGGGGGTTAACCCCCAGTCCACAATTGGAGGCCCATTTGGTGAGCCGAAGGAGAGCGTATTGGAGGATATCCCTGAGAGTGTCCGGGTGTTTACCGGAGGAAGCAATAGCAATGTCATCAGCATAGGCGATCACTCTACAACCTGACGTATCCAGGTCCATCAGTAGTTCATTGACTACCAGGTTCCACAGAAGAGGTGACAAGACTCCACCTTGATGTGTACCGCAGCGAGCAATTCTTCTGGCCGATGCTCCGCCCAGCTGTGTGTTAATAATCCTGCATGTAAGAAATTGATTGATCAACACTCCGAGCGAAACATCCACTTTCAGATTTACAAGTGCGTCCGTAATCGCCTTTGGTTTGACATTGTTAAAAGCTCCCTCAATGTCAAGGAAAGCCACCATGGTGTATTCTTTGATGCTCAAGGATTTTTCGATGATGCGCACAAGCGAATGTAGGGCTGTCTCAACCGATTTGCCTTTGCAGTACGCATGTTGGGTCGGCGAGAGCAGAGCTGGGCTAATACTTTGCCGAAGATGGATATCAATTAACCTTTCTAAAGTTTTAAGCAGAAAGGACGATAGACTGATAGGTCGGAGCGAGCTCTTCCTGCCTTAGGTATGAATATGACTTCAACCTCGGTCCAAAGTTTGGGAATATAGACCAGATTTAGACAGCCCGACAAGATGACTTTGAGCCAAGGAAGCACAATGTCCTCGCATTGCTGAATTTCAGCTGGAATAACACCGTCAGGTCCTGGGGACTTGAAGGGTTTGAAGGGCGCATGGCCCATCGGATCTTTTCTGTAGTTATCAAGACTGAAGAGTTGCTGCAAGGTTGAGGGGGGGGATTTCCCACTTGCGATACAGCAACAGGGGAGCTACCAGGAAAGTGAGTATCCAGTAAGATGTCAATGGATTCCTCAGCAGAGGAGGTCCAGTGACCATCCGGATGCAAAAGGAAGCTGGGTATAGAAGGGCTTTTAGAGAGGATTTTCCGCAATCTGGAAGCTTCCGAGGACTCTTCAATGCTTTAGCAGAAGAGTCTCCAGGAACGACGTTGCTCCTTTCTCAGTGAGATTTTGTGTTTTCTGAGAGACAGTTTATAGGAGTCCCAATCGGCCGTCTCACGGGAGCTTTTAGCAATATTAAAAAGGAGCCTACTGTCTTTCCTAAGAGTACTGAGATTTGCATTCCACCAGGGAGGTTTCATTTTACCTCGAAGTTTGCGGAGTGGGCAGGCCTCGGCCATGGCACCATTTAGTGCCGATGTTAGGGTGTTGACTAGATTGTCAAGGTCTTCAGTGCAGGAAGGTTCAGTAGGCAGGTGGGAGGAAATAAGCGTTAATAAACGTTTCTTATAAAGGGACCAGTTGGTTTTACTATAATTTCTAAAAACCTTCTGATCAGGCAGATAGTCATCAAGACTAAATTGGAGGTAACGGTAGTCTGAAAAAGAGTGCTCATCAGAGAATCTCCAGTCCTTAACCGAGTTATATAAGTGATCGGAGACAAGAGTGATGTCCAGGACTTCTTGTCGGTTGCGAGTAATGAAGGTCGGTTTGGACCCCCTGTTACAGATTAGGAGGTTAGTACTAAGGATAAAGTCAAAAAGTTGCTCACCTCTTTCATTTATGTCAGAACTGCCCCATATTGAGTGATGGGCATTCGCATTACAGCCAATGATGAGACCAGTGTTTTGGCTCTCTGCTTTAGCAATCAAGCTCCCCAAGATGTCCGGGGGGAGTAGGCCCGCAAGATCGTGACCTAGATAAGCCAATACCAACCAGTAATTTCTTGATCGCAATTCCAGGTTGGTAGCGACTATGTCTTGATTGCTGAAATTAGAGAGTAAAAGGATGTTAAGATGGATCGCTATGGTCAACGACCGCGATCTCCAAGTGTGCCTTAAGCACTTGGTTGAAGGGCTTGGTAGTAGCGATGGAAGGTACTACCTTGGTCTTTTTAGCAAGGGTGGGAGACTCATCTTGAGACCTCTGGCGTTTGGACGATAAGTCCTTGCTGGATGAGTCGGGGGGGAGCTGGACACGTTTGAGTGCCCAGCTTAAAGAAGTCTTATGCTTCTGGGTTCTATCCTGCTCAGGAATTTCCTGGATGCGGCGAATTAGCTTATAAGCTAACCGGCGATCTTGGTAAGAGATCTTCGGGGGGGCGACATTCGGCAAGCTCGAAGCCGAGCCGTCCGTCGCCCCTGAAAGGGATTTGAGAAGGGAATGTGGATCCTTCGAAGTGGAGGGCACAGCATGCTGTAAGCTCGAGGCCGAACAGTTAGCTGTCTCTGAAGGGGCAGAGATGTTAAGGGGTTTGCCCCCTTGCATTTCATGGTCTGGCTTTACGATGGGACCAGGTGTTGACACCACTGTCCTATCCGCCAGTGTACCATATGCGCGTTCAGCAATCTTGGAGGCGACCACCTGTTCACAACTGCTCGCAACGCTAGTGCTAGGCCTCAAGGCCAATGCGCTAGACGGGATTGTCGCAGCAGAGCTAGCGGGTATGCTTCCCATGAGGCTGGAAGACGGTTTTTTAAGAGGACCGTCCTCTTTTTTTTTACTTTTTTTATATTTTTTGTATTTTTTTGGTATTTATTTTTGTTCATTTAATTTGGACCCACGAGTGGCGGAGAATGGGAGGTCGTCCTGCACAGAGATCCGCATTGTGCAGGCAAGGCAGGCTAATCCGGAGTTCGCCAGGCATCCGGATACTCCGTTTGCGACTGGACTATTATTTAAAGTGGGCCCCCAGCCAGGCTGATCCTCGGCACGGGTCGCATTACACCTTGATCCGGCCCACCGGAGAGGAGAGAGGAAAGGAAAGGATATGAAGGGGAAGAATTAGGACGACTACAACTTGGCTTCTTGTCTCATCTGGGGAAATTCCCGAGAATCCTTGACCATTACTAGGCCCCTACACCACGGCGAGGTGTGTAGTCATGTAGGAGTAACACAACCCAGAACGTGCACGGATTATGACTTAAGGGCAAAAATATAAATAGATATTCGAAATAGTCCACGGATGTCCTATTGCCTTATCACAACCATTCAGTTTGTGTGCGTTATAATTTTGAAGGAGTTGAATGAACCTATATTGAAGATCTTCTCTCGCAGATATCACTGCAATCCGAGAGATATAGCAAATAGAATTAAGAATACTAGAAACACCAAGTAACTCCGTCATTCCTGGTCCCCATAATATTGGTTCAAGTTGACCTGGAGAAAAAAATGTAATTTATCCGAGTTTATGCGACGACAGAGGACAGAAAAATAAATAAATATTTGGCGCAACAGCTCTTTAAATGCCAGGGCCTAGCTTTTCGCAACCACTCATGTTGTGTGCGTTATATTTTTCACACGAATGGAAGGGACGTACAAATTAGTGCCGTATCCGAACGGCGATTTTTAGAAGCTTTTTCGTGACAACAATACTCTCGTATGTTTGTCAGACGCTCGCGAGAGGTGGGACCGTAAAAATTTTCTGGAATTCGAATTCGGAACCTCACGCGCAGTGATCTGACACACTAACTACTTACGCCACGGCGCCCACAAAATGGATAGAGAACAGTACGGTGCTAGATAAAGAAGAATTCTTTTCGAAATTGCAAAATACAATTGACAAAGAAACAGTAGTAGGAAGATTGCCGATCATCACAGGGGACCTGAATGCCCGAACTGGACAAGACAAGAAAATCGCCCATGGGTAATCATGGATGCGAAGCAACAATTAATGACAACGGCAGGCGGCATATCGAATTCTCAATATTTAACCAAATGCTCATTAGTAACTTCTTTTTCGCAGGCAAGACAATGCATAAAATTTCAAGCTGACGGAAGAGAGGCCAGAAGCATAACTGACTATGTAACATTTCCATACAGCGTAAGAAGAACTGACCATCCGCATCGACTGCTAATCGGAGATCCTTGTCTCAGGAGGCCTCCAAAGCCGAAACACAACGTTTTTTGATTTTATTACTAATAGAGTTAAGGAACGAAAGCAGTAGATGAGACTATAGAAATGAACTATCACGACGACTACAGAAAAAGGATAAGGAATTCTACTGCAAACACCGGAGGAAATCTGTGGAAAAGCTAAAGTGGACAAGAAAGAAGAAAACTGCTTGGTGGACTGAGGAAATAAGAGAAAAGGAAATAAAAGGAAAAGAAGAATAGATGGACAAAATAGGTGCAGACCCGTTTAGCTACTAACAGAGATTCTTACGTAGAAAAAAAAGACATGAAGTGAAAGGAGCAGTAAAGGAAGCCAAACAGAGATCGTGGGAGGACTGTGGTAACACAGTAGAAGAAAAGGCACACGAGAGGAGTACGACCGAATTCTGAAAAATAGTGCACAACTTTAGAGGAAAGTATGGAAAACAAACAAGAACAATCAAAAAGAGAGAAAAACTGGTCACAGATATACGGTGAATACACTATCAGGAAAAGCTTAACAAGATTAGGCGACTTCGGAAAAGGAAGGAATCTCCTATCGGCCGTATGCAGAATAGAAAGATGAACTAATTATATAAGCTGTACACGAAAGTGCTGGAAAAGCGGCTCAGAAGAATCGTGGAACAAAACTTGGAGGAAGATCAAGCAGCGTTCAAGTGGATCGCTAAGGGCAAGGACCTCTTTATAGCGTTCGTGGATTTGAAAGCTGCGTACAAGGCATTAACAGAATGAGAATATAGTGGGAAAGTTCAGGAGTGTTTGGTTACGAGGCAACCAACAGCCTCGGATACGGATGAATTTACTGTTGACGACCCATGCAAACGTAAAAAGGACAACGATCTTCGTGTCTGCACATGGAATGTTAGGTCCCTCTACAAACCACCTGCAGCCGAACAACTTGCGGAGGCCCTAACAGACATTACCGCCATCCAAGATGTGCGATGGGATGGGCCGGGCAAAAGGAGTATGAAAAACTGCGACATCTACTACGGCGATTGCTACAGACAAAAAGGACAGCGTCTATTCGAGTGCGGATTTGTCATTGGAGGCAGACCTAGGCAAGAAGTCTTGAGTTTCCGGCATGTGAACGAGCGCCTCATGACTATCTGTATCAAGGCTAAATTTGCCAACATTAGCCTCAAATGCGTTCACGCCCCTCACGAGGAGAAGGACGACGCAACAAAGGATGACTTCTACCACCTCTTGGACAAGACGTATGAGCAATGCCCTAGCCACAACGTTAAAATTATCTTAGGCGACTTTAACGCAAAGCTAGGAAGAGAGGAAGTCTTTAGTAGCGTGGTCGGAAAGCACAGCCTGCACGACAACACATCCGGCAACGGACTCAGGCTAATCGACTTTGCGGCGGGGCGAAACTTTGTCGTAGCTAGTACGCGGTTCCCACGTCTCGATATTCACAAAGGAACATGGCACTCCTTTGATCGAAAAACTGTCAACCAAATCGATCACATTGCGATCGACGCAAGGCACTCTTCCAGTATTCTGGGTGTCCGGACTTTCCGAAGAGCCAACGTGGACTCGGATCACTACCTAGTTGTAGCCAAGGTACGGATGCGGATATCCACAACGGAGCGAAATCAACGAAATGCTGTGAGGAAATTTGACGTCGAAAAGCTACAATCGCAAGAGACCGCCAGAACCTTTGAGGGCGCCGTGGCGTAAGTGGTTAGTGTGTCGGATCACTACGCATGAGGTTCCAAGTTCGAATCCCAGAAAACACCAAAAAGTTTTTTCACGGCCCCACCTCTCGCGAGCGTCTGACAAACATCCGAGAGTATTGTTGTCATGAAAAGGCTTCTCAAATCGCCGTTCGGAATCGGCATTAAACTGTAGGTCCCTTCCATTCGTGTGAAAAATATAACGCACACAACATGAGTGGTTGCGAGAAGCTAGGCCCTGGCACTTTAAAGAGCTGTTGCGCCAAATATTTGTTTTCTTTGTTTTTGCCAGAACTTTTGCCGATCGTGTTTCTTCTAATCTCAATCTAAGTCCTATGCCGCCAGCAGCTAATGCGGAAGACCAGTGGCAGCGTTGCCAACAAGCCATCAGAGATGCCGCCTCTGATGTACTGGGTTTCTCTCGCCCACCACAACGAAACCCCTGGTTTGATGAGGAATGCCGGCAAGCATATACAGCTAACCAAGGGGCGTACAAAGCGACGCTGCATAGAAGGACTAGAGCTGCTTACGAGTTCTACGTGCGCAGGAGAAAAGAGGAACATCGACTTCTCAGAAAGAAGAAAAAGGAGCATGAGAATCGCTCGATCGAGGAGATTGAGAGACTCTATTGCAGGAATAATGTTCGAAAATTTTACCAAAGGATAAAAAGAACATGCCAGGGCTTCAAAGCCAGAACAAAAGCCTGCAGGGACGAAAATGGCAACATAGTAGTGGAATCGCAGTCGGTGTTGAGGATATGGAAAGAACACTTCTGCAGACTGTTAAACGGCGATGATGATCAATATACCGCTGTCAGGCAGAGTGAGCCATTCAACAGTGACGATGGCAGTCAAGATTCCCGTCAACCCGATCAGAATGAAGTGAGGATAGCGATATCTAAACTCAAATCCAACAAAGCTGGTGGAGCCGACGGCCTTGCCGCTGAACTTTTCAATACAGGAGGAGATGAGTTGGTAAGGAGCATGCACCAGCTCATCTGTAAAATCTGGTAGGACGAAAGTATGCCAGATGAATGGAACCTGAGCATCGTTTGCCCGATCCTGAAGAAAGGAGACCCTCTGAACTGCGCCAATTACAGAGGTATAAGTCTCCTCAACATCGCATATAAAATCCTGTCTGCCGTATTATGTGAACACCTAAAACCGATCGTCAACAACCTGATAGGTCCTTATCAGTGCGGTTTCAGGCCTGGAAAGTCCACCATTGACCAAATATTCACACTACGGCAGATCTTGGAAAAAACCCTTGAATATAAAAACGATACGCACCACCTTTTCATCGATTTCAAAGTTGCCTATGATAGCGTGTATAGAGACGAGTTATACAGAGCCATGTCTAGTCTTGGCATCCCTGCCAAGCTCGTCCGTTTGTGCAGAATGACGATGGAGAACTCTCGCTGCTCCATCAAAGTCGGTAAGAACATCACCGAACCGTTCGATGTCAGGAAAGGTCTTAGACAAGGTGACACGCTATCATGCGATCTCTTTAACATAGTACTTGAGAGAAATATACGAAACTCACAAGCCAACCCCGGAGGTACAATCTTCTTCAAGTCTGTACAACTACTCGCTTATGCCGATGACATTGACATCTTCTTCTTCCTTTTATCAGCGAGGTTATGATCCGAAAACAAGGGATCACAACCCTCCCACTTCACCGCATTTCTACTGATCCGCCTGTGGGGTTCGCCTATTTGACCTCAGAAAATATCGGCAGGCCTGCCGATTTTGGATCACTCGGTTACTGAGGCCAATGAAATGCCGATGTCGTCGCATTTGTCTGAACCAGGCGTTTATAGGCCTGCCTTTCCTACATCGCGATGTCTTTGGAACGCGCATAGATATTGCCTTTTTAACAGGGTTCAAATGATCTCTTCTTTGAACGTGGCAATACCAGCTGAGCCGGTCGCGCTCTTTTTTTTGTACGATGGTTTCCTTGATGTGAAACCTTCCACGGATCTTCGAACTTCTTATTCGATCAAGCTTTGTCACTCCTGCTGCCATGCGAAGCATCTTCATCTCAGCTGCCGTTAATTTACTCTCATACTTTTTGTACATCGTCCAACATTGTGAACCATATGTGAGCGCTGGACGCAGAACTGCGGTGTAGAGCCTTCCTTCCAACTTAGGGGGCATATTTCTGTCACAGAAGATAGCTGAATTTTCTCGCCACTTCATCCACTCTACGCTTACGCGATGATTGACGTCGTCATCACAAGATGATTTGCTATTGATCATAGATCCCAGATATTTGAACTTTTCGCACTTGGGAAGCATTGTTCCATTCAAATAAATGTCTGGAGTAGGCCTGAGTGGATCAGAGAACAGGCAGCACAAGTACTCTGTCTTTTTTGAACTAATGCGATACCCATTTCCCTCCAGAACGTCCACCCACACATCAAGTGCTCGTTGCAGGGATGTAGGATCCTCACTTGTGATGGCTCCATCATCAGCAAAGAATAACTGATGTACCTTGGGGTCCATCACTTTACTTTCAAGCAGATAATCAAGGACTAAAATAAAGGGCAAAGGACTTAAGACGCTCCCCTGGTGTACCCCGACTTTGATTGGGAACTCTTCGGTTACTCCAGCGGGGCATCTTACTCTTGTCTTTGCTCCTTCGTACATGTCCATGATCATCTGTACATAGGTTTCTGGAACCCCTCGATGTCTTAGCGCCACCCATATCAAATCTCGTGGTTGTCTGTCGAATGCCTTTTCAAAGTCAACCAATACAATATGCAAATCCCTTAAGGAATCACGATGTTCTTCCATTATGATCCTTATACTTTGGATTGCATCTGTGGTTGATTTACCCGAGACAAACCTGCACTGATCATCAGATAGCCGTATTATTTTTCGCAGTCGGCCACCTAATACCCGCTCAACGATCTTCATGGAGTGTGACATCAGCTTGATCGAACGGTAGCTATCACAGTTTCGCGTATCACCCTTCCCTTTGTATACAGGGAGAAGGTAACTTTCCCTCCATTGATTCGGCATTGGATCACCTCTCACGAATTTGGAGATGAGAATTCTGAGCCATCTGAACCCGATGTCTCCCATCTTTTTCCAGAACTCAGAGGGTATCTCGTCTGGCCCAACCGCTTTTCGTTTTTTGAAGTATTTGACCGCCTCACTAACTTCTTCGACTGTAATGTCGGGTATTTCTTCACAGTTGTGTCATATTGTGTCTTCGCAGCTCCTGGATAGCCTGGTTTGCATCAGCAACCGGGGAAGATATTTTCTGCAGCTCCCGATACAGGCCCTCCGTACTCTCTGCTTGAAGCTGGGCGCACTTCTTCTTCCTTTTTTTCTTGCAGCATCTGTATTCCATTTTCCAGGCGAACTTTTTCGTCATTATTATTAGAGGGGCACTTTGACCAAGCTTTGAAAGCCGCTTTCTTCTCACTTATCACTTTCTTAGCTTCATCACTCTACCACCAAGTTTTCTTTGGCGTGTTGATGGTGGCCTTTTGAAGCAGTGATTTGGCCTTCTTTAAGCAAGTTCGGTGTAGGGAATCCCACATATTTTGTGCTCTGCGCTCTTCATCCTCAGATCCGTTGATGATGTGAGAGAGGTAATTTTTCATTACGAAAACAAAAGCCTCGCCTTTTTCTTTGTCCAGATTGTACCACTTGATTTTCTCAGAGACCCTTGTTTAAAGAATTCTCCTTTTTAAATTAAAAAACAAATCCTTTTCAAAATTAAACTCTTTTATTTTTCCTCTTTATTAGCTTCCTTTTACACTTCTATTCCCGTTCAACTCTCGATTGCTAATGCCTGTTTTCTATCAATCGTCCCGTGTTGCCATCTTAGTATTTTCGTTGTGTCTAATCGTTTACGCTTGTTATAGATTCGTCCATCCTGACCTCATCGGCGCCCTCGTCGAGCTCAGCAGTTAGTTCAATCCACCTCTTTATCCTGTCCGCAGCACACACTGAGGAGTAGGGTTTCTGACTCCGTGGTGCAAACGGCATGTCCGTAACTTGATAACGATCGTGCGGGTACACAGCAACTACCTTGTAAGGTCCTTTATATTTGGGTTCTAATTTACGGGACAATCCTGATGCAGCAACCCCATCATTCAACAACAACACGAGATCGCCTAATTCACGCTCCTGTCTGAATATGTTGCGCTCTTTTTCTAATAACTCCTTCTCTCTTCTTATCAAATCCCATTCTCTGGTCCTTAGTGTGTCGTCATCCAATACAGATGTTTCAGAAGTCAATGTACAATTTTGATCGTTCCCCTCATTAATACCAAATACTACTGGTGTTTCATCTGTAGTTTCACTTGGCCGAGATTCTACGCGGGCCGGCCGTGGTTCCCCTTGTCTGCCATCATATTGTGTGATTCTATTTATGAGCACTCGTTTTGAGCCCCCAACTGCCAAGCCCAGGTTTCTTAGCTCTGCCTGGAGTTGTTTAACGGTCATGGTATCCATTATAATCTAATAAGGAATTTAATAAAATACTGAGTGAGATAAATGGCATTTCATTTAAATTCCAACTTCGAATCTATTGCACTGTGCTTCAACATATGTAATATTCTACTTGTGTACCGAGTTAGAATACGCTGGCCGACTCAAAGCACAATTCAAACATTTCGAATAGTATAATCATAATATGTATTCTACTTCCTAACCGAATGCAGTGTTCCATTAACGCAAAGTAGACCGTATACAAATTCTACTATAAGACAGTACGTTCTGTTACTTTACGTACACTGATCATAAGGATAAATTCCTTTGAATAACTTTTCAAAGCAATATATTTCGTCGCAACATAAACTACATATATACATAGCGCCGCATTTACTCTTTCGCAGTACAATAGGGAGACAATGACCAGACGCTTTTTCGTATACCGAAAATGCAGTGCCGTCCATGTCGCCCAAAGCTGTGGTCTCATTCCACTACTATGTATTCCTCACAATTGAAACGCCTCTCTCTGAACAGTATTCGCCAACCTCAGCGTAATACATACAACTACAACTTAACAGTTGTCCTCTTCACACATGCAAGACATCTTCCAATTCTAACTGCGACTGAACACCACAACAATTGCTTTTTCGTATACCTAAAACGCATTGCTGATTTTGTGAGACGTGACAATAACCGCTGTTGTCGCTCACGGTGACAACGTTCACAACCAACGTAACAATAACCGTTGTCGTCGTTTACAGCGACAACATTCACAACCAACGTAACAATAACCGTTGTCGTCGTTTACAGCGACAACATTCACAACCAAGCAATAAACACCATTTCCATTAAACTGATAATATTCTATTTTATTACTGTTTAAATTAGTTAATATGCCATCACACCCAACGATAAATACTATTTTGTTAGCCAAAATCGCAATTCCCGCTGAATATATTTAACCAATGAATGTGCGTTGGAACACTGCACAATAAAAATTCTCGGAAAAACGAAACTATGGTTTGAGCTACTCAAAATACATAGGTGGTGCATACACATATCGTGGAATCATCATGATCACTTATGTATATATAACTGATTAATGCACACTTAATTGAGAACGGTGTTGGTATCCCACTTCTGATCTTTAAAGAATTCTCCTTTTTAAATTAAAAAACAAATCCTTTTCAAAATTAAACTCTTTTATTTTTCCTCTTTATTAGCTTCCTTTTACACTTCTATTCCCGTTTAACTCTCGATTGCTAATGCCTGTTTTCTATCAATCGTCCCGTGTTGCCATCTTAGTATTTTCGTTGTGTCTAATCGTTTACGCTTGTTATACTTGTTTGTTTGCTTTTCTTCGGTGTTTTCATAAAAATTTCTGTTAGCGGGAGACGGTGTTGCCGAGCGATTGCCTCTCCCAGGATCACTTTGCAATCTTTTACCCGAGGCTTCATGAAGCTGCCTACCGAATGGTAGTCAATCTGAGTTTCATCTCCACCACTGCTATAAGTGATCAGGTGTCGGCTTTGTTTGATAAACATGGTATTTAACACGATAAGACCATGTGATTTGCACATGTTTAGGATGTCTTCACCAGGAAGGTTCCTGGTGCCATATCCTAGTCCTCCATGGCAGTCTTCATAGTCTGCGTTTGATTTCCCGACATGTCCATTCAAATCACCTCCAACAAACAGAAACTCTTCCTTTGGGATGTTCTTAAGGAGATTGTGGAAATCTAGCCAAAATGCATCTTTATTTCTCTGATTGCACCCATTTTGGGGAGCATATGCGTAGACAATATTCCACACCTCTCCTTGTATTACTAGTTTGAGAGACATCAAACGGTCGCTGGACTTCGAAATGCTCAAGACGTTTTCAAGTAGCTCTGCCGCAAGGATGATACCGATTCCGTTCTTAGCCTTTTCCGTTCCGTAGTAGAACATCTTGTAATCTTTTGTTCTAACGTCCAAGAAACGCGCCCGATTTCCGGTGTTTTTCCATTTCGTCTCTTGGACACACAAGATGTCCACCCGCCTTCTATTCATCATCTCTTCCAGCTCATAACTTCGACCGGTCATGCTTCCAACGTTCCAACTCGCGACCCTCAAATTGCGTCCGAACTGTTTCATTATTTTGCTAGCCCCCGGAATCCGTATAGCTCTGACCCGAACATTTCTGCTCAGTCCAGGATCAGTACCATGCACAGCAGTGGTAGTGCCTTTCCTTGCAAGTATTACCATAATGATACAGTTTTGCAATATTACCATATTGCGATGGTGTTTGTTGTTTGACACGTGCATGCTCCTATTTTAGTATTGTTTGATCTTTTTTCTATGACACCGGTGATCTCCAGTCGTGTCAACCCACGGACTCGCATGCACACTTGTGGGAGTGTTTTTAAGGTAGTATATGTGTCGCTAGGCTGACTTGGGTGTTATATTGCCTAGATCTGATTTGTCCCCTTAGTCGCCTTTTACGACAAGCGCTAGTTGTTGGGGGGCGCTGCAGTGATATTCTTAACCCGTTTCTGCACGGGGAGCCGATGACATTGACATAATCGGAAGAACTCAGCGGGCAGTCTATGGGGCATTTACGAGTATTGAGAACGAGGCGGCAAAGATGGGTCTAGCGGTCAATGAAAGCAAAACAAAATATATGCTGTCTACAAAAAAGGACACCCAACATCGGCGTCTTGGACAGAACGCCACAATAGACAGATACAATTTTGAGGTAGTAAAGGATTTTGCCTACCTAGGCTCTATGGTCAGCTCCGCAAATGACATCAGTGGAGAGATCACACGAAGAATTACTTTTGCCAATCGTTGTTTTTATGGGCTAAAACGGCAATTGAGTAGCAAAGCCCTATCTCGAACTACTAAGGTAACTCTTTATAAGACATTAATCATCCCAGTCCTGCTGTATGGCAAAGAGGCATGGGCTTTGACAAAACCGGATGAGGATGCCCTAGGTTATTTCGAGAGAAAAGTTCTTCGAGCGATCTTTGGTCCTGTCTGCATAGACGGTGAGTGGGGGAGAATGTACAATGCCGAACTGTACAGCCTGTACAAGGACATCGACTTAGCCAAAAGAGTTCACATACAGAGACTAAGATGACTGGGTCATTTAGAGTGGATGGAGCCGCTAAGAAAGTCTTCGAATCCACCCCGGACGGACGGCGCAGTAGAGGACGACCTCATGGTAGGTGGCGCAAACAAGTGGAGGGGGACCTCAACCAACTTGGCGTGCGCAACTGGAGGCAGCTGGCTCGTAACCATGCTGGCTAGAGAGGTTTATTGGTTGAGGCCCAGGTCCACCCCGGACTGTAGCGCCATCTAAGTAAGTAAGTAGTTCAGGAGTGTTCAAGATGGCAAAAGGATTGATGCAAGGGGCAGTCTCAGCCCACTGGTGTTTAATATATTCCCCGTTGAAGTAGCCAAGTCATGTAGAACACCGACTGATAAAATCAAAATCGGAATGTAGAGATTACAACCTACGAGTATCTATCTGCGTTTCTTACCACGAGAATGCAGATGACATTATCATCTTTACAAACAATCAGGCGGTGGAGGTATGGTTTGCATGGAATGATGCTAAATGTCGATAAGACTAAAGTTATGTAGGTCTCTAAAGATGATAGATCGGAGAAGAATTCGTCAACAACGTGCGAAGGAAAAGCTCTGGAAAGAGTGGAATCCTTTGAATACCTGAGGGCCATAGTAACTTTCAATGGATTAATTAATCAAGAGGTGATGAACCAAACCAAGAAGGCAATATCGGCTTACTACCAATTAGCAGTACCATAGTAAACAAGCGGGGGATAAGCATACAAACCAAACTGGTGTTGCGCAAAGCAATGCCAATAGCTCTATATGGGACCGTAAGCTTATCTCTGTTGGATAAACCCTTATGTGACTGGACAGCTCGTCGTGGTGTAAGTGCCTAGTAAAGGTCAAAGACTTTTGGGTAGTTTTCCCCAGATGAGATTTGAAGCTAAGCTGCAGTCGACCCTTCCTCTCCCATCCTTTCCTTTCCCCCCTCTCCCCTCCGGTGTGCTTGATCAAAGTGTCATACGAGCCGTGCCGAGGATCAACCTGGCTGGAAGCCCATCCCAAAAATAGCTTAGTCGCGAACGGAGTATTCGGAAACCTGGCGACATCCGGATAACCAGCCTTATCTGTATACTGCAGAACTCGCTACAGACGGACATTCCCTTCTCCACTACTCGTGGGAACACATTATGAATTTTAAACAAACAAAAAAACAAATAAAATCTGAGAACGGTACTCCTTCAAAACCGGGTGGTAGTACTGCGTCTAAGCTGTCTTCCGTAACAGCTCCTGAAGTGCTGGATGGTAAGAGCATTGTGGTTTTACATGGTCCAACTACCTCCAAAAGCCGCGTGGAGCCCAAAGATAGGAATACCACCACACAGTCCATCAGGAACATGTCGGGACCGAGTCGTAGCGCAAGCTTACGGCATATCGCTCCCTCTAAACAAGCATGTAAAAATCGCCGTAAAGCCAGTAGGATTCTCCAGCACTTTGTAAATGTTCCGGAGTGCAAGAGAACACAAAAAGTTAAAGCCATGATGGAATGGGCCATCAAAATCGGCGGCAACGAACCAGCTGGGACTAGCGGAGACTTAATGTCAAAGCGAAATAGATCGTTGGAGGAACCCGTTTCGGATTCCAAAAGGATCAAGGAGCATTAAACCAGCACTTCCTTTAAGCCCACCAACACCATATCTAAGTCCTACAGCGAGGTCCTTAAAGACAAGATCGTGCTGTCAGTGGTTGACAGAAGCTATCCTGATGGTACGATCGTTCCAGATAAATGGCGAATAATACCGGCTAAACTTCCGACAGTTTTCGTGGAGGTCATGCAAGAATGCCCTGGTCCTCCTCCTATTTGCCGCGATGGCGGATGGCATCAAGGCCATGTCAAGCTGATCGCTTGTGCCGATGTGTACAAAGCGGCCATATTGAAATTGGGTGAGGTGCAAAGCTCGAGGTTGTTGCAAGGGCAGATATCCCGAGTAGACCGAGAACTAGCGGAAGGTCGCCAAGCTGGATGAGCAAAAAGGCCTTTATAGATGCGCCCTCATAGTGGTCAATAAATAATCCCTTGCTCCTTTGGAGAAGACTGAAGGTGTGAGTCTGACTCGGGAAAACCCTCATGGAAATGAGGAGAAATTGCCGTGATCGGAACCAGTGGAAGGAATGTATACCCCCAGGTTACCCCGACGCCTAAGAGTAAATGGGGAATGAAGAAGAGGAAGGAGAAGGAGAAGGAGAAGGAGAAACACCAAGCAGCGACACTTTTCCAGTTGTCATAACAAACTGCGCAGAGAATGTGGTCAAACTCGGACAATGTAAAAATAAAAATCTGTGAATGGGCCCTGCCCTGTCTCGCTCTTTAAAGAAGCCGAAGAGTCTTGTAAACGGAAAAAATCCATAGTTTCTGAAGAAAGGTAAGCATCAGACAGCGAGTTTCGAAATACCAACAGAAATTGCTAGTCACTGGAGTATAAGGAATAGTACACTTGACCAAACAGCATTTCCAGCGACTTTGTCATGAGCATCAGATAAAAAAGTCAATTAAAAAGATGTCTTTGTGTATGTATGCATTCGCAGTTTAGTAGAGGGTGGCGACTCCATGTAATAACTGACAAAAAAGAAAGCCCCGGTTCCGATTCCCTTATAAAAATGGAGATGATGTATTGATTGGGTGCATACACAAATTCTTCGCCCAATTATGGTTGTACAATGTGTCGACAAAAAGAAAGCGATGATGTCATGCAGGAATTATCCGGACACATCTGTGTTACATGTTGACCTTATTTCTAGTTTGTGAATTTCCCTAGCCCATCTACAACATAATGATCATCATATACCAGTGAGTCTTTCGGTCCCACAGATCAACAATAGAGCAGACTTTTATGCTGAGAATGAGTTTTAGAGAAGTTAAACGAAGAAAGTTAAAACCCACCACGTGCAGGCACGGGTTAAGAATATCACTGCAGCGCCCCCCCCCCCCCCAACAACCAGCGCTTGTCGTAAAAGGCGACTAAGGGGGACAAATCAGATCTAGGCAATATAACACCCAAGTCAGCCTAGCGACACATATACTACCTTAAAAACACTCCCACAAGTGTGCATGCGAGTCCGTGGGTTGACACGACTGGAGATCACCGGTGTCATAGAAAAAAGATCAAACAATACTAAAACAGGAGCATGCACGTGTCAAACAACAAACACCATCGCAATATGGTGCAAAAAATTGTATTGCAAAACTGTATCATTATGGTAATACTTGCAAAAAGGAAAGGCACTACCCGGCCAGGCACTACCACTGCTGTGCATGGTACTGATCCTGGACCGAGCAGAAATGTTCGGGTCAGAGCTATACGGATTCCGGGGGCTATCAAAATAATGAAACAGTTTGGACGCAATTTGAGGGTCGCGAGTTGGAACGTTGGAAGCATGACCGGTCGAAGTGACGAGCGGGAAGAGATGATGAATAGAAGGGGGGTGGATATCTTGTGTGTCCAAGAGACGAAATGGAAAAACACCGGAAATCGGGCGCGTTTCTTCAACGTTAGGACAAAAGATTACAAGATGTTCTACTACGGAACGGAAAAGGCTAAGAACGGAATCGGTATCATCCTTGCGGCAGAGCTACTTGGTAACGTCTTGAGCATTTCGAAGTCCAGCGAGCGTTTGATATCTCTCAAGCTAGTAATACAAGGAGAAGTGTGGAATATTGTCAGTGCATATGCTCCCCATAATGGGTGCAATCAGAGAGATAAAGATGCATTTTGGGTAGATTTCCACAATCTCCTTAAGAACATCTCAAAGGAAGAGTTTCTGTTTATTGGAGGAGATTTGAATGGACATGTCGGGAAGTCAAGCGAAGACTATCAAGACTGCCATGGAGGACTGGGATATGGCACTAGGAACCTTCCTGGTGAAGACATCCTAAGCATGTGAAAATCACACGGTCTTTTCGTGTTAAATACCATGTTCATCAAACAAAGCCGGGACCTGATCACTTTCAGCAGTGGTGGAGATGAAACTCAGATTGACTACCATTTGGTGGCCAGTTTCATGAATCCTCGGGTAAAAGATTGCAAAGTGATCCTGGGAGAGGCATTCGCTCGGCAACACCGTCTCCCGCTAACAGAAATTTTTATGAAAACACCGAAGAAAAGCAAACAAACAAGGATCTCTGAGAAAATCAAGTGGTACAATCTGGACAAAGAAAAAGCCAAGGTTTTTGTTATCGTAATGAAAAATTACATCTCTCACACCATCAACGGAGTTGATGATGAAAGGCGCAGAGCACAAAATATGTGGGATTTCCTAGAGCGAACTTGCTTAAACAAGGTCAAATCACTGCTAGGACCTTCAAAAGGCCACCATCAACACGCTAAAGAAACATGGTGGTGGAGTGATGAAGCTAAGAAGGTGATAAATGAGAAGAAAGCGGCTTTCAAAGCTTGGTCAAAATGCCCCTCTAATAATAGAGACGAAAAAGCTCGACTCGAAGTGGAATACAGATGTTGCAAGAAAAAAGCGAAGAAAAAGTGCGCCCAGCTTCAAGCAGAGAGTATGGAGGGCCTGTATCGGGAGCTGGAGAAAATATCGTCCCCGGTTGCTGATGCAAACCAGGCTATCCAGGAGCTGTGAAGACACAATATGAACAAGAGCGCAACCATCTTCAAAATAGCCGCCCAAAGAAGGAGGAATGCTCAGGAAATTCGTTCGCCAAAGTTCATTAACAATGCTCATGGCCACCTTCTTGTGGATGACGAGAAAATTCTGCAGACGTGGCGGCAGTATTGTGAAGAGCTTTTAAATGAACAGTTTCCCCGACTATACTTTCCAAGAGCCACACCTAACTGTGAAGAAATACCCGACATTACAGTCGATGAAGTTAGTGAGGCGGTCAAATACTCCAAAAAACGAAAAGCGGTTAGGCCAGACGAAATACCCTCTGAGTTCTGGAAAAAGATGGGAGACATCGGGTTCAGATGGCTCAGAATTCTTATCTCCAAATTCGTGAGAGGTGATCCAATGCCGAATCAATGGAGGGAAAGTTAACTCCTCCCTGTATACAAAGGGAAGGGTGATACGCGAAACTGTGATAACTACCGTTCGATCAAGCTGATGTCACACACCATTAAGATCGTTGAGCGGGTATTAGGTGGCCGACTGCCAAAAATAATACGGCTATCTGATGATCAGTGCGGGTTTGTCTCGGGTAAATCAACCATAGATGCAATCCAAAGTATAAGGATCATAATGGAAAAACATCGTGATTCCTTAAGAGATTTGCATATTGTATTGGTTGACTTTGAAAAGGCATTCGACAGACAACCACGAGATCTGATATGGGTGGCGCTAAGATATCGAGGGGTTCCAGAAACCTATGTACAGATGATCATGGACATGTGCGAAGGAGCAAAGACAAGAGTAAGATGCCCCGCTGGAGTAACCGAAGAGTTCCCAATCAAAGTCGGGGTGCACCAGGGAAGCGTTTTAAGTCCTTTGCTCTTTATTACAGTCCTTGATTATCTGCTTGAAGGTAAAGTGATGGACCCCAAGGTACATCAGTTATTCTTTGCTGACGATGGAGCTATCACAAGTGAGGATCCTACATCCCTGCAACGAGCACTTGATGTGTGGGTGGACGTTCTGGAGGGAAATGGGTATCGCATTAGTTCAAAAAAGACAGAGTACTTGTGCTGCCCGTTCTCTGATCCACTCAGGCCTATTCCAGACATTTATTTGAATGGAACAGTGCTTCCCAAGTGCGAAAAGTTCAAATATCTGGGATCTATGATCAATAGCAAAGCATCTTGTGATGACGACATCAATCATCGCGTAAGCGTAGGGAAGATGAAGTGGCGAGAAAATTCCGCTATCTTCTGTAACAGAAAAATGCCCCCTAAGTTGAAAGGAAGGCTCTACACCGCAGTTCTGCGTCCAGCGCTCACATACGGTTCACAATGTTGGACGATGTACAAAAAGTATGAGAGTAAATTAACGGCAGCTGAGATGAAGATGCTTCGCATGACAGCAGGAGTGACAAAGCTTGATCGAATAAGAAGTTCGAAGATCCGTGGAAGCTTTCACATCAAGGAAACCATCGTACAAAAAATAGAGCGCCACCGGCTCAGCTGGTATTGCCGCGTTCAAAGAAGAGATCATTTGAACCCCTGTTAAAAAGGCAATATCTATGCACGTTCCAAAGACATCGCGATGTAGGAAAGGCAGGCCTATAAACGCCTGGATCAGACAAATGCGACGACATCGGCATTTCATTGGCCTCAGTAACCGAGTGATCCAAAATCGGCAGGCCTGCCGATATTTTCTGAGGTCAAATAGGCGAACCCCACAGGCGGATCAGTAGAAATGCGGTGAAGTGGGAGGGCTGTGATCCCTTGTTTTCGGATCACCTTGTCACCTGAATGTGAAGTACTCATCGTCTTGAGTTTTCACATATCATGGAACTGACGTCAACTTCAATGAAGAATGATCACCGGAAGTCGCTGCTATTCCGGTGAAGTAAAAAAAAAAAATAATAATAATTTAATTCCAAACCTACTGGACAGAGCTAGTGCTACAGATCGTCAATGTTACCCGGCCTATTTTAAGGCACGAATACGATATGATAAGCAAGAAAGTACAAGACATTATGATTCCTTCCTACATTTCTTACATTTAAACTACCACTGTTTGTGCTCTATCAATACGTGAGTACATATGTACATTGAAAACTCCATCAAGCCCGTCTCCATGCGTGAAATTTTTGCTCATTAAAACCACCCCCGAGACGGTGTCTCTATTTTTCGGAGCACCAGGCGGCTTTATTTCCTCGCTCGTTTTCCTCACCGTACTCCACTTTTTCCTGCGATGGCTCATTCAATACACATACGTATATTTATTCGGGCTTTAGTATTTCCTAAAGCTCACTTTTCTGTGCTTCCCTTTGAGCTTCGAGACTCTAACAGGAAAATACTTTTCAAGACGCTTCACTGGGAACAATTTCAATTCTCCATCATTAATTTTTTATATACAAGTATTTGGCTATTGGAAGCAGTCCCGTTTCCTGCTCCAATGCTTCTCTGTGGGTAGTAGAAGTGTACGTATTCTTCAAAGGTACGTTTAATTGTTTTTCAAAATTAGTAGGGGAGAACAAGTAAAAGGCTAACAGTTTACTATTTTTCAAATGCATTACTCGTAATTATATAATTATAAAATGCTTTTAACTTTTAATAACAGTAACAGGAGCATAAATGGGATTTAATCCATCCAAAGCGTTGGAGGTTAAGTTCACTCCGAGCGCCTCATTTCGCTCGTTATTGTCGCTCTGTTACTATCTCTTTGCTTATGTGGTACGTCCCGGAGTTTCCGGTTGCCTGGCAAGGTCTGACGGTACTGTACGTTGCAATCGTCTCACGCTATGCACGTTAAGAAGATTTGTTGCTTCTTCGTTAACATGCATGTTGATTTCTTCAAGAACAGTAGGAGTCCTTAAATCCCGATGGAGATCACTGTTTTTGATGTACCATGGGGCATTCACAATACTTCTAAGAACTTTATTCTGAAAGAGTAGAATTTTTACAATAATGGTTGGGCTGGCACATCCTCAGAGTTGAGCGCCATAGTTCCACACCGGCTTTAGTACCTGGTTATAAAGAAGAATTTTATAATTGATAGACCAGACATCCTGCCTTAAAACCATTCCATTTTTCGTTTACCCAAAACCGAACATGTATATGTTGGCACGGCCATATTTCGAGACTCTTCCAGGATATGTACGCCTAGTTAAATGCCTATTAATCATTCAGCGTCGTTATTCAAAAGAAAAATTCATTACAGAATCAGCTTAAGACTAAATATTCACTTTTGTCACATCGATTATCCGCGTTTCTTACGATACGAAAAAACCAGTATGCGTGATTACTTTTCCTCAGTTAGTTTTGCTCGGCTCCCGGAAATTACGCCAGAAATTTTTATGGAAAAAATGCCAGAAAACGCTTCATACAAAAATCCGATATTTTTTCCTAGGAAAAAAGGCCAGATTTTTCGGCCAAACTTTCCAAAATGTCAGGCCTTTTTTCCAAAAAATTTCTGGGGTTTTTTCCATTTTTTAGAAATGGAAAAAGGGCCTGAAAAAATTATTTGGAAAAAATGTCAGAAATTTTTTTTTGGGGTTTTTTTTTCATTTCCTATTTTGGAAAAAGAGCCAGAAAACTGTTTATTATATCAATTGTTGTAACAAATTAACAGTTATATTAGGCAGTAGCCGCAGGGCCTGGTAGCCAGCGCTGTAAATTTTGTACTATTAGCACATAATTTATTATCTGTTAATCTGTTCACATTCTGGAGGGGTTCACATTATTGGAACATTTTTTCCAACTAAAAATAAGAGAATTTTCGAATAACGAATGCTATGAATACTATATAGATTTGTGAGTTCACATTACCGAGGTAGTCGTGTAATAATAATATATTAGTCATTCTTGTTGGCGGTGCTTTTGCTTGCATTGTCATTTAGTTGCTTACGAGTGTTCATCAGTGACTGTGACATTGTAAAAATAAAATATTAACAAAATGACAGTTTGTGAGTAATAAAGTAATTAAACAAATAAAGAACGACCGCTTCACGCAAGGGCCCGGCCGGCCGTTGTCGTCGCAGCGCGGCCGCCCTCCTTCAGCACGTTGATTCCCCAGAATTTTTTTATTTGTACTCATAAGCTGCCATATTTAAAAATAGAATAAACATTTTCTGGTCTTTTTTCCAAAAATAATTTGGAAATTAGGCTAGAATATATTAATTTTCTTGCCTAATTTCCATCTTAGTTTCTGGCTCTTTTTCCATACTTGTCTGGCCTAATTTCCAATGTTTCTGGCCTATTTTCCAAACAATTTTCTGCTGTTTTTTCCTATTTTGACTAAATAAACATTTTCTGGCGTTTTTTTTCCAAAAAAAATGTCTGGCGTAATTTCCTCAGGCGTAATTTCCGGGAGCCGTTTGGCTCATGATAAGGGTTGTTTCGTTCTTAATGCGAAACTCATAAAACCCAATCCATCAATCATAATTCATTAGGTATTAGTACCCTCCATTCCAATAAGACTTTGTATACTCTATAAGGTAACCTTAAGAAAGTTACAAGCACTGCTTTACATCTTCCATTTGACCTTACTTAACTAATAACTTTCGACTTTGTTTCATCTCTATCAGAAATCCGTTCAGCTTCATTAAACTCTATACAACAAATTAATTGAATACGCTCAGAGAAAGTTGTCTTAAAACCGTCTCCTTTGAGGAAACCAATACAAAGGAAAACTCTAACAATCATAAGAATATTATTAATAATACCATTATAACCTCTTATCTACCCGCATAACATTCAAGGACTTGTTAGGCCGACAAGCAATCGTCTGCAAACATGCCCTTTATCAAGCAGGATATAATAATGTGAATATTGTTATTTCATTGATTGATTATTATGTTCATTCTCTCGCTTTCTATTGTGGCATTATTGTTGATCATTTTCATCCTTTTCATATTGTCTATTGTAGGTTGTGTGGGTTATAGTTAAATATATGTATGTATTTTAATTGGCACGATTATTGGTACATATTTCATACTGTCCAAGATACAAAGCGCTACTGTTAAAGGATAGATACTGCCGTGAGCCTTTATGTATTGCTCAAGTCCATCTGTTGAAACACTGTTATAAAAGGGTGTATAAATTGACAAACATTTTAAATAAGTATTATTATTACTTTGAGTTGTAGCATTCATTTTCATTTTGCAATTAAAATAGGTGGGTTTTGTATGTATCAATTTATTTCATTTCTTTACAATTGCAATTCCTTCAATATTTTTTGGATTTTTAAGAAAACCATTTAAAATAAAAATTAGGATTATAAATATAAAGGCGAACCCCACAGGCGGATCAGTACTCTCTGTCTGTAGAAATCGTTTTCAAATTTTTATAAAAGTCGTGGTAAATTTGGGGGATAAAATTCAATAAGTCCAGTAAATCTTTCTTTTTACTTCACTAATGGCATTCCCTTTTGGAAACAATAAGTCGAGATCTGTGATAAATGCAGATGTTCTTTTTTTTTTAAATCACAGTGTCAAAAAGTACGTCTTCGTTATTACTGTACTTGTAAAAAATATTAAATGGCGCCTCTCTCTAAAAATGTAGCCATTGAATTTTAAGCCATTGACTGGAGTCGGCAAGGTTTTCATAAGATAAAATGCAATTACCAAAGTGTCACTAGATTCCTTGGCTCTTGCTGTATCATTCCTAGCCGAATCCTTCTCATTATCACTCCCAAACTTAAGCTTATTGTTAAAAACGTCAAATTTTTTGCAAGAATCTTTTATTGGAGCATGAAATGATAGATTGAAATCTTATATGTATATTAATACGTTAACACGAAATTTATCGGACGTTTTTAAGTATTTATTTTAAAAGGAGGGAAATGAAACTTATATCATTCGAAAGCTACTGTGCTATAGATGTGTAGAAAAAAAAATACGCTGATTGCTTTTTCCCCTCGGTTGAATTTCAACCATACGCGATACTAGTCATTATTAAAAGTCCTTGTACAAATTATACATTTTAGAAATGCTAAGTTCAGGAGATAATCATTTTCTTTCGGACTTATGGCGTGTATAATGTGATTCATATGAAGAAAATATTGACACTGTTGTTCTGGATTATTTACTATTAATGTAGCTTACTGTAAAATGTTGGTGCAGAAAGGACTTATGTGTTTGGAACCGATTCATTTCATAATTTTTCATAAAGCAGAAGTGGCGCAAGCGGGTTACGCCATAATTGCTTTTTGCTTCGATTCCTTAGCTTTCATGAAGCACTGGCTAAGGAGAAAGCAGGCGCGCCTGGCTCACTGAAAAAGCAAGATGGCAGCTATACCGAAGATGAAGAGCAGAGGGCCCTTCTACTATTAGAGACACACTTCCCGGGTAGCTCAATCTACACCAGCACAGATGTACTAGTAAGGCAAAAGGCCCAGGAGAGAGGACTGGGCGATGGCAAGAGACATCTGCACGAATCAAAGGCTAAGATGGGCTCTGAACACCTTCCAGCCGTTTAAAGCACCGGGAGCGGATGGAATATTCCCTGCCCTACTACAACAAGGCCAGGAAATCATTATGCCACACCTCCTAGGACTATTGAGAAGCAGCGTCGCACTTGGGCATATACCAAGAATATGGAGAAGGGCAAAGGTCATATTCATTATGAAAGTGGGAAAAAGAGACACCACTTCACCAAAATCTTTTAGGCCCATCAGCTTGACCTCATTCATGTTAAAGACGCTAGAAAAGGTCATAGATAATCACCTAAGAATAACTGTGCTGGAAAGAATACCTCTCCACCACAATCAACATGCCTACAGAGCAGGAAGATCCACCAAAACTGCGCTCTACCAGCTGACAAGTTGGGTTCAGGATACACTGGAGAGCAAGGAAACAGCAGTATGCGCATTTCTAGACATCGAAGGAGCCTTCGATAACACCTCCCACGAAGCAATTAGGAGGGGTCTCGAAATAAAAGGAGTAAATCACACCACAAGTAACTGGATGTGTGAGATGCTAAGAACTAGGACTGCTGAGATAGAGGTGGGTCAAAAAACCATCACAATAAGCACCACTAGAGGCTGCCCACAAGGAGGGGTATTATCACCATTGATGTGGAGCTTAGTAGCAGATGAACTACTGCACAAATTGACAGGTGCCAGCATTACGTGCCAGGGGTACGCCGACGATATTGTCATTGTCGCAAGAGGAAAATTTGAAGAAACGCTATGCGAAATCATTCAGAGGGGTCTACGAATCACACAGAAGTGGTGTAAAACGGTAGGACTCAGAGTGAACCCTACCAAAACCGCTGTGATACCCTCCACCAAGAAAAGACAGTTAAAGCGTATGCAACCCATCCTGTTGGAATGGATCAGAGTTGACCCACAGAAACAGGTCAAGTATCTAGGTCTAACACTAGACAGCAAACTCCTCTGGAGAGAACATGTAGAAACTGTGGTAACCAAAGCCACCAGAGCACTTATGGTGTGCAAAAACATTTCAGGAAAGACCTGGGGTTGTAGCCCAGCCACACTGAGATGGATGTATCTGATGATAGTAAGACCCATCATCACTTACGGGGCAGCGGAATGGGTCAAAAGATCTAGACTAACCACGACGAGGACATCCCTCAACAAAGTGCAAAGATTAGCCTGTATATGTATAACAGGAGCCATGCAAACCTGTCCCACAGCAGCTCTAGAAGTGATCGTAGGGATACCTCCACTACACATAGTGCTAGAGCGAATCGCCAAGGAGATCATTTTAAGAATCAGCAAAGAGGGCATCGGGAAAGGAACATGCATCGCAAATAAAGAGCGAGTAACCCTATCCAAATCGGTGCCGCTTCTGGACTGGCCCAGAGATGATTATGGTCAAGAAATACTGCTTTGAAAGGAAATTTGACTCAAAGCTGAGCAACAAAAGAGATTGGAGCAGCGAATCCGATAAATACCAACTCAAACAACACACAATTAAGTGGTACACAGATGGATCGAAAACATCTACTGGCACTGGGGCAGGAGTGTACGGGCCCAGGACTAGATACTCAGAATCACTGGGAATATTCCCCAGTATATTTCAAGCAGAAGTTCACGCGATCGAAAGATGCGCGCAATTCAACTTAGACAGGAAATATCGCGGGCAGGACATCGCGATACTATCAGACAGCCAAGCCACTATTAAAGCACTGACCTCGCATGAGATCAGATCCAAACTGGTATGGGAGTGTCTCACCAGGATCAACAAACTGGGAGAAACAAACAAAGTAACTCTCTACTGGGTACCAGGACATGTAGGAGTAGAGGGGAACGAAGCAGCTGATGAACTAGCTAGAAACGGATCAGACACGCCGTTCCTTGGAGGAGAACCCTTCTGTGGGATAGGACCCCACAAAATAAGGGAAGACTTAAGGAAAGAAGAAGAGAACAAATGGGCCAAACATTGGGACAATATCCCCCAAATAAGACAGGCAAAGGAACTTCTGGGGAAATACAACCAGAAAAGAAGCAGAGCCTGCCTAAGAGTTAGTAAGAATCGGCTTCGCATCTTGGCGGGCATGTTAACAGGTCACTGCAGACTTAAGGAGCACCTTAGGAAACTGGGAATAGGGGGAGACGGACACTGCAGATTCTGCAGGGACTTCGCAGAAACACCAGCGCACCTTCTTATGGAATGCGAAGCATTGATCCACAAAAGAAGGAATCACCTTGGTGCCTACCTCCTATCAGAAACGGATTTACCTTCGCTGGATCCACTGAAGATACTCCGGTTTGCTGTAGCAGCTGAACTGGAGGAAGTGCTCTAGACCGAGTATATCATCGGCTAGAACCTTAGTAAGGGGGGCACAATAGATCTTTTATAGGTCGCAGTGCACTTGCACCTCTCAACAATATAAATCTAATCTAATCTAATCTAGCTTTCATTCACTTCAACCATTTGCACTTTCACACGAAAATTTAACAATTGCACAGCTGTGAATGACTATGAACAGTCTAAGGTTCGCCACATATCAAATTCAAAATATTATATATGTACGGATACGTAAGTAATTTTATATGAAAAAAACGATTTAGAAAATGTTCGTGGGATAGGCTTTTGGGAGCTGAAAAAAAGGAGTATCTCGCGAAAAAAAGGATAGATGGCAGCATTAGTCATACCTAAATACTTCGCCGAATTAGCATTACGATTATTGTACTTGATATTTCTATGGAGGAGTACGAGACAGACTTATTTGTGAAATCAATATGTAGAGATTTGCTCGAATTGAGTTTTATTCTCCGTCTTTAATTCCACCTGACTATTTGATCTGTAGCAGCTTGTAGTTTTTGGGTCAAATCTAACGTTGTGTCTCCCACTGCTAGGATTGCCGTGCCATCGGCAAAGGTTGCAGTCTTGGTGTAGGATGTTGGTAGTAGATCTTTGGTATAGAGGAGGTATAACAGAAGTCCGAGGAGGAACTCCGGCTTTGATCTGCACTAGCTTAGAGCAACCGTTTTCTTGTTTTATACGAAAGTAACGCAATGTTAAGTAAGACTTCATTAGGTGGAAGTACTGCTCTGGCAGGTACACTTTTAATTTATTGAGTACACCTTCATGCCATACTCTGTCGAATGTGTACCTGTTCTATTGTGGAGTGCTTGCTTCGAAATCCAAACTGGTGAGTTGGGAATTCAACGCTACCACTTTTACTACAAAGGTAGCAGATCTACTAGCTTTTCAGTCTTGCTACTATCTACATTTTACATTTAATAAATATTGAATCTACAATTCAATTGCTCGTTCACATATGAAGGTTTCTTTTGAATAATCTGAATATTTTGGCACCACTTATATCGGTTTATTACTGGTCGGGTGGCTCGATTTTCCATATGTTTCGCTAATCTCAAATGTTAAAAAATCTTGAGTTTTGCATTTTTTTGCACTGCGTAGTTATTAGTTTTTAGTTCCTTGATTTGCATTGAGAAAATTACTCTAAAGAAAATTAAGAATGGGGTCGAGGATTTTGCATTTTTTGAACTAGCATCGCTTATGTTTAACCTTTATTATTACCCGCTGTGCAGAGCTTCAGCTGAGCAAAAATTGTCAAATTTTAACATAATTAAAAAATATTTAAGAAATAGTCTTTGCACAAAGACTGTTGAAAATATTTTTCTTTGTAAAGAACTTTTAAAAGGCAATCCAATTTTTGAACCATCGGAAGAACTTTTTAATCTTGCTGGAAGATTTAAGCTTATTAAGGGAGAATTCCACAAAGCATAATTTATTTATTTTTGGTCATTGTTTATGTAGTATCGTCACAAAGCCTTCTTCTTCTTCTTCCTATTCCGTAGAGCTTATGATCCGAAAACAAGAGATCATCACCCTCCAACTTCACTGCATTTTTACTGACCCGCCTTAGAAAATATAGGCAGGCCTCCCGATTTTGGATCACTAGTTTACTGAAGCCAATCAAATGCTGGTCTCGTTGAATTTGTGTGATCCAGGATTTTATAGGCCTGCCTCCCCTGCTTCGCGATGTCATTGATATTGCGTTTTTAACACGGTTCAAATGATCTCTTCTTTGAACGTGGCAATACCAACTGAGCCGGTCGCGCTCTATTTTTCGTAAGATGGCCCTTTTGACGGGAACTTTTCGGTTACTCCAGCGGGATACCTTACTCTTGTCTTTGCTCCTTCATACATATCCATGATCATCTGTACATAGTGTCGTCACAAAGCCTATTTTATTTATTTTTCTTAATGGAGAGTTTAAAAGTCAAATTTATTTATTTTTGTTTTTTGTTCATTACTTTTATTTTATTATTTATTTTATATTAACGTCACTTTAAGTACAAATTTTAATCAATAAATGATATATATTTTGATGATACTTGAAAACTATTGTACTACCTTTTGTTTGAATCTACTCCTTTTTTTGTGATCTGCTATAATATGCTATGCGTCTAATGGCTGGGATTAGGTTTCTTGATTCAACGATTGGTTTGAGATGCTTAAAAATCAATCTTCCAGATAACTTTGAAGCTAAAGGAAGTATATATATATGCCTATAGGAGGACACCTCGTGAGGGTCCTTACCGGGCTTAAGGACCATAATCACATCAGCTACTTTCCAAATGCTTGGTATAAATACGAGTTTAAATTACAAAACACCTCTAGTAAAAAGCGTTTAGGGAAAAATTGCGAATTATTATGCGAGGAGACATGTACTTTGTGGGAGATTACCACTGAAGCATGGCTGGTGGCCACGATTACACTGACACCTCTGTCACCTCCCGCTGCTGGAGATTACTGCATAAGTGCTGGCAAAAGTATTGTACAAAAACAGTGGCTGAGGGGTGATTTTTATGAACATCTACTCCCTTTATGCGAGGTTACCGCAAAAGGTCAGGGGTATTGCTAAAAAGAATTCGCTTCTGTGAAAAAAACCCTGCTTACCCCTATGCTGTATTACAATGTTACTGTATATCTTATATACGTACATACTAACAGTTGTGCCTGCGGCTCTGCTTGCGTTTAAAAATGTACATATTAAGCTTCTTATATTCATTTATGCATTTCTCCGCTTCAGGACAGAGTAGTAAAATTATCTGTGGTTCTACATCTTTGATGATATTTACTTTTAAATCATAAAATTCAATATATAGAAATCGATGAAGTGGTTTTGGCGTTATTTTGATTAGTAGCTATCTACCTATTACATAAAGGTCTTAATAAGCATACTGGGTGCAACAGCTAGTGGAGTAGTACGGGTTTATCAACACGCACGTTTGTGAAGTTAGAGCTATCTTTCGTTTTCTAGCGCACATAAGTTAATCGCAAAAGGCATTCGACAGATAACCACGAGATCTGATATAGGTGGTGGTAAGACATCGAGGGCTTCCAAAAATCTATTAACAGATGATCATAAATATGTACGAAGGAGCAAAGACAAGAGTAAGATGTTCCGCGGGAGTAACCGAAGTGTTCCCAATCAAAGTCGGGGTGCACCAGGAAAGCGCCTTAAGACTTTTGTTCTTTATTGCAGTTCTTGATTATCTGTGACGAACCCCAAAGTACATCAATTATTCTTTGCTGAGGATGGAGCCATCATAAGTGAGGATCCTACGTCCCTGGAACGAGCACTTGATGTGTGGGTGGGCGTTTTGGAGGGAAATGGGTATCGCATTAAAGACAAAGTACTTGTGCGGCCCGACAACGACCTCAGGCTAATCGACTTTGCAGCGGGCCGAAACTTTGTCGTAGCTAGTACGCGGTTCCATCGTCTCGATATTCACAAAGGAACATGGCTCTCCTTTGATCGAAAAATCGTCAACCAAATCGATCACATTGCGATCGACGCAAGGCACTCTTCCAGTATTCTGGGTGTCCGGACTTTCCGATGCTCCAACATGGACTCGGATCACTACCTAGTTGTAGCCAAGGTACGGATGCGGATATCCACAACGGAGCGAAATCAACGAAATACTGTGAGGAAATTTGACGTCGAAAAGCTACAATCGCAAGAGACCGCCAAAACCTTTGCCGATCGTGTTTCTTCTAATCTCAATCTAAGTCCTATGCCGCCAGCAGCAAATGCGGAAGACCAGTGGCAGCGTTGCCAAAAAGCCATCAGGGATGCCGCCTCTGATGTACTGGGTTTCTCTTGCCCACCACAACGAAACCCCTGGTTTGATGAGGAATGCCGGCAAGCACATGCAGCTAAACAAGAGGCGTACAAAGCGGCGCTGCATAGAAGGACTAGAGCTGCTTACGAGCTCTACGTGCGCAGGAGAAAAGAGGAACATCGACTTCTCAGAAAGAAGAAAAAGGAGCATGAGAAACGCTCGATCGAGGAGATTGAGAGACTCTATTGCAGGCATAATGTTCGAAAATTTTACCAAAGGGTTAAAAGAACATGCCAGGGTTTCAAAGCCAGAACAGAAGCCTGCAGGGACGAAAATGGCAACATAGTAGTGGAATCGCAGTCGGTGCTGAGAATATGGAAGGAACACTTCTGCAGACTGCTAAACGGCGATGATGACCAATATTCCGCTGTCAGGCAGAATGAGCCATTCAACAGTGACGATGGCAGTCAAGATTCCCGTCAACCCGATCAGAATGAAGTGAGGATAGCGATATCTAAACTCAAATCCAACAAAGCTGCTGGAGCCGACGGCCTTGCCGCTGAACTTTTCAAGGCAGGAGGAGATGAGTTGGTAAGGAGCATGCACCAGCTCATCTGTAAAATCTGGTCGGACGAAAGTATGCCCGAGGAATGGAACCTCAGCATCGTTTGCCCGATCCTGAAGAAAGGAGACCCTCTGAACTGCGCCAATTACAGAGGTATAAGTCTCCTAAATATCGCATATAAAATCCTGTCTGCCGTATTATGTGAACACCTAAAACCGATCATCAACAACCTGATAGGTCCTTATCAGTGCGGTTTCAGGCCGGGAAAGTCCACCATTGACCAAATATTCACACTACGGCAGATCTTGGAAAAACTCACGAATACAAAATCGATACGCACCACCTCTTTATCGATTTCAAAGTTGCCTATGATAGCGTGTATAGAGACGAGTTATACAGAGCCATGTCTAGTCTTGGCATCCCTGCCAAGCTCGTCCGTTTGTGCAGAATGACGATGGAGAACTCTCGCTGCTCCATCAAAGTCGGTAAGAACATCACCGAACCGTTCGATGTCAGGAAAGGTCTTAGACAAGGTGACGCGCTATCATGCGATCTCTTTAATATAGTACTTGAGAGAATTGTACGAAACTCACAAGCCAACACGTCTGTACAACTACTCGCTTATGCCGATGACATTGACATAATCGGAAGAACTCAGCGGGCCGTCAATGGGGCATTTACGAGTATTGAGATCGAGGCAGCAAAGATGGGTCTAGCGGTCAATGAAAGCAAAACGAAATATATGCTGTCTTCAAAAAAGGACACCCAACATCGGCGTCTTGGACAGAACGCCACAATAGACAGATATAATTTTGAGGTAGTAAAGGATTTTGTCTACCTAGGCTCTATGGTGAACTCCGCAAATGACATGAGTAGGGAGATCACACGGAGAATTACTCTTGCCAATCGTTGTTTCTATGGGCTTAAACGGCAATTGAGTAGCAAAGCCCTATCTCGAACTACTAAGGTAACTCTTTATAAGACACAAATCATCCCAGTCCTGCTGTATGGCGCAGAGGCATGGGCTTTGACAAAACCGGATGAGGATGCCCTTAGTTATTTCGAGAGAAAAGTTCTTCGAGCGATCTTTGGCCCCGTCTGCGTAGACGGTGAGTGGAGGAGAAGGTACAATGCCGAACTATACGGCCTGTACAAGGACATCGACTTAGCCAGAAGAGTTCACATACAGCGACTAAGATGGCTGGGTCATTTAGAGCGGATGGAGCCCAACGTTCCCGCTAAGAAAGTTTTCGAATCCACCCCGGATGGAGGACGCAGTAGAGGACGACCTCGCGGTAGGTGGCGCAAACAAGTGGAGGGGGACCTCAACCAACTTGGCGTGCGCAACTGGAGGCAGCTGGCTCGTAATCGTGCTAGCTGGAGAGGCTTGTTGGTTGAGGCCCAGGTCCACCCCGGACCGTAGCGCCATCTAAGTAAGTAAGTAAGTACTTACTTGTGCGGCCCGTTCTCTGATCCACTCAGGCCTATTCCAGACATTTATATAAATGTAACAGTGCTTCCTAAGTGCGAAAAGTTCAAATATTTGGGATCTATGATCAATAGCAAAGCAACCTGGGCTGACGACATCAATCATCGCGTAAGCGTAGGGTGGATGAAGTGGCGAGAAAGCTCCGATATCTTCTGCTACCGAAAAATGCGCCCTAAGTTGAAAGGAAGACTCTACACCGCAGTTGTGCGTCAAGCGCTCACATACGGTTCACAATCTTGGGCTATATACAAAAAGTATGAGAGTAAATTAACGGCAGCAGATGAAGATGCTTCGCATGACAGCAGGAGTGACAAAGCTTGATCGAATAAGAAGTTCGAAGATCCGTGGAAGTATTCACATCAAGGAAACAAACTTACTTAAGAGCGCGACCGGCTCAGTTCAATATCAATGAACATTCCAAAGACATCGCGGAGCGAAAGGCAGGCCTACAAACGCCTGGATCACACAAATGCAACGACGCCAGCATTTGATTGAATACAGTCATCCAAAATTGGGAGTCCTGTCGATATTTTCTGATGTCAAATGGGCGAACCCCACAGCCGGATCAATAGAAATGCAGTAAAGTGGGAGGGTTGTCATCTGTTGTTTTCGAATCATAACCTCGCCGAAATAGGAAGAAGAAGAAGAAGATATATAGGGCTGGTAGTCTCGTGCGTACCACAAATTCGTTGTTTAATATTCTATAATACGAGTAGACCCATATTTTATTTTATATATACAACGTGGGAATGTCCCATAATTATGGCAGAGCCTGGGAGAACCTTTTCCAGTAGAGAAACGCAAATGTTTTTTATAGTCAAGGAATCTCAAGAAGATTGGAAATGAACATCGGAGTAAGGCAGGGTTGTAATTTTAGTCCTTTGTTGTTTACTCTTTTCGGTGATTATCCGGTAGATTTGCTTCCTGGTGGAGTAAAAGTGGGATGCAACTCGTGATTGGCTGTCAGTATATTTCAAATTGTAAAGCTTGGAAGTAAATATCGATAAGTCGGAAGTGATCGCCTTTAAAAATGGTACGTAAACAAAATTGGAAGTAGTAGTAGTAGAATATACGTACCTAGGGATGGATGTTGCTTACAATCTGAAAATGAATAAACACCTTCAAATTAAACTTTATAAAGCCAAAACTGCAATTTGAGCAAATTGGAAAAGAATTTTCTGATCTGTTGGATTTGTCGGATTTGTCCGATCTGTCGCATTTGTCTGATTTGCCGGATTTGCCAAATTTGGTCAGATCTTTCGGATTTGTCAGATTTATCGGATCTGTAGGATTTGTTAGATCTGTCGCATTTGTCGGATTTGTCCGATTTGTCGAATTTTTTGAATCTGTCGGATTTGTTGCATTTGTCGGATTTGCTGGACTTGCCCGATTTATTGGATTTGCCGGATTTATTAGATTGTCGGGTTCGTCAGATTTGTTGGATCGATTTGATATATCGCATTAGCCGGATCTGTTGAATTAGTTGGATTTGTCTGATTTTTCGGATCTGTAGGGTTTGTCAGATTTGTCGGATTTGTGGAATCTGTCGGATCTGTTGGATATGTCGGATCACAGTGAAAAATCTCACAGTCATAGGGATAAGTAGAGACCGTACTAACATTAACTTAGTATTGACATGAGTAAACCGCTGTAACATAGAAAGATTTCTAAGTGAACTAAAGTGGAAGCCAACAGATTGTGTGGATGTTCTTCTTCTTCTTAGATCATTTAACCCCTCGGGGGGCATAGGACGACAACCACGCCTGTGTGCCATCGTGTTCGAAGTTCTGCAACGCGTTTGAGCTCCCTCCAACTCATTCCTAAAGAGCTCGATTCCTCCTCAACTGTTCTGCGCCCCGCTATTCTGCCTGCCTGGGTGAGCGGATTCCACTGCATGGCATATTTCGCAATGGAGTTGTCTTCGCGCCGTAGAGTGTGTCCAATCCATTGCCACTTTCTTTTGCGTATAGTAATGCTTATAGTATTGTTCGTTGGAGATGCGGTTTGGCCAAAAAATCCTCAAGATGATTCTTAAGCATTTGTTTACGAAGACTTGCAGCTTCCGTGTGTTAATGATGTGCACCTTCCAAGTACTGCACCCATAAAGCAGCACTGATTCTACGTTGGAGCGAAACAGTCGTAGCTTGGTTCTTAAGCTGACAACATTGCATCTTCACATTTTTGATAGCATTCCGAGCGCAGCTTTAGCCTTTGCGATTCTGCTGCACACATCCAGTTCGGTACCACCGCGATTAGCCGAGACGACACTTCCTAAATATAGAAAGTTGTCGATTTTCTCGACTTCCTGTCCGGCAATGTTAAGTTGAGCGCGGGTATTAGAAGTGCTCCGGGCTTTTGTTTTGGCTGTGTTTATTTTTAGCCCCACTTTGTTTGGCTCAGCTTCTAGATTTTGGGCCATCAAATGAAGATCCATTATCCGATCTGAGCGTAGACAAACATCGTCAGCGTAATCTAGGTGTTTAAGGTAAGATGTCATCGTCCAGCGAATTCCATAGTTGCCTTCCGTCAACGCTGCACGGAGTACATCGCTGATAACCACCAAGAACAATAGTGAGGACAGTATGCACCCTTGACGTACTCCATTTTGGACTTCAAAATCCTCCGACACCTTACCATTGTGCACGACATGACACTTACCGCCCTCGTATGTAGCCTTGATAATAGCTATAAGTTTTTCTGAAATGCCTCTCCTGCGCAAGGTCAGGATGTTGGCTGTCAATTACTGTCATTTACTGAAATCAATGTGGTGCACCTTCTTAACAGGTGTCAACTACAATCTTTGGCAATTTTAGTCATGGACTCGTTTATCACGCAACAACGCATTTTTGCTATTCAATCTTTTACGAAAATGGGCGATCTGTAAAAGTAACATTTCGTAAAATTCGGGAATTTTTCGGTCAACATAATCGCTCTAGCGAGTCCGGAATTCGTGCAATAGTGAAGCGTTTAGCGATAAACGAGGGCAAAACCAAGTATATGCTTTCAACAAGAAGTGAAAGCCAACACCGACGAAGTGGACAAAACGTCACCGTGGGAAGCTATAACTTCGAGGTAGTAAGGGACTTTTTCTACCTTGGCTCTGTTATAAATTCTACAAACAAGATCAGTGCAGAAATCAATCGAAGAATAACTCTTGCCAATCGCCGTTTTTTTGGGCTTCTAAGGTAAATCAACAGTAAAGCCCTATCTCGAACAACTAAGGATACTCTATATAAGACCTTGATCATCCCAGTCCTGCTTTACGTCGCTGAAACATGGACTTTATTAAAAGAGGATGAAGACATCTTTGGTCGCTTCGAGAGAAGAATTCTTCGTAAGATTTTCGGTCCCGTTTGCGTTGACGAGCTTAGGAGGAGAAGATTCAATCACGAACTATACGAGCTGTACAGCGACATCGACCTAGTCAAAAAAACTGCGTATTGGACGTCTGAGATAGCTAGACCATGTAGAGCGAGTGGACACCAACGCTACGGCCCGCAAAGTCTTCTAATCTAACCCCGAGGGACGACGCAGTAAAGGGAATCATCGCCGTAGGTGGCGCGCACAAGTTCAAGGGGACCTCGACCAACTTGGAGTGCGCAACTGGAGGCAATTAGCTAAGCACCGAGCTAAATGGAGAGGCTTGTTGGTTGAGGGCAGGTTCACCCCGAACTGTAGCGCCACCTAAGTAAGTAAAGATCTTCATGGTGTGTGACATCAGCTTGATCGAATGGTAGTTATCGCACTTTCGCGTATCACCCTTCCCTTTGTATACGGGGAGAAGGTAACTTTCCCTCCATTGATTCGGCATTGGGTCACCTCTCACAAATTTTGAGATGAGAATTCTGAGCCATCTGTACCCAACGTCTCCCATCTTTTTCCAGAACTCAGAGGGCATCTCGTCTGGCCTACCCGCTTTTCGTTTTTTGGAGTATTTGACCACCTCACTTACTTCTTCGACTGTAATGTCGGGTATTTCTTCACAGTTAGGTGTGGCTCTTGGAAAGTACAGCCGGAGATACTGTTCATTTAAATGTTCTTCACAATACTGCCGCCACCTCTGCAGAATTTTGTCGTTAACCACAAGAAGCTGGCCATGAGCATTGTTAATGAACTTTGGCGAACGAATCTCCTGAGCATTCCTCCTTCTTTGGGCGGCTGTTTTGAAGATTTTTGTGCTCTTGTTATATTATTTATATTGTGTCTTCGCAGCTCCTGGATAGCCTGGTTTGCGTCAGCGACCGGGGACGATATTTTCTCCAGCTCCAGGCCCTCCGTACTCTCTGGTTGAAGCTGGGTGCACTTTTCTTGCAACATCTGTATTCTATGTCGAGGCGTGCTTTTTCGTCACTATAATTAGAGGGGCACTTTGACCAAGCTTTGAAAGCCGCTTTCTTCTCATTTATCATCTTCTTAGCTTCATCACTCCACCACCATGTTTCTTTGGCGTGTTGATGGTGGCCTTTTGAAGCTCCTAGCAGTAATTTGACCTTGTTTAAGCAAGTTCGCTCTAGGAAATCCCACATATTTTGTACTCTGCGCCTTTCATCATCAACTCCGTTGATGGTGTGAGAGATGTAATTTTTCATTACGATAACAAAAACCTTGGCTTTTTCTTTGTCCAGATTGTACCACTTGATTTTCTCAGAGATCCTTGTTTGTTTGCTTTTCTTCGGTGTTTTCATAAAAATTTCTGTTAGCGGGAGACGGTGTTGCCGAGCGAATGCCTCTCCCAGGATCACTTTGCAATCTTTTACCCGAGGCTTCATGAAACTGGCCACCAAATGGTAGTCAATCTGAGTTTCATCTCCACCACTGCTGAAAGTGATCAGGTCCCGGCTTTGTTTGATGAACATGGTATTTAACACGAAAAGACCGTGTGATTTTCACATGCTTAGGATGTCTTCACCAGGAAGGTTCCTAGTGCCATATCCCAGTCCTCCATGGCAGTCTTGATAGTCTTCGCTTGACTTCCCGACATGTCCATTCAAATCTCCTCCAATAAACAGAAACTCTTCCTTTGAGATGTTCTTAAGGAGATTGTGGAAATCTACCCAAAATGCATCTTTATCTCTCTGATTGCACCCATTATGGGGAGCATATGCACTGACAATATTCCACACTTCTCCTTGTATTACTAGCTTGAGAGATATCAAACGCTCGCTGGACTTCGAAATGCTCAAGACGTTACCAAGTAGCTCTGCCGCAAGGATGATACCGATTCCGTTCTTAGCCTTTTCCGTTCCGTAGTAGAACATCTTGTAATCTTTTGTCCTAACGTTGAAGAAACGCGCCCGATTTCCGGTGTTTTTCCATTTCGTCTCTTGGACACACAAGATATCCACCCCCCTTCTATTCATCATCTCTTCCCGCTCGTCACTTCGACCGGTCATGCTTCCAACGTTCCAACTCGCGACCCTCAAATTGCGTCCAAACTGTTTCATTATTTTGATAGCCCCCGGAATCCGTATAGCTCTGACCCGAAAATTTCTGCTCGGTCTAGGATCAGTACCATGCACAGCAGTGGTAGTGCAAGTATTACCATAATGATACAGGTTTGCAATATTACCATATTACGATGGTGTTTGTTGTTTGACACGTGCATGCTCCTGTTTTATAATTTTTTGATCTTTCTTCTATGACACCGATGATCTCCAGACGTGTCAACCCACGGACTCACATGCACACTTGTGGGAGGGTTTTTAAGGTAGTATATGTGTCGGTGGACTCACTTGAGTGATTTGTCCCCTTAGTCGCCTTTTACGACAAGCGCTACTTGTTGGGGGGCGCTGCAGTGATATTCTTAACCCATCCCTGCACGGGACGAATGTAAAAGTGCAATAATTACATGATATAAATAATGGAGGGAAAACTATGGAAAAAACCTTCATTTAAGTTTCGGTTGCAGAAAAAAAGGAAAAGGAATTAGGCTTAATTTTGAAACACCAGAGTATCAATATTTTAAAACGATGACTATCGGTATAAATAATTAAAAATAAAGATAGAGGGGTGGAAATGGTGTTGTGGTAACGTCGTCAATTGCCATGCTAATGGTTCATGGTTCAAATCCTGATGTCAGCAAGCATGTACTTATTTCCCTTGAAATATATAAACTCAGTCCGACCAATTGCGAAAGCTTGTGTGAACACTACTGTGAAGGCATAACACTAGCAGTAGCTTGGTCATACTCGTATGGCTGGAAAGATTTTCCACTCTGCTAATGATGATTTGCCTACGACATCGGTTATCGGAAAAAAATTCTGTGAATCAGCATCAAATAAAAAAAAAAACAAAAATCTGCCAAGTTATCTGGACGCTACCCCGGAGCTTCTCTGAAGTATAAACAGCTGAACTTCAAACCATTATACCAAATCTTGTTCTCTCTCTTTCTCTCTCTCTCTCTCTCTATTTATCCTTTCCAACTCCCCCACTGTGTATAAACATGAGTGCGCACAAACCCAAAAAAAAAAAAAAAATAAGATAAATAAACAAACAAATGAATGGATAAACAAATAAACAAATTCATTAAAAAAATATAATTACATTGATAAATTAGTAAATAAAACAGGGCGTAAATAATTTATACATACATAAATAAATTAATTAGCAACTACAAACGAATAATAAATAACGAAATTATGATTAATTTGGTAATTCGTTTATAAGTCATTTTTGGAAGAATTTTTCACTCAAAATTTCAATTTTCCTTGTGATTAGAGTGACTCCCGCTTTTTCTTGTTGAAAACAATCAAGGTAAACGTAATATCATATTTATGTGTTTTACTTTGTAAAATTTTGATCTTTTTTAGATGAACATTTGCACAATTTCCCCAAACTAGGCATCCAAACAGCATTATGTCTTGGAAAATGAATTTAAAATTGAGCAATTTGTTGCAGTCGCTCAGTAATTATTTCCGATTTATCAGCGAGTATAACATTTTTATGGCTACATTTACTTTACACTGAGTGTTTTTGATGTGTTCACCAATTGTTACCTCTTGTCGAGGTGAATACCAAGGTATTTGACAGAGCTAGCTTATGGAATATCACAACTGTTGATTGTTAGGTTATTTGTTGGTAAGAAACAATTTGTTTCTGGTAAAAAAGATCGATTGAGACCTTTCAACATTTATTTTTATTTTTTGGTGCTTATAGTACTCGAAGATAGTGTTTAGCACACTTTGAAGATTAGACTTTACGGCATACCCATATTGATCCGACGTATATATTGTTGTCTCGTCTGCATTCAATTGGGGATAGTATCGAGATCAGACGTGTAGATATTGTAGAGAGTTGGTGACAATACAGATCCTTGAGGAATACCTCCTAGAACTATCCTATGATCCGAGTATACCTTATTGACGAAAAAATAAGTTATCACTGAAACAGGTACAATGTATTATGTTGATTTTATTATCTTAAAGTATTGTCATGTAAATAGAAAAGAAATATTCGTCATCAATTATATTTAGCTTCTTGTACTTATTCAATGTCATTGCCACTGACTCTTAAATTTATAGTCTTCGCTACCTTCAACCATACACTCAATCTTATTAATATTAATTTCAAGCTTATTTATTTGTAACCTGGGAACAAGTATATTTCCTTGGGGTTAAAAAAACATGAAGGTATAATTGGGACAAAATATTGCACTATTTGCATAAGCCTCTTGGATTCAGTCAGACAAATAAGATTGAAACCAATCAAATTCTATACCTTTTACAACATATTTAAATTGTTTGTTCACCAGTCTTTAGCTGTCAATTGTGTTCGATCAAATCTATAGATCGATTACCATCCAATACCTATTCCAGTCAGTCAAAAAAAAAAAAACCGCAAAATACATTACAAAATATCCGATTCCTTCAAATCGCACATTAGCTTTATGTGAGATTTAAGGCGGTACGCTGTCGGATACTTTACAGCCCTTGACTTATATTGAATTGTTCATATAATCCTGTTTAGTACACGCACTAATTAAAGAACGGTTTCTTATCCTGGCTGCTAAATGGGCGAGGAGCGAAATAAAATAAAACCCAAGTCATTATGTTATGCAATCATTCCTTGAAATATTTTTACACACTCCTTTTATATTATCCTTTTTAATGAATGGAAATTCATTGCAACTTCCGAAAACATAAAAGTCTTCGAACCGCAACACACACATGCTTCAGTGAAATTGAAAATGATTCCGGCAAGCAGCAAGTTGATGAACTGCAATCGTATACATAAAATATTATTCCATCAGACGCACACAAACATGCACGAATGCCTCGTGCGCGTAAATACTCTTTAGTATCATAAAGGGTTTCATTTTGGGGCGGATTGGGGAACTTTGTACAAGCCATAATGAAATACCAGGACCATCCGATTCCATTGGAAATAATGAGAAAAACATTAAAAATCCATTAGTCGATATTTATTGATGGCTCGGGACCAACGTTGTTGGCACTGGGTTTTTGTGGTTTTTACTCTTCCTGTTTCCGAAAAAGTCATGAAAGTGGCGAGAAAATAAATATATGCATAAATAAATATATTTAATGGCGGCTGAGATGGTGCATGGGGCCCAAGGACTGTTCTTTATGTGTGCACATTAAATTGAATTTAAGGAAAAACATAATTAGGGGAAATATTTATCATTCTTTACTTTTTTTTTTTTACTCAGCGAAATATTAATAATTAATTAGTTGACATTGGGGAAAGGTTTCGTGACCACAACCGTCGAAATATCCACATAATAATTTGTTGTCCAGTATAGCTGGGTCGAGCATTCTTCTTACGCTTTTGGGAATAATGTGATTGCACTTTTTTATTGCTCAGATATAGGGCTCTCCTCAGCTTCGGATATCTGTCAGTTTTACCGCGTAGAGAGCTTTAATATTCCCTCAAATGTTCCACTAACTTTAAACTGATATGGTGGAACGGACAAATCTGGGTGAAAACCCATTTATTTAGCAAGTCCAGTGATGTGATAGAATTTGAAACTGGCGGCATTTAGACTTAAAGTTATGCAGCATTATCTTACCTTGCCGTGAACAAACTACCGGATCAATAAATTATGCTTCAACTGCATTTATTCTTTTTAAGTCTGTTTTAGTTTGTAGATAATTTATATAAAAAATATTGCAAATAGCTTCAACGTTCTTTAATGAATGCTCTACATTTAAAGCAATTGATGACGGCTTAATGCGATGTACGTCGAGTCCTCTAAATACTGTTCTGATCACTTGCTCATCAATATTGATCAGTCATGTAGAGTTCTTGCTTACAAAAGTAAAAAAATAAATAACAAAAATTACGGAAGTCGTAGTGATATAGCTTACCACGTTCCGCCACAAGTTTGGCCACTGCTCCAATCCAGAATTTAATTACAAATGGTTAAAATTCACCGCCCGTAAGCAAATAATTCACTACTGTTTTAATTACAGAAACCCTAGTGCGGATAGTAACTCAACGTTTAACGAGTTTGATGCGCTGTCCGATTTCATCACACGAATTGTCTCCCTGTGTCCTCATACTGAAATTGTCATTGCGGGCGGTTTCAGTGTACACATTTCGGATTGGCTTCAACATTCTGGCCAGACAACACCCGAAGGAAGGTATATCGAACTTTTCGCTAAGATAAAAAAATTGACTCAGCTTGTAAATGAGGCTACACGTATACCAGAGATTATAAGTCATTCCGCCAATACGCTGGACTTGTTTCTTACTTCGCACCATGATAAATACACCATTGACTTTTTAACGCCTCTAGGCCGATCTGACCACAATATCGTATCAGCTAAATTCTCGTACTCCGACTACACAGTAAAAGAAAAAACTTCTAAAAGAAAAGTTTGGCGTTACGAGAAAGCCAATTGGGACGACCTTAATAGTTTCTTTAGGAGATTTATCTGGTCGCTATGCTTCCTCGATAGCGACGTGAATGCCGCCGGTGATATGATTACTGACACCATCTTCTAATGTATAAATGACTATATTCCTAACAGAATAAAGAGCATCAAGCCTCAGGCAAGCTCGTGGTTTGACCAGAGCTGCAAAGAGGCTATCAGGTTGAAAGAGGTAAGTTTTCGGTCTTATAAAGCCAACAAATCTGAGAAAAACTGAAAGAAGTTTAAACAATTCAGAAATGACTGTAATGCTCACATTCGATGTGTAAAATTCTTACATGATCGTCAAATATATTAAAAATTCAGCTTCGTCTTTTATCCCAATGCTCATTTACAATGACATTCCAGCTATCAGCTCCTTAGGCAAGGCCAATCTGCTTGCTGCTCAGTTTACAGCGATCTCCACAGCTTTCTTTCTTTCTTCACCTGTACTTAAGAGCGTCGAATTTTCCATGGGACGAGTCCACTTTCGCACTGATACAATTGCAGGAGTACTCGAAGGTCTTAACATACACAAATCCGCTGGTCCAGGTGGTATCTCCCCCATAGTTCTGAAGAGGTGTTCTTCCACGCTGACAAAGCTTTCCTGTCTACCCTATTCTTCTGAGCACTTTCCGAGAAGATGGAAAAGAGCATTTGTCCAGCCCGTTCCCAAAAAAGGCAAATCTTCCTCCCCGTCCAATTACAGACCCATAGCACTTACGTCCCTTCTCTCCAAAGTCATGGAAACGATGATAAATCCTCAGCTAATGAAATATATTGATTCACGAAAACTCCGTAATGACCGACAGTAATCATTACATTACAAGGCTTAGGTTGACAGGCAGAGTATTGGAGTGGATGATGCCATTGAGAGGGAGAGTTGTGATCTTAAAGCTTAGCTTAAAGATCGATTCTGGCATTGGTGCAGGTATATGCACCGAACTTTCGCTCGGAGTATGCAGATTTCTTAGATGTAGTTGATGCTGCCCTTGAAAAGGTTGCGAATATGGATTCTTTTGTCCTGATAGGTGACTTTCATGCTCACGTGGGTGTAGATGTCATGACCGCAGGAGTGTGATTGGGAGGAAAGGTGATCCCGATCAAAATGCGAACGGAGAGATGTTGGATTTTCGCTGTGAAAATTATACATCGTGAACACTATCTTTCCACACAAAAACGTTCACAAATGCCCATGGTACCGTCAGGGTCTTGAGCAGAAGTCGCTGATAGATTTCTTTGTGGCACCATTGTGTCTGAAGAGAATGATTTGTGATGTTCGCGTATTGAGAGGCGTCGAACTGTAAAGTGACAACCACTGAAATCCTACACAAGTTAATCAGATAGCCTACAAAAAAGCAAATACAATTTTTGGAAGATTTCTAAAAATCAGCACATCGAATAGCTTTGAAAATTTTACAGCTGAAATTAATTCCAACACATCTACGAGCAAAGTTTGGCAAAATATAAGGCGTCTTACGGGGAAACATATCCTTTAAAAATATTGTTTCAATCACAACGCCAACAGGTCCTGATTATTTTACATAGGAGATTTGTGATCTGTTTGCTGACACTTGGTCGATCAATTCTAAAGACTCTAATTTTTCCTCAGATTTTGTACTATTCTTAGAAAAGTAGAATTATTTGCGTTAGTTCCAAAACCTGCAGCAAATCTAGCCGCAAAACATATTGAAAGAGATATTTCTTTGGCAGATGTTGAGAGCTGCCTATCAAGGGTAAGCGGTAAAACACCTGGCAGTGACAAGATTTCCTTTCCAATATTCAAAAATCCGACCAGATGAAGTCAAAACTAGGCTGATTAAACTCTATAATAACATATTGGATAAAGGTATTATATAGGTTGGAAAATAGCCTGCATTGTACCAATTCCTAAACCAAAAAAAAAAAATAAAAAATTTTGATATAATTGATGGATATCTTCCGATTTCGTTACTACCATGCTTAACAAAAATTTTAGAAAAAATAATAGGCTACCGTATCCTTTGGTACACTGAATCCAAAAGGGTTATAAGTTTAAAGCAAGTAGCATTCAAAGCAAAAAGGGGTTGTATGTTGCATGGCCGCACTACTTCATTTAGATTATGTGTTATCAAACGCACTATACGCCCAAAACCACGTTTTAATTCCAGCACTTGATTTCGTAAAAGCTTTCGATAGCATAGACATTCACCTTGTGTTAAAAAAATTAAAGGAATGGGGTTGGTCCCAAGATTTTGAAATACATAAAATCGTTCCTAACAAATAGAAAATTCTGCGTCAAAATTGGAAAGTTTTTCTCAAAAACCGTACCCCTTGATAATGGAATCCCTCAGGGGTCTCCTCTTTCCATAATTATTTTTGCTATCGCTTTTGATGAGCTAAGCATTATTACCTCTAAATATAGAGATTTAGATCACTGAGTGTATGCTGACGACGCGGACGTATTATGTAAACTCAATGATCTCAATCATACGAAAACTCTATTCTCCAATAAACTCGAGGAAATAACAGAATGGCCTTCCATATCTGGTTCGAAATTATCTTTAGAAAAATGTAAAATACTTCATGGTTGCCGTAAAAAAAAATGTGTCAGAACTTAAATTTATCTCTTAATAACATATTAATTAAAAATATAACTAATCTAAGTATTTTAGGTCTTATTATTAATAAGAGGTATAACTGGAAACGTCACTGCACAGCTCTTAAAAAATTACTAGAATCAAAGCTCAACATAATTAAGTATCTGTTTTCCAAAAAATGCAATGAACATGTCAATACTCTATGTTATATGACTAAAACTTTAGTGCTAAGTAATATCGATTATGCTTAAGCTATTTACGGCTCTTGCCCGAAATGCACGAAAATATACAATACTTAAACCCACTTATCACCAATCTGCTAGAAAAAGCATAGGAGCTTCCTCTACAAGTCCTATTAAAAACATCCTGGCTGAAGCCGGCTTACCTACAATTGAAGAGAGATTTTTAGAAGTTACACTCAAACTCATTGTCAAGCTGTCTTTTCAAACGCGTTCAATAATCGACAAAGATACAGCCCAAGCAACTAAATACAAACGGCAGAGAAGAATTCCGTCCGCTATACACAACGCCTTAAAAACGGCACATACATATGTAGTCTGGAAATCCCATTTAAACTATTCACAAAATACACGCCATCCTCACCACCTTGTAACCTAAATACATTGCCCATCCTACTACAACTCCACGATTTCTGCAAAGAAAATACCAGCAATTTGGTTTACAATATGATGTTTCAAGAAAAATTGTACGACCTGAAGATAAGGTTGGAAATTTCTATATATTGACGGTTCGAAAACCATTGATAGTACGTCATTCGCAGTGACATCACATAATGGATCAACTATTATTCAGGGTATATTTCCAAATACTGCCTCAATATTCACAGCAGAAGCTCAAGCCATCTACGAAGCTGTTAAACAGTTCTCACACACTGCGGCAAAATGAAGTATTTTTTCTAACAGTCTTTTCATTGTAAAAGCTTTCCTGAACATTAGACAAGACTTTATTACAGTTGCCAAGATCCGAGATTTGCTTATTAAATCACCTTCTAAAATGAAAGTTATGTGGACGCCAGGATTACATATGTATGTTGGGATTACAGGAAATGAACTCGCTGACCAAGCCGCAAAATCGGTTTATAGCTCTCCAACCTTTTTGTATAAATCTTTCACCAGAAAAGACCTCAGTAGATTAATCAAGGGTAAAATCAAAGACCGTCGAATATGGGACTGGATCAACTACAAACACCATTATCAAGCAATCAACTCTAACAAAATCCGTCCAGTATACCCCAACAAGGAAAGAATTCGGTCAGCAGAAATCTTCGACACCCTACTCTACAATGTATTTCGCCTTGACCGTTGTAAATCTGTAGTGGAGAGAGGTTCCGGAGTGCTGGTTGCTGTTCGAACAACGTTCTCCTGCAAGCAAATTGCACTGCCGATCTTAGATGTCGAACAAATTTGTATTTCTGTTAGTTTTGATGGTACTGAAAAATCTATATTCTCTATTGTAACTTATGTACCTCATGATAGGTGGCACCATGTTCGAGCACAAGACCTCCCACAAAGTCAGTTGGGTTTCTAACGACAGGTAAGCAACTTAAAACCAAATTGACCATTTTGCCATCAGCCGCCGCTTTAGAAGTAGTCTCCTGGACGTGCGAAACAGACGGGGGCAGGTATGGGGATAGTATGAGATCACCATCTTATGATAGCTACTCTTAAACTACGCACTGCTGCAGTTCGAAGATCCCACGACAACACAAGAATGCCCAGGTTCAACATCGATAGGCTTAGTGATCCCTCAGTGCGCCAACAATTAAGGGAGCACCTTTCGCAAGGTGTGGAAGCAATCAGCAGCTCAATGCTCGCAACCATCTAAGAGCATTGGTGTGCTGTGAAAAATGTTTTTACATCTGGTGATGAAAGAATTGTCGGTCGATCGCAGGGAAGACATAGGGCGTGGCTTTCCGAGGATACCTGGAGACGGATTGACGAACGAAAACAGCTGAAAGCTCGCACTGCAGCTACCCCAGCAGCAGGGAGAAGCGAGCTAGAGTCCCTATATCGCATGAAGATGAGAGAAGTTCAGCGTAGCGTGCGACCTGACAAGCGCAACTACATCAACGCACTGGCTACAGAAGCAGAAGAAGCTGCACGGAAGTGCGACAGCAGGACCGTCTACAGAATCACCAAAGAGCTGACAGGTGGTCGCAGCTCCAGCCAACACCCAGTGCAAAGCCTAGACGCCCACTTGCTAATGTCGGATGAGGACCAGCTCAACAGATGGAAAGAGCATTTTGCTATGGTTTTGAACCGCGTATTCGCTAGCGAAATGCTCCCAAATCAGTCTGTGGTGTCCCATGTGTGAAGTTCCCGGATACGCACCACGACTCCCAGTAATGATGATATCACTACCGCGATCAAGGCACTCAAAACCAACAAGGCGGTAGGACTTGACGGCATTCCAGCAATGCCCTTACGAGCAGCGCCAACAACATCGGGTGGACTTCTGCTTCCACTTATAAAGAGATTTTGCGAAGCTGAGAGCTTGGGAATGATCGTCAAGCTTCCTAAGAAAGGAAATTTAATGGAGTGTGGAAATCGGAGGGGTATCTGCGTACTGCAGATAGATAGCTAAAATCATCCTGGAGCGAATCAAGCAATATCTCGACGACACACTCGATGCCGAACAAGTAGGTTTCCGATCTGGATCCTCCTGTGTCGACCGCATCAACACCCTGCGGATTATTATCGAACAGTGTGTTGCATATCGATCGTCACTCCACCTGCTGTTGATCGATTTTGAGAAGGCATTCGATAGTATCAACATTGAATTTATTTGGCGTGCCTTACGCAGGAGAGGTATTCCCGATAAACTAACTGCTATTATCAAAGCTACATATGAAGGCTCCAAATGTCACGTTTTGCACAGACGAAGGTTGTCTAAGGAATTTGAGATCCAAAGTGGGGTAAGACAAGGTTGTATCCTTTCACCAATGCGATGAATGCTTACTCTTCCACAGAATTATGGACCCCCATCAAATGGCAGCAGATATGGAGAGGGAGGCAGGCGTCGTCGGGCTGAAAATTAATACGGCAGAAACTAAAATGATCAGCTTTGAAACAAACTCATCGGCTCAAATATACATTGCTGGGCAACCGGTAGACAGAGTAGAGGATTTCCAGTATCTTGGGAGTATTGTCTCGACCGATGGTGAAACCGAACTGGATATAGCCAACAAGATCGCCAAAGCAAAGTCCGCGTTCGGGATGTTGTCCAAAATATGACGAAGCAATGCAATCAGTTTGAACACCAAGATAAGACTATTCCACCCCAACGTTGAATTCGTGCTGTTGTATGGTTGCAGCACGTGGAGAGTGACCACTACTATTACCAGAAAGCTGCAAACGTTCGTTAATAGGTGCCTACGCAATATCTTAAGGATTTTCTGGCCCAATCCTATCTCTAACGAACACCTTTACGAGGGAACGGGTCAGGAACCAATAGGCACAACCATCCAACGACGGAAGTGGCAGTGGATTGGTCACACCTTCCGAAAGGGTAACAGTTCCATAGCGAACCATGCTATGCAATGGAACCCTTTAGCTCAGGATGGCAGAAGACCTGCTGGTCCGAAGAGAACATGACGCAGAACAGCCGAGAAGGAGGTACGGCAGTTGGGGAAAAATTGGGGAGAACTCAGACACATTGCCAGAAACTGTACACGATGGCGCTTAGGCGTAGTGGAGGCCCTAGGACCCACAAGGGGATGCAGGACATAAGTAATGTACCTCCTAAAAGTAAACTAGATACCTATAAGAAGTGTATAGAAAATATTGAATTTTTAAGTAATTATTGTTCTGATTTAAATATTGAATATTGGTCGGATACGATATGTCGTATGATCTTAGTCTGAAGATGATAAAATGCTTATTCCATATAATACGATAAAAGATTTCGAATTAGTTCTTATTGGTTGTTTATTCTCAATTAATTTATGCCAAACCATTTTAATAACGAAATCACAAAACATAATTTTAGACCTTATTTTTATGAATTAAGTGTTAATGTCTTTGAAGCACCTTTTTTCGCTTAAATGACTCTATTTTCCATAAGCAAATATATATTGAAATTGAAATGAATGATTTTCTTAGGGGGAATACGATTTCAGAGAAGTCATTTAACTTTTCAAAATATAATTTTGCTAGATTCAATGCGTATTTTAATTCGTTTAACTGGGATCTCGAATTTGAAAATCTTTGTCTACAAGCAATGTACAGTCGTTTTATTGAAATTGTGAACTTAGGATTTTCCTCGTTTGTTCCATATTCATTGAAAAGAAATATTTCAAAACCACCATGGTACAATAAACGCCTTATCCTTTTAAAAAAATAAAAAAATTAGGCTTACAAACGTTTTAAAATTTCGGGAAATCAAGATAATAAAGACATGTTCTGCAAGTTGCGAAAGGACTTCAGTAAATGCTTATACACTAAATATATAAGTACTATTGAAAATAATTGAAAATATTATTCAAAATATTTTTGGACATTTATAAACCAGAAGAGATGCTCTGTTGGATTGCCCAAAACGATGATTTATAAAGATATTGAATCAAACGATGCCCTTGCAACAGTTGATCTATTTGCGAAATTTTTTGAATCTGTTTTTTCTAATTTTATTGCACACAGCAGTTTTGTTCCGAATTCAATGTCCAAGATTGATTTCGGTTTTCTGGTTTTGGATGTTCATGATGTTCAATCAGCTGCTAGCAGCCTCAAACCTAAGCCTGGAGCAGATGGTACTCCGGCGATAGTATTAAGAAACTGCTGCAATGCTGTTTGTATACCTTTGCTAAAAAATTTTAATGCATCTATTTCGTCAGGCATTTTTCTCGAAGATTGGAAAATTTCGTTTTTGGTCCCTATTTTTAGATCTGGATCTAAGAATGACATCGAAAATTACAGAGGAATAGGCAAACTTTCAGGTATAGCAAAGCTTTTTGAAAGCGTTGTTAAAAATAAGTTAAAATTTCATATAAAAGAGCATTTATCCGAATTCCAGCATGGCTTTGTTTCTGGTCGTTCGACAGCATCCAATTTGGCCCATTTCACATCTTAGGTTTTCAATTCGGTAGAAAGCGGATGCCAAGTTGATGCTACATACACGGGCTTTAGTAACGCCTTTGATTCTGTGAATATAGGAATTCACTCTGCAGTGCTAAGGTGGATCTCATCGTTTCTAATCGGTCGGACCCAAAAAGTTTATCTAAAGAACAAAAAGTTAATCTAAACTGCACGAGAATAATCTTCTGTACTTCTGGAGTTCCACAAGGTAGCCATTTAGGACTGCTGCTTTTTTATAATTGTTATTCACAATATTGTCCAAAGCATACAATTCTGCCAATGTCTAATGTATGCAGATGATCTTAAGATTTTCGCTAAGATACAAAGCTTAAATGACGTTTTAAAGATACAGTCCCACCTGAACAATCTATCTGATAGGTGTATTAATAATTGCTTAATGCTAAATGTACACAAATGCATGACCTTATCCCTTTAAGAAGAGTAAATCAAATTAAGGATTTTGGTGTCATTATTAACACGAAGCTAACTTTTGCTCAGACACATTGCCAGAATCCGTACACAATGGCGCGTAGGCGTAGTAGAGGCCCTAGGACCCACAAGGGGATACAGGACATAAGTAAAGTAAGTAACTTTTGCTCCTCACATTGAGTACATAATAGCTAAAGCTAACTCACTTATTGGATTTATCAAAAGGAATTCAAAAGATTTCTAAGATCCACATTCTCGTACATTAATATCTCTTTTCATCTCCTTGGTTAGGTGTATGCTTGAGTACGCCGTTATTATCTGGAATCCAATTTATCAGACTCATTCAAATCGCATGGAAAGGGTGCAGAGGCGTTTTACTAAATATATCTTTCGGAAAATGCGTTGGACTTTGAGCGCTCTTACAGTGCACGATGCCAATTACTTGATATTCTTACCCTTAACGTAAGGAAATATGCCCATGATGTTATGTTTATTAGAGATATTCTGTGTTACCGTATAAATAGTCCGTTCTTTTATCCCGGGTACCTATTTATGCAGCTGAAAGGCATCTTTGAAGTCGTAATGTTCTCTTCCAACCAGGACATAGAACAAACTATGGTCGTAATGAACCATTCTCTAGGACCCTTATGAATTTCAATGAAGCCAGTAGACATTTAGATTTTCATTATTCAAGAGATCGCTTCAGAAAAAATTTGTTCGAATTTTTAATAAATTAAATCTGTCTTCGTTTTCCTCCTTTTACCCTTATTTTTATGATTTTTTTTCTTTTTAAATAATTAATTTACATACATATTTAAATACATATTTATTTATCCGAGAATATACTTATCTTTCTATGTAATCTGTAAAGCAAAACTGGTAGATGAAACAAACTAAACTAAACTAAACATGTCCAAGCTCAACATAACCAACTGACACACTTACATATTTTGAAGAAAGTGGCACCCCCGATATACCCAAAATGGTACAGCGTCATTACGATGTTACACCTTTTGGGATTATGCTATCTCTCAACCAAAAATCCTCTTCAAGATTCCAACATAAATCATCATAATATACTGAATCCTGCAAGATCCCAACCACAAAAATATTGAACTTATAAATAAGCTACTATCCATATACAAAATTAAAATTTAACTTAAGAAATATATAACACCCATTACTTATTATAGTCTGTGCTGGCAATTTAGTAGTAGAATCGCAGTCGGTGCTGAGGATATGGAAGCAACACTTCTGCAGACTGCTAAACGGCGATGGTGATCAATAATCCGCTGTCAGGCAGAATGAGCCATTTAATACTGACGATGATAGTCAAGATTCCCGTCAACCCGATCAGAATTAAGCGAGGTTAGCGACATCTAAACTTAAATCCAACAAAGCTGCTGGAGCCGACGACCTTGCCGCCGAACTTTTCGCAGCAGGAGGAGATGAGTTGGTAAGGAGCATGCATCAGCTCGTCTGTAAAATCTGATTGGAAGAAAGTATGGCCGATGAGTGGAACCTCAGCATCGTTTGCCCAATCCTGTAGAAAGGAGACCCTCTGAACTACGCCAACTACAGAGGTATAAGTCTCCTCAACATCACATATAAGATCCTATTTGCCGTTTTATGTGAACGCCTAAAACCGATCGTCAACAACCTGATAGGTCCTTATCAGGCGGTTTCAGGCCTGGAAAGTCCACCATTGACCAAATATTCACACTACGGCAGATCTTGGAAAAACCCCATGAGTATAAAATCGATACGCACCACTTCTACATCGATTTCAAAGTTGCCTATGATAGCGTGTTTAGAGACAAGTTATACAGAGCCATGTCTAGTCTTGCCATCCCTGCCAAGCTAGTCCGTTTGTGCAGAATGACGATGGAGAACTCTCGCTGCTCCATCAAAGTCGGTAGGAACATCACCGAACCGTTCGATGTCAGGAAAGGTCTTAGACAAGGTGACGCGCTATCATGCGATCTCTTTAACATAGTACTTGAGAAAATTGTACGAAACTCACAAGCCAACACTGGAGGTACAATCTTTTACAAGTCTGTATAACTACTCGCTTATGTCGCTGACATTGACATAATCGGAAGAAACCAGCGGGCCGTCAATGGGGCATTTGCTAGTATTGAGGTCGCAAAAGCAAAACAAAATATATGCTGTCTACCAAAAAGGACACCGAAAATCGGCGTCTTGGACAGAACGCCACAATGGACGGATATGATTTTGAGGTAGTAAAGGATTTTGTCTGCGAGAAGCTAGGCCCTGGCACTAAAAGAGCTGTTGCGCCAAATATTTATTTATTTTTTTTTAAAGGATTTTGTCTACCTAGGCTCTATGGTCAGCTCCGCAAATGACATCAGTAGGGAGATCACACGAAGAATTACTCTTGCCAATCTTTGTTTTTATGGGCTAAGACTGCAATTGAGTAGCAAAGCCCTATCTCGAACTACTAAGGTAACTCTTTATAAGACACTAATCATCCCAGTCCTGTTGTATGGCACAAAGGCATGGGCTTTGACAAAACTGGCTGAAGATGCCCTTGGTTATTTCGAGAGAAAAGTTCTTCGAGCGATCTTTGGTCCCGTCTGCATAGACGGTGAGTGGAGGAGAAGGTACAATTCCGAACTATATGGCCTATATAAGGACATCGTCTTAGCTAGAAGAGTTCACATACAGCGACTAAGATGGCTGGGTCATGTAGAGTGGATGGAGCCCAACGTTTTCGCTAAGAAAGTCTTCGAATCCACACTGCTAGACGGCGCAGTAGAGGACGACCTCGCCGCAGGTGGCGCAAACAAGTGGAGGGGGACCTCACCCAACTTGGCGCGCGCAGCTGGAGGCAGCTGGCTCATAACCGCGCTGGCTGGAGAGGTTTGTTGGTTGAGGCCCAGGCCCACCCCTACTTATTATGAATTTTCTATAATCCTTATCCTTTACCTAAGAGCCAAAAGTGTTTAGATGCTAGTGCTCTTAAAACTTTTATTATTAGTGAATTTTAATTTATTGTTAATGTTTATAAATAAATAAATAAAATGTCTGTAGTTTCTAAATATGTATGTATTCTTTCTTTTGCTACTCTTTGCCCTAAAAGCTAACCAAAAATTATCGTACCCTTGAAAACTGTAAGACCATGGCACTTATGTGTGGATTGGCAATTTCTCTCAGCTATGGCTGACTAAATTTTGAAGGTTCGTTTGACATTCACTCACTTACCAATTAAACAATAGCGAAACGCTGGCGAAATTTTGAGCACATTTCGTTAAAAAATATATTTATGTATTGTTGCTTATAGTAAGCTCAAATAAATAAATAATATCAGAAAAACTATACTACCAGATACAAAGAATGATAATATATTTAACTTTAAGCCCCATGGTTTAAAATCCCGAAATGGGTGGTATCTAATCCTCTCACAATTATTCTATTATATATGCGAACAATAGTCTGAAGTTGGGTGCTACTGATTTCATATCAGTGTGAAGTTGAGTGATGTGACATTCACCTGGGTTTCCTAATTTTTTTACAACAGATGGCGGAGTGCGTACGATCCAATTAATTTCTACAGAACTTGTTACTGGCAGATGGTTCTCTTTACAGCTAGTTGGTGGAAAGATAAATCCTTTTGAAGTTGACCAATTTATTATGAATAACCTCTGAAATCTGGTAGGTAAAACTGAGAAAAAATTGGCATGTCCCTAAATTATATTATCTAACCTAACGACACAAACTTTCTATCTCTTCAAGGGAATCTGGAGTATTTTTTTTTTAAATCTAAAAACTAATTGCCAAACTCTGCACACGTAATCATTGCTTGTAAAACAATTAAAATCAGTAACAAAAAAATAAAGTATCAACATATTCATAAACTTCCTCATGTCACACGTAATATCTGTCCGCGAAGCAATATGTGTGCTATACTGTGTCAACATAATTATTAAGGTAATTATCCGCCCTCTAAACTGCATTATACATCCAAATAATAATCACGTATCAGCTATCTGTATGCACACACATGTCCCGGGAAAACCACACTCCTAAACTCGCCTTATAGTACTCGCTAGAGTACAGTTAATATATTATATATGTAGGTGGTCTACTGCAGAGGGCTTGCACACAAGCTAGGTTCAATTCATAAAAATAACTGGAAGCACGAACGTTTGCGTTCCACTAACCCACACACTCGGTACAGATGTGATCACCGTTATTACCATCATCATCGTCCTTGTCATCCTTTCGTCCTACTTTGCAATGCACCAAAGGAATTCATAATTGCCGGTGGTGGTGGCGGTGGTTGCGGGATAGAACGGGGTAAATGTACGTGCAGATATATTCCAGGATTCCCACATGCGGATGTACGGTTATGTTTGCTCTGTGTCTGCACATCGGTCTTCAGCTAATTACGAGCGAAATAATTATAAAACATGGCCAATATGTCAACTCTATGTCCTCTGGTGGCAGTGGCTCTGGTGGTTGGTGGTTCTGCATGAGGATGTTCGAAACTAAACAATCAGAGCACCGCGATCCGGTAGGATAAATATTAAACCATCAGTTGTGTACATCTTTCATGGTCTATACAGCGCCACGCTTGTGTATACACCTAAGTTGACTGTTGCTTTGATATATGTTATTTAACTTCATTTCTTGACGTTTTGTCAGGTTCCTAAGAAGATTCATTATGTAAGTGCAAGTGCTTTCACAAAACTATACATAACTTTTGTGATTAGTTGGCTAAGGACTTTTGAGCAAAAGTAAGAACAAAAAACCATCTATCAAGTTGGATACTTTAAACTGAACGTGCATAGGTACACTTAGGTTAGGTTAGGTAAGTGGGCAGGTGAAGGGGGATAGAAAACCTCCACACCACACTCAGGTCAGTATAGACCCATTGTGATACCCAAGGGGGGAAAGGAGATAGAAAAGGAAATCCCTACCTCGTGGAAAAATACCGTCTTTGTAAATATCCTAAAGAAAGGACTAAGTACTCACTGTGTCCTAGATACAAACCATCCAGAGGATTTGATGAAGTTTGCGATGTCATTTATTGGTCTGTTGGACAACTCTTCTAGATCCTCAAAGAAGTGTTGCCCAAGGATCTTATTTCTCAAATGATAGAGGCCTGGGCAATGACCGAGAAAGTGGGCGGTGTCCTCCTGAGCCTCCTCGTCGCCGCAGCCTCTACAAAGGTCTTCGCTAGTCACACGTAGTTTTTCCATGTGGTACCGCATAGTGTTATGCCCAGTAATGAATCCAATTAGAGTAGAGAGGGATTTTCTGTGCCTCTGTATGAGTCTATTGGTTCTTACTCTGTCAAAAGCGGGCCACAGCTTCCTCGTGGTGACACAAGTATCTAAACAGGTCCACCTATTGTTAGCCTCCGTTATGGCTTTGTTCCCTGCTATGAGCTTAAGGGGACCGACCGAGGGGTCGGATTGGTCCGAGCTTAGTGCTGAGCCTCCTCTAGCCAGTTCATCGGCTTTCTCATTCCCTGGTATGCCTTCATGACCAGGGACCCAGCAGAGCTTTACCTCGTGCTGTGTTCGAAGAACCTTGAGCTCTTCTCTACAACACTTCACAAGCTTCGATTTTATTTCTATAGCAGATACTGCTTTTATCGCTGCCTGGCTGTCGATGAAAAAGGTGATATCCTCTCGTGGTATTGCCCTCATCGCAGTCTCACGAGCTGCTATTGTAACTGCTAGGACCTCCGCCTGGAAAACGCTGCTGTAGTTCGGAAGCCGAGCTGACATGGAGAGGCCAAGCGTTTCAGAGAAGATGCCTGCGCCTACACCTATTTCCATTTTGGATCCATCGGTGTAAACAGCTAAGGATCGCTCGTTAGGTGTTCTGTCATTTTTCCAGTCTTCCCTGCTCGGATAGGTGCTAGAGAATGGTCTTAAGAAGTCTAGGTAAGGCGTTAAGTAGTCTGTATTAGATACACTGCCTAGATATCTCTGCAGGATCGTGGTGTGACCCATTGCATTTGGTCTCCAGCTATCTGTTTGGCTTAATCTTACGGCACTATGGGCTGCCGATACTTGTATAAAGATGTCTAGCGGAAGCAGATTGAGAATGGCCTCGAGTCCTGCTGTAGGTGTCGTTCTCATCGCACTGGTTGTGGCGATGCACGCTAGTCTTTGTACTTTTGTGATAGCAGCTAGGTTATTTACTTTGCTGGCTGCCTGCCACCATACAAGGCTGCCATACGTTAGTATTGGCCTTACTATAGCTGTATACATCCATAGGATGATTTTGGGGCTCGGTCCCCAAGTTTTCCCAAATATTCTATTGCACGAGTTAAAAACTAACGTGGCTTTTTTGACTCTTTCGTTGATGTTTAGTCTCCAGTTCAGTTACCTGTCGAGCACCAGGCCAAGGTATCTCGCACTATCGGAGATACTCAGGGGAGTACCCCTTACGGAAGGAGTTACGAATTGTGGAATTATTCCTTTGTTAGTGAATAGTACTAACTCTGTCTTCTGGGGATTAACCGCCAGCCCACATCTCTCCGTCCAGGAGTCAATGATTTCCAGCGCCCCTTCGATTTGTTCGCTCAGGGTCGGGAGAAATTTACCTGTTGCTAGCAGCACAACATCGTCCGCATATGCAATGGCCTTGACGCCGCTGTTTCTAAGTTTAAGAAGGACTTCGTTCAGGACAATAACCCGCAGTAGTGGGGATATAACCCCTCCTTGAGGGGTTCCTCTTGAGGCATAGTTCTCCGAGTTCAACTTTGATATGTCTTTCCTTTAGCATATTGACGATCCATTTTATCACAGAATTGTGAATATTAAGGTTCGTTAGAGTTCTATTGACCGCTTGCGTTTTGACGTTGTTAAAGGCTCCTTCAATGTCCAGGAAAGCGGCTAGTGTATATTCTTTATTTTTCAGTGATTTTTCTATTGAGCCGACTACACAGGTACACTTAAGCTATCCAACTTCAAAAGAATGAGAAAGAATGGCGGCAAGTAAATATGCTTGCAGATGCACTGATAACACTAACAACATGGAGTAAATAATGGTTTTATAAACTAATTCGAGGACTCGAGGACCAGTCTGTGAGGGTATCTTTCTTCAAAGGCTGAGGTGGGCTCGCCGGCCCCAGGGTTAACCCAAAGGAACACCCTAGACTTTGGGAAAGAGGTACTTTATTTATAAAATGAAGCGGTTTGATACAATGTTTCTTCATTAACAATTTAAATGGTTCCTTTTCTAACACCTTCTATACTTAACAATTTGTACATAACTTAATTCTAACGTTGGTCGTCCTGCGGCTGGTTCTGGTACGGGCCGGGGTTATGCGTCTGGTTGTCTGGCTCCGTTCGGTACGTCGGCGAAAAAGGGCGCAGTCCGCACTTAGGGCAGGCTTGCGAGGACCCAGTCCGCGCTTAGGGCAGGCTTGGGAAAGATCCAGTCCGCACTTAGGGCAGGCTTGGAAGGTAGCCGTCCGCACTTAGGGCAGGCGTGCTGTGACCCAGTCCGCACTTAGGGCAGGCTTGGGAAGGATCCCGTCCGCACTTAGGGCAGGCTTGGAAGGTAGCCGTCCGCACTTAGGGCAGGCGTGCTGTGACCCAGTCCGCACTTAGGGCAGGCTTGGGAAGGATCCAGTCCGCACTTAGGGCAGGCTTGGAAGTTAGCCGTCCGCACTTAGGGCAGGCGTGCTGTGACCCAGTCCGTACTTAGGGCAGGCTTGGGAAGGATCCAGTCCGCACTTAGGGCAGGCGTGCTGTGACCCAGTCCGCACTTAGGGCAGGCTTGGGAAGGATCCAGTCCGCACTTAGGGCAGGCTTGGAAGGTAGCCGTCCGCACTTAGGGCAGGCGTGCTGTGACCCAGTCCGCACTTAGGGCAGGCTTGGGAAGGATCCAGTCCGCACTTAGGGCAGGCTTGGAAGGTAGCCGTCCGCACTTACGGCAGGCGTGCTGTGACCCAGTCCGCACTTAGGGCAGGCTTGGGAAGGATCCAGTCCGCACTTAGGGCAGGCTTGGAAGGTAGCCGTCCGCACTTAGGGCAGGCGTGCTGTGACCCAGTCCGCACTTAGGGCAGGCTTGGGAAGGATCCAGTCCGCACTTAGGGCAGGCTTGGAAGGTAGCCGTCCGCACTTAGGGCAACCGTGCTGTAGCTCGACAAAGGGCGGCAAATCCGCTGTAATTTACTAAATGTGTTTCCCTCAGAAGGGGAGAAACCTATCGGACGGGCCGGCTATGGCTAGTAGCAGACCCGTGGATTAATGCCCTATCACCGAGGTGAAGGCAGGAAAAAGATTGGTGGAAAAGTCTGTAAACTATTTCCTTGAGAGGCTGTCAAGAGTACGCTTGCTTGGTACTATCACCACTTGAGCAGACTCTCCCGACTGACTCTCATCCACACTCCTTTATGGAAAAGTCCTGCAAGACGAGAATGTGAATTTTGAGCCAATGCAAAATTTCCTCCACATTCTCGTCTGCGACCTTTGTGTTTACATTTTCTCCTCTTGTTTGACAGGAGATTCAGTATCGCTACCTGCCAACAGATGGCGGCCTCCGCATTAGGTGGTTAGTGAGGTGTGCGTGGAGTGTGGATGATCGCTTCTGGGGTGGTGGATTATGTCACTTCGTTACAAGTCTATTAGTCTAAATTTAATATGTCAGTCTAGTATGAACTTAAAATGGAAAATTGAATTTGCATTATTTTTGTTTTGTTTTTATTTAAGCCCTGTCACCCCTCGGGGGCATTGGACGTGAGAAACGCCTGGGCGCCATCGTGTTCGGAGTTCTGCAATGCATTTCAACTCTATTCAGCTCATCCACAAAGTCCAAGATTCCTTCTCAACTGTTCTGCGCCACGCATCTCTTCGATGCTCCACTGTTCTGCCAAATTGGGTTAGCTGATTCAATTGCATGACATATTTCGCAACGGAATATTCTTCGCGTCGCAAGGTGTGACCAGTCCACTGCCATTTTCTCCGTCGTATGATAACGTCAATAGGTTCCTGCCCCATTCTCATACGGCGCTGTTGGTTTCAGATGCGGTTAGGCCAGAAAATCCTTAGTATGTTATGTAGACATCTGTTGGCAAAAGACTGCAGCTTACGAATGACAGTGGAGGACATCTTCCCATACGGTAATACTGACCCGACATTTGAACGAAACAGACGCAACTTAGTTTTGGTAATGTATATATTGCTTCCCCAGATCTTAGATAGCATTCCGAACGCAGCCTTCGCTTTGCTAATTATGTTATCCACATCGAGTTCGGTGCCGCCTTTGGCCGAGACAATACTTCCTAGGTAAAGAATGTGATCAACTTTCTCAACCTGATGTTCAGCAATGTTTAATTGTGGTATCTGTAAGGTTGAGAGCATTTGTTTTGGCCGTTTTTATCTTCAGCCCCACTTTGTTTGCCTCAGTTTCCAGACTGTCGACCAGTTGATGTAGGTCCAGTATGCTGTGTGAAAGCAAGCAAATGTCGTTAGTGTAGTCTAGGTGCTTAAGATGAGATGTAATTATCCACTGTATGCCGCTGTTATTTGAAGTTAGGGCTGCATGGAGAACATCACTGATCACCACTAGAAACAATAATGGTGAAAGAATACAGCACTGTCACAATCCTCTTGTGGCCTCAAAACCGCTGGACACCTTTCCTTTGTGTGACGTCACGTGACATTTTGCACCGTCGTAGGTTGCCTTTATAACAGCTACGAACTTCTCAGGTAATGCCACCCCTGCACAAGGCACACCAAATGAAATCCCAGTTTATACTGTCAAGGTCAAAAAATAGCGGATGAAGTGGAGATCTATATTCGACTTCAGTGTGGGATACTTCGTCGTTGGTTAAGATTTCACATAGTATTGCAGAATTTAACCCACCGAAGGACAATTGGCAGCTATGGAAGAAGCGGCTGGAAATACATTTCGAGGAGGTGAATTGCGAAGAGGAGAAAACAAAAAAGGCGATTCTTCTCAAATCTATTGGACCAGACGCGTACGCGGTCATAAGAAATCTTTGTGATCCAATCAACCCAACTGCAAAAACATACATGGAGCTGGTAGCCTTACTGGAGGAGCAGTTCATTCCAATTGTAATTCTGTTCAGGGAACGAAAGGTGTTTTTCAGCGCCCAAAAGGAAGAGTCAATCAAAAATATGGGGTTAGTTATTGTAATTAAAGGAATGAATAAAAGTAAATAAAATGAATTATAGATATAAGTATATCTAACTGATAAGGGGGATGTACAGTTTGGGAATATTAGTTAGAATAAAATCATAGATCTAGTACTATAACATAATGTTTAGGCTAAGCTTAATGCAGTAATGAATAAAGAAACCATTCTCATCTGGACCATCTACGAACGAGCGTGTTCACTTTCTTTTCGGAGACATCACACTTACTTTCCTACCCATGTCCTGTATTCCCTTGTAGGTCCTAGGGTCTCTACTACGCCTACGCGCCATTCTGTATAGTTTCTGGCAATGCGCCTCAATTCTCCACAACTTTTACCCAATTGCCGTGCCTCCTTCTTGACTGTTCGGCGCCATGTTGTGCTCGGACCGTCAGGTATTCTGCCATCCTGAGTTAAAGGCTTCAATTGCATAGCAGAGTTCTCTATGGAACTCTCACCCCATCGGAACGTGTGACCAATTCACTGCCAGTTTCGTCGTTGGATGTTTATGCCTAATGGTTTCTGACCCATTCGCTAGTAAAGGTGTTCGTTAGAGATACAATTGGGCCAGAAAATACTTAAGATATTGCGCAGGCACCTACTAACGAACGTTTGCAGCAGTAATAGTCACCCTAAGCATGCTGCATTCATATAACAGCACGGATTCAACATTGGAGCGGCACAGTCTTAGCTTGGTGTTCAAACTGATTGCATTGCCATATTTTGGACAACATCCAGACCGCAGTCTTTGCTTCGGCGATCCTGCTGGCTATAACCAGTCCGGTTCCACCATCAGTCCAGACAATACTCCCAAGATATTGGAAATCCTCTACACTCTCTACCGCATGTCCAGCAATGCATATTTGAGCCGATGAGATTGTTTCAAGGCTCATAATTTTAGTTTCTGCTGTGAACGAGATCGACATCTGCTGTCATTGGGTGAAGGTCCATAATTCTGTGAGAGAGTAAACATACATTGTCAGGGTAGTCAAGATGTTTAAGTTGGGATGTAAGAATCCACAAAATTCCTCCGTTTCCTGTCGACAAAGCTGCGCGACTTACTTACTTACTTAGGTGGCGCTACAGTTCGTGGTAAACCTGAGCTCAGCCAACAAGCCTCTCCATTAGCTCGGTCTTTAACTATTTGCCTCCAGTTGCGCACTTCAAGTTGGTCGAGGTCCCTTTGAGCTTGTGCGCACCACCGACGGCGAGGAGGCCCTCTACTGCGTCGTCCTTCAGGGTTAAATTCGAAGACTCTACGGGCCGGAGCGTTGGTAACCCTTCCCTCTACATCTCCTAGCCATTTCAGACGTCCAATACGCAGTTTTTTGATTAGGTCGATGTCGATGTGCAGCTCGTATAGTTCGTTAGTGAATCTTCTCCTCCAAAACCCGTTAACACAAACGGGACCGAATATCTCATGTTAAGTAACGAGAACTGTCGAAAACAGTCATTTACTTGTGTTAAAAAATATTAATATTACTATTTAGCTTAAAAAAAACCATGTTATATATTTACTGGAAATAAATACGTGTTAAAAAAAAAGGGACCGAATATCTTACGAAGAATTTTTCTCGAAGCAACCAAAGATATCTTCATCCTCTTTTAATAAAGTCGATGACTCAGAACCGCAAAGTAGGACTGGGATGATCAGAGTCTTATACAGAGTTTCCTTAAAAATAAATAAATAAATATTTGGCGCAACAGCTCTTTAAAGTGCCAGGGCCTAGCTTCTCGCAACCACTCATGTTGTGTGCGTTATATTTTTCACACGAATGGAAGGGACCTACAGTTTATTGCCAAATCCGAACGGCGATTTGAGAAGCTTTTTCGTGACAACAATACTCTCGGATGTTTGTCAGACGCTCGCGAGAGGTGGGACCGTGAAAAAACTTTTTGGTGTTTTCTGGGAATCGAACTTGGAACCTCATGCGTAGTGATCCGACACACTAACCACTTACGCCACGGTGCCCACCACTTACGCCAGAGTTTCCTTAGTTATTCGAAATAGGCCTTTAGTGTTGAATTGCCTTATACGCCCAAAAACAGCGATTGACAACAGTTATTTTTCGGTTGATTTCTGCGCTGATGTTGTTTTTAGAGTTTATAGCAGAGCCAAGGTAGGCAAAGTCCTTTACTAACTCGAAGTTATAGCTGCCTACTGTGACATTCAGTCCAATTCGTCGGTGTTGATTGTCCCTTCTTGTTGACAGCATATACTTGGTTTTGCCCTCATTTATCGCTAAACCCATTTTGGCCGCTTCCCCCTAAATGCTTGCAAACGCACCGGTGACAGCCCGCTGAGTTCTTCCAATAATCTCAATATCGTCGGCGTATGTAAGCAGTTGTACAGACTTATAGTATGGTATATTGTGCCTATGGTGTTGGCTTGTGAGTTCCGCAAAATCCGTTCAAGTACAATATTGAGGAAGTCACATGACAGCGCGTCACCTTGTCTAAAACCTTTTTTGACATCAAAGTTCTTGGTGAGGTTATTACCGACCTTGATGGAGCAGCGAGCGTTCTCCATCGTCATCCTGCACAGACGATCAAGTTTGGCAGGGATGTCAAAACTAGACATGGCTCTACCTATATATAGCTCTTCTCAGTAGATGCTGTTGAAGGCGGCCTTGAAATCGATAAAGAGATGATGAGTATCGATTTGGACTTCTTGGGTTTTCTCCAGGATCTGCCGAAGTGTGAAGATTTGATCGATGGTGGATCTTGTATGCGATGTTGCGATGGCACAGTTGAGTGGGTCTTTTTTCTTGTGGATCGGGCAAACGATGCTGAGGTTGCATTCATCAGGCATAAACTCGTCTGACCAAATCTTAGAGATGAGTTGGTGTATGCACTCTACCAATTCATCACCAGCTGCCTCGAAAAGTTCGACTGGTAAGCCGTCAGGTCCAGCAGCCTTGTTGGACTTCAGCTTGGATATTTTTAGTTTCACTTCGTTTTGGGAATACCGATAATCACCAGTAGGAATAGTAATGGTGTAAGAATAGAGCATTGTCTTTCCCCACATCGGATATCAAATTCCTCAGACAACCTCCCTCTGTGCAGGACGTGATATTTCGACCCTTCATATGTAGCTTTGATAATAGCAACTTATTTATCGGGAATGTCTCTGTGTAAGGCACGCCAAATAAAGACGCTGCTGACACTATTGAATGCCTTCTCAAAATCGATGATCAGCAGGTGAAGTGGTGATCGATATATGCATAAAAAATTAACAGCAACAACTATTAAAATCGTTTGCCGGTCTCTTTGTACAGGGCGAGTGCGCTCAACGCAATGAATTATGTAGTAGCAGTATTTCGGCTTTGCTGTGGTCAACTGTCATTTAGAGTGTTATAATCAATAAAGTTGTTAAATCAGTAAAGCAGTTTTTGCGAATTATTGCTTAAGAAAAGATTAAGGATTCACCAATATGCATAAATGATTTATGGGAGGAGGAAAAGTCGAAGCTAAAATGCGGAGTAGGGTTACCAATTACAGTGAATCTCACAGAAAATCAAGCAATGGGTGAAAACACGCGCGAAGGAAACCCAAATTACTAACTTTTCCAAAAAGAAAAGGTCTAAGTAATCAACCCTGGGATAAGATGGCAACACAACATATGGTGGGCACCGTGGAGCAGTGAGAAGTGTGTCGGACCACAGAGCACGAGATTTCATGTCTGAATCCCAAGAAAGACCAACAAGTTTTTCAACGGTCCCACCTCTCCCGTATGTCTTACAAACATTCGAGAGTATTATTGTCACGAAAAAGCTTCTCAAGAAAAAAAATAAAAATTGTCCTTCGGATACAGCACAAAACTGTAGGTCCCTTTCACTCGTGCCAAAATATAACACGCACAACAGGAGTGGTTGCGAGAAGCTGGGCACTTGATGAGCTGTTGCGTCAAATATATACCTATATATACATTCAACATCGCCAAAGCAGCGTGTATGAAGGTGAGCTACCTGTTTCGACCAAAAAAGTAAAATTGTTCCACAGCTTCTTCATATGAATAAACCACAACTTAGGGGGGGGATTAAATATTGTACACACGTTTGGAGCTCAGTCCAAAAGCATGATAGATGTTCGATAGCATCCGATAATTACCGGTCCAGGAGAAGCGAAATTAATAGCTAACCTACAATCGACGACCCATCGAAGGCGGGTGTTCAGCCTAGAACAGATACTACAATGTGTCGTCGTCGTCGTTTGGACGTCAGCAACTATTGCACACTAATTTCCCCTACACCAACGCGAACGAACACCTTTCTATCCTCTGGATACAGAACAACAAAGCTGCGGAACTTACTAGCTGGAATAGTAAATACACCGCCTTCAGTCTATAGCCTGCAACTAAACCAGGTTCTGTATAAATGCACAGCACTTCGGCTGTACGTGTCTGTTATCAAGCTCTTGAAAAGACTGTACACCTCAATCTTCTGCAAAAAGTGTAAAGATCTGCATGCATATGCATCAGTGGGGCCATAGAAACAATCGTCTACGCAGCATTAGGCATAATGGTCTAGAGATGAGTAACTCAGATCTGAACCGGTTCTTTAAAAAGATCCAATGAAGCAGATCTTCTTCACGGGTCTTTACGGATCACAGATCAGTGATAGGTTGATACGATATGAGCCGAAGTGCGATTTGGAAAATCTTCTTCTTCACGATTCTACACCGACTGGATCTGTTGAACCGACTCCTCCTATATATGTATGTACGGGTATGGTACAACTCGCATTTTTTATCTTGATTTCTGTTATTTCGATTTTATCATTTCGCATTTTGTTGTTTTGATAAACGATAACTCGAATTTTCTTATAGTCGTTTTTGATTATGCCTCAAATTTTTATTTACTTTTATAATTAGTTCGAATTATCATCATTTCATTTTAGACTGTTTCGCTAGAGATCATTTTGTTTTTATTTTGATAAGAATATGTACATTTTATATAAACTCCGCTTTCCGGAGGGGTTTAGCCGCTCACGCGACTTTGTCGCTCCGCTAAGGGTATGTCAACAACTGTCAGGCAGGCGCCTGGGGCTAAGTCTGTTCGAGGACAGTTTTGTGCGGACCAACAGTGGGTAAGTGGTGGGCTTCGCGCGACTCATTTATTTAAACTCCGCTTCGGGAGGGGTTTAGCCGCTCACGCGCCTTCATCGCTCCGCTAAGGGTATGTCAACAACTGTCAGGCAGGCACCTGGGGCTAAGTCTATTCGATAACAGTTTTGTGCGGGCCAACAGTGGGTAGGTGGGGCACTTCGCGCAATTATATATATTTAGACTCCGCTTTCCAGAGGGGTTTAGCCGCTCACGCGATTTCGTCGCTCCGCTAAGGGTATGCCAACAACAAAGTCTATTCGAGAAGTTTTGTTCCAGCAAGCAGTGGGTACTTAAACTCCGCACAGCCTTCTTTAAGTCTAAGTCAACCGCAACAAAATAACGAATTACAAAACAATCGATCTACATAGAGAGAAAACGTCCCCGTGCAGGGACGGGTTAAGAATATCGCTGCAGCGCCGCCCAACAACCAGCGCTTGTCGTAAAAGGCGACTAAGGGGACAAATCAGATCTAGGCAATATAACACCCAAGTGAGCCCACCGACACATATACTACCTTAAAAACCCGCCCACAAATGTGCATGCGAGTCCGTGGGTTGACACGACTGGAGATCACCGGTATCATAAAAGAAAGATCAAACAATACTGAAACAGGAGCATGCACGTGTCAAACAACAAACACCATCGCAATATGGAAATATTGCAAAACTGTATCATTATGGTAATACTTGCAAAAAGTAAAGCTACTACCTCACCAGGCACTACCACTGCTGCGCATGGTACTGATCCTGGACCGAGCAGAAATGTTCGGGTCAGAGCTATACGGATTCCGGGGTCTAGCAAAATAATGAAACAGTTTGGAAGAAATTTGAGGGTCGCGAGTTGGAATGTTGGAAGCATGACCGGTCGAAGTTATGAGCTGGAAGAGATAATGAATAGAAGGGGGGTGGATATCTTGTGTGTCCAAGAGACGAAATGGAAAAACACCGGAAATCGGGCGCGTTTCTTGAACGTTAGGACAAAAGATTACAAGATGTTCTACTACGGAACGGAAAAGGCTAAGAACGGAATCGGTATCATCCTTGCGGCAGAGCTACTTGGTAACGTCTTGAGCATTTCGAAGTCCAGCGAGCGTTTGATATCTCTCAAATTAGTAATACAAGGAAAGGTGTGGAATATTGTCAGTGCATATGCTCCCCAAAATGGGTGCAATTAGGGAGATAAAGATGCATTTTGGGTAGATTTCCACAATCTCCTCAAGAAGATCCCAAAGGAAGAGTTTCAGTTTGTTGGAGGAGATTTGAATGGACATGTCGGGAAGTCCAACGAAGACCTGCTAACAGAAAATTTTATGAAAACACAGAAGAAAAGCAAACAAACAAGGGTCTCTGTACAAAAAACTGCGTATTGGACGTCTGAGATGGCTATGACATGTAGAGCGAATGGACACCAACGCTCCGGTTCGCAGAGTCTCCGAATCTAACCCCGAGGGACGACACAGTAGAGGGAATCATCGTCGTAGGTGGCGCGCACAAGTTTAATGGGACCTCGACCAACTTGGATTGCGCAACTGGAGGCAATTAGCTAAAGACCGAGCTAAATGTTGAGGCCCAGGTTCACCCCGAACTGTAGCGCCACCTAAGTAAGAAAGTAAAATAAGTAAAAAGCACAAGAAGAAATGCAATATAAGCGTGTAAAGAACTGATCGCGAAACAAAGTAAAAAGAAAAACAAAAGAACTTTTGCAATGTGAATAAAAATGATTGTAACCAAAACGAAATGATAGTTAACGAAATGAAAATAGCGAGATAATAGGCATCCATGTATATACATACACTTGGCAACAGAACGTTTCCCTCGTCTTTATCATATGAATCGGTTAAAAAGATCCAGACGGATCTTATGTTCTGATGTTCTGTACGCTCTCAACAGATCAGAGATCCGTATCGATACAGCGATCCATACAGTGCAACTGCCACAACAGAACACACGAACAATACAGTTGCTTCTAGACGTGCACTGGCTCAATTGCTTGGATGTATGTAAAGTGTACACACATCGCTAATGGAATAATACACTACACACTATTCATCCCTTATTCAGTAGTATATTCTTTTGTAGTAATCAGCAAACATCAAAGTGTGCGCTGCCTCAATTGTGCGTGTATGTTTGCTAACCTTTTTGTTGCCTTTGTGTTACGTTGGCACTATGTACCAATGTATCGCACATTTCCCATCTCTATAATGGTCTGTCTAATGCCCTAGACAGGCAACGGCGCTAGTAAGGGCATTCGTCTAAGAGCTTCTTCGCAGTGATCTAGCTTCCAAGCTAGCCAATTGTCAAAGCTAAATCCATCAAACGTTACAACTGAAAACAGTAAATACTAAATATTAAATTTGAAAGCAATTTCCATATTCCTGCACGCAATGAGCGGGAGAATGTTGTCACGTTGGAAATTAGTTCGGTTCACTTCTGAAAACGCGGTTACAAAACCTGAGGGGGGTCGGCGGTAGTGTATTCTCCGAAATCCAAATCATAGCAGTATATTTAAGCGGGAGATCATGCCGATTAAGGAAGCACTGTCCTGACTGAAATCTAATGTACGGAATGGCAGGATGTGTAGCATCTGGCTTCTTTTACTTAAGCTAGAAAAAATCAGCAAGACCAATCGGAGATAGAGGGTTGGTGACGGCAAAACATCCAGACAGATCCGGCCTAAGCAGGGTCAGAAAGGCTCAAATAATTTGATCGTGCTAAAGCATTGAGATATCACCTTCAGAACACTGTCTAATAGGCCTACACGTCAAAAGATAAGATTTTTATTCAAACGATTTGTACTGCAGCTGCAGAGGTGAGGAGAAGGTAGGATCTATCATCCATTCTCTCTGTACCTGTCCAGCCCTGTTTAGATAAGAGATTGCTCCATATTGGAGCTCCTTTCTTCTATGACCAAACAAGCACTAGTTTCCGAAGCACATTTACCTCTACAAAAAGATCTGGCTGGTTCTATTAGTCCTTGAGTAGCCTGGATTGGTGATAAACGCTGTGGAATTAAAATGAACCTCTTTGGCCTAATAACCTTGGTAGATTGGTTCCGCAAAATAACCGTGTAAAAGAAATAAAAGCCACATTTTTGGATAATACAGAAGAGAAACCCGCTAGGTGTTTCAACATCTTTGTGTCGTTTAATCGAAACTTATGCATACTTAATCAAATGAACCAAACCAAAACTTTCAGAGGTTAATTCCCATTGAAATACATACAAACTACACGAGAGCTACAAACTAACGCCTTCTTGAATTTCACGTTTTTTGCCCTGCAATAAGTCACTCCATTGCCTACAAAAGCCTCGAAGGAGCAACCCATACGTAGGCCTATCTGATAAGAAAGTCTGCCGAGCTCGCACCAATCGACCTTTGCGAAGACAAGATAGGCAATTTCTGCAGGCAAACAACACCACCCCATTATGTTTGAAAATATTTCTTAAGGAAAACAAATGAAAATGCACCCGGTCTCCAGCACGTAGGACTGTAAATAGTTCCTAGCTGGCCGCCCAAACACACCCACATAATAAACTAGATAAAAGAAAAGCAGAAACCACAGTCGAAGACATGTTCCCAATGCAACCCGAAACGATAACAATAGCTCCGGGTCTGAAACTTATAATCATCATAACAACAATAAAGTATCTGGTCCTTTAATATTCTCGAAATGCCAAAGGAAAATACGGTCACATCCTGTTTTAACGGAAGCGGTCCCAAGTTGGCATTTTCATTCCATACCGTTGAGCTGTTCCAGTATGCCACATATAATTTTCCGAAATGCTGCTGCTGCTGCCCTGTCTAAAATAAGAGTGGACACAACACCACCACCCCGAAATTTTGTTCGAATTTTGGACAAAACTGCACGCAATCCGACTGCAACAAGGATAATGGTCACAGTTGTAGCGTAAGGAAGAAATAACTGTATGTAGCACCACGGCACACACAGCTTGGTTGGAAGTTTTCGTGTTTATGTGCGGTCAAGTGTTTCACAATAATTCCATGTCCACCGGAACTTCGCTTGTTTACGTGTGTATGTTCGTTTGTGGAATTGTATATGCTGCGCGTGTGTGTGTATGTCCTGCGATTGTGTCCCTTTTGGGCGATTCTGCATTTTCTACAAAATTTAACAAAAGACCACAAAATAAGCTGATTTCGTTGCTGGTCAATGGGGGTATAGTCGTATGTGCTACACTGTCAAATATACGCAATAAGGGGATCAAAGATGTCGCATCCTTATGTATGCCGAGCGATAGTTGCAAAAATGGTCAACTTGGTTTTGTTTCATTTGTGTATTTCTGTTTCTCTCTGGACCTTTACATCTGATCCCTTCACCAGTAGAGGGTATAGTTCTCTTGTTCTGGGAGAAATGTGTTTTGTACTTTTAAACATTGACTAGATTAAAATGAAACGTACTTGAGGATGGCCATTTGAAACTGCAGATAGAAGGATATCAGCAGAGATTTGTTCAGTTTCAAATAGGAGCTTAACTGTTGTCTTGTCAATAGGCTGTCGATGAGACTTATGTATACAATAAACTGGATCTGATGATTTGATATAATGGACGTGAAGGGTTCTTTGAAGGAAATCGCTCTTATTTCTCTTTAATGTTTTAGTTCTATCAGAACTGAAGGGTGGTCGCGTGATGGTCAAGGACAATGACTATGTGAATATGGAAGCATCCAGTGATTTGTGGGGAATGCTTCACAATGGTTTATAGGTATGCATGCTCCGGTTACAGCTGTGTTGCATAGCTCTTTGACGAAATCTTGTTCGTGGCCTGATCCTAATTCGCCCGAAAGGAATATGTTGAAGAAAGCAAGCACCGGTGAAAATTTGCTATTGCAGATACTAGATTCCTTCTGCAGTGAGCTTTCTTGGCATAAATAAAAAGGGACGAACGCTTTTACCAATGGGATCAAATTACGTACTTCTTGCAACCATCACATTGCCGACGGTGGTCGGGTGAAGCAGCCACACCTACTTTGATACGAATCAGATGTTACTCCAAAGCTAATTGCCAACATCTTTACTCCAAAGTATTAATGCCATGAAGAAATAGACGATTTACTTGCTAAAATAAGAATACATACATATGTCCACAATACAGATGCAGAGTTACTGTAATTTGGCACATAGGAAAAACTTACATCTCCATCTCTATGCTAATTGAGTAGTACAATATAATGACGGTCTATGCACGTTCATTTTTGTTACATCGTATAATGCGAGAAGCTAGGCCCTGGCACTTAAAGAGTGCCAAATATGTATGTATGTATCTTATAAATTACACTTATACAGCAATTGTTTGAATGTAATTACATAATTGCACAATGTAAGTTTGATAGGATAGAAAAGGTTGTAGTGGCTTGAAACCAAGGTGATATTAAGTTTTAGAAAAAATACAAGGGTGGGGTCCAAACAACTGGGGAGAATTGTTTTGTTATTTTTTCATTGCTTTATGATTCACATTTTTTTCTCCCCGTATGCTATAAGTGTATCAATTGATGATGCTACCACTGCACCATCGCCAACCCTGAAAGTTCAAGAGAATGTAAGTCAAGAAAAAATTACAATACATCTAAAGTGTTCTAATTCAACTCTCACCACTGTGAGGCGACTAGCAATGATATCTAGGTCAGAGAACTGCAGTTAGTAGCTAGTTTTATGAGCCACTCGAAACATTCACTGTCTTCTAAGGATTCACAAATATTTACATTCATTCCAAGAACTGATTATCTTTCCTCACACTATTGCCTCTCATATAATGAATCCGAAACGAGCTCACATTGTTTTGAATAAGGCAATGAATATTTGGAGTGGCTTGTGCGACCTTCTTGCAGTGCTGTATGTACATATGTGTTTTGTGTATTATACACTTATTCACATTCAAAGGCCTGTGAATCACTTCTACATTTCAGAACTATTGTGAATACAGTGGACCCCCGGTAATCCGACAAACGTTTTGCAGGGTGGTGTTGGACTATCGAATATGTCGGATTATACAGCACTGCCACAGACCCCCTGTAGTCGTGAATTTTGTGAAAAGTGTACCTTGTAATCCGACAAATTATAAGTCAAAGTGATAAGATTCTATCTGAACTGCAAATCATACTATGTTTATAATATGTATGTGGAATTTAGTAAACAGTAAACAATGAACGCACGCTAAGCCGCTATCGTAGTCAAATTCCAACTGAGACAACACGCATCGAACACATACATAGTTCTGGCGCGTACGAGTTACAACCTGTTAAATCATGCATTACTGAAAATTTGCTTAAATAAATTTTATGTACAGCGATAGGCATGTCGGATTACAGGGGGTGCCGGATGAGAAGGGGGTTGCATAGCCGGGGGTCCACTGTACTCTGATTGAATGAATACTTTTAGCGCAAGCCTACTACGCACTCAAATATTCATGTTTGCTTGCTTTCTTTATGCGTGAGACTGTGAACGGCTCGCGTTTTAGCGACTGATTAACAACTGCAAATGAGTGGATTCATGTAGTTCTCTGATCTATATATTGTGTGGAACAATCAGTTGATATTGCAGGAATCATTTAAATGGGAAGTTAAGATCAGAGAACTGAAAGATTTGATGTTTGGAATGTTGTGAGAAACAGTGTTCAACCAGTAATGCTGACACATCTGGAGCATTTGTATATGTATGCTCTTCTGAGCATCTTACGTCCGCCCGATTCAACAAAACCTCCTTGCATAGAATGAAAAAGTTCTGATGAATGCCTACAAGGGCAGAGCGCAAGAATACACTATCCTTAACAGGGGATCAGACAAAGCCTTTTCGCCCTATACACAAGAAAGGAGACCCCCTCAACTGTGCCAATTATTGAGGCGTCAGTCTCCTCAACATCGCATACAATATCTTTTCTGCGATTTTGTGTGAACGCCTGAAATCTTTTATCAAGAGCCTGATAGGCTCCTAGCAGTGCGGTTACAGACCAGGAATGTCCACCATCGATCAAATTTTCAGACCTCGACAGATCCTGGGGAAAACCCTAGAAGTCCAAATCGATACCTATCATCTCTTCATCAATTTCAAGGCCTATATAGGCTATATAGAACCATGTCTGGTTTTGACATTCCTGGCAAACTTGTCCGTCTGTGCAGGATGACGATAGAGAACGCTCGCTGCTCCATCAAGGTCGGTAATGCCCTCACCGAAACTTTGATGTCAAAAAAGGTTTTATACAAGGTGACGCGTTGTCATGTGACCTTTTTAATATTAAACTTGAACGGATTGCGCGGAACTCACAAGCCAACACCAGAGGCATAATCTATCAAAAGTCCGTACAACTACAAAACTTGCATACGACGATATTGAAGAACTCAGTGGGCTGTCACCGGTGCGTTTGCAAGCATTGAAGCAGAGGCGGCCAAAATGGGTTTAGTGATAAACGAGGGCAGAATCAAGTATATGCTGTCAACAAGAATGTAGTAAAGGACTTGGTTCTGCTATTAATTCTGACAATGATACCAGCGCAGAAATCAAGGGAAAAATCACTCTGCCAATCGCTATTTCTTGGGCTAATAATGCAATTGAACAGTAAAGCTCTATCTTGACTAAATAAAGACAATCTATATAAGGCCCTAATCCTCCCAGTCCTACTTTACGGCGCTGAAACATGGATTTTATTTGAAGCGGATGAAGAAAAATTCTTCGTAAGATATTCGTTCACGTTCGCGTTGACGGGTTTTGGAGGAGAAGATTCAATGACGAACTGTACGAGCTATACATCGATATCGATCTAGTCAAAAAACTGCGTATTAGACATTGAGATGGTTACGACATGTAGAGCGGATGGACGCCAATGCTCCGGAGGGACGACGCAGTAGACGGCCTCGTCGCCGTAGGAGGCGGGCACAAGTTCAAGTGGACCTCAACCAACTTGAAGTGTGCATCTGGAGGCTAGAGACCGAACTAAATGGAGAGGCTTGTTGTTTGAGGCCCAAGTTCATCCCGAACTATAGCACCACCTAAGTAAGTAATGCCCAACCGCATTACAGCTTCGCTCCTTATAAATCCCCGGTCCTAGACAGCATTCTACCCATTATGCTACAGAGGTCGCAAGAGCTAGCAATTCCAGGGCTCACGTCGATTTTCAGGAGCTGTTAACTGAACAACCACGTACCCTCTTCATGGAGATGAGTGAGAGTGGTTTCCATCCCAAAGGCAGGCAGACGCAGTCATAAAAAACTCGAAAGATTTCAGACCAATCAGTCTAATTTCCTTTGTATTGAAGACTCTCGAGCGACTCCTGGATAACCATTTGCGAAGCAAAATAGAACCACCCCTCTCCACAGCTCTGCACGAATAACTCAAAGGAAGATCAACAGAGACAACAGAGCTCTTCACGAGGTTGTGCGCACTATAGAAAACTCCATACACTACAAAGAATATGCCCTAGCTACCTTTCTAGACATATAAGGAGCTTTTAATAATGTGCGCACTAAAGCAATTCTAGAGTCCCTTACGGAGCTGGGAATAGAGAGCAATCTAAGTCAATGGATCGTTTCTATGCTTAGCACTAGAATTATTCAGGCAACACTAGGCAATAGCAATATAACAAAATTTGCCAGTAGGGAAACACCCCAGGGCGGTGTTATCTCACCTCACCTATGGCTGATAGCCATGAATAAAATACTTTTAACATTAGACAGAAAAAGAATTAAGGTAGGCGGGTATGCAGACGATATGGTGATACTAGTGTTAGGAAAGTTTCTCTCCGTCATAAGCGAAATCACGGAAAATGCTTTGAGCAAAGTAAGTGCTTGGGTCAAAAAGTGTGGTCTCGGTATCAACTCGAGCAAAACTGAACTGATGATCTTCACCACTAAAACCAAAATACCTGACTTCACACTTCCTCGGCTAAATGGCCAAGATCAGAATGGCAAGATTGGCAGGTGATTAAGGACTTCGACGTAACGATCTACACAGACGGTTCAAAGATGAACCGTGGAGTCGGTGCCCTTGTGTTTTCGGAATCCTTAAACATTTCTATATCATATAGGCTTCGGGATTCTGCCAGTGTGTTCCAGGCAGAATTACTCGCTATCCGGGAATCCAGTCGTCAGATCAAAATACACACCAATATAACGCCAAGGCAAAAGATCGCTATCTTTATTGATAGCCAAGCAACCATCAAAGCCGTTGCATCGGTTACTACAACCTCCAAGCTGGTGCTTGAATGCTTGAATGCTAGCTTCGCTAGACAGCCAATTCAAGGTAACTCTGATTTGGGTTCCAGGGCACAGTAACGTTTATGAAAACGAGTTTGCGGATGAACTGGCTAGGCAAGGCTCAGCTCTCCACCGCTCTCTTGCGGAATCAGTTCAGATTCCGCTTGAAGCAGTCAAAGCAGAAATATCCTCAAAATTTTCAGCCCAAGCCAACATCAGATGGACTAGGCTAACAAACCGTGTGATATCTAGAAAGATGTGGCCAAACTACAACAAATCAAAAACAACTGACTTCTTAAACAGAACACGTAGGTACATCGCCAGGATAACTGCGACTACCACGGGTCACTAGCCTATAGAAGACCATGCAGTCGAACTAGTTATCCCACACAACACACGCTGTCGCAGTTGCAATTTCGAAACTGAGAAAGAAACCTTTATCCACTTTTTATGCGCGTGTGCGCGCAGCTAGGGCCCCACAACGAGCTTTAGGAAAACCGTTTTTCGATTCCCTTGAGAAAGTCTCAGAGAAAAACCTTAAAGATTTAATAATCTTTTTAAACTCCACAGTCTGGATCTAGAGGCTCCACACCAATACACCTTTTATAACCAGGTACACGAGTTTTGTGGGATCAAAGTGGCACCTAGTGCTAATTGGGTTCTTTTCTTAGAAGAACCACCACACCTACCTACCTACCCGATTTATATTGGACACGCTTTTTAATTTTGAAGAAATCCCTTATAAGAGCTTGCTGAGCACTTCTCTGTATCTCATTTCGGACTTCAAAATATGGAGCTAAAGAACGTTGCAAATGCCTTTTCAAATTGTTGGACCGTTCTATAGAGGGATCAATATCTGCAAAGCAATTCTCCAAATTAGCCGCCAAATCCAATCCTTGGTTTATGTTTGTTATTGCTAGTTTTTTTGGTGATTTTGTACCATCCACTGAACATTCTATACTGGAGTAATTTTCAGAATTCGGATCATTTGCTGATAGCACCAATGCTTCCTCACTTACAATAACATCGGCAAACAGTCCAAGGACGTCTTATTCGTTAATGTCACTAAGTCCCTCACCATCCAAAGAATGACCAACGTTTATAATTTGGTGTACCTCTACGCCCAGTGGGGCTATAGAATTTCCAGTTTAAGCCACTTCTGGCCATATATTTTTCCAAACAGCACTTGGCGTTATGGCTCTTAATTCCTTAATGGACAGTGCAACGATCTCCACACAATTCAAGATTGAAAAGTCCTTCCACAATTGCAAAACTGCCAGCCTCGTGTCACTGTCCATTTTATCCAAAATGAAGTGAAATGCTCGACGAATGTAATAACTCTTAAACGCTTTTACAACGCCCTGGTCTAACGGTTGAATGAGTGAGGTAGTGTTCGGTTTAAGCATTCGGATGGCTTAAAGTCTTTGGATTGCCTGGTGTATTATTGAGAATAAAGTAGCATTTCTTCCATTTTGCGTATTTTTCTGTATCCGTATCTTTCAAAGCATTGAAGCATTAAACATTTTTTTAAGGAGAATATTACCACTAAATACGTACCTACTAGACACGAATCCGTCTATTGAGTAACTGATCTACAGATATACGGAGCAGATATCTTCCACAAAGCGACAATCTTTCCACTCTATAGTAATAAAGATTATGGTGGTCCGACTACTTATAGGTACATATCATTTTTAAGTACCTTCTCCGAGTTATTTAGTGCGGTGCTAAAAGACTCAGCCAATGGGTAGAAATTTAGAACATTCTTCATGTATCTCAAGCACGAATTCAACGGTGGATCAGAATCTTACCATTTTCAATATTGCAGAGGCCCATAATAATAATAAAAAAGGAACTATACATATTGGTGGTCAAAAAGTAGTGCATGAAAATACAAAGTTCTGACTTAGAACAGTTAGCATTGACCACTGATGGCATGGAGCTTTATTTCCTGTGTTTTTTTTTTTATCGCGTATCCGCGAAGGAAGGAGAAGGTTTCTTCTCGTTTTTCGCCTATGCAAAATAAGGTTTGTGCTTCTCGAAGATTAATAACGAATGTACCTACTTTTCTCAGAAAGAAAAGAAATTACCGCCGCTCTGATATTAAGTACATAATACTACACTTGATAAACCCGTCTGATAAGATTCAGGACTCTTGGTACTTTCATAAATTTTTATTTTTTTTCTTCGTCATTTTCAGAATATATTGCATCGTTATTTTTGTTGGACCGAAAGTTCTGAATGACATTGAATATTCAGCTTTGAATAGATGTGTACACTTTTGTGATTAATTTTATATGACCTGCAGTTTTCTATGAAACACGCTCTTTATGCCCAAAATGTTTTTTGTTCAGTTCAATAGAATCATCCCAGGAAGTTTTGCGGAAATTTGCAAACAATACTACATTAAATACTTAAAAGTCCTTGTAAAACGTATTTAAAACCGCTAATGAAACAACAAACAACCGGCACTCGTCCTTATTGCTTAAAACTCAATTTATATTCAGTAATTGCGTGTCCAACATCATCACAACGACCACGCTTCTCCCCCACACACCAGTTAACTTTGATAAGTTTTAATGTTGAAAATTAATTTAATGCCATCTGCCATAATTGCGTCTCGCGCCAAGCGCCACACATATCCGACAAACGCCAAACACATCCGATAAACGCCACACGCCACATGTACTTTTACGTTATTTCGAAATTAATCCTTGAAAAAGCCTCTCCACAAATGATCTGGGACTTCAATTAAATAAAGTACTTCGTCGGGATAATGATTTGTCGAATGCCAGAATAGTAGTCCGTAGATCTCATGAATTTTAACCAATGCAGACAGCGCTTATCCCCTAGCATCCATTTCCCACCCATTTAGGGGTGGAACACAAATAGTATTCAATGTCATCGACGTGTGGTCTTTGCGAACAACATTTTCATGGACATCCCACGAAAATTCACTGCATACGCACAAATCAATGATACAAACAGACCAACCTATTCGCATTTCGGTGCAGGGTTGATCACAATACGGCTAACACCAAACCAAAACGCAAAATGGATTTGCCTTCCATGGTACACTGATTGTTCGGTGCCCATCGGAATGCTGCAAGTTAATTTTCAAACCTAATCTAGTATAGTGTACGGGAATCGCATGTTAGTGAGCGCGGGTTTGTGGGACGTAATCAATTTTTAAAATCTGAACGCATTAGACCTTGGAGGGAACTGTTGCATTTCATGTATTCGAGTATGACGGTGCCATTTAACTCGCTGAAAAGAAGATAGCACAGCTTGTCGGATGAGGCGATACGCGTACCCCGAATTGTGTGGGATATTTGTTTTACATTTTTTTAACATGGGCTAGGCTAGGAGGATGTGTATTTCGTACATTGTGTTGTTCTTAGTATGAGTTGAGAATCATCATTCAATTCAGCATTCACAAACCAAGAAATACATTTGTAAGTTAGAGTAGACTGAGTGACCCTTATTGGTTTGCCTTGAAAGCCAAAAACGATTTTATAGAGATTAACGGATACATGCCTAGTTATGGTTTTAGGACCACAGCAAACGGATAATGATTGTAGAAACTTATTGACCAGTTTCGTACTATTGATAGATTGTTGGCAGCTAATCTATTAATGGTGTGGTGCAGTTGTCCATATTAAACCGATATAATTTCCAGGGAGTCCCATGCTTGTTTCATACATGTAAACAAGACTTTAAAAGCGCTTGCTTTCGCCATGTGGCCAATCTGGTTGGAGGTTCGCTGCCTTGTTTGATACCCAGACGATCTTATGGCAGGAATCGTATTCAAACAAAGTGCATCCAATAAAAATGCGATTGACGTTGCCGAGATCCACAAAGCGTTCGTCGTTGTTATTTCGCTCCCTAAAGTTTGAAGTTTGTGTTGTCGTTGCCTGTCTTGGCGTTAAAATATCCCATTACTATAACGATGTCCCGTAGACATATCTGATTGTAGACAGCACTTACTTACTTACTTAGATGGCGCTACAGTCCGGGGTGGACCTGGGCCTCAACCAACAAACCTCTCCAGCCAGCACGGTTACGAGCCAGCTGCCTCCAGTTGCGCACGCCAAGTTGGTTGAGGTCCCCCTCCACTTGTTTGCGACACCTACCGCGAGGTCGTCCTCTACTGCGCCATCCGTCCGGGGTGGATTCGAAGACTTTCTTAGCGGGAAGGTTGGGCTCCATCCGCTCTAAATGACCCAGCCATCTTAGTCGCTGTATGTGAACTCTTCTGGCTAAGTCGATGTCCTTGTACAGGCCGTATAGTTCGGCATTGTATCTTCTCCTCCACTCACCGTCTATGCAGATGGGACCAAAGATCACTCGAAGAACTTTTCTCTCGAAATAACCAAGGGCATCCTCATCCGGTTTTGTCAAAGCCCATGCCTCTTTGCCATACAGCAGGACTGGGATGATTAATGTCTTATAAAGAGTTACCTTAGTAGTTCGAGATAGGGCTTTGCTACTCAATTGCCGTTTTAGCCCATAGAAACAACGATTGGCAAGAGTAATTCTCCGTGTGATTTCTCCACAGATGTCATTTGCGGAGCTGACCATAGAGCCTAGGTAGACAAAATCCTTTACTACCTCAAAATTGTATCTGTCTATTGTGGCGTTCTGTCCAAGACGCCGACGTTGGGTGTCCTTTTTTGTAGACAGCATATATTTTGTTTTGCTTTCATTGACCGCTAGACCCATCTTTGCTGCCTCGATCTCAATACTCGTAAATGCCCCATTGACGGCCCGCTGAGTTCTTCCGATTATGTCAATGTCATCGGCATAAGCGAGTAGTTGTACAGACTTGAAGAAGATTGTACCTCCGGGGTTGGCTTGTGAGTTTCGTACAATTCTCTCAAGTACAATGTTAAAGAGATCGCATGATAGCGCGTCGCCTTGTCTAAGACCTTTCCTGACATCGAACGGTTCGGTGACAGCACTTAGATGACTGTAAAATGTGTCTCTTTCTTCCTTATATGCAATTCTATTCATTAATTAACCACTCAACCGCCTCTGCAAAAGTAAATGTCATATTTCAGCTCAAAGGATATAATTTATGCAGCTTCATTGCTGGCTCAATATTTTGACTGCAATCGTGTTAAAATTGAATCACCCACTTACACGACCTTCTTTTGTAATTGAAACATTCAATCATCCATTTGATGCATATCTCCAAGAAGCTTGAAGCATGTAAGCGATAATTCACTTGTTATATGAAAAATATCCATTCTCTTAAAAACAAACCTTCCGTATGCTTAAAACGTCAAGGACACTCAGGGCCACTGAAGAACGCCATGGTTTGATATCTCATACGGTTTTTATTAATTGCTAAATAAAGTGAACTATTCAAAATACTCCGTCAGTGCATTGCGTATAGTATATTTACTCGTATGTATGTACGTCTACCAGTAGTGGTAGCTATGAATTTATTTATTTTTTTAAGTGAAATCAATAGGACATTGGGAATAATGGCGTGCACTCCTTGGGATACTCGAAAGCTGCTTACGGATATAACATATACATATATGTTAAAGTCCGACAATTGTACTGGTAACCATGACCTAGTTTACAGCATTCTGAAGTGAAAATAAATTCGTAGAGAGATTTTAGACGTTATTCTAAATTTTTCAAGCGAATTGAGGTAGATTTACTACAGGCACGCATGCATTTACTTACAAAGGTTCACCAGTAATGTAAACGGTTTGTATCAAAGAACTTCTATTCAAGGCCTAAGTTGTAACATTTATCGAATGTTTGCACTGTTTTTTTTTTTTTTTCTAAGTACATGATTTCTGCATCGTTTGTAAGTTGTAATGTAAGTCCTTGTGTGAGAATATGAAATGCATATTGCGTGTGTTATTATTTTAAGTTGGTTGCAGTCATACTCGTAATACTTCAAGAATTCTCATACGTTATATGGTTCTTAAGAAAATTTCCCCTTGTGATTAATGTTAAGATTTTAAAACTCATTACGTGTAAACGCGTATGTTAAAGAGAAGTTTTCTTGACTATTCTAAAGCTTCAGCCATTCATATTCTCCTTGGGCATATTAGAAGAAGTACGCATATCCGGAGAGATGATGGTTGGTCGTAGTACAAAACTTCTTGCCACGTTATATGATTATACACTATCATGATGGAAGGTTGTGTCCACCATCTTCGTTACTACGTAAATGTGGTTTGATGTCAGGTAGCTTTACTATCGTTGCTTTTAAGCCGTATGCATCACTACGGAAAGTTCCATGTAAAGAAACAGCACCCAGAAGAGTCTCGACCGAATACCACGAGAATTATAGCTACGATTGCTACCAATTGCTACATGAAAATCAAAAGCACATCAGGAATATCGACATCATTTCAGGTCCATATTGGTGTACAGCAGGATTATGTACTAAGTCCTTTGATTTTCCTTCAGTGAATCAAGTATGTAGAGTAAGAAATGCCATGAAAATAAGAGCTATGAGCATATGAAGCAGCGACCATGCTTGACAGCAATGGATTTCAACGAAAAAAAGACGACCGATGGCGGCATGGATAAGAAAAGAAAAAAAAATCAGATCCTCGATTTTTTCTTACTAGGTATAAACTATAATTCGTTTGCAATGGTGATGGCTACATTTGACATTTAGCACATACAAATTGTAATGGCACTCAAGCTTAGTTCTATCCTCTACATGCGAATACTGCAATGCAAACTTTAAGATCATTCTGCTCTGCGGTTCGTGCAGGTAACAATATACAGCCACGTGATCTTTGAATTCTGCGTAGTTTCTACCGTACTTCCTAAAGCTTACCTCTCGATTGCCGACAAACACGAGCAATTACATGTTACATCTAGAAACCGGGACATCACCAATGTTTTTAGGCACTTTGGAATTGCATTTAGATTATGTGGTTAAAGGGATAGTGGGGATGTTTTTAATAATTTGCGCGCACTCAATGGACTATGAATACCCTTAACATGTTTACACACATGTTTATGCTTCAGAGAATCTCCCGGGGTGGCGTCCAGATGACTGGGATATTTTTGGTATTTTTTGTCTTTGCTTCAGATTCACAGTATTTTTTTTCCAATAACCGATGTCGTAGGCAAATCATCATCAACAGAGCGACCAATATTTCCAGCCATATGACCAAGTTACTACCAGTGTTATGCCTTCGCAGTACTGTTCACACGAGCTTTCTCAATTGATCGGACTGACTTTATATATTTCATGAGAAATAAATAAATACTTGCTGACATCAGGATTAGAACCATGAACCGTTAGCGTGGCAATTGACGACGTTACCACTACACCATTGCCACCCCGAGCCTTATCCAAGATTAGAGATGCCTCGCGTCGAACTGTGGACTTAGCTTTTTCTTTACTCCCGTTAAGGAGCCCACTGCCTTAAGAAGGAAATTTGGCACTTTAATAAAAAAAAATATATATGCCTCTGAAACTCGGTCTTCACAATATCGTTTCTACTACGGGCAATTGAATTACAATCTACAGGATAAGACCTATTTTCTTAACCACAACCCAATAAACAAAATAAGCACTATTTTTAAAATGAGTGGGAAGCTAATTCAATTAAATCACCAAGCTGAACTTCCGATTTTGTGCAGTCTCTGCAATCAGAGTGTGAGGGACGACGTATTATACTTCCTAGGGGAATGCCCACTTTTAAAAGAGTTTCATAAAAGATACTTCGACTTCGAGTTCCTGGTTGTAGAAGAAGCAACTAATATCTTGAACGGGCAACAAGGATGAGATTGCTAACACTTCTACACCGTATATGGTTTTCGCTGCAGAAGGGGTATCGTCGAGGAAGATTTTTAAGCTTTGCGTCCCCTTAATTCGCTTACTTTAAATTAGCATATAAACTCAGACAGTTGTTAATCTGCTAGACGGCGTAATGCCAAACCAAGGTAGGCTAAGAACCTTTTTTTATGTGTTACTCTTTCTGAATGAAATAAAAGTCGTTATTACTACTACTACTACTACTACTACTACTGTTTGAATTCTGCGAACAAAACTGTGCAGCGAAGGTACACATATTTTCCACAGCGTTTTACCTACTCAATGGCTCGGCGCTCCTGATTATTTCTCTTCCTGAGTATAAGTAGTTTTGTTGCTTTTAAGCGAATAATGCTGGCAATTTGTAACATTTTTTAAATATCCCGCTCTACCACAAAATGACACCAGATCCAGATCAATGAACTTGCTTATCACGTCTATCAATGAATTTGTATGTTTTAGCGACTTTTGACAGTTTCTAGACGCTTATAGATTTCACTCACAGAATGGGTGACTAACAGAATCTGTGTATTCTTAATATTCTATACGGACTGATAATTTTTGAAAATGAATTCGGTGGTAAAAAAAATGTATTCAGCTGTAAAGGTCCATTCACAGCTCAGCGACCTGCGAATGCCCGAACTGCGAACAAACCATTTTTAGCATATTTATAAGCACGCCATTCGCAATTTTACTATTCCAAAAGAGCGGAGCTTAGTTTATCTATCGATTAATATAAAGAAAAGTTGAATTGTAATTAGTTTCTGCGAAGAAATTAACAATTCGCCGATTTTTCCGCGAATAGACCTTTTCGCGGTTTGACGTCTATGCTGTCAAAGTGTTTTGGTGGCCATCGACGTACAATCCATGGCGTGCAATCCTTTAATGCAAAGGACAATTGTAATGCTAGGACATACACAAACTCTGCCTTCGGTGGAATTTGGGGATCACCAGCAAGGAGCTGAACATGGAGACCTGTCGTATACCCACCGATATACTGGAGAAGGTCAACTCAACTTTGAAACTCTACGAGGGCACAAAGAACTATCACAACTTCACGAGCAAAAAGTGAGTTAACTAGGAATTAGCCGCAATTTCTGGTAAACTTAACTCCCTCTCCTTTATAGAAACTTCTTGGATCCCTTGCCGAAGCGCTTGACAAGCGGTGAACCATTCCTCAGTCCGCAGGGCATTGAATTTCTTACGCTGATTAGAAAAATGGTCGGCATAGCCATTGCAGTGGTCACGGGTATCACAGAGGAAGCGACAATTGCTCGAGCGTTTACAGAGGAACAGTTGGATCTGCCGAGGGCGCCCGGATTGGGTTTGGTACTCGATCAGGTGAGGATGGTATCCATAAACAACTCACTTGGGAAGAATTGGAACCGGAGATTGAGGAATTCGTCGAGAAGTACATCTATGCGACGGAACAGAAGGACAAGTCAATGTTGTAGTGGTTAGACACTCTCAAGAAGCATTCGTACGATGCAAGGGAAAACAAGGATGTGGCAACTCAACCGTCACCTGTTATTATTGAGCAGATAGTCCAATAAAAGTAGATTTATGTAAGGATACAGATCCACTTGCATTTTGTTTTTTCACATAAGCTCAACCAAAGAGGACTCAGACTTTCTAAGAATGCTAGTCAACTTTTTATTGTTTCTTTTTTTTTTGTATAAAAGATGATTTAGTGTCTTCCCTTCTTCTTTTTGTTGTGTCCGACTTTACGGTGCTGCTGACGGAGTCCAGGTACCTCTTGGTACACCGGAGTAACCGGAGAGTTCTTACTCAGATTCCGAGCCTTCAACGTGTCACTGAAAGGAGAAATAAGTTAACGAATCTGAACGATGGGTTTATGAAAAAAAAACGAACTATTGATCTGCAGCTCCAGTGGACATTTCCTGTGAACCTTTGATAATATCCTTCGCCCTGCGATCCCTCTTCTTTCTGAAACCAGTTCTCCCATACTTGGGCAGCCAGCACTCTGGATCTGGTGCCACTTCAGCGTTGTAATTCTTCGGCAACTTATCCTTCCTCTTGCGATTCGTTTTCTTTTTCTTCTGCACATCTCCTGGCGTGCTTGGTGATTGTTCGATCTTGGCATCGGCAGACATCTTGACCGCCTTGGCACTCATGACCCAGTTTGCTGACTCTAAGTCGTCTATTTCGGAATTGTAGTCAGTTTTTCAAGTGCCGGTAGTTTCTTGCTGACTTCGAGGGCCTTCTTCGGATTGATATGAGCATAAGCGATGACCAGCTGAGCGAGAACTTTCATGTCATGCGGTTTTAACTTAAGGAGCTCATCGAGAGAACTTGCAGCAGTGTTTGTGTCACCGCCTCGCAAATAGAATTCAACGGCTTGGCGCCACATGTCTGATAAATCGGCGCTGCTGCCCTGAAATTAACGAGTATAAGCGGTCGGCGAAGTCAGCAATAGATCCAACTTACGTTGTTCTTCTCGTACCAGTCCACTACGGATTTGAGTAGAGCCGAGGCGGCTTTATTGTCGGTGCCCTTATCATGCCGATTGCTACAGCTCACAACACAACACTTTGCCGGCATTTTACACGTAAAGTATTCATTTTTTCGTATGGAAAAATAGTACGGTGATGTGCTATTAATATTTACACGCACCAAATGCAAAAATATTCTTGAAATATTATGTTTTGGAAGAATTTTCTCCCTTACAACTTATTCCGCAAGCAAAACAGCACAAAAAAGAAAAACGTTTGGCTACCAAAAGTGGTTTTTCACTTAAACGTCATAATTTTAACAAGCAGGCGAAAAGGTCTATAGGAGAATGTTTTCTGCGAACTGTCAACTTTTATTCACATTCCACACATGTAAGACGCAATCCACATTCCCGCGACCAAAACATCTTCGGACTGGGACATCTTCCACTAGATTAATTTGCGCGGTGTGGTTAAGACACAATTATGATGTCGTTCGCGGTAACCCACATCTGACACCAATTGTTATAATTCGTGGAGAGAACCGCTTACGCAAATTAAATGAAAGACAACTTTTTTGGGAAAGATTTAACTTTTATTCTGCCCGAGATGTTGCGCTCTTCTTTTCAACGTGGTCGTCACACTCCTTCTGACAGTTTTTTTTTTTACTTTTTTAGCACTTCCATCTGACCGTCATATGTCGGCAATGTAGTTAACTCCTCAGGTTGACTTAACCCTAGAAAGATAATCATATTTTTTATGACGTAAAAGATAATCATACGTCTCAGAGACGTATGGCACTTTTTTAATGTATTAATGGAAACCCATGAGCTTTTTATAAAATATTAATGTTTTATTTATTAATGAAATTCATATTAAGAGAAATGAAGTTATGGTTCAGTAAAAATAAAAATTAATTTAAACAATAAAAACAAGAAACTTAAACTCCATTGCCAAAGGATATTACATTTTTTTGCGCGCTATACGTCTGGCAGACGTAGATTATCTTTCTAGGGTTAAGGTCGTAACAATATATTAATTATTATCGATTTGGTTTGTAAACCTGATGGTAACTTAGTAACTTAATAACTTAGTAACTTAGCCCATCCTGTATTTATATAGATCCGGCCAATTGCATCATCCACTTAATAGATAATCGACTCTTTCTATTCTAATTACGGTTCTTCTGCCTAAGTCCTTTTCCTCTCACAAGAATATGAAGAAATTGAGATACCACCTCAAAGAAAAAAAAAATAAATAAATTCAAATCCCGATCGGCTTCGTGTTCAACTTTGGTGTGAACACAAAATTTGTTTGTCCCTTTTCACTTCAATGGGCTTTGGATCCCGCAGCCAATTCCGACACATAAAACTCAATCGCAGGCATCTTCCTATACCGAACATCCTGCAACCGATACATAAATCCATTTTACATAAATCTTATCCTCATTCAGCGGATGTACACTGACACAAAAGGATACGAACCGTCCAATAGGGAAATATACAGGCACATTAGTCTCCCGAGACTGAATACGTTCCACTTTGAATGTTCATCCGGTTTCGGAAGGACTTCCTTGAGAAAATGTGTAACCCGACAACAGAAATACACAAAAAAATGAACCAAAGAAAAACGTCACTGATAAGAAACTAGTAATAAGAAGAACTATAGTCTTTCGCAGGCTCCCCCAGGAACATCGGTTAACACACAAGAATACAAGGCGAAAGAGGATTACGCCGTGGTGGAGTCGACTCCTTGTCGGCTGTAACAAAAGGAACTCTCCAGGAAAATAATAATACCAAAGGATATAATAAGGGAATGATATTTTCTCTGGTTGAACACGGAAACCGATGTTCAACCCATTGGCAAGGAAGTTATATGTCAGGGCGTTTCATTTGTTTGGGATGCAGTGTGTTTACATGCCCCAACTCTATCCTGGCCAACACTATTCATTTTTCTTCTCTCGGCGACCTTAAGAATCTTATGTAAACACATCGATGAGTGTACATATCATGCGGATCTACATGAGAACGATTATTTATATGAACAATGGGAAACGAGCCGTACGAGAACACTGGAGCCTTAGTTGTTGGCGAAAGTTTTCAATTCTATGGGGGATGTACCCGAATACTAATGGATAATCTGTGGGTAGTTTCGTAAAGTCGGCTTTTGTTGTCAAGTATGGACTTTAAGAACCAAAGGAAGAAAAAGCTTTTACGGCTTCAATGGTCTAAGGAAATCTGTAAATAAATTAATAGCAGCCCAATGGGCACATGAACTGAAACTATTACCTAATGTTTTACCCTTAATTAGTTTCTGATTTTATGGTTGTAACTATTTTGATCGAAAAAACAAGAAGCTTGTCTGGTGTCCGTGGGGACGTACTCGATTCCAAATACAGATAATAAATACTACAGATACAGTTCAGAGTACCTACTAAAAAAAATCTAATTACGTTCGGATCAGTGGATAGAGAGAGAAGATAAGCAGGGGCTGCTTAGTTTCTATGTTGGGAGTGGACCTAAATAGGTTGCAGTCAAAAAAAAGGTTTGCGATGTTGTCACTAGAAAGAGATGCGTGCTTCAAGAAGATACGTTTAGGTTAAACAGTTAATCATACGTACTCGTTTATGTATGTAGCTGCACAGCGTACTATATTACTTCAAATGGATCTCCATAGGTTCAGTGTGGTTTAATTTTTTTTTTTTTTTGAGCCAGTGTACGACGGGACACACATGACTGACCAACCATTTTGGCAGAACATTTATATTCATTTTTGTCAATGAATCTGATTTCATTATATTTATTATACTAAGTAGTAAGTAAGTAAGAAATTCGTATTAAATTTTTCAATAGAAATTAGTGTCATTGCTTTATTGGATAACACAGGTTTCGTCATATACGTGGGTATCCAATAACCCACGATAGCTTTGGGCAATGGATACCCGAGAATTTCGGGTTGAACATCGAATAAGGTCATGAATATTTTTTGGGCTAAACTCAAAAATATCTATGCATGTGCACCAGCGACACCAGTACAATATATGAAAGGTAACGATTTTAAAAAGAAATCAAAAATCAAAAAACTGTCAAAAGAAGAATACCAATAGCATTTTTAATTGACTGTGACACTTTTTTTTAATTTTTTTTTTTTTTTTTTGTGAATAAATCATAATTACATTTTTTTTACATTACTTGTTTATGTTTTTACTATTGCGCGATGTACGAATATACATATACGTATATAAACTTGGCGCAACAGCTCGTTTGGCCGGTCAAACGTTTTCTCTTAGCTGAGGTCTACCAACTCCTACTCTCAACCTCCACGCTGGATGCCTAGTACCTTAATCCAAGAAATGGGTTACTAACCCCATTTGGAAGATAAGATTATTCTCTCACTAGACCACTTCTTCCTGTTCCAGGCGGCAGAAGACGAATTCCCTAGATGGAGTCCAACGGCGGCATCTATAGCCCCAGTTAGCTGAACTTAATGAATACCTTGCAGAGCTGCTTCGACGTATTTCGATCACAGGTCGGTAAGGAAATTCCAATGTTGGCAGAGGAGCGCTTGGTGGGCCAAGAGTAGCGCTCATACTCCCGCAGTGGACTACTGGCACCGGTGTACCCGGCCCCTCGTCCTAGGGGTATAACTAAAGGAACTGGCCCTCCAGATTGGGGGTTGTGCCGTCGGGGTAACTTCCCTACCACGTAAAAAACGAATGGTTCCGAAACAACTAAAAGCTTTGGATAAGGACGACTCAACTGATGACGACTCCAGCAAAGGAAATAAGCACAACGACCTTCGGATCTGTACGTGGAATGTTCTGTCCCTTTACAGACCACGTGCAGCCGAACAACTAGCAGAGGCCCTAGACTGCTATAAAGCAGATATAACCGCAATCCGGGAAGTGCGATAGGCCGTGCAAAAAGAGGACGCAAAACTGTCTACTACGGTGATAGCTACAGAGGCAACAGGTAGCGCTTATTCGGATGCGGATTTGTTATACGCGGCAGACTTAGGCAAGAATCCTTAAGCTTCCGACACGTGAGCAAGCGTATTATGACTATCCGGATCAAGGCTAAATTCGCTAACATAAGCCCAATATGTGTTTATGCCCCCACGGAATAAAAGGAAACTGCCACCAAAGATTGTTTCTACGAGCTCCTTGACAAAACGTACGAGCAATGTCCTAAATACGAATCGTATTGGGCGATATTAAAGCCAAAATAGGAAAGGAGTTCGTCTTTGGTAGGGCAGTCGGTAAGCATAGCCTACACGACACCACGTCTGATAACGAACTAAGGTTAGTTGATTTCGCTGTGGATCAAAATGTCACCAAGCAAGCACATGGTTTCCTTATCTCAATATTCATAAGCAGACACGGTGTTCCAATGATCATATAATGATCAACCAAGTTGATTATATTGCGATCGACGCAAGGCATGCCTCCAGTTGTCTGGATGTCCGGACCTTCCGAGCGGTCAACTTAGAGTCGGATCATTACCTTGTTGTAGCCAAGATACGAATGCGGATATCCCAATCTGATATCCCCAAATCAACAAAGAAGAATCACTGGGAAAATTTAACGTCGAACAGCTACAATCGTATGAAACCGCCAGATTCTTCGCTGAACGCGTATCCCGAAATCTCTCAATCAACCCTATGCAGCCAGCATCAAGTGCCGAAGACCAGTGGCAACGTTACCAACATGCCATCAGAAAGGGCGCGACTGATGTGCTGGGTCTGGCTCGTCCACCACCGCGAAACTCTTGGTTTGACGAAGAATGCCGGCGAGTGCATTAGCCTTGATCCGGCTAGTCATAATACGCTCGCTAACGTGTCGGAAGCTTAGGACTTCTTAGACTTAGGCGTGACTCTTGACGCTTAATTGCGCTGGAAGGCTCATGCCAAGAAAAAACGTGACGAATTAATTATTCGCCGTAAAAAAATATATTGGCTCCTAAGGAGATATTCCTGCCTCTCAGCATGCAACAAGCTTCTGCTGAACAAGCAAATATTAAAGCTTATAAGTACGTATGGCTTCCAGCTTTATTTGCACAAATAAGACAAACTTACAAAGTATACAATGTTTTCAAAATAAAGTACTACTACTACGCAATTTCGTTAATGCGCCATAGTACGTAAGAAATGCTGATCTACATAGAGATCTAAAAGTAGAAATGGTAGAGCACGAGGTCAGAAAGGTCGCAAGAAGACATGAAGTTCGACTTCGCAACCACGCCAATATAGAAGTAGCTGAACTACTTAATTATAAGAATTTGGTTAGAAAACTAAGAAGGATAAAACCCTTAGAACTAGTTAACTAGGGATAACATCGAAGCATAATATAACATCATCACACGAAATGAGTGATTAAATGTATGTACATACACTCCGTCTCACTTGATTACGAACAGGCAGTTTTTTGTTTTAATTTTACGATATTTTTCAAACCCTTCGCTTATCTGGGAAAAACCAATTGCACAAGGAATGAAGGATATATTATGTCTATATTGTAAAAAAAAAATGGGATTAAGTTGATAAATGCATCTTTTATGAAGCTTTTCCTAAAAAGGTCATAAAATTTACCTGTTTTTTTTTTGCTGATAAGTTTAATAATAGGAGAGCCGACCGCGTGATGTCCCAAAGCATAAAAAAGAAAGGATCAGTTGAATATAAAATGAAAGATTGCTTGTAGACGTAGACAAAACGCCAATGGTTGGCTGAATGTTTTGCCTAGGAATTAAAAAAAATGGCAACTACTTTTTTCTAATCCTTAAACAAAATATTTAATGCCCCTTCGCTTTATCTGAAGAAGTGGAGATTTCACAGCAGTTACCTGCTCTAACAGCTTCTCCAAATTATGGCCATCTCCAGATGAGGATGGGGTTATGGGATGTGGCTCGGTATCAACGACAGCAGCAATGATCGTCTGAAGCCAATGATCATGTAATGTGGTTTTTCGAAACACTAACAGGACTATTACAAGTCTGATAAACTGATAAAACGTTTCAAATTCTTCCTTGTATTCATAAGAACCGTGACCTTTTTTTTAGCAATGAGTGGTAGCCGAATTCAATAGCATTTTCACGAGAAAGTTCTGTCACCATATATAAACTTTTTTATGTGGCAACAAGCTACCGATTTTGTGATCTTGGCAAAAGTTTTATCTGTGAAGTCTACTAAATTTTCATTTTTACCACTAAAAACACACTTCTTCATTTTGTATTAACTGGAAAAAAAAAAAAAACCGGAAGAATATTTCCACAACTTTATTTTGTGTTACTGGAGCAAACAAACCGATTGGGTGCAAATGCTTCTTCTTGCCTTTTTGATGCAATATAGTGCGATGAACAAGCAGCCAATTGATCATTGATAATTATAAGAACAAAATGCATCAGCACACTGTTCTAATATATCATGCGATGAGTAATTAGAATATTTGTTTGATGAGATCTCTCAACTTTTTCCGAGAGAGCGTTCCATATGGTCGGAAAAAAATCGTTGGTTGTCAATGTATCGGGCTAATTAATTGCAGACAACCCTATATATATATGTTAATGGTAAGACATCAGCTTTAATTTGGCATTTGTTCCGACTTTCTTTTTTATGGCTATAGTCAATCAATATGAACAAGAGCGCCACTATATTCAAAATAGCCGCCCAAAGAAGGAACAATGCTCAGGAGATTCGTTCGCCAAAGTTCATTAGCAATGCTCATGGCCAGTTTCTTGTGGATGACGACAAAATTCTGCAGAGGTGGCGGCAGTATTGTGAAGAGCTTTTAAATGAACAGTTTCCCCGGCTATATTTTCCAAGAGCCACCCCTAACTGTGAAGAAATACCCGACAGTACAGTCGAAGAAGTTAGAGAGGCGGTCAAATACTCCAAAAAACGAAAAGCGGTTGGGCCAGACGAAATACCCTCTGAGTTCTGGAAAAAGATGGGAGACATCGGGTTCAGATGACTCAGAATTCTCATCTCCAAATTCGTGAGAGGTGATCCAATGCCGAATCAATGGAGGGAAAGTTACCTCCTCCCTGTATACAAAGGGAAGGGTGATACGCGAAACTGTGATAACTACCGTTCGATCAAGCTGATGTCACACACCATGAAGATCGTTGAGCGGGTATTAGGTGGCCGACTGCGAAAAATAATACGGCTATCTGATGATCAGTGCGGGTTTGTCTCGGGTAAATCAACCACAGATGCAATCCAAAGTATAAGGATCATAATGGAAAAACATCGTGATTCCTTAAGGGATTTGCATATTGTATTGGTTGACTTTGAAAAGGCATTCGACAGACAACCACGAGATCTGATATGGGTTGCGCTAAGACATCGAGGGGTTCCAGAACCCTATGTACAGATGATCATGGACATGTACGAAGGAGCAAAGACAAGAGTAAGATGCCCCGCTGGAGTAACCGAAGAGTTCCCAATCAAAGTCGGGGTGCACCAGGGAAGCGTCTTAAGTCCTTTGCTCTTTATCACAGTCCTTGATTATCTGCTTGAAGGTAAAGTGATGGACCCCAAGGTACATCAGTTATTCTTTGCTGACGATGGAACCATTATAAGTGAGGATCCTACATCCATGCAACGAGCACTTGATGTGTGGGTGGACGTTTTGGAGGGAAATGGATATCGCATTAGTTCGAAAAAGACAGAGTACTTGTGCTGCCCGTTCTCTGATCCACTCAGGCCTATTCCAGACATTTATTTGAATGGAACAGTGCTTCCCAAGTGCGAAAAGTTCAAATATCTGGGATCTATGATCAATAGCAAAGCAACTTGTGATGACGACATCAATCATCGTGTAAGCGTAGGGTGGATGAAGTGGCGAGAAAATTCCGCTGTCTTCTGTGACAGAAAAATGCCCCCTAAGTTGAAAGGAAGGCTCTACACCGCAGTTCTGCGTCCAGCGCTCACATACGGTTCACAATGTTGGACGATGTACAAAAAGTATGAGAGTAAATTAACGGCAGCTGAGATGAAGATGCTTCGCATAACAGCAGGAGTGACCACGCTTGATCGAATAAGAAGTTCGAAGATCCGTGGAAGCTTTCACATCAAGGAAACCATCGTACAGAAATTAAAGCGCGACCGACTCAGCTGGTATTGCCACGTTCAAAGAAGAGATCATTTGAACCATGTAAAAAAGGCAATATCTATGCACGTTCCAAAGACATCGCGATGTAGGAAAGGCAGGCCTATAAACGCCTGGATCAGATAAATGCGACGACATCGGCATTTCATTGGCCTCAGTAACCGAGTGATCCAAAATCGGCAGGCCTGCCGATATTTTCTGAGGTCAAATAGGCGAACCCCACAGGCGGATCAGTAGAAATGCGGTGAAGTGGGAGGGCTGTGATCCCTTGTTTTCGGATAATAGCCTCGCTGATAAAAGGAAGAAGAAGAAGAAGTCAATCAAAAAATTGAACGATTTAAAATAGGGTTGTAGGGGTTTGGTAGCCAGGTGGGAACAGCCAACCCAATGCGTTCAAGTACTATTTAAGGTCCTCTATCGAATGGTTACTCATTCATTCTTCTTTTTTATGCCTCTGAAAATCAAATAAAAAAAAAAAAAAAAAGTACCGGAAGTTGTCATTTTTTTTAATTCCTGGGCAAAAAATGCAGCCAACCATGGGCGTTTGTCTACGTCTACAAGCAAGCTTTCATTTTATATTCAACGGATCCTTCTTTTTTATGCCTTGGGACTTCACGCGGTCGGCTCTTAGACTATAACGACTACGTACGATAATTGGAAGGATGCCATAAATCATACCTTCAACGAATGCTTTAAGTGGATTAAAGTCCCCCACCATCGCTTACGTGCGATGTTTTCGACGATTTTCACCCAACTACACGAAAAAAAAAGAATTTAATTGGCAGAGTTGGAAAGTGTGTAATATCTTCTGTATCATTCTGCAACAAAACCACTCAGTAGTCAAATCAAATTTGGTCGATTTTATATGAATCTTTAACGACGGGTTGAAACAAATTGAGGCAAAGTAGTGCCATTTTGAGTTATCGTAACAGTGATATTTGTCCGAACTTGGCGACCTCCGACAACTAATATGAAAATGGATTGGCCATCGTCGCATATCGTTCTACAAACCTCCAAAAATACAAAGTCAACTGGACTGGTATAAAGTATAATTTCTTGTCACTTTCGTCTTCTCTTCCAATGTTCTCTATCGTGTATCCGTGGAATTCTATCTTCCTCTCCACTTCATCCACCTAATGCATACTCCACTCACATGTTTTAAAATTACATACATTGCTGGTTTTTGCAAAGACTTCGGTTTTTCTCAGACGGTGTTTGACGTCATAAACCTCTTTCTTCATCAGGATAGCAATCACACAAATGTCTGAGTCCCAAGACGATAACACTGTTATTATGATGTTCGAATATAGGCCAACTGTGGGCGCCGTGGCGTAAGTGGTTAGTGGGTCGGATCACTGCGCGTGAGGTTCCGAATTCGAATTCGGATACGGCACTAAACTGTGGGTCCCTTTCATTTGTGGGAAAAATATAACGCACACAACATGAGTAGTTGCGAGAAGCTAGGCAATGGCACTTACGGAGCGGTTGCGGCAAGTAGTGTTTTTTTTTTATAGAACAATGAAGTAATCATCGTTTTGTGACTGAAGCTAGAACTACGATAAAGTCATACCGTTGATTGATCATATAAGTAAATTTCTCTCAAAATAAACATATCTCATATTATAGTTCGTCCAATATCACGTCGCTCGTTATCTTGTACATTTTCCTAAAATATGTCTCTAATATCCGTCGAAAAGGAATGCTAAATCTGCCGACTCCACTGATTACAAAATCATGTTTTGGTTCCATTGGTGAACATCTGATAAACATATGTATGTATGAGACATACCCATACCTAAGTTCGACACTTCACCGAAACGCCTCCAACAGCCGGCGCTTCTAAAAATCTACAAATTTTATCAATCATATTGAAAAGGATAATAAAACAAGAGTGATCCAACTTTTGGCGAACTTTTCCGTTTCGTCACCGTAGTGGCATCCCTTCGCCCCACAATAAAATGCAAATCTTTTCAGTTACTTGTACAATATAAAATTTTATTTTTACTCTAAAAAAAAAGAAGACAGATTGTAAACAATCAATTGCAAAAGTTTTCCTGTATATAAATTACAATTAATTCAAAATGGAAACAATACCAAAGGACGACAACGTGTTTAAGTACAAACAAAACAAACTCAAAGCAAAAAAAGAAGTCCTTGACGAAATTTCGCAAAACGTTTTATGTTACACTTAAGAAAAAAAAAAGCAACTCTTCTCCCCCCATCATCTCCTTCAGGACCTCGTTTGCATAGGAAAACATTTACTTCTCTCTTCAATAACACTGTACAACCGTCTTCATTGTTGTCTCCTTCTCTAAGTACTTAATTAGGCATCATGGCATCTGACAAATTGCAATCGCTATAGTGCTACACTTTTGTGTCGTGCGCGCCTACCTACTACAGCACAACATTATCTGCCACTGTTGCCATGGTCGAAACCATTGTTGGTGTGCGCTGAATCCATCACAATTCTATTATCTCCAACTGCGATGATGGCGATGTCCTCTTGTGATTGTGCGGGTGTTTGGTCTATTCCAGCTTCTTCTGGTGGATCGCCGCGTATCAGCCAAACCGGAGCTAATCGTATCATTAAGATAGCGCCTAGTGGTGCTGTGAATATAATGGCGATTACGGATATAACAAGGACATTGCTAGCCAGTGAAAGGATTTCTGGTCCCAATTTTAATTGTCTGGCCAAATCCAGTGCGATGGGACCGAGTGCTGCCTGAAATAGAAAGAGAGAAGTAGATGAAAAAAAAAAAAAAATAAAAAATCAACAAAAACAGGACGAAAGGATAATAAAAACAGTCATAGAAATAAATTAAATGATTTCAGTGTTTATCTGTAGATTAAAATAAAATATGTCCTCGTGTTGAAGTCCTTCTTTGTGTGGAATAGAACAGACCGGTATTTTTTTTTGTTTGTCCTTTCGGTTATGTTGGAAGTCCTTTAAACTTGTGCGAACGCTTTTATCTAAGGGAACCCATCGTCGCAATATTGGGGAGTCTGAGTATGATGGACTCTTGAAAGTCATTAAAAGGGAATTTTCCTCAGTGAGGGGATGTCTTCCTTTTTTCCACAGTAAGGGTGAAAAGTATGGGCAGAACTTCTAAGTTCTAACTAACTTCATTTAGAATAAGTGTTCCGTAGTTTTTCTTGACATCGAAGGAGCAATTACCTAAGATTCCAATGAGTCCACTTACAGGATCGTCAACAACATGAATCTGTCCTCACATACCTGTGGATAGATCATGTCTACGTATCGATGATCTGAAAATTTCAAGCTGTTCTAAGAGAAATATCCTCTCGTCTCTCCCATTGCAGCAAAACTATAGCCACGGATATACAAGCCACGCAGCAATCACTCACAGTAGGTAGCTTCGAAACCGCTGTTACTACATCCTTCGCACACGGAAGTACGGAGGCGGTATTAAATCAGGGTAGAGATATACAACTATCGTTCCATTCACGAGGTATTATCCAGTAAGCCAAATACCTTGAACTATCCTGCATAATACACTGCCCTCGGATGAAGCATCGCATCATAAGTCAATTCCTACCTTAGAACCATACCTCTCAGATAAAACTGGAAAAACTTAATTTGATAATTAACTCATATTAACTTATCTGCCAGCGAAACGGAGTATGTAATAAAGCAAATGCATTACAGAAGGCGTTTCCCAAAGATTCATGCTGGGTCCTTTGCTCTAGAATGTACGACAGAGCTCTTAGGATGAGAATCCAAAAGTTTTCTAAACTAGTTGGCTTTGCTGATGATATAGCAGTGGTAGTCGTATCATTTGGAAGAAATAGAGCACGATAGCAATGAGACCACCTGGATCGTGTGGGAACTGCAACAAGCTAGTAAAAATAGGATGTAGCACTCCTTAGCGACGGAAGAGTAATGGAGACAGTAACCGTAATAGTTCAAACCGGATATGAAGTACCTTGACGTTATCGTAGATGCAAGGCTGACCTTCCACCAACACCTACAATATGTAGCTGAGAGGGCAGCAAAGCAAAATGCTAAACATTGGCGGACTGAAATATGGAAGAAAAATGTTCCTGATAAGAGTGGATCCTATAGATCTAGGGATCTTAAATCTCGTCCGAGGTTATGAAGGTTAAGACATATAAAAGGAAGACAGAGGAAACTTATAGAACATATTCATTGAGAGCAATCACAGACTTTCACACAACATCGTACGATGCGGAGCGTGTTATTGCCTAATTTTGCCGATTGGCATACAAGCAAGCAAGCGAAGCACAAGAGAAGCAAACACCAATAGAATAGCAGCAAGAACATTGAACGGTATACAGTCACAGGCAAGAGTGACCAGGGGGCAAATCACGTAACTTTTCAGACGATTATCGTTTGGACGATCGTAATCGACTGATGAAAAAAATTGTTGCATATTGTAGGAGTTAACATTTCTCTATCATAGTTAGTTGCCCACTGTTGGCTGTATAACGCCTAAATGCATGTAAACTTTTGACGATTGCGGTTTTTGCTATAGTTCAAACATACATTTAGGCGTTATACAGCCAACAATGCGCAACCAACTGTGGAAGGGAAATATTAACCGCTATAATATGCAACAATTTTTTCCATTCGCCGGTTGCTATCGTCCAAACGATTTGCCCCCAGTCTAATCGAATATCAACGAAGATGGAATTTCTCTGATAAAGGTAAGTGGAGACACAAAATCATAAATAACATCTGATAGCTGAACTTGGTCATGAGTACTTCGGTTCGTACTTGCCAGTTCGCGTACGACAATAACACCCATTGTTTAATCTGCACAGAAACCATTGAAGATGAGGAGCACATCGCATTTCACTGCCCATGCTACAGAATCGAAAGACAGTTACTAAAGGAGAAACTGGAGAGGTTATCACCCTAGAAGATACAGCTAAGACATCGTTAAGATCTCAGGAAAGCTAGAACGCAGTCAGCGATACTTCTCTGACATAAATAAAGAATCAGCACTGAAAAGAGCGACGAAGGGAGCAGTAGTATGCTGATATGAACGATCCGATGACATAAGACTGGAAGCCCTCCTTACGATTAAGTGAAATGTTTGACGGCAGTACCGCGATGATCTCATAAAAAAGCGTAGAGAAGGAAGGTAGGTTTAGTGGATAAGAATCTGACACTATTACTGAGCACGAGGTCTGTTTCATCTTAAAACTTTTTCACACGTGGAATCCGTGTTCCTCATAGAATAGTTGCACCATATAGGTCTCTTAGCGGATCTAACCTGTAGACGATGACGAAGTTCTGTCAATATTCTGAGAGAAATTTCAGATCTCTTTAACCTCGAAAATTACACATTTGGAAATAAAGTTGTGACCACAGAGAGCCTCGCTCCTTCTAGCAGTCTCTGGAGTGAAAGAACGTGGTCTAAATTACCTTCACGAAACTGCAGCACCTACAAACGTTCTTACATGCATATAACAGTATACATCTATTTTCCTGCTTTACTCCTTTCTTACCTTTGTGCTCGGAAAGAATTGGTATACATAGGTATCTACTTTCACAAGGCTACCAGATCCGTGCAGTATTTTTTAAGCTAAGTTCTTGCAACATACGAAGTGAAGGGATTGGAAATACCATGAAAGGATCTAGGTCAAGGTGGCACTAAGTTCCTACCAGCTCCAAAAATAGCATCTAGAATAATAGCGCTTAGAGCTGCATGCTTTAATTAGGCAAAACAATGTTCAACTTATTTAAATGCAAGGCCATATTCGTACGAGTCTGGTGGGAAAGAGAAAACAACCCAGACTACGATCAGGCCCTTGTGCGTTAATAGCTGACACAAGAGTTCTTCCCATACATTATGAGTAACATTGCGAAAATCAGATGAAAAGTATTCAGACGTGTAGACATTCCAAAGCCCTAAAAGGCTAATAATATGTAGCACCATATAAATCTAACAAAACTGATGTTTTATATCAATAACTAGAAGGGTACTAATAGGTCACTTATTACGCGGTCTGATATCTCACACCTCATATGTTGACCGCATTCCTTAATTGTGGGATCGATACAAGTGTAAACCCCCTAAGCGAGGTACAACAAAAGTTAAGTAGCAACCAAAAAATACTTACAAAACAAACCAATAGGTCACTTATTAAACAAACAAAAATGAAGAATTAACATTAATTTATAAAACTTGGTTAATGATTTATCTAATCCCGCAGAGGTTGCGGCGACCCTGAAGTTAAGGGGGCACTAAACATTTTCCATGTCACTGTCCAAGTAGCAGCAGACTTCGGTGGGACTTTCCAGGAAACCTTTCTTCGACGACCTATAAAGGCTAGCTATCTAGTCAATCTAAGTATCTTACAATATAAGTACATATCAATATAGGGGTTCTTTCTTTCGTATGTACATCGGGTAGCACTACATATTATCTACATCTATATAATAAAGGGTCTTCAAATCCCATACCTTCAATAATAGCCCACTTTCAAATGTTATGAATACAGATTGTTCATGTGTCATCTTTCAAGTCTGTGTCCTAACTTCCATCACACACTGTAAGCTTTAGGTCTATTTTTGTGATAATAAGGATACGCACAAAAGAGGTGATGAGGAAATAGGAAGATTGGAAGATGTGTTTTTCGGGAGGCCGTTGTTTATTTTCCGTTTCTTCTTCTATTTTTTTTGTTTGTACTTAATGAAGTGTACAACGGATCAGTGCACAATGAGGTTGAGCAAGGATATATGTATGTATGTACCTATATTATAGGATAGAGATCAACAATTTCAATTTTACTCTTGGGTGTGGAAAGGCTACATTGGAAAGACACGTGGGAAGAACTACATAGTTTCATTAAGGTAAATTGGCATATTCAATTAGTTCCTGGGAGATTGGGGATAATCAAATACGATAAATTGACGTGTGGGTTAATTTCAATTTTAGTTATGAAAATTTATAAATTACATGTAATTTGAGAGGAAAATCATGCAACCATGAAGGGCCATGTTGTTTTTGCTTTTTGAATATCATTTAATATTGTAATATTTAGTGGATTTAATGAGAGAAAAATATGTGAATGTTGTGATATGAAATTATGATCATAAGGGTAGTTCTCCAAATACTGAATTTTAAACTAACCACAGGTAGGTATACTTTTTCAAGGTTGCAACCGACTCTTTATCGAAGCTGTTGGTTAGGATTTGGATGACTATTCGTAAAGAAACTACTAATGTGTTGCTCTTTAATCGATGTGGGCAGGTTCAAACTCCACCGGAGAAAAACTATCATTAACCACACAAGTATAAAAGAAAAACGAATAACATCGAAGTTTTTCCCACCACTGCACCAAAGAAGGTTTATGTCTGGTAGTAGTACAATGGACGGAAAAGGAGTCTAAGGAGTCTTATTGTTTTGAAACATAGCGGTGTTATATGTACCGGAAATATGAAGCCTGATACAGAATTGGAGCCTTTAAGAGCAAGTGGCATTATTTGTTATAGCGGAACTGCAGTGGATGCTGGAAATCTACTAGTTCTGCTACTATTAAAGCCAAAATATCGATGCCAGGCAGTATAATAGATATCTCAAATATGAAATATTTTTCTATCTTAACATCCACCCCGGTGGTCTTTTTAGACCAAAAGCAATTTTTCTTTCAGATACAGTTTTGCAATTTTATTGCGATAGTGTTTGACACGTGCATGCTCCTGTTTTATTGATTGATCTTGCTTTTATAACACCGGCGATCTCCAGTCGTGTTAACCCAGGGACTCGCATGTATACTTGCGGGAGAGTTTTTAAAGCTTTGTATGTGTCGCTGGGCTCACTTGGGTGTTATATTGCATATGTCTAATTTCTCCCCTTAGTCGACTTTTACGGCAAACACTATTTGTTGGGGGGCGCTGCAGTTATATTCTAAGCCCATCGCTGAACGGGGAGTGCAGTATCGAAAAAGTATCATTTGTATCAAAAAACCACATCGATTAAAAAAATACCAAGAGACTGTAGTGTAAGTTAAAAAAGTCTCAAGGGACTGTAGTGTTTTTTTTTTGTTTTTTTTTGTTTTTGTGGGACGGATGAAGGTTAATGAACAATGTGGAATGAGAAAAATTCAGAAGAGACCCTACAGACCCAATTACATTCAGGAAAATGTCTTACTTGTTTCTTATTGTTTGCTGTGTTCAATGAAAAAAAAAGAAATTAAGTCGATTAAAGTATTATTTGTAAAAAACCGTATGGGTCAAAAAAGACCCAAGGGATTATAGTGGAAGTTTTCTGTTTAGGGATGGATGAAGGTTAGCTATCAGGTAAGAATCGAAGCAGCTTTTGCAAGGCTCGTCAGAATAATTAAAATTGCCGGATATGACTTGACAGGTAGTATGCAGCAGTTCATGTGTTAGATTTTGAATCGCAAACTGCTAATCATTCACTGCTAATGAAAATTCGCATTCGCAACCTGTTAACAACTTATAAATAAACTGCTATTGCTAATGAATTGCTAATGATAATTTGTCTGACTTCTGGTTGCATGTCGCAATCGCAGCTGGTTCGAAAAATTTGTTGGTTGCTGGTTTGTAAGTTTGGTTGTTGGTTGGTATATAACAGCGCAGGTTATACTTACGTTGCTATTACTGCTATCGCAGTCGCAGCTGGTTTGTAAGTTTGGTTGGTTGGTACATAACAGCGCAGGTTATACTTGTGTTGCTATTACTGCTATCACAGCCCCAGCTCGTTTGTAAGTTTGGTTGATTGGTGTGTAGCAGCACAGGCTATACTTTCGTTGCTATTGCTGCTGTCGCAGTCGTAGCTGGTTTGCAAGTTTGGTTGATTGGTACATAGCAACACAGGAGTTATACTTGCTAAGTTACTATTGCTGCTATATACCAACCAACCAACAGCACAGGTGTTATATTTGCTAAATTGCTTTTGGTGGTATTGCGTTGTGAATACGATTTGCTAGTGGGAGCTCCAGTAACAGTACAACGAATTTAAAAAAGCGCATAGAAATTAAGCTTCCTACTGTGTCTTTAGTTTTAGTAAGATCATCGGAGCCAGATGTGCGAGTAAGTTTTTTTTATGAAAGGATATATGTATGTTGTACATACATTTAGGAGTTGTAAAATGATTTGGGGCACTTGCACCATAAAATGAAAATTAGCTTATAGAGGAAAATTTAATTTTGTCTAACTTAGACTAAATAGCCGGACAGGCACACCTATATGACTCGATTACGAATGGGAATTAGTAGTTTACATAAGAAATCGCATTCACAGTTATAACTGCGAATGCAACAAATTCACGACTTAGCCCATCTCTACTATATGTAGTGAAATAAGAGATCGTCTACTGGCTGGATTAACATGGAGTACAAAAACAAAAAGTGACTTGGAACCACTTAAGCTTTTTTTTTTTTAGTAAAAACTGAGTTGGGATGTTTATTTAGCGCTACAAATTTCAGATGGCACAGGGAAGAGCTTTTTCATTCAACTTGAGAGATTCAGTAGTAGGTATTTTACAAATTTAAGCACAACTTTTTCATACTTTTTAATTCAATTGCAATTCAATCACCAATCTTCAAACAATAAAAAAAATTTTTAAACAGATTGACTTGGGATCGTTTTGTGGAGAAGCTTTCACTTTGCTTTGCATAATTCTCACCAAAACGCACCAATAGTGTGAAAGTGGCATCAGTACAGTATTACTGACCATACATTAAAGCTGAATAGACGTTCGAAATCAAGCTCACCCCTTCAGTGTAATCCAGATGTTTGAGATACGATATCATAGTTCATCGCATATCACGAACTTTCCAAGGCAGATAGTAAGCCAACTTGATGAATGGGCATAGGAATCGACTGACATATAAAAATTTTGTAAAATGGTGGGGCACGCTCATACAAGTAGTTAACTTAATAATGCGAATCAGTTTTGAAGCGATGCAACTGCTTGTCACAAGAAGTCCCGCTTCACGATATGGAAAACCTTCTCGAAGTCGATAAGGAGAAAGTGGAACAGATACGCGATGCGTTTCTCTATGATGATTTGCAAGTTGTTTATGTGATCAATACAACATGGTCCAAAGCGGAGCCAAGCCTGTATTCCGTTGAGAGTTGAAACTAGATGTTATTTGAGCTAATATTTTGGCTGTAGCACGAAGAACTCAAATTTTCCACCATTATTTTTCCATGGTTTTTTAATAAGTGGTTGCAGAATTTCAGCCGATAAGTTTGGCGCTACTTGAGGAACTGGGCTAAGGTGACGTCAAGACCTTTTATTTTTTGAGGACTTTTATTGCGGTAATGATGTTTGTATACTGAGAAGCCGCCACGTATTTTTAGTGTTTTATTTGAGTTTAAAGTTTTCGGAGCTAAAAATCAAAGCGAAATTCTTCCATTTTCAGTTCCGCATCCGAGATCAGAAAGAAACTGCCTGGACATTTCATTGGATACCTACCAGTATCTACTGTCGCATTAATAACTGCTTTCTATACTTGTGAAGCCAAGGATTTGATACGTCTATGCGTGATGGGCTTCTTTGATACGTTTTCAGTTCTCTTCGATTTCCTATGTAGCTAGGTGCTGTTGCGCTTTTGAATTATGCCGACTAGAAGTGTTCTTGTCCTTAAATTGTTCGCGCAATACGAAAACTTTAAGCCTGTCGCCACGGTTATTTGGTATTTGAGAAAAGAGTAAAGAAAATACTAAACCACTGACTGTAGAATATGAATCTGGACCCTCCCGATGAAAGTGGAAACATCTAAAAACTTTATCAGAACTTTCATGAAATTTCCTTTTAAATTGTCTTAACTGGTCATTCATATGTGCTGTTCCCGTCATTCTTATTAAATATATCTAAATTTCCGACTCAAGTGATTATACACATACATATTGTACAATATTCTTTTGAATACTTTAACACCAACATCAAAGATCTACCAGATCTTCAAATCAAATGTAACAAAGCGGAAACCAACTTCAAAAACTTACTTGTACTGTTGCCTTTGGAAAACCAGAAATTGTTATGTACGCTCGTTCTCTAACTGATAAGTCACCCCCTGCAGTTGACAAATACGATCCAGCCAAACGGAACTGCAATTAAGATAATGAAAAATAAAATATAAACACTTTCAAAGCAAACAACTAACAAACGCACCAAACAACCGACGGCAATTACAATGAGACCATATCCAACAATTTTGCCATCTAGAACGGAGAAATTAATTTCCTTGCCAATAAGTGCGAATGACACTGGTTTCAGAAATGTCCACAATAAATCGAGGCGAGTGCTGACGCTTAGCTGGTAATAGAAAACATTTTATAATTTCTGGTTCGATAGATGGAAAAGTCCTTGCGGGCAGAAATTGTTTGTCCTGGCAAACATAATTTCCACCCTAGATACGAGAGGAATAATTTAAATAAGCAAATTCATCAAATTGAAATTTGCAATTTCTATTTTACGTAGTAATGAGTTGAAGCATAACTTACATTTTTGTCTTCTTTTTGTTGTTTTCTCCAAAGAGTTCCAGCACAGAATGCCACTGTCACACACCCCAGGGCACCAGCCGAAGGATATCCCATTGCCCTGCTGCCCATTACTGAGACGCATCCGCCCACAACAGTCATTGTGAATCTCAGTCCATCAACATATTTCTGAAATTAATAAAACAATTTAATTAAAAACAAAAAGCAGGCAAAAAAAACTATTTTTTCATGACTGAGAGGAGGGATATTGTTGTGGGCCGTGCAGCGTTGTCAATAAATGGCGTGTTTTGGTGAGAATTACGCAAAGCAAAATAAACAGTCTCAACGAAACAATCCCCAGTCAATCTGGTTAAAAACCACTTAATTGTTTGAAGATTGGTGATTGAATTGAAATTGCATTGAAAAGTATGAAAAAGTTGTGCTTACATTTGTGAAGTACTACTAAATTATTCAACTTGAATCAAATTGAATGAAAAAGCTCTTTTCAGCGGCCTCTGAAATTGAGTAACGCAAACTTAACATCCCAACTCAGTTTTGACTGAAGAAAAAAGTTAAAGTGGTTGTCAGTAATTTTTTGTTGTTGTACTCCGTGTTAAATCTTACTTCACTGAGAAGCGACGTCTCACCAAAACACGCCTAAAGAGAAGGATTTTTCGACTCTTTTTCTCTATATCTGCGTTCAATTAAATAGTTCACTCATTAAATAACTCGCGTGTCATCTACGCTTTTGTGTTGGAAATTTTTTTATGTTCTTAAAACATCTTGGTGGTTTGGTCGACCAATTAATAACAGTTTCAACTTTTTTGATCCATCCATATTGACTGGCAACGAAATGGCTACCCGCTCTTTGCTACTCTTCCCGCCGCGCCGTGGCATTTTTGTCCTTGGTAGCACACGGAGCGATCGGGCGACATTTGTAAAGGAGGCCAATCTCATGGCACAGAAACATAAGTCCATAAGTTCAAAATCGAATTATGGACTTATGTCCCACCCCATCAGGAGATAAGTCAAAAAAAAGCACTTGTGTGGACTTATGTCCCACATAACATGTTTTCTTAGATGTTGTTAGGATAAGTCGCAAAAACAGAAGAGGACGTAATAAGCTAGTGCGAGCAGCCAAGCTGTTTGTTTTTTTTTTTTGTCTGTTTGTTTTTAATTTGGTATTGTTTTACAAAATGCACAATACAGTAAATATAATGCAAAAATTCGCTCGTAATTTTTATTTTAACTTTATCACATTCTCCAAAGCTAAATATGATTTGAGAGTTTGATGCACACTCTCAGTACTCTCAAGTGTATGCTGGTATGCTGACCCCTATCAACCCGCCTGCTTGGGGTCACTATTGGATTTGGAGTAAGTGCGAAGAAACTTAGGTTACATTAATCCTCGCACCTACTCCAAATCTAACAGCGACCCCACGTAGGGGTGAGGGCGGGCAGCATTTCCCATGTATACATTACACTGTTTATGCATTGTGGACTTACACTATGTAAGTCCCATTTTCGGCAAAAAAAGAATCTGGATATATGTATATCCCTACGCTCATATTACATTCATTAATATAAGACAAAAATGCGAAAAAACATCGTGAACTTATGCCTTACTTTCGGAGAAAAAAATGGTGGACTTATGCGCCTTTTTTTTTTTTTTTTTTTTTTTTTATAATGTAGGTAATTACGGTACAAAGTGATAGGCAAAAAAAAATTACAAAAACATTTTTCCAGAATTCGATTCTGAACTTATGTCCCTGCGCCCAGTCTCGAACGAAGCGGACGAATTCCCTAGACGGAGTCAACGGTGGCGTCTATAGTTCCAGTTAGGTTTGAACGTAGTGAATACCTAGTGAATACCTTGCGCGAGCTGCTTCGACGTATATTCGGATCACAGGTCGGTAAGGAAATTCCAATGTTGGTCAGGACCTTGGAATAGAGATGGTGGCGGAGGAGCCCTTAATGGGCCAACGGCAGCGCTCATACTCCCGTAGTGGACTAATGGCACCGGTGTACCCGGCCCCTCGTCCTAGGGGAATAACTAAACGAACTGGGCCTCCAGGTTGGGGGTTGTGCAGTTGGGGTAACTTCCCTACCACGTAAGAAACGAATGGTTCCGAAACAACTAAAAGCCTCGAATAAAGAAGACTCAACTGATGACGACCCCAGCAAACGAAATAAAGACAGCGACCTTCGGATCTGTACGTGGAATGTTCTGTCTCTTTACAGAACACGTGCAGCCGAACAATTAGAGGAGGCCCTAGACTGCGATAAATCAGATATAACCGCCATTCAGGAAGTGCGATGGGATAGGTCGGGCAAAAGGAGAATGAAAAACGGTGACATCTACTACGGTGATTGCTACAGTGGCAACCGGCAACGCTTATTCGGATGCGGACTTGTAATACGCGGCAGACTTAGGCAAGAAGTCTTAAGCTTCCGACACGTGAGTGAGCATATTATGACTATCCGGATCAAAGCCAAATTCGCTAACATAAGCCCAATATGTGTTTATGCCCCCACGGAATAAAAGGACCCTGCCACCAAAGATTGTTTCTACGAGATCCTTGATCATATTGCGATCGACGCAAGGCATGCCTCCAGTATTCTGGATGTCCGGACCTTCCGAGCGGCCAACATAGACTCGGATCATTACCTTGTTGTAGCCAAGGTACGAATGCGGATATCCCAAACTGAGCAACAAAGAAGAATCACTGTGAGAAAATTCAACGCCGAAAAGCTACAATCACAAGAGACCGCCAAACTCTTCGCTGAACCAGATGTGCACCACCGCGAAACCCCTGGTTTGACGAGTGCATGTATCAAAACAAGAGGTGTACAAAGCGGCGCTGCAAAGGAATACGGCGCCGTGGCGTAAGTGGTTAGTGTGTCGGATCAATACGCATGAGGTTCCAAGTTCGAATCCCAGAAAACACTAAAAAGTTTTTCACGGTCCCACCTCTCGCGAGCGTCTGACAAACATCCGAGAGTATTGTTGTCAAGAAAAAGTTTCTCAAATTGCCGTTCGGATACGGCACTAAACTGTAGGTCCCTTTCATTCGTGTGAAAAATATAACGCACACAACATGAGTGGTTGCGAGAAGCTAGGCCCTGGCATTTTCAAGAGCTGTTGCGCCAAATATTTATTTATTTAAAGGAAGACGAGAGCTGCTCGTGAGCTATAGGAGCAAAACAGACGGGAAGAACATCGGCTTCTTAAAAAAAAGAAGAAAGAGCATGAGAAGCGTGCGTTTGAGAATATCGAGAGTTTATAATCCAGGAACAATGTACGGAAGTTTTACCAAAAGGTAAAAAGAACGTGTCAGAGGAAGAATACCCGTACAGAAACCTGTAGAGATGAAAATGGAAACATCGTAGTAGAATCACAGTCGGTGCTGAGAATATGGAAAAACTACATCTGTAGACTGTATAACGGCGACGAAGACCAACATCCCGCTGTCAGGCAGAATGAACCATTCAACATAGACGATGATATTCAAAATTTTCGTCCACCTGACCAAAACGAAGTGAGGATAGTAATATCCAAGCTGAAATCCAACAAGGCTGCTGGACCTGACGGCCTACCGGCCAAATTGATCAAGGTAGCTGGTGATGCAACTGGTAGAGAGCGCATACCAACTCATCTCTAAGATTTGGTCAGACGAGTGTATGCATGATGAATGGAATCTCAACATCGTTTGCCCGATCCACAAGAAAGGAGATCCCACCAACTGCGCCAATTATAGAGGAATCAGTCTCCTCAACACCGCATATAAGATATTTTCTGTGATATTGTGTGAACGCCTGAAACCTTTTATCAACAGCTTAATTGGACCCTATCAGTGCGGTTTCAGGCCAGGAAAATCCACCATCGATCAAACCTTCACACTTCGGCAGGTCCTAGAGAAAACCCAAGAATTCCAAATCGATACTCACCATCTCTTTATCGATTTCAAGGCCGCCTATGACAGCATCTATAGAGAAGAGCTTTATAGAGGCATGTCTAGTTTTGACTTTCCTGCCAAACTTGTTCGATGACAATGGAGAACGCTCGCTGCTCCATCAAGGTCGGTAATGACCTCACCGAGACCTTTGATGTAAAAAAAGGTCCAACACAAGGTGACGCGCTGTCATGTGACTTCTTCAATATTGTACTTGAACGGATTGTGCGGAACTCACAGACCAACACCTGAAGCACAATCTATCAGAAGTTTGTACAACTGCTTGCATACACCGACGATATTGACATTATTGGAAGAACTTAGCGGGCTGTCACCGGTGCGTTTGCAAGGCGGAAGCGGCGAAAATGGGTTTAGCGATAAACGAGGGCAAAACCAAGTATATGCTGTCAACAAGAAGGGACAACCAACTCCAACGAATTGGACAGAATGTCACAGTGGGCAGCTATATCTTCGAGGTAGTAAGGGACTTTGCTATAAATTCTACAAACAAGATCAACGCTGAAATCAATCGAAGAATAACTCTTGCCAATCGCTGTCTTTTTTAGGCTTATAAGGCAATTCAACAGTAAAGCCCTATCTCGAACAACTAAGGAGACTCTGCATACGACTCTGATCATCGCAGTCCTGGTTTACGGCGCTGAAACATGGATTTTATTAAAAGAGGATGAAGATATCCTTGGTCGCCTGAAGAGAAAAATTCTTCGTAAGATTTTCGGTTCCGTTTGCGTTGACGAGTTTTGGAGGAGAAGATTCAATCACGAACTATACGAGCTGTACAGCGACATCGACCTAGTCAAAAAAAACCGCATATTGGACGTCTGAGATAGCTAGGACATGTAGAGCGAATGGACACCAACGCTCCGGCCCGCAGAGTCTTCGAATCTAACCCCGAGGGCGACACAGTAGAGGGAATCATCGCCGTTGGTGGTGCGCACCAGTTCAAGGGGACCTCAACCAACTTGGAGTGCGCAACTGGAGGCAATTAGCTTAAGACCGAGATAAATAGAGAGGCTTGTTGGTTGAGGCCCATGTTCACCCCGAACTGTAGCGTCACCTAAGAAAGTAAGTATGGCTGTTAAAAAAAGAAAGCCTACTAGGGTGCGGAATCTGGGTATTTACCTTTTTCCAAAATAAGAGCTAGTATAATTTCGGATAGGGTAAAAAAATCCTGATTGAACTTAAGTTATCAAACAAGTGGGCTTCTTCTCGGTATCATCCTGCATTGGCCTTATGAACATCTTGCGGAATATCATACTTTGTTGTTAAAAATTTGGAGCGATAACTCTGTATATTTTCGACTTTTGTTGAATTAATACAACGAAAACAAAAGCACATAGTTTTGCGTAGTCCGCCTTTCAACAAACATTGCTGGATATTAAGTCGACAGTCCCAAAAGAAGTCGTAAGCGAAACGCAAATCAGAAAGATATATGGTCTATATCCCATATAGACATGATGGGAAACATATCGATAGCGATAGCGATATCATGACATGCCCCAAACGGTACTTCAAGCCTGAGAAGAAGTGTAGAAATCTGATGAATGGAATTCTGAAAGCAGAGTTACGTAGTATGAACTCTATATTGCATCTGTGGCTTGTTGACATAGACCAATGACTTCCAATAACCGTAAAGAAAAAAGTCTGAGTTGGTCAGATTGGGTACATAATCTTGCGGGCCGATGCTAATCGTCAAAATTGGAGGAAACACGACTTGGAGAATTTTTCATTTAATAAGTCCATTATGCCGCATGTTGTGAGTGGCAACGTCTTGTTCAAAACACATGTGCTCCAATACCAATTCATCCAATTCGGGTAGGTATCAAAAAGTTACGTAACATAGCACTCGCTAGTGACAGTTATCACGTCGCCAGCAGCGTCTTCGAAAAGGTCGGGCCCAATCACTTTTTCAGCACAGACGCCGAACCGCACAGTAATTTTCTGTGGTTTTAAGAGACGTCGACGTCGTCGACGATACGTCACTATAAAGTTCACCAGAAGTGAGTGTTCTGCTTGTTGACATGCCCGGAGAGATGGAAATATACTGTATCGCTCATTACTAATTTTGAATGAAACATCAACAAGTCTTCCACCAAACTACTTGAAGTATTCCAACTAGAAGAATACTGCCACCTATCTGTTTCATAGCCTAGTAGTTCGACGTCAAATTGCTAAGGTCCTGAAATACTGTAGTGCTTTAGCGCTTCGGATATAATGAGCATTTTTCCACTTTTGCTCAAAAGTTCATAAAGTCAAATTGTGACGAATCTTCTCGTTGACTGTCATTGACTAGGACAGGATATATATTGAATTTTCCCACCAATACAAGGTGGTCAAAAAAAGACGAAAAATGCAAACCTTTGAAACATCATGTACCCAAGTTGGAGCTTAGCGACGTTCTACTCTATCCCACTGGAACACAAAAGAATCCTAATAAACCTCAGCAACTGACACCATTTCGAAGTATTCTTCAGTTAAATTCCTCTTAGCCTCAAAACAAACTCAGAGACGAGCGATAAATTCAACCTGCTGATGACTCTCCCGCTGTTCCTGCTCCTAATGCTGTTCATAATCCCTGCACTTTGCCACCACAATAGAATTTGCCATGCGCCATCCACTCCATCCCATTGAAATGCCAGCTGATCATTTCGGTCGCCTTTGTTCGCATATTTCATGGATTTTATTTATTACACCGACATGGTACAATATGCGTCAGTGTACTATCTTAAGTTCGAAGGACGAATATGCTGTTGTTTGGCAGAGCAATGGCCCTCTTGTTTGCCAGTGAATAATAAATAATATTTAATAAGAGGATCCACCAGTTTGCCACCTCCTGAGGACATATTCACAACTCTCAACTCCCTGTGAACTGACTAATAAATACTCCTGTGCTCTATCAAGCGAAATCCCTACGGCAAATATCTATTCGTCGACATCGTTGACGTTTTGTGGCTTTACTATGCTCCATAAATGAACGCAACAGGGGTGAGTGGGCAGCAGGTGATGCGCTGCTGCTGCAAGGTGAGATCCTTCACTTCACACCGTTTGAAACGAGTTGTGAAGGTGTTCCAGGTCGCTGGCTTTTGAGTGAAAAAGGGAGTGGTACTGATGGAAGTTGAAGGTGTTTTTGGCATAAATTATGCAGTCAAAGGAGGAAGAATCCATCTGCATATTTCTGAATAACCATGACACTGGGAGCGCAGTGTGGACTGAAATAAAGGATTTATTTCACTTTTGTGGATGCTACCAAAGGAGCGATACTTGATGAATCAGCTCTCGTTACCATGGATTTGTGTGCTAAGTGTAAAATGTGCATTTTTAGTAGTTTTACGATTAAGGTTGCAGTCAAACAGTTTGGCCAGCAGAAAAACTAAGAAAACCTAAAACTAAAAAATTAAAAACCAATTGGACAGATATCAGACGTTGCAATAAGCTCCCCACATTTATAGATGTAATGTATGTGAGATGGTATTCATTGCGTTGCTAGCGGATCTGCATTGCGATTGATCGGGAAACTACTGACTGCTCAAAGCTAGGTTTGGGCCAGTAACGCAAAAATCAAGTTCGTGGTGAAGTGCTTGCTTTACCTTCTAGTAGTGGTCCCCGGGCAACTATACGTATAAACCCTTATACGTGTAGGCTAAAATTGCAAGTGCGGGTTGTCTATGGCCTTGATTCTAGACTACGTAACGTGGGCTAACAGCCTGCGTTACCGAATATTGCCCGCTACAGAAACCGACACTATGCCTCGGATAAAGAACGATAACATGTTGATGACTTTTGATGATGTGATGGGGGATTTTAATGCCAAGGTAGGCAACGACAACGAAGGGCTCAAACAAGTAATCGGGAGCATCGATTAGGCAACCGCAATGACAACGGTGAAAGGCTTGTGGCACCATGTTTGAGCACAAGACCTGCCACAAAGTTAGCTGGGTTTCCAATGGCAGGTAAGCAACCTCCAACAAAATTGACCATTTTGCCATCAGCCGTCGCTTTAGAAGTAGTCTCCCGGACGTCCGGAACAGGTTAGGGGCAGATGTGGGGATAGTACGAGATCACCATCTTATGATAGCTACTCTCCAACTACGCACTGCTGCAGTTCGAAGATCCCACGACAACACAAGAATGCCCAGGTTCAATGTCGATAGACTTAGTGATCTCTCAGTGCGTCAACAATTAAGGGAGCACTTTTCGCAAGGTGCGGAAGCAATCAGCAGCTCACTGCCCGCAACCATCCAATACCATTGGTGTGCTCTAAAAAATGTTTTTACATCTGGTGTTGAAATAATTGCCAGTCGATCACAGGGAAGACGTAGGGCGTGGCTTTCCGAGGATACCTGAAGACGGATTGACGAACGAAAACAGCTGAAAGCTCGCACTGCAGCTACCCCAGCAGCAGGGAGAAGCGAGCTCGAGTCCCTATATCGCATGAAGATGAGAGAAGTTCGGCGTAGCGTGTGACGTGACAGACGCAACTACATCATCGCGTTGGCTACAGAAGTGGAAGAAGCTGCACGGAAGTGCGACAGCAGGAAGAACAGTGGCACAGAAAAGTTGGGGAGAGCTCAGACTCATTGCCAGAAACTGTATACGATGGTGCGTAAGCATAGTAGAGGCCCTAGGACCCACAAGGTGATGCAGGACATAAGTAAGTAAATATTCAATGCCGTGTGACTTAAGTAAAAGAGTGCAATAGCTTTCTTAGATGACTACCCCATGTCATTAAACCACGATTATAACTTAACTAATACATACAAAATTAAAATTATATACTATCCTTTTTTTGGAATAGCTACCTATAATTTGGGATACATTCCACACAAGCTGGATAACAATGCCAGTGAGCGCACATACATACATATATCGAAACCATTCTAGTGAAAAGTGCACCTCTGCACTGCAGTCAATGGGCCATTACACACTGGGGGAATTACCCCGGGGTTAAACCACGTTTATGGGAGAGGGAGGTGAAGTGTACAGTAAGAAATGAAATGAAATGGAATGAAACAGAGCAAAATCTTCAACCAGATATTAGGCGGTTTAACATCGGGGTAAACCAATACACACATAACTTCTCAATTTCGAGATGCGAAAAAATGAGTATTTCACACCACTACAATGAAAATCGGTTCATGTATACACAATTTTACCCCGGCGTTATTCAGCCAGTGTGCAATTGAAGTAAAAGATACCCCGGTGTTACCCCAGTGTTACCCCGGGGTAAAATTGCACCAGTGTGTAATGGCCCAATATGCCTAGTTAAACGCACAATAATCAACAGTGTATCCATCTCCTCTTTTTTTGTCGAGCGGTAAATTTTTAAATTTTTTTTTACAAGTTATCTTGCTAAATGGAAGAACTTAAAGTTGCCTCGATCAACATTTGTGGGTTAAAATAGAACATCACTTTTGTTACTGCCCATGTGCCATTACAAGCCAGCGGTAATGTCATTGAACGCAACCCAGCTGTGCAATGTTATATAATTGGTACTAATATTGGTACTTTTTCGCACAATTCCACAACTGAAATAATTGACCCGGGAGATTTTAATGTCCATAATACTACTTGGCATTCCAAGTTATATTTTTCCATTCGTGTGAAAAATATAGCGCACACAACAAGAGTTTTTGTGCGAAACTAGGTCCAGGCACTTAAAAAGCTGTTGCCCCAAATATTTATTTTCTTAATACTACTTAGCTCGCCGATCTAGACTAATAGCACTTGTAGGTGATGTAGCACTGTGATCTGTGCTCAGTTAGACCACCTTACTCAGCTATTAGACAAAGCCATTTATGCATTCCTGATATTACCAGCCACGGTCAAAGCACTCTGGACCGGTTTTTAACCTCGTTTGCGGAAAAAAATTCAGTCATAGTTTCTGCTCCCCTAGGAGGTCGAATATTTGTCTGGTGTCAGCTAAGTTCTCGTGTCCACCTTTGCACTAAGTTAACAAGAAATACCCTAAAAGCGCAGTCTGACAATACGAGAATGCTAATTGGAGCGATTTCAGTTTGTTGTTCAGGGAATTTAACTGGTCCCTACACATCCTTGCTATGGATGTAAATGCAACTGCTGACATGATTATAAACAAATTTACAATTTCTGTAGTAGAATTTCGGATATGGGTTTTGGTTAAGTTTCGTTTTTTAAATTCTAGTCGATACTAGAACAAGCAGTACAGCTCAACACTTACTCTTACCACAGACATACTCCTTTTATTTTCAGACATACTGTAAGCAAATACAAAATTTATTTGAAAATTACACTTACCGATTTTCTAGAGGGCAAGTACACCAAAGTCAATCCTAAGAGGTAGCCATAAACGACGCCAACGACAATGCCAACAGGTCCTTGCAGTACTTGGTCCGAAAATTTACCTGTGCAGCAAACACCACAATCCTTTATCTCAATTCATTGACCACAATTGTACTCACCTTGGTTGAAGATGACTCCTAGAATGACGCCAAAAGTAAATATCGACACCACATCGTTACAAGTTGTCATCGCATAAATTAAAGTATGAATGCCATTGTTAAGACCAAGTTTCTCCTCCTTGAGCTTAAGCATCACAGTAACAACCACATTCGGGGATACGGCTGTGATCACGAGGCTGAAAGTTTTAAAAAAAAAACACCAAGAATACATCAGCACTAAAATACACCGGGATGATGCAAGACGAGCACGGAAAGTACAATTTTAAGGCATTTTGTTGTTTAATGAGTTTATCTTTTATTAGTGTTAGTGTGGAAAAGTTATACGTGGCTATGTGGCACCAAAGCAACGTTAGCGGGAAGAAAGTTTAAACAGGAGGCGAAGAAAACTTCTACGAAATTCTATTCTTTTTCTCATTCTTTTTTCTATCAAAAAGTCAAAAGAAGAACAAGTTAGATGGTCCTGATGATGAACTGCTGCTATCCGCACGCAAGCAATTACACAGAGTGTAGTCTTAGCTTACGACACGATTGTGAGCTGAAAGTTAAGTTGTGTTTCTCTTTTTTGTGTGAATTTAAATGGGAATGTCAGGATAAGTTGCGCGGCTGGTGGGTACAGTTTTGAAGGGCGCTGCAATTGTAAGGGAATGGAATTCCGTGTGGGAATTAAATTCACTTCATTAGCAGGGCTAATGAAATTGCCAAGAAATTCCATGAAGGTGAGGGCATGTAATGAAATTGCTGTGAAGTAGTACGTTATTAGTGCTGGAAGGAGTAACCGCCTAATGATTTTGTACTCGCACTCCTGGGAAAAACATGAGATGATTTCTTTGTGGTGCGATTATGTAGCAATGTACAATTTCTTTTGGGTTTTAAACAAAACATGGTCCTAGAAGTGGGGTAAAGGGTGAGACAAAGGAAAGGAAAAACACAATATACGACGTCTTGATAACATACATAAAAGAAAACATGGGACACGCTGTATGTATTTGCTTGAAAGTGAATAGATACAACAGTGTCCTACGGTGAGACTCTCAACAACCAAATTGGAGAAGACTGCTCTGCACTGTATCACTAATCAGAGCAAGAACGATGGACTTATCGTCTAATAAAAAGCGTAATGTCATAAATAAAGCGCTAACACAAGGAAATTATTTTTTACTTGACTCAAATGCTAACTGAATATATTGTGCGGATAGACACTTTCGAACTCAGTTATTTGGTTACCCTGGTGAAAGAAATGAGTTCATTGATCTACTACATTGATCTAGAGTTAAAAAAAAGCCTAGAAAACAGCGCAAAAAGAGCTGCTTTAAACCAAAATATTTAAATGATCAGTTCAATACGAATCATGGCATGGAATGCTAGTGGATTGCTTCAGCATAAACAGGAATTGCAAGCAACCTTTAATATAAATAAAATGATGTGTGCCTGATTTCAGAAACGCATTTTACCAAAGAATCCTACATGAAACTCTATCGCTACAGAATCTACGATACTAATCACCCAGTATTATCCAGTAGTAATAGCGAGTATTTATAGTCCTCCAAGGCATCAAATTAAAAAAGAACAGTATATGGAATGTCTCAGCCAAATGGGGGAAAAAATTATAATTGGTGGAGACTTCAATGCAAAAAATACTTACAGGTAATCCAGACTAACGACGACTAAAGGTAAGGAACTTGATAGCGCAAAAAGAAAATAGGGTGCGAGGCCATATCTACAGGAAAACCGACATATTGGCCGGCTGATGCAGGAAAAATACCAGATATTATCGACAAAAATATTTCAACGAACTTTCTACATATAGAGGATAGCCAAAACTTGGATCATTCCCCCGTTTTACTTAATTTAATTGAAAATATTAATCAAAAGGAAGAGAACCCAATGCTTACTAATAAACGTACAAACTGGGTAAGCTTTAAATTAAGCCTTGACGAGAAGATAACATTAGCTGTACCACTACGATGTAAAGAACGACTGGATGCAGAGCTCGACAAATTTATCAAAGACTAGCTGACCTGTGCGGCTAGTCAAACGGTAGTACATGCGATCATATGAAAACACAAGCGTTTTCACTCAGCTGAGGCCTACCAACTCCTACTCTCAACCTCCACGCGGTGACAGCCGGGTGCCTAGTACCTTAATCCAAGAAATGGGTAACCAACCCCGTTTGGCGGATTCTTGGCGGCAGCAGATGAGAGAGGGGGGGAAGAGTGCTTTTCTCACTAGCGCACTTCTTCCTGTTCCAGGCGGCAGCGGACGAATTCCCTAGACGGAGTCAACGGTGGCGTCTATATTTCCAGTTAGGTTGAACTTAGTGAATACCTTGCGCGAGCTGCTTCGACGTATTCGGATCACAGGTCGGTAAGGAATTTCCAATGTTGGTCAGGGCATTGGAATAGAGATGGTGGCGGAGGAGCCTTTAATGGGCCAACGGCAGCGCTCATACTCCCGTAGTGGACTACTGGCACCGGTGTACCCGGCCCCTCGTCCTAGGGGAATAATTAAGGAACTGGCCCTCAAGTTGGGGGTTGTGCCGTCGGGGTAACTTCCCTACCACGTAAAAAACGCATGGTTCCGAAACAACCAAAAGCCTCGGATAAGGATGACCCAACTAATGACGACCCCAGCAAACGAAATAAGGACAACGACCTTCGGATCTGTACGTGGAATGTTCTGTCCCTTTACAGACCACGTGCAGCCGAACAACTAGCAGAGGCCCTAGACTGCTATAAAGCAGATATTACCGCCATCCAGGAAGTGCCATGGGATGGGCCAGGCAAAAAGAGGATGAAAAACTGTGACATCTACTACGGTGATTGCTACAGAGGCAACAGGCAACGCTTATTCGGATGCGGATTTGTCATACGCGGCAACTTAGGCAAGAAGTCTTAAGCTTCCGACACGTGAGCCAGCCTATTATGACTATCCGGATCAAGGCTAAATTCGCTAACATAAGCCTAATATGTATTCATGCCCCCACAGAAGAAAAGGACCCTTCCTCCAAAGAGTGTTTCTACGAGCTCCTCGACAAAACATACGAGCAATGTCCTAAATACGACGTTAAGATCGTATTGGGCGATTTTAACGCCAAAATAGGAAAGGAGGACGTCTTCGGTAGAGCAGTCGGTAAGCATAGCCTACACGACACCACGTCTGATAACGGACTAAGGCTAATTGATTTCGCTGTGGAGCGAAATGTCACCATAGCAAGCACATGGTTTCCTCATCTCGATATTCATAAGCAGACATGGCGGTCCAATGATCATGTCACGATCAACCAAATTGATCATATTGCGATCGACGCAAGGCATGCCTCCAGTATTCTGGATGTCCGGACCTTCCGAGCGGCCAACATAGACTCGGATCATTACCTTGTTGTAGCCAAGGTACGAATGCGGATATCCCAATCTGAGCAACAAAGAAGAATTACTGTGAGAAAATTTAACGTCGAAAAGCTACAATCGCAAGAGACCGCCAGACTCTTCGCTGAACGCGTATCCCGAAATCTCTCAATCACCCCTATACCGCCAGCATCAAGTGCCGAAGACCAGTGGCAACGCTGCCAACATGCCATCAGAAACGCCGCGACTGATGTGCTGGGTCTCGCTCGCCCACCACCGCGAAACCCCTGGTTTGACGAAGAATGCCGGCGAGTGCATGCAGCAAAACAAGAGGCATACAAAGCGGCGCTGCAAAGGAAGACGAGAGCTGCTCGTGAGCTCTACGAGCAAAAGAGACGGGAAGAACATCGGCTTCTCCAAAAGAAGAAGAAAGAGCATGAGAAGCGCGCGTTTGAGAATATCGAGAGTTTATACTCCAGGAACAATGTACGGAAGTTTTACCAAAAGGTAAAAAGAACGTGTCAGAGAAGTAATACCCGTACAGAAACCTGTAGAGATGAGAATGGAAACCTCGTAGTAGAATCACAGTCGGTGCTGAGAATATGGAAAAACTACTTCTGCAGACTGTATAACGGCGACGAAGACCAACATCCCGCTGTCAGGCAGAATGAACCATTCAACATGGACGATGATAGTCAAAATGTCCGTCCACCTGACCAAAACGAAGTGAGTATAGCAATATCCAAGCTAAAATCGAACAAGGCTGCTGGACCTGACGGCTTACCGGCCGAACTTTTCAAGGCAGCTGGGGATGAATTGGTAGAGTGCATACACCAACTCATTTCTAATATTTGGTCAGAGGAGTGTATGCCTGATGAATGGAATCTCAGCATCGTTTGCCCGATCCACAAGAAAGGAGACCCCCTCAACTGCGCCAATTATAGAGGCATCAGTCTCCTCAACATCGCGTACAAGATCTTTTCTGCGATATTGTGTGAACGCCTGAAACCTTTGATCAACAGCCTGACTGGACCCTATCAGTGCGGTTTCAGGCCAGGAAAGTCCACCATCGATCAAATCTTCACACTTCGGCAGATCCTGGAGAAAACCCAAGAATTCCAAATCGATACTCACCACCTCTTTACCGATTTCAAGGCCGCCTATGACAGCATCTATAGAGAAGAGCTTTATAGAGCCATGTCTAGTTTTGACATCCCTGCCAAACTTGTCCGCCTGTGCAGGCTGACGATGGAGACCTTTGATGTAAAAAAAGGTCCAACACAAGGTGACGCGCTGTCATGTGACTTCTTCAATATTGTACTTGAACGGATTGTGCGGAACTCACAAGCCAACACCGGAGGCACAATCTATTACAAGTCTGTACAACTGCTTGCATACGCCGACGATATAGACATTATCGGAAGATCTCAGCGGGCTGTCACCGGTACTTTTGCAAGCATTGAGGCGGAAGCGGCCAAAATGGGTTTGGCGATAAACGAGGGCAAAACCAAGTATATGCTGTCAACTAGAAGGGAAAACCAACATCGACGAATTGGACAAAACGTCACCGTGGGCAGCTATAACTTCGAGGTAGTAAGGGACTTTGTCTACCTTGGCTCTGCTATAAATTCAGCAAACAAAATCAGCGCAGAAATCAATCGAAGAATAACTCTTGCCAATCGCTGTTTTTTTGGGCTTATAAGGCAATTCAACAGTAAAGCCCTCTCTCGAACAACTAAGGAGACTCTATATAAGACCTTGATTATCCCAGTCCTGCTTTACGGCGCTGAAACATGGACTTTATTAAAAGAGGATGAAGATATCCTTGGTCGCTTCGAGAGAAAAATTCTTCGTAAGATTTTCGGTCCCGTTTGCGTTGACGGGTTTTGGAGGAGAAGATTCAATCACGAACTATACGAGCTGTACAGCGACATCGACCTAGTCAAAAAACTGCGTATTGGACGTCTGCGATGGCTAGGACATGTAGAGCGAATGGACACCAACGCTCCGGCCCGCAGAGTCTTCGAATCTAACCCCGAGGGAGGACGCATTAGAGGGAATCATCGCCGTAGGTGGTGCGCACAAGTTCAAGGGGACCTCGACCAACTTGGAGTGCGCAACTGGAGGCAATTAGCTATAGACCGAGCTAAATGGAGAGGCTTGTTGGTTGAGGCCCATGTTCACCCCGAACTGTAGCGTCACCTAAGAAAGTAAGTGTGGCTGTTAAAAAAAGAAAGCCTACTAGGGTGCGGAATCTGGGTATTTACCTTTTTCCAAAATAAGAGCTTATCTCAAAAGGCTTCATTTATAATTTGGTTTCGATAATTCATTGCTGTTTTACAAAAATTAAAAAGGAGAGTACTATCACTTTCACAATTAAGGAGTGCTAAGACTTCTGCTTCTGTTTTGACGTCACTGCCTAGAAAGCTTCTCCGTATTTCCCTTAGAACAGGACATTTTCCGAGAAAATGGATGACATCTTTCCTCTCCGAAACGTTGCATAGGCAAGTCCATACGATGGGGAACGTAATTTAGCTCTCCTCTCAGTTGAAGAATGGAAGAAATATGTTCCTGACTGTTACTATTTTTAAAGTAATTGCGTTCACACAAATTATGTTTAAGGAGACTATATATTGATCTGTGCACCGAAGATGTAGCACGATTAATGTAGTCTTGTCTATGTTTTTCGAAACGAAGACATAAAGCACCTCTTTTGAAAATCTTCTATTTTCACCCACCAGATGGAAGCCCGTTCCACAATACGACGCAAGCTCCTCCAGTTCCCTGTACCAAAGGCTTCCCCTCTCGATCGTATTCATTACTATAATTTTAAGAATTCTTTTGTCTGGCATCTCTAGAACTTTCATTAAATAATCCAGATGTAGCTTTAAAGTTCTTATGAATAAAGGCGATAATCCTGTTTCGATATGTATCATATAATTGGGTGTGTTACTGGGTAGATGAAAGCCCCTCTTTATGTAGTACCTTAAGAGTTTTTCAACGGTTTCATATTTAGTGTACCCCCAAGTTTGTGCTGCATACAACATGATAGATTCGGCGACTGCTGGAAAAACTCTGTATTTGACACTATGTGTAACAAGTTTATTTGAAAAACATCTCTTCCAGGTTGCGCACATTGCACTTTTTGCTTTTACAAGCTTATCTCTTAAATGAGTTTCCATACTAAGGTTGCTTGTTATCGTTACTCCAAGATACTTGTAAGATCTAACTATTTCGATGGGGTTTCCGTTGAAGTGGCATTTTTCATTTCTGAAAATTTGCATTTTCTAAAAATCATTACTTTCGATTTAGTTAGATTTACCGTTAAATTCCATTCCATTGTAGTGTACTGTCATACAAGTCGGCTTATCATTAATTGCAATGTCGCAGGCGAATACATGAAAAGAACCACATCGTCGGCAAATACAATAGAAATGCCTTAATTAAGACTCTGGCAATTTCTATTCCCCCAGGCAGGAAGTCTATTAAGTCATCGACATACAAGGCAAAGAGATAAGGACTGAGTGTGCATCATTGGCGAACTCCCATTTTCGTTTCAAACCACTCCGAAATATTAGTTCCATTCCAGACAGACGACTGGTTACCTTCGTACATATTCTCAAGTACTCTTACAAATTTGTTTGACATTCCAATGTTGTGTAACTTGTAGAATAAGGCTTTACGATCAGCGGTATCAAAGTACAATTTCTTTTTTTGTTCAATACATGTCGCGGCGATACTTTGCAGTACAAAGATATCTAAGAATACACTCAAATGAAACTTATTCAGAATATTCTCTCTAGAAAGCCACAAAAAGCTTAAAAAGGCCAATTTTGCAAAGTCCCCCAATCAGAATGCAAAATAGGAAATGGGCTAGGAGCAATGAACAAAAAGCTGAAAAATTCGCGAACGTCTTGAGGAAATTTTTCAACTAAATCCAGGTGACACCGACGATCTGCCCGACGATGTACCAGAGGAAATTGAACTGACTACGCCAACCGAGTCTTGGCTTCTATCTCATAACTGGAGATATTCTTAAACAACTTCCTGAAAAAGCAATTTTAAAGCTAACAAACATCATTAATGATGCATGCAGGTTATAGTGCGTTCCACAATTATGGAGAGTAGCTGATGTAATTATGATTGCAAAGCCTGGGAAACTATAATACCTCATGAAGCATCATCTTATAGGCCAATATCCTTACTGCCTATAATGTCAAAACTGTTTGAAAGACTACTACTCAAAAGACTAACAACTTTTATGGAGCGAAAACAAATTATTATTAACCACCAATTTGGATTCCGAAAGAAACATTCTACGATTGACCAGGTTCACTGAATTGCTAACATCATCCAAAAAGAACTGGAAGAAAAAAAAAGTTTATTCTACAGTCTCCCTGGATTTAGCGCAAGCATTCGATAAAGTTTGGCACCAAGGACTGATCTACAAATTAAAAAAAGACTCGTTCTACATTCTTGGAAACCCTACATTACAACAGAATGCGTATTCGGAACTGAGGGAAGTTAAAGCAAGTGTGCCCTAAGGAAGTGTACTTGGACCAGTACTCTACCTTTAATATCTTATACGTGAACACAAAATTTATCCTACGTTATTTTAGTATATATTGTAAAAGGAGCGGGATGAAACTTATATCATTCGAAAGGTATTTTACCGTAGATGTGCACAAAAAAAAGGATCATGTGTGTATTTTACCTTTAAGTTAAGTAAAATAAAATGAGTATACACACATGATTTCTACATACAAAACGCTTTAACCAATTAAATGAAAGCATTTTGATCACGTTCATGGCGTTATGAGCTTAAAAAAAAGTTATGAAAAAAAATGCATAGCGCTGTTTGTTTATTTCCCTTTAATAGAATTTCGACCACACGCGGTACTAGTACTTATAATATCTCATCCCTGGAAAATAACAAAGTTGCTACATTTGTGGACAACACGGAAGGCTCATGTAAAGAAGAAAGGAGAGGAGCTCGATATCCGGTACATTATCTTTTTGAAGACATTCCTGCCTATCAATTTTTAATAAACTCTTCTTTTTTTAGAGTAAAAGGGCAGGAAGGGCTGAGAATGACCCCTGGAGCACTGCGACCTAAAAATATATTTTGTGCTATCCTCTGCTTAGTTGTTTAAGTAGTAGTTGTCAACTAGCTGAAATTTTGTTGATTAATGAAGCTAAGGATAGTTCGAGCTGAGGAAGAGGTGACATCAGAAGGTGATGTGAAGCCTTTGCTAAACTGCTTTAGCCTCCTCAGTATGGCTATGGCCGGGCAATCACAGAGTATGTGATGGGCTGTTTCGGTGTCTTCAAGACAGCGACGGCACGTTTTCGATTGAACACGGCCCATTTTCTTGAGATGGTAGTTGAGAGAGCAGTGTCCTTTTAGGAAGTCAGTAAGGATCTTAGCATTCTGTTTCCTCATTGATAGAATGTCTCTAGCTGTTTTTTTTTTGAGAAATTAATAAATTTCTTGGAATGCCTTAAGCCAGGTTGTGCATTTGTTCGCGTTCCCAACAAAATAGCTCTATTTTAATCTGGCTAGTGGGTAAACCGTAGAAGGGTTCAGGTCTAATGTAAGCAGAATGGGCACATAGTCTGGCAAGCTCATCAGCCGTTTCATTACCAGGGATGCCCTTGTATCCGGGGACCTACATTAATGTGATTTTATTGTGTGCAGCAAGCTGCAAAAGAGTCTGGAGGCAATTCCAAACCAACATAGACTTATAGTCTAAGGACGTGAGAGCCCTGAGTGCTGCTTGGCTATCTGACATTATATTGATATGTGATCTTCGGAGGTTTCTTCTAATGCATTCTCTGGCACAGAGTTCGATAGCATAGACCTCTGCTTTGAAGATAGTAGTGGATGGACCTAATGGTATAAAGAGTTTGTAGTTGGGGCCAAAGATACCAGCTCCTGCCCCATTTAACATCTTTGAACCTTCAGTGTACCAGTTGATTTGGAATGTTTATTGAAGGATTTGAGGATAATTCCAGTAACTGCGGCCAAGGATGGCCAGGGATGGTGAGGTGGATTCTTTTAGGCATGAAGTCTGAGATGCATGCTCCTGGAGAAGTAAGTAACGGAATTTCCTCAAGGATCTTCATATGACCAACTAATTCGAAATTTGCCCTCTTGCATAAAAGGTGAAGCTTAAGAGCACTGGCAGCAGCAGTCTACATAATATTTATGTGTAGGGGTGGAAGGTTTAAGAGAACTTCTAGCGCAGCTGTTGAGTAGGTGCGCATTGTGTCCATAATACCTACACAGGCTAGTCTTTGCACCTTCTGGAATGCAGAATGGGTGTCGGTTTTAATAAAATCTTACTTTATAGGCAAGTAATAAAACGTATGCACATATGGGATCCAACTTTGGGGCTGTACTAAACAGAGCAACATAGACATCATCCAAAGATTCCAAAACAAAGTAGTGAGAAATATTGTCAATGCACCATGGTACGTTCGGAATGAGAACCTCCATAGAGACTTGGGTATAGAACCAGTAAAAGATGAAGTCAAAAGACTCACCAAAAAACATGAAGATCGGCTTCGACATCATACAAACCCTGAGGACCTCCAGCTACTGGACGACACATAGCTAGTGAGGAGATTGAGAATTCAAAAACCATTCTAACTGGTATAGCACTAATTATAAAATGTAACTTTTGTGTACTCTCTTACACATAATCTCTTATCAAGTACATAGATAATCTCGCCACACTTGTTACCCCGCTAATCTCTCATCATACTACCATCAGTGAATTAGAATTTTATAAGAAATATAAAAGAAACAATATAAATGCACATACATATGTTACATACGAGTGTTATGGAACGGCGACAACGAGATTCTTAGTATGTGCGTGCATAGCTTCCTTTTTGCTTATGTGCTCATGAGAGACGCCAGTGGGTGGAACTCTCTTTTTTTTTATAAAAAAAAAAAAAAATTAAAATAAATATTTGGCGCAACAGCTCTTTAAGTGCCAGGGCCTAGCTTCTCGCAACCACTCATGTTGTGTGCGTTCGATTTTTCACACGAATGGAAACGATCACTCGGTCCCAGGTTTCATCAAGAAACCGGATGGTACCTGGACAGAATCATGTGCCGAGACCCTGGAACTCCTCTTTGGAACTCACTTGCCAGAGTATAGTATCATAAATCCTAATACGGAGACAATAACATCGCATGATCCAGGTGTTAGCGCTAATTAATCTCTATTCGCCGAAATTGTGGATGAATTCAAACTGAAATGGGCAATTGACTCCTTTTCTCCTTATAAGACGCCCGGCCCGGATGGTATCTTCCCCATGATGGTACAAAGCAGTAAGGAATATGTCATTCCGCGGCTAGCGACCATTTTTCGGGGGTGCCTAAAGTGTAAGTATGTACCTGAAGCCTGGAGGAAAGTTAAAGTCATCTTCATACCTAAAGCTGGTAAACCGACCCACACGAACCCAAAAGACTTCAGCCCGATCAGCCTGTCCTCTTTCGTGCTGAAGACTTTTGAAAGACTAATTGATCTACACATTCGCTCCAAATTAAGCCCGAGGGACATGTCCCCAGCACAACATGCCTATACAAAGTGCCGATCAGTCGAAACAGTCCTGCACGAAGTGGTAGCAACAATCGAAGAATCACTCTACCACAAAGAATTCACTTTAGCGGCATTTTAAGACGTGGAAAGAGCCTTTAACAATGTGAAAACCGAATCAATAATATTATCACTGGACCGACTCAGACTAGATTCCGACTGGATTGAATGCATGCTCAAGGCAAGACACATCAACTCGGAGCTGAGTGACAGCCAAGTAAACGCACTGGCCTCTAGGGGAACCACGCAAGGAGGGATCCTATCTCCTCTATTATGGACTCTAGTCGCAAATGAGATCCTTTTAAAGTTAGGACGCAGCGGAGTAAAAGTTGTTACTTATGCAGACGACATCGTCCTACTTATGTGCGGCAAATTTCTTGACACTATCACTGAACTTCTGCAATCGGCCCTGAATACCCTCCATAGCTGGGCGAGAAGTTGTGGACTGAACGTTAATCCAGCGAAAACAAAAGTGGTCCTCTTCACCAACAAAAGAATAATCCCAGTTTTCGGACCCCTACGACTCGGTGACACTCCACTCCAAGTCCCGGATAAAGCACGGTATCTTGGGTATATACTTGACCGCAAACTGAGCTGGAGAGATAACACAAATGGAAGAATAAAAAAGCGGACATTGCGTTCTATGCTTGCAGCAGAATTTTGGTAAAAAATGGGCACCCAAACCTGCCATCATCCATTGGATGTACACAGCCATAGTCAGACCCATTCTTACATATGGGTGCATTGTCTGGTGGCCAATAGCACAGAAAAACACACATATCAAAGATTTGACTAAAATCCAGAGACTTGCCAGCACAGCAACCACGTTAGAACTACGCCGACCGCAGCACTTGAAACAATTCTCGCACTGATTCCATTAGACTTATTTGTTTCAGCCGCGATTAGTGTCCTGCGCCTAAAAGAATCCAATCTATGGAGAAAGGGCCACATGGGGCACCGTAGCATTTCAAGATAGGGTCACGTAGACACCACCACAGACTATCTGCCGCCATCCCCCGACTTCAGCCTAAACGTCAAAACGGTCATCCCATCAAGGGAATACTGGGAAGACGGTGGGGCTATTAGCCCGCATAGTACTTCAGTCTTCTTTGATGGGTCCAAAACAAACGAAGGAGTGGGTTCGGGTATCTACTCAGTGGAACCTGACATTGCTATATCACTAAGGCTTCCGAACCACAGTAGTGTGTTCCAGGCAGAAGTCCAGGCGATAGCAGAGGCGGTACGAGTACTGTCCACGAAACTTGTTACTAGGAAAGACATTGATATTTACATAGATAGTTAAGCTGCTATAAAGGCTATCTCATCCGCGGTTATGAAATCAATATAATAAAACGCTGCCGCGAGGAGCTTAACATGCTTATCTAGAGCCACCATGTAATACTCTGGTCGGTCCCAGGATACAAAGGAATTCCAGGGATGAGATGGTGGATGAAATGGCAAGAAAGGGATCAGAACAAGACCTGTCAATGGTCCAAAGCTCAGTCCTACCGCCCCTTATACATGTTAAATCAAATATAGCACTTGACTTCATACGACAAGCAGAAGAAAGATGGATAGCGCTCCCTTCATGCCGTGTCTCCAGAAGTATCTGGACAATACATGACAAGATGAAAACCAAGTTCATCCTTACTCAAAATAGAACAAAACTTGGAACTTCTCGTAGGTATCATTACCGACCACAACCTATTGGCGGCCGACCGGAAGAGAATGCGGCTAAGTACAGATGAACTCTGCAGAGGGTGCGGCAATACAGACGTAGAGAAGGACTCGGAACACTTCCTTTACAAATGCCCTAGTCTCTGCAATATTAGGAAGACAGCCCTTGGAGAGTATTTCTTCAACCATCTGGGCGACCTGTCTAAAAAGCCACCAAGCACCATTATGAAATTAATAACTTCTTCAGGGTGGTTCCTCTGAACCGTTCCACTAACATAGAAGTCTAACTATTTTGTTTCTTTCCTCTCTTTGCAGTTCTTCAACCAGGAAACTCCACGACATGGGAGCACACTGGATCCGTTTGTGATTCGATTGCAGGCTGCGCTCATTCGTTGCAGCTAACCCCTTTTAACCTAACCTAACCTAGATTGTCTTTTACTAGAATCGAAAAGGAAGTGACTAAAACGTGGTTAGCAGTGGAGGACATACACAAATAACCACCTCGAAATAGACAGCCATATTGAGTAGTAAAGCGGATGCTTCGGGCAGAAATCTCTTGAAACTACCTTGGGTCCGGTTTGTACTGATGAAGCGTAGAAAAGAAAATTGAATCCCAGACTAAATGCATCTAAGACGATAAGAGATATTGAATGTATGGATACCAAAGCTTTATGCCGTTGATTTTTCGATTCCATTCCGAAGAGGCAGCGCAATGAAAACGGGTGATATCTCACCCAACTTGGTGTATGAAAGCTGCTGGCTGAAGTGATAGAAAGATTTAGATGTAGTAGGGATTGTATTATATGTACTACAGAAGCATTTAATATACTCTATTCTTATAAAGATTATAACAGGCACATATAGCGCGTGAGGTAAATAAATTCTTATAGGAGACTTTCTCGTTTTGCAGACTTATCGGAACCATGAAGATCCCCTGATATGTCGCATTAAAAAAATACTTCTCAAGTTGTACATGAAGACATTTAAAGCCTTAAATTCTGTATTACCGGTAAAATGTCATGTAGCTACAGCCTTGAATATCGGCCTAGATATTAATGAAAATTTGATGTTCCCCTGAGTTGAAGAAGCGTTCGAGTGGGGATTATTTCGAAAAGTGCAAAGCAAAGACGTGAAGCTACGAAGGATTTCAGCCCCATTAGCTTAAATCAACAATCTCAGTTGTTCTTTATTTAGTGCAATAAATAGAGTGTGCTGCATAAAAGTTCTAACACATTGGGCGCATATAAATGAATGATTTGGACAAGGGTGAAACTATTGTTTGTTACTGACCAGTGTATGTAACATGCGGAAACCTTCTGCGGTATGGAAAGCAGTAAATCACAGTAGACAGCCGGGTGGTACTTCAGAGCAATCGCAATTGTAGTAGTGATTCATATCACTCATTAGCGAGAAAAATTTATTGAATAAAAAGTTGTCTGTTAATATTCAACTAAGAAAAAAACTCCAATGCGAAGTATAAAAACAAATCTCGTCTATCACTCGTCATAAACCACACTTTCGTATGTCCTTGTACAGTTGCGCTTAAATTTAATTGAATAATTTACAAAACTATTCTCACACATGGTGCTGTTCGCCATTCCATGGCCAACTACTTATTCTCTGCAACAACTTTACAAGGATTAAAGAATTTACGCCCCTGAAGGTATGCTTAAAAGCATTGTAACAGCTCTCTCATCCCTGCCATATGCTCTATCCTTAAACCAACCACAAGTCCTTTCTCATTGTCCCACAGTCTCTCGCGTCTGCTCCCACTTTACCGAAAAAAAAAAAATCCTTCAGAGATGAAGAATCGTTTTGGGTACAAAGGACGAACAAAAAAGAAAACAGAATACATAATATACAATACCAGGACGACAGTGCCACCAAAGATTTAACCGCAATACAGACAGAACAAAGTTTCAAAGAACAAAAAAATGAAACTCAAGAAAAAAAAAAAAAAAAAAAAAAAAACGCTTAAGCTCGACGACCCCCAGGCCAACTCAATGCTGGTCCACCCAAAACACCTACTCTACACAGAGAGACATTTCCATTTGGCACCGTGCATTTAATTCCATGCTTGGTGCAAGCTACCTGCAGCAAGAACTAATGAATCTGCTTTAAGTGTTCCACACATATGTGCATTAATGATAGAGTGTGGTGCAAATCCGCACCATCACACTGCTGGCCCAGTTAGGATCTGTTTTGTGCACACGATGTACATCTATAACTACACTCAGTAGTCCCACTAGCCACTATAATGGCTTAATTTCACAAAAATTTCAAAAGTTCCATACAAAAAGGAAACAAAAGGACGAAATCAGGACTACACATGGAATTTAGATTTAACTTGTCGTTTCTATTTCCGGATGACCGACTACGATGACGGTGACGAGAGGATATCCCTTTCTCATATGGCGACTTTGTTTGAGGTTTACAAGTTTAAAGTTTCCACTGGAAGGCGTCTATAAGGATTGAGGAGAATTCCTGTTTCTCTTTATGATATAAAATCAAAGCAAGCATCGCGTACAATGCACATCCAATGTGCACACATTCGTGTTGTACAATCAAAACACACCGGGAAAGGGAACGACCTCACACCGGTAGGTATGTCGAGCCATGTGTGTAGTTGAATACAATTTTCAAGTTAAAATTTTATGCTGATTTATGCACCTTCCTGCATTATGCAAACACACACATACATACATACACACCGTATTTGCCCGGCACCTCAATCTATGTTGGCGGAAGTGGGGGAGTTAGAGTACGAGGTATATAAGTTGATGTCCTCTGTGTTCCATGGAAACTATATTACACTTAACGAAGCGAACAGCTCTGATTGTATTCCACATTCAATTGTACGTAATTTCTTTTGGTACCATGCAAATGGATTCGAAAGTGGTACACTGCAGCGAAAGTTTTGAGGATTTTGAGGATGCACCCGCTGGAGGGAAAGAATATTAAATATGCAAATTGAAGAACATTTATTCTTGAAAAGGCCACTATTTCGCAACTTACCCGTACTTTTTTACTCAAATTGGCGGTGTTTTCAATCATGAATGTCCTTTTTCTAAAGTGAAACTTCTTATCATTACTTATTGTAATCATGTATCCAAACTCACTAAAACACCGAGTTTGAGGAAAATTGGCTAAGCGGTTTCTGAGGTATAGCTGACATAAGCACCGTAAAGTAAATATTTTTTCAGAAAACCTGGTAAGCCATTTTTTAACATGTATCCTAACCATCTAAAAAGGACGGACATTGCAGATTCTAGAGGAACTATGCAGAAACACCAGCGCAACTTCTTTTGGAATGCGAAGCACTGATCCACAAAAGAAGAAATCACTTAGGTGCTTATCTACTTTCAGAAATGGATCTAGCTTCGCTGGATCCACTCAAGATACTCCGGTTTGTAGAAGCAGCTGGACTGGAGGATGTGCTCTAGACTGAGTACATCATCGACTAAAGCCCTAGTATGGGGAGCACAATAGATCTGTTAAATGTCGCAGTGCACTTGCACCTCACTACACTTAAATATCTATCCATCTAACTATCTAACCATACAATTTTTTATCAAAATCGTTCAAAGGATTTTTGATAAGAATATTCGTTCCCCATTTTCGTTGTACATTTCCATAACACATTTCTGTTCGCATTTACGTTACAGTCGAGTGAAATTTTTTTTTCCGTCGCTATAAAAGTTTCATATCAATAAAATGTCATCTCTTTGATTTTTATTCGAGTATCGCAATTAGCGATGCAAGTTAATGTTCGCAGTTCTATTGAATTGAGTGTGCCATATCAATGCACAAAGTCTGTATAGAAAAATTGACGAGTTTAGATGTCTGTTTGTTGGTTCTAGTGTTGATGTTGTGTGCGTCTCCGAGACATGGTTTGACCCTGACATAACGAATGAGCTTTATTCCTTGAGTGGCTACAATATTTTTCGAGCCGACAGAAAAAATAGAATCGGTGGTGGCGTAGCAATTTACGTTCTTGAGAACCTTACTGTCGATTTATTAGTAGAGTCGCCTCCTGATAGTCCGCTCCAGTATTGCTTCATTGATATTGAGAAGAAAAAATGTGTTTTTGGTGTTGCTTACAGACCGTATGATAACATTGACTTATCTCCACTCTATACTGTACTTGAAAATAATTCATCGTCATATTTAAAAACTATTGTTTGTGGAGATTTAAATTGTAATATTTTGAATAGCGAGAGATCACGGTCATTTGTCGAATCTATACACGCGCTCAGTTTAACAATTAATTCGAATATTCCAACGCAATTTATTAGTTTTTCCAGCACTCGTTTAGACTTATTTCTTGCAAGTGATATTCAGGCCATTTTCTTCACTCAAGCATCCGCACCTGTTTTTTCCAGGCATGGCCTTATCTTTGCTACATTTAACATCACAAATTGTAGAAACCCGTTGACGTATACCTTTAGAGACTTTAGGAACATCAACGTGGAGCAACTTGAGCAGGATCTTTAAAGTGTTAACTGGCAGGCTGTATATTGCGCAACGTCGGTCAACGCCCAAGTGGAATATCTTCAAGATACAATAGTTGAACTCTTTAATAGGCTTGGTTTACCTCAGAAATCCGTGAGCTAAGGAATAATCGGGATGTGGCCTACAAAAAGTGGAAACGGTTTAAGCTCCCTAAGTTCTACGAAGCATTTCGGATACTACGAAATTCTGTTAACGCTTGAATTAAAGAAGCAAAACGAGCGTACTATGTTAGGCACTACGACTATAGGCTTCCAACTAAAACACTCTGGAAGAATTTGCGAGAACTAGGTGTGGGGAAACGAAGTAGCACAAGATGGAAGAATTCGATCCCAACCAGCTAAATAAAGAATTCGCTGAGATACAAACAACATCAGGGGCACTACTCCAGCCGCAAAGTAGCTCCTTTGAATTTTGCAGGGTTGAGCAAACTGATGTTGTAAAAGCAGTACTAAAAATAAAATCTAAAGCCGTTGGTATTGATGGAATACATCCTATTTTTTTTTAAAATAATCCTGCCGTACCTTCTGCCAGTCATTACCTTCGTGTTTAATAATATCATAACGAGATCTACTTTTCCATGTGCCTGGAAACTTGCAAAGATCATCCCAGTTCTTGAAAAGAAAGCAACAATTAACTCGCCTGCCGAATACAGACCTATTGCTATCTTGCCCTACCTTTCAAATGTCTTGGAGAAGTCTATCCACAACCAAATGCCAGTTTTTTCCGGCGCAATCAGCTGCTAAAGCTGCTTGGCTTAAGACCATACCACAGCTGCACTTCGGCATTGCTAAAAGTAATGGATGACATACGAGTTGCAATGGATAAACACTTGGTGACTTTTCTGACACTTTTAGATTTTTTCAATGCCTTTGATACGGTTAACCATAAGCTACTTATCTCTAAGCTTTCAACCTTTTACAATTTTTCTCCATCAGCTTCAAACTTAATTTATTCGTACCTATTTGAAAGAAGACAAGCAGTCTTAGCTAACAACGTAATGTCTGAATTTATTGCAATTTCAGCAGATGTTCCTCAAGGATCGATTTTGGGTCCCTTGCTTTTTGCAGATTTTATAAATGATCTTCCTAAGGCAATTACATTTTTCAAGTTTCACATGTTTGCTGACGATGTTCAACTCTACTTAAGTTTTGCACTTGGACAAATGGAAGATGCGGCGGTTCAATGTAATGAAGACGTACAAAGGATTTTTGTCTGGGAGGCGATCCCCACAGGCGGATCAGTAGAAATGCGGTGAAGTGGGAGGGTTATGATCCCTTATTTTCGGATCATAACGTCGCTGATAAAGGAAGGACTTTTGTCTGGGCTCAACTACTATCCGGTTAAAACGAAATGCCTAGTCATAATTAGAAATGGTCTCAACACAAGCAACTTTCACACAATCTATCTTGGTGATGCCTCTATTGAGTTTCTGCATAAAGCTAAAAACCTTAGAGTTTGGTTCGACACAAGTTTGCAGTGGGATGACCATGTGCGTACAGTCATGGGGAAAATTTATGACTGCCTCAGGAACCTCTCGGTGTCGCAAATCTTCACTCCAGTTAGCACAAGGCTAATGTTAGTCAGGTCCTTACTCATTCCTTTAATAACATATAGCTGCGAAATTTGCTGTTGCCATAATGCACTCACTAGGCGCAAACTTAATGTCGCCTTTAATAACATTGCACGTTATGTCTATGGTTTAAAACGCTATGATTACGTGTCGACGTACGCAAAAATGATTCTTGGATGTTCACTCGACAAGTACCTTGACTACTGCACACTTAAGTATCTACACAAACCTATAACCAGTAAACAACCTCAGTACTTATATGAAAAACTTAGGTTCTCACAATCAAACCGTTTTTTAAGTTTAATTTCGCCGCTTGTTACATATCAAGTTTGTGAACGACAATTTTTCATTGACGCCATACGCCTCTCGAATTCACTCCCTCTCACCTTAAGACGGCTCTATAATAGGAATCGTTTTGATGACTCTCTCTTTCGGTACCTAGCAGGTAATAATTAGGTATATATTTATCCATGGTAAATAGTCGCTTTTATAATACATCATACTCGGTAACTTAACATATATTTTACATTTTACTCAATTTCCGGTTTTCATTACTTACAAATTAGAGATCGTTAAAATTTATTGAAATCATGTTATTGTAAGATTCACATTTGTTATTTAAAGATTATAATAGTCTATTATAAAAGTTGTTTATATTAATAAAATACTGAAATACTGAATTTTAGTGTTGTCAGCGATCTTGCTCTCCGAGACAACAACCAGAATAAATAATTCAAGTACTCACTGGCTTGAAAACTGTGAGTTAAAATAAGTCCACTCACCAGAACGAGTTTGTCTATTTATTTTAAACCACCGGTGTGTTTGTCTTCTTGTTCTCTTGCATACATTTTCATTTCCATAACACATGTCTGTTCGCATATTCATACTCGAGTGCGTGTCTGTGCAACACACTTCCGTTCGTATTTTTGTTACATTCGAGCATGTCTATGCTTCAACTTCCCTTCGCATTTTTATTACACTTGAGTGTATATCTATGCTACAACTTCCGTTCGCATATATGTTACACTACAGCCCGCGTCCTTGCTATAACTAACGTTCCCATTTTTGTTACACTCAACCGTATGTCCTAACTATGTTTTGCGTTCGCAATATTGTTATACTAAAGCACATTTTTAAAAGCGTCTCACATCAGAAACTCTCTTCAGAACGGAAAATAGTAGCGTGGTCTATAGATTGCAAATTGTTTTAAAAAATTTACTTGTCCTAGTAAATTCAAAATATATGTTATTTTAAATGTTACTAAATCGAATGGTGTTTTGGGAATTCGTGGGCTTACCCGCAATAAAGTTTGTGGTGGTACACAATAACTAAATATATACATAATTGGCTCAGGCAGCCTTCCTCAAAATTTGCTTGTTGCTTTTCAAACTAATGTAACGGACCTACCGTTTTATGTTGTATCCGAGGTGCACTGTTGCGTAAGTTTTTCGTGACAGCGGTACTCTTGGATTTTTTTCATAATTTCCCGAGAGGTGGAACCGAGGAAGAAACTTTTTGGTGTGTTCCGTAATTGGAACCTTTACCCCGATGCTCAGTAGAACAATGCACTATAGCCAGTGGATTATGGCGCTCAATACGGTTAGGCAAAGAGAATATAGATCAAGTACCAATTTCCTTTGGGAGTATTGGAATCTCTCCTGGCCCACGTCGTCAGTCCTTCATACGTTCTACCTTGAAGCTTTAAAACCCTAGATCTTGAAACTTAGGACTTTGCTATAATTTCTAACTTCATAGGCCACACGTCTCGTTCAACAGTTCAGAGAGGCATTTCTTCGTCAGGCATATACTGTATATACATTAATGTAGTGAAATTGTTTGTTGGCGCCGCAGCGGTTTGTGTGTCAAGAGTATTGTTGTCGTCAAAAAGCTTCTCAAAAACCAACAAAAAATACAAAATTGACCATCGGATACGACACAAAACTGTAGGTCCCTTCCATTTGTGCGAAAAATATAAGGACCACAACACAAGTGGTTGCGAGAAGCTAAGCCTAGGCCATTCATGGCCTACTAGGCCAAACATGTACGTATGCAGCGAATTTACTTTTTGTATTCGGTCCGAAAACTACTACCCCAACTCCCAGCTGTTCTCAATTCGGCAGAAGTCTTTTAATAGAAAAAGTTATCGCCGCACTTTTAGTTGGATTACTGTTTAGAGGAATATCGATAATCAGGTCACGTTCCAAGCGCTTGAATCAAACTTTGTACTATCCGGACTAGTCGAAAGCTGTCCATCAATACTTACCTAATTAGGTGGCGCTACAGTTCGGGGTGAACCTGGGCCTCAACCAGCAAGCCTCTCGATTTACCTCGGTCTTTACCTAACTGCCTCCAGTTGCGCACTGCAAGTTGGTCGAGGTTCCTCTGAACTTGTGCGCGTCACCTACGGCGAGGAGGTCCTCTACTGCGTCGTTCCTTTGGTTTAGATTCAAAGACTCTGCGGGACGGAGCGTTGATGTCCATTCGCTCTACAAGCTTGGCAGGGATGACAAAACTGGACATGGCTCTATAAATGGTGAGTATCGATTTGGACTTCTTGCGTTTTCTCCAGCATCTGGCGAAGTGCGAAGATTTGATCGATGGTGGACTTCCTGGCCTGAAACCGCACTGAGAGGGGGGAATCAGGCTGTTGATAAAAGGTTTCAGGCGTTCACACAATATCGCAGAAAAGATCTTGTATGCGATATTGAGGAGACTGATGCCTCTATAATTGACGCTGTTGAGGGGGTCTCCTTTCTTGTGGATCGGGCAAACGATCCTGAGATTCCATTCATCATGCATATACTCGTCTGACCAAATCTTAGAGATGAATTGGTGTTGGTCTCTACCAGTTCATCACCAGCTGCCTTGAAAAGTTCGGCCGGTAAGACGTCAGGCCCAGCAGCCTTGTTGGATTTCAGCTTGGGTATTACTAACCTTATTTCTTTGGTCAAGTGGACGGAAATTTTGACTATCATGGTCTATCTTGAATGGTTCACTCTGCCTAACAGCAGGATGTTGGTCTTCGTCGCCGTTATACAGTCTGCAGAAGTAGGTTTTCGTTATTCTCAGCACCGACTGTGATATTACTACGAGGTTTCCATTTTCATCTCTACAGGTTTCTGTACGGGTATTGCTTCTCTGACACGTTCTTCTTACCTTTTGGTAAAACTTCCGTACATTGTTTTTGAAGTATAAGCTCTCAATATTCCCGATAGCGTACTTCTCACGCTCTTTCTTCTTCTTTTGGAGAAGCTCTCGTCTTCCTTTTTGTGCCGCTTTATTTGCCTCTTGTTTTGCTGCATGCGCTCGCCGGCATTCTTCGTCAAACTAGGGGTTTTGCGGTGATGGGCGAGTGAGACCCAGCACATCAGTCGTGGCGTTTCTGATGGCATGTTGGCAGCGTTGCCACTGGTCTTCGGCGGTGGTGCTGGCGGCATAGGGGTAATTGAGAGATTTCGGGCTGCGCGTTCAGCGAAGACTCTGGCGGTATCTGCGATTGTAGCTTTTCGACGTTAAATTTTCTCACAGTGACTCTTCTTGCTGCTCAGATTGGGATATCCGCATTCGTACCTTGGCTGCAACAAGGTAATGATCCCAGTCTGTGTTGGCCGCTCAGAAGGTCCGAACATCCAGAATACTGGAGGCATGTCTTGCGTCGGTCGCTATATGATCAATTTGGTTGATCGTTACATGATCATTGGTCCGCCATGTCTGCTTATGAACATTGAGATCAGGAAACCATGTGTTTGCTATGGTGACGTTTCGCTTCACCGCGAAATTAATTAGCCTTTGTCCGATATTAGACGTGGTGTCGTGTAGGCTATGCTTACCGACTGCCCTACCAAAGACGTCCTCCTTTCCAATTTGGCGTTAAAATCGTCCAATGTGATTTTAACGTCGTCTTTAGGGCATTGCTCGTATGTTTTGTCGAGGAGCTCGTAGAAACAATCTTTAGTGGCAGGGTCGTTTTGTTTCATGGGCGCATGGGCACATATTAAGCTTATGCTGTCCCACAATGCTTTAAGCATTATGATTGCAAAGCCTTGGGTGCTTTGACATTGCGAAAAGCGGAGATGAGTTTACCCATTAACTGGCAAGATATGAAGGGCTATAATACCTTGAGTTGAAACAGTAAGCGTCAAACTGCAATTTTTTAGGACTATGTACTCGTATATACATATATGTATATACATATATATTTTTTGATGCAGTGGTTGGAAAACTTCGATGTTAATCGTTTTCCTTTTTAAACTCGGGTGGCTGATGATGTGTAGGCTAAGACACTCGGAAATATAACCGAAATGGCTGACTTAAGATGGGAAATCGAATGCTATTAGGAATGAGTGCTTCAGTTTTCGGTGCCTTTGAAAAGTTTCCCATGGATCGCGATGGGCACTCCTTGGTGTCTGGTGTTTTTTGGAGCCCTCGTTATCTGGCTCCATTAAGCTCAAGCTAACCTTGCTCTACATAGGGCATAGGGTTTCGTAGAATTTGCCTCTTGCTTTTAAACAATGTCGTCGTGGTATTTTGTGAAACTTATTCTGCAACTTTTAGTCTGGTAAAAGTGCCGAATCAATGGAGGGAAAGTTACCTTCTCCCTGTATACACAGGGAAGGGTGATACGCGAAACTGTGGTAACTACCGTTCGATCAAGCTGATGTCACACACCATGAAGATCTTTGAGCGGGTATTAGGTGCCCGACTGCGGAAAATAATACGTCTATCTGATGATCAGTGCGGGTTTTTCTCGGGTAAATCAACCACAGATGCAATCCAAAGTATAAGGATCATGGAGATCGTTGAGCGGGTATTAGGTGGTCTACTGCGAAAAATAATACAGCTATCTGATGATCAGTGCGGGTTTGTCTCGGGTAAACCAACCACAGATGCAATCCAAAGTATAAGGATCAATGGTAAAACATCGTGATTCCTTAAGGGATTTGCATATTGTATTGGTTGACTTTGAAAAGGCATTCGACAGACAACCACGAGATCTGATATGGGTGGCGCTAAGACATCGAGGGGTTCCAGAAACCTATGTACAGATGATCGTGGACATGTACGAGGGAGCAAAGACAAGAGTAAGATGCCGTGTTGAAGTAACCGAAGAGTTCCCAATCAAAGTCGGGGTGGACCAGGGAAGCGTCTTAATCCTTTGCTCTTTATTACAGTCCTTGATTATCTGCTTGAAGGTAAAGTGACGGACCCCAAGGTACATCAGTTCTTCTTTGCTGACAATGGAGCCATCATAAGTAAGGATCCTACATCCCTGAAAGAGCATTTGATGTGTGGGTGGACGCTCTGGATGGAAATGGGTATCGCATTAGTTCAAGAAAGACAGAGAACTTGTGCTGCCTGTTCTCTGATGCACTCAGGCCTATTCCAGACATTTATTTATGCGAAAAGTTCAAATATCTGGGATCTATGATCAATACCAAAGCAACTTGTGATGACGACATCAATCATCGCGTAAGTGTAGGGTGGATGAAGTGGCGAGAAAATTCCGCTATCTTCTGTGACAGAAAAGTGCCACCTAAGTTGAAGGGAAGGCTCTACACCGCAGTTGTGCGTCCGGCACTTACATACGGTTCACAATGTTGGACGATGTACAAAACGTATGAGAGTAAATTAATGGCAGCTGAGATGAAGATGCTTCGCATGACAGAAAGAGTGACAAAACTTGATCGAATAAGAAGTTCGAAGATCCGTGGAAGCTTCCACATCAAGGAAACCATCGTACAAAAAATAGAGCATGACCGACTTAGCTGGTGTTGCCACGTTCAAAGAAGAGATCATTTGAACCCTGTTAAAAAAACAATATCAATGCACGTTCCAAAGACATCGCGATGTAGGAAGGACAGGCCTATAAACGCCTGGATCAGATAAATGCGACGACATCGGCATTTCATTGGCCTCAGTAACCGATTGATCTAAATTCGGCAGGCCTGCTGATATTTTCTGAGGTAAAATAGGCGAACCCCACAGGCGGATCAGTAGAAATGCGGTAAGGTGGGAGGGTTAAGATCCCTTGTTTTCGGATCATAATCTCGCTAATAAAAGGAAGAAGAAGAAACGTTTTCGACCTCCATTGGGGTAATTTCGTTTAGTTCTAATTGCAAGTGTATTTTGTCTCACAAGGCCCACAAACGTCTCATTTTTCATTTTAAAATTGCATATTTTTGCCCTCTGTTTCCTAGAGCCAGTCCTTTCGGTTAACGCATGGGGCAAGTGGCTGGAGAAATCGATATAAAGAACCCACTGAGCTCTACTGTTAAGCTATTGAATAATAGTGTATTTCCTAAATGGAACTGAAACGGCCACCACTAAGTTGGCATTGAAAATTATAAGGGTGCCTTAATAAAAAAGCTGTCTCTATTAACTATATTTTCTTTTTATATTTTTCCTATCCACCTGTTTTGCGAAAAAACACCCAGGGGTATTTTCTGTTGGCGAATATTTAAAAAAATCTTTAAGATCTCATATTAAAAGATTTTAACAAAAGTATGTTTTATTTTGTACGATTGCATTTAGTGCAAAATAAATTTTCCCAGTGAACGTAGGTGATTTAGTGCGATTGCGATTGTAATCTCACAGTCAGTCCCTGCTGCACTCGAAACTCTTCGGTTAACTAAGCTTCACTGCAAAGTCAAGTCGGCCAAAAAATATTGCCAAACTTTTTGTTTATATTAAAAAAGTTGTTTGGCGTATATTTATTTGTGATTTGGATTTTTCAAATTTATATTTCATTGGTTAGCCGGCAGACTCCATAGACCCAGGTACCTACCTACGAGTACTGTGCAAAGTTTTGTTTAATTAAGTTTAATTATAATTTCTGACTAAATTTATTATTTTTGTTTTGCGCAATTGATTGCTCCCCAGAATAATTGAATTTTCCAACTCTGCTCCGACCTTTGAGAGTTCGGGTGGCAATGGTATTTTATTGTTTTAATTTATGGATTGCGATGTGGGTTGCAGAACTGCAGCTATATTGAAAGTAATTAAAGTTCAATGTGGGGTGTCCTGTGTTGTGCACTCTTTGTGACGTCTGCGCTAATATGTACACATGGACAGATAAAAAAAAAAAACGAATTAGAAGTGAAAATGTAAAATCAATACGAAATGGAATTTGGGATTGTTTGACTTTTGAACTTGACAGGCGGTGGTCCACATTGACCTTGATATTTTGGTGAAGTTGATTTCTTTAAATTCAATTTATGAAGCACTGTAGGGTCTGTTTTAAAAGTAAAAGCTGCTGTCGGCGGTTTTGGGAAAAATGTGATTAGTAGAAGGAAGGTTAATGTTTTTTAAGTCCAATTATATGAGATAATTAGAAAAGTTGAATAGGTCGTCAGGAGAAGAATGATGGTTTCAGTATATGGAGCCAATAGGGAGCACCCAACTCCTTCCCGAAAGTTTTCGAAATGAATTCAGGGGAATAGGACTGAGACTTCAGAACATACCTTGTAAACGTAGATGTGGGGTTGATGGGGTTCAGGTACACTGACACCTAAATAGGTCAAATATTATCCCAAAACTAGGATTTCAGTCGATGAGATCCTGGAATTAGATCATTTCCTCTACTCCAACTACTTTGTTGAACCGAAGAATGTGAAGTGGAATCTGAAGATCAGTCTTTAGTAAAACATAGGATCCCAGGTGGTGTCTTTTTTGTGAGTTTATGATTCGTTAGTGTTTCTTTGAAGTCCTTGTAGAATATCCTCAATACCCAGTTTCGTGAGATGCTCCATGGGTTTGCAGTGACCTATTAGCATGACTGTCAGGATGCGAAGTCGATTCTTGCTAACGCTTAGGTAGGGTCTGCTTATTTTATGACTGTAGTTTCTCAGAAGTTCTTTGGCTTGTCTCAGTCGGAAGAGATCATTGCCCATTCGCTATCTTCTTCTTTTCTTCGTTCTTCCCGTATTTTGTGCCGTCCTAACCCGCGGAAAATTTCCCGTCAAAAGAGCAAAGTTTCAGATTCGATTCATGCTAGTGAGTCAGCTGCTTCGTTTTTCTCCACTACAACATGCCCTGGTACCCTGTGCAGATTTCATTTATTAAACTAGCACAATTGGATGATCTTAGTGAGGCTTTCTTGTACCAGCCATTTGCTGTACTACGATAACTTTCCAACGAGATTTCCTTTCGAGGTTGAATTGGGTGTGTCTTTCGATCGCGTGAGCCTCTGCTTGGAACAAACCGGGGGATGTTCCCAAAGATCTAATTTTGCGCCTTCACATATCACAGTGTTTGTGAATGCTTTCGATCTGTCCGTGTATCATTTGCGTATCTCTCTGGATCAGTCCAAAAACGGATGCTATCCGCTCTTCGTTTGAGGTGCATTTTTATACTTAAAATACGGTCTCATATTTTTAGACGCAGTGAATAAAATCACCAGACAGAGCTAATGGTCACATCCAGAATTGCTGATAAAACTTACACCTTACATGAGCTTGCTTACATCATAAATTAGTTTCAAGACTAAACTTAGTTCCTAACCCAACAAACAATGTGCTGGCTGTAATTCGTGCCAAAGATAACTTTTGCAATACAAGCAAGAAGAAGGAAGAATAATGTGACCCTCTATATAATGTCAAAACAGTACATGAAGAGTTCAATGCTAACATCGGTAACTTAACCTTACCTAACCTAATTCCTAAACCCATAAACAATGTGCTGGCTGTAATTCGTGCCAAAGATAACTTTTGCAATACAAGCAAGAAGAAGGAAGAATCATGTGAACCCCTATATAATATCAAAACAATACATGAAGAGTTCAATGCTAACATCGGTAAGTAAAACATTCTCGACGACTTAGTCGGAAAGCCCAGACTCCACGATCTAGCACTAGTACATAACACTAGGTTTTCGCGCCTATGAATCGATGCAGCAACATGCGCTTCTCCACACGTGTGAATTGATGCTAGAATCACTTTCAATATTCTACTCGTATGTGCGCATAGATTTAGAGCAGCAAACGTCGTTTTTAAATTCTTGGTTTGATGATGTTTACGTTCAACGAACGAGAGCCGGCCGCACTGCAAAACAGTGGAAGCGAGAAAAGAGTATCGAGTTGAAGAAGAAGAAGGATGCAGAAGGAAACCCTGAATAGCTAAAAGAGGGACAACGGTCTCCCAGTTCCTACCGGCAAACTAAGGAACTAGCATCTGGTTTCATATCTGGGATAAAGGCTTAGGTTAGGTTAGGTTAGGTTGGCTGGCCACACGAGAGTGCAGACACACTAAGACCAGTGAAGGTCCTTTGTGATACCATGGATCAAACCATAAGGCCACTCAGGGACTAACAAAATCAACCGGAGCTTTTGACAAAGCGATGGATGCTCATGACGTCTAAGGACGCCAGATCGCCGAGGTCGTCAAGACCAGTGAAGGTCCTTTGTGATACCATAGATCAAACCATAAGGCCACTCAGGGACTAACAAAATCAACCGGAGCTTTTGACAAAGCGATGGATGCTCATGACGTCTAAGGACGCCAGATCGCCGAGGTCGTCAAGGAAGGGGGATCCTAGATGGAGCATTCGTTCATGCGACAGGGCTGGACAAGTGCATAGGAGGTGAAGGATGGTTTCCTCCTCCTCGTCGTCCCTACAGCTTCTGCAGAAGTCGTTGGAGAAGAGACCAAGTCTTTTGGCGTGATGATAAATAAGGTAGTGTCCAGTGAGAACACCGACGACACAGCTGATTTGTGTACGCTTTAGCTTGACCAGCTCGGCACTACGTTTTTGATTCAGCTTAGGCCAGATCTGTCTCGAGATGTGACACATTGAGCCGTTTTCCCACTTGAGGTTGGTCGTGCTAATAGCGTTCAGCTTTAGTCGATACTTACATGTAGCGAGGGGCATACCCAGGGCTTGCCTGTCAGGCAGAATCCTTAGAGTGGTACCAGGTCTGGCGAGCTCGTCAGATCTGCAGTTTCCTGGAATGCCTCTGTGGCCCGGCATCCAGCATAGATGAATGTTGAACTGCTCTGTCATCTCCATAAGAGATAAACGACAGTTTAAGGCGGCCTTTGAAGGGAAGGAGAACGATTCCAGGGACTTGATTGGCTGTCGGTGAAAATGCTTATATCCCTGACAGGTAGTACATTACACTTCAGACAGGACAGAGCTTCCTTAATCGCCATGATTTCTGCCTGGAAAACGCTACAATGATCGGGGAGGCGGAAAGAGATGCTCACATTGAGCTTTTCGGAGAAAACACCACAACCGACCCTACCCTCCGTCTTAGAGCCATCTGTGAAGAAGTGAACCGAACTACCATCGAAAGGGGGGGAAGTGTCCCATTCCATCTCGATTAGGGATACTCGTACGGAAGTTACGGTGAAATCTCAGTTTCGGCTGTGTGTAGTCCGTGTTTTCGTGTTTGAAGTTGAGAAGATCAAGGATCGAGGAGTGGCCAAAGCGATAGCTAGACCACTGAGAGGAGGCTTTTAGGCGGATGGCCGCACAGGCGGCAATTTGTTTGCCGAAAATATATAACGGTAGCAGGTTGAACAAAATGTCCAGCGCCGCAGGTGTAGTTCTCAGTGCACCACGGATGCAAATGCACGCAGATCTTTGTACCTTAGCTAGTTGAGTTAGATGGGCAGACCTGTCAAGAGCAGGCCACCATACGATCACGACATAGAGTAGTATAGGCCTGATACCGGACACGTACAGCAAATGAGTGATTTGAGGTTTCATACCCCAGCTCCTACCTATAGCCTTTTTACAGGAATAGAGAGCTACATTTGCTTTCTTGACGCGTTCTAGTAGATTCCAGTTCAATTTCCTGTCCAAAACAAGACCCAGGTATTTTGCGTTATCAGAGAAGGTGAGACTGGTGCCATTTATAATAGGAGGGTCTATGAGGGGAACTTTATATTTCCTCGTGAAGAGAACGAGTTCCGTTTTATGGGGATTAACCCCCAGTCCACATTTGGAGGCCCATCTGGTGAGCCGATGGAGAGCATATTGGACGATTTCCCTGAGAGTGTCTGGGTGTTTACCGGAGGCAGCAACAGCAATGTCATCAGCATGGGCAATCACTCTGCAACCTGACGTATCCAGGTCCACCAGTAGCTCATTTACTACCAGGTTCCACAGAAGAGGTGACAAGATTCCACCTTGGGGTGTGCCGCAGCGAGCAGTTCTTCTGGCCGATGCTCCGCCCAGCTGTGTGTTAATAATCCTGCATGTAAGCAATTAATTGATCAACACTCCGAGCGAAGTATCCACTTTCAGATTTGCAAGTGCGTCAGTAATAGCCTTTGATTTGACAATGTTAAATGCTCGCTCTAGTTCTCTCTCCTTTAATTCTGCAAGATATACAGACGATGTTTCTTTAGCTGTCTTCATTTTGAGCTCCCGAAACTGTGTGATCTGCTGGGTCTCATTCCAGACAAGAAAGTTTACTGGAAACTGAATTACATAGAGCGAGTAAAGAAAGCCACATCAGCTTTATATTGCTAAATAAAGGCTATAGGAAGTGAATGGAGATTACATCCAGGATAACATACTGGCTCTATGTATCCGTTATCAGGACAATACCGCCTTGGACAAAGTCGTCCATAGCAACTATCTCGGCCGAGTGCAAAGATCTACTTGTGTATGCATTAGTGGTACTCTTAGAAACACTCCTTCTGCGGATTTCGACATATGGTTACACATGCTAGATATTTACGGCAAACAAGTGACAGCCACAGCAGCCATGTGTATTAAAACCATAACTCAGTGGTTCAGTTTGCATGTCGAACACTCTACTATTATTCTTTCTTCTTCCTTTTTCAGCGAGGTTGTGTGCCGAAAATAAGGGATCACAACGCTCCCACTTCACCACATTTCTACTGATCCGCCTGTGGGGTTCCCCTAGTCGAACACTCTACTATTGTCATTGATATAGTATTTCTCCCGCAAGACACCGAATGCGCTGTACCACAACTGCTATTCGTCAAAAACTTTGAAACCTATCTCCCCTACAGACTTGACTGGAAGAAGGATCCTAAGTTACAAAATGTGTATATACGAATATGCTTCTACACATACAGAAGTGGGTGGATGTATCTTCACTAAAGACTTAAACATAAATATATCCTCCCGCCTCCCTAGCGGAGTAGAGTTGTATTTACCAGGAGGAGATAGTGGCGATCTAGGAGGCCTTATCATGGCCGAAGTATGATGTGATTCTAAGCGGGATATTGCTATTTTTACTGACAGACAAGTTGCAATTGAATCCTTGAAATCTGTCACCTTCAATTCAAGAACCACTCTTAATTGCCGCTTGTCTCTTAATGAGATGGCTGAACAATTAAAAATTCACTTTATTTTAATGCCAGGCATAGAGACTTTACAGGAATTCTATGGCCGACGAACTCGCCAGACATGGCGCAGCTTTATCGATCTTTATCTACCATAGAATTGAAATCCCGACAGGCCCCTCGCTACATGCAAGCAATTACTCAAGCTGGATTAAATTGACACGACCAATCCCAGATGGGCAGATGGCATCACGTGCCGTATCACCCATAGATCTGGTCTGAGCTGGACCACAAATGCTCCAAGCGTTTAATTACATAGAAAGGGTCGCTCATCATCACCGGTTGGCACACAAGTAAATGACTTCTGCAAAAGACGCATGGAAAAAGAGGAGGCGAAACAGATCCTTCTCATCCTCTACATGTGTCCGGACCTCTCCAATTGAAGAAAAACACACCTTTGAGCCAACTTCTTAGATGCCCGCGGCGAAATTGCAAACATAAACATTAGACGCTTCCAGCGCTTCATAACAAGCTCCGGTTGGATCTACGGATAGTTCTGGAGAATTCCCACATCTTTCACCGACATGGTTTAACAATGGACCTATACTGGTCTACGTGTGGCTGCATTTAAGGTACCACAGAACTCTAATTAAGGATGGATCACCTCTAAGAAGGAAGACGGGAGAGTTGGGGCAAGTATCTTGTGATAAAGAGTGAAATTTTCCTGTCCTCATAGTCTGGAGACGAAAGATTGTGTATTAAGCCGAGATTCTCGCTCTGGTAAAAGCACTGGATCATTGGGAAGAGATGACACGGATAAACACTCTAATAGAACTATACATCCAGATGAGGGGCTGAAACACACTAAACAAAAGCTTTTAGCTTCGGAGATATCAGCGTTCAATTAAACATTACCAGGTAGTTGATTGAGAAAGTTGACAACTTCCGTGACTTAAGAAGTATTGTCTCGATTAAAGATGGCACCGAACGCAATATCAGCGAAAACTGCGTTCGGAATGCTATCAAAAATCGGGAGATGTAATGTTTACAGCACCAAAACTAATTTGGGCTGTTGTTATTACACGCAGGTAGTGCATGGAAAATGTACTCCATTGTCAATCGCAAACTGCAATGTTTCCAGAATAGATCTATGCATCTTCCTTAGGATATTTTGGCCCATACGCATCTCCATCCAAAAGATTTATATCTAAACTGGCCAGGAGCCCATTGGCATCACTCGACGACAAAGACGCTTTGTTAAGGCGCACATTGTTGATCTCATATCAGTGTAGTACTACAAAAGACCACGTCTTATTGCACAAATCAAATAATTGTTAATTATAAATTCAATTGAATTGAATTGAACTGTGCGGCGCTAAGAAAACTCCGTTGCCCAACATGGAATGCAATGCAATCCGCTTACCCAATAAGGCAGAACAGCGGGGCACCCAAGAGATACTTGGCACAGAACAGTTAAGAAAGAATCTAGAACTTTGGGAATGAGTTGGAGAGGGTTGAAACGCGTTGCGCGTCCAAGCTCGGTTGCGCGCAGATTTGTTGATATCCTATGTCCGACGAAGGGTGACTGGACCTAAAGACGCAGAAAAATCAGACAGGGTTCAGTCATATGGAAAAGCAAATATTACAGGAAGGATCCAATAAAATGAAAAAGCTCACCCCAATAACAGCCCCCAGAACCAAGGCATCGCCAACAGATAATGAGACAGCGCACAGATAACAGCAACTTCTACGACCGTCGGCACCAATGTTAGTCGCAAAATGATGAACCAAAGTTTCTTGAAAGCCGTTCCATCTAGCCCAAAGCCAGCCAACAGCATGATATTGATAAGAGCCAATTCTCTGAAAATAAACAAAAGCTGTGGTCATACGCTTGCTCAATCGTGTTAAAAAGTTCAAGGACTACAACAATTCTTACCTTAAAAACGCCTCAAACTCTTCATATCCACTGAAATCCGCCCAACCCATATTAGTGTACAGCACACCAAAGAATAGCATCCCAAGCATATCGGGCAAATGCAAGAATGTCACTAGTATTCCAGCCATCTCTGCTCCGACAAACAAGAATGCAATCCTCATAACTGTCGTCTCGGGTACCGCATATTTCGGTGCCACTGCATACCCCATCATCCAAAGAAGCAAAAATATAACCAGGATTGCCAGCGGCTGTGAAATAATTGGCCAATTCTTAACAAAGTTCCTCCATCTGTTGCAATCCACGTGCGCAATGAACCACAAGTTGCCAGGATACGAAAGGAGAAAAAAAAAAGTAATAATATTGTACAATTAAATTGAATCTAACCACGGATGCATGTCGTTCTATGAATCCTGGACAAAGCGAGAAAGTGAGCTGCGACATTCCTTCAGGCGATATCTCCTCCACTACATTCTTCGAGATACACCTTAGGTGGTGCGGTGTTCTCCAAAGAATCACCAAAGAACAATCACTTTCTTAGCATTTCGCAGCCAACTGGATTTCACACTACACGAGACGACAGCATCCAGTGGCAGTTGTCATCGTCGTTGTCGTCGCCATCGTCTTACTTACATTCTTGGTCCTTTGTACTCCTCGTGGTCGTAACCATGGTTCGACGGTGGGTGATCATGTGGGTGGTGTGGTGCGGAATTTAATGAGGGCGACGTCATAGTGATTGTAGTTTTGCCGTTTGGATCGGTGAATGTCTTCTCCTCTCGGTTGGTTTCATCGACGACGCCGGTAGTTTGTTCGTCATTGCTGTTGTACAATCGGTCCGGAAACCTTAGAGCATCTAATTGCAAGCCTGACTTTTGATGCCTCAGTTGAGACTTGTGAGGGCTGTATGTTGTCATTTCTCGGTCGATACTATCTGCAAGGAGGACACAAAAAAAAGCCAAAGGACTCCTTAGACGATGATAATAATTATCAAGAAGTTCAAATGACTCCACTGCTTGGCGGTAGAAATTGAAATGTATAAACCCAAAGTGGCTAAATGAATTCCATGCTAGAGAGTGTATGTATGGAAGCGGAAATTAGGTGTTAAGTGCACCTTGACTCGTTAGTCGACCGAGAATTAAATATTTTGCGAGTCGTCGTTCAGAATTAAGGCAAAAGACGGTTTGTTAGTGTCACTAGAGCACTACTGGAGGGATGATGGCGTTATTGTATACATATTTTCGTTTGTTCTCAATTATCTACGTGATAAGTGATGGATGGCATTCAAATGAAATTTGATTATCGCACTGATGGACAAATATTTTCTTAAGGTATATTGTTTTGTAGCCTCTGCTCAAGTGTCGTTCGAGTGGACAGTGATTTTATATTAGCACCTTAAAGCACGGATATTGCTGTTAATCATATTGCGAAATGATAAAAAGTGAACCCAAAACGTGATTATTGATAACAGTCACGTGGGTTGTAATAATTTCACAATCTGGTATATTGAAAAACATGGGGAAATGAGGAGCGAGATGATGGTGGCGTTAAGAAGACAATAATTCGGGTATATCAGGTTTTATTTTCATGAATTTGTTAAAGCGTCAGAGATTGGTCTGGCATTGGATATGACTCACCCTCAGGGATTAATAACTCAAGTGAAGATTCGTGTATTTCGTATCGGGTATACATAGGTAGATTATTGGCGATATATGTGAAATTTACTGTCATGTAAAAACTGGTTTCAGCATTTTAAAGTGGTGAGGTAGGTAGTGATAGACGTACAGTAGGTAGAAAAAATCAAGAAGCTTTCAACTGCAAGGCATATATTTTTAGTTTCATCTACATATACGAATAACTATATAAATGGGATTGTTCGATTTCGAGATTTGGATAAAAGGTAAACCAAACTGAAAAATGTAAGAATTGGACATGAAACAACCTACCAAACATTATTTCATGACCACCATATAAGGAAAGGTGCGGAGTGTGTCTTTTTCGGGAATTGAATTTAGTATCTCCAGGTATCCCATAAGATTGCCTACCTTACGCTTATATTCCAGATCGAGTTTGATGTTAAAGCTTATCTGGCCGCCGTCTTGTAATTCTAAAAGCCCCTGGAGACAGTAAAGAAAAGTGAAAAAACAGGGGTCTTTGAGAAATCAAATGATACAATCTAGACAAAGAAAAAGGTCAGGCCTATGTTTTCACGAGGAAAAATTATCATAAGCGGAGCTGATGATAAAGAGTGCAGAGCACAAAATAAGTTGGATTCCCTACAGCGAACTTAGAGAGAGAAATAGCCAAATCACTGATAGGAGTTTCAATAAGCTACAACTAAAACGGCAAAGAAACACGGTGGTGGGTGATGAAGCTAAAGAAATGATAAATGAGAATAAAGCGGATTTCAAAGCTTGGTCAAAATGCCCCTCTTATAACACAGGCGAAAAAGCTTGCTTGAAAGTTTTTTTTTTTTTTTTTTTTTTCCGAGGGTAGGTGAAAAATCTTCCATAGCACTATGAGAATAGCAAGCGCGTGATCATAGTAGTGTCAGATTCTTACTGACTAAAAAACACCACCCTTCGATATAAATTTGTTAGATATCGCAACTAAGTATTAACTTATCAAGCAATTTTGCTATCATGAAATAAAAACGTTTGGCCAATTTCTTTACACTGAAAGATCCTGCATATCCGCAATCTAGACGCGGTTAATCATTATCTTGCCAAGTCGAAAGGTTTCGTCCTTTGTAGTCGGCGCAATAAATTGCTCTCATCCAAAATTTGTAGGACTGTATTGTTGACATGTCCGATTAGTCGGTTTCTATGCTTTCTCGCGAAGCTTCTAGTTTCAGATTCGATTGTCGGAATTCCGAGATCCCTGTGGATATCGTCGTTTCTACTATACCACGGTGCTTAGACAATTTCTCTTAGCACTTTATTTTGAAAAGCTTGTAAAATATTTGCATTTGTTTTCTTGGTACAACCCCAAAGTTGTATACCGTAGGTCCACACCGGCTTTAGCACTTGCTTGTATAAAAGCTGTTTGTTCTCAGTACTGAGCTGGGAATGTTTTCCGAGTAACCAGTACATTTCTCTATATTTGATTTCGAGTTCTTTCGTTTCATTTTCACGTGCGAATTCCATTTCAGTCTTGTGTCGAGTGTCATTCCCAGGTATTTGGCCTCGTTTGCAAAAGGTATTCGGGCCGAGCTAAGGAAAATTGGCAAGCCATTAGTTTTCTTGTAAGTGAAATTCAAGTGAATAGATTTAGATTCGTTGAGGGCGATCCGCCAGTCCCTCGTCCATTCACTTACATTATTCAGTGCGTTTTGCAGTTTTTCAGTCGTTTCTTCGATTGTTTTACCTGCTGCTAGGATAGCGGTGTCATCGGCAAACGTAGCAAGGATAGTGCCATCTTCGTACGGTATATCACGAGTATATAGCAAATAGAGAAGCGGCACAAGAACGCTTCCTTGTGGTACGCCGCCCGAAATTTCTTTGAGCTCGGAGTATTCGACTACATGTCTAACACGAAAGATTCTATTCCCGAGATATGATTCTAGAATATCGTGTAAGCATACAGGGAGAACTTGTCATAATTTGTATTTCAAGCCACCATGCCACACCTTATCAAAGGCTTGCGAGACGTCAAAGGCTTGCGAGACGTCAAAGGCTTGCGAGACGTCAAGAAATACGGTTGAGCAAATCTTTTTTTTCTTCAAATGCTTTCTCGATTACGTCAGTAATTCTATGCACCTGGTCAATCGTCGAATGCTTACTTCTGAACCCAAGCTGATGATCAGGGATGAGATTATTTTCTTCTATAATCGGTTGGAGACGCCTTAATAATATCCTCTCGAAAATTTTCGATATGATTGGAAGAAGCGAAATTGGTCTATACGAGTTTACCTCATTTGGCGGTTTTCCTGGTTTTAAAACCATTTTGACTTCCGCAACTTTCCATTGGCTCGGTACGTGTTTTAATCTGAGCGCAGCATTTACAATATGGAGAAGCTTAATCAATGCTTTTCTAGGTAAAACTTTGAGAATTTCTCCGGTGATCAAATCATAACCAGGAGATTTCTTAGGTTTTAGATTTTCGATCTCATGTTTGAGTTCCCTTAGCGTTGCACTTGTGAGAGTCAAATCGTCAGATGGTAAATCCAGCCTATTGCGGTTAACGTAAACCACTTGACCATCGTACGGTTTAAATGTTTCTTCCAGGTGGGCCGCAAAAACGTCCGCTTTTTCCTTATCTTCCCTTGCCCATTCATTTTGATTTAATTTGATTGGCGGCGCGGGAACTTTGGGCCTTTTGGTGCCTTTTACAGATTCCCAAAGAGAATAATTGTAATCTTTTTTCTCTGTTAAACTTTCAAGGTAAGAGCCTATTGCACGATTCTTAAAATCCTTAATAGTCTTCTTCAATAAACTGCACAGACGATTCAAGTGTGCTTTATGTTGCGGAGCACGACTCTGTTGCCATTTTTTACGCGCTTTTCTTTTTTCCTTGACCAATTCTTTTATTTCCGGAGGATATCGTAAACCGTATTTGTCCGGCGTTTTCCTTGGATTGGGCGTATTATTCCAAGAGGCGAGCTGTACGATCTCAACGAAGCGATCAACTTCAACCTCAAGTTCATAGGGTGTCGTAAGTGGAACGCTCAATTCTACATTATCTTCAATTTCGTTCCTAAAGCCTTCCCAGTTAGTCGTTTGACCAGTTAATCCCGCTGGCTATAGGTTATAGACTAGTTTTTCGCTGATTGTTAAAATAACCCGGGAATGATCAGACGACAGATCAAAGCTGTCTTCGACTTTTATGTGGTTTGTAGATATTCCTTTCACAACGAAAAAATCTATCAGGTCAGGTATTTTCGAAGTATCAGTTGGCCAGTAAGTTGGTTTACCCGTCGAATGGAAATCACAACTTTACTCCATACCTGCCCCATAGAGCATTCTACCTTTTTTCGAGCTGTATCTTGATCCCCAGAACGTATGTCTCGCATTAAAGTCGCCGCCGATGATAAAATTAGGTTTCAGCGATTCAAACAAGTTAGTAAAATCAGATTTTTCAAGCGCGGAGCGCGGTGGACAGTAGATAGATGAGATTTTAAGAGTGCGCTGACTATTTTTAACTCGAATCGTGCACAATTGCAAAGTTTCAAGTTTTATCTTTAGGTCTTCGGATTGTTCGATGCAGTCTTTAATAAACAAGGATGATCCGCCTCTCGCTTTTCCCGAAGGGTGACAAGCGTGGTAATCATTATAGCCTTCTATTTTTAAATGAGATTCCTTTTTTACGTGGGTTTCAGAAATCAAGCAAATATCAATATCTTTTTCACGCATGAAAATTTCCAATTCCTCAAGTTTTTGCAAAAGTCCGTTTGCATTCCAAGTACATATTTTTAACATTCGTTTGTCATTCATATTCTAGTTGAAGTACGCGTTTTCTGAGAATTATTTTCAAGCTTAACCAGCCTATCGAGAATAATTTTATTTATTTTGCTTTGTTCTTCAAATTTCGCGAGAATAACCGACAAAACATGAGAGACAGGGTCCGTCGAAATTTCAACGTTTTTTGATTTTTCTGATGCCGCGGCCTGAGCGTAAGTCTGCACTCCTGCTGTCCGAAGGTCATTACCTGGCGGCTTTTTCAATGTTTACTTTTCAGTACCGTTCCTTTTAAGAACAGAGGTCGAGGACTTTTATGTTGTCACTCTTTCCCTCACCTTTTTGAGCTCTAAACCCGGTAGTTTTAGTTTGGCTAGTTTCTCCTGTGCATTCTTACGCTTTGGCTTAGTTTGCAGTTTAGATTTTGCAAGGGGCTTAAGGAGCATATCTCTCCATTTTTGCTTGAAAGTGCAATACAGACGTTATAAGGCGGCAAAGGGAAGGGTGATACACCAAACTGTGATAATTACCGTTCGATCAAGCAACCGAAGAGTTCCCAATCAAAGTCGGTGTGCACCAGGGAAGCGTCTTAAGTCATATGCTCCTTATTGCAGTCATTGACGGACCCCCAATTCAATTATTCTTTGCTGGCTATGGAGTCATCATAAGTGAGGATTATACGTTCCTGATGTGTAGGTGGAAGTTTTGGAGGGAAATGGGTATCCCAATAAGTCCAAAAAAGGTCGAGCACTTGTGCTGCCCGTTCTCTGATCCACTCAGTTCTATTCCACACATTTATTTGTATGGAACAGTGCTTCCCAAGTGCGAAAAGTTCAAATAACTTGGATCTATGATCAAAGGCGTAACCTGTTATGATGACATCAATCATCCCGTAAGTATAGGGTGGACAAAGTGACGAGAAAACACCGCTGTCTTCAGTGACCGAAGAATGCCTAAGCTTCCTAAGCTAAAAAGAATGCTTTACATCGCAGTTGTGTACAAAAAGTTTAAGAGTAGAATAACGGTAGCTAAGATGAAGGTGCTTCGCATGACAGCAGGAGTGACAAAGCTAGATCGAATAAAATATTCTAAGATCCGTGGAAGCCTTCACATCAAAGAAACCACTTCCAGAAACCACGAAAAAATAGAGCGCGACCAGCTCAGCCATGTTCAAGGAAGAGACCACTATAATCCTGTAAAAATGGCAATATCAATGAACGTTCCAAAGAACCAGCATTTGCCTCAGTAATGAAGTGATCCAAAATCGGGAGGCCTGCCGATATTTTCTGAGGTCCAACAGGCTTAACGTGGTCTCCGAATACTTTTTTCTAAAAAAAATACCCATTTTTTTGAAAATCTGCCAAAATGCAGGTTTTCAGCAAAAAAAAGGTACGTCGGATGGTACAATAGAATATTTTTTTTTATTTATATTATTTGCACGCACTCAAGCTGTTATGAATACCCTAAAAATGTTTATCGAAATGACAGAGAGAGAGAAAGATTTGTGAAGTGGTTTTTGCAACTCAGATGTTATGTTTAAGAAAAACTCCGCAACTTGCAATAGTATTCACATACATAAGCTTTCGCAATTGATCGAACTGACTCTTTTTATTTCATGAGAAATGAATAAATGCTTGCTGACTTCGGGATTTGAACAATGAACCATGGCCATGGTCTGGTAGAATATGCCTAATCTAACCAAAAATTGGAGAAAATTAATTTTTTTTATTTATTTTTTCCCGAATTCGTATCCGAAAAATATTTTTTTGCTTATGATTTTTCATGACAACAATAGTTAGTTAGTTAACGGTTCTTCATGTCCATTGATTCCTACATGTGAGCTGACCAGTTGTTAAATCGATTCACTCCATAAAACAAAAAGTGTTGAAATGAGATGAAATAATTTTCTTCTTCCTATTTCGGCGATGTTATGATCCGAAAACAAGGGATCATAACCCTCCTACTTCACTGAATTTCTACTGATCCGCCTGTGGGGTTCGGCAAGCCTCCCGATTTCGGATGACTCGGTTACTATGGCCAATGAAATGCCGATGTCGTTCCATTTGTGTGGTCCAGGCGTTTATAGGCCTCCCTCTCCTGCCTCGCAATGGGCTGAAATAATAACCATTGTATGTACTGTACATACATATATTTTGGCGATGGCCAACAACATTTAAATGATGTTAATGCTTGTTATTAGGGAAATTTATTATGAATATACACTGAGTTACAAGAAAAGTGGGGCAGTCGTACTTTTTCATGTGTTGTTATAATTTTGGTAATATGCCACTGTTTTACTTGTTTTTAGTGGTTTACTGTGTTACGGGTTTATTTTTGTGCCTGTTTGCATAATACCTTTCCATTTTTCTCGTGATATGTGGATCATATTGACGACAACCGAATTGTAATCGTTTTTTTCATACTAGACGTTAGATATACCAATTTTGGCTTCCGTGATACCGTGAGTGTTTTAATAAGTTTATTGTTATGGGTTTGTTTTAATTTGATTAGATATTTATTAGTTGTTAGTGATTTTTGTGAAAAAATATGCTAATAACGGTAAAAGAAGTCGCCAGGGCACTGGCTTTGGTTGAGGATGGCCGAAGTATGCCGTATGATTAGAAAACCAGAGACGACGCTAAGAAGAGCCATTCAAAGTTAAAGGGGAATCAACTCCTACAACGGTGTCAAGGCTGAGGTCTCCTTAGAGTTACTTTTGCAAGGGATGACCGATATTTGGTTCTTGAAAGCCGTCGGAATCGTTACTAAACATCGGTTCTCGTTCACGTACAAACCCGTCAAACACGGCAGGCCCGGTATTGGTGCCACACACAGCTTTAGGTTTATTCCACTTAAATAAACAAATTGTGCGGTTCGTTGAATAAAAGGTTAAGCTGTCTCACGGACTTCGAACCGTTAGAGGGACATCTGTGAATGCTCAAACGGTGAGGCGGCAATTAGTGGAAAGTGATCTAAGAGCAAGATGACCTGCTCCTGTACCGAGACTCACGGTACAGTATAAGCAACGTCGAATTGAATTTGCTCGCCTTCAGCAGAGTTGGACACAGGCCGACTGGGGTAGATTTATTTTCCTGATGAGTACAGGTTTCGTCTGCGCTCACAAGGTTTACGTAGCAGAGTGTGGAGACGATCAGCTGAGTGATACTTTTTGGCAACAGTTGCCCAGCGGAAAAATTTCTGTAGAGTTTCAATCATGGTGTGGGGAGAAATTTGTATTCGCGGAAAAACCGAGCTGAGCATCGGGGAATGATCGGTGAACTCTACCTATTGCATCAACAACATCCTGGACGAATATATGGTTTTATTCGCACTGTTTATTGGGAAAAACTTCTTCTTGATGCAGGGCAATGCTAGACCATACGTCGCCAGGTGTGTTGCCGAGTACTTGCAAGAAGTGGAACGCGGTATCTTTCGAGGTTGTTAACACAGGCTAACAAAAAAAAATTTTGTAAAAACTTTTTAAACCAATTCACCTAAATCTTTTGTATTTTTGGGTACTGAAACCGTATTTGGTTTGTGTTTTTTTTTTATTACCCACAATTCTCTCACAATATGACATCAATATATATTTCAAAATAGGGAAATTTTTAACTTACGATAATATTAAATTATTACAATACGAATATTTTAGGTGCTTATTTTTTTTATATTTCCTATCCCTTTTCTCGGTAAAGTTTCTTGTATAGCTTTTTCTCCGATGCGATGCATTTTGTTGTTCTCTGTGAAATGACCAACATCAATCACCCATCATGTTGATACTCCACCGTCCCTGGTATCGTTTCTCCATCTCGTTTATGTCCTGATGAAACCATTCCCCTGCTCTTCACTCACATCACCCAAGTTTTTAGGAAAAAAGATGTTTGTGCAAGAAGTGGACCTTAAGGCTCATCAGACAACAAATGGTTTTGAACTTATCTATCATATTGGCTACGATAAGTTAATAGTTAGGCGCTTTCACATTGCCCAAAAACTTAGTCACAACTTCTTTAAATGATATCCAAGCCTCCTTTTCCTTTGTACATATCGTTGCTTCGAAGCTGGAATCGAATATAATTTTACGAATATCAGGCCCACAAAAATCCTTCTTTCAGTTAAGCTTCTGATAAATGGGAACATTTTTTACACAAATATTTAAAACAATCACCGTTTTTAGGCAAAGCTTTTACAAATTATTTAATTGAACACAACTTTATGTGTAGTGGTGGTATTTCTTTTTTTTTGTCTACTAGAGTATTATGCAAAATGTTCTTCTCGCCAGGTGTCAACATTTTTCTTCCAGGCCATTGTTTTTTGGACCAATGTTGACCCCTTGCTCTGCTGTCCCACTCGCATATAACACATGGACAACTTTTAAATCTCCACATAGCATCCAATCGTGAGCTGTATAGTTAATTTTCTGTGAAATTATGTTAAGATTTTTGAGAATTTCCTTCATATGGACTGAATGAGCAATTGACAATAAAGTATAAGTATTTCCATTGTGTAACAGAACACATTTTAAACTAGTTTCTGATGAGCCTTTAAAAAGTCTCTAATCTTCCTTCTTGTACTCAATGCCAAATTCATTCATTAGACTGTCAATATCATGGCAGTAAACCAAATGCTTTTCCTGTTTGAAAATTTGAGCAATCTTTTGATCTCTTGTTCTATAATGGTAAATAGGTGTCCCAGATTAAATTAAATGTTCTTCTTTCCGTCCAGAACCAAGCAGATCTGCTTTCTCCTTGGTGAAACCGAAATCTCTCACCAAATCATTGAACTCAGCTTGTGTAAACAATTGTGGTTTTACATTTTCTGGAGAATGTTCTTTTTAAAAATAAATATTTGGTGCAACAGCTCTTTAAGTGCCACGGCCTAGCTTCTCGCAACCACTCATTTTGTGTGCGTTATATTTTTCACACGACTGGAAGGGACCTACAGTTTAGTGCCATATCCGAAGGCCAATTTGGTTTGAGAAGCTTTTTCGAAACAACAATACTCTTGGATGTTTGTCAGACGTTCGCGAGAGATGGGACCGTGAAAAAGCTTTTTGGTGTTTTCCAGGATTCGAACTTGGAACTCCACGCGCAGTGATCCGACACACTAACTACTTACGTCACTGCGCCCTCAATGCTCTTTTCACCTTTTGGTAAAATTTTCGAACATCATTGCTGCAATAAAGTCAAAGTAAAGTAAAGCTCAATTTCTTCGATCGAGCAGTTCTCATGCTCCCTTTTCTTCCTTCTGCAAGTTGTTCGGCTGCATGTGGTTTGTACAGGGATCTAACATTATAGGTGCAGACACGAATATCGTTAACCGTTTTACGTTTTCAAGGGTCGTCAACAATAAAATCACCCGTATCCGAGGCTGTTGGTTGCCTTGTAACCATTACTGTTTTGCGTGGTAGGGAAGTTAACCAGACGGCACAACCCGTAATTTGGAGGGCCAATTCTTTTTAGTATACCCCTAGGACGCAGGCCCGAGTACACCGGTGCCAGTAGTCTACTGACCCATTAAGGGCTCCTCCTCCTCCATCTCTATTCCAAGGTCCTTACTAGCCTTGGAAGATCCTTACTGACCTGTGATTTAAATATGTCCAAGCATATAGACTGTAGACGATACCGTTGACTCCATCTAGGGAGTTCATCCGCTGCCGTCTGGAACAAGAAGTGCTCTAGTGAGAGCAGTCTTCTCATCGGCTACTGCTAAAAATCGTCTGAAGGGGTTGGTTACCCTATCTCCGACCAAGGTACTAGGCACTAAGCGGCCACCAACGTGAAGGTTGAGTATAGAAGTTGGTAGGCCTAGGCTAAGAGAAAACGCTTGCGTTTTCATATAATCGTATGCACTACCATTTGACCACTACTTGTCCTTATTTGGGCAAGTAAAAATTACAGCTACAACTCCTTAGTGGCCATGCACCCATCCAAGTTTGATTTTACTTTGTCTGAGAAGAGATTGTAAGGCCTCAAAGCAAAATGTTGCCATTTCGTAATCGACTGAGTGTGGCTGTGCATTAAGTCTTGCCTGACTGTCAGAAAAGATATTTTAGGCCTTTACTCTCAATTTGAAACGTAGGCTGGAAGACACGGGTATATCTTTCTAGTGGTATTGGTTCCAAGGGCAACAGCACCAACTCCAGTACCAGACTTCTGGAATCTAATTAGATCGATCAATATGGTCTTTAATGTGTGGCTAAATTGCGTACAAAAGCTATATTTCCTGCACATCAAGTCGGAGATTGTGTAAAACATACCGAAGTATTACGATACACATATGTCCGTATGCACATCTGGAATCTGAAATTTAAGTGCAGTAAAAGATATTCCTAGACATAACAGCTGCCAGCTCAAGTAGAAAATGATGATGTCATTAGAATTGCAATGTAAGAACAGGCTCAACATTATACGAGTACATACTCGTATATTAATTTATTTTTATAATTATTTATTCAATTTACTTACAATATCCGATTTCGATCTACTAGAAAGAATCGGGGATGGGATTACTTGAAAAATGCTGGTTGCAGAGAGATAGCATTACTCTCTTACCTTCTGACAAAGACAGGTATTAACCTGTCTTTGAAATAATGAATCTTGATCATAATAAATACACCGTGTGAATCAGGAATGGTGATCACTAGTGATGTCTCTATTACTAATTAAAACTTGTCACATTCTTGTGCTTAATTTAGTTCACATATGCATGCGAATTACGTAGTAGATACGTCATTTAATTCACAATTCGGAAAATTCATAAGACTACGCTTACTGACAAACAGCTGTTCTGACGTAAAATTTAGAAAGGTAGGTATATATGGAACTGTTTACAACGTAAGCCTTGTCCTCGTCGTTTGTCGCATAAATACGTTAAAACAGAGTGATCGTTCATATCGATTTCATCATTAAAGCAAATTCGTCTCGTAATTTTATATACTGCAGAGAAAAGGTTATACAAACACAGAAGTTATTATACAAAGATGTATATACAATATTTGTTAAAACAATTCGTTCAGACGAACGTTTTTAGGGAAATCTACAAAAGCGAAGACGATTTTGCTTGTGAACACGATTTCTCCAAAACTACTAGACGTACATAGGTACTTGTTTCGCAAAGTTATTCCCTATTTTGCTTAGATGTGGAATAAGAAGGGATTTTCCGAAATTCAAAGTCTAAGTGGCATAAAAAGTGATGAGATCGAATTTTTTCGTCACTGAAAGTTGATTACACAGCCCTAGCTCAGTAATAGCTCATCGGCTTTAAAAAATAAAACAAAAGGGAAATTTAGAAAATTTGACGCTGATTCATTTAAGGTATGAATCATCCTTTCGCGTTGTCCTAAAGTTGAGCAATGCTAACAACAATTTAATCAAATCATCGCCCACAATTTTCCTTCAGCGGAGACCACTGCTAGCAGTCATGCAGCATTGGCTATGGTTACAGTAGTATGTGTGTGAGTATATGGGCGCCCTGAAACATGATTATGTTTTTCTCTTACGATGGGATCCTACGCATGCAGGTACCCGACGACAGTTTCCTTGTCGGCTACGCGGACGACACAGCCGTAGTGATTACTGCATGAAGTACAGAGGATACACACAGGATCACGGTGTAAGCCTTGCAACAGAGAAAACAGAGATAGTCGTGCTGACACGAAGACGAATACCTGCTATTTTTGAATTCCAAATGAACTCGGATATAATAACAACAAAGGACACAGTAAAATACCTGGCACTGAGACTGGACACAAAACTCACCTTCTGGTAGCACATTAAGGCCGCGGAAGAGAAAGCCGAAAAGGTTACCACATCGCTGAGCAGTTTAATGGCGAACGTTGGAGGCTCCACGGCAAGTAAGCGAAAACTTTTAATGTCGATCACACATGCTGTACTCTTGTATGGCAGTGAAATCCGGGCCAATGCGATCATACAAGAAAAGTATCGGAAACGAAAGGCAGCAATACAGAGAAGAGCAGCACTGCGGGTAGCAAGCTCATATCGAACGGTGTCAGAGCCTGCAGTTCTTGTAATCGCAGGAGTTACTCCCATCGATCTCCTAGCAGTGGAAAGAATGCATATCCACTAAAAGAAAGCTGAACTCGGAAAAGATGTTGTGAAAGCTAAAGCTAAAGAGCTCACCAAAGAACGCTGGCAAGAACATTGGAACTCCGAAAGCAGAGGTAGATGGACAGCAAGATTAATCAACAACGTTGCTGAATGGTCGGAACGAAGTTATGGTGAAGTAAACTGCTACTTAACTCAGTTTCTTACAGGGCACGGATATTTCAACGCGTACCTGCATAAGATGGGGAAAGTGGGAAACCCAGCATGCCAGTACGATGACTCTCCACATGACACCGTAGAGCACACGATCTTTAGCTGCACACGATGAACGGCAGAGAAAAGCAGGCTGCAGCTCGAGATAGGCGACATAAGCCCTGAAAACGTAGTGGGAAACATGCTATCCAGTAAAGACAAATGGGATAAAATATGCTTCTTTGTCGAGGCAGTACTAAAGGCAAAAAAGAGAGAGGAAGATCAACTCATACCCTCACAAGATATATAAGCCTGATAAAAACCTCACCGGCAAGAAAGAATAAACCCACAGAAAAAGATAAACTTTTTTTTCCCCACAGGGGAAAGACAACGACACCACTCCGAACTAATGCATCAGCGGTTCCTGAGTGTATGGTGTCAAATAGAAAAAAAAATGGTTAATGGTGGTTTTTTAGTGAGTACCAAGTCTCACGTTACTTAAAACTGATCCACTCAGGCCTATTCCAGACATTTATTTGAATGGAATAGTGTTTCCCAAGTGCGAAAAGTTAAAATCTCCATGATCAATACCAAAGCAACCTGTGATGACGACATCAATCATCGTGTAAACGTAGAGTGGATGAAGTGGCGAGAAAATTCCGCTATCTTCTGGGACAGAAAAATGCCACCTAAGTTGAAAGGAAGGCTCTACACTACAGTTGTGCGTCCAGCGCTCACATACGGTTCACAATGTTGGACGATGTACAAAAAGTATGAGGGTAAATTAACGGCAGCTGAGATGAAAATGCTTCGCATGACAGCAGGAGTGACAAAGCTCGAATAAGAAGTTCGAAGACCCGTGGAAGCTTTCACATCAAGGAAACCATCGTACAAAAAATAGAGCGCGACCGGCTCAGCTGGTATTGCCACGTTCAAAGAAGAGATCATTTGAACCCCGTTAAAAACGCAATATCTATGCACGTTCCAAAGACATCGCGTTGTAGGAAAGGCAGGCCTATAAACGTCTGGATCACACAAATGCGACGACATCGGCATTTCATTGGCCTCAGTATTGGAGGCATTGCTCGATGAGGATCGAGGATCGATCGTTGAAACCCAACGAAACCATCACTGGGGAACGGTATCGACTTCAATTAATGCGATTGAACCGAGCACTGCGCGAAAAACGGCCACAATACGAGCTGAGGCATGAAAAAGTGATTCTAAAGCATGACAACGCTCGGCCTCACGTTGCCAAACCCGTTAAAACCTACCTAGAAACGCCCAAATGGGAAGTCCTACCCCACCCGCCATATTCTCCAGATAGCGCGCAGTGCGGTTATTACTTGTTCTGTTCGATGGCACATGGTCTGGCTGATCAGCAGTTCTGCTCATATGAAAACACAACAAAATGGCTTGATTCGTGGATAGCCTCAAAAGATGAACACTTTTACCGTAACGGTATTCGAGCTTTGCCAGAAAGATGGGAAAAAGTTGTAGCTAGCGATGGGCAATACTTTGAATAATTCATTTGTAACCATTTTTTCACAATAAAGTTGCGTTTTTGTAAGAAAAAAAAACAGCGAGAACTTAGTTGCGCACCTAATACATAACTCAATTATATTGTACTAGCTGACCAGTGCTCGCCTTCCTTCGCCCGCATTTTAGTTGAAGGTTGTTTACTTGTTGAAATATAATTGCCAACTGAATACAATACCGAAAATGTGTACACTCAACTATAACTTCCCCCGTGGGAATCCCACCAGAGCATACGCAAACCCGCTTCCAACACACCGTTTATTTTAAATTCATTAAAACATTCTAAAATATGAACAAATCTAACGATCAACATCTCATCTAACAAAATGGAAAAATATTGCAATAGTTCTATGTCTACACATGCATATGCATGCACATATGTACCTACGCGTATATTCCCAAGTCTCCTAATTGCATCAAGTTTCGACAGCCCATGGATATCTTAATTAATAAAATTTACAATATCTTAGATTTGGCATTGATAATGTTTGTTTTTTTCAATTTTAACTCCAGAAGAGATCGTAAAGTGAAGATCAAAATATTATCATGGGATAGCGCGCCCATTACTCCGTTTATATATAGAGTCGGAACTGGTTCCAAACTGGTTCCAAATGCATATAAACGCCTTTCGAGTCCAAATGGGTTCGACTGGACGCGACTCAGCTAACAGAGCTGGGTCGAGTCCGAAAAACGCATGTATACCTGGGTCGAGTGGTTGAACTGACATGTTGTCTCTGTGTGTGTGAGATTTCTTTCTTTTTTTTTTTTTTGCTCGGGGTGGGAAATCGCTTTGTTTTGATTGAGTTCATGGTTAGCTGTGGGTAAGGTTGTCTGTTCAGTTATTTCACATTTATTAAATCAAAAAAATAGAACTAAACAGAACACTAACACAATCAAAACCAGTGTGTCTGCTATACTCATCAGTCAGATCGACCACATTTGAACTTTTGGAGCATTCGACTCGGTGTGTAGAAATACTCATCCTACTCATACATCTGGACTCGAACCTGACTCGACTACTCGACTCTGCATATAACGGGGTACATAAACTCATACACACATACTATTGCAACGATAGCCACTGTTGCATGACTGCTGGCCGTCGTCACCACTGAAGGAATATCGTGGCGATGATTTTATTAATTGTTTTTAGCATTGCTCAGGGGGCAAGGTTCCAGGCAAAGGAGCCAGAGGAATAGAGGCATCCAAATGAATCTATCTCCTAAGACCGTTCATACGTGGTGAAGGACCACATCCTGCACGAGGCGTCCCTGCTGAATACGAAATATGGCGGATCTAACGAGGAAAACTTGAAAAAAACCCGTAATCCCAGGTGTGTAACGACCGTGCCTAAGGGATGAATGGCACTCCGTAAGTGTGTCTAATAGCGGTGGACTCCGGAAACCAGGTGACATCCGGTTTAAATTAGCCCTCTCGTGGCATGGGGCTCTACCGCGGGTGAACTACCCTTCCCCTTATCAAAAAATCCCATGGATACAAATTTAAAAAATAACGATGAGGAATGCACTCCTCTTAACGTGCAAACCGGGGCCTCTCAGACTCTACAGAGAGGGCACTTGCTCCTACTGTGGAGTCTGAACTTATGGATGTCATAGCAGAGGACGTGGCTTCAAGTACCATCGACACAACTGACACCATAAATACGGAGGATGAAGAGACTCTCCTAGCATCTCCTGGCTCTTCTGCAACGGTGATTTATGCTCATATTGAAGGCGTCAAAAGTCTCTTTTCAGAAAGGGTCAAGCTATTTGGAGCTGGACGCAAGAGACTAAAAGAGATTATGAGGAAAGGACACAGCCTGGAGAAAGCTCGTGAGTTAGCGCAGACTCCACTAAACAGGCAAGAAGCCCCCTCAAAACGTCCAAGAGGTGACAGCGCTACACCACCAGACAACGCAGCGAAGAGGATAGCCACCACGTCAAAAATTAGGCTCCGACCATCAAGCCCTGTAAAAACCTACAGGGACGCCGCCGTTGACATCGTCTATATTGGTGTCTTACCACCAGACTTCCCGGGCACCATCTGGACTACAGACCAGCTCAGACAGGTACAGGACAAGATACTGGACATCATCCTGCAGCAGAGGGAAAGCTCTACTAAACCGCAGTTGCTCGGTTGTACTTTCAAACCCGGCTGGCTTCTTTTCAGCTGTAAAAATAGAGCAACAGCGGACTAGCTCAAGACAACAGTACCCAAAATGAAGCCCTGGAAAGATGCACAGCTGAAAGCTGTGGACGAGGGAGAAGTTCCGCGTCTAGAAATTTTTGTCGGGTACTTTCTTGGTAAAGACTCGAACGAGCGTTGTTGGGCCTAATAAAAGGCCAAAACGAAGGGCTAAGAGTGGACGACTGGAGAGTGCTCAATAGAGTCGAACGAGCAGCCGTCGTGGAGATCACCATGGCTCTGGATCCGGCATCAGGCTCACACCTCTCGAAAATCGGAGGCGAACTTAGTTACGGCTTCAGGTCCGTACAACTTCGCCGTAAACATAAAGAGCACCCAAGGCCCACCGCCCACCGATAGTTAAAGAAAATCCTGCCAGCTCTTGTACGCGCAGAGCTAATACCAGCGGCACTGAGGCCATACAGGGCACCAGCACCAGCGCTGAGGCCATACGGGTCTTCAATACCAGGGCAGAGGCCACACAGGGCCCCAGCACCAGCGCTGAGGCGGTATCCGCAAACAAACTGCCGCTAGAAAGTACGTCAGCTAGAGCTTCAAGCGCGCTACCGAAGCATCCGCGCAACCCTCATCCACGTCCACCCTCCCCCCTCAGACCCAGACACACACCACGTTGAGAGGTAGACTACACCCCTAGGTATAGCGAAACACGCTACATCCCTCCCTCTGGAAGGTTAAGGAAGTGGGAGAGAAGAAACCCCGAGGAAGCTGCACTACTAAATAGCGGCAGGGTCAGAAAAACGGTCCACCGGGACAGGGGGCGTAAACGGTAGATGAGTCCTCCACCATTCATCAGAAGGCATTTCAAGTGCCTTCAAATAAACTTGCACCATGCTAGGGCAGCATCTTCCGTGCTGAATAGACGGTTCATCAAGGAAGATGTTGACTTAGCCCTGATGCAAGAGCCATTAGTGCTCGAGGGAGCCATTAAAGGGCTCCCAACGAAGAACTGTAAGTTAATTTATTCTGACTCGTGGAGTAATTCTAGGGTAGCAATTTTAATTAAAAATACTCATAATATATTTCCCATTACAGAGTTCATTACTAGGGACCTGGTGGCGATAGTGGCAGAAGTGCCGCTAACAAGTGGAACCACGAAGGTTGTCTTCGCCTCCGCTTACTTTCCCGGGGACACAGCCGAGGCACCGCCGAATGAGATAGGTTACTTGATGGCTTACTGCCGTGCCAAAAAGCTAGCCTGGATTATCAGCTGTGACGCTAACGCCCATCTGCGTAGAAAAGTCAAGGGTACTCGTATCTATATCCTTTCAGACAGCCAGGCTGCAGTTATGGCTCTGAAATCGTACACGGTAGGATCAAAACTTGTATGGGACTGTCTAAACCTACTCGAAGATCTCGCATCGAAAAACACAGTCACTGTGGCCTGGATACCAGGACACGAAGGCTTCGAGGGCAGCGAACGGGCGGACTGCTTAGCGAGAAGAGGCACTAGTCGCCCACTAGTCAGTCCTGAACCCTATTTTGGAGTCGCACGGAGTAGCGTTAACATAAAAATAAAGAAGTGGGAAGATGATCATCATGTAGAGTACTGGGCCAAACTCAAGGGCCTAAGACAGGCAAAGAAGTTCATTAATCTCAACCGCTGCAAGGCTAAAAAGCTACTCGAGCGTAGGAAAGCAGACCTAAGAGCCTTAACGGCTACTTGACTGGTCATTGCCCACTCAGGTACCATCTGCACAAGATAGGAGTAGCAGATACAGACGAATGCCGGCTATGTGGAGAGCAAAAAGAGACGGCAGAACATATTCTTTGTGAATGCCCCATGGCCGCAAGAAAAAGACTTCTCCATATCGGAAGGGCTTTATTGAGTCCCTCTGACTTCTGGAATATTGAGCCTGGAACTTTGTTGAGGTTTATCAAGAGCCTTAACCAAGTTCTCAGCTAAACACCGGGCTGGCACAATAGATCTTACAGGTCGCAGTGCGTACACGGCCCTAGTAAAGTAAAGTAAGTAGCATTGCTCAGCTTCAGGACAATGGATTTTTTTTTTTTTTTTTTTAATTTACTCGCGCTAAAGGGGTTATGACTACCCTTTTTATGCATTATACATAGCGTGAGCGTTAAGGAAGAGGGGTTAGGGGGAAACGAGGCACCGATGCACATTGGTCTTAAATGACTGTAGGTTATAATGGAGAGGAAAAGCAGACTTGGGGAGAGCATTCCACAGACGTGTTGTGCGGCTCATAAAAGAATCTCTATATTTCACGGTACGTCCGAAGATAGGCTTAAGGGTAAACTGGTGAGCAGTCGAGGCATGGCGAGTATTGCGGTTAAAACGAAGAAGGGGAGGAATGCTATTGGCTATTTCAACTGAGCATTTTCTGTGGAAATATCGATAAAACAGGGATAGGCAGGAGACATTACGACGGTGTTCGAGCGAAGCAAAATTGCTTGTAATATTCGTGTCTCCGATGAGTTTTATCGCGCGTTTTTGAATCCTATCTAGCAAGTGCAATATGGTTTTTGGTGCACCAGACCAGATGTGAGCGTTATACTCTAACTTGGGGCGAATGTACGCCTTATAAATTGTAGCCAAATCAGAAGGGGTGAAATATTTCTTACACCGCTTTAGGAAACCTAAACATTTCGCTGCATTCTTGGCGATTTCGAATACATGGTCGTTCCAACAGAGTGTGTTGTTGACACACATACCGAGCATGGAAAGTTTTTCGGTTTCTACAATGCAAGTGCCATTCATGGATAATGGCTGATGAGTAGGGTTTCGCTTTAATGACAGAAGACAGCATTGAGTTTTGGATACATTAAATTCCACTCTATTGATTGAACCCCATTTGGTTATTCTGTCAAGGTCGGAATTTAATGTGTTTAACATACGATGTCGTTCCTCTTCTACGGCCGAAGAGCAGGGACGTGAGCTAGGGAACGAATATGAAAAACTGAGGGTACTGTCATCAGCGAAGGAATGGATTGGATTAGAAGTAGCAGACAAGAGGTCATTTATAAAAATGAGAAAGAGAGTCGGAGACAAAACGGAGCCCTGGGGAACACCAGCATTTATATGGTGAATTGCAGACTTGAAGCCGTCCAAAACAACTTGAATTGAACGGCCCGAAAGGTAGTTTCTAATCCAAAGAAGAAGAGTATCATCGATCCCAAATGCACGCATTTTCGACAAAAGAGCTTGATGCCAAACTCTGTCAAATGCTTTTGAAATATCAAGCGCAATAATCTTACTTTCACCGGAGTGGTGCAGAGATTCGTTCCACTTATCGGTGAGATATGACTTCAAATCACCAGTGGACCTGTTGCCACGAAAGCCATACTGTCGGTCATTGAGGAGCTTTCGTGATTCAAGATATTTCATTAGCTGATGGTTTCTCAGCGTTCCCATGACCTTGGAAAGAAGGGACGTAAGTGCAATGGGTCGGTAGTTGGAGAGAGGAGAAGAATCGCCTTTTTTAGGTACGGGCTGGACAAATGCTGTTTTCCACTTACTCGGAAAGAGACCTGAAGAGTAGGATCGGTGGAAAAGCTTACGCAGTGGTTTTGCCAGCGAAGAAGAACACCTCTTCAGAACAATAGGGGGTATACCATCTGGGCCAGCGGATTTGTGTATGTTAAGACCTTTGAGTACTCCTGCAACTGTACGAGTTCGAAAGTGGACTTGTCCCATGGAAAAGTCTACGACCCCAAGTACAGGTGGAGACAAGCACTATCTGGCAGTGTGGAGTTTGCTGCAAAGTGAGCAGCAAACAGATTAGCTTTGTCTAAGGAGCTGGCAGTTGGTACGTCGTTATGAATGAGCGTCGGTATAGATGACGAGGTCGAATTCTTAATGTTTTTTACGAACGACCAAAAGTTTTTACTACCCTTGGGACAATGTAGTATTTTTTGCCTCAACTTTTGGTCGTGGGAGAATTTAACTCGGTTAATGAGGGCATTGCAGTCATTTCTGGCTCGTTTAAACTTTTTTCGGTTTTCCTCAGTTGGGTTGGCCTTGTAAGACCGAAAACTTAGTTCCTTTAACCTAATAGCTTCTTTACAGCTCGAGCCATACCACGTGTTTTCCTTGGGTCTAATAGCTTTTATCCTGTGGGGGATGTAAGTTCGCATACCTAGGAGAATTGTATTAGTAATCATATCAGCCGCGGCGTCCACATCGCTATCGAGGAAGCATAGCGACCAGTTAAAATTCCTAAAGAACTTAATTAGTTCATTCCAATTGGCTTTCTCGTATAGCCAAACTGTTCTTTTTGGAGTTTGTTCTTTAGCTTTGTGGTTGGAGTACGAGAAATTGGCCGATTTGACACAGTGGTCTGACGAACCTAGAGGCGATAATACATTTACCGTGTATTTATTAGGGTCGGAACTAAGGAACAAATCCAGAGTGTTGGCGGTATGACCAGTTATGTCCGGAACACGAGTTGGCTCATTCACAAGCTGGGTTAGGTTATTTACCTCAGAAAAAATCTCAACATACCTTCCTTCGGGTGTTGTCTGTCCAGAGTGGCGAAGCCAATTAGAATTGTGGACATTGAAATCGCCCGCAATGACGATTTCAGAATGTGGGTGTAAGGATACAATTCTTAGGATGGAATCTGACAGCGCATCAAACTCATTATAAGTTGAATTGCTGTCAATATTTGGACTTCTATAAATGAAACAGTAGTGGATTAACTGCCTACGGACATGGAGTTTCAGCCACAAGAAATTAAATTCCGAATTGGAACATTGGCCGTATTGTGGGAGAATTTGGTAGGCTACATCACAACGTATATATACGACGAGACCGTGATGGTGGAAGAATAATGGCTCAATGCTGTATCCAGGCAGATCGAATTCCGAAGGATCGGAATTTTGACCCACCTGTGTTTATTATTATTATTTTTTTTTTTTATGCACTGCACTGCACTGAATTATTTTTGTTAACGGCGCGGTGAATTTTTATTTGATGTTTTATATCTTAAATGAATCATTAACTAAATTCACCTACTTTTTTATTTTTTTAATCCGGAGAGCCAGTACTGAGCTATGGCTGTGGAATCAATATTTACAGATGAAAAATTCGATCTCAACCCCCTCTATGCCACTTAGACCTTGAATTTTGGAAAATCCCTTCTTATCCATACTACACCAAAATAAGGAATAACTGTGCAAAATTTCAAGTACCTACGTCTAGTAGTTTTTGAGAAATGGTGTTCACAAGGAAAATCGACTTTGCTTTTATAGTATTTAAGATTATACTTTCAAAAAATAAATAATAAAATTATTATAAGCCGTGAGGAATGGTTGGTTTTAATGGTTTGATCTATTCAGTTTTAAGAGCAGAACTACATTTATATCTTTTACTTTTACTTCTTCTTCTACTTTACGAGTACATATAAATGAGAAATAGGAATTTTTGCTATGTTTTGCCTGCGTGACAAATTTGTGATATTATAATTATTTTCGAACGGCTTAAGGCTAAGTATCATAAGAATCCGCCATAGAGATGCTAAGATATTCAGCATCCACCCGTTCAAAGCCAGGTACTGCTGCTAGTATTAAATCAATATTAAATTAAAAAAAAATGTACTCCGCATTTATATGAGGTGCAATATTTAAAGATGTGCAGTGTAACACCATCAAGCTATCGTCGACCCAGTGCAGACCATCACTCCGGTAAAGAAGACTATTACTAAAATGGGAAATAGAAAGTCCTTGGCCAGGGCTTGATAGTCTATCTGAACTATAAAAAACATCAGGACAGCATTACTTATACGGAGTTGTTAAGCAAACTTTTGTACGGACGTGCCAAAAATGTCGTTCCTATCATTAAAGATTTAAAGCTATAAGAAGCTGAGAAATACACAAATGAATATGGGAAGCATAATACATTTTAAGCGCGAGCAGCTAGTACTTTATGGGTCTTACTAACAACCAAATTAAGTATACAGCTTAAGTATAATCTCCACACTTTTTTTTTTTTAATAACTGTACAGGCTACAATCCCGCGTGCAGGGATATGCTCACTGTCAAAAAGCCTGAGAAGAAGTTAGACAAATGACAACTAGCCCAGAGAAAAACAGCGAAACCAGACTAGAACCAAATTCTTCCACCTCTCTTTCGGCACACAACCACATAGTCCACTAAATACAACCCACTTACTAGAACAACCAGTCAACACATAACACATTCTAGTACTTTGAGTCAGTAATAACAAGCAAGTTAGGCATTGATTACGATCTCAGTGCGACAATAAATTCAGAATGGCTCAAATGGAGATCCGTGCCTGGTATGCTATGTGACAAACCAATACAATATTTCGACCAGCCCCTTTTGTACTCCTTCGAATGTTAATCGTATGGGCAAGTGTATTTACTCTCAAAGTGCACACCAGCAATAGCCAAATCACCGGAAACAGAGAGTCACTGGTCATCCGTATAAATCAACAGACCATTATAGTTCGTAAGGCGCTTATTACCCCGTTTATATGCAAAGTCGAGGAGTCGAGACAGGTTCGAGTCCAGATTTCGATCTGAGTATTTCTACACACCAAGTCGAATGGTTGAAAAGTCCAAATGTGATCGAACTGACAGATGAATATAGCAGATACTCTGGTTTTGATTGTGTTAGTGCTCTGTTTAGTTCTAGTTTTTGCATTTAATAAATATGAAATAACTGAACAAACAACCTTACCCGCAGCTAACCATGAACTCAAGCAAAACAAAACGATTTCAAAAAAAAAAAAAAAAAAACAAGAAAGAGATGACACACACACAGAGACAACATGTCAGTTCAACCACTCGACCCAGGGATACTCGTACATGCATTTTTCGGACTTGACCCAGCTCTGTTAGCTGAGTCGAGTCCAGTCGAACCCATTCGGACTCGAACTGCGTTTATATGTATTTGAAACCAGTTTGGAACCAGTTCCGACTCTACATATTAAACGGGGTACATGATAACTAGTCTAGAATAGTAGAAAATGATCTAAAGGACATAACTTTACATCTCGACGACATAAAATCGAGGAACAAAGAAAAACGAAACAGAAGTAAATTGGGAAATACTACAGGCAATACGAAAAAGATTCGGAAAAATGCCTTTTGAAAAACTGCGACTAAACAGCACCTATGCAGATAAAACAAATTAACGACTAGATACTCCACCTTAAGTTAGTTAGATGTGTTTCGGCTATTTACCTTGTCTCTCTGAATTTCAAGCAAATCCTATTGAGACATTTTTTCAAAGAAGACAAATTTAATACATATGTGATTCCGTGAAAAAGGACTCAGAACATTAACATCTACATATTCAAAAAAGAAACTGAATTTTGGCCATAAAACTCCGGTCATATTTTAGTAACATACTTATTCTATCAATCAAAATCCAGAACGCCATAACATAAAGTTCTTAACAATCCGATTTGGTAAATCACCATTAACACACTTACACGCATAAATTTCAATTAAATTTCACTTGTGTACAACTCTAGAGCTATTTGGCTAAAATCACTTTGAAATGTGTACTCGTATACACCACCCGCATTTGATTTCATTGACAAAAAGACTACAAGTAAAACTTAAATAAATCCAACAGTTAAAGCAAACAGAAATGTATAACACTCTCGCGGATGGCTCGTATCGGAAACTGCAAACGGACTACAATAACATTTTCCAGCACAGCAAACTCATCCCCCCACCTTCCATCGAATGGAAGAATTCAATTCGCGGTGCTAATTAATAAAAAAAAAAAAAAAAAAAACATACGCAAAAAAATTAAGCAAATACCTACTACTATCCGGCAGATACTCGTATACACAGATCGTTCATCTTGTAGATAAATATTTTAGCTAATGTTAGCACCTCTGACAGTATCTCTAATAGAGGTGCTGTTTGTTATCTTAAATGATCTGGTTGCTTTCGCGGCGTGTTAGTGTTTACTCACCCCAAAACTCCCCAGCCAACAGTGGTGGTATGAAGTTAAGGAAAATTAATTAAATGCATGTGCTATATGACCCATCCCCCTCGTATTCAGATTCCTTTATTTTGTTTTGGCTAACTCCATCGATACGGTGCAAATTAGTGCGGCAATTTAATTAAATCGAAACAAACATGTGATTCGCGTTCGAGAAGGAAGACAGTACGCGACGTACTAATTAAATGTTAATTAGTGCTATTGAATTATAGTATTGACTGTGGTAGGTAATCGGCAAACATAAGACCGCATACCCTATATGATAAGAAGAATCTGTGTGATGAAGTGGCTTATCGGTGATGTTTACATTACGTCTATTCAAGCTGTTGAGTGTCAACGTGTTGCACAAACACATGGATTCTCGCCGTAAAATACGAGTATACAAACATGACGTCATGACATTGAATTTCTTCGAGAGTGACACTTTGCGGTTACTCACCACTTTTTTGTAGTTTCTTTTGCTGTCCAATGTCCAGCACATGAGGTTACTTTATCAGCTGATGGCTTTATGGCGCGCGAATAATAAACAATACAAAAAATAAATAAAAATTGTTTATTAAACAAATGAATTAAAAATCGAAGTTACGACAACGAAACGTCTTGAGTCAATTCACTTCACTTGACATTTGTGACTCTTTGTTGTGGCATGCGCTGTGCGTCGAAAATTCTTAGAGTAAGGCTAACGCTATTTTCTCCTCTATTTTCATGGATTTTGAAAGCACGCAGACTGTTGTCTGCTACGCGTGAGGCTATTTTCGGAGCAATCTATTTCCTGGCATACGAGTATTAGGCTGATGTTATACGTTCGCGCGCTTTAAGTTACTTGCCATATTGTGGCATAGTCTGTGGCAATAATATTCTTATCAAAGGTTGTGCCAGAGACAATGTGATTCCAGTCATTGATTCAACGATTGAAAGAAACTTGTGTTTGCTAATTGTCATATATAAACAAGGGCAATATGCGCAAAAGACTGCAGTTCTATCAACAGCAAGTTTTGAAAAGTAATGATTTTGGAATGAAGTTCTTTGGACGAACGAATCTATGATTCGAATGAACTATACATACACTTGGCAGAGTTCGCATCTGGAGGAAAAAGATGAGGAACTGTCTTATAGGTGTGCCAAGCCTTTTTACCTTAAAATGTCTTTCCCCATACGACGCGGTCTGCAGTCTCTTGGAGAGATCTATTGTGCCGATCTATTGTGTTTTAAGCTCATTGTTATTTACCTTGTACATAAACGACATAACGGAATGCGTTAAGGGAGGAATCAAATGCAGTAGATGGCATGCAACTCATGATCAATCGACTCGAAAGGTACTGCGCCACTTGGAACTTGTCTGTTAACCTATCAAAATCGAAAATGATGATATTTATAGATGGGGGAAAAAGATACGCTAGAAGAGAAAATTGAAATTTTCAAGGTGAAGGGATAGAAATCGTACGCGAATACAAATATCTTGGAGCACTGATCACCTCTAATCTCAATATGAAAAAACTAGAGATGGGCAAAAAATCACTACCTGTGAATTATTCAATGCGAATGAAAATTCACACACGCAGCCTGTGAGTGAATTAAAAATAAACTGTGAATATTTAAAACGTGAATAAGGAATTATTTTTCATATCACATTTTTGTATACGCTACTGTTTAGTACTATGTAACACAAGTGCCAAATAAACGCAAAGCACGTTATTTGCAAAATTTTAATTTTGATAAATGTCCATTTCTCTATTAAATTGCATTCCTGCTAGACTCTCTTTGAATTAATCCGAATACAACGTTAGATTTTCCATAGTTTCTTTTTACATTCATATTCTTTATTGCTCAATGTACCTTTGTAAATTAGTTTCGTTCTTTTTCGATTTAAAAATTCACCGAGTGTGGATGCATTGGTAAATATTTATACACAAGGCATTAATACACATGACATTTATACTACACAAATTAATTTAATAAAGTACACCTATTGAAATTATTGCTTACACAAACATTTACCCAAACCCAAAATTAATATTCGATACACTTTTACACAAAACACATTCGTTCAAACACAGCATCAAAAGATACATTGAGCGACGAATGAAGAAAGAAAATTTACACACCAAGCCGTACAGAGCTGTCACTGCTCAGTGCAGAGCGACGAGCGAAAAACGACATGTAAACATCAAACTGCTCAGAGCTGTCATTGCTCAGCGAAGAGCGACGACCGAAGAACGAAATGTAAACATCAAACTGCTCAGAGCGGCTATTGCCCAATGAAGGTCGACGAGCGGATAATGAACATGTACACATCAGACCGTTCAGAGCGGGTATTGCTCAATGAAGAACGACGAGCGGATAACGAACATGTACACATCAGACCGGTCGGAGCTGGCAGTGCTCAGTGTAGAGCAATCAACGATGAAGGAAAATGCGTATACCTAATGTGCATAAGGGAGGAATTCTTTTTTACATCGCATCTATGTATACTGAAGTGGCAGGCATCAAAGGATAGAACAAAGCAAAACGTGATGAAATAAGTGCCTTGGGTGCGCATACAACATGCAGGTATATGAAGTGTATATTATTCGATGGGTTATTATTATTCACGAACTATACGAGCTGTACAGCCACATCGACCTAGCCAAAAAACTGCGTGTTGGACGTCTGTGATGGCTAGGATATGTAGAGCGAATGAACATTAACGCTCCGGCCCGCAGAGTCTTCGAATCTAACCCCGAGAGACGACGCAGTAGAGGGAATCATCGCCGTAGGTGGCGCGCACAAGTTCAAGGGGACCTCGACCAACTTGGACTGCGTAACTGGAGGCAATTAGTTAAAGACCGCGCTAAATGGATAGGCTTGTTGGTTGAGGCCCAGGTTCACCCCGAACTGTAGCGCCACCTAAGTAAGTAAGTAGGATAGTATATGCATACATCCACACATGCATATTAACGAATTACCTACGAGTACATTTTACGATACACGAAGTCAATGATATAATAATTTATTGAAGATAACAGAAAAAGATGTAAATTGTACTTTATTGTCATAGTAAGCGAAGAATTTTTATTCGTAAAAAAATTACTCCCATAAATTCGGATTCACAGGATATATTGTTATTATTATTGGATTGACGGGAACTGATCACATGAATCCGACGCTAGCATTCGAAAGGAGATACACTACAAGAATTCCCGATAGAATATACTGGAAGAATCGTAGAACCATGACGAAAAAGGAGTTGGCTCTCTATACCGACGGTGTTAAGATGGACGTTGGCACGGGAGCCGGAGTTTATTGTGAGGCCCTAGGAATAAACCGCTCCTTTAGAATAAATGACGACTGCAGCGTCTTCCGAGGTCGCAGCCATTATACAGGCTCCGAAAATTATACGCGAGAGTAATATCGTTGGCAAAACGATCACTGTCTATATAGACAGCCAGGCAGCCATCAAGGCTCTGGACTCTGTCGTAGTTAGGTCGAGGCTCATGAGAAGCTGTAAATCACTCTTAAACGAGATATCCAGAGCCAATGCGGTGACCCTCTGCTGGGTACCAGGGCATATGGATATCGAAGGTAACGAAAGGGCTGACGAGCCTGCTAAGAAAGGGTCGGCGCTGCACTTATCGCGGGGCCTCCCCTCTGTAGCAATCCCGATCAGCTGCTTGCGGAAAAAAATAGAGGATGAAGCCACCGGTCGAGCAAACAGACGCTGGGCTCATCTGGAAACATGCGCTACGGCCAGGGCGCTATGGCCGGCCTACAGCAAGAAGAGATCAACCTCTCTGGTAAAACTTAGTCGTTATAACGCACGGGTCATTTCTGGCATAATTACCGGACATTGTGCCATTGGCGTTCGCGCGGAACGACTCGGTGTGCTGCATAATGACTATTGCAGAAGCTGCAGGGACGAAGAAGAAATTGAATCTGTTCGTCACCTGTTGTGTGACTGTCCTGCCCTATCCGTCAGAAGAATGAGGACTCTTGGTAGTTACTTTTTCTCGGAGCTGGAGGACTTGGGTAGTGTTGAGCTAGCGGACCTCCTGAGATTCATATCACTTTCTGGGTGGTTCTAACGGCGGATTTTCTTCACAGCGCTTCCAGGGTTAACTGATTGGGCACAATAGACCCGTACTGTTGGTCTGAGTGAGCAGTGACTTCTTGACACAAGGCACCCATCTACCTAACCTAACCTAACAGGTTATATTCACAGTCAATAAGAAATCACTTTCACAGTTATAGCTGTGAACATAAATTCACGACTTAGCCCAATTCTAGAAAAAACACCTCCAAGCAATATTTATCAGCAGCTAAACGAGCAATTTAGCTCAGTCTGGGGAAGTTGTATAAAAAACAAATATGTAACACATGCCTCGAAACATAAGATATTTCGTGCAACTGGAAAATCGATCGTTGTTTATGGAGCACAAGTGTGGGGATATTGTCTATTTGAACATGTTAAAAAATGTCTTCGGTATTTCATTAGGACAATCTTCAGATTACCAAACAATGCACCGAATTATACGCTTCATCTGGAGATCGGAATAGCACCTCTTTTCATTGATACTCTTAAACTTCACTTCGACTGTGTACTTAAAGTTATGACGATGGAGGAGCATAGAATACCAAAACTGGTGGTTTCGCATATGCTACGGACTAGAGGAGGATTTGCTGAGCAATGGAAAAAATTAGCATCTGAATGTAATTTTTACATGTCGCTGACATCCAACGAACAATGCGTATGGCTTAAACCAAAACACATCACCCTGATAGAGAAACCAGGACACAAAATGTACTATAATTTCATAAATGAAGCTCAGTCATCGCAACATAAGGCATACTATAGCAAACTGAATCGTTGCCTAAACGAAAAAACATACTTTCTGGCTAACAGCACTGCTGAAAAAATAAGCACAATCTTCAAGGCAAGAAAAGAGTTAATAAAACAAAATTATATTCCGCATCGTCCCGAGCTCCCTATCCTATGTAACATTTGCAACCTAAACGAAAGAGAGGATGTGTTTCACTTGATTGCAATATGTCTCATCCTTAAGGATTTTCGCGAACACTTCTTTGGAGCACGGGCATTAGGGATAGGAGAAACAATAAATATCCTAAATGGAAGCAGAGGTTGGGATCTACTGTACAAGTTCACCATAAATGCAGTAAGATACAGAGATCATGTCGTTAATGAATCCTTTTAAATTTTTGCAAATTCGTCTACCACTTGTTAAAGGGCATGAAAAAAAAAAAAATAAATCAATTGTCAATCTGGTAGACGGCCTTCAGCCAAACCAATTTAGAATAATTAAGCTATCATGTTAAATTATGCTATCAATTGTGCCGACACATTAAATTCTAGAGTATATTGTTTAATCAATATAAACTTAGGTTTCTTGAGTATCAGGGAAGGAAAGAGAAACTTGGGGTGTCAGTCCAGATCGAGTTAGACTTGGTTCGGGTCTGTCTCATGATATTATCCTTGAAAATACCCTTACTCGCATCACAGAAGAGTTCAGGGCCAGTAAAGGGAAATACTGCACCGGCCTTGGGCAAAGAGTCAGCTATTTCATTACCTTGGTATCTTTCATCTGCGGGAATCTGGCGTAAAATAACCATGCTTTTTGTAGCTAGTTCTGTACAAAATTTGATTTTAGCAGCTTCACTGTTAGAGAAAAAGATGAATATGGTTTTGGCAAGGATTTTGGATTGCACTTGCGCACATTTAATGGCAAAGATTTCTGCCTGAAAGAATGTTGAATATTTGCCAAGGGTTACTCAGTTAGGCTCATATGGACTCACTGACTATTCCAGACCCGGATTTGCAGACCATCATCATACTTTATAATAAAGCAGTAACGCTCATTCTGTTAACACGTACGCGTTCATTTTAATAGCCCAACGATCAAAAAATATACTAATGAACACTTTCGCTCACACCACTGACAGTGAGACCAACACCAAGCATGCACGTTCATATCCCATATCTCCTCTTTCTAACTCATGCATAATTGCCTTTTTTATTCACTTCACCAATACCAATATCAAATTCAAAAATTATAAACAACTGCAGTGAGTATGAGTATGAGCGACTGTATTTTATATGCTTATCCTTTTCGCACACAGCGGGTACTACAAGCTCAAAAAGATATTGAAAGGCATTGCGGAAATGCTGTTCGTAGACAGAACGGTGTTACAACTTTTTATTTTTGTTGAAAAAGTATCAGTGTTTGTATTGAAGACTTATGCAGACTTTTAATTTTTGTTGTTGTTTTACTATTATTATATTTTTACTTGCACCTATAATGTTGGGCAAGTTTTGTAATCGTGTGAAACTCGAAAAAGTGGGTCTCGCAATTCTGGCCATCTGTCTGTCTGTCTGCCTGTCTGTGTCTCGGACTGGAGCCTAAACGGCTTGGCGGATTTGCTAGAATCTTTATATCTGGGGTCGGTGGACTTATACCCCGAGGCGGGATCGGAATTTTCATTCCAGCCTCAAAAATAACAGTACCTTGATTTTGCAAAAAGTAACTTTTCTCAAAAACGGCTCTAGCGATTTTGTTCAAATTTCATATTTGGGTTAGCATAGACATATGCTCTCAGATCTCATAACAGATTTTTGGCTGGAGAGTCGTACAATGTTACTTTTCTTATTAACCGATTTTTTAAAATGCGACTTAGTCGTGCCCCTTATTTTTTATACGGATCACACCTATGTAGGTCCCAGGAATGTAAATCCATTGGCAATCAACAACGATATTCTCAACCGCATAGTTTTGGCTTCAGGAGAAAACGAAAAGGTACATATCAGCGTCGATGAAACTATCAATTGTACAGACGATGAGAAAACAAATCGCCCAATACAGTTTTTAAATTCTTTGACGCCTCGAGGTTTGCCGTCCCATAAATCGCGGAGCTATCGTTATGTTGTTGCGAAATATTAATGTAAAAAAAAGACTTAGTAATGTTACATGTTCGCATCGCAATCGGTGCTGAGGATATGGAACGAACACTTCTGCCGACTGTTAAACGGCGATGATGACCAATATTCCGCACTCAGGCAGAATGAGACGTTCAACAGTGACGATGACAGTCAAGATTCCCGTCAACCCGATCAGAATGAAGTAAGGATAACGATATCTAAACTTAAATCCAACAAAGCTGCTAAAGCCGACGGCCTTGCCGCTGAACTTTTCAATGCAGAAGCAGATCAGCTGGTAAGGAGCATGCACCAGCTCATCTGTAAAATCTGGTCGGACGGAAGTATGCCCGATGAATCACCATCGTTTGCCCGATCCTGAAGAAAGGAAAACCTCTGAACTGCGCCAACTACAGAGGTATAAGTCTCTTTAACATCCCAAATAAGATCCTGTCTGTCGTATGTGAACGCCTAAAACCGATCGTCAACAACCTGATAGGTCCTTATCAGTGCGGTTTCAGGCCGGGAAAGTTCACCATTGACCAAATATTCACACTACGGCTGATCTTGGAAAAAACCCATGAATATAAAATCGATACGCTCAACCTCTTCACCAATTTCAAAGTTGCCTATGATAGCGTGTATAGAGACGAGTTATACAGAGTCAGGAAAGGTTTTGGAAAAAGTGACGCGCTTTCATGCGATCTCTTTAACATATTACTTGAGAGAATTCTACGAAACGCACAAGCCAACACCGGAGGTACAATCTTTTACAAGTCTGCACAACTACTCGCTTATGCCGATGACATTAACATAATCGGAAGAACTCAGCGGGCCGTCAATGGGGCATTTGCGGGTATTGAGATCAAGCCAGCAAAGACGGATTTAGCGGTCAATGAAAGCAAAACATAATATATGCTGTCTACAAAAAAGGACAGAACGCCACAATAGACAGATATAATTTTGAGGTAGTTAAGGACTTGGTCTACCTAGGCTCTGTGGTGAGTGAATGGCATCAGTAGGGAGATCACAAGAAGAATTACTCTTGCCAATCGTTGTTTCTATGGGCTAAGACGGCAATTGAGTAGCAAAGCCCTATCTCGAACTACTTAGATAACTCTTTATAAGACACTATTCATCCCAGTCCTGCTGTATGGCGCAGAGGCATGGGCTTTGTCAAAACCGGATGAGGATGACCTTGGTTATTCTGAGAGAAAAGTTCTTCGAGCGATCTTTGGTTCCGTCTGCATAGACGGTGAGTGGAGGAGAAGATACAATGCCGAACTATACGGCCTGTACAAAGACATCGACTTAGCCAGAAGAGTTCACATACTACACTAAGATGGCTGTGTCATTTAGAGCGGATGGAGCCCAACGTTCCCGCCAAAAAATTCTTCGAATCCACCCCCGATGGACGACGTAGTAGAGGACGACCTCGCGGTAGGTGGCGCAAACAAGTGGAGGAGGACCTCAACGAATTTGGCGTTCCCACTTGGAGGCAGCTGGCTCATAACCGTCCTGGCTGGAAAGGTTTGTTGGTTAAGGCTCAGGACCACCCCGGACTGTAGTGCCACTAAGTAAGTAAGTAAGTAATGGTACATGTTTAATTGTGAAACAACTTGGTAGTTACACCATAGAATGCACCATTGCAGCGGATAGCAACATTAACCAAAAAGTCATTCTGCCAAAAATAGATTTAACTAGCAGTTTCCAAATCCATCATGTTGTATACGGCACAAGTATGGGGTTATAAACAATACGAAGAAGTGGAAAAATTGCTTCGCTTCTTCTTAAAGCGGATCTTCAAACTACCATCCACAACGCCAAACTATATGCTACATATTGAGACTGGTTTGCCGAACATGTTTTTAGACACACTCAAGCTGCATTTTGATTACGTCCTCAAGCTCCTTCAAATGGATTCTTCAAGACTCATCCACAGGTTTGCTAAATTCTTGGTCACAAACCATCTTAATTCATAAATGATTGGATACCACTCTCTGAGTCCTAAAGAGTTCCTCTGCGGCTGGTCGTGAATAATGCAACTGATCTACGTACACAGCTATCATCTATAGACGCAAAATCACGAGAAGAGTATATTAGTTTGGCAAGATCTTCGCAACAAAGGCAATATTACTCCAGACTGAATTTAAATTTGTATGCAGAAAATTACTTCAATGCGAATTATTCATTCAATATGATCTCGACTGTCTTCCGAGTTAGAGGTGAAATATTGCGCTTAAATGATGTTCCTCATAGGCCAGACCTGTCACTCTACTGCGAAATGTGCAATATGCGAGTTAGAGAAGACATTTTCCATTTCCTTGGTCAGTGTCCAATATTACGTGAAATTAGGAGAGCTGTGTTCGAAACGAACTTCTTAGGAGAAGAAGAAATATAAGGCATTTTAAATGGAGCCAAAGGTTGGAGCACACCTTTTAGATTTATTCAGCACTCATTAATATATCGAAGGAAAATTTTAGCAGAAAGTTTTTAATATTTTTATTTGTTTCTTTTTCTTATTCTCTTCTTTAACGTAACAATAACACCTAATTATAATAATTTAATTTGAAGTTATCTACATTACTTTGTATCTTTCTTATTTTCTGAACTTGATAAATTGTACTATAATTTTGCTTAAGTCAATCTGACGGACGGTTTCTATACCAGGTCACTAAAAACAATGTACCGTGTAATATGTATCCTGAATTTGCTTAATAAAGTCTTTTCTAATCTAATCTAATCTAGATTTAACTACGGCAGGTGATTTGAGCTACCATTTGTATTCAAGCGAAGACAATTTAATTCAGTTAAACTTAATCTGAAGAGTCAAGTATTTGCACATGGGCAACTGTCTCAAGTTCGTCGTAAAGAAAATTAAAAAATATGTTCAGGAAAAAATGAGAAAATAAGAAATGTTGTGTATTCAGAAGTCTTAACTTCCTAATAAAGAACAAACTATTGATTGAAGGCTATAGCAATATTATTTATAGTAATTTACTTCACAGTGAGATTGAAGGAAATATATGAATAGCGGATTATTCATATAACTACACTAAGGTTTTATTGGCAACTATAATTCACAAAGTTACTTTCTTATCTTATATTTCTGCCCATTAAGGTGTGTAAAAATGTTTCTCGTTTCGACGGAGGTCAGCTAGTTTTATAATATGACCGTCCGTATACGACACTAGATCACGTTCTGGCCAGAAGGCTTGGATTTTGTCCAGTCAATCTTTGGGTGGATGTCTACGACGTAGTTTCCTTTGAAACAATAATTTAGAAACATATTGCTCAACGATATAATACGTAAATTCATTGCCCTGCTCGAGAGAGTTGGGAGTTCTAAGATGACCGTAGCGATAGTGTCTAGAGACGACATTTTTCATATAATAGAGCCTTGTGCAAAGCCGCATCATGTGAGCAATGTGTTTCCGCCACTCTTTGTAATCGAGCATTGCGGCGTTGGATGATTATGTCACACCGTTTGAATCAGTCGCCAACAATAACTATCGCAAATTCATCGACAGTGGGCGCTTTAAATCGGAGCTCGTGTTGTCCAGGAGTCTTTTATCGGCTCTGATGGCAATTGAATTGTCGGTGGCATTCTATCTATGGCGCTCTTGAACAATCAAACCAATTCATTGTGCTAATGAAACAAATTTTGCAGTTCGGCGATTATCCGATGTTTGGCGCCTGGATTAAATCTTTCGCGCTATTGCGCTTGTGCGACATCCTCCGCTCCTCCCATGAAATAAATTTGCAAACATTTTTACTCAATGGGATAATTTAGCTTTTGAGTTTGAGATTTTAATGTTCAGAGCCATCTATCGAAAAACTTAAAAACTTTTGATTTTTTTTTTCCGAGGGTAGGTGAAAAATCTTCCATAGACACTATGAGAATAGCAAGCGCGTAGCTCATAGTAGTGTCAAATTCTTACTGACTACAAAAACACCACCCTTCGATATAAATTTGTTAGATATCGCAACTAAGTATAAACTTATCAAGCAATTTTTCTATCACGAAATAAAAACGTTTGGCAGGTTACTTTCCACTGAAGGAACCTGCATATTCCGCAATCTAGACGCGGTTAATCATTATCTTGCCAAGTCGAAAGGTTTCGCCCTTTGTAGTCGCCGCAATAAATTGCTCTCATCCAAAATTTGTAGGACTTTATTGTTGACATGTCCGATTAGTCGGTTTTTATGCTTTCTCGCGAAGCTTCTAGTTTCAGATTCGATTGTCGGAATTCCGAGATCCTTGTGGATATCGTCGTTTCTACTATACCACGGTGCTTGGACAATTTCTCTTAGCACTTTATTTTGAAAAGCTTGTAAAATATTTGCATTTGTTTTCTTGGTACAACCCCAAAGTTGTATATCGTAGGTCCACACCGGCTTTATCACTTGCTTGTATAAAAGTATTTTGTTCTCAGTACTGAGCTGGGAATGTTTTCCGAGTAACCAGTACATTTCTCTATATTTGATTTCGAGTTCTTTTCGTTTCATTTTCACGTGCGAATTCCATTTCAGCCTTGCGTCGAGTGTCATTCCCAGGTATTTGGCCTCGTTTGCAAAAGGTATTCGGGCCGAATTTAGGAAAATTGGCAAGTTATTCATTTTCTTGTAAGTGAAATTCACGTGAACAGATTTAGATTCGTTGAGGGCGATCCGCCAGTCCCTCGTCCATTCATTTACATTATTCAGTGCGTTTTGCAGTTTTGCAGTCGTTTCTTCGATTGTTTTACCTACTGCTAGGACAGCGGTGTCATCGGCAAACGTAGCAAGGATAGTGCCATCTTCGTTCGGTATATCACGAGTATATAGCAAATAAAGAGGCGACCCAAGAACGCTTCCTTGCGGTACGCCGGCCGAAATTTCCTTGAGCTCTGAGTATTCGACTCCATGTCTAACACGAAAGAGTCTATTCCCGAGATATGATTCTAGAATATAGTATAAGCATACAGGGAGAACTTGTCGTAGTTTGAATTTCAAGCCATCATGCCACACCTTATCAAAGGCTTGCGAGACGTCAAGAAATACGCTTGAGCAAATCTTTTTTTCTTCAAGTGCTTTCTCGATTACGTCAGTAATTCTATGCACCTGGTCAATCGGCGAATGCTTACTTCTGAACCCAAACTGGTGGTCAGGGATAAGATTATTTTCTTCTATAACCGGTTGGAGACGCCTTAATAATATCCTCTCGAAAATTTTCCATATGATTGGAATCAGCGAAATTGGCCTATACGATTTTACTTCATTTGGCGGTTTTCCTGGTTTTAAAACCATTATGACTTCCGCAACTTTCCATTGGCTCGGCACGTGTTTTAATCTGAGTGCAGCGTTTGCAATATGGAGAAACTTAATCAATGTTTTCTAGGCAAAACTTTGAGAATTTCTCCGGTAATCAAATCATAACCAGGAGATTTCTTAGGTTTTAGATTCTCGATCTCATGTTTGAGTTCCCTTAGCGTTGCACTTGTAAGCGTCAAATCGTCAGATGGTAAATCCAGCCTATTGCGGTTGTCGTAAACCACTTGACCATCGTACGGTTTAAAGGTTTCTTTCAAGTGCACCGCAAAGACGTCCGTTTTTTCTTTATCTTCCCTCGCCCATTCATTCTGATTTAATTTGATTGGCGGCGCCGAGACTTTGGGCCGTTTGGTGCCTTTTACAGCTTTCCAAAGTGAATAATTGGAATCTTTTTTCGCTGTTAAACTTTCAAGGTAAGAGCCTATTGCACGATTCTTAAAATCCTTAATAGTCTTTTTCAACAAATTGCACAGACGATTCAAGTGAGCTTTATGCTGCGGAGCACGACTCTGTTGCCATTTTTTACTCGCCTTTCTTTTTTCCTTGACCAATTCTTTTATTTCCGGAGGATACCGTAAACCGTATCTGTCCGGCGTTTTCCTTGGATTGCGTGTATTATTCCAAGAGGCGAGCTATACGATCTTAATGAAGCGATCAACTTCAACCTCAAGTTCATAAGGTGTCGTAAGTGGAACGCTCAGTTCAACATTATCTTCGATTTCGTTCCTAAAGCCTTCCCAGTTAGTTGTTCGACCAGTTAATCTCGCTGGCTCTAGGTTATAGATTAGTTTTCCGCTGATTGTTAACATAACCGGGGAATGATCAGACGACAGATCAAAGCTGTCTTCGACTTTTATGTGGTTGGTAGATATTCCTTACACAACGAAAAAATCGATCAGGTCAGGTATTTTCGAAGTATCAGTTGGCCAGTAAGTCGGTTTACCCGTCGAATGGAAATCACAACTGTACTCCATACCTGCCCCATAAACCATTCTACCTTTTTTCGAGCTGTATCTTGAGCCCCAGAACGTATGTTTCGCGTTAAAGTCACCGCCGATGACTTGGGTGAACCACTTGGGCGTCGTGGCGTAAGTGGTTAGTGTGTCGGATCACTACGCATGAGGTTCCAAGTTCGAATCCCAGAAAATACCAAAAAGTTTTTTCACGGTCCCACCTCTCGCGAGCGTCTGACAAACATCCGAGAGTATTGTTGTCACGAAAAAAGCTTCTCAAATCGCCGTTCAGATTCGGCATTAAACTGTAGGTCCCTTCCATTCGTGTGAAAAATATAACGCACACAACATGAGTGGTTTCAAGAAGCTAGGCCCTGGCACTTTAAAGAGCTGTTGCGCCAAATATTTGTTTGATGATAAAATTAGGTTTCAGCGATTCAAACAAGTTAGTAAAATCAGATTTTTCAAGCGCGGAACTCGGTGGACAGTAGATAGATGTGATTTTAAGAGTACGCTGACTATTTTTAACTCGAATCGTGCACAGTTGCAAAGTTTCAAGTTCTATCTTTAGGTCTACGGATTGTTCTATGCAGTCTTTAATAAACAAGGATGATCCGCCTCTCGCTTTTCCCGAAGGGTGACAAGCGTGGTAATCATTATAGCCTTCTATTTTTAAATGAGATTCCTTTTTTACATGGGTTTCAGAAATCAAGCAAATATCAATATCTTTTTCACGCACGAATATTTCCAATTCGTCAAGTTTTTGCAAAATTTCATTTGCATTCCAAGTACATATTTTTAACATTCGTTTGTCATTCATATTTTAGTTGAAGTACGCGTTTTCTGAGAATTATTTTCAAGCTTAACCAGCCTATCGAGAATAATTTTATTTATTTTGCTTTGTTCTTCAAATTTCTCGAGAATAACCGACAAAACATGAGAGACTGGGTCCGTCGAAATTTCAACAATTTTTGGTTTTTCGGATGCCGCGGCCTGAGCGTAGGTCTGCACTCCTGCTGTCCGAGGGTCATTACACGGTGGCTTTTTCCACGTTAACTTTTCAGTACCGTTTCTTTTAAGATCAGAGGTCGAGGACTTTTCTGTTGTCACTCTTTCCCTCACCTTTTTGTGCTCTGAACCCGGTAGTTTTAGTTCGCTTAGTTTCTCCTGTGCATTCTTCCGCTTTGGCTTAGTTTGCAGTTTTGGTTTTGCGAGGGGCTTAAGGAGCATATCTCTCCGTTTTTGCAACTCCTTAGCTACTTCACAGCCTCTATAATTTGCCGGGTGCTTTCCCTTACAGTTAGCACATGTTGCAGAGGCTTGTTTATTTACTCCACTTACTTGGGAGAGGTGATTTCCGGCGTATTTCACACATCGCGGTTCTTTTTTGCAGTACATTTGCGTATGGTTAAATCCTTGGCAACGTTTGCACTGCGGAATCATCCTTAAATTTCTACGCATGGGCTCGATTTTGACCACGATATTTAGTATGGCTCTAATTCGGTAGATATCGTCGATATTATCCGATTTATCGAAGGTAAGCATAAAAAGCGGAAGTTCACGCCTTACCAAGACGTCTTTATCTATTTCCGTTTGTTGCTTCTCCTTCTTGATGATATTAACGGCATAAAGAATTTTAAAGCCTTTGGCTTGAAGGTCAGTCATAACCTCTTCTTTGGTGCATGAGGGGTGGAGTCCCCTTGCAACGACACGATGTGGCCTTTTTGACTTAATTTCGAAAGTATACCACTGAGTTTTTTCGGTATTTAGCTTTTGGGACACAGCTCGGTAGTCATTGTAGTCATCGACGTTGACTTTCCACGCATTATCCCTCAAAGATGTAACCTTATACTTTGATGTTATTATTCCTTTAAGGAGGCTTTGCAACTTATTGTATTCCGTTATCCCGACGATGTTTATTGGTGGGGGTGGACGAAATTGCTTTACTTGCGGTTCTTTGTGATTTTCTTCTTTCACGGGCTCGACTTCGGGCGATGAACCGGATCTCCGTTTTTTACTAGGTCTTTTCTTGGGGACCCGATACGTTTCGCGTGCTAGCTCTTCTTCGTCTGTGTGATATTCCACACTAGCTAAGCGTGCTGGAGTACATTCGCGTTCTCTCTCGAAATGCGTGTTCTTTAGGACCTTATTTTCTTCTTTTAATAAGTCTATCTCTTTCTTAAGATCTTGTTAGAGTAGATCCATTTCGTTAAGCTTGATTCGGAGTGTTTTATTTTCTTCCTCAAGAATTTTATATTTCGCTGAGTCCTGAATTTCGCGCTCTGGCGCTTCCGGTGGACTTCTTTTCCCGCAGTTATTCGATCTTGATTGATGAGCAATTCTCACTTCATAATAAATATATTGTGTAAGTTTCAGCTCAATCGGATGGTTAGTTTTTGAGTTTTGAGCGTACATACGAACAACCAGTTCTTATATAACGGGTGGGACAAATGGCGAATTTTGCAAATGGCGTCAAATATCATTGTGTTTTGACATTTATGTTGTCGACAGGTAGAAAGTTAGTTGACATTAAACAATGGAGCAATGAACACCTGAAGAACGCGGAATTATTGTTACAGCTTTTTTGACCAATTTCCGTTCTACTGTTTTAACGCAATGGGAATTTCAACATCATCGATTTCCTTGTCGTCCTGCACGATGTGCGCGAACAATTAAGAATTTGGATGACCGTTTTGTGCAAACGGGGTCCACTAGAGTGGATGTGCCCGGTCCCGAGGACATCCAACAGAGTGCACAAACATCGACGAGACAACGATGCACACAATTTGGCATCAGCAGATGTTCGTTGCGTTGAATTTTCTGTGAAAGACCTGAAGAAAAAAATATATATATATTTGGCGCAACAGCTCTTTAAGCGCCAGGGCCTAGCTTCTCGTAACCACTCATATTGTGTGCGTTAAATTTTTCACACGAATGGAAGGGACCTACAGTTTAGTGCCGTATCCGAAGGGCGATTTGAGTAGCTTTTTCATGACAACAATACTCTCGGATGTTTGTCAGACGCTCGCGAGAGGTGGGACTGTGAAAATTTTATTTTTTTGTGTTTTCTGGGATTCGAACTCGGAACCTCATGCGCAGTGATCCGACACGCTAACCACTTACGCCACGGCGCCCACAAAAAGACCTGAAGCTGTTCCCTTATAAAGTGCAAACCGTTCACCAATTGCTGCCTGCTGACCGTCAAGTGAGGTTAACTTACTCCCATGCTCTGTTAAATCTGGCGCAAGAAGAAGATGACGGCGCCAGGCGCCTTCGTTTGGGGCTTTTTGAAATCTCGCGTTTATCACAATAAACCACAAACCTAGCATGTCTTGAAAGCTAATATTGAAGAAGAAATCACCAATGTGGAGATGTTTTGCGAGCAACAATTGAAAATGCCGTAAAACGAGCACAAATGTGCAACTCCTCAAGAAGTGGTCATTTGACCGATATCATTTTTTCGGCTTAATGTCATCCGTTGTACAACTTCAAATAAATTTTTCGCGAAAACAGAGCCCAAATATTTTCTTTTCTAACAAGATGGCAGCCAACACATTATACACATTACTTTTGTCCCACCTTGTACATAAATAGATAGATTAGCTTGTTAAAAAACAAAAACTTAAAATGTTCAATTGAAAACATCACAAGTTAGGTTAGCAATAGATGTTTCATGTTTGAATAGTTAATATTACGTATAAGCCCGCACTGTTAAGGTGATGACGAATAGCAATACTTGTCATTCAACATACAATTTCAACAACAATCATATACATATATTATATTTTATAATATGCTTAGATGCTGCCAGGAGTAGAACTGCTTTTCAACCAACAAGTGCTTGGCTTCCTTTCTTCCTCACAGTACTGTTCGATATGTGCACAATTGCGTTCCGTTTTCAAATAGGACTTCTTTAACCAAAATCGAATTCTAATAACATATTTAGACTTCCCCTATAACCACATTACGATAAACTCTTAGTACAATATGTAACAATTGGATATCCAAATTTAATCAAAACAAATCATTGCTGAAAGCTCTACAGTTTTGCACTTCATCCAGGCAATGTGTTATAAAACTTTCTATGGGATGCCCGGTACATGGAGTCTATCTGCGGTTGACTACATAACAAATCACCACAACTAGGGCAAAAACTGCTTGCTGATAACTCCCTTAAAAACCACCTTCACCCTTGACTTTCCAAGTGATTTGTTGAAATTCAAAAACTCCCTACACATGCACAATCCTTCTCCTTCATGGAACGGAAGCAAAGGTGCACTCGACGTAATGGCGTGCAATGGATGACCTGCATTGATAGTGTTGTTACTCATAACACACGAGAAACACAAAATTGAAATACTATCCAAGTTTCAGGTAATATAAATTATTAACAAAAATATTTCAAGTCTTTCTGGTACAGAAGAGCTCTTGGAAAGTTATTGTGTACGAAGGAACCCAGTGGCACCTTTGAAACGGAAGTTCATCATGCATAACACTGAAGGAGCAGGGCTAGCCCAACCGACCGACCAACCGACACGAGAAAAACTTCTCTAAGGCAAGAAACGAGATAAGATTTCGAACTACATGGTGGTCATATTCTTAAAACGTTTCAGAACTTTTTTTTTTATTTACTTTCGGATGTCGGATGTAAGGTGTGCAATGAGCTATGATGCTCAGGTGAATAAAAGTGGCTACGTTTCTTGAAGTTAATTTACTCGAAAGAGTAAAAGTTGTGGTCCCGATAAATGTGTTAGTGAGGAAGTTAAAGAACCACATTTTTTCTAATTTTACGAAGGCCTAAAATAACTATATTATTTACTCGTAAATTAGCATTCAATTCATAATAGAGAAAAATGTTGTTTGAGCTAAATTAGCAATTAATTTTCTATGAAGGTTAAGACACAAGATTATGGCAAAATTAAGTAGATACCAACGCCCCGCGCTACTCATTAGGTACTATATTTACTAACAAACTAAACTTGTTTTAAATTAACACCAGCGGATGAGCAGTCAAGTTATAGTAAACCTGTCAATCAATGGATTGTGGTATGTATTGCATATTGTATAATAATTTTTTTTTATGTTAAAAGTGGTTATTTTCTGCTTCAAGTCATATTGGAATAAATACCTAGTCCTATCTCGTTAAGTATACTTATACATATTAAGTTTGACAAATAGCTTGTAACACAGAGAAATAATAAGAAAGTATGCATATCAAAACAAGCGCCCAATAGCGAAATCAATTTAGCTACGTCCGTCCGTCTGCTTGTCCGTATGCCACATGTTTCTTATTTCATGAATTTTGAACTACAGAGATGAAATTCAATATAAGCTCTTCATGATCTGAAGCAATACTCGTATAGTCAAATCCGCCCGATATTGGAAAATGCCCCTTTATCAGTATTTTTACTAGAAATCATAAAAATGCATTTCACAAATGTTTGGAGAGCATTAAAATCCCCCGAACTACGAACAATGTACAAATACTAGTCGCAGCAGGTATAGATCCGGATAACGCAGCTGAGGATGACAATTTCTTTGTGATCGAAGATCCGCAGGAGAAGGTAGAGGCTATAGGAGCAACTTTCCAGGATGTATATAAGGTGAATAATAGTATTTGCCCGAACCACGACCTGGAAAATCAGGTCTTTGTGCACAACTTCTACCTTCAAAATGACATGGAACACTGAGAACACTGGTTTCACCATGTTAAATGAAAGATATATTGCAAACGATGCCGTCGCCGATGAAAGGGTACATTCCCGTTCATTTCGAATGCAGAGTTCCAAGCAATCTTCGAATCACTAAGAAAAAAGAAATCCGTGGGAATCGATGGTACGAGTATACCCAACATTGTACTTAAACATTTTCCTCCAGAAGTGGTGAATATAATGCCTATTACATGCAATGGAAAACAGCGGTGGTTGTTACGTCCAAATTTCGCACGAAATCCTTGGTCCCCTCCATCCTACCAATTGTCACCCGTCCACCATTTTCGGCCTTTCAATCCAATTTCATTCCGTTGTCTTCTTGAAGCAGTGGTCTCGTTAAGCATTCCTGGATGGTTCCACCATTCAGTGCTTATACCTTTGGACACGCTTCAAGGGGGCAACAAAAGCAGGTACTCCGGGAAACAGAGCCCAACGGTCGGTTGGCAACCCTCTGATGCGGATGGACCGTCCGCCAACGATGTACATTGATCAGCGATGAGTGAGATGAGCGACGATGAAGAAAAGGGTGGACTGCCCTAATATCTTGCCCACACCACCAGGGCATATATGTCTATAACATAAAGGACGAGTACACTACATGATACATCAAGAACATCACACAGTTACTCAAACATCCCAAACATACCAACACATACACATAATCAACACAACTTTGTACGACCATGAGCAGCGGTCAACGGACTGAAGGAGGTTCAGTCCAAACTCAGGAAGCGGCCGAGAGCCCGACGTTTACACTTAATCATTTGTGCGGGGTGGCACGTCATCGGCTAGTCCCTTTTCCAAATCTGCGTAAGATTCCACCGGGATGGGTAGCTTTCGCGGATTTAACAATATATTAGGAATACGAGTGGGTACTCAGGCTTCTTCCTCCTCAGGAGTGTCCGACGCAAGGCGTTGTTTGACACATTTATATTTTAGATTCAATAACCTCTTTTCTTCCACGCTAAGTCCAACGCCAAGCGCTGTTTGATAAATTTCCTTTTCTTCTCATATTCCTCCTTCGCTTTTGTATTTTTCGCGATATTGTTTCGAATATTTCATTTTGCGTTCACTAGCCACTCAATTGCTAGCGCTTGCTGTGAACGTGGCACCAGGGTAAAGAGCGAACCCCGGGAATGCGTAACCCGACCCTCTGAACTGCCAGTTGTTGGGGGCGATTTCAGAGAGAGAGACCCATTGGAAAAATGGAAAGAGCTGCTGGATAGCGCCGTTCAAGGAACGGTTGCATGCTTCAGCAGAAGAGCGGAGTACTGCACATAAAGCCGTCCCTGAACTTTTAATGGCTGAATAAGTGGTAGGCCAATTTGCAGAGAGAGGCTCTCGGTCGGTTAAGCAAAGTGCTGAGGCGAGTACAGCACTTCTTGGTTGACCACGAACGAGTGCGAACAAGCGCTAGTGTCTGAGAAGTTTTATTTTGTGAACGAGTTGGTGCGATCATATTTTTGAGAGGGAAGGATATAAGAGCGGAAAAGGATTCAAGGAGGAATAAAAGGAAGGAGCAGAAGAAGAATTCTGAGCAGAAACAGTTTGCGAGGAGTAGGAAGCAGATTACCACTCAGGAAAAGCCAGATAAGTTGTTTAAATTATATTTCGAATTTTCTTGGTGCGATTAGTGTAGGATTTTGTATGTGATAAATCCCGGTAGGGTCTCATATCGTATATTTCCCAGTGAAAGCGGGACACGCGACCACTAGCAATACGTTTCTTTTCAACTGTTCGGGACCGGTGATAGCGGGCCACCCTAACGGCTTACTTACCCTTCGGTACTTTCAAACGGTCATCCGTTTGCTATTTTCAACCTCTTTTGTTGATATAAAATCTATTCTTAATTAAATAAATTGGCCGTGCTCCGAATGATAGAGCATTTGTAACGCACGTTCGTTGTTTTCTTTTCTAATTGCACAATTTCAGGATCCCCACCCCATCCAATTTCTCTAAAAGGTTTCTAGATCCCTTTGAAAGATCTGGTGGCGCCCATTTTTGTATCGTGTGTAAAAACCCTATTCCAGATTAATTGCTATTTGAAGTAAACCCACCCCCAGCTGAGCAACCGGGAGAGCAACATCCTACAGGCTGTTGTTGTTGCATTTTCCCGATCCTCTTTGCATTATCTGTGGCTATCTGTCACTTTCGCTTTTTTCCCTCGCGTGCGCGGCCGCTTTCGTGTTTGTTTTTTTTTTTTTTTAATTCATTTTCGGGAAGATTTCATTGCAACAAATTGCCGCCCAACGTGGTGGTGCATCCCATTCGAAAGAAAAAAAAGATAGCTCCAATCCGGGGAATCTCCGGTCGATAAGTCTCCATCCGAACATCAGCAAGGTATTCGAAAAAGTAATTCATAGAGCCTTGACTATGTGTGTTGAGGACATGCACATAATTCCGGATAACCAATTCGGTTTCAAGGCGGGGCATGATACGATACATGCTGCATCTAAACTGGTATCGGATATCCAACGGAACAAAAGCAAGAAACAATGCACGGGTGCCTGTCTGGTTGACTTGGAGAAAGCCTTCGCATACACCTTATGGTTAGAGGGACTCTTCTACATACAAGTTGAGCAGACTGGGCATAAGTAAACCAATGTACATACTTTAGGATATGCTCACCAGTAAGAAGTTCATTGTGAAGAATGGCAATATTAGGTCTGCTAGAATTTTTGAAGTAAAAAATGTTCTGCAACAGGGTGTGATTAATTCACCGATCCTATTCAATATTTACACGATCGATCTGATAGGTTCACTTCACCATGCCATAGCGTACACAGACTGCTTGGTAGCGAACAGATCAGGGACTAAAATCGAGGTTATTACAACACTCTTCCTGTGGGACTTCGATAAGATTAAGAGATACTGCGACGACTGGAAGCTGAAGATCAACTTTCAGAAGTCGAAGACCATCCTGTTCAGAACGTCTTTGTGTGGGGCCCCTTGGGACACAAGAAAGAATTGGCGAAAGTTCTCTATCGTGCGATAGCATGGGCAGCTACTTGTAGGTCGAAATGTAGTCAGGAACCTATCTATCTATATTTTAACAAACATATAGATGATGCCCTGGCCAGAGCCAAAGTTGCTTTCACCCTTACAAAGAGACTGTTTTATAGCAGCCAACTCGATGCAAGGGTGGAGGTAATCTGCTGCATGGCCCTCATTCGGCCTATGTCCCATATGGATTTCCCGTGTGGTTCAACGTGGGGCCAAGCTTGTTGGAAAAGATGCGCGTCTTTGAGAGGGCTTGTCTGAGTACATACAATTTTATCGTAATGATCAGAGTGGATAATTTCTTGATCAAGATGATTCGAAGGCACATTGCAAGAGCAATGACCTGGATGAATAGCCTAATTCGATATAGAAATTAAAATTAACAATGATAAACTTGAGGAAGTGGAGCAAATTAAGTATCTTGGTGCAATAATGGATGACAAGTTAGATTTTAAGTGTCATGCATATTATGTTTGTTCCAAAATTAGTAAACAAGTAAATTTTTTGAATAGGATAAGAAAGAAACTTAATAAAGATTGCGCAATTACTATGTTACGTGGGCGCCGTGGCGTAAGTGGTTAGTGTGTCGGATCACTACGCATGAGGTTCTAAGTTTGAATCTCAGAAAATACCAAAAAGTTTTTTCACGGTCCCACCTCTCGCGAGCGTCTGACAAACATCCGAGAGTATTGTTGTCACCAAAAAGCTTCTCAAATCGATCAGATTAAGAGCTCTATTCGACGTTAAAGAGCTCAGATTCGGCATTAAACTGTAGGTCCCGTCCATTCGTGTGAAATATATAACGCACACAACATGAGTGGTTGCGAGAAGCTAGGCCCTGGCACTTTAAAGAGCTGTTGCGCCAAATATTTGTTTTTGTAATTACTATATACAATACAATCATTTTACCACTTTTTGATTATTGTGCATCAACACTTTTTATTTTTAGCGAAACGGACAAAAATTGATTACAAAAATTACGAAATCGTGCAATGAGAGCTATTCTACAAGAAGACTTTTATACACCAATAATTTCTTTGTTAAGATCATTAAATTTTTTTAAGTGTAAAACAAAGATTAGTTGTTAAAGATTTAATATTTATAATTAAGCACAATATTTTACCGGAGTAGATTAGCAAAAGCTCATCCTATGTTTCGGATAGACACAAGTACAGGTTGAAGAACAGAAGAAACTTCTAAACGTATGGGAATGGCTGGGATAGGAGAGAAGACATGGGCGGCGCTGACCTGGGTTGGAGTGTTCGAATTGAGAGTTGATCTAGGAGACTGTTTTCCATCGGCTCGGTCGTCGGTCATCTTGATAGTTTGCAGAAGTATTGCATCGGGCGTTCTTTCTACACTAAATTATACTAAATTATAAGAAATAAATTAAATTAACCGAAAGTTTGGGTGTTTTGCGCTTTTTATTTTTTGTCACTTTCCACATATATTTTCAAAAAAGATTTAATTGTGTATGCCAAGCAAAAATTACAAAAAAAAACTAATAAACATACAAATTGTTCTTTTTTTATATTTATTATATAAGTGATGTTATAAAGTTTTTTATAAACTAATAAACTAATAAATAGAAATAAAATAAAATCATTGGGGCTTATTACCCCAACAATTTCTATTATGAGAGTCTATGCCTTAATAGCTTTAGCCCTCTAGAAGCATTTCTAAATCTCGATCAAAGAGGTCTGATCCAGGATAAGTTAGCGGTGTCGCTTCTTCCATGTCGACCGAACAGCTGTGGATAGGCGACTTAACTACGAACGAGACGTCGCACATAGTAGTGTAGAGCGTGTCCGGTACAGTAAGGTGGTTTCAGACCGCGACATTGAAGATGTTAGTAGGCAGCACAACCAGTGTTGGTGGCTTATTGAAGAAGAGGGAGCACCGTCGTCGTTTCCCCTTTAATGGGACAGAGCAGGTTGGTTTTTTTTTTCCTAGGATATCAGTGGCCGGCTTACATAGGTTTTAGGTAGTCTTACGTTTGTATGTAAGAAAAAAAAAACAGCACTTGACTTACGCACAGCACTTCGCTTCCAAAAAAAAATTGAGCTTACGTTTATTTTATGGTAGTTTATAAGTTTTATTTATTAATGAAGGAAAATAAAATGCAAATTTACTAAGTTTTTAAAGTTTTTATAAATAAAAACATTTTTCTTAGTTTCTTCAATAGTTAGGTTACGTTGAAAGACATAGGTTAAGAGCAAAGTTTAGCTTAGAGCACTCGCATGGGGCCAGTAAGTTAGAATAAGATGGTTAAATTAATTAAGCTAGTTCTAAGGGCTTTTGTTAGCACGTCAGATATACTGAATAAATAAATTAGAATGCATTAAAAATGAAAAAAAAAAAGCGAAAAAAATACCAAATTCTAAATAGAAAGGCATTCAAGGGAAAAAGAATATTGGCCCTAGTGTGAAATATAAACTATTTGAAGCGGTAATGAGATCCATTATATGCTACGCGGCTTGGGTTTGGGGAATTTCGCAGTACAAGGATGTTGAGAAGCTGTTGAGATACTTCATCAAGAAAATATGTTGTCTACCGGGTTGTTAAAAGTGTTTTGTTGATGATTCTTAAAATCCATCTTGTTGAATTTAAGAATTATATCAGTTCTCGAATATTGTTTGCTGAGACTTCGTCAAGTGAATTGAAGAATCTAGCGGCTACATGAAATTTGACCCCAATGGAAAATGGCCTCAAAAATTTATATGAAACCTAACAACAAAAAAAAGTTGATAATTTTTTTTGGAATTGGGGTGTTATTTCATTTTAGGGGCATTTTTCCATTTTTCAGTTTGGCGTGATTTTTCATTATGAAAAATAGTCCCAAGATTTTGGCACCATTTTTTCATTCGTGTCATCCAGAACATGACAAAAGAAACCGTTATCATAACGGTGTCTTTGGTTTTAAGTCCACAATGTATATTTTTATTTTACCTAAGCTTAATACAAGCAGGAACTTAAAGCTAAAACTTAAAAACCAACAAAAAAGGGGACTTAACGCTAAGCTTAAAACTATTATTAATTTTTTTTTAATTTTTTTATTTTTTTTTTTTTAAACACAAGCTTAAACAATCTAAAACTTAACTTAAAACTAACAGAGGATGGAAAAGCTAGGAAGAGAAGGGAGAGGGTTGAGGTGAGAATTTGGGTGTGGGGGTGGCAAAATCAAGACAGGACTAGGTGGAATTGAGGCGGAGCTGGAGACCGTTTCGAAGGGTGGTTCTGCTGCAGTGGAAGTCAAATGTTTTTTCCATATAGTTAGCCAAGCGCAACATTCTGGACAGTGGTGCATTATAACCATAATTTGTGCGATGATAAGAGAGACGGAAGAGGGGAATGGACCTTAGGTTAAGGGGGTTGGTGTTAAATGAGACTAATTCAAGAAGCGCGGGGCAATCAATTTGACCAGTGATTAGCTGATGGAGGAAGAGTAAGTCGGCAATATCGCTACGAGTTTCGAGAGACTGAAGGTTGATGAGCTTTAAGCGTTCAGAGTAGGGAGGTAAAAACAAAAACAAAACAAATATTTGGCGCAACAGCTCTTTAAAGTGCCAGGGCCTAGCTTCTCGCAACCACTCATGTTGTGTGCGTTCTATTTTTCACACGAATGGAAGGTTTAATGGAAGGTTTAATGCCGAATCCGAACGGCGATTTGAGAAGCTTTTTGGTGACAACAATACTCTCGGATGTTTGTCAGACGCTCGCGAGAGGTGGGACCGTGAAAAAACTTTTTGGTATTTTCTGGGATTCGAACTTGGAACCTCATGCGTAGTGATCCGACACACTAACCACTTACGCCACGGCGCCCAGTAGGGAGGTAAGTCGTATCTATCAAGCCAAGGGAGACCGCGTAGGGTGAAACGGATAAACCTGCGCTGGATGGCTTCAAAACTTCGGATGTGTACAGCATAGTGTGGCGACCAGGCTTGGCTAGCATATTCGAGGATAGGTCTAACGAAGGTTATATAAAGTGATTTGGTGACGTATGGGTTCGAAAATTCCCTTGACCAACGTTTTACAAAGCCAAGCGCAGAATTGGCTCTATTTATTATGTGGTCAATATGGGAACGGAAGTTAAGTTCCCTATCGCAGATTACACCTAAATCACGCAAAGAAGAAACTTGTGGGACAAGCTCCTATGGGTTGATGGAAGTCGTTTACGGGATGAATTGGAATTTGCTGACGTTAAGTTCAAGATGATTTTTCTGGCGCCAGAGAGAAAATCTGTTTAGGTCATCTTGAAGTGGGCGAGAATCATTGGGAGAAGATATGTATCTAAATATTTTTATGTCATCGGCATAGACAGAGAGATATGAGTTTTTGATGATGCAGTCGACATCGTTGGTGGTCAGGACAAAATAAAAGGCCTTAGGTGACTGTTTTGAAGGACACCCGAAGTGGCCTTAAGGGAGTTAGAGACAGAAGATCTAAATATAACCTCGTACTGCCGACCTTCCAAGTAGGATTTGATCCAATTGATAAAACCGGGTTGAAAACCAAGAGCTTTCAATTTAAGAATAATAATTCCATGGGAGATTTTATCAAATGCTTTACTGAAGTCGGGGGCAATTACATCGATTTCGCTGCCATCTTCAAATGTACACAGCGCCCGAGAAATGAATTCGGTTAAGTTAGTGGTTTTTGATCTACCTTTAAGGAACCCGTGTTGGTTGGAAGAGAATAAGGATGCTCTCGAAGAGTTTGGGTATGCATGATAGTTTGGCGATAGGTCGGTAGTTAGATATTTCATTTTTAGGACCTTTCTTGTGAATTGGGATAGTAAATGAGTTCTTCCAAAGGATAGGGAAAGAACCTTGGGAAATGGGCATAAGAAAAAGAGAGGTCAATGGTTGGGCCAAGTGGGTCACGCATTTGTTCAGAACAATTGGGGGCAACCCATCAGGACCGGAAGAATAGTCATCTTTAAGTTTATTAATCTTATCTGCGACAAGTAGCGAGGTGATACAAACCGAAACTAATGATGTTTTGGCGCAATTATCCATATAAGAGAAGTAATCGTGGTCGGGCTCAAGGATGCGGTCAGTAAACGACTGGCTAAAAAGTAGTTGGCTCAGGTTCACCCCGAACTGTAGCGCCACGTAAGTAAGCAAGTTATTTGTCAGCCTAGGGACTAGGCGGGAGGCTGAGATTTGGAAGGTCTTAGAAGGTAATTTTAGGAGAGTTTTGCCTTGACTGCTCGAAGCGGAAGGTGTACTGCTTCTGCAAATGAGCAGTGGAGAGCTGGGCCCTGTCTGACCAGGTCGTCAGCGTGTTCATTTCTGTCTGTGCCTTGGAATCCAAATTAGAGTATCCTTGAACCTACTGTCTAGAGAGGCTATCTGATTTCGTTATTCTTATGCTAGTTTGGATGATGTGGCGACCGAAGCTATGGCTTTGATAGCGGCTTGGCTGTCAATGAACATGGCGATTTTTTGCCTTGGGATTCTATTCGTGTGCAGTTTGATTGGAAGGCAAGCTTTTCGTATTGGCAATAATTCCGGAAATATTTGAAAGTCTGTAAAATATTGAGATATTTAAAGATTCCGAGAACACACAGATTGATAGGTCGAAATCTTTAACACATGTCCATCTTTCCATTTTGCCCTTTAGCGATCCTGAATATTTTTATGCAGCGCTGGGCAGCACTGACTGAAGAAACACACGAAATGAAATGGACTACGACTTATCTGAAGCATCTGATCTTCGCTGAGGATGTTTACCTATTTTCACATCAGATAATTGACCTGAAGTTAATAGTTCACAATCTGATAGCTAAGGCAAAAGAATTGGGGCTAAAGATAAATACATCAAAATACACAGCCCTGAGCACTTCAAAATGCACACTTAACTCAACATCACCGTACAGCCTGTCGAGAAAGTTGATCCCTTTCTACACCTAAGAAGTGTGTTTTCGGCCGACCGTGGTGACATCGAACTGGATGTGTGCAGCAGAATCGCGAAAGCAAAAGCTGTGTTCGGTATGCTATCAAAAATCTGAGAACCAATGTTTTCAATACAACAATCGAGCTACGACTGTTCCGCTCCAACGTCGAATCAGAACTGCTGTATGGGTGTGGTACATGGAAAATGACTTTCACTCTCCCTTGCGAGCTGCAAACTTTAGTAAACAGATACTTTTGCATCATCTCAAGTATTTTTTGGGCCAATCGCATCTCTTACGAACAGCTTTATAAGTGATCGGGCCAGGAACCTATATGCTTCGCCATACGGAGGTTAAAGTGGTAATGGAATGCCTTTACGACGCGAAAATAATGCCATTGCAAAATACGCTTTGCAATGTAATCCACTTACCCAGTCAGGAAGAGGATTAATCGAGATCTTTAGGTATGAGATGAAGAAACCTTAATATTCTGCAGAACTTCGAACAAGACGGTGGGCAGATGTTGTTGACGCCCTGACAATCCATCTAGCTCAAATGTGCATATAACAGTTTGGTCTAGGTCTGCACAATTCAGCCCGTCAAATGGGACAGACGTATTGAGTTAAGCTCTTATTTCGTATCTAAACGTTGAGGGCGCTTGACGGATTCGCTTAATGATTCAATCTTTTGAGAGTTAGGTGGCTAGTGTAGATTTCCACTGTATTATTTCGACACGTCCATATCACCTAAGACTAATACTAAATTCCTGGAAACTGTTGGAAGCCTCTCGATTTTATACTTATATCCCAAAAATATACAGGTTCCTGCATGACCGATGATTTATTTCAATGTATATATAAGCATGTATTTGTAAACGTTTCTAAGCTAAACAAGCATTATCAGCGGAAATCTACACAGTATATACTACTGAAAAAAATTGCAAAACACAAGAATGTATCTCTTTAAAGTGCACTGGCATTCTTAGAATCGAAGATGTACTTCATTTAAAATTTCGTAAAAGCTTAAGCGTAAGTAAACCCCTAAGCCCATAAAGGTCACCGCAAAAACTCAATAAAACATCGACGCTTGTTTGTGGCTGTTGCTAATTATGCGAAAGATTTTCGGTTCGGAAAGTACATACCATCCAACAACAATACCGCGCCGACTATTTATACAAAATTTATGGTTGTAAAGTTATTAGCAAACATAATTTAAAATTTGTACTCCGGGATAAATAAGTTAAATGAATGCAGCAACACCTCGAAGAACGCTTCCATCGCTTAACCATACCGACAGTCAAACGTTTATCGTTTTGGATTAACACAATTTGTTCGCTATGCGTCTGATGCGAAACGGTGGTAATTTTAATTAGGCAGCTTCATCAAATACACACCCCTTGTACCCCGCTTCACTTGCACTGACACACCCGGCCAACTAATTCCAAAGTCGGTAATTGAATTTTCCAAACACAAACATTGTAAAATATTTACAAAGATAAATATGACTTGGAATGCTGTTGTCGTTGGTCTCAAGTACGCGCACGTACCTCGCTTTACCCTGTAACTCTGTTGCACGGGCAACATTATTAGCATCCTTGGGCTTTGACTTGTTGGCAAAGGGTTTCTTTTGGCGCTGCTTGTGCAGCAGTACGGGTAAACTCATTGTGTATCTTCCCGTGTGTATTCATTTACTAATTGGTCGTAATTAGCGGGATTTCATTAAATGCGTTTATAAATTTCACATGTGGATTAGGAAATGTCACGATAACGATAAAGTTGGAAATTCAAATTATATGTGATGGTGTTTATTCTAAAAAAAAAGTAAAAATGCTACTTTGGCCGATAGGAAGACTTCGACAACTTCGTCCTTATCAAGTTAAATTGTCTATGAAACAGATTTAGATCAGAGCATTGATATTTACACATAACGTTTTTACATCTGTATATATCCGAAATAGTTATAAAAGATTTAATAATTGAGAAAGTGCAATAAAATCAAGAACAATTTTAAGTGCAAGACAATGACGTGTTTTTTCGTAACACGTGGCAGCATTGATTTTAGGAAAGTTAGTAGAGGAAGAGAGATTTGCATTCATTCAACACTCCTTGCGGTCGACGAGAATTTAGAAACGTTAGAGGTAAATAGCTTCACTGCGATTATCTTCCAGTTCGAAACGAAAGATTCAATGACCCACTACTACTTGTTTACTAGTGGACCAGTAGCCGAAGTCTTGACCTCGAACCAGGTATAGTATACTTTCTTACTGAAATCATTTCATCGCTTGGAAGCTTAGGGCTTCAACAACACGTGCGCATCATCTTGTTCGGGGTTCTGCAACACCTTTAAACTGCCTCCAGCTAATTGCCAAAGAGCATTATTCCTTCTCAACTGTTCTATGCAACGTTTGACTAGGGCGGATTCCACTCCATGGCATATTTCGCAAAGAAGTTGTCTTTACCTTAGTGTGTGTTAAAACAATGCCGTTTTCTCCTTCGTATAGTAATATGTAATAGTAATGCCTATTACCAAAAAACCCTTAAGATGATTCATAGGCATCTATTTATGAAGGTCTGTAGCGTGCGTGTATTAATGGTATCCACTTTTCAAGTACCGTACCCATACAGCAGTGCTGATGCTACGTTAGAGCGGAAGTGACACAGCTTGATTGTTGTGCTGGGAACATTACTTCCCCAGACTTTGAATAGAATCCCGAACGTACCTCCTGCCTTCGCGATTCTGCTGCACACATCCAGTTCGGTGCCTTCGCGGTTAGCGGAGACCACACTTCTTAAATATAGAAATCTAGATACTTTATCGACTTTCTGTCCGGCAATGCTAAGTTAAGCGCGGGTGTTAGAAGTGCTCAGTGCTTTTGTTTTGGCTGTGTTTATTTTAAGCCCACTTTATTTGCCTTAGCTTCTAAATTTTGGGCCATCAGATGAAAATCCATTATTCAATGTGAAAGTAGGCAAACATCGTCAGCGTAGTCAAGGTGTTAGGGTAAGATGTCCTAGTCCATCGAATGCCATAGTTACCTGCTGACTATGCTGTACGGTGTGCATTACTTACTTACTTAGGTGGCGCTACAGTTCGGGGTGAACCTGGGCCTCAACCAACAAGCCTCTCTATTTAGCTAGCTCTTTAGCTAATTGCCTCCAGTTGCGCACTCCAAGTTGGTCGAGGTCCCCTTGAACTTGCACGTGCCACCTACGGCGATGATTCCCTCTACCGCGTCGTCCCTCGGGGTTGGATTCGAAGACTTTGCGGGCCGGAGCGTTGGTGTCCATTCGCTCTACATGTCCTAGCCATCTCAGACGTCCAACACGCAGTTTTTTGACTAGGTCGATGTCGCTGTACAGCTCGTATAGTTCGTGATTGAATCTTCTCCTCCAAAACCCGTCAACGCAAACGGGACCGAAAATCTTACGAAGAATTTTTCTCTCGAAGCGACCAAGGATATCTTCATCCTCTTTTAATAAAGTCCATGTTTCAGCGCCGTAAAGCAGGACTGGGATGATCAAGGTCTTATATAGAGTCTCCTTAGTTGTTCGAGATAGGGCTTTACTGTTGAATTGCCTTATAAGCCAAAAAAAAAACTGCGATTGGCAAGAGTTATTCTTCGCTTGATTTCTGCACTGATTTTGTTAGTAGAATTTATAGCAGAGCCAAGGTAGACAAAGTCCCTTACTACCTCGAAGTTATAGCTGCCCACGGTGACGTTTTGTCCAATTCGTCGGTGTTGGTTTTCCCTTCTAGTTGACAGCATATACTTGGTTTTGCCCTCGTTTATCGCCAAACCCATTATGGCCGCTTCCGCCTCAATGCTTGCAAAAGCACCGGTGACAGCCCGCTGAGATCTTCCGATAATGTCTATATCGTCGGCGTATGCAAGCAGTTGTACAGACTTGTAATAGATTGTGCCTCCGGTGTTGGCTTGTGAGTTCCGCACAATCCGTTCAAGTACAATATTGAAGAAGTCACATGACAGCGCGTCACCTTGTCTAAAGCCTTTTTTGACATCAAAGGTCTCGGTGAGGTCATTACCGACCTTGATGGAGCAGCGAGCGTTATCCATCGTCAGCCTACACAGACGGACAAGTTTGGCAGGGATGTCAAAACTAGACATGGCTCTATAAAGCTCGTCTCTATAGATGCTGTCATAGGCGGCCTTGAAATCGATAAAGAGGTGGTGAGTATCGATTTGGAATTCTTGGGTTTTCTCCAGGATCTGCCGAAGTGTGAAGATTTGATCGATGGTGGACATTCCTGGCCTGAAACCGCACTGATAGGGTCCAATCAGGCTGTTGATCAAAGGTTTCAGGCGTTCACACAATATCGCAGAAAAGATCTGGTATGCGATGTTGAGGAGACTGATGCCTCTATAATTGGCGCAGCTGAGGGGGTCTCCTTTCTTGTGGATCGGGCAAACGATGCTGAGATTCCATTCATCAGGCATACACTCGTCTGACCAAATATTAGAAATGAGTTGGTGTATGCACTCTACCAGTTCATCACCAGCTGCTTTGATAAGTTCGGCCGGTTAGCCGTCAGGTCCAGCAGCCTTGTTCGATTTTAGCTTGGATATTGCTATCCTCACTTCGTTTTGGTCAGGTGGACGGAAATTTTGACTATCATCGTCCATGTTGAATGGTTCATTCTGCCTGACAACGGGATGTTGGTCTTCGTCGCCGTTATATAGTCTGCAGAAGTAGTTTTTCCATATTCTCAGCATCGACTGTGATTCTACTACGAGGTTTCCATTTTCATCTCTACAGGTTTCTGTACGGGTATTACTTCTCTGACACGTTCTTTTTACCTTTTGGTAAAACTGCCGTACATTGTTCCTGGAGTATAGACTCTCGATATTCTCAAACGCGCGCTTCTCATGCTCTTTCTTCTTCTTTTCGAGAAGCCGATGTTCTTCCCGTCTCTTTTGCTCGTAGAGCTCACGAGCAGCTCTCGTCTTCCGCTGCAGCGCCGCTTTGTATGCCTCTTGTTTTGCTGCATGCACTCGCCGGCATTCTTCGTCAAACCAGGGGTTTCGCGGTGGTGGGCGAGCGAGACCCAGCACATCAGTCGCGGCCTTTCTGATGGCATGTTGGCAGCGTTGCCACTGGTCTTCGGTACTTGATGCTGGCGGCAAAGGGGTGATTGAGAGATTACGGGATACGCGTTCAGCGAAGACTCTGGCGGTCTCTTGCGATTGTAGCTTTTCGAAGTTCAATTTTCTCGCAGTAATTCTTCTTTGTTGTTCAGATTGGGATATCCGCATTCGTACCTTGGCTACAACAAGGTAATGTTGTCTATGTTGGTCGCTCGGAAGGTCCGGACATCCAGAATACTGGAGGCATGCCTTGCGTCGATCGCAATATGATCAATTTGGTTGATGGTTACATGATCATTGGACCGCCATGTCTGCTTATGAATATCGAGATGAGGAAACCATGTGCTTGCTATGAAGACATTTCGCTCCACAGCGAAATCAATTAGCCTTAGTCCGTTATCAGACGTGGTGTCGTGTAGGTTATGCTTACCGACTGCCCTACCAAAGACGTCCTCCTTTCCTATTTTGGCGTTAAAATCGCCCAATACGATTTTAACGTCGTATTTAGGACATTGCTCGTATGTTTTGTCGAGGAGCTCGTAGAAAAGCTCTTTGGTGGCAGGGTCCTTTTCTTCTGTGGGGGCGTGAACACATATTAGGCTTATGTTAGCGAATTTAGCCTTGATCCGGATAGTCATAATACGCTCGCTCACGTGTCGGAAGCTTAAGACTTCTTGCCTTAGTCTGCCGCGTATGACAAATCCGCATCCGAATAAGCGTTGCCTGTTGCCTCTGTAGCAATCACCGTAGTAGATGTCACAGTTTTTCATCCTCTTTTTGCCCGGCCCATCCCATCGCACTTCCTGGATGGCGGTAATATCTGCTTTATAGCAGTCTAGGGCCTCTGCTAGTTGTTCGGCTGCACGTGGTCTGTAAAGGGACAGAACATTCCACGTACAGATCCGAAGGTCGTTGTCCTTATCTCGTTTGCTGGGGTCGTCAACAGTTGAGTCATCCTTATCCGAGGCTTTTGGTTGTTTCGGAGCCATGCGCTTTTTACGTGGTAGGGAAGTTACCCCGACGGCACAACCCCCAACCTGGAGGGCCAGTTCCTTAATTATTCCCCTAGGACGAGGGGCCGGGTACACCGGTGCCAGTAGTCCACTACGGGAGTATGAGCGCTGCCGTTGGCCCATTAAGGGCTCCTCCGCCACCATCTCTATTCCAATGTCCTGACCAACATTGGAAATTCCTTACCGATCTGTGATCCGAATACGTCGAAGCAGCTCGCGCAAGGTATTCACTAAGTTCAACCTAACTGGAACTATAGACGCCACCGTTGACTCCGTACAGGGAATTCGTCCGCTGACCCCTGAAACAGGAAGAAGTGCTCTAGTGAGAAAAGCACTCTTCCCCCCATCTCTCATCTGCTGCCACCAAGAATCCGCCAAACGGGGTTGGTTACCCATTTCTTGGATTAAGGTACTAGGCACCCCAGGTGTGCATTACAGATACTTACATGAACAGAATGAACCCCTGGCATATCATACTTTGGACTGCAAAGTCGTCTGGCATCCTACCATTGTGTAAGGCGTGACACTTACTACACTCGTATGCAGTCTTGATAATAGCTATGAGTTTTTCTGGAATGCCTTTCCTGCGCAAGGCCTCTTTCTCTTTTAACACAAAGCTCGAAGGTCTGATAGATAGTTTTGAAATTCGTAAACAGTAAGAAAAAACCGACGGTTATCCTGCTAACATGTCTTATTTAAGCGAATCAAGCAGCAGCCCTCATGTAGTCTGCAATATGTTCTCTTCATTCTTTGGCCTATCTTTCGGTTCCGACAACTATTCACCTACCCAAAGTAATTTTGCCCACCGTGAAGGTTTCTCTCACAGCTCAATGGTCAGATTTCAATAATTGATGAAGACGTGAGAGAGCATTTAGCTTTACTTAATAGCGATGATACCTGTAGCCCTGACAGAATTCCTCCAATTGTGCTAAAATATTGTTGCAATACATTGGCATCACCCTTAGCCGACCTATTTCGGGCATCATTAAAGCAAAACATTTTTTTCCTAAAATTTGGAGAAACTCTTTTATCATTCCAATACACAAAAAAGGAAATCGAGGTGAAATTTCTAATTATAGACTTACGAATATTGCCAAGGGTTTTTATTTTGCTTGCAAACCATTTCTATCAACTAAGCAGAATGGGTTTATGAATAGAAGATCCGCTGTTACCAACCTGTTGGAGTTTACTTCTTTTACAGACAAAGCTGTTGAAGGTGGTCAAGTCGACTGTATTTATGCAGATTTTAGCATGGCCATTGACAAACTTTCGCACAGATTAATTCTGTTTAAAATGTCGTCTTTGGACTTTCCAAATCATTTCGTTCAATGGATATGTTCTTATCTCTTCTTATCTTGACGAACGAACTTATCAAGGTTTATTTCGGGGAATAGCATCCGATACAATCCTCGCTACACCCGGTGTACCCCAAGGAAGTCACTTATATATATATATATATATATATATATTTGGCGCAACAGCTCTTTAAGTGCCAGGGCCTAGCTTCTCGCAGCCACTCATGTTGTGCGTCATCTATTTTCACACAAATGGAAGGGACCTACAGTTTAGTGCCGCATCCGAACGGCGATTTGAGAAGCTTTTTCGTGACAACAATATTCTCGGATGTTTGTCAGACGCTCGCGAGAGGTGGGACCGTGGAAAAACTTTTTGGTGTTTTTCTGGGATTCGAACTTGAAACCTCACGCGCAGTGATCCGACACACTAACCACTTACGCCACGGTGCGTCTTAGGTCCTTTTTTATTTATCATTGCGATCAATGACGTGGTGGCAACACTTAAGAGATCTCGAATCTTAATCTATGCCGACGACATAAAAATATTTAGACTTGTACGCAGTCAGTCTGATTGTATTGATATCCAAAATGATTTAGATACGTTCGCTGAGTGGCGCTCTAAAAACAATTTAATTTTTAACGTATCTAAATTCCAGTCGATGATCTTTTCAAGAAAACGTTTTTTAATAAGTTATGATTACAATCGCAATGAATCTGTATTTGACAAAGTCACACCAATATGTGATTTAGGAGTCCATTTTTCTGAAAATATTGACTTCGATTTACACATTGAACAGATTGTCAATAAAGCAAATTCAATGCTTGGCTTTATAAAGCATTGGAGTAAGGAATTCAAATGTCCTCTTATAAAATCCACACTTTATAATACCTTTTTTAGTCCGCAGTTAGAGTATGTGTCTAACATTTGGTATCCAATGTATGCAGTACACATTAACCGTATTGAATCGGTACAGAGTAAGTTTGTCCGATTTGCACTTCGCCATTTAAACTAGAATGACCCTACCCGTCTTCCACCATATTGCGACCACCTTCTTCTCTTAAATCGTCATTCTTTGGAGAAACGTATGGAAGTATGTGGTGTAGTATTTTAACAACAACTGGTAAATGATTTTATTGACTCGCCGGATCTTTTAAATGAAGTCGGTTTAAACGCAAGATGCTACAACTCCAGAAATACCGAGATTTTCCGCGTAAATTTTTACCGAACGACCTACGGTTCTAACGAACTTCTTACGCATATGGCGAAGGAAGTAAATAGTAACCGCGACAAATTTTATTACAACTATAGTGAATTAAATCTATAACATAAATTATACGAACGATACAAACTTCTTTGTTGTAAGTGTTTAGTGCAATGTTTAACTTATGCTAAACTTCGTAATTCATACTTTTGTATAGCATGCAATCTGCTTTTTATTTACTTGTTCACTCTTTTTGTGTGAGGTGTTAGGCTTTATAAATAATTCACAATACTAACAACTAACACCACGCTAAATGATGGCTGTGGCAAGCTGGATTTTACTTAGTAGCTGATTTGAGTTTTTCTCTCTCAGTTCAAAGTAATATTCGTCAAAAATGCTTGCCCTTAAGCAATACTAATGGCGTAAAAAGTCTGATGGAAGACAAATACCATCTTTCAAACCTGACTGTGATTCAAAGAACAGGCTGCATTTGGATCATAGGATTCATACGAGCAGAACCCACACCGCAATGGAGACCGCACTAAGTCTCATAATGCTAGATCTATACTGCAACAGTACTATGGCGGTACTGAGAGAAGAGGGATTGTGCGCATCAGTACTACCTATATATGGTCAGTGGTCATGTCTCCATTTTAGTCCGACGAGAAGCTGCAAACAGGCAGATAAAAACTGATTATATGACTCTGCTTAGGAAAGGTAACTAAACCGACAGCGAGCCATCCCTCAAGGGACTGAATTCTACAGTACTTAGATCAGGGCTAGTGAGAATCTGCGAGTGGCATATAAATTAGATATCTAGACTCAATACGGTGACGCTATGGTGGGTAGTGTGCCAGATGAATATCCAAGGTAATGAAAGAAAAGACGAAATTGCAAACAATATGACATAGGTATTTCGCCGGCTCTCCCCTTTATGAAGCTACGTATGTATTGGCTTTTAATGAAATTCACTGACGATGAAGCCGCTAATAAAGCCAACAGGTGTCAAATTCACATATATAAATACATGCGTACCAACAAGAACCTTATCACCGACCTATGACAGGAAAAAATCCCTTTCTCTGGTATTTTTACTGGACACTGTGCGCTAATATTCTATAGCGTCTCAGCGTATTTCACAAAGACTATTGCAGGAGTTACAAAAAAGGAAAAAAAAAATAAATTCAAACTATCCTTGTATGAGTTTGCTATCTTGTATGAGTGTTACACTTCTTGTATGAGTTTACTGTCCTCACCGATAGACAGAAGAATGAGAAGTGATTCATATCCATATGTGAGTGATTCCAAATCAGCAGTTTTTTCTTCATAAGTTAATTGGGTAATCAAAACGGGTACTGTGAACCCAATTCTGTGGGAAGTGGGATTATCCGCTGTTATCCATTTCGAAGCATACCTAAAAGTTTATAACTACTGCTGAACAGCAGATATATTAATCCGACCAAGTAGGCCTCAACCAAAAAACCGCTGCAACCAGGCCAGTTGCGCACGCCAAGTTGATTGAGGTCTCTTGCACTTGTTTGCACCACCTACCGCGAGACCGTCCATCCGGGGTGGATTTGAAGATTTTCCGGGCTCTACATGTCCCAGCTCTCTTAGTCGCTGTATGTGAACTCTTGCTCTTGCTAAGTCGATGTCCTTGTATAGGCCGTATAGTTCAGCATTATACCATCTCCTCCACTCGCCATCTATGCAGATGGGACCAAAGATCACTCAAAAAACTTTACTCTCAAAGTAACCAAAGGCATCCTCATTCGATTTTGACAAAGTCCACGCCTCTGTGCCATACAGCAGGGCTAGGATGATTTGTGTCTTATACAGAGTTATCTTAGTAATCCGAGATAGGGCTTTTTTACTCAATTGCCTTCTCAGCCCATAAAAACACAGATTGGCAAGAGTGATTCTTCGTTTGATCTCCCCAGTGCACCGTAGGCCAAAAGTCGAAAAATGAATTCTGAAAGTTTTCGCAAAAAACCTTTTGAATTAGCTGAGAACAACCCAAAGTAAGGTAAGTAAGGTAAATGAGAAAAAAATGATACATTAAGTAAAAATCGTTTGATTTTCATCTCGAAAATGATCTCATTGCAAGTACTGTACATCGCATTTGAGTTTTAGTGCACTGATGATCATTCGTATCCAAAACATCATTTTATCAACATTTATGCATCGCTCACCTTCCTCCTCATAAATCCCTAAATCCGCTTACCAGTTAGTAGACAGACAGACTACTGCAAATCCAATGGAATCCGTTCAAACCCAGGACAGCAGTATCGAGTTAAAATCCTCGATCTGATCATATCCTACCTATGTCGTGATCAAAGCATAGCCAAATATATCCACGGGTGAGCATATGAAAAACATCGAAATTTTAGCGATAGAGTGCTTCATGATAAGTAGGATAATTGAGAATCAACTCATCCCCTTCTCCTACATAAGCCACCATAGATATTTGCTTAACCTGCTATTTGTTGACTGCGTGAAGGCCTGAACAGCCTGAAGGCTGTTTCTTACACGATATGTGGACAGGTATTTCTAGATCGAAATTGCAAACCTCCATACGTAAACCTTTGACTTTCTATTCTCTACTTACTTAGACATTACAATAAATCATAGAAAGTGGCATTGGGTTAGCAATTTCTGAGCTAGCCCTTATGCTTCCTATTTTATTTTATTTGTTTATAATTTGCGCGCACTCAAGAGGTTATGAATATCCTTAAAATCTTTACACAGAGAGAGAAATATTGATGCAGTGGGTTGATACCCAGATATTAAGTTTCAGAAAAACTCCGGGGAGGGGGTCCAGATAACGATAGAGATCTATTTTGTTACTTTGACATTGCTTCTGATTCACAGTATAGTTTTTCCGACTGCCTGATGTCATAGCAGCCAACACAAGAGGCACAATTTATCACTTGATCCCAGTCCTACTTTATGGCGCTGAAACATGGACTTTATTAAAAGAGGATAAAGATATCCTTGGTCGCTTCGAGAGAAAAATTATTCGTAAGATATTCGGTCCTGTTTGCGTTGACGGGTTTTGGAGGAGAAGATTCAATAACGAACTGTAAAGCGACATCGACCTAGTAAAAACACTGTGTATTGGACGTCTGAGATGGCTAGGACATGTAGAGCGAATGAACACCAAAACTCCAGCCCGCAGAGTCTTCGATTCTAACCGGAGGGACGACTCAGTAGAAGACCTCCTTGTCGTAGGTGACGCGCACAAGTTCAAGGAGACCTCGACCAACTTGGAATGGCAACTGGAAGCAATTAGCTAAAGACCGAGCTAAGTGAAGAGGCTTGTTGGTTGAGGCCCAGGTTCACCCCGAACTATACCGCCACCTAAGTAAGTAAATAAGATGTCATAGCCATATCAATCATCCGACAGAGCGAACAGTTTTCCCAATTAAATTATCAACCTACTGCAAGTGTTATGCCTTAAACAAAATAGAGCTTTGACTTCGGCTTCGCCTGACGTTTACAAGTTAAACCAAAGGAGTTCAATGAATTCTATCACAATGTCAATCCAAAGTGCATGGAACGGAATGGGAGCAAAGCCGAAGACAAAGCGCTGTTGTGTTTTATGCCGAAGACATACGTATTGACATACGCTTTCGTAGTTGATAGGACTGACTCTTTATATCTACTAGGATCGCGTGCGGTCGAAATTCGACTAAAGTGAAATAAACAAACAACGATAGAAACAACGCTATGTATTGTTTTGATTATATAACTTTTTTTTTGTTATATTCTCGCGTGCAGAAAAGACAAAGGGATCTAAGCTCATACAGCCATGAACATGATCAAATTGCTTTAATTTTATTGGTTAAAGCGTTTTGTATGGGGGAATCATGTTGTGTATGTTCACTTAATTTTACCTGACGTAGCGGTAACGTACGCACATAACTTTTTTTTTCTGCACATCTATGGCACATTACCTTTCCTTTTATAATAAATACTTAAAAAACGTACGATACATTTCGTGTTGACGTATTACTATATAAGATATTTCATGAGAAATAAATAAAGGCTTGCTGACATCAGTATTTGAATCATGAACAGCCACCATCCCTTTCTATACACCAAATGGATTCGAATTGCATTTCTTTCCATTTGAACTGTTTTCATATCCCCGCTTCATTCAATTTCCCTAAGAGTGATGGCAAAACTCAGTAAACATCCCAAACTTAACAGACACATTCACTTAAAGAACGGACGAAGGACACAGTATTCAACTGAAATGCACTACACCAGGCCGACAGCCTTCTGAATGAATTTATCTCCTGCCGGAGGAATATGTATTTTTGTGTGTCATAACTGAATTCCATCATAACTTGAATGAATGCATGCATTATCTCTTATATCAACAGACACATCCTGCGGAAGCTCTTCGCTGATATTTGTGTACAACGCAGAGACTGTAAGTTCAGCTTTAAATAAATCTGCGGTGCAAATGTTCTCATACCTTGACTGATCTACCTTCTAACTTGTTCATCCATCAGAACCGGACTTCATATCCTCTTCTTAAAATTATACCCGGGTGTATACTCTGGCCCCATCCTAACCACACGGTGGTGATGGGGGAACACTCATTCACCAGAATGTCTTTCTTTATCTTGCCTAGACATACACAGCGTGAGGATGGAAGTCAACATACTGATACCGACAATGCTGCTGATGCTGATGCTGATGACGACAAGGAGAAAGGAAACTTTGCTCTAGGAAAAGATACCCATCCGACAGACAGATGCAGATTCACTATGCACTCCTTGCAGACGGACTGATGTAACTCATGGGGATTCTTCTAAGTTCATTTCAATTAAGAAACTTTCGAGTGCACGAACCTCTAGTTGTTGGATGGGGCACATGCACATTTGTTTCAGTGGCAAGGCTCCTTTTTCTATGTGTGAATGTTAACATTTCGAACGAATAAATAAAATAAAATTTTCTCGAAAAGTTGTGGCAACTTGGCCTTCGCTCGTCGGTTGTTCCGGGAAGGGTGCTCAACCTTTTTGCCCACCACCCAATGTTTGCAAAGTTAAATTGCCGGTTTCATTAAAACAAATTCTGACAACCAAAATTTCGTTTTGTTGCGGCAGGACCGTGACTGTAGTTGCAGAAAGAGAAGCAGTAGACTGGTTGGTAGTACTAAGTGTATGTATAATACATCGGATGCAACGGAAGGGTCGTGTGGTTTGCAACCCCCACAGACAATACAGTGTCTCTAACGTCCTAGCTGGGCACAATATTGTTATGACAGGCAAAACTTTTGTAATAAATTTCAAATAAAGTGGCAATTTTCGAAATACCCATATTTAATTTAATTAATAGCCCTGCGTGTGTGGGCACGTTTTCGAGTCATAGTATGCACTGTGCAGCTAGGTACTAGGTGATATAGCGTTAATAGTTGTAAGAATTTTAGTATCTGAATATTGAAGTCTGGTTTAAGTGAAATAAATGGGCAAGTCTTTCAGATAAAAACAACGCATCATCCCATGAGAAACCTTATATCGTCTGACAAGATGCCAATATGTGCTTGTTACCTTTAGGCTTCGTAAAGAAGTTGTGATTACATTACTTGAAAAATGTCCATATATGCCATTGTACTTCAATATACCTCCTCGTTAACTGCTTATAAGCGATTAGGAACCGAGTCCATAGCTCTGAAACTCCCAGTGCTCTTCGCAAAGAAACGGAAACTGATAAAATTAAGCTCTATCAGCTCATCCTCACAGAGGAAGCGTACATACGTAAAGCACTTTTTCCCAGCAATGACAACATTTACATAATTCAAAGCTTCTTATACCAATGGCTTGAAGACGCTTGTTTTATTAACTAAAGCCAGTGACGAAACTCGCTAACGTTCTCAAGGCATTTCTGTTCAGTCCAAGCAGATACATAGTTCTACTTTCTTTTGGTTCTTTGATAAGGATGTTTGAATTTCAATATTCACAATGAAATGATAAGCAACAGCTTATAGAGCGTTGTGGGCCAACAAAATTGGCTAATGAGCCTTTTGAACGACAGTAGTTACCTAAAAGAGATAGATTGTTAGATCCGAGTATCATAAAACGGACTCCGGTTTCAAAACCCCGTTAATAAGGGAACCGTTGGGATAGTGCCACGTGGCTTGAAGCCGACCACTGAATTTAAAGGAGTACACCACGCCACAAGTAATTGGATGTGTAACATGCTGAGAACCAGGACTGCTGAGACAGAGCTGGCATAAAAACTATCACAATAACCACCACTAGAGGTAGTTGCGCTCAAGGAAGGGTACTATCGGTATTAATGCGGAGCCTAATAGTAGATGATCTATTAAAAAATTGACAGATTCCGGCATAAACTGCCAAGGATACACCGACAACATAATCATTATCGCACGACAGAAATTTGAAGAAACGCTATGCGAAATCATTCCAAAGGGATCAAGAATCACGCACAAGTGATGTGAAACTTCAAGAGGGCGTCGGGAAGGGAAAATGTATCACAGAGAGCGAAAAACTCTATCGAAATCGTTGCCACTTCTGAACTGGCCCAGAGACCTTATGGTCAACAAATACTGCTATGAACATTAGAAGGTATTCTAGCAGTAAGTCTGATAAGTATCAATGCAACATACAATTAAATGGTACACGGATCGAAAACATCTACAGCTGCTGTGGCAGGCATAAATGAGCCTACTAACAGATACTCTGAATCTCTGATAATATTCCCCTGATCGAAAAGTGCGCCCAATTCAACGTCGACAGGAAATATCGGCAGGACACCATAATACTGTCAGATAGCCAAGTTGCAATCAAGACAGAGAACTTACACGAGACCATATCCAGACTGGTATGGGAGTGTCTCACCAAGATCAACAGACTGGGACAGGCTAATAAACTAACTCTCTAGTGGGAACGTGGTCATGTAGGAGTGGAGGGCAACGAAGCAGCTAAAAAATAAACGTCTCAGATATTGCATTTCTTAGACCGGAACCTTTCTGTGGGATAGAACCACATAAAATACGGGAAGCACTGAGAAAAGAAGAAGACAGCACATGGGTCAAGCCTTGGAAGAAAGGCGAAACAGATGTTGGGGAATTTAAACCAAAAAAAAAAAAACAGAACATACCTAAGAGTTAGTAAGAACCGACTTTGCATCTTGACAGGCATGCTAACGGGTCAATACAGACTCAAGGAGTACCTTAGGAAACTGGGAATAGAAGGAAGCGCATAATGCAAAGTCTGCAGGAACTTTGCAGAAACACCAGCACACGTTCTTATGGAATGCGCAGCACTAATCCATAAAATAAGACATCACCTTGGAACTTATCTTTTATCGGAGGCAGATCCACTTCAGATACTCCCGTTCATTAAAGCAATTTGACTAGAGCAAGCGCTCTACATCGAGCACGTCGTCGACTAGAGCCCTAGTTTGGGTACTATAGATGTAATACATCTATTACATCTATAGTACATCTATATACCACCGATCAATAAATCTTACCCACTACACCTCCTTATGCAAGAAAATATAACGGGCTAGCCCTTAGATGAAGTTGCTTTAAACATAGTCAATAAAAACCTAGTAATTCTGTACTGGATCTCGGCAATCCAAAATCACTCAGGCAATGAAGAGGCTGGGTCACAAGCCAAAAATATACAATCTGAAGGATTCCTTGGAGTTAGTGAAGATCTTTCCAAAGGACACACCAAGAAACAGACCCTAGGTTAGGTTAGGTTAGACACACTTAGGCCAGTAAAGATCCATTGTGATGCCAAGGATCTACCACCAGACCACTCAGGGTCTCACTGATAAAACCAACTGGAGCTTTTGATGAAGCGATAGATGCTCATGACGCCTAAGGATGCAAAATCGCTGAAGTCATCAAGAAAGGGAGCACTTAGATGGAGCATTCTTTTACGTGAGAAAGCAGGTTATGTGCATAGGAGGTGGAGGATGGTCCTCGTCCTCGTCCGTACAGCTCCTGAAGAAGTCATTGGAAAAGAGGCCAAGTCTTTTGGCATGCTGGCCTATAAGACAGTGTCCAGTGATGACACCTATAACGCAGCTGATCTGTAAACGCTTTAGCTTAACCAACTCGGCACTACGTTTCTGGTCCAGCTTAGGCCAATTTCCAACGTGTAGTTGGTCTTGCTGATAGCGTTCAGCTTTACATGTAGCGAGGTGTATACCAAGGGCGTACCTCTCTGGCAGAATCCTTAGAGGTGTACCCTGTCTGGCGAGCTCCTCCGCCCTGCAGGTTCCTGGAATGTGTCTGTGACCTGGCACCCAGCATAGGTGAACGTTGAACTGCTCTGTCATCTTTGTAAGAAACAAACGGCAGTTTAAGATGGCCTTTGAAGTAAAGGAGCACGATTCCAGGGACTTGATAGCCGCTTGACTGTCAGTGAAAATGCTAATATCCCTGACAGATAATACATTACATTTTAGCCAGGACAGGGCTTCCTTAATCGCCATGATTCCCACCTGAAAAACGCTACAATGATCCGGGAGGCGGAAAGAGATGCTTAGGTTGAGCCTTTTGGAGAAAACACCACAGCCCACCCCACCTTCGGTCGTAGACCCACCTGTATAGAAGTGCACCGAATTACCGTCATCAGGGGGAGAGTTGTCCCATTTATCCCGTTCAGGGATACTCGTACGGAAGTTTCGGTAAAATCTCAGTTTCGGGGTGTAGTCCGTGTTTTCATGTGTGAAGTTGAGAAGATCAAGGATCGAGGAGTGGCCAATGTGATAACTAGGCCACTGAGAGAAGACTTTTAGACGGATGGCCGCACAGGCAGCAATCTGTCTGCCAAAAATATCAAGGGGTAGCAGGTTGAACAAAATGTCCAATGCCGTAGCGGGAGTAGTTCTTAGTGCACCACTGATGCACATGCATGTAGATCTTTGCACTTTAGCTAACTGAGAGAGGTGGACAGCCCTATCAAGAGCAGGCCACCAAACGATCACGCCATAGAGTAGTATAGGCCTGATAACGGGCACGTAAAGCCAGCGAGTGATATCAGGTTTCATACCCCAGCTCCTACCTATAGCCTTTTTACCGGAATAGAGAGGTACATTGGCTTTCCTTACGCATTCTAATAGATTGGCTTTCCAGTTCAGTTTTCTGTTCAAAATAAGACCCAGGTATTTTGCATTAACAGTGAATGTGAGACTGGTGCCATAAGTCATAGCTGGGTCTACGACGGGAACTTTATATTTCCTCGTGAAGAGAACGAGTTCTTTTTTATGAGGGTTAATCCCCAATCCACAGTTGGAGGCCCATCTAGTGAGCCGAGAGAGAGCTTGGAGGATTTCCTTGAGAGTTTCTGAGACTCTATCTAAATACTCAACTTCTAATCCCATTATTTGCTACACTTTCACACATTCACTATGTTGCAAGGATGTTTTGGTATTCATCATTATCAGTTCGAGTGTCCTCAGTACAAAGGACGATGGACTAATCGGTCTGCAGTTTTTGGGCTACATTGGTTTGGACCTACTGCCAAGGCTTAAGAACGTAGCTAGATTCTAGGGATCTATTTCAAAACGCGACATCCCAAAACTCTTATATTGTATATACAAAAAAGAACAAATGTACATGCCTAGACCCACGTAATCAGCTTCCTAAGTCCTTTACGTCATATACTGCGTAACAAAAATCAAAAACCTTGTATACGGGATAAAAAGCAAAAACTAGCACATACATAAGGGAAATGGCACTTATTCAAAAACTATTAGTATTCTTCGTATTTACATCGCCCCCGGCAAAGACATTCCCCATACAGCATTTCAGCAATTCAACAGCCATTCAACTTTAAAACCTGCTCCCATTTAGTATATATACAAAAATTTCCTTCGGCACCTGTATTCTTCGATTTGCAAGTTTTTGTGTGATGCTTTCAGAAAAAGTGGGCATACCCACTTTAAAGAGAAAAACCGCAGTAAGTCATCTGTTTGGAGGATTTCCATTTGAAATGATGCCATGCCCTTAAATGATCACTTTGCACAGAAATTCTTTTGAGAGTTCACACTGAATAGCAGCGCACACAGAAAAAGTACGACTCTTCTATGCAAATAAAATGTTTACAATATCTAGATAGCTTCCATTCGTTTACCTACCCCACCTCTGATTGTCACTCTTTTCATACCTCTGAGGATGGAGGGAAGGCAAATTCTATAGAAAAACCCCCATAGAGACAAAGTCAAACATCTGAGTCGGTAGACGGTCCAATGAATTATAAAACGACACCCATGCTGAGATACAAATCTTTTCACGTAATGTGGTAGTTGGTACGAGTACGAGTATCTAAAGAGCGGTTTCGCTATTAGCCTCGAAACGTGTAAATACATTTTCTATTCTATCATCTCAATGGGTTATGTCATTTGAGGCGATGTACGCTCGAGTTATGAGGCTTAACAGTTGTACACATCCCTTCTGAGGATCTAGTTCCAGTTGCTATTTGCATAGGTAAACCACGCACACATCCACACACAGGGGCTGACAAATAAAAAACCCACTGAAATGAGTTCACGAGATTACGAATATTAAAACGGATATAAATGAGTGCTTTTGAGAATGCATTCAGCATTGGTAGAGCCATCTCACAGGATACACTCTCGTTGTGTATGTGCCATCCTATTTGACGATGTTAAAACTTTTCCATTTCCTTTTCATTTTATCCTGAGAGTACAGTATTATTATTTTTTTTTTTTTTTTCGCTTTCTAGCCTCCAATTCCCTTTTCTGTGAATTGAAATGGAAACATTCCCTCTATGGTATTAAATGCTCTCGTTTTGAAAAGATACACTGAGGCGGGGGAGGTTGGTGAGGTACGTTTTTTATCCTGAAATGAAGCGCGAGTAAAGCGCTGTAAATTTTATTTGATGCATCCTGAGCAGTCATTTCGTATTTCTGAGACTGGGGCTTGACGTATTCGTGCTCGCAAAACTAGAAAACCATTGAGCGATTAAAAACGAACGATGACAAATTAAACTATCGTAAAATCTATGAATGGGTTGGGTAACCTTTTAGTCTGTCAGGGGAAATTTGCTAACATTGTTAAGAAATTTCTTTCGTTTATTTTTTTTAAACATTTTCGTGGATGTATATCTTGATGGGGAGGCTGCATACTGTCTGATACAGTATTAACTCTGATTTCTGTAGATCCATAGTGTTCCTTAGTACATGGCTTCTAGGAACATTCATATTCTTTATTTTTTACGCCGCTTTCCGTAATCAGCTTGTGTCTTATATGATTCTTATATTTGCGTTTGGTGGATTTTTTTTAGGATTTTTTTTAGGTGCACCGCCAATAGGTTTTGGCCTGCGATATAAGCTATGAGACGTGTCAAGTGTTATCCCCCCGAATTGCCCCGCATATCTACTATCTGTTCACCAATTTGTAAATCTGATTGAATTGAATAAACAGCCCTACTTTTCACTTGCTGAATGTTTTACAATGCAGGTAGTTTTGCATCAACCGGACAGATCTCTATCCGATGGGGCAAGCTCTGGAGATAATAATAGATATAAGAAGATTTCGTATCCTAGGACTAAGAGTTATTGGTTCATGACCAAAAAGCACGAGGTCAAAAAGGTGTATCTTCCGATCATCTTCAAAGTTTCATCTTATGAGTGTGCTGGAAAGGGCTGGCAAGAGTACAACTTAAATTAAACTGATTCAAGAGCTTTTAACGGATGAAACCGGCTTTATCCCACAAAATCGATGTATTATACTATGTACAATATATCATCCTTCTTTGCTGCACTTCGAGTTTTACAAGGATTAAGATCAGCTGGCTTGGTCTCGGCTTTGCTCACTTTTGGATGATGTTATTGTAGAGGATATATTTTTCACTGTCAGTAACAAACTGATCCAAAAATTATCTGAATTCAATACTCAAGAACAAATAGGACGACAAGATTGAATTCTTTTCGCAGTTTCTATATATATAATACTCTCGGATGATTGTCAAACGTTCGCGAGAGGTGGAACCATGAAAAAACTTGTTGGTGTTTTCTGGGATTCGAACATTTAACCTCACGTGCAGTGGTCCGATACACTAACCACTGCGCTACGGCGCCCACAAGTAGGTCCTATAAGACCATTAAAAAGGCTATGATCACAAAAAGATATACCGTCCTAGTCAAAAATATCTACAGTGCGTAGAATAGCTTAAAACAACAATAGCTATCAGAGAATGCCTGCATGGGGGGGGTGCTTTTCCCCTGCTCTAGGCTTAAGTTATCGGCGAACTTCTAGTACTACAAAAAAAATCTCTTACAAGAGTACAATCGCTAATAGTGATATCGTTGTCAGTGATATGGGCTACTTCGAGGAAATTGTATCGGAAATAATGCAAGGTGCCCAACATAGCTTCAAATTGACGTAGAATTATTTACTTACTAACTTACTTACCAAGGTGGCGCTACAGTTCAGTTACGAACCAGCTGCCTTCAGTTGCGCACGCAATGTTGGTTGGGGTCCCCCGAAAATTGTTTGCACCACCTACCGCGAGGTCGTCCTCTACTGCGCCGTCCATCCGAGGTGGATTCGAAGATTTTCCGGGCTGGGACGTTGGGCTCCATCCCCTTTACATTACTCAGACATTTTAGTCGCTGCATGTGAACTCTTCTAGCTAAGTCGATGCCATTGTATACGCTGTATTGTTCGGCATTGTACCTTCTCCTCCACTTACCGTCGCATCTGTGCAATCGGAACCAAAGATCACTCGAAGAACTTTTCTCTCAAAATACCCACGGACATCCTCATCCCATTTGGAAAAAGACAATGGCTCTGCACCATACAGCAGGGCTGGGAAAATTAGTATCTGAAAATCAAACCCGAAAAACTGTATTTTCGCCCTTTTCCAGAAAGAGGAAACATAATCCTGGAAATTTTTTTTATTTGCCTGCAAGGGATGCAAAGTATCTGGGAACAATATTCAACCTTGAACTCGCATTTGAATAGGGTAACAAATAAATCCACTAGGACAATATTTATGTTGGCCTTTTCGGCAAACGTTGGGTATTGAAACCCAAGGTGATTTATTGGTCATATAACGCCATAATAAAACATATGGTCTCCTATGCATAGTTGGCATAGAGGCATAGAACCCCTCAAAACCAAAAACACAAGATTAGTTGAATTAGCTCCGTCGGCCAGCCTACGTGGGTGTCTCTGAACAATGAAAATATAGTTTTATACGTAGTTTAGAAAAAACCATCAGAGAAAAAAATGAAACACTATATCAGCTTTAAGCTTGAACCAATTTTATTAACACAGCTTCTCGTTTTAACTCCAGAACTCTACTCACTAGGTTAACTTAAGAATAACTCTAGTAACTACCTTACGATATTAGCTTAAGATCTAGTTCGAACTCTCCAACGTTATCTTCTCAATAAGATAATGCTGGAGAGAGAATTTGAACTCGGCGAAGCCTCCCAACAAGCTTGGCGTTTGATCTCCAAACATTAAGTGTGGTGAAAAGAAAACCTATTTCTAACTTACGAGTGGGTGAAGGTATTGGTCACGCATCTAGGGGAGCAGGAAGTAGCATTAAATTATGTGACAATATACTCAACAGCAACCACAGCTTCGCTCCACACTGCTATGTGCTCTTAGGATAACCCAGATTTTATAGATTAAGGCCAGTCACATTACATACCACCTTGAGTTCCTAGGACTATCCATTTCAAGCAGAGGTTCATGCACTTGAAGAATATCTGCGAAGAACAATCAAATGAACCCGCATTCATATCCTTTCAGATAGTCATGCAGCATTATTATTTCCACCTGGAATACGCTACAATGATTTGGAAGATGGAAGCAGAGCTTAAGATTAAGCCTTGCAGAGAAAAAACCTCCACCAACTCCGTCCTCTGACTCATCTTCTAAAAATGCATCGTCATTCTAGAGTGATCTGGAAGGAACGGTAAAGAGGAAGTTCTTGTCAAGATTTAGACGTGGGATAGTATAGTCCGTATTTGCGAAAGAAATTTTTGATTTAATCATCAGAATGGAAGCGCGGCCAAATTCTTTTCTTGACCACTGTAAGGCAGGTCCAAGGCGAACGGCTGCATTCGATACCATTTGCTTGTTAAATATATCAAGGGGTATCAGTGCCACAGAGGGATTTGTACGTAGTGCTCCGCTTATGCATAGACAAGCTGTACGCTGACTCTTGCTTATATAATCGGCATTTATAGCTTTTTCTAATGCTGTCCACCAGGCAATCAGTCAGTATGTAAGTATCGGCCTATTGACCGAGATTTAGAGCCAGTGAGTTTTTAGACCCTATCTATTTACAAAAGCTTTTTTGCAAGAAAAAAAGTGCTACTGTAGATGTCTTGACTTTTTCTTGAATGTTAGGTTTCCAGCTTAATTTTCTATCGGGATAAGACCCAAATATTTTGCTTTATCCGAGAAGTTTAAGCTGATAACATTGAGAGAAGGAGGGTCGACTATCAGAATTTTATATTTCCTGGAGAAGAGTATTAGTTCAGTTTTGTGGGGGCTTACACCCAAACTGCAGCGAACCGCCCAATTAGCTAGCATGTTTAAAGCATTTTGTAGATGTTCTTTTTGAGCACATATTTCAGTGTTTTCGATCACCGTGCATTTTTCGCCTTCCATGACTATCAATAATTCATTGACCACCAAATTCCACAAAAGGGGGGATTGCACCTCATTGCGGATTGCCTCTTCTAGTAGATCTTCTAGTAGACGTTCCACCCAACTTAGAGTTGATAATTCTTATCTTAACAGTAATTGGACGGGACGCTTCGCGGGTTTAATGGATTTCACACTGTGGGACATTCTTCGACTCATACATCGGATGGTCTTCAACCTCACATGCAGATGCTCAGGGCGCTGCTTTGTGGCGTGTAACCGATTTCGCTGCGAAATAAAGCGATTTTAAAAATCTCAAAAGCTAATTTGTTTTCGACAATTGGTCCTTCGAGATTTTTGTACTTTTAAATTTTGTACCATTCGAGATTTTTGTATTCTAGACTTACTTCATTGATTTTGGAGATTTTTTTCCTCCTATATTTTAGTCATTCTAGTTAATGTTATGACATCATTGAAACAAATTTCTTTAAATTTTGGTCCGCTTCGTTCACTTTAGATTAAATTACATGGGTAATCATTCCAATGTTTTCTTGTTTTAATACATCATCTACGTCATACGAATTATATCATACCATACATAGATTTTGACAAGAACTACTCCACTCTTATCCCCGGAAGACAAGAGTGGGACTCCAACACATTAATTAATGTTCAGGACATTCAGCTCTGCACTAATGGGTCTAAAATGGATATAAAAACTGGATCTGGAGTTTTCTGCGAGTCACTTAAAATCACCGACTCATACAAACTCCTGGATGACTGTAGCATCTTTCAAGCTGAGGTCTTCGCCATTGATTCACACCGACTATAAGCACCAAAAAAAACGAAATCCTTCCTATTTTACGATTTTCGTGGATAGTCAAGCGAGGAAGTCAGATCACAGTTTCCAGATGGCGTAACACGTTGAACAGAATGTGCAACACCCATTCCATAACTCTCTGCTGGGTTCCCGGACATAGCAATATAAAAGGAAACGAGACAGCATATGAACTAGCTATAAAAGGGATCAGCATTCGATTTTCAACATATTCGGTTATGAGTAGAAGCTCCAATTGGTGAACTAAAAGAAAAAATAGAGTTGGGTGTCAAATCGCCCAAAATGCAAAAAAAATGTCAAATCACCAAAAAAAAAAGGTTGGGCGATTTAACATTTTTATTTTTTTGGCGATTTGACATGATGTCAAAATTGGCTGCAACCACGACAGCGACTTATTGTATTCACTTTTATTCATTTGTGTGTATTTCAGCTTTTAATAGGAGGTACGAATGCGACTACGACTACGACTACGACGACAACACTATTGTGTTCTACCAGTAAGTCCTACACGCGGTGCGCGTACGATTGCGTGGCGAAACGCGACGCGAAACTGTAACTGCAAAAAAGAAATGCGCCGGAAATCACTTCTCCCAAGTCTGTGGAGTAAATAAACAAACCTCGGCAACATGTGCTAATTGTAAGGGAAAGCACCCGGCAAATTATAGAGGCTGTGAAGTAGCTAAGGAGTTGCAAAAACGGAGAGATGTGCTCCGTAAGCTCCTAAATGCAAAATCTAAGCTACAAACTAAGCCAAAGTGTAAGAATGCACAGGAGAAAGTAGGCAAGCTAAAACTACCGGGTTCAGAGCACAAAAAGGTGAGGGAAAGAGTGACAACAGAAAAGTCCTCGACCTCAGTTCTTAAAAGAAACGGTACTGAAAAGCTAACATCGAAAAAGCCGCCAGGTAATGGCCCTCGGACATCAGGAGTGCAGACTTACGCTCAGGCCGCGGCATCCGAAAAACCAAAAAACATTGAAATTTCGACAGACCCTGTCTCTCATGTTTTGTCGGTTATTCTCGAGAAATTCGAAGAACAAAGCAAAATAAATAAAATTATTCCCGATAGGCTGGTTAAGCTTGAAAATAATTATCAGAAAACGCGTACTTCAACTAAAATATGAATGACAAACGAATGTTAAAAATATATACTTAGAATGCAAAGGGACTTTTGCAAAAACTCCACGAATTGGAAATATTCATGCGTGAAAAGGATATTAATATTTGCTTGATTTCTGAAACCCACGCAAAAACGGAATCTCATTTAAAAATAGAAGGCTATAATGATTAAAACGCTTGTCACCCTTCGGGAAAAGCGAGAGGCGGATCATCCTTGTTTATTAAAGACTGCATCGAACAATCCGAAGACCTAAAGATAGAACTTGAAACTTTGCAACTGTGCACGATTCGAGTTAAAAATAGTCAGCGTGCTCTTAAAATCTCATCTATCTACTATCCACCGCGTTCCGCGCTTGAAAAATCAGATTTTACTAACTTGTTTCAATCGCTGAAACCTAATTTTATCATCGGCGGCGACTTTAATGCGAAACATACGTTCTGGGGCTCAAGATACAGCTCGAGAAAAGGTAGAATGCTCTATGGGGCAGGTATGGAGTACAGTTGTGATTTCCATTCGACGGGTAAACCAACTTACTGGCCAACTGATGCTTCGAAAATACCTAATCCGATAGATTTTTTCGTTGTAAAAGGAATATCTACCAACCACATAAAAGTCGAAGACAGCTTTTATATGTTGTCTGATCATTCCCGGGTTATTTTAATAATCAGCGAAAAACTAGTCTATAACCTAGAGCCAGCGAGATTAACTGGTCAACCAACTAACTGGGAAGGCTTTAGGAACGAAATTGAAGATAATGTTGAACTGAGCGTTCCACTTACGACACCATATGAACTTGAGGTTGAAGTTGATCGTTTCGTTGAGATCATACAGCTCGTCTCTTGGAATATTACGTCCAATCCAAGGAAAACGCCGGACAGATACGGTTTGCGATATCCTCCGGAAATAAAAGAATTGGTCAAGGAAAAAAGAAAGGCGAGTAAAAAATGGCAACAGAGTCGTGCTCCGCTGCATAAAGCAGACTTGAATCGTCTGTGCAATTTGTCGAAGAAGACTATTAAGGATTTTAAGAATCGTGCAATAGGCTCTTACCTTGAAAGTATAACAGCGAAAAAAGATTCCAATTATTCACTTTGGAAATCTGTAGAAGGCATCAAAAGGTCCAAAGTCCCCGCGCCGGGCAAGAGAAGATAAAGAAAAAGCGGGCGTCTTCCGGCCCACCTGGAAGAAACCTTTAAACCGTACGATGGTCAAGTGGTTTACGACAGCTGCAATAGGCTGGATTTACCATCTGACGATTTGACGCTCACAAGTGCAACGCTAAGGGAACTCACACATGAGATCGGGAATCTATCAAACCTGGTTATGATTTGATTACCGGAAAAATTCTCAAAGTTTTACCTAGAAAAGCATTGATTAAGCTTCTCTATATTGTAAATGCTGCACTCAGATTAAAGCACGTGCCGAGCCAATGGAAAGTTGCGGAAGTCATAATGGTTTTAAAACCAGGAAAACCGCCAAATGAAGTAAAATCGTATAGACCAATTTCGCTTCTTCCAATCATATCGAAAATTTTCGAGAGGATATTATTAAGGCGTCTCCAACCGGTTATAGAAGAAAATAAACTTATCCCTGACCACCAGTTTGGGTTCAGAAGTAAGCATTCGACGATTGACCAGGTGCATAGAATTACTGACGTAATCGAGAAAGCATTTGAATAAAAAAAGATTTGCTCAAGCGTATTTCTTGACGTCTCGCAAGCCTTTGATAAGGTGTGGCATGATGGCTTGAAATACAAATTACGACGAGTCCTCCCTGTATGCTTATACGATATTCTAGAATCATATCTCGGGAATAGACTCTTTCGTGTTAGACATGGAGTCGAATACTCCGAGCTCAAGGAAATTTCAGTCGGCGCACCGCAAGGAAGCGTTCTTGGGCCGCTTCTCTATTTGCTATATACTCGAACGAAGATGGCACTATTCTTGCTACGTTTGCTGATGACACCGCTATCCTAGCAGTAGGTAAAACAATCGAAGAAATGACTGCAAAACGCACTGAATAATGTAAGTGAATGGACGAGGGACTGGCGGATCGCCCTCAACGAATCTGAATCTGTTCAGGTGAATTTCAGTTACAAGAAAACTAATAACTTGCCAATTTTCCTATACTTTGCCCGAATGCCTTTTGCAAACGAGGCCAAATACCTGGGAATGACACTCGACGCAAGGCTGAAATGGAATTCGCACGTGAAAATGAAACGTAAAAAAAAAAAAAATGAATATCAGTACTGAGGACAAACTGCTTTTATACAAGCAAGTGCTAAGGCCGGTGTGGACCTACGGTAAACATCTTTGGGGTTGTACCAAGAAAACAAATGCAAATATTTTACAAGCTTTTCAAAATAAAGTGCTAAGAGAAATTGTCCAAGCACCGTGGTATAGTAGAAACGACGTAATCCACAGGGATCTCGGAATTCCGACAATCGAAGCTGAAACTAGAAGCTTCGCGAGAAAGCATAGAAACCGACTAATCGGACATGTCAACAATACAGTCCTACAAATTTTGGATGAGAGCAATTTATTGCGCCGACTACAAAGGACGAAACCTTTCGACTTGGCGAGATAATGATTATCCCCGTCTAGATATGCAGGATCCTTCAGTGGAAAGTAACCTGCCAAACGTTTTTATTTCGTGATAGAAAAATTGCTTGATAAGTTTATACTTAGTTGCGATATCTAACAAATTTATATCGAAGGGTGGTGTTTTTTTAGTCAGTAAGAATCTGACACTACTATGATCACGCGCTTGCTATTCTCATAGTGTCTATGGAAGATTTTTCACCTACCCTCGGAAAAAAAAAGATTTTTGGGCGATTTGACATTTTTCTGCATTTGCTCGCATTTTGGGCGGCTTGGTTTAGCGCGATCGGAAGCAAGCTATTAATGAATTCTGACAAAACCCCCATTGTTTTGGGCGTTTTGTCATTTTTTAAATTTTGCGCGATGTGGCATTTTTCTGATTTGCTCGATTTGACACCCAGCCGAAAAATAGACCTACTCGTAAAAGCAAGAGGTCCTCCAGAAGCGACAGTGTCATATCTTGTCTTTTTTTTTTTCGCAGTTTATGGCCGACAGTGGATGAAAACAGAACAAAAAGCCTGTTGGCGATGAATAAAAAAGAAATTCGCTTCCTGATAGGCGCGCTAATAGGACACTGCGGGATAGGAGAAATGGCTGCTAGACTAGGCATCAAGACACCCGACCACTGCAGGAGCTGCTAAGATATAGAGGAGATAGCATCCATCAAATACTTGTTACGTGATCGCCCAAATCTTCAAAACCGACGCCTCCGTCATATGGGAAAAGGCTTTTTGACGAGCTAGAGGATCTTGTATAAGTTCCACTTAGGAACATGATAGGCTTCATAAAGAACACAGACTGCTTTGCAACAGAACCGACCGCAAGACAAACGTTTTAAATACAGATCCACACAACAAAAGGGAAACATATTGAACCGTATGGCCCCCGTGAGCACTTAGGTGCACTTCCCTCCAACCTACCCTAACCTAAGTCATAAGAATAGTTGTGGACTTAGATTAGGTTAGGTTAAAGGGGTTAGCTGCAACGAATGGGTGCAGCCTGCATTCGGATCTAAAACGTATCCAGTGTGCTCCCCTGACACAGAGTTTCCTGATTGAAATACTGAAAAGCGAGGAAAAACAAAATGGCTAAAGTTCTGTGTTAATGAAACGGACTCTTTTGAACCGTCCTGAAGAAGTTTTGAATTTCATGATGGTAGTTGGTGGCTTTTCAGGGCAGGACAGGTCACACGGTTGAAGAAATGCTCTCCAAGGCCCGTCTTCCTGGTATTGCAGGAAGGGCATTTGCAAAGGAAGTGTTCTGTGTCCTCCTCTGCGTCTGTGTTGTGCATTCTCTGCAGAGCTCATCTGTACTTAGCCGTATTCTCGTCCGGTGGGCCGCGAGTAGGTCGTGGCCGGTAATTATTTCTATGAGAAGCCCCAAGTTTTGTCTATTTTGAGTGAGGATGAGCTTGGTTTTCATCTTGTCATGTTTTGTCCATATGCTTTTGGACACTCGGCATGATGGGAGCGCTCTTCATTTTTCGTTTGCTTGTCATTTGAAGTCAAGTGCTATGTTTGATTTAACAAGTTTTAAGGAGGAAGGACTGAGCTTAGGACCATTGATAGCCCTTGTTCTGATCTCTTCCTTGCCAGTTCATCCGCCATCTCGTTCCCTGTTGTGGACTTTTGGCCCATCTGGGTGAGCCAAAAGGCTTTTGGACTATTTTAGTACTCAATGTGCATGTATAATATGTACACTGTGGCCCCCACTTACCTCATGGTCTATTAACTCAACCACATTGCATTATAAAATACTCGCTTGTAAAAATAAACGACGCAACAGGACAATGGCAATACTTCCAAGCAACCACACTGAAAATACCATCAACAGCAGCACCGTCAGTGCAAAGTAGGTACGCTCATTAAATCTCGGTAGCAAAAATGTTCACACGGATATGACGTTCCAATAACAGGAAAATATTTCCGATTGAAAACATCCAACGAAATGAAATCTAACATGCAATTGCGGCAATAAACCCGTGCAGAATGTGCGACTGCCAAAGAAAAATGCATAATTTGAACTACGGACGCCGTCGTTCTTTGGGCGCTGCGCTTTGTACTGTGCGCCTTAAAGCAATCCTCTATATCCTTTGTGCTTTCGAATTTTGATATTACTGACATTTCACGTCCGCTCCGAAATAAAAAAAAACGGAAACAGAAGAAAAAGAAAAAGAATTGAAGAGAAGTAACAGCAGTAAACACGAAATTTAAACAGCAATTTAACTAAAGGCTTTTGTGCTGCATGCATATCTACGGTACTTACATAGGTATGCTAGTACTTCTTCTTTGTGTGGGTTTTTGAGATATTTCATAGTCAACAATGATAATAATGAATTTGGAATATATTTTTGTTATTACGACTTTTATGGAAAATAGTCGTAAAATGTTTAAAGAGATGCTGGAAAATGCAAAACTATTTGCCAAAAGACGTTTGAGATGTACATATGATTGCTATATACAGCAATTGCAGTTAAGATTATTCATCCTCAGAAGTACATAAAAGGGATATAACTGCTATCCCGAAAACTTAATGACATGGAACCGAAAATCGAAAACAAAAGAGATGTGGGCAAGTGCTGAGAAGAAGGTCAAACCTAAAATTCCGCGGTTGAAAGTTTAAATAAAAGAATGAATGGAAGTTATTTTAGTATATTAGGTTAACGTAGACGTAGATGATGAATAGAAGGTGAGTGGATATCTTGTGTGTCCAAGAGACGAAATGGAAAAACACCGGAAATCTTGGACGTTAAGACAAAAGCTCACAGGATGTTCTACTACGGAACGCAAAAGGCTAGGAACGGAATCGGTATCATCCTTGCGGCAGAGCTACTTGGTAACGTCTTGAGCATTTCGAAGTCCAGCGACCGTTTAATGTCTCTCAAACTAGTAATACAAGGAGAGGTGTGGAAGATTGCCAGTGTATATGCTCCCCAAATTGGGTGCGATCCGAGGGATAAAGATGCATTTTGGGTAGATTTCCACAATCTCCTTAAGAACATCCCAAAGTAAGAGTTTCTGTTTGTTTGAGGAGATTTAAATGGACATATCGAGAAGTCAAACGAAGACTATGAAGACTGCCATGGAGGACTGGGATACGGCACCAGGAACCTTCTTGGTGAAGACATCCTAAGCATGTGCAAATCACATGGTCTTATCGTGTTAAATACCGTGTTCATCAAACAAAGCCGACACCTGATCACTTACAGCAGTGGTGGAGATGAAACCCGGATTGACTACCATATGGTAGCCAGTTTCAAGAAGCCTCGAGTAAAAGATTGCAAAGTGATCGCTCGGCAACACCGTCTCCTGCTAACAGAAATTTTGATGAAAACACCGAAGAAAAGCAAACAAACAAGGGTCCCCGAGAAAATCAAGTGGTACAATCTGGACAAAGAAAAAGGCGATGCTTTTGTTTTCGTGATGAATAATGACCTCTCTCACACCATCAACGGAGCTGAGGATAAAGAGAGCTGAACATAAAATATGTGTGATTCCCTACAGCGAATTTGCTTAAAGAAGGCCAAATTACTGCTAGGAGCTTCAAAAGGTTACCACCAACACGCCAAACAAACATGGTGGTGGAAAGCTGAAGCTAAGAGAGTGATAAATGAGAAGAAAGCGGCTTTCAAAGCTTGATCAAAGTGCCCCTCTAATAATAGAGACGAATAATCTCGCCTCGAAATGGAATGCAGATGTTACAATAAAAAAGCGAAGAAGAAGTGCGCCCAGCTTTAAGCAGAGAGTACGGAGGGGCTGTATCGGGAGTTGAAGAAAATATATTCCCCGGTTGCTGATGCAAACCAGGCTATCCAGGAGCTGCGAAGACACAATATGAACAAGAGCGCAACCATCTTCAAAATAGCCGCACAAAGAAGGAGGTTCATTCGCCAAAGTTCAGGAGATTCGTTCGCCAAAGTTCATTAGCAATGCTCATGGCCAGCTTCTTGTGGATGACGATTCTGCAGAGGTGGCGGCAGTATTGTGAAGAACTTTTGAATGAACAGTTTCCCCGGCTATACTTTCCAAGAATTACCCCTAACTGTAAAGAAATACCCAACATTACAGTCGAAGAAGTTAGTGAGGCGGTCAAATACTCCAAAAATGAAAAGATGTTGGGCCAGGCGAGATGGCCTCTGAGTTCTGGAAAAATATGAGAAACATCGGGTTCAGATGGCTCAGAATTCTCATCTCCAAAATTATGAGAGGTGATCTAATGCCGAACCAATGGAGGGAAAGTTACCTTCTCCCTGTATACAAAGGGAAGGGTGATACGCGAAACTGTGATAACTACAATACTATTCCATCAATCTGATGTCACATACCATCAAGATCGTTGAGCGGGTATTAGGTGGCCGACTGCGGAAAATAATACGGTTATCTTATGATCAGTGTCGGTTTGTCGCAGGTAAATCAACCACAGATGCAATCCAAAGTATAAGGATCAATGGAAAAACATCGTGATTCCTTAAAGGATTTGCATATTGTATTGGTTGACTTTGAAAAGGCATTCGACAGACAACCACGAGATCTGATATGGTTGACGCTAAGACATCGAGGGGTTCCAGAAACCTATGTACAGATGATCATGGACATGTACGAAAGAGCAAAGACAAAAATAAGATGCCCCACTGGAGTAACCGAAGAGTTCCCAATCAAAGTCGGTGTGCACCAGGGAAACGTCTTAAGTCATTTACTCTTTATTACAGTCCTTGACTATCTGCTTGAAGGTAAAGTGACGGACCCCAAGGTACATCAGTTATTCTTTGCTGACGATGGAGCCATCATAAGGGAGGATCCCACATCCCTGCAACGAGCACTTGAGTCTTCGAATCTAACCCCGAGGGACGACGCAGTAGAGGGAATTATCGCCGTAGGTGGCGCGCACAAGTTCAAGGGGACCTCGACCAACTTGGAGTGCGCAACTGGAGGCAATTAGCTAAAGACCGAGCTAAATGGAGAGGCTTGTTGGTTGAGGCCCAGGTTCACCCCGAACTGTAGCGCCACCTAAGTAAGTAAGTAACGAGCACTTGATGTGTGGATGGCCGTTTTGGAGGGAAATGGGTATCGCATTAGTTCAAAACAGACAGAGTACTTGTGCTGCCCATTCTCTGATCCACTCAGACCTATTCCGGACATTTATTTGAATGGAACAGTACTTCCCAAGTGCGAAAAGTTCAAATATCTGGAATCTATGATCAATAGCAAAGTAAACTGTGATGACGACATCAGTCATCGCGTAAGCTATCTTCTGTTACCGAAAAATGTCCACTAAGTTGAAAGGAAGACTCTACACCGTAGTTGTGCATACAGCGCTCAGATACGGTTCACAATGTTGGACAATGTACAAAATGTATGAGAATAAATTAACGGCAGCTGAGATAGAGATACTTCGCATGACAGCAGGAGTGACAAAGCTTGATCGAATAAGAAGTTCGAAGATCCGTGGAAGCCTTCACGTCAAAGAAATCAGCTTACGAAGGATAGAGCACGACCGACTCAGCTGGTATTGCCACGTTCAAAGAAGAGATCAAAAGATAATATCAATGACATCGCGAGGCAGGAGTGGCAGGCCTACAAATGCCTGGATCAGACAAATGCGACGACATCGGCATTTCATTGGCCTCAGTAACCGATTGATTCAAAATCGGCAGGCCTGCCGATATTATCTGAGGTCAAATAGGCGAACCCCACAGGCGGAACAGCAGAAATGCGGTGAAGTCCGAAGGTTATGATCCCGTGTTTTCGGATCATAACCTCGCCGAAATAGGAAGAAGAAAAAGGTTAACCTAGACGAGAAAAGTTCCCCATTTAGATAACTTCCATTCTTGTGGAAATACTGAAAGATTACAGTTCCACATAGTGCTAACAATCGATGGGTTCTGAACCTACCACGAATCCTTAATGAAATTATTGATCTTATTAGCCGTCTTGGGGGAAAATTAATTCAAAATTTGAAAAAAAATAATGTTCTGGTATTTTGATGCTAAAGTCTTAGAGTTCTGGGCAGTGCCACAGGAAGTGTGGTATATCTTCGTGTATATCTAGAGGAGCCTCTACATACGTAAAATATGCTATTATAGTATAATTTTCGCTCAGTATCTCTTTCGTAGTGCGATATGTGTTCAGTGGAAATAGAAGCCAAGCAGCTATACCTTCGTAGTTCTCTTCTACTTACTTCGTTTATGGATGACATGTCCTACTCACTCTGTGTTGGTATAACATTATAACAGGAAGTAGTAAGGTAATCGCACTACTCTATACGGGTGACATCATCCTTTTTAGCAAAATTACCACATTTTCATATTTCAATAGTCTTCGTATTGAGTCTGATGTTAGTGTTTCGTAGAAGAAGCTGAAACAAGTCAAATCATGTAAATAACTAGGTGTCAACACTTCGAAGCCAAGAAAGCTATTAACTTCACACGAAAGAATCTTTTATCCAGTTGGATTGTACTAATATTCGCGGTCAAAAGGTAGTGAATGAAACATAATAACCCAAAATTCTCACTTAGCTAAGGCCTAGCACCTCCAACTCTCCACCTCCACGTTGGTGACCGTTGGGTGTCTAGTGCCTTGAGCGGTGATTGGGCAACCCACGCCTTTGAATGGTTTTGGGGCAGCAGAGAGGAGTAGGAGAGCCTCCTCACTAGGGCACTTATCTTGTTCCAGACGGCAGTAGACGAATTCCCTAGATGGAGTCAACGGTGGAGTCTACAGTGAATATTTACTCCGGCTGCTTCAGCATATTTGTGTTACAGATCGATATAGAAACTCTAGGACTAGACAGGACTTTAGAATAAAGATAATGGCGTAGGAACCCTTATTGGGACAATGGCAGTGCTCACACTCCCGTAGTGGAGTTCTGGCTCCGGAGTATCCGGCCCCACCGGAGGCTCTCTGAGGCTCTAACAAAATATAACCTCGAGATTAGAAGAGCTAAAAGAGATTTTGGAAATTTTTCTGCCAGGGGGTTTCTGATATTCCCAGCAGTGCCCGCATCCACAGACTTCTCCCTAAAAAGCATACGAATCGAATTGGGTTAATGAAAAAGCCAGATGGCACTTATACGGAAGACGGTCGACAGGCACTACAGCTCAGCCGAAACACACTTCCCAAACTCCATCATCGCTCCCATCTCTCCAGCCTATCCGCCCCACAGCAGGATTCTAAGATCAACCAGAGAGGACTGACAGAAATCAAGGGAAATCTTCTATGAAGGAAAAATAGTATGTGCCGTAAATTCCTTTCTTCCTTTTAAAGCCCCAGATGGAATATTCCCTGCTCTCCTTCAAAAAAGGCACACAACATCTAACACCGCTACTAATTAGCATATTTAGAACAAGTTTTTCGTGGGGTTATATACCAAAAAGTTGGAAAGAAGTCACGGTTAAGTTCATCCCTAAAGCGGGCCGTAAACCAATAAAACTACCGAAATCGTACCGACTCATTATCCTTACCTTACCTTTCTTCTTAAGAGCTATGGAGAAGATAAATGATAGACGTATCAGGGATAGAGCTCTCAACATAAGTCCTCTGCATAGAAACCAATATGCCTATCAACAAGGAAAATCAACGAGCCATGCTCTTCAGGAACTCACAACTAGGATTAAAAGATCCTTTAGAGACAAATAGCTTGCGGTGAGCTGCTTCCTTGATATCGAAGGAGCTTTTGATACCACTAAATACGCCCAAATATACAGATGCATCCAGTGCACGGGAGTAGATAATGCAACATGTAACTGGATAAAATGCATGCTAGAAAACATGCATTACAATCTCACTAGGTAGCAATAAACTCAGGGTCACTGCTGCGAAAGGATGCCCCCATTTGTGGTCTATCGTAGTAAATTAACTACTGAAAATACTCAGCAATGAAAGCTTTTATGTCCAAGGCTACGCAGATGATATTGCGATATTAATCAGAGGAAAATTCGAAGAAACAATCTCAGATCTCCTCCAGAAGGCGTTGAATATAGTTGCTGACTGGTACCAACAAGTCGGCCTTAACGACAACCCAAAAAAGAGCACCATAGTTGTATTCGCCAAAAGAAGAAAGCGAGAAAGATTAAAAGCACCCCCACTCTTTTGTGAAACAATAGAATTCTCTAAGGAGGTCAATTACATTGGCCTAACACTAGATGAAAGACTCACCTGGAATTCTCACCTAACAAAAGCCATAGACAAAGCCAGGATCTCTTTAATATGAACCAGCAACAGTCTCATTGGTAGAAATTGGGACCTAGACCCCAAAATTATGCTATGGCTCTACACGCCAATAGCAAGGCCAATTGTCACATATGCAGCACCAGTAGGGTGGCAAAAAACAAAACAAAGGCATACACAGGACAGGCTCAATAAAATACTAAGATTAGCCTGGGTATGCACAACAGGTGCAATGAAAACTGCTCCTACTGCAGCGCTGGAGGTTATTTTTTTTTATAATTTGCGCTCACTCAAGGGATTGTGAATACCCTTCATATTTACACATAGTGCGATTCACGCAGTGATATTTGCCTCGAAATACCACTCAAAAATCAATGTTTCAAAATGTAGAGTTGAGAAGTAATTTTTTTTTCTAGCTGTAGTTGAATACCCATGAAGCAATGTACCGTTGTTTTTTTTATTTTTACTTCGCCACAGCATCAGTTGAAAGTTATCGATCATAAGCTTGCATTGTGAATCTGTTAATTTGTGTGAAAAATCCCACTGCTAAATAATTAAGTTTTTACTCTTTTTTTTTTATTGTGTACAAAGTTTTTTTATGGAGGAATTAGCTGCAGGTATTTTATTCTGAAGCTATTTTTATGATTATTGGAGCTTTAATTTAATAGATATTGGATTTATTTGAAATGTATGCAAATGACAATCTTTTTTCTTTTCCTTTTTTTTTTGAATGGACCTTATGTTATATAATTTACGCTGCTCGGTAACTTTTTTGGTATAAGCTTATAGAAAAAGATGTCAAGAAGCAGTAGCAACAAAACTTGACTGCCCATAACTGCCCTTCTATATTTTATCGTACCTAGTTTAATGAAAACTTAAAAACCGTTTATCATACAATAAATTCTTTTTTTTGAAAGATCGTCTGGCTTGTGCATTCTAACTAAAAGACAGTTATATGGTGTTTTGAATGAGTATGAAGAGAATGATTTTGAAGCTAAATTGTATCACTTTCAGAGCTATTTGCTCAATAAAGCGTCTTGCACGGAGGAAAAACTTAAAGATTGTAAGCTTAAAATTGGATATTTAAGGTATTAAACTAAGCTGAACCTTATTTTTATTGGTAGTTTCAACTTAAAATCATTTAAGTTAAAATGATTAACTTCACAATGGACAAATGCTAGATTCTTAAGAAAAAATTAAGTTTGGCTTCAGGTACCAACTTTGACTGGACGTAGCCAGCCGTCGAAACATTTCACAGAACTTAGCGTACAGAGCGAGAGAAAAAGAACGCAGAGCTTACGTGATAGTAATAAAACGGAGGAACTAGCATTTTTTTTTTTTTTTTATAATTTGCGCTCACTCAAAGGTTTATGAATACCTTTAACATGTTTACACACAGTGCGGGCGTTGGAAAGGATGGATAGAGAGAGAGAGAGAGAGAGAGAAAGATGTTGGTGTAGTGGTTCTTAAAGCTCAGTTGTTTATGCTCCAGCTATTCTCCGGGGGTGGCGTCCAGATAACTGGGGAGATTTTTGTTATTATTGTCTTTGCTTCTGATTCGCAGTACTTTTTTCCCGATAACGGATCTCAAGGGCAAATCATCATCAACAGAGTGAACAATTTTTCCAGCCACATGACCAAGCTACTGCCAGTGTTATGCCTTCGCAGTAGTGTTCACAGAAGCTTTTGCAAATGATCGTACTGGCTTTATATATTTCATGAGAAATAAATTAATGATTGCTGACATCAGAACGACGTTACCACTTCACCATTGCCACCCCCATTTGCTACTTTGGAAAATCGAAAGCTTCGAAAGTATTAAAATTAATCATCGACTCTCCTGGGAGGGCAAAAAGGTATTAAAAAGCATTGTCCGATAGTTTCCAACGTAAAAAACTATCTACTCTTAAGGATCTCTCTATTTTCGTTGAAGCAAATTTATCACGAGAGCAGTATGAAATAGTGAGAACTAGTGACAAAAAACTTTTTCCTTGCTACAGTATTCTCAAAAAAAAAAAGCGAGAAACGGGCGGTGGAATTACGCTGGAGAGGATCTGGAGCCAGTTAAATCATACAAGTACCTAGGAGTAACATTACTGCATAGCCTCTCGCTGAAAAAAACACTTAGCGTAAAAACCTGCAGAAGCAAAAAAAGCGATCAAAAGCACTTGGAGAAATCTCTTATCCAATCCAAATGTTGCGATTCCTGCCAAACTAAATGTGTTTGATGCAGTGATGCGATCCGTGATGTGCTACGGAGCTCAAGTATGGGGAAGCAGAGAATATGATGATGTGGAAAAGCTGTTGAGATTTTTCTTAAAAAAGCTGTTTCGGCTTCAGTCCAATACGCCTAACTATATGCTTAATATTGAAAGTGGTTGTTCTCAATTCTTCATATACACGCTGAAGATACATATTTCATGTTATATATGTGAAAAATTATAAACTTAGAAGACAGCAGCCGCCTCACAAAAATTCTGGCTCTAAAAGCAGTTAGGACGAAATCGCAGTTCTACACGGATTGGGAAAAAGTTGCCTTGAAGTATAATGTGAACTTATGCTTGATGGAATCAAACCTCATAGACTGGAGTAGGCATATAACTCAATTCACGAATCGCGTTGACCAAGCACAAAAAGCGAATTTCATAAACCAGGCCTGAAATTCTAGCTCCCGTCAGATTTATAGACGTTTACAATTTGAACACCACAATCTACTCGGATCTTATTTGGGGATACATGAAATTTCAATCATATTGCGAACAAGAGGTGAACTTCTGAAGCCTACCTACGCAATGTAACCTGTGTAATACTAGAGAAAAAGAAGACGTTCTACATTTTATTAGTTCCGATCCTGTGCTGAAGGAGATAAGAAGAGCTCATTTTGGGGAAAACTCACTTAGAGCAGAAGTTGTACTGAATCTGGTAAATAGTGCTAACTGGCAGAGATTAGCTTCATACTGCAGAAAAGCCTACGACTATAGGTTTGATATATATAAGTATTAAAATTTTGGATTAATAACTTTTCTAAAATTAAAAACTTGTCGATCTACGGCAGACGGCAAAGCCATTGCTTAGATGGTACCTGTAAATACAATATTTATAATTATATTTTCTTTTTGAAAAATAAAGTACACTTATTATATATTCTTCAAAAAGCAAAAAAACAATGCTACCCTATCCCTGAGTCATATACCGTAACAGAAACTTTGGCTGAAGTAAACTTGCAGGACTTATTAAACCATACAGTTGAACGCTTATTGTTGTATTTGGATGACGTACTGCAAACTTTAAATTAAAACGATTGCAATTCTTTAGAACTTATATCAAAATGGGGATGTGATGGTTCGCAACAAACGCAATTCAAGCAGAATTTTTAAAACAGCTCTGATTCAGATGCAAACATCTTCCAATACTCATGTGTGCCCTTGCGTTTGTTTTGCAATTTAACCAAGACAATTATTTGGCAAAATCCAACACCATTTTCGCCGTCAAATAAAAATGTTTTGTAAAAGAAACTCTTGATATTACACAAAGTGAAATAGCCTATATTAAATCCTAGATAAATACATTAACCAAAGCTGTCATCGAAGGTGATAGAATATTGGAAGTAAAACACACGTTAGTTTTTACAATGGTAGATGGCAAAGTTTGCAATGCAGCAACTAACACAAAATCTACGATGAAATGTTATATTTGTGGAGCTACGAGTACTTCAAAAGATTTGAATGATCTTTCCAGAGCAAAAGAAGTTGATAAAGATGCGATAAAATTTGGATTGTCAATTTTGCATGCCAGGATACGGATTTTTAGAAGCATTCTTCATCTTGCTTACACGATCCCGTTAAACAAATGGCAGCTAAGAACGCTCTCAGAAAAAAATTATTCTAAAAGTAAGAAAAACTGAGCTCCAAGAAAAATTTAAAACAAAACTAAGACTCATTGTTGATGTACCCAAACCTGGTTTCGAGAACACTTATGATGGCAATACAAGCCGCAGGGTTTTTAACAGTCCAGAAGTAGTTGCTGAAATAAATGGTGTTGATGTTCAACTTATTTTTAGATTAAAAGTCATATTAGAAGTACCTTCTAGTGGATTTGAAATAGATGCAAAAAAATTTGAAGCACTAGCTTATAATACGGCTTATTATTGTATATGTCGAGCTCTATCCATGGCATCCCATGACTTCAGCGATGCACAAAATTCTTCTGCATAGATCAGAAGTTATTTGAAATGCTCTCCTACCGATTGGGCAGCTATCTGAAGAAGCAGCAGAAGCACGGAACAAGCATTTCAGGTTGTACAGGCTAAATTCTGTAAGAAAGTTTTCTAGGATGGAATGCAACATGGATGTTCTTTACAGGTTTAAAAAGCATTATTAGCAGTTGGAAATAATAAATAATTCTGTTTTTCATACTATCTGTAGGTTGCTCTTAAGCTCGGATCCTCTAATAACAAGTATAAGACCCTTGCCTGTTAAAAAAAGTAAACAATTTACAGAAGAAGCTCTAGAAATGCTGATTTCCGTGATTCCTGCCTCATCATCTTTACGAGAGTAAAATATGCAATGAAAGTGAATATGAAAAAACAGATGAGGAATGTACTGATGAAGAGAATCCTGGGCAGAGTCCTCTGAATAACTTAAATTTAAAAACTTAACATTCCATACTAATTTTCCACATATAACGCTTTTAAAGTTATTTCAGGCAAGTTTCGCCTCATTAGGACAAACAAATATTTTTCAGTTTCGGTTTTTCGAGGCAAATACCCTTATGTGCGGTCGTTGGAAAGGATAGATAGAGAGAGAGAGAAAGATTTGGTGTAGTTGTTTGAAGCTCAGTTGTTTATGTTTCAGAGAAACTCCAGGGGTGGCGTCCAGATAAGTGGGGAGATTTCTTGTTACTTATTGTCTTTGCTTCTGATTCACAGTATTTTTTTCCCAATAACCGAAATCATAGGCAAATCATCATCAATAGAGCGAATAATTTTTCCAACCATATGACCAAGCTACTGCCAGTGGTATGCCTTCACAGTAGTGTTCACACAAGCTTTCGCAATTGATCGGACTGACTTTATATATTTCATGAGAAATAAATAAATGCTTGATGACATCAGGATTTGAGCCATGAATCATTAGCGTAGCAATTGACGACGTTACCACTACACCATTACCACCCCCTCTACATCTTCATATAAAGAAAGAAGCTATGGTTAGCGCCATTATGCTCATCGCAGGAGATAACTCAAATTCCAAACTAGTTCACCCGGATATTGCGCACATAAACCCAACAACAATGAACTACTAGGAATAATAATTACGGACAAATGTCTGCCAAGATTCAACTTCAGTCACTACTTCAAGAATACATTCCCAGATCGCCGCAATAATTAAGAACAGAACAAACCTACATTTGCCAATAACTCTCATGTATGGTACACAGACGGATCCAAGACGGATGAAGGAGTTGGGGCAGGAGTATACGACGCTACTACGAAAACCTTCATTCACTCGTGCATGGTAAAAAAAAGTAACTCCGTATTGCGAGAAAATATAAACAGATCTATAACCAAGAAGAATATTTATATTCTTTCTGATAGCAAGGCTGCTCTACTGACAATTAAGGCTTATAAAATAGCATCCAAACTAGTATGGGACTGCCTTCAACTACTCATTTCACTAGCCAGCACAAACAGAGTTCATCTCATTTGAGTGCCATAACACAGTGGATATGAAGGAAATGAAAAAACTGACCTGCTAGCCAGAACAGGAGCTGCGTAAAACTTTATGATGCCAAGACCATTATGTGGATTACCCGTAAGTACGGCAAAAATCTGTATCAAAAATTTGTCAAAAGAAAAAGCGCATAATTACTGGATGGAAACTGAAGGTAACAGACAAGCCAAGATCTTTCTGCCAAATACTTCCCTCAAAAGAACGAAACAGCTCCTACAATTAACTAGGAGTCAGATTGGAATAGCCACAAGTTTACTTACAGGCTGCTGTCGAGTGAAAAAAACATCTCATGGCTATTGGAATAGTGCAAGACAGCATCTGCAGAATGCGCAAAGAAGACTTAGAATCAGCATCACACATCTTATTTCACTGTAAGTGTCTATTCAGAATCGTCATCGTTATTTAGGTAAACTAGTATCGCGTGTGGTCGAAATTCGACCATTTCGCTAATCATGTGTGTATGTACACTTTATTTTACTTAACTTAACGGTAACATATGCACACGACTTTTTTTTTCTGCACATCTATGGCATATTACCTTTCGAATGATATAAGTTGAAACCCCTTCCTTTTATAATAAATACTAAAAACACGTACGATAAATTTCGTGTTGCGCTTTTAGATCAGAGGAAATCACAATAGGCCCAATGTGGCCGCAGTGATAAGGTGACCTAATCTCACTTCTTCAACAATCTACAATCTACAATGCAGAGTGACCAAGTTTTGCCTACCTACTCTGAAAGCATTTCGACTATCTTCAGGACTATCTTGAATTTTGACACCGCAGAGTCGAAGGCCTTCATAGCAGTTTGGCTATCAGAGAAGGTGGAAATGATTTTGCTAGGGATATTGGATACTAGGCTTAGGCATGCATACAAATTGTTGGGAAACGTTCCTGACCAGAAAATAACGTATCTCCTGTAAATTCACTCAATGTATCACGCCCGGATACACAGTCCATTTAAAAGTCCTCCGACGTCTCATTCTGATTGACGGGGTTTGCATTTTTGCCAATCTGACGCTGGCTGGATGACTACGATATAGTTTCGTTTGAAACAACACTTCCTGGGAGGCATGTTATATTAATTGCTCTGCTCAAGAGAACTGAATAGGAAAATATGGCCGTCTTACTGGTGCTTACTTACTTAGTTACTTACGTGGCGCTACAGACCGGGGTGGACCTGGGCCTCAATCAACAAACCTCTCCAGCCAGCACGGTTACGAGCCAGCTGCCTCCAGTTGCGCACACCAAGTTGGTTGAGGTCCGCTTCCACTTGTTTACGTCACCTACTGCGAGGTCGTCGTCTACTGGGCCGTCCATCCGGGGTAGATTCGAAGACTTTCCGGACTGGAACATAGGGCTCCATCCGCTCTACTTGACCCAGCCATCCTAGTCGCTGTATGTGAACTCTTCTGGCTAAGTCAATGTCCTTGTATAGGCCATTACTGGTGCATAGAGTCAAGATTTTTCACCTGACGGTGCATGTGTATCTCAAAAGGGGTTAACTCAATGAAGGCATTAAGAGTTGCAGTGAGGATGGAGCGAAGACAGCCCGTCATATGAATTGCTGCTGGGCATTGGACACGTTCTAATTTATTAACAGTTCATTTCTGAAAGGTTGAGGTGTGGAAGAACCTGTGTATCATATAAACATTCATATTCTAATATGTTTTGCGTAAAAGCGTCATATTCTACGCTCGTTAGTTTGAATAATCTAGCTACAAAAAACAAAAACGGTTTTTATTGAAATTCTTTGAATGTTACAGCAATCCTTGTCCAACTCTCATTCATCTCACACCTAATCCATCTTCAAAAATTTACATCAAAACCACTCGTTCGCTGTGCAAACAATTACTCTTCTCCTTCATTCAGATTCAACGAAATAAGTAGCAACACTCGCAAAAATTTAGCACAACAAGTGCCTAAACCAAAAAAGAAAGCACTCACCCTGTTGCTTCTTCGTTGTCGAAGGCCTCTGCTCTTCAAAATTGACGCGAGAGCATTGTGGTTGCTGCTGTTGCCCCTTTAACAAAAGTTCCAACTCTTCACTTACAAGAGCCTCATTTCCATTTGAGTGCTTCCCAGTGTTGCTTCCTCCAGAACCGAAGCTATCACAATTGTCACCGGGTGCCCCACCATCGTCGACGGCGCCGCTTCCATCAGCAACAACTATGAATGCAAAAATATGAAAGCGCAAAAGAGGGGGATTAAATGATTTCGCTTTAGCTGTTTTGGTACAAAAACCCGAAGTAAAACAAGACAGAAAAAAAAAACAAACAATCCCCCCAACACAAAACACAAATCCATACTTCATCGCACAACATTTACCTGCTCGATTGGAATTTGAGTTCTTGCTCATTTTTATGAGGTGGCCGTGGGGGCGATGGGGAATTCGACTTTCGTTGAATTGTCGAACTTGGAATAACACTCAATCGACACAATAATGTACTCTTTCATTCACTGAACACAAGTTCGCTTCGATTGTTTTATGCTCTCGTCTCGTTATTAAATGCCACTCAACGTTGACTAATTAAAATTGTTTTGTTAACAAGTTGATTCTATTTTAAGTACTGGGCTGGGGTCTATTAAGTCGGAAACGATTGAACCGCGTGCCGAATACAATTGCCGCGTTGAACTTCGAATGAAAATAAAAGTGTACTTCGTCCCGGTGCCAAGTGTTTTTTTTTTTTCACTTTATCGCTTCGAGTTAATGAAATTTTCGTTGAGCATATTTGTATCTCGTTATCTGTAGTTTTATGGAACGATGAATCCCAACCATAAATACATTTGTATTTTTTGTAATGGTCAGCTGTGTACGTAATCGCCACTCATTATAGGCTGTCAGTAATGGAAAAAATTTTACTCAAAAGCACAAACATAAGGCACTATCAGCTGTTCAATATGTTTGCGTCATGAGCTGAGTAGAATATTAATTAAAATATCTTGTTAAGCGCCAAATCAAAGTGTTTATGTTTTCATAAAAGTGGTGGCGTTAGTCGTAAAAAGTCCAGAAGCGGCACACAAATTTTTGTTCAATTTATTTGCTCTCAATATCGAGCTGGTTTAATATTCTCATGCACTATCAGACCTGAAGGTCGATAGCTCACTTTGCGAAATGATTAATCTACTACTTAATGGTCGGATTATAAACTCTAAGCTAGGTGGAATTTGGTGCTCAATGAACTATTGGTAATCATGGAAGGCGAGGGACGCACAGCGATCGCTTATGCAGATGATGTTGATTTGGCTGTCTCGGGAAAGCACCTAAAAGCACTCTAAAAAAAACTTTTAGAAACGCTTTAAATAAGCTCACTAGATGGGCGGTTCGGTATGGTTTGAGTGTAAGCCCCCACAAAACTGAACTAGTACTCTTCTCCACAAAATATTAGATTCCGTTAGTCATCAATCTCTCTCTCAATGATATCAGCTTAACTTTCTCTGCACAAAGCAAAATATTTGGGTCTTATCCTGGATAGAAAGTTAAGCTGGAAACCTAACGTTCAAGAAAAAGTCAAGACAGCTACAGTAGCACTTTTCTCTTGAAGAAAGCAATTGGGAATAAATAGGGTTTACAACAGCGAATCACTTACTGGCTCTACATTTCGGTCATTAGGCCGATACTTACATACGGGGTGATTGTTGGGTGGACAGCCTTAGGAAAAGCTATAAATCTCGTCTATCTAAGTATGATCCAGCGTAAGCTTGCCTGTTCATAAGCGGAGTACTACGTACAACTCCCTCTACGGCACTGGACATTTTGTTTCATCTGATACCCCTCGATATATTTAGCAAGTAAGTGTCAGCGAATACAGCCGTTCGCCTTGGATCTACCTAACAGTGATCAAGAAAAGAATTTGGCCACGCTTCCATTCTGAACAAACATTCTCTTCCGAAAATACGGACTAAGCCACATCTAAATTTTGACAAGAACTTCCTCGTCGCCATGCCCTCCAGATCACTCTGGAATGATGATACATTTTTAGAAGATGGGTCAATCGACTTCTACACTGATGGCTCAAAAACGAACGACGCAGTTAGTGAATGTGTTTTCTCTGGCAGGCTTAATCTTAAGCTCCCCTTCCGTTTGCCAAATCATTAAGCGTGTTCCAGGTGGAAATAATGGCGATTAAAGAAGTCTTACGTGAAAGGAAAACGATGATATCTGCTAAAGATATCCGCATCTTTTCAGACAGCCAAACAGAAATCAAATCCCTGGAGTCGAACTCTATAAATTCTTTAAGCTTCTTTAGCAGCTCTAGACTGCCGATCGTCTCTCGCGGAGATGGCTGAGCAGTTCAATATTCACCTGTGTTGGGTGCCCCGGTCATAGGGACATTCTAGGGAATTGGAAGGCCGATGAACTCACCAAAATAGGAACATCTATACCCATCCGGCCGGACAAATGCTCCTTAGGTATACCAATCGCTAATTGCAAACTCAAATTCAAGCTGGATGCTATCGAGAGTACAAATCTTAGGTGGACAAGCGGACCTTCATGTCTAGCGGCAGAACAGATTTGGCCGAAGCTGGATCTAAAACGTTCTAAGAATTTGATTTCTCTCAATAGATTGCATATCGGCGCTATAATAGATGTCATCACTGGACACTGTCTAATAGGCAAGCATCCTACAAAGCTGGGCCTGTTTTGCGAATGACTTTTGTAGAAGCTGCATGGATGAAGAAGAGGAAGAAACTATTCCTCACCTTCTTTGTTTCTGCCAGCTGAAAGCTCGCGTTGCAGCTACCCCAGCAGCAGGGAGAAGCGAGCTAGAGTCCCTATATCGCATGAAGATGAGAGAAGTTCAGCGTAGCGTGTGACGTGACAGGCGCAACTACATCAACGAGCTGGCCACAGAAGCAGAAAAAGCTGCATCAAGGTGCGACAGCAGGACCGTCTCAGAATCACCAAAGAACTGACAGGTGCTCGCTCCAGCCAACACCCAGTGAAAAGCCTAGACGGTTCCTTGCTCATTTCGGATGAGGACCAGCTCAAGAGATGGAAAGAGCATTTTGCTACAGTTTTGAACCGCGTATTCGTTAGCGATATGCTCCCAAATCAGACTGAGGTGCCCGATGTGAGAAATTCCCGAATAAGCATCACGACTTCCAGTAATGATGAGATCACTACTGCGATCAAGGCACTCAAAACCAACAAGGCGGTGGGACTTAAAGATATTCCACCAGAGCTCTTACGAGCAGCACCAACAACATCGGCTGGGCTTCTGTTTCCACTTATAGAGAAGAAGCTGAGAGCTTTCCTAACGAGTGGGAAAGGGGAATGATCGTCAAGCTTCTTAAGAAAGGAAATTTAATGCAGTGCGGAAACTGGAGGGGTATCCGCGTGCTGCTTGCTGTAGCTAGGATATTAGCTAAAATCACCCTGGAGCGAATCAAACAACATCTCGAAGACACACTCGATGTCGAACAAGCAGGTTTCCGCTCTGGATCCTCCTGTGCCGATCACATCAACACCCTGCGGATTATCATCGCACAGTATGTTGAATATCGATCGCCACTGCACCTGCTGTTCATCGATTTTGAGAAGGCGTTCTATAGTGTCAACTGAGAGTTTATTTGGCGTTCCTTACGCAGGAGAGGTATTCCCGATAAACTAATTGCTATTATCAAAGCTACATATGAAGGCTCCAAATGTCACGTTCTGCACAGAGGTAGGTTGTCTGAGGAATTTGAGATCCAAAGTGGGGTAAGACAAGGCTGTATCCTTTCACCGATGCTATTCGTATTGGTAATTAGCGATGTGCTTCGTGCAGCTTTAGCGACGGGAAACGGAGGAATTCGATGGACTCTTACATCCCAACTGAAATATCTTGACTACGTTGACGATGCATGCTTACTCTATCACAGAATTATGGACCTCGACCAAATGACAGCAGATGTGGAGAGGGAGGCAGGTGTCGTCGGGCTGAAAATTAATACGACAAAAACTAAAGTTATCAGCCTTGGAACAAACTCGTCGGCTCAAATATGCATTACTGCACAATCGGTAGAGAAATAAGTGGATTTCCAGTATCTTGGGAGTATTGTCTCGACCGATGGTGGAACCGAACTGGATATAGCCAAAAGGATAGCCAGCGCAAAGTCTGCGTTCGGGATGTTGTCGAAAATATGGTGAAGCAATGCAATCAGTTTGAACATCCGCTCTAACGTTGAATATATGGATGCAGCACGTGGAGAGTGACCACTACTATCACCAGAAAGCTGCAAACATTCGTTAATAAGTGCCTACGCAATATCTTAAGGATTTTCTGGCCCAATCGTATCTCTAACGGACACCTTTACGAGAGAACGGCTCAGGAACCAATAGGCACAACCATCCAACGGCGGAAGTGGCAGTGGATTGGTCACACGTTCCGAAGGGGTAACAATTCCATAGCGAAACATCCTATGCAATCGAGCCCTTTAACTCAGGATGGCAGAAGACCTGGCGGTCCGAAGAGACCATGGCGCAGAACTGTCGAGAGGAGACACGGCAGTTGGCAGTAGAGGCCCTACGATCCACAAGGGGATACAGGACATAAGTAAGTCCTATCTTTGATACACCGGAAGGATTTATTAGTATAGTAATCTAAACCAATTCAAATCCTTTACCTCCTATCGGCAGACAAAGAATATAAGAAAGCTGATTTTCTCTGGGTTTAGCCATCCAGGTTTTATTCTTTTACGAGTATGTAGATTTTTTGATGACTTTCCACGTAACCACAAATCTTGAGCGCAGTTCTTACATGCATGTATCCGTAGCTATGCATTATCATAGATCCTACCCCGTCTTCGGAGTTAGGTACCAAATAAATTTAGACAATCTGCGTTTCACTAAATTTCTCAAGATAAATTTTTGCCCAATATCCATACGATTTCCTGCTTATTGCTTATATGTCTAATATCACATTTAAGTGGATATTACTCACAAAATAAGAACTCTTGTCCATTGTCTCATATAATGTTCAATATATACAATAAATGTTGTTGATTAAAAAAAAAAAAAAATAAAAATAAAATAAATTTCAGAATTCCTCAGTCCCGAACAGGACACCGAAGATGACAGACCTATGGTCGAGAGTAGGGCGAAAAGTAGTCCTACGGCAGAGGAGTAACTTTGGCGATCAAATCGCCAAAAGTTGGCTGATCTGCTGGTGTGGATAAAATCCGATCAAAAATGCTCTAGGCTTTAGGTAAAGAGAAAGTGCCATGGCGGGTGTCATTACAGTGGCCTGGTCCCTCTTTTTAGAAAAGTGAACAAAAGAGATTGCGCCAACTACAGGGGTATATCTCTTTTAAGTCTCCCTAAAAAAGTCGTCGCTAAGGTTAGGTTAGTTTAGGTTGGTGGGCTGGTGTAGGGACACAAGTCCTCTACACCACACTTAGGTCAAAATAGACCCATTGTTATACCCATGGGGGAAAGGAAGATAGAAAATGAAAAATCCCTTCCTCGTGAAGAAAAATAAACGTCTCTGTACGTAGCCTATTAGAAAGCACATAGTACTCACTGTGCCCGAGATACAAACCATCCAGAGGATTTGATGAAGTTTGCGATGTCGTTGATCGATGTTGGACAATTCGTCTAAATCCTTAAAGAAGTATTGTCCAAGATATCTATTTCTAAGGTGGTAGAGGCATGTGCAGTGGCAGAGAAAGTGGGTAGTGTCCTTGTAAACCTCCCCGTAGCCGCAACCCCTACGAAGGTCCTCGTTCGTCACACGTAACTTTTTCATTGTATTGTGCCCCTTAATAATTCCTATGAAAGTAGAGAGTGATTTTCTATCCCTCTTCATGAGTTTATTGGTTTTTGCATTGTCAAATATAGGCCAGAGCTTCCTAGTGATGATACAAGTATCTAGAGAGGACCATCTGTTATTTGCCTCCGTTAGGGCTTTGGTCCCTGCCTCGAGTTTGGGGGTGTGAGGCAGGATGTACACTGAGGGGTCGGATTGGTCCGAGTTTAGTGCCGAACCTCCTATAGCCAGTTCGTTAGCTTTCTCATTCCCTGGTATGCCTTCATGTCCAGAGACTCAACAGAGGTCAACCTTGTGCTGTGTTCCAAGAACATTAAGCTTTTCTCTACAAGACTTAACAAGCTTCGATTTTATTTCTGTAGCAGATATTGCTTTTATCGCTGCCTGGCTGTCGATGGAAAAGGTGGTATCCTGGTATTGCTGTCATCGCAGTCTCATGGGCCGCTATTGTCACTGCCGGGACCTCCGCCTGGAAAAAGCTGCTGTAGTTCGGAAGCTTGACTGACAAGGAGATGCCAAGCGTTCCAGAGAAGATGCCTGCGCCGACACCCGTTTCCATTTTAGATCCATCGGTGTACACGGCTATGGTTCTCTGGTTCAGCATTCTGCCGGTTTTTCATTCTTCTCTGCTCGGGAAGGTGCTTGAAAATGGTATTGTGAAGTCTAGGTGTGGCGGTGTGTAGTCTGTACTAGATACAATACATTGCTCAGGTATCTGTGTAGAATCATAGTATGACCCATTGCATTTGGGCTCCAGCTATCTGTTTGGCTTAACCTTATGGCACTAAAGCCGCCGATGCTTGTATAAAAATATCTAGCGGAAGCAGGTTGAGGATGGCTTCGACTCCTACTGTAGTTGTGGTTCTCATTCCACTGGTCGCGCCAATGCACGCTAGTCTTTGTACTTTTTGATGAATGTTAGGTTGTTAGTTTTGCAGGCAGCTTGTCACCATACAAGGCTGCCTGCCATAAGTTAGCATGGGCCTTACTATAGCTGTAGTAGTCTCCAAGTTTTTCCGAATGTTCTGTTACACGAGTAAAAGGCAACCGTGGCTTTTTTGACTCTATCGTTAATGTTCAGTCTCCAATTGAGTTTTCTATCGAGCACAAGGCCGAGGTATCTCGCACTACTTAGGGAAACCCCTTACAGAAGGTGTTACGAACTGTGGAATTATTCTTTTGTTCGTGAATAGTACTAATTCCATTTTCTAGGGATTGACCGTTAAACCCCATTTCTGCGTCCAGGACTCAATTGGTCTTAGTGCCCCTTGGATTTGCTCGCTCAGCGTCAAGAGAAAGGTGTTGGAAACGAGTTTCAGAGCTGTGGTTGAGGACAGTTTGTAGAAGCACAACCGACCAGTTATTCATTCTCAGAATGGTTCTTGAGAAGGCCTGGGAGTATGCTAAACCTATCTACACTTCTTTTGTGGATTTGAAAAAAGCATTTGATAGGGTTCCTCGAGGCAAAGTCTGGAGTATTCTGAAGGATTATGGGATTGGTGGTTCCCTATTAAGGACGATTCAGTCTTTATATAAAAACTGTAGAAGATGTGTTCGGCTAAACGGCTTTAAATCAATACCTTTCAATGTGGGCGTTGGACTCCGCCAAAGGTAGGTTTTGTCACCTCTTAGTTAAGGATTAGTTATTTGCTCTTTGCGGATGATTTGGTACTGTCAAACTGAATTTCAGTGCACACTCGAAAGATTTGTAGCCGTTTATGATGACGCTGGAATGAAGATCAACGTGAACAAATTGGAAGTAATGTTTTTTTCCGAAATACCCATTCAGTGCACTCTGCACGTTAGTGGAGTTCCACTGAAGCAGGTGGATAAGTTTAATTATTTCGGGATCTTATTCACGAGTGATGAGAAAAGCAATGCCGAGTTATCCTGTAGAATTGGTCAGGCTGGGTCAATTTTGGGAGAGCTGGGTCGACTTGTTATAAGGAAGGTCGAACTCAGTGTTCAGGCTAAATTATCAGTTTTTAACTCGGCGTATGTTCCAACTCTCACCTATGGTCATGAAATTTAGGTAGTGGCCGAAAGAATAAGTTCGCGAATACAAACTGCCGAAATGAGGTTCCTTCGCAGTGTTGCTGGAATAACTCGTGGGGACCGAGTGCGCAACACCAGAGTACGCGAGGCGCTCAATGTTGAGCAGCTACTTCTCCGAACGGAACAATCTATGCTTCGATGGTTTGGTCACATAGTGCGTATGGACACAGACTGGCTTCCTAGACGTGCCATGGTTGCCGTGCCATTAGGTAGTCTACTCCCCAGTAGAGCTAGAAATAGATGGTTGTATCAAGTCCGAGATCTCTCCTGGAGCCGTCTAAGGATTCCTCCTGATGAGTTGGAGTCAATGACGGCTCGAGAAGGATGGCGGGTCCACCTGAGCATCCTACTCCCGCGTCCCTCATGAAGAATTAGCGGGCCATTGAAGATGTATGTACTCGTATGTATGTAAAGAAAAAATAATAACTACAAGAATATGGCAGCAAAGAACAAACACTTTTCTTTAAATAACTTCTTGATAAAAGTGCAAGGAAAACTGCACTGAAAAACTTTAAATTTTTATAAATTTAAATGATAAAATATAGGATGTAATAAAATATTTGTTTATCCAAACCCCTCATCCTTTTACACTTATTTATCGTCGAGTAATATTATATATATTAAATTAACTACATTTTCCTCTCACTGAAAAACACTTTTTGTTTTATTCGTTTTACATTTTTTGTTTATTTGTAATTTTTATTAACAAATTAACTGACCACAGAAATTATTGATTACTCACCGCACATTTGATTTATGAGCGATGGTTCCCTAATTGGTTTTATCTGCATGTTTAAATTATGACGATGCAGATACGAATGGCATACCCTATACACAAATCCGTACATATGTATGTACACAGTACCCACACGTTTAATTATTATCTATAACGGGTTTGTTAAACAGTCTCTAATGACGTAGAAATCGATGATAAAACCGGGAAATGATACTTGAATACACCCATTGATTAAAATATTCCAAAACGTATTTGTAGGTGAATTTGATATAGCTGACAAACAAAAACATATGGTTACATCATAGGGTTAGGTTTCTTCAGATGGGTGCCTTGCCACAAAAAGAGCCATTGCTCACTTAAACCAACAGTTCAGGTACATTGTGCCCAAATTATTTAACCATGGAAACGCTGTAAAGATACTCCGCTGTTAAAATCACTCAGATAGTGATATGAATCTCAGGAGGTCCGTCAGCTCTACATTGCCTAAGTGCTCTCAGGAGGTCCGCCCGCTAAACATTGCCTAAGCCCTCCAGCTCCGAGGAGAAGTAGCTACCATTCCTCATTCTTCTGATGGAAAGGACAGGACAATCACACAGCATGTGGCGAATGGATTCAATTACTTCTTCGTCCCTGCAACTTCTATTGTACAATAGTTGTTATGCAGCACACCGCGTCGCTCCGCATGGACGCCAATGGCACAATGACCAGTAATTATGCCGGAAACGACCCGTGCGCTATAACGACTAAGTTTCACTAGAGAAGTTGATCTCTTCTTGATGAAGGCCGGCCATAGCACATGTTTCCAGGTGAACCCAGCGTCTGTTTGCTCGACCAATGGCTTCATCTTCTATATTTATTTATTATTATTATTATTTATTTATTCTATATTTTATAAAAAAAAAAAATTGTTCACTATTTAAGTTTGTATATACCTATTAATGTATCCAAAATGGCTCTCTAGCTAAATAAACTGAAACTAACTAACTATATTCTTCCGTAAGGAACTGATTGAGGTTACTACAAAAGGAAGGGCCCGCGATAAGTGCAGTGCCCACCCTTCTCTAGCAAGCTCGTCAACCCTTTCGTTTCCTTCGATATCCATATGCCCTGGTACCGTTTAAAAGTGATTTGCAGGTCCTCACAAGCTTCGACCTAATTGCGGCAGAGTACAGAGCCTTAGCGGCGGCCTGGCTGTCTATATAGACAGTGCTCGTTTTACCAACGATATTACTTCCGCCTGAAAGGCGCTGCAGTCGTCGCTTATTATAAAGGAGTGGTTTATTCCTAAAGCTTCACAATCAATTCCGGCTCCCGTGCCAAAGTCCATCTTAGAACCGTCGGTATAGAATGTCAATTCTTTTTTCTTAATGGTTCTTCGGTTCTTCTAGTACATATTGTCAGGAATTCTTGTAGAGAATATCCTTTCAAATGCTAGCATCAGGTTCATGTGATCGGTTTCCGTCAATCTACTAATAGTCCCCCATTGGGACAAAATGGCGACATGGCCATAAAAGCTCGATAACCACAATCAGCCTTCTTTCAGTCTTACAGCGGTTTTGGCCGCCAGACTGCTACAATATAACGGGTGGGCCATCTAGTGATTTCTTTTTAAATCATAGGTTATTTCGACATTGACTGCTGTTTCCCGAGTTAGGTTTTATTATCGCCGTTTAAAGTAAAAAAAAACTTTTATTTTTTTTTTCTTTATTTCTTTATTCAGAAAAAAAACCGGCTTAACCTTACGAGTTACAAAATTGAATTATTCTACAGGTTGGTTCCCACTTCCCGTGGGAAAGGAATGCGCTTGTTTATGAAATATTCATATTTCATGCCCGTGCAATGAAATATGAATATTATGTTGTGTGCATTCGCGATGCGCGTGCAATGAAATAGAAAATTTTATGCTTACGGTTGGAAAAATAAAATGGCGCGTGTATCCGTTAGCCACATGCCAATGGTATGGGGCGGGGAAAGGGAAATGCCGTTAGCGCGACAAAATGTCGACTAGGCGAAATAACGGGGGGCGGGGAAAAGGGAAATGCCGTTATGTCCAAGAAGAAGTGAAGTGTCCGACGTAACTCCCGCTCGAAATCTTGACAGAAAGTTAGTATCACACCTCCGCGGAACGAAATGAGTCGCTTTACGCTTGAACAACATTGGGAAATATTGAAAACTTATTTCCAAAGTGAGTGCTGTGTAGCCCAAACAGTGAGTTCTTTGAAAAGAAGTTTTGGCCGAAATGAAGCACCCACCGCGCCTACTGTACGCAAGTTTGTGCGAAAAGTTCGTGAGACTGGTATGCTAGTGGACAACACTCATGGTCCCCGTCGTCGTACGGTGCGCACAGACGAGAATGTGGCTGCTGTAGCCGAGAGTGTGAGACTCAATTCACGAACATCAACTCGTCATCGATCTCAACAGCTTAACATTTCACGCACTAGCCTGAGGAGAATTCTGCACAAAGATCTGGGATTATTCGCTTACAAGGTCCAATTGATTCAGCAATTGAAAGCGCACGACCATCCGCTTCGTTATCGCTTCGTAGTTTGGGCCTTAGAGCAGCTTGAATTGGACAACGATTTTGGGCGAAAAATCATCTTTTCTGACGAGGCACATTTTCATCTCGGCGGCTACGTTAACAAACAAAATTTGCCGCATCTGGGGCTCGGAAAACCCGCACGTTATTGTCGAGAAGCCAGTGCATCCACAGAGAGTGGCAGTTTGGTGCGGATTGTGGATTGATGGCATCATTGGACCATTTTTCTTCGAAAATGAGGCTGGGAACAACGTTTCGGTCAACGGTGGGCGTTACAGAGCCGTGTTAACGACTTTTTTTTACTGTAATTGAAGACATAGATTTGGACGACCTCTGGTTCATGCAGGATGGCGCGCCATGCCACACAGCCCATGCCACAATCGGTCTTTTGCGCACTAAATTCCCAAATCGTGTTATCAGCCGTGAAGGACCGATGTTATTCCAACAATCCGGAAACGATTCAAGCACTTAAGGCCAATATCATCCAAGCAATCCGTGAGCTACAGCCCGAAACCATCAACAAGGTCTTGGTAAATTGGAGTCATAGAATGCGCTACTGCGAGCCAAGCTAGCCACTTGAACGATGTTGTGTTCCATATTTAATGGGAATATTTGGTCTTACTAATAAAGCTATAATACGTGGAAAAAATTTCATTTTGTTCATTTTATTGCATTTTTTAAAAAAAACTTGTAGTTGGCCCACCATGTATATCAAGCGGAATGAAACTAAGCATGGTATCCATTGCCGCTGTTGGTGTTGTTCTCATTGATTCCATGACTCCGATGCACGCTGCTCTCTGGATTTTGGTGAGGTTTGAAAGTTGGTATTGCTTCTCTAGTACCATCTACCATACTAGTGAACCATATGCGAGAATGGGCCTTACTCCCGCTGTGTATATCCAGTACACAAGTTTGAAGCCCCATGTATTACTGAATACCTTTTAGCAAGATGAGAAACATACGCTTGCTTTTTTGATGTGTTCGGCAATATTTTCCTTCCAGTTTAGTTTGGAATCCAGAATTACGCCCAGGTATCGAGCTGAGCTTGAGATACCTTAGTTCAATACAGCCAATATTTGGGGCTCTGAAGATAGGAATTGATTTCTTCTTCGTGAAAAGAATGTGCGAGTTTTCAGCATAAAAGACGACACTGACAGGCCTCATGCCTTTTGCGTTTATGTGGCTCACTTTCCCTGATTTGGGAATAAATACAGCACACACCTCCCGCCTTGCTTTCGGAACATATCCTAGCTAAAGGCACCCCGTGAAAATACGCTTGATCCATGGAATTGCAAAATCCACCGACACTTGCAATATCATAGGTCGAATGTTATCCATTCCTGGTGCCTTGTATGGAGCAAATGATTTGATTGCCCGAACTATTTTATCGTCATCTATTATATTTTCCACCTCTTTCGCGCTTATTTCCGATGTCGTCTCTAGAATGTGTAGATCACCTCCGGAGATTCATATACATCCGGGAAAGTGTGTGATCTATGGTATATCCATTGTTTTCTCGTGTGACTCTGCCCAGGTACCATCACTCTTCCTAATATTTGATCCCGCCGTTGGTGTCTTGACTAGTAGGCCCATCCAATAAGCAAACCCGCCGTCATTCGTTTACTAATTCAATGAATTTGTCTGGTTTGAATTGGGCGATAATCATATTCAACGACCCACAACTTACTCTGGCACTTCCTTGGAATATCCTAGTAACTAAGCCACGTTTCGTCAAGGGTTATAACTAAAACTGTGGCCCTAGGTTTTCACTATTGAATTTCTTAACCATATTTCCTGGCTATTTCGCTCTACAGTCCTTTTATTCGACCGCCGGGATATAAGTACAAAGCTTTATAATTTTGAGATGGTCGGCCAAATTTTTGTGTGAACTGCCTAACGCGTCCGCCTTTTGGCCATTGGTCACTTTCCTATTTTTCAGCATTACTTCCTATATCTTATCCACTGACAGAGAATTCTTCCGCAGCTGAACCTGAAAATAGAAGTTGTAAGTAAACTGTGTCTTTTCTTTTTGCAAAAATTACGATAGGGAGAGTTGTCAAACTGAGCTATCCATCTGCCCATTCTTTTTGACATTTATGTTTACCATAGTCTGGCAAAGCATTAAGAGTATGAACAGACTCACGTTTAAGCAACGTTACCCAGCTATCTAACTTTATTTTGAAAATCAGTCACCTATTTGCGAAACTATATGCGAGTTAGTGATTTATGGCGCACATAACTATCCATTTGAGCAGCTCGTCCGTCAAACTGTGGATAGATTGCATACAACACACTCACTAAATGCAACAATAACACCAGCGAGTCAAAGGAATGTGCCCAATCTACATATACTTACTTACTTATTTAAGTCCTTAAGAATCATGGCATGGAATGCGAATGGATTGAACAATCATTTAAACGAGCTACAAATATTACTAGATACAGAAAAGATAGACATTTGTTTGATCTCAGAAACTCATCTTACAACCCAGTCATATATCAAGTTGAAGAATTATAACTCGTACCATACAGTCCATCCAGATAATTGTGCGAGAGGAGGCAGTGCTATTATTATAAGAAGTAGCATTGATCATTATGAAGAAGAGAAAATAAGTTCACTCAAGTTTCAAACCACTACCGTAACTGTCAGAACTAAAAATCAACCTCTCTCAATAACAGCTGTCTATAGTCCTCCCAAACATTCGATCTCTTCAAATGAATACCAGCAACTCATTAAAATGCACAAGTCTAAGTTCATAATGGGAGGAGACTTTAATGCTAAGCACACATACTGGGGATCCCGACTCACTACAACAAAAGGTCGTGAACTCTACGATGCAGCTAAAAAGACAGGGTGTGAATTTATATCTACTGGTAAGCCTACATACTGGCCGACAGACGTTAACAAAATTCCAGATCTGGTTGACTTTTTTGTCATAAATAAATTGTCAAGGAATTTTATCCGGGTACAAGAAGGTTTGGATCTCGATTCGGACCACTCACCAATATACCTGACACTCAGTGAAACTGTTATAGTTAAAGAAGAAAGTCCATACCTTTCAAACAAATTCACAGATTGGCTTAGTTTTAAACAAATCCTTCAGGATAAAGTCAATATTAGTACGCCTATTGAGACGACAGACCAACTGGAAAACGAAGCAAATGCTTTCATCCAACTAATCCAATTCGCAGCTTGGAGCTGTACTCCTCCAACGAAGAGAAAAACGGTCGGTAGCAATTATCCAAAAGAAATTAAGGAGCTTATAATAAACAAGAGAAAACTTCGGCGTAGGTGGCAACAAACTCGATCTCCCTCCGACAAAACGAGACTAAACAAGGCCACACAAGATCTTAAACTTGAGATAAAGCTGATCCGGAATGAGACGATGAAAATATATCTCTCAGAGCTAACTGCTGACAAGAGCACTGAATATTCACTTTGGAAAAGTACAAAATATCTTAAGCGACCAATAAATCACATTCCTCCAATAAGATGCAGTAATGGGCAATGGGCTAAAAGCAATGAGGAAAAAGCTATTGCTTTTGCCGACCACCTGGCGAATACCTTTAAGCCTAATGATGCTTCCTGTGATGAGCTTCTAAATGTCAATGAAAGTACTAGTTCTATGATTGCTCCCATTAAAATGCACGAGTTAAAATATGAGATAAGGCGATTAAAAGACAAAAAAGCTCCAGGTTTTGACCTGATCACTGCGGAAGTCCTGAAGCGACTGCCAAACAAAGGGTTAGTGAAACTCTTACGGTTAATGAATAAAACAATTAGCCTTGAGTATGTACCAAGCGTCTGGAAAGTAGCTGACGTGATAATGATCCCTAAACCAGGTAAAGACCCTCACGAGGTATCCTCATATAGACCAATATCGCTACTTCCGTCAACATCAAAGTTGTTTGAAAGACTGATTTTTAAGCGTCTCAAACCAATCGTAGAATCAAGAAATTTAATCCCAAATCATCAGTTTGGTTTTCGAAGCAAACACTCCACGATAGAACAAGTCCACAGAATAACATCTGAAATCGAAAGAGCACTAGAAGAAAAAAAGTATGCTCTGCTATCTTTTTAGATATAGCACAGGCTTTCGATAGAGTATGGCATGAAGGTCTTCTCAATAAACTAAAAGTGTACCTGCCAGAACAGTACTTCCACCTAATGGAGTCTTATTTAACATCGCGTTACTTCCGTATAAAACAAGAAAACTACTACTCTAAGCTAATGCAGATCGAAGCCGGAGTTCCTCAAGCAAGCGTCCTCGGACCTCTGTTATACCTCCTTTATACTAAAGACCTACCTACAACGCCCTACACCAAAACGGCAACTTTTGCCGACGACACGGCAGTCTTAGCAGTGGGAGATACTACGCTAGAATCGACGCAAAAGCTACAAGCTGCTACAGACCAAATTATCAGGTGGACTCAAAGATGGCGTATAAAACTAAATTCGAACAAATCTGTACATATTGACTTCACAAATAAGTCTATCTCGTACTCCCCCATAGCAATATCAGGCACGACAATACCTTACTCTAATACAGCGAAGTATCTAGGTATGACTCTAGATGCCAAGCTTCGTTGGAAAGAGCATATTAAAATGAAAAGACAAGAATTAGATATTAAATGGCGAAAATTAGAATGGCTTATAAACAGAAAGTCAGGACTATCAATTAATAATAAAATTCTTTTATATAACCAGATCCTAAAACCAGTGTGGAACTATGGCGCTCAACTCTGGGGATGTGCCAGCCAAACTAATATTGCAGTCATCCAACGATTCCAGAATAAAGTCCTTCGAAGTATTGTGAACGCTCCATGGTACATCAGAAACAGCGACCTCCATCGGGACCTTGGGATTCCTACTATTCTTGAAGAAATCAACACTAGGGCCAAAGCACACGAGAAGAGTCTCCAGGAACATATTAACGAGGAAGCAACAATTCTTCTAAACGTATATGGCGTGAGACGACTGCAACGTATAAGACCATCAGATCTTGCAAGGCAACCGCAAACCAGACGACTTACCACATCCTCTACTAGATAGTGACAGAGCGACAACAACGAGCGAAAAGAGGCGCTCGGAGTGAATTTAACCTCCAACGCTTTGGATGGATTAAATCCCATCTATGCTCTTGTTACTTTCATTAAAAGTTAAGAATGACATACAACAAATTATAATTATATTGTACTTTAAAAATAGTAAACTGTTTCCCATTTACTTTTCTCTCACTATTTATACTAAAAAGCAAACTGCTCGTTGATTTCATAACTAGTCGCAGTGTTAACAAACATTTGTAATCCTTTACAGCTTATTATGTTTGGAATAAAAAAAAAAAAAAAAAAAAACTTATTTAGATGGCGCTACAGTCCGGGGTGGACCTGGGTCTCAATCAACAAACCTCTCCAGCCAGCACGGTTACGAGCCAGCTGCCTCCAGTTGCGCACGCCAAGTTGGTTGAGGTCCCCCTCCACTTGTTTGCGCCACCTACCGCGAGGTCGTCCTCTACTGCGCCGTCCGTCCGGGGTGGATTCGAAGACTTTCTTAGCGGGAAGGTTGGGTTCCATCCGCTCTAAATGACCCAACCATCTTAGTCGCTGTATGTGAACTTTTCTGGCTAAGCCGATGTCCTTGTACAGGCCGTACAGATCGGCATTGTACCTTCTCCTCCACTCACCGTCTATGCAGACGGGACCAAAGATAGCTCGAAGAACTTTTCTCTCGAAATAATCAAGGGCATCTTCATCCGGTTTTGTTAAAGCCCATGCCTCTGCGCCATACAGCAGGACTGGGATAATTTATGTCTTACAAAGAGTTACCTTAGTAGTTCGAGATAGAGCTTTGCTACTCAATTGCCGTTTTAGCCCATAGAAACAAAGATTGGCAAGAGTAATTCTCCGTGTGATCTCCCTACTGATGTCATTTGCGGAGCTGACCATAGAGCCTAGGTAGACGAAATCCTTTACTACCTCAAAATTGTATCTGTCTATTGTGGCGTTCTGCCCAAGACGCCGATGTTGGGTGTCCTTTTTTGTAGACAGCATATATTCTGTTTTGCTTTCATTGGCGCTAAACCCATCTTTGCTGCCTCGATCTCAATACTCACAAATGCCCCACTGACGGCCCGCTGAGTTCTTCCGAATATGTCAATATCATCGGCATAAGCGAGTAGTTGTACAGACTTGAAGAAGATTGTACCTCCGGGGCTGGCTTGTGAGTTTCGTACAATTCTCTCAAGTACTATGTTAAAGAGATCGCATGATAGCGCGTCGCCTTGTCTAAGACATTTCCTGACATCGAACGGTTCGGTGATGTTCTTACCGACAGCGAGATGGAGCAGTGAGAGTTCTCCATCGTGATTCTGCACAAACGGACGAGCTTGGGAGGGATGCCAAGACTAGACATGGCTCTGTATAACTCGTCTCTATACACGCTATCATAGGCAACTTTGAAATCGATGAAGAGGTGGTGCGTATCGATTTTATATTCATGGGTTTTTTCCATGATCTGCCGTAGTGTGAATATTTGGTCAATGGTGGACTTTCCAGGGCTGAAACCGCACTGATAAGGACCTAGCAGGTTGTTGACGATCGGTTTTAGGCCTTCACATAGTACGGCAGACAGGATCTTATATGCGATGTTGAGGAGACTTATACCTCTGTAATTGGCGCAGTTCAGAGGGTCTCCTTTCTTCAGGATCGGGCAAACGATGCTCAGGTTCCATTCATCGGGCATACTTTCGTCCGACCAGATTTTACAGGTGAGCTGGTGCATGCTCCTTACCAAGTCATCTCCTCCTGCCTTGAAAAGTTCAGCGGCAAGGCCGTCGGCTCCAGCAGCTTTGTTGGATTTGAGTTTAGATATTGCTATCCTTACTTCATTCTGATCGGGTTGACGGGAATCTTGACTGCCATCTTTACTGCTGAATGGCTCATTCTGCCTGACAGCGGAATATTGGTCATCATCGCCGTTTAACAGTCGGCAGAAGTGTTCCTTCCTTATCCTCAGCACCGACTGCGATTCTACTACTATGTTGCCATTTTCGTCCCTGCAGGCTTCTGTTCTGGCTTTGAAACTCTGGCATGTTCTTTTTTACCTTTTGGTAAAATTTTCGAACATTATTCCTGCAATAAACTCTCTCAATCTCCTCGATCGAGCGCTTCTCATGCTCTTTTTTCTTCTTTCTGAGAAGTCGGTGTTCCTCTTTTTTCCTGCGCACGTAGAGCTCGTAAGCAGCTCTAGTCCTTCTATGCAGCACCGCTTTGTACGAATCTTGTTTTGCTACATGTGCTTGCCGGCATTCCTCATCAAACCAGGGGTTTCGTTGTGGTGGGCGAGAGAAACCCAGTACATCAGAGGTGGCATTTCTGATGGCTTGTTGGGACCGCTGCCACTGGTCTTCCGCATTTGCTTCTGGCGACATAGGACTTAGATTGAGATTAGAAGAAGCACGATCGGCAAAGGTTCTGGCGGTCTCTTGCGATTGTAGCCGCCCGACGTCAATTTTCCTCACAGTATTTCGTTGATTTCGCTCCGTTGTGGATATCCACATCCGTACTTTGGCTACAACTAGGTAGTGATCCGAGTCCACGTTGGCTCCTCGGAAAGTCCGGGCACCCAGAATACTGGAAGAGTGCCTTGCGTCGATCGCAATGTGATCGATTTGGTTGACAGTTTTTCGATCAAAGGAGAGCCATGTTCCTTTGTGAATGTCGAGACGTAGGAACCGCGTACTAGCTACGACAAAGTTTCGCCTCGCCGCAAAGTCGATTAGCCTGAGTCCGTTGTCGGATGTGATGTCGTGCAGGCTGTGCTTTCCGACCACGCTGCTAAAGACGTCCTCTTCCTAGCAAAAAACAAATATTTGGCGCAACAGCTCTTTAAAGTGCCAGGGCCTAGCTTCTCGCAACCACTCATGTTGTGTGCGTTATATTTTTTCACACGAATGGAAGGGACCTACAGCTTAATGCCGAATCCAAACGGTGATTTGAGAAGCTTTTTCGTGACAACAATACTCTCAGATGTTTGTCAGACGCTCGCGAGAGGTGGGACCATGAAAAAACTTTTTGGTGTTTTCTGGGATTCGAACTTGGAACCTCATGCGTAGTGATCCGACACACTAACCACTTACGCCACGGTGCCCACCCTCTTACTAGCTTTGCGTTGAAATCACCTAGGATAATTCTAACATCGCGGCTAGGGCATTGCTCATACGTCTTGTCTTGAAGTCATCCTTTGTCGCGTCGTCCTTCGCCTCATGAGTGGCGTGAACGCATATTAGGCTAATGTTGGCAAATTTAGCCTTGATACGGATAGTCATAAGGCGCTCGTTCACATGCCGGAAACCCAAGACTTCTTGCCTAAGTCTGCCTCCAATGACAAATCCGCACCCGAATAGACGCTGTCCTTTTTGTCTGTAGCAATCGCGATAGTAGATGTCGCAGTTTTTCATACTCCTTTTACCCGGCCCTTCCCATCGCACTTCTTGGATGGCGGTAATGTCTGCTTTGAGACACTCTAGGGCCTCCGCAAGTTGTTCTGCTGCACGTGGTTTGTAGAGGGACCTAACATTCCGTGTGCAGACACGAAGATCGTTGTCCTTTTTACGTTTGTCGTCAACAGTAAATTCATCCGTATCCGAGGCTGTTGGTTGCTTCGTAACCGAAACTTTTTTACGTGATAGGGAAGTTAACCTGACGGCACAACCCCCAACCTGGAGGACCAGATCCTTTTTTAGCAACCCCTTGGACGAGGGGCCGGATACACCGATGTCAGTAACCCACTTCGGGGATATGAGCGCTGCCGTTGGTCCATTAAGGGTTCATCCGCCACCATCTCTTTTTCAATACCCTGACGTAGTATCGAAAATCCTTACAGACCTCAGCTTCAAATATGTCGAAGTAGCTCCGGTAAGGTATCCGCTGGTCTGTAGACGTCACCGTTGATACCATCGGGAGAATTCATCCGCCGCAAGTCCTCCTCCTGAGGAGCTCTTGCTAGACTTCTGAGACGCATATTTCAGCCGATCAGGTCAACAAGAGATGCCTCGTCCGGTTAAACATATGCGCGCTGAACTTCACCCAGATGTGCTTACGCAGGTCCGAGTGTTCAGCTACATATATATCGTCAGACTCAGCATACGCTCATCGTTAGTTCACTATCATTTAGCTATCCAGTCCAGTGGGCACCACGGGGAGCTGGTGATGCGATTTTGCCCACCGAGAAGTTCTCAAATAGCAGGTAAATAGGTAATTTGCTCTGTCAGTACGGCAAGGTATCATTAATCTTCGAAATAACACAATCATCATCGCCAAAATTAGAGATAAGCTAAATAGATCAAGATGTGAGATAAAGCTCACGTGAAAACCAGCTCATGTAGGAACTAAGGGTAATGAATTGGCAGGTGCTTAAGGCCCCCAGCTTCCCCTGCAACACTTTGTCTCCTCTCGACTCAAAATATTTGAGCTTACTAGACCGCAACCAACTACGAGTACAAGCCTACAGTTCGAGCAGTGATCAATCTTCTTCTTTTTTTTTTGAGGGAGAAAAAAACCCAAATCCCAGAGCACTCAGACTCTCCGGTACATTATACTTGCAGGCAAGAACCTTTTTTGGTACAGTGGTTGGGAAAATTTCAATCTTAGGTTAGGTTAGAATAGATTGGCTGTCTGCACGACGATGCAAACACACTTAGACCAGTAAAGGTACATTGTGATGCCAAGGATCTAACATAAGACCACCCACTATTAAAACCAACCGGAGCTTTTGATGAAGCGATGTATGGTCATGACGCCTAAAGACGCCAAATCGCTGAGGTCGTCACGGAAGGGAGCCTCTAGATGGAGCATTCTTTTACGTGATAGAGCAGGACATGTGCATAGGAGATGATGGATGCTTTCCTCCTCCTCCTCATCCCATTTGAAAAGAGGCCAAGTCTTTTGATATATTGGCCTATTAGACAGTGTCCAGTGATGACACCGATAACGCAGCTGATCTGTAATCGCTTTAGTGTAACCAACTCGGCACTATGTTTCTGGTTCAGCTTAGGCCATATCTGCCTCGAAATGTGACACGTTGAGCCAATTTCCCACCTATGGTTGGTCTTGCTAATAGCGTTCAGCTTTAGTATATGCTTACATGTAGCGGGCATACCAAAGGCTTGCCGATCTGGCAGAATCCTTAGAGTAGTACCCTGTCTGTTGAGTTCGCCCGCCCTACAGTTTCCTGGAATGTCTCTGTGGCCTGGCACCTAGCATAGGTGAATTTTGAACTGCTCTGTCATCTTCGTAAGAGACAAACGGCAGTCTAAGACGGCGTTTGAAGTGAAAGAGCATGATTCCAGGGACTTGATTGCCGCTTGACTGTCAGTGGAAAAAAAACTTCATTGTTAATCGTTCGCCTTTTTTTAATCGGGTGGCTGATGATTGCTGTTCTCCGCTGGGGCTTAACCTTGCACACTGAGGTTAACGAGCAAGCACAATATGCACTGCACCATCGCCACCTTAGTGATCAATCAATACGCAGTCAATTTCCTTCGCTATAATACGGCCGCAATGTTAGATGCATAGCTCGGTACTTCCACCCTAACTGTTCGAATAACATATACGTATAACTATGTCTCGTCTGTTCGTCAGCTCAATTATAATATTCGTGTGGCATCTTTCGCATATTCCTAAGACTGTTTTCGGGCGTAAGGTTTAATATAGAAGTTCGTCTGTTAACCGCTCAACTTGCATGCAGAAACACTTTCCGTCCTCAGTTTGGTATTTGTACAAAAGGTTTAAAGTAAGCACTCATCAACACCTCTCTATACCCCTTTTCACTCTGTAATTGTCCTTCTTAACGCTAAGTCAATTTCTTCCTTAACAGAATGATGATCGGAATTAGACAGTTTTCTTACCATGAAGTCAGACAGATAAGTGTTCCAATCGTCTCCTACGAGACTATAATCAAAAGCCTTCTGAACTCACGAACATGTAGGTAGTGGGTGTACTACCTTCTGCCTTCTTGGGTTCGCTCGTTCGATGTTAGATTTGGAAACCGAAAGAATTCTTAATTTCTAAAACCTTGGCATATATTGCATTACGAGCTCTGTTTTCGTTTAATAGTCGGATTGTTCCTGATAAAACTTCCTCCTCAAAACGATAATATTTTAAATTCAGAATAACCTCCTCTACTAACTCGACTCCTAGAGAATGTTGAAGTCATTGGTACGCACATACTTACTTAGATCCTTTAACCCCTCGGGGGGCATAGGGCGTCAACCACGCCTGCGCGCCATCGTGTTCGAAGTTCTGCAACGCGTTTGAGATGCCTCCAACTCATTCCTAAAGAGCTCGATTCCTCCTCAACTGTTCTGCGCCACGTTTGCCTAGGGCATCCCCCTATTCTGCCTGCCTGGCTGAGCGGATTCCACTGCATGGCGTATTTCGCAATGGAGTTGTCTTCGCGCCGTAGGGTGTGTCCAATCCATTGCCACTTTCTTCTTCGTATAGTAATGCTTATAGGTTCTTGGCCCGTTCTCAGATAAAGTTGTTCGTTAGAGATGCGGTTCGGCCAAAAAATCCTCAAGATGATTCTTAAGCATTTGTTTACAAAGACTTGCAGCTTCCGTGTGTTAATGGTGTCCACCTTCCAAGTACTGCATCCATAAAGCAGCACTGATTCTACGTTGGAGCGGAACAGTCGCAGCTTGGTTCTTAAGCTGATAACATTGCTTCTCCAGATTTTAGATAGCATTCCGAAAGCAGCCTTAGCCTTCCCGATTCTGCTGCACACATCCAGTTCGGTGCCACCGCGATTAGCCGAGACCACACTTCCTAAATAAAGAAAGTTATCAACTTTCTCGACTTCCTGTCTGGCAATGTTAAGTTGAGCGCGGTTGTTAGAAGAAGTGCTCAGGGCTTTTGTTTTGGCTGTGTTTATTTTTAGCCCCACTTTGTTTGCCTCAGCTTCTAGATTTTGGGCCATCAGATGAAGATCTATTATCCGATCTGAGGGTAGACAAACATCGTCAGCGTAATCTAGGTGTTTAAGGTAAGATGTCATAGTCCAACGAATTCCATAGTTGCCTTCCGTCAATGCTGCACAGAGTACATCGCTGATAACCACCAAAACCAATATTGGTGACAGTATGCACCCTTGACGTACTCCACTTTGGACTTCAAAATCCTCCGACACCTTACCATTGTGCACGACGTGACACTTACCGCCCTCGTATGTAGCCTTGATAATAGCTATAAGTTTTTCTGGGATGCCTCTCCTGCGCAAGGCCAACCAGATAGCATCTCGATTCAATCTGTCGAAAGCTTTCTCGAAGTCGATAAACATTAAATGTAGCGGAGACCTATACTCAACGCATTGCTCGATAATGATCCGTAAGGTGTTTATGTGGTCAATGCAGGAATTCTTTTAGCTATTATTTTAGCCACGGCTGGAAGAACGCATATACCTCTCCAGTTACCGCAATCCGTCAAGTTTCCCTTCTTTGGAAGTTTAATGATTGGTATGCACATGCACCCAGTATAATTACCAAAATGCATACCATACCTATATCAGAAAATAATCAGCTTAAGTTCATAACAACTTTCATTTCAATTTAATAGATAAACGATGGTAAATGGTAGAAAATGGTGGGTGTACTACCTTCTGCCTTCTTGGGTTCGCTCGTTCGATGTTAGATTTGGAAACCGAAAGAATTCTTAATTTCTAAAACCTTGGCATATATTGCATTACGAGCTCTGTTTTCGTTTAATAGTCGGATTGTTCCTGATAAAACTTCCTCCTCAAAACGATAATATTTTAAATTCAGAATAACCTCCTCTACTAACTCGACTCCTAGAGAATGTTGAAGTCATTGGTACGCACATACTTACTTAGATCCTTTAACCCCTCGGGGGGCATAGGGCGTCAACCACGCCTGCGCGCCATCGTGTTCGAAGTTCTGCAACGCGTTTGAGATGCCTCCAACTCATTCCTAAAGAGCTCGATTCCTCCTCAACTGTTCTGCGCCACGTTTGCCTAGGGCATCCCCCTATTCTGCCTGCCTGGCTGAGCGGATTCCACTGCATGGCGTATTTCGCAATGGAGTTGTCTTCGCGCCGTAGGGTGTGTCCAATCCATTGCCACTTTCTTCTTCGTATAGTAATGCTTATAGGTTCTTGGCCCGTTCTCAGATAAAGTTGTTCGTTAGAGATGCGGTTCGGCCAAAAAATCCTCAAGATGATTCTTAAGCATTTGTTTACAAAGACTTGCAGCTTCCGTGTGTTAATGGTGTCCACCTTCCAAGTACTGCATCCATAAAGCAGCACTGATTCTACGTTGGAGCGGAACAGTCGCAGCTTGGTTCTTAAGCTGATAACATTGCTTCTCCAGATTTTAGATAGCATTCCGAAAGCAGCCTTAGCCTTCCCGATTCTGCTGCACACATCCAGTTCGGTGCCACCGCGATTAGCCGAGACCACACTTCCTAAATAAAGAAAGTTATCAACTTTCTCGACTTCCTGTCTGGCAATGTTAAGTTGAGCGCGGTTGTTAGAAGAAGTGCTCAGGGCTTTTGTTTTGGCTGTGTTTATTTTTAGCCCCACTTTGTTTGCCTCAGCTTCTAGATTTTGGGCCATCAGATGAAGATCTATTATCCGATCTGAGGGTAGACAAACATCGTCAGCGTAATCTAGGTGTTTAAGGTAAGATGTCATAGTCCAACGAATTCCATAGTTGCCTTCCGTCAATGCTGCACGGAGTACATCGCTGATAACCACCAAAAACAATATTGGTGACAGTATGCACCCTTGACGTACTCCACTTTGGACTTCAAAATCCTCCGACACCTTACCATTGTGCACGACGTGACACTTACCGCCCTCGTATGTAGCCTTGATAATAGCTATAAGTTTTTCTGGGATGCCTCTCCTGCGCAAGGCCAACCAGATAGCATCTCGATTCAATCTGTCGAAAGCTTTCTCGAAGTCGATAAACATTAAATGTAGCGGAGACCTATACTCAACGCATTGCTCGATAATGATCCGTAAGGTGTTTATGTGGTCAATGCAGGAGGATCCAGCGCGAAAGCCTGCCTGTTCGACATCGAGAGTTGAATCTAAATGTTCTTTAATTCGTTCTAGAATTATTTTAGCTATTATTTTAGCCACGGCTGGAAGAATGCATATACCTCTCCAGTTACCGCAATCCGTCAAGTTTCCCTTCTTTGGAAGTTTAATGATTGGTATGCACATGCACCCAGTATAATTACCAAAATGCATACCATACCTATATCAGAAAATAATCAGCTTAAGTTCATAACAACTTTCATTCCAATTTAATAGATAAACGATGGTAAATGGTAGAAAAGATAATCAGCAGCTCCAATGATATAGACTGAAAAGCAAATATCTTCCGACCCCATGCTATACTTACCATCAAAGAAGTCCATTAAACTATTTAATATTCATCCCAAATAGACGCACGAAGTCCATTAAACTACCAACTCTGTCCCGTAGAGCCCAACTTAAACCAAGAAAAAGGAACAAGCAGAGAAAAAAAAAAAAACCAAAAATTCCCAAAATGAACATCCGGTCACTCTCCTCGTTTGTCAGAATAAATTTTATCCACAAACATTCGGAACGTAAATAATGAAATTACTAAGGACGAAATTAAGAATTCAAAACTATCAATGTCGAGCAATTAAGATGACTCCAGTCTTTCGTCTCACTCCCTCTATCTGCTTGTGGATCCGCAGAGACCAAAATTAGACCGATAGACAAACTTTTGCGACTGCTAAACCCCTAGTGCTGCAACATAAAGTAATTCATTTGAATCCATTAGAAAAGAATCCTCTTCCAACAAGCCAATCTACGATCGATTTCAGGACACGTTTATATCCTGCATGGGATTACCGTAATAGTTTCCCGCACCCCACAGACGGAAACTTAGATTGCATTAGAAATTAGGGCTGCAAACAAGTCCTTTTTCTTTCCCCGCTCCCCTCTCCCCAACTAGACTTCTCTCCTTTCAGGCCATTACGTGTCACATTATACATTCGTCTCTCCTTAAAAAGAGAGACGAGAATCACAATCAGGAGAATATCTCTAAAGGAGATGAGTGAATAGAAGACAAAAAAAAAAAAAAAAAGGTGATGGATTTCCTGTGTGCTACTCCTTGGCACAAGGATCCATTTCCACATTGAATCTATCCTTAGCGTATCTTTGAATTGTGTTAAGATGAATAGAAAAGGAATTAATTAAGAGATACCACATCTTCTGGCACACCAAGGGATAGGTCTACAATTTCTCCCGTGATAGAAAACTGGTGAAGTGTAGTCATCACAATCCACAATCTCATACTCGTACCTATACACCATGCAAGAGTCCTGTGCATGACTTTATCTTCTCCGAATTCGACACCATCAAATTTTCGAATATTAATGGTTATCGGAGGAAGGTCTTCCTTTGTCGGTCGGTATCGATGCAAAAGGGTACGGGATGGTAGTTAGATTGGAACGTTATTGGCATTAACGAGCATTCTTCGGATAATACATAAAATACGGTATTATTTCCTATCGTATTGTTGGTAGATAAAATATCTTATCTTGTGGAAATGGCTCCAGTTATTTTGTATGCTCCTATATAGGTATATATCCCAGTGAATGGATGACTTTGAGATTGCATTTCGAAAATGGTGCATCCTATTATTTGCATCTTTGCAAGATGGGTGAAAGTTATTTATGAAAAGAATTTTGTTTTTCAAAATCATTTCGTTAGACATGTCAATGTAGTTATATTAAGAGCGAGAAGGATAACTTGAAACCATAGAGTTGGGGTCTATTTCATGTCGTATTTGATTTTTAAAGACTGATTGATGCTAATGATATTTTAGAGTGAACACAGCGGAGATATGGTGAAGTAAACTACTCGTACCAACTCAAACAGTAATTTACCGGGTATGGGTGCTTCAACAGGTACCTATATTGGATGAAAGAAGTAAAGAGTACAGCCTGTCGGTATAGCAAGTCCCCGTAAGACAACCACACGTTTGTTGATTGCACCAAATAGCCTGCAGAAGGCTAGAAACCGAGCTAAAGGCCGTTAATTCGAACAACATCGTGAGTTTGCAACGCACAAGTAAAGAGTGCTAGGCCCGAGTATGCTCCAACATTAAGGAAGTGCTGAAGGTGAAGAGGGGAAAGGAAACGAGATTAGAACTCAGAGAAGTACGAGTAGAGACCAAATTATGCCACCATAAAGTAATACGAAAAACAGTAATGGAGTCGAATCGCCTGAAGATGGAACATTTTAAGTCGGCAAGAGTCCGACATACAGAGATACTAACGGATGCTGATAAGCCTCTGGTGGTGTATGATGCATTTCCTCTTCAAATAAAAAACAGTAACAGTATTAGTTGTAGTGTCTACAACCAGATGGGTTAGAACTATGCTCGATAGTCGCATAATATCGTCTACATCAGGAGAGGTCTCCGCAGCAAAAAGCTGCCCTCAAGGCAGCGTCATTTCACCTCTCTTATGGTCTCTCATGGTAGATGACTTACTGATTAGACTTAACAGTTTAGGCTTCAGAACTGTAGGCTAAGCAGATAACCTATTGATCATAAGCAAGGGCAAACATGGAGACAATGTGTGTCAACTTATGTAAGATGCACTAGTTGTAGTCGAGGACTGGTGTGCTGGCGAGAGCCTATCGATCAACCCCAGCAAGGCAGTCGTTGTACCATTTATAAGAACAAGAATGCTAAACCTTGGTTCAGTGACTCTGAATGATACATCCATTGGTTTTTCCGACGAGGTAAAATATCGAGGAATTCTCCTAGACAAAAAACTCAACTAGAACTCCCATGTTAAACATAAAAATGTCAAGGCGACCACTGCCAATTGGGCCTTTCGCAGTTTGTATGGCTAAACCTGGGGTCTGTCCCGAAAGGTCACATTCTAATTATATGCCACGGTGGTTAGACCCATCCTTACATATGCGTCCATTGTCATGTGGACAAAACCTAAGGAAGTCACAATCATAAACAAACTCAGTAAAGTTCAAAGATTAGTTTGCCTCGGAATCACAGCTGCAATGCATACAGGGTGGCCCAAAAAACGCTCATCCGAAGTTGTTTTGTTAAATGAAATGACATCATTTCATAATATTTTTCCATTACTTTTTGAAGATTATATCGGTCAAGTAGGCGCCGCCGTTATTGATAACCATTTAAGCTCTTTTTACCGCATTTTTAATCATTTTGGCGAGAACTTCGGGCGATAAGTTCTCGCACTCTGGTCGGATATTCTCTTTGAGAGCTTCCAGAGTCAGTGGCTTATTCTCATAGACCCGTGACTTCAAAAAACTTCAAAGAAAGAAGTCTGGAGCGGTCAAATCGGCCGATCTTCCCGGCGAGTGCAAATCGCTAAAACGGGACATTATACGACCCGGTAGCGTATCTTTCAAAATGCCCATTCTCGCGCCAGCTGTGTGTGCGGATGCACCGTTGTGTTGGAACCACATGTCCTTCAGTTGATCACGATTCTGTATAGCTCATCAGTCACAGTAACCGTGTTACCCACGGCGTTCTCGGAAAAATGAGCCCCGATGACACCTCTGGCATAAATGATGACACCATTGTAAACAAAGGATACTAAGTATCCAAGAAGAAGTAAGAAGAAGTATCCAAGAAAATCAACACACACAGCGAACGGTAGACATATGCCCGAGTTCACTAAGGATTGTGGTACTTTAGTTTATACCATGCAGTAACTTTGAGTGGATGTAATGGCCTCGTTGCTCATGATGAATTTCGACGGAAAATGACGAGACACGAGTATTCCGCGATCTTGAGGACTATAGCGTTCCATGGCTTGTTGACGTGTATATTGCGATCACGTACCGTGCTTTCCCGTATTCGGGAGAAGAGTACGAATCGGAGTATAGTCTTAAAATAAAACAATTAGTTTACTTGACAATGTTTATTTACTCTAGGGCCTGCTGTCTTAATGCTTGGCTGCGGCCGTTTGAGTTATAATCAAGAACTTATCCTGTTAAATTCTAAATCTATACTCCGATTCGTACTCTTCTCCCGAATACGGGAAACCACGGTACGTGATCGCAACACCACCATCCGCATACTCTTTGACAGCCAAGCGGCGCAAAAGCACTAATCTCTCACTTGATCAGATCAAAATCACTTTTAAGATGCTTCGACAGTTAAAACAGAAAAAACTCGGCCCAATACAACAAAGTAACACTGTAGTGGGTTCCGGACCAGCTAGGCGTTAACTGCAATGAAACTGCGGTTTTGCTCGCCAGAGAAGGCTCCTCTGAGTTGTTCATTGGACCTGAACGCTTTTGCGGAATATCTGATTCTGTTTTTAAATATACCCTAAGCAGTTGACGTTCTCACATCATTGCAAAACGCAAGGTCTTAGACAAGCTAAAGGAGCTGTCCGACCCTTCAAAAATAAGCAGTTGATATCCTAAAGTACAACAGAAACGATATACCGAGCACGGCCATTTAAGATAACACCTCAATAAAATGAGAATCACGGAGGATATCACCTGCCGCCTCTGCCTAGAAGAGGACGAAACCGCAGAAAACATACTATGTGAGTGTACAGCTCTGTGCAGAATTAGGAAAAGCTTGTTCCTAAAAGAAACATATCTCCAACAGACTTAAGGAACTCCTCCGCAGCTTGAATTACTGTTTTCATAAGGAGAGTAGAATTACTCCTGTCCTAAAAGTTGGCTCCTTGGAGAATAGATTTATCTTGTCGTAGTGCCTTTACGCCAAATGGACGGGGCTATTATGTACAAAAAAAAAAGTTGTAGTGCTTGAAGTAGCAAGTAGCAGTGTATTTTATTACTTTCAGATCCAAACAACTCTAAAACAATTTTAATGGACTAATAATCGACTCAGAGTATGGTTTTCGTAGAAACCGTACAGCTATAGACCTACTGAGCTTTTTAATCGACTTTTGGACATCAGCGATCGAACAATATAAGGAATCAAGAGCGATCGCCTTTGACATCTCAAGAACGTTCAATCAAGTCTGGTATAGAGCTGTACTAAGCAAACTACCTTCTTATGGATTAGCACAATCGCTCCATAGATGGATTAAAAAGTTTCTTCTACGTTTGCTCCAAATGCTAGATTGCCTCAAGAATCTATTTTTGTCTACATTTTTTTTCTTTTACACAATAATAACCTAGTGGCGTCACAATCAACTTATGCGTAATATGTCTTATAGTTAGTTAGTTAGTTAGTTAGACTTTTTATTAACTTCATATAATTTTCACGAACAGTATATACATAGTCGTTTATGGTTTGGCTTAAGGCCGTCTACCAGATTGACAATATGGTTGCTATTTCTGTTTAAAAATCGCCTTCCAAAATACGGGCTCTGTAGCGGATTGCAGCTGTAGCATAATTGTACAAAACATCCCAACCATGACTTCCGTTCAGTACGTTGATCACCTCATCCAAGTCTAGCGAAATTACTCCGAAGTATCTCGCGCGAAATTCTCCTAAAATGGGACATCTTCCGATGAAATGGTAAACATCCTCGCTCTCTTTAAGGTTGCACAGGTCACATAAAATTGGCAGATCGGGTCGATGTGGAATAAAATAAAGACTTGTTAGTTCACCTCTAAGTTTGAATATTGTGCTTATCATATGCAGAGAGTAACGATTGAGGAAGTACGTTGAGTCGCTTTCAATGTGGTTAAAATTCAGCCTACTGTAGATCAGCCTATGTTGCGATGAATGTGCTTCAGCTACAAATCTCTCATACATCAAATTACCTGCATTTTTCAAAACATTTGTAAGCATAGGTTTTATCATTGAAAGTTGTATATCAGATGCAATATTTAAGCTCGCGCCATAATTTGCTGCCAACTCCTCCCACTTTTGAACCAAGTGCCCTCTTGTCGAAAGTATATGCTTCAGAACAATCCTGGGCAGTCTTCCATCATTCATCTCCACTACTTTAACAATATAATCTATATGCAGCTTTAAGGTATCTAAGAAGAGAGGAGGGACTCCAGTTTCTAGATGCAGCATATAGTTCGGTGTACATATTGGAAGTCGAAAGATTCGTTTCAAAAAGTACCTTAGAAATTTTTCAACTTCTTCAAAAAAGCAATAACCCCAAATTTGGGCTCCGTACAGCAGTATAGAGGCAGCAGTTGTACGAAATAGTTTATTCTTCGCTGTGTGATCGATAAACTTATTGTCGACACAACGTCCCCAAACTGATGAAATAGCTCTTTTAGCTGCTGCTAGCTGACATTCAAAGTGTTTTTTCATATTGAGGTTGGATGTAATTAGCACACCTAATTATTTATACTCTTTCACTATTTCAACGTTTTCACCTCGATAGAACCACTTTTCGTTGCGAGAGTATTTTCCACCGCCATTTCTAAAAATCATCATCTTTGATTTTGATAAATTCACCGTCAAATTCCATTGCTTACAGTAGTTTTCAAGACGGTTCATAGTAAGCTGCATCCCTTCAACTGACTCCGATAAAAACACTATATCGTCCGCAAATTTTAGCGCCGGTATCCGCACACTACCAAGCTCGATCCCTCCTCCTACTTCTCCTACTATGCCGTTGATAAATATGATGAAGAGTAGCGTGCTTAGGATGCATCCTTGCTTAACTCCCATTTGTGTTCCAAATTCTTCCGATACATTCTCTCCATTCCATACGTACGCCACGTTGCTCTCATACATCGCTTTTAGCACATTTATCACTTTACTCGATAAACCAATTTTGTACAGCTTATAGAAAAGAGCTTCACGCGCTATGGAGTCAAAAGCTGCACGAAAGTCAACGAAGAAGACATATAGCTTTTTGCTACTTTGTTTAAAAAACTCAGCAATGTTGGTGAGAGTAAAAATTTGATCCAGTGTTGAATAATGCTTTCTGAACCCCGCCTGGTATTCATTTAAAATTCGATTGTTTGCCATCCATTGTGTAAGCCTATTAAATATCAAAGCACTAAATAGTTTTGCCGAAGTATTCAAAAAAGAAATGCCTCTGTAGTTAGCTGGATTATCTAGTCCCCTTTTTTTGTGCAATGGGAAAATTATCGCTCTTCTAAAGCTTTCTGGGACATTGGCTGTTTCAAAAATTTTATTGAATTCATTTGTGAGTGCAGTGAGAAATTCTGTGGAACTGTTCTTGTAGAATTCGAAAGGGATCCGATCGTCAGCTGGGGCTTTCCTCGTTTTAGAGCAATCAACTGCGCGTTTCACTTCCAAAAGAGTAAATGGTGAGTCTAAGAGCTCGTCTGTGAAGAAAGGGGCTGCATATTGCGGTAACGGAGAAAACTGTGGAGTGTTGAGTAAATTTTTGAAATACTCCCTCAGATCAGAAGCTTGTAAAGTCGACGAAATCAAGTTAGTTCTTCCAGTTACAATTTTAACCGACTTCCAAAAGTCTGCTGAACACCTTGAAGTATTAAGAACTGCAATGACTTCCTGGCTAAATTTTTTCCTTTTTTCTATACAAAGACGCTTGAAATATTTATTTGCTTCTGCATAGAGTTCTTTGACATGGTCATTATTTTGCTTCCTTAGGCGCCATAGCAATGCAAATGATCGTTTCCTCGCCTTAAGACACTCGATATCGAACCACTTCTGTTTACTGGCTACAATACGTCTTGCATTGACGTTAGACGGTACAGATCTTTTTATAATTTGCGTTAGGACATCAATGTGTGGAGCTGAATTATGTTCCATCAGACTCAAAAGTTCCGTATTCAAATTACTTTGATAAGAGGCACGAAAACTGTTATTCCAAGCCAACTTCGGAAGGAGAGCCAGCTGCCTTGAGTTATGTCTTATATGTATATCCGACATTGAGAAATCAACGTCTATATAAAGTTGAGGTACATATGCCGCTAGGGCACACAACATCCATACTCACTTGGCTACAAAACCTTTCTTATTTTAAGAACAAGCAAACCTTTAATGTTACTCACAGGATACCTATTTACTTCTAAAACCTATCAATCACCTCGGAGCGTTATCGCAGCGCTATAGACTGACCTTTCCAGAGAAAAATAAATAATTGGTAAAATAGAACAGGACAAGACGAAGTCCAAGAATGGCACACAACACAAAGGAATTGAAAAAAAAGTACACGCTATGCAGAATTGAAATGGGAAAAAACTTTATCCATGTACTCGTACTATATATCTAGAATGCGCTATATGTATAGTCTAAAAACGACAGAGATTAAAGCATGTACTACTCTTCTTTCGCAACCAAATGGGTTTCATGAAAAACCTCGTTGTGCCAGTGTCACTGTCTTCTTCTTCCTATTTCGGCGAGCTTATGATCTCAAAATAAGGGACCATAACCCTCCCACTTCACCGCAATTCTATTGATCCACCTGTGGGGTTCGCCTATTTAACCTCAGAAAATATCGGCAGGCATCCCGATTTTGGATCACTCGGTACTGAGGCCAATGAAATGCCGATGTCGTCGCATTTGTGTGATCCAGGCGTTTATAGGCCTGCCTCTCCTGCCTCGTAATGTCTTTGGAATGTTCATTGATATTGGCTTTTTAACAGGGTTCAAATGATCTCTTCTTTGAACGTGACAATACCAGCTGAGCCGGTCGAGCTCTATCTTTCGTAGGATGGTTTCCTTGACGGAAAGGCTTCCATGGATCTTCGAACTTCTAATTTAATCAAGCTTTGTCACTCCTGCTGTTATGCGAAGCATCTTCATCTCAGCTGCCGTTAATTTACTCTCATACTTTTTGTACATCGTCCAACATTGTGAACCGTATGTGAGCGCTACAACTGCGGTGTAGAGCCTTCCTTTCAACTTAGAGAGAATTTTTCTGTCACAGACGATAGCGGAATTTTCTCGCCACTTCATCCACCCAATGCTTACGCGATGATTGGTCGTCATCACAGATTGCTTTGCTATTGATCATAGATCCCAGATATTTGAACTTCCCCCACTTGTGAAGCACTCTTCCATTCAAATAAATGTCTGAATAGGCCTAAGTGGATCAGAGAATGACCAGCACAAATACTCTGTCTTTTTTGAACTAATGCGATACCAATTTCCCCCTAAAACGTCCACCCACAAATCAAGTGCTCGTTCCAGGTATAAAGGATCCTCACTTATGATGGCACCATCGTCAGCAAAGAATAATTTATGTACCTTAGGGTACGTCACTTTGCCTTCAAGCAGATAGTCAAGGACTGTAATAAAGAGGAAAGGACTTAAGACTCTTGTCTTTGCTCCTTCGCACATGTCCATGATCATCTGTACATACGTTTCTGGAACCCCTCGATGTCTTAGCGCCACCCATATCAGATCTCGTGGTTGTCTGTCGAATGCCTTTTCGAAGTCCTTTAAGGAATCACTATGTTTTTCCATTATGATCCTTATACTTTGGATTGCATCTATGGTTGATTTACCCGCGACAAACCCGCACTGTGCCAGTGTCACTGTACTGCCCAGAAATGTACTTTAAAGTACATCGACCAGATATTTAGCCGGTCAGTAAGAAGAAGCCAGGCGCCATGGTGTGTGCAAAGGTTGCACGGATAATATGACACATAACTTAATAGAGTGTAATCCACTCGCATAGGAACGTAAAACTACTGAAAAAAATGATTCACATTCATACATATTTGGGGTAAACAGCCCATGGAAGACCTAACGCCTAGCTTCTCGCAACCACTCGTGTTGTGTGCGTTATATTTTCGCACGAATGGAAGGGCCGCACAGATTTTTACCGAATCTCAAAGGCAGTTTTTATTTTGTTTTTTAGAAGCGTTTTCATGAAAAAAATACTGTCGGATGTTTGTCAAACGTTCGCGAGAGGTGGGACCGTGAAACAATTTTCCTGTTTTCCGGAACTCGAACGTTGAACCTCATGCGCAGTGGTCCGACACGCTAACCACTGCGCCACGGCGCCCAACAAAATGATTCAACTTTTATAAAAAAAAAATGTTCCGTAACCTTCTTACACTTCAGTAATTGAGTAGTTCAACTTGACGTGTCATCATTTCCTTTACTAGTAAACGAAAGATTCATTTAGGCCTTTTGTTAACGAATATGTAAGTGGATCAGACCGAGGCTTGAGAGTGAGCCGTCTAAAGACGGGGGTTAGAAAAGAACCAGAGGAGATTATTTAAAATTTTCAATGGCATTTAAATATCACGTCCCTGGTTCTTTACCGGAAGCCCGGATAAAACTGCTCCCTATAGCCATACTTCTATTTGTGGCTTCGGAAGTGACTAATGAAAATGAACAGTCTGTACTCTAGACAAACAATTAGATATTTTAAATGAAAACAAGCTATATCTCTCAATCGAATTGGATATTCTTAACCGCCAGTGGAATAGTTAGTGCTAGAATGGACTATAGCTACTACATGGCTAATAATGTTCAGCTTGACCAAAAGCTTTTCCAAAATTTATTCCAATATTTTGCAAGAATTTACATTCCACTTGGCTTTAAATAATGTATTAATCCCCAATATATGTAAAAGTTCTACAGTAATCTACTTCTTTAGTAACCATACATAAATGGTATACATCTTCCTTTAAACATTATATTTAAAAACAATTATCTTCCGCCCTCATATTTTTTTTTGAAAATATGTACTCTCAACCATGTAAAAATGTTCCACTAGTTGAGCATCATATTTCACTATGGTTACGCTGGTTAAGTTACCGTGAAACTGTTCAAATTTATTAATTTGATTTGCATACATTCCTTGATTATAAATTTCAATATACGAAGGCAGTCTTTTTTGCTTGCCATAGAAAGTAACTACTATCACTGATAATATTGTCTGTACTATTAATGAATAATTTGTACATAAATGCTACTAACAACCTCTGGCATAACCTCTCCAATTATTAAAGTCTCCCTATCTGCCATCCCCTGATGTTTAATTAAACGCCTCAACGTAGTTTCCATCTCGATACAAAAATGCTTTCATCAGCAGAAATCAATATGAAAATTCTACAAAAAAAAAAAAAACATCGTCCAACCCACGATAAATGTGCAGGATCCGCAAAAATACCAATTTCATAATAAACACGATTCAATATCGCTTGTTAAATTATTTTCTACCGAATAAAATGAAAGCGAATATGACGTTGTAGTACTATGATTTTTCCAAGACGATTTGTGATACACCCTACTCAACTTCGGCCTTCTTTTGACTTATGGTAAATGCTGTGATGTAACGTCTAATGGAATAAGGCATAATTTTGAGATTCAGAATTTTGCAAATATGTATTGCATTTCAAAAAAGTTCTTCCAATCTTAACCAAAAAGAAAAGAATTTAATTAAGGACATTAGAAAAAATTGTTTTTATTTTCACAACTTTATAATGTAGCAGCCAATAAATTGTTTTCTAAAAAAGTAAAAAAGATCATAACCTAAATTCTGAATTGGCCTAAAATTGCTATCTCACACACCTCCGTTATTTAGTTTAAAACAATTTCGTTCGGCTGTTTAGGATGCAGTACGTACACACAGATGGACAAGCAGAGGTGGGAGAGTTTGGGTACTTATATAAAAGTATCTAATACCGAGATTGAACAGATATGTATTTCGATAAATTTCACGAAACGGTAGTGAAATATTGCATAAAATTCTAGCAATTTTACGATTTTTTGAAACACTTGACTCTATTGAAACCAAATTTACTCGTGCTCAATTATAAACGAAGGCAAACACTTTCCTTAACCCTTTCATTCCCGAACTAATTGGGGAGTAGCTTATACTTTTTTAAGAATATATGGAGTTGCCAGTCTATACGTAAATATGAAGTGATATCAATTTCAATGTCCAATGTGTCCTGGGGCCTATTTCACCAACTTACAAATTGTGATTTGTGGGAATTTTTTCACGTTTTGTTTCACCAAAAACAATTTATTGATGTAGTTTACAAGACACAAATTTGTGAAATTTCAAGTTTTTTGTACGTTTTTGTTTCACCAATGAAATTGAATTCACAAGTTTTGTGTGATTTGTGAAATTTTTTCACACGAGCAAAGACGTCTGTAATTTTAACTACAAATTTTGTTTTGCATCAAAAAGCGATCGGAAAATGGATTTACGATGTAGGCACATAACAAGTGATAGTAGTCATAGCGATAACATTTTTCTAAATGTCAGAAGAAAAGTATACCATCCGCGTATAAACAAAAACGTTTCCCAATGTTTTGATTTTAATAAGCGTTTTTCTTTCAGCCACTGGAAAGCCGAAGAAATATTTTTGTTTGTGGGGAACAAATTTATCACACAACTGAAAAAAAGTGGATTATCCCCAAGGCATCCCCAAGGTTGCGAGGCCCATGCACTTAAAGAGCTGTTGCACCAATTTTTTTTTTATCCCCAAGGCAGCAATTACTGTTTTACACGGGATTGGTAATAGTGGACAGTTATACGGAACTGCAGCCATGCATAGAATATCTAAATCGAGCTTATGCAGATGTGTTTGCCGTTATTGTAAACTTACTGTTTGAAAATGTCGTACAAAACCAACCTTTTAAGCATTATTAAGTTTTTGTTAAAAAACAGAAATAATATAATATTTAAAAAACAAAAACATTAAAACAATAAAGGACTATCTGAAGCACCAAGGCAAATTTGTTTGATATTGCGATACGTACCAACATAAGTACATTATGTCCTTACCATGGCTCCCCATTTTAAATTTTGCCACATAATATCTTCAAGGTATTTCTAGTATACTTACTTCCACGCTTTTTTCTCTAATTAGACACGCAACTAAAATCTTATAATATTTTGATCATTCATAGCCAACGTGTTTCCGAGCCGATATTCCACACATTTGTGAAAAAACGAATGTAGATTACAAGTCGCACAAGAACCCATTGCAACGCTAATTTTTACGATTTGTGATTATGAAGTGTTTTTTTACAATTCACTTGCCATTCCTATTACAAATTTGTGGAGTACACATTTGTACTTTTTGTACTTTGTGAAACAAAAACTCAAATTACAAATTTTTAATTGGGATTAACAAGTACAAGTTTGTGATTGTAATTTGTAGTTGGTGAAATAGGCCCCTGGTTTAGAAGTTATGAGATGTTGCCCAAAAATGTTAAAAAAATTACTGACCATAAACTAAAAGTTGTTTTCGATTTTTTTTTTGTTTTTCCTAATTTTTTTGCATGTGTTTAATTATTTTACACACTTAGTTTTATACACTTAAATTTCTTTATATATTTTTTTTAATTATTTGTAAACTCATATTTTGCATAAAAAAAATGTTACATGTGCACTCAACGAAGATCAGCTACAAAGTGATCACTAGCAATACTTTTAATAAAATATTCGAAAACAAAATTGTACAACAAAAAACAACTTGCACAACATATCAAGCTATTCTAAATAAAAAGCCGTTAGAGAATAAATTAAAATTACGCTACATACAAGCTAAAACATACAATGTTGCCTATAGGCAACATCGGGCATGAAAGGGTTAAGGAATCATCTAAATTTATGTTGTTTGATAAAAGCTACCTTGAATAAAAAAGAAACGTTGGGATAAGGTTTAGTAGTAGCACAGGTAGTAGTAAATTGTTCTATTTATTACAATTTGGCAAAATAATGTCGTCTGTTGGAAAGAGTAAGTAATTAATTCAATATGCATAATATATAAAATACTAACAAGTGCATTTATTTATGAGTTATACTCATCTACTAAGCTCTTTCGATGAAAAAAAAAAACACCCAAAATGTACTTAAGCAGTGCCATCCAGCTGCCTTCAACTTCTCCATTAAATAGATTTTTAGATTTAGATTCAATTTTATTTACGACGCTCATATGAATTGCAATCGGGTATTTCAGATACAATCAAGAAATGGTATGGCATTGCCGTCTGCCTGATTGACAATTAAAATTTACAAATTATTAAATAAACGAGTTTTTTTTTTCTCTTTCTAGACGCTGATCTTTAAAAATGTTCATTCATTATTCTTTCTCGATAAGCAAGTGCTAATTTAGGAATTGAAATAGTTTCTCAACGCTTAATTCATTAAGTAAGTCTATTACTCCAATTCGTGTGAAAAATATAACGCACACAACATGAGTGGTTGCGAGAAGCTAGGCCCTGGCACTTAAAGAGCTGTTGCGCCAAATATTTATTTCTTTATTTTTATTACTGCTTCTTTTTCCAGAAAATCACTTCCAATGTTATTTCTTCTACCCCCTTCGGGTAGGGGTTAGAATATACCCGAGGTAGGCATGCCTGTCGTAAGAGGCGACTAAAATCCACCCTCCGTATACCGAGCGTAGCGTATACACAAAATGCAATGAACAAAACAAAACGATTGATTACCCCAGGTGGCAGCCCAGGTTCACTGGAAAATCCACCCTCTTCGGAGGTTTGCTCTACGGATTCTGGGGAGAGCCAGTTATTGCAACTAATAAATCCCTTCTTAAAAAGTGCAAGGGTATGTCGATCTCCTCCACCAAGATCGAATAACTCCGGGAAAAGAAGTCCACCGGAAGCGCCAGAGCGCGAAATTCAGGACTCAGCGAAATATAAAAGTCTTGAGGAAGAAAATAAAACACTCCGAATCAAGCTTAACGAAATGGATCTACTCTATCAAGATCTTAAGAAAGAGATAGACTTATTAAAAGAATAAAATAAGGTCCTAAAGAACACGCATTTCGAGAGAGAACGCGAATGTACTCCAACACGCTTAGCTAGTGTGGAATATCACACAGACGAAGAAGAGCTAGCACGCGAAACGTATTGGGTCCCCAAGAAAAGATCTAGTAAAAAACGGAGAGCCGGTTCATCGCCCGAAGCCGAGCCCGTGAAAGAAGAAAATCACAAAGAACCGCAAGAAAAGCAATTTCGAGCGCAATTTCGTCCACCCCCACCAATAAACATCGTCGGGATAACGGAATACAATAAGTTGCAAAGCCTCCTTAAAGGAATAATAACATCAAAGTATAAGGTTACATTTTTGAGGGATAATGCGTGGAAAATCAACGTCGACGATTACAATGACTACCGAGCTGTGTCCCAAAAGCTAAATACCGAAAAGATTCAGTGGTATACTTTCGAAATCAAGTCAGAAAGGCCACATCGTGTCGTTGCAAGGAGACTCCAACCCTCATGCACCAAAGAAGAGGTTATGACTGACCTTCAAGCCAAAGGTTTTAAAATTCTTTATGCCGTTAATATCATCAAGAAGGAGAAGCAACAAACGGAAATAGATAAAAACGTCTTGGTAAGGCGTGGACTTCCGCTTTTTATGCTTACCTTCGACAAGTCGGAGAATATCGACGATATCTACCGAATTAGAGCTATACTAAATATCGTGGTCAAAATCGAGCCCATGCGTAGAAATTTAAGGATGATTCCGCAGTGCAAACGTTGCCAGGGATTTAAACATACGCCAATGTACTGCAAAAAAGAACCGCGATGTATGAAATGCGCAAATCACTTCTCCCAAGTCTGTGGAGTAAATAAACAAACATCTGCAACATGTGCTAATTGTAAGGGAAAGCACCCGGCAAATTATAGAGGCTGTGAAGTAGCTAAGGAGTTGCAAAAACGGAGAGATGTGCTCCTTAAGCCCCTAAATGCAAAATCTAAACTGCAAACTAAGCCGAAGCGTAAGAATGCACAGGAGAAACTAGCTAAACTAAAACTACCGGGTTCAGAGCGCAAAAAAGTGAGGGAAAGAGTGACAACAGAAAAGTCCTCGACCTCAGTTCTTAAAAGAAACGGTACTGAAAAGCTAACATCGAAAAAGCCGCCAGGTAATGGCCCTCGGACATCAGGAGTGCAGACTTACGCTCAGGCCGCGGCATCCGAAAAACCAAAAAACGTTGAAATTTCGACGGACCCTGTCTCTCATGTTTTGTCGGTTATTCTCGAGAAATTCGAAGAACAAAGCAAAATAAATAAAATTATTCTCGATAGGCTGGTTAAGCTTGAAAATAATTATCAGAAAACGCGTATTTCAACTAAAATATGAATGACAAACGAATGTTAAAAATATATACTTAGAATGCAAAGGGACTTCTGCAAAAACTCCACGAATTGGAAATATTCATGCGTGAAAAGGATATTGATATTTGCTTGATTTCTGAAACCCACGTAAAAAAGGAATCGCATTTAAAAATAAAAGGGTATAATGATTACCACGCTTACCACCCTTCGGGAAAAGCGAGAGGCGGATCATCCTTGCTTATTAAAGACTGCATCGAACAATCCGAAGACCTAAAGATAGAGCTTGAAACTTTGCAACTGTGCACGAGTCGAGTTAAAAATAGTCAGCGTACTCTTAAAATCTCATCTATCTACTGTCCACCGCGTTCCGCGCTTGAAAAATCAGATTTTAATAACTTGTTTGAATCGCTGAAACCTAATTTTATCATCGGCGCCGACTTTAACGCGAAACATACGTTCTGGGGCTCAAGATACAGCTCGAAAAAAGGTAGAATGCTTTATGGGGCAGGTATGGAGTACAGTTGTGATTTCCATTCGACGGGTAAACCAACTTACTGGCCAACTGATACTTCGAAAATACCTGACCTGATAGATTAGACATAAAAGTCGAAGAGAGCTTTGATCATTCCCCCGGTTATTTTAACAATCAGCGAAAAACTAATCTTTAACCTAGAGCCAGCGAGATTAACTGGTCGAACAACTAACTGGGAAGGCTTTAGGAACGAAATTGTAGATAGTGTTGAACTGAGCGTTCCACTTACGACACCCTATGAACTTTAGGTTGAAGTTGATCGCTTCGTTGAGATCGTACAGCTCGCCTCTTGGAATAATACGCCCAATCCAAGGAAAACGCCGGACCGATACGGTTTGCGATATCCTCCGGAAATAAAACAATTGGTCAAGGAAAAAAGAAAAGCGCGTAAAAAACGGCAACAGAGTCGTGCTCCGCAGCATAAAGCACACTTGAATCGTCTGTGCAATTTGTTGAAGTAGACTATTAAGGATTTTAAGAATCGTACAATAGGCTCTTACCTTGAAAGTTTAACAGCGAAAAAAGATTCCAATTATTCACTTTGGAAATCTGTAAAAGGCACCAAACGGCCCAAAGTCTCCGCGCCGCCAATCAAATTAAATCAAAATGAATGGGCGAGGGAAGATAAAGAAAAAGCGGACGTCTTTGCCGCTGGAAGAAACCTTTAAACCGTACGATGGTCAAGTGGCGATTTGACGCTCACAAGTGCAACGCTAAGGGAACTCGAACATGAGATCGAGAATCTAAAACCTAAGAAATCTCCTGGTTATGATTTGATTACCGGAGAAATTCTCAAAGTTTTACCTAGAAAAGCATTGATTAAGCCGAGCCAATGGAAAGTTGCGGAAGTCATAATGGTTTTAAAACCCGGAAAACCGCCAAATGAAGTAAAATCGTATAGACCAATTTCGCTTCTTCCAATCACATCGAAAATTTTCGAGAAGATATTATTATGGCGTCTCCAACCGGTTATAGAAGAAAATAATCGTATCCCTGACCACCAGTTTGGGTTCAGAAGTAAGCATTCGACGATTGACCAGGTGCATAGAATTACTGACGTAATCGAGAAAGCACTTGAAGAAAAAAAGATTTGCTCAAGCGTATTTCTTGACGTCTCGCAAGCCTTTGATAAGGTGTGGCATGATGACTTGAAATGCAAACTACCACAAGTCCTCCCTGTATGCCTATACGATATTCTAGAATCATATCTGGGGAATAGACTCTTTCGTGTTAGACATGGAGTCGAATACTCCGAGCTCAAAGAAATTTCGGCTGGCGTGCCGCAAGGAAGCGTTCTTGGGTCGCTTCTCTATTTGCTATATATTCGTGATATACCGAACGAAGATGGCACTATTCTTGCTACGTTTGCCGATAACACCGCTATCCTAGCAGTAGGTAAAACAATCGAAGAAACGACTGCAAAACGCACTGAATAATGTAAATGAATGGACTGGCGGATCGCCCTCAACGAATCTAAATCTGTTCACGTGAATTTCACTTACAAGAAAACTAATGACTTGTCAATTTTCCTAAACTCGGCCCGAATACCTTTTGCAAACGAGGCCAAATACCTGGGAATGACACTCGACGCAAGACTGAAATGGAATTCGCACGTGAAAATGAAACGTAAAGAACTCGAAATCAAATATAGAGAAATGTATTGGTTACTCGGAAAACATTCCCAGCTCAGTACTGAGAACAAACTGCTTTTATACAAGCAAGTGTTAAAGCCGGTGTGGACCTACAGTATACAACTTTGGGGTTGTACCAAGAAAACAAATGCAAATATTTTACAAGCTTCTCAAAATAAAGTGCTAAGAGAAATTGTCCAAGCACCGTGGTATAGTAGAAACGACGATATCCACAGGGATCTCGGAATTCCGACAATCGTAGCTGAAACTAGAAGCTTCGCGAGAAAGCATAAAAACCGGCTAATCGGACATGTCAACAATACAGGCCTACAAATTTTGGATGAGAGCAATTTATTGCGCCGACTACAAAGGACGAAACCTTTCGAGATAATGATTAACCGCGTCTAGATTGCGGAATATGCAGGATCTTTCAGTGGAAAGTAACCTGCCAAAAGTTTTTATTTCGTGATAAAAAAATTGCTTGATAAGTTAATACTTAGTTGCGATATCTAACAAATTTATATCGAAGGGTGGTGTTTTTTTAGTCAGTAAGAATCTGACACTACTATGAGCACGCGCTTGCTATTCTCATAGTGTCTATGGACGATTTTTCACCTACCCTCGGGGAAAAAAAATCGAATCTCTCGGAGATTTGGACATTTGCCAACAAAATGAAGCACGTCTTCTCTTTCGGATAGATTGCAAATACTACAGAGTAGCGGTAAATTTGAAGAGTTCTGCTCTTAGGTTTAGCATCATCGATATCTTCTCTACTTCAGAAGCATCTTTAAAATAATTTGTTCTATTTAGGTGACGATTCAATCAGCTGTAGATAGACCGATGTACCGATATATCAATACATAACCATCAATTTTTTATCAACATTCGCGAAGAGATCATAGAGTATGGGCTTACAGTTTGCAGGGTTTTCGACATCTAGATTTATTTATTTATTTATTTAAATCCAACAATTCTGCATACCAGCTCTCTTTGGTATGTATTGCTTTTAGGGCCGCTATTTTTGGCAGACGGGAGTTGGCCATGTTCATAAATTTATTGATATAATCTATTTGCAGTTTCAGTGTCTTTATGAAGAGTGGAGACTGTCTTATTTCCAGCATAACTATGTAGTTAGGCGTATTAGGTGGAAGATGAAATACACGTTTAATATAGTACCCTAGTAGCTTTTAACAGTATCTAAATACTTACACCCCCAAGCTTAGGACGCATAAAATAAAATATTGTAACACAAATCGCCGACCACGCCGAAGACTTACAAAGTTACGACGGATGGTGGAGACAAAAAAGTAGAATTTTTCTGGTTCCCGAGACGGTTTTTTTAATTTGTTTTATTTTTATGAAATCAACTTTTAACGAAAAAAATAAAATCTAGTACATTTTGTTAAGGCTTATAATCTGCGCGTCTCTAATATCGGCTGTCAACGCTTACCAAAACAGAACTCATCACTAGGCTTCTGCCAATCTATATTTGGCTCTGGCTTTCCAGACAAATGACCAAATTTTCAATTCGCCGCTGGAATTCCATTCACCAAGAATCTATAAAGTTCTGGTACCTTCGGATTGACAGCTTCGAGATGTTTCTCAGGACTTCTCTGTTGTTTATGTTTCTGTGTCGGCTTGTGCGCTCGCGTAACGATATAATAGATTCGGAGACTGCCTCAAATACTTTATACTTACTGCTCTGGGCTAAGAATTTATTGCCAAGACATCCACTCCATGTTGTATTTACGACAGTTTTGGCCTGAGTTAACTTTATTTTCAGATGGTTATCCATGCTAAGGTTTTTTGTCAGTAGCACCCCCTGGTATTTGTACTCAGTCATCACCTCTACTTCTGCGCCATTCAATTTCTATTTTTCGTTCGACCGCATTTTGCCTCCACCCTTCTTGAAAATCATAATTTTCAATTTGCCCAATTTAACTACAAGGCTCCATAAGCAACAGTATTCATATAAACGATTGATCATAATCTGGAGATACTCTGCTAAATTTGCAAGCAGAACTATGTCGTTAGCAAACATGAGGGCCTTTATGCATAATCCAGAAAAGTGTATACCTCCTGGCAAGCAATCGGTAAGGTCCTCAATAACAGAGCAAATAGGCATGGGCTTAGCGCACATCCTTGTCTAACTCCTGATTTTGCTTGGAACCACTCAGAATTCGCTTCTCCATCCCATACCACTACCCGAGCATCTGCGTAAAGCTTTTTCAAAACCCTTCTAAATTTTCGCGACATTCCAATGTTATAAAGCTTGTAGAATAAAGTAGTATGTGTGACCTATTGAATGCTTAAGTTTGTCATAAATTCCATGTGAACTCATTTGGACTTCCCTCAAATATTTTGGATCTGGTTATTTGTTAGAGTCTCTAACATTTTTTCGATATTGGCTTTCCAAGCGTCTTCGTGAAAGTTTAAATCCGTCCAAGTTATTTCTTCACGTTCTCCCATGTTTTTCCATTCTTCAAACCAGTATGTTCTTTTCAGTACTATCTATTTTGAGAGTATGTGTGGCAATCGAGTGACTTCGTATCTACCAATTGTTTTTGTACATATTCCATGTGGAGTCTGAGTGTGTACAAATGCAAGTCTGGAACTCCTGTTTCTAGGTTTAGTGTAATTTGGGGTGAAATCAGGTAAACCAAATATTCTTTTATTAAAATATCGCCGCATTTTATCGACCGCATCGAAATTTGAAAACCTCGAAACTTGAGACGCATAGCAGATAAGTATTAAAAACCCGGCCTCAAAAATAAGATGCGTGAAAAATGATATCGCTTGGTAATCGTTGAATGGAAAGGTATCAAAAGAAGTTGAAAAGGTCGTAGTTGAACTACCGTAAGTTTGTTCTTGACATGCAACCCATACGTGGTAAAAATTTCATGAAGACCGGCTGAGTGGCTGAAGAGTCCATTCGGGACATATATACAGATAGACTTTCGCTTTTATATACATACGTACATATATAGTGTTGTAAGTCTGGGGGAGCGCTATGCTGCTGCTAGACTTCGAAGATCGCCAGTAAAGTAGGCCTCGACTGTTTTGGGGAAAGCGCGGTCGCCAATATCTAAGAGCAATGAAAAAAAAAATGCAAAAATTAAAAAAATTAGCTTGGTTCTCGAGAGGGTTTTAAAATTTTATTACAAGAGAAATTGTTTTTTTTTTACCAATTAATTCGGTATGTCGAAACGAAAACTCGAAAAACTCGCTTCTCCTCGATGCAGCGGCTTTTTATATCCCATCTCCCGCTTCCAGTTAATTTCCACTCTCCATCTGTCGGACATTGGAAACTTCGACTTTGGCGCCATTTTCGAACGCATATTTATTCCACGCATATTTTTCGAACACTTCCTCGACGTTCAGCGGCGGAGGCTGGATACAACAATAGGTTATGGTTTAAAAAAAAACGTTGAGTCAACTGAAATCAAAACCAATGGTTTCAGATTCCCAGTGAAGCCTAGCACTCTATAAAAATAATTATTGAGATCGGCTCCGAATACAAAAAATAGCATTATCGGTTTTTAAAAAATTAGTGGTATATTTGAAAATGAAATGCTGATTTCAAATGAAGGCAAATAGAATTAATAAAAAAATACAATTCCCTCAATTTTTGCTCAACTTATTGTGAAACAAAAGGAAGTACCTATTGCGACTAATTGTAGAAAATGAACTCGAAATCATTAGCTGCCTATTCCAACCGGCGTGACATTATGTCAACGGTGGTAGCTTCGCCTCTAGGCGAGGTTATGTTTTTGGAATGGTTAGTTACTCGTATATGCGATTTTTGGCTACCATCGTCGCCTACTGGAGAGTTATCTTCAAATTCTCGATATCGTCTGTGCTGTGGTACTACGAAATGGGCTTTCCAGTCTATTTCGTCAAATCTGCAAATTGTTTATTGTGATTTCATCTGACTTGAAGAAAGTCTGATTTTAATTGACCTTCTCGTTCACGAGATTTGACTCCGACTGATTTTAATGATGATGTGTATGAAAAAATTCTGCTTGTTACTGATAAAAAAAAATTGGCTACTGGAGGATGCCTGACCAACATGAAATTGACCGAAATTTAAAAAAAAAATATTGCTATGCTACTAACGATGGGAATAAATTAAATTAAATTAACAAATATGTATTGGGGAAAAGCAACCAAAATATCATCTATTTCAAACTCAATGGGCAGAGGAAGATTCCATTTTGTTCGAAACCTGCCTAAATTTGCTGAAAAAGAAGACAATAATGATAAGCTTTGGAAAGTACTTGTAAGCTTCTCCTTGATGTCATAAGACAAATATATATCGGTAGATCAAAAAAAAAAAAAAAAACATTTTCATTGAAAAGAAATGAGATGATGATACCATTAAGGGAATAACATTTTTGAAAATATATATGCCAAAAATGGCATTGAAATTGTTTGTGCTTTGTCGTTTTGATGGATTTCGAAATCTATGAAGGAAAAGGAACAATTGCTGTGCACTTAAATATAGGTTTTTGCTCTGGTATAGTTATGAAATAAGCTGAAACAAGTTTTTTAAAAGCTATAAGCAATAGTTGGTTATTATTTTACCGGATTGGTCCACTTATAAAATTAAAAGAGGTGGGAATATGGGCAACTAGTAGTATTAGAGTAAATCAAATGGGGAAAAGTTGTCTTAAAGTCGGAAAAAGATTCTCGTAAAGTAGGTCCAGGGTCATATGTCTATTGAATTGAAAAACAAGGGCGCCGTGGCGTAAGTGGTTAGTGTGTCGGATCACTACGCATGAGGTTCCAAGTTCGAATCCCAGAAAACACCAAAAAGTTTTTTCACGGTCCCACCTATCGCGAGCGTCTGACAAACATCCGAGAGTATTGTTGTCATGAAAAAGCTTCTCAAATCGCCGTTCGGAGTCGGCATTAAACTGTAGGTCCCTTCCATTCGTGTGAAAAATATAACGCACACAACATGAGTGGTTGCGAGAAGCTAGGCCCTGGCACTTTAAAGAGCTGTTGCGCCAAATATAAAAAAAAAAAAATAATATTGAAAAAGAAAATAGCATTTTTATCAAAAACTGGCCAGACAACAGTATTGTACAGATGACGTCTACGTTGCATGGACACGAATATGTCGATGTAGTTAGTTAAATAAATAAATAAATAAAGGTTTATCCAATAGGGACGGGTCGATTTTGACAGTTCATGGCGGCCATGCTGTTTTATCTGTTGTTAATTTTCCAGACACTAAAGACAAATCACCGTGGCAAGTTACAGCGTCAAGCAACACTTGCAAACGATAAAACTTTATTATCAAAATGGGTGTTCTGTTGTGGCAGCGATATGCGTGTTGCGCCCCTTTTAATCCTTCCAGTCTACTATTTAACGTTTGGTGGCCAAACTCAAGTCAACCGGTTCAGTGAATAATCAGCCAACACTCGTATATCAACAAAGCAAGATTTGTCGATAACATTGCCGCTGTCCGTTAGAGTGAGCAGGAGAACCCGATGCAGTCAATTCCGCGCCGCGCACAAGAGCTCAGCCTTTCGCAGACACCAACTTGGCGAATCTTACATCGGGACTTGCGCCTACATCCGTACAAAATCCAACTGACACAGGAGCTGAAGGAAACGACCATAGACAACGCCGTGTGTTCGCTGACTGGGTTCTGGAGCAGTTGTAATCAGACCCCGATTTCAGAAAAAAAAAATGGATCTTCAGCGACGAGGCCCATTTTTGGATGAACGGGTATGTCCACAAGCAAAATTGCCAGATTTGGGATACCAATTCACACTAGGTCCAGCTGACTGGGTTCTGGAGCAGTTGCAATCAGACCCCGATTTCAGAAAAAAAAAATGGATCTTCAGCGACGAGGCCCATTTTTGGATGAACGGGTATGTCCACAAGCAAAATTGCCAGATTTGGGATACCAATTCACACTAGTGGCAATGCATCCGCAGAATGTCACTGTTTGGTGTGGATTGTGAGCCAGCGGCATCATCGGTCTGTACTTCTTTGAAAACGACATGGCATTGCCATCACTATCAACTGAGAGCGCTACCAATCGATGATAACGAATTTCTTTTGGCCCAAATTGGATGATATGGATGTGAAGGAAACGTGGATCCAACAGGACGGCACTCTGTTTCACACAGTTGATGCCACAATGGACTTTCTGCACGAGCGATTTGAGGGCATGGTTATCTTACGCAGAGGCGACGTGAACTGGTCACCGAGATCGTGGGACTTGACCCCGTTCCACTTTTTCTTGTGGGGTTTCCTTAATTTGCAGGTCTATGCCAAAAAAGCCGCAAAGGGCCGGTGCCCTCAACATAACCCGTGCCTTCGCTCAAATTCAACCTGATCTATGCGCCATAGTCATCGACAATTGGACCTCACGGATGCGCGCCACCCAGCCAAGCCGCGGCGGCCATTTGAACAATGCCATATTCAACACATAATGTCATTCATTGATAGGCCTTTCAAACGAAATAAAAATTTTTTGATATCTCACACATAACTTAACATTGTTTTTTAATGAAGTGAATTAATTTATATAAAGTTACTGAAAAATAAAGGAACTGAACATGTACGAAAAATGCTTTTATTTTTGATATTTTGTACCGAAGTTTCACTGGACTCATTGCAGAATCTGCAAAGGCCATCTGCTGCTATGCTTAATTTCCTTAGGTATTCCTGGAGTTTATAGGTACACTTATAGGTAGGTTATTCTTGCTCAGACTGATACATACTTCGAATGTCTTTCGGTTGTTTCCTGAAAGTACAGGGTGTCCGCCGGGAACGTATACTACTTTGTTTTGCCGCCATTTTGGTAAACATTAGTCTTGACAGTTCATATTTGGCAGTCGTGAAGTAGGCACGTGGCAAATTTATTATGGAAAAATATTCGATAAACCAACGTGTTTTAATCGTTAAAACATTTTATCAAAATCAATCATCGATTACTGTGACGATGAGAAAGTTACCTGAAATTTTTGGGAGAAACAACGTGCCAACAAAACGCACTATTTATCGTGTAGTGAATGATTTCGAAGAAAGAGGGTCTGTAGGTGATAGGCCCAAGCATGGGCCACAACGTACTGCAAGATCGGCTGAAAACATTACTGCAATTTGGTCAGGAGGAATCATTGGACCTTACTTCTTTGAAAATGAAAACGGCGTAACGGTAACTGTGAATGGGGAGCGATATCGTGATATGATTGAAAACTTTCTAACACCACAACTGCATGCTTTGGGCTTGATTAACATGTGGTATCAACAAGACGGTGCCACATCGCATACAGCCAGGATTACAATGGAATTACTGCGAGACCTCTTTCCACAACAAGTTATTTAAAAAAAATGGTGATGTTGATTGGCCTCCACGGTCGCCTGATTTGACTGCTCCTGACTTCTTTTTGTGGGGATATCTGAAAAGCAAGGTTTATGCAAACAAACCAGAAACGCTTGAGCAACTCAAACAAAATATTCGTGATGAAATTAATGAAATACCGCGTGAAATGTGTGAGAATGTAATGAATGTAAATGTGCTCAAAAGGGCTCGCATTTGTGAGACTAGCAGAGGCGGACATTTACCTGATATTGTATTCCATACATAATTGCCGACATTAAATAAAACATTTATCAATATAAGATCCATTCTCTTTCATTTAATCAAAAATTATAAACAAACAAAGTAGTATACCTTCCCGGCGGACACCCTGTATCTTAGCCCGTTTCCGACCATGACTATTATTCTAACTTCTGGCCCTATTTTGCCACTCTAATTTCCAGAATTTATCCGTAAGGGTATGATACCCTAATCTACAGAATGGCTTATGTTCTAGAAAGAGTCTTACCCTCTATTTCGACGAGATATGGTATCCAGTAAATTGCATAATTTAACAGTTTAAAATCACCTTGTACCGATGGAATATACCAAGCCATACTGGAACAGAGTGTAAAGCAGTTGCTCATTACTTTACATCCTTGCAAACGATTGGTCGCTATGATTCCAAAAATTGGTAAGGACGTCTACTCAGAGAGGATTTCGATTCGGACTGTTAAGATTAGCCTCCTTCCTACTGAAAAGTTTGGCAAGACTAGTTGGGGTCCATGTGACCATTGTTGCTTTGACGACCGACTCACTAGTTGAGATGCGACATATATACTAACATAAAAAATCTAGATACTCGCCTAAAATACATGTTCGATGGAAAACGATTATGAATTAAGGCATTGCTGAGTTCAACAGAAATCTGGTTATCATTCTTAACTCAAGCATTCGAGGATGATGTTGCCATACTTCCTGTCGAATCATGCCTAGGGGCTATGCGAACACGCCAATGGCTCTAAACATCGATCGATGAATATTACGCTAGGAATATTTTTTCCGTTAATCCTTTCAAAAAAGTTGGTCTCTTTAAGTGAATGAAGATCAGTGCAACACTGAAGTTTTGATGACCCTGCGCGACACTTATCGATAATTTCGCCTTCCTCTTCATCCGTATAGCTCCTTTTGACTTTAAGATCTATGCACAGTGTCCTGCGACATTGGAGCTGATATCTGATTATCTTAGCAAGATCGAACTATTTGAGCGTTTCTAATCTAGCCTAAGCCAGATCTGTGTGGATGTTTAACACATCGTGCAAACCTCCCAACTGCGATTGGTCTTGTTGATTTTGTCCACCTAGAAGTAAATGTTTGCACGTAGCGAGAAGCATACCCATATTCTGCCTATCCGGTAAGATATTTAGTATAGTGCTAAGCCTGGTGAGCTTGTCAGCCTGGTAGTTACCTAGAATGTCTCTTTGGCCTGGCACGCAACAAACATAGAGGAATATTGAATTGCCCCACCATGCCATCACCTTAAAAGACGAGCGGCAATTTATAAGTAGAGCTATGTAAATATGATCGATTCCAGAGAATTCTTTGCCGTTTGACTGTCTGTGAAAATGCTCGTATCCTGACAAATAATACATGCCATAGAAGGGCTTCCTTAATCGCCAAATTTCGGTTTGAAAAAAGATCCAGTGATCTGGGAGGCGAAAGGAGATGCTCTTTGTTGTAAAACTTTAATACAATACTGTACTTTAACAGTATATCAAAGCATTTGTTGCAACTCTTTTTCCTACATTTCTCTTTTCCTAACTATACCATGTACCAGTCGTTCTAAAGTCACCGAAGAATAAACTACTCTTTTGTCTATAATCTGTTTGCTCTGTTATTTCCTGCTAACAGGTTATGGGCCCAGGCTACTATATAGACAAAGAATAGTTTTTCGTTTAATTGACATACCATTTTTTTTTTTGCATTTGCTGCGGTCGCGATGAGTTCGCTATATCAGATAGACAAATTGAACGGAGAAAATTATGGAAGCTGGGTGATCCACATGAAAAGTGTTCTTGTACATGCAGAACTTTGGTCGTATGTCGACGGGTCAAAACAGTTATCGGCTGAACCGAAACCAGAAGAACAATCTGCGTGGGAGGCTGCGGACGCGAAAGCTCTTGCAACGATATTACTTAGTGTAAAGCCGTCGGAGTTAATTCACGTAAAACACTGCAAAAGGTCGAAAGAGGCATGGGACAAGCTGTGTGAAATCTACATGCCGAAAGGGCCGGCTCGTATGGTTAATCTGTTCAAACAGTTGTTGCACGCGAAAATGTTAGACGGCCAATTGATGGCAAGCCATATAAATGAATTTTGTGGTATCGTGGAGAAATTGCGCGAAATACAGGTATCAATTCCCGAAGAACTTTTGGTAATCATTTTACTTTGTAGTTTGCCGGATTCCTATGAGAATTTCGTAGTTGCGATTGAAAGTCGCGATAATTCGCCTTCGTATGGTAGTTTTAAGGTCAAACTCTTAGAAGAAGACCAAAGAAGAGTCAACAAAGACCATACTAACGGCTCGATAAGTGAACACATTTTTGCGGCAAGATCACGGGAGAAAGGTCATGATAGCAAATCTAATCACACCATAAAGGGGAAATGCTATTCTTGCGGTAAACGTGGTCACTATGCCTCGAACTGTAAGAACTCAAAGCCAAGACAGTTATCCTCGTTTGGCCTTTTTTCGTCAATCGATGGTTCGATGTTGCAACGGGACGAATGGTGCTTAGATAGCGGAGCAACCTCGCATATGTGCTGTAATAGGAAACTATTTACCGAATTTCGAAATGATGTCGATGGTGAAAAGGTGCAGTTAGCAAACGCTAAGTTCGTTGTATCGACTGCTATTGGGACAGTTAAATTAAAACTAAATGAAGGTGATATCGATCTGCAAAATGTTTTGTACATTCCAGAATTACAAGGTAGTTTTATGTCCGTGAGTAAAATAACCAAGCATAATTTTACAGTGGATTTCTTAAATGACGTTGCCATTGTTAGAAACTCTCAGAATTCCGTTGTTTTAAAAGCCTATAAGAAAAGTGAGCTGTATATCGTTAAACCTCAAGCTGAATTTCTTTCTTATCGATCCAGCATTAGAAGTAATACGATGCAGAAATGGCACCAAAGGTATGGACATCTGAGCACAAGTAGTCTTCAACAGCTCAAGAATCAGAACATGGTAGTTGGTCTGAATATTGATTCATCTGATGCTAACCTGGATTGCGTTGTGTGCGCAAAAGGCAAATTGACGGTGCGACCTTTCCCTAAACAATCATTTACTCGGAGTAAACAATTGCTAGACCTGGTGCATAGTGATGTGTGTGGACCAATGAGGGTACCATCAGCTGGGGGAGCAAGGTATTTCATGACACTTATCGATGATAAGTCCAGAAATATTCAAGTATACTTTTTGAAAACGAAAGACGAGGTATTTAATACATTTAAACATTTTAAGGCTATAGTCGAGCTCCAAAAGTCACGTAAAATCAAATGTTTGCGAACTGACAACGGGCGAGAATTTGTGAATAAAGCATTCAACGAGTATTTGCAGGAACACGGAATAGCACGCCAACTTACGGTGGAGTACACTCCACAGCAGAACGGTGTGGCCGAAAGAGCTAACCGGACGCTCGTCGAGATGGCTAGGTATCTGCTGTTGGACCAGAATCTTCCGGAGTACCTGTGGGTGGAAGCCATAAACACGGCAGTTTATCTGAAGAATAGGTCACCATCCAGGATTTTAAACAACTTTACCCCATTCGAAATTTGGACTGGTTCGAAACATAGTGTTGCACATTTAAAAGTCTTTGGTTCGAGGGCCATAGCATTGAACAAAAGGCCTGGGAATTCTAAATTCGCTGCGAAATGTCGTGAACTTATCATGGTAGGATACTCCGAAGAATCCAAAGGATACCGGCTTTTCGATCCCAGAACAAGGCAAATAGAAAATAGTCGCGATGTTAAAATTTTCGAAAATAATACACAAAACTATTTTATCGATATAAAAGACTTTTTACTTGCAGAAGATGATAATAATGCTTTGGCCAAAGAGCAACAAGAACAAACCAACGTCGATGAAGGCGTTTCAAAACAATCACCTGAGAACCTGAAGCTACCAGTCAAAACGGCTGACTCACCTAGCTTGCCAAGCAAGACATTAGTTGTCGGGCCGGGATGGCCGAGAATCATGCGCACGGGAAAACCTGGTAGGCCGGCCAAGCAGTATAACATGGTTGAAGCGGTAAATGCGATGGGAGAATTATCGTTGGTTCCATCATCAGTTGCAGAAGCAAGGAATAGCTGCGATGCTAATAAATGGAAGTCTGCAATGCAGTTGGAATACGATGCACTTATCAGAAATGAAACCTGGGAGCTCGTGGATCCACCGATAAAGAACCAAATTATTGGATGTAAGTGGGTTTTTAACCTCAAAAGAAAGCCAGACGGATCGATTGACAGGTACAAATGTAGACTTGTCGCCAAGGGGTGTTCTCAGAAATATTCGATAAATTATAATGAAACTTTCTCTCCCGTAGTTCGTTATTCGACCATACGGTTAGTTTTAGCTATTGCAGTGCAGTATGAACTTCTTCTGCACCACCTCGACATTACGTCAGCATACCTTAATGCTGAAATAAGCGAAGATGTTTTCATGACCCAACCCGAAGGTTTTGTGGACAAAGATAATCCAGAGAAAGTTTGTAAGCTGCGTAAGTCACTTTATGGCTTAAAACAGGCCGGGAGGGAATGGAATAAGAAGTTAAACGAAGTGTTGCAGCAGATTGGATTTACGAGGTGTAACGGGGATAGCTGTGTGTACTTTATGAGAACTGATACTGAGATCAACATTGTAGCGGTGTATGTTGATGACTTTTTGATTGCCTGTTCGTCGGAGTCATCAATAAACGCAATAAAGGCACAAATTGGAACTGCATTTGATTGTGTGGACAAAGGTCCAGCCCAGCAGTTTCTTGGGATTGAAATTGAGCGTAGTCAACCGAGGGGACCAATTGCGATACATCAACATCAATAAATACGGGAACTTCTGTGTCGATACCGGATGGATACATGCAAACCCTGTTTTACGCCACTTGACCCTGGAATGAAACTAGTGAAGTGCCAAAGTGAAACGTGCCAGAAGGAAGATCCAATCTACTATCAATCTATAGTGGGTGCTATAATATATTTAGCGGTTTCTACGAGGCCAGACATCAGTCACAATATAAGCAAACTTTCTCAATACAACGTGGAACCTCATGGAGAACATCTCGGAGCGTTGAAACATCTGTTGCGGTACATCAAGACTGCGTGTGATGCAAAGCTGCATTATCCAAAATCGTCGAAAGGTCTTCAAGCTTACGTGGACGCAGATTGGGGAGGCAATACCAATGATAGGAGATCTTACACAGGATTTGTCTTTACATTTGGTGGTGGAGCCATATCCTGGGAATCAAAGAAGCAGCTATCAGTTGCTCTCAGTAGCACTGAAGCTGAATACATGGCCCTGTCGCAAGCGAGTAAAGAAGCAGTTTACTTGCGAAACTTGATATCCGAGTTAGGCTTACTCTTTACTAATCGTTCTGTTCTTATATTCAATAAAAATATAGGTGCACAACAGTTGGCGAAAAATCCGGTACATCATCCCAGAAGCAAACACATCGATATTCGGTACCACTACATTCGAGACTTGTATGAAGACGGCACAATAGACTTGAGATACCTTTGCTCTGAAGACATGATAGCAGATATTTTTACGAAGAACTTGACCAAAACAAAGCACCTAAAGTTTAGTTCGATGTTGGGCATCCCGATCAAATAACTTTTATAAAAAGCAACATATGCACTGTGGGGGAGTGTTGTAAAACTTTAATACAATACTGTACTTTAACAGTATATCAAAGCATTTGTTGCAACTCTTTTTCTTACATTTCTCTTTTCCTAACTATACCATGTACCAGTCGTTCTAAAGTCACCGAAGAATAAACTACTCTTTTGTCTATAATCTGTTTGCTCTTTTATTTCCTGCTAACACTCTTTGGAGAAAACACCGACGCCTACCTGATTTTCAGTTTTAAATTCGTCTGTATAGTAATGAAGCGAACTTTTTTCTATCCTGACAACATTCTCCAAATTACTGCGGGTAGGTTAAATTTTTAAGTGAAACTTTATCTTTAAACGCCTCCGGCTTTCATTTCATTAATAAAACTTTTAATAAGTACTCCTTGCTATAAAATTTCGAACAGTAACTATTGCACCCTACGATGGACGACATGAAAAAGAACAAAATAAAAAACAGCGATACCATTCTCATACAACATAATGGGTTTGTCCGGTTAGCATATCTATTGAGAAATATAAATTTTTATTTTATAAAAATATATGAATACATTGTTTCATAAGGTACATACGGGCTTGTGTACATGACAAGTACTCCATTCTTGAATAAAGAAAAAAGAAACATTAAGCTGTCCTTTGTAACAGATGCCAACACAAAAAAGTTATCGTTACACGGTAAACGACTCAGTAGGGATAACTCCAGCTGGTGAGATATTTGTAACCGAAGTCTTATCCTTGCACTTTGATATGGAATATTGAAATATCTCTCTGGCATCTATTTGCCAGTTTTTTTTTTATCTCTATTTTTCTAAAGTGAAATGATTAAGTCGCGGATTTCTGATGCTGATATTTTATTTCCCATACCACGTGCGCGGCGTCCTCACAAGAAGACGAAACCGCAACGCGCAGTTGGTGTCCTTGGGAAGAATTCTGCAAGTGATAGAACTTTTCATTTAGGTTTTTTTTCTCACTCCTACTGCAACTTCTTTTCGAAATTAATTCCGCGCACTTGCATGCTTCCCCAGTGGGGACGGGGAAAATATTTAATGGTATGTCAATAGAATGCTATCAGTTGGCTCTAGCTTTTCTCTTTGTGAAATGAAATCCAGTGGTTACGCCAAATTGAAAAATTGCATTTCATTTTCAATTTCCTTTTTATTTGTCAATGCCGTATTCAAAAAGAGATTTTTTCGAATCCATTTCACTGAGAAAATGGCGTTGTATACAAAATGCCAAATGATGGTTCTTTTTTTTTTTCTTTGTTTTTGAAAGTCGAAAATGGAAATGATTTTAGATCGATTACGGAGGGCGTATGAGTAACTTTATCGTTTCTCAAAAGTTGAAGAAATTTTTTTTTTTAAAGTTTTGCATTAGTTTGGTGAAAATAGAAACGAGTCCATCTGTGCACTAATTACAATTCTTATGAATTTGTAACTTTAAATGAAGTTTCGCCAACATCGATGGATTCAGTGTTTTTTTGGTGCGTATTTTCGTGACAGGACGATTTTTTTGCTTCGGTGTTATTGGAAAAGTTTGAAGAGTTGGCAGATCTTGCGATGTATAAATTATTTTTTAATTTAAATTCGTTGGCATTGAAGTAGGAAATCCAATTCAAGCGTAGGATAATTTATGGGATTTATGGAATGCAAGTTGAAAATAATTTACGTTTTGGCATAACACCTGACAATTTTATAATGATAGGATGCCGGAAGAAGAAAAACTAGAAATCTCACATTTTATTCATTTTGTCGCTTTAATACGGCAAACATTTTGAAAAGTCGATAGATTATTATACACTTCTGAAGTAGAAAACAAGATAATTTTTTTCATTTCCATTACAGATGTAACTTAAATAGATAAATCGAAAGCGCAAGTTTTTGCCACCCACTTGGAAGAACATTTTAAACCATTTGATGGACAAGCTCTTATTCAAAGTATAAATACGTCGTATATAGTCAATAGTGCAATAAGAAATGCAACACTAGCCGAACTTCACTTTATCGCTTTTATACGGCAAACATTTTGAAAAGTGGATAGATTATTATACACTTCTGAAGTAGAAAACAAGATAATTTTTTTCATTTCCATTACAGATGTAACTTAAATAGATAAATCGAAAGCGCAAGTTTTTGCCACCCACCTGGAAGAACATTTTAAACCATTTTATGGACAAGGTCTTATTCAAAATATAAATACGTCGTATATAGTCAATAGTGCAATAAGAAATGCAACACTAACCGAACTTAAGGAAGAAATAGAGAAACTTAAACCTAAGAAGGCTCCTGGATACGACCTAATCTCAAGCTTCTCTAAGGCCTTTGACAAAATCAATCATAATATCCTCTGCTGGAAGCTACAGCATTTTTTCGGTTTCAGTGAGAGAGCAGTAAAGCTATTAAAAAGTTTGCTTTCCAACAGGTCACAAAGAGTTGTTGTGGGTGAAAATTCTTGGGTCAATTTTGTTTTGTATATTTATCAATGACTTGCCGTCCATATGCAAACATTCTTCCACACACCTATATGCGGACGACGTTCAGCTATACCGGTTGTCAAACGGTAGTGCATGCGATCATATGAAAACACAAGCGTTTTCACTCAGCTGAGGCCTACCAACTCCTACTCTCAACCTCCACGCGGTGACAGCCGGGTGCCTAGTACCTTAATCCAAGAAATGGGTAACCAACCCCGTTTGGCGGATTCTTGGTGGCAGCAGATGAGAGAGGGGGGGAAGAGTGCTTTTCTCACTAGAGCACTTCTTCCTGTTCCAGGCGGCAGCGGACGAATTCCCTAGACGGAGTCAACGGTGGCGTCTATAGTTCCAGTTAGGTTGAACTTAGTGAATACCTTGCGCGAGCTGCTTCGACGTATTCGGATCACAGGTCGGTAAGGAATTTCCAATGTTGGTCAGGACATTGGAATAGAGATGGTGGCGGAGGGGCCTTAATGGGCCAACGGCAGCGCTCATACTTCCGCAGTGGACTACTGGCACCGGTGTACCCGGCCCCTCGTCCTAGGGGAATAATTAAGGAACTGGCCCTCCAGGTTGGGGGTTGTGCCGTCGGGGTAACTTCCCTACCACGTAAAAAACGCATGGTTCCGAAACAACCAAAAGCCTCGGATAAGGATGACCCAACTAATGACGACCCCAGCAAACGAAATAAGGACAACGACCTTCGGATCTGTACGTGGAATGTTCTGTCCCTTTACAGACCACGTGCAGCCGAACAACTAGCAGAGGCCCTAGACTGCTATAAAGCAGATATTACCGCCATCCAGGAAGTGCGATGGGATGGGCCAGGCAAAAAGAGGATGAAAAACTGTGACATCTACTACGGTGATTACTACAGAGGCAACAGGCAACGCTTATTCGGATGCGGATTTGTCATACGCGGCAGACTTAGGCAAGAAGTCTTAAGCTTCCGACACGTGAGCGAGCGTATTATGACGATCCGGATCAAGGCTAAATTCGCTAACATAAGCCTAATATGTGTTCATGCCCCCACAGAAGAAAAGGACCCTGCCTCCAAAGAGTGTTTCTACGAGCTCCTCGACAAAACATACGAGCAATGTCCTAAATACGACGTTAAGATCGTATTGGGCGATTTTAACGCCAAAATAGGAAAGGAGGACGTCTTCGGTAGAGCAGTCGGTAAGCATAGCCTACACGACACCACGTCTGATAACGGACTAAGGCTAATTGATTTCGCTGTGGAGCGAAATGTCACCATAGCAAGCACATGGTTTCCTCATCTCGATATTCATAAGCAGACATGGCGGTCCAATGATCATGTCACGATCAACCAAATTGATCATATTGCGATCGACGCAAGGCATGCCTCCAGTATTCTGGATGTCCGGACCTTCCGAGCGGCCAACATAGTCTCGGATCATTACCTTGTTGTAGCCAAGGTACGAATGCGGATATCCCAATCTGAGCAACAAAGAAGAATTACTGTGAGAAAATTTAACGTCGAAAAGCTACAATCGCAAGAGACCGCCAGACTCTTCGCTGAACGCGTATCCCGAAATCTCTCAATCACCCCTATACCGCCAGCATCAAGTGCCGAAGACCAGTGGCAACGCTGCCAACATGCCATCAGAAACGCCGCGACTGATGTGCTGGGTCTCGCTCGCCCACCACCGCGAAACCCCTGGTTTGACGAAGAATGTCGGCGAGTGCATGCAGCAAAACAAGAGGCATACAAAGCGGCGCTGCAAAGGAAGACGAGAGCTGCTCGTGAGCTCTACGAGCAAAAGAGACGGGAAGAACATCGGCTTCTCCAAAAGAAGAAGAAAGAGCATGAGAAGCGCGCGTTTGAGAATATCGAGAGTCTATACTCCAGGAACAATGTACGGAAGTTTTACCAAAAGGTAAAAACAACGTGTCAGAGAAGTAATACCCGTACAGAAACCTGTAGAGATGAGAATGGAAACCTCGTAGTAGAATCACAGTCGGTGCTGAGAATATGGAAAAACTACTTCTGCAGACTGTATAACGGCGACGAAGACCAACATCCCGCTGTCAGGCAGAATGAACCATTCAACATGGACGATGATAGTCAAAATTTCCGTCCACCTGACCAAAACGAAGTGAGGATAGCAATATCCAAGCTAAAATCGAACAAGGCTGCTGGACCTGACGGTTTACCGGCCGAACTTTTCAAGGCAGCTGGGGATGAATTGGTAGAGTGCATACACCAACTCATTTCTAATATTTGGTCAGAGGAGTGTATGCCTGATGAATGGAATCTCAGCATCGTTTGCCCGATCCACAAGAAAGGAGACCCCCTCAACTGCGCCAATTATAGAGGCATCAGTCTCCTCAACATCGCGTACAAGATCTTTTCTGCGATATTGTGTGAACGCCTGAAACCTTTTATCAACAGCCTGATTGGACCCTATCAGTGCGGTTTCAGGCCAGGAAAGTCCACCATCGATCAAATCTTCACACTTCGGCAGATCCTGGAGAAAACCCAAGAATTCCAAATCGATACTCACCACCTCTTTATCGATTTCAAGGCCGCCTATGACAGCATCTATAGAGAAGAGCTTTATAGAGCCATGTCTAGTTTTGACATCCCTGCCAAACTTGTCCGCCTGTGCAGGCTGACGATGGAGAACGCTCGCTGCTCCATCAAGGTCGGTAATGACCTCACCGAGACCTTTGATGTCAAAAAAGGCTTTAGACAAGGTGACGCGCTGTCATGTGACTTCTTCAATATTGTACTTGAACGGATTGTGCGGAACTCACAAGCCAACACCGGAGGCACAATCTATTACAAGTCTGTACAGCTGCTTGCATACGCCGACGATATAGACATTATCGGAAGATATCAGCGGGCTGTCACCGGTGCTTTTGCAAGCATTGAGGCGGAAGCGGCCAAAATGGGTTTGGCGATAAACGAGGGCAAAACCAAGTATATGCTGTCAACTAGAAGGGAAAACCAACATCGACGAATTGGACAAAACGTCACCGTGGGCAGCTATAACTTCGAGGTAGTAAGGGACTTTGTCTACCTTGGCTCTGCTATAAATTCTACTAACAAAATCAGTGCAGAAATCAATCGAAGAATAACTCTTGCCAATCGCTGTTTTTTTGGGCTTATAAGGCAATTTAACAGTAAAGCCCTATCTCGAACAACTAAGGAGACTCTATATAAGACCTTGATCATCCCAGTCCTGCTTTACGGCGCTGAAACATGGACTTTATTAAAAGAGGATGAAGATATCCTTGGTCGCTTCGAGAGAAAAATTCTTCGTAAGATTTTCGGTCCCGTTTGCGTTGACGGGTTTTGGAGGAGAAGATTCAATCACAAACTATACGAGCTGTACAGCGACATCGACCTAGTCAAAAAACTGCGTATTGGACGTCTGAGATGGCTAGGACATGTAGAGCGAATGGACACCAACGCTCCGGCCCGCAGAGTCTTCGAATCTAACCCCGAGGGACGACGCAGTAGAGGGAATTATCGCCGTAGGTGGCGCGCACAAGTTCAAGGGGACCTCGACCAACTTGGAGTGCGCAACTGGAGGCAATTAGCTAAAGACCGAGCTAAATGGAGAGGCTTGTTGGTTGAGGCCCAGGTTCACCCCGAACTGTAGCGCCACCTAAGTAAGTAAGTTCAGCTATACCTAGCCCGCCTTCTGAGTAGTACAGTGGAACTTGCTTCTTTGCTGAATGAGGACTTGTATAAAGTACATACCTGGTCACTGGTAAATGGGTTGCTCTTAAATCCCACAAAATGTCAAATTATACCCATTTCTAACGAAACTTGTAGCCTTGGTCTTGTGCCCGACGTATGGGTATCCCACAGTAAACTGCAGCTTGCTGAATCTGTTAGCAGCCTCGGATTTAGAATAAATCGGAACTTATCGGGATGTAATCATATCAATAGTGTTATTGGTCGTGTCTATGGATATCTACGCAAACTTTGGTTGAGTGCTTATTTTACCCTAACTGAGACAAGATGAAGACTAATTAAAACTCTGGTATTACCAATCATAACCTATGCTGAAGTTGTGTACGGTAACCTTGATTCATTGTCTCAGAACAAACTGCAAGTTGCTTACAACGATGCGTTACGATAAGTTTATGGCATTCGTAGGCATGACCACATTTCTGAATACTCTAGAGACTTCCTGGATTGCACTCTGAAACAGTACATCAACGCAAGAAACTGCATATTTTTACACAGAATCATTAATAGTAAATCTCCGTCATATTTGTTTGACAAACTACAGTTCGTCCGTTCAGCCAGATCCTTAACCTTAATTCAACCACGTTCTAATTATTTAATTTCCTCTCGTCTATTTTTCGTTCACGTCACTAGATTATGGAATTCACTGCCATTCCACTTAAGGGGTATTTCAAATGCAGCAAACTTTAAGAATGCAATTCTCCTACATGTTTCGATGCAATCTTGAACTTAGATTTCTGAACTTTAACTTTCTCAATACTTTTTGCTATACTTTCTCAATACTTGTTTAATTTAATTTTTATTTATTTTGTTTTTTAATGTACATATGTAATCTGTTTTTATTAATACAATTCATCTTAAATCCATTTTTTTTAATTTAAAAATCTGAATTCTAAATATCTACCTTGGTTATTCGTACTATAAGAGATTAAATCTTAATGTACATTCCTATCTTCAAAATAAATTGAAATTGAATTGAATTGAATTAATCACGGGAGAAGTTCATAAAGCACTACTAAGAAAAGCTCTTATTAAGCTTCTGATCATTATAAACGCCCCGTTTAGACTAGAATATGTTCCCAATCAACGGAAAGTCACCGAAGTCATAATGGTTCTTAAGCCCGGAAAACCGCCGAATGAAAAAACGTCTAATAGACCAATTTCGCTTCTTCCGATTATATCCAAAATGTTCGAAAGAATATTGATGCGGCGAATACAGCTGGTAATAAAAGAAAGACATCTCATTCCGGATCAATAATTCGGATTCAGAAGTAAGCATTCTACAATTGAACAAGTGCATAGAATAACACATGTAATCGAAAAATCTCTTGAAGAAAAAATGATTTGTCAAGCGTATTCCTTGACGTCTCTCAAGACTTGGACAAGGTCTGGCATGAAGGCTTAAAGTTAAAATTACGACAACTTTTGCCAGAGCACCTATATAATATTTTGAAGAACTACCTTACTTACTTACTTACTTAGGTGGCGCTACAGTCCGGGGTGGACCTGGGTTTCAACCAACAAACATTTCCAGCCAGCTACCTCCAGTTGTGCACGCCAAGTTGATTGAGGTCCCTCTCCACTTGTTTGCGTCACCTACCACGAGGTCGTCCTCTACTGTGGGCGCCGTGGCGTAAGTGGTTAGTATGTCGGATCACTACGCATGAGGTTCCAAGTTCGAATCCCAGAAAACACCAAAAAGTTTTTTCACGGTCCCACCTATCGCGAGCGTCTGACAAACATCCGAGAGTATTGTTGTCTCGAAAATGCTTCTCAAATCGCCGTTCGGATTCGGCACTAAACTGTCGGTCCCTTCCATTCGTGTGAAAAATATAACGCACACAACATGAGTGGTTGCGAGAAGCTAGGCCCTGGCACTTAAAGAGCTTTTGCGCCAAATATGTATGTGTGTATGTATGTATGTCGTATGTCGGATTCGAAGACTTTCTTGGCTGGAACGTTGGGCTCCATCCGCTCTACATGACCCAGCCATCTTAGTCGCTGTAAGTCGATGTCATTATATAGGCCGTATAGTTCGGCATTGTACCTTCTCCTCCACTCACCGTCTATGCAGACGGGACCAAAGATCGCTCGAACAACTTTTCTCTCAAAATAACCAAGGGTGTCCTCATCCGGTTTTACCAAAGCCCGCGCCTCTGCGCCATACAGCAGGACTGGGATGATTTGTGTCTTATAAAGAGTTACATTAGTAGTTCGAGATAGAGCTTTGTTACTCAATTGCCATCTTAGCCCAAAGAAACATCAATCTCCATACTGATGTCATTTGCGGAGCTCACCATAGAGCTTAGGTAGATAAAATCCTTTACTACCTCAAAATTATATCTGTCTATTATGGCGTTCTGTCCAAGACGCCGATGTTGGTTGTCCTTTTTTGTTGACAGCGTATATGTTGTTTTGTTTTCATTGACCGCAAACCCATCTTTGCTGTCTCGACCACAATACTCACAAATGCCCCACTGACGGCCCTCTGAGTTCTTCCGATTATGTTAATGTCATCGGCATAAGTGAGTAGTTGTACAGACTTGGAAAAGTTTGTACCTCCGGTGTTGGCTTGCGAGTTTCATGCAATTCGCTCAAGTACTATGTTAAAGAGATCGCATGATAGCGCGTCACCTTGTCTGAGACCTTTCCTGACATCGAACGGTTCGGTGATGTTCTTACCGACTTTGATGGAGCAGCGAGAGTTCTCCATCGTCATTCTGTATAAACGGACGAGCTTGGTAGGGATGTCAAGACTAGACATGGCTCTGTTTAACTCGTCTCTATGCACCCTATCATAGGCAACTTTGAAATCGATGAAGAGGTGGTGCGTATCGATTTTATATTCATGGGTTTTTTCCAAGATCTGCCGCAGTGTGAATATTTGGTCAATGGTTGACTTTCCCGGCCTGAAACCGCACTGATAAGAACCTATCAGGTTATTGACGATCGGTTTTAGGCGTTCACATAATACGGCAGACAGGATCTTAAATGCGATGTTGAGGAGAATTATACCTCTGTAGTTAGCGCAATTCAGAGGGTCTCCTTTTTCAGGATCGGGCAAATGATGCAGAGGTTTCATTCATCGGGCGTACTTTCGTCCGACCAGATTTAACAGATGAGCTGGTGCATGCTCCTTATCAACTCATCTCCTCCTGCCTTGAAATGTTCAGCGGCAAAACCGTCGGCTCCAGCAGCTTTGTTGGATTTGAGTTTAGATATCGCTAATCTCATTTCATTCTGATCGGGTTGACGGGAATCTTGAAGAACTAACTTACCAATAAATTATTCCGCGTCAAAGCGGAAAGCTCTTTCAAGGTATTGACAGTGAAACAAATATTCAAGTTGACACTGTGCCTAGAACATTAATATGATGACATCCGACTTAAAGGACCCATCGACCATCAATGCAATACGAGAAGACGATTCCGAGGTATGCTTCAAACACCATTATGCAACAACAACTACGGCAGGCGACAACTAAACTAAAGCGTTCCAACTGTTTTTAATGAGCTTCCCTCAAACATGAAAAATATTTTAAGTTTCAAAATCCGCAAAAAGCGTTTAAAAGATTTTTTTCTTACTGAAATATAACTTTGTATTCGTTTTCTTAAGTTCATATATTTTAATTATTTAAATGTTGAATTTTGAACTTTCTATTTCATTTTTAATTTTACCTTGAATATGTAAAATAACTTAAGCTCACTTAACAGTGTTTTTTTGAAAACTTTGATACGCAATCTTCTGCAGATAAGCCCCTCAAGCTTCGCAGAATAATGTATAGCAATGTAAATCTAAACTTAAGTAAATAAAATGAATTTGAATTGAATTGAAATGTAAAAATAATATTCAGATCTTAACCCTGGATGGTACAATTTCTTTTATTTTGTACAATTTCTCTTAAACTATCCAACGTATAATTTTTATTTTAAGTAAAGTAAAAATATCGGGATTTTTAATAAATCTTATTTATTCTATTAAAAATACGTTTAAGAGTTTTGTTTACTAATTTCGGGTTCCAGGTTACCATAGTTTAGGGAGTAGGTAGGCCTTAGGGTAGACTTCGTCGATTTGACGAAGCATAACTTTAGTGTGCGTAAAATATGCATAAACATCCAGGGCTAAGGAAGCCGTATTGTATTACATAAATATGAGCACAAATGTAAATGTGCAACATGTTACAACAAATTACCTTAGCCTGGTGCATTAACGCACCAATGGGATATGCGAATGAATAACTGATGTTTTTTTTTAATTGTATGCACTAATCCCATTGGAAATGTGAAGAGATTTTTATTTTCAGACAGAAGAAAAATATATATACCTCAGCCAAATATCAAACAAAATGTGTGGACCCTTTGGGGTCCACCAAAAAAATAAAAAAAGTTTTAAGTTCCGCATTTGTGAGCTTTAAGTACTTGCTTGTATTAAGCTTAACTAAATAAATAGACTTTCATATGGGAAAGGTAGATTTGATTGATGAGCATATTTCTAACTATCGAATTGGGTTTCGGAGGAAAAAGTGGTATACATCCGCCGCTATCTGTATGTTCGATGTAGCCATTGTCAACCCATGGTCGTTGAGTATTACCTGTGGGAAATCCTTAGATCAGCTGGAGTTCACAAGGCAACTCGCAATCGCTTTCCTAAAAAAATATGGTTCTTCATCAATACAAAGTGGGAGGGTTTCGCGGGCAGCATATCATTGTAACCGGATGTAAATTTGAATAAGAAAAATAAAGTCTGAAAAACATCTTTTCTTACAGGTCTGAAACGAAAACGCTGTCGATTATGAAAATAACTCACAAATATAATACACATGTGGTCACTGTAAAATAGTACTCCATGACAAACGTTTTGCGCAATACCACCACATTTTAAATTGAAAATAGACTTGTTCTTCTAGGTATTTGATTGTCATTATTTCCTGGGCAAAAATAAAAAATAAGCATACAAAATAAAAATTGATCTTGCTGAGTACCCATGTTACGTCTACGCGTAACACCAAGAAAAACCCGAGCTCTCTCTCTCTCTCTCTTGAAAGATAAACAACAACTATCTAATCGAGGGAACCGAAAATGTGTCTCAAACGCAAATCACCATCAAATCCCACATCGTGTGAAAATAGCTTTTCTCACGATATGAAAACTGCTTACTAATCCGTAGCTGCCGTGTACCTGCCGCCAGAGGGGATCAGATAACGAGACAGCTTGACTTTGCGGGTGCACTTATCCAGACGGGATAGGTTTGCAATTGAGATTTGCAATTTGACACAACATTCAAGCTCGGGTTTTTCTTGGTGTTACGCGTAGACATAACATCCATTGATGCATTAACTCATCATCCTAAGACCGCGATATCTCCATTACCACTAAAGTAAAATTTAGATTTTTCATCGCAATTACTTTTGTTTATCCACTACTATGCTAAATTTAACATAAAATAAAAAATAATAATATGAGAATATTTGAGTTAACTCTTAACGCCGTGTTCAATCGGAAACGTGCCGTCTCTTGAAGACACCGAAACAGCCCATAACATACTCTGTGATCGCCTGACAATGGCCAGACTGAGGCTAAAGCACTTTAACAAAGGCACAACTCACCTTCTGACGACACCTCTTTCTCAGCTCGAACTATACTTAGCTCCATTAATGACTAGATTTCAGCTACTTGATAACTACTACTCAAACTTAAACGAAGCACAAAGATCTTTTTAGATCGCATTGCTCCGTGGGTTCTTTTCTGCACCAGCATTTGATTGGCCTCAGTAACCCAGTGATCCAAAATCGGAATGAATGCCCATATTTTTTGAGGTCAAATAGGCGAACCCCACAGGCGGATCAGTAGAAATGCAGTTAAGTGGGAGGGTTATGATCTCTTGATTTCGAATCATAAGCTCGCCGAAATAGGAAGAAGAAGAAGAATAGCCTCTGATCGACGGCTTTTGCATTTTATTTTAGGGAAATAAAATGTGTTGCATAACTTTGGGCCGTAATGTATATCGCCTTCCAAAAACTATGCAACACCAAATTACTCTTTGTGTAAAACTGTTATAAAAATTGGCCCTGCAAGTCACAACTTACATACATTATGCATATGCAGCAACATCTCTCTCAATTATTATTATAGCTGCGTATCAGCAGTTTATGGATATAAAGAGTGAAACACGAAGAAGTTGAAGATTAAGTGCTGATATTTGCACAAAAAGATCTGGGGTCGAATCACCGTATTCGTGAACGGATGACTCGTTACGCAATTTGTTTGTTAAATAAGTGATCAATTATCCGTACACGAATGTGGGGATTCGACACGTGAGTGTAAGTCCCGACGTGTACCAAGGACGAGTCCCTTGAAAAGAAGTCGTAACAAAGACACCGCAACACTACCGGAATGGACCACAAACAGAAAGAAAGCCGCAGGAGCTTCAATCGCTCTAGCAGAATATCTGTCTAAGTAAAGTATTTCCAATAGTATAAGAAATATATGAACATCATGATGTGAAAATAGAAGGGGTATGAGTATGACTATACTACCCTCTCTGCAGTAAGTAACTTATAATTTATTATTTATTAATTTTGTTTAAAAAAAATAAAATAACTTTAGCATCAGTGGTGTCCAGACTTTTAAGGTACCACTGTCTTTTCTATGTCTTACTATCCACTTGAGTTGTAACAAAACCATTTTTGTATTAAGGTAGGCAGCACGGAATTTCAAAATTAACGAAATGGCGTATTGGCTGAATGTTGTTTACAATTACATCATTACATCAAATTTTACAAGTCATCTACGAAATAGGCATCCCAATGTTTTGAAAAAGTACGAACGTGTTAAGGCCAACTTCCATAGAACTAAAGACACTGTACAAGATTATTTTAATGTACTTACTTGCTGTTAAGTTTGTGGGGATCAATATGCTAAGCATTCGAACAGTTGGAGACAAGTCATTCATGGACCTCGCACGTTTTGCCAACGATGATTTGAATGTGATGGGCAGACCGACGGCCTTAATTGTTGACAAATTAAAGACACTATTGCGAAAAATAAAAACTTCTGCACAACATCCGATGTGTGGTCCACAAAACACTCCAGTTTTTTATTAACGAAATCGGTTACTTTATCTTGGAAGTGCTTCCTGCATCGTAGTCATATGATCGAATTAACGAAATGATACAAGAAACTCATTCGGAGTTCGGCTTTAGCTGCGGTAATATTGTGGCTACTGAAATGCATAATGGGGCGAATTTCCTAAAAGCATTCAAAGAATTTTGAATAAAGAGCAATACTATGTACTATAGCTTAGATACGAATATAGAGCTGCTAGGGAGTTCAGTGTTCAAATGAAGAAGTACACCAATCTCTTGAATTCACAAATCGTTTTTTTTTAATTTTCTGCCTAAGCATATACGATGTGCACCTCACACTCTAAATCTTATTCCGTCCACTGATTTCACCCGCGTTTTAAAGCAAAATTCATCAATTTTCACTAAGCATAAAAGCGTTAGTATAAGGACACATGTCTGTATAAACATATACAAGGTGTTTCCAACTTAAATGTCAATACTTTGGGAAATAATTCTTGGGTACAATCTAAGAAAAAAGTCGTTCAAGCATGTGTTTATCTCCAACGTGGACATCATTTACCGAGAATTTAAGAAAAAACTTACTTTGGTGTAACTTGACCCATGCTAACACAAATATCTCCGCTGATATTTACTACAGAAACTTTGTTTAGGGCTTCTGGGTTCTGTCTCCTCGTCGTTAACAAAATTTGTAAGATTCTCAAAACCAAAGGAATAAAAACAGTTGCATATGCAAACGACATAGTAATCATGACCAGTGGGAAATACTTACCTACCATCAGTAATCTCATGGAATCTGCATTATCCACTCTCTGCTGGGTTCCCGGACATAATAATATAGAAGGGAATGAGATAGTAGATGAACTAGCCAGAAGGGGATCAGCATTGGAGATAGAGCACATTCAGACATCAGTAAAAGTTCCTATTGGTGTATTAAAAAAAAAATTGACCTCACAACAAGAGAACTGATTAACTCCGCATGGTTTACCACAGGCGACTGTATCATATCTCGCAGCTTATGACCCATACTGAATGAAGGAAGAACCAAAAACCTGCTGGCAATGAATAAAAACGAAGTCCGTATCTTGATAGGTGCACTCATAGGACACTGCGCGATAGCGGAAATGGCCTTACGACTAGGCATCAACTCACCCGACCACTGCAGGAGCTGTCAAGACGCGGAAGAGATAGAAAGTATAAAACACTTGCTGTGTGATTGCCCAAATCTACAAAACCGCCGCCTCTACCACTTGGGCAACAGGTTCTTTGAAGATCTAAGTGATCTTGGGCAAGCTCCACTTAAGAACATGATTCAATTTATAAAGAGCTCAGGATGCTCCATCATCAGATTAATTTTTGAAGCCGAGGTTACAGTTTTTTAGAAACTGTGTTTGAAATGACATCTTTTACAAACCAAGAATAAGCAGGTATCTACGTTTATGGGCTATGTAACTGAAGCTCCAATAGAGCACGAGAAAGATACCTTGAGCTTTATCCTAACCGGAGAATTTCTCGTCATCATGGAAATACGTTTCAAAGGCTTCGGGAAATGGGATCTGTTTCAACTAGACGACCTGACGTAGGAGCTCGACCAGTAAGAACAGTTGTAGTTTATGAAAGACTACTGGCAATTATTTGAAATGATCCATCAATCAGCATCAAATGCTTATCTTTGCAATTCAGAGTTTCCACACATAACATTTTTTATGTCCTGAATGCGGAAAATCTTTATCCGTACCACCATACTCGTACACCTGTGCAGGAACTGCCTCCGGATGGTTTGGAAAGGAGGCTTAAGTTTTGTAACTGGTTGTTAGATCGGAACTTGAATGACAACGATTTAATTACCAGAATCCTCTGGAAGGACGAATTTCAATTTACAAGGGATGGATCACAAATTTTCACAATCTACACACATGGGCTGAGGAAAACCCACACACAAGGAGACAGTCATTATTTCAACACAAATTTAGCGTGAATATGTAGGCAGATGTAATTGGAAACATTTTAATCAGTCCCTTCAAGCTACCATCAAGGCTAAATTCTACAAACTACCTGGAGTTTTTGAGAAATAATTTACCGGAACTATTGTAAGATGTTCCGCTGATTCAACTTGTCTCAACGTATTTTTAAACAGAATGGAGCTCCAGCCCATTACGGTCGCGAGGTTTAAAACGGAATAAACGAAGAGTACGGTGATCGTTGGATAGGAAGAAATAGACCAGTTCACTGGCCTGCAAAGACCTTACCGTAATGAATTTTTTTGTATGAGGAAGAATGAAAGAACTTGTTTGCAACTTGAAATAGCAACTTTAAATGATTTGGAAGAGCGTATTCTCGAAGCGTCATCAAAAGTGATGCAGCAGTTAGCCTCAATAAACATTGAGAGGGAAATTCAAAAACGGGCTCTAGCATGCATACATAACCGAGGACGACACTTTGAGCACCTTTTCTGATTGTAAGGTTAGGTTAGGTAGATGAGTGCCTTGTGACAAAAAGAGTCACTGCTCACTTAGGCCAATAGTTCGGGTACATTGTGCTCAAATTATTTAACCCTGAAAACGTTGTAAATATAGTCCGCTGTTAGAACCACTTAGATAGTGATATGAATCTCAGGAGGTCCGTCAGCTCTACATTGCCTAAGTTCTCCAGCTCCGAGAAAAAGTACGATAACTACCAATAGCCCTCATTCTTCTGATGAAAAGGACAGGACAATCACACAACAGGTGACAAATAGATTACATTTTTTCTTCGTCCCTGCAACTTCTACAATAGTCATTATGCAGCACACCGAGTCGCTCCGTGTGGACGCCAATGGCACAATGACCAGTAATTACCAGAAACCAGACCAGAAACGACCCGTGCGCTATAACGACTCAGTTTCACCAGAGAAGTTGATCTCTTCTTGCTGAAGGCCGGCCATAGCGCCGTGGCCGTCGCACATGTTTCCAGCCTGTTTGCTCGACCGATTGCTTCATCTTCTGTTTTCTTCCGTAAGGAAATCATTGGGGTTACTACAAAAGGGAGGGCCCACGTTAAGTGCAGGGCCGACCCTTTTCTAGCAAGCTCGTCAGCCCTTTCGTTTCCTTCGATATCCATATGCCCTGGTGGCCGCTTTGGCTCTAGATATCTCGTTTAAAAGTGATTTGCAGGTCCTCACCAGCCTAGACCCAAGTACAGTAGAGTCCAGAGTCTTAACGGCTGCCTGGCTGTCTATAGACAGTGATCGTTTCTGATTGTTAAAGTACACGAATAAAATAAAAAAATATTATAAACCAAACAAAAACATTTTTAATCAGAAGGATGGGAATTGAAAGCAATGAAACCAATTTTTCTTATTTTTACCTTCTGCATATTTTCCCAAGTATCATAAAATCTATAGGCTTTTCAGCATACTTATAACAGATTTTTTTTTACTATTATTACTTTCATAAGAAAAAAATAATAAAACGGTATATTTATTACGCATTTTTTGTAGGAAAGCGAGCTGAAAGTCAAAAATTGTTCTGGGCAAGAAAAATGGAACTGACTTAAAAATATTTATCTGGAAAGTCAAAAAAGACATTAATTTTATTTAAAAGCAGTTAAAAGAAGTATTATTTCGACTAAAATAGAAGCCCTAAATAAAGTTTCTGTAGTAAGTATTAGCGGAGATATTTGTGTTAGCATGGGTCAAGGCACACCAAAGTAAGTCTTTTCTTAAATTCTCGGTAAATGCGGTCAACGTTGGAGATAGACACTTGCTGCAGAACGACTTTTTTGTTAGATTGTACCAAGAATCATTTCCCAAGGCATTGACATTTAATTTGAAATCACCCTGTATATATGTGGCCACAAGGAACAACAGCTAGTACTGTGCCAAAATTGAAATATTTTTTGTTTTTAATATAAACGAATTATCAGATGTTGCGTACTTCGACTTTTTCATTAACGATAAGAAAGACACCTAGATACCGATTTGCTTTTACTGAAGCATAATCTCAGCTACTCATATTATTTGAAACAAGATAATTTGCTTCAGAAATACATCATTAAATTTTCAGCGGAGCTATTACTAACGACTTCCACTTCAACTTATGCTAATACTACAAAGGAGGACTCAGCAGAAAACGAATACTTTGCATATCTAGTAAATTTATCAACGTCGATAGATATACGTATATTGAATAGATTCCCAACTTTGAAAATAAACTTTTCAGGCTTTGAGATATAACACACTTCTACCCTCATCAGTGGCTATTGAGCTCTTATTTTCATTCGTTGGATTGTTGATTAACATTCCTGGACGTGGAGTTCCTTTGGACGCCAATTTCGAAAAATTTGTGTTGCTGAAAGTAAATAATGTAAGGGAGATTTAAATATTTACATAAACTTAACACCAATTTGCTAAACGAAATGTGACTAATCCATTCTCATCCATACAAAACATTTCCAATTCAATTTATATTTATATGCAGATTACGCCATCTGAACTGTGGTGATGACCAAATGTTTGACACACGACTGAGTGAGTCCAAATATTTGTCGAAAATTGATAGCCATAAGTATGTATGAACATAAACAAATTAACAATCTATTTACAGGGCTTTTGAGGCCTAATAGCTCCTACTCTCAGCATCCACATGGTGACCCCTGGGTGCCTAGTACCTTGGTCCAAGAAATGGTAACCAACCCCGTTTGGAGCATCTTTGGTGGCAGCAGCTGAGAGAGGGGGGAAGAGTGCTCTCTTACTAGAGTACCTACTTCTTTTTGTTCTCTAAAACAGCAGATGAATTCCCTAGATGGATTCAACGGTAACGTCTACAGTACCAGTTATGTTGAACTTAGTGAACACCTTGCGCGAGCTGCTTCGACATATTCGCGTCACAGGTCGGTAAGGAATTTCCTATATTACTCAGGACATTGGCATGGAGATGGTGCCGGAGAAGCTCTAAATACGCCAACGGTAGCGCTCATATTCCCGTAGTGGACTACTGGCCCTGCGTCCTGGGGATACAAGAAAAGAAGCTGGCCTTCCAGGTTGGTGGTTATGCCGTCCGGTTAGCGTCTCTACCACGTAAAAAAATGCATAGCTACGAAGCAACCAACAGCCTCGGATAGCGTTTTATTTTTTTTTTTTTTGCTGTTGACGACCCAAGAAAATGTAAAAAGGACAACGATCTTCGTGCCTGGACGTGGAATGTTAAGTCCCTCTACAAACCACCTACAGCTGAACAACTTGCGGAGGCCCTAGAGTGTCCCAAAGCAGAAGAAGTGCGATGGGATGGGCCGGGCAAAAGGAGATGAAAAACTGCGACATCTACTATGGCGATTGCTACAAAGAACAAGGAGAGCGTCTATTCGGGTGCGGATTTGTCATTGGAGGCAGACTTAGGGAAGAAGTCTTCAGTTACCGGCATGTGAACGACCGCCTCATTACTATCCATATCAAGACTAAATTCGCCAACATTAGCCTAAGAGGTATGGGCTCACGCCCCTCACTCGAAGATGGACCACGCGCCAAAAGATGACTTCTACCAGCTCTTGGGCAACTCGTATGAGCAATGCCCTACACACGACGTTAAAACTGTTCTAGGTGATTTGAACGCAAAGCTAGGAAGAGAGGAAGTCTTTAGTAGCGTGGTCGGAAACCACAGCCTGCATGACATCACATCCGATAACAGATTCACGCTAGTCGACTTTGCGGCAGGACAAAATGTTGTTGATTCCTATGTCTTGGCATTCACAAGGGGACATTCTTCTCTTGTGATAGAAAAACCGCCAACCAAATTGATCACATCGACGCAAGGCACTCTTCCAGTATTCTGGGTGTCCGGACTTTCTGAGGAGCCAACGTGGACTCGAATACTATCTTATTGTAGCCAAGGTACGGATGCGGATATCCACAACGGAGCGGAATCAACCAAATAAGTTTGACGTCGGACGGCTACAATCGCAAGACACCACCAGATCCTTTGCCGATCAAGTCTCCTTTAAAACCTAAGGCCTGTGCCTCTAGCAGCAGATGCGGAAGGCCAGTGGCAGCGTTGCCAACAAGCTATCAGAGATGACGCCTCTGATGTATTGGACTTCTCTCGGCCACTGCAACGAAACCCCTGATTAGATGAGGAATGCTAGCAACCACATGCAGCAAAACAGAGGCGTACAAGCTGGCACTCCATAGAAGGACTAGAGCTGCTCGCGAGCTCTACGAGCGGAGGAAGAAAGAGGAACATCCACTTCTCAGAAAGGAGAAAAAGGAGCATGAGAAGCGCTCGATCGAGGCGATTGCGAGACTTTATTGCAGGAATGATGTTCGAAAACGTTACCAAAAGGTAAAAAGAACATGCCACGGTTTCAAAGCCAGAACAGAAGCTTCCAGGAACGAAAATTGAAATAAATTAGTAGAATCGCAGTTGGTGCTGAGGATATTAAAGGAACATTTCTGCAGACTGCTAAACGGCGATGATGTCCAATATTCCGCTATCAGGCAGAATGAGCCATTCAATAGTGACGATGACAGTCAAGATTCCCGTCGACCCGATTAAAAAGGAGTGAGGATAGCGATATCTAAACTTAAATCCAATAAAGCTGCTGGAGCCGATGGCCTTGCTGGTAAGGAACATGCACCAGCTCATCTGTAAAATCTGGTTGGACGAAAGTATGCCCGATGAATGGAACCTCAGCATCGTTTGCCCGATGCTGAAGAAAGGAGACCCCCGTGAACTGCGCCAATTACAGAGGTATAAGTCTTCTCAACATCGCATACAAGATCATGTCTGCTGTATTATGTGAACGCCTAAAACCGATCGTCAACAACCTTATCAGTGCGGTTTTAGGCCTGGAAAGTCCACCATTGACCAAATATTCACCCTGCGGCAGATCTTGGAAAAAACCCATGAATATAAAATCGATACGCACCACCTCTTCATCGATTTCAAAGTTGCCTATGATAGCGTGTTTAGAGACGAGTTATACAGAGCCATGTCTAGTCTTGCCAAATTCGTCCGATTGTGCAGAATGACGATGAGAAACTCTCGCTGCTCCATCAAAGTCGGTAAGAACATCACCGAACCGTTCGATGTCAGAAAAGGTCTTAGACAAGGTGACGCGCTATTATGCGATCTCTTTAACATAATACGTGAAAGAATTGTAAGAAACTCACAAGCTAACACCGGAGGTACAATCTTTTACAAGTCTGTACAACTACTTGCTTATGCCGATGACATTGTCATAGTCGGAAGAACTCAGAGGGTCGTCAGTGGGGCGTTTGCAAGTATTGAGATCGAGGCAACGAAGATGGGTATTGCGGTCAATAAAAGGAAAACAAAATATATGCTGTCTACAAAATATGGCACCCAACAGCAGCGTCTTAGACAGAACATCACAATAAACAAATATAATTTTGAGATAGTAAAGAACTTTGTCTACCTAGGCTCTATGGCGAGCTGCGCAAATGACGTCAGTGGGGAGATCAAGCGAATAATCACTCTTTCCAATCGCTGTTTTTAGGGGGTAAGAAGGCCATTGTGCAAAAGCCCTATCTCGAACTACTAAGGTAACTCTTTATAAGGCACTAAGCATCCCAGTCCTGCTGTATGGCGCAGAGGCGTGGACTAGTTCGTTATTGAATCTTTTCTTCCAAAACCCGTCAACACAAATACGACTGAATATCTTACGAAGAATAATTCTCTCGAAACCAGAGCCTCGTAAAAAAGGACAAAGATGCTTTGTGTTTTGCTTCAATGCTTACAAACACACCTGTATCAGTACGCTGAGTTCTTCCAATAACATCAATATCGTCAGCGTATGCAAGGAGTTGTACAGACATTTGTTAGATTATGCCTCTGGTATTGGCTTGTGAGTTCCGCACAATCCGTTCAAGTAAAATATTAAAGAAGTCGGATGACAGCACATCACCTTCTCTAAAACCTTTTTTGACATCAAGTGTCTCGGTGAGGTTATTACCGACCTCGATGGAGCAGCGATCGTTCTCCATCGTCATGTCATCCTGCACAGAAGAACAAGTTTGGCAGGAATGTTAAAACTAGACATAACTCTATATATTTAACTCCTCTCTATACATGCTGTCAAAGGCAGCCTTGGAATCCACAGAGATGGCTGACCTGAAACTGCACTGATAGGGGTCAATCAAGCTCTTGATGAACGGTTGCAGGTGTTCACAATATTGCAGAAAAGATCTTGTATGCCTCTATAATTTGCGCAGTTGAAGGGATCGAGCAAACGATGCTGAGATTCTATTCATCAGACATACACTCGTCTGACCAAATCTAAGGTGAGTTGGTGTATGCTCTCTATCAATTCATTACCAAGTGCCTTGAAAAGTTCGGCCATCATCAGCAAACATTGTTACTTTGCCCGTGCTGCATTGCTGGAAAATGGAATTTATATACATATTAGAAAGAGAAAAGGTTTCTTCAGAGAAACTTTGGGGTGGGCGTCCAGATAACTGGGGAGATTTGTGTTATTTTTTTGTCTTTACTTCTGATCACAGTTTTTTTCGCGACCACCGATGTCATAGACATATGTATCAATCATCCAACAGAGCGATCAATTTTTCCAGCCATATGAGCAAGCTACTGCCAGTGTTGTGCCTTTGCAATATAGTAGTGTTCACACAAGTTTTTGCAATTGTTTGGACCGGCTTTTTATACTTCAGGAGAAATAAATAAATGCTTGCTGACGTTTGGATTTGGATTTTTTTGGATTTAAACGATAAACCTTTAGTGTGGCAACAGATGACGTTACCACTACACCATTGCTCTTGTTACAACCATTTCGTTAAGTAACTTTAAAACTCCGTCTTCTGTAAACTACCCCTGACAAAAGACCAATTGCTCACTGCTAACTTATTTTTGCTTAAGAAGAGCACTACACCGTCTTCCACTCGTTCCATGCATCTGTTATTAATCAAAACTATCGAGTGATGTTATCATTCGGTGCCTGGCCCAATAATGGAGATCGCCCTGTTTCTGCTTCATTCGGGGACTGAGATCACCTATTCAGCGACTCTATATATGCTTTTTCAAATTCTAGCCCTGCTTAGCTTATTCTGTTTGAGTGACGCATCATTCAGCACCACATGCTTGTAACCCAAACTTGTCATAGACATATATTACTTACCTATGGACTACCAAATTCTTCCTTCTTACATATTACTCAAACAATATTGTATTTTCTTTGGCAAAACTTATTTATTCTTCTCACATATCAAACAATTTCTTAATGCAAACACAATTTACAATAAAAAATAAAAAAATCTCCCCTATCTATTTTAAAATCCAATAAGAAGACTCGTCCTTCAAAATTAAACAAATAAAATCGAACACACTCTGAGAGCCTTTCTACTAAGAAACGAAAGTAGGTATACTCCAATTAACCTAAAAACAACCAACTAAGCCTATCATCAAAACAACTTGTGCCACCGACGACAAGAAAGCAATTTCACCCCCGACTCTCTGTTTACAAGCGACTGACTCTCCTGTGGGAAATTCTCAAACCATGATCAATTGCCTATCTGCTGTCCCAGGGCAGAGAGGACTTTTGCTTGCCCCTCCTTGTAAAAAAAAAAATCCCAATCCCAATTTTGAATTCAATCCAAATAGAAAAAATAACAACGATGGATTTTAGGGGGTGGAAGGAAAAAAAAAACAAAATACATCCCTTCACGTGAGAAGATACACCTCCAACAAAACAAGAAACAGAAAAAAAATATTAACAGCAGTTTCTTGTTCCATGTCCATTTTCCATGGGCCGGTGTTGATTGAAAGTGGGCGCCGGCAGGTGGGCGGGCACAGAGTATCTTCTCTCGGGGAGGTACAACCAGGACCCTTGTACTCCTTCTCTTCCATTTTTAGCGATTCGAAGGATTGTCGATGTTGTGTTTGGATTTATTTTTTGCTTTGTTTTGTCTCTATTTTTTTTCCTGATACACAAGTCGTATCTGAAAGAACCCCAACACCAAGGCTGAAGGTGAATTCCAATCGAGAGCAAGAGCGAGAGCGAGAGAAAACCTATTTAATTTTGATGACAATATCGAAAAAATGGTCACCACCATCTGGCATGGAGTTCAGTACAAGGAATTGCTCCATGTGGCATTGTTTTGCACCTCGTCGTCGTATCGACGACCAACTCTCCGTCAGTGGGTGTACACAGCCTGTCCATTTCAGTCCGCTACGTTTACATTCGATCACAGTTTGGAAATTTTTAACATCGGATTCGCTGCCAAAATACCAAATGAAAATTGCATGCTGTGAGGTCGCCGTGTTGGAACAACAACGATACCTCGTACTGGACATCGAAAAGGACGATGACGACGACGACGACATCGATGAGGATGAGGACATAGTGCAGCATGTACAAGCACCAACCTTCGAGCTATTCGTGCAAACGCTGGCAGGAGAACGTTCAACATTGACCCGTGCTTGCAAGGTGGTGGAACAGAGCTCCGATCTGGGATCCTGAATTAAATGGCCGGTGGTTTGACAAGAGGTAGTTTTCCTGGTAGATTTTGATTTCTTTGCTGTTTCGATGACCCCGGTGCATGGTCCGTTGGGAAAACCAACAAAAACTGGCGATGGTACAGCTCCAGCAGTATCAGCAACAACAGCAGCACGACAGTCATAAAATTCAGGTTGCAGGCATGAGGGTGGCAGTGTATCGCCTCGAGTATCTGCATTTACGTCATTCATTTCATTTCGTAGTCCTTCCTCTTCCTGGTCACCTTCAGTGTCCATTGCTTCCCCCTCCTTCTGTTGGTCATCGTCCTCCTCGTCCAATGGTATATATGCAACAAAGAAAAGTTCCGTACTCGGTAGATGGACATTCTTGAGAACGCTTGTCGTACTGGAATTTTTATATCTCCTTTCCGAAATGTGTCCTTGGACTTTTTCATCATTGCAAGGAATCAGAATACCCCCACCACCAACTGACACATTAACATTATTCTTGAAATTCTCCTTATTTTGATTCCAGGTCCGTTCCGATTGAATTGTTATGCAAGGAATCGACTTGGTATTCAGCAACTGCAGTCGAACCACTTGGCCAAAAGTCGTATAGTGCTGTGCAACAGAAATTTGATGGACCTGGGTCAGATGGGACATCACATCCCATTCGGTAATAAATTTTCCCAAAGTTTCAATCTTTTCTTCACCTTTCGGTTTATGGCTGACATCTTGTGTCCAGATACAGTCCAATGTCTTGGCATCATCGTCGTCGAGGTCAGATCTTGAGTTATTGCTTGCAATGATGGCAGCGGTGGTGGTGACGTTTTGCTGCAAGGAACATGATGATTTCCCAGTTGGACAATGAAAAGTTATCTGCTGTTGTCCGACTAGTGGCCGACTATGATGAGAATGGGAGTGGTGCGTGCGGTGGGGGTGCTGTTGTTGACGATGATGATGATGATGATGCCGATGGTAATGAAGTTGGCATGAAGAACCATGCTCGATGAAATCGTTTTTCTTCCTTGATTTAAGATTGAGTTTAAGGACGACAATGTTGTCGTCGAGTAAGTTACCATTGGCAGCAAGTTGATTGTTGTCATCGTTGTCGTCGTCTGGTTTCTTGAGATGTTCTAAAATTGTATTCCCAGGGTGCACCTGCTTCCGTTGACGGTCTTTGTCCAGAGTTGGCGATGACGATGCAGATGGTGGTGGGCTGTCGATTTTTGTACTGATGAGTGGTGTCTCACGACAGTCATTGTAATCTTTCGGGCAGTCAGACGATGAACTGCCATTTCGAACTGAAAAAACGAAAAAAGAAAAAAATGAATCATAGAAGTAAGTTGGGAGTTTTAATGTGTATCTACACAGTCTACGAATAAATTTAGGAATTTAGGCTTGGGGTTGTGTACAACTACAAGTTACTGTAAGCATTAGTGTTGTTTGCATTAATGGAGAAATTTCTTTATAATGTCTTTTGAGAGTCGATTCAAGTTATAAAAAAAACTTTTCCTTCTGGAGTGAGATCGAAATTAAAATTGTATTAGGGCTTGTAGTGGTGACATTAGGGATGCTTCTTTGGGGCTTTTGAAAAATGGGAAAGGTACAGGAAGTCGCAGAGGAATTCTTGCCACAGTATTTTTCTACTGTTGCTTTCTGGAAATAATAGGTCATCGGACTGTTTTAAGAAACATACATACATACATACAACTGATAAATAGTTTTGAAGAACATTATCCTCAAATTTGTCAGGAAACATTTTACACATTTCGGCCTAAGATGGACGAGAAACGTAGTGCAGAGTTGGTCAAGCTAGAGCGATCACAGATCAGCTGCGTTGTCGGTATCCTCACTGGCGAACACTGTCTTATAGGCCAACATGCCAAAAGACTTGGCCGCTTCTCCAATGACTTCTGCAGGAGCTGTAGGGACGAGGCGGAACAACAAACCATCCTTCGCCTCCTTTGCACTTGTCCAACCTTGTCGCACAAAGGAATGCTGCATCTAGGGGCCCCTTCCTTGAAGGCCCTGGCGATTTGGCATCTTTTGGCGTCAAGAGCATCCATCTGTTTATCAAAAGCTCCGGTTGGTTTTATTAGTCCCTGAGGGCTATACTAGTCTAAGTGTGACTGGACTCTCGTGCAGACAGCCAACCTAATCTAACCTAACCTTATCTATTTGGGGAGGCAATGGTGTAGTGGTAACGTCGTCAATTACCACGCTAATGGTTCATGGTTCAAATCCCGATGTCAGCGAGCTTTCATTTATTTCTCATGAAATATATAAAGACAGTCCGATCATTGGCGAGAGTTTGTGTGAACACTACTGTGAAGGCATAACACTGGCAGTAGCTTGGTCATGCGGCTGGAAAAAATGTTCGCTCTGTTGATGATGATCCGCCCTTGACATCGGTTATGGGGAAAAAAGTACTGTGAATCAGAAGCAAACACAAAAAATAACAAAAATCTCCTCAGTTATCTGGACGCCACCCCGGAGAATCTCTGAAGTATAAACAACTGAGCTTCGAGAACCACTGCACCTAAATCTTTCTTTCTCTCTCTATCTATCCTTTCCAACGTCCGCACTGTGTGTAAACATGTTCAAGGTATTCATAACCCTTTGAGTGCGTGCAAATGATAAAAACAAAAACCTAACCTTGTCAGGAAACTCGTTCTACAATCAACATTTTTTTGTGACACGTAAGTCTAGTTACTTCTGCAGTTTCTGAACACTTCATGCTTGGTTATCTATGTTGTTCACTCTTAAAAAACTGTTTGAAGAATACTCAGCCATAGATCGTTTAAGTCAAAAAGAGCCGTCCATAATACCCCTCGAAATTTAAGGGCCTTGAGTATGATCTAATAGTTAAAAAAAGGGCGAGAGGAGATATGAACGTTGTTGATCTCTTTCCGTCAATTTCGTCTTTTTGGAATTGATAACCGTTTTCAAAGAAAAAGAGTCCTGTGAAGAAATAAGCCCGAGTGGAAAACTGATTTCTAGACATTCTTTACAATTCATAAATTGGTAGATTTCACTATTTACTCGTATGTGGGAAAGAATCAAGTAGGCTTTTTTCGGCACCATGAATACTGGAATCCAAGATTCTAAAATTACTTCGGTATCTGAACTTCGAGAATAAGTTCGGATTTGAACACCTTATAGCAGAGACCTATTCATACATAAGTACATATACGTACATATATATTTGGCGCAATGTGACTCATGAAAGAATCTCTATATTTCACGGTGCATGCTTTAGGATAAACTGAAGAGCATTTGGGACATGTATTGGGGTTAAAAAAAAAGAAGGAGAGGGATGTTACTGGCTATTTAGGTTAAGCACTTTTGGTGGAAATATCGATAAAAACAGATAAGCAGGATACATTACGATTTTCAAGCGAAACAATAAATCTTATCCCACGTTTTTGTATCCTATCTAGCAAGTGCAATATGATTTTTGATGCACCTGACCATATGTAAGAATTATATTCTAACTTTGGCCGAATTTACGCCTTATAAATTGAAGCCAGATCGGATGGGGTGAAATATATCTTTCACCGCTTTAAGAAACCTAGACATTTCTTAGCATTCTTGGCGAATGTATGGTCATTACAACATATTTTGTTGTTGACACACATACCGAGCATGGGAAATTGTTCGGTTTCAACAATGCAAGTGCCATGCATGAATAATGGCTGGTGGTTACGGTTTCTCTTTAATGACAGACGACAGCATTGAGTTTTGGAATCATTAAATTCTATTGGTTAATCCCCATTAAATTTTCTGTAAAGGTAAGAATTTAATGTATTTAAAATACGTTGCCGTTCCTCGTCTACTACCGAAGATCAGGGTCGTGATTTTGCGAATGAATATGAAAAACTGAGGATACTGTCTTCAACGAAGGAATGGATTGGATTTAAAGTTGGAGACAGAAGATTATTTATGAAAATGAGAAACAGGGTCGAAGACAAAATAGAGATTTGGGGGATATCAGAATTTATTTGGTGATATGCAGACCAGAAGTCGTCAAAAACAACTTGAATTCAATGGCCCCAAAGGTAATTTCTAATCCATAGAAGAAGAGAATCGTCGATCCCAAATCCACGCGTTTTCGATAAAAGAGCTTGATGCCAAAATCTGTCAAATCCTTTTCAAATATTTTGCGCAATAATCTTGCTTTCACCAGAGTGGTGCACAGATTGGTTCCACTTATCAGTGAGATACGGCATCAAATCGCCAATGGACCTGTAGCCACGGAAGCCATACTGCCGGTTATTGAGGAGTGTCCGTTTCCATGAACTTGTAAAGAAGGGACGTAAGTGCAATGGGTCGGTAGGTGGGGAGAGAATAAGAATTGCGTTTTTTTAGATATGGGCTAGACGAATGCTGTTTTCTGCCTACTCGGGAAGAGACCTAAGGAGGAGGATCGGCGAAAAAGCTTACACAGTGATTTTGTTAACACTTTCAACTGTACAAGCGCGAATATCGATTGATATCATGGAGTATACTATGACACCAAGTATAGGTGGAGGCATGGCGTAATCCAGCAGCATTAAGCTGCTGGCTTTGTCCAAAAAGCTGACAGTTGGTGCGTCATTGTGAATGCAGGTCGATATAGATGACGAATTCTTAATGTTTTATTTACAAACGACCAAAAGTTTTTGCTACCCTTGGGACAATGTAACATTTCTTTCCTAAATTTTTGGTCATGGGGGAATTTAACATCATTAATGTGAGCACTGCAGTCATTTCTGATACGTTCAAACTTTTTTTTCGGTTTTCCTCAGTTGGGTTGGTCTTGTAAGTCTGAAAAATGAGTCAGCCTCTTCTTCTTCATATGGTGTCAGGTGTGGAAAATAAAAAAATGCCAGACAACGAAGACAATAGTAGATAAAGGAGAGTACCGCTTGTTGTTAATAATAATTTCCAACAAATTGCAATGGATAGTCGAAGTTTACAACTGTTCAATTTGAAAAGTACTGATTTATATGCGGTGTGAAAATAGATGGTAAACGACTAACAAAGGCGTCGTTAGAGCAGCATCTCCCGATAGGTGTTGGTCCGCTAAGTAACGAGAAAGGGCCACTGCAGCGGTACAACATGCAGCTCTGTTAATAAGTCCTATTTCCACCTCCTCGTGGTGCCATCTGGGAATTTCTCTGGAAATTGCGAACGGAAGAGGACGAATAGCGCGCCTCCTGCGCCACAAATTGGGATAAGTGTCAGTCTGTGGCTCAGCGAGCCGCAACCGTAAAAAAAAAGAGTTGCTGCGAACCGAAAACTAACGTCTCGGATACGGACGGATAATTTAATGACGACCTTTTGCTACCGACCATGGATAACGATGGGATTCTGGAACGTTAAGACCCTCCTGGACTCACTCCAGGAAGGGCCATATAACGCCAGAGTCCTCCAAATGGAAAGCGAATTCGCACGCTATAAAACAGACATCTTAGAGCTGAACGAGATAAGATGGTTCGATGCTGAGGAATACATCTCCCCAACAAAAGCACTGTCATGCTCTACTCTGGTAAATCAGCTGGAAGTGTACGGACGTCTGGCGTAGAACTGGTGCTAACTCCAGCAGCATGAGGAAGCCTCATATCTTGGATACCTCACAGTGACCGGATATTGACGGCTAGGTTCCACAGTAGAGTAACAAAAATGACCATCATACAGTGCTATGCTTCGACTCAAGACGCGACTGAGGATGAAAAGGACAAGCTTTATAGCCAGTTAGGCACCGCCTACAACCAAAAGTCTAATGGGGACATCGTAATAGTGATTGGGATCTCAATGCGAAGGTAGGTAGTGACAACACTATGCTTAAACACGTGATACGAGCTCACGGCCTTGAAGACCGTAATGATAACGGTGAGCTGTTTGTTGACTTCTGCAATACCAACCGCCTAGTCATTGGGGTACGTTGTTTAAGCATAACACATGCCACAAGATCAATTAGGTCTCTACTGATAAGCAGCGAACATCCAACCAGATCGACCACATTGCGATCAGCTGTTGCTTCAGAAATTGTCTCCTGGACGTCCGAAATAGACGTGTAGCTAACACCGGACTAGAACAAGATTACCATCTCATGTTAGCTCATATGCGCTTTCGTATTGCATCCGCCAATAGCAACCGCTCAAACTTACTTAACATCACCAGGTTTAATATCGACAGGCTCAAGGTTCCCCAAGTGCGCCAACAGTTCAAGGACCACCTTGCCTTAGAAGCAGAAGCAATCAGCAGCACAATGCAGACCAGTATGTATGACCACTGAAATGCTGTGAAAAATGCTTTTGGGGCTAGAGCAACCACATATGTCGGTAAAAGGGAGAAAAACCATCCCACATGGCTATCTGCAGACACCTGAGGTCGGATCGATGAACATACAGCAATCAAGGCTCGGACTGTAGCATCCTCAGCAGTAGAGAGAATCGAGCTAGAAGCCTAATACAGTGCGAAAAAGAAAGAAGTGCAGCGTAGTGTGAGACGTGACAAACGTCATCACATCTACTCACTGGCTTCAAGGGCTGAAGAAGCAGCGATCAGATGCGACAGTAGGACTGTTTATAGCATCACTAAGGAGCTCACTGGTGGTCGGAACTCCAAACAACACCCAGTGAAGAGCCTAGACGGTAACCTTCTGATCTCGGATAAGGACCAGCTTGCTAGATGGAGAGCATTGCTAAACCACATAGACGATGGCGGTATGCTCTCGAATTAGAATGAGCAGTTCGAAGCAAAAAATTCCCGAATTCGCACCGTACCTCCCAGTAAAACTGAAATAATAACAGCAATCAAGTCCCTCACGAAGAACAAGGCAGTGGGTATTGATGGCATCCCTGCCGAACTATTTCAAGCGGCGCTAAATACGTTGGCATATTTGCTGCACCCCCTAATACGGAGCGCTTGGGATAGTGAACAATTTCCGCAGGAGTGGAAAAGGGGGATGATCATTAAGCTTCCGAAAAAAGGAATCTTGGCTGAATGCGGAAACTGGAGAGGTATTTGCGTTCTTCCAGCCCTAGCCAAAATAACAGCTAAAATAATTCTGGAACATTTGCTGTTTATCAACAGCTTGAATCCAGATGCTATCTGGTTGGCCTTGCGAAGGAGAGGCATCCCAGAAAAACTTATAGCTATTATCGAAGCTGCATACGAGGGCGGTAAGTGTCATGTCTTATACAATGGTAAGGTGTCGGACGACTTTGAAGTCCAAAGCGGAGCACGCATAGTGTCGCCACTATTCTTCTTGGTGGTTATCATCGATGTACTCCGTGTAGCATTGATGGAACGTAACTATGGAATTCACTAGACTATGACATCTTACCTTAAACACTTAAATTACGTTGACGACGTTTGTCTACTTTCATATTGGATAATGGATCGTAATCTGATGGCCGATAATCAAGAAGCTGAGGCAAACAAATTGGGGCTAAAAATGAACACAGCCAAAACAAAAGCCCTGAGCACTTCTAATACAACATTGCCGGACTGAAAGTCGAGAAAGTTGATAACTTTCTTTATTTAGGAAGTATGCTCTAGGCTAATCGCGGTGGCACCGAACTGGATGTGTGCAGCAGAATTGGGAAGGCTAAAGCTGCGTTGGGAATGCTATCCAAAATCTGGAGAAGCAATGTTATCAGCTTAAAAACCAAGCTGCGACTGTTCCGCTCCAACGTAGAATCGGTGCTGCTTTATGGTTGCAGTACTTGGAAGGTAGACACCATTAACAAACACAAGCTGCAAGTCTTTGTAAACAAATGTTTAAGGATCATCTTAAGGAAGATGATCGAACTTCTTTATATGAGAACGGGCAAAGAACCTATAAGCATTAGTATACGAAGTATAAAGTGACAGTGGATTGGATTGAAGCATTGGAATTGCATCCAGGTGTTTATAGGCCTACCTCTACTGCCTCACATTGTATTTGGAACGTTAATTGACATTGCCTTTTAACAGGGTTCATATGATCTCTTCTTTGAACGTGGCAATACCAACTGAGCTGGCGCGCTCTATCTTTTGTACGATGGTTTCCTTGGCGTGAAGCTTTCACGGATCTTCGAACTTCTTATTCGATCAAGCTTTGTCACCTACGCTGTCATGCGAAGCATCTTTGTCTCAGCTGCCGTTAATTTACTCTCATATTTTTTGTACATTTTCCAACATTGTGAACCATATGTGAGCGCTGGACGCACAACTGCGGTGTAGAGTCTTTCTTTCAACTTAGGTGATATTTTTCGGTCACAGAAGATAGCGGAGTTTTCTCGCCACTTCATCCACCCTATGCTTACGCGATGATTGATGTCGTCATCACAGGTTGCTTTGCTATTAATCAAAGATTCCAAATATTTGAACTTTTCGGAATTGGGAAGGACTGTTCCATTCAAATAAATATCTGGAATAGGCTTGAGTGGATCAGAGAACGGGCGGCACAAGTACTCTGTCTTTTTTTAACTAATGCGATACCCGTCCACCCACACATCAAGTGCTCGTTGTAGGGATGTGGGATTCTCACTTACGGTGGCTCCATCGTCAGCAACGAATAATTGATGTACCTTGGGTGGTAATAAAGAGCAAAGGACTTAAGACGCTTCCCTGGTGCACCCTGACTTTGATTGGGAACTCTTCGGTTACTCCAGCGGGACATCTTGCTCTTGTCTTTGCTCCTTCGTACATATCCATGATCACCCCTCCCAGGGAGAAGATAACTTTCCCTCCATTGATTCGGCATTGCATCACCCCTCATAAATTTAAAGATGAGAATTCTGAGACATCTGAACCCGATGCCCCCATTTCATGAATTCAGTGGGCATCTCGTCTGGCCCAACCGATTTTCGTTTTTTGGAGTATTTGACCGCCTCACCAACTTCTTCGACTGTAATGTTGGGCATCTCTTCACAGTTAGGGGTGGCTCTTGGAAAGTATAGCCGGGAAAATTGTTCGTTCAAAAGTCATTCACAATTCATACTGGAGAATTTTGTCATCATCCACAAGGAGTTGGCCATGAGCATTGTTAATGAACTTTGGCAAACGAATGTCCTGAGTATTCTTCCTTCTTTGTGAGACTATTTCGAAGATGGTTGCGCTCTTGTTCATATTGTGTCGTCGCAGCTCCTGGGTAGCCCGATTTGCATCAGCAACTGGGAGGATATTTTCTCCAGCTCCCGATACAGGTTTTCCGTACTCTGTGCTTGAAGCTGGGCGCACTTCTTCTTCGCTTTTCTCTTATAACATCTGTATTCCACTTTGAGGCGAGCTTTTTCGTCTCTCTTATTAGAGGGGCACTTTAAACAAACTTTGAAAGGCGCTTTCTTCTTATTTATCACTTCTTTAGCTTCATCACTCCACCAATATATTTCTTTGGCGTGTTTTGGAAGGCCTTTTAAAGCTCCTTCTCCTAGCAGTGAATTGACCTTCTTTAAGCAAGTTCGTTGTAGGGAATCCCACATATTTTGTGCTCTGCACTCTTCATCCTCAGCTCCGTTGATGTTTTGAAAGAGGTCATTTTTCATCACCATAACAAAAGCTTCCCCTTTTTCTTTGTCCAGATTGTACCACCGTCTCACCGACCCTTGTTTGTATGCTTTTCTTCTGTAACTCCATAAAAATGTCTGTTAGCAGAAGACATTGTTACATGGCGACCGCCTCTCCCAGGATCACTTTGCAATCTTTTACCCGAGGCTCCATGAAACTGGCTACCAAATGGTAGTCAATCTGGGTTTCATCTCCACCACCGCTGTAAGTGATCAGGTCCCGGCTTTGTTAGTTAAACATAGTATTGAATGCGAAAGATCGTGTGATTTGCACATGCTTAGGATGTCTTCACCAGGAAGGTTCCTGATGCCGTCTCAGTCCTCCATGGCATTTTTTATAGTCTTCGTTTGACTTCCCGACATATCCATTCAAATCTCCTCCAACAAACAGAAACTCTTCCTTTGGGATGTTCTTAAGGAGATTGTGGAAATCTAGCCAAAATACATCTTTATCCTTCTGATCGCACCCAATTTGTGGATCATATGCACTGGCAATATTCCACACCTCTCCTTGTAATACTAGTTGGAGAGACATCAAGCGGTCGCTGGACTTCGAAATGCTCAAGACGTTAGCAAGTAGCTCTGCCGCAAGGATGAAAACGATTCCGGTCCTAGCCTTTTCCGTTCCGTAGTAGAACATCTTGTAATCTTCTGTCCTAACGTCCAAGAAACGCGCTCGATTTCTGGTGTTTTGCCATTTCGTCTCTTGGACGACCAGCCTTCTATTCATCATCTCTTCCAGCTCTTAACTTCGACCGGTCATGTTTCCAACATTCCAACTCGCGACCCTCAAATTTCGTCCAAACTGTTTCATTACTTTGCTAGCCCCCATAATCCGTATAGCTCTGACCCGAAAATTTCTGCTCGGTCCAGGATCAGTACCATGCGCAGCAGTGGTTCTGCCTGACAGGGTAGTGCCTTTCCTTTTAACAAGTATTAACATAATGATACAGTTTTACAATATTATTGCAATGATGGTAGTTGCAATTGCCAAGTATTTGTTCTATGTATGCATTTTAAGTACGAGTATGTACGAGTACATGGATTTCTTGAAAAAAAAGTCAATATACTCGTATCATCTGCTTCTAGAACGAAACAGTGATGCTTCAGTTATTCGGTACGACAACTACTGCGTTGATAGCTGTACTCATTTTGCGTTTATTCCTTTGCCTACATTAAGCCCCATCCAAGATGACCATATTCGTGGCCATCATTGACGCATCGGAAAAAGTATTTCAGTGAATATGGACATTCTTCTTTGTCATAACATACGCAAAAAGCAGTTCATTTTCGAGACTCCATTAGTTAAGTGCCCAAGCCCATTTATAAAACGAATTTTTTTGCAAAATGCTGCAAATGTCATAATATGATTCACCATCTGGTATGTCCATTTGGTTTGGATGCCCGAATGAAAGAGTTAAGGACAAATCCGATTTTCCATCGAAACACACATTAACTTCAATCTCCTTCACATGATATACTCTATCCTCCTCTCATCCTCTGTGTAGGTAGCTGCCTTTGTTCTGGCCACAGCAAAAACCTTTTGGTCGAATTACAGATCCTAAAAGCTTTTCGGTACTACTCCGCTCTGCTGTGCTCCAATACCTTAGACTTTGTGTGCGATAGGAAGAGATTTCTCCACACTTTCGCATGCAGCTCTGGATAGATACTGCCAGGCTCTTTGGTATCTCTGCCTAATGTTATTTTACCAAAAGAGAGATAAATTAATGATTGAAATCCCACAGGACATTTTTATTGCCACCACATACACACACTTGAGCACATCGAATAAACCAGAAGCAGACCAAGCTCAGTGTCCGAAAACTACGTGTTTACTATCGAAAACATGACATATAGCTCATGCAATAGCATTGTGCACACATAAAGAACACACTTTATGCTTGTGCAGATAACGTTGAAGGGGATAAATACAGGCAAATACATATACCTACATGTGCACACCATACGTACCTCCATCGCAGGGAAAGCTCTCGGCAAGTAATGTGAACAATTTATCGGAGAGCAGACATCTTCCTCGTGGTCCAAGTGTGACTCGACAAATGGGACATTTGACTGTACGACCTCGACAACTATTGCAGAGTACGTGTCCATTACAGCACTGCCATCCGGGTGGTTTAACGACCTATTTGGGCAAAAAAATGAGAAAAAAAAGTTATATACAGAAAAACTTGTATTATTCCCTGGTCATGAGTAAATTACAATGGGATTTTATGCTAACGTGGATGTTGTATGTGGGTTTAAATGTCATATGATGTTGTTTGACTTTTTGGTTATCTATACTAGTGAGATAGACAAGGAAGGAAGGAGGAGGTGCGCATTGGCATTCTGAATCTTTTTCTTTCGTTACTACAACCGCAACATCGGACGGTGACAGATTGCGTCGGTGAAGGTGTGTCTTTAACAGACAGTGACCCACCACCGATTAGGGTTCTTAGATTTGTGAAGGTTCAGTTTCCTGAAGTAATTTTTGTTTAAAACATGGTGTTCACTCGACACAAAGGTCCGAACTAGTGAAGGAGGTTCAACCACCGATCTTGGATAGCTATTAGGGAATTTTATTGACTGCGGTCACTGTTAATCATCGCTCTATTCTTCTCAATGAGTAATGAACAGTTGTGCAATATATAGATCGTTTCAACTGAGTATGCAGTAAGTTCGCGCATGTTTTCTCTTTTCCAGGAATTCCACACAAAACAGAAGAAAAATCGCATATACCAGCACTTTCATGTTTACTGCGTGAGTTCTCAACGCAGCCTGATCAATTTCTTCAATACGATTGGTTGATAAGGTGTTAAATGTATAGAGAAAATGAGAAGCCGCCGTTGCCAAATGTGAAAAATGAGTGTAAAGAGAATGTGCGGAGTATGCATTCATTATTTTTTTTAGTGAAGTGGGTAATGACAATTTGATGGAAGAATGGTTAGCTCTCAGTTATTGTGTTAAGGAGAAGAAAGAATGTTTTGCTAATATGTATTTGGCTTGAAAATATGGGTACGGAAAATTCGAAAAATTAAAGCATGTGTTTTCTTAATTAAATATGTATATTTATTTATTAGATGTTTTTTTTTTTAATGCAATAGCACTTATTATGTACATGTTCGCGCTTTTATATACAAAAAAAAAGTTAGAAAATATTATTTTTACCTAACCCGCACACATACATACATACAAAATGGGATATTTCAGCTTAATTACTTGGGTAAAACTTAAAAAAGGGTTAATTTTATTACCCATACATTTATTGCAGGACATATTGTCAAATAGATAACGCGCAGGAAAATTTCCACACTTACCCATTGAGTACTGTAAATAAAATTCTGGGCCCTCACTCTGTATTGCTACTCTAAAGTCAAATCATTCGAATTCGCAGAATTGGAACTCTGCAATTCGAATCGCAAATCCAAATTTATGATAATCGAACAAACTTTTGTTGCCAACTTCAATGTCAATTTCTTATCGCAAATCTGGCACTCTGTATTGCTAAACGAAATGTCAAAGTAACTCGAATTCGCATCATTTTGTTCTATTGCTATTTGGTTTGCGGATGTTGAGGTAAGCAATTGTGTTTCTTTTAAAATGTAAGTATTTTATGACATAAAATGTTATTTTTAACTTAAAATACAATGAAAGTGATATACATAAAATAGTTTTGTGAAATTACTTTATTAAAACGTGTTTTAGAACATGAGGGCAGTCCACCAAAAATCAAATGTAAATTTTCCACCTTAACTTCTCTTGAAGGTGGCAGTGTATAGAATGAGTAAAGTGGGAAATAGACGATACAACTGTTCTACGAAGGGTTTCACAGCTTTGGTGTTGTATACAATAATTGTGTCGTGTGTATTCACACAACCGACCGTTGTACCGATATTGTATGGTCGCATGGTCTTGACTGTACAACCGCTGTAACATACACAAACTGTATGGAAATTATATGATGTGTATTTGTAAAATGGCTGAATAAAATGTCTGGTTGTACGTAAGTCGTATGCAAATTGTGTGTGCTGCATACAACAGTATGCCGATGCCGATACGACGGTTGTATCGTGTATTTCCCACCGAATACTCTCAGTTTCGGGTTAAACCAACCACTGCTATATTTTTCTTTTACTTTTTATCACTTAGCTCCATTATATTCGACCTATTTCTAATTCCCCGAATTCTTTCTCCTTGTGTGTCATCTTGATGAAACCACAATTCGACAGCATCCAGTTCCATTTCTATAACATATATTTAACTTTTTTCGACAAATATAAATAAAACACAAAATTCTTTAGAAAGAAATTTGCTGCAAAGCGACATTTCAGCGTTCGATACTCGAAGCAAGATTCGCACATTTCATAGCCCCAGTTGGCAATACTTCCATTCGATTCTGTTTTCTTACAGAGTGCCGGCTAAGATTAGAATCGCAAAGCACTTTCGCAAAAATTTGACTTTCGAGTAGCAATACAGATTGAGGCCCCAGTATGATAAAATATCAATGAAAATGGAGAAAGTTCAGCCGATTTGTAAATATCATTTCGCAGGCAGCAAAGGCGTGGCAAATATTTCCATGCTCTCTCTGCGCAGTTTTCCAATTGCATAGTGATTTGAAACGAACTATACCCGTTTGGCTGCTCATCCTTATTCACCGCAATCGTGCCCTTCTCTCTTGTGTATCGTAAGCTTTTGTCGCTCTGAGTAAGATTAGCATACTCGTAGTTATTAGTGTTCAGTAGTAGATAAATATATACGGAATCACAAGCCATCGTTGAGATTGCGACTGTGGTTGCTCTGTGCTCTAACTGCTCGGCTGCTGAGTGTTCAGGGTAGGATATACAAAATCTGAGAGCTCAGTTGTGATGTGATTGTAGTTTCTCTACTGCTCAGTGCAGGTACATACCGAATTGCCTTGTGCACGTATAACGTGCATAACATACACGAAGTGCGTTCGCTTACATTCCTGGTGTTTATGTTTGATTGTTCGTTGACGGACACTTGCAATTTGTTTGTTCATCACTGCTAGTTGTAACTGCGCTTCTCCTTAATGAATCTCTGTGATCATTGATCATCACTGAAATTCACTCTTTAACCCATCTGTACTTATGAGCAGATATCTAGTGCAAGATTATCAACCATTATTTCCGCCAATTCTTAAAGTATTTCACGGCATCGAGAACCAGATTTGATTTCGTCATCGCAGAGCTCAGTGCTATAAGAGCGGGTTGACTATCATAAAAGAGAAAAAGTTCACGGTAAATATTTCTTTATGCTATGCAATATGGTATCAGGTAGTTTTATGAAGTCTGTCTGGCAGTCTTAACTTGGGCTCCATTTCTTCTTCTTCCTTTTTCAGCGAGGTTATGATCAGAAAATAAAGGATCATAACCCTCCCATTTCACCGCATTTCTACTGATCCGCCTGTGGGGTTCGCCTATTTGACTTCAAAAGATATCGGCAGGCCTGCCGATTTTGGATCACTCGGTTACTAAGGCCAATGAAATGCCGATGTCGTCGCATTTGTCTGATCCAGGCGTTTATAGGCCTGCCTTTCCTACATCGCGATGCCTTTGGAACGTGCATTGATATTGCCTTTTTAACAGGGTTCAAATGATCTCTTCTTTGAACGTGGCAATACCAGCTGAACCGGTCGCGCTCTAATTTTTGTACGATGGTTTCCTTGACGTAAAAGCTTCTACGGATCTTCGAACTTCTTATTCGATCAAGCTTTGTCACTCCTGCTGTCATGCGAATCATCTTCATCTCAGCTGCCGTTAATTTACTCTCATACTTTTTGTACATCGTCCAACATTGTGAACGGTATGTGAGCGTTGGGTGCACAACTGCGGTGTAGAGCCTTCCTTTCAACTTAAGTGTCATTTTTCTGTCACAGAAGATAGCGGCATTTTTTTGCCACTTCATCCACCCTACGCTTACGCGATGATTGATGTCGTCATCACAGGTTGCTTTGCTATTGATCATAGATCCCAGATATTTGAACTTTTCGCACATGGGAAGCACTGTCTGGAATAGGCCTGAGTGGATCAGAGAACGGGCAGCACAAGTACTCTGTCTTTTTTAAACTAATGCGATACCCATTTCCCTCCAGAACGCCCACCCACACATTAAGTGCTCGTTGCAGGGATGTAGGATCCTGACTTATGATGGCTCCATCGTCAGCAAAGAATAAGTGATGTACCTTGGGATCCATCACTTTACCTTGAAACGCTTCCCTGATGCACCCCGACTTTGATTGGGAACTCTTCGATTACTCCAGCGGGCATCTTACTCTTGTCTTTGCTCCTTTGAACATGTCCATGATCATCTGTACATAGGTTTCTGGAACCCTTCGATGTCTTAGCGGCACCCATATCACATCTTGCGGTTGCCTGTCGAATGCCTTTTCAAAATCAACCAATACAATATGCAAACCCTTTAAGGAATCACGATGTTTTTCCATTATGATCCTTATAGTTTGGATTGCATCTGTGGTTGACTTACCCGCAACAAACCCGCACTGATCATAAGATAGCCGTATTATTTTTTGCAGTCGGCCACCTAATACCCGCTCAACGATCTTCATGGTGTGTGACATCGAACGGTAGTCACCTGGCCTCCATTTCTATGTGAACTTATACTAGAGGCGGGTCCAGGATGAACTATGTATGTACAATGTACAATGTAGCTCCAAGTTTGACTAGTGCCAGTGTTTCCGTAGTGGTGTCTCTAAAATGTTTCTCTATAGAAGACTTTTTTCACGCGGTGGAAATCTTATGATAGACATCAAAGGATTCATGGAAATCGGAGTGGAGGATTCTAACCCACTAAGATGCACCTTCATCTGTCATTGCTCCGTTTCCGTAGGCGATTTACTGCAATGTATTTCTTGGCGAGAATGAATATAACTTGCTGCCTTAGAGCTTTGGTACCATAAACTATGATGTTTCCATTGCTTGGTGACTGCCCTATTTTTGTTCGAAGTCAGCGATGCTCGCTTGTTATTTTCTTGCAATAAAAATAGACATGTTATGCTTTTTCTTGCGCTCGCCTATAACAATGCGTGCACATACACACGAAGGCATCCACGTCTAGTCAATAATTGTCTCAGGTAGACCCCGTGTCGACGGTTACGCACGACTTTGGTGTCAGCCGTTGGGTCAGTCGCCAATTTAATGAAACATTCCATATTTTCTGGCAATCAATCAAGATTTGTGCTGTCTCTCTTTCTCGTTCAGCATTTCCCATGATGACCTTTCTAGCTATTGCTATTGTATGTGGTCCTATTTCTACTACAATACATTTCATCCGCAGCGATACCAACTGCCGTCATTCTATCCGATAACGTGCGAAGTTCATTACACGCACTACAATGCGTCAGGGTTACTTCTGGAAGCCTTTCTGAACGATTTGACATGCTTTCTATAACCAGAATCCCAGGACGCTGCTAAGTACGTACACAGAGTTATATTTTGCTATTTTGTACTTAACTGGTAGAGCAGAATGGTGTAGTTGTCGTAGTCGTAGTGTCTGTCACTTAACTTTGCGCACACTTTTCAGCCTTGTCGTGCGACAAATATTAGAAATTGTTCAAATTTATACGACTACGACTACGGCTACGACCACGAAAGCGACTTATTGTATTCGCTTTTATTCATTTGTATGTATTTCAGCTTTTGACATGAGGTACTAATGCGACTTCGACTACGACGTCGACACCATTATGTTCTACCAGTTATCTCCATTCTCCACTCTTAGTGCTTTGATCTGGATTGGACCTGATTGGACATGGACTACCTAGGACAGGATTAGTTATCTGTTGAAAATATACGGTCGGCTTTGGATGAGCTCTGCAAATTTTTTTTTATATGAGAGCCTCGCGTCGATTGCGAGTTCAGTAGGAATTTGTAACCTCAGAATATCGTTTCGTTATGCATTATATTCGACATCAACGGTTCTATAATACTACAGATCCTTGCGAACGTGCGTATTTATTTTTTGAATGCATGCTATGGAAAATCTTTTGAGGACTACCATAAAATATTAAGCAAACAAATAAAAGGTAAGTACTCGTATGTCTTGCTCCAGTTCGATTCTCTAACTGGTGATTGGGCCATGTCCTTTAGATGCCCTGTTTTGTCATCCAACGTATGTAAATCAACGCTTGAAAAGTACTATGAAAAACAGATATCAACTTACTAAAAGTTACTAGCTTCCGATTCTGACTCGTTATTTTCTCTATGAATCGAGACAACAATGGAACAAAATTCTCTTGAATGTTCCAAAGTGATAAGACATAAATAGTACACTCATGGATGTACGACCATTGTTGCCTTAAATTCGTTACACATTCGATAATAAATTTTGAAACTAAGCTGTTTTTCTAGAGGGCAATCCACAATGTTTACAAATCTCCTGCGGGATGATTAAAATACATCCACCAGAAGCACCGGATTGACCAACAGCAGTTCAACGAGTTTGTAATGACACTTTACTACTTCGATGGTATCCTTGATTCTTCCGTCTACAATATAAACCGAAAATACACTAAATCACTCGATGGTTCTGTGTGTGCGTATGGGTGTGTGTTTTTGTCGGTTTAATGAAATAACACTTTTGTTACAATGAGTACTAGTGCCCTTCAGGAATTTCGACATCGTTTATGCAATATAGTTCAGGAATAACCATCGAGATTTGGGTTAGTGTTGCACCATTCATCCATGATGTTAATTTTATGAACTTTAGATGAGAGGGCGATGGAACATGGTGATTGCAACAATGATGTTGACCGTACTAAGAAGCTTATTACAGGACAGGGCAAGTATGCAATGAAAGAGAAACATAAACGTAAATTTAGTATTAAATGTTACCTCGAGGCAGACAGGACATTCTAATAGTTGAGCGATATGCTGCAAGCATTTTGCAAACTTTTGTAATGATTGCTGATTTATAGCCTGAAATGGAAATTAGAGAAATAAATATAAGTAAATGAAGATTTATGTATGTAAGTGAAAGTTAGGATGAATGATGGTCTATATTTTTATGTACGTACAGAATTGGTCGTAAATCCTATTCCTTGATGTTAAGGAAGCCTCTAAAAACGGAAAAAACTGCTACGATGGAAAATTCAATGAGCAAAATCACCATTCTCAAACTAGGAGACTGCACTATGAAGATATCGACAACAAGAGGTATGCTGCCCGCCACTCTAATCTGCTTGGGAGGGAACAATTTAAAAATTTGTTTTTTATCAAAAAATCATTCCGGGCTTTGCTTTACTGATGGTTAGGTTAGGTTAGGTTAGGGTCGGCCCTCGATGAGGATCTACTTAGACCAGAAAGTAGGTCCATTGTACTGCCGATGTGTAAGGCGGGTGTGTCACCCTCTTACTCTTGGAACCATTTGCTTCGTTGAATGAAAACTAGAATTTTAGCCGTGCAGGCGTTGCCGAGATCATTTAGATCATTGTAGAAGTATTCACCCAGAGTAGCCTTTCTGATGTTGGCGAGCGCAGGACAGGCGCACAGGAGATGACTGATGGTCCCTTCTTCCTCTTCATCTCTGCAGCTTCTGCAGAAGTCGTTATGAGGGATACCTAATCTCTGGGCATGTCTTCCTATGACGCAGTGTCCAGTGAGGACATTTGTTATTTTTGAGAGGGTTCCTCTCTTGTGCTTCAAGAGTCCGATGGACCTGGATTTATTGAGTATCGGCCAGAGCTGTCTGGCGGTATGACATTGGTCTAGATGTTGCCATCGATGATTGGCTACTTTCTCGGCATCAATTTGAATGAGGTACTTAACATAAGACGTTGGCGCTTCGATGTCGGTGATGCTTATGCTATCTATACCAGAGGAGCCTTGTCGTGCTAGTTCGTCGGCTGCACAATTCCCCGGTATGTCACAGTGACCTGGTACCCAGCAAAGGGTGAGGTTGTACTGACCAGCTATCTCGTTAAGAGATATGCGACAGTCTTTCACTGCCTTAGATCTCGTAGTGCTGGATGCGAGGGATTTGATGGCTGCCTGACGGTCGACATAAATAACAATATCAGGTGTTGATAGTGTGCTAGCCGCCAGCCAGTCAGCAGCTTTGCGAACTGCGGTGATTTCGGCTTGAAAAACACTGCAGCAGTCTGGAAGGTTAAAGGAGAAGTGTATGTCCAGATCTTCCGAGAAAATTCCGGCACCGACTCCGTCCTTGGTTTTGGACCCATCCGTGAAGATTCGTTGTAAAGGACATTGCGTTGCGTCCACTCACTTCTGTCCGGTATCGAGTGCGTGTAGCCCTTGTCAAAATCATATTCAGTGGGCAGATGGTCAGTGGAATTGGGAAGATGACGGTGCATCGAAAGTATATTGGTAGTCCCGTGTGTTGCTCCTTCCACTGCCTGGAGCCTCTCAGTCTTATTGCCGAGCTGACAGCCAATTGCTTACTGACGATGTCAATCGGAAGCAGGTGGAGCATGGTTTGGAGCGCCGCTGTGGGAGAAGTTCTCAGTGCACCGGTAATACTGAGACATGCAACTCGCTGCTTTACTGATACTGATCAAACTTTTGGTTCACTCTACTCCATGCCAATTTATTCCAGAGGCACATGCTATGGCATTTGATGTAAATGTGGTCTAGAAATACCACAGAAGCACAGCCATCTAGGAGAAAGTCCCACAACAGGCACGACATCACAGCTAGGGTATTCCATCGTCTTCTTTTCAGCTTTTCATGAAAACCCAGACAGGGCACAATACGGTTGCTCGACCGTCCTTTGGGATAAGTAATTGATATCATCTGATGCTTAATGGAAACGCAGTATTAGTCTTGAAGGGACAGGGTTTGCCATAGTACTATCACGTTGAGAGAAACTTAAACTGCAAATCCTAAAACATGGTTAAAAGCGTCGTTCGTATCTGTGGCCGGTAATCTGCAAAACTTAATCTCAGAAAGAATATGAGGGTCCACTTAACAAAAGATATCTTCACTGGACAATTCGCAGAAGTTTTACTTCAAATCGGAGAGCATCTCAAATTCGAAAGCAAAGTGACCACCTCTGAAATGCCTGGGCTGGCTTCTGATGCCACTGGTGAACTGCATATCCAATACCAGTATATTGGTAGTTATACTCGAGCTGCGCAAGCTTGCCTTTCTGAAGCTCTGGTTAAATCGTTTGAGGTGCACCAATGGTTACAGATCTCTGGACTTGGTAGTACATACGAATCACGCGATCATCTACCACATAGAATTTTTCCAACAAGCTGCTGCTAAAAGTAATGAAAGCTCAAACTGTATTGTGAAGGCTAAGAGTTGTCTGAATGAGCAATGTTGTCTGACCACAGTGTTTTGGTGGTGCTTGAAAAAGTCGGTATTTATACCATCCTTTAAGTTCAAGAGGCTTCAGTTAGTTGGTTTGGACTCGCGTACGATGAGGTACATCTAGATCAGAAATAAGTTCATTGTACTACTACTGTCTAGGAACAAGTGCAAGTGGAACCTACCACCTTTTTACAGGTATATAGTGCAGCCAGTGATTCTCTGAAGTTCAGTGACATTCTCAGCTTCAATCATAATCCTGGTACATACTAATATATACATACATACATAAAATAATATAATATATACTAGAGAGTCAAACAATGAATTCCTCGAAATTTGGGGAATGACGTTGACACGTTTAGATTTCTTAGTAAAACGGACAAGTTCGTTCTGAGTTGCGTTAACGCACAGAGCACGACAATTAGTTCAAGTGACCAGTTCATTGAAAGCAGAGTGTAGGACATTAGCGAGTGTCTCCGCGTATTTGTCTGATACTAAGATAGCAACAACGTCTGCATAAGCTATACCTTTGCATACAAGCAAAGCAAAAATAACTCCTGCCCCCAAAGCGGCTACGGATACTCTACTGAACCGAGTAGTCAACGTTAAATGTGGTCTTTCAGAAAAGTAAAGAAGATTTATCCTAAGAAGATTTGGAACTTCCACATAAACGTACTCCTGAATTGGGAAGAGGAAGTGGGCTTCTAAAAGAATCAGTAGCGCTTTTAACTGAATGTGATTCCTAGTGGATGTGTGTAAACAAAATCGAATTGTATAGTAGACAGATATTACTTATATACATATACTTACATTATTTTCAGTCTTATTCCTCCAAATCAGCACAGTAACAAAGATACCACCACGTTCCCAATGGTTCTGAATCTTGGCTGCCAGCTCAGAGATTTTCTGTCCCAGTACATCGCATCCGTTTAGCTCGAGAACAGTATCACCGCTACGTACACCAGCCTGGTACGCATTTGAACCATCTTGCACGCCACTCACCCAAGGATACGGGTCCCATGGAGCGCGACTTAGATGTAGACCAAGCGTTCCGTTTGGGCAAGCATGTATCTTACACAATTTTAGCATTTCACGTCGCTTTATGTTTCCCCTTAATCACAGCCACTGTGTGTGCATGTGGATATCGCACTTGCAGCACTTTAAAGTCTAAAATGAAAAAAAAAAAAAAATTCAATACAACTTATTGCAAGCAAAAGTGGTAAAGTTATAGGCATGTTATCACTTTTAACCCTGCGACCAACAAGCCATGAGTAAGTCTATATTTATTAGTGTTTCTGTTTTCAAAACTTCCCAGCAGTGTGCTACGCAACTCGAACTTGTATTTCCATGCCAAGGCATGGAAAAGCGAAATTTACTTATGAGTCAGTCATACATGAGACGTGACTACGCCGCGCCGTCACTACGCATGAAACTTTAAAGATACCAAGTAGTGGTTAGTACTTAGGTTCTCGTAGTTTACGACCAAGTTAGTTGCAAACAGACAGCTGAGGGTGAATGGGTGGGTGAGAAGGGTACGTACGCGAAAACTACCGCCGCAGCATACTAATGGTTTTGTAATGTGAGCAATTTGGCAAGCAGCCCGATTTTATGGTTGGCGGCACGGTAACCTCGACGAGAGCTGTATTTCAACAGTTTCAGTTAAAGGCAGTTTATTACCTTTTGGGATGAGAGAGGTCGAACTCCGAAGAAATAGTATATAGTTCAAGTGATGAATTAGGTGTGCCAACGTGTGAGTTAATCTAGGTTATAATGTTTCAGGTTAGAGGTGTTGATGACTGACATTAGATGGTTAGCGGGTAATGGTTGATGGAGATTACTTCATGACACTAATGATGACCTATATGATTATTAGAAGTAATTGAACTGAAATGTTATAAGTAATATACGTTGCAGAGCATTGATTGGATTAGGTCTATAACTATCAAAGGACCAGCAATTGTTTTCAGTGTTTTTACGCTGATTGATTTTAATCTACGATAATTGGTAACGCACTTTGGTAAGTCTTCCTCTGCAAAAGCAAAAATCCATATCATGTCACTAATCAACATACTACGCATATATAATACAAGCCCAGCCGATAAGCGAGTCTACTAAGTTAGCACTCAGACACATGGTAGCAAAAATGTCAACTTCCGCTTAGAGAGTTGGGTCTCTAGATATTGAAGAAACATAAACAGACTCTTCTAAGCCGTCAGTAGTTTAGATCTTTTACTGAGCACAATTCAATGAAAAATGTCGGTGATAAAATTTTGGAGCTTACAGCTCGGCATTGAACTAAGAGGAAGTTTTTCCGAGACTTTTATGGTTTGGTGAACTTTTCCAATTCCTGCAAGAAGCAAAGAATGTCACCTTGCAATGTAAAGTAAACTGTAACCACCATAAGAGGTGATTAAAAATTGAACTAATTGGGCACATTGACATCAACGTTACATTAGAAAAAATAGCAATTAGCGAGTATATATTGGAACCTCACGTGTAGTGGTCCGATACACTAACCACTTGCGCCACGGCGCCCACATTTACCTACGAAAGACTGTATATTAATCAATATAGAATTGGAATAGAAATGTAATAATACGTGCGACATTTGCTCCTTTTCGTAAAAGCGCTCTATTTGGACACTGCTAGCCGTCATCTATCACGTGGGGAGCAGTAGGGCGGTGTACACTTGCCGCCCAACTGCTTTCTGTATGACCATCGCGTTACTGTTTGTATCAATTTCTGATGGTTAGCTAATTTTAGGCCGTGTGGTAATTATTTCAATTTTGTATCTCGTTTCGATCGCGTTATATGTATTTTCATTAATCCGGCTCAAATTGAAAGCCTTATCCAATTTATTTAAGTGTGTGACCTATTAAAAAGCATCCTGAGGAGTCATGCCACACATAATTTCGTTCGTTAGAAAGAATCGTTAATTAGAGCCTTGACCCAGTAAATTCTCGCCTGAATCTTGCCAGCAATCTCATCTGAAATCTCATTCTCCACGATCCCAGTGTGATCTGCGACTCAGGCAAGAATCGTAGAGTTCAGCTTAGTGACCAAATTCAGAAGTTCTGTTGCCATTGCTTCAGACGGCATATCCATAAGATCGGAGTCGAACGAAAAGGATCGCACAAGTTCGTCTAAACTTTATTATGGGTTATAGTAGAATTCATCCAGCTTAAGATTGTAAATTGCTTTAATAGTACTGCTCGCAATTGGAAGATATGCTGAGTGCTCTTAGGCTGCCCAAGATTTTGGACCTTAAAATCGGCAACTTTATACGCCATCTGAAATTTCTAGACTATTCAAAATGACCGTATTCTCAAAATCCCAGATAATGTGCTCAAGAAATACCAGTTCTTGTAGTCCACCAGGGCTTGTAGTCTTGCCAAACTCTCAGACTTAGTACACAGATGGTTAAAAATTGGAAAATGGTAACACTGGTGTAGGGGTTTACGGACCCGGGTTCCAACGTGCAGCGCATGGGAAGTCACTAACAGTATTTCTGGCGGAATTTCATGCAATCGAACTCTGTTTACGAGAATGCCTGTGGACACCCGTATGTACATCCTCTCGGACAACCAGACAGCACTTATGGCTCAAAAACCCTACGCTGTAGGACGCAAACTTGTATGGGGTTGTCTCAATTTACTCGAAGATCTCACATCAAAACATTCCGTACCTGTGGCCTGGATACCAAGAACGAAGGCTTCGAGGGCAGTAAACAGACGGACTGCTTAGGAAGAAGAAGAAGAAGCTCCTTGAAGATGTTCATTTTGTTCAGAGAAGGGCGATGTTCTTTCAACAAGATGGAGCACCTTGTCACAGTAGCAGCGGAGTAGCTTCGTTCCTCAACCATACTTTTAACGAACAGTGGATTGGTCGATTTGGCCCCAACCCTTGGCCACCCAGATCTCCTGATCTAACAGCCATGGATTTCTTCTTCTGGGGTGCTATGAAAGAAAAAGTTTATTTTAGAGAAATGTCGAGTCTGGAAGAGCTCCAAGAAAAAATTAGTGCCGTTTCAGAAGAGATGAGAAGAAGTTTGCGGCTCGTTAATCTGCCATCCGAAATGCTTAAAGGCGCCCGAAAGTGTATTCAAATGGAAGGAAGGCACTTCGAACAATTGCCATAAGCATTCCATAAACTGTTCTGTTTTAAGACTTATTCAGTAGGTACCTACACTTCGTTTTGACCATTTTTGTTTTTTTAAATGAAAAAATCGAACAACAGATTTTCATTATTTTGAGTTTAATGAGCCATAACTTTTTTGTAGCTGCACAGCTGTACCCAATGTATTTGAAACTAGCGCTTTGCGCTACTAAATTGTCTTTCCAAAATGTATAAAAAGATTTTTATACCTATAATAGTTTAGAAGTTATAGCGTTTAAAGTGGTTACACCTCCAAATAAGAGGTCACCCACTTTGATGGGCTATAACTTGAAATGTGGTGAGAACAATCTGATCGCAAGCTGCGTTTCGGCATAAGGCATGCTAAACTTAAGATCTTCCGCCCCTCTGGTCCTGATGAGGATTTAGGTGAAATCGACGGTTCCGACAGGATGTCGGAGGACATGGGGGATGTTATTATTCCACCTTCCACCAATGCTGAACATCGTACAGATTAATCTGCACCACTCGAAAAGTGCGTCAGATAATTTGCTTGTCTTCCTCGGCGAGGAGGATATAGATATCGGCATTATACAGGAACCCTGGGTGAAGGGTTCATCCATAAAAGGGCTTAAGGACAACCGCTACAACATCTTCTACAAGACCACAAACCAGGTTAGTAACAAACCTAGGACTTGCCTCCTAGCTAAAAAACATTTGAATGTATTTCTATGTCCTGATTTTAGCTCTGCCGATTTAACGATAGCTAAATTGGAGGTTGCAAGTAACACTCTTTTTATATCCTCAGTTTACATGGATCGTGATAGGCCATCACCACCAGAGGAGGTACGCCACTTAACATCAATGACAACAGCAAGAAAGGGCAATCTGCTTCTGGGCTGCGACGCAAATGCCAGGCATACATTATGGGGCAGCTCCGAAATCAATGAACGCGGTGAGTCCTTGTATGATTTTCTGGTGATGTCCAACCTCTCTGTTTGTAACGTGGGTAACACTCCAACTTTCGTTTTTCCGAGTACGGACAATTTCAGAGGGTGGGAGCAAGTTTTAGGCATAACTCTCAAAACCAACAATAATACCCTTAGAGTAGTTAACTGGCGAGTATCCGATCAATTGTCCTTCTCCGACCACAGATGGATTCTCTACAATGTGTGCCTCGAGGCTGAGGCTCCCAAGCCATTTAGAAACCCTAAGAGAATTGACTGGAAGAAGTTTGGTCAGCTCATTAAATCAAAACTTCATAAAATACCCGACTTGAAAATTGAATCAGACGATGAACTAGACGCCAAAATCAAGACCTTCGAAACAGCCATGGGTGCGGCTTTTAAGGTTTCGTGTCCTATTAAATATAGCAAGAAAAAATTCCCCCCTTGGTGGAACGAAGATCTACCTAATCTGAGGAAGATATCTAGAGAGATATTCAATGTCTGCTTTAAACACAAGTTCTGGCAACCTTATAAGGATTGTCTGAAGGAATACACGAAATCCATTAAAAGTGTCAAGTCTCTTGCTTGGAAAGACTACTGTCAGTCCATTGAGACCATAAAATACTCTGCCAGGCTGAGTAAAATTCTGTCCAAGGAGCATTCTAGCCCGTCCTTTATTAAAAGGCCGAATGGGACTTGGACGGACTCCTCTAGCGAGTTACTGGAACTTTTAATGCAGACACACTTTCCAGGTTGTAGTAATGAGATTGCCCTCCCACCAGTAGCTCAGATTCCGCAATCTTCTTCCTGGAATGACATTAAGACAACAATTTCAGCCGTTAACACCTCCTGGGCTATTAACAGCTTCTCTTCCTATAAATCGGCCGGCCTTGACGGCAGTCTCCCTATTATGCTGCAAAAAACACTGGACCAGGTGGTCCCGTGGCTAGTTCCGATCTACAGAAGCTGTATTCTCCTAAACCACGTTCCCCTGAGTTGGAGGAGTGTTCGTGTCGTGTTTATCCCGAAAGCTGGGAAGCGGGGTCATAGATCCGCAAAGGATTTCAGACCCATTAGCTTATCCTCTTTTCTTTTAAAGACACTGGAACGCATCTTAGATATACATATCCGAAATACCCTAGATGAATACCTTCTATCCAAATCTCAACATGCGTACACTAAAGGGCGATCGACAGAGACGGCGCTCCACGAAGTTATGCGAACGATAGAAAAGACTATCCATTTCAAACAATATACCCTTGCTACCTTCTTAGACATTGAAGGTGCCTTCAATAACGTCAGTACGGAATCGATTCAGGAAGCTCTGATCCAACTGGGTGTGGAAGAGTTTATTAGCAAATGGATATTGATAATGCTAAAAACCAGAATCATTCAATCAAATCTCGGCAACAGCAGCTCCACCATATCTGTTCTTAGAGGAACTCCTCAAGGTGGGGCCTTATCTCCTCTTCTATGGCTTATGGTTATCAATAAAATTTTGTGTAGACTTGATAGGGATGGAGTTAAGGTTGTCGCGTATGCGGATGACGTGGTAATACTGGTATCGAGGATGTTTCCATCCGTAATCAGTGAGATTATGGAAGGTGCCTTGGGCAAGATTAGCTCATGGGCCACTGGATATGGACTCAGCGTCAACCCAAGCAAAACTGAACTGATGCTCTTTACCACTAAAACCAGAATACCGACTTTAACGCTTCCAAGGCTAAATAATCATTTACTCTCCCTATCCTCCAGTGCCAAGTACCTAGGTGTGGTACTTGATCTAAAACTAAGCTGGAAGCTTAATATTGAGCGACGGGTAAAGAAGGCTTGTGTGGCTTTCTATGCCTGCAGCAAGACCTTTGGCAAGAAGTGGGGACCTCGCCCGAAGATGGTCTTATGGATGTACACTGCCGTGGTGCGTCCCTTCTTTCCTATGGATCGCTAGTCTGGTGGCCTGCGCTAAGGAAAGCTTATAACATGAAACTTATCAACAGGGTACAAAGAACTGCGGCTATAGGCGCAACGGGTGCCATGAGGACATGTCCAACCGATGCCTTGAACGTTATTCTGCACCTTTTACCACTCAATCTTCACATTATGCAGCTATCATCATGTAGCGCGGTCAGGCTAAGGGAAACGGGATGCTGGTGCACAGATCTGTATGGTCACAGCAGTATCCTGAATTTGCCACCGCAGGATCTGGTAGCTAACCTGACCGATTATATAACTCCCACAGTGAACTTTAGAAATCACGTCACGGTCAGATTCCCAACCAGGGCGGAATGGGAAACTGGCGTAATGATAAATGAGTTCGTATCAACAATTTTCACCGACGGTCGTACCGGCTTCCTGATTCGTGCAGTGTCTTCCAGGCTGAAGTCTTTGCTGTACGTGAGGCCTGCCGCATACTCAAGCAAACCTCTATACCCCTAAATACCATTGCCATCCTCATTGACAGCCAGGCGGCTATCAAGGCTATAGTATCTGCCACTACATCCTCAAGGCTAGTAGAACAGTGCAAAAACGTCCCGTTGGGGGGTCCTTAAGGGAGGCATCCTTGCGCACTATCTGCTAAAGGCGGATATTAGATGGCAGGGGGTGCGGAACTGTGTCAAATCCAGGCAGATGTGGCCCAAATACTCCCTGAAAAGAACGCAAGATCTACTAAACAGAAACCGCACAGATATCGCAAGAACTCTGGCAGTTAGTACTGGCCACTGGCCCAAAGGGGTTCATGTGGCCAGAATAGGCATTACATTTAATGCACACTGTCGCAGCTGCAATACTGCTGATGAAATAGAAACAATCTTACACTTCCTCTGCAAGTATCAGGCTTTAGGCAAGGCCAGACAGCGCACCTTAGGTAAATTCTTTTTCGACAACCTTATAGAGCTAGCGGAGATTAGCATTGGGGATATTATCAGCTTCCTCAATGTAACGGAGTGGATTTAATAATCCTTCCCCCTTTTTCTTCTTCTTTCCCCTAGTAGTTAACATCCGTCAGGTCACTTGAGTTGTGGTAATAAAACACATGACACAACCACTCCTACCTACCTACCTATATAACACATTTTGTATCAAACTTTATACATTTGCTGATTTCCCATTTCTATGTACTATAAAAGACAATGTCTTACATGTATGAACCTTAGAATTATAATAAATTGAAATTGAGTTGAATATGTGAAGAGCAAAAATAGACTTTCACAAATAGATTGTGAATGCCCCATGACCGGAAGGAAAAGAACTTCTTAACCTCAGGCAACCTTACTGTACCCCTCTGACTTTTGGGACATTGAGTCTGGAGCTTTGTTGAGTCAATCATAGTCCTATATACCTATCCAGACGACTTTTGTTTGTGACAAGCCCCGTATTATACCGAAAGCGCCCCTACACTGCCAGAAAACTGAAAGCGCATTGGACGGCTTCATTTCGACATATTTACCCGAAAAAGTTTTTTATCCATGATCACTTCTAAGTATCTGGCTTCATTACAGATCTGAAGAATCATGTCCTTTAACCCTGGATGGTTATGCATATTTTACGCACACTAAAGTTATGCTTCGTCAAATCGACGAAGTCCACCTTAAAGCCTACCTACTCCCTAAACTATGGTAACCTGGAACCTGAAATTGGTAAACAAAACTCTTAAACGTATTTTTAATAGAATAAATTAGGTTTATTAAAAATCCTGATCTTTTTACTTTGCTTAAAATAAAAATTAAAATTATCAGTCCATTTTGCTTCGCAAATAGTCATTACTTTTTAAAAAAAAACAATAAAATAAATAAAGTAGTAGCATCTTCAAAACTTATTACAAAAATAAAAAGTATTAATTATGTAAATATAAAAAAAAAAATAAAATTTAAAAAACTTATTGCCATTATATGCAATAGGCACACACTACAAGATACACGTATTTACTATGTTGTAAATACCTAGTAGTTTCCGCTCCTGAAGCCACTCATGCTTTCTACTAGCATTTAAGTGCATCTTTAGATAGAGTTCGTATAAAAATTTAAAGAGCTACTGATGGAAACGTTGAAAATAACTAGGAAATTTCCGGAGCTTAAATAAAACACAATATTCGGAGTCAGGAAATTAACAAGAAAGTAAAAGAAACTTTATTGAAACCATTCAGGATCACATAAAGTCAGTGTTGCCGCTGAGAGAAAAAAAAAAATCGCTAGACCACAACCTGAAATCCGCTAGATATTTTCAAAAATCGCAAAAATCCGCTAGAAATCGCTAAAATATCAAGCTAAAACTAAGTTCTTAAAAAACATATATTTATTTTTAAAAGCAAATTATTATTGAATAAAATAAATGAAAAAAGAAAACAATCAACAAATTCAACATAACAAAAAAAAAAAAAAGTTTTTTCAAAGATGAATTCATCTATTTATTGGCTGGCTGTTACTTCCAAGTTTAAGTAGAGGCCTAGGGTATAGATCTTGAATCAGTTTGCGATTTTCTTGGCTTTACAATTTGAACTATGACATCGTCTGGTAGATTATAGTTATAGCAAATCCTGTTGATCACTTAAATATTTGAAAAGATCGACACTAGATACTAACAACAATTAAAAACATCTTATAAAATAACAAATCGTGCTAGCGCATAAGTTCAGTATATATAACGGTACCAAAAAATTCGTCAACGATAAACTCCGTCGCCTATTTAATAATCATGGCATGTGCAATCAATCATACCTATGTAGTGGTAAATATTTTCAAATAGGACGGAGCTGCCACTTTTTTGGAATAATAACATCAAAGTATAAGGTTACATCTTTGAGGGATAATGCGTGGAAAGTTAACGTCAATGACTACAATGACTACCGAGCTGTGTCCCAAAAGCTAAATACCGAAAAGATTCAGTGGTATACTTTCGAAACCAAGTCAGAAAGGCCACATCGTGTTGTTGCAAGGGGACTCCACCCCTCATGCACCAAAGAAGAGGTTATGACTGATCTTCAAGCCAAAGGCTTTAAAATTCTTGATGCCGTTAATATCATCAAGAAGGAGAAGCAACAAATGGAAATAGATAAAGACGTCTTGGTAAGGCGTGGACTTCCGCTTTTTATGCTTACCTTCGATAAATCGGATAATATCGACGATATCTACCGAATTAGAGCTACATATACTAAATATCGTGGTCAAAATCGAGCCCATGAGTAGAAATTTAAGGATGATTCCGCAGTGCAAACGTTGCCAAGGATTTAACCATATGCAAATGTACTGCAAAAAAGAACCGCGATGTGTGAAATGCGCCAAAAATCACGTTTTTCAAATCTGTGGAGTAAATAAACAAACCTCTGCAACATGTGCTAACTGTAAGGGAAAGCACCCAGCAAATTATAGAGGCTGTGAAGTAGCTAAGGAGTTGCAAAAACGGAGAGATGTGCTCCTTAATCCCCTTGCAAAATCTAAACTGCAAACTAAGCCAAAGCGTAAGAATGCACAGGAGAAACTAGCCAAACTAAAACTACTGGGTTCAGAGCGCAAAAAGGTGAGCGAAAGAGTGATAATAGAAAAGTCCTCGACCTCAGTTCTTAAAAGAAACGGTTCTGAAAAGCAAACATCGAAAAAGCCACCAGGTAATGGCCCTCGGACAGCAGGAGTGCAGACTTACGCTCAGGCCGCGGCATCCGAAAAACCAAAAAACCTTGAAATTTCGACGGATCCTGTCTCTCATGTTTTGTCGGTTATTCTCGATAAAAATGAAGAACAAAGCAAAAACGATATTGATATTTGCTTGATTTCTGAAACCCACGTAAAAAAGGAATTGCATTTAAAAATAAAAGGCTATAATGATTACCACGCTTGTCACCCTACGGGAAAAGCGAGAGGCGTATCATCCTTATTTATTAAAGACTGCATTGAACAATCCGAAGCCCTAAAGATAGAACTTGAAACTTTGCAACTGTGCACGATTCGAGTTAAAAATAGTCAGCGTACTCTTATAATCTCATCTATCTACTGTCCACCGCGTTCCCCGCTTAAAGTAATTTTACTAACTTGTTTGAATCACTGAAACCTAATTTTATCATCGGCGGCGACTTTAATGCGAAACATACGTTCTGGGGCTCAAGATACAGCTCCAAAAAAGGTAGAATGCTTTATGGGGCAGGTATGGAGTACAGTTGTGATTTCCATTCAACGGGTAAACCAACTTACTGGCTAACTGATACTTCGAAAATACCTGACCTGATAGATTTTTTCGTTGTCAGAGGAATATCTACGAACCACATAAGAGGCGAAGACAGCTTTGATCTGTCGTCTGATCATTCACAGGTTATTTTAACAATCAGCGAAAAACTAGTCTATAACCTAGAGCCAGCGAGATCAACTGGTCGAACAACTAACTGGGAAGGCTTTAGGAACGAAATTGAAGGTACTGTTGAACTGAGCGTTCCACTTACGACACCCTATGAACTTGAGGTTGAAGTTGATCTCTTCGATGAGATCGTACAGCTCGCCTCTTGGAATAATACGCTCAATCCAAGGAAAACGCCGGACAGATACGGTTTGCGATATCCTCCGGAAATAAAAGAATTGATCAAGGAAAAAAGAAAAGCGTGTAAAAAATGGCAACAGAGTCGTGCTCCGCAGCATAAAGCACACTTGGATCGTCTGTGCAATTTGTTGAAGAAGACTATTAAGGATTTTAAGAATCGTGCAATAGGCTCTTACCTTGAAAGTTTAACAGCGAAAAAAGATTCCAATTATTCACTTTGGAAAGCTGTAAAAGGCACCAAACGGCCCAAAGTCACCGCGCCGCCAATCAAATTAAATCAAAATGAATGGGCGAGGGAAGATAAAGAAAAAGCGGACGTCTTTGCGGCGCACCTGGAAGAAACCTACGTACGATGGTCAAGTGGTTTACGACAACCGCAATAGGCTGGATTTACCATCTGACGATTTAACGCTCACAAGGGCAACGCTTAGGGAACTCAAACATGAGATCGAGAATCTAAAACCTAAGAAATCTCCTGGTTATGATTTGATTACCGGAGAAATTCTCAAAGTTTTACCTAGAAAAACATTGATTAAGCTTCTCCATATTAGAAATGCTGCACTTAGATTAAAACACGTGCCGAGCCAATGGAAAGTTGCGGAACTCATAATGGTTTTAAAACCAGGAAAACCGCCAAATGAGGTAAAATCGTATAGACCAATTTCGCTTCTTCCAATCATATCGAACACTTTCGAGAGGATATTATTAAGGCGTCTCCAACCGGTTATAGAAGAAAATAATCGTATCCCTGACCACCAGTTTGGGTTCAGAAGCAAGCATTCGACGATTGACCAGGTGCATAGAATTACTGACGTAATCGAGAAAGCACTTGAAAAAAAAAATATTTTCTCAAGCGTATTTCTTGACGTTTCGCAAGCCTTTGATAAGGTGTGGCATGATGGCTTGAAATCAAAACTACGACAAGTGCTTCTTGTATGCTTATACGATATTCTAGAGTCATATCTAGGGAAGAGAATCGTTCGTGTTAGACATGGAGTCGAATACTCCGAGCTCAAAGAAATTTCGGCCGGCGTACCGCAAGGAAGCGTTCTTGGGCCGCTTCTCTATTTGCTATATACTCGTGATATACCGAACGAAGATGGCACTATCCTTGCTACGTTTGCCGATGACACCGCTATCCTAGCAGTAGGTAAAACAATCGAAGAAACGACTGCAAAACGCATTGAATAATGTAAAGGAATAGACGAGGGACTGGCGGATCGCCCTCAACGAATCTAAATCTCTTCACGTGAATTTCACTTACAAGAAAACTAATGACTTGCCAATTTTTCTAAACTCGGCCCGGATACCTTTTGCAAACGAGGCCAAATACCTGGGAATGACACTCGACACAAGACTGAAATGGAATTCGCACGTGAAAATGAAACGAAAAGAACTCGAAATCAAATATAGAGAAATGTACTGGTTACTCGGAAAACATGCCCAGCTCAGTACTGAGAACAAACTGCTTTTATACAAGCAAGTGCTAAAGCCGGTGTGGACCTACGGTATACAACTTTGGGGTTGTACCAAGAAAACAAATGCAAATATTTTACAAGCTTTTCAAAATAAAGTGCAAGCACCGTGGTATAGTAGAAACGACGATATCCACAGGGATCTCGGAATTCCGACAATCGAAGCTGAAACTAGAAGCTTCGCGAGAAAGCATAGAAACCGATTAATCGGACATGTCAACAATACAGTCCTACAAATTTTGGATGAGAGCAATTTATTGCGCCGACTACAAAGGACGAAACCTTCGACTTGGCGAGATAATGATAAACCGCGTCTAGATTGCGGAATATGCAGGATCTTTCAGTGGAAAGTAACCTGCCAAAAGTTTTTATTTCGTAATAGAAAAATTGCTTGATAAGTTAATACTTACATAGTTGCGATATCTAACAAATTTATATCGAAGGGTGGTGTTTTTTAGTCAGTAAGAATCTGTCACTACTATGAGCACGCGCTGACTATTCTCATAGTGTCTATGGAAGATTTTTCACCTACCCTCAGAAAAAAAAAAAAAAGAAAATTGTTTCGACAGGGTTTCTAGTATAGGGCGTGGTAGTGAAAAGTCGCTAGAATTCGCTAGATTTTATTTTGGCTGCAAAATTTTGTTAAAATCCGCTAGATGTAGCGACAAAATCGCCAAAACGGCAACGGTGCATAAAGTAGTAGATCGATAGTAATGCCAAATTGATTCTTTACTTCAACACTCCCACTAGGATCAATTCTAAAAGCATCTCTGAAGTCATGGACAGCACACATTTGTTGTTCTTGCATGATGGCAGCGCCTTTGTGATGACGCACATCAATATGTTTTGTTCTGGCTCGGTAACATGTAGTTAATGCTAGAGATACTGCACTTTGATTATCGCAGAATAGATCGAAGTTCTTTAAAGAATTTTGAAAGAGTTTCTTCTCTAAACCTTGAAGCCAAACCCCCTTCCTGCATCACCATACTTATTGCCATATATTCGGCCTCTGTTGTTGAAAGCGCCACGGTAGATATTTTTTTGGACGACCATAATACAGAACCACTTCCAGGACGGTGGCGAAGATGTTGGATAGTTTAAGAGAAATTGTACAAAATAAAAGAGGTGTTTGTCGATTCGACGAAGCATAACCATCCAGGGTTAACACTGGCTGAGCCAGACTACGCAAGATCATCCTTATGGTAAAGGGAACTTCAGTTTTGAGAGGGTTGACCGAAAGTCCGTTTTTGGCGCACCATTTATCGATCGTGTCTGGGACCATCGAACATCCCCGTTTGACGACATTACATATATATCAGTCACAATCCACATCCACAACCAAATTTCAGATTATTAGCGTAACTTTAATTCATAGAATTAATGTCTCGTGCACTCAAGATTCTTTCTGGGTTATAAATGCTACCTACCATCGAGTGTCTATTCCTGAATCCAGTCTGATATTCTGTTGACACGTTGTACACATACATACCTCACTTATTTCTCATAACCGCCTTTTATTAATATTGCAAATTGGACTATTGCACTAAATACGTGATTATTCGACTTTAGCAATTTCAGTCTTCAAAAGTTCCTTTGTATACTTTAACTTTAGCTACCACCATCTTTACCTCAGTAATTGTTATTGCAACGTCCCGGTTTACATCTTCATGAAGCATTGTCGCATGGCTTAACTTCATAAGGGGTGTAACTTTCTTATAGTTTTTTTTGGAGCTGAAAGAATTGCAATTACCTTTCAATTCGTGTGAGATTTCGGCTAACTTTTGTGTGGAAACATATTGGTATCCCTGAATTTTTCTTGCCTACAGAGCTAGCTATGTGACATCTCGAGAACGTCTCATTTGATCGAAGTAGAACATGGTCTTCAGATTTATATTTTTTGACGCCTATTTCAAAATTAGAGAGAAATCTAAAAGACGGTCATAAGCATTCCTTAAATTTCCACAGTAATGTCTTGACCGCATCTTCTAGACTTGAATAACGTAAACCATATATCGATCCCTTCTCCAAAAACTTATATCTTCTACGTGACCAATACACAAAGGCATTTATTTAATAATGTCCGTCTTGTGCTGCTATGCTTTGAATACCAAATTATAGCACAAGCAGCTTATACGCTCACTATGCCCTTGAAAGACGTGCTTGTATGACGTAATACTCTTATACTAGTTCAGCAACATTTGGAATGTTACCCCATATCATGACATTAGCTTGTCACGCATAAATAGCCGCTAATTCGTCTGCCATTATTGAATTAATAACCGCAACAGAAAAAGGAAATCAAAACAAACAAACAAACCATAACATGTGCGGTTATCTCACAGCCTACAAAAGTTCGTTATAAAAACACAAATACTGTCAAATATTTGTCGAAGCAAGGTTAAACTGATATACATAACTGGAATATGACTGTTGTCTCAAATTAATAGTGTTTGAATCTTACAGAGATGCCCTTCCAACCGACTCAAGCTGCCGTCCATTGCACTCATGCCATTGAAACAGAAATCCATCAAACTTTGACTTCGTCGATTTGTCATACATATGTATGTATGTACCGCCCAACATGCCTAATTCAGTCACAATCAATGGCCATATGCATAATACAGAAGCCTACAGCTATAAAACAACAACAATCTAATCACTCACTTAGTGCTTCAATTTCAATTTCAAAGTCTTCACCGATAGAGAAGGTGTTTCAATTAATGCGAACAGATCCCAAACAAATTGCTACCAAAAGATACCCACACAACGCTCACAATGCGACACGGTAATAACTCAAAGCATCCACCCCTTCCTCTCCGGCAATCAATTTGCTGCTGAGAGGTTGATACATACACACCACTAAGACTCGAAACCTTAATCAGATGATAAACAGGCCCAAAACTACAACTCAGACTCATCGAAGAACACGAAGTCTAACATGCAGGCGAACACATGAACCATGACGCTCATAAGTTTCGCTATCATGATGACAACATCGCCCTCATCCTCATCAACATCATCATTAACATCAACATCACCATCATCGTAGTTCGTCGTGTCAATATTTCTGTCATCGACATCTCTCGTTCCCTTGTTGTGCGGCCAAGAACTTGAAAGTTTCCCATCAATGCTAATTCGGGAATAAATTTTGTGAGCATTTGGGGCCGGGCCTCCCCCACCATACCAACAATCCGAACAAGTTTGTCCGGCGTTTTTGAAAGTGCCCACCATCAATGAATTTGAATACACCCGCAGTGTATGAAGGAGGGGAGCTCCACTTTAATTACCATTTAAAGGAGTTGAAAGTTGGAGAGGTGAGGCAGGAGGCCGATTTGAATATGTTAACGTCATCACCCACTCAAGAATAATTTAATATCCGTAAAGAATGCAAATAAGAATAAGAAGATCTGTGCTTTCGGTTGAAATTTCGAACCGGATTGATGAAGACGACGACGAGATTGGCCTTGGCAGCGAGACATTCATTGTGTGTGGAGCACCTCTAGGAGAACACTGGCAAGTGTATGTTTAACGTCTTTTTTATGATTTTTCATTCTCGATTCCGTAAAACGTGACGATTCAATTGGAATTCCATTTCGTTCACATTGTGCCCGGAGGGTGTTTATGAGTTACTGACAGAAGAGATCGTTTTTTTTTTTTTTTTATCGGTAAGATACATTTGAGAATAGCCACTTGAGTGTGTTAACTAACAGCCGGGTGTATCAATGATTTTATGTAATTAGCTTTGGTTATCCATTTGGTTTGTTTCCTCAAGCCTTAGGGCACTCAACTTTGTTTTATGAATAAATTCGCAGTCGTGTTCCGTGTGTGGCGAGATATATGATCATGTGTATACTTTCTGATAAAAGTGGGCATTCATCTGAAAACAGGTTTGGCTGGCATCTATGTGACCATTATTAGGCAAGGCAGTCGGAACAAGTTTTCTGGTTTCCGTCTCCGATGTAATAATTGTAAGTGGCGACGTGGATGTTATTGCAGGTGCTTGTGTACACAATTCATTTGCATGTAGGTTTCCATATTCATACATAGTCTTGTTGAAGCAATTACATAATGTTTACGTGACATCGGGCATAGTGCCTGAAAAGCTTTTTAGCGTTATTGCCCCATGTAGGTCACAGAGCTGAGGTGCAGAGAAGTAAGTCCTGAATTTCTTTGGTTGATAGAGGTCAGTTTTAGGAAAAATTGCAACTTTTTCAAAATATTATTTTCTGAGTTCTAAAGAGAGAGTGAGAAATTGAATCCAAAAATATTCAGTTCGTGGATTCTCCAAAGCCTACGAACTTAAAGAATATTTTCCCTTAAGGCATAGTTCTTATGGTCAAGGATGTGTGCTTTAGGACTAAGGTCAATCATAGTTGTTAATAGTCCTAAGAGAACTGTTCCACAAATTCAATCTCTGTATGTCTCTAACTGGCATTCCAGTGGCACAGCTGCAGGAGCTTTTTTTGTGTTGGACGGTGAAAATCGAAACTGAGCCCTTACCCAGTGACAATAGGTGCCTTTTTGCAATGTTTCAACAGCAGCGCGAAAAAAAAGCATGTCTACAGCAAAACTAAATCGTATTTCAAGCGAATAGCTTTATCAAAGAACGACTCAAGAATCTGTAAATCAGGAAACAGAGGAGAAAGTAACGCTGTATGGTGCTAGGACAACTCAATTGCAAAATATCCTATGCAGTGAAATCCACTCATTTAATTTAGCAGAAAAAATGGGTTGCCCTAACCAAACGTGACTGAAAACAATTGAAGAGAAATAGAGGTCTTTGGGAATGAGTTAGAAGGAGCTGAAGCCCATTGAAGCACTCCGTACAAGATGACACGCAAGCTTTGTTGACGACATATGCCCGCAAGGGGTGGCAGGAGAATTTAGGTAGGTAGAAGCGGTTGTAACAGCAAACCATGCTGACACATAATTAGCGCAAAAGTGTCGTTTTAATACCACAGCTCAAGTGACCTAATCAGATGTGAAAAGGGCGTAGCTTGAAGGGAAGAAAGAGTAAAGATTATTCAAATCCACCCCATTACATTGAGGAAACTACCCAACGCTTCTTCTTCTTCTTCCTTTTATCAGCGAGGCTATGATCCGAAAACAAGGGATCACAACCCTCCCACTTCACCGCATTTCTACTGATCCGCCTGTGGGGTTCGCCTACCCAACGCTTATCTCCGCTAATTCTATCCGGTTGTCAAAAAAAGGTTTACCTAATGTGAGCTGTCTGGCCTTGCCTAGAGCCGGACACTTACAAAGGAAGTGTAAGATTGTTTCTTTCTCGTTAGCAGAATTTCAGCTGCGACAGTGAACATTAAAAGGAATACCTATTCTGGCCGCAGGAACCCCGATGGGTACAGTACTAACTTCCAGAACTCTTGCGATATCTGCACGGTTTCTGTTTAGTAGATCTTGCGTTCTTCTCAGAAAGTATTTGGGCCCCATCTGCCTGTAGATGACACAGTTCCGCACCCCCTGCCACCTGCTATCAGCCTTTAGCAGATAATGCGCGAAGATGTCTCCCTTAAGGACCCCCAACAGGACGTTCAGCTCCTTTGCTAGGGAAGCATCAAGGGCAGATCCCTGCCTCGTGAGTTCATCACGTCGCTCATTTCCCTCAATGTTGCTGTGACCCGAAACCCAAAGGAGACAGATCCTTAACCGATGACCTAGCGAGGCGAGTTCGTTTTTGCACTTTTCTACTAGCCTCGAGGATGTAGTGGCTGATACTATAGCCTTGATAGCGGCCTGGCTGTCAATGAAGATGGCAATGGTATTTAAGGGTGTGGAAGTTTGCTTAAGTAGTCGGCAGGCCTCACGTGGAGCAAAAACTTCCGCCTGGAAGACACTGCACGAATCAGGAAGCCGGTAAGACCAGGAAATATTGAGGGAATCAGAGAACATCCCCGCCCTTACCCCGCAGTCCATTTTTGAATCGTCGGTGAAGATTGTTGTTTCGAAGTCGTGCGTCAGTTTCCCATTCCGCCCTGATTGGGAATCTGACCGTGACGTCATTTCTAAAATTCACTGTGGGAGTTATTGTACATAATCGGTCAGATTAGCTGCCAGATCCTGCGGTAGCAGATTCAGGATACTGTTGTGACCATAAAGATTGGTGCACCAGCATCCTGTTTCCCTTAGCCTGACCGCACTGCATGATGATAGATGCATAATGTGAAGATCGAGTGGTAAAAGGTGCAGGTTAACGTTCAAGACCTCGGTTGGATATGTTCTCATGGCACCCGTTGCGTTTATGGCCGCAGTTCTTTGTACCCTGCTGATAAGTTTAATGTTATCTAGACTAGCGATCCATAGGAACGAATGGAACGCACCACGGCAGTGTACATCTATAAGAACATCTTCGGGCGAAGTCCCCACTTCTTACCAAAGGTCTTGCTGCAAGCATACAAAGCCACACAGGCCTTCTTTACCCGCTGCTCAATGTTAAGCTTCCAGCTTAGTTTTGGATCAAGTACTACATCTAGGTACTTAGTATTGGAGGATAGGGAGAGTAAATGATTATTTAGCCGTGGAAGCGTGAAGGTCGGTATTTTGATTTTAGACAGGAATTTAGTAAGTAAATTGATTGAAGTAGCCTTTCATAAGTGAACATTTAGCCTTTACTGAGCAGTAAGTGCATCTGGAGTGAGGCTGCAGAGTTTCCGGGAAGGAACCTTAGTTGCGATGTTCACACTCTTCTAAATAATTGAAGTCGATGTACAGCTCATACAGTTCTTCGTTGTATCTTCTTCTCCATTCGCAGCTTATGGCTTATGTAGGTAGAAGCAATGAATGAAGTGGATCAGGGAAAGAAGATTAGTCTATCTGAAGTACTTAGACACAAAACTCTACTAAGTCAGTACCTGGTTAAATTTCTGCGTACTCTTAGTGAAACGCTGAATTTCGACCAAAGAAAGAGATTGGATTGAACACATTCCCATGACATCGAGGCCCAAAATATGCAGTTCCTCTTTGTTTCGGGACAAGACTCACACGTAGCGTCTACGTGTCCTGTCATTAGCCCAACCGTAGTTGTGAAAACCTTCCTATGTATGATCCCACTAACTCTAAAATAGACTGCATTGTGAATGCAGAATGCTGATGAGACGTAAAGGTGAATATTTGTCTAATGACTGCTAGGTATAACCAGCGTATCACCACCTCAGACCACATCTTACCCAAAGCTTTTCAACATTTGCAAAAAAAAAAATTCTGAGACCTTCAACCGATTTCAGCTTGAAAGTTGAAAAGTTACACCCATCAAGTTTAGGAACATAAGGCCATATTCTTTCCTCGTATAGGCAGGATAGGGCAAAGATTAGTCGAATTTTTTCTCGAAACGACTAAGGGCATCCTCATCCACTTTTGGTAAGACATCACTTTGCCTTACAGCAAGATTTGAAGTTCTAGGATACGCAATACGCAATGCCCCTTTCAGTTAAAATAAAAATCGCGTATAGCTGAAAGCTCTGAAATATACTTCGTCCGTGGAATTCGGATGCGCCAATGGAAACTCATTCAACGCTTTGACTCAAATATCCATAACATCTTACTATTTCCAAACGATTGTCTTAATGTTTAACACTTATTTCATTGTACCCCTCTAGTTCTGGCAATCTGTTTGGTTCTTAGGCCGAACGCAGTCATAAATGAATACAAAAACTCAATCAAATAAAACTAGAAAACCAGAAGTATGATACAGCATCTCTTTCAGTGCATCCAAGCCAGCAGAGGTTCATCAATTTTTAATTTACCCTCTTAAAACCATTTAGCGACCTTCATTAAAACCAAAACTGTTATCTCAACTCCATTATCTGTAATTAAGCCCCAATCACCTTGTTCGTGAAAAGAACTGCTAATGATTTATTTTTTTTTTTTACCTCAAAACATGTTATTATAATTTTTACCAAATGAACTTGAAAAAGTAAATAAAATAGAAATGAATCAACTGAAAGAGATACACAGATACAGATACACAAAGAACTTTACCATCAAAGGTACTCGTATGTACGAGACCTCTAATCAAATTAACTTGTTAGAGTTCAAAAATGCAATCTTCTACTTCCAGTTTCATGTGTCCTTGGATAGCTATGTGCAAAAGGAAATAACCCGTATCCTTGGTTGCATAGAAAAAGATTCAAAATTGCAATTCAGAAAGTGAATGGCTTTAAAAACGAAAAAAAGAGGAGGGGGCTAATCAAAGCGTTTCCTTTCACTCCGTGCATTCATCTTCATACGTTTCATGTTTATCTCCATCGTGGCGGTTAAAACGTTGTGCAACGAGTGTGTATACTCATGGATTGCAGCCTTTTCGGTTAAGGAAAATAAATTGTGTTATTTTTTTCAATGAAAAGGATTCGTGAGGGATTTTAATAAAAGAGCTATTCAACGCTCCCTCTGTTCTTTCATTGAGTGTAGTCATTCGAAACTATGTAACTTTAAAAGGGAAATAAGATTGAATTATGAATAAATGTGATGAATCGTGGGATGAATTCTAGAAAAAATTTAATAGGATACCATAAGCTGGGGAGGAAAGGACGAGTTTTCTTGGAAAACAAACGATGCTCAAGCATAACACAGCGACTCCATTATTTTTTTCTGAGAACTGGAACACTAAGTGTTCAAAAAATATATGTTAAAGATTTGTTTCTCCTTGTTTTCCGTGACGATTAACGTGCTGTCAGGCAGAACGAACCATTTAACATTCACGATAATAGCAGAGAATATCGTTAACGTAAGTCAATGCAAAATGAGGATATCATATCAAGTTGCAGAGCTTTTCAAAACAGCCGGAGATGACTTGAAACGCAGTATAAGAAAAAACTCATGTTTAAAATTTAGCCAAATGAAAATATGACTGGTGGATGGAACTTCAGCATTGTCTGACCGATCATGGAGGAAGGAGGCTTTTTGAACTGCGCTAACTACCTATGTTAGTGTGGCATCAGACTCTTCCATATCGTATACAATATCATATTCGGTATATTGTGCGAATGCCTTAAACCGTTCGTCCGCAACCTGATTAAGCCAGGAAAGAGCATAATTGATCAAATGTTCACACAGCGCAGGTCTTGGAAAAACCCAAATATTTCAAATACATAACTTTCATCTTTTCATAAGTTTCAAAGCAGCTTTCGATATCGTTTATAGAGAGAGATCAGCTGTGTAGTATATAGAGCTACGACTAGTTTTGACATCCTTGCCAACCTCGTCCGCCTGTGCAGGAAGTCGGATTAAAACCACTGAATCTTTTAACAGGCTTTTTTACGACAAGGCGATGCGCCCTCATCAAGGAGGACCATTCGTATTCTCGGACAGAACATACCGATAGACAGCTATATTTTTAAGGTAGTGAAGAAATTACTTCAATGAAATCCTGCAAAATGTCAAACTATACCCATTTCTAACAAAACTTTTAACCTTGGTCATGTGCCCGACGTATGGCTATCCCACAGTAGACTGAAACTTGCCGAATATGTTACCAGCTTCGGATTTAGAATAAATCGGAACTTATCGGGATGTAACCATATCAATAGTGTTATTGGTCCTTTCTATGAATGTCTACGCAAACTTTGGTTGAGTGCTAATTTTACCCCAACTGAGACAAGGTGAAGGCTTTTTAAAACTCTGGTCCTACCAATCATAACATATGCTGAAGTTGTGTACGGTAACCTTGATCCATTGTCTCAGCACAAACTGCAAGTTGTTTATAACGGTGCGGTACGATATATTTTTGGCATTCGTAGGCATGACCACATTTCTGAACACATTAGAGACTTCCTGGGTTGCACCCTGAAACAGTACATCAACGCAAGAAACTGCATATTTTCACACAGAATCATTAAAAGTATGTCGCCATCATATTTGTTTGACAAACTACAATCGCCCGTTCAGCCAGAGCCTTAACTTTAATTCAACCGCGTTCTAAATATCTACCTTGTTAATTCGTACTATAAAAGATTCAATTCAATAATGTACATTCCTACCCTAAAATAAAAAAAATAAATAAAAATAAATAAATAAATGATACTGTTACGCCAGCCCAGAAACATAAACCGCACAACCGAGGAACATTTAGTAAATCGTAGAACCCGTCAACGCGAAGGCACTAGAAATTGCCAGACTTTTGACAACAGAGTTTCAACGACGAACTGGGAATTTGGAAATTCGCCTGGAAAGCGGGAGCCAAGTATAAAAGAAGGTAGGCAGAAACCAAGGAAAAAGTTCTTTGTTGGCAGCAGTGACAGCGATCACTAGAGACGCACAGTTCTCAAGCAAAAATAAATTGTACTAGGTTTTTTTTTTTGTGGAAAATTTAGTTCTTTTGAACAATCACTTATTTAAATAAAAAAGAAGTTCACCCTCTCGGGAACCAGAGGACTTGTGGTTTTCCTCCAGCTTCCGTCCAAACCTTGGAATTTCGCGGCGTAATCGGCGATTTTTGCTACAATACTATTGCCAATGGCTGTTTCTTTGAGCTTAGGAGACTATTGAGTACCAAGGCCTTCACTCGAACAACGACGGAGACTTTATATGTATACGACCTTCATCATCCCAGCCTTGCTCTACGAAGCACGGACTTTATCAATATATTGTGAAAACTACATTGGTTGGTTTGAAAGAAAACTTCTTCAAGTAATCTACGGTTTATGTAAACGGAGAGTGTGGGAGAAGATTCAAAGACAAACTATACAGTTATATACTTAGTTACATCGACCGATCGATCGATCATTTGCCTGATCCTGAAGAAAGGAGACCATCTGAACTGCGCCAATTACAGAGGTATAAGTCTCCTCAACATCGCATATAAGATCCTGTCTGCTGTATAATGTGAACGCCTAAAACCGATCGTCAACAACCTGATACTCGCAGGTCCTTATCAGTGCAGTTTCAGGCCGGGAAAGTTCACCATTGACCAAATATTCACACTACGGCAGATCGTGGAAAAAACCCTTGAATATGAAATCGATACGCACCACCTCTTCATCGATTTCAAAGTTGCCTATCATAGCGTGTATAGAGATGAGTTATACAGAGCTATGTCTAGTCTTGACATCCCTGCCAAGCTCGTCCGTTTGTGCAGAATGACGATGGAGAACTCTCGCTGCTCCATCAAAGTCGGTAAGAACATCACCGAACCGTTCGATGTCAGGAAAGGTCTTAGACAAGACGACGCGCTATCATGCGATCTGTTTAGAATAGTACTCGAGAGAATTGTACGAAACTCACAAGCCAACACCGGAGGTACAATCTTTTACAAGTCTATACAACCACTCGCTTATGCCGATGACATTGACATAATCGGAAGAACTCAGCGGGCCGTCAATGGGGCATTTACGAGTATTGAGATCGAGGCAGCAAAGATGGGTCTAGCGGTCAATGAAAGCAAAACAAAATATATGCTGTCTACAAAAAAGGACACCCAACATCGGCGTCTTGGACAGAACGCCACAATAGACAGATATAATTTTGAGGTAGTAAAGGATTTTGTCTACCTAGGCTCTATGGTGAACTCCGCAAATGACATCAGTAGGGAGATCACACGAAGAATTACTCTTGCCAATCGTTGTTTCTATGGGCTAAAACGGCAATTGAGTAGCAAAGCCCTATCTCGAACTACTAAGGTAACTCTTTATAAGACACTAATCATCCCAGTCCTGCTGTATGGCGCAGAGGCATGGGTTTGAGAAAACCGGATGAGGATGCCCTTGGTTATTTCGAGAGAAAAGTTCTTCGAGCGACCTTTGGTCCCGTCTGCATAGACGGTGAGTGGAGGAGAAGGTACAATGCCGAACTGTACGGCCTGTACAAGGACATCGACTTAGCCAGAAGAGTTCACATACAGCGACTAAGATGGCTGGGTCATTTAGAGCGGATGGAGCCCAACGTGTCCGCTAAGAAAGTTTTCGAATCCACCCCGGATGGACGACGCAGTAGAGGACGACCTCACGGTAGGTGGCGCAAACAAGTGGAGGGGGACCTCAACCAACTTGGCGTGCGCAACTGGAGGCAGCTGGCTCGTAATCGTGCTAGCTGGAGAGGTTTGTTGGTTGAGGCCCAGGTCCACCCCGGATCGTAGCGCCATCTAAGTAAGTAAGTAAGTACACAACCACACTACAAAACACAAGGAAAATAATTAGTTGATACAGATCCGGATCGTTTTATTTTCGTCGTGTGATCTATATGGATCTTGGGTGATAATAAAATACGGCTATTATAAGCAGATATATTTTCAGGTAGTTAAAGAGTTTGTCTACCTAGGCACTATGGTGAGCTCCGTAAATGAAATCAGTGGGGATATCAGACGAAGAATTACTCTTGCCAATCGTTGTTTCTATGGGCTAAGAAGGCAATTGAGTAACAAAGCCCTATGTCGAACTACAAAGATAACTCTTTATAAGACACAAATCATCCCAGTCCTGCTGTATGGCGCAGAGGCATGGACTTTGTCAAAATCAGATGAGAATGTCCTTGGTTATTTTGAGAGAAAAGTTCTTCGAGCGATCTTTGGTCTCGTCTGCATAGACGCCGAGTAGAGAAGACCTTCTCCTCTACTCGCAATGCCGAATAATACGGCCTTTACAAGGACATCGACTTAGCCAGATGAGTGCACTTACAGCAACAAACTGCTTCTGTATAAGCAAGTGCTAAAACCGTCTTGGACATATGGTATACAACTTTGGGGTTGTACCAAACCAAGCAATATGGCTCTACTGCAAGCATTTCAAAATAAAATGCTAAGAGCAATCGTGAATGCTCCTTGGTATATAAGGAATAGTGATATTCACAGAGATCTAGGAATTGCTACCGTGAGGGACGAAGTAACAAACTTTGCTCGCAAACTTCGTACCCGTCTTCATGTTCATTGCAATAATGAAATAATCCGTACTATGGACGTGACAAACCTTGAGCGCCGACTACAAAGAACAAGACCTTTCGACCTAGCGCCGTAAGGAAAAACCGCATGTAATGACGGTATTAGTAGGTGCCTTCACTGGAAAGCTACCTACCTAACGCGATTAACACTACAGAAGCGTAAACTACTCGTTAAGGCAACTTAGTCGTAGTCATCACAAAAAATGAAAATATGAGAGGAACGAATTTCCTACTACTATGAGTACGCGCAGCCGGTTCTCATAGTGCCTCTCTGAGGGGGTGAGGTTTAGCCCGTAGGCATGTACTGACTAGCACTGATGGCATTGTCAGATATATGAATCGGGCATAACCAATGGTACGGACCATTGGTATCTTTTGAAGATTCCTGCACCTCCAGGCGCAACCAAAAAAAAAAAAAAAAAAACTTACAGCAACCAAGATGACTGGGTCATGTAGAGCGGATGAAGCCCAACGTTCCCGCCAAGAAAGTCTTCGAATCCACCCCGGATGGACGGCGTAGTAGAGGACGACCTCGCGGTAGGTGGCGCAAACGAGTGGAGGGGGACCTCAACTAACTTGCCGTGTGCAACTGGAGGCAGCTGGCTCGTAACCGTGCTGGCTGGAGAGGTTTGTTGGTTGAGGTCCTTCCCGGGCTGTAGCGCCACCTAAGTAAGTAAGTAAGTACATCGACCAAAAAGTTTCTTAGCCAGCGTCTGCAACACATCCAACGATGTGCACCAGCTCCGGAAAGTTTTCAAATCCGACCCTGAGTGACAATGACATAGAAAAAGACAACGACTTAGGAACAAATTAAATATCAATAGATAGCGGTCGTTGAGTACTTTTGCTATAAGAAGAAAATTATGACTTTAATTTCTGTTTAATGAAGGAAGAACTGTCAGAATTATACAAAAATCAAATCCACAGGATTATTTGTATCTTAAGTACAGTGAGTAATTCATTTTTTGAGCAGGTGCACCCGAGCCTATGAATATACAAATTTACTATTAGTTCAGCAGGGTGGGGGTTCAGTAGCCCAAACAAGGTAGCCTAAATAAATATACCAAGCTGAGTCCCATGATCAAGGTTTTTTTTTTTTTATAATTTGCGCACACTCAAAGGCTTATGAATACCTTTAACATGTTTGCATACAGTGCTGGCGTTTAACAAATTTCCAAACAAAATTACTTTCGTAAATGGTAAACTTAAACGAAGTGATGGACGTTTTTAGAACGGCAGTTTAATGGACGATATACTTGTATGCTAGACTACGTTACCCGCTCCGCAGTCCAGATACTGCAAAGACTAACCTGTGTAGGCACATATTGCGGGCGCAACCTGCCCAACAGCTGCGCTGAAAGTTCTCTTAAACATTCCACCGGTACACAAAAATATTATTACGACTGCGGCTGCCAGTGCTCTAAAGCTTCACCTTTTATGCAACAACGCAAATTCCGAATAAGTTGGTCATTTGAAGATCATTGAGAAAATTCCGCTACTTACCTCTCCAGCAGTATGCATCTCAGACTTCATGCCTAAAAGATTCCACCTCAACCACCCCTTTACAGTTACCATCCCTGACGACAGCTATTGGAATTATCTTCAAATCCCTCAATCAACATCTCAAATCAACTGATACACTGACGGTTCAAAAATGTTAAATGGGGCAGGAGCTGGTATCTTTGGCCCGAACTACAATGTCTTTACACCAATAGGTCAATTCACTACTATCTTCCAAGCAGAGGTCTATGCTATCGAGCTCTGCGCCAGAGAATGCATTAGAAGAAACCTCCGAAGATCACATATCAATATAATGTCAGAAAGCCAAGCAGCAGTCAGGGTTCTCACATCCTTTGACTATAAGTCTAAGCTGGTTTGATATTGTTCCCAGACTCTTTTGCAGCTTGCTGCACACAATAAAATCACATTAATGTGAGTCCCCGGAAACAAAGGCATCCCTGGTAATGAAGCGGCTGATGAACTTGCCAGACTAGGTGCCCAATCTCCTTACTAGCCAGATTAAAATAGAGCTAGGTATTTCGTTGGGAACGCGAACAAATGCTCCCACATTGGAATGCACAACCTGGCCTAAGGCTTTTCAAGAAATTTATTAATTTCTCAGAAAGAACTAGAGACATTTTATCAACGAGCAAACAGAATGCTAAGATCCGTACTGACTTCCTAAATGGACACTGCTCTCTCAATCACCATCTTGAGAAAATGGGCCGTGTTCAATCGGAAACGTGCCGTCTCTGTCTCGAAGACACCGAAACAGACCATCACACACTCTGTGATTGCCCGGCCAGATTAAGGCTAAAGCACTTTAACAAAGGCGTCACATCACCTTCTGATGTCACCTCTTCCTCAGCTCGAACTATCCTTAGCTTCGTGGATGAACTAGATTTCAGCTAGTTAACAACTACTACTCAAACAACGAACTAGGGGATAGCACAAAAGATCTTTTTATGTCGCAGTGCTCCGGGGGTGCCCTTCTCTCCCTTTACCTTAAAAAAAAAAAAAATTTAGAGGAGTCCCATTAAAGCAAGTACACCGGGGACTAATTCATGAATCCCGATTAACGCTGAGTTAAACTGAAGGATTAGTCAGAGTAGACCAATTTTAAAGGAGTGCTTGTAAGATCTGTTATGAGCAAAGCGAAACTTATTGTCAAAATTTAGCTTCCATAATTTAGTTCCCTACATACCCAACTCTCATATATAGTCATGAAATCTGGGTGGCAACGGAAGGAATAAGATCGCGAATGCAAGCTGCCAAAGTAAGATTCCTTCGTTGTATTCCTGGTATAACTATCTTGAATGCAATTATATGAGAGCACTACGCAAGTTAGAAAGGGTCGGCAGAGAAATCAAGATTGGTATAGATGTTTGAAACTCAAATGAAATCTCCGGGGGTTGCGTTCAAATAATTAGGGAGTAACGTTTCGTTATTTTGTCGTTGCGTTATAATTCACACTATTTGTTTCCTTATGTCACTCAATTCAATCATTAATCAGTACAATATATTTCTTCAGCCATATGACTGGCCAACTACCAATGATATGCCTACGCAGTAAAGTTGACATAAGCATTCGCAATTGATCGGACTAATTTTATTTATTTCAAGAGAAATATGTAAATAAATATTTCTTATGTAACAATCAGGATTGGAATCGTAAATCATTAGCGTGAAAATCGATGACGCGATAACAAGACAATCGCCCTCCTATGAGTTACTTCTGCGGATGAAACTATCTTTGTTGCGATGGTTTGGTCACGTAGTCTGCTTGTCCCAAAACCGGCTTCCAAGACGTTTCATGATTGCCGTGCCACCAGGTAAGTGACTGCTTAATAGTCCTAGGAATAAATGGTTACACTAAGAGCGACATATCTTCTTCACCCATTTGGAGATTACTCCTGAGGAGTTGGGGTCGGTGGCGGAGAGTCAAGAAGGATAGAGAGTTCACTAGAGCATACTACCCCCGCGACCCTTATGCAGAATAAATGGAGTACCAAAAATGTATGCATGTATATGAGTATATAATGAAAGGAACATTGTTATACAGTAACAAATTTTAATCCACTCTTTAGATTTTAGCAAAAAGTTAACAATTATTTCTGGACAGATTTACACAGTTGTTGGTTTGTGGTACCGATTGTAGCACATCTGACAATTTCACACCTGTTAAAGTTATTGAGAACAATTTTAGTTCACCAACTTATTGTTTCATAGTATCGAAGCTATGTATAGTTATTATTTAAAATTCGATTATTTTGTGGTATAAGCCCTGGCATAGCTGATTATTTAATGCAGTCGAAATGAAGCAGACAAAATAAAAAAGTAATAAAATAGAAAAAAAAACGAAATATTTCATATGCGCTACAACCTAATTAGCACAATCAAATGCGTCACAACCGCGATCTTAGTCATGATTTTGACATTCTTCATTGCCGGCTTGCAAATTCATAGTGGTGGGAAAAAGTTTCGGAAATCGCTTACATACGAGTGTAGTGCTGTCTAAGGTTTTAACAGAAAATAATGCGGAATACTTTTCCAATGTAGTATACTTTGTCTTTGGCGTTGGTTACAGCCATCAGAAATTTGTTTTCTTCTTATTCTTCCCATTTCGGCGAGATTATAGTCCGAAAACAACCCTCCCACTTCACTGCATCCATATTGCGATAGTGTTTGACACGTGTATGGACCTGTTTTCTTTGTTGTTTGATCTTTCTTTTATGACACCGGTGATCTCCAGTCGTCTCCAACTCACGGACTCGCATCCACACTTGTGGAAAAGTTTTTAGGGTTTTGTATGTATATGTCGCTGGGCTCACTTGGGTGTTACATTGCCTAGATCTGATTTGTCCCCTTAGTCGACTTTTACGACAAGCGCTATTTGTTGGGGGCGATGCAGCGATATTCTTAACCCGTCCCTGCACAGGGAAGCCATTAGAAATATGAATACGTGGAAATATTGTCTTCAATTTTTGGGCTACTAAAACATAATGGCTGGTCAAACGGTAGTGCATGCGATCATATGAAAACACAAGCGTTTTCACATAGCTGAGGCCTACCAACTCCTACTCTCAACCTCCACGCGGTGACAGCCGGGTGCCTAGTACCTTAATCCAAGAAATGGGTAACCAACCCCGTTTGGCGGATTCTTGGTGGCAGCAGATGAGAGATGGGGGGAAGAGTGCTTTTCTCACTAGAGCACTTCTTCCTGTTCCAGGCGGCAGCGGACGAATTCCCTAGACGGAGTCAACGGTGGCGTCTATAGTTCCAGTTAGGTTGAACTTAGTGAATACCTTGCGCGAGCTGCTTCGACGTATTCGGATCACAGGTCGGTAAAGAATTTCCAATGTTGGTCAGGACATTGGAATAGAGATGGTGGCGGAGGAGCCCTTAATGGGCCAACGGCAGCGCTCATACTCCCGTAGTGGACTACTGGCACCGGTGTACCCGGCCCCTCGTCCTAGGGGAATAATTAAGGAACTGGCCCTCCAGGTTGGGGGCTGTGCCGTCAGGGTAACTTCCCTACCACGTAAAAAGCGCATGGTTCCGAAACAACCAAAAGCCTCGGATAAGGATGACTCAACTAATGACGACCCCAGCAAACGAAATAAGGACAACGATCTTCGAATCTGTACGTGGAATGTTCTGTCCCTTTACAGACCACGTGCAGCCGAACAACTAGCAGAGGCCCTAGACTGCTATAAAGCAGATATTACCGCCATCCAGGAAGTGCCATGGGATGGGCCGGGCAAAAAGAGGATGAAAAACTGTGACATCTACTACGGTGATTGCTACAGAGGCAACAGGCAACGCTTATTCGGATGCGGATTTGTCATACGCGGCAGACTTAGGCAAGAAGTCTTAACCTTCCGACACGTGAGCGAGCGTATTATGACTATCCGGATCAAGGCTAAATTCGCTAACATAAGCCTAATATGTGTTCATGCGCCCACAGAAGAAAAGGACCCTGCCACCAAAGAGTGCTTCTACGAGCTCCTCGACTAAACATACGAGCAATGTCCTAAATACGACGTTAAAATCGTATTGGCCGATTTTAACGCCAAAATAGGAAAGGAGGACGTCTTTGGTAGGGCAGTCGGTAAGCATAGACTACACGACACCACGTCTGATAACGGACTAAGGCTAATTGATTTCGCTGTGGAGCGAAATGTCACCATAGCAAGCACATGGTTTCCTCATCTCGATATTCATAAGCAGACATGGTGGTCCAATGATCATGTCACGATCAACCAAATTGATCATATTGCGATCGACGCAAGGTATGCCTCCAGTATTCTGGATGTCCGGACCTTCCGAGCGGCCAACATAGACTCGGATAATTACCTTGTTGTAGCCAAGGTACGAATGCGGATATCCCAATCTGAGCAACAAAGAAGAATTACTGTGAGAAAATTTAACGTCGAAAAGCTACAATCGCAAGAGACCGCCAGACTCTTCGCTGAACGCGTATCCCGAAATCTCTCAATCACCCCTTTGCCGCCAGCATCAAGTACCGAAGACCAGTGGCAACGCTGCCAACATGCCATCAGAAACGCCGCGACTGATGTGCAGGGTCTCGCTCGCCCACCACCGCGAAACCCCTGGTTTGACGAAGAATGCCGGCGAGTGCATGCAGCAAAACAAGAGGCATACAAAGCGGCGCTGCAGCGGAAGCTGCTCGAGAGATCTACGAGCAAAAGAGACGGGAAGAACATCGGCTTCTCCAAAAGAAGAAGAAAGAGCATGAGAAGCGCGCGTTTGAGAATATCGAGAGTCTATACTCCAGGAACAATGTACGGAAGTTTTACCAAAAGGTAAAAACAACGTGTCAGAGAAGTAATACCCGTACAGAAACCTGTAGAGATGAAAATGGAAACCTCGTAGTAGAATCACAGTCGGTGCTGAGAATATGGAAAAACTACTTCTGCAGACTGTATAACGGCGACGAAGACCAACATCCCGCTGTCAGGCAGAATGAACCATTCAACATAGACGATGATAGTCAAAATTTCCGTCCACCTGACCAAAACGAAGTGAGGATAGCAATATCCAAGCCAAAATCGAACAAGGCTGCTGGACCTGACGGCTTACCGGCCGAACTTTTCAAGGCAGCTGGGGATGAATTGGTACAGTGCATACACCAACTCATTTCTAATATTTGGTCAGACGAGTGTATGCCTGATGAATGGAATCTCAGCATCGTTTGCCCGATCCACAAGAAAGGAGACCCCCTCAACTGCGCCAATTATAGAGGCATCAGTCTCCTCAACATCGCATACAAGATCTTTTCTGCGATATTGTGTGAACGCCTGAAACCTTTTATCAACAGCCTGATTGGACCCTATCAGTGCGGTTTCAGGCCAGGAAAGTCCACCATCGATCAAATCTTCACACTTCGGCAGATCCTGGAGAAAACCCAAGAATTCCAAATCGATACTCACCACCTCTTTATCGATTTCAAGGCCGCCTATGAAAGCATCTATAGAGAAGAGCTTTATAGAGCCATGTCTAGTTTTGACATCCCTGCCAAACGTGTCCGCCTGTGCAGGCTGACGATGGAGAACGCTCGCTGCTCCATCAAGGTCGGTAATGACTTCACCGAGACCTTTGATGTCAAAAAAGGCTTTAGACAAGGTGACGCGCTGTCATGTGACTTCTTCAATATTGTACTTGAACGGATTGTGCGGAATTCACAAGCCAACACCGGAGGCACAATCTATTACAAGTCTGTACAACTGCTTGCATACGCCGACGATATAGACATTATCGGAAGATCTCAGCGGGCTGTCACCGGTGCTTTTGCAAGCATTGAGGCGGAAGCGGCCAAAATGGGTTTAGCGATAAACGAGGGCAAAACCAAGTATATGCTGTCAACAAGAAGGGAAAACCAACACCGACGAATTGGACAAAACGTCACCGTGGGCAGCTATAACTTCGAGGTAGTAAGGGACTTTGTCTACCTTGGCTCTGCTATAAATTCTTCTAACAAAATCAGTGCAGAAATCAATCGAAGAATAACTCTTGCCAATCGCTGTTTTTTTGGGCTTATAAGGCAATTCAACAGTAAAGCCCTATCTCGAACAACTAAGGAGACTCTATATAAGACCTTGATCATCCCAGTCCTGCTTTACGGCGCTGAAACATGGACTTTATTAAAAGAGGATGAAGATATCCTTGGTCGCTTCGAGAGAAAAATTCTTCGTTAGATTTTCGGTCCCGTTTGCGTTGACGGGTTTTGGAGGAGAAGATTCAATCACGAACTATACGAGCTGTACAGCGACATCGACCTAGTCAAAAAACTGCGTATTGGACGTCTGAGATGGCTAGGACATGTAGAGCGAATGGACACCAACGCTCCGGCCCGCAGAGTCTTCGAATCTAACCCCGAGGGGCGACGCAGTAGAGGAAATCATCGCCGTTGGTGGCGCGCACAAGTTCAAGGGGACCTCGACCAACTTGGAGTGCGCAACTGGAGGCAATTAGCTAAAGACCGAGCTAAATGGAGAGGCTTGTTGGTTGAGGCCCAGGTTCACCCCGAACTGTAGCGCCACCTAAGTAAGTAAGTAGTAAGTAAAACATAAGAAATCACCATAAAACGAATTGGTCGTAAAATGTGCAAATTGTTTGTTTGAACTATAACATAATACTTATCTGATTACTATAACCGTATGGCAATAAAGGAGTTCAGATTTTAATTGTTTCACTTTTTACGAATGCATTTTACTGATCGCCTTAACTTTATCCTTATGTAAGAATTGCTCCAAAAAAAAGAATGATCGTATTGCAGCGTTTGACCCAAACTTCCTAGTGAGTTTAACTTTAGTAAGGTTTCGACTTTGACTGAAAAAATGGGCATTAGAACAAGATTAAGTTCACCACAATTGGCTTATTTGTAACGTGAAACGGGTCCTTCTCTATTAAGATAGAGATCTTTCTAACAAGATCAAGATTATATGTATAGACCTCTCTGGTGCATATGATACCGTATGGCGAACTGGAGGCGTACACGTATGTATGTAAGATTTTTTACTAGAAAATCAAAACAAAAATTCAACAAATTCAGTTACTCTGAAAAATAGTGAAAAATTCATTAATCCAGGTCAATTAGTTACTCGTCAGTGTATAAGCTCAGTTCTTGGAAATCTTTAACAATGGAAGCTTAAAAAAAAATTCAATATCGTGCGGTAATAATTTTTTTTTTTACAAAAAAGACATTTACTTCAAAAGAAGTAAAGGATGAGCTAAACGCAGTTTATGAGGTATCTCCGCCATCATATACAGTCATTAAGGGCTGGTCAAAGGGCTCTTATCAAGATCCTGGAGTCTCTTGAAGAAGACCCTCGCTCAGGTGGACCGTCAATTGCGGTCATAGAAAATGTTGAATTTGTGAAACAAGTTGTTTTGGTTGACCGAAAACTGAAAAGCAAAAAAATTGCAGCAAAAATAATGGTTCTCAAGATCCTAAATGATCATCTTCGTCGATCAAGGTCAGTGCAAGATGCATGTCTTAGGTCATTTTGAGGACAAAACTTCGGAATAATTTTGCGATGGCTTAAGCTTATCAAGGTCGCGAATGCTTGGACCTTACTATGTGCATAAACTACAGCAAGTTATTCCGCGCAAGAAAGTTTTCAATCTTATTAACAACATGCAAAGCAATTCTACATTTTTATTGATGATGCAGAAAGCAAACTAAGGAAGCTAAACAATGGTCTAATACAAGGCTAGGAATTATTGCCTCTTTTATTGAATCTCTTTAAGACTTACATACTTAATCTGAGAGCCAGAGCGTACCAATACGCTGATGGCCTTGCTTTCATAACATAAACCAAAAATATGCAAGATTCAATTGAATCACTCCAAGGAGATCTCGAGACTTTGCACAATTATTTCAAGAAATGGAAATTGAAAATCAACCTAAATAAAACAGAGATGGCCTGCTTCCATCTTAGCAACAATTTAGTTAATGTAACCCTTGAAATGGAATTGGAAAACACCGCTATACCACACATCTGGTATCCGAAATATCTTGGTATTACGCTGCTGAAGACATGTAAAAATTGTAAAGCAAGGAATAACCTCACACAGAAACTTACGTCAACAACGTGGGGACCATCTCCTCTAACTCTACGTACACCAGCATTAGGTCTGATCTTCTCAGGAGCCAACTAAAAGTAAACTGACAACTCAGCGCAACCGTATATGCGTCTCATTTCTGGAAAAAGCTGGCTAAGAAACTTGGATTTAAAAATATAAAAGATGAATTCGCTTATATTTCATGTTGATTTGCAATAAGCAAAATGCATGACATACCATATGTACAATATTACTTGTTATTGTTACTTATACAGAATGAGCCAAGGAGGTTTGACGTTTTCACAATTTGTAGTTATCATAAAATCAAATTTTTATTTTTTGCACGTATTTAGTATATAATTTCAGTACGTAAACAAATATTTAAAAATCCAAGTCATGAATGGAAAATGACGTCGTCAAGATGACATGCTTTTGTGTCCACGCATTTACGAAGACGAGTTAAGAAATTCTCAATACACCTCTCTATCATTGCTGTTGCAATCGCATGAATTTCTCTTGTGTTAGCCGCAAAGACCTCATCAAGTGTGGTTTTTCTACAAAAACTTTGGCTATCAAGTAACCCCATAAAAAATGATCGCACGGAGACAAATCCACTGATCGAGGAGGTCTCCACGCAGTAAAATGAGGCGCTCGGTTAAATGGTTAAAAGCTGCATAGCAACCAAAAGGACATATATAACATATAACAATCATTTCCAAAACACTAGCCTGCCCAAGGGCTAAAGCAACAGCCGTTGAAATAACGTTTTACATCCTTGGCTCACTCTGCATATACCACACGCTAAATAAATAAACGACTGATTCAGAAGCACCAGATAGTAGCGGTTTTGCTGTGTTGAAGATACGATTAACGCGTCGTAATTGCATATATTTTGGTACATAAATATGCAGGATTTCATAACCACTTCAAAACAGTTATAAGAATATATTAAGACATTTTGTGGGTGATAAGTGAAGCACGACACCATAGTAGCTAAATTAAAAATGCTGAGAAGGCTGGTGCTAGATACATTGGTTTCCTCAAGAAACCATACATCACGGCACGTAAGCGTAATAAAGGCGATATACCCCACAAGGAAAAACAAATTGTAAGTAAATGAAGTAGGGATTGCCAAATCAAAAAAATGATTTAACCGAATTTGTAGATACTTACGAGTACTTACTTAGTTAGGTGGCGCTACAGTTCGGGGTGAATCTGAGCCTCAACCAACAGGCCTCTCCATTTAGCTCGCTCTTTAGCTGACTGCCTCCAGTTGCGCACTCCAAGTTGGTCGAGGTCCCCTTGAACTTGTGCGCGCCACCTACGGCGAGGAGGCCCACCTCTGCGTCGTCCCTCCGGGTAAGCTTCATAGACTCTGTGAGTCGGAGCGTTGGCGTCCATTCGCCCTACACGTCCTAACCATCTCAAACGTCCAATACGGGGTTTTTTGACTAGGTCGATGTCGCTGTACAGCTCATATAGTTCGTTATTGAATCTTCTCTTCCAAAACCTGTCAACGAAAACAGGACCGAATATCTTACGAAGAAATTTTTTCTCGAAGCGATCAAGGATATCTTCATCCGTTTTCAATAAAGTCCATGTTTCAGCGCCGTAAAGCAAGAGTGGGATGATCAGAGTCTTACACAGACTCTCCTTAGGTGTTCGAGACAAGGCTTTACTGTTGAATTGCCTTATAACCCCAAAAAGCAGCGATTGGCAAGAGCTATTCTTGATTTCTGTGCTGGTGTCGTTTTCAGAGTTTATAGCAGATCCAAGGTAGACAAAGTCCCTATCGGCTTCAAAGTTGTAGCTGCCTAATATCACGTTCTGTCCAATTCGTCGGTGTTGATTGTCCCTTCTTGTTGACAGCATATACCTGGTTTTGCCATCGTTTATCGCTAAACCGCTTCTGCTTCAATGTTTGCAAACGCATCGGTACAGCCCGCTGAGTTCTTCCAATTATAGCAAATATCGTCGGCGTATGCAAGCAGTACGGACTTGTGATAGATTATGCTCTGGTGTTGGCTTGTGAGTTCCACACAATCCGTTCAAATACAATATTAGAAAAGTCGCATGACAGTGCGTCACCTTGTCTAAAACCTTTTTGACATCAAAGATCTCAGTTAGGTCATTACCGACCTTGATGATGCAGCAAGCGTTCTCCATCGTCATCCTACACAGACAAACAAGTTTGGCAGGGATGTCAAAACTAGACATGGCTTTATAAAGCTCTTCACTATAGATGCTGTAATAGGTGGCCTTGAAATCGATGATGTGTATCGATTTGGACTTCCTGGATTTTCTCCAGGATCTGTCTTAGTGTGAAAATTTGATCGATGGTGGACTTTCCTGAAACTGCACTGATAACGGCCAATCAGGTTGTTGATAAATTGTTTCAGGCGTTCATACAATATCGCAGAAAAGATCTTGTATGCGATGTTGACGAGACTGACGCCTCTATAATTGGCGCAATTGAGGGAGTTTCCTTCCTTGTGAATCGGGCAAACGATGCTGAGATTCCATTCATCAGGCATACATATGTATATGTTGAATGGTTCATTCTGCCTGACAGCTGAATGTTGGTCTTCGCCGTTATACAGTCCGCAGAAGTAGTTTTTCCATATTCTCAGCACCGACTGTGATTCTACTACGAGGTTTCCATTTTCATCTGTACAGGTTTTTGTATGGGTATTGCTTCTCTGACATCTTTTCTTTTTACCTTTTGGTAAAACGTTCGTACATTGTTCCTGGAGTATAAGTTCTCAATATTCTCGATCGCTCGCTTCTCATGCTCTTTCTTCTTCTTTTGGGGAAGCCGATGTTCTTCCCTTCTCTTTAGCTCGTAGAGCTCACGAGCAGATCTTTTTTTACGTTGCAGCTCCGCTTTATATGCCTCTTCTTTTGCTGCATGCACTCGCCGGCATTCTTCGTCAAAACAGGGGTTTCGCGGTGGTGGTCGGGCGAAACTTAGCACATCAGTTGCGGCGATTATGATGGTATATTGGCAGCGTTGCCGCTGGTCTTCGACACTTGATGGTGGCTGCATAAGGGTGACTGAGAGATTTTGGGATACGCGTTCGGCGAAGACTCTGTAGATACTTACTCCCTAAATAACTTTTGTCTGGATAAGTTTTTAAATGGTTTTCAAAAAAGTGCTCTTAAACCATAGCTTTCAAGACGACGGTCTGTGTATACTGTGCAGATTTCTTTTTCGGAAGTTTATATCATTGGTATAAGGGGACAGATTTAATATACTCGTAGATTCCAATTTGCTTGTATGCATTTTTTTTAAATTTCTTAAGTGCCTAGACTATACAAAGTAAGGTTAGGTACTACGTGGTAGTAGATCCACGTCATTTTATAAAGATTTAGAACATTAAGTACTCTACTACATTAGAACGCAATTCAAACTTATCTCCGCAAAATTGACATGGTTACCAAAATCTACCAAACACTCGCTTTTAGTTCAGCTTATTTCTTCAGACGCTTAAAGCGTACTAAACTGTGTTATATTGTTTTTACGGTGTACTAGAGCAGGATGCATGAGGTTCCAAGTTCGAATCCCAGAAAACACCAAAAACTTTTTTCACGGTCCCACCTCTCGCGAACGTCTGACAAAGATCCGAGAGTATTGTTGTCACGAAAAAGCTTCTCAAATCGCCGTTCAGAGTCGGCATTAAACTGCAGGTCCCTTCCATTCGTGTGAAAAATATAACGCACACAACATGAGTGGTTGCGAGAAGCTAGGCCCTGGCACTTTAAAGAGCTGTTGCGCCAAATATAAATAAAAAATAATAAATAAAATAAGAGCAATATTTTGAAGCGATGAAAATTGAATTGTAAAAAAATGTCCATGTACAAATTGTTAACATTAAAATAAATATTCCGCGCTCACAGCCCGTGGAGGGTCTCTAACCTGGCAGCAACTTGAGCTGTAATTATTATTATTTTTCGCTCGAATAGAAGGGACCAACAATGTATCCCGTATCTAAAGACCAATATTTTTGAAAAGCTTTTTTATTATAACACTGCCACTCCCGGATGTTTTTATTGCCATTCGGACCTTGAATTTGTACATGTATTGTACAAGCACAGGTTTCAATCGGATCAGTGGTTTTGAAAAATTCCTTCCTTTTTCGTTCACGAAAAGTTGAATAGATCTTTCGCAAAGTGAAGAGCAATGGAATCCAATTTTGCGAATTTTGTGTTTAAATTTACACTTAATTCGCACGTTAAATTAGTTTTACAAATCTCCGATACAAAATAAAATAAATATGTTTAATTCCGTAGCATGAAAGTCATGCATCACTATAGGCTATGTGCATCCCCATCCGAATTATTCGATAATGCCAAATACCTCTTGCAATAAATAATTAATTCTGATTAGCCAGATACTACTGTGCTTGCATTTATTTATGAGTACTTTTGCTTCTACTATTAATTCCCAATCACCTACACGGTTTATGAGTTCGAACAACCACGACCTCAATTTCTTTGTTCTTAACCTTAGTTCCGGTTTGATTCTTATTGATTGAGAATTCTCACAACTCGTTTGGAGATACCCTTCACTTGACGGAAGTAATGGAAATCGAGTATTACTCAGAACCGAAGCTAATGAGTTCGTTTGTGATAAATCGGATTAAATATCAATGTTCACTTCAAAGTTATGTAGACTTACCTTTTTAATGTAGGTAATCCTTATAGAGTACACTAACAGGGGAATCCACTTTTTGTAATATCACCAACTTCAAAGATGACCCGCTAACACACAGCAATGGGTGCGGGAATTACCAAAAACTCGCGAAACGTCTCTTATGACCGATTACCGTTTGAAATCTTAATATAACAGCAAACAACAGTGCCGTGACCAGTTTTCAGTTGGAAATGCGAAAAACCACAGAAAGCAAAACAAACATAACCAACACCGAACAAAGCTTTCGATTTCAGCAACCGACTCTGATTGCATCACAGAGCCAGACAAAAACCGTCAAGAAAAAAAAGTCCAACTATCAGGTCCAGTTCGGCATGCGGACACAAATGAAAGAAACCCGGACCAACTTATGATACGAGTTGTCTGCTGAGGCGGCTGCTGCTTGGAGACTGTGTATCTCGTTATTTCATCACTACCGCTAGCAATAACCTGAATAACACGCCCGCAACCGCACTGCTTGTAATCCCACTTCACTAGATATTGATTCCGCTTTAAGCCCGGTAGTTGCGTGGAGTATTACATCCGAACGTTTTGTTTCTTTCGCGATAACATGCGCGCCCAAGAGCCGAAAGTGTGCGGTTGCATTCGTGCTTCAAGAGATTGTGAATTCATCTGACTGCTGAACAACTCTGACAGCTGTAGATACATTCCCCTAAAGTCTACGATTTGAATACAAAGACAGCTTGAGTCATGGTTTGGATTAACCAACATGAGTGAAATCAAGCTGAGTGAAGTCACAGACCGTGCTAGTGCTCTAGTTGTCGAAACCAGTTTGTGTTCGGTTATTGGGTTATAGTGTTAAGCTTTTCTTGATTTACGTATGTATATGGAAGCTTGATTCGGCGGGTTGTGGGCTATTTGTTGCATATTTTTACATGTTTATTTATGGCGCATAATATTTTCTACCTATTGATCAATTTAAAACTTTCCGTAGTGTGTCACAGCATTGTTTTTGCAGGCGATTCTAAAGAATTTAATATAAGTACCGAAAAACGGAAGGTAATCCTATTCATAAGCAAAGACGTTAACGGTATTCGAGCCTCGGGAAATATATGACAGACAACTCGAAATTTTGGAAATGTACTTTACTCTCTTTGAAATTTACAGCAGATATTTATAAAACGAATTAAGGAGGAGTTGGGTACCTACTAGCTGATTTCTTATTCCTTTCCTAACTGATTATTCTTAAAATATCTTACGCATAGCATCATTCGAATTTCGCATTTCACAGCTTTTTTTTTTTTTTTTAATTTGTTCGCTTGGCATATAGTTTGTAAAAAAGCCCGCGAAATCAAATTTCTGAGTCATCTAAACAGCAAGTTTATATATCAGATCGCCACGGACACTTTTATTGGGAGGGTACGTTCAGTGATGTAACTCTGTATCCAAGGATGATGTTCAAAGCCTTATTTTGCCTTGAACAGATTAGCTAAAAGAAGTTGCTTTAACTAAAAGCATTCTTTCCCAAACTTCTGCAGAATGATGTTTTAGAGTCTTTATAAGTTTAAGGCATAAGAATATTAGCTTAGGAGATTGCTTTTTTACTCATTCAGCATGATTGTGAAATGGCTTCCGCTCCTCAGAATTTTTGAAAACACGCATGTAATTTACAAAAGATTTAAAACCAACGCCTCTCATCACCTCAGAAAATTTCCTTCTAATCCTAAGCTCTCACCCCTACAGCCTTTCCTTTTTAAAACCTGTGCTAATAAAAGGCGTTTTTTTTTCAAACTTACAAAAAAAAAAAATGTTTTGCGTAACAGCTCTTTAAGTGTGTGCGTTATATTGTTTTCACACAAATAGAAGAGACTTACAGTTTAGTGCCGCATCCGAAGGGCAATTTGTTTTGAGAAGCTTTCTCGTGACAACAATACTCTCGAATGTTTGTCAGACGTTCGCATGCCTCTGCGCCATACAGCAGGACTGGGATGATTAGTGTCGTATACAGAGTTTCCTTAGTAATTCGAGATAGGGCTTTGTTACTCAATTGCCTTCTTAGCCCATGGAAACAACGATTGGCAAGAGTAATTCTTCGCCTGATCTCCCCACTGATGTTATTTGCGGAGCTCACCATAGGGCCTAGGTAGACTTAACTACCTCAATAGACGCCGTCCAAGACGCCGATGTTGGGTGTCTTTTTTGTAAACAGCATATATTTTGTTTTACTTTCATGGACCGCTAAACTCATCTTTGCTGCCTCGATCTCAATACTCGTAAATGCTGAGAGAACCGCTGAGTTCTTCCGATTATATTTCGTACAATTCTCTCAAGTACTATGTTAAAGAGATCGCATGATAGCGCGTCGCCTTGTCTAAGACCTTTCCTGACATCGAACAATTCGGTGATGTTCTTACCGACTTTGATGGAGTAGCGAGAGTTCTCCATCGTCATTCTGCACAATCGGACGAGATTGGCAGGGATGTCAAGACTAGACATGGCTATGTATAACTCGTCTCTATACACGCTATCATCGGCAACTTTGAAATCGATGAAGATGTGGTGTGTATAGATTTTATATTCATGGGTTTTTTGTCAAGATCTGCCGTATTGTGAATATTTGGTCAATGGTACAATTTCCCGGCCTGAAACCGCCCTGATAAGGACCAATCAGGTTATTGACGATCGGTCTTAGGCGTTCATATAATACAGCAGACACGATCTTATATGCGATGTTGAGGAGACTTATACCTGTGTAGTTGGCGCAGTTCAGAGGGTCTCGTTTTTTCAGGATCGGAAAAACGATGCTGAGGTTCCATTCATCTGGCATACTTTCGTCTAACCAGATTTTGCAGATGAGCTGGTGCATGCTCCTTACCAGCTTATCTGCTTCTGCTTGAAAAGTTCAGCGGCAAGGCCGTCGGCTCCAGTAGCTTTGTTGGATTTAAGCTTAGATATTGCTATCCTCACTTTATTCTGATCGGGTTGACGAGAATGTTGACTGTCATCGTCACTGCTGAATGGCTCATTCCGCCTGACTGCGGAATATTGGTCATCATCGAGGTTTAACTGTCTGCAGAAGTATTCGTTCCTTATCCTCAGCACCGACTGCGATTCTACTACTATGTCGCTATTTTCGTCCCTATATGCTTCTGTTCTGGCTTTGAAATCCCGCCATATTCCTTTCGCCGCTCGGTAAAGTTTTCGAACAACATTCCTGCAATAAAGTCTCTCAATCTCCTCGATCGATCGCTTGTCATGCTCCTTTTTCTTCTTACTGAGAAGTCGATGTTCCTCTTTTCTCCTCCGCTCGTAGAGCTCGTGAGCAGCTTTAGTCCTTCTATTCAGCGCCGCTTTGTACGCCTCTTGTTTTGCTGCATGTGCTTGCCGGCATTATTTTTCAATTCAGGGGTTTCGTTGCGGTGGCCAGGGGTACATCAGAGGCGGCATATCTGATGGGTTGTTGGCACTGCTGCCACTGGTCTTCCGCATTTGCTGCTGGCGGCATAGGACTTAGATTAAGATTTAAAAAAAACTCGATCGGCAAGGCTGTGGCGGTCTCTTGCGATTGTAGCCGCCCGACGTCAAATTTCCACACAGTATATATGGACAAATTGACATGTTGACATATCAATTGACTTCAAAGATTTGAGCACGATTTGACATCCATCCATTATTTTCTGTCAGGCTACGTGAAGTCACACCGTGGAAATTAACATTGTTCGTCTTATTCAAGATATACTGCAAAGATAACTAGAAAAGTGACCCAAAAATGGATGGACAGAATGTCCTCTGTCAAGAACACATCGGCATTCATATGCTTAAAGACATTTTCAGGTATTAATATCATACAGAAAATTTAAACCAAGTAATATAAATGTAGGTTGAAATCGTAAAAGTTGCTTAGCAAAGTATGAGGCAATGCCTGGTAAGGTTTCATGGCGATCCAATAAATAGCTCTTGAGTCACAGAATAAAAATCAAGCAAATCGCATCTAGAATTTTTCATCCTCACAATATTAGCTTACGCAGGATATATCCTGATATCCGGCTAATTATGCTGGTGAGTGAATTTCCCTGTTGCAAAAACTGCAATAAATTGCAGCCTCGAAACATTCCTGATCAAATTATTTCAGAAACCTAATACTTCACCGAGTAAAGCCGCAATTAAGCTCACAACTAGGTTCGAATAAAAAAATTTCCCAAGACACAAGCATATCATTATCCTTCAAAAAACATTTCACTCCTATTGAATCATATGGACTATCATTACACCTTCATTCTTACACATATGTATGTATGTATGTCCCTAAGCCGTAATTACAAATAACAGAACAACGACTGTGCATTTAGTTAACACACCCACCTGATGACAAGGCAAACACAACTGAAAACCAATGGACATTTTGCTTTGAATGCTTACTCGGCACTTACGCCGTGGCATCCTGCCCGCTAACCCCTTCACTGTTATGGAACAATGTCATTTGAATGAATGACTGACGCAGCAAACATATGGATGGATAGCAAATCCATCATTGGACTAACACAATCGAGAACTAGTAATTTTCCAATGAATAACGCTTTGCGGTCCAGTCCGCAAATGTACACAAACGCAAATGATGTGCTCACTTTGGAAAATAATTTATGCCAGCAGCTTTATTTAAAATATTTACCTTCCATTTCGGATTTTAATTTCCTGTCTGTCTTTTAGGTGTGAATCCTTCATTACCGTTTCGAAAGTTAATTAATTACGTTCTGACCGTTGTCTGCGCTTTGGCTTGATGGTCCATGCTATTCTGGTCTTCCCAACTTTGAGGGGTTAAGTATTCCATTAGGCAAACATGCCTAGATATAGAAGGCGGCTTCAGAAGAAAGACAATAACATTCTATCCTGTCATTAACAGTAGCACACCTCCAACAGTCGTTTCATTCGCCAGGCACCACTCAACTTGGAAAATCCTTAAATCTGCAGTACACCAGCCAGTAGATTTAATGGACAGTCGAGCATACAAAAACTGGTCGACCAGTTGAATGGGTAAGGCACACTTGATATCATCGTTGCATTATCGTCATATACACATACACATGTACGAGAAACCGGTAGAATGGGGGTGGTACTGGTACCGTATTTGATATTTGCATAATTTAGCAGCCAAACAGTACGACTGGGGTGGTGCTTTATCTTTGCTCGTTTTAATAGTATTCTCACCTTTGAGCAAACAACACACATCAGCCGTACTTTGAAACAATGAGCTAGCTCCGGAATCTACCAGAATGCAGTGGCAGCTACTGTGGTGCTTGCCATTTTGTCAGAAATGCAACATTCATGGGGAGTGAATAAAGCATCGGGGCTTGTGCAGGAACAAATTCAATCCGAAAAGTCAACTGATATTGAGAGCAGCCGCTTTGTGTTTGTTTTTTGGTGAATTGGCACTACGATTGGTATCATGCCTTTAGAGTGATTGTGAAATTTTATGCATGAGATCTGTATGTAGATCCGATTTTATTTTTTATAAGATATGTTAAAAACCGCCTGAAGTGTCTGCAGCAGATGGGGTTATACGATTTAAAATAATAATAAATATTCATACGAACCCAAAAACAAATTATAATTAAAAAGTTGACCTTTGCTGCATGGTTAAATAAACCATACAACATTTTATTGTATTGTATTTCGAGAATTTACAAAAAACCTGTTTTTCAAATAATAAACATAATCTCAAAGTATGTGTAAGTCTGGTTCGGTGCAATTTACCTATATAATGATTGCAGCTGTCTCCGCGTCTTACAGGCACTGCGGAGGGACTAACAAAAGTTCGCTTAGTTGGTGTCAATTTAGTAGTTTTTGAAAAGAAAAAAAATGTGTTTCTGTAGCATATTATGTAACAATATTTATTTTCAAATTTCAAAACAATAGGTAAAAATGGAAACGAGAAATAGAAAATTTAGTGACGTAAGCTCGGTTGAAGTTCCACCGCCAACACAGGAAGAAATTCGTTTTGTCATTCTCTTCGAATTTCGACGTCAACTCACGCCAGTCAAAATTCTGCACGAATGCCAAAATGCATACGGAATAAATGCACCATCTCTTGTTACTATTTCAAAGTGGTCTCGAAGATTCCAGACTGGCATTTTTTCTGTGGAGGACGAATCTCGTGAAGGTCGACCCAAATCCTCGAACTACGATAGAAATGTGGCCCTGGTGAAGGTTAAATTGACGAAGATGCCAGCATGACACAGGAGATGATAGCGAATGAACTGGGCTTGAATGCCATGGCTGTGTCAGGAATTTTAAATTATCACCTGAAATATTCGAAGAAGTGAGCTCGATGGGTTCCAAAAATTTTGAATGGAAACCAAAAAGAGGCTCGTGTTCGTTTTGCTCAATATTTCCTGGATAAGTTTGAAAATGGAGAGTCAAACTGCTTCAATAAAATCGTTACAGGTGATGAAATTTGGTTTTACAAGTACGATCCGAAAACCAAACAGCAGTTCATGGTATGGAGCCCAGAAGGTGCAAATCCTCCAGTAAAGGCCAAACAACAAAAGTCAGCGACAAAAGTTATGATGTCGATGTACTTCACCAGGGCGAAAATGGTCGCGGTCATCCCGCTAAAAACTGGTCAGAAAGTCACTGCTAATTGGTATACTGAAACTTGCTTACCAAAACTTTCCGCCAAAATTTACTAAAACACCGACAAAGAGAGGAGCTGCGCGGAGATTATTAATGCAGTCAATGTCGAAATCGAAAAGCTCCAAAAAGAGAATTTTGAAAGATGAATCTATCGGCTGAAGAAATGTATTGAAATAAATTTGAATTATGTGGAGAAATTAAAAAAAGATGAAGATTAAATATCTAAAGTAAAAACAATTTTTGTGTTTTATTATTCAATCAACTAAGCGAACTTTTGTTAGTCCCTACGGCTCTTGAGCATGTCACCAACTATGTTTTCAGAGGTTGGTGATACGACTAGTTCTTCCATCAATGTTTCCCTATCGCCTTGAAACAATGGAAACCGGAAAAACACATGCAGCCAAAGCATCGTGGACAGTAAGTTCTGTTATTGTACTTGAATTTATGCAGGTATGAGCCAAAACATCCATGATATGTCAGGAACTGGGTTAGGTAAAACCCTACTTCACCATGCTATCTATGTTTCTATCCATACTACTTACTTATGTCCTGTATCCCCTTGTGGGTCCTAGGGCGTCTACTACGCCTACGCGCCTTCGTGTACGGTTTCTGGCAATGTGTCTGAGTTCTCCCCAACTTTTCCCTAACTGCCGTGCCTCCTTCTCGACTGTTCTGCGCCATGTTCTCCTCGGACCGCCAGGTCTTCTGCCATCCTGAGTTAGAGGGTTCCATTGCATAGCATGGTTCGCTATGGAGCTGTCACCCTTTCGGAACGTGTGACCAATCCACTGCCACTTCCGCCGTTGGATAGTTGTGCCTATTGGTTCCTGACCCGTTCTCTCGTAAAGGTGTTCGTTAGAGATACGATTGGGCCAGAAAATCCTTAAAATATTGCGCAGACACCTATTAACGAACGTTTGCAGCTTTCTGGTGATAGTAGTGGTCACTCTCCACGTGCCGCAACCATATAGCAACACGGATTCAACGTTGGATCGGAACAGTCCTATTTTGGTGCTCAAACTGATTGCATTGCTTCGCCATATTTTGGACAACATACCGAACGCGGACTTTGCTTTGGCGATCCTGTTGGCTATATCCAGTTCGGTTCCACCATCGGTCGAGACAATACTCCCAAGATACTGGAAATCCTCTACTCTCTCTACCGGTTGTCCAGCAATGCATATTTGAGTTGCCTATGAGTTTGTTCCAAGGCTGATAATTTTAGTTTTTGCCGTATTAATTTTCAGCCCGACGACACCTGCCTCCCTCTCCACATCTGCTGTCATTTGGTGGAGGTCCATAATTCTGTGGGAGAGTAAGCATACATCGTCTGCGTAGTCAAGATGCTTCAGTTGAGATGTAAGAGTCCATCAAATTCCTCCGTTTCCCGTCGACAAAGCTGCATGAAGCACATCGCTAATCACCAATAGGAATAATATTGGTGAAAGGATACAGCCTTGTCTTACCCCACTTTGGATCTCAAATTCCTCAGACAACCTTCCCCTGTGCAGAACGTGACATTTGGAGCCTTCATATGTAGCTTTAATAATAGCAATTAGTTTATCGGGAATGCCTCTCCTGCATAAGGCACGCCAAATAAACTCCCTGTTGACACTATCGAACGCCTTCTCAAAATCGATGAACAGCAGGTGCAGTGGCGATCGATATTCAACACACTGTTCGATGATAATCCGCAGGGTGTTGATGTGGTCGGCACAGGAGGATCCAGAGCGGAAACCTGCTTGTTCGGCATCGAGTGTGTCTTCGAGATGTTGTTTGATTCGCTCCAGGATGATTTTAGCTATTATCTTAGCTACAGCAGGCAGCACGCAGATACCCCTCCAGTTGCCGCACTCCATTAAATTTCCTTTCTTAGGAAGCTTGACGATCATTCCCTTTTTCCACTCGTTAGGAAAGCTCTCAGCTTCCCAAGCTCTCTCTATAAGTGGATATCGGCAGAAGCTCAGCCGATGTTGTTGGTGCTGCTCGTAAGAGCTCTGCTGGAATACCATCAAGTCCTACCGCCTTGTTGATTTTGAGTGCCTTGATCGCGGTAATGATCTCATCTTTACTGGGAGTACTTAGGTGGCGCTACCCCCTTTACTGGGAGTCGTGGTGCGTATTCGGGAACTTCTCACCTCGGGCATCTCAGTCTGATTTGCGAGCATATCGCCAGAGAATACAAGGTTTAAAACCATAGCAAAATGCTCTTTCCATCCCTTGAGCTGGTCCTCATCCAAAATAAGCAAGGAACCGTATAGGCTTTTCACTGGGTGTTGGCTGGAGCTGCGACCACCTGTCAGCTCTTTCGTGATTCAGTAGACAGTCCTGCTGTCGCACCTCCGTGCTGCTTCTTCTGCTTCTGTAGCCAGCGCGTTGATGAAAATGCGCCTGTCACGTCGCACGCTACGCTGAGCTTCTCTCATCTTCATGCGATATAGGGACTCTAGCTCGCTTTCTCTGCTGCTGGGGTAGCTGCAACGCGAGCTTTCAGCTGTTTTCGTTCGTCAATCCGTCTCCAGATATCCTCGGAAAGCCACGCCCTATGTCTTCCCTGCGATCGACCGACAATTCTTTCAGCACCAGATGTAAAAACATTTTTCACAGCACACCAATGATCTTAGATGGTTTTGCATTGAGCTGCTGATTGCTTCCACACCTTGCGAAAAGTGCACCCTTAATTGTTGGCGCACTGAGGGATTACTAAGTCTATCGACGTTGAACCTGGGCATTCTTGTGTTGTCGTGGGATCTTCGAACTGCAGCAGTGCGTAGTTGGAGAGTAGCTATCATAAGATGGTGATCTCGTACTATCCCCACATCTGCCCCTCGCCTGCTTCGGACGTCCATAAGACTACTTCTTAAGCGGCGACTGATGGCAAAATGGTCAATTTGGGTGGAGGTTGCTTACCTGTCGTTGGAAACCCAGCTGACTTTGTGGCAGGTCTTGTGCTCAAAAATGGTCCCACCTATCACAAGGCGGTTAGCATTGCAGAAATCCACAAACCGTTCGCCGTTGTCATTGCGGTTGCCTAGTGCATGCTTCCCTATTACATGTTTGAGCCCTTCGTTGTCGTTGCCTACCTTGGCATTCAAATCTTCCATCACTATGACAATGTCTCCATTTGGTGTTGTGTTGATGACGGCACTTAAGAGGTTGTAGAAGCTCTCCTTTCGTCTTCAGACGAACAATTCGTTGGGGCGTAACACTGTATGATGGTGACGCGTCGTACTCTAGTCCGGAATCTGGCCGTCATAATCCTATCACCATGAGGCTGCCAGGAAATTAGGCCCTTGCGTGCTGTTGTTGTTAGCAGTAGTCCGACTCCATATTCCCGCGGACTTCCGGATGGTCTTCCAGATTAGAGTAGTACAGTGTTACGCGTTGGGGACTGGTACTCGCCCGCTTCTAACCATCTTACTTCACTTACCCCCAAAATGTCCCAAAATGTTTATATCGCATGAATTCCTTTTCCAGTTGGAGGAATATGGCATTGTAAGGACCTTCGCTTCCCGTGTCGAGGAGCGTCTTTACATTCGAGAAACCTATCTTTGTCCGGGTACAATAGCCAAAACTCGTCAACATGTGATCATTCCTTATCCGAGCCATAGTGTCGGTTTCTCTTGCGAGCAATTTTCGGTAACGCAGGTTGCTGGCCCACGTTACCTAGACTAGAAACAAGGCCCTAGACAACCCGCACTTGCAATTTTAGCCTACACGTATAAGGTTTTATACGTATAGTTGCCCGGGGACCACCACTAGGAGGTAAAGTAAGCACTTCATTACGAACTTGATTGTTGCGTTACTGGCCCAAGCCAAGTTTTGGGCAGTCAGTAGTTTCCCGATCAATCGCAATGCAGGTCCCCAAAGTTGTAGTTGTCGTTACGTGAGGGTCAAGGTTACCGATTAGCCCACTAATTTTCCTTTAAATTAATAAAAGTGATAAAAACTCTTCTTGATGATGTATCATTGACTGACATGACCATTACATACGTTTCCTAGTTAGTCACAAAAAAAAATCGAAAAAAGTCTATTTATTAATCACATTCATAGTGGTGTTCCCCAAATTGCTAAGAAGTGACACAAACAAAATTGTAAAAATTGGTTTAAATGTTTACCTAAATTCTGAAATAAAAAAAAAATTATAATTTTTTTTATGATATCAAATTCATGAGTAATGCTTTATGAGTCATTTAAAAAACAAGTGGGATGGAATGTATCTTTTATTCATTTATTTATATTTGATTGAATTAAAAAAAAGAAGTTATCAATGTTAAGCATTACATCTGGAATAGCATATCGAAATGGTGTGGACAAATTGTTGTTACACAAAACACTATTACGCGTAACTTGCTTTTTTTCAATTAACTCGTGTGAAGCTTGTTGCCGTGGATAGCAAAATATTAATTAATAAAATAATAAAAAATAATAAAATAAAATAAGCAAAACAAAGCAACAAACAGACGACATCAAGAAAATCACCATACTCACCCTGTTTACAGTTGTATCTCCACGTCTACAATACACCTAAACTTTGATACAGTCATGTATCCATAAAATACCCTGAACGCCAATTCACCTGTCGCACTATAGCTGGCTGTAAGATGTTAAGTAACACCTAGCAGCTGTGCCTTGCCTTATGCACAAAGGCATCTTTAATTCTCTTTCCCTCTATCTCCCCATAAATCTCCGTAATTCAATTTAGGTGAAGGTCGTCCCACCAATTTGAAAGCTTTAGCTACCATATCTCCGAGATGAAGAGATCGAATTTGAAAATGGAAAAGAAAATACTTGGCATTCAGTTGATTCGCAGACCTGTACGACTAAACACACGGCAACGGGCATGTATAAGCGGAAAGTTGTTAGTGAAAAGTTCTACGATCGTCGAGAGTCGACTAGCAGTACTACGACGATGCTGGGTGGTGAGGTTACTAGTTCGGGCTATAATGGAAATGGTACTTCATCGCCGGATCATTACAATCCTAGCCTGCGTCTGATACAGATACCAAGATCATTGAACGGTTCGTTGGGCTTTCATTTGACTCGCAGCAAATGGGATCCGTATCCATGGGTGCATATCTTAATCCGCGATCAGTGCTCTCGATATCAATGAAGTGTAAATTTTATTGCAGGTCAGTGCAGTGGATGCGCATACCCCGGCTAAGCACAAAGGCCTCAAGGCTGGCGACTGTGTTTTAGAGGTCAGTGATATTTCTTCTTTTTTTCAATTTAACCGTTCAGGGTTGTGAAATACCTGAACTTTTAAAGACACAATGCAAATTAGTCAACCATTGTTCACCTGGAAGGTGTGGTAGTGAAAGGTCATTTTCACCACTTTATGATCAAAACAGTATCTAATTGATTCGAAATATATTGACAGAATGTACATGTTTGATTGGCAATTAAGTGGAAACGTGATTTTATTTTGATCAGATACTTGCGCTGCTCTTGAACCCACTCATCAGCTAGATTGATCGTGAGAGATGTATTACGGGGTGTGCTTGCTTGCTGATTACTTCCTAGCTTTGGCTAAGAGGTGATGGTATTCGCAAACATCGATAGCCCTCTTCCGTATTTGCGAATATTCATATAAATCGTGATGAAGTTTATTTGATTTTTTTTTTAATAAATAAAAGAAGTAGGAAAAAAGAAGTTAATTAGCATGATCACCCGATAGACGTGTTAATTCTATGAGTGGTGAGAGCATGGAAATATACATACGAGTAGTTACAAATGTTTCGAAACTATGCCGGCCGAATAGCTGGTGGGGGATGGGGGAAAAAATAATGACCAAATGACGTTTTATATGATTGTCAGTCTGTTCTTTTACGAGTCTACACCGGTTTTCAGCTGAAATTGCCAAACGTTGGGGTACTTTTAGTGGCAAGTTTTGTAGATTTGTGGACAGGTTATACTAATTCTAATTTTTACTAAGATAGCGTGAAGTTTAGTCAGTGTTTTTTTTTTACCCTGAGGAACTACCTCCCGATTGTTATTTAATTTGGGATTTATGGGTAGTTAGCATCTTTATTTTTGCTATACACTGATATAAATAGAAATATGTTGGGTAAACATTTATAATAGTTTGCATGATTGAGGTGAACTGGACCTTTGACTTCAGTACATTCTCAGGGGTAAACTCGTAAATCAAGATTTATTTACTCTCACTGAGAGGGACTAGTAAGTACGTCTAGGCAAGAGAGGATTGGGCTGCGAGTAAAAGCTCAATTGGAGTCTAAAACTTGTTTTTAATTTGATTGAATCCAGTCTTGGATTTCGCATAGTACGTTAGAGCAAACAAGATATTTGTTGTTGCTAAACGGACCCCAACCAGAAGCGAATGGAAATTTCTATGGAATGATGAAGACTAGAATTGATCTTGTACAGCAACTTATGAAGAAGTTTCGTATTCCTCCTCTTCAGTTTAATAAACAGTTGCAGTTTCGTTTTATTGTCTCCTGTCATTGACTCCATGCTTTCTAGAGAAATCGCTCTATTACAGATCCGTTTTCCACAAAATACAGTGTATACACCTCCCTTGGAGGCCATATGTCTCCTGGACTCCTCCCGATGAACTGGAGTCAGTGACGGAGGGTCGGGAAGGATAGCGATTTTACCTTTGATTGGTGATGAAGACGATAAAGTCTAGTACTTAATTTAGTTCTGGTTTTGAAAAAAATATAAAATAAGGCTAACCTCAAGAAATGTCTACAGAACTCAGTTCTTTTCAACTTTTCTCTGGTTTTACTTTATTTTTACATCCTTTCAGCTTTTTCACTTCACTACTTTCAAAACTAGAATTGCTCACAATGCAGGATGACTTTGCAGTTATTGCTCGGACTGGTGAACTAGCTGCCAATGGAGCATAAACCAGTCTATTGCCACTTCCGCTTTTATATAATCACATCTTTACATTACCGGCCTGTTCTCTCATATAGCTGTTTAAAGTCTGCAGCTATCTCGTGGCAATGGTGATTAGTGATTACCTTCTAAGTTATGCACCCATAACGCAATACTGTATCGGTATTTGAGGAGAATAGTCCCAACTTGTTACCAAAAATAATGCCACTCTTCTCCAGCAATATTGAGAAGTTATTTACGCTTGAATCGAGTTTATCTTTAAGCTCACCATATTTGCAAACAACGACAAACCGTGGTGATTTGGAGCAGGATCATTAATCACTAGAAATGGTGATGGTGACAGACTATGACCTTTTCGTGCACCACTTTGAATCTAAAATCCTTCCGTCAACCTACTCTAATGTAAAACATGGCACTTTGCGGTTTTATAGGTTTCCGGGATACTTCTTCATAAGGAATACCTGGCCATATACGAGTATGAATTATATATTAGTCCATACATATACGCACATACATATTTGCCGCAAACAGTCCATGCAACTGCTCTCGCTTTTTTGTGATAAGAACATTCTCGGATAGTTGTCATACGTTCGCGAGAGGTGCGGCCCTGAAAAAACCTTAATGTTGTTTTCTGGGATTCGAGCATTGAAACTCATGCGCAGTGGTCCGATACACAAATCACTGGCGCCCACCACTATGCACTATATATTAGCACTACTGAAAGCCCTTTCAAAGACAATAAAAAGCAGGTGTAGCAGAAACCTATACCCGACAAATCGTTCAATAATGATTCGAGAGGTCAATATAAGATGACTTGGATCGAAAACCAACTTGTTCACCGTCGAGAGTGCTTTCAAGGCGGTCTTAATGCGCTCGATGCTGATTTTGGCTGTACCAGTTTTCGCACTCGTTTAAGATTGGCAATCATCCCCCCCTACCACTCGTCAAAAAAAATCTCAGTCTCGCAAGTCTTTTTATAAGTGGATTCAAGAGGTCTGCCGTAATTGTCCGTGAAACTTCGTAGAGCTGAGCTTGAATACCAACAAATCCTGCCGTGTTGTTTTCTTTGAACGTCATTATCACGTTTATTTTTCATCTTTACTATAGGATGCTATGCGAATCCGGGAATATTGAATACCTGATAGCTCATTTTGATTTTGGGGTGTCTTTCACTCCAGCATGTCGTTCAGGACTGTAGTAAAATGGTCCCTTCACCTTTTTAGTTGATCGTAATGTGAAGCCAGTATGGAACTGTTTGAACCCTTCAACGAGAATTTACGCAAGCTGTGACCGCCTATCAGATCTTTGGTGATTCTATAAACGGTTCTAGTATTGCATCTACTCGCTGGTTCTTCAATTTGTTACCAACGCAAGCTAAGCTTGCGATTTTATGCGATGCTGGGACTCAAGCTAATTTCTACTCTTTGTATTGCTTTTGTAATTCGAACTATTGGTCGTTTTCAGTCTTTGATCCTTCTAGATATCTGTGGACAGCCAAGTGATCTGGTCCCTTTGAGTTCTTCCGACAAAACTACCTGCATTAGAGACAAAACATTCCAATGCTAAGTGCTCGGCATTTAGATGGTCTGTAAATTTCTGTTGCACTGTAGGCTTCCTTAGTCTGTTGGTGTTGTTCTTGGCTCCACGAAGACTTGCGCTAATACGAACGGATGGAGCTCGAAGTCTAAAATAAACCTACCATAAGGTGGTAATTGAGATCTGTTCTGATGTTGGCTCCACGTCTATTTTGGATATTCAAAAGACAATTTCTAAAATGCGAGCTAATCAATGTACGGATGGAAGGGGAAGTTATTGGCATCAGAACTTGAACTATTGACTATACCGCCACCATATTTTTATTTGTATGCCATGTGCGATCAAAAGGGTCAAATGGAAAAATCCAAATATGCTTCTTCAGGATTTGACTGATATATTCTACATTGATGGCTCCAGTACCACTAATGGAACTGAAGCTGGGTGGTTTCTGGACAATGAGACCAAATTCTTCTGCTCTCCAGCACTCAAGGCACTTGAGACTCCCACAAAGTATAATACTCAAAGTTTTTTCTATAACGTAAAAAGACTGGAATAAGGTTTTTATTTCAATACCGGGTCATAGGGAAACTGTAGGCAATAAGATCTCTGACGCGCTTGCGAAAGAGACTATTTCTCTTAGTTCGCGGCCGATAATTTGTGTTATTTTATTAAATATATTATAGTGGATATGGTGTCTATACATAAAGAGAAATAGTTTAGTTTGGATACTTGCAGAACCGCCGGGCGCGCGCCGTGGCGCAAGTGGTTAGGTTAGGTTAGGTTAAAGGGGTTAGCTGCATCGAATGGGTGCAGCCTGCACTCGGATTTCAACCGGATCCATTGTGCTCCCCTGACGTGGAGTTTCCTGCTTGAAGTACTGAAAAGAGAGGAAAAACAAAATTGCTAGAATTCTGTGTTAATGGAACCATCCTCCATCCTGAAGAAATTTTGAATTTCATGATGGTGGTTGGTGGCTTTTCAGACAGGTCGCCCGGATGGTTGAAGAAATACTCCCCAAGGGCCGTCCTTCTGGTATTGCAGATACTAGGGTATTTGCAAAGAAAGTGTTCTGTGTCCACCTCCGCGTCGGTGTTGCCTCATCCTCTGCAGAGTTCATATGTACTTAGCCGCATTCTCTTAAGGTAGGCGGCCAATAGGTTGTGGCCTGTAATGATTCCTATGAGAAGGGCCAAGTTTTGTCTATTTTGAGTGAGGATAAGCTTGGTTTTCATCTTGTCATGTTTTGTCCAGATGCTTCTGGAGACTCGGCATGGTGGGCGCTCTCCATGTTTGATGTAACAAGTTTTAGGGGAGGAAGTACTGAGCTTTGGACCATTGACAGATCTTCTTCTGATCCCGTTCTTGCCAGTCCATCCGCCATCTCGTTCCCTGGAATTCCCTTGTAACCTGGGATCCACCAGAGTGTTACAGGGTTCAAAGAAGCATACGCCTCCAGGAATACACCTCAAGGCGGGGTAATCTCCCACTGCTTTGGGTCATTGTTCTTAATGAGGTGCTACAGCAACTTAGGTACTATGGTGCCAGAGCTACAGCTTACGCGGATGAAGTTGTGCTGCTTGCAACAGGTAAATTCCGGCCTACCCTTAGCGAAAAACTTGACGGAGCCCTAAATACTCTAAACATATTGGCCAAGAACTGCAGTCTAAAGGTTAATCCCCAAAAATGAACTTGTACTTTTTACGAATAAAAAAAAATACCAGAGTTTGAAACCCCTCCTGTTGAGGGTATCCTACTCAGATTGTCCGATAGCGCAAAATACCTGGGCCTTATACTGGACAGAAAGCTTAATTGGAGATTAAATATAGAGGAAAGAATTAAGAAAGCAACAATAGCCTTTTACTCATGTAGTAGAATTTTTGGTAGAACCTGGGGACCCTCCCCCAAAATCATACTATGGATGTATACGGCTATAGTTAGACCCATACTGACTTACGGCAATCTAGTATGGTGGCTACGTATAGCTGTCAACAAAACCACCAACTTAAAGGCAATCAACAAAGTTCAAAGACTAGTGTGCATTGGTACTACCAGTGCAATGAGGACAACTCCAACCGCAGGACTCAAGGCTATTCTGAACCTGCTACCGCTAGATATCTTTATACGCACGTCAGCAGCCATTAATGCTATGAGAATTAGTCACTCAGCAAACCGGAAAGGTCACTCGATGATCCTACTTGATTACTTTGGCCTCGTGCCCATAACGGATTACATGACGCCATATTTAGACTTTGTAAGGCCTCTTTCTACCACCTACCCTAGCAGGGGAGATTGGAAAAGCGGTCATATACCTAATGCCAAATCTATAGCCACAGAGATGGTTCAAAAATGAGCACTGGCGCAGGATCAGGCATCTTCTCCGACCCCCAAGGGATATTGAAATCCATACGACTTCCAGACCACAGCAGCGTCTTCCAAGCAGAGGTCTTAGCAGTGGCAACAGCCACCCGTGAGTCTGCGGTAAGGGCAATACCACTAGAAGGTATTACCATCTTTATCGACAGCCAGGCAGCTATAAAAGCGATTACTGCCATACAAATTAAATCGAAGCTTGTGAAGTGTTGTCGAGAAGAGCTCAGGACCCTTGGAACACAGCACAAGGTATCGCTCTGTTGGGTCACTGGACACGAGGGTATCCCAGGCAATGAGAAAACCGACGAGCTGGCGAAAATCGGCTCAGCAGCCCTACTAGAACAAGTTGACCCCCCTGTGTGTATCCCGCCTTGCACACTCAAGCTCGTTGCAGGGAATAAAGCCATTAACGAAGCGAACACAAGACGGACCTCCATGAAAACTTGTGCCATCACCAGGAAGCTATGGCCATCATTCGACAAAGCAAGCACCGGGAGAATTACTCGGAAAGATAGTAAATCCATTTCTACCCTCGTGGGCAACATCACGGAGCACAACCCTCTGCGGTACCACTTGAAGAAACTGCGCCTGACGGAGGAGGAACTCTGTAGAGGCTGTGGTGATGAGGAGATTTTTGAGGACACTACCCACTTCCTGTGCCACTGTTCGAGTCTTCAGTACTCCAGGAAAAAGTTCATTGGTAAATATTTCCTACAGGATGTGGAGAAGTTCTCCGTCGTTTCGGCAGGAAAGACGCTGAACTTCATCAAATCATCAGGGTGGTTTGTATGTAGAAATGAAGTAAGTGATTGAGTTCAATAGTTTTTTGTTTCAATGGGTAAGGGATTACTTTTTCTCCTATTTGTGTCACAATGGATCCTAACCTAACCTACATGGTGGCTAAGGATGAACTTCTTAAGTTCCTCGCGACAGCGTTTTATTTGCATTGGTTTTATTACCGCGGATGAGATGACTTTATAGCAGATTGACTAATGTAAATGCCAATTTACTAGACAAATAAGTCTAGTGGAATCATTATGAGAATTGTATCAAGTGCGACGGTCATTGTGGTTCCAATGGCGCGAGTGGTTGCTATGCAAGCAAATCTCTAGATTTTATTCAACACCTTGAGTTATGTGATTTTCTCTACTACTGCTATTGGCTACCAGACAATGCTCCCGTATGTAAGAATAGGTCTGACTATGACTGTGTACATCCAGTGAGTGATGGCAGGTTTGGGTCCCCATTTTTTAGCAAGCATTTTTGTTATCTCTCCAGCTCAGTTTGTAGTCAAATATGCACCCTAGATACCGTGCTTTATCCGAGTCATAGGGGTCCGAAAGCTGGGATGATTCTTTTGTTGGTGAAGAGGATCACTTCTGTTTTCGATGGATTAACGTTCAATCCACACCTTTTCGCCCAGTTATGGAGGGTTAACCGTTTGCCCAATCCTGAAGAAAGGAGACCCTCTGAACTGCGCGAATTACAGAGGTATAAGTCTCCTCAACATCGCATATAAAATCGTGTCTGCCGTATTATGCGAACGCCTAAAACCGATCGCCAACAACCTGATAGGTCCTTATCAGTGCGTTTTCAGGCCTGGAAAGTCCACCATTGACCAAATATTCACACTACGGCAGATCTTGGAAAAAACCCATGAATTCAAAATCGATACGCACCACCTCTTTATCGATTTCAAAGTTGCCTATGATAGCGTGTATAGAGATGAGTTATACAGAGCCATGTCTAGTCTTGGCATCCCTGCCAAGCTCGTCCGTTTGTGCAGAATGACGATGGAGAACTCTCGCTGCTCCATCAAAGTCGGTAAGAACATCACCGAACCGTTCGATGTCAGGAAAGGTCTTAGACAAGGTGACACGCTATCATGCGATCTCTACTACTATATTAAGTCCTTGAGAGAATTGTACGAAACTCACAAGCCAACCCCGGAGGTACAATCTTCTTCAAGTCCGTACAACTACTCACTTATGCCGATGACATTGACATAATCGGAAGAACTCAGCGGGCAGTCAATGGGGCATTTACGAGTATTGAGATCGAGGCAGCAAAGATGGGCCTAGCGGTCAATGAAAGCAAAACAAAATAAATGCTGTCTACAAAAAAGGACACCCAACATCAGCGTCTTGGACAGAACGCCACAATAGACAGATATAATTTTGAGGTAGTAAAGGATTTTGTCTACCTAGGCTCTATGGTGAACTTCGCAAATGACATCAGTAGGGAGATCACACGAAGAATTACTCTTGCCAATAGTTGTTTCTATGGGCTAAAACGGCAATTGAGCAGCAAAGCCCTATCTCGAACTACTAAGGTAACTCTTTATAAGACACTAATCATCCCAGTCCTGCTGTATGGCGCAGAGGCATGGCCTTTGACAAAACCGGATGCGGATGCCCTTGGTTATTTCGAGAGAAAAGTTCTTCGAGCGATCGTTGGTCCCGTCTGCATAGACGGTGAGTGGAGGAGAAGGTACAATGCCGAGCTATACGGCCTGTACAAGGACATCGACTTAGCCAAAAGAGTTCACATACAGCGACTAAGATGGCTGGGTCATTTAGAGCGGATGGAACCCAACGTTCCCGCTAAGAAAGTTTTCGAATCCACCCCGGATGGACGACGCAGTAGAGGACGACCTCGCGGTAGGTGGCGCAAACAAGTGGTGGGGACCTCAACCAACTTGGCGTGCGCAACTGGAGGCAGCTGGCTCGTAATGGTGCTAGCTGGAGAGGTTTGTTGGTTGAGGCCCAGGTCCACCCCGGACCGTAGCGCCATCTAAGTAAGTAAGCAAGTTCAGTGATTGTGTCGAGAAATTTGCCGGACGTAAGTAGAACGATCTCGTCCGCATAAGCAACAACTTTTGCTTCGCTATGTCCTAAGTTCAAAAGGATCTCATTTGCGACTATAGCCCATAATAGGGGAGATAGGCCCTTTCATTGCCGGGTTCCTCTAGAGGCCAGTGCATTTACTTGGCTGTCACCCAGCTCCGAGTATAGGCATGTCGTGCTGGCGAGATGTTTCTAGGGCTTAAAAAAAAAATACAAATATTTGGCGCAACAGCTCTTTAAAGTGCCAGGGCCTAGCTTCTCTCAACCACTTATGTTGTGTGCGTTATATTTTTCACACGAATGGAAAGGGACCTACAGTTTAATGCCGAATCCGAACGGCGATTTGAGAAGCTTTTTCGTGACATCAATACTCTCGGATGTTTGTCAGACGCTCGCGAGAGGTGGGACCGTGAAAAAACTTTTTGGTGTTTTCTGGGCTTCGAACTTGGAACCTCATGCGTAGTGATCCGACACACTAACCACTTACGCCACGGCGCCCACTAGGGCTTAATTGGTATTTTTAAATATGTATCAGGTTTTTATATACGGATGGGATTTTTTAAGTTCGCTGAATAGGAGTGAAGGGGTGGGCTTAGAATTATTTTGTTGTTCTCGGATAACCCTTTTTTGGGTATAAATGTGAAATTGTATGTTTAAAGAGTCATTAAAATAAGATGGAAATCTATTAAAATACAAAATAGAGGCAGATTGCCAAAAGGCGTGATTTTATTTTATGACAACGCAGCGGTTTACAAGACTCGAAATTGCCATGGCTGCTATGAACCCAATGTGACTTCCAGAAATTACCTCATCCGCCTTACAGCCCTGACCAGATGAGTACTTAGTGATTAGCGTGGAAGGCATTTGGATGGTGATGGATCGCTACAAGTAGCCGTAAACGAGCATTTTGAAAGCAAACCAGTTCTTCTTATGAACGCTTAGAAAAATGAAACTATAGATCGAAGAAGTGTATTCATGTTTAAGAAGATTATGTTGAAATAAAAAAATTATAGCATTGGGATATATCCGCCTCTTTTTATCCCATTCCGCGAACTGAAGAAATTGCTCCGTATACCTATATATTTTTCATTTTATTTTTTTTCGATGCGTGCATCCCTAACTTACATACATTTTCATTCTTCATCTTTTGCCAAAAATTGCATTGAAAGACTGAGATTAGTGAAAAATACGAGCTCATTCAAAAACGCATTTAATCATATTATTCAATTTTGTATGCTGGTTTTGAAGGCACTGAACAGATATTTCAATGCAGATCAACTTAAATTGCAAAGAATAAGCGCATATGCGCAGTTTTATAAACCACATTGAACTGCTCTTGATCTGCAGTTTGGAACTCTTGTATCCTATCCTCTAAGTATTCAATATAAATGACGTTTTTGAAAATGATTTCAAGCCCGTAACCGCTTTTTTAATCTTCTACAATCTAGAATAGATCCGAAACCATTTGCAAGAGGCTTCGTATAATCATAACCTTTCAAATTGCTATGTTCTGCGTTAATTTGACCGAATTTTACTGGACCAATAAAAAAGAGGGCGCGGTGGCGCAACTTGTTAGTGTGGCGGACCACTGCGTGTGAAGTTCCAAGTTCGAATCAAGGGAAACACCAACAAGTTTTTTCACGGTCCCACCTCTCGCGAACGTCTGACAAACATTCGAGAGTATTGTTGTCACGAAAAAGTTTGTCAAAAACGCCCTTCGGATACGGCATGAACCGTAGGTCCTTTCCATTCGTGGGAAAAAAATAACGCACACAACACGAATGGCTGCGAGAAGCTAGGCCCTGCCACTTAAAGAGCTGTTGCGCCAATATATTTTTTTGGAACGCCATTCAAATCTTTAATTGAATTATGATGATTAAGAAATTTAATATGATAACCAAAGTATTATATTTACTTCCTTAAACATTCTAAGCATTCCAAAGACAAAAAATACAAAATTAATCATATTAAGTGCAGAAGCATGATTTTAAACTTCGTTTTTTTATAATAAAAACAAAAAAAAACGGCCGTTTGAAAACGTGGTCCATTAATTAACAAGTTCGTCTTCAGTTTAATTTCTAAAACAAATGGAAGAGTCTTTGTCCAAGATATAAGCTAAGCAAGAACTTCCACATTTATTTCTCCAAGTCTGTTTGATTTAAACTCATATTAATTTTCTTTTTTTAGATTTTTCTAAATGTGGTATAATTAGTTTTCATTAATGAATTGAATTAGATATTTTCTTTTAATTTAATTTTAAACCATTGTAGAGGTTCTAATTTCCTCCGAACGTTTGTCTTGCTTACGTTGTGGTAGAACAATTTTTTTAAGGAGTAAGTTTGCTGTATATTTGAAAACATATTTTTTATAACCAAATTGGCAGCCTGCGGTTGGTGATACACTCATCAGAATCTTAGTAATGCCTCTCGTCATTTGTTTGGTATATAAGTTCAATGAAATGCCTTAACCGCACATAGCTACTAATAAAAACTCATGACAGCTTAATTAGGTTTTATGTTTGCACATGTAATAAAGTGGGCGGTTGTTATTTACAAGCACATTAAATTAAGCGTTGTTAATATGGTTAGTCTAATTGAGATTAGCTCTTCCAATTCTCAACTTTTCCATAGCAGGATGAAGCTATAATCGTAAACCCAATGTCAGGCTTAAAATAATTGTCCCCTTTCGAATTCATCAGTTCATAAGCACCTACGTGCTTGTACTTTCCACATGCTGGAATTTACTGACAAATAATAAATGTGTCATAAAAGTCCCGTGCATAGTACCTACGTATCTCATAAATCTCCCTAGTCACCCTTTCGAATCACGAATGCTTGACGATACAATCAGAACCTATTAATTAGTGTGCCTGCAAAAATTTTTTATTTTTAACAAAAATCTGCAAAAAAGCGAAAATTAATGTGTGAGGAGATTAAAGTTGTTTTGTCTTTGCTTTTCGGTTTTTGTATCTTATTGATCTAAAGCTCTGTTTTTGTTCTGCATGTCTATGTTCTGAAGTGAAAAATATACAAAAAAAAAGGTTGACAATCGCATAACCAATGTAACGAACTGCTAATGTCATTTGTTGAAAATGAAAATGTGGAGTGAATAATACAGTGCGATAATTATTAGATCGGACAAGCATTTCCATTTGCGTTTAAACAAATACTCGTAAAATAATAACTTCTTGAGTAATATATGTATAGCTTTTTCAGTGTCCTGATATGTGGAGTGTGTTAAGTAAAATATAACGATATTTTTAACTCTCTCATTATCCTTTTATCTAACTCGCACCTAGAGCCTCCGATCCGGATGTAATACTTAATATCATCCAAATTAGCAATCCGAAGTCACCCACTCATAACTAGAAAGTTGTGTGGGGACCGTGGCGTACGTGGTTAGAGTGTCGGACCACTACGCGTGACGTTTCAAGTTCGAATGCCAAAAGACACCAAACAGTTTTTTCACTCATCCACCTCTCGTCAATGGAAAGTCGCCGAAGTTATAATGGTCCTTAAGCCTGGAAAACCGCCGAATGAAAAAACCTCTTATAGACCGATTTCGCTTCTTCCAATTATATCCAAAGTGTTCGAGAGAATATTGGTTAGGCGAATACAGCCGGTTATAGAAGAAGGGCATCTCATCCCTGATCATCAATTCGGATTTAGAAGTAAGCATTCTACAGTTGAACAAGTACATCGAATAACACATGTAATCGAAAAATCACTTGAAGAAAAAAAGATTTGTTCAAGCGTATTCCTTGACGTTTCTCAAGCCTTTGACAAGGTCTGGCACGAAGGCTTAAAGTTTAAATTACGACAAGTTCTGCCAGAGCACCTATATAATATTTTGAAGAACTACCTTACGAATAGGCTATTCCGCGTCAAATGTGGAAACGAATATTCAGATTTTAAGGAAATAATGGCTGGGGTGCCGCAAGGAAGCGTTCTTGGTCCAGTCTTATATTTATTATACACTCGTGATATACCGCAAGTAGAAGGCACTGAGCTAGCTACATTTGCCGACGACACTGCTATCTTGACAGTAGGTAAAACGGTCGAAGATACTACAGAAAAATTGCAAGAAGCTTTGAATAGAGTAAATGAATGGACAAAGATTTGGCGAATCGCACTCAACGAGACCAAATCTGTTCATGTAAATTTTACTTATAAAAAAATAAATAATTTGCCGATCTTTTCAAACTCGGTTCAAATCCCGTTTGCAAACGAGGCTAAGTATCTTGGAATGACACTTGATACAAAGCTGAAATGGAAAACGCACGTTAAGAAAAAACGCAAAGAACTAGATAACAAATATCGAGAAATGTATTGGTTACTTGGAAAATATTCCAAGCTTAATATATATAACAAACTGCTTTTATATAAGCAAGTGCTAAAGCCTGTATGGACATATGGTATACAACTCTGGGGTTGTACCAAAATAAGTAATATTAAAATTTTACAAACTTTTGAAAACAAAGTGCTAAGAGGTATTGTAAATGCGCCATGGTATATCAGAAATAGCGATATCCACAGAGACCTTGGCATTAAAACAATCGAAGACGAAATTCAAACCTACGCGAGAAATCATAGAAGTCGACTAGAAAGTCACGTAAATATTACAGTCCTCCAACTTTTGGAAGAAAGGAATTTACTGCGCCGTCTACAAAGAACCAAACCTTTAGACCTAGCGCGATAAGTAACCGCGTCTAAACTGCGGAGCTGGCAGGAACTTCTAATGGGAAGGTACCTGCAAAACGTCATTATTTCGCGAAACGAAAACTACTTGATAAGTCGAATACTTAGTTGTAGTAAAAAATAAAAACAAGTCTGTTTTGAAGGGAGGTTTTTTAGTGGGTAAGAATCCCACACTACTATGAGCACGCGCTGTCGATCCTCATAGTGTCTTGTTGAAGATTTTCACCTACCCTCGGAAAAAAAAAAAAAAAAAAAAAAAAAAAACCTCTCGTGAACGTCTGACAAACATCCGAGAGTATTGTTGTCGCGAGAAAAATTCTCAAAACAAATTGCCCTTCGGATACGGGACTAAACTGTAGGTCAATTCCATTCGTGTGAAAAATATAACGCACACAACATGAGTGGTTGTGAGAAGCTAGGCCCTGGCACTTAAAGAGCTGTTGCGCCAAGAATTTTTGTTTTTATTATCCTTTTATTCTTGTTCCAGGCTTCCCTTTCGTGTGTTTCAAGAGTTTCAGTCATACGTTTGAGTGCTAAATACAATTTTAAACAGAACATTTAATACAAATTATGTTAAATCAGTATTTTATTCAACACATGCAATGCGCGTAATTAATTTTTAGTGCAATAAAACCTCTTTGTTTTTGCAACCAAGAGAAAGTACCTAGAGGACAAGGACTGTCCGTGACCGAGAGGCTACAAATGTTAAATCTTAAAAGTACATCGAAATAAGGATACTGTCCAAAATGTCTTAAAATATCCTGATAATTATGTACCTAAAACAAAAGAGATCTGGTTGTCCACCAAAAGTTGGTAAAAGAATTAAAAGGCAAATTAAACGCTTAGTAGTTAACCAGAAAATCAGTCCTTCCCAAATCAAGCTTCAGTTATCTCTGTCAGTAACGACAAGAAGAATCCAACAACTTTTAAAAGAGCACAAATTCATTGTATATCAAATGCACTTGCCGACACTTACGCTTACTTACTTACTTATGTGGCGCTACAGTTCGAGGTGAACCTGGACCTCAACCAACAAGCCTCTCCACTTAGCTCGGTCTTTACTCAATTGCCTCCAGTTGCGCACTCCAAGTTGGTCGAGGTCTCTTTCAACTTGTGCGCATCACCTATGGCGAGTAGGTCCTCTACTGCGTCGTTGCACCGGGTTAGATTCGAAGAGTCTGGGGGCCGGAGTGTTGGTATCCATTCGCTCTACATGTCCTAGCCATCTCAGACGTCCAATACACAGTTTTTTGGCTAGGTCGATGTCGCTGTATAGCTCGTATAGTTCGTGATTGAATATTCTCCTCCAAAACCCGTCAACGCAAACGGGACCGAATATCTTACGAAGAATTTTTCTCTTCAGGCGACCAAGGATATCTTCATCCTCTTTTAATAAAGTCCATGTTTCAGCGCCGTAGAGCAGGACGGGGATGATCAGGGTCTTATATAGAGTCTCCTTAGTTGTTCGAGATAGGGCTTTACTGTTGAATTGCCAGATTAGCCCAAAAAAGAAACAGCGATTGGCAAGAGTTATTCTTCGATTGATTTCTGCGCTGATCTTGCTTTTAGAGTTTATAGCAGAGCCAAGGTAGACAAAGCCCCTTACTACCTCGAAGTTATAGCTGCACACTGTGACGTTTTGTCCAATTCGTCGGTGTTGGTTTTCCCTTCTTGTTGACAGCATATACTTGGTTTTGCCCTCGTTTATCGCTAAACCCATTTCCGCTTCCGCCTCAATGCTTGCAAAGGCTTTGGTGACAGCCCGCTGAGATTTCCAATTATGTCAATATCGCCGGCGTATGCAAGCATTTGTACTGACTTGTGATAGATTGTGTTCTGTTGGTGGCTTGTGAGTTCCGCACAATCCATTCAAGTACAATATTAAAGAAGTCACATGACAGCGCGTCACCTTGTCTAGAACCTATTTGACATCAAAGGTCTCGGTGAGGTCATTACCAACTTTGATGGAGTAGCGAGCGTTCTCCATCATCCTGCAAAGACGAACAAGTTTGGCTGGGATGCCAAAAGTAGACATGGGTCTATAAAGCTCTTCTCTATAGATGCTGTCATAGGCGGCCTTGAAATCGATAAAGAGATGGTGAGTATCGATTTGGACTTCTTGGGTTTTCTCCAGGATCTGCCGAAGTGTGAAGATTTGATCGATGGTGGACTTTCCTGGCCTGAAACCGTACTTATAGGGACCAATCAGGCTGTTGATAAAAGGTTTCAGGCTGTCATACAATATCGCAAAAAAGATGTTTTATGCGATGTTGAGGAGTTTGATGCCTCTATAATTGGCGCAGTTGAGGGGTCTCCTTTCTTGTGGATCCAAACGGCGAACGTTGCTGAGATTCCATTCATCAGGCATACACTCGTCTGACCAAATGTTAGAAATGAGTTGCTGTGTGCTCTCTTTAAATTCATCACCAGCTGCCTTGAGAAGTTCGGCCGGTAAGCTGTCAGGTCCAGCAGCCTTGGTAGATTGTAGCTTGGTCAGGTGAACGGAAATGTTGGCTATCATCGTCTATGTTGAATGAATCACTTTGCCTGACACCGGGATGTTGGTCTTCGTCTCCGTTATACAGTCTGCAGATGTAGTTTTTCCATAGTTTCAGCACCGACTGTGATTCTACTACGAGGTTTCCATTTTCATCTCTACAGGTTTCTGTACGGGTACTGCTTCCCTGATACGTTCTTTTTACCTTTTGGTAAAACTTCCCTACATTGTTCCTGGAGTGTGAACTCTCGATATTCTCAAACGCGCGCTTCTCATGCTCTTACTTCTTCTTTTGGAGAAGCCGATGTTCTTCCTTTGCTCGTAGAGCTCACGAGCAGCTCTCGTCTTTCCTTGCAGCGCCGCTTTGTATGCCTCTTGTTTTGTTGCATGCACTCGCCGGCATTCTTCGTCAAACCAGGGGTTTCGCGGTGGTGGTCGAGCGAGACCCAGCACATCAGTCGCGGCGTTTCTGATGGCATGTTGGCAGCGTTGCCACTGGTCTTCGGTACTTGATGCTGGCGGCAAAGGGGTGATTGAGAGATTTCGGGATACGCGTTCAGCGAAGAGTCTGGCGATCTCTTGCGATTGTAGCTTTTCGACGTTAAATTTTCTCACAGTGATTCTTCTTTGTTGCTCAGCTTGGGATATCCGCATTCGTACGTTAGCTACAATAAGATCTATATTGCCCACTCGGAAGGTACGTACATTTAAAATACTGGAGGCATGTCTTGCGTCGACCGCAATATGATCAAATTGGTTGATCGTTGCATACTCATTAGACCGCCATGTCTGCTTATGAATATAAAGATGAGGAAACCATGTGCTTGCTATGAAGACATTTCGCTCCACAGCGAAATCAATTAGCCTTAGTCCGTTATCAGGCATCGTGTCGTGTAGGCTATGCTTACCGACTGCCCTACCAAAGACGTCCTCCGTTCCTATTTTGGCGTTAAAATCGCCCAATTAAGGGTTCCTCCGCCGCCATCTCTATTCCAAGGTCCTGACCAACATTGGAAATTCCTTACCGACCTGTGATCCGAATATGTCGAAGCAGCTCGCGCAAGGTATTCACTAAGTTCAACCTAACTGGAACTGTAGACGCCACCGTTGACTCCGTCTACGGAATTCGTCCGCTGCCGCCTGGAACAGGAAGAAGTGCTCTAGTGAGAAAGCACTCTTCCCCCCGCTCTTATCTGCTTCCAAACTTAACTATTTTTTTAAATATTTTTGAAATAGTAGGTAACAACGAGATCAGTCGGTAAATATTTTTTTCTTTTTTGCTTCCCTTTTTGAAAAGTGGTATGACAAGACAATACATATGTAAGAACATATATAAATTGGCCTTCGTAAAAACATGGTTTCCCTAATTTTGTCGGTTCGATAACCATTTTAACCGCTGTTCGCAATTATTTCAAATTCAAATTCCTATATATACATAACAGGCTTCAAGTTAATGGGAGTCATGCTTAAATTATTTGCAAAAACCATCAATTTGCAAGACTTGTTTTAGTTCGCAATAATACAGAACACTTGTTGATTATGCAAACACATGTGATACCACCAAAATTTAATTATAAATTCGAACAATAAACAACAACTGACAACACATGCATACGCATACAAATGAGACTAGAAAAAAAGAAAAAAACTTTAAAATACATGCATACAAGTACGTACAAGTATTCGTCAATTTTCTATGACGTAAGGCAGAACTTTCCCGCTTTCGGTAAGCACAAATTTGTTAAACAAATCGAGAATACCTAGGTTTACTGTGTGGTAAAGTGTTTATTTTGTTGACAACTTTTCTGAATAGAATTGGAGCGGTATAAAGTTCCAAGTGCGAAAATAATAAACGAAACTTTAGTTTATTCACTTTATGTTCACACATATTGGAAGCATGCCCTATGGAAATTTGCTTTAAACAAAAAGGAAGCACATCAAAATAAGCACACACCGTAAAGATCGTAGATCGTTGAGCGGGTGGCCGACTGCGAAAAATAATGCGGCTGTCTGATGATCAGTGCGAGTTTGTCGGGGGTAAATCAACTACAGATGCAATCGAAAATCCACATCGTGACTCCTTAAAGGTTTTGCATATTGTATTGGTTGACTTTGAAAATGCATTCGACAGACAACCACGAGATCTGATATGGGTGGCGCTAAGACATCGGGGGGTTGCAGAATCCTATGTACAGATGATCATGGACATGTACGAAAGAGCAAAGACAAGAATAAGATGCCCCGCTGGAGTAACCGAAGAGTTCCCAATCAAAGTCGGGGTGCACCAGGGAACCGTCTTAAGTCCTTTGCTCTTTATTACAGTACTTGACTATCTGCTCGAAGGAAGGGTGACGGACACCAAGGAACATCAATTATTCTTTGCTGACGATGGAGCCATCATAAGCGGGGATCCTACATCCCTACAACGAGCACTTGATGTGTGGGTGGACGGGTATCGCATTAGTTCAAAAGAGACAGAGTACTTGTGCTGCCTGTTCTCTGATCCACTCAGGCCTATTCCAGACATTTATTTGAATGGAACAGTGTTTCGCAAGTGCGAAAAATTCAAATATCTGTGATCTATGATCAATAGCAAAGCAACTTGTGATGACGACGTCGATCATCGCGTAAGCGTAGGGTGGATGAAGTGGCGAGAAAATTCCCCCTAAATTGAAAGGAAGGATATACACCGCAGTTGTGTGTCAAGCGCTCACATAAGGCTCACAATGTTGGACGATATACAAAAAGTATGAGAGTAAATTAACGGCAACTGAGATGAAGATGCTTCGAATAACAGCAGGAGTGACATAGCTTGATCCAATAAGAAGCTCGAAGATCCGTGGAAGCCTTCACGTCAAGGAAACCATCTTACGAAAAACAGAGTGCGATCGGTTCAGCTGGTATTGCCACGTTCAAAGAAAAGATCATTTGAACCCTGTTAAAAGGCAATGTCAGTGAACATTCCAAAGACATCGCGAAGCAGGAGAGGCAGGCCTATAAACACCTGGATCACTCAAATGCAACGACACCGGCATTTGAATGGCCTCAGTAACCAAGTGATCCAAAATCGGGAGGCCTGCCAATAGGCGAACCCCACAGGCGGTTCAGTAGAAATGCGGTGAAGTGGGAGGCTTATGGTCACTTGTTTTCGGATCATAACTTCGCCGAAATAGGAAGAAGAAGAAGAAGCACGTCAAAATAAAGGACACGACTGAGTCTCACTTACGAGTTCTTGCACTCGTATGGTGTTCGGTATAGGAAATCAAATAGGAAATTCTATGGAGAATCCATGAGAATGAAGGAAACTGACAGGCTGAGCAAAGTCTTTCAGAAAGACAACAAAAGCAAGCCGGATTCAATTCCAAAGTCCTATGTTTACTACACTAGTTCCATGCAGGAGGTTTTTCAGGTGCACAGTAGTGTCACTTGGATGGAAGATGTTGACTGAATCTTCTAAATCTCGTTCAGAGATCAGAAGACTGCCGAGTAGTGACCGAGGAGAGAATTTGGTTTTCTTTTACGTCCTTCGATAACTTCAATTCACCCGGTCCTGACAGCATATATTGAGTAATGCTGTTAGAGAAGCCTCAGCTTTACAGAGGCCTGATAAGAGTTTTTAGGAATTGCTTAGCTCATGAATATGTACCATCTGTTATACAATACTTTCGCGAAAAGTTTTAGACCTATCAGTTTCTCCTCATTTGTGCTGAAAAGATTAGAAGGCCTTGTGGAAAAAAACGTGAGATCGGTAGTTTGGAAAACAAATTCTCTGAACACACCTATCAGAGTGGTAGATCCTGCGAATCTGCCATTCTCGAGCTTATATAAGGGATAGGGAACGGGTGTATATATACTTTTAGAATGTTTCTTGACTCTTTGTCTTGACAATGCTACCTTTGATTGCATGTGTAACTCTGCCAAAAGGTGTAGAGCAGATGAAACTATTGTGAGATGGATTTTGATCACGCTGTTCAGTACGCTGCTTACTGCTTAAAATGATTCTACGGGCGGAAGCTTTTGCAATGCTCGGAGTTGCTTCCTGGATATATGATGAGATGGTGTAGCAGTAATGTCGGCCTCTGCAGTGACAGCCAAGCTGCGCTTAAAAAGCTTGACACTCCCACAAATTACTCAAAAATGTTTCCAGCATCTCAGAACAGGATAGCTATCTGAGTGTGAACTAACGATGAGCGTATGCTGAGTCTGACGATATATGTGTAGCTAAACACCCAGGCCTGCGTAAGCACATCAGGTGACGTCTACAGACCAGCGGATACCTTATTTAAACTACTTCGACGTATTTGAAGCTGAGGTCTGTAAGGGTATTGAAAACGAATGATGGCGGATGAACCCTTAATGGGCCAACGGCAGCGCTCATATCCCCGAAGTGGGTTACTGACATCGGTGTATCCGGCCTATTGTCCTAGGGGTAAAAAAAATGATCTGGTCCTCCAGGTTGGGGGTTGTGCCGTCGGGTTAACTTCCCGACCAGGTAAAAACGCTTCGGTTATGAAGGAACCAACAGCCTCGGATACGAAGGATTCTACTGTTGTCGACGCAAACAAACGTAAAAAGGACAACGATCTTCGTGTCTGTACGTGGAATGTTAGGTCTCTCTACAAACCATGTGCAGCCGAACAACTTGCGGAGGCCCTAGAGTGTCCTAAAGCACACAGTACCGCCATCCAAGAAGTTCGATGGGATGGGCCGGGCCAAAGGAAAATGAAAAACTGCGACATCTACTACGGCGATTGCTACAGACAACAAGGACAGCGTCTATTCGGGTGTGGATTTGTCATTGGAGGCAGACTTAGGCAAGAAGTCTTGAGTTACCGGCATGTGAACGAGCGCCTTATGACTATCCGCATCAAGGCTAAATTTTCCAACATTAGCCTAATATGCGCTTACGCCCCTCAGAAGATGGACGACGCGACCAAGGATGACTTCTACCAGCTCTTGGACAAGACATACTCGTATGAGCAATGTCCTTATCACGACGTTAAAATTGTCCTAGGTGATTTTAATGCAAAGCTAGGAATAGAGGACGCCTTAAGTAGCGTGGTCGGAAAGCACAGCCTGCACGACATTACATCTGACAACGGCCTCAGGCTAGTCGACCTTGCGGCGGGACGAAACTTTGTCGTAGCTAGTACGCGGTTCCCACGTCTCGATATTCACAAGGGAACATGGCTCTTCTTTGATTGAAAAACTGTCAACCAAATCAATCACATTGCGATCGACGCAAGGTACTCTTCCAGTATTCTGGGTGTCCAGACTTTCCGAGGAGCCAACGTGGATTCGGATCACTACCTAGTTGTAGCCAAGGTACGGATGCGGATATCCAGAACGGACTGAAATCAATGAAATACTGTGAGGAAATTTGATGTCGGGCGGCTACAATCGCAAGAGACCGCCAGAACCTTTGCCAATCGAGTTTCTCCTAATCCTAACACAAGTCCTATGGCGCCAGCAGCAAATGCAGAAGACCAGTGGCAGCGTTTCCAACAAGCTATCAGAGATACCGCCTCTGATGTACTGGGTTTCTCTCGGCCATCACAATGAAACCCCTGGTTTGATGAGCAATGCCGGCAAGCACATGCAGCAAAACAAGAGGCGTACAAAGGGGCGCTGCATAGAAGGACTAGAGCTACTCGTGAGCTCTAATCTCAGAAAGAAGAAAAAGGAGCATGAGAAACGCTCGATAACGAGGAGATTGAGAGACTTTATTGCAGGAATGATGTTCGAAAATGTTACCAAAAGGTAAAAGGAACATGCCAGGGTTTCAAAGCGAGAACAGAAGCCTGCAGGGACGAAAATGGTAATATAGTAGAAGAATCGCAGGCGGTGCTGAGGATAAGGAAGGAACACTTCTGCAGAATGTTAAACGGTGGTGCTAACCAATATTCCGCTGTCAGGCAGAACCAGCCATTCAACAATGACGATGACAGTCAAGATTCTCGTCAGTTCGATCAGCATGAAGTGAGGATAGCGATATCTAAACTCAAATCCAACAAAGCTGCTGGAGCCGACGGCCTTGCCGCTGAACTTTTCAAGGCAGGAGGAGATGAGTTGGTAAAGAGCATGCATCATCTCATCTGTAAAGCCTGGTTTGATGAAAGTATGCCTAATGAATGGAACCTCTGCATCATTTGCCCGATCCTGAAGAATGGATATCCCTCTGAACTGCACCAACTACAGGGGTATAGGTAAGTCTTCTCAACATCGCATATAAGATACTGTCTGCCATATTATGAAAACGCCTCAAACCGATCGTGAGCAGCCTTATAGGTCTCTATCACAGCGGTTTTAGGCCGGAGAAAGTCCACCATTGACCAAATATTCGCACTGCGGCAGATCCTGGAAAAATCCCATGAATATAAAATCGATACGCACCACCTCTTTATCGATTTCAAAATTGTGTAGAGATGAGTTATACAGTGCCATGTCTAGTCTTGACATCCCTGCCAAGCTCGTCCGTTTGTGCAGAATGACGATGGAGAACTCTCGCTACTCCATCAAAGTCGGTAAGAACATCACCGAACCATTCGATGTCAGGAAATGTCTCAGCCAAGGTGACGCGCTATCAAGCGATCTCTTTAACATAGTACTTGAAAGAATTGTACGAAACTCACAAGCCAACACCGGAGGTACAATCTTTTACAAGTCTGTACAACTACTCGCTTATGCTGATGACATTGATATAATCGGAAGAACTCAGCGGGCAGGCATTGGCACATTCACGAGTATTGAGATCGAGGCAGCGCAGATAGGTCTAGCGGTCAATGAAAGCAAAACAAAATAAATGCTGTCTACAAAAAATGGCACCCAACATCGGCGTCTTAGACAGAACGCCACAATAGACAGATATATCTTTGAGGTAGTAAAGGATTTTGTATACCTAGGCTATATGGTGAACTCCGCAAATGACATCAGTAGAGAGATCACACGAAGAATTACTCTTACCAATCGTTGTTTCTATGGGCTAAGAAGGCAATTGAGTAGCAAAGCCCTATCTCGAACTACCAAGGTAACTCTTTATAGGACACTAATCATCCCAGTCCTGCTGTATGGCGCAGAGGAATGGGCTTTGAAAAAACCGAATGAGGATGCCCTTGGTTATTTCGAAAGAAAAGTTCTTCGAGCGATCTGTGGTCCCGTCTGCATTGACAATGAGTGGAGGAGAAGGTACAATGCCGAACGATACGGCCCATATAAGGACATGGAGTTAACCAGAAGAGTTCACATACAGCGACTAAGATGGTTGGGTCTTTTAGAGTGGATGGAGCCCAACGTTCAGCCAAGAAAGTTTTCGAATCCACCCCGGATGTACGGCGCATTAACGGACGACATCGTGGTAGGTGGCGCAAACAAGTGGAGGGGGGCCTCAACCAACTTGACGTACGCAACTGGAGGCAGCTGGCTCGTAACCCTGCTGGCTGGAGAGGTTTGTTGGTTCTGGCCCAGGTCCACCCCGGACTGTAGCGCCACCTTAGTAAGTAAGTAAGCGGAATGGCAAGCAATAAAATCTCTGACGCCCTTACGACAGAAGGGTCAGAGACTGTTCCACGAAGTCAGCAACTGATAATTTGTCAAAAAAACATGTATTTTTGTAGTGCTTGCTTACCCTTACCACACCAGGAAAGAAGTATAGGAGACAAAAGAGGGCTTAACACGATGGTCTGCTTCGATATATTTCACATTCTGTTTTGAACACGTCATTTAACACCACCTGCAGATATTGGGAGTTTTCAGCCTGAACTGCATATTATTGAAAAAGTTTAGCGCTATCTGAAGAATTCCCATTAAAAAAGTATTATTTAAATTTATTCTATTTCAAAAGTTGTGCCGTGCTCTAATTATTAACAAACACGTATCTAAGTTAATGAGATAAAACTATGTATAGATGATAACTCTTCATCCAGTCAGGTAATACTCTTGAGTCTGTCAGCTATGTATATGCGAAGTGATTAATGGAAAAACTGGTTATGCAATGCATGACAGGTGTTATAATTGCATGTCAATGAGAGGATTAGTATAGAGAACCACTTGCAGATATTATGAAAACCAAAATGATTTTAATTACTCATGCATAACTGTTCCTCTTGTAGGTCAATGGTGAAGATGTCCTTGGACTCCGCATATCCGATATTGCCAAATTGGCAAAGTCCGACACGGTCGACAGTGTCTCTCTTCTCCTATGGAGTGCCGGATGTGACACTAAATGTAATCCAGAGGTATGTATACTCAACAGAGCAACTCCCAGCAAATATCAATCCCCAAGTCCAATCTATATACTGTACATACCATATCCTATTATCCATTTACAGAGCCTGTGTTGCGGACCGATGCCTTTGAATTTAGAACGCCTTTCGGCGTGCATGCAAACAATCCTAGCAATAGTCGAATGCCCCGTCTGCTTGGACACTATAGCACCACCGGTCCTGCAATGCCAGAACGGTCATATTCTTTGCTTAAAATGTCGCATCCTTGCGCAGACTTGCCCGGTTTGCAGACAACGCTTCTACCCGGGTCGATCGTTAATAGCCGAACAGATTTACAATTCCATCACGGACACATTTAATTTACGCAACCAGGACAAATTGCGAGAGAAACTCTTCGGAGCCAAATACAAAAGGTCGACAAAAGACGAACAACGACGCGAAAAGCAACAGTACTACGGCGGCATTGGCAGTCTAAAGCCTCTGCATGAAGTCAATAAATTCGGGGCACAAGCAACGAGCAATAAATTCCTTGCCAAATTGCTGGGCAAAGCTTACTCAATGGATAACCTGAGCACGAGTTCAGCCCGGGCAACACCACCATTTCTATTGTCCATGAAAAGCGCAACAAATCACCAGTTGGGTGAAATAGTTCGAGACGATGCCGACGACGATGACGACAAAGATGGCAAAGGCAACAGCGTCAACGACAATTTCGATGAACAATCGGAACTCAGAAATCTACACACTCCGAGCTACAGCAGGCCACCATCCCGTACCATTTCGAAGCAATTTTCGTTATCTGCACACGATTTATCAAAAAAGGATAACGACCGACTAATAGCCATCGAGCGTTGTCCTTCGATGAATCGCCTACAGTACATTCGATCGAAGCGTAATTCATTCCATTCGCAGTTCCAAATGGAGCTACAGCCAACAATAACCCCACCGCCCTCCCCCCAACTGGTGCTGGACCGAAAAAGGCCTTGCGCCTCGTTGAGTACCTCAATTGAATGCGTAGCAACTACGATACATCAGGAGAATGGATTGCAGGTTACACCAGCTGTACGTTCGCCGGTACCAAGGATACAAATATCCTGTTGCTTAGAGGAGCATCGCGACAACAACATGTTCTACCTTTGTCCCTGCAGTTGTGGCAATCAATTTAGCGGTAAGTTAATTTAAAAGTTAAGTAGATCTTTTAATGTGCTCCCCTCTGCACCACTACAGGATCAACACTACAGCACCATGTCAAAGTGGATCACTGTGCACCAATTTTATGCTACGGCAGTTCAAGTGCCGAACTCTCTTTGCCTTTGAGAGCACCACTTGATGGAGCGGCAGTACTTCTGATGTGCGATGGCAAGGATTTCTGGATAAAATTAAGGACACATGGGTAATGTAATGACTTTTGCTCCTTCATTCGATTATCCTTTCACTATTTCTTCATAAGTATTTGCGTGTGCGTCTGTGTGTGTGTGTGTTTTTGGAATGGGAACGAGTGCCAGAATGATCATCCTTTGCTCCTGTGAGATGCATTTTTTTCTATTTCTTTCTTTATGAAGTTTTTTTTTTTTGTTTGTATGCTGCAGGGAGGGTAGTATTACCGCATCAGCACTTCTTCAAGGATCTGAAGATGAAAGTTCCGATTTTATGATGGAAACTCGATTAAGGAATCGAATCGGTAAAGACCAAGATGACAACGATTCCATCGTCATCGCCGTCTCCGTCGTCAATACCAACGATGATGATGACGATGATGGGATACTCGAGCGGGAACTGATAACGAGGTCAATTGTTCGCTCGATGATGGTGACAACATGGGAAGATACGTATCCTTCTGGTAGCAGAGTACCACGAACAGAGACAGGAGAGAAACGCAGCGGTGTTTTGTATAATCGAGAAAATATTCGAATGACTTTTGGCGAAGCAATTGATTATCGAAATCTTTTGCTAGAAATTATCATTAAGCGTCGAGTGCAGAAGGACACCGTCCTCGCTGCTGCTGCAAGTGGAAGTGAAAAATGGTTGGTTGTGTGATAATGATTCCTTGGAGACTGTTACTAGGGGAAATTCTTACGGTTTAATGGTCGTCCTCTGATGTTGAGAAAAAAAAAATATTTGCCAATGAAGTTGTATATTTTATTGTTAAGTAACTAATTTATTTCGTAATTGTTTAGCTACACAAAGATTAGTTGAAATTGCTGTCTGTGTACAGATAAGTTAGGTGTCATTTTTGACCAATTAACACTTGACATATTTTTGCGATGTTTATTGCAGTTACTCATCCAATCGACGGTGGGCTAGCAAAAACAACGCGACATTAGGGTGAACAGTCATACTTAAGTAAATAAAGTGTAAACAGTGAGTAAATTGTAAATAATACTAAAATTTGGTACTGATTGTGGCCTTTTTTTTCTCGTTGAACGTCAGAGGCTCGCTCAAGTCTAGGTTAGCTTTTGTCTGGGAAAATTAGCACCGCTGTAAGAGAAATGTACATACATATGTGAAAGGTTTTTTTGTTGAGATGTTTTTTATACTTGCTGTGTACATACTCGTATATTTTCGTTACATGGAACTCTATGGCTTTATTGAAAAGTTTAGTTTATCGAAAAATAAAGACGTACTTAAAATAAATAGAATTTGTGAGATTGTCACTGGTTTGAATTTTACTGCGAGGGCTTGAATTTATAATTTTAACTGCCCTAAATTAGGACACTTATACACATATACAAGTTGTCACATAAATAATGACTCAATTTTATTTAGCTGTAGGTCTTTTTTTTAAATCAAAAAACGATCATTTCTTGTTTTATTACTTTTGCTTGGACCTTGAATTTCGTTCCGCAAAGTACTGAAGATGAAAACGTTCATATGTTGGACTCCGGCATTTAGTCAAATTAGAGTCCTTGTTATGACATTTTCCATCACTTTTCTCATTACTTCCGCCGGTATGTTCTCTATATCTTGTCTAATGTTGTTTATGTGCTGTGAGAGTCTGCACCTTTCTCATGCATATACGGTTCAAGTAACTCCAAAGAAAGGAGTCAGGAATGTGCGGCCAACGTCTTTCTGTGATGTACTTAAAATCTGTAGTATATTAGTCGAACGATAGCAGCCCTAGCTGCGGAAATTGCTGGATTGTATCCCAGATATCTTAGATATTTGAGAAAAAAAACGACTTCGTTAAGATAGGAAAGGTTGACCTTCAGAGAAGCGGAGATTAACAGCTAAGAAAAAATAAATGGGAACAAAAAAGAGAGAAATATATAAGGAGTGAAAGGAAAAAGTGGTCAAACGGTAGTGCATGCGACCATATGAAAACACAAGCGTTTTCACTTAGCTTAGGCCTCCATATGTTAGCAGCTGGGTGCCAAGTAACTTAATCAAAGAAATGGGTAACCAAGTTTTCTAAGATTTTTGGCGGCCGCAGATAAGAGACGGGGGAAGACTGCTCCCTTACTAGAGCACTTCTTCTTGTTACAGACGGCAGCGGACGAATTCCCTAGAGAAAGCAGACGTCTACAGCTCCAGTTAGGTTGAACTTAGTCAACACCTTGCAACACAGGTCGGTAAGGAATTTCCAATCTTATACGGAGAAAAAGAAGTTGTTGAAACGCCAAAACGACAGTCAATTCAACGATTTCCGGTCTTGACTTTCAGCTAATAGCATAAAATGTTGAATTTGCGATTTTGCTAAATTAATTACAAAAAAAACAAATATTTGGCGCAACAGCTCTTTAATGTGCCAGGGCCTAGCTTCTCGCAACCACTCATGTTGTGTGCGTTATATTTTTCACACGAATGGAAGGGACCTACAGTTTTAATGCCGAATCCGAACGGCGATTTGAGAAGCTTTCTCGTGACAACAATACTCTCGGATGTTTGTCAGACGCTCGCGAGAGGTGGGAACGTGAAAAAACTTTTTTGGTATTTTCTGGGATTCGAACTTGGAACCCCATGCGTAGTGATCCGACACACTAACCACTTACGCCACGGCGCCCACAACTACCAATCTGTTGAATTTATCGGTGATCTGATAAGAGTCTTACAGATACAATACTTCCGCAAAAACAAATGAAATATCTGTAGATTTTGTTGATTCAACTACTGGCACAAAAGAAAATCGGTAAAATCAACAGAGTTCTTGTACATTGCAGGACTAGACCTACACGACTGAAACTGAAATCAGTAAAAGTAACTAAAAAATAAGTTGAAATTTTATTTTGGTGGTAAAGGTATTTTTATAAGATCAACAAACTCTCCGTTGCTTTTACAGATCCTAGAGTTACTGAAAGTGGGCGCCGTGGCGTACGTGGTTAGTGTGTCGGATCATTACGCGTGAGGTTCCAAGTTCGAATCCCAGAAAACACCAAAAAGTTTTTTCATGATCCCACCTCTCGCGAACGTCAGACAAACATCCGAGAGTATTGTTGTCACGAAAAAGCTTCTCAAATTGCCCTTCGGATACGGCACTAAACTGTGGGTCCCTTCCATTCGTGTGAAAAATATAACGCACACAACATGAGTGGTTGCGAGAAGCTAGGCCCTGGCACTTAAAGAGCTGTTGCACCATTTTTATTTTTTTTTTTATTGTTAGTAAAAAGTACCCCAAATCAATCCATTCGTCGGTTGAATTTACTTGAAATTGGCGATTGCACCAGTTTCTACTGTTGGTACACTTTTTTGAAATAAATTTTGTACATTTACAATTTTTGTGAATTTACAATTTTTGTTCTCTCTGTGTGGTCAGGACCTTGGCATAGAGATGGTTGCGGAGGGGCCCCTTAATGGGCCAACGGCAGAGTTCATACTCCCGTAGTGGACTACTGTCACCGGTGTGCCTGGCCCCTCGTCCTAGGAGTATAACAAAAGTAACTACCCCTCAGGTTGGGGGTCGTGCCGTCGGGGTAACTTCCCCGCCACATAAAAAAAACACTGATTCAAAAATAACCACAAGCCTTGGACAAAGAAGATTCAACTGATGACGACCCCAGCAAACGAAATGAGGACAAGGACCTTCGGATCTGTACGTAGAATGTTCGGACCCCTAACAGACCACGTGCAGCCAAACAATTAGCAGATGCTCTAGACTGCTATAAAGCATATATAACCACCATCCAAGAAATGCGATGAGATGCGCCAGGCAAAAAGAGGATGAAAAACTGCGACAGACCTAGGCAAGAAGCCTTAAACTTCCGAGACGTGAGCGAGTGTATTATGACAAATGGAATCAAGGCTAAATTCGATAACATAAGCCTGATACGCGCTCATGCCCCCACGGAACAAAAATCTTTTGCCTCCAAAGATTGTTTCTACGAGCACCTCGACAACATACGAGCAATATCCTAAATACGACGTTAAAATCGTATTGGGCTAATTTTAAGCTACAATCGCAAGAGATGCCAGAGTCTTCGCTGAATGCGTATCCCGAAATCTCTCAATCACCCTTATGCCGCCTGCATTAAATACGGAAGATGTAATGGAAAGATGGGTGAGGAAAATTGCTGAGGGAGGGGGGATTGGGGATACGATTGGAGGAGAGGATGGGAAGACGAATTTTCTTTTGGTTGACTCAGATGCGGGTATGCATGCCTTGCTAATCACAGCTTAAGCTCGTCGACTTCTTGCATCTAGGTTAGGTTAGGTTAGGTAAGGTGGCTGTCCTGGCAGGGTCAGGGCACACTTAGACCACTTGGGTCCATTGTGATACCACATAGAGTTGGGACCGGAGGAATCCCCGGTTACCGGAGGAGCCTTAACCTTTCTCAGGAGGGTGTTGGTTGAGAATATCTGTGCCTGAAGTGGCTAGAGAGGGTGACTGACTCAATCAACCCTAAGTCGGGGTGTACCGGGAAGGTATAGAGTACAAACAAGTATTTGGGGGTGGTTGATTCAATCGAACCCCCTGTACTGCTGTGTAAGTTATATTGGCAGGTCTAATAAACCGTGAAGGTGTAGAGATGCATACGCGTAGTAGAGTGACTGATTCAATCGAACTCTAATTTCAACTAAACTAGTTGGATTTCCTTATGAATCTATATAAGTTTATAATGTCTATGTTAGACAGGTCACTTAGGTCTTCAAAGAAGTATTCACCTAATAGTTTCTTTCTCATGGTAGCTAGCGCTGGACATGTGCCAAGGAGGTGGAGATTGTTCTCCTCTTCCTCTTCATCTCTGCAGCTTCTACAATAATCATTTGCTGGGACACCCATTCTAGAGGCGTGACTACGTAATAAACAGTGTCCTGTAATTATTCATAATGTGAGGCTTAAGTTCCTTATATTTAATGAAAGGAGTTTATTGGTTTCCTTTGCGTCTAAGAGAGGCCAGATCTTTCCGGTCGATACGCACGTAGCTAGATTAATCCATCTGCTGTTTACAGTAGCTTGCGTTTCGTTAAACATACGAAGTTTCATCGTTTGTATTGGGGGTGCCGATACCTCTCTGTTGACAACTAGAGGTAGTACGGTGTCTTGTTTAGCTGGTTCATCCGCTTTGCAATTTCCTGGAATGTCTCTGTGTCCCGGGACCCAGCACAGAGTGATATTGCATCTGTCCGCAATCTCGTTAAGAGATTCGCGGCAGTGTTTGACCAACTTAGATCTTTTTGTTGGCGTTTCCAGAGCTTTAATCGTTGACTGACTGTCTATGTAAGGGACGATAGACCTACCATCTATCGGATGCGTAGAAAGTCTGCGCGCTACTTCACGAACAGCCGATATTTCCGCTTGAAAAATACTGCAGTGGTCCGGAAGTCGGAGAGCTACGTTTATCAAAGGTAGTTCCGAAAATATACAAAAGCCTGTGCCCTCCGATGTTTTGAAACCATCTGTATAGATTTCGATTGCGGCGTCATTTAGAATGGTACCGTCATCCCATGCGGATCTGTCAGGGATGGTGGTGTTATATTTGATGTTGAAATCGATAAATGGGGCTATATAATCTGTTTCTCTGAGATTGGAGTTTTGTAGAATTTTCATGTGGCCGATTTGTGATCTTGACCACCGGAGAGGTTCTCTAAGTCTTATCAAAGATATCAATAGGAAAAATATTGAGTAGGGTTTCTAAGGCAGCTGGTGAGTGGACCTGAGAGCCCCTGTGATACACTTACATTATTATTATTATTATTATTATTTGTGTAGGGTTATTTTGCACTGCGACCTAGTGGTCTATTGTGCCCCCTGCTTATACCTTGGGGAGGTTTGTTCCCTCGTTAGAGTCCCCTTCGCAATTGCGATTCCTGAGGAATTGTGTTTGAAGGTCATATGCTCTTACTTTGCCTTGGCGAGAATAGTTCACCTTAGAGCTCTTTCTCCAGACCAGTTTCTTTTAAGAATCTGAGAATGAGAAGTGGGTCCATGGTTGGCATATCCTCTTCTGATACTTGGTATTTGCCCAAGTATTTCAATCTTTTGTGGGTCAGTGCCCCACAGGACTCCAGAAGGTGCTCCGGAGTCTCACATGACTCGTTGCAGAATCTGCAGAGGCCTTCATTTGTTATACCTAGTTTCTGTAGATGCTACCTAAGTTTGCAGTGCCCCGTTAGGAAGCCTGTTAGGATCCGTAGGTTATTCTTGCTAAGGCAGATGCAGGCTTCGAATCTTTTCCGGTTGTAACATCCCAGTAGTTTCTTAGCCTGCCTCAGGCCTGTGGTGTTGTTCCAGGTTCTTGCCCTGTCTTCTCTCTCCATTTTCCTGAATTTCTCGCGTATGGTGTGTTCCCCCATTCCACAGAATGGTTCAGGTCCAATGAAGGGTTCTGCGGCCAAGGCGTCCGCTGCTTCGTTACCTTTTATCCCGACGTGACCGGGTATTCAGTAAAGTGTAACTTTATTGTTTCTGCCCAGCTCATTAAGTTTGCATAGGCATTCCCACACAAGCTTTGACTTAATGACATAGGAGTCAAGTGCTTTGATAGCTGCTTGGCTGTCTGACAGTATTGCTATGTCGCAGTTGCTGTATCTCTTTTCGAGATTGAGTTGGATGCATCTGTTAATAGCACATATTTCAGCTTGAAAGATGCTGGTGTACTTGCCCATAGGTTCTGAGTGCTTGGTCCTTGGCCCAAATACACCCGCCCCTGTTCCCTCTCCAGTTCTCGAACCGTCTGTATACCACTTTATCGTGAGGCTGCCCAGTCCGTACATCGTGGATTCGTTGCTCCACTCTTTCTTGTTACTTAACTTTGTACTAAAGTTTTTCCCAAAGTTAAATTTCCTGATACTGTCGTCCCTGGGGACGGCCAGAAGGTGAAGTTTCTTGAGAAGTGCATCGTATTCTCTCATACTAACACATTTCTCCCTTCCGATGCCTTCTTTTGCCATCCTTAGGATCGTTCGCTGCGCATTTTGCTCCACCACAAAATGGAGCGGTGTTAGCTCCAGGAGTACTTCCATGGCTGCAGTTGGACACGTTCGCATGGCTCCAGTGATGCAGAGGCACGCAAGTCTTTGCACTTTAGTGAGTGTCTCCCTCGTAGTGACTAGACTAGTTCGCTTTGTCAATGCTATTGCTCCATAAGTGATCATTGGTCTCACAATGGCAATGTACATCCATCTTAGAATATTTGGACTAAATCCCCAAGACTTACCCGCTAGGCTCCTGCATATCATTAGAGCACGGGTAGCTTTTTTGGATATCTCCTCTGTGTGTTTCTTCCACAAGAGTTTGCTATCTAGGTGTAATCCTAGATATTTCACTTCCTTTACCGGAGTCAGTATCGTGCCCGACAGTCGGATTGGCTTCAGTTCAAGTTTTCTCTTCCTCGTGAACGGTACTATTGTGGTTTTGGCCGGGTTAATATTAAGCCCAGCTGTGCTGCACCATTCTTGAGTTACTGTTAGGCCCCTTTGTATAATATCACATAGGGTTTCCTCGAATTTCCCTGTGGCAATCAATACAATATTATACCCCAATACGCCAACCTATATTCCTTCCAATAGTAGATCGAACCCTTCGACTCTTGATTTGTTTTTGACAATTATTCCACACATTTTCACCACACCAGTGACAATCAATGATTTACGCTCAGATCATCTGCCAGTATTGTGTTCTGTACTTCTATCCCCTGAAAATAGAAACGACGCTTTCCTCGATTTCAAAAATGCAAACTGGGGAAGATACCGACGAGCCATTGCAAGTAGTCTCAGTGGGCATGAACTGGATGTTGCTGAGGTTACAACCAGTCTTCATATTGATGATCTCATTAATAATTTTGCATGTTCTGTTGAAAATGCTATTAATCTCTCTGTTCCCAAAAAGTCTAACAATTTCGACACTAATGTGAAACTTTCAAACCAGATACTTAGCATGATTAAATTGCGAAACTATTCCAGAAGAAATTGGCAACGATTTCGACTGCAATTTTTCCTTCACAACATGAACATGCTAAATAATCTTATAAAAGAAGAAATTTGCAAATTTCGGAACAAAAGTTGGAATCACAAACTTCAAAACTTGGAAAAATGCAGCAAACCGTTTTGGAATATTGCAAAAATTATGAAGAAGAAATACAGTGTCATCCCTTCGCTTACTGATCTAGGCATTTCCTCGACTACAAACTCCGAGAAGGCTAATATCTTATCTTCCTCCTTTGCTAGAAATCATATGATTTCCAGCGGAATGGGCGACATAGAGACCCAGAACATAGTTGAAAATGCGATGTCTAGATTAAATCGACCACCAGTAATTATTCATGCTAATACGTACGTAACCTGCGAAGAACTACAGAATGTTATCACACGTCTTAAAGTGCGTAAGTAAGTGCGTACATTAAACAATTGCCAATCGCTGGAATTGCATTCCTAGTATTTATTTTTAATGGATGCATTAAGCTTCAGTATTTTCCTGCGGCTTGGAAGAAAGCCAAAGTGATCCCCATTTTAAAACCTGGTAATCCCGCGAATCTCTCCACAAGCTATCGGCCCATAAGCCTACTCAGCTCTATTGGCAAACTTTTCGAAAGTATTGTCAAAACAAAGATTGACGAGGTACTGTACGAAAAGAATATCTTGCCTTTACAACAGTTTGGATTTAGGAATCATCACAGTACTATACACCAAGTTCACAGAATAACCAAGCACGTCAAAAATGCTTTTACAGCAAATAAATCCACGGGTTTGGTCCTCTTGGATGTTGAAAAGGCTTTTGATTCCGTTTGGCATTCTGGGTTACTATATAAAATGTTAACTTTTCGTTTTCCTGAGTTTATTGTAAAACTGGTTAAAAGTTTCTTGTCTGAACGTTTTTTCAAGGTGTGTGTAAATAACTCCTACTCCTCCGAAATTGATATTCCTGCAGGTGTCCCCCAAGGCTCAGTATTAGGACCAGTGTTGTATAATATCTATACTTCCGATTTCCCACAACTACCGAACTGTGAGTTTGCAATGTATGCAGATGACACAGGAGTATATTCATCCGATGAGACTGGGTTCGTAATTGAACGCAATCTTCAATCGGCCATCAACACTATTACGACTTACTTTGATAGGTGGAAAATAAAAATAAATGCTTCGAAGACGCAAGCCATCTTTTTCACAAGAAAAAGGAAAGCTTGTCTTTTACCTCGCAGTCATTTATGCATAAATAATACTAATATCAATTGGAGTGATACTGTGAAATACTTGGGTATATCTTTAGACAAAAGACTTACGTTCAACAAACAAATTACAAATACGCTGGATAAAGTTAACAAAACAATTAAAATAATGTATCCGCTAATTAACCGAAAATCTCTACTGAGTGAAGAAAATAAGCTAATTATATTTAAGGTAGTCTTTCAGTCCTTCATGTTGTATGGTAGTCCAGTGTGGGGTAAATGTGCAAAAACACACATCAATAAGCTACAAATAGCGCAAAATAAACTGCTAAAACTTTTACTTAAGCTTCCCTGGCACTTTTCGACTCTCGAGCTGCACGATAAGGCCAACATCGATCTAATTTACTCAAGAATTAGTAAACTCAATAACAATTATATATTGAATTGTCAAATGTCCGATAATGCTCTAGTCAACAGCCTAGTTACTTTGTAAGTTAATATAATATACATTACATATTTATCTGTTTGTTTATTTGTTAATTAACTATGTGTTTATATATATATACATTATGTTTGCTATTTATTTATGTATGTACTTATATTCTTATTTATCTTGACTAATTAATTAATTTATTTATTCATTTATTTATTTATTTATTCATTTATTTACTTATTTATTTATTTATTCATTTATTTACTTATTTATTTATTTATTCGCTCATTTATTTATTTATTTGTTTAACTATTTATTTATTTATGTGTTTATTCGTTTGTTATCCACTTATCTAAATACTTATTCATAGTTGTATTCACTATTTATTTTTTGTGTACATATTTATTATTTTATTTATTTATTTACTGATCTGTTTATATATCTATTTTATTAACTTATTATATGCCATATACCTGCATAAACGGTTCATAAATTGTTTTATTTATTTATATCCATAATTTTTTTTTTTTTTTTAATCACATAGAAAGGTTTTTTATCGTAGCTTTTCCTTTCGAAATATTGTTCAATTCTAGTCCCTTTTCACTTCACTAATATGAGTTTTCAGTAGTAAGATAGGTTATCATAACTCTGTGTAAATTGTGCGGTTACAACCAAATATTGTAAAAATAATTTATAGCTACCAATAAATATAAATATAAATATAAATCAATACAATGTCATCAGCGTAGGCTTGACAGTTAATTCCAAGGCTTGTTAATTTTTCAAGAAGCTCATCCACAACAAGACTCCACATTAGGGGCGATAACACTCCTCCTTGTGGGCATCATCTGGTTGTGTTGACCTTGATAATTCCATGTGAAGTTTGAGTTTCTGCTGATCTTGTTCTCAGCAATTCATACATCCACTTGGATACTGTTCTGCTAACTCCCTTTCTGTCAAGGGCTCGTTTAATAGCTTCATGTGAAGTGTTATCAAATGCCCCTTCAATGTCTAGGAAGACGCAGATTACTATCTCTTTTGTTTCAAATGCACTTTGGATTGTTTCCGTCAGCTGATACAGAGCAGTCTCGGTGGACCTGCCCGCTCTGTATGCATGCTGACGATAATGCAGTGGGGATGTATTAAGTACATCCTCCCTTAAATGGTTGTCCATAGCTTTCTCCATTGTTTTGAGAAGAAACGATGTTAGGCTGATCGGTCTGTATGACTTAGGCTGTGTTGGGTCCTTCTTCCCCATTTTTGGTATAAACACAACTCTCGCCCGTCTCCATTGGTTTGGAATATATCCCAGTGCAAGACTGCTTTTTGTTATTCTGACCAGGTGTGGTAGTAGTTTTTCTTGCCCCCTTTGCAATAGGGCTGGTATAATACCATCCGCACCCGGTGACTTGAAAGGCTGGAAGGAGCTTATTGCCCACCCGATTCTCCCTCTGGAACAGATAGCCCCTGCAATCTCCCAATCTTGCTTCCGAGGTCTGGTCGTGTTGGTCATGCTCCCGTCACAGGTGTTCTGCAAACTTCCGGGGAAGTGAGTTTCTAAGAGCAGTGATGCTCTTTGTTCTTCATCTTTAGTAAAGCTGCCGTCAGGTTTTTTAAGGGATGTTGGCATTCCCCCGGATTTTGCAAGGGCTTTATGTAACCTGGCTGCTAATCACATGCTAATGGCTGTACTCTATAAATTTTGTGATGCACCTTGTTTCAAGTGCAGGCCACCAGACGAGAACGCCATAAAGCAGAATTGGTCTGACCACCGCCAGGTACAACCAGTGGACTATATTAGGTTCAAGACCCCATTTAGGACCTATAGCATTTTTACAGGTGTAGATGGCGATTTCTGCTTTCTTGGTTCGGTCTAGAATGTTCTGTTTCCAGTTAAGTTTACTATCAAGGGTTAACCCTAAATATTTTGGTGTGTTTGTAAAGCTGAGTTCCGTGTTTCTAAGCTTAGGGGGATTTTGTATTTCCTAGTAAAAGGTACTAGTTCAGTTTTGGACGGATTTATGTTAAGCCCAACGCTGTCCGTCCATTTCGCTACTAAAAAAAAAAAAAAAAAACAAAAAAAAAAAAAAAAAAATATTTGGCGCAACAGCTCTTTAAGTGCCAGGGCCTAGCTTCTCGCAACCACTCATGTTGTGTGCGTTATATTTTTCACACGAATGGAAGGGACCTACAGTTTAGTGCCTTATCCGAACGGCGATTTGAGAAGCTTTTTCGAGACAACAATACTCTCGGATGTTTGTCAGACGCTCGCGAGAGGTGGGACCGTGAAAAAACTTTTTGGTGTTTTGTAGGATTCGAACTTGGAACCTCATGCGTAGTGATCCGACACACTAACCACTTACGGCACGGCGCCCACTCGCTACTAAGTTTCCCAAATATCACCACTACCAAAAAGAGGTCTCAAAACAAAAAGAAATTAAAAAAAAAGGAAAAAGAAAAGAACTACTCAACTCAACACTACCATGGGAGGAACAGGTGGTCGTCCTCCATGCGGGTCTGTACCCACCCTACCATGTGCCAGTAGCCGCGGTGAATTTTGCTGGCACCCTATAGAAAGCCCTTTGCTTTCTAAGCCTGAGTACCTACCTGAAAGCTGCCACTCCGAAATGAGACAATTTACGACCTTAATCCATAAACGTTTTTATTTTATTTTCCTTAGTAAATAGAAGAAACAACAGAATTAGGTAATTCATTCATTGACTATTGGTAAGAAGAAACAGAACGAAATTTCACAAAAGGGTAAAAGATATTCATAAATCTAAAATTTATGAATATCTATAATTATTCACAGGTAATGAATTTTTTAAAATAATAGCAAATTTTATATTTAACAAAATAATAATACCTAATAATAATAATGTTAATGAGAGAAATATATGCTTAATAGGGGATGGAATTCTATAATTTCTTAGAAGATTCCTGCAAGGTCCACTGAGATCCTGGTGATTCGTGTGCTAGTCTTCTTCTTAGAATGCTGCTTGCCGCCGTGTCCCGGTGTTATCATGTTTATCACTTTAGCTTTAATTTTGGCGAATTTTTCATAATTTTCAAGGATTTCTACCCTTTTTTTACACTTTCTTTTCCCAAAATTACGTCAGGTGAGGTGAGTGGGATACACCAAGAAAACAACAAACACTTCTTGTCGTCTACTTTAACGTAGTGTTCGAACGAACTTTTTTTTTTAACGAAGGTGAAGGGTTTCATTTTATTTTAGGGGTATTTTTTTTTTTTTTTTTTTGTTTCTTTTTCCCTTAACAGACTCTAGACACTTAGCCTGGCTCGAGCGACACGTTTTTTTACGGGTCTATGGTAGGCTCACACATTACCCACGCACAAAAAAAATATTCCCGAACCGTACAGCACGTTACCATCTGATGGGTTTTTTTCTTCTTATGCCAATGTTTGACTACCGGCTCGAAACGCTGCTCACTGTCGACTGACCTTTCGCCTACTCACTTTCCCGCTTCTTCCCGCATGTGGAACGAGTGTAACCCATCTCCCAAGACCAATATTTCACTCTGGTCTGATCGTTCGACTTTACCGCTATGTGAAGGGAGAGTATAACTTAACGGGTTTCTCGCCTGATCTTTCATCAGGTTGTTAAAATTTGGCGTGGTAGCCCCTCCTGGACCCGTGGCATGATTCCCCCCTCCAAAAGCCACTAAACAAAATCAGAGACATCAGCGCCATACACAAAATCAGATTACGGGGCTATGGTCTGATCAGCCTGATGTATGTATATAGTCGATTAAGCACCAAACCCTGCATATGTGTCTCCGGCGAAGAGTTTATTTACCTAGCCCAGAGAGCAAAACCAGGATTGGGAAACAAATATCACTTGGGTAGATGCAAGAGCCAATAACAAAAATGTATCGTCAGATTTTGATCGTCGATACACTTGTCATCTCGACTTGGGGAAGAAGACGAAAATTCAAGGTAGGGGACCACAACAAAGACTAGTGACAACGATGCCAACATGCCTTCAAAAACTCCGCAATTGATGTGCTGGGTTTCGCCCGACCAACACCGCGAAACCCCTGGTTTGACGAAGTATGACAGCGAGTGCCTGCAGCAAAACAAGGGGAATATAAAGCGGCGCTGCAAAGGAAGACGAGAGATGCTCGTGAGCCCTACGAGCAAAAGGGACGGGAAGAACATCGGCTCTTCAAAAGAAGAAGAAAGAGCATGAGAAGCGTGCGATCGAGATTATTGAGAACTTATACTCCAGGAACAATCTACGGAAGTATTACCAAAAGGTAAAAGAACGTGCAGAGAAGTAAAACCCGCACAGAAACCTGTAGAAATGAAAATGGACACCTCGTAGTAGAATCACAGTCGGTGCTGAGAATATAGAAAAACTATTTCTGCAGACTGTATAACGGCGACGAAGACTAACATTCCGCTGTCAGGCAGAATGAACTATTCAACATAGATGATAATAGCCAAAATTTAGATCCACCTGACGTAAGCGAAGTGAAGAAAACAATATCCAAGCTCAAATCTAACAAGGCTGCTGGACCTGATGGCTTACCGGCCGAACTTTTCAAGGCAGCTGGGGATGAATTGGTAGAGTGCATCAAAAACTCATCTCTAAGATTTGGTCAGACGAATGTGTGCCTGATGGATGGAATCTCAGCATCGATTGCCTGATCCACAAAAAAGGAGACCCCCTCAATTGCGACAATTATAGAGTCATCAGTGTCCTCAACATTACGTACAACATCTTTTCTGCGATATTGTGTGAACGCCTGAAGCCTTTTATCAACAGCCTGATTGGACCCTATCTGTGCAGTTTCAGGCCAGGAAAGTCCACCATCGATCAAATCTTCACACTTCGGCAGATCCTGGAGAAAACGCAAGAATTCCAAATCGATACTCACCACCTCCTTATCGATATCAGGGCCGATTATGACAGCATCTAGGTATAGAGAAGAGCTATATAGAGCCAGGTCTAGTTTTGACATCCCTGCCAAACTAGTCCGTCGGTGCATGATGTCGGTGGAGAACACTCGCTTCTCCATCAAGGTCGGTAATGACCTCACTGCGACCTTCGATGTTAAGAAAGGTTTCAGACAAGGTGACGCGCTGCCATTTAACTTTTTTTAAGATTGTACTTGAACGGATTGTACGGAACTCACAAGCCAACGCCAGAGGCACAATCCGTACAACTGCTTGTATACGCCGGCGATATTCACATTATTGGAAGAATTTAGCGGGCTATCACCGGTGCGCTTGCAAGCACTAAAGCACAAGCGGCCAAAATTGGTTTAGCGATAAACGAGGGCAAACCAAGTATCTGCTGTCAACAAAAAGGGAGAAGCAACACCGACGAATTGGACAGCACGTGACAGTGAGCAGCTATAACTCCGAGGTAGTAAGAGACTTTATCTACCTTGGCTCTGCCATTAACTCTAATAATGATACCAGCGCAGAAATCAAGCGAAGAATAACTCTTGCCAATCGTTGTTTTTTGGGCTTATAAGGCAATTCAACAGAAAAGCCCTAATGAGACTCTGTATAAGACCTTGATCATCCCCGTCCTGCTTTACGGCGCTTAAACATGGACTTTATTAAAAGAGGATGAAGATATCCTTGGTCGCTTCGAGAGAAAAATTCTTCGTAAGATATTCGGTCCCATTTGCGTTGACGGGTTTTTGGGGGAGAAGCTTCAATAACGAACTATACGAGCTGTACAGCGACATCGAGCTAGTCAAAAAACCGCGTATTGGACATCTAAAATGGCTAGGACACTGTAGAGCGAATGGACACCAATGCTCTGGCCCGCAGAGTCTTCGAATCCAACCCGGAGGGACGACGCAGTAGAGGACCTACTCGCCATAGGTGATGCGCACAAGTTGAAACAGACCTCGACCAACTTGGAGTGCTCAACTGGAGACAATTAGGAAAAGACCGAACTAAATGGAGATGCTTGTTGGTTAAGGCCCATTTCACCCCGAGCTGAAGCGCCACCCAAGTAAGTAAGTCCACTCGCCGTCTATGCAGATGGGACCAAAGATCGCTCGAAGAACTTTTCTCTCAAAATAACCAAGGGCGTTCTCATCCGATTTTGACAAACCCCATGCCATTGCGCCACGCAGCAGGACTGGAATGATTACTGTCTTCTGCAGAGTTACCTTAGTAGTTCCAGATCGGGCTTTGTTACTCAATTGCCTTCTTAGCCCATAGAAACAGCGTTCGGCAAGAGTAATTCTTCGTTTGATCTACCCACTGTTGTCATTTTCAAAGTTCACCATAGAGCCTAGGTAGACAAAGTCATTTACTACCTCAAAATTATATCTGTCTAATGTGGCGTTCTGTCCAAGACGGCGATGTTGGGTGCCCTTTTTTATAGACAACATATATTTTGTTTTGGGCGCCGTGGCGTAAGTGGTTAGTGTGTCGGATCACTGCGCGTGAGGTTCCAAGTTCGAATCTCAGAAAACACCAACAACATTTTTCATGGTCCTACCCCTCGCGTCTTACAAGCATTCGAGAGACATTGTTGTCACGAAGAAGCTTTTCAAATTTCCCTTCGGATACGGCACTAAACTGTAGATCCCTTCCATTCGTGTGAAAAATATAACGCACACAACATGAGTGGTTGCGAGAAGCTAGGTCCTGGCACTTAAAGAGCTGTGGCGCCAAACATTTATATATTTTATTTTTTTTATATTTTGTTTTGCTTTCATTGGCCGCTAAACCTATCTTTTTTGCTTCGATCTCAATACACGCAAATGCCCCACTGACTGCCCGCTGAGTTCTTCTGATTATGTCAATGTCGTCGGCGTAAGCAAATAGTCGTACAGATTTGTAAAAGATTGTAGGCAGTTACGGTGTTGGATTGTGAGTTTCGTACAATTCTGTGAAGAATTGTAAGACTTTTCCTGCCATCAAACGGTTCGGTGATGTTCTTACCGACTTCGATGGAGCAGCAAGAGTTCTCCATCGTCATTCAGCACAAACGGACGAGCTTGGCAGGGATGCCAAGACTAGACATGGCTCTGGATAATTCGTCTCTATACACACAATCATAGGCAACTTTGAAATCGATGATTCGATTTGATATTCATGGGTTTTTTTTCCAGAAACTGCCGTAGTGTGATTATTTTGTTATTGGTGGAGTTTCCCGGCCTGAAACCGTACTGATAAGGACCTATCAGATTGTTGACGATTGGTTTTAGGCGTTCACATAATACGGCAGACAGGATCTTATAAGCGATGTTGAGGAGACTTTTACCTGTGTAGTTGGCGCAGTTCAGAGGCTCTCCTTTCTTCAGGATAAGCATAATACCATATGCCTTCAAAATATTTTGTAGTTGTGCAGGTATTGGTTGTATGTCTTTTTTCTAATTAGTATCACAATATGGGTCTGCATTAACTTGAGTGTCGTGAAAAGGATTATTTAGACCCTTTCACGAATCTCACCGAACTAAACTAACCTGAATACATTACATAAATACACAAAGACCACAGGTTGGCCATCTTGACTTAAAAACTTATGTCTCCAAGTGAGGTATTTGATTTTCAGAAACTCTCTGAATTGCTAGAACCACAAAACATCCTTTATGACCCATCAAACAAGACAATAAGCACAGGCAATTAGCTACAAACATACTTACATTCACGTAAAATGTCATTAGCGTGACAGTTTGTCATAACCGTGTCATGTTCCCGTCAAACTATGTTCCGTCACAGTTTGATAACACTACCACCCATTCGTGTTTACATAATTAATACAAATCACACGTCGAATAATCTATTATGCACCCTCCCATCCCCAGGAACAAATCTAATTAAAATAAATCACTTGTTGTTTACACACATCTGATGACAGATTGCCTTGACGACACCCAAACTATGCACATCCCTCATCCGACAAAGAGTTGAACAATATCAATTAACAACTCGTTCTCAAGCCCACATGCCCAGTGAGGAATTGAAAAATATGCGCTACCCTCAACACGACAATCTAAGTATTTGTTAGCTCGGTCGGAGGGGAAACTTTCCTTAATCTCGCCCTGGTAACTATGACATTGATCAAAAAATTCCATGAAATAGGGAACAACTGAAATAATTGTAGTATCGCCTCGAGCAACCACCGCACACAAAAAAAATTCAACGATGACCATCACAGCTACTTAGCCTTTCTTCACTGCACTGTCTGCACCACCTACACAACCCTTTGTTAGGAATTTGCCATGCCCCGTAGAAACAAGCAACATCACTTTTCCGTTTGACTTTTGTCCGACGACGACGATGAGCTATCCGTGTGTGTGTGCGTACTGTGTGCATTTAGCGAACAAATTGCTCCCAACCGCCCATAAATTTCCGACAATTGTGATAAATCAAGACGATGAACTTCTTGCAGCTATCACATTGAGCTTTAGCCACTTTTTTTTACACTTTTCCGGCGCAGGGACAGGGATATATGTGGTGCGCGGTGCGCACGGTGAATGTATGTGAACATGAACATGAGGAAGACGAAGGAAAAAAGGACCTGCTGCACAATCCTTTGTCACAGATGATGGACGATAATGCACCCTTTTCGTTTCCGGAACTCAGCTTAGTTACGCCATGTCTATGTGATGCACACGAAGTTCACACAAAAAAGGTTTCGGGAAATTGGACAAAGAACTGAGTGACTGATTCCCTATCGCTGGGATCAGTGACAAATGATTGAGTCACGTGGAGGACTCGTCTTTTTTTCCACCGGACCTGATTTTGGGGAATGTTGAATGCATGTTTAAGTAGTGAGCTGGAAGACGTTCGTTTTTGTTGACATAATCTATTGAGTTGTGGGGAGTTTTCACAGGTAGCAGAGAGATGTAGGTAATTGCTTCCTGGCTAATAAGGGTATGTATTCCGTTTTAGAAAATAATAAATTTTTGACCTCGCATCTCAAGGTGTTCGCTTGTTAGAAACAATCAATTACAATAGTTTGGGGATCTGCATTGCGATTGATTGGGAAACTACTGACTGCTCAAAACTTGGCTTAGGCCAGTAGCGCAACAATTAAATTCGTGATGAAGTACTTGCTTTACCTCCTAGTGGTGGTCCCCTGGCAACTATACATATAAGCGCTTATACGTATTGGCTAAAACTGCAAGTGCGGGTTGTCTCAGGCCTTGATTCTAGACTAGGTAAGGTGGGCCAACAACCTGCGTTGCCTAACTCTGCTCGCAACAGAAACCGACACTATGCCTCGGATAAGGAATGATCACATGTTGACAACCTTAGGCTATTATAACTGGACAAAGATAGGTTGGATAGGGCTGGAATGTAAAGACGCTCCTCGACTCGGGAAGAGGTGGTCCTTGCAATGCCAGATTCATTCGATTGGAAAATGAATTCATTCGATATAGACTGGACATTTTGGGGGTAAGTGAAATCAGATGGTTAGAAGTGGGCGAGTACCAGTCCCCAACGTGTAACACCCTGGAAGACCATCCGGAATATGGAGTCGGACTACTGTTAATAACAACAGCACGCAAGGGCCTAATTTCCTGGCAGCCTCATGGTGATAGGATTATGACGGCCAGATTCCGGACTAGAGTACGACGCGGCACCATCATACAGTGTTATGCCCCAACGAATGGCTAGTATGAGGAAGAAAAAGAGAGTTTCTACAATCTCTTAAGTTCCGTCTTCAACACAACACCAAATGGAGACATTGTCATAGTGATGGGGGACTTGTATGACAATCGGGCAGCATGGACTAAGCAACCGCAATGACAACGGCGAAAGGTTTGTGGATTTCTTCAATGCCAACCGAATTGTGATAGATGGCATCATGTTTGAGCACAAAACCTCCCACAAAGTCAGCTGGGTTTCCAACGACAGGCAAGCAACCTCCACCCAAATTGACCATTTTGCCATCAGCCGCCGCTTTAGAAGGAGTCTCCTGGACGTCCGAAACAGGCGAGGGGCAGATGTGGGGATAGTACGTGATCACCAGCTTATGATAGCTACTCTCCAACTACGCACTGCTACAGTTCGAAGATCCCACGACAACACAATAATGCCCAAGTTCAACATCGATAGACTTAGTCATCCCTCAGTGCGCCAACAATTAAGGGAGCACTTTTCGCAAGGTGTGGAAGCAATCAGCAGCTCAATTACCGCAACCATCCAAGACAATTGGTGTGCTGTGAAAAATGTTTTTACATCTGGTGCTGAAAGAATTGTCGGTCGATCGCAGGGAAGACATAGGGCGTGGCTTTCGGAGGATACCTGGAGACGGATTGATGAACGAAAACAGCTGAAATCTCGCGTTGCAGCTACAGCAGCAGGGAGAAGCGAGCTAGAGCCCCTATATCGCATGAAGATGAGAGAAGTTAACCGTAGCGTGCGACTTGACAAGCGCAATTACATTAACGCGCTGGCTACAGAAGCAGAAGAAGCTGCAGGGAGCTGCGACAGCAGGACAGAATCACCAAAGAGCTGACAGGTGATCGCAGCTCCAGCCAACACCCAGTGAAAAGCCTATACGGCTCCTTGTTCATTTCGGATGAGGACCAGCTCAAGAGATGGAAGGAGCATTTTGCTACGGTTTTGAACCGCGTATTCGCTAGCGATATGCACCCAAATCAGACTGAGATGCCCGAGGTGAGAAATGCCCGAATACGCACCACGACTCCCAGTAAAGATGAGATTATTACCGCGATCAAGGCAATTAAAACCAACAAGGCGGTAGGACTTGACGGTATTCCAGCAGAGCTCCTACGAGCAGCGCCCACAACATCGGCTGAGCTTCTGCTTCCACTTATAGAGAGAGCTTGAGAAGCTGAGAGCTTTCCTAACGAGTGGAAAAAGGGAAGCTTCAGGAAGCGTCAAGCTTCCTAAGAAAGGAAATCTTATGGAGTGCGGAAACTGGAGGGGTATCTGCGTGCTGCCTGCTGTAGCTAAGATAATAGCTAAGATCATTCTTGAGCGAATCAAACAACATCTCGAAGACACGCTCGATGCCGAACAAGCAGGTTTCCGCTCTGGATCCTCCTGTGCCGACCACATCAACACCCTGCGGATTATCATCGAACAGTGTGTTGAATATCGATCGCCACTGCACCTGCTGTTCATCGATTTTGAGAAGGCGTTCGATAGTGTCAACAGGGAGTTTATTTGGCGTGCCTTACGCAGGAGAGGTATTCCCGATAAACTAATTTCTATTATCAGAGCTACATATAAAGGCTACAAGTGTCAAGTTCTGCACAGAGGAAGGTTGTCTGAAGAATTTGGAATCCAAAGTGAGGTAAGACAAGGCTGCATCCTTTCACCAATAATCTAAATTCCTATTGGTGATTAGCGATATGCTTCGTGCAGCTTTGTCGACGTGAAACGGAGGAATTCAATGGATTCTTACATCCCAACATCTAGACTACGCTGACGATGTATGCTTACTCTCTCACAGAATGGACCTCCACTAAATGACAGCAGATGTGGAGAGGGCAGGCGTCGTCGAGCTGAAAATCAATACCGCAAAAACTAAAATTATCAGCCTTGGAACAAACTCATCGGCTCAAATATGCATTGCTGGACAACCGGTAGAGAGAGTAGAGGATTTCCAGTATCTTGGGAGTATTGTCTCGACCGATGGTGGAACCGAACTGGATATAGCCAACAGGATCGCCAAAGCAAAGTCGGCGTTCGGGATGTTGTCCAAAATATGGCGCAGCAATGCAATCAGTTTGAACACCAAGCTAAGACTCTTCCGCTCCAATGTTGAATTCGTGCTGTTATGTAGATGCGGCACGTGGAGAGTAGCCACTACTATCACCAGGAAGCTGCAAACGTTCGTTAGTAGGTGCCTGCGCAATATCCTAAGTACTTTCTGGCCCAATCGTATCTCTACCAAACACCTTTACGAGAGAACGGATCAGGAACCAATAGTTCCATAGCGGACCATGCTATGCAATGGAACCCTTTAACTCAGGATGGCAGAAGACCTGGCGGTCCGAGGAGAACATGGCGCAAGACAGTCGAGAAGGAGGTGTTGTATTTCAATAAAAGACTCGCATTAATAGTTTAACATGTTTTATTCAAGATCACAAATTCAACTGACTCTAAGAAGCTATCAAAAGAGTGAGACCACCACGCTAGCGGATTGTGTCAAGTATCAATGTGTGATTATGTATAATATAAACGTTAATGATAATTCATAGTGATTAGCATGTAAATGTTAATGATAATCATTATTATGTTAAAGATAGGGCATTGTACATCATCTTCCTTCATTTAATTTACTTTACAATTCAATTTATAGCATTCAGATGTAAGGGTACAAACAAAACCAACTATACTAAAAACTTTCAAAATTTAGTTTACTTAAATATTTCATGTATGATAATTCAATTTTACTGAGGTGTATAGAAATTTGGTTTCCGACTTATTCGACCAAATCTTGTGGTATACTCTTCGCTCGGTGGCTGCACTAATTCGGAATCTAGATCGGCTTTGTTGTCATACGGTAATGGAGATAAGTTGTTGTGATTAGCATCTTTCAATTCAAGAGAAGAGCGATCATTGTTTCTAAAGGCAACAGGTGTTCTCTCTTCCGCGTCGGATAGCATAATGTGCGGAGAATTCATTGACCTACGTAAGTGAAATGTATTTCTACGAATGATTCTGTTATTTTCATTTTGAAGTAAGTATGATCTAGGACGTTCATGTTTGGAGACTACTCTAGCAGGTTCCCACTTCCCATTATGTCTATATACTTCGTTTTCTCCTTCCTTAAGATTGATTTCGCGACGGGGTCGAACCGGATTGTTACGTGTTAAGTTCTTTTCTTGGCGTTTTTCTAATAATGCCTGCAAGTTATTTGGAATTTTCGGCTCAAGATCTTCATCTTTTATCGGTAACCACGTTCTCAATTTACGATTCATAAGCATTTCTGCTGGTGAATACCCAATTCCTGGAATTGGCGTACTTCTATACTCTAACAGAGCTTGTTCTAAACTACCTTCGGACTGATTAATTTTTCTAAGTATTGATTTTGCAATATGTACTGCTTTCTCCGTAAGACCATTTGATCTTGGATATTTCGGACTGCTATATATAAAATTAAAGTTTGAATTTTTTGCAAAATTTCGCAGTTCATATGAATTGAAAGGCTGATTGTCGGAGACAATATTTTGTGGGATACCATGAATCGAAAATATTTTGTTTAAAATTTGTATAATGCTTGATGCAGTTTTGTCTACGATTGAGTGAAGTTCTATACACTTGGAATAGTAATCCATTCCCACCAAATACGATTTTTCCCCGTAATCAAGACAATCTATTCCAAGTTTTTGGAAAGGTCGTTTAGGCACCTTTTTATTTTCCGGTCTAAACATTTCACATTTTCGACATTTAAAAATCATCGTTTCGATATCTCTATTCATATAAGGCCAGTAAAGGGTGGCCTTAGCCCTATTGAAAGTCTTTGTTATAGCCATGTGAGACTTATGAAGTCCGTCTAGCATTTCGTTAATCAAACTTTGTGGAACAAAAACTCGGTTCTCATAAAAAACCAAGCCGTCCTCTACAAATATTCTGTCTTTAAATTGCCAAAAAAACCTAGCATTTTCTGGAACTTGTTCTTTTTTGATGGCCAGCCATCTTCGTACAAGCGTACAAGAGTTTGTAGTACAACATCTTTTCTAGTCTCATCTTCAAACATTTTCCTTTTTGGGCCGCTCACGTTAATACTGTGTATGAGATCTTTTAATGGTGATTCCATATCAATCAAAGGATCGTTGATGAAATTGCGTGATAACAAGTCAGCTACATATAAGAACTTGCCCGGAACAAACCTAATTTCAAAATCATATTTTGAAAGTTTCAATTTCATGCGTTGTAGGCGAGTCAAGTGAATTTCACCCACTTCTTTTTTTATTATAGCTACCAATGGCTTATGGTCAGAATTAATGGTAAAGTGGTACCCATAAATACAGTTTTTAAATTTTTCACAAGCGTACACAACAGCCAATAACTCTTTTTCGATCTGTGCGTACCTTGTTTCAGTGTCAGTCAAGCTTTTAGATGCGTATGCCACCGGCTTGCCGTCTTGAAAGAGACAACATCCTAATCCATTTTGAGAAGCATCAGTCTGAACTAAGATTTGCTTCTTTGGATCAAAAACGTGTAGAATTGAATGTGTGGCAAGAGCATCTTTTATATCTTTGAACACTTTGCTATGACTCGGAGACCACTGAAATTCATTACATTTTTTAACAGTTCCCTAAGAGGTGCATTTAAATTCGAAAAGTTAGGTATGAAAGCACGAAGGTAATTGAACATACCCTTAATGCTTTCTAACTGTTTTTTGTCTTGTGGTTCCTTTAGTTTTATAATGGCTTCAACTCGACTTGGATGCGGACAAATTGTATCACCAGTAAAAACATCTAACTTTGTTTACGCAAAGTTGCAGTTTATCCTTGTTAAATTTAACGTTTACTTCACGAGCTCTTTTTATTACTCTCTCAACATTTTCATCGTGCTCCTCTTTTGTATTTCCACCAACTATGACATCATCAATGTAAACAAATGTGCCAGGTAAGCAGCCAAAATATTTTGAATTTAACTTTTGAAACTTTTCAGGTGCCGTTTTAATACCGAAAGGTAAAACATTATATTGATACGACCCAAATGGCGTGCTAAAAACTGTCAATTCTTTAGATTTTTGGCATAATTCAAGCTGCCAAAATCCCTCCTTCAAGTCGAACACTGAAAAATACTTAAGCCCTCTCATTGCGTCACAAAAATCATCAAACGTAGGAATTATAAAGTGCTCATCTTTCAAATTCACGTTAAGTGCACTGGGATCAAGGCATAATCTCAAAGACCCGTTGGCCTTTTCTACAACTACTAACTGGTGTGACCATGAAGAGGGTTGATCACGCTTGCTGATTATTCCACGACGTTCCATATTTTCAAGTGCCTCCTTAACCTTTTGTCTGATACCAATTGGTATTCACCTCGGAGGTTTACTTACAGAAACACTATTTGGTTTCAATTTTAATGAGCACCTATCTGGGAATCTTCCATCACCCGAAAACACATCATTATTTTTACAAATAAACTCACTAATATTGCCCACTTCATACACTCTTTGAATTAGCCCTAAGTCTACACATAAACTAAGCCCCAATAATGGTTTTGAATCACAGCCGACTACCATAAAATCTGCCTCAATTATTTTATTTTTATACTGAGCTCGAAGACGAACTAACCCCTTCGTAGGAATATGTGAACCATCATCATCGTCGTAAGCCATTTCGTTACTGTTAATGTCATTTACACTCTTAAATCTTCATGCAGATGCAAAATTATTGTACTTGCCACATCTCAAACATTTTGTCCAAATGCTGGACAGCGACCTTGAATATGGTATCTCTTACACCTGTCACACCCGACCACGTTCATATTTTTCCTTGAATTTAACTGTTTTTGCTCTTCACTAGTTTGGTGGTCTCTTTTCTTTGTTCCATGCATTGGACATCTAGAATTCGAATAAGATGGAAATTTAGAAACATGATTACTAGTATTGAAATTTATATTAGAATGATTATTATTTTGTTGCTGATGATTTTTATTTGAAATTACTGCAATTGACGATCCTCGTTCTGCTTGCTTCTGTTGAGCTTGCATGCATGCTTGCTCTGCCACGCGACAAAGTTCCTTAGCCTTTGCTAGGTCCAGGTTATCAGTCTTCAGTAGCTGCAAGCGCACGTTTTGCTCTGCAATACCCATGACAATTCGATCTCTGATCATGTCATCCTTTTGGCAATCAAAATCACAGCTTTCCGCCAACTTGATGATGTCAGATAAAAACTGCTTGAACGGCTCTCCTTCTTTCTGGCTTCGTGAGAAAAATATATACCGCTCGTAGACCACGTTGCTCCTTGGCATGCAATATGTTTCAAATGCTTTTATGACTTCATTAATTTTTTTTTTTTATTAGCCTCAACTATAGAAAGCGTTTGGAATATCTCAATGGCCTTTTCTCCAGCACAGGACAGAAATCTTGCTGTCTGGATAGCTTCACTTTCAGTGTTGGTTTTTGTGGCCACCGTATAAATTTTCCACATGTTATGAAATTTGCGCCAATTCTCTCTGACATTTCCATCCACTATTAAGCGACCAGGCTTTTGGAAATCACAATTTGCCATTATATTGTTTTAATCGTATTGTCTTTTTTTTTTAATTTTTTATTTTTTTTTTTTTTTATTTTGTAACAATTTAATTTTTTTTTCTTTTAATGCGGCTGCGCCATGTTGTATTTCAATAAAAGACTCGCATTAATAGTTTAATATGTTTCATTCAAGATCACAAATTCAACTGACTCTAAGAAGCTATCAAAAGAGTGAGACCACCACGCTAGCGGATTGTGTCAAGTATCAATGTGTGATTATGTATAATATAAACGTTAATGATAATTCATAGTGATTAGCATGTAAATGTTAATGATAATCATTATTATGTTAAAGATAGGGCATTGTACATCAGGAGGCACGGCAGTTGGAGAAAAGTTGAGGAGAACTGAGACACATTGCCAGAAACAATACACGTTGGCGCGTATACGTAGTAGAGGCCCTAGGACCCTCAAGGGGATACAGGACATAAGTAAGTAAGTCACGTGTAGCCAATGTGATTGCTTGTTACCCGATGTGAACAGGTTCATGTCACAACGGAGAACAGCAACCGGTAGCCTGATCTGATCCTGTTAATAGCAGTTCGGTTCACTTCTTTGAGATGTCTCTAAGACCAAAGGTGGAATGGGTTGTAGTGTTTTCTCCGAAAAACTCAATCTGAGCATCTCGTTCCGCCTTGCTGATCATTGCCGCGTTTTTAAGACGGAAAGCATGGCGATTAAGGATCCCTGTCCTGGCTAAAGTGTAATTTTCTTTCACTTCAAAGGCCGCCTTAAACTGCTGTTTTTCTCTTACGGAGATGATATAGCAATTCAACATTCACCTATGCTGGGTGCCAGGCCACATGGACATTCCAGGTAACTTCATGGTGGACGAGCTTGCCAGACAGGGTACAACTCTAAGGATTCTCCCTGATAGGCAAGCCCTAGGTATACCGCTCACTACATGTAAGCATCTACTAAAGGTGAACGCTATTAGTAAGGCCAACCACAGGCTCAACGTGTCACATTTCGAGGCAGATCCAACATAGTGCCGAGTTGGTTAAGCTAAAGTGATTACAGATCAGCTGCGTTATCGGTGTCCTCACTGGAGACTGTCTAATAGGCCAACATGCCAAAAGATTTGTCCTCTTTTCCATCGACTTCTGCAGAAGCTGTAGAACCGAGGAGGAGGAGGAAACCATCCTTCACCTCCTATGCACATGTCCTGCTCTATCACGTAATAGAATGTTCCATCTAGGGGCTCTCTTCCTTGATAACCTCTACGATTTGGCGTCCTTAGGCGTCATGAGCTATCTATATCAAAAGCTCCGGTTGGTTTTATTAGTCCCTGAGTGATCTAATGGTAGATCCTTGGCATCACAGCCAATATAACCTAACCTAACCTACCCTAGCGTAAATATTTGGTCGATGCTAGACTTTTCTGGTCTAAAACCAAACTGATGAATCCGGTTGATAACAATTGGTTTTAGACGTTCACACAACACGGCGGATACGATCTTGTAAGCGATGTTTAGGAGATTAATGCCCCTGTAATTGACGCAGTTTAGGGTGTCTCCTTTTTGAGGATCGGACATACTTCCGCCTGACTATATTTTACAGATATGTTGATATATGCTCCACACCAAATCATCTCCCGCTGCTTCGTCCGCTCCAACAGGTTTATTAGGCTTTAGCTTGAACATCGCTATCATTTCACCTCGTCAAGATCGGGTGGACGGTAGTATTGTCCATCATCGTCCAGACTGAACACGTTATTCTGCCCGTACCTTCCATTTCCTTAGCACTGACTGCGATGCTACCACTAGGTGTCCATATTCGTCCCTACAGACTTTTGTTCTAGCTTTAAAGCATTGGCATGTTCTGACAGCTCTGGTCCTTCTGCCCAATGCCACTTTATATGCTTTTGTTTAGTTATATGTGCTTGCTACCATTCTTCATCAAACCAGGGATATATTTGTTGTGGTCTGGAGAAATCCAGCACATCAGCAGCAGCATCTCTAACGGCTTGCTGGCAACGTTGCCACTAGTTATCTGCACTTGCTGCTGGCCGCATAGGACATCTTTGGAGATTGAGGAATACTCAATCGGTAAAGGCGTCTTGTGATCGCAGCCGCTCGGTGTCAAACTTTCTCCTAATATTTTGCTGTTTCCGGACTACAATGGTTGCTGGTATTCGTACCTTGACTGCAACCCAGCACTGGTCCGAGTTTATATTGGCTGCTCGAAATATTCGGACATCCAATATACTGGACGAGTGCCTTTCATCGGTCGCAATGTGATCAATTTGGATGACGATTACATGATCATTGGGCCGGTATGTTCCTTTATGTATTCTGAGGCGAGGGAACCGCGTGCTTCCCATGCGTTTCGACCCGCCGCAAAGCCAATTGGCCATAATCCATTGTCGGATGTCTTATCGTGTAGGCTATATTTTCCGATTGTACCACTAAAGACACTTTCCTTTCCCTTCCCAGCTTTACGTTAAAGTTGCCCAGAACAATCTTAACGCCATGGCTAAGGTATTGTTCATAGGTTTGGTCAAAGATCGCGAAAAAGTAATTTTCCGCATCGTCATCGCTCTTCTTTGTGGGGGCATGAGCGCGTATGAAGCTAATGTTGGCAAATTTAGCCTTGATGCGTATTGTCATATGCTGTTCATTTACATGTTGCCTAAGTCTACCTCTAATAACGAATCTGTATCCATATACGAGTAAATGCTGTCCGGGTTTTCTGTAGCAATCGCCGTAGTACATATGTATACGAGTATAATCAGAAACGTATTCACCAGCAATTTTTGATCTGTTCACAAACTTTGAAAAAGGTTAACGCAGTGAAAGCTGGTATTAGCAGATACCCACTGTTTTTTGTAGATCTGGATGAAATAATAATAAGAACAAATATTGAACAAAAAGTTCAATATTTTTCGATAGTTTTCGAAATATCGAGGGAGGAGGAGTCGACTGTGTTCCAAAGCCTCTGTTTTTCTAAGCGTAACAAAGTTAAAATTAAAACTTGTTTTCTTCTATCATTATTTATTTTTTTATTCTAATGTAAAACAAAATGCATTAAAATACTCTTATGAAAATATTAATAAAAAAAACAAATACAATATTTAAAGCTACTTAAAAACCATTTTACATCCTTACAGGACTATCGAAGACAATCGATATTGACACTAAGAATAAAATTAAAAAAAATTAAGAACCGTCTTTTAAAGAAACGTCTTAAACCTATTTTAGTTTGAAATTCAAGGCCTTGAAAGGTATATAATCTAGTAGGTAATTCTTTTTTGGAAATGATTTTGTTCCATTTATGTACACACACATTACTTTGGAAGACAGGGGGCTTAGATATAAAACTTTTATTCTCTCGCTATTGTTTTTCTTTTTTTTTTTCTTTTTAATTGCACATGATTTTGAAAAATGGCATACTATACATATTTAAACATTTAAATGAAGTTATTCAAATATTCCATGTCGAAATTATTCTCTAGATCCTCATCATCATCGGCAATGCAAACGCTGGCGTTGTCGCCAGTACCACTGCCGATGCGATGTCCACTGGCATCGACGTAATCAAATGTATCTGACAGAAGCTTTTTGACATATTCAAATGAGACGAATTCATTACAATCGATATCAACACCATCGCTGCTGGTGGTGGTGTTTGCATGCTCGACCTCCGCCGCTGGCGACGACTGCCCACCACAGTTAGAACTGACCGCTGAAGGACCTGCATTTTCGGTGTCGTGATGATACATAGAAACGTAAGCCGATTCCATTTGGCATCCATCAATCGAATTCTCGTTCTGATTACTTTCGATTGTGACGATGCAATTAGACAGCTCATTAAAGTTCATTGAATTGTTGTTTGGTACGACTGTCGTTGGTCGGTTGTTTAGAATGGTCGTTGTTGTTGTCGCGGCTGATGGTGACGATGCGAATGATACCTGTATTGTGGGTGGGATACTGCCATCATATTGATGCTGTTGCTTCTCGTGATGACTGTAAGGTGGATGTAATTTAATGTTGGCAATGGCATAATGCTCACTAATAGCTGTTGCATAATCACTGTGGCTGCCGTTGTCGCTGCTGGTGCTGCTGTTGAATGCAGTCTCTGTGGCGGTTTTCGTGGATTCGACAGAGACCGCCGCCGTCGACGTTGAGGACGAATTGTTATTCTTGCCCACGGCAAATGCGTCCTCAAAGAGCAGGTAATCGGTTTGGAAAAAATCATCTGGCTCGTGTAATGGATGTAGTGGGTGATGCGGATGGTGACGGTGCTGAAGGTGGTCATGTTGATGAGTGAAATGATTTTGGCAGTGTTCGGGCTGCTGCTGACGCTGGTGGTGATTACTGCCGGGCTTATTGTATTGCATGTTTGATGAGATCATTGATGCGGTGGTAGAATTTGTGTTCTGTGTGGTAGATGGTTTCGTCGCTGTCGTTGATGTTGTCATTACTTTTGCAGCGCCTATTGGTAGCGATGACTCTGAGTGACGACGTATTTTCGATTGAAGGCGTGCTGATGTTGTGGTTATGGAATTATTTATGGATGCACTAGAGGATTTCCGTCGGCCATTTATGTTACCATTACGTAGTGAGTGATTCTTTACGTGTTTTCGCAGACTGGAAGGATCCGTATATCGTTTGGTACAGCCGGCAATTTGGCAAGCATATGGTTTCTGTAATGGAAAGAGAGATAGTATTATTTTTTAAGGGTATATATGGTACAGAGTTAATTAGACTAATCAGAAGCACTGTTGTGTATTATGGATATAAAGTTCTTATGAGGCACGGAGCCGCTTATTATTCGTTGCACATAACCAACGGAGAGCACAAACTGATCATTATGGGCTAAATTCAAGTATCATCAAAATAAAGTATGGCAAAATGCAAGCAACTGCTCCTAGTATTATATAGAATGAGACGAGGAATGCCTACGCCGCGGGAACGTGTTCCAAACACGTAGGTACTCTTCGCCGGAAAGGATTGTATCGACAACGTTCCCTTCACAAGAATGACGAATCTCTACTAAAATGCATTGGAAGAACTGCGAATCGAACAAAATACAACAGCTAACCTTTAGCCATTGTCATGCTGCCTACAAAGTATTAAGAGAGTCTGCCTGGAAATTAGGATCAAGCAAAGCTCTTCTTATTGAACCGTAAAAGAGACACATTAAACACGTGTGTACACCCGACAGTTTTCAGACACTAAGGTCCTAGGGCGCAGTGCACCTACAATTTCTGTCGAGCAGTTTGTAAGCTTCCAAAATTTGCTTACATCGAAAATACTGAATACATTGTACGGGGTACTCCAAGAACAAACTGGGGCGTCCCCAAACAAGATTTTTTATCTTTTTATCACGTGCGGGTACCTATAAAATATTTATGTACGTACCGAAAATTGTAGGTCTCTAGGTCAAACGGCCTTAAAAGTTTCGAAGGCATAACAGACTGACAGATTAACCCTGTGTTGATTGCATAAGTGTTCCGTTTTTAACTATTTAGTTGGGAACACTGAACATTTTTACTCCCCGTGCAGGGACGGGTTAAGAATATCACTGCAGCGCCCCCCAACAACCAGCGCTTGTCGTAAAAGGGCAATATAACACCCAAGTGAGCCTAGCGACACATATACCACCTTAAAAACCCTCCCACAAGTGTGCATGCGAGTCCGTGGGTTGACACGACTGGAGATCACCGGTGTCATAGAAGAAAGATCAAACAAAACTAAAACAGGAGCATGCACGTGTCGAACAACAAACACCATCGCAATATGGTAATATTGCAAAACTGTATCATTATGGTAATACTTGCAAAAAGGAAAGGCACTACCCCGCCAGGCACTACCACTGCTGTGCATGGTACTGATCCTGGACCGAGCAGAAATGTTCGGGTCAGAGCTATACGGATTCCGGGGGCTAGCAAAATAATGAAACAGTTTGGATGCAATTTGAGGGTCGCGAGTTGGAACGTTGGAAGCATGACCGGTCGAAGTTACGAGCTGGAAGAGATGATAATTAGAAGGCGGGTGGATATCTTGTGTGTCCAAGAGACGAAATGGAAAAACACCGGAAATCGGGCTCGATTCTTGGACGTAAGGACAAAAGATTACAAGATCTTCTACTACGGAATGGAAAAGGCTAAGAACGGAATCGGTATCATCCTTGCGGCAGAGCTACTTGGTAACGTCTTGAGCATTTCGAAGTCCAGCGACCGTTTGATGTCTCTCAAATTAGTAATACAAGGAGAGGTGTGGAATATTGTGAGTGCATATGCTCCCCAAAATAGGTGCAATCAGGCAGATAAAGATGCATTTTGGGTAGATTTCCACAATCTCCTTAAGAACATCCCAAAGGAAGAGTTTCTGTTTGTTGTAGGAGATTTGAATGGACATGTCGGGATGTCAAACGAAGACTATGAAGACTGCCATGGAGGACTAGGATATGGCCCAAGGAACCTCCCTGGTGAAGACATCCTAAGCATGTGCAAATCACACGGTCTTATCGTGTTAAATACCATGTTCATCCAACAAAGCCGACACCTGATCACTTACAGCGGCGGCGGAGATGAAACTCAGATTGACTACCATATGGTAGCCAGTTTCATGAAGCCTCGGGTAAAAGATTGCAAAGTGATCCTGGGAGATGCAATCGCTCGGCAACACCGTCTCCTGCTAACAGAAAATTTTATGAAAACACCGAAGAAAAGCAATAAAACAAGGGTCTCTGAGAAAATCAAGTGGTACAATCTGGACAAGGAAAAAGCCGAGGCTTTTGTTTTCGTAATGAAAAATGACCTCTTTCATACCATCAACGGAGCTGAGGATGAAGAGTGCAGAGCACAAAATATGTGGGATTCCCTACAGCGAACTTGCTTAAAGAAGGCCAAATCACTGCTAGGAGCCTCAAAAGACCACCATCAACACGCCAAAGAAACATGGTGGTGGAGTGATGAAGCTAAGAAGGTGATAAATGAGAAGAAAGCGGCTGTCAAAGCTTGGTCAAAGTGCAGTCGAAGACGTTAGTGAGGAAGTCAAATACTCCAAAAAGCGAAAAGCGGTTGGGCCAGACGAGATCCCCTCTGAGTTCTGGGTTCAGATGGCTCAGAATTCTCATCTCCAAATTTGTGAGAGGTGACCCAATGCCGAATCAATGGGGGGAAAGTTACCTTCTCCCTGTATACAAAGGGAAGGGTGATGCGCGAAACTGTGATAACTACCGTTCGATCAAGCTGATGTCACACACCATGAAGATCGTTGAGCGGGTATTAGGTGGCCGACTGTGAAAAATAATACGGCTATCTGATGATCAGTGCGTGTTTGTCGCGGGTAAATCAACCACAGATGTAATCCAAAGTATAAGGATTATAATGGAAAAACATCGTGATTCCTTAAGGGATTTGCATATTGTATTAGTTGACTTTGAAAAGGCATTCGACAGACAACCACGAGATCTGATATGGGTGGCGCTAAGACATCGAGGGATTCCAGAAACCTATGTACAGATGATCATGGACATGTACGAAGGAGCAAAGACAAGAGTAAAATGCCCCGCTGGAGTAACCGAAGAGTTCCCAATCAAAGTCGGGGTGCACCAGGGAAGCGTCTTAAGTCATTTGCTCTTTATTACAGTCCTTGATTATCTGCTTGAAGGTAAAGTGATGGACCCCAAGGTAAATCAATTATTCTTTGCTGACGATGGAGCCATCATAAGTGAGGATCCTACATCCCTGCAATGAGCACTTGATGTGTGGGTGGACGTTTTGGAGGGAAATGGGTATCGCATTAGTTTAAAAAAGACAGAGTACTTGTGCTGCCCGTTCTCTGATCCACTCAGGCCTATTCCAGACATTTATTTGAATGGAACAGTGATTCCCAAGTGCGAAAAGTTCAAATATCTGGGATCTATGATCAATAGCAAAGCAACTTGTGATGACGACATCAATCATCGTGTAAGCGTAGGGTGGATGAAGTGGCGAGAAAACTCCGCTATCCTTTGTGACAGAAAAATGCCACCTAAGTTGAAAGGAAGGCTCTACACCGCAGTTGTACGTCCAGCGCTCACATACGGTTCACAATGTTGGACGATGTACAAAAAGTATGAGAGTAAATTAAGGGCAGCTGAGATGAAGATGCTTCGCATGACAGCAGGAGTGACAAAGCTTGATCGAATAAGAAGTTCGAAGATCCGTGGAAGCTTTCACATCAAGGAAACCATCGCACAAAAAGTAGAGCGCGACTGGCTCAGCTGGTATTGCCACGTTCAAAGAAGAGATAATTTGAACCCTGGTAAAAAGGCAATATCAATGCATGTTCCAAAGACATCGCGATGTAGGAAAGGCAGGCCTATAAACGCCTGGATCAGACAAATGCGACGACATCGGCATTTCATTGGTCTCAGTAACCGAGTGGTCAAATAGGCGAACGCCACAGGCGAATCAGTAGAAATGCAGTGAAGTGGGAGGGTTATGATCCCTTATTTTCAGATCATAACCTCGCTGATAAAAGGAAGAAGAAGAGGAAGACTGAACATTTTTACATTTTGTGTCATCAGTAATGTCCTGATTCCAGAGAAGGTATAAACTATAATGCATACCAAGCATCGATAATCCAGCAGATCTTTCAATGCCAGTCCCATTTATTATAATTGTGTCTACGATCGTTTCCAGCTTAATTTTTGAATATGTATTAAACTGTTTTTATGTATTAAAATTTACTTTCTTTGGGGCTTCAAAACTTGAATCTGTTAGGTTAGATTTGGTAAAGTGGCTACCCTACATCACCAGTGGGTTGCACTTGGATCATTGTAAATATTACCATCTTCTTCCTTTTCCAGCGCGGCTATTATCCAAAAATAGGGGATCACAACCCTCCCACTTCACCGCATTTGTAAATATTACCATAGGGGCGGTTAAATTTGTTTTTTTTTTTTTTTTTCTTTACTTAATTAGGCCCACGCCTGCTTCGCGTTATACGTATCAATACTGCGCCATAAATCTGCTGCGGTAATTATGTAACGACCTTGCATCTTATCGTTTCTTTACACAGTTAAGTAGTTAAGGACTCTTGTAAAATGGCTTGGCTAATTAATCTGCTTTGCAATTACATTTAATATGTATATGTCCAGGAGCACAGCATAGACTAAGATTACAACCGTTTGACATTCTCTTTAGAGGTGCATGACATTGCTTTACCAATTTTGATCTTATCATTGGTGATTCGACTAGTTATACAGCTGGCTGACTATCGGTGTAAATGACTGTATCCGAACTTCTCGGATAGCTATAACCAAGGCAGTGCAATGATCTAGTAATCTTAAAGACGGCTTTACCATGGAGTGGTGAGAAGAATCCTGCGTCGACACCACCATCTGTCCTAGAACTGCCAGTGTAAATTTGCAGTGCAGCGTTAGTGAGGGTGAAATTCACAGCCCAGTTCTGCAGATTAGAAATACTAGTGCTATATTCTACATTGAAGTCTGTGACCTTCACCTACATTAGAGCTATTTAATCTTAGGATTCTGCCGTGAGCTATATCATTACTACCCCAATGTGATTATTTGTTCGGTCTTAATGCCAGTTTAATGACAGCTGGAGTAAATTCATTAATATATCATTAATAATCAGACATAATGCCGGAGATAGGGCAGAGCACCGTTGAACGCCAGCATTTTTTGGGAAAGGAGTACAACTACGAATATATGCTACAATACAACTTGTATCGATCTACTACAATACTTAAAAACTAATCGGAATCCAGTTCCGCCACCAACACAGTGAATTTGGAACTGGGTTAATGTCACCATATATCCATTCTCTGGAAAGAAGCACGAAGGAACACACTCTTGCCTGAAACTATACTGGTAGCCATTTTTCTTCTTCTTCCTATTTCGGCGAGGCCATTATCCGAAAACAAGCGATCATAATCCTGCCACTTCATCGCATTTCTACTAATCCGCCTGTGGGATTCACGGGTTCTGGTAGCCATTCAGTAAATGATTTCTTTCGAGACAACCTGGTAACTAGCTATGCTTTCCATTGGATAGCAAAGCTACGAGTTTATAAAAGGTTAACCAAGTTGACTTCCTGCTTTTAACATTTTTAGATTTTCTGAACTGTCAAGGACAAGTGAGTATTCATACGGGAGAAGCTGACAAGAAGGGCGAATCGTTCAAATTTCAACCTACAATTTGGTGTTCACCTGGAGAGAAAACCGAGGCTACTGTAGATAGGTGAACTTTTCTAAAAATAAGTTACACTTCCTATGTCCAATGTCGTTTCCAAAATCGGAAAATGAGTTCCTTCCTAACGACGGCGCCCAATTTGTTTTCTGCATCATTTAATGTTCTTTTTTTTTTTTTCTTTTCATTTATTCATGGAATAATTTTATGTAGCGTGAAATGGAAACGCCAACCATGGCCATCAGTACTTCGCCTCGTTTTTTATTGTTTCGCATTTCAGCAGATAAATGTTCATTCCATTCCCAACACTATCTCTCGCTCTGCACATCGCCATGAGATGACTACGCGCGCATTCTCCTCCTGACTGATTTATTGCGAGGAACATGTGGCCAAAGTGTCACATTTAGCAACGTGTACTATACACGCACTCTTTGTGTATCATGTACCGCACGCCACTTGACTAGGGCGGACAGCTGGACACCTCGATTCAAGTGCATTGGATAGCACATGTGTAGCTCTTGAGTTGGCATCTTCAATTTTCGAATTTATTAAGAATGAACTTCAAGGATAATTACACACCCGTGGAACAAGTCTACATAAAATATGAATGACAGTGAAACAGTGAAACACTTACCGTATCGTAATGGGTCCTTTGATGTTTCGCTCGATCCGAGCTATTGCTGAACGCCTTGAGGCAGCCCTTATATTGGCATCCGTATGGTCGTTCGCCGGTATGAGATCGTTGGTGAATTTTTAAGTTTTCCAAACGCGAAAACGCCTTATTACAACCGGAGAACTGAAATAAAGAAAAAAAAACAAAATTAAACATGATTTGCAATTTTCTGATACGGAGGAAGTGGTGGCAGGGGTGTTTCGGATATACCCTAATATCTCATAACTGAAGGAACGATGTTTTAATGAGCAAACTATCTACATACAAGTTCTTTGACTGGGGCGGGGAGAACGTGCATAAATTTTCTCTTTAAAAGGTTGAAGGGCAACATTCACAGACCCTTTAATGAGGAAGATTTCATTTCTTTTCATATTTTTCTGTATCTTCTTCTCTTTGGCATTGAATTCTTGAAATTCCTGTTGTTGAAGGTTCTTCATGAAGTTCGTTACTTTCTGCTGTCGGGTTGTGCTTATCCTTATCAGAGTTGAAAAACATGCCCTTTAACAATCCACTTGTAGTATACCTTGCGCTCGTTTTGCAAGACTAGGTATCTAATTAAATTATGCTTTCATTTCTGTTCAAGTTTGCGCATAACAGCAAACGAAACAATAGCATATTTACCTGGTTTATTTGCAACAAATCCTTTGCGAAGAAGGATTACGTAATGGCAGCGTAACCTAGTAAACTTCCTTAGTAATTAGCATTTTTTCTTTTTTTCTTATCTTTTATTTTCTTGTTCGTTTATTTATTATTTGCAGAAAAATAACAAGAGGAAGTAGAAAAAAATATTGAAGTACTGAATGTTTGTGATGATAGTTTTGAAAAATATTCCCATTGAAATGGAGGATTGCTCGCTTGTGCTCATAATTAACGCTAAAAGGATACTTATTGTTTGATTTGTTGGTCGAGTAATTAAGAAATTTTTATAACGACACAATGTTATAAATGGAATTTGTATTCTTTTAAATCTGGTGGATGGATGCAATTAAAATATCTGAACAATGGTTGAGCGCACTTCAAGCATTCGTCCTTACGAACTTTTTGTCAGACGAATTATTCAAAGAAAGTCGAAAAAGTCATTGTGGGGAACTACTGCATTTGTCAAACTACGTACATTGCGGCAAAATGATCTTACATATTTCCAGAGGTCAGAGTTCGGGTGGGCGCCATGGCGTAAGTGGTTAGTGGGTCGGATCACTACGCATGAGGTTCCAAGTTCGAATCCCAAAAAACACCAAAAAGTTTTTTCACGGTCCCACCTCTCGCGAGCGTCTGACAAACATCCGAGAGTATTGTTGTCACGAAAAAGCTTCGCTTTTAGTAGGTAGGTCCCTTCCATTCATGTGAAAAATATAACGCACACAACATGAGTGGTTGCGAGAAGCTAGGACCTGGCACTTTAAAGACCTGTTGCGCCAAATATTTATTTTTATTTAGTGTTCGGCGAGTGGTAGTAGCGTGGTGGTGGAGAGGATTGCGTTGGAGAAGGAAAGTGGTGCCGTATTCTGTTACCAGCATGAATTGGACGGAAGAGCTCCGCACTTTCGTTGTGGAAACGATTACCAAGAACAATGAATCGACAACTGAAACACAAAGAGCGTTTTGTGTGCACTTGAGGCTTGGTAGACATAATCCCGTAACTACTCGAAACACGATTTTCTTGTGGGTTACCAACTTTAGAGGTAGTGGATAAGCATTGAAACGAAAATCAACCAGACGATCACATTCCATATAAAATGACCCGCCGAGTTATGAACATCTTTCGTGAACGCCTTCAACAGAGTGTGGAACAGTAACCGCACCCACTGATATAATTCTTAAGACCAAATGAAACAAAATGGCACTATGTACATTTTGCAATGGTGGAGTGGTAGCATCGTCAATTGTCGTTCATGGTTCAAATCCTGACGTCAGCAAGCATTAATTTATTTCTCATGAAATATACGAGTACATATGTATAAAGTCAGTCCGATCAATTGTGAAAGCTTTTGTGAACACATATAGCTGGAAAAGGTGTTTGCTCAGTTGGATGATTGATTTGCCTATGTCATAGGCATAGGTCCCTGGAAGCACTCGAAGTGGTCCGCGAAGCCATCCGAAAAATATTAAATAAACTAGTTGGAGGGGCAGATGTTCTGGATGTAATAAGTCTATATATGGAGAAACATGGACTTATCTGGCAAAAGCTTGCGGGGTTTTGTACGGACGGTGCTCCTGCAATGCTTGGTTCCCGCTCTGGTCTTGCAGTGCTGATAAAAACAAGCAATCCAGCTGCAATTACGACACACTGCGTTATTCATCGTCAAACACAGGCTACCAAAATGCTCCCGGAATGCTTCGCTATTGCGATGAAAACTGTTATAAAAGTAGTTAACTTCATTAAAAAATAGTGCACCGAACACTCGTCCCTTTAAACAATTGTGCTCTGACATGAATTCTGAACACGAAACTCTGCTTTTTCACACGAAAGTGCGATGGCTTTCCAAAGGAAACATGCTGTCAAGGTTATACGAGCTGAGAGAGGAAGTACAAGCATTCTTAACTGACAAGAACAAAGAGTTGCTGGATCAGTTTTGTGAGTCCAAATTTCAAATACGTTTTGCTTATTTGCTAGATTTTTTCGCACAACTAAATAAATTGAACCTTCAACTGCAAGGGTCAGGAAATTTAACGTTGCAAGGCACCAGCAATATATTTTCATATGAAGACAAAGTCAGTGCATTTATCGCGAAAATTGAGCTATGGATCAATAAAGTCGAAAGAGACAACTTGTCTGCGTTTGATACCCTGAATCAAATTATTGATGGACAGTGTGCTGAGATTAAAGGAAAAATACAGAATAATATTACACTTTATTTGAAAAATTTAAAACGTGAATTCAATCGCTATTTTCCTGACTGCGAGGACAACGGTATTCGGAAACTGATCTGCAATCCTTTCATTGTAAACGTTTCTGAGGTGCCTGATGAAATTCAAGAAGAAGTGATTGAAATACAACACGAAAGTAACTTGAAAGATACATTCGAGACAGGAATTAATCTTGAAGATTTTTGGAGCCAAAAGGCAATACCTTTATCAAAGATTCGAGAAATTGCTATACGTCACCTAACTTTGTTTTCATCGACATACATATCTATGTGAGCAGGGGTTCTCGCCGCTTCTGATAATTAAAAACAAGCACCGAAATCGGTTGTATGCCAGTGCCGAAATACGTTTGACTTTAAGTAACACTGAACCAAGGATTCAGAAGTTAGTAAAGAGTATGCAATCACAAAAATCTCATTAAAATAATTTACTTATCTCTATAATGTAAAATTGTCGTAAAAAACTAAAATACTGTTGGCTTTGAACAATTGTATGCGTGTTTTATTTATAGATAGAACAACCCTTTATTCATTTACATTTACTGTATTTTACCTCTAAACAGTTGGTGGTCCATGGCAAGACAGAAATTTTGTCAAATGGTCCCTCATCACTAAAAGGTTAAGAACTACTGGCCTATGACATCAATGACCGGGAAAAAAATACAAAAATTAGAAGCAAAGACAAAAAATAGCAAACATTTTCTCAGTTATCTGGACACCGCACCCGGAGTTTCTCTGAAGCATAAACAACTGAGCTTCAAACCACTACACCAAATCGTTCTCTGTCACTATCTAACCCCTCCAACGCTTGCAATGTGTAAAAATATGTTAAGGGTACTCACAACCCCTTAAGTGCGCGCAAATTATAAAAAAAAAAAAAAAACAAAGTGTGATAGAAGTCATTTTTCTGGGATTTAAAGAGCATACTCGTAGATTTGATTAAAAAAAAAGTTTTTATTTAAAAACTTGATTGCATATTTCTAGACGGAACTATAGCTGCAGCAAACTGCATTTTGTATAGGAAATTTGAAGGCTTATGTCTTCGAAACTAGACGACTCCGACCTTAAGTATATGCATATATCGAAACTCTCAGAAAAATGCATTCTTCCTGCATTAAAATTTCATCAAATTTGAAAGAGGACGCCCTTTTTCCAAATAATTACACAAACTTGTGTTTCATCGTTCCAATACTATTGGACTGGCGATGTTGGAGTGGTACCGTCATCGTTTGCCACGCTAATGGTTCACGGTTCAAATAGAGTCAATTGCAAAAGTATATTATAACTCTAATACGAAGGTAATACACTGGCAGTAGGGCGGTTATATGGCTAGAAAAAATGTATCGTACTGATGATGTGAATGGCATCAGATGTATAAAAAACAAATGTACTGTGAATCATAAAACAACGATAAAATAACAAAACAATATTAGGTAAAGATTTGCATTTATACACAAACAAGATTCAAGCAATGCAGGAAATGAAAACTGCAGATTTCTTGCAGTACCGTACAGGTTTCTATTGGATGCTAAAGCAACAAGGACTTAATGACTATTTGTCGAAGGAAAGCCTACGCAGTCATCCACATGCCTGAATTTTCATCTCAGTGGATTTGTAAATAAGCAAAAGTGCTGCATTTGACCCACTTGAAATTTCTTAAAAACCAACGCATCCGTAGAAAGTCAAGTTTTCGTGAGGATTTTTAGCTAGTGGAGTCATCAGTTTCCAGAGCTAGGGTAGGTTAGGTAGATTGGTGCCTTGTGACAAAAGAGTCACTGCTCACTTAGACAAACAGTTCGGACCCATTGTGCCCAATCATTTTACCCTATAAACAGTGTAAAGTTAGTCCACTATTAGAACCACCCAGATAGTGATATGAATCTCAGGAGGTCCGTCAATTCTACATTACCTAAGTCTTCCAGCTCCAAGAAGAAGTAACTCCCAAAAGTCCCCATTCTTCTGACGGATAGGGCAGGACAATCACACGGTAGGTGACGAACAGATAAATTTGTTCTGCACTTCCACAATAGACGTTAGAAGTGCAGGGACGAAGAAGAATTTCCAGAGCTAAGGGCCTAATTAGTGAGATAGAGCCAAAATGCTGTAGAAAATGGAAACGAGAAAATGAAACCGAGGACAGCATTCCTCTTTAGTTGCAATTTTCAAGTACTTCAAGAGTTTTATTAAAAAGTCAAAATCCAACTTCTACATTGGTCACCCTTTATAGTTTATACACCAATGCTGTATCAACAAACTGATTCTAATTCCCGGTTTCACAGTGAGAGTTTAAGCCTCAATTGGAGTTTAAGCTTCGGTTTAATTAATCTTTGTGTTTCACAGTGCCGGCTTAAGAGCTAAGCTCCAGTTAAGTGTTGATATAACTTAAGCCGCCGATTTTGGTGGCTTAAGTATTGGCTTAACTACTGTCAGAGCAAAATTCATCATTCGATGTTACCGCATTAGCATTGTTTAATGTAACTACTTTATTTATGGACATGAACCTAACCCTGCAAAGTCATTTATTTTTTTTCTATTTATTGCTTTACTTAATAAATATCTACTCTCTTAGAATGGAGGCAAATCAGCAAGGTATACCTGAGTGGAATTCACTTATTAATCTCGTTAAAGACCTGCGCCCCTTGTGTTTTATGGTTATACGTATGTATTGTATTTAGACACATAGAAATGTTCTCTGGCAATACCCATTACTTGAGAGCAGCTAAATGCAGCGATATTTCCTTTTTTATTCATTATTCGAATGACATTTTTTTCATTTTTGTTTCAGCTGAGCTGAAATTTGCACTTCTTTTTTTGTCGTCACACATGTTCCACTCTTCTTTTATTGAAAAGAAAAACAAATTATTTACATCACTAACAAGTCATTTGTCTATTGGATATCTCCAATCCATTCACAGTAGTTAATTACCCACAAACTGCTCACAATCATTTCTTATGCTTGGCTTAGCTAAGCCACAGTTTTTAAATGACTGTGAAGCCCGAAAAACTTAAGCCAAAACTTAAGCTCTGCGTTTTACTTAACTAAGCTGCGACTTAAGCTCCCACTGTGAAACCGGGCATAAATGACATTTGAAGACACACACCTGCACATACAATGATGTATAAACTAAAAAAAATGTTGAGATACTTAAAATTGGAGTACCGATTGGCATGTTTCATCACCTAAATCGAAAATTATACTAATACTAGGTATCTGTGTATATTCCTAGAAGTCGCGATTCTTTGTTTTTACTAAACTAAAGTATTGATTTGTTAACAAAGTATTGCTGTTTCTCTTTTTACTGTTTTCTATGGGGATTATTTTTTGAGATTTAAATCCTTACACTGGCCCGCATTTTCAATAACAACCAGCTATCGCTTAGCCAAATTCTCCACTCTGGACTTATGAAATAACCTATATAAGTCCTGAGATCAAATCCTTTCTCGTTGCAGATTAAATGTCTTGCATATTCGATCGATATTTGATTGAACTGATGGAAGTGATTAAAAATCTAAAGACGAAAAAAGCTCCGGGTTACGACTCGATAACGGCGCAGGTAGTCAAGAAATTGCCGAATAACGCTCTTATCAAACTGCTCTATTTGATCAACGCTTCGTTCAGATTGCTCTACGTTCCGAGACAATGAAAAGTCGCCGAGATTATAATGGTCCCGAAACCAGGCAAACCGGTAAATGAGAAGAAATCATATCGACCTATTTCCCTATTGCCGTACGAAAAACTAACGTACTTTGTAAACGCCTACGACCCGTTATTGACGAAAGACGTCCCATTCCTGACCATCGTTTTGGATTTACAATCAAACATTCTACAATCGACCAAGTCCACAAAATAACTGACGTAATTGAGAAAGCTCTCGAAGAAACAAAGATTTGTTGTGGTATATTACTTGACGTCTCATAAGCTTTCGATAAGGTTTGGCACGAAGGTTTGGAGTATAAATTGCAACTACTACTACCACAGCAACTCTTTCTAATCTTTCGATCCTACCTCACCGAGAGATTCTTTCGTGTTAAGCGCGGAAATAATAATACTGACTTCAAGGAGATTGCGGCCGGAGTCCCACAAGGAAGTGTCCTTGGCCCACTTCTATATGTACTCGACACGCGTCATATCCCGCAGGAAAGAAACTGCGTCGTCGCCACGTTTGCGAACGATACGGCGATATTGACAACGGGCGAAACTATTGAAGCAGCAACTGGAAAGCTGCAACATGCTATTAATAAAGTCCACGCTTGGACGAATTCTTGACGTATTTTGCTGAACGAAAGCAAATTTACTCACGTCAAAGTGAATAGATAGATTGCCTGAATAGCTAAACTCGGCTCAAATACCGTTCGCGAACGAAGCAAAATATCTAGGAATGACTCTAGATGTTAAGCTTAAATGGAAATCACATGTTAAAAAGAAGAAACGTGAAGAGCTCGAAAATAAATACCGACAAATGTACTGGCTACTCGGAAAACATTTGAAGTTGAGCATACATAATAAACTGTTTATCTATAAGCAACTGCTAAAGCCAGTTTGGACGTATGGTATACAACTATGGGGTTGTACCAGGAAAAGCAATAGAAACATAATACAAACTTTTGAAAGTAAAGTTCTTAGAACGATAGTTAACGCACCGTGGTATGTACGTAACCAAGATATTCATCAGCATATGTGAATTCACAGTGTCGTCGAAGAGATAAAAAATTTGCGCGTAAACACAAAGATTGTGTCCACGGCTATTGTAACCGTACTGTCATTTAACTACTTGACGCGAATAAATCAATTCGGCGTCCGCAAAGGACAAAACCTTTTGACCTCGCGTCATAGTATATGCCGGTCATGAAAAACGCAGGAACTTTCATTGGAATTTAACCTGTCTAAAGTGCTGCATTTCTTTTTAATCACATACGAACATCTTTTTCCAGAATCACGAGTCTCGTAAGCGAAAATGAAACTGCTCGATAAGCGTCGGCTTAGTTGTAGTATTAGTTCTGAAGAGAGGTGTTTTTTAGGGAGTAAAAATCTCACACTACCATAAGCACGCGCGGTCGGGCCTTATGCTGTGTTTAGATGATTTTTCACCTGCTCTCGGCAAAAAAAAAACATTTACATAATATCCGAATGACAGCTCAAATGGGTTTTTGCGAATGGAAACACATCTGGGAGTTGTCAGAAAAATTTGTGTCAACTCTGGGGCGAATCTTAAACAACACACCTATTGTTAATGGAAATGCAGACTGACGTATGTTTATAGCAATTTTTTACAAATTTACCTTAAATCCACTGCACTTTCATTGAATATTATGTAGTACTCTAAATTTTATAGAACTTCTTGCATAAAAGTTGACGAAAAATCAAAAATCCTTTATATTATTTCTGTTCAAATACAGCATTTTTAGATATGATCATAATCATATTTCAATACTCCCTTCTACTAAGGATCTACATACCATATACTTCCAAATTCGTAAATACCTATACGAGGGTTGCAAAGTTAGTTTTAAGATATGGCAATACTAGTGTAAATAGGCCAAAGCTGACATTGTCATCGTAAAGTTTGACATTTTTAATAGTAGTCGTACTCAGAATGTTTTGTCATACGAATGCTATTTGTGTTGTGTACAGGTACTTGAAATATTCATCTTGCTCAAAAAAAGGAATTAAATCGTGAACATTTTCGTGCGTTGATTTTTTATGACTTTCGACGTGGATTAAACCAACAACAGTGTACCGATCAACTCACTTCGACTTTTGGTAATGAAGCACCATCTCGAGCCACCGTGTTTCGCTGGCTTTTGAATTCAATCGTGGTCGCACGTCGCTACAGGACGAATTTCGTGAAAGTCGTCCAAAATCTGTTGTTGTGCCAAGAAAAATTGGTTCCGTGTGTGAACTGATGTTGCAAGATCGTCATGTGACATACCGTGAGATTGAGGCATGCTTGGTCATTAATTCCACTCCCATACATTCAATACTGCATGAACGTTTGGACGTCTAAAAAATTTGTTCGCGTTGGATACCGCATAATTTGACAATCGCTCAAAAAAAGCTTGGGTCGATTGGTGCCAAGAAATGTTGAAAACATTCAATCGCGGAGCTTCAAAAGACGTCTATAAAATCGTGACAGGCGACGAATCATGGATCTATTCATATGAATCCGAAATTAAACAACAATCGGCTGTATGGGTCTTTCAAGGCGAGCCAAATCCAACAAAAGTTGTTCGCTCACGAAGCAAATGGTCGCCTGTTTTTTCGGAATAATTGGACATGTCTCCGCCGTTTCATTAGACCAACGTAAAACGGTCAATTCTGAGTGGTACACCACCATTCGTTTGCCAAAAGTGTTCGGAAAAATAAGGGGAAACCAATCGCAGAAGACGAATCATTCTCCACCACGACAATGCAAGCTCTCACACATCGGCTCAAACAAGTGAATTTTTGAGCATTCAAAACATCGAATTGATGGGTCATTCGCCGTACAGTAGTAATTTGGCACCCAGTGATTTCTTCTTATTCCCGCAGATCAAAAATAAAATGCGAAGTCAACGTTTTTCGATGCCTGAAGAAGCTGTTGATGCGTTAAAATCACAAGTTTTGGAGGTACCTCAATAGGAGTGGAAAAAGCGCTTCGAAAATTAGTTCGAACGCATGCAAAAGTATGTTCATCTTCATGGAGAATATTATGAAAAACAATTTTTTTTTTTTAAATATTACGCTTTAGAAAGGAATGTGTTTTGTATGTGAAAACCACATTGAAACTTACTGCTGCAGCAATGCGAACACTTATTATCAAGAATAAATACTGGGTGATGACAAGACCACTTTGAAGCACGCCTAGCCTTATGAGTTCAAGCTCCGACATAAGGATACGGAGGACCATATAAATGTATGCTTGGTTTTCGGAAAGCCCACTGAATAAAAGTGGTTCTCACGTTCAGTGTGAATTGTAACAACAAGCCATATCATCGCCTCCAGCCATTTGGACCAAGATATTCCTAAAAGTGGGCAAAGGCCCGAAATCAGAGTGAAAAAGGCTTGCGGACCGAATTTCAAACTCGTTCTTTTTTTTTATAATTTTGCGCGCACTCGAAGGGTTATGAATACCTTTAATATGTTTACACACAGTGCGGGCGTTGGAAAGGATGGATAGAGAGAGAGAGAGAGAGAGAGAAAATGTTGGTGTAGTGGTTCTTGAAGCTCAGTTGTTTATGCTTCAGAGATTCTCCGATAGTGGCGTCCAGATAACTGGGGAGATTTTTGTTATTTTTTGTCTTTGCTTCTGATTCACAGTACTTTTTTCCTGATAACCAATGTCAAGGGCAAATCATCATCAACAGAGCGAACAATTTTTCTAGCCACATGACCAGCTACTGCCAGTGTTATGCCTTCCCAGTAGTGTTCACACAAGCTTTCGCAATTGATCGGACTGACTATATATTTCATGAGAAATAAATAAATGCTTGCTGACATCAGGATTTGAACCATGAACCATTAGCGTGGAAATTGACGACGTTACCACTGCACCATTGCCATTGCCATTGCTTCGCTTCTTTGTTAAGAATTCGATCAATTTTTTTTTTTATTGATTGGTGAAGGCCGATGAAAAATGGATCCTGTACAAGAATGTTATTCAAAAACGGGCCAAGTTGAGACTTATTCAAGCGATCGCAAGATTTTTAATGCCTGAAGTGTGTCAAGGAAAGGCGATATCGTGCATTTTCTGGCGTAAGGCCAATGGTAGCCATTGGGTGCTCTTGAAATAAAATATGATACAAAGTTTACAGCTCAGTCATATTCTTGACAAATGAGTCTATATGATGCTAAATCCATCGCAATTATCCAGTACTGAACCACCACACCGCCCTACCCTATTCAGTACTGTACAATAGGAGGGCCACTGTTTTCCAGCATGTCAATGCTCGATCTCATGCATTTTTAGTTAACAGCCAAAAAGTCCAGGATCTAGAATATGAAGTCTTTTCGCTTTCCTTACCTGTAGATCTTGGCCCATCGGACTACTGTTAGCTTGATAAAAAAGCCATTGCCGATCTGCTCAGTAGGTGGCTTTGGGTGCGATAGAGAGTATATATTGTAAATTGTAGCAAATTGCAGCATAGTAAGGGCTAGGTACCGATTTATTTCGAACCAAGCTTTTCTCGCTGTTGAAACACTAAATATTTTCATTTTAACCAAATTTTTTAAAGTTTTTTGTCAAACCCATCCTCAAGAACTATTAAACTTCGACTCACACGAACAAAAATTTACAATAAAAAAATCTCCGCTCTGGTCAAATTGCAATTAGCAACCAATTCTTCTCTTCATTGTTCCACGTAAAAGGAAAGGAAAACAGTTTAAAAAAAAGTGGTAACACAACTCACCGGACATTTATTTGGTTTCTCTCCACTGTGCACCCGCATATGTATTAGCAATTTATATCTGGCATTAAATGGCTTATATCTCCTCGGACAATCCACCCAGAAGCAAGAGAAATCCTCGCCCTTCTTTACGTCAACATGTCGCTTCTCGATGTGCGCCACAAACTCCTCCTGATTGGGAAACACCTCATTGCAATCGGTCCATTGGCATTCCAGTTGATTCACTGACGATTGTTCATCGCTCGTCCTGCTGTTGGCCGTGCCACCACTCACTGTTGTATTGTAAGGCGTTTCTTGGATTTCCATAAACACTGAATCGTCATCATCATCAATATCTCCATCGACACCGTGACCACCTTGACCAGCTTGACTACCCTCACCATCGTCATCGTCACCATCAACTGTAGGAACGCCATTGGGAGTATTATCATCTTCACAATCGAGCAGCGCTTCGTTGTTGTCGTAGTCTGTTGCTCCTTTTGTTGGTGACGACGAGGTGATGACAACCGCTTCGTCCTCGAGCCCTTCCTCCCCCTTGATTTCATCAATTGTCCAAATGTCCTTATGCTCTCGATTTGGTTTCTCATGCATCATCAGTTCGCTGCTATTGTAGTTCTCCGGTAGGTGTTCATAGGAATCGTTGCATTCGTCACTTTTTGGACTGTAGTCCGAGTGCTGATGCTGCTGATGCGATGATGTCAATTCATCATAAGCAATGGTTTCCACGTGCAGTTGTTGCTGCTGCGAACAGGAAGATGTCCTGGGTGTCGGTCGGGAGTATTCTGCAGTCGTTACAAACGTGCCAACGCCATTCATCGATGGCAATTTGTTGTACGACTGAAGAATAAATTTCTCCTCCCGTTTCACACGACTGTCATCTTCGATGCTGATAATGGGTGCAGATTCGTCCTTCAGCTTCATTGAGTCCACGGACGAAGGATGATGATATTGTGGATTTTGAAAATGCACCACCTGATGTTGCTGTCCGAAGGTGTACGTGAAGCTCGGTGACTGGCTGCTATGGTTGTTGTTGGTTATTTTTGGTGATGTGGCCGGTGCTGTTCCAGTGTAGGTGTCACGCAAATTTAATGTCATCCAAGGATCCATCAGTTGTGGCGACGAGCACGGCGACTGATTCTTCGACTGGCAATTGATTTCGTCATAATTAAAGTACTCGATGTCGAAGTTTAGAGACGCGGTCGTCTCTGCTGACGCTGTTGATGCTTGGTTGGAGAAGCTCTCGCTATAGTGGCACGTCTTGGTCAATCGTTCAATGTCCTCGGGTTCGAAGCGAAAAACATCCTCCCGGAAGACAACGTCATTCGAGTGATAGCCACTGGGTGTGCAGGCGTCGCTAAACACCGAGCTAGGTGTCTCTGCACACGATGGGAATGGATCGGTATAGTCTGTATACGGACTTGTGAACGTCTTCATATCAAGGTTGGTCATGAGCTCCTGACTATTCAAAGGATAAATGGAATTGTTACTGGTGTAGTGAAACGTTGTATACGGGGACGTTGGCGTGAGAATATTCGACGTCTGGGTTGACGGCGGCGCGACTGGTGACTGGACGGTCGTGGGCGGCTGTCCAAACATTTTGATTTGCTTAATGGGAATGATTCTACTTGTTGGCGAGACTAATGGAATTGTGACTAAGTGTGACATGCTCACTTACTAACACGCGCCCGATTACTGACTAAAAACATAAACTCTCAGCATTGTTATGGTCGCGATTTGCACAAAAGAAAAAAAAAGAATAGGAGAAAAAGTGTCGCGTCCCCAAATATAAACGTCCGGATTCTAAGACACAAGAAACACTATACACGCGAAATCTCACGCGGGAAAACCCTATGACTCAAAAAGTCGTCTATTTTAGGTCCCCCCGTTAATTGATGTATCTTTCTATCTGATGGAGCAGCACTCCACTAGGATGAGATCCAAGACTTTATCCGTGTTTTCTTTCACGAAAAATTCACTAAACTGTTTGGTTTTTTATTTTTTTTATTTTGTATTGTATGTTTTCAACTTATTTTTGAACTTATGTGTCACACTACGAAACCGAAAGATACTCGGGCTACTTAAAACGTCTAAAGAGTGTTGCAGTTGCGTTGAGGTTGAGGGTGCGTTGTTGTACGCACAACAGTTGTACTTATAATAAACTATACGACAAGATGATGCACAGTATTTAAACTAAGGAGGAAGATACTCTTTCGAAAAAATAAAAGAAGATTTCTTTAAAACAGGCATTTTCGTGTGATGTGGATATTCCGTTTTGGGTAGATGGTCGTTGTTGTTGCTGCTGCTGCTGCTCAAGGAGCAGCACATATGGTACAAGTGTGTTGAATTGAACATATTTTCAGTACGTTACGGTGTACGGAGTTTGAAAAGCAAAAAAAAAAAAGACTGGTTGTAGATGATGCAGTTCCTTTTTGTTTTGTATCTATGGCTGTGGCATGAGGTTAGAGGAGATCAGGCGAATAGGTTTTCCCTTTAGTTTGTTATTATTGTTGGCTATTTTTAATTTCGTATAATTGAGAGTGACAATGTGTTTTTAATTTAGTGTAAAATTTGTATGTGTGAAGATTGATTTGCATAGAATAGGGTGGGCTATGGGGCGTTGAGTTTCAAGTGGAGTTGTTGTTCAAATTATGTTTTTTATCGATTTTAATTTCTCACAGCTATAAAGGTACTTCAAGAACTGGCTAAATTTCTTGCAAGTCAGAGGTCGTATGTTCCGACTTTAAATATATTTGTTGGCCGATACGCTTATAATAATAATAATAAGAATAAAAGTTTGGCGATGAAGGACGTTCGCTTGAAAGTCGTTATTTGAAGTTCACTTATCTAATATACAAGTCAGAAGATACTCAATGGTTGGCCATTTACGCCATTTTTCGGACAGTATTCGAACTTATAGAGTAAAGTTGTTGACGTTTATTTCATGTGCATCGTAGAGGCTTTATTATTTTCTGCAATAAATCCTTCCTATTTGCATGCTCAGTTTTGAGCATGACGAAGATATAGGGAAGATCCAATTAAATACATACTTAGAATGAGTGTTGAAATCCATCCTCTACGGAAATCTTAACTATTTCCGCAATTTTGCGATTTATTGTAAATCGAATTTGAAATGTAAAATTATCTCTAAGTCTAGTGATAGTGGCATTGAATACATTCTAGCCGAAATATTCGATTGCAATACCAGATGCGTGATTGCATGTGCATACAGTTATAATAGAAGCTGCTCCCCTGTGCCCTTCTTTTCAGTTGTCTCTGAATACTGTGCCCTTTATCAGCATATTATCATCTGTTGTGATTTTAATATCAACCTGCTAAAAAATGACTCGCTTGCCTCTCAAATTAAGGATCTAGTTTCATCGGTAGGAATGACAACCGTAAATACTACTTACCCTACACGTTTTGCCAATAATCGTTCACCCAGTCTTCTAGACCTAATCGTCGTTTCTAATCCGTCGCTTTTTCTCCTGTTTGACCAACTCTCGTTTGATGTTTCTGACCATGATCTACTTTTCTGTACATATGATGTGAATCTGTCTAAAAACATCGTCCCAGATACCTTCATATTTAAAGATTTTAACTCTATTGACCTACATGCGCTACAAATTGCTACTTCTTCTGCCCCTTGGGAGCAATGCCGTTTATGTGCTGATCCGAATGAAAAAGTAGAATTATTTCAGTCAATTTTAACACTATTATTTGATGAATGTGTACCAACAAAAACGGCTAAAGTGCAAAACAGAGCATGTCCTTGTTTCACATCTGAGGTGGTTAGCTCTATAAAAAAGCAGAATAAACTGTATAGCAGATGGTAGCATAGGACATGCAACGCTAACTGGTCTGAGTACAAGGCGGCACGTAACTACCCAACCTCCATTGTTCGTGCTTCAAAGAAAAATGATTATGCTTCCAAACTAAATACCTCCCTCCTCGCTAAGAAACTCTGGAGTAACTTGCATAAAATTGGCATTTCTAGTGGTAACTACGACTCTAAATGTGTTCTGGATCCCGATGAACTAAATCCCTACTTCCTTTACTCGGAATTTAGAATATAATCGGACTGAAGACCTGCGCTTGGTACCAAAACTGGAGGATTTTATTGTCGCAACAGAAGACGAAGTCATCCAATGCATAGCAGCTATTAAGTCTAATTCTATAGGTGAAGATGGTATACCAATACGTTTTGTCAAGCTTATCTTACCCCAAATTATTTCTCATCTTACTCATGTAATCAACTGGTGCATAACGACCTCAACTTTTCCTCAGTTCTGGAAAATTACAAGAGTTTTGCCTTTTGCAAAGAAAACTAATCCATCGTCTACATCTGGCTTTCGACCGATTAGCATTCTACCTACATTGTCAAAAGCCCTGGAGAAAATAATAGCAAAACAAATAACGAAGCACCTATCACTAAATCTGTTGACTGCTCAGCAATCCGGTTTCAGAACTAACCACAGCTGTTCAACAGATATGGTCAATTTGCTTGAGGAAATCAGGCAAGACTTTGACAGGGGTTATGTTTCGTTACTTTGCCTGCTAGGCTTCTCTAAGGCTTTTGATAAAGTGAATCATGCAATTTTGTGTTGGAAGCTTAGAAACAATTTCGGATTCGGTGAAAGGGTTGTGAAATTGATGAGTAGTTTTCTTTCTGGCAGATATCAAAGGGTTATTTCTGGAGAACGTTGTTCAACCCTTAAAGAAATGAAGCAAGGTGTTCCACAGGACTCAATTTTGAGACCCATACTCTTCTGTAAGTACATAAATGACCTCCCATCCAAGTGTAAACATGCCTCTGTTCACCTATATGCGGACGATGTCCAAACATTCTTATCGAAATAATATGAAAGACCATAAACTGGTCTTCTCATCAACGAGGATCTGAATCAAATACATACGTGGTCAGTAACTAACGGATTGCTACTCAATCCGACAAAATCTCAGGCAATTGCAATATCCAATAAGAACTTTAACTCGCATCTTTTACCCGACATATACCTCAATAATAATAAAATTGCAGCTGTTGAATCTGCAACTAGCCTTGGCTATACAATAAATCGTCACTTGTCTGAGTGCAATCATACCAATATGGTCATCGGTCGTATCTATGGGTGCCTACGCAAATTGTGGCTCAGTGCACACTTTACTCCACTGAAAACACGACGTAAGCTGGTAATATCGTTAGTTTTGCCTCTAATAACGTATGTCGAGGTTGTTTACAGTAGCCTCGACTCATTATCCCAGCGTAAATTGCAAGTAGCCTTTAATGATGCAGTAATGTTTTACATCCACACTGTTAGGCTATGGAACTCTTTACCGTCACGTACAAAATCTATCTCGTGTGCTCGCAATTTTAAAAGTGCACTCCTGCTACATTTTTCTACTTTAACACTTCAACGATAGACCCTTCCCCCCCACCCACCCCCACACCGCTACCTTTTTAACCTTTAGATTAAGAAACTTGTATATTAGTTTTAAGTAATTAATGTATCATTTTAACTTGAAGTACTAAGTACTAAAAAAGACTGCAAATCTTAATGTACAAACCACATCATGAAATAAATAAATGAAAAATGAAAATGAAATTTAAAAATTGTCAAAAGTATGGACATACGCATAAATACTGCAGTGCAAACCCAAGATGTGTAAAGTGTGCAATAAGTCACCATACTAAAGAATGTATGACAAAAAATGATGGACCGCCCAAATTTGCAAATTGCAATGAAAACCATCCCGCTAGTTTTAGAAAATGCAAAGAAATTCAACTTGCAAAAGAGAAGAAACAAAAGAAATAACCAAAAAGTTTAAATAAGGACGCACCTAAAGTCAAAAAGGACCTACAATAGTAGGTATACACAAAAAGAAAAACTCAAAGTCCAAGAAACTACAATAAAGGACTCAAGACCAAAGACAGCCGCGGGTACAAAACTGACACATGCTCAGGCAGCATCAAAAACCACAGAAAAACCAGCAGTATACTGTTCTCCTAGAAATAGCATAAAGAAAACTGAATTTGGAAGCCTTTTCCGCATATTGCACAATATGTTGATCGCAGGAGGAGATTTTAATAGCAAGAATAAATATTTACTTACCTACTTACTTAGGTCGCGCCACAGTTCGAGGTGAACCTGGGCCTCAACCAACAAGTCTCTCCATTTGGCTCGGTCTTTAGCTGATTGCCTCCAGTTGCGCACTCCAAGTTGGTCGAGGTCCCTTGAACTTGTGCGCGTCACCTACGGCGAGGAGGCCTCCTACTGCGTCGTCCCTTCGGGATAGATGCGTTGGTGTCCATTCGCTCTACATGTCCTATCCATCTCAGACGTCCAATAGGCAGTTTTTTGACTACGTCGATATCACCGTACAGCTCGTATAGTTCGTTATTGAATCTTCTCCTCCGAAACCCGTCAACGTAAATGGAACCGAATATCTTACGAAGAACTTTTCTCTCGAAGCGACCAATGATATCTTCATCCTCTTTTTTTTTTTTTTTATAATTTGCGCGCACTCAAAGGGTTATGAATACCTTTAACATGTTTGCGCACAGTGCGGGCGTTGGAAAGAATGGATAGAGAGAGAGAGAGACTTTTAATAAAGTCCATGTTTCAGCGTCGTAAAGCAGTACTGGAATGATCAAAGTCTTATAAAGAGTCTCCTTAGTTGTTCGAGATAGAGCTTAACTGTTTAATTGCATTATAAACCCAAAATAAAACAGCAATTGGCAAGAGTTGCCAGTCATCGGGAGGTTATTTAGATTTAAGTCCCTCACTATTGCAGATGACTCACTTGCATATACGCATCTGCAATGTTCCTCCTTCCAGCAAACCTCCAAAACAAAAAATATTCTACATCTACACTTATTAACCGGGATTTAATTACAGTTCGCCATATATATCTACTGGTCCAGATGGCATTGTGTCAATTGTGCTACAAAAAGCGCTGGTTGAAACTATGGATACTTTCAAGCCAGTTTTAAACTGGGGTATATTCCACTGGCATGGAGAGAAGTTAAAGTGATCTTTATACACAAAGCAGACAAGCAAGGACATACCATAGTCAAGAACTTCAGGATTAACTTGCCTTTCGTAATTTTTACTAAAAACACTTGAAAGACTTCTTGATAATTATATATGAAACAAATGAAGAACAGATTTGTCGAGCAAATCCCAACACGCATACTTAAAAGGCAAATCAGTGGAATGGCTCGATATATGGCACACGACATTTTAAGGAAGATTGAGGTTAGTCTTCAGCACAAGGAATTATATTGTTGTTGGAATAACTCGTAGGGATCGAGTGCGCAACACCAGAGTACGCGAGGCGCTCAACGTTGAGCAGCTACTTCTCCGAACGGAACGATCTATGCTCCGATGGTTTGGTCACGTAGTGCGTATGCCCCCAGACCGGCTTCCAAGATGCGCCATGGTTGCCGTGCCATCAGGTAGACGACTTCGCGGAAGGCCCAGAAATAGATGGTTGGATCAAGTCCGACATCTCTCTTGGAGCCGCTTAGGGATTCTCCCTGATGAATTGGAGTCAATGGCGGAGGATCGAGAAGGATGGAGAGTCCACCTGAGCATCCTACCCCCGCGACCCTCATGAAGGATTAGCGGGCCATTGAAAATGAATGAATGAATGAATGAATAATAATACAATAATTTTTGGCGCAACAGCTCATTAAGTGCGTAGGAATAGCTTCTCGTAACAACTCGTGTTGTGTGCGTAATATTTCTCGAACGAATGAAAGGGACCTACAGTTTTCTGTTGTATCCGAAGGGCATTTTTATTTTTGAGAAGCTTTATCGTGACAACAAATACTCTCGGATGTTTTTAAAATGTTCGCGAGAGGTGGAACCGTAAAAAACTTGCTGGTGTTTTCTGAAATTTACGTCTTCTAGATTTTGCTTTGGGCCGTATATCAATAATAGCCATTTTGGCACTTTCAACAGAACTTTCTTCATCTTCTCGGGCTTCTGCGTTTTGCAAATTCTCGGAGATCCATTCAGAGATGTCATCACTGCCAAAGTTCTGGTCTGAAATCATCTGGTCCGGCAGAAACATCTGTTGTTATGTCACGTCTTACGGACAAAATTTGATCCCAAATTAAAAGCAAAGGAACGCAGTCTTCTTCCTCCCAATGATCAGGAGTAAAAATAACTTTTTTCCAGCATTTAACGCTTTTAACTCCTTCCAAGCGTTTGCCAAGAAACAAATGGCATGTTTCAAATTTAAGCTTTTCAGTGCTTCTTTATAGTTGTAGGAAGAAACAAGATGGCTCAACAAACTTTTTTAGTAATAGAGTTTAGTCAATCTTATTGCATTTTGATCCATTGGCTGTGCTATTAGGAGAAGAACACATTATAGTAACGCTGAGACCTTCAGTTTCAATTTACGAGTCTTTCGGATAACGAAGAGCAATACCGATAAGAAGTTTTGGCCAAATTTGTATGTTGAAGATGAGACGATACCTGAAAGTCGCAAAATGTTTTGGAAGATTTGTCTTGTCTACTGTTTTTTTATCTATTATATAAAGTCTTGGCTTTTAAATCTCAGTTATACTGAAATTGAGAACCTTTTAATAGCTCAATCATAGTAATCGCGATTCTTTTCCATCTTTTTCTTTTATTTTTCTTTCATTTTTCTCCCACCAGCGCATAATGTAAGTAAACTTTTTATATTTTTTTTTTCTTAAGACGGAGCGTTCACTACTAGATCTAGCTTTAGACTTATCTGCAGAGCGTCTCCAAAATGTATTTTTTCTTGATTATTTAATTGATGAAGAACACTTCTAAACTTTGGTATTTATGTATTAAAGACTTATTTTTATCTGCTCTATTATAATATGCGTTTTTATTCTTGTACTTAGAATAATAGAGTTGAATAATAAATACAAATACAAGTTTGCTATTACCAAGCATTTTTGTTGGCCTTGTAGATTACTGGTATGTTAGCAATTTTTTAAAGCTCTTGGATTTTTTGCTTTTCCGATCAAAAGTGGTTTTAGTTTATGTTCACCGGTTGCGTTTGTATGTTACATGCCATGAATGTTAATTTTTGCTTAGATGTCTTCCTTCCAGGTGCAGACGTTACGTTAAAATATATTAAGAGTTTCCCGAACAATCCAGATTCGTCCACATTATAAATTTGCTCGGACATACATCTATTTCAACTACTTTTTCTCAAACTCCATTGAAAAGGCCTTACGAGCTCAGAAGCATTGGAAACTTTATCTCCGCAAATTTTTAAGAATCGTATCCCATGACACTTCTTGAATTTCGAAAGCCAACCACTGCTTGCTTGAAATTCTTCCGGTCTTTCTTGTATGCTGTTATGCAATTCTTTCGCCTTTGTATACAAATATCCCCGGAAACTGGAATATGAGCGACCCTTTTTCGCATTAGCAATTCAGGAGCTTTTATGTTTTTTCAATTGTCCACAAACTGATTGTCCAACCATTTTTTTTAAAACTTCCCTTTTTTGCTTAATTCTTCTAATCGTAGATTTGTTTATATAATACTGCTCACAAATTAGTTTTATTGAAGAGCTTAATGACAGCTTTTCTGAAATTTCACTTTTTTCTTTTAAAATAAGCCTTTTTCCCTTTGGGTTAAGAGTATTCACGGATTGCGACGTTTCCACATTTTATAACTTAAATTTCAAAAACAAAAATTTCCACTGCAATTACGCTTACGACACTTTCTGCTCGAATGATTATTTCTAATGAAATACGTTTTTATATATGTAGATCAACAAATGGTCATTACTTTCCTTTTCCAACCTCGAAATTATAATATAAGTCCATATACAGCTGGGTTAAAAAAAAATGCCAATGTGAAAACCAAATCGCATATCGCACCATGAGATGACAAGGGTCGTAATTTCCAAAATGATAATTTTGAGATTTTGATTGGTTCACACGTATTATTAACAGTCGTTTCATTAAAACCCAGTTGTAGCCTCATTTCTTTTACCGTTTAGGCGCTATTTAGCCAACAACAGCTTTACAGTTTACAAAAAATGCACTGCCTCTGAGAGAAAGACTGTTGTATGTTACATACCAAGAAGACCTGATTTTGGAAGTTACGACACTTGTCATCTCAAGGTGCGATATGGTCATTTTTAATTATTTTCACATTCAAAACAAGAAGAAAAATCTAGACGCGTCGTAGTAACGGCACTGCGTCTAAACGATTAATGATGTCGTAAAGAGTTTGCCCTTGTCTGCAACAGGTAGTCGTTGATTTTTAATTCGGACGGTTGTTTTTTTTTTTTTGCGATTAAAAAAAAAAATAAAAAGAAAAAAATGTATAACGGGTGGGCCATCTAGTGATTTCTTTTTAAATCATAGGTTATTTTAACATTGACAGCTGTTTCCCGCTCAAAATATTGACAGAAAGTCAGTATCATACCTCCGCGGAACGAAATGAGTCGCTTTACGCTTGAACAACATTGGGAAATATTAAAAACTTATTTCCAAAGTGAGTGCTGCGTAGCCCAAACATTGCGTTTTTTGAAAAGAAGTTTTGGCCGAAATGAAGCACCCACCGCGCCTGCTGTACGCAAGTTTGTGCAAAAATTTCGTGAGACTGGTATGGTAGCACTCATGGTCCCCGTCGTCGTACGGTGCGCACAGACGAGAATGTGGCTGCTGTAGCCGAGAGTGTGAGACTTAATTCACGAACATCAACTCGTCATCGATCTCAACAGCTCAACATTTCACGCACAAGCCTGAGGAGAATTCTGCACAAAGATCTGGGATTATTCGCTTACAAGGTCCAATTGATTCAGCAATTGAAAGCGCACGACCATCCGCTTCGTTATCGCTTCGCAGTTTGGGCCTTAGAGCAGCTTGAATTGGACAACGATTTTGGGCGAATAATCATCTTTTCTTCCGAGGCTCGGAAAACCCGCACGTTATTGCCGGGAAGCCAATGCATCCACAGAGAGTGACAGTTTGGTGCGGACTGTGGAGTGGTGGCATTATTGGACAATTTTTCTTCGAAAATGAGGCTGGGAATAACGTTTCGGTCAACGGTGGGCGTTACAGAGCCATGTTAAGATGTTTTTTTTTTTACTGAAATTGAAGACATGGATTTGGACGACATCTGATTCATGCAGGATGGCGCGCCATGCCACAATCGGTCTTTTGCGCACCAAATTCCCAAATCGTGTTATCAGCCGTCTTGGCGATGTCAATTGGTCGCCTCGGAGCTGCGATTTGACCCCTTTGGACTTTTTTTTGTGGGGAACCGTGAAGGAACGATGTTATGCCAACAATCCGGAAACGATTCAAGCACTTAAGGCCAATATCGTCCAAACAATCTGTGAGCTACAGCCCGAAACCATCAACAAGGTCTTGCAAAATTGGAGTGATAGAATGCGCTACTTCGAGGCCAGCCGAGGCAGCCACTTGAACGACGTTGTGTTCCATAATTAATGGGAATGTTTGCTCTTACTAATAAAGCCATAATACATGGATTGCATTGCATTTTTAAAAAGAAACTTGTAGTTGACCCACCCTGTATATGTTTCAAATATTCAATATTTTACGTATAAAATTTATAAAATTTTTACGACAGTGCTTAAAAAACGATTAACGGTGTGGACAAATCAAGAGAATCTGCTCTAGGAATACCAGGCTGGCTTTAGGCCAGGATACTCAACCGTGGATCAAGTGTTTGTACTTAAAAGCATTGCAGAGTCATTTCAGACGAGAAATAAAAAGCTTTACACATTTTTTGTAGATTTTAGGGCAGCATTTGATTCAATAGACAGAAATTCATTGTTTTACAAACTTTACGAAAAGGGAATGTCGCTAAAGTTCGGAAAGGTTCTCCAAAACTTGTATATAGATACTCGAGCAGCAGTGTGGAATGGAGAAGAATTATCGGAGTGGTTCGCGACTAAGTCAGGAGTAAAATATGGATGCCCAGATCTTTTTGCCCTATTCCTATAAAAAATAGGAAATAGGAATAGCAGCCACAGGCCACAGCCAATCAGTGCACACTCAGATGTGCGCTGAATAAGATGCGTTTGGTTTACGTCAGATGCAGTTGGAAATTCACTGGCGGGTAAACACTTTTTATGGGGGGTTTCTTTCAATTTAGTATGGTGCAAAAATATGGCACGCTACTGATTTTGAAAAAGCTTCCCCATAAGACGTGTACTGTCAATTTATGTGGGACAGAGTATAAATGATTTGCTGGACGGGTTACCTGGAGGTGTGGAGTACGCGGGCACAAGTATTAAAGGTCTTCTGTTTGCGGACGATGTTGTTTTGCTATCCAATTCTCCGGAATCCTTACAATTAATGATAAATCGCTTGCATGATTACTGTAAGCTCTGAAATCTTGTCGTGAATTTAGAGAAACCCAAAGTAAGCAAAAGCAGCTCTAAAGACGGTTGCCAGTAAAACAAGCTGGTACGCGGAATGGCTGGATCTTGCGAGCCAATGTGAGATAGAACTGGATTTGAGTATTGATAACGTGGCAAACTGGAAGCCAGTTTTATATATAGATTAATCGAAAGCGGGAGATCTGAACTCAAGACACTCGGCCTGGCTGAACTCAAGGGCGAACGGAAGAGGGAACTTTCTAAACCACTTTATTGAAGAAAAGCAGGTCGAATATAAAATCAAATTATACAGCCCAGTTACACCAAGTTTCCCTTCTGGAAATTCATATCTTGATCTTTGCATTGCGGATGCGCGATTGCAAATTCAGACGGTCCACGATAATAAACTTTCTATATTGCCGTATCATAGCAACCATTATGCAATAGTTATGCCGGTGACATTTACTGGCGACTCTACGTTTAGCTTCGTAACGCAGCACGAAGTCCCTAAATTAAATTTTAGGCAGACTGATTGGTGCAAATTACAACGTTGTGCCGTCAGAAAATATAGAAACTGCCCTTTTTATTCTAATATTCCTAGTAATAGAAATCTTTCTAATGAGGAATATGATTCCTATATCGGGAATTTAAATATGGTGGTATTACAAGCTACGGAGTCATCAGTGCCGAAAATTAAATCCAAAGACGGAATCGAAAGTTATCTAAACCGTGGCATTAAGACTCTACAAACCTACAAAAGCATTTTAGTCACTCAGATAAATCGAATACGACATCGGTTCCAAGATGAATCGCCCAATTTAGAGCTGTATAGGTTAAAATCTCTCCTAAGAAATGTTAAGATATTGCTAAGTCAGCAGTTTTCGAATAGTGTCAACGATTATTGAAAGCAACGCGTCGAAAACATATTGAAGTCTGATTCCAGGAACATGTTCCCTAAAATTAATCAGATTTTCAAACCTCGTAACGTTGTCAAGATCTCAAAACTGAAAGTTCCACTGTCTTCTCAGTCTCTCGTGTCTCAGGCGGAGATCAATAGCCAACACTGCCCCATTATCGATAACTATTTCGTTATAGATAGTGGGGTGGATAAATCTAATCGGCTCTCATTTTGAGGCGATCCATGCTAGGGATCTACCAAGCTGCAAAACTAGTAAAGTAAATAACGAATTGTCGAGGTTTCGCAACAGCGAAACACGAACTCTTCTAAGATTTTCTGAACAATTAAAAGCAGACCAACTAACAGGCGAACAGACTAATAATTACTTTACAACTCTAGACGAACTGACATACATATTCAGGAAAGTAAATAACAAAAAGTCCTAACTTAATCCTAAAGTATATACCGGGCGAAATTATACGGAAATATTGCGTTATATTTAATAATTTCTTAAACAACTGCTACTTCCCGAGCTATTGGAAAACATCGAAGGTTTTTCCAATATGTAATCAAAAAGGAGAAGGATCCTTCTGATCCTTCCAACTATAGGCCAATAAGTCTCCTGCCTAATATCGGGAAGGTTTATGAAGTAGTTATTAGTAAATCAATTTTGTTCCTGTACGAAAGAAAGGAGATTATACCGCGGAACCAATTTGGGTTCAAGAGAAACCATTCGGCGGTGCACGCTGTTACAAAATTGATTTCTGACGTTAGTTGGAGTCTTAACGCCAAAAGATATACTGCTGCCTGTCTGGTGGATATCGAAAAAGCCCTCGACACACTTTGGATCGTCGGGCTTTTATATAAACTTCTCCGATATGAATTCCCACATCATATTATAAAGATAAGTGCATCTATGGTGCACGAGAAGAAATTTATTGTAACAGATGGACAATATACGACGACTAAAGTTTTTAAAGTCACTATGGTCTACAGCACCGCTCCTTTTTAACATCTACATCTCGGAAATGCTGAGGGACACGGATGATTCTATAGCGTTCTCTGATGATGTTATATTGTATGCTAGCGGGTCGATAATCCAAGACATGCAGACAAAGCGTCAGAAAAGCTTTGATAAACTGCAAACTTTCTGCTCAGAGTGGAAGCTCAAAATAAACGAGGCAAAATGCGAAACTATATTGTTCCGCACCCCAATAACACGTGGTAACTCAGATTTGAGACGCAACTGGAAAAACTTGCAAGTAGTGAGTTCAAATGGTCTTCGCATAGAGTCAAAGAAAGTTGTGAAGTATTTAGGTGCCCATTTAGACAAGTTTTTGTACTACAATGTGCACGTAAATATGCAGTTACAAAAAGCGAGAGCATCATTTATGTCCCTCAAACGTCTTTTCTGCTCCAACTATCTTAGAGCCGATGTAAAGATCATTTACTACCAAGCGTTCGATCGTCCAATTTTGACTTATGCGAGTCCAGTATGGTGGAACATAAGCCCTTCTTAAATGGAAAAACTTAGACTATTTGAAAGAAAATGTCTTCAAGCCTGCATGTGTATGTATAGAAGCGCACATTCCGACTTTCGGCATTACGTTTCTAATAAGAGGCTATTGGATGCTTCCGGTGTTCCCAGAATCGACAATGTCATTCTGGATCTTGTGGGGAACCGTTTCGCGCGCTCAGCGAGCGTTACAGAGAACGAACTTGTGTCGGGCTTACTACCCCTAACCCTGGGTATTTCCGAATACTATGATGAGTGGGTTCATACAGCCTGAAGCATTCTTGTATCTAGATGCGTATGGTTACTTATCAGATTCACTGAACGTTCCAATTATTTACCATCTTGCTACAAGGGCTCCTCTATGAGCCGATGGACTCAGGAGAAGGAAACGCTGACTTGAGATACTGCGTAAGCATACCTGTGCGAGATTCAGTTAACGACGACAGGTTACTTACTTACTTACGTAGGTGGCGCTACAGTTCGGGGCGAACCTAGGCCTCAACCAATAAGCCTCTCCATTTAGCTCGGTCGTTAGCTAATTGCCTACAGTTGCGCACTCCAAGTTGGTCGAGGTCCCCTTGAACTTGTGCGCCCCACTTACGGCGATGATTCCCTCTACTGCGTCGTCCCTCGGAGTTAGATTCGAAGACTCTGCGGGACGGAGCGTTGGTGTCCATTCGCTCTACATGTCCTAGCCATCTAAGACGTCCAATACGCAGTTTTGAGGTGATTGAATCTTCTCCTCCAAAACCCATCAATGCAAATGGGACCGAAAATCTTACGAAGAATTTTTCTCTCGAAGCGACCAAGGATATCTTCATCCTCTTTTAATAAAGTCCATGTTTCAGTGTCGTAAAGCAGGACTGGGATGATCAGGGTCTTATACAGAGTCTCCTTAATTTTTCGAGATAGGGTTTTACTGTTGAACTGCCTTATTAGTCCAAAAAAACAGCGATTGGCAAGAGTTATTCTTCGCTTGATTTCTGCGCTGATGTCGTTCTCAGAGTTTATAGCCGAGCCAAGGTAGACAAAGTCCCTTACTACGTCGAAGTTATAACTGCCCACTGTGACGTTTTGTCCAAATCGTCGGTGTTGGGTTTCCCTTCTTGTTGACAGCATATACTTGGTTCTGCCCTCGTTTATCGCTATACACATTTGGGCCGCTTCCGCCTCAATGCTTGTAAATGCACCGGTGACAGCCCGCTGAGTTCTCCCTATAATGTCTATATCGTCGGCGTATACCAGCAGTTGTACAGACGTATAATAGATTGTGCCTCCGGTGTTGGGTTATGAGTTCCGCACAATCCATTCAAGTACAATATTAAAGAAGTCACATGACAGCACGTTGTCTAAAACCCTTTTTGACATTAAAGGTCTCGGTGAGGTCATTACCGACCTTGATGGAGCAGCGAGCGTTCTCCATCGTCACCCTGCACAGACGGGCAAGTTTGGCAGGGATGTCAAAATTAGACATGACTCTATAAAGCTCTTCCCTATAGATGCTGTCATAGGCGGCCTTAAAATCGATAAAGACGTGGTGAGTATCGATTTGGACTTCTTGGGTTTTTTCCAGGATCTGCCGAAGTGTGAAGATTTGATCGATGGTGGACTTTCCTGGCCTGAAACCGCACTGATAGGGTCCAATCAGGCTGTTCATAAAAGGTTTCAGGCGTTCACACAATATCGCAGAAAAGATCTTGTATGCGATGTTGAGGAGACTGATGCCTCTATAATTGGCGCAATTGAGGGGGTCTCCTTTCTTGTGGATCGGGCAAACGATGCTAAGGTTCCATTCGTCAGGCATACACTCGTCTGACCAAATCTTAGAGATGAGTGGGTGTATGCACTCTACCAATTCATCCCCAGCTGCCTTGAAAAGTTCGGCCGGTAAGCCGTCAGGTCCAGCAGACTTGTTGGATTTTAGCTTGGATATTGCTATCCTTATTCCTCACTTCGTTTTGGTCAGGTGGAAGGAAACTTTGACTATCATCGTCCATGTTGAATGGTTTACTCTGCATTCATTCGGGATATTGGCCTTCGTCGTCGTTATACAGTCTGCAGAAGTAGTTTTTCCATATTCTCAGCACCGACTGTGATTCTACGACGAGGTTTCCATTTTCATCTCTACAGGTTTCTGTACGGGTATTGCTCCTCTGACACGATCTTTTTACCTTTTGGTAAAACTTTCGTACATTGTTCCTGGAGTATAAACTCTTGATATTCTCAAACGCGCGCTTCTCATGCTCTTTCTTCTTCTTTTGGAGAAGACGATGTTCTTCCCGTCTCTTTTGCTCGTAGAGCTCACGAACAGCTCTCGTCTTCCTTTGCAGCTCCGCTTTGTATGCCTCTTGTTTTGCTGCATGCACTCGCCGGCATTCTTCGTCAAACCAGGGGTTTCGCGGTGGTGGGCGAGCGAGACCCAGCACATCAGTCGCGGCGTTTCTGATGGCATGTTGGCAGCGTTGCCACTGGTCTTCGGCACTTGATGCGGGCGACATAGGGGTGATTGAGATATTTCGGGATACGCGTTCACCGAAGAGTCTGGCGGTCTCTTGCGATTGTAGCTTTTCGACGTTAAATTTTCTCACAGTGCTTCTTCTTTGTCGGTCGGATTGGGATATCCGCATTCGTACCTTGGCTACAACAAGGTAATGATCCGAGTCCATGTTGGCCGCTCGGAAGGTGCGGACATCCAGAATACTGAAGGCATGCCTTGCGCCGATCGCAATATGATCAATTTGGTTGATCGTTACATGATCATTGGACCCCCATGTCTGCTTATGAATATCGAGACGAGGAAACCATGTGCTTGCTATGGTGATATTTCGCTCCACAGCGAAATCAATTAGCCTTAGTCCTTAGCCGTGGACGCCGTGGCGTAAGTGGTTAGTGTGTCGGATCACTACGCATGAGGTCCCAAGTTCGAATCCCAGAAAACACCAAAAAGTTTTTTCACGGTCCCACCCACGAGCGTCTCACACACATCCGAGAGTATTGTTGTCACGAAGAATCTTCTCAAATCGCCGTTCGGATTCGGCATTAAACTGTAGGTCCCTTCCATTCGTGTGAAAAATATAACGCACACAACATGAGTGGTTGCGAGAAGCTAGGCCCTGGCACTTTAAAGAGCTGTTGCGCCAAATATTTGTATTTGTATTTTTAGTCCGTTATCAGACGTGGTGTCGTGTAGGCTATGCTTACCGACTGCCCTACCAAAGACGTCCTCCTTTCCTATGTTGGCGTCTTGGTCTTATTTAGGATATTGCTCATATTTTTTGTCGAGGAGCTCGTAGAAACACTCTTTGGTGGCAGGGTCCTTTTCTTCCGTGGGGGCATGAACACATATTAGGCTTATGTTAGCGAATTTAGCCTTGATCCGGATAGTCATAATACGCTCGCTCACGTGTCGGAAGCTTAAGACTTCTTGTCTAAGTCTGCCGCGTATGACAAATCCGCATCCGAATAAGCGTTGCCTGTTGGCTCTGTAGCAATCAGCGTAGTAGATGTCACAGTTTTTCATCCTCTTTTTGCCCGGCCCATCCCATCGCACTTCCTGGATGGCGGTAATATCTTCTTTATAGCAGTCTAGGGCCTCTCCCGGTCGTTCGGCTGCACGTGGTCTGTAAAGGGACAAAACATTCCACGTACAGATTCGAAGATCGTTGTCCTTATTTCGTTTGCTGGGGTCGTCATTAGTTGAGTCATCCTTATCCGAGGCTTTTGGTTGTTTCGGAACCATATGTTTTTTACGTGGTAGGGAAGTTACCACGACGGCACAACCCCCAACCTGGAGGGCCAGTTCATTCGTTATTCCCCTAGGACGAGGGGCCGGATACATCGGTGCCAATAGTCCACTACGGGAGTATGAGCGCTGCCGTTGGCCCATTAAGGGCTCCTCCGCCACCATCTCTATTCCAATGTCCTGACCAACATTGGAAATTCCTTACCGACCTGTGGTCTGAATACGTCGAAGCAGCTCGCGCAAGGTATTCACTAAGTTCAACCTAACTGGAACTATAGACGCCACCGTTGACTCCGTCTAGGGAATTCGTCCGCTGCCGCCTGGAACAGAACGAAGTGCTCTAGTGAGAAAGCAATCTTCCCCCCCTCTCTCATCTGCTGCCACCAAGAATCCGCCAAACGGGGTTGGTTACCCACTTCTTGGATTAAGGTACTAGGCACCCGGCTGTCACCGCGTGGAGGTTGAGAGTAGGAGTTGGTAGGCCTTAGCTGAATGAAAACGCTTGTGTTTTCATATGATCGCATGCACTACCGTTTGACCAGCCAAGTTGAATAGGGAGAAATATTGGTGACTCGACTTGGTTGAGACTAGCGTTTAGGGTAAGCAAGGCCGGACCTTGATATGTGGTTTCTGGCATACCACTGAAGGAGCGATTGACTGGTTTAACTATCTTTTGATTAGTGTTTTCTGTGGTGATTTGGAAACCACATATCATGGTCCAGCCCGGGATTTAGGTTAAGGTAGTTTAAGTTCTTTAAGTTTGGTTTTTAGATTAATTTTATAAAAAAATAATAAGATAATGTCTTCTAAAAGGTTTTCCCACGTTTCTCCTTGAAGTACAAAAAAAAAATAAAAAATATGTATGTTTTAAAGGAAAAAATAAAAAATAAATAAATAAATATTTGGCGCAACAGCTCTTTATGCTAAGTGCCAGAGCCTAGCTTCTCGCAATCACTCTTGTTGTGTGCGTTATATTTTTCACACGAATGGAAGGGACCTACTGTTCAGTGCCGTATCCGAACGGCGATTTGAGAAGCTTTTACGTGACAATAATACTCTCGGATGTTTGTCAGACGCTCGCGACAGGTGGGACCGTGAAAAAACTTTTTGGTGTTTTTCGGGGATTCGAACTTGGAACCTCATACGTAGTGATCCGATACACTAACCACTTACGCCACGGAGCCCACAAAGAAAAAAATATCGACTAAAGTAAAACAAACTTTCAAGTTTAAGTTTTTCAAAAAATTATTATATAAGTATTGAGCACCCTTCTGGTCAGTTACTTTAAGGCATTATGATAGTGTAGTTTTAAGTTTATTCCAACTATATATTATGTTAGTGTATGAGTGGAAAAATAAACAATAAAAAAAAAAAAATGTCTGCAACATTGTGCAGTAAAGCCCTTGGGCCTTGCGGACTGCTCTTCTTCCCGTATTTTCAACGTTTTTGAGTAAATCTGTAATCACTTTTCGGTTCAGTTTTGAAATAACGCTTATTTCGGCACTACCTAATTTTTTCCTCTATTCATTTTATTACTTCCAGCTCTCAGAAAAAAAATATAAAACACCACAATATACCCTTTCCTCTAATTTCTTCTTTGAGTAAGATCACTAAAATGCCACTAAACTCCTTTTTTGAGAAAATGTCCTATCTTTTCTTCACGCTGTTATTTAGGGCTTTCCTTCATTTCTACAGGTACCCAGTTTAAAGCTATTGTGGCATTATTGAATCGTGGAGAGGTATAAGAAACCAAAAAAAAGGTTTAGGTCTTTAACCAGTTTTAAATTAAAATTAATTGCGCGATTACAGATTGTGCTATATTTTATTCGCGCACTGTATGTACTTATATATGTGTTTTCTGTCAGACAATTTCAAGGTCTCGAAAATCGAGAACTTTTTTTGAATTTGTTGCAAAAATTGAAAAAAGGAAATCCATTACGCGAGTTGCAAATATCGAGGTCTGTGAAAATCGAGGTTGCAATAATCGAGAGTGCACTGTATTAACTTTATTTATTTATTTAACCTTCATCGGTCCCTTATTTCGAGTTACTTTAAAGTTCCTTGTCAAATTGACACACGTATGTTATGTATTGCACTACTCTTATTTTTGTCGATGAATGAAATCAAGTTCCGGTAGAAAATTGTTTATCATTTATTGGTTTATTCGTTTAAATAGAAAAAAACGAGTTTCTGATTGATATTGATATATTGGAACTCGAAATAACATGCGAAAATTCGATTTATTTCAATTCAATCCAGTCTCTCGTGCAGATTTTTCGCAAATTTTGAAATACCATAGTAAGAAGGACAGACATATGGTATTTCACACACTTATCACACCGTGCTGAGTGAATGTTGGAGTTTGAGCGTGAGGGCCACATGTGACAACGAGCTCGTTTCTTGGTGACTGGTTGATGAGTCAATGGCAATGATTCGACTTGTGGCATATATTTTACACACATTGTCAATGGTCCGCTAATCCTTCATGAGGGTCGCAGGGATAGGATGCTCAGATGTACCCTCCATCCTTCTCGATCTTTCGCCATTGACTCTAACTCATCAGGAGGAATCCCTAGACGGCCCCAGGAGAGGTTTCGGACTTGATTCAACCATCTATTTCTAGGCATACCAATTATAATTGTGGTGGTTACTCAATCTGCTCTGCGCTTGATGTTGTTCTGATGCAGCTCCAAACTCTCCTTTTGAACGGTAAACTCCAGCTCATACAAGTTAACAAAAAAAAAGCACGCATTTCAATCATGTCAATGTCTATCCAGTCATTCTTATATCGTCGAACGTCATACAAATTCGTCATTTGAAGAACAATTTTTCAAATGGTTGAATAAACAGTAAAAAAAAGATGTAGGAATATCCGTACACTGACCAAAAGCATAAGCTGTTGGTCTTAGTAAAAGCAAAAGAACAATTACAATAGTATGAGCCGTGAAGTAGACGAACTATCAGTTCTACCTTATCTGTTGGCTAGGCAAATAGCGCCATAATGTTGGTGTGTCAATGTGACACACAATACCCTATTAGGAAAACTTCTTATACAGCCTATGAGAAAGCCGACGAACTGTCAAGAATCGGCTCAGCAGCCCTACTAAAACAAGTATTATTGTATTGGATGTGGTAATCTTCGAAAGATACTAGTAGCCCGGACTGGTAGCATGCATGATTCGCAAGCCCGAATAATCGATGCCAGGAATGCGCCTACGTACTAATCCATACCCGGCACACATCTATCACTGTCCCCGCGGGACTGCCGTAAGGTATTACTTCGCGGGGCTGGTTAGCAATTAATGCTATGCTTCTTTTATTGCTGCTTCAGCTCTCCTTGCTCTCTCAATTATTCGGAGCTCTTTTTGCACATTCGTTATAAGGGTACAAATTTCCAGCCAATTCTCTTCTCACCGCAGCATTTGGTCTATAAGTAATGGTGGGCTTGGGAGGTTATTTCTCCATTCCGTAAAGCGATTGCAATGGAATATTGCATGCTCTGTATCTTCCTCCTGGTCTTAACAATGTGGACAGAGAGGTGAGTTACCATGTCCAAATCGGTGTAAATATTTGCGATAGCCACCGTGACCCGATAGGAACTGCGTAAGGTGATAGTTGCAGTCCCCAAACACTAGCTTCGTCCAGACCCCAATGGTGGGGATCAGCTTGTAGGTCCATCTAATTTTTGTACTAGTGATGTTGCCTTCTCTTCCGCCTTTATCATCTTGACGATATCTGCTGACAATACCTCTTGATGACTTGAAGTTCTCCTTTCGTAGATCCTTACCATCTCATTTGCGAGGATGTCGATGGGGATCATTCGGGCTATGACACAGGCTGCTTCGTCCGATATTGTTCGGAAACCACTGATTCTTCTTATCGCGCATAGCCTGTATGTTGACGATAGTTTTCTCCGTGTTTCTATCGTCGCTTACGCCGCCACCCAAACTGGTGCAGCGTATAGGAGAACCGAGCTAACAACTCTGGATAGTAGAATCCGTCTAGCATATCCAGGACCACCGATGTTTGGGAGTATTCGAGAAAGGGCTGCCTGCAGTAGTGAGGCCTTCTTGCTCGAGTATTCCAAGTGTGTTTTAAACCTTAACCTGGTGCGCGCCCTTCTGCTAATAAAACTCCGACTATATCTTTGATATTTTCGCAGATAAACCTCCACCACTCAAAGGCTGCTAACGCTCTCTTAAGTAGCAGACTATCCGTGGGGCGTACAAAACCCCACATAACATCTATCCAGGAGCCATACGTGCGGAACAAGCGCATATGTGGTTTTGGGGGTGTTCGTTCAGTAACAGTGCTATGTGACGAGTGATCTGAAAGACCGAGAGCTTGCCTAATTGTGCCGAATTTCCTCTCAGTAACCAAGCTTGGACAATTCTGTGGACAGGGTCCAAATCGAGTGCGAGGCCATAACTTTGCAGGAGAGGTGGAATCCGAGGAAAACCAACTGGGTACGGTTTAGGGAAGAGCTAGACAGATCTGTCAAAACTCCAACTAAACTCAGAATGAAACGAAAGGTTGAGGATGCTGTTCAAAACCTGACTAGTATCCTTACCAGCTATTTTGAACTGACGTGCCCATTGACAAAAACCCCCTGCAGAACTCCGGTTCTCCGGTGGAGTCCAGAACTGCAGCGACTTAGGAAAGAATCCAGAAAACTTCTAAATAGGTAACTCAAGACAAATTTAGAAGGTGACTGGGATCTTTTCAGGTCGAAGCAAAAAGACTATAAGAAGTTAATTCGGTTGTCGAAAACTGCTTCTTATAGAGATTTTTGTGAAAAGATCGAGACACTCGGTGAAACCAGCAGGTTGGTTAAGGTTCTCAAAAGGGGCAAGCCGACCAAACCGGCGTCACTGAGAAAGTCTGATGGCAAGTTTACTGAGACGAAAGTGGAAGCTTTTAGTTTTCTGCTAGAGACTCACTTTCCTGGCAATCAGATAACCACTAGGTCGGAGCTTGGTCCGCTTACCCAGGCTGAGCTTGATCTAAGTCAGAAAACTCGGCGCAGCTGGTATATTGCATCAGCCGTTGTAACATATGAGGCCATCCCCTTTGGGTAGGGGTTAGAATATACCCGAGGTAGGCATGCCTGTCGTAAGAGGCGACTAAAATCCACCCTCCGTATACCGAGTATGGCGTATACAAAAAACATGCAATGAACAAAACAAAAGATTTAAATACCCCAGGTGGCAGTCCAGGTAAACTGGAAAATCCACCCTCTTCGGAGGTCGGCTCTACGGATTCTGGGGAGAGCCATTTATTGCACCTTATAAATCCCTTCTCAAAAAGTACAAGGGTATCTCGATCTCCACCAACAAGATCGAACGTCTCCGGAAAAAGAAGTCCGCCGGAAGCGCAAACGCGTGAAAAACGGGACTCAGCGAAATCTAAAAGCATTGAGGAGGAAAACGACGTACTCCGTACCCAGCTTAGCGAAATGGAGCTACTCTATCGTGAGCTCAAGAAAGAGGTAGATTTACTCAGGCAAGAAAATAATGCCCTAAAAAACACGTACCTACAAAAAGAAAATACAGTTAGCTCACATCGCTCACCTAGTCGCGAATACCAGACGGATGAAGAAGAGCTAACACGCGAAACGAATTGGGTCGAAAAGAAACGACCTAGCAAAAAACGAAAAGCTGGTTCCTCACCGGAAGTCGAGCCACAAAAAGATGAAAAGCGCAAGGAGATGCAAGAAAAGCAACAACAACCAAAATTACGTCCTCCGCCACCGATAAACGTCGTTGGAATTACGGACTATAATAAGTTGCATTGCCTCCTTAAAGGAACTCTGGCTTCGAAGTTTAAGGTGACATCTCTGCGAAACAATACGTGGAAAATCAATGTCGATGATGCCGACGGTTACCGATCAGTATCTAAAAAATTGAATGCCGAAAAGATTCAGTGGTATACTTATGAAAATAAGTTAGAAAGACCACTGCGTGTTGTAGCAAGGGGACTCCACCCCTCGTGCACTAAAGAAGATGTAATGCACGACCTTCAAGACAAAGGCTTTAAAATTCTTGATGCCGTCAATATTATCAAGAAGGAGAAGCAACAGTCGGAGGGAGATCATGAAAAATTGGTAAAGCGCGGTCTTCCACTATTCATGCTTAGTTTTGATAAAGACGAAAATAAAGATATTATATATGGTATCAAGACTATTCTAAACATCGTGGTCAAAATCGAACCCATGCGTAAGAGCTCCAGATCGATCCCGCAGTGTAAGTGCTGTCAAGGCTTCAATCACACGCAGATTTACTGCCAGAAAGAGCCGCTATGCGTCAAATGCGCAGGTAAACATCTCTCGGAAGAGTGTCACCTAAACAAGCAAACCCCAGCCACTTGTATAAATTGCAAAGGAAAACATCCTGCGAACTATCGAGGTTGCGAAGTGGCGAAAGAGCTTCAAAATCGCCGCGATACGCTAAAAAATTCGATGCGTCCGAATATGAAACCAATCAAGAACAGACCCAAAATAGCTACGAAAAAAGCAGCGAAAGATAGAAAGTCCGTCAATATTAACTTAAGATCGGTTAATGATAAAAAATCCGAAAGTAATAGAGATAAGGTAACAGAAGCAAAATCTCCGAATATTGGCGTGCAGTCTTATGCTCAAGCGGCGAAGACAGTTAAGGGTACGTACACGACCGACAACTCACGGGAGATCAAAGCAAGAAACCGTCCAAACTTTAATGTAAAGACTCCTTCTCAAGTTGCGACATTGAAAAATAGTGATAGAGGTAGTTCAGAAGATCATGTATCCAATGTTTTTTCCCTAATTCTTGCGAAACTTGAAGAGCAATGCAAAACAAATAAACTAATTTTCGAGAGACTAGTTGCACTAGAAAACAACATTCATAACACGCGCACTTCAACCAGAATATGAAAGAAACGCTTAAAATTCTTACTTGGAACGCTAACGGGCTCATACAAAGACTCGACGAGTTAGAAATATTTATGCGAGAGAAAGATATTGATATATGCTTGGTCTGTGAAACTCATCTGAAAAAGCAATCGAATATTAAGATAAGGGGATATAGCGGGTATCACGCCTTCCACCCATCGGAAAGAGCCAGAGGCGGATCATCTTTGTTTATAAAAGAAAATATCGAACACTCAGCGGAAATAAAAATTGAATTAGAAGCAATGCAAGTAACCACGGTACGCGTTAGAAATAGACATTTTGCTTTCAACATTTCGTCTATATATTGTCCACTGCGATGTAAACTTGAAGAAAGTGATTTCACAAACATCTTCAACTTCCTTAAACCAAATTTTATTATTGGTGGTGACTTCAACGCGAAACACCCCTTCTGGGGCTCAAGGTACGCCTCTCAGAAAGGTAGAAAGCTTTATAATGCGGGTATGCAATTCAGTTGTGATTTTTCCTCGACGGGTAAACCAACATATTGGCCAACTGACAGAAATAAGATACCAGATCTGATTGATTTCTTTGTTGTTAAAGGAATATCTAGCAACTGTATAAAAGCTGAAGAAAGCTTTGATCTCTCCTCTGATCATTCTCCAATCATTATGACGATAAGCGAAGCTTTGATTAAAAAAGTAGGACCGGCCAGATTAACTGGCGCGAAAACTAATTGGGACGGCTTTAAAAAAGATATTGAAGCAAATATTGAGCTGAGCGTATCACTTAAAACGCCCTATGAACTTGAAGTTGAAGTAGATCGCTTCGTCGAAATCTTACAGGATGCCGCGTGGAAGAATACTCCCAAACTAAAGAGAACCCCGGCCAGTTACATTAAAATTTATCCGCAGGAAATAAAAGAGATGATTAAGGAGAAGAGAAAAGCGCGTAAAAGATGGCAACAAACTCGGGCTCCGCAACATAAAGCACATCTTAACCGTTTGTGCAACTCACTAAAAAGATCTATTAAAGACCTTAAGAATAATGAAATACAAACTTACCTAGAAAGCTTAACGGCAGAAAAAGATTCTAACTATTCGCTTTGGAAGGCTATAAAAGGTATTAAAAAACCTCAAATTCAAGCCGCGCCAATTAGGAAAAATCAAGACGAATGGGCGAGGCATGATAAAGAGAAAGCGCAAGTTTTTGCCGCCCACCTGGAAGAAACTTTCAAACCGTTTGATGGACAAGCTCTTATTGAAAATATAAATACGTCGTATATAGACAATAGCGTAATAAGAAATGCAACGCTTACCGAACTTAAGGAAGAAATAAAGAAACTTAAACCTAAAAAAGCTCCTGAATACGACCTAATTACGGGAGAGGTTCTTAAAGCACTACCAAGAAAAGCTCTAATTAAGCTTCTGTTCATTATAAACGCCGCGATTAGACTAGAATATGTTCCCAGTCAATGGAAAGTCGCCGAAGTTATAATGGTCCTTAAACCTGGAAAACCGCCGAATGAAAAAACCTCTTATAGACCGATTTCGCTTCTTCCAATTATATCCAAAGTGTTCGAGAGAATATTGGTTAGGCGAATACAGCCGGTTATAGAAGAAGGGCATCTCATCCCTGATCATCAATTCGGATTTAGAAGTAAGCATTCTACAGTTGAACAAGTACATCGAATAACACATGTAATCGAAAAATCACTTGAAGAAAAAAAGATTTGTTCAAGCGTATTCCTTGACGTTTCTCAAGCCTTTGACAAGGTCTGGCACGAAGGCTTAAAGTTTAAATTACGACAAGTTCTGCCAGAGCACCTATATAATATTTTGAAGAACTACCTTACGAATAGGCTATTCCGCGTCAAATGTGGAAACGAATATTCAGATTTTAAGGAAATAATGGCTGGGGTGCCGCAAGGAAGCGTTCTTGGTCCAGTCTTATATCTATTATACACTCGTGATATACCGCAAGCAGAAGGCACTGAGCTAGCTACATTTGCCGACGACACTGCTATCTTGACAGTAGGTAAAACGGTCGAAGATACTACAGAAAAACTGCAAGAAGCTTTGAATAGAGTAAATGAATGGACAAAGATTTGGCGAATCGCACTCAACGAGACCAAATCTGTTCATGTAAATTTTACTTATAAAAAATAAATAATTTGCCGATCTTTTCAAACTCGGTTCAAATCCCGTTTGCAAACGAGGCTAAGTATCTTGGAATGACACTTGATACAAAGCTGAAATGGAAAACGCACGTTAAGAAAAAACGCAAAGAACTAGATAACAAATATCGAGAAATGTATTGGTTACTTGGAAAATATTCCAAGCTTAATATATATAACAAACTGCTTTTATATAAGCAAGTGCTAAAGCCTGTATGGACATATGGTATACAACTCTGGGGTTGTACCAAAATAAGTAATATTAAAATTTTACAAACTTTTGAAAACAAAGTGCTAAGAGGTATTGTAAATGCGCCATGGTATATCAGAAATGGCGATATCCACAGAGACCTTGGCATTAAAACAATCGAAGACGAAATTCAAACCTACGCGAGAAAGCATAGAAGTCGACTAGAGAGTCACGTAAATATTACAGTCCTCCAACTTTTGGAAGAAAGAAATTTACTGCGCCGTCTACAAAGAACCAAACCTTTAGACCTAGCGCGATAAGTAACCGCGTCTAAACTGCGGAGCTGGCAGGAACTTCTAATGGGAAGGTGCCTGCAAAACGTCATTATTTCGCGAAACGAAAACTACTTGATAAGTCGAATACTTAGTTGTAGTAAAAATAAAAACAAGTCTATTTTGAAGGGAGGTTTTTTAGTGGGTAAGAATCCCACACTACTATGAGCACGCGCTGTCGATCCTCATAGTGTCTTGTTGAAGATTTTCACCTACCCTCGGAAAAAAAAAAAAAAAAAAAATATGAGGCCATCAAATATGCTGTGGCATCTTTTGATGGTTTCAAATCGCCTGGCACCGATGGAATATATCCAACTATGCTGCAACAGGGTATAGATCAGCTATTGCCCACTCTGAAAAGAATTTTTACCGCTGGCTTGGCGCTGGCATATATTCCTACACCTTGGCGGACAGTCAGAGTAGCTTTCGTACCGCAAATTGGTAAGGAAGACTATTCGCTCCCCAAGAGTTTCACACCTATAAGTTTGACATCCTTCTTACTGAAAAGTATGGAGAGACTGGTGGAATTTCACGTGCGCAAAGTTGCTTTGAAACTGCATCCACTATCGGAGATGCAGCATGCCTACCAGCGTGGGAAATCCTGCGAGACCGCACTTCAAAATTTAGTGGCCAGAATTGAATGCGCGCTTGATAGGAAAGAATACGCGATGGGTATCTTCATCGACATGGAGGGTGCTTTTGACAATGCGACTTTTGACTGCATGTGCGACTCTGCCAGACAACACGGGGTAGATGAAACATTAGTATTGAGGATTAAAGCAATGCTAATGAATAGAACTTTGGTAGTAGATGCGGATTGTGGCTAATATGTTATGACAGAGGTAAACAGGGGCTGTCCGCAAGGTGGCGTTCTGTCTCCATTGTTACGGTGCATGGTGGTCGACTCTCTGTTGAACACTCTAAATAGTTCTAACGTCTACGCTCAGGCATATGCGGATGATGTCGCCGTACTTTCTGTCGGGCCATGCCTGGCGACGGTCTGTGCTAATGCGCAGGTGGTGCTGGACATGATCGATGAATAATGTACTAGGAGTGGGCTTTCGGTGAATCTTCTTAAAACTGAGGTTGTTCTTTTTACGAGAAGGAGGATTTTGACCGGTCTGACTCAGCCAGTACTAAAAGGCGTCACCATTCGTATTTCCAATGAATCCAAATATCTGGGAGTGATTTTAGATAAGAAACTTCATTGGTCGAAAACATCCAAGGCGCTCTCAGTCTTCTGGCAGTGTAAGGGTGCTTTTGGCAAGACTTGGGGCTTATCACCGAATAAGGTTCTCTGGATCTACACGGCTATGATAAGACCATTTCTCGCATATGCGTCGGTTGTTTGGTGGAAGGGGCTCTCGCCTAAATATGTGGTTGCCTTTTGCACGAAACTCCAAAGAACGGCTTGTCTCGGCTGCTCGGGAGCTTTCCCGAGTACGCCTGGCTCTGCTCTAGACGCTTTGCTGAACTTACCTCCCCTCGATACTTATATCATGGGTTGCACTATCAAAGCCATCCATCGCCTTAGGCGGGGCGGTTTTTGGTACACTCCACACTGGAATTTTGGTGAACTTGTGCGACACGCTGGTGTCTTCGTGGAAGTCGACAACATTAGACTTCACTTTTCGTTAGGCAAATATGCGTCTGTTTTCCAAGCGGAAACTTACGCAATCCTAATGGCCATGAACTAGTTGTAAAAAACAGGTAAAAGAGACGTAGGATTTGAGTCTGTAGTGACAGTCAGGCTGCGCTTAAGGCCTTGCTTAACCCTTTAACCGCTTCCAAAATAGTTCGTAAAACCAAAAACTCTTTGAACTCGGTCGCAAGGCTAAATTCTCTGTCTCTTATCTGGGTCCCAGGTCACACTGGGATCTTGGGGAACGAGATCTCCGATGAGATTGCTAGACAAGGCTCAGAGGAGGGTTTCTCAGGTCCCGAACCCGCGTTTGGTCTCCCTGCGTCCTCGGTTAGGGCTTCCATTGACGATTGAGTCTCTCACGAGCACAATTGTGTGGCATGACTCTCCAGGTTGCAGGTTGACTAAACGCATGCTCCCGGACGTCTGTAAGATATCAACGGCATTCTTGCTGTCTCTCAGCAGAAAAGACTGTAGATAACTTATTGGCGTCTTGACAGGCCACTTCGCTTTTGCCAAGCACCTTAACGTGTTGGGCTTAAGTGACACTACAATCTGCGATGCTTGTGGAGAGAGTGACGACACCGCGGAACCTCATCTCTGTGAGTGTCCGGCCTTTGCTCGTATCAGATGGTAGATCCTCGGTGCAGATATGGAGAGTGCTGGTACTGTAAGCTCCTCATCACTGAAGTGCTTGCTTGGCTTTCTTAGAAAGACAAGGAAATTCCAATAAAATGGGTAAATCGGGGTTTGCTCTCTGGTAGTACAATGGAACAGTTGCGTCTGAGTGTTCCAGTTGAGCGTTTCTTATCCCGACAAAAAAAAAAAGAACCTTAACCTGTTGTCGAGCATTACTCCTAAGTACTTAACTGCTTCCTTGGTTCTTATAGTCTGAGTTCCGACTTGAATATTCGCATATTCAACAGCTTTTCGACTTGTTATAAGAACAGCTTCAGTTTTGTGGTCTGCTAGTTCTAAGCCGGCGGATCGTAGCCAGTCTTTAATTTTTTATTTTTTTTTGTTGACCCCCCTGTTTGTATTCCGCCTTGCACACTCAAGCTCGTTGCAGGAAATAAAGCCATTAAAGAGGCGAACACAAGATGGACCTCCATGGAAACTTGTGCCACCACCATGAAGCTGTGGACATCCTTCGACAAAGCAAGGACCAAGAGAATTACTCGGAAAGATAGGAAATCCCTTTCCACCTTCGTGGGCATCATCACGGGGCACAACACTCTGCGGTACCACTTGAAGAAACTACGCCTGACGGAGAAGGAACTCTGTGGAGACTGTGGCGACGAGGAAGTTTTTGAGGACACTACCCACTTCCTGTGCCACTATCCGAGTCTTCAACACTGCAGGAAAATATTCCTTGGCAAATATTTCTTCTAGGATCTCGAAGAGCTCTTCGGCGTTTTGACAGGAAAGATGCTGAACTTCATCAAATCATCAGGGTGGTTTGTATGCATCAACGAAGTAAGTGATTGAGTTTTGTGTAATTTTTTTTCGGTTTTTCACTAGGCCTCAATGGGTAAGGGATTACTTTTTCCCCTATGGGTATCACAATGGGTCAACGCTGACCTGAGTGTGGCAGAGAGCGTCTCTCCCTGCCAGCCCACATACCTAGCCTAACCTATACAGCCTATGAGCGATATCTGTCGTGAATATAGTGTATACACGATTTTTACCTTGAGCCAAAATCCAGAGAGAGAGCAGAGTAATCTCAACTTGGATTTTAAAAGTATGGCAAATTGACACAAGGAACCGATGAAGGTTAAAATCTCGAAACCTATTTTTTCACGAAGATAATGCTTGCCTAATACTCATACACGTACATATGTACAAAAAATACATGTACCCTTGTGCAATAAAAAACAAATTTAAATTTTAAAGCTCTTTTTAAAAAAAATGTCCCCATATTTTTTTTTTCAATTTTGTTTACCAGAAATTGGGTCATGCAATTTATTTACCCTAATTAATTATACTGCAGCAATCCAACGAAAAAACGAAATATCACGTTTCTAATCGCCACAAATCGACTAAACTCCCATCCACACTGATTTTTAATTGAACCGCAACATCCCATTCACCGCACTCTAAACCGTACTATTAATTATCGATCTAATTTGTTTATAGCCCTCGAAAGCGGAATTTAATTTACCATCCGCATCTGCCACATTTGGTACTGCTTCCACTAAAACAAACACAAATAAAATATTTATCAACTTCAATTAATAACAGTGTGAAACCGTATTCCCCCGCTATGCCACACAGATGTCCAATTTAAATTAAAAAATAATTTCATAAACCCCAGTCATTCGTACAATGCAATGCTCATGCAATTTGTCACTTATTTTCTAATTCTGTAGCTATGTTCACAAAATATCCCAAAGGAAACCGAGCCCCGTTTCACGACGCACATCGTTTCGCACCTCATAATGACTGTGTTTATTTCCCAAACGATTCCATGCACTAAATGTCATGACACACAACGCAGCATCTCGTAAAATCAAATAAAAATGTTTCACCGCGGCATCGTCATTGAATGCGTTTTGTTTAATTAAACAAACCGTCGAATGCAGACGATAATTTGTATCCACAATTTATGTAAACAAAGCGCCTTCAGAAATCTGTGCCGAGTTCCCGAATGTCCCAAATTCTAAGGGAATCAATCAAAGTGACAGTCCGGGGGCATGTTCAATGCTCACTTGCACTTTAATTATTGCCTAGAGGCCGGAATCAAAATGTCATTAAAGTCCGAAAATGTATAAAGCAGCCCAGCGTGAAAAAGGGCCGGTCGTCCCAAGACATCGAAATGACGGTCAGGACCTTTGCGCGACTGGAATGCGACACACACCACATGTGCGTTTGGTTTTTTGTTGTCGATTTTTGAAATATGTTATGTGTATGCTCTTGTAGAATGGCACTTGATTCTCGTTCGAAAATCATAATTTCGTGTTTTACTTGGACGACACGGAGGGAAGCATGAAATCGTAAACTAAACAATATGCTGCTTGCAACCATATGCGTCGCTCTGATGCATGTGTGTTTACAAAGTGCTTGTTGTTGTTGCTGAATGCCAACCAGAAACAGATTTTTGAAGCCCAAAAGTGTGAGTTGGAAGTGCGTTGCGTGTGTTTTTCCGTGTCTCAAGTGTTGAAGGGGTGGGTAGGACACTTGGCAAATTTTCAAAATTGTGTCGGTACCTGGTGTGCAATAAGAGGTTGATGTGCTGATGGGTCCATTCTGACAGATATTGATTTCAAGAGGAACAGAGTTCCTTGACCTTTTAGTTTTTGTTATTTTTATTTTCCTGTCGATAAGTGCACTGAACTGTGAGGTTATGGGTGCGTTTTATAATGGCGTAAGCAAAGTTTCGTTAAAGGGGCCCATATAGAGTACGAGTATATGCCCCACCTTCTCGCAATCATTCGCATTGTGATTGCTTTATTCTTTCCACAAAAAGAATGAATCTCAGTTTTAACCGTATTCGAGAGGCCAAAGTAAGAAGGTGGCAGATTTTCGCGAGTTTCGCTAGATGCGGGGCCTTGGAACTTTCTAGAATTCGAGCCTTGGCATTCCCGTTCAATAGTTCAGCACTGAACCATGTCTATTTACGAGTAATAGAGTCAAATATGAAAATGTTGTTCTTCCTGGATAATACCATATATTTATTTCTGGTTTCCCCATTCTGCACTAAGTTTGAGCCAAATATGTATAGGCAACTTTTCAGAAAGAAAAGGCCACTTCTTAGATGCGGAGCATTCCAAGAGTACATCGGAAGATGTATCGCTACGGATCATCTTACTTACTTACCTATAATTACTTAGGTGGCGCTACAGTTCGGGGTGAATCTGAGCATCAACCAACAAGCCTCTCCATTTAGCTCGCTCTTTAGCTAATTGCTTCCAGTTGCGCACTCCAAGTTGGTCGAGGTCCCCTTGGACTTGTGCGCGCCACCTCCGCCACGTCCTCCCTCCGGGTTAGATTCGAAGAGCGTTGGTGTTCATTCGCTCTACATGTCCTAGCCATCTCAAACGTCCAATACGCAGTTTTTTGACTAGGTCGATGACGCTGTACAGCTCGTATAGTGTAGTTCGTGATTGAATCTTCTCCTCCAAAACCCGTCAACGCAAACGGGACCTAATATCTTACGAAGAATTTTTCTCTCGAAGCGACCAAGGATATCTTCATCCTCTTTTAATAAAGTCCATGTTTCAGCGCCGTAAGGCAAAACTGGGATGATCAGAGTCTTATACAGAGTCTCCTTAGTTGTTTGAGATAGGGCTTTACTGTTGAATTGCCTTATAAACACAAAAAACAGCGATTGGCAAGAGTTATTCTTCGATTGATTTCTGCACTGATTTTGTTTGTAGAATTTATAGCAGAGCCAAGGTAGACAAAGTCCCTTATTACCTCGAAGTTATAGCTGCCCACTGTGGCGTTTTGTCCAATTCGCCGGTGCTGGTTTTCCCTTCTTGTTGACAGCATATGATATACTTGGTTTTGCCCTCATTTATCGCTAAACCCATTTTGGCCGCTTCCGCCTCAATGCTTGCAAAAGCACCGGTGACAGCCCGCTGAGTTCTTCCGATAATGTCTATATCGTCGGTGTATGCAAGCAGTTGTACAGACTTGTAATAGATTGTGCCTCCGGTGATGGCTTGTGAGTTCCGCACAATCCGTTCAAGTATAATATTGAAGAAGTCACATGACAGCGCGTCACCTTGTCTAAAGCCCTTTTTGACATCAAAGGTCTCGGTGAGGTCATTACCGACCTTGATGGAGCAGCGAGCGTTCTCCATCGTCAGCCTGCACAGACGGACAAGTTTGGCAGGGATGTCAAAACTAGACATGGCTCTATAAAGCTCTTCTCTATAGATGCTGTCATAGGCGGCCTTGAAATCGATAAAGAGGTGGTGAGTATCGATTTGGAATTCTTGGGTTTTCTCCAGGATCTGCCGAAGTGTGAAGATTTGATCGATGGTGGACTTTCCTGGCCTGAAACCGCACTGATAGGGTCCAATCAGGCTGTTGATAAAAGGTTTCAGGCGTTCGGCCGGTAAGCCGTCAGGTCCAGCAGCCTTGTTCGATTTTAGCTTGGATATTGCTATCCTCACTTCGTTTTGGTCAGGTGGAAGGAAATTTTGACTATCATCGTCCATGTTGAATGGTTCATTCTGCCTGACAGAGGGATGTTGGTCTTCGTCGCCGTTGTACAGTCTGCAGAAGTAGTTTTCCATATTCTCAGCACCGACTGTGATTCTACTACGAGGTTTCCATTTTCATCTCTACAGGTTTCTGTACGGGTATTACTTCTCCGACACGTTCTTTTTGGTAAAACTTCCGTACATTGTTCCTGGAGTATAAACTGTCGATATTCTCAAACGCGCGCTTCTCATGCTCTTTCTTCTTCTTTTGGGGAAGCCGATGTTCTTCCCGTCTCTTTTCCTCGTCGAGCTCACGAGCAGCTCTCGTCTTCCTTTGCAGTGCCGCTTTATTTGCCTCCTATTTTATTGCATGCACTCGCCGGCATTCTTCGTTAAACCAGGGATTTCGCGGTGGTGGGCGAGCGAGACCCAGCATATCAGTCGCGGCGTTTCTGAAGGCATGTTGGCATCGTTGCCACTGGTCTTCGGCATTTGATGCTGGCGGCATAGGGGTGATTGAGAGATTTCGGAATACGCGTTCAGCGAAGACTCTGGCTGTCTCTTGCGATTGTAGCTTTTCGACGTTAAATTTCCTCACAGTGATTCTTCTTTGTTGCTCAGTTTGGGATATTCGCATTTGTACCTTGGCTACAACAAGGTCTATGTTGGCCGCTCGGAAGGTCCGGACGTCCAGAATACTGGAGGCATGCCTTGCGTCGATCGCAATATGATCAACTTGGTTGATCGTTACATGATCATTGGACCGCCATGTCTGCTTATGAATATCGAGATACGGAAACCATGTGCTTGCTATGGCGACATTTCGCTCCACAACGAAATCAATTAGCCTTAGTCCGTTATCAGACGTGGTGTCGTGTAGGCTATGCTTACCGACTGCCCCACCAAAGACGTCCTCCTTTTCCTATTTTGGCATTAAAATCGCCCAATACGATTTTAACGTCGTATTTAGGACATTGCGCGTATATTTTGTCGAGAAGCTCGTAGAAGCAGTCTTTGGTTGCAGGGCTATTTTCTTCCGTGGGGGCATGAATACATATTGGGGTTATGTTAGCGAATTCAGCCTTGATCCGGATAGTCATAATACGCTCGCTCACGTGTCGGGAGCTTAAGACGTCTTGCCTAAGTCTGCCGCGTATAACAAACAGCGCTGCCTGTTGCCTCTGTAGCAATCACGTAGTAGATGTCACAATTTTTCATCCTCTTTTTGCCTGGACCATTCCATCGCACTTTCTGGATGGCGATTATATCTGCTCTATAGCAGTCTAGGCCCTCTGCTAATTGTTTGGCTGCATGGGGTCTGTGAAAGGACAGAACATTCCACGTACAGATCCGAAGGTCATTATTTCGTTTGCTGGGGTGGTTATCAGTTGAGGCGTCCTTGTTCGTGGTAGGGAAGTTACCAGGACGGCACAACCCCCAACCTGGAAGTCCAGTTCCTTTTTCTGTACCCCTAGGACGTTGGCCATGGTACACCGGCACCAGTAGTCCACTACGGGAGTATGAGCGCTGCCGTTGGCCTATTAAGAGCTCCTCCGCCACCATCTCTATTCCAAGGTCCTGACCAATAATCGAAATTCCTTACCGACCTGTTATCCGATTACGTCGAAGCAGCTCGCGGAAGGTATTTATTAAGTTCGACCTAACAGGAGCTATAGACGCCACCGTTGACTCCGTCTAGGGAATTCGTCTGCTGCCGCCTGGAACAAGAAGAAGTACTCTAGTGAGAAAGCACTCTTCTTCCCATCTCGCATCTGCTGCCACCAAAACTCCACCAAACGGGGTTGATTACCCAGGTATTGGATTACGATACTAGGCATCCAGCTGTCACTGCGTACAGGTTGAGAGTAGGAGTTGGTAGGCCTCAGCTAAGTGAAAACGCTTGTGATTTCATATAATCGCATGCACTACCTTTTAACCAGCTTCGTCTGTGTACATTCAGCTTTTCTCCAACTGAAGACTGTCTCCCTGAACGATATTTGCAAAGTTTTTCTTATGTTGTCCGTTTTCCAGCAATATGTGGTATGGTACTTATGACAGAAAATAAAAATCTGCAGTTTTTTCCGTAGTTATAGATCACCGACTTTACGTTTGACCGGAACAATCGCACCTCATTGTTAAAGCTTATTGCACGAAATAAACTTGGAACATTAATGTCGTTGAGGAGTGTTATGATTTCATTCCGAAACAGGGCATCGCTTCCCAGAATATGTCTTCTTGTTTCTCGCGAAACTGGACATATTTTAATGGAATGCAGAGTATCCTCCTTGATACCTTGACCTAGCCTGAACATCGACTATTCCGATGAGTTGATAAAGCTACTTCTTCGAAGACCTTAAATCCACGTGATTAATTTCAATACTACAGAGCTAATTGCAACTACTCCTTGAACCATCTAGTTATTCTTGGTATAGCTTGTGCAGCTATTTTTAGAAGTTGCTAATCTGGCATGCTAAGAATCTTAAGGATATAATCCACTTGCAGTTTCATCGTTTTTGTGAAAAGTGGTATTAAGCCTGTTTCCGGCATAAGCGTATAGTTTGGTGTGCGGCAAGGGGAAAAGAAATATTCTTTCGAGGTAATATCCTAGTAGTTTCTTCTCGAATTCATATTTTTTACATCCGCATATTTGTGCTGCGTAATGGACTCCGATACCGCTTCAAAAACTTTATATTTAGCACTATTTGCAATGAATTTTCTATTGAAGCATCTCCTCTTGGATTCTTGGTCGGTTTGGAATCTAGTCTTTTTCCACGACCTCCAACTCTGCACCTGGTCAAACCTGCCTTAATCTGGAGACAGCATTTTTGTAGAGATCCTTCGATCCCTGGTCAGCGCAGGCAATAAGTTTGATGTCAGCCACCATCCCTGCAGGAAACATCAGGGCCGGGATGGTCACGTAGAATTGGAGAAAGGAGACAATTGGTGGCGAGTTTAACCTCCACCTTCTTCCATTTGTCCTCCGTAATGCTGCCATTCGGATCGCTATGGTCACCGACCGCGATCTCCAAGTGTGCCTTAACCACTTGGTTGAAGGGCTTGGTAGTAGCGATGGAAGGTACTACCTTGGTTTTTTTAGCTAGGGTGGGAGACTCATCCTGAAACCTCTGGCGTTTGGACGATAAGTCCTTGCTGGATGAGTCGGGGGGAGCTGGACACGTTTGAGTGCCCAGCTTAGAGAAGTCTTATGCTTCTGAGTTCTGTCCTGCTTAGGAATTTCCTGGATGCGGCGAATTAGCTTATAAGCTAGCCGGCGATCTTGGTAGGAGCTCTTGGGGGAGCGACATTCCGCAAACTCGAAGACGAGCAGCCCGTCGCCCCTGGAAGGGATTTGAGAAGGGGATGTGGATCCTTTGAGGTGGACAGCACAGCGTGCTGTAAGCTCGAGGCCGAACAGCTAGCTGCCCTGGAAGATACAGGGGTAATTTGGGAATAACCCCTCGCGTCTCATGGCCTGGATTTCCAGTAGGACCAGGTACTGATACCGATGTCCTAGCTGCCGACGTTCCAGGCACGTGTTCTGCAAACCTGGGGCCGCCCACCTGTTCACAACTGCTCGCAAAACTAGTGCTAGGCCTCAAGGCCAATGCGCTAGTAGGGATTGCCTTAGCAGAGCTTGCGGGTATGCTTCCCAGGAGGCTGGAAGACAGTTTTTTAAGAGGACCGTCCTCTTTTTTTAATTTTTTTTTATATTTTTATGGTTTTTATTTATTATTTTTGGACCCACGAGTGACGGAGAATGGAAGCTCGACCTGCACAGAGATCCGCATTGTGCAGGCAAGGCAGGCTAATCCGGAGGTCGCCAGGTATCCGGATACTCCGTTAGTGCCTGGACTATTATTTAAAGTGAGCCCCCAGCCAGGTAGATCCTCGGCACGGGTCGTATCACACCTTGATCCGGGCCACTGGAGAGGAGACAGGAATGGATAGGATATGAAGGGGAGGGATTAGGACGACTACATCTTGGCTTCTTGTCTCATCTGGTGAATAATACCCGAGAATCCTTGACCATTACTAGGCCCCTACACCGCGGCGAGGTATGTAGTCATGTAGGGGTGATATAGCAATATCCAGTTCCGCTGAGTAGATACCCGAACCCACTCCTTCGTTTGTTTTGGACCCGTCAGTGAAGACTGAAATCGAATTACATTATTGCAATTACTAAATTTTTTATTTCAGCCAAATTAAACATTCTTTTTTAAAAACATCAATTGCCCAATTTACAGAGATATGGTATCATTCTACCTTACTACTGGAAATATTATATAAGTTAGTAAAAGAACAAGTATCACAGATCTTAATTAGTATTGAAGGAAAATATATGAGAATAAAAAAACCTTCCTTCCTGGAAAGAGAGAAGTTATTGTGGGACATAAACGTGACGAAGCCTTGATTTCAGATCAAACAAATAACAATAAATTAATAAATATACTAAGGTACAAGTGTTACTAAAGTAAACCAATAAATAAATAAATAAATTGATATATATGTATGTACATATATAGAGATAAATAAGCAAATAAATGAATAAATAATAATTAAATAACAAGTAAAAAAAAAAATTATACATATATATGTAGATAAATATGTAAATCAATAAATAAATAAATAAATAATTAAAAAATTAAATTAATAAATAAATAAATAAATAAATAATTAAATAAATAAATAAATACAAATAAATAAATAAATACATAGATAAATAGTTAAATAAGTTAATTATTTTAACAGACCTAATATCAAGGGGTTATCAGATGAGCTACAAGACCAATAATAGCGTTCATTCAATCTTGCTGGTCTATCGGGTATTTTTCGAATATTAGATAGTTCTTGCAATTCAGCAGTTGAAAAGTACCAAGGTAGATTTAATTTCATTTTAAGCACTTTGTTCTGCATTATTTGCAATTTACGAATGTGGCTCATGGTGCTTTTACCCCATATGGGTGAGCCATAGATCATGATAGCCTGGAAAATAACTTTAAATATTATAAGCTTGTTTTCATTGCTTAGTTTTGATTTTCGATTTATAAAGGGATACATTATTTTAATTGTGATTTTCACCTTTCTTATGATTTTCTGTATGTGTAAACTGTAAGTCAAAGTTTTATCTAACTATACCCCAAGGTATTTAGCACTGGTCATCCAATCCATTTCTGTGTTATTTAAAGTGAGTCTTTTGCTTGGTAAGAAACAGGCTTTTCTTTTTCTAGTAAAAAAGATAGTCTGAGTCTTTGAAGCATTCATTTTAATTTTCCAGTTATCAAAATATATTTTAACCGCATTTAGGGCCGATTGCAAATTGGCTTCAATGGTAAAACCAAGTAAATCGGAGGAATAACTACATGTATCATCTGCAAAAATAGCAGACTCGCAGTTATTTAGTTTAGGAAAGTCATGTGTAGGACTGGACCAAGCACCGAACGTTGGGGTACACCAGATTCTAAAATAAACTCATTAGAAAGTGAGTTATTAACAATAACTATGAACCTACGGCCCGATAAAAAGGATTGAAGGATTCTGACTAGGTGTATTGGAAAATTTAACCTGAAAATTTTGTGTAGTAGACCATTGTGTTATACTGTATCAAAAGGTTTTTCAACGTCAAGAGGAATATACCCTGCTTCTTCCTATGGCAAAATTCATCTTAATATGATTCGTGATGCGATGAATTTGACGTATGGTAGAATGATGTGGTCTGAAGCCAAACTGCTCTGAAGGCAATATATTATTCACGTTAAGGTGGGCAGATACTTTAACTTTTATTATTTTTTCGAAGCACTTGCTTGGAGAACTTAATAAGCTTCTTCTTCTTCCTTTTATCAGCGAGGCTATGATCCGAAAACAAGGGATCACAACCCTCCCACTTCACCGCATTTCTACTGATCCGCCTGTGGGGTTCGCCTATTTGACCTCAGAAAATATCGGCAGACCCGCCGATTTTGGTTCCCTCGGTTACTCAGGCCAATGAAATGCCGATGTCGTCGCATCTGTCCGATCCAGGCGTTTATAGGCCTGCCTTTCCTACATCGCGATGTCTTTGGAACGTGCATTGATATTGCCTTTTTAACAGGGTTCAAATGATCTCTTCTTTGAACGTGGCAATACCAGCTGAGCCGGTCGCGCTCTAATTTTTGTACGATGGTTTCCTTGATGTGAAAGCTCCACGGATCTTCGAACTTCTTATTCGATCAAGCTTTGTCACTCCTGCTGTCATGCGAAGCATCTTCATCTCAGCTGCCGTTAATTTACTCTCATACTTTTTGTACATCGTCCAACATTGTGAACCGTATGTGAGCGCTGGACGTACAACTGCGGTGTAGAGCCTTCCTTTCAACTAAGGGGGCATTTTTCTGTCACAGAAGATAGCGGAATTTTCTCGCCACTTCATCCACCCTATGCTTACATGATGATTGATGTCGTCATCACAAGTTGCTTTGCTATTGATCATAGATCCCAGATATTTGAACTTTTCGCACTTGGGAAGCACTGTTCCATTCAAATAAATGTCTGGAATAGGCCTGAGTGGATCAGAGAACTGTCAGCACAAGTACTCTGTCTCTTTCGAACTAATGCGATACCCATTTCCCTCCAAAACGTCCACCCACACATCAAGTGCTCGTTGCAGGGATGTAGGATCCTCACTTATGATGGCTCCATCGTCAGCAAAGAATAACTGATGTACCTTGGGGTCCATCACTTTACCTTCAAGCAGATAATCAAGGACTGTAATAAAGAGCAAAGGACTTAAAACGCTTCCCTGGTGCACCCCGACTTTGATTGGGAACTCTTCGGTTACTCCAGCGGGGCATCTTACTCTTGTCTTTGCTCCTTCGTACATGTCCATGATCATCTGTACATAGGTTTCTGGAACCCCTCGATGTCTTAGCGCCACCCATATCAGATCTCGTGGTTGTCTGTCGAACGCCTTTTCAAAGTCAACCAATACAATATGCAAATCCCCCTTAAGGAATCACGATGTTTTTCCATTATGATCCTTATACTTTGGATTGCATCTGTGGTTGATTTACCCGAAACAAACCCGCACTGATCATTAGATAGCCGTATTATTTTTCGCAGTCGGCCACCTAATACCCGCTCAACGATCTTCATGGTGTGTGACATCAGCTTGATCGAACGGTAGTTATCACAGTTTCGCGTATCACCCTTCCCTTTGTATACAGGGAGGAGGTAACTTTCCCTCCATTGATTCGGCATTGGATCACCTCTCACGAATTTGGAGATGAGAATTCTGAGCCATCTGAACCCGATGTCTACCATCTTTTTCCAGAACTCAGAGGGTATTTCGTCTGGCCCAACTGCTTTTCGTTTTTTGGAGTATTTGACCGCCTCACTAACTTCATCGACTGTAATGTCGGGTATTTCTTCACAGTTAGGTGTGGCTCTTGAAAAGTATAGCCGGGGAAATTGTTCATTTAAAAGTTCTTCACAATACTGCCGCCACCTCTGCAGAATTTTCTCGTCATCCACAAGAAGGTGGCCATGAGCATTGTTAATGAACTTTGGCGAACGAATCTCCTGAGCATTCCTCCTTCTTTGGGCGGCTATTTTGAAGATGGTTGCGCTCATGTTCATATTGTGTCTTCGCAGCTCCTGGATAGCCTAGTTTGCATCAGCAACCGGGGACGATATTTTCTCCAGCTCCCGATATAGGCCCTCCGTACTCTCTGCTTGAAATTGGGCGCACTTTTTCTTCGCTTTTTTCTTGCAACATCTGTATTCCAATTCGAGGCGAGCTTTTTCGTCTCTATTATTAGAGGGGCACTTTGACCAAGCTTTGAAAGCCGCTTTATTCTCATTTATCACCTTCTTAGCTTCATCACTCCACCACCATGTTTCTTTAGCGTGTTGATGGTGGCCTTTTGAAGGTCCTAGCAGTGATTTAGCCTTCTTTAAGCAAGTTCGCTGTAGGCAATCCCACATATTTTGTGCTCTGCACTCTTCATCCTCGGCTCCGTTGATGGTGTGAGAGAGGTAATTTTTCATTACGAAAACAAAAGCCTCGCCTTTTTCTTTGTCCAGATTGTACCACTTGATTTTCTCAGAGACCCTTGTTTGTTTGCTTTTCTTCGGTGTTTTCATAAAAAATTCTGTTAGCAGGAGACGGTGTTGCCGAGTGATTGCCTCTCCCAGGATCACTTTGCAATCTTTTACCTGAGGCTTCATGAAACTGCCTACCAAATGGTAGTCAATCTGAGTTTCATCTCCACCACCGCTGTAAGTGATCAGGTGTCGGCTTTGTTTGATGAACATGGTATTTAACACGATAAGACCGTGTGATTTGCACATGCTTAGGATGTCTTCACCAGGGAGGTTCCTTGGGCCATATCCTAGTCCTCCATGGCAGTCTTCATAGTCTTCGTTTGATTTCCCGACATGTCCATTCAAATCTCCTCCAACAAACAGAAATTCTTCCTTTGGAATGTTCTTAAGGAGATTGTGGAAATCTAGCCAAAATGCATCTTTATCTCTCTGATTGCACCCATTGTGGGGAGCATATGCACTGACAATATTCCACACCTCTCCTTGTATTACTAGTTTGAGAGACATCAAACGGTCGCTGGACTTCGAAATGCTCAAGACGTTTTCAAGTAGCTCTGCCGCAAGGATGATACCGATTCCGTTCTTAGACTTTTCCGTTCCGTAGTAGAACATCTTGTAATCTTTTGTCCTAACGTCCAAGAAACGCGCCCGATTCCCGGTGTTTTTCCATTTCGTCTCTTGGACACACAAGATGTCCACCCGCCTTCTATTCATCATCTCTTCCAGCTCATAACTTCGACCGGTCATGCTTCCAACGTTCCAACTCGCGACCCTCAAATTGCGTCCAAACTGTTTCATTATTTTGCTAGCCCCCAGAATCCGTATAGCTCTGGAGAACTTAATAAGCTATTTGGCCTATAGCTATTAGATAAACTAGAGTTCTTCCGTGGCTTCAAGATAGGAACTGTTTTTGCCGTTTTCCAAACTTTAGGAAAGCATCCTATTACCATACAGCAGTTAAAAAAATTTTGGAGGAATTTTATGCCAACTTTGGGCAGATTCTTAATAAATATATTTTTTATCCCATCAAAGCCAGGAGACTTCGATTTTTTCAGATCGAGAATGACAGATAAACCGTCATTACAAGTAATATTTTCATTATTATCGATGCTTATAACATGAGAGTTGATCATATTAAGGGAGTGTTCTCCTGCTTGTTGAACGCTGCTTATAAGATTATTTGAAATGGGGTGGTTAGCATAAAATGCATTTGCTAGAGCATTCGACTTTTCAGCGTTAAACAACATAAGAGTGTTACCTTCTCTTAAAGCTGGAATGGTACAATTCTCTCTTTTAATAACTTTTGCAATATTCCAGAATGGTTTGCTATTTTTGTCTAGGCTCTGGAGTTTCGAGTTCCATTTTCTGTTCCTAAAATTCAAAATTAAATCTTTTATAATTGCTGTTAGTATTTTAGTCTCAGTCAAATAAAACTCTATTCTGGTTCTTATCTCGTTCTCGCTCTATTTCTTACCTTAATAAGATCCACGATATGATTAGGTAGTTAATTTGAGCAACTATAATTAATTCTTTTTTTGGTACTGATTGATCAATACTATCTAGCAACGAGGTAGTGAACAAACTAATAACTAAATAACAAGCCAATATGTATTTATTGAACAGAATAATTTACATTTGCAGAATAGTTTGCAATGCATTTGTACCTACATACTATAAGCAACCCCAAACTGCGTAGTATATAATTTTGCAAGATACTCGCACAACACGATGAGTAGAACAAACAGTAAATTTGGACGATTGTATATGGGTATGAACGTTTGTAAATGTACTTCCCAGAGGGCCTAACTGGCCACTGCATGACACTAATGAGTTTTAACTGCTTTCTACATGCTGTAAGGGTCTAAGAAAATAAAAAAAACATAAGTTCACTGTAGCGAGATTTTTTTTGTTCACTATTTAGAATAGCCTGTATAAAATATTGTGTGTTCACTATATTGGATTGTTTACTGTATCGATGTTCATTATCTCGAGCGTCCACTGCACTTGTATCTACATATTTTCCAAGAGAACCAAGTTTTTTTTTTCCCCCCAAGGGTAGGTGAAAAATCATCCATAGACACTATGAGAATAGCAAGCGCGTGCTCATAGTAGTGTCAGATTCTTACTGACTAAAAAAACACCACCCTTCGATATAAATTTTTTAGATATCGCAACTAAGTATTAACTTATCAAGCAATTTTTCTATCATGAAATAAAAACGTTTGGCAGGCTACTTTCCACTGAAGGATCCTGCATATTCCGCAATCTAGACGCGGTTAATCATTATCTCGCTCAGTCGAAAGGTTTCGTCCTTTGTAATCGGCGCAATAAATTGCTCTCATCCAAAATTTGTAGGACTGTATTGTTGACATGTCCGATTAGTCGGTTTCTATGCTTTCTCGCGAAGTTTCTAGTTTCAGCTTCGATTGTCGGAATTCCGAGATCCCTGTGGATATCGTCTACTATACCACGGTGCTTGGACAATTTCTCTTAGCACTTTATTTTGAAAAGCTTGTAAAATATTCGCATTTCTTTTCTTGGTACAACCACAAAGTTGTATACCGTAGGTCCACACCGGCTTTAGCACTTGCTTGTATAAAAGCAGTTTGTTCTCAGTACTGAGCTGGGAATGTTTTCCGAGTAATCAGTACATTTCTCTATATTTGATTTCGAGTTCTTTACGTTTCATTTTCACGTGCGAATTCCATTTCAGCCTTGCGTCGAGTGTCATTCCCAGGTATTTGGCCTCGTTTGCAAAAGGTATTCAAGAAATTGGCAAGTCATTAGTTTTCTTGTAAGTGAAATTTACGTGAACAGATTTAGATTCGTTGAGGGCAATCCGTAAGTCCCTCGTCCATTCATTTACTTTATTTAGCGCGTTTTACAGTTTTGCATTCGTTTCTTCGATTGTTTTACCTACTGCTAGGATAGCGGTGTCATCGGCAAACGTAGCAAGGATAGTGCCATCTTCGTTCGGTATATCACGAGTATATAGCAAATAGAGAAGCGGCCCAAGAACTCTTACTTGCGGTACGCCGGCCGAAATTTCCTTGAGCTCGGAGTATTCGACTCCATGTCTAACACGAAAGATTCTATTCCCGAGATATGATTCAGGGAGAACTTGTCGTAGTTTGAATTTCAAGCCATCATGCCACACCTTATCAAAGGCCTGCGAGACGTCAAGAAATACGCTTGAGCAAATCTTTTTTTCTTCAAATGCTTTCTCGATTACGTCAGTAATTCTATGCACCTGGTCAATCGTCGAATACTTTCTTCTGAACCCAAACTGGTGGTCAGGAATAAGATTATTTTCTTCTATAACCGGTTGGAGACGCCTTAATAATATCCTCTCGAAAATCTTCGATATGATTGGAAGAAGCGAAATTGGTCTATACGATTTTACCTCATTTGGCGGTTTTCCTGGTTTTAAAACCATTATGACCTCCGCAACTTTCCATTGGCTCGGCACGTGTTTTAATCTGAGTGCAGCATTTACAATATGGAGAAGCTTAATCAATGCTTTTCTAGGTAAAACTTTGAGAATTTCTCCGGTAATCAAATCATAACCAGGAAATTTCTTAGGTTTTAGATTCTCGATCTCATGTTTGAGTTCCCTTAGCGTTGCACTTGTGAGCGTTAAATCGTCAGATGGTAAATCCAACCTATTGCGGTTGTCGTAAACCACTTGACCATCGTACGGTTTAAAGGTTTCTTCCAGGTGCGCCACAAAGACGTCCGCTTTTTCTTTATCTTCCCTCGCCCATTCATTTTGATTTAATTTGATTGGCGGCGCGGGGACTTTCGGCCGTTTGGTGCCTTTTACAGCTTTCCAAAGTGAATAATTGGAATCTTTTTTCGCTGTTAAACTTTCAAGGTAAGAGCCTATTGCACGATTCTTAAAATCCTTAATAGTCTTCTTCAGCAAATTGCACAGACGATTCAAGTGTGCTTTATGTTGCGGAGCACGACTCTGTTGCCATTTTTTACGCGCTTTTCTTTTTTTCTTGACCAATTCTTTTATTTCCGGAGGATATCGCAAACCGTATTTGTCCGGCGTTTTCCTTGGATAGGGCGTATTATTCCAAGAGGCGAGCTGTACGATCTCAACGAAGCGATCAACTTCAGCCTCAAGTTCGTAGGGTGTCGTAAGTGGAACGCTCAGTTCAACATTATCTACCATTTCGTTCCTAAAGCATTCCCAGTTAGTTGTTCGACCAGTTAATCTCGCTGGCTCTAGGTTATAGATTAGTTTTTCGCTGATTGTTAAAATAACCGGGGAATGATCAGACGACAGATCAAAGCTGTCTTCGACTCTTATGTGGTTCGTAGATGTTCCTTTCACAACGAAAAAATCTATCAGGTCAGGTATTTTCGAAGTCTCAGTTGGCCAGTAAGTCGGTTTACCCGTCGAATGGAAATCACAACTGTACTCCATACCTGCCCCATAAAGCATTCTACCTTTTTTTAAGCTGTATCTTGAGCCCCAGAACGTATGTTTCGCATTAAAGTCGCCGCCGACGATAAAATTAGGTTTCAGCGATTCAAACAAGTTAATAAAATCAGATTTTTCAAGCGCGGATTGCGGTGGACAGTAGATAGATGAGATTTTAAGAGTATGCTGAGTATTTTTAACTCGAATCGTGCAGAGTTGCAAAGTCTCAAGTTCTGTCTTTAGGTCTTCGGATTGTTCGATGCAGTCTTTTATAAATAACGATGATCCGCCTCTCGCTTTTCCCGAAGGGTGACAAGCGTGGTAATCATTATAGCCTTTTATTTTTAAATGCCTATCAAGAATAATTTTATTTATTTTGCTTTGTTCTTCGAATTTTTCGAGAATAACCGACAAACCATGAGAGACAGGGTCCGTCGAAATTTCAACATTTTTTGGTTTTTCGGATGCCGCGGCCTGAGCGTAAGTCTGCACTCCTGCTGTCCGAGGGCCATTACCTGGTGGCTTTTTCGATGTTAGCTTTTCAGTGCCGTTTCTTTTAAGAACTGAGGTCGAGGACTTTTCTGTTGTCACGCTTTCCCTCACTTTTTTGCGCTCTGAACCCGGTAGTTTTAGTTTAGCTAGTTTCTCCTGTGCATTCTTACGCTTTGGCTTAGTTTGCAGCTTAGATTTTGCATTTAGGGGCTTAAGGAGCACATCTCTCCGTTTTTGCAACTCCTTGACCAAGTTGAATTAGTTGATTCAATATGAGGAGGACAAAATACAAAAACGTGGTCCAATTTTTGCATTCCGTTGTAGATCTGGTAGATTTGAAAATCGTGTAAAATTGTGGTAGATCTACCACAATTGTGGTAAAGTGACAACACTGAATTTGAGTATGTGGGGGTGTTGCCACTTAATTTTTTCTGGCAAAACCTTTAAAATGCAGCTAAACAATTTTTCAATTTTTGTGCTTTATAATTTGCAATTTTTACGTCCGTATGGTGACCGTTCCCATTCTTCAGCTGCCTTGACGTGGCGGAACGGCTTAAGAGTCAATGACCCTAAGGGTCCGAAAGGACCCCAGGTGTGACATCGAACTAAAGGCTGAAGACGTCTTGACTGTGACGCAAAACCTGTCGACAGTATGATGGAAGAAACTTGTACGGTATCTACTCCAGGTGGTACTCGTGAAAACGATAATCCACCCGTGGTCTTTTTGACTACGGCCGGGACGAGGATTCTGGAGGTCCCAACCACCATACTTTTACCCCCTGCCTCTGGCGTTGAATCAGAAGTAGTAGCGACGCTTGTTTCAGAAGACTCCTGCAGCTCTGTCTCTGACTCGTTTGGTAGACTGGGCTGGAATGGCAAAGAAAGTGGCGCAAAGGCTTCGGCTGGAACGTCCAATCTCTGCCTCAATAGAAGGGTAGCTGGACGAAGTTGTGTCGGTGACGGTTTGACTCGGGAAACCAATAAGGCTGAACGAGCTCTCGAAGCGGCGCACTCCGATGGGCTCCTGACTAAGAGTCAACTGAAAAGGAGAAGAAGGAAGGCGGCGATGGCGCAGTGCAAAGAGGCTGCAGAGTCAGCTGAAGGCGCAAGCGCCGAAAGCAGTCATCCTTCAGTAGCGACAGGAAAGAAGCCTAGGTCGGCAGAAAGTACTCCAACTGGAGCCGATCAATCCCTCAGACCTAACGCCGGCTCCTTTTCGGTCGGCTCGAACAGATCCAATCTGACGGAGCAAGTTTCGCCTGCTCTTCTTGGTGGAAGAGTGTGCGCATCTGATGCCGGGCACAATCTTACCGCTGACGTTATCTGCGCACAAAATCTGGTGGATACTGGTGCTGTTACCCCTAAAGGTCCCAGCACTAGCGGACAGAAAATGGCTGACACAGGCAAAGCCACTTGTAGGGGCGCTCGCCTCGACGGAAACATGTGCGCACCTGGTGCGCGCCCTTCTGCTAATAAAACTGCGACTATATCTTTGATATTTTCGCAGATAAACCTCCACCACTCAAAGGCTGCTACCGCTCTCTTAAGTAGCAGACTTTCCGTGGTGCGTACAAAACCCCGCATAACATCTATCCAGGAGCCACACGTGCGGAAAAAGCGCATATGTCGTTTTGGGGGTGTTCGTGGAGTAACGGTGCTATGTGACGAGCGATCTGAAAGACCGAGAGCTTGTCTAATTGTGCCGAATTTCCTCTCAGTAACCAAGCTTGGACAATTCTGTGGACAGGACCTGGTTGCTGCAGCTGTAAGCTACGAAACGACCGGAAGTTGGAAAACCTTCGTCGTTGCGTCGGCTTACTTCCCTTATGATTCGGTAATGCCTCCACCACCGAAGGCGGTTGCCGAACTCATAAAGTACTGTGACACTCGGGAGATGGGACTAGTCATATGTTGTGACGCGAATGCTCAGAATACAGTTTGGGGCAGCAGCAAATGTAACATACGAGGGAACCATCTCCAAACTTTATACTATCGTCTGGCATGGTAATTAACAATGTTGGCTCCCAGCCAACTTTTGTTACGGCAAGGAGGCAGGAGGTAATTGATTTGACTTTATCTAATAGGTATTTCAAGTCAATTACTAACTGGAGGGTACTGCCGGAGGTGTCCTTGTCAGACCATAGATACATCGCTTTCCAAATCGAATGCGAGGCCATAACTTTGCAGGAGAGGAGGAATCCGAGGAAAACCAACTGGGTGCGGTTTAGGGAAGAGCTAGACAGATCTGTCAAAACTCCAACTAAACTCAGAATGAAACGAAAGGTTGAGGATGCTGTTCAAAACCTGACCAGTGTCCTTACCAGCTGTTTTGAACTGACTTGCCCATTGACAAAAACCCCCTGCAGAATTCCGGTTCCCTGGTGGAGCCCAGAACTGCAGCGACTTAGGAAAGAATCCAGAAAACTTCTAAATAGGTCACTCAAGACAAATTTAGAAGGAGACTGGGATCTTTTTAGATCGAAGCAAAAAGACTACAAGAAGTTAATTCGGTTGTCGAAAAGTGCTTCTTATAGAGATTTGTGTGAAAAGATCGAGACACTCGGTGAAACCAGCAGGTTGGTTAAGGTTCTCAAAAGGAGCAAGCCGACCAAACCGGAGTCACTGAGAAAGTCTGATGGCAAGTTTACTGAGACGAAAGCGGAAACTTTTAATCTTCTGCTGGAGACTCATTTTCCTGGCAATCAGATAATCACTAGGTCGCAGCTTGGCCCGCTTACCCAGGCTGAGCTTGATCTAAGTCAGAAAACTCGGCGCAGCTGGTATATTACATCAGCCGTGGTAACAGATGAGGCCATCAAATATGCTGTGGCATCTTTTGATGGTTTGAAATCGCCTGGCACCGATGGAATATATCCAGCTATGCTGCAACAGGGTATAGATCAGCTATTGCCAACTCTGAAAAGAATTTTCACCGCTGGCTTGGCGCTGGCATATATTCCTACTCCTTGGCGGACAGTCAGGGTAGCTTTCATACCGAAAATTGGTAAGGAAGACTATTCGCTCCCCAAGAGTTTCACACCTATAAGTTTGACATCCTTCTTACTGAAAAGTATGGAGAGACTGGTGGAATTTCACGTGCGCAAAGTTGCTTTGAAACTGCATCCACTATCGGAGATGCAGCATGCCTATCAGCGTAGGAAATCCTGTGAGACCGCACTTCAAAATTTAGTGGCCAGAATTGAATGCGCGCTTGATAGCAAAGAATACGCGATGGGTATCTTCATCGACATGGAGGGTGCTTTTGACAATGCGACTTTTGACTGCATGTGCGACTCTGCCAGACAACACGGGGTAGATGAAACATTAGTGTTGTGGATTAAAGCAATGCTAATGAATAGAACTTTGGTAGTGGATGCGGATTGTGGCCAATATGTTATGACAGGGGTAAACAGGGGCTGTCCGCAAGGTGGCGTTCTGTCTCCATTATTATGGTGCATGGTGGTCGACTCTGTTGAAAACTCTAAATAGTTCTAACGTCTACGCTCAGGCATATGTGGATGATGTCGCCGTACTTTCTGTCGGGCCATGCCTGGCGACGGTCTGTGCTAACGCGCAGGCGGCGCTGGACAGGATCGATGAATGGTGTACTAGGAGTGGGCTTTCGGTGAATCTTCTTAAAACTGAGGTTGTTCTTTTTACGAGAAGGAGGATTTTGACCGGTCTGACTCAGCCAGTACTAAAAGGCGTCACCATTCGCATTTCCAATGAAGCCAAATATCTGGGAGTGATTTTAGATAAGAAACTTCATTGGTCCAAACACGTCGAGTCGAAAACATCCAAGGCGCTCTCAGTCTTCTGGCAGTGTAAGGGTGCTTTTGGCAAGACTTGGGGCTTATCACCGAATAAGGTTCTCTGGATCTACACGGCTATGATAAGACCATTCCTCGCATATGCGTCGGTTGTTTGGTGGAAGGGGCTCTCTCGTAAATATGTGGTTGCTTTTTGCACGAAACTCTAAAGAATGACTTGTCTCGTCTGCTCGGGACCTTTCCCGAGTACGCCTGGCTCTGCTCTAGACGCTTTGCTGAACTTACCTCTCCTTGATACTTATATCATGGGTTGCACTATCAAAGCCATCCATCGTCTTAGGTGGGGCGGTTTTTGGTATACTCCACACTGGAACTTTGATGAACTTGCGCGACACTTATCTTACGACTCCTGTCTTATGGATATGCCGTCTGACGCAATGACATCAGAACTCCAGCTGATGCGCAAATTCAGAGTCGACTTTCCTTGTGTCCAGGACTGGCTTCGGTCAGAGTCTGAGCCGGGAATGGAATGCAGTCGTATTTTCACGGATGGTTCCAAAACCAGTCAAGAGTCTGGCGCTGGGGTCTTCGTGGAAGTCGACAACATTAGACTTCACTTCTCGTTAGGCAATTATGCGTCTGTTTTCCAAGCGGAAACTTATGCAATCCTAATGGCCATGAACTATGTTGTGAAGAACAGGTGGAAGGGACGTAGCATTTGTGTCTGTAGTGACAGTCAGGCTACTCTTAAGGCCTTGCTTAACCCTTTAACCACTTCCAAAATAGTTCGTGAAACCAAAAACTCTTTGAACTCGGTCGCAAGGCTGAATTCTCTGTCTCTTATCTGGGTCCCAGGTCACACTGGGATCTTGGGGAACGAGATCTCCGATGAGATTGCTAGACAAGGCTCAGAGGAGGGTTTCTCAGGTCCCGAACCCGCGTTGGGTCTTCCAGCGTCCTCGGTTAGGGCTTCCATTGACGATTGGGTCTCTCACGAACACAATTGTGTGTGGCATAACTCTCCAGGTTGCAGGTTGACTAAACGCATGCTCCCGGACGTCTTTAAGAAATCAGCGGCATTCTTGCTGTCTCTAAGCAGAAAAGACTGTAGGCAACTTATCGGCGTCTTGACAGGCCACTTCGCTTTTGCCAAGCACCTTAACGTGTTAGGCTTAAGTGACACTACAATCTGCGACACTTGTGGAGAGAGCGACGACACCGCGGAACATTATCTCTGTGAGTGTCCGGCCTTTGCTCGTATCAGGTGGCAGATCCTCGGTGCGGATGTGGTGAGTGCTGGTACCTCATCACTGAAGTGCTTGCTTGGCTTTCTTAGAAAGACAAGGAAATTCCAATAAAATGGGTAAATCAGGGTTTACAAATAATGCAGCTTTGTGATCTTCTTTAAATTCATTTATTTGAAACAATTGATCCGTCCTTTCCAAGTATTCGTCGAAATCATCTCCGATATTGAATTGTTCGATGGATCCAATCAATTCCACTTTGGTAATAAACTTTATGATATTTGATTCAAAATGATCTCTAAATTTTAACACTTTGTATTGCACGTATTATGTTTCTAAATTCCTCGTCAAAAATGTTAAATATTAAAAGTCGACCTGATAGTTCAGAAGTTAGTTTAATACTACACTTGTCGCAATTTGTACAGGTTTTAAAAATAGGTTTACATAAATAAGAAACAGACCACAAATCCGTTAACCATATATACAATATATGCAAGAACTTTACTTCATAGTTTGACTTCAATTTAATATGTATATATAACAGATACGCATCGTCTTTTCATCGATTCCAAAGTTGCTTATGATAGCGTTTATAGAGACGAGTTATACAGAGCCATGTATAGTGTCGGCATCCCTGCCAAGCAAGCTTATCTATTGTTGCAAGATGACGATGGGGAACTCTTGCTGCTCCATCAAAGGGAAGAAGCCCGCCGAACCGTTCGAAAGGTCTTAGACAAGGTGACGCGCTATCATGTAATCTATTTAATATAATACTTGAAGAATTGTACTAAACCCACAAGCCAGCACCGGAGGTACAATCTTTTAAAAGTTTGTACAACCACTCGCTTACGCCGATCACATTGACGTAGTCGGAAGAACTCAGCCGGCCGTCAGTGTGGCATTTGCGAGTATTGAGATCGAGGCAGCAAAGATGGGTTTAGCGGTCAATGGAATCATTGGGAGTGGCAATGGTACTTGCTCAGAGGGCACGATAAATTGTTCGCTCTGTTGGATGATTGATATGCATATGACATCGGTAGTCGGGGAAAAAATACTGTGAATCAGAAGCAAAGACAAAAATGCGAAAATATCTCCTCAGTTATCTGGACGCCAACCACAGGGTTTTTCTAAACATAAACAACAAAGTTTTAAACCGATACACTAAATCTTTCTGTCTCTTTATCTATCCTTTCAAACTCCAGCAAACATTAAGTGGTTATTCATAACGCCTTGAGTACGCGCAAATTATAAAAAAAAAAAACAAATATGTATATGCTGTCTACAAAAAGGACACTCAACATCGGCGTCTTAGACAAAACGCTACAATAGACATTGGGGGTGGCAATGGTGTAGTGGTAAAGTCGTCAATTACCACGCTAATGTTTCATGCTTCAAATCCTGACGTCAGAAAGCATTTATTTATTTCTCATGAAATATATAAAGTCAGTCCCATTAATTGCGAAAGCTTGTAAGAACACTACTGCGAACGCATAACACCAAAAGTACCTTGGTCATATGGCTGGAAAAGGTGCAAGCTCTGTTGGATCATTGACTTGTTAATGACGTCAATAATCGCGAAAAAAATACTGTGAATCAGAGAAAAAACAGAAAGTAACAAAATGCTCCCCAGTTATCTAGACACCACCCCTGGAGTTCCTCTGAAGCATAAACAACTGAGTTTCAAACCGCTACACCAAATCCTTCTCCCTCTCTCTGTCTATCCTTTGCAACGCCCGCACTGTGTAAAAGCATGTTAATGGTATTCATAACCCTTTAAGTGTGTTCAAATTATAGGTATATAAAAAAATATAACTTTTAGGTAGTAAAGAAATAGAAGGGATTCGAGTTCACTCACAGAATAATGCCAAGTATTAATAACAAAATCCTCTTCAAATTAGAAGCAATATCGCAAACCCAATCTGGGCTTTCGGCCTGCACCTGCATCGGTGCAGTGAAGCGAGCCTGCATAACTAGGCAAAGCATAACGAGGCAACGGCTGTCCACAATCATTGCGTTGAAATCACACAGATCCAGACTCCCTGGAAATTCCTCAATTAGACCAACAGACTAGACTGACCTCATAAAGTAATGTTCTAGGTCGTGCAGGATCGGAAATTCCATTCTTTGAACCAAAACCTTTCTGTGGGTTGGGAATGATATCTCCCAACTAATACAGGCCAAATAACTTCTATAGAACTACAACCAGAAAAAAAAACAGAACCTCCCTAAATGTTAACAAGAATCAAGAAAGATCTCAGGAGATTGGGAATGGAAGGGAATGTACACTGGACATTCTGCAGGGAGTTTAAAGAAATACCATCGTCACCTATGCTAAATCAACTTCAGATACCCCGGTTCATCAGAGCCGTTGGACTAGAAGAAGTGCTCCAATTCGAGTATCTCATCGACTTAAACGCTAGTTTGGGGGGCACAATTTATATTTAGGCCGCAGTTCATCTGCATCCCACCATTACTCTACTACCATATCCTCGCACCATTCTAAAATTAGGTCCTAAGGATCTTCTCAACTCTATATTACCGAAAAAAGTTAATAGTCCTAGAATCTATAATCGCAGGATTGGGATTACAAGTATTTGCTGCAGATCTGGAAGAATAGCCAAATTACTATATACCTCCAATCACAGCCTAACAAATTTCCAGTGAAACAATAAAAAAAAGTATCTAAAATGTCTAAGCTATAATCTATAGAAAAGATAACGTGTCTGTATAATACATCAGCCTTTCGTTCAGGGATTTACGAAATCCTTCCACATACCTTATGGTTCACCAGCAACTGTCAACTACACAGTCCGATAGATTATACCGCAGCAGCAGCCCATTAAATGAATCATTGTCTGGCAATCGATTTAAATGACCTCGCATCCACCCATTTCAGTATTTTTAATAGCATCCAAGTGTTCCAATCGAAAATAACAATAAAAAAAAATTGTTTAAAAATATCCCAAAATGATCTCGTTTTTCATTCGTTTATTTTTTTATTCTTCCTCATAATTCCTATAATTTCCTTTCAACTTGTCAAACGCCGAAATGGAATAAATTTATGATCTCTCGTTAGTTGAAGCAACTCAAATAAACTCGACAAAAAAAAAAATTAAAATCCTAAAAATACTCTTTTTCACCCCATACAAGGATTCCCCGATCTGATCATCCACTATTTGCTAGAAGTTCATGCACTTGTTCCAACCAAATCGATCGTAAATAGTTCATAACGCGCATCGTGTGCACATGTAAAGCGAAAGGGTTTCCCAATACTCCTACTAGGAGGAGGGCACATACCCGACGATCGAGAGGAAGATGAACGAGATGACTTTTTGATGACGACAATGATGATGGGTTTATAATAAGCACAGCACTAGCAATAATAGAGACGACGAGTAGCTGTCTAATAATGTTCCACATGTGTGCGTGGAAGGCACTTTTGGATACCTCATTTGACATCATCTAACGCTTAACCCCTTGAGAATTATGATATGAAATTTTCAAAACTAATTTCAATACCGTGTGAAATTTTCGAAAACACTATCTCCCCCCAAAAATGAGGGTGGACGAGGAATTCGTGCGATGTTTTCGTCTCGCTTCAAATCTCCACGGTGGCTGTTGGGCACTGATGACGAACATCTCAAAATGTCACGTTTTACGTCTCGTTTAAGTCATTTAAAAGCCATTTCCATCTTTGCTAGCTACTCCCGTTAGATATTCAAATTCTTTTATCCAAATGGGAAATTAAGTGGTACTTCCATTATCAGTGAACCATGCACAGTATGCTGCTGTAGCGCACTGAAAGAGAGCGAGTGCCCAGAGAGCAATCAAACTCAAAACAACGAAAAGAGGAAACTCAAAAACCCCTTTCTTTTTGAAGTGCGGTTTAGTGGATACCGCACCACTACCGACCCCACGCACATACTTAGAGCCACCATCAGTGTCAATGGGGGCAAAATTGTTTGCAGGCACTTAAGAGCGATTATCGATTGTCTGCAGAACAATTCTCCCATATCGCGTAGAGGAAGAGAGTGAGAGTGTACCACTTAAGGAAATTTTTCCTTTTTAATCCTTTTATGGAAAAGTGTTAAAAAGGAATCTTTCTTTTGTGTCAGGAACTTTTATTGCTATTCGTCGATGCTTTACACCCATACTCCGTGCAATGAAGGGTCCATTGACCTTATTCAATGGAAGGTTTGGATGGGGTGTCTAGTGAGCCCAACAGTTCCGTTTCAGGATATCCCTAATATGACGATAATGAATCCTGCAATCTAAAATAATACAGCTCATGTGGGCTTGCTTTTGTGATTGAACTCCTTGCTGTATTCAATCCTTACTTGATCCTCAATCTTCTTCTGTCAAATTGGTATAATTCTGCAAATTTGAAAGCAGAACTGCGACGTATTCTCTTGAAATTTACGCCTATAATAAGAGCAACCAAGGTCAACTACAAAGTTGCCGCTATAGAGAATAACCTTGGTGTAAAGACCAATGAGTAAACCAAATCGTAGGACAATACCAACATAAGGGATCTAAATAACATCCAGAACTTTCTTGTTTTTTATATTTAATTTCCTCGTACTTATGAATAACCTTTTAAATGTTTTTAGATTGCGCGGGCGTAGGAAAGTATAGATAGAGCGAGAGAAAGATTGGTGTAGTGATTTGGAACCCAGATGTTTATGTTTCAGAAAAATTCCGGGGGTGGCGTCCAGATAACTGAGGAGATTTTTTATTTCTTTTATGTTTGCTTCTGACCAGTGTTGCCGCTATGCGACTTAAGTCGCAATTTGACCCTTTTTTAACGCAAAGAGACTATGATCAGACTTTTTAAAACACACTTCTTTGTGCGTATAGAAAATATTTTCCAACAAAGATTCCATTTAGTTACTCATCACAATCGTTCACAATGAAAAGGAAATGGATTCATCACTAATTTCCGTATATTACACAATAATTCACCAATTTTCTATTTGTGTTAGTAATATCATGATATTATGCACCCACTTGTACGTTCATTCAACGAATTTCCAGTATGCGATGCGTGCTCTCTTCCTTGATTGATCTTCTTTTTTCTATTTTTTTTTTTTGTTGAATTATTTATGTTTTTGTTTTGTTTTGTGAAGTACAAGGTTTTATGTTAAACCTCATTTACATTTCTCACTTTGAATATTCATCTTATCATCCAAATTGATAAGTGTAGATTGCCTTTCATTTTTGTTTCATTCAAAGTGTACACTAAAGATGAACTATGAAACATATTGACCCCTTACCAACTTTTGATGAAAGAGTCATTCACCGAATCGATGATTCATCCCGAATGAAGACGATCAACCAAGTTGATAATATTGCGATCGACATAAGACATGCCTCCAGTATTCTGGATTTCCGGACCTTCCCAGCGGCCAACATAGACTCGGATCATTACCTTGTTGTAGCCAAGGTACGAAAGCGGATATCCCAAACTGAGCAACAAAGAAGAATCACTGTGAGAAAATTTAACATCGAAAAGCTACAATCGCAAGAGACCGCCAGAGTCTTCGCTGAAAGCGCATCCCGAAATTTCTCAATCACCCCTATGCCACCAGCATCAAGTGCCGAAGACCAGTTGCAACATTGCCATCATACCATCAGAAACGCCGCGACTGATGTGCTGGGTTTCACTTGCCCACTACCGCGAAACCCCTGGTTTGACGAAGAATGCAGGCAAGTGCATGCAGCAAAACAAGAGGTATATAAAGCAGAGCTGCAGCGGAAGACGAGAGCTGCTCATGAGCTCTACGAGTAAAGAAGACGGGAAGAACATCGGCTCTCCAAAAGAAGAAGAAAGAGCATGAGGAGCGCGAATTACGTGTTTGCTTCCCCAAAATCAAATTTTCAGTTGGGCAGAGCTTCGCCCACTTTATTAACCAGACTTCAAATAAAATAATTTTACACTGTCTCTTATACGTAATTTAGGCTTACTTGACAAAATGCATTCTATGGAAAACAAAATTATAATTAAACCTTAGTTGACAAAAATATATTCTGTGGGAAAGGAAATAAGCGTAATCTGATATTGAACTGTGCATTGACTTTACATTAAGGTGAACAATTTAATAAGGTCATCAGAAAATAAGGAAAAAGTGCAATGTAATTAGGTATATACGTATATTGGATAAAGTTGCTGATGGGGTGAGTGAACGTTATGGATACGTAACTCGCGCGATCGATGATATTGACTGCCTATACGAGAGGAACAATGTACGGAAGGTTTGCCAAAAATGAACGTGTCTAAAGATCAAAACTCGTACAGAAAACTGTAGAGATGAAAATGGAACCTTGTAGTAGAATCACAGTCGGTGCTGAGAATATGGAAAAAGTACTTCTGCAGACTGTATAACGGCGACGAAGACCAACATCCCGCTGTCAGGCAGAATGAACTATTCAACATAGATGATGATAGCCAGCACTTTCGTCCACCTGACCAAAGCAAAATGAGGATAGCAATACTAAACTGAAATCCAACAAGGCTGCTGGACCTGACGACTCACCGGCCGAACTTTTCAAGGCAGCTGGTGATGAATTGGTAGAGAGTATACACCAACTCATCTCTAAGATTTGGTCAGACGAGTATATGCCTGATGAATGGAATCTCAGCATCGGTTACCCGATCCACAAGAAAGAAGACCCCCCCAACTGCGGCAATTATAAAGCAATCAGTCTCCTCAACATCGCATACAAGAGCTTTTCTGCGATATTGTGTGAATGCCTGAAAACTTTTATCAACAGCCTGATTGGACCTTATCAGTGCGGTTTCAGGCCAGGAAAGTTCACCATCGAATCAAATCTTCACACTTCGGCAGATCCTGGAGAAAACCCAGGAAGTCCAAATCGATACTCATCATCCCCTTATCGATTTCAAGACCACCTTTGACAGCATCTATGTTATAGAGAAGAGCTTTATAGAGCCATGTCTAGTTTTGACATCCCTGTCAAACTTGTTCGTCTGTGCAGGATGACGATGGAGAACGCTCGCTGCTCCATCAGGGTCGGTAACGACCTCGCCGAGTCCTTTGATGCCGAAAAAAGTTTTAGACAAGGTGGCGCGCTGTCATGTGACTTCTCTAATATTGTACTTGAATGGATTTAGCAGAACTCACAAGCCAAAACCAGAGGTACAATCTATCAAAAGTCTGTATAACTGCTTGCATACGGCCTCGATACTGACATAATTGGAAGAACTCAGCAGGCTATCACCGACGCGCTTGTAAGCATTAAAGCAGAAGCGGCCAAAATGGGTTTAGCGATAAACGAAGACAAGTATATGCTGTCAACAAGAAGGAACAATCAACACCGACGACTTGGACAGAACGTCACAATGGGCAGCTATAATTTCGAGGTAGTAAGGGATTTTGTCTACCTCGGCTCTACTATAAACTCTAAAAACGACATCAGCGTAGAAATTAAGCAAAGAATAACTCTTGCCAATCGCTGTTTTTCGGGCTTATAAGGCAATTCAATAGTAAAGCCACATCTTGAACAACAAAGGAGACTCTATATAAGACTCTGATGATCCCAGTCCTGCTGTACGATGCTGAAACATGCACTTTATTAAGAGACGATGAAGATATCCTTAGTGGCTTGTAGAGAAAAATTCTTCGCAAGATATTCGGTCCTGTTTGCGTTGATGGGCATTGGCGGAGAATACTCAACGACGAACTATACGAGCTGTACAGCGACATAAACCTAGTCAAAAAACTGCGTATTGGACGTTTGAGATGGTTAGGACATGTAGAGCGAATGGACACCAGCGCTCCGACCCGCAGAGTCTTCGAAGCTAGCCCGGAGGGACGTAGAGAGCTTCTTCGCCGTATGCGGGCGCACAAGTTCAAGGGGATCTCGACCGACTTGGACTGCGAATCTGGAGGCAATTAGCTAAAGACCGAGGTAAATGGAGAGGCTTGTTAGTTGAGGCCCAGGTTCACTCCGAACTGTAGCGCCACCTTAGTAAGCAAGTAAGTCGTGAGCAATCTAAGTCAAGCAAATCGCCAAAACTGGAACTAAAATATGAATCCGTGATACAGAATTGAGGGTGAAATTGGGGCATATCTTACAAAGGATGGCCGAATGTAAACTGACGTATCTCCTACGTGCTCCAAGGTATGACGAACCACTCAAAACGAATGTGTTACACCACCCGTTAGTTGCGATTTAATAGTATCGAGAAGTGGCTCATGCAATAAATTGAATTTTAGAAATGTTGAGTTTTATTTCTTGTAACAATAGCCTGGATTCCATCTCTATGAATAATTGCTGTTGGCTTTCGCTTGTCAGCTTGCCGACTTCCTCTCGCTGTTTTTTTCTAAGTGGTTTTTACTTTGATTGCCAACTTTTACTAACTAAATATAATAAATTTAAAAATATAATGAGCTCACTGAATAAAATGCAGGTCCAGTCTGCAATTTCATTCAAGTGAATTGCACATATTTTTATATTCTGAACTACAACAGCTCTCATTTGCATGTTACGGGGCCATTATTTAAGTGGCGGGCCGAAAAAAAAGAATGCTTCCCCTTCAATTTTAATTTACCTTCTGGCAGAAATCAGCCTTCTATTGTCTTCCATTCCTCACTTTATAAAAACAAAGGCAGCCAATTTCTGGTGTGGAATCCCATTTTTCGTCTGCCAACCATAATCGACACGAAGATCTCATTCTAAAGCTGTTCGCGAGCCAGCCAGCAAACTCCGACAACTATTTTCATTTCAATTTCATCAAGAAAAACAATGACCAAAAGAAAAACACTCGCCCTCGTTGTTCGGCGGTTGAGAGTGTTTTTATAGGTCGCGGATTTAAAATTTCATTAAATCTCATCTGTTGAACCCCATGCGCGCACCGAAAAGATGCCAAAACAATAAAAGTTTTCATCTCCTGCTACCGCTACTGCTGATGGTTGCTGATGAGCTCTTCTCTAGCCTCATCTACCCATTCAGCTTTGGTTTCATCAACTTTTCACATAGTTTCTGGCGTGCGGTATCAGCATTCTCGTATCTGTAACTATACCAAGTGAAATTGTTTTTCGCGCAGCATTCCCTGATATGCGACGCGGTGCTGGAACGCTGATGCAAACAGCCATTGTATGCATATCCTTTTCAAATACTCCGCATGCATACACGCTCGTTTTAGAAAACATTTTAATAATTTGTTGAAAAATATAGAAATGAAGGGAACCAACAAAAAAAAAAAGAAAGCAATAATAAGAAAATGCTGATGTGATTGCAAGTGGTGGTAGCTACCTACATATTTCCCTGGTAAGGACAGAGTTTAATAAAAGCAAACTACATGCTGAGTGGTCGGTTATTTCATTTGTTTCGGGGCAATCGGAAGGATAGCAGATCTGGATTTTATTTGCCGAAATGAAATTATTTGTTCTTGGAAATTGGGGTTAGATAGTGTTTTTCTAATAGCAGGTGGTGGCGTCATAATTTAGGGTTTCATGTACTGGATTGCAGTTATCAAACATTGGACTTATCCGAATCCTGGAAGTGTACATAGGTATTGGATGGTTGTATTATATTTTTGGTTTTCTTCAAACTAATTTGAGGGTCTTACAGCAGTATCAGCACTAATGAAGCTCGTGAGTAGGCTTAGTAAACGACTATACACAGAGCCGTCGAGAGACATGCATTTTAAAATTTAGCATATTTCCATTTTTTGTACAACGCGCGCCGTGGAGTAAGTGGTTATTGTGTCGGATCACTGTGCATGAGGTTCCAAGTTCGAATCCCAGAAAACACCAAAAAGTTTTTTTTTTTCATGGTCCCACTTCTTGCGAGCGTCTGACAAACATCCGAGAGTATTGTTGTCACGCTGTCCGGATACGGCACTAGACTGTAGGTCACTTCCATTCGTGTGAACGCACACAACATGAGTGGTTGCGAGAAGCTAGGCCCTGGCACTTAAAAAGCTGTTGCGCCAAATATTTATTTATTTTTTATTTTTTTTTTATTGTAAAAGGTGGCGCAAAAGTAATGACCCAATTTGATTTAGCTATAACTTTTTCCCAAAATTGAAAAATGATGATGGTTTTCTTTTTTATTGAGTATTCTTATCTGGACCTTGAATTTTGTTTCACTTACCACTGAAGATGATATGTTGGCCTCCAATGAAAATTTTCCATCAGTTTTGTCAAAACTTAAATTCCGGCGGTATATATTCTCTATGTCTCGTCTAATGTGGGAACTGCGATAGTCTTTGATCTCTTCACATAGACCAATGGCTTCAAATAACTCTATAGAGAGAAGTCTGGAATGGTAGGATCGGATGATCTTGCAGGCCAATGCAAACCACTAAAACGCGAAATACGCGGCCCAGAAAAATGTGCTTCACTAAGTCAACTGTATCAACCGCTGTGTATGCAGTGTGACCGTCTTGTTAAATCTACATGAGCTTCGACCCCAATACATCCAGTTTGAGTATCAAAAAGTCACGTCACATCATTCTGTAGCGCTCGCCAGTGACAATTATTGAGCAGCGACTTCGAGAAAGACTTACCCAATCAACATTTCAGTAAAGACGCCACACCACACAGTAACTTTCAGTGGATATAAATGCGATTTTTTAATAATACAAAAGATTTGCAGTCCCCTACTTGAATGCACCCCTCGCCGTGGTGTAGGGGCCTAGTAAAGGTCAAGGATTCTCGGGTACCTATCTCCAGATAAGACATGAAGCCAAATTGTAGTCGTCCTGATTCCTCCCTGTCATATCCTATCCATTCCCCTCTCCTCTCCGGTGGGCCGGATCAAGCTGTTACACGACGCGTGCCGAGGATCAGCCTGGCTGGGGGCCCACTCTAAACGCTAACGAAGTATTCGGATACCTGGCGACCTCCGGATTATCCTGCACAATGCGGATCTCTGTGCAGGTCGACTTCCCATTCTCCACCACTCGTGGGTCCAAATAATGAATAAAAACAAACAAGAACAACCAAAATATGCAAAAAGAGGACGGTCCTCTTGAAAAACAGTCTTCTAGCCTCCTGGAAAGCGCTCCTGCAGGCTCTACTTTGCAACTCCTGCTGACGCATTGGCTTTGAAGCCTAGCACTAGCTATGCGAGCAGCTGCAAGCAAGTGGTCGCTCCCAGGATTGCTCTACGCGCGCCTGGAACGCTGGCGAAAAGGACAGTGGTTTTAATACCTGGTCTTATCGTAACGCCAGACCATAAAACGCGAGGGGTAAACCTCCATAATATCTCTGTGCCTTCAGGGACAGCTAACTGTTCGGCCTCGAGCTTACAGCACGCTGCTCCCTCCTCCTCGAAGGATCCACATCCCCTTCTAAAATCTCTCTCAGGGGCAACGGACCGCTCAGCTTGGAGCTTGCGGAATGTCGCTCCCTTCAAGATCTCTTACCAAGATCAACGGCTAGCCTACAAGCTGATTCGCCACATTCAGGCTGTTCCTGAGCGAGAGAGAACTCAAAAACACAAAACCTCCTTAAGCTGGGCAACTAAACGTGTCCAGCTTCCCTCCGACTCATCCAACAAGAACTCATCGTCCAAACGCCAAAGATCTCATAATAAGTCTCCCACCTTAGCAAAGAAAACGAAAATAGTACCTTCCAACACTACCTCCAAGCCCTTCAACCAAGTGCTTAAGTCAAACTTGGAGATGGTGGTCGATGACCACAGCGACTCGGATGGCAGCATTACTGCTGACAAATGGGGGAAGGTGGAGATTGGCCTCCCTTATTCTCCGACTTACTAAAAACGGGGAACACTTAGTCTTGATCCAGGAACCATGGGTTGTTGGAAACCGGGTTTGTAACCTAAAGACTCCAAACTACAAATTAATATACGCAAGGATGGAAGGTAATCCGAGTTCTTGTATCCTTGCGAAGATTCATCTTAACATGTTTCTACTCTCTAATTTCAGCAATCAAGACATAGTCGGTACCAACCTGGAATTGCGATCAAAAAATGACTGGCTGGTATCGGCCTATTTGGGTCACGATCAAGTGGGCCCACTCCCTCCGGACATCTTGGGGAGCTTGATTGCGAAAGCGGAGAGCCTTAAGACCGGTCTCATCATTGCCTGTGACGCGAACGAAGAGTCGACTCACTTCTACACTGACGGGTCAAAAACCAAAGACGGAGTTGGTGCAGGTGTTGTCTCTGACAGGCTTAATCTTAAGCTCTCCTTCCGTCTACCAAATCATTGTAGCGTGTTCCAGGTTCCAAGTCTTATCTTGGTTTAAGAAAAACGTGATATCTGCTAGAGATATCCGCATCTTTCTAGACAGCCAGGCAGCAATCAAATCCCTGGAATCGACTTCTATAAATTTCTTAGTAGCTCTAGACTGCCGATCGTCTCTTGCAGAGATGGCTGAGCAGTTCAATATTCACCTGTGCTGGATGCCAGGACATAGGAACATTCCAGAGAATGTAAAGCCGATGAACTCGCCAGAATAGGGACAACTATACCCATCCTGCCGAATAAAGGCACATTAGGTATACCAATCGCTACTCGCAAACTCAAATTTAAGCTGGATGCTATCGAGAGTACGAATCTTAGGTGGACAAGTGGATCAACATGTCTAGCGATAAAACAGATTTGGCCGAAGCTGGATCTAAAACATTCTAACAATTTTATTTCTCTCAATAGATCGTATATCGGCGCTACAATATGTAGGTGTCATCACTGGACACTGTCTAATAAGCAAGTATGCTACAAGGCTAGACCTTTTTGCGAACGACTTTTGTAGAAACTGCATGGATGAAGAAGAGGAAGAAACTATTCCTCACCTTCTTTGCTTCTGCCCAGCTCTCTCCCGTAGAAGGAAGCTTCACCTAGGAGCCCCCTATTACAACGATATAGACAACCAGATAGATACCAATGTTAAGAGCCTCCTATGCTTCATAATAAGCTCAAAATGGTTTAACGAGTAGGTAGAGAACAACTTTCTCCCATGATATAGGTACGTGGTATCACAATGGGCCTATTATTGGTCTAAACGCGTTGGCGATTCTTAGCTGGCAGCCACTTCAACCTAACCTAACGTAACCTACAGCTGTAAAAATACTAAGTTTTCACATTAGCTATCATCATCCACCTGATACCGGCAATATTTCAATGTCTGAAGTATTCTGTTAGATTCTCTACTCTCGACATCGGCCGACTAGAACGCTAAAATTAAATTCCCATGTTTCAATTGAAAATCTATTAAATTCCCCCGTTGACTGAAAAGCGTGAGAAATATCGTCAAACAAAAACATTACACCGACACCTTAACCCAATAAAATCAAAACTCCTAACTCAATCGTAAACTCTTGTACTACTATCTAACTCTGTGCTCACAAAACAGATAAAAAAAAAAGAAAAACAAAACCAATGAAAACAAATACGGAACCAGCCAGAGCGTTTCCAGTTCAGCACCAGCACACATATTTTCACTCCTGAAGTAGCTGTGATCGCTGAAATAACAAATAATTAAGTAGCTCCAAAAACACAGATAGAAATTCTACAATATAACCACCAAAACGAGAAATAAACCCGAAGATACACAAATGCATGGAGTCGTGCACGTTGTTTACTCACATGGCAATCAACGAGCGTAACCCAAACATCAGAAATTATTTCATTTCTTCTTCAAACCTCGGTGATTTGGTAATACGAGACGACTCCTCCCGCCTCGGTGTCCTGTCAGGATCGACGTCACACGACAGGCGAACGAAAAATGGGAACGACCAAAAAAAAAGGATGAATCTGTTGAAATATCCTTGTACACATGAGTGCAACACATTCCAGGATAGGATACTCCAATTTCCCAATGTTTTCCTAAATTCAGTCCTTTTTTTTATTATGAGAAGGATTTCACTTTTCACTAGTTTGTCAGAATGGAGAAGGAATTTTGACAATTTTTAGATTTTTTTTTTGTTGGGGTAGTGGTGCGGGGGTATGACCTTTTGACACATAGCAGACATCAATTTAAATTGACAGGCTGTCTGCCCTAGTCATACAAAGCAGGCTCTACTACTTTTCTTTATTTTTTTGTGCGTTCGTCCTTTTTTATGGAACAAAATGATAATGTGAGTTGGATGTGGGTTTGGGAGGACTTCTGTAAGTCATAAAGTTGCTGCCGGATTGGTCATTACGGTGGGTTGTTGTATATCTCTGTGGATAGTAGTAAAATTTAATGAGGTAGAATGTGGAAGATGACTTTTTTTTTCTGGTGGTGGTGTCTTCGTCGCTATGAGTTGCGGGTAATATAATTTTCTTTTATTGTTTTATCCTTTTTTTATGTGTTAATCCATATGTGCGTACTAATAAGTGATCTTAGTGTCATTTGAGAATGTGATTCATGCGATGAGGGGTGTAGCATGCATGCCTACTGGAGTGTGATGAAAAATTACGAGTCATGCTAGATTTTCAAACACAAGTATCTTCATCTGTATAGCATTTTCAATCAGCAAATTTATTGATTTCCCTAAAGCAGTCGGACGTGATGTAGACGAGTATGTATAGTTGTTGTCCGCATCATCAAAATGAGTCAGTTTTTATTGGGGTAGTGATACACGGTTGTGACGATGTTATTAGGTGATTTAATAAATCCAGACTGAACAGAGATTCTTGCTGCCATGAGCCTCACTGTGATTAGATAAATTCAATTTCAACTCATGTTAGGTACAATTTCATGCAAACTGTTTACACTCCCACCTCCAGGTTTTATCAATGTGGTAGTAATCGCTGCGGATTGGTAAAGAAGCTGGAAGGGAAAACATCGCAGCAGGAAAAAGTCGATAGTCCAAGGATATGGTAATTAACGGGAGAGGCATTCAATTACTCGAATTGTGCAACTCCTTTGGACTGAGAATAGTAAACGGAACGCGTGCACCAGATGAAACCGGAAACTTTACTTATGTAAATCGCCAAGGGGTCTCTGTAATCGATTTATGCCTAGTGATGGGTAAGTGGAACATCTATGCTACTGACCTCGAGGTTGTATGTATTCCCTGGGCTGGACATTTCCAAAATGTTGTAACGCTGAAACTCGCGAGCAATAAAGGTGAACGTACTAGACATATGAGAATAATCCCTTAATTGCTTTGGAATGAGGTTTACGCTTCCCTATACGTATGCACATATAGTACTTGAATGTAGAGCAAATTTAGATTGGGAACTCGCATCGTACTAAAAGCTGCATGTCGATAAAATCGTGGACGTAATAAAATACTCATATCCTGATTCGGAGCGCAGCACGGGGAGGCAAGGGTAAAATTCTAAACAATGGTTCGGCGGATAATTGCAGAAGAGTGATGCGGTTATCATTTGCGCGGTTGAACTTATTCAGGGCCTCGAGTAGTGAGCATTACATGAACCTACATATATGTAGGGACAAATAAAGAATACAGAGCGCTGTGTAAAAATAAAAAATCGTGTTATGAAATAAAGACTGCAAGACTGTCAAGTTGTAGGAATTCGTCTGTTTTTTTTTTTTAAGGTTGTAAGGAAGGTCAACTGTTAACAGTGTTCTATCAGTAATGGGTTTAGCCCAACAGTCCTCTACGAATATTTCAGGCAACTATTAAATCCAAATATTAATAGCTAAACTTTTCAATTCCCCGCTCAGTGAAAGAAGCAAAGATTTGTCCTTTTACCAAAAGTTAATAAACCATCGCAGGATCCTTCATCGTATAGGCCTCTATGCATGCTGGGCACTATGGGTAAAATACTGGAGCACATAACAAGTGACAGATTGGAAAGCGCAATCGATGAAGCGGGAGGCCTCGCAGACCGCCAGTATGGCTTCCCTAAGGCACGTTCTATGATTGAAGCCATCGACGAAGTCATAAATACAGCAAAACCAACCATCGAAGGAAGACGATGGAAAGGCGGAAATAAACAGTACTGTGCAATCATAACGCTGGATGTTAAAAAACGGTTTCAGCACCGCAAACGGGAGTAGTATTCTGCGACCACTTACCGCCAAGAGAGTATCGGAATACCTGCAGAAAATAATGACGGAGTATTTTAGAAATGGAATATTGCATTACACCAACGACGGAGTGAGGCAGTTTAACATCACAGGCAGTGTCCCCCAAGGATCCGTACTAGGTCCACTACTGTGGAATCTAATGTACGATGACGTCCTCAGACTTCGAATCCTGAGGTCCTCGAAAATAATTGGCTCGCCGAGGACATAGCGATCGCTGTAGTGACCAAATTTCTTGAAGGCTTGGAGCACGAATGTCATGAAGCTATCGGGATGGTACAGGACTGGCTAGTAAACATGGACCTAAAACTAACGGAGGAAAAGACCGAAGTAGTGCTCATCAGCAGCAGACGAATTATGGAGACTATAAGAGTAACTATGGGCGACCACGTTGTAGTGTCCAAACCAGAGCTGAAGTACCTTGGCGTTACTATAGATGCAAGGTTAACTTTTAAGCAACATCTGCAACACGCAGCTGAGAAGGCAGCAAGAACAACGGCTACCCTGGCAAGGATCATGCCAAATATTGGAGGACCTCAAAAGAAGAAGCGACTGCTCTTAGCAAGAGTTGCGACGTCGATGATGCTTTATGGCTCCCAAATATGGGCAGGAGCCATGAAAACGAAATCATACAAAAGGAAGACGGACGCGGTCTACAGAACCAATGCCTTGAGAGTAGTAAGTTAGTTAGTTTAGTTTTATGACTATTTATTTGAAAAATGTATTTATTTACAATATGAGTTATTAGTCTATAGGGTTTGGCCTTAGGTCGTCTACCAGATTGACAAATTATTAATACTGTTTCTTATAATAAATGAGCCCTCTTGTGAAGTTGATACTTATTTCTAAAAAACTTTCTTGGATAATGCAATTCCTGTACCGTAGCGCGTTAGCCGTGTAGTTATACAACAAATCCCAGCCACGGACACCATTAAGGATGTTAATCGTTTCATCTAATTCAAGTACATGTGCTCCAAAGTACATGTGACGAAATTCTTGAAGAATGGGGCATATCGCGATGAAATGAAACACATCCTCACGCTGTTTGAGGTTGCTTAGGTCGCATATAATTGGCAGTTTCGGTCGATGTGGTATGTATAATAGTTCAAGTTGATCAGCTCCCCTCTTACTTTAAATTTGATGCTCAACATATTGGGTTTCTTTTTCAAAAGTACGTGTTGTCCTGTAAATGGTAGTTCAATTTGCTGTAATTATGTTCTGTACTGCGAGGACTTGGCTTCACATGAAAAATTATCGTAGATTTTATAGCGCATTTTCTTCAGTAAGATGGTAAATGTTTGATTCGCAGTGGTCGGCAGTTCCAGCGATTCAAACAAGTTAGTAAAATCACTTTTTTCAAGCGCGGAACGCGGTGGACAGTAGATAGATGAGATTTTAAGAGTACGATGACTATTTTAAACTCGAATCGTGCACAATTGCAAAGATTCAAGCTCTATCTTTAGGTCTTCGGATTATTCGAAGCGGTCTTTAATAAACAAGGATGATCTACCTCTCGCTTTTCTCGAAGGGTGACAAGCGTGGTAATCTTATAGCCTTTTGTTTTTAAATGTGATTCATTTTTTAAGTGTGTTTCAGAAATCATGCAAATATCAATATCTTTTTCACTCATGAATATTTCCAATTCGTCAAGTTTTTGCAAAATTCCGTTTGCACTCCAAGTACATATTTTTAACATTTGTTTTTCATTCATATTCTAGTTGAAGTACGCGTCTTCCGTAAATTAGTTTCAAGCTTAACCAGCCTATCGAGAATAATTTTATTTATTTTGCTTTGTTCTTCAAATTTCGCAAGAATTACTGAGAAAACATGAGAGACAGGGTCCGTCGAAATTTCAAGGTTTTTTTTGGTCCTTCGGATGCCGCGGCCTGAACGTAAGTCTGCACTCCTGCTGTCCGAGGATCATTGCCCGGTAGCTTTTCCAATGGTACCTTTTCAGTACCGTTTCTTCTAAGAACAGAGGTCGACAATTTTTCTGTTGTCACTCTTTCTCTCACCTTTTTGCGCTCTGGGCCCGGTAGTTTTAGTTTGCCTACCTTCTCCTGCGCGATCTTACACAGACGCATAGAAAACCAAACAACTTCTATCATTAAATAGAAGGAGCATAAACTTCACAGTAGGAATAATAACAGGACACTGTTTGTTAAGTAGACACGCCACTAGAATGGGAGCCCCCCCTGCACCAGTCACCAATCCTCCCCTCCCCACCCCTATTGGTTACCATTGACCCTCATGAGGCACTGTAACAGACACACCCAAGATCGATAGTCAACCCTCGAATATCACTAGACCAACCACTGCATAAGAGTAGCAGAGATTGATTGAGTCAATCAACCCTATAACTCCCATGCACCCTACCTACACGGTGCAACTAGGTACTAAGGGTTCGATTGTATCAGTCATCCTACCTAGCTAACCAATCCCCATAGTTCGACTGCATAGTAGTGCAAGGTTTGATTGTATCAGTCACCTCGCCTTCTATTATGCACTCCACTATTTCCACGGTCCACCTAGGTACGGGTTTGATTGGAAAAGTCACCCTACCTAGTCAACGCCTTATGCACAGCAGTACTTAGAGTTTGACTGAATCAGTCACTCTATTGCGCTTATGCATCTCTACACCTGCACGGTCCACCTAGGTATGAAGGATTTGATTGAAGCAGTCACCCCACCTAGACAACACCCATGCCTAGCAGTACTTAGAGTTCGATTGAATCAGTCACTCTACTACGCGTATGCATCTCTACACCTACGCGGTTTACTCAGACCTTCCAATAAATAAATAAAAAAAAATAAATATTTGGCGCAACAGCTCTTTTAGTGCCAGGGCCTAGCTTCTCGCAACCAATCATGTTGTGTGCGTTATATTTTTTTACACGAATGGAAGGGACCTACAGTTTAATGCCGACTCCGAACGGCGATTTGAGAAGCTTTTTCGTGACAACAATACTCTCGGATGTTTGTCAGACGCTCGCGAGAGGTGGGACCGTGAAAAAACTTTTTGGTGTTTTCTGGGATTCGAACTTGGAACCTCATGCGTAGTGATCCGACACACTAACCACTTACGCCACGGCGACCTTCCAATACAACTTATAAAATAGTACAGGGGGTTCGATTGAATCAGTCACCCCCAATATTTGCTTGAACACTATACATACCCGGTATACACCGACTTAGGGTTGATTGAGTCAGTCACCCTCTCTAGCCACTTCAGTCATAGTTATTCTCACCCAACACCCTCCTGAGAAAGGTTAAGGCTCCCCCGGTAACCGGTGATTCTCTGGTCCCAAATCTATGTGATATCACAATGGACCCAAGTGGTCTAAGAGTGTCTTGACCCTGTCAGGACAGCTACCTTACCTAACCTAATCTAACCTTCCCTTACAATAAGCACAGGTTGCAGAGGTTTGTTTGTTTACTCCACAAGCTTGGGAGAGGTGATTTCCGGCGCATTTCACACATCGCGGTTCTTTTCTGCAGTACATTGGCGTATGATTAAATCCTTGGCAATGTTGGCACTGCGGAATCATCCTTAAATTTCTACGCATGGGCTCGATTTTGACCACGATGTTTAATATACCTCTAATTCGGTAGATATCGTCGATATTATCAGACTTATCGAAGGTAAGCTTATAAAGCGGAAGTCCACGCTTTACCAATACGTCATTATCTATTTTCGTTTGTTGCTTCTCCTTCTTGATAATATTAACGGCATCAAGAATTTTAAAGCCTTTGGCTTGAAGATCGGTCATAACCTCTTCTTTGGTGCATGAGGGGTGGAGTCCCCTTGAAATAAAACGATGTGGCCTTTCTAACTTGATGTCGAATGATACCACTGAATCTTTTTTGGTATTTAGCTTTTGGGACACTGCTCGGTAGTCGTTATAATCATCGACGTTAATTTGCGACGCAGTATCCCTTAAAGATGTAACCTTATATTTCGATGTTAACGTTCCTTTAAGGAGGCTTTGCAACTTATTATATTCCGTAGATTTTCTCGTCCATTCTCCTCAATCGAATTTTAACTTCTGAGTGAATTTTAAGCAGGATTCCGAAAAGCATACTCAACGGTGGACCACATTTTTACTCTCACCTGTATCGCTAAGTAGTATCTGGAAAAACGCGCCAAACTTTATGCTTTCTTCGTTTACCTGAAAGCCGCATTTGACTCAATTAACCGTAAGGCTCTTTTTCACAAGCTAAGCTTATTTGGACTTTCATCGAAAATGCCTGAGGTTTTACAAAATTTTTACCGCGAAATTAAGTCTACCGTCTGAAATGGAACCATTTTATCAGATGGGTTTGAAACGTAAATGATAATAAGACAAGGCTGTCTCGGCTGCACGGGAGCTTTCCCGAATACGCCTGACTCTGCTCTAGACGCTTTGCTGAACTTACCTCCCCTTGATACTTATATCATGGGTTGCACTATCAAAGCCATCCATCGTCTTAGGTGGGGCGGTTTTTTGGTATACTCCACACTGGAACTTTGATGAACTTTCGCGACACTTATCTTACGACTCCTGTCTTATGGATATGCCGTCTGATGCAATGACGCCAGAACTCCAGCTGATGCGCAAATTCAGAGTCGACTTTCCTTGTGTCCAGAACTGGCTTCGGTCAGAATCTAAACCGGGAATGAATATAGTCGTATTTTTATGGATGGTTCCAAGACCAGTCAAGGGTCTGGCGCTGGTGTCTTCGTGGAAGTCGACAACATTAGACTTCACTTCTCGTTAGGCAAATATGCGCCTGTTTTCCAAGCGGAAACTTATGCAATCCTAATGGTCATGAACTATGTTGTGAAGAACAGGTGGAAGGGACGTAGCATTTTTGTCTGTAGTGACAGTCAGGCTGCACTTAAGGCCGTGCTTAACCCTTTAACCACTTCCAAAATAGTTCGTGAAACCAAAAACTCTTTGAACTCGGTCGCAAGGCTGAGTTCTCTGTCTCTTATCTGGATCCCAGGTCACACTGGGATCTTGGGGAACGAGATCTCCGATAAGATTGCTAGACAAGGCTCAGAGGAGGGTTTCTCTGGTCCCGAACCCGCTTTGGGTCTCCCTGCGTCCTCGGTTAGGGTTTCCATTGACGATTGAGTCTCTCACGAGCACAATTGTGTGGCATGACTCTCCAGGTTGCAGGTTGACTAAACGCATGCTCCCGGACGTCTGTAAGAAATCAACGGCATTCTTGCTGTTTCTCAGCAGAAAAGACTGTAGACAACTTATCGGCGTCTTGACAGGCCACTTCGCTTTTGCCAAGCACCTTAACGTGTTAGGCTTAAGTGACACTACAATCTGCGACACTTGTGGAGAGAGCGACGACACCGCGGAACATTATCTCTGTGAGTGTCCGGCCTTTGCTCGTATCAAGTGGCAGATCTTCGGTGCGGATGTGGTGAGTGCTGGTACTGTAAGCTCCTCATCACTGAAGTGCTTGCTTGGCTTTCTTTCCTTCCTTCCTTCCTTTTAACTTTTTTTTGGTTTAATGTACGAAGAAGCATCTATAATTGTTTGCTAACGATTTGAATTACTTTAACGTAGTTTTTGTTTTTTGTATATATTGTACATATGAACGTTTTACTGTGAATTCTTGTTATTACATTAATATCCTGAACTCATTTAATACTCATAATTATTGATTTTGCCAATCCGGTTGACGGCTAATTAGACATGTCATATCATGATTTTCTTTGTATCAAAAAAAATGGAATTTAATAAAATCGTTATAATAATATTCCGTTATCCCGACGATGTTTATTGGTGGACGAAATTGCGCTCGAAGTTGCTTTTCCTGGGGTTCTTTGTGATTTTCTTTTTTTAGGGGCTCGACTTGGGGCGATGAACCGGCTCTCCGTTTCTTATTAGATCTTTTCTTTGGGACCCGACACGTTTCGCGTGCTAGCTCTTCTTCGTCGGTGTGATATTCCCCGCAAGCTAAGCGTGCTGGAGTACATTCGCGTTCTTTCTGGACATGTGTGTTCTTTGGGACCTTATTTTCTTCTTTTAATAAGTCTATCTCTTTCTTAAGATCTTGATAGAGTAGATCCATTTCGCTGAGTCCTGAATTTCGCACGCTGGCGCTCCCGGTAGACTTCTTTTCCCGGAGTTATTCGATCTTGGTGGAGGAGATCGAGATACTATTGAACTTTTTGAAAAAGGGTCATTGGATTGCAATAAGCGGCTCTCCCCAGAATCCGTAGAGCCGACCTCCGAAGAGGGTAGATTTGCCAATAAAGCTGGACTGCCATCTGGGGTAATAAATCTTGTCGTTTTGTTCATTGCATGTTTTGTATGCACTATATACTCGGTGTACGGAGATTCGATTTTAGTCGCATCTCACGACAGGCATGCCTACCTCGGGTATATTCTATCCCCTACCCGAAGGGGACATTGCTTTTCCGAACACTAAATGTTAATCGAAAAGCTACAAACATGCATAGTCCGAGTAAAGAATGGAACTCAAAATTTAACTGAATACTAAAGCGGCAATGCTGCCTGAAGCTCGGTAATCACCAAGTAATGTTCTACACAGGACAGCTACTTCAGATTCACCTTATTTATGAACTCTTTGGTTCAATTTTTCCAGACAGCTGGGACAATTAATTTTCCTATCCACCACTAACCCATCAAACTACAAAAAAAAATGTATTTGGCGCAACAGCTCTTTAAGTGCCAGGGCCTAGCTTCTCGCAACCACTCATGTTGTGTGCGTTATATTTTTCTCATGAATGGAAGGGACCTACAGTTTAGTGCCGTATCCGAACGGTGATTTGAGAAGCTTTGTCGTGACAAAAATACTCTCGGATGTTTGTCAAACGCTCGCGTGAGGTGAGACCGTGAAAAAACTTGTTGCTGTTTTCTGGGATTCGAACTTGGAACCTCATGCATAGTGATCCGACACATTAACCACTTACGCCACGGCCCCCACCCATCAAACTATAGTTCATAGAAATTACATATGTCGACGCACTACTTGGATTTGGAAATACTCTCCTCATACCTATCCCTTCAAATCAACGATTGTCCTTAACTTATAAATTATCAAATTAACGTGTGTGAGTAAAGTGCATACAACTGTACAGAACTATTCACTATATGGATTGTGAAATCTACCACAACTTCAACTAGCAGTCATAGAGAATTGTTGCACTATATATAAAATGTTAAAGGTTACCCAGGTTACTTTTTAACAGTCGTATACCTCCATACCTTACCGTAAGTTGTTGATAGCTCAGGAGGTTTAATTCTTCTCGTTCACAACATGCCACACACACACCATGCACAAGATCTAGAGAATCGCAAAACCGTTGAACAGAATGAAGGCGTGCTTCAATTGTATACCCTGTCCACAACACTTGTAGTGCTTTTGTTAAAATGACCGTCGTCCTTTTTTATGTTCATGTCAAGTACTTGAGTGGGCGTTGTACTGTTTGCGATTATGGAACACGTATATTCCTTTCCCTCTGTTCCGTCAGTTTACTGTGAGAATTTTAATGCTTAACTTTGTGAAAAGTACGTGAGTATGCGTCAAAATCACGTGCTAAATTCAATAATGTCCATTGTCCAGTTAACAAACTTGTAGGAATGCATTCAGAGAGACCATTTATTAGAGATTTCGAATGTGCTTGAACTTATTATTGTCGTTCGTAGCATTAAATATGTTTGAGTCCATGCCATTGGAAAGAGCTTTCTGAACAGCCGATTAGACTGCCATACACCCATTCCTATGGCAAAGGCTTTATTCTCGGAGTTGTGTGGGAAAACGTATAATTCTTATTTTAACAAAGCCAAAATCGAAACTTTGCATATATGTATATCATGCAAATCCCAGTTGGCAGACAGCAATGCACGTATGTAGTATTATGATAATACATGTTGATTCTATGATAATACATGTGTGTAAATTATGTGTACTCGTACATCTTCTGTATGTGGGCCTGATGTTGCTCAGTCAGTTTAAGGAAACTTTGTTTTATAAAGGAAGGACCACCACTAAGATGTCGAAGAATATCAATGCGAAATATCACTACAAACTAAACAGGCTTGATGGAGGTGGGTTGATAATATAGTAGTAGGATTGCAGTCGGTGCTAAGTATATGGAAGGAATACATTTGCAAACTGTTAAGCGGCGGCGATGACCAATATTCCATTGTCAGACAGAATTAGCTATTCAACAGTGACGATGGCACTCAAGATTTCGGTCCATCCGATCAAAATAAAGTTAGGGTAGCTACTCGTATATCTAATCTTAAATCCAACAAAGAAACTGAAGCCGACGACATTGCCGTAGAAATTTTCAATGCAAGATGAGATGACCTGGTAAGGAGCATGCACCACTTCGCCTGCAAAATATAGTTAGACGAAAGTACGCCCGATGAACTTCAGCACCGCTTGCCCAGTCCTGAAGAAAAGAGAACCTCTGAACTGCGTCAACTGCATAGGTATAAGTCTTCTCAACATCATTGTAATCATTCTCAATGACTCGCTTATCCCCTACGAGGGTCGCAAGGGGAGAATACTACGGTACACAATCCATCCTTCTCGATCATTAGGAAGAATCCTCAGACGGGTCCAGTATCCATCCATCTCATTTTAGGCTTACTACTGTGTCACTTATCTGACGGTACGAGATTTATGGCACATCTTGCAGGCCGACTTGGGAACATTTACTACACTACGTGACTGAATCATACTTTTCTTTCGGTCATTATCCAGGTTTCATGACCATAAGTGGTAATTACTCACTTTACTTATGTCCTGTATCCCCTTGTGGGTCCTAGGGCCTCTACTACGCCTACGCGCCATCGTGTACGGTTTCTGGCAATGTGTCTGAGTTCTCCCCAACTTTTCCCCAACCGCCGTGCCTCCTTCTCGACTGTTCTGCGCCATGTTCTCCTTGGACCGCCAGGTCTTCTGCCATCCTAAGTTAAAGGGTTTCATTGCAAAGCATGGTTCGCTATGGAACTGTCACCCTTACGGAACGTGTGACCAATCCACCGCCACTTCCACCGTTGGATGTTTGTGCCTATTGGTTCCTGACCCGTTCTCTCGTAAAGGTATTTGTTAGAGACACGATTGGGATAGAAAATCCTTAAGATATTGCGCAGAACCCCTATTAACGAACGTTTGCAGCTTTCTGGTGATAGTAGTGGTCACTCTTCACGGGTTGCAACCATATAACAGTACGGATTCAACGTTGGAGCGGAATAGTCTTATTTAGGTGCTCAAACTGATTGCATTGCTTCGCCATATTTTGGACAACATCCCGAACGCGGACTTTGCTTTGGCGATCCTGCTGGCTATATCCAGTTCGGTTTCACACTCGGTCGAGACAATACTCCCAAGATACTGGAAATCCTCTACTCTCTCTACCGGTTGTTCAGCAGTGCATATTTGAGCCGATGAGTTTTTTCCAAGGCTAATAATTTTAGTTTTTGCCGTATTCATTTTCAGCCCGACGACGCCTGCCTCCCTCTCCACATCCGTTGTCATTTGGTGGAGGTCCATAATTATGTGCGAGAGTAAGCATATATCGTCAGCGTAGTCAAGATGTTTCAGTTGAGATGTAAGAGTCCATCGAATTCCTCCGTTTCCCGTCGATAAAGCTGCACGAAGCACATCGCTAATCACCAATAGAAGTAATATTGGTGAAAGGATACAGCCTTTTCTTAGCCCACTTTCGATCTCAAATTCTTCAGACAACCTTCCTTTGTGCAGAACGTGACATCTAGAGCCTTCATATACAGCTTTGATAATAGCAATGAGTGTATCGGGAATAGCTCTCCTGCGTAAGGGACGCTAAATAAACTCCTTGTTGACACTATCGAACGCCTTCTCAAAATCGATGAACAGCAGGTGGACTGGCGATCGATATTCAACGCATTGTTGGATGATGATCCGCAGGGTGTTGATGTGGTCGACACAGGAGGATCCAGAGCGCAAACCTGCTTGTTCGGCATCGAGTGTGTCTTCGAGGTGTTGTTTGATTCGCTCCAGAATGATTTTAGCTATTATCTTAACTACAGCAGGCAGCACGCAGATACCCCTCTAGTTTCCGCACTCCATTAAATTTCCCTTCTTAGGAAGCGTGACGATCATTCCCTTTTCCACTCGTTAGGAAAGCTCTCAGCTTCCCAAGCTCTCTCTATAAGTGGAAGCAGAAGCTCAGCCGATGTTGTTGGCGCTGCTCGTAAGAGCTCTGCTGGAATACCGTCAAATCCTACCGCCTTGTTGGTTTTGAGTGCCTTGATTGCGGTAGTGATCTCATTTTTACTGGGAGTCGTGGTGCGTAAAAGGTAGTTGGAACGCAAGGTAACTTAGCTTTGACTCTAGGTTGGGCCTGCCTTATAACAGATCTTCGAACTTCTCATTCGATCAAGCTTTGTTACTTCTGCTGCCATGCGAGCATCTTCATCTCAGCTGCCGTTAATTTACTCTCATATCTTTTGTACATCGTCCAACACTGTGAGCGCTGGACGCACAACTGCGGTGTAGAGCCGCCCATTCAACTTAGGTGGCATTTTTCTGTCACAGAAGGTAGCGGAATTTTCTCGTCACTTCATCCACCCTACGCTTACGCGATGATTAATGTCGTCATCACAGGTTGCTTTGTTATTGATCATAGATCCCAGATATTTGAACTTTTCACACTTGGGAAGCACCGTTCCATTCAAATAAATGTCTGGAATAGGCCTGAGTGGATCAGAGAACGGGCAGCACAAGTACTCTCTCCTTTTTGAACTAATGCGATACCTATTTCCCTCTAGAACGTTCACCCACACATCAAGTGCTCGCGTCAGGGATGAAGGATCATCACTTATGATGGCTCCATCGTCAGCAAAGAATAACTGATGTACCTTGGGATCCATCACTTTACCTTCAAGCAGATAATCAAGGACTGTAATAAAGAGCAAAAGACTTAAAACGCTTCCCTGGTGCACCCCGACTTTGATTGGGAACTCTTCGGTTACTCCAGCGGGGCATCTTCCTCTTGTCTTTGCTCCTTCGTACATGTCCATGATCATCTGTACATAAGTTTCTGGAACCCCTCGATGTCTTAGCGCCACCCATATCAGATCTCGTGGTTGTCTGTCGAATGACTTTTCAAAGTCAACCAATACAATATGCAAATCCTTTAAGGAATCACGATGTTTTTCCATTATAATCCTTATACTTTGGATTGCATCTGTGGTTGATTTACCGGAGACAAGCCCGCACTGATCATCAGACAGCCGTATTATTTTTCGCAGTCGGCCACCTAATACCCGCTCAGAAGGTATCTTTCCCTCCATTGATTCGGCATTGGATCACGTCTCACAAATTTGGAGATAAGAATTCTGAGCCATCTGAACCGGACGCTTCTCATCTTTTTCCAGAACTCAAAGGGCATCTGGTCTGGCCCAACCGCTTTTCCTTTTTTGGAGTATTTGACCACCTCACTAACTTTTTCGACTGTAATGTCGGGTATTTCTTCACAGTTAGGTGCGGCTCTTGGAAAGTATAGACGGGGTATATCAGGTTGTTATAATATAAAAAAAAAGTTTATTGTTCGAATTAATCGCTACTAGCATTGCTTGTTCGTTGCCAACGCACTGATAGTAAAAATATTCAATTTTTTGAGAAAAATACCTTTGTTTTCGAAAAGATTGAAATCTTCGAAAGTCGATATTACTGAGTTCAGATCAGCGAAGCATCTATTCCGTAAGCATGTAAGACCCCGAAAAAAAGTGGTAATGTGTAGGCGAAATGTCAGCTGGGTGTGGTGGATGATAAAGAGCATCGTATCTCAACTATGCAGGTTTTACCACGGATAGTTGTGACATATATGGTCTAGCATTGTCGTGCGGAGGAATTAGTCCACGCCAACTGTAACCAGCTTAGTTTTTTTAGGCCTAATTGCAATCTCTTTACAGAAAGGCTCCGCTATGATGCTTTCACCGGGTTGCTGGAGAAAACAGTAAATAACTTCCACACAGATCCACTATACTAGTTACCTGCAGTTACCTAAAGTGGGAATCTTTTAAAGAGGGAGCTGAGCCCATACCCAGTAACAGTATGGGATTACCATCCACTAAACTCAGTTCTTCCCTGTCCAATCGCTGTCTTAGCATTTCTTCGCAGGGGTTCGACTTATCTTTCATACACATTCGTATTGGACCGGTTTGATCCTTTCTTCTCTCTCGCTCGTTGCTTCTACATTACGACGCACATGGGAGTATTTACACTAAAAACCTGGCCAAAAGTCGAATATCCAAAGCATGATAAAACTCAATGCAACCAACTGTTTAAGACAGTTGAATACTTGTCCATGATAACCCACCACGTCCCACGTCTTTCGCCTCACCCAAACTGCACACAAGTAGTCGGAACTTGGTCGTCATCTAATGCGCTCTATTGATTTTTCGATGCATTCAGTTTTTAGATAAATTATATGCACTATTTTGGTTCCGTTACATTTAATTTATAATACGCATAAATCCTTTTTTTATTATTGTAAATAAGTACAAAAGTATCATTTTTTTGTGATAAAAATATTCAAAGAAAGATGTTTTGTACAAGTTTCGGGTGCTTCCGAGTGGTTAATTTTAACTTTAAATAAAATTGAGGCCTCTCTGAAGAGAATATCATAAAAGAAAGTTCCGCTTTAGTCCGCCATTTTGTTTACTAGACATTTAAACTTAATGATACTGGATTTCATATTTGATATTCTTTGCAACAAATACGCTTTTATTTTAAAATTCGACCGGAAAGTTTGCGATTATAACTAAAAAACAGCTATATGATATAATTCAAGAATGTACAGATAAAACAATGGACCAAAAGTTGTTGTTTCTGTAAAACAAAAGTTGTAGAGTTAACAAAATGTCCCTATACCGAAATTAAAACACACCTTAAGCCATTTTAAGCACGACTTTAAGTAGAAATGGATAGCTGAAAACTGCAAGCATGATCGCTTCCTAAAATATGAACAATGGTTAAGCAGCACTCTTAAATTTACCGTTTGGACTGCAACAGAAACCTGGTCGACCAACCACAAAATTCGCAGAATCAACTGACCGATCCAAGCGAAGAAAAACTTAATATTTAAGGGATAAAGTTCCTGCAGAACAATTAACCTATGCTGCACAGATAAGTCAACGAGCCGAAGGTAATAAAGATGCGTCTAAAATAATAAAAGCCATAACTTTGACACCAACTAGAGCAACAAAGCTCCAAAAGATTATGTCTTCGACAGATCTAAATAAAATAAAAAAAGCACACTCCATCTGAGGCCTTGGCTATTTTCGTTCAAGGAGATTTTAGTAGAAGACAACGGGAAATCCTACATAGTGCAAACAAGAATATATATCCTTGCTACTCTCACATAAAAAAAGCAAAGAAGGATTGCTACCGATATGAGCAATCTATGAGAGTGACTGAAACATGCGCGGAAGTAAAATTACAAGACTTACTTGACTATACATCTTTGCGGCTGTGTAAGTATTTGGAGTCAGTTTTAGAAACCAATTCCGAAGAAAAAAAGGAAAATTTACAACTTATTGTACATATTTCAAAGTTCCTTCGTACCATTGCGTCTGCAATCAGTCACTAAAGGCCAAAACAAAATTGTGTGGCAGAATACCTTGCCGTCCTCTCCTAGGTTTTGTAGGCTTATAAGAATGCGTTTCTTTCATGAAACTAAAGATGTCACTAATGATGAAATTAAGTACATAGACGGCAAGGCAAGGAATTTAAACAAAACAGAAATACCTACCCCTAGCGGCACCATTTATATTCTACCAACAATGGTGGAAGCCAAAACATGAAATGCAGCTACAAACGCATCTTCAACTATGAGATGCTATATTTGTGGCCTGACTTTCAAAGACTTTAATGATTTGACAAAACGAAATGAAGTGGATCCCGATAGCCTTAAGTTCGGGCTTTCAATTCTCCACGCAAGGATAAATTCCTTGAATCTTTGCTTTATCTATCCTACAAGCTTACCGTTAAGAAATGGCAAATAAGATCAGCTGAAGACAAAAAAAACAGTAAAAGACAGGAAAGAAAACAGCAGAAAAGCATTTCGTGAGGAAATGGGCCTATTGGTGGACATACCAAAAGCAGGATTCGGAAACATTAACGATGGGAAAACGTCTCGAAGATTCTTTTCTGATCCTGAAGCTGCTTCCCGAATTACTGAAATAGACAGGACATTGATCCACAAGTTCAAAGTGATATTGGAAACAATTTCAAGTGGGCATGTGATTGAAACAAAAAAATTCGAAGATTATACATTCAAAACTGCTACTCTGTACATGCAGCAGTACGGGTGGCGTCCAATGTCTCCCACTGTTAATACTAATACATGGTGCAACAGTGATTTCGCACTCTATCTTGCCAATCGGCAACTCTCTAAAGAGACTGCTGAAGCCCGTAATAAGCCCTTCAGGCTTTATAGACAGAACTTCTCCCGAAGATTTGACAGAGTCAAATGCAATAGAGACATATTAAACAGACTTTTACTTACGTCTGACCCACTGCTAAGCAGCAGTCGAAAACAACCACGTAAGAAAAGCAAGCCATTCTGCTCGGAAACTTTAGGTCTTCTGGTCCCTGAAACGGAGAAAGAACAAATGGAACGCAGTGGTGACAAAGAAAATAATGAAAATGATGAAACCTATTTGGATGATTAATTTATTTCAGTTTTTAGCACTTTTTTTTCTTATTCTATTAAACAATGAGAAAATGACTCATTTATTTGTACACATCTGAATGAAAAAATTCACAAAATAATTTTGGGCAGGTACCAAATACCCTTTTAAATACCATTAGAAAGATATTTGGATCTATTTTGTTCAATTGGCTTACGGACTGGATAAATACGTATAACAAATTGAGCGAATTTCAAGCTGGCTTTCGGAGAGGATACTCAACGGTGGATCAAATATTTACACTAAGTATGATTGTGGATATATACCGCGAACAAGGAAAGAAAGTTTATGCATATTTTGTAGACTTTAAAGCAGCATTCGATAGTGTAAAAAGAGAGCTGCTTTTCTACAAATTATCAAGCATGGGAGTACCGTCCAAAATGGTGAAAACGCTTAAGGCAATCTATCATTTATTTATTTACTATAAGCTTAATACAAGCATGTAATAACTTACTTATAACTAACAATTAACTTAATGATAAGCTTATAACTAACAAAGATTGCTTACTTAGATTTAGCTTAGGGCTAAGAACAGAGCTAAAACTTAGGGCAATTAGGGGAAGGAGGGAGGAGGGTGCCTAACATGAAATATGGCGCTATAAGCGGAGGTAATGTTTCAGAGTAGACTTACTACAGTGGAAATCAAAAATGTCAGGGAATTTATTTGCGAAACGTAGCACTCGGTCATAGGTTCGTTTTGACCGTAGTCGGTTCGGTGGTACTCAAGGCAAAATAGGGGAACTGTTCTCAAGCGGCGAGGATTAGTGTTGACAGAGATATGTTGTAGCAGATGAGGACACTCAATGGTTCCATCCAGTAACTGAAGAACAAAAAGTATATTGTCGATGTCTCGACGAATCTCTAGTTGTTGAAGATTTAAGAGTTTAAGGCGGTTCTCGTAGGGAGGAAGGTTGAACGGGTCATCCCATCCCAGACCCCGTAAGGCAAAGTGGATGAATCTACGCTAAACAGCTTCAATTCTCTGAATGTGGACTTGATGGTAGGGTGACCAGACTTAGCTGGCGTAATCGAGAAGCGGTCTGTCGAAGGTAATATACAGGGATTTAGTGACGTATGGATTAGAAAATTCCTTCGACCAACGCTTAACAAATCCAAGTGCTGAGTTAGCCCTGTTAATTATGTTATCTATGTGTGCGCAAAAGTTGAGTTGAGTGTCACAGAGGGTTCCCAGATCACGAATCAAGGTAACTGTGGGGACGAGCTCATTGTTAATAAAATATTTTCTTTGAGGCAAGGGAGGGCGCTTCCGAGAGTAAGTAATTGATTGAAATTTTTTCACATAAAGCTCTAAGAGGTTTTGACGGCACCAGTTAAAGAACAAGTTAAGGTCAGCTTGCAGTGAAAGAGAATCACCAGTGCAAGAAATTTTATTAAAGATCCTCATGTCGTCAGCATAGATCTGTAGGTCGGATCTCTTAATGACGAGCTCAGCGTCGTTAATAGAAATTACGAAGAGAAGACTACCCTGTGGCACTCCTGAGGTCGCACGGATAGGGTTTGAGACGGATGATCTAAAGAGGACACTATATAGACGGCTTTCTAAATAGGACTTAACCCATGAAATAATAATTGGTGGAAAACCAAGCGCTTTGAGTTTGAGGAGTACGATTGGATGAGAGATTTTATCGAACGCCTTACTGAAGTCAGTAGCCACGACGTCTACTTCTTTACCATTTTCCAACAGATTTAGTGTGTTGGAAACAAACTCACTAAGCTTGGTGGTTGTAGATCTGCCCTTTAAGAACCCATGTTTCTTGGGGGAAAGATCGATTTATAGTGGAAGAACACCGTATCGTAGACGATACTCTCAAAGAGTTTACGTATGCTTGAAAGCTTAGCAATTGGTTTGTAGTTAGAGATATCACTCTTGCAGCCATTCTTATGTATGGGGATAATAAAAGATTCTTTCCACAACTTAGCGAAAATTCCACTCGAAATTAACAACTGAAAAGGAGCAGGGATAGTTTGGAAGCACATTTTTTCAGGACTATGGCAGGGAGTCCATCTGGGCCGGGAGAGTAGTCATCCTTGAGAAGCTTAATCTTATCAACAACAGACGAAAAAGTAATATTTACTGAAGTAAGGAAGGTTTGAGCGCAGCCGTTTGTGTAGCTAAAGTAGTTTGGATCGGTCTCAACGTTGTCTTTAGAGAAAGCTAGACATAAGAAATCAGCGAAAAGATTGGTTATTACATTTGAAAGTAGAAGGATAGCCGTCAGATTTCCTTTTAATATTGATAAACTAGAAAAACCGTCTTGAGTTAGAGATAAGATCAGACTGCATACGATTGATATAATCAAAATAAAGGGATTCACACTTAGAAAAAAAGTCATTGTAAACAAAAATGTAATGTGAAAATTCAGATACAGGTCTGGATCTTAGAAATGCTTGCCATAATTTGTTACGTTTATTTCGAAGTGAGTGTAGTTCTTAGCTATACCAAGGTGGAGAAGAAGTCGAATTTTTCATCGATGCAGTGCTGCGGTATGGAACAGAACAGAAATGTCTGAGAGTTTCTTGATAACTACGGGAGTACGACAGGGTTCTACCTTGAGTACACTCTTATTCGTCTTATTTTTGGATGACATTGTAGACAAACAGCAGTCGCTGTTAATAATGTCAAAATAAAAACTTTGATGTATGCGGATGATATCGTTCTCCTAGCGGATACACCTAATAAGCTTCAAATGATGAAGACGAAACTTGAGGAGTACGCCCAAACGTAGAATCTTGTTGTCAACCGAGCCAAATCACAAGTAATGGTTTTTGGAAACGGAAGAGGAAGGCGTTATCAACGGGAGGCATGGATATTTGAGGGAGAATCGGTGGAGGTCGTTAAAGAATATAAATATCTAAGAGTAACTCTAACATCGCAAAACAACATAGGCTTACATCTTAAGCGGAAATTTAAGGACGCATAAAATGCTATGAACTCAACCTGGAAATTGTGTATGGCAAACACATCTAGGAGGTAACTGCACAATCTATTATGATGTATGCTGTACAAGTATGGGGACACTTGGAAAATGATATAGTCGAACGCCTATTACGTTTCTTTCTCAAGCGGATACGTTGTCTTCCATCGACTACCCCTAACTACATGCTTCATTCTTCAAACGGGACTACCGGCGATGTTCATTAAGACCCTCAAAATGCATTTCGATTATGTGATAAGAGCTTTTAATATGAAAACAGGTCGCATATCGAGGATAGTAGCAGAATACGCTTTGACTAGAAGTGCGTCCTGTTTTGCAAAATGGAAACGGATAGCAGATACAGCGAATTCTCCTCTTAATTTAGATGTGCGTGATACCCAACATTTGAGAATGGAGCTGTATAATATCCTAACCAGCCTAGATGCCAAGATCCATAATGCGTTTGTTGATGAAGCCGAAGCTTTTGTTCATAGACAAGTTTACTCCAAGCTTTCACATGATCTTAGAGAAAGAAATTACATGAATGAAAAGTATGGAACAGATGTGATATCAACCATTTTCAAAGCACGGGGAGAATTATTGCCCCTGAATTTCGTCCCCCACCAACCTGATTTGCAATACTGTGCGATCTGGAGGTACGAGAAAATGTGTTACACTTCGTAGGAGTTTGTCCACTACTGAAGGAGATGAGGAAACTGCACTTAGGAGAAAACCAACTATCACATGAAGAAGTACATAGCATATTGAATAGCAGAGGTTGGTTATCGCTATACAAATACATTAAAGCTGCGTCTAGTTATCGACAAATAGTAGATGAAGGCTTTGAAATTTATAAAAGCCCATATTTTGAACATATTTTACACATTTATTATTGGTTCCTTTTAATTGTCACTCTGGCAGACGGCTTTTGCCATGCTGTAAAATATTTATTAACCTGTTTATGTTATATAAAAAAAAGGGATAATAAAATCTAATTTAATATAATCTAATCTAATCTAATCCCTGCAAGGCATCGCACAGTCGTCAATGGATCACTTTCAACTTCTGCCTGTAAATTGGTGTCATCCATGGTGGGTATCAATCGGTCTTCCGCTAGATTCATTTTTGATATCGAAATCTCCCGCACTGAATTTGGTAATCCAACGCCTCGCTGTCCGAACTTTTTCCAAGCTGCTGCCGATTGATTTAATTGTCTTTTAAATGCGAATATGAAATCACATATGTCTGGTAGAAAGTAACTATTTTAAAAAAAAGGTCATGGATACTTGGTGATAGCAGAAAACTTTCCAAATTTGGTTGTATATAAAGACCGAATGGTCTTTAACGAGAACCAGCATTTGCCTCGATTATATGGCTTTTCCAAATCTATTCATATGTAGGAACAACAACCAGGCATTCTCAATCATCATGCTGAGTGCGATTATCTAGTCGGTAGTGCTTCTACCAGGATGAAAGTCGCATTGTTTAACCGTAACCTAGTCTAAACCGCAGTTCTAGAATGTGTTTCTAGCACTTCTTCTGTTCCCGTTTTGAAAAGAGGGACTCACTACCGTATGTTGTCTGTCATCCGCGGTGCCTTGTTCGGAACCAAGCAGCTAAACAGGGTTCACTCTATCTAAACAGAATGTCCATTTCTTTGGAAAGAGGTATACCAGCTTTAAATTTGACTCATTCAACGATTTTCAACTTCGTTCCTCTGAATCGCCTAATAGTCTGCCAAAACGTTTGCAGATCTGTGGTCGAGTTGTAATTATTCGCCTCATCTCTACTCCTTCCAAGCCTATTCTTTCGCTGTTTTCATAGCTAAAGAGTAATTTGTGTTGCGCCTTAGTATCCTGGTTTCAAGATTCGGAGTCACTAAACTAAATCCGACGTCCGTTCTCTTGAATCTCTCTGTATACAAGTATAATAAAACCACAGCTCATGCGTTTATCGCTATTTAATTGACTGGCTTCAATTTATTCCAGATTCGCTAAAAGTTTGTTGAAGTCAGGGCCGGAGAATTTGTAGAAACGCTTTTAATAAAATTCCTCTTAGTGCCGCATTTTGGCAGCCTCGACTTCATCAATCTACCATAAATTAACTTTATGAAATTCATCTCACACCGGCACGTAGCCTGACCTCCTTTCGTATGCCTAAAGGTCACACACACATCCTACATCACTATGGCTCCCAGAAAGTCTACAGCAACAATCAATCATCTTCACAGCATATTACGCAACGACATTAAATGCCTAGCAAAGGGCGTAGTCGTTACAAACGCTCTTCTATGCCTTTACAATCCCGGATCAATCCGTTTCCTTACCACAGGGACGGGAACCATCGGAAATTCCCACCAACTTAAAGCAGTGATGTTGTTGTGTTTCTTTAGTTTTTTTTTTATGGTTTTCCAATTTCATCTCGAAGTCAATTTCATTTTTTGTCATTTTTCATTAATCTGTCATCACACATCCTAAGCGATTTCAGCAACAGCAGGAGCAGGAGCAGGAGCAGACACACAACCACAGGCAGCTAGAGTAACTCCTAACGACAAGAACGATGCAACGCACTTGAGGAGGACAATCTTCTAATGGAATCGATTGTGTCCAGATGGTGAGCGAAGTGATGGTTATGAAATATGTAAACAGAACAAAAACAAAAACTGCATCTCTTCATTCCTTTATGGAGAAACAAGTGTCCTTTGGCTCTCATAATCGACATCACAGGTTGAAGAACTTTAACTAGTGAGCTGCTGCACAAGAAATTACACATGTACATACACATGTTAGTCTTACTCTTCTCTTTGTTCCTGCAACAGCACAAGGATTCAATCTACCAGAAGCTAGGATGGTTAGTTTTTAGATTTTTTTTTTTTGTTCCCACACTTCTCTAAGGATATGAAGCGTTCGAAATGACATGTTAAATGTCATAATTTACCCGACGAGCAGTGGATAAACACGATGAGACCCAGTAGAGAAGATGACACTTTTTATGCACGTGAACTACTACTGGTTGTGAACTGAAGGACCAAGAAAAAAAAAAAAACTTGTGGTTTTCTTTTCAGTGGTAGACCCGGTTACGTGCAACAGTTGGTATCGTATGGCAGAAGGACATGGATGAGAGAGGTAGTTTTTTTTTCTCATTATGGCAAGTTCAATGTCCTATTTTTTGCTCTACATATATCCATTGATTGGCTTCTTGTAGGTGGATATGTAGTTAGTAAATCTCTAAGGACGTGTTGGTTTTTTTTTTTTCAACAGTGTGTTGGATGAGTTAAGAGGATAATGGAAAACATGTTTTCAGATACGCTTGAAACAAATTATGGTAATTTCTGGATTGAATTAGTTTTGGGAAAAATTTTCAAGAAATCCGTTGATATTATTCTGCAGAGACTTAAAGTGATTTATCGAGAGCGATGGTAGAAGAGGGAGTGTAGTAAGTTATTTCAATTTATTCATTTTGTAGTATTGTAGTCCAAGTATGATGCACCTAGTGTACGACCCTATACAGGAATTAGGGCTAGTCCAGCTAATGGTGAAACGAATATGTGGAAAAAACGCATATAAGTACGTGAAAGTTTAATCTCTTTCAAAAGCCAATAGACTATCAGCCTACTCCATTGCGTTGGTTAATGTGCTGTGTATTCTTCAAAGGGAGCTCACACAATCGGGTGGAAAGATGAGGTAAGGAGTGAAGTTTAGTAAGCAATTTATCAAGGAATGAAATAAAATTATATACAGAGACGAGGAAACTACTGCATTGGGATGTACAAGTATATTGTATATACCTACCCTGAGCTATAGAGCAAACACAACCAAAAATCAGCCCCCTTTCTTGGTATTATCACCGGGACACCGTTCGAAACGCACTTGCGACCCTCAGATCGCAGAGGGGATAAGCCGACCAGCATACAAAGGGAGCGATAAGGTGAGGGTTCACTAGGTGGTCTATTTTCCTTTGGCAACAGTACTAGTCATTGTCGCTTCTAGGACTCTGGAAAGGCGCCATCTTAAATGCACGCGTTGTACACGGCACGACAATATTTAACGCTTGATTGGGGCTCACTTATTAGGCACTTTTCCTCTCCTTGATCCCTACCTTGTCGCGGTGGAGAGGCTTAATCTATTTCCTATGAACCGGATGACGAGCCGAGGAGAATAACTAAATATAGTCGGCGTCCAGCTAAATGTTTTCCCACACATCGGTTTGACCGAAAGGAAGGTTATAGGGGCCAAAACAAAGACCCTGCATGGCTAGGGGGAAGCTCAGTCGCGATCGCAAAATCTGAATACCTGAGGACCTACAGTTTTATTTTATTTCCTCTTACCTGCATGAAGGGGGTCTATGCAGGTGGACATATACTTCCCCCTTACTCGTGAGATCCAAATGTCAAGTTCTTTAAATAAAAATCCAAAACTAAAGATTGTACATAATTCGAGCAAGCACTCATAGCTCTATAAAAACCGATCAAGGTGTCGGAGTGGATGAAGAAGCAATTCTTCTCCGTAAGTCAGATGAGGAAAGCGTTGGGGTAATTGACGTTAATCTGGAAAATCGTTTTCTAGAATCCAGCGACACTTGCTCTATCACCAGCATGTCCACATCCTCTAAGCCTTCTAGAAACTGCAAGTTAACAGTCTGGAGATTAGAGACAAATAAATGGGAGCAGTTAACTGAATGTGAGCGGAAGAGGCTCCATAACGCACGAGCCTTGCTGCAGGAACAGTCCTTGGCGGAGGGTAAGCCTATTGCTAGCCCTCCAAAGAGAGCTGTGACTGCGGAAATCACGAGCGAGGAAGGGTTGATGGGACCACCTAAGTCCGCGATAAGCCTCTGCCAGTCAGAACAGAGGGTGATCTCATTGGGCAATCCGGAGCACAATCGTGGTTCAGTGGCATTGCAGAAGCAGACGGATAAAGCTACTGATTCAATGACTGGGGTAGTCCCATTGTTGGGAAAGAGGGTGACTTTGGTGGGTGCTGGGGTCAAGATGGACACTTCCAGCGTGACAAGTCTCAGCTACTCATGCTGGAAGGATACGTCAACACCTCAACAGCCTGAAGAATGCAGTCCTGCTGAGCCTAGGATTAATTTGACAGAGCAAGATAGACTCGTGCAGAGGTAGACTCGTGCAAAGGTATCGCAAATCCCTCTCTACTCTAATAGAAGTCATTATGGGGCATAATACTATGTAATACCACATGAAAAAACTACGTGAGACGAACGATCCTTTGTAGAGGCTGCGGTGACGATGAAGTTCAAGGGAACAACCCCCACCCACCACCACCACCATCAGTACGCATTTCTACCGCGTCTGGCAGAGCTTTGGCTACACTTAAGACGTCTTGGACACATGAATTCTTACTGAAGGGGTTGTCCTCCATAATGTACTAGTACGTTCAAGTGGTTACACCAATTATTCCTGTTTTGAAATTTGTGACATTTTCAATATACAGTTATTTCCTTTAGATGCCATTACGTGTTGCCAAAGGAGCATATCTCAAATATTGGACATCAAGGCAACATATTAACATAGGATTCATTCGGTTGCATCTCACATCTAATAGGAGTATATAAATATGTAATCTGCAAATATAAGCAATGCATTCTGGTCAACAGACTTGACGATCTACAGTTTAAGAGTTAGCATGTAAGTTACATGAGTAATACAAACAATTCGGCACGCGTTCTACTTAGATAATGGGACTAGACATATTTTATTAGCCTTGGTCTCACACATATATACATATAAAATTAAATAAATCTCGCAATAAAAGACAGAGAAAAACTAAAGTGCTAAGGTCCATTACAAGTTGGATTAAGAGCAATACGGCCATTTCAACCAAATTTCAGAATTCTTCATAGCAGCTCAACAAAAACAGCCAAAATGCTATAACAATCGAAATGAAAGAAAAACTCAGCGCACATGTTTGATGTGCTGATGAACGATGCTTTGCGCGCGTAAATTTATTCGCGCTAAATGCGTTCGATGACAACACGTGCAAGAAGTGTGTCCGCGGGTTTTATCCTCGGAATTAAATCTCAAATTTATATTTATATCTTAATACTGATATAAAAACGTCGCCACAAAAATAAGATATGAGTAAAAAAAAAAGAAAATCCTAGCGGTGGTGCGCAGTTTTTTGTTCTTGCTCCTCCTTCCTGTGCACATGCATTTAACGCTCAATTCAGCATTCGATTTTAGAATTCTTCATCATAATTTAGCTGATGCTCTAGAGAAAAAGGAACAAGCAGTATCGACAACAACAACCCCAAAGAGCACTTGAATTGCTGCAAAAGCAAATGACACAACATAATTTGTTGTCACTTTGTTCAAATAGGCTTTATTTTTGTTTAACCCAAGAGGAGCAATAAATTAAAAGAAAAACACGAGGAGTGAAAAGAGAAGTCGGAAAAGTCAAGAAAATAAACGGAGACACTATAGCCCATCCACGGTATTGATTATTATGTAGATACATACCCTGTGAATGGTGAGATAGGAAACGTATAAAAGAGTATGATCATAAACGCCGTCAAATTAAAACGTGATAGGTTCAAATAACGCCAAAGATTTATTATATGTATGTGCCATGGATGTTATGCCCAGGCCGAAGCATGTACATTATACTGGTCCAAAAATGTATGGGAATTTTAGAACATATTTTTATTTTGTTGCGCCACGACTTTCTGAAAGTTTGGGTTCTAGAACTTGTAATAAGCCCTTAAAACGGAAAAAAATATGTTATTTAGAGGTAGCTCAAAGAGCTCAAAGCTTATTTTATAGTTTTGAACGACTTAAATCACTGAATTTGCTACAACTTTTAAACCGAACAAGATTTCCTAAAAATGTTGCTCATGTGTTTTAGGGAAATACTTCTGAAAATATACAGTTTAAAAATTATTAATTTTCTTAGCACCGTTACTTTTTGGCAGCGTTTTAAACACCACATTTTATTCCTTACCTTGTATTTTAGTATTTTTACAGGGCGATATTTCCCTTATATTATTCCAGCGAATTGAAGTTTATATTTTGAGTTTTTTGAACCAAGTCAAAATCGTTACTAACTAACTACTTTAAGTCGCTAAAACTTGAATATTTCTTAGTTGATCCATGAAGAACAGCAAGAGCTTGTTGATTACACTACTCAACACGATTTGTTGCCGTTAATTAAGTTATATATTTTTGGAATCGTACATGCATAAGTATTAACAGAAAAATATCAGAAATAGTTTACTACATCGAATTGTCTAAATATATAACAAAATGTATAAAGGGTGAGCCAACAATTTGTACGGAAGTTTCTATTAAATTAAACACACATTTGTTATGAAATCAATATAGAACTTTAATGATTAATAAAGTTTGACCCATGGTTATTATGTATTGATCTCAGACATAACATCTGAACTGAAATTGCGGCCATTGACCCACTTATTCTTCAAAAAGTCATCGAACATTTTGAACTTCGGATGGTCGCTTGCGTCAGAACCCGTGGTGATGACATGAACGATGTTGTGTTCCACTCATAATTGCCATGGATTTCATTAATTAATAAAGTTCTACATTTATTTCACAATAAATGTGTATATAATTTAATTTAAATTCCACACACATTGTTGGCTCACCCTTTACTTGACATTGGTTAATAACAGTTTATTGCGTATGAGTATTACAACTAACTTCACAAAAAAACTAACGACAACAGACAAATATTGCTCAAAGCCCCTTAGTAGAGACGAACAACATCATTTTGCCGTCCTTAAACTTAAAATTGGGACCTATGAAAAACTTTGTTAAAGCCATGGATAAAACTGGAGAAGGTTTTATCTATTTAAAAACTTTGTTCGCCAGATTGAGCGAAGCTAAATTAAAAGAAGACATTTTTATAGGGCCAGGTATAAGCAAGGTTATGAAAAACAAGGTGGCAAAATCGCATCATCACCTCCTCGCGGTGTCCTCTGGGTAGCTATCTGATAGTGAACTAACGATGAGCGTATGCTGAGTCTGACGATATATGCGCAGCTGAACACTCAGACCTGCGTTAGCACACCTAGGTGAACTTCAACGCTCATATGCCTAACCGGACGAGGCATCTCTTGTTAACCTGATTGGCTGAAATATGCGTCTCAGAAGTCTACCAAGAGCTCCTCAGAAGGAGGACGTGCGGCGGATGAATTCTCTCGATGGAATCAACGGTGACGTCTACAGACCAGCGGATACCTTACCGGAGCTACTTCAACATATTTGGAGCTGAGGGTATTGAAAAAGATATGGTGATGGATGAACCCTTAATGAGCCAAGGGCAGCGCTCATATCCCCGAAGTGGGTTACTGACATCGGTGTATCCGGCCTCTTGTCCTAGGGGTACAAAAAAAAAAGGATCTGGTCCTCCAGGTTGGGGGTTGTGCCGTCGGGTTAACTTCCCTACCACGTAAAAAATACCTTTGGTTACGAAGCAACCAACAGCCTCGGATACGTATGATTTTACTGTTGACGACGCATGCAAACGTAAAAAGGACAACGATCTTCGTGTCTCCACGCGGAATGTTAGGTCCCTCTACAAACCACGTGCAGCCGAACAACTTGCGGAGGCCCTAGAGTGTTTCAAAGCAGACATTACCGCCATCCAAGAAGTGCGATGGGATGGGCCGGGCAAAAGGAAGATGAAAAACTGCGACATCTACTACGACGACTGCTACAGACAACAAGGACAGCGTCTATTCGGGTGCGGATTTGTCATTGGAGGCAGACTTATGCAAGAAGTCTTGAGTTTCCGGCATGTGAACGAGCACCTTATGACTATCCATATCAAGGCTAAATTTGCCAGCATTAGCCTAACATGCGTTCACGCCCCTCACGAGGAAATGGACGACGCGACCAAGGATAACTTCTACCAGCTCTTGGACAACAGGTATGAGCAATGCCCTTGCCACGACGTTAAAATTATCCTAGGTGATTTTAACGCAAAGCTAGGAAGAGAAGACGTCTTTATTAGCGTGGTCGGAAAACACAGCCTGCACGACATCACATCCGGCAACGGACTCAGACTAATCGACTTTGCGGCGGAGCGAAACTTTGTCGTAGCTAGTACGCGGTTCCCACGTCTCGATATTAACAAAGGAACATGGCTCTCCTTTGATCGAAAAATCGTCAACCAAATCGATCACATTGCGATCGACGCAAGGAACTCTTCCAGTATTCTGGGTGTCCGGACTTTCCGAGGAGCCAACGTGGACTCGGATCACTACCTAGTTGTAGCCAAGGTACGGATGCGGATATCCACAACGGAGCGAAATCAACGAAATACTGTGAGGAAATTTGACGTCGGGCGGCTACAATCGCAAGAGACCGCCAGAATCTTTGCCGATCGAGTTTCTTCTAATCTTAATCTAAGTCCTATGCCGCCAGCAGCAAATGCGGAAGACCAGTGGCAGCGTTGCCAACAAGCCATCAGAGATGCCACCTCTGATGTACTGGGTTTTTCTCGGCCACCACAACGAAACCCCTGGTTTGATGAGGAATGCCGGCAAGCACATGCAGCTAAACAAGAGGCGTACAAGACGGCGCTGCATAGAAGGACTAGAGCTGCTTACGAGCTTTACGTGTGCAGAAGAAAAGAGGAACATCGACTTCTCAGAAAGAAGAAAAAGGAGCATGAGAAGCGCTCGATCGAGGAAATTGATAGACTTTATTGCAGGAATGATGTTCGAAAATTTTACCAAAAGGTAAAAAGAACATGCCAGGGTTTCAAAGCCAGAACAGAAGCCTGCAGGGACGAAAATGGCAATATAGTAGTAGAATCGCAGTCGGTGCTGAGGATATGGAAGGAACACTTTTGCAGACTGTTAAACGGCGATGATGATCAATATTCCGCTGTCAGGCAGAATGAGCCATTCAACAGTGACGATGGTAGTCAAGATTCCCGTCAACCAGATCAGAATAAAGTGAGGATAGCAATATCTAAACTCAAATCCAACAGAGCTGCTGGAGCCGACGGCCTTGCCGCTGAACTTTTCAAGGCAGGAGGAGATGAGTTGGTAAGGAGCATGCACCAGCTCATCTGTAAAATCTGGTCGGACAAAAGTATGCACGATGAATGGAACCTCAGCATTGTTTGCCCGATCCTGAAGAAAGGAGACCCTCTGAACTGCGCCAACTACAGAGGTATAAGTCTCCTAAATATCGCATATAAGATCTTGTCTGCCGTACTATGTGAACGCCTAAAACCGATCGTCAACAACCTGATAGGTCCTTATCAGTACGGTTTCAGGCCGGGAAAGTCCACCATTGACCAAATATTCACACTACGGCAGATCTTGGAAAAAACCCATGAATATAAAATCGATACGCACCACCTCTTCATTGATTTCAAAGTTGCCTATCATAGCGTGTATAGAGATGAGTTATACAGAGCTATGTCTAGTCTTGACATCTCTGCCAAGCTCGTCCGTTTGTGCAGAATGACGATGGATAACTCTCGCTGCTCCATTAAAGTCGGTAAGAACATCACCGAACCGTTCGATGTCAGGAAAGGTCTTAGACAAGGCGACGCGCTATCATGCGACCTCTTTAACATAGTACTTGAGAGAATTGTACGAAACTCACAAGCCAACACCGGAGGTACAATCTTCTTCAAGTCTGTACAACTACTCGCTTATGCCGATGACATTGACATAATCGGAAGAACTCAGCGGGCAGTCAATAGGGCATTTACGAGTATTGAGACCGAGGCAGCAAAGATAGGTCTAGCGGTCAATGAAAGCAAAACAAAATATATGCTGTCTACAAAAAAGGACACCCAACATCGGCGTCTTGGACAGAACGCCACAATAGACAGATATAATTTTGAGGTAGTAAAGGATTTTGTCTACCTAGGCTCTATGGTCAGCTCCGCAAATGACATCAGTAGGGAGATCACACGAAGAATTACTCTTGCCAATCGTTGTTTCTATGGGCTAAAACGGCAATTGAGTAGCAAAGCCCTATCTCGAACTACTAAGGTAACTCTTTATAAGACATTAATCATCCCAGTCCTGCTGTATGGCGCAGAGGCATGGGCTTTGACAAAACGGGATGAGGATGCCCTTGGTTATTTCGAGAGAAAAGTTCTTCGAGCGATCTTTGGTCCCGTCTGCATAGACGGTGAGTGGAGGAGAAGGTACAATGCCGAACTATACGGCCTGTACAAGGACATCGACTTAGCCAGAAGAGTTCAAATACAGCGACTAAGATGGCTGGGTCATTTAGAGCGGATGGAGCCCAACCTTCCCGCTAAGAAAGTCTTCGAATCCACCCCGAACGGACGGCGCATTAGAGGATGACCTCGCGGTAGGTGGCGCAAACAAGTGGAGGGGGACCTCAACCAACTTGGCGTGCGCAACTGGAGGCAGCTGGCTCGTAACCGTGCTGGCTGGAGAGGTTTGTCGGTTGAGGGCCAGGTCCACCCCGGACTGTAGCGCCATCTAAGTAAGTAAGTATGAAGGACTCCAATTTTATTGACAAATTAAATATGCAGGAAAAAAAGTGCATGGCTTTCTTTAGTTGAAGTGACACAACATTTTTTAGGTCATACAAAGTCACCAAACTATAACGAAATCATTTCTAAGCTATTACAAAACTACAAAAGCTTGGGATGCAAAATATCCTTAAAGATTCATTTCATTCATTCCCATTTGGAGTTTTTCCCTGGAAACTTAGGTGCCGTAAGCGACGAGCATGGGGAGAGATTTCACCAAGACATAATGGCGATATCAAGGAAAATGATCGTCGAGAATGCTCGCAGACTTTTGTTGGACCTTGAAACGAGATCATCCATTATACTTGTATAAAAGACCAGCAAAATGCATCAAAAATTCTTCAGAATAATAAAAAAAATTAATATCTACAAATTTTCATGTACATATTTTCACTTTTTTAAATAAAGAGATTTTTCTGAAAATGTGGAGGTTTCATAAATTTTTTACAGACGTATTTTAAATACTTCCATGCTAAGGTATAAAAAAAAAACATTTTGGAAGAACGGCAAAAAAAATATTTTATTTATTTTCCAGTGTTATTTCGACAGGGATATCGACGATGATGTGGATGAAGTTAGCGATACGATTGGTGGACGAGATTATTCTGTTGCTTCATTATCTCTCAACGATGACGCTGCTAATGATTCTTTTTCTGACGACGATCTATCAAATGAATTGGATAGCGACGATTCAAATGTAGATGAGCCAAATGCACACTTTAAGCCTCTTCCGGATATCCATTTGGTAGAGCTAGTTCAAGAGATGGAAGAAGCAGATATGGATTTAGTGCAAATGACAGTGCCAGAAATAGCAGCTGAGGCAAATCGTGGCCAGAAATATGATATATGGGTCAAGGCAAAAATTACAATCAATTGACTGAGACACAAATAGAAAAGCTAAGAGGGCAATTGCAGATAATCAGCGTCAAGACAATCCGAAAGACTGCGAGCTTGGCATGATACTAATGTCGATTAGAACTATGCTTATATTGGCATTTTACTATATGCTGGCGCTGAGAAAACGAATTCAGTTCAAGCTAAAGATTTGTTCGCCAAATCCCATATGCCATGGCAGTGATGTCATTGGAGCGATTTCAGCAAATCTCTCGTTTTTTTTTGTGTTCTGATGATTCAAGAACCGGTATAGCTCGATTGAGGGAGATAAGCTCCATTCCGCCATATATGGACTCTCTTCCAAAAGAATTTGAAGTTGGCTTTCGTTCCGTCCAAAGAACTAACGATTGATGAGCAGTATATACCATCAAGGCCAGGAAAGTATGGAATTAAAATATTTTGGCTTGTGGATTCCAAAATGAACTATCCAGTATCACCTGAAATTTATTTGTGTACACAACAACCAAACGAACAAAGGTCAACTGGTATTTCATATGTCTTGGTTCTTCGACTTGCCGCAATTTGAATATCGGAGCAAACATTACCATGGATAACTTTTTTACAAGTTATCCATTGGCAAAGGATTTGTATTCCCACAATACAACTCTAGTTGAAACAGTTCGATCAAACAAACGCGAGCTGCCAAGGCTGTTTGCATAGGTGGAAGAAGGTAAAAAAAGAAGTCCGTTTGCTTCAGTTTTCTGCTTCTCGAATGAAGTATCTCTTGTGAGCTACACGACTGACTCCAAAAAGAATGTTCTGCTAATGTCCACCGCCCATGCTTCTGAGCAGATACTGGAAAATACAAAGAAGCCAATCAGAATTCATGATTATAATGAGCACAAAGGTGGCGTCGACACATTCGACAAAATGGTACGCGCCTACACCTGCAAAAGGAAAAGCAATCGTTGGCCAATGGTGCTCACAACATGGTTGACCCGGCGGGACTTGCAGATTTTCGACTGTTTGAGCCATGCCATCCGGCTTGAAACACTAACAAATCTCAGAAGCGAACATTTTTTCTCAAAGAGTTGGCACTTGAGTTGGTTCAACCATACTTGGACAACCAGTGCAGACTTCCACTGAAGCCATCCGTTAAAATTGCAATGGATTTTACGGGTTACAAAAAAAGAAACGTTTTCACCTCCAAACAATTTCCGGAAATACAGGTAAAAAACACCATCATTAAACATCATTTTCAGTAACTAGTCGCCTTCTTGCAGACTAAAAATCCGTTGCATAGATGTTTGCCATGTAAGTCCTTACGCTCTAAGAACAAAGACTCGAAAACAACGGCCGCTTATGATCCTTTACAAGCCCACTTGCGGCAAGCGTTATATTTGAGCTTGCGAGCACTGCTGCCTCCTAAGGTTCAACAGCCCTTCTGGCGAAGAATGTTTGGACGAAGATGACATTTCATTCAGGCTAGGTTCATCTACCACAGTTCCGTCCACACCAGGTCCATCCAGACTACATCCAGCCGCCGACAACCACCACCGTCCAAACGAGCTCATACCAGATCCCTCACAGCTGTCATATATCTGATTTGTACAAAAATTGAATCTATTTTCATATTCATACAAATCACTTAATAAATTATTCAACTAATAAGCAATTCGCTGCCTTAAATTATTGGTTAATTTTCATATAAAATGCAGTGGGGAGTACAGCTCCTCAAAACGCGGAAATATATTGATCGGAGGATACACGGTTCTGACCAAGTCATTTCAACAACACCACGAAGGAATCTTATTTCGTCAACTTGTATCTGCGATCTTAGTTATTCTCTTGGTAGCTAAAAATTGATGAGTAAGCCTATGCACTAAGTTCGACCTTCCTTACAACAGGAGGGTCAAACTCTTTCCAAATTGATCCAGTCTGACTAATCCTACCATCAGTCCACCACTCGTGAAAAAGAATTTCAAAAGTTAAGGTTCTCGGCCTGTTGCAATGGGGCTCCATTAACATACACTTTTACAGACCTCTACAAAACTTTCGATTGTGCACTAATGTCCAGTTTGGAAGGACCCGAAGATGACTAAAGATAAGATAGCTGGTCAAACGGTAGTGCATGCGATCATATGAAAGCACAAGCGTTTTTACTTAGCTGAGGCCTACCAACTCCTACTCTCAATATCCACGCGGTGACAGCTGGGTGCCTAGAACCTTAATTAAAGAAATGGGTAACCAACCCCGTTTGGAAGATTCTTAGAGAGAGAGCGGGGGAGAAGAGTGCTTTCTCACTAGAGCACTTCTTCCTGGTCCAGGCGGCAGCGGACGAATTCCCTAGACGGAGTCAATGGTGGAGTTTATAGTTCCAATTATGTTGAACTTAGTTAATACACTGCGCGAGCTGCTTCGAAGTATTCGGATCACAGGTCGGTAAGGAATTTCCAATGTTGGTCAGGACATTGGAATAGAGATGGTGGCGGAGGAGCCCTTAATGGGCCAACGGCAGCGCTCATACTCCCGTAGTGGACTACTGGCACCGGTGTACTCGGCCCCTCGTCCTAGTGGTATAACTAAACGAACTGGCCCTCCAGGTTTGGGGATGTGCCATCGAGGTAAGTTTCCTATCACGTAAAAACTCATGGTTCCGAAACAACCAAAAGCCGCGGATAAGGATGACTCAACTGATGACGACCCTAGCAAACGAAATAAGGACAACGACCTACGGATCTGTAGGTGGAATGTTCTGTCCCTTTACAGACCACGTGCATCCGAACAATCAGCAGAGGCCATCCAGGAAGTGCGATGGGATGGACGGGGCAAAAAGAGGATGAAAAACTATGACATCTACTACGGTGATTGCTACAGAGGCAACAGGCAGTGCTTATTCGGATGCGGATTTGTTATACACGGCAGACTTAGGCAAGAAGTCTAAAGCTTCCGACGCGTGAGCGGGCGTATTATGACTATCCGGATTAAGGCTAAATTCGCTAACATAAGCCCAATTTGTGTTCATGCCCCCACGGAAGAAAATAACCCTGCCACCAAAAATTGTTTCTACGAGCTGCTCGACAAAACATACGAGCAATGTCCTAAATACGACGTTAAAATCGTATTGGGCGATTTAAACGTCAAAATAGTGAAGGAGGACGTCTTTGGTAGGGCAGTCGGTAAGAATAGCCCTCAAGACCAATTGATTTCGCTATGAAGCGAAATGTTACCATAGCAAGCACATGGCTTCCTCATCTCGATATTCATAAGCAGACATAGCGGTCCAATGATCATGTAACGATCAACCAAGTTGATCATATTGCGATCGACTCAAGGCATGCCTCCAGTATTCTGGATATCCGGATGTCCTTGTTGTAGCTAAGGTATGAATGCGGATATCCCAAACTGAGCAACAAGAAGATTCGCTGAATTCAGTCACTCCTTTGCCGAAGACCAGTGGCAACGCTGCCAACATGCCATCAGAAACACCGCGACTGATGTGCTGGGTTTCGCTCGCCGACCACCACGAAACCCCTGGTTTCAAGAAGAATACCGGCAAGTGCATGCAGCAAAACAAGAGGTATATAAAGTGGACCTGCAGCGGAAGACAAGAGGTGCTCGTGAGCTCTACGAGTAAAGAAGATGGGAAGAACATCGGCTTGTCCAAAAGAAGAAGAAATAGCATGAGGAGCGCGCGATCAATGATGATGATATTGACGGCTTATACTAGAGGAACAATGTACGGAAGGTTTACCAAAAAGAAACATGTCTAAAGATCAAAACTCGTACCGACACCTGTAGAGATAAGGAAGGAAACTTCGTAGTAGAATCACAGTCGGTGCTGAAAATAGGAAAAACCGATTTTGCAGACTGTATAGAGGCGACGAAGACTAACATCCCAGTGTCAGGCAGAATGAACCATTCTACATAGACGATGATAGTCAAAATTTCCGTCCACCTGACCAAAGCGAGGGAGGATAGCAATGTTCAAGTTGAAATTCAACAAGGCTGCTGGACCTGATGGCTTACCGCCGGAACTTTTCAAGGCAGCTAGTGATGAATTGGTAGAGTGCATACTCCAACTCATCTCTAAGATGTGGTCAGACGAATGTATGCCTGATGCATGGAATCTCAGCATCGTTTGCCCGATCCACAAGAAAGAAGGCCTCCTCTACTGCGGCAATTATAGAGACATCAGTCTCCTCAACATCACATACAAGATCTTTTCTGCGATATTGTGTGAATGTCTGAAACCTTTTATCAACAGCCTGATTGGCCCCTATCAATCCGGTTTCAGGTCAGGAAAGTTCATTATCGATCAAAGGTTCACACTATGGCAGATCCTGGAACCTAGGAAGTCCAAACCGATACTTATCATCCCTTTATCGATATCAATGCCGTTAACTTGCGCTTGTAAGCATTGAAGCAGAAGCAGCCAAAATGGGCTCAGCGAAAAACGAGGGCAAAGCCAAGAATTGCACAGAACCTCAAAGTGGACAGCTGTAACTTCGAGGTAGTATGAGACTTTGTCTACCTTGGATGTGCTATCAACTCTGATGATGATACCAGCGCAGAAATCAAGCGAAGAATAACTTTCTCTATTTTTTTTTCGGGCTAATAAGTCAATTCAACAGTAAAGCCCTATCTCGAACAACTAAGAAGACTCCATATAAGACCCTGATCATAACAGTCCTGTTTTACTGCGCTGAAAAATGGGATTTATTGAAGGTGGCTGAAGATATCCTTCGAGAGAAATATATACGAGATCCCGTTTGCGTTGACGGGTTTTGGAGGAGAAAATTCAATGACGAACTATACGAGCTATACAGCGACATCGATTTAGTAAAGAAAAACTGCGTATTGGACGTTTGAGATGGCTAGGACATGTAGAGCGGATAAACACCAAGGCTCCGGCCCGCAGAGTCTTCGAATCCAACCCGGATGGACGACGAAGTAGAGGACCTCCTCGCCGTAGCGGTGCGCACAAGTTCAAGGGGGCCCTAACCAACTTGGAGTGCGCAACTGGAGGCAATTAGCTAAAGACCGAACTAAATGGAAAAGCTTGTTGGTTGAGACCCAGGTTTACCCCGAACTGTAGCGCCTCCTAAGTAAAGAAGGTCTAAACATCATCTCAAACTTTTTCTAAATGTATCCTGAATGATTATAGCTCAGAACCAAGGAAGTGGAACCTATGGAAATCCTCATATAAACTTTTGATAATAGGCAACAAAAACTTTCATTCTCTATGTTTCAAATGTTGAAACCATCCCAACACACCGTATAAAAATGTATTAAACGATTTCATGCCTTGCACCGCAGAATGGTTGTACGGCTATGTACGTATGTACATCACGTATCTGGAAAACACTTGCAAGACAAGACTTCAATGATAACGGCCACGCTAGAAACTCTCACTTCCTTTGATTCAATTCGTCTTTTTTTTTTTTTTTTTTAATTTTTTCTGTTTTGTCATCTGGTCCGATACGAAATTATTATGATAGGCTGCAGGAGGTGAGTTTTTATAGAGACTGACATGGCAGCACTTTAAAAGTGTATTTTTATAAAAATACGATCTGGTGTTTCTTGGTTTTGTTTTTCTGATTTAGTTATCATGGATTTCCAATTGGGTGTGCAGTGACTGAGGGAAGGAGGTATGTACCATGGGCCTGTGACAAGTTGTTCTATACATAGACATGAGTTTGTTTGCACGAATGTAATTTAATTTATAGCGAACTCGGATGGTTGTCCCTTCGTACAGTTTGTTTCTTCCAACTGATTGAGGATGCACTCCTAGTGATGTATGGTGCTCCTTTTTGTGTGGTTAATAAAAGTTAATGGAGGTTGAAAATTGATTTCAAAGTCGTTATTTAAAAATTGTCATAATTTTTACTGATTATATATTTCTGTCGATAGATATTTTCTTAGAATTAAATGGCTGGTATACATGGCATAGATACAAAGTGGTCGGAACCTTTAAGGCTGGTTGTAACTATATGAACGAAAAAAAAATGATCTCGGGGTTTCAAGGCGTCTATTATATTACGATCGTTGAAGGTCAATTCAATCACGAATGAACTCTTTCAAGGCCCTTGGACATGCTGATCTTAAAAACGTCTCAACAGATTTTAATGATTTTTAGGTTTTCCGTTTGAGTTGAGTATTTTAAAATTTAAAATCAGAAAAAGTATATTTTTAACAGACAGAAACTATGCATGGAAAACACTGCTGTAATCTGGGAGTTTGGCAGATGGAAATCTGTGCTAACGTCTTCTTCTTTTTTTTCTTGCGCCAAAGGATGTGGAAATCTTCTAAAAATACTAGCCCGGGCCACAAGCATGCACAATTCTCAAACCCGAATAATCGATGCCAAGAGTGCGCCTACGTACAAATCAAAACCCGCACACTTCTACCACTCTCTCCGCAGGACTGCCGTTGGGTATTACTTCGCGGCGCTATCATATCTTGCTTTTCATCTTCCATGAGCTGTTGCTGTTTCTGCTGCTTTGCAAGTTTTCTGAATTCTTCACAACTCTATTTGCACATTCGCGTATGCGCCAATTTCTATCCATCTCTCTTCTAATAACAGCATGTGATCGATTATAGACGATGGGCTATATAATGCTGTTCTCCAATGAAAGAACCGTCTGCAGTAGAATATTGCGTGCTCCGTTGTTTCTTCTTCTGCGCACTTAGGACAAAGCGGTGTCCAAATTTGTACAAGTACTTGCAATATCCTCCATCGTTAGGTTAGGTTAGGTTAGGTTGGCTGTCCACACGAGAATGCAGACACACTTAGACCAGTGAAGGTCCTTTGTGATACCATGGATCAACCATTAGGCCACTCAGGGACTAACAAAAAGAACCGGAGCTTTTGACAAAGCGATGGATGCTCATGACGTCCAAGGACGCCAGATCGCCGAGATCGTCAAGGAAGGGGGAACCTAGACGGAGCATTCTTTTATGCAACAGGGCTGGACAAGTGCATAGGAGGTGAAGGATGGTTGCCTCCTCCTCCTCGTCCCTGCAGCTTCTGCAGAAGTCATTGGAGAAGAGACCAAGTCTTTTGGCGTGTTGGCCTATAAGACAGTGTCCAGTGAGAACACCGACAACGCAGCTGATTTGTGTTCGCTTTAACTTGACCAGATCAGCACTACGTTTTTGATCCAGCTTAGGCCAGATCTGTCTCGAAATGTGACACGTTGGGCCGTTTTCCCATCTGAGGTTGGTCGTGTTCAGCTTTAGTAGATACTTACAAGTAGCGAGGGGCATACCCGGGGCTTGCCTGTCAGGCAGAATCCTTAGAGTGGTACCCTGTCTAGCGATCTCGTCAGCCCTGCAGTTTCCTGGAATGTCCCTGTGGCCTGGCACCCAGCATAGGTGAATGTTGAACTGCTCTGACATCTCCATAAGAGATAAACGACAGTTTAAGGCGGCCTTTGAAGTGAAGGAGAACGATTCCAGGGACTTGATTGCTGCTTGGCTGTCAGTGAAAATGCTAATATCCCTGACAGATAGTACATTGCATTTCAGACAGGACAGGGCTTCCTTAATCGCCATGATTTCCGCCTGGAAAACGCTACAATGATCAGGGAGGAGGAACGAGATGCTCGGAGAAAACACCACAACCCACTCCACCCTTCCGTCTTAGAGCCATCTGTAAAGAAGTAAACCGAACTACCATCGATAAGGAGGGAAGTGTCCCATTCATCCCGATTAGGGATACGATACTCGTACGGAAGTTACGGTCAAATCTCAGTATCGGTGTGGTGTAGTCCGTGTTTTCGTGCTTGAATTTGAGAAGATCAAGGATCGAGGAGTGGCCAAAGCGATAGCTAGACCACTGAGAGGAGGCTTTTAGGCGGAAGGCCGCACAACCAGCCATCTGTTTGCCGAAAATATCTTAAGGTAGCAGGTTGAACAAGATGTCCAGTGCCGCGCAGGGAGTAGATCTTAGTGCACCACTGATGCAAATGCATGCAGATCTTTGCACTCTAGTTAGTTGGGTGAGATGGACAGCCCTGTCAAGAGCAGGCCACCATACGATCACGCCATAGAGTAGTATAGGCCTGATTACGGACACGTACAGCCAATGAGTGATTTAAGGTTTCAAACCCCAGCTCCTACCCATAGCATTTTTACAGAAGTAGAGAGCTACATTAGCTTTCTTGACGCGTTCTAGTAGATTGGCTTTCCAGTTCAATTTCCTATCAAAAATAAGACCCAGATATTTTGCGTTTTGAGAGAAGATGAGACTGGTGCCATTTATCTTAGGAGGGTCTATGAGGCTAACTTTATATTTCCTCGTGAAGAGAACGAGTCCCGAAGTAGAGCATATTGGAGGACTTCCCTGAGAGTGTCTGAGTGTTTACCGGAAGCAGCAATAGCAATGTCATCAGCATAGGCGATCACTCTACAACCTGATGTATCCAGGTCCATCAGTAGCTGATTTACACCAAGTTCCTCAGAAGAGGTAAGAAGACTCCACCTTGAGGTGTACCGCAGCGAGCAATTCTTCTGGCCGATGCTCCGCACAGCTGTGTGTTAATAATCCTGCATGTAAGCAATTGATTGATCAACCCTCCGAGCGAAGTATCCACTTTCAGATTTGCAAGTGCGTCGGTATCCTCCATGACGGTATAAGAACTGTGTAAGATGGTAGTTACAGTCTCCGTGTTCGCGACTTGTCCAATCATCGATTTTTGTTATGAGTTGGTAGGTCCATCTGCCTTTTGTGGCACTGTCCCATCTGTTCTACCAGCTGTTTAGTGATGTTGACGTTTCTTCTTCTTTTATTGTTCTCGCAGCAGCCGCATCTTGCGGATGGGAGATTCTCCTTACATAGATTTTCAGTGCTTTCGCCCACACCGGGGTCGCATAAAGGAGGACCAAGCTGACTACTCTTGTGAGTAAAATTCGTTTGACGTATCCGGGTCCCCGATATTTGGAAAGATCCTGCAAAGCACTGTCTGGATTCCCGAGGCCTTTTTGCTCATGCATTCTACGTCGCTCTTAAAGTTCAGCCGGTTGTCTAGCATCACACCAAGGTGTTTGGTGGCATCTTTGGACTTTATTTTGCTGGTTCCAACCTGCCTGTTGATATATTCTGGAACTTTTCGACTGGTTATAAGGACACCCTCCGTTTTATGGTCAGCCAGTTCCAGACTAGCTGTCACTATGGTAATATGACGCGTTGTAATATTGCAAGCCCTTGTCGGTTTCATACCTTAGCTTTCCATTAGTCAGATAGTTTGCCATTATTTTTTGCAGGTAGTATGGCGTGCCCATGTTCTCCTTATTTAGGACCAGTCTGCTGAGTTGAACGCGTTTTTTATGTCCAACGTCACTACCGCGCAGTATTCCTTAGTCCCAAAACGCCATCTTTCTCCTTGTATCGCTTCGGCTGCGATGTCAACTACCATCTTGATGGAGTTAAAACCATGGATTAACTATTCTGTATTGAAGAAAATTAAGCTTAGAAATAAATTATGGATAAAGTGCTTTAAACATCCCCTCAATACAGCGCTGAAAACCCGTTACAAAGTGTTGAATAAGAAAGTTAATAATGATATTAGGAAAGCTCGGGATAGATATTCTTACTCTAAGGTAAGAAGTGCAAAAGGTAACCCTAGAAAAGAGTGGAAGGCTGTAAATAGTATCATTGATAGTAAATCCCCAAATATATCTAAACCTATAGTACTGTGTAATGATGATATTACTATTGATGATCCTATAACAATATCAAACATATTTAATGATTTCTTTTCTTCGGTTGGATATTGGATACATATATTTTCTCCTAGTTAGATGCCTACATATTGTACGGTTTGCGCTAGGTCTCATCTTGTCGACGACAATGTTAGAAATAATAGCTTTTTTTGTGTGAAAATAACAGGTCTGGAACTTTACAAAATTATCTGTTCACTTAGCAATTCGAGCTCTTGTAGGAGTGATGGTATATCCAATCCTACCCTTAAAAAAATAGCACTAAATATAGTAGACGTTCTAGCCTATGTTTTTAACTTAAGCATTTTATCCGGTATTTTTCCCGATAAATTAAAGTGTGCAAATGTGATCCCTCTTTTCAAAAAGGGGTAATAAAAGCGATAAAAACAATTATAGGCCAATTTCCTTATTGTCGTCCGTTTCAAAAGTTTTTGAAAAGGCCGTTAAGAGTATAGTGCTGAGTTACGTGGCAAAATTAAATTTGTTTAGTCCTGCTTAATTTGGGTTTAAGGAAGGCCTTGCCACGGAAGATGTCCTCCTGGAGTTTTGCTCTTTTATTTACAAAGCACTAGATAATACAAAATGTTGCGTCGGACTCATCATGGACATTACCAAAGCTTTTGATATGGTCAACCATAGAATTCTGTTGAACAAATTATATAATGCAGGATTTCGAGGTTTTGTACATAATTGGTTTAAGTCTTACTTGAAGGATAGAACTAAAAGAGTCAAAATAGGAAACACTGTTGGTGGGTCAAAAACTGTGAACTTAGGTGTGCCCCAGGGATCAGTTCTTGGTCCCATACTATTCTTAATTTACATCAACCCTCTATTCAGTCAACCGTTTATAAGGAAAGTTACAGCGTTCGCGGATGATCTTGGTATTGCATACCGCTGAGATAACCCTTTAAACCTGATAGCTGGCGTAAATCATGATGTTCACCTTTTCAGAATATGGTTTTCGGAGCACAAACTAGTTGTTAGTAACAAAACTAAATTAATTCATTTTAGTTTAAGCATGCAAGAATCTCCTGATTTTGAAATCTTCTTTCATGCGAAAAATTGCGTTAGATCTAGTATGTTAAATTGTGCTTGTACCTTAGGAGCTACAAGCACAATGTTTAAGGAACAAGCATCTTGTGACATATATTGTTTTAAAATTGAAATTGTGAATCAGTTTAAATATTTAGGTATTACTTTTGATCAAAATATGAGTTGGTCCGAACATATTTCAATTCTGAAAAAATATTTACTTTCTACAGTTCGAAGCTTTTATCGTCTCAGAAAACTCTGTGACAACAAAACTTAAAAAACAGCATATTTTGGAATTCTTGAATCAAAATTACAGTACGGAATAAGTTGCTGGGGTGGTGCTTACCAAACAAAGCTTAAGCCATTGATTGTGCTGCAAAAGTGCGCTATCAGAAAAATATGTGGAGTCAATCGTTTAGCTCGCTCTATGGCTTTGTTCAGATCATTGAAAATTTTACCACTTAAACATTTATACTACTTTAAAGTTTCTAAAATCTTTTTTATGAGATGTGGTTATTTACAGAGTCCAATTTCTAACACCCGTAATTTGCGTAGCAATTCAGTTAATGTTGTCGTTATTCCTCCTTTTCGCACCACTTTATTTAAAAACTTTTACTCCATTGTGTCCTGCAAATTATTTAATAAGCTTCCTTTAAATATCCGAGGCATAAGATCTTTGCCCAACTTCTTAAAACAAGTCAAAATATGGCTTCTGAAATTTGATCAGAATTAAAGTTTTGCTTAACTATGTCATTTAAATATATCATATTGCCTAATTGTTCTACATACTTTGTATATGCTTTCTCTTCATGTTGTTCTCCTCTTTCATTGTAAATATACTTCTTTTTTGTTGGATATGTATAAATGAATTAAATACTGTTCACCCCACATTACAAATATATTTTCTTTTATAAAGTGGCATTATCACTATTTTTAATTTATAAATACAAATGTCACTACATATTCTTAATTACAATATTGTTATGGTAGATTAAGTAAATGGAATTTGTTAAATTAAGAATAAATTAAGAATAATGAATGAATAAATGAAGTAAATTAAATAAATGTTTACTGAACCGAAATGAAGGTCGGATTTAAGAAGTATTGCTCAACGCAAGAAGTCTCTCGTAGATGATGCGCTCCAGGATTTTTGCCATTGTACCCAGAAGGCATATTGGGTGATATGAGAACAGTTCTCCAGGTTGCTTCTTTCCTTAAGGCAGTAGAACCAAGTGTTGCAATTTCCAAGGCTCGGGGAAACTCCTTCTTCCAGACACTTTAGCAATTCCAATTCCTTCATAGTGAAGCTAGCTACCAATTCAATCAAACGTACGATTCTGGTAAAATTCATGAAGTCTTCAAAAAGGCTCTCATCTTTTCTATATACAATATAAGAAAAGAAATTTCTAAATATTATAAAGGAATCTCCTTTTAAACTCTGGCAACATTTTTTTTTAAGAATCAATGACATATTTTGCAGACTAGTTGAATGAGTTAGGGCAAATAAGCTACTCAACATTTTTCAAGCGGGTTTTTTTTTTCTCTACTCTACGGTTGATCAAATCTTTGTTCTCAATGTGACTCGTGGTTATATCGACAAAAACAAGAAGTCTTACAGTTTATTCGCCGCCTTCGGTACGGTCTATCGAAATAACTTGATATTTAAGCTATCTATACGTATGTTAGGAATTTCGTTCAAATTCTTAAGGATGTACTCACAGATGATTTCAGGAACAAGTGCAACAGTTTTTGGTGACAGAAATAAATCAGAATTGTTCTACACCTCATTAAAGTCCCACAAGAGTGTATTTTCTGGCATAAATGTTTGCCCTTTTTATTGATGACTTGTGCGAATACTTACCTGGCACAGGTGTCGTTTTCGGGTACAGCAATCCCCCCACATACGCGAAGGATGCGTTCCAAAAAAAACACGGCGTATGTCGAATTCGCGTATGTTGAGACTAGAAACTGTACGAAAATATGTATATACATATAGAAATGCGTTCCAAGACAAGCAATTTTAAAGTAAATGTTTTATTCAGTTTGTTTTTAAGAAGAAACTTAAAAGCCATAAGAAGCAAGGTTGCTAAGTAGTGATCTTTGGATATCCTATGATGGTCTTCTTTGCTTTGTTCGTTCATAAAATATCTGATAAAATAAATTTAGTGGAACATCTGTGTGAAATTAATTTCTCTGCTATGCTCATTATAATTATTTTGCTTCTACTTGCTAGTGCCCCCTGACTTGATTTATTAAAATCAAAGCTACACGTTCTGATTTTTGTTTCTATTGAATCGCAACTGAATGAGTTTTAATTAATTAAATTTCTTTGCTCCAAAGTAAATTAAAATACAGTGCATCCAAGGAGAATCTTTCCTTCTTGACCAATCACGCATCCATGGTTTCTGTGATGAACTGCAGTGCACAAGATGAAATTCAATTGAAGTTGCATTCACAGCGGGTACGACGACTTTGAGTATCTCTGGTGCTTCTTTATTAAAAAAAATGCATTAAGGGAGAAACTTGCTAGGTAATGTCCAAATATATGTATGTATGTATGCATACAGGATCGATTTGTCGACCATTGCCAGCAGAGTTCTTTTAAGCATACGACATTTATCGAAATTTATCTGCACAAGGTTTTAACATATCGATGTAGAAGGAATTAATTCCCCGTGCAGGGACGGGTTAAGAATATCACTGCAGCGCCCCCCAACAACTAGCGCTTGTCGTAAAAGCGACTAAGGGGACAAATCAGATCTAGGCAATATAACACCCAAGTGAGCCTAGCGACACATATACCACCTTAAAAACCCTCCCACAAGTATGCATGCGAGTCCGTGGGTTGACACGACTGGAGATCAACGGTGTCATAGAAGAAAGATCAAACAATACTAAAACAGGAGCATGCACGTGTCAAACAACAAACACCATCGCAATATGATAATATTGCAAAACTGTGTCATTATGGCAATACTTGCTAAAAGGAAAGGCACTACCACTGCTGTGCATGTTACTGATCCTGGACCGAGCAGAAATGTTCGGGTCAGAGCTACACGAATTCCGGGGGCTAGCAAAATAATGAAACAGTTTGGAAGAAATTTGAGGGTCGCGAGTTGGAACGTTGGAAGCATGACCGGTCGAAGTTACGAGCTGAAAGAAATGATGAATAGAAGGCTGGTGGATATCTTGTGTGTCCAAGAGACGAAATGGAAAAACAGCGGAAATCGGGCGCATTTCTTGGACGTTAGAACGGAATCGGTATCATCCTTACGACAGAGCTACTTGGTAACGTCTTGAGCATTTCGAAGTCCAGCGACCGTTTGATGTCTTTCGAACTAGTAAAACAAGGAGAGGTGTGGAATATTGTCAGTGCATATGCTCCCCAAAATGGGTGCAATCAGAGAGATAAAGATGCATTTTGGGTGGATTTCTACAATCTCCTTAAGAACATTCCAAAGTAAGAGTTTCTGTTTGTTGAAGGAGATTTGAATGGACATGTCGGGTAGTCAAACGAAGACTATGAAGACTGCCATGGAGGACTAAGATATGGTCCTAGGAACCTTCCTGGTGAAGACATAGTAAGCATGTACAAATCACACGGTCTTATCGTGTTAAATACCTTGTTCATCAAACAAAGCCGACACCTGATCACTTACAGCAGTGGTGGAGATGAAACTCAGATTGACTACCATTTGGTAGGCAGTTTCATGAAGCCTCGGGTAAAAGTTTGCAAAGTGATACTGGGAGAGGCAATCGCTCGGCAACACCGTCTCCTGCTAACAGAGATTTTTATGAAAACACAAACAAAAAAAGCAAATAAACAAGGGTCTCTGAGAAAATCAAGTGGTACAATCTGGACAAAGAAAAAGACGAGGCTTTTGTTTTTGTAATGAATAATCACCCCTCTCACACCATCAACGGAGCTGAGGATGAAGAGTGCAGAGCACAAAATATGTGGGAATCCCTACAGCGAACTTGCTTAAGGAAGGCCAAATCACTGCTAGGAGCTTCAAAAGGCCACCATCAACACGCCAAAGAAACATGATGGTGGAGTGATGAAGCTAAGAAGGTGATAAATGAGAAGAAAGCGGCTTTCAAAGTTTGGTCAAAGTGCCCCTCTAATAATAGTGACGAAAAAGCTCGCCTCGAAATGGAATACAGATGTTGCAAGAAAAAAGCGAAGAAGAAGTGCGCCCAGCTTCAAGCAGGGAGTACGGAGGGCCTGTATCGGGAGCTGGAGAAAATATCTTCCCCGGTTCCTGATGCGAACCAGGCTATCTAGGAGCTGCGAAGACACAATATGAACAAGAGCGCAACCATCTTCAAAATAGCCGCCGAAAGAAGGAGGAATGCTCAGGAGATTCGTTCGCCAAAGTTCATTAACAATGCTCATGGCCAGCTTCTTGTGGATGACGACAAAATTCTGCAGAGGTGGCGGCAGTATTGTGAAGAACTTTTAAATAAACAGTTTTCCCGGCTATACTTTCCAAGAGCCACCCCTAACTGTGAAGAAATACCCGACATTACAGTCGAAGAAGTTAGTGAGGCGGTCAAATACTTCAAAAAACGAAAAGCGGTTGGGCCAGACGAGATGCCCTTTGAGTTCTGGAAAGAGATGGGAGACGTCGGGTTCAGATGGCTCAGAATTCTCATCTCCAAATTCGTGAGAGGTGATCCAATGCCGAATCAATGGGGGGAAATTACCTTCTCCATGTATACAAAGGGAAGGGTGATACGCGAAACTGTGATAACTACCGTTCGATCAAGCTGATGTCGCACACCATGAAGATCGTTGAGTGGGTATTAGGTGGCCGACTGCGAAAAATAATACGGCTATCTGATGATCAGTGCGGGTTTGTCTCGGGTAAATCAACCACAGATGCAATCCAAAGTATAAGGATCATAATGGAAAAACATCGTGATTCCTTAAGGGATTTGCATATGGTATTGGTTGACTTTGAAAAGGCATTCGACAGACAACCACGAGATCTGATATGGGTGGCGCTAAGACATGGAGGGGTTCCAGAAACCTATGTACAGATGATCATGGACATGTACGAGGGAGCAGAGACAAGAGTAAGATGCCCCGCTGGAGTAACCGAAGAGTTCCCAATCAAAGTCGGGGTGCATCAGGGAAGCGTCTTAAGTCCTTTGCTCTTTATTTGCTGTCCTTGATTATCTACTTCAAGGTAAAGTGATGGACCCAAAGGTACATCAGTTATTCTTTGCTAACGATGGAGCCTACATCCCTGCAGCGAGCACTTGATGTGTGGGTGGACGTTTTGGAGGGAAATGGGTATCGCATTAGTTAAAAAAAGACAGAGTACTTGTTCTGCCCGTTCTCTGATCCACTCAGGGCTACTATAAACATTTATTTGAATGGAACAGTGCTTCCCAAGTGCGAGAAGTTCAAATATCTGGGATCTATGATCAATAGCAAAATAACCTGTTATGACGACATCAATCATCGCGTAAGCGTAGGGTGGATGAAGTGACGGGAAAATTCCGCTATCTTCTGTGAAAGAAAAATGCCACCTAACTTGAAAGGAAGGCTCTACACCACAGTTGTGCGTCCAGCGCTCACATACGGTTCACTATGTTGGACGATGTACAAAACGTATGAGAGTAAATTAACGGCAGCTGAGATGGAGATGCTTCGCATGACAGCTGGAGTGACAAAGCTTGATCGAATAAGAAGTTCGAAGATCAGGTGAAAGCTTTCACATCAAGAAAACCATCATACAATAAATAGAGCGCGACCGGCTCAGCTGGTATTGCCACGTTCAAAGAAGAGATCATTTGAACCCTGTTAAAAAGACAATATCAATGCACGTTCCAAAGACATCGCGATGTAGGAAAGGCAGGCCTATAAACGCCTGGATCAGACAAATGCGACAACATCGGCATTTCATAGGCGCCAGTAACCGAGTGATCTAAAATCGGCAGGCCTGCCGATATTTTCTGAGCTCAAATAGGCGAACCCCACAGGCAGATCAGTAGAAATGCGGTGAAATGGGAGGGTTATGATCCCTTATTTTCGGATCATAACCTCGCTGATAAAAGGAAGAAGAAAAAGTAGAAGGAATTAATGCAGCAGCATGCGACGTTTAACTTGATCATTTCTCTCATTGTTCCAAAGTGCTGGCTGTCTACAGGGTGTCCGCCGGGAAGGTATACTACTTTGTTTGTTTATAATTTTTGATTAAATGAAAGAGAATGGATCCCTTATTGATAAATGTTTTATTTAATGTCGGCAATTATGTATGGAATACAATATCAGATAAATGTCCGCCTCTGCTAGTCTCACAAATGCGAGCCCTTTTGAGCACATTTTTCATTACATTCTCACACATTTCACGCGGTATTTCATTAATTTCATCACGAATATTTTGTTTGAGTTGCTCAAGCGTTTCTGGTTTGTTTGCATAAGCCTTGCTTTTCAGATATCCCCACAAAAAGAAGTCAGGAGCAGTCAAATCAGGCGACCGTGGAGGCCAATCAACATCACCATTTTTTGAGATAACTTGTTGTGGAAAGAGGTCTCGCAGTAATTCAATTGTAATCCTGGCTGTATGCGATGTGGCACCGTCTTGTTGATACCACATGTTAATCAAGCCCAAAGCATGCAGTTGTGGCGTTAAAAAGTTGTTCTTTGAAGACCAAGCTCCTGAGCACGGCGTCGAATTGAGGTTGATGGATTGTTTTGAACACTTCCTTGAACAGCAGTAATGTTTTCAGCCGATCTTGCAGTACGTTGTGGCCCCTGCTTGGGCCTATCACCTACAGACCCTCTTTCTTCGAAATCATTCACTACACGATAAATAGTGCGTTTTGTTGGCACGTTGTTTCTCCCAAAAATTTCACGTAACTTTCTCATCGTCACGGTAATCGATGATTGATTTTGATAAAATGTTTTAACGATTAAAACACGTTGGTTTATCGAATATTTTTCCATAATAAATTTGCCACGTGTCTACTTCACGACTGCCAAATATGAACTGTCAAGACTAATGTTTACCAAAATGGCGGCAAAACAAAGTAGTATACGTTCCCGGCGGACACCCTGTACATGGTAATAGTTGAATACAGCATATTCATAATAGTTTCTGGTGTGTGATTAAATTGCTCCGGATCGCCAAAGGCAAACCAAATAAATCTTTTATTGCCCCTATTTATAATTGATTGACAATTTACTTTGGCTAGCGTTTCAGTCCAGGATGAACTACTACTAACTCAACTCACATGCTTCTTCATTTTCAACTGTCTTCACTTGTGCACGCTATTGAAGATTTGATCTACCTCTGCTACGTCGTCCTCTGGGTTGGATTCCGGTGTTCATTGGCGGTCATCCGCTCTACATGACCTAGCCATCTAAGAAGATAGATTCGTATCTTCCTCACTAAGTCAATATCGTAGTACAGCCCATATAGTTCCCGGTTGAATATTCTCTTCCAGATATCGTCAACGCAAATAGGACCATAGATCGTTCGAAGGAGATTCCAAGAACTGGCAATGGTGTAGTCGTTACGTCGACAATTGCCATGCTAATGGTTCACGGTTGAAATCCTGATGTCAGTAAGCATTTATTTATTTCTCATGAAATATATAAGGTCAGTCCGATCAATTGCGAAAGCATGTGTGACCACTACTGCAAAGGCATAACACTGCCAGTAGCTCACTCATATGGCTGGAAAAATTGTTCGCTCTTTTAGATGTTTGATTTGCAAATGACGTCGGTAATCGCGAAAAAGATACTGTGAATCAGAAGCAAAGACAAAAAATAACAAAAATCTCCCCAGTTATCTGGACGCCCCCCCCGGAGTTTCTCTGAAGCATAAACAACTGAGCTTTAAAAGCCACTACACCAAAATCTTCCTCTCTCTCTCTCTATCTATCCTTTTCAATGCCCGTGTTATGTGTAAACATGTTAAGGGTATTCGTAGACCCTTGATTGCGCGTAAATTATAAAAAAAGGACACTTTCATCTTCATTACGCGAGAAAGCATAGAAGTCGACTAGAAAGTCACGTAAATATTACAGTCCTCCAAGTTTTGGAAGAATGAAATTTACTACGCTGTCTACAAAGAATCAAACCTTTAGACTTAGCGCGATAAGTAACCGCGGAGCCGGCAGGAACTTCTAATGGGAAGGTCACTGCAAAACGTCATTATGAAAACTACTTGATAAGTCGAATACTTAGTTGTAGTAAAAATAAAAACAAGTCGGTTTTGAAGGGAGGTTTTTTAGTGGGTAAGAATCCCACACTACTATGAGCACGCGCTGTTGATCCTCATAGTGTCTTGTTGAAGATTTTCACCTACCCTCGGAAAAAAAAAAACCTTCATCTGGTGTTGCTAAAGTCCACGCTTTTGCAGCATATACATAAGTATGTATATACGAGTAGTAGGACTGGGATGTATGTAGTGTGTCGACGTGGAAATAAAAAAGTCCGCGGCAACCAGCGAGGCTATACAAGCAGAATGGCAACACAGGTGGAACACCTTACCCAAAGAAAGATGGACCCATACGCTGATCCCCAACGTAGAGGAATGGATCATCAAGAAACACGGAGAAGTAAACTTCTACATGACAAAGTTCCTATCGGGGCACGGATGCTTTTGGGAGTATCTCCACAAATACAAACACGTGGATAACCTAAACTGCCCGCACTGTGAAAGCAAAATCCAGAACGCAGAATTTGTTTTGATGGAATTCCTGTTTATACGACACGTCCAGAAACGTTCTTCCATACGAGGGAGAAACTGGTAACCAAGTGACTCCGACAGCACTAATAACATTCATGCTAACATCAAATGAAGCCTGGAACGCAGCAAACGATATCATCACCAGCATAATGCAGCAACTACGTCTGAAGGGACGAGCAGCAGCGAGAAATGAAGATCCATCCAACATTGGAAGCTGAAAAAACGAAAGGACGGAATGTTAACTGTACACAAACAATGAACCAGAACAGAAACTCACAAACATTAACATCCCTATTATGGTTAGCGAATCGAACGTTCGACTCAAGTCGAACCTCCCGGCGAATTACTTCTGTCGCTTTATACACTTCACAGATGACATTTAATTGTTTTTCCTTTGTCAGCACCTGTTCTTTATTCGAATGAAAATGTTTGCTAACATCAATACCACGACAGAAGCAATTCGTTGGCAGTTCGACTTGAGTCGAACGTTCGATTCGCTAACCATAATAGGGGTGTTAGACTAACTTACACAAGTACACCCACCTACGCACATGTGACAGAAATCGGCGGATACATAACGAATGTGCAAAGGAAGCTGCGAAGAATCGAGAAAATTCACAAAACAGCAGAAGAAGAAGCAGCAACAGCCCATGCAATATGAATAGCATCATATGATATGCTAACCATCCCCGCGAAGTAATACCTAACCGTAGTCCCGTGGGGAGAGTGGTAGAACTGCGCAGGGTGTGGATTAGTAGGTAGCCGCATTCCTGGCATCGACTATTCGGGTTTGCGAATCGTGCATGCTAGCAGCCCGGGCTATTATGTAGTACGAGTATCTTTAAATGATTACCACATCCCTTGGCGCAACCAAAAATGAAAAAATCGGCGTTAAACCAGCGATTTAGAGCAGGCGGACAAGAGAATTCTAGGACTTCACTTGCAGCGTTATAACTTGTTGGTACTGCTGCCAATATAAGGATTTGCGGAGGTTTGTCATGCATACTACGGCAACCCAGTGAGAGCTTAAAAGAGAGACAGGTTTATGCAAGCCATTGCAACAAGACTGAGAGGCAAACATCCTATCTTCCCTATACTGACAATTGTAATGAAACAGAGTATAGTCTTCCGCATTTGCCGCTGCTGCAATTGGATTTTCGAAAAGATTAAGTGATACGCGATCACCAAGTGTTTATTCAAGAAATTTGAGGAAACTGGTTCGATGATTGATGCAACTCCTCATGTTTATCAAAGTAGTGTAAGGTCAGCCGAGAATATCGCCAGGGTGGAGGAAAGCGTTGCTGAAACCGGACAACGTCAATTCGGCATCGTTTTCAACAATTGGATATTTCCATGAGCTCTTTATAACGAATAATAGTAAAGGATTTCCAAGATATAAAGACTACTGACCAATTTGGAACGTTGGCAATTCGTTAGTTGGTTTTTAGAGCAGTACGAAGTGGAACATCATTTTGGCAGAGAAATCATCTCAAGTAACTATGCCTTGACCGATTCGTAAATAAGAAAATAAATTGTCGGATCTGGAGCTTCAAAAATCCTGAGGTACATAGATACATGTTAAAAAAGTTATTGTTTGGTGCGATTTCTTGTTCGGCGGGGTTATCGGGCAATTTTTCTTCGAAAATGAGGCCGGCAATGCGGTTACAGACTATGGTCACCTTCTTCTTTTTCCTATTTCTGCGAAGTTATGATCCGAAAACAAGGGATCGTAACCCTCCCACTTCACCACATTTATACTGATCCGACTGTGGGGTTCGCCTATTTGACCTCAGAAAATATCGACAGACCTCCCGTTTTTGGATCACTCGATTACTGAGCCCAATGAAATGCCGATGTTTCCGCATTTGTGTGATCCAGGCGTTTATAGGATTACCTCTTCTGCCTCGCGATGTCTTTGGAACGTTCATTGATATTATCTCTTAAACAGGGTTCAAATGATCTCTTCTTTGAGCGTGGCAATACCAGCTGAGCCGGTCGAGCTCTATCTTTCGTAAGATGGTTTCCTTGACGATTACAGTCTATGATGCTAAGTATAAAAACATGTTGCAGAAGTTTTTTTTGCCCAATTGAAAGCTACATATATATCTCGACCAAATGTGGTTCCAATAGGATGGTGCCACATTTGATACAGGCGCAGACACAATGGCTTTACTGGCAAAGAAGTTCTCATAGCGGTTAATCTCAATACCGCCCAGATCTTGCGATTTAACCACCTCCGACTTCTTTCTACGGGAATATCTTAAATCCAAGGGCTATGCCAATAAGCCGAATATAACTGCTGAACTGAAAAATTAAATCTAGCGCAACATCAGTCAAATTGATCAGACTGTCTGGAAGCACATCACTGAGAACTTTATCAAAAGAAACAGATTTAATATATATGGCAGTCATTTAAACTACATAATTTTTCATATTCATCGGCGTTTGTAAAATTTTAATGTTACTTAGTTTGGTACAACCCGAGAGTTGTATACCATATGTCCATATAGGCTTTAGCACTTACTTATATAAAAGCAGTTTGTTATCTATATTAAGCTTGGAATATTTTCCAAGTAACAATACATTTCTCTATATTTATTATCTAGTTCTTTGCGTTTTTTCTTTACGTGCGTTTTCCATTTCAGCTTTGTATCAAGTGTCATTCCAAGATACTTAGCCTCGTTTGCAAACGGGGTCTGAACCGAGTTTGAAAAGATCGGCAAATTGTTTATTTTCTTATAAGTAAAATTTACATGAACAGATTTGGTCTCGTTGAGTGCGATTCGCCAAACCTTTGTCCATTCATTTACTCTATTCAAAGCTTCTTGCAGTTTTTCTGTAGTATCTTCGACCGTTTTACCTACTGTCAAGATAGCAGTGTCGTCGGCAAATGTAGCTAGCTCAGTGCCTTCTACTTGCGGTATATCACGAGTGTATAATAGATATAAGACTGGACCAAGAACGCAAGAATCAGAATATTCGTTTCCACATTTGACGCGGAATAGTCTATTCGTAAGGTAGTTCTTCAAAATATTATATAGGTGCTCTGGCAGAATTTGTCGTAATTTAAACTTTAAGCCTTCGTGCCAGACCTTGTCAAAGGCTTGAGAAACGTCAAGGAATACGCTTGAACAAATCTTTTTTTCTTCAAGTGATTTTTCGATTACATGTGTTATTCTATGCACTTGTTTAACTGTAGAATGCTTACTTCTGAATCCGAATTGATGATCCGGGATGAGATGCCCTTCTTCTATTACCGGCTGCATTCGCCTAGTCAATAATCTCTCGAAAACTTTGGATATAATTGGAAGAAGCGAAATCGGTCTATAAGACGTTTTTTAATTCGGCGGTTTTCCGGGCTCAAGGACCATTATAACTTCGGCGAATTTCCATTGACTGGGAACATATTCTAGTCTAAGTGCGGCGTTTATAATGAACAGAAGCTTAATTAGAGCTTTTCTTGGTAGTGCTTTAAGCAAATTTTACAAACTTTTGAGAACAAAGTGCTAAGAGGTATTGTTAATGCGCCATGGTATATCCGAAATAGCGATATCCACAGAGATCTTGGCATTGAAACAATCGAAGACGAAATCAAAAACTACGCGATAAAGCATAAAAGTCGACTGGAAAGTCACGCTTATAAAACAGTCCTCCAAGTTTTGGATGAAAAAAATTTACTACGCCATCTACAAAGAATCAAACCTTTAGAGTAACCGCGTCTAAACTGCGGAGCTAGCAGGAACTTCTAATGGGAAGGTACCTGCAAAACGTCATTATTTCGTGAAGCGAAAACTACTTGATAAGTCAAATACTTAGTTGTAGTAAAAATAAAAATAAGTCTGTTTTGAAGGGAGGTTTTTTAGTGGGTAAGAATCCCACACTACTATGAGGACGCGCTGTCGATCATCATACTGTCTTGTTGAAGGTTTTCACCTACCCTCAGAAAAAATAAAATAAAAAATATTCATCCGGCGATGGCTTGTACGTTTTGTACAATTCTGTCAAGTATTATGTTAAAAACATTGCATGAAAGCGCCTTGCCTAATACCTTTCCTGAATCGAACGGTTCGGTGGTTTTTTTTTTCGACTTTGATGGAGCAGCGAAAGTCCTCCATCGTCATCCTGCAGAAACGGACTGGCTTAGCAGGGACCCCGAGACTAGACGTGGCTCTGTATAACTCGTTTCTATAAACGCTCATATGAACAAATTTTAGAGATGAACTGGTGCATGCTCCTTATCAACTCATCTCCTCCTACCTTGAAAAGTTCAGCAACAAGGCCTTGGGTCCAGCAGCTTTGTTGGATTTAGGTTTTGGTATCACTATCCTCACTTCTCGGGTTGACGGGAATCTTGACCATTATCGTCACTGTTGAATTCCTTATTCTGCCTGACAGCGGAATATTTATCATCGTCGCCGTTTAACAGTCTACAGAGGTATTCTTTCCATATCTATTCTCAGCACCGACATGACATTCGATGCCATCCTAAGATGGAAGGAACACATCAAAAAACAAGAAGAATGTAAACAAAAAATTGTAGGGAAAGCTTTTATTTAAGAAAAGTAATCCGCCATCTTGGGGCACCCGCCATATTGTGTTATATAGCTTCTCGTATTCTACTCGTCATGTCCTTTCATTTGGTACCCACTTCATTTCATCCCGGTGGTACAATTCCCAACATAGAGGGCTAGATCTTCATATGCAACCCCTAGGATGAAGAGCCGGTTACACCAATGCTAGTAACTTACTTCGAGGGTATCAGCGCTGTCGTTGCCCCATTAAGGGATCATCCGCCACCATATCTTTCTCAACACCTTCACTCAATATTGAAAATCCTAATAGACTGCAGCACGCCGTTGATTTCATCGAGGGAATGGAATTCCTCCGCAGCACGTCTCCTATTTAAAGATCTCTGGCCCGAGGTGTCTCATGCATGTATGTATGTCGTCAAACCCAGCACACTATCAAATAGCTACCAAGTGGGCACCACGAGGAGGTGATAATGCGAGTTTGCTCCGTCACTTATCATGAAGCAGTAATGGATTTATAATAAGGCATACTTAACACCGGCCTTGGACATCACCACAGAAAGAGATTACTTTTTGTCCTAGTTGGAACTATTTCGGTCATTCGACTTCCAATTAGAAAAGTATGTGTTTGCGCGTGTGTTACATAAAGTAAAGCCCTATCTCGAACAACTAAGGAGACTCTGTACAAGACTCCCTGGCTAAGCAAAAATCCTCATCCTAACCCTCCCCCTGGGTGCCAGCCGGATATAACCTCCACAGCAGTCTTGTACGTTGTCAAGATGGGGTTAGCCAAGGCCAAGAAGCATTGTATCGGGTTCTTACTCCTCAATCGTATTATCCTTTACATATGCCTCTTGGCCATCGGATTGAGGTACCTGATTTCAGTGGTGATGTGAGCGCTTAACGCAGGAAACCGTGCCCAAGAATGCAAGGCTGGGGGTTAAACCAGCCGCGAACGAGCTCCTTCAGATGCACAGGCGAGGTCTGTCGTATCATAGCCTTATCCTGGTAAATCGGCTCTGCCAGGACGAATCTCCTTTCCGTACTACTCGTGGGACCAAATATGAAGTACGAGCCAAAGTACTCTACCAATGTCTCAACCCCCTACTTCCTCCTCTGTGGATGCTGCCAAAGATACTACTAAGAGTACTCCCAAGCAAAATCCACAAAAAAAAATCACCAACCTCCAACATAAACACTACTTCGAGAAGGCCGTCTACATTCTAAACAAGATCGCCAAGAATGAAGAGGCAGGCACTGTCACTGAACGTGACCAGGCAGACAAGTTGAGGTACCAGGCTATTGTTGAAGATTACAACAAGCGCCAGGCCGCCGAGACGAGTCTTAACACCCAACAGGAAGCCTTGAAGGGGAACCGATCTCAAGAAGAGATGGCTCACTCCGGCAAACGCAGCAAAGTCGAAAGCGGCGTTATTAAAAGGCAGATCAAACAACCGGCAAAAACTACCACCTCCACCACACAGAAAAGCAGCACTGTTGTTGTTTCCTCACGTACCGTCAGCGAAGTGGTCAGGGACGATCTCCAAGTTGCTCTAGTAGATGAGCTTTCTACCAGTGGCATGTCCATCATGAAGGCATGGGGGGTGATCGAAGCCAAACTCTCGCAGATGGTGCTTGACTACCTTGCGGAAAAAGAAGGCGGTCCTGTACCCTGGTTCGACTCAGTTGAGGTCGTTAGAGGGTATAGGGTAATCAAATGCGAGGACAGGTTCTCGAAGGATTTCCTTGGTGAGTGTGTCGCTAAGATAAGTGACGCATGGAGCGGCTTGAAAATCAAGCTTATCCCAGCCAGAGACATCCCTCGAAGACCGAAGGCTCGCATCTGGTTGCCTACTATGCCAATAGATAGCGAACAGCTGATTCGGGGTCTTAAGCGCCAAAATCCTGCGGTCCCAATGGATGATTGGGCAGTTATCAAGACGGAGCAGCCGCAGAAAAACAGCATGACTTTTCTGCTCCTCATAAACGAGGATAGTTTGGAGGTGCTCGAGAAGTTGGACTACCGTCTAAGGTTTGGCATAAGAAATGCCAAACTTAAAATTTACATTTCTACAGGCCCGGACGAAGACACAGACGATGTCAACGACGCCAACACTCTGTTGGAGGGCATGAAGATTGTCCCAGATACCCCAAATGCCCCCGTTGAAGATGATTCAGATTAACCTGCGGCACTCGCAGTGTGCCACAGATAATCTGCGTGTCTTTATCAATGAAGAAAACATCGATATCGGCATTATCCAGGATCCCTGGGTAAGGGGATCTACCATCAGGGGACTTCAGGACAACCACTACAAACTCTAGTACAACCACAATAACTGCAACCGTAAGCCTAGAACTTGCATTTTAGCTAAGAAGCATATAAAAGCTTTTCTATGTCCTAACCTTAGCTCTGCCGATTTAACGGTGGTTAAACTAGAAACTGCAAACGGTGAGGCCTTTTTCGTTGCATCTGTCTACATGGACAGGGATCGGCAAGCCTCACCGGAGGAACTCCAATACCTAACATCAACTATTAACACCAGTAAGGCCAACCTCTTGATGGGCTGCGACGCCAATGCCAGACATACGCTTTGGGTTAGCGCGGAGACAAATGACAGAGGTGAGTCTGTTTTCGGTTTCATCATTACCAACAACCTATCAATTTGCAATACTGGCAATTCTCCAACTCTTGTTTTTCCGAGTACGGATAACTTAAATGGGTGGTAGGCGGTTATTGACATTACTCTAGTATCTAACAACGAAACCATCAGTGTCGAAATCTGGAGAGTATCCGATTTGCAATCTTTTTCTGATCATAACTGGATACTCTTCAGCATCTGTCTTGATATTGAGACCCCTAAACCGTATAGAAACCCAAAACGCATAAACTGGACAAAGTTTAATCGTATAGTTAAGTCAAAACTGGGTAGCACATCAACGTATAAAATTGACTCGACCACGGAACTGGATTCAAAGGTTGAAATCTTTGAGAAAGCAATTAACGTTGCCTTTAAAGTCTCGTGTCCAATCAGTTTTGTCGTGTCCAATCAGTTTTGGTAAAAAGAAAGTCCCAACATGGTGGAATGAAGATCTATCAAAGCTTAGGAAGATGACTAGAGCGATCTTCAATATCTGGTACATTCACAACTTTTGGTAGCCCTACAAGGACTGCCTAAAAATATATAAGGAGTCCATCAGAATGGTCAAAAAATAGGGCCGGAAAGATTACTGCCAGTCTATCGAGTCCCCCAAGAATCCGCAAGGCTCAGCAAAATTTTGTCCAAAGGGCATAGCAACCCGTCTTGTCTTAAAAAGACGGATGGAAGCTGGACGGATTCTTCTGCGGCATCTCTGGAACTCCTGATGAGTACTCACTTCCCAGGCTGCAGTGAGATTAGAGTAGAACAAGCTAGTTCCACCTGTACGCCACTGGCAGCTTGGGATAACATCACAAACGTTATTATGGAGGATAAAGTCTCCTGGGCTATAAATAGCTTCTCTCTCTATAAGTCACTTGGCCCTGACAGCATCATGCCTATTATGATGCAGAAATTGCAAGACATAGCAATTCCCTGGCTATTACCGGTTTATAGGAGTTGCTTAAACCTAAGCCATGTTCCCCAAACCTGGAGACGTGTCAAAGTGGTTTTCGTCCCCAAGGCGGGCCGGCGAGGACATGAATCCGCGAAGGATTTTAGACCCATAAGCCTGTCTTCCTTTGTTCTGAAAACTTTAGAACGTATCCTAGACTTCCATATCCGCGATAACCTGAGATCTCCACTGTCGAAATCCCAGCATGCGTATCTCAAAGGGCTCTTCATGAGGTCATGCGTACAGTGGAAAAAACTCTTCACTACAAAGAATATGGTATACTCTCGCCACATTTCTTGATATAGAAGGAGCCTTCAACAACATTTTCACTGAATCTATTCAGGAATCTCTCACCGAGTTAGATGTAGAAGGCTTTATTAACCAATGGATAGTTTCTATGCTCAGTACTCGTATAATCCACGCAACACTAGGCAACAGTAGTACAACTAAGACGGTAAACAGAGGAACTCCACAAGACGGAGTCATCTCCCTCCTGCTCTGGTTAAGGGCGATTAATAAAATCTTGGTGCGACTTGATAGGGAGGGTTTTAAGGTGGTTGCGTACGCGGATGATATGGTTATACTAGTATCAGGAAAGTTCCTCTCCACGATAAGTCAACTCATGGAGAGGGCTCTGGATAAGGTACACTCATGGGCTACGAGCTGTGGCCTCGGAGTAAATCCGGAGAAGACTGAAATGATGCTGTTTACCACTAAAACCAAGGTACCGGCATTCACCCAAAAAAAAAAAATAAAATTCCTATCCAGAGAAGATTGGAAGAACGGAAGCGTTACCTGCAACTATGATATTGGGATATACACGGTAGGTTCGAAGATGGACTGCGGAGTCGGCGCAGGCATCTTCTCGGACCAGCTGAATATATCAAGGTCCTTCCGTCTCCCAGACTCCGCTAGCGTTTTCCAAGCGGAGCTTCTTGCGATTCGAGAAGCCTGCCGCCTGCTAAACAATCTTCCAACATCTAATCACAATATCTTTATCTTTTCGGACAGCCAGGCTGCCATCAAGGCCATTGATGCGGTCTGCATCTCTTCAAAACTGGTAGAACAATGCCGGTTTGAATTGAATCAACAAAGCACTCACTCGAGAATCACTCTCATCTGGGTCCCAGGGCACAGCAACCATGAGGGTAATGAGCGTGCTGATGAGCTGGCCAGGTCTCTAGCAGAAAGAGTCGACATTCTGCTTGGTACCGTTAAGGGCTATATTCACCTTCACTTCCTCCAGCTAGCCAATCGCGGGTGGAACAGCCTCACAAACTGTGTCATATCTAGGAACACGTGGCCCAGTTTCAACAAATCCAGGTCAAAAGAATTACTAGGCAAACCAAGACCAGTTATTGCCAAAGTCGTAGCTATTATCACAGGTCACTGGCCAGTTGGAGACCATGCGGCCAAGCTTGGTATCCCCCACAACACCTTTTGTAGGAGCTACAAGGATATTAATGAGAAAGAATCTCTATGTCATTTCCTCTGCAGATGTCCGGCGCTGGCGAGGATCAGACAACAAACTCTTGGCAAACCCTTCTTCGAGGATCTGAGAGAGATAGCGGACAAGAGGATTGGAGAACTAATCCTCTTCCTGAACTCCACGGGCTGAGTTTAAGCTTAACATCCCTTTTTAACTAACCACTACAATAGGTATACACGAGTCCGTGGTAACAAAACGGCGCACCTTAAGCGCTAATTGGGTTCTTTTGGACTGCCACTTACCTACCCACCTACCTGTACAAGACTCTGATCATCTCAGTCCTGCTTTACGGCGCTGTGGAAACATGGAATTTATTGAAAGCGGATGAAGATATCCTTGGTCGCTTCGAGAGAAAAATTCTTCGTAAGACATTCGGTCCCGTTTGCGTTGACGGGTTTCGGAGGAGAAGATTCAATCACGAACTAAACGAGCTGTACAGCGGCATCGACTTAATCAAAAAACTGCGTATTGGACGTTTGAGATGGCTAGGACATGTCGAAGAAATGGATACCAACGCTCCGGTCCGCAGAGTCTTTAAATCTAATCCGGAAGGACGACGCAGTAGAGGGAATCCTCGCCGTATGTGACGCGCACAAGCTCAACGGGATCCTAACCAACTTAGGGTGCGCAACTGGAGGCATTTAGCTAAAGACCGAGCTAAATGGAGAGACCTGTCGGTTGAGGCCCAGGTTCGCCCCGAACTGTAGCGCCACCTTAGTAAGTAAGTAGATGTGTTACATGAATTTACTATAGTTTTTGGCATTATTTTGTTTCTTTATGAATAAATGATTTCATCTATCCCTTGGAAGTGAATATATCTAACAACAAAAAGAGAAAAACTAAAGTAACGTCCACTATAAAAACATAGGGCAGTAAAAAGATAAATCCGGTAACATTTTTACAAGGAAATCAAAAATGTGTATCAGGCTACGAAAAGCGCTCGAAAGCAACTCGGAGATCATTTTCGACTAGCGAGCAAGAGCTGTTTTTAAATGGCGAGCGTTTCAATTTTTCAATAGCGCTCACATTTCTTCTTCTTCTTCCTTCGGCGAGGTTATGATCCGAAAACAAGGGATCATAACTCTCCCACTTCACCGCATTTCTACTGATCCACCTGTGGAATTCGCCTATTAGAACTCCGAAAATATGGGCAGGCCCGCCGATTTTGGATCACTCGGTCATGAGGCCAATCAAATGCTTGTGTCGTTGCATTTGTGTGATCCAGGTGTTTATAGGCCTGCCTCCCGTGCGTCGCTATGTCTTTGTGTTCATTGATATGGCCTTTTTAACAGGGTTTAAATGATCTCTTCATTGAACGTGGCAATACTAAATGAGTCGGTCGCGCTCTATCTTTCGTAAGATGGTTTCCTCGACGTGAAGGCTTCCACGGATCTCCGAACTTCTTACTCGATCAAGCTTGGTCAGTCCTGCTGTCATGCGAAGCATCTTCATTTCAGTTGCCGTTAATTTACTCTCCTACATTTTGTACATTATCCAACATTGTGAATCGTATGTGGGTGCTGGACGTACAACTGCAGTGTAGAGCCTTTCTTTCAACTTAGGTAACATTTTTCGGTCACAGAAGATCTGTGTTTGTCTTTTTTTGTACTAATGCGATACCTATTTCCCTCCAAAACGTCCACCCACACATCAAGTGCTCGTTGCAGGGGTGTAGGATTCTTATGATACTTGTGATGGCTCCATCGTCAGCAAAGAATAATTGATGTACCTTGGGGTCTGTCACTTTACCCTCAAGCAGATAGTCAAAGATTTTACTCTTGTCTCTGCTCCCTCGTACATGTCCATGATCATCTGTACATAGGATTCTGGAACCCCTCGAAGTCTTAGCGCCACCCATATCAGATCTTGTGGTTGTCTGTCGAATGTCTTTTCAAAGTCAACCAATACCATATGCAAATCCCTTAAGGAATCACGATGTTTTTCCATTATGATCCTTATACTTTGGATTGCATCTGTGGTTGATTTACCCGAGACAAACCCGCACTGATCATCAGATAGCCGTATTATTTTTCGCAGTCGGCCACCTAATACCCACTCAACGATCTTCATGGTGTGTGACATCAGCTTGATCGAACGGTAGCTATCACAGTTTCGTGTATCACCCTTCTCTTTGTATACGGGGAGAAGGTAAATTTCCCTCCATTGATTCGGCATTGGGTCACCTCTCACAAAATTGGAGATGAGAATTCTGAGCCATCTGAACCCGATGTCTCCCATCCTTTTCCAGAACTCAGAGGGCATCTCGTCTGGCCCAACCGGTTTTCGTTTTTTGGAGTATTTGACCGCCTCACTAACTTCTTCGACTGTAATGTAGGGTATTTCTTCACAGTTAGGGGTGGCTCTTGAAAAGTATACCCGGGGAAACTGTTTTCACAATACTGCCACCTCTGCAGAATTTTGTCGTCATTGTTAATGAACTTTGGCAAACGAATCTCCAGAGCTTTCCTCCTTCTTTCGGCGGCTATTTTGTACATGGTTGCGCTCTTGTTCATATTGTGTCTTCGCAGCTCCTAGATAGCCTGGTTTGCATCAGCAACCGGGGAAGATATTTTCTCCAGCTCCCGATACAGGTACTCTGTACTCTCTGCTCGAACCTGAGCGCACTTCTTCTTCGCTTTTTTCTTGCAACATCTGTATTCCACTTACTTACTTACTTACTTAGGTGACGCAACAGCTCGAGGTGAACCTGGGCCTCAACCAACAAGCCTCTCCATTTAGCTCGGTCTTTAGCTAATTGCAACCAGTTGCGCACTCCATGTTGGTCGAGGTCCCCTTGAACTTATGCGCGCCACCTACGGCGATGATTCCCTCTACTGCGTCATTCCTCCGGGTTAGATTCAAAGACTCTATTCCACTTCGAGGCGAGTTTTTTCGTCTCTATTATTAGAGAGGCACTTTGACCAAGCTTTGAAAGTCTCTTTCTTCTCATTTATCACGTTGTACTACGTAATGTACTAATAAATAGTACGAATTTCGGGGTAACAAGAAATTCTGATTATACCCATAAATAAGGCAAGCAACGCTGACCTAAAACAGAAGTGTATTTCTGGTTATCGCATAACTATAAAGGTCGAATGACCAAAGACCTGTTTGGTGTCAACTTCATTACCTTCTAGAAATTACTGAAGTACAAGAATTGTATAAATTGTGAATGTGAATATTTTTGTTAAATTAATACACACCCCTACTATCTGAGAAATATACACCAGTTTAATACATTGTTGTTAATAATAAGTGATATTACTTCCACAGATTGATAATTACAAACAATCAACTGCACACTCTATCATACGAGTATATTCTTCAAATATGTATTGTGCTTTGAACAGGTAACATTATGTGTGTATAAAATAACGTCTGGTTTTCAGATCTGGTTTTAACATCGTAGTCTAGACATTTCGCATCGAAATATCTCAGGAAACCATAAGCATCCCTTTTGATCTTCTTCTTCTTCCTTTTTCAGTGAGGTTATGATCCGAAAATAAGGGATCACAACCGTCCCACTTCACCGCATTTCTACTGATCCGCCTGTGGGGTTCGCCTATCCCTTTTGACCTTAAAACCTAAGTTTTCCATCATTAGAAGCTATAATATATTCAGAGCTATCATCACAATTAGTATAAATGCAGAGTAATAAAGTGATTTTTTTTCCAGCTTTGAACTCAACTGGGTTTGCAAATATGTATGTACCTCATCGATTTCATTTGACCACAGGCAAGCACAGTCAATTTTCAGCGGTCTAAGTGGCAACAAGAACCCAATATATACACATTTGAACATTTAAAATGCTGAGTGAGAAATTTGTTAAAATTCGCGCCTGGATTTTGCTTACGATTTCACTTTTGATATATCCTCTCATAATAATTGCGGCCATCCTTAATTCGTTCTGGAAAACTATCTACAAGACGCGTAAGAGTGTCGCGGGTGAAGTTGCGTTGGTATGTCTTATTTATTGTTTTGATTAAAATTAGTCCAAGGCCAAAAGTTTTTCTCTTATCAGCGATTTTTACTTTATTTATTCTGCTGGTAGGTATTTTAAAATTTTGTTTGTTTGCATGTGGAAATTGATAAATAGGCATATTTTGGCTGCTTAAGTAGCTGATAGTGATTTGGATTGATTACAGTGCTGAAAATGAGTATACAAATTTACAATTTTTTTTAAATAATTCAAAAACAAAAGGTGGAACAAATTAAAGTCCATTTGTTATCGCAAATACTTCTTATATTCTTATTTTTAAGATAAGGCAAAAAATTTAAAAATTGTGCTGGAAAAAAGTATAAAAAATGTGCATTTCTTCATAACCTGCCGGTATAAAAGTAATTTTAAATGAAATGAAAAAGCTGCAATCAGTTGTTTTTAAAACAAAAAAATAATAATTGGTTTTTATAGCCAATTTTTCCTCCATTTGATTTAATTAAATTAAGAAGACGACGAGGCTATCAACAAGATTGTTGAGTGTGTCGTAGGTTAGATAATTCCAACATGCTATGATTCTCTGCTTCAATTCAGCAACAATTCTAATTTCTGACTTTTCCTTATCATAGACATTTATTGCAAGACTTGCCCAAAGATTCTCTATGGGGTTTAAATTCGGACTCAGTGCAGGCCAGTCCAGTAATTGGATGTCAAAGCCAAGAAATCGATCCATAGCTGATCCTGCAGCATGGGTCGGGGCATTATCCTGTTGGAAGATGATGTCTTGATCTTCAGCAAGTGTCATAAACGACAATAGGTAATGTTCGAGCATATTTGGTAGTCAACGGCCTTGAGCCTTCCACTTAAAAATGCGAATTCCAACTTCTGATTGGTTTTAAATGCTGCCTAAATCATAGCAGATCCGCCACCTTCCGTTCTCACTGAAAGAATTTTCTTATCGCGTGGCAGATTTTTTTTTTTTTTTTGTTGCGCCTGGAGGTGCACGAATCTTCAAAAGATACCAATGGTCCGTACCATTGGTTATGCCCGACACATATATCTGACAATGCCATCAGTGCTAGTCAGTATATGCCTACGGGCTAAACCTCACCCCCTCAGAGAGGCACTATGAGAACCGGCTGCGCGTACTCATAGTAGTAGGAAATTCGTTCCTCTCATTTTTTCATTTTTGTGATGACTACGACTAAGTTGCCTTAACGAGTAGTTTACGCTTCTGTAGTGTTAATCGCGTTAAGTAGGTAGCTTTCCAGTGAAGGCACCTACTAATACCGTCATTATATGCGGTTTTTCCTTACGGCGCTAGGTCGGCGCTCAAGGTTTGTCACGTCCATAGTACGGATTATTTTATTATTGCAATGAACATGAAGACGGGTACGAAGTTTGCGAGCAAAGTTTGTTACTTCGTCCCTCATGGTAGCAATTCCCAGATCTCTGTGAATATCACTATTCCTTATATACCAAGGAGCATTCACGATTGCTCTTAGCATTTTATTTTGAAATGCTTGCAGTAGAGCCATATTGCTTGGTTTGGTACAACCCCAAAGTTGTATACCATATGTCCAAGACGGTTTTAGCACTTGCTTATACAGAAGCAGTTTGTTGTATACGCTTAACTTCGAGTATCTTCCGAGTAGCCAATACATTTCTTTAAATCCGATTTCGAGCTCTTCGCGCTTCTTTTTAACGTGTGGTTTCCACTTAAGTTTTGCGTCTAGGGTCATTCCTAAATATTTTGCTTCGTTTGCGTAAAGTATTTGTACCGAGTTAATGGATATAGGTAAGTTGTTTATCTTTCTTAACGTAAAATTGACATGCGTTGATTTTGTCTCATTGAGGACTATTCGCCAGGTTTTTGTTTATTCGCATACATTGTTCAAAGCTCGTTGGAGTTTTCCCGTTGATGATTCGACTGACTCATCCGTTACGAGGATAGCCGTGTCGTCTGCGAACGTCGCTACAACGGTCCCTTCACCTTGTGGTATATCTCTTGTGTAGAGCAGGAACAGGATTGGACCGAGAACACTTCCTTGTGGAACACCGGCGTAGATATCTTTGAAATCCGAATATTCACTCCCGTGTCTAACACGGAAAAGTCTGTTTTCAAGATAAGAATCCAATATTCTGTACAACTTTGCCGGTAAGATTACCCTTAGCTTATACCTTAGGCCTTCGTGCCATACCTTGTCGAAGGCTTGCGATACGTCGAGAAAAGCGCTAGAGCATATTTTTTCCCCTTCCAGAGCTTTTTCAATCTCGTTCGTTATTCGATACACCTGATCGATTGTGGAATGTTTGACCCGAAAGCCAAATTGATGATCCGGGATCAAGTGTCTTTCTTCAATTACTGGTTGCAATCGTTTCAGCAGAAGTTTCTCGAAGACCTTAGATATTATTGGCAGAAGTGAAATGGTTCTATATGATTTCTTGTCATTTGCACATTAACCGGTTTCGGAACCATAATAACTTCGGCGACTTTCCATTGCCTTGGAACATATAATAGTCTTAAGGAAGCATTTATAATGTAGAGCAACTTAACCAGCACTTTCTTCGGTAGCTCTTTCAAAATTTCGCCAGTGATTAAATCATATCCCGGAGCCTTGTTGTTTTTCAATTTTTTTATTGTCATTCCAAGTTCGGACAGGGATACGGTTTTTATTTTAAAGTTGTCGGGTGCTGTATTATCATTCGGATGTTCGATCAACGGTTGTCCATCGAACGGCTTGAACGTTTCCTCTAAGTGATCGGCAAATAATTCTGCTTTCTCTTTGTCTTCTTTTGCCCATTCCCCGTTAGCTTTCCTAATTGGCAGCGAGTGCATTACAGGTTTCCTTATGGACTTCAAGGCTTTTCTGACGTGGCAGATCATGCCAGTAATAATTTAACCCATCAGGCCCGTCCAAATTAAATTTTTTTTCATCACTAAAAATAATGTGAGTCCATATTTCTAGTTTTTGGACAAACTTTTCTGTAAATGAGAGACGAGCAGTTTTGTGTACTGCTTTTACGGGTGGCTGTAAATTAACTCCAAGAAAAAACAGGTTAGGCATTTCTACAACAGGGCCAAAGAAATAGGGGACGGCACTACATGGGATGAATATATAGACCGCAAGAGGGAGTTTAAGTACTTAATAAGGCAATCAAAAAGAAAGTCGTGGAAGGAATTCTGCGAGTCCATTGCGGATACTTGTGAAGCCTCCAGACTTCGCAAGTTGCTAGCTAAGGACACTTCTGTCCCAAGCTTCATCAAAAAATCTGACGGCTCGTGGGCAGAGAGTAGCAAAGAAGTTTTAGAAACGTTAATTGAAGCTCACTTTCCAGGAAGTAGATAAATAATAGCTACTCGTAAACTGGTAGGTCAATAGGGGACGATGTAGAGAATCTTATTACATGGAAGAATCTGTGATGGGCTATTATGTCATTCGCACCATTCAAAGCACCAGGCCCTGATGGAATTTTGCCATCTATGCTGCAAAAAGCTCCAGCCAAGGTCAGAAGCAGGCTTAGGGAAATTTGTAAACATTGTTTAAGGTCATGTTACGTACCAGAGGCATGGAGGGAAAGCAGGTAAACCAAGCCACACTTCAGCGAAAGACTACAGACCCATAAGTCTCCCGTCATTCCTCCTCAAGACACTTGAAAGACTTCTTGATATTCACATCAGAGTAAGTGTTGCAACGGCATTCTATGCAAAGCTCAGGATGCATATTTGAAGGGGAAATCGGTGGAAACAGCTTTACACGACGTAGTAGGGAAGATAGAAACTAGCCTTCACCATAAAGAATTTGCACTAGCAGCCTTCCTAGATATAGAAGGTGCTTTCAAAAATGTAGAAGGAAGGGCCATCAAACAGGCCCTAGAAACTATGAATGTCGAGCATAGCATTACCAATTAGCTCTGCAATATACTCGGCACTAGAAAAATTAACTCCACTATCGGAAACAGTTCAATAAGAAAATCCGTTACCAGGGGACTCCCCAGGGAGGCGTTATCTCACCCCTCCGCTGGATTCTAGTAATCTATGGGATACTTAAAGAACTAAGCAACACAGGCATAAGCGTCACTGCTTACGCGGACTTACTTACTAAGGTGGCGCTACAGTTCGGCGTGAACCTGGGTCTCAACCAACAAGCCTCTCCATTTAGCTCGGTCTTTAGCTAATTGCCTCCAGTTGCGCACTCCAAGTTGGTCGAGGTCCCCTTAAACTTGCACGTGCCACCTACGGCGATGATTCCCTCTACTGCGTCGTCCCTCGGGGTTAGATTCGAAGACTCTGAGGGCCGGAGCGTTTGTGTCCATTCGCTCTACATGTCCTAGCCATCTCAGACGTCCAATACGCAGTTTTTTGACTAGGTCGATGTCGCTGTACAACTCATATAGTTCCTGATTGAATCTTCTCCTCCATAACCCGTCAACGCAAACGGGACCGAAAATCTTACGAAGAATTTTTCTCTCGAAGCAACCAAGGATATCTTCATCCTCTTTTAATAAAGTCCATGTTTCAGCGCCGTAAAGCAGGACTGGGATGATCAAGGTCTTATATAGAGTCTCCTTAGTAGTTCAAGATAGGGCTATACTGTCAAATTGCATTATTAGCCCAAAAAAACAGCGATTGGCAAGAGTTACTTTATTTCTGCGCTGATGTCGTTCGCAGAGTTTATATCAGAGCCAAGGTAGACAAAGTCCCTTACTACCTCGAAGTTATAGCTGCCGACTGTCACGTTCTGTCCAATTCGTCGGTGTTGGCTTTCCCTTCTTGTTGACAGCATATACTTGGTTTTGCCCTCGTTTATCGCTAAACCCATTTTGGTCGCTTCCGCCTCAATGCTTGCAAACGCACCGGTGACAGCCCGCTGAGTTCTTCCGATAATTTCTATATCGTCGGCGTATGCAAGCAGTTGTACAGACTTGCAATAGACTGTGCCTCCGGTGTTTGCTTGTGAGTTCCGCACAATCCGTTCAAGTACAATGTTATAGAAGTCACATGACAGCGCGTCACCTTATCTAAAACCATTTTTGACATCAAAGGTCTCGCTGAGGTCATTACCAATCTTGATGGAGCAGCGAGCGTTCTCCATCGTCAGCCTGCACAGACGGACAAGTTTGGCAGGGATGTCAAAACTAAACATGGCTCTAAAAAGCTCTTCTCTATAGATGCTGTTATAGGCGGCCTTGAAATCGTTAAAGAGGTGGTGAGTATCGATTTGGAATTCTTGGGTTTTCTCCAGAATCTGCCGAAGTGTGAAGATTTGATCTATGGTGAACTTCCTGGCCTGAAACCGCACTGATAGGGTCCAATCTGGCTGTTGATAAAAGGTTTCAGACATTCACACAATATCGCAGAAAAGATCTTGTATGCGATGTTGAGGAGACTGATGCCTCTATAATTGGCGCAGTTGATGGGGTCTCCTTTCTTATGGATCGGGCAAACGATGCTGAGGTTCCATTCATCAGGCATACACTCGTCTGACCAAATCTTAGAGATGAGTTGGTGTATGCACTCTACCAATTCATCCCCAGCTGCCTTGAAAAGTTCGGCCGGTAAGCCGTCAGGTCCAGCAGCCTTGTTCGATTTTAGCTTGGATATTGCTATACTCACTTCGTTTTGGTCAGGTGGACGGAAATTTTGACTACCATCGTCTATGTTGAATAGTTCATTCTGCCTGACAGCGGGATGTTGGTCTTCGTTGCCGTTATACAGTCTGCAGAAGTAGTTTTTCCATATTCTCAGCACCAACTGTGATTCTACTACGGGGTTTCTGTACGAGTATTACTTCTCTGACACGTTCTTTTTACCTTTTGGTAAAACTTCCGTACATTGTTCCGGGGGTATAAAATCTCGATATTCTCAAACGCGCGCTTCTCATGCTCTTTCTTCTTCTTTTGGAGAAGACGATGTTCTTCCCGTCTCTTTTGCTCGTAGAGCACACGAGCAGCTCTCGTCTGTTCTTGTTTTGCTGCATGCACTCGCCGGCATTCTTCGTCAAACCAGGGGTTTCGCGGTGGTGGGCGAGCGAGACCCACCACATCAGTCGCGGCGTTTCTGATGGCATGTTGGCAGCGATGCCACTGGTCTTCGGCACTTGATGCTGGCGACATAGGGGTGATTGAGAGATTTCGGGATACGCGTTCAGCGAAGAGTCTGGTGGTCTCTTGCGATTGTAGCTTTTCGACGTTAAATTTTCTCACAGTGATTCTTCTTTGTTGCTCAGATTGGGATATCCGCATTCGTACCTTGGCTACAACAAGGTAATGATCCGAGTCTATGTTGGCCGCTCGGAAGGTCCGGACATCCAGAATAGTGGAGGCATGCCTTACGTCAATCGCAATATGATCAATTTGGTTGATCGTTTCATGATCATTGGACCGCCATGTCTGCTTATGAATATCGAGATGAGGAAACCATGTGCTTGCTATGGTGACATTTCACTCCACAGCGAAATCAATTAGCCTTAGTCCGTTATCAGATGTGGTGTCGTGTAGGCTCTGCTTACCGACTGCCCTACCAAAGACGTCCTCCTTTCCCATCTTGGTGTTAAAGTCGCCCAATACGATTTTAACGTCGTATTTAAGACATAGCTCATATGTTTTGTCGAGAAGCTCGTAGAAACACTCTTTGGTGGCAGGCTCCTTTTCTTCCGTGGGGGCATGAACACATATTAGGCTAATGTTAGCGAATTTAGCCTTGATCCGGAAGGTCATAATACGGTCGCTTACGTGTTGGAAGCTTAAGACTTCTTGCCTAAGTCTCCCGCGTATGACAAATCCGCATCCGAATAAGCGTTGCCTGTTGCCTCTCTAGCAGTCACCGTAATAGATGTCACAGTTTTTTATCCTCTTTTTGCCCGGCCCATCCCATCGCACTTCCTGGATGGCGGTAATATCTACTTTATAGCAGTCTAGGACCTCTGCTAGTTGTTCGGCTGCACGTGGTCTGTAAAGGGACAGAACATTCCACGTACAGATCCGAAGGTCGTTGTCCTTATTTCGTTTGCTAGGGTCGTCATTAGTTGAGTCATCCTTATCCGAGGCTTTTGGTTGTTTCGTAACCATCGATTTCTTACGTGGTAGGGAAGTTACCCCGACGGCACAACCCCCAACCTGGAGGGCCAGTTCCTTAATTATTCCCCTAGGACGAGGGGCCGGGTACACCGATGCAAGTAGTCTAGTGCGGGAGTATGAGCGCTGCCGTTGGCCCATTAAGGGCTCCCCCGCCACCATCTCTATTCCAATGTCCTGACCAACATTGGAAATTCCTTACCGACCTGTGATCCGAATACGTCGAAGCAGCTCGCGCAATGTATTCACTAAGTTCAACATAACTGGAACTATAGACGCCACCGTTGACTCCGTCTAGGGAATTCGTCCGCCGCCGCCTGGAACAGGAAGAAGTGCTCTAGTGGAAAAGCACTCTTCCCCCCCTCTCTCATCTGCTGCCACCAAGAATCCGCCAAAGGGGGTTGGTTACCCACTTCTTGCATTAAGGTACTAGGCACCCGGCTGTCACCGCGTGGAGGTTGAGAGTAGGAGTTGGTAGGCCTCAGCTGAGTGAAAACGCTTGTGTTTTCATATGATCGCATGCACTACCGTTTATCCGAAGTACTTGGAATTAGCCAGCGCATTTCCATAAAATAACGATATAGTCCACACGCAAAATAGTAAACAAAATTTAATTGTTTGAGTTTAAATTTTTTTATACAACAAAAAACATGAATTTTTATACTTATTTCCAGCACTATATATTTGCAAGCAGTACTGAACTAGATTACAGTTTATATTCTAATTATTGTGAGATGTGCATAGTTTTTATATATACTGTAACTGCCTTTGCTAAAGTGTGTAAAGCGCTATTAATTCATTAAAGTACAACTATCAATGCAGTTTGAAGCATGTAGCTTTCAGATCTCCACCTATTAACTGCACCCTTACCTTTTCTTTTTGTGTGTTTATTTAAAGGAAACTCAAATCCCAGAGCACTCAGACTCTCCGATGGTGCTTGAACCTGTACACATCGGCTAACGAGCAAACACACTATCCACTTTACTATTACCACCGCACTTATACCATGCTATTATAATCGTGAAAAATATCCCACTCCGACATTTTAATCAAAATTGATATAAATATGTAAATAACAAAAATTGGGAAAAGTTTGGCGGAAAATCATTTTTTTTCATTTTGAACAGAGAGTGGGCATACGTAAGACCGCGCATAACTCGAGAACTCGAGAACAATCAAAAAATCAATTTTGGGCGGAACAAAGTTCGCCGGGTCGGCTAGTCCATAATAATATAAAAGGATGTGAATATTTCTTGCAAGACCAAGAAATTCAATAATTAGACTTTCAACTCGAAAAAAGTAAACTTTTCCTTCTTCTATTTCAATGAAACTAAGTTCAGTTTTTAGAACTTAGAGCTAAAATACGCATCTTTTAAGTCCAAAATTATATTTCTACGTGCTAAAAACCTGAGCAATATTAATAATAGATAGATAGATAGTTTGTTTATTTCGAGATAAAATACAATATTGGTTGTTACCGCACATTTTACATACAGAGATCTGACACTTACGTTCTTACTACTGAAATGCTATACTCAGATGAGCAAATAATTGAAAAAGAAAAATTGTTGAAGGAAAACTCGATAAAAACCTTCATTTAAAGCCAAAAAAGAAAGAAATAATAATATCTTTCCAAAATTCCTTTTTTTTTATTTTCTTAATTGACCAAGATGTGTGTTTTGTGTTTTGTATTTTTTTAAGAGAGCAAGAGCGAATTATTGCTCTTTTTTTCTGTACATACGTGCTTGAGGCAGTGTTGCCAGGCGCTTTAAGTGAAATTTCCCATCACAGACCTTCAAATTCCCCTTCTTCCCCATTCTTTGTGGTGGCATTCCCCACAATAATGTTCATCAGTAATAACAGTAATAATAACAATCCGTAGTATATGGTTTAATTATTGTATTTCCAGCAATTCAGTGTTAATGGTGAATGCTGTACGATCTGTGTATCCCGCCAAGGAACACAAACTTTTTTGATTTAAAATATTGGTTTTTTTTTTTTTTTTTTCCTCTTGTACAACCCATGCCCACGTGGCAACGACACTGCGACCTGAAAGATTTATTGTATCGGAGGGTTGGAGTTAATCTAACAGACGTACTACCTCCCTTATAAAAGTGAGTATGTCTTTAGTAGCGGAGCATTTCAGTTCCACTGAAGTAAGTATCTCCTTGTGGAGAATACGTTTCCTTAACCAGTGTAGTGCCGGGCATTCACAAAGAATGTGTTCGGAGGTTTCATCCTCCTCTAAACAGAACCGACAGTCCTTCTCTTGGCACAGGTTCATCTTGTTAAGGTGGTATCTCAAGCCGCAATGGCCAGTAAGAAAGCTCACAAGCTTCTTGATGCTTTCCCTATCTAAGTTAAGGATTTCCTTATAGGAGTAAGGCTTGATTAATCGTTTGGATTGTCTTAGACCTGGCCCACTAGTCCAGTGGTCTAGACGAAGTGTGTTTTCCCATTCGTTAATCAGCGTTGTAGCTGTCGCCCAATTGACGCCACAATAAGGTTCAGGACCTATGAACGCAGATTCTGAGCCAGCCCTAGCAAGCTCATCTGCAGATTCGTTGCCCACAATCCCTTGGTGTCCGGGTACCCAACTGAGTTTTACCCTGTTGTATTTGGCAAGGTCTTGTAATGCATCGTAGCAGCATTTCACGGTTCTGGAGTCCATTTGGTTGGACGACAGTGCCATAAGTGCTGCTTGGCTATCTGAGAAGATATGTATTCTAGCGCCTTTGATCCCCTTGCGGAGATTGTGTCTGGCGCAAATCTCAGTGGCATGGATTTCAGCCTGAAACACAATAGGAGTCGTACCCATAGGTACCGAAATCTTTGTGTTGGGTCCAAAAACCTCAGCTCCAACTCCAGAATCCATTTTCGAACCGTCGGTGAACCAGACCAGACTTCTAGGGTCCAGTGTTGGAGCACCATTGGACCAGTTTTCGCGGTCCAATATTTCAACTTCGAATAGCCTACCAAAGCAGTGTTGCCTGACCATAATATCTGGTAAAGTGCAAAACATGTCTCTTTTAGGGATTGAGTTGAGTATCTTTAAATGTCCCACGAGGTCACCTGGTTTATACTCGTGATCTAGCTGCAGCCTGATGGCATATCTAGCAGCCATCTTCCTAATGAAGATTGGTAAGGGTGTAAGCCCAACAATAGCTTCCAGAGCTGTCGTAGGGCAGGTGCGCATCGCACCTGTAATGCCAAGACAGGCAATTCTTTGCAACTTCTGCAACTTGTTTGCCGTTGTCTGCTGGAGAGTTTTTGGCCACCAGACGATGGCCGCGTATGTGATAATGGGTCTAACCATCATTATGTACAACCAATGTATCATCTTAGGAGAGAGACCCCAAGTTCTGCCGTATAGGCGTTTACTGGCCCACAGTGCTCTAGTGGCGCGCTCAGTGGCGGACGTGATATGTGAATTCCAATTAAGTCGTTTGTCAAGAATTACACCAAGATATTTGACCTCGCAGGAATAAACTAGTGTGGTGCCTTTGACTGTGATAGGTTCAAGGTTGACCTGTGTCAAGGCACCAGAACGGTTTTACTAGGATTTATGGATAGTCCTTCTTTGTTACACCATTCTACAACTTGAGATATTGCACTTTGCATGACGTTGGAAATTGTCGTGCTGTGTTTACCTCTGATAAAAACCGCCAAATCGTCAGCATAACCGATGGTGGTGTAGCCTGATCTGTGAAGATCTATTAACAAGTTGTCGATGACTATAGACCATAACAGGGGGGAAAGAACTCCTCCTTGAGGACAGCTTTGGCTGCAGTTATGAACACCGACACTCCCCCAGAGGAGGAAGTAATGAATCGACTTACCAGCATGGCCCTGATCCATTGGTTGGTCGATTCTTCGATACCTCTGCTACTGATCGCCCTTGCGATCGAGTCGTAACCAGTGTTATCGAATGCGCCCTCGATATCAAGAAATGCACACAGGGCTACCTCCCTTGAACTGAGTGTTCCCTCTATCTTTTTGACGAGATATTGAAGGGCACCTACTGATTTGCCTTTCCTATATGCGTACTGATTCGAGTTCAGAGGGTTAGACAGATCTAACCGGTCTCTAATATGGATATCTATGAGTATCTCCATTGTCTTAAGGACGAATGATGTTAGACTTATAGGTCTGTATGATTTAGGCAGCTCGCTAGGCCTATTGCCCGGCTTGGGGATGAAAACCACATTAACCTGCCTCCAAGTGGGTGGTATGTATCCCCAATTGTAGCTGGCTCTAAATAAAGCTGTCAACCCCGGCAGGATGAGGTCAATTGACTTTTGGAGAAGTGCTGGAAACAGACCGTCACCGCCGGGGGCTTTAAAAGGTTTAAATGTGCCTACCACCCATTCAACTTTCTCTGGACTGAATATTTTTCCAGATACACTATTAACTCTCCTGTCTACATAAACCCTGTGGTTACCTGTGTTCAAGTACACATGAGATGTGTTAAGAGACGAGCCTGGGAAATGTACCTGAAGTAAGGTTCTAAGTGTATCCACACGGTCCGTCGTGTAGGTTCCGTCATTTTTCTTCAGTAACCCTACACAGTTGACATGATCGTTTGCGAGTGATTTATGGATTCGTGCCGCTGTAGGCATGTCAAGCAGCTCGCTTAGATCGTCTCAATACTAGATTGTATTCTGTGAGAGCAAACCTGTATTCGTCCCACCTCTTCGTTCGCTTTGCAGGGTTGAAGAGTATTCTGACTTTCTTCCTAAGTTCCGCCAGTTGGTCATTCCACCAAGGCACTTTGCGTTTGCTAACATGTGTCTTTGGGACACAGCTGTCGTGGTAGGAATCAAGCAGTAAATTGTTAAGCTGGTATGCAGCTTCATCCAGGTCTTCTATGGACTCGTTAGATGTGAGAAGCATATCTTTTTTTGAGAACACTAGTTCACGATAGCGATGCCAATCCGTAGATTTGGGATCGTATCTATTAGAGACATATGAGAGTTGGCCAGGTATGTCAAACCTGATGTGCTGATGGTCTGACAGAGAGGCCTCATCTGATACGTGCCAATTTTCAATAAAATTAGAAATAAATGGACTAGCGAGGGTGAGGTCAAGTACCTCCTCGCGAATCGCATTTATGAAGGTATGTTTAGAGCCTTTGTTCAAAATATCTATTTGTCTACTTACAAAGTATTCTAAAAGACACTCACCCCTTCTGTTGATGTTGCTACTACCCCAGACCTCATGATGTGCGTTGGCATCGCATCCAATGATATAGTGGAGGTTGTTCTCCTGACAGTAGTCAACGAGGCTCTGGACGTCTTTCGGCGGGATATCACCACTGTCGTGAGGGAAGTACGCTGAGGCACACACGATGTTCTGTGTACCTCCTCCAGTGGGGATTTCCAGTAGTAGGGCCACCAGGTCTCTTGTTATAAATTCTGGAATAGGGAGAAAGTTTAAATTATTGCTAATTAAGCAGGCCGCTCTCGGCGCTGGCTCTCCACACTTGGAAATCAACTTACTTGCCCTATTCCGGAGACCTTTCACCTGTCCGCAAATAACCCAGGGTTCCTGAATGAGACCAAGGGTTATATCTTCTTCGGCGAACCGCTTGCTAAGGGTAGCGGACGCGCCCTTAGCATGATGCAAGTTCGCCTGTAGCACCTTGATTGTGCTCATCGGTCCTCCGCTGAGGATCGAGCTTGTCAGAGTAGTTGGGCCTTTTTGGGACCCTTTCCTCTACGGCAAGCGGTTAGATTTTGATGACCCAGGGGTCTGTTCGCAACCGACTGCTCGTGTCTTCGAGAGACGTGCCCAGGGGCACCGCTGGTCGTTAACGACAAACCGGCCACGTTGCCAGTCTTGGGAAGTCTAGGAACTAATGTGCTGAAGCGGGCTGGATCCTTTGATCGGATTCCCGCAGTGCTGGTACTAGCTTTAGGACCACTGGTGCTACTTAGTGACTCATTTGTCGTGGCAGCGGTTTTGGCAGTGGAACTGGTGTTCGGGGCAGGCCCGGAGGCACTGCTGGTGGTCCCGGATGATGAGGGACCCGTCGCAGTAGCATCGTAATGCCAATTGCGTCCACCTCCTTTGGACTACCGTGGCCAGACTCCTGACCCTTGTCAGTGGTCTTTGGAAATGTTGGTTACTTCATCAACTAATATTGAGAAAGGCGTTATTCGCAGAATTTCTACTAAGCACTTAACCTCAACTTTAGCTAGAATATTTTCAATAACTTTACAACAATTTGTTCTTCCTAAGGTCATATCAGCCGCAATATTTGAATCAGGAAAAAATATTTTTTAACAAATAGGCACGAGATGATCAATAGTATGCAATGCCACATTATTCACCGCAAAGAATGCACATAATGTAAACTCAGCTGTTTCTTTTATAGTGACCAGCATCAGGGCCGACTTTGCTGAACATTGAACTATCTGATGGCGATGAGGCAATTGCTTTTGTATTAGCTACATATATGTTTCGACATATTAGAAGGCTTATTTAACACGCTCTTACCGGCTATCATCGTTGAATTAAACGCACTGCAGTACGATTTTAAAGGATTATCCTTAATCGTATATGACTTGCTACCTGTTCACGAAGAAGGCATGCGTGTGAGTTACGTTTACGCATAGCTTTTAACACCTCATACTCTTTTGTTATTGCTTTATAACTCAATTAAGAGTTATTGAGATTCTTTTTTATTTTCCCCACATTTCATTCTAGAACAGGGAAGATTCCCCTTTTCCCATTTCATCAAATTTAAGACTGAGATTCCCAACAAAAAGGGGAATTCGCCAAGAACTGGCAACACTGGCTTGAGCTTGAGTCGAATGAATTTGTGTCTGCTCAAGCGTAAAAGTTTTGTCAGTGTGTATTTCTTTTCTTTTGGTTCTACTCATGTATTATGTACATTTATGCATGTAGTACACACAACCTATATATATTCTTATTTTTTTTAAACAAATGTCATGAGGAGTATTCAACCATCATTCTATGTAAGATTTTTTTTAAAGCTGTTTCTGCTACCGTTTGGATTAAACAAGTCGTAGTATTTGTTAGAAATCTTTGAACACCGATTGAAAGTTTCGTGAGATGCATAATTAGTCATTGAGTTACTTTCCTTTAAAAACCTAGTTTGTCTTAAAGTGCGAACATTTTGATTTACAGATACCTTTCAATTCAATTCAATTATTCTTTATTAACATCTTTTACAATAAGCTTACAGCCATTAACAGTAAAAGTTATAATTTACTTTGCATTGAGTTTAACGAATTATTACATTTAAAATTCAGAATGATATAGGTATTATGGAAAATAGATACAATATAAAAAAATTAAGTGAATACAAAAATCATGCTATTACAAATTCTCGGCCAGATATCTGAAAACTTCTTTCTCAAATTGTTTTGTGCCATGGAGTCTTCTAATGTTTAGGGGTAAGGAATTCAAATTTCTGATAGCACAAACAAAAAACTGACGTTCAGAGGTAGTACATGAGAACCTTGGTTGAATTAGAACTTGAGAACGCGATGAATAAGAGAACTGAATTTTTTCGTACAAATATGACGGCGTTTTATTCATAATGATTTTGTTTAATGTTTTAAGTGTGCAAAATTTCAAGTAATTATAAAAACTGCATCCTAGTATGTTTTTGTGTAAGCGGAAACATGGTCAAACCGCTTTAAATTGTACACATATCGGACTATGTTATTGAAAGCTACAGTGAGCCTTCTTTTTGTTTCCGCACTGTGACTACAAAAAATTTCGCATCCGTAAGTTATGATCGGCATAATCAAAGTTTTGGCTAGTTTTAATTTGATAGGCTGAGGTGTAAAATGCTTAGATAATGATAAATTACGCAAGCATCTATATATTTTAGCATTGACTAAGCGATTATGATAGTCCCAGCTGAGCGTGGAGTTGAACCATATACTTAAGTTTTTTGCTTTTTCCACGTATTCAATGATATCATTTCCAAATTTTGTTCAGACCATCGTTTAATATTATTAAGGTCACTGTTCAGTTTACATGTCCCATCCTCTATCATTCCAAGTTTGCAGCTCAAGTAGATTTGAAGATCATCGGCATACATATGCTATGATTAGTTCTCAACAACCGATGGAAGGTCATTCACAAACATCATAAATAACAACGGACCGAGGATGGATCCTTGCGGGACACCTGACCTTAATTCAAGGAAACCCGATGTGTATCTTCCATCAACAACTGCTTGTGTTCTACCAATAAGGTAAGAAAAAACCAAACTGGCAGCAGAGTTTGAAAACCGAAAATAATTCCTCAATTTAGAAATTAATATTTTGTAATCAACTGTATCAAATGCCTTTGAAAAATCTAATAGACAGAGGAATGACACTGAGTCAAAATCTATAGAATTTCTTAGGTCGTCTGTGACTTTAAGAAGAGCGGAGATACAGCTGTGTTGTTTCCTAAAACCTTACGGATGACAATTCAAGAGATTATTAGTATTAACAAAACGTAAAATCTGTTCATGAAGAACTTTTTCAAGTACCTTTGAGAGAAACGGAAGAATAGAGATAGGCCTGAATTCAGCTGGCGATAGCCGCGTAGCAGGCTTTTTCACAATAGGCTTTACCTTGGCAATTTTCCATACCAAAGGAATAGAACTGGTCTGAATTATGTTGTTGAAAATATGAGTTATTGTTGGTAATATATGTGGGAAAATTATTTTTAGAAATGTAGGGTGTACCTCATCAAAGCCTGAAGCACAAGATTTAATACCCAGAACAGCTCTTACAACCTCATATTCATCAACTCTATTAAACTGAAAACTGTTACTGTCCTCAACCTGAGATACAGATGGCATCGGAGTCAGTAAGTCTGTAACGCACGGTGAACTTTGAGCTTTAACAAAATCAGCATTAAGGAGGTTAAGGTCAGCGTCTCCAAGGTTTTCATGCCTTTTCCGACCAACGCCTAACTCGCGAATATTACTCCAAAGTGTTTTGGACGGGTAAATTAGGATTAAGTCGATGAGAGTAGAATTCGCTTTTTGCTTTTCTGATTTGAATACGAATTTTATTTCTAAGAATCCGAAAAGTGTTGTAAAACTCAGCAAGTTTAAAGCGTTTCCAATGTTTATAGGCCCGATCTCGCTCATTAATTGCATTATAAATTTCTGGTGTAAGCCACGAGATGTGTTGGGAAGTAACAATTTTGGATTTAAGTGGCGCGTGGGTGTTCATCAAATTGTTTATGGCACTATGCAGAAAGTTAACCTGATCATCTACAGAAGTCATGAAGTAAATTTCTTCCCAATTCACCCGATAAATATCTTCTTCCAATCTGTTCACATCAATCCTCTTAAAATCCCTAAATTCGTAAGAGGAGAGTGTTTTTTGCATTTGGATATCGAAAGTAGCAAATATCATATCATGCTTAGAAAACATAGGGACCGATAGTTGAGTGTATAAAAGAGTATTTTCAGGATTATTGACAAGAAATATATCTAACAAAGTAGCTGAAGAACTGGTGAAAAAGTGTGTAGGATTCTGGGTATTGATTGAAAATAACCCGAAGGCGTTAGCTCTTTCAATAAATAGCTGTGTTTGATTATCTTTGGATAAAAGATCACAGTTGAAGTCGCCACATAAGATAATTTTTGTGTATGAAGTTGAATAGTGTTCGAGGGTTGTATAAAACTCCGATAAATCAATGTTTTTGTTAGCCCTATAAACCACACCAATTAAGCATTTACTTAATCCACTAAGAATTTCAACCAAGCAATATTCAATGTTAGAGTTCTCATCTGACCCAACGACATATTTGAAATTGATACAATTTAGAATATAGATTGCAACACCACCTCCCAACCGATCATTCCTATCACTGCGTAATAATTTGTAGCCCTTTAAATCATAAAATACATCCGGAATACTAGCCTGGAACCATGTTTCCGATACACATATAATGCCAATCCCGGAATTCTCAAACAAATGTCTAAACTCATCTATTTTTGGAAGAAGGCTTTGCGCATTGATATGACATATTCTAAGCCCATTACACTGTTTACAAAGGACGTTTAACATAACACGCAAGTTGTTGTTTGTGCTGTCAAATCCAGAAATATCATTTTGATTAATCATATTCGAAAAATAAAAAGTAAAATTTTCCCCACCCGCATAGAGAATACATAGCACGTAAAAAGAAAGGAGAGTAATCAGACATTTAGCCAAGGTACATATAAAAATTAATTAAGATTGAGAGTAGATAAAGAAAGAAAAAAGAAAGCAAACACAACACTTTATGCAGCTTACTAATTGTGAGTGATCATCTTCATCTTTCGTTGTCTTGTTTCTATCAGCAGCAATTGAGTTCAAGCTATCTAGAGATGTGGTCAAAAGCGTTTCTCCTCGCCCAGTATCCCCGCTACCGCTGACTCGTACGTAGACTCTTCCATTTCGTGTATAAACACTGGAAAGCTTTTTGCCGCGCTTTAACAGGAGAGCTTTACGCAGAATTAGATGGTTGCTTGACGTGAGGCATTCGTTTACGAATATGAGACTGTCAGATGCTAATCCGACATCTCGTAAACAAAGGTTTTTTTTGTTTTCAGTCCAGCGTTGACGAATCGCTTTTAGAAGCAAGATTTTATCGGCGGTCGAAGAAAATTTGATCATGATTGTATTGTTGTTATTTTCAGGTTTTCCTCTGGGCGCAACACGAAAAATGTTTTGCAGTACAGGTGTCGGAGTGCATTTGACGGAGTCGCAGAGTTTATTGAATAAATCGTGTAAATTTTCATTAATAGTTTTAGGAATTCCACGAATAGTTGCATTTGCCGATATTTTCTCGCGTTGGAATACAAGAAGATGAATCAATATTTCCTTTTAAAAGGTCAAACGCAAACAAAGCCTCAGACAATTCCCTACGATTAACAAGACTACACATGCCAATGAGCTTTAAGCGATGAGAATGTAACGAAAAACAGTCAGGGTTCCACCCAAGACCTCTCAAGGCAAACAACAAAAATTCATTTTCTACAGATTCAAATTCTTAACATCAATATCATAAAACGGAGACCATATAACACTACAATACTCTAACAAAGGCCGAACCAAGGAGCAGTAGATCCCTTTAGTGATGTAAGGATCGTCAAATTCGTTCGATCTTCGTTTAACAAAGCCTAGCATGCGCATGGTTTAAGAGTGTACTTTATCGATTTGGTGTTTAAAAGTCCGTTTTTTTATCAATTATTAGTCGCAAGTCTTTTATTAAGTCCTTTCTAACTAACTTTTGTCCATTAATCGTATAGTCAAAATTGATTGCACTTTTTTTCCTTAAGAATGAAATAATATTGCACTTTTCCACGTTTAGCATCATACCGTTCATTTTACACCAGCATACAAAAGTGTTCAAACATTGCTGCAATGAGAGTCTGTCAAGTGTATTGTTCACATTATGGAAAAGCTTAAGGTCATCGGCATATAGGAGACATCTGCACCCTCCGAATAATAAGGGAAAGTCATTAATAAACAGTAAAAATAAGAGGGGGCCAGATGGGTACCGGAGGTGACATGAATTTAACGAGAAATGACATCAAAAAATCTGACCGAACGCAGTGTGTTCTTTTTGACAAATATGATTCTAACCGCTTAAATAAATTTGCATGTATGCCATACTTTTTTAATTTAAATACTAATAGACCGTGGTCAACTTTGTCGTAAGCTTTGCTGAAGTCGGTGTAGATCGCTTCAACCTCGTTAACTTTTTCCATTTCAAGAAGAATGTAAGAGGCATAATTAGCTAGATTAGTAGTTGTAGATCTACCCTTAAAGAAACCATGCTGATGCTCACTTATGACTGACTTTAGTTCAATACTCAACTTGTCAGTGACCATTTTTTCAAAAAGCTTGGGTATAACTGACAAGATTGCAATACCCCTGTAATTGTTAATATCGGACCTATCTGCGTTTTTAAAGATTGGCGTTAAATACAAATTTTGTCCGGTGTTTGGAAAAACCGCACTGGAAAGTGAATGATTAAAAAGTTCAAGCAAAGGTTTCGCAATAGTTTCGACATCGGAATGCCCTTATGAATATCAATAGATTTGAGTTCACGAACAAGGTCGGACATTGCTATTGACATAGAGATTAGGTCAACATTGGTATCCTTAATATGATGAAAATCATTACTATCAAATGTTATTGGGTCTGTATACACTGTTTCGAAAAATGGGGCAAATAATTCGCATTTATAATACCATTTGCTTCAGAGCAAACGCTATTACCCGAATGCTTTGTTGAAGAAAAATTACAAACATTTCGTTTGTAATTTATAAATTTATAAATTTATGAAAGTGACGAGGGTTATGCTTCATGATAGAGTTTTAAATGCATATCTTTCGTAACATATTTTGTCATAACTTTTAAATTTGTCGTTGAGACTTAAGAATATGTCGTAATCGTTGCAATTAGCAGAGGCAATCCATTTGCGATGAGCTCTATTTTTACGATTTTTCAAGTTGATTAACACGTTATCATACCAAGGAGGTGCATTGTTAGAGGTCATGACTTTTCTCGGAATGAAGTTTTCAGAAACAGGGAACAAAACTGAGGAAAACCCAAGAACTTTTTCATCGTCTGTCGACAAATCAGCAAGCCAGTCGATATTATTCAAAAATAAATTAATTTGCTCGAAATCAGCATTATTAAAATCAAGGACTAATTTACTCTCACTAACTTTCGGACAAGTTTTATCACGATAAAAATAGTAAAGCTTAAAGGTTTCATGAAAGATACTTGTTTTGTAAGCAATGATAGATGAGGGCTCCTCTATGGCAAAGTTGTCACAGACATTTGTAAAGATTAGGTCAAGAACATTAGAAAAAATATTTTGCAAGTTACGAATTTGATTATATCCATTTTTGCTAAAAAGATCAATAACAAAAGATTGCCGTCGAGTCGTTATATTAGCCGGATCAAAGAATAAGTTCATCGCAGGGAACCCAGTTAAGCCCCTGAAGATTAAAGTCGCCGAGTAAGAAAAAGTCATCGGAATCATCCAGAGGCGACAAAACCTAGTTGACTATGCTGGATTTTGTACCCTGAGAAAGCAGTTCTGCGTGCTTAGTAGGTTTCTCCACAGAAATTATATTATGGATATCGAGAGCAAGCTTGTAACTGACGCCAAAAGCTTTTGGAGCTTTATAAAGCATAAGCGTAATACGTATGGTATTCCGGAGATCGTTATCGTCGTACGAAAACGTAGAATCCGATAATATTGGAACTTCGAACTGTTTGCCCGATTTTTTGAATCGGTATATGTACATAACACCTCAATTCATTTAGCTCCAGCAACCGTAATCGATCAAAAAGTGGATATTGGCTGCATTTATCTCGATTTACAGGACATAGCTCTAGCTCTTAGCAATCTTTTTTTTTTTTTTTTTTTTTTTTTTTTTTCCGAGGGTTTGTGAAAAATCTTCTATAGACACTATGAGAATAGCAAGCGCGTGCTCATAGTAGTGTCAGATTCTTAAATAAATAAAAATAAATATTTGGCGCAACAGCTCATTAAGTGCCAGGGCCTAGCTTCTCGCAACCACTCATGTTGTGTGCGTTATATTTTTCGTACGAATGGAAGGGACCTACAGTTTAGTGCCGTATCCAAACGGCGATTTGAGAAGCTTTTTCGAGACAACAATACTCTCGGATGTTTGTCAGACGCTCGCGAGAGGTGGGACCGTGAAAAAACTTTTTGGTGTTTTGTAGGATTCGAACTTGGAACCTCACGCGTAGTGATCCGACACAATAACCACTTACGCCACGGCGCCCACAGTCAGATTCTTACTGACTAAAAAAACACCACCCTTCGATATAAATTTGTTAGATATCGCGATAAGGCGAACCCCACAGGCGTATCAGTAGAAATGCGGTGAAGTGGGAGGGTTGTGATCCCTTGTTTTCGGATCATAGCCTCGCTGATAAAAAGGAAGAAGAAGATATCGCAACTAAGTATTAACTTACCAAGCAATTTTACTATCATGAAATGAAAACGTTTGGTAGGTTTCTTTCCACTGAAAGATCCTGCATATTCCGCAATCTAGACGCGGTTAATCATTATCTCGCCAAGTCGAAAGGTTTCGTCCTTTGTAGTCGGCGTAATAAATTGCTCTCATCCAAAATTTGTAGGACTGTATTGTTGACGTGACCGATTAGTCGGTTTCTATGCTTTTTCGCGAAGCTTCTAGTTTTAGCTTCGATTGTCGGAATTCCGAGATCCCTGTGGATATCGTCGTTTCTAATATACCACGGTGCTTGGACAATCTCTCTTAGCACTTATTTTGAAAAGTTTGTAAAATATTGGCATTTGTTTTCTTGGTACAACCCCAAAGTTGTATACCGTAGGTCCACACCGGCTTTAGCACTTGCTTGTATAAAAGCAGTTTGTTCTCAGTACTGAGCTGGGAATGCTTTCCGAGTAACCAGTACATTTCGCTATATTTGATTTCGAGTTCTTTACGTTTCATTTTCACGTGCGAATTCCATTTCAGTCTTGCGTCGAGTGTCATTCCCAGGTATTCGGCCTCGTTTGCAAAAGGTATTCGGGCCGAGTTTAGGAAAATTGGCAAGTTATTAGTTTTCTTGTAAGTGAAATTCACGTGAACAGATTTAGATTCGTTGAGGGCAATCCGCCAGTCCCTCGTCCATTCATTTACTTTATTTAGCGCGTTTTGCAGTTTTTCAGTCGTTTCTTCGATTGTTTTACCTACTGCTAGGATAGCGGTGTCATCGGCAAACGTAGCTAGGATAGTGCCATCTTCTTTCGGTATATGTCGAGTATATAACAGATAGAGAAGCGGGCCAACAACGCTTCCTTGTGGTACGCCGGCCAAAATTTCTTTGAGCTGCGAGTATTCGTTTCCATATCTAACACGGAAGAGTCTATTCCCCAGATATGATACTAGAATATCGTATAAGCACACAGGGAGAACTTGTCGTAGTTTGGATTTCAAGCCATCATGCCACACCTTATCAAAAGCCTGCGAGACGTCAAGAAATACGCTTGAGCAAATCGTTTTTTCTTCAAATGCTTTCTCGATTACGTCAGTAATTCTATGCACCTGGTCAATCGCCGAATGCTTGCTTCTGAACCCAAACTGGTGGTCAGGGATAAGATTATTTTCTTCTATAACCGGTTGGAGACGCCTTAGTAATATCGTCTTGAAAATGTTCGATATAACTGGAAGAAGCGAAATTGGTCTATACGATTTTACCTCATTTGGCGGTTTTCCTGGTTTTAAGACCATTATTACTTTCGCAACTTTCCATTGGCTCGGAACGTGTTTTAATCTGAGCGCAGCATTTACAATATTAAGAAGCTTAATCAAAGCTTTTCTAGGTAAAACTTTGAGAATTTCTCCGGTGATTAAATCATAACCAGGAGCTTTCTTAGGTTTTAGAATCTCGATCTCATGCTTGAGTTCCCTAAGCGTTGCACTTGTGAGCGTTAAATTGCCAGATGGTAAATCCGGCCTATTGACGTTATCGTTAACCACTTGACTATCGTACGGTTTAAAGGTTTCTTCCAGGTGGGCCGCAAAGACGTCCGCTTTTTCTTTATCTTCCCTTGCCCATTCATTTTGATTCAATTTAATTGGCGGCGCGGGGACTTTGGGCCTTTTGGTGCCTTTTATGGCTCTCCAAAGTGAATAATTGGAACCTTTTTTTTTCTGTTAAACTTTCAAGGTAAGAGCCTATTGCACGATTCTTAAAATCCTTAATAGTCTTCTTCAACAAATTTCACAGACGATTCAAGTATGTTTTATGCTGCGGAGCACGACTCGGTTGCCATTTTTACGCGCTTTTCGTTTTTCCTTGACCAATTCCTTTATTTCCGGAGGATATCGTAAGCCGTATTTGTCCGGCGTTTTCCTTGGAATGGGAGTATTATTCCAAGAGGCGAGCTGTACGATCTCGACGAAGCGATCAACTTCAACCTCAAGTTCTTTGACTTTTATGTGGTTGGTAGATATTCCTTTCACAACGAAAAAATCTATCAGATCAGGTATTTTTGAAGTATCAGTTGGCCAGTAAGTCGGTTTACCCGTCGAATGGAAATCGCAGTTGTACTCCATACCTGCCCCATAGAGCATTCTACCTTTTTTCGAACTGTATCTTGAGCCCCAGAACGTGTGTTTCGCATTAAAATCGCCGCCAATAATGAAATTAGGTTTAAGCGATTCAAATATGTTAGTAAAATCACTTTTTTCAAGCGCGGAACGCGGTGGACAGTAGATAGACGAAATTTTAAGAGTACGCTGACTATTTTTAACTCGAATCGTGCACAGTTGCAAAGTTTCAAGCTCTATCTTTAGGTCTTCCGATTGCTCGATACAGTCTTTAATAAGCAAGGAAGATCCGCCTCTCGCTTTTCCCGAAGGGTGACAAGCGTGGTAATCATTACAGCCTTTTATTTTTAAATGCGATTCCTTTTTGATGTGGGTTTCAGAAATCAAGCAAATATCAATATCTTTTTGGCGCATAAATATTTCTAATTCGTCAAGTTTTTGCAAAAGTCCGTTTGCATTCCAAGTACATATTTTCAACATTCGTTTGTCATTCATGTTCTAGTTGAAGTGCGCGTTTTCTGTGAATTATTTTCAAGCTTAACCAGCCTATCGAGAATAATTTTATTTATTTTGCCTTGTTCCTCACGTTTCGCGAGAATAACTGAGAAAACATGAGAATAGGGGTCGGTCGAAATTTCAAGGTTTTTTTGTTTTTCGGAAGCCACGGCCTGAGCATAAGACTGCATTGCTGCTGTCCGAGGGTCATTACCCGGTGGCTTTTCTAATCTTAGCTTTTCAGTACCGTTGCTTTTAAGAGCAGAGGTCGAGGGCTTTTTTGTTGTCAATCTTTCCCTGACCTTTTTGTGCTCTGAACCCGGTAGTTTTAGTTTGCCTACTTTCTCCGGCGCGATCTTACGCTTTGGTTTAGTTTGCAATTTTGATTTTATATTTAGTGGCTTAAGGAACGCATCTCTCCGTTTTTGCAACTCCTTAGCTACTGCACAGCCTCTATAATTTGCCGGGTGATTTCCCTTACAATTAACACATGTTGCAGAGGTTTGTTTGTTTACTCCACAAACTTGGGAGAGGTGATTTCCGGCGCATTTCACACATCGTGGTTCTTTTCGACAATACGTTTGCGTATGATTGAATCCTTGGCATCGTTTGCACTGAGGAATCAATCTTGTATTCTTGCGCATGGGTTCGATTTTGACTACGACATTCAGAATTGTTCTTATTTCGTAAATCTTATACAAATTCTCAGCTTTATCAAAAGTTAGCATAAAAAGAGGAAGCCCGCGCTTTACCGTCGTTTCCTCGCGTTCCAATTTTTGTTTTTCCCGTTTAATTAAATTTACTGCATCGACGATTTTAAAGTTTTTGTTTTTCAAATCGTGAACAACATCTTCCTTTAAGCATGAGGCATGAAGTCCTCTAGCTACGACTCGTATCGGTCTTTCAGATTTATTTTCGTAAGTATACCACTGAATTTTTTCAGTATTCAGTTTATTAGATACTAAGCGGTAACTGTATGAGCAATCTGAAACCATCGGCAAGTGCAGGAGTGGATGGAATTCCAGCACTGGTTTTAAGAAGCTATAAAGCCAGCATATGTTACCTTCTTCTACTTATCTTTAATTTATCACTTAAACTTGGCATTTTTTTAGATGAGTGGAAGGTCTCATTTTTACTTCCTATTTTCAAATCTGGCTCTAGAGATGACGTTAGGAACTGCAGGGGTATTTGTAAATTATCAGTCATCCCTAAGCTCTTTGAGAGTATAGTCAAAGATAAATTGGATTTTTATGTCAAGGAATTTAACATATTTCGGAATCTCTAAATCGTTTTGTTGCAGCGAGATCTACAGCCTCCAATCTCGTATATTTCACGTCGTCTGTACTAAATTCATTTGAAAAGGGTTATCAGGTGGATTCGATCTACACCGACTTTAGTAAAGCATTTGACTCTCTGAATCATAGTGTCTTAATACGCAAGCTGAATTGCTTCGGTTTTCACTCATCTATTTTGATATGGATTTCGTCTTTTTTAACGAATAGAGTACAGATAGTAAAGCTTGAATCTTTTCTTTCAAAACCTTTCAACTGCAGCTCAGGTGTACCTCAAGGTAGTCACCTGGGCCCCTTACTTTTCATTATATTCATCAATGTTATAACAACGCTAAGCTACAGTCAATGCCTACTTTATGCAGATGATCTAAAGCTGTTCTTAAGAATTTCAAGCTTAAATGATTGTATAAAGCACCAAAGTGATATAAATGCTCTTTCAATATGGTGCAAAGATAATTATATTTTTCTTAATAAAAAGAAATGCAACGTAATACCTTTTTGCAGATGTTTCAACCCAATTATTCACCGATACTTCATTAATTCTCTACAGTTAACTCGGGTAAATGTGGTTAAGGATCTTGCCATCGTTTTTAATCGGACGTTAACTTTTTGCGATCATGTGGATTATATATCGTCAAAAGCTTACTCCATGGTTGGCTTCATCAAAAGAAATACTGTCGAGTTTTCTAATCCTCACTCACTGATAACCCTTTTTACAGCCCTTGCTCGTTCTCTTCTGGAATATTGTGACATCGTTTGGTGTCCTTTTTACCAGGTCCATATTAATCGTGTGGAAAGAATTCATAGAATGTTTTCCAAATTTGTTTTTTTCAAAATGCGCTGGAATTTTTCGCCGGAATACGATGCTAGATGCCAACTGCTAGATTTAGCTAAGCTGCTTAATAGAAGAAAGATCCATGATGTAATGTTTGTGAGAGACCTCCTTTGTTATCATTTAAAAAGCCCTTGCTTGTTAGCTTTAATCCCTATTTATGCTCCAGAAAGGCCATTGAGGCAAAGAGAGTTCCTTTTCCGTAGGACAAACTACGGATTGAATGAGCCTATATCTTGAGCTATTTCAAATTTCAACTCGGTTTGGTTTATTGTAGATCCAAGTTTATCCAGAACTAGGTTCAAAAACATATTATTTAGTTTCATTGGTTAGTTGAGTAGGTAAATTCTTATCATCATATTTATTTTATTTTTTATTACTATTATAATCGCTTTTTATATCTATATCTGTTAAGTTATTGTTTATTACTTGTAGATGAATTAAATAAATAAATAAATTTCCTCCTGAATTGGAGCAAGAACTATTTGGTATATTTGTCTTATCAACCTCTAAGTTGTTTGATGAAGAAGTATTCAAAGGGCTTTGAGATTTGTTTCTATCAACCAGTCCATGATAGGTTTCTAATTCGTCAAGTTATAACTCCTCATATATTGTAGCGGACCTGGTGTAATCAGTTACTAAAGATATATTATTATGTGAGATAACAATTGAAATGGAAGTGACCAAGGAATTTGCAATGTTTAAAAAAAAAAATATTTGGCGCAACAGCTTTATAAGTGCCAGAGCCTAGCTTCTCGCAACCACTCATGTTGTGTGCGATATATTTTTCACACGAATGGAAGGCATTTATAATACAATTTAGTGCCGTATCCGATGGGCAATTTGTTTTGAGAAGCAATGCAAAAACAATACAATACTCTCGGATGTTTGTCAGACGTTCGCGAGAGGTAGGACCGTGAAAAAACTTTTTGATGTTTTCTGAAATTCGAACTTGGAACTCGGAAGGATGGTTTAAAAAATGCCGAGAAGGAAATTATTGGCTCAAGGGTAATGAGCACTCTGGAGGACCACTTGACCAGGATATTGATTACTGCGAAACACCCCTGATGAAGTTCATAGACACGTAAAAGCACTTGGAAAAGTTTCTAATGTCGAAAATAAGTACCGCGTGTTTTGAGCGAAAGAAAAGAATAGCGCAGAGCGTTGGTGTCCATTCGCTCTACATGTCCTAGCCATCTCAGTCATCCAATACCCAGTTTTTTTTACTGGTGTCGCTGTACAGCTCGTATATTTCGTTATTGAATCTTCTCCTCCAAAACCCGTCAACTCAAACGGGGCCGAAAATCTTACGAAGAATTTTTCTCTCGAAGCGACCAAGGATATCTTTATCCTCTTTTAATAAAGTCCATGTTTCAGCGCCGTAAAGTAGGACTGGGATGATCAGGGTCTTATACAGAGTCTCTTTAGTTGTTCGAGATAGGGCTTTACTGTTGAATTGCCTTATAAGCCCAAAAAAACAACGATCGGCAAGAGTTATTCTTCTCTTGATTTCTGTGCTGATGTTGTTTTTAGAGATTATAGCAGAATCAAGGTAGACAAAGTCCCTTACTACCTTGAAGTTGTAGCTGCCCACTGTGACGTTCTGTCCAATTCGTCGGTGTTGGCTGTCCCTTCTTGTTGACAGCATATACTTGGTTTTGACCTCGTTTATCGCTAAACGCATTTTGGCCGCTTCCGCCTCAATGCTTGCAAACGCACCGGTGACAGCCCGCTGAGTTCTTCCGATAATGTTTATATCGTCGGCGTATGCAAGCAGTTGTACACCCATAAGTCTCTCGTTATTCTTCCTCAAGACACTTGAAAGACTTCTTGAGATTCACATCAGAAGTAAGTGTTACAACGGCATTCTATTCAAGGCTCAACATGCATATTTGAAGGGAAAATCGGTGGAAACAGCGTTACACGACGTAGTAGAGAAAATAGAAGCTAGCCTTCACCATAAGAAATTTGCACTAGCAACCTTCCTAGACATAGAAGGTGCTTTCAATAATGTAGAAGGAAGGCCCATAAAACAGGCCCTAGAATCTATGAATGTTGAGCATAGCATTACCAATTGGATCTGCAATATGCTCGGTACTAGAAACATTCACTCCACTGTCGGAAATAGTTCAATCAGAAAATCCATTACCAGGGGGATTCCCCAGGTCGGCATTATCTCACCCCTCCTCTGGGCTCTAGTCATCGATGGGATACTTAAAGAACTAAGCAATACAGGCATAAGCGTCACTGCTTACGCAGACCACGTGGTGATTTTAGTTCAGGGCAAGCTAAGTGAATCAGCTCTTAAGAGTCTCGAAAAATGGGCTAGAGGGTGTGGACTGCACGTCAACCCGAATAAAACAAAATTAATACTCTTCAGCAGAAAAAACAAGATACCACCCTTCAAACTGCCTAGGCTAGCAGGGGTGGAGCATTCCCTTTGGGATCGCACTAGATATCTTGGTGTAATGTAGGATAGGAAACTTAATTGGAAACTTAACATAGAGGAAAGAGTCCGCAAGGCTTATGATTCTCTCTTTATCTGTAAGAGGACCGCAGGGAAGAAATGGGCCTGAAGCCCACAATGATGCACTGGTTGGTTATATTGTACATCATGATAGTCAGGCTAATCCTTACGTATGGGGCTCTTATGTGGTGGAAGGCAACGAATATGAAAAACACACGGGATATGTGGGCCATGGTACAAAGAACAGCTTGCATTGCCACCCATCATGGGTGCTCTACGCACAACACCTACGGCTGCACTCGAGATCTCTCTGTATCGTTTACCACTAGACCTACAAATCAAATTTCAAGCGGCAGCGGTGCACTTCGGCTCACTAACGTTGGTCTCTTGAAGACTAATAACGCAGGACATAGCTCCATTCTCTAGGAATCATTTCCCTAAATCCCTGACGAATCGCACGATATACTTGGCACCTTAGACTTCGACACACCATACAAAGTAATGTATCCTATTAGAGAGGACTGGCGAAGGAACGCAGTCTCTGTCCATAACGAGATTGCAATATACACAGGTGGTTCTAAGACCAGAGAGGGCACGAGCTGAGGTATTTACTCGAGAAGTACGGACCTACAGGTGGCCCTGAGACTTCCGGACATATGCAGTGTGTTCCAAGCAGAGGTTCTAGCTGTACTTAAAGCTGCGGAATTACTTGAAATGGGATCAATATTCGACAAGAATATCACCATCTACATTGACAGACAGGCTGCGCTAAAGGCGCTAGAGTCTTACGTCACCAAATCTGAGTCAGATTATGTTGGGAACCTGAACACCGTGATATCGAAGGCAACGAGCAAGCCGACGCGCTGGCTAAAAGAGGAGCGGGGCTCCCATATAGTGACACAATTGGTAGTATTAAACCACAAGGGTGCGTGGCTAAGGGAATTATTTAAGTTGGTTAAACTAAGATGGTCACAGGGTGTCTAAGGCTTTGTGGCCTGTGTTAGACCGCAGAAAATCTGGGGAGATCTTAAAATTAAAAAGATCACGGCTAAGAACAGCGATAGGGATACTCTCCGGCCACTGTCTTCTAAGGAAGCATGCTATGAGACTAGGATTATCTGTTTGTAGGTACTGCAATGACCTACATGCCTCAGAGGACATAACACATATACTCTGTGAGTGCCAAGGAATTGCCAGGACAAGGCTAAAGCTTGGTAGATATTTCTTCGATAACCTAGAAGAAGTGAAATCCTTGAACCACAACAAGGGTCTCTTCGAATTCTATAGGGAGATTAAATTAATTTGCGTGAATTGGTTTAAGTCTTTTGCCGTGAAGATTCCCTAGGGATCGCGATGGGCCCACTTTGGTGCCTAGTGTTTTATGATAACATCGTAACCCTACTTAACCTAATCTTACCTATATATACATATTGATCTCTTTTGTAACTATCAATATACTTTTTTTCAAACCCGTCGCCCAATTTTCAGAAGCGTTGTCTTAAAAAAAAACAAAAGATTTTAATGAAATCGCTGAAAATTCAAAGAAACTGCATTTGAGCAGAGAATTTATATTTCTTTTCAAATCTTTTTTAATTTTTTTTTTTAAGTCTTTGTTAAGGTATACACTCGTACAGGGATTAGATTTATCTGAAACTGGTTCTTAAAAAACATATGACCACCCCCACTTTTTATTGGCATTTTCTTAGTCAACTTAGTCAACTCCTCATCCAATTTAATAGGACGTTGTTAAAACATAAGGGATATGGTATCATATGATCTATTTCAGACGGATCGTAAGTTTGTAACTATTCTGCATGTTTTTCTAGTAAAATATTCCATAATAGTTATTCTGTTTCAATTTAACTATATAACCAGATTACCGGCAGCGCGAATGGATTGGGCAGAGAAATTGCAATTGCACTTGCGGCAAAAGGTTGTCATATAGCCGTTGTTGATATTAATGAAGAAGCAGCAGCAAGTACAGCTCAACTTCTAAGTGAGACTTATAATGTCAAGGCTAAGGCTTTCAAGGTATGCATGATGGTTTATACAAATGCATTTTAAGCAGACTAACTTTTGATTTAGGTGGACGTTACACAGTACGATGAAGTCGAAGCTTTGTCTAAAAATGTTGAAGAACAATTGGGCCCGGTTACGATTCTGGTGAACAATGCTGCCATCATGGTTTTGTCATCGATTGACAACCCTCGACCAGTAGAAATCCAAAATATGATCAACACAAACATTACGGCGCACATATGGGTAAGGTTGCTGGGTATACATTTTTCATACATACTGATATCTCACATTATGTAGACCGTACGCGTTTTCATGGACAAAATGAGACAAATCGGGAAAGGTCATATTGTTGCGATTTGTTCCTTAGCAGGTAAATACTTGTATTCACTTGTTAGAAATGAAAGAGTTAAGCAAGTCACAAAGAAATTTTAAAATATAAAAGCAGCGCCAATCTTCTTGGCTTCTAATATTCTTTCTAAGGTGTTATAGCTTGTCCCAGAAATCTCGAATACACGACCACAAAGTTTGCAATTTGTGGTTTTATGGGTGCTCTTCGAACAGAACTATACGCTCTGGATTGCAAATTCATAAAGACGACAGTTGTTTTCCCTTCCTTCTTGAAAACCAATGCTGAGGTAGTCGATATAGTTACAAAAGCAGGGTAAATATAAACCAGCATAATATAGATTTATTATTATAAAAATCACTTGTTTGCAGAATAACCAAAAAAATGTATCCTGGTATATCTGGTGACGAGGCAGCTAGGGATGTTGTCGAAGGGATATTGACAAACCAAGTGGAAGTTTGTATTCCCGGGTTTAGTGCAATACTTTATAGACTACTAACGTAAGTCATCCTTTAAAAAAAAAAACAATATTCCTGTGTTCAAAAATTCATAATAATATGTTATAGGTGCCTTCCAAAAGATTGGCAGACGACAATCGCTTGTGAATTGCTCGGACATGAAATTATGCAAAAAATAATATTGAAATAAATGGGTAAACGAATTAAATGGTCATTATCTGATTTAATTTTTTTTAGTTTTTTTACTACTTATCGAAATCAACATGCAGTATGTTTCTAAAAGGTGAATACTCCTCGATAACTTGCATTCCAATCATATCGAAATAATCTCTGTCGATATCTCATCTGGCAATTTTTGTTAGATAGATAGATAGAAATCTTTATTTACTCGCTTTATATAGCTAATTACTTCACTGTACATAGTTGAAGAACTTTTTTTTTTTTTGTTTTGTTAAAAATACAACTAATAACAATTATTGAATACTTTAATACGGCCAACATTTTTGTCTAGCAAACTTAATCGCTTCTTTCCTAAAACGATAAATACTTGATTTATTCTTAGCCTCATCATCCATTTCGTTAAATAATTTAAATCCTTTATAAATTAGAGAGTTTCGAGTGTTACTAGTCCTTAAGTAAGGCAATCTAAAATGATTACTATTTCTTAGGTAATATGATTCAACATCACCTACATATTGCACATAATTTAACAAATAAGTTATTATTAATTTTATACACAAAAATGACAACATTCATTACTAATCTTTGTTTTACAGAGTCAATGCACTTAACAAAAAATTGCACTTTTTGCACTGTAAATACTTCGCATAGCCTTATTTTATAATAATTGCAGTCTGTGAATCAAACTATCATTATACAAAAACAAAATCGATGACCAATATTCAAAGTGAGGTTTTACTATAACATTAAAAATATTTATTGCACTTAAAGTAGATATTTCATATCTTATTCTTTTTAGGAAACAATTTTTTCGCTATTTTTTTACAAATATAATCTACATGATTAGAGAAATTAAGCTTGTTATCAATTATAACCCCTAAGTATTTAATTTCATTAATTTGATCAATGATCTTACCATCAATTGACATTCTTAAAATATAGTCTTGCCCATTATTAATCGCCATTTCCTTCGTTTTGGATATGTTGAGTTTCAATCTGTTTTGTTTCAGCCACATGTTTACTCGCTCCAAGTCATCCTGCAGTGATCTATGACTTTCATCTCTGCTTCCTTCAGTCACATATATTACCGCATCGTCGGCAAAAAGGGCTAGGTTCGCATTCTGTAAAACCTTTTGCATGTCGTTAATGTATATTATAAAGAGTAATGTATCTAACACAGTTCCTTGCGGTACACCAAGGTTTACTTTAATAGAGTCCTATTCGATTTCATTTAATTTTACTATTTGGGTTCTATTTGAGAGATATGAAGAGAAGTGGTTCTCTTTATTTTCTATACCATATCGTTTAAGCTTTAAAAATAAAATAATGGCACCAGGAACCTTCATGGTGAAGATATCCTAAGCATGTGCAAATCACACGGTCTTATCGTGTTAAATACCATGTTCATCAAGCAAAGCCGACACCTCATCACTTACAGCAGTGGTGGAGATGAAACTCAGATTGACTACCATTTGGTAGGCAGTTTCATGAAGCCTCGGGTAAAAGATTGCAAAGTGATCCTGGGAAAGGCAATCGCTCGGCAACACCGTCTTCTGCTAACAGAAATTTTTATGAAAACACCGAAGAAAAGCAAACAAACAAGGGTCTCTGAGAAAATCAAGTGGTACAATCTGGACAAAGAAAAAGGCGCAGATTTTGTTTTCGTAATGAAAAATTACCTCTCTCACACCATCAACGGAGCTGAGGATGAAGAGTGCAGAGCACAAAATATGTGCGATTCCCTGTAGCGAACTTGCTTAAAGAAGACCAAATCACTACTAGAAGCTTCAAAAGGCCACCATCAACGCGCCAAAGAAGCATGGTGGTGGAGTGATGAAGCAAAGAAAGTGATAAATGAGAAGAGAGCGGCTTTCAAAGCTTGGTCAAAGTGCCCCTCTAATAATAATGACGAAAAAGTTCGCCTCGAAATGGAATACAGATGTTGGAAGAAAAAAGCGAAGAAGAAGTACGCCTAGCTTCAAGCAGAGAGTGCGGAGGGCCTGTATCGGGAGCTGCAGAAAATATCTTCCCCGGCTGCTGATGCAAACCAGGCTATCCAGGAGCTGCGAAGACACAATATGAACAAGAGCGCAACCATTTTCAAAATAGCCGCCCAAAGAAGGAGGAATGCTCATGGCCAGCTTCTTGTGGATGACGACAAAATTCTGCAGAGGTGGCGGCAGTATTGTGAAGAACTTTTAAATGCACAGTTTCCCCGGCTATACTTCCCAAGAGCCACCTGTGAAGAAATACCCGACATTGCAGTCGAAGAAGTTAATGAGGCGGTCAAATACTCAAAAAAAACGAAAACCGGTTGGGCCAGACGAGATGCCCTCTGAGTTCTGGAAAAAGATGGGAGACATCGGGTTCAGATGGCTCAGAATTCTCATTTCCTAATTTGTGAGAGGTGACCCAATGCCGAATCAATGGAGGGAAAGTTATCTTCTCCCTGTATACAAAGAGAAGGGTGATACGCGAAACTTTGATAAATACAATACCATTCGATCAAGCTGATGTCACACACCATGAAGATCGTTGAGCGGGTATTAGGTGGCCGACTGCGAAAAATAATACGGCTATCTGATGATCAGTGCGGGTTTGTCTCGGGTAAATCAACCACAGATGCAATCCAAATTATAAGGATCATAATGGAAAAACATCGTGATTCCCTAAGGGATTTGCATATTGTATTGGTTGACTTTAAAAAGGCATTCGACAGACAACTACGAGATCTGATATGGGTGGCGCTAAGACATGGAGGGGTTCCAGAAACCTATGTACAGATGATCATGGACATGTACGAAGGAGCAAAGACAAGAGTAGGATGCCCCGCTGGAGTAACCGAAGAGTTCCCAATCAAAGTCGGGTTGCACCAGGGTAGCGTCTTAAGTCATTTGCTCTTTATTACAGTCCTTGATTATCTGCTTGAAGGTAAAGTGATGGACCCCAAGGCGTGGAAGCTCTGGAGGGAAATGGGTGTCGCATTAGTTCAAAAAAGACAGAGTACTTGTGCTGACAGTTCTCTGATCTACTCAGGCCTATTCCAGATATTTATTTGAATGGAACAGTGCTTCCCAAGTGCGAAAAGTTCAAATATCTGGGATCTATGATCAATAGCAGAAGCCCAATACCGTGCGAAGAAGAAAGAAGTGCAGCGTAGTGTGAGACGTGACAAACGTCACTGGCCTCAAGGGCTGAAGAAGCAGCGAGTAGGTGCGACAGTAGGACTGTTTACAACATCACTAAGGAGCTCATTGGTAGTCGTAACTCCAAACAACATCCAGTGAAGAGTCTAGACGGTAACCTTCTGATCTCGGATGAAGATCAGCTCACTAGATGGAGAGAACATTTTGCTACAGTGCTAAATCACTTAGGCGACGGCGATATGATCTTGAATTCGAATGAGCAGTTCGAAGCAACAAATTCCCGAATTCGCACCGAACCTCCCAGTAAAACTGAAATACTAACAGCAATCAAGTCCCTCAAGAAAAACAAAGCGGTGGGTATTGATGGCATCCCTGCCGAGCTATTTCAAGCGGCGCCAAATACATCGGCAGATTTGCTGCATCCCCTAATACGGAGAGCTTGGGATAGCGAACAATTTCCACAGGAGTGGAAAAGGGGGATGATCATAAAGCTTCCAAAGAAGGGTAACATGATGGAGTGCTGTAACTGGAGAGGTATATGTGTTCTTCCAGCTGTAGCCAAAATAATAGCTAGAATAATTCTAGAACGAATTAAAGAACATTTAGATTCAACTCTCGATGTCGAACAGGCAGGCTTTCGCGCTGGATCCTCCTGCATCGACCACGTAAACACCTTACGGATCATAATCGAACAATGCGTTGAGTATAGGTCTCCGCTACATTTACTGCTTATCGACTTCGAGAAGGCTTTCGACAGCTTGAATCGAGATGCTATCTGGTTGACCTTGCGCAGGAGAGGCATTCCAGAAAAGCTTATAGCTATTATCAAGGCTACATATGAGGGCGGCAAGTGTCACGTCGTGCACAATGGTAAGGTGTCGGACGATTTTGAAGTCCAAAGTGGAGTACGTCAAGGGTGCATACTGTCCCCACTATTGTTCTTGGTGGTTATCGGCGATGTACTCCGTGCAGCATTGACGGAAGCTAATTATGGAATTCGTTGGACTATGACATCTTACCTTAAACACCGAGATTACGCTGACAATGTTTGTCTACTTTCACATCGGATAATGGATCTTCATTTGATGGCCCAAAATCTAGAAGCTGAGGCAAATAAAGTGGGGCTAAAAATAAACACAGCCAAAACAAAAGCCCTGAGTACTTCTAATACCCGCGCTCAACTTAACATTGCCGGAAAGCAAGTCGAGAAAGTTGATAACTTTCTATATCTAGGAAGTGTCGTCTCGGCTAGTCGCGGTGGCACCGAACTGGATGTGTGCAGCAGAATCGGGAAGGCTAAAGCTGCGTTCGGAATGCTGTCCAAAATCTGGAGAAGCAATGTTATTAGCTTAAGAACCAAGCTACGACTGTTCCACTCCAAAGTAGAATCAGTGCTGCTTTATGGGTGCAGTACCTGGAAGGTGGACACCATTAACACATGCAAGCTGCAAGTCTTTGTAAACAAATGCTTATGAATCATCTTGAGGATTTTTTGGCCGAACCGCATCTCCAACGAATAACTTTATCTGAGAACGGACCAAGAACCTATAAGCATTACTATACGAAGAAGAAAGTGGCAATGGATTGGAGACACCCTACGGCGCGAAGACAACTCCATTGCGAAATACGCTATGCAGTGGAATCCGCTCACCCAGGCAGGCAGAATAGCGGGACGCCCTAGGCAAACGTGGCGCAGAACAGTTGAAGAGGAATCGAGCTCTTTAGGAATGAGTTGGAGGCAGCTTAAACGCGTTGCAGAACTCCGAACACGATGGCGCGCAGGCGTGGTTAACGCCTTATGCCCCCGGAGGGGTTAAAGGATATAAGTAAGTAAGTATGATCAATAGCAAAGCAACTTGTGATGACGACATCAATCATCGCGTAAGCATAGGGTGGATGAAGTGGCGAGAAAATTCCGATATCTTCTGTGACAGAAAAATGCCACCTAAGTTGAAGGGAAGGCTCTACACCGCAGTTGTGCGTCCAGCGCTCACATACGGTTCACAATGTTGGACGATGTACAAAAAGTATGAGAGTAAATTAACGGCAGCTGAGATGAAGATGCTTCGCATGACAGCAGGAGTGACAAAGCTTGATCGAATAAGAAGTTCGGAGATCCGTGGAAGCTTTCACATCAAGGAAACCATCGTACAAAAAATAGGGCACGACCGGCTCAGCTGGTATTGCCACGTTCAAAGAAGAGATCATTTGAACCCTGTTAAAAAGGCAATATCAATGCACGGTACAAAGACATCGCGATGTAGGAAAGGCAGGTCTATAAATGCCTGGATCAAACAAATGCGACGACATCGGCATTTCATTGGCCTCAGTAACCGAGTGATCCAAAATCGGCAAGCCTGCCGATATTTTCTGAGGTCAAATAGGCGAACCCCACAGGGGGATCAGTAGAAATGCAGTTAAGTGGGAGGGTTATGATCCCTTGTGTTCGGATCATAACCTCGCTGATAAAAGGAAGAAGAAGAAGAAGAATAAAATAATTCTGTCAACTGTTTCAAAGGCTCTTTTGAAGTCCAAAAACACACAGTTCACTATCTTTTTCCTAGACAACGTTTTTTTCCAACTCGTAAACACTAAATTCACACTTTCACATGAATGATTTTTTTCTAAATCCCGATTGAATATCAGTTATTAAATTATTGCCTTCAAACAGTTTTTCAAAGAGGGGCATCGCGTTGACCGGTCTAAATTCTTTGCACAAACGTGTATTAGCTACTTTTTTAATCGGCGTAACGACTGGCTTTTTCCAAGAATCAGGAAAAATGGTGGATTCAACAAACGATTGATAATATTTTGCCACGACATGGTCCTATAATTTCGAAATTGTCGAAGTATCTTCGAGTGCACATGAAGTATTAGTATTTTTTATTACTCACCTCTTTAAGGGTTAATCGGATATCTTCAAGGGAAACATATTGGAATTGAAAATTAACATTAGCTTCGCTAACAGAATTAGTAAAGGCACATGTTGAATAGAGTTAGTAGTTTCTGTGACACTGTCAATAAAACGATAATTAAATTTATTAGCAATTGATTTTTTATCACTGTAAGTGTGGTTGTCGAATCGAATGTCGATGATTTCAATTGATTTTTGATTTTTAAGGATATATTTTTTTACATTTTTCCACATAGATTATTGGTCCACAGACTTTTCGATTTTACTTTTTAAAAATTTACGCTTAGATTTCTTCAGATCAGCTTTATATTTGAGGCATTGAGAGTAGTAGTGGCGTAACCCCCATTTTTTCAATTTTGAGCTTATTACACTATCATGACGGGAAATAAATTTTATTTTACCTCAGAAATAGCGTAACCCATGTATATGGGTCCAACAAAAATGTTGAAACATTGTTTCTGCACGGAATTTTTCCTAGGGCAGAAATGCCGTAACCCGCTTACGCCACTTCTGCTTTATGAAAAATTATAAAATGAATCGGCTCCAAACATATACATACGTCCTTTCTGCACCACCTTTCTGCGTATGCGGATGACGTGGTAATACTGGTATCGGGGACGTTTCCATCCGTAATCAGTGAGATTATGGAAGGTGCCTTGGGCAAGATTAGCTCATGGGCCACTGGATGTGGACTTAGCGTCAACCCAAGCAAAGCTGAACTGATGCTCTTTACCACTAAAACCAAAATAGAGACTTTTACGCTGCCACGGCTAAATAATCATCTACTCTCCCTATCCTCTAGTGCCAAGTACCTAGGTGTGGTACTTGATCCAAAACTAAGCTGGAAGCTTAATATTGAGCAACGGGTAATGAAGGCCTGTGTGGCTTTCTATGCCTGCAGCAAGACCTTTGGCAAGAAGTGGGGACTTCGCCCGAAGATGGTCTTATGGATGTACACTGCTGTGGTGCGTCCCATTCTTTCCTATGGATCGCTAGTCTGGTGGCCTGCGCTAAGGAAAGCTTATAACATCAAACTTATAAACAGGGTACAAAGAACTGTGGCTATAGGCGCAACGGGTGCCGATGCCTTGAACGTTATTCTGCACCTTTAACCACTCGATCTTCACATCATTATGCAGCTATCATCATGTAGTGCGGTCAGGCTAAGGGAAACGGGATGCTGGTGCACCAATCCGTATGGTCACAGCAGTATCCTGAATTTGCTACCGCAGGATCTGCTAGCTAATCTGGCCGACTATATAACTCCCACAGTGAACTTTAGAAATGACGTCACGGTCAGATTCCCTACCAGGGCGAAATGGGAAACTGTCGTACTGATAAATGAGTTCGAATCAACAATTTTCACCGACGGTTCAAAAATGGACTGCGGGGTAGGGGCGGGGATATTCTCTGATTCCTTCAATATTTCCAGGTCGTACCGGCTTCCTGATTCGTGCAGTGCCTTCCAGGCGGAAGTCTTTGCTGTACGTGAGGTCTGTCGCATACTCAAGCAAACCTTTACACCCCAAAATACCATTGCCATCCGCATTGACAGACAGGCGGCTATCAAGGCTATAGTATCTGCCACTACATCCTCAAGGCTAGTAGAACAGTGCAAACAAGAACTCGCGTCGCTTAGTCACCGGCTAAGGATCTGTCTCCTTTGGGTTCCGGGTCACAGCAGCATTAAGGGGAATGAGCGGGCTGATGAACTCGCGCGGCAAGGATCTTCCCTTGATGCTTCCCTAGCAAAGGAGGTGAACGTCCGGTTGTTGGTCCTTAAGGGAGGCATCTTCGCGCACTATCTGCTAAAGGCGGATATTAGATGACAGGGGGTGCGGAACTGTGTCATCTCCAGGCAGATGTGGCCCAAATACTCCCTGAAAAGAACGCAAGATCTACTAAACAGAAACCGTACAGATATCGCAAGAACTCTGGAAGTTAGTACTGGCCACTGGCAGTATTGCATTTGCATTTAATACACACTGTCGCAGCTGCAATACTGCTGATGAAATAGAAACAATCTTACACTTCCTCTGCAAGTGTCCGGCTTTAAGCAATGCCAGACAGCGCACCTTAGGTAAATTATTTCTCGACAACCTTATAGAGCTAGCGGAGACTAGCATTGGGGATATTATCAGCTTCTTCAATGCAACGGGGTGGATTTGAATAATCCTTCCCCCTTTTTCTTTTTCTTTCCCCTAGTAGTTAACATCCGTCAGGTCACTTGAATTCTGGTAATAAAACGGCGCTTCTGCGCTAATTAAGTGTCGGCATGGTTTGCTGACACAACCACTCCTACCTACCTACCTACCAACCTTCTGCACCTACATTTTACAGTAAGCTACATTAATAGTAAATAATGCAAAACAACAGTGTATAATTTGTACAAGGATTCTCATGCCAGTCCCATAACAAAGCATGTATTTCGAAAGACTTTTAATAATGATTTCAATCTATCATTTCATGCTCCAATAAAAGATTCTTGCAAAAAATTTGACTTTTTTAACAATAATCATAATAAGTTTGCGAGTGATAATGAGAAGCCTCAGATACAAATTGAATATGAACTACATCTTAGAAAAGCGGATTCGGCTAGGAATGGCATGAGAGATGACACAACAAGAGTCAAGGAATCTAATGACACTTCGGTAGTTGCATTTGATCTTATGAAGACCTTGCCAACTCCAGTCATTACAACGGGCGTCTGCTATTATAAGAGGCAACTTTGGACATACTGTCTAGGTGTCCATAACATGGTAAGGAACACGGCTTACATGTACATTTGGGATGAGTAGGTTGGATCAAGAGGTCCCCAAGAAATTGGCAGCTGCCTGTTGCATTATATTAAAAATTTTGTGAGGATCCCAAATTTAGTCATGTACACTGACCAGTGTGGTGGGCAAAATAGAAACATTAGGATGTCCGCTTTATGCCAATATATTGGTTTACAGAATGACTACCTTGTTAACCAAACTGACCATAAATTTCTAATGAGTGGCCACTCTTACTTACCTTGTGACCAAGACTTTGGTCTTATCGAAAAACAAAAGGAGTATTTTAACCCTTTCGATCCGAAAAGCCTATGAAGTAAAAATTCCTTATTACTCATGTTGAACCATGACAGTAGTTGTAGTTAAAACGTTTTCTCTATTCAAAATTGAAATCGTATATGTAGGGGTGGTGGGGGTAACCGGGACATAATTATCCCGACCGTACTTTTGGGTGCTACATATGGTGTCCCGGTCAGTAATTTACGCACACAAATCTGAGAAATGAAAGAATCTTACTTTGGCACCGAAAATATATTTTATTAGTAACTTACTGCAAATTAAGAATTTTTGAATTTAGCTCTTCATGAACATGTATCGCGACACATATGTCCCGTTCGGACCGAAAGGGTTAACGACATTTTCGGCCCTATGGATTGTTATAGGGTTATAGCAGCGGCAAGAAAGAAAGAGCCATTTCAAATTATTGTTATGAATGGATCTATGATGTTTCGACGAATAAATTGGAAAAGAATATAACCAATCGGAAAGTGAATATAAATAAAGATTAAGTGGAATGGCTTAAAATTCAATGGCTACAATTTTTGAGAGAGGCGCCATTTAATATTTTTGCAAGTACAGTAATAATGAAGACGTACTTTTTGACACTGTGATTTAAAAAAAGAAGATCTGTATTTACCACAGATCTCGACTTATTGTTTCCAAAAGGGAATGCCATTAGTGAAGTAAAAAAGAAAGATTTACTGAACTTATTAAATTGTATCCCCCAATTTACCGCGACTTTTATAAAAATTTGAAATTTATTTCTACAGACAAAGACGTTGGGTTAGTTGAGTACGTAGATGAGTAGATGATGATTAGTAGTCTTAACTTATACACATACGTTTTAACTATTTTGTATTTCAAAAGCAACAGTAAAAATATTTTTTTAATAACCTGTATTTTGAATTATTGGTGTAACCAACATATTCTCTTTAAATTATTCCAGTTCCCAGAAAGCAGTAGTGGTGTAAGCTACATAAAATCCAGTAATTCATACATTTACAGATATGATTGCCATCTAAGATAAAAGATATGCCACTAGTTATGTCATAATTGAGGTTTATTAACTACTATTTGAAATAGGAAAGAAATAATAGAGATTTATTTTTTTTAACTTCTTTAATCGCGAATATCTCAATTGTTGCAATTTGGGGTTACGCCACTACTGCTCTCAATGCCTCATTTGTTCCTTGCATTTCTGTAGGCTGTCCAATCTCCCTCCGTGTTTGTTTTTTATTTTTTTTCTTTTCTATGTTTTATATGAAGATTATTAAACCACTCTTTCCGATTATCGATATCACACTTTTTCCCCAAAAACCTTGATACTGTTTCTTTGATCCCTTCAATAAAAAGTTCTCCCATATGATTAACGTTGTTGTAAGTATTAATACACTTAATCCTAATATTTTTTAGGGCATTTAAAAATAAGTTTTTATTATAAACTATCTGAGTTACCCATTAACATAGTTTTGGTGTTTCATTTCTTTCTTTATTATTTATGGTTACCAATAAAGATTGGACATCGCGATGTAGGAAAGGCAGACCTATAAACGCCTGGATCAGACAAATGCGACGACATCGAAATTTAACTGGCCTCAGTAACCGAGTGATACAAAATCGGCGGCCTGCCGATATTTTCTGAGGTCAAATAAATGAACCCCACAGGCGGATCAGTAGAAATGCGGTGAAGTGGGAGGGTTGTGATCCGTTATTTTCGGATCATAACCTCGCTAAAAAAGGGAAGAAGAATAAAGATTGGTGATCACTGATCACTAATTCACTCACCGTAGTAGTTTAGACTTATTTACTATTGGTAATAAACTAGGTCAACCAAAGTTCTTGTTGTTCGCGTTATTTTTGTTGGTTGTTGTATTATTTGCATACATGCATTATCTTTAATAATTTTATCGAGACGAATAAGAAGTTCGAAGATCCGTGGAAGCTTTCACATCAAGGAAACCATCGTACAAAAAATAGGGCACGACCGGCTCAGCTGGTATTGCCACGTTCAAAGAAGAGATCATTTGAACCCTGCTAAAAAGGCAATATCAATGCACGGTACAAAGACATCGCGATGTAGGAAAGGCAGGTCTATAAATGCCTGGATCAAACAAATGCGACGACATCGGCATTTCATTGGCCTCAGTAACCGAGTGATCCAAAATCGGCACGCCTGCCGATATTTTTTGACGTCAAATAGGCGAACCCCACAGGCGGATCAGTAGAAATGCGGTGAAGTGGGAGGGTTGTGATTCCTAATTTTCGGATCATAACCTCGCTGATAAAAGGCAGAAGAAGAATTTTATCGAGACACTTTCTATATGTATCATTAGAACGAAACCAATCAATATTAAAATCTCCCGGGACTCTTAAATCATTATTTGATCCACAGGTTTCTTCCATAGATGTTGCAAATTCGTTACAAAATATTACTTCAGGTGAACTATGCGATCTACAATGTTAACACCTGCCACTAATCATAAGTTATTATTTACATTAACTCGATTAATTAACCACCAAAAGTTCATACCATTAGCATAAGTTTTAATATTCTTAACATTAATTTCTTGTTTTGTGTACATTATAACATCACCTGTACGGGTTGTGATACTGTTAGATACACCTAGATATGTTATAATTTACTATTTCAATTTCCTGCTCATATACATTTTCGGTAATATGTGTTTCTGTTACGATTACAATATCATAGTTCTTGTTTATCAATAATTTTTCGAGCTCATTAAAATTGTTAACTAGACCTTGAATGTTCAAGCATAAAACGGATATAGACGTTGGCTGCTAATAACCAGTTTTTTTTTCCCTAGTTTCCTTAAGTATACGGGACAGCTTTTATCACGAGTTGAGTGGTCTTCATCAAGTCCAAGACTTAGCCTTTTGTTGGTGTTTACACAGTTTATACATTTAATTACTATTTGATTGTCTCATTCAGTACTTCTATGATTTTCCATGCATTTAAGACATATTTCTTCATTCTTGCATTCCCCTGCTTTATGGTAGTATCCGTTACTTATAGCACATCAACAGATTAATTCCATCAAATATCTTACACTGCTCCCAGCCAATGTTAACTTTGCCTGCTTCAATGATTCTTAGGAATGATTCTTCGTCTATTTCAATAATTGCATTACAGAATTTATAATTGTTCATTCTTATTTCGGTACTTAATAAGCTTAATCTCTTTATTTTCAAAAACTTTATTTTGTTTCTGTAATTTTTCTATAATTTCCTTCTCATTGTCAGATCACATATTGCCTGTGCACTTTTCATTTCATTTATTCTCTTAGTATATTTGGATTCTATCGCTTCAAGAAGGTTTTTAATATCACTTTCACTCTTTCGTAGTGAATTTTCAAACTCCTCCCTATAAAATTTCAGTTGGTTCGTGTTGGCATTTAAAGCGTCCTGCATTTCCTTCAGTACAATATCCACATTATGTACAATATCTACATCATGCACTCATCGCAAATAAATCTAACCATATTATTTTCCCCTAGAACACCACTGCTGTATTGATCCAATCCAGAGCATCCAGAGGAAGACCCTTTTGCATACACCCGCACATGCAATACCCGTTTCGCCACGGATAGGATTTCTGCACTTCTGGCATTCTGCCAACGTTAATTATCACTAAACTTTGATTATTATTATTCTATTGTTTGCCTATTTAACTCAAGTTTTCCAGTTAATAAATATTTTAATATTACTGTCTTATAATAAAAGAAAAACCAAATTCTCCACACTCTTTAATATTCCAACCGATCACGACCGTCGAATATCGAACCACTTATCACTTGTTATCACTTAAAACCAAGACAAGGAGTCATACACACCCCGACAACTGGTTGAAACACCCCTCTGATTTCGACGTTTCTCAATAATTTTGTTCCGCATGTGCTGCAAATATTGCTGCTAAGTAATCATTACCAATTTTGAAGAAAATTCTAATCACCATAAAACCTTTTTTCCCTTAATTTTCTTGGAATTTGCTATTTGTCCCTAAATCGGCTACAAACACTTTGGAATTTCAGTTGCGAATTCTATTCGCAGTATGAAATGTTAGTCAGTTTTAGTGATTTTTTGTTTTTTATAATTTTGCGCACACTAAAGAGGATAGAAATACCCTTAACATGTTTACACAGTGCGTGCGTTGGAAATGATAGATAGAGAGAGAGAGAATGATTTGGTGTAGTAGTTTGAAGCTCAGTTGCTCAGAGAAACTCCGTGGATGATATCCAGATAACTGAGGTGATTTTTGTTTTTTTTTTTGTCTTTTGCTACTGATTCACAGTATTTTTTCACGACTACCGATGTCATAGGCATCATCATTATCAATAGAGCGAACAATTTTTCCAGCCATATGAGCAGGCTACTGCCAGTGCTTTGCCTTTGCAGTAGTGTTCACACAAGCTTTGGCAATTGATCGGACTGACTTTATATATTTCATGAGAAATAAAAAAGTGCTTGATGACATCAGGATCTGAACCGTGAACCATTAGGGTGACAATTGACGACGTTACTACTACACCATTGCCACTCCCAAATTTGATTGATTTAAAAGAAAGTATGTAGACACGTCTTAGAAGTAGAAGTAGTTAGAAATGGGGTCTGGAAAGAAGTTAAGCCAAACGGAGATTCAAAATATTAAAAAATTGCTCCAAGAGGCATATCAACAAAATTGCAGAACTTCTGAGCCGCAATCGTAAAGTTGTTTCTAACCATTTAAAGGATCCAGAAAATTTCTGGAAAAGTTAGGTACGCAGACGAAAATACAGCTTGACACCAGCAAATCGGCGGTCCCTACTAAGGGAAGCGTCAAATTCTACAGCAACAACAAGAGAAATCGCGGTATCAGAAGGGATTTCGAATGTGGACAGGAAATTAAGGACTTGCCAGCGTATGTTAGCTGAAGCAGAACAACTTCAAAGAAAGTCTTTGAGAAGAAAATCCACTCTACTACAACGTCATCGAAACGCCCCACATAGGAGTATTTGTATCAAAAACATGACCAAAAAGCGGATGCTGAATATACATGGCTCAATATGCTTCCTTTTTTTGTTGGACCACTGCGCGTGAGGTTCTAAGTTCGAATCCCAGAAAACACCAAAAAACGCTTTTCCACGGTTCCACCTCTCGTAACAGTCTTACAAACATCCGAGAGTATTGCTGTCTCGAAAAAGCTTCTTAAAACGAATTGCCCTTCGAATACGTCACTAAACTGTAACTGTAAACCCTTCCATTCATGTGAAAAATATAACGCACACAACATGAGTGGTTGCGAGAAGCTAGGCGCTGGCACTTAAAGAGCTGTTGTGCCAAAAAAGGTTTTTTTTTTTTTGTAGATCGTGTGTTGTGATAACATGGGCTTAAAGTTAACGTTGCATTCACTTCATTTTTCTTTGAGTGCATGCTATTTTGCTCAGTGTTACTCAATAAGGAATTTTGAGTTGTTGTGATAAGAATCTAACGAGTTTTAAATGGAGGATTCTACTACAGATATGTATTAACATTTTAAATTTAATTTTAGAAATATTGTGCACTTTTTTTTGTTGTCGGGCTTAAAAACTATATAGCAAAAAGTGATTTTTTTTTTTGTGTGTAATTTTTTAAGTTTTAATGATTTTGATTTAGCATCCGTGTTATTCATGTCTCAAAGCAAACATTACCGCCATCCAAGAAGTGCGATGGGATGGGCCGGGCAAAAGGAGGATGAAAAACTGCGACATCTACTACGGCGATTGCTACAGACAGGAAGGACAGCGTCTATTCGAGTGCGGATTTGTCAATGGAGGCAGACTTAGGCAAGAAGTCTTGAGTTTCCGGCATGTGAACGAGCGCCCCATGACTATCCGTATAAGGCTTAATTTGCCAACATGTGCGCTCACGCCCCTCACGTGAAGATGGATGACGCGACGAACGATGACTTCTACCAGCTCTTGGACAAGACGTATAAGCAATGCCCTTGTCCTAAGTGATTTGAACGCAAAGTTAAAAAAGAGGACGTCTTTAGTAGCGTGGTCGGAAAGCACAGCCTGCACGACATCACATCCGACAACGGACTCAGGCTAGTCGACTTTGCGGCGGGACGAAACTTTGTCGTAGCTAGTACGTGGTTCCCACGTCTCGATATTCACAAGGGAATATGGCTCTCCTTTGAGAGCCTTGAGAATACTCTTCCAGTATTCTGGATGTCCGGACTTTCCGAGGAGCCAACATGAACTCGGATCACTACCTAGCTGTAGCCAAGGTACGGATGCGGATATTCAGAACGGAGCGAAATCAACGAAATACTGTGAGGAAATTGGAGGTCGGGCGGCTACAATCGCAAGAGACTGCCAGAACCTTAGCCGATCGAGTTTCTTTCAATCTTAATCTAAGTCCTATGCCGCCAGCAGCAAATGCGGAAGACCAGTGGCAGCATTGCCAACAAGGCATCAGAGATACCGCCTCTGATATACTGGGTTTCTCCCGGCCACCAAAACGAAACCCCTACTTTGATAAGGAATGCCGGCAAGCACATGCAGCAAACCAAGAGGCGTATAAAGCGGCGCTGCATAGAAGGACTAGAGCTGCTCGCGAGCTCTACAACCGGCGGAGAAAAGAGGAACATCGACTTCGCAGAAAGAAGAAAAAAGAGCATGAGAAGCGCTCGATCGAGGAGATTGAGAGACTTTATTGCAGGAATGATGTTCGAAAATTTTACCAAAAAGTGAAAAGAACATAGCAGGGTTTCAAAGTCAGAACAGAAGCCTGCAGGGACTAAAATGGTAACATAATAGTAGACTCGCAGGACATGGCAGAAACACTTCTGCAGACTGTTAATATTCCACTATTCCGCTGTCAGGCATAATAAGCCATTCAACAGTGACGATGACAGTCAAGATTCTCGTCAACCCGATCAGATTGAAGTCTAAACTTAAATTTAACAAAGCTGCTGGAGCCGACGGCCTTGCCGCTGAACTTTTCAAGGCAGGAGGAGATGAGCTGGTAAGGAGCATGCACCAGCTCATCTGTAAAATCTGGTCGAACGAAAGTATGTACACATACGAATAGTACTTGAGAGAATTGTACGAAACTCACAGGCCAACACCGGAGGTACAATCTTTTATAAGTCTGTACAACTACTCCCTTACGCCATTTTGAAGGACATTTGAGAGCATTAAGATTGAGACGGCAAAGATTGGTTTAGTGGTCAATGAACGCAAAACAAAATATCTGCTGTCTACAAAAAAGGACACCCAACAGCGGCCTCTTGGACAGAACGCCACATTAGACAGATATAATATTGAGGTAGTAAAGGACTTTGTCTGTCTAAGCTCTATGGTGTGGTCCGCAAATGACATCAGTGGGGAGATCAAACGAAGGATTACTCTTGCCAATCGTTGTTTCTATGGGCTAAAAAGGCAATTGAGTAACAATGCTCTATCTCGAACTATCAAGGTAACCCTTTATAAGACACTTATCATCCCAGTCCTGCTGTATGCCACAAAAGTATGGGCTTTGTCAAAACCGGATGAGGATGCCCTTAGTTATTCAAGCGATCTTTGGTCTGCATAGACGGTGAGTGGAGGAGAAGGTACAATGCCGAACTATACGACCTATATAAGGACATCGATTTAGCCAGAAGAGTTCACATACAACGACTAAGATGGCTGGATCATTTAGAGCGGATGGATCCCAACGTTCCCGCCAAGAAAGTCTTCGAATCCCCCCCGGATGGACGGCGCAGTAGACGACGACTTATGGCGCAAACAAGTGGAGGGGGACCTCAACCAACTTGGCGTGCGCAACTGAAGGCAGCTGGCTCGTAACCGTGCTGGCTGGAGAGATTTCTTGGCTGAGGCTCAGGTCCACCCCGGACTGTAGCGCCATCTAAGTAAGTAAGTATCGACAGCTGTGCAAATATAATGTATTAACGTGTCTGCAACACCCTAAGAAAGACGAACCTAAATCTTTCTGTTGGTAAAATTAAGCTTTAATAGGTTGAATACGTAGTGTGCATGCCATGAATGCCCTGCCATCAGGTAAGTGACCCACTGGTAGGCTTGGTTTGATTAAATCCTATATTTCTCATGGATCCGTTTGCGGATTTCTGATCTAAGAGCATGTTCTCCATTCAGTCTTGTCACTGACGTTCGGTTACGCAAAGCGAATCAGTATGAAAGGTAAGATTTTTTTCTATTGAACTTTGACAGTTTAGCGCTACGATTGCGATCTACGTTGTTTATATGTCAACAAAATGTACTTTGGACTCAGGCTACATGGTATCCCATGATAGTGCTGCGAATTTTAAATCTGATTCCTCACTACCCCAAGGCACACGCCAAATAAAGATCCATTAAACAAAATCACAGAAATAGCGAACAATAATACTCAAGCCGAGTGACCGACAGGCGACAGGATATCCTTATGACAAAATATTGTGCCTCCTGTATACATAGATGCGCGCCGTGGCTTAAGTGGTTAGTGTGTGGTTTGCCGACGATATCGTTTTGCTTGCTGAGAAAGTAGAGACCATACAGTTAATGATAAATAGGCTGGATACATACTGCGCAATTTGGAACTTATCTGTAAATTTAGCAAAATCTAAGATGATGGTTTTCAGAGATGGAGGAGGGAGATATGCCAGAAGCGATAAGTGAGTGTTTCAAGTTGAGGAGATTGAAAGGGTAAAAAAATATAAGTACCTAGGAGTTTTGATTACCCCCAATTTAAACCTGAAGAAACACCTTGAAATTAAACATGCTGAAGCCAAACGGGCAATTTATGCAGTTTGGGGAAGTTGCATTAACGACAAAATCGTCTCGCATATAGCTAAACAAAAGATATTTCATGCTACCGCTACTTCCGTCCTTCTATATGCATCTCAAGTCTGGGGTTTTCGCTCTTTTGAACTTGTGAAAAAGTTCCTCCGCTACTTTATAACGCGAGTATTTCGACCCCCAAGTAGTTCGCCTACCTATATGATTCGCTTGGAGTCTGGAGTAGCACCTCTGTTTCTGGACACTTTCAAACTACATACATTTTGATTATGTTGTAAAATTCATGGCAATGAATCCTGAAAGAATACCCAGGTTAGTGCTCCTGCAATTACTACGGAGCGGAGTAAAATGTGTTTAAGGGTGGGAAAAGCTAGGAACGGAAAATAACTTTAATGTAAATATTACACCAAACGAGCAGTCGGCTTCACTCCAACAAAAATTCAATATCTTATTGGAAAAAACCGGATACAGAATATACGACAATTTTGTAAGTGAAGCTCAGTCATCCATACATAAATCTTACTATAGCCAACCCGATCATTGTTTAGAAGATAGGATATATTTTTCGAAACTCTACAGATAAGATTAGCGCTATCTTCAAAATAAGAGGAGAACTGCTTAGTCTTAACTACATACCACACCGCCAAGAGTTACCAATTCTCTGTGGCCTATGTAACCTCAAGGAACGAGAAGATGTGTTGCACTTCATTGCAAAATGCCCTATTCTTAAGGAATTTCGCCTAAATTTTTTCGGAGCACAGGTACTGGAGCTAGATGAAGCAATCCACATCCTAAATGGTGACAGATTCTGGGACATACTACACGACTACACAGTAAATGCAATACGCTACAGGAGCCAAATAATAGAAGAAAGGTTTTAAGAAAACGCAAACTTCTCACTTTTAATTTATACATACTTATATTCATATACAATAGTAAACTATCTGGTAGACGGCCAAGAGGGCCAAGCCATAAAAACTAAGAATTATCTGATTTAAGAAAATTTTATATGTTTTTTGAAATAAAGTAGTCAATTAAACTAACTAACTAAACCCTAGATATTTTGCCCTGCCTGAGATCTTGAGGGATGTTCCCTCAATGGAAGGTAGCTCAAATTTCGGGATTTCCCTTTCATTGATGAAAGCCACTAACTCTGTCCTTTTTTGACCTTTAGACCACATTCCTTGGCCCAGTCAGTTTGTGTTTTCAAGGACTTTCCTAATAGTTCACTAATGGTTGCGAAGAGTTTTCCCGATACAATGTCGTCGGCGTAGGCAATGACTCGGACCACACTATTTCTTAATTTCATAGTTATTTCATTGACAACTTGGTTCCATCACAGCGGAGATATTACCCCTCCCTGTGACATACCTCTAGAGGCCGTTACTTGGAGTTGGCTGTAGCTTGGTTTCTATATTCCCAATGTTAAGCATAGTCACAATCCAACTTGTGACGATGCGGTTAACGTGGACATTTTCATGCTGAAGGCACCCTGAATGATTTTCCAATTGCGCTTACGACGTCGTGCAGTGACATCTGCCTTTGGTGTAGGCATGCTGTGCCTGAGAAGATCCCGGGGGAAAGTTTTTCAAAAGTTTTTAAAATGAAGGACGCAATACTTATGAATATGGTGTCTTTTGCAGTAATATGGCTGCTCTATCTTATTCCACTAGTAACCATCTTAACTTATGCTAATATGAATTTTGACTTAGATGTTCTTCGTAAATGGTTTAGCTTTCATAAACTGGCAATAAGCGACAAAGCAAAGTCCATGTTGTTTAAAGCCATAGGAGCAAATTATATAGACATGTCTTTGAAGTATCATTCACCTAGTTGTAATAGATTTCGCCTTCATAATGCTTGCTACCATAATCAGGATCTGCTCACCTTTAACGTAAATGCTAACTGTTCGGTTCATTGCTTCGTAATTGAACGTGTTGAGAGCTTCAAATATCTAGGTATTATGTTGGACCAAAATCTCAGTTGGAAAGAGCACACTTCAAATTCAAAACAATATTTGAATGCAGTTGTTAGGCTAACTTATCGCCTAAGCCTCTAATGCAATTCTAAAATCATCAGTTTAGTGTATAATGGTCTTTTTCAGTCTAAACTACAATATGGTATCTCATGTTGGGGTGGTACTCATTTCGTTAAAATTGAACCGCTGCTTATAAAACAGAAGCATGTAGTCCGAATTATTTGTAAAGTTAATCGTAGCACTCCAAGTTTTGAACTATTTATTGTAGGAAACTAAAAATTCTTCCTCTATGAAATCTTTACTTCTATAAAGTTCTCAAAATATTCTTCCAAAGATCTGGGTTTACAGCTGCTAGACTGTGTCTATACCTTGAATTTCGTTACTGTTCCTGTTATCATTAAAGCCCTTTACTCTAAATTCTATCAAGTTACTTCAACCCGTCTATTTAATAATCTTCCAAAAAGACTCAGGTGCGAGCGAAACGAATCGACATTTTTAAAACAGGTTCGAATTTGGCTCTTCTCAATTAGTCATAGTCATATAGAAAATTTGGTTAACCCAACATTGTAATATTCTCTTTTCTCTTCACATGTGAATTATATTTGTTTTATTATTGTTCTGTTTTATTATTCCTTTGTAATAAATTAATTTGTATGCTTCATTTTTACACTTTAACGTCCCCTTCAATACACAACATTTTGTTTATTTAACTTAATGGTGCATTCTCCTCTTGTCCTTCTGACATACTGAATTGTAAACCTGTAACATATTTTTATTTGAAATAAAGCTTTAATTATTATTATTATTATCTATTATTATTATTATTATCTACAATATTATTATTATATATGTACATTGACTGGTAATGCTGATGATCGGGCTAGGTTTATTCAACTAAGTAAGAATTCCTTGGTAAATTCTTATACCGCCAATACATAGCTTCAATGGAATTGAATATAAAAAGGAATAGTAAGTCTTTTTGGTGTTACCTAAATTCGAAACGCAAGGATCTGACTTTTCCGCAATGTATGGAGCTTGGTGGTGACTTATCTAATGATATTCAATCTACCTGTCAGCTTTTCGGGAAATTTTTTCAGTCTTCCTATAATTTGGCTAATATTCCAGATATTGAAAATATGTATGCCAATATTGATTCTAGAGTGGACGTTGCTTCACTGCATTTTTCCGATCAAGACGTTTTAAACTGCTTAAGTGGCATTGACTCTGAAAAGAAAGCTGGTTTTGACCTAGTTTCCCCTTCTGTCGCGATATGCTGTCCCTCTTTGCTCTGCCTTGGCGTTGATATTTAATAAGTCTCTTTCGTCGGGTGTATTCATCAATGAATGGAATGTGTCGTTCATTACTCCTATTTATAAAAACGGTCCTAAACATGTAGTAGTACTCCGTACCAACCTTACCGAAATGGAGCTACTCTATCGTGAGCTTAAGAAAGAGGTTGATTTGCTCCGACAAGAAAATAATGCCTTAAAAAACTCGTATCCACAAAAAGAAAATACAGTTAGCCCACATCGCTCACCTAGTCGCGAATATCAGACGGACGAAGAAGATCTAACACGTGAAACGAATTGGATCGAAAAGAAGCGACCTAGCAAAAAACGAAAAGCTGGTTACTCACCGGACGTCGAGCCACAAAAAGATGCAAAGCGCAAGGAGTTGCAAGAAAAGCCACAACAAATAAAATTATGTCCTCCGCCACCGATAAACGTCGTCGGAATTACGGACTATAATAAGTTGCATTGCCTTCTTAAAGGAACGCTGGCATCGAAATTTAAGGTGACATCTCTCCGAAACAATACGTGGAGAATCAATGTCGATGATGCCGACGGTTACCGAGCAGTCTCCCAAAAATTGAATGCCGAAAAGATTCAGTGGTATACTTATGAAAATAAGTTAGAAAGACCACTGCGTGTTGTAGCAAGGGGTCTCCACCCCTCGTGCACTAAAGAAGATGTAATGAACGACCTTCAAAGCAAAGGCTTTAAAATTCTTGATGCAGTCAATATTATCAAGAAGGAGAAGCAACAGTCGGAGGGAGATCAGGAAAAAATGGTAAAGCGTGGACTTCCACTTTTCATGCTAACTTTTGATAAAGTCGAAAACAAAGATGTAATATATGGCATTAAGACTATTCTAAACATCGTGGTCAAAATCGAACCTATGCGTAAGAGCTCCAGATCGATCCCGCAGTGTAAGCGCTGCCAAGGCTTCAATCATACGCAGATTTACTGCCAGAAAGAACCGCGATGCGTGAAATGCCCAGGTAAACATCTCTCAGGTGAGTGTCACCTAAATAAGCAAACCCCAGTCACTTGCATAAACTGTAAAGGAAAACACCCTGCGAACTATCGAGGTTGCGAAGTGGCGAAAGAGCTCCAAAAAGGCGCGATACGCTCAAAATATCCATGGGCATGAATCCAAAACCAACTAAAATTAGACCCAAAATAGCTACGAAAAAAGCAGCGAAAGATAAAAAATCGGTCAATATTCCCTTAAGATCTGGTAACGAAAAAAAACCAATCGTAGTAGAGAAAAGGTAACAGGAACTAAATCTTCGAATATTGGCGCGCAGTCTTATGCTCAAGCTGTGATATCAGTTAATGGCAAGTACAAGACCGACAACTCACGGTAGATCAAAGCAAGAAATACTCCAAGCTTTAACGTAAAGACTCCTGCTCAAGCCGCGACATTGGAAAACATTGTTAGAGGTAGCTCACAAGATCATGTATCCAATGTTTTTTCCCTAATTCTTGTGAAACTTGAAGAGCAATGCACAACAAACAAACTTATTTTCGAGAGACTAGTTGCACTAGAAACCAACATTCATAACACGCGCACTTCAACCAGTATATGAAAGAAACGCTTAAAATTCTTACATGGAACGCCAACGGGCTCATACGACGACTCGACGAGTTAGAAATACTTATACGAGAAAAAGACATTGATATATGCTTGGTCTGTGAAACTCATCTGACAAAGCAATCGAGTGTTAAGATAAGGGGATATAGCGTGTATCACGCCTTCCACCCATCGGAAAGAGCCAGAGGCGGATCATCTTTGTTTATAAAAGAATCTATCGAACACTCAGCAGAAATAAAGATTGAATTAGAAGCAATGCAAGTAAGCACGGTACGCGTTAGAAATAGACATTTTGCTTTCAACATTTCGTCTATATATTGTCCACTGCGATGTAAACTTGAAGAAAGTGATTTCACAAACATCTTCGACTTCCTTAGGCCCAATTTTATTATTGGTGGTGACTTCAACGCAAAACACCCCTTCTGGGGTTCAAGGTACGCCTCTCAAAAAGGTAGAAAGCTTTATAATGCGGGTATGCAATACAGTTGTGATTTTCACTCGACTGGTAAACCAACATATTGGCCGACTGATAGAAATAAGATACCAGATCTGATCGATTTCTTTATTGTTAAAGGTATATCTGGCAACTGTATAAAAGTTGAAGAAAGCTTTGATCTCTCCTCTGATCATTCTCCAATCATTATGACGATAAGCGATGCTCTGATTAAAAAAGTAGGTCCGGCGAGATTAACCAGCGCGAAAACGAATTGGGATGGCTTCAAAAAAGATATTGAATCAAATACTGAGCTGAGGGTATCACTTAAAACGCCCTATGAACTTGAAGTTGAAGTTGATCGCTTCGTCGAAATCCTACAGAATGCCGCGTGGAAAAATACTCCGAAACCTAAGAAAACGCCGGCCAGCTACATTCCAAATTATCCGCAGGAAATAAAAGAGATGATTAAGGAGAAGAGGAAAGCGCGCAAAAAATGGCAACAAACTCGGGCTCCGCAACATAAAGCACATCTTAACCGTTTGTGTAACTTATTAAAAAGATCTATTAAAGACCTTAAGAATAATGAAATGCAAACTCAGCTAGAAAGCTTAACGGCAGAAAAAGATTCTAATTATTCGCTTTGGAAAGCTATAAAAGGTATTAAAAAACCTCAAATTCAAGCCGCCCCAATTAGGAAAAATCAAGTCGAATGGGCCAGGCATGATAAAGAGAAAGTACAAGTTTTTGCCACCCACCTGGAAGAAACTTTCAAACCGCTTGATGGACAGGCTCTTATTCAAAATATAAATACGTCGTATATTGACAATCGTATAATAAAAAATGCAACACTAACCGAACTTAAGGAAGAAATAAAGAAACTTAAACCTAAGAAGGCTCCTGGATACGACCTAATCACGGGAGAGGTTCTTAAAGCACTTCCGAGAAAAGGTCTAATGAAGCTTCTGTTCATTATAAACGCCGCGCTTAGACTAGAATATGTTCCCAGTCAATGGAAAGTGGCCGAAGTCATAATGGTCCTTAAGCCCGGAAAACCGCCGAATGAAAAAACGTCTTATAGACCGATTTCGCTTCTTTCAATCATATCCAAAGTGTTCGAGAGAATTTTGATTAGGCGAATACAGCCGGTTATAGAAGAGAGGCATCTCATTCCGGATCATCAATCCGGATTCAGAAGTAAGCATTCTACAGTTGAACAAGTGCATAGAATAACACATGTAATCGAAAAATCTCTTGAAGAAAAAAGGATTTGTTCAAGCGTATTCCTTGACGTCTCTCAAGCCTTTGACAAGGTCTGGCATGAAGGCTTAAAGTTTAAATTACGACAAGTTCTGCCAGAGCACCTATATAATATTTTAAAGAACTACCTTCCGAATAGACTATTCCGCGTCAAATGTGGAAATGAATATTCGGATTTCAGGGAGATAATGGCAGGGGTGCCGCAAGGAAGCGTCTTTGGCCCAGTCTTGTATCTATTATACACCCGTGATATACCGCAAGTAGAAGGCACTGAGCTAGCTACATTTGCCGACGACACTGCCATCTTGGCAGTAGGTAAAACGGTAGAAGTTAGTACAGAAAAACAGCAAGAAGCTTTGGATAGAGTAAATGAATGGACAAAGGTTTGGCGAATCGCGCTTAATGAGACCAAATCTGTTCATGTAAATTTTACTTATAGGAAAATAAATAATTTGCCGATCTTTTCAAACTCGGTTCAAATTCCGTTTGCAAACGAGGCTAAGTATCTTGGAATGACACTTGATGCAAAGCTGAAATGGAAAACGCACGTTAAGAAAAAACGCAAAGAACTAGATAACAAATATCGAGAAATGTATTGGTTACTTGGAAAATATTCCAAGCTTAATATATATAACAAACTGCTTTTATATAAGCAAGTGCTAAAGCCTGTATGGACATATGGTATACAACTCTGGGGTTGTACCAAAATAAGTAATATTAAAATTTTACAAACTTTTGAAAACAAAGTGCTAAGAGGTATTGTAAATGCGCCATGGTATATCAGAAATAGCGATATCCACAGAGACCTTGGCATTAAAACAATCGAAGACGAAATTCAAACCTACGCGAGAAAGCATAGAAGTCGACTAGAAAGTCACGTAAATATTACAGTCCTCCAAGTTTTGGAAGAAAGAAATTTACTACGCCGTCTGCAAAGAACCAAACCTTTAGACTTAGCGCGATAAGTAACCGCGCCCAAACTGCGGAACTAGCAGGAACTTCTAATGGGAAGGCACCTGCAAAACGTCATTATTTCGTGAAATGAAAACTACTTGATAAGTCGAATACTTAGTTGTAGTAAAAAATGAAAACAAGTCTGTTTTGAAGGGAGGTTTTTTAGTGGGTAAGAATCCCACACTACTATGAGCACGCGCTGTCGATCCTCATAGTGTCTTCTCGAAGATTTTCACCTACCCTCGGGAAAAAAAAGGAAAAAAAACATGTAGTATCAAACTATAGGCCTATCTCTAAGTTATCAGTGATTCCTAAGGTGTTTGAGAAACTAGTGAACGAAAGATTGTACTACTCACTTAAAGAGATGTTGTCACCTGCTCAGCATGGTTTTGTCAAAGGTCGTTCAACTTGTACAAATTAGGTTCTTTTTTCACAATTTTGCCTTGATGAAATGGAAGAAACAAGTCGATGTTTTATACACAGACTTCGTCAAAGCTTTTGATCGAGTGCACCACGATTTTCTGCTTCAAAAAATGTTTAAGCTAGGAATCAGTGACACGCTTTTAAAATGGTTACAATCCTATTTATCTAATAGGAGACAGACGGTGCGGATTGATGGTCATTCATCCGATTTCATTGAAGTTGTATCTGGTTTACTTCAGGGAAGCCATTTGGGTCCACTTCTTTTTATTATTTTTATAAATGATTTACCTTCAGTATTTAAGTTTTCTCGATGTCTTATGTATGCTGATGATGTAAAGATTTTTCATTCTGTTGCTTCAATGCATGACTGCATTAACTTGCAGTCCGATATTGATTGTTTTCTTACATGGTGTAATTATATTCATCTTGAATTGAACTTTTCTAAATGTAAAATCTTTAGTGCAACCAGTTTACGTAACGTCATCAGTTGTAACTACACTTTTTTTAATAGATGTTTACTCAGGGTAAATCAACTCAAACATCTTGGTGTAATCTTTGACCATAAGTTTGATTATAGTGCTCATATTGACTACATTGTCTGCAAAGGTAATTCAATATAAGGTTTTCTTAGACGGTATTCTGTTGCATTTAACGATGCTTATACTTTGAAAACTATGTTTTGTTCGTTAGTGCTTCCTATTCTGGAATATTGTTGTGTTGTCTGGTCACTGTTCTATAAAAATAATAGCATGTGTATTGAAAGAATACAAAAGAAATTTACGCGTTATGCCCTGAGAAAATTAAATTGGTCTAACGATTTGCCAAATTACTTATCAAGGTGTGCTCTAATTGATATGAATAGTTTAGAATGCCGCAGGGATGCTCTATGCATTTTATTCATTAAAGATATAGCAACTTTTCATATCAACTCCATTGATTTGCTTTCATTTATATCTTTTTATATGTCAGAAAGAATTTTGCGAAATAGATATCACATTTTTTATATTCCCACTCATAGAACCAATTATGGAATTAACGAACCTATTACTCGCTCTCTAATTATCTTTAATTCAATTTGTGAGGAAGTTGACATATCACCTTGATCAAAAAGTTCCCGTAATAAAAACCGTGTGGCGCTCCCATCGTTCCGATTTGAGTTCTGTTTTCTTTGTTAAGTTGGTACATCTGTTGTTGATATTCCCTCTAAATCTTAGCGTCAAAGCTTGACATTTGCAAAAGTTACGTAGCCAAGAGTACATCTATCTCTGTGTGTGTTGGCGATTTTTTAGAAATGGATTTAAATTTGCAACAACGAACTTGTATTAAATTTTGCGTAAAAAACGGATTTAATGGTGCGCGATCGTTGGAAATGTTGGAAAAGTGTTTCGGCAACGATTCTCAAAAGAAAACGGTCGTTTACCAGTGGCACGAGCGGTTCAAAAGTGGTCGTGAGTCAATCGAAGATGATGAACGCAGTGGCAGACGTTTTCAGTCAAAAAAGAAGGCAATGCTCACGGTTTTCATGGATTACAACGGTGTAGTGCATCATGAATTTTTGCCAGAAGGCCAGACAGTAAACAAAGAGTATTATTTGGGCGTTATGAAACGTTTGCGTGAAGCAATTCGCCGAAAGAGACCAGAATTGTGGGCAGAAAACTCGTGGATTTTGCACCATGATAACGCACCGTCGCACAGTGCCATCATTATTCGTAATTTTTTGACGAGAAATGCAACAAATACCATCCAACAGCCACCGAATTCACCTGATTTGGCTCCCTGTGACTTCTTTCTGTTCAATCGAGTTAAAAAACCATTACGGGGAACGCGTTTCAGCAGCCGAGAGGAAGTAATGGAAAAATCGCATGAAGCACTGATGGACATACCGAAAACCGAATATAAAAAATGTTTCGAAGATTGGATAAAGCGCTGGCATAAGTGTGTTGCAGTCGATGGGGATTGCTTTGAAGGGGATAATATAGATTTAGATGAATAAACTTGTATTTTTAATTTTCTGAATAAATTCCGGGAACTTTTTGATCAAGGTAGTATGCATTAGTAGGGCTCCGTTTAAGAGATTGGTTCCCAATGCATTGAATAACTAATATTAATTTTTTACGTAGTTTTAAGTGAATTAATGTTTGTAACCAGAAGATTTTGTTATCCATTGGTGGTAAATAAAGATAAATAAATAAACTCCACTTGAAGCTACAAGTGAATATTTTCTTTAAAAATTGTGCTATTATGTGTTTCGTTTCTTACAACATAATTGAGAGAATTTCGTCGTTACCGGGTGATTTGAAGCGCAAGAAGGACTCAATAGCCCATTTGATCTTATCTTTGGTGACGATGTCCTCCGGAGGAGTCGCTTCTATCATAGTTTGTATTCTATCAGCTGCGCTAATACTGCTATTTTGAGCTAGTATGCAGCCATGAAAATGGGTATCTAGCAGGAGGCGCAGTGTTTCGGCAGAGGATTGTGTCCAGTTTCCATTCTCATGTTTGAGATATCCTGGAATAGTTGGTTCTTTGGAAAGGGCTTCCTAAGCCTGGTTGACTCTGTAGTATTCTGAACGCCCTTACAGAATACGCGCCAAGAAAAGCGTTTAGCACTATTTTGAATTTTCGCTGACTGTTACTATATTGGTCCTAGTCTGAAGTCGTATTGGTTGCCTGTACAGAATTGAACAGGTTTCTAGTTTCTGTGCGTATGTTGAATAGTTATTTGTTCCACCAAGGTGGTGACTTTTCGCTCTTTATGGTCCTTAATGAACAGGAGTTAACGCACGCTTTGTTCAAAACTTTGCATAGCTTTGCTGCAATATCATCGATTTCTTTAGAAGTGCGGATTGTACTCGTACATTCTTTTAGAAATTGTCCTTTAATTCCTACTTCTGCAGAAAATGCAACCCTGTTGGCTCTTCTGGGATTCTTGAATTTTATGGGTGCGCTTATCCTGTGGTCCGAGAAAATATGTCAGTCGAAACTCCCCACTGACGAACAGACAGAGATTGGAAATTGCTTAAATGAGTAATGTGTAGTACCTTTCGTCTACTAAGGGTTATAAAGGTGAGCTCACAACCCCTATATGCAACCAGCAGATTGTTCTCAAGAATGAATTGGAACAGACACTCACCTCGCGCATTGGTGTCCGTGCTGACCCACTGAACATGGTGAGAGTTGGAATCAGATCCCATCAGTAGATCCTATTTCTTTAGCTTGGCTTGTACAACAAGTGAGCCACAAGGAGCAGCCCTAAGAGCACATCGTTGCTTTACACCAATGTTGTTACGTATAAAACCACTCAGCTATTTTTCGTTCATCGAAAACTGCTGAGTTACTTCTATTTATAGAGCAATTTCTAGGATAATCATAAGGTATACAATTCATAAAACAAAGGGTTTGTGCTGACAACACCAAAGTCCACGAAGAGGACAAGGATTCAGTTGATTAAACGTGATAATACGTATTATTCAGAATACGTGGATGCCATGGCACAGTGGTTAGTGTGTTGGATAGGTTCAATGCTCGAATCCCAGAAAACAAAAAAAAAGTTGTTCACGGTCCCACCTCTCGTGAACGTTTAACAGCAGCGCTACAAACGATATTAAGGGTTATGTTTCTGGTCCCCTTCACAGATTTTTATAATCAGTCAGTAGTTTGCAAATAATTTTTCTTTTAATCAAATTACATATGACAAATAAATTGAATCACTTTTTGCTGTAATGAAATGGAAAAACATTCAGGTCACGTATACCATCTATATATTAAAGAAAATTATCGGTAAAAATTTAAATAAAATCACTTCAGGGAGATGCGGTATCCTGCGGTCGCAAAAACAGTATCTTCATATGGTTATGCCATCAGATTAACTGCTGGACATCGGATTATGTTAATTGAACTTTATAACCATGTATGAATAAAATTCATTAAAATTCCCATTTGATCCTCCTTCCACTCGTCCTTGTTAAATTATTACTCAAGCTGTCCAACCAGTGGCAGTCGTTTATTTTTTTTTTTAATTAATGTTATACTTTTCGTTTAACCAACAAATAAGAGAATTATGGAAATGTTCAATTAACGGATTTTTCGTATTCATTTTGTTCCATAATCGACAGAAATGAATATGAATTGGTGTATGCAAGGATGCTGATTGAAGAGCACACGAACCAAATTTAAGTCTTAATTAAGAATATTTTTTTCGAACAACAAGTGGGGTGTTGAAATAAATAATGATCTCTCTGATGAAGGTGTGATGAATTGTTTGCTATTAAAGGACTGTACTTAATCTGCTATTGCATAGGTAAAGAAGGTAAAGGTAAAGATAGGTAAAGAAAGCAAGAAGAGTACCATTTTCGACCAATCGACATCGAATAGTAGAAGAATTTTCATTGTGATGGCGAAAATCTGTTCACCATGGTAACTGCGTGACAAGGTCGACAAGGCCTTTAACGTACTGTTCGCAGAGTACAGATTCAAAATGTTTACTGCGCTTTCCAAATTTAAGTACTCTATCCCCTGGGGATGCCCAGGTGATTTAGCTGGTAACCTCAGTTTCCTACGAGGATCGTCTTCTTCTCAGATCGACTAGAGTAGTTTCGTTCAGTTTAGTTTTATGTTTTTTTTCTTTTTTCGTCCTTGTACAATATTTAACATACAATACTTTCTATAATACAAGGAGGCGCAAAAGTCATCACCCTATCGGAAGATGCTCCCATTTTTGTTAATGGCGTCTTATGTCATCTTTGCCATTTGTCAACTTTGACTTTATGATGTAAACAAAAGCAGTATACAAGTAGATAATTCATGGATTACTATACTTTTCAAAAACACGAAATAATTATGTCAATGTTTTTGACAAATAAATCGGTCGGTTTAATCGGGCTCAACGTTAATTTCGTCGTCGACTCGCTGGTCATGTGGCACCAACCGGCAAACACTTCGGCGTTTAGCCGATCGCCTCGAGAAATCTGGCTTAATACGGGAGAGTAACAGACATGGCCGGCCTCGTACCAGTCGTTCGGTTTAGAATATCGCTGCTGCGACTGCAGATGTCCAAGAGGACCCTCAATCAACAACCAAACGACGGGTCATGCATTTGGACATGAATAAATTCACAGTACAAATTGCAAACAGTGCATAAGCTATTGCCTACAAACCGCCAATTTCGTGGAAATTACGGCCAAGCCCTCCTAAACCTCGACCGCGATGAGAATGATTTTCCATGGAAAATCATCATGAGCGACGAGGCACATATAGATCTAAGATACTGAAAATCAGCGTGTATTGCACAAAGAGCCATTATATCCTCTCAAAGTCACTGTTTAGGCGCTTACTTTTTTTTTTTTATATTTTCCTTGTTTGATTTACAACTGTCTAGGTAATGACATTAAGTAAATTGTTTAAAAGATACATTTTCGGATTTTAAGTGTGTGCGTGGACCTTTGTCCTTAAAATTTCGTCACCTTTGTTGTTGATGGGTCTTAATCCACCCGAAGCGTTGGGGGTTTTATTCACACCGAGCGCTCCTTGTCGCTCGTTGTTGTCGCCTTTCAGGTGCGTACAATAATCAGTCAATTTAGAGTTACATTTAACATAGTTACATACATCAGTGACAATACTTAAGACTTGGACATACATTCTTAAATGTGAATACATAGTTTTAGTTCTGAATTAGGTCGGTGGGTCTTCTTCGTTTGAGTCTTCATCTTCTTGTGGTTTCTTGGTCGAGTAGAGTGTTGACGTCGCTGTTACAATGCGTTAGAACTTTTTCCAGGTGTTTTAAGCTGATTCTTTGTATTTCTTGGCCGACTGTGTTAATTTGTATGATGTTGAGGTTCGATTTCTTTGCGGTTCCCCAAATTTGAATGCCGTGCGTCCATATTGGTTTTATTATACTCTTATAGATGAGTAACTTTTTGTTTGTCTAAAGTTTGGATTGAGGTCTTAATCTCTACATCTATAAAAGAGAACACATTTTTTCTGTTTGTCCGCGAATAGGGACTAGCTACTTAACGATACCTCAACAATATATATATCAACCGATTTGTCTTGAGAAGAAGTAAAGTATAGGATTAGTTTTAGTATCCTGAATCCGTTATCGGGCTTTTAAACCCCTTTTATATGTTTTCTTAACTGACAAAAACCATTTTCCTATGCTTTACACGCATATGTCTACAAAATGGCTTAACCGATTTAAAATTAGCTTGATTCCTCGATTAGTACATTTCTTGCTGAAGAGATTGAGGTAGGGTGATGGCATGTAAGGTCGGCCCTCTCCAGTAGTCGGCCGCCGCGCCAAATAATGATGCGTAATAGTTAATGCGTTTGTAAAATACACATGTAAATTTTTTTTTTCCAAAAGGTTAACGGTTTTCCTTTCTGTGAACAAAAGGTTTTTGCAATGCAGCTGCTAGTTTCTTCGTAAAAATTGTCACTTTGATTCAAGTTCTTATCTGAAGTGAAACATCTGGATTTTAGTAGTAAAAAAATAGTGGAAGTGATTTACAAAAGAGAATCAGTGAAATATTGACGGTATGTGCGTAATATTATTATATTTATCTTATTAATAGATTCTTTTTACTGTTTATTGAACACAAATCTAAAAAAAAAGTGTTATTTTAAATAAAAAGAGAGAGGCCGACCTAAGAAGACATTTTTTGTGTGATTCTTCTAAGGTCTTGTTTTGATTAACTAACGATGCGAATTCAAAGCTAACTTCAGCTATGATTGATTTTTGATCAAATTTGTGAGTTTTCTTCCTTGTTTTTAGTAGTCGGCCCCCTGTTAACGAAACGAAAGAATGGACGGCCGACTTTAGGAGACAGGTTTTGTTAAGTCGGCCTTCAATATTTTAGATTAAAAAATTATAATAGATTGGTAGATCGGGGCAAATTAACGGCTCAAAAAACTTTTATTTATTAAAGCTTGATCAAAAATGGAAAAATTTGAAGGTCGGCCAAAACGTGCTTTCCATAAGTACTCAGAAGAGGTATTTAATGAGGCCTTGAAAAAGATCAGGGAGGAAAATTGGCCAACAAGGAAAGCAAGCAAGGAATTCCGAGTCCCTAGAACAACAATCCAAGACCGAATTCATGGGAGGATTGTGGGAAAGCCAAGATAAATGGGGCCGGATACTGTGCTTAGTGGAGCAAAAGAACAGTCCCTGGTGAACTGGCTTTTAAACTTAGCAAAATGTGGACTTCCACAAAAACCAACAGATCTGCTAAACACGGTGCAAAAAATAATTTTAGAAGAAAATCGAAAAACACAATTTAAAGACGATCTACCAGGAAAGACTTGGTACTACGGGTTCCTAAAGCGCCATCCTGAACTGTCCCTCAGAACACCAGAGGGACTCTCAAAAGGTCAGGCGACAGTCACCGAAGAGTCGGTCAGGATGTGGTTTTCAGACCTAAAAAATTATCTGCAGGAAATTGATGCTGCAGATATTCATGAAGACCCTTCCAGGATTTTTAATGGGGACGAAACATCGTTCAGCATGTCTCCGAAATCTGAGACTGTTTTGGTACCTAAATGCTGGAAAAACCTTTATAAGGTTAGCCAAGGCAACGAAAAGCCACAGAAGCAGAAGAAGCTGCACGGAGGTGTGACAGCAGGACCGTCTACACAATAACCAAAGAGCTGACAGGTGGTCGCAGCTTCAGCCAACACCCAGTGAAAAGCCTAGACGGCTCGTTGCTCATTTCGGATGAGGACCAGCGGATGTCATTCTGCACAGAGGGAGGTTGTCTGAGGAATTTGAGATCCAAAGTGGGGTAAGACAAGGCTGTATCCTTTCACCAATATTATTCCTATTGGTGATTAGCGATGTGCTTCGTGCAGCTTTGTCGACGGGAAACGGAGGAATTCGATTGACTGTTACTGCTTACGCTCCCACAGAATTATGGATCCACCAAATGACAGCAGATGTGGAGAGGGAGGCAAGCGTCGTCGGGCTGAAAATTAATACGGCAAAAACTAAAATTATCAGCCTTGGAACAAACTCATCGGCTCAAATATGGATTGCTGGACAACCGGTAGAGAGAGTAGAGGATTTCCAGTATCTTGGAAGTATTGTCTCGACCGATGGTGGAACCGAGATATAGCCAACAGGGTCGCCAAAGCAAAATCCGCCTTCGGTATGTTGACCAAAATATGGCGAAGCAATGCAATCAGTTTGAACACCAAGCTAAGACTGTTCCGCTCCAACGTTTAATCCGTGCTGTTATATGGTTGCAGTACGTGGAGAGTGACCATTACTATCACCAGAAAGCTGCAAACGTTTGCTAATAGGTGCCTGCGCAATATCCTAAGGATTTTCTGGCCCAATCGTATCTCTAACGAACACCTTTACGAGAGAACGGGTTAGGAACCAATAGGCATAACCATCCAACGACGGAAGTGGCAGTGGATTGGTCACACGTTCCGTAAGGGTGACAATTCCATAGCGAACCATGCTATGCAATGGAACCCTTTAACTCAGGAAGGCAGAAGACCTGGCGGTCCGAAGAGAACACGACACAGAACAGTCGAGAAGGAGGCACGGCAGTGAGGGAAAAGTTGGCGAGAACTCAGACACATTACCAGAAACCGTACACGATGGCGCGTAGGCGTAGTAGAGGCCCTAGGACTCAAGGGGATACAGGACATAAATAAGGCAACGAAAAGGAGACAGTCACTGTTTTGTTTCTTTTTATTGCTAATGATGAAACTTTACCCCTTTAATCGTGTTTCCATACGTCCGCCCCCCACAAGCTCTAATCCAGAGAATACCAGACAAATAGATTTTGGGAAGGTCAGAGAGTGGGTGGAGAGCTATATAATAGCTATGTACTTTGATGGTTTTTATGAATTAATAAATACCTATTGTAAAGTTGAAAAATTAACTTTTAACCTTAGTTGAAATAGTCAAAGTCTGGATGTAAAAACTCGGGCCGACTACTAAATACTTAACTGGCCGACTACTGAAGTAGAGGGGGCCGACTACTCAAAAATGAGGTTTTCATTAACATTTTTGTAAATAATTTATTTTAGGTAGTAAATACACTAAAAATGCCTTGAATTTCATAATTAACACATTCCAATTAATCAGAAATGCTGAATATTCTATTCTTTATTATAATAACGGACTTTTAAAAGCAAATTAAACGTAAAAAAAAAGTTAAGGGGCCGACTACTAACTACTTCACCCTATAAAACATTATTCTGTGATTCTTATAACGGAAGTAATAAGCAAAAATATAATTATTTGAGGTATAAAGATATCACAGATATACGTGGGTCATTGCAATCAATGGCCCACCAGTGGAGTGCACGCATGTTCATGTTCATCAAACAAACTACACCGTATAAAAGGAAGTCCCCAAAACGTGAAAGACTGCGATAATCTCGAGAACCACTGAAGGGATTTGGATGCGGTTTTTACTGTTATGATCTGCATTTCCCGGGGAAGATTCTATTAGAAATTGCTCTACCACTTACAGGAACTGAGCATTCGAGGTCTAACTGGCAGGAAGGTGGAAAATTTAATTCACACGGTCCTGAATCAACAATGGCTTATTGGATTTAAAAACAAAAGAAATCGTTTTTAGTGAATTTGTCTTAGATTCATTTGAGCTATATTTCCTTTAGTGGAGACCAATGCCAGCAGCCATGCAGCAGAGGCTATCGCTGCAATAGTGTGTGTATGTGAGTTTATGGGCGCGCTGTTTTGAACTTTTGTCTGTGATCTCTTCTGGAGTAAACATTGAACAAAATGATTATCAGTGCCAATGTCAAATCTAAGACATTTTAAATTTTATTAATTAGGATATGTCAAACCTTCTTGCAATTAAGAGATTCGCGATCATATGTATATAGTATATAATACATATGCATGTACAGACGAAAAAATTGCAATATTTGTTTATTTTATTAGATGAAATGTTGTTGATCGTTGGATTTGTCCACATTTTAGAATGTTTTAATAGATTTAAAATAAATTATTAACAGGGTTGGCGTAGGCAGTATATTGCAAGTTGAATACTCATACTTCAAGTTTATTTTCCTACCTTTTAGAACGTGTTTTTCGAGAAATACTACAGGTAATTATACGTGTTTTTCAAATGTAATAAACTATTTCATTGAAACGTGAATGCATATATGTAAATAAAATATTCTGACAGACCGTCCGCCGAATCAGAAGAAGAAAGTTGAATATCGTGAAAAGAGTCAATACCAAAGACGGTACACTGCTTTCCAATGAGCGATGGAGATGGAGCGAACACTTTCACTCTCAGAATGGTTCTTGAGAAGGCCTGGGAGTATGCTGAACCTGTATACACTTGTTTTGTGTATTTGGCGAATATTAGGCATGTGTTAAGGTTCCTCGAGGCAAACTCTGGAGTTATTAAGGGCGAAGCAGTATTTATATACAAACTATAGAAGCTGTGTTCGGGTAATAGCGGTAAATCAATACCGTTCACTCTGGGGGGGTTGGGTTCTGCCAAGGGTGCCTTTCGTCACCTCGCCTCTTCATTGCATATATGGACTGGATGCTGCAGCGCAGCCCTAGCAGAGCATGTTGCAAAGGGGGGGACTTAAGCATTAGTCATCCTCTCTTTATGGATGATTTAGTTATCGTTGGGTTCTCTTAAACCGAACTTCAGCGCGCACTTGAAAGGTTTGTAGCCGTTTGTGATGATGCTTAAGGTAAACGTGAACAAATCGGAAGTATTGGTTGTTTCCAGACGCCTATTCAGTACACTCTGCATGTATGTAGAGTCCCACTGAAGCTGGATAAGTTTAAGTATCTCGGGGTCTTATTCACGAGTGATGGAAAGAGCAATGTCGAGTTATTCTGTAGAATTGGTCAGGCTAGATTAATTTTGAGTGAGCCTGGTCAATCTGTAATAAGGAATGCCGAACTTAGTGTTCAAGTTAAATTATCGGTTTTTAACTCACTATATGTTCCAACTCTTACCTATATTCGCGGATACAAGCTGCTGAAAAAGGTTCCTTTGCGGTTTTGCTGGATTCACTCGTAGGGATCAAATGCGTATCACCAGAGTACGCGAGGCGCTCAATGTTGAGCAGCTACTTCTTCGAATGGAAGGATTCATGCTTTGACGGTTTGGTCACGTAGTGCATATGTCCCCAGACCGGCTTCCAAGACGTGTCATGATTACCGTGCCATCAAGTTAGCGACCCCTCGGTAGGCCTAGAAATATATGGTTGGATCAAGTCCGACATCTCTCCTGGAGCCGTCTAGGTATTCCTCCTGATGAGTTGAAGTCGACGGCGGAGGATCAAGAATGATGGAGAGTGCACCTAATCATCCTACCCCTTCGGCCCTCATAAAGGATTAGCGGGTAAACTGTTTCAATGACAAAACGGAGAGTGCCCTAATGAAGTGTACTTGAAATCGCATATTTAAAGACCCAGCGAAGCGGGTACAACCAGCTAGTAGCCAATAAAGTTGTCTAAATTTTTGTTTTATTTGGGTGCGTTTTTGTTGAATGTGGTACTCGTACTTCCATGTCAATTTGCTGACTAGATGAATCCCTAAGTATTTTGCTACTGGTTGGATGGACACTTGTGTGTTGTTTATTGTTAATGGTAAGGGTGTGAATTTTGTTTTGGTGGTGTAGATAACTTGTATAGTTTTGTCTTCGTTGATCCTTATGTGCCACTTTGAGAACCACTCAATCGCTTTGTCAATTATTTTTTGTAGTTGGCAAGTTACAGTTTGGAGATGGTTACCTGAGTTGAGTAGAACTGTATCGTCAGCAAATGTTGCAATCATGGCTGTTTCTCTGGTAGGGGAGGGGATGTCTGCTGTGAAGAGTAGATAGAGGAGCGGCCCTAAGATGCTGCCTTGGGGTACTTCAGCATTGATTGGGTGGATTTAGGAACATCTGTCTTTGAATCGTACATAAAAGCATCGGTTTTCTAAATAACTTTTTAGGAGTAAGAAGTAGTCCTTCGGAACGACGTTGCTAAGTTTTTATAGTAGTCCCTTGTACCAAACCAAGTCGAAGGCTTTCGCAACATCCAGGTACACTGTAACACAAAATTGCTTTTCAGCTATGGTGGTTGATATCTTGTTTGCCACTCTGTGTATTTGCTCAATAGTTGAGTGTTGTCTTCTGAACCCGAACTGGAGATTGGGAACAGTGTTGGATTGTGTCAATATTGGTTGAAGTCTTTTCATTAGGAGTTTTTCGAAGAACTTGGACATGAGAGGAAGCAAACTGATAGGTCTATACGAGTTTGGCCTTGTAGCGTCCTTTCCTGGCTTCAGAATAGCTATTATCTCTGCGACTTTCCAAAGTTTTGGAAAGTGCTTTTGTCTAATTATGATGTTGAAGAGATTGCGTAGAAAGATGAAGGATAATCGCGGTAGTTCTTTTAGTAATCTACCAGTCAAGAGGCCATAGCCAAGTGCTTTCTTGCTGTTTATATCTTTTTTGATGCAGAGTTCTATCGCTTTGACTGTCATTCTATTTATGCATTTATTGTCTGTATTGTTGTAGTAATGAAGTGACGATGAGTCCTCATCGCCATCGGTGTTTGTAAAGGTGGTCTCGAAGTAGTTAGCTAAGAGCGTCGCTTTGTCCATGTTGTCCCTAGCCCATGTGTTATCCGGTTTTTTAAGAGGTGGGTGATGCTGGGTCGTGTTTGTCATATGCTTGGTGGTCCTCCATAGGGAGTAGTTTGTCTCGGATGTTGGCGTCAAGTTTTTTAAGCAATTGGAGAGGTTATTGTCCTGGATTTCCTTTAGTTTCTGTTTGAGGTCTTTGGTAATCTTGTTTAACTTGGTTTCGTCACTTGGTGCCGAGTCATCTGCCATCATTTCCTTAGTTTTCTTTTGGTTTGTATGAGTTCTTTAATAACCGGAACCGATGAAAGGTTATTTGGTTTATATTCCATTTTAGGTCTATGAGCACCTTCGCTGATTGTGTCATTCAAGTGTATTATCGCCCTTTCAATGTTCTTTTGTGTTGAGGAGAATGTTCGCTGATAAGGAGTTATCTATATGTTGTCGAAAAGTGTCCCAGTCGGTTTTTGAGTTGTAGAGCTTGATTGGTTCTGTTGCTTTTATTGGATGGGTGGAGTATTCGATGGTTATAGGTGAATGGTCTGAAGAAAGGTCAAAAGATGACTTGATTTTTATATTATTAATGTTGATATTCTTGACAATGCAAAAGTCAATAAGATCAGGTTTCTTTATCAAGTCTGTGGGCCAGTTGGTGGGTTTTCCCGTGTTGATGTGCTTGCACTTATTTGTTTTGATTGTGTCTAATAGGTTTTTACCCTTTTTGGTGATTAGTCTGGAGCCCCAGTCTGTGTGCTTCGCATTAAAGTCGCCTGCCACTAGAAAACGGTTGCCTAGAGATTTTAGATAGTGGTCAAATTGAGAAGTGGTGATTTGGTGCTTTGGTGGGCAGTAAATTGAGGATATGACCATAGACCCTTGTTTATCTTCCATTAGAATAGACGTAGATTGGATGTAATCAGTCTGAAAGTCGTTGAGTTCGATGTATGTATTTAATTTGCTTATTGACTATTATTGCGGTTCCTCCATGTCCTGTTCCATCTGTCTGATTTGTATTGAAGGTTTCGTAGCCGGGGAATTTTATGTGCTTTTTCTCAGTAAAATGGGTTTTAGTAATGAGCATTATGTCGATTTGATTGTCTTTTAGGTATTGCTTAAGTTCCAGGTAGTGTTGATGAAGTCCGTTTGCGTTCCATATGGTGATTTTGAGATGGTTATCTGTGGGCGCCGTGGCGTAAGTGGTTAGTGTGTCGGATTACTACGCATGAGGGTCCAAGTTCGAATCCCAGAAAATACCAAAAAGTTTTTTCACGGTCCCACCTCTCGCGAGCGTCTGGCAAACATCCGAGAGTATTGTTGTCACGAAAAAGTTTCTCAAATCGGCGTTCGGATTCGGCATTAAACTGTAGGTCCCTTCCATTCGTGTGAAAAAATATAACGCACACAACATGAGTGGTTGCGAGAAGCTAGGCCCTGACACTTTAAAGAGCTTTGCGCCAAATATTTGTTTATTTTTTCTTGTCTGCTATCATCATGTCTAGTAATAAGTAAGGTTAGGATATTTAACATATTAGTCATTTGTTGATTGATTGCTTCATCATCTCTTTGAGTTCTTTTATGTCTGATGATTGTTCAGTGTCTATGTTTTGTGGTTGTGCTGGTGGTACTGAAGATTGCGGTGGATTCAGAAGGGGTTCGTTTTTTTTGTTGTGTTGTTGTTGGCAATGGATGTGGTTGAGGGACTTGTTTCGATGGCATACTTTTTGCGTTTATGTAGGAAAAATGATTGGCCCATATTTTTTTCGAGAACGGCGTCTGCAACACTGTTCCTGTGACTGATAAGCGCTACATAATCATGATCTATGACATCTTGTTGCCGCAAATTGACGGCGGCGGCCACTTGAACGATATTATATTCAGGACTTTACATCTCATAATGAAATGTTCTATGCACATATGTATATTAAAAGAACTTCGCCGTAACCACGTAGATATTGAATCAATGTGACTCGAAATTTCCAGATTATTCTAAATGGCGTTAACAATTAGACGAGTCTTTATAACTTCAAACAAAAATTATAAGATAATGTCAAATGATTATAATCGAATTAGAAATATTCGCATTAGAGATATACGAATTCCGGGGCTAGCAAAGTAATAAAACAGTTTAGACGAACGATAAGGGTTGCGAGTTGGAATGTTGGAAGCATGGCCAGTCAAAGTTACTAGCTGGAAGAGATAATACATAGAAGGCGGGTGGACATATTATGTGTCCAAGAAACGAAGTGGAAAAACATCGGAAATCGGGAGCGTTTCTTGAACGTGAGGACAAAAGATTACAAGACGTTCTACTATGAAACGGAAAAGGCTAGCGACGGTATCGGTATCATCCTTACGGCAGAGCTACTTGGTAACATCTTGTCCATTTCGAAGCGATCGTTTGATATCTATCAAACTAATTATACAAGGAGAGGTGTGGAATATTGTCAGTGCATATGCTCCGCAAATTGGGTGCAATTACAGGGAAAAAGATGCATTTTGGCTAGATTTCCACAATCTCCTTAAGAACATCCCAAAGGAAGAGTTTCTGTGTGTTGAAGGAGAATTGAATGGACATGTCGGGAAGTCAAACGAAGACTATCAAGACTGCCATGGAGGACTGAGATACGGCACCAGGAACCTTCCTGGTGAAGACATCCTAAGCATGTGCAAATCACCCGGTTTTATCCAGTTAAATACCATGTTCATTAAACAAAGACGGTACCTGATCACTTACAGCAGTGGTGGAGGTGAAACCCAGATTGACTACTATTTGGTAGCCAATTTTACGAAACCTCAGGTAAAGGGTCGCCAAGTGATCCCGGGAGAGGCGATCGCCAAGCAATACAGTCTCCTGCCAACAGAAATTTTTATGAAGACACAGAAGAAAATTAAACAAACAAGGGTGTCTTAGAAAATCAGAAGCTGCGATGACACAATATGAACAAGAGCACAACCATATTCAAAATAGCCGCCCAAAGAAGGAAGAATACTCAGGAGATTCGTTCGCCAAAGTTCATTAACAATGCTCATGGCCAGCTTCTTGTGGATGACGACAAAATTCTGCAAGGTGGCGGAAGTATTGTGAACGACTTTTGAATGAACAGTTCCCCCAGCTATGCTTTCCAAGAGCCATCCCTAACTGTGAGGAAATAGTCGACATTACAGTCGAAAAACTTAATGTGGCGGTCAAATACTCCAAAAAACGAAAAGCGGTTGGGCCAGACGAAATGCCCTCTGAGTTCTGGAAAAGGATGGGAGACATCGGGTTCAGATGACTCAGAATTCTCATCTCCAAATTTATGAGAGGTGATCCAATGCCGAATCAATGGAAGGAAAGTTACATTCTACCTGTATACAAAGAGAAGGGTGATATGCGAAACTGTGATAACTACCGTTCGATCAAGCTGATGTCACACACCATGAAGATCGTTGAGCGGGTATGAGATGATCGACTGCGAAAAATAATACGGTTATCTGATGATCAGTGCGGGTTTGTTGCGGGTAAATCAACCACAGATGCAATCCAAAGTATAAAGATCATAATGCAAAAACATCGTGATTCCTTAAAGGATTTGCATATTGTATTGGTTGACTTTGAAAGGCGTTGAACAGACAACATCGAGATCTGATATGGGTGGCGCTAAGGAATCGAGGGGTTCCAGAAACATATGTACACATTATCATGGACAGGTACGAAGGAGCAAAGACAAGCGTAAGGTGCCCCGCTAGAGTAACCGGAGGGAAATAGGTATCGCATTAGTTCAAAAAGAGAGAGTACTGTGCTGCTCTGATCCACTCAGGCCTATTCTAGACATTTATTTGAATGGAACAGTGCTTTCCAAGTGCGAAAAGTTCAAATATCTAAGATCTATGATCAATAGCTGTGATGACGACATCAATCATCGCGTAAGCGTAGGGTGGATGAAGTGACGGGAAAACTCCGCTATCTTCTGCGACAGAAAAATGCCACCTAAGTTGAAAAGAAGGCTCTACACCGCAGTTGTGCGTCCAGCGCCCACGTACGGTTCACAATGTTAGACGATGTACTTAAAGTATGAGAGCAATTAACGCTAAGATGAAGATGTTTCGCATGATAGCAGGAGTGGCAAAGCTTAATCGAATAAGAAGTACGAAGATCCATGGAGCTGTCACGTCAAGGAAACCATCTTACGAAAAAGATGGTTGATGGATGCCATGTTCAAAGAAGAAATAATTTGAACCCCGTTAAAAAGGCAATGTCAATGAAGGTTCCAAAGACAAAGCGAGGCAGGTGAGTCAGGCCTATAAATGCCTGGATCACACGAATGCGACGACATCGGCATTTCATTGGCCTAAGTAACCTGCAGCTAGGTTACATAAAGCCCTTGCAAAATCGGGGGGAATACCAACATCCCTTAAAAAACGTGACGGCAGCTTTACCGAAGATGAAGAACAAAGAGCATAACTGCTCTTAGAAACTCACTTCCCCGGAAGTTCGCAGAACACCTGTGACGGGAGCATGACCAACACGACCAGACCTCGGAAGGAAAATTGGGAGATTGTAGGGGCTATCTGTTCCAGAGGAAGAATCGAGTGGGCAATTAGCTCCTTCCAGCCCATCAAGTCACCAGGTGCGGATGCTATTATACCAGCCCTATTGCAAAGGGGGCAAGAAAAATTACTACCACACCTGGTCAGAATAACAAAAAGCAGTCTTGCATTGGGATATATTCCAAATCAATGGAGACAAGCGAAAGTTGTGTTTATACCAAAAATGGGGAAGATGGACCCAACACAGCCTAAGTCATACAGGCCGATCAGCCTAACATCGTTTCTTCTCAAAACAATGGAGAAAGCTATGGACAACCATTTAAGGGAGGATGTATTTAATACATTCCCACTGCATTATCGTCAGCATGCAAACGGAGCGGGCAGATCCACTAAGACTGCTCTTTATCAGCTGAAGGAAACCATCCAAAGTGCTCTTGAAACAAAAGAGATAGTAATCTGCGCCTTCCTAGACATCGAAGGGGCATTTGATAACACTTCACATGAAGCTATTAAACGAGCCCTTGACAGAAAGGGAGTTAGCAGAACAGTATCTAAATGGATGTATGAGTTTCCGAGAACAAGATCAGCAGAAACTAAAACATCACATAGAATTATCAGGGTCAACACAACAAGAGGATACCCACAAGGAGGAGTGTTATCTCTCCTAATGTGGAGTCTTGTTGTGGATGAGCTTCTTGAAAAATTAACAAATCTTGGAATTAATTGTCAAGCCTTAACTGATGACATTGTACTGATTTCCAGGAGGAAATTCGAGGAAACCTTATGTGATATTATACAAAGGGACCTAACAGTAACTCAAGAATGGTGCAGCATGGCTGGGCTCAATATAAACCCGGCCAAAACCACAATAGTACCGTTCACGAGGAAGAGAAAACTTGAACTGAAGCCAATCCGACTGTCGGCACGATACTGGCACCGGTAAAGGAAGTGAAATATTTAGGACTACTTACTTACTTAGGTGGCGCTACAGTTCGGGGTGAACATGGGTCTGAACCAACAAGCCTCTCCATTTAGCTCGGTCTTTAGCTAATTGCCTCCAGTTGCGCACTCCAAGTTGGTCGAGGTCCCCTTAAACTTGCACGTGCCACCTACGGCGATGATTCCCTCTACTGCGTCGTCCCTCGGGGTTAGATTCGAAGACTCTGCGGGCCGGAGCATTGGTGTCCATTCGCTCTACATGTCCTAGCCATCTCAGACGTCCAATACGCAGTTTTTTGACTAGGTCGATGTCGCTGTACAGCTCGTATAGTTCGTGATTGAATCTTCTCCTCCAAAACCCGTCAACGCAAACGGGACCGAAAATCTTACGAAGAATTTTTCTCTCGAAGCGACCAAGGATATCTTCATCCTCTTTTAATAAAGTCCATGTTTCAGCGCCGTAAAGCAGGACTGGATGATCAAGGTCTTTACTGTTGAATTGCCTTATAAGCCCAAAAAACAGCGATTGGCAAGAGTTATTCTTCGATTGATTTCTGCACTGATTTTGTTAGTAGAATCGTCGATGTTGGTTTTCCCTTCTAGTTGACAGCATATACTTGGTTTTGCCCTCGTTTATCGCCAAACCCATTTTGGCCGCTTCCGCCTCAATGCTTGCAAAAGCACCGGTGACAGCCCGCTGAGATCTTCCGATAATGTCTATATCGTCGGCGTATGCAAGCAGTTGTATAGACTTGTAATAGATTGTGCCTCCGGTGTTGGCTTGTGAGTTCCGCACAATCCGTTCAAGTACAATATTGAAGAAGTCACATGACAGCGTGTCACCTTGTCTAAAGCCTTTTTTGACATCAAAGGTCTCGGTGAGGTCATTACCGACCTTGATGGAGCAGCGAGCGTTCTCCATCGTCAGCCTGCACAGACGGACAAGTTTGGCAGGGATGTCAAAACTAGACATGGCTCTATAAAGCTCTTCTCTATAGATGCTGTCATAGGCGGCCTTGAAATCGATAAAGAGGTGGTGAGTATCGATTTGGAATTCTTGTGTTTTCTCCAGGATCTGCCGAAATGTGAAAATTTGATCGATGGTGGACTTTCCTGGCCTGAAACCGCACTGATAGGGCCCAATCAGGCTGTTGATAAAAGGTTTCAGGCGTTCACACAATATCGCAGAAAAGATCTTGTACGCGATGTTGAGGAGTCTGATGCCTCTATAATTAGCGCAGTTGAGGGAGTCTCCTTTCTTGTGGATCGGGCAAACGATGCTGAGATTCCATTCATCAGGCATACACTCTAGGACTACACCTAGATAGCAAACTCTTGTGGAAGAAACACATAGAGGAGATATCCAAAAAAAGCTACCCGTGCTCTAATGATATGCAGGAGCCTAGCGGGTAAGTCTTGGGGGTTTAGTCCAAACATTCTAAGATGGATGTACATTGCCATTGTGAGACCAATGATCACTTATGGAGCAATAGCATGGACAAAGCGAACTAGTCTAGTCACTAAGAGGGTGACACTCACTAAAGTGCAAAGACTTGCGTGCTTCTGCATCATTGGGGCCATGCGAACGTGTCCAACTGCAGCCATGGAAGTACTTCTGGAGCTAACACCGCTACATCTTGTAGTGGAGCAAAATGCACAGCGGACGATCCTAAGGATGGCAAAAGAAGGTATTGGAAGAGAGAAATGTGTTGGAGAGAGAAATGTGTTGGAATACGATGCACTTCTCAAAAAACTTCCCCTTCTGGCCGTCCCCAAGGACGACAGTATCAGAAAATTTAACTTTGGAAAAAACTTTATTACAAAGTTAAGTAACAAGAAAGAGTGGAGCAACGAATCCACGATAAACGGATTGGGTAGCCATACGATAAAGTGGTGTACAGACGGTTTGAGAACTGGAGAGGACACAGGGGCGGGCGTATTTTGGCCAAGGACCAAGCACTCCGAACCCATGGGCAAGTGCACCAGCATCTTTTAAGCTGAAATATGCCCTATAGACAGATGCATCCAACTCAATCTCGAAAAGGGATACAGCAACTGCAACATAGCAATACTGTCAGACAGCCAAGCAGATATCAAAGCACTTGACTCCTATGTCATTAAGTCAAAACTTGTGTGGGAATGCCTGTGGGCGCCGTGGCGTAAGTGGTTAGTGTGTCGGATTACTACGCGTGAGGTTCCAAGTTCGAATCCCAGAAAACACCAAAAAGTTGTTTCACGGTCCCACCTCTCGCGAGCGTCTGACAAACATCCGAGAGTGTTGTTGTCACGAAAAAGCTTCTCAAATCGCCGTTCGGAGTCGGCATTAAAAACTGTGGGTCTCTTCCATTCGTGTGAAAAATATAACGCACACAATATGAGTGGTTGCGAGAAGCTAAGCCCTGGCACTTTAAAGAGCTGTTGCGCCAAATATTTGTTTTGTTGTTTTGAATGCCTATGCAAACTTAAGCAGAAACAATAAAGTTACGCTTTACTGGATACTCGGTCATGTCGGGATAAAAGGTAACGAAGCAGCAGACGCCTTGGCAAGACAATGGGCTGCAGAACCCTTCATTGGACCTGAACCATCCTGCGGAGTAGGGGAACACACCATACGCGAGAAATCCAGGAAAATGGAGAAAGAAGACAGAGCAAGAACCTGGAAAATCACCACAGACCTGAGGCAGGCTAAGAAACCATTGGGATGTTACAACCGGAAAAGATTCGAAGCCTGCATCTGCCTTAGCAAGAATAACCTATGGATCCTAACAGGCTTCCTAACGGGGCACTGCAAACTCAGGGAGCATCTACGGAAACTAGGTATAACAAATGAAGGCCTTTGCAGATTCTGCAATGAGTCATGTGAGACTCCGGAACACCTTCTGGAGTCCTGTGGGGCACTGACCCACAAAAGATTGAAATACTTGGGCAAATACCAAGTATCAGAAGAGGATATGCCAACCATGGACCCACTTCTCATTCTCAGATTCTTAAAAGAAACTGTTCTGGAGAAAGAGCTCTAAGGTGAACTATTCTCGCCGAGGCAAAGTAAGAGCATATGACCTTCAAACACAATTCAGCAGGAATTGCAATTGCGAAAGGGACTCTAACGAGGGAACAAACCTCCCCAAGGTATTAGCAGGGGGCACAATGGGCCATTAGGTCGCAGTGCAAAATAACCCTACACAAATAATAATATTAATAACCGAGTGATCCGAAATCGATAAGCCTGGAAACCCCACAGGCGGATCAGTAGAAATGCAGTGAGGTGAGAGGGTTATGATCTCTTGTTTTTGGATAACCTCGCCGAAATATGAAGAAGAAAGATTATAAGCGACTTTATTTTAAACTACCGGGCGAACGTTGCTGCGCCTAACAAAAAAGAAAACAACTGCCAGGCAGGCGCTTGGGGCAACAACTGTCAGGCAGGCGCCTGGGGCTAAGTCTATTAAAGAACAGTTTTGTGCCGTCCAACAGTGGGTAAGTGGTCCAACCTTAAATATATATATCAAAAAAAAAAAGTTTGTAGTAAAGTAATATAATACTGAAGTAGTGGGCAAACTGCTGGATCGATGGTACCCGGCGTGCTTTGCTGCGACTAACAAGAGAGAATTTTTTTCGTACTAAAGTATTATAATACTAAAATAGTCGACCGATTTTGACCGAGCTAGAAATACTTTGGAGCCAATACAGAAGATTGCCTGAAAATTCGAGCTCAATCGGTTTCGTGGTTTCGGAGTCTATAACATACAAACATAGGGGCACACATTTTTCCCATGGAAAAAAACTCTTTCAGTTTTTCCCGAATTTTTAAATTTTTCTTTCCGTAAAAACCTTATTCGGTCTATTACGAACATTAAGAAGAAAATATGAGCCAAATCGGTTTAGTCGTTCTCAAGTGATGCGATGACCAACGAACAGCATTCCATTTTTATTTATTTTAAATAATTTGTACACAACTTTACGCTCTCAAATACTTTGCGTTGACAACTTATAGATCGAAAGAGAGATCCTTTATATCGATGTGTTTTTTTAGATGGTTTACTAGTAGAGTGATAATGGGTGGTGAGTGTTTAAGCTGATTGCAGCGAGATGTCGACTCTCGCATTGTCCCATTTCATAACAATAATATTCTTGGATGACAATTTACAACTTTGTCACAAGGAGTTCGTTTTCTTTTAAATTATTCCAGAAAGCCGAAAGGGAAATAACAAGATGCAGACAAACTTCATATATAAGACCTTTCGGCTTCAGTTTAATCTCGTATAGTACTAATTATTTTCTAACCATAAGGAAAATCCTACCTGAGTTTCAGAATAAAAAAAAAAACTTCAGCATATGTTCCGTGCAACCATTTGTTTGCCTACGTTTGTCGTCTGTCTAAAGTGTGTACCTCAAAATCTCTAAAATATCACATTCCCACGACATCTAAATCTCAACAGATACTACCTATGCAGCAATTAGAAAATCCATTTTTCAAAATTCTTAATTCTCCAACATGTGTTCATGCCTAACAGAACTTCAATTCTACGTATCGCGTTATACAAAAACACCAAATGACACACACCCCTTTTTTCACTTTCAAGGCATTTTGACACGAGGTGCTCCTCACGTCCATTGCATGCACTACATCTATAAAAAAAAAAGAAGGAAACTTACCCCTTATGAAGAAGAACAACTCCACTCATTCCAATGCGCATATTCAAATCTCCATTCAAACTGTCACCCTATTCCAGAACGCATCACGATGCAATTATCTAGAATTAAAAGGTAGAGAACACAACCGATGCACTTGTCAAAGCCTCCTCCTTCACCATCGCTGCCGCCACTGCGCTGCACAAATAAAGATCCCGATCGTAATAAAAACGAAACAAGATCAACACAACAAATGTCATCATGCGCGCATAGAGCCCATAAACACAGATCGTAAATTATCTGACAGATAAAAACGATATTCGAAATCTTCGTTCTAGTAGTGTACTCGTAAATAGCACTGAAGTTGCACATTCTGTCACTACTCTACACGTAGAGACAGAGAGAAATCTAATTACGATGACTCTCGGGCGTAGAAGATGTCAAATGAAGCATCCATTCTATTGCGTCAGGAGGACCCCCAGCACCTACTGCACGCATTGAGTACTAGGTGGGCTAAAAATAGATCCTTATGTGTTTCGTCGGTTTGACCCCAAATAAAATTGAATGAACCGGCGAACGAGTGAATACCGAATACTAAAAGGGGAAAGAATGCACCCCAAGGGTGCTGTTTTGTTTACCATCAATTCGAGGCGTTACTTTGGTTTCGTTTTTCTGCGTTTTCTATAAATATTTTCAACTCTGTATCCAATTGAATATAAACAGATTAGTTGCAGGCTGGCTTAGTACGGTTAGGTGGCAACAAATTATAGTCAAGGCAAGTTTTACCTTTACAGACCTTTATGGTTGGCATATTGTTGTGTTAATGTGTTCAGTTACTGAATGGTCGTTTTCGAGTTTTTAAGTTCAAGTTTTCTGGTAAAACGATTAAATGATCATTCAGCACATAGAGTAACTTCACACTTGCTCGAAGTAAATACTAGAAATCAGAACAGAATGCAAAAATCACAGCGAATTGTCATAGACTAGTTCGGACTTCACCCATAGAGTAAGTAAGAAATTGAATAACGCCTGAATTTCAAACCACTACACCAAAAATTATTTTTGGTTGGTTGCCCTTAGACCAGAAATAGAACTATTCAACGCCTATTCCTGGAACCGCCATTGCTGAGAAGTATTCAGCTAGTAAAACCGTTCTAATTTTGGCAAGTGCAGGACATATGCATTTAATAATGAGTTATGGTTTCTTCTTCCTCTTCACCTCCTCAACTCCTGCAGAAATCATTGTAGGGAATACGCAGCCCTTGAGGATGCCTGCACAGCGGATTCCTCTTCCGAGCTTCGGAAGTCTGTTGAATCTTTTCAGATTGAGTACAGCTCAGAGTAGCCTATTGCCTATTTTGCATTGATCTAAATGATACCATCGGTGATTTGCTCCATTTATCATATTGACTTGGATAAGGTAATAAGGTATAGGCATAGGACGTTGACGCCTCGATAATTGGAGCCCCCGCTCTGTTTGTTGTCAGGTTTTGAGAGTCTATAGCCTGAATAAAAATATAGTTCGACGGGCAGGTGGTCGGTGATGCTGCGAAGATGACTATGCTTTATTACTTGGACTCTTTCAATGTAATTGCAGAACTGGTAGTAAGTTATTTGGTGACGATATCAAAAACCAACAAAGGCATCCAATTTAATTGTAGGTCCATGTGGAACCTACCGACTTTTCACAGAGATATAGTTAGTGTAATCAGGAATTTTCTAGCACGTTCAGTGGCATTCGTTCACCAATAGAGTTAGTCGCCAAGTTTCAATCCTAAATAGCTGCAGCTATTATTTATTTTTTAATTTATATGTCTATTTTTTTTTTGTTTAATTTCAATCTTAACTAATAAATTAAAGTTAAGCTTAAAGCCAATTATTAAAAAAAAAAGCCTGTACTTCTAATTTTCGAGAGAGGTATACCTAAAGGGGAACTAAAGGTGGATACATTGAGGTGAAAATATACGATGTCAAGCCCAACATCCTACACATGGCTGTAATTAGACCATTGGAGAGCGAGACAAAAAAGGGAAAAGGCTTAAGATTGCGGTGCATAGTGTTCAATTAGATCATTTACAGCTGATTCCTCTGCTATGTTCGATCAGTTTCTAAATACTGTTGACACATAGTTGCTTGTCATTCTGTCATCCGTCCAAGATTCTCCGGTTAGCAAGTTGTTTCGAAATTGTTAACAAAGCTTTATGATTTATCAACAGCATCACTTGGATGGTCGATTAGCGAAGATATCTCTCTTATTATATCATTCTGACTATTTTTCAATGTCTGGAATTCGTACTAGCTATTATCCAAGTGTCCGAGTGCTCTAAGCACTGTGGCCGATATCCCCACAATTATCTTCGCTTCTAGGTGCACTGATGGAAAGTTTACAAACGCTACGATGGCTGGGGTTTGTATCGAGAATTATGCTCCTGTACTCCAGGGCAGGCCATACGATGAACCTTTGTTAAAAGATAAAAGATGATAAGTTTTAAGTCGAATTCGTAGGCCTAGTGTCCATCTCAAACCTCATGACTTCCCGATGACCCCCTTGTATATCTACGGCTTTGGTAACTTTACATTTAGTGATAATCAGCTCTATGAAATTATATTTGCACCATTTGTAGAACGAGCTCAGATCGCTTCCAGTAAGACAGAATCTGACGGGAAATCCTTTAGATAAGACCGACATCCTCAATTCTTAAGGCAAAGATCGCTGGTCCCAAATGACAGCCTTGACAATACCAATGGTGGCGTAGTGACGTTAATGAAGTTAGACACTATATATTTTAGAAGGACTATACAATAACGTTCTAATGCGGGAAATAAGAGATGATGGAAACCGATGGCTTTGCGTTTTGGGTAAATTACTTGATTGGACATTCTGTCGAAAGCTTTGCTGTGATTAGTGGTGATTGCGTCAACTTCATTACCATCCTCCAATATAGGCAGTACTTTGGGAAACAGATTGTATTCGGTTTCTCGTAGTCAAATACAAATACAAATACAAATATTTGGCGCAACAGCTCTTAAAAGTGCCAGGGCCTAGCTTCTCGCAACCACTCATGTTGTGTGCGTTATATTTTTAACACGAATGGAAGGGACCTACAGGGTAATGCCGAATCCGAACGGCGATTTGAGAACCTTCTTCGAGACAACAATACTCTCGGATGTTTGTCAGACGCTCGCGAGAGGTGGGACCGTGAAAAAACTTTTTGATGTTTTCTGGGATTCGAACTTGGAACCTCATGCGTAGTGATCCGACACACTAACCACTTACGCCACGGCGCCTATCGATCTACTTTTTAAGAAACCGTTTTAGACTGGGGAAAACATTGCTCTGCAAGGGAATTACATTGATTCAGGGATGCAGAAAAGTTTAACAATAGGTCGGTAATTGTGTACAGAGAAAATTTAAGTATCCCTACAAAATATTAGAAAAACCGGCTGAGATAGGTCTTCGAATCTAACCCGAGGGACGACGCTGTAGAGGGAATCATCGCCGTAGGTGGCGCGCACAAATTCAAGGGGACCTCGACCAACTTGGAGTGCACAACTGGAGGAAATTAGCTAAAGACCGAGCTAAATGGAGAGGCTTGTTGGTTGAGGCCCAGGTTCACCCCGAACTGTAGCGCCACCTAAGTAAGTAAGTAGGCTGAGATAGGGATAGCTCTAAAGTGCTAAATTAGAGATTCGAAGCATGGGATGATTTAGTTTGTGGGAAATGAAGTTGGTAAATTAACATTTGTTAATAAAAGGGACTAGTTCTAACTCGGTCGAGAAAACGCAGACAACTATTGGTCCAAATAATCAGTTCATTGAGAGCAGACTGCAGGACTTCAGTGGGTGCCTGCGAGTATTTGCTTAATTTTTTATTTTTCGTACATGTTCTTCACCACTCAGAGCACAGTTCGTAAAAGCTTAAGAAACCCAATTATGGTGAGAAAGGAATGAATATAGGGAAGAATTAAAGATTTATGGGCAATGGAAAACGAGTGAGGTGACAATGTGCTTAAGTCTTCAATTTTTGCATTTTGTATAATTGTGAAAATACTGAGGACGGCAGCTATTTCACATTAGCGAGGTGTAGCTAAAAAACAATCTTCTGAAATAAATGTTGCAACCGTGTATTGCAATTGCACGGACGAACTGGCGGGACAAAACTAGATATTGCATCCGAACGTTTGTGGTGGAAGTACCGATACAAGAGCGCTAAGCACCCAACATTTCGGCGATGTTGAAGCGAAGACTGCCGTTTGCCATTATTTTAGTGAAGTGTTTTCCGGAAAAAATAGAAGTGTTTTGCTGAAAAGTGAAGTGTCATTATAAAAGTTGAGTTTCTTACATTAAACGACTATTTATGGGAAAAAAAACATAATTTTTTTTAAATTAATGAGCTTTAATTTAAGCTTTGCGGTATCTCAATACAACATCTTTGGCGATACCGAGTTCTTGAAACCGTTTTCAGAAACAATTCCTTTCACAAGCATCAGTGAATTATCAGTGCTAACCTTTAAGTTGTCTCGGCCTAAACTCTTAATCAATTAAGTATAAGAAAACACCCTGTCAGTAGTTGCACTACTATGAGGAAGATACAACAAGGCTCCTATAAACTCTTTTAAATGGGGATACATAATCTGCCCCAAAGCATTTTTGAGGCAGAAGACAGAATGCCAAAAGACTTAAGGACTTTCTTCTTTGGGTAGAATTGTAGACATGTAGTTATCGATGAAGTTATCGAATGGATGTGTTCGCGTATACGATTTTTGGCTACTTTATGGGAGAGCTTATTAATGAATATATAATGCAATTTCCCAATTAAGAGGGAAAATATAAAGTCTACAAAAAGTGAAGTGTTTTTGCGAAAGAGGAAGTGTCGAAGTGTTGTCTATGAAAACAAAGTAAAATACTTCGATTGAAGTATAAACGGCAACGCTGATTACGAGTACCAATTGGACTGGAATGCGGGAAGTATAACAGTTGGAAGTGTAACCTTTAGGACTTCTTGTTACATTTAGATACACAAATTCGGCAAAAAATATATTGAGCGAGTGCGTCAATATTTTCCAATTGGTAAATGGATTCATACGATGTAGACTGGGCATTTCGGGGGTAAGTGAAATCAGATGGATAGAAGTGGGCGAGTACCAGTCCTCAACGCGTAACACTGAACTACTCTATTCTGGAAGACCATCCGGAAGTCCGCGGGAGTCGAGTCGGACTAATGCTAACAACAACAGCATGTTAGGGTCTAATTTCCTGGCAGCCTTATGGTGATAGGATTATGACGGCTAGATTCCGGACTAGAGTACGAAATCCTATCCTCGTGGTGATAGGATTATGACGGCCTGATTCCGGACTAGAGTTCGATGCGTCACCATCATATAGATTTATGCCCCAACGAATGGCTCGTCTGAGGACGAATAGGAGAGCTTCTACAATCTCTTAAGTGCCGCCTTCAATACAACACCAAATGGAGACATTGTCATAGTGATGGGGGATTTGAATCCCAAGATGTGAAGCATGAACTAGGCAACCGCAACGATAGCGGCGAAAGGTTTATGAATTTCTGCAATGTCAGCCGTCTTGTGATAGGTAGCACCATGTTTGAGCACAAGACCTGTCACAAAGTCAGCTGGGTTTCCAACGACAGGCAAGCAACATCCAACCAAATTGACCATTTAGCCATCAGCCGACGCTTTAGAAGTAGTCTCCTGGACGTCCGAAACAGATGTGACAGATGTGGAGATAGTGCGAGATCACCATCTTATGATACCTACTCTTCAACTAAGCACTGCTGCAGTTCGAAGATCCCACGACAACACAAGAATGCCCAGGTTCAACATCGATACACTAAGTGATCCCTCAGTGCGTCAACAACTGAAGGAGCACCTTCGCAAGGTGTGGAAACAATCAGCAGCTTAATGCCCGCAACCATCCAAGACCATTGGTATGCTGTGAGAATGTCGGTCGATCGCAGGGAAGACAGAGGGCGTGGCTTTCCGAGGATACCTGGAGACGGATTGACAAACGAAAACAGCTGAAAGCTCGCATTGCAGCTACTCCAGAAGCAGGAAAAGGCGAGCTAAAGTCCCTATATCGCATGAAGATGAGAGTGTCAAGCGCAACTACATCAACGAGCTGGCTACAGAAGCAGAAGAAGCTACACGGAGGTGGGACAGCGGGACCGTCTACAGAACCACCAAAGAGCTGGCAGGTGGTCGCAGCTCCAATACCCAGTGAAAAGCCTAGACGGCTCCGTGCTTATTTCGGATGAGGACCAGCTCAAGAAATGGAAATACCGTTTTGCTACGGTTTGAACCACGTATTCGCTAGCCATATGGTCCCACATTAGACTTAGGTGGCCGAGGTAAGAAATGCCCGAATACGCACCACGACTCCCAATAATGATGAGATCACTACCGTGATCAAGGCACTCAAACACAGGTAGGACTTGACGGTATTCCAGCAGAGCTCTTACGAGCAGCGCCAGCAACATCGGCTGAGCTTCTGCTTCCACTTATAGAGAGAGCTTGGGAAGCTGAAAGCTTTCCTAATGAGTGGAAAAAGAGAATCATCGTCAAACTTCCTAAGAAAGGAAATTTAATGGAGTGCGGAAACTGGATGGGTATCTGCATGTTGCCTACTGTAGCTAAGATAATAGCTAAAATCATCCTGGAGCGAATCAAACAGCATCTCGATGCCGAACAAGCAGGTTTCCGCTCTCAATCCTCCTGTGCCGACCACATCAACACCCTGCAGATTATCATCGAACAATGAGCTGAAAATCGATCGCCACTCCTCCTGTTGTTCATCGATTTTGAGAAGACGTTCGATTGTGTCAACAGGGAGTTTATTTAGCGTGCCTTAAGCAAGAGAGGTATTCCCGATAAACTAATTGCTATTATCAAAGCTAGATATGAAGGGTCCAAATGTCACGTTCTGCACAGAGGAAGGTTGTCTGAGGAATTTGAAATCCAAAGTGGGGTAAGAGAAGGCTGTATTCTTTCACCAATATTATTCCTATTGGTGATTAGCGATGAGCTTCGTGCAGCTTTGTCGACGGGAAACGGAGGAATTCGATGCATTGTTACATCTCAACTGAAACATCTCGACTACGCTGACGATGTATGCTTAATCTCCCACAGAATTATGGACCTCCACCAAATGACAGCAGATGTGGAGAGGGAGGCAGGCGTCGTCGGGCTGAAAATGAATACGGCAAAAGCTACAATTATCAGCCTTAGAACAAACTCATAGGCTCAAATATGCATTGCTGTACAACCGGTAGAGAGAGTAGAGGATTTCCAGTATCTTGGGAGTATTGTCTCGACCGATGGTGGATCCGAACTGGATATAGCCAACAGGATCGCCAAAGCAAAGTCCGCGTTCGGTATGTTATCCAAAATATGGCGAAGCACAGCAGTTGGGGAAAAGTTGGGGGAGCTGAGATACATTGCCAGAAACCGTACACGATGGCGCGTAGGAGTAGTAGAGGCCCAGGACCCAAAAGGAGATACAGGGCATAAGTAAGAAGCTAAAAAGCTACGAGTGCGTCAACCCATATGGAGGTCTATAAAGAACTAAAGCTTTACCTGGGCTTTCTAAGCTACTTTAAGGACAGGAATAAAATTAGATTCATCTCCCTCAACATAGGAAAGACCTTCCAGTTTTATGTTCTTTGCGCAATATGTCGCAAAGGGAAAACATAGGAATTTGTCCAATTTTCCGTAATATTTGGAGGTCTCACTTTGCGAAAGCCAGCTTGCTATCTGAAGACGTCCAGGCATTGCTAAACGGATCCAATTGGAGAGCTCTTACATCATACTGCGAAACAAGTTTAGCTTACCGCAAAAGAATAATGGGGAAGAATTTGTAAATTCTTAAGTGAATCAAATGTGCAATTACTTCTTTGGGTGACGGCTTTTAGCCATGTCACTTAAGATGGATTCAGTACTTTTATTTTTTTATAATTGCTGTGCTTTTTTTAAACCTAGCCAGCCAGTCATTCATTTAAATGATTTGCCAGCCAGCCAAAGCCAGCCGATTTTATACGAACATATCTCTAGGAACCAAGTAACCTCGCAGTGACAGTAACAACAAATAACTAAAAAACATTCGTTTTTGCGCCGCCTGAAATTAGGCATCACGAAATTCCCAGCCAGTAACTCTTTGCTGGCGATAAAATCAAGAGTAGTAGCCAGCCGGTTGTTGTATTTGATTTATGTGTAAAATTTTACTTTACTAGCAACTACTGGCTGGCTAGGTTTCAAAAAAACACGGCTAATGTATCTAAACTAAATGGAATTAATACGATCAAGGATTCTCTTTGAAATTTTAAGTAAATAGGGGCGTCAAGCTAATCAGTCTTGATCGCTTGAAAATAGTATGCCAGATTCTATCTGCCTTAGATATAAAAGCCATCCTGACCTCGGTCCAAGGTATGGCGATACCAAATACTAAACAGCCTTTCAGAATACAGGATTTACTGGTAATGTAAAAAAAATGTAATGCTAAATTTTCAGTGATTTACTGTGCATTTTTTAAAAAAAGAAAAAAAAAATTTCATTGTTGCATTAAGTGTCTCGACAACTGTTCGTGTACTACTTTTCACCATGAAAAATGCGTAACAAACAAATACAATATTTTCATAAAAAAAAATTAAATCATATTTCTCATATTAATAGTAAAATACATATTTGATCAGCTTAAACTAAAATATTATACTTCTATAGTAGCGCACATCATTTCCAATAGAATTGTGCCAGCTTATTTGAAGTGCTGTCATAAAACTGCAACAGTGTGTAATCCTGCCACTTCACTGGTAATAGCCTGCAAAAAGGATTCAGGGTAATGTTCAACAATCAACGTGAAATAATTGAAAAATGCTTACCGGTGTAACCAGACAGTGAGTGCGAACATTTTTGGCACATATACCATACGCTCGTTGCGTAATATCCCTTTAACGATTTTCTCAGCTGTATAGGATCCCGACATACAAGGATATCGACTCAGTACACTATCAAAGAGGAAGGAAATTGAAAGTTTAATTTAATGTCTTCAAGAATTATTTAAGTGTAAAATTTAAAATTTAAAATTAGGTTTAAATAATTATTATTGTAATATTTAATATTTATTAGAAATAAAAAGATGTAAAATATAAGCGATTAGTTTTATAATGTAAAAATATTTGGGTTTAAACAGTACATCGAAGCTTGGCCTTATTTGGCCTAAAATAAGAGATTTGAGCTTCATAGCAGCTAGCCAGCAAGAATAAGGAACAAGGTTGCGACTTATGCTACTTAGGACGTAGGTTTGCTGCCAATATGAGTTGTGTCCTGCTTCTACTATCTGACACACAGGTACCTACTACTTTTTTAGAAATGATGAAAATCCTGCAAGCAAATCTCCATAGAAAATGCACGGCTGACAACCTACTCTCACAACTTAGACTCGACCTTAAAGTGGATGTATAATAGTAGCCATAAGTGAGCAGTACAAAGACAAAGACGGACCTAGTTGGTTCTCGGATACACTCGGCACAGCTGCAATTTGGATACCGGACGCAGGATGACCTACATAAAAGCCTACGGCACAGCAAGAGGTTTTGTTTGGGGGAAATGCGAAGGAATCATGATATTTAGCTGCTATTTTACGCCGAACGAAAGTATCAGCAATTTTCAAACGAAGCTAGACAGCTTGGAGGAAACCGTGAAAGATACCGGGGGCGATGTTTTAATTGCCGGTGATTTCAACACCAAATCCCTAGACGGTGAATGCCTAGCACGGACTGACGAGGCAGAGACTTGAAATGGCTGCCAGATTGGGTCTCAACGTGATGAACGAAGGAAGCACACCCACCTTCAGGTGACCTGAATGTGCCGAAATGATACCGGATGTTACTTTCGCGTCAAAAGTGCTAGTAGCAAAGGTGGAAAAGCGGAGATTCATCAGGGAGTACACCGGCAATGACCACCAGTATATTTGTCTTTGACTTGCAACGGGTCCGACGAGTTTCTAACGGAAACCAGAGGCGAGCACCGAAGTGGAAAGTCAGCCGACTAAATGAAAAAGTTCTCACAGCCGTGCTAGAAGAAGGGAAGGGCGCCATCCTAGAAGTGACGAGGACTGCTGAACTAAAAGCTTAAGCGAGGATGCAACTTATACAAAGTGCATATGATGCGTCGATGCCTCAAGTTAGTAACTCAAATGGAGAACGAAAGCCAGTTTACTGGTGGACGGAGGAGATCGCTAAACTTAAGTGGAGATGCCTACACCGCAGACACAAGGTCACCAGGGGAAGGCAAAGACAAGCTGAAACCAGGGAAGGTGCACTAGCGGAATACAAAACCGCAAAATCCGACCTCATGAGGGCCATCGATTTGAGCAAGAAACAAAAGCGGGAGATCAACAGCGACCCCGGGGGACTTGGCTACAAGGTTGTTATGAAAAAACTAGGAGCACATGCGACCTGTTGAACTATGACCGCAAAACAAATGAGGAAAATAATGGACACACTCTTCCCGGCCCGCGTTAGGCCAATGGACACCTTTCCTGCCCTACAACAAGATATCCCAATGTTCAACGAAGAAAACCTGATTCTAGCATCTAAATCGGTTCAAAACAATAAGGCCCCCGGCTCTGACGGTATACCAGCGGTGATGTAGAAAACGGTTGCCCAAGCTTGCCCGCAGATATCGCTGAGTATGTATAACGGCTGCCAAAAGAAAGGGATCTTCTACAAGAAGTGGAAGGTACAACGTTTGGCGCTCATCAGCAGGGGAAATGAGATTTGGATGCCCCATCAGTGTACAGACCTCTGTGCATGCTGGACACGGAAGGAAAACTTCTCGAGAAGATGCTGAAGCCGCGACTCACAGCAGAAAACCAAAGAACAGATGGGCAATCCGATCGACAACAGGGATTCAGAAAAGGCCACTCCACTACAGCAATTGAGAAAGTTGAGGAGAATTGGGCGCGCCGCCCGAAGGGGAAATCACTACTCAAGGCGAATCGTCGTGCTGGCAGATCCGGACGTGAGAAATGCGTTCAATTCAGTCAGATGAGGAGAAGTGCTGAACACACCTTCAGGGTATCCTGAATATCTCCTGAGGATTTTGAAGGACTATCTCAAAGACAGGGAACTGCTGAACGACACTGGAGAGTCCTTACAGAAAGTAAATCACTGCTGGAGCACAGTAGGATTCAGTCCTGGAACCTGATCTGTGGAACATCTCCTATGACGGAATACTTCGCATGGAGATGCCTGAAGACACCGTTTCAGTCGGGTACGCAGATGAGATCGATGCGGTGATCACCACAAGGGACATCGAAGAGGCGCAGCTAAAACTTAACCAGGTAATGAGACGGGTACTCACCTGGATGGAAGACAATGGCCTTAGTCTCGCTGCGGAAAAAACAGATATAGTCCTTCTGACTAGGAGACAGACAATTGTTTAGGTCCGAGTAGAACCAGAAGTGATAATCAGCAAAACGGCAATAAAGTATCTAGGAATCGGCCTTAACTCGAAACTTACATTCTGGCAAAAGATTAAGTTCGCATCTGAGAGAGCTGCAAAGGTCACGTCGTCACTCAGTAAGCTCATGGCAAACATTGGATCCTCAACGATGAGTAGGCGGTGACTCCTTATGTCCATCACCCACGCCGTTCTCCTGTACGGGTGTGAGATCTGGGCCGATGCACTTAAGCAGGAGGAGTACAGAAAGTAAATGACCGCAGTACAAAGGCGAGGAGCCCTTCGAGTTGTAAGCTCCTATTGCACAGTGTGGGAACCAGCCGTCCTCTTAGTGGCGGGAGTGACCCCCATCAATCCCCTAGCGCCAGAGAGGAAGTATGTCCACAACAAGAAGGCGGAAGTAGGAGCAGAATCGCCAGCTGTGGAGGTGGAGGAGCTTACCAAGCAGGCTTGGCAAAGCAGGTGGATCGCTGAAACGAGAGGGAGGTGTACCTTGAGGCTTCAGAGACATCACGACGTGGACAGAGCGGGAACACGGAACTACTTTGTCACCCAGTTCTTAACCGGTCATGGGTATTTCAACCGATACCTCTACAAGATTAAAGTGGAGAACACAACCTGCCAGTATGAATTTTCATTTAAAGACGACGCTTTGCACACCGACTGGAGACTGGAGTCGGAAATACGCCACTTTTCCCCAGAGAATGCTATAAATAAGATGATCTCAAGTACCGGCATGTGGAACAAATAGGTAAGGATATAAATCCCGGAGGGTCTATCAGCTCGAAAAAATAAACCGCTGGTTTAGGAATACCTACATAAATAGAGATATGAATCTCTGGAGGTCTTACTTAGATGGGGCTACAGTCCGGGGTGGACCTGGGCCTCAACAATCTCTGGAGGTCTCTTAGCTCAATATGGCAAAAGTCATCTAGCTCAGTCAAGAACAGCACATTCGCACAGCAGGTGATGAACAGATTCAATTTCTGCCTCATCCCTGCAGCTCCTGCAGAAGTTGTTGTGAGGTACGCCGATAGGCTTTGCATGAATCCCAGTGGCACAGTATCCCCTGATTTTTTCTTCTTTTTTTTATAATTTGCGCGCACTCAAAGGCTTATGAATACCTTTAACATGTTTACACACAGTGCGGGCGTTGGAAAGGATAGATAGAGAGAGAGAAAGATTTTGGTGTAGTGGTTCTTAAAGCTCAGTTGTTTGTGCTTCTGAGATTCTCCGGGGGTGGCGTCCAGATAACTAGGGAGATTTTTGTTATTTTTTGTCTTTGCTTCTGATTCACAGTACTTTTTTCCTGATAACCGATGTCAAGGGCAAATCACCATCAACAGAGTGAGCAATTTTTCCAGCCACATGACCAAGCTACTGCAAGTGTTATGCCTTCGCAGTAGTGTTCAGACAAACTTTCGCAAATGATCGGACTGACTTTATATATTTCATGAGAAATAAATAAATGCTTGCTGACATTAGGATTTGAAACATGAACCATTAGCGGGGCAATTGACGACGTTACCACTACACCATTGCCAGCCCTGATTATGCCAGAGATGACCCGCGTACTGTTATGACTAAGCCTAACCAGAGAATTGATCTTCTCATATCATAAGCTGGAAACAGATTTCTGGCAGTGACGCACATATCCAGATGGATCCATTAGCTGTTGGTTTTTCTAGTGGCTTTATCTCCAAAGAGTTTATTTATGCAGCTTATAGGAACCTTCACGAAGGGATGGGCCTGTGGGATGTGCAACGCCGACCGTATTCTTGCGAGTTCATCTGCTCTTTCATTACCTTGGTATTCATATTCTTATGAGCTTTGATCTAATTACTGTGGATTTCAGTGCTTTAACGGCTGCCTGGCTTTCAATGTACACAGTAATTGATTTAACAACGTTTTACGTTCGGTGATGATTTTCGCAGCCTGGGTGATGGCTCTGATTTCAGTTTGAAAGACGCTGTATTCGTTGTTGATTCTGAACGAGTGGTTGACCCCTATTAATTTGCAGTGAACCCCAGCTCCTAAACCGACTTCTATTATGGAACCGCCAGCGTAGGAGACCAATTCCTTATTACTAGTAACTGAATTTGGGCGGTCTGATGTCTCACACCTCATAAGTTGACCGCATTTCTTAATTGTGGGATCGATACAAGTATAAAACTCTAGAGCGAGGTAAAACAAAAGTTAAGCAACCCAAAAATCCTTACGAAGCAAACCAATAAATCGTAATTTAAAATATCTGCGTCGGAGTCACGTAATCGGTTACTAACTACCTATGTGTGACCTCCCATCTGTATAGGATGGAGGCATGACCTTATGCTGCTGATGACCAGAATCCTGCTTCCCTCAATCGAAGTGCCGATTTGGACGCCGAACTGCTGCAGAATAGATCCAGCGAAATGAGACTTGAGCATGAAAATGAAAAAATGAAGTGAAATGAATGATCCCGATACAAGCTGACCTCTGTACCTTGGTGAGGTTTGAAATGTGGTATTGCTTATCTAGTGCTTTCCAATAGACTAACGAACCAAAGGTTCCAAAGATATCGCGAAAGAGAGGGTGGCCTAAGATCTCCTGGATCATAAAATTGCAACGAAGGTTGGGGTCATAGGCAACCTTAAAATTGTTGAAAAGGTGGTGGGTATCGATGTTAAAGCCTTAGGTCCTCTCATAGATCGTAGTGCCGTAGTGTGAATATTTGGTCAGTTGTGGACTTTCTTGGCATAAACTTGCAACGGCACTCACACAAAACAGCAGATACTATTGTTACGCGAGCGCACAACCGGCACGGAAACATAAACAACCGAGAAACATCTCGAAGGTACAAGAACATTCCAGATTCTTAGCGGGGGGAATTCCAGCGGCGAATTGGAAATTGGGTTATTGGTCTGGAAAGCGAGAGCCAAATATATAAGGAGGTTGACAGAAGTCCAAGAGAGAGTTCTTTGTTGGCAGCAGTGAGAATGATCACTAGAGACCTGCAGTTCTCAAACAAACAAAAATTGTGCTAGATTTGTTTGTGGAAAATTTAGTTTTTTTTGTACAATCATTTATTTGAATAAAAAAAGAAGTTCACCCTCTCGGGAACCAGAGTACTTGTGTTTTTCCTCCAGCTTCCGTCCAAACCTTGGAATTTACGGCGTAATCGGCGGATTTTTGTAACACTATCTTATGTATGATGTTCAAGAGACCATTATTTCTGTAACTGACACAGTTTAGGAGATTTCCCTTTGTTGAGCGTTGAGCGGCAAGCCAGATTCAGACTACATTAGATCGGCCACATCAAGCAAATGGACAACGATGCTAAGGAAATTGAATATTTGAATCTCTGGTAATGTCCTGTGTCTGGCTTCGATGAGGATGAAGGTTACTGTATTTCAGAGACTTCCCATGAGCCGTTAGGTAAGTTATATTGGCGACATATTTAAAAAAAGATATAACAACGTAGGTACTAAGCGACTTGTACAGGCGTATGGACCTAGGTTATAATTCACCACGGAGAGCCGCACTGTAGGCTAAAGATCCTACTAACTGGAAACTAATTGAAGTCCAGGTCGCTAGTTGCGCTTCTCTGAACTAAAGTTGGACAATATTTCTTTGAGAGCCTAAAGTGTTACACGACTGATCTAATCATATTAAAAAGTTGTCCACGGTCATGGTGGACGGGACACAATTTTCCAACCTACATTTTAATGTACACTTGGATTGCCACAGTGTCTAAAGAAAAACGTAAAAAAAGAAAAAAAAACCTAAATCATCTCCGGGAACCTCATCATCAACCATTACACCCGACTGATTTATTATTCCCGCAAAACATTACCAAAACACAATTCCATCTCTCCCCATTCATAATTAATCCTCAAATTAGTTTCCACTTACCCCAAATCATTGAGAGTCTCATAAACCTCGGCGTTTGTCTTCATGAAATACGGATGAGCAGTTGTTGTTCTTATGAAATCACAATCCGACAATCGTAATTCGGCCCTCAAGCAATCCATGAATCCGATTATTGCGTATTTCGTTGCTGAATAAATTCCAGCACCCGGCAAAGCGATTAGTCCTACACACAAAAAATACAAATATTTTCCTTAAAAAAACAATAAGGCTAAAAAATCCGCGAATTGTATACCAGCCAAGGATGACACCGCAACAATATGCCCCGTCTTCCTTGTAATCATCTTTGGCAGGAACTCTTTTGTTGTCTATTCCAGAAAAATATAATCATAAATTCAGGATGTAACCGATTTAAGCGAAATCAAAAGTAGATACATCTTTAAAATACCCTTCCCCGACTCACCAAAATATACGAGCCCAAATTCACAAGTATTATCCTTTCGATTTCCTCTGCCTTTAAGTTGGGCGTCGAATTCAAACTCATTAGAGCCGCATTGTTAATTAGTATGTCCACTGGACCGAGTTCTTTTTCAATTTTAACCGCCAACACTTGAATTTCCCTATAGGAAGAGACGTCGGTCTGAAGATTAAACGAATAACTGTCGAGTAATGTCGGAACGGATCGGAAATTACATTGAATATAGTATTAATGCTACGCTAGCACGCACTTACCCTATAGGTCTTTGCAATGGCGCCGGGAATCTTCGATATTATTTCGATTGTTTCATTGCCCGCCTTGGCGTTCACATCGACAACGGCGATTTTACAGCCCTTCTTTGCGAGAAGAATGGCCATCTCCTTTCCCAGGCCACTTCCACCTCCGGTTATCTGTAAGAAGAAGAAGACCAGAGATACTTTTTAAACGGAACGAAATAATTTATTAGGTCCATTTAATCGAAGCTTTTATGTCTTTGATATTGAATACCCCGGGGGTTATGTGCCCTCTCATGTGTAATTATATTAAACTTGATTGCACACAAAAATACAACACACACGAGAGGGCTTCGGTCATAGATATTGTATCTACAACAGTCACCCGGTGATGGAATGAGTACGGATGAATGAGTGAATGGCGAAAGCGAATGTAGGGGACATTCCCGCTGAATGGAATTTACTCATAATTAACCCTTTTGACCTGTGATTCTGAATTAATGAAGAATACTGTGACTAGGGAGCGCACCGCCTCGGAATGTGGGTCGACGAAAGTTGACTTTTTTGAACACGCCTTTAATTAGACAATTAGTTCATTGTAGCTTTGTTAAATGTGCTTGTAGAAGATGAACTATATATGTACATACGACCATATCGTACTTACTCGTATATCACAAAAATTTTAATTTCACATTTAAGAGAGGTGACACTTGGGGTTATTACAGAGGGTTTCGTAGGTATTTCATTCTAGTAGTTAAGCCAATAATATTTGACTTTTATTGGAAATAAAATAGACCTTTTTTTGTACTTAAGTTATCATTGATTACATGACACTACCATTCATTCATTCATTTTCAATGGCCCGCTAATCCTTCATGAGGGTCGCGGGGGTAGGATGCTCAGGTGGACTCTCCATCCTTCTCGATCCTCCGCCATTGACTCCAATTCATCAGGGGGAATCCCTAAGCGGCTCCAGGAGAGACGTCGGACTTGGTCCAACCATCTTTTTCTAGGCCTTCCGCGAAGTCGCCTACCTGACGGCACGGCAACCATGGCGCGCCTTGGAAGCCGGTCTGGGGGCATACGCACTACGTGACCAAACCATCGAAGCATAGATCTTTCCGTTCGGAGAAGTAGCTGCTCAACATTGAGCGCCTCGCGTACTCTGGTGTTGAGCACTCGATCCCTACGAGTTATTCCAACAACACCGCGAAGGAACCTCATTTCGGCAGCTTGTATCAGCGATCTTATTCTTTCGGTCACTACCCAAATTTCATGACCATAGGTGAGAGTTGGAACATACACCGAGTTAAAAACCGATAGCCTAGCTTGAACACTAAGTTCGGCCTTCCTTATAATCGATTGGCCAAGCTCTCTCAAAATTGATCCAGCCTGAACAATTCTACAGTATAACTCGGCATTGCTCCTCCCATCACTCGTGAATAAAACCCCGAGGTACTTAAACTTCTCCACCTGCTTCAGTGGGACTCCACTAACATGCAGAGTGCACTGAATGGGTTTTTTGGAAACGACCATTACTTCCGATTTGTTCACGTTGATCTTCATTCCAGCATCATTACAAACGGCTACAAACCTTTCGAGTGCGCGCTGAAGTTCGGTTTGAGAGGACCCAAGGATGACCAAATTATCCGCAAAGAGCAGATGACCAATCCTTAGGTCTCCCACTTTGATACATTCCCCGCCACGGCTGCGCTGTAACATCCAATCCATATATACAGTGAAGAGGAGAGGTGACAAAACGCACCCCTGGCGGAGTCCAACGCCCACAGTGAAAGGTATTGATTTAACACCGTTTATTCGAACACAGCTTCTACAGTTCGTATATAAAGACTGAATCGCCCTTAACAGGGAACCAGCAATCCCATACTCCTGCAGAATACTCCAGAGTTTGCCTCGAGGAACCCTATCATATGCTTTTTCCAAATCCACAAAACAAGTGTAGATAGGCATATTCCCAAGCCTTCTCAAGAACCATTCTGAGAGTGAACAACTGGTCGGTTGTGCTTCTACCAGGACGAAAACCACACTGCTCATCCCCCAAACTGTCCTCAACCACAGCTCTGGAACGCTTTTCTAGCACCTTAGCGAAGACTTTTCCAGGGAGACTTAAAAGAGATATACCCCTATAGTTGGCGCAATCTCTTTTGTCCCCTTTTTTAAAAAGAGGAACTATCACCCCCATTTGCCAATCACCAGGTGTTTCACCGCATTCCCAGGCCACTTTAATGACACGCGAGAGCCATTGAACTCCCTCTTTACCTAAAGCCTTGAGCATTTCTGGCCGAATTTCATCCACACCAGCAGATTTACCAACTTTTAGCGCTTTGATCGCCAAAGTTACTTCCTCTACCGTAGGACTACTTTCCGCCCAACTCTCGACCATAGGTCTGTCATCTTCGGTGCCCTGTTCGGGATTGAGCAATTCTGAAAAGTGCTCGCTCCATCTGCGTAAGATGTCCTCCTCATTGGAAAGGAGTCTACCGTCTTTGGATTTGACTCCTTCAACGATATTCAACTTTTTTCCTCTGAGTCGGCGGACGCAGATCATCTTATTTGCAGATCTGTGGTCACGTTCCAATTTCTCGCCAAACTCCTTCCAAGACTGTTCTTTCGCTGTTTTCACAGCTAATTTGCAAGTTATTCGCGCCTCAGTGTACCGATTTCGAGAATCGGAGTTCCCCAAGTGAATCCACACCTTAAAGGCTCTCTTCTTCTCTCTGATGGCTTCTTGAACTGCGGACGTTTTAAACCAAGCAGTTCTTTTCTCACCACCAACCGCCACACCAAGCCGCTTCACTCCACAAACATCTCCCGCAGAGGCAATAACCGCTGTTGAAAACAGTTGCCATTCTTCCTCTACATTTGATGGAACAGTTGGAATTCGTTCAAACCTCTCAGATATTTGCCGCGCAAATGTCTCCCGTATCTCATCGTCCTGTTACCTCTCCCATCGTATGCGTGTAACCATCCTTGGTTTACGCTTTGGTAGGGGAGGCACTCTCTCGCTAAGATACAATTTGCACAGCACTAAGTGATGATCAGTTGACAGTTCGGCCCCTCTCAATACGCGAACATCACAAACCATTCTCTTCAGACACTACCAATGGTGATAATTCAGTTCGTACTAGAAAATTATTTGCAAACTAGGATAACCTTTAATCATTTGCCAGATATTGTCAATATAATCCGCTCAAGAGAAGCCTGGGCAGGCGAAAGACCCACAAAACCTAACAATATTTTGATCTTTATCGATGGTCGAAAAATCGAAGCCGCGGTGGGCGCAGATATCTATTGAAAAGAACCTGTCATTCATCGGTCAATAAGTTCTCAAACGGTAGTGCATGCGATTATATTAAAACACAAGCGTTTTCACTTAGCTGAGCCAAGCAAACGTAAAAAGGACAACAATGTTCTTGTCTGCACGTGGAATTTTCCCTCTACAAACCACGTGCAGCCGAACAACTTGCGGAAGCCCTAGACTACTGCAAAGCATACACTACCGCCATCCAAGAAGTGCGATGGGATAGGCCGGGCAAAAGATGATAAAAAACTGCGACTTCTACTACGGCGATTGCTACAGACAGCAATGACTGCGTCTATTCGGGTGCGGATTTGTTATTAGAGGCAGAATTAGGCCAGAAGTCTTTAGTTTTCGGCATGTGAACGAGCGCCTCATGACTATCCGTATAAAGCCTAAATTCACCAACATTAGCTTATATGCGTTCATGCCCCTCAGGAGAAGATGGATGACGCAACCAAGGATGACTTTTACCAACTCTTGGACAGCATGTATGAGCAATGCCCTAACCGCTACATTAAAATTGTCTTAGGTGATTCGAACACAAAGCTAGGAAAACAGGACGAATTTAGTAGCGTGGTCGGAAAGTACAGCCTGCACGACACCACGTCCGAAAACAGACTCGGTCTAGTCGACTTTGCGACGGTTCCCACGTCTCGATATTAACAAGGGAACATGGATCTCCTTTGATCGAAAAACTGTCAACCAAATCGATCACATCGAGCGACACAAGGCACTCTTCCAGTATTCTGGATGTCCGGACTTTTCGAGGCGCCAACGTGGACTCGGATCACTACCTACATAGTTGTAGCCAAGGTGCGGATGCGGATATCCAGAACGGAGCGAAGTCAACGAAATACTGTGAGGAAGTTTGACGTCGGACGTTTACAATCACAAGAGACCGCCAGAGTCTTTGCCGATCGAGTCTCCTTTAATCTCAATCAAAATCCTATGCCGGCAGCAGCAAACGCGGAAGACCAGTTGCCAACGAGCTATCAGAGATGCCAACTCTGATGTCCTGGGTTCTCTCGGCTACCACAACGAAACCACTGGTTTGATGAAGAATGCCGACAAGCACATGCAGGAAAACAAGAGGCGTACAAGGCGGCGCTGCATAGAAGGACTAGAGCTGGTCGCGAGCTATAGGAGCGGAGGAGAAAAGAGGAACATCGACTTCTTAGAAAGGAGAGAAAGCAGCGCTCGATCGAGGGGATTGAGAAACTTTATTGCAGAAATGATGTTCGAAAATTTTACCAAAAGGTAAAAAGAACATGCCAAACAGAAGCCTGTAGGGACAGCGGGATATTTGTCTTCATCGCCGTTATACAGTCTGCAGAAGTAGTTTTTCCATATTCTCAGCACCGACTGTGATTCTACTACGAGGTTTCCATTCAGGTTTCAGTACGAGTATTGTTTCTCTGACACGTTCTTTTTACGTTTTGCTAAAACTTCCGTACATTGTTCCTGGAGTATAAACTCTCGATATTCTCGAACGCGCGCTTCTCATGCTCTTTCTTCTTCTTTTGGAGAAGCCGATGTTCCTCCCGTCTCTTTTGCTCGTAGAGCTCACGAGTAGCGCTCGTCTTCCTTTGCAGCGCCGCTTTGTATGCCTCTTGTTTTGCTGCATCCGCTCGCCGGCATTCTCCGTCAAACCAGGGGTTTCGCGGTGGTGGGCGAGCGAGACCCAGCACATTAGTCGCGACATTTCTGATGGCATGTTGGCAGCGTTGCCACTGGTCTTCGGCACTTGATGCTGGCGGCTTAGGGATGATTGAGAGATTTCGGGATACGCGTTCAGCGAAGAGACTGGCGGTCTCTTGCGATTGTAGCTTTTCGACGTTAAATTTTCTCACAGTGATTCTTCTTTGTTGCTCAGATTGGGATATCCGCATTCGTACCTTGGCTACAACAAAGACGTCCTCCTTTCCTATTTTGGCGTTAAGATCGCCCAATACGATTTTAACGTCGTATTTAGGACATTGCTCGTATGTTTTGTCGAGGAGCTCGTAGAAACACTCTTTGGTGGCAGGGTCCTTTTCGTCCGTGGGGCATGAACACATATAAGGCTTATGTTAGCGAATTTAGCCTTGACCCGGATAGTGATAATACGCTCTCTAACGTGTCGGAAGCTTAATACTTCTTGCCTAAGTCTGCCGCGTATGACAAATCCGCATCCGAATAAGCGTTGCCTGTTGCCTTTGTACCAATCACCGTAGTAAATGTCACAGCTTTTCATCCTCTTTTTGCCCAGCCCATCCATCACACTTCCTGGATGGCGGTAATATCTAATTTATAGGAGTCTAGGGCATCTGCTAGTTGTTCGGCTGCACGTGGTCTGTAAAGGGACAGAATGTTCCACGTACAGATCCGAAGGGCGTTGTCCTTATTTCGTTTGCTAGGGTCGACATCAGTTGAGTCATTCTTATCCGACGCTTTTGATTGTTTCGGAACCATATGTTTTTTACGTGGCAGGAAAGTTACCCCGACGGAAGAACCCCCAACCTGGAGGGCCAGTTCCTTAATTATTCCCCTAGGATGAGGGGCCGGGTACACCGGAGCGGAGTAGTCCACTACGGATTGGATTAGTCCACTACGGGAGTATGACCGCTGCCATTGGCCCGTTAAGAGCTCCTCCGCCATCATCTCTATTCCAAGGTCCTGACCAATATTGGAAATTCCTTACCGACCTGTGATCCGAATACGTCGAAGCAGCTCGCGCAAGGTATTCACTAAGTTCAACCTAACAGGAACTATAGACGTCATCGTTGACTCCGTCTAGGGAATTCGTCCGCTGCCGCCTGGAACAGAAAGAAATGTTCTAGTGATAGAGCACTCTTCCCCCCCTCTCTCATCTGCTGCCACCAAGAATCCGCCAAACGCGGTTGGTTTCCCATTTCTTGGATTAAGGTACTAGGCAGCCGGATGTCACCGCGTGTAGGTTGAGAGTAGGAGTTGGTAGGCCTCAGCTAAGTGAAAACGCTTGTGCTTTCATATGATCGCATACACCACCGTTTGACCAGACTGTCTTATGCCGATAACATTGACATAGTCGGAAGAACTCAGCGAGCCGCCAGTGGAGGATTTGCCGGCATTAAGATCGAGGCAGCAAAGATGAGTTTAGCGGCCAATGAAAGCAAAACAAATTATATGCTGTCTACAAAAAAGGACACCCAACAGCGTCGCCTTGCACAGAACACCACAATAGACATACACAGTTTTGAGGTAATAAAGGACTGTGTCGACCTAGGCTCAATGGAGAGCTCCGCAAATGACACCAGTAGGGAGATCAAACGAAGAATTGCTCTTTACAATCGTTGTTTGTATGGGCTAAGAAGGCAATTGAGTAACAAAGCCCTATCTTGAACGACTATGATAATTCTGTATAAGACAGTAATCATCCCAGTCCTGCTGTATGACACAGAAGCATAGACTTTGCCAAAATCGCATGAGGATGCCCTTGGTTACTTTGAGAGAAAAGTTCTTCGAGTGATCTGTGGCCCCGGCTGCATAAACGGTGATTGGAGGAAAAGGTATTTTTTATCAATTCTTTTAGATCCGAATTTCGCGTATACGCGAACATTTTCATCAGTATGAGGTCAATGCAATAAGAATAATTTTATACGAGTAGCTCATGACTTGAAGCAAACACTATTTCGTTCAATTTGTAACTCCATACGTTTATACGGTGCTCATGCTCCAATGTAGGGCTACTGTTCCTTAGCGGAAGTTAAGAAATTTCTTCGTTTTTTTATAAAGCGAATTTTTCGAATGCCTATAAGCACTCCCGAGTACACGCTGTATCTTAAAACGAATTTTGAACCACACCGCGAGGTTAATTTTCCTACCTAAATTAAGTTTGTATACCCACACAATTGTCAACCTGGTAGGCAGCAATATGTTGAACCAAAATAGACTTAAAGCTTTTTTTTATATTCATATATGTAACTCTTTAAAAAAAAACTTTACTATCGATTATAGGGGCGAAGCCGTCCAGAATGTTGTCCATGCAGCCTTGACCATTGACATGCACAAACCAAGTTAACCTATTGGTTTTGAATTTGTCGTTTTTGAAAATGTTCATGTCATGGGCAGATACGGTCTATTATTGTGTCTTTGCCTCTAAAAAATGTTTTAACTTACCGGTCCAAAAATCAGTTAGGCAAGGTACACTTAGATAAAGTGGATAATGAAGGAGAGGAGGAAAGTTTCCAATGCAAATGCCTTAGTACCTATAACGAAGGGGGTGGCAGTGGTGCAGTGGGTAGTGTGTTTGCTCGTTAACCGATGTGTGCAGGTTCAAGCCCCAGCGGGGAACACCAATCATCAGCCGAATATAAAGGAAAAACGAATTATATCGAAATTTTTCCAACCACTGTACCAAAGAAAGGTTCCTGCCTGGTAGTACAATGGGCTAGAGAAGTCTGAGTGCTCTGGGATTTGGGTTTCCTTTTAAAAAAAAAAATAAAAAAAAAAACCTTTAACGAAAAGAAAGTGTAGTTTTCCTCTATTCGTCGTGCTTGCAATTTCAAAGGATAAAAGGCTAGAGGAACAATTTAGTTTTAGCATGTCTGGCAATAAGATGAAAACTCCTAATGATACTCTTCGGCCGATGTGCAATCTGTTTGTGAAATTTTTTTTACTAAAGTGACATTAATGCAGATCACCTGATAACATATTATGTTACGCGAAGTCTAAAACTGTGGTAGGTTTTTTTTAATTACTTTCAGCGAATGAAATGCAAAGATTCCCATTCACCGATAGAATCTCTAAAACTGCAGCTCACTTACGGATTCAATTGCTGTAGCAGCTGGACTGGAGGAAGTGCTCTAGACCGAGTATATCATCGGCTAGAACCTTAGTAAGGGGGGCACAATAGATCTTTTATAGGTCGCAGTGCACTTGCACCTCTCAACAATATAAATCTAATAAATCTAATCTAAACGGATTCAATTCGGCTTGACCCCCGAAATCTTCGAGTTCGTATCCAAGGGCTATCCATAAAAATAGTACCAAAAACCATATACCTCAAACTACTTGATATAACATGCTTTTGATCTCTTATCATTTCCAAAGAAATGTGGTTTACCATTGACACAATCAAAGAACACCTTGAATTACTTCTCCATGTCGAATAAACTGGTTTCCCTGTTCGAAAAAAAGACTTTAGGCGGTGTAAATCGCATTTTCATCTAGCATGCCTTGCGCAGGAAAGCAATACCTGAAATGCCATGGTTATCATTAAAGCTACCTGCGGGGATGGTAAACGCCACTTCAGGCAAGCCATTAATGTGTCCCATGATGATGATGTCTAAGATGCTGTGGGGCAGGCTTGCATGTATTCACCACTATTATTTTCAGTTGTTACTTATGATATTTAACGCGTAATCCTGATAGAAAGCAACATCAGCATTCTATAGACCATGACATTTGGACTGAAACATATGGACTATGCAAATGACTTGTTTGTTTTCGCACAGAATAATGGATTTTCACCATATGGTCGAAGAAAGAGAAGTGGCACTGGCACATTTCATGGCTAAGACGAAATCACTCAGGTGTATCCACATACGAGAACAGATCAGGCATTTATGGACATCACAAAACGACGAATAAAATAGAAAAACAATTCATTCGCCTCATTTGCAATGCAAAAATTGGGGTACAGCGGATATCGAGCTATTTTTTTTTTTTAATCTTATTTGCGCGCACTCAATGGGTTATGAATACCCTTTAAATGTTTTATACATAGTGCGGCCGTAGAAAGGATAGATAGAGAGAGAGAAAATTTGATGTAGTGGTTTGAAAATCAGATGTTGTTTCAAAAAAAACTCCGGGGGTGACGTTGGGGAAATTTTTGTTATTTTTTGTTTTTGTTTATGTTCCTGCAGAATTATGAAATATCTTGCGGATATCATCATTTAATGAATTATTTATATATTTATATATATTTATATTTATTCATCAATGGATTTACAATCGGTTGATTACAAAAAATGCTTACTTAAGATAGGCTAGTTAATGCTTGCTCAACTTAAGGATTAAATAAATTTTGAACAATATTTTTAAAGCTCCTTGAAGCTACTGTGGCACAATTTAATATCGTGTAGCACCAAATTGGTTTGTAAATGGAGTATGAAGCTATTTATAAATGAATAAATTAAGCACCGTATGTCCTTTCAGATCTGAAAGGTTTGAACGAATTCCAACTGTTCCATCAAATGTAGAGGAAGAATGGCAACTGTTTTCAACAGCGGTTATTACCTCTGCGGGAGATGTTTGTGGGGTGAAGCGGATTGCTGTGGCGGCTGGTGATTAGAAAAGAACTGCTTGGTTTAAAACGCCCGGTGTTTGAGAAGCCATTAGAGAGAAGAAGAGACCCTTTAAAGTGTGGATTCACTTGAGGAACTCCGATTCTCGAAATTGGTACACTGAGTCGCGAAGATCTTGCAAATTAGATGTGAAAACAGCAAAAGAACAGGAAGGAGTTTGGCGAAAAATTTGAACGTGACCACAGATCTGCAAATAAGATGTTCAGGCAGACCGTCCGCCGACTCAGAGGAAAAAAGTTGAATAACGTTGAAGGAGTCAAATGCAAAGACGGAACTCTTCTTTCCAATGAGGAGGACGTCTTACGCAGATGGAGCGAGCACTTTTCAGAACTGCTCAATCTCGAACAGGGCAATGAGGTAGATGACAGACCCATGGTCGAGTGTAGTGCGGAAAGTAGTAGTACGGTAGAGGAAGTAACTTTGGCAGTCAAACCGCTAAAAGTTGGCAAATCTGCTGGTGTGGATAAAATTCGGCCAGAAATGCTCAACGCTTTACGTAAAGGGCGAGTGCAATGGCTTTCGCGTGTAATTAAAGTCGCCTGGGAATGCGGTGAAACACCTGGTGATTGGCAAATGGGGGTGATTGTTCCTCTTTTTAAAGAAGAGGACAAAAGAGATTGCGCCAACTGTAGGTGTATATCTCTTTTAAATCTCCCTTGAAAAGTCTTCGCTATGGTGCTAAAAACACGTTCCAGGGCAGTGGTTGCGAACAGTTTGGGGATGAGCAGTGCGCTTTTCGTCCCGGTAGAAGCACAACCGACCAGTTATTCACTCTCAGAATGGTTCTTGAGAAGGCCTGAGAGTATGCTAAACCTGTCTACACTTCTTTTGTGAATTTGGAAAAAGCATATGATAGGGTTCCTCGAGGCAAACTCTGGAGTATTCTGCAGGAGTATGGGATTGATGGTTCCCTGCTAAGGGCGATTCAGTCTTTATGTACAAACTGTAGAAGCTCTGTTCGAATAAACGGTGTTAAATTAATACCTTTCACTGTGGGCGTTGAACTCCGCCAAGGGTGCGTTTTGCCACCTCTCCGTTGTATATATGAATCAGATCGTGGCGGGGAATGTTTCAAAGTGGGAGACCTAAGGATTAGTCATCTGCTCTTTGCGGATAATTTGGTCATCTTTGGATCCTCGCAAACCGAACTTCAGCGCGCACTCGAAAGGTTTGTAGCCGTTTGTGATGATGCTGGAATGAGGATCAACGTGAACAAATCAGAAGTAATGGTCGTTTCCAAAATACCCATTCTGTGAACTCTGCATGTTAGTGGAGTCCCACTGAAGCAGGTGGATAAGTTTAAGTACCTCGGGGTCTTATTTACGAGTGATAGGAAGTGCAATGCCGAGTTATCCTGTAGAATTGGTCAAGCTGGATCAATTTTGAGAGAGCTTGGCCAATCTGTTATAAGGAAGGCCGAACTTAGTGTTCAAGCTAAGCTATCGGTTTTTAACTCGGTGTATGTTCCAACTCTCACCTATTGTCATGAAATTTGGGTAGTGACCGAAAGAATAAGATTGCGGATAAAAGCTGTTGAAATGAGGTTACTTCGCGGTGTTGCTGAAATAACTCGTAAGGATCGAGTACGCGAGGCGATCAGTGTTGAGCAGCTACTTCTTCGAACGGAACGATCAATGGTTCGATGGTTTGGTCACGTAGTGCATATGCCCCCAAACCGGCTTCTAAGACGTGCCATGATTGCCGTGCCATAAGGTAGGCGACTCCCCGGTAGGCCTAGAAATAGATGGTTGGACCAAGTCAGACATCTCTCCTGGAACCGTCTAGTCTAGTGATTCTTATGAGTTGGAGTCAATGACGGAGGATCGAGAAGGATGGAGAGTCCACCTGAGCATCCTACACCCACGACCCTAATGAAGGATTAGCGGGGCATTGAAAGTGTATGTATGTATGTAAGCACCGTATGTCTCCCTATTCAAAGGCGGCCACCTAAAAACTCCTGCAGTGGCAGTTCAGTTCTACCTAAATTGGAAGAAGAACATCGATGGTCGCATTAAAACCGTCTGCAACCCAGAAGAGCATTCAATAACATACGGAGCTGCAAACCAGCATGGCGGTTGTGAAACCTATTCCTATTGTACATATAACTCGATAGTCTGGTAGCGAGCACTTGAGAGGAAAAACCATCTTTCAAACTCCGCCAAGACCCAGAGGACAGTCTGCATTGGGTTCTTAGAGTCCATGAAAAACAATATCCAGAGCGACAATGGACACCATGCTACATTTACAGTACAGGAGTTAAAACTGCACTCAGGCTAAGATGCACTATTAGTATTCCTGAGTGAATTGACTGGAAAGTTGACAAGTCACCAAAAAGGGAAGCTGCCCTTCTACACTAAATTCCAGTTCCGAAATGGAAGTCAGTGCAAGAGCTGGTATATACTGTGAAACCCTTGGAGTTCAGCCGAAATCACAGCCAGACTGCAAGAACTATCATCGAGAACAACATCGTCCCAGTACCTAATCAGATCGAGCCAGTAAGAATCGACATCTAAATGAGATATTTAGAGCGAATATGGTGAACCTATCTACATACGCTGGGTAGCAGAGCATATGGATGCGCAGGTTTATGAATGGGTGCCCTACTTTCAAGCTAGCTAAGTTAGCGTTGAACAGTTATCAGGCTGTCGCCTTTGTGAGGTAAGACTTAAGCCGACTTAAGCCGTATGGCCAGTCTATGACTAAGCCCTAGGGTATCATGAGGGTATTGTTGTCATGAGAAAGCTTCTCAAAAAATGAAATTGCACTTTGGCTTTTGCAAATATTCCTTCTTTGTTATCCCTAAAATGTTGTAAAGGATTAAAAATCAAAAACATTCAAATTTTAGGAAATTCTGTATTTCATAGTGGGGTGAATAAATACCCCAAATTTTCTATTTTGTATAAAATCGGTGTATGCTAGAAGACTCGTTATACAATAGATTTTGTATTATACAACCAACTTATAATTCGACGTATTCTCCCTGTTTTTCAGACGAATTGCATTGATGATACATTGAGAGATTATTTTCCAAATGGTTTTAACATACATAAAAAAATGTTTTAACATACTTGAAGTCCTGGTGACGTTTTATTTGCCTTTAGTACAAAACGCAAAAAAAAAGCATCCAGACAATTTCTTTTATCACCATCTCGTGCGGACTCAAAACCATATCGGCTCAAAAGTTACATGGGCGCAACAGACTGACAGATGGATAGACAGCCAATTTTTTGATTCCATAAATGTTCCGGTCTTTATCTTTGAGGTCCCGAACACTAAGAATTAACAATAAACATCAACACTCTGCTAGACTTTCATCACAGTTTCATTAACAAGTTAAGAAATAATACGCACATCTGCTTGTTTATTTCAGCATCATAAGTTAATCAAATGCTTTATGCGAAATTCCACAAATTATCAATAATTTGCTGCGCAAATATAAAAGATTTGTACTATTTGAAAATTTGCTGGTAGCCTCAGCGCCATCGAAAACGTTCTCCATGTACCTATACGTCAGGGAATACTATGGATGCTACATTACGAAAGGAATTTTTGCCCTCATTCTGCCGCTTAAGTTGAAGTCCTTAAAGTATTTAAGACCGCGTAAAAGTACAAAAGCATAATAGATCTTAGAGGGTTACAGCTTATAACAAACATACGAGTACTCTTTGGGAATTAATTACTAAGGCCATTGTATGTATATCTTAACCAGATGGAGAGAATCCAAAGCCTATTTGCATTTGAATAATATTCTTAACAAAAATATATAGAGCCGCACTATCATAAATTGTTTTAAATTTAATGTATGCAAATTGCTTGAAAGCATATGGCAAGCAAATAAACAAAATCGTGGCCATCGACACTTTCAAATAAATAAAGAGAAAATCATTATGATTAATGACTTTGTTTGTCGAAATTATATATAAACATTTGGCAGTAAAAACAATGTTTGCATTAGTTAATTTCTCTTCATTTCATTGATTCAATATTATTAGCAGTCACCACATTCTTAGAATTATGTTTGTATGAATATCACTTAAATTGGTGTGAAATGTTTCCTTAAATTTTTTCATACGAATATAAAAATGTCGCTCGTTTATTAAACGTATTTTTATGTTTACAATATAGCCTCCATAAATAACTTGACACGCTTTATATTAAGAACAATTTGACGAGTGCGTGCTACGGGGAAGTATCTGAAATACTAAAAATAAGTGCCAAACATATGTGGCTAATGATCTAAAGTTTACCAAATTAGTATTCTAAAGATGTTACTCTGTCAGTTTGTCATTTCCTCAGTGGTTTCGTTTTTTTTTTTTATATTTATTATTTCAATCAAAAAATTGGTTATGTGTTTTATTGTTTTAAAAGTGATGTCATCGATTTTTGTTGATGATTGCTGCAAACCTAAATGGCCATCTAAACGTAGGTTGATAATAAACACTGATTTTGAACTTTCTCTCTTAATAGAACGATATAGATTTTTATGCAGAATTATTATGGATTTTACAGTGGCAGCTCGTTTATCCTGCAATTCGACTGGTTGTCAGTCTTCTCTCTGGTAAATGAATGAATTGATTTTATTCTAAATTATTTTTGTTATAAATCTGAATTGATGAATGTTCCTATGCTGATGGGTGCGGGCAAATACCTCCCAACCCTTAGCGAGCAATCAGAAGGAGCGCTGTAGATTCTATATACTTCAACCAAGAGATGTGTACTAGCAGTCAATCCACAGAAAACCGAGCTACTATTCTTCACCAACAAAAGGAAAATAACAGAGTTTGTAGTAGCTTTTATGAGGGCTTACTTACTTATTTAGGTGGCGCTACAGTTCGGAGTGGACCTGGGCCTCAACCAACAAATGTCTCCAGCCAGCACGGTTACGAGCCAGCTGCATCCGGTTGCGCATGTCAAGTTGGTTGAGGTCCCCTCCACTTGTTTGCGCCACCTACCGCGAGGTCGTAATCTACTGCGTCGTTCATCCGGGGTGGATTCAAATACTTCTTGACAGGGGCGTTGGGCTCCATCCGCTCTAAATGACACAGATATCTTACTCGCTGTATGTGAACTCTTCTGGCTAAGACGATGTCCTTATATAGGCCGTATAGTTCGGCATTGTACCTTTTCTTCCACTCACCATCTATGCAGACGGGACCAAAGATCGTTCGAAGAACTTTTCTCGCAAAATAACCAAGGGCATCCTCATCCGGTTTTATCAAAGCCCATGCCTCTGCGCCATACAGCAGGATTGGGATGATTCGTGTCTTATAAAGAGTTACCTTAGTAGTTCGAGATAGGGCTTTGCTACTCAATTGCCATTTTAGCCCATAGAAACAACGATTGGCAAGAGTAATTCTCCGTGTGATCTCCCTACTGATGTCATTTACGGAGTTCACCATAGAGCCTAGGTAGACAAAATCCTTTACTACCTCAAAATTATATCTGTCTATTGTGGCGTTCTGTCCAAGACGCCGATGTTGGGTGTCCTTTTTTGAAGACAGCATATATTTCGTTTTGCTTTCATTGACCGCTAGACCCATCTTTGCTGCCTCGATCTCAATACTCGTAAATGCCCCATTGACTGTCCGCTGAGTTCTTCCGATTATGTCAATGTCATCGGCATAAGCGAGTAGTTGTACAGACTTGTAAAAGATTGTACCTCCGGTGTTGGCTTGTGAGTTTCGTACAATTCTCTCAAGTACTATATTAAAGAGATCGCATGATAGCTCGTCGCCTTGTCTAAGACCTTTCCTGACATCGAACGGTTCGGTGATGTTCTTACCGACTTTGATGGAGCAGCGAGAGTTCTCCATCGTCATTCTGCACAAACGGACGAGCTTGGCAGAGATGTCAAGACTAGACATGGCTCTGTATAACTCGTCTCTATACACACTATCATAGACAACTTTGAAATCGATGAAGAGGTGGTGCGTATCGATTTTATATTCAATGGTTTTTTCCAAGATCTGCCGCAGTGTGAACATTTGGTCAATGGTGGACTTTCCCGGCCTGAAACCGCACTGATAAGGACCTATCGGGTTGTTGACGATCGGTTCTAGGCGTCCATATAGTACGTCAGACAGGATCTTATATGCTATGTTGAGGAGACTTATATTGTACCTCTGTAGTTGGCGCAGTTCAGAGGGTCTTCTTTCTTCAGGATCGGGCAAACGATGCTGAAGTTCCATTCATCGGGCAACGCTGCCACTGGTCTTCCGCATTTGCTGCTGTCGGCATAGGACTTATAATAAGATTAGAAGAAACTCGATCGGCAAAGGCTCTGGCGGTCTCTTGCGATTGTAGCCGCCCGACTTCAAATTTCCTCACAGTATTTCGTTGACTTCGCTCCGTTCTGGATATCCGCACCCGTACCTTGGCTACAACTAGGTAGTGATCCGAGTCCACGTTGGCTCCTCGGAAAGTCCGGACACCCAGAATACTGGAAGAGTGCCTTGCGTCGATCGCAATGTGATCGATTTGGTTAACAGTTTTTCGATCAAAGGAGAGCCATATTCCCTTGTGAATATCGAGACGTGAGAACCGCGTACTAGCTACGACAAAGCTTCATCCAACCGCAAGGTCGACTAGCCTGACTTCGTTGTCGGATGTGATGTCGTGCAGGCTGTGCTTTCCGACCCCGCTACATAGGACGTCCTCTCTTCCTAGCTTTACGATAAAATCGACTAAGACAATTTTTACGTCATGGCTAGGGCATTGCTCATATGTCTTGTCCAAGAGCTGGTAGAAATCGTCCTTTGTCGCGTCGACCATCCTCTCGTGAGGGGCGTGAGCGCATATTAGGCTAATGTTAGCAAATTTAGCCTTGACGCTCGTTCACATGCCGGCAACTCAAGGCTTGCCTAAGTCTGTCTCCAATGACAAATCCACATCCGAATAGACTCTGTCCTTGTTGTCTGTAACAATCGCCGTAGTAGAAGTCGCAGTTTTTCATCCTCCTTTTGCCCGGCCCATCCCATCGTACTTCTTGGATGGCGGTAATGTCTGCTATGAAACACTCTAGGGTCTCCGCAAGTTGTTCGGCTGCACGTAGTTTGTAGAGGGACCTAACATTCCATGTGCAGACACGAAGATCGTTGTCCTTTTTATGTTTGCTTGGGTCGTCAACAGTAAAATCATCCGTATCCGAGGCTGTTATTTGCTTCGTAACCGAAAGGTTTTTTTACGTGGTAGGGAAGTTAACCCGACGGCACAACCTCCAACCTGGAGGACCAGATCTTTGTTTTTTTTCCCCTAGGACAAGAGGGCGGATACACCGATGTCAGTAACGCACTTCGGGGATATGAGCGCTGCCGTTGGCCCATTAAGGGTTCATCCGCCACCATCTCTTTTCCAGTATCCTGACGCAGTATTAAAAATCCTTACAGACCTCAGCTCCAAATATGTCGAAGTAGCTCAAATAAGGTATCCGCTGGCCTGTAGACGTCACCGTTGATTTCATCGGGAGAATTCATCCGCCGCACGTCCTCCTTCTGAGGAGCTCTTGCTAGACTTCTGAGACGCATATTTCAGCCAATCAGGTTAACAAGAGATGCCTCATCCGGTTAAACATATGCGAGCTGAAGTTCACCCAGATGTGCTTATGCAGGTCTGAGTGTTCAGCTATACATATATTGTCAGACTCAGCATACGCTCATCGTTAGTTCACTATCAGATAGCTATCCAGCGGGGACCACGAGAAGGTGATGATACGATTTTACCACGCTTTTATAAGGACACTCCCCTTAATTTAGAAATTTGTTAACAGTAAATAAAAAAATAAAAACGGATGGTTGTCCTACTAACATGCCTTACTTAAGCGAATCAAGCAGCAGCCCTCTTGTATTCTGCAATATGTTTCTCTATTTAAGTCTCTTTATTCTTTGGCCTATCTTTCTGCTCTGAAAACTATTCACCTACCCAAAGTAATTTTCGATCATATCAATATCATTGATATCATTCTAATACACAAAAAGGGAAATCGAGGTAAATATCTAATTATAGGCATATTGCCAAGCTATCGTGTCTGCCAAAACTGTTCGAGGCTATAGTTGGTAAGGGTTTTTATTTTGCTTGTAAACCATTTCTATCAACGAAGCAGCATTGGTTTATAAATAGAAGATCCACTGTTACGAACCTGTTGGAATTTACATCTTTTACAAACAAAGCTGTCGAAGAGGGTGGCCAGATCGACTGAATTTACACAGATTTCAGCAAGGCCCCTGACATACTTTCGCAAAGCTTAATTCTGTTTAAAATGACGTCTTTGGGCTTTCTAAATCATTTCGTTCGATGGATATGTTCTTATCTTGAAGAACGAAGTTATCAAGTTTTATTTCGGGGAATTACATCCGATACAATCCTCTCTACATCCGGTGTACCCCAAGGAAGTCACTTAGGTCTTCTTTTATTTATTATTGCGGTGGCAATATTAAAATTTCTCGAATCTTAATCTATGCTGACGACATAAAAATCTTTAGACTTGTACGCAGTCAGTCTAATTGCATTGCTATGCAGAATGATTTAGATGCGTTCGCTGAGTAGTGCTGTAATAACAATTTATTTTTAAACGTATCTAAATGCCAGTTGATGATCTTTTCAAGAAAACGTCATTTAATAAGTCATGATTGCATTTCATTTTTGCTGAGAGTATGTTTTTTGAGTTTTACCAGAATTTTCCAAAAATTTACTATATTTTCAGTAGTCAGCCGTCAAACAATATCAACAAAAATATGACGGACCATAGTAAACAAATTTTCTAACCCCAGTAAATTGTATGTATTTAACAGATGTTTTAAAAATAAAATAAATTGAATGCTTTTTCCAAAATATTTGCCTCTCTTTGGAATCGGGAATGATTGAATGTAGTTTTGATTACATTTAAAAAAAATCGTACTATCGTAAAATTGTAAAAATTGTGGCAATATAGTATTTCACTTTCGTTTGTGCAAAGCTACACCGATTGAATGATTCCTTCTGACATGTTTGTCTTCACTTGAAACCGGAAATGAGTGATTTTGTATCAAGATATGTACTTTTGGCGCAACAGATCGTCAACTGCCTAGGCATAGCTTCTCGCAACCACTCGTGCTGTAAGCGTCATATTTTTCGTAAGAATGGGAGGGACCTACAGTTTTGTGCCGTATCCGAAGGTCAATTTTTATTTTTATTTTTAAGCTTTCTCGTGACGATAATACTCTCGGATGCTGTCAATCGTTCACCAGAGGTACGACCGTGGAAGAACTTGTTGGTGTATTCTGGGATTCGATCATGGAACCTCACGCTCAATGGTGCCACACACTAGTACATACTGGAACATATGAGTATACGCATACATTTTTGCTCTTGTTTCTACCATATTGCAATCAGAATTTGGATGTCATGTAACGGGTGGGGCATCTAGTGATTTCTTTTTAAATCATAGGTTATTGTGACACCGACAGCTGTTTCCCGCTTGAAATCTTGACAGCAAGTCAGTATCATACCACCGCGGAACGAAATGAGTCGCTTTACGCTTGAACAACATTGGGAAATATTGAAAACTTATTTCCAACGTGAGTGCTGTGTAGCCCAAACAGTGGGTTTTTTGAAAAGAAGTTTTGGCCGAAATGAAGCACCCACCTCGCCTCCTGTACGCAAGTTTGTGCAAAAAGTTCGTGAGACTGGTATGCTAGTGGACAACACTTATGGTCCCCGTCGTCGTACGGTGCGCACAGACGAGAATGTGGCTGCTGTAGCCGAGAGTATGAGACTCAATTCACGAACATCAACTCGTCATCGATCTCAACAGCTCAACATTTCACGCATTAGCCTGAAGAGAATTCTGCACAAGGATCTGGGATTATTCGCTTACAAGGTCCAATTGATCTAGCAATTGAAAGCACACGACCATCCGCTTCGTTATCGCTTCGCAGTTTGGGCCTTAGAGCAGCTTGAATTGGACAACGATTTTGGGCGAAAAATCATCTTTTCTGGCGAGGCACATTTTCATCTCGGCGGCTACGTTAACAAACAAAATTGGCGCATCTGGGGCTCGGAAAACCCGCACGCTATTGTCGAGAAGCCAATGCATCCATAGAGAGTGACAGTTTGGTCCGGATTGTGGAGTGGTGGTATCATTGGACCATTTTTCTTCGAAAATGAGGCTGGGAACAACGTTTCGGTCAACGTTGGGCGTTACAGAGCCATGTTAACGAGTTTTTTTTTTTTACTGAAATTGAAAACATGGATTTGGACGACGTATAGTTCATGCAGAATGCCGCGCCATGCCACACAGCCCATGCCACAATCGGTCTTTTGCGCACCAAATTCCCAAATCGTGTTATCAGCCGTCTTGGCGATGTCAATTGGAAGCCTCGGAGCTGCGATTTGACCCCTTTGGACTTTTTTTTGTGGGGAACCGTGAAGAACCTATGTTATGCCAACAATCCGGAAACGATTCAAGCACTTAAGGCCGATATCATCCAAGCAATCCGTGAGCTACAGCCCGAAACCATCAACAAGGTCTTGGCAAATTGGAGTGATAGAATGCGCCACTGCGAGGCCAGCCGAGACAGCCACTTGAACGACGTTGTGTTCCATAATTAATGGGAATGTTTGCTCTTACTAATAAAGCCATAATACATGGAAAAAGTTTCATTTTGTTCATTTTATTGCATTTTTAAAAAGAAACTTGAAGTTGGCCCACCCTGTACTTATGCTTCTCCACAGCTATTTTTTATGGTGTGTTGCCTGCTTCTTTAATAGTTACGAGTAAATATACGAGTATACAGGGTTTTTATTTAAGAAGCAGAAACTGCGGGAAGTAATTCCGTGGGGAAATTTCATCCCCTGAGAAGTTACTTTTGTTTGAAGGTTGAGAAGATGGATTTGGAGGTTTTATCACTTATCAGGCTATGGCGCTTGAACGTTTACAGTCAGAATCACCATTTGGACCATTTGGCCAGACAATTTTACGCCAAAAGTAAAAGCTTTTTAATGTTTTTTGTTTAACTTTCAATTTACACGCGATTATTGAAAGAAATGTCTTTATTTCTTTTTACACTATTTGCCATATAAGAATTTGATGAATTTGGGACCATGAAAAACTTATTGGTGTTTTCTGGGATTCCAACATGGAAGCTCACGGGCAGTGGTGCGACACACTAACCACTTGCGCCATGGCGCTTTACTCATCGAAAAACACGAAATATGATTCTGCCAGTGTGCATGCTCGCCTAATATCGTTGGCACTTTTTCCACACCTTTGCCTTTGAAATACGAAAGCTGAGTCTGGCAACATTCCAGAATTTTGGGTTTTTGTCATTCAGTCAACATCCTTTGAGTTTTTTTCGACATTTGTTTAATCACGTTTCCCAGATTACCATCGTTTGACCCATTGAAAACTTCTTATAAAATGTTAAACGGTCAAACGCTTTGACACAGTCATTTCAACCCGATAGCACTGTTTGACAGAACGTCAAATTCTCGTTTGCTGTTACTATCAAACAACCGATAGCCGAACGTTTGACACATAAATTTTTACGATTACAATTGGTCCACTCGCGTACTTTTTGCACTATAATTCGTGATTGACGAATTTCAAAGAGTGCGGGTAAAATTCTCTCAGAGAAAGGTAATATTCAGGGTTATCCTGAATAAATTTTCCTTCGGAATTTTTCTTCCGAACAAAAATTAGGTGCCTTAAAAAAACAGGAAATAATTCCGCGGAAAAGAAATCGGTATCATGAATGATAATTCAGGACAATTTTCAACGCAATCGTGATATTTAATCTTTCCCCGATGAAATGCTTCCCTATTTTTCAAGGTACATTATATCTGTTCGGGGGGAAAATTCCGAGGGAAATTTTATTCGCGACAACCCTGATTATATTACGAAAAAGTAAACGAACGCGTTGAACAACAAAAGTTGCCCACTTTTTAAACGTCAAACCTCAAATCCATTTATACGCTAAAAAAAAAGAGAAAGAGCAAGCCAACAGAAAATGACGTAAACAGCTATTTGACAGATTTCACAAATTTCTTCCACTAAAATTCGCAGCATGGAGAAAATTACAAAAATAAGAGAAAATATCGACATATGTTTGATCTCCGAAACCCATCTAACAAGGGAATCGCAAATAAAGATAAGAGGCTACGCTGGTTATCACGCCTATCATCCTTCTGATAGAGCGCGGGGCGGTTCGTCCTTATTCATTAAAACTAACGTGGAACATTCGGTCGATATAAGCATAGTGCTGTAAAAACTTCAGTTGTGCGCGGTAAGGGTTAAAAATAAGCACCTGAGTTACAATATACTTACTTACTTACTAATGTCCTTTAACCCCTCGGGGGGCATAGGGCGTCAACCACGCCTGCACGCCATTGTGTTCGGAGTTCTGCAACGCGTTTGAGCTGCCTCCAACGCATTCCTAAAGAGCTCGATTCCTCCTCAACTGTTCTGCGCCACGTTTGCCTAGGGCGTCCCGCTATTCTGCCTGCCTGGGTGAGCGGATTCCACTGCATAGCGTATTTCGCAATGGAGTTGTCTTCGCGCCGTAGGGTGTGTCCAATCCATTGCCACTTTCTTCTTCGTATAGTAATGCTTATAGGTTCTTGGCCCGTTCTCAGATAAAGTTGTTCGTTGGAGATGCGGTTCGGCCAAAAAATCTTCAAGATGATTCTTAAGCATTTGTTTACGAAGACTTGCAGCTTGCGTGTGTTAATGGTGTCCACCTTTCAGGTACTGCACCCATAAAGCTGCACTGATTCTACGTTGGAGCGGAACAGTCGTAGCTTGGTTCTTAAGCTAATAACATTGCTTCTCCGGATTTTGGACAGCATTCCGAACGCAGCTTTACCCTTCCCGATTCTGCTGCACACATCCAGTTCGGTGCCACCGCGATTAGCCGAGACGACACTTACTAAATATAGAAAGTTATCAACTTTCTCGACTTGCTTTCCGGCAATGTTAAGTTGAGCGCGGGTATTGGAAGTACTCAGGGCTTTTGTTTTGGCTGTGTTTATTTTTAGCCCCACTTTGTATGCCTCAGCTTCTAGATTTTGGGCCATCAAATGAAGATCCATTATCCGATGTGAAAGTAGACAAACATCGTCAGTAAGATGTCATAGTCCAACGAATTCCAGAATTAGCTTCCGTCAATACCGCACGGAGTACATCGCTGATAACCACCAAGAACAATAGTGGGGACAGTATGCACCCTTGACGTACTCCACTTTGGACTTCAAAGTCCTCCGACACCTTACCATTGTGCACGACGTGACACTTGCCGCCCTCATATGTAGCCTTGATAATAGCTATAAGCTTTTCTGGAATGCCTCTCCTGCGCAAGGCCAACCAGATAGCATCTCGATTCAAGCTGTCGAAAGCCTTCTCGAAGTCGATAAACAGTAAATGTAGCGGAGACCTATACTCAACGCATTGTTCGATTATGATCCGTAAGGTGTTTATGTGGTCGATGCAGGAGGATCCAGCGCGAAAGCCTGCATGTTCGACATCGAGAGTTGAATCTAAATGATCTTTAATTCGTTCTAGAATTATTCTAGCTTTTATTTTGGCTACAGCTGGAAGAACACATATACCTCTCCAGTTACCGCACTCCATCAAGTTACCCTTCTTTGGAAGCTTAATGATCATCCTCCTTTTCCACTCCTGCGGAAATTGTTCGCTATCCCAAGCTCTCCGTATTAGCGGATGCAGCAAATCTGCCGATGTATTTGGCGCCGCTTGAAATAGCTCGGCAGGAATGCCATCAATACCCACCGCTTTGTTTTTCTTGAGGGACTTGATTGCTGTTATTATTTCAGCTTTACTGGGAGGTGCGGTGCGAATTCGGGAATTTGTTGCTTCGAACTGCTCATTCGAATTCAAGATCATACCGCCGTCGTCTAAGTGATTTAGCACTGCAGCAAAATGTTCTCTCCATCTAGTGAGCTGATCCTCATCCGAAATCAGAAGGTTACCGTCTAGACTCTTCACTGGATGTTGTTTGGAGTTTCGACCACCAATGAGCTCCTTAGTGATGTTGTAAACAGTCCTACTGTCGCACCTACTCGCTGCTTCTTCAGCCCTTGAGGCCAGTGAGTTGACATGTTGACGGCTGTCACGTCTCACACTACGCTGCACTTCTTTCTTCTTCGCACGGTATTGGGCTTCAAGCTCGGTTCTCTCTACTGCTGAGGCCGCTGCAATCCGAGCCTTGATTGCTGTACGCTCATCGATCCGTCTCCAGGTGTCTGTAGAAAGCCATGTGCGGTGGTGTTTCTGCTTTTTACCGACATAAGTGCGTGCCCCAGTCGCAAAAGCATTTTTCACAGCACTCCAGTGGTCATCCATGTTCTCTATGCTGCTGATTGCTTCTGCTTCTAAGGCAAGATGGTCCCTTAACTGTTGGCGCACTTGGGGAACCTTGAGCCTGTCGATATTAAACCTGGTGATGTTAAGTAGGTTTGAGCGGTTGCTGTTGACGGATGCAGTACGAAGGCGTAAATGAGCTACCATAAGATAGTGATCTCGTTCTTGTCCGACGTCAGCTCCACGTCTGTTTCGGACGTCCAGGAGACAATTTCTAAGGCGGCGACTGATCGCAATGTGGTCGATCTGGTTGGATGTTCGTTGCCTATCAGTAGAGACCCAACTGATCTTATGGCAGGTGTTATGCTTAAGCAGCGTACCTCCGATGACTAGGCGGTTGGTATTGCAGAAGTCCACAAACCGCTCACCATTGTCATTGCGGTCTCCCACGCCGTGAACTCCCATCACGTGCTTAAGCATGGTGTTGTCGCTACCCACCTTGGCATTGAGATCTCCCATTACCATTACGATGTCCCCATTAGGCGTTTGGTTGTAGGCGGCACCTAAGTGGCTATAAAAATTATCCTTTTCATCCTCAGTCGCGTCTAGAGTCGGAGCATAACACTGTATGATGGTCATTTTTCTAACTCTACTATGGAACCTAGCCGTCAATATCCGGTCACTATGGGGTTTCCAGGATATGAGGTTACGTGCTGCTGGAGTTAGCATGAGTCCTACGCCAGAACTCCGTGCACTTCCAGCTGGTTTACCAGAGTAGAGCATCACAGTGCTTTTTGTTGGGGAGATGTATTCCCCAGCATAGTACCATCTTATCTCGCTCAGCCCTAAGATGTCGATTTTATACCGTGCGAATTCGCGCTCCAATTGGAGGAATCTGGCGTTATAAGGCCCTTCCTTGAGTGAGTCCAGGAGGGTTTTAACGTTCCAGAATCCGATCGTTGTCCGTGTCCGATAGCCAAAGGTCGTCAACAAATGATCAGTCCGTATCCGAGGCGTATGTTTTCGTTTCGGAGCAATGATTTTTTTTATGGTTGCGGCTCGCTGGGCCACAGACCAACCGACACTTATCCTGTTTTTTTGGCGCAGGAAGCTCGCCATTCGTCCTCTCCCGTTAGTAATTTCCGAAGAAATTCCGAGATGGCACCACGAGGAGGTGGGAGTAGGCCTTACTAACAGAGCTGCTAGGTTTTCGGCTGCAGTGGCTCCTACTCGTTACAATATAGCATCTGTTTACTGTCCGCCGCGATGCCCACTAGAAAAAGATGACTACTTTCGTGTCTTCAATGGCCTTGGTTCAAATTTTCTTATTGGTGGAGATTTACAAGATGTACATCTTCTAAAGGAAAAATTCTTTACGAATTGACAAATGAATTCGGTTGTTGTTTTTATTCGTCTGGAAAACCGACCTATTGGCCAACCGATTCAGAAAAAATTCCCGATCTTATCGATTTTTTTGTTACAAAAGGCATTTACGAGAAGTTTATTACAATCAAAGAATGTTTTGATCTCTCTTCTGACCATTCGCCGGTAATTTTATTACTTGGAGAAAGGCTGATCAAGAAAAAAGGGCCTCCAAGTCTTACTAGCAATAGAACAAACTGGGAGGGCTTTAGAAATGATTGCGAAACAAATGTCGCCTTAAATGTATCACATAAAACACCTTGTGAACTAAAGGACGAAGTTGATCGTTTCGTGGAAACAATCCAAAGAGCGGCGTGGAAGAGCACTCCTTCTAGAAGCTATAAGATCAACCGCAACGAAAAGTATCCCAGAGAAATCATTGTACTGGTGAGGGAGAAACGAAAAGCACGAACGAAATGGCAAATCACTCGTGCACCGCAGCATAAAACGGTCCTTAACCGACTATGCAATCGCCTTAGAGATAGTATTCGCGAATTTAAAAGCAAAAAGATAGCGACCTATCTTGAAAATCTTTCCGCTGAAAGAGAATCAAATTATCCGCTTTGGAAAGTGCTAAAAGGCATCCGGAAACCTTAAATGCAAGCACCACCAATTCGGAAGAAACGTTTAAGCCGTTCGACGGCCCTTCGTTAACGCCCGACTCCCCAGTCACGACATCTGACAACTTTAAAGCAACAAAAAATTGCATTGATTGAACTGAGGGAAGCGATTAAAAATGTAAAGTGGAAAAAAGCTCCGGGTTGCGACTTGATAACGGCCAAGGTAGTCAAGGAATTGCCGAATAAAGCTATTATCAAACTGTTCTATTTGATCAACTCTTCGTTCAGATTGCTCCATGTTCCGAGACAATGGAAAAGTCGCCGAAATTATAATGGTCCCGAAACCAGGCAAACCGCTAAATGAGAAGAAATCATATCGGCCTATTTCCCTTTTGCCGGTTATCTCAAAAATATTTGAAAAACTACTTTCCAAACGTCTACAGCCCGTAATCGACGAAAAACGTCTCATTCCTGACTATCAGTTTGGATTTCGAATGAAACATTCTACAATTGACCAAGTCCACAAAATAACTGACGTGATTGATAAAGCTCTGGAAGAAAAAAAGATTTGTTGTGGTGTATTTCTTGACGTCTCACAAGCTTTCGATAAGGTTTGGCACGAAGGCTTGGAATATAAATTGCAACGACTACTGCCACGGCAACTCTTTTTAATCTCAACTCCCTTAATCGTACATCACCGAGAGACTTTTTCGTGTTAAGCACGGAAACGATTACTCTGACTTCAAGGAGATTGCAGCCGGAGTCCCGCAAGGAAGTGTCCTTGGCCCACTTCTATATGTACTCTACGAGCGTGACATCCCGCAAGAAAGGAACTGTGTCGTAGACACGTTTGCGCACGATACGGCGATATTGACCACGGGCGATACCATTGAGGCAGCAACCGGAAACCTTCAACATGCTATTAATAAAGTCCACGCTTGGACGAATTCTTGGCGTATTGTGCTAAACGAAAGCAAATCTACTCACGTCAACTTTACATACAAGAAAGCGGATAGATTGCCTGTATATCTAAACTCGGCTCAAATACCGGACGCGAATGAAGCAAAATATCTAGGAATGACTCTAGGTGTCGAGCTCAAATGGAAATCGCGCGTGACAAAGAAACGCGACGAACTTCAAAACAAATACCGACAAATGTACTGGCTACTCGGAAAACATTCGAAGTTGAGCCTACATAACAAATGCTTATCTATAAGCAAGTGCTAAAGCCTGTGTGGACGTATGGTATACAACTATGGGGTTGTACCAAGAAAAGCAATTGAAACATCATAGAAACTTTTGAAAATAAAGTTCTTAGAACGATCGTTAACGCACTGTGGTATGTACGTAACGAAGATATTCATCGGGATCTGGGAATTCCCAGCGTCGTCGAAGAGATAACAAAATTTGCGCGTAAACACAAAGATCGTGTTCACGGCCATTGAACCCAAACTATCATTTAACTACTTGATGCGAACAATTCAATCCGTCGTCTTCAAACGACAAAACCTTTTGACCTCGCGTCATAGCATATGAAGGTCGTGAAAAAGGTAGGAATTTTCATTGGAATTTAACCTGTCTAAAGTGCTACATTTATTTTCAATCACATACGAACATATTTTTCTATAATCACGATTCTCGTAAGCGAAAATAAAACTGCTGGATAAGCACTGGCTTATTTGTAGTATTAATTTTGAAGAGAGGTGTTTTTTTAGTGAGTAAAAATCTCACACTACCATAAGCACGCGGTCGGGCCTTAAGGTGTCTTTGGAAGATTTTTCACCTGCTCTCGGCAAAAAAAAAAAAAAAAAAAAGCATGGGGAAATTTCTTACTGGTAGAACACAATGGTGTCGTCGTCATAGTCGTAGTCGCATTCATACGTCCTGTCAAAAGCTGAATACACACAAATGAATAAAAGTGAATACAGTAAGTCACTGTCGTGGTCGTAGCTGTAGTCGTAGTCGTATAAAGTTGAAAAATTTTTAATATTTGTCGCACGACAAGACTGAAAACTGTGCGCAAAGTTAAGTGACAGCAAATACGACAACGACATCATTGTGGTCTACCAGAGAGCACTCTCTTCTGTGAAAAACTACAAAAATTCTTCGTACTCGAATAGGTTTTCGTATAAATTCTCTGCTTTGGGAGGGTACGTGAACGGACCTACTGTTTGACAGAACGTCAAATTCTCGTTTGCTGTCACTGTCAAACGACCGATAGGAGAACGTTTGACACAGAAAATTTGACGATTGCCATGTTGTGGCATCGTTTGACATCGAAAAGCGTCACACGTTTGACATTGTGTGAAACAGTCGAATCGCTGCTTTTGTTTGTAAGGGTACAATTTGTATTTAATGTGTTTGCTGTTTTTAAGGGAAACCAAATTTTTAATTTAGCAACTCAATTATTCTTTTTCCTCTTCCAATTGCGGCAGTGTTATGATGGGGATCATAACCCTCCCACTTCATTGCATTTCTACTGATCCGCCTGTGGCGTTCACCTTTGGCACCTCAATTATTATATTGTTTAAGGCTGAATTCCTATTGATAGTAAAACTTTTTATGAGACATTTGTTGAGAATTGCTTTTAAATTAATACCATTTTATAAAGAAAGATAATTGTTTATTTTTTTTAAATAATTCCGTTTGAAATAAAAATTAAAAAATAACAAAAATTCGCTCTAAGTACTTGAAACTAATTAGTGATGACTGACCACTGACAAATCACGTTTAAAAAGTTTTCTTTCAAATAGGGTGATGGCATGTAAGGTCGGCCCTCTCCAGTAGTCGGCCGCCGCGCCAAAAAATGATGCGTAATAGTTAATACGTTTGTAAAACACACATGTAAATGTTGTTTTCCAAAAGGTTAACGGTTCCTGTCAGTGAGCAAAAGGTTGTTGCAATGCAGCTGCTAGTTTCTTCGTTAAAATTGTCACTTTGATTCAAGTTCTTGTCTGAAGTGAAACGTCTGGATTTTAGTAGTAAAAAAATAGTGGAAGTGATTTACAAAAAAGTCTTAAAATCACTGAAATATTGACGTTAAGAGCGTTATATTGTTATATTTATCTTATTAATAGATTCTTTTTACTGTTTATTGAACACAAATCTAAAAAAAGTGTTATTTTAAATAAAAAGAGAGAGGCCGACCTAAGAAGACATTTTTTGTGTGATTCTTCTAAGGTCGGCCGGCCCTGGCCGACTACCGAAGATTGAGTTTTTTTTTGTTTTGATTAACTAACGATGCAAATTCAAAGCTAACTTCAGCTATGATTGATTTTTGATAAAATTTGTAAGTTTTCTTCCTTGTTTTTAGTAGTCGGCCCCCTGTTAACGAAACGAAAGAATGGACGAATGACTTTAGGAGACAGCCTTTGTTAAGTCGGCCTTCAATATTTTAGATTAAAAAATTATAATAGATAGGTAGATCGGGGGAAATTAACGGCTCAAAAAACTATTATTTATTAAAGTTTGATCAAAAATGGAAAAATCTGAAGGACGGCCAAAACGTGCTTTCCATAAGTACTCAGAAGAAGCACTTAATGAGGCCTTGAAAAAGATCAGGGAGGAAAATTGGCCAATAAGGAAAGCAAGCAAGGAATTCCGAGTCCCTAGAACAACAATCCAAGACCGAATTCATGGGAGAATTCTGGAAAAGCCAAGACAAATGGGGCCGGATACTGTGCTTAGTAGAGCAGAAGAACAGATTCTGATAGACTGGCTTTTGAAGCTAGCAAAATGTGGATTTCCACAAAAACCAACAGATCTGCTAAACACGGTGCAAAAAATCATTTTAGAAGAAAATCGAAAAACACAATTCGAAGACGGTCTACCAGGAAAGACTTGGTACTACGGGTTCCTAAAGCGCCATCCTGAACTGTCTCTCAGAGCACCAGAGGGACTCTCAAAAGCTCGGGCGATAGTCACCGAAGAGTCGGTCAGGAAGTGGTTTTCAGACCTAGAAAATTATGTGCAGGTAATTGATGCTGCAGATATTCTTGAAGATCCTTCCAGGATTTTAAATGGGGACGAAACATCGTTCAGCATATCTCCGAAATCGGGATTGTTTTGGCACCTAAAGGCTGCAAAAACCTTTATAAGGTTAGCCAAGGCAACGAAAAGGAGACAGCCACTGTTTTGTTTCTTTTTAGTGCTAATGGTGAAAATCTACCCCCTTTAGTCGTGGTTCCATACGTCCGCCTACCACAAGCTCTAATCCTGGATGTAAAAACTCGGGCCGACTACTAAATACTTAACTGGCCGACTTCTGAAGTAGAGGGGGCCGACTACTCAAAAATGAGGATTTCATTAACATTTTTGTAAATAATTTGTTTTAGGTAGTAAATACACTAAAAATGCCTTGAATTTCATAATTAACACATTCCAATTAATCAGAAATGCTGAATATTCTATTTTTTATTATAATAACGGATTTTTAAAAGCAAATTAAACGTAAAAAAAAGTTAAGGGGGCGACTACTGACTACATCACCCAAGCTTTCTTCAGGTAAGACATCGATCGTGCTATTCAAATGTGTGGAAGTGCTAAACATGTTGTCAAATAGTCGAACAGTTTTATTTAATTTTAATGATAAAAACGGTTAAAAGGGGCTGATTACCTGTGCCATAAGTCTACTTCTTTCATCAACTTTTGACATATAGTAATGAAAAGATTCATGTACAAAATTAGCATGACGTGAAAACGACATGTCTAGTTATTTATCGAATTTGTTGATGTCTAGTTACTTATCAAATTTGTTGAGGGCTAGGCGCACCTACACTTTATCTGATTTTCTATCATTCAAGCATTGATTTGTTTAGTTGATTCATTGTTTGTTGTTGGTTTCGTAAAATGTAGTAGCGTTATTTGTACATACTGCCAGTAGGTGCTTAAGGCGCACAATGTCATTTCATTTCTCCCCCATTCCGATATTTCCAAATTACACAGACGCTAAATAACGAACGTAGCATTATAAATTCAGTTTAGTCTTAACACTTCTGCGGAATTCTTACGTTGATATCGTATTTCATTCACTTCTTCCAATATGATTAAAGCAAATTTTTAATTAATGCAGCAACCACACCCTACCCCCGTCAGAATATCAAGTGTCAGGTTACGGCAGACATACTGTCTACAGTCGTATATGACACCCATTTCCGAAGGTTTTGCTTACTTAATGTACTATACATGCATATGTACGTGCATGCACATGTTCGTCGTTGCACGCAATCTGTTTTGAAACAATAACCTTGATCAAATAGTTGCACACTTCTGAATCACAGCCTCATAGGAGTATTATATTCAAAGAGCACTGTTCCACTGTATATCCCTGTAGCTTCGAATTCATTTGAGAAACCTTTTTTTTAAGATCACATCACAACTGCCATGATCATCAATGACCCAAATATGGGAGTAACAAGCAGTCACACAACATTACGTTTTGGCACAAAAGTATCGAGATACCTAGAAATGGTAATACAAGCTGCGTTGACATCGAATCTCCCCGAAGAAAACTCATTGACTACTATGCACATACTTGTAGTGAGTCCACACCCAGAAACTTATAAAACCGGAAAATTATAGGAGTAACGGAAAACGCATTCTCCAACGTTTTCATAGATAAAACAAATATGTCTCATTGCACACGAAGATAGGTACTATTACACTGGAATGCTTTTTAGAATAACAGCAAACACATAAATTTGTCAAAAGATTGTTAACATTTAACGCAAAAAAAAATTAGATTTTATCGCTTCGTTAGAACTCTCGCAAAAAAAAAAGCAGACTCACCAAAACAACTTTGCCCTTAACATCCTTCTCCTTGACACCAAACAGGTAATCCAGGAGGTGTTTCAATGCCACGGCAAATAGAATAATTGGCAAGAAAAGCAGACATAGCAATATCTTCAAATTAAAGATCAATCTTTGGCGATTCTCACTTGGTTGTGCTTCAACCATATTGTAATAATTTTTTATTTTTTTTTATCTAGATACTCGGAACCGATAACACTGGGAATAGATGAACGCAGGTGTTCGTATCGTTGTTCGTTCGCCAATAACACACGGAAACCAACTGATCGAAGAAAATACTGACTTGATCGACGTTTGACTTGGGAGACGCGCAGTTTCAACTGCTACTTGCTTCCCTGGCTAATTCATAAAAGCGGGGAGAAGCCAGTTTTGGAGGCACGATGACGAGCACACACGAGCTACGCAAGGTATGGAGGGCAGCGCGAGGTAGAATTCTAAACCAAAAATTCAAGATTCACAGCACGCAACGCAACTTACAAAGTTGATGTGGATGCACAAATGATCGGCGGGGATGGGGGGAGAATGTATCTATGTATCTCATCGAGACTCGACGACAGACGCACAGTGGTTTATTTGCTTTTAGAGAAAAGATAAAATTTAGAGATGTGATCGTAATTAAGTTATGGATGCCGGGAGAGCTTTGTGTGTTTTTTTTTTTTTTCTCTGAGATAATTTTGTATCTAATGATAGAGATAATGATCGTGTGGTGAGAACTAGCTTGATATTGTTAGCATATTTGAATGAATCCAGCATCATTTTAGTTAGATGCAAGATATTTCCCCTAAAACGATGGCTATACTAAAATGCAGCTGTTTATTTTGGATGTATTAATTTGTCATTATACGACTTATCGGGTAGAATTGGGGAAGACTATAATTTTTGTTGGAAGTGGCTATAATTCCTGATTAAGGGGTTCGGTCCAATCGGATTACGTCAATCAATCGTTATTGATTCAAAGCGGTTATTGGCTTTTCATAGAAATTCCGGTAGATAAATAGAATCCATAACATACCTTACATTTATGTATCTATAGATATTTTAAAATTATGTTTGTTTTGAGTTTTTACAAAATGTTACACAAATGCATTGGGTAATATATGTAAATTAAAGATAACTGCACTTTCCAATCAATAGAAATTGAGATTGACCTTCTCTGAGCTCAACTTCGATATACATATATATATACGAAAAGACCAAGTCATCAATTCTGGTGCAAAAAAAAACGGAGTTGAGTTCAACGCATCAGAAACCCAGTGGTGTCTCCTGTCTCTGGAGCAGGATACTACCGTTCCAAACTAAAATGGCATACCTATGATATGCTTGATATGCATATTATCGAATCTTTAATTTTCCTCTACACCCATTCCTTTCAGTCCATCACTGAGTTTTAAGGCTTTAAAGGGCTCAGTCCAAGTGATGTAGAATATAAAAATTGATTATAAGGTACCCGCTAGCGCTGTCGAGAGTATTGTTGAAAAAATTAAGAAAGATGCTGCTAAGGTTATAAAGCACTTACTAGATGCCTTAGAAAAACTATTTCAAGCGAGCTCCGTCGAGTAATAATTGTGAGCAAACGAAGCAGGTACATATGTAGTGCATCCGAAATCGTTGGCACATAAACGGGGACGGGGAATACGCATTTGCAACTGCTGGACTACTGTCAAACGTTTGACAATCTTCACTGTTAATTGGCATAAAATTGCCATATTTTGCAAGGTTTGGCGATTTGTTATTTACCAGTTTAGATCTTCCACAAGAAAGAAGACCCACACAACTGCCCCAATTATAGAGACATTAGTCTCCTCAACAACGCTCACAAAGATCTTGTTTGTGGTATTGTGTGAACGCCTGAAGCCTTTATCAACAGCCAGATTGGAACTTATCAGTGCGGTTTCAGCCCAGAAAAGTCCACCATCGATCAAATCTTCACACTTCGACAGATCCTGGAGAAAATCCAAGAAGTCCAAACCGATACTCATCATCTCTTTATCAAATTCAAGGCTGCCTATGACAGCATCTATAGAGAAGAGCTATATAGAGCCATGCCTAGTCTCGGTAACCCTGGCAAACTTGGCTGTCTGCACAGGATGACGATGTAGAACGCTCGCTGCTCCATCAAGCTCGGTAATGACTTCACCGAGACCTTTGATGTCAAAATAGGTTTTAGACAAGGTGACGCGCTGTCATGTGACTTCTTTAATATTGTACTTGAACGGATTGTGCGGAACTCACAAGCCAACACCAGAGGCACAATTTAACACAAGTCTGTACAAGTGCTTGCATACGCCGACGATATTGACATTATTGGAAGAACTCAGCGGGCTGTCATCCGTGCGTTTGCAAGCATTGAAGCAGAAGCGGCCAAAATGGGTTTAGCGATAAACGAGGGCAAAACCAAGTATATGCTGTCAATCAACACCGACGAAATGGACAGAACATCACAGTGGGCAGCTATAATTTCGAGGTAGAAAGGGACTTTGTCTACCTCGGCTCTGCTATTAATTCTGACAATGATACCAGCGCAGAAATCAAACGAAGAATAACTCTTGCCAATCGCTGTTTTTTTGGACTAATAAGGCAATTCAACAGTAAGGCCCTATCGCGAACAACTAAGGAGACTCTGTATAAGACCCTGATCATCTCAGTCCTGCTTTACGGCGCTGAAGCATGGACTTTATCAAAAACACATAAAGTTATCATTGATCGCTTCGAGAGAAAGTTTCTCACGACGAACTATATGAGCTGTACAGCGATATCAACCTAGTCAAAAAACTTCGTATTGGACCTTGACCAACTTGGAGTGCGCAACTGAAGGCAATTAGCTAAAGACCGAGCTAAATGAAAAGAATTGTTGGTTGAGGCCAAGGGTTACCCCGAACTGTAGCGCCACCTAAGTAAGTACCATAACTAAGTAAGTTTAGATCTACAGGAAGTTGATACTTGGTCAAACGGCTTTACTAGATACCGTTCGCGTTCATGAATGGTCAAACGTTCGACCATTTATCAAATGGTCTACTTTAAGTAACATAATAAACAAAAGAAAATAACTGGAATGGGCAAAACATTAGGAGAATTGGACAGTAGGTGATTGCATTAGTGTTCTATGGACTGATAAGTCCACATTCGAAGTGTCTGGCTCAAGCAGACGTGTTTTTGACGTTCATCGGACATTGGACATTGGGCTATTGTTTGGTGCTATCAGCCAATGACGGCGGTGGACCAGTAATGATTTCGGGGTATTTTGCTGGTACTATGTGGCGCTATCACGAAAAGTATAAAACGAGTTTGGAACAGCATACTGTGCTATCCGGATTATTGCTAAGGGATACATTTTTTACCAACGCAACGATCTTTAAAAATCGTCCAAGTTATGCAGAAATTATTTACATGAAATGGCAATGGATGAAAATCTGGAAGCTATGAAATGCCTTGCTCAGTCAGATGATTTAAGCTCCAGCAAGTTATTGTGGGATGAATTCGACTTGGACGCTGCCGCAGAAAAGACTTTGAAACAAACAACAGCATGATTAGGCGAATAAAGCACAAACCTTGCGAAGATTTCTTAACAGAATGGCCGGTATATGTGAGGAATTAATCAAAGAATGAGGTATTCATTCATGAGTGTGTGGTGTAAATTTGGTTGATAGGGTAGGTGTATACAGAAATGTAGCATTCACTTAGAGCTCTGTGGGTCAACTGTGTTCCCAGTTGTAGAATGCAAATTCTGGAAGCAGAAACAAGCAGAAAAACATTCGTTCAGTCCCTAAGCCATCCCGAGTTCAGTATGAATTTCGGAATGACTTATAGTTTCCCCAAATTCTTCGAGGGCTGTCTTTCTGGTTATGCTTGGGATTGCACAATCATGCGGTTGTTCGTCGCCTTAGCGTCTACAAAGGTCTCTAGTACTCAAGAACTACAACTATACTACTACTATACTTAGGGTACCTGCATTGCGATTGATCGGGAAACTACTGACTGCCCAACACTTGGCTTGGGCCAGTAGCGCAACAATCAAGTTCGTGATGAAGTGCTTACTTTACCTCTTAGTGGTGGTCCCCGGGCAACTATTCGTATAAACCATTGTACGTGTAGGCTAAAACTGTAAGTGCGGGTTGCCTAGGTCCTTGATTCTAGACTAGGTAACGTGGGCCAGCAAATTGCAGTATGCCTCGGATAAGGAATGATCACATGTTGACGACGTTTGGCTATTGTACCCGGACAGAGATAGGTTTCTGGAATGTAAAGACGCTCCTCGACGAAGCGAGGTCCTTACAATGCCATATTCCTCCAATTCGAAAAAAAAATAATTCATGCGACATAATCTGGACATTTTGGGGGTGAATGGAATAAGATGGTTAGAAGCGGGTGAGTACCAGTGCCCAACGCGTAACACTGTACTACTCTATTCTGGAAGACCATCCGGAAGTCCGCGGGAATATGGAGTCGGACTAATGCTAACAACTACAGCACGCAAGGGCCTAATTTCCTGGCAGCCTCATGGTGATAGGATTATGATGGCCTGATTCCGGACTAGCGTACGACGCGTCACCATCATACAGTGTTACGCCAACGAATACTTCATCTGAGGACGAAAAGGAGAGCTTCTCGAATATCTTAAGTGACGTCTTCAACACAACACCAAATGGAGACATTGACATTGTGGTGGGGGATTTGAATTCCAAGGTAGGCAACGAGAACAAAGGGCTCAAACATGTAATCGGGAAGCATGGACTAGGCAACCGCAATGACAACGGCGAAAAGTTTGTGGATTTCTGCAATGCCAACCGCCTTGTGATAGGTGGTACCATGTTTGAACACAAGACCTGCCACAAAGTCAGCTGGGTTTTCAACGACAGACAAGCAACTTCCAACCAAATTGACCATTTTGCTATCAGCCGCCGCTTTAGAAGTAGTCTCCTGGACGTCCGAAACAGGCGAGGGGCAGATGTGGGGATAGTACGTGATCACCATCTTATGATAGCTACTCTTCAACTACGCACTGCTGCAGTTCGAAAATCCCACGACAACGCAAGAATGCCCAGGTTCAACATCGATAGACTTAGTGATCCCTCAGTGCGCCAACAATTAAGGGAGCACTTTTCGCAAGGTGTGGAAGCAATCAGCAGCTCAATGTCCGCAACCATCCAAGAACATTGGTGTGCTGTGAAAAATGTTTTTACATCTGGTGCTGAAAGAATTGTCGGTCGATCGCAGGGAAGACATAGGGCGTGGCTTTCCGAGGATACCTGGAGACGGATTGATGAACGAAAACAACTGAAAGCTCGCGTTGCAGCTACCTCAGCAGTAAGGAAAAGCAAGCTAGAGTCCTTATATCGCATAAAGATGAGAGAAGTTCAGCGTGCGACTTGACAAGCGCAAATACATCAACGCGCTGGCTACAGAAGCAAAAGAAGCTGCACTGAGGTGCGACAGCAGGACCGTCTACAGAATCACCAAGGAGCTGACAGGTGGTCGCAGCTCCAGCCAACACCCATTGAAAAGCCTAGACGGCTCCTTGTTTATTTCGGATGAGGACCAGCTCAAAAGATGGAAATAGCATTTTGCTACGGTTTTGAACCGTGTAATCGCTAGCGATATGATCCCAAGTTAGACTTAGGTGCCCGAGGTGAGAAATGCCCGAATACGCACCACGACTCCCAGCAATGATGAGATCACTTCCGTGATCAAGGCACTCAAAACCAGCTAGGACTTGACGGTATTCCAGCAACGCCAACAACACCGGCTGAGCTTCTGCTTCCACTTATAGACAGCGGTACCGTTTATACTTCAATCGAAGTATTTTACCTCGTTTTCATAGACAACACCTCAACACTTTCTCTTTCGCAAAAACACTTCACTTTTTGTAGACTTTATATGTTCCCTCTTAATTGGGAAATTGCATTATATACCATATTCGTTAATGAGCTCTCCCATAAAGTAGCCAAAAATCGTATACGCGAACACATCCATTCGATAACTGCAAGTCTACAATTCTACCCAAAGAAGAAAGTCTTTAAGTCTTTTGGCATTCTGCCTTCTGCCTCAAAAATGCTTTCAGGCAGATTATGTACCCTCATTTAAAAGAGTTTATGGGAGCCGTGTTGTGTCTTCCTCATAGTAGTGCAACTACTGATAGGGTGTTTTCCTAAACTAAATTGATTAAGAGTTTAGGCCGAGACAACTTAAAGGTTAGCACTGTTAATTCGCTGATGCTTGTGAAAGGAATTGTTTCTGAAAACGGTTTCAAGAACTGGGTATCGCCAAAAGATGTTGAATTAAGATACCACAAAGATTAAAGCTCCCTAATTTAAAAAAAAAAAAAAATTTTTCTTTTTCCCATAAATAGTCGGTTAATATAAGAAACTCAACTTTTATAATGACACTTCACTTTTCAGCAAAACACTTCTTTTTTTTCCTGAAAACACTTCACTAAAAAATTGGCAAACGGCATCACTGCTTATAGATAGAGCTCGAGAAGCTGAGAGCTTTCCTAACGAATGGAAAAAGGGAATGATCGTCAAGCTTCCTAAGAAAGGAAATTTAATGGAGTGCGGAAACTGGAGAGGTATCTGCGTGCTGCCTGATGTAGCTAAGATAATAGCTAAAATCACCCTGGAGCGAATCAAACAACATCTCGAAGACACACTTGATGCCGAACAAGCAAGTTTCCGCTCTGGATTCTCCTGTGCCGACCACATCAACACCCTGCGGATCATCGCCAAACAGTGCGTTGAATATCAATCGCCACTCCACCTGCTGTTCATCGATTTTGAGAAGGCGTTCGATAGTGTCAACAAGGAGTTTATTTGGCGTGCCTTGCGCAGGGGAGGTGTTCACGATAAACTAATTGCTGTTATCAAAGCTACATATGAAGGCTCCAAATGTCACGTTCTGCACAGTAGGAGGTTGTCTGAGGAATTTGAGATCCAAAGTGGGGTAAGACAAGGCTATATCCTTTCACCAATATTATTTCTATTGGTAATTAGCGATCTGCTTCATGCAGCTTTGTCGACGGGAAACGGAGGAGTTCAATGGACTCTTACATCTCAACTGAAACATCTTGACTACGCTGACGATGTATGCTTACTCTCCCACAGAATTATGGACCTCCACCAAATGACAGCAGATGTGGAGAGGGAGGCAGGTGTCGTCGGGCTGAAAATGAATACGGCAAAAACTAAAGTTATCAGCCTTGGAACAAACTCATCGGCTCAAATACGCATTGCTGGACAACCGGTAAAGAGAGTAAAGGATTTCCAGTATCTTGGGAGTATTGTCTCGACCGATGGAGGGACCGAACTGGATAAAGCCAAAGCAAAGTCCGCGTTCGGGATGTTGTCCAAAATATGGCGAAGCACTGCCAAGATAAGATAAGACTGTTCCGCTCCAACGTTGAATCCGTGCTGTTATATGGTTGCAGCACGTGGAGAGTGACCACTACTATCACCAGAAAGCTGCAAACGTTTGTTAATAGGTGCCTGCGCAATATCTTAAGGATTTTCTGGCCCTATCGTATCTCTAATGAACACCTTTACGAGAGAACGGGTCAGGAACCAATAGGCACAAACATCCAACGGCGGAAGTGGCAGTGGATTGGTCACACGTTCCGTAAGGATGACAGTTCCATAGCGAACCAAATGGAACTCTGTAACTCAGGATGGCAGAAGACCTGGCGATCCAAGGAAAACATGTCGCAGAACAATCGAGAGGTAGGCACGGCAGTTGGGGAAAAGTTGGGGAGAACTCAGACACATTGCCAGAAACCGTACACGATGGCTCGTAGGGGTAGTAGAGGCCCTAGGACCCACCAGAGGATACAGGATATAAGTAAGTAAGTAAATACTACAAACAAGGTTTGGCATGTGGTAATACCTAGTAAAAGTCTTAAAATGGTATGTTATTGAAATATGGCATCATACTGAATGGAATTTTCGACCATTGACTGGTCTAGCTATGATCCTTTTGTTGCTAATTTGTCGGCCATCTCATTGCAATGGATACTCTTGTGTCCCGAGGCCCTTTAAAGTGATGGTTGGTTCACTAGCTTTGATTTTACTGATGAGACGGTTTTGATTACCCCTTGGTTGTCCATGTACATAAATGATAAAATCTTTTTCTGTGTGTAGCATCAAGAATAAGTATCGGGCTTCTTCGGCAATGGCTAAAACTTTCGCTTGGAATATACTGCTGCGGCTTCCACTGAGGATAGTGACCTTCAATTCGACGGTGCTGGATGGGAAGGGGGCCGGAAGGTTGTTGCCTGTGGGAACAAAGCCTCTGCTGACTTCCTCAGACAGTTTATTTCGGAGGTTGGGGAAGTGTGGAGCCGGTCTCAGCTCAAGTGCGTGACTATGGCGGAGTTGGCCAAATACACTCCGCCCAAAGCTTGGGTCTGGGTTCCGCTGCCATACACGTACCCAGAAAAAATGCTTGGCCTCCTCCACATGCAGAACAGGGAGTTGAAGGGCAATACATGGAGGCTGCTCAAGACAGGGCCTAGGAAGCAGTTTGGTCAGCACTTCTTACTGGCCCTAAATAGGGAATCGCTGCCATCCCTTGAAAAGACCAAAGGGATGGTGCGATATAGCATGGGGAAGGTCATGCTAAAGATCATGACCAAGGGTGTTGAGGAGGAGGAGGAGCCCAAAGATGATGGAGGTGATGCAGATAAACCTGCATCACAGTAAGGCTGCGACGGCATGCTTGATAAACTATATCATCAAGCATGACGTCTCGGCCATACTGGTATAAGAGCCATGGATCAGCGACAACAACCAGATCCAAGGGCTCAAAAACAGGAATTACACGTTGTTCTACAAAGCCAACGAAGGTAAAATCAGGGCTTGTATACTTTTAAAAACAACATAAGGGCATTTCTTTTGAATAATTTCAATGACGGCGATCTAGTAGCAGTCTCCTGTGAAAGAGAGGGAAGTAAACCGCTGTGTCTGGTCTCTGCATACCTCCCGTACGAGCTGGCGGAGATTCCATCTGGTAAAATGAAGCAGTTGGTAAGGAAGGACAACTGGCTCTTCATCGTGGGCTGTGATGCAAATGCGCATCACTCGCAATGGGGTAGCAGTGATACCAATACAAGAGGTGAGTGTCTTTTTGATTTCATCCTTTCGACCAAGCTCACCATATGCAACAAGGGTTCTACGTCCAACTTTTGTAGTAAGGAACAGACAAGAAGTGATTGACGTAACCTTAGCTTCTTGTTCTGTTCACCTAACGGTAGAAAAGTGGAGGGTTTTGGAGGAGGCATCTCTGTCTGATCACAGATGGATACGCTTTCAAATTAATTTCGAGACTAGGGTTAGCAACAGCTACAGAAACCCTAAGAGTACAGACTGGGGTATGTATACTGAGCTAGTAAGGAAACATCTTAAGGATGGGCCTATTCGCAACGGCGATCCTCAAGATATAGATAAGGCGGTAGATAACTTAGGCAAAGTAATGAACATGGCATTCGAAAGGGCCTGTCCACGAAGAAAGAAGTCCAAGAGGTCCCAACCTCATTGGTGGAGCAAGGAAATCAACTCCAAGAAAAAACAAGTTAGGCATTTCTACAACAGGGCCAAAGAAATAGGAGACGGTACCACATGGGATGAATATATGGACCGCAAGCGGGAGTTTAAGTACAGGCAATCAAAAAGAAAGTCGTGGAAGGAATTTTGTCAGTCCATTGCGGATACTAGTGAAGCTTCCAGACTTCGCAAGATGCTAGCCAAAGACACTTCTGTCCCAAGCTTCATCAACAAATCTGACGGCTCGTGGGCAGAAAGTAGCGAAGAAGTTTTAGAAACGTTAATTGAAGCTCACTTCCCAGGAAGTAGATCGCCAATGGATTCTACTACTCGTATAATGGTAGGTCAATAGGGGATGACGTAGAGAATCTCATTACATGGAAGAATCTGCGATGGGCCATTATGTCATTCGCACCATTCAAAGCACCAGGCCCTGATGGAATTTTGCCAGCTATGCTGCAAAAAGCTCCAGCCAAGGTCAGAAGCAGGCTTAGGGAATTTTTTAAACATTGTTTAAGGTCATGTTACGTACCAGTGGCATGGAGGGAAGTGCGGGTTATATTCATACCTAAAGCAGGTAAACCAAGCCACACTTCAGCGAAAGACTACAGACCCATAAGTCTCTCGTCATTCCTCCTCAAGACACTTGAAAGACTTCTTGATATTCACATCAGAAGTAAGTGTTGCAACGGGATTCTATGCAAAGCTCAGCACGCATATCTGAAGGGGAAATCGGTGGAAACAGCTTTACACGACGTAGTAGGGAAGATAGAGACTAGCCTTCACCATAAGGAATATGCACTAGCAGCCTTCCTAGATATAGAAGGGGCGTTCAATAACGTAGAAGGAAGGGCCATCAAACAGGCCCTGGAAACAATGAACGTCGAGCATAGCATTACCAATTGGCTCTGCAATATGCTGGGCACTAGAAACATTAACTCCACTATCGGAAACAGTTCAATAAGAAAATCCGTTATCAGGGGCACTCCCCAGGGAGGCGTTATCTCACCCCTCCTCTGGGTTCTAGTCATCGATGAGATACTTAAAGAACTAAGCAACACAGGCATAAGCGTCACTGCTTACGCAGACGACGTGGTGATTTTAGTTCAGGGCAAGTTCCTTGACACATTAAGTGAAATTATGGAATCAGCTCTTAATAGTCTAGAAAAATGGGCTAGAGGGTGTGGACTACACGTCAACCCGGATAAAACCGAATTGGTACTCTTCGACAAAAAATACAAGATACCACCCTTCAAACTGCCTAAGCTAGCAGGGGTGGAGCTTTCCCTTTCGGATCGCGCTAGATATCTTGGGATAATGCTAGATAGGAAACTAAATTGGAAACTTAACATACAGGAAAGAGTCCACAAAGCTTATAATGCTCTTTTCATCTGTAAGCGGACCGCCGGGAAAAAATGGGGCCTGAAGCTCGCAATGATGCACTGGCTATACATCATGGTAGTCAGACCCATACTCACGTATGGGGCTCTTGTGTGGTGGAAGGCAACGAATACGAAAAACACACGGGATATGTTGGCCATGGTACAAAGAACAGCTTGCATTGCCATCACGGGTGCTCTACGCACAACACCTACGGCTGCCTCTAACTCCTTTAAGGCCACTTCGGGTGTCCCTCAAGGCAGTCACCTTGGGCCTTTAATTTTTGTCCTGACCACCAACGATGTCGACTGCATTATCAAAGACTCGTATCTCTCTGTCTATGCCGATGATATGAAAATATTTAGATACATATCTACTCCCAATGACTCCCGCCCACTCAAGATGACCTAAACAGATTTTCTCTCTGGTGCCAGAAAAATCATCTTGAACTTAACGTCAGCAAATGCCAATTCATCACCTACTCCCGTAAACGACTTCCATCAACCCATAGGACCTACTTACTCTGCAACGAGCTTGTCCCACAAGTTTCCTCTTTGCGTGATTTAGGTGTTATCTGCGATAGGGAACTCAACTTCCGTTCCCATATTGACCACATAATAAATAGAGCCAATTCTGCGCTTGGCTTTGTAAAACGTTGGTCAAGGGAATTTTCGAACCCATACGTCACCAAATCACTTTATGTAACCTTCGTTAGACCTATCCTCGAATATGCTAGCCAAGCCTGGTCGCCACACTATGCTGTACACCTCCGACGTATTGAAGCCGTCCAGCGCAGGTTTATCCGTTTTGCCCTACGCGGTCTCCCTTGGCTTGATAGATACGACTTACCTCCCTACTCTGAACGCTTAAAGCTCATCAATCTTCAGTCTCTCGAAACTCGTCGCGATATTGCCGACTTACTCTTCCTCCATCAGCTAATCACTGGTCAAATTGATTGCCCCGTGCTTCTTGAATTAGTCTCATTTAACACCAATCCCCGTAACCTAAGGTCCATTCCCTCTTCCGTCTCTCTTATCATCGCACCAATTATGGTTATAATGCACCACTGTCCAGAATGTTGCGCTTGGCTAACTATATGGAAAAAACATTTGACTTCCACTGCAGCAGAACCACCCTTCGAAACGATCTTCAGCTCCGCCTCAATTCCACCTAGTCCTGTCTTGATTTTACCACCCCCACACCCAAATTCTCACCTCTACCCTCTCCCTTCTCTTCCTAGCTCTTCCATCCTCTGTTAGTTTTAAGTTAGTTAGATAGTTTAAGCTTGTGTTAAAAAAAAATAATAATAATAAATAATAATAGTTTTAAGCTTAGCGTTAAGTCCCTTTTTTTGTTAGTTTTTAAGTTTTAGCTTTAAGTTGATGCTTGTATTAAGCTTAGATAAATAAATAAATAAATGCACTCGAGATCTTTCTGTATCTTTTACCATTAGACCTACAAATTAAATTTCAAGCGGGCAATAGTGCGCTTCGGCTCACTCTCTTCAGGACTAATAACATAGGACACAGCTCCATTCTCAAGGAATCTTTTCCCGGAATCCCTGACGAATCGGACGATATACTTAGCACCTTAGACTTCGACACACCATACGAAGTACTGTATCCAATTAGAGAGGACTGGCGAAGGAAGACAGTCTCTGCCCATAACGAGATTGCAATATACACAGATGGTTCTAAGACCAACGAGGGCACGGGGTCAGGTATTTACTCGAGAGATACGAACCTACAGGTGGCCCTGAGACTTCCGGACACATGCAGTGTGTTCCAAGCAGAGGTTCTAGCTGTACTTAAAGCTGCGGAATTACTTGAGATGGGATCAATATCCGATAAGAATATCGCCATCTACATTGACAGTCAGGCTGCGCTAAAGGCGCTAGAGTCTTACGTCACCAAATCTGATATAATCAGGAATTGCCGCACAATGCTTAGGGCATTATGTACGCAGAACCGAGTCAGATTATGTTGGGTACCTGGACACTGCGATATTGAAGACAACGAGCAGGCCGACGCGCTGGCTAAAAGAGGAGCGGGGCTCCCACGTAGCGATATAATTGGTAGTATTAAGCCACCAGGGTGCGTGGCCAAGGGAATTATTCGGGATAAAATCATTGACACGGCTAATCTAAGATGGTCAAACATAGATGGTCACAGGGTGTCTAAGGCCTTGTGGCCTGTGCTAGATCGCAGAAAATCTGGGGAGATAATAAAGTTAGATAGATCGAGGCTAAGAACAGTGATAGGAATACTCTCTGGCCACTGTCTCCTAAGGAGGCATGCCATGAGACTAGGGTTATCCGATACGGATGTTTGTAGGTACTGCGACGACCTACATGTCTCAGAAGATATAACTCATATACTCTGTGAATGTCAAGGAATTGCCAGGACAAGGCTAAAGCATCTTGGAAGATACTTCTTCGATAACCTTGAAGAGGTGAGGTCCCTAAACCATAACAAGGATCTTTTCAGATTCTGTAGGGAGATTAATTGCTTGGGAGAATGGGTTTAGGTCTTCTGCCGTGAAGGTTCCCTAGGGATCGCGATGGGCCCACTTTGGTGCCTAGTGTTTTATGATAACCTCATAACCCTACCTAACCTAACCTAACCTACTGCTGCGGCTCCAAAGCCTTATTGATCGGGCAGTGTCAGGTGCTATTGAATCGGTATCAGCGCCTACATCTTCTTAAATTTTTGAGTCATCCATAAAGATCGAGATATACATATATTGTTCGGTTTTACTGTTTTAACGCATAGGCCAAAGTCCAGAAAGAGTATTAAATAATCAGTTTACATTTCTATTTTTGTGCGTTTAAAAATGATGCGGTAGGCCATCTTCCAGAAATTGCAATGCCGTGAAATGTTTTTTCTTATATGCATTTTCTCAACTGGACTTGCGTCGAATATTGTATTCTAATTATTTTCATACATGTAAGCTTGAGTTGAGTGAACTCTCTTAGACTCGTGAACTTTTCTAAAGCTGGCCACCGGACTAAGAACCAATAAGTGAGAAAGAGTCTGATAATGGCGATGTATATCCATTGAATGGTTACTGGTCTCACCCCATTTATTGCCAAAAATAACTGAACTACTTGCGATTTTTGGAGATACACGTACAGTTTTTAGCCGCATTTTTAGAGTATTTGATCCAATAATATTTAAAAGTTATTTTTTTTCATTTACTGGAAAGGGTGTGTTCCTATCTGCATTACTTTGTGTACGATTTTTTTATACTCAAGTTAATATTCTTCTGGACGTGTTTAGTTTTAAGTTTTAAATGACTTTTATTTCATTTTAAAAAAGAAGTTAACAGAAACAAGAAAAGTTATGTCTTTTGGTTTGGCTGATGGCCGTCTACCAGGACGTGTTAATATAAAAAAGCAGGGAGTGGAGCGCACACGTCAGCCAGTGTTTTCCAGGCGGAATAACTCGCGAACATGTCGCCAGATAAAACAATACGCATATAACGCCATGGCAAAAGATCACCAAATTCATTGCCAGCCAAGCTGCTATCAAAGCCATTGCCTCGGTTACTATGTATTTTCTCTGGGGGTGGCAATGGTGCAGTGGGTAGTGTGCTTGCTCGTTACCCGATGTATGCAGGGTCAAGCCCTAGCGGGGAACAGCAATCATCAGCCATCCGAGTATAAACGAAAACGGATAACATCGAAATTTTTCCTATCGCTGCACCAATGAAAGGTTCCTGCCTGGCAGTACAATGGACCGGAGAGTCTGAGTGCTCTGAGATTTGGGTTTCCTTTAAAAAATAAAAGAAAAGTAAACAAAATGTATGTTCCCTATACTAGTACGAGAATGCTGAAATGAAACGCACTCCCATGATCCCGCATTTCAACAACATTCTGGACACATAGAAGAAATATCAAAAAAATGTCTTTGTGCCTAGTAGACCATATTTAATAACTTTAGTAGGTATTACCACAGGCCACAACTTGTAGTAGAAAGCATTTAAGTACTGGAGACCTTTGGAGATGCTAAGGCGACATACACCCGAATGATTGTGCAATTTTAAGCATAACCAGAAAGACGGTCGTCGGAGAATTTGGCCAAACTATAAGTCATTTCAAAATTCATACTTTTTTGCTTGCTTCTGCTTCCAGAATGTGTACCCTACAATTGGGGAACACAATGGATCCACGTAGATCTATTATATCCAATTTTACACCAAGCACTCATCAATATGAATACCTCGTTCTTTGATTAATTCCTCATATATACTGGGCATTCTGATAATAAATTTTCGCAAGATTTCTGGCTTGATTTGGGGCTAATCATGCTGCAGTTTGTACCAAAGTCTTTTCTGCGGCATTGTACAAGTCGAATTCATCCCACAATATTTCGGTGAGGCTTAAATCAGGTGACTGAGTAACGTAATTCATAACTTCTAGTTTTCATCTGCCATTTCATTTAAATAACTTTGCATAACTTAGAGAATTTTTAAGGATCGTTGCGTTACTAAAATATGAATCCTTTGACAATAATTCTGAATTAAAATCGTTTTATACTCTTCGTGATAGCGCCACATAGTACCAGCAAAGTACCCACAAATCATTACTGATCCACCGCCGTCAACAGCCCGATGTCCGATGAGCGTCAAAAATACGTCTTCTTGAGCCAGATACTTCAAAAGTGGACTTATCAAGCCAAAGGGTACTAATACAATCACCTGCTTACTGTCCAATTCTCGTAATATTTTGCCAATTCCAGTCACTTTCTTTTGTTTATTGCCTCAAGTACTATACTATACTATATTGGGGGTTTGTATGCACTGCGATCTCAAAGATCTATTATGCCAGCTCAGTGTTTAGCCGAGAACTGGGTCAAGGCTCTTGATAAACCTCAACAAAGCTCCAGGCTTAATGTTTCAAAAGTCTGAGGGGCTCAATAAAGCCCTCCCGAGGTAGAGATGTCTTTTCCTTGCGGCCATGGGGCATTCACAAAGAATATGTTTTGCCTTCTCTTTTTGCTCTGCACATCTGTTATTCCAGTCAAGTAGCCTGTTAAGGTCCTTAAGTATGCTTTCCTGACCTAAAGAAGCTTCTTAGCCTCACAATGGTTAATGAACTTTTTTGCTTGTCTTAGGCCTAGTACTCTTCATGACGATCAGCTTCCCATTGTTTTATTTTTAGATTTGTGTTAGTCCGTGTAACTCCAAAACACGGTTCAAAGGCGAGTGGGCGGCTCAGTTCATTGCCCTCGAGGCCTTCGAGTCCTGGTATTCAGGCCACAGTAATGGCGTTTTTTGATGCAAGATCTTCGAGAAGATTGAGACAGTCCCATCGTAGTTTAGAACCTACCGTGTAGGAATTCAGAGCCATGAGTACTGCCTGGCTGTCCGAGAGGATGTAAATCAGGTGCACTCAACCCTTCATCGCAGGTATTCTAGTGCACAGAGTTCAATTGCATGGACTTCCGCCTGAAATACTGTGGGTAATTTCCCAAGTGCTGCTGCACATTGGAACCTGGGTCCATAAACCCCTGTGCCAGTGCTACCATTTTCCAATTTGGAACCATCTGTGTACCAAGTTTGAGAGTTTGATAAAACTACAAGCCCTTCATTCCTCCATATGTGGCAATCACTTATGACCACATCGAATTTTCTGGAGAACCGGTATTTCTTGAGCATAGTATCTGGGATTTTGAGAATAGGATAGTTTTGAATGTAGACAATTCAAGGTCAATTCAGTAACGTTTATGGAAATGAGCAGGCTGACGAACCGGCCAGGCAATACTCAGCATAGTTCACATCAGAGGTAGTTCATGTTCCTCTGAGAGCAGTCAAGGCAAAATTCTCCTCAAACTTTTTTTAAAAAAACCAACCTTAGATGGACAAACTTGATAAACTGTGTCATATTTACAAAGTTGTTGCCAAACTACAACAAGGCAAGAGCAAACGACTTCCTAAACAGAACGCGTAAAGACATCGCCAGAATAACAGCGATCTTCACGGGACACTGGCCTATAGGAAAGCATGCAGCCAGAATAGGTATCTCACATAACACACACTGCGACAGTTGCAATATCGCAACCGATAAAGAAACACTTATCCAGACAATGAGTTTTAAGGAATCCCTTTTTCAATTCACTTGAGGAGGTCTCATGAAATAATATTACAAAATCAATAACTTTCTTATTTAACCTCAGCCTTAAATAAAGCGATGACGCATTGCTGGATTGCAGGCTTAGGCCCTTTAAGAATTAATTGCAGGAAACTATTCAATAATGCCAAACGTACAAGAGACGCACTAGATTGGGACTTGTACAAGGCATCCCTAAACATATACAAAAAAGAATTACCGAAAGCCAAACGTAATTCTTGGAGGCTTTTTGTGGTAAAATAGAAGAAACCTCTGAGGCTTCTAGGCTAAGGACAATTCTCTCCTCAAATCCAATAACACCCAGCTTCCTTAAGAAAACTGATTGGTCTTGGACGATTTCCAGCGGAGATTCGCTAAACTTACTGCTTGACACTCATTTTCGAGGTAGTTCCCAAGTTGTTAGCATCATGGTTTTTAACAGACCATCTGCACAAATAACCAACGCTTCAAAATTGATTACACAGAACAAACTCCATTGGGCACTAAATAGCTTCAAACCATATAAATCCGCCGGACCAGACGACATAAAACCTGCCGAGTTGCAAAAGTCATCGGACATAATCTCGTCGGTGCAATACTATTATTATTATTTTCTTTATTATTAAGTAAATGAATTACAAATAACAATATGAAAAATAGCATTAGCTACCAGGGCTTTCGGCTATGTAAATAAACTTAATGGTAAATAAAACTTTATATTTATAGTAGCTATTAATTACAAAGAGTTTTCAAGTTTTAGCTACTTAAGTACTTAAAAATATTTTTTATATTGGTTTCTGTGGCGGTTTTTAGTAGGTCGACGAATGTGGAGTTTACTAGGCTATTTGTTGTATCGTTGATCTTCTGGCATTCCAATAGACGTCTTATTGTTAAAACGTAGTTTTCGTCGCAGAGATGGCAGATTGGACGGTCGTTCTTGACGAGTATATGGCTGTGTGGTAAGTTTGTATGGCCCATGCGGAGACGAAGGAAGCATCGGATCATACTTTTATGACAATTTGTGGGGTATTTTGTCATTTCTGCTTCTGTGTTGATGGCTGAATAGTGCTGGACGTATTTCTTCGATGTCTCCAGTTTCTTTTGGTATGAAAGTGTCCTTATTAGTCTTTGTATGTCTTTGTTGTTATGTGTATAAAAACTGATAAGTGGCTCGTTTGATGCTGCCAAATACAAATATTTGGCGCAACAGCTCTTTAAAGTGCCAGGGCCTAGCTTCTCGCAACCACTCATGTTGTGTGCGTTATATTTTTCACACGAATGGAAGGGACCTGCAGTTTAATGCCGAATCCGAACGGCGATTTGAGAAGCTTTTTCGAAATACTGTGGGTAATTTCCCAAGTGCTGCTGCACATTGGAACCTGGGTCCATAAACCCCTGTGCCAGTGCTACCATTTTCCAATTTGGAACCATCTGTGTACCAAGTTTGAGAGTTTGATAAAACTACAAGCCCTTCATTCCTCCATATGTGGCAATCACTTATGACCACATCGAATTTTCTGGAGAACCGGTATTTCTTGAGCATAGTATCTGGGATTTTGAGAATAGGATAGTTTTGAATGTAGACAATTCAAGGTCAATTCAGTAACGTTTATGGAAATGAGCAGGCTGACGAACCGGCCAGGCAATACTCAGCATAGTTCACATCAGAGGTAGTTCATGTTCCTCTGAGAGCAGTCAAGGCAAAATTCTCCTCAAACTTTTTTTAAAAAAACCAACCTTAGATGGACAAACTTGATAAACTGTGTCATATTTACAAAGTTGTTGCCAAACTACAACAAGGCAAGAGCAAACGACTTCCTAAACAGAACGCGTAAAGACATCGCCAGAATAACAGCGATCTTCACGGGACACTGGCCTATAGGAAAGCATGCAGCCAGAATAGGTATCTCACATAACACACACTGCGACAGTTGCAATATCGCAACCGATAAAGAAACACTTATCCAGACAATGAGTTTTAAGGAATCCCTTTTTCAATTCACTTGAGGAGGTCTCATGAAATAATATTACAAAATCAATAACTTTCTTATTTAACCTCAGCCTTAAATAAAGCGATGACGCATTGCTGGATTGCAGGCTTAGGCCCTTTAAGAATTAATTGCAGGAAACTATTCAATAATGCCAAACGTACAAGAGACGCACTAGATTGGGACTTGTACAAGGCATCCCTAAACATATACAAAAAAGAATTACCGAAAGCCAAACGTAATTCTTGGAGGCTTTTTGTGGTAAAATAGAAGAAACCTCTGAGGCTTCTAGGCTAAGGACAATTCTCTCCTCAAATCCAATAACACCCAGCTTCCTTAAGAAAACTGATTGGTCTTGGACGATTTCCAGCGGAGATTCGCTAAACTTACTGCTTGACACTCATTTTCGAGGTAGTTCCCAAGTTGTTAGCATCATGGTTTTTAACAGACCATCTGCACAAATAACCAACGCTTCAAAATTGATTACACAGAACAAACTCCATTGGGCACTAAATAGCTTCAAACCATATAAATCCGCCGGACCAGACGACATAAAACCTGCCGAGTTGCAAAAGTCATCGGACATAATCTCGTCGGTGCAATACTATTATTATTATTTTCTTTATTATTAAGTAAATGAATTACAAATAACAATATGAAAAATAGCATTAGCTACCAGGGCTTTCGGCTATGTAAATAAACTTAATGGTAAATAAAACTTTATATTTATAGTAGCTATTAATTACAAAGAGTTTTCAAGTTTTAGCTACTTAAGTACTTAAAAATATTTTTTATATTGGTTTCTGTGGCGGTTTTTAGTAGGTCGACGAATGTGGAGTTTACTAGGCTATTTGTTGTATCGTTGATCTTCTGGCATTCCAATAGACGTCTTATTGTTAAAACGTAGTTTTCGTCGCAGAGATGGCAGATTGGACGGTCGTTCTTGACGAGTATATGGCTGTGTGGTAAGTTTGTATGGCCCATGCGGAGACGAAGGAAGCATCGGATCATACTTTTATGACAATTTGTGGGGTATTTTGTCATTTCTGCTTCTGTGTTGATGGCTGAATAGTGCTGGACGTATTTCTTCGATGTCTCCAGTTTCTTTTGGTATGAAAGTGTCCTTATTAGTCTTTGTATGTCTTTGTTGTTATGTGTATAAAAACTGATAAGTGGCTCGTTTGATGCTGCCAAATACAAATATTTGGCGCAACAGCTCTTTAAAGTGCCAGGGCCTAGCTTCTCGCAACCACTCATGTTGTGTGCGTTATATTTTTCACACGAATGGAAGGGACCTGCAGTTTAATGCCGAATCCGAACGGCGATTTGAGAAGCTTTTTCGTGACAGCAATACTCTCGGATGTTTGTCAGACGCTCGCGAGAGGTGGGACCATGAAAAAACTTTTTGGTGTTTTCTGGGATTCGAACTTGGAACCTCATGCGTAGTGATCCGACACACTAACCACTTACGCCATGGCGCCATGCTGCCGATTAAGCAGATTTATTCGCTTCCTCGTTTTTCTAATGCCCACGTGTGCAAGAACCCACATGAATTTAATATTCTTCTCATTCGTCATAAGGCTAACCCTGATAGCTTCGGCTATAGGAGTTTTATTGCTTATATTTCGGATAGCGGATAATAGAGAGAGACTGTCGGTGCAGATGATAATTTTTTGTTTTTTGTTTAATGTGGATGCCTTGAGAATTGCAAGAGCTTCTGCAGAAAAGACTGAACAGAATTCCAGGGTTATACCCTTGGCTAGTACCTTACCATTTTCTTCCACTACTGCAAAAGCTGTGCAGTTTTGAGTTTTAGAGCCATCGCTGAAAATCAGTTTCCATTTTGTTGCTACATATTTTTATGTTATGTCCTTAGACTTGGCTTTGTATACTTCGGGACTTGTGGAGGCCATGGGGAAGCGATTAAGGTCAGTTATCGAGCCGGGTGGATTGAGTTGTGTATTGTCGTAGGTAGTTTTGGGAATCTTTTGTGTGACAATGTTCTCTTGACATCAGCTATGACCGGGGATTTTCGGGATCCCATGAGTTTGGATATGAGGGCAAGTGTAAGGTGTTCGAATCTTTCTTCCAGTGAAGGAAGTCCAGCTTCTGTGAGCATGTTTCTTACAGGTGTCGTCCTAAACGCTCCAAGAGAGCATCTTAGTGCTGCGTGATATTCGGGCTTTATTGATTTAAGCATTGTCTGAGCGCATTTGCCGTAAATTACCAGACCATAGTCAATTTTGGAGAGGATGATGGATCTGATGACACTGACGATCGAGTTAATGTGTGCGCTACAATTTTTGAATGCAAGATACCTAATTATATTTACTCTAATAGCTAGATTTTTTTTTTAAATGTAGACAATGATCCTCAAAACTATATTTACTATCGAACACACTACCAAGTATGTTGAGTAATTTAGCATTGCAAATATTTGTATTATTAAAATTTAGTGTTATGTGTGTTGAGCAACTTGTTTTTCGACAAATGTGTAAAATCTTAGGTTTATTATTAAACATTTTTGCTCGAGATAACTTACACCATTCATCAATCTCTGTAAGGATTTCCATGAATGTGGCAATAAGTTTGTCAATATCTTTGCATTTTGATAAAATAAATAAATCATCAGCGTACAGCGAGTGACGAATGGTGTTATATCTTGTCAAGATCTCGCTTATTTCATTAAATGCAACAATAAAAATGATTACTGAGAGTGGAGATCCTTGAGGGATACCGTTCTCGAAATCATTGACATTAGAGTAGACACTATTTATTTGCGAGAATAATAAAAAGCTGTCTGGATCTGGTATATATCCCAAAGATATGAAGAGAAGTTAAATTTGTCTTCATACCCATAGCGGGTAAATGCTATCACACAAATCCAAAAGATTTCAGACCTATTAGTCTATCATCATTCCTCTTAAAAACATTAGAACGATTGATTGATATCCATTTATGCAACAGTATTGATAAGAAACTACTATCGGCGGCACAACATGCATATTGGAGAGGTTAATCAGTGGAGATGACAGTACACTCACTAATGCGTAGTATTGAATATTCCCTGTTTCATAAGGAGTATACAATAATTGCTTTTCTGGATATAGAAGACGCTTTCAACAATGCCAAAACATCAGCGAAAGCGGATGCGCTATCAGACCTGAAGGTCGACAGCTCACTTTGCGAATTTATTAATCTACTGCCTAATGGTCGGATTATCAGCTTAGAGCTGGGTGGGACGTCTACTAGAAGGTCTGTCAGTAGAGGCTCTCCGCAAGGAAGTTTTCTATCCCCCCTTTTGTAGAATTTGGTGGTCAATGAACTATTGATAATCATGGAAGGCGATTGCTTATGCAGATGATGTTGCTTTAGCTGTCTCGAGAAAGCACCTCAATACTCTAAAAAAAACTTCTACAAAGCGCTTTAAATAAGCTCACTAGATGGGCGGTTCGGTGTGATTTGGCTGTAAACCCCCATAAAACTGAACTAGTAAAAAAAATACAAAATTCCGTTAGTCGACCCTCCTTCTCTGAGGTATCAGCTTAACTTTCTCTGACACAGCAAAATATTTGGGTCTGATCCTGGATAAGAAATTAAGCTGGAAACATAATACTCTAGAAAGAGACAAGAAAGCTATAGTAGCACTTTTCTCTTGCAAAAAAGCTATTGAAAATAAATGGGGTTTACAGCCTCGAGTCATTGGCTATACATCTCGGTAAGTAGACCGATACTCATATACGGGGTGATTGTCTGGTGGACAGCCTTAGAAAAAGCTATAAATTGCGACTATCTAAGCAAGGTCCAGCGTACAACTTGTCTGTGCATAAGTGGAGCACTTCGTAAAATTCCCTCTGCGGCACTGGACATAATATTTTATCTGATACCCCTCGATATATTTAGGAAGCAAATGGCAGCGAATGCAGCCGTTCTCCTTGGAGCTACCCAACAGAGGTCAAGAAAAGAATTTGGCCACGCACCACACGTCTAAATTTTGACAAGAACTTCCTCGTCACCATCCACTCTGGATCACTCTGGAATGATAATAAATTAAATAAATTCACTTCTACACTGACGGCTCAAAAACCAAGGACGGAGTTGGTGGCGGCGTTTTCTCTGACGAGCTTAATCTTTAGGTCTCCTTTCGTCTACCAAATCATTGTAACGTGTTCCAGGCGGAAATAATGGCGATTAAAAAAGTATTTTCTTGGCTTAAAAAAACGTGACATCTGCTAAAGATATCCGCATCTTTTCAGATAGCCAAGCAGCTATCAAATCCCTAGAATCGACCTCTATAAATTTCTTAGTAGCCCTAGACTGCCGATCGTCTCTCCCGGAGATGGTTGAGCAGTTCAATATTTACCTGTGTTAGTTGCCGGGGCATAGGGACATTCCAGGGAATTGTAAGGCAGATGAACTCGCCAGAATAGGAACAACTATACCCATCCTGCCAGACAAAGGCTCCTTAGCTATACTAATCGCTACTTGCTAACTCAAATTTAAGCTGGATGCTATCGAGAGAATAAATCTTAGGTGGGCAAGTAAACCCACATGGCTAGCGATAAAACAGATTTAACCAAAGCTGGATCTAAACCGTCCTAAGAATTTGGTTTCTCTCAACAGATTAGATATCGGCGCTACGATAGGTGTCATCACTGGACACTGTCTAATAAGCAAGCATGCTACAAGGCTAGGCCTTTTTGCGAACGACTTTTGTAGAAGCTGCATGGATGAAGAAGAGGAAGAAACTATTCCTCACCTTCTTTGTTTCTGCCCAGCTTTCTCCCATAGAAAGATGCTTCAACGACATAGGCGATCTGAAAAACATCGGCATTAAGTGCTTCTACGCTTTATAAGAAGCTCAAAATGGTTTAACGAGTAGGTAGAGAGAAACTTTCTCCCACGATCTACGTTGTATCACGATGGACCTATTATTATTATTGGTTTAAGTGTGTTTGGCGATTCTCAGCTGGCAGCCTCTTCAACCTAACCCAACCTAATAACTTTCTTAAATTTCACAGATTGAAGTTAGAAACTTTTCACCAGCACACATCAACAACCAGGTTAGATGATTTTGTGGTATCAAAGTGGCACCTAGTGCTACTTGGATTCTTTTTAACATAGCCGCCATTCCTACCTACCTACTTACCTACAGAAGCTAAGATCTGTACCATTTATTATTTTCATTGACAAATCCAAGTCAATAACAATGTCAATGAATCATTTGAAGTACGAAACACAACAATGTGATTCTCCTAATTAAACTGAATTGCAGTATCGAACTAACTAGGTATAGCTATTACACAACCTGTAATTTTAAGGCTACAACACCAAAACCTTTTAAGCACTCTGACATTATACATTTAAAAATTATTAATTTTACCAATTTGTATTCAATAGGCGAACACAATTTCTCATATTTTCTCTTCTTCGCCGCACCACCCTTAACTGGCAAAGTCAAAGGCAAAAAACGTTCTGAAGATATGGCTTAGGTGCGCATACTAAACGTTTAATTATTCAAAGGCCCAATTTGGACGATTTATACGAGTAGGAGCAACACAGATACCTATCGACTTCAATGACAGAGTGGATTCAGTGTCAACTTATAAAAATTGTGTGAAGGCAGCGATTTCCTATTGTTTGACATTTTATTGTGGACAAGCTTCCGTAAAACACACTTCCGGGAGCAATGAATTTATCGTTCTTCTAACTACAACGAAGGAGCAAATGGTGCGCTCAAAATATTTATAAGTGAATAGTTGCTTACAAATATTTGCATGGAAAAATTACTAATTTCTGATCAAGCTGATAAAATTATGTACAACAACTTGTTGCAATTACCAGCAGTGAAGATTTCTGATCAGTAGCTGAAAGGCTTAACAGAGGTATCTTTGAGGTTGGAAGAAAAATGGAATTCAATGATTTAACATTATATTTTAGAACAATGCTCAACCACCAAGGAATGGATCCCGCAGTGAGCCAATAACTTAGGGACCATCTTGCGCAAGGAACAGTGGCAATCAGCAGCTTGCTGTTTTTTTTTTTTTTTTTTTGTTGATGAAGGTGAAAATCTCGAAAGACACAGTGGGGTTAGAAACCAAAAGTAGTGTGGGACTCTAACCGCACTAAAACACCTCCTTGATCATGACCAATCAACTAGTGATCGACAAAGATTTTATTTTCAACGTTAAGTCGGGTTTGAGAAGGTATTATAATTTAAATACGGGCTCGTAATTGTCAAAAAAGTTCATGGGGCTTGGTTGTTCTTAACCTACGAATATTATTTCGTACATTTAAGACATCGTCTATCTCAGGATTGATATGCATCTGCAAACGCTCGTTGTGACGCATTGCGTACTTTTTAATTGTATCTGCTACGCGGTCGATCTGCAAATCTCGATGCAAGTCACTATTTCTAATGTACCATGGGGCATTGACTATTCCCTGAAGGACCTTATTTTGAAATGTTTGCAACATTTGAACATTTGTTTTCTTTGTGCAACCCCATAATTGGATACCATATGTCCAAACGGGTTTTAATATCTGATTGTATAATAGGATTTTATTCTCAATGGGCAGTTCTGAGTTATATCCTAACAACCAATAAAGTTTTCTATATCTAATATTTAGATCTTCTACTCTCTTTTTCACATGTTCCTTCAATTTCAGTTTAGCATCCAGATTCATAACGAGATACTTACCTGTGTTAGAGTAAGGAACTACTTGATTATTAATAACCACGAGAAGATTCGTTATTTTTTTATTTGTAAAATTAATATGGATGGACTTTGACTCATTAAGTTTAATTCGCCATCGCTGCGTCCAATCACATATCTCGTTAATTGAATTTTGTAGCTTTTCTGTAGCTTTAGCCACACATCCATCTGTTGATAGAAGAGCAGTGTCGTCTCGTATATAATAAATACAGGGTGGGTTCTAGAACACTTCCCTGTGGAACACCTGCTTGTATTTGTTTAAGTTCAGAATACGCTTAGCCATAACGAACTCTAAAGAATCTATTACCTATATAAGATTTAAGGATCTCATAGTACTGTCTAGGTAGATCCCTATGAAGTTTATACTCTAAACCCTTATGCCAAACTTTATCAAAAACCTGTGCAACGTCTAAGAATATTGCAGAACAAATTTGTTTTTCTTCCAATGCCTTTTCTATAACATTAGTTATACGATGCACCTGGTCTATCGTCGAGTGTTTATTCCTAAAACCCGAATTGATGGGTAGGGATAAGCTTTCTTTGCTCTATAATTGGGTCTAATCTTTTAAGAAGGAGTTTCTCGAAAAGTTTTGAAAATAACGGTAAAAGTGAGATTGGCCTTTATGAGGTTACTTCTGATAAAGGCTTACCTTGTTTAGTGATGTGGGACATACCTTTGTTTAAAGCAAGCATTAATTATAAGCTTGAGTTTCAGCAATGCAGTTGGAGGAAGTTCCTTCAAGATTTGAGCAGTTATAAGATCATAACCTGGTGATTTTCTATTATTTAGTTTATGAATACATGTCTCGATCTCTCTTAACGAAACATAAGGAATTTCCTTTTCGTCTACTCTGTTATAGAAATCAACATCTTCATTTGCTACCCTAAGTGGAAACAGTTTGAAAACATTTGAAAGGTGCTGACAAAAGAGTATAACTTTGGATCGCCGATCCATTTCCCATCAGATGTTTTCAACGGCGGATCTTGCGCTTGAGGTCTCTTTAAACGTTTAGCAGCCTTCCAAAGGGAGTAGTCCGTGACTTTGTCAGCCGTTAGATTACAAAGGTATTTAGCGCGAGAGTCATTTTTGAATCCAGTAATAGTTTTCTTAAGCCTATTATTGAGTCTATTAAAAATGGTTTTATCGCCAGGATATCTTGTCGCTTGCCATTTTCTATGAGCTCTTCTCTTTTCAAGTATAAGTTGCTTGATTTCTGTGGGGTATTTCACCGAAGCCTGTTTTTTTTGTTGATAAGTCGGTGTACTATCTTCTGCTGCCTATTGCACATGGGCAATGAATTGTTCTGTTTCAGTGTCAATATATTTTGTTGTGACTAGTGGGAACCTAAAGCTAATGAAACCTTCGAGAAGTTCTCTGAATTTGCACCAGTTCGTTCTTTTGTTTGTTAGTCGTGGGTTTTTTATCTGTTCTATCGATAAACCCTTGACTGTTAGGATTACAGGTGTATGATCCGATGACAGATCATCACTGCTTTTAACTTTAACTTCTTTTCTATTAATACCTTTCGTTATGAAGAAGTCGATAACATCCAGTATTTTCGTTGGGACAGATGGCCAATTAGTTAGTGATCCAGCCGAAATAAATTCACAGTTAAAATTTCGCCCTGATTTTTAGAGCTTCCTGCCTTTTGTTGTCATAAAAAAGCTTCTCAAATCGCCGTTCGGAGTCGGCATTAAACTGTAGGTCCCTTCCATTCGTGTGAAAAATATAACGCACACAACATGATTGGTTGCGAGAAGCTAGGCCCTGGCACTTTAAAGAGCTGTTGCGCCAAATATTTGTATTTTTTTTGCCTTTTGTTGTTATTAGTCTTGACCCCCAATATGTATGTTTTGCATTAAAATCACCACCGATGATGAAGTTGTTACCTAACATTTGGAAGAGATCAATTAGGTCTTCCTCTGTAGGCAAGTGCTTGGGTGGGCAGTATATCGCAGCTATTTTAAACTCCTTGCCTTTAGTTTCTATGTTTATTGTCGCTACTTGCATTGTTTGTTTTGCTATTTTTGGCAATTCGTAATGATCCAAGGTACTTTTCACAATCACAGCACTCCCTCCCCTAGCACTGTCAGCTGGATAAGGAGAGTGAAAACAAAGATACCCAGGAATTCTAATCTTAGTTCCCTGTTTGAAATGAGTTTCAGAAATCAGGCAAACGTCAATATCTTCGTTACATAGAAAAACCTGAAATTCAGGGATGTGTTGGAGTAAACGTTGCGACATTTAGATTATTTTTAATCATTAATATTTTGTTGTTTTTTTCCTGATTCTTTGCTTAGCAGTTCAATAATTTTATCCTGATTTTCCAATCTTTGGATAATAGTAATAAGCATTTCCTTTACCGATATTTCCTCTTCCTTTCGTGACTTGCTGTGAAAAAATATATTCGTAGCAGGAGTAGACCACAGAGCGGCTGTGCTACATGGTTATCCGCCGATAGCTGGAGATCGAACGAAAGCAACTTAAACTTCCCATTGTAGCCACCCACCCACGATGAGATATTCGTAGTAACAAGAAAATGCCATCAATGCTCTGGCTAAAAAAGCCAAAGGAGTAGCAAGCAGATGCGACAGCAGAACCGTGTACAAAGTCAACAAGGAGCTGATAGGTGATCACAGCTAGCGTCAATACCTGGTGAAGAGTTTGAACGGATCTCGGCTGGTTTCTGATGAGGATCAGCTAAGACTATGAAGAAAGTATTTCGCCAGCATTGAGGATTTGCTCAAAAACCATCGAGCTAAATACGCATCACGCCTCTCAGTAAAGATGAAATAATTGTCAAGGCAACTTTACAGAGCTGTGAAAACTAGAGGGGCATTTCCATGCTTCTTGCAGTAGTCGAAGTAGTAGCTAAAATAACTCTCGAACACATCAAGAGGTTTTCATTCTGGATCCTCGTCCGTTGTCCACATTAACGCCTTACGGATCATTGTCACACAATACGTCGAGTATAAATCTGCTCTGCACTTGCTTTCGAGAAAACGTTCGAAAGTGTAAACAGAGAGTTTATATGGCGCGCTTTATGCAGGAGAGGCATTTCGAATAAACTGGTGGCTACAGTAAGCCAAGTTATGAAGGCGGAGTAGGTTATCGGAAGAATTCGGTATTTGAAGCTGTGTTCGGGAAGGTTGCACACCATGACCATTATCCTTCATGGTTATCAATGATGTCTTGCAAAGCGTTTTGTCAATGAACGAAGTGGTTGAATCCAATGTAGCCTTACTACCTATCCAAAACACCTAGACCATGTTGAGATGGGTCAAGAACATATAGATACGGTTGTACAAAATTAAAAGTGCCAATGGATTGGCTACACCCTACAAAAGGCCTTTAATTTCTGGTCAGCTGAATTGAATAGTGTCAGGACAAATCGACGGGGCGAGACGCTAATGGAAGCATTTGCCAATCTCGACCTTGTGCTGCTAAACAGAGGAAATAAGTAGGTACACATTCCACAACGGCAGATGCGGCTCCATAGTTGACTTGACATTCGCCAGCAGATCATTAGCAAAAAGAATAAAATGGCACGTTTCAGACCTGTACACGAACAGCGACCACCACGCCATTATATTCGATATAGAAGAGCAAACGCGGTTCCAATACTGCAACCTGCCTCGTGAAGTACAAAAGCAGGGCTGGAAAACAAACGACTTAGGCTCCGACATGCTCAGATATATGCTAAACAGCATCGAAATAACGAGTGGCACAGTAGAGGAGGAAGCAAAAGAACTGACATCATCTCTGACCAGCGGGTGTGATGCAGCCATGCCGCGCAGGGGAAAAGGAAATGGAAAAACCCCGGTGTACTGGTGGAACGACGAAATCGCCAAGCTCCGAGCCGACTGCCATAGAATGCGGAGGGGCCAGCAAGGGGCAAGAGGCAGAGAATCAGAGAACTATGAAGAAATCCGAGGAGAGCTTCCATAGGAAGCGAATGCAACTCCGTAAGATGATTAAGAAGAGCAAAAGTGAATCATTCTAGGTACTCAGGGAAGAACTACAACACAACCCATGGGGAAGCTCATATAAAATAGTCCTGAAAAAACTGAAAAGCACCACCGCAGCTGCACCCATATGCCCACACATCTTGAACTCAATTGTCAACATCCCAAGGAAAGATGGATTCACACTGCCATGAGACGGATAAGATGAAACGGATACGATACCACCAATTACAACTGAGAAAGTTTTAGAAACCGCAGCAGCTATCAAAAGCAATAAGACACCAGGTTATGCAAAAAACGATAACCTATGGCTACAGACATCAGGTGTAGAGCTAGCGGACCACAAAACCGAAGCCGTTCTCATAAGCAGCCATAAAAAAGTGGATCCTCTCACAATACAGGACGATGAGCAAACTATCGAATCGAAGCCATACATCAAGTACCTGGAAGTGTTGCTACCACAGATTCAGCTTCAGGGACAACCTAATGTGCGCAGGCGAGAAGGCCTCCCGGACAGTAGCGGTACTATGTAGAGTAATGCCAAATATTGGGCAGCCAATCAGAAATCTCCTAACAACCGTGAGTAGGTCAATACTCTTGTATGCGGTCCCAATGTAGGCATCAGCGATGCATCGTAAGTCATACATTAGAACGATGAACTCGGCTCATAGAATCGCATCTTTAAGGGTATGCTGCGCCTTTAGAACTGTATCAGCGGATGCGATAAGCGTAATATCAGGCCGAATGTCTATCGATCTAGACGCGAAGAAGACTGCGGCTCTACGCGAAAACGAGCACGATGACGGAACAGCAGCTATAGAATCTATAAAATTGAAATGGCAACATAGGTGGAACATCACAACCAAAGGGCGATGGACATACAAATTGATCCCCGAAGTTGATGAATAGATTAGGAGAAAGCACAGGGAGGTAAACTACTATCTAACACAATTTTTATCGGGGAACGGATGCTTCCGGGAGTATCTCTACAAGTACAAGCACGCGGATGACCCGTTCTGCCAGCACTGTGGAGGAAAAGTGCAGAACGCACAGCATGTGACCTCAAGAGCCTGATCTCATTTATGTTGGCGAGGAGCGAAGGCGGGGAGACTGCAAATGAAGTAATCACTAGTATGATGCAGCAACTGCGTATAGAGGAACGAGCAACGAGAAACGAAGATCCTGCCAGCTCTAGCAGCTAAAAAGAAATGACGAAATGTTAAACCTGCTCCTGCGACGGAATGCCTTGACTGGCCGTGCCGCAGGGTTTTTAGCCGCAGAACAACAGGACAGAGAAATCGGAGGGGTTTTTTTTTTAGCACGTAAGCATGCAGGAGCATAGAGTCAGGAATAACTCGTAGCACTCGTAGTATCCATAAAATTCTGTAGGGTTTGCCATGCAATGGCATCCCCTAGGCGTGCTAAATGCCATAATGATGAATGAATCCCCAAAGAGAGCTAATAGCTAATTACTACTGCGCTTCAAAAAGGGTAAGTTGCTCGATATATAAGAAAAAGCAAATCGTAAAAAGGTTCCGGGGGAGAACAGAACTACCTACGAGATCTTTCAATATGCTACATCAGCTTTTCTGGAAAAATTGCTTTTGTACCAGCTGGGTTCCCTTATTTAAATAGGGGGAATGCTATTAATTAACCCAACTCTAGGCAGGTTTTAGAGAGAGGTACTCTATAGATGACAACATTTTTAATGCAACGTCAATTGCACGGTTGTACCTTTAGGCTCCTCAAGGTCCTTGATCATATTAGCCACTTTGCATGCTGGAAACAGATATCAGAGACCGAGGTAAGCTTGTGGTTTCCGAAAAGCTCGCTCGACGATCAACGCTATTGAAGAACTGGTACGCTCGGAGAGGGACGCCATAGAGGCAACACAATTGAAGAGGAACTACAGCGCAATTATCACGCTTGATGAAATAAAACAGTAAAGCATTATAGATGGCATTCACCAAAGCTCTGTGCTGGGTCCTCTGCTCTAGAACATAATCGACGACGGCGTTCTAAAATAATTGGCGTCCAACTACCATTTAGAGATCCTTTTGCATGGCGATATTGAACCTAAGTCTTCTGATATTCCCGAGGAATTTATCAACGAATGCAGTGCATGATTGAGCTTTACTTCATTACGTCTTTAACGTCAACTGATCGCCAATTTGTGCGTTGATCCCACGTTGCTTGCTCATTATGCAACCTATGTTAAGGTAATGGGCATTGCTAAAATCCAACGCCATCTTTCCCGGTAGCATGTCAGAGATGGGGCGTAGCACAGTATTACCGTGACACGTGGTTCTCCATATCTACCACCACAGTCTTGACTAGGTGAAGCTACCAAGAGATAAGACATATCCGCATTCCCAAATATAGCACGGTATGGGATCCAGAACCGCAGAAACTTAGAAAGAAACCAGACAACTTCTAAACTGGTTTCTTGAGACTAATTTAGAGAGGGACTGGAATCGTTTAGAGCGAAGCGAAAAGAATCGCTAAAAGCATCAAACCTATAAGTCTGAATTCCTTTTCGCTGAGCAATATTGAGTGACTGGTTGACTTTCACTTGCGCGAAGTTTCTTCGAGGCTGCATCCACTATCGAAAGTGCAGCATTCTCATAAAAAAAAAATATGAATATTTGACGCTTCGCAACCACTCATGTTGTGTGCGTTATATTTTGCACACGAATGGAAGGAACCTATAGTTTAGTGCCGTATCCGAAAGCCAAAATTGGTTTGAGAAGCAACAATACTCTCGGATGTTTGTCAGACGTTCGCGAGAGGTGGAACCGTGAAAAACTGTTTAATGTTTTCTGGGATTCGAACTTGGAACCTCATGCGCAGTGATCCGACGCACTAGCCACTTACGCCACGGCACCTACGCTTTAGAGAAAAAGTACTTAAATCAAAAAGAGAGAGAAAGATCTAATATTCACCCTCATGAGATCTATGTAAGCCTAATGTAAGCCGTACCGGCAAGAAAGAATTAACCCGCAAGAGAAGACAAATATGGAAAAGCCGGCCCCGAAAGGGGAAAGAAAACGACACCACTCTGAAGTAATGCAAAAGCGGTTTCAGAGGGGATGGTGTTAAGTAGGATAAAAGGGTTAAACGTGGTTTTTTAGGGAGTACCAAGTCCCATACTACTTAAAACAGAGCGGACCTGTTTCTCGTAAGCAATAGCGTTTCCAACACCCCTTGGCAAAAAAAAAAAAAAAAAATAGTACGTGTCATCACGGGACACTGCAACATCTAACTTAAGCCACCGAGTGAAATATCGTATCACTTAGGTGTGCAGCCTACCTTAGTCTCAGTAGAATAGAAATTGCTAGCAAGTGATGGTTGTATATCTATGAGCAACAGAAAAGCAATATTTGAAGCCCAAGTTGGACCTACAAAAGTAGAAGAGGAGTGTTTAAAGTTATGGTTCGATCCATACAAATTGCAGGGAAGACTGCTGCATTTCCCTTTTATATATGTTTCTTTCAGAACTACTGAAGAATCGTCCTTTATAACGTATGTGCCTTGTGCTACGTGCCGCTATAGTCGGCGACTAAAATGACATTGCAGAATACTTCCTCTCTAAATGTCCTGCCTTTGTTCGTATCAGGTGGCATATCTTCGTTGTTGATGTGGTGAGTACTGATATCGTGATGACAGCACCTTATCATTGTAGACAAGAAAAATCCAGTAAATCGTGTAATGAAGGGCCTTGTGTTTCGTGGTAGTACAGTCGACCAGTAGCGTCTGTGTGCTAGAATGGAGCGTATCCTAGAACCGGGTCGAATGAAATCCAATTATATCCCCAATTTTTCATTAATTTTTGAATCATTCAGCACGACGCTATAAGTATAAGTGTGATGAAAATAAATCGGAAATAAAAACAAAAAACGAACAAAAAAAAGCCTTACCATCGTCCGACCTTTCATCCATTAGCCTTTATTGCTAATGGCCTTTGAGAGAGTGCAGAAAAGCGAACTTATCAACACGTGTTCCCTGTGCAATCTCATTAATATGATATCTCACCCGTGATTTTAATTCCCATTTGCTTTCGCTCGATCTGTATCTGATGTGCGCCTCTGGGCATGCACATGTGCTAGAACCCATCACCAGAATCTGGATAACATCTTGTCGATGCGAGTTTTTTCCCTTTTTTGCCATGTCCGGATCGCAGCATTATTGCGGAATTAATGCAACCAGATCTCAGAGCAGATATCGCGCGATTGACACAAGGGACATTCGAGAGCGCAAGATGTTCTCCATTGGGATAGTCCATGGATACGAGTACGAGTATCATTCATGTATAATTCTTCCTAATATGCTCCGTGCTGTTCGTGCATCTCCTCGTGTGACACAACATGGTCCAGGAGCATATACATGCGGTATCTGGCAGCCCAGAAGCATTCGACCGCAGAGATGGGAGAACCGAAGGACTGTAAAGCGGATCTTAGGCCTTGCATACCGGCATCAGCATCTGTTTGTATCTTTGGTGACGTTGATGGGCGCAATATGCGCGCATGCAAATTGGTTTTCCGTTCCAGTGTATAGCGTGTACCCACTTTTATGCGTGCGCTTGCGTTTTGCTCCTAGCTTTATGTATTTATGGATCTTTTGCGGTCCAGAATCCCGCGGGAATCTATTATAAATGAGTTCATTGACTGGAGCGCATGTGCGAATTGCTTTTGCCTGGCATTAGATTCTCTGTGTGGCAGCAGCATCCATGACATGTTATGATTTTGTTGCGGCTGTGTTATTTAGTTTACATCTGCATCTGGCAGGAGTGTCATCCGTTACAGTGCAATTTGTGAGGTCATTAGCTTCGTTGGATGTGTGCCATATGTGGAGATTTGTTTTGAATAACTGAGGCTAGAGATGAGTTTTGGTAGAACATTTTTATATGATCGATCATCGGCAATTGACCTATTTACGATTTACATTGGTATCCACTGGCATCCTCTTTGTTTTATATTGTCAGGACATTCCGTGAGGTTCCTTAGAGAAATCCATATTTCGTAAAAGAGCTATTTTAGACTTTTAAGATTGTTTGGATGAGAGCTCAGACATTGTTGAGAAAGCGGTTTTTTTTTTTTTTTTTGTCGCTGAAACATATAATGTCAATTATAAAAAACTTTCTTAATTCTCACTCTCATATGCCCAAATAGTCCCCGAAAAAAAAGACTTTCAAACATTCGTTTATGGATGTAACGCTCTCGAGTTCAGCTACTAGTAACACAGAGCAGAGGATCAACCATATCATAAAGGCATGTGTCACAAAGAAAAGAAAGTCAGAGTTATTCACCGATCTACTCGTGTAGAGAGGAAGTTTGACGGTTGCGCTCTAATTGCCATCGTACGTGAAGATTCTATGGGAACAGAGGAGGAAACACTTTCACCGAACTCCAGCAGCAATATAAGTCAGCGCGTAAAAGACTCAAGATAGCAACCCAGAGCAGCAGGAGCAGATATTTCAATGAACTGTGCAACGAAGTCGATCAAATCCCATCAGGAATAGTGTACCAGATTGTGATGAAAAAACTGAAGAGCTTTCAACCCATAGCTCCAACCTGCGCAGGGTTGCTGGAAAACATCGTCAGCGAGCTGTTTCCAAGGCAACAAGACAAACCATTGAAGAACTACCGGAAGAAATGCAACAAATTCCTGTGGGCAGAGCAGAAGAAGTAAAAGCGGCCAGTACAAAATATTCAACATAACCCCTAAAACTGCAACTAAAGATCGACCTGACACGTTTACGAGTATCTACAACTCAAGTCTGATTGACGGATCCCAGATCAATGAAACAAGAAAGAACTAGTGTTACTCCCCAAAGGAAACAGTTCCATCGGAGATCGGGGATTGAAACCCTGGATCGTATCATTTGCAACAGGTTGTAGTCTATAGTCCTCTACTACCAATGGACATATCGTCTTATCCCACTCATTGAGACATGAATAAGAGGTAAGCATGGTGGATACATAACACAACTGCTAAGTGGGCATGGATGTTTTCACGTGTATCTCCATAGATTTAAGCACGATAACGAAGAAAATGTGGAACATGTATTCTTTCACTGTCCGCAATATGAAGACGAGAGAGAAATGCTGCGAAATGAACTAGAAGGAATATCAGTCTGGTCAAACGGTAGTGCAGGCGATTATATGAAAACACAAGCGTTTTCACTTAGCTGAGGCTTACCAACTCCTACTCTCAACCTCCACGCGGTGACAACTGAGTACCTAGTACCTTAATCTAAGAAATGGGTAACCAACCCCATTTGGAGGATTTTTGGCGGCAGCAGATGTGAGAGAGAGAGACAGAGAGAAGATGGGGGACAGGGGTGCTTTCTCACTAGAGCACTTCTTCCTGTTCCAGGCGGCAACGGACGAATTCCCTAGAAGGAGTCAACGGTGGCGTCTATAATTCCAGTTAGGTTGAACTTAGTGAATACCTTGCGCGAGCTGTTTCGACGTATTCGGATCACAGGTCGGTAAGGAATTTCCAATGTTGGTCAGGGCCTTGGAATAGAGATTGTGGCGGAGGAGCCCTTAATGGGCCAACGGCAGCGCTCATACTCCCGTAGTGGACTACTGGCACCGGTGTACCCGGCCCCTCGTCCTAGGGAAATAACTAAAGATCTGGGGGTTGCGGGTTATGCCGTCAGGGTAACTTCCTTACCACGTAAAAAACGAATGGACTCAACTGATGACGACCCCAGCAAACGAAATAATGTTCTGTCCCTTTACAGACCACGTGTAGTCGAACAATTAGCAGACGCCCTAGACTGCTATAAAGCAGATTATCCAGATTACCGTCATCCAGAAAGTGCGATGGGATGGCCGGGCAAAAAGAGGATGACAAATTGTGATATCTACTTCGGCGATTGCTACAGAGGCAACAGGCAGCGCTTATTCGGATGCGGATTTGTTATAGGCGGCAGACTTAGGCAAGAAGTCTTAAGCTTCCGACACATTAGCGAGCGTATTATGACTATCCGGATCAAGGCTGAATTCTCCAACATAAGCCTAATATGTGTTCAGGCCACCAAAGAAGAAAAGGACCCTGCCACCAAAGATTGTTTCTACGAGCTCCTCGACAAAACATACGAGCAATATCCTAAACACGACGTTAAAATCGTATTGGGCGATTTTAACGCCAAAATAGGAAAGGAGGACGTCTTTGGTAGAGCAGTCGGTAAGCATAGCCTAGACGACACCACGTCTGATAACGGACTAAGGCTAATTAATTTCGCTGTGGAGCGAAATGTCACCATAGCAAGCACATGGTTTCCTGATCTCGATATTCATAAGCAGATATGGCAATCCCATGATCATGTAACGATCAACCAAGTTGATCATATTGCGATCGACGCAAGACATGCCTCCAGTATTCTGGATGTCTGGACCTTCCAAGCGCCCGACATAGACTCGGATCATTACCTTGTTGTAGCCAAGGTACGAATGCGGATATTCCAATCTGAGCAACAAAGAAGAATCACTGTGAGAAAATTTAACGTCGAAAAGCTACAATCGCAAGAGACCGCCAGACTCTTCGCTGAACGCGTATCCCGAAATCTCTCAATCACTCCTATGCCACCAGCATCAAGTGCCGAAGACCAGTAGCAACGCTGCCAACATGCCATCAGAAACGCCGCGACTGATGTGCTGGGTCTTGCTCGCCCACCACCGCGAAACCCCTGGTTTGACGAAGAATGCCGGCGAGTGCATGCAGCAAAAAAGGAAGACGAGAGCTGCTCGTGAGATCTATACGAGCAAAAGAGACGGGAGGAACATCGGCTTCTCCAAAAGAAGAAGAAAGACCATAAGAAACGCGCGTTCGAGAATATCGAGAGTTTATACTCCAGGAACAATGTACGGAAGTTTTACCAAAAGGTAAAAAGAACATGTCAGAGAAGCAATGCCCGTACAGAAACCTATAGAGATGAAAATGGAAACCTCGTAGTAGAGTCACTGTCGGTGCTGAGAATATGGAAAAACTACTTCTGTAGGCTGTATAACGGCAACGAAGACCAACATCCCGCTGTCAGACGGAATAAACCATTTAACATAAACGATGATAGTCAATATTTCCGTCCACCTTACCAAAACGAAGTGAGGATAACAATATCCAAGCTAAAATCCAACAAGGCTGCTGGACTTGACTGCTAACCGGCCGAACTTTTTGATGAAATGGTAGAGTGCATACATCAACTCATCTCTAAGATTTGGTCAGACGAGTGTATGCCTGATGAATGGAACCTCAGCATCGTTTGCCCGATCCACAAGAAAGGTGACCCCCTCAACTGCGCCAATTATAGAGGCATCAGTCTCCTCAACATCGCATATAAGATCTTTTCTGCGATATTGTGTGAACACCTGAAACCTTTTATCAATACCCCGATTGGCCCCTATCAGTGCTGTTTCAGGTCAGGAAAGTCCCTCATCGATCAAAGACTCTGATCATCCCAGTCCTGGTTTACGGCGCTGAAACATGGACTTTATTAAAAGAGGATGAAGATATCCTTCGTCGCTTCGAGAAGATTCAATCACGAACTATACGAGCTGTACAGCGACATCGACCTAGTCAAAAAACCGCGTATTGGACGTCTGAGGTGGCTAGGACATGTAGAGCGAATGGACACCAACGCTCCGGTCCGCAGAGTCTTCGAATCTAACCCCGAGGGACGACGCAGTTTAGGGAATCAGCGCCGTAGGTGCGCGCACAAATTCAAGGGGACTTCGACCAACTTGGAGTGCGCAACTGGGGGCAATTAGCTAAAGACCGAGCTAAATGGAGAGGCTTGTTGGTTGAGGTCCAGGTTCACCCCGAACTGTAGCACCACCTAAGTAAGTAAGTAAGAATATCAGTCTTGCATAATGTAGTGCAACATATGATCGGATCAAAGTGAAATAGAATGCTGAATTAAATTAAGCAACTTACCGTACAGCTAAGACATGTATAACAAGACAATGCGAAGTGATGAAATCTCAAGAAGGTTTTAAGCATATGGTGCTGTTGGCTTCCCCACAAAATATTGCCAAGACGGCAGTACCGCAGGGAACGTACTGTTACTTAGTACGGACTTATAAACAAGCAAATATTTGGCGCAACAGCTTTTTAAGTGCCAGGGCCTAGCTTCTCAAAACTACTTATTTTGTGTGCGTTATATTTTTTACACGAATGGAAGGGACCTACAGTTTAGTGCCGTATCCGAAGGGCAATTTGTTTTGAGGAACTTTCTCGAGACAACAATACTCTCGGATGTTTGTCAGACGTTCGCGAGAGGTGGGACCGTGAAAAAATGGTTTGGTGTTTTCTGGGGTTCGAACTTGAAACCTTAGGCGCAGTGATCCGACACACTGATTACTTACGACGCTCATGGTCTTAATTTCGTTTTAAAAGATTTCCATCCTCCAGCGCAAAAAAAAGACTAACAGCACGGGAACACCGTAAAATATGCTAACCGAATCTTCACCACAACATTAAAGAATCAGCAATCACATCTAAATGCTTTGTGGAAAATTCGATAGATATTGCTCTGTTGCAGGTACCTTAAATCGCGGAAATATGAGTAAGTATTCAAGTAATGCCAGAGAGCATGACTGCATTGCACTATGTGTGATCTGGAGATAGAATTAGATATTGTGTTATGATAACATTCAGGTAATTATGTTAACACACCTATGTACATTATATACACCAGACCTTATGGTAGTGCGGGGCAATGCAGGTGCGCGTGCCCTTGTGGCTGCATCTGCATACCTACCGTACGGTTCAGTAGAAATTCCTTCCACAAGTAAAGTAGAAGCTCTGGCGGCTGCCTACAAGGATAAAATTAAATAATTAGTGCGATGCCAATATTTTGATATAGAAAACGACTTATAGATGAGTTCAACTTTTAGATACATATAAGACATTACAACTGTAATTAAGAATAACATTAGCCAAGACGTACCATATGTCAAAGTTGTAATTTTGTTTGACCCACTTATTCTTCAAAAAGTCATCGATGATTTTGACATTGGGATGGTTTGGGGCACGCACGTATGTCGGTAAAAAGCAGAAACACCACCGTACGTGGCTTTCTACAGACATCTGGAGACGGATCGATGAGCGTACAGCAATCAAGGCTCGGATTGCAGCGGCCTCAGTAGTAGAGAAAAGAGCTTGAAACCCAATACCGTGCAAAGAATAAAGAAGTGCAGCGTAGTGTGAGACGTGACAAACGTCAATATGTCAACTCACTGGCCTCAAGGTCTGAAGAAGCAGCGAGTAGGTGCCACAGTAGGACTGTTTACGACATCACTATGGAGCTCATTGGTGGTCGAAACTCCAAACAACATCCAGTGAAGAGTCTAGACGGTAACCTTCTGATTTCGGATGAGGATCAGCTCACTAGATGGAGAGAACATTTTGCTACAGTACTAAATCACTTAGACGATGGCGGTATAATCTCGAATTCGAATGAGCAGTTCGAAGCAACAAATTCCCGAATTCGCACCGCACCTCCAGTAAAACCGAGATAATAACAGCAATCAAGTCCCTCAAGAAGAACAAGGTGGTGGGTATTGATGGCATCCCTGCCGAGCTATTTCAAGCGGCGCCAAATACATCGGCAGATTTGCTGCATCCGCTAATACGGAGAGCTTGGGATAGCGAACAATTTCTACAGGAGTGGAAAAGGGGGATGATCATTAAACTTCCAAAGAAGGAAAACTTGATGGATTGCGGTAACTGGAGAGGTACATATATGCGTTCTTCCAGCCGTGGCCAAAATAATAGCTAAAATAATTCTAGAACGAATTAAAGAGCATTTAGATTCAACTCTCGATGTCGAACGTGCAGGCTTTCGCGCTTGATCCTCCTGCATCGACCACATAAACACCTTACGGATCATTATCGAGCAATGCGTTGAGTACAGGTCTCCGCTACATTTAATGTTTATCGACTTCGAGAAAGCTTTCGACAGATTGAATCGAGATGCTATCTGGATGGTCTTGCGCAGGAGAGGCATCCCAGAAAAACGTATACCTATTATCAAGGCTACATACGAGGGCGGTAAGTGTCACGTCGTGCACAATTGTATGGTGTCGGAGGATTTTGAAGTCCAAAGTGGAGTACGTCAAGGGTGCATACTGTCAGCACTATTGTTCTTGGTGGTTATCAGCGATGTACTCCGTGCAGCATTGACGGAGGGCAACTATGGAATTCGTTGGACTATGACATCTTACCTTAAACACCTACATTACGCTGACGATGTTTGTCTACTTTCACATCGGATAATGGATCTTCATCTGATGGCCCAAAATCTAGAAGCTGAGGCAAACAAAGTGGGGCTAAAAATAAACACAGCCAAAACAAAAGCCCTGAGCACTTCTTCTAACAACCGCGCTCAACTTAACATTGCCGGAAAACAAGTTGAGAAAGTTGTTAACATTCTGTGTTTAGGAAGTGTCGTCTCGGCTAATCGCGGTGGCACCGAACTGGATGTGTGCAGCAGAATCGGGAAGGGTAAAGCTGCGTTCGGAGAAATCTGGAGAAGTAATGTTATCAGGTTAAGAACCAAGCTGCGACTGATCCGCTCCAACGTGGAATCAGTGCTGCTTTATGCGTGCAGTACTTGGAAGGTGGACACCATTAACACACGCAAGCTGCAAATCTTTGTAAACAAATGCTTAAGAATCATCTTGAGAATTTTTTGGCCGAACCGCATCTCTAACGAACAACTTTATCCGAGAATGGGCCAAGAACCTATAAGCATTACTATACGAAGAAGAAAGTGGCAATGGATTGGACGCACCCTACGGCGGGAAGACAACTCCGAAATACGCCATGCAGTCGAATCCGGTCACCCAGGCAGGCAGAATAGCGGGACGCCCTAGGCAAACATGGCGCAGAACAGTTGAGGAGGAATCGAGCTGGAGTGGAGGCAGCTCAAACGCGTTGCAGAACTTAGAACAAAATGGCGCACAGGCGTGGTTGATGCCCTATGGCCCCCGAGGGTTTAAAGGATCTAAGTTAAGTTAAGTTAAGTTAAGTTCGGATGGTCGCTTGCAACAGAAGCCGTGGTGCTGACATGAACAATAATATATACACAATAAATGTGTGTTTAATTTAATGAAAACTTCCACACTAGCTGTTGGTTACTGACAGGATAGCAGAGCTAGGAATCAACACTACAATAAAAAAAAAAAAAAAAAAGAATGGCCAATGAGGTGTAATTATACAACTGGACAAAAAAATATTGCTCAAAGCCACAAATAACCGTAAATGATGGTTTTCGCACTTGTGTAATTGTTGTTGCTCGTTCCTTCTGAGAAAAAAATGTTCAACAAAGAACGAACTGCACTCAATACGGTTTAAGTTCGCAAACATCTTCTAAACCATTGAAAGCCGATCTTTGCATACTGTTAGGAGTGAAAAAACTTGAATGAGTTTATTTAGAACATGGTTGCATATTTCCAGACGAAACTATAATGGAACTGAAACAAGCTTCATCTTTATTTTGTATGGGAAGTTTCAAGGCATATACATATGTATGTATCTTCGATACTAGAAAATTCCGACATTAAATATAGATATCAAAACTAAGTTATTTTTTTTAAATTGGTTGAAAATTATGGGCTGTAGAGGGAAACATACGCATTTTGCCACTTAGTTTTATATACATATATCAAAATTGTCAGAAAAATTGCTATTCTCACTTACTAAAATTTCATCAAAATCAGGGGGAAGCTCTTCTTCTAAATAATTACTGTACTTTCTTGCCGGTGAGGATTTCATCAGACTTACATTAATTTCATGAAGGATTGGTCTTCCACTGTCTTCTTTGTTTTGAATACCGTTTCTATGAAAGAGTGCGGATCACTACGCATGAGGTTCCAAGTTCGAATCCCAGAAAACACCAAAAAAGTTGTTTCATGGTCACACCTCTCGCGAGCGTCTGACAAACATCCGAGAGTATTGTTGTCACGAAAAAGCTTCCCAAATCGCCGTTCGGATTCGGCATTAAACTGTAGGTCCCCTTCCATTCGTGTGAAAAATATAACGCGCACAACGTGAGTGGTTGCGAGAAGCTAGGCCCTGGCACTTAAAGTGCTGTTGCGCCAAATATTTTTTTTTTGTTTTCTATGAAAGAACATACTCCGTTCCAATTCTGGTCTTTCGTTAGCATTTTTACCGCTATGTTGTCCGCGGTGATGACGACGATCAGCGATTCCAGCGCCCTCCTTTCAGCTTCCCATCGGCTGCAGGCGAAGAACGTGTGGTTTACCTCGTCCATTTGTGAGTCGCCATACTGGCAAACTAAACGCCTTATTCAGGGTTATCGTGAATAAATTTTCGCTCGGAATTTTTCCTCCGAACAAAAATTAGATATCTTCAAAAATAGGGAAAAAATTCATCAGGAAAAAATTAAATACCGCGATTGCGTTGAAAATTCTCCTGGATTGTCATTCATGATACCTATTTCTTTTCCGCGGAACTACTTCCTCTTTTTTGAAGGTATCTAATTTTTGTTCGGGGGAAAAATTCCGAAGGAAATTTTATCCACGATATCCCTGATTTTGTCTACCTTGAGGAGGTAGGCGTTGAAGTACCCGTGTCCGGTAAGAAATTGGGTGGCGTAGTAATTAACTTCACCGTGTTTCCGTCCCTTCCACTCAGCGATGTTCTTAATAACCCTCGCAATCCATCGTCATCTGGTTTCTGAGCCCCATCTCTACTGTCACTGGTGCTTGGTGAGCTCCTTTGACCCCTCGGTTGCAGCTTCCACTCTAATTTCCGCCTTTTTGTCGTAGACGTAGACTTCCTCACTGCCGCAAGGTGATCGATAGGGATCACTTCCGCGACTACCAGGGCGGCTGGTTCCGACACCGTGCTGTACGAACTTACCACCCGTATTGCTGCACCCAATGCACCATGGCCACTTTGCCAACCATGATACCACACAGCGAATAGTTTACTAAGCACATCACTCCGTGTTCGTTCTACGTTGATTCACAAAAGCTGGGGTGGAATCGGGTAAGGTGATTTGTGATAAGTGATAGTCATATTTTTAGTTTTTGCTCCATGTAAGGTGATAGTTGTTATGATAATCACATTTTAGTGATCGTTTTCTTGTGACAGCTGAAGAGGCGTCACTTTCATAAAATTGAATTATTTTTTCATGATTATCTTAGGTCCAGAGACATAGCCATAGACAATCTAAGATGGTCATAAGGTGTCTAAAGCCTTGTGGCCTGTGTTAGACCGCAGGAAATCTGGGGCGATCATAAAACTAGAAAGGTCAGGACTAAGAATATTGATAGGTATTCTCTCTGGCCTTCTTCTTCCATTTTTATCAGCGAGGTTATGATCCGAAAACAAGGGATCACAACCCTCCCACTGATTCGCCTGTGGGGTTCGCCTATTTGACCTCAGAAAATATCGGCAAGCCTGCCGATTTTGGATCACTCGGTTACTGAGGCCAATGAAATGCCGATGTTGTCGCATTTGTGTGATCCAGGCGTTTATAGGCCTGCCTTTCCTACATCGCGATGTCTTTGGAACGTGCATTGATATTGCCTTTTTAGCCGGGTTCAAATGATCTCTTCTTTGAACGTGGCAATACCAGCTGAGCCGGTCGCGCTCTATTTTTTGTACCATGGTTTCCTTGATGTGAAAGCTTCCGCGGATCTTCGAACTTTTTATTCGATAAAGCTTTGTCACTCCTGCTGTCATGCGAAGCATCTTCATCTCAGCTGCCGTTAATTTACCGTCATACCTTTTGTACATCGTCCAACATTGTGAACCGTATGTGAGCGCTGGACGCACAACTGCGGTGTAGAGCCTTCCTTTCAACTTAAAATAAAATAAATAAATATTTGGCGCAACAGCTCTTAAAAGTGCCAGGGCCTAGCTTCTCGCAACCACTCATGTTGTGTGCGTTATATTTCTCACACGAATGGAAGGGACCTACAAATTTGAATGCCGAATCCGAACGGCGATTTGAGAAGCTTTTTCGTGACAACAATACTCCCGGATGTTTGTCAGACGCTCGCGAGAGGTGGGACCGTGAAAAAAAACTTTTTGGTATTTTCTGGGATTCGAACTTGGAACCTCATGCGTAGTGATCCGACACACTAACCACTTACGCCACGGCTCCCAACTTTCAACTTAGGTGGCATTTTTCTGTCACAGAAGATAGCGGAATTTTCTCGCCACTTCTTCCACTCTACGCTTACGCGATGATTGATGTCGTCATCACAGGTTGCTTTGCTATTGAAAATAGATCCCAGATATTTGAACTTTTCGCACTTGGGAAGCACTGTTCCATTCAAATAAATGTCTGGAATAGGCCTGAGTGGATCAGAGAACAGGCAGCACAAGCACTCTGTCTTTTTTTAACTAATGCGATACCCATTTCCCTCCAAAACGTCCACCCACACATCAAGTGCTCGTTGCAGGGATGTAGGATCCTCACTTATGATGGCTCCATCGTCAGCAAAGAATAACTGATGTACCTTGGGGTCCATCACTTTACCTTCAAGCAGATAATCAAGGACTGTAATAAAGAGCAAAGGACTTAAAAAGCTTCCCTGATGCACCCCGACTTTGATTGGGAACTCTTCAGTTACTCCAGCGGGGCATCTTACTCTTGTCTTTGCTCCTTCGTACATGTCCATGATCATCTGTACATAGGTTTCTGGAACCCCTCGATGTCTTAGCGCCACCCATATCAGATCTCGTGGTTGTCTGTCGAATACCTTTTCAAAGTTAACCAATACAATATGCAAATCCCTTAAGGAATCACGATGTTTTTCCATTATGATCCCTGTACTTTGGATTGCATCTGTGGTTGAGTTACCCGAGACAAACCAGCACTGATCATCAGATAGCCGTACTATTTTTCGCAGTCGGCCACCTAATACCCGCTCAACGATCTTCATGGTGTGACATCAGCTTGATCGAAGGGTAGTTATCACAGTTTCGCGTATCACCCTTTCCTTTGTATACAGGGAGAAGGGAGAACTTTCCCTCCATTAATTCGGCAATGGGTCACCTCTCACAAATTTGAAGATGAGAATTCTGAGCCATCTGAACCCGATGTCTCCCATCTTTTTCCAGAACTCAGAGGGCATCCCGTCCAACCAAACCGCTTGTCGTTTTTGAGAGTATTTGACCGCCTAACTAACTTCTTCGACTGTGATGTCAGGTATTTCTTCATAGTTAGGGGTGGCTCTTGGAAAGTATAGCCGGGGAAACTGTTCATTTAAAAGTTCTTCACAATACTGCCGCCAACTCTGCAGAATTTTGTCGTCATCCACAAGAAGCTGGCCATGAGCATTGTTAATGAACTTTGGCGAACGAATCTCCTGAGCATTCCTCCTTCTTTGGGCGGTTATTTTGAAGATGGTTGCGCTCTTGTTCATACTTTGTCTTCGCAGCTCCTGGATAGCCTGGTTTGCATCAGCAACCGGGGAAGATATTTTCTCCAGCTCCCGATACAGGCCCTCCGTACTCTCTGCTTGAAGCTGGGCGCACTTCTTCTTCGCTTTTTTCTTGCAACATCTGTAGTCCATTTCGAGGCGAACTTTTTCGTCACTATTATTAGAGGGGCACTTTGACCAAGCTTTGAAAGCCACTTTCTTCTCATTTATCATCTTCTTAGCTTCATCACTCCACCAGCATATTTCTTTGGCGTGTTGATGGTGGCCTTTTGAAGCTCCTAGCAGTGATTTGGCCTTCTTTAAGCAAGTTCGCTGTAGAGAATCCCACATATTTTGTGCTCTGCAGTCTTTATCCTCAGCTCCGTTGATTGTGTGAGAGAGGTATAGGTAAACTCTCTGGCAATTGTCTTATAAGGAAGCATACTATGAGACTGGGTTTGTCAAATACGGATGTTTGCAGGTACTGCCATGACCTACATGTTTCGAAGGATATAACACATATACTCTGTGAATGCCAAGACATTGCCAGAGCAAGGCTAAAGCCCCTTGGAAGATACTTCTTCGATAACCTAGAAGAGGTAAGGTCCCGGAACCATAATAAGGAGATCTTCAAATTCTGTCGGGAAACCAAGTGTATGGGAGAATTGGTTTAGGTCTTTTTGCCGTAAAGGTTCCCTAGCGATCGCGATGGGTCCACCTTGGTGCCTAGTGTCTTATGATATTCTCATAACCCTACTGAACCTAACCTAATCTAGGTTCGAATACCAACAAAATGTTTAGCTCGATGGAATTATTTTTGAGTTCAAACAGTGATGACAACGAATAAGAAAGTTATAGGAGTGGGCGTCTTCTAAGGACCCAACTAAGAAATAAATCAGATATCATTGGGCTACCAAATGCAATGTTAGTATGAATATTTTCTAATTTGCATAAAACAACAAGCATTTCGCTTATTCTTACCATATTGTTTAGATTCTTAAAAAATGTTCGATGTTCAAAACAAGCATTTTTGTATGTTGTGGGTGTGCATGACTTACTTGCTTACTTAGGTGGCGCTACAGTTCGGGGTGAACCTGGGCCTTAACCAATAAGCCTGTCCATTTAGCTCGGTCTTTAGCTAATTGCTTGACTTGCTAGCTAGAATAAGGTTATTCCACCCTTTTTCAGCTAGCCTCAACTTTAAAACCTTCTTGGAGGTGGTGGCTACTAACGACAAGTTGGCGCTGAGTGAGTGACGCCAATGGGACAAAGCACCATAGCTAAAATCACGGGTAAATTCATAAAACCAACGCAGCTAAAATGATGTCCCTAGCAGATAAAGTTTCTTCCATCCCAAACCACCAAACAGTTTTTCTGCGAAAAATACAAAACACCCGAATAAATTAAATTGAAATTGAATTTCTTTAGTTTAGGCAGGGGAATGAACAATAACAGCATTTTGACGTTTTGAGAAGTCAATTGCTCCTCGAAATTTTTTCATCACTCTACACAGGGCAACCAATTTTTCTGATCGCTTTTTATTATCACAAATCACACTATCACCTATAACCTTAGCCGATTCCACCCCTGATTTATTTTTTGGGTTTGTGCTTGCTATATTCGGTTGGATAGGAAAACAAATTATTTTCCTTTTACTATAAGCCAGAACAAACCCACTGCACATGACCAACACTTTCCAAAGGTGCGATGAGAAAACTATCACAAAACACAGTTTTTTTTTTATTGCATACCCGTAGGTATGCGTATACAAAATTTTATTTATTTACTTTTTAAAAACGGCATTTAAGAACAAAAATTTAAAATAAAAAAAAAAATCATTTGATTCTACAGTTAAAAGCAAAACTTCTCTAATATATCTTTCTCTCATTGCATTTCTGCATTGCAATCTCAATATGTTCATTGAGCATAAATACCCTTGGTCATAACTACCCCCTCCCAAAAACTCAAGTTTTTCTGTTACAAAAAAGTTTGTAAGTCTTAAACTTTTTTTTTTTTTTTTTTGTATCTCTTAACATCATACAAAGGCACATCGAAATTATTTTTTTATTTATTATTTTACTTTTAGGTATGCATGTAAAAACATAAGTTTATAAATTTGTACTTATTAAAGCGACGGTCAATCAAAAGTACGTGCTTTTGGAGAGAGAAAAATTCGACTGATGCATGAAGGGATACTAAGTATTCCTGGTGATGTATGAATGCAACAAAAAAAAAGAAGGCAAACTAAATGGATTATAAACTGTGCGGACGCCCGCTGTATTTTAACTCCATTGCATCGTATATAAATTGACCATCGTCTTTATTTAATTAACTTCTTCTTTTTTTTTCTCTTTTGAGTAAGTTTGGTGGTTTTGTGTTAGCCGTGAACGCGCTCCCTATTTCACAGGCAATAAACTACACAACTTTTCACTTAAATAAATGGAATAAGTAAATAAGTTTAATATAACATAAGAAACTAAAGAATAGTAAATAATGTTTCATTGGGAAACTACATATGTATATCTATGTACTTAAAATGTTTAAGGTAATTATACTGTCAATCATTGTCAAAATGAAGTAACATATAATCTTATAATCTACTGGAAGATACATATAAATTGCGCCAATTAGGCTTACTACAAAAATAAAACACAAATTTAAGATTATTTGATGAGGCGTTCCTTATTCCAGCTGTGCGCGTAGTTTTCGAATCTTGGCTGTAAAAAGAAAAATGTATAAAACCTTAATATTATACAATATGACAAATTTAAAGAATAAGCAATCGTTAAAAACATTGCATCATACTATCAGGTTATCCCATAAATAACGTGACTTTGTGTGTACTTCATTCAATTTGAAAAATAATAATAATAACAAATCGAAGCATTTTCAGCGGAAGCATGACCGGTCGAAGTTACGAGCTGGAAGAGATGACGAATAGAAGGCGGGTGGATATCTTGTGTGTCCAAGAGACGAAATGGAAAAACACCGGAAATCGGTCGCGTTTCTTGGACGTTAAGACAAAAGATTACAAGATGTTCTACTACAGAACGGAAAAGACTAGGAACGGAATCGTTATCATCCATGCGGCAGAGCTACTTGGTAACGTCTTGAGCATTTCGAAGTCCAGCGACCGTTTGATGTCTCTCAAACTAGTAAAACAAGGCTAGGTGTGGAATATTATTGTCAGTGCATATCGGACCCTGAGATGACAAGTGTCGTATCTTCCAAAAGCAGGTCTTCTTGGTATGTAACATACAACCGTCTTTCTCTCAGTAATAATACATGAGAACCAATCAAAATCTCAAAATTGTCATTTTAGAAGTTACAACACTTGTCATCTCAGGTTGCGATATGCTCCCCAAATTGGGTGCGATCAGAGAGATAAAGATGCATTTTAGCTAGATTTAAACGATCTCCTTAAGAACATCCAAAAGGAAGAGTTTCTGTTTGTTGGAGGAGATTTGAATGCACATGCCGGGAAGTCGAACGAAGAGTTCGCTGTAAAACTGCCATGGAGGACTGCCATACGGCCCCAGGAACCTTCCTGGTGAAGACATCCTAAGCATGTGCAAATCACATGGTCTTATCGTGTTAAATACCATGTTCATCAAACAAAGCTGACACCTGATCACTTACAGCAGTGGTGGAGATGAAACCCAGATTGGCTACCATTTGGTAGACAGTATCATGATGAAAAATTACCTCTCTCACATCATCAACGGAGGTGAGGATGAAGAGTTCAGAGCACAAAATATGTGGGATTCCATACAGCGAACTTGCTTAAAGAAGGCCAAATCACTGCTAGGAGCTTCAAAATGCCATCACTTACACGTCAAAGAAACATGGTGCTGGAGTGATGAAGCTAAGAAGGTGATAAATGAGGAAAAAGCGGCTTTCAAAGCTTGGTCAAAGAGACGAAAAAGAAAGGAATACAGATGTTGCAAGAAAAAAGCGAAGAAGTGCACCCAGCTTCAAGCAGAGAGTACGGAGGGCCTGTATTGCAGGAGCTGGAGAAAATATCTTCCCCGGTTTTTGATGCAAATCAGGCTATCCAGGAGCTGCAAGGACACAATATGAACAAGAGCGCAACGATCTTCAAAATAGACACCCAAAGAAGGAGGAATGCTCAGGAGATTCGTTCGCCACAGTTCATTAACAATGCTCAGGGGCAGCTTCTTGTGGATGACAACAAAATTCAACAGAGGTGGCGGCAGTATTTTGAGGAACTTTTGAATGAACAGTTTCCCTGGTTATAATTTCCAAGAGCCACCCCTAACTGTGAAGAAATACCCGACATTACGATTGAAGAAATTAGTGAGGCGGTCAAATACTCCAAAAAACCAAAAGCGGTTTGGTTGGACGGGATGTCCTCTGAGTTCTGGAAAAAGTTAGGAGACATCGGGTTCAGATAGCTCAGAATTCTCATCTCCAAATTTGTGAGAGGTGATCCAATGCCAAAGTGGGCGCCCGTGGCGTAAGTGGTTAGTGGATCACTACGCGTGAGGTTCCAAGTTCGAATCCCAGAAAACACCAAAAAGTTTCTTTCACGGTCCCACCTCTCGCGAGCGTCTGACAAACATCCGAGAGTATTGTTGTCTCGAAAAAGTTTCTCAAGACAAATTGCCCTTCGGATACGGCACTAAACTGTAGGTCCACTCCATTCGTGTGAAAAATATAACGCACACAACATGAGTGGTTGCGAGAAGCTAGGCCCTGGCACTTAAAGAGCTGTTGCGCCAAATATGTATGTACAGTCAGTCACATGGATATTCGCACAGTCAAGAATTAACAATATAACGATAATTTCTAGTGAAAATTTAAGTTAAGATTAAAAATTTCTTTACCAAATTATTAACTACTTTACACATAATTTTTTTCATAGCAAGTCCTTTGCTAAGAAAGATCCATTTACCAGTAATTTTCTATCGAACAATACAATACCCAGAAATCATATCACATGGGTATTTGCACAAACAACTTCCAGTCGGCCATGTGTTTAAGTAAACAGTTGTACAGTGCTACAATGCTAACGGTTTATATGAAATACTACAGAAGGTTGTCGATGCATGTGCCGAGAAGAAAAACAAATCAGTTTGCATTCATTGTTTGACGCTTTTAAGAACAATGGGCCGAAAAACGAAAAATAGAGACGTCGAGATCCGCAATCTTGCTGTTAAACATCATAATGAGGGTAAAACATTCCGGCAAATTGGTGAGATGTTAAACAGAAGTTATTCAACAATCTATAGCATAGTAAAAAGGTATAAAACAGAAAAGCGATTTGAAAATAAGAAAAAAGCAGGCCCAGCGTTTTTCCTAAGCCAAAGTGAACAACGACCACAACAAGTGCGTAAAAATCCGAAATTAAGTGCACCAAAGTTAGTTACAATGCTCGAACATTTTTGCGGAAAGAAAGTCAATGCAGAAACAGTACGAAGAGTCCTAAGACGAAACAGCTATAACGGACGTTCGCAACGAAAAAAACCCTACCATAGCAAAGTAAACCAAAAGAAACGACTTGAATTCGCAAAAACGCATTCCGAAAAGGACTTTGATTTTTGGAAAGATGTTATTTTTGCAGACGAGAGCAAGTTCAATATTTTTGGACCGGACGGACGAGGAAAAGTCTGGAGAAAGAAAAACGAGGAACTCAAAAAAGAAAATCTCAGACCTAGCATAAAACATGGTGGTGGTTCTGTAATTGTGTGGGGCTGCATGTCAGCCAACGGAGTAGGAAACTTGGTGATTATACACCAAATCATGGATAAGACAGTGTATCTCAACATTCTAAAAGAAAATTTAAAACAAAGTGCTGTTAAGATGGGTTAGGGTAGAAAGTTTCGATTCTATCAAGACAATAATCCCAAGCACAAATCCCGCTTAGTCATGGAATGGTTGCTCTACAATAGCAAAAGTACGATAGCCATACCACCGCAGTCTCCGGATCTTAATCCAATAGAGAATTTGTGGGCTCTGTTGGAATCTGCCATTAGAAAACATGAGATTTCTAATAAGAATCAGCTAAAGGCTATTCTCTTGCAAGAATGGAGTGAAATATCGTGTGAGCTGACGAAAAAGCTGTTTTTTTTAATTCCAAACAGGCTGAGAGAAGTCATTCCAAAAAGCGGAGATCCAACAAAATACTAGACGTGTGTCTTACTTCCTGAATTTATGTTAAATTGAATTTGATTAAGTTTTGTTTGAATACCTGTGTGATGTCATTTTAAGCTACACATTCTTTCCGGACTGCGCTTTTTAGTATTTTTATTTTTTATGAACTTTCTTTATTTTGTTTTTTGTTAAGGGATAGACTAACATTATTTTTGTTAATTAAAGAAATTCGTTTTCGCAAAAAATAATAAAATAAAAGCGTTTTGTTTTATTTGATCCTGTTTGTCCGAATAACCATGTGACTGACTGTATGTACAATATAATGCCGAATCAATGGAGGGAAAGTTACCTTCTCCCTGTATACAAAGGGAAGGGTGATACGCAATACTGTGATAACTACCGTTCGATCAAGCTGATGTTACACTCCATGAAGATCGTTGAGCGGATATTTGGTGGTCGACTGTGAAAAATAATACGGCTATCTTATGATCAGTGCGGGTTTGTCGCGGGTAAATCAACCACAGATGCAATCCAAAGTATAGGGATCATAATGGAAAAACATCGTGATTCCTTAAAGGATTTGCATATTGTATTGGTTGAGTTTGAAAAGGCATTCGACAGACAAAAAACACAGAGTACTTGTGCTGCCCGTTCTCTGATCCACGCTGGCCTATTCCAGACATTTATTTGAAAGGAACAGCGCTTCCCAAGTGTGAAAACTTCAAATATCTGGGATCTTTGATCAATAGCAAAGCAACAAAGTGGATGAAATGGCGAGAAAACTCCTCTATCTTCTGTGACCGAAAAATGCCCCCTAAATTGAAGGAAGGCTCTAAACCGCAGTTGTGCATCCAGCGCTCACATACGGTTCACAATGTTGGATGATTTACAAAAAGTATGAGAGTAAATTAACGGCAGCTGAAAAGAAGATGCTTCGGATGACAGCAGGGGCCTTATTTTTTAATGCGTTTCTATAGCAAACGTATACAAACTCAATTTCCAAGTAATTTAAATAACGTTTGATAGATGTTTTGACAATCTAACTTTCCGAAATGTTTGATTTTGAGTTGGAAGCACTTCACCCGATCCGAGAACCATACAAAATACCCATTCATTTTAGAATCGGATTACATTTTCGAATGGCAATCCGAATCCGAAAGCAGTACAAAATACGGCCCCAGGAGTGACAAAGTTTGATCGAATAAGAAGTTCGAAGATCCGTGGAAGCTCTCACGTCAAGGAAACCATCTTACGAAAAATAGAGCGCGACCGGCTCAGTTGGTGTTGCCACATTCGAAGAAGGGATCATTTCAACCCTGTTAAAAAGGCAATATCAATTAACGTTCCAAAGACATCATAACAACGCCGAAATAGAAATAGGAAGAAGAACCGAAGACGGTATTCGAATTGTCGAATAGCAAATGCCAGGAACAGAGTGCTCGGGGTATGTAAATATAGTGTCTCAGGTAGAGAGACACTTTACACTTCTAGACGAAGAACGAGCAATCAACTCTACTTACGATGAGCCATCAACAAAATTTCTGACAACATAAATGTATCTATTCAGGCTACCATCACAGAAATATCCTCTTGTCCCTCCTCTAATTGCTTGTCGCTGATAATCTGGCTTCTTTCTTTGAAGATGATATAATGACTTTATACTTTCATTTTTAGACTGATAACAATCTGTTGACCTGGAGGACAATCTTTTATCAGAGCAAACTACATAGAGCCATACACAAAAATGTCTTAAAATTGATACTGGTACGTATCTCCACACTTTAGGGAAGTGTTGATAAACGTTGGCATCAGGTAGACAAAGCAACACATGATCTGAACCCCCCAAGTTGTATGTAAACTTAAGTACAACGTATATATAATAATTACCATAGTTTTTCTTCAATGCACGCATTTTGGAATGCATTATTTTGTTATCTGGATTCAATGCCAATTGCCCGGCGACTTTATTGAATGCGCTTTCCATGACATAGGAAGCAGCTTCCAAGTCTGGTAAATCCATACTCAGTTTTACGCCATTTGGTGTAATAACTATATCTTTTGATTCCGGTACACTGGTCAAGTTATCATCTTCTTCCTCATCCTCTTGTTCGATTTCCACTTTAATATCACTATCCAGCTTCAAAATTTTCTTTCCTTTTGGACATTCGTCTACAAATAACCATATGTAAACACTCTAATTTATTGCTCCAATTAATTACTGCTTACCTTTCTTTGACCTCTTCTTTGAAAACTCAGACGATTCATCCTTTTTCATGTCACGCTTTGGGCAGCTGCATATCTTGACAGCGGTAATACGCTTCGCGAGAATCTCACCACTGAAAACAGATTTATTAACCCCATCATCATTATACTATTTAAAACCTCTTACTTAGCATTTTCTAGATAAAAAATGATGGAAGTCTCTCGACGTCCGACACATGAATTCTGACAGACGAACTTCAGTGCTACCGTTTGCTTGACCAAATTATCCTCATTTGGTTCGACACGACACAAAGGAATAAGCACGGACAAGCGATCGCTGATATTTTTCCCCTCAACTGTTCCCATATACATGGCACTTGGATTCTCACAGCGTAGCACGCTATGTTTGATGTTTTTACATTCAGCTGATGATGGCATTATATTTAGTTTTGATATTTAATGGAAACCCTTTCTTACCTGCATCCTTGCTACTGTGATTTTCACACCGCACAACTGGCTCACTGACCTCGCAATTGAATACCATCATGATACGCATGTAAAGTTGCTGATAATTCAATGTCGCATTGTATACAGCTACGATATTAAAAATTTCATTTGTCTTGATGTATATCTTATTGAGCTTCTCTGAGTGGAACCAATTCACTTTACTCTTGTGCTGAGTCTCAAGATTCAATTCAAAATTCAAATTGCCCTTGTCATGCTCTTCCAGATCGGGTAAAACTGAATGTATTTGTCGCACTGGTACTATCTGCGAGTATAATCGGCTTTAAGTAATGGTAACGTTATGGTAGAGTTTACTTACTTCTTTGTCATCGCATTGCTGCATTAGTTGACTTAAGCATCGAGTCTGAAAAGAAATAATTAAAAGCTTGTTATGAAAGTATTTGAAAACAAAGATAATCAAAAATTCAGCTCACCCTGCGACCGACCACCATGATAGGTTATTTAAAACTGTTCACAATCTAAGGGTTGTGAAAATATTTATTACGATTTCACAGTGTGATTCAAATAGATAGTCATAACATCTTTACTGCAAGAGGGGTGAAATACGTACATGTAGCTACTTTGGAGGGGTGAAAAACATGTACGAACATGATAACTAGCGGATGACTGTCAATCCGGAAGCGATTATGTATTTGTCTATGACTCAACTTAAAAACAATGAAATGTATGAATCATCGTTGTCAGTTCAAGGTCATCAAAAGAGGCTTCATATTCCTAGCATTGTATGCTATCATTCGTCAATTGGGCGCCGACTATGTACAATAACAAAATCGTCGATGAAGGAATGCCTACGGCCGACAAGGCGAAACAGCTTTATGATACCCTTTTACAAGAACAAAGGCGACGTAAAATGCAGGCCAAACTACCGCGGGAAACTCAAGCCGCATCGCCTCAAAATCCAGGGTACTATCCTAGATGTGCGCTTCGGAATCATCGCTGCGATGTGGTTTCAGCAGCGGAATATCAACGGTTGATGCTGACCATAACTGCAAACTCTCAATGAAGAAATCACCTGTATAAAGGGTGACCAGATAGCAATGATACTTTTTCCAATTATTATGTTTCAGCAGCTGTCAAAGTTACCAATGACATCCAGCTCTCAAAATATTCAGTAAGGTTTGCCATTTCATCATGCCGAACGTGGGGAAATTATTAAAAAATATTATCGAAATTCCGGCTCAGTTGTAAAAACGCAACGTGAATTTCGTCGTGAGGTCGTCATCATGGCTTCAGTGTGCAGGCAATTCGTCGCACCGTGGAAAAGTTTGAGCATGAGTACACTCGTTTGGACCTTAAGCCACCAACCAGACAAGGACTGGTGCGAAATGAAGAACACATAGGCGCCGTAGCGGACAGTATCGAAAAAGACCCAGAAATGTTGATTCGGCGCCGATCAGCTGAATTGGGCATTGGCCAGAGAGTCAACCTGGCTTATTTTGCGGTTGGTTGGGCCTACATCCGTATAAGATTGTGCAGACGCAAGACTTGAAGCCGAATATGCCATACAAGCGACGAAATGCTCAAAGTTGTGAAGGAGAAATTTGGCGACTGGGTCATCTCACGGCGAGCGTTCACTTGACACCACTCGATTATATTCTCTGGGGCTACGTCAAGTGCTTAGTCTACGCTAACAAGCCAACCACTTTGGACGAGCTCAAGGCCAACATTCGAGATGCTATTGCCAGAATAACGCCATACGTATTGGACCGATTCGTCAAAAATTTGTCCGACCGCTTGAAGCACTGCCAGCGAAGCCGAGGCGGCCACTTAAATGATGTGCTATTCCACACATAATGGCATGAATATAACTTCAAAATAAAGCCAAAATCAATTTTATATCTCACACTGTTGTTGTTTTATTTCAATTTTTTTTTTCCTATCGTTCTTATCTGGTCACCCTGTAGATGAAATCCATACAACGTCTTCACCGACCTCGAAAAATCCTTTGACCGAGTACTAAGAGAGTTTTCATGGCTCACCCAGATATCAATTCGTTTAAAAAGCATCATAAATATGATCCGTGACACTTACTTATCCCGTTTATATGCAGAGTCGAGTAGTCGAGTCAGGTTAGAGTCCAGATTTCGATCTCAGTATTTCTACACACCGAGTCGAATGGTTTAAAAGTCCAAATGTGGTCGAACTGACAGATGAGTATAGCAGACACTCTGGTTTTGATGGTGTTAATGTTTTGTTTAGTTCTAGTTTTTGCATTCAATAAATATGAAATAACTGAACACACAATCTTACCCGCAGCTAAACATGAACTCACACAAAACAAAGCGAGTTAACCGAACAAAAAAAAATACAAGAGAGATCACACACACAGAGAGACAACATGTCAGTTCAACCACTCGACCCAGGTATACATGCATTTTTCGAAGTCGACCCAGCTCTGTTAGCTGCGTCGAGTCGTGTCGAACCCATTCGGACTCGAACTGTGTTTATATGTATTTGGAACCGGTTTGAAACCAGTTCCGACTCTGCATATAAACGGGGTAACTACTCACAAAGTTACAACCCAAGTTAAGTACATCTATGGGCGGATAAATTTGAAGTAAAAGTGGGTGTCCACGAGAGCTCAGTTTTGAGCCCTCTACTGTTCAATCTCACGATGGACCTCCCTAACTCGTGAAATCCAAGAAATTTTTCTGTGGATGTATAGACGATCTCTCATACTCTCGAGTCATATTGCCTTAGGATAAGCCGAGCTGATATGGTAGTTTTGTTTTGGCAAAAATTATGGCAGCGTTGTACAACTGAAAATAGATAACCAACCCATCAAAGAGTCTGACAGCTTTAAGTACCTAGATTCACATGTCAGTGGGGATGGGTCATTTGAGATAGAAGTTGCCCATAGGAGCGCGTCAAGCCAAAAGATCCCAAAGCTCCATGTCAATGTAAGTAACAAGCATATAAGAGATCTGCAAGAAAACCGCCTTCGCTGGTGCGGGAATGTAATGCGACGATCGAACGATCACGCGGCGAGACAAACGATGGATGTGCCAGAGATAAGAAGAGGACCGGGTAGACCACCCAAAACCTGGAGCAACACCATAAAGAAAGACATGCGAAATATAAATATGGACGACCGACAGCCCAGGACAGAACGGCCTGGCGATATCCAACAAGAAGAGCCGATCCTAAATACATATGATTATAAATTATTTGGCGAAACAGCTCATCAAGTGGCTAGGCATAGCTTCTCGCAACCACTCACGTTGTGTGCATTATATTTTTCGCACGAATGGAAGGGACCTACAGTTCTGTGCCATATCCGAAGGCAATTTTCATTCTTGTTTTTAAGAAGCTTTCTCGTGACAACAATACTCTCGGATATTTGTCAGACGTTCGCAAGAGGTGGGACCGTAAGAACCTTGCTAGTGTTTTCTGCGACTCGAACATAGAACCTAACGCGCAGTAGTCTGACACACTAACTACTGCGCCACGGCGCCCGCATATACGAAAAAAAGATTCGTTAACTGAATGTGATTATATCCTTTCATAATATTCGAATGGAATATCGAATATCGATCGAAAATCTACTAAAAGTTCAAGAACTTAGTGGCAAGGGCAGGTTTGATTATTACTCCCAAAATACAGCAAACGATGCACTGAATCTCAAAAACTTATAAACCTGATAGTCGTACTTGCAAATAAACAAATATGTAGAACAACAAACATCAATCATTACGAATAGTTGGACGTAGAAGAAACATAAAGCTTACAGCGGCCTTACATTTCAATCCCTCGATGTTTGCGATCACCGTGCCGTACCATCTCGCTTCTCTCATCGGTAGTCAAGATACTAGAAGTTCTGCTTCTTCCCAATCTCGTCGAACATCTGACACCACCAGCATGGCTTTCGAAGCCCTCGGCCCTAAACGTGATTTCATGGCAAATCGTCGCCGTGGGACAGTCACCGTCGCCCTGGACCTATCCAACGTATCCGTGGTCGCAAATCCTTTGTAAAATTCAGGAACGCCCAATATCAGCACCGAAGAGTCAAACACGGAATACCATAGTGAAGCGTTTCCTCGCCTCTCTTTTTCAACTACCATAACTCTAAATTACCTCTCCACCCAGATGGAATCAATATTATTTCGCATGCTGACGACTGTACTACCCCACCACTGATCCGAGCTATGTACAGCGCTGAACTCCTCTCTCTCCATCCTGGAAGGATTTCTCAGAGACCGAAACCTCCAACTATCTGCCGAAAAGTCCTCAGCCACGCCCTTTACGTCCTGGACTAGACAGCTAAAGTCGTAGGCATATAAACATGGCAGAACGTCGCATTCCAACTATAAACCAACCAAGGCTTCTGGGCATAAATTTCGACAGAAAGACGACGTTCTCCGCACATGCGTCAAACAAGCTTAAGTCCAACGTTCCTGGGGAATGGATAAAGAGACATTACACGCCACATATGTATAAGGCAACTGGCCTCTCCATGCTAAACTAAGCTACCCTCATCTGGACACCACAACTTAGCGACATAAACTGGTAACATCTACAAGCCTGTTAGTATTCGGCTATGAGGATGGACGCTCACTAAACAAATATATGAACCGTATCAGCCCCTCCATCGAAAACAAATGCCCTGACTGCGGAAACGACCCACACGACACCAGACAATAGAATCAGTGATACAGTAAATGGTAGGTGACTCTCACTATTACAAGATGGATGCATGCAATCGGTACATATTTCTCGAACGAACAGTTTTATCATTTTTACAACAACGATGAAACTGCTAGTGGACTGTGGCCGAAAACTTCATAGATAACTATCGCCAACTATGACAGAGAAGCTCACAGATGCAGATGGACACGGGGTAGAATTTTTGAACAAAAAGAAACATGGCAATTGAGGAAAGCTCGAATTCATCAAGAAACCGTACTTGATATTCATTTCGGTCGCAATTAACGGTTGCTTCACTTGCGCCCTAAAGTTAGAATTACGAATACATAGCCGTAATACCAATAAGAGAACAATTTTGCCCCCATCCCCTAACAGATACAGTCATTAATTGCCAATTAATTGAATGCACTTTATCTACATTCATTAATCAGTCGGCGAGTATAGTATATCATATCCGATCCACCGTCATGTTATAGATTTATTGCCAGAGCTACCCTCAGTTTCAAGAACTAACTCCAAAGAAATGGATCTGGTCACTCGTGCAATAATAGTCATTGTATCGGCCCTTATTCTCTCCGGTCTGGGACCATATGGCTACTCATTCAAGAAACAACAATTCGACATTTTCGCCATTACTACAATTTACACAATTGCCGTAATAACGGTGTTCTGCGTATTCTACCTGAGAGACATTATTAATGACATCAGCTCGGGCAACTTTGACATCAATAATGTTGGCAAACTGTATTCCTACATGAACATCTTGGCCGGAACAGTCTCCTACTTGACACATACCATTTTCGCTCGACGTCATGTAGTTTTCCTAAACATTGCCAAGGACCGTCTCTACGAGATTATTCTCTACTTAAGCGATGGACAAATGTATAGACAGCAAGTTGTTATGGTTGCCATTAAGGCCTTACTTATCCCAGCTCTATTGCAAACCACTCTCATGGTGCGAGCACTTCACTTCGAACCAGACAGAAGCCTTTTGTGGACAATTTATGCTTTCATACCGTACATAATTCGTACGGCACCGTCGACAAGTGTTTACGGTACAATGCTTTTAAGTACGGCATTTATACAATCGATCAACATGCGGATACAGAAGATAGTGGATGAAGTAAATCGAATGCATACGCACAAAGAGTGGCTACTCAAGACGTCCTATCACCGAATGCAAAGATACTGTGAGCTTAGCGATGAAATCGATGTACTGAATGACAAGTATACTGCAATCCTGGACATCATGAATGAATTTCTGGACTTTTCTTCCTTGCCATGGATAAGTTCGATGCTATGCAATGTGGTGGGTATCATGTTGGGTTTCTTCACGCAATACATGAGTATTGCGGATACACTTTTCAATAAGAAGGAATATGACTATTACAACGTGGTAACGGATTCAGCATTTATGCTCATCTCATTCATGGAAATTTTCACGCAAGCGGGAATTTGTTCGGACAAAGTCAAGGAAGTAAGTAAAAGGAGAGAGTGTGTGTGTATGTGTGGGGGAGGATAAATGAACTGATTATATTTTCACAGGTTCGACAAACTGGGGTCATTTTGCAAAAGGCCGATGCGATTGAAGCTGATATACGACTAAGGGAGTCTATGGATTTGTTTTCCTTACGCATTCTCCAGAGGAATTACAAAATTAAGCCACTTGGGCTATTTGAAGTTGATTTACTGCTTGTTCATGGGGTCTGTGGAAAATAAGTTTTGTGTTCCTTTAGATTTGGTCATTCTTCGATTAGAGTTACAGAACATGAAAAAGTTATTTTATTAAATCACTGTTTGCCTTCAGCAAACTTCGAATAAGAAGAGCATGTGTTGATTGTCTTAACAATAGGTCTGTCCATAAAACGTTGCAATGGCGAACGAAGAATGATGAGATCATAAAGGAATGCCGTAAGCGTCATTCATATTTATTTGTAAAGGTTCTCGTATATTTTTAGGTTTTCTCCACAGTAACTGGGTTTCTTTTGATACTTATTCAGTCGGATTTATCTAGAAGATTTCTTCAGTGAAGCTAATTCAAAGATAGAACTTTAATATATCAAATGGAAGTGAATTGTAAATAATGTAAATGAACTTGAAGAATATACGAGTATGATGGGAGCATCACCTTTTTAGTGGAACCGGTATTACATGAATACGATAGTGTGTAAAATCGAGTCGATGCAACAAATCAGCAATTACAGATACGCTGTAAATCATTCTTAACAAAATCCCTTCCAGAGAAGAATGAAAGAACGGAAGAGTTACCTGCAATTATGATATAGGGATATACACGGACGGTTCGAAGATGGACTGCGGAGTCGGCGCAGGCATCTTCTCTGACCAGCTGAAAATATCAAGGTCTTTCCGTCTCCCAGACTCTGCTAGTGTGTTCCAAGCGGAGCTTCTTGGGATTCGAGAAACCTGCCGCCTGCTAAGCAATCTTCCAACATCTAACCACAATATCGCTATTTATCGGATAGCCAGGCTGCCATCAAGGCCATTGGTGCGGTTTGCATTTCTTCAAAACTGGTAGAGCAATGCCGGTTCGAATTGAATCAACAAATCACCCACTCGAGAATAACTCTCATCTGGGTCCCAGCGCCCAGCAACCATGAGGGTAATAAGCGTGCTAATGAGCTGGCCAGGCGAGGGCCGACCCTTAACAGCTCTCTGGCGGAAGGAGTCGACATTCCGCTTGGTGCCGTTAAGGGCTATATTCACCTTCACTTCCTCCAGCTAGCCAATCGCGGGTGGAACAGCCTCACAAGCTGTGTCATATCTAGAAAGACGTGGCCCAGTTTCAGCAAACCCACGTCAAAAGAGTTACTAGGCAAACCAAGACCAGTTATTGCCAAAATCGTAGCTATTATCACAAGTCACTGACCAGTTGGAGACCATGCGGCCAAGCTTGGTATCCCCCACAACACCTTTTGTAAGAGCTGCAAGGATATTAATGAGAAAGAATCTCTATGTCACTTCCTTTGCAGATGTCCGGCCCTGGTGACAACAAACTATTGGCAAACCCTTCTTCGAGGATCTGAGAGAGATAGCGGACAAGAGGATTGGAGAACTAATCATATTCCTGAACTCCACGGGCTGGGTTTAAACTTAACATCCCTTTTTAACTAACCACTACAATAGGTATACACGAGTCCGAGGTAACAAAACGGCGCACCCTAAGCGCTAATTGGGTTCTTTTGGACCGCCACTTTACCTACCTACAGATACGCTATCAGATCAGAATGTAGATAGCTCACTCTGTGAGTTCCGGGGTGGGACTGGGCCTTAACCAATAGGCCTCTCCAGTCAGGCCGGTTATGTACGAGCAAGTTGCCTCAACTTGCGCACACCAAGTTGGTTGAGGACCCCCTCCAATTGCGCACGTTAAGTTGATTGAGGTCCCCCTAGAATTACTTGCGACAACTGACGCGAGATCGTCCACTACTGTTCCGTCCATCCGGGTGGATTCGAAGATTTCCCCGACTGGAACGTTGGAATCCATCCGCTCTACATGACCCAGCCATCTTAGTCGCTGTATGTGAACTCTTCTGGCTAAGTCTATGTCGTTGTATAGGCCGTATAGTTCGGTATTGTACCTTCTGCTCCATTCACCGTCTATTATCAAAGAACTTTTCTCTCAAAGAAACCTGAGTATTGGTCATCGTCGCCGTTTAACAGTCTGCAGAAGTGTTCCTTCCATACCCTCTGGACCGATTGCGATTCTACTACTTTATTACAATCTACTGCTTACTAGTCGGATTATCAACTCGAAGCTGGATGGGACATGTGCTGAAAGATCTGTCAGTAGCGGCACTTACAATTTGGCGTCCTCTCCCCTCTTCTTTGCAATTTGGTGCTTAAAGAACAGTTTTGAGAAAGCTCCTGAGGTGTGTACACCCACAAAATTGAACTGATACTCTTTTCTAGGAAATATAAAATCCCGTTCACTGAGCCATCCCTTATTGGGTTTTATGTTGGATGGGAAATTAAGTTGGAAGCCCAACATTCAAGATAGAGTCAAGAAAGCCACAGTAGCACTTTTCTTTTGCAGAAAGGCTATAGGGAATAAATAGAGATTGCAACTCCGGATAACTCACTGTTTCATCTCGGTTTTAAGACCGATACTCACATACGATGTGGTTGTCTAGTGAACTACTATAAAGCTATAAGCCACGATAATCCAAGCAAAGTTTGTGCATAAGCGGAGCACTGGCCACTGAACATTCTGTTCTCCTCGACATGTTTAGCAGGCAAATGATAACTTCTGCAGCCTTTCGCCTTAAAGGAATCTCACAGTGGACCCGTAAAGGATTTGGCCACATTTTCATTCTGAATGCAAATATGGTATATCTACATATATAGCCAAATCTTCTACTACTGCTTTTGCTCAAGAAAATCAATTCGCTGATCATGATAAGGTGAGACCATGGATAACCGCGTTTTCTAGAATTGAAAGGTAGAACTTTGTTCTTTAAAGATATTTTTAGACTTTTATAATGCTTAACGCGTAATCGACCGTCACCGTCGAAATCATTAGTTCACACCCCCTTTTTCAATACAAGGCGGCAGATAAGGTACCGATAGCCAACTTTTTAAAGATAAGTTAACATTTTGTACACGTGCCACGCAAAAGCTGACTGCACACACAATTGAAGGGTATGTGAAAGATTAAGGTGACATCACCACTGTGCACTTGGATTTCAAATATATCTACTGCGTAAGAATGAAAGACTTTTCGAAAGTCCGACGTTTTGTCCAGAGGCAGGAGACAAACTTGACTTATTTTTATTTCATTTTCTTTTACGAATTTCCTTTATGAATGTACTTACACCAACCGCCTTGCTTACACGGCCACATCTCCATTCTGAATACAAATAAGTTTATACAGCCGAAGCTAAAAATTAGCCTCATCAACACAATTATGCGATAAAACAACAGGTCAGCTTGCAACTACTTTTGAGGCCAATCAGCGGAAGAACGACTCAAATGTTGGTTTCGTGGCTTTAATTCTTGAACCAGCTGGGTTTTATACGGGTTTAAGCCAAGATCGTTAACTAAAATTGTCCACGTAGTGGACGGACGGACTCCCAGTTACTGGGGTATTATGCAAATTTCTTATCAATATCGCAGACAGCTGCGAACTTTCCCTAATAGGTCCTAGGTGATAGGAAAATTTCAGGAAACTGCAAAGCGGATGATGCTAGATATTAATATCTATCTGTCTCTTGTCTAAGCGTCTAAGGCTAGTTGGCAGATCTGAACTTCAGAAAGACAAATTAATTACAGTTTGTAAGGAAAAGCATTATTTCTCAAATTGATGCCATCATGGGACATTTTTTGATAGGAAGATTGAGAATGCCCTCACAACGATTTCTATAGAAGCTTCAGAGATGAGGAGAGGGTAACCCACTTCCTATGCAATTGTTCTGCGCCATCTGCGTTAAAAAGCCAAAACAGAAACCAGTCTGCAGGGACGAAATATTAATATGTATAGTAGCACAATCGCAGTTTGTGGTGAGGAACAAACACTTCTGCTGACTGTTAAACGACGACGATGACCGATATTTCGCTGTCAGGCAGAATGAGCCATTCAACAGTGACAATGACAGTGAAATGAGAGTAGCTGTATCTAAACTTAAATCTAACAAAGCTTCTAGAGCTGACGGCCTTGCCCCCGAGCTTTCAAAGCAGGAGGAGATTAGTTGGTAAGGAACATGCATCAGCACATCTGGTCGGACGAAAGTATGCCCGATGAATGGTATCTCAGGATCGTTCACCCGATCCTAAAAAAAACTCTCTTAGCTTCGCCAAATACCGAGGAATAAATCTCCTCAATATCACATATAAAATCTTGTCTGACGTATTATGTGAACGTCTAAAACCGCTAACAACCTGGTAGGTACTTATCAGTGCGGTTTCAGGCCGGGATATTGACCATATATTCATATTACGGCAGATTTTGCAAATAACTCAGGAATATAAGATCGATACGCATCACCACTTCATCCATTCCAGTCTCATATGATAACGAGCCATGTCTAGTCTCGACATACCTGCCAAGCTCGACCGTCTGTGCAGGATGACGATGGAGAACTCTCGCTGCTCAATTAAAGTTGGTAAGAACACCACCGAACAGCTTGATGTCAGAAACGATTGTGGCGTTCGCGAATATTGAGACAGAAACAGCAAAGGTAAATTTAGCGGTCAATGAAAGCAAAACAAGATATACGAGTACCTACGCTGTCTGAAGGGGCACCCAAGGACGGCGTCTTAGAAAGAACGCCACAATAGACAGATAAACCTATATTTGAAGTATTAAAGAACTTTGTCCGCAAATAACGTCAAAAAAAATACAAATATTTGGCGCAACAGCTCTTTAAAGTGCCAGGGCCTAGCTTCTCGCAACCACTCATGTTGTGTGCGCTATATTTTTCACACAAATGGAAGGGACTTACAGTTTAATGCCGACTCCGAAAGACGATTTGAGAAACTTTTTCGTGACAACAATACTCTCGGATGTTTGTCAGACGCTCGCGAGAGGTGGGACCGTGAAAAAACGTTTTGGTGTTTTCTGGGATTCGAACTTGGAACCTCATGCGTAGTGATCCGACACACTAACCACTTACGCCACGACGCCACGGCGCAAATAACGTCAGTGAGGTGATCATCCGAATAATTGCTCTTGCCAATCGCCGTTTCTATGGGCGCAGAGTTATGGACTTTGTCAAAACCGGATGAGGATACCATTGGTTTCTTTGAAAAAAAAAAAAAAAAAAATTATCCGAGTGATAGAGGGCAATTGGAGGGAAGGTACAATGCCGGACTATACGGCATATACAACGACATCGACTTAGCCGGAAGAGTTACCATACAGCAACTAAGATGCCTGGGCCATGTAGAGCGGATGGAGTCCAACGGTCCAAGCCGGAAACATCTTCGAATCCACGCCGGATGGACGGAGCAGAAGAGGACGCCCTCACGGCAGGTCACAATCAAGTGGAGGGAGATTTCAACAACTTGACGTGCGCCTTGAGCCAGCAAGTCCCACTAGACAATCCCAAAAAACACCTAACCCAATCTCCTATCTCCTACGCGTCGTGGTTTATTAGTAGAGATGGTAAATGTTCCCTAGCTATAGTCGGGACAGCACCATACCAGACTAGCACTGGTAAAACACATCACCATGACTGCATATCAGTATTGATTGAGTCAATCATCGCATCTCTACTAATCTTATGCACCCTACTACCTACACAGTGGTCCTAGGTACTAAGGGTTCGATTGAATCCGTCATCCTAATACTCTTATGCATCCCTACACCTTCGCCACCCAGGCCCCACTACCAGTCAATACAATTTGCACAACAATAGAAGGGGTTCGATTGAATCGATCACCTCTTTACTCGTTTACACACTCTATCTTCCCGGTCCACCTTGACTTTGGGGTTCATTGAGTCAGTCACCCTACTTAGCCACTACAGGCACAGAAATCCTTAACCATAACCCTTCTTAGAAGGTAAAGGTTCCCGAGTACCTGGTGATTCCTCCGGTACAATCAACATGTGGTATCACAATGGACCTAAATGGTCTAAATGTGCCCTGACTCTGTCAGGTCAGACACCTTACCTAACCTAACCTATAGTCAGGACAGCCATTCCACCTAATCTAACATTCCCTGACTTACCAGGCCAGTGGACACCCTATTGTGCCAGATTACCTGTAAGAAGACCATACGTTTACCAACCGCACAACATCCAATAATTCTGTCTACAGTCCCACTGTTAAGTCAACTTGGACATGCGTACCCGTCTTATTTTTGAATATCCCGTACTATAAAGAAACATAACTTACTGTCTCCGCATCAATCAAGTCCTCCGACTGCAAAAGAAAGGTCAAGCATCACTGAATGTCTCTACGACTTTTTATTTTTTTACAAATACTTACACGAATCTCATGCAAGTACTGGTACTCCTGCGGTTGCCTATTAGAAGATAAAATACATTTAACAACCAAACAAAACCTTCTCCAAGAACAACTCAATGTCAGCCAAATTTGCTTATCTTCGATATCTGGTCGAAGCCTTCAAAGATAAGCAAACCGTTGATCACATTGCATCATTTGCGACTGAATACTTACGATACGGCCATGGGATGCTCACACGCAATATGTTGTAGAGCAATGTATTGACTCTCATTCGAGCTGCAATAAAAAAAATTAAAATTCGCATTATATCGATCAAGAGCCCCATGAGAGTGACAACATACTCTGGACAGGAGCTCAGCATATGATCTCCGACACCGAGTTGCATCTTTTTGATAGCGAGCGCACGTTCCTCCCTGGGAAAATGGTATTGTTCTCTTCTTCTTCAGATTGGCCTAAACCTTGAAACAAAAAAAAAAGATATTTCTTACGATTTTAGGTTATGTCCGAAACTTGTCGGAAATATCAAAACAAATTTACTATTTCGCAACGAAATTGAGATTTACCATCGAAATTCGACAGCAAACACTGTGCTAACTCCTGTGCGTTATCTTTTCTACCGAATTTTTGCAGGTTTTGCGCTCGCCGACGAGGTGGAGTTCGTGCCGAATATCGATGGGCAGAGTTGAGGAAGATTTCCGAGGGAATTTCTAGATTTTCTCTTCGACTTTACATCGAAGTGTTTGGGATTTTTGGACACGGATAACCCACCAGACGATATCATATATCAATTTGAATACAAAACACTGTATTTGTTAGGAAAATTTAGGAATTTTCACTGGAAAAGTTAACACAGTTTGGTATTTGCAGAACGAAATTCTCTCCTCAGCCGTTTGACGCAAAAATATATTCAACTTTAACGGTGGCGTTGTGCTGTAACTGTGGAGTTGGTGTCGCTAGGAAGAAATTGTGTACGCAGCACAGGGTGCGCATAACGAAATATTCATCTGTATTATATTTATATATTTTTTTTTTTTAAATATGTAAAAAAATTTTATCTCTTAGCTGGTATGCCATTCAGGGACTACAAACGAATCGAAGTAACAAAATAACTGAGCAAATTAAAAGAACAAAAACAAAACATATGTATTTCGTTCCTAATATAAATTAAATAACTGTGTTGTTTTTTAGTTAGTATTATCACGATTAATTTCACTTAGAGCACCCTCTCCAGTCCAGTTTTTTTAAATGAATTCGAGAGTGAAAGCGGGTCTAGCGGATGTATCCTCATCAGGTATTTTGTACTTGCCCAAATATTTTATTCTTTTGTGGGTCATTGGGCCGTAATACGTCAGAATGAGTTCTGGAGTTCAAATGGAGTTGTTGCGACGGTAATACAGTAATACAGAAGCACACACGTCATTACGCGATATGCTCCTGCATATCATAAAAGCGCAACAACTTCAAGCTAATTTTAATTCTAAAACGTACTTAAGACTAACACTTAAAACTAAAGTAATTCCAAAACTTCGGAGAGGGGGAAGTTAACAGGAGGTGGGAAGGTTGTTTCTGGGGATGGATCTGTTAAGATAAAATGCGCGTATTGTATACGCAATATTGAAAAGTAGAAAAAATATTATGTGGCAACATTGTACCTCTTTTAGTTTTTCTGATGCACATTTATTATAATGATATTAGATGCGTTTTGTTTTCCCCGTGAACTGGTTCAGTTCATATTTATACACAGGATGCAAAACAGCACTTGAGCTGGTTCAATTTTCGTGAACCATAATTTTTATCCCATACCTCACCACTAGATGGCTTTTCACAAAAATAAAATATATGTAAAACTTGGCAGCTCTGCTGAATGGCAGAAGTAAATCATAGATATTTGTTGTATCCTCACTTTCTGACATAAGTATCTAAAAACACTTAATTATTAAACAAATATAAAAATATTAAGCACTTTTCTCACTTCAATTGCTATTTTTCCGCCATTTGTAATCCATATTAAACGTCAGTGTGTAGCTGCTGCTACCAACTTGTGAAAATGAAATTTCTAGGTGAACTAGTTCAGTTCACGGGGAAAATAAAACGCGGCTATTAAGTCCGTTCGCGTACTTTTGCACTAAGTTCGTAGATTGCCGAATTTTAAAGAGTGCGGGTAAAATTCTCTCAGCAGAGGTCAAATTACGAAAAAGTAAATGAACGCGATGAACCACAAAAGTTGCCCACTTTTTAAAAGTTAAACATCAAACGCAATTGTACGCGAAAGAAAGAAAGAAAAGGAATAATGCAACAAAAAATGGCATATACAGCGATTTGGCAGATTTGACAGTTTTCACAAACCAGGCCAAAGAAATTTCTTTCACTTAAATTCGCAGCATGGGGAAATTTCTTACTCTCTCGAGAGCGCTCTATTTTGTGAAAAACTACGAAAATTCTCCGAACAGATAAAAAATCGTACCTTTTCTTAAAAATTTGCTGTTTTGGGAGGGTACGCGAACGGACCTATTTTCTTTGAGAATAAGAATTTGTAATATTTTTTTTTATTGATTAATTGTAACTAATTCTTCCTCTACTTTTATTTTTAGTAAAACTATTTCTTTTACAAATACAAGAGAGTTGGCGATGGTATAGTGATAATGTCACCGATTGCCAGGCTAAATGATTCATGGTTCAAATCCGGATGTCAGTAAGCATTTTTTTACTTGTTTCTCATGAAATAAAGAATCTGTTCCTATACTTTCTGCACCAAAATTAGCAGCTTGTCACATTTCAAGTAGTGGCGTAAAACATGCTCAGAAAAAGGCAAAATCACAAAAAGTACGGGAAGGCGTTAAGCAAAAAATATGTCTTCTTTTTAAATGTCAGGAAAATATGTGAGAACAAAATAAATAGTGAATATGTATATGTATGAATAACTTAAATAATGAAGATTTGAGAATTTTGCATACGGTTAAATGTATCAGGAAAACATTCTATGAACAATTCTTTGTGGTGTTTCTGCATTGTTTCCAATTTATTGCCAACCAACAAAAACGAATAAGGCACATTCGCGTACACAATCTAAAGCGCTTTAAGGTGCTCGAAGTGTATTCGCGTACTGAGATAACATGACAGATAAAGAGAAAAATTGATAAGTAACGAAAAGCGAGTATTTCACCTTTGTGCTTGAATGTGCTCGAAGAATTTCTGTCGGCATGAACGTAAAAATTGCCAAGGGGAATCAGCTGATTATTAAAGAGTTTTTGATTCCATTTCAAAAAGTCAATAGACATAAAAAATGATGCAAAGTATCTTGAAGAAAATTGTATGATGTGTGAATGTTCTCCCAGATCATTTCTTTTGAACTCTTTTGAACATTTCGTTTTCACACGAGTATAATTTGTTCATTATAATTTTTTTAATGACAGTTGGCTCGAAATGGCTCGCTTTCCATTCGCGTACTTTTCCTTAGATTTTCCGCTCTCTGAGAGCTTTTACTCTCATCATGTCATATTTGACAGTTGATTAGTTTTTGGTTCGAAAATTACGCGAACGAACCTATTACCACACCCTTTCAATTTGACAGTTTTCATAAATCTGCCCAAATATATCTTATTTCTTGGACTAAAATTCGCAGCATGAGTAAATTTCTTAATTTCTCGTGAACTCTCTCTTCTACGAAAAACTCAGAAAATAGTTTTGGGCAACGGGGACAGACCTATAGAGTCAGTCCGATAAATTGCGAAAACTTGTGTTTTTTTTTTAAAAGGACCCTAACTAAAACCACATCTTCATCCAAACCCTGTTCCTCACGGTACTACCGTTAAGCATTTCGTTTTGATGCGATCTTCAGCCGTAGATCCTCTGTCTACAAATGGTTCATTTTTCTTGCGTCGAAAATAAGCCCGTACTCAGTGACAGTGACCCCACTCACTGTATTTCTACTGATCTGCCTGTGGGGTTCGCCTGGTCTACTAACGAATCTTACAACTGCGGTCTATAAAGACAAAATCAAACAAGCGTTGGGAGAAAGTGCTATCGTTTGGTCCTGAACGCAAGAGGTCTTGCTAAAATTCAAGGATATTGACGAAGCAACATCGAAAGCGGAGATCTGTGCCATCCTAACAGAGCAAGTGAGTTTCAAGTTCACAACTGCTGTGATAAAAAGCGTTAGAAAAGCCTATGGTGGGACGCGAACTGCTAAAATAAGCCCACCAGTGGAAGTTGCGCACAAGTTGTTGAAAACCGGAAAAGTGTGTATCGGCTAGGTTTATAGTCGAATACGAAAAACGATTGTTCCAAAATGCTGCTTCAGATGCCTCGAGTTTGGCAACTTCGCGAAAGCATGCAAAAATCCTTTTGACCGATCGGTTACGAAGAATTATTCGAGCATGTAAGAACTTAAGCCATAAAAAGGCTCCATGACTTGACGGGATTCCAAATAGAGCCCTAAAAGTCATTATTAAGACTAGATCCGACTTATTTGTTGAAATGTTTAACACCTGTCTTACATAACCCCTTGCAAACCGGGGGGAATGCCAACATCCCTTAAAAAAACAGGTGGCAGTTTTACTGAAGATGAGGAAGAAAGAAAATTACTGCTCCTAGAAACTCACTTCCCCGGAAGTTCGCAGAACACCTGTGACGTGAGCATGACCAAATCGACCAGACCTCGGAAGGAAGATTGGGAGATTACAGGGGCTATCTGTTCCAGAGGGAGAATCGAGTGGGCAATTAGCTCCTTCCAACCCTTCAAGTCACCAGATGCAAAGGGCAAGAAAAACTACTACCACACATGGTCAGAATAACAGAAAGTAGTCTTGCATTGGGATATATTCCATACCAGTGGAGACGGGCCACTGTGTTTATACCAAAAATGGGGAAGAAAGACCCAACACAGCCTTAGTCATTCAGACCGAACAGCCTAACATCGTTTCTTCTCGAAACAATGCAGAAAGCTGTGGATAACTTAATACAGGGTGTCCGCCGGGAAGGTATACTACTTTGTTTGTTTATAATTTTTGATTAAATGAAAGAGAATGGATCTTATATTGATAAATGTTTTATTTAATGTCGGCAATTATGTATGGAATACAATATCAGGTAAATGTCCGCCTCTGCTAGTCTCACAAATGCGAGCCCTTTTGATCACATTTTTCATTACATTCTCACACATTTCACGCGGTATTTCATTAATTTCATCACGAAAATTTTGTTTGAGTTGCTGAAGCGTTTCTGGTTTGTTTGCATAAACCTTGCTTTTCAGATATCCCCACAAAAAGAAGTCAGGAGCAGTCAAATCAGGCGACCGTGGAGGCCAATCAAAATCACCATTTTTTGAAATAACTTGTTGTGGAAAGAGGTCTCGCAGTAATTCCATTGTAATCCTGGCTGTATGCGATGTGGCACCGTCTTGTTGATACCACATGTTAATCAAGCCCAAAGCATGCAGTTGTAGCGTTAAAAAGTTTTCAATCATATCACGATATCGCTCCCCATTCACAGTTACCGTTACGCCGTTTTCATTTTCAAAGAAGTAAGGTCCAATGATTCCTCCTGACCAAATTGCACACCAGACTGTTACTTTTAATGGATGCAAAGGTGACTCATGAATAATTTGAGGGTTTTCCATTGCCCAGAACCGACTATTCTGTTTATTCACATATCCATTCAAATGAAAATGTGCCTCGTCACTCATTATGATTTTTTCATGAAAATCGGGGTTGTCATGGGCTAGCTGTAACATCGTATTGGCATATGTACGGCGGCGTAAATGGTCTTCTTGAAGAAGCTCTTGTGTCAACTGAATCTTAAATGGAAACAAATGCAAATCCTTGTGCAAAATTGTCGCCAAAGTTGTTCTTTGAAGACCAAGCTCCTGAGCACGGCGTCGAATTGAGGTTGATGGATTGTTTTGAACACTTCCTTGAACAGCAGTAATGTTTTCAGCCGATCTTGCAGTACGTTGTGGCCCATGCTTGGGCCTATCACCTACAGACCCTCTTTCTTCGAAATCATTCACTACACGATAAATAGTGCGTTTTGTTGGTACGTTGTTTCTCCCAAAAATTTCACGTAACTTTCTTATCGTCACAGTAATCGATAATTGATTTTGATAAAATGTTTTAACGATTAAAACACGTTGGTTTATCGAATATTTTTCCATAATAAATTTGCCACGTGTCTACTTCACGACTGCCAAATATGAACTGTCAAGACTAATGTTTACCAAAATGGCGGCAAAACAAAGTAGTATACGTTCCCGGCGGACATCCTGTACATTACATGCATTACCGTCAGCATGCATACAGAGCGGCCAGATCCACTGAGACGGCTCTTTATCAGCTGACGGAAACCATCCAAAAAGCTCTCGAAACAAGAGAGATAGTAATCTGCGCCTTCCTAGACATCGAAGGGCCATTTGATAAAACTTCGCATGAAGCTATTAAACGAGCCCTTGACAGAAAGAGAGTTAACAGAACAGTATCTAAGTGGATGTATGAGTTGCAGAGAACATGATCAGCAGAAACTCAGACATTACGTAGAATTATCAAGGTCAATACAACAAGAGGACGCCCTCAAGGTGGAGTGTTATCTCCCCCAATGTGGAGTCTTGCTGTGGATGAGCTTCTTGAAAAGTTAACAAACTTTGGAATTATTGTCAAGCCTACGCTGATGAAATTGTACTGGTTGCCAGGGGGAAATTTGAGGAAACCATATGTGATATTATACAAAGGAGCTTAATAATAACTCAAGAATAGTGCAGCACTACTGGGCTCAATATAAATCCGGCTAAAACCACAATAGTTCCATTCACGAGAAAGAGAAAACTTGGACTAAAGTCAATCCGACTGTCGGGCACGATACTGATACCGGTAAAGGAAGTGAAGTATCTAGCACTACACCTAGATAGTAAACTCTTGTGAAAGAAACACACAGAAGAGATATCCAAAAACGCTACCCTTTAATGATATGCAGAAGCCTAGCGAGTAAGTCTTGGGGGTTTAGTCCAAACATTCTAAGATGGATGTATATTGTCATTATGAGAACAATGATCACTTATGGAGCAATAGCATGGACAAAGCGAACTAGTCTAGTCAAAATGAAGGAGACACTCACTAAAGTGCAAAGACTTGCGTGCCTCTGCATCACTGGGGCCATGCGAAAATGTCCAACTGCAGCCAAGGAAGTACTCCTGGAGCTAACACCACTCCATCCTGTAGTGGAGCAAAAGAAGGTATTGGAAGGGAGAAATGCGTTGGTTCGAGAGAATACGATGCACTTCTCAAAAAACTCCCCCTTCTGGCAGTCCCCAGGGACGACAGTATCAGAAAACTTAACTTTGGGAAAAACTTTAGTACAAAGTTAAGTAACAAGAAAGAGTGGAGCAACGAATCCACGGTATACGGACTGGGCAACCACACGATAAAGTGGTATACAGACGGTTCGAGAACTGAAGAAGGGTCAGGAGCAGGTGTGTTTGGGCTAAGGACGAAGCACTCAGAACCCATGGTCAAGAGTACCAGCATCTTTCAAGCTGACATGTGTGCTATAGATAGATGCATCCAACTCAATCTCGAAAGAAGATACAGCAACTGCGATATAGCAATACTGTCAGACAGCCAAGCAGCTATCAAAGCACTTGACTCCTATGTCATTAGTTCAAAACTTGTGTGGAAATGCCTATACAAACTTAATGAATTGGGCAGAAACAATAAAGTTATGCTTTACTGGATACCCGGTCATGTCGGGATAAAAGGTATCGAAGCAGCAGACGCCTTGGCAAGACATGGGGCTGTAGAACCCTTGATTGGACCTGAACCATTCTGCGGAATGGGGGAACACACCATACGCGAGGAATTTAGAAAAATGGAGAAGAAAACAGGGCAAGAACCTGGAAGAACACCACTGGCCTGAGGCAAGCTAAGAAACTACTGGGATGTTACAGCCGGAAAAGATTCGAAGCCTGTACCTGCCTTTGCAGGAATAACCTACGATTCCTAACAGGCTTCCTAACGGCGCACTGCAATCTCAGGCAGCATTTACGGAAACTAGGTATAACAAATGAAGGCCTTTGCAGATTCTGCAATGAGTCAAGTGAGAACACCTTCTGGAATGGATTGAAATACTCGTACTTGGGCAAATACCAAATTTCAGAAGAGGAAATGCCCACCATGGACCCACTTCTCATTCTCGGATTCTTAAAATAAACTGGTTTGGAGAGAAAGCTCTAAGGTGAACTATTCTCGCCAAGGCAAAGTAAGAGTGTATGACCTTTAAACACAATTTCGAGGGAATTGCAATGCGAGGGGAACTCTAACGAGGGAACAAACCCCTCCAAGGTATTATCAGGGGGCACAACAGACCACTAGGTCGCACTGCAAAATAACCCTATACAAATAATAAGTGGCGCCGTGGCGTAAGTGGTTAGTGTGTCGGATCACTGCGCATGAGGTTCCAAGTTCGAATCCCAGAAAATACCAAAAATTTTTTTCATGGTCCCACCTCTCGCGAGCGTCTGACAAACATCCGAGAGTATTGTTGTCTCGAAAAAGCTTCTCAAATCGCCGTTCGGATTCGGCATTAAACTGTAGGTCCCTTCCATTCGTGTGGAAAATATAACGCACACAACATGAGTGGTTGCGAGAAGCTAGGCCCTGGCACTTTTAAGAGCTGTTGCGCCAAATATTTGTTTTGTAAATAATAATAATAATAACACCTGTCTTCGCGAGAGCGTTTTCCCTGAGCCTTGGAAGCGCCATCGACTAGTTTTACTCCCGAAAGGAAAAGGGGAGCTCAAACGAATCGTCGTCTTTCGACGAAATTTTACGCCTACCGATTCCAAGAGAAGTGTCAATCATCGGCTTGGCGGATGAGATCGCCGTGGTGATCTTAGCAAAAACAAGACAATTGAAACGGTATGTCTTTGGCAAGCTGACTCCGGTTTGCAACTGGACGAACATAAAATTGAAGTGATGCTTATTACAAGTAGGAAAGTCCGCGAAATGATATCGTTTAGACTAGGACGGTACGAAGTAGTTTCGCAACCATTTATTAACTACCTTGGAGTGATTATCGACGCTCGGTTGAATTTCGAACACCATCTAGAATATGCACACATAAAATCGTCGAAAGCTATTAGTGCACTTTCAAGACTAATGAGCAATATAGGGGCCCCAAATAAAATAGAAGACTTCTTATTGCAAGAGCAATAAATATGTACGCAGCAGAAATATGATCAAGTGCCGCAAAAGTTAGGTCTTACGGGTGTGGAATTAAATCCGTCCACCGTCTCAGCGCACTTACGGTCGCCAGTGCTTTTCGAACGGTTTCAAACGATGCTATACTCCTTGTATCTTCAATGTTACCCATCGACTTACTCGCTTAAGAAATGCAAGATTTCGAAGTGAGCGAGTTCGAAACGGTCGGGTAAACGGCGAAAAAGAAAAAAAAGAAAGGAATCGCAGTATCGCAACCTGGCAACAATAGCGGAACGAATCCGTAAAGGGAAGATGGACGCAACGTCTTATACCAGTAGTCGATGTATGGATAAAACGGGATCACGGTGTAATCAATTTTTTTCTAACGTAGTTTCTGACGGGACACAGCTGTTTCAGAGAATATATCTTTAAAGCAAACACAAAATTGTCCCAAAGTGTCCACATTTTGAACATGTTTCGGAAAACATGGAACACGTGTTTTTTCACTGCCCACGATAAGCGCACGAAAGGATGGCTCTCCGGGACCAGTTTGGGGAGTGGGTCGTCTTTTAAAGATTCCCAGTGTCCAACCAAAAAAAAAAAAAAAAACACTAAACGCACCTCCCCTTCTGCCTCTGGTCCTCGTGGCACTGCATTACATCGCGACAGAAAACTTTAATATTAGAAACTCGGCTCGTTCGTGTTGGCAGCCTCCTGCGTTGCATTTCGCATATTGCTACAGTGTCGCTAACCGCCTCCCAGGCATCTTCTCTGTTCATCATCTGTCTGGTGATATTGTTTGGGGTTAGGTCCTCACCCAGTTTGCTCGCCAGCAGGTGTCGTTCTTCATGGTATCGTGGACAGTGGAACATGACTTGATCCGCATCCTCGACTGCTTCCGTGCACGTTGGGCTATAGTTGGGTTATCGTCTAGTCCAAACCTGTGGAGGTAGACTTTGAAGTAACCATGGCCAGTAAGTATCTGTCAGGTAGAAATTCAATTCACCATGCTTTCTATTGATCCAAGCGTTTATACGTACATTTGGGAATCAATAAATCAAATCGGGCAAAACAAAGTAAATTAAATAAAATTAAGCTTGATTCACACTATGGTCATGAAATTTTGGTAGTGACCGAAGGACTAAGACCGCGGATACAAGCTGCCGAAATGAGGTTCCTTCGCGGTGTTGCTGGAGTAACTCGTGGCGATCGAGTGCCAGAGACTCGAGACCAGAGTACGCGAGGCCCTCAATGTTGAGCAGCTACTTTTCCGAACGGAACGATCTATGCCTTAATGGTTTGGTCAGGTAGTGCGTATGCCCCCAGACCGGCTTCCAAGACGTGCCATGATTGCCGTGCCATTAGGTAGGCGACTCCCCGAGAGGCCTAGAAATAGATGGTTGGACCAAGTCCGACATCTCTCCTGGAGCCGTCTAGAGATTCCTCCTGATGAGTTGGAGTCAATGGCGGAGGATCGAGAAGGATGGAGGGTCCACCTGAGCATCCTACCCCCGCGACCCTCATGAAGGATTAGCGGGCCATTGAAAATGTATGCATGTATTTCACACTGTAGAGGCGCTCACGGTCTGATAACGCTCCGCTCTCGATCCAGTCAAATATTTTTACATTGTTTACAATGATCACATTTATACAAATGGGCTAAATCTTAACACAGTTTAATTCTTAAGGCCGATGGCGATGAGCTTAGGAATATTTAAAAGACGAAACATTCTCAAAAATTAAACAATTTTATTTTAAATGTAGTGGACTCATGAATGATGAGCTCGACAAATTTGAGGAAGGACGTCCTCTCTTAAATACAACACATTTAAACGAATCGAAATCTTCCGCGTCTGATATTCGATTTCCGCGAATACAAATAAAATCGTTTTCCGGTAAATTCAAAGAGTGGCGCGAGTTTCACAATCTCTGTGAGAACTTAATAGATCAAAATTCAGATCTATCTGATGTTCAGAAGCTTCAGCAACTAAAAAACTTTGTGACTGGCGAAGCGGTGCGTCTAGTTCAGCGTTTACCTCTCGACGGAAAAAACTACTAATCTGCATGGGAAATCTTGACTGAAAGGTTGGAAAACAAACGTAAACTGGTCAACACTCAATTACGAATTTCAAACTCAAATTGATTGGGAAGCGAAGTTAGGTAATTCTAAAGTTTTACCAGAATGGAAAGTTTGTTTGTCTTTGATCGAGGGTCCTTTTAGCTCTATAGGAAATATGGTAGTATTGAACGGAGGCTCAAAACAATCTTCACCATCAAACTCTTTTCAAAAGCCCACAGCAAGAGCTTTTCGACTCAATTCGCAGGCAGTAAACAAAAAATTTCTCTGTCGTTTGTGCAAGGCCTCTCATGGTATTCGGCATCGCAAACAGTTCTTAAACGTGGATGTTAAAACACGATCTGAAACCATTAGAAAGAATGTCGTGTGTTCTTGGTTATGATCACCACGCTTCAATTTGCAGTAGCAATAACCGATGCTATAAATGTGGTCTCAAACACCATACAATGTTACACATTGAATCACAGAGTTACAAAAATAATACTCAGTATAATCCACAAAGCCACTTAACTCAAAATGCGAATCAATGCATGTTTTAGGACGCATTTCAACCAAATGTAATCCAAGGCCTTATTGGCCACCGCCTTAGTAAAGGTTCAGCTTACAATGGAACTCATCATATCCTGAGGGCATTAATAGACCCGGGATCAGAAGATATATTCATAACAGAAAATGCCACACAATTACTTAAACTGAGAAAGCAAAAGACAGTAGCTAATGTTGCAGGTTTAGGACAAACTTGCACTGGCAGTCCGTTATCAAGTTGGTTTCACCATATTTTCACTGAAATTTATCATTCAGTCTCGTTACCAACACAAGAAATACAAGGAGGCAATCATATGGATCCATCTGGCAAATTCGGCGTTGGCAGATCCTTCTTTTAACATGCCAGGGAAGATAGATCTCCTGATAGGTGCCGATGTGTATGCATTTATTATTTTAGAAGGATTAATAGAGGGTAAAATGGGTTCTCCAGTAGCGCAGATGACAGAATTGGGATGGATTCTCACAGGAACTACTAACACTCAACACTGCCGCAAATTGCAAAGGCCAAGAGTGCAAACCCACTTTAACTCACTGGAAGAGCAACTTAAGAAGTTCTGGGAAATAGAGGAGAACTTAGATGATAGAACGTTAACAGCCTGAACAATTTGAATTTCAGCTTCAGTTACTTAGCAAATCCACACAAACACAAGAGGTGTCTCTACCATTCTATGGAGAAATTCAAGATGGATGGCATTTTGTTTCCACATATTTCCGCTTCGAACCAAGAAGGCTAGTTACGAGTATGTTGGCGTCATTTTTTGGGCAGAGATTGTATGGAACTGACATTTCACTAGCAGTCCATATATAGCATGTCAATGCTCGTAGGTATGTTATATAAATAATGTACAAAAATAAGAATTAATGTATGTTTAATGTTAAACTGAAAAAATAATACAAGTTTATAAATTGAATTCAGTGATATTATTATGGGAAATTTAGTCAACTTCTTCGACAGTGGGACCGGTTGCGGCACCACCAGCACGTGCACTTTGCTGACCGCAACCTCCGGGCGCTTGTCCATGCATTTTAGCCATTATTGGCCCAATGACACGTTGGCAATCCTTTAAATGATCTTCGTATTCTTCCTTCTCGGCCAGTGCATTACGGTCTAACCAGGACGTTTCTGATGAACACTTATCTCGTACAGTAGTCTTATCTGCTTCTGTCAACTTGTCTGCAGGAGCATCTTCCGCCACCTTCAATTTACAAAAAAAAAAAAAAACAAGGAGATGAAGTTAAACTATTCACTTTGTCTTATGTACAGTAGCTTACCTGCTTGCAACTGAAAATGTAACTCTCGAGTGCATTCCTGGCGCTAATTCTTTCTTTCTGTCGTTCATCTTCTTCCCTGTATTTCTCTGCCTCTGATAGCATTTTGTCGATTTCGGCCTTTGTAAGTCGACCCTTGTCATTGGTAATGGTGATCTTCTCCGACTTTCCGGTGCTGTTATCTTTGGCCGACACGTTAAGAATACCATCGGCATTTAAATCGAAAGTAACTTCGATTTTTGGAACACCTCTTGGTGCTGGTGGTATTCCAGTCAAGTTGAACGTACCAAGTAAGTTGTTGTCCTTAGTCATGGCTCGTTCGCCTTCGTAAACCTGAATAGTGACAGCGTTCTGATTATCAGCATATGTTGTGAAGGTTTGTTGCTGTTTGCATGGAATTCTGGCATTTCTTTCAATCAATTTGGTCATTACACCTCCAGCAGTTTCAATACCCAGTGACAATGGTGTTACATCAACCAAGAGAACATCCTGAATCTGGGAGCTTCCAACACCTGTTAAAATGGCTGCTTGAACAGCAGCGCCATAAGCCACGGCTTCATCAGGATTAATTGATAAATTTAGCTGCTTGCCTCCAAAGAAATCCTGAAGTAATTTTTGAATCTTTGGAATACGTGTCGAGCCCCCAACCAAAACCACATCATTGATGGCTCCTTTGTCAAGCTTAGCGTCGGTCAATGCCCTTTCGACTGGCTGCAAAGTAGATCGGAACAAGTCCATGTTTAACTCTTCAAAACGAGCTCGGCTAATCTTTGAATAGAAATCGATGCCGTCGTGAAGAGCGTCGATTTCGATCGAAGCTTCAGTGCTGGACGATAGGGTTCGCTTTGCCCGTTCGACAGCAGTTCGCAATCTACGCAGAGCGCGTATATTTCCATGCAAGTCACGCTTGTGTTTTCTCTTGAATTCCTCTACAAAGTGGTTAACAAGGCGATTGTCGAAATCTTCGCCACCTAAATGTGTATCACCGGCAGTGGACTTAACCTCGAAAAGCGACCCCTCATCAATAGACAGAATGGACACATCAAAGGTGCCTCCACCCAAGTCAAAGATTAAAACATTCTTTTCGCCTTTGAGATTCTTATCCAACCCATAAGCAAGGGCAGCAGCAGTTGGCTCATTGATGATGCGCAGTACATTGAGACCAGCAATTGAGCCGGCATCTTTGGTGGCTTGACGTTGAGAGTCATTAAAATAGGCTGGTACAGTAATGACCGCATCTGTGACCTTTCCACCTAAATATACTTCAGCGATTTCTCTCATTTTAACCAAGACCATGGAACTTATTTCCTCCGGGGCAAAGCGCTTCTTTTCACCCTTAAACTCAACTTCGATTTTGGGCTTTCCCCCGTCGTTGACGACCTTGAATGGCCAATGTTTCATGTCATCTTGAATTTTCTGATCATCGAACTTGCGACCAATTAGGCGTTTGGCGTCGAAGACAGTGTTCATGGCATTCATTGCGACCTGAAAACAAGGATAAGTACATAGTTAGTGTAAGCGGTTTCTATTGAGAAGAACTAAAAGAGAAGAGATTTATAGCAAACCTTTAATGCGAACGCTGAATATACCTAAAACTGAATTCAATTCAATTTATTTACAAATATTTCGACTTGTACATTAAGACAAGGTACTAAAACTTAGATTTATATGACTATGATAAAATATAAAACATTAAATTAAAATCATGATTTTATAGCAAATAAAAAATAAAATTAATATTATCAAAATGAACGTGAAAAAAATGATTTGTTGAATAAATATCATGGTGCTTTGTTCTTCAAGATGGTATGAAGAAAGCTGCAGTTTCTCGCGCTTAGATATTCCATTAGTGAACACCCCAAGACACTCCGAAAATAAGCTGAGATATGGTCAGACCTTTGGAGACAAACAGACTGCGTCATTAAATGCTACCTATAGTTAACGTTGGGACAACGAATCAAGACTACTGTATACTACTTCTGCGTATGTAATTAGATGTACAATCAGAGCAATCACCAATCTTTTACGGGTTTCTACAGGAATAAAATCAGCAGTTAGCCACAGCTTCCTAAGCAACCGTATATTCTTCCAAGAACATGATTTACGTGACTGTAACAGGAAATGTTACAATTGATAATGAACCCTAGCGTTGTTGCAGATTTCACAAGCTCCGATTTAGAAGCAAATAAAGAGAACATTGTCTATGATTGTTGTATTTGAGAAAGTTATAACTTGAGATTTACTCGGATTAAGTAGGAGTCCATTTTTAACAGAAAATTCATAAAAAGCTTCCAGATCCTTATTCAGATTTGAAACGAGCTCATCAATTAAGGTGCATAGACGAGAAAGCTGAACATCGTCGGCATAAAGATGAATTGACGCATGCCTGCACACAGAGGGAAAATCATTAATAAACATACTGAATAAGATCGGCCCTAGAACTGATCCCAGTGGTACTCCTTGTGTCAGAGGTTTCAGTGCAGAGAGCTTGTCACCTGCAACGACACTTTGAAACCTATTGGATAGAAAACTACTGAATAGTTTTAGCGCACAGCTGCCAAAAGGAAAGTATTTCCTTAATTTTCAACAGAATCAAGTTAGAAGAAATACAGTTTGGTGAATTTCAAAGATAGAATCAGCCATTAGTCGAAGAAGTACTGCTGTTAAGGAAACTCAGTATATCATACCTGGGGTCGAATACGTAACATTTTGTTTTACAATATATTTTTTTTTATCAACTTGCACAACTCTCTATGCTAAATCTCAACTTACTATTAATTGAGATTGAAATTTCTTGAATATCTTAGTTAAAGATGGCAATTTGGAAGAGTCAGTCTTTTAACTCGAACGGTTGTGGGAGACTTTTTCTTATGGAATCAAAGGATGGTTGGTTCAAGATAGTAGTTACGCGAAAGGAATTCCATTCTGATATCAAAGTGATTTGACAAAACTTCCGATTTTATTAAACAACAAAGGCTTCAAAGCTTGCCAAATCGCGACCATGCATACATACATATTTGGCGCAACAGTCCATGAAGGGCCTAGACCTAGCTTCTCAGAACCACTCGTGTTGATTATGTTATATTTTCCGACAAATAGAAGGGACCTACAGTTTTGCGCCGTATCAGAAGGGCAATTTTTATTTTGCTTTTGAAAAACTATTTCATGCCAACAACACTCTTGGATGTTTGTCAAACGTTCGCGAGAGGTAGGATCGTGCAAAAATTGTTAGTATTTTCTGGGATTTTAACAGGGAACCTCACGCACTAATCACTGGCTGTAGGAAATAACCCTCCAAACGGAAAATGAAATTATTCCCCAAATCGAAGATGGAATAAGTCCCGAAAAAGGTATGAAATAAGTCCCCGATTTTTCGAGTATTTTTATGTTTTTATTACATTAAATAAAAAAATTTTTTGGCCGAATATTCAATGAATATTGGGCTATTGTTCATAGTGAAAGATCGCCCAAAATGCCAAAAGTGAATATATGTCAAAATGTTATGCGAATAATCGCCCAAAAGTTTTAACGCACTTTGCAACGCAGGTCCAAAAGAAAAAATGTCCATGTTTCGTACCCAACCTTGCACCCGCCTCAAATCCAACCCTTTCGATCGACTCGTTTCGCTTAAACAAAAACAAAAACAAATATTTGGCGCAACAGCTCTTTAAAGTGCCAGGGCCTAGTTTCTCGCAACCACTCATGTTGTGTGCGTTATATTTTTTACACGGATGGAAGGGACCTACAGTTTAATGCCGAATGCGAACGGCGATTTGAGAAGCTTTTTCGTGACAACAATACTCTCGGATGTTTGTCAGACGCTCGCGAGAGGTGGGACCGTGAAAAAACTTGTTGGTGTTTTCTGGGATTCGAACTTGGAACCTCATGCGTAGTGATCCGACACACTAACCACTTACGCCACGGCGCCACAAGATAATGTCCAAAACTCGAGATATACCATATGTAGGTATCAAGCTATATCCTGGACTCGATAGTATAATCCGGCTGGAGCTCCGACAAAACTTTGTATTAAATCCCTCACTTCATTCCATATACTTTTATCGACAGTCTCATCTTTAGCTATACCTTCAGATGCTGAAGAATGATCCATGCGGTCTTAAAATCACTAACGACCGATTTCTTCACCGAGTACTAGCGCTAGTACCGGTATTAGAGCAAAAGTTGGTACTCAAATCGGTATCAAGTCATTTCCTCACAAAGTACTAATGTCAATTACCGAGTACCGAGTATTAGTTGGACCCTCAAAATCGGCAGTCTAGCGTCGCTAATACCAGGATTAGGCCAATTTCAATCATTTATCATGAGAGATAGTACTCTATTTTGATATTTTCTTGGCTGTCATTGTGAAAAAAGTAAATGCGTACACGTGGGTTCTATTTTGGTTTCATTTGATTTTTCATTCTATTTTCTGGAAAATGGATTTGATTTTTGGTGGGGATAGTTTGTTTCATGATTTCGAGGACGATATCGAGTACGAGAACGATGAAGAAGGGGTGGAAGTTTGTCGATTTGAGCGCCATATCTACCATATGCAACAACGGAGTACAATAAATACTTGGGTCGATGTGGACTTTTTTCGGGGTTTTCGGTTGTCGAAAATAACGTTTCTTTACGTTCTTCAATTGGTAGTGGACGAATTGCAGCACCCACTTGACGCGATAGGCGATGATTGACATTTTGCCGGTGAAATATTTATCGGATAATTGTTGCACTGCATATGTTGGATTGCAATATCCCAGAACGCAATCTGCTTTTGATGCTAGCCAGCATTCAATGCTTTTCGTTCTCATATTTCGTCCAAACGAGCAGCACTCTCATCTCGATATGACTGCATTCGTAGTTCTCCAAATGCTGCCATACGTTCAAGTTCCTCGTCGATCAATTTTCGGTGTGCTTCATCGACATTCGACATAAACGAGCGGCGACGACGTTGCCCACCTGTTGCAAAATATTGACGCGGCTGTTGGCTTTGGTTGCCTGCTTGGCTGACCAATGTGTTTGGAACAGGAATGGTCAATGAAATTGGCCTTGATGTAGGAACAGACGATGAAATTGGCGTTGAATTAGAATCATCAATGGACAATGGTGTCATTAGGGCTGCTTCCGATGTGTCTGCATTCGATGCTACATTTGGTGTTTGCATTGGATGACATACTGTCGCAGTCGTACGATGGTAAACCGGAAAGCAAATGGCCATAGTATGAACGGAGCTCCAACATAGCGCCAGTTACTTCCATTTTTGGCACAGACGACGAACCACCACCAGTTTGTGTGGCATAGGTTCTCTCGAGAGCGAAATGATTACGAATTACCTGCATAACTTTTTTGTAGCGGGCAATGATGGCGTCGACATTGCGCTGAGTGGCAACCTTCGTAGAAAAACAAAAATTTGTAATAAATTATTAAAATAGAAAAAAAAAAGTAAACGCACCGAAGGATGAGAATTAATACGCTCAGCAATCGCATCCCAATCCGCCTTCTTTATTTCTTTCGTAGTGCCATTCGTTCTACAGTTTAATATTAACCTTAAGCCAATCTCACGTACGAGGTCGCACAATAAATCGGTGTTTCCAATTGGCACGGCGAGACTTTTTCGCTTCATCGCTATCGTTTGTTAATTCTTTTTTCTTCATTCGTGGGCGCCGTGGCGTAAGTGGTTAGTGTGTCGGATCACTACGCATGAGGTTCCAAGTTCGAATCCCAGAAAACACCAAAAAGTTTTTTTACGGTCCCACCTCTCGCGAGTGTCTGACAAACATCCCAGAGTATTGTTGTCACGAAAAAGCTTCCCTGGCACTTAAAGAGCTGTTGCGGCAAATATTTTTTTTTTTATTTCCTCATTCTTCATTGGTACCAAACATAAAGTCAAGAAAAAACAACCAATCACACACTCTTCCAGGCGATTCCGCATACCTACCACCATACTCACATCATTCACAACACAAATATTAAAAAAAAAACTTCACTAATGAATAAAATACGAATATAATTCGAAATAATTGCCTAACTGCCGACAAATGCCAAAATAGTATCAAAATCAGTATTAGACCAGTTTTTAGACGTATCAGCTGCTAGTACCGCTTGGTGAACTTAGATCCAGTATTAGTGATGTGAAGAAATGTACAAGAACTATCTTTTCGTTGGTACCGAGTATCAGAGCTAGTACCTGGTCTAGCTAGACCGGGTATTAAGGCAGCTTAGTACTCATGTGAAGAAATCGAGCGTAAGAAAGCTGATAAGATGTCCCATACATGCAATAAGACCTCCGACCAATCAAACTGTCTTCTTTTATCGAAAATGAGTGGCAAAACTAACTGAGATACTCGTATTGAATTTTTATCATGCCGACCGCAAGAAGAAACATTGGCTTGGCTTTCATAATGGGTAAATTTATGCAGTATTGCCTTTGCTTTATAGAGCAAGTACCAGAAAATGTGGGTGCTCTCTACGCCGAAGATTGGTGTTTGGAGACACTCCAAGCGGGGGAGTCTAATAAGCACTTCCATATCTCTTAGAAGTGCTTATTTAAGATATTTATTATCCTGAATTGGTGGTACAGAAGTAAGAAAGGTACCGTTTAACAATAAGTGACCTAAAATTGATATTTAAAACATTCCTTAGATGGACGAGGAAAAATTGTATTAGAATTCCCCCTATAAAGAAAGAATTCATGCCAGGTATTACTGCACAAAATACCATGAGTTTGCATAATGGGTACAAAAAAACAACTCCGGCAACTGCAAGGAGGCAATACTAAATAAGCTTCCTCTTGATGCTTTTGGGATTAAAGCATTGAAACTTCGAAAATTCTATCAGAAGAATATCGCTCCATGCGACTGCTAAATCATTCTAGTATATAATATTTCAGGCAGATATCGCGAGAAGCACCTAGTTGACATTTATTAACCCTGTGGTAGATAGCGCGAATAAGAGATCTTATTTTCATTGTTAATCAGATCAAAGGTCTGATAAACAGAGAACACAAATTTGTATGAGATCCAGGAACATTTTTAACATTTATTTATTTGTTCTCTTGTTAACTGCTCTTTACTTTTTTGTTTCGGGATACACTTGTTGATTGCCTGCAATGTCTGTTGAGTGCATTCTCTTATATGTACGTACAGAGGTACTCATAATAAAATAATATAAATTTAAATAAATTAAAAATGCTTATAACAAAATCCATATAAACTCGCACCAGTCTCAGTGACATATTCATAAATATTGGACAAATTTCTAAAATTCCTTAGGATTGATGATTAAGAACTAACTTGTAGTGAAATTTCTATTTCCAAAGCGAAATTGATACACAATACATATCTACAGTCCTTTCCACCAGAATAGCACCACTATATTTTCTCTAAGTATCACTCACAAACCTATGGTCTGCAGTTATAAGACATATTTCATTTGGTAAATAGTAGCAAGTACTTTGAGTGCATCGAATTTAAGAAGAAAAAGTCACGTGGTTACTCGTACCACGTACCACAAGTGTAAAATGAAAAGGGGGTTATGTTTTCCGGACCTTGCAACCACTTGGAGTTATCCGCAATTTTGTGCATCGTGCTGTTAAGATATTTAAGGAGACTGGTGGAGTAAATGACAGTCAAGGAGTTCGACGTCCTCGCACTGTAAGAATTTCACAGGCAATCAAAGCAGTTCAAGCCAGAAATGAAATCCATGTCTCGCATTATTAATCAAGATTTGGGACTTGGCCACTTGGCCACGGAAGGTAAGATCAGAAGCTCTACACCGCCGATATGCATAAAATACTTACAGGAGAACTTTGTCCGCCCACGAAAAAATGTTACTGTTGAAGAATTATTTACAAGCAAAATGATAGGGTGTATGCTCGGCAGTCAAAAAAAGTGTCAGAACTCATTCTGGGAGTCCACCGGGACCATCATCGCGCATCTGTGATGGTTTGGTGCGGGGTCAACTATAACTATCTTACTTACCAGTATCCATTTCTGAGAGAAGGGAGTTAGGTTAGGTTAGGTAGGGTTATGAGGTTATCATAAAACACTAGGCACCAAAGTGGGCCCATCGCAATCCCTAGGGAGCCTTCACGGCAGAAGACCTAAACCCATTCTCCCAAGCAATTAATCTCCCTACAGAATCTAAAGAGATCCTTGTTATGGTTCAGGGATCTCACCTCTTCAAGGTTATCGAAGAAGTATCTACCAAGGTACTTTAGCCTTGTCCTGGCAATTCCTTGACATTCACAGAGTATATGAGTTATATCCTCTGAGACATGTAGGTCATCGCAGTACCTACAAACATCCATATCGGATAATCCTAATCTCATGGCATGCCTCCTTGGGAGACAGTAGCCAGAGAGTATTCCTATCGCTGTTCTTAACCTTGATCTATTTAATTTAATTATCTCCCCAGATTTTCTGCGATCTAACACAGGCCACAAGGCTTTAGACACCCTGTAACCATCTAAGTAACACCATCTTAGATTAGCCGTGTCAATGATTTTATCCCGAATAATTCCCCTGAGAAGGGAGTTCAAAAATCGACAAAAGTTTATCAAACAGTTGTTCTGGAAAGCGTTATGAAGGCTCTCTCTCTCTCGAACACTGTTTTCAAATAACCCTTTGTCTTCCAACAAGACTCCACTCCAGCTCACAAAGCAAAAAAACAACAGTGGCTCAAGAACCGGACTTCATATCAACAGACGATTGGTCGCCTGGTTGTCCATATTTCAACCATTGGATTGTATGCTGTGGTCTGTTTTAGAGGGCATGGCTTACTGTACTTGACAAATATTGAGCCCTTATAGGGCGTTAGCTTAGGTTAGGCAGATGGGTGCCTTGTGGCAAATGAATCACTGCTCAATTAGACCAACAGTTCGGGTTCATTGTGCCCAATCATTTAACCCTGGAAACGCTGTAAAGATAGTTCGCTGTTAGATCCACCCAGATAGTGATATGAATCTCAGGAGATCTGTCAGCTATACATTACCTAGAAGTAACTACCAAGAGTCCTCATTTTTCTGACGGATAGGGCAGGTCAATCACACAGCAGGTGACAAACAGATTCAATTGCTTCTTGGTCTCTGCAACTTTGCATTAGTCGTTATGCAGCACACCGAGTCGCTCTGCGTGGACGCCAATGGCATAATGACCAGTAATTATGCTAGAAACGACCCGTGCGCTATAGCGACTAAGTTTCACCAGAGAGGTTGATCTCTTCTTGCTAAAGGCCCAGCATCTGTTTGCTCGACCGGTGACTTAATCTTCTATTTTCTTCCGTAAGAAACTGATTAGGAATACTACAAAACGAAGGGCCCGCGATAGGTGCACGCCCACCCTTTCCTAGCAAGCTCGTCAACCCTTCCGTTTCCTTCGATATCCATATGCCCTGGTACCCAGCAGAGGGTCGCCGCATTGGTCCTAGATATCTTGTTTAAGAGTGTTTTGCAGGTTCTCACAAGCCTCGACCTAATTACAGCGGAGTCCAGAGCCTTAACGGCTGCCTGGCTGTCTATATAGACAGTGATCGTTTTACCAACGATATTACTCTCGCGTATAATTTCAGCAGCCTGTATGATGGCTGTAACTCCGACCTGAAAAACGCTGCAGTCGTCTTTTATTATAAAGGAGTGGTTTATTCCTAGGGCTTCACAATAAACTCCGGCTCCCATGCCAACGTCCATCTTAGAACCGTCAGTATAGAACGCTAGCTCCTTTTTCTTCATGGTTCTTCGGTTCTTCCAATACATTCTGTCAGGAATTCTTGTAGTGAATCTCCTTTCAAATGCTAGCATTGGGTTCATGTGATCAGTTTCCGTCAATCCATTAGTAGTCCCCATCGGAACAAAATGAAGGCATGGCCGTAAAGGCTCAATGACCACAATCGACCTTCTTTCAGTCTTACAGCAGTTTTGGTCGCCAGACTGCTGCAGTATATATCAAGCGAAATGAAACCAAGCATGGTTTCCATTGCCGCTGTTGGTGGTGTTCTCATTAATCCCATGACTCCGATCCACGTTGCCCTCTGCACTTTGGTGAGGTTTGAAAGCTGGTATTGCTTCTCAAGTACCATCCACCATACTAGTGAACCTTATGTGAGAATGAGTCTTACAACCGCCGTGTATATCCAGCAAACCACATCTGTTTGAAGCCCCTCGTATTACTGAATGCCTTTTTGCAAGAATAAAAAGCTGCGTTTGCTTTTTTGATGCATTCGAAAATGTTTTCCTTCCACTTTAGTTTGGAATCTAAAATTACGCCCAGGTACCGAGCTAAATGTCCTGAGCTTGTGCCCTGAGCATAAGTATAAGGGTATTAATAATCCCGTCGGCGCGCAAATTATAAAAAAAAGGCGTACTTATACGTGGATAACTTTTTCCATGCATGAGGTGCGTGCTGCGATTGATGAGTGACCACAGCGACTCAAGGCTTGTGTGAAAGCATGGCGGCGATATTGAATTAAAGTTTGATATATTACTTTTTAATAAACAACCAAGAGCTTCTCAGACCATTTTAAAGAAAAAGTTTAAACAAAATTTGTTTTCGTTTTTATTTTATCGCCAATACAATACAATGCATGTACCAGTATTTATGACGTGAATAGGTAAATAAATAATAAAAATAAGTAACATATTACTGGTATTAGCTTCTAAATGTATTATATTTAAGAAGAGTTTGTTCCAGACTTCTCTTATCGCCTTTTTAAGCCTTCCGCACTACCATTTTTCTACAAATAGACGTCCTTATAAGTTTTCTTTAAGGCTGAAGTGTTCACAGTAGGATGGTTATCATAGCAAGTGCATAACCTGCGCTTTTGATTTTCGAGTCAACAAGCAACAGCAATTGAACAGACGTGTAAGCAATTTTTGGTAATGCATTCCTCAACACTATTTTGTATGAATAAACTTTCATCTGACGTTGACTAAGCCCTAATCACGGAAACTAGCTATTAAGCATGACCATTTAAAATTATGTTTTGCTACTTACTTGTTTCCAATCCATACACTTTTCAAAAATTAAAGCTGCACTATTTTATGTGAAGAATACATAAAATAATGATGTATGTCATTATTTTCCAGTGTTTGAGGATCCATGAATGGGAAAAACTTGTAGCGCATCGAAATTTTGCTGAGATTTTACTTGTTAATTGCTGTGGCCTCAAAGAATACAAAATAACCGGAGGCGTTCCACAAGAATCCATGCTGAGAACACTTCTATGGAATCTGATGTACTCATGATGGTGTACTACGGCACCCAACTAAATCAACCACAGATGCAATTCAAAGTATAAAGATCATAATGGAAAAACATCGTGATTTCTTTAAGGATTTCCATATTGTATTGGTTCACTTTAAAACAGCATTCGACAGACAACCACGAGATCTGATATGGGTAGCACTAAGACATCGAGGGGTTTCCCTAACCTATGTACAGATGATCCTGGACATGTACGAAAGAGCAAAGACAAGAGTAAGATGCCCCGCTGGAGTAACCGAAGAGTTCCCAATCAAAGTCCGAGTGCACCAGGGAAGCGTCTTAAGTCCTTTGCTCTTTATTGTAGTGCTTGACTATCTGCTTGAAGATAAAGTGACGGACCCCAAGATACATCAATTATTCTTTGCTGACGATGTAGCTATTATAAGTGAGGATCCTACGTCCCTGCAATGAGCACTTGATGCGTGGGTAGACGTTTTGGAGGGAAATGGGTATCGTATTAGTTAAAAAAAGACAGAGTACTTGTGCTGCTCGTTCTCTTATCCACTCAGGCCTATGCCAGACATTTATTTGAATGGAACAGTGCTTCCCAAATGCGAAAAGTTCAAATATCTGGGATCTATGATCAATAGTAAAGCAACCTGTGATGACGAAATCAATCATGGCATAAGCGTGGGGTGGATGAAATGGCGAGAAAATTCCGCTATCTTCTGTAACAGAAAAATGCCACCTAAGTTGAAAGGAAGGCTCTACACCGCAGTTGCGCGTCCAGCGCTCACATACGATACGGCAGCTGAGATGAAGATGCTTGACATGACAGCAGGAGTGATAAAGCTTGATCAAATAAGAAGTTCGAAGATCCGTAGAAGCCTTCACGTCAAGGAAACCATCGTACAAAAGATAGAGTACGACCAACTCAGCTGGTGTTGCCATTTTCAAAGAAAAGATAATTTGAACCCTGTTGAAAAGTCAATATCAATTAACGGTCCAAAGACATCGCGAGGCAGGAGAGGCAGGCCTTTAAACCCCTTGATCACAAATGCGACGACATCGGCATTTCATTGGCCTCAGTAATCGAGTGATCCAAAATCGGGAGGCCTGCCGATATTTTTTAATATCAAATGGCGAACCTGGTTTTCGGATCATAACCTCGTCGAAAAAGAAAGAAGAAAAAGACTACGGCACCCAACACCCGAAGAGTAAAAAGTTGTCAGATTTGCAGATAATATTGCCATCGTGGTTACCGCCAAATTACTGGAATGGGTGGAGTAAATTAGCAATGAAACAATAATGATCGGTGGATCTAACCCCAATGGAATGCAAAGCGGAGGAAATGATCATAACTAATAGAAAAAGGTTAGAAATAACCATCTTTATATTATTATAGGAGGCCATGGAGTCAAATCTAGACCGCATATTAAGTGGGAGGACCAAGGCACAGCCGACGACTGCTGTTAGCCAGAGTAGGTACATCCATGAACCATATAGGTACGGGCCATAACATAGATTACAGAAACAGTTATAATATCGAAACAGGCATGAATCCAATGTATAGTGAAATGACAAGAACGTTGGAGTAGCTCTATAAAAGGCAGATGGACGTATCAACTTATCTCACGTATCCTGCCATGGGTCGAAAGACAACATGGTGAGGTGAACTACTATCTAACGCAGTTCCTGACGGGGTATGGGTGGGTACCTTTATAAATAAGTACAAACATGATGATAACCCTTACTGCACATGATGTATTGAAAATACCGAGCACGTGTTCTTCGAATGCCCACGTTTTTCCAGCGAAAGGGTTGACTGGAGCTTAAGGAATACACTATGAAGGCGTATATTGATATATAGTGAGCCTTCAATAATGTAAAACTGGAACCATCGGAGCCGAATATGTGAAGAAACTAGAGGTACAACAAATAGCGGATTACTTTCACCCGTACTGTGGCTCATCGTCATTAATAGAATCCTCGAAAGTCTCAAATATAAAAGCATTAAAATCGTGGCATATTCAGACGACTTCGTCATTCTGATTTCAGCTAAATTCTGTGAGCTAAGGTAATTCACTTTGAAAGAACTATTGGTATGCAGGAAACGAATTGTCTGAGAATAAACACTTATTTTAAAGAAAATAAAAACAGCTATCAAAACTAACTTAATGATACCACACTCAATCTCTCAACTGAGAAAAAGTTCCTTCAGATCATTATAGGCTCTAAGCTTTCTTTTCTTGGAGACAAAACGTTAAAGAGAAAACGATAAAAGTACTAAATGCTTTCTACGCCTATAGAAGACCCTCGAGAAAAGATGACAGCAACCATACATCGCACATTAGATGTACACTGCAAGGCTGGTGGCACTACACCGAAAGCAGTAACCCTTTTTTTACAGAAAGGGTGTTTAGGAATGAATGCAGCATCTAACCGTCAACAAATTGTATTTCCCATTTTCGTCTATTTTTTTCATTTTGCCAAACAGTGCACATTTACTCTTTTGCATAAGTATGATTTCATTATAAGCTAAGCGCACTCACTAAATATTTGCATACAAACATATTATTAACGTAGTAATTGTGTTGCTAAGTACTCATTTTTTCTCTAATGTTCTCACTATTTCTGTTATGTACATAATGTATAAGAGTTAACATTGTATAACAGTTTTATTAACATTCATCTTATTATGCCAGTTTCTCATCCATTTGGATTTTGACGCTCAAGAGTGTAACACCTAAAATATACCTACATGGATAAGTAAAGAAACTAGTTTTTTTTCTAAATTTCTTTGCTGGCTTTTTTTCACTTCTCGTTTTGCTCGATTATTACAAAACAAAGGGTTATGTTTAAACCAGGAGGAATAGGATGCCATAGTTGAGAACGAGCCTTAAGACCAACGTTGAAAAAGTCAAACCAGGCTAATACGAATATGAATGACAGATACTCGTATGTCAAAACCCCCCAGCGATGAAATGCTAAGGCAGAATCATCAACACCGCAAGAAACTTGTTTGAAAACATGACCAAATATCAAATGGTTTTTCTACGAGCCTCATCTATCTGTCGTTACTCAAAAACATTTTTCATTTTGTTTCAGAATTTGTTGTGTTCGAGCTACTTATTTGTAAGAAAACTCTGAAGAAAAAATAATAACTTCGCATTTTGTCAGGGAAAATTTTAATTAGTTCGAACAAAGTGTTACTCGTAATTTTTAACCACTTATTTATAGTACAATACAATCTATAATAAGCAACCCTATTCAGGTGATACACTAAAATTGTGCATAGATCAATATTTTCGAAATATCAAAGTAGTAGTATGGGGTGGACGGCGCTGGGCAAGGTCAGCTACCTCTCTCTCATAAGTACGATTCAGAGATCAGCATATGTCTGCGCTCCGAGTGCGCTCCCTACAACTCCTACCGAGGCACTGAAAACAATGCTGCATATACTTTCCCTGGATATTTACGAGAAGGAGATAATAATGAAAACGGTGACTGAGAATCATCAAAATAAATCAGTAGTGATACAAACGCCAAAATCTTAAGTTTATGCAACAACGTAGTAGAAGTCATGGACTACTTAACGCCGTTCCTAGATTTTGTAGTGGTAACGACATCGATTAGTCAGGCTAATAGTTCACGGTTCAAATCCAGATGTCAAGAAACATTTACTTATTTCTCGCAAAAGAAATAAGGTCAGTCCGATCAAATGCAACAGGTGATACCAGCTCTGCCTCATAACACCGTCAGTAACGTCGTCATATGGCTTAAATGTTACTCGTGCTGATTGATAAAATTGATGTAAATGACATCAGGTGGTCGGGAAAAAAATACTGTGAATCACACGGCAAGGACAATTAACCAAATCTCCCAAGTTGTCTGGAGGCCACCCCGAAATTTTCCTAATATCCACTGAGTTTCAAACATAAATCTTCCTCTCTCTGTTTATCCTACGCAACATATACGTATGTCATTAATAATGTAAATAAGATAAAATTACAGTCAAACAAGCCGTGGCTTTTTAGTGCTATTACATTTAAAGAAAAAAGAAACAGACAGGTAGAATCATTTGTACTGCAAGATAGTTTATGTTTTCGAGCGATCTTGAAAATACGTTAACATATTTGCATCCTTTATATTGAACTGTCAACAAAATTATAAATTCAGATCATGAAATATACTCGCTATTGGAAAAAAGACATATGTAAAGTATTAATTTTTGAAAGTACTCTTAGCCTTGAAATCACCTTTCGAATATGCATTTCTATTTTTAGAATTTAAATTAAATTAATTATTTCCATCTCTCAATCCGCTTGTGACATTTTGTGCTGATCATTATATGAATGAATCACTTTAGCACCCCTACACGCTACTATAAGACAAGAAAGAAAATATTCCACGGTAGACAATATTTACAATCTAGCTTCTTTCTACATATTATCCACCTGAAGCTTGCAGGGTAGAAAAAAAGTTTGCTTTTTTTTGTCGATTTTAAGGCGGCATTTGACAAAAGTTGCCGAAATACCTTTATTTACAAGCTGCACACAATCGGGGTGTCGACAAAATTAATTACTCTTATTGAACGCATATATGTTTAGAAATGGAGGGCAGTTATCTAATCGAAAGCACTGGACTTTTAACGGAGAAAGTGTACGAGTTGTATACAACTATATGGGAGTAATATTGACCCCAAAACTTTCATTTGAAACATAAAACGCAGCAGCAAAAAGTTGCATAAATGCAACATGGTAAAGTTTATAGTAAAAAAAACTATAGCACTTAGGGCAAAATGGGGATTATTCCAGGCTATAAGTAGAGTAGTGGAGTAGAGTACAAACCACTACCCCGAACTATGCGCTTTCGTTAGAAATAGGAGCAGAAGAAGGCCACTTTTACACCCTCGATTTACAATAAGGCATATAAAGAGAACTCAGTTTGAATACGACGAAATACGATTACCCAACTAGCTGACCAAAAAATGATTAAGAAGAAATCTGTTCTAAGCAAGGATGATGCTGAAATATCCCTACGAGTATGGAATAAAAAAAACGCAAATTTGCTTATATGTAGTACAACTCAAAGCTGAGAAATACCAGGAAAACCGACAAAGAGCAATATAGAGTACCTCCTGGTTTTACAAATATTTGGATTATTCAAGATGGCAAATTTACTTTTCGGACCACAATGATCAAAGCAAAATCATCTGGATCTTTAAAGCAAGCTGTGATTTAATATGGCTTAACGGCAATAGATTTGAAAATCGTGAGTCAACCGTATGCTCAGAGTGCTATATGCGAGAAGAAGGGAATATCCAGCATTTTCAAGGCAGATGTCCTGTGTTAAATGAATTTAGATTGCATTACCTTGGAAAAACTTATCTTTCTGATGATGAAATAATAGGAAGTAGAGCTGTCTTACAGAAAAGTAGTCATTTAAGAATTTAATTAAAAGTATTACCATTTGTTATCCTTAGTGCGTCACTTGTTCTTTATATAGGTTTCTTTACATCATATTGTGTCGCGGGTAAATCAACCACAGATGTAATCCAAAGTATAAGGTTCATAATGGAAAAATATCGTAATTCCTTTAAGGATTTGCATATTGTATTGGCTGACTTTGAAAGGCATTCGACAGACAACTACGAGATCTGATATGAGTGGCACTTAGACATCGAGGGGTTCCAGAAATCTATATACAGATGATCATGGGCATGTACGAAAGAGCAAAGACAAGAGTAGGATGTCCGGCTGGAGTAACCGAAGAGTTCCCAATCAAAGTCGGGGTGGACCAGGGAAGCGTTTTAAGTCCTTTGCTCTTTATTACAGTGCTTTGCTATCTGCTTGAAGGTAAACTGACGGATCCCAAAGTAGATCAATTATTCTTTGCTGTCGATGGAGCCATCATAAGTGAGGATCCTACGTCCCTGCAACGAACACTTGATGTGTGGGTGGACATTTTGGAGGGAAATGTGTATCGCATTAGTTAAAAAAACACAGAGTACTTGTGCTGCCCGTTCTCTGATCCACTCAGGCCTATGCCAGACATTTTTTTGAATGGAATAGTGCTTTTCTTATTTGGCTTATCTTTTATGGCTTATTTGACAGTACGTCCGAAGTTGGGCTTGAGGGTGAACTGATGTGCATTCGAAGCGTGACGCGTATTGCGGGTGAATTTTTGAAGGGGGGGAATGCAACTGGCTATTTCGCTGGAGCATTTTTTATAGAAAAAGCGATGAAATAGGAAAAGACGAGACATTTCTACGGTGTTCAAGTGAGACTATGGAGTTCACAATGTCTCTATCACCAATTAGTTTTAACGCGCGGTTTTGTACCCTATCTAGAATGTGCAGAACGGTCTTGGGTGCATCAGACCAGATATGAGAGTTATATTCCAGCTTTGGGCGGATGAATGCCTTGTAGATGGAGGTCAGATCAGACGGGGTAAAATATTTTTTGCACCGCTTATGGAATCCTAGACATTTTGCAGCATTTTTGGCGACCTCGAATATGTGATCGTTCCATCGAAGACGGTTATTGATGCACATACCGAGAATGGCAAGTCTTTCGGATTCAGCGATACAAGTACCATTCATGGATAATGGTTGAGGGTCTTGGTTTCGCTTGAGAGACAGAAGACAGCATTGTGTTTTGAATGCATTAAATTCCACTCTATTGATTGAACCCCATTTAGTTATGCTATCCAAGTCGGAATTTAATGAGTTTAACACACGTTGCCGTTCCTCTTCTACGGCCGAAGAGCAGGGACGTGAGATAGGGAACGAATATGAAAAACTGAGGGTACTGTCATCAGCAAAGGAATGGATTGGATTAGAAGTAGCAGACAAAAGGTCATTTATAAAAATGAGGAAGAGGGTCGGAGGCAAAACTGAGCCCTGGGGAACACCAGCATTTATGTGGTGAATTGCAGACTTGAAGCCGTCCAAGACAACTTGTACTGAACGGCCCGAAAGGTAATTTCTAATCCATTGAAGAAGAGACTCATCGATGCCATATGCACGAATTTTCGACAAAAGAGCCTGAAGCCAAACTCTGTCAAATGCCATAGAAATATCGAGCGCAACCATCTTTGTTTCGCCGAAGTGATGGAGAGATTGGTTCCACTTCTCGGTCATATATACCATCAGATCACCAGTGGACCTGTTGCTACGAAAACCATATTGCCGGTCATTGAGGAATCAATCCGTGAATCAAGATATTTCATAAGCTGACGATTTATCAGCGTTTCCATGACCTTGGAAAGAAGGGACGTTAGTGCAATGGGTCGGTAATTGGACGGGGAGGAAGATTCGCCTTTTTAGGGACGGGCTGGACAATGCTGATTTCCATCTACTCGGAAAGAGCCCAGAAGAGTAGGACAGACAGAAAAGCTTACGCAGAGGTTTTGCCAGCGTGGAAGAACACCTCTTCAGAACTATTGGGGAGATAATATCTGGACCAGTGGATTTGTGTATGTTAGGGCCTTTAAGTACTCCTGCAACTGTACGAGTGCGAAAGTGGACTTGTCCCATGGAAAATTGGGCGCTCTCAAGTATAGGCGGAGATAAAGCGCTATCTGGTAGGGTGGAGTTCGCTGCGAAATGGGCAGCAAGCAGTTTGGCTTTATCTAAGGAGCTGACAGCTGGAATGTCATTATAAATGAGCGTTGGGATGGCAGGCGAGGCAGAATTTTTAAATTTTTTTTGAAGAAAGACCAAAAATGTTTACTACCTTTGGGACATTGTAGAATTTGTTGCCTCAATTTTTGGTCATATAAGAATTTTACACGTCGAATGAGAGCATTGCAGTCATTTCTGGCTTGTTTAAACTTCTTTCCGTTTTCCTCAGAATTGTTGGCTTTATAAGACCGAAAACTTACTTCTTTCAGCCTGATAGCCTCTTTGCAGCTCTGGTCAAACCATGAGTTTGGTTTGATGCTTTTTAACCTATTATGAATAAAGGCAAACATACCTAAGAGGATGGTGTCAGTAATCATATCAGCGACGGCATCACATCGCTATCGAGGAAGCATAGCGACCAGTTAAAACTCCTAAAGAAACTAGTAAGGCCGTCCCAATTGGCTTTCTCGTAACACCGTACTTTTCTTTTGGAAGTTTTCCTTTAACTGTTCTGAGTACGAGAATTTAGCTGATACGATGTTGTGGTCAGACCAGCCTAGAGGTGCTAAAACATCAATGATGTATTTATCAGGGTGTGAAGTAAAAAACAAGTCCAGATTGTTGGCAGAGTGACTTTCAATGTCCGGTATACGTCAGGCCTATGCCAGACATTTTTTTTGAATGGAACAGTGCTTTCGAAATGCGAAAAGTTCAAATATCTAGGATCTGTGATTAATAGCAAAGCAACTTGTGATATTATATTTACCAACACAAATGTTAATTTTGAATTTTTATAATGAATATGTTAACATTATTTTTGTTGAGAATAAATATACTACTACTTCTAATACTTCTACTACTGCTACTACTACTACTATAAGACAAAGTTATTTAAAAACAAAACCAAATTCAAGAAGTAAATACATTCTCTGATTAGTATAAATTAACTAAGCTCAAGATATCCAATTGAAATCTCATGAATTATGTTACCCTGATTTATTGATTCGTTTATTGTTGTTGACATTAGTCATTTCATTCGTATAGACTGACTTCTCTGACGATGTAAATCCATTTTTGGGCAACAGGGTGCTGTTTGCTTTAAATCATATTTCTCGCATATTTGGTTTTCGAGTTCCATAAGTGCATTGCTCAACCACCTGATGCAGAAACAAACCGCGTAAATAAATACATCGCGCCAAACGAGATATCCAATGAAATGCCACTTAGGTTATTAGCTACAACAGCAACATGGTATAAACCATGTCTATAGATTGTAAAAAAAAAATTGACGACTCCTTTTTGAGAAAAGTGTAAATGTTTTCTCTAATTAATTTTACATTTTTAGTTCTTTCATTCGATTGCGGAGTATTTTGATTGCAACATTCGAAAGATATGAAAATGTTGATGATCATATACTCTACTTGGCAAGACAGTCACAATTTATTACGTTCAATTAAAAAACTGACAATGGAATCTGAATTTGATTTTGGCCATTGGTTACAGAGTAAAGTGCGAATCTTTATTCTATTAAATTTGATGTGTGAAATAAGTTTTAATATGAATTTATTGAGGGTACCGTATCACCATCTCATGGCTTTGGGCAAACAAGGGACCTAGATACGATTACAGCAGATTGGACGAGTAATATACATAGAGACAGAGTGGAATTTACTCAAAATTGAGGAAGACTGTTGTAGACTGTATTTGCCTCGGTCTCTCTCTGCATTTTCTGTCATTTACATAATGTTGGGGATATCTGCGTAGTTGTTAGGCATTTTTTAATGGGCAGGCGTGGCGTGACCAATCAGAGGAAATGTACCTAATTAAGCATAGCTAGGACTTGGAATTGGAATGCACACCCTTGGTTGATATTCAAAATCTTATGATTTTATCAGATTAAGCATTTATTGTCACCGTAACTCAGTTGTTAAGTGTCTATCGAATTATTTCATTTATAAGGCATGGTGAAGAAAATCACCAACCACCGAAAAAAAAAAAATAATATTACCAAAAGATGCATCCTAGTCTAATAATTTATCTCGATTTTAGCTACAGTCTTTCTAAATAGTAAGAATATTTAGTGATATCTTTATCAATATTATTGTTAACCAAGCTAAGGTTTATAAATTTTTGATGGGAATTTTAATAATTTTTGTTATATATTTTGAAAGTGAAAGCATACATAAAATTTACGATCTGCCTAAAACGGATCGTTATTACAAACTATGGAAAGAGAAACAATTTAGAACAAGTTCTGGCTCTTTGTAAACAAGGCATGACTTTTCTGTTTCAATTTGTTTCAGTTTGAAAGTTTTCACTAACTTGTTCCATTCTGTCCTGTTCGGTGTTACTTTTTCTTCTGAACAAAGCTCATATCTCTCCTACGTAAGTCAAGCATAAAAACTCTCAGTTTGCGGGGCCAAGAGCATTTCGAATTAATAAAATAACAGCTAGGAATCTTTGTGTATGAACACCTTGCAAATCCTCATAGGACAATGTTTGAGTATGTATCTCATCTCTATCGAATTCAAGACCCTATTGTATTTTTATCTGGTGTACCTGCACAAAGGTGGTAGCTCTTATCATGGTTACCTACAAGGGTGGTTTGTCTCTTATTACACTATGGAAAAGTTGAGGTCCAAAACCAGATACGTCAAGGTCAGAATCTTGATCTTTTTTGAGTGTTGATGTGCATGTAGCCATGATAACTGGAGAAAAAACTTATAGACAAAGTCAACAAAGTAGAGCTCAAATCTAGCAAACCCAAAATAAAATTACGCAGCCTACTAATTCCACAACCCAAGTGACCATTGAGTCAGTTAGCAAGTATAAGAAGTTTAGAACCTTCTATATTGAAAGTTTTTTTTTTCAGTAGGCAGCAGCGAATTAAGCGTAGGTACCAGAATCGGCAAACCAAATCACATTCCATGTGATTATAAAATCTAGAAACCAATGTTCTAACACAATATCTAATTTGTTACTGTTTACCTAAAATGTTGAGTCAGTACTGTAGAAAAATATGTACCAATCGATCCGCTCTATTCTACTATTAACGTCTTCATAGCAATAACCCAATGTTTAGTTTCCACCAAATTTAAAACCGAGATTTTAAAATTATTTTTCATGTGTATAAAAATAAGTATGAAAATTGGTTTTATTTTTTATGTACTAGTGAAAAATGTATTTTTTGTAAACTTGTGAGACGAATTGATCACATTGATCCCCCCCTTTTCTATGCCCTGTTACGAGCTGGAACAAGCAAACGTCAATATACTCGTAAATCATATGTCCCGGTGGAACCACCTCACATAATCTTAAGTCTTTTTCCGCAAAATCTCGGATTTGTTTTTGGGGGAAACATAGCATAAGACACACAGTTACGATGCAATATTTATTTCGCAAGCTCTTATAATACAAAGATGTTTCTTTGTAAACTTTTAATGAAAATGGATACATTCAAGTTTCTAGATTTTGCTCAATATAGTTGCTCAGCCACGTCAGATTACACAGAGTGCAAAATCTGTCTGGGCAGTCAGTCAGTGTTAAGCTGAGTGAAAACAAAATACAACACTTCAAATGTAAAATTAATCGGGAAAATAAGTTATTCTATTATCCATTCATGCGAAGAATACAATATAAGGCACACAACACGAGTGGTTGCAAGAACCTAGACCCATTGACATACTACAATGGACTGCTAGTAGCCAACTTCGCGATGGTTCCAACATTAGCTTTAGCTGGCTTCGTTTGGAGCGGAGAAAAATTGAAACACACACTTGTTTGAAATTTCGTTGGATGCAGTTGGGTGTGCAAAAATTTCCATCGACATATTACATAAAAAATGTATTCGTAATAAATATACGAATATTGTGCAATTTATGGGGCAGTAAAATGCATATATAACGATTTTTTATTCAAATTTTGTGGGTTACATCTATCGGTAAGTATTTGAACTAGCACATTTCCGAGGTGACATCTGTTGCAAACAATGCCTCAACAATTTGAATTTCAAACGATTTACTTAGCAAATTCACACAAGCACCATCTCTACCATCCTACGGAGAAACTCAAGATGGTTGGCATTTTGTTTCCACAGTTTTCCGCTTCGAACCAAGAGGGCTAGCTATGTTGGCGTAAATTTATTCAGAAGAGATTGTATGGCACTGAAATTTCACTAGCAGTCCATATTGTGATCCCCCCAGCTCTTGAGCTCTTGAGCTCTTTAAATATGCTACTGAAGAATTCCTGGAAAATCTTACTGAAGCGTATAATTATATATTTAATACGGGCGAAATGCCAGAAGGTTTTAGAAGAAATATAATTTTCCCTATCTTCAAGAAAGGAGATCTAGAAGATCCAAATAATTATAGAGGCGTCTCGTTCCTAAGCTCAGTGACAAAAATATTTATGGGAATAATTCTAGAACGCCTGACAGAGTGGATACGCCTAAATGTTTTGCTCTGTGAAGCCAGTTTTAGGAAAGATTACTCTACAGTGGACAACGTTTTTCCGCTAACGAGCATCGCACGATCTTATTTAAACAAGGGCAGAAAATTATATGCATTCTTTGTAGATTTCAAGGCGGCTTTCCACTGCATCGACAGAAGTGCTTTCTTTTATTAACTAAGTATCCTGGGAGTATCACCAAAAAATGCTGGAGGTGGTACGAGGAAAACAAAACGACGGCGTGGAATGGAAAGAAAATGTCTAGCTGGTTCGAGTCAACAATGGGGGTGAAACAGGGTTGCATCTTGAATCATCTTCTTTTCTCAATATTCTTAGATTACCTTAGAACTTTTTTGCCTAGAGGGATTATGTTCAATTGTATCAACATTAAGCTCCTGCTGTACGCCAATGGCATAGTGTTACTCGCGGGAACTTCAACGATGATGTAAATCATGATCAACAAATTCCATCAGTACTGCAGTTTATGGAACTTAAAAGTTAAGATCATCAAATCTGAAATAATGGTATTCAGAAACGGGTTTGGGCGATACGCACGAGAAGAAAAATGGTATTGGGAAAATGCAGAACTTGAGAAGGTGAAGGAGTCCAAGTACCTTGGAGTCATCATCACACCTCATCTATCATTTAGTAAACATCGGCAAGAAAGGCTGAAGGAGGCGAAAAAAGCAATAGATTCTAACTGGAAAGGCATTCTAGGCAAAAAGAATATTGCCGTTAGTGTGAAATACAAACTATTTGAAGCGGTAATGAGATCCATTCTGTGTTACGCAGCTCATGTCTGGGGGATTCGCAGTACGAGGATATGGAGAAGCTGTTGAGATACTTCATCATGAAAATATTTCGTTTACCGTTAAACACACCAACATACATGTTGCATTTCGAAACTGGGTTACCTCTGCTATACATGTTTATCTTAAGGATGCGCTTCAATTACAGCTGCAAAGTTTGCGAATTACCAAACTATTGGCTTCCCAAAGTTGTTGTAACACACCTTCTTCGCCAAAAACTGCAGTTTTTTAACGAATGGGTGAGATTAAGTGGCGAGCATGATGTCCCAATACTGGAAGAGAACACTTCTTCTTCCTTTTATCAGCGAGGTTATGATCCGAAAACAAGGGACCATAACCCTCCCACTTCACCGCATTTCTACTGATCCGCCTGTGGGGTTCGCCTACTGGAAAAGAACACTACACGCTGGAAAAGCGCTTTACATGCTTTGACCTCGGAAAAAAGAATTATAAGAAGGCTAGAGCAGAGCTCCTACATCTTAACTATATACCCCATAGAACTGAGCACAATGTGGAATGCTCACTTTGCAACCTACGGGCGAGATAGGATGTCCTCCACTTTATAGGAATCTGTCCCGTACTAACGGAGATAAAAAGACATCATTTAGAAAAAAATATTGTACCAGTAAATGAAGTCATTGCATTACTAAATGGACATCACTAGATATATTAGCAATATATCGTAAATAAAGTTTTCTCAATAAAATTACTTAAAGTAGAAAACTATCGGAAGTTCTAAAAAATTTAGGAATTATTTATGTTATGTTTAATTGTATATTAGTTATCATTTGTATATAACTCTCTTTCTGGCTGACGGCTACAGCCGATACTTATAATGCGAAATTTGTAAAATTAAGAAAATGCTGTTCAATAAATTGACATTTACATACATAAATCTAACCTAATCTACAAATCTTCAAATTATTTGAAGCGACCAACCGAATATGAATCACTTGCCAGAATCTCGAAAGCATCTTTTTAAATTTGTTTTGTTTTATGTGAGGAAGAAGTATGTACGTACGTACGAGTATCTAATGAGCTCAAAACAGCCCTAGATTTATTTACCTAATTTTGTCAACTATTGAGAACATTCCTAAATAAAATTAAAAACAACGTATTTTACCTGATTCTTAGCAGCATCACCAATCAACCGTTCCGTGTCGTTAAATGCCACATAGCTGGGAGTAGTGCGGTTACCCTGGTCATTAGCGATGATCTCCACCTTACTATGCTGCCAGACTCCAACGCATGAGTATGTGGTGCCCAAATCAATTCCAATTGCTGGTGACTTTCCCATTTTTTGATCAAAATTAATTTATTTCTCACAAATAAATCCCCGTGCAACCACTAAGCAGGTGTAGATCGCTTATCTGCGCAACGATTTGAAGCCTATTTCCCAAAGGTATTTGTACAAAAAAAAAATAAAAAATCTTTCGGACGAACTTCAATTTATTTGTTTGTACTTGTCAATTTTAACTACGGGCCAACTGTAATTAAATCACTCGATTTTATTCCGGACAGTATTTCCCGTATTTGAACCAACAAAAAAAAATTCAATTTCAACTACAGTATCTGAAACAAATTACACCTCGAGAACCGTCCGTCTGCAATGAATTACGCAACTCAACTAAGTATCTACTCAAGCGGAATTGTGCATTTTATGTTTAAAAAAAATTACCCCTGTAGGCGTGGTAGAATATTTGCGGGCTGAAAGGGGATAATTGTTTGGATTCGCGAATAGAGATTTCACATATCTGCCATGGAAAATTGAACATATTTCGTGGATAAATCGGTGTATGTGAGGCGAGTTTTTTTTACCGAAAACATATTGAGATCAGAAAATTGCTTTCGAATTTTCCTCAACATTTTATGTTTAAATAATTAAACTGACAAAATTTGGGTTGACTGCGAGGGGTGAAGGCCGAGGCATTGCACACTGTTTCTTCTTTGGTCAAAAAGGGGTTATTATTAATAAAATGGAAAATACGAGAAAAGTGCTGAGATTCCATGATGTCATCAATGTAAGATTATTCACATTGGCTGCGGGGATATTTTGGTCTGTTTATTTGATTTGTTTTATTTTTATAGATACATAGATGTTTGGGTCTATTTTAAGAAATTCACACGCCCGCCATAAGACTGAATTCCATCGCCGTGGATGTATTATTTTACTGTAAAAGGTGTGTAAATGTAGAGAATCGGGAAATAGTGTCTTCTACTCGTACCATTCATCGAGGAATAAACAGATTTTAATGGTTATGCACAGGAATCGTGAAAAGTCCACGAAAATATGAACATGGGTGAAGGTCAAACCACTTTCGGGCGTCGAAAATCAATCAAAAGATTTGAAAATTATCTAGCTAAAGATAAGACGCGTTAAAAAGCCATTAATCAACTGCCTATAGATTTTACGTCGGTATTCTTCAACTCAGTGTTTTGCTAGTCAGTTCCTGACTGACTTCTTGTCTCCAAAAAAGTTGTTTAGCGCATGAGAAATACTTTGCTCTGAAAATAAAATGAAGACATATTATGGTGTGTTTTGAATTTATTTGATTAGTAAGAAACATTGATTTATAAATTTACAAACAATTCAGATCTCGGTTTTCTAACTGGACGAAGCGCGAATACTGAAAACCTATCACGTAAATACAATCTGTCTTCAAAATGCAAAATGTAAACGTGACAAATCAAAGCTGATAGGATATGGGTGCAAACTCTACTATAAAGGTGAATATACGACGAGAAATAAAATAGCTGTATCGGCTGATAAATACATCCAAGAAAGAGTAGTATCGGTAGAGCGAATAACAGACCGCGTTATGTACATGAAAATTATTTACGAGAAAATAGCGTATACGCAGTAGTAACCAAAAGAAATGCCTGAAACACAAAAGCGCTTGAGCTGAACTTCTGATTTGATTTGACATCGAACAGCTGTGGAACAAAGGAAAAATAAGTAAACAAACATTCAACGCGCCGTCTTTCTTTAGATTACGGTACTAAAATTTTATGCAATGAACACAACAAACGGTATTAATACCCCAGGTGGCAGCCCAGTTCAACTGGAAAATCCACCCTCGCAAGAGGCATGCTCTACGGATTCTGGGGAGAGCTATTTATTGCACCAAAATTTAATAAACCCATTTAGGAAAAGCTCAAGGCTACAAAGATCTCCGCCTTAAAAGACTTCTCCTAAAGCACAAAATGAAAGTCTCGCAAACCCGGATGTGTTAATTCGGGAAACGCAAGCCTTGGAAGAGAGTACTCTGAAAAAGGAAAACGCCGTGCTCCGTAAGAGGCTCGATGAAATGGAGCTGTTGTGTCGGGAGCTCAAAAGCAAAATTGAGAAACTTGAATCAGAGAATAAAGTTTCTTTGCAAGGCCGGCTCATCGCCCGAGATTGTTCCACAACACGAACCTAATCGGAAAGTGCAGCCAAAATCTGATAAGAAAATTGAAAGCAAACGCGCACCTCCACCAATAAATATTACAGGCGTTGCGGACTACAATTCTTTGAAGAAAATTTTAAAAACAACGATCACTACTGAATTTAAAATAACTTCCTTGCGAAACGATGCATGGAAAATCAAGGTTAATGACGCTGAGGGCTATCGGGCTGTATCTCAAAAGCTTAACAACGAAAAAATTCAATGGCATACTTACGAAAACAAGTCTGAGAGACCCTTGAGGGTCGTAGCTAGAGGACTTCATCCATCATGTGCTAAAGAAGACGTTATAGGTGATTTACGCGATAGAGGTTATAACATTCTCGACGCCGTGAACCTTTTAAAAAAGGAGAGAAAACGACCCGAGCGTGGAGAAGAACCTATAGTGAAACGTAAACTTCAGCTTTTTGTGCTGTCATTCGATAAAACGGAAAGCCAGGAAAAGATATATAACATTCGTACAATCATGAGTATGGTCGTTAAAATCGAGCCGCTACGTGCCAACACGAAGACCATCCCTCAATGTAAGCGTTGCCAAGAGTTTAATCATACACAGGCGTACTGTCGGAAAGAGCCGCGCTGCGTTAAGTGCGCTGGAAAACACTCTTCGGAAAATTGCAGTTTGAGCAAAGATGAAAAAGCAACTTGCGTTAACTGCAAAGGAAGGCACCCAGCAAATTATCGCGGGGAACAAAATCAGCCGATCGGGCTCTTAAGTCGATAGAACGTATTGCTAAGCAGACTGAGCGGGCTCGTAAACCAATTGTTCAAACTACTAAGCCGACTGAAAGGACGCTTGAATCAGCAGGGCAGACTCTTACAACAGTCAACCAGCCTTCTGAGCCGATTAAACGTACATCAAAATCGTCCACTAAAAATGCTGAACGAAAAATAACCTCGGATAAGCCAGCGAACCCCGTACGTCTAACGTATTCTCAGGCTGCAGTCAAAGCAACTAAACGAAACGACGGCCCACCCTCTGATCCGTTGAATGAAATTCTGAACTGCATCTACGCTAAGTTCGAGGAACAATGTGAAGTTAACAAACGGATTCTCGAACGTCTTAGTAACGTCGAAAGCTTTTGTATGGCTAACCTTATATCTAAATCTCAGTAAATATGGACGCTTTGCTTAAAATAGTAACATGGAATGCAAATGGACTCTTACAAAAATCTAAAGAATTAGAAATGTTTCTAATAAGAGAAAATATCGACATATGTTTGATCTCCGAAACACATCTAACAAGGGAGTCGCAAATAAAGATAAGAGGCTACGCTGGTTATCACGCCTATCAGCCTTCTGTAGAGCGCGGGCGGTTCGTCCTTATTCATTAAAACTAACATCCAGCATTCCGTCGATATAAGCATAGAGCTGGAAAAACTGCAGTTGTGCGCGGTAAGGGTTAAAAATAAACACCTGAGCTACAATATAGCATCTGTTTACTGTCCGCCGCGATGCTTACTAGAAAAAGATGACTACTTTCGTGTCTTCAATGACCTTGGTTCAAATTTCCTTATTGGTGGAGATTTCAACGCGAAGCACACCTTCTGGGGTTAAAGACAAAAAAAGCTCCGGGTTACGACTTGATAACGGCGCAGGTAGTCGAGGAATTGCCGTATAAAGCTATTATCAAACTGCTCTATTTGATCAACGCTTCGTTCAGATTGCTTTATGTTCCGAGGCAATGGAAAGTCGCCGAGATTATAATGGTCCCGAAACCAGGCAAACCGCTAAATGAGAAGAAATCATATCGGCCTATTTCCCTAATTGCAGGTTATCTCAAAAATATTTGAAAAACTTCTTTCCAAACGTCTACAGCCCGTAATCGACGAAAGACGCCTTTGGATTTAAAATTAAACATTCTACAATTGACCAAGTCCACAAAATAACTGACGTGATTGAGAAAGCTCTGGAAGAAAAAAAGATTTGTTGTGGTGTATTTTTTGACGTCTCACAAGCTTTCGATAAGGTTTGGCACGAAGGCTTGGAGTATAAATTGCAACGACTACTGCCACGGCAACTCTTTCTAATCTTACGATCGTATCTCACCGAGAGACTCTTTCGTGTTAAGCACGGAAATGATTACTCTGACTTCAAGGAGATTGCGGCCGGAGTTCCACAAGGAAGTGTCCTTGGCCCGCTTCTATATGTACTCTACACGCGTGATACCCGCAGGGCGATATTGACCACGGGCGAAACTATTGAAGCAGCAACTGAAAAGCTGCAACATGCTATTAATAAAGTCCACGCTTGGACGAATTATTGGCGTATTGTGCTGAACGAAAGCAAATCTACTCACGTCAACTTTACCTATAAAAAAGTGGATAGATTACCTCTATATCTTAACTCGGCTCAAATACCGCACGCAAACGAAGCAAAATATCTAGGAATGACTCTAGATGTTAAGCTTAAATGGAAATCACACGTAAAAAAGAAACGTGACGAGCTAGAAAACAAATACCGACAAATGTACTGGCTACTCGGAAAATATTCGAAGTTGAGCCTACATAAGAAACTGCTTATCTATAAGCAAGTGCTAAAGCCTGTCTGGACGTATGGTATACAACTATGGGGTTGTAATAAGAAAAGCAATAGAAACATCATACAAACTTTTGAAAATAAAGTTCTTAGAACGATCGTCAACGCACCGTGGTATGTACGTAACGAAGATATTCATCGAGATCTGGGAATTCCCAGCGTCGTCGAAGAGATAACAAAATTTGCGCGTAAACACAAAGATCGTGTTCACGGCCATTGTAACCGTACCGTCATTCAACTACTTGACGCGAATAATTCAATTCGTCGTCTGCAAAGGATAAAACCTTTTGACCTCGCGTCATAGTATATGCCGGTCGCGAAAAAGGCAGGAACTATCATTGGAATTTAACCTGCCTAAAGTTCTACATTTCTTTTAACTTCGTACGAACATTTTTTTTTTCCCAAAGATCACGTGTATCGTAACCGAAAATAAAACTGCTGGATAAGCGTCGGCTTAGTTGTAGTATTACTTTTGAAGAGAGGTGTTTTTTTTTAGTGAGTAAAAATCTCACACTACCATAAGCACGCTCGTTCGGGCCTTATGGTGTCTTTAGAAGATTTTTCACCTAAATTCAACGCGCTCTCGAAGTGGATGAGATGTAACGGGAGCAAAACTGAGGTCGAGGTAATATTGTGTTTTAGGCATAAAGGTGAGCCACTAATGCACATAGCTCACAGCACAGGTTCTTAGTAGTTCTGACTTAGTTATCATCTGGATTCGTGTTAGTCCTTTTGGACCCTTTCTCTCACGTTCCAATAGTTTCACTTGGCTCATGAAGATGGTTACGCGGTGCCATTGTGGCCGCATGTATGTGCAATGTGCATATGTCCGCCTGTCTTTGCGTCCGTGTAGATACATTTTGATGTATAGCTGCGTACCCACTCGCTTCCACTCTGTTACTTCTTGCGTTGTCTTCGCTCTCTTTTCTTTCTCGCTCAAGTCTCCTCAACTCTTGGCATACATCTTTGTCATACGAACTCACTGCGCTCTACCTATTTTTCGATTCTAGCATGTGATTTACTAAATTCTCCGGAGTTTGTGTTTCTCCCAGTACTGTTTATAGTACAATACTTCTCTTTGTAGCTGGAAACGTGGGCAGTGACTTCACTAAGGTTTAACTAAAACGGGAATACTTACCTCCTTCGGGCCCACACTATGGTAAAATATTTAAAGGGTATTCATAACCCCTTGAGTGCATGCAAAATATAAGCAAATAAAATGCCGGTTTGCCTACTGTAGACCTCGTTAACCAATGTCTGGGACACACTTATGATACAACTCCTTCTTGAGGAAAGCTTCTTGTTTTGCTTGTCGTGATATTGTACCACTAGTATTTCGGTGGCTCTACCGATGAGAATCTGACAATCCACTGTAAAATTGTGAACAGGGAGGGCACAACTTGCACCATGGGCGATACTGGATTCCTTATACATTTTATGTAACATTTCCAGCACCTATGGATTCCCTCTCACTCGAAAATATCTTCCAAATTAGTTTGAATGCTGGTTTTAAATATCCCGCTATTTTTTTGTTTTGCAGTTGACAGTAGTTTGTTTTTGGAAAATTTGAATTAGTCAATATGGAATGCTACAGGAACAATAGGCGAACCCCACAGGCGGATCAGTAGAAATGCAGTGAAGTGGGAGGGTTATGATGTCTTGTGTTCGGATCATAACCTCGCCCAAATAGGAAGAAGAAGAAGAAGGAATGCTACAGGAATGAAGATCGAACAATTACTGCTGAAACTCATTATAAAAATAGTAAAAGTTTTGCTGAGAGAATTAGCAAACTCGGTTCAATGTTTGGTGAGTGAAATGTACCAAATGACTCGCCTCTTCCGCGTTTAATAAAGACTAGCTAGTTGTACCCACTTCGTTAGGTTAGTTAAGTTAGTTTTTTTTTTTTTATTTTGAGAACAATAAAATATGGGTTGTATATGTATGCGTGAATTTCATTTGTCAAAAAAATATCTACTTGCTTACTTATTTAGGTGGCGCCACAGTTCGGTGTGAACTTGGACCTCAACCAACAAGCCTTTCCATTTAGTTCGGTCTTTAGCTAATTGCCTCCACTTGCGCACTCCAAGTTGGTCGAGGTCCCCTTGAACTTGTGCGCGCCACCTACGGCGATGATTCCCTCTACTGCGTCGTCCCTCTGGGTGAGATTCGAAGACTCTGTGGGCCGGAGCGTTGGTGTCCATTTGCTCTACATGTTCTAGCCATCTCAGACGTTCAATACGCAGTTTTTTGACTAGGTCGATGTCGCTGTAGCGCTCGTTTAGTTCAATTGCTCATGATTGAATCTTCTTCTCCAAAACCCGTCAACGCAAACGGGATCGAAAATCTTACGAAGAATTTTCTCTCTCGAAGCGACCAAGGATATCTTCATCCTCTTTTAATAAAGTCCATGTTTCAGCGCCGTAAAGCAAGACTGGGATGATCAGGGTCTTATACAGAGTCTCCTTAGTTGTTCGAGATAGGGCTTTACTGTTGAATTGCCTTATAAGCCCAAAAAAACAGCGATTGGCAAGAGTTATTCTTCGCTTGATTTCTGTGCTGATTTTGTTCTCAGAGTTTATAGCAGAGCCAAGGTAGACAAAGTCCCTTACTACCTCGAAGTTATAGCTGCCCACTGTGACGCTCTGTCCAATTTGTCGGTGTTGATTGTCCCTTCTTGTTGACAGCATATATTTGGTTTTGCCCTCGTTTATCGCTTAACCTATTTTGGCTGCTTCCGTCTCAATGCTTGCAAACGCACCGGTGACAGCCCACTGAGTTCTTCCGATAGTGTCTATATCGTCGGCGTATGCAAGCAGTTGTACAGACTTGTAATAAATTGATCCTCCGGTGTTGGCTTGTGAGTTCCGCACAATCCGTTCAAGTACAATAATAAAGAAGTCACATGACAGCGCGTCACCTTGTCTAAAACCTTTTTTGACATCAAAGGCCTCGGTGAGGTCATTACCGACCTTGATGGAGCAGCAAGCGTTCTCCATCGTTACCCTGCACAGACGGACAAGTTTGGCAGGGATGTCAAAACTAGACATGGCTCTATAAAGCTATTCTCGATTAAGAGGTGGTGAGTATCGATTTGGAATTCTTGGGTTTTCTCCAGGATCTGTCGAAGTGTGAAGATTTGATAGAAGTGGACTTTCCTGACCTGAAACCGCACTGATAGGGTCCAATCAGGCTTTTGATAAAAGGTTTCAGACGTTCAGACAATATCGCAGAAAAAATCTTGTATGCGATGTAGAGGAGACTGATGCCTCTATAATTGGCGCAGTTGGGGGGTCACCTTTCTTGTGTTTCGGGCAAACGATGCTGAGGTTCCATTCATCAGGCATGCACTCGTCTGACCAAATCTTAGAGATGAGTTGGTATATGCACTCTACGAATTCATCCCCAGCTGCCTTGAAAAGTTCGGCCGGTAAGCCGTCAGGTCCAGCAGCCTTGTTGAATTTTAGCTTGGATATTGCTATCCTCACTTCGTTTTGGTCAGGTGGACGGAAATTTTGACTGACAGCGGGATGTTGGTCTTCGTCACCGTTATACAGTCTGCAGAAGTAGTTTTTCCATATTCTCAGCACCGACTGTGATTCTACTACGAGGTTTCCATTCTCATCTCTACAGGTTTCTGTACGGGTATTGCTTCTCTGACACGTTCTTTTTACCTTTTGGTAAAACTTCCGTACATTGTTCCTAGAGTATAAACTCTCGATATTCTCGAATGCACGCTTCTCATGCTCTTTCTTCTTCTTTGGAGAAGCCGATGTTCTTCCCGTCTCTTTTGCTCGTACAGCTCACGAACAGCTTTCGTTTTCCTTTGCAGCGCCGCTTTATATGCCTCTTGTTTTGCTACATGCACCCGCCGGCATTCTTCGTCAAACCAGGGGTTCCGCGGTGGTGGGCGAGTGAGACCAGCACATCAGTCGCGGCGTTTCTGATGGCATGTTGGCAGCGTTGCCACTGCACGGTGGTCCAAAATGGCAATCCAGCTGGACAAAATTCACATTTTTTGTTGCTCCAAAAAAAATAAATAAATTGTTAATATGTTCAAAAATAGTCAATTCATAATGTGACAAAGTATTTCGGGCCACACTGTAAAAATAATGGTACTAGGAGAGCCCAAAGTGTGCGATTTGAATGACATGGCTGCAAAGAATAATGTGAGCAAAATCAAACAGTCAGAAGTAAGTACATGTGCTAAGTTTTCCAGAGTGATTTGAGTGGAATTTAATTATGGAATTTGTTACTGAAGGTAAGTGCTATCTAAAAACGTAAATGAATGGAATAAATTAGTTGTTAAAAATTTATTGTGAAACATTTTATATAACACTCTAACATTTGATAAACGCGAATAAAAACCTAAATTTATTTAAGCCTGTAGTGTTATCGTCCAACATCGTCCAGTCGAATTGTATATTTTTAGAAAGCCTGACTAATGCTAGTCACACAACAAAAATTTCTTGCAGTTTCTTGCGTATTACAAAGTTATGACATTTTGTTTCAGAGGGTAGACGGATTTCCATGATGAATGGAAAAAACAAAGTGCGTTGTATAATTTTATCCTAGAAAAACTCGATACTGATGAAGTCTCAGCTGACAGTAAGGATAAAATTTATTAAATTTTAAAGACATTTAACGGATATGTGGGCAAAAAAAGGGAAGGAATGTAGCAGGAACTCCGCTGTTTTTGAAAAAAGTTATAAATCGTGGCCGAGTGAAAATATAGTGTTAACAGTCCTTAAAGTTTGTGCGCATGCCACTGAAACAGAGCCTGGCTCATCAAATATCTCATCTACAGGCAGACCTCGAAAGGAATTTAGTGCAGCAAGTGAAAGAACTGAGAAGCGCAGAGTGCAAAATTTGTTAAATTCAACTGATTCCTCTGAATTAGCTTATGCACCAGAAACAAATTTACGTGCGGTTGGAATGAAGAACGGAGCAAGCAGTTTCAGGTTCTCCTGGGAAAGCTACGAAAATTTCGAAGGTTTCATAACAGGGCTGAATGTTGAGCTTACAATACTGCACACAATGTCTAGCGGTTTTGAGATCAACATTGAAAAGTTTATTAGCCACTGTGAGAAAACCGCAGAATTGCATGTTAGTATTTACCCATGGTACTATATGCTTGTGACTGTGCACAGGATACTAATTCATGGGCCAAACGTAGTGCCGAATTCGATTGTCCCTATTGGACAATTAACAGAGGAAGCACAGGAAGAAAGAAACAAGGACTGCAAATATTTTTGTGAACACCATACGAGAAAAATAAACAGAAGAAGCACAATGCAAAATTTGTTTCACATGATCCTCTGGTGAGCTTTAACCGTCAAACGCCAAGCAAGAAGATGTCTACTTTAACACCGGATGTGGTCGATTTACTTGAAATTCCTCAAAATCTTCAGGAAAGTGCTGAATTGGACTCTGAGAAAGAAGAAGAATGCAGTTTTGAGTCAAATACATCTGTATCTAGTTCGAATTAAACATTAATTTATTGTTTTTTTTTGCTTTAAAATTTATTTTTATTAATTTGTTAACTAGTCAATTTATTATTATTGTTAAGAATTATTGAACTAATAAATTAAAAGAAATATAATAACCAACAATTTTCAAGCAAAGTGGTTTTTCTAGTATTAACATATTTATTGAAAAATTTCAGATATGTATGTATAATAAAAAAAAAATTATTTATTTTAAGGTACAAATGCAAACGAACAGTTTGGCATAATAAAATAATTTTGTCCAGGTAGAATGGTATTTTGGACCACTGTGCACTGATCTTCGGCACTTGATGCTGGCGGCATAGGGGTGATTGAGAGATTTCGGGATACGCGTTCAGCGAAGAGTCTGGCGGTGTCTTGCGATTGTAGCTTTTCGACGTTAAATTTTCTCACAGTGATTCTTCTTTGTTGCTCAGATTGGGATATCCGCATTCGTACCTTGGCTACAACAAGGTAATGATCCGAGTCTATGTTGGCCGCTCGGAAGGTCCGGACATCCAAAATACTGGAGGCATGCCTTGCGTCGATCGCAATATGATCAATTTGGTTGATCGTTACATGATCATTGGACCGCCATGTCTGCTTATGAATATCGAGATGAGAAAACCATGTGCTTGCTATGGTAACATTTCGCTCCACAGCGAAATCAATTGGCCTTAGTTCGTTATCAGACGTGGTGTCGCGTAGGCTATGCTTACCGACTGCCCTACCAAAGACGTCCTCCTTTCCTATTTTGGCGTTAAAATCGCCCAATACGATTTAACGTCGTATTTAGGACATTGTTCGTATGTTTTGTCGAGGAGCCCGTAGAAACACTCCTTGGTGGCAGGATCCTTTTCTTCTGTGGGGGCATGAACACATATTAGGCTTATGTTAGCGAATTTAGCCTTGATCCGGATAGTCATAATACGCTCGCTCACGTGTCGGAAGCTTAAGACTTCTTGCCTAAGTCTGCCGCGTATGACAAATCCGCATCCGAATAAGCGTTGTCTGTTGCTTTTGTAGCAATCACCGTAGTAGATGTCACAGCTTTTCATCCTCTTTTTCCCCGGCCCATCCCATCGCACTTCCTGGGTGGTGTAAATATCTGCTTTATAGCAGTCTAGTGCCTCTGCTAGTTGTTCGGCTGCACGTGGTTTGTAAAGGGACAGAACATTCCACGTACAGATCCGAAGGTCGTTGTCCTTATTTCGTTTGCTGGGATCATCATTAATTGAGTCATCCTTATCCGAGGCTTTTGGTTGTTTCGGAACCGTAGGTTTTTTACGTGGTAGGGAAGTTACCCTGACTCCTATGACGAGCCCCTCCATTTCTTGGATTAAGATACTAGGCACCCGGATGTCACCGCGTGGAGGTTGAGAGTAGGAGTTGGTAGGCCTCAGCTGAGTGAAAACGCTTGTGTTTTCATATGATCGCATGCACTACCGTTTAACCAGCCAAAAAAAGGTCAGTTGATTGAAATTTGACATTTGCCATGTACCTTCAAAGCATACTCATTAATGTTACTCGCGCGCCACCTATCATTTTACGCATTCCCACTTTTTCAAAGGATTTATTACTGATGTTCCGTATTCAGCTGATAAGCCTTCGATCAGTGTTGGAGTCATTAAAATAGGTGCACCTCTCAGGAGGAATTACAAGCTCACGCGCCAGCATTTTTATTTATATAGTTAGGTATGTATGTACAATAGATAGATAGGTATTTGAAGAAACTGCTTCGGTGATTGATGCAACTCATCACGTTTATCAACGTACTGTGAGATCAGCCGGGAATATCACCAAGGTGGAGGCAAGTGTAGCCGAAAACAGGAAAACGTCAGTTCGTCATATTTCTCAGCAATTAGACATTTCAAGGAACCCTTTACGACGAATAATAGTAAAAGATTTGCAACTTCACCCAAGAGCTAAGGCCAATTGATCATTTGGAACGTTGATAGTTTGTCAGTTGGTTTTTAAAGCAGTACGAATTGGAATATCATTTTTACGACAAAATCATCTTTAGTGACAATACGTTTTTTCATCTTGACGGATTCTTAAATTAACGAAATTGTCGGATCGGATGCTTGGAAAATCTTCGTAAGATACACGAGAGACATACTCGTATGCATGTTCAAGAATTTATTGTTGGGTGCAGTTTATGGTTCGGCGCGGCTATAGGTTCATTGTTCTTTGAAAATGATGCCTGCACGTGCTGCAGGAGATTTTTTTTTGATCCATTTAGAAAGTATGTATGTACATCGATCAAATATGGTTCCAACAGGACGGTACCACATGCCATACAGCCACGAATACAATGACTTTACTGGCAAAGAAGTTTCCGCAGCGTCAATTGGCCGTGATCAATACCAATGCTAACAAGGCAAACACAACTGCTGTACCGTAAATTCAAATTAGGTACGTCATCGATCAAATTAATTAAACAATCTGCAAAAACGTCATTGGGAATTTCGTCAAAAGAACCATATCCTGCAACAGTAGTGGTGGTCATTAGCAACCCAAAAATACTTGTAAAACAATCTTTTCAGGCCCTTTAAAAACTGAACAAGATGACCTTTTGGAATACATAACCATTAAATATTCAAGTTTAACAGAAATCTTCCATACAAAAGAAAAGGCTTGGAGTTAAACTGCATATAATCTCGTATCCCAAAAAAAAAAAGAAAACTTAAAATACTACAAATACTGAGAAAGTTGACGATAAGTTTCTTTAAGCTCTGAACCTGGATCTATTAAATTTTGTTTATTCTTAGAACAAATTTTGTTATTACATTTTTAGGTTACAATTTATGTATGTATTTATAACGATGACGAAGTTTAAATTTTACCGCTTTCCCTTCTTCTTTTTCTTTTGTGCTTCAGGCCATGCGAATCCCCGTGATTTAAGGACATCCTGAAATATTTACATGCGTATGTATACTCGTATTTTAAAAATTAGTAGAAGCTGCTATATTTTTGTAATGTAATATGTCGATTAACTAACTTGAACATTGTGACAAACATAGTAAGCATTCTCCATAGCTGCATCATTAAATATGTCACATTGAAAGGATTTCCCTTTGGATGTTGATTTCTTCTTTCCGCCTTTTTTCTTTGGTTCACCATTTCCGTTCGGTTGAGCTGTTGAATCCTTGCTATTCCTTTTCTTTTTACCTTTTCCAGCCATTATTGCTAAGAACTAACGCCTGTATTGCGTTTTTGTTTAAAAATGATTGATTAAACAAACACTAATAGATTTCGATATCCATGGTTTCGGTCGCATTTAGTCAGTCAGTCTGTTTATTGGAAGTCGATTTTTTATGCTTAAAAGCTAAACCACAATATGGCGTAAGGGCGTTGATGCTCTGAAATATTGTACAGAAACAACGTGTGTATATGGGTTAAAACGAAATGTGACCTTAGGCGTTTGGTCGACTTTTGATCATAAATATAATTCCCGCTTCTCAAGAGATGATATCGTAAAGCCATGCAAAGCATATGGGCTTTGACATATTGTGTAGAAACAACGTGTACATATGGGTTAAAACGAAATATAACCTCAGGAGTTTGGTCGAATTTCGATCATAAATATCGTAAGGTCATTACCAACGCCCGAGAAGAGCTTATCTCTACAGTGTCTTAGGTTTGATAACTCACAGCTGTTTTCGCATCTTTGCTTCACAATGGGAGATATTTGCCCGATTAGTTTGTAGAGAGTCTTCTATTCAATTGTAAATTTGGGCACACCAAATCTGTAAGTTTTTTACAAAGAACGCGATGGACAAACATCAAAAATGTCTGATAAGATGGAGCAATTTGGGCGCTGCGTTCTTTGTAAAAAAGATACAATCTGATATCTGCCCGTTGCGTTCTCGACTGTGCCCCTTTAATTGCCCGCTTTCTGTTTGAAAAATATGAATAAATTCTTCAGTGACCTCGGTGGGCAGAATCAGTTGCCCGCACCGCTGGCCCGCGCTTGTTTTAACTGTACCTTACCGGACAAAAACTTTAAAAAAATTTACTAGACGCCACAGAATAGTATACAGCAAAAATGTTTTGCGTATCATCTTTTCTGTTCATGTTATTGCTGTTGTTCAAGACATGTGGTACCTCCAGATGTACAGTAGCATTGTTTAAAGGATCTCCATGTTTTGGAATTGTAGTGTGCGGCCAACATAAACTCGGATTAGTGCATTATTGTAGCCAAGATATGAATGTGGATATCTCAAAAGTCGAAAAGTTACAATCACGGGAAACCGCCAAAGTCTTCGTCGAACGCACATACCGAAACCTCTCAATCACCCCTATGGGGACGGGTTTCCAACATGAGAAATTCGATAAATAAATATATTTTTTTAGTGTAAAAATGCCTAAAAAGCATAAACAATATTTTTTCTAAATTCCACTATTGGAAATACGCTAAAAAAATGCTTTTTAATTAGTTTAAAAAGGTCTAAAAAACATTAAATGAAAAATTGAGAAAAAGATAATAATACCATTGTTTATACATCTAATAGTAGTATCACTTGAGGAAATCGACACTACCGCCTCTAACGAGAACTGACGTATACATTCAATGAATAAATCCATTGGGGTATTATATATGGAGTGCTAGTGAAATGTCACTTTCATACTATGTTTTCAAAAAAATGTGTTCCAACATATCCAGCTCCCTTGTTTCAATGCGGTGTTAAACAGAAACAAAATATCCACCATCATAGATATCCGTCATTGAAACTTGCGCCATTTGTTTTTGTTCTAATGTACTGGCTGTAAAAAACTGTTAACATTCAAATAGTTTCAAAATTCGTTGCCATAGATATATTCTAGTTAGTCTAAGTGCGGCGTTTATAATAAACAGAAGCTTAATTAGAGCTTTCCTTGGTAGAACTTTAAGAACCTTTCCCGTAACTAGGTCGTATCCAGAAGCCTTCTTAGGTTTAAGTTTCTTTATTTCTTCCTTAAGTTCGGTAAGTGTCGCATTTCTTATTATGCTATTGATTATATAAGACTTATTTATATTTTGAATAAGGGCTTGTCCATCCAACGGTTTGAAAGTTTCTTCCAGGTGGGTGGCAAAACCTTGCGCTTTCTCTTTATCATGCCTTGCCCATTCGTCTTGATCTTTCCAAATTTCGGCGGCTTGAATTTGAGGTTTTTTAATACCTTTTATAGCTTTCCAAAGCGAGTAATTAGAATCTTTTTCTGCCGTTAAGCTTTCTAGGTAAGTTTGCATTTCATTATTCTTAAGGTTTTTAATAGGTCTTTTTAGTGAGTTGCACAAACGGTTAAGATGTGCTTTATGTTGCGGAGCCCGAGTTTGTTGCCATTTTTTACGCATTTTTCTCTTTTCCTTAACCATCTCTTTTATTTCTTGTGGATAGGTTTGAATGTAACTGGCCGGCGTTTTCTTTGGGTTGGGAGTATTCTTCCACGCGGCTTCCTGTATGTATTTCGACGAAGCGATCAACTTCAAATTCATATTGCGTTTTAGGTGATATGCTAAGCTCAATATTTGCTTCAATATCTTTTTTGAAGCCTTCCCAATTAGTTTACGTGCCGGTTAATCTGGCCGGTCCTACTTTTTTAATCAGAGCATCGCTTATCGTTATAATGATTGGAGAATGATCAGAAGAGAGATCAAAGCTTTCTTCAACTTTTATACAGTTGCCAGATATTCCTTTAACAACAAAGAAATCAATCAGGTGTGGGTGGGTGTTTCGCGTTGAAGTCGCCACCAATAATAAAATTTGGTTTAAGGAAGTTGAAGATGTTTGTGAAATCACTTTCTTCAAGTTTACATCGCAGTCGACAATATATAGACGAAATGTTGAAGGCAAAATGTCTTTTTCTAACACGTACCGTACTTACTTCCATTGGTTCTAATTCAATCTTTACTTCCGCTGAGTGTTCGATACATTCTTTTATAAACAAGGATGATCCGCCTCTTGCTCTTTCCGATGGGTGGAAGACGTGATACACGCTATATCCTCTTATCTTAACATTCGTTTGTTTTATCAGATGAGTTTCACAGACCAAGCATATATCAATATCTTTTTCTCGTATAAATACTTCTAACTCGACGAGTCTTCGTATGAGCCCGTTGGCGTTCCATGAAAGAATTTTTAGCATTTCTTTCATATTCGGGTTGACGTGCGGCTGTTATGAATCTTGTTTTCTAGTGCAACTAGTCTCTCGGAAATAAGTTTGTTTGTTTTGCATTGCTCTTCAAGTTTCGCAAGTATTAGGGAGAAAACATTGGATACAAGATTTTGTAAGCTACCTCTATCACCGTTTTCGCGCCTTTTTTGGAGCTCTTTCGCCACTTCGCAGTTTATATAAGTGGCTGGGGTTGGCTTATTTAGGTGACACTCTTCCGAGAGATGTTTACCTGCGCATTTAACGCATCGCGGTTCTTTCTGGCAGTAAGTCTGCGTATGATTGAAACCTTGACAGCGTTTACACTGCGGGATCGATCTGTAGCTCTTACGCATGGGCTCGATTTTGACCACGATGTTTAGAATAGTCTTAATACCATATATAGCATCTTTATTTTAATCTTTATCGAAACTAAGCATGAATAGTGGAAGTCCACGCTTTACCAATTTTTCATGATCGCCCTCCGACTGTTGCTTCTCCTTCTTGATAATATTGACGGCATCACGAATTTTAAAGCCTTTATCTTGAAGGTCGTGTATTACATCTTCTTTAGTACACGAAGGGTGGAGTACCCTTGCTACAACACGCAGTGGTCTTTCTAACTTATTTTGGTAAGTATACCACTGAATCTTTTCGGCATTCAATTTTTGGGATAATGATCGGTAACCGTCGGCATCATCGCCATTGATTTTCCACGTATTATTTCGCAGAGATGTCACCTTAAACTTCGATGGCAGAGTTCCTTTAATGAGGCAATGCAACTTATTATAGTCCGTAATTCCAACGAAGTTTATCGGTGGCGGAGGACGTATTTTTTATTGTTGTTGCTTTTCTTGCAACTCCTTGCGCTTTTCATGTTTTTGTGGCTCGACTTCCGGTGTTGAACCAGCTTTGCGTTTTTTGCTAGGTCGTTTCTTTTCGATCCAATTCGTTTCACGTGTTAGCTCTTCTTCGTCCGTCTGGTATTCGTGACTAGATGAGCGATGTGGGCTAACTGTATTTTCTTTTTGTAGATACGTGCATTTTAGGGCATTATTTTCTTGCCTGAGTAAATCTAGTTCTTTCTCATGATAAAGTAGCTCCATTTCGGTAAGCTTGGTACGGAGTACGTCGTTTTCCTCCTCAATGCTTTTTGATTTCTCTGAGTCCCGTTTTTCACGCGCTTACGCTTCCGGCGGACTTCTTTTTCCGGAGACGTTCGATCTTGTTGGTGGAGATCGAGATACCCTTGTACTCTTTGAGAAGGGATTTATTAGGTGCAATAATTGACTCTCCCCAGAATCCGTAGAGCCGACCTCCGAAGAGGGTGGATTTTTAGTGTACCTGGACTGCCACCTGGGGTATTCAAATCTTTTGTTTTGTTCATCGCATGTTTTTGTATACGCCATACTCGGTATACGGAGGGTGGATTTTAGTCGCCTCTTACGACAGGCATGCCTACCTCGGGTATATTCTGACCCTTATCCGAAGGGGGGTTCCCATAGATTTCACTGAAAATATTTTCTTGTTTTCTACAGCTACAATATTACTAATTTGTAAACAATGTGTGAATAAGAGAAATTTATATCTTATTGCACCGTAAATAAGACAAATTTTGCATATATATTTCGCACAAGCTTTGTGTGTTGTTTATCATTTGCTTTTTTGGCTGTGTAGTGCATTATAACTTTTGAGTAGTTCTCGATTACTAACTTAATTAAATTATATTTATGGTTATCAAGTATATCACAATCCAATACGTGAATATTTAATTCTTCATATAAGTTTCTTTAATCTAAATTTCGAAATGTACTTTGTACAATTAAACCAAAAATATTATTGGAGGTTCATCTTTTCTCCGCTTCGTATAATAAAATAGTTTTTTTGTACAGCTTGGCATATTTTTACCGTGTCTTTATATAGACTACTAAGAAGTCCTTTTGATTTTATTGAAATGAAATCAGACTTTTGTGTACTATATGTTTTTTTTAAATTCTTTGCATTTGGTACATTTCTTCACATTATGCAGCTAACATCATGTAGTGCGGTCAGGCTAAGGGAAACGGGATGCTGGTGCACCAATCCGTATGGTCACAGCAGTATCCTGAATTTGCTACCGCAGGATCTGGTAGCTAATCTGACCGACTATATAACTCCCACAGTGAACTTTAGAAATGACGTCACCGTCAGATTCCCTACCAGGGCGGAATGGGAAACTGGCGTACTGATAAATGAGTTCGAATCAACAATTTTCACCGACGGTTCAAAAATGGACCGCGGGGTAGGGGCGGGGATATTCTCTGGATCCAGGTCGTACCGGCTTCCTGATTCGTGCAGTGTCTTCCAGGCGGAAGTCTTTGTTGTACGTGAGGCCTGCCGCATACTCAAGCAAACCTCTACACCCCAAAATACCATTGCCATCCTCATTGACAGCCAGGCGGCTATCAAGGCTATAATATCTGCCACTACATCCTCAAGGCTAGTAGAACAGTGCAAAAAAGAACTCGCCTCACTTAGTCACCGGCTAAGGATCTGTCTCCTTTGGGTTCCGGGTCACAGCAATATTAAGGGGAATGAGCGGGCTGATGAACTCGCGCGGCAAGGATCTGCCCTTGATGCTTCCCTAGCAAAGGAGGTAAACGTCCCGTTGGGAGTCCTTAAGGGAGGCATCTTCACGCACTATCTGCTAAAGGCGGATATAAGATGGCAGGGGGTGCGGAACTGTGTCATCTCCAGGCAGATGTGGCCCAAATACTCCCTGAAAAGAACGCAAGATCTACTAAACAGAAACCATACAGATATCGCAAGAACTCTGGCAGTTAGTACTGGCCACTGGCCCATCAGGGTTCATGCGGCCAGAATAGGCATTGCATTTAACGCAGCTGCAATACTGCTGAGAAATAGAAACAATCTTACACTTCCTCTGTAAGTGTCCGGCTTTAGGCAAGGCCAGACAGCGCACCTTAGGTAAATTCTTTTTCGACAACCTTATAGAGCTAGCGGAGATTAGCATTGGGGATATTATCAGCTTCCTCAATGCAACGGGGTGGATTTGAATCATTTCCAAAAAAAAAAAAAAAATACGCATAAAAAAAAGAAATAAAATAAAATAAAAAATAATGCAAATGTACTAAGTATTTATAAATCATAGTGTTAGTATTGAGAACCCTTCAGGTCAGATACTTTTAGTTATAATTATTGCTGTAGTTTTTAGTTTATTTAAACAATAAAATATGTAATAGTATATAAGTGGATAAATAAACAAACAGAAACAAAAGGTGGATTTGAATAATCCTTACTCCCTTTTTCTTCTTCTTTCACCTAGTAGTTAACATCCGTCAGGTCACTTGAGTTGTGGTAATAAAACGGCGCTTCTGCGCTAATTAAGTGTCGGCATCGTTTGCTGACACAACCACTCCTACCTACCTACCTACCTACTGGCAGGCAAAGAACATCCAACCAGATCGACCACATTGCGATCAGCCGTCGCTTTAGAAATTGTCTCCTGGACGTCCGAAACAGACGTGGAGCCGACATCGGACTAGAACGAGATCACCATCTCATGCTAGCTCATATACGCCTTCGTACTTAACTTATATCATTGATTGTCCTTATGAAAACAATTGTCACCCCTCGAACTCTAGCAAGAATTGTAGAGCATCGGCTGTACTTTGATTTAGTGTTTGAGCGGCCAGACTAACACTCATTATTTTTACATGTCAATTAATGTGTTTAGCATTCAGTTTGTTTGCGAAGTGGAGCCCCAGTTTATTTTGAAAACGTACGAATTTTTCCATGTACTCCCACTTTATTGCTTAGTCACTGCCATCGTTATGAATTTTTTTCGACCTCCATGTATTTTTAATCAATTTAAGACAGTGGCAAGCATTAAACAAAACTGAAATTTTTTCGTTTTTTCCGGGTGCTTAAAACTGGATGCAAAATTCTCCAAGGTACCATTCAGGTGACTTTTCATGCCAAAGTTAGCTGGATGGCCATCAATCGTCAGTCCAACGACTTCTACATTTAAAGAAGTTAAAAAGTTGATGACCTGCTTTCTCAGACTTGCTTTTCTAAAGAAGTAAGACCATTTGTTAGAAAGTCGAAAAAATGCATGTATGGGTTAAGTAATCCAACTGACAGATATATTTTATTTGCGTCTTTATTTTCATTTAAGAGTGGTTACTGAGCAATCAGCATCCCTTTGTTTGTTTTTTTATGGCCTGTCTTTTTGACTCGAATGCGTATCGAAGTACTTAGTGTGCAGGACTATTAGTGTACTTCTGTTCCCGTTTTTATGATCTTTAGTTTAATTACTTTGTTTTGTCCTTGCGATGGTTGATGCAATTAGTCTCGCTTTTGTTTGTCATTTTTGTCACTTTATAAATGAAATCGTCGTTCTATTTGTAGTTTCAAAAATAAGTATTTGGGAGTACAAAGAGATAAAAGAAAGGCTATTCATAATGTATCAACTTGCAACTCTAAAGAGTGTCGACAGCACAAAATATTTATACCTAATAAACACGTACCCATGTTCATCTATCGCTTGAGTCAACTCTGCCCCTTTAATTGCCCGCTTTCTGTTTGAAAAATATGAATAAATTCTTCAGTGACCTCGGTGGGCAGAATCAGTTGCCCGCACCGCTGGCCCGCGCTTGTTTTAACTGTACCTTACCGGACAAAAACTTTAAAAAAATTTACTAGACGCCACAGAATAGTATACAGCAAAAATGTTTTGCGTATCATCTTTTCTGTTCATGTTATTGCTGTTGTTCAAGACATGTGGTACCTCCAGATGTACAGTAGCATTGTTTAAAGGATCTCCATGTTTTGGAATTGTAGTGTGCGGCCAACATAAACTCGGATTAGTGCATTATTGTAGCCAAGATATGAATGTGGATATCTCAAAAGTCGAAAAGTTACAATCACGGGAAACCGCCAAAGTCTTCGTCGAACGCACATACCGAAACCTCTCAATCACCCCTATGGGGACGGGTTTCCAACATGAGAAATTCGATAAATAAATATATTTTTTTAGTGTAAAAATGCCTAAAAAGCATAAACAATATTTTTTCTAAATTCCACTATTGGAAATACGCTAAAAAAATGCTTTTTAATTAGTTTAAAAAGGTCTAAAAAACATTAAATGAAAAATTGAGAAAAAGATAATAATACCATTGTTTATACATCTAATAGTAGTATCACTTGAGGAAATCGACACTACCGCCTCTAACGAGAACTGACGTATACATTCAATGAATAAATCCATTGGGGTATTATATATGGAGTGCTAGTGAAATGTCACTTTCATACTATGTTTTCAAAAAAATGTGTTCCAACATATCCAGCTCCCTTGTTTCAATGCGGTGTTAAACAGAAACAAAATATCCACCATCATAGATATCCGTCATTGAAACTTGCGCCATTTGTTTTTGTTCTAATGTACTGGCTGTAAAAAACTGTTAACATTCAAATAGTTTCAAAATTCGTTGCCATAGATATATTCTAGTTAGTCTAAGTGCGGCGTTTATAATAAACAGAAGCTTAATTAGAGCTTTCCTTGGTAGAACTTTAAGAACCTTTCCCGTAACTAGGTCGTATCCAGAAGCCTTCTTAGGTTTAAGTTTCTTTATTTCTTCCTTAAGTTCGGTAAGTGTCGCATTTCTTATTATGCTATTGATTATATAAGACTTATTTATATTTTGAATAAGGGCTTGTCCATCCAACGGTTTGAAAGTTTCTTCCAGGTGGGTGGCAAAACCTTGCGCTTTCTCTTTATCATGCCTTGCCCATTCGTCTTGATCTTTCCAAATTTCGGCGGCTTGAATTTGAGGTTTTTTAATACCTTTTATAGCTTTCCAAAGCGAGTAATTAGAATCTTTTTCTGCCGTTAAGCTTTCTAGGTAAGTTTGCATTTCATTATTCTTAAGGTTTTTAATAGGTCTTTTTAGTGAGTTGCACAAACGGTTAAGATGTGCTTTATGTTGCGGAGCCCGAGTTTGTTGCCATTTTTTACGCATTTTTCTCTTTTCCTTAACCATCTCTTTTATTTCTTGTGGATAGGTTTGAATGTAACTGGCCGGCGTTTTCTTTGGGTTGGGAGTATTCTTCCACGCGGCTTCCTGTATGTATTTCGACGAAGCGATCAACTTCAAATTCATATTGCGTTTTAGGTGATATGCTAAGCTCAATATTTGCTTCAATATCTTTTTTGAAGCCTTCCCAATTAGTTTACGTGCCGGTTAATCTGGCCGGTCCTACTTTTTTAATCAGAGCATCGCTTATCGTTATAATGATTGGAGAATGATCAGAAGAGAGATCAAAGCTTTCTTCAACTTTTATACAGTTGCCAGATATTCCTTTAACAACAAAGAAATCAATCAGGTGTGGGTGGGTGTTTCGCGTTGAAGTCGCCACCAATAATAAAATTTGGTTTAAGGAAGTTGAAGATGTTTGTGAAATCACTTTCTTCAAGTTTACATCGCAGTCGACAATATATAGACGAAATGTTGAAGGCAAAATGTCTTTTTCTAACACGTACCGTACTTACTTCCATTGGTTCTAATTCAATCTTTACTTCCGCTGAGTGTTCGATACATTCTTTTATAAACAAGGATGATCCGCCTCTTGCTCTTTCCGATGGGTGGAAGACGTGATACACGCTATATCCTCTTATCTTAACATTCGTTTGTTTTATCAGATGAGTTTCACAGACCAAGCATATATCAATATCTTTTTCTCGTATAAATACTTCTAACTCGACGAGTCTTCGTATGAGCCCGTTGGCGTTCCATGAAAGAATTTTTAGCATTTCTTTCATATTCGGGTTGACGTGCGGCTGTTATGAATCTTGTTTTCTAGTGCAACTAGTCTCTCGGAAATAAGTTTGTTTGTTTTGCATTGCTCTTCAAGTTTCGCAAGTATTAGGGAGAAAACATTGGATACAAGATTTTGTAAGCTACCTCTATCACCGTTTTCGCGCCTTTTTTGGAGCTCTTTCGCCACTTCGCAGTTTATATAAGTGGCTGGGGTTGGCTTATTTAGGTGACACTCTTCCGAGAGATGTTTACCTGCGCATTTAACGCATCGCGGTTCTTTCTGGCAGTAAGTCTGCGTATGATTGAAACCTTGACAGCGTTTACACTGCGGGATCGATCTGTAGCTCTTACGCATGGGCTCGATTTTGACCACGATGTTTAGAATAGTCTTAATACCATATATAGCATCTTTATTTTAATCTTTATCGAAACTAAGCATGAATAGTGGAAGTCCACGCTTTACCAATTTTTCATGATCGCCCTCCGACTGTTGCTTCTCCTTCTTGATAATATTGACGGCATCACGAATTTTAAAGCCTTTATCTTGAAGGTCGTGTATTACATCTTCTTTAGTACACGAAGGGTGGAGTACCCTTGCTACAACACGCAGTGGTCTTTCTAACTTATTTTGGTAAGTATACCACTGAATCTTTTCGGCATTCAATTTTTGGGATAATGATCGGTAACCGTCGGCATCATCGCCATTGATTTTCCACGTATTATTTCGCAGAGATGTCACCTTAAACTTCGATGGCAGAGTTCCTTTAATGAGGCAATGCAACTTATTATAGTCCGTAATTCCAACGAAGTTTATCGGTGGCGGAGGACGTATTTTTTATTGTTGTTGCTTTTCTTGCAACTCCTTGCGCTTTTCATGTTTTTGTGGCTCGACTTCCGGTGTTGAACCAGCTTTGCGTTTTTTGCTAGGTCGTTTCTTTTCGATCCAATTCGTTTCACGTGTTAGCTCTTCTTCGTCCGTCTGGTATTCGTGACTAGATGAGCGATGTGGGCTAACTGTATTTTCTTTTTGTAGATACGTGCATTTTAGGGCATTATTTTCTTGCCTGAGTAAATCTAGTTCTTTCTCATGATAAAGTAGCTCCATTTCGGTAAGCTTGGTACGGAGTACGTCGTTTTCCTCCTCAATGCTTTTTGATTTCTCTGAGTCCCGTTTTTCACGCGCTTACGCTTCCGGCGGACTTCTTTTTCCGGAGACGTTCGATCTTGTTGGTGGAGATCGAGATACCCTTGTACTCTTTGAGAAGGGATTTATTAGGTGCAATAATTGACTCTCCCCAGAATCCGTAGAGCCGACCTCCGAAGAGGGTGGATTTTTAGTGTACCTGGACTGCCACCTGGGGTATTCAAATCTTTTGTTTTGTTCATCGCATGTTTTTGTATACGCCATACTCGGTATACGGAGGGTGGATTTTAGTCGCCTCTTACGACAGGCATGCCTACCTCGGGTATATTCTGACCCTTATCCGAAGGGGGGTTCCCATAGATTTCACTGAAAATATTTTCTTGTTTTCTACAGCTACAATATTACTAATTTGTAAACAATGTGTGAATAAGAGAAATTTATATCTTATTGCACCGTAAATAAGACAAATTTTGCATATATATTTCGCACAAGCTTTGTGTGTTGTTTATCATTTGCTTTTTTGGCTGTGTAGTGCATTATAACTTTTGAGTAGTTCTCGATTACTAACTTAATTAAATTATATTTATGGTTATCAAGTATATCACAATCCAATACGTGAATATTTAATTCTTCATATAAGTTTCTTTAATCTAAATTTCGAAATGTACTTTGTACAATTAAACCAAAAATATTATTGGAGGTTCATCTTTTCTCCGCTTCGTATAATAAAATAGTTTTTTTGTACAGCTTGGCATATTTTTACCGTGTCTTTATATAGACTACTAAGAAGTCCTTTTGATTTTATTGAAATGAAATCAGACTTTTGTGTACTATATGTTTTTTTTAAATTCTTTGCATTTGGTACATTTCTTCACATTATGCAGCTAACATCATGTAGTGCGGTCAGGCTAAGGGAAACGGGATGCTGGTGCACCAATCCGTATGGTCACAGCAGTATCCTGAATTTGCTACCGCAGGATCTGGTAGCTAATCTGACCGACTATATAACTCCCACAGTGAACTTTAGAAATGACGTCACCGTCAGATTCCCTACCAGGGCGGAATGGGAAACTGGCGTACTGATAAATGAGTTCGAATCAACAATTTTCACCGACGGTTCAAAAATGGACCGCGGGGTAGGGGCGGGGATATTCTCTGGATCCAGGTCGTACCGGCTTCCTGATTCGTGCAGTGTCTTCCAGGCGGAAGTCTTTGTTGTACGTGAGGCCTGCCGCATACTCAAGCAAACCTCTACACCCCAAAATACCATTGCCATCCTCATTGACAGCCAGGCGGCTATCAAGGCTATAATATCTGCCACTACATCCTCAAGGCTAGTAGAACAGTGCAAAAAAGAACTCGCCTCACTTAGTCACCGGCTAAGGATCTGTCTCCTTTGGGTTCCGGGTCACAGCAATATTAAGGGGAATGAGCGGGCTGATGAACTCGCGCGGCAAGGATCTGCCCTTGATGCTTCCCTAGCAAAGGAGGTAAACGTCCCGTTGGGAGTCCTTAAGGGAGGCATCTTCACGCACTATCTGCTAAAGGCGGATATAAGATGGCAGGGGGTGCGGAACTGTGTCATCTCCAGGCAGATGTGGCCCAAATACTCCCTGAAAAGAACGCAAGATCTACTAAACAGAAACCATACAGATATCGCAAGAACTCTGGCAGTTAGTACTGGCCACTGGCCCATCAGGGTTCATGCGGCCAGAATAGGCATTGCATTTAACGCAGCTGCAATACTGCTGAGAAATAGAAACAATCTTACACTTCCTCTGTAAGTGTCCGGCTTTAGGCAAGGCCAGACAGCGCACCTTAGGTAAATTCTTTTTCGACAACCTTATAGAGCTAGCGGAGATTAGCATTGGGGATATTATCAGCTTCCTCAATGCAACGGGGTGGATTTGAATCATTTCCAAAAAAAAAAAAAAAATACGCATAAAAAAAAGAAATAAAATAAAATAAAAAATAATGCAAATGTACTAAGTATTTATAAATCATAGTGTTAGTATTGAGAACCCTTCAGGTCAGATACTTTTAGTTATAATTATTGCTGTAGTTTTTAGTTTATTTAAACAATAAAATATGTAATAGTATATAAGTGGATAAATAAACAAACAGAAACAAAAGGTGGATTTGAATAATCCTTACTCCCTTTTTCTTCTTCTTTCACCTAGTAGTTAACATCCGTCAGGTCACTTGAGTTGTGGTAATAAAACGGCGCTTCTGCGCTAATTAAGTGTCGGCATCGTTTGCTGACACAACCACTCCTACCTACCTACCTACCTACTGGCAGGCAAAGAACATCCAACCAGATCGACCACATTGCGATCAGCCGTCGCTTTAGAAATTGTCTCCTGGACGTCCGAAACAGACGTGGAGCCGACATCGGACTAGAACGAGATCACCATCTCATGCTAGCTCATATACGCCTTCGTACTTAACTTATATCATTGATTGTCCTTATGAAAACAATTGTCACCCCTCGAACTCTAGCAAGAATTGTAGAGCATCGGCTGTACTTTGATTTAGTGTTTGAGCGGCCAGACTAACACTCATTATTTTTACATGTCAATTAATGTGTTTAGCATTCAGTTTGTTTGCGAAGTGGAGCCCCAGTTTATTTTGAAAACGTACGAATTTTTCCATGTACTCCCACTTTATTGCTTAGTCACTGCCATCGTTATGAATTTTTTTCGACCTCCATGTATTTTTAATCAATTTAAGACAGTGGCAAGCATTAAACAAAACTGAAATTTTTTCGTTTTTTCCGGGTGCTTAAAACTGGATGCAAAATTCTCCAAGGTACCATTCAGGTGACTTTTCATGCCAAAGTTAGCTGGATGGCCATCAATCGTCAGTCCAACGACTTCTACATTTAAAGAAGTTAAAAAGTTGATGACCTGCTTTCTCAGACTTGCTTTTCTAAAGAAGTAAGACCATTTGTTAGAAAGTCGAAAAAATGCATGTATGGGTTAAGTAATCCAACTGACAGATATATTTTATTTGCGTCTTTATTTTCATTTAAGAGTGGTTACTGAGCAATCAGCATCCCTTTGTTTGTTTTTTTATGGCCTGTCTTTTTGACTCGAATGCGTATCGAAGTACTTAGTGTGCAGGACTATTAGTGTACTTCTGTTCCCGTTTTTATGATCTTTAGTTTAATTACTTTGTTTTGTCCTTGCGATGGTTGATGCAATTAGTCTCGCTTTTGTTTGTCATTTTTGTCACTTTATAAATGAAATCGTCGTTCTATTTGTAGTTTCAAAAATAAGTATTTGGGAGTACAAAGAGATAAAAGAAAGGCTATTCATAATGTATCAACTTGCAACTCTAAAGAGTGTCGACAGCACAAAATATTTATACCTAATAAACACGTACCCATGTTCATCTATCGCTTGAGTCAACTCTACCTCGACTCTTCATATAAACGTAGTACGAGTATCTACACGGACCTTTGCCGCTATGCGACTTTAGTCGCAATTTGACCCCTTTTTGACGCAGAGAGACTATGATCCGACTTTTTAAAAATCACCTCTTTTGGACCCTTTACATTTTTTTTTTGAGACTTTTTCGTAAAAAAAATATTTTTCTAACACAAATTCCATTTAGTTGCTCATCACAATCGTTCACAACAAATTTGTACTAATTTAACTTAATTTAATTTTTATTTTTTTTTTTAATTATTTATTAATGTTTTTGTTTTGTGAAATACAAGGTTTTATGTTAGTTTCTAAGTTCCTTATTTTAATGGATATGAAGTTCTAACAAGAGAACTGCAGCAAGTAGCTCGTTTTATGAGCCACTCGAAACATTCACTACCTTCACACACATTCACATTCATTCCAAGAAATAATAAGCTACCCTCACACTTTATTGCCTCCATAATACAGGGTGGAACAGAAAGAACTCCCCGATTTAAAAAGAACGTAGATAAGGTTAGGGTGAGGATAGCAAAGAGCAGGAGGTGGCGATAGACAGCGGCAGTCGTGCGGTTTCAGTTGTTTGGACGGGAGTACACCGTGCGTTTGTTGTCGAAGAATTCATTAAAAATGGCGGGTCGCTGACTGCGATGCAGCGTGCTTTTCGCATACACTTCGCACTCGGTCGACGTGATTTCGTTCCTGACAAAAAAACAGTGTTCGCAGAATTCTTCACCGTGAGCTGAAAATGCATTCCTACAAAATGGTTGCTCAAGAACTGAGTAGAGATGAGTAACTCAGATCTGAACCGGCTTAATGATCCGGCTCTATAAAAAGATCCATGAAGCAGATCTTCTTCGCATCCGCGTCTAGATTGCGGAATATGCAGGATCTTTCAGTGGAAAGTAACCTGCCAAACGTTTTTATTTCGTGATAGAAAAATTGCTTGATAAGTTTATACTTAGCTGCGATATCTAACGAATTTATATCGAAGGGTGGTGTTTTTGTGGGCGCCGTGGCGTAAGTGGTTAGTGTGTCGGATCACTACGCATGAGGTTCCAAGTTCGAATCCCAGAAAATACCAAAAAGTTTTTTCACGGTCCCACCTCTCGCGAGCGTCTGACAAACATCCGAGAGTATTGTTGTCACGAAAAAGCTTCTCAAATCGCCGTTCGGATTCGGCATTAAACTGAAGGTCCCTCCCATTCGTGTGAAAAATATAACGCACACAACATGAGTGGTTGCGAGAAGCTAGGCCCTGTCACTTTAAAGAGCTGTTGCGCCAAATATTTGTATTTGTATTTTTTGGTGTTTTTTTTTGTCAGTAAGAATCTGACACTACTATGAGCACGCGCTTGCTATTCTCATAGTGTCTATGGAAGATATTCTTCACGGGTCTTTACGGATCACAGATCAGTGATACGTTGATACGCTATGAGCCAAAAAGAGTGCGATTTGAAAGAGCTCCAGACGGATCTTGTGTTCTGATGTTCTGTATGCTCTCAACAGATCAGAGATCCATATCGATACAGTGCAACTGCCACAACAGAACACAAGAGCAACTCAGTTGCTTATGCACGTGCGCTGGCTCAATTGCATGGATGTACATATGTAGACACATAAAGCAATAATACACTACACACTGTTCATCCCTTATTCAGTAGTATATTCTTTTGTAGCAATCAGCAAGCATCAAAGTGTTTTTTTTTTTTGTTGCGCCAAGGGATGTGGTAATCTTCGAAAGATACTAGATATGCCATATCGATGCCAGAAATGCGCCTACATACTAATCCATACTCTCTTGCACATTCGTTATAAGGGTACAAATTTCCAGTCAATGCTCCTCTGATCGCAGCATTTGGTCTATAAGGAATGGTGGACTTGGCAGGTTATTTCTCCATTCCGTAAAGCGATTGCAATGGCCCAAATCTGTGTAAATAGTTACGATAGCCGCCGTGGCCCAATAGGAACTGCGTAAGGTGGTAGTTGCAGTCCCCAAACACTCGCTTCGTGCAGACCTCAATGGTTGAGATCAGCTTGTAGGTCCATCTACCTTTTGTACTGTTATCCCACCTGGCTTGCCACATATGTAGCTAGTGATGTTGCCTTCTCCTCCGCCTTTATTCTCTTGATAATATCTGCTGACAATACCTCTTGATAACTCGAGGTTCTCCTTTCGTAGATCCTTACCATCTCATTTGCGAGGATGTCGATGGGGATCATTCTGGCTATGACACAGGCTGCTTCGTCCGATATTGTTCGGAAACCGCTGATTGTTCTTATCGCGCATAGCCTGTATGTTGACGATAGTTTTCTCCGTGTTTCTATCATCGCTAGCACCACCGCCCAAACTTGTGCAGCATATAAGAGAACCGAGCTAACCACTCTGGATAGTAGAATCCGTCTAGCATATCCAGGTCCACCGATGTTTGGCAGTATTCGAGAAAGGGCTGCCTGCAGTAGTGAAGACTTCTTGATCGAGTATTCCACTTGTGTTTTAAACCTTAACCTGTTGTCGAGCATTACTCCTAAATATTTGACTGCTTCCTTGGTTCTTATAGTCTGAGTCCCGACTTGAATATTAGCATATTCAACAGCTTTTCAACTTGTTATCAGAACAGCTTCAGTTTTGTGGTCTGCTAATTCTAAGCCATACCCCAGAAAAAACTCATTCCTCTATCCACTTTTGCATCGTCTCTATAAAAATGTCCGACCTCTTTTGAACAGCCACTTTCACTGCCTTATTGGGGATGCCATCTGGTCCAGGTGCTTTGTTGCTTCCTATCTTCCTGCATGCTTCGAGTAGCTCCTCCTGTGTGATAGCAGGGATGTGCTCTGCATTGGTCTCTCTGGTTGTATCACACAAAGCAGATGCTCTATTATGGATCTTAACATAGCTGGTCAAGTTATTTGTGGGGACCTATGACCTTTCAGCTTTGTCATCACCATCCTGTACGCCATACCCCAAGGGTTTATGTCTGCTTCATTACAAAGTCGTTTAAAACATACTGTTTTACTCTCTTTGATCGCCATTTTTAAGTCGCGTCTCGCCAGTTTGAATGTGTCTAGACGCTCCTGAAAATCGACTCTTCCCCTCGATCGTTGGACTCTGCGTCGGACTTACCTTACCCTAAGTGTTTTTATCATTCAACATGCGACATGCCTCCACTCGGTTGTGTCGACCAATAAAATTTGTATTTGCCAAAGAAACGGAAGAGATGTCAGTTAAAGAATTTGATATGATTCGCAGTAAAATGAATTATCTTCCAAAATGAAAAATCGGTTCCAAAAATATGAAAGTCAAATATCAATTCGTTTTTACAATGATAGATGGTAAGATTGCCAAATATATAACGTCGAATGGGTGAACCCAGTCATGCTATCTTTGTGGTGCCAAGCCTAGTGAAATGAACAGAATAGTAAATAAAAAAATATCCAGACCTGAGTTTTATGAATATTGTCTATCAAGTTTACACGCATGGATTAAAGCACCTTCTAAGGCTCTTTATTCTTTTCGAAGTTTGCGTCTCAACCATGGTTTTAAATTTCTTAAGAAATTTTGCTCCTCCAATGGATGTTTTTCTCATGGGGCCACATATGTCAGCGTGAATTGCATCTAGAATACGTTTGCTTCTATTCTGTTCACACACATATGGCAACGAAGATATCTTTCCCTTCAGGCAAACTTCGCATTGAAAATTAAAATGATCTACTCTACCTTTTAAGCATAGACCTCTTACCGATTCGTTCTTTATTAGATGGCTCAAGCTCTTTCCATTTAGATGACCATATCTCGCATGCCAAACATAAAAATCACTTACACTTGTTCTCTTAGAACACGTGTATGCATTAACCTCACCTTTCCAAGTGTCACATATGTACATGCTCTGTGACCTTTTTGCCGACAGTAACATTTTTCCAGCACAATTAATGATCTTCGCATCATTTTGATTAAAAATAATTCGATTGGAACTTTCTGCGGCTTTTGCAATTGAAATAAAGTTAATCTTCATCGTCGGCACATAAACAACGTCCTTTAAGGTGACGCTACCATGAATCGTTTCTAAAATAACCTCGCCAATACCATCCGATAAAACATGTGCGTCTTTTTTATCACTGAAGAGATGACTAGTCGATCCACTATCCGAAATCCATGAACGGCTTGTGAGCCCTCGCATGCTATGTTTATCATGGCAAATGATGATGCCGTTTTTTTATTTTTCTGCCTGTCTCTACAATTAGCTGCCAGATGTCCACGACGATTGCAATTAAAGCAGGTTCCTCTAAAATTGTGTTGATCGGCTCTCCAACGTTGTTGTTGGCTTTGCTGTGGCGATTGCTTTTGTCTTCGATTTCGTACAAATAATGCTTGTTCTGGTTCAACGCTATTTGATTCGCCCCCTGTCTCCTGTGTCCTTCTTCCAGAAGCCTTATCTTTAAGTTCTCACACGTGGGTAAAGTATCTCGCGTTTCAATGGCAAGAACAAAATTTTCAAAGCTGTGTGGAAGGCTAGAGAGCAAAATTATTGACAAAAGTTCATCCTGTAACTCAATACTTATCTCTCTTAACTTTTCGACGAGAGATGAAAAATTATTAAGGTGCGGTAGCACGTGGGTATTCTTTTGCATTTTCAGCTTAAACAGGAAAGCTTTTCTTGCTGGTCCTTATGGCTGATGAGTATTTTGTAGAATAATCCACGCTTCATTCGACGTTTTACAATTTTTTATGTAATTGAGCCGAAACGACTTAACGCACAATAAAATGGTGGGCAACGCTTTCTCGTCTTTGTTACTCCAAGCAGTAGTACTTCCTTCCTTGGGTTTTATCTCATCTCCACTCACCTATGACCACAATTCGCTATGGATCAATACGCTTTTAATCTGCAATTTCCATAACTCGTAATTCTTTTCGTCTAATCTCTCGATTTGATACAGAGAAGACGCCATCATATCTAAATTTCTTGACTTTCTTTAATAGTTATCTTCAAGCCTGGGCCCATAACCTTTTGTTTGAAAATTCGGAGAGAAAAAAACACACGAGTCTGTTCCAATGAGTTTTAGTCACAAGACTAACTTGATATAAATTCAAAAGCGTAGATTAGAGTACATTGAAACAGGTACATAGATAATATACAAATGTGGCAAGTACACAAAAGTAATGATGATGAATTGCTATTAATTCATTTTTAACATTAATTAATTCTTTTCGAGAAAAACCTTTAAAAAATGTTAGTTCAATGCCAACTGAAGTTTTGAAATTTTTAATCCAACCTGAAACCGTGACCTGTACTTATCAAGCTGGAACAATAATCAATGAAAGCTACTTAGAGCTCGATAGTACAGACACAGATAGCGATTATTCAAGCTTGAATTGAAATATACATGCCGAAAAAAATTAAAGAATGGGCTACGCCAATTATTTATTTCTTTAATATTATATGTAAGTAATTTTTTGGAAAAAAATAAAAATGTATGCAAAAACTTAAATTTAAAATTCTATATCTTCAAAACTATTATAGTGACATGTGCACCAAAATTAAAAGATAGGAATTCTAGCTTTCTCGTTTCATACCATTTTTTTTTCCTTAAAATGCCCATTGCTGGAATAACTCGTAGGGATCGAGTGCGCAACGCTAGAGTATGCGAGGCGCTCAATGTTGAGCAGCTACTTCTCCGAACGAAACGATCTATGCTTCGATAGTTTGGTCACGTAGTGCGTATGCCCCCAGACCGGGTTCCATGACGTGCCATGGTGGCCATGCCATCAGGTAGGCGACCCCGCGGTAGGCCTAGAAATAGATGTTTGGACCAAGTCCAACATCTCCCATGGAGCCGTCTAGGGATTCCTCCTGATGAGTTTGAGTCAATCGCAAAGGATCGAGAAGGATGGAGAGTCCACCTTAGCATCCTACCCCCGCGACCCTCATGAAGGATTAGCGGGCCATTGAAAATGTATGTATGTATGTATGGATGCCCATTCTAGGAGGGAAGAGAGCGATAGGCCTCGCCTACCATACGATTTTTTTCTTGTCTCGATTCAAATTACCAATCAACGGTTCACTGCGCAGCGGTGGGTATCGTTACAATAGGCTGTGTGTGAATATATTTGTGCGGTCTAAAGTGGGAAATACACGATACAACTGTTGTACCAACGATTTGACAGCTTTGGGGTTATATACGATAATTGTATCATGTGTATCCATACAACCGACCGTTGTACCGATATCGTATGGTCGCATGGTCTTGCCTGTACAACCTCTGTCGCAGATTGTATTAAAATTATATGGTGTATGTGTAAAATGACGGAATAAAGTGTCTGATTGTACGTAAATCATACGCAGATTGTTCAGTGTGTGTGCTGCATACAAACGCTGGGCCGTTACAAGAAAAGTCGGTACGACGATTACTTACTTACTTACTTATTTGGCGCTACAGTTCGGGGTGAATCTGGGCCTCAACCAACAAGCCTCTCCATTTAGCTCGGTCCTTACTAGCAATAAATCCATAGCATGCTTTAAAGCATACTTTCAGTATCACAAGTGGAGACCATTATAGCAGCTATATTTTCAGAGCAAGCGATAGATGGTATGCTCTCTCTCTTATCGCCAATACAACTGTCACTTTGTTGTGACGTTTGGCATTTCCATTGCAATTAATATATTGGATTGCCTGTAGCACTGAAGGGTTTAATTGATTTATTACGGTACAAGGTCGCAGGAAATGCTTAATGAGCGTTTTTGCATCTCTAGAAAAATCCTTCAGCATTTTCCCAATGCATAATATACTTTATAATCCGGTACACCAACAGTGTAACATAAATGGTAATTAACTAATTAAAGGTATGTGTGGGTATGGGACCGATACACAATAGCCACGTTTTGTTTTCCGTGTGAACTGAACTAGTTCACCTCAAAATAAAAAAACGCTCCTGGTTCACCTAGAAATTTCATTTTCACAAGTTGGTAGCAGCAGCTACACACTGACCTTTAAAATGGATTAAAAATGGTGGAAAAATAGCAATCGAAGTGAGAAGTGAGTGCTTAATATTTTTATATTTGTTTAATAATTAAGTGTTTTTAGATACTTATGCCAGAAAGTGAGGATACAACAAATAACTATGATTTACTTCTGCCATTCAGCAGAGCTGCAAAGCTTTACATATATTTTTTTTTTTTTTAAAAAGCCATCTAGTGGTGAGGTATGTGATAAAAATTCTGGTTCACGAAAATTGAACCAGCTCAAGTGCTGGTTCAATTATTGTTTTTGCATCCTGTGTAAAAATATGAACTGAACCAGTTCACGGGGAAAACAAAACGCGGCTAATATAAGTCGGAGGTTAGGAAGGAGCAAATCAGAATGTGTTTAGAGTTTTTTTTTTCCAAATTGAGTGAATGGGAATTATGACAAGAATTAATTAAACTTATTATGAATTATTCACAATTCGAAGCCCAGTGGACTTATAAAAGTGAAGAATATAAACGGGTTGATTTAAAAAGACATGCATGGATACAGTTATTAAGGGAATTCGGAAGAAATGTGGAAAAATTAAAAAATCCAAATCGACGTTTTCTCTTTTTATTCTGCACTTCCCCTAGCTGCTTTAGCCCCTTTAGTGCAATGGTGCTCTGTACGTGTCTATTCGCTGCCATTCTCCACTATACTGAAAAAGTATGCCATGAAATGCCCATCACAGAAAATCTGCCAGTTTTTGTGCTCTCTGCGTTCTGCTCTTACTTATGCTTTCTGCGAAAAATTTATAGCCAGTGGAAATGGCGTGTAACTATTCACTTATTTGCCTTTTTTACCATTTGCTCATTAATGTTTTGTTTTTGCAACCCTTAACTACATACAAAGGGTAATGATCATGTTATCTCATTTTCTTTGACGCTCTGATCTATGATATATAGTAACGAAATTTTGTAAGAGAGTTCAGTTGATTACATTAGCCCAGTAAAGATTGTGAAATAAAGGAACGCTTGTTATAACCGAATCGCTTGGAGTGGTTGATTTAGACTCACTTAAAATAGTTCACTTAAAAATAATAGCCAGAAGGACCGGATTATTCAGTTATGATGAGTGTTACATTAAAAATTAAGTTATTATTTATCTTTATTCATGTGTTGTTTCATCGAAGTGCTTTATGTTCATACGCATTAAGTAAGTAAGTTTTGCTTAAATTAGCATTCGAAGTTTATTTTTGTTTTTATTTAAGAAATATAAAGCGCGTCCAACAATAGGCTCAAGATGGTTTTGAATGGCTTTTGAGAAAGGACAGACTGGGTGAATTCAAAAACGTCAAAAAACTGCTACTGCACTGTTGCTGTTGCCCCGCGCAATTTATTTTGGCATTTATAAACAAAAAAAAAAAACAGAACACTAAGCAAAACATTAAAACTACCTTTACCTTTTATTTACCTTTTACACAAAGCACAGTGCAAAATAAATAATAAATGCTAACGAAACTGTAACAAACCAAAGCCTATCTAAAACAAACAAAAACAACAGCAGCACAGGTTGCTCTGTTTTGACGTTTGGTTGCGCTGGTGATGCAAAAAAGAAAACATTTGATTTGAATAGTACTGCCAAAATGTTGCTTTCTTGTTCGGCAATACTGCCCTACACTGCATTTTGGAATTGGGCGTTACTTTTTCTATGTTTCTGGAATTTTCTTTGACGATTTTTCGATGTGTAATCCTTATGCCATGACAAAATTACTCAATTTTTCTAGTTAACTGTCCTTTTATGGGTCTTAAAATATACTTTATTACAATTTCATCATTTCCAGAAGAAGATAACAATCAATTGACGCAACACTACCAAACATCAAAGATCACTGTACCAAAGTGGGCTAAAAAGCATATTCCAATTGAAGTCCATAAAACGAAGATTCCCAGTGTGTTGTTCAACGAGTTCGAAGAAAACTTTAAACCTGCAATAGGGACACAATTCGATACAAAAACTGTGTACACCAATAGTAAGGAAGAAGGATCGTTTTGTCGTCGCAAGTTTGACAATCAAACTGGATACTGCCTTTTTGCTTATCAATGCTTGCATGTGGTACGAGAGTATCGCTTACGTGGCACTAAAATCGACATCTGCACATATCGTAAAAATATTCCAATCATCTGTTGTCCACTCGCTGATAAAGATGCAGAGGACCCACACAGTAAAAGAATAAGTGCTAGGAGTAAGTAAAACCAATTAATTATTTACGCATTCATTTGCATATCTTGTCACTTTAGGGTGTGAAGAGTATCATGCAGCTGCTAAGGGCACCCGTTTCGGAATGTTTCGGAATTTCGCAGACAAATTTTGTGTTCAAAGTAATCCAATGATTGTAGGTGGGGAGGATACCCACACTGGAGAGTACCCACATATGGTAAGAAAGGCGTATATACGTATGTATGTATATTTCAAGAATATAATATATTACCGGGTATTTAATCTAGGTCGCTCTAGGTTGGTCCCAGGATAGTGATGAACCCAAGTGGGCATGTGGAGGCACCTTAATCAGTGAACAGTATGTCCTTACAGCAGCTCACTGCACAGAATCAGGTGGGTAGGTAACAGAACGTCACATGGCCAGCAAAGTAATTATCAAAAACGAATCTAATTTCCACAGGGAACCACCAGACATTGTTCGGCTGGGTGCTCAGAATCTCAGCAGACTAACTGACCAAACGCAGAATATTAAAATCACGGCCATAATCCTACACCCTAAATATAGAGCATCGGCGTATTACCATGACATCGCATTGTTGAAGCTCTCAAGGCTTGTTCAATTCACGGAACAAGTGCAACCTGCATGCCTGTGGCAACTGCCGAACTTAGATATGACTAGGTCATCAGCTGTTGGCTGGGGTCGCACAGAATTCTTGGGCTCTAAGTCAGACGTTCTGCAGAAGGTTGATCTAAGTATTATCGATCAGAAAATTTGCCGAAATATCTATCGCACTGAAAGAAGGCTGCCACTGGGTATAATTGATGAACAATTTTGTGCCGGCTACATGGAGGGCGGAAAGGATACTTGCCAGGGTGATTCAGGAGGGCCTTTACATGTCGAAGTACCAGAGTTTAACTGTGTAAAGTTTGTCATTGGAATAACATCGTTCGGAAAATTCTGTGGTGCTCCAAATACACCTGGGGTATACACAAAAATTTATGATTACTTAGATTGGATAGAGAAGATTGTATTCAAATAAGAAGTTAACATAAGGACATATTGTTAAGATTTTAAGGAGAAAAACTTAAACATTTGTTGCAAAGTGTTTGTAAGCGTGCGCAGTATTTTTCTGTTAAAATTAAATGAAATATTTAACAATTTGATGAGAAAAAAAATGTTTTTAGTGTCGTTTGATTCATTTGAGACAACGATACTTCTATGGTAATTTTGTAAGCATTCGCTTCTAGCCGCGCTTCAAGTGATCCGAGACTAGAACTTTACGGCGATAATTTATACAATTTTCCAGGTAACAGGACCGCTACATTAAGAAGAATAAAAATTAGAAATGAAACTCGTAAAAATCGAATTTGTGAAAAAAAATTGATTTTTCTCAAAAATTGTTCATCTTGCTGAATGTAATAGGAAATACATTTCAGAAATATGCAACCAAATGTCTACTCCAAATAAAAGTCTAAACGCCAAAAAGTACTTGTTAATTAATTTTTGAGTTCATATACATATAACGAAGTGTTACAATATTACGGCATAAAGCTAACCCAATACATAAGTAATCCCGTGCAACTCTCCTGATTGGCGAAAAAAATTTTGATAGAAAAAATACAATTACAAAAATAAACAATTCTGTGGCCAAAAGACAAAACAACTTACTTTTTTATCTGTTGGCGTTACCGAGTTATCGGCAAAGAAACAAAACTATAACAACCAAATCCCATTCGTTCTCGAGAAAAACGAAAACTTCAAACTCGTTTTTTGAGAATCTGTGAAAATCGACATAAGTTGTTTGTGGCCACAGAATTATACGAGTAGTACGTAAACTTCAAATCAAACTCTCTTAGAGCCTGACTACATATTTACTACGTTTACATGAAGGGTTGAAACTGGTTTCAAACCGATTTGCAATGCATGTATACACCAATCAGATTGAAACGGGGTTGACTCGACTCGAGTCAGCTAACAGAGCTGGGTCGAGTTAGAAAAATCCATGTGTTAACGCAACCATCATTAGCAAATTACGATATATTTTGGAATCTACCGCCCAACAATAGCTATTTTTTCTTTTTTTCTTTTATGAGTTGAAATCGGTTATCACTTTTTCGAACGTACGAACTTTACGAACATATGTAGGTAGTGGTAGTTTTCTACGAAAATGGAATTAATAAATGAGGCTTCATAAATATAATCAACTATGTTATGATTTCATACATCTTTTTCTAGATTATCCATTGAATAAATTCTCCAAAGTATTGTTTTCACGACAAATAGAATAAAACCAAATTGGTTGAATGCCGAATACTTTGACAGCTAACAGCTGATGTCATTACCTTTCGGACGTAAAAAATCGGCTGGCTTTGGCGGGCTGGCAATCATTTAGATGGAACAGAAATAAAACAGAAATAAAAAAAAAACAGATCCCTCTCTAGATATTTTCTCCCCTTAGACTTCACCTGTCGCATCGATACAAAAAATTAAATCTGGGAAGAAAGCCCCCGAGCTGGAAACTCTGTCTCTAGCCAAAGTTGTTTGCGAAAGTAAATTACATTCATTTTTATAGTACACGCTTACAGAAATTTACATAAGGGGGAGATTGGGAGATGTGATCTGGAGAGTATGTTCAGCCATGGTAAGGTACCAAGCTAGTATTTTGCTAACAGTCTCTGCCGGGAGCTTCGGTTCCACTAATTTTTGAACGCCTCTACAGTGGGTACAATTCATTCACCTCGACTTAACAATCAGTCCAACCCAGAAAGCGGACCAGAAATTCAGCCCCGCCCAGAAAGCGTCAGTCAAAATTCAGCAGACCAGAGATTGAGGCCCATCCGGTAAGCTGAACAATCATTCCGGCCTGCACATATAGCGGACCAGACATTGAGATCAGACACTCAGGCCCACCCAGAAAGCGAACCAGACATTCAGGCCCAGAAATGTAGGCCCACTCATAAAGTGGATGCGAACCAGACATTCAGATCCACCTAGAAAGCGAACCAGACACCCAGGCCCGCCCAAAAAGCAGACGAGTCATTCAGGCTTGCCTATAAAGTGGACCAGACGTTCAGGCCTACCCCGAAAGCAGACCAAACCATCGAAGCGGCCCTAAAACGAGCCGACAACACCGAAAGCAATCAGTGGAACTTCGCCTTACCGCACCGTGCACTGCATAAAAAAAATAAAAATATTTGGTGCAACAGCTCTTTAAAGTGCCAGGGTCTAGCTTCTCGCAACCACTCATGTTGTGTGCGTTATATTTTTCACACGAATGGAAGGGACCGACAAGTTTAAAGCCGAATCCGAACGGAGATTTGAGAAGCTTTTTCGTGTTAACAATACTCTCGGATGTTTGTCAGACACTCGCGAGAGGTGGGACCGTGAAAAAACTTTTTGGTGTTTTCTGGGATTCGAACTTGGAACTTCATGCGTAGCACACGCACACTGCAGGCACCAGCAAAATCAGGAATGTCTAACAAACCGGTCAACCAGCTCAGATCCTGTAAGGTAGAATAAGCTATAGAAAAATGTTACGCATTGGAATTATTAGCTACCGAACCATAGCATCCTTAACTAACATAATATTGTAAATTGAATAGGTCTCGGTCAATAGAACAATTCAAAGTCTTAGGGTGTTTCTTTGGGTTGACCCTCGAACCGGCGAGCATACCTCAGCCTTAGACCAAAAATAACGTCGCAATATATACTTGGTAACATGCCGTCAGTCCGGAAGCCGTCCGGTGTATGGGTCTAAGATTGTCCCATAGTGTGAAATCCTTTTAACCCACGAAACATGCCACCCAAGTACTGTTTAATTCTACTCATTTTGCAACAATTACAGATTAATTGGAATCCAATTGAGTTTATTTGTTTACGAGTATTACAAATTGATTAGAATAATATTTTTGTTATAAACAATAAATATGATGTTATGTAGTGGAAATTAAATAAAACTACAATTTGGAATACATACCTGGAAAAACCGTTTATTTGTATGGGTCCTTTTTAAAACTTAACTTGTTCATTACTTTGTTAATAATAGTTTACGCGCCTTTTTCTTAACTTATGCTACTTAGGCCTATTTCTACCACTAAAAACAAATAAAAAAAGGTTTTCATACAGGAAAGCTGCCCGGTAACTTTTCTTATAAAAGAATACATATCCTGTAATAGTACGAGTAGTTTCAGCATAATACATATGTACATCAACACATCCCAAATGCGAAGATTCCTAACTTTGGTTAAAAATGGGACCTTAAATCAATTACAGAATAATATTCAGTTTTGGGAAAATATTGACCTAAAATGCCAATTCGTGAGCTTACTGCAGCAATAGAGAAAAAGAACTTCATAATCGTGGTCAGGATATATAAAGAATGTTCGAATTGAAATTTTTAACAAGTTTTCCCGTATGATATGCATATTAACGCTATCTAAAACCTAGATCTAGTAACTTGCTAAACAAAATCATTGCGAAACTTTTGATTAAACGTTTCGTACTTTTCGAGAATTAAAGCGCTACTGGTTGAAATTAATAATAGTTGTGCAAACGGATGTTTACGAAATTAATTCAATTGAAATTTGATTTGAAATTTTATGGTTTCAACCAGCAGAAGTAATTGCATTAAAAATTCGTGTAGCGGATGTGATAGTGGTAGGTTAGTTCACATCCGAGTCAGGATACAATCCACTGCTTGTCATCTCCCTGGTTTTCATTTTCAAGATAGAAAATTTTCGAGGGGATATTATTAAGGCGTCTCCAACCGGTTATAGAAGAAAATAATCTTATCCCTGACCACCAGTTTGGGTTCAGAAGCAAGCATTCGATGATTGACCAGGTACATAGAATTACTGACGTAATCGAGAAAGCACTTGAAGAAAAAAAGATTTGCTCAAGCGTATTTCTTGACGCCTCGCAAGCCTTTGATAAGGTGTGGCATGATGGCTTGAAATCCAAACTACGACAAGTTCTCCCTGTATGCTTATACGATATTCTAGAATCATATCTCGGGAATAGACTCTTTCGTGTTAGACATGGAGTCGAATACTCCGAGCTCAAAGAAATTTCGGCCGGCCTACCGCAAGGAAGCGTTCTTGGGCCGCCTCTCTATTTGCTATATACTCGTGATATACCGAACGAAGATGGCACTATCCTTGCTACGTTTGCCGATGACACCGCTATCCTAGCAGTAGGTAAAACAATCGAAGAAACGACTGCAAAACTGCAAAACGCACTGAATAATGTAAATGAATGGACGAGGGACTGGCGGATTGCCCTCAACGAATCTAAATCTGTTCACGTGAATTTCACTTACAAGAAAACTAATGACTTGCCAATTTTCCTAAACTCGGCCCGAATACATTTTGCAAACGAGGCCAAATACCTGGGAATGATACTCGACGCAAGACTGAAATGGAATTCGCACGTGAAAATGAAACGAAAAGAACTCGTAATCAAATATATAGAAATGTACTGGTTACTCGGAAAACATTCCCAGCTCAGTACTGAGAACAAACTGCTTTTATACAAGCAAGTGCTAAAGCCGGTGTGGACCTACGGTATACAACTTTGGGGTTGTACCAAGAAAACAAATGCCAATATTTTACAAGCTTTTCAAAATAAAGTGCTAAGAGAAATTGCCCAAGCACCGTGGTATAGTAGAAACGACGATATCCACAGCGATCTCGGAATTCCGACAATCGAAGCTGAAACTAGAAGCTTCGCGAGAAAGCATAGAAACCGACTAATCGGACATGTCAACAATACAGTCCTACAAATTTTGGATGAGAGCAATTTATTGCGCCGGCTACGAAGGCAGAAACCTTTCGACTTGGCGCGATAAGGACTAACCGCGTCTAGATTACGGAATCTGCAGGATCTTTCAGTGGAGAGAAACCTGCCAAACGTTTTTATTTCGATAGAAAAATTGCTTGATAAGTTAATACTTAGTTGCGATATCTAAGAAATTTATATCTAAGGGTGGTGTTTTTTTAGTCAGTAAGAATCTGACACTACTATGAGCACGCGCTTGCTATTCTCAAAGTGTCTATGGAAGATTTTTCAACTACCCTCGGAAAACAAAAAAACAAAAAAAAATAAAATTTTTTCCAAGATCTGGTTTCCTCTTTACTCAACGGTTGATGTGCCATATTTATTCACATGTTATGTTTGCCGCGCACTACCCTTTTCATTTCCACAGGTAGGCTTAGTCTGGTATTACAAGACGACTCTTGAGTCATGACTCTTTTTAAATTACTTACTTACTTACTTAGGTGGCGCTACAGTTCGGGGTGAACCTGGACCTCAACCAACAAGCCTCTCCATTGAGCTCGGTCTTTAGCTAGTTGCCTCCAGTTGCGCACTCCAAGTTGGTCGAGGTCCCCTTGAACTTGTGCGTGCCACCTATGGCGATGATTCCCTCTACTGCGTCGTCCCTCGGGGTTAGATTCAAAGACTCTGAGAGCCGGAGCGTTGGTGTCCATTCGCTCTACATGTCCTAGCCATCTCAGACGTCCAATAGCAGTTTGACTAGGTCGATGTCGCTGTACAGTTCGTATAGTTCGTGATTGAATCTTCTTCTCCAAAACCCGTCAACGCAAACGGGACCGAAAATCTTACGAAGAATTTTTCTCTCGAAACGACCAAGGATATCTTCATCCTCTTTTAATAAAGTCCGTGTTTCAGCGCCGTAAAGCAGGACTGGGATGATCAAGGTCTTATATAGAGTCTCCTTAGTTGTTCGAGATAGGGCTTTACTGTTGAATTGACTTATAAGCCCAAAAAAAAAAAACAGCGATTGGCAAGAGTTATTCTTCGATTGATTTCTGCACTGATCTTGTTTGTAGAATTTATAGCAGAGACAAGGTAGACAAAGTCCCTTACTACCTCGAAGTTATAGCTGCCTACTGTGACGTTTTGTCCAATTCGTCGGTGTTGGTTTTCCCTTCTTGTTGACAGCATATACTTGGTTTTGCCCTCGTTTATCGCTAAACCCATTTTGGCCGCTTCCGCCTCAATGGTTGCAAACGCACCGGTGACAGCCCACTGAGTTCTTCCGATAATGTCTATATCGTCGGCGTATGCAGCAGTTGTACAGACTTGCAATAGATTGTGCCTCCGGTGTTGGCTTGTGAGTTCCGCACAATCCGTTTAAGTACAATATTGAAGAAGTCACATGTCAGCACATCACCTTGTCTAAAACCTTTTTTTACATCAAAGGTCTCGGTGAGGTCATTACCGACCTTGATGGAGCAGCGAGCGTTCTCCATCGTAATCCTGCACAGACGGATAAGTTTGACAGGGATGTCAAAACTAGACGTGACTCTATAAAGCTCTTCTCTATAGATGCTGTCATAGGCGGCTTTGAAATCGATAAAGAGGTGGTGAGTATCGATTTGGAATTCTTGGGTTTTCTCCAGGATCTGCCGAAGTGTGAAGATTTGATCAATGGTGGACTTTCCTGGCCTGAAACCGCACTGATAGGGTCCAATCAGGCTGTTGATAAAAGGTTTCAGACGTTCACACAATATCGCAGAAAAGATCTTGTATGCGATGTTGAGGAGACTGATGCCTCTATAATTGGCGCAGTTGAGGAGGTCTCCTTTCTTGTTTATCGGGCAAACTATGCTGAGATTCCATTCATCAGGCATACACTCGTCTGACCAAATATTAGAAATGAGTTGGTGTATGCACTCTACCAATTCATCCCAAGCTGCATTGAAAAGTTCGGCCGGTAAACCGTCAGGTCCAGCAGCCTTGTTCGATTTTAGCTTGGATATTGCTATCCTCACTTCGTTTTGGTCAGGTGGACGGAAATTTTGACTATCATCGTCTATGTTGAATGGTTCATTCTGCCTGACAGCGGGATGTTGGTCTTCGTCGCCGTTATACAGTCTGCAGAAGTAGTTTATCCATATTCTCAGCACCGACGGTTTCAATTTTCATCTCTACAGGTTTCTGTACGGGTGTTACTTCTCTGACATGTTCTTTTTACCTTTTGGTAAAACTTCCATACATTTTTCCTGGAGTATAAGCCCTCGATATTCTCGAACGCGCGCTTCTCATGCTCTTTCTTCTTCTTTTGGGGAACCCGATGTTCTTCCCGTCTCTTTTGCTCGTAGAGCTCACGATCAGCTCTCGTCTTCCTTTGCAGCGCCGCTTTGTATGCCTGTTGTTTTGCTGCATGCAGTCGCCGGCATTCTTCGTCAAACCAGGGGTTACGCGGTGGTGGGCGAGCGAGACCCAGCACATCAGTCGCGGCGTTTCTAATGGCATGTTGGCAGCGTTGCCACTGGTCTTCGGTACTTGATGCTGGCGGCAAAGGGGTGATTGAGAGATTTCGGGATACGCGTTCAGCGAAGAGTCTGGCGGTCTCTTGCGATTGTAGCTTGTCGACGTTAAATTTTTTCACAGTAATTCTTCTTTGTTGCTCAGATTGGGATATCCGCATTCGTACCTTGGCTACAACAAGGTAATGATCCGAGTCTATGTTGGCCGGTCGGAAGGTCCGGACATCCAGAATACTGGAGGCATGCCTTGCGTCGATCGCAATATGATCAATTCGGTTGATCATTACATGATCATTAGACCGCCATGTCTGCTTTTTAAATTACCGAAGCAAAAAGAGAAAAAAATCAGATAGAGAAACAGTAACTCGGAGAGCCGGGGGTAGAATTCCATTGCACTAACGTGGACGTTCTCTTTGTTCGTTATTTTTCTATTATGTTTCTTCATTTCTATTCGTTGACTGTAGAGCGCAGCCGCACTGCAGAGACACCGCATCCGCACTGTAGAAACACCGTGGCGGAACTACAGCAGCACCGCAGCAGCAACGGTGTCTCTACAGTGCGGCTGCGGAGTCACTGCAGTGAAGCTGCGGTGCGGGTTTCTCTGGCGGTGTGAACAATCATGACGAGATGGATCTCGAAGCACCAGTTGGAGGCCGACAGCAATTCCCATGAAGTTAAACACGGCTTCATTTGGACCTCAGTCAAAATTCAGCCCTTCGGGCATGAGAAGCCGGGGATTTGGTTTTCCCAAGTAAAGACGCAGTTCCACATCACAGGTACTTGCAACTACTTGTCCAAATTTAACACAGTCGTGTGCGCCATCGCGAAAAATATAGTGTCGCAAGTTTCTATGGCTATGTCATCTCCATCTGTAAATGGATAATACGACAATTTAAAAAAAAATGTCTCCTCGAGAGGTTTGGAGACATCGATCAGCGTAAGATGAAGAAACTTTTGTCGGAGGTGGAACTTGGGGACAAACGTACAACAAGCTCCGGAAAGATTTCTTAAAATCTTTGTGACTGCAGAGACTTCCAGTTCAAGTCCGTGCGATCTTACAGATTTTGAACAAGGATCTTAGCGCTCTCGCACTGCTCCCTGACAGAATAATGGAGGTTGGTGAGTATTCAACAATCACAGCTGAATCACAGAGTTTTGCAAATCAGACGGTCTCGCCATAAGCCTCATCTTCAAAAGACACGCCACAGCATTATGACGCTTTGCAACAAACCATCAGGCTGCAACTCCTGGACGCTGACCAGAAACGACATTCATCGCCCGTCCGTAATCAAAATCGCACACCAGGCAAAAGCGTCGCTCAATAGCAAAAGCAGTGGGAGTGTGTTAGTTTCATCAAGAGTTCGCCGACGATGCACGAAACTGCAAATCTCCTTGTTCTTACAGGCGCTCCACGATTCCAAAAACACTAAATCAGATGTTGATCGAGTCACCGCCTGCTATTTTCGATCAACATATTTGTCGCTTGATAGTCAGCGGCAGGCAGACCATACACGCTTATGTTTCGGTCATACCACTCAAGGCAAACGACCGTTCCAACAAGTCAACTTCAACCCACCTCTTCGCTGCAAGCGGAACTTCTTCTTCCTTCCTTTTATCAGCGAGGCTATGATCCGAAAACAAGGGATCACAACCCTCCCACTTCACCGCATTTCTACTGATCCGACTGTGGGGTTCGCCTATTTGACCTCAGAAAATATCGGCAGGCCTGCCGATTTTGGATCACTCGGTTACTGAGGCCAATGAAATGCCGATGTCGTCGCATTTGTCTGATCCAGGCGTTTATAGGCCTGCCTTTCCTACATCGCGATGTCTTTGAAACGTGCCTTGATATTGCCTTTTTAACAGGGTTCAAATGATCTCTTCTTTGAACGTGGCAATACCAACTGAGCCGGTCGCGCTCTATTTTTTGTACGATGGTTTCCTTGATGTGAAAGCTTCCACGGATCTTCGAACTTCTTATTCGATCAAGCTTTGTCACTCCTGCTGTCATGCGAAGCATCTTCATCTCAGCTGCCGTTAATTTACTCTCATACTTTTTGTACATCGTACAACATTGTGAACCGTATGCGAGCGCTGGACGTACAACTGCGGTGTCACAGAAGATAGCGGCATTTTCTCGCCACTTCATCCTCCTACGCTTACGCGATGATTGATGTCGTCATCACAAGTTGCTTTGCTATTGATCATAGATCCCAGATATTTGAACTTTTCGCACTTGGGAAGCACTGTTCCATTCAAATAAATGTCTGGAATAGGCCTGAGTGGATCAGAGAACGGGCAGCATAAGTACTCTGTCTTTTTTTAACTAATGCGATACCCATTTCCCTCCAGAACGTCCACCCACACATCAAGTGCTCGTTGCAGGGATGTAGGATCCTCACTTATGATGGCTCCATCGTCAGCAAAGAATAACTGATGTACCTTGGGGTCCATCACTTTACCTTCAAGCAGATAATCAAGGACTGTAATAAAGAGCAAAGGACTTAAAACGCTTCCCTGGTGTACCCCGACTTTGATTGGGAACTCTTCGGTTACTCCAGCCGGGCATCTTACTCTTGTCTTTGCTCCCTCGTACATGTCCATGATCATCTGTACATAGGTTTCCGGAACCCCTCGATGTCTTAGCGCCACCCATATCAAATCTCGTGGTTGTCTGTCGAATGCCTTTTCAAAATCAACCAATACAATATGCAAATCCCTTAAGGAATCACGATGTTTTTCCATTATGATCCCTATACTTTGGATTGCATCTGTGGTTGATTTACCCGAGACAAACCCGCACTGATCATCAGATAGCCGTATTATTTTTCGCAGTCGGCCACCTAATACCCGCTCAACGATCTTCATGGTGTGTGACATCAGCTTGATCGAACGGTAGTTATCACAGTTTCGCGTATCACCCTTCCCTTTGTATACAGGGAGAAGGTAACTTTCCCTCCATTGATTCGGCATTGGATCACATCTCACGAATTTGGATATGAGAATTCTGAGCCATCTGAACCCGACGTCTCCCATCTTTTTCCAGAACTCAGAGGGCATCTCATCTGGCCCAACCGCTTTTCGTTTTTTGGAGTATTTGACCGCCTCACTAACTTCTTCGACTGTAATGTCGGGTATTTCTTCACAGTTAGGGGTGGCTCTTGGAAAGTATAGCCGGGGAAACTGTTCGTTTAAAAGCTCTTCACAATACCGCCGCCACCTCTGCAGAATTTTGTCGTCATCCACAAGAAGCTGGCCATGAGCATTGCTAATGAACTTTGGCGAACGAATCTCCTGAGCATTCCTCCTTCTTTGGGCGGCTATTTTGAAGATAGTGGCGCTCTTGCTCCTATTGTGTCGTCGCAGCTCCTGGATAGCCTGATTTGCATCAGCAACCGGGAAAGATATTTTCTCCAGCTCCCGATACAGGCCCTCCGTACTCTCTGCTTGAAGCTGGGCGCACTTCTTCTTCGCTTTTTTCTTGCAGCATCTGTATTCCATTTCAAGGCGAACTTTTTCGTCATTATTATTAGAGGGGCACTTTGACCAAGCTTTGAAAGCCGCTTTCTTCTCATTTATCAATTTCTTAGCTTTATCACTCCACCACCATGTTTCTTTGGCGTGTTGATGGTGGCCTTTTGAAGCTCCTAGCAGTGATTTGGCCTTATTTAAGCAAGTTCGCTGTAGGGAATCCCACATATTTTGTGCTCTCCACTCTTCATCCTCAGCTCCGTTGATGGTGTGAGAGAGGTAATTTTTCATTACGAAAACAAAAGCCTCGCCTTTTTCTTTGTCCAGATTGTACCACTTGATTTTCTCAGAGACCCTTGTTTGTTTGTTTTTCTTCGGTGTTTTCATAAAAATTTCTGTTAGCAGGAGACGATGTTGCCGAACGATTGCCTCTCCCAGGATCACTTTACAATCTTTTACCCGAGGCTTCATGAAACTGCCTACCAAATGGTAGTCAATCTGAGTTTCATCTCCACCACTGCTGTAAGTGATTAGGTGTCGGCTTTGTTTGATGAACATGGTATTTAACACGATAAGACCGTGTGATTTGCACATGCTTAGGATGTCTTCACCAGGAAGGTTCCTGGTGCCATATCTTAGTCCTCCATGGCAGTCTTCATAGTCTTCGTTTGATTTCCCGACATGTCCATTCAAATCTCCTCCAACAAACAGAAACTCTTCCTTTGGGATGTTCTTAAGGAGATTGTGGAAATCTAGCCAAAATGCATCTTTATCACTCTGATTGCACCCATTTTGGGGAGCATATGCACTGACAATATTCCACACCTCTCCTTGTATTACTAGTTTGAGAGACATCAAACGGTCGCTGAACTTCGAAATGCTCAAGACGTTTCCAAGTAGCTCTGCCGCAAGGATGATACCGATTCCGTTCTTAGACTTTTCCGTTCCGTAGTAGAACATCTTGTAATCTTTTGTTCTAACGTCCAAGAAACGCGCCCGATTTCCGGTGTTTTTCCATTTCGTCTCTTGGACACACAAGATGTCCACCCGCCTTCTATTCATCATCTCTTCCAGCTCGTAACTTCGGCCGGTCATGCTTCCAACGTTCCAACTCGCGACCCTCAAATTGCGTCCAAACTGTTTCATTATTTTGCTAGCCCCCGGAATCCGTATAGCTCTGACCCGAACATTTCTGCTCGGTCCAGGATCAGTACCAAGCACAGCAGTGGTAGTGCCTGGCGGGGTAGTGCCTTTCCTTGCAAGTATTACCATAATGATACAGCTTTGCAATATTACCATATTGCGATGGTGTTTGTTGTTTGACACGTGCATGCTCCTGTTTTAGTATTGTTTGATCTTTCTTCTATGACACCGGTGATTTCCAGTCGTGTCAACTCACGGACTCGCATGCACACTTGTGGGAGGGTTTTTAAGGTAGTATATGTGTCGCTAGGCTCACTTGGGTGTTATATTGCCTAGATCTGATTTGTCCCCTTAGTCGCCTTTTACGACAAGCTCTGGTTGTTGGAGGGCGCTGCAGTGATATTCTTAACCCGTCCCTGCACGGGGAACAAAATTTTATTTGTGGATCATTGGAAAATAATTCAATGAGCTTTTCTTGAACGATGTTATATTGGTAATCGGGAAGTTCGGAATATATTCCGGTAATGCCTTTCTTAATGAATCTCCTAAATATGTCTGTCAACCTTGTCATGTCATAGTCTGCTATGTAAATTATTCTCTTTCCATTTATAACTGCAATCTCTTGAGTTTTATTATTTGTTAAAATAATCTGTGTTTTATATTTGTTTACGATTTCTTCTTTGATAGATATATGATCAAGTAATTCTTCTTCTCCTGAGTGTATAGTTGCCATCGTAATGTCGTCTTCTATGTTAAATACAACATCTGATTCTATGTCACTTTTGCTAGAAATTGGCGAATAATGTTCTATGTTAGGGGTCTCCGATTCCTCTCCTCCCTCAGATTTAACGTCCTCGTTAATTTTTGTTCGGCTTAGAAAATCTGCCACTTTGTTATCCTTACCTTTTAGATATTCAATTTCGAATTAGTATTCTCCCAATTTGAGTAACCAACGTTGATGTCTTGGTGACATATCTTTTCCTCGGTATTTGGCGTGGAGGTATTTTATAGGTTGATGGTCCGTCAGAATCTTAAACTTATTTCCATATAGATATGGTCTGAAATAATTTACAGACGACATAATGGCTAAAAATTCCTTATCTGTTGCGGAATAATTGTATTCATGGTTGTTTAACGTTCTCGATGCAAGGCAGACAGGGTGATCTTCTTGTGAAAGAACGGCACCTATCGCATAGTTTGAGGCATCAGTCGTTAACGTGAACGTTTTCTCAAAATTTGGGAAACGTAATATTGGATGACTGGTAATAAGATTCTTTAATTTCTCGAATGCTTCAATATAATTCGGATCATTACTATTTACCTTACAATTTTTCTTTAAATATTTTGCCATGGGTTGGGCTACTTTTGCGTAGTCCTTGACAAATTTCCGGTAGTAACCACTGAGACCTAAAAATCTCTTAATCTCGCGCTGAGTTTTTGGAATGCCTACATTTTTAATGGCTTCAATCTTATTAGGATTTGGCTTCAAACCTTCTTCAGTTATTATATGACCTAAGAATTCTGTTTCCTTTTTCATAAAGTTGCATTTATCTATTTATATCTTTAGATTTTTAGATTCTAATACTTGAAAAATGTCTTTTATTGCTCTAACATGTTCCTTTAGTGACGTGCTAAAAATGAGTATATCGTCCAGATACACGACGCATGTTTTATTCATGTAGTCTCTTAATATATGATTCATAAGGCGTTGGAAAGTTGCCGAGACGTTTTTCAACCCGAACGGCATCCTTATGAACTCATAGAGACCATGTGGCGTAACAAACGCAGTTTTGTGTCTGTCTTCCTTTTTTATTAAAATTTGGTGATAACCCTTCGTAGGTCTATCGTTGAAAAATATTGGGCCTTCCCCAATTTATCTAGGATTGAGTCAATATTTGGTAACGGAAACTTATCGTTGACCGTTACGTCATTTAACTTCCTATAATCTATAACGATGCGGTACTTTTTATTCCCTGAATTGTCCATTTTCTTTGGGACAACTATCAAAGGACTAGAGTATTTTGAATTGCTCTGTTGTATAATGCCTTGCTCTTTCATTTCCTGTATTTGTCTCCTGACTTCCTCTTCGTGCTTGGGTGGGTAACGATATAGCTTTGCATTGATCTACTGGTCAGTAGTTGTTGCTATTTCATGCAGTATTTCGGGAGTACTGGTGAGTTTATCACCCTCTTTAAAAAAACAACGACTTAAGCTTTCTAATATTTTTTTCAATTTCTTGATATTCCTCGGGGTTGAGGTGGTCTTGCTTCAAATGTTTAATGTTATCGTCTACATATTCTAGGGTATGAATTTCATCAAATGATATTGACCTATATTGCAATTTCATGGTCTGTCCGTTAAGTTTTATTATACCTACTTCTAGGTCTATTAACGTGTTTAATTTGTTAAGTAAGTCTGTACCTATTATGAACTGATATTTTCGTTCAGGTAGACTTTTTACTTTCCAACGAATAATAGCTCCTGTTGCTTTTAATTCATCGGGTGCAGTAGTATGTACTTCAAAATCAAAAGATCCCTTGCCGTTAATTGTAGAAAATGGTACTGGTTTAATTTTTACGGTTTTAAAAATATTAATCTTGTCATCTACGAGACTAAGTGAGGATCCTGTATCAATTTAGGCTAAATATTTTTGTTTGTTTATTGTTATTTCAATGGTTGGTAATTCTTCCGAGGCTAGTTGATAAAAAACTCGGCGTTATCAACTTTGACCTGATTGACTTGATTAATATTGCTAAAAGACGTTTCTAATCCCTGCTCAGTCACATTCTGTTTGCGGCAATTTTGGCCCGAATATGATCTAAGGTTTCCTGATTGTACGACTTGTCTATCTATAGTATTAACCTGCCCTTGTTGAATATTGGAAACATCCATGGGCTCAGGTTGCCTATTGAAATATTGCTGGTGGTACTGCCCAGAGTTTCTATTATTGCCTGACTGTTGCTGATCGGTTATGATTCTGATTATTGTTTAAGTTAGAATTGTTAGGGTAGTAATTATTAGGAAACTGATTATTGTGGTAGTTATTCCCTCAACGATATTGCTGATCGTTACTATCTCTATTTTGTTGCCTGAAATTATTCGGTGTTGGTCTTTTACTGTCTTTATTAATTACTCTATTTTTTGTAAATTCTGGTCTTATGCAAGAGTCTTCGTATCTCCGCCTTCTCATTACTAATAGAATATTCTCTAACACATTTTCCTCATATATTCTTTCTAGGAGTGTTCCCTGTGTCATCTCTTTGATAGTATTTACTAAAATTCCACTTATGTTACTAAGATTTATAAAATTATCACCTTCGTAATATATAATTAGTTCATCAGCCTTATATTTTAATTGTTGTATTTCTATCGCTAATTCACTTACGCTATTTACTTTGAGACTGCTTATTCTTCGGTACAGTTGAAAGGGCTCGATGTCCGGCTTGTAGCGCAATTTCAGCGTTGCTTTGATGAGATCCCAGTTGTCTGGTTGTGGTACATTTATCACCGTGCTCTTCGCCTCTCCCTGGATTTTCTCGTGGTAGATCGCTAATGTAAATGCTCGTCTTGATTCGTCTTGTTAATCTCGGCCAAGTAATAATCCACATTCCGGATAAACGAATTTATCGTAATATCACCATGTCCCGTAAAAGTAGGCATGTGTTTTACATGGTTGATGATTTGGTCTCGTCTGACGTCTCGATCTCGATTTTGGAGATCCTGATATGCGTTTCTCAGTGCTTCCAGTTGTTGGTTTCTTCGTTGGAGCTCTGCAAATAGCTCTTCAATGTTTTGGTTGTTTTCCGCCATTTGTTGAATTTAATATAGTTTTCCTTTTTCTCACTTAAACACTTTATTATGTCCACCGAATGCGTTCGTAAGTGGACCCGGTTTGTATTTGAACTTTGCAATACTTTTCACTGTACACTAATCTTAAACGATTTTATTTGTGTACTTATTTTCACTATGGTACTTAGTCGCACGCGTTTTTTTATTTTTCGTATTTGTTCGAAATCACTAGATAATCCGTTTTAGGATTATCTACCGAATGCGCCAGAAATAGATTTAAGTGTCCGTGAAGAATAAAAAAAAACTAACTTTATTTAATTCAATACATTTTATTACATATTAAGAGTTCTTAAACTAGTACACGATTCAAGACGGGGGAGCGAACTACGTATCATCCACCTTTTGCTACCTGCATTTATTATATTTTTTCCATACATTTATCCACACTCAATTCTGGGAATCGATCGAATGATCGTTGCAGACTTTAGGTCAGCACAATTGCATTTTGCATGAAACGAACTGAATTGATAAAATTGCTTACTTTGCTGTATTGCTATATTTTTAATGAACTCGTATGACCTGAATTAATAACATTGCTTATTTAGCTGATGTTGTTATGCTTTTGATGAAACCATCATATATGTCAGGTGCTGGGTGATACGTAACTTGCGCAGAAGGGAACAAAAATTTAACACGGGATGGCGTAATCTGTTATGTCTGATTCATGGTCGAAGAGTAACAACGGGCTGGTCAGAGTGATTCTACATGGCGTAAAACGTGTGTAATAAAATACCGTGTTCTCCATATCTTCATTTTCATCTTCACATTAGCGTCGTGTTGGATCAAGGCTCGTCTATTATATATCCTGAGCATCTCATCTGCGAGAATTTCGACAGCAACTATTCCAGATATAAAGGTGGCCTCGTCTGAGACAATTCGAAAGCCGCTGATTAAGCAGGTTCGTATGTGCGCATATAAGCGTGCACTTATGGGTTAACTTAGGCGCAGATAAATGCATAATAATAATAATATATAAACGCTCACATACGGGCCTATTTATGTGCGTATATACTCGCGCACTCACGAGGGCATTTAAGCACACATATGCGCGCATTAATGAGCACCTACTCACTTAAGCGCGGATTTGCGTAACAAGAAGGCCATAAGCGTTGCAGTACACCCTAATTAGCTCGATATCTGCAACATTACTAAGCAATGTCATTGCCTCTTCAGAGAAAAAAATACAACTATTTCTGGAAAATCCTCATCATCCCTAATTGGATCTAAAACAAGCTACGTCACTTTGACGTAGGTTGATATTAGCATTTCTGCAGATTTGTGATTCAAATAACTTATGACAATAGACACACAGTGCACCACTTTTTAATGCAATTGCAACTGCTGGTTGAACCCATAAATTTGAATTGAATTAATTTTGCAAACCGCTACTTGCACAACTATTATTAATATCAACCAGTAGGGCTTTAGTTCTCGGAAAGTACAGGACGTTTGACCAAAAGTTTCACAATGGTTTTGCTTAGTAAGTTACTCGATTTAGGTCTTAGAAATGCAAAGTGTCAAGATGTCTATCATCCGGGAAAAACTTGTTTGAAATTTCAATTCGAGCATTCTTTGAATTACCTGACCGCCATTATGAAGTTCTTTTTCCCAATTGCTGTAGTAAGCTCACGTATTGGAGTTTTAGGTCATTATTCTTTATAAACTGGATATTATTCTGTGCTTGATTTAAGATCCCATTGTTAACCAAAGGGAGGAATCTTCGCATCAGGGACGCGCTGACGTATTATACGGAAACTATTATTACAGGATATTTAATTGCACAAACCAATCCGATAGCGTTGTGTGGAACAAGGTCAGCAAAATTATTCTAATATACTTTCAGTTAGACCGCCTTTTAATTGATGTGCTTATTTCAGAGCGTTCAGTGGACAATTTAGCAAGTCAAATATATTATTTATACCAAATATGATTTCAACTTGGCCAATGTTGTTCACGACTGCCAGAGTTGCACGGCTGTTCGCAACATCGATCTTTCAAGTGGTAAGATAAATTCTTAAATTTTTAAGATATATTAAGATTTCTTGAGTTGTTCTTATGCAAAAGGTTATAGAAGGCGCTGTGGTCTAAATAGATCTTTTCAACCGTTAGTCAGTTATTACAAGAGCGTATCGTGGTAACGAAAGTCACTTAAGATTCACGTTTCATTTCTGGAACAATTTCCACTTTATTAAACACAAACTTATAGAGCATATCGTCATGTACATGGCAATATCAGAAGTGGCAATGGTGTAGTGATAACGTCGTCAATTGCCACACTAATGGTTCATGGTTGAAATCCCGGTGTCAGCAAGCACTGACTTTATATATTTAATGAGAAATAAATTAATGCTTGCTGACACCGGGATTTGAACCATGAACCATTAGCGTGGCAATTGACGACGTTATCACTACACCATTGCCACGTCTGATATGGCCATACAAACGATGATATGATTTATAAGTTTATGTGAACACTAATGCAATCGCCTTAGAGATAGTATTCGCGAATTCAAAAGCAATAAGATAGCGACCAATTTTGAAAATCTTTCCGGTGAAAGAGAATCAAATTATTCGCTTTGAAAAGCACTAAAAGGCATCCGGAAACCTCAAATGCAAGCGCCACCAATTCGGAAAAACGATAGAAACTGCGCCAAGAGCGACAAAGAAAAGGCAGAACTTTTTGCTTTGCACTTAGAAGAAACGTTTAAGCCGTTCGACGGAACTTCATTAACGCCCGACTCCCCAGTCACGACATCTGATAACTTTAAAGTAAAAAAAGTTGCATTGATTGAACTGAGGGAAGTGATTAAAAATGTAAAGACGAAAAAAGCTCCGGGTTACGACTTGATAATGGCGAATGTAGTCAAGGAATTGCCGAATAAAGGTCTTATAGAACTGCTCTATTTGATCAACGCTTCGTTCAGATTGCTCTATGTTCCGAGACAATAGAAAGTCGACGAGATTATAATGGTCCCGAAACCAGGCAAACCGCTAAATGAGAAGAAATCAAATCGGCCTATTTCCCTTTTGCCGGTTATCTCAAAAATATTTGAAAAACTACTTTCCAAACGTCTACAGCCCGTAATCGACGAAAAACGTCTCATTCCTGACTATCAGTTTGGATTTAGAATGAAACATTCTACAATTAACCAAGTCCACAAAATAACTGACATGATTGAGAAAGCTCCGGAAGAAAAAAAGATTTGTCGTGGTGTATTTCTTGACGTCTCACAAGCTTTCAATAAGGTTTGGCACGAAGGCTTGGAAAATAAATTGCTACGACTACTGCCACGGCAACTCTTTTTAATCTTACGGTCGTACCTCACCGAAAGCCTCTTTGGTGTTAAGTATGGAAACGATTACTCTGACTTCAAGGAGATTGCAGCCGGAGTCCCGCAAGGAAGTGTCCTTGGCCCACTTCTATATGTACTCTACACGCGTGACATCCCGCAAAAAAGAAACTGTGTCATCGCCACGTTTGCGGACAATACGGCGATATTGACAGGCGATACCATTGAAGCAGCAACCGGAAAGCTTCAAGATGCTATTAATAAAGTCCACGCTTGGACGAATTCTTGGCGTATTGTTTCGTTCAGCACAATCAACAATCTACTCACGTCAACTTTACGTACAAAAAAGTGGATTGATTACCTGTATATCTAAACTCGGCTCAAATACCGTACGCAAACGAAGCAAAATATCTAGGAATGACTCTAGATGTCAAGCTCAAATGGAAATCGCACGTGAAAAATAAACGCGACGAGCTTCAAAACAAATACCGACAAATGTACAGGCTACTCGGAAAACATTCGAAGTTGAGCCTACATAACAAACTGCTTATCTATAAGCAAGTGCTAAAGCAAGTGCTACCAAGAAAAGCAATAGAAACATCATACAAACTTTTGAAAATAAAGTTCCTAGAACGATCGTTAACGCACCGTGGTATGTACGTAACGAAGATATTCATCGGGATCTGGGAATTCCCAGCGTCGTCGAAGAGATAACAAAATTTGCGCGTAAACACAAAGATCGTGTTCACGGCCATTGTAACCGTACTGTCATTCAACTACTTGACGCGAACAATTCAATTCGTCGTCTTCAAAGGACAAAACCTTTTGACCTCGCGTCATAGCATATGAAGGTCGTGAAAAAGGCAGGAACTTTCATTGGAATTTAACCTGTCTAAAGTGCTACATTTATTTTTAATCACATACGACCATCTTTTTCTATAATCACGATTCTCGTAAGTGAAAATAAAACTGCTGGATAAGCACTGGCTTAGTTGTAGTATTAATTTTGAAGAGAGGTGTTTTGTTTTAGTGAGTAAAAATCTCACACTACCATAAGCACGCGCGGTCGGGCCTTATGGTGTCTTTGGAAGATTTTTCACCTGCTCTCGGCAAAAAAGAAAAAAAAAAACTAATGCGAAGGCATAACACTGGCAGGAGCTTGATCATATGGCTGGAAAAATTATTCGCTCTGTTGAGGATGATTTGCCTATGACATCGGTTATCGGGAAAAAAATGCTGTGAATCAGAAGCAAAGACAAAAAATAACGAAAATCCCCCCAGTTATCTGGACGCCACCGCTGGAGTTTCTCTGAAGCATAAACAACTGGGCCTCAAAAAGCCACTATACCAAAATATTTCTTTCTCTCTCTATCTATCCTTCCAACGCCCGCACTGTGTGTAAACATGTTAAGGGTATTCATAACCGCTTGAATGCGTGCAAATTAAAAAAAAAAAACACAAACTGACATTTTTCAAAAATCCAAATTTTTAATATCAGAGTAAAATACGAGTATATCACTACCCAGAGTTTAGAAGTTAATATTTACTGGTAACATTTGTTTTTAATAAATTTAAATAGCTTAAAATACGGCATTCCCATTTGAAACAATGTAACCAGCAAACAGTTTTTTGTGTGCCTTGAACCATTGACGTATTAATATATGGACTGCTAGTGCCCAACTTATGTATGTTCCAACATCTCAAGCTCCCTTGTTTCACGGCGTGAAAAATTGGAAACTGGTACTTTGTTTGACAGTTCGCGAGCCAATGAAAAAAAAAATAATTGGGTTTTGATTTGTGTTTTTGATTGTGGAAAAATAAGCTGGGAACATTTAATTATGGAATAAATAATAAATCTAACTAAAAAAAAGGGGATGGAGATAAAATTAAGTGCTATGTGGTTGGCTCTATTTCACAATATAGATTGTGTTGTAACGAAATTCAAATTCGTAATATTGTAACTGTAGAAAGCAAGAAAATATTTGCAGTGACATCTATAGCATTGAATTTTGAAACTATTTGAATGCTAACAAGTTTTTACAGCCAGGACACTTGAACAAACACAGATGGCGCAAGTTTCTATGGCGGATGGCTATGTTGCCGGATATTTTGTTTCTGTTTTACACCGCTTTGAAACAAAGGAGCTGGAGATGTTGGAACTTATTTTTCTGCAGACTGGCAGTGTTGCCGCTTTTATTAAAAAAAAGATTAATGTGGAAGCTTACAGTTATAATTTGCATAGTTGTGATGTTCTAAAAGTGAAGGTAAATGATAAGAAGTTAACATTATTTTGTATTTACAGATTTTATGAGTCTTCTATTAACGTGTTTTATGAGGAATTAGAAAATCTATTATCAAGTGAGTCAGCTAATGACATAATTTTATTGGGTGACTTCAACATAGACATCTTACAAAATTCGATTCTAGTAGACAATTATTTATTTTTACTGTCATCTTATGGCTTGGAATCATGTATAAACAGACCAACTCGTATTTCAGACTCTACTCAGACTTGCATTGATCACATCATGGTGCAATTTTTTAGCTCCCAAAAATTCCTGCTCAGCAGCTCCATTTTAGATTTGCAATTAACCGATCATTGCATGACGTGTTTGAGCTTTAAATTCGTTTCTGGTACAAGTTCAAAAAACTTGCCTTCCTGTTCTTCCATCGTAAAAACTGGGATAACATATTTAGTGTGATCCTTCAAGAACTTTTTCTACATTTATTGAAACCTTAAAAAAGTATGTCAAGCAATGTTCGAGAGAAGTAGTGAAAAGTACGACCAAAATTAAAAAAACTTAAGCCTTGGATAACTTTTGAGTTAATCAATAAAATTAAAGAGAAGAACAAACTTCACAAGAACAAAGTCAAAAATCCGAATAATATAGAATTCTGTACTGCCTATAAAGAATTATGTAAGGATATCTCTAAAGATGTTTTGTTGTGTAAAAATAATTTTTATTTAAGTAAGTTTTTAGAGAGGTGATTCAAAAAAAGAATGGAATTTGGTCATAGAAATACTGAACAAATCAAATCAAATCGAACAATTTCAAAGCCTGAAAGTTAATGATGTTATCATCTCCAACCCCAAGGATTTAGCTGATAAATTCAATGATTATTTTGCCTCTTCTTCTTCTTCTTCTTCCTTTTATCAGCGAGGCTATGATCCGAAAACAAGGGATCACAACCCTCCCACTTCACCGCATTTCTACTGATCCGCCTGTGGGGTTCGGGGTGATTATTTTGCCTCTGTCGGCTCTAAAGTGGTGTTAGATAGTGGTTCTGTTTTTAATAAAAACGAATGTTTAGCTCATGAAGTGTCATCCCCTCAGAGCTTCTTTTTTGATCCAATTACGTCTTATGAATTGTACAAAATTATTATCTCACTCAAAAACTCTAATTCTGAAACTACTCGGTGCTTTTCTAACAACTTCGTGAAGAAAATAGCCTTGAACACTTATGACATTTTATGTCATATTTATAATAAGAGCATTTTTAATGGTGTGTTCCCAGACGACTTAAAACAAGCCGAAGTGTTACCTTTATTTAAGAAAGGTGACAAAACTTCATTAAATAATTATAGGCCAATCTCTTTACTTTCAGTATTTTCAAACATATTTGAAAAAGCTATAAAGAACAGAATGATCAAATATTTAGAGAAAATCAAATTTGTATGTGAGTCTCAATTTGGTTTTCGTACTGGTTTTTCAACTGAAGGAGCCCTCTTAAATTTCTGTTCAAATATTAATAATAGTTTTAATAGCAGAAATTTAACTGCAACTCTATTTATCGACATTACAAAAGCTTTTGATACCGTCGATCATCAAATACTTTTGGACAAACTGTACAAATGTGGTTTTAGGGGAGTAATGCATAATTGGTTCTGTTCATATTTATTTGGCAGAGGGCAAAGGGTTAAAGTTAATGGACAACTCAGTTCCAATAGCATGATCTCTATAGGAGTTCCCCAAGGTTCTGTGCTTGGTCCGATACTTTTTCTAATTTTCATTAACTCGCTTTTTTCACAAAAATATCGAAGCAAAGTTAATGCGTTCGCTGATGATATGGCATGTGCGTTTCAGAGTGACTCTGTTCTTAATCTTTCTGCTGACATAAATCATGACCTAGAGGTCTTAAGTCATTGGTTCCAAATGCATAAAATGGTTATTAGTGACAAAACTAAAACTATGTTTTTTTAATGTTTGTGGTAAGGAAGTTGACAAATATAAGCACAGTAAGTATATTTGCAATTCGGAAGATACCCCGCAGACATTTTTTGACTCACGTACATGCTCTGATAAATGTTTTAATATCGAAAGTGTCAAGTCGTTTAAATATCTTGGAGTCTTGCTTGACTGGAAGATGAGTTGGTCTGCTCATACCGATGCACTAAAGGCAAATGTACGTTTTAAAATCGTATTGCTCACGAATTCTTCTTAAGTGTATTTATTACGGTGTAGTGCATTCTAAGCTTGCATATGGCATAGTTTTATGGGGTGGTACACACAACAATAAAATCCACCCGCTTCTAATTTCTCAGAAACAAGTTATACGTCTTATTTGTAGTAAAAATCGCAGATATAATAGTTTAATACTTTTCCGAAACCTTAAAGTTCTACCTCTACAACACTTATATTTTTACAAAGTTTTGAAAACATTTTTCGCCAGACCGGGCTATCTATTGAACAGGTGCTCTTCTAGTTATAGCCTTAGAGTAAACAATCAAAATCTTGCTTTAGCACCTCATCACAATTTGCAAATTTTTTTAAATTTTTTTACGTCAATTGCTCCGAGACTGTTTAATAGCCTTCCTTATAGCATTAGAAGTATAAGAATTGAATCTATTTCTCTTAAAAAATTTAAACTATGGCTTTCAGACCTAAATTAAAAAGATATTTATGATCTATTACGTGTTACTACTTAACTCATTATTCTATTATATTTAAATTTATATCTATGCTGGTATTTAAATAGCAAAAGGAAAAAATAAATGTATTTATATATATAAATCTTGTCGTGACCCCATCTCACTACATTCTAAACTTTCTTTTTTATGTTATTTTCTTATGCTTTGCCTGTTGCTTTCGCCTCTAGTTCCTTCTGAACTATAGATTGCAGATCTCAATTAGTTTCCTAATCGTATTGTTATTGCCTCAGACCTGAAAAGTGAAGACATAACACTTATAGATTCAACACGGGGTTCTGTAATTTTCTGCCGGCAACAAAATGAAAACGGTCGAATCCGTACTAGCTTATTTCATTAGGTCCGTTCGCGTACCCTCCCCAAACAGCGAATTTTTACGAAAAGTTACGAATTCTTACGGAAAGCTGTTCGAGTACGGAAAATTTTCGTAGTTTTTCACAGAAGAGAGCGATCTCGAGATAATAAGAAATTTCACCATGCTGCGAATTAAGAAATTTCTTTGGGCTGGTTTATGAAATCTGTAAAATCGCTGTGCGCGTAATTTTTTGTTGGCTATTCCTTCTCTTAGTTTCTTTCGCGTACAAATGGATTTGAGGTTTGACGTTTAAAAAGTGGGCACATTTTGTGGTTCAATCCGTTCGTTTACTTTTTCGTAAGTTTACCTCTCTTTGGGGGAATTTTACCCCTACTCTTTGAAATTTGATAGTCTAAGAATTTTAGTGCAAAAAGTACGCAAACAGACCTATTGTTACATTGGTTTCATATTTATTTGAATTTTATTAAATAATGGAACTCAAATTTCAGATATACTTTCTCCAACCAATGAAAACAGTGGATATATTTCTTAAAAAGGCCAAAAATGAGCAAAAGTTAAAGAAGTCCCACTAACATTTAACGCGACATCACGTTTCGTTGACGTTTTTATTTATTTATTTATTTTTTTTTTTAAGAAAAGCTTCAGCATACTTTTTTTGTAGTGAAATGACTCCTTCGTTATTTTCTCTAATTTGACGTTTACTTTTATTTGGATTTTAAACGTTTTCAAAAAGACATCGTGGTATGGCTACAGGTCTAGAAGTGTTATTTCCTAAAAAAAAATTATCACCGCACAAAAACTAAATTAAACTACGTTTTAATTAAAAACAGGCCTAAGACTTAATTAATAAACTTAATTAATAAACTTATCTAAGCTCTTCCCAAAAACATTTTTCTTAGGCACTAGAGGCAATGATACGCAGTGAAAAAAATTTAGTCTCACGAACAATAAGGCGTTCAAAACTAGTGAAGACAACGCTATTCATGATATTTAGCACATTTATTCTGCATGCAGCTCAAAGACATGATGTAAAACTTTTTTGGATCATTAAGGCTATTCCCAGTCCGAAACAACATGAAAGCAAAAAATGCGTTCACGATGGACCATGTGCAAAATTTTGCTTAAAAGAAATAGCAAAAACCTTACTATTCGGTATTCCTCTTGATTTATTTAAAATGTTTTCAAAAACTTCATCAAATGGGACTAGCTTCACAAATGCTTTAGTAAAGAAATTACATAACCTAGACTTCCCAACCACCTTGTTTTTCTCATCGTATACCGGAATTTATAATGTAAGTATAATTTAAAAATGAATACCCCATTAGTTCAATTTATTTCACACCTATATCATAGCTCACATCATGCTTGCTCACTCGTACTCAAAGTGGTAATCGACAAGTAAAGCATATAACAGCAGCATTTTTAGGAGGAATATCCTTCATTTTTTTACCCCAGCTGACAGTCCTATGCTATGGAGCTGCAGTTTGTGTCGAAATAATGTGGAATCTATTCAAGCGATATAAATTTAAAAATGATAACACTAGTAAATTTGTGGAAATAGTAAGAAAGATTCCATTTCATCGATTGCTCACAATGGTAGGCGCAGGATTATTGGGGCATTTATATTGTTTGAGTTCAAATCATATTAATCAGTTAGGTGTTACAATGATTGAAGCATTGTCTGGAAATCGGTAAATTTTTGAAAAAGCGTTTTGGTTATAGGAAGAAAAAGCTCAAAGTTTTGTATTTTTTCAGATCTCCACACATGAGAAAGGACATTCACGAATACCTTATAAATCTTGATAAGTCAATAACAAGTAAGTCCTTCTTATAACCAACGATGTATATACAGCAATATTCCAGCAGGAATTCGGATGACAAAACTGTGTTTTATATCATTATTTATATTTTAAACAACTCACAAATAAACATTCATTTACAATTCGAAATACATATATTTGTTTTTATTTTGCCTTTCAAAAACTTCGGTTGAAAGTCATTATTTTAAAGACCACTCAAAAATAACTTCTTTTTTTTTCATGAAATGCACTACAGTTTAAAGCGATATTAAGTTTACATATCAGTCTTCTTCTTATTTCGGCGAGGCTATGATCCGAAAATAAGAGATCATAACCCTCCCACTTTACTGCATTTCTACTGCCATTTGACCTCAGAAAATATCGACAGGCTTCGCGCCGATGTCGTCGCATTTGTGTGATCCAGGCGTTTATAGGCCTGCCTCTCTACCTCATCGAAAACTTCATCAATTTCTATTATCGGCCTTCCAATATTATCATTAACAAGAACTGCTGATGATTCTATTTTGGGCCGCGTTATATTCTGATTGCTTATCCAGATTGGTTTTTCCACTCCCAAACTGTTCTTCCACAATTCCACGTAAAATATTGAGCGATCATAAAAATTCTTAAATTCATTCACAATCAGATGGAAATCAGACTCGTCCTTTGATTCGATTAATAGTTTTTTGCTCCTTGTGGTATAAAGTTACTATCACGAATTTCCTTTAGATTCATTTTCAATTTTTCCATCTCATAACAATGCAACAATCCAAACATACTTCGGCAAATGGAAGATTAAAATAAATGCTTCAAAGACCCAGGCTGTCTTTTTTACTAGAAAAAGAAAAGTCTGCTTCTTGCCAAGCAACAGGCTAGTATTAAATGATATACAACCGGATTGGAAATCAAGTGTTAAGTATCTTGGGGTGCACCTTGACAAATCATTAATGTTTAGTTCTTATATCCAAGAAACCATTAAAAAAAGTTAATATTACAATTAAAATGCTGTATCCATTTATTAACCGGAGATCAAAAATGAGTAATGAAAACAAACTAATTATCTTTAAAGTAATCTTCCAATCAATAATCTTCTATGGATCTCCAATTTGGGGCAAATGTGCAAATAGTTACTTCCGCAGATTACAAGTAACACAATACAAACTATTGAAAATGATCTTAAACTTGCCTTGGCATTTTTCGACTGAAGAGTTACATATGATCTCAAATATTGAAAAAGTGTCCATAAGACTGAACAAATAATTTGAGCGCTACAGCTGTTCTTGCAGTTTATCTGAAAACCACTTGATTTCAGGTCTACTGCATTAAACATTGCGAATAAACTGTGATTAAGTTTATAATCGATTAATATTAAATTTACTTATTAATTTATTTATTTCTTGTTTTATTTATTTATTTATTATTTATTTAATTATTTATTTATTTATTTATTCATTTATCTATTTATTTGTTTATTTATTTATTTATTTATTTATTCATTTATCTATTTATTTATTTATTTATTTATTTAATTTATCTATTTTGTTTATTTACAATGTTAATATGTTCATACGTGTCTATCTATCAAAATTATTTATATTTATTAATTTGTGTTTATTAATTTAATTTATGCGTATTTGTCATGTAGGGGCAGCATCTCCCGATAGGTGTTGGTCCGCTAAGTAACGAGAAAGAGCCACTGCAGCCGAAAACCTAGCAGCTCTGTTAGTAAGCCCTACTCCCACCTCCTCGTGGTGCCATCTGGGGATTTCTTCGGAAATTGCTAACGGGAGAGGACGAATGGCGAGCTTCCTGCGCCAAAAAACAGGATAAGTGTCGGTTGGTCTGTGGCCCAGCGAGCCGCAACCGTAAAAACAAATCTTGCTCCGAAACGCAAACATACGCCTCGGATACGGGCGGATAATTTGATGACGACCTTTGGCTATCGGACACGGACAACGATCGGATTCTGGAACGTTAAGACCCTCCTGGACTCACTCAAGGAAGGGCCTTATAACGCCAGATTCCTCCAATTAGAACGCGAATTCGCACGGTATAAAATCGACATCTTAGGGCTGAGCGAGATAAGATGGTTCGATGCTGGGGAATTCATCTCCCCAACAAAAAGCACTGTCATGCTCTACTCTGGTAAACCAGCTGGAAGTGCACGGAGTTCCGGAGTAGGACTCATGCTAACTCCAGCAGCACGTAGTAGCCTCATATCCTGGAAACCCCATAGTGACCGGATATTGACGGCTAGGTTCCAGAGTAGAGTTAGGAAAATTACCATCATACAGTGTTATGCTCCGACTCTAGACGCGACTAAGGATGAAAAGGATAATTTTTATAGCCACTTAGGCGCCGTCTACAAACAAACGCCTAATGGGGACATCGTAATGGTGATGGGAGATTTCAATGCCAATGTGGGTAGCGACAACACCATGCTTAAGCACGTGACGGGAGTTCACGGCGTGGGAGAGCGTAATGATAACGGTGAGCGGTTTGTGGACTTCTGCAATACCAACCGCCTAGTCATCGGAGGTACGCTGTTTAAGCATAACATCTGCCACAAAATCGGTTGGGTCTCTACTGATAGGCAACGAACATCCAACCAGATCGACCACATTGCGATCAGTCGCCGCTTTAGAAATTGTCTCCTGGACGTCCGAAACAGACGTGGAGCTGACGTCGGACTAGAACGAGATCACCATCTTATGGTAGCTCATTTAGGCCTTCGTACTGCATCCGTCAACAGCAACCGCTCAAACCTACTTAACATCACCAGATTTAATATCGACAGGCTCAAGGTTCCCCAAGTGCGCCAACAGCTCAGGGACCATCTTGCCTTAGAAGCAGAAGCAATCAGCAGCATAGAGAACATGGATGACCACTGGAGTGCTGTGAAAAATGCTTTTGCGACTGGGGCACGTACGTATGTCGGTAAAAAGCAGAAACACCACCGCACATGGCTTTCTACAGACACCTGGAGACGGATGGATGAGCGTACAGCAATCAAGGCTCGGATTGCAGCGGTCTCAGCAGTAGAGAGAACCGAGCTTGAAACCCAATACCGCGCGAAGAAGAAAGAAGTGCAGCGTAGTGTGAGACGTGACAAACGTCAATATGTCAACTCACTGGCCTCAAGGGCTGAAGAAGCAGCGAGTAGGTGCGACAGTAGGACTGTTTATAGCATCACCAAGGAGCTCATCTGTGGTCGAAACTCCAAACAACATCCAGTGAATAGTCTAGACGGTAACCTTCTGATTTCGGATGAGGATCAGCTCACTAGATGGAGAGAACATTTTGCTACAGTGCTAAATCACATAGACGATGGCGGTATGATCTCGAATTCGAATGAGCAGTTCGAAGCAACAAATTCCCGAATTCGCACCGCACCTCCCAGTAAAACCGAGATAATAACAGCAATCAAGTCCCTCAAGAAACAAGGCGGTGGGTATTGATGGCATCCCTGCCGAGCTATTTCAAGCGGCGCCAAATACATCGGCTGATTTGCTGCATCCCCTAATACGGAGAGCTTGGGATAGCGAACAATTTCCACAGGAGTGGAAAAGGGGGATGATCATTAAACTTCCAAAGAAGGGAAACTTGATGGATTGCGGTAACTGGAGAGGTATATGCGTTCTTCCAGCCGTGGCTAAAATAATAGCTAAAATAATTCTAGAACGAATTAAAGAACATTTAGATTGAACTCTCGATGTCGAACAGGCAGGCTTTCGCGCTGGATCCTCCTGCATCGACCACATAAAGACCTTACGGATCATTATCGAGCAATGCGTTGAGTATAGGTCTCCGCTACATTTGCTGTTTATCGACTTCGAGAAAGCTTTCGACAGATTGAATGGAGATGCTATCTGGTTGGCCTTGCGCAGGAGAGGCATTCCAGAAAAACTTATAGCTGTTATCAAGGCTACATACGAGGGCGGTAAGTGTCACGTCGTGCACAATGGTAAGGTGTCGGAGGATTTTGAAGTCCAAAGTGGAGTACGTCAAGGGTGCATACTGTCCCCACTATTGTTTTTGGTGGTTATCAGCGATGTACTCCGTGCAGCATTGACGGAAGGCAACTATGGAATTCGTTGGACTATGACATCTCACCTTAAACACCTAGATTACGCTGACGAAGTTTCTCTACTTTCACATCGGATAATGGATCTTCATCTGATGGCCCAAAATCTAGAAGCTGAGGCAAACAAAGTGGGGCTAAAAATAAACACAGCCAAAACAAAAGCCCTGAGCACTTCTTCTAACAACCGCGCTCAACTTTACATTGCCGGACAGGAAGTCGAGAAAGTTGATAACTTTCTTTATTTAGGAAGTTTGGTCTCGGCTTATCGCGGTGGCATCGAACTGGATGTGTGCAGCAGAATCGGGAAGGCTAAAGCTGCGTTCGGAATGCTATCTAAAATCTGGAGAAGTAATGTTATCAGCTTAAGAAACAAAGCTGCGACTGTTCCGCGCCAACGTAGAATCAGTGCTGCTTTATGGGTGCAGTACTTGGAAGGTGGACACCATTAACACACGAAAGCTGAAAGTCTTTGTAAACAAATGCTTAAGAATCATCTTGAGGATTTTTGGCCGAACCGCATCTCTAGCGAACAACTTTAACTGAGAACGGGCCAAGAACCTATAAGCATTACTATACAAAGAAGAAAGTGGCAATGGATTGGACACACCCTACGGCGCGAAGACAACTCCATTGCGAAATACGCCATGCAGTGGAATCCGCTCACCCAGGCAGGCAGAATAGCGGGACGCTCTAGGCAAACGTGGCGCAGAACAGTTGAGCTCGAGCTCTTTAGGAATGAGTTGGAGGCAGCTCAAACGCGTTGCAGAACTTCGAACAAGATGGCGCGCAGGCGTGGTTGACGCCCTATGCCCCCCGAGGGATTAAAGGATCTAACCGTATTTGTCATTTATTTATTTTTATTGTGTTACTTTTACTTATTAGTTTATATAACAATATCCCAAAAGTCTACTAAAAATCAAGATCACACACCACCACTTCCCTCATCTCGATGACAAATAAAATATGTTTGTATAGAGGTTTTTCCTATAAGCTTTTCCTCTAATTATCAATTGTAGTTTTCCAATAAGTTTATAAAGATTATATAAAGTTTCAGTAGTAAGGTGGCAATAGCCAAATCTCTGTAAATCGTGCAATAGTAGTTTTAAGAATGTAAATTTTTGCTGAAATAAAGAAAATGTCAATAACAATGCAACTTGCTATAGCATAATTTTTCCATAAAAGGTATTGTTTTATTAAAGAGACTTAATTGTCCGTGAACGAATTACAAGTTCATTTCACCATATTTATTATCGAAAAAGGACTTTATCACCAGTGGAAAGTGGTGGCCCTTTAAATCTGAAGTAGGACCCTAGCCCTTGGTAAAATTGAAGAATCCTTTCAATAGCTGGTAGGAGAGAAAGAAATCGAGTATTTCCATGCTGTAAAACTTGTTTGTATTCAACTTCTGTTCTTCAAACACGGACACACGGACTGTGTCAATATGGAAATACTTATTTATAAATTTGTACCATTCAGCTTCGATGGGCAACAAATCAACTGCCATTTGCAGGCAGTTGTGAACGACATGTGCACCACAACCTACTCGCATGCCTTCAATATGTCTTCCCAATTCAACTTTTAATCGGTTGTAAACATTGTTTTGTCCTCTTTTTGCCACTCTCCCGAAGTTAGTATTGCAAGCGTCTCAACTTTTTAAAGCAAATTATTTTTTCTAATAACGAACAACAACAAACAATTTGCCAATATTTCGGAGTTTCACCCGAAACCGACTGAATGTCTAACAGCTTTACTTTCATTCACTGTTCTGGAGAGAAGTAGCGCGCAATAAAGGTATCATTTTGATTTCTTTCCTGTTAGAAGTATCAGTTGATAAACTCTCAAAGTTCGAGGGACATTGTGTAATCACATTTGAATTGACTGTCTTGGCCTTCACCGTGACAATAGCAAACTTTGTATAGAAAAATTTTGAAATCAATTTTGACGAGCAATCACAAAACTTAAAACTGAAATTGTAAACAGCAGTGTGAAATGCAACCATTGCTTCCCTGGCAGCTATTAACGAAGTCGCTGACATACTTTTCGTGCACCAATTATTAACCGATACGATCGATTCCACCGCACTACTGGAAATGATTTCCCTTCGCACTAGCCCTCATAACATTAGATCTGTACCGCTCTTTCATCTTCCTTACCACCGCCCTAACTACGGCCATTTCGAAACAATCTCCAGAATGTGGCGCCTGACCAACATAACACAACAACAACAACATTTAAATACATTAAAAAAAATTGTTTTCAGTTTAACGTCAAGTTCCCTTTTTGTTAGTTTTTAAGTTTAGTATTAAGTTGTTGCTTGTATTGAGCTTAAATAAATAAATAAAATAAATAAACTCTGACAATAATACCAGCGCGGAAATCTAGCGAAGAATATACGTAACTATTGTCAATCGCTTTTCTTTTTTTTTTTGTAATAAGGCAATTTAACAGTAAAGCCCTATCTCGAACAACTAAGGAGACTCTATATACTGAAACATGGACTACATTGAAAGCGGATGAAGCTATCCTTGGTCGCTTCGAGGAAACTTCTTCGTAATATATTCGGTCCCGTTTACGTTGACGAGTTTTAGGGGAGAAGATTCAATGACGAACTACACGAGCTGTTCAGCGACATCGACAAAACAAAACTGCGTATTGGACGTTTGAGATGGCTAGAACATGTAGAGCGGATGGACACCAACGCTCCGACCCGCAGTCTTCGAATCTAACCCCGAGGGACGACGCAGTAGAGGACCTCCTCGCCGTAGGTGGCGCGCACAAGTTAGGGACCTCGAACAACTTGGAGTGCGCAACTAGAAGCAATTAGCTAAAGACCGAGCTAAATGGAAAGGCTTGTTGGTTGAAGCCCAGGTTCACCCAGAACTATAGAGCCACCTAAGTAAGTAATATCTTTTTTACAAAGAAACGCTGCAATTTATTTACTTCATCAAACAAGGTAGATGAAGGAAAAGCATGCAGTTGGCTGAAAGTGGAACATTCGATTTGCTGAGGAAATTATTTCACGTGGCGTTCACACTAATTTTCGCAGAGCAGTTTCTCTTTTCTCTCAACCTCCACGCGGTGACAGCTGGGTGCCTAGTACATTAATCCAAGAAGTGGGTAACAAACCCCGTTTGGCGGATTCTTGGTGGCAGCAGATGAGAGATGTGGGGAAGAGTGCTTTCCCACTAGAGCGCTTATTCCTGTTCCAGACGGCAGCGGACGAATTCCCTAGACGAAGTCAACGGTGGCGTCTATAGTTCCAGTTAAGTTGAACTTAGTGAATACCTTGCGCGAGCTGCTTCGACGTATTCGGATCATAAGTCGGTTCCAATGTTGGTCAGGACATTGGACTAGAGATGGTGGCGGAGGAGCCCTTAATGGGCCAACGGCAGCGCTCATATTCCCGTAGTGGACTACTGGCACCGGTATACCCGGCCCCTCGTCCTAGGAGAATAATTAAGGAACTGGCCCTCCAGGTTGGGGGTTGTGCCGTCGGGGTAACTTCCCTACCACGTAAAAAATCAATGGTTCCAAAACAACCAAAAGCCTCGGATAAGGACGACTCAACTAATGACGACCCCAGCAAACGAAATAAGGACAACGACCTTCGGATCTGTACGTGGAATGTTCTGTCCCTTTACAGACCACCTGCAGCCAAACAACCAGCAGAGGCCCTAGACTGCTATAAAGTGAAGGAAGTGCAATGGGATGGGCTGGACAAAAAGAGGATGAAAAACTGTGACATCTACTACGGTGATTGCTACAGAGGCAACAGGGAACGCTTATTCGGATGCAGATTTGTCATACGCGGCAGACTTAGGCAAGAAGTCTTAAACTTCCGACACGTAAGCGAGCGTATTATGACTATCCCGATCAAGGCTAAATTCGGTAACATAAGCCTAATATGTGTTCATGCCCCCACGGAAGAAAAGGACCCTGCCACCAAAGTGTTTCTACGAGCTCCTTGACAAGACATATGAGCAATGTCCTAAATACGACGTTAAAATCGTATTGGGCAATTTTAGCGCCAAAATAGGAAAGGAGGACGTCTTTGGTAGGGCAGTCGGTAAGCATAGCCTACTCGACACCACGTCTGATAACGGACTAAGTGTAATTGATTTTGCTGTGGAGCGAAATGTCACCATAGCAAGCACATGGTTTCCTCATCTCAATATTCATAAGCAGACATGGCGGTCCAATGATCATGCAACGATCAACCAACTTGATCATACTGCGATCGACGCAAGGCATGCCTCCAGTATTCTGGAGGCCTCCTGACCTTCCGAGCGGCCAACATAGACTCGGATCATTACCTTGTTTTAACCAAGGTACGAATGCGGATATCCCAATCTGAGCAACAAAGAAGAATCACTGTGGGAAAATTTAACGTCGAAAAGCTACAATCGCAAGAGACCGCCAGACTCTTCGCTGAACGCGTATCCCGAAATCTCTCAATCACCCCTATGCCGCCAGCTTCAAGTGCCGAAGACCAGTGGCAACGCTGCCAACATGCCATCAGAAACGCCGCGACTGATGTGCTGGGTGTCACTCGCCCACCGCTGCGAAACCCCTGGTTTGACGAAGAATGCCGGCGAATGCATGCAGCAAAACAAGAGGCATACAAAGCGGCGATGCGAAGGAAGACGAGAGCTGCTCGTGAGCTCTACGAGCAAAAGAGACGGGAAGAACATCGGCTTCTCCAAAAGAAGAAGAAAGAGCATGAGAAGCGCGCGTTTGAGAATATCGAGGGTTTATACTCCAGGAACAATGTACGGAAGTTTTACCAAAAGGTAAAAAGAACGTGTCAGAGAAGTAACACCCGTACAGAAACCTGTAGAGATGAAAATGGAAACCTCGTGGTAGAGTCACAGTCGGTGCTGAGAATATGGATAAACTAGTTCTGCAGACTGTATAACGGCGACGAAGGCCAACATCCCGCTGTCAGGCAGAATGAACCATTCAACATAGACGATGATAGTCAAAATTTCCGTCCACCTGACCAAAGCGAAGTGAGGATAGCCATATCCAAGCTAAAATCCAACAAGGCTGCTGGACCTGACGGCTTACCGGCCGAACTTTTTAAGGCAGCTGGCGATGAATTGGTAAAGTGCATACACCAACTCATCTCTAAGATTTGGTCAGACGAGTGTATGCCTGATGAATGGAACCTCAGCATCATTTACCCGATCCAAAAGAAAGGAGACCCCCTCAACTGCGCCAATTATAGAGGCATTTGTCTCCCCAACATCGCATACAAGAGCGATATTGTGTGAACGCCTGAAACCTTTTATCAACAGTCTGATTGGACCCTATCAGTGGGGTTTCAGATCAGGAAAGTCCACCATCGATCAAATCTTCACACTTCGGCAGATCCTGGAGAAAACACAAAGAATTCCAAATCGATACTCACCACCTATTTATCGATTTCAAGGCCGCCTATGACAGCATCTATAGAGAAGAGCTTTATAGAGCCATGTCTAGTTTTGACAGCCCTGCCAAACTTGTCCGTCTGTGCAGGCTGACGATGGAGAACGCTCGCTGCTCCATCAAGATCGGTAATGACCTCACCGAGACCTTTGATGTCAAAAAAGGCTTTAGACAAGGTGATGCGCTGTCATGTGACTTCTTCAATATTATACTTGAACGGATTGTGCGGAACTCACAAGCCAACACCGGAGGCACAATCTATTACAAGTCTGTACAACTGCTTGCATACGCCGACGATATAGACATTATCGGGAGAACTCAGCGGGCTGTCACCGGTGCGTTTGCAAGCATTGAGGTGGAAGCGGCCAAAATGGGTTTAGCGATAAACTAGGGCAAAACCAAGTATATGCTGTCAACAAGAAGGGAAAACCAACACCGACGAATTGGACAAAACGTCACAGTAGGCAGCTATAACTTCGAGGTAGTAAGGGACTTTGTCTACCTTGGCTCTGCTATAAATTCTACAAACAAAATCAGTGCAGAAATCAATCGAAGAATAACTCTTGCCAATCGCTGTTTTTTGGGCTTATAAGGCAATTCAACAGTAAAGCCCTATCTCGAACAACTAAGGAGACTCTATATAAGACCTTGAACATGGACTTTATTAAAAGAGCATGAAGATATCCTTGGTCGCTTCGAGAGAAAAATTCTTCGTAAGATATTAGGTCCCGTTTGCGTTGACGGGTTTTGGAGGCGAAGATTCAATCACGAACTATACGAGCTGTACAGTGACATCGACCTAGTCAAAAAACTGCGTATTGGACGTCTGAGATGGCTAGGACATGTAGAGCGAATGGACACCAACGCTCCGGCCCGCAGAGTCTTCGAATCTAACGCCGAGGGACGACGCAGTAGAGGGAATCATCGCCGTGGCGCACAAAGTTCAAGGGGACCTCAACCAACTTGGAGTGCGCAACTGGAGGCAATTAGCTAAAGATCGAGCTAAATGGAGGGGCTTGTTGGTTGAGGCCCAGGTTCACCCCGAACTGTGGCGCCACCTAAGTAAGCAAGTATCTAAGTTTTCGACATGCTTCCAAAATTCATCTGTGGGGTAAGTATAACTCCCAAGTAGCAGTACTGTGAGACAACTTTAATTGGATTGCCATTAAATATCCAATTTTCGCGGCCAGATAGTCGTCCACCTTTCTGATTTGTTCATGTTCACTTCTAAATTTAACTGTCTGCAATATTGTTCTAACCTTCTTATCATATTCTGCATTATATGGATGTCATCCGTATCAATATGTCATCAGCGTATAGAAGTAGTCTTATGTTTATTTCCACCCCCCAGGTGGTCATGTAAATCATTCAAGTAGAGCCCAAATAATAAATAAGATAGTAGGCATCCATGCTTTACACCCGATAGCATCGAAATCCTCCAAAAGCTCCTCTCCAGACTATGCTGCAGATTTTGTATTGCTGTATATTGTTTCTATAAATATAATATATATAATATAATATTATCTGTCGTCGAGTAGCCTTTCCTAAATCCAACTTGGTATTCATTTAATGTTTTCTTTTTTCTACCCACTTAAGCCTGAAACAGATGCGCAGCAAAAATGCATGCAGTAACGCATGTGAAACAGACGTGCAGTGAATTGACATTTCATCGCATTAGTTTGCCGTCATTGTGAAATGTGACAATTAATTTCGGAAAACAAATGTTTTTTTCAAATGCAGGGTTATCGTGAATAAATTTTCCCTCGGAATTTTTCCCCCGACCAAAAATTGCATATCTTCAAAAAAGAGGAAATAATTCCGCGGAAAAGAAAAAGGTATAATATATGACAATTCAGGAGAACGGAGTCAACGCAATCGCGATATTTAATTTTTCCCCGATGAATTTTTTCCATATTTTTGAAGGTACCTAATTTTTGTTCGGGGGAAAAATTCCGAACATTTATTCGCGATAACCCTGATGATGTGGAAAGGCGTAATAAATCAAAGAAAATAACTACATATTTTATTAATAGTTCTGAAATGTTATATGAAATATCTGAATACGGTGTGTTCTTTTTCTTGTACGGAATAGAAAGCATAAAAATTGTACCAAATTGTACTATTTTGCTGCTCTACTACTTTGCGTCAGCATCAAAATTAAAAATAGAGACAACTTGCGTCAATGCATGGCCGCGCAGTAAGCACATTTGTTTTCTTACATGTAAAGCCATGTTCTCAAATTCTACTGCACGGGTTTTGATGCACGTTTGTTTTCAGGTTTTATACAGTCTATCGCTTATAATGGCCATCATTATCCATGCTATGCAGTTTATAAACGATACACCTCGATAGTTGATTGGTTGTTTGTCGTCACCTTTTTTACATATGGAGAAAATAACGCTGGTCACAATGTATTGTCAAGTTTTCCATTGTTATATCGAGTATTGTACGCTGTTGCCAATTCTGACGGAAAGCCATCGTCTGCATTTTTAATTAATTCATAAGGTATCTGATCTTCTCCAGGTGCTTTTTTTGGTTTTACTTTCGACAAGATTTGTTTTATTTCTGTTCTGCGTTATTATTCCGTTTAAATCATCGTCTTCTTGCGGCATTATGGTGTATTGCATATCGTGTGATATTATATTTGAGGTAGGTTTAAAATATTTGTAAAAAGGTGTTGCTATAGTCATTGGTACGGCTGTTTTTATTATATAAGTCGATTCTCCTAACTCAAAACTTGTACTTTGTTGTTTGGGCAAATTTATTTGTTCTACTAATGTCTCGTTGTAGTTATTTATTTCATTATCCTTCCACTTCATTTTGGGTAAGAGATTGCTCTTCTTCGTACCCTGATCAACTGCAAAGTTTAGAGAGAGTACTATTAGCATATGATTAGACCAAGTTTCTTCGTCTACGGGGAATTTATCTCCATATATTGGGCAATAGCTTCTGCGAAGTCGCACAAATGTCGTTGACTGATTCGCCTACGCCGCTAATAACAGCATGGTTGCTATCTTCATCTCCTTTGGTCCTGCCATTTGCTATAATTAAGACTAATCCATTTTTATTGCCAAAATCAATAAATTCTCGCCCTTTTGCGTTTACTTGACTTCCTTATGTCAAACCCGCTTTTGAAAGATTGTAACTATATTTCATCCATGGGTTGCTGCAATTTACCAATTCTGATATTCAATAGGATTTATTATATTTTGCTCTAAATCCTCAAAGAAGTATTGTCCAAGGAACTTATTTCTTCGATGGTACATAGATGCCCGAGCAGTGGCAAACAAAGTGGGTAGTGTCCTCCTGAACCTCCTCGTCACCGCAGCCCCTACAAAGGTCTTCGTTCGCCACATGTATCTTTTTATGTGGTATCGCATTGTGTTATACCCCTTAATACCTTCTATAAAAGAACAGAGGTATTTTCTTTCCCTATGCATAACTCTATTGGTTCTTGTTCTGCCGAATACATATAGGCCATAGCTTCCTCGTGGTGACACAAGTATCTAAAGAGGCCCACCTATTGTTCGCCTCCGTTAGAGTTTGTTCCCTTCTTCGAGTTTGATTACGCAGGGCGGGATATGCACTGGGGGGTCAGATTGGTCTGAGTTTAATGATGAGCCTCCACATTCCCTGGTATGCCCTCATGTTCAGGGACCCAGCAGAGCTTTACCTTGTGCTGTCTTTCAAAAACCTTCAGCTCTTCTCTACAACACTTCACAAGCTTCGATTTTATTTCTGTAGCAGATATTGATTTTATCGCTATCTGGCTGTCGATGAAAAATGTGATATTCTTCCGTGGTATTGCCCTCATCGTAGTCACACGGGCCACTATTATCACTGCTAGGGCCTCTGACTGGAAAACGCTGGTGTAGATAGGAAGCCGAACTGACAAGGAGATACCAAGCGGTTCAGAGAAGATACCTGCGCCCACACATATTTCCATTTTTCTGAGCCCGAAACTACTAAAACAAAACAAAATAAAACAGCACCGCAAATAAGTATTGATATGTGTATTTATTTCCTATGTCAGGACGCACATCTGCTGCTGTGGACGATCGGGTAACGATTGTCCTCTTCAGCGTGTGTCATCCACTCATTTCCTTATGTCTAACAATTCTGTGTGGCTATGTGTGTGTGTGATTTGACTTATTTGAAAACCTTCTACGTCCTTTACCAAATGCCTATCGTTATCAAACACTCTTTCTATCCTATAAGGTCCCTTAAAGTTCTTCGAAGCGACTGGTGTACTGACGAAGTTTTTAACCATAACATAGTTCCCGACCTTATACTTGCTTGCTGCCTTTCGATTTTCATCTACTACTTTCTTATTATATTCCTGCAACTTGGTTTGCCTCTCGACCGCCTTTGACCTTAAAAAATACAGATTCCTCTCAGATATGCGATCGATACTATCACTCAAGCATTCACTAACGAAGTCAATGACCCTACCTGTCTGCTTCACCCCGAATAGGAGCTGACTAGGTGTAGTGCCCGTGCTACGGTGTACTGTTTTGTTCATGGAGAACTCGATATCCAGTAATACGCTGTCTAGGCTTGCTCTGGGATTTCCTCTAGATAGCTTAGCTATCATTGGGGCCAGTCTCCTATTTATCCGCTCTAGCTGGCCGTTAGCCTGTGGAGACCCCGCCGCGATTTTAATATGTTGCACATTATTTGGCTCAAGAATTACCTTAAATTCGTTTGATGTAAAGCTACTGCCACTGTCGGAAATCAATACCATTGACCGGCTATACATGTGGTAATTCAACTTAAAGTGGTGTATTACTTCCTTAGTACACGTAGAGCGCGTCTAAAACAATTTGACGAATTTTGTAAACGCGTCGACTACTAACAAAACGTACTCTTTCTTCGAGTTGGCTAAAGAAACCGGGCAGTAATGATCTATATGAATGATGTCAGACGGTAAGTCGCCTTTCGGAATGTTATTCAACAAACCCTCCCGCGTACCGAATTTCGGGGAGAACGCTATACACTTCAGTCAATTATTTATGTGTACTCAAATCTTCGTTTTTATTTTTGGAAACCAATATGTTTTAGTCATAGCGTCGCGACTTATGTGACCTAGTTCGTCGTGATATTTGCGCAACACTTGACCTTTCATATCCGTCGGAACGTAAAAGAGAATATTATCTTTGACTTTCCTATACATCAACCCATTCTTCTTCCTTTTTTTTTTATCAGCGAGGTTATGATCCGAAAACTAGGGATCACAACCCTCCCACTTCACCGCATTTCTACTGATCCGACTGTGGGGTTCGCCTATTTGACCTCAGAAAATATCGGCAGGCCTGCCGATTTTGGATCACTCGGTTACTGAGGCCAATGAAATGCCGATGTCGTCGCATTTGTCTGATCCAGGCGTTTATAGGCCTGCCTTTCCTACATCGCGATGTCTTTGGAACGTGCATAGATATTGCCTTTTTTACAGGGTTCAAATGATCTCTTCTTTGAACGTGGCAATACCAGCTGAGCCGGTCGCGCTCTAATTTTCGTACGATGGTTTCCTTGATGTGAAAGCTTCCACGGATCTTCGAACTTCTTATTCGATCAAGCTTGGTCACTCCTGCTGTCATGCGAAGCATCTTCATCTCAGCTGCCGTTAATTTACTCTCATACTTTTTGTACATCGTCCAACATTGTGAACCGTATGTGAGCGCTGGACGTACAACTGCGGTGTAGAGCCTTCCTTTCAACTTAGGGGACATTTTTCTGTCACAGAAGATAGCGGAATTTTCTCGCCACTTCATCCACCCTACGCTTACACGATGATTGATGTCGTCATCACAAGTTGCTTTGCTATTGATCATAGATCCCAGATATTTGAACTTTTCGCACTTGGGAAGCACTGTTCCATTCAAATAAATGTCTGGAATAGGCCTGAGTGGATCAGAGAACGGGCAGCACAAGTACTCTGTCTTTTTTGAACTAATGCGATACCCATTTCCCTCCAAAACGTCCACCCACACATCAAGTGCTCGTTGCAGGGATGTAGGATCCTCACTTATGATGACTCCATCGTCAGCAAAGAATAACTGATGTACCTTGGGGTCCATCACTTTACCTTCGAGCAGATAATCAAGGACTGTAATAAAGAGCAAAGGACTTAAAACGCTTCCCTGGTGCACCCCGACTTTGATTCGGAACTCTTCGGTTACTCCAGCGGGGCATCTTACTTTTGTCTTTGCTCCTTCGTACATGTCCATAATCATCTGTACATAGGTTTCTGGAACCCCTCGATGTCTTAGCGCCACCCATATCAGATCTCGTGGTTGTCTGTCGAATGCCTTTTCAAAGTCAACCAATACAATATGCAAATCCCTTAAGGAATCACGATGTTTTTCCATTATGATCCTTATACTTTGGATTGCATCTGTGGTTGATTTACCCGAGACAAACCGGCACTGATCATCAGATAGCCGTATTATTTTTCGCAGTCGGCCACCTAATACCCGCTCAACGATTTTCATGGTGTGTGACATCAGCTTGATCGAACGGTAGTTATCACAGTTTCGCGTATCACCCTTCCCTTTGTATACAGGGAGAAGGTAACTTCCCTCCATTCATTCGGCATTGGATCACCTCTCACGAATTTGGAGATGAGAATTCTGAGCCATCTGAACCCGATGTCTCCCATCTTTTTCCAGAACTCAGAGGGTATCTCGTCTGGCCCAACCGCTTTTCGTTTTTTGGAGTATTTGACCGCCTCACTAACTTCTTCGACTGTAATGTCGGGTATTTGTTCACAGTTAGGGGTGGCTCTTGGAAAGTAAAGCCGGGGAAACTGTTCATTCAAAAGCTCTTCACAATACTGCCGCCACCTCTGCAGAATTTTGTCGTCATCCACAAGAAGCTGGCCATGAGCATTGCTAATGAACTTTGGCGAACGAATCTCCTGAGCATTCTTCCTTCTTTGGGCGGCTATTTTGAAGATAGTGGCACTCTTGTTCATATTGTGTCTTCGCAGCTCCTGGATAGCCTGGTTTGCATCAGCAACCGGGGAAAATATTTTATCCAGCTCCCGATACAGGCCCTCCGTACTCTCTGCTTGAAGCTGAGCGCACTTCTTCTTCGCTTTTTTCTTGCAGCATCTGTATTCCATTTCGAGGCGAGCTTTTTCGTCACTATTATTAGAGGGGCACTTTGACCAAGCTTTGAAAGCCGCTTTCTTCTCATTTATCACTTTCTTAGCTTCATCACTCCACCACCATGTTTCTTTGGCGTGTTGATGGTGGCCTTTTGAAGCTCCTAGCAGTGATTTGGCCTTCTTTAAGCAAGTTCGCTGTAGGGAATCCCACATATTTTGTGCTCTGCACTCTTCATCCTCAGCGCCGTTGATGGTGTGAGAGAGGTAATTTTTCATTACGAAAACAAAAGCATCGCCTTTTTCTTTGTCCAGATTGTACCACTTGATTTTCTCAGAGACCCCTGTTTGTTTGCTTTTCTTTGGTGTTTTCATAAAAATTTCTGTTAGCAGGAAACGGTGTTGACGAGCGATTGCCTCTCCCAGGATCACTTTGCAATCTTTTACCCGAGGCTTCATGAAACTGGCTACCAAATGGTAGTCAATCTGAGTTTCATCTCCACCACTGCTGTAAGTGATCAGGTGTCGGCTTTGTTTGATGAACATGGTATTTAACACGATAAGACCGTGTGATTTGCACATGCTTAGGATGTCTTCACCAGGAAGGTTCCTGGTGCCATATCCTAGTCCTCCATGGCAGTCTTCATAGTCTTCGTTTGATTTCCCGACATGTCCATTCAAATCTCCTCCCACAAACAGAAATTCTTCCTTTGGGATGTTCTTAAGGAGATTGTGGAAATCTAGCCAAAATGCATCCTTATCTATCTGATTGCACCCATTGTGGGGAGCATATGCACTGACAATATTCCACACCTCTCCTTGTATTACTAGTTTGAGAGACATCAAACGGTCGCTGGACTTCGAAATGCTCAAGACGTTTCCAAGTAGCTCTGCCGCAAGGATGATACCGATTCCGTTCCTAGCCTTTACCGTTCCGTAGTAGAACATCTTGTAATCTTTTGTCCTAACGTCCAAGAAACGCGCCCGATTCCCGGTGTTTTTCCATTTCGTCTCTTGGACACACAAGATGTCCACCCGCCTTCTATTCATCATCTCTTCCAGCTCGTAACTTCGACCGGTCATGCTTCCAACGTTCCAACTCGCGACCCTTAAATTGCGTCCAAACTGTTTCATTATGTTGCTAGCCCCCGGAATCCGTATAGCTCTGACCCGAACATTTCTGCTCGGTCCAGGATCAGTACCATGCACAGCAGTGGTAGTGCCTGGCGGGGTAGTGCCTTTCCTTTTTGCAAGTATTATCATAATGATACAGTTTTGCAATACAATTTTTGCACCATATTGCGATGGTGTTTGTTGTTTGACATGTGCATGCTCCTGTTTTAGTATTGTTTGATCTTTCTTTTATGACACCGGTGATCTCCAGTCGTGTCAACCCACGGACTCGCATGCACACTTGTGGGAGGGTTTTTATGGTAGTATATGTGTCGCTAGACTTGGGTGTTATATTGCCTAGATCTGATTTGTCCCCATTGTGCATTTCGTAAAACTTGCTTTCCGGACTTTCTAACTGTTTGCGTATGTCACAGATATCACCGTCCCTATACTGGCAAATCGAAAGGTTTAGCTCAAAAGTATTCTCCGCCGCGCGGCTCAACGCATCTACACTGCTGCATCCTAGTCTCGTTCCGATGCTCCAAATTATAGTCTAATTTTGCAATTTTAGAACGCAGCGAGCTATCCGAGGGTTTATCTCATTATTATTCAACGTTAAAGTTCAGGAGTTACAGCCCGTAACAATTTAAAACTTAATCCCTTGTAAATGTACTCTGAATCGCTGAAGGGCATAAATTATCGCAAGGGTCTCCAATTCAAAACGGTGGTACTTCGCTTCGCACTCGATTAATCTTTTCGAAAAATAAAACATTTGGTGAAATTTCCCATCTGATTTCTTCTGCATCGACATGGCCCCAAACCCTATCGCACTAGCATCGCAATGCAAATCGGTTTCGTCGCGAGGATGGTAGTTGGATAATATACATAGGGGTATCCATCAACTTCTGTTTAAGAGGATGGAAGCAATCTAATTTCTCTTTGTCGAACTCAAACTTGACGTTTTTCTTTATTAAGTTATACAAGGGCTTCGCGATTACAGAAAAATCTTTAACGAACCTCCTAAAGTAGGAGCACAATCCCAAGCGGTAAACATGCGGTCGCTGTGAATTGCAAGATCTGATGTGGACTTGTTGGTCATTTAAAAGTTTAATTTTTTTTTTTCGCAGCGAATAAAATAAAAGAAAAAATATGTCGGTAATAATTGAAGATCAGTGAATAAGAAATTGTTTTTAAAAATTAAAAAAAAAAATAATGTCGCACCTAAAATTTAATAAACGTCCAGACTAACATAAAAAATATTTAATATAATTTTTCTTAAATTCGAGCGAGAATTCACTTTCAACTTTCATTAAATCAAATTTACACATTTAATTTTGCTAAAGCTCAACACCTTGAAAACAACATTTTCGTTCTATAAATTATTTTTTTATCGTTTTTAACTTCGTTATCAATACTTTTAAATTCTTCTTTCTTCTTTAAACTTAATCTAGCTTTTAATAGAAAATCTCTTCCTAACACCACGGGGTATGCCATCGTTTCATCCGATACAACGAACATGTTCAACGTAACGTTGTCATTCTCTAATAAAACGCTAATGCTTATTATTCCAAAAAGAATTAACTTAGTTTTGTTTATTCCACAGTAATTCAACACAATTTTGTTTCTTAATTTAGGATAACCCGGTACGAACTTCGGACGTATGAAACTGGTGGGACTTCCCGTGTCGATTAGGCATTCTAATCAAATTTTATTATGTATAAATTTCTTACAAATTCGTTTTCTCCTTCGTCCTGTACCTGGTGGACTAACTCCTTCTTCTTGTACTTCAGGCGATCGGCAGCGTAATGTCCAAACACTCCGCGTGTGTGGCAGACTCCAACTTCTGGCTTAGACTTGCGGCATTCTGTGGCGATGTGGCACAGCGAGTTAAAATTGTAACACCGTACATTAGCCCTCCGATCCTTGTTCTCGACGTTTGAAAAAACAGCTTGTTTCGACAGCGCTATATCCGAAAATGCTTCCATTAACTCTTTCTTGTGGCTGAAGCTATGCATTTTCGCTTGCAATCGTAGTTGAGGGTCAGGTATTCCCTCGATGACGTATTCCACTAGTTCTTCATCTCTAAACTCGATTTCATTGGCAAGTATTAGCTTGTCGTGGTAGTAGCTCTGGAAGGATTCGTTTCCGCGACTCAAAATCTCCACGAATCGCAAGTTTACTGGTGCAACCGTCAAATAGGAGCCTCATGTCATTCATAAAGGTTTCGATGGATGCTGTTCCAACGTCTGCTCTTGAATGGAGCCATTTCGAAGCACTTCCTGTTAACTTCACCGCAATTAAAACGCGCACATTATTGTCATCCAGTTTGGAGGAATTTTTAACACTTTTAACCCTAGAAAGATAATCTACGTCTGCCAGACGTATAGCGCGCAAAAAAATGTAATATCCTTTGGCAATGGAGTTTAAGTTTCTTGTTTTTATTGTTTAAATTAATTTTTATTTTTACTGAACCATAACTTCATTTCTCTTAATATGAATTTCATTAATAAATAAAACATTAATATTTTATAAAAAGCTCATGGGTTTCCATTAATACATTAAAAAAGTGCCATACGTCTCTGAGACGTATGATTATCTTTTACGTCATAAAAAATATGATTATCTTTCTAGGGTTAAGCTCAGATTCCCATAGTTGAAAGTTATCTCCCTCGCCAGAATATTCGGATACCAACTCCTTCACCATCAATATTTTGTTAGGCTAGCACTCGTTTTCATTCGACGTTTCACTTTCTCCTTTGTTTTGCGTTCTATTGTCTCTCGTTTTCTCCACACGCTCCTTTTCTTTCTTAAGTAAACTGATTTCTCTTCGTTGTAGTTCCATTTCTCTTTTCATTACCTCCATTTTTCTTTTCACCAGTTCCAGGCCGATCTTTTCCTTTGTTTTCTTTTGTGCACCTTCTTCATCTTTTTCTACCGCCACATTGTTGTTGTCGTCTCCTTCGTCGTCGTTGATGACCTCATCGACGTCGCCACTCTCGCCGCTATTGCTGCCTTTTCCGCCTTCATCCATTATTTCAACTGTGTTCGACGCCAATGGATTTCCCTGCTTCTCAACCCCCTCGATTGGAGATTCTCCTCTCTCCTCTTGTGGAATCGCACTCAATCGCAAAATAAGTGCCGATTTATTACTTACTTACTTAGGTGGCGCTACAGTTCGGGGTGAACCTGGGCCTCAACCAACAAGCCTCTCCATTTAGCTCGGTCTTTAGCTAATTGCCTCCAGTTGCGCACTCCAAGTTGGTCGAGGTCCCCTTGAACTTGTGCGCGCCACCTACGGCGATAATTCCCTCTACTGCGTCGTCCCTCGGGGTTAGATTCGAAGACCCTGCGGGCCGGAGCGTTGGTGTCCATTCGCTCTACATGTCCTAGCCATCTCAGACGTCCAATACGCAGTTTTTTGACTAGGTCGATGTCGCTGTACAGCTCGTATAGTTCGTGATTGAATCTTCTCCTCCAAAACCCGTCAACGCAAACGGGACCGAAAATCTTACGAAGAATTTTTCTCTCGAAGCGACCAAGGATATCTTCATCCTCTTTTAATAAAGTCCATGTTTCAGCGCCGTAAAGCAGGACTGGGATGATCAAGGTCTTATATAGAGTCTCCTTAGTTGCTCGAGAGAGGGCTTTACTGTTGAATTGCCTTATAAGCCCAAAAAAACAGCGATTGGCAAGAGTTATTCTTCGATTGATTTCTGCGCTGATTTTGTTTGCTGAATTTATAGCAGAGCCAAGGTAGACAAAGTCCCTTACTACCTCGAAGTTATAGCTGCCCACGGTGACGTTTTGTCCAATTCGTCGATGTTGGTTATCCCTTCTAGTTGACAGCATATACTTGGTTTTGCCCTCGTTTATCGCTAAACCCATTTTGGCCGCTTCCGCCTCAATGCTTGCAAAAGCACCGGTGACAGCCCGCTGAGATCTTCCGATAATGTCTATATCGTCGGCGTATGCAAGCAGTTGTACAGACTTGTAATAGATTGTGCCTCCGGTGTTGGCTTGTGAGTTCCGCACAATCCGTTCAAGTACAATATTGAAGAAGTCACATGACAGCGCGTCACCTTGTCTAAAGCCTTTTTTGACATCAAAGGTCTCGGTGAGGTCATTACCGACCTTGATGGAGCAGCGAGCGTTCTCCATCGTCAGCCTGCACAGGCGGACAAGTTTGGCAGGGATGTCAAAACTAGACATGGCTCTATAAAGCTCTTCTCTATAGATGCTGTCATAGGCGGCCCTGAAATCGATAAAGAGGTGGTGAGTATCGATTTGGAATTCTTGGGTTTTCTCCAGGATCTGCCGAAGTGTGAAGATTTGATCGATGGTGGACTTTCCTGGCCTGAAACCGCACTGATAGGGTCCAATCAGGCTGTTGATAAAAGGTTTCAGGCGTTCACACAATATCGCAGAAAAGATCTTGTACGCGATGTTGAGGAGACTGATGCCTCTATAATTGGCGCAGTTGAGGGGGTCTCCTTTCTTGTGGATCGGGCAAACGATGCTGAGATTCCATTCATCAGGCATACACTCCTCTGACCAAATATTAGAAATGAGTTGGTGTATGCACTCTACCAATTCATCCCCAGCTGCCTTGAAAAGTTCGGCCGGTAAACCGTCAGGTCCAGCAGCCTTGTTCGATTTTAGCTTGGATATTGCTATCCTCACTTCGTTTTGGTCAGGTGGACGGAAATTTTGACTATCATCGTCCATGTTGAATGGTTCATTCTGCCTGACAGCGGGATGTTGGTCTTCGTCGCCGTTATACAGTCTGCAGAAGTAGTTTTTCCATATTCTCAGCACCGACTGTGATTCTACTACGAGGTTTCCATTCTCATCTCTACAGGTTTCTGTACGGGTATTACTTCTCTGACACGTTCTTTTTACCTTTTGGTAAAACTTCCGTACATTGTTCCTGGAGTATAGACTCTCGATATTCTCAAACGCGCGCTTCTCATGCTCTTTCTTCTTCTTTTGGAGAAGCCGATGTTCTTCCCGTCTCTTTTGCTCATAGAGCTCACGAGCAGCTCTCGTCTTCCTTTGCAGCGCCGCTTTGTATGCCTCTTGTTTTGCTGCATGCACTCGCCGGCATTCTTCGTCAAACCAGGGGTTTCGCGGTGGTGGTCGAGCGAAACCCAGCACATCAGTCGCGGCGTTTCTGATGGCATGTTGGCAGCGTTGCCACTGGTCTTCGGTACTTGATGCTGGCGGCAAAGGGGTGATTGAGAGATTTCGGGATACGCGTTCAGCGAAGAGTCTGGCGGTCTCTTGCGATTGTAGCTTTTCGACGTTAAATTTTCTCACAGTGATTCTTCTTTGTTGCTCAGATTGGGATATCCGCATTCGTACCTTGGCTACAACAAGGTAATGATCCGAGTCTATGTTGGCCGCTCGGAAGGTCCGGACATCCAGAATACTGGAGGCATGCCTTGCGTCGATCGCAATATGATCAATTTGGTTGATCGTGACATGATCATTGGACCGCCATGTCTGCTTATGAATGTCGAGATGAGGAAACCATGTGCTTGCTATGGTGACATTTCGCTCCACAGCGAAATCAATTAGCCTTAGTCCGTTATCAGACGTGGTGTCGTGTAGGCTATGCTTACCGACTGCTCTACCGAAGACGTCCTCCTTTCCTATTTTGGCGTTAAAATCGCCCAATACGATCTTAACGTCGTATTTAGGACATTGCTCGTATGTTTTGTCGAGGAGCTCGTAGAAACACTCTTTGGAGGCAGGGTCCTTTTCTTCTGTGGGGGCATGAACACATATTAGGCTTATGTTAGCGAATCTAGCCTTGATCCGGATAGTCATAATACGCTCGCTCACGTGTCGGAAGCTCAAGACTTCTTGCCTAAGTCTGCCGCGTATGACAAATCCGCATCCGAATAAGCGTTGCCTGTTGCCTCTGTAGCAATCACCGTAGTAGATGTCACAGTTTTTCATCTTCTTTTTGCCCGGCCCATCCCATCGCACTTCCTGAATGGCGGTAATATCTGCTTTATAGCAGTCTAGGGCCTCTGCTAGTTGTTCGGCTGCACGTGGTCTGTAAAGGGACAGAACGTTCCACGTACAGATCCGAAGGTTGTTGTCCTTATTTCGTTTGCTGGGGTCGTCATTAGTTGGGTCATCCTTATCCGAGGCTTTTGGTTGTTTCGGAACCATGCGTTTTTTACGTGGTAGGGAAGTTACCCCGACGGCACAACCCCCAACCTGGAGGGCCAGTTCCTTAATTATTCCCCTAGGACGAGGGGCCGGGTACACCGGTGCCAGTAGTCCACTACGGAAGTATGAGCGCTGCCGTTGGCCCATTAAGGGCTCCTCCGCCACCATCTCTATTCCAATGTCCTGACCAACATTGGAAATTCCTTACCGACCTGTGATCCGAATACGTCGAAGCAGCTCGCGCAAGGTATTCACTAAGTTCAACCTAACTGGAACTATAGACGCCACCGTTGACTCCGTCTAGGGAATTCGTCCGCTGCCGCCTGGAACAGGAAGAAGTGCTCTAGTGAGAAAAGCACTCTTCCCCCCCTCTCTCATCTGCTGCCACCAAGAATCCGCCAAACGGGGTTGGTTACCCATTTCTTGGATTAAGGTACTAGGCACCCGGCTGTCACCGCGTGGAGGTTGAGAGTAGGAGTTGGTAGGCCTCAGCTGAGTGAAAACGCTTGTGTTTTCATATGATCGCATGCACTACCGTTTGACAACCAGTGCCGATTTATTGCCGTTTGATTTCTTCCCCCAACGCATCCAGCCAAGCTTTCAACTGCGCAACGGTGAAATGGTCGAATTCCTCGTCTTGGACCATGATAATCGATAACGGCGCGCGCACTTACTTACATTATTTTCCACTTTGCGGTTGTGGATTATTGAATCCCACTTCTGAGATTTTAAGAACCCAAAACTACTAAAACAAAAAAAAAACACCACCTTTGATGTATTGATATATGGTATGTATTTATTTCCTATGTCAGGACGCAAGTCTGCTGCTGTGTGCGATCGGGTAACGACTGTCCTCTTCAGCGTGTGTCAACCAGCGTTGCCAATTTGCTGCAATTGCAGTAGATCTACTGCATTTATTTCGAAATTTAAATCTACTGCCATAAAATTGAATCTACTGCATTTTCGTAGTATGCTTGTATGCACTTCCAGATCGTAAAAATTGATCCCTTTTAGCACAAAACATAACAACAAAACTTTCGAAAATATTGAATTTCTTATTTGAACGCAGTCACTCCTCGCTATCCATGAGCAAACCTTACGTGTTCAATAATAATATCATTACTGCAAAATAATGTCATTAATAATGGTCGTGCAAATTGTTTATGTCATTACTTCATCACTACCCATTTGACTTTTTGCAACCAGTGTACATACATAAATATGTAAAAAAATGAACAGCGATAACGCGGCTTTATATGTATCTGAGGCCATAAGGAATAACCGCCCAAGTCAAGCTAGGGCAAAATTAAGTTAAGGATGCAAGAAGATGCTTTGCTATTCGAAGTTTGTGCTGTCAATTTTGTACTTTATTAGCTGTTGTCGTTATCGAGTTATATACAAAGAAACAAGAGAGCCGAAAGACTCCTATCTCTAAACAGAAGAAACATAAGCCTCACAGTAGGAATAATCACTGGACGCTGCCTGATAGGTAGACATGCTATTAGAATGGGGGTCTTATCTAATGATTTTTGCAGAGATGAGGAAGAAGAGGAAAACAAGATCCATCTCCTTGGCACGTGCCCAGCGCTAGCTAATCTAAGTAAGAGACTACTAGGTGAATACTTCTTTGAAGACCTAAGCGATCTGTCTAACATAGATATTGTAAATTTATATAGATTTGTATCAAAATTTAACTGGTTTAGCTGGCACAACAGCTTACACTTCGCGTCCTCCTTACAACGGGAAGTAACTCATGCGGGGTACTCATAGTCACCTACAGCATAGCAGGTAATACACAACACCACGACTGCATATCAGTAACAGAAATTGATTGAGTCAATCATCTCTACTACTCTTATGCACCCTACTACCTACACGGTGCACCTAGGTACTAAGGGTTCGATTGATTCAGTCACCCTATCTAGTCAAATCGATTACCACATACACATAGTTCGACTGCATAATAGTACAAGGGTTCGATTGAATCAGTCACCTTATTTACTCTTATGCACCCCACTACCTTCAGCATCCACCTAGGTATGAGGGGTTCCATTGAATCAGTCACCCGACCTAGCCAACACCAAATGCATAGTAGTACCAAGAGTTCGATTGTATCAGTCACTCTAATACTCTTGTGCATCCCTACACCTTCACGGTCACTCAGGCCCCACTACCAGCCAATACAACAGCACAACAGTACAAGGGGTACGATTAAATCAATCACCCCTATACTCGTTTGCACACTCTACCTTCCCGGTCCACCTTGACTTTTTGGTTAACTGAGTCAGTCACCCTACTTAGCCACTACAGGCACAGCAATTCTTAGCCATAACCCTCCTGAGAAACGTAAAGGTTCCTGACTCCCCTGACTCTGTCAGGTCAGCCGCCTTACCTAACCTAACCTAACAAGAGTAAAATTCCTGAAGTATTGTACATGTATAAGTGCTTGACATGTTTCAACGGTATAACTTATTGAAACCGGAGACATACCAACGGAGAACTTAAGTTCTTCCAAGTGTCTTCCAGTAGCTAAGTACACCAAGGTTACTGCCAACCTCTTCTGTACAAATAAACTCTCTTTCATCGTAAATGCTTTTTTATTCATGCGGAAAAAATGCAATCTACTGCATTTTTTTAGAGAATCTACTGCGAAAAAATAGTCCTAAAGTGGGAACGCTGGTGTCATCCACTCATTCCCTTATATCTAACAATTGTGTGTGTGTATGTGTTTGTGTGTATATATAATATATATAGTTACATAAAATATGAAAACAGTGTTGCGACAATTTGCGAAATTCCTATGTTGAAAAGGCTTCCCGCTAGTTCCCGAAAATCATTCGTTTTACTTTTTGATTTACGTTCTTTTTTTTTCTGTAATATTACAAAAACTAAAACTCGAATGCAACGGGCGCCGCACCGTGACGTAAGTGATTTGTGTGTCGGACCGCTGCGCGTGACGTTCTAAGTTCGAATCCCAGAAAACACCAACAAGTTTTTTCAGGGTCCCACCTCTCACGAACGTATGACAAACATCCGAGAGTATTGTTGTCTCGAAAAAGCCTCTCTAAACAAATTGCCCTTCGGATTCGGCATTAAACTGTAGGTCCCTTCCATTCGTGTGAAAAATTTAACGCACACAACATGAGTGGTTGCGAGAAGCTAGGCCCTGGCACTTTAAAGAGCTGGTGCGCCAAATATTTGTATTTGTAACAATTATCTAGATTCACTTTCAGCGCCCTTCCAACTAAAAACGATGAAATCCACTTAAGCATTGCTCCATGGAATCCAAAGTTCGCAAGCTTCTTAATCAGCATCACGTGATTTACAGAATCAAAAGCTTTACTGAAGTCTGTATATAAAGCAACAACCTGGCATCCGCTTTCAACAGCATTAATTACAAAAGATGTAAAAAATGCTAGATTAGAGGTTGATGAGCGACCAGATACAAACCCCTGTTGAAATTGTGATATATGTTACTTAACATGGAAGTCTAATTTGTTTTTTACAATGCTTTCGAAAAGCTTTGGTATAGCAGATAACTTACTGATTCCTCTATAGTTTTCGAGATTATTTTTGGAACCAGATTTAAAAATAGGCACTAAAAATGAGATCTTCCAGTCATCCAGAAAAATACCAGATAATAGTGATGAGCTGAATACTTTAAGTAGTGGTTTACAGATAGAGCTGCAACCGTTTTTCAATATTATTGCGGGAATACCATCAACACCTGGCTTCGCAGTAGGCTTAATGCAGGGAATAGCAGACTCAATATCATGAAGCTCTAAGACTAATTGACCAACATCAATTTTGGGCACTGTGGACGGTACAAAATTAGTAGGCATCGATGGAGAGAAAACAGATTCAAAAAACTGTGCAAATAATTCAACGGTTTTTTCAACATCGCTGGAAACAGAATTTTTATAAACCATTTGTTTCGGAAACGCAAAAGAACATCGTTTATGATTTATGAATGACCAAAAAGACTTAGAATCATGTTTAATTTTATTTTCAACAGTAATTAAGTACTTATTATGCAGAAATTTACTTAGGATTATAAAATCCTTTCGAAGCTTACAGAAATCTTTATTTTTCAAATTTCTTAAGTGAAGAAGGCGCTTATTATACCACGGAGGCTTCGATCTATTTTTCTTCAGAGAATAAGGAACAAACATGGTGACTCAGCGATTAACAATAGCAATGAAACGATTATACATATCATGTAGACATAAATTTTCAAATTCCGTATCCCAATCAAATGAATTGAAATACGAATTCAAACCCGCAAAGTTACTTTTGAGAAAATTAAAAAAGTTTGATGAAGGGAGATTATCCTTCAGATAACTATAAAACTCAATTTCTATCCAAATCTGTTTATGAAAGATCGAATCATTTAAAAGTGGAAACGGTGCTTCAGAAACATTTGTTTTGACATCATTTAAGTTTATAAAAGCAAGATCTAATAATCTATTTTGAAAATCTACAATTGAACTAACTTGTGATAAGCCAATAGAAAACAAACAGTCTATAAGAGCTAATTCATAATCTTTTTTTACATTATGAGGGATAAGCAAATTATCTTCCCCCGACCATACCCAATTTACATCACCAATGTTAAAGTCACCAATAGCAAAGATAATAATAGATATATAATCAGAACAATGATTGCTTATAAATTCAAAATTTACTATACATTTTTCATAAATATCTAATTTACTACCTGAAGGTATATACGTCGCAATAAATACTGCGCAATAACTCCCAGCATCAACTGATAAGCAGACTTGTTCAACATCAGATACCGGCAATGAAATTTCTTTACAGGAGAGCATTGACAGAACAGCAATAAGAACTCCACCACCACGTTCTTCAGCTGATTTGCAACGATCACGGCGAAACACATCATACATAGAGTAATCGAAGATTTCAGACGACAAGATTTCTTCACACGGTGCCTCCACGAGCCATGAGACACGCATGGGCATATGTCGGACAACTGTCAGACGATGCCCAGGCAGCTGCCATATTTTAATGGGTGGGCAGTTCATGTCTGAACATTTCATTGAAAATGGAGCTCATTTTTGCGCTCAAACCTTTAGAGCAACTGCAAAACAAAGAAGAAAAGGAACAAAAACAAATAAATCGTCGATTCTGGGTAAAACCTTACGTTTTCCACTCGGTCATGACTGAATTTTGAAGACAAGACATATGCCCGAGCATGAGTTATGGCTCGTGGAGACACCATGTCATGAAGCCAAGTTTCAGTAATAATGATAACACCATAGTCTTTGCAGCTGGACGCAATAAATAAATCCGAGGTCTTCGATCTGCAACCACTCGCATTGTAGTAGTACACATTTAGGGATTGATGGTGTAAATCACTCCTATTAGCATTAACATCAATTAGTTTTTTAATGGGTTGTGTATAAACGAACGAAAGTTCATCGCTCAATCAATAATCAACGAGCAATAGTATAGTTCGCTAAATTGTGGCCCCTATTGTGAGTGTCGATAATTGATCGATGAGCGACATCTATCGATTGTCGATCGTCCATTGCAGATTTTGCCATTGTGATTGTGATTGATATCTGTCGGTTTAACAGTCGCTTGTAGTCGATCAGAAATTTATTTTCGATGATTTGTGTTGGAGAAAAGGATAGACAAAAATAATGCTTACTTACTTAGGTGGCGCTACGGTCTTTGTACAGGTCATACAGTTCGGAATTGTACCTTCTACTCCACTCACCGTCTATGCAGACGGAACCAAAGATCGCTCGAAGAACTTTTCCCTCGAAATAACCAAGGGCATCCCCATCTGGTTTTGTCAAAGCCCACGCCTCTGCGCCATACAGTAGGACTGAGATGATTAGTGTCTTATAAAGAGTTACCTTAGTAGTTCGAAATAGGGCTTTGCTACTCAATTGGCTTTTTAGCCCATAGAAACAACTATTGGCAAGAGTAATTCTTCGTGTGATCTTCCTACTGATGTCATTTGCGGAGCTCACCATAGAAGCTAGGTAGACAAAATCCTTTACTACCTCAAAATTATATCTGTCTATTGTGGCGTTCTGTCAAAGACGTCGATGTTGGGTGTCCTTTTTTGTAGATGTTTGGCTTTGCTTTCATTGACCGCTAATCCTATCTTTGCTGCCTCGATCTCAATACTCGCAAATTCCCCATTGACGGTCCGCTGAGTTCTTCCGATTATATCAATGTCATCGGCATAAGCGAGTAGTTGTACAGACTTGTAAAAGATTGTACCTCCGGTGTTGTCTTGTGAGTTTCGTACAATTCTCTCAAGTACTATGTTAAAGGGATTGCATGATAGCACGTCACCTTGTCTAAGACCTTTCCTGACATCGAACGGTTCGCTGATGTTCTTACCGACTTTGATGGAGCAGCGAGAGTTCTCCATCGTCATTCTGCACAAACGGACGAGCTTGACAGGAATGTCAAGACTAGACATGGCTCTGTATAACTCGTCTCTATACAGGGCTATCATAGGCAACTTTGAAATCGATGACGAGGTGGTGCGTATCGAATTTATATTCATGGGTTTTTTCCAAGATCTGCCGTAGTGTGAATATTTGGTCAATGGTGAACTATCCCGACCTGAAACCGCACTGATAAGGACCTATCAGGTTGTTGACGGTCGGTTTTAGGCGTTGACGTAATACGGCAGACAGGATCTTATATGCAGTCGTTCACAGACCTCCGCGGTGTTTCGGCTTCTTCTAAGATAGTAGTGGCTCTATTAAGAAGACTATTAGACGGTAAAATAATAAGAGGCGAATTAGCCTAGTGAAACTGATTGCGGGCATACAAAAAACAGTCCATATACTAAGTTTTTATAAAACAAAATTTTTTTTCTTAGTTCTTAATCTGTTAATTAGTTAAGTAGTAATAAATAAATTTAGTTAGGTTACGTCGAAAGACATAGGTTAAGAGTTAAGTTTAGCTTAGAGCGCCCGCATGGGGCCAGTAAGTTAGAATAAGATAGTTAAGTTAATTAAGCTAGTGTTAAGCGTTTTTGTTAGCAGGTAAGAAATTATGAAATGAATTAATAAAATGCATTAAAAATGAAAAAAAAAAAAACTGATTGCGGGCAGTTAAGCCAGGGACACTGGTTCGAGGTCCGCCCACGTCTAAAACTTTTTTTTTTTTTTAATTAAAAATAAACTACAATAATAATTCAAGTGTAAAGTGGTAAATAACATCAGGCGATGGAGTCTATTGAGCGGTTCGCTCTCCCAGTTACGGGACCAACGAACCACACAGAATCGTCGACCATCAAGCCACAGGGTCGGCTGATGACACTTCGAAGAGAAGGAGGAGGCTAAGGCCGACTCCTAACTTGGTAAAGCGCCCCTTACTTTCAGCTTCAGCCGAAAAGCTGCCGGTTGGGGTGAAGGGAGGGGCGGCAGCTAAAGCAACAGTAGCAGCAGCAAAACAGCGTCAGACAACTGACAAAATGGTCTACGTCTCCGACGGTCAGGAGGGGCACTTTCTCAATGGAGGCAATAGCTTTGCTGAATTGGCGACCTCCGAATCAGAGGATGAGGAGGAAGAGATACAAGCACTGAGTAGCAGCATTAAACAGATCCGTGATAGGATCAATGCCATCAAGGCCAAACAAACGGCCAGGAGGCAGAAAGAGCGACAGCTGGATATTCAGACTGTTCAGCAACAGCAACAACAGCAGCCAGAACAAATTCAACTGCAAGAAAACAAGCAGCAGCAAACTACAGCAACAGCCAAAGCCACAACGGCGGGTAAAAGCAAAACAGCTGCAGCAGCAACAGAAACAACAGCCGCAACAAATACAGCAGCGGAAAACGCAGCTACCGCAACAGCTGCAAAAAGCACAATCACAACAGCAGCAGAAACAACAGTAGCAGCAACAACAACAACAACAGCAGCAGCAGCGGCAGCAACAACAACAACAGCCTCAGCAGAAGGCGAAGCAAAGGGTGCCACCTATCAACACCTTTAAGATGAAGTTCAAGGACACCATAGAACTTTGTAAGTCAGCCATTGGTAATAACTTTTACATTAAGCGGATTAGCGCAGATAGGCATGCTATCCACTGCAATACAGTGGAGCAGCACAACAGGTTAGGTTAGGTTAGGTTAGGTAGGGTTATGAGGTTATCCTAAAACACTAGGCACCAAAGTGGGCCCATCGTGATCCCTAGGGAACCTTCACGGCAGAAGACCTAAACCCATTCTCCCAAGCAATTAATCTCCCTACAGAATCTGAAAAGATCCTTGTTATGGTTTAGGGACCTCACCTCTTCAAGGTTATCGAAGAAGTATCTTCCAAGATGCTTTAGCCTTGTCCTGGCAATTCCTTGACATTCACAGAGTATATGAGTTATATCCTCTGAGACATGTAGGTCGTCGCAGTACCTACAAACATCCGTATCGGATAACCCTAGTCTCATGGCATGCCTCCTTAGGAGACAGTGGCCAGAGAGTATTCCTATCACTGTTCTTAGCCTCGATCTATCTAACTTTATTATCTCCCCAGATTTTCTGCGATCTAGCACAGGCCACAAGGCCTTAGACACCCTGTGACCATCTATGTTTGACCATCTTAGATTAGCCGTGTCAATGATTTTATCCCGAATAATTCCCTTGGCCACGCACCCTGGTGGCTTAATACTACCAGTTATATCGCTACGTGGGAGCCCCGCTCCTCTTTTAGCCAGCGCGTCGGCCTGCTCGTTGCCTTCAATATCGCAGTGTCCAGGTACCCAACATAATCTGACTCGGTTCTGCGTACATAATGCCCTAAGCATTGTGTGGCAATTCCTGATTATATCAGATTTGGTGACGTAAGACTCTAGCGCCTTTAGCGCAGCCTGACTGTCAATGTAGATGGCGATATTCTTATCGGATATTGATCCCATCTCAAGTAATTCCGCAGCTTTAAGTACAGCTAGAACCTCTGCTTTGAACACACTGCATGTGTCCGGAAGTCTCAGGGCCACCTGTAGGTTCGTATCTCTCGAGTAAATACCTGACCCCGTGCCCTCGTTGGTCTTAGAACCATCTGTGTATATTGCAATCTCGTTATGGGCAGAGACTGTCTTCCTAGGAGCAGCACAATAAAATAAAATAAATATTGAGGGACTCGACGACGGAGTTCTTCTCCTTCGCCCCGAAGGGGGAAAAGCTGCAAACCATGCTGCTGAGGGGGATGAAACCGTCCACCGAGTCGGAGGAGCTCTTAAAGCTATTAAAAGAGAAAGAGTGCGGCGATCTCACCGTTCACCACAACTAAGGCCAAGAGGGAGAAGCGGAAATTACAGTTCTTCCTGGTTCAGCTGTCACCCAACAGCAAACTGGATGGTCTAAGGAGCATTAAAGTCCTAGACTACCAGGTTGTCACCTGGGAAAGAGTAAAGAGGAGCGAAGGCACTTATCCGTTCTCGACTGTACTAAGTTTTATTCCACAATAAAACATTTTTCTTAGTTTTTCAATTTCTTAGATAGTTAATATAGATATTAAATAAAGTAAGTTAGGTTACGTCGAAAGACATAGATTAAGTGTTAGGATTAGCTTAGAGTGCCCGCATGGGGTAAGTAAGTTATTATAAGATAGTTAAGTTAATTAAGCTAGTTTTAAACGTTTTCTTGTTAGCACCTAAGATAATATTCTGAATTCTAAAATAAAAATGCATTAAAAATGAATGAAAATGAAGGATCCTATATGCAATGTTGAGGAGACTTATACATCTGTAGTGGCGCAGTTCAGAGGGTCTCCTTTCTTCAGGATCGGGCAAATGATGCTGAGGTTTCATTCATCGGGCATACTTTCATCAGACTAGATTTTACAGATGAGCTGGTGCATGCTCCTTACAAACTCATCTCCTCCTGCCTTGAAAAGTTCAGCGGCAAGGCCGTCGGTTCCAGCAACTTTGTTGGATTTGAGTTTAGATATCGCTATCCTCACTTCATTCTGATCGGGTTGACGGGAATCTTGACTGTCATCGTCACTGTTGAATGGCTCATTCTGCCTGACAGCGGAATATTGGTCATCATCACCGTTTAACAGTCTGCAGAAGTGTTCCTTCCATATCCTCAGCACCGACTGCGATTCTACTACTATATTACCACTTTCGTCCCTGCAGGCTTCTGTTCTGGCTTTGAAACCCTGGCATGTTCTTTTTACCTTTTGCTAAAATTTTCGAACATAATTCCTGCACTAAAGTCTCTCAATCTCCTCGATCGAGCGCTTCTCATGCTCCTTTTTCTTCTTTCTGAGAAGTCGATGTTCCTCTTTTCTCCTGCGCACGTAGAGCTCGCGAGCAGCTCTAGTCCTTCTATGCAGCGCCGCTTTGTACGCCTCTTGTTTTGCTGCATGTGCTTGCCGGCATTCCTCATCAAACCAGGGGTTTCGTTGTGGTGACCGAGAGAAACTCAGTACATCAGAGGCGGCATGTATTATAACAAACCTAAAACGGAAATGATAGATAAGTAAAAAGTAAATAAATTTGTTTTAATGATAACTTACTATCGTAGGATTTATGCTATAAAATGATTTCCGACTGTAATACGCATTTTGAATTTCTTTTTCTGGAAATGAAATTTTGATGTGGGTACCAACAGCGCAACCTTTTACACTTGGATATTATTCAAAAAAAATTATTTATGCCCGACGTGCTTCACTTTCCAAATAATTAAATTTGATCTATTTAGGATGTAAGTTTCTAGCACCTGAAATACTTCTTTGAGCACTAAAGATACGGTGGATTGTGCCAGTCCAAGACAACACTCGTTGCCGAGACTGATTTGGTACGACCCATGGGCGCAAAATCGCAAAGTGGTAGCAAGATTTATTATTATGTTGTTCTCCTTATATTCCGCTTTAATTTTGATTCTATATCGATTAATAGATCTCTAAATACTTGTTTACAAATAAATAAAAAATAAATATTTGGCGCAACAGCTCTTTAAGCGCCAGGGCCCAGCTTCTCGCAATCACTCATGTTGTGTGTGTTATATTTTTCACACGAATGGAAGGGATCTACAGTTTAGTGCCGTATCCGAAGGGCAATTTCTTTTGAGAAGCTTTTTCGAGACAACAATACTCTCGGATGTTTGTCTGACGTTCGCGAGAGGTGGGACCGTGAAAAACCTTGTTGGTGTTTTCTGGGATTCGAACTTGAAACCTCACGCGACTTACATGAATTCACTTAGATGAATTCTTTTTTCTTATTTCCTGTACTTCAGAATAATAAAACAAAAAAACTTCGGTTTCCCGCCCGAATCTTAAGATCGGAATTTTATTACTCTATTCTTTTCTTACTTCTAATCGAAGAAGTGACGTCCACCGAACATTTCTCCAATCAGAATTTCCTGTTATTTGCAATGTTCGAGCATTGAACTATAGACTGCATTGGAAATGGTAGCCTTAGCATTTTCTGTTTTTATTTACAATATTTTGCTTTAATTAGGTCAATGTTGCAATGTTCAACCATTGAACTTTTTTGCGGATCGGAACTGCTAGCGTTAGCACTTTCGGTTGATGGGGCAATGTTCGGCGCTGACGTAACTCGCGCAGTGGTCCGACACAGTAACCACTTTCGCCACGGCGCCCGCTGCATTCGAGTTTTAGTTTTTGTAATGTAACAAGAAAAAAAGAAAGTAAAACGAATGATTTTCGGGAACTAGCGGGAAGCGTTTCCAACATAGGAAATTTGCAAATTCTGGCAACACTGTTTTCATATTCTATGTAACTACAAAAATATATATTATATATACACACAAACACATACACACACACAATTGTTGGACATAAGTGTATGAGTGGATGACAGACACACGCTGAAGAGGACAGTCGTTACCCGATCGTCCACAACAGCAGACGTGCGTCCTGACATAGGAAATAAATACATACATATATCAATACATCAAAGGTGGTGTATTATTATTTTTTTTTTTTTTTGTTTTAGTAGTTTCGGGTTCTTAAAATCTCAGATTCAATAATCCACAAGCGCAAAGTGGAAAATAATAAAGGAAAATAAATAATAATTCCACGTAAGTGCGCCCGCCGTTATCGATTAGCATGGTCCAGGACGAGGAATTCAACCATTTCACCGTTGCGCAGTTGAAAGCTTGGCTGGATGCGTTGGGGAAGAAATCAAACGGCAATAAATCGGCACTTATTTTGCGATTAAGTACAATTCCACAAGAGGAGAGAGGAAAATCTCCAATCGAGGGGGTTGAAAAGCAGGGAAATCCGTTGGCGTCGAACACAGTTGAAAGAATGGATAAAGCCAGCAACAAAGGCGAGAGCGGCGACGACGATGAGGTCTTCAACGACGACGAAGGAGACGACAAAGACAATGTGGCGGTAGAAAAAGATGAAGAATGTGCACAAAAGAAAACAAATGAAACGATCGACCTGGAACTGATAAAAAGAAAAATGGAGATGATGAAAAGAGAAATGGAACTACAACGAAGAGAAATCAGTTTTCTTAAGAAAGAAAAGGAGCGTCTGGAGAAAACGAGAGACAATGGAACGCAAAACAAAGGAGAAAATGAAATGTCAAATGAAAACTAGTGCTAGCCTAACAAAATATTGATGGTGAAGGAGTTGGTATCCGAATATTCTGGCGAGGGAAATAACTTTCGACAATGGAAATCTGAGCTTAGAAGTGTTAAAAATTTCTTGAAACTGGATGAAAATAATGTGCGCGCCTTAATTGCGGTGAAGTTAACAGGAAATGGCTCCATTCAAGAGCAGACGTTGCAACAGCATCCATCGAAACCTTTATGAATGACATGAGGCTCCTATTTGACGGCGGCACCAGTAAACTTGCGATTCGTCGAGAATTTGAGGCGCGGAAGTGGCGCGGAAACGAAACCTTCCAGAGCTACTTCCATGACAAGCTAAAACTTGCCAATGAAATCCCGTTTGGAGATTAAAAACTAGTGGAATACGTCATCGAGGGAATACCTGACCTTCAACTACGATCGCAAGCGAAAATGCATAGCTTCAGCCACAAGAAAGAGTTAATGGAAGCATTTACGGATGTGTCGCTGTCGAAGCAAGCAGTTTTTCAAACGTCGAGAACAAGGATCGGAGGGCTCCTGTACGGTGTTACAATTGTAACTCGATGTGCCATATCGCCGCAGAATGCCGCAAGCCTAAGCCAGAAGTTGGAGCCTGCCACACATGCGGAGTGCTTGGACATTACGCTACCGATTGCCTGAAGTTAGAAGGAGTTAGTTCACCAGGTATAGGATTAAGGAGACAACGAATTTTTAAGAAATTTAAACATACAATAAAATTTCATTAGAATGCCTAATCGACACGGGGAGTCCCATCAGTTTCATACGTCTGAAGTTCGTACCGGGTTAACCTAAATTAAGAAACAAAATTGTCATGAATTACTGTGGAATAAACAAAACTAAATTTTTGGAATAATAAGCATTAGCGTTTTATTAGAAAATATTGGTAATCTTCGTAAATTTAGCTTGACTGCAAATGCACTTTATGTTGAAATGTCCAGGTAGAATCAGCGACGGGCAATTGCGGATAAAACTATCGCATAATTCGATTATTTCACAGTTCGAATTAAAGGCCCTTATTGCGATTGTCGATTTGAGCTATGGCATTGTGTACCTCAATCGATAGAGAAATAGATTATGATGAATAAAAATGTGAATATTGTGAATACATCATACTTTGACAGTTGTTTGGCTATTGTTTTCGCAATAGACCTTTTCGCCTGCTTGTCAAAATTATGACGTTTAAGCGACAAACCACTTTTGGTGGCCAATGAGTTTTTTTTTTTTTTTGTGTTGTTTTGCGCGAAAGTGAAATTTGGGGAACAAATTGGTCAAGGCCTATGCCGAAGCTGATTTCCAAGCTATACTCATAAAATGCAGTCAACTGGCCAAGGATAAGAAGTACAAGGAAGCGGTGGAAGTGTTGAACAAGTATGCAGCTGAGAATGAGGAAACCTTATTCGCAACCAAGTTTGCCATCATCCAATTGCTCCTGTTGCAGGTTGGTTCTGCTATTGCTTGCACCGAATTTTCTCTTAATTTTGAGTGTTTGTAGGGCAACCGTAAAGAAGCTATTGAAGTTCTCCTGTCCTTTGGAGAGTCCCAGTACAAGCCAGGTGTTCTATCGGCCTTAGTGACCCTCTATCTGGGCACCGACAATAAAAAAAAAGCAGCCTCGGCTCTACTCAAATCCACAGTGGGCTGGTACAAGAACAACAACGTAAGTTGGATCTATTGCTGACTTCCCCGACCGCTTACACTCGTTAATTTCAGGTCAGCAGCGCCGATTTATAAGACATGTGGCGCCAAGCCGCTGAATTCCATTTGCGAGGCGGTGCCACAGACACTACTGCAAGTTCTCTCGAAGAGCTCCTTAAGTTGAAACCGAGTGACATGAAAGTTCTCGCTCACCTGGTCATCGCTTATGCTCATATCAATCCGAAGAAAGCCCTCGAAGTCAACAAGAAACTACCGGCACTTGAAAAACTGACTACAACTTCCGAAATAGACGACTTGGAGGCAGCAAACTGGGTCATGAGTACCAAGGCGGCCAAGATCGAACAATCACCAAGCACTCCAGGAGATGTGCAGAAGAAAAAGAAAACCAATCGCAAGAGGAAGGATAAGTTGCCGAAGAATTACAGCGCTGAAGTGTCACAAGATTCAGAACGCTGACTGCCCAAGTATGAGAGAACTGGTTTTAGAAAGAAGACGGATCGCAGGGCGAAGGATATCATCAAAGGTTCACAGGAAATGTCCACTGGAGCTACAAATCAATAGTTAATTGGTTTTTTTTCATAAGCCCATCGTTAAGATTCGTTAACTTATTTCTCCTTTCAGTGACATGTCGAAGGCTCAGAATCTGAGTAAGAACTCTCCGGTTACTCCGGTGTACCAAGAGGTAACACCTGGACCCCGTCAGCAGCACCGTAAAGGCGGACACAACAAAAAGAAGAAGGGAAGGCACTAACTCATCTTTTATACAAAAAAAAAACATTAAATTTGACTTGCATTCTTAAAAAGTCTGTGTTTTATTGTTACCGACCATTTGGATAGTCTCCTCCTCTTTGGTTGTTTGTGTGAAAAAAAAAATTCAAGTGGATCTGTATTCCCCGATAAATCTAAAATTGGGCTATCTGCTTAATAATAACCGGTAACGTTTGAGTTGTCACATCTTTGTTTTCCCTTGTATCGTACGAATGCTTCTTGAAATGTCTAGCCACTCCAACATTGACTTGTCCTGTTCCGTCGCATAGATGTTGGAATAGATGTAATTCTCGACGAATTCCTCAATTTTCGGTTCCAATTCTTCCCAAGTGAGTGGTTTGTGGATACCATCCTCCCCATAACGATCATAGTGCACCTGGTCGAGCACCAAACCCAATCTGCGCGCCATCGGCAGATCCAACTGTTCCTCTGTAAACGCTCGAGCAATTGTCGCCTCCTCTGTGTTACCCCTGACCACGGCAATGGCTACACCGACCATTTTTCTAATCTGATGGAGCATGAAACTCTGGCCTTTCACCTTAAGCGTGAGAAATTCAATGCCCTGCGGGCTGAGGAATGGTTCACCGCTTGTGAAGGACATTATGAAGCGCTTCGCCGAGGGATCCAAGAAGTTTCTGTAATGGAGAGAGAAATTACTGCTAATTCCTAGTTAACTCACTTCTTGCTCGTGAAGTTGTGATAGTTCTTTGTGCCCTCGTAGAGTTTCAAAGTCGAGTTGACCTTCCTCAGTATATCGGCGGTTATACGATAGGTCTCCATGTTCAGCTCCTTGCAATGATCCTCAAATTCCACCGAAGGCAGAGTGTATGTGTATGTTTTAGCATTACACTTGTCCTTTGCATTGAAGGATTGCACGCCATGGATTGTATGTCAGTTGGCCACCAAAACACTTTGACAGCATAGACGTCAAACCGCGAAAAGGTCTATTGTTTATTTGTATTTAAAGTAATTTTAAAAAATGAGTTCAGTTGAGTTGTGGTTTAGCGATTCGGAAGCTGAGTCCTAATGACGAAGTTCTAGAACTACCTAGAAAGAGAAGAAAATTAAGAGACGCGTCTAATACCATGTTCCCACCAAACGAAGTCCCGAGATTTCGCCAAATCTCATAGATTTCGCCAAATCTCATAGATTTCGCCAAATCTCATAGATTTCGCCATACATTTTCGAAATCTCGAAATTTCGGCGAAATCTACTTGAAATCTCCTTGAGTTTATCCATTTGTGATAGGTTGTCAAGCCGAACAAGCCAAGTTCACAAGTTCACGCTATAAACTTTAGTTCATTTTAGAGTTCATTCATAGATGTCAAAATATTAGTAGTGCGTTCCAAGCCAAGCACAATTTGTGGAATTTGAGAAATATGCGAGTTTGGATTTGGGACTAGAACGAGTTAATATATTAATTTCCCAAAAACTGGAAGCATTTGTCATTTCTATTTCCTTGTGTTCGTAAGCATGCTTGACATACAAAGGAAAAAGGGATATTTCTCATGAAATATATAAAGTCAGTCCGATCAATTGCGAACGCTTGTTTGAACACCACTGCGAAGGCATAATACTGGCAGTAGCTTGGTCATACTGGTGGAAAAATTGTTCGGTCTATTCGATGGTTGATTTGTCTATGACATCGGTTATCGCAAAAAAAATAAAAATATTTTGAGTCGGAAGCAAAGGAAAAAAATAACAAAAATTTTCCCAGTTATCTGGACACCACCCCTAGAGTTTCTTTGAAGCATAAACAACTGAGCTTCAAACTATTCTATCAAACCTTTCTCTCTCTCTATCTATCTTTTCCAACTCCCGCACTGTGTACAAACATGTTATTCATAGCCCCTTGAGTGCGCGCAAATTATATAAAAAAAATTAGTTGATTGTGGTTGTGAAAACCTATCTTAACTCCACTGCCGAGCATGATTAATTTGATTATCTCAGCTGTCAGCATGGTATTATTCATAGTTTTCACTTGACTTGGAACGCACTCCAATCGCTGCAAAATTGACAATTATTGACATTTGACATCAGTTGAATGCACTTTCAGTTGGGATGGATCTTTGGAAGGTTGAATATCGCTTCATTTCATCGCTTCGGTCAGTGGATCACCCATCGTGACTTATTTTATTCGGTAAACATTTCACTGATTTACCCATTCAACATACGAGTATGTATTTCAATTATGGCTTCTTCCAAAGAGGGAATTCTGTATTTCCTGTTAAGTTATTTAAGTTAGTTAAGTTAGACTTAATTCAAATAAGTAAATGTTTATTTTAGTATTTTCAAATAAAAGCAATAAACTTTTTACTTTTTAAATGGCACGTCCTTTGCGGTTTCGTGCACAAAATTGGCAAAAAAAAAGTAACGCTATCCATGAAATGCTGGTTTTGTTTTTGATTCCTCCAGCAAATTGATGAGGGAATATTCCGGGGGAAATCGCGTTGAAATTCCGGGGAAGCTTTTTTCACGATACCAATTTTTTCCCTGATTCGAAATTCATTCCCGATACCTATTTTTCGAAGAGGAAACATTTTGGGGGGAATTTTATTCACGATAGCCCTATATATATCTCTATATATAATCTCCCCCTCTGAGAATGGTGTTCTACGTAAAAGAAAAAATCTCAAGTAAGAAATAGAGGGGAAATCTCTCGTTCCTTCGTAAGTCGAACATACTAACAGACACATGGAAAGAGAAACGACAAGCTCTCAGCTTATGCCAAATTAATTAACTCGGTGCAGGACCAAACGTAAACTTCGCTTGACTTTGAACGCATTAAATATTTGCTTGCTCGTGTTTCCACGCGGTTTATTAAATTATTTAATTATTGAATGGAAACCTATGGCAAATGTTTAATTTAGTCATTCAACTAATCTCGCATGTTATCAAGCAGTCGGGTGTGGTAAAGCAAGTGCACGTCTGGAAACCGCTACGTAATTTTTCTGCAGCTGCCACCACCACCACCACTGCAATGGGCAAGGAAACATCAATAGTGTGGATGGACTTAGAAATGACCGGACTAGACGTAAGCCGGGATAAAATATTAGAACTTTCTTGCTTAATAACCGATAAAGACCTCAATATAGTTGCCGAAGGCCCGTCCATTGAGATCTTCCAGCCCAACGAAGTGCTCGACAACATGAACGAGTGGTGTATGAAGCACCACACCGAGAGCAAACTCATGGAAAGGTGCCGCAGCTCGTCAATTTCACTACAGCAAGCCGAGGAGATTGTACTTAAGTTCCTAGAGAGCAATATAACGAGAGGCAAATGCCCGTTGGCGGGTAATTCTGTGTACATGGACCGTTTGTTCATAAAACAACACATGCCCAGGGTGGACAACTACATGCACTATAGGATAATTGATGTTTCGACGGTTAAAGAGTTGTGCAGGCGATGGAACCCGGCTGTTGCAGCTGGAGCCCCCAAAAAGAAGCTGGTGCACCGAAGTCTGGATGACATCAAGGAGAGCATAGAAGAGATGCGGTATTACAAGAAGTTTCTTTTCAAATAGTTTAATTGGCGAAATTATTAACCTAATAAATAGCATCATTGGTATAAACGTACCTTGTTTTATTTTGACCGTTAATTCCCATTTATCCAACAAGTTTTAAGTGAGTGCTGCACAAATGAACGAGAGCTAGAAAGGGTTCTTCCTACGGGTTGATTTTCTAAATCTTGAGTGACTTCGCACGATGCAACCATTTCGTCGAACGCTGTAAGTAAATTGGTTCTAACTAGGACTAGCGAGTGTTGAAATGACAATTTACTCTTAAAGCAGTAATTAAAGGTTATTTCTAAACATTTCAAAGCAAGAGAACAAATTTAACATTTAGGGACCTACCGCCTGAGTCAAATTGAAATTCCGTCGAATATTGCTACTAGGGTTCACGATTCAAAAGGCCCCCTCATTTTCTAAGTTTGTTCGTTCATTCATTGCTTTACTTTTTAGTTCGTCAATCGTTATACCAGGCGTAAGGGTACGTCCATAGTGAACCAGCTTCTCGCTTTCTTGCTTACCAGCTTTCCGGTGAGATTCAGGCCGATAGTCAGAGCCAGCGTAACTCAAGCGTGTGATGATCAGAGTAAACATCGCGCCGGTGCCACAAGTGTTTTCTTCGCTTGATGGGAATTTGATCGACGTTGGTACTCGTATGATTTTTTACTATAATTTTTGTTTTCATGGACCGATTTTGATGAAACTTCCTTCATTTAATTAGTTAATTTAAATCTTTATCTTTGCAGCAAATGAATGATTTAAAAATGTGGGTGCTCCATTCCTGAAATTTCCTTATCATTGTACATGGCCTTTTTGAAACTTTAAGGGTGGGGGGCTTACGCCTCTCCGGCAAGAGAGCACCGAAAAAATATGTGCAGATTTGTGCTCAGCGTGAGCTAATCTACTAGTTTAAAAAAAGGGCAATTCCGACGGCAATTTCGACATTTCCGGTAAAGTAAAATTTTAAATTTTAAAGTAAAGCAGGTTACCGGCGTCAAGAAGAATTAAAAATGCATTCTGGTAAAAGATGATTAAAGCTTGTTAAAGCAGCAAACGGACTCCTTATGGACGCACCCATTCATCGCCGTCTTTATTCTTAACCAGTGTGAACTAGCGGCTGGAAAGCGAGAAGCTGGCTTGGGACCACTATGGACGTTCTCCAAGCCATTTGGGATAATACCAATATTTTGAATATTAAGAATTCGTTGCATAAACAGAATTGCATTAAATAACAAAAAAAACAAGTCGGTTTTCTTTTCCAAACACGTATTACTAAACTTATGAAAAATCGTCGATTATAAAATGATTATACGATTGCAAGGCAGCGAAGAGTAATTTAAAACAGCCGCGAATAAAATATTATGTCATGAAATCACCAAACTAATGACAGGTAAGCTTGTGCTCAGGAGAAAAGGGGAATTCCCTTTTCCTTAGATTTAATGTCAAACATGTGAAGAGGACTCACTCTAAGGTCCGTTCGCGTACTTTTTGCACTAAAATGAATAGATTGTTGAATTCCAAAGAGTGTGGGTAAAATTCTCTCAGAGAGGTAAAATTACGAAAAACCATTGACGTATATTAATACGTATTTTTTATTATATACAAGAATAATAGAATACAAGCATTGACGTATTATATTGTATATGGACTGCTAGTGAAATGTCACTTTCATACTATGTCTGCAGAAAAATGTGTTCCAACATCTCCAACGCCATTGTTTCAGTTCGGTATTAAACAGAAACAAAATATCCGCCATAGAAACTTGCGCCATCAGTGTTTGTTCAAGTGTACTGGCTGTGAAAAACTGTTAAGATTCAAATAGTTTCAATATTCGTTGCCATAGATGTCACTGCAAATCTTTTCTTGTTTCCTAAAGTTACAATATTACGAATTTGAATTTCGTTGCAACACAATCTCTATTGTGAATCACAGTCAACCACATAGCACTGCATTTTATCTCTATCCTCCTTTTTGGCTAGAGTTATATATTTATTTTATTTATTTATTGGAGCACTGACTCATAATATAAAATTACAACCCAGACTAGAGCAATAGCAACTAAGGCCTTCAGCTGAGTGGGATGCATAAATGATTGTTCTTATAGTAAGTGGTATAAATTACATTGTTTAAAGAAACTTATGTCGTTCTCCATTGGGCCAAAGAATACTCTTTTTGTGTTCCCCACAGAAAAAGCACTCCCAATCATCTTCCATTGGCTGTTTGGAGTGCTGTTCCGGGAGTGTTTTTCTGTTCCGGATTTCATTTGGGAGTGCTTTCAAAAAACTCACACATATAAACCCTTACTTCGGACTACTTGTCAAAGTCATATGGTACAAGAAGCATTCCTGTGTTTATTTTATTTTCTCAGTTGGGGCAAGTTAGTAGAAACAAATTTTACATCGGTATAATTAACGAATTGATAATATGTTAATAAAAACATGATGGGATTACTAATATCCTTTTCCATTGGGCAAAAAGAAGCCATTTTTTCTTTGTTTATCTGTAAAAAATGTAAGCAAAAAGTCAGACATTCACCAACACACGCAGAAGTAAGCAAAAGGTAACTTTTCCTCCATTGATTCGGCATTGGGTCACCTCTCACAAATTTGGAGAATTCTGAGCCATCTGAACCCGATGTCTCCCATCTTTTCTCAGAGGGCATCTCGTCTGGCCCAACCGCTTTTCGTTTTTTGGAGTATTTGACCGCCTCACTAACTTCTTCGACTGTAATGTCGGGTATTTCTTCACAGTTAGGGGTGGCTCTTGGAAAGTATAGCCGGGAAACTGTTCATTTAAAAGTTCTTCACAATACTGCCGCTACCTCTGCAGAATTTTGTCGTCAGTAATTTTTTCCTTTTAAAGTAAATTTATAATTTATTAATAAATAATCCTATATCCAGTATAATTTCCTGTATATATACAAATATTTGAATTAGTAAAATGAGTACAAGAAGGTTACATTTGATATATTATTAAATAAATTAATAATTTAAAAAAAATAACTCATAAGTAACAATTTTCCTTCAGAACAACTTTGGGGGGTTAGTACACAGTGTATCTTTAAAGATACAACCAGTTTTGTCAATAATAAATTCAATCAATATATATGTTAATAACTTCGTACTTTTTTTTGCTCCGGATATGTTGTTGTTGCTTCACTTTACATATTATCCATTTTTTCTGTCAAAATCAGCATCCTTTGGCATTCAAGGCTTAAGGGAATCATATTTTTATATACCATAGTATCAATTACTACTTTTATACGCTTAACTACAAATAGACACGTTGGTCGACGGGGTACATCCTTCCATCCAGCTTTTACAGCGGGCAAAAAAAAAAAAAATTAATGTTTCAAATCCCTGTTACGTCAATAGAAAAGAAAAAAATGCATATTTACTCGTACAATCTCTGTCAAACAAAATTTATCCCTGTATGAACTTATTGCACGTGACAAGCTTTTAAGACAAAAATTTAAACATAATTATATGTGTTTCAATGATAACTTATTTTTTTCATTTCATAAAGCTTTTTAAAAAAAATTATTTTAAATAATTTTTTTTTTAAGCTTTCTCATTGCAAAAATACTCTCGGTTGTTTGTCAGATGTTTACGAGAGGTGAGACCGTGAAAATACTCCTGGTGTTTTCAGGAATATTAAACATACTAAACATATGATCCATATACGTAGATCACATGACGAAAATAAAACGATTTGGATCTGGATCAGCGAAAAGTTTACGTTGCCTTATGGTGTGGTTATAGTTTCCACATCTAACTCCTTACAATATATGGTTTATTTCGTGCTGATATTGTGCTTGCCTCTTGTTATACATATATATTCAAGACAACATTTGTTTCTTCTGGTGTACAGCTTATTATTGTTTTCATTCAATAATTAGTTATTAAAAGTACTAATACTGTTTTTCCTCTTCTCTAATCTCCATTGAATTTGTACAGCTGAGTTTCTTAATGCGGAGTTGTCATGCAATTGATTTTCTTTCATAAAATTCAAAGAGTATGCGATTTTATTTTTTTGCTTTCCCGAAACTAATTCATTCAAAATGGTGTATATTCATTCAATAATTATTCATTTTAAATCATTGGGAGTAATTGTAATAAGTATTTACTTTCAGATGCACTTTTATGTGCATAATTCTAAGCAAAGAAAACATAGAAATCATAGAATAATATTTAGATTGTACAAATTATTTCATATTCTAATCTGGCAATAATCGACAAAAGTGTAGCACAGCAGTGAATAGTACGAACAAATTTCTAAATCAAGAAAATTGGTTCTGACAAAAACCGATATCTCGTATTATTGTCGTAATGAACGCAAACTAATCATCTGTGTATATTATCGATGATGATAAAACACGGTTAATATTAACCTTCGCGGTGGTTCGATTAAAAAAAAAAATAAAATGAAATCATTCTTCGAAATCGTCAATTTCATACTCAGCAATGCAGTAGCACCCTCAAGACAAATAAATTGCAGTATAATCAAACAAAATCAAAAGTCAAATGCCCTTCTGTCAAAATTTGTTTTGGTGGGTATTTTAATGGGTGGTTGGGAGTTAGAAATCGTGAAGAAACTTAACAAAATAGAAAATAATTAGAAAACTGGCAATGTCCGAGGAAATTATATTTGATTGTCTGCATTCTGAAATCGTGAACTACTGTCTGTTGGATAACAAAGTAATATAACACAACTTCTCGCCCCGAAACCCACATTATCGCCATCTTTCCGCAGGCAAATGATTTCTCAACGCTGGAGTACATTGGCTACTCGACTGGCTATCGTCTCATTGAGCGATTGACACGCGAGTGGCCGCGCTTTAAAGACGAACTAGAAACAATGAAGTTCATTTGCACTGATTTCTGGACCTTGATCTACAAGAAACAGGTGGATAACTTGAGAACGAATCATCAAGGCGTCTACGTTCTGCAGGATAAGGCATTCCGTTTCCTAACCCGGATATCACCTGGCACCAAACAGTTGGAGCACGCTCCCAAGGTAATTAGAACCAATTAAAAACACCGAAGTTCATAAGGAATCGTTTGTTTCAGTTTGTCGCCTTCACCTGCGGCCTGGTGAGAGGTGCCTTGGCCAACTTGGGTATAAACAGCACAGTCACCGCGGAAGTACAGTCCATTCCTTCATGTAAATTTCACGTGCAAGTAAAATTAAATTAGAACTAAGCTCACGGATACTTTTTCCACCACTGTTACAATAAAAAAAAAGACCCAAGCCAAAAGTTTAAAAGTCTATTTCAAGGTATAGAAGGCTATTATGTCATCGTTGGATATGTTAAAGTACTTCCACAGCTTCCACTTGGGGTCGCAGAAACCTGGTTTCAGTGGAGCCGGATCTGTGTGTATGCCAACATCGGGCGCGGGACCTATTATTATCACAGTTGATCCTTTGTACAGGCGAAGGTACTCTTGGAAAGCTTTTCCATTGTTGAAGAAGCAAAAGAGTAGCGCAAAGTCCCATTGGTCTGTGTAACAGCATTCTTTCAAAAAATCCGGTTGCATAGCCCCATTATCGATGAAATTTAACTTAATAAAGCGGGTCGGGGAATAATTGCTCTCCCACCATGATCTATCGATCTCAAGGCCATACACCGAAAGCCCTTGAAGTGAAATAAAAAAAAATATTAGCACGTCACACCGAACCCAATTCACCGGATCTTACCGATGCTTTCCTGAATGATCCATTCGAGAAGTCCAGTTCCACAGCCAACACTTAACAAGTTCTTTACATCCAATTCACGTAGAGTGCATTTTAAGTTCTCCAATGCCTCTCCTGTTGGCCATGTCCAAAGGTATTTATTTTTCTTCTCCAACGGCAAAGATTCACTTAGCTTGAGAACTCCCTGCCATTCTTTTGCGGCTGTTAGAACTCGAAGTTCCTCCTCGAATGAATCTTTAAACATTGTTAACGTAATGTGCCATCGTGCTGGCGCTTTAGTGTTGAATAGGATTACCAACAACCACTACAACCAATGACGATGACGGCCATAAGACCTAAGAGGAATATTGGGTAGTTGCCAAAGATATTTCGTTCAGGTTCTTTGATACCGATTTGTGATTTTTTTTTTCATTTTGTATCCCTTGTACTGGGAATGATTGACGCCAATGCTTGCGTCTTTTCGATGGGCACGTGGTATTAGTCTATAAATAAGAAAATGTTCTACTCATGCCAACATAATGTGGGAATCTCGGTGCCTCTTATCAATTAATCATAATTACTGACAGACGAAGAGGTGGTCAATTTAAATTTAGAAATACCATAGGCACTGTTGAATTATGCGATTCGTGTTCAAGGGCGTGATAGCGTATTCACATTATTTCCTGTTTTTTGCCCTTGAAGCGTGCTTCCTTGAACAGGTATAAACATTATTTGATATTACAAGTTGAAGGGTGATGTAGGTATTTGTTCAGAGCGAGGATCAATAAAGAGCAGTAGAAGGCCTTCTTCATACAAATTAAGAAGATTTATTCATTCGATGAAGGTAATTGCCAATTTATTTTTCGGCCTGTACGTGTTGGAATTAATAAAGAAGCAAAGCGCGGAATGACTCCAGCTAAAGAGACCGAGAATCACTCTTCAAAATGTTGCCTCCATTGCAGATCCCCAAAAACTTAACTGCGAAACTGAACAAGAAAAAAGGAAAGACCCGTGAATCGGCGATGTATGCTAAACGACAGTGCACTACCACATATACAGACGGATCGAGTATAGTTGTAGGGAATAAGGCAGGAGAACTTGGCGTAGAATATTTCGAGCTAATGTCTTATTCTTGACCAAAACCAATGTAAGCAGAATAATACAATTTCGTAAAATTTTCAGAAGTGAAAAGAGGGGGAGATCTCGTCAAGCTGTGGTTTACTTTTTGGTAAATAAACCGAAAATGTTGTTCTTTTGTAACAAAGGTAGAACATATAACAGCACCGATTCCACTTTTAAGCGCAATAGTTGCGGCTGATTATATTGCATTTCTGAACCCAGTTCGCTGTCTAGATATTCGACACGAATCACTGTCAGTCGATACCCAAAAAAAATGTTGCACTCTCTTGTCTTGTTGCCCTGCGATGTTTATTTGTGGTGTTATGAGACCTTGGCGCAACTGGTTATTGTAGCGGACCACTGCGCAGGAGTTCGAATCCCAGAAAACACCAACAAGTTCTTTCACGGTCCAACCTCTCGCGAACGTCTGACAAACATCCGAGAGTATTATTGTCACGAGAAAGCTTCATAAAACAAATTACCCTTCGGATACGGCACTAAGTTAACCGCCAGTACCAGACTGGGGGACATTTAATACAAGTTCATAAATTCCACCGCTACGCATCAACCGCTCTGTAGCGTGTCGTAGCGTTGATATTTTACCAGTTTGGACACCGATTTAAATCTCAAATTTCTTTGGCATACATATCGTAGTTTGGCCTAAAAATAATAGCCATACGTTGACGTCTCAGGCGTAATGCCGTATGACCTTTTGTTTACACAATCGAACGCATTCTCGAATGAAAAATGTGAAAAACTAAAGCAACGGATATTTATTCCCGATTCATTGTCCGACTGTTCTGTCCGTAAGGTATTGATGTAATTATCACAAGAAGATCCAGCTGGGAAAATTTTCAGATATCTCTTAGCGTTTGCCCCGGAGTATAAAGTCATCTGTTTTTTTTTTTTATAATTTGCACGCAATAAAGGGGTTATGAATACCCTTAACATGATTTTACATAGTGCAGGCATTGGAAAGGACAGGTAGAGGGAGAGAAAGATTTGGTGTAGTGGTTTGAAGTTCAGTTGTTTATGATCAGAGAAACCCGGGGGTGGCATCCAAATAACTGGGGAGATTTTTGTTATTTTTTGTCTTTGCTTCTGATTCACAGTATTTTTTTTCGTGAACACCGGTGTCATAGGCAAATCCATCATCCAACAGAGCGAACAATTTTCCCAGCCTTATGACCAAGCTACTGCCAGAGTTATGCCTTTGCAGTAGTGTTCACACAAGCTTTCGCAATTGATCGGAAACTATATATTTCCTGAGAAATAAATAAATGTTTGCTGGCGTCAGGATTTGAACCATGAACCATGAGCGTGGCAATTGACGACGTTACCACTACACCATTGCCTATACATCCTCATCTACATTCTATTCAGTACAACAGATCAAGAAAGTTGATACTTTAACAAAAGCTTATTTTCCATCGCAGTTTATTAAAGACGGATGAGACACCGGATAAAATTCTAGTCATTCAGTATAAAGTGCTTCCACAGGAAACCATAATGTACAAAGAAAAAAATACTTTATTCCCATGCATCTTACATCAATCAAATTGTATCTGATAAGTGTATTTAAAATTCTTTCGCCAATGGGTCTCGGAGAAATTCGATTGTTGCCCACTGTACAATGCGGTTGTTTCCTGCACTAGTTTTGTTTGATCAGTTGCTTGGTGTGTAGTCTCGCTCATACTATTCGTATCATTCTCTGTTGTGCTGTCATCGTCCAGCAAAATCTTACGGTATATCTCATGGGGATCGTATTTCTTTTTTAGTTTTTTATGCATTTTAGCTACTGAATGAACAACTGGTGGCGTTACATTCACAGCTGTTTTCATTTCTAATTGATTTTGTTGCGGAATTATCACAGGTTGAACATTTCCAATACATCTGATAACAGAACTATTGGCCACGGTTTTGGGTACATCATTTTTATTTAGGTCTCCAGTACATGCATCTCCTACTGGTTGTGAAGGAACATCTTCAGTGTGATTTACGCTTTCTACCGTTTCTAACTCTTCATAGATTACTTCAATACAGTTCTTATTTTCATTTGGATGTATATTTCTTATATGTCTGGTAATATTATCCTTTCGGATACTTGTAGTATCACAAAGGGTACATTTAAATTTTGACGTTCCTAGATAAATTGGCAAATTATAGAGGATAACAGCAGGAGCGGTACTTACTTACCAACATGAATCTTGCTATGCCGCATTAAGGATTTCATGTCAATGAAATGCTTAAAACAATCGGAACAACTGTATTTCTTTAGCTTGGAGTGTCTCAATGTATGTAATTTTAGAGTTGAGTTCCTATCGAATCTCTTGTCGCATTGATCGCATTTGAATTGCTTACTACCTGGAAATGGATGAAATAGAATATAATAAAATAATAATCACGCCTCCAATACTTTATATAACTGTAAATCGACTTAGTTATTAAAATATCTGACGAGAAAGTAGATTTCAATGTCCACAGCTCGAAGTAGATATGATGACACTACAATGGATCTGGTGGCGTAAGAAGACAGGCAGAAATCTTTGTCAGGAGCTTAATTTTGCTCTGCTTAACTTAGAGCACGGGCAGTTTTTAGACAACTCCAACAACATTGGAAATCGCTTAGACTTCTTTTTCTCTTGGTTCTGCCCCTTTAGAAAGTGTTTAATACCCAAATATCAGCCCTTCAACGGTAACTGTTATGCATGATAATGCTGCAGAACCACTATAGTCGAATTTTGTTTTACAAGTCACCCAGCCACACTCACCACAAATGACAATACCTACCAAGCAAGGTTCGATAGGCTGATACCTGCATGAGCTCAGTCACGTGAGCAATCTTGCGATACATTGGTGCCTCCAGTTTTAATCAAATTTTTCTAAATTGCATACAAAATCTGCATACTCGTGTGACCAACTAAAACCTTTCACTAAACAAATTTGAACTTTCCAAAAGCGAAAAGTGTACAAAGATCGTGCACTCCAAGTTCTAAAAAAAAAGGTTCCCGACTTTTTCTTCAAATCTGGCAGGCAAAAAGCGACAGACTGATTGCTGTTGGCATAAAGAAATCGATGGAACGAGCTGGCAAAAAATGCTCGCCAATGACAATGAGACACATCTCTTCATTCATAGAAAATATCGCCATTAGATCAGGCTGATATCAAAGTCCTAATTGCTACCTCAGGTTACATTATCCTAAAAACTGATGGAACAGTGTAATTTTGTCAAATCGAAATCAGTATTCTCTCTCCGGCTCTAAGCGTAGCAAGATGTTACGCATTAGGTGAACTCTTCTTTTACAAGCTCAAGGAAATCTCAGATGAAATCATTTTAGAGATGATTGATGATTAGTTTCTTGAATGCCACAGGATGGATATAAAAACTCCGAGGGGAACAACAGGACAGAGAAACCGAAGGGGTTTTTTTTAGCACGACGACGTATGGAGTCGGGCATAACTCGAAGCACGGGCTACAGGTATCCTTAAAGGATTTTTACCCATACGCATAGAAAAAAAAAAGAACGAACAACCAGGATCCAAAAAACTAACTCAAAAATCGACTAACAATCCAAACTTGAGTAAATTCAAGACTCTTGGGAGAGTTCAGACACGAAATGAGAACAGGACTAATTATAGGTACGAAGCCTAAACAGTAATTTTTAATTTTGACACTAATTACCCAAGAGTAACAGGGCAGAAACTATAGCCAGTACATTTTAGATTTACCAGCAGTTGATTTACCATAGATGCTTTGAGGTCTTTGAATTTAATGGAGTAGACGAATTTTTGCTTACTTCGGAGAAGGACCATGCTTATGCGATGGGCTTCTCAATCATATTGAGCATTAGAACTTGCATTAAAAAAAATTGCTTCCGCAAAAAATTATTTTGAGGCGAATAGGGAACATTTAGGAAATACACATGATACAAAACAGGCGGGTTCCCATTCTCGATTCGCCTGTGTCGATCATATCAGATGAGAATACGAATCATCATTGAAATTGATGTCATACACTTATTTTTATTTTAAATCAAGTTATATCTCAACTGATCTCTTAGGATTCGCCCTTTTAAATCTTTAGCAGTACAAGCGCTAATGTGATCCAAAATAGAGCTGCTTCAGAATTACATTAAGGTCCGTTAACTTAGTCAACCCAACGAGCGGCGCAGTAGCAAAGCGTGAAAAAAATAGAAGAGGGCGATGTAAGAAAAAGTACAAAAGTTGAAAAGGGGTAATGGCAACAAGAGTTGAGTGTGCAAAGAGAAACAAGACCTAAACAAAACAACTTACCACCATGAACAGTTTTGTGCATTCGCAGCGAAGATTTCAGAGAAAATTTCTTCTCACACATGTTGCAACTGTATGGGAAAATGTTCTTATGTTTCTGCATGTGAGCAGTGTAAGCCACTTTATTCTTAAGTTTAAGTCCACACTCTGTGCACTGTTGAGCGACTGTGGTATGGAGTTTCTCGTGCTTTCGAAGGATCTGCTGTTTTGAGAAAGTTTTTCCGCAAACCGAGCATGAGAAGGACTTTGGTGAATGGCCATCCATGTGGTATTTCAAATGTGATGATGTAGAGAAAGTCTGCAAGTATTTATACGGAAGGGAGGTGAATGTATTCCACTTTACTTGAGTCTCTTACCTTATAGCACTGCGCACATTTGTGTGGCTTGTTGGAGGAGTTATTGCAAAACAAATGGTAATACTGTTGGGTTCGACTGTTGAAGCGTTTGTCACAGATCGTGCAGAGATACACTAGTTTATTGTCGGCGCATTCCTTGACTATGTGTGGCGGAAACAATGTTCTTCCGGTTCTGATGGGCTTTATAGGTTCGTGTATATTTGCAGCATTGAAGGGCAGGTATTTATCTTCGATAATTGTAATATTTTCCTTTATAATTTGGCTCTTTGACACTGGTTGTTCTCTTTGTTTACATTCCTCGCAGCCATTCTCTTCGGATATTAAGCACTGTCGACACTTGGAGTGACCGCAGTTTTCTGTTATGAGACGATTTGTGCAGTTTAGTGTATTTCTACACTTCGGGCAATTATCAGGCTCTTCCATTTGTTTTTATTTAAATTAAAATAAAAATTTGCGCAGGAAAGTAGGAAATCGAACACCGTGCCGGTGGTATAAAACTTTTATAAACAATTTTGACAATTATTAGTTGGTCATTTTAGGTCAGTTTGATTTGTAAATTTGGTCTAATAGTAGAGACACGTTAAGTCTGTTTTATTAGGTTCGACCCTGATTTGTCAGCTCTCGGATGTGTCAAAAAAACGTAGATTTTCTATTTTCCACAAAACGCATTGACCCACACAATAGTGGAGCTGAAGCTTACGCATGTAGGGCTGTCAAAAAATCGCGCGCTGATGAAGCTGAGTATGAACACAATGGTGAAGCGCTGTAGTGAAGCTGAAGTTAACTCCACTTCTACTTCAGCGACAAGCTTCAGCTTCATATTGTGTTCGCAGTATTAGATGTGTGTGTATTTAACTTTGACAGCGCGACGTACCTCAGCTTCACTCTTGTGCTACGGCAGTGAAGCTGTCATGCAGTCATTTCGCTCTGAATTTAATTTCCATATTCGAATCGTTATTCAATTGGATTCCAAACAGATTTTTATGAATTTAAACATAAAAGGTAAAAAAAAACGAATCCTTTATTTGTGTGCAAAATAAATAATAACCATTTATAGCAAATGTGGTTTAGAAAGCTCCTCTTTTCTTACTCAAGAAAAACCTGGGCTGACTTCAGAGCGGCCCAAAGTTTCTCAAAAAAACACAGAGTTGTGTTTCGGTTTCGGTGTCCCCAGGTTTTTCAAAAAACTGCACCAGAGCGACTTAGAAGCGCCCCGAGCTCTAAGAAAGACAGGCAGATTAGGACAGCAAACGCGAACAAAAATTTCGACAGCCAACAACAAACGACCGTTCTTCGGATGTGAAACACATTAGGTCGGCTCCCCTACTGCCCAAAGCTACGAATTTCTACGAAAATTCACAAAAAATGGTCAAATCCTGTTCCTGTACCGCGAAATTTCATAGTTTTTCATAAAAGGAAGAGCTCACGAGAGAGTAAGTAGTTTCTCCATGCTGTGCATTTTTTTCCAAGAAATTTCTTTGATTTTATGAGATCAGTCATAAAATCAATCATAAAATCAGATCAGTTTTATGAGATCAGTCAAATAGGAAGTGTGTGGTTATGTGTTTTTGTTGATTGGCAACAAATTGGAAATAGTGGAGAAAACCCACAAAGAATTGTTCATAGAATAATCCCCTAATCCATTCCATCGTATACAAAACTTTTATGCCTAAAACACAATATCACCTCGACCTCGGTTTTGCTCCCGTTACGTCCCATCCACCTTGAGAGCGCGTTGAATGTTTGTTTACATATTTCCTTTGTTCCACAGCTGTTAGCTGTCAAAGCACGCAAAAGTTCAGCTCATCTCAACTTCCGCCTCGGGTTAGAGTGTATGTAGCATTACGTTTTTCTTTACGAATGGAGGTCGAGGTGGACGCGACAGTTTGATAGGATACATTGATTTCCTATGTTTTTACTCATAGACGTCAGACGAAGCCGAGGTCGAGGGGCTATTGTGCTTCAGGCATTAAATCTCCATTATTTAACTCATTCATTCATGTACATATTCATCATTTATTTTTTTCTCATGCAATTTTTTGACGTTTAAAAACATACTTTTTTTGTGAATTTGTCTCTCCCTGAGAAGTGTTTACCCCCACTCCTTGAAATGTAAAAAGCTCCGAATTTTTGTGCAGAAAGTACGGGAACAGACCTATTGACACACCACACAGCGAAATTAGACATTGCGCGAAGATTGTTTACAAAACAGAAGTAAAACTATAAAGAAATTGATTGAGCCGTATGATTTCACGCAGGAATTTTGTTTACTAAACGTTGCATTTGTGTCGTAGTCCTGAGTAGTATATGTTATTTCACATAGTATTCCAGTTGAAACAATAAACACAAAATTACTTGGTTGACAATTGAGGTGACAAAGAAAATGTTTTCCGGTCGCTAATGCTGTTTCCACCAATGTTGACGGCGCAGTAATTTCCTAGTGATACATGCACAGAAAGAAAAAAACATTCGACCTTCTACAATTGTATTATATGCATAGATAGATTTATGTACTACATATGTATATGTGTATAACGCCATCACTGTCGCCTGTGTGTAAATATATAGTTGCATATTTGCGCCCCATAAGTAGGCAAGTAAATTAATGCATATGTTTACTTATTTTATATTGGCCCCCATAAGTATGCAAGGAAATTCTTAGTAAACTTTCTGATGTATAGTTTTATAGTGCCTGGTTTAGCTGTTTCTTTTTTAATCTCTGTCTTTGTTTAATTTATATCTAATCCTCTTGAGGAATATCGCGATAATTTTAATTCGAAATAACGACCAAACCTCTACGCCATAGAACGGCAACGTTTTATTAAAAGCTCCGGAGTAGCGTTTTCGTGATCAGCGGCGGGACACGGCCCAAGTTGTCATTTTATTGTATGTATAGATAGACAGATAGATGTGCCAGAATTTTCATTGAACAACATTTGCTTACATTGTGATCAATTTAGATTTTCTTTTGAGAATCTTGTACAAACGATGAACTATCACACGTCTTATGTATTTGATTGAGGGCTAATTTGTCGTCCAGGTGACACTATTAATCCACAGCGATTTTGTTGTTGTTCCCACTTTACGTTTTTCTAAATTGGTTGCTCTCTTTGTCCTGCACCTTGATTGTTTATACGATATCATTCGTTTTTTTTCTGAGTAAAAGGGACTCATTAGCAGTGTTTTTTTGAAACCTAGCCAGCCAGTCGTTCATTTAAACGATTTGCCAGCCAGCCAAAGCCAGCCGATTTTATACGAACATATCTCTAGGAACCAAAATATCTCTAGACGCCTGAAATAAGGCATCAATTTCACAGCCAGTCAGTTTTGGCTGGGGCTTAAATCAAGAGTAGTAGCCAGCCGGTGTTTGTATTTGTTTTATGTGTAAAATTTGAATTTACTAGCAACTACTGGCTGGCTAGGTTTAAAAAAAACACGGCTATTGATGCAAATCGGAAATATTCTCATACCTGTCAATGTTTTCTAGCAGACCTGACCTTGTGGGTGCTTTGGTATACTTTGATTTCCCTGTCAGTTATGATACCAAACTTTTAAATAAAGTTCAAGTGGCCAGCACTTCGTGGTAAATATAATCAAACCATTATGCCTACCCACAGAAAAATAAAAATGGCACTCTAACAAAATTATAAACAAATTAAGATTTGAAGAAGACCCCCTAAATCAAAAAATTTCGAGGTATGTATATACTCAGCTAATTTGCAGTTTTACTTTAATATCCATTTCAAATCATTGTAATTGTTGCAAAACTACAGCTTATATCTGCCTAAAAGTATACAAGACTAATGGAAAACGAAATTATTATACATACTTCCTAAAACTATACCACGATTTTTGGGTGCACCTTCACTTTACATTTTTATTTTCTGATAAGAAAATCCGAGATATAAATAAAGGCGTCTGCTCGAAAAATTGCACCTACCTTATGTATAATGTATGTATGTTATGTATATTTATATAAATGTGAACGCACCTGAATGTGAGGCCGAAGGCAGTCCAAACTTTAATTTGTTTATAACTTTGTGACAAAATTACTTTCATTTCCGTGTTTAGAAGGCAGTGTAAAACACTAGAATAAATGTTTTTTCCCTTTTTTTTTGTGAAAATCCGAATCCGAGATTTGAAAGAAATTATTTGGAAATGTCACTGAAGTGCACCCATCGAACAAAAACGCGATTTGGTTGACATATATGGTTTAAGTTCCACCAAATTTATTTCTGATGAAAACATGACGCTATATTCTCTCGTGAAATTGCTGTGGTTCGTTAAAAAAGAAAATTATTCACCAAGTTTTCTTTTTAAAAATTTATTGCAAACCATTTCAAGAAACTAAATAAAGCATTTCACATTTGCTTGCTATTTTTTCCTGTTTTGTCTAATTTCTTGAATTTATAATATTTAAATGTGTACCTGTTTTATCAGAGCCACCCCGGGTTACTCCGATATTTAAAGCAAAAGTCTTATTTATTTACTTAAGCAAACAGAATCTAAGATCTTTGACGTTTGAGATTTGTTATCGATTTTTGTTGGTTAGTTTTGTTTACATCGTCTGGCTATGTTTATTTCCATTTTCTTGAATTAAAACTTCCACATAAATACATCAAAATGGAATATAGTTTAACTCACTACCCGTTCTTAGTAATAATCTGTTGCCTAATATCCTACTACGACACCCTACGCGGGACTTTTGTCTTCGACGACACAGTAGCCATCGTGAAGAACACCGATGTGATCAAATCACCGATCTCCATCAATTCTGTGTTTAATCATGACTTCTGGGGTGCCAATCTTACAGACCCCGATAGCCACAAGTCCTACCGCCCCCTAACAATTTTACTATTCCACTTGGAGTACAACACCCTCGGCTTTCGGAGTTATCACATGAAAGCAATCAACTTGGCGATTCATTGCGTCAACAGCTTGCTGGTGCTCAGTGTGTTCAATAAAATAACTGAAAGCAAGCTTTCATCACTAGTGGGAGGAGTACTCTTCGCAATACATCCAGTTCATACGGAAGCAGTATGTGGAGTAGTTGGACGGGCTGAACTACTATTTTGCTTGTGTTTGTTGCTGGCGATTCTATTAATGGATTCGATCGGGAACGACGTCAGTTTTGCCTCGAATGGACTCAAATATCTTGGTATCATCACTATGTCAGTCGTAGGTCTGTTGTGTAAAGAGAACGCCATAACGATACTGCCCAGTTGTGTATTCTACGACTTTGTCAAGAGAAGATGCTGCAAGAGAAGGTATAACATTAATTTGAATGCCTTGCTTCAGGTGAGGTATTTACTGTTTGCAGCTATCACTGGATTTTTGTTGTACCTTCGACTGTGGGTACAGAACTTCGAGGGTCCTAAATTCAAAGCCATGGACAATCCAATTGCCGCAAGCGATAGTCTATTGACACGAACTCTCTCGCAAAACTTCCTTTACGCGCTGAATTGTTGGATTCTTATCTGCCCCATGTGGCTGAGTTTTGATTGGGCCTTGGGGTCAGTGGAGCTTGTTCACTCTTCAACTGACCAACGTATTTTAGGCATTATTCTAGTCTACGTGTTTATTTATAAAATAATCGAAACAAAGTCAAAGGCCTTGCTGATTGGGCTTGGTTTTCTCGTCATACCATTCCTCCCGGCTAGTGGCATTCTCAAAGTTGGATTTGTTATTGCCGAACGAGTGCTCTATGTGCCCTCGATTGGTATGTGCCTTGTGGTCGCCACAACATTCTGTGCCATCAGAGACAGACTGTTCTCTTATAGAAGACTACTGCATGTAGCAATGATAATCCTTATGGCACTGTTCATACTCCGTACGCGACAACGAGCCACAGAATGGATGACGGAGGATCTCTTATTTTCCTCTGCTCTATCTGTTTGCCCAAACAATGCAAAAGTGCACTATAACATCGCACGTTTAGCAACCGACAAAGGAGACAAAAAGAAAGCATTCCATCACTACCACAAGGCAATTAGATTATATACCGACTATGAAGCCGCGCTGATGAATCTCGGTAATCTTTATAGAGAAATCGGTGACTACCAAACTGCTGAGATCTACATCAAGAATTCGCTTAACGTACTACGGGCATTCCCGGCCGCTTGGATGAATTTGGGAATTGTACAGGCGTCACGTAAAAAATACAACGACGCTTTGCAGAGTTATCGGACCGCTTTGAAATACCGCAGAAACTATCCGGTGTGTTACTACAATATGGGGAACTTATTTCTCGAAATTCAAGAATACTCAGAGGCTATTATTCACTGGCAAAATTCGGTGGCATTAAATCCTAATCAACCAAAGGCATGGGCGAATATTTTAACGCTTTTGGACAACCAGGGACTCTATGATGATGCCATACGATTATCAGATCGAGCACTGAAATATCTGCCCAATGAAACATCAATTATGTTCATCAGAGCGAATGTTTATGGCAAAATGAGACGCTATGTGGAAGCAGAGGACCTATATAAACGAGTGATCGACGCGGAGCCGGTAAATGTATTGTATCATACTAACTTGGGTGTTCTCTACCATCGCTGGGGTAAAATAAATTTGGCCATTAAGAGCTACCAAACTGCCATTAAGTTTGATCCAAAGTCAAAGACTGCAGGCGATAATTTAAGTAAATTGTTGAGGAGACACAGCTAAAGTTTTGTATTATGTGTATGTTTTAGAAAAGTTTATGCAAATAAATTTTACATAATTTATAAAGCAAATAGCGTGTATTTTCTAGGTCGGATCATATCAGCTCGACTCAAGTTTATGTCGTTTTCCATTGGGCAAAAAGAAGCCTTCTTTTTGTCTTCCGAAGAGCAAGAATTGGCTTCTTCTGGATTATGTGTGTATTGGTGAAATGCCAGATATTTTGCTTATCTTTTTCACAAAAACCAAAGCAAAAAATAAAATAAACCAAAAATGTTTCTTGTACCATATGACTTTGACAAGCAGTTCAATGTAATGTCGTTTTCCATTGGGCAAAAATAAGCCTTCTTTTTGTCTTCCGAAGAGAAAAAACACTGCCGCACATGTTCCATTGGCTCTTCGGAATCATCTTCTGGGAGAGATTTTCGCTTCCCGATTTCATTTCGGAAGACACTCAAAATTCACTCACACATATAAAGTGTTACATCGAACTGCTTGTCAAAGTCATATGGTACAAGACATATTTTTTTGTTTATTTTATTTTCTTAGTTGAGAGAAGTCGGTAAAAAGCAATTTTACACAGATATAAATAATAATTGGTAAATTGATAATAATGTCGTTTTCCATTGGACAAAAAGAATTCATTTTTTGCTTTGGTTTTTGTGAAAAAGATAAGCAAAATATCTGGCATTTCACCAATACACACATAATTGAGCGGAAGATAAATCGCATGTTCCATTGGAATCCAGAAGAAGCCAATTCTTGAGTGAAACCAATGGAAAACGACATAAGACTTTATATGTGTGAGTGAATTTTGAGTGTCTTCCGAAATGAAAGCGGGAAGCGAAAATCTCTCCCAGAAGATGATTCCGAAGAGCCAATGGAACATGTGCGGCAGTGTTTTTTCTCTTCGGAAGACAAAAAGAAGGCTTCTTTTTGCCCAATGGAAAACGACATAACTTATTCGACACAAGTACTCAACATTCAAGTTGCGAGAAATGTATGGAGAAGATTTCACAGAGTAGGTAAAGTGATTATGAACAGGTCCCACTACTTTGAAGGGACGTTTTGGATATTTTATCGAAACCTGACCAAAGATGGATAGTTTGTTTATTTCGAGATAAAATACAATCATGGTTGTCACCGCACATTTTACATACAGAGATCTGATACTTATGTTTCTTACTATTGAAATATTGAACAAAATAATTGATGAAAACAAAGAAATATGTTGAAAGAAAACTCGATAAAAACCTTCATTTAAAAACAAAAAGATAGTAAATAATAATAAATAAATAAATAAGTAATTAATATAACTAAATGTAGACTTTTATATTCATACATAGATACAAAAAACATATAAAGAGATAAATAAAAAAATTGAAAATAAAATAAATAAATAAATCAATAACAAAATAAATTAATTAATTAATTAAATAAATAAATCAATCTTCTATATATATAAAACTAAGTGGCGAAATGCGTATGTTTCTCTCTACGTAATTTTCAACCAATTTAGTTGGTTTTTCTTTAAATGTACATAGATAATTACGGTACAAGGTGATAGGCGAAAAAAAAAGTTACAGAAACGTTCAAAAACATTGAAAAAAAAACTTAGACATTTTTGTGTGCCTGGCGAAGCGGGCGGGGTTTAAACTAGTAGATAAATAAATATGTGAATAAATATATACATAAATAGACAATTAAATAAATACAAATATTTAAATATATACATGCAGATACGCATAAATGCATACATATACATATAAAATATATCACAAATCAGATCTAGGCAATATAACACCCAAGTGAGCCTAGCGACACATATACTACCTTAAAAACCCTCCCACAAGTGTGCATGCGAGTCCGTGGGTTGACACGACTGGAGATCACCGGTGTCATAAAAGAAAGATCAAACAACACTAAAACAGGAGCATGCACGTGTCAAACAACAAACACCATCGCAATATGGTGCAAAAAATTGTATTGCAAAACTGTATCATTATGGTAATACTTGCAAAAAGGAAAGGCACTACCCCGCCAGGCACTACCACTGCTGTGCATGGTACTGATCCTGGACCGAGCAGAAATGTTCGGGTCAGAGCTATACGGATTCCGGGGGCTAGCAAAATAATGAAACAGTTTGGACGCAATTTGAGGGTCGCGAGTTGGAACGTTGGAAGCATGACCGGTCGAAGTTACGAGCTGGAAGAGATGATGAATAGAAGGCGGGTGGACATCTTGTGTGTCCAAGAGACGAAATGGAAAAACACCGGGAATCGGGCGCGTTTCTTGGACGTTAGGACAAAAGATTACAAGATGTTCTACTACGGAACGGAAAAGTCTAAGATCGGAATCGGTATCATCCTTGCGGCAGAGCTACTTGGTAACGTCTTGAGCATTTCGAAGTCCAGCGACCGTTTGATGTCTCTCAAACTAGTAATACAAGGAGAGGTGTGGAATATTGTCAGTGCATATGCTCCCGACGATGGGTACAATCAGAGAGATAAAGATGCATTTTGGCTAGATTTCCACAATCTCCTTAAGAACATCCCAAAGGAAGAATTTCTATTTGTTGGAGGAGATTTGAATGGACATGTCGGGAAATCAAACGAAGACTATGAAGACTGCCATGGAGGACTAGGATATGGCACCAGGAACCTTCCTGGTGAAGACATCCTAAGCATGTGCAAATCACACGGTCTTATCGTGTTAAATACCATGTTCATCAAACAAAGCCGACACCTGATCACTTACAGCAGTGGTGGAGATGAAACTCAGATTGACTACCATTTGGTAGGCAGTTTCATGAAGCCCCGGGTAAAAGATTGCAAAGTGATCCTGGGAGAGGCAATCGCTCGGCAACACCGTCTCCTGCTAACAGAAATTTTTATGAAAACACCGAAGAAAAGCAAACAAACAAGGGTCTCTGAGAAAATCAAGTGGTACAATCTGGACAAAGAAAAAGGCGAAGCTTTTGTTTTCGTAATGAAAAATTACCTCTCTCACACCATCAACGGAGCTGAGGATGAAGAGTGCAGAGCACAAAATATGTGGGATTCCCTACAGCGAACTTGCCTAAATAAGGCCAAATCACTGCTAGGAGCTTCAAAAGGCCACCATCAACACGCCAAAGAAACATGGTTGTGGAGTGATGAAGCTAAGATGCTGATAAATGAGAAGAAAGTGGCTTTCAAAGCTTGGTCAAAGTGCCCCTCTAATAATAATGACGAAAAAGCTCGCCTCGAAATGGAATAAAGATGCTGCAAGAAACAGGCGAAGAAGAAGTGCGCTCAGCTTCAAGCAGAGAGTACGGAGGGCCTGTATCGGGAGCTGGAGAAAATATTTTCCCCGGTTGCTGATGCAAACCAGGCTATCCAGGAGCTGCGAAGACACAATATGAACAAGAGCGCCACTATCTTCAAAATAGCCGCCCAAAGATGGAGAAATGCTCAGGAGATTCGTTCGCCAAAGTTTATTAACAATGCTCATGGCCAGCTTCTTGTGGATGACGACAAAATTCTGCAGAGGTTGAGGCAGTATAGTGAGGAACTTTTGAATGAACAGTTTCCCCGGCTATACTTTTCAAGAACCACTACTAACTGTAACGAAATACCCGACATTACAGTCGAAGAAGTTAGTGAGGCGGTCAAATACTCCAAAAAACGAAAAGCGGTTGGGCCAGACGAAATACCCTCTGAGTTCTGGAAAAAGATGGGAGACATCGGGTTCAGATGGCTCAGAATTCTTATCTCCAAATTCGTGAGAGGTGATCCAATGCCGAATCAATGGAGGGAAAGTTACCTCCTCCCTGTATACAAAGGGAAGGGTGATACGCGAAACTGTGATAACTACCGTTCGATCAAGCTGATGTCACACACCATGAAGATCGTTGAGCGGGTATTAGGTGGCCGACTGCGAAAAATAATACGGCTATCTGATGATCAGTGCGGGTTTGTCTCGGGTAAATCAACCACAGATGCAATCCAAAGTATAAGGATCATAATGGAAAAACATCGTGATTCCTTAAGGGATTTGCATATTGTATTGGTTGACTTTGAAAAGGCATTCGACAGACAACCACGAGAACTGATATGGGTGGCGCTAAGACATCGAGGGGTTCCAGAAACCTATGTACAGATGATCATGGACATGTACGAAAGAGCAAAGACAAGAGTAAGATGTCCCGCTGGAGTAACCGAAGAGTTCCCAATCAAAGTCGGGGTGCACCAGGGAAGCGTTTTAAGTCCTTTGTTCTTTATTACAGTCCTTGATTATCTGTTTGAAGGTAAAGTGATGGACCCCAAGGTACATCAGTTATTCTTTGCTGACGATGGAGCCATCATAAGTGAGGATCCTACATCCCTGCAACGAGCACTTGATGTGTGGGTGGACGTTTTGGAGGGAAATGGGTATCGCATTAGTTCAAAAAAGACAGAGTACTTGTGCTGCCCATTCTCTGATCCACTCAGGCCTATTCCAGACATTTATTTGAATGGAACAGTGCTTCCCAAGTGCGAAAAGTTCAAATATCTGGGATCTATGATCAATAGCAAAGCAACTTGTGATGACGACATCAATCATCGTGTAAGCGTAGGGTGGATGAAGTGGCGAGAAAATTCCGCTATCTTCTGTGACAGAAAAATGCCCCCTAAGTTGAAAGGAAGGCTCTACACCGCAGTTGTACGTCCAGCGCTCACATACGGTTCACAATGTTGGACGATGTACAAAAAGTATGAGAGTAAATTAACGGCAGCTGAGATGAAGATGCTTTGCATGACAGCAGGAGTGACAAAGCTTGATCGAATAAGAAGTTCGAAGATCCGTGGAAGCTTTCACATCAAGGAAACCATCGTACACAGATTAGAGCGCGACCGGCTCAGCTGGTATTGCCACGTTCAAAGAAGAGATCATTTGAACCCTGTTAAAAAGGCAATATCTATGCACGTTCCAAAGACATCGCGATGTAGGAAAGGCAGGCCTATAAACGCCTGGATCAGACAAATGCGACGACATCGGCATTTCATTGGCCTCAGTAACCGAGTGATCCAAAATCGGCAGGCCTGCCGATATTTTCTGAGGTCAAATAGGCGAACCCCACAGGCGGATCAGTAGAAATGCAGTGAAGTGGGAGGGCTGTGATCCCTTGTTTTCGGATCATAGCCTCGCTGATAAAAGGAAGAAGAAGAAGAATATACATATAAAATATAGAAATTTATGTCGGCAATGAAACAAATGACCATTGCTAGAACGTCACGTGCTTCGATGCGACAAGTAGTCCACTCGAACGTTCTTGAAGTTGGATTAACGATTTTACAACATGAAGTAGAAGCTTTCTTTCTTCCTTTGAAGAACATCTCCATACTCGTTTCAGTTTTTTCGGAGAAAATTCTTCCACATGCATTGGGAGAACGTAACATATAGCCGCTGTCGATTGTCGTGACGGAATCAAGCCAATTTCCTTGGCAAAAGGAATTGTTTTTTCCTCACTTGAAATCAATGCTTCAAACGAATGAAAGATATAAAAGTTATTTTTAATTTTGTATGCAAGAGAGTATGAATACATTTTGGGACTTGAAAAAAAGCTTGACAACCGAAATAAAATGTATGGACTGGATGCTATGAAGTTCGAGATCGAATGAGCTTTACCGCCACATTATTCACTCAATTTAACCCGGGTTAAAATTTACATCCTGGTTAAAGTAAGTTAAACGCGAAAATAAAACTCAAGTCCATAATATTCACTCGTTAAACCCGAACTTAAACCCAGTTGTATAAACCTGGTTGGCGTTTAATACGATCAAATTCAAACTGCCCTCCGGAAACCAGTTTAAGTACTTTAACTCGGATTAAAACACGATTTCATAGTATTGACTCGTTTTGTTCGAGTGTAATCGTATGTTCTGCTCAATTAATAATAATGAGGATGAGGGCAAAAGCCAACTCGTCCCGACGATGTTGCTCAGGCGCGGCACTTTGCCGTTGTTTGTCCTTTTATGCTCATGACGGAATTTTCCATTGTGCCGTCTTCTTGTGTTGCTGTGACCAACTCTGTTTCTAAACACATACACAAAAAAAAAAAAACAAACAAATAAATACAAATCAAATCAATTTCAATTTAAAATTTTGACAATACGTAGGTTTAAAACGGTTTAGAAACGAGTTTAAACTGTTTTAAATTGTTGGGTTTAAAATTCACTTTAACATGCTTTACACCCGGAGTGAATAATATGGCCGTTAGTGTCGCTTAGATCTACAAGACTTTCAAAATTCGATATCGAGATCTATCAGAAAATATCGTCAATAGGTGGCCCCACGGAAATCGTAGTCCTGCCGAAACAAATAAATTTTAATACATTAATAAACAATTATTATTATTTTTCAAAATTATTTAAAACAAAATTGGTACTCTTGTGCTTGTGTTCCTTTCCTGCATTTATATGCAGGGGATTCAAGTCTTTTTGAAATGGGGTTGGTTCGACTCGAACTCGCTTTCGGGGCCGAGTCCAGTTGAAAAAATGTATGCATACCTGGGTTGAACAGTCGATCTGATGGACGCATTTTGTTTCTGGTTTTGTTTTCATTTAAGAGTAGTTTTTGAGCAATCAGCATCCCTTTGGTTTTTGTTTTTTTATGGTCCGTCCTTTTTAGTTGAAAGCGTATTTAAGTACCTACATAGTTCCCAGAACTTAAATTTAATTAGTTTTTTTTCTGCGGTTAATGCTATTAGTTTCGCTTCTTTTGTCCTTTTTTAGCTGTATAAATAAAATTACCGTTATTTTACTAATTTGAATTCGTATTGAGCATTGAAGCAATATTTGAAAGCATAAGAAGACAAAATAAATGTTACGGCACAATGTAGCAGCTTGTAGCGCTAGATCATTTATGCCTGATGAACACGTATGTTCATTTGTCACTTGAACTACGTTTCAATCCAATTTGGGCTAAAATACCTAGGTCGAGATTTCAACTCGATCTGTACTCGACCTCTCGACACTGACTATAAACGTAGTAACTGAGCGCTCTTCATCAGCCGTTAGCCATTAGCTGACCTAACCGAAAATGGCTGCTCTCTATCCCGGGTACAGGCTTGACCAACATTTTTTTCTACTGCTTCTCGGCGGACATGACAATTTGATCTACCTCGAAGGTAGACTAACACACTAACATGAAATTGTCATAAATTAAATCGCCTTAAACTAACGAAGCTTACCTACACGTTGGACGATTTGCTCTCTTAACTTATGTTACTGAACGATTAACTCTCTCTTCTTTACAAAAACAAATATTTGGCGCAACAGCTCTTTAAAGTGCCAGGGCCTAGCTTCTCGCAACCACTCATGGTTGTGTGCGTTATATTTTTCACACGAATGGAAGGGACCTACAGTTTAATTAATGCCGACTCCGAACGGCGATTTGAGAAGCTTTTTCGTGACAACAATACTCTCGGATGTTTGTCAGACGCTCGCGATTCTTTCCACAACCGAATATTCTTGGCTTCTATCATGCGATCGTATAGTTACAGAGCTGTAAACGAATGCAATCATTTCCGGATGTAATTGTTTTGTCTTCACAGAGAAATATTTCAACTCAATGGCTTTAAGTTTAAAAAAATGAATCACCATTAATTTTAAAGCCATGACTGGAGCATTCATTTTCAGCAATCAAAATCTTGATGTAAAAATGAGTGCATTTTTTTTGATTGCTCTGCATTGATTGTAGTCACTTTGAAGTCAGAAACATACACTGTGTTAACTACGATATCTAGAAATATAAAATAATAATGCGTGTTTTTTTGACGAATCTATACTCAGCTCACTTTTACTTTACACGCAAAGCAACAACAAAACAGAAGTGAGTATAAAATGAGTATAATTTAGTCAGTAAACAAGGTGGCTATAGAAAGTGAGTACGACGAATTGATTTCAATCTCAATCGTAGGTGGCGTGTTCATCAAAATTGTTTGCCTTCGCTTAAATAAGCTATGACAGCAACCTTCACGAAACAAAATAGTTTCTTTGAGTGTTCTTCTTCTGCGCTTTGTTTCTCAAAGGTTGTTGATATCGATAAAATTCAGTGCCACCTAAACTACAGATTCTTCTACTTCAAGAAATGAATTAAAAGTGAGTACATGTCGTTTTTTTTAGATTTTAAAAGTGAGTACAGTAAACCCTCAATAAAACACAGCTATAGAAACCAAAAATCTAGAAAATATAAAAAAAAAATAAAAAATAAAAATGGCGAAACCGAAATATCGAAAAGCTAAAATTTAGAAAAAAACAAAATCTCGAATTGCAAAAATTTAGTGAATATTTTATTGCGAATCCTGTGTTTTAGGCAACACTGTATATGAATGGACTTGCAGATTGAAAAGGAAAAAAGTACGCTTTTGCGCTTATTTAGTAATTTAATTGCATTTAAATCTTTCGTGTTTTCATTGTGTCAACATATTGTAGCATAGACTCTCACTACTGCATAGTTTGTCTACAAAACTAAAACACTGTGTTCCAAACTGTAAGCAACCTGCCAGCAGTAAATACTCCCACCAAACCGGATGTGCCAATAATGTTCCACAATTGTTCCACACGATGTTCCAATGGTTCCACGATCATCAATTTATCCCGAGCGACATCTAACATGCGGTGACAGCCGGGTGCCTAGTACCTTAATCCAAGAAATGGGTAAGCAACCCCGTTTGGCGGATTCTTGGTGGCAGCAGATGAGAGAGGGGGGGAAGAGTGCTTTTTTCACTAGAGCACTTCTTCCTGTTCCAGGCGGCAGCGGACGAATTCCCTAGACGGAGTCAACGGTGGCGTCTATAGTTCCAGTTAGGTTGAACTTAGTGAATACCTTGCGCGAGCTGCTTCGACGTATTCGGATCACAGGTCGGTAAGGAATTTCCAATGTTAGTCAGGACATTGGAATAGAGATGGTGGCGGAGGAGCCCTTAATGGGCCAACGGCAGCGCTCATACTCCCGTAGTGGACTACTGGCACCGGTGTACCCGGCCCCTCGTCCTAGGGGAATAATTAAGGAACTGGCCCTCCAGGTTGGGGGTTGTGCCGTCGGGGTAACTTCCCTACCACGTAAAAAATCTATGGTTCCGAAACAACTAAAAGCCTCGGATAAGGATGACTCAACTAATGACGACCCCAGCAAACGAAATAAGGACAACGACCTTCGGATCTGTACGTGGAATGTTCTGTCCCTTTACAGACCACGTGCAGGCGAACAACTAGCAGAGGCCCTAGACTGCTATAAAGCAGATATTACCGCCATCCAGGAAGTGCGATGGGATGGGCCGGGCAAAAAGAGGATGAAAAACTGTGACATCTACTACGGTGATTGCTACAGAGGCAACAGGCAACGCTTATTCGGATGCGGATTTGTCATACGCGGCAGACTTAGGCAAGAAGTCTTAAGCTTCCGACACGTGAGCGAGCGTATTATGACTATCCGGATCAAGGCTAAATTCGCTAACATAAGCCTAATATGTGTTCATGCCCCCACAGAAGAAAAGGACCCTGCCACCAAAGAGTGTTTCTACGAGCTCCTCGACAAAACATACGAGCAATGTCCTAAATACGACGTTAAAATCGTATTGGGCGAAACCCCCGGTTTGACGAAGAATGCCGGCGAGTGCATGCAGCAAAACAAGAGGCATACAAAGCGGCGCTGCAAAGGAAGACGAGAGCTGCTCGTGAGCTCTACGAGCAAAAGAGACGGGAAGAACATCGGCTTCTCCAAAAGAAGAAGAAAGAGCATGAGAAGCGCGCGTTTGAGAATATCGAGAGTCTATACTCCAGGAACAATGTACGGAAGTTTTACCAAAAGGTAAAAAGAACGTGTCAGAGAAGTAATACCCGAACAGAAACCTGTAGAGATGAAAATGGGAACCTCGTAGTAGAATCACAGTCGGTGCTGAGAATATGGAAAAACTACTTCTGCAGACTGTATAACGGCGACGAAGACCAACATCCCGCTGTCAGGCAGAATGAACCATTCAACATGGACGATGATAGTCAACATTTCCGTCCACCTGACCAAAACGAAGTGAGGATAGCAATATCCAAGTTAAAATCGAACAAGGCTGCCGGACCTGACGCCTTACCGGCCGAACTTTTCAAGGCAGCTGGGGATGAATTGGTAGAGTGCATACACCAACTCATTTCTAATATTTGGTCAGACGAGTGTATGCCTGATGAATGGAATCTCAGCATCGTTTGCCCGATCCACAAGAAAGGAGACCCCCTCAACTGCGCCAATTATAGAGGCATCAGTCTCCTCAACATCTCATACAAGATCTTTTCTGCGATATTGTGTGAACGCCTGAAACCTTTTATCAACAGCCTGATTGGACCCTATCAGTGCGGTTTCAGGCCAGGAAAGTCCACCATCGATCAAATCTTCACACTTCGACAGATCCTGGAAAAAACCCAAGAATTCCAAATCGATACTCACCACCTCTTTATCGATTTCAAGGCCGCCTATGACAGCATTTATAGAGAAGAGCTTTATAGAGCCATGTCTAGTTTTGACATCCCTGCCAAACTTGTCCGTCTGTGCAGGCTGACGATGGAGAACGCTCGCTGCTCCATCAAGGTCGGTAATGACCTCACCGAGACCTTTGATGTCAAAAAAGGCTTTAGACAAGGTGACGCGCTGTCATGTGACTTCTTCAATATTGTACTTGAACGGATTGTGCGGAACTCACAAGCCAACACCGGAGGCACAATCTATTACAAGTCTGTACAACTGCTTGCATACGCCGACGATATAGACATTATCGGAAGATCTCAGCGGGCTGTCACCGGTGCGTTTGCAAGCATTGAGGCGGAAGCGGCCAAAATGGGTTTGGCGATAAACGAGGGCAAAACCAAGTATATGCTGTCAACTAGAAGGGAAAACCAACACCGACGAATTGGACAAAACGTCACCGTGGGCAGCTATAACTCCGAGGTAGTAAGGGACTTTGTCTACCTTGGCTCTGCTATAAATTCTACTAACAAAATCAGTGCAGAAATCAATCGAAGAATAACTCTTGCCAATCGCTGTTTTTTTGGGCTTATAAGGCAATTCAACAGTAAAGCCCTATCTCGAACAACTAAGGAGACTCTATATAAGACCTTGATCATCCCAGTCCTGCTTTACGGCGCTAAAACATGGACTTTATTAAAAGAGGATGAAGATATCCTTGGTCGCTTCGAGAGAAAAATTCTTCGTAAGATTTTCGGTCCCGTTTGCGTTGACGGGTTTTGGAGGAGAAGATTCAATCACGAACTATACGAGCTGTACAGCGACATCGACCTAGTCAAAAAACTGCGTATTGGACGTCTGAGATGGCTAGGACATGTAGAGCGAATGGACACCAACGCTCCGGCCCGCAGAGTCTTCGAATCTAATCCCGAGGGACGACGCAGTAGAGGGAATCATCGCCGTAGGTGGCGCGCACAAGTTCAAGGGGACCTCGACCAACTTGGAGTGCGCAAGTGGAGGCAATTAGCTAAAGACCGAGCTAAATGGAGAGGCTTGTTGGTTGAGGCCCAGGTTCACCCCGAACTGTAGCGCCACCTAAGTAAGTAAGTAAGACATCTAGCATCTTCTAGGACTTCTTGTATTTTGTATAAATACGCATACCACAACCACCGTCGGGACAGTTGTTAATAAGGTAATACAGCGATTACAAGAGAGACTCGACCAGTGGTGAAAACAAGCGACATTGTGAAAGTAAATCTGTAGCGACAGTTTGATTTGCAATAAATAAAGAATAAAGCGATTGAATATTGTATTAAAGTAAAGTTCGTAATTGATAATAAATAACCAGTTAAAATACACAAAAGACAGTTTTATTTAAACGAACCCCGGCGAGAATATTACAATATGTACGAATATATGAAAAAGTTATAACAAGAAATATTGCGGTTTCGGGAAAAATGATAACAATCAACCTTTAGTAGGTCAGTGCCATGGTATCACATATATCAGAAGGTAGTATATTGCGTATCTATTTGAATTTCAAATTTCAAAATGGCGGACCATTGTGACCCCATCGTGAAATCGGTTAGTTTGTTTACAATAAATGGTTGTGGTTTTGATTGCTTGTCTGTGTTTTTATACAATTTCAATTAAAAAAAGAGGTTTCCTTTTTACGGGTGGGGTGTAAATAATAAAACCAGGAGTTTTAATAAGAAAGTATGTGTTCATTCATTTTCGAAAAACAAAAAAAAAAAAAAATTAGTAAGCAGTGAGCTCGCTTTTCAATGAGACAATGAGATAACCCCCAACGTTTAAAAAAGGCCATAGAAAATGACAAATATCAGCGACATGCTACCCTCGAATTGCGCTGTGATACCATGTTCCCACCGAACCGAAATCCCGAGATTTCGATGAACTTTTACCGAAATCTTGAAAGCCGTTCCCACCGAATTAAAGTGATTTCAAATACCAATAATTGGGAATTTTGTAGGCTGGAGTGCGTTCCAAGTTATGCAAATATTATGAATAATACTTTACATCTCGAAACAGCTGAGATAACCAAATTAATCAGTTGTTTATGCTTCAAAGAAACTCCGGGGGTGGTGTCCAAATAATCGGGGGAATTTTTGTAATTTTTTTCCTCGCTCCCGGCTCGCAGTATTTTTATTTTTTTTTTTGCGATAACCGATGTCATAGACAAATCAATCATCCAAAAGAGCGAACAAGTTTTCCAGTCATATGACTAAGCTACTGCCAATGTCATATCTTCGCAGTAGTGTTCACACAAGCGTTCGCAATTGACCGGACTGACTTTATATATTTGATGACAAATAATGCTTGCGAGCGTCCGGATTCGAACCAAGAAGCCATTAGAATGGCAATTGATGACGTTACTACTAGATCATTGCCACCCCCAAAGATAGCCGAAATGAGAACTGTCATGAAACGTGTTGATACATTTTTTTTACGCAGATATGGTTTTTGTACTTTTTTTTTATTTCTGTGTCTTACAACTCACTCCCGTGTTAATTTTAAGATCAATATCCCCTCCCGAGAATGTTTTTTGACTTAAAAAAAGGAAATTGAATTAAGAAATTAGCGAACTATCCCTTTTTCCTTTGTATGTATAGCATGCTTATGAACACAAGGAAAGAGAAATGGCAAATGCTTTCAGCTTATGTGAAATTAATAAATAAACTCGATCTTCAATTTTCACAAATTGCGCTTGACCTAGAACGCACTACTAATGTTTTGACATCTATAAATGAACACCAAAATGAATCAAAGTTCACGCTGTAGGCTTGTTTGGTTTGACAACCTATCACGGATGGATGAACTCAAGGAGATTTCAAGTAGATTTCGCCGAAATCTTGAAAATGTATGGCGAAATCTCCTAGATTTGGAGACATTTAGCGAAATCTTGTGATTTCGTTTGGTGGGAACATTGTATAAGCAGCACACCGCATTTTTTTAAATTTAAATAGTTTAAGAACATCGACAAACAGTCAAAACCACAACCAATTCATTGAAAACAAACTAACCGCTTTCACGTTTGGGTCACAATGGTTCGGTCTCTTTCGTTCTTTTGACAGGTGCGCAGAACGAAAAGAAAATTATTATCCTATTATGGGAGCTGTGGGACAGTGGTTAGGGTGTCGGACCACTGCGCGTGGGGTTCAAAGTTCAAATCCAGAAAAACACCAAACATTTTTTTCATGGTCCCACCCCTCGCGAACGTTTGACAAACATCCGAGAGTATTTTTGTCAAGAAAAACTTTTCAAAAACAGAATAAAAACTGCCCTTTGGATACTGCACAAAACTGTTCATTCCATTCGTCCGAAAAATATAACGCACACAACACGAGTAGTTGCGAGAAGCCAGGTCTAGGCCGATACCTTGGGTTAGCGCAAATATTCAGACTCGGTTGAAAATTCAAATTTCCCCACAAGTTATAAACAAGCAAACCCTAGATATGAAGTTTGAAGTAATCTCGTCCAACCTGAGGTGCAACAAAATTATGAGATCGATTCTTGCTTTATTTGCCGGTAAATTTAATAGGTTATTATTCCATATATTAGCCATTTTTGGATAAGCACTTGAAAAGCTCAGATCAGTTAGATTTTTATATAATCATTGTGTTACAAAAACATACTCAAATGAGTAGACTTAAAGCCAAGGTGAAGTCAAGGCTATAAGAGCAGTTACATACAGATGGGATGAAATCATTGAAAACAATTTTAGAAACGTCCAAAAACACTTACAATTCCCATATTGACGGCGAACATCAACCACTTGAGAAAGAGTAAAAGGTAATATATGGTATACCTTTATGCGTAATGCATAAATCAAAAATTAAAAATATTCTAACTATTGCTGCTTGTCTAGCAAATGTAGCAATTTAAAACGGGAAGCCCTAAAAGGATACCTGGAGACAGCAGCTGTCTCTAATTGGGACTTTCGGTGGATGCACCACGTTTGCGTCTCCTCCCTGCGATCGTAAGTTCGCATAAATCTAAAAGATTTAGCATTCAAGTCAAATAAAATAAACGGTTTGAATTTTCCTAGCTGCCCGAACATAATGCGCGGCGTAGTAGTAGCAGTAGTACAAGCTGTCAAATGGTATGGCTCTAAACTCATAAAACGTGACCACAATGTTGTAGCGCCCTTACGTCATATAAAGCCAGCTGATTGAAATTAATTCTATCTTTTTATTGAGAACTATTTTTGAATGATATGCTTTTGCTTATTAAACTTAATATTGTAATATCACGTCATAAGTTTCACAGAAAATTTCTATTTTTGATGAGCTCGATATATATTGTAGTAAGCTGTTAAACTTGTAGAGCTACAAAAGTTAAAAGTAAACCAACTCGTACTACCGCTACAGCTTCACGTTACGTTAGAGCTACTCATTGTGGTCGCACTATTGAGTTTGTATATATTTTTGACAGCCCTTACTACTGTGATACGCTACGCCACAGCAACTTACCTCATTGTGTTAGGGAAGTAATCCTGAAATAGCACCTAACTTTGCACTCGCGTAGTTTTTGCACAAAATTTTTATTTTTATCAAATTTCAAAGACTGGGACCGAAATTCTCTTAGAGAGAGGTAAAATTACGAAAAAAAGATTAATGAGCGCGAAAGAAAGAAAGAAAGAGAACTCCACTACACAAGCCAACAAAAGATTTGAGAGGTTACACATTTCTCCCCGAACATTTCTTCTCGACTGAAATTCGCAGCACAGGGAAATTTCTTATTCTCTCGCGAGCACTCTCTTTTGCGTAAAACTACGAAATTTCTACACACTTGAACAGGACTTCGTACAAATTCGCTATTTTGGCAGGATATATGAACAAACCTTATGCTATCATTCTAGCCAACGCCCACTGTCTTAGTGATAAATCTGCTGCATTGTAAAAGATAACGACTTTGTTTCTTTCATAAACTAATAGGTGTTACATTCTTCAAATGCTACTCTTTCTTTTCAGAATACAGAAAAAGCACACTACCTATTTTGATATACAACATATTAATCAAAAAGCAAATATTAATAATTTCAGCGATTCCATTGTTCGATGAAATGAAATCACATTCAGTTTACTTTTAATGAACATACATATGTATATGATATTTTGTTATGAGTTATACAGAATATTTTTTTTCCAAAAGCAGATCTTCTAATTTGAATTTTACGTACATTCTTAATGAAAATTAAAAACTTTTTCAAATATCTTCGTTTAAAATGAATGGTCATCAAAATTGGTCCAATCGCTTTCTTTCGATTTTAAGGCCGGTATTCACCGACCAATCTTAAACAAAGAGCTTCATAAACCTATTCACCAACCAATAATAGTGCAGATTTATTAGCGCTCATAAGACTTATGAGTGGTCCCACCCACTCTTAAGTTATTAGTGCTCATAACTTAGGAATTTCGAAAGCTTTCGAAATCAGCTGTGAACTGTCACTCAGACCAAACAAAGGACAAGCTGCATTGGCGAAATGCAAAAGAAGAAATGCCGACGAATTTAATGCCTCCAGCATTTCCGTCAATAGAACTGCCAACCAAATAAAAAATAAAATGTGCCGTGATTAATTCTGACTAAAATCAGGAAAATACAATGTTTTCTTTTTCATTGGCATTTCTCCCAGTTCGAAAGAGAGTTCGGAAGCTCATTTTGGAAATCCGAAAATTAATTTTTCGCATATTCGAATTAGCATGGACACAATCCTATTAGTGCTTGGTGAATACGTAGCAAAAATTTAAAACTAAGAGCTTCATAAAATTAAACTTGATTTAAGAGCGCTTGGTAATTACCGGCCTAAGTCTGGAAAATGGCTTGAAATTATACATAAAGAAGATAACACATATATGCATATATTTTGTTTTTCATTATTAACGAAATATACTTATCCAAGTTTTGATCGTTTTCATTCTATTAAATTTCGCGGTTAATTTTGTTTTTTATTATGCTTCTTCATTCTGAGAACTATTCCCTCCATTTTCAACCTATAATATTTATGAGCATTGAAAAGTAAAATAAAAAATCGTGCCACGTATTGAACACATTCCTCTGACGTAAGTGCGGCATCTATTGCTGAGCACTGTACCAGTGGTGACGGTTGAAAAGTGACGCCTGTTTTTCTTGTTGAGTGTACAACTTTTTCTCAGTACTCAGCGACGCCATTTTGAAAGAGTAGAAAAATTTATTACTATCCACCAAAGCTCGAACGCCACTTTTAACAATTATACAAATAAATCGTCCTAAAACAAGTCAAAAACTAATTGAAAACCCTCACAAAACCATTAAGGACGCACAGAAAATAAAATAACCCTTGCAAACCACCACAGCCGCGTGAAACCCGAACAAATTCCCATCGCTTGTGTTTTTGGGCGCCAACACTCGATAAGAAAAACATTTTTGTGTCCCACTTCCCGAGCAATCACCCGCAAAACACGGAAACTACATGAACATTTCCAATTCAGGGTCTGCCGCGGGCCCCAAGCAATGCAGATAATCAGTGCAGTTGTGAACAAATTTAATTTTTTCCCGTTTATTTGCTTTACGACGACACAAAGCGACGGCTGCGGCAGCCAGAGCCAGGTCGCCTTCATCTACCACCAGCCGAGCAAAAAGAAGAGAAAATTCCCCGATATACAATTATCGCAGCAGATATAGTGAAACTGCAGCGATAAATATGTAATTGTGTACTGTTTTGGAGCAGAGCGGCAAGACGAATATTATTTTTGTAAATTTTTTTTAATTCAGTTTTTGTAAAGTTTTATTGGGGGCAGAAGCATGTTCTACGCCCATATTGTGTTGGCGAAGAAGGGGCCGTTGGCCAGGATCTGGCTGGCGGCCCATTGGGACAAGAAACTGACGAAGGCTCATGTGTTCGAGACGAACATTGAGCAGTCGGTTGATGGTATCATGCAGCCGAAGGTGAAGCTAGCGCTTCGCACATCGGGTCATTTGTTGTTGGGCGTTGTGCGCATCTACTCGCGCAAGGCTAAGTACCTGCTGGCGGACTGCAATGAGGCGTTCGTCAAAATTAAGGTGAGCAGCGGTTTTACTTGTTTTTTTTTTTTTTTCTAATTTTAAAATGTATTCCATGGAGTTGTGTCGAAAATTGTAAATGTCTTCAGGTTTAGGAATTATGGTATTTTATTCACTACATCTGGCCCAATCTATTTGAGCAATTGGTTAAATTAGGTGCGATCCGCTGACAGAATTGAACTTTTTTTTTTGTTGAACCTCGCATAAGTTCAACTGGAGGTAATTAGCTATAGTTTGAGCTAAATAGTGATGCTTGCTGGGTTAGGCCAACCCAAACTGTAGCGCCACCTAAGGTAAGTAAAGGCACTGACGGATGAATTAGAAAAAAAAAGAAATTCGAAATTTCGGGAATTAAAGTGGGTAATTGCCAGGTGCAGTCATTCAATCACTCAGTCGCCCTACTCAACCTGTGCGAGCCCACCAATTGGTCGTTGATACCCTGATTGATGCTGCTGATCCCAGACATGACTTTTTTATTCTGGGCGACTACAACCTTCCTCACTTGCAATGTGCTCCATCAGAGAACGAATCCTTATTTTTTCCTACTAACACCACATTCGAAAAAGAAATCGCGCTTACCGATAGCTTTTCTCATTGGCTTTTTTCAAATCAGTGGCATCAACGATGTCCTAGAAACGCAATTAGTACTAGTTTTCTCGCCCGATGCTGCCGCTATAAAAATTCATTAATCGATTTGTAGTTTATTACAAATTTAATAAATTATTAGAAAAAAAATTGTATAACTATTAATCATCCTGTTAATTGTAATTTGTCTAATATAAAGAATTAACATTTGTTTAAATATTAGGTTGTACATGAAATGTCCGATTTTATAGTAACCATTTAAAAGCCAATATTATTTTTTCGTAAATTTTTATTTAATCAAAATTGGCATCTATGACATTTGATAGTACAAGTTCGAATATTCCTTTTTCATAGAAGTGCTGACTTTTTGAAGCAATGAAATCTTTAAAGGCTTTTATGACCTCTGCTCGGAAAGATCTGGAGAGTACGGTGGGTGCGGAAGAATTTTAAATCCCAACTGCAGCAGTTTTTTCACCGTTTCACGTGAGGTATGGGGTTTAGCATTGTCATGGAATAGGATCGGAACGTACCTATTGATCAACACAGGTTGGTTTTCAGCCAATTTTGCATGCACACGTCGATTTCCTAACAATATTTAGTAGCGCTTATCGTTTCTCCTGATTGAAGAAATTAAAAGTGGATTGGTCCTTTCGATGTCCACCAGATTGTCACCATAACCTTTTGTGGGTGAAGATCGGGCTTGGGGTGTGTTTTGGTGTTTCGTCTGCATCCAACCACTGCCCAGGTCTTTTACGGTTGTCATACAGAATCCACTTTTCATTACAGGTGATTATACGGTGCAAACACGGTTCAGTTTGGTTTCTTAATCTAAGCGAAGAACAGATTTCTAGGCGCGGTAGATTGTGGGACTCGTTCAGTTCATGGGGTACCCACTTATCGAGTTTCTTTATCTTTCCTATGAGAGTAAGGTGTCGACGTATTATCAAGGGGGATACTCCCATGTTTTGTGCAATCTCCCGCACCGATTTCGTTGGGTCCGCATCTACCGTTGCTCTTAAAAAATCGCCATCAATTAACCCGGTTTCCCACGTGGTTCGTTACCGACGTTGAAATCTCCCGAACGGAACTTTGCAAATCAACGTCGAATAGTGCGTTCGTTTACCGCTAAATCCTCAAATGCATCATTAATGTTTTTCATTGCCAATGACGCATTATGTCCCATTTTAAATTCATAAAGGAAGAGGGTCCGAATTTGTACTGCCGACAGCATAGTAAACAATTCCTAGAAAAAAAAAAAAAAAAAAAAACTACTAACGAACCCTAAAAGTTTCACACGTCAAACACACGTACCACTTTACCTTATAAAAAAAGATAATTGCACGTTCTGGCACAGATGTTCACTCGAGAGCTTCTTATCATGTGGTTAGGAAAAAAATACTGTGAATCAGAAGCAGGCAAAAATAAAAAAAATCTCGTTATCTGGACATCACCCTCGGAGACTCTGAAATATAGCATCTGAGTTTCGAACCACTGCACCAATCTTTCTCTCCCAACGCGCGCATTGTGTGAAATATTTTAAAGATATTCATAACCACTTGCGCGCGGAAATTGTAAAGAAAAACCGGTCGTAATCACCTACATTTTCTGTGATAACACGATCACGATATTATTATCATCGACAGTGAGAAGTCCTACTCCTTCAATTTTCGCAAAACTGAATATCTTGCTTGGCAAGATAAATTTCCACTTTCTCTCAGATAAACCTGCTTCTATTGACATCGCTCTCGAGTTGTTTTATGCCGACATTTTGAACTCCCTTATACAAACTGCCACTTATATGTATCGAAGAAACTGTTCGTCATCACCTTCAATAAGCAATTACGAATTTTCCGAATGTTAGGAACAAACTTTGGCTTACTTTCTTAAAATCTAGGTCTGTCGGTGACTACTCAGATTACCTGCAAACATACTATCATTTCTCCGTGCATTTTGAATCCCTTTATCATGAGTATCTTGACCGATTGTAACTTAGCTTTCTTACAGACATCGAGCTCTTTTACCAATTGATCAACCTTAAAAGACAGTCCTAACAGATGGCTTCCCTTCCACTTTTTTTTCCCCTTTTATCTACATTTGCTTACAAATTTCATATCTTATTTGTGTAAAAAACTAAAACTACTTATGACTATTTTAATTAGTATATGACCTAATAAAATGTTCTCGATACTTCGACTCTAAAATTATCGAACACATCTTCAGCAGACCCTAAAGCAATCGCCAACTTCTTTGCAACGTTCTTCAGTGAGTCGTAAACTAATCCGACCATGGTTATTTCAGCTACCTGAAAAACTGTGCACAAATTTCTCTCGTCTCAATTGGGATTACGACAGGTATGGTACTTGAAAAGATCAGCAGACTTAAAGATGACTACTCCCCCTGTCCCGATGGTTTGCCTGTAATTGTTCTTAAAAAATGTATGAACGTCTTTTCGCAACACCACGATGTCCTGACAACGTTGAACGTTGAACGACGAACGCTTGACAAACATTTGAGAGTATTGTGGTCACGAGAAAGCTTCACAAAAACAAAATTGCTCTTCGGAAACGGCACAAAACTGTAGGTCCCGTCCATTCGGGCGAAAAATATAACGCACACAACACGTGTGGTTGTGAGAAGCTAGGTCTAGTCACTTAATGAGCTGTTGTGGCAAATACCTACATATATACATACGAGTATATGTTTTTCTAGCAGCTTGTCAAATATCTTTTCATTAAAATGCTGTATGTTCACTGGTTTAAATTTCTCACTTAACCTTCGCGCATACAGACCGACAGGTTACTTTTTTTCAATAAAGGAGACTGCAACACATCCCTTACTAAAAAAAAAATTACTAAGGCTTTCGTAAAAAAACAAAAACAGGCTCCAAAACGTTCGGTCCCAGGTGCGCGGGTATAGGAAAGTTAATATAGTATTTTGTATTTTTTGAATTGGCCTAACCGTTGATTTTTTCCATCCATCTGGAAAAAAAACCATTGGTGTAATTAGGTATGTATTTAGAAAAAGGGTTTCCCCCCGATTTTGATGAAATTGACTTTTCTAGTTTTGAAGATATAAACTTTTAAAATTTCTCATACAAAATGCAACTTATTTTAGCCTGGAAATATGCAACTATTTTTCAATTTTTCAATTTTTATTACTGCCATGTTTTAAATAAAAACATTCTTCACGTTCAATTTCTTCAACTTCTAACAATATACAATGACAAGAGCTTCCACAACGTCCGTTAATTATTTATGACATATGCGAAACTGGTAACAAATAACCGTAAATGATAGTCTTCGCACTTGCGTAAACATTGTTGTTGCTCGTTTTTTCTGAGAAAAAATGTTCAAATGTTCAAACTTGTTCTTCTAAACCATTGAAAGCTGATCTTTGCATACTGCTACGAGTTGAAAAAAACTTGAACGTGGAAAATGTGTTTAATTAAACATGGTTGTATATTTCCAGGTGAAACTATGGGGGCCTGAAACAAGCTTCGTCTTTTTTTGTATGGGAACTTTCAAGGCATATGTTTTCGAAACCAGAAAAGTCCAATCTCAAAATTGTAAGAAAATGCCTATTCTCACATATTAAAATTTCATCAAAATCGAGGTGGAAGTCCTTTTTTAAATAATTACCAAATCATTTCACCTCCACTTCGTAGAAAAAATCGAAAGGGGTAGTACACGGTAAACGAAAATAGTGCAAAACTTACTTTAGTTGCACAAACGACAGCACTTAAGAATTCGCGTTTTTGGTAAAAGCTTAGTATGCCATCTTACAAGTATGAAATTTAAACAAAATCCTTAGCCATTTTTGAGAAAAGTTTACAATTAGACATAATTTACGTACATATCATCAATTTATGGGCGGCACATCACTTTTACCTTCAACTTAAAATGGATATGGAAGAAGGTGTTTCAAAATTTACTATCGAGCTAACATTTTCACTAAAAATAAATTCGCTTTTCGACATAACTCCGTGTTTATATTACATTATTGCTAAACCTGTTATTTCTATTTAATAACTTTATTTATACTAAACGAATTATCTATATATTGAAATATAATGTTTTCCATCCATAGATGGCATTCCGCCCTGGAATGGTGGATTTACCAGAGGGACATCGAGAGGCGGCAGTAAATGCTATCACACTGCCGGAGGTGTTTCATGATTTCGACACTGCATTACCAGAGTTGAATGACATTGATATTGAGGCGCAATTTTCCATCAATCAATCAAGGGCGGACGAGATCACCATGCGAGAGGATTATGGAAGCATGTCGATGTCATTGCATGACGATGGATTCGGTGACATGGGTTTTGATGCTGATACTCCCGATCTGGTGAGGGACGGAATGGATCCTAACATTGATGTAAGTTTTTTTTTTTTAAATCTGGGAAAAAAAGTGCCTCATTAATTTTTCTTTAATGACAGGAGCACCTTTTTGCTGAAGAACTCGGAAAGGACATTGATCAGACGAAAGAACCCGTTGCTGGAACTTCGCGTGATATAGCTGATGACATAAACGATCCCAATTTGGATGGTGATGGTTTTGGCGACGAGTTTGGACGTGAGTGTTTTGTTTGTACCGTTATCAAAAAAATACTATCTTTAATTTACTTCTTTGTTAATGGTCATCTAGTTTGAATTGTTTTCTTGATATGAACTGTAGGAAGTAGTGGGTTTTAAGATGTTAGAGGCCATCGTCTAGGTAGTGATGTACTATTCTCGTTGATAAACATGACAAGCCTCCCTGACACATTTGGATTAATGCAGATCTATTATGATACTCATAGGGGAAAAAGAAATATCGCTTGTCCGTAAGCGTTCCCTGTTCAATGAGTATTTTAACTACTTACTGGTCATGTAATACAAAGCATCCTGTGGATTTGATTAAGTTCAGGATGTCGTTCACCGATTTATCAGATAGTTCTATATCCTATAAAAAGTGTGTTCCGAAAAATTTGGTTTTTATATGGAAGAGGCTTGGACAGTGGTAAAGAAAGTGGGTTGTATCCTCATGAACTTCCTCGTTACTACAGCCCTTTTTTGTTTTTGGAAAGAGAGGCTGAAAGCAATGACCCATGAAGCACTACGACCTAAAGCGATCTTTTGTGCTGTCCCCTGGTTGGTTGTTCAAGAAGTAATTGCCTGTTACCTGAAATCTAGTTCATTGATGAAGCTAAAGATAAATCGAGCTGAGGAAGAGTTGACATTAGACGGTAATGTAGATCATTTTTTTAAAGTGCTTTAGCCTGAGCCGGGCTATGGCGGCCAGGCAATCACATAGTATTTGATGGGCTGTTTCGGTATCTTGAAGACACCCGATTGAATACGGCCCATTTTCTTGAGATGGTAATTGAGAGAGCAATATCATATCCAATTAGGAAGTCAGTTAGGATCTTAGCATTGTGTTTGCTCATTGTTAGAATGTCTTCGGTTCTATATTTTAAGAAATTGATAAATATCTTGGAATGCCTTAAGCCAGATTGTGCATTCCAATGTGAGGGCATTCGTTCGCGTTCCTAATGAGATAGCTCTATCTTTATCTGTCTGGTAGGTAAACCACAGAGAGAGTTCAAGACCAATGAGAAGAGATTGGGCACCTAGTCTAATAAGCTCATCAGCAGCTTCGTTACCTTTGTGTTCAGGGACCCACATCAATGTGATTTTATTGTGTGGAGCAAGAGGGTCTGGATACAGTTCCAAACTAGCTTGGACTCAAAATCGAAGGACATGAGAGCTTTGAGTGCTGCTTGGCTATCTGGCATTGTATTAATATGTGATCTTCGGAGGCTTCTTCTGACGTATTCTCTGGCACAGAGTTCCACAGCATAAACTTCTGCTTGGAAAATAGTTGTAGATTGACCTAGTGGTGTAAAGAGTTTGTAATTGGGGCCAACAATTCCAGCTCCTGCCAGTTCGATATTTCCCAACCGTTAGTGTACCAATTGAGTTGATGTTTTGTTTGAAGGATTTGAGGGAAATCCCAATAGCTGCGGTCTGGGATGATAACTGTGAAGGGGTGGTTGAGATGGATTCTATTTCGCATGAAGTCGAAGTACATATTGCTGATAAAGATAGCAGCAAAATCTTCTAAAGGATCTTCATAAGATCAACTAAATTGTGTTTGCGTTGTTGCATAAAAGGTGAAGCTTTAATGCACTGGCAGCCACAGTCTTCCTAATATTTACGTGTAGGGATGGAAAGTTTAGGAAAACCTCTAGCGCAACCTATATTAGAGGCTTATTCCCAGCTTCGAGCTTATGTGTGCAAGGTTCACCGAAGTGTTAGATTGTTCTGCGCTTAGTGCCGAACGCCTTCTTGCCAGTTCGTCAGCTTACTCATTCCCTCGTATGTCCTCATCTTCATAAAACCAGCAGAACTTTATTTTGTGCATCCTTCCAAGAACCTCGAGTACTTCTCGACAGCACCTCACAAGCTTCGATTTTATTGCTACCTGGCTTATTCAAATGGTTCAGAGCGGAAAGCGCTTCGACGTACTATGATTTATATGTTCCAGTTCAGTTGCACCGTTCTTGGACAAAACTTTAACTTTAGTTCCGGTAATATCAATCTTGAAGCCGAAACTCGCTTGAGGCTGCCTAGAATCTTGTTTGATGCTGCAATCATCAGAGATCATTGGCTTTATGCGGTCTAGCAGCAACACGGGGTGGTGTTTCAACCACCAGAGAGATTGCGGAATAATGGGCGATCGAAGATGAAACAGGAGCTACTAGTGGTCAAGATGGATCTCCTATGAATTTTGCGAAAGAAATTTGGCGGACCGAATTCCTATCCATTTTTCCTTGTTCTTATCAAAACGATTCTTTTTTTTTTGTGTGATAGTTGGTAACTAGTAGTAGGTAGGCGGATCAGTAGAAATGCGGTGAAGTGGGAGGGTTATGATCCCTTGTTTTCGGATCATAACCTCGCTGATAAAAGGAAGAAGAAGAAGAAGATAGTTGGTAACTAGTGATGGGAAATGGAATTGCCTATAACAAGCGACTATCACCTTTTTCTGTCCTTGTAGAATGGTAGAATCCGATAATTAATGATTTGCAGTGGACAGCTTTTTTTTTATTCTTGACCGAATACTTTCTTTTATTATTCCGTTGTTTATAAGTTGGTGGTTATATAGAGGAAGGACATTAAAGGTGGTGAACAATATGTACTGAACTGAAAATGAATATCATTAGTATTTTGGGGCCTTTAAAAAAGGTAACAAACCTTGCTTGTCAACCTAGTATTATATTATATGATTCAAGTGAGCCCATGACTAAACAGGTAGCTGTAGTTTACATCGTTTTTGAGTTACTACAACGATATTGAGAGTCTGACTTCGCCTTAATCGGGTTTGTCGGTATTTCCGAAAATTTTTCTCTCGACAAGCGTCTTCATCTTGATTAAAAACCGACCAATTAGTCGACCAGGCTTTACTTAAGCGTGGTTACTTCTGGTGTTCTTTCGTTGTCAGTAAAAACTGCTTCTATTTAGTCAGGTCAATGAAGAACTCGGGTGAATGAAGCTGAAACCATGAGTAGTTGTAGCGTCTCATGATAAGAGATTTGTTCGTACGTACCAATGATCATTAACAATCGAATATTTGAGACGTGTTGCCTATCTAGCATTTAACTCAACGGTTAGTTGCCCATTTGTCGAAATTTTGTCTAATCTTATGCCACTGCACTCGCTACGTTTCGTTTGAATTCTACAAATGATAGGCTTTAAAAACAAACCCAAAAGTTAGGTCCATACCCCTGTTCTTAACGGGCAAAAGAAGTCCTGAAGACTCAACTAAGCTTAACACCTAACTTCGAAGTAGAAAAAAAATTATCAAATAAAATGTTAAAAAATTTCCAGAACCAGCTGTTGGTCTCTTCGAAGGGGACCTCTTTGGCGAACCACCACTCGCAGTAGCAGCCGAAGCAAGTGCCAATTTACCTGCTAACGAAGATAACTCCGACGATGATATGGATCATTTCGATACGGGGGCACCATCACCGATGCCAAGTTCAGTGGGATCAAGGCCACCATCAGTTTTGGGACAGGATAATGTGAGGGCGCCATCAACGATACAACATCAACCAACATCACCTCACCACGAACATCGCGGCGATAATATTGAACATCTAGTTGAACCGCATCATGACGATGAACACCACGAAGAGGGTGGCGTCGAACAATCGACCTTATTGCACAACGAAGAAGAGAGTTTCGCTTTGGCACCCGTCGATGCGTCAGCATATCGTGGTGTCACTAAAGCAAAAAGGAAACGAAAGCTCATCGTGGATGAGGTTAAAAATATCTCTGGTGAAGAGATGAAAGCTCAATTGGCGAACACATCGGACATTGTCACAACATTAGATCTGGCGCCCCCGACGAAGAGGTGGTGAATCATCTGTGAATTATTTATAGAATGAAGTTAATCTTGCTAATGTGCCCCATGTTTCCCATTTTTCTCCCCCCCCCTTCTAGGTTAATGTACTGGAAAGAGACCGGTGGTGTTGAGAAGCTATTTTCCCTGCCTTCGCGTGATATCCCAGCGAGAGGACTATTCGCTAACTATCAGCGGCATTTGATCTCGCGATTGGGCGTGCTGGAGGACTTTTCAGTTCTTGGTCCAGCTGATTTGCTGGCACTCGACCAAATTCAACAAGAGCATGACTCACCAACAGCGGCGACAAGTAAGCGTGGACGCAAACGCAAAGGACCAATGCAACCAGAGCTTCAGCCCACACTTATGCCACCACCTGCGACTGTGCCTGTGCCTGTGCCTGTACACGATACGATGGGACAGAGTTTCGGTGAACCGGACCTGGTGCGAGATGCTGAACTTAACCCACATGTTTCTGCAGTGTCATTAGAGTTCAATCCAAATGATTCGTTAATGCCTCCGCCACCAACGCCAGGATTTGATTCGCTGCGAAGCCCTGGCCATATGTTCCCAATGCCAGAATTGAGTGGATTGGATCCTATGACACCACTAGGTGGTGTTCCAATGACGCCTGGTAATTTGCAACATGGCATTGTTGATATCCACGACGACTTCCATCACAGTGGCCTAACACCAGCCGATCTGCATCATGGAGGTATGACACCACATCATTCGAGTATGGAAAACATTGACGCGTTACCAAATCTGCCAGCCGATCAAGTCTCCTCGATACTGAGCGAGGCCGAGAATATGCCCGACAATTTGGACTTGGCCGATTTGACTTTGGTCGCACCGGCGAATAAGTCAGCTGAACTAGCATCCGAGTGGAGCGACTACGATTTCCCACATTCGGTGGGTGTACATGTGAGTATATCTTTTTAAATTGCTTTCATACCATATTATTGAAATATTGACTGCTGTCTTGTCACCATCAAATATCGTATCAAGTTAAATAAATCATTGGGAATATTTGCATTCCCTTCATTTGTGCGAAGAGATAGTTAATTTTTAACTTCTACGTCCTTTTTGCAAAGGCTTAACTAAATCGCAAATTTTCTGTCCATGTCTCTTGCCAGAGCATTAGCATCTATCATCTGTGTCTTTTCAACATCTACACTCACCTAGCTTTCAGCTATCAACAGCTGAATCCACAGCAATTCATCTTAAAATCAAGGCAGCTTGAAGCGAAGCTGATCGCGTTTGAGTTTAATGCTCCGAGGACTCTTTGTTGCTCAATAACACCTAAGCGCAACCATAGTCCTTACATAACCCCATTACAATCGATGAAAAAGTATCTGTAATACTCGCCTATTTGTGAAGCAGCGAGCAGACTCTCTTTGTACCCGATAGATGGTAAGTTTATCGTCCTCTACATAGACAGTCAGTGAGGGATCAAAGCTCTGGAAACGCCAACAATAAGATCTGAGTTGCTTAAACATTGCCGCGAATCTATTAACGAGATTGCGGACAGATGCAACATTAATCTGTGCTGGGTTCCGGGACACAGATAATTCAGGCAACTGCAAAGCAGATGAACTAGCCAAACTAGATACCGATTTACCTCTAACTAATAACAGAGAAGTACCGGCACCCTCAATACAAACGATTAAACTTCGCATGCTCAACGAAGCAAAAGCAATCGTAAACAACAGATGGAACGTGCATATCGTCCAGAAAGATCTGTCCTCTACTAGACGTAAAGAAAACCAAAAGACTCCTATCTCTAAATAGAAGGAACATAAGCCTCAGAGTAGAAATAATCACAGGACACTGCCTGATAGGTAGACATGCTATTAGAATCGGAGTCCTATCCAATGATTTCTGCAGAAGTTGCAGAGATGAGGAAGAAGCCCAGCGCTAGCTACTCTGAGAAAGAGACTACTAGGTGAATACCTTTTTGAAGACCTAAGCGATCTGTCTAACATAGACATTGTAAATTTATATACATTAATGTCAAAATCTAACTGGTTTAGCTGACACAACAGCTTACACTTCGCCCCCTCCTTACAACCTGCAGCATAGCAATAGGCTCGATTGAATCAGTCACCATCCCCATCCCACGCCGTACTGGTCACCATCTACTCACAAGAGGCTTGTAATGTAGCAGTCACCTCCCAATGACGACATATGACGCTCTCAAACCATACCAGACTAGCACTAGTAAAACACAACACCACGACTGCATATCAGTATCAGGGATTGATTGAGTCAATCATCTCTACTACTTTTATGCACCCTACTACCTACACGGTGCACCTACATAGGTACTAAGGGTTTGATTGATTCAGCCAGACCTATTACCACATTACACATAGTTCGACTGCATAATAGTACAAAGGTTCGATTGAATCAGTCTCCTTATTTACTCTTATGCACCCCACTACCTCCACGGTCCACCAAGGTATAAAGGGTTCGATTGAATCAGTCACCCGACCTAGCCAACACCAACAGTTCGATTTAATCAGTCACTCTAATACTCTTACGTATCTCTACACCTTCACGGTCACCCAGGCTCCACTACCAGCCAATACAATTTGCACAATAGTACAAAGGGTGCGATTGAATCAATCACCCCAATACTCTACCTGTCCGGTCCACCTTGACTTTAGGGTTGATTGAGTCAGTCAATCTACTTAGCTACTACAGGCACAGTCATTCTTAGCCATAACCCTCCTAAGAAAGGTAAAGGTTCCCGAGTACCCGGTGATTCTTCCGGTATAATCAACATGTGGTATTACAATGGACCTCAATGGTTTAAGTGTGCCCTGACAGTCAGGACAGCCACCTTACCTAACCTAACCTATCTGTAATACTCGCATTTGTTTTGATTGAATGAAATGTCTTCATTTTCTGCTGCGCTATATGGAATATATAAGCTTATCTCATCTTTAGATTTCTAAAACCCAGACAGTTTTATGTGGACAAGAGCAGGGCGTACTGCTCTACTTATCACTATCATCACTACATAATATAAAAGTCCCCAGAACACGTCTATCTGTATAACTGCGCTAATCTCGAGAGCAACTAAAAGGATTTGGATGCGTTTGGTTAATGTGTATTAAAAAATTTCTCTGTCACTGACAGGAGCTGAGCATTCCAGGTCTAAATGGCAGAAATGAGCTTAAAAGAAAGAAAAAGTTTGCTTCCAACTCTCACGAAATATGCTATGTACTTATGTAGATGCTGTTACTGTCCGGGCATCAACCAACAAGACCCTCCAACCGTCTCGTTCATTAGCCAGTTGGCTTCAGTTGCACTTTTCACTTGTTTGCGCCGCCTAAGATAAAGACTTCTTCTCCAGAGAGGATTTGAAGATTCAAGGCTGGAGCGTTGGGGTCATCTGCTTTACATGGCCAAACCATATCAGTGGCTGGTCAATGTTGCTGTACAGCCCATAAAATTCATCATTGTATTTTCTTCTCCACTCCTGATCGACATATGCAGAGGGACCAAAGATCACCCGAAGAAACTTTCTCAGAGTAACCAAGGGCATCTTCATCCAGTTTTAATAAGGTCCATTCCTCTGCACCATATAGCAGGATTGGTATGATTAGGATCTTGTAAAGGGTTACCTTAGTTGTTTGAGCTTTAGTAGTTGCTTTTTTGGCACAACGAAACAGCTATTGGCAATATTGATTCTTCGTTTGAATTTCACAAAAAAATCAGTGCGTATTCATACATATGTAGCTTTAGACAGCCGCATCTAGTGTGGCATCTACTGCTGCATGTTTCTGCTTCTCGGAAGATCGACATGTGCTTCTTGCTTTCTAGTTTCCACTTGATAATATCGTCGTCATGTTATCTCTATTTTTTATTTATTGAATTGTTTTCTTTACAGCAACCTGGTGATGAGCAAATGGAAAATGAGACCGATGAACAGTTTGAGGAGCGTGTTCTAAACAAAAGAGCGGCGCAAATGTTTGTATCTGTACGCAGTCGTCTGCAAAAGAATGACACTTTAATGTTATCAGATATGACACACAGAAACACTAGAAAACAGGTAATTCTTTCAATCTATAATCTGTATTTTCGTAGCATAAAATTCATTTTTACCTCCCAAAATAAGGCTGCGCAAAAGTTCTACTCACTGCTGGTACTTAAGAAATTCCGTGCTTTAAGCATCACTCAATCGGAACCATATGCCGATATCTTAGTTCAACGGGGACCCATGTTTGATAATCCAAAACTGTAAAAACAAACAGAAAACACAACAAATAGTTTTGTTTCGTTATATTTTTCTTTTCATTTTTGAACTAGTATCGTAAGCTAGAAATTAAGATAAGAAATAGTGAACACTTTTTAATTGTAAGTTGTTACCGACGATAAAAAAAGTCTTCATTGACGATGAAATTACCTGCATGATAGATACCAGTTTAAGAACACAAAATCAAATACAGTTGCATGTGAGAAGAAATTTTTGTAAATCAAATTTACACATTTTTATGTAAATATCTAATGGTAATTTGTAAGAGAAAAAATGGAAAACAATTAACTAACACACAATGACAAAAAAAAAAAAAAACAAACTAAATGTAATAATTAAAAATTAAAAGAAGGATAACAAAAAGTATATCTAAATTAAACTAATTTTAGTATATAACAGAAGAAAAAATATCTCCAAAGTTTGGCCTTACCATGAATTTCTAAAAAAAAAAAAAAAAAAATCACAACCCTCCTCTCCCCAAAATGTTACAAAATCTTCAACTGTGAGGTGGATTTCTTTTAAATGTTAAATTTTTATCCCCTGCTTACTTTTATACTCATACTCCAAGAAATTGACTTCCTTCAGTCAGTGTGTAGACCGACAAATACTTGAACAATATGAGCAACTTGAAGATCCTACTACCATTTCGAAATCAAATGAAAATTCCACAGAATCTGCTTATTTCGTGTTACGGTGTGCGAATCGAATAGCTCTTACTTAACTGCCAATCAATTTTGGTTTGCCAATCATAATACCGAGGGTCCGAATAATTCACCAAATACAGCAATCTGAAAACCACGATATTGTCGTTAGTCACGCTAAAGATCACTCGTCTAAAATCACTCAAAACGGTCTACTTATTGCCAACGTATTAAAGAAATACGTCTGAACTCTGCTTGAAACAATGCGTTTATTTCATACCGATGTCTGAACTTTGAACTTTTCGGTGAGAAATTAACTGATTTCATGGAAGCCTGTGTTGGCAAGATATTTACTAGGCGTATTCCAAATACGGTTTTTAAGATTAAGGAGACCAACATTTGTTGATTTTGATCTCTTCTAATCTAGAAAAAATTTATTTTGATGTTCAAGGAAGAAAAAAAGTCGAAATGCACCTAAGAGTTACAACTCTCTTCGTCCTCTCGCATTACGAACGTGTTTATTTTTAAGAATGAGCAGCAGCAAATTCGAAATATGTGCTAATCATTACACCATGTATTCGTATCCGCACAACTAGGTCCCTTCCATTTTTGCGAAAAATTTTCATACGCATTCCGAAATACGTAACAAAATATTCACTACGCATCAGTAATAGCAATTTCGGAGTTCGTAACGCAAATTCCGCTACCTACTCTGTGATAAGGCGATCGAAACTGAAAAGAATGCACTGAATTCTATTCATTAGCTTCACTGTCCGAACACAATTAGTACGTTTATATGCAGAGTCGAGGAGTCGACTCAGGTTCGAGTTGAGATTTCGATCTGAGTATTTCTACACACCGAGTCGAAAGGTTAAAAAGTCCAAATGAGGTTGAACTGACAGATGAGTATAACACTCTGGTTTTGATTGTGTTAGTTTCTGTTTAGTTCTAGAACAAAGAAAAAAAAAAAACATGTCACAACATGTCACTTCAACCACTCAACCCAGGTATACAGCTCTGTTAGCTGAGTCGAGTCAAGTCAAAGCCATTCTAACTCGATCTGCGTTTATATGAAGTTTAAGCCGATTTGGAACCAGTTTCAACCCTGCATATAAACGTGGTAAATGGTGAAGCTGTAGTACGGAGCCCTGTCAAAGTTAAATACACACACATCCAATACTGCGAACACAATGTGAAGCTGAAGATGTAGTACGAAGTAGAAATTGAGTCTTCAGCCTTCAGCCACTTTTTGACATTTCAAAACAAACAAAAAAAAGATGTAGATCAGTCAACAGAAAAATTAATCGAGCTAGTAAAAAGGAACAATATTCTATGGGATTTGAGTAATCCTCACTTATCTATGCAGAGTTGAGGAATCGAGTGAAAACTGAGTAGACATCTGCATCGAGATCTGCACCGTCAGCTCGACTATTTAGCCTAGGTTTACATGCATAATTTCAAGATTTTGCATATCGAAAGATGTAGTTTGACAATAGAGGGGAAATAAATTTCTTGTTGTGACATCAGGCAATAAAAAGGGTTGTTGGGTTTCCCGCGAAAAGTAGGTCATGAAACCAAAGTAGCGGATCTGGATAAATAGCTAGTTTGACACACATAACTTCACGTACAGAGGAAGAAGTGTCAGAGTCAATACTCTCTGTTCGATTCTAATTCGATCCCTCAATTTGGTTACAGCGAAAGCGCAGATCGAAACTCAATCCTGTTTCATTCAGAGGTCGAATCGCGTCCTCCGTCAACGGATGATTGGCAACGTAATTTGTATTGTATTGTTGGTAGATCTAGCAACAACAAACATGCAAATTACGTGACAAGTTATGCGTTTATAGAGGACGCGATTCGGCCCCACCTTTGTGTGCCAAGTCGAGTAAAAAATGCATGTCCGCCTGGGTTAATTAGCCACATTGACAAACGTATTTTGTTCGTTTCCGAGGAATCAATATTCGCAACTGTTCGGTTTTTTTAATCCTTCGTTTATTTACTACGTTTGGACTCGACTCGTCTTTAAATGCATCTCAACACAGCTTCGAGTCCGAATGATCTCTGCCTATAGCAGCCCATACACAATTCAATTCGATTGTAAACTGAGTTGTCAACTGAATTGATACTTTGCCACACACTACATCAACAGAATTGAAAGAATTCGATTCAACTGTCAAAAAAATTATTATACGACGCGACGTAAAAAAAACAACGAACGCATGCGCAGACGATTTGACAATGAATATCTACTGCGAATTTTTTAAATTTGACAGCTAGTCAAATGACTTTCCCACACACAGTTCAATTGAGTTGAAACACTTGCCAGTCAACTTCCAAAATTCAAAATCTTTTGACTTTTCTTCAACCAACTCGTCAACCATCAAACTGATCAATTGGCAAAACCACACACGGGTTGATTTTACTGTGATTTGACTGAGTTGATGATTGAATTGAATGGTGTATGGTCTGCATATGAATGCCTTTTTTTTGCATTGGTCCCTATTTGGACTTCACTGGAAGATTCAAGCGAATTTTGTTTCCCTAAGTTTGCCTTAGTCGGCTGGTTAAATATCACCTGTATTTCTGAACAGATTGTCCAATCGGAAAAAGGGTAAAATCTTAACAACTTGAAACTAGAATTTTCATCAATAGTAGTTTTGAAACCTAGCCAGCCAGTCGTTCATTTCAGCGATTTGCCAGCCAGCCAAAGTCAGCCGATTCTATACGAACATATCTCTGAGAACCAAACAACTTCTTAATGGCAGCAATAACAAATAACTAAAAAACATTCGTTTTTGCGCCGCTTGAAATTAGGCATCACAAAATTCTCAGCCAGTCACTTTTGGCTGGGGATTAAATCAAGAGTAGGAGCCAGCCGGTGTTTGTATTTGTTTTATGTATAAAATTTGACTTTACTAGCAGCTACTGGCTGGCTAGGTTAAAAAAAAAAAAACACGGCTAGTAACTGTTAACTATGTAGATAATTTTGTATTTACTTGATGTATTCGAAAATCAAAACACAAAATAATCAGATTCGCTTAAATGCTCATTCGATTCGCGAATGGTAATAGATATTTTGCAAGTCGTCTGGCACTATAAAAAGCAACCAAAATTGAAAAATTGTCACTCGAAGTGGGAGTAACCCATTATTTCAAATGAGTTTAAGTAATTGAAGTATAAAATAAAAATCACCAATCCCTCAATGAAAGTGATAAATTTTGTTCAAGGTGTCAGTAGTAGTATTTGACATCTAACTTTTCATGTGGTGCCACTGTAAAAGTAGGAACAGGAGTGAATGTAATGCATGGGTAACATTTTAGAAGTTACCATAAAATTATATTAAGTTTAAACAATAGAAAATTGGACACAGTCGAAGTCTATACAACTTTTATTATAACTTTGAACTGAATTAATGAATGTAATTGAATAACTGCCCACTTTTTTCAAATTGAAACCATCTTACAGTTGAAGATTTTCGACTTCCCCCTTGTAAAGTGTTTTTTTTTTAAATTTGTTTTCTTTGTCTTAACTTAAATTTAAGTTAATTTATTACAAAATCTTTATTTATATTTAAAAAAGAATAAACAACATTAATGATTTTTTTTTGATATGGAAAACAAGTCCTGTTGGTCATGCAATGCACGTTAAGTTTTAATCCTTTCTTTAAGGTTTTCTTAACATGATTCAAAGTGATATCAAATGAGATATTGGTTGGAAAAATTAAACAAAATTTTAAAATGTACACAGTGAACTTCAGCATGAGTGGAGAAAGTACACAAAGCAGCTACAACTCATAGATCTCGAGATCAGAAAAGATACCAAAAACTCAAATACTCTTAAAGAGTTATTAATGTTTTTTTTAAATAAAATTCTAGACCAAAACTTCCTGCAACACACTTGCAATGCGAAAGTGGATGGTATTTTCAAGGATCCATGAGTTTTAGCTTCGTTATAGTGTGATGTAAAAAACTATTTCCCTATATCGTCTATTCATTTTAACTACAACATAGGCATACAACTTTTATTTTATATAATTTTTAAATATGTATTTTGTTTAACCAAAATCATAAACGTTCATTGTTTTAACTGATCAGCAGTGGCTGCCTCCTAATAAGCTCTTAATCGTAGTATAAAACTTAAGGGGACAGCCACTGATAATGAGTTAAAATGAAAAAGAAATAATGAAAAGTTATTTTCAAAATCTAATCCTTAACCAAATAAAACTGAATTCAAATACAAATACGAAAAAAACAAAAAACAATTTATGTACTAGGTATGCATAATTTATATTTAAATTAAAATCATTTTTAGACTTTTTTAATTTAAACATTTTCTGTTTTTCTTTGAAATATTTTTTGTTTTACTTTAAGATTAAATGTCTTAAAAAGTCTATAATTTCTTTAAGTTGCAAACTTTACAAGGTTATATAAAATTGATACAAAAAAAAAAAACCTTTGTAAAAATGTAAATATTTTTGGAAAAAGAGAAATGAATGCAAATTCAAATAAATGTAATACTTATAATTGTCTGTGGTTTGTGTTATTCTTTCAACAATTATGGCCATTGTGGTTAGTAGACAACTTTTTAAGTCGAAAACTATCTTCATACGAGGGTTGTCTGATAAATATTTAAAACTAGCGTGTATCCGGCGAGCGTTGCTGCGCCTAAATACCATAAAACAACTGTAAGGCAGGCGTCTGGGGCTAAGTCTATTTCAGAATACTTGTGCCGGCCAACAGTGGGTAAGTGGTCCAACTCTAAATATATATGTATATCAAACATCTTTTTAGTACTAAAGTACTATAATACTAAAGTAGTGGGGAAACTGCAGGACATATTGTACCTGGCGTGCTTTGCTGCGACTAACGAAATAAGAAGCCAACTTTCCAAGTTTCCAAACAAAATTAAGCTAATGTGGGTTCCCAGTCATTCTGGTATACGCGGCAACGAAGAAGCAGATCGAGCTGCTAGCTCAACAAAGGATGCACCTGTCTACTATTTTAACATCTTCACAAAACAGGACTTGACCAACACCATAATTAATTCCCTAAGAAAGAAAGAGTTAAACGATTGGAGCCAATACCATCACCATTACAAGGAAATTAATCACGAGAAATCCCATCCTCGATACCCCAACCTTCCAAAACCCATAATAACAAACTTTGTCTGCCTTAGGGTTGGACATACTGCAGTCACCCACGAACATCTCCTCACCAATCAACATCCTGCTTTATGTAACACCTGCAATGTAACACTAACTCTAGAACACATATTAAAAAACTGCACAATATCAAACAATTACTTAAAAGACACATGAAATTCTTAGAACCCCCAATTCTACAAATATTGAAATAGTAAACAAATTCCTATCTAATCTTAAATGTAAACTTTAATCTCGCTAATCATCTTCAGATCCAATAGTCCTAGCAGCTAGGCTCTTTATGTTTATTTTTACCAGGCTACTCTTAAGCACCTGTTATTAAATAATAAATAAATAAATAAATAAATACTTTTTTCTTAGTACTAAAGCACTATTATACTAAAGTAGTGGACCGATTTTGACTCCCTATTCTCACCACAATTGGGTCTACGTCCCGGAATCGACCCAGGATTTTCCTGGCCAAAGATTGTCAACATTTCAACTACTTCTTCTTCCTTTTATCAGCGAGGTTATGATCAGAAAACAAGGGATCACAACCCTCCCACTTCACCGCATTTCTACTGATCCGCCTGTGGGGTTCGCCTACTTGACCTCAGAAAATATCGATCACTCGGTTACTAAGGCCAATGAAATGCCGATGTCGCATTTGTCTGATCCAGGCGTTTATAGGTCTGCCTTTCCTACATCGCGATGTCTTTGGAACGTTCATTGATATTGCCTTTTTAACGGGGTTCAAATGATCTCTTCTTTGAACGTGGCAATACCAGCTGAGTCGGTTGCGCTCTATTTTTTGTACGATGGCTTCCTTGATATTCGATCAAGCTTTGTCACTCCTGCTGTCATGCGAAGCATCTTCATCTCAGTTGCCGTTAATTTACTCTCATACGTTTTTTACATCGTCCAACATTGTGAACCGTATGTGAGCGCTGGACGCACAACTGCGGTGTAGAGCCTTCCTTTCAACTTAGGTGGCATTTTTCTGTCACAGAAGATAGCGGAATTTTCTCGCCACTTCATCCTCCCTACGCTTACGCGATGATTGATGTCGTCATCACAGGTTGCTTTGCTATTGATCATAGATCCCAGATATTTGAACTTTTCGCACTTTGGAAGCACTGTTCCATTCAAATAAATGTCTGGAATAGGCCTGAGTGGATCAGAGAACGGGCAGCACAAGTACTCTGTCTTTTTTGAACTAACGCGATACCCATTTCCCTCCAGAGCGTCCACCCACATATCAAGTGCTCGTTGTAGGGATGTAGGATCCTCACATGATGGCTCCATCGTCAGCAAAGAATAACTGATGTAGCTTGGGGTCCATCACTTTACCTTCAAACAGATAATCAAGGACTGTCATAAAGAGCAAAGGACTTAAGACGCTCACCTGATGCACCCCGACTTTGATTGGGAACTCTTCGGTTACTTCAGCGGGGCATCTTACTCTTGTCTTTACTCCCTCGTACATGTCCATGATCATCTGTACATAGGTTTCTGGAACCCCTCGGTGTCTAAGCGCCACCCATATTAGATCTCGTGTTTGTCTGTCGAATGCCTTTTCAAAGTCCACCAATACAATATGCAAATCTCTTAAGGAATCACGATGTTTTTCCATTATGATCCTTATACTTTGGATTGCATCTGTGGTTGATTTACCCGAGACAAACCCGCACTGATCATCAGATAGCTGTATTATTTTTCGCAGTCGGCCACCTAATACCCGCTCGACGATCTTCATGGTGTGTGACATCAGCTTGATCGAACGGTAGTTATCACAGTTTCGTGTATCACCCTTCCCTTTGTATACAGGGAGAAGGTAACTTTCGCTCCATTGATTCGGCAATTGGAGATGAGAATTCTGAGCCATCTGAACCCGATGTCTCCCATCTTTTTCCAGAACTCAGAGGGCATCTCATCTGGCCCAACCGCTTTTCGTTTTTTGGAGTATTTGACCGCCTCACTAACTTCTTCGACTGTGATGTCGGGTATTTCTTCACAGTTAGGGGTGGCTCTTGGAAAGTATAGCCGGGGAAACTGTTCATTTAAAAGCTCATCGCGATACTGCCGCCACCTCTGCAGAGTTTTGTCGTCATCCACAAGAAGCTGGTCATGAGCATTGTTAATGAACTTTGGCGAACGAATCTCCTAAGCATTCCTCCTTCTTTGGGCGGCTATTTTGAAGATGGTTGCGCTCTTGTTCATATTGTGTCTTTGCAGCTCGTGGATAGCCTGGTTTGCATCAACAACCGGGGAAGATATTTTCTCTCTGCTTGAAGCTAGGCGCACTTCTTCGCACATTTCAACTACAACATTCGTATACATCAAACGTTTTTTTTCCATAGTGGAGCAAATGACGCCGGCCTCCTTGCTCCACATACTAAGATTATGCGACGACATTGAGCCAAACCCTGGTCCACGGATCTGGATCAATAAAAACATAACCTCAGTTAAATGCAACATGTGTGGAAACTGGTGTCATTTTCGACGTTGTTCTGGCCTGTCCAACATAAACGACCGGAGTGAACATTTTATCGTGGACTGCTGTAGCATACGAGCCCACACGAACAACTCTACCACCTGGTCCGGTTCAGTGTGCCGAAAACGCATCCATGGCAACGCGACCTCTGTCAAGTGCAATGGATGCGAAAACTGGTGCCACCTCAGAGTTTGTTCCCGCCTTGACAACTGCCGCCAATGGACTTCTAGCTTCTTAGCTCCATGCTCTTCCATTGCAACTAGGCCTCATCGCACTTCATCAATTGCTCCGCCTTCAACCAGAAGCCCCTCGATAGACTTCAGCCACCAATACTCCGCTCCAGTCGGCGGTATCGCTCGCCCTAGCTAACAACCAGATCCCTACTCAGGACCATCACACACCTTCCATAGTGATGCATCTGTACTGTAATGGCCTACGAGGGAAAATCGCCGAAATCACCAACTACATGGAACGCCACGGAATACTAATTGCCGCCATACAAGAAATTAAGCTCACTCATTCATGTATGCTCACCAGAAGCTCAGACTACAACATCATTCACAAAGACAGAGTCAGCGGCGGCGGTGGGGGCCCGGTATTCATCGCTCACAACCCTGTTAATTACAGGCTCGTACCAACAGTCATACCCCCTACCCCTGACATACATCTAGAAACATGAATTATTGCTGTCAGATGGAATAATACCTTGATTGACATTACAAATGTGTACATCCCACCGCCAGTTAGCTTCACTTTTTCACTAGATCATCTTACGGGTCATAACCGCATGGTTATAGGAGACTTCAACGCTCACCATGAGTGCTGGTACTCCAACCTATGCTAGGGCTGCATGGACAAATGGTTCCACTATGTTTAAAGTGGACGAGCGACACTTATCGTCTGAAAATGACTCGAAAGTTGTTTCAGTGCAAATATCACTATAGAAGAAATATCCAAAAAGAGGTTTACCGTTTCTAGGGTTCGAACTGTGTCAGCGCTCAATTTGCCAATCCAATCGATCTGTATGGAGAAGGTCATCTCTCTTTTGCTATCCGCATCTAAAGCGACTTCCCATTAGCTCTTACGAAGAAGCAGTCCCATGTATATTAATTGGCCTGAACAACTGGAAGTTAGGCGCCCAGCTGAAGTTTAAGGAGGGTGCCAAGTGTGAACCAGTGGCTGCAGAAACCCGTCTACGGTGGACTAATCTCAGACCGTGTCAGCATCAAGGGCTTCTAAAGCATTACGTATTCTATAGTTTTCATCACTGCGAATGCAAGGAGCAGTCAGGTACTCAACTTCACGATAATGATGACGGAATAATTTTTGTTCGATTGAATTGGAATAGCCGCTTAATCGTCACACTCTTTTATGTCATAAGATGATCAACGCAGACTACGAGAAGAAGAACTTCATCCGCAAGTTGACCTCAACGAAGCTGAAACAAATACATCCTCGAACTTGGTATCTACTCATCTTCTCAGTACTGAACTCGAACAAGCCAGGCGAAACGCGTATTGTTTGGGATGCTGCAGCAAAGGTCAACGGAATATCTCTAAATTCAACAACAACATTCAACAACAACATTCAACAACATGGGATCTGATATCGAAGCCGAAAAGGTGTTCAGAGTCTGGTGGTGTACCTCGATCGATTGTTTTGCATAAATTGTGGGAATCAACACAAGGAACGAGGATATCTTACATGGTCAACGAAAGCCTACTAAAAGGGATGTACTACGTGCTCTCATGACCATATATGATCCGCTGGGACTCTTGGTACACTTCTTTATATATCTCAAAATCTTGCTCCAAGATTTGGGAAGATACCCAATCGGTTGTGGGATGATCAAATTAATAACGAACAGTTTACGAAGTTGCTATCTGACTAATACGAGGTTCAGCAGCGATTCACTTATCGAATTGCATATTTTCGGCGACGCCAGCAAAGATGTCTTTGCAGCCATAGCATATCTCCATTGTAGTCAAGAAAGCAGAGTGGAATGCGGATTGGTTGGGGATAAGACAGGAGTTACTCCGATTAAGTTTGTGTCGCTGCCACGTTTAAAGCTAGAGGCAGCGAGGCTAGGAGTTCGGTTTGCTACCAGTATCATCAAAGGTCACTCGATCTCCATCTCCAGAAAAGTATTTTGGTCGGACTCAAAAACTGCCTTATGTTGGAGTACCGTAAATACCACCAGTTTGTAGAGTTCCGTGTCTGCGAGACCTTGGAGTCATCAAGCATCTAGCAATGGCGATATGTTTCAACGAAACTCAACGTGGCTGTTGAGGCGACGAAATGGTGGAAGAATCATAATTTCGGTTCATCTGGACGCTGGTCTACTGGCCCGTCATTCTTGTTGCTCCCAGTAATCGAATAGCCTACTGGTTTCATCGAAAGCACTACTACTGAAGTCGGAATTCAGCCACATCTATTCGCTCATAGACTTATTCCCAGGGTCGTCGGCTGCTTCGATCACAGGTATTCGTTTTCTTCAAAAAGCTCACGAGAAGCTTCCGACACCTAACGAAAGACGAGTATTTAGAAGCCGCCAACAAAGGGAAACACCTCCGAAGAACAACGAACGCTAGAAAAAAAGCACCAAACAAGCTTGTAGCCGTCTTCCGATAAAGGGGGATCCTTGCAAATACTGTAACTAGAAAGTAAAGTTGATTCCACATTTGAACGGACTGAAGCTGATAGCATTATTTCTTGAGATCTTTGAAAGCATACTAAAAGCGGCCTTGGAGTTTCCGATTCCGGTGCATACATGCATCATGTTACACTATCGACCGAAACATTATTCCCAAGGTATTGGAAATCCTGTACTTTTTTGACTTTGTATGTAGACTTGTAATGTTGATGGGTTATTTAGGTTGATTTTAGATTTAGCGAATTTTGTTCACTGTCGAGGATGCTTTCCAGATGTTCTTTAATGCGATCGAAATTAATTTGGACAACAATTTTTGCAATTGCGGGAGGCATGCAAATTTCCTCCAGTTTTCGCTTTCGGTTATCTTTTTTGGCAGCTTGACAGTTATTCCCTTTTGCCATTCGTCAGGGAAGGTCTTATTCTCCTGATCCTTTCGACAAGTTGGTACAGAAGGTTTGCTAAAATTTTCGGCAAATCTTTGTAAAATCAAGTACAGCTTTGAGCGTTCTTATCGTAATTACTTGTATTTCATCTTTGCTGGCGCGCTATGCGGATCTGTAAATTTTGAATATTGAATAGCTTAATCTATAGCATTTCTTCCTGCACCATGTGGTTCAGGACTATGGTAAATTTCCCCCTTCATCTTCTTACATAGTCGCCATACAAAACCAGTAGGGAAACCTTTTAACAATTCACCTTTTGTTGATGCAAGCTGTGTCCACCTATCAGCTATTTAGTTATTTTATAGACGATTCTTTCTTAAGTTACCTTAGACGCACGCTGTTAGATCGTATACGACGTTTTTGACTTAATAAACAAATTATGCCTTTTGTATTAGTATTATCTCCTGTTTTTCAAACTTGGCTACATATATCTCTACTGTTGTACAAATTTTTGGAAATTTTAGAAAATATTCTGTTTCCTTTTTTGACGGATTTAAAAAAGAATTTTATCTAAATGGTTTTGCTTACAAACCTGAATAATTTGCAAAAAAAAGTACGTGCGACATACGTAAGAACGGACAGACGGAAACTGTGGGTCACTATTAATACACCCGCTTCTATGGGATAAGGTTTATTAACACCTAGGAAGCACCAAGAGAGTAATGAATCTATAATGTTGACTCTAAACACAGCCCCCTCAAATGCACTATCTTCACTCACTGTCAAGATCGTTAAAGTGTGTAACAAATTAATTATATACAAACCGACTAACGTTCACCTTTTCGAAAAATGTAAGCTAATAACTCACTTTTAGCTTGCCACGCTTTGATGCAATAATCACATCAACTCTCATTGTTGATGGATGACCCCAGACCAGGCAATGTCCCTAGTCTTTCCGCATGCAAATTTGTCAATTTTCGCACTTCCACTCCCCACAATACGAATTCAATCTCTAAAGCCACACACATTCTCAATTTGCGATGAAATTTCCTACAAAACAAAAGTAAATGAACTATACAAACAGAAGAGCAAAACAGACGAGCCAACAAAAAACAAAATCTATGAAAACAGAACAAAAAGGTTGTGATGTACACCCAAACCCCCCCATTCCACTCTGGATTATCGTTGTCGATCGTTTCGTGCAGCTAAGAAAAGCTCCGGCGAAAAACCTAGGATCTTGCAGAGATTCACGCGTCACTTTCCACTTGTGCCTGTGCTCTACGGTAGAAGATACACACACGGATCGGTTCGCATCTACGTACGTAGGGGGGCTTAGATTGATGGCCCACACGACAAACACAGCCCCCACCGGTACCGACTTTTGAAATTGGTTTTCGGCAAAACTTTCAGTCCGCGATTAGGTGCGACACAATACGGTTGACAATACAATAGCCGCAGCGGGATAGCTTTACTATAATTTCATGTTCATTGCACATACAATAGTAGATGCTACTATAAAACGTTCTAAAAAAAAAAATTAAATAAAAATAACAACAAGTACCTAATTGGAAACGGCTCTGTTGGGGGAGGCCAATTTCACTGCTCTATGAGAGGGATTTCAATTTTAATTTCGCGGTCTTAATGTGAAACGGATGTGAATGCGGAAAGAAGATCGAAATTCTGTGATCGATTCGACGAGACGCCCTTTGTGTATCGCGTTTCGCTATCGAATAGTGGGCTTAACCACCGTGAACCTGTGAACTAACATCGTTCTCTCTCCAGGGAAACAAGATAATCACTGTGATCGGAATTTCCATTCAAGTGCGGACACTTGGATGTTATATGGAGAGCCCAACGGCGGACTCAATTGAATTTAGTTTTCCGCAATCGAATTAGAAAAGATTAAGTTATTACTACTTGCTCCCACTGTGGGTGTTTACGGGGAGCAACTCGTGTCGTTATCGTTGTCGTAGTCCGTTCCACGCAGAAGTATCCGTATTTTGCAAATTAGCCCCCTCCTGATTGTCAGATTAGGCCTCAGCATTGGACTGCAGCTGGTTGCTTTGGTCAGACGGTATGTACTAGAAATTTTTGTGTGCGTTCTTTTTCGGATGAGTATTTTCTTTAGATTTCGATCGTAAAATTTATTGTGTTCGCAACGAAAAATTCATTTGGATAGGTTAAGTGGGCAAAAGGAATACAATGGGTATAGAGAATTATATGAATGGTTTTTGGGGAATTGCCTTACAGGGAATTGGCGCACTAGAATCAAAATTAACTTGTTTTTGGAAAGGGAAAGTATACTCGCTTGTGTGGCCGAGTTTTTAAGAGAGAGATTAGATAGATACTCGTAGATTTTATTTCATACGAGTATATAAATTTACAAAAAATTTCTTACAACACATTTTACAATACAGAGGTATAATAAATTTTATCTTTCTTCCGAAACATTATTTGATGGGTCAATTAAAGTAAGAAGGTGAAAAAAGAAAAAGATATATAGATATTATTTATTGCAGGAAAAATGTGAATGAACCTTCAATTGAAATAAAGAAGTCAGTAAATAGATAAATAAATAAGTAATTATTGTACATAAAGATATAAATGCATGAATAAATAAATAAATACGTTAAATAAGCTGATTTAAAAAAAGTAATATGAACAGATGCAAAAAAATAAAAGAAACAGATAGTAAAATGATTGTCAACTATTGAGTTGAATATAATTTGTTTTAAATCATTAACAAGTTGATTATAAGCAAAATCACAGCGGTTTAAAAAACATTGATTTGTTTTTTGAATTCTTTCGAACATCAATTCAGCATTCGCTTCATCGTGAACATTCATAGTCGAGTGATGCCACGAAAAGTTAAGCGTCATTTCTAAAAACTTATTTTGAGATACCTGTAATTTTTTAATATGGCACATTGCTCAAATTACCCATACTTCGCATCCATACCTAGGGACTAACAAAAGTTGGCTTAGTTGATTGAATAACAAAACACAAAAATAATTTTAACTTTAGATATTTAATCTTCATCGTTTTTTAATTTCTCCACATAATTCCCATTTATTTCAATACATTTCTTCAGTCGATAGAACCATCTTTCAAAACAGCTTTCAAAATCCTCTTTTTGGAGCTTTCGATTTTGACATTGAATGCATTAATAATCTCCTCATTAGATATGAAGATTTTTCCCCTCAAATCTTTTTTTATTTTCGGAAACAGCCAAAAGTCACACGGCGCTAGATCTGGAGAATAAGGTGCTGGCGCAAGAAAGTTGTTGGTTTTTTCAGCAGTGTGCGCAGGTGCATTGTCGAGGTGCAAAAAGTAGCGGCGCAGCTCCTCTTTTTGTCGGTGTCCTAGTAAATTTTGGGAAACTTGTGGCAAGTTTCAGTATACCAATTAGCAGTGACTGTCTGACCAGTTTTAAGTGGGATGACGGCGACCTTTTTCGCCCTGGTGAAGTACATCGACATCATAACTTTTGTCACTGACTTTTGTTGTTTCGCCTTTACTGGAGGATTTGCACCTTCTGGGCTCCATACCATCTGTTTCGTTTCTGAGTCGTACTTATAAAACCAAGGTTCATCATCTGTAACGATCTTATTGAAGCAGCTTGACTCTCCATTTTCAAACTTATCCAGGATATACTGAGCAAAACGAACATGAGCCTTTTTTTGCTCTCCTTCTTCTTCTTCTTCTTCTTCTTCCTTTCATCAGCGAGGCCATGATCCGAAAACAAGGGATCACAACCCTCCCACTTCACCGCATTTCTACTGATCCGCCTGTGGGGTTCGCCTTTTTTTGCTCTCCATTCAAAATTTTTGGAACCCATCGAGCTGACTTCTTTGAATATTTCAGGTGATAATTTAAATTTCGTGACACAGCTCATCCGCTATCATCTCCTGTGTCATCCTGGCATCTTCGTCAATTTTAGCCTTCACCAGGTATCGTCGGTCGAGGATTTGGGCCGACCTTCACGAGATTCGTCCTCCACAGAAAAATGCACAGTCTGGAATCTTCGAAACCACTTTGAAATAGTAACAAGAGATGGTGCATTTATTCCGCATTTTGGCATTCGTGCAGAATTTTGACTAGCGTGAGTTGACGTCGAAATCCGAAGAGAATGACACTTCAACCGAGCTTACGTCACTAATTTTTCTCCTTCTCGTCTCCATTTTTACCTATTGTTCTGAAATTTGGAAATAAATATTCTTAGATTATAAGCTACAGAAATGCATCTTCGTTTTAAAAAAAAAAAAAAAAATTCAATTGACACCAACTAAGCGAAATTTTGTTAGTCCCTCCGTATATCAGAAAGTACCACATACGGCGAAAAGGTCCTCTACTGCGTCGTCCCTCCGGGTTAGATTCGAAGACACTGCGGGCCGGAGCGTTGGTGTCCATTCGCTATATATATCCTAGCCATCTCAGACGCCCAATACGCAGTTTTTTGACAAGGTTGATGTCGCTGTTCAGCTCGTATAGTTCGTTATTGAACCTTCTCCTCCAAAACTCATCAACGCAAACGGAATGAGGACTGGGATGATCAGAGTTTTATGCAGAGTCGCCTTAGTCGTTCAAGATAGGGCTTTACTGTTGAATTGCCTTATAAGCCCAAAACAAAAGCGATTGGCAAGAGTTATTTTTCGCTTGATTTCTCCGCTGATATTGTTTTTAGAGTTTATAGCAGAGCCAAGGTAGACAAAGTCCCTTACTACCTCGAAGTTATAGCTGCCCACTGTGACGTTCTGTCCAATTCGGCGCTGTTGATTGTCCCTTCTTGTTGACAGCATATACTTGGTTTTGCCCTCGTTTATCGCTTAACCCATTTTGGCCGCTTCAACCTTAATGCTTGCAAACGCACCGGTGACACCCCGCTGAGCTCTTTCAATAATGTCAATATCGTCGGCGTATGCAAGCAGTTGTATAGACTTGTGACAGATTGTGCCTCCGGTCTTGCCTTGTGAGTTCCGCACAATCCGTTCAAGTACAATATTAAAGAAGTCACATGACAGCACGCCACCTTGTCTAAAACCTTTTTTGAGATCAAAGGTCTCGATGATGGAGCAGCGAGCGTTCTTTATCGTCATCCTGTACAGACGAATAAGTTTGGCATAAATGTCAAAACTAGACATGGCTTTATATAGCTCTTCTCTATAGATGCTGTGATAGGCGGCCTTGAGATCGATAAAGAGATGGTGAGTATCGATTTGGACTCCTTGAGTTTTCCCCAGGACCTGCCGAAGTGTGAAGATTTAATTGATGGTGGACTTTCCTGGCCTGAAACCGCACTGACAGGGTCCAATCAGTCTGTTGATAAAAGGTTTCAGGCGTTCATACAAAATCGCAGAAAAGATCTTATATGCGATGTTGAGGAGACTGATGCCTCTATAATTGGCGCAATTGAGGGCGTCTCCTTTCTTGTGGATCGGGCAAACGATGCTGAGATTCCATTCGTCAGGCAAACATACGTCTGACCAAATCTTAGAGATGAGTGTATGCTCTCTGCTGCCTTGAAAAGTTTGGCCGGTAAGCCGTCAGCTCCAACAGCCTTGTTGGACTTCAGCTTGGATCGTGCTATCCTCATTTCGTTTTGATTACGTCGACGGAAATTTTGACTATCATCGTCTATGTTGAATGATTCATTCTGCCTGATGCGGGATGTTTACCTTTGTCGCCGTTATACAGTCTGCAGAAGTAGTTTTTCCATATTCCCGGCACCGACAGTGATTCTACTACGAGGTTTCCATTTTCATCTCTACAGGTTTCTGTACGGGCATTGCTTCTCTGACACGTTCTTTTTACATTTTGGTAAAACTTCCGTACATTGTTCCTGGAGTATAAACTCTCGATATTCTCGAACGCGCGCTTCTCATGCTCTTTCTTCTTCTTTTGGAGAAGCCGATGTTCTTCCCGTCTCTTTTGCTCGTAGAGCTCACGAGCAGCTCTCCGTTGCAGCAATGTACGAATGTAAGGCCTGCAGTTAGATGTATAAATATAGATGTATATTATGCCTCAGGTAAGCGGTGTCCCTTTACGGATATGTCTCATAAGCAGACTTTTTTTTTTTTGCGTTTTAGAAAACAAACTGGCCCGTACACAGTGACAGTGTGGGATTTCCACCCACTAAATTCACCTCCCCTTCTATCCTTAGTACTTAAGGCAATGCCGTCAAGCATTTCATTGCGAGCCTTAGGTACTCGGTTCGTTCGTGTTGGCAGCCTCCTGCGCTGTGTTTCGTTGTCGCTCCTGCTCGTTGCTACAGTGTCGCTAACTGCTTCCCAGGCATCTTCCCTGCTCATCATCTTTCTGGGGTTAGGTTCTCACCCACCCGGCAGGTTCCGTTTTTTCATAGTTTCATGAACAATGGAACGTGATGTATTCCGCATTCTCCACTGCTTCCGAGTACGTTGGGCAATAGGGGTTGTCATCGAGTCCAAACATGCGGACATCTCTGTTAAGTGAACAAGCTATCCAATAATTCTGATTTGTATAGAAACTTTAATCCCTTAAATAGACACAAATTCCCTCTTGAACGGATAAATTACTCAGTTTTATCGGTGTCCGTTCAAGAGAGGTTTTAAAATAGCTTCGGATTTTTGGTACCAAAGCCCGTCAATCACAACTTCCACTAATATTTTCCTTGTACTGTCCTAAGTACCCTACATACCATGCTAAAATTTGTGTAATTTTTAGGTTGAAAATGAAAAGGCGTTCGCTTTTCTTGTTAGAACTTCTCTGTGTGGTGTGAAAATGTGATATTCTCGCAAGTGCGCGTCGCAGATAAAATGTAAGAAATCCGATATTCCGCATTTTATTGGTCTGTGTGCGAATTTGTGTTAAATTTTAGCCAGTGTCTAAATTGTTTACGTTTTGTTTGCGCATTAAATATAAATTAGCTTTGATGCAATAGTAGTTTTTATTTTTTTTGCTTTAGCTGTCGTGTCCAATATTATCGATTAAATAGTCCCTCAACCCCGTTTTCAAAAGCAAATGACAGGTTTCAACCAATTTGCTTAAATTTATGCAACCACAGAGCCGGTTAAATTTATTCGCCGTGGTAATGTCAACATTTTGCCATTGGCTAAAATTTAACTACTAATTGACACACGGCCTAAGCAAAGATTTTCCTTCCGATTTGTCGTCAGTGTGATCAAAAGTTTTCGACAAAATAATCCAGATACTGTCAAATATTTGTTTATATTCCAATTTAAACCAGTAATTAATATACAAAGGAACAAAATTGTACTTATATAATACTATAACTGGAATATAATGGACGAATAAACGAATTGGTTGGAGGGTTTATTCTAAGCAGCAAACGATAAAGTGGACCGTACTACGTATTATTATCGAAAGCAGAGTTTTTGAATTGTGATAGATAGCTGTGGATTCAAAAAATTCAAGTGGTATCAAGCAGGGCTACCACAGACAATCTTGAAAGGTCCCAGAAAGGTCGCAATTGGTTGAAATTGTTCCAACCAAAATTATTCTTAAAAAAATCGAGAAGTAGATACTTATTATTGTGTTTTCCTACAGAGCCATATACTTGTAAGTTTACAACTGCTTAAGACTTTGAAAGATGTGATGATTCTTCTTTCTTTCTTCTTCTTATGTCCTGTATCCCCTTATGAGTCCTAGGGCTTCTACGTGCTGCATCCATATAACAGCACGGATTCAACGTTGGAGCGGAACAGTCTTAGCTTGGTGTTCAAACTGATTGCATTGCTTCGCCGTATTTTGGAGAACATCCCGAACGCGGACTTTGCGTTGGCGATCCTGTTGGCTATGTCTAGTTCGGTTCCACCATTGGTCGAGACAGTACTCGCAAGATACTGGAAATCCTTCACTCTCTCTACCGGTTGTCCAGCAATGCATATTTGAGCCGATGAGTTTTTTTCCAAGGCTGATCATTTTAGTTTTTGCCGTATTAATTTTCAGCCCGGCGACGCCTGCCTCCCTCTCCATAATTGTGAGGGAGAGTAAACCGTTACCGTAGTCAAGATGTTTCAGTTGGGACGTAAGAGTCCATCGAATTCCTCCGTTTCCCGTCGACAAAGCTGAACGAAGCACATCGCTAATTACCAATAGGAATAGTATTGGTGAAAGGATACAGCCTTGTCTTACCCCACTTTGGATCTCAAATTCCTCAGACAACCTTCCTCTGTGCAGAACGTGACACTTGGAGCCTTCACATGCAGCTTTGATAATAACAATTATTTTATCGGGAATATCACTCTTGCGTAAGGCACTCAAAATAAACTGCCTGTTGAGACTATCGAACGCCTTCTCAAAATCGATGAACAGCAGGTAGAGTGGCGATCGATATTCGCCGCATTGTTCGATGATAATCCGCAGGGTGTTGATGTGGTCGACATAGTAGGGTCCAGAGCGGAAATCTGCTTGTTCGGCATCGAGTGTGTCTTCGAGATGTTGTTTGATTCACTCCAGGATGATTTTAGTTATTATCTTAGCTACAGCAGGCAGCACGTAGATACCCCTCCAGTTTCCGCACTCCATTAAACTTCCTTTCTTGGAAAGCTTTACGATCATTCTCTTTTTCCACTCGTTAGGAAAGCTTTCAGCTTCCCAATCTCTCTCTATAAGTGGAAGCAGAAGCTCAGCCGATGTTGTTGGCGCTGCTCGTAAGAACTCTGCGGGAATACCGTCAAGTCCTACCGCCTTGTTGGATTTGAGTGTCTTGATTGCGGTAGTGATCTCATCATTACTGTGAGTCGTTGTGAGCCTGTTTCAGACGTCCAGAAGACTACTTCTAAAGTGGTGGCTGATGGCAAAATGGTCAGTTTGGTTGGAGGTTGCTTGCCTGTCGTTGGAAAGTCAGCTGACTTTGTGGTAGGTCTTATGCTCAAACATGGTGCCACCTATCACAAGACGGTTGGCATTGCAGAAATCCACAAACCTTTCGCCGTTGTCATTGCGGTTTCCTAGTCCATGCTTTCCGATTACATGTTCGAGCCCTTCGTTTTCGTTGCTTACCTTGGCATTCAAATTCCCCATCACTATGACAATGCCTCCATTTGGTGTTGTGTTGAAGTCTTCACTTAAGAGATTGTAGAAGCTCTCCTTTTCGTCCTCAGACGAGCCATTCGATGGGGCATAATACTGTATGATGGTGACGCGTCGTACTCTAGTCAGGAATCTGGCTGTCATAATCCTATCACCATGAGGCTGCCAGGAAATTTGACCCTTGCGTGATGTTGTTGTTAACAGTAGCCCAACTCCATATTCCCGCGGACTTCCGGATGGTCTTCCAGAATAGAGTAGTACAGTGTTACGCGTTGGGGACTGGTACTCGCCCGCTTCTAACCATCTGATTTCACTTACTCCCAAAATGTGCAGTCTATATCGCATGAATTCATTTTCCAATTGAAGGAATCTGGTATTGTAAGGATGTTCGCTTCCCGAGTCTAGGAGCGTCTTTACATTCCAAAAACCTATCTTTGTACGGGTACAATAGCAAAAAGTCATCAATATGTGATCATTCCTTATCCGAGGCATAGTGTCGGTTTCTGTAGTGGTCGGTTTTCAGTAACGCAGATTGCTGGCCCACGTTACCTAGTCTAGAATCAAGGCCCTAGACAACCCGCACTTGCAATTTTAGCCTATACGTATAAGGGTTTATACGTATAGTTGCCCGGGGACCACCACTAGGAGGTAAAGTAAGCACTTCATCATGAACTTGATTGTTGCGCTACCGGCCCAAGTCAAGTTTTAAGCAGTCAGTAGTTTCCCGATCAATCGCAATGCAGATGTTGGTGTACTGTACATACTAGTATATACATACAATATAGACTGGATGTTACAGCGCAGCTGTGGCGGAAAATGTTTCAAATTGGGAAACTTATAGGAATTAGTCATCTGCTCTACGCGGATGATTTTGTCATCCTTGGGTCCTACTATACCGAATTTCAGCATGTACGGGAAAGGTTTGTAGTCGCCACTGTCGGGATATTATTAACGAGTGATGGATATGGCAGTTTTTATTTATTCTGTAGGAAAGTCCAATTTAGTGTCAAAGCTGTCGAAGTAATCGATCTTTAACTCGGTATATATTCGAACTCTTGAATGAATGAAATCGGAGTATTGACTGAAAGAATAAGATCGCGGATACAAACTGCATTCGAGGTGTTGCTGGATAAACTTACAAGGATCAAGTGATTTACGCTAGAGTAGGTGACGCACTCAATGTTGATGATTTTATACTTTTCACCAGACAGACGGTAAAGCCATGCCTATCGATTTTTGTTTGTGTAATATACAATGTAACGAATACCTTTGTTCTCAAATAAAATTTTATCTCTATATCTATCACTCAATCTCTGATCTGAGTGATTTAATGATTTGTTAGAATCAGATTTTTTAAAAATCATCCACTGCTGAGATTTGAAGTTCGGAAATTTCTCTTGAGATCGGATAGCTTATACAGGACTAAATCAGTTCCACTGAGTATATGTTACACAATGTTTTGTAGAAATTATGTGAACTTATTTAAAAATGTAATGTGTGCTAGCCTTTGATTGGTACACCTGAAATTTGTAATAGCTACTTGCTAAGAAATCCATTTAAATTTCCTTTCTCTCGATATGCAATACTATGGTAGATAGTCCCTGATTCAAATTGTAGACGTCAAATTTGTTGCTGACATGGAAATCGGCTTAATATTTCTGTGGCCACAAGGTAAAACCGACCTAAGTCGATTTTCACAGATTCTCAGAAAACAAGTTTAAAGTTTTCGTTTTTCCCGAAAACGTATGGGAAATTGGAATTTTAATCTTGTTCCTTTGCCTATAACTCGGTAACGATAACAGGTAATAAGGTCAAAATTTGGTAGCATAAACTTCAAATAGTACAGCATCTTCTGGCATCCTTAATTCAATTTTGTTCTAACTCGACTTATGCGCTTTTACCTAGTAGCCACAGATTTATCTAAATTCAAATTAATTTAGTACCGCTGTGTACCTATTTTTTCAAACAGTAATCGAATCAGTGTTATCATCTGTTGAAGATTATAAAGTGAAACTATGTGTTCAAATATTTAATTTGTGTAGCCCCAAGGTTCATTAACTTACAGGAAAGCTTTGTATGGTTATTCGCTGAATTTTTACTGTCGGAGTTATTTAGTTTGTTTATATTGTAATTATGGAAGTCTTTGTTTTGCAATTATGTGGATACGTAAGTTATACACGGAAAAGCATAAAATAAAGTCTAAACAAAATTCAATGAGCTTGAATATCTTTGTTTTTTTTTTGCACCGCGATAGTCAAATGTAAGAAGATGATGGTTGTGACAGATATGGTTTTGAAGTTCGAAATTTATGAAATACATGAAGTAAATATCATCAGAAAGCAAGTAATTTTTAATTAATCCGAATAATTTACTTTTATGACGGTTATGAGCAGTGTTGCCACTAAGAAATATGTATTGTAATTAAGTAAAATTTTACTTTTCGACTTAATTTGAAATGTTATAACTAAGCCAAAATCAAGTCGAAGATAACTGCTGCCTGATTTAAGTCAAAACCTAAGCCAACGAAAAAAAACTCCAAATAAGCGGTGTTGAGAATTGGGAAATAACTGAACAGATTCTTATAATTGACCACTCAGCTTAGTGCTTGAGAATATCAGCAAAAATGTCAGTTTTTGCTTATTATACGACAAATATGTAGTACATAATAATACATCTTACGTGAATGATTGCAACTGTTATTTTGGACGTGGCTCCAGTACAAGCAAAAAGAGCGACAACGTAGTACTTATTATATGTCTTAATATCTGCTGAATTCGATGTACATATACCGGAACGTCCCATTTAAACTGGTTTTTGTAGAGGCGGAGGTGTTTTACTGGCTATTCGCTCGTGCTTTAAGATAGGCGCTGCACTGTCGGTTTCATCTAGTTGTGATTGAGCAAATTTGTGTATGCGTCGATTATTTTGTTTCTTAGCATACTAATCCAATTGAAATATATTTTTTTCTGTCTAATATTCAACCAGACTCTGATGGTGCAATTTATGAGGCTCATGTTTCTAACATTAAACAAATTGCTAATTCACTAGGCAGTAATTCTTGTGCAGTAGTACTAGGTGACTTTAATTTATCCGAAGTGAATTGGATTTTTTATGAGGATGAAAAATTTTTGAAGCCATTTAACGTCACTAAAGATTTTGAATTCGAAGTAGTTGACAATATGTCTGATATGAACTTCTGTCAAGTAAATTCAGTTCCTAATTCAATAGGAAGAATTTTAGATATAATTTTTATTGATTTTTTTTTTCCTAGGGGTTAACGCGCATGAGAAACAGTCCCGCTCTATTTCAAGTAGTGTGACACTCCTACTTACTCGTACCAAAAAACCACCTTTAACCCATTTTCAACCGGAAGGTCCACGTTTCGGCGTTCTATCTATTTTGCCACTTCTGCATCGAGAGTTGCTTCGTTTCTCTAGCTGCTGTGGCTGCGCCTACTTCCGCCTTCTCGTCGTTGAGGTACTTCCTTGCTGCTGCTAGGAAATCAATGGGCGTCCCTCCTGCGACTACTAGGGCTGCTGGCTCCAACACTATTCGGTATGAACTCGTTATCCGAAGGGCTACTATACGTTGCACTGCGGCCACTTTCTTCCTGTGTATCTTCTTTTTCAGCGTGTCAGCCCAGATCTCGGAGCCATACAAGAGTCTTCTTTTACTCCCCGTTGGACCTGCTATGTTCGCCATCAGTCTGCTTACCAATAGTCATGTTTTCGTGGCTCTTTCGGATGTGGACTTAATTTGTTCCCAGAACGTGAGCTTCGTAGGCGAACCCCACAGGCGGATCAGTAGAAATGCGGTGAAGTGGGAGGGTTATGATCCCTTGCTTTCGGATCATGGCCTCGCTGATAAAAGGAAGAAGAAGAAGAACGTGAGCTTCGTATCTATCCTAACTCCTAGGTATTTTACTGCTTCCTTAGTATATATGACTACCGGACCCAGCTGGAGCTCGATTATTGTGGGTATCCGGTTCTTCGTCAGCAGGACTATCTCAGTTTTCTCCACTGCTAAGTTTAAGTCATGGTCCTCCATCTATGTGTGCACCCGTCTCATGACTTGATTTAATCTTCTCTTAGCGTCTTCGGTGTCCAGTGCGGTGATCACTGCAGCGATGTCGTCTGCATAGCCGACCAGAAAAGTGTTTTTGGGCATCTCCATGCGAAGAATTCCATCGTAGGAGATGTTCCATAAATCCGGTCCCAGAATTGAGCCCTGCGATGCTCCACCCGGTATTTCCCCTTAGACGGTGTCATACTGTGTCGAAGATACTGTGGTACCTGAAAGTTTATTTCCAGGGCGTTCAGCATGTCGCACCATTTGGCCCAGTTGAAGGCATTTCTTTACGTCGAGAGTTGCCAACTCAACAACTTCCTCGAGCAGTGGCTGCTGTGATGGGTTACTTGGACAGCCCTAACCACCTCTCCACAGCACCTATTGTAGAATGACCTTTTCTAATTCAAACTGCCTATTATGTGCTGACGTTTTGAAATATTCAAATATTCAATGTCGGACATGCTAGAACTGCAAAACAAAGTTAATAATGTTATGAAATGGTGTAATGATAATGGCTTGAGTTTCAATATTAGTAAGTGTACAATTGTAACATTTTCTAGAATCAGGTCTCCTATAAAGTATGACTATATGATTCTACCCCTAAAAGGGTTACTAATCAAAAGGATCTAGGCACAATTTACATTTTCTGTTCATATTGACTATACTAGCTCTAGAGCTAACTCTATGATGGGTTTTAGGTCTCGAAACTCAAAAGACTTTCAGGATCCATATAAGCCATTATATATTTCATTAATTCGGCCTATACTTGAGTACTGCTGTATAGTATAAAATACTATTACAACTCTGAGATTCATACTGAAAGGAGGATTCAAAAGCGATTTACAAGATTTGCCCTCAGAAAGCTATCGTGGGATAATAATAACATACCCAACTATGAAGCCAGGTATGCCTTAATTAACCTTAAACCTCTTAATAAAAGAAGGATCTATTATTCAGCTCTTTTTGCTCACGATATTTTAACTGCATACATCCATTGTCCAATGTTACTTTCATAGTTTAATGTTTATGTCCCGGCTCGTAGTACCCTACATAGGGAAAACAATTTCTTGTATGTTTCCAGGCATAGAACAAATTATGGTGCAAATAATCCAGTAAGTGCTGCTTCCATTAATTGCAATGAACTTGAAAATGCTACTGACTTTAATATAAGCAGTATTGTTTGTAAAAGTTTAATTACGAAATTATTACAAATATAAATGGATACTATTATTCTTCTTTTTTCTATTTCGGCGAGGTTATGATCCGAAAACAAGGGATCATAACCCTCCACTTCATCGAATTTATACTGATCCGCCTGTGGGGTTCACATATTTGACCTCAGAAAATATCGGAAAACCTCCTGTTTCGTACATGTGCATGATCATCTGTACATATCGCTCATTTACTTGAAGTCTGTCATAACTCAAAAAAAGCGATTTAGCAGAAAATGCGATTAAAGTATTCAATTGACTACCACCTTGCAGGAAAAAAGAAGACATCTTTTAATTCTAACGCGGAGAGTATACAAGATATTAATATGAAATTTTTACACAATATGAAGAATGATAAAATGAGCAATTCTGCATCATTAACTCAAAAACAGCGTTTTTTCGTCCTTTTTGACCAAGCTTTGAAAGCCGCCTTTTTCTTATTTATCATTTCCTTAGCTTCATCACTCCACCACCATGATTCTTTGGTGTAGTGGTGGTAGCCTTTTGAACTACTAGTAGTGATTTGGCCTATTTTAAGCAAGTTCGTTGTAGGGAATCCCAACTTATGTGCACGGCACTCTTCATCCTCAGCTCCGTTGATGGTATGAGAGAGGTAATCTTTCATCACGAAAACAAAAGCCTCGCCTTTTTCTTTGTCCAGATTGTACGATCTTAGAGACCCTCGTTTGTTGGCTTTTCTTTGGAGTCTTCATAAAAATTTCTGTTAGCAGGAGACGGTGCTTCTGAGCGATCGCCTCTCGCAGGATCACTTTGCAATCTTTTACCCGAGGCTTCATGAAACTGGCTACCAAATGGTAGTCAATCTGGGTTTCATCTCCACCACCGGTGTACGTGATCAGGTGTCGGCATGGTATTTAACACGATAAGACCGTGTAATTTGCACATGCTTAGGATATCTTCACCAGGAAGTTCCTAGTGTCGTATCGCAGTCCTCCATGGCAGTCTTCATAATCTTCATTTGACTTCCCGACATATCCATTCAAATCTCATCCAACAAACAGAAACTCTTCCTTTGGGATGTTCTTAAGGAGATTGTGGAAATCTAGCCAAAACGCATCTTTATCCCTTTGATCGCACCTAATTTGGGGAGCATATGTACTGACATTATTCCACACCTCTCTTTGTATTACTAGTTTGAGAGACATCAAACGGTCGCTGGACTTCGAAATGCTTAAGACGGTACCAAGTAGCTCTGCCGCAAGGATGATACCGATTCCGTTTCTAGCCTTTTCCGTTCCATAGTAGAACATCTTGTAATCTTTTGTCCTATCGTCCAAGAAACGCGCCCGATTTCCGGTGTTTTGCCATTTCGTATCTTGGACGCACGAGAAATCCACCCGCATTCTATTCATCATCTCCTCCAGCTCCTAACTTCGACCGGTCATACTTCCAACGTTCCAACTCGTGACCCTCAAATTTCCTCATAAGGTTATGCAATATCCAAATTTATTTCTAAAATTAGTCATCCTTCAGCCAATTCGCAAAATTAATAACAACCTATTTTGCGATGTACAATGGGCTTATATAATCGTTTGTTAACTGGTTTTTGTGTCAACAATTTACGAACGAAAAATTAATCAACGCAATGCAAAGCAAGACCATGAATATTTTATATTTCTGAAATTGTGTTTTTATTTTTTAACCAATTTTATGTGTCGGAAGCAACAGAATGCTTAATCATGCTATTTAAGGGGGGGTTAAGGATGGATGCAAAGCATCATCATTAATTCAAATTGCTAATACGCAATGCTTACTTCGTTGTAGCTGTCAATTTAGTTTCACCTTTAATTCGTAAAAAGAATTGAAATGAGTATTATTGACTGATAATGATACTACACTACTGACATTACGTATTATAATTGAAATGGAACTGCCGCGACTTTGATTTTGCACCGAAAGAATTCTTTTGCAGACTTTTGCAACATCGTTATAGTGATGCTTCGTTCTTGACTATAACACTATCTACTTTAATTATTATTATTATTATTATTTTTTATTTTTTTTTTTTGCCAGGTGAAAAATCTTCCAAAGACACCAAAAGGCGCTGGGAATTCCCAGACCCCGATGAACATCTTCGTTACGTACATACCACGGTGCGTTAACGATCGTTCTAAGAACTTTATTTTCAAAAGTTTGTATTATGTTTCTATTGCTTTTCTTGGTACAACCCCATAGTTGTATACCATACGTCCACACTGGCTTTAGCACTTGCTTATAGATAAGCAGTTTGTTATGTAGGCTCAACTTCGAATGTTTTCCGAGTAGCCAGTACATTTGTCGGTATTTGTTTTGAAGTTCGTCGCGTTTCTTTTTCACGTGCGATTTCCATTTGAGCTTGACATCTAGAGTCATTCCTAGATATTTTGCTTCGTTTGCGTATGGTATTTGAGCCGAGTTTAGATATACAGGCAATCTATCCACTTTTTTGTACGTAAAGTTGACGTGAGTAGATTTGCTTTCGTTCAGCACAATACGCCAAGAATTCGTCCAAGCGTGGACTTTATTAATAGCATGTTGGAGCTTTCCGGTTGCTGCTTCAATGGTATCTCCCGTTGTCAATATCGCCGTATCGTCCGCAAACGTCGCGACGACACAGTTTCTTTCTTGCGGGATGTCACTCGTGTAGAGTACATATAGAAGTGGGCCAAGGACACTTCCTTGCGGGACTCCGGCTGCAATCTCCTTGAAGTCAGAGTAATCATTTCCGTGCTTAACACGAAAGAGTCTCTCGGTGAGGTACGATCGTAAGATTAAAAAGAGTTGCCGTGGTAGTAGTCGTTGCAATTTATATTCCAAGCCTTCGTGCCAAACCTTATCGAAAGCTTGTGAGACGTCAAGAAATACACCACAACAAATCTCTTTTTCTTCCAGAGCTTTCTCAATCACGTCAGTTATTTTGTGGACTTGGTCAATTGTTGAATGCTTGATTCTAAATCTAAACTGATGGTCAGGAATGAGACGTCTTTCGTCGATTACGGGCTGTAGACGTTTGGAAAGTAGTTTTTCAAATATTTTTGAGATAACCGGCAATAGGGAAATAGGCCGATATAATTTCTTCTCATTTAGCGGTTTGCCTGGTTTCGGGACCATTATAATCTCGGCGACTTTCCATTGTCTCGGAACATAGAGCAATCTGAACGAAGCGTTGATCAAATAGAGCAGTTTGATAATAGCTTTATTCACCAATTCCTTGACTACCTGCGCCGTTATCAAGTCGTTACCCGGAGCTTTTTTCGTCTTTAAATTTTTAATCACTTCCCTCAGTTCAATCAATGCAACTTTTTTTACTTTAAAGTTGTCAGATGTCGTGACTGGGGAGTCGGGCGTTAACGAAGGGCCGTCGAATGGCTTAAACGTTTCTTCTAAGTGCAAAGCAAAAAGTTCTGCCTTTTCTTTGTCGCTCTTGGCCCAGTTTCCATCGTTTTTCCGAATTGGTGGCGCTTGAATTTGAGGTTTCCGGTTGCCATTTAGCGCTTTCCAAAGCGAATAATTTGATTCTCTTTCACCGGAAAGATTTTCAAGATAGGTCGCTATCTTTTTGCTTTTAAATTCGCGAATACTATCTCTAAGGCGACTGCATAGTCGGTTAAGGACCGTTTTATGCTGCGGTGCACGAGTGATTTGCCATTTCTTTCGTGCTTTTCGTTTCTCTCTCACCAGTCCAATGATTTCTCAGTGATACTTTTCGTTGCGGTTGATCTTATAGCTTCTAGAAGGAGTGTTTTTCCACGCCGCTCTTTGGATTGTTTCCACGAAACGATCAACTTCGTCCTCTAGTTCACAAGGTGTTTCAAGTGAAACATTTAAGGCGATATTTGTTTCGCAATCATTTCTAAAACCCTCCCAGTTTGTTCTATTGCTAGTAAGTCTTGGAGGCCCTTTTTTCTTGATCAGCGCTTCTCCAAGTAATAAAATTACCGGCGAGTGGTCAGAAGAGAGAACAAAACATTCGTTGACTGTAACAAACTTCTCGTAAATGCCTTTGGTAACAAAAAAATCGATAAGATCGGGAATTTTTTGTGAGTCAGTTGGCCAATAGGTCGGTTTTCCTGTCGAATAAAAACAACTACCGAATTCATTTGCCACTTCGTAGAGAATTTTTCCTTTAGATGATGTACATCTTGAACCCCAGAAGGTGTGCTTCGCGTTGAAATCTCCACCAATAAGAAAATTTGAACCAAGAGTATTGAAGACACGAAAGTAGTCGTCTTTTTCTAGTGGGCATCGCGGCTGACAGTAAACAGACGCTATATTGTAACTCAGGTGCTGCTAAAATGGCCCCACACCAGCTCAAAATTAGGTATCAGTACTGGACATCATCTCATTGATAATCATGCCAAAAAGCTTGGCTTCTTCCCAAATGATTGCTGCAGAAGGAAGATTCACTTAGTAGCCTATCTCTTCGGCAGCCTTGTTGTCCTGACAAACACAGAAGTTAAAAGTCTTCAGCGTTGGCCATGTAGCTTAAGCTCTCTAAATCCTTGTGGTATTGACTAAGTGGGTTATAACTTTGGTGCAGACAGCTAGCTAAACGAAACTTAACCTACACTTTTCCCAGCACTCCCAGTAAGCATGCAAAAGGTCAACCAATAAAACCGTTGATTGTCACTGTTTGAAAAGGTTGGGCAGCATTACTAGTGGGTGATATAACGAATGCTGTCACTATGACAGCTTTAACAGAGCAAATGAAATACATTACATGGATGAGTAATGGATGGGGAATGGAAAAAAGACTTTAGAAATGGTATTCAGTAACTTGGACTCAATTGATACGATTACTTATCAAACAGGAAACGGGATATGCAAATTTGGATGGAAATAGGCGGTGTATACAGGGCGTTCCTGGAATACTGGTTAACCTTGATATCACGTATAGTATAGGTCACCCTGAGTAAACAATTCTTAATAAACCTACGTCCGATTTTGTACAACTCCATAATGGTAAAAAATGGGACCTACGAGTATGTATGCATGTTTAATAAGAATTTTATGCTGAGAATTACCTATGCTATGAATGGTATCAAGGTTGACCCGTATTCCGGGAACACCATTTGACAGACAAGTTCAATGAATTTATCCGATACTTTCCAATAATTCTATAGAGTGTTTTTTGGTCGTCGATGAAAGACTAAAAGAATGATTGATTGATTTAAGCGGGTACATTCGAGAGCTCCTAAGATCTATGAGACTAGTCCTAATTATGAATTTTACTGATAGCAAGAGCGCCGGGGTGTAGTGGTTATTGTGTCGGTCTTCTGAGCGTGAGGATTAGTGTTCGAATCCCAGAAACCACCAAGAGCTTTTTTTTTATAATTCCACCTCTCGCGAGCATCTGGCGAAAATCCAAGAATATTCCTGTTATGAGAAAGCTTTCCAACAAATAAATTTCCCTCCGGATACGGAATAAAACTGTGGCCCTATTCCCGTCTGTTTGCGCCAAGTATTTATTTTAACTAGTATTGCTTGTGGTCGAAATTCGACCTCTAGTGCAGGGAAGGCACAGGGATCCAGGCTCATACAGCCATGAAAGTGATCAAAATGCTTTCATTTAATTGGTTAAAGCGTCTTGCAAGGGAAAATTACGTGTGCAGGTTGATTTTATTTTACCTGACTTAACTGTAATATACGCACTTGATTTATTTTTTCTGATAAGAAATACCAACGGCTAGTACTTTAAGGATAAAAGACCTGCTCTTGGAGGTGATTATACTGAGTAAATATTTTATACACTGTTGAGTATAGGCTACAAGCTTAGCAATGTCTCCCGCCTTCTAGAGCAGAAAATAATATTCAAACATCAAGCCTCGCTCCTCGATTTTAACTAATTCCTCGTTTTGCTTGATTGTTAATCCGAACAGTTAGAAATGTTTTTGTACCTAATTATTTCTGAATGTTATTTTAGTTTTCTAATTGGCACAATAGATCTTATAGGTCGCAGTGCGTACAAGGGCCCTAGTATAATATAGTATAGTATAGTTTTCTGATGAAAGTCATTTATCCAAGATGGCACACGGCCTGGCTGAACAAGAATCACCCAGTCTCAGAATGACTATTGATCAGTAATTATATTGAGGTTTTAACGAAAGCACGATTAGAGTTATACGTTCTCATAGTAGACATTTAAATGGATTTCTACTGGGGGCCATATGTTAGCCGAAAAACAGAAAATAATACAAACGCTGATATCGATTTAAAATGATTGCCAATAAAATGTAGCTAAATGAACAAATTTTAAGTTTAGAAGGGAAGAGGGAATTTCCTTCGAGGACCATCCCGAAGGTTTTGCTTTTACCTATAAGCAGATTTAGCAAATACCGCTAATTAATTATAACGTTAGTTAGTATCTTCCAATAAAGATAACGCATGCAGTAATTTGGATAAAAAAAACCATCTAAGAATATGACGGCTAGTTTGGTCTACAAGGGGACGATTAAATAATCGTAGGATTACTTCATTATATGCTTGATACGCATCGGTCAACACATCATTATAACGATAAAAACTATAACTCTTTTGCCTGTCTGTAGGTTGATTCTAAATTCCTTATCTGGAATCTGTGACGTGGTTCCCTAAAGCGGCATGTTGTAGTGGTAATGTGTTTGGTTAGTGAGTGATATGTTGACGAATCAAGTACCATTCTCATATTCATTTCACTTACAATAAAATTATATGATACAATGATTTCTGACCTAGTTCAATTCAATACTTGTTCCAAACAAATATTAAAAATCACAACCAAATATAAAAATCACAGAAAATTCACCTCGACTAGTTCGGACACCACCCATGGAGCAGTCATGTACTGAAACCTAATATCATCTGAGCTTCAAACCACTTCACCAACAATAATATTTCCTATCTTTTCTCTTTATTTCCGATTTACGTCGTGCAGCTCCTTAAAAGAATATGTAAAAAATCACAATTTTTTTTAGAGAATTTAACAAAGAAGGACATTTTTTATCCAGAGGAAGAATTTTAGTCAATAGTTAAGTTATCCCTGGATGACTCCTTTTTCTTCTTCAATTCTCCAAGAATAAGCATTATCTATATTTATTATCCGGCAATCGTTGGTTCATCAAAGGCAGGTGGCAGACTTATGTCTGTAATTCAGATACTACGACACATGTTCGAAAGAACTCAACAGAATGGTCCCTAGAAACTCAACCTTTCAACGTCCTACCAGGCAGATCACTAGAGCATATAACTTTCATGTTCACCTGGTAACGGCAAAAACATAATTCTACCATAATTAATTTTGTTACAGAACAAGCAATCTTTGGAACTTACTACGGGACGAAATATTTCCATAGAGCTATAATCGGCAACAATTTAAACGCAGAACCAACAGACATCTGCAGGCATCTTGGGGTGCTGGCTCCCCGTTAAAGGCTCGCATTTTCGAGAGAAGTTCATAAAAGAATATATAAATGAGGAAGTAAGTTAGCAAGAAATCAACAAAAATATATGCATGCGCCAAAAAACGATTAGAACTTTGCCCGTCGAGGTACTAATGATTAACACAAAGCCTCCTCGTCTGTGGAAGTCTTCCGCTAGGCGATGTCAAGGTCATACCACTTTTCTGCAGTAATGTAATAATACCTATGCTCGTACACTTGAGCTAAGTTACTATAATATAATGGAAAAATTTGAAAAAAAAATGTGTTGCGATTCTGTTCGTTTGTCCGTCAGTGCAGGAATATAGTCCAGCTAGGGTTTACTTAACTTATTAGTCCATATTTCAAAATTCAATTATTAAGTAATTTAATTTCTCTGCTGTTTTTTAACATAGTTCGTTCGGACACACCAAGATTTGGAAAACTGGGAACGCATTTTTTTTATCTACTTTTAAATATGTTTTATAAAAAGTTGGCATTTTAACTGATTAAATATAAAATTTCAGCGTACTTTCCGAGCAAAAAACTAATCAATTGTCAAATAAAAAAAAAAAAAATCAGCGGGAATCCTGTCTGATCCAGGCGCATTAGAATTCTTGGATCTATAAATAGCTTTTTTGGTTTCTTGTAAAGAGATTGAGCTATCAAGTATCCCATTAAAAAAACAAGGTCTTGCGTATAAGATTGGCATTATATCGGTTGGTGTGTTTAAAAGACTTTCAAAATGAGTTTGTAAAGTTTGGACGGTCAGGTTTCTACTTATTTTTGAAATAACACCATCTCATTTTCTTGCAGCTTTCCAGAAGTCTGCCGATTTTCTACAATTTCCTAGCTTTCTCGCTTGATTTATATAGTATTCACACCTTTTTAAGTGACAAAGTTGTATGAAATGGGCATTTGCTTCACTATAAAGCTCTTTGAATATGGCGTCATTATACCTTCTAAATAGTCGGAGAAATGGAAATGCTCGCTTCCTACTTTTCAGACACACTAAATCGAACCACGGCATTTTATTCCTAATTTTTTGCACGCTCGATTTGAGTCTTTTTTCTGGTTCGGTATAGATGCAATTATTTTTTTCTCCAAATCACTTAAAGTGGTTTTGGCATTTGGACGCAGCTCCGCCAAGTGATGATTGCGATTACTCCTGTAAGTGACTCCAATCGATTCCTTCTATAAGTATTTTGGGAGAAGTTTTAGGACTTGGATTTGATCGCTTCCAACCATATCGAGCCCTATTGCAGCGATGATAGGTAGGTGATCAGAGTAAGGGAAAACTTTAACCTCAAAATCGGTTATTAACGAACACCAATATCCTCCGATGAAGCAGTAATCAATAGTGGATGCACTACTCGATCTTACGAAGGTAAACTCACCATTTATGTCTGATTTACTACACCCATTTAGTAACCTAAGACCCATGGAGTCCATCAGTTCCAAAACTTTCGTTCCTTGAGTGTTAATCTTTGGGTCCTTCGAGTTTCATTGAATTCCTTCGGCACTGTTCCTTTCTCCAGTCCTGGAGAAACGCCAATTCTGGCGTTTAAATCACCAATTATCATATGGTTGTTGTTTTGATTTGCATATAGAAATTCTTCCAGCAGATTGAAATCTTTTTGCCACTTGTTTTATTAGCCGCTTTAAGTTGATTTCTATTTGTAGATAAGTAAGTCCATTATCAGCCCTTTCGAATTCACATTTAAAACCAGTTGCAACCGTTTTTTTAAACGCGTAGCCTTTTTTAACAGCCTCCGGATGCGCGCCCTACTGTACTGGTTTTAATAGCGGGTAACCAGTTGAAAACATAATTTATAAATTTATTTTCGAGTTTACAATAGTCCTTCTCTAATACAAAAGTTTCGAATAAAAATACGAAATCGAATTCATTAATAAAGGTGAAAAAATCGGGGAATAAAAGCTTATTATTTAATCCATAAACATTATAGGCCAAGATCTTAAAATTAGTTAAATTTAAACATAACGAATTGCTAACAGATAAATGGCAGACCGCTACTTCCTAATTTCGATCAGTGCGGTTTTTCTGTTGCCTACTTTTAGGACTATCGGTACTGTCTCCGTTGCTAATTTCAGGACTTTTTTGACGTTTTCAGTAACAACGCGGGCTGATAAGTCTGCGATATGTTCCTCGTGATTCAAAACAACAAATCCATCTTTTCATATCCTCATGTAGCTGGAATTGCAGTTGGATTCGTTCCTTAGCAAGTAAGCTGTTTAACACCTCGTATCCATCCAGCTCCTTACATCTCAGACCATTACCAAAGTTCCAGGTGAATATTTGGCCCCCAAAGTACATACGATCATCACTGATACCAATGTTTGCATTGTTGGAATGTTGCTTAATGGTTCTCCGAATATTTACCAGTTTGCCTCTCTTCTTCCGCATTGTAGGAGGTAAATCCTTTTGGACCACGATCCCAGTACCACGCAGAGTCTTTGCAGATTTCAGTGCAATAACGACGTTTTCTTTGGAGTTGAGCTCGGCGATGAACGTAGATGGGGAGAGTTGCCGCACCTGTTTAACGATGGGACTTGGAGAGCTGCTTAGAACATTCGTACAGATTCCTTTAACTCGTTCCGTATTGACTGTCTCATGGGTGCCATGAATGCGTACAACAAGATTTCGCTTGCATTGAGTCGATTCTGCGCTCGAGTGCTTCGCAGCGGTTTTCTAGGTGAAATACCCTCTCTCAGAGAGCGGAAAATCTAAGCAAAAGTACGCGAATGAAAAGCGAATCATTTCGAGCCATGTCGAGCCAACTGTCATTAAAAAAAATATAATGAACAAATAAAACTAATGTGAAAACCAACAGATTCATACTAAGTTAAAAAGAAATGTTTTGGGAGAACATTCACACATGACAGCATTTTCTTCAAGATACTTTGCATCTGTTTTTTATGCCTATTGACTTTTTGAAATGGAATCAAAAACTCTTTGACTCATTTGACAATCAGCTGATTCCACTTGGCAGTTTTTACGCTCGTGCCATCAGAAATCTTCGAGTAAATTCAAGCACAGAGGGGAAATACTCGCTACTCGTTACTTATCAATTTATCTCTTTATCTGTCATGTTCGCTCAGTACGTGAATACATTTCGAGCAGTTTAGAGCACCTTAAAGCACCTGAAAGCACTATAGATTGCGTACGCAAATGGGCCTAATACAATACTAAGCTCAAAATTAATTTTAAGAATGAGGCCAAGGTTACCTTAAATACAAATTGTTTATATTTGATTAACATCTAACCTATATTATAAAATTTATTCTCCTACATTGCAGTTTCGAAAAGATTATATTATATAATACTATATACTTATGTATTTTAAGACCCTACGTGTATCACAATTGCTACATTTCCTTCCGACTTCTTCGCCATCTGACCAGGCTCCACTGTCATTTACTACTTTCACAAATTAAGCGCTATAATGCATAACTCCTACGTCTACAATAAGTATATATCTTTTGCAATTTTCATTAGAAAATAAAGTATCAAATGTCAAATTTATATTCTCCGACTGAAAATAATAAAGAAAGCGAAATAAATTTAGTAGGAAGTGCTGCTCTTCAATGCAAAATTGTTATATGTAAGTTCTTTCGAAGAAGTTGTATGTACTCGTACATAAAGAATATATAAGATTGAGTATTTGGCCCACAGAACATTATGGAAATCTCTACGATAACCTGTATCTGTCTACTATGACCGGGTAATAGCAAACTCTTATTCATGATGTTGTGACCACTTAAGATAAAATCGATTTGCTAGAAGTGTAAGCATTTCTTGATCAACTTTCACCCAGTGACTTTGATTTTATGGTTTTTTCTTTTATTATTATTATTTTTACCTTTTCAAGATCCGAAGATCTAACGAATTTATGTTTGTTTGAATTATTTGGTTACGAATAGATAGACCCGAATAAATATTTAGGATTTGCTAGATCATTATTTATTCTGTTCAAATTCTTAGAATCTATTAAAATGACTAAAAGTGCTGAATTGTATTAAATTTAAAATAAACTAGTCACATACATACTCATTGGGAACATCAATTTACATATTGAGTCTCTTCTTTGCTGAAATTAATCTTCACGTCCATTGATTAAAAGTCACATTCGAATTATTGAACTTTACACATGAACAAAAAATTTTAGACAGAAAATTGTTCTTTGCATTGACAAATCTTCTTTTTCTTCCTATTTCGGTGAGGTTATGATCACCGCATTTCTACTGATCAGCCTGTGGGATTCGCCTATTTTACCACAGAAAATATCGGCAGTCCTCCCTATTTTGGATCACTCGGTTACTGAGGCCAATGAAATGCCGATGTTGTCGCATTTGTGTGATCCAAGCGCTTGCAGGCCTGTCTCTCCTGTCGTGCGATGTCTTTGGGACGTTTATCGATATTGCCTTTTTAACAGGGTTCTTCTTTGAACGTGGTAATACCAGCTGATCCAGTCGCCCTCTATATTTCGTAAGATGGTTTCCTTGACGTAAGCCTTCCACGGATCTTCGAATTTCTTATTCGATCAAGCTTTGTCACTCCTGCTGTCATGCGAAGCTGACTTCAATTTACTCTCATACTTCTTATACATCGTCCAACATTGTGAACCGTATGTGAGCGCGGTGTAGAGACTTCCTTTCAAATTAGGTGGCATTTTTCGGTCACAGAAGATAGCGAAGTTTTCTCGCCACTTCATCCACCCTAAGCTTACGCGATGATTGATGTGGTCATCACAGGTTGCTTTGCTATTGATTATAGATCCCAGATATTTGAACTTTTTGCACTTGAGAAGCACTGTTCCTTTCAAATAAATGTCTGGAATAGGCTTGAGTAGATCAGAGAACGGCCAGCACAAGTACTCTGTGGTCCAGTTTCACGTTGGTCACTCCTCGATCCTTCATCTTTTTAACTTTACCCATGAAAATACCGACTATACCCCGTCGAAACTGGGATTTGACCGTAACTTCCGAATGAGCATTCCTAAGCGCAGTGAATGGGATAGTGCTCCCCCTTTAGATGGTAGTTCAGTTCACTTCTACACAGACGATTCCAAGACCGAAAGTGGAGTGGGTTGGAGTGTCTTCTCTGAAAAGTCTAAGCATCTCTTCCGCTTCCCAGATCACAGTAGCGTATTTCAAGCGTAAGTCATGGCGATCAATGAATCCTTTTCCTGGTTAAAATGTAATGCAATATGTGGGATATTAGGGATATTAGCATTTTCACTAATAGTCAAGCGGCAATCAACTTCCTGGAATTGTGCTCTTTCATTTCCAAGGCCACCTTAAACTGCTGTTTTGTCTCTCACGAAGATAAATGATCAGTTCAACATTTACTGTGTGTCAGGCCATAGAGACATCCCTCGTAACTACAATGCTGACAAGCTCATCAGAAGGAGTACGATTCCAATGATTCTACCGAATTCTTGCTACATGCGAACATCTACTAAAGCTGGACGTTATTAGTAGAACCGACGACAGATAGGAAAATGACTTAACATGTCATATTGCGAGACAAATCTGGCCTAAGCTGGATCAGAGCCATAGTGCCAGGCTGATTATGCTTAAGCGAGCATAGATCAGCTACGTTATTAGTGTCCTCACTGGACACTGTCTGATATGCCAACATGCTAAAAGGTTGGGCGTCCTTTCTAACGACTTCTGCAGGAGCTGTAGAGACGATGAGGAGAAAGAAACCATCCAAACTGGCCTTGCCCCTAACTAACAAGCCTCCAATTGTGATTAAAATAAGTCAATTGTTTCGGTCGCCGTATAACACGTAAAGCCAACCTGTTGAAACTTTTGCTCTTGTCCAGATTAATGTCATACAAAAAAAAAAATCATTGACCATGGTCCGGTAACGATCTGCATTGATCGCAAGCAACCTCCGGCTTTACTTTTTAAAAATTAAGGTCTCATGGTACCATCAGCGTAGAAGCAAGCAGTGCACTTTTCTGGATGTAATGGGGTCTGTAGGGTCTCTTCTGGATTGGTCTCATTCCACATGCGATCATTTTATTAAGTAATGAACTCGTAAAGCCAGAAATGAGCCTCATCAATTAAGACAATTTTACGATAAGACAACGGGCCAGTTTGCAACCGGTGTAGAGCCCAAGGAGCGAAAGAACAACCCAAACAACGGTCTTTTGGCTTTAATTCCTACAAAATCTGAATGTAACACGAGTGTAGTGGAAGGATAGAGTCCCAATTGTTGTGACCGACGACGAACCGACAAATTTGGATATTCTTGGCCGCAGTTTTGTCAGAACCTTAAAAAGCATAATGTCAGATTGTATACATAAAAATGCTAAAAAATAAATTTTGTAATGTGCATACATTAACTTCATGTAACATACTTTGCTAATTGAATGAGTGCTTCAACGAAGACAAATTTCAGTTAATAAACAAAACTTTATTCTACAAACAACAAAACAATGAAAAAAAAAATGTCTTCAATTAAATCTTATTTATACTTGTCCCAAACAAAACTAATCCTACCAAAATAAATAAATCACAGATCAGACAATAAGGAAACATAACCTTCAGTTTGATTGATAAAACATATGTACGGTAAGCTTTATCATCAATACAGTGTCTGTATTCTTGTGCCTAAAACAGTTGAGTAAACCAACCCAGCTACACGATTTGTGGTTTTCGCAATGTGTGGCCTCGTGTTTGGATCTTTTGGAGAAATGATGTATGAGCAAACATCGCTGCACATGAATTTTAGATGTATACGGACAGTTACGAGTGTGATAAGATTTTTTGCATCGAAAAAGAAAAAGCTGCCTCCAGTTGGGCACGCCAAGTTGGTTGAAGGCCCCCTCCACTTGTTTGCGCAACCTATCGCGAGGTCGTCCTCTTCTACGCCGTCCATCCGGGTTTGAATCGAAGATTTTTTTGGCTGGAATGTTGGGCTCTATCCGCTCTATATGACCCAGCTATCATAGTCGCTTTATGTGAACTCTTCTGGCTAAGTTGATGCCCTTCTATAGGTCGTATAGTTCGGCATTGTACCTTCTCCTCCATTCGTCGTCTATGCAGACGGGACCAAAGATCACTCGAAGATCACTCGATTTTGACAAAGTCTATGCCTCTGCACCATACAGCAGGGCTGGGATGATTTGTGTCTTATACAGAGTTAGCTAAGTAGTTCGAGATAGGGCTTTGTTACTCAATTTTATTCTTAACTCATATAACCCATAGAAACAGCGGTTGGCAAGAGTAATTATTCGTTTACCAAACGCGCATCATCACCTCCTCGTGGTGCCCACTGGATAGCTATCTGATAGTGAACTAACGATGAGCATATGCTTTTTTTTGGTTGCGCCAAGGGATGTGGTAATCTTCGAAAGATACTAGAAGCCTGGGCTACTAGCATGCACGATTCGCAAGCCTGAATAATCGATGCCAGGAATGCGCCTTAGTACTTCTACCACTCTCCCCGTGGGACTGCCGGTAAGTATTACTTCGCGGGGCTGGTTAGTAATTTATGATGTACTTTCTGCTTCTCGAAGTATTCTTTCCTGAATTTGAAGCTCTTTTGCACGTGCGTAATAAGCGCGCAAATTTCTATCCATTTTTCCTCAGATTGTGTCATATGGTCTATGAGGAATGGAGGACTGGGAATGTCATTTCTCCAATTTTCAAATCGCCTACAGTAGAAGACTGCATGCTTCGCATCTTCCTCCTGGTCTGGACATTCTGGACACAAAGGAGAGCTATCGTGCCCAAATCGGGGAAGATATTTGCGATAGCCTCCATGGCCAGACAGGAACTGTGTGAGGTGGTAGGTGCAGTTCCCGCGTGCTCGGTTTATCCAAATGTCGATGGTGGGGATTCATTTATAGGTCCACCTGCTTTTAACCGTATTATTCCATCGAGCTTGCCACACAGCTCTTGAATATACTTTTTCTTTTTTTTCATCCTTCTTCTTTCGCTAGCTTCTTGATGGCTCGAACCTCTTCTATTGTAGATTCTCTGCATCTCGTTCGCGAGGATGTCAATCGGAATCATTCCTGCTATAAAAAAGGCTACCTCGTCAGAGATAGTTCTAAAACCACTGGTGGTCCTTATAGCGCAGAGTCTGTAGGCTGATGTCAGTTTCCTCCTTGTTTCTATGGTCGTGAGAGTCCCCGCCTAAACCGGAGCCGCTTAAAGAAGAACTGACTTGACAACTTTGGATAGTAGGATCGTCCTAGCATATCCAGGTCTTCCAATGTTGGGCATTATCCTTGAGAGTACTGCCGCAGGGATGCTGCTGACGCTTTTTTGCTCGAATATCAATCATTACTCCTAGGTATTTGACGGCTTCTTTAGATCTGATGATTTGGGTTTCAACCTGGACATTCATATATTGCACAAATTTCCGACTGGTTATTAGAACAGCTTCAGTTTTGTGGTCAGCTAATTCTAGACCAGCGGATCCTAGCCAGCTTTTGATTTGACTGATTGCCACATTTGTAGCTGATTCTTCTTCACTGATCTGTTTTGCTACGGTAACAACAGCGATGTCGTCAGCAAATCCAATTATCTTCACTTTAGGTGGCAGTGGCAGTCGTAAAATTCCGTCGCACATAGTAAAGGGGCCAGCACCGATCCTTGCGGGACCCCAGTTGTGACATCGTAGTACTTCACTCCTTCGTCGGTATCATACCTCAGTTTCCTGATGGTAAAGTAGTTCGCCACTATCTGCAACAAGTAAAAAGGTGTATCCATCCTAGCAAGAGATCTTCTTATAGTGGGCCAGTCTGCCGAATTAAACGCGTTCTTAACATCTAGCGTCACTACTGCGCAGTATTCTTTGGCGTCGTATCGCTATCTTTCTTCTTCAATCATCCCCACTGCTATTATTAACAATCGCTTTAATGGCGTCAGTTGTTAAGCGCGACTTTCGGAATCAGAACTGGTGGTTGGACAAAGCCCATTTCTCCTCCGCTATTGTGAGCAATCTGTTGTAAATGATTCGTTCCAGGATCTTTCCCATAGTGTCCAGTAGGCACATCGGGCGATACGACGATGGGTCTCGCATCGAGCGTATACTGAGTTTGACGATATGTGTGTAGCTGAACACTCGGCCTTGCGCAAGCATATCTGTGTGAACTTTAGTACGCGTATAGTAAGTCTAACCGAACGAGGCATCTCTTGTTGACCTGATTGACCGAAATATGCGTCTCAGAAGTCTAGAAAAGCTCCTTATAAGGAGGACTTGCGGCGGATGAATTCTCCCGATGAAATTAACGGTGACGTCCACAGGACAGCGGATACCTTACTTGAGCTACTTCGACATATTTGAACCGGCGGTTTGTAAGGATTTTCAATAGTAGGTCAGGGTATTGAAAAGAAGGTGGTGGTGGATGAACCCCTAATGGGCCAACGGCAGCGCTTATATCCCCGAAGTGGGTTACTGGCATCGGTATAACCGGCCGCTCGTCCTAGGGGTTGCAAAGAAAGCGATCTGGCCCTCCAGTTTGGGGGTTGTACCATCGGGTTAACTTCTCTACTGCGTAAAAAACACGTATTACGAAGCAGCCAGAAAAGCAATATATGAAAAAAATTACAAAAAAATTCTAAAAAAGTATCTGGCGTTTTTTCTGTTTAGTAAAATGATTTTGACTTCTTCAAAATACTAGATCTAGCATCCAAAATGCATTTTTATTAATATGTACACATGTACGTACCTAGCTTATTCATATTCAATTAGAAAAAAAAATCAATCAAATTGGGGACATTTTTTAAAACCAAGCATTCTAGCTCACCAACTAAATCTAAATCTACATAGAGTTATCCCAATATATTTACTTACATACTTAAGTTCTGTGTCCTCTAGTGGTCTTATGGCATCAACAACAACTTCGCGCCATCGTGTTCGGTTCCTGACGATACGGTTCAGCTTCAATCACTGCCACTTTTCCTTTTGTATAAACACATCTAAACGTTGCTGCCGGTTCTCTCATAAAGCTGTTCGTTTGAGATACGATTTGGTCAGAACACTCGTAATAAGTTACTTGGACAGCGATTAACAGAAATTTGCAGCTTTTTTGTGACATTGACGGTCACTTCCCAGGTACTGCAGCCATATAACAGTACCAATTCCACGTTAGAGCGGAACAGTCGCAGCTAGGTGTTGAAGTTGATTGCAATACTTATCCATATTTTAGGCAACATACCGAATGAAGCCTTAGCTTTAGATATGCGGCTTCTAACGTGTAATTCGGTACCACCGTCAATTGAGAGTAAACTTTCAAGGTAATGAAAGCTTTTTACTCTCTCGACCTGTTGTCCTGCAATGCTGATGTGTGTTGTTGTTGATTTCGAAGGAAGACTTAGGATTTTAGTTTTGGCGGAGTTGATCAACAAACCTTTCAATTTTGCCTCTGCACCAAACCAGTGATTATTTGGTGCATGTTAATGATTCTGTGCGATAGTAGCAAACATCGTCAGTATATTTGAGGTATTTGAGATACGTTGTAAATGTTGGCTCCATTGTATTCCGCCACTTATTGTCGACAGACCGATCTGCAAGCCATTGCTGATCACAAAAAAAGATAGTATGTAACCTTGTCATTTGCCTTCATAATTTGCTTTTATAACATCCACCAATTTATTTGGTATGGCTTTCCTACTTACGCTAGCCTCATAAATTATAAACTCTTTGTTTATACTGTCGAACGCTTTCTCAAAATCAATGAACAGCAAGTGTAGTGGAGATCTGTACTCGATGCATTGTTCGACGATGATCCATAAGATGTTGATATGGTCAACGCAGAAGGATCCAGAACGGAAACCTGCTTGTTCACTATCGAGACTTTCTAGATGCTCTTTAATGCGTTCGAGGATTATGGTGGATATTCTTTATCCAACTGTAGGAAGCACGCAAATGCCACTCCAATTTTCACACTTCGTTAGGTTAGTTTTCTTTGGAAGCTTGACAAGCATTCCTTATCCAGAAATAGTCGGTCCGCAGTTGCTGCGGGCAATGTCTCATACATAGAGCTTTACAGTACGGCCAACAAGTCCTACAGCCTTGTTTGGTTTGTGTGCTTCAATCGATGCTACGATTTCAACCATACTGCGAGGAAAGATGAAAATTGTGGAATTTTGGGCGTCCGGACAGCTCGTTTTGATTCTAAGGCAAACCTTCGAGATATTTGACTTTCTTTGATAATTTGATAGGGACGCCATTTACTGTTAGCGTTCGGAGGTCGTATACTATATATTTTCTCCCTAGTGCATGGAGTGAATGACAGCCAGCATGAATTCCATTCAAGGCATTTTGCATAAGTTCAGTTATGTTAGATTCTAAGTTAATACTTATTATTTCATTTAGTTCATCTGCATAACCTTGAACTAGAAATTCAGAGCTATTTAGGTCGTTTAGAAGCTGATCTTCTACAATGAACCATAGAAGAGGGTACAGGACGCCCCATTGAGGACAACCTTTGTTGATTTTGATGAAGATAGAGAGTTGGCAATTTAGAAAAAAATAATACATGCCCTAAGTACAGAAACAAACAATATCATTATCAATTATTCGTTCACTAATTACAAACTCATAATCGTTAAGAGAAAAGCAATCAACTGAACCAACAACCTTTTTATTATAATGTTGCACTGCTACTCACCGATAAGGTATAATTAAGACTGACATTCATACATGAACAATGGACAGTGAATCCGCACCGTCCGCACCCGTGACATGAACACCAAAATGATCACAATGTTCCGTTTGGTAATATCTAGGAAGCATCTGACCAGCAGACATATAAACATTATGACACCCCATTGAAACCGTTTTTTACGATTACATTCATTTAAATTATTCCGTAAACAATTTTAATCAACAATTCAATCATACACACATTCATTGTTCGCGCATTTTCATATATTTCCCCGAGAAGTCATTAACCGATACTTGTACGTCAGTTTCAATCTCAATCTCAATATTGTTCTTGAGAGAAACAAAATTGAACGTTTCCTCACGTGTGTATGTATTATACTCGTATATTGTTTGACGTTTGAATGTGGCAGTCACCTTGGTATTTAAAGAATAAAAAAAAAATATTGCAATTTACTAAGTTCTCATGAGGTACATACCTTGCCTAATTGCAAAACGACTTTACTACTGGTCGTGCCGATAGCACTTCACCTGTTGCCTCATGCACTCGTAAGTTATTTCTACAAGTACGATGCCGGTACTTATTATGCACATCTTCTGCCAGAGTTTGACATGTAATGATGTCTTTAAATCTATCATCTTCAGCTGAGATATTAGATCTTTTAATGACTTGCAAGCCAAGGACTGTGAGTGAACTGTGAGTGTACCTATCTGCAGCCGGTAATATGAGTGGAGAACTGAAATTCGAGAATGTCAGTAGGGCCATCTACTGGGATCAGTGAGCGACAACTTTAATTGATCGTATTTCACATTTGCATAATAAACGGGTGGTTTGTTGTTATGAAAAGTTACTAGATACTATATATATAGTACATACGAGTATAATGCAGGAATCAGCATCACATTGGCATACAATTAGTTGACTTGGGTTGACATGCACCGATGCTTCGTGAAAAGCATTCTGACTTAGTTGGTCACTAAGTTTTCGATAGCAGTGACTTTCGATTTTTGAGATTTTTAATTCCAATATTCATGAATTTCTTTTAGATTTGGAGACACAGGAACGATTAGCTTTTGTTGATGCTAAAAATAAAAAGGTATTTGGGTCTAATCCATTATTTCAAGTAATCAATACCAAAAATGGAATATTAGTTTTGAAGATCAGGGCTGTCACTTTAACCTATATAAATAAAACTGAATTGCCGCATGCATGAAAGATCATCACTTGAGAACGGCTCGACCGATTTGGCTGTTTTTCTTTTTGTTGTGTTCGTAATTGTCAGGAAAATCCACCGGAAAAGTCGGCAATTTGGATGGCATTTTTGTATGAAGATCTCAATAATAAAAATGTGATGTTCAGTTTGACAGTTCGGCTGTCACATGTTTTCATAACAACAACAAATTTCGCATTGAATAGGGTAAACTGTCCCACAGTGGACCAATTTGCGTTTGACTTGATGTAGTTTTTAAACTATTGGTTTAATCTTTAAACGGTTTGAAGGTACTTATTATTTGAAGAGGAAGTGTGTTGAATAAAAAGCTTCATTACGTAAGCAAATAACTCAGAATTCATCCATCCACTGGGTGTAGCTAGGCCCAAACTAACTGGAGGTGTACCTTTAAGAAAATAAACACAGTATTAATTATCGAAGACAAAATAAGTTTTTGCTTAAGTCTAACCTTTAAGCATATAACTTTTAAAGTTCTTTCTTGGAAAAACAATGGCAGGTGGAAAAGCTTCTCCACTCGCACAGATTATGCACATGTTGTAGATAAAGTCCCTCTCTCACCACTGGTAACTTTGGGAAGACATCGTATGCCTTTAGGTGCTAAAATTTTTTGAGGTTTTTGCACCGTCGTTGTTGCCGTTTCATCCAGATTATATATTCTTGTGCCATTTAAGAAATTTGGATGGCGCTTAATGACTATTTCTAAGTTGTCAAAATATTTTCCGATGTTAAAGGCTGTTGCTCGAGCCAAGCTACAGCTTTCTGGAGCTCTCAGAGTCAAGCGATGGTGTCTTTTGTGAAACGATCGCAACCATTCAACGCCAGCGATTTTCTCCTCCTTCCAGCATTCGGGAATTTTTAATTTGTTAATTTTTGCAGTTTCATATGCCGGCAATCCACATTTGTCAAACCATAAATAAGACCCCGAGGTACTCAAACTTATCCACCTGCTTCAGTAGGACTCCACTAACATGCAGATTACACTGAATTGGCGTTCTGTAAACGACCATTACTTCTGAATTGTTCACGCTTACCTTCATTTCAGTATCATCACAAACGGCTACAAACCTTCCGAGTGCGCGCTTAATTTCGGTTTGAGAGGATCCAATGATTACCAAACCATCCGCAAAGAGCAAATGACTAATCCTTAAGTCTCCCACTTTGAAAAATTCTCTGCCACGGCTACGCTGTAACATTCTGTCCATATATGTAATGAAGAGGAGAGGTAACAAAAGGCACATTGGCGATGTCCAACGCCCCCAGTGAAAGGTATTGCTTTAACACCGTTTATCCGAACACAGCTTCTACAGTTTGTATATAAAGACGAATCAAGCTTAACGGGGAACCATCAATCCCATACTCCTGCAGAATACTCCAGAGTTTGGCTCGAGGAACCCTTTTTCTAAACTCGCAAAACAGGTGTGGATAGGCCTTCTCATTCGTCCATTCTGAGAGTGAATAACTAGTCGGTTGTGCTTCTACAGGGACGAAAACCACACTGCTTATCCCCCAAACTGTTCTCAACCACAGCCCTAGAACGCGTTTTTAGCACCTTTTCCAGAGATATACCCTTGCAGTTGGCGCAATTTCTTTTGTCCCCTTCTTTAAAGAGTAACAATCACCCTCATTTGTCAATCACCAGGTGTTTCACCGCACTCCCAGGACACGCGAGAGCCATTGCACTCCCACTTTAGTTAAAGCCTTAAGAATTTCTGGCCGGATTTCATTCACACCGGTAGATTTGCCAACTTTTAGCGCTTTGATCGCCAAAGTTACTTCCTCCACCGTAGGACTACTTTCCGCCCTACTATCGACCATAGCTCTATCATCTTCGGTGCCCTGTTCGGGATTGAGCAATTCTGGAAAGTACTCGCTCCATCTGCGTAAGATGTCCTCCTCATTGGAAAGAAGTGTACCGTCTTTGGATTTGACTCCTTCAACGACATTCAATTTTTTTCCTCTGAGTCGGCCAGAACATCTTATTTGCAGGTCTGTGGTCACGTTCCAATTTTTCGTCAAACTCCTTCCAAGACTGTTCTTTCGCTATTTTCACAGCTAATTTTCAAGTTCTTCGCGCCTCAGTGTACCGATGTCGATAATCTGAGTTTTCCAAGTGAATCCACACCTTAAAGGTTTTCTTCTTCTCTCTGATGGCTTCTTGAACTCCGGGCGTTTTAAACCAAGCAGTTCTTTTCTCACCACCAGCTGCCACACCGAGCCGCTTCACTCTACAAACTTCTCCCGCAGAGGGAATAGCCGCTGTTAAAAATAGTTGCCATTCTTCCCCTACGTTTGATGGAATAGTTGGAATTCGTTCAAGCCTTTCAGATATTTGCCGCGTAAATGTCTCCCGTGTCTCGTCGTTCAGTAACCTGGTCCATCGTATGCGTGTAACCATCCTTGGTTTCCTCTTTGGTAGGGGAGGCACTCTATCGCAAAGATACAGTTTGCACGGCACTAAGTGATGATCAGTTGACAGTTCAGCCGCGAATTGCGAAACATATGCGAAACATCACAAACCATTCTCTTCAAAGAAGAATCAGCGACTTCTGCTGAAGACTCTGACGGCAAGGTAGTGTTCATGATGGATGAGGCATTTTCACAGCAAAAATCCAACAAGTTCTCTCCGTTTTGATCAGGATCATCGTTCCTCCCAATCACACTCCCCCATGTCATAACATCTACACCCACGTGAGCATTGAAGTCATCCATCAGGACAAGAGAATCCATATCCGCAATCTTTTCAAGGGCAGCATCAACTTCATCTAAGAAAGCTGCATGCACTGACTGAAGATTCGGTGCATACACCTGCACCAATGGCAGAGTTGATCTTTCAAGCTTGAGCTTTAAGATCACAACTCTCCCTCCTAATTGTATCCACTCTAATACTCTGTCTGTCAACCTGAGACTTGCGAGTATCCCCATTCCCGCCCGAGCAGAAATTGAGGATGCGACTCCTGACAGAAAGAGCTTTCACCCATCCGAAAGGTCCACAGTTTTAGAATCTCTTTGCTTTGTTGAAGAAACGGCAACTATATCTAGCTTCCCCAACAAGCTCAAGGTCCTTCCCTGTGAGCGACGAGACGTTCCATGTGCCTATCCTAAGTCGATGACGGTGTCGAAATTCAGAGAATCCATCTGTGTCCCTATCGGTGCATAGCGCGCTCACCCGTTGACCCCCGTAATGGTAGGGCGAGATCATTGACAGGAAGCTCGTAGCCACTTTGGGTTATACCCGGCCAGCTGTCGATCGGGACATGCCGACCACCAGACGCTCGCATATTGACACCCTTCAGGACTGGCTCCAAAGGATGCCCTGGCTTACAAGGATTGGCAATATTCTGTCGTCTTGTTATCTAGGGGTGTGCGCTTTGTTAGCCGTGACTGGATTGCATGGATGGGACTAACTATTTCAGTTGCACTATTTCTGCACATCCCAGTCACGTTGCCCGCCCGACCACGAGGAGGTCAGCTGCCAGGGGGGCTGAAAATATATAAACAAGGATAATTGTTTTCGATGAATTCACTCTGAGTGATTCACTTTGGATGTACATCAAAAGTGAAACACTGTAAATCCCACTTAAGAGCAGCTTAGATATAACAGTGAGCTGTGGTGAATTGATCAGCAAAGGAGAATTTACCGTCAGTTGATACAGCATTGGTTGCTGTGTGATCCATGAGTTCATAGCTATCGCAGATTTGTTTCCTAGTGCTAGACAAAATCTTTCTTTCCAATAATGTTCCATTGGAGTCAAAACATTTCTTATCATTTAGTAATTCTCTGGAAGTATGATTCACATTATTGTATGCCTATATTTTGCACAATTAATTGTAAATAAAATAAGAAAAATCACATAGGTATTTATAGAATGGTTGTCTTAATTGGTTGTCTCGTATTTTCCTGATTTTGATTACTGGTTTAAATGGATGCGATTGTTTCCTGAGATCTTTAAATCAAATTAAGAAAAAAAAAGCAAAGTTCAACATATTTTGATAGATATTGGAATGGCCTATTTTGACATCGTAAATAAGATTAATTCATTTCAAAGTAATTTTGTTCATTAAATATATTTGTTCATGTTATATGTACACATGTGATAATTTAATTTCGATTTGATTCTCGGAAATGAAAATGGAACTAAATATACCTAATAATCAAAAAAGTCAATACAAGTTTATTAAATAAACTACGAGTATGTATATATGTATGTATGTCAAAAGGAAACAGAGTAAATCAATTGATTTATTTAATTTAGATTTATTAATTCAATTTATAAATTGTTCTGAAAGTGCTTAGACAAGCAAGTACTTACTAGGGCATGACTTCAAGACCGCAAGTGTGTTAATTAAATAAAAATAGAGAAGGAAAAAAAAAAATAAAAAATAGAAATAGAAATACTTGTTAAACCAAACCACTAATTAAAGGTGATGATTTCTCTCATGGTCTTTCTAAAGGTACCAATAGACAATCACCTACTTCACCAACCTAGCTATGTTGTTATTTTGTTCCTAGGCATTTAATGCAAGTTGGAACCATGCGCTAAAAGTAAATTGATGATAGATAGACAGTTCTAATGACGTGCAAGTGAACTGCGATCTTCAACAGATCTATTGTGCCCCCCAAATAAAGGCTTTACTCGGTGATATACTCGGTCTAGAGCAGTTACTTCAGTCCGGGTGCTATTATGAACCAGAGTATATATATTGAGTGTATCCAGCGATGGTAGATCTGTTTCTGATAGGAGATAGGCACCTAGGTGATTTCTTCTTTTATGGATCAGTGCTTCGCATTCCATAAGAAGGTAGGCTCGTGTTTCTGCGAAGTACTTGCAGAATCTGCAGTGTCCATCTTCCTCTATTCCCAATTTCTTAAGGTACTCCTTGAGTCTGCAGTAACTCGTTAACATGCCCGTCAAGATACGAAGTCGATTCTTGCTAACTCTTGGGCAGGTTCTGCTTTTTTTCTGGTTGTATTTCCCCAGAAGTTATTTTGCCTGTCTTAATTGGCGGATATCATCACAATGCTTAGCCCATTTGATGTCTTACTCTTTTCTTAAGTCTTCCCGTATTTTGTGGGGTACTATTCCCATTTATTATTTATCATTTTTTATCCCACAAAAGTGTTCTGGTCCAAGTCACAGCGTGTCTGATCCGTCTCTTGCTAGTTCGTCAGCTGCTTCATTCCTCTCCACTCCTACATGTCCTGGTATGCAGTAGAGAGTTACTGTATTTGCCTCTCCCAGTCTGTTGATCCTGGTAGGACTTTTCCATACCAGTTTGGATTTGATCTCGTGCGTGTCAGTGCTTTGATACTGGCTTGGCTGTCTGACAGTATTGCGATGTCCTGTCCGCGATATTTCCTGTCTAGGTTGAATTGCGCGTTTCTTTCGATCGCGTGAACTTCTACTTGAAATATAATGGCGATTCGCTCTAGCACTATATGTAGTGGAGGTATACCTACGATTATTTCTAGTGCTACCATGGGACGGGTTCGCATGGCTCCTGTTATACACACGCAGGCTAATTTTTGGACTTTACTCAGGGACGTCCTCGTCGTGGTTAGCCTTGTTCTGTTAACCCATGCTACTGCACCGTATGTTATGATGGGTCTTACTTCCATGTATGTTATGATGGCTGGGCTCTAGTCCCAGGTTTTTCCTGAAATGTTCCTGCACATCATAAGTGCTATAGTGGTTTTGGTTACCACAGCTTCTACGGAAATATTTTTGGAGTTTTATCAATAGTAGGAAACAATCCAGTGGCATTCCGAATTCCATCCGACACGATGGGACAACATCTTCGGATCTATCCATTGTTTGTAACCTATTTACGAAGCATTTTCAATCCGTTTACACAAATAATTCCTCAAATACACCAATTACCTTAGAAAACATGCACTCGTTCGACTCTGTAAACATAGGCAGTCTTACCCTATCAATCCCTAAAGTCAAATTAGCTCTTGCTGGTTTGAAGTCAGATAATAGACCTGACTCAGATGGCATCCCCTCAATTATTTTGAAAATGTGCTCAAAAGCGTTTGCTATTCCCCTTCAGTTAATATTTAATAGTTCCTTGGAAAATAGTGACTTTCTTAGTATATGGAAGAATTCATTTATTACTCCTGTTCATAAGTCTGGGTCCAAACAAGAAGTTGCAAATTATCGTCCAATCTGTAAAATATCCAACATTCCCAAGCTATTCGAAAAACTAGTGTATGATAAACTTACACCTGCTTTAAGAGGAGTTATTTCTTCACATCAACACGGTTTTGTTGCTGGAAGATCAACGGCAACAAATCTCTAAATTTTTTGTAATCTTGTTTTAAATGGGCTCGAGAAAGGTCTGCAATATGATGTCATATATACAAACTTTTCTAAAGCTTTCGATCGAGTAAACCACGAAGTGCTCTTGTTGAAATTAAAGAAAGTAGGTTTCCATTCAAATATCTTAAAATGGATTAACTCTTATCTTAGAGAGCGGGTTCAGTACGTTCGAATTAATAACCTACTTTCCTCACCAATTTATGCTACCTCTGGAGTTCCACAAGGTAGTCATCTAGGTCCTCTGCTCTTTCTTATTTTCGTAAATGACATTCCCGACATTCTTTCATATTCACTGTGTCTGATGTTCGCCGATGATATAAAAATATTTCGATGTATTAACTCGATACAAGATTGTTCACGCTTGCAAGAAGATCTTAACAGATTGTCAGCTTGGTGCAATAAAAACGATTTGCATTTAAATGTTTCCAAGTGCCAAAGTCTTACTTACTGTTGCAATCATTCACTCATTCATTATATATATAATATTGCTAACATAGCACTATCAACCGTATCCATGAAAAAGACCAAGGTGTTATCTTCGACCAAAAACTGAGCCTTTTGAGTCACATAGATTTTCTAATTTCTAAAGGCAATTCAATGCTCGGTTTCATTTTACGCAATTCTAAACAGTTTTCAGATCCCCAAACGCTTAAGTGTCTCTTTTTTGCCTACGTTAGGTCTGGTCTTGAATACTGTAGTACAATCTGGAACCCATTCTATGATGTCCACTCCTTTAGAATTGAAAGGATTCAAAAACGGTCCACGAGGACTGTAGTAAGAAGGCTTCAATGGAACATTGATATGCCTTCATACGATACTCGATGCAAGTTACTTGGGCTACTACCTCTTCACGGTCGAAGGAAGTACTTCTCGTTTATGTTTATTTGCGACATAATAATGAATCATATCGATTGTTCTCACCTTCTGTCATTAGTTGGATTGTATACCCCTATGAGAGTGCTTAGAAATCATGTTCTATTTCATGTTCCGAATCATAGAGTGAATTATGCTTTTAATGAACCAATATCTAGATGTCTAAGAGAAGCAAATACTGTCTGTGACTTTGTTGATTTTTCTCTTAATAGAAATGTATTTAAAACTAAGCTGTTATTGAATTATAGTACATCTGGTGGAAGTTTATAAATATTTTATTTTCATTTTGTTATTGTATATACATTTTTTGTTTTTATCAAGTAATCATTTAAGTGCTTTTATTGTAACTTGGCTAGATGAAATAAATAAAGTGAATTAAGTGTTCTTCCCAAAGAAGTTTGCTGTCTAGTGTCAAACCTATATACTTGACCTGTTTCTGTCGGGCCTGATTCGACCTGATTTCTTCCACTAGGATAGGTTGCATACGCTTTAGCAATGCATGTTTGTATGTTTTCCACTAAAGGTGTGCGTGCCCAATAGCTAATAAATACGAGTATGTTTTTTTCATTTGAAAAAACAAGTTTCTATCAATCTCAGCATTATTTTTATTTTGCCACACTACAACTTTGATACTATTGTACATCAAATTTCATCATGTATGGGCAGCTTTAATTGCTAAGGGTTTAAATACTCCCCACAGGGTTTTATGAACTTGCATTAGTTATAATAACACTATTAGATCAGAGCGTCAAGAAGTTAAGTGTGATGATAGATGTATGTACGTTAGTAGAAAGTAATTAATTCTGAGATCCGAATTGTTTCAAGCTTGACAAGTTATAGAGTAATTAATATCAAGCAGTAGTTGCGGTTTATTGTTTAAAGGTTCGAATATGTTGTTGATTTTTAAGCGGTTATTTGTCAAATTGATGATGAATTAGATCGAAGTGGATAAATGTTTATCACAAGCAGTCAGATACAAAGTGGTCCATTGTAACTAAACCCCTACTTATTTATTTACTTATGTCTTGTATCCCCTTATGGGTCGTAGGGCCTCTACTGCGCCTACGCGTCATCGTGTACGGTTTCTGGCAATGTGTCTGAGGTCTCCCCAACTTTTCCCCAACTGCCGTGCCTCCTTCTCGACGGTTCTGCGCCATGTTTTCCTTGGACCGCCAGGTCTTCTGCCATCCTGAGTTAAAGGGTTCCATTGCATAGCATGGTTCGCTATAGAACTATCACCCTTTCGGAACATGTGACCAATCCACTGCCACTTCCGCCGTTGGATGGTTGTGCCTATTGGTTCCTGACCCGGGTTCTCGTAAATGTGTTCGTTAGAAATACGATTGGGCTAGAAAATCCTTAAGATATTGCGCAGGCACCTATTAATTAACGTTTGCAGCTTTCTGGTGATAGTAGTGGTCACTCTCCACGTGCTGCAACCATATAACAGCACGGATTCAACGTTGGAGCGGAACAGTCTTATTTTGGTGCTCAAACTGATTGCATTGCTGCGCCATATTTTGGGCAACATCCCGAACGCGGACTTTACTTTGGCGATCCTGTTGGCTATATCTAGTTCGGTTCCACCAACGGTCGAGACAATACTCCCAAGATACTGGAAATTCTCTATTCTCTCTACCGGTTGTCCAGCAATGCATATTTGAACCGATGAGTTTGTTCCAAGGCTGATAATTTTAGTTTTTGCAGTATTCATTTTCAGCCCGACTACGCCTGCCTCCCTCTCCACATCTGCTTTTACAATATTTGGTGGAGGTTCATAACTCTGTGAGAGAATAAGGATACATCGTCAGCGTAGTCATGTTTCACTTGAGATGTAAGAGCCTATCGAATTCCTCCGTTTCTCGTCAACATGAAGCACATCGCTAATCACCAATAGGAATAATATTGGTGAAAGGATACAACCTTGTCTTACCCCACTTTGGATCTAAAATTCCTCAGACAACCTTCATCTGTGCAGAACGTGACATTTGGAGCCTTTATATGTAGGTTTGATAATAGCAATTATTTTATCAGGAATAGCTCTGTTGCGTAAAGCACGCCAAATAAAGTCCTTGTTGACACTATCGAATGCTTTCTCAAAATCAATGAACAGCAGGTAGAGTGGCGATCGATATCCAACGCACTGTTCGATGATAATCCACAGGGTGTTGATGTGGTCGGCACAGGAGGATCCAGAGTGGAAACCTGCTTGTTCGGCATCGAGTGTGTCTTCGAGATGTTGTTTGATTCGCTCAAGGATGATTTTAGCTATTATCTTAGCTACAGCAGGCAGCACGCAGATAACCCCCAGTTTCCGCACTCCATTAAATTTCCTTTCTTAAGAGGCTTGACGATCATTCCCTTTTTCCACTCATTAGGAAAGCTCTCAGCTTCCCAAGGTCTCTCTGTAAGTGGAAGCAGAAGCTCAGCCGATGTTGTTGGTGCTGCTCGTAAGAGTTCTGCTGGAATACTGTCAAGTCCTACCGCTTTGTTCGTTTTGAGTGCCTTGGTCGCGGTAGTGATCTCATCATTACTGGGAGTTGTGGTGCGTATTCTGAAAAGTCTCACCTCGACCACCGGAGTCTGATTTGGGAGCATATCGCTAGCGAATACGCGGTTCAAAACCGTAGCAAAATGCTTTTTCCATCTCTTGAGCTGGTTGAGCAATGAGCCGTCTAGGATTTTCACTGGGTGTTGGCTCGTCCGCAACCCCTGGTCCGCACGCAGAACGCAGAATTCCCATCAATGATAGGTTGAACTCATTCCCATGTCATCGAGTCACAATATGCCATGTTACGTCTTATAAAAGCGGGACACGGCAGAGAAAGTGCTTCATTGTATCCTCGCTTTCGAGATAAGAGTCACACGTATAGTCTGCAATAACTCGCAGGTTGTTCATTTGATTGTGTCCTATGATTAGTCCAACTACTTACAGTTCTGCATGATGAGAAGCCAATGTAGTATATTGTTAGTTTTGGACTTTGAGGAAAACTCTGAACACATTGTCGTAAGCGCATCGGCCATAAGCACATCGACCTTACTCCATTTGCAAAGCTTGTTTAGTCTGTTCGAATATTCTATAATGTGATAGTGATTTGTAGTAGCCCCGAGTGTTTTGAGTGCAGCCTAAGTGTCGCTGCGAATGTTGATACTTTTACTTAGCCATCCATCATCAATTATTCGGTTTGCCACTCTGAGTCTGCCAAAGATATCCGTTTGGAAGACAGTCGCTATTTTACCAGCAATCGTCATTTTAACTGCGAAGGAGACTTCGGTTTTATTGCTCAAAATTCAGCAAGCTTGGCTCCACCAGTAGTACTAGAACTGTTAGTATAGAAGACATTAGTGAAATTCTTAAGAAACTCATTTGGATTTCCCTATTTGATCCTCTTCGGGTCGGTAGACACAGGTACTCACAACTTTCAGATTCTGCATAGCTAAAGTTATAGACCTCATCGACCTGCTTTTAGGCATTTTTAAATTGAGCAGCAGTGTTTGAGAGGCAAGAGTATAAATTCGTTAGCTTGTGTAAAACCAGGCAAAACATATTTTTATTTAAAATATTTTAAAATATTTTATTTTGACATCAATGTTTATTGTATTCAGCAGTGTTCTTCCTTTAATGACTCATGTTGAACGTAATTAAGAGCCAATAGGAACACCATTGGTGACAGTATGCAGCCTTGCCATATCCCGCTTTGAGAGCGCTCGACTCACGCTGATAAAACCCTTCTTTAAGTGGGTAAAACCAGGTTTAGTGGAGACCTATACTTCGCTTATTATTGAATGGTGATCCGCTGGAGGATTTTGACCGGTAACATACGTATTTGGCAACCAGGGTTGAATCCAGGTATCCTTTGATTCTGCTTAGAACAAATTTAACTACTATTTTGGCAAAAGTAACTTCCACACTCTATTAGGTTCCTCTCCTTTGATGGCTTGATGATCATATCCTTTGCCGCTTTCCCATGGAAGTGTTTTCATTTCTAATAGAACTCTTCTTCAGCGGGTAAAGCAAACCTGCCGACGTATTTGGAGCAATCATTTAGAAAAGCGCGACAGGAATATCACTTATGCTAACCGCTTTGTTTTTCTTTATTGGTCTAATAGCGGTTGAGATATCTGCGTTGTTGTTCTCATCTGATATCAACGCTTAAACTTTCTTCGTTTGAAACTTCGAGCATATTTCATTGGTTTGGTGATACTGTAAATATTACTTCTATGGTGCCTAGTCGTAAGACTTTTGTCACGTTTCAAATCAGTTTTTCCACCGCTTAATCGTTACCAATTTTCGTTAAGTGCCATCCACCCTTCGATTCATCTCGAGGTGTTACTTGGTTTCTACTGTGTACTGTTGTGTTCCAGTCGCGAACACATTCTCAGCCCTCCAAGGTTGATTTAATTATAATCAGGATAGTGGAACTCAACCTATTATTATTATAATTATTATTCTTTGTACTTCCTTCGGCCAGATGGTCCCTAAGTTGTTGGCACGTCGACATTGTGTCGATCTTTTATCTGGTTGTGCGAAGCATTTTGGAACCCTTGTTCCTGACAGATGCAGAATGAAAAATAATGCGAATTATCATAAGATGATGATAACGTTCTACCTATGCCAATCGGATATCTAAGAGGCAATTCTTAGGTATCTTGCTGATCGGCAAGTGGTCAATTTGATTGGATGGTTAGTGCCTATCACCCGCTGTGTACAATTATTGTCCATCCTATAGCATGGTAATCGACATTTCAGATGACGACAAACCGTCAAACCATAATCGCTATGCCCTTGGAGGTGAACTCTTTAGGTCTATATGTAATCACTGTCTTGGCATTGAAATCTCCTGTCAAGATAACGATATCATTTTATGTGTTCTATTATGGATGGCGCCAAATAGACTGTAGAAATTGTTAGTATTTGATCGCTGAGTGGTTTCCATAAAATAAAGTGTTTTCTCTCACCAGTCCCAGCATCAAAGCTAATACAGTTACGTAATCCCCTATTAAAGTAGACGAAGACAGTGATATTGTTGTTGTTCGCAGATAAGGCTTTACTATTTAATTGCTTTATTAGACTAAAAAACAACGATTGGCAAAAGTTATTCTTTGCTCGATTTCTGCGCTGATGTCGTTTTCAAAATGTATAGCAGAGTCAAGGTAGACAAAGTCCCTTACTGCCTCAAAGTTGTAGCGGCCCACTGTGATCTTCTATCCAATTCGTCGGTGTTGATTGTTCCTTCTTGTTGACTTGGTTTTGCCCTCGTTTATCGTTAAATCCACTTTGGCCGCTTCTGCTTCAATGCTTGCAAACGCACTGGTGACAGTCCGCTGAGTTCTTCCAATTATGTCAACAACAGTGTGCGCAAATTGAAAAAAAGGTCATTACCAACTTTGATGGAGCAGCTAGCGTTCTCCAACGTCATCCTGCACAGACGAACAAACAGGGATGTCAAAACTAGACATTGTTTTATATAGCTCTTCTCTATAGATGCTGTTATATACGTAGGCGGCCTTAAAATCGATAAAGAGATGATAAGAATCGATTTGGACTTCTTGAGTTTTCTCCAGGAGTTGCCGAAGTGTAAAGATTTGATCGATGGTGGACTTTCCTGGCCTGAACCCGCACTGATAATGGCCAATCAGGCTGTTCATAAGAGGTTTCAGGTGTCCACACAATATCGCAGAAAAGATCTTGTATGCGATGGTAAGGAGACTGATGCCTCCATAATTGGCGCAGTTGAGGGGGTCTCCTTTCTTGCGGATCGGGCAAACGATGTTGAGATTTCATTCATTCGTCTGACCAAATCTTAGAGATGAGTTGGTGAATGCTCTCTACCAATTCATCCCCAGCTGCCTTGAAAACTTCGGCCGGTAAGCTGTCAGGTTCAGCAGCCTTGTTGGATTTCAGCTTAGATATTGCTATCCTCACAACATTTTGGTCAGGTGGACGGACATTTTGACTATCATCGTCTATAAGTAGTAGTAGTAGTAGTAGTAAAGTAAATTTATTTTTTTAAACTTCATATTCAATTTTTTTACAATAATTTACAATAAAAGACTTTGGCCATTGCCATCAGCCGAAGAAAAGAGAGAATTAGACTAAAGTTTTATGCAAATGTAGTGATTTAAAATGCTTCGTTCATTATTTGCTGCCGGTATTTTAATGCAGCTTTAAGATAGCTAGCCAGCACGTTCCAGTCCTCACCATCTAGAGTTCTGATGAATTCAGCCATTGATAGCGTCTCTTTACCCCAGTACGCTCGTCTGATTTCTTTCAATATTGGGCAAGCTCCAATAAAATGAAAAACGTCTTCCTTTGTTCGAAGGTTGCATAGGCTGCATTCCTCATTCCCGTCGCTTATATGAGGCCTGAAGTTCAGCCGAAGTAGTTCGCCTCTCGCCTTAAAGATGATAGAGATTACATCAACGCTGAACCGATCGTGGAAATAATTTTTCGCAGCCAGATCATGGTTGAGTAAGGGATACGTACACCTGGTCTCACTTTGTTGCGCTTTCAATCTAAACTTCGCACGGATAGACTCTTCAATAACGGATAACAGCTGGTTCAGAGAACGTCGCCAAGATTCTGCATTATAGTGCGTTAGCTGCATACTATGTTCGCCGTTAAGCCTCGACCACTCGTTAAAGAATTGCAGCTTCCGCTGTACCAAATATTTTGCGACGATGTGTGGAAGGCGGTAGTTTGGGAGTTCCATTACTTTCAGAATGTAGAGAAAGTGCAATCTTAATGTAAAGATGTAGAGAGGAGATAAACCAGTTTCAAGGTGCAACATGTATGCCGGTGTGTTTTCGGGTAATCTAAAGATTTTTTTTTAAAAATATCTTAAAAGTTTTTCAACCTCTTCGTACTCGAATATACCCCAAACTTGTGCAGCATAGCACATGATTGACCTCATAGCCGCTTCGTAAACCTTAAATTTGCTGCTCGATGGAACGTTTTTCCTACCAAGGAATCCCCGCCAACTGCAATTTATTGCCTTTTTCGCCTCCTTTAGTTTTTCTCCTAGGTGGGCCTTGAAGGATACTTGAGATGTAATTAAAACTCCGAGACATCTATACTCCTTAACGACTTCAAGTTCCTGGTTTTTCCAAGTCCAACTTTCTTGCCTTGAGTATCGTCCAAACCCGTTTCTAAAAACCATTACTTTGGACTAAGCGGTGTTCACTTTCAGGTTCCATAAATTGCAGTAGTTTTGGAGCTTATTTATCATCATCTGCAACATCATTGGAGTTTCTGATAGAATGACGATATCATCTGCGTATAAAAGCAGCTTTATTTGGAGTCCGTCGAACACAATTCCACCTGTCAAAAAGGTCACAAGATCATCCAGAAATATTGAAAATAGAAGTGGACTCATGAGACAACCTTGCTTCACTCCCATTTGAGACTTAAACCAGTTGGACAGGTTGTGGCCATCCCAAACAGCTGCTTTATTATCTTCATAAAGACTTTGTATGACCCTTAGGACCTTCGTCTATAATGAATGGTTCATTCTATCTGATAGCGGGATGTTGATCTTCTTGGCCGTTATACAGCCTGCTGAAGTAGTTTTCCATATTCTCAGCACCGACTGTGGTTCTACTACGAGGTTTCCATTTTCATCTCTACAGGTTTCTGTACGGGTATTGCTCCTCTGACACCTTCTTTTTACCTTTTGCTCAAACTTCTGTACATTGTGCCTGGGGTATAAGCTCTCAATATTCTCGATCGCGCTCTTATCATGCTCTCTCTTCTTCTTTTGGAGAAACCGATCTTCTTCTCGTCTCTTAGGTTCGTAGAGCTCACGAGCAGCTCCCGTCTTCCGTTGCAGCATCGCCTAAATATGCCTCTTGTTTGCTGCATGTACTCGCCGGCCTTCTTCGTCAAACCAGGGGTTTCACGGTGTTGGTCAGGCGAAACCCAGCACATCAGTTGCGACGTTTTTGATGGCATGGTGGCAAAGTTGCCACTGGTCTTCACCATTTGATGCTGGTGGCATAGGGATGATTGAGAGATTTCGGGATAAACGTTCAGCGAAGACTCCGGCGGCCTCTTGAGATTGTAGCTTTTCGACGTTAAATTTTCTTACGCGATTCTTCTTTGTTGCTCAGTTTGGGATATCCGCATTGGTACCTTGGCTCTAACAAGGTGGTGATCTGAGTCTACACATATGTTAGGCGCTCGGAAGGTCCGGACATCTAGAATACTGGAGGAATATCGTGTGTTGATCGCAATATGATCAATTTGGTTAGTCGTTCCATATTAAATATTGAATATTGAGGTGAGAAAACCATGTGCTTGCTATAGTGACGTTTCGCTCCATAGCGAAATCAATTAGCCTAAGTCCGTTGCAGACATAGTTAAGGCTATGTTTACCGACTGCCCTACTAAAGACGTCCTCACTTCCTATTTTGGCGTTAAAATCGCCCAATATGATTTTAACGTCGTATTTAGGACATTGCTCATATGTTCTGTCAAGAAGCTCGTAGAAACAATTTTCGGCAGCAGAGTCCTTTTGTTCCGTGAGTGCATGAGCACATATACGTATTAGCCTTATGTTAGCAAATTTAGCCTTGATTCGGATAGTCATAATACGCTCTCTCGCGCGTTGGAAGCTTAAAACTTCTTGCCAAGTCTGCCACGTATAGCAAATTCGCATCCAAACAAGCGCTGCTTGTTGTCCCTGTATCAATCACCGTAGTAGATGTCGCAGTTTTTCATCCCCTTTTTGGCCGGCCCATCTCATCGCACTTTCTGGATGGTAGTTATATCTGCTTTTTAGCAATCTAGGGCCTCTGTTAATTGTTCGGCTGCACGTGTTCTGTTAAGGGTCCGAACATTCCACGTACAGATCCGAAGGTCGTTGTTCTTATTTCGTTTGCTGGGGTCGTCAACAGTTGAATTTTCATTATCCGATGCTTGTAGTTGTTTCTGAATCAGTGTTTTTTACGTGGTATGAAAATTACTCCGACAGCATTACCCCCAACTAGGAGGGGCAGTTCATTTTGTTATACCTCAGGACACGGGTCCGGGTACACCAGTGTCAGTAGTCCACTACCGTTTGCCCATTAAGGCTCCTCCGTCATAATTTCTTTTCAAATGTTCTAACCAATATTGGGAATTCCTTACCGACCTGTGATCCGAATACGTCGAAGCTGCTCGCGCAAGATTTTCACGAAGTTCAACCTAGCTGGAACTGTAGACGCCACCGTTACCCCATCTAGTGAATTCATCCACTGTCATCTGGAACAAGAAGAAGTGCTCTAGTAAGAAGGCACTCTTTCACCCACTCTTGTTTGCTGCCGCCAAAAATCCTCCAAAGGGGTTGGTTACCCATTTCTTAGATCAAGGTACTAGGCACCCAGTGGTCACGACGTGAAGGTTGAGAATAGGAGTTGGTAGGCCTAGGCTAAGTGAAAAAGGTTGTGTTCTTCTGAAGAATGAATAAATTTGAACTCCTTCTATGCATGCAACTTCAAAAGATTTTATATAGCAGCAGCAGTTGTATAATGGCCACGACTTAAGTTTTCCTAACTTAGAAACTTTTCAAGACGTACCTTATCATGTTTTTATAAACTAGTCTAATAGCACTAACGCTATTTTTCTAAAGTAATATCTGAAGGAAATGAATTCGGCTTTTAATACATTCTCAGGTTCAATCCGAAAGCTAAACATTACAAGTTTTCGATGACTTCTTTCCACGGTCAATGTCAATAAATATAATGTGATCACTAAAAGGCGCTAAGATGTTGTTTTAAAGAATTAAAATCTCAGAACTAATTTGAATACTATATTTCTACTAAAATGCTATAAAATAGCATGATGGGTAGCATCATGACTTGTACATAGTTTTAACTACCTACCAGGGAACATTTTTTATTCCCATAACACAACACAATGGTTGCGATCAGACTGCCACTCATGGAGCATCAATAGAAAATAACCATTCTTCCTACCCCTTCTCGCTCCGTAATTTTGACTTTAGCTAGTTATAGGTAAAGTTTTTATTTGCCAAAAAGAAAAATTAAAAACAACAAGTAGGCACAAATACTTGGAGGAGTTTGGCCCACACTGGATTATATTTTCCCTTGCAAGCTATCTTGAGTTGCATATTTATGTGTACCCAACTCCATGTTGATTCTGCGAGATTAAGTACCAAACTCGTTAAAATGCACCATAATGGCCCGGTTGCATTTACCTGTTCTCCTTAGGCATAAATATGCGGACTTGAGTTCACTGATATTATGTTACTGTGTCTTATATATTTTTGCGTAAGTAAAGTTTGCTTACAACTTACATAATTGCAGTGTTGTGCTAGTGCTGTGGGCTATAGATACTCTTTTGCATAGGTATAGCGCAGAAGCGTATCATGCCACACGCAAAATAAGAATTTGCCTAGGGCCTCCGACTGCAGGGGCGCCCATAGTCTCTATGTAAGAATGAGTTCTCTAGCGGTACCTACACTTTATCTGGCTCTAAGGATAAGAAGACATAGGAGCTGGATAGGATAAGGGAATGGGTTGATATGCAATCATTTTTATATTTTTTCCTAAAATTTGTGCTGTACGTTCATGGAAAAAGAACAAATATAATAGATCTTTAGAACGCACCCTGAGATGCCTGCAGATGTCTCTTAATTCTGAATTTAAGTTGTTGCAGATTATAGCTTTCTAGAAAAATTTTTCCTCGGAGTAAGTTCCAAAGACTGCTTGTAACAAAATTAATTTTGATAGAAAGATGTTTTTGCGGTTGCCAAGTGAACATGAAAGTTGTGTCCTCTAGTGGTCTGCCTGGTAGGACGTTAAAAAGTCGAGTTGATAGGAATTATTCTGTTGAGATCTTCCGAACATCTGCCATAGCAGTATCTGTAGAACACGCATAAATCTGCCACGTGCCTTCGATGAGCTAACGAATGAAGGTTGGGCGTTAGTGCCGGATCTACTATTAAGCGCTTCTGAATTCTATTCTGTGAAATAGATTTAAATAGTGTTTTGGAGTAGAGCTCCAAACGTGGGAGCAGTACTTAAGCCTTGGTCTTACTTGCGCTTTATATAAAAGAAGAAGTTGCAAGAAGTTGCGGCGGTGTAAAGTACTTTTTTGCATTTAATATGGGGTAGAAATAATTATGACGAAAGAATGGATCCCTTAGATATACTTGCATTAATAGAAAATAGATCAGAAGACACCTCGTCGATAACAACCTGTATTGATATGTTCCGAGAAAGGTTTTCATCAATCCGTAGAGTTGTAGAGGTAGTCCGTAGGAAGCTAGTTTACTTAGTAGAGCCCTATGTCAGACCCGATCAAACGCTTTTGAGATGTCTAGTGTAACCGATCTTGATTCGTCAAGTTGTTCAATAGCTGAGGTCCATAAATGGGTTACGTAACTCTGGAAGTCTCTTGTTGAACGGCATCTACTGCCCGTCACTTATAAGTATCTATATCGGCGTTTATAGACTTTTCCAACCATAGACAGGTTGGATGCTTTCGGTAATCCATCACAATGTGAATGTTTATTAAAGAGAAAAGTTTGCAAAGAATCGGTGCTAGTTTCATGTTACCAACGCTCTACACATTCCGACAATGTGATCTTCATTAAAATCTAGGATCTGACATGTAAGTAAGAAGACAGATTTATTTGAAAAAAATTGGGTTCAATCTGTGGTAGGAAACAGCCTCGAAAAAATTAGGTGGCAGAGCTTTTCAGGCATGATTCTTAGAGAGCTCAGATCTGAGGCTTGAGTACGTTATATCAAACTCAAAAAATTCAAGATCTGTCTATAGACTTAACAAAATATGCCCGAAAGAGCTTCACATGCATCGTGTGCAGTAATAGTCTGGATCTAATTTTAATGCTTTTAAGATGTTCCGAGTTTTCCGCATGAATTCATCAAGTTAAGCCCATAAGGAGGCTCATTTTATCATTGATATCTACGAGTACTCCGCGAAAAGTAAATAAAATCAGTGCATCCTGAGAAATAGTGCACTGGGGTATGAACACAGGCAGTCGTTTGTCCTCTCGAGTAATAAGTGGGTAAATAATCAGCACTGTGTGCAATGACAAGCAGAAGCATGAAAACAGGGATCTGTAGTTAAAGAGGTCAGCGATGGGTTTCTTAAAAAAATGGATCAGGTGCATGTGACCCAACTTTGTATTATTAATTCCTGCACAATAGGCGATTTATGTGAAATGCAGTCTTTCTCATCTGTAAGAAAATTTAATAACCTTTGATTTGTGATCTTGAGCAAAAATCTTTGAACTGAAAAATCCTTAAGGTTATCCTATAGTAAGTATCTCTTGACAATCGGTCAAGTTTTCAGCTTTTCATAGAAGGTTAAAAGATCATGGATCTCTTATCACCAATTAGAATTTACAAAATCCACACCAAGAGATTTTCTTTTCCTCTTGTACAATCCATGCCCGCGTGGCAACGACACTGCGACCTGAAATATCTATTGTATCGGAGGGTTGGAGTTAATCTAACAGACGTACTACATCCCTTATGAAAGTGAGTATGTCTTTAGTAGCGGAGCGGAGAATACGTTTCCTTAACCAGTGTAGTGCCGGGCATTCACAAAGAATGTGTTCGGAAGTTTCATCCTCCTCTAAACAGAACTGACAGTCCTTCTCTTGGCACAGTTTCATCTTGTTAAGGTGGTATCTCAAGCCGCAATGGCCAGTAAGAAAGCTCACAAGCTTCTTAATGCTTTCCCTATCTAAGTTAAGGATTTCCTTATAGGAGTAAGGCTTGATTAATCATTTGGATTGTGTTAGACCTGGCCCACTAGTCCAGTGGTCTAGACGAAGTTTGTTTTCCCATTCGTTAATCAACGTTGTAGCTGTCGCCCAATTGACGCCACAATAAGGTTCAGGACCTATGAACACAGATTCTGAGCCAGCCCTAGCAAGCTCATCTGCAGATTCGTTGCCCACAATCACTTGGTGTCCTGGTACCCAACTGAGTTTTACCCTGTTGTATTTGGCAAGGTCTTGTAATGCATCGTAGCAGCATTTCACGGTTCTGGAGTCCATTTGGTTGGACGAGAGTGACATATGTGCTGCTTGGCTATCTGAGAAGATATGTATTCTAGCGCCTTTGATCCCCTTGCGGAGATTGTGTCTGGCGCAAATCTCAATGGCATGGATTTCAGCCTAAAACACAGTGGGAGTTGTACCCATAGGTACCGAAATCTTTGTGTTGGGTCCAAAAACCCCAGCTCCAACTCCAGAATCAACCTTCGAACCGTCGGTGAACCAGACCAGACTTCTAGGGTCCAGTGTTGGAGCACCATTAGACCAGTTTTCGTGGTCCAATATTTCAACCTCGAATAACCTACCAAAGCAGTGTTGCCTGACCATAATATCTGGTAAAGTGCAAAACATCTCTCTTTTAGGGATTGAGTTGAGTATCTTTAAATGTCCCACAAGGTCACCTGGTTTATACTCGTGATCTAGCTGCAGCCTGATGGCATATCTAGCAGCCATCTTCCTAATGAAGATTGGTGAGGGTGTAAACCCAACAATAGCTTCCAGAGCTGTCGTAGGGCAGGTGCGCATCGCACCTGTAATGCCAAGACAGGCAATTCTTTGCAACTTCTGCAACTTGTTTGCCGTTGTCTGCTTGAGAGTTTTTGGCCACCAGACGATGGCCGCGTATGTGATAATGGGTCTAACCATCATTATGTACAACCAATGTATCATCTTAGGAGAGAGACCCCAAGTTCTGCCGTATAGGCGTTTACTGGCCCACAGTGCTCTAGTAGCGCGCTCAGTGGCGGACTTGATATGTGAATTCCAATTAAGTCGTTTGTCAAGAATTACACCAAGATATTTGACCTAGCTGGAATAAACTAGTGCGGTGCCTTTGATTGTGATAGGTTCAAGGTTGACCTGTGCCTTCGTTGTAAAAGGCACCAGAACGGTTTTACTAGGATTTATGGATAGCCCTTCTTTGTTACACCATTCTACAACTTCGTCTTGCACTTTGCATGACGTTGGAAATTGTCGTGCTGTGTTTACCTCTGATAAAAACCGCCAAGTCATCAGCATAACCGACGGTGGTGTAGCCTGATCTGTGAAGATCTACTAACAAGTTGTCGATGACTATAGACCATAACAGGGGGGAAAGAACCCCTCCTTGAGGGGGACACCGACACTCCCCCAGAGGAGGAAGTAATGAATCGACTTACCAGCATGGCCCTGATCCATTGGTTGGTCGATTCTTCGATACCTCTGCTACTGATCGCCCTTGCGATCGAGTCGTAACTAGTGTTATCGAACGCGCCCTCGATGTCAAGAAAAGCACACAAGGCTATCTCCCTTGAACTGAGTGTTCCCTCTATCTTTTTGACGAGATAGTGAAGCGCATCTACTGTAGATTTGCCTTTCCTGTATGCGTACTGATTCGAGTGCAGAGGGTTAGACAGATCTAACCGGTCTCTAATATGGATATCCATGAGTCTCTCCATTGTCTTAAGGACGAATGATGTTAGAGCACCAAGAGATAGGTTAAATTAGGTTAAAGTGGCTGCCAGCTAAATCCAACATATTTAGACCAATGATAGGTCCATTGTGATACTAAATGCTTCTTGACAAAATTTCTCTCAAATGGAGCTAACAAAAAAGCGTAGGAGACTTCTAATATCTATATCTATCAGATCGCCTTTATGTAGTAGAAAGCTCTAAAGTGAAGTTTTCTTTTACCGGAGAGAGCCGACCAGGTACAAAGAAGGTGGAGAATAGTTTTCTCGTCTTCCTCGTCCATACAGCTTCTACAGAAATCATTTAAGTATACGCCAAACATTGTTACATGCTTGCCTATTAGGCAGTGTCTATTGATGACACCTATTGTAGCGCTAATGTGCAACCAATTGAGAGAAATCAAATTCGTAGAGTGTTCCAGATCCAGCTTCGGTAAAATTTAATTGTTTGATTTGTCACTAGGCACGTTGCATCACTTGACCACCTAAAATTTGTTCTTTCGATAGCATTCAGCTTTAAATTAAGTTTACTTGTAGCAATCAGAATGCCTATGGTAACTTTTCCTGGTAAAAGAAGTATTTGCTGTTCCATGTCTAGTGAGTTCGTCAGCCTTACAGTACACTTTAGCGGTCCCTCTGTCTAGGCACCCAACAAAGCAGGCTCTCCGAAATCACTATCAGGACGATCGGCAATCTAGAGCTGCTACTGAGTTTAGAGAAAATGATTCCAAGGAATCAGCTGACCGAAAAGATGCGTATATCTCTAGCGGATATCACGCTTTTCTTAAGCCAATACCCAGGGCTTCTGATGATGCTTTTGAAGGTTGTATAGGCTTAAATTCCATCGCATGTGGCATACATGGCGGGCTTCACTTTTCTTTTTCTAAGGATCGAATGGCGCAGTTAGTATCTTTGTTGCAAATCGTAATTTTATTTATTATTTAAAAAATACAATAAATATTTGTAATTGAATTTATACAACTATATACAGGGTGGGCCAAACCACAAGTGTCTTTTTAAAAATGCAATAAAATTAACAAAATGAAATTTTTTCCATATGTTATGGCTTTATTAGTAAGAACAAACATTTCCATTAATTATGGAGTACAACGTCGTTCAAGTGGCTGCCTCGGCTGACCTCGCAGTAGCGCATTCTATCACTCCAATTTTCCAAGACCTTGTTGATGGTTTTGGGCTGTAGCTCACGGATTGCTTGGATGATATTGGCCTTAAGTGCTTGAATCGTTTCCGGATTATTGGCATAACATCGGTCCTTCACGGTTCTCCACAAAAAAAAGTCCAAAGGGGTCAAATCGCAGCTCCGAGGCGGCCAATTGACATCGCCAAGACGGCTGATAGCACGATTTGGGAATTTGGTGCGCAAAAGACCGATTGTGGCATGGCGCGCCATCCTGCATGAACCAGAGGTCGTTCAAATCCATGTCTTCAATTTCAGTAAAAAAAAAAGTCGTTAACATGGCTCTGTAACGCCCACCGTTGACCGAAACGTTGTTCCCAGCCTCATTTTCGAAGAAAAAATGGTCCAATGATGCCACCATTCCACAATCCGCACCAAACTGTCACTCTCTGTGGATGCATTGGCTTCTCGACAATAACGTGCGGGTTTTCCGAGCCCCAGATGCGGCAATTTTGTTTGTTAACGTAGCTGCCGAGATGAAAATATGCCTCGCCAGAAAAGATGATTTTTCGCCCAAAATCGTTGTCCAATTCAAGCTGCTCTAAGGCCCAAACTGCGAAGCGATAACGAAGCAGATGTTCGTGCGCTTGCTGAATCAATTGGACTGTGTAAGCGAATAATCCCAGATCTTTGTGCAGAATTCTCCTCAGGCTAGTGCGTGAAATGATGAGCTGTTGAGATCGATGACGAGTTGATGTTCGTGAATTGAGTCTCATACTCTCGCCTACAGCAGCTACATTCTCGTCTGTGCGCACCGTACGACGACGGGGACCATGACTGTTGTCCACTAGCATACCAGTCTCACGAACTTTTTGCACAAACTTGAGTACAGCAGGCGCGGTGGGTGCTTCATTTATCATCAATTTACTCAGTTTCAAAATACCTTGAAATGCTTAGTCAGTACTAGAATTCCTGACCGACAAAATATTTCTACTTTATTACAAAACTTCTAAAAGGGGGCCCAAAAGTAAATATCTCGAGGGTCGCACAAGAATACAATGCGCCCCCGTTTTACCGTCTGTCGCAGAGTTTTTTAGAAGGAATGATTAAATTCAACGAATTTCAGTGCAGAATAAGTTATTTTGTATAGTAGAATAGAACCCAGTATAGAACTAATATCAATTAATGTACAATACAACGTAATTTCTATAATACTTAAACAAATAATTTCCTTTTAATTGAAAACCAAATCCCCTGCAAACGTTTACAGTCAACTGTTGAATGCTACTGTCGATGTTAATCATATTTTCGTTCCGGCTAATTCACAAAAACTATTATCTGACGGCTTCATGACTACTATTTGTTTTTTAGTTTTTAATTTTTCTTTTTTAATGAATGTTAAATTAGTTGAGCTGGTGCTAAAAAGTCCCGGATTTTAAATCAGTACCAGTTGGTGAGCATTTCTATTCATGCTTTATAGGATTTCACACTTCAAATGGCTCAATTAATTAAATTAACGCACATGTTTTACAACCACTTTTCTAATGCATGCAAAGTAATGATAAATAGCTTTACATAAACATAAGGGGGTTTATATATGGCTTGACGTGATTAGAGGCATGATTTGCGGAGATGGAAATTACCTACTGCTGACAAAAAAGCAATCACTTTTGACATTAATTCCAAAATCTGCTGAATCATACTGCGATCAGTTTGAAGGCTTATTTAAATATCCGCAGATAAAACAGGAAGCAACATTTGAAGCCGAATTCTTTCATTTATTGTTGAAATTCAGATCAGTTACATACATACTTACATACATTTTCAATGGCCAAATGACAGCAGATGTGGAGAGGGAGGCAGGCGTCGTCGGGCTGAAAATTAATACGGCAAAAACTAAAATTATCAGCCTTGGAACTAACTCATCGGCTCAAATATGCATTGTTGGACAACCGGTAGAAAGAGTAGAGGATTTCCAGTATCTTGGGAGTATTGTCTCGACCGATGGTGGTACCGAAACTGGATATAGCCAACAGGATCGCCAAAGCAAAGTCCGCGTTCGAAATGTTGTCCAAAATATGGCGAAGCAATGCAATCAGTTTGAGCACCAAGATAAGAATGTTCCGCTCCAACATTGAATCCGTGCTGTTATATAGTTGCAGCACGTGGAGAGTGACGACTACTATCACCAGAAAGCTGCAAACGTTCCTTAATATCTGCCTGCGCAATATCTTAAGGATTTTCTGGCCCAATCGTATCTCTAACGAACACCTTTACGAGAGAACGGGTCAGGAACCAATAGGCACAACCATCCCACGGCGGAAGTGGCAGTGGATTGGTCACACGTTCCGTAAGGGTGACAGTTCCATAGCGAACCATGCTATGCAATGGAACCCTCTAACTCAGGATGGCAGAAGACCTGGCGGTCCAAGGAGAACATGGCGCAGAACAGTCGAGAAGGAGGCACGGCAGTTAGGGAAAAGTTGGGGAGAACTCAGACACATTGCCAGAAACCGTACACGATGGCGCGTAGGCGTAGTAAAGGCCCTAGGACCTACAAGGGGATACAGGACATAAATAAATAAATAATACATTTTCAATGGCCCGCTAATCCTTCATGAGGGTCGCGGGGGTAGGATGCTCAGGTGGACCCTCCATCCTTCTCGATCCTCCGCCATTGACTCCAACTCATCAGGAGGAATTCCTAGACGGCTCCAGGAGAGATTTCGGACTTATTTTATTTCTAGGCCTACCGGGGAGTCGTCTACCGCATGGCACGGTAACCATGGCACGTCTTGCAAGCCAGTCTGCAGGCATACGCACTGCGTGACCAAATCATCGAAGCATAGATCGTTCCGTTCAGATAAGTAGCCGCTCAACATTGAGCGCTTCGCTTGCTCTGGTGTTGCGCACTCGATCAGTACGAGTTATTCCAGCAACACCGCGAAGGAACGTCACTTCGGCAGCTTGTATCCGGGTTCTTATTCTTTCGGTCACTACCTAAATTTCATAACCATAGTTCAGATTAGTTAGCGAATAAAAATTTGTCGTTAGAAGATCGTATTGTCCACGATTTGGGAAAGTGATATTCATGAGGTTTTTACTTTTTTTCACATTTCCAAGACTTTAGAAATTTTTGATTTATTTCTTAGGATTTGCAACGAAATATATACTTTTAGTAACTATTTTGTTTAAATATTACAATGGAAGTCGCTTATAACGACGTCCCTTATAACGACGTCACTTATAAATACCAATCGCTTTTAACGACGACTTGCCTTTTATTTGTTTGGTTTCTTTATATTATATGTACTTGTAGAGTATAGTCGGATATAATGACCACATTTGATCGGTCCCTTCACCGTCGTTATAAGTGTATAAGTGACTTCCACTGTAGCTTACACATAAAAGTATAATTATTTTTAAGCAGCTAGGTAATTGTAAGACATATGTGTTATCCTATAAAATGTTATCTAACCCTTAATTTAGATTTGAGAGCTGTCCTAGATATATTTGACATCTGGCTGTCACTTTCTTCCCTTTTCTCTGATCGGTGACACATAGTAAGCTGAAGTATTTTGCGGAGTTAAACTCGTCTAATAAAGTAATCTTGAAAAAGTATTGCGATCTTTAATTATTTTTTATTAGAAAATCTTATAAAATAATATATGTAGGTACATATGGTAGAAATGAAAAGATGATATAAGAAAGATAGTTTGGGTTTCTGCATATACTATGTTATTAATGATATGTATGATATTAAAATTTTAATACTTGTAATTTTTGGAAGAATTAATTAACTTTATTTATCAGAGTATTAGCCACTGGTTTCGATACATTTTTCCCAACGAGATAATAACGCGACGATGCCTTTCTGGAAAAAATTAAGATTCTTGAGCCAATAAAGTCTACGAAAGCATTCTTGACAGTTACTTTTATATATTGTCTGCGCAATAAAATGATGCAGGTATTTAAAACAAAAAAAAATTTCCGAGGGTAGGTGAGAATCTTCAAATGGACTCTACGAGGATTGCCAGCTCGTGCCCATAGTAGTGCGAGATTGCATTAACCACTAAAAAACATCCCTTCAGAACATAAGAAGGTACCTTCCCATAAGAAGTTCCTACTAACTCTGCAGTTTAGACGCGGTTACTTATCGCGCTAAGTCTAAAGGTTTGGTTCTTTGTAGACGGCATAGTAAATTTCTTTTATCTAAAACTTAGAGGACTGTAATATTTACGTGATTTTCCAGTCGACTTTTATGATTTCTCGCGTAGTTTTTGACTTCGTCTTCGATTGTTTTAATGGCTCTAAGATCTCTGTGGATATCGTTATTTCTGTTATATCATGGCACATTAAAAATACCTCTTAGCACTTTGTTTTTAAAAGTTTGTAAAATTAATTAATGTTACTTATTTTGGCAGAACCCCAGAGTTGTATACCATATGACCACACTGGCATTAGCACTTATATAAATACTTATATAAAAGTAGTTTGTTCTCTATATTGAGCTTGGAATATTTTCCAAGTATCCAATACATTTCTCTATATTTATTATCTTTTAAACAGATGATAATCGATTGGGAGAGGTCCAGAGAATAAGGTGGGTAAGGTGGAGGTTCGTGCTGCATTTGATGCAGTTGTGTAGACATCGCGGGTAGGAGAGGGAGGCCTGGATCACACAAATGGGACGAAATCGGCATTTCTTTGGCCTCAGTAGTCGAGTGATCTAAAATAGGGAGGCCTGCCGATATTTTCTGAGGTCAAATAGGCGAACCGCACAGGCGGATCAGTAGAAATGCGGTGAAGTGGGAGGATTATGATCCCTTGTTTTCGGATCATAACCGCGCTGTAAAAGGAAGAAGAAGTGTAGTCTCGCGTTATCATGAAGCAGTAGAACCACATGTCTGTTAACCAACGCAGACTGCTTCATCACCAAATTCTCATATTTATAGTATGTTGCAGTTCCAAGCAGTACTTCTCTGCATTTATTGTGTCTGTGGTGTTAGGAATAACTGCTGCAGATCACCAAACTCTCCCATAACATTCTTTTGGTGAAGACTTGGTTTTAGCATGTGTATTGGTGCTTTATCAGTGTCAAGTCACTGCGCAGGTCAACGATTATCATAGAGGATCCACTTTTCATCACACCTGACAATTTGTTCCATTCTCCCAATTCGTGTGGAGCCCATTTATTCAGTTTTCCCACTTCACCAATTGCTTTCAAGTGCTGAGTAACTGTTGAATAGTGGATACCTAGTTGTTCCACAATATCAGTTTGATGTCCATCGGATTCCTCCACCACTTCACTGTGACCACGGGGCTCATTTTCAAGGCTTTCATCTCCTGAAAGAATTTTGTCAAACCAGCGCCTAGTTGTTCGTTTACTAGTTGTGGTCCAAATGCTGTGTTGATGTTAATGCTTTTTGCATTGGTTTTTAATTTACAGTATTTTTTCCCAGACTTGATAGATAAAGTGTTACATGACCAAATTTTTTAATTTTAAAACTGGGCAATTTGAATGAGTATACAGGGTGGGCCAGCTACAAGTTTCTTTTTAAAAATGAACAAAATGAAATTTTGTTCATGTATTATGGCTTTATTAGTAAGAGCAAACATTCCCATTAATTATGGAATACAACGTCGACTGGCCTCACAGTAGCGCATTCTATCACTCCAATTTTCCAAGACCTTGTTGATGGTTTCGGGCTGTGGCTCACGGATTGCTTGGATGATATTGGCCTTAAGTGCTTGAATCGTTTCCGGATTGTTGGCATAACATCGGTCTTTCACGGTTCCCCACAAAAAGAAGTCCAAAGGGGTCAAATCGCAGCTCCGAGGCGGCCAATTGACATCGCCAAGACGGCTGATAACACGATTTGGGAATTTGGTGCGCAAAAGACCGATTGTGGCATGGGCTGTGTGGCATGGCGCGCCATCCTGCATGAACCAGAGGTCGTCCAAATCCATGTCTTCAATTTCAGTAATACAAAAGTCGTTAACATGGCTCTGTAACGCCAACCGTTGACCGAAACGTTGTTCCCCGCCTCATTTTCGAAGAAAAATGGTCCAATGATGCCATCACTCCACAATCCGCACCAAACTGTCACTCTCTGTGGATGCATTGGCTTCTCGAAAATAACGTGCCGGTTTTCCGAGCCCCTGTGGGCGCCGTGGCGTAAGTGGTTAGTGTGTCGGATCACTACGCATGAGGTTCCAAGTTCGAATCCCAGAAAGTTTTTTCACGGTCCCACCTCTCGCGAGCGTCTGACAAACATCCGAGAGTATTGTTGTCACGAAAAAGCTTCTCAAATCGCCGTTCGGATTCGGCATTAAACTGTAGGTCCCTTCCATTCGTGTGAAAAATATAACGCACACAACATGAGTGGTTGCGAGAAGCTTAGGCCCTGGCACTTTAAAGAGCTGTTGCGCCAAATATTTGTTTTTTTTTTTTTTTTTTTTTTTTCCGAGCCCCAGATGCGGCAATTTTGTTTGTTAACGTAGCCGCCGAGATGAAAATGTGCCTCGTCAGAAAAGATGATTTTTCGCCCAAAATCGTTGTCCAATTCAAGCTGCTCTAAGGCCCAAACTGCGAAGCGATAACGAAGCGAATGGTCGTGCGCTTTCAATTGCTGAATCAATTGGACCTTGTAAGCGAATAATCCCAGATCTTTGTGCAGAATTCTCCTCAGGCTAGTGCGTGAAATGTTTAGCTGTTGAGATCGATGACGAGTTGATGTTCGTGAATTGAGTCTCACACTCTCAGCTACAGCAGCCACATGCTCGTCTGTGCGCACCGTACGACGACGGAGACCATGAGTGTTGTCCACTAGCATACCAGTCTCACGAACTTTTTGCACAAACTTGAGTACAGCAGGCGCGGTGGGTGCTTCATTTCGGCCAAAACTTCTTTTCAAAAAATGCACTGTTTGGGCTACACAGTACTTACTTTGGAAATAAGTTTTCAATATTTCCCAATGCTGTTCAAGCGTAAAACGACTCATTTCGTTCTGCGGAGGTATGATACTGACTTTCTGTCAAGACTTTGAGCGGGAAACATCTGGCAGTGTCAAAATAACCTACGATTTAAAAAGAAATCACTAGATGGCCCACCCGTTAGTTGGAAATTTCTTGAACCGTCAATCTACCACTCGAAAACCGAACACGATGCCACTACACGCCGTATTTATTTTTTTTATATTTACTTCCGGAGAATTCGGAAATTTTTTCCATTAAGTGAGTTCTGCAGAAACCGAAATAAATGGTTATCGGAAGGTGCAAAGTCAGGTGAATACGACAGGTGGGGTAAGGTGAAAAATAAAACAAATTATGTAAATGGCAGTCATTAAAAAAAAAGTTCGAGTTGTCAACTTTTGATCGATAGTGAAAAGAATTCTTTTTAAATATTTTTAAATTTTCGTCGCTCACCTACGAGACAATACTGTTTCGAATATGTGGTTTAAGCTTCAGCGGAATTGATCAATAATTTGTTCAGCTATCTTGCACACCAATTTGGGTCTCGTGCTCAACCCTTGCCGGAAGTGATGAACATAGCTCCGCCATTTTGGATTATTTAAAAAAAAATTGCAGTTTTACGTACATCTAAGTGAACGTTAAACAATATACAAAAATTTCAACAAAATTAAGTAACTTATTCTATGCGAACAAAAATCTGAAAACTGACAAGAATTTCCATTCTATTTAGAGTAACCTCCTTAAGTTTTGCCCTGTTTGCATCAAGCTTAAATATTTAGTTCTGAGATTACCAAAGTAGTATAATAGCTCTTAGTTATTATCATTCTTGCATTCAGTTTAAGAAATAAACGAAATATAGCCAACAACCACAGGAAAAAAATGATATGACTATCAATGATTACAATAATCGCCTGACCACAACAGATTTCAGTTTTTCACTTTCTCGATTTGTACGTTTCTATTTTTCTGACTGCTGCGAGTGTCGTTGACGCCTAATTAAGTTAGTTTTCGTTACGATAAGGAAAAAGAAACGAAAGCAAAAATTGTTCAATGGGGCGCTTTAATAAAAACAACATTGGTTTCGGAATTTAGTAATATTGTGCAAAAAAAGGAAACAAGTATTTTTCAACAATATATGTACGTACATATGTTCATACATAATCATAGAAGTTCATAGCTTTTTTTTTAAATATCTTCTTCTACGTAAATTTATTTTTTTTGTTTAAGTAATAAAGAATCTAGCAGCATTTTCTTCAGGTTTTATCCAATTAAACAGGGTATTTCAATTGGGATGCTCCATTTGTCCAACAGGGTTTCTTGACTGGGCCTCGTCTATACTTCCCATTTAATCATGGAACAACATACTATTCAATAATGTTTGCAAATTATCCAAATTTTGTATCGCTTTCAGTTGCGAAAACATAAAGTCTTAAATATTCTCATTCTCAGCGATGAAACCCATTTCGGGCTCAACGGCAACTTTAATAAGCAAAATTGTCGGATTTGGGAAAGTCAACAACCCGAAGCGCCGTTCACGAAATGCAATTGCTCCCACAAAAATTATCTGTTTGGTACGGGTTTCATGCTGGAAAGGTCATTCAGGGCAACGCATTCACAGTCAAGTGCGAAAAAGTCATGAACAATTGGGTTTTGCTAATTCACTCGTGCAAGCGTTTCATAATTAATGGCATCGATGGTACTCTAACCGCAAATATTTATTTTTTTTGGGTGTCTCAAACTCAAGCAAAAATAAAAAAAAATAAAATGGGGCATTCTTAATGAAAAACCCTATATAATGTAGCACGTAGAGGTTTTTAGCACGAACCCCACAGGCGGATCAGTAGAAATGCAGTGAAGTGGGAGGGTTATGATCCCTTATTTTCGGATCATAACCTCGCTGATAAAAGGAAAAAGAAGAAGAAGAAGTAGAGGTTTTTAGCACCTTTGTAGTAGCCACTCGCTGACACAGATAACAGATACGCAAATTATGGTAAAATATATTAATAATTACATCACAACATGCCCCAATGCCAGTAACAGATACCTACTCCATTAATTAATTAATCGATTGGTTTGGAATGAGGCTAATCCAGCATATCCTTCGTGGACAGTGCTCGTTTTAACCGATAAATCTAATATTGACTATATTAGAATATTCGGTCTTATCATCCTTATGTTTCTACATGCACCCATGTATGCATGCGAATGTCTGACAAACATCTTAAAGTATTGTTGTCTTGTGAAAATTTGTCAACAAAATACGAGTACACTTGGCTTCCCAAAAATGGCAGGAAAGACACTGGATCTCGCAATTCTGCCTGTTTGTATCTCGAGCTACAATTCAACTAGGTGGACACATGAACTTTTAATTTGATATCTGGGATCTTTAGGTTCACACCCCGAGAAGAAATCAGAACTCATTTTAGCCCAAAAGTAAAGTTACTTTGGTTAAGACCAATTTTGGAAAAATTGAATATTCTCGAAAACGGGTCAAAGGATTTCGTTTAAATTTTATATTTTCGTTAGTTTAATATAAACGGATGTCATATCAGGTTCTTGATTAAAAATTTAATAACGGTAGTCAATTATTGCTCGATCGAGTTAATAATCAATACTTGACATATCCAAAAATACCATATGACACTAATAGTTGTTATCTGGTGTACAAAAACGCTCACCCGATGTTATTTTGCTAAATCTTTAAAATGAAACGATGTAATTTCATAATTTTTTTTAAACGTTTATTTGGACCTTTAAGTTTGTTTCCATTATATTTTGAACACGATATCGGTCAACTCGGCGCCGCCATTGTTGATGAACCTTTACGCTCTTTTTACCGCACGTTCAATAGATTTGGCGAGAACTTCGGGCGATAAGTTCTCGCACTCTTGTCGGATATTCTCTTTTAAAGCTTCCAGATTCTGTGGCTTGTTCTCATAGACCCGTGACCTTAAAAAAAAACCCAAAGAAAGAAGTCTGAAGCGATCAAATTAGGCGATCTTGCCGGCATGTGCAAATCGCCAAAAAGAAACATTAGGCGGACGCATCCTTCAAAATGTCCATTGTTACGCGAGCTGTGTGTGCGGTTGCACTGTCTTGTTAGAACCACATGTGCTCCAGTCTGAATTCATCAATTGATCATGGTTCTGTATCGCTCACCAATCACAGTAACCGTGTTATCCACTGTGTGGGTGAGGCCTGAGGCCAGATTTTTTTTTTTTTTTTTTTTTTTTTTTAATTTTTTAGATATCGCAACTAAGTATAAACTTATCAAGCAATTTTCCTATCACGAAATAAAAACATTTGGCAGGTTACTTTCCACTGAAGGATCCTGCATATTCCGCAATCTAGACGCGGTTAATCATTATCTCGCCAAGTCGAAAGGTTTCGTCCTTTGTAGTCGGCGCAATAAATTGCTCTCATCCAAAATTTGTAGGACTGTATTGTTGACATGTCCGATTAGTCGGTTTTTATGCTTTCTCGCGAAGCTTCTAGTTTCGGCTTCGATTGTCGGAATTCCGAGATCCCTGTGGATATCGTCGTTTCTACTATACCACTGTGCTTGGACAATTTCTCTTAGCACTTTATTTTGAAAAGCTTGTAAAATATTGGCATTTGTTTTCTTGGTACAACCCCAAAGTTGTATACCGTAGGTCCACACCGGCTTTAGCACTTGCTTGTATAAAAGCAGTTTGTTCACAGTACTGAGCTGGGAATGTTTTCCGAGTAACCAGTACATTTCTCTATATTTGATTTCGAGTTCTTTTCGTTGAATTTTCACGTGAGAATTCCATTTCAGTCTTGCGTCGAGTGTCATTCCCAGGTATTTGGCCTCGTTTGCAAAAGGTATTCGGGCCGAGTTTAGGAAAATTGGCAAGTCATTAATTTTCTTGTAAGTGAAATTCACGTGAACAGATTTAGATTCTTTGAGGGCGATCCGCCAGTCCCTCGTCCATTCATTTACATTATTCAGTGCGCTTTGCAGTTTTGCAGTCGTTTCTTCGATTGTTTTACCTACTGCTAGGATAGCGGTGTCATCGGCAAACGTAGCAAGGATAGTGCCATCTTCGTTCGGTATATCACGAGTATATAGCAAATAGAGAAGCGGCCCAAGAACGCTTCCTTGCGGTACGCCGGCCGAAATTTCCTTGAGCTCGGAGTATTCGACTCCATGTCTAACACGAAAGAGTCTATTCCCGAGATATGATTCTAGAATATCATATAAGCATACAGGGAGAACTTGTCGTAGTTTGCATTTCAAGCCATAATGCCACACCTTATTAAAGGCTTGCGAGACGTCAAGAAATACGCTTGAGCAAATTTTTTTTCTTCAAGTGTTTTCTCGATTACGTCAGTAATTCTATGCACCTGGTCAATCGTCGAATGCTTGCTTCTGAACCCAAACTGGTGGTCAGGGATAAGATTATTTTCTTCTATAACCGGTTGGAGACGCCTTAATAATATCCTCTTGGAAATTTTCGATATGATTGGAAGAAGCGAAATTGGTCTATACGATTTTACCTCATTTGGCGGTTTTCCTGATTTTAAAACCATAATGACTTCCGCAACTTTCCATTGGCTCGGCACGTGTTTTAATCTAAGTGCAGCATTTACAATATGGAGAAGCTTAAAACTTTGAGAAATTCTCCGGTTATCAAATCATAACCAGGAGATTTTTTAGGTTTTAGATTCTCCATCCCATGCTTAAGTTCCCTCAGCGTTGCACTTGTGAGTGTCAAATCGTCAGATGGTAAATCCAGCCTATTGTGGCTGTCGTAAACCACTTGACCATCATACGGTTTAAAGGTTTCTTCCAGGTGCGCCGCAAAGACGTCCGGTTTTTCTTTATCTTCCCTCGCCCATTCATTTTGATTTAATTTGATTGGCGGCGCGGGGACTTTGGGCCTTTTGGTGCCTTTTACAGCTTTCCAAAGTGAATAATTGGAATCTTTTTTCGCTGTTAAACTTTCAAGGTAAGAGCCTATTGCTCCATTCTTCAAATCCTTAATAGACTTCTTCAACAAATTACATAGACGATTCAAGTGTGCTTTATGCTGCGGAGCACGACTCTCTTGCCATTTTTTACGCGCTTTTCTTTTTTCCTTGACCAATTCTTTTATTTCCGGAGGATATCGTAAACCGCATCTGTCCGGCGTTTTCCTTGGATTGGGCGTATTATTCCAAGAGGCAATCTGTACGATCTCAACGAAGCGATCAACTTCAAACTCAAGTTCATAGGGTGTAGTAAGTGGAACGCTCAGTTCAACATTATCTTCAATTTCGTTCCTAAAGCCTTCCCAGTTAGTTGTTCGACCAGTTAATCTCGCTGGCTCTAGCTTATAGACTAGTTTTTCGCTGATTGTTAAAATAACCGGGGAATGATTAGACGACAGATCAAAGCTGTCTTCGACTTTTATGTGGTTGGTAGATATTCCTTCAGGTCAGGTATTTTCGAAGTATCAGTTTTGCAGTAAGTTGGTTTACCCGTCGAATGGAAATCACAACTGTACTCCATACCTGCCCCATAGAGCATTCTACCTTTCTGTATCTTGAGCCCCAGAACGTATGTTTCGCGTTAAAGTCGCCGCCGATGATAAAATTAGGTTTCAGCGATTCAAACAAGTTAGTAAAATCAGATTTTTTAAGCGCGGAACGCGGTGGACAGTAGATAGATGAGATTTTAAGAGTACGCTGACTATTTTTAACTCGAATCGTGCAGAGTTGCAAAGTTTCAAGCTCTATCTTTAGGTCTTCGGATTATTCGATGCAGTCTTTAATAAGCAAGGATGATCCGCCTCTCGCTTTTCCCGAAGGGTGACAGGCGTGGTAATCATTATAGCGTTTTATTTTTAAATGCGATTCCTTTTTTACGTGGGTTTCCGAAATCAAGCAAATATCAATATCTTTTTCACGCATGAATATTTCCAATTCGTCGAGTTTTTGCAAAAGTCCGTTTGCATTCCAAGTACATATTTTTAACATTCGTTTGTCATTCATATTTTAGTTGAAGTACGCGTTTTCTGAGAATTATTTTCAAGCTTAACCAGCCTATCGAGAATAATTTTATTTATTTTGCTTTGTTCTTCGAATTTCTCGAGAATAACCGACAAAACATGAGAGATAGGGTCCGTCGGAATTTCAAGGTTTTTTGGTTTTTCGGATGCCGCGGCCTGAGCGTAGGTCTGCACTCCTGCTGTCCGAGGGTCATTACACGGTGGCTTTTTCGACGTTAACTTTTCAGTACCGTTTCTTTTAAGAACAAAGGTCGAGGACTTTTCTGTTGTCACTCTTTCCCTCACCTTTTTGCGCTCTGAACCCGGTAGTTTTAGTTTGCTTACTTTCTCCTGTGCATCCTTACGCTTTGGCTTAGTTTGCAGTTTAGATTTTGCAAGGGGCTTAAGGAGCATATCTCTTCGTTTTTGCAACTCCTTAGCTACTTCACAGTCTCTATAATTTGCCGGGTGCTTTCCCTTACAGTTAGCACATGTTGCAGAGGTTTGTTTATTTACTCCGCAAACTTGGGAGAGGTGATTTCCGGCGCATTTCACACATCGCGGTTCTTTTTTGCAGTACATTTGCGTATGGTTAAATCCTTGGCAACGTTTGCACTGCGGAATCATCCTTAAATTTCTACGCATGGGCTCGATTTTGACCACGATATTTAGTATATGTAGCTCTAATTCGGTAGATATCGTCGATATTATCAGACTTATCGAAGGTAAGCATAAAAAGCGGAAGTCCACGCCTTACCAAGACGTCTTTATCTATTTCCATTTGTTGCTTCTCCTTCTTGATGATATTAACGGCATCAAGAATTTTAAAGCCTTTGGCTTGAAGGTCAGTCATAACCTCTTCATGAGGGGTGGAGTCCCCTTGCAACGACACGATGTGGCCTTTCTGACTTAATTTCGAAAGTATACCACTGAATTTTTTCGGTATTTAGCTTTTGGGACACATCTCGGTAGTCATTGTAGTCATCGACGTTGACTTTCCACGCATTATCCCTCAAAGACGTAACCTTATACTTTGATGTTATAATTCCTTTAAGGAGGCTTTGCAACTTATTGTATTCCGTTATCCCGACGATATTTATTGGTGGGGGTGGACGAAATTGCGCTCGAAGTTGCTTTACTTGTGGTTCTTTGTGATTTTCTTCTTTCACGGGCTCGACTTCGGGCGGTGAACCGGCTCTCCGTTTTTTACTAGGTCTTTTCTTGGGGACCCGATACGTTTCGCGTGCTAGCTCTTCTTCGTCTGTGTGATATTCCACACTAGCTAAGCGTGCTGGAGTACATTCGCATTCTCTCTCGAAATGCGTGTTCTTTAGGACCTTATTTTCTTCTTTTAATAAGTCTATATCTTTCTTAAGATCTTGATAGAGTAGATCCATTTCGTTAAGCTTGATTCGGAGTGTTTTATTTTCTTCCTCAAGACTGAATTTTGCGCGCTGGCGCTTCCGGTGGACTTCTTTTCCCGGAGTTATTCGATCTTGGTGGAGGAGATCGACATACCCTTGCACTTTTTAAGAAGGGATTTATTAATTGCAATAACTGGCTCTCCCCAGAATCCGTAGAGCCGACCTCCGAAGAGGGTGGATTTTCCAGTGTACCTGGGCTGCCACCTGGGGTAATCAATCGTTTTGTTTTGTTCATTGTATTTTGTGTATACGCTACGCTCGGTATACGGAAGGTGGATTTTAGTCGCCTCTTACGACAGGCATGCCTACCTCGGGTATATTCTAACCCCTACCCGAAGGGGGTAATTTAAAAATAAGAGAAAAACCGATTTCAAATTTGAAAGGGTAACGGCGCTAACTTGACTTAAGTTATGCCAGATAGACGGCATACTTTATTTTTGGTAAAAGATTCGTATAATGGTCCTTAGACCTATTTTAAAAACTAGTCTATCAAAATTAATATTCTAGTGATACGTATACGTCATACGGAAGTACGTGGCACACCAAGTTTTGGAAAATCATAAGAAATTTATTTTAATCTAATTAAAGTGTAAAACTACCTTGTTCATTCATATGCAGTCTGATGTCTGCAACCTGTGTTCGATCCAGTTTATTTTATTTATATAAATAAAAATGAAATGCTGTTCGTTAGTCATCGCATCACTTGAGAATGGCTAGACCGATTTGGCTCATTTTTCTTTTAAAATGTTTGTAATGTGGTATGTATTTTTTTTTATTTATTTATTTATTTCAAGAACAAGCTTAGCTTAACAGATTACACGTAAAATAAAATTCAAATTAATGTAGGGTACAAAAAAGAGTAAACAGATATGAAGAAAGAAAAAACAAAATAGATATAAATACATAAATGATAATAGATGACATGAATATTAAAAAGATTAACTTACTAGTAAGCTAAATAAAATATTTCTAAAGCGCTCTCTCGAAATGTGAAAATCTACATGTCGCCATATTTCATTAAAAGTTTTTAGAGCTCTAGAAAACGGCTCATTTTGACCATAGTTTGTTCTATGCGCCCTTTGGAAGAAAATATTCCGCTCCCTTAACGCCCGTTCGGGAACATAAATTGGGAACATAGATAAAAGAACAGGACTATTAATGTGGGAACACAGAACGCCTCTTACAAACATAATATCATGGGACTGTCTTCTAGACTCAAGGGTCATTATACCTAATATTTTACATCAAGCATTATACGAAGGTTCGAAATCCCAATGCATTTAAAAAAAAACATATATTTTGAGAATTTCCTCTGCACTCTTTCAACACGGTCCGAGTGGATCTGATAGAATGGATTCCAAATAACATCTGCGTATTCTAGTACAGATCTGACCAGTGCGATAAAGAAAGAGACAAATGTATGGGGATCTGAAAAATCTTTGAGTTCCTTTTAATGGACCCAACAAGTGAATTGGATTTAGCGACTACATACTCAATATGGGGAATAAAGGTTACTTTTGGGTCAATAAAGATACCAAGATCTTTAATTTTGTCAACTCTTACTAAAGATATAAGATTAAGAGAGTAGTTGAAACAGTAATGCGTTAGGGATCTTGAAAAAGAAATAGCCATGCATTTTTTAACATTTAATCTTAAATCGTTAACAACACACCAATCAGATAAATGGTTAAGGTCCTTTTGGAGCTTAATGCAATCATCTAAGATGATTGCCTTCAGGCACCCCAAACGTGCAGTAGAATAATCTGGAGCCACAATTATCTAGATTCACTTTCACCGCCCTTCCAACTAAAAACGATGAAATCCATTTAAGCAATGCTCCATGGAATCCAAAGTTCGCAAGCTTCTTAATCAGCAACACATGATTTACAAAATCAAAAGCTTTACTGAAGTCTGTGTATAAAGCATCAACCTGGCATCCGCTTTCAACAGCATTAATTACAAAAGATGTAAAAAATGCTAGATTAGAGGTTGTTGAGCGACCAGATACAAACCCATGTTGAAATTCTGATATGTGTTCCTTAACAATTTGTTTTTTACAAAGCTTTCGAAAAGCTTTGGTATAGCAGATAACTTACTGATTCCTCTATAGTTTTCGACATTATTTTTGGAACCAGATTTAAAAATAGGCACTAAAAATGAGATCTTCCAGCCATCCAGAAAAATACCAGATAATAGTGATGAGCTGAATACTTTAAGTAGTGGTTTACAGATAGAGCTGCAACAGTTTTTTCAATATTATTGCGGGGATACCATCAACACCTGGCTTCGCAGTAGGCTTAATGCAGGAAATAGCAGACTCAATATCATGAAGCTCTAAGACTAATTGACCAACATCAATTTTGGGCACTATGGACGGTACAAAATTAGTGGGAATCGATGGAGAGAAAACAGATTCAAAAAACCGTGCAAATAATTCAACGGTTATTTCAACATCGCTAGAAACAGAATTTTTATAAACCATTTGTTTCGGAAACGCAAAAGAACATCGTTTATGATTTATGAATGACCAAAAAGACTTAGAATCATGTTTAATTTTATTTTCAACAGTAATTAAGTACTTATTATGCAGAAATTTACTTAGGATTGTAAAATCCTTTCGAAGCTTACAGAAAATTTCTTTATCCAAATTGTTCCCCCAATTTTAATATCGTTTGTGAGCTTTATTTTTCAAATTTCTTAAGTGAAGAAGGCGCTTATTATACCACGGATGCTTCGATTTATTTTTCTTCAGAGAATAAGGAACAAACATGGTGACTCCGCGATTAACAATAGCAATGAAACGATTATACTTATCATGTAGACATAAATTTTCAAATTCCGTATCCCAATCAAATGAATTGAAATACGAATTCAAACCCGCAAAGTTACTTTTGAGAAAATTAAAAAAGTTTAATGAAGGTAGATTATCCTTCAGATAACTATAAAACTCAATTTCTATCCAAATCTGTTTATGAAAGATCGAATCATTTAAAAGTGGAAACGGTGCTTCAGAAACATTTGTTTTGACATCATTTAAGTTTATAAAAGCAAGATCTAATAATCCATTTTGAAAATTTACAATTGAACTAACTTGTGATAAGCCAATAGAAAACAAACAGTCTATAAGAACTAATTCATAATCTTTTTTTACGTTATGAGTGATAAGCAAATTATCTTCCCCCGACCATACCCAATTTACATCACCAATGTTAAAGTCACCAATAGCAAAGATAATATCGGATCCGAATAAGGTTTTAACCGAAAGAGAAATTGGAAAAGTTGGCCGGAAAATTGGAAAATTCGGGTAACACTGAAAGTGCTTCTTTCCATGGGGTGGGCGCCGTGGCGTAAGTGGTTATTGTGTCGGATCACTACCCATGAGGTTCCGAGTTCAAATCCCAGAAAACACCAAAAGTTTTTTCACGTTTCCACCTCTCGCGAGCGTCTGACAAACATCCGGAGAGTATTGTTGTCACGAAAAAGCTTCTCAAATCGCCGTTCGGATTCAGCATTAAACTGTAGGTACCTTCCATTCGTGTGAAAAATATAACGCACGCAACATGAGTGGTTGCGAGAAGCTAGTCCCTGGCACTTTAAAGAGCTGTTGCGCCAAATATTTGTATTTGTATTTTTCTTTCCATGGGCAAAAATGTGTGTACCTATGTTTGTATGCTATTGACTCCGAAACCACTTAACCGATTGAGCTCAAATTTTAAGGCAATCTTAGATATTAGCCCGAAAGTATTCCTGTGAAGTTTGGTCAAAATCGGTCCACAACTTTAGTATTATAGTACTTTAGTACAAAAAAAAATGTTGATATATATATTTAAGGTTGGACCCACTGTTGGCCGGTACAAAAATATTCTCTAATAGACTTACCCCCAGGCGCCTGCCTGACAGTTTTTGCTCCAGGTACCTGCCTGACAGTTATTGCGCCAGGCGCCTGCCTGACAGTTGTTGCCCCAGGTGCCTGCCTGACAGTTGCCTTTTTTTTTGTTTTTTTGCTGGGCGTAGCAACGCACGCCGGGTACCCGCTAGTTTCATTTAAATTTTCAATAGACGTTAATTTTAGTTTTTCTTTCAGTAATTAGATAATATATTCTTAATTTCAAAAATACTCCATATTAAGAAATAAAAACAATGCTCATAAAAATAAAATAAAATTTGCTACTTAAATTTGAAGTATGAAGGTATTCATACCTTTTACTGCGGAATATACTCGTATATATTTACACAACGAAAGAAGTATATTTGCACGAGGGTAGCAACGCTGTTGTTGAATGCGAGACTCACAAAACGTAAAAAAAAAAAAAATTGATGACGAATTTAAACGAAGTGTCTGGGTGTATTGACAATGAAGTCGTAAAATGAATTCGGCTTTACTCATACTTTAAACAAATAATAGCCCTTGCTGATAAAGAATAGGAAAGCGCATTAAAAACCTTTAAAACAATTTCTAAGAACATACGAGTACATATGCACACATTCTATTCGATCATACTACACAGGTACGACATACGGTCGTGGAGAACTATTTACTTAATGGACACATTTTGGATAAGATTTATTTGCAAATAATCAATCTAACTTTTCATTGAGTATGTTTTTATTGCACAACTTGCACAGAGATATGATAAACTATGAATATTACATATACGAGTAACTTACTACTGACAAAAATGTGTTAACATTTCTAAACTGGTTAGCATTAACAAATTCCATAAACATTGTTAGGAATATTTTTTTACGTACGACTCATATTTCGTAATTTAAAGCAGTTAACTACTACTTTTTATGATTTCCAAAACAAATTTTGAAAAAAAAGTTGCTTTTCGCAATCAAATAATAATAACATATATATTTTTTTTAACTACAAACTTCACAAATTAAAATGTCTGTTAATACTACAACTAGTTGCATAACTAGCGTGTAGTTTGCATACAATAACTAAAAGCTAGAGAAACAAGTAAATGGTTAACAGTTTACTATTCTTCCGGTTGCTCGATGAGGTCTGTTAGTTTTATGCATTGCAGCCACCTTGGTGATTAATTACTTCCTCAAAAACGAACTTCTGTAGCCCTTATATGGTAGCATTTGCTTCAAAATGATTTCTTCGTGAACGTTAGGGATCCTTAAGTCTAGATGAACATCGCTATTTCTGATATACCACATGGCAATGCTCTTGGTTTCTAGAGCACAACGAAATTGACCGTCATTTTGGAGAAATAAATCATATTTAGTGACGAGACCCTTTTTCATCTAGAAGGAATCGTAAATAAGAAAAATTGTCGAATATGGAGCTTAGAAAATCCTTGTGTAATTCATGAGAGACAGATCCGTGCTCAAAAAGTTATTGTTTAATCTGATTTTTAGTTTGGCGGAGCTTCAGTCAATGGTGTCAGGTATTGAAACATGCAGCAGAAGTGGTTTTTTTCACCGACTGGAACGGCCTGGGAAAAAGGTGGTTCCAAAACGATGGTGTAACATACCATACAGCCTCAGAAACAATGACTTTACTAGCAGAGAAGTTCTCACATCGCTTAATCTCCAGATAGTCGAACCTCAGTTGGCCACACAGATGTTGCGATTTAACTATCTGCGACTTCCTTTTATGGTGATATCTTAATAACAAGGTCTATGCCAACAAGCCGAACAGAACTCTTGAACTGTTGGGTGATTGATATGCCATGATATCTGTTAGTCGGGAAAAAATACTGTGAATCACAAGCAAAGAAAAAAATCTTCCCAACTGAGTTTCAAAACCACGCATCATTGGTCAAGAAATGTTGATAAAGGAATCCTGCAACAGTAGTATGGGTGGGAATTTGATCGACATAACTTTTCATATTTAACCGCATAATGTATACTTTAACATTCAATACATTTTTTTTAAATCGAGTTTGCTTTATTTGAAAATTAACTCCGGGACACCCTTTATTTTTACTGTACATATTGCAAGTTTTGACAAATGAAGTACATGAGTCGTCGGATCACAAATGTAAACAGTGCATTTATCCTACTCACGAGATTTAGTGTCTGAGTATAGTCTACGTTACATCAAATCTTTAACTAAACAATGATAACCAAAGGAAAGCTTTTTAGTACCCTGAGTCCTAGCACATCTTCGTAGAATATTAAATGATATAGTACAGGGCTTTGCGTCTCTTATAGCTGATATTAAGTGCACATATGTTTTTTTTATAATTTCAGATGCGTAATTCTAAAGGGCGAAATGGCAAAAGTACCACAACACCGCCACCGATTTTAAACGCTTATTGAAAATACTCGTAAATGCTCATTTGATTGAACTGAGTAGCACCAAAAACTGTGCTTCCTGAGTAAAAGGGACGCACATGCAGATAAATTTTACAAAAAAAAAAAATTATTGGATCCTTTCCTTATACTTCAGATTAATTCCAAGAAATATTCAGCAATTTTTCCTTGGCTTGGCTTCATTTTATTATTTAATTTTAAATAAAGTAATTTTAACTAAGTATTTGCTAATTTTTGCTTAAAACTATACAAAGTTTTATCTTCCCATTAGCAGATCCACGCGACTTTAAATTTGGTGATTGCGGTGGCCATATCATGATTTGTAAGATTTCTTCATCTTCCCTCTCTTTCAGTTAGTCTTGACAAAGTTTTGACGCTTGTTTAGGGTCGCTGTCCTGTTGAAATACGAATCTTTCGCCAATTAATTTTAGTCCAGAGGTCACCGCGTTTTCTTCCAATATAGTTTTGTATGTCTCCTTATTCATTTCTCTAATCACTCAAGCCAAATCTCCCACTCCACTTTAAGAGAAACATCCCCAGACCATAACAGAATCGCCTCCATGCTTGACGGTAGCAACCATACAGTCTGGTAGCGCTGCGTCGAGGGAAAACTCTCCTTTTTGCACTAAATACCTCGAACTTGGATTCATCGCTCCATAAAACATCTTCTTCTGTTCAGTCTTTATGGGTTTTGGCCAATTCTAACCTTTTCTGTTTGTTTTGTGGTGGCAGCAAGGGTTTCGAACAGCAACTCACCCAAATAGTCCAGCATGCCTTAGTCTTCATTTGACCGTTGTCAAGGACAGCGGTTCTTTCCGTGTGTTATTTTCGGTGCGTATTTTGGGTGGGGTTTTTCGTCTACTTCGTTTGCTGATTGTGACTATTAGCCGATCCTCGTGTTTAGTTGTAGCTCTAGGCCGTCCTGGCCGTGGTTTATCCTCAAGACTTCCGGTTTGAGCGTGTCATTCAGTGGTACGTCCATCTGCGAAGCTACTTCCCGCTTTGTCTCCTTTAAGAAGGGTTTCCGCGACTTTTCCAATTTTTAACGAGTTGTGTACTCAAGACGTGAAGAATCTCAAATAAATTCTTATGACTACAAAGCGTGGCTTTTATGTAAGATCCTTGAAATCCAGATCGACAAATTTTGGAATTTGAGAACCATAGATGGTTTTGACGATGTGTTCCGATATATTTCTATCATATTTTTGCCTAAGCGGCAAGTAAACTAAACCTTACATACCACTGCCGATAGCACAGTGGATCTATCCTTGGTCTAAGTGTATCCTCATCGAAGGCCGTTTGTAACCAACCTTGACCATATTTCCAAAGTAATATTGCCACAAATTTATAAAAAAAAATAATCAAACTAGGGGCAATATACATATGAGGAGGGAGGTTTTAAAAATTGAAGCTAACTTTGCTTTCCTCCAATTTCTGTGAAAACAGTTTGCTTCAGAAGATTTGTTATAGTTTTCCTTTTTGCCTATCATCCTGTTACCTTTCTTGCTCTAAATATTTTCCAGATTTTTCGTATTGATACACTCGGAGATAGATTTTTTTCCCCTCAGTATACGATGACCAAAAAAGACTCCCAAACAATTTTTTTTCGCTAAAATATACAGAAAGCTTCAGTTCTCTGGGCTGAACGGTTCGAAAAAAATTACGGACTGACAGATGGACAGACGGACAGACAACGCGTTAATTCCATAAGTATTTTATTTTTTAGGTCCGGGCCCCTTAAGGAAAGGACAAAGCAAATCCTAGAGCACTCGATACAAGTGCCAATGTTCTCCACATAGAACACCTTCTATCGTGTTGTGGTTCGAGAAGCTTTTCTAATATTTGTTTCTCTCTTTATTCAATTGGTCGTTGCTCCTCGCTGGAGTTCAAGCATGTACAAACTGCGTCACAAGCAAACACTCTATCAACTACACCATTACCACCTCATAGATTAATTAAATTCAAAATCAGAACTTTATTTGAATCATACACTTTTACAATACACTTTTCGTACAAAAACAAAAAAAAAATGTAAGCGGAATTAATCAGGTATATAAATTAAGAAGAATTCAAACTATGTTATTTCTTATCGACAAATCGAAGAATTCTGGTTAACATTGTTGTTGTGCATGGAACTTGTTTCTTGTTATCCGTTTTTGGGTCATCTGGAGTATACGATTCATAATCACACGCAACTCGCTGGCAAACAAATGTCAATAGTGTTAGAATATCATCAGTCTTTCCATACGTATCTAGTTCTTTGCAAAGGGATTGCATGAACCATGATCCATGTGAGGAGTTAGCCCACGCAACGTGTCCTGGTACGGTTGAATAGGAAATAAGGAAGTCAGCATGAATCGGAATTCTATAGCTCAGAGAAGATCCACCGCCCTCTGTCTCAGTCTCTTTTAGTGTTACACCGGAATCGTAACTTTTACCCTGACAAGCTTGTATGAAAAATAGCTTTGGCTTACCAGCAAGCGTCGGACAATTGTCTGCAGTAAAGCAATTTACAAGTAAATCTAATTTGTATTCACGATCTTTGGCATGGATATGTCCCATCTCACCGTGAGATAGTATAGTAATTAGAATGCAATCATTGTCAGTGTGGTCCGTCCTAGCAGCTGCTTCAACGATAGCCAGTATTTCCTTTAGTTTCTTGTTCTTATGTATCCGCACTTCAAAGTGTAAATTTTTAAATGACGAGTAGAGAGACTCACAATCTTTCTCCGTGTAAGGCCTTGGTTTCAATTTTTTACTGTCAAAGCATTCATGACTAAATATCAACGCCTGACCACGATGTTTATGTTTCATATTATACTCGGCAGCATGACGCTCCACTGGCATTCGGGCAGTCAGCTTGGGAATACCCGCGTAATACACTACACCACCCTTTGCATCTGCTTCATTGAATTTCTCTGCTTGCTGTTCAGTCATGATATTGTCTTGAGTTCTCACTTGCTATTGTTTGAGAAAATATTCTTATTTAATTACAATTAATTCCAAGAATGCTTTTTAAGAGTTTACCCAACTACGACAGCCTGAGGTCAACCTTTCAGTAAGAAATTTGATTGAAACTAAAATGAGAGCCCAATCGAAAATATCTCCAAAAAAATGAATTAGCAATAGAACGGAAATTATTATCTAATCAGCATACGCAGTATGCTAGACTCTTCTATCTAGATACATATTTCTTTCTAACGTTAGTTGAGGGGCTGCCTACATTAGCAATTTGTTTGTGACTATTTTTAGGTGAATTTTACGAGTAAATGGGTGAATAAACTTGCACATGTATTTGTGAACGAAAAACGTAAGGCGCTACTGAAACTATAAAGAGATACTCCAAAACAAGTTTTGAAGATGTTCCGCAGAAAGTCGATGGTGACACAGATCAGTAGGAAACAACTTATTTTTTCCAAGTCTTTTGGGCTTTCTAGTGAAAATGAAAGTGAGCTTATTTGAAATCTTTTTTTTTTAGACATTCTGAGGCACTAATAAGTTATGTAGTTTAAAGTTGCTATGTACGAGTAATTATGAATTTAATAAGCCTTTTTATATTGGGTGTGGTGAAGTAGAAACTAGTGTAGGACATTTATCCACTGCAACAGGGCGTTACAGTTGCGTTATTCACATAATATGCATTAAATTATGAGCTTATTACTCGTATAGACATTTTTTTCGACACTATTGGGCGCCGTGGCGTAAGTGGTTAGTGTGTCGGATCGCTACACATGAGGTTCCAAGTTCGAATCCCAGAAAATACCAAAAAGTTTTTTCACGGTCCCACCTCTCGCGAGCGTATGACAAACATCCGAGAGTATTGTTATCTCGAAAAAGCTTCTCAAATCGCCGTTCGGATACGGCACTAAACTGTAGGTCCCTTCCATTCGTGTGAAAAATATAATGCACACAACATGGGTGGTTGCGAGAAGCTAGGCCCTGGCACTTAAAGAGCTGTTGCGCCAAATATTAATTAATTAGGCTTTAAGGAGTACGTTTGTAAATTTTTTGAAATTTTTTTTCTTCTGAATTCCCTGCCTGCGGGATCGTTGAGCTGTAGATTTTTGAAACGTAAATCGAACGATATTCGTTACTTCAATGAAAAGCACAGCACTATAAAAATGAGTATGCAAAGTCTCACCAAATAAATTATTAAATCCTGATGTCAGCTAGCATTTATTTATTTCTCATGAAATATATAAAGTCAGTCCGATCATTTGCAAAGAGCTTCTGCGAACACTACTGCGAAGGCATAACACTGGCAGTAGCTTGGCCATGTGGCTGGAAAAATTGTTCGCTCTGTTGATGATGGTTTGCCCTTGAATTCGGTTATCGGGAAAAAAGTACTGTGAATCAGAAGCAAAGACAATGATAACAAAAATCTCCCCAGTTATCTGGACGCCATCACCGGAGAATAGCTGAAGCATAAACAACTGAGCTTCAAGAACCACTACACCAATCTTTCTCTTCCTCTCTCTATCCATCCTTTCCAACGACCGCACTGTATGTAAACATGTTAAAGGCATTCATAACCCTTTGAGTGCGCACAAATTATAAAAAAAAAAAAATTATAATTTACAAGTAAGAGAATAACAAGAAATGTACTTATTTCTAAATTTATTTATTTAATCCATTTACAAGTAATATAACTTCACAGATTAAAATAAAAAAGAGATTACAATGGTAATAAAAAAAATCAAATATATATGATGATATGAATTTACCTACTCAATAAACCAATGAAACTAAATAATGTGTTTTTGAACATAGTTCTGGATAAACTTAGATTTACAATAGACCAAACTGAGTTGAAATTTGAAATAGCTCTAGATATAGGCTCATTCAATCCGTAGTTTGTCCTATGTATTGTGCGAAAAAGAAACTCTCTTTGTCTCGATGGCCTTTCTGGAGCATAAATAGGGATTACAGCTAACAAGCAAGGGCTTTTTAAATGATAACAAAGGAGGTCTCTCACAAACATTACATCGTGGATCTTTCTTCTATTAAGCAGCTTAGCTAGACTTAGAAGTTGGAATCTAGCATCGTATTCCGGCGAAAAATTCCAGCGCATTTTGAAAAAAAAAAAAACAAATTTGGAAAATCGTCTTTGAATTCTTTCCACACGATTAATATGCACCTGGTAAAAAGGACACCAAACGATGCCACAATATTCCAGAAGAGAACAAGCAAGGGCTATAAAAAGGGTTATCAGTGAGTGAGGATTAGAAAACTCGACAGTATTTCTTTTGATGAAGCCAACCATGGAGTTAGCTTTTGACGATATATAATCCACATTATCGCAAAGAGTTAACGCCTGATCAAAAACGATACCAAGATCCTTAGCCACATTTACCCGTGTTAACTCTAGAGAATTAATGGAGTATCAGTGAATAATTGGGTTGAAATATCTGCAAAAAGTTAATACATTTCTTTATGTTAAGAAAAAGATGATTATCTTTGCACCAAATTGAAAGAGTATTTATATCACTTTGTAGTTTTATACAATCATTTAAGCTTGAAATTCTTAGGAACAACTTTAGATCATCAGCGTAAAGTAGACATTGACTGTAGTTTAGCACAGTTGTTATATCATTGATAAATATAATGAAAAGTAAGGGGCCAAGGTGACTACCTTGAGGTACACCTGAGCTGCAGTTGAAAGGTTTAGAAAGAAAAGATTCAAACTTTACTATCTGCACTCTATTCATTAAAAAAGACGAAATCCATCTCAAAATGGATGAGTGAAAACCGAAGCAATTCAGCTTGCGTATTAAGACACTATGATTCACAGAGTCAAATGCTTTACTAAAGTCGGTGTAGATCGAATCCACCTGATAACCCTTTTCAAATGAATTTAGTACAGACGACGTGAAATATACGAGATTGGAGGCTGTAGATCTCCCTGAAACAAAATCATGTTGAAATTCCGATATACCATATGTTCCTTGACATAAAAATCCAATTTATCTTTGACTATACTTTCAAAGAGCTTAGGGATGGCTGATAATTTACAGATACCCCTTTAGTTCCTAACGTCATTTCTAGAGCCAGATTTGAAAATGGGAAGTAAAAATGAGACCTTCCACTCATCTAAAAAAATGCCAAGTATAAGTGATAAATTAAAGATAAGTAGAAGGGGATAACATATGCTGGCTTTACAGTTACTTAAAACCAGTGCTGGAATTCCATCCACTCCTTTTTTTTTTTTTTTTTTTTTTTTTTTCTTCGTGGGTAGGTGAAAATCTTCATGAGACACTATGAGACCGTGTACTCATAGTAGTGTCAGATTTCTACTGACTAAAAACACCCTTCCCTTCGTTTTGTTTACTACGACTAAGTTTGACCTTATCAAGTAGTTTAAGCTTCAGATTTATATTCGCGTGAGGCAGGTAGATTTCCAATAAAAGCACCTGCTGAAACCGTCATGACATGCGGCTTTTTGTCTTATAGCGCTAATTCGAACGGTTTCGTTCTTTGAAGTCGGCGCGTAAGATTTGTCACATCCAAAGTTTGGAGTATGGCACAGTTGCAATGGCCATGAAGACGAATACGAAGCTTGCGAGCGAAGTTTTTTATTTCGTCCTCCACGGTAGCTATCCCCAAGTCTCTGTGGATATCATTGTTTCTGATATACCAGGGAGCGTTCACGATTATTCTTATAATTTTATTTTGCAATGATTGTATGAGATTCCTATTGCTTGGTTTGGTACAACCCCAGAGTTGTATACCGTACGTCCACACGGGTTTAAGCACTTGCTTATACAGAAGCAGTTTGTTATATACGCTTAGTTTGGAATATCTTCCAATTAGCCAATACATTTCTCTAAGTCGATTTTCGACTTCGTCACGTTTCTTTTTAACGTGAGGTTTCCATTTAAGTTTCGCGTCTAGTGTCATTCCCAGATATTTAGCTTCGTTTGCATGCGGTATTTGTACCGAGTTAATGAAAACGGGAAGGTTGATTATTTTCTTGTAAGTGAAGTTAACATGCGTCGATTTGGTCTCGTTAAGAACAATGCGCCAAGTTTTTGTCCACTCACAGATTTTATCCAAGGCTCGTTGGAGTTTTATGGTTGCTGACTCGATTGAACTTTCCGTTGCCAGAATAGCCGTATCGTCCGCGAACGTAGCTACAATAGTGCCTTCAGTTTGAGGTATGTCCCGAGTGTACAGCAAGAATAAGATAGGCCCAAGGACACTTCCTTGCGGAACTCCGGCGGCGATTTCTTTAAAATCAGAATATTCAGTTCCGTGCTTAACACGAAAAAGTCTGTTTTTAAGGTACGATTCTAAGATCTTATTAAGTTGCTCCGGAAGGATTCGTCTTAGCTTATAATTCAATCCATCGTGCCAAACCCTGTCGAAGGCTTGAGATACGTCAAGAAAAGCGCTAGAACAAATCTTTTTCTCCTCAAGGGCTTTTTCAATTTCGTCGGTTATTCTATAAACCTGGTCTATTGTGGAATGCTTGATTCTGAACCCGAATTGGTGGTCAGGTATTAGGCGTCTCTCTTCAATGACCGGAAGAATCCGTTTCAGAAGGAGTTTTTCAAATACCTTCGATATTATTGGTAGTAGCGATATCGGTCTGTACGATTTTTTGTCATTTGGAGATTTCCCCGGTTTCGGAACCATTATGACTTCTGCGACTTTCCATTGATTTGGAACGTATAATAATCTAATGGAAGCATTTATTAAATAAAGCAATTTTAATAGTGCCTTTTTTGGTAATTCCTTGAGGATTTGTCCGGTTATTAAATCATAGCCAGGAGCTTTATTATTTTTTAGGTTTTTTATTGCCTGGCAAAGTTCTATAAGTGACACACTTTTTATTCTAAGGTTGTCAGATGTCGTAGTCGTACCGGTAAAATCGTCTACCAATGTTTCTCCATCAAATGGCTTAAAAGTCTCTTCTAAGTGCTCGGCAAATAGATCCGCTTTTTCTTTGTCACCTTTTGCCCATTCGTCGTTGTTTTTTCTTATCGGTGGCGAATGTATTTGGGGTTTTTTAATTCTTTTGACAGCTTTCCAGAGCGAGTAATTAGTGGTTTTCTCGGCGGTTAAACCTTCAAGATAAGCTGAAGTCTCTCGGTTTTTTAGGTCTTGGATCGCTTTTTTAAGCTTATTGCATAGGAAATTCGAGTGGGTTTTATGCTGGGGAGCGCGAGTTTGTTGCCATATTTTGCGTGCTCTCCTCTTTTCTCGAATAAGTTCTTTTATTTCCGGCGGATAATAAGCTTCATTGCATGGGACTTCTTTCCTCCTTAAAGGTGTATTTTTCCACGCGGTATTTTGTATTGATTCAATAAATTTGCCGAGCTCATCTTCTATTTCGAAGGGTGTTTTGAGCGATACATTTAAGACAATATTTTCTTCGCAATCAGTTCTAAAGTCGCGCCAGTTAGTTTTTTTGTTAGTTAATCTAGGCACAGCTTCTACTGTCATTAGTCGGTCACTTATTGTCAAGATTACCGGCGAGTGATCTGAGGAGAGATCAAAGCTTTCCTCTACTTTCGCAAAATTTGAAGATACTCCTTTCGCTACGAAGAAGTCTATTAGGTCCGGTGTTTTTGCTGTATCAGAGGGCCAATACGTCGGTTTCCCCGTCGAAAAGAAATCAACCCCGAATTGCATACCGGCTTCGTACAGAAGTCTGCCTTTCCGTGAATTGGATCTGGAACCCCAAAAGGTGTGTTTTGCGTTGAAATCGCCACCTATAATGAAATTCGGTCCAAGTGAGTCAAGGAGACGTACAAAGTCGTTACTTCTAAACGTGCATCGCGGAGGACAATAAATACGAGGAGGATGTTGAAATACGAGTGCCTATTCTTAACTCGAACTGAGCTTGTTTGCATTGTATCGATTTCAATCGTCGTATTTATGGAGTGCTCAATGCAGTCTTTAATGAATAAGGATGATCCGCCTCTAGCTCTTCCGGAAGGGTGGTATGCGTGATAAGCACGATACCCTCTTATTTTGACTCCGGATTCCTTTGTCAAATGAGTTTCAGAGATCAAGCAAATGTCAATGTTGTCATTTCGTAAGAATACTTCTAATTCGGCGTTTTTTTGTAGAAGGCCGTTTGCGTTCCATGTTAAAATTTTTAGTATCTGATTCATATTCATATGGGAGTTCTTTTTTGGCGAGGTTTTAACTCGAGCTTGCTCAATTTATCAAATATGACTTTGTTTACCTTCGTTTGCTCCTCAAGTTTCGCAAGAATTATAGAGAAGACTTGGGAGACTGGGTCTACCGTAACACCGCTTTGCTTGGTTTCTAGCGACGCAGCTTGAGCATATGTTAGCGTCTCTGGAGATTGTGGCTTTTCCTTTGATTTTGCCGAAGGAACTTTACTTTGCTCGACTCTCGTCTTAAGTTTGACGTGTTTATTGACGGTCGTTACCCTTGGCTTAGCGATTTCACGACTATTTTTAACCGGTTCTGCGTTCTGGCGTTGAATATTTTTAAATGTGTCTCGCCTTTTTTGAAGCTCTTTTGCAACTTCGCAACCTCGATAGTTCGCTGGGTGCTTTCCTTTGCAGTTAATGCAGGTAGCCGGGGCCTGCTTATTTAGGTCACACTTTTCTGAGAGATGGTTACCAGCACATTTTACGCATCTCGGCTCTTTTTGACAATACGACTGTGTGTGATTAAAGCCTTAACAGCGTTTACACTGAGGTATCGATCTCGTACTCGTACGCATAGGCTCAATCTTGACTACGATATTCAGAATAGTTTTAACGTTATAAATATCGTCTACATTTTCGCTCCTGTCAAAGGTAAGCATAAAGAGCGGAAGTCCATGCTTGACCACGATTTCCTGGCCTTGTTCCGTTTGTTGCTTCACCTTTTTGAGAATATTGACGGCATTAAGAATTTTTAAACCTTTAGCTTTGAGGTCGTTCATTACGTCATCTTTTGTGCACGAGGGGTGGAGACCCCTTGCTATAACACGCAGTGGTCTTTCTGACTTATTTTCATAAGTATACCACTGGATCTTTTCCGTGTTTAATTTTTGTGATATTGCTCGGTAGCCATCGGAGTCATCAACGTTAATTTTCCACGCATTGTTCCTGAGTGACGTTACCTTGAATTTCGATGTCGTCGTACCTTTAAGAAGGCAATGTAGCTTACTGTAGTCCGTTATGCCAACGACGTTTATTGCAGGCGGAGGACGTGCTTTAGCTTGAGTTTGTTTTGGCTTCAACTCATTTTGCTTGTCTTCTTTTCGCGGCTCGATTTCGGGCGAAGAGCCAGCTCTGCGTTTTTTGCTAGGTCTTTTCCTTAAGACGCAATTCGTTTCGCGTGCAAGCTCTTCTTCGTCCGTGTGATATTGTGGGTTAGCTGCGCGGGGAGGGGAATCTTCGCGTTCTTTTTGTAAAAGCGAGTTCTTTAGAAGCTTGTTTTCCTCTCTCAGCATGTCTACCTCTTTTTTGAGCTCTTGGTAGAGCCGATCCATTTCATCAAGCCTATTGCGAAGTTCGTTATTTTCCTTCTCAAAGCTTTTACATTTCTCTAAGTCCTGTTTCTTGTGCGCTTGCACTTCCGGCGGACTTTTTTTCCCGGAGACATTCGGTCTTGATGGTGGAGACCGAGGTACCCTTGAACTTTTTATAAAGGGATTTATCAATTGCAATAATTGGCTCTCCCCAGAATCCGTAGAGCCTACCTCCGAAGAGGGTGGATTTTCCAGTGAACCTGGACTGCCACCTGGGGTATTAAATCTTTTTGTTTTACTCATTGCATTTTTTTGTATACACTTTAAGCCCGGTATACGAAGGGTGGATTTTAGTCGCCTCTTACGACAGGCATGCCTACCTCGGGTATATTCTAACCCCTACCCGAAGGGTAGGCACTTGCCGATGGTTTCAGATTGATGAGAGCTAGAGCTATGTCCTATAAATCGATAAATGCAGCCAATATCCACTTTTTGATCTACTACGGTTGCTGGAGCTAAACGAATTGTTGTGTTATTTACATATACCGATTCAAAAAATCGGGCAAACAGTTCGCACGAAGATCCAATATTATTGGACTCTACGTTTTCGTACGACATTATTTCCGGAATACCATACGTATTACGCTTATGCTTTATAAAGCTCCAAAAGCTTTTGGCATCAGCTACTAGCTTGCTTTCGATATCCATAATATAATTTCTGTGAAGAAACCTACTAAGCACGCAGAACTGTTTTCTCAAGGTACAAATCCCGTTTGAGTGCTTTAGTTTTAAGGTTCTTTAAATTCATTAGCCGACAATTATACCAAGGGGGCTTAGAGAGTTTCTTCTTGAAAGTTAATGGCACATACATTTCAAACCCAGAGTAAATAATAACTTTAAAACGAGCATACATCTCACTGAGACTTAGGCTATAAAATTCCTCCTTCCAATCGAAGGAATTAATTCAATTATTTAGACCAGTAAAATTTGCTTTGAAAAAATTAAAATATCTAGAATTACTAGTAATATTAATCGGATTCAGAATAGAATTCAAATTCGAACTCAGTTTGCTTGTGATGGATCGAGTTGTTAAGTAGTTCGCAAGAAGAAAAATTTGATTTTACATTTAATTCATTTACACAAACGAATAAAAGATCTAATAATCTGTTTAATGAATTATATACAGTGTTAACTTGCGAGAGGTTTAAGGAATATAAAAAATCTATGCAATTAAGTTCCGCGATCAAGGCACTCAAAACCAACAAGGCGGTAGGACTTGACGGTATTCCAGCAGAGCTCTTACGAGCAACGCCAACAACATCGGCTGAGCTTCTGCTTCCACTTATAGATAGAGCTTGGGAAGCTGATAGCTTTCCGAACGAGTGGAAAAAGGGAATGATCGTCAAGCTTCCTAAGAAAGGAAATTTAATGGAGTGCGGAAACTGGAGGGGTATCTGCGTGCTGCCTGCTGTAGCTAAGATAATAGCTAAAATCATCCTTGAGCGAATCAAACAACATCTCGAAGACACACTCGATGCCGAACAAGCAGGTTTCCGCTCTGGATCCTCCTGTGCCGACCACATCAACACCCTGCGGATTATCATCGAACAGTGTGTTGAATATCGATCGCCACTGCACCTGCTGTTCATCGATTTTGAGAAGGCGTTCGATAGTGTCAACAGGGAGTTTATTTGGCGTGCCTTACGCAGGAGAGGCATTCCCGATAAACTGATTGCTATTATCAAAGCTACATATGAAGGCTCCAAATGTCATGTTTTGCACAGGGGAAGGTTGTCTGAGGAATTTGAGATCCAAAGTGGGGTAAGACAAGGCTGTATCCTTTCACCAATATTATTCCTATTGGTGATTAGCGATGTGCTTCATGCATCTTTGTCGACGGGAAACGGAGGAATTCGAAGGACTCTTACATCTCAACTGAAGCATCTTGACTACGCAGACGATGTATGCTTACTCTCCCACAGAATTATGGACCTCCGCTAAATGACAGCAGATGTGGAGAGGGAGGCAGGTGTCGTCGGGCTGAAAATGAATACGGCAAAAACTAAAATGATCAGCCTTGGAACAAACTCATCGGCTCAAATATGCATTGCTGGACAACCGGTAGAGAGAGTAGAGGATTTCCAGTATCTTGGGAGTATTGTCTCGACCGATGGTGGAACCGAACTGGATATAGCCAAGAGGATCGCCAAAGCAAAGTCCGCGTTCGGGATGTTGTCCAAAATATGGCGAAGCAATGCAATCAGTTTGAGCACCAAAATAAGACTGTTCCGCTCCAACGTTGAATCCGTGCTGCTATATGGTTGCAGCACGTGGAGAGTGACCACTACTATCACACAAAAGCTGCAAATGTTCGTTAATAGGTGTCTGCGCAATATCTTAAGGATTTTCTGGCCCAATCGTATCTCTAACGAACACCTTTACGAGAGAACGGGTCAGGAACCAATAGGCACAACTATCCAACGACGGAAGTGGCAGAGGATTGGTCACACGTTCCGAAAGGGTGACAGCTCCATAGCGAACCATGCTATGCAATGGAACCCTTTAACTCAGGATGGCAGAAGACCTCGCGGTCCGAGGAGAACATGGCGCAGAACAGTCGAGAAGGAGGCACGGCAGTTAGGGAAAAGTTGGGGAGAGCTGAGACACATTGCCAGAAACCGTACACGTTGGCGCGTAGGCGTAGTAGAGGCCCTAGGACCCACAAGGGGATGCAGGACATAAGTAAAGTAAGTAAGTTCATGATCTATATAGCAATTCGTAGGAATAAGCGTATTATCTTCATCGGACCACGTTCATTTAACATCGGGAAAATTAAAATCACCTAACACGCATAAGAAGTGAGATGTCTTATTATATATTTTAGAAATATGTTCGATATTGTCTATGTGTTTGAAATAGGTACTAGCAACACAATTTGACGGAACATAACTAGCAATAATTATCAGTTGGGAATCAGAATTTACGTTTATTAAAATACATAATTATTCAACTTCAGTAATTGGCAATGATAGCTGCTTACAAGATAGGCTGGATCGAATAGCAATTAAAATTCCACCTCCACGGTCCATGGCAGTCTTGCATAGGTCAAATCGGAATACGGTGTAAAGTCTGTTCTTAAATACCTCCGACGAAAATATACCACAATAAAGCCAGGTCTCAGTTATCACAATGACGTCATATGTAAGCTGGGAAGAGGAGACAAACAGGTCATAAACCTTATACCTCATTCCACTGGCGTTGTGATAAAAAAGTTTAACAGCAGTGATGTTCTTCGATGACTGATTGGTCGCAGTGGCTGACAGTGTAAGGGCGTTCATTAGGTTTTGTTGAGCTCCATCCGACTTACTTCGTTTTTTGAACGTTGCAAGAAAGAACGCAGCTTCACACCAACAGGCCAGATATTCGCCTAATAAATTGCATCCTTCAACTCAGCTGGAACACCAATTTTAAAATTGACGAATTTTAGAATTGTGTCGTCACTATCCTTCTTGGTGAGCTTATAGCATGAGAACAATGTTGGGCTTACATTAAGTTTAGAGGCCACGTAGCTGCAAATGGTCCGTAATAAGTTTAAGTTTGTCTTCGCTTTTATAGTAATTAAGATGATAGGTATCACGATTATAGAGAAACTCGAAAAGTAAGAAATCTATACCTCGATCTGAAACCTTAACAACTCTACGAATTTGCTGAAAACCACATACTTGGCGTCTGTGGGCTTTTACCCCATGAGGAAATTTGAATTCTTAATCCAACCTCAAAATAAGGACAGTTTACTTACGGCCTATATTGAAAAAAAAACAAAAAATTTCCGAAAACGACTTAACCGATTTAATTAAAATTTGTTTTTTGGGACTTGTCCAGACGTACTCTATCATATGACACGCGACGTTTTTCACTAAAAATTCGTGTAATAGTACTTTACTAATCAGCCCGTTTTCTAAATTTGGCTTCTTAGCCAAATTGGACAAAAGTTAATTCCTTGGCAATATACGTATATGGCAAATGGTTTAAAAATTAGGCTTTGTAGGAAAATTAAAAAGAAACCTGCCATACCTAAGAAATAAATTATTGAATGACGCGGTCCAGAGTCTTACGCTGCAGTCGAGCGTACAGACAGACAGAATTGACCCACCTTTTCGAGCTTATCTATAATAGTATTTTCAAAATTGATCAGTATCTCAAGGTGGATATTTTTCATGAAACCAATACATGTCCTATAGTTATATGTATTATGTATCTAAGTGTAACTAAAAAAGAACAAAAAGGAATACACACACACCTTAAGACATACATACACATGTATATTAAATGCAAATTTTGAAATATATTAAATAATATAGAAAAGAAAACATATTTATGGGCGGATATTAAACATTTTGTCTTATGCATACGGATTCTAAAAATTGTATATACGTATGTATATGTATGAAATAACAGTGGACTTGTGAAAATGTTTGGGTAGATCGACATTATTTCGGATGACTATCAGAAATATAAATAACTTTGGAGATTTACCATTAGTGTTGCTCAATGCCAGAGAGCAAATGCAATAAATCGCTTCAGGCAGCAAACACCTTCTACAAGAGGAGTTCAATTGAGCAGTACAATGGTGTCATGATATGGGACTTGTTTTAAATGAACTCAAAAATGAAGGTTATGCATATTTGCCAGCCATACTACAGAGAGAGTGAGCTACAAATTAAGTTCGAGAACCAAAGCTGCCCCAATAATCTAATGGAAAAAATAGAGGTAGTTGAGGAATATAAATACCTCGGAGTTATTATCGACAGTCACTTCATATGGCATAAACACATAGATAAAGTAAGAGGGGACCTGAAGAATGCAATGTTCGCAATGTCTTATCTAAAGATGTGTTCAAAGTTTCAAGTGCTTAAACAAGTGTATTATGCATTAGTTGAATCGAAACTTAGTTGTATGGTATCCTAGCTTGAGGCAACGTAGCTAAAAGTCATCTAGATAAGCTTTAGAGATTGCAGAACTCAATCATCAGCCTAATTTTACAAAGCAGGTAACACGGTGAAACCTTTAAAGTTCTATCGGTAGAGGACATCTTTCTAAGGTGCGCTGTTTGGCCTTGCCTAAAGCCGGACACTTGCAGAGGAAGTGTAAGATTGTTTCTATCTTGATAGCAATATTGCGACAGTGTGCATTAAATTAAATGCCTATTCTGTCCACATGAACCCCGATGGGCCAGTGGCCAGTACTAACTGCCAGAACTCTTGCGATACCTGCACGGTTTCTGTTTAGTAGATCTTGCATTCTTTTCAGGAAGGTATTATATTTGGGCCACATCTGCCTGGAGATGACACAGTTCCGCACCCTCTGCCATCTGCTATCAGCTTTTAGCAGATAATCCGCGAAGATGCCTCCCTTAAGGACCCCCAACGGGACGTTCACCTCCTTTGCTAGGGAAGTATCAAGGGCAGCTCCCTGCCTCGCGAGTTCATCAGCTCGCTCATTTCCCTCAATGTTGCTGTGACCCGGGACCCAAAGGAGACAGATCTTTAACCGATGATCTAGCGAGGCGAGTTCCTTTTTGCACTGTTCTACTAGCCTCGAGGATGTAGTGGCAGATACTACGGCAAAAACTTCCGCACGGAAGACACTGCACGAATCAGGAAGCCGGTAAGACCACTGGATTCTTCGTAGTACTCCAGTGGTCTTACCGGCTTCCTGATTCGTGCAGTGTCTTCCATGCGGAAGTTTTTGCTGTAGTATCTAAACGTTTCCATGTGCCGATTCTTCATGAGGTCAGCACACGAAGACGAGCTCGAGGTTTACTTCACATTCCATCATTTCAAAGCAACTATGGAAGAATACAGCTTCTTCTTCTTCCTACTTCAGCGAGGTTATGATCCGAAAACAAAGGATCATAACCTGATCCACCTGTGGGGTTCGCCTATTTGACCTCAGAAAATATCGACAGGCCTCCTGATTTTGGATCACTCCGTTACTGAGGCCAATGAAATGCCGATGTCGCATTTGTGTGATCCATTCGTTTATAGACCTGCCTCTCTTGCCTCTCGATGTCTTTGAACGATGTCTTCTTTGAACGTGGCAATTCCCGCTGAGCCGGTCGCACTCTATCTTTTGTAAGACGGTCTCCTTGACGTGAAGGCTTCCACGGATCTTCGAACTTCTTTTCAACCAAGCTTTGTCACTCCTGCTGTCATGCGAAGCATCTTCATCTCAGCTGCCGTTAATTTACTCTCATATCTTTTGTACATCGTCCAACATTATGAACCGTATGTGAGCACTGGACGCACAACTGCGGTGTAGAGATTTCCTTTCAACTTAGGTGGCATTTTTCAGTCACAGAAGACAGCGGAATTTTCTCGCCACTTCATCCGCCCTACGCTTACGCGATGATTGATGTCTTGTAAAGGTCTTTTTTGTCGAAGGCTGAGGTGAAGCTCGCCGGCTCCAGGGTCAACCCAAAGAAATACCCTAAAACTTTGGGTTAGAGAGATGTTAAAGATCGTTACAATGTAATTTTTAACAATGCAAGGTGGTTTTTTGTTAACACTTTTTATACCTAACAATCTTTAAATAATACTTAATATCGCCTTATAATACTTAATGCGGTGGTGCTGGATACGACTTGATGATGGTTAAGGTCAAGCTCAGGCTCGGGCTGGCACTCCTTGGCTGATTTCTGGTATCGCAGCGTCTCGTGGTCGGGTTTGCGAGCGTGTGGTCCACACGCTAGATAGGCTAAATGGTAGTCCGGCGGAGGAGCCGGGCTAAGTGGCAGTCCGGCTGAGGAGCCGGGGTAACTGGCAGTCCGGCTGAGGAGCCGGGCTAACTGGCAGTCCGGCTGAGAGCCGGGCTAACTGGCAGTCCGGCTGAGGAGCCGGGCTAACTGGCAGTCCGGCTGAGGAGCCGGGCTAACTGGCAGTCCGGCTGAGAGCCGGGCTAACTGGCAGTCCGGCTGAGGAGCGGGCAGGCGTGGGCAATCCGTACAAGGGTACGGCCTTGCTAGCAGTCGGGGAGGGACTGCTTATCGAGGGGCAATTTTAAGCGTAAGCTCAAAGGAGGACTAGCGGCAGAATCCGCTAAAAGTCAGATAAGGTCAACCCCAAATCGGGGAAGAAACTTAATCGGTTCTTGGCCGGTTCTGGTCAGCAGCGGATCTTTAACTGGGTGCTCACTCACAACTGTGAACAAAAGGGAACCAAAACCAAAGTATCACTTTGGTTGCCGAATTCGGGAGAGTCTGTTGGCACGGTGTTACCACTGAGCAAGCTCTGTCAACTGCATCGAAGGTCCTCTTATGTATGCATAATTCCTTTAGGAACGAAATGTGAATTTTAAAAATTCCCTTGTCTTTTGTTGTTGTTTGTATCTCTCGGTCTTTTGTTGATGCTCGTGTCTCAAATTCCTTGCGGAGTGCCTGAGAGTATGCAATACTCCGCCCCTTTACCTAATGGTATGCAACTCTTTTCATCGCCGTGGGTCGGCCTACGCAGGATGCCTGACTGTATACTAGCTTTCCTTTTATTTTCGTCTCGGCTGGTAGAGAGAAACATGTCACTTCGTTACAGTCTTCATCACAGGTTGCTTTGCTATTGATCATAGATCCCAGATATTTGAACTTTCCGCACTTGGGAAGCACTGTTCCATTCAAATAAATATTTGGAATAGGCCTGAGTGGATCAGAGAACGGGCAGCACTCTGCCTTTTTTAAACTAATGCGATACTCATTTCCCCCCAAAACGTCCACCCACACATCAAGTGCTCGTTACAGGGATGTAGAATCCTCATTAATGATGGCTCCATCGTCAGCCAAGAATAATTGATGTACCTTGGGGTCCGTCACTTTACCTTCAAGTAGATAGTCAAGTACTGTAATAAAGAGCAAACGACTTAAAACGCTTCCCTGGTGTACCCCGACTTTGATTGGGAACTCTTAGGTTACTACAGCGGGCTATCCTAATCTTATGTTTGCTCCTTCGTACATATCCATGATCATCTGTACATATGTTTCTGGAACCCCTGATTGTCTAACGGCCACCCATATCAGATCTCGTGGTAGTCTGTCGAATGTCTTTTCAAAGACAACCAATACAATATGCAAATTCTTTAAGGAATCACGTTGTTTTTCCATTATGATCCTTATACTTTGGATCTCATCTGTGGTTGATTTACCCGCGACAAACCCGCACTGATCATCAGATGGCCGTATTATTTTCGCAATCGGTCACCTAATACCCGCTCAACGATCTTCATGGTGTGTGACATCAGCTTGATCGAACGGTAGTTATCACAGTTTCGCGCATCACCATTTCCTTTGCATACTCGTACAGGGAGAAGGTAGCTTTCCCAGTAATAATTCAAGCTTTTATAGCGTTTTTGTTTAACTTCTGGACTTGATGTCCCGTGATATTGGAAAAAATGGGGGACTGAGATTCCTTATTAGCGTTCTTCTGTGCTACTGTGTCGTTCATACGATTTTTGCGAAATGTTCAATTAATTGAATTATGTTCTTCACGTCTGAAAGAATATAACTATTTTTCATGACCAATTCTTAGCAGAAGAGATGCGAACTCGGCATTGTCTGTATTTTTAGTTAGCTGTGCTCTCATATTGGTTTGAAGTTCATATTTTGGAACATGCTGCCAAGTAGAAGAGAATGAAGAGAATCCCTTTCTCGTGAAAAGTAGAATATAAAACGTCTTTTGTACATATCCTAAAGAAAACATTTAGTGCTTACTGTGCCCGAGATACAAACCATCTAGAGGATTTAATGAAGTTTGCGATTTCGTTTATCGGTCTGCTGGACAATTCTTCTAAATGCTTAAAGAAGTATTGTCCAAGGAACTTATTTCTTAAATGATGGAGGGCTAGGCAGTGGCAAAGAAAGTGGGTGGTGTCCTCCTGAACCTACTCGTCACCGCAGCCTCTACAAAGGTCTTCGTTCGTCACACGTACGTTTTTCATGTCGTATTGCATTGTTTGTCGGCTTTCTCATTCTCTGGTATCTCTTCATGACCAGGGACTCAGCAGAGCTTTACCTCGTGCTGTGTTCCAATAACCTTGAGCTCTTCTCTACAACACTTCACAAGCTTCGCTTATATTTCTATAGCACATATTGCTTTTATCGCTGCCTGACTGTCGATGAAAAAGGTGATATCCTCCCATGATGTTACCCACGTACGTACTGTATTAAATTGCGCTTATACTATCTGGTTTCTCGTATGTATTGGTGTTACAAGTCAATTTGATTAATCCTCTCTGTTTCTGGAAGTCCAAGTTCACAAAGCCGCTTATAACTCAATACATATAAAGACGTTGCCTATGATTAGACTTAAGCATTGGATAAAGATGCCGTCTCGGAATGGGAGCTCGTTGTTTCCTTCCTCGGAATGCGCTTGGTGTTCAGCCATACTTTCTCTAAGCTCATCTCACAGATATTTCAGTTAGCTGAAATCTAAGTTCAGCTGAAATCTAAAGTGAAAGTATGATATACATATGAACATACAAAATAGTAGTAGGAATGCGAGGGAGAGAGCGTGCGAGAGCTGCGAAATGATGATGAAATGGAACAAAGAGCAGCAATCTCGTCATTGCGATCGAATCGAAGTCGTCGATCTTAACAAATTCAAATGATGGATGTTCTTAAAATAGTTATTTATTTATTTCTCAGCATGTAGGTCTAGTAAAAAAAAATTAAGGACTTAGAATTTGCGTAAGCACATTGACTTCATACAAGAAGTTTTTTTTTTTGCAATTTCTTAAATTGGTTTAAAATTAGGAGTGAATATGTGGGTCAACCTAAATAAAATAAGTATAAAAAAAATATAAATTTAAAATGTTCGTATAAACAAAAAAGCATACCTTAACTGGATTTCGTGAAAATAAACAATAACAATAACAAATGATAAAATCTATTTCACGTTAATCGGTAAAGTATTTGCTGAGATTAGCGGGGCCAACTTTTTTAAAATCTTCTATCTTCTTCCTTTTATCAGCGAGGCTATAATCCGAAAATAAGGGATCATAACCCAGTGTTGTAGCGTGGGTTGGGGCCGCCCGGGACAGACCCAATTTATGCCGCCCCTAGTAATTTTTTCACACACTAAAAAAAAAAAAACCTTTGTCTACGGTTTCAACTAGTTATACCTACACATATGTATGTCAATAAACTTGGTAAAATTTCTATTCAAAATTTTGTCAACTGTTGTTCGTACACGTAAAGCAAAAATGAAGCTGCAAATTTAAAATTTCCCCGTATTAAATACTTACCTCGGGATATCAAATACAACGGTAATTGCCATTAAACTTTAATTATCTAAATTAAAATTCTTCAGAAAAGCAGCCACTAAATACAAAATCAAAATTGCCAACTAAGCCAAAGCGTAAGATCGCGCCGGAGAAAGTAGGCAAACTAAAACTACCGGGTTCAGAGCACTAAAAGGTGAGGGAAAGAGTGACAACAGAAAAGTCCTCGACCTCTGCGCTTAAAAGAAATGGCACTGAAAAGTTAACATCGAAAAAGCCACCGGGTAATGACCCTCGGACAGCAGCAATGCAGTCTTCCGAAAAACCAAAAAACGTTGACATTTCGACGGATCCTTTTTCTCATGTTTTCTCAGTTATTCTGGCGAAACCTAATTTCATTATTGGCGGCGATTTTAATGCGAAACATACGTTCTGGGGCTCAAGATACAGCTCGAAAAACGGTAGAATGCTCTATGGGGCAAGTATGGAGTACAGTTGTGATTTCCAGTCGACGGGTAAACCGACTTACTGGCCAACTGATACTTCGAAAATACCTCACCTGATCGATTTTTTCGTTGTGAAAGGAATATCTACCAACCACATAAAAGTTAAAGAGAGCTTTAATCTGTCGTCTTATCATTCCCCAGTTATTTTGGCATTGAGCAAAAAACTATTCAATAACCTAAAGTCAGCGAGATTAACTGGTAGAACAACTAACTGGGAAGGCTTTAGGAACGAAATTGAAGATAATGTTGAGCTGAGCGTTCCACTTACGACACCCTATGAACTTGAGTTTGAAATTGATCGCTTCGTTGAGATCGTACAGCTCGTCTCTTGGAATAATACTCCCATTTCAAGAAAAACGCCGGACAAATATGGCCTACGATATCCTCCAGAAATAAAGGAATTGGTCAAGGAAAGACGAAAAGCGCGTAAAAAATGGCAACAGAGTCGTTCTCCGCAGCATAAAGCACACTTGAATCGTCTGTGCAATTCGTTGAAGAAGACTATTAAGGGTTTTAAGAATCGTGCAATAGGTTCTTACCTTGAAAGTTTAATAGCGAAAAAGATTCCAATTATTCACTTTGGAAATCTGTAGAAGGCACCAAAAGGCCCAAAGTCCCCGCGCTGCCAATTGAATTAAATCAAGATGAATGGGCAAGAGAAGATAAAGAAAAAGCGGACGTCTTTGCGACCCACCTGGAAGAAACCTTTAAACCGTGCGATGGTCAAGTGGTTTACGACAACCGCAATAGGCTAGATTTACCATCTGACGATTTGACGCTCACAAGTGCAACGCTAAGGGAACTTAAACATGAGATCGAGAATCTAAAACCAAAGAAATCTCCTGGTTATGATTTGATAACCGGTGAAATTCTCAAAGTTTTACCTAGAAAAGTATTGATTAAGCTTCTCCATATTGTAAATGCTGCGCTCAGATTAAAACACGTGCCGAGCCAATGGAAAGTTGCGGAAGTCATAATGGTTTTAAAACCAGGAAAACCGCCAAATGAGGTAAAATGGTATAGACCAATTTCGCTTCTTCCAATCACATCGGACATTTTCGAGAGGATATTACTAAGGCGTCTCCAACCGGTTATAGACGAAAATAATCTTATCCCTGACCACCAGTTTGGGTTCAGAAGCAAGCAATCGACGATTGACCAGGTGCATAGAATTACTGATGTAATCGAGAAACCACTTGAAGAAAAAAAGATTTGCTCAAGCGTATTTCTTGACGTCTCGCAAGCCTTTGATAAGATGGCTTGAAATGCAGACTACGACAAGTTCTGCCTGTATGCTTATACAATATTCTAGTATCATATCTCGGGAATAGACTCTTCCGTGTTAGACATGGAGTCGAATACTCGGAGCTCAAAGAAATTTCGACCGAAGCAAGCGTGATTGGGCCGCTTCTCTATCTGTTATATACTACTACTCCTTGCTACGTTTACCGATGACACCGCTATCCTAGCAGTAGGTAAAATAATCGAAGAAACGACTGCAAAACTGCAAAACGCGCTAAATAATGTAAATGAATGGACGAGGGACTGGCGGATTGCCCTCAACGAATCTAAATCTGATCCCGTGAATTCCACTTACAAGAAAACTAATAACTTGCCAATTTTCCTAAACTCGGCCCGAATACCTTTTGCAAACAAGGCCAAATACCTGGAAATGACACTCGACGCAAGGCTGAAATGGAATTCGCACGTGAAAATGAAACGTAAGTAACTCGCAATCAAATATAGAGAAATGTACTGGTTACTCGGAAAACATTCCCAGCTCAGTACTGAGAACAAACTGCTTTTATACAAGCAAGTGCTAAAGCCGGTGTGGACCTCCGGTACAAAACTTTGGCGTTGTACCAAGAAAACAAATGCCAATATTTTACAAGCCTTTCAAAAAAAAGTGCTAAGAGAGGTTTTCCAAGCACCGTGGTATATTAGAAACGACGATATCCACAGGGATCTCGGAATTCCGACAATCGCAACTGACACTAGGAGCTTCGCGAAAAAGCATAAAAATCGACTAATCGGACATGTCAACAATACAGTCCGACAAATTTTGGATGAGAGCAATTTATTGCGCCGACTACAAAGGACGAAACCTTTCGACTTGGCGAGATAATGATTAACCGCGTTTTGATTGCGGAACATGCAGGATCTTTCAGTGGAAAGTAACCTGCCAAACGTTTTTAGTGATAGAAAAATTGCTTGATAAGTTATTACTTAGTTGCATTATCTAACAAATTTATATTGAAGGGTGGTGTTTTTTTTAGTCAGCAAGAATCTGATACTACTATGAGCACGCGCTTGCTATTCTCATAGTGTCTATGGACGATTTTTCACCTACCCTCGGGGGGAAAAAAAAAAAAAACAAGATTCGATTATTTTTTGTAATTTATTTTCCATTTATTTATTTTTTTCTTTAGCTTTTGAAAATTTGTAATTTTCATAACTAAAATTTGTTTTAAAAAAAATTTTTAAATGAAAGGATGAAAGCATTTAATTTAGTTTTAAGTAAAAAGGAAAAAAGTTATATAGGTAGGTACATAATGCAGGTACATATGTAATTCCTTTTCTTTTTATTTACAAGAAACTTTTTTATTTATTTACAGAAAACTTCTTCCAGTCTTAACTGTAATATATATTTTAATAGTTATAGTGGGCTTTTATTGGCGAGTTCATTTTTTTTGCCTGTAGAAAGTGCATATTTTTCATATTTTTGTTTTATGTTTTTGATATAATGTTCGGATATAGCAATTCTAAGATTTCTGTCGATATTGTAGTTTGTAATGTACCACGATGCATTGACGATTGCTCTTAACACTTTCTTCTGAAAAGTAGTTTCCTGATACAATTTCAAAATTGTACTCTATATGTCCACATCGGCTTTAGCACTTGTTTGCATAAAATCAGCTTATTTTCAATGTAAAGCCTTCTATCGCGGTGTATCGAGATATAATGGGTACAAAAGCGGACCAAGAACACTTCATTGCGGTATCCTAGCTAATGTTTCCTAAAATTGGGAATATTAGTTTCCGTGGTTTTGCTTTTAGGCAGACATTACCGTTTTTTTCATTCTGCTGTTGCATTGGTCTTAGAACGACTGCCAAATATGGGTTGGTGGCACCCCGAGTTTTGCCGTCAGTGTTTCACTTTTATGGACAGTGTTTCACTTTTATGGACAGTGTTTCACTTTTATAGGAAATACATGTGTTTGATTTTTTGAATGTTGATGTTACTTGATGCTTCTTCATTGCGTTCCGAGCGGGTATTGGCGTCGTTACTTGTCTGCAAAGATGTCTCCTAGAAGTATTTTTGATTAAAAAAAGGTTGGCGCACCCTAAAGCATTATGGATATAACTACTATAGTAGAGGTCATCCAGGAGGAGGGCAATATTACCACTCATATACTTGAGTATGCTTGATAATAACTATTATAACCTAAGTATTTAACGTAGGGCTTAGATGGTGTTGTGTAGCCACATACAGTAATCGTGGCTGTTTTCTTGTTCTACTAGCTGACAATTGCTCGCCTTGCTTCGCCCTCATTTTAGTTGACGGTTTTTTACTTGTTGAAATATAATTGCCAACTGAATACAATACCGAAAATGTGTAAACTCAATTATAACTTCCCCAATGGGAATCCCACCAGAGCATACACAAACCGGCTTTCAACACACAATTTATTTTAAATTCATTAAAACATTCTAAAATGTGGACAAGTCCAACGATCAACATCTCATCTAACAAAATGGAAAAATATTGCAATAGTTCTATGTCTAAACATCCATATGCATGTACATTATGTACCTACGCGTATATTCCCAAGTCTCTTAATTGCATGAAGTTTTGACAGCACATGGATATCTGAATTAATAAAATTTACAATATCTTAGATTTGGCACTGATAATGTTTTTTTTTTTCTTAATTTTAACTCTAGAAGAGATCGCACACTGAAGATCAAAACATAATCATGGGATAGCCGCCCATATACTCACACACACACAAACTATTGCAGCGATAGCCACTGCTGCATGGGTGGGTGTGTGTTTAGTACGTAGGCGTATTCCTGGCATCGATTACTCAGGTTTGAGAATGCTAGTAGCACTCGGGCTATTAGTATCTATGAAGATTACACATCCCTGGCGCAATCCAAAAAAAAACAAAAAACATGCTGCATGGACTGCTGGCCGTGGTCTCCACTGAAGGAACATTTTGGGCGATGATTTGCTTAATTGTTTTAAGCATTGCTCAGCTTCAGGACAACGCAGAAGGATGTTTTATACCTTATATGAATCAGCGGCGAATTTACTAAATTCACTTGTTTTTTATTTTTTTGATCCGGAGAGCCAGTACTGGGCTGTGGAATCAATATTTACAGATGGAAAATTCGATCTCCACCCCCTTTATGCCACTTAGACTTTGTATTTCGGAAAATCCCTTTCGAAAATCTTATTTCGCATCTAGCCAAAATAAGGAATAACTGTGCAAAATTTCAAGTAGCAACGTCTAGTAGTTTTCGAGAAACGGTGTTCACAAGGAAAATCGACTTTTATAGTATTTAAGATTAGTTTAAGTTCACGGAAATAAGCCGGATATTTTCAAATATAGAATTGCTTATTGGTTTCACGGCCTCCAATAGCTTAACCGTGACAATGCTGGAAGTCTCGTATATTTTGTACTTTGGCAGGCATACGACGCCGTAATAGTTAATATTTCATAGCAGCGGACCCATCAGAAATCCTTGCGCACACCATCTGTGACTCTCTATTCCTTAAGACCGCTGTCGGTATTGTACAACCAAATTCTGTGAATGAAGTATTCCGTCACCATCTTGATGATATACATATGTACGTTAGCAATCACATTTCTCTGAGTGCTTGCAGAATATAATTTCAGTTAACTGTGTCGAATGCATTCTTTATGGCGAGGGTTGTCGCAAGACAATATTCTTAAGGGCCCCTCTTCTACCCCCTACCCTCTAAAGCCTTCCATGCTATTTCAACTTCCAAGTTCTTATCTCTCAGAAAGCAATATATTTACGTTCATATGCCTGGGCACATACACTAGGCAGGAGTCTTAAATGCATAATCGTGCCATCACATTAGATGGTATATTTTGCTCTCCAAATACAGAATTTTAGCCTGTGTTCCTATCCTCATGTTATACCAGTACTACTAGTTAGATTACACCAACGCTCCGGCTCGCAGAGTCTTTGAACCTAACCCGGAAGGACAACGTAGTAGATGCCCTCCTCGCCGTAGGTGGCGTGCACAAGTTCAAGGGGACCTCTACCAACTTGAAAGGCGCAACTGGAGGCAGTTAGCTAAAGACCGAGGTAAATGGAGAGGCTTGTTGGTTGAGGTCCAGGTTCACCCCGAACTGTAGCGCCACCTAAGTAAGTAAGTACTAGCTAGATTACCCGCTTGCCAATAATTTAGTATGAATCTGGTCACTACGCTACTGACCCAAATCAAGCCTTAGGCGGTCTTTCGACCAATCTAGGATTTGGGATTTCGAGCGGTGGACATTATTACTTCAATTTACCAGTTAAACTTAAAATTGGTAAATTGGTAATGAGCAGGGTTAGGATTTTGTTGACATAAAAAAGTAAAAAAAAGGCAAAACAAAACACTTAAAAAGGCAAAAAAAAGGCATTTATTAAAAAATAAGAAAAGGAAAGTAAATGCACAATTAGTTATAGTACATTGAACTACCAAGAGCTTTTTGAAATTTCTGGTAATAATCTTCTCCGGTTCTTTCTTAGAAGTACCTTTAGACAGCTAAATGACCTTTCTACTTCAGCTGAAACGAGTGGAGCCCATTTAAAGCTTTCAACATTATTAACATCAATATTTTGTGGAAGTTTGGAATCCAAGTCGCCGTTTATTACAGAATGTATCTGCTCAATAGTTTTCAGTCCCGTATTTGCATTGAAAACGGCAGTAAACTTCTTCAGGACTTCCTTTGCAATCGGGCCTTTTGCTTTTTTTCAAGTTTTGCTGAATGTTCTTTAAAACCGGGAACACTTCGCCAATTGATGTTCCTTGATCAGAATAATGCTAGTTAAAATTATAAGTACAGACTCTCAAAAATACCTGTTTTTTGTAAGTTTTCGAAAATTCGTTTTATTTGGTCGACTAAAAACCTAAAATTGACTTTGATGTACGCCAGCTGCGCTTGTACTGCTTCATCTTCAATCAATTCCTTTGCAAACACAACACAGCTTGCATCGTCTTCAAGAACGCTGACGATTTTTTTAATCCGACCAAAATAATCCGCATATTATGTATTGCATACAAACAAGAAATATGTAATAGAGTTATACACAGTAACGTCTGCGGTCACATACAAGTGTAAACCGTCTGTGGTCATGTACATATTTCCATGTTGACTCTCCCCACGGACTAGGCGTTTTAAATTTTAACGCGTCTAGAAATTTAGGTATGCGTATTACGTAGTGTGAGTGAGAAGCATGTTTGCACAGATATGCATGCATGCAATCGCGCATTTTCTACAATTTTTTTAGCGAACAAACTTTGAGAAAAAAGCAAAATAGGCAAAAAAGGCAGAAAAAGGCAACAACGACAAAAAAAGGCAATAATGATATAAAAAGGCAAAAAAAGGCAAAATAAAATACATATATTTGGAATCAGGAGGACATGAAACGTGTTTGTGTAAAGTCGATACTATCTTCCGATTAAGCAAAAAAAAGAGGCAAAGTTAGCAAAATCCTATCCCTGGTAATGAGTCTACCAGTCCACACAGTGCCCAGTCTGAATGCCGACAGCAGTTCGGATTTAATAACCTTTTGAGTTTTAATAGATTAATAGATCCCTTCTTATCGTAGACTGGTAATATCGATATATCTGTAGCACAATCGCTTAATAGCTTTCTCGGTGGATTCTATTGCATTCTTGCCCGAAAAATGAGTTTGAAGTCAAAAAGATTTGTCTTGCAATTGTAAGTGAACTGTTGGTCCAATGCTATCAAGTTATTCCAGGACTTTTAACACTAAACAATCCTTGGTTGATTTAAAGAGCGACCGCAAGAATCGGCAAGCATTTACTGAAGATACGAGTTAACCCAATAGAAATTGCTAGTAAAAAGAATTGTATAGAACGCTGTAACTCGAAAATAGTAAGGACTCTCACAAAAGTTTAGTATATGCAAATAACTAGCCAAATCTTTCAAAACACCCTATATATGTATGTATATGTACATTATATTGCTTTTAGTTGCTTATATAAGTGCAATAAAGATTTATATTACCACGATCTGGTTATTTTTATGATTCAGTAGATTATCCACTGAGAGCTTTGACACATTGATTTCAGTTCAAGGTTAAATAGAAAAGTAGTATTTTAATTTGACATTTATGAGTTATTAAATATTTAAGTGTTTTTAGCAATAGAATTCCAAAACGTGTCTACAACAGAGTAATAACTACTCTTGTTACACCGCATATCAATGAATTATAGCTACAGTGTACTATTAGTTATTTTTATTTATTTTTAATTTTCGTAAATTCAATCACAAATTCACATTCTTAACGAATTATTGTGGTTATTATCATTAATATTATAGAGCTACGTATGTATTAGAACTAACACACAATTATCATAAACAATGGAGTGATGAAAAAAGTAAAATAAAAACACTACTAATTGTTTAATCACAAAAAAAAAAATAAATAAAAAAATAGAGGAATTTACAATAATGAGCTACAGAAAAAGGAATAAGTGAACAAAAAACAGTGTTCTTCACCTTTTTGAACATGAAGTTGTGAAAAACCTTGCTTTACTGTTCAATGGCAATGGCGATGAGAGTACAGCACTTAATGGCGGCTTTGAGGGGCTAAATTCATTCAATTAAAAAACCATAATATAAAATTGCTTTAGTAATAAAGTAAGCTATACAAAATTATACAAGTACAGTATGTCTTGCTAATGTTGGATATTTATTTTTAATAGTGTATTCATTGCATTGGGCGCCGTGGTGTAGTGGGGAGTGTGCCGGACCAGTGCGCGTGAGGTTCAATGTTCAAATCCTAGAAAAAATGAACTTTTCGCAAACGTCTGACTAACATCTGAAACTATTGTTATGACGAGAAAGCTTCTCGAACACTAAATAAATATTGCCCTTCGGATACGCCACAAAACTGTAGGTCCCTTCCATTATTGAGAAAAATATAACGCACACAACATGAGTGGTTCCGAGAAGCTGGGCCTAGGCCTTCCATGGGCTGTTGCGTCAAATATGTACGCATTGCAGAAGCTATCTGTTAGGTTATTTTAACGTTCTTACATCATCTTTGTTTACTTACTTACTTACAATAAATTATACCATACATACATACATACATAATCCGGTCCTTTATAATCTATTCAGCAGCTCAGTTCGAAGTTGTTCTGGATTTTCCTTTCTTGTTTTTTCCTTCAGGTTTTTCTTCCTATATTTTTTTTTCATTTTTTTGACTTATCTGTTTTCATCTATCCGCACCATTTGTCCAAACCATTTGAGTTTTTTGTCTTCTAAGGTCTTTTTGGCGGGTTCCACTTTAAGTTTGTTTCTTATGTCTCCGTTTCTTTTCCTCTCGGCTCGTCTTATTCCTAGCACACTTCTCAGGTACTTCATTTCCATGACTTGTATCTGCTTTTCTTGCTTTTCTGAGAGGGTTCAGTTTTCTTCTCCGTACAGTAATACTAAAGTGGTACATCGACTTAAATATGGATATTTCTGTTCTTCGGGTTATTTGTTTGTGATCTGGGAACTTTCTCTTTAACGCAACATTTAGTCTATTCGCGGATAGGATCCTAGCTTTAATTCGTCTTCCAAGCTACCTCTGTTATTGAAAACACTTCCCCGATATATGTACCTTTCCACCTGTTCGATGATTTTTCCATCCACGCTCACATTTATTACCCTCGTTCCATTACTAATTGCCATAACTTTTGTTTTTTCGACGTTCAATTCTAATTTTTGTGAAGTCTTTCTAGACTTTCAGATTTTTCTCCAGGATTTTCTCTGAGTTTGCGAACAGCACTATGTCATCTGCAAAAGCACAGGCCTGTATAGAGATCGGTCTCAAGTGCCACTATCCAACTATGATGCTTTCCATTCTTTCTTGGCAGTATCGTATAGCGTCGTCCTTGCATAAATGAATAGAAGAGGACTTAATACACTTCCCTATCTGACACCTTCTGACGTTTTGAATTTCTCCGATATTCTATTGCTGGTTCTGACAACGTTGTAGGTGTCTTTATATATTCTTTTATATGTAGCTGTTACAAGACCCTCATCCACTCCTTTCTTACTTAGACTTGCCCAAATTTTATTTCTACTAACCGTGTCGAATGCCTCCTTCATGTCTATGAAGCATGCGTATACTTTCTTATTTTTGGTCAGTTTTTTTCTAGAATTTGTTGCACCATGGAAATGTGATCTTATATGCTATGTGCCGGTCTGAAGTCGCTTTGTACCTCTGATAGATGTTCTTCCACCGTCTTTCTGAGCCTACTCTCCAATATCGTCTCGTAAACTTTTAGAGTCGTGGAGAGCAGAGTGATACCTCTATAATTTCCACAATCTTTTGTGTCTCCTTTCTTATAAATAGGAAGGATAACTCCGTATTTCCAATCCTCGGGAATCTGCAATCTGGTCCACACCATATTAAGGATTCCTAGCAGCTCTTTCTTACCTTCTTCTCCTAGGTATAAAAGTTATACCAACGATTCAAAAATGACCTGCGGTGGAGGTGCGGCAATTTTCTCTGTAATCAAGATTATCGACTTTCAGATTCTCTCAGGTGGAAGTGCATACTGGCAATACACGATGCTTGTCGTTTACTGAAATGCAACCCTCCTCGCCGTAGGTGGCGCGCACAAGTTCAAGGGGACCTCGACCAACTTGGAGTGCGCAGCTCGAGGCAAATAGCTAAAGACCGAGCTAAATGGAGAGGCTTGTTGGTTGAGCCCAGGCTCACCCCGAACTGTAGCGCCACCTAAGTAACCCTGCAGACAATGGCATCCTGATTGACATTAAGGCAGCTATCAAGGTCCTAGGTTCAACTGTGTTGTACCGTAAGCTTGTAGAATAGTGCAAAGAAGAAGTCGTTTCGTTAGGTCACCGGTTTAAGGTCAGCCTTCCCTGGGTGGGTGCCGGTTCATTGCCGAAATGAGCCTTTGGCAGTTCTCTTGCGGAGGTAGGTTACGTCCTCTTGGGGAGAGCCTTCTCACACTTTTCATCAAAGGCCAAAAATCTATGTTATGGATTGCGGAATTGTGTGATATCAAGGCAGATATGGCCTAACTACAATTAGTCCAGAACACAAGAACTACAAAATAAAACTTGTACAGATATACTACAATATAAGAATTGTGGCGATTAGTAGAGATCTAGATTAGATATCCCATTTAACGCATATCATCGCAGCTGTAACATTGAAAGCGCGAAACTCATTCACACTCTTCCATTTCCCTTACGGATGTCCGGCTCTAGGTAGGTAAACATTTTTTTCGAAAACCTTAACGCAACCTCAGAGTAAAGCTTCTTAAATGCACAGGATGAATGTAAAGACTTTGCTCCCTTCTGAAAGATTAAAGAAAGAAGTACTCGAGTTGTGGTATTGAAATGGTGGTAGACCGCTAACTAGGTTCCAGCGTGGTGCGCTGACGTGAACACTTCTACCTATCTACCTGTACCTACTAACTTCCTGGCGATGGATCTCTATTTCCTCTAACTTTTGATGAATTGGGTTTGTAAGCAGAAATATACCCATGAAGACGAACCCCACAGGCGGATCAGTAGAAATGCGGTGAAGTGGGAGGGTTATGATCCCTTATTTTCGGATCATAAGCTCGCTGATAAAAGTAAGAAGAAGAAGAAGAATCTCACCGAAATATGATGAAGAAGAAGAAGATACCAATGAATTATGATCAGGGGAGAAAGACAATCCTTCATGGTACTAGCTGTCCAAATGTTCGGTGGTAGCAACTTTCGCTTGGATATTACAATTACAAGGTTACAATGAACGAGAGTGTATGAATCATGACGTCGAGTAAGTTCAGTTCGGGCGTCTCTAGGAATCTATAACGGTTAAACAACAGAAACATCCAGTTAGGGGACATGGCAACACTGTCAGCAAGTTTTCTTGTTCAAAGCCACTTGTTTTCACTATTTTGCTCTTAAAATTGCCAAATGTAAAGGCAAACATGAGAGATCATAGGAAATGCAACCTGGTAGATTTTGAAGAGACTCTTATCTTAGTCTGTAGGATGGAAGCCTAGGTCTAGTCATCTTAACCTAGAAGGTAATTTTACGGCTTGGCTTTTAAAACGGAGGTATGATCTGCTTTTTCTTCCTGAAATATGATTCGAAGACCTTCTTAGCTGGAGCGTTGTTGGCCATTCTCTCCACGTGGCAGGACTAGTTTTATGTAAAGCATCACTTTTGCCCATTTGTTTCTTCCAGTTGTTAAGCCAAATAGAACTAGCAACAGGGCTGTTTCTTGCCAGATTAGGCATCTGATACGTATGAAAATATCTATCTTCAACTTCTCAAAAGCATTTGATCGAGCATGGCATGGAACCCCAATAAGAAAGCTAGCTTTCTGTGGACTAGCACAAAGTTCCACGGATGGACGTCATTTTTCCTTTGGGGCAGATTAATTAATATCGTGGTCGATGATGTATATTCCAATGCCTTTCTTGTCAAAGGTGGAGCCCCTCGGGGGTCTATTCTTTCACCAACTTTATTTATATTCCAAATTAATGACCTGCTAAAGTAATTCTTTGCCAGTGGCAGTATTCCATTTAGCTCTAGAACCCTACCCAGGCTACCTGAGCACCCTGCTTCTTTGAAAAATTCAAACTTTTTTTTTTGTCGTGAACAGTTTAAGTACATGGTGTCCAAGCAACCTGGGTAGAAAAAAATTACAAAAAATATGGGCAAGGTTCTACGGTTAATAACGCGGCTGTAAATGCAAACATTTTACACCGTCAGAGATGAGAAATCTAAATTATTATTTTTTTGGTTTATACTAGAAATATTAGCTACTCCCAAGGGCAGACGGCTCTATTGTAGGAAAAAATTCTATTTTTATAATGGAGACATTCATGAAGACATTCTACTTTCCTAATGAAGGTGAGAATATCCCCTATGTGGGCATTTCTTACATCTAGGACGGAGAAGTTTCGACTTCTTGCATTATATGAAGCCACAAATTCCAATAGTACATTTTGCGCGGTATCATCATTTTCTCCATAATGTTGGCATTGAATTTCTTAAGGAAGTTTTTGTAAAGGTGCTGTACTAACTAGTAAAGAATCTCACAAACCTTCAGATATGTATATTTAAAGCTGTCATTTGCACTTTATAGGTTTTCACAATAGGATAAGCGAATTACGCTCTGCCATCTGTTTACTATGACTCTGGAGCACAGCAAAAAAGGTGCGGATCATGTGCACATCTTCTAAGAATTCTTTCTAGATAGTTGGTCAAGAATTTTATTTGCTTCAATTACTTTTATACCACTGTACTTGACTTTGCACTTAGTAGATGTATTTAAGCTGCACACAACGGATTTGGAATTCCATCAATTGGAATGCGTTCTTTGTGTTACAATTTAAGTTTCGATGATCTAAAGGTAAAATGGTAAGGTCTTTGGAGGCCATTGTCAATTTCAGAATCTATTTTGAACTATCCTTGTTCTACACAACCAATTTTAAGGATCAAACTTCGTGAAGGTGATTCTGCACAAGTTTGCACACGCCGCCTTCATGTCATATCCTTACCTTCATAGCAATAGATTTTGTGATCACTAGATAATCCGTTAAGCCGACTATTCGTTTATTACATGTTATAAGGATCATTCTTATCAGAACTGTGAGCCATTTTTCTTTTATTAATGAGTACATTCAAGTATTTGAGGACTGCGATGTGGAAAAAGTCACATGACAGCGCGTTGCCTTATCTATCGTGAAAAAAAAATAAAATACTGTGAATCAGAAGCAAAGACAAAGAATAACAAAAAATCTCCCCATTTATCTGGACGCCACCCCCGGAGTTTCATGAAAGCATAAACAACGTAGTTCAAACCACTACACCAAATCCTTCTCTCCTTTCCAACGCTCGTACCGTTTAACAGTCTGCAGAAGTGTTCCTTCCATATTCTCAGTATCGACGAGCGATACAAATACTCGTACTAGGTGTCCATTTTCGTCCCATTTGGTGACATTTTCGAACATCATTCCTGAATTTGTCTCATGCTCGATCGACGAGATAGAGAGCACACACGACAAGCATCGATTATTTAGTTTGATATCTAGTTCAGTTCAAAAATAAGATCTTAGTTATAAAAGTCAGTTGAATAGTCCATCAGGATCAGCATTAGAATGTAAAATGTTATCCAGGTAGTGTGGAGATGTTTCTACTATCACAAAGAATGTCTTTTCCCAAACTTTCGCTAATATGCTGTTTATCTTAAAAGTTGATGCGCTCATTAGATTGCAAAGTAGTAGTACGATGACTGGATTGTAAATTACATAATCAATGTCAGTTGAGGTCAGTTTAAGGCCCTTCACTTTGTCATACGAAAAGTGGAACAAGTGATGAAATCTTTCAGTGGCTGTTCGAGATGTATGTCAGCTGAAAGGCTAGCAGGTGAAACCTTATCACCTGTATACGACACCCAATGATAAATTCAACACGTTTCGTCCATAATAATAAATACCTATAGTAACAATCCCAACAAATAACGCTATTTACTACAATGCACGTACTTAGCACCAACAATTTAACATCACCACGGACGAGAGATTTCATGAAAAAGATGTTACACGATTATGTATCATTTTTTCTTTTCTTATTTTGACCCTTGTAGCTTGTGCCTATATAACTGCTGTCATGGTAAATGTATACCTCTTCAAAGAAAACTTCGAGAATTATAAGACTTTACTCAAATGACCCCTAGTAACGAAAGTAGTAATAGCAATAAACTCTTCATTTCAATATTGGAATTAGAATTATTGTTAATGCGTGCGATGTTCAAGGTTCAAAAAAAAAAAAAAAATCTAATGGTATAATATCATACGTCTTACCGTTTAGCCCAGCGTGGGCGTGGCGTTGCCAACCTAAACGTAATTTCGTAAATTTTTCCGAAATTGCGTGAAATTCGGGATTTGCAAGAGAGCGCCCCAAAAAATTGGTTTGACAATATGTTTTGTGAGAACAAATTCTCCAATATAACTTTTAACAATTTCTAGTAAAAATATTGAAAAAAAAAAGAAATGAAAACTTTCTCGTTAGATGGAGATCTTTGGCTTTTCCGAGAATTCAATGAAATGTCGTTCTTGAAGAACACTATATTAAATAAAAGCTTGTCTATCAGCTGATGTAAGGTCAGTCACAATTGCAATCAAATGCAATAAAATTGTGATGAAATGGTAAAATATATTATTACTAGAGGGTACCCGGCGAGCGTTGCTGCTCCTAGCAAAGAAAAAAACGGTCAGGCAGGCAGCTGGGGCAACAGCTGTCAGGCAGGCGCTTGGGGCTAAGTCTATTTGAGAACAGTTTTATGCCGACCAACAGTGGGTAAGTGGTCCACCCTTAAATATACAATATTAATTTTTTTTGAGTACCAAAGTATTATAACACTAAAGTAGTGTGCAAACTGCTGGACAGATGGTATCCGTCGAGTTTTGCTGCGACTAACAAAAAATAATGGTTTTAGTACTAAAGTACAATACCTAATACTAAAGTAGTGAACTAATTTTGACCAAAACTCATACGAATACTTTGGGCCAATACCGATCGATTGAAAATTTGAGGCAAATTTTGAGGCCAAATCTAAAAAAAATACAAAAAAATGTTCGTCAAAAAAATAGAAAAAAATTGTCTGGATAGGGACACCCTAATGACCTAGCGGTATGAAATATACTTTATGACCTATTTTCATACCTACCAAATATACAGAAAAAATTTCATAAAAATCGGTCGAGCCGTTTCGGTGGAGTGCGACCACAAACACCGTGACACGAGATTTTTATATACATATAAGATTATTTATGTCCTGTTTCCCTTTGTGGGTCCTAAGGCCTCTACTATGCCTACGCGCCATCGTGTAGGTTTTTTGGCAATATGTCTGAGTTCTCCCCAACTTTTTCCCAACTGCCGTGTCTCCTTTTCGACTTTTCTGCGCCATGTTCTTCTCGGACCGCCAGTTCTTCTGCCATCCTGAGTTAAAGGGTTCCATTGCATAGCATGGTTCGCTATAGAACTATCACCCTTTCAGAACGTGTGACTAATCCACTGCCACTTTCGCCGTTGGATAATTGCGCCCATTGGTTCCTGACCGTGGCATAAGTGGTTAGTGTTTCGGATCACTACGCATGAGGTTCCAAGTTCGAATTCTAGAAAATACCTAAAAAGTTTTTTCACGGTCCCGCCTCTCGCGAGCGTCTGACAAACATCCGAGAGTATTGTTGTCACGAAAAAGCTTCTCAAATCGCCGTTCGGATTCGGCATTAAACTGTAGGTCCCTTTCATTCGTGTGAAAAATATAACGCACACAACATGAGTGGTTGCGAGAAGCGCCAAATATTTGTATTTTTGTATTTTTGGTTCCTGACCCGATCTCTCGTGAAGGTATTCGCTAGAGATACAATTGGGCCAGAACATCCTTTAAATATTGCGTAGGCACCTATTGAGGAACGTTTGCAGCTTTCTGGTGATAGTAGTGGTCACTCTCCACGCGCTGCAACCATATAACACCACGGATTCGACGTTGGAGTGGAACAGTCTAATCTTGGTGTTCAAACTAATTGCATTGCTTTGCCATATTTTGGACAACATCCCGAACGTGGATTTTGCTTTGGCGATCCTGTTGGCTATACCCAGTTCGGTTCCACCATCAGTCGAGACAATATTCCCAAGATACTGGAAATCCTCTACTCTCTCTACCGGTTGTCCAGCAATGCATATTTGAGCCGAATCGAATTCCTCCGTTTCTCATTGACAAACCTGCACGAAGTACATCGCTAATCACCAACAGGAATAATATTGGCGAAAGGATACAGCCTTGTCTTACCCCACTTTGGATCTCAAATTCCGCAGACAACCTTCCTCTGCAGAACGTGACATTATTATATTTTATCGGGAATACCTCTTTTGCGTAAGTCAAATAAACTCCCTGTTACCACTATCGAACGCCTTCTCAAAATCGATGAACAACAGGTGAAGCACTGTTCGATGATAATCCGCAGGGTGTTGATGTGGTCGACACAGAAGGATCCAGAGCAGAAACCTGCATGTTCGGGATCGTGTGTGTCTTCGAGATGTTATTTGATTCACTCAAGGATGATTTTAGCTATTATGCTACAGCAGGCAGCACGCAGATACCCCTACAGTTTCCGCACTCCATTAAATTTCCTTTCTTAGGAAACTTGACGATCATTCAGTTTTTCCACTTGTCAGGAAAGCTCTCAGCTTCCCAAGGTCTCTCTATAAGTGGAAGCAGAAGCTCAGCCGATGTTGTTGGCGCTGCTCGTAAGAGCTCTGCTGGAATACCGTCAAGTCCTACCGCCTGTTGGTTTTGAGTGCTTTGATCGCAGTAATGATCTCATCCTTACTGGGAGTCGTGGTGCGTATTCGGGTATTCCTCACATCGGGCATCTCAGTCTGATTTGGTAGCATATCGGTAGCGAATGAGCGGTTCAGAATCGTAGCAAAATGCTCTTTCCATCTTTTGGGCTGGTCCTCATCCGAAATGAGCAAGGAGCCGTCTAGGCTTTTCACTGGGTGTTGGCTGGAGCTGCGACCAACTGTCAGCTCTTTGGTGAAGCTATAGACGGTCCTGCTGTCGCACCTCCGTGCAGCTTCTTCTGCTTCTGTAGCCAGCGCGTTGATGTAGTTGCGTTTGTCACGTCGCACGCTACGCTGAATTTCTCTCATCTTCATGCGATATAGGGACTCTAGCTCGCTTCTCCCTGCTGCTGGACTAGCTGCAACGCGAGCTTTCAGCTGTTTTCGTTCGTCAATCCGTCTCCAGGTATCCTCGGGAATGCACGCCCTATGTCTTCCCTGCGATCGACCGACAATTCTTTCAGCACCAGATGAAGAAACTTTTTTCACAGCACAACAATGGTCTTGTATGGTTGCGGGCAGTGAGCTGCTGATTGCTTTCACCCCTAGCGAAAGGTACTTCCTTAATAGCTGGCACACTGAGGGATCACTAAGTCTATCGATGTTGAACCTGGGCATTCTTGTGTTGTCATGGCATCTTCGAACTGCAGCAGTGCATAGTTGGAGAGTAGCTATCATAATATGATGATCTCGTACTATCCTCACATCTGCCTCTCGCCTGTTTCGGACGTCCAGGACACTACTTCTAAAGTGGCGGCTGATAGCAAAATGATCGATTTGATTGGAGCTTGCTTGCCTATCGTTGGAAACCCAGCTTACTTTGTGGCAGGTCTTGTGCTCAAACATGGTGCCACCTATCACAAGGCGGTTGGCATTGCAGAAATCTACAAACCTTTCGCCGTTGTCATTGCGGTTTGAGCCGTTTGTTGTTGTTGCCTACCTTGGCATTCAAATCCCCCATCACTATGACAATGTCTCCATTTGGTGTTGTGTTGAAGACGGCACTTAAGAGGTTGTAGAATTTCTCCTTTTCGTCCTCAGACGAATCATTCGTTGGATCGTAACACTGTATGATGGTGACGCATCGTACTCTAGTCCGGAATCTGTCTGTCATAATCCTATCACCATGAGGCTGCCAGGAAATTAGGCCCTTGCGTGCTGTTTTTGTTAACAGTAGTCCAACTCCATATTCCCGCGGACTTCCGGATGGTCTTCCAGAATAGAGTAATACAGTGTTACGCGTTGGGGAGTGGTACTCGCCCGCTTCTAACCATCTTATTTCACTTACCCCCAAAATGTCTTTATGTTTATATCGCCTGAATTCTCTTCCAATTGAAGGAATCTGGCATTATAAGGACATTCGCTTCCCGAGTTGAGGAGTGTCTTTACATTCCAGAAACCTATCTTTGTCCGGGTACAATAGCCAAAAGTCGTCAACATGTGATCATTCCTTATCCGAGGCATAGTCTCGGTTTCTGTAGGGGTTGGTTTTCAGTAACTCAGGTTGCTGGCTCACGTTACCTAGTCTAGAACCAATGCCCTAGACAACCCGCACTTGCTATTTTAGCCTACACGTATAAGGGTTTATACGTATAGTTGCCCAAAGACCACCACTAGGAAGTAAAGTAAGCACTTCATCACGAACTTGATTGTTGTGCTACTGGCCCAAGCCAAGTTTTGAGCAGTCAGTAGTTTCCCGATCAATTGCAATGCAGACCCCAAAAAATCGTGATGAACTTGTAAAATATATGGACCACTCTGTACTTACTCCTCTAACGTTCATGACGAATGAAATGTGTGGTTGAAAGAAAGGCCTTTGGAAGTGTAGTGTGTAAGAGTGTTGTTTTTTGCTTAGGCAGAACTGACAACAGGGATAACTATCAACCCCACACTTTTTGATAGCTCTGTTCAGTATAGTCTACCAAATCATCATAAATAGATTCAAGCTTGAAAGAAGCTTTAATTTAAAAATTGGTATTCATTTCGCGAAACTAATAGATGGCTTCTTGATTTTTATGGCGCAAATAATCTGAGTAAGCTGTTCGTTGAACTGTGGATGGACTGCGTACACTTTCTTCTTCTTCCTATTTCAGCGAGGTTATGATCCGAAAACAAGAGATCATAGCCCTCCCACTTCACTGTATTTCTTATGATCCGCCTGTGGGGTTCGCCTATTTGGTCTCAGAAAATATCTGCAGGCCTCCCGATTTTCGATCACTGGCTTACTGAGGCCAATCAAATGCTGGAGTCGTTGCATTTGTGTGATCCAAGCGTTTATATGCTTATTTGAACGTGACAATACCAGCTGAGCCGGTCACGCTCTATCTTTCGTAAGATGGTTTCCTTGATAGGAGGGCTTCCACCGATCTTCGAACTTCTTATTGGATCAAGCTTGTCACTCCTGCTGCCATGCGAAACATGCTCATCTCAGCTGCCGTTCATTTACTCTCATGTTGTTTGTACAGCCGTCTAGGGAATCCTTCAGATGAGTTGGAATCAATGCCGGATGATGGAGAACGATGGAAAGTCCACCTGAGCAGCCTGCCCCCGAGACCCTTATGAAGGATTAGTGGGCCATTGAAAATGTATGTATGTTTATAAAGATTATCTCTTCGTCTTCGAATCTAACCCGGGACGGTGCAGTAGACTTTAGACCTCCTCGCCGTAGGTAGTTAGCACGAGTTCAAGGGGACATCGACCAACTTGGAGTGCGTAACTGGAGGCAATTAGCTAAAGACCGAGCTAAATGGAGAGGCTTGTTGGTTGACGCCCAGGAATATCACCGTTGCAAACGAAATTGTACGAGAAGATCCAAATTTATCGATTCGTTGTCTGTCGCACCGATTGGGGCTCTGTCCGTCCACTACGTTAACAATGGTGTGGAAAGATCTTGGTTTACATCCGTATTAGGTACTGGAATTAAAGCCATGAGACCATCATTTGTGTCGCCCTTTTGCTAATTGTGCTCTAGAGCAGTTGCCACCGGACAAATTTTATTTAGGGAAGAGGCTTGTTTTGGGTTTGCAAATAACTAAAATGGTCACGTATGTACTAAGACTAATTCACAAAAGACTCTACCGGCCTTATTACATTAAGAAAATTCCACCGTTTGTTACGCTCTCCACATTATGGGCCTTATCGAACCTTACGAGGCCGGAGTTCGCGTTATGGTCAATGGATGGCATTGATCCGGATGAGTTGTGGTTTCAACAGGATGCCGCCGCGTGCCATATGGCGATCGAGACCGACACGACCTGTTGAAATCATAATTTGACGTTAAGTTAATTTCGCGAAATGGACACATGTCAATTGCCCTCCAAGATCGTACTGACACCTCTCGATTATTTCCTACATAAAGTTAATGTTTTATGGTGATAAATCAGCAACAATTGACGCCTTGGAGGCCAGCACTGCGTATGTTATTCGTAACATACGGCCACTACTGTTCGAAATGTTATCTAAATTGAACGACGAGAATGCTTTTCGCCAAGAACTAACGCGGTGGTCATACGCCTGAAATCATTATCAAATAATAATGCCATGAACGGATATTTCATATAAAAAAAAGGTTTTTGATAAAACGTTTTTTATACAATTCATACATACATATGTACTATGTAGAATAATATATAATTATGAGTGGATTACCTATAAATTATACTTTTAGTTACAAGAAGTATACTTTTCGTGGAAGCTTCTAGTGACACTACTCATTACATGTCAAATCTATCTTGTCGTGACAAAAGCCATGTGTGAGTTGAGTTAGCCTTAACCTATCAAGCCAATCATCCAAAGCACTGTGACGACCCTTCCATTGGTCTCCATTACATTACGCAAGCTTCGTTCGGTCTGACCTTGGCTTGCCGGCCGGCATGGAAGCAATTCCGCTTACACTAGCTCCATGTGGTGCTAACCGATTGTTCATCATGAAATTTATGCAAGTATCTGCAATTCAAAAAGTGTAATTGTTTTGTTAAACTGCAACCGCACACCAGGCATTGTGCAATGTTTAAAAAACTCCAACTTGTTAAATGCTTAAAAAAAAAAAAAAACAGAAAACGATACTTTTACATAACAAGTGACGTAGATAAATTCCATCGTGGGACTACACATCTGCCGACGACGTCGAACGTGTAAAGTTTTATGATCACGTTTTTCGTATCATTCCACATAATTAAAATTTTTAAATAAATACCAACCTGTGTACCAATGTTGCTACTGTTTGGCGAAAATTAAATGTTGATAAGAATATATACATTCTCTGGCGCAACACAAATTCGAAACTTATGCAATAGAGACCAGATGGAAAAGTATCTACTCGTAAGTGCATGACGCATACAAGCCGCACCACCGTATTATTGTAATGCTTGTGGGCATGTACATCGGAAGGAGATAATTGGAGGTTAGTGTTTCCCTTGTTTGCATTTTCCAATTTGGTTTTTCGTTTTTCTTTTTTTCTTCACTTTTTCATTGATGGAAACACTGTGTACAGCATTTTAATTTCCTCTAATGGCAACCTGAAAGTCATGTTGTCAATAGATATGACTGTTTACTGTCGTTATTACTTTAATTAACTGTCAAATTTTAGAGCAAATACTAAGACCAGTATTTACTTGATTTAGAGTTAACATTAATTTTTTTAATGACCTTGTGGCTTCATTTTGGAACTTGTTTATGGCTAAGTATGATACTTTCCGCAGTCATTTGCTAATAAATACACAAATCCTAGTGAAAATATTTACATAGCTGTCACGTATCGCTAGCTTCATATAAAAACAGTTTAGATTGCTGATTATAGATGGGATAAGAATGAGCCTTACATCTCATTTAAATGTTTAGCTTAGACATTTCTATCACATTACGTACGGTTTTCAAAACCACAGCTCAGATTGTTTCTCCTTTATATGATGCGTACCATCACCAAGTCATTTTGATTACTTACTTACTTATGTCCAGTATCCCCTTGTGGGTCCTAGGGCCTCTACTACGCCTACGCGCTATCGTGTATGTTTTCTGGCAATGTGTCTGAGTTCTCCCCAACTTTTCCCCAACTGCCGTGCCTCCTTCTTGACTGTTCTGCGCCATGCTTTCTTTGGACCACCAGGTCTTCTGCCATCCTGAGTTAAAGGGTTCCATTGCATAGCATGGTTCGCTATGGAACTGTCACCCTTACGGAACGTGTGACCAATCTACTGCCACTTCCGTCGTGCCTATTGGTTCCTGACCCGTTCTCACGTAAAGGTTAGAGATATTTTGGACAACATCCCGAACGCGGACTTTGCTTTGGCGATCATGTTGGCTATATCCAGTTCGGTTCCACCATCGGTCGAGACAATACTCCCAAGATACTGGAAATTCTCTACTCTCTCTACCGGTTGTCCAGCAATGCATATTTGAGCCGATGAGTTTGTTCCAAGGCTGATAATTTTAGTTTTTGCCTTATTAATTTTCAACCCGATGACGCCTGCCTCCCTCTCCACATCTGCTGTCATTTGGTGGAGGTCCATAATTCTGTGGGAGAGTAAGCATACATCGTCAGCGTAGTCAAGATTGCTCAGTTGAGATGTAAAAGTCTATCGAATTCTTCCATTTCCCGTCGACAAAGCTGCATGAAGCACATTGTTAATCACCAATAGGAATAATATTGGTGAAAGGATACAGCCTTGTCTTATCCCACTTTGGAACTCAAATTCCTCAGACAACATCCCCCTGTGCAGAACGTGACATTTGGAGCCTTCATATGGTATGTAGCTTTGATAATAACAATTAATTTATCGGGAATACCACTCTTGCGTAAAGCACGCCAAATAAACTCCTTGTTACCACTATCCAACGCCTTCTTAAAATCGATGAACATCAGGTGGAGTGGCGATCGATATTCAACGCACTGTTCGATGATAATCCGCAGAGTGTTGATGTGGTCGGCACAGGAGGTTCCAGAGCGGAAACCTGCTTGTTCGGCATCGTCTTCGAAATGTTATTTGATTCGCTCCAGGAGGATTTTAGCTATTATCTTAGCTACAGCAGGCAGCACGCAGATACCCCTCCAGTTTCCGCCCTCCATTAAATTTCCTTTCTTAGGAAGTTTGACGATCATTCCCTTTTTCCACTTGTCAGGAAAGCTCTCAGCTTCCCAAGGTCTCTCTATAAGTGGAAGCAGAAGCTCAGCCGATGTTGTTGGCGCTGCTCGTAAGAGCTCTGCTGGAATACCGTCAAGTCCTACCGCCTACCGCTTTGATCGCTGTAATGATCTCATCATTACTGGGAGTCGTGGTGCGTATTCGGGAACTTCTCACATCGGGCATCTCAGTCTGATTTGGTAGCATATCGCTAGCGAATGAGCGGTTTAAAACCGTAGCAAATGCTCTTTCTATCTCTTGAGCTGGTCCTCATCCGAAATGAGCAAGGATCCGTCACTGGGTGTTGGCTGGAGCTGCGACCACCTGTCAGCTCTTTGATGATTCTGTAGACGGTCCTGCTGTCGCACCTCCGTGCAGCTTCTTCTGCTTCTGTAGCCAGCGCGTTGATGTAGTTGCGCTTGTCACGTCGCTACGCTGAACTTCTCTCATCTTCATGCGATATAGGGACTCTAGCTTGCTTCTCCCTGCTGCTGAGGTAGCTGCAACGCGAGCTTTCAACTGTTTTCGTTCGTCAATCCGTGTCCAGGTATCCTCGGAAAGCCACGCCCTATGTCTTCCCTGTGATCGACTGACGATTCTTTCAGCACCAGATGTAAAAACATTTTCCACAGCATATCAATGGTCTTGTATGGTTGCGGGCATTGAGCTGCTGATTGCTTCCACACCTTGCGAAAAGTGCTCCCTTAATTGTTGGCGCACTGAGGGATCACTAAGTCTATCGATGTTAAATCTGGGCATTCTTGTGTTGTCCCGGGATCTTCGAACTGCAGCAGTGGGTAGTTGGAGAGTAGCTATCATAAGATGGTGATCACGTACTATCCCCACATCTGCCCCTCGCCTGTGTCGGACGTCCGAGAGACTACTTCTAAGGCGGCGACTGATGGCAAAATGGTCAATTTGATTGAAGCGTGCTTGCCTGTCATTGGAAACCCAACTGACTTTGTGGCAGATCTTGTGCTCAAACATGGTGCCGTCTATCACAAGGTGGTTGGTATTGCAGAAATCTACAAACCTTTCGCCTTTGTCATTGCGGTTGCCTAGTCCATGCTTCCCGATTACATGTTTGAGCCCTTCGTTCCCGTTGCCTACCTTGGCATTCAAATCCCTCATAACTATGACAATGTCTCCATTTGGTGTTGTGTTGAAGATTGTAGAAGCTCTCCTTTTCGCCGTCAGACGAACTGTTAGTTGAGGCGTAACACTGTATGAGGGTGACGCGTCGTACTCTAGTCCGGAATCTGGCCGTCATAATCCTATCACCGTGCTGTTGTTGTTAACAATAGTCCGACTTCATATTCCCGCGGACTTCCGGATGGTCTTCCAGAATAGAGTAGTACAGTGTTACGCGTTGGGGACTGGTACTCGCCCTTATTTGCTTATTTCACTTACCCACAAAATGTCCAGTATATACGGCATGAATTCTTTTTTCCCATTGGATGAATCTGTCATTGTAAGTACATTCGCTTCCCGAGTCGCGGAGCGTCTTTACATTCCAGAAACCTTTTTTTTTGTCCGGGTGCAATAGCTAAAAGTCGTCAACATGTGATCATTCCTTATCCGAGGCATAGTGTCGGTTTCTGTAGCGGTCGGTTTTCAGTAACGCAAATTGCTGGCCCACGTTACCTAGTTTAGAACCCTAGACAACCCGCACCTACAATTTTAGCCTACACGTACAAGGGTTTATACGTATAGTTGCCCGGGACCACCACTAGGAGGTAAAGTAAGCACTTCATCACTAACTTGATTGTTGTGCTACTGGCTCTAACCAAGTTATGAGCAGTCAGTAGTTCCCCGATCAATCGCAATGCACGTCCCCAAAGTCATTTTGATTGATACTTATGACTCACCTAAGATAATCGTTCATCCACATGAAATATCGTATAAAATTTAGGATTACTTACTCGTTTTTCTAAAAATTGGGAGAGTGATAAATTATGGAGCTGGTATCTGAAAACGTTAGGTTAGTTTAGGTATGGGGGCTGGCAGGGAGAGACGCTCTCTGCCATCCTCAGATCAGTGTTGACCTATTGTGATACCTATAGGGGAAAAAGTAATCCCTTACCCATTGAGGGCTAGTGAAAACCGGCAAAAAACTATTCAAACTCAATCACTTACTTCGTTTCTGCATACAAATGGTCCTGATGATTTGATGAAGTTCAGCATCATTCCTGTCGAAACGCCGAAGAGCTCATCGAGATACTGGAAGAAATATTTACCAGGGAACTTTTTCCTGGAGTGTTGAAGACCCGGACAGTGGCAGAGGAAGTGGGTAGTGTACTCAAAAACTCCCTCGTCACCACAGCCTCTACAGAGTTCCTTCTCCGTCAGGCGTAGTTTCTTCAAGTGGTACAGCAGAGTATTGTGCCCCGTGATGATGTCACGAGGGTAGAAAGGGATTTCCTATCTCTCACAGTAATTCTCTCGCTTTTTGCTTTGTCGAAGGATGGCCACAGCTTCCAAGTGGTGGCATGGAGGTCCGTCTTGTGTTCGCCTCTCTAATGGCTTTATTTGTTGCAACGAGTTTGAGTGTGGAAGGCGGGATACACACAGGGGGGGTCAACTTGTTCTAGTAAGGCTGCTGAGCCGATTCTTGCTAGCTCGTCGGCTTTCTCATTGCCTGGGATACCCTCGTGTCCAGGGACCCAGCAGAGCGATACCCTGTGTTCTAAGAACCTCTCCTTGACAACATTTCACAAGCTTCGATTTAATTTCTATGGCAGTAATCGCTTTTATATCTGCCTGGCTGTCGATAAAGATGGTGACACCTTGTGGTGGTATTGCTCTTACCTCAGACTCACGGGCGGCTGTTGCCACTGCTAAGACCTCTGATTGGAAGAAGCTGCTGTGGTCTGGAAGTAATATGGATTGCGATATACCTAGGGGGTCGCAGAAGATGCCTGCTCCTACGTTAGTGCTCATTTTTAAACCACCTGTGTAATAGCTGGCTATTGATTCGGCGTTAGGTATGTGACCGCTTTCCATTCTTTCCTGTTCGGGTAGGCGGTAGGAAAATGCCTTACAAAGTCTAGATATAGCGTCATGTAGTCCGTTACGGGCACGAGGCCAAAGTAATCAAGTACGACCACCGTTACCGTCAAGTAGGATCACCATCAACGGAAGGTGTTTCAAGCTCTGGTATTTTCCTTATGTTCGTAAAAAGTACTTGTTCGGTTTTTTAGGGATTAACCTTTAGACCACAGTTCCTGGCCCATATGCCAAGATTATTTAGAGCTCCGTCAAGTTGTTCGCTAAGGGTAGGCAGGAATTTACCTGTTGCAAGTAGCACAACGTCATCCGCGTAAGCTATAGCTGTAGTACCTCATTAAGAACAATGACCCAAAGCAGTCGGGAGATTACTCCGCCTTGAGGAGTACCCCTAGAGGCGTATGCTTCGAGCTTTGCACCCTTGAGTTCGGTGGTTATGTGTCTTTCCTCTTTCCTAACAATCCAGTTAATTAGACTGATCTAGACGTCGACATCAGTCTAATTAACTGGTTTCTTAGAGTTCTTTTAACCGCTTCGATATTTACATTATTGAAGGCTCCTCCAATGTTCAAAAATGCAACTCTAAATGTAAAAATAAAACTCTTTATCTTTAAGTGTTTTTCTGTGGAGTCGACAACATGATGTAAGGCGCTTTACACATTTTGACCTTGTGTATGCGTGTTGGGCTGGGGATATGTCTCCCGGACGTATTCTACTGCGCATGTAAATGTCGAGCAATCTTTCAAGTGTTTTCAGGATTAAAGAGGGAAGGCTTATAAGCCTGAAGTTCTTCGCGGTGGTGTGACTAGCCTTGCCCGCCTTGGGTATAAAAACCACTTTTACCTCCCTCCATGTTCTTGGTATATGGCATTGTTTAAGACTACTAGCAAATAGCTCTTTGAGTACTGGGATTATTATCGGTGCAGCTTTTTTGCAGCATGATTGGGATAATCCCATCAATCGTGGGGATTTAAAGGGGGAGAACGATCTAATTGCCCATTCTATTCTATCTGAAAAGGTTAATATCCGTCGGAAATAAAAGAACTGATATATACGTCAAAAGAGGAGAGCATACAAAAGATGTGAACAATCCGGAGCTTCCCAGCATAATACACTTTTAAACCATCTGTGTAATGAACTCAAGAAAAATCGAGGGATCTCTACGTATCTTGAAAGCTTGATTGCCGAAAAAAGTTCGAATTGAAACTTTTGGTAATGAAAGGTGTTAAAAAACCCCAAATGCAATCGGTACTGATAAGAAAAAAACAATGGCGAATGGGCAAAAGGAGACAAAGAGAAGGCGTATTCATTTGCCATGCACCTGGAAGAAACGTCTGGTCTTGCTTTAATAGCACCTTTTAGCACGAAGTTCGGGAACCCATCCATTCCCGGCGTCTTGTTGCTCTTTACTGTTGCCGCAGCTTCTAAGACTTCCTTTGTGGTGACTGCTGGTATTGTCTCTGTTTCTTCCGCTGCTCCTTGTGGTAGGGTGAGTCCTTCTATCCTCGGGAAAAGAGCGCAGACAATTGAGTGCATGATATTCGGGCAAGTCGGTGCAGCTGCCGTGCCATTCTTGATTTTTTTCATGACTATTTGATACGCGTCTCCAAATGGATTATGTTGTAACTCCTCTCTGAGTGCCTGGAAGCATTCGGCTTTGCTCTTTTTTATCAGCTTACGGAGTTCTTTTCCTCTGGAACTGTTCTCTCAGTAGCTCATAGTCCTGTGTGCCTCTACCTCGGGCTGTCTGCTGGCATCTCCGCAATCTATGACATTCTGCTCGCGTATTGGTGATGTTGTCATTCCACCAGTACACAGGTGTTCTTCCATTTCCGTTTCCCTTCCGTGGCATGGCTGCGTCCCATCCTCGGGATAAAGACCTTGTGACGTGTTTAGTCAGTTCTTCTGCTGTGCCTCTTGCTATGTCCATGTTGCTTAGCATGTACTCGAGCATTTCGGTGTCTACGTCTTTTGTTTTCCATCCCAGCTTTTGTACTTTTGGAGGGGGTTTACCGCGTCTAGATTGCGAAACACGCAGGATCTTTCAGTGGAAAGTAAGCTGCAAAACGTTTTTATTGCGTGATAGGAAAATTGCTTGATAAGTTATTACTTAGCTGCAATGTCTAACGGTAATGATGTGTCGTCTACCTGCAAGTATGATATATTAACAATTCAATTGGTTAGGATGTTATCGATTTTTAGCTTACTTATATTTCTTCGTACCGTCCCTCTGTTTTGACATTGTTGAAGGCTCTTTCAATGTCTAGGAATGCGGCTAGCGGGTATTTTTTATTTTTTTTAGTCATTTTTCATTAACCCGACGGCACAGTTCAGTGCTGTCTTTACACTCTTGCCTTTGCTGTAGGTATGTTTAGCTGGGGATAGGTCATCTGGGCGTAATCTGCTACGAATGTATATGTCGGCCAGGCTTCGAATGTTTCAAGGATAAACGAGGTGATGCTTATTGGCCTTAAGTAAAAAAACAGAAGTTCATATATTCGCCAGAGGGTCTTGACAAGAACAAGTATCTGAAATACTCTCAAGGAAGATTTGTTATTTCATCATTTAACAATTTCTAATGAGCTTTTATGTGATCCTTCTCATTTCATTTTGCCGCTCGTCTAATTAAGCCTTGCCGCCTTTATAACATATTCTTAAATCCAAGAGATGTTAGTAATATGTAACCTTAATAAATTTAAATTAGTATATCCCAAAATAATTTTACAATTCAACTAAACATCATTTTCTGCTGCGAAAAGAACAATCGTTCGCCAGTTTCGGAGGTTGAATTGTTCCTTTGCGTACTTTTAGTAAACTCTTACGATTCAAACGATGGAATTCAAAGCAATTATTCAATTGTTAGATACCTACTACTGAAATTGCACACTCTGAGATTCGTATATTAAAATTGATAATTGTTCAGAGGCAATTATTCTATATGACTGGGTTTGAATTATATTTTTTTCTTTAGTCATTTTAACTGAAAATCAAGTACAGAATAATTTATAAATCGTTGTTGTACTGTCTGGTCATGCTTGAATCTAGCAGGGTTATATCTTTTTGGTATTCTGATATTTTGGCCTTTGTAGCGGGAGATTATATAGGATTTCCAACTCATGTATTGTCCAGCTAAGTACAATAATCTTTTAGTAAAGTTATTGCTCCCTCTATGAATGGTTAGAAAACAAGTCAATTTTTCAAGTTCGAAATTTAACTTGTCAGTGATATTCATTAATTGCTGGTTTGATAATGAAAATGATTTCATACCCACCCGATGTTGATACAATCAGTGGAGCATTTAAATGCTCTATTCTTTTGTGAAATAAAATTAACTGAAATTGGAATTTGTGTCAACAATTGACACGTTTGTCGATTAGATTCTTTTTTGTTTGCCATTATTTTACAATGTGAGACACCGAAGAATGTAGTTTTTCTTTGTATGCATGACTAAATTTTAAACGTGTTAAAAGATAGAAAACAAATTATTGTAAATAAAGTCAGAACCAACAATAAGCTGTCAAATTTTTTTAAAGCAAATTTATGACATTATTGCAGGTTTTCAAATTATTTATTTGTTTAAAAATATTCGAAACCAGGCACATATACAAAATTTCTTGTTGCACAACGTATATAAATAAGGTCGTACGTTTTATATGGAGCTTCTAACCAAGCATTATGCGCTGGCTATACACTTCGATAGTAAGGCCGATTCCCACCTACACGGCGCAGTATTGCGAATGCCCACTCTGGAGAGAAATTCCAATCTAAAATTAATGGAAAAAGCATTACCGGTGTACTTCTTCCACAGCGGCGCTCCAGACTACCAGAGAGAGACTCTAACATGCAGAATCCGACCGATGTATCGTTATATTTCCAGCATCACCGACCACCTTCCCATCGAATTAGATTCACGCTCTAGACAGTTAATACAAGTCCACACAAAGTGGACGCATCGCGATATCTTATACAAGGAATCGCTGTCAATTTTCACTGATGGGTTCAATGCCAATGAGGGATTTGGTGCCGGGGTCCTTTCGGAGGATCTGGATATTCACCTTTCCTTTAGTCCTGCAAATTACTGATGCGTTTTTCAAGCCGATGTTACCTGTGTTTGCTGAGCCGTTGATTCGTTGACGAATATTATTGTATCGTAGTTAGATATCATTATGCATATCGACAATCAGACAGCCATCAAATCACTAGCATCCACCACCAGTGAAAGACTACCGCGATTCTCTTAAAGAGATGACAAGACAGTATGAGCTTACCCTTCGCTCGGTATTAGGTCACTTATATCATACATACCGGGGAACTGCAAAACTACCACTGGTATGAGCAGCACAAGCATCACTGGCATCCTAAACAAAGTATCTTACCCATGTCAACGCGGTAAATAAAGCAAATTACAAGACGCTGTATCTGTACCTGTATTTTAGTGACTCCAGCAATGCCTGTACGGCTAAAGTCAACACTTTTATCCTAGAAATCAGATGATTCTAGGAGTATTTCAATTTATTCTCAAAATACTCAGTTGAACTCTATACTCTCACTCTCCCATCGAATTAAGCTCATCAGGGGAATCTCCAGACGGGTCCAGGAGAGATATCGGACTTGATCCAATCACCTATTATACTATATCCATTATACCAAGGGGTCGGGCACCTGGTAGCATGACAATTACGATACGTCTTGAAAACCACTCTGGCGTTGTGCACTCGATCCCCGCGAAGGTATCTCATTTCAACAGCTTGTATCCGCGATCTTATGCTTTCGGTTACTACAAAGATTTCATGACCATAGTGATGAACATATATCGAGTTAGAAACCGATAGCTTCGACACTTAGCCTTATAACAGATCGACCAAGCTCTTTTAAAATTGATCCAGCCACAGCGTAACAAACTGTGTTCAATGCAGCTCCATACATATAGAGTGTACTGAGTGAGTGTTTTGGAAAAGACCATCACTTTCTATTAGTTCACGCTAATCTTCATAGTAGCATCAACAAAGTCGGCTACAAACCTTTCGATTGCCCAGTGAAGTTCGGAGCTTTGTCCCAAAAATGATCAAATCATCCGCAGATAAGCAGATAACTAATCCTAAAGTCTCCCAATTAGGAACATACTGTAAAGCAATTAATTCGAAAACAGGTTCTGCAGTATTTACCTATATATAAAGATCGAATGGCCCATCTGTAGAAAACTTAAGAGTTTGCCTTGAAGAACCCGTCATATGCCTTCTTCATATACACAAAATAGGCATAGACCAATCTGATGTACTCGCAGGTCTTCTGAGAGTGACTAATTGATCGGCAGTGCTTCTGTTAGGATAAAAGCCGTATTACTTACTTACTTATGTCCTGTATCCCCTTGTGGGTCCTAGGTCCTCTACTTCACCTACACGCCATTGTAGCAATTAGTTTATCGGGCATATCTATTCTGCGCAATGTACGCCAAATAAACTCCCTGTTGACACTATCGAACGCCTTCTCAAGATTGATGAACGATGGTAATCCGCAGGGTGTTAATGTGGTCGACACAAGAGGATTCAGAGCGGAAACCTGCTTGTTCGGCATGGATTGTGTCTTTGAGATGTTGATTGATTCGCTCCAGGATGATTTTAGCTATTATCTATCTATTATTATCACTTTCCGCACTTCATTAAATTTCCTTTCTTAGCTTGACGGTCATTCCCTTTTTCCACTCATCAGGAAAGCTCTCAGCTTCTCAAGCACGCAGAAGCTCAGCCGATGTTGATGGTGCTGTTCCTAAGAGCTCTGCGGAAATACCGCCAAGGCCTACCGCCTTATTGGTTTTGAGTGCTTTGATCGCGGTACTGATCTCATCGTTACTGGGAGTCGTGGTGCGTATTGGGGCATTTCTTACATCGGGCACTTCAGTCTGATTTGATGATCTGATCTGAAACCGTAGCAAAATGCTCTTTTCATTTTGAGCTGGTCCCCATCCGAAATGAACAAGGAGCCGTCTAGGCTTTTCACTGGGTGTTAGCTGGGGCTGCGACCATCTTTGATGATTCTGTAGACGGTCCTGCTGTCGCACCTCCATGCAGCTTCTTCTGCTTCTGTAGCCAGCACATTGATGCAGCTGCGCTTGTCACGTCGCACGATACGCTGAACTTCGCTGATCTTCATGCGATATTGGGACTCTAGCTCGCTTCTCCCTGCTGCTGGACTAGGTGCAACGCGAGCTTTCAGCTGTTTTCGTTCCTCAATCCGTCTCTAGATATCCTCGGAAAGCCACGCTCTATATCTCTCCTGCGATCGACCCACAATTCTTTCAGCACCAGAGGTACAAACATTTTTCACAGCACGCCAATGGTCTTGTATGGGTGCGGGCAGTGAGCTGTTGATTGCTTCCACATCTTGCGAAAAGTGCCCCATTGATTGTTGGCGCACTGAGGGGTCATTAAGTCTATCGATGTTGAATCTGGGCATTCTTGTGTTGTCCCGGGATCTTCGAACAGCAGCAATGGGTAGTTGGAGAGTAGCTATCATAAGATGGTGATCTCGTACTATCCCCACACCTGCCCCTCGCCTGTTTCGGATGTCCAGGAGACTACTTCTAAAGTTCGCGTGGGAAAATTGTCAATTTGATTGGAGGTTGCTTGCCTGCCGTTGGAAACCCAACTGACTTTGTGGCAGGTCTTGTGCTCAAACATGGTGCTATCTACCACAAGGCGGTTGGCATTGCATAAATCCACAAACCTTTCGCCGTTGTCATTGCGGTTGCCTAGTCCATGCTTCCCGATTACATGTTTGAGCCCTTCGTTCGCCTTGCCTTCGTTCTCGTTGCCCTTGGCATTTCCATCCCCCATCACTGCGACAATGTCTCCATTTGGTGCTGTTTTGAAGACAGCACTTAAAAGATTGTAGAAGCCGTCATCAGACGAGCCATTCGTTGGGGCATTACACTGTATAATGTTGACGCGTCGTACTCTAGTTCGGAATCTGGCTGTCATAATCCTATCACTATGAGGCTGCCAGGAAATTAGGCCCATGCGCGCTGTTTGCATCAGTCCGACTCCTTTTTCCCGAGGACTTCCGGATGGTCTTCGAGAATAGTGTAGTACATTGTTACGCGTACTCCCTCACTTCTTACCATCTTATTTCACTTACATCCAAAATGTCCAGTTTATATCGCATGAATTCATTTTCCAATTGGATGAATCTGGCATTGTAAGGTCCTTCGCTTCTTGAGTCGAGGAGCGTCTTTACATTCCAAAAACCTATCTTTGTCTGGGTACAATAGCCGAAAGATCATTCCTCATCCGAGGCATAGTGTCGGTTTCTGTAGCGGGAAAATGTTCGGTAACGCAGGTTGCTGGCCCACGTTACCTAGTCTAGAATTAAGGCCCTAGATGATTTATACGTATAGTTGCCCGGGGACAACCACTAGGAGGTAAAGTAAGCTCTTCATCACGAACTTGGTTGTTGCGCTACTGGCCCAAGCCAAGTATTGAGCAGTCAGTAGTTTCCCGATCAATCGCAATGCAGATCCCCAAAAGGCCGTATTGCTCTCCCCTAACCTAGATTAAGCCACAACTCTTGAATGTGATTCTAACACGATAGGAAAGACTTCTCCAAGGAGACTTAATGGATATGCATATACCCCTGCAATTGGCGCAATCTTTCTTGTTCTTGTTTTGAAAAAGAGAGATAATCACCGCAGTGTGCCAATTGTAGTGTATTGCACGGCGTTCCTAGGCCAGTTTAATCACACACAAGATCCATTGCTTGCACTATGGATTTCATCCAATTCAGCAGATGTGCAGACTTTTAGTGATTTGACCGCCAAGGCGCGGGACCTTTTCAATTATCATCCTCGCTGCTCTTAAGAGTGCCCGTTCCATCTACGCAAGACATCCCGTTCATTGGAAAGAAGTATACCTACCATCTTTGGATTTGACTCCTTCGATGATGTTCAACTTCGTTCCTTTGAGTTGTAGAATGGCCTGCTAGAACGGTTTGTCTGCAGATTTGTGGTCACGTTCCCATTTTTTGCCGCACTCCTTCCAAGACTGTTCTTTTGCTGTTTTCAGAGCAACTTTGCAAGTTCTTCGCACTTCGGTGTACCGATTTCGAGTCCCCTAAGTAAATCCGCATCTTAAAGATTATTTTCTTTTCTATGGTGGCTTTTTCAAATCCGGGCGTTCTAAACCACGCAGTTCTTTTCTTACCATACTAGGCCGCTTCACTCCACAAGTACCTACCGCAGAGGCAATAGCCAGGCCACTCTTGAGAGCACCTGCCACTCGTCCTTTACATTTGATGGAACAAATGGAATTCAGTCAAACCTGTCAGATATTTCATGGGTAAATTGCTCCCGTATCTTACCGTTATATAAACTCTTCCATCGTATGTGTGCTTTACGCTGATATTGGAGGCACTCTATTGTTAAGATATAATTTGCATAGCACTTTTAAGAAATTAGAGAATAGTCGGCTGAGATCAAAAGCATTTAGACGACCAGCGTAGATCTAAGGTTGACCTCTTGTTAGAGTGTCTGCAGCCTCATAAATTTTGCTTTATAAATTTACGCTTCAAATTCACCCCTCGTACTCAGACGTAATTTACGTAGACTGTGGTTCTCAATAAAATATTCGCTTCTAATAGGTTTTTGCCCATATTTGGCTTACGGATGTTTGCGTTTGCTTTTAAACTAATTTGTTAGTCTCATTTAAACTAAATACATATACTTATACGTTTCGAGTTCTAAATGTCCCTAATTTCTTAGGTAGCGCAATATTTGACGCAGTTGATACAGTGTTAAGTGAATAAGGGTGATAATTGCAAAGCAAAATAGCGAGATCTGAAGAAATAAGTATTTAAGTAGATGCATTGCCATACAAACATTAATGGAGTTTCTCTTATTAGGGCTATTAGAACGTTATAAAATGGGGCCATACTCTTATAGAGTTTCATTTATTTTGAATTGTAGGCGTTTGCTAACAAATTTGTCTACTGTTGTACGGTGCTCCTTTATCTATTTAACATAAACGATGCAATAAGAGCACCGATTTCCTTTTTTAAATAAAACACACAAACATTTGTCAAACTTTTATATTTTTTTATATCATTCTGTTCTTAGTCTATGGCATTTATGTATGCAACACAATATGCGACAAATGCTCACCCCGACTCCTCTTACAACACAGGATGCGCGTATAGAAATGTTCCATAATTTTTTTTGGCATAGTTCGGGCTGTACCTCGTTAATAAGGCGTATGATTCCGTCTTTTAACTCTGGAATCATCTTTGGCTTATTGAAATAGACCTTCCTTTTTACGTAGCCCTCAGAGAAGTCCAATGGTGTTAAATCGCAAGATTTCGGCGGCCATTTGACCTGGTTATTTCGTAAGATAATGCGTCCTGGGAACTGCATTCGCAATAGAGGCACTGTTTCACGCGCTGTGCAATCGCTGTATGGTCCGATGACTCCGTCAGTCCAAAAGTCGCGTCGAACAATGACTTTTTTTTTGTATGATTTGCGGATTTTCAGTACTCCAAATGCGGCAGTTTTGCTTGTCAACGTATCCGTTTAGGTGGAAATGTGCTTAATTTTTTATTTAATTTATTTTTTTTAATAGGCATCAACTGTTCAATATGCGGCGCTGGAAATGGTCTGTAGGCTTCAGTTCCAGTGGCTATTGAATTTTGTAGGAGTGTAGTAATAAGTCTTTTGTTAAAAGTCGAATGGTGCGACCTGGACGACAATGCACGGGTATTTTCATACTTTGCGCCGCCCGAATACTTAAAATTTCTGCACTAATCGGCTAATTGCTGTTTGAGATGACCGCTTAGGTTAACTGAACAAATTACGTAAAACGGGAAATGCATTTCTTCCAGAACGACGATTTTCATTAAACGCTTCTATCATTTTTACGCGTTGTTCAACTGTATGTCGCTCCATGATTCAATTTGCCAAAGCACATAAGTAGATGACGGTTGTCACTACAAAGAATATACTCCCGCTACATTTCTTGATATAGAAGGAGCCTTCAACAACATTTTCACTGAATCTATTCAGGAATCTCTCACCGAGTTAGGTGTAGAAGGCTTTATTAGCCAATGGATAGTTTCTATGTTCAATACTCGTATAATCCATGCAACACTAGGCAACAGTAGTACAACTAAGACGGTAAACAGAGGAACTCCACAAGGCGGAGTCATCTCCCCCATCGCAATATCTCATGATATGGTTATACTAGTATCAGGAAAGTTCCTCTCCACGATAAGTCAACTCATGGAGAGGGCTCTGGATAAGGTACACTCATGGGCTACGAGCTGTGGCCTCGGAGTAAATCCGGAGAAGACTGAAATGATGCTGTTTACCACTAAAACCATTGTACCGCAGTTCGGCTCAGGGAATATGGATGCTGGACCACAAGGCCATATGGTCACGGCAAGGTCCTGGGGACGATACCAAGTGAACTGGTTGCGTCCTCGACCGACTACACGATACCCAAACTCAACTTCAGAAAATTCTTCTTAACAAAATTCCCTTCCAGAGAAGAATGGAAGTACGGAAGCGTTACCTGCAACTATGATATAGGGATATGGTATACACGGACGGTTCGAAGATGGGCTGCGGAGTCGGCGCAGGCATCTTCTCTGACCAGCTGAATATATCAAGGTCTTTCCGTCTCCCAGACTCTGCTAGTGTTTTCCAAGCGGAGCTTCTTGCGATTTGAGAAGCCTGCCGCCTGCTAAACAATCTTCCATCATTTAATCACAATATCGCTATTTTTTCGGATAGCCAGGCTGCCACCAAGGCCATTGATACGGTTTGCATCTCTTCAAAACTAATAGAGCAATGCCGGTTTGAATTGAATCAACAAAGCACTCACTCTCATCTGGGTCCCAGGGTAATGAGCGTGCTGATGAGCTGGCCAGGCGAGGGTCGGCCCTTAACGGCTCTCTAGCAGAAAGAGTCGACATTCCGCTTGGTGCCGTTAAGGGCTATATTCACCTTCACTTCCTCCAGCTAGCCAATCGCGGGTGGAACAGCCTCACAAGCTGTGTCATATCTAGGAAGACGTGGCCCAGTTTCAACAAACCCAGGTCAAAAGAGCTACTAGGCAAACCAAGACCAGTTATTGCCAGAATCGTAGCTATTATCACAGGTCACTGGCCAATTGAAGACCATGCGGGCAAGCCTGGTATCCCCCACAACACCTTTTGTAGGAGCTGTAAGGATATTAATGAGAAAGAATCTTTATGTCATTTCCTTTGCAGATGTCTGGCCCTGGCGAGGATCAGACAACAAACTCTTGGCAAACCCTTCTTCGAGGATCTGAGGGAGATAGTGGGCAAGAGGATTGGAGAACTAATCCTTTTCCTGCACTCCACGGGCTGGGTTTAAACTTAACATCCCTTTTTAACTAACCACTACAATAGGTACACACGAGTCCGTGGTAACAAAACGGCGCACCTTAAGAGCTAATTGGATTCTTTTGGACCGCCACTTTACCTACCTACCTAGATGACGGTTGTCTCAATACAAAAAAAGAAACATTAGCATCTCTGAAATAATCGTTGTCAAAGATCTGCGTTACCATTGAATCAACCTTTAGTACCAGGGAGTCGTCATTGAAATTTGAAGATAAATTAAGAATTGGATTCGACCAATGATATCTGCTTCTTCTGCCTATTTCGGCGAGGTTATGACCTGAAAGCAAGGGATCATAACCCTCCCACTTCACTGCATTTCTACTGATCCGTCTGTGGGGTTCGCCTGTTCGACCTCAGAAAATATCAGCAGGACTCCCGATTTTGGATCCCTTCGTTATTCTTCTTCTTCTTCCTTTTATCAGCGAGGTTATGATCCGAAAACAAGGGATCACAACCCTCCCACTTCACCGCATTTCTACTGATCCGCCTGTGGGGTTCGCCTACCTATTTGGATCACTTCGTTATTGAGGTAAATAAAATGCCGGTGTTGTTGTATTAGTGTGATCCTGCCGTTTATAGGCCTGCCTTTCTTTCGCAATGTCATTGGAACGTTCATTGACATTGTTTTTTTAACAGGGTTCAAATGATCTCTTCATTGAACTTGGCAATACCAGTTAAGCCGGTAGCGCTCTATTTTTTGTGAGATGGTTTCTTTGATGTGAAGACTTCCACGGATCTTCGAACTTCTTATTCGATTAAGCTTTGTCACCCCTGCTCTCATGCGAAGCATCCTCATCTCAGCTACAGTTAATTTATTCTCATACTTTTGTACAATGTCCAACATTACGCACCGCATGTGAGCGCTGGTCGCACAACTGCGGTGTAGAGCCTTCCTTTTAACTTAGGCTTTTCGGTCACAGAAGATAGCGGAGTTTTCTCGCCACTACATCCACCCTACGCTTACGATGATTGATGTCGCCATCACAAGCTGCTCCGCTTTTGATTATAGATCCCAGATATTTGAACTTTTCGCACTTGGGAAGCACTGTTCCATTCAAATAAATGTCTGGAATAGGCCTGAGTGGATCAGAGAACGGGCAGCACAAGTATTCTGTATTTTTTGAACTAATGTGATACCCATTTCCCTCCAAAACGTCCACCCACACACCAAGTGCTCGTTGTAGGGACGTAGGATCTTAACTGGCTCCATCGTCAGCAACGAATAATTGATGTACCTTGGGGTCCATCACTTTACCTTAAAGCAGATAGTCAAGGACTGTAATAAAGAGCAATGGACTTAAGACTGGTGCACCCCGACTTTGACTAGGAACTTTTTGGTTACTTCAGCGGGACTCTTGTCCTTGCTCCTTCGTACATGTCCATGATCGTCTGTACATATGTAGGTTTCTGAAACACCTCGATGTCGTAGCGTCACCCATATCAGATCTCGTGGTTGTCTGTCGAATGCCTTTTCGAAGTCAACCAATACAATATGCAAATCCTTTAAGGAATCACGATGTTTTTCCATTATGATCCTTATACTTTGGATTGCATCTGTGGTTGATTTACCCGCGACAAACCCACATTGATCATCAGATAGTCATATTATTTTTCGCAGTCTGTCACCTTATATCTGTTCAACGATCTTCATGGTGTGTGACATCAGTTTGATTGAACCGAACGAACGAATAATGATGCATCGACATGTGTATGCACACAGCTGTTGAGTGGTTTTTTGTTGGCCAAGAGCCAAAATTATAGAAAAGTCATTAACAATGGTGGTCTACCGATCTACTTCAATACATAATAAGACTGTCGGATGATGGTAAACATTTACACATACTGTGCGATTTTTGACGTTATGGAGATGCTTGGCAAAAGCTGCTGATAATGCCTGAGGGAAGGCAATGCATGGCACGTGATATTCCAAAATAATATTTGATTAGCTGTTGAAAGCAAGCTCAAAAAGGTCAAATACATGATAGACAGACAGACAAAGCTCAATTGACTAATGCAGCAGATTGTTTAAGCAGGGTGGGCTTAAACAAAGTCCCAAATGTTACGAATATCTGGAAAATATTGCTTCGATTGTTTCACAGACTATTTGCACTAAGCCGGCATTTAGTTGAAACAACACATTCTCCAGACCCTGATTTTACATTTCGGTCTCCAGGAAGCCCTCCATTATTCTATATCGCTCGTCAGTGATAGTGATGACATTGTCTGTGGCGTCTACGAAGAAGTACGCCCCAATTACCTGCATTTATTCCGTACAAAACAAAATTTTTTTTGGAAATTCACCCACAGACACCATCCCTTTTTGAACAAAATACAATTTTTTCAATATTTTTTCTAGAAAGCATAAAAAAATGAGTCCAGAACTTATCAAGCGATCGAATTTGGCTATGATCCGTCCATAGAAGGTACAGGCCCTATCAGCTTTTTCGGGTAGTTTTCTTAAAAAACCGGAATGCCATATAATTTCTTGCAACTCAAAATAAATATATTGTAATATTGATTGTAATAATGAAACCGTCTTCTGTGTATTTAAACTATTTATTTACAACCATCAAAATAATCACGACCACTTTATAAGGGCTCTCCCAGTCTTGCTGCAGCTTAGGAGATCTCCCTTTTTTCCGATGAGGTTTGTGCAACCATACCAAATCTGCTTCGTGAAATCCTGAGGCTGTTGCCTTTGTGCTGTACCTGGTTTTCATACGGTCACTAGCTATCCTAATCTTGGTCCTCTGATGTATGTCTCTGATCTTTTTCCTGAGGTGTGCCACCTAATCCTTTTCACAGACTCACAAGCTCATCATTAGGGGTTTCAAACTCACTAGGTAGCTGGATTGTTTGACCAAACAAGATTTCGGATAGATTATGCCCAGTAGTACTGTGCACTGCATTTCAATAGGCCATCAAAATCAAAAGGGAGGAGTTTGTTTATCCCAATCGCGCTGGTAGTCTCTACGATCTTGAAGAGATGTTCGTTCCAAGTTCTATTGAAACGTATTACCATCACGTCAGATTGTGGATGAATCAGTGTCGTCCTCGTATTTTTAATTCCTAGTAGTTAGCTCACCTCTTGGAATATCTTCGATTCGAAGTTTCGTCCCTTGTCGGAATGCAGTTCCATAGGCAGGCCAAATGTGCTCAGGCAGTTGTTGACAATTTCCTTTACGATGGTCTCAGCTTCTTGGTTAGGGATGATGAACACTTCCGGCTATTTGCTGAAGTAGTCCAGTTACATCCTGTAACGGTTGCCATTGTCAGTTTCTGGAAATTAGATGGCGATTCGGCGGCATTTCGTTCAAAGGGTGCGTAGATATTGTTTTGATGCACCATGCCCTTGCGTCTTAGTTCTGGGTCCCTTGCCAACTGCACACACGACGCATTTTCGGTACCAATTTTCTGCGTCGTTCCTTGCACTGAGCCAATAAAAACGTTCTCGCACCTTCTCCAGTGTCTTGTTTGGACCCAAATGACCTCCGGATACTCCATCATGCATTTCTCATAGTACCTCATGTACTTTTGATAGCGGCAAGATAAGCTGCATTATGAAATATTTTCCGACCGGCCACTGCACACCATCTTGAACATGAAGGGAGTCTTACTGACCCCAGTATGCCTAGAGAGTGAGGCTTCTGTCCGAGATATCCTGCCCGTCTGGTTTTCCATAAACTCTTTCCACACTAATATTGGCTCGATATCTGGGTCTTCTTTCTGAGCGTTGCGGATTTCCTCTGCACTGCAACTGGCGATAGACAGCTCTTACCCTTTGGATGGAAATAAAGTCTTTCTCTTCCTGTCGCACACAATGCTTGCAGTCGAGCTTACATGGTCGCCGGGATAACGCAACCGCATTAGAATTCCTTTACAATGCTGTATTTCATAGTCATACATCTGCAATCGTTCAATCCATCTTGCGACCTGACCCTCCCGGATACTTGAACCATTTTAGAGCTGCATGGTCTGTGCGCAAAAAGAACTTTCGGCCATAGAAGTTCTTATGAAAATGTTTTGTCGTCAGACGTTCTCGCCTAGTCACACAGTAGTTCCTTTCGGGCTTGTTGAGTACTTTGCTGAAGTGCGCTACTACATAATTTTGACCGTTGTGTACCTGCGTAAGGACCGCTCCGACACCGACGTGTCGGGATAAACATTTTGCCGGGAGTGCGGTAAGCTAACATTGGTGCTTCGCATAGTTGTCGCTTAAGATTTCTAAAGCTTTTACCCCACTCCTGACACCAATATAATATTCTTGCTGGGGTTCGTAGTAATAAAACCGTCTTCTGTGTATTTAAACTGTTTATTTATAAACAACTATAAAATTCACTTTCGTTATACTTTAAAATAATCAAATCACCTTATTCTTTATTAATCTCAACTTAAATTATGTCTACAAATCCACTTTTAATCACAATATTGTTTATTCTCAACACCAGCTTTCAAATAATTGACTCTCACAGTAATCGCACTTGTTCATCGCTATTTTGACTTATACCGACTGTGTCCTCTCTGCTGGTGGTTGGTGTATAGGTATTTATACCAAATACCAGAACCTCTAGAACATTTTCGAATATGCTAGATGTCACTAGAGGTGAATTGTGGAATGTGAAATGTGGAACAAACTGCTGTGCATGATGGCAGTTTTGACAGATGACAATAGTGTTGCTACAGCGTATTCGTTGCTAATGCAGTGCGAAATGTACCTTCTGTGGATGCTGCAATATGTATGTTAGTAGAACGTTTTAATTACACAACGCCACTCCCACTTATATAGTGCTGGGCCAAGCTTTATGACTTTTCTGTATATTTTTTACTTTTGCCAATTGGTGTTTTTATGGGCTAAGAAGGCAATTGAGTAACAAAGCCCTATCTCGAACTACATCTCAGTCCTGCTGTATCACGCAGAGGCATGGGCGTTTTCAACATCCGATCAGGGTGTCACATTTGGTGGCAACTCCACTGTACTAAGATTAAAAAAGATGCGTTTTTCTCACCTCAAATGGAATTTCTCTTCCGAATCTTATTCTTTTCCAGGTACTCCACTCCACTGATAGTGGAGTATCCCTTGACACCGAAAAGTTTTTTGAGTTGTTGATGCTGCGTACTATGGGCGAACCAGCCATAGGGTTGGAGCCATAATTATGATACCGCAAAATTCTCTATCTTCTCTCATTCGTTATTGTAGGCTACCAAGGAACGCTTTACATGAACACCAACTGCACAGTGACCAGTAAGGCTTTCAAAAACGAGTCGTGCATATCTGACATTCGATTTTTTCTGCAAGATCATCGATTTCAACATAGGAATAGTTCATTGTTAGACTCTCTAGAGTTTATAACATCGTTCAGAGTGCGACTACATTGTTTTAATGTCCACATCTCTGACAACGTTGAGTGATGACAATCCCGATTATAATATATAGAAATATATTTGATGTTTTTGACCAATTTCGCCACTTTGGTTGTGCCCTCGACCTGAAAAATCTTCCAATCTGCATGTTCTGCCGGGAATTCTAGAATTGCATTTTTGAATTAAATATTTGACAAATTGGCTAATACTCTGCCAAGAGAACAGAGAGGTGAATGGCCGTGGAGTGCTGCTGAGTCCAGCGCAGTTTAAGGAACCCTGCGTATTGGCTTGATACTTAGGTGATGCTAGGTTTCATCGGAGAGTTACTTCATGGTTGGTGACCGAACTAGTCGGGGAGAATATGCTGTAATCTTTGGTTTTAATTTCCATTATTTGTTTTGAGCACGTTTGCAATTTCTGCGGGTGGTGTGGGACTGCACCATTTAAGGTCATTAATAGACAAGTTTAATGATCGTGGTTGATACTTCAGCCGGTAACATACCACTTAAAACCGAAAATATTATATTTACCAGTGCACGATGTCACCCACTAGAAGAATGATGCTTTGTTCAACGAGTCTTCTACCAGCCCATCTGTATAAATGAGGTTTACAACGGCTGTGTGCAACGAATGAAGTCTGGGAATGCCAGGTATTACCAAAGGCTCTCTTACATAACTTCGAATCTAAGCAAGTTATTTTAACGAGTTACCCAGTAACCCAATGATTTACTAACAAAAGTGACCTTTGGTAAATTTAGTAAGCAGCTTTGCAAATTATAAAAAAAAACCTCCAAAACTAAGCTAGACTTATTTGCATTTTAAACTTAATGTATCATAAACCCAACTGTGCCTGTTTTCTTGCTGCCAATTATAAACACACTGTGCTGTGCCTTATATAAAAGTTAAAAAAAAGAAGAACTCACCACTTAATTAAAATAAATAATGGGCTTTATTTGCAATTCTAAAAGAACAACTAGACTTTCACAAGAACTTGCTAAAAACCCCCTCAGTACGAAGAGTAATATATTTAGAAAAGATTTTGTTGACAAAATTCATAAAGTTAATTTCGTTGATAAATAAATAAATTTCGAAAGCTTTTTTTCTAAATTTAATAGATCCAGCTTGACTTGAATTAGCATTAAAAAATAGGTGGCACGGAGTTCCCCTAATTAATATACATACTTGTATATCTATTTATTCCTCGTGTTGTTTATTTATTATTTCTTTGACTAATCGTATTTTCTTTTCTTTTCAGATAAAACTCATTAGACATGGAGAAAACAATGGACAAGAAACCAAAACAATGGAAGAAGATGCATTGGAAGGAGAAACTAAATCACATCTGGAACAATGTTACCGTCGAGCCAATGCTGGCGTGTTACATTATGCCCAGTGTTTTGGCGAGTTTAGCGACACAGAATCTAAATCTGGAAAAAGCCTGTAGAGTTAACATGGGTTATGGCACAGAGGTATGTGATGCTCTCACACGCCGAGAAACTCAAAATTACACAATGTAAGTAAATTAATTTCTTAGCAAGAGATTCATAAGTTTCTCATAGTATGTAGTTTGAACATTCGACTTAAAAGGTAAGGATCGGTCTCTCTGCACATACTTTACCCTCCATAAATCTCAAATCCTTTAAAGTTAGCTTTAGAGATCGCTGTTTATTGAGAGACCATATGGTATTTCGTTCAATAGAACGAGCCATTCAACAGTGACGATGCCAGTCAAGTCAAGCAGTCTCCTGGACGTCCGAAACAGACGAGCTACTCTCCAACTACGCAGTTCGAAGATCCCACGACAACACAAGAATGCCCAGGTTCAACATCGATAGACTTAGTGATCCCTCAGTGCGCCAACAATTAAAGGAGCACTTTTCGCAAGGTGTGGAAGCAATCAGCAGCTCAATGCCCGCTACCATCCAAGACCATTGGTGTGCTGTGAAAAATGTTTTTACATCTGGTGCTGAAAGAATTGTCGGTCGATCGCAGGGAAGATATAGGGCGTGGCTTTCCGAGGATACCTGGAGAAGGATTGACGAACGAAAACAGCTAAAAGCTCGCGTTGCAGCTACCCCAGCATCAGGGAGAAGCGAGCTAGAGTCCCTATATCGCATGAAGATGAGAGAAGTTCAGCGTAGCGTACGACGTGACAAGCGCAACTACATCAACGCGCTGGCTACAGAAGCAGAAGAAGCTGCACGGAGGTGCGACAGCAGGACTGTCTACAGCATCACGAAAGAGCTGACAGGTGGTCGCAGCTCCAGCCAATACCCAGTGAAAAGCCTAGACGGCTCCTTGCTCATTTCGGATGAGGACCAGCTCAAGAGATGGAAAGAGCATTTTGCTACGGTTTTGAACCGTGTATTCGCTAGCGATATGCTCCCAAATCAGACTGAGATGCCCGAGGTGAGAAGTTCCCGAATACGCACCACGACTCCCAGTAAAGATGAGATCATTACCGCGATCAAGGCACTCAAAACCAACAAGGCGGTAGGACTTGACGGTATTCCAGCAGAGCTCTTACGAGCAGCGCCAACAACATCGGCTGAGCTTCTGCTTCCACTTATAGATAGAGCTTGGGAAGCTGAGAGCTTTCCTAACGAGTGGAAAAAGGGAATGATCGTCAAGCTTCCTAAGAAAGGAAATTTATTGGAGTGCGGAAGCCGGAGGGGTATCTGCGTGCTGCCTGCTGTAGCTAAGATAATAGCTAAAATAATCCTTGAGCGAATCAAACAACATCTCGAAGACACACTCGATGCCGAACAAGCAGGTTTCCGCTCTGGATCTTCCTGTGCCGACCACATCAACACCCTGCGGATTATCATCGAACAGTGTGTTGAATATCGATCGTTACTGCACCTGCTGTTCATCGATTTTGAGAAGGCGTTCGATAGTGTCAACAGGGAGTTTATTTGGCGTGCCTTACGCAAAAGAGGCATTCCCGATAAACTAATTGCTATTATCAAAGCTACATATGAAGGCTCCAAATGTCACGTTCTGCACAGGGGGAGGTTGTCTGAGGAATTTGAGATCCAAAGTGGGGTAAGACAAGGCTGTATCCTTTCACCAATATTATTCCTATTGGTGATTAGCGATGTGCTTCATGCAGCTTTGTCGACGGGAAACGGAGGAATTCGATGGACTCTTACATCTCAACTGAAACATCTTGACTACGCAGACGATGTATGCTTACTCTCCCACAGAATTATGGACCTCCACCAAATGACAGCAGATGTGGAGAGGGAGGCAGGTGTCGTCGGGCTGGAAATCAATACGACAAAAACTAAAATCATCAGCCTTGGAACTAACTCATCGGCTCAAATATGCATTGCTGGACAACCGGTAGAGAGAATAGATGATTTCCAGTATCTTGGGAGTATTGTCTCGACCGATGGTGGAACCGAACTGGATATAACCAACAGGATCGCCAAAGCAAAGTCCGCGTTCGGGATGTTGTCCAAAATATGGCGAAGCAATGCAATCAGTTTGAGCACCAAAATAAGACTGTTCCGCTCCAACGTTGAATACGTGCTGCTATATGGTTGCAGCACGTGGAGTGACCACTCCTATCACCAGAAAGCTGCAAAGGTTCGTTAATAGGTACCTACGCAATATCTTAAGGATTTTCTGGCCCAATCGTATCTCTAACGAACACCTTTACGAGAGAACGGGTCAGGAACCAATAGGCACAACTATCCAACGGCGGAAGTGGCAGTGGATTGGTCACACGTTCCGAAAGGGTGACAGCTCCATAGCGAACCATGCTATGCAATGGAACCCTCTAACTCAGGATGGCAGAAGACCTGGCGGTCCGCGGAAAACATGGCGCAGAACAGTCGAGAAGGAGGCACGGCAGTTAGGGAAAAGTTGGGGAGAACTCAGACCCATTGCCAGAAACCGTACACGATGGCGCGTAGGCGTAGTAGAGGCCCTAGGACCCACAAGGGGATACAGGACATAAGTAAGTAAGTATGCCAGTCAAGGTTTCTGTCAACCCGATCAGAGTGAAGTGAGGATAGAAATATCTAAACTTATAACCCAACGAAGCTGCTGGAGCCGACGGCCTTGCTGCCGAATTTTACAAAGCAGAAGGATATGAGTTGGTAAGGAGTATGCATCAGTTCATTTGTAAAATTTTATCGGACGAAAGTATGCCCATGGAATCTCAGCATCGTTTGCCCGATCCTGAAGAAAGCAGATTCTCTGAACTGCGCCAACTATCGAGGTTTAAGTTTTCTCAACATCGCTTACGAGTATAAGATCCTGTCTGCCGTATTATGTGAGCGCCTAAAACCGATCGTCAATAACCTGATACGTTTTTATCAGTGCGGTTTCAGGTCGCGAAAGTTCACCATTGAGCAAATATTCACACAACGGCAGATCTTGGAAAGTCCGATGAATATAAAATCGGTCCGCACCACGTCTTCGTCGATTTCAATGCTGCCTACGATAACGTGTATAGAGATGACAAGTTATACAGATCCATGTCTAGTCTCGGCATCCCTGTCAAGCTCGTCTGTCTATGGAAGATAACGATGAAAAACTCTCGCTGCTCCATCAAAGTCGGTAAGAACACGAGCGAACCGTTCGATGTCATGAAAGGTCTCAGACAAGGTGACGCGCTACCATAATACTTGAAAGCATTCTTCGAAACTCAAAAGCCAACACCGGATGTACAATCTTTTACAAGTCTGTACAACTATTCGTTTACGCCGATGATATTGACATAATCGGAAGAACTCAGCGGGCCGTCAATGGGGCATTTGCGAGTATTGAGATAGAGGCAGCAACGATTTTCTTTTTTTTTCGTATCTTTGCTCGTATAAGGAAACTCAAATCCCAGAGCACAAAGACTCTTCCACTCAGACGCTACCAGACAGGAACCTTTCTTCGGTGTAGTATTTGGAAAAACTTCGATGTAATTCGTTTTCCTTTATATAATACAATACTTGGGTGGCTGAAGATTGCTCTTCTCTGCTGGGGCTTGAACCTGCACACAAAGCTGCAGCAAAGATGGGTCTAGTGGTCAATGAAAGCAAAACAAAATAGGTATATGCTGTCTACAAAAAAGGACACCCAACATCGACATCTTGGACAGAACGCCACAATAGACAGATATAATTTTGAGGTAGTAAAGGACTTTGTCTACGTGGGCTCTACGGTGAGATCCGCAAATAACACCAGTGCGAATATCAAACGAAGAGATACTCTTGCCAATCGCTATTTCTATAGTCTAAGAAGGCAATTGAGTAACAAAGCCCTATCTTGAACTACTAAGGCAACACTTTATAAGACACCAATCGTGCCAGTTCTGCTGTATGGCGCAGAGGAATAGACCTTGTCAAAATCTAAGGAGGATATTCTTAGTTACTTTGAGAGAAAAGTTCTTCGAGTGATCTTTGGTTGCATCTGCATAGACGGCGAGTGGTGGAGAATCTTCAATGCCGAACTATTCGGTGTAGAGAGACATGGACTTAGCCAGGAGAGCTCACAATCCCAGAACACAAAAAGTTTTTTCACGGTCTCACCTCTCGCGAACCTTTGACAAACATCCGAGAGTATTGTTTTCATGAAAGAGGTTCTCAAAAACAAAAGGAAAAGTTAATCTTCGGATACGGCACAAAACTGTTTGTTCTTTCCATTCGTGTGAAGAATATGACACACACGAGTGGTTGCGAGAAGCTAGGCGTAGTTCCTCAATGGGCTGTTGTGGTAAATTTGAATGTATGTACGAGTACGTATGTAGAACGAAGCCCAACTTTCCAGACCAAAGAATCTTCGAATTCACCCTGGATGGACGGCGCAATAAACGACGACGGCCTCGCGGCAGATGGCGCACACAGACGATAGGAAAATCAAACAACTACACCCCCACTACTTCCGCGGTTCACCTAGGTATGAAGGGTTCGATTGAAACAGTCACCATACCTAGTCAACACCTTATGCATAGCAGTACCTAGAATTCGATTGAATCAGTCACTCCATCACGCTTATGCACCTCTATACCTGCACGGTTCACCTAAGCCGATACCTGCCTATATCACTTACACAGCACTACAGGAGGTTCGACTGAATCAATCACCCCCAATACTTGTTTGTACACTATACCTCCCCGGTACACCTTAAGTTTAGGGTTCATTGAGTCAGTCACCACTTTTTAGCCGCTCCATGCACAGCTATTCTCAGCAAGTACCCTCCTTTGAAAGGTTATGGTTCCCCGGTAACCGATGATTGCTTCTGTTTTTACTCTACGTGGTATCACAATGGACCCAAGTGGTCTAAGTGTGTCCTCACTTTGCCAGGACTGCCACCCTACCTAACCTAACCTAACCTCAAGAAAATTGACGTGCGTAACTGGAGGCAGCTAGCTCGTAACCGGTCGCTGTCTGGAGAGGTTTGTTGGTTGATGCCCAGGTCCACCCCGAACGGTAGCGCCACCGAAGTAAGTAATTTAGTAAAGTTTTTTGCGCCGACAGTCCTAGATCCGTTGTCGGATTTGCTTTTTCGTGTTCTTGATGAAGCAAGGTTGAAGGCAAACGGACTTAAAGACCAACAATATCTCAGAATACATTCAGTTGGGATGTAGTAATCATGCTATCTATATTTATTCTAGCCTGATTTTTAGGTAACATTTTTTCGAAAAGAAAATGGGGACAATAAGTTAAATAAATTATTCTATCATTTTCACGAATGCTAACTTCTGCTGTTTAGGTTAGGTTAGGTTAGGTTAGGTTAGGTTAGGTTAGGTTAGGTTAGGTTGAAGTGGCTGCCAGCTAAGAATCGCCAACACAAAAAACAATTCTCGCAACCACTCATGTTGTGTGCGTTATATTTTTCACACGAATGGAAGGGACCTACAGTTTAATGCCGAATCCGAACGGCGATTTGAGAAGCTTTTTCGTGACAACAATACTCTCGGATGTTTGTCAGACGCTTGCGGGAGGTGGGACCGTGAAAAAACTTTTTGGTATTTTCTGGGATTCGAACTTGGAACCTCATGCGTAGTGATCCGACACACTAACCACTTACGTCACGGCGCCCAATCGCCAACACACTTAGACCAATAATAGGTCCATTGTGATACCACATGGATCATGGGAGAAATTTCTCCTACCTACTCGTTAAACCATTCTGAGCGTTTTATGAAGCGTAGGAGGCTTTCAATATCAATGTTTTTCAGGTCGCCTATGTCGTTGTAATAGGGGGCTCCTAGGTGAAGCTTCCTTCTATGGGAGAGAGCTGGGCAGTTACAAAGAAGGTGAGGAATAGTTTCTTCCTCTTCCTCATCCATGCAGCTTCTACAAAAGTCGTTCGCAAAAACGCCTAGCCTTGTGGCATGCTTGCCTATTAGACTGTGTCCAGTGATGGCACCTATTAAAGCGCCCATATGCAATCTGTTGAGAGAAATCAAATTCTTAGAACGTTTTAGATCCAGCTTCGGCTAAATTTGTTTTGCCGCTAGATATGTGGGTCCACTTGTCCACTTAAGGTTCGTACTTTCGATAGCATCCAGCTAAAATTTGAGTTTGCAGGTAGCGATTGGTATACCCAAGGAGCATTTGTCCGGCAGGATAGGTATAGTTGTTCCTATTCTGGCGAGTTCGTCGGCCTTACAATTCCCTTGAATGTCCCTATGCCCCGGCACCCAACACAGGTGAATATTGAACTGCTCAGCCATCTTCACGAGAGACGAGCGGCAGTCTAGACCTACTAAGGAATTTATAGAGGTCGATTCCAAGGATTTGATTGCTGCTTGGCTGTCTGAAAAGATGCGGATATTTCTAGCAGATATCACGTTTTTCTAAAGCCATGACAAGACTTCTTTAATCGCAAAAATTTCCGCCCGGAACACGCTACAATGATTTGGAAGACGGAAGGAGAGTTTAAGATTAAGCCTGTCAGAGAAAACACCACCACCAACCCCGTCCTTTGATGATTTTGAGCCGTCAGTGTAGAAGTGGATTGACCCATCTTCTAAAAATGTATCATCATTCCAGAGTGATCTGGAGGGGATGGTGACGAGGAAGTTCTTGTCAAAATTTAGACGTGGGATGGTGTAGTCCGTGCTTTCGGGAGAGATTTCGAGTTTATTCAAAATGGAAGCGTGGCCAAAGTCTCTTCTTGACCACTGTTGGGTAGCTTCGAGGCGAACGACTGCATTCGCTGCTATTTGCTTGCTAAATATATCAAGGGGTATCATATGAAACAAAATGTCCAGTGCCGCAGAGGGGGTTGTACGTAGTGCTCCGCCTATGCACAGTCAAGCTGTGCGCTGGACCTTATTTAGATAATTGCGATTTACAGCTTTTTCTAAGGCCGTCCACCAGACAATGACCACGTATGTGAGTATCGGTCTAATGACCGAGATATAGAGCCAGTGAGTGATTCGGGGTTGTAAGCCCCATCTATCGTATTTCCAATAGCTTTTTTGCAAGAGAAGAGTGCTACTGTAGCTTTCTTTACTCTTTCTTGAATATTAGGTTTCCAGCTTAATTTCTTATCCAGGATGAGACCCAAATATTTTGCTGTGTCAGAGAAAGTTAAGCTGATACCATTTAGAGAAGGAAGGTCGACTAACGGAATTTTATACTTCCTGAAGAAGAGTATACCATAAGTTCAGTTTTTTGGGGGTTTACACCCAAACCACACCGAACTGCCCATCTAGTGAGCTTGTTTAAAGCGTTTTGTAGAAGTTCTTTTAGAGTACTTAGGTGCTTTCCTGAGACAGCCAAAGCAACATCATCTGCATAAGCGATCGCCGTGCATCCCTCGCTATCCATGATTATCAATAGTTCATTGATCGCCAAGTTCCACAAAAGGGGGATAGAACACCACCTTGCGGAATGCCTCTACTGACAGACCTTCTGGTAGACGTCCCACCCAGTTCATAATCCGACCATTAAGCAGTGGATTAATCAGTTCGCAAAGTGAGCTATCGACCTTCAGGTCTGAGAGTGCATCTGCTATCGCTGATACATTGACGTTGTTGAAAGCGCCTTCTATGTCCAGAAAGGCAACCATTGTATACTCCTTATGAAACAGGGAATATTCAATTTTACGCACCAGTGAGTGTAATGCCGTCTCCACTGATTTGCCTTTGCAATATGCATGTTGGGCCGGCGGCAGTAGTTTCTTATCAATACTGTTACGTAAATGGATACTAATCAGTCGTTCTAATGCTTTTAAGAGGAATGATGATAGACTTATCGGTCTGAAATCTTTTGGATTTATGTGAGAGCATTTGCTCGCTTTGGGTATGAAGACAATTTTGACTTCTCTCCGTATCTTTGGGATATATACCAGATCTAGACAACTTCTAAAAATTGTCTCAAGCATCGGCAGGATTATGTCCGATCACTTCTGCAACTCGGCAGGTATGATGCCGTCTGGTCCCGCGGATTTATATGGTTTGAAGCTGTGCAGTGCCCACTGAAGCTTGCTCTTCGAAAATGGGAGATGGTTTGCTGAAAACCATATTGCTAACAACTTGGGAACTGCCTGGGAAATTAATGTCAAGCAGTAAATTTAGCGAAGCTTCGCTTGAAGTTGTCCAATACCCATCGGTTTCCTTAAGGTAACTGGGTGTAATTGGATTTGAACAGAGAATTTTCTTCAGCCTAGATGCCTCAGAGGCTTCTTCTATTTTACCACAGAAGAGTCTCCAAGAATTACGTTTGGCTTACCTTAATTCTTTTTTGTATATGTGGATGCCTTGTACAAGTCCCAATCTAACACGTCTCTCGTACTTTTGGCATTATTAAAAGGTTTTCTACAATTATTTCTTGCGGCTTCTTCTTGCGCCTGGGTTGTATCAAGGGGCATGAAGAAGTCATCGCTATATTTAAGGCTGAGGTTAAGTCTTCATTGCATGGGGGATTAAGTTGATCTGAGGTAACTAAGTTGCTTAAAGTTGACCTGTACTTGAGCCAATCAGTTTTGCGGTAGTTCCTAAAAACCGGAGGGCTAATAGAATCTATGTGTAGCGAGAATTGGAGATACCTGTGATCCGAGAAAGATGGTTCGCCTGACAAATTCCAATTCTTGATGGACGGTGGACGATGCTATCGGAGGCAAGGGTGATGTCCAATACTCCTTGCCTGTTTCTGGTGACGAAAGTGGGATCGTTACCTATGTTGCACAAAATAAGTTTTGTACTTAGAATAAAATCAAAAAGTAGCACACCTCTTTTGTTGATATCGGAACGGCCCCATACAGTTTGGTGAGCGTTAGCATCACATCCAATAATGAGACCAGTCTTTTGCCTCCCCGCATCCGCGATCAGTCTCTTCAGGTTATCCCCAAAAAGAGAGTATTGTCATGGGCGAGATACGCCGACACCAAAAAGTAGGAGCCACTGGGTGATCTATTTTCGCTCGATCGCTGTAATTAGGGAGTAAAGTTACATTTAGGTTACGTTTTACCAGTATACATGCTCTGGGTTTACCTTCGTCGCGCACATACAGGGTGTAGTAGTTAGGAGTCTTGAGTCCACGTATCGAATTGTCCACAATCCAAGGTTCCTGGACCAAGACTATATCTTCCCTGTCCTTTGAAACACGGAGAAGAAGGCCGTCAGAAGCCGTTATGGAGTGGTGGAGGTTAATCTGAATAACATAACGAACTTCTGCTGATTGGTGGAAACTTCGCTCGGAGTGTTGATCAATCAACTGCTTACACGCAAGATTATTAACACACAACTGGGCGGAGCATCGGCCAGAAGAATTGCCTGCTGCGGTACACCACAAGCTGAAGTCTTCTATGGAACCTGGTAGCTATCGCATTGGTCACTCCTCGATCCTTGATCTTCTCAACTTCATCTACGAAATCACGGACTACACCCTGCCGAAACTGAGATTTAACCGTAACTTCCGTACGATCATCCCTGAAGTTCTTGCTTCGGCAGACATATACTAAAATTGGAACGATACAGAGAAGATTAGCATGGCCCCTGCGCAAGATTGACACGCAAAATCGTGAAGCGTTCCACATTTTTTAAAAATCGTTGCTTAGCTACATACATTCTTCGCAAAATGGGCCAGCATGTGGCCTGAGTGAAAAGGATAATTCATCACATCCCCCCCCTGTTGATGGTAGTTCGGTTCACTTCTTTACAGATGGCTCTAAAACCGAGGGTGTGGTGGGTTGTGGTGTTTTCTCCAAAAGCTCCATCTAAGCATTTCCGCCTCCCTGAACATTGTAGCGTTTTTCAGGCGGAAATCATGGCGATTAAGGAAGCCCCGTCCTGGCTGAAGTGTAATATACTCTCTGTCAGGGATATCGGCATTTTCACTGACAGCCAAGCGGCAATCAAGTCCCTGGAATCGTGCTCCTTCAGTTCAAAGGCCACCTTAAATTGTCGTTTATCTCTTATGGGGATGAGAGAGCAGTTCAACATTAATCTATGCTGTGTGCCAGGTCACAGACATTCCAGGAAACTGCAGGGCGGATGAGCTCGTACTACTCTAAGGATTCTGCCTGATAAGCAAACCCTGGGTATGCCCCTCGTTACATGTAAGCATCTACTAAAGCTGATCGCCATTAGCAACACCAACCTTAGATGGAAAAACGGCTCAACTTGCCACATTTTGAGACAGATCTGGCCTAGGCTGGACCATAAACGTAGTGCCGAGTTGGTCAAGCTAAAGCGATCACAGTTCAGCTGCGTTATAGGTGTTCTCACTGTACACTGTCTTAAAGGCCAACACGCCAAAAGGCTTTGCCTCTTCTCCAACGACTTCTGCAGAAGCTTGTATCCGCGATCTTTTTCTTTCGGTCATTACCCAAATTTCATGACCATAAGTGAGAGTTGGAACATACACCGAGTTAAAAACTTAGCTTAGCTTGAACACTATTGATTCTGTTCTTAAATAGCTGGAAATCTGCTGGAAATACATTTGATTCCTGGGAGCGAGTTCTAAATTTTGCTCGTTCTGCAATAAAATAGTTCTGGTAGAGAGATGTTTGCACGGTTTCCAGTTGAACATGGAAATGGTGTGTCTTTTCAGTCTGTTTGGTAGGACGTCTAAATGTTGTGTATTTTGGGACTATACTTCTAAGTTCTTCGGAGCATCTTCCATGATGGGATTTGTAGTATACTCGTAGGTATAGATATGCTACTCTCCTGGGATGAGCCAACGGTTGGAGATTCGATATTAGCGCGGGGTTTTCTATTAGACAAACTGCTTGTCAATGGATGCTGTTAAAAAAATTTAGAGAGTGTTTTGGAGCCGATCTCCAAACGTGCGAACAATATTCAAGTTCTGATCTATCTTGTGAATTTATAAGGGCAAAAGCTATGCCGGTGTGAAGTATCTCTTTGCTCTATCTCTCTATCATGAATTATAATTGCGATGTTGGATATGCGATCGTGCCGTATTATGCCAGAGTTCACCATGACGCGAAGCAGAAGGATGCCTGGTCTCCTTAGGTTGGATAGTTTGGTCGTCTATTTGAAGCTGTGGTACGGTAGACTGATTCCTTCTTGAAAAGGTGGTGAACTGGATTTTCTTCGCATTGAATTCGACCAAGTTAGTCTTTATCCACTGCAAATCTTCACGTAATGCCTGGATGTGGTTGTGTAATAAGTTCCAAAAATGAGTTTTTGTTTGGACTTTATTACATGGAACCCTTTCTGTGCCTAAGACATAGAGGAAAGTCTGTAAAGAATAGGTTTTAGCTCCGGTGCGCATTTTTAGGACTGTGGTTAGTATTCCGACTGGTTTAGTTGCATTTCCGCAGTCCAATTGTTTGAGAATGCACGAAGTCGAAACTTTAAATCTGATATCAATGATTGCACTTCTGGTGTAGTTGGCGGCTATATTTGTAACTAGTCTAATAGCGAATTGCTTGAAAATTTCGAAGTATGTGCTAATAACTTCAGAATGTCTTCGATTTCAGATGCCTGTCCTATATACATATGTACAAACCCTGGAGGATTGACTTCCTCCCCTTATCATAATTCACGGGTATCTTCCTCTCCTTCTTCCTATTTCGGCGAGGTTATGATCCGAAAACAAGGCATCATAACCCTCGCACTTCACTGCATTTCTACTAATCCGCATGTGGGGTTCGCTTATTTGACCTTAGAAAATATGGTATTACCGACAAGCCTCCCGATTTTCGATCACTTGGTTACTGAGGCTAATCAAATGCTGGTATTGCATTTGTGGGACCCAGGCGTTTATAGGCCTGCCTCTGCTGCCACGCGATGTCTTTGGAACGTTCATTGATATTGCCATGTTAATAGGATTCAAATGATCTTTTCTTTGAACGTGGCAATACCATCTGAGCCGGTCGGGCTCTATCCTTCGTAAGATGGTTTCCTTGACGTTAATGTTTCCACGGATCTTTGAACTTTTTATTCGATCAAGCTTTGTCACTGTTGCTGTCATGCGAAGCATCTTCATCTCAGCTGCCGTTAATTAACTCTTATACTTTTTGTACATTGTCCAACATTATGAACCGTATGTGAGCGCTGGATGCACAACTGCGTTGTAGAGCCTTCCTTTCAATATAGGGGGTATTTTTCAATCACAGAAGATAGCGGAGTTTTCTCGCCACTTCACCCACCCTATGTTTACGCGATGATTGATGTCGTTGCCACAGGTTGCTTTGCTATTAATCATAGATCCCAGATATTTGAACTTTTCGCACTTGAGAAGCACTGTTCCATTCAAATAAATGTCTGGAATAGGCCTGAGTGGATCAGAGAATGGGCAGCACAAGTACACTGTCTTTTCTTTAACTAATGCGATACCTATTTCCCTCTACACATCACAGTGCTTATTGCAAGGACGTAGGATCTTTACTTAAAATGGCTCCATCGTCGCCTGGAACAAAGTTGATCGTGACTAAACTCTAATATCGAATTTCCGTAGCTGATCCCAAGGACACAGAGGGGCGTACTCCTGTCCTTTATCATATTTTTACAAGACGAAGCAGGATGCATATGATAGGTGTACTAGGAGTCATAATAGAGAGAATCGTTTTTGAGTCGTTTGTCCATTAACAGACTTCTGTGTTAAAGTGGTATCGAATGCCCGCTGTCAATATTTGTACTCAAAGATTCTGTTCTACAGATGAGCTAGTCCTAGGTGTCCGTGTCAGAATCCGGTTTTCGTTGCTTGAGTTTAATATCTGATTTAGTTTCCACAGTCAAAACACTTTCTTCCCACGTCAAAAAAGGTACATATTATAAGAAAAGGCACCGCGACAGGTACACAGATACACTGTTAGCATTTGACCTAATCACAACAGAACACCTGTGACAAATGATATCAAAGCCAAAGCACTTTCCCCACAAAGTTTCGCAGGTCAACCCTTTGCATTAAAACACACATCCATCTAATATCCATCCCTTCACCCTGTCATAAAACCTCCCTCTCTCTTTATGAAACATGAAAAGTAACGCAGTGCCAAGTGCAGATAAACATGATTAATAGCCTACAAGCATCTTAACCTTAACCACGGGGTATAGTCGTTAGTCCCAGATCTCTTCGCCATTCAAACCCATAAATGCCAGATACTTTCCCCATTCGCTTTCTCGTTATGATTGAATTGAAAATTGATGGGCGCCACTTCAGTGTCATGACTCACAATTTACGGCCAATGGGAACAGTTAGTACCTAATTTATTACACAAGTTCATGAACCTCGTTAGGTGTCACTTAACTCCGACGCCGCCGCGAAGTGTTGCATCTAATTACTATTCGACGCACAGATTCCCAGTCCTGAGTCATAACATTTGTTTTCTTTCCTCGTTACAGTGAAGAAGCAACCGTCCAGCAATTAGTGGCCAAAATGGCCGCATGGAAAACGGTGATACAGAGTATGCTACCATGCCTGCTGATACTGTTTTGGGGCTCATGGAGCGATCGGCATGGCAGACGAAAGCCATGCATGCTGATACCGGTGATAGGTGAATTTATGGGTGCTATCGGTCTAATTTTGTGCACATACTTCGAGAACGTCCCCATGGAAGTGGCTGGAATCACGGAGGCCCTCTTTCCGGGTCTCACCGGCGGATGGTTTACCATGCTGATGGGAGTGTTCAGTTACATTGCGGACATTACAACAGAAGAGGAGCGCACCCTACGAATTGGTATACTGAATGTTTGCTTCTCGTTGGGTGTACCATTTGGAATGGCCTTCAGTGGGATACTTCTGAAGTGAGTTGATTGAGAGAAAGATGTATCTTTGAATGTTTGCTTGATGGAATTTTTTTTTGTTTAATTTACAGGCAAATTGGTTTCTATGGCGTCTTTTCCATATCAGCCACCCTGTACTTGATGTCATTCGTGTACGGAGTCTTCATACTGAAGGAACCACAAAAGAAGACCAAAGAGGAGCTGATGAAGTCAACGAGGAGCAATTTGTTGGTGGACTTCTTTGATAAGAAACATGTTGTTGACACGTTCAAAGTGGCGTTCAAAAAGGGTGAAAACAAACGTCGGCTGCGCGTTATCATGCTGATGATTGTTGTCATGGTTGTCATTGGGCCATTGCATGGTAAGTACAAATACACGCTTTGAACTTAGAGTTATCTGTTGCGAAAGGGTGGCTTTTTAATTAAAGAAATTTGCACGCGTATGCTGCAACAAGAAGTTGGTAATTAAATGGATGATGCTGGTTGATAGTACTTTCAACAAATAGTGTATAACAACAAGTTCATGGCCCCATTATTTTCTCCTTGAGTTAGATTAGTACAATACGGAGTAACCGCTATTCCAGCAAGCTTTTGTCGTCACTTATGCGATGTATTTCAAAGTTCAACTGATACGCTGCTGGTAAACGGCAGAGTACAAAGTGACAAACAGTAAAGTGATTCACATTTAGTATCATCAACTTACTTCCGATTAACACAAGACCATCGGCAAATTGATTTACATCTTGTCTGTCTCTTTATGGTTCTTGAAGCGTCTTAACGATTCGTAACTCAGCCCGACCCAACTTCTCCCTAGTTACTAAGATTTCTTTTCCACTGCCCTGCGACCCGTAATTGGAGCAACAATCGGAATTCTGGTGTCTATACGTCAGATGGCATATGCATGAGAACATACTTGTGGGATAAGTGCCGTCGTCAAAAATCCATTGTAGATTACATCAGAAGCCACCCCATGTAAGACAATGAAGGGCTTTGATAGCATTGTCCACATAAGTATCAAAAGGACATCGGTTTAGCAGTGCATCTAGACCAGAGCCAGACGTACTCGGGAAAGTTCCCGAGTACCGCAACCAACGCGTATGCTAGGAACGATTCCATTATAGTCGTATACATCCAAATTACTTTTTCCGGTGATAAGTCCCAAGTCTTACCGAAGGAACCCTTGCAGTGCCAGAAAACTGAGAGCATCTTGAATATATTCGACTCGACGTGTTTTGGAAGTTCTTTATTCAGGATCACTGCTAAGTATTTGGCTTCGCCGGTGGTCTGGAAAGTACATGTCGATGAAAATCGGTGAGGTTGTGCTAGTCGTACGTTGCAATATAGCACCATGCCTAGTTTTTTACTTCTATGTGCTAGTACTTATGGTTGTCAACAAGCTACGATGCCCACCATTGGCGACTTGGGCAAAATGTCGGATTGAAAAATAGAAATAAGACAGTGTAGCGTATAAATGAACCGATAAACGAAGAAGTTAAATTACATATATATGCACTTATGGAAATTTTGCAATCCGTGAACTACTTATCACTTATCCGCAAGTATATGTAAGTACCTATACTTACTTACTTACTTATGTCCTGTATCCCCTTGTGGGTCCTAGGGCCTCTACTACGCCTACGCGCCATCGTGTACGGTTTCTGGCAATGTGTCTGAGTTCTCCCCAACTTTTCCCTAACTACCGTGCCTCCTTCTCGACTGTTCTGCGCCATGTACCTATACAGCTAGTACCTAATATATCATCAAGGGATAAGGTTCTTTTGGTAATACAGATATCACAGTTTTCTCAGCCTGAACAATTCTCTGAATTCTAGTATCCTTCAGAGTTCGTCCTTGACTTCGAACCCCCATGTTAAGGCCAGCAATTACTTGATGGTTATCTGGGTTCTCCTCTCGTTTTCTTACCAGTGATAGTCCAGAAACCTTTTTCTCTTGACATCTAGTGCCTGGCATTGGTATAATATACGTGCAGCTGAATCCACGTCTTCTAGCCATAGTATGCAGGTATCATCTACCAGAAAATACTCTTCTTCATATAATAACTTAGGTTACCATGTTCTACGACCAATGCTACTAACCATTTGAGTGCTACTAGCTCCATGCTTCGAACACTTCGTTCGGTTGAACCGTCAAATACAAAACAAAGCACAATTTCGTTTTATCTACATCCTTCCATCGGTGACCACCGTTTATGTTTAATAGTGTTTCGGTCGAACACTGTACCATTTTTTCGTCAAGTGTAGCAAGTGGTTCGAAAGCTGACCCATGTTTAGCCAGTTTGTTCGTCGCTTCATTTCAGTCAATCGTCACATGTCCTTTTGCTCAGGGTAATGTCATTTCGTTAAGAATTGCAAATTTGTTGCATTTTTGGACATATTCGAACGCCAATGAGGTGGTAATATCTATCTGCTACACGCGCCTGATCACTGCCTGATTATCTAGTGGTGTAGAGATGTAAATGTAAATGTATATGATAGTGAGGTGCAAGCGCACTGCGACCTTTAAAAGATGTATTAAGCCCCCTGTACTACGGCTCTAGCCGATGATATACTCGGTCTAGAGCACTTCCTCCAGTCCAGCTGCTACAGCAAACCGGATTATCTTCAGTGGATCCAGAGAAGGTAAATCCATTTCTGATAGGAGGTACATAGGCACCTAGGTGATTTTTTCTTTTGTGGATCAGTATTTCGCTTTCCATAAGAAGGTGCGCTGATGTTTCTGCGAAGTCCCTGCAGTATCTGCAGTGTCCCTCTCCCTCTATTCCTAGTTTCCTAAGGTGCTCCTTGAGTCTGCTGTTACCCGTTACATGCCCGCCAAGATACGAAGTCGATTCTTAATAACTCTTAGGCAGGCTCTGCTTCTTTCCTAGTTGTATTTCCGCAGAAGTTATTTTGCCTGTCTTAATTGGGGGATATCATCCCAGTGCTTGACCCATTTGTTGTCTTACTCTTTTCTTAAGTCTTCCCGTATTTTGTGGGGTCCTATCCCACAAAAGTGTTCTGGGCCAAGGAACGGCGTGTCTGATCCATTTCTTGCTACTTCATGAGCTGCTTCGTTCCCCTCCACTCCTACATGTCCTGGTATACAGTAGAGAGTTACTTTGTTTGTTTCTCCCAGGCGACTTGTTGATCCTGGTGAGGCATTCCCATACCAGTTTGGATCTTTAATAGCGGGTGACAATATTGCGATATCCTCGTCGCAATATTTCCTGTCTAGGTTGAATTGCGCGCATCTTTCGATCGCTTAAACTTCTGCTTGAAATATACTGGGGAATACTCCCAGTGATTCTGAGTATCTAGTCCTGGGCCGTATACTCCTGCCCCAGTGCCAGTACATGATTTCGATCTCTCTGTGTACCGTTTAATTGTGTGTTGTTTGAGTTGATATTTATCGGATTCGCTGCTATAGTCTCTTTTGTTGCTCAGCTTTGAGTCAAATTTCCTTTCAAAGTAGTATTTTTTGATCATATCATCCCTGGGCCAGTCCAGAAGCGGCAACGATTTGGATAGGGTTACTCGCTCTTTGTTTGCGATGCATGTTCTTTTCCCGAGGCCCTCTTTGCTGATTCTCAATATGGTCTCCTTGGCGATTCGCTCTAGCACTATGTTTAGCGAAGGTATACCTACGATCACTTCTAGTGCTGCTGTGGGACAGGTTCGCATGACTCTTGTTATGCATATGCTGGCTTATCCTTGCAGTTTGTTGAGGGATGTCCTCGTCGCTTAGTTCTGTTAACCCATGCCACAGCGCCGTAAGTGATGATGGGCCTGACTATCATCAGGTACATCCATCTCAGTGTGGCTGGGCCGCATCCACAGGTTTTTCCTGAAATGTTCCTGCACACCATAAGTCCTCTAGTGTCTTTGGTTACCACGGCTTCTACATGTTCTTTCCAGAGGAGTTTGCTGTCTAGTGTTAGACCTAGATACTTGATCTGTTTCTGTGGGTCGACTCTGATCCCTTTCAACAGAATAGGTTGCATACACTTTAGCTGTCTTTTCTTGGTGAAGGGTATCTCAGTGGTTTTTGTAGGGTTTACTTTAAGTTCTACCGTTTTACCCCACTTCCGTGTGATTCTTAGACCCCACTGAATGATTTCACATGTATCGTTTCTTTAAATTTTCCCCTTGCGACAATGACTATGTTGTCGGCGTACCCCTGGCACGTAATGTCGGCATCTGTTAATTTGTGCAGTAGTCCATCTACTACTAAGCTCCATCTCAGTGGTGATAATACTCCTCCTTGTGGGCAGCCTCTAGTGGTGCTTATTGTGATGGTTTTATGTCCCAGCTCTATCTCAGCAGTCCTAGTTCTTAGCATCTCACTCATCCAATTACTTGTGGTGCGATTTACTCCTTTTATTTCGAGACCCCTCTTAATTGCTTCATTGGATGTTTTGTCGAAGGCTCCTTCGATTTTCTTGCTCTCCAGTTATCCTGAACCCAACTTGTCAGCTGGTAGAGCGCAGTTTTGGTGAATCTTCTTGCTCTATAGGCATGTTGTTTGTGATGGAGAGGTATTCTTTCCAGCACAGTCATTCTTAGGTGATTATCTACGATTTTTTTTTTAGCGTCTTTAGCATGAATGAGGTCAAGATAATGGGTCTAAAGGATTTTGGTGAAGTGGTGTCTCTTTTTCCCACTTTCGGAATGAATATGACTCTTGCCCTTCTCCAAATTTTTGGTATATGCCCAAGTGCAACGCTGCTTTTCAATAGTCTTAGGAGGTGCAGCATAATGATTTCCTGGCCTTGTTGTAGTAGGGCAGGGAATATTCCGTCCGCTACCGGTGCTTTAAACGGCTAATAGGTGTTCAGAACCTTTAAATCGTGCAGATGTTACTTGCCATTGCCCAGTCGTCTCTCCTGAGCCTTTAATACATCCTAATACACCTGGACTGTTGTAGATTGAGTTACCCGGAAAGTGTGTTTCTAATAGTAGAAGGGCCCTCTGCTTTTCATCTTCGGTATAGCTGCCAACTTGCTTTTTCAGTGAGCCTGGCACGCTTGTTTTCTCCTTAGCCAGTACTTTATGTAATCTGGTCGCTGCAGGGGTTGACGCTATGTTCTCACGAATGCTCTGAAGCTATTTCTCTTAGCTTTTCTGATTTCAAAGTTGTATCTTGTTAATTGCTCGGTGTATGTTTGCCAGTCACCGTCACGATTTGCTTTACTAAAGAGCTTGCGCACCTTTGATCGTAGTTCGACTAGCGTTTTGTTCCACCAGGGAGTGTCCTTCGGATCTTTCTTACGGCTATCTAGTGGTATAAGAATATCCTTCTCTGTCATTCGATCCTCTTTCTTGCACTGAGATTCTTTTGGCTCCCAGACAAGTCTTTTGAGAAGGAGCTCACTCCAGCTCTGCCACCTACCATAGATCTATCTGTGATAATAATTTTAAAAACAATCTACCTACTCTCTATGGCCATGATGTTAAAGTAATATATTTATTCACTTGTCTTTAGAATCCTTAAATCAGAATTTTCTTTCTTCTGGTTTGATAGGAAGGGGTATGATAATGATTAAATTCCTGTGAACTTACACAATATGTATATAAATAACCCTCAAGTGTGTGTATCTTACCATCAGCTGAACTCCCAACAATAAATCAGTCCTGATTATACAGTAAACAACAAGAGTTCACAAGAATTCCGACCGGACATCATCCATAAGAAAACTCTTTTGTGTACATTTTTTGAGAAAACGGAAATTAGGAACATCCTGTTGGGGTTGAATGATGGTCATATGCCTTTAACCTGGAATTTTCAATCAATCAGTCTTTGTTAAAGAAGAAATTCAACCTTTTTCCTTCTCAGCTGATTGCCTTTGGGAATAAGTGTAGAGTATTCAAAGCAAGGAAAATAGTGTTGTTTGTCAAAAAAAAAAATGAAACAAAAGTGAATTTTAAAATAGAAATATGATGCACAGAGCTATCACGCTATGGGAGTCTAACTTGATATTATTAAATTATATTGTATTGAAATGTGGACGATATGTCTTTTTCCAAGAGCCTGGTAGCATAGATATTCAGACTTAAAAAAATACAGAGTTTGGTCAAAATCGGCTAAGCCGTTTCTGAGACACTGCAGATTTTCGGAAGCTTATTGCTGTAATCACACGAGCTTTCCAGGACAACAATCAGTAAGATATATTTGAAATCATGACCGACTTGTAAGGTGTGAACAGCGTACGTCAACTTAAAAGAAAAGAGTGTGTCTATGCTAATTTAATCACTAGCTTATGTGTCTATACTTTTACGGTCTAGCTTTCAGAATTGAATGCGCGCTTGATAGGCGAGAATAGAATGGGTATCTCCGTGGACATTAAGGGTGTCTTTGACAATGCGACGTTTAAATACATGTGTGACTCTGGCAGACAACACGGGAGAGACGAGACATTAGTTCTGTAGACCAAAGCAATGCCAATGAAATGAAATTTGGTTGTGGATGTCGATAGTGGTCGAAACATAATGGCGAGGGTCACAGAGGTGTCCCTAAGGCAGATTTCTGTCTTCAGTGCATGGTGGTAAATTCTCTGCTGAACACTCGGTGCTCTCTTCTGTCGCAGCTGGTCATAGACATAATTTGTAAATGATGCGCTAGGAATGGGCTTTTGGTCTATCCTCTCAAAACTGAGGTTGAAGATTTCGACCGGAGTTCGCCTGGCTGTTCTCTAGATGCACTGTTGAACCCACTACCTGTTGATACTTATATTAGGGGCAGTACTTTCGATGCCATTCATCGTCTTAGGGGGGGTTGTTCCTAAACTCCTTCGGATGTTACACAAATTCAAAGTTAAATTTTCTTGTGTTCACGACTAGCTCTGGCCAGAATCTGAACCAGGAGTGGAATATAGCCAAACGGATGGCTCCAAACCTGGTGGTGTTGGTAGCTTTTTGGAAGATGACAACATTAGGCTTCCTAATGGCCATGAACTATATTGTAAGGAAAGGGTGAACTGGTCGGAGTATCTTGGTCTTTAGTGACAGTAAGGCTGCGCTTGAGGCTTTGCTAAGACCTTTCTTCAAAATAGTTGGTGAAACTAAAAAGTCTTTGAACTCGCTCGCAAGGTAGAATATTTCGACTCCTGTCTGGGTCATAGGTCACACTGGGATCTTGGGGGATAAGACCTTCGTTGAGACTGCTAAGCAATGGTTAGAGGAAGATTTCCCAGAAAACGAATCTGCGTTGATTCTTTCTGCGCCCTAGGTATGGCTTTTGTTGGCAATATCTCACGAACACAACTGTGTGTGGCGTGACTCTCTAGGATGCCAGCTGATCAAACGAATGCTCCCGGATAGGTTATGTTAGGTCATGTTCGGTTGAAGTGGCTGCCAGCTGAGAATCGCCAACACACTTAGACCAACAATAGTTTTGTGATATCACGTGGAGGGGGAAGTTTCTCCCTACCTACTCGTTAAACTATTTTGAGTTTCCTATGAAGCGTAGGAGGCTCTTAATGTCCATGATTTTCAGGTCGCCTATATCGTTATAATAGTAGGCTCCTAAGTAGAGCTTCCTTCTACGGGAGAGAGCTGGGCAGAAACAAAGAAGATGAGGAATGGGAATGCCCCCGGATGCTTTTAAGAAATAAGTGGCATACTGCTGTCCTTCAGCAGAAAAGAGTACAAATAACGTTCTGACAGGGTACTACGTGACACTACAGTCTGCGAAGCTTTTGAAGAGGGCGACGACACTGCGGATTATTTCTTCTGTGAGCAACCTGCCCTTGCTCGTATCAGGTGGCAGATCTTCGATTCTGATGTTGTGAGTGCTGCTTCTACTAAGCAACTCATCACTTCAGCGCTTGCTTGGTTTTCTATGAAAAACAAGGAAATTTCAGAGAAAATGTGGACGTGTCGCGGCGCATTGTTTAGTGTGACGCACCACTGCGCTGAAGTTCAATGTTGGAATCCCAGAAAAAAACCCAAAGGTTGTTTTACGGTCCCACCTCTCGCGAACGTTTGACGAACATCCGAGAATATTGTTGTCATGAGAAAGCTTCTCAAAAATAAAATAAAAATTGCCTTCGAATACGGCACAAAACTGTGTCCATTCGTGCGAAAAATATAACGCACACAACACGAGGTGTTGCGAGAAGCTAGGCTTACGCTCCTCATGAACTGTTGCGCCAAATATGTATATGAAATGGTTTTGCTTTCAATGGAGCAGTTACATCTGAGTGCTGCAGTGAAGCGTTATGGAGATAGACATCAAGCTATGAAACAATTTTTTCAAGACCTCCAAATGGTAAAGGGGGAGGAAAGGCAGAGAATGACCCCCGGAGCACTGCGACCTAAAAAGATCTTTTGTGCTATCCCCTGGTTGGTTGTTTGTGTAGTACTTCTCAACTAGCTGAAATCTAATTCATTAATAAAGCTAAGGATAGTTCGAGCTGAGGAAGAGGTGACATCAGAAGGTGTGAAGGTGATATGACGCCTTTAATAAAGTGCTTTAACCTCAGTCTGGCTACGGCCGGGCAATGACAGAGTATGTGATGGGCTGTTTCGGTGTCTTCAAGACAGAGACGGCACGTTTCCGATTGAACACGGCCGATTTTCTTGAGATGGTAGTTGAGAGAGTAGTGTCCAGTAAGGATCTTAGCATTCTGTTTGCTCATTGATAGAATGTCTCTAGTTCTAATTTTTGAGAAATTAATAAATTTCTTGGATTGCCTTAGGCCAGGTTGTGTATTCCAGTGTGAGATCATTTGTTCGCGTTCCCAGCGAAATAGCTCTATTTTAATCTGGCAGAAGGGTTCAGGTCTAATGTAAGGAGATTGGGCACCTAGTCTGGCAAGCTCATCAGCCGCTTCATTACCAGGGATACCTTTGTGTCCGGGGATCCACATTAATGTAATTTTATTGTGTGCAGCAAGCTGCAAAAGAGTCTGCAAACAATTCCAAACCAGCTTAGACTTATAGTCAAAGGACGTAAGAGCCCTGAGTGCTGCTTGGTTATCTGACATTATATTAATATGTGATCTTCGGAGGTTTTTTCTAATGCATTCTCTGGCGCAGAGCTCGATAGTATAGACCTCTGCTTGGAAGGTAGTAGTGGATTGACCTAATGGTGTAAAGAGTTTGCAAAGGGGCCAAAGATACCAGCTCCAACCCCATTTGACATTTTTGAGTCATCAATGTACCAATTGATTTGGATGTTGATTGAGGGATTTGAGGATAGTTCCAATAGCTGCGGTCAGGTATGTTTACTGTGAAGGGGTGATTGAGGTGGATTCTTTTAGGCATGAAGTCTGAGATGCATACTGCTGGGAAGTAAGTAGCGGAATTTTCTCAAGGATATTCATGTGGCCAACTAATTCGAAATTTGTATTGTTGCATAAAAGGTGAAGCTTTAGAACACTGGCAGCCGCAGTCTTCATAATATTTATGTAGGGGAGGAAGGTTTAAGAGAACTTCCAGCGCGGCTGTTGGGAAGGTTCGCATTGCGCCCGTAATACCTACACAGGCTAGTCTTTGAACCTTCTGGAGGGCGGAACGGATGACGGTTTGATTAACTTTATCCCACCATACTAGCAAAGCATACGTTTTTATCAGGACGATGATTGTGGTATAGGTCCAGTGGATCATTTTTGGATTTAATCCCCATTTTTTGCTGAAAAACCTAGAACATGCACAGAAGGCTTTTGTCGCCTTCTCAATGCTTCTGCCTATATGAGGTTTCCAGTTTAATTTGTGGTCTAGAGTAATCCCAAGATATTTTGTTTCTTTTGAGAAGTCAAACAATATACAGTTTAGTGATAGTGCTTGAATGCTTAAATTTCTGCTCCTGGTGAAAGGAATGATTACGGTTTTTGCTGGATTCATCCTTGCCCTTAGCTATTATGTCTACGTCGTCAGCGTAGCCCTGGGTAAGAAATCCAGAACTATTGAGCTAATTTATGATACTGTCCACTACAATAGACCATACAAGAGGGGATAAGATGCCCCTTGAGGATAACCCTTAGTAGTTCTAACGGAGATTGAGATTTGTCCAAGCTTGGCAGTAATTAATCTGCGACTGTGCTTGGAGCATATCCATTTGGTAGTTTGCGGATCAATGCCTTTGACATCAGCAGTAGACTTAATTGATTGAAACGATTTGTTATTGAAGGCCCCAGAGATGTCCAGCATAAGGCTATTCCCTTCTTTGACAAGGTTTCTTCAGCAGTGCTGCCTAGATAGTGTAGGGCTGTGACCGTAGATTTACCAGATTGATATGGGAATTAAAGATTATTTATAGGGCGTTCTATATGGGCGGAGTTTCTTATGTGAAGATCAAAGATTTTTTCCATTACCTTAAGAAACACAGAGGTGAGACTGATTGGCCTAAGGGCCTTTTGGTCTGATTGTGATCTGGCGCCGACTTTATGAATGAACACATTAACTTTTCTCCATATTGATGGGAGTTCATAGCTGGAACTAAAGATGGGCACTAAGGAATCGATAAGAGTGTCGATTCTATGATGTAAGAGGGGCAGGGAAAATTCAATCTCTATCGGGAGCTTTGTAAGGTTTTTGCGTGGAGTTGGCCCATCTGATTGAGTCAAAGGAGAAGATTTTCTTGCCCATAATCCTAGTATGTCGGTTAGGTCGGAGTTGCATGACTTCATACAACAGAGATATGCGAGGGTCGGTGATTAGGGAGTCAGGGAAGTGGGTCTGCGGAAGTAAACCTAATATTTCGTCTTATCCCTGCGTGAAACTGCCATCAGGTTTTCATAGGAGACCAATGCCGTTGCTGTGTTTCTTGGATAAAGTTTTCCGGGCTCTTACAGCTGAAGGGAGATCGTTAATGCTTTCGCAGAAAGACTTCCATGTATGTTTTTTTTGATCTCCTAATAGCAGAGTTGTAAACTGTGAGAGCTATCTTATATTCGCTCCATGAGTTGGTGGATTTGGCTTTATTAAATAGCATTCTAACCTTTTTTTTAAGGGTGTCGAGCTTATTGTTACACACCATGGCACATCGCGGAAGTTAGTTCTGCTTTTGAGAAGCAGCTGGCTGCATATGAGGAGGTGATCTGGGAGCTAAGTTTTGACGCTTCTTCTTCAAGAGAATGAGAGGAGTCTATATTTGAACAGGATGGAATGAATTCGCCCATAAGGATTTCGACATAGAGATTCCAATTGGTGCGTTTAGGAGACCTGCTGGGGTGATTGGGTCACGAGTAGTTTCGATCAGACAACGAGAGCTCCTTTGAGACATGTCAATTAGTGATTTGATCGGACAGAGAGGAACTGGATAGGGTAAGATCCAGAACCTCTTGTCTGATGGAGTTGATAAAAGTAGCTTCATTTCCTCTATATAAAGTATCAATATCTTAACCAATAAGGAAGTTAAGAAAGCAATTCCTAGGCTTAGTAATTCCGCGAAACGCAGACATCTTGAAAATGAAGAGCAAAGAGAGAAAAGAATGATTATTGGTGTAATGGTTTGGAACTCTGGTGATATTAGGTGTCAGTTCATGGTTACTCCATGGGTGGCATGCCATATATTCAGGGAGAATTTGCTATAATTTTTGCGTTTAGTCCTCATATCCAGCATTTGTTTCGAGCAAGCGCTTAGTTACTCTAGGTGATGAATGTCACCATCATATAATTTTATTACTAGAATGTACAATATATGATTGGTACTTGAGCCGACAACCTACCACTCAGTGACCAAAGACATTACCACTACACCATGCCTATTATGGTGAAATGCCAAAGATATTTTCAGATGAAAAGCTGTAAAGCTAAGGTAGTATCCAGGAAAACTGCGTGGAGGTAAAAATCCGTAACTGGCAATACGAAAACGCTGCGTACAATACAAGGTAATCGCCAAATTTTGTCAGAGTTATGTACATATCATACTTCCTACTGCACTTCCGATCGGACTTGTCCCCAAATGCCAACATTCTACAAGTCACAGAACCTCGATTTATTTTCAGAGAACGCCATCAAAATTCCAACCGCATAGTCCCAAACATTCATTCACCCCCGCGCAGCAAAAAAAAACATCTAATCCACCAGTAAGCGGAATTTAAGTTCTCTCAACACATACCATAATTAAATAATCGCACGTGATCATTGCACTTAGTTATATGTATGTAATCCGAGCACGGAAGAACGAAATAAAAAAAAAAAATTATTTTCGTCGGACAAACAAGAAATAAAATCGACATTGAGTCGTCTGTCCGAGTGTCGTTTAATTGAAATTTACAATTAGCGCGATTGTACTATGGCATTGCGGGTATACACTGATAATGATAAGGATTTGAAGTCATCGGTAAATTAATTGTGTGTAGTTAGACGATGACGGTCATTGGGGTAATTAGGTGTATTTTGTTTCTTCCGAAACTTCGTTTGGTGGCGAATGCCAATTGGTGTTGTAGATTACACAAGATTAGGCGTATTGCATGGCGAAATCCATCTACAACTGAATTATAGATACTTCCGCTACGAGTAAATAAATATAGTAAAAAAAATATAGAATTCCGAGAGTGAATTCATGTACATGTTAATTTTATTGCGATTTAAAAATAATTACATATACAGTTTGGCTGTTCAGCTAATCTGATGTCTCTGATGTTTTAAGAATCGCGTGTGTAGTTCGAATTTATTTTACCGAGACATGCTGATGTTTATCGCGCATCTAAATGTGTCAATTTGGTTTTTTACTGGTTATGGGGGTAAAACTGTTTACTATTAGATACAAAATATTATTTTCCTTTTAAGAACACAATGTAGGGGTTTAAATAAAAAACTGTACGTATTGCTTAGGTTGCTAATTAAATAATAATTTGCTAATAGTAGTGCATACGAGTATGTGTGTTTTATTGTCATAGTATGCTTGCATTCGTAAAGCACGAATGTTGTTTAGGGGACCGATTGTTCCTTCTGTTGTAGAGATGAACTTAGGTTAGGCTAATTTCATGAATAGATAGAATATGTCCAGGTCTGCATAGATAAATTAGGGTAGGCAGAATGGCTGTCACACTGAGACCAAAGATTATGACCATTGTGATACCATTGTAAGAAGAATCCGGTGGTATTCGTTATCATAGACGTATAATCTCGGATAGGAGATTGGGGTAAATTTACATATCCTACGGATGTCAAGATCCGACAGATCATTTAGCGCCATGGGTTTGACTATGTCAATAATCCAGCAACGATTCACGAGCTGCAAAACAATGTCATTCATGCCTTTGTTTAAATCCAGCCAGACTTATGTGAAAAGTCATTCACCATTTTTTATTAGGTCTCTTTGGCTTGCATCTTGCAAACGAAACCGAGGAAGTTATTTGAATGATGTTGTCATGAAAACAAAATGGCACTGAATGTACTTAAATCCACGATAAACTGTTCGGCCATACTTCATACACAGCTCTTTTAATTAAATTTAAAAAATCGAGCGCACTTATTGAAAGACCCTTTTCAAAAGAATGAGCTGCGACGACGCACGAGAAATACGTTTCTGCTCTAAACATGTAACTGAACTTTAAGAATGCTCTCCCACCAGACATAACTACAACACCTTGCTAAAAAAGTTCTATGCCCGATCGAAAGCTTTCGACTGCGAAAAATAATACGGTTATCTGATGATTAGTGCGGGTTTGTCGCGGGTAAATCAACCACAGATGCAATCCAAAGTATATGAATCATAATGGAAAACGTGATTCCTTAAAGGATTTGCATATTGTATTGGTTGACTTTTTGACTTTATCCTTAGTACTAATCTCCTAATCTGTAACAGGGGGTCCAAACCGACCTTCATTACGCGCAACCGACAACACTCCTGGACATCACTCTTGTCTCCGATCACTTATATAACTCGGTTAAGGACTGGAGAGTCTCTGATTAGCACCCTTTTTCAGACCACCGTTACCTCCAATTTAGTCTTCATGACTATCTGCCTGATCAGAAGGTTTTTAGAAATTATAGGAAAACCAACTGGCCCCTTTATAGGAAACGTTTATTAACGCTTATTCCCTCCCACCTGCCTACTGAACCTTCTTGCACTGAAGACCTTGACAATCGAGTCAACATCCTAACATCGGCACTAAATGGTGCCATGTCCGAGGCCTGCCCACTCCGCAAACCTCGAGGTAAAATGAAACCTCCCTGGTGGAATGCAAATCTCAGTACTCTTAGGAAAGGCAGTAGGCTCCTTTTTAATATTACTAAAAGCTCCCGTGAGACGGCCGATTGGGATTCCTATAAACTGTCTCTTAGAAAATACAAAATCTCACTGAGGAAGGAGCAACGACGTTCCTGGAGACTCTTCTGCGACAGCATTGAAAAGTCCTCGGAAGCTTCCATGTTGCGGAAATCCTCTCTAAAAGCCCTTCTATACCCAGCTTCCTTTTGCATCCGGATGGTCACTGGACCTCCTCTGCTGAGGAATTCATTGACATCTTACTGGATACTCACTATCCTGGTAGGTCCCCTGTTGCTATATCGCAAGTGGGAAATCTCCCCCCTCAACCTTGCAGCAACTCTTTAGTCTTGATAACTACAGAAAAGATCCGATGGGCCATGCGCAGCTTCAAACCGTTCAAGTCCCCAGGACCTGACGGTGTTATTCCAGCTGAAATTCAGCAATGCGAGGATATTGTGCTTCCATGGCTCAAAGTCATCTTGTCGGGCTGTCTAAATCTGGTCTATATTCCCAAACTTTGGACCGAGCTTGAAGTCATATTCATACCTAAGGCAGGAAAGAGCTCGCACGTGGAACCAAAGGATCTCCGACCTATCAGCCTATCGTCCTTTCTGCTTAGAACTTTAGAAAGGTTAATTGATATCCATCTTCGGCAAAGTATTAGCCCAGCTCTGCTCTCGCCGTCCCAACATGCGTACTGCAAAGGCAAATCGGTTGAGATTGCCTTACATTTGCTTGTGCGCACCATCGAAAAATCATTGAGCATCAAAGAATACATAATGGCGGCTTTCCTTGACATTGAGGGAGCTTTTAACAATGTCAAACCAAAGGCGATTACCGACGCACTTGTAAATCTGAAAGTGGATACTTTGCTCGGAGTGTTGATCAATCAATTGCTTACATGCAGATGGGCGGAGCTTCGGCCAGAAGAACTGCTCGCTGCGGTACACCTCAAGGTGGAGTCTTATCACCTCTTTTGTGGAACCTGGTAGTTAATGAACTACTGATGGACCTGGATACGTCAGGATGTAGAGTGATCGCCTATGCTGATGACATTGCTATTGCTTCCTCCGGTAAACACCCGGACACTCTCAGGGATATCCTCCAATATGCTCTCCTTCGGCTCACCAAATGGGCCTCCAAATGTAGACTGGGGGTTAACCCCCATAAAACGGAACTCGTTCTCTTCACGAGGAAATATAAAGTTCCCCTCATAGACCCTCCTATGATAAATGGCACCAGTCTCACCTTCTCTGAAAACGCAAAATATCTGGGTCATATTTTGGATAGGAAATTAAACTGAAAGGCCAATCTACTAGAGCGCGTCAACTAAGCTAATGTAGCTCTCTATTCCTGTAAAAAGGCTATAGGTAGGAGCTGGGGTATCAAACCTCAAATCACTCATTTGCTATACGTGTCCGTTATCAGGCCTATACTACTATATGGCGTGATCGTATGGTGGCCTGCTCTTGACAGGGCTGTCCACCTCTCTCAACTAGCTAAGGTGCAAAGATCTGCATGTATCTGCATCAGTGGTGCACTGAGAACTACTCCCTCCACGGCACTGGACATCTTGTTCAACCTGCTACCTTTAGATATTTTCGGCAAACAGATGGCTGCCTGTGCGGCCATCCGCCTCTCAGTGGTCTAGCTATCGCTTGGCCACTCCTCGATCCTTGATCTTCTCAACTTCAAACACGAAAACACGGACAACACCCCGCCGAAACTGAGATTTGACCGTAACTTCCGTACGAGCATCCCTAACCGGGATGTACGGGACTATTCCCCCCCTGTCGATGGTAGTTCGATTCACTTCTTTACAGATGGATCTACGACGGAGGGTGTGGTGGGTTGTGGTGTTTTCTCCGAACAGCTCAATCTGAGCATCTCTTTCCGCCTCCCTGATCATTGTAGCGTTTTCCAGGCGGAAATCATGGCGATTAAGGAAGCCCTGTCCTGGCTGAAATGTAATGTATTATCTGTCAGGGATACTAGCATTTTCACTGACAGCCAAGCGGCAATCAAGTCCCTGAAATCGTTCTCCTTCACTTCAAAGACTGCCCTAAACTGTCGTCTATCTCTTATGGAGATGACAGAACAGTTCAACATTCACCTATGCTGGGTGCCGGGCCACAGAGACATTCCAGGTAACTGCAGCGCTGATGACCTCGCCAGACAGGGTACCACTCTAAGGATTTTGCCTGAAAGGCAAACCCTTGGTATGCCCCTCGCTACATGTAAGTATCTACTAAAGCTGAACGCTATTACCACGACCAACCTCAGATGGGGAAACGGCTCAACGTGTCACGTTTCGAGATAAATCTGGCCTAAGCTGGATCAAAAACGCAGTGCCGATCTGATCAAGTTAAAGCGTACACAAATCAGCTGCGTTGTCGGTGTTCTCACTGGAAACTGTCTTATAGGTCAACATGCCAAAAGACTTGGTCTCTTCTCCAACGACTTCTGCAGAAGCTGTAGGGACGAGGAGGAGGAAGAAACCATCCTTCACCTCCTATGCACATGTCCAGCCCTGTCGCATGAAAGAATGCTCCATCTAGGGTCGCCCTTTCTCGACGACCTCTGCGATCTGGCGTCCTTGGACGTCATGAGCATCCATCGCTTTGTTAAAAGCTCCGGTTGGTTTTGTTAGTCCCTGAGTGGTCAAATGGTTTGATCCATGGTATCACAAAGGACCTTCACTGGTCTAAGTGTGTCTGCACTCTCGTGTGGACAGCCAACCTAACCTAACCTATTGGTTGACTTTGAAAGGGCATTCGACAGACAACCACGAGATTTGATATGGGTGGCCCTAAGACATCGAGGGGTTCCAGAAACCTATGTACAGATGATCATGGATATGTACGAAAGAGCACGGACAAGAGTTAGATGTCCCGCTGGAGTTCCCAATCAAAATCGGGGTGCACCAGGGAAGCGTCTTAAGTCTTTTGCTCTTTAAATGTGGTGAATTGGGAGTTTTATGGTTCCTTGTTTTCGCATCATAACCTCGCCGAAATAGGAAAAAGAAAAAGATCGTTTAAATATGGTTGATTTTCCAGAATTATGAGGGAGGCTAAATCTTTTCCGCGAAAAATGACTCCTAAAGCATGTGTCGGTCCGTAGAAAAGAACAGAGAAAGTTTCGGAGTTTTGGCCTATTTAGTTATCGTATAATTAGAAAGTAGCTTATCCTGGTAGGTGGGCTTATCGTATACTTAATGTAATTAATTTCACCGGTTTGTCGGAAAGTTCCTCAATATTCTGAACAAATTGTTGAATTGTAGAAAGAAATGGTGGTAGAGGCTTGGACAATGGCTGAGGAATTGGGTTGTATCATTCTGAACTTCGCTGTTACCGCTCACCGAGGTTTTCTTCAGTCATTCAAAGTATGTTCATATGATATGGCAGAGTATTATGCTCTATATTACTCTTACAAGCATAAATAGGGATTATCTGTCTTTCTGTATAAGTTGATTTTTTCTGCTTTTATTGAACAACGGCCATAACTTCTTTGTTGTAACAAATGAGCCCAGTGAAGTGAAATTCTTCTGCTATTTGCGTCCATGTGATATTTATTCCCTGCTTCGAGCTTAAGTGCGCACGTAGTGGTTTTCACAGAGATCTGCCCGGGTTCTGCGCCGCGCCTTTTCTTGGCAATTGATTAGCTTTCTCATTCCTTGGTATATCCTCAATTATAGGTAGCCAACAGAGTCTTACCTTGTACTGTTTTCCAAGTACCTTAAGCTCGTCGCAAAATCACTTCACAAACTTCGGTTCCACTATTATAGTAGATGTTGCTGCCTCACTGTCGATAAAAAAATGTGATAACTTCCCGTGGTATTGCCTTCATCGAAGTATCATGAACGGCTATTGTCACTGCCAAGACTTCCACCCGGAAGACGCTACTGTGCTACAGAAGTTGGACTCATTTAAGTAGGCCCAGCATGTCAGAAAAGATACTTGGATCCATCAGTGTAAATGTCTGTATGCTTGGTACTTTTCTATTCTTTTCTGCTTGCATATTGGCTCAAAACTACTTAGTCTTATTTAGTGCAGCAGTTCTTGAGTAGTCAAATAGAATTTCATCATGATGCTTTGGCAGTAAATTTTGTAACAGTGTTCGAATACTTTCCACTTCCAATGCCGACGTTTGCAGATACTCGCTATTTGAAAGGAATTCGTGTTTCTTTAAACATTCGAAGAACAAAAATAAAATTTAAAAGTATTGCAACTCAAAATGTTTTATATCACAGGGTAAATACGCACGATATTATATCAATTATTGCTGAATTTCTAAAGAAGGATGCTACTTGTTTACTTTAATTTGTAAACCTCCCATGGAAAACCTTTAAAGATTAAGTCCCAAAGGCAAACAACCCAGACGAGAAAAAAAGGTCTAACATTTCTTTTTACCGTGTTATCGATTGGAAATTCTTGTTTAAGGGCATACTTGTATGACCACCATCGTTCAACCCCTTTTCCCAATTTCCATTTTCCCAAAATATGTAAAAAAAAATCTTTTGAAATATGTCCGGTTAAAATTCTTGAGAATTCTTGTTGTTTGCCGTGTTTGTAGTTGGAAATTTGTTCCGCACACACAACTTAAGGGTTACTTTTTATGCTTACAACAAATTAGTGATTGCTTTTCCTTCTTTTCAAACTTAAGTATCTTTAAATTCTGTGGTAATTCTTTCATTCATGGTTTGTGATTTTTTTGTGATATCATCCAGGGCCACTGTGGTACCTTCTTTCAGAAAGTGGTTCAGTTGTGCATCAGACAACTGGATTGGGAAGAGTTGAAACTGACCAGAAACAAGAAATCAATTAGGACGAAACTTAGAAGGAGTCTGGTACAAGGACGAATGGCATGAAACTACTTTTAGAGAGCAACAGGATAACTCGCAGAAACAATCTAAGTAGTCGGAGGAAAATCCATCTTTTTGTATGCAGTATTGGGCTAAAACTAAACTAAGTGCATCAATATTTATACATTCAGCATTGCCATTTATACATTCAGCTGTATCAAACATTTCCCCTGGAAGAGCCTTATTCGTCGCTAAGTGGTTTGAATTTGATTGCAAAAAAAACTCAGAAAAAAAACATTTCTGTTCCTTAATCTGTTCAGAAAAACAAATGCTTTTAGAATACTTTACATGTGTAGAATCAAGCGAATACGTTACACAAACGGTTTAGCTGCGAGTCTAACAAACTACAATGACTCAAAGTTATTTTGGTTTAAGGTACGTTTATTACTTACCAACAAGCCTCTCCATTTAGCTCGGCCTTAAGATAATTGACTCTAGTTGCGCACTCCAAGTTGGTCGAGGTCCCCTTGAACTTGTGCGCGCCACCTACGGCGAAGAGGTCCTCTTCTGCGTCGTCACTCCGGGTTAGATTCGAAGACTCTGCGAGCCGGAGCGTTGGTATCCATTCGCTCTACATGTCCTAGCGTCCAATACGCAATTTTTTGACTAGGTCGATGTCGCTGTACAGCTCGTATAGATCGCGATTGAATCTTTTCCTCCAAAACCCGTCAACGCAAACGGGACCGAAAATCTTACGAAGAATTTTTCTCTCGAAGCGACCAAGGATATCTTCATCATATTTTAATAAAGTCCATGTTTCAGCACCGTAAAGCAAGACAGGAATGATCAGAGTCTTATAGAGTGTCTCCCTTAGTTGTTCGAGATAGGGCTTTACTGTTGAATTGCCTTATAAGCCCAAAATAACAGCGATTGGCAATAGTTATTCTTCGCTTGATTTCTGCGCTGACTTGTTTTTTCGAGTTTATAGCAGAGCCAAGGTAGACAAAGTCCCTTACTACCTCGAAGTTATAGCGGCTCACTGTGAGATTCTGTCTAATTCAGTGTTGGCTGTGCCTTCTTGTTGACAGCATATACTTGGTTTTGCTCTCATGTTTCGCTAAATCCATTTTGGCCGCTTTCGCCTCAATGCTTGCAAACGCACCGGTGACAGCCCGCTGAGTTCTTCCAATAATGTCAATATCGCCGGCGTATGCAAACAGTTGTACTGACTTGTGATAGATTGTGCCTACGGTGTTGGCTTGTGAGTTCCGCAAAATCCGTTCAAGTACAATGTTAAAGAAGTCACATGACAGCGCGTCACCTGGTTTAAAACCTTTTTTGACATCAAAGGTTTCGGTGAGATCATTATCGACCTTGATGCAGCAGCGAGTGTTCTCCAACGTCATCCTGCACAGACGTACAAGTTTGGCAGGGATGTCAGAACTATACATGGCTCTATAAAGCTCTTCTCTATAGATGCTGTCAAAGGTGGCCTTGAAATCGATAAAGAGATGATGTGTATCCATTTGGACTTCTTGGGTTTTCTCCAGGATCTGCCGAAGTGTGAAGATTTGATCGAAAGGGGCCAATCAGGTTTCAGCCGTTCACACAATGTCGCAGAAAAGATCTTATATGCGATGTTGAGGAGACTGATGCCCCATAATTGGCGCATTTGAGGGGGTCTCCTTTTTTGTGGATCAGGCAAACGGTGCTGAGATTCCATTCATCAGGCATACACTCGTCTGACCAAATCATCTTAGAGATGAGTTGGTGTATGCACTCTACCAATTCATCACCAGCTGCCTTGAAAAGTTCGGCTGGTAAGGCGTTAGGTCCAGCAGCTGTGTTGTTTGGAATGAGGTGCCTAAATAGTTGTCAGGGTCCAGTATGCTCCATTTTTTATATATTAATATTTATTAACATCTCCTCTATCCTTGAGTTCTTCAAATCCCAGAAAACACCAACACGTTTTTTCACGGTCCCACCTCTCGCGAACGTCTGACAAATCCAAGAGTGTTGTTGTCATGAGAAAGCTTTTTAATAACTTAGTAAAAATTGCCCTTCGGATACGGCACTAAATTGTAGGTCTCTTCCATTCGTGTGAAAAAAATATAACGCACACAACACGAGTGGTTGCGAGAAGCTAGGTCCAGCCACTTGAAGAGCTGTTGCGCAAAATATTTATCTATTTTTTAAAACTACATCTGCCCCCAACCCCTTTTCTGCACGGTACCACCGTTAGGCATTCCGTCATGGGAGGAGTTTTCAGCCGTAGCTCTCTCTCTCTGTTGATGTGATATTTGCGCAGTTGTCAGTGACTGTTTGCTTAGTTCTACCGAAGATGTCTATGTCGTAACCTAGCAATTATACTAATTTGTGAAAAAAGTGCTTGTTGTGCAGACATTGCAATTTTGCACTAATTTCCCCAATACCAAGTTGAAGAAGCATTTAAGTCATCGCCCTGTCTAAAACCTCTGGTGGTATTGAAAGTTTCTGTGGTGTCTTTTTTGACTTTGGCGACGCAGCACGCGTTCTCCATCGTCATCCGGCATAAGCGAATGAGTTGTGTAGGAATACCAAACATGGAGACAAAAAGCTCATGGTTTTGCTTCGAAATCGATGGATAGATGCTGAGTGTCGATTTGTGATTTTTGGGTCCTCTCTAAGATTTGACGTCTAATGTGAAGATTTAGTCGATCCTATATTTTTCGGGGCAAAAATCGCACTGATAAATCCCAACCAGGTCGTCAACATACGGTTCCCGGCATTTTAACATAACACTAGATAGTTTGTTGAAAGCGACTTTGAGTAGGCTTATACTTCTACAAATAACGTAGGTAAGGCGTTCTCGTTTTTTATGGACTGGTCGTATGGTGCTAACGTTCCAGTCATCGGACCATATCTTATGGAGGCGTTGGTGCATGTACCCTACCAGGTCATGCAATGCAGCCTTGAACAGCTCAACTCCTAGGCCATCTGGGTTTGCGGCCTTATGGTATTTACATTAAGCTATCGGATTTGGCAACGCGGTCTTCTGACGCCAACACGTTCTAAAATAGCTCCAGGTTTAAAGTGTTTTCCCTTTAATACGATTTTTTAAAAATTCTGAAAAACACTAGAAAACATATCCCTGCTGCAAAGAATCTGGTGAGTTAAAATTTTTCTGTGTTAAAAAAAAAAAAAAAACCAAATGCCGATAAACAAAGGCCTCAAAATGCAAAGAACTCCACCGGCAAAAAGCAACAACAACACGTCAGCAACTGTTCCAGCGAACAAAAGGCATATAGCGGAGACTTCGCGCCGGATTTTTCGTATAATCACGATGGTAATGCTGTGGGAAATATGTCAATTTTGGAACTAAGAGAACTGATCGTGGGTTCGATGGCATCTATTTTGGATGACAGGTTGAAGAATATGCCAGCTAAAGCTGACATAGAAGGAATTTCGACTGAATTGCAGGCACTACAAAACCACCACATTAAGGTATCCTCCCTTATGTCCTGTATCCCATTGTGGGTCCTAGGGCCTCTACTGCACCTACGCGCAATCGTGTACGGTTTCAGGCAATGCGTCTCAGCTCTCCGCAACTTTTCCCCAACTGCCGTGCCTCCTTCTCGACTGTTTTGCGCCATGTTCTCCTCGGACCGCCATGCCTTTTGCCATCCTGAGTTAAAGGGTTCCATTGTATAGCATGGTTCGCTATGGATTTGCCACCCTTTCGGAACGTGTGAACAGTTCACTGCCACTTCCGTCGTTGGATGGTTGTGCCTATTGGTTCCTGGCCCGATCTCTCGTGAAGGTATTCGTTAGAGATACGATTGGGCCAGAAAGCCCTTAAGATATTGCGCAGGTATCTATTAACGAACGTTTGCAGCTTTCCGGTGATAGTAGTGGTCACTCTCCACGTGCTGCATTCATATAACAGCACGGATTCAACGTTGGAGCGGAACAATCTTAGCTTGGTGTTCGAACTGATTGCATTGCTTCGTCATATTTTGGACAACATCGCGAGCGCGGACTTTGCTTTGGCGGTCCTGTTGGCTATATCCAGTTCGGTTCCACAATCGGTCGAAACAATATTCCCAAGATACTGGAAATCATCTACTCTCTCTACCGGTTGTCCAGCAGTGCATATTTGAGCCGATGAGTTTGTTCGAAGGCTGATCATTTTAGTTTTTGCCGTATTCATTTTTAGCTCGAGGACGTCTGCCTCTCTCTACCCATCTGCTGTCATTTGGTGGAGGTCCATAATTCTATGAGAGAGTAAGCATACATTCATTCATTTCATTCATTCATTTGCACGCTCGCGAGAGGTGGGACCGTGAAAAAACTTTTTGGTGTTTTTCTGGGATTCGAACTTGGAACCTCATGCGTAGTGATCCGACACACTAACCACTTACGCCACGGCGCCCACATCGTCAGCGTAGTCAAGATGTTTAAGATGGTATGTAAGAGTCCATCGAAATGCTCCGTTTCCCGTCGACAAAGCTGCTCGAAGCACATTAAGCTATGGCTGCCTCAATCGGTCCAGGAGTTGTACCGATTGGTTGTTCCCCAGATTTAGACCATCAAATGGGATTTTGGCTTTCATCGCCGTTTACTTTCCATATCTTCAGATATGATTCCATCTCAACGTTGGTGTTCCTGTTTTTGTCCTTGTAGGCTGCGGTTTGTGTAGTGAAACCTTGGGTCGCCTTTTTATCCTTTTGTAGAAATTTCGAATCTGAAACCTAGCATATCAGCCACAGAATTCGTATAGTTTTCTGGTTGGCCTTTATGAATGTCGATATATTTTCTTAAATAAATCACCGTGTAGTTCTTGGGAAGTCTGGCTTGGAATAGGCTACAGTTGGTGGCTCGCAAACCTTATTGTATGAGCAGTGATGTACTCTTCAGAATAAATTCCGAAGCCAACAACCACTTCTATATTCGAAGCGTCTGTATATCACCTTTCCAAACCTCTCCGGAAGATTTGTTCGTTTTGAGTCAATCCACCGATCCAACGAGAGTGCTTGCTTTTTGTAGATATTGGTTTCGTGTGCAGATTAATTGGTGTTAGCATGACTATAGTGCCGAGCGCCGAAATCAGAACTTATTCGATGGCAGCATTTGTGCTTATGTGTGATATTAGTGTATGCTATATGAGTGCTGTAGTTTAGGTGCAATCGTCTTTGTAACTGGCTAGAATTATACCAGACTGGGCCTGACAGGTATCACATATGAACATCCAATGAATAATGGCAGGTTTGGAATCGCATCTTTTAGTAAGAAATATACTTCTTTATTTTTCTCAAGGTATTCTCTTATCATGTCAGCATTCAATGAACTTTACTTTTTCATAGATTTGAAGATCGTTTAGTCTCCGGACTCCAAATTCGGTATGCTTCTCCGTTTGGGGAATAGAACTAGTTCCGTTTTTGCAAGGTTTATCTAAAGTCAGTATCCTTTTGCCTAGGCTTGATAAGCAACTTTTGTTATTTTTTAAACAGATGTTTGGCTACGCCCATATCGCGTGTAGGCACTGCGACCAAAGAGATCTATTGTGCCATGGTAAGCAACTTAGTAGTCCAAGACTATATTAACTTATAAGGTGATCTACCAAGTGGTATGGTACTTAACTAGAAATAAATTCCTCGAAACATCTATAATAATTTACGGGGAAATTCGTTCTCTTAAATTGCTCGCTACATCTTAATAAATTACAAGATTGTGAAAATAGTTTTCATTTGCGGGGAAAACCTATTTATTTATGGAATCCTAATGTGAGCAAAAGTCTTTCAAAAATAATTTTTTTTTAATGTTCTTTTCAGGTGAAATGTCCGTAATGTATTTATTCACACGATACCGCTTCAACTGGAGTGAAGTGGAATTCAGCTTATTCTCAACATACGCCATGGTAACCGGTCTAATAGGTAAGTCAACTTTCCTTTGGGGCTTAACCACAAAAAATGGATTTTGATACTTTTCTTTCCTTAGGAACGCTCTTCTGTGTCGGTGTGCTGTCGCATTTGTTCAAAGTCGATGATGCTCTGGTCGGTGTGGTTTCCAGTATGTCGAAAATTCTCTCCAGTTTTGTGTATGCATTCGCAATACATCCATGGCACATGTATGTGGGCGGAGTAGTGGAGATATTTAATGGAACATCCTTCATTGCGATGCGATCCATTGCCACAAAATTGGTCAATAAAGATGAACTTGGCAAAGTGAATTCGTTATTTGGTGTGGCAGAGGCGCTAATGCCGCTTGTTTACGCCCCAATGTACACGACTTTGTATGCGGCTACATTGAAAACGATGCCTGGAGCGTTTTTCTTACTCGGAGGAGCATTAACAGCACCGGCTGTCATCATTTTCTTGTAAGTATAAGGAATGTGTGTGTGGGAAGGGTAGATGGGTGATGCCTGGTGTGGCAAAGATTTAATTTATCTGCACGTCCAAGTTGTTTTTATGGGATAAGTTGATTTTTGATTGTCCAGGCGGTAGGGTTGGGTACAGTGGTTAAGGGAATGATTGTATGACAAATAGGGATATTATATAGCGCTGTTGTCTTTATTAGAAAGGGTATCTTGGTAATGAAATTATGGTCAAACTACTTTACTGGATAGTGTTTGCTTTAACGTGAAATGGTATTGTGAGTGCAACTATGACGTCCAGTATTTGTATTGCACTTGAAGCGCTAAGAATTTGCCTCAAGATCAACAAAAGAAAAATCAGCCCTTTTGTTGCAACATTAGCTTGATATGTGCATACACTTGAATTAATGAGTGCAAGAGTCACTATCAAGGAGCATTTCCTGAAACTCAATCGAGGATAGCTACACACTGTGAAAACGATATCTTTGGATACGATTGAAGGCAATTGGAAGATTTTCCCATAAAATAAAGTTTAATTGGATAAAATGAAGTAGTAAATACATTTTTGAACAAAGTTCTAATAAATTATGTTTGCCGGAAATACAATATGTTTGGATCATACATTTTCCATAGTTCCCTAATCCTTCATGAGTGTCGCGGGGGTATGATGGTAGACTCTCCATCCTTCTCGATCCTCCGCCATTGATTCCAACTCATCAGGAGCTTCATCCAATCATCTATTTTTAGGCCTACCAACGGGTCGCCTAGCAAATGACATGGCAATCATGGCACGTCCTGGAAGCCGTTCTGGACCAGTGTTTGGATCAGCGAATATTTATTTGGGGCTTAGGAAATAGTTTATAAATAAATAAATATATAAATAAAAAGAACTACATCTTTTAATTGAAATTCGCTTACGTATGTACAGGGTGCGCCATCTTTTATGTTGGTATGTGAATATTGAATAATTAAAAAAAAAAAACACAACCGATTTCAATATATGAGGTATTTTTATTTAATTTGGTCCTTTACAATTTATTTGGACTAGTTTTTGAATACAACACCAATCAAGTGGCCACCTCTATTGACGAAAGGAAAATGTGCCGTTTTTGCTGCGTTTTTCATCACTTTTTTGAGCATATCGGGCGGAATAGCCATGATTTTGGCACGAATGTTTGCCTCGAGCTCGTAAATGGTCTGAGGCTTACTGGCATATACTTTGCTTTTCAAATAACCCCACATAAAGAAGCCCGGAGGGGTCAAATCTGGAGATCTGGGCGGCCAGTCAATGTCGCCATTTTTTTCATTACGACCATTCGAGCGATTGTTTGGCCGCATTCCAAGCGACGTGGATTGTCTGTCGGCTATATTTTTTGAGCCAATTGTACTTTATACGGAAACAAATGCAAATCATCCTTCAAAATGCGCCGCAAGGTGGTTCCACTGGCGCCAAAATGACGATACGACACATGTGGTAACACTCTCTCTTACCGCTTCAACCAGTTCATTGGAATGTCTTGGGCGTTGATGAACGGCATGTCGACGATCTCCTACTATCCCGTGCTCAACAAAATTCGATACCAAACGATGAATATTGTTGTCAGACGGTGCTTGTTGGCCACGATATTTTCGACGATATGCATGTTGAGTTAACACAATTGAACGACTATTTTCAATGTAGAGCGTCACTATTTCGGCGCATTGTTCCGATATAAAGTGATTCGTGGTTAAATTATACTCAATCGGCGTTTCAAAACCATGTCTACTCAAGTCAATCGGTTGATAAATGTCAAAGTTATTCAATGTTTACATACCGAAATAAAAGATGGCGCACTCGTTATGTATTTCAATATGAATAAGCAACTTAGAAAAAAAAAAGTTCATAACTGCAATGCGATTCTCGAAATGATAGATAGCATTTGCGAAAAAGATCTATTAACTTTCTTTCGCCTTTTGTCTCAAGCCTCTGACAATGCTGACATTAGTTTGACGACCCATTTTGCCTTCAGCGCCTTCCAAAGCTTTATTGAAAGTTCAACTGCTTTACTAGTCTTAACCTTTTCATTTGGTATGTATTTGGTATGTATCGATTGGAGCGATTCTAACGATTCGGCTACCAGCACTATATCATCTGCGTACATACATATGTTACTTACTTTACTTACTTATGTCCTGTATCCCCTTGTGGGTCCTAGGGCCTTTACTATGCCTACACGCCATCGTGTACGATTTCTGGCAAGGTGTCAGAGTTCTCCCCAACTTTTCCCTAACTGCCGTGCCTCCTTCTCGACTGTTCCTCGGACCGCCAGGTCTTCTGCCATCCTGAATTAGAGGGTTCCATTGCATAGCATGGTTCGCTATGGAACTGTCACACTTACGGAACGTGTGACCAATCCACTACCACTTCCGTCGTTGGATGGTTGTGCCTATTGGTTCCTGATCCGTTCTCTCGTAAAGGTGTTCTTAGAGATACGATTGGACCAGAAAATCCTTAAGATATTGCGCAGGCACCTATTTACAAACGTTTGCAGCTTTCTGGTGATAGTAGTGGTCACTCCACGTGATGCATCCATATAACAGCACGGATTCAACGTTGGAGCGGAACAGTCTTACCTTGGTGCTCAAACTGATTGCATTGCTTCGCCATATTTTGGACAACATCGCGAGCGCTGACTTTGCTTTGGTGATCCTGTTGGCTATATCCAGTTCGGTTCCACCATCGGTCGAGACAATACTCCCAAGATACCGGAAATCCTCTACTCTCTCTACCGGTTGTCCAGCAGTGCATATTTGAGCCGATGAGTTAGTTCCAAGGCTGATAATTTTAGTTTTTGCCGTATTCATTTTCAGCACGACGACGCCTGCCTCCCTCTCCACATCTGCTGTCATTTGGCGGAGGTCCATAATTCTGTGGGAGAGTAAGCATAGTCAAGATGTTTCAGTTGAGATGTAAGAGTCCATCGAATTCCTCCGTTTCACGTCGACTAAGCTGCATGAAGCGCATCGCTAATCACCAATAGGAATAATATTGGTGAAAGGATACACCGTTGTCTTACCCCACTTTGGATCTCAAATTCCTCAGACAACCTTCCCTTGTGCAGAACGTGACATTTGGAGCCTTCATATGTAGCTTTGATAATAGCAGTTAGTTTATCGGAAATACCTCTCCTGCGTAAGGTACGCCAAATAAACTGCCTGTTGACACCATCGAACGCCTTCTCAAAATCGATGATAATCCGCAGGGTGTTGATGTGGTCGACACAGGAGGATCCAGAGCGGAAACCTGCTTGTTCGGCATCGAGTGTGTCTTCGAGATGTTGTTTGATTCGCTCCAGGATGATTTTAGCTATTATCTTAGCTACAGCAGGCAGCACGCAGATACCCCTCCAGTTCCCGCACTGCATTAAATTTTCTTTAATAGGAAGCTAGACGATCATGCCCTTTTCCATTCGTTAGGAAGCTCTCAGCTTCCCAAGCTCTCTCTATAAGTGGAAACAGAAGCTGAGCCGATGTTGTGGGCGCTGCTCGTAAGAGCTCTGCTGGAATACCGTCAAGTCCTACCGCCTTGTTGGTTTTGAGTGTCTTGATCGCGGTAGTGATCTCATCATCACTGGGAGTCGTGGTGTGTATTCGGGAACTTCTCACCTCGGGCATCTCAGTCCGATTTGGAAGCATATCGCTAGCGAATACACGGTTCAAAACCATAGCAAAATGCTCTTTCCATCTCTTGAGCTGGTCCTTATCCGAAATGAGCAAAGAGCCGTCTAGGCTTTTCACTGGGTGTTGGCTGCAGCTACGACCACCTGTCAACTCTTTGGTGATTCTGTAGACGGTCCTGCTGTCGCATCTCCGTGCACCTTCTTCTGCTTCTGTAGCCAGCGCGTTGATGTAGTTGCGCTTGTCACGTCGCACGCTACGCTGAACTTCTCTCATCTTCATGCGATATTGGGACTCTAGCTCGCTTCTCCCTACTGCTTGGGTAGCTGCAACGCGAGCTTTCAGCTGTTTTCGTTCGTCAATCTGTCTCCAGGTATCCTCGAAAAGCCACGCCCTATGTCTTCCCTGCGATCGACCGACGATTCTTTCAGCACCAGATGTAAAACATTTTTCACAGCACACCAATGGTCTTGGATGGTTGCGGGCATTGAGTTGCTGATTGCTTCCACACCTTGCGAAAAATGCTCCCTTAATTGTTGGCGCACTGAGGGATCACTAAGTCTATCGATGTTGAACCTGGGCATTCTTGTGTTGTCGTGGGATCTTCGAACTGCAGCAGTGGGTAGTTGGAGAGTAGCTATTATAAAATGATGATCTCGTACTATCCCCACATCTGCCCCTCGCCTGTTTCGGACGTCTGGGAGAGTACTTCTTAAGTGGCGACTGATGACAAAATGGTGAATTTGGTTGGAGGTTGCTTGCCTGTCATTGCAAACCCAGCTGACTTTGTGGCAGGTCTGGTGCTCAAATATGGTGCCATCTATCACAAGGCGGTTGGCATTGCAGAAATCCACAAACCTTTTGCCGTTGTCAATGGGGTTGCCTAGTCCATGCTTCCCGATTACATGTTTGAGCCCTTCGTTGTCGTTGCCTGCCTTGGCATTCAAATCCCCCATCACTATGACAATGTCTCCATTTGGTGTTGTGTTGAAGACGGCACTTAAGAGGTTGTAGAAGCTCTCCTTTTCGTCCTCAGACGAACTATTTGTTGGGGCGTAACACTGTATGATGGTGACGCGTCGTACTCTAGTCCGGAATCTGGCTGTCAAAATCCTATCACCATGAGGCTGCCAGGAAATTAGGCCCTTGCGTGCTGTTGTTGTTAGCAGTAGTCCGACTCCATATTCCCGCGGACTTTCGGATGGTCTTCCAGAATAGAGTAGTACAGTGTTACGCGGTAGGGACTGGTACTCGCCCGCTTCTAACCATCTTACTTCATTACTTCACTTACCCCCAAAATGTCCAGCTTATATCGCATGAATTATTTTTCCAATTAGAGGAATCCGGCATTGTAAGGACCTTCTCTTCCCGAGTCGAGGAGCGTCTTTACATTCCAGAAACCTATCTTTGTCCGGGTACAATAGCTAAAAGTCGTCAACATGTGATCATTCCTTATCCGAGGCATAGTGTCGGTTTCTGTAGCGGTCGGTTTTCAGTAACGCAGATTGCTGGTCCACGTTACCTAGCCTAGAATCAAGGCCCTAGACAACCCGCACTTACGATTTGAGCCTTCACGTATAAGGGTTTATACGTATAGTTGCCCGGGGACCACCACTAGTAGGTAAAGTAAGCACTTCATTACGAACTTGATTGTTGGGCTACTGGCCCAAGCCAAGTTTTGAGCATTCAGTAGTTTCCCGATCAATCGCAATGTAGGTCATGCTTGTCCATGATGCTTCATGCTGCACATCTGCCGTCAAATAGTCAAGCATTGCGATAAATAACAACGGACTTCGGGCTGATCCTTATTGCACTCCGACCTTTACCTACAATTTGTAGAGATACCGCAGGTGCTTCTGAATTGGGTGGTAGTGTCTGCATACATATCCTTGGTGAGTTCATTATACTGCTCTAGGACTTTGTGATGCCTATGAGCTTGCCAAATGATGTTCCTCGGCAGTCTATCAAAAGCTTTTTCAAGGTCCAAGAAAACAATGTGTAGGTGCTTTTTACTCTCTTTCGACTTTTCCACAAGGATTGTAAAGCGTTGTGTAGCATCAGCTGTTGAATTCTTTTTGATAAATCCACATTGGTTTCTCGATATGTCTATTATGCTGCACAGGCTACTTTAAATTCTTTTTGATAAATCCACATTGGTTTCTCGATATGTCTATTATGCTGCACAGGCTACTTTTAATGACTACCTGCCATATCTTCATTGTGTGCGACATCAACTTTATACCTCTTTTTCTTTTTTTTTGGTTGCGCTAAGGGATGTGGTAATAATCTTCCAAAGATACTAGTAGCCCGGACTGCTAGCATACACGATTCGCAAGCCCGAATAATCGGTGCCAGGAATGCGCCTACGTGCTAATCCACACCCTGCACACTTACATCACTCTCCCCGCGGGACCGTAAGGTATTACTTCGCGGGGCTGGTTAGCAATTAATGCAACGCTTCTTGTAATGCTGCTTCTGCTCTCCTTGCTCTCTCAATTATTCGGAGCTTTTTTTGCACATTCGTTATGAGTGTACAAATTTCCAGCCAATTCTCCTCTGACCGCAGCATTTGGTCTATAAGGAATGGTGGACTTGGCAGGTTATTTCTCCATTCCGTGAAGCGATTGCAATGGAATATGCGTGCTCTGTATCTTCCTCTTGGTCTGGACAATGTGGACAGAGAGGAGAGTTATGATGTTCAAATCTGTGTAAATGTTTGCAATAGCCGCCGTGACACGATAGGAACTACTTACGTAAGGTGGTAGTTGCAGTCCCCAAACACTCGCTTGGTCCAGACCTCAATGGTGGGGACCAGCTTGTAGGTCCATCTTCCTATTGCGCTGTTATCCCACCTGGCTTGCCACATAGCTAGTGATGTTGCCTTCCCCTCCTCCTTTATTCTCTTGACAATACCTGCTTTTTGATGACTCGAGGTTCTCCTTTCGTAGACCCTTACCATCTCATTTGCGAGGATTTCGATGGGGATCATTCTAGCTATGACAAAGGCTGCTTCGTCCGATATTGTTCGGAAACCGCTGATTGTTAGCCTGTATGTTGACGATAGTTTCCTCCGTGTTTCTATCGTCGCTAACGCCGCCACCCAAACCGGTGCAGCATATAGAAGAAATCAGCTTTATACCTCTGTACTTATCGCATTGTTGGACGTTGCCTTTATTTGTATATACCTAGGGGTATAAGGTAACTATTTCTCCAGGCATCCGGTAGTTAATGTTCTTCAATCAGGGCTTTAAACATCGTCAGAAGATATTTTTCTCCCGTGAGCCGTAGTTTTTTCCACAAGTCGGAGGGAATGTTGTCTGGTCCTATTGATTTTTCGTTTCTCATTCCCCTGAGTGCTTCATGAATTTCATTAATGGAAAACATGTTGAGTGGTCCCAGTGTCGATGGCAGTGCATCTGGTTCCGAGTGCTCGAACTCTTCATTTATGGTGGTCATAATACTCCTTCTATCTTGTATTTGCCTCTTTATTTGTTGTGAGGAGTTTTCCGTTCGCGTCTCAAATGAAACTGGTGCTGATACGGTCTTTTGTAAGCATATTCCTTGTTTTAGAATTTTTAAAAATCTCGTTTTGGCCTGCCTTTATTTCCAAGTTATCATAGAACGCGGCATACGCTCTGTTTTTTTTTGCCGCGACAGCTTTCTGGCAGACTTGCGCTTATTTTTATACATAGCACGAAGCTTGCTTGTTTTAGAGTTTTGCCAAGATTTAAAGGCCAATTTCTTTTCTTTGACTCTTTGTTTCCATAGGACCTGTCCTTCGTTACTCCAAGCTGCTCTTGTGCTAGTCTGTTTACCGTCTCATAAAATGAGTTCCATCTAACTTCGGGCGTCTCGTCAGTTGTATTGGTGTTCAGGTTTGGACAAACGCGGTCCAAGAAAACCTCACCTACACTTTAAAAAGGTTACGCCATTTGGTTTTAATTAAATGGCTTTTGGCATTTACGGCCTTTGTTGATGCATTTACCATATGTGTAGGCATGCGACCAAGAACCTATGCTGGCTCGTAAGAGATTCCCCCGGTATGATTTTGCAGTCTGAGAATCTAGGTGCTAAGGTCCTATTACTGATGGCATAATCGATTTGAGAGCTGCTTCCATCACTCTTGTAAGTTATGAGGTACTCGACCTTTTTATTAAAACACGTATTGATTATTTTCAGATCATATGCTGTAGCAATGTCCATGATCCACGCTCCCTGCTCATTTTTACGCCCGTATCCATATCCGCCATGACAAATATCATTTAGACTGCTGTCTTTCCCCACGTGTCCATTTAGGTCACCACACAGAAGTGTGTGTTCATTTTGCGGAAAGGCTTGGAGGTGTTTTCCAGTTTTTTGAAGAAGTCGAGTTTTGCTTGTTCGTCACATCCTGTTTGTGGGGCATACGCACTGATAACATTATAGATTCGGTTTTCGAGAACAATTTTCACGAACTTCAGTCTATCGTTTATTCTTTCCACTTGCATCACCTTCTCTCGCAGTCTCTGATCTAATATGATTCCGACTCCATTCTTCCGGTCATATCTATTGCCTGAGTGCACAACTTTGCTTGTAACCTTTGCTCTGAATATGCTAGAGTAGCTTCGAGGTAGACTATGTTATCGAAGTTTTGTCTCCGACCTGTTTGGTCGGCGGGAGGTATTTGATTTCCTTCCTACCACCCATATCTGGGAGGCTTTCCCATATCCGCCACCTGGGGACGCGCTCTCTAGGCAAAAGAGGTTCCCCGAGAGTATGAATTGAAATTTATTTTCTAAGGCCACTTGTAAATTTCTTCCCAGCAACCTCTGAAGCTTTCATGATTGCAGGCTGATTAACTTTCGTTTTTGAACTAGGAAGCCATCGGTCGTGGTGAAGCTGAGATATGTTGGCATCCCCTACTTGGAGAATGACTGATTTTGTTGTCTAGCATTTTTAGCCGACTTTAGAGAAGGTTGCTTATTCCTTACTAAAACCACTGCCTCATGTGAACATTTTCCAACAAGAGCACCTGCTGTCATTGGGAGGTCCGTAATATGTATAAGGTACAATACTGTGTCTATAACACTGCCTTTTGGTATTCCAGTTTTTATAACGCAAATGTCTGTCATTGCAAATCGAGTTGATGTGTCTCGATTATATTTTTGCAGACCGGTTTTTTACTCGCATTCTTATTTTCTCTGTGATTTTTGGGAAATAACTTGGCACAGATATTAAGTCGGATGTCCTGCCTCAGGTGTTATCATACAATTTTAAGGCGACCCTAAAACGCGTTTATTTCCAATCACCACCTGTGTCCGACAAATCCACCGTCTGATTATTACATTAATGTCTTCAAACTTCCCACAACCACTGTTCCTACTTGTGCTTGTGACTTTCTACAAAATTAATCACGTACATAGCTATATTCTGTGCAAACAAATTACGATACTAAACTCTGCACCCAATTTCCGCTTGCACAATAATAATATTTAATTGTCCTATAAAAACATACATAATCCTATAAACACTTTTTTTTTCTATCCTTATAGCTGGATGTACAATGTCCATCGAAGAGAACGCAAACGCAACGCAATCCGAGAAGACCAAAAAGGAAAATCTAATCAGGACCTAGTGAAGCATACTAATGGCACCCTAGTGGGTGGGAATGCTGCCACCGCTCTTGCGGTAATGAACGAAGGAACAAAAATGAATGGTATCGCCATCCAAGCGGGTGGTGGTGTGGGAAATTTTGATAAAGCGCGTCGGGGTAGTGAAAATGAGGTTATCGACGAGAAGAGTACCACTCAACAGCAACACCAGCCGAATGGTATCGACAATAAAGCATTTGATCCGGATACGGATACACCTAAGGCGACGACCGCCACCACCAATATCGATGATGGGGATGATGATTTGGAGAGCAGAGTCCTGCAGGAGACTTTGGCTATAGTCAAGGAGTTACCGACATTACACGTTGAACATTGCAAGCTGTGATACTTTATATATTAGCACTGTTTATTATATTTTGATTTTTATATTTTTTTTTTTTTGTCTCCTCTTTTCTCTCATTTGTTCTGTTATCCTTTTCTTTTGATTTCTTTATGTGAAATACTTATTCCTATTCGTAGAATTTAAGATTTTGAGTATTAAATAAAACAAAGCAAATAAATTTTGTCGGCTCTGAGAGTGACTTTATTTCGACTTACTGCTTCCTGGAGTTGTCCTTGCGAAGCTGTTTTGCTTTTGATATCGAAAATGGGCGTTGGAAAAATGGATCACATTTGTGTACAGAGACAAATGGAAATGAGAATTTGAACAAATAAATCCTCACAGATGAAAGGACACTCTTGAAGGCAGGCAGCTCAATCAGATAAAGACTTTATGGGTTGATAGAACATATTGGAAGGTTTTCTTATTTTCAATCCTTTTTTTTGTTTGTTGGAATCTACAAAGTGAAACGGTGCGACGATGTGAAAGGCAATAACTCAAATAAATGACAGGTAACTTTAGAGCCTGGAGAAGAATAGACACTGACGCCAAGGACCAGTGTAGTTTTTCTGCAGGAGGGTTGGGTCTAAAGAGGTTTCGACGAAATTTTGCCTGAAGATGGATACATTTATGTTGGGTGATGGTAGGTACACGTGCCTGGTTAAGCCGGTGTTTCCGGAGGTGATAATGGAACAAGGAGAAAGAAAATGTATTCGGAAGAATACGACTGTAAGTGATGCTATTGGATATCATTGGAAATACATGGTTGGGGTGCCACAGCTGAACTGATTAGGATTGTAAATTGATGAATCTCTTTGAAACAAATGGTACTGTTCGCGAGGTTAAAGCAGACGACTACATTCTAGTAACACTTAATTGAGGCATGTAGCCTGGAGGCGAAAACTAATTACTTAATGAAGAACAGATTAATGAATTATTAACCGAATTATTAACTGATCATCACTTACGAGTAGGTTAGGTTAGGTTAGGTTGAAGTCGCGGCCAGATGAGAACCACCAACACATTTAGATCAATAATGGGTCCATTGTGATACCACATGGATCATAGGAGAAAGTTTCTCCTACATACTCGTTAAACCATTTTGAGCTTCTTATGACGCGTAGGTGGGTCTTAATGACGATGTTTTTCAGGTCGCCTATGTCGTTGTAATACAAGTAGGGGGCTTCTAGGTGAAGCTTCCTTCTAAGGGAGAGAGCTGGGCAGAAAAAAAGAAGGTGAGGAATAGTTTCTTGCTCTTCTTCATCCATGCAGCTTTTACAAAAGTCATTTGCAAAAACGTCTAGCCTTGCAACATGCTTGCCGAGAGTTTGGCGAGAAATTGGAATGTGATCACAGATCTGCAAATAAAATGTTCTGGTGGACCATTCGCCGACTCAGAGGAAGAACATTAAATATCGTTGAAGGAGTCAAATCCAAAGACAGCACACTTCTTTCCAATGAGGAGGACATCTTACGCAGATGGAGCGAGCACTTCTCAGAATTGCAGAATCCCGAACAGTGCACCGAAGATGGCAGACCTTTGTATAGTCGACGGTAGGGCAGAGAATAAGGAAGTAACTTTTTTTTTTGGTGTGTGGCCACGCCCAAATGGCGTGTGGGCGGCGCGACCAAGGAGACCCATTGTGCCAGAGGCCACTTTTAGGGCAGCAGTACTACTACTCTCCTTATGAAAGCTATAATTACGATATGATCTCTTTAAGGAAAAAGCTTCTCCTAGTACTACACAGAGCTACACACTCACATAGTATGTGTTTTGCGGTTTCGTCCTCTCCTAGGCAGAGGCGGCAGGTGATATTATCCGAAATTCTCATTTTGTTAAGGAGGTAAAGAAGTTGACTGTGACCGGTAAGTAAGTTCAAAAGCCTTCTTATGCCATTTCTGCCGTATTTTAGGATATCAACTGCCTGTCTTTGGAAGGGTTGGACAGCTCTTTTAGCCTGTCTGAGACCTTAGGAGTTATACTAGTGGGAGATGCACATGTTGCCTTCCCAAATGTTTAGGGTCAGTTGAAAGGCAGATATTCCGCAGAAGGGTTCAGGTCCAGTGAACAACTCAGAGGAGCCTTTCCTAGCTAGCAGGTGTGCAGTTTCGTCACAATTTTACTTTATTGTGTCGGGCCAGGTTTTGTAAACTGTCAAAACAGCTTAGAACTGATTTTGAACTGATCAAATGGGAGATCAGTGCTTTGAGCGCCGCTTGGCTATCGGTGAGTAAATAGATAGAAGCATCTTTGATGGGTGAGTGCAGATTAATGTTAGCACAAGTTTCAATGGCGTAAAGCTTGGCCTGGAAAACACTAGGACTCTTTCCGAGTGATTTCGAAAATTTATGGTTGAGTCCATACACACCGGCGCCAACTCCTGAATCTATTTTTGATCCATGGGTGTACTACACTATACCTTTGGGATCAAGCGACGGTCCGCCATTATTCCATATATCACGGCTTGGGACCACAATCTCAAACCTTCTACCAAAGTAGAGTGATTTGGGCGTAAAGTCGGACACGGTGCTGAGCATGTCTAGCTCGAGGAAGTCAGACAATAGATCCATGAGATCCGCGTGATTCCGTGTACTACTAGCACCTGATTTTCGAAGACTAACTGCACTGCGAATTGGCACGTTTTTTATAATATATGTAATGGAGTGAGTCCGATTATGGCTTCAATGGCTGTTGTGGGACAAGTATGCATAGTACCTGTGATACAGAGGCAAGCTAGTCTTTGAAGTTAAGTGAGTTTATTAATGGTTGTGACCTCTTTGGTTTTCGTCCACCAGACAACGGACGCGTATGTCAGAATGGGTCTTGCAACCGTGGTGTACGAGTATAACCACAAAATGACCTTTGAGGACAGGCCCCAGGTCTTGCTGTAAATACGGCGACAGGCCCACATGGCAGTAGTCGCCTTGGCAGTTTTATGCTTTATATGGGAGTTCCAGTTAAGCTTCTTGTCCAGGACAATTCCTAGATAGTTAACCTCATCGGAAAAATTGATGGTTGTGCCGATTAGAGTCACTGAGCCAATGTTCAGCGTTGAGGATAGTTTGAGGGAGGAGCAGTGCGGTTTTCATCCCGATAGAAGCACAACTGACCAGTTACTCACTCTCAGAATGGCCTGGGAGTATGCTTAACCTGTCTACACTTGTTTAGTGGATTTAGAAAAAGCATATGATAGGGTTCCTCGAGGCAATCTCTGGAGTATTCTGCAGGAGTATGGGTTTGATGGTTCCCTGTTAAGGGTGATTCAGTCTTTATATACAAACTGTAGAAGCTGTGTTTGGATAAACGGTGTTAAATCAATACCTTTCACTGTGGGCGTTGGACTTCGCCAAGGGTGCGTTTTGTCACCTCTCCTCTTCATTGTTTATATGGATTGGATGTTACAGCGCAGCCGTGGCGGATAATGTTTAAAAGTGGGAGACTTAAGGATTAGTCACTTGCTCTTTGCGGATGATTTGGTCATCCTTGGGTCCTCTCAAACCGAACTTTAGCACGCATTCGAAAGGTTTATATCCGTTTGTGATGATGCTATAATGGAGGTTAACGTGAACAAATCAGAAGTAATGGTCGTTTCCAGAACACCCGTTCAGTGTACTCTGCATGTTAGTGGAGTTCCACTGAAGCAGATGGATAAGTTTAAGTACCTCGGGGTCTTACTCACGAGTGATGGAAAGAGCAATGCCGAGTTAACCTGTAAAACTGGTCAGGCTGGATCAATTTTGAGAGAGCTTGGCCAATCTGTTATAAGGGAGGCCGAACTTAGTGTTCAAGCTAAGCTATCGGTTTTTAACTCGGTGTATGTTCCAACTCTCACCTATGGTCATGAAATTTGGGTAGTGAACGAAAGAATAAGATCGCGGATACAAGCTGCCGAAATGAGGTTCCTTCGCGGTGTTGCTGGAATAACTCGTAAGGATCGAGTGCGCAACACCAGAGTACTCGACGCGCTCAATGTTGAGCAGCTCCTCTACAAACGGAACGATCTATGCTTCGATGGTTTGGTCACGTAGTGCGTATGCCCACAGACCGGCTTCCAAGACGTGCCATGGTTACCGTGCCATCAGGTAGGCCTAGAAATAAATGGTTGGATCAAATCCGACATTTCTCCTGGAGCCGTCTAGGGATTCCCCCTGATAAGTTGGAGTCAATGGCGGAGGATCGAAAAGGATCCGAGACATGTAGGTCACTGCAGTCCTTACAAACATCCGTATTTGAAAAACCCAGTCTCATAGCATGCTTCCTTAGAAGACAATGGTCAGCGAGTATTTCCATCGCTGTTCTTAGCCCTGACCTTTCTAGTTTTATAATCTCCCAAATTTTCTGTGGTCTAACGCAGGCCACTAGACCTTAGACTTCTTATGTCCATCTAAGTTGGACCATCTTAAATTAGCTATGTTAATGATTCTATCCCGAATAATTCCCCTAGCCACAACCCTTGGTGGTTTAATGCTACCGATCAAGTCCCTATGTGGGAGCTCTGCTCCTCTTTTGGCCAGCTCGTTAGCCTTTTTCTTACCTTCCATATCGCAGTGTCCGGGTACCCAACATAATCTGACCAGTTCGGCATGCATAATGTCTTCAGCATTGTACGGCAATTCCTGGCAATCTCAGATTTAATGACTCAAGACTCTAGCGCATTTAGCGCAGCCTGACTATCAATGAAGATGTTGATATTCTTGTTGGATATTGATCCCATCTCAAGTAATTCCGCAGCTTTAAGAACAGCTAGAACCTCTGCTTGGAACATACTGCATGTGTCCGGAAGTCTCAGGGCCACATATAGGTTAATATCTCTCGAGTATATACCTAAACCCATGCCCTCTCTGGTTTTAGAACCATCTGTGTATATTGCAATCTCATTGTGGACAGAGACTGTTTTCCTTTGCCAATCCTCTCTAACAGGATACATTACTTCGTAGTCCAATGTGCCAACGATATCGTCTGATTCGTCAGGGAAATCGGGAAATGATTCCTTAAGAATGGTCTTTCCTACATTACTGGTCTTGAAGAGACCAACGTTAGTGAGCCTAAGCGCCCTGCTACCCGCTTGAAATTTGATTTGTGGGTCTAATGGTAAGAGATACAGAAAGATTTCAAGTGCAGCCGTAGGCGTTGTGCGTAGATCACCCGTGATGGCAGTGCTGGCTGTTCTTTGTACCATGGTCAGTACATTCCGTATATTTTTCGTATTCGTTGCCTGGGTCTGACTATCATAATGCATAACCAGTGCATCACTGCAGGTATCAGGCCCTACTTTCTGCCCGCCGTCCTTTTACAGATAAAGAGAGCATTAGCAAAGCTTATTGCTAACTCTTTCCTTTATATTAAGTTTCTAGATTAGTTTCCTATCTAGCATTATACCAAGATTTCGAGCGCGATCCGAAAGGGAAAGCTCCACCCCTGCTAGCTTAGGCAGTTTGAAGGGTGGTATCTTGTATTTCCTGCTGAAGAGTACCAATTCTGTATTGTCTGGGTTGACATGCAGTCCACACTCTTTAGCCCATTTACCGTATTCCATCATTTCACTTAATGTGCCCAGGAATTTGCTTTCGACTAAAATAGCCACGTTATCCGCGCAAGCGGAAGAAAAGGATAGGTTACGGAGGCAAAATTAAAGGGCTTTATAAACTCAATATTAGGTCATAAGGTTCGAAATAAACAGTGGCGAAAATGACGACTTTCACTACTGTATCTTACGGTGAATTGATCATCTTGGTCGGTCGGCTTGTTGGGGTAAGTTTTTGCACTCTATTGCGCCTGTTGTGTTACCCTCGTATGCTAAATTACTTAGAGAAGGATGGAAGATGGAAGACTATAGTATAGTGTGATTGGAAAAGCTCTCCATTTGTTTTGTAAATTGGGGAAGGCAACTAATTCCCATTTGTCTGAGATACATTGTTTTCGGTATCGTTGTTGACCCTCGCTGTTGCTGAACAATAACAGAGGATATGTTCCACGATGAAGCCATATGACGTATAATCAAGACCGCCAGACGACCTCGTTTTTCTAATCATTTTCATGCTTTTTCGATGTCCTGTATTTGTCATTTCGTCGACCGAGGGCTCTGAGTTTCATGTCGGATAGGACTGTGATTTTGTTTGTTTGCTTCCAGGAGCACTGATAATATGTATACTATCCTATCTGCAGCCGCAATAGGTATTGATGGTTGAGATCTTATTAGGCCCGTTTTAGTTTTTAGCTTAACGCCTAACCAGTTGCCCTCCTTCATATCAAGTAAACTCTTTTAGCATTGTACATTCTTCCATCTAAGCTTCCGTTCTACTATCGGCTCCAGATATATGATACATGTCTCGGAGTGGCAATTGTGCTTCTCCTATGTGAGTTGTGTTTTATTTTGACTCATTATTTCTACTTTATTTTCCCCGCCAACTTTATAAGATCCGCCAAGTTAGTTGGCTCTGCTGATGATATGGTAATTGTTGTATTAGCAACATAACAGTGATGATTTGTACACTGAAATAAAATTAAATTGAATTGAATTGAATTGATAGGAAGATATTTGTTGGAACAATAAGGAACCCGTAAGAAACTGCAACTAGTAGATCAAAAACTGGAAGTAGTTCTCGTCAGCGGCAGGAGAGCAGAGAGTACCAAAACAGTTATAGTTGGCAACCATAATGTAGTGTCTAAGCCAGAGATAAAGTACATTGGCGTCATCATAGATACAAGGATTACGTTTCACCTCTGCATTAGCACGAATAGTACCAAACATTGGCGCGCAAATTATGGAAGAAGACTACTACTGACAAGAGTGGGTGTATCGGTAAATCTCAATGGATTCTATATCTGGGCCGAATCCATGACAATTAAACGAGGGCGATTTACATGATCGACCCACTGAGAGTAATTAGTCAACCAAATAAAGATGGGCACACGAAATCATATCTACCATTGAGAGTGGATTAACCGAAAGCATGGAGAATTACAACTTTAGATACTAACAGGCCATTGGTGTTTTCAGGTTTATTAACACAGGTTAGGGTGCGACGATAATTCCAATTATCTAAGCTACATAAAAACCATTGAACGCTATGTGAGTATATTTCATTGCCCACGCTATAGAACATCATTTGAGGGTAAAACCAGCGTCAATAAAGGAGCAGAGTAGCAGCAGATCAGGTACTGCAGTGATAATCAGGGTGGTAGAAGAGGATGTGGGTTTGATGGGTGAAAATCTAATATTAGTACTGAGTGCGATTTCGTCTTTAATATATTCCTTTCTTCTAACGCAATAATAAAATATAGGTTTTCCAAGATTACCTAGCCGATTTTAAATCTTCCGGCTTCTAACAGCTTTCGTACATCTTCTATTCGAAGGTTGATGGTTGCTATATGAGTCTACCGTACGCCATTCGCAGGAATAAGATGTATGCCGGTAAAACGTTCACTCCAAACTGAGTTCTGATGTCATCCATTGTAGTGACCTCATCAATGTGTTTGACCTCGAGGGTATTGCTGTGTGTGATTGTCCTTACACTCACTTGCTCGGCTAAGGCTTCACTGATGACGCCTTGCTGTTACGTTCTGTCCGATTCGTCGGTGGTGATTGTCCCTTCCTGTTGACAGCATATACTTAGTTTTGCCCTCCAACCCATTTTGGCGGTTCTGCTTCAATGGTTGTAAACGCACCGGCGGGCGACAGCTCGTTGAGTTCTACCAACAATGTCGATATCGTGAGTGTATGCAAGAAGTTGTACGTACTTTTGATAGATTGTGCCTCTGGTGTTGGCTTGTGAGTTCCGTACAATCCGTTCAAGTACAATATTAAAGAAGTCACACGACAGCACATCACACTGTCTAAAGCCTTTTTGACATCGAATGTCTCATTGAGGTCATTACCGACCTTGATGGAGCAGCGAGCGTTGCCCATCGTCATCCTGCCAAGACGAACAAGTTTGGCAGGGATGCCAAAACCAGACATGGCTCTATGTAGCTCTTCTCTACAGATGCTGTCATAGGCGGTCTCGCAATGAAAAACAAAGAGATGGTGACTATCGCTTTGGACTTCTTGGGTTTTCTCCAGGATCTGCCGAAGTGTGAAGACTCAATCGATTGTGAACTTCCCTGACCTGAAACCGCGCTGAGAGAGGCTGCCTGACAGCGGGATGTTGATCTTCGTCTGCAGAAGTAGTTTTTCCATATTCTCAGCACCGACTGTGATTCTACAACGAGGTTTCCATTTTCATCTCTACATGTTTCTGTACGGATATTGCTACTCTAAACACGTTCGTTTTGGTAAAACTTCCATACATTGTACCTGGAGTATAAGCTCTCAATGTTCTCGATCGCGCGCTTCTCATGTTCTTTCTTCTTCTTTGGGAGAAGCCGATGTTCTTCCCGTCTCTTTTGCTCGTAGAGCTCACGAGCAGCTCTCGTTTTCCTTTGCAGCGCCGCTTTATATGTGTCTTGTTTTGTTGCATGCACTCGCCAGCATTCTTCTTCAAACCAGGGGTTTCGCGGTGGTGGGGGAGCGAGACCCAGCACATCAGTCGCGGCGTTTCTGATAGCATGTTGGCAGCGTTGTCACTGGTCTTCGGCACTTGATGCTGGCGGCATAGGGGTGTTTGAGAGATTTCGGAATACGTGTTCAGCGAAGACTCTGGCGGTCTCTTACGATTGTAGCTCTTCGACGTTAAATTTTCTCACAGTGATGCTTACTTCTTGCTCAGTTTGGGATATCCGTATTCGTACCTTGGCTACAACATGGTAATGATCCGAGTCTATGTCGGCCGCTCGGAAGGTCCGGGCATCCAGAATACTGGAGGCATATCTTGCGTCGATGGCAATATGATCAACTTGGTTGATCATTACATGATCATTGAACCGTCATGTCTGCTTATAAATATTGAGATGGGGAAACCATGTGCTTGCTATGGCGACGTTTCGCTCCACAGCGAAATCAGTTAGCTTTAGTCCGTTATCAGACGTGGTGTCGTGTAGGCTGTGCTTACCGACTGCCCTATCAAAGACGCTCTGCTTTCCTATTATGGCGTTAAAATCGCCCAATATGATTTTAACGACGTATTTAGGACATTGCTTCTATGTTTTGCCGAGGAGCTCGTAGAAACAAATTTTTGGTGGCAGGGTCCTGTTTTTTTTTTTTGTTACCCTTATTTCGTTTGCTGGGGTCGTCATCAGTTGAGTCATCCTTATCCGAGGCATTTAGTTGTTCTGGAACCTTTAGTTTTTTACGTGGTAGGGAAGTTACCACGACGACACAACCCGGAGGCCCAGTTCCTTTAGTTATACCCCAAGGAAGAGGGTTCAGGTACACCGGTGAAAGTAGTCCACTATGGGAGTGTGAGCACTGCCGTTCGCCGATTAAAGCCACGTCCGCCACTATATCTATTCCAAGGTCCTGACCAACACTGGAAATTCCTTACGGACCTGTGTTCCGAATACGTCGAAGCAGCTCACGCAAGGTGTTCGCTAAGTTCAACCTGTAGACACCGTTGACTCCGTCTAGGGAAATCGTCCGCTGCCATCTGGAACAAGAGGAAGTGCTCTAGTCAGAAAGCAGTCTTCCTGCCGCTGCCAAAAATCCTCCAAACGGGGTTGGTTACCCATTTCTTGGATGAAGGTACTAGTCATCCAGCTGTCACCACGTGGCGGTTGAGAGTAGGAGTTGGTAGGCCTCAACTAAGTGAAAACGCTTGTGTTTTCATGTACTCGCATGAACTACCGTTTGACTAGTCGTTTGATTTTTTTCGTCTACTGGAAAACTTGTTATACCTCTAATACATCTTCGTTAATTCGATCGACCAATAAGGGCGCCGTGGCGTAAGTGGTTAGTGTGTCGGACCACTGCACGTGAGGTTCCATGTTCGAATCCCAGAAAACACCAAAAAAGTTTTTTCACGGTTCCACCTCTCGTGAACGTCTGACAAACATCCGAGAGTATTGTTATCTACAGAAAGCTTCTCAAAACAAATTGCCCTTCGGATAGGGCACTAATTGTAGGTCTGTTCCATTTGTGTGAAAAATGGGTATTATAACGCACACAACATGAGTGGTTGCGAGAAGCTACGCCTTTACACTTAAACAGCTGTTGCGTCAGATATTTATTTTTAGAAGAATGGGAGGTTCTCAGTGCCAGACGTATTGAGACATGCACTGTAACAAGTTCTTTGCTAAATCTGTCTCCATGGCATTCGTGTTGAGCCTTTTCTTTAAGGAGCGGTATGGGAAGATATTTATTTAAGCACTGTTTTATCCAGGACACAACACATGTTTCAAGTTCAGGATGTTCAGGAGCACGAATTCTTTTCAATTTTTCATGACCTTCATGTTCGATTCTTTATAAATTTCATTTCATTATCAAACTCGTTTAATAGCTTCAATTTTAACTTCAAACAAGCGAACTTTGGCTGAATCACACAAATGCAACGACACCATCATTTAGTTTGCTTCAGTAACGAAGTGATCCAAAATCGAGGGGGTTTAGAGCATAACCCATAATCTTGCTTTCAGGTGTCCACTCAAGTTTTAGTTCGAGGATACTAAAACTGATAGGTATTTGTGCTAACAAACAACTTACACCGCTTCCCCCTGAAAGTTCCAACTCCCGTTTCGACTTATTCAGGTCCCAACACTAACAGTAATCATTGAGTCTATTCATCCTTAAATGCAAGCCATCCATCCATCCAATCGGAAAGGAAATCGATGTCACCTACGTACATACTCGTAAGAGCCGGAATTTAATGTGATCCACCTCGATTCCACCATTTACAGCTTCTGTTATGTCATTGATGGACAGGATAAATAGCAGAGAACTTAGAATGCAACTTTGTTTCACACCCATTGTTGTTGTAAATTCGTCAGAAACCGATTCTCCATCCCAAACATACGCCACATTGTTTTCGTACATCGCTCTTAAAATATTTATTATTTTCGCTATTATTCACGCTGCTCCATGAAGGTCAGTAACGACCTGCTATATGGTGCAGAGGCATGGACCCTACCGAAATCGGATGAGGATGCCCTTGGTTACTTTGAGAGAAATGTTATGGGCCCGTCTGCATAGAGTGGAGGAGAAGATACAATCAAGAACTGTATGGGTTGTACAGTGATATCGACCTACCCAGAAGAGTACGCGTACAGCGACTGAGGTGGGTAGGACATTATGAGTGGATGGACATCAATGCCCCCGCCCGAAAAGTCATCAAATCCATTCCCGAGGGACGACTCAGTAGAGAAAGGCGTGACCGTAGGTGGTACGAACAATTGGTAAGAAGTCTTAACCAACTTGGCGCCCGACTGGATGCAGCTGGCTAATGACCGAGCCGGGTGGAGGGGTTTATTGGTTGAGGCCAAGGTCCACCCTGAACTGTAGCGCAATCTAAGTAAGTAAGTAAATAACATGGTGTCTAGACAGACGTTGCGATGTAAGAGTCCATCGAATTCCTTCGTTTCCCGTCGACAAAGCTGTACGAAGCACATCGCTAATCATTAAATGGGAATAATATTGGTGAAAGGATACAGCCTTGTCTTACCCCACTTTGGATTTCACATTCCTCAGACAACCTTTCTCTGTGCAGAACGTGACATTTGGAGCCTTCATATGTAGCTTTGATAATAACAATTAGTTTATCGGGAACACCTCTCCTGCGTAACACCGTGTCTCCACGAGACATCATTATTTCAGGCTTTATGTCAGATTTCATGTCAGAAATTTTTATTTTTTTATTCGGTGGGTAAATTTTGTCAAGACATTTCATTTTCAATCATATCGCGTAAGAGTAAGCAACGACCAATTCTTGCTTGACACCGAGTCTCCACGAGAAACGCCGAAGGAAAGACAAAGAACCATTCTGGCTTTAAAAGCTTTGGAAAATTTAGAAGAATTAGAAAAAGAAGAAAATAAACGTAGACATAAATGGATAAATCCATTTCTACAAAAAAGAGAGCTGCATGATTTCGAAGCACATTTACTTCGTGATGTTTTATGGGAAAATGGTTCTGACTACAAAAATTTCTGCCGAATGTCTATTGACAAATTTGAAGTCATTCTTGCAATGGTAAATAATATTATATGCAAACATACATATTATTCAATTATTATTGATATGATTTAAAGGTGGAATCTTCAATAAAAAAACAAGACACCGTAATGAGGTATGCCATTACATCAAGGGTGCGTCTTGCAATTACCTTGCGATACATTGCAACCGGAGATTCATACCGATCACTGGAATTTCTTTCTCGGGTGTCAAGAAAAACGATTAGTTCTTTCTTGCCACAAGTACTGATAGCAATTTGTGTTGCACTTCAGAATGAATTTATGCTGGTAAATCTGTCAAATTTCCAAGCAAGCACTATTTAGAATTATTATTTCAATTATACAGATGCCGTCCACAGAAACCCAGTGGTTACAAATCGCGGATGATTTTAATAAATACTGAGACTTTCCCCACACTTTAGGTGCAATAGACGGAAAACATATTCGCATAAAAGCTCCTCCGAAGTCTGGTTCTGATTTGTATAATTATAAAGGATTTTTTAGCATAGTTTTGTTAGCTGTTGTAGATGCGCATAGCAAGTTTATTTACATAGATAAACATGACATCTTCCAGAAAATAAAAATCCTTGTAATAAAAAAGAAGTGGTTAGTATACATCATCCATCGCAGCACCCGATTTTCTGGAATCATCAACCTTCTTCTTTTCCATAACGTACGCAGACCGTAAACACTTTAATTTTTTTTTTATTTCCTGGGGATCTCTGCGCTGGTGAAACGGTAGTGCATGCGATCATATGAAAACACAAGGGTTTTCACTCAGCTGAGGCCTACCAACTCCTACTCTCAACCTCCACGCGGTGACAGCCGGGTGCCTAGTACCTTAATCCAAGAAATGGGTAATCAACCCTGTTTGAAGGATTCTTGGCGGCAGCAGATGAGAGAGGGGGGAAGAGTCGTTTCTCACTAGAGCACTTCTTCCTGTTCCAGGCGGCAGCGGACGGAGTCAACGGTGGCGTCTATAGTTCCAGTTAGGTTGAACTTAGTGAATACCTTGCGCGAGCTGCTTCGACGTATTCGGATCACAGGTCGGTTAGGAATTTCCAATGTTGGTCAGGACATTGGAATAGAGATGGTGGCGGAGGAGCCCTTAATGGGCCAACGGCAGCGCTCATACTCCCGTAGTGGCCTACTGGCACCGGTGTACCCGGCCCCTCGTCCTAGGGGAATAATTAAGGAACTGGCCCTCCAGGTTGGGGGTTGTGCCGTCGGGGTAACTTCCCTACCACGTAAAAAATCTATGGTTCCGAAACAACCAAAAGCCTCGGATAAGGATGACTCAACTAATGACGACCCCAGCAAACGAAATAAGGACAACGACCTTCGGATCTGTACGTGGAATGTACAGACCACGTGCAGCCGAACAACTAGCAGAGGCCCTTGACTGCTATAAAGCAGATATTACCGCCATCCAGGAAGTGCGATGGGATGGGCTGGGCAAAAAGAGGATGAAAAACGGTGACATCTACTACGGTGATTGCTACAGAGGCAACAGGCAACGCTTATTCGGATGCGGATTTGTCATACGCGGCAGACTTAGGCAAGAAGTCTTAAGCTTCCGACACGTGAGCGAGCGTATTATGACTATCCGGATTCGCTAACATAAGCCTAATAGGTTTTCATGCCCCCACGGAAGAAAAGGACCCTGCCACCAAAGAGTGTTTCTACAGCGACATTGACCTAGTCAAAAAACTGCGTATTGAACGTCTGAGATGGCTAGGACATGTAGAGCGAATGGACACCAACGCATCGGCCCGCAGAGTCTTCGAATCTAATCCCGAGGGACGACGCAGTAGAGGGAATCATCGCTGTAGGTGGCGCGCACAAGTTCAAGAAACCTCGACCAATTTGGAGGCAATTAGCTAAAGACCGAGCTAAATGGAGAGGCTTGTTGGTTGAGGTCCAGGTTCACCCCGAACTGTAGCGCCACCTAAGTAAGTAAGTAAGGATCTCTGCGCAATTCGTGAGAAATTTCATCCCACGCCTTTTTTTCAAATCACTGCGTTTATATAAGTGGCTTCTATAGGTCCACAGACATACCACCTTGATCAAAAAGTTCCCGGAATAAAAACCGTGTGGCGCTCCCATCGTTCCGATTTGAGTTCTGTTTTCTTTGTTAAGTTGGTACATCTGTTGTTGATATTCCCTCTAAATCTAAGCGTCATAGCTTGACATTTGCAAAAGTTACGTAGCCAAGAGTACATCTATCTCTATGTGTGTTGGCGATTTTTTACTGGACCAGAATTGTGGGCAGAAAACTCGTGAATTTTGCACCATGATAACGCACCGTCGCACAGTGCCATCATTATTCGTAATTTTTTGACGAGAAATGAAACAAATACCATCTAACAGCCACCGAATTCACCTGATTTGGCTCCCTGTGACTTCTTTCTGTTCAATCGAGTTAAAAAACCATTACGGGGAACGCATTTCAGCAGCCGAGAGGAAGTAATGGAAAATTCGCAGGAAGCACTGATGGACATACCGAAAACCGAAGATAAAAAATGTTTCGAAGATTGGATCAAGAGCTGGCATAAGTGTGTTGCAGTCGATGGGGATTACTTAGAAGGGGACAATATAGATTTATATGAATAAACTTGTATTTTAAATTTTATAAATAAATTCCGGGAACTTTTTGATCAAGGTGGTACATTGCGTACGTATGCTTTTATTAAATTAATTGTTTCTGTTTCAGAAATTCGCCACTCTGCCATTTTGCTTCAATAAATTTGAATTCACAAACACAAAAATGAAAAAAAATGGTCAGCAAAACTCAATTGTCAAAATTATTTCAGGGTTTATGTCTACGGAGAAGACAAGACAAAAATTCAGACATAGATGTCAGGAAGTATTCCCCGTGCAGGGACGGGTTAAGAATATCACTGCAGCGCCCCCCAACAACTAGCGCTTGTCGTAAAAGGCGACTAAGGGGACAAATCAGATCTAGGCAATATAACACCCAAGTGAGCCTAGCGACACATATACTACCATAAAAACCCTCCCACAAGTGTGCATGCGAGTCCGTGGGTTGACACGACTGGAGATCACCGGTGTCATAAAAGAAAGATCAAACAATACTAAAACAGGAGCATGCACGTGTCAAACAACAAACACCATCGCAATATGGTGCAAAAAATTCTATTGCAAAACTGTATCATTATGACAATACTTGCAAAAAGGAAAGGCACTACCCCGTCAGGCACTACCACTGCTGTGCATGGTACTGATCCTGGACCGAGCAGAAATGTTCGGGTCAGAGCTATACGGATTCCGGGGGCTAGCAACATAATGAAACAGTTTGGACGCAATTTAAGGGTCGCGAGTTGGAACGTTGGAAGCATGACCGGTCGAAGTTACGAGCTGGAAGAGATGATGAATAGAAGGCGGGTGGACATCTTGTGTGTCCAAGAGACGAAATGGAAAAACACCGGGAATCGGGCGCGTTTCTTGGACGTTAGGACAAAAGATTACAAGATGTTCTACTACGGAACGGAAAAGGCTAGGAACGGAATCGGTATCATCCTTGCGGCAGAGCTACTTGGAAACGTCTTGAGCATTTCGAAGTCCAGCGACCGTTTGATGTCTCTCAAACTAGTAATACAAGGAGAGGTGTGGAATATTGTCAGTGCATATGCTCCCCACAATGGGTGCAATCAGATAGATAAGGATGCATTTTGGCTAGATTTCCACAATCTCCTTAAGAACATCCCAAAGGAAGAATTTCTGTTTGTGGGAGGAGATTTGAATGGACATGTCGGGAAATCAAACGAAGACTATGAAGACTGCCATGGAGGACTAGGATATGGCACCAGGAACCTTCCTGGTGAAGACATCCTAAGCATGTGCAAATCACACGGTCTTATCGTGTTAAATACCATGTTCATCAAACAAAGCCGACACCTGATCACTTACAGCAGTGGTGGAGATGAAACTCAGATTGACTACCATTTGGTAGGCAGTTTCATGAAGCCTCGGGTAAAAGATTGCAAAGTGATCCTGGGAGAGGCAATCGCTCGTCAACACCGTCTCCTGCTAACAGAAATTTGTATGAAAACACCAAAGAAAAGCAAACAAACAAGGGTCTCTGAGAAAATCAAGTGGTACAATCTGGACAAAGAAAAAGGCGAGGCTTTTGTTTTCGTAATGAAAAATTACCTCTCTCACACCATCAACGGAGCTGAGGATGAAGAGTGCAGAGCACAAAATATGTGGAATTCCCTACAGCGAACTTGCTTAAAGAAGGCCAAATCACTGCTAGGAGCTTCAAAAGGCCACCATCAACACGCCAAAGAAACATGGTGGTGGAGTGATGAAGCTAAGAAAGTGATAAATGAGAAGAAAGCGGCTTTCAAAGCTTGGTCAAAGTGCCCCGCTAATAATAGTGGCGAAAAAGCTCGCCTCGAAATGGAATACAGATGCTGCAAGAAAAAAGCGAAGAAGAAGTGCGCTCAGCTTCAAGCAGAGAGTACGGAGGGCCTGTATCGGGAGCTGGAGAAAATATTTTCCCCGGTTGCTGATGCAAACCAGGCTATCCAGGAGCTGCGAAGACACAATATGAACAAGAGCGCCACTATCTTCAAAATAGCCGCCCAAAGAAGGAAGAATGCTCAGGAGATTCGTTCGCCAAAGTTCATTAGCAATGCTCATGACCAGCTTCTTGTGGATGACGACAAAATTCTGCAGAGGTGGCGGCAGTATTGTGAAGAGCTTTTGAATGAACAGTTTCCCCGGCTATACTTTCCAGGAGCCACCCCTAACTGTGAAGAAATACCCGACATTACAGTCGAAGAAGTTAGTGAGGCGGTCAAATACTCCAAAAAACGAAAAGCGGTTGGGCCAGACGAAATACCCTCTGAGTTCTGGAAAAAGATGGGAGACATCGGGTTCAGATGGCTCAGAATTCTCATCTCCAAATTCGTGAGAGGTGATCCAATGCCGAATGAATGGAGGGAAAGTTACCTTCTCCCTGTATACAAATGGAAGGGTGATACGCGAAACTGTGATAACTACCGTTCGATCAAGCTGATGTCACACACCATGAAGATCGTTGAGCGGGTATTAGGTGGCCGACTGCGAAAAATAATACGGCTATCTGATGATCAGTGCGGGTTTGTCTCGGGTAAATCAACCACAGATGCAATCCAAAGTATAAGGATCATAATGGAAAAACATCGTGATTCCTTAAGGGATTTGCATATTGTATTGGTTGACTTTGAAAAGGCATTCGAAAGACAACCACGAGATCTGATATGGGTGGCGCTAAGACATCGAGGGGTTCCAGAAACCTATGTACAGATGATTATGGACATGTACGAAGGAGCAAAGACAAAAGTAAGATGCCCCGCTGGAGTAACCGAAGAGTTCCGAATCAAAGTCGGGGTGCACCAGGAAAGCATTTTAAGTCCTTTGCTCTTTATTACAGTCCTTGATTATCTGCTTGAAGGTAAAGTGATGGACCCCAAGGTACATCAGTTATTCTTTGCTGACGATGGAGCCATCATAAGTGAGGATCCTACATCCCTGCAACGAGCACTTGATGTGTGGGTGGACATTTTGGAGGGAAATGGGTATCGCATTAGTTCAAAAAAGACAGAGTACTTGTGCTGCCCGTTCTCTGATCCACTCAGGCCTATTCCAGACATTTATTTGAATGGAACAGTGCTTCCCAAGTGCGAAAAGTTCAAATATCTGGGATCTATGATCAATAGCAAAGCAACTTGTGATGACGACATCAATCATCGTGTAAGCGTAGGGTGGATGAAGTGGCGAGGAAATTCCGCTATCTTCTGTGACAGAAAAATGCCCCCTAAGTTGAAAGGAAGGCTCTACACCGCAGTTGTACGTCCAGCGCTCACATACGGTTCACAATGTTGGACGATGTACAAAAAGTATGAGAGTAAATTAACGGCAGCTGAGATGAAGATGCTTCGCATGACAGCAGGAGTGACCAAGCTTGATCGAATAAGAAGTTCGAAGATCCGTGGAAGCTTTCACATCAAGGAAACCATCGTACGAAAATTAGAGCGCGACCGGCTCAGCTGGCATTGCCACGTTCAAAGAAGAGATCATTTGAACCCTGTTAAAAAGGCAATATCTATGCACGTTCCAAAGACATCGCGATGTAGGAAAGGCAGGCCTATAAACGCCTGGATCAGACAAATGCGACGACATCGGCATTTCATTGGCCTCAGTAACCGAGTGATCCAAAATCGGCAGGCCTGCCGATATTTTCTGAGGTCAAATAGGCGAACCCCACAGGCGGATCAGTAGAAATGCGGTGAAGTGGGAGGGTTGTGATCCCTAGTTTTCGGATCATAACCTCGCTGATAAAAGGAAGAAGAAGATGTCAGGAAGTATGTTATGTCGGAAAAATGGTTGTCTCCACTAGAAATATTTATGGCAAGTCGCATTTCATGACACAAATTATGTCTCGTGGAGACACGGTGTAAGGCACGCCAAATAAACTCCCTGTTGACACTATCGAACGCCTTCTCAAAATCGATGAACAGCAGGTGGAGCGGCGATCGATATTCAACGCACTGTTCGATGATAATCCACAGGGTGTTGATGTGGTCGGCACAGGCGATATGCAGCCTCGATGTGTGAAATGTGGAAAAGACCACAAAGCAGAGGAATGTGCGCTAGGTAGGGACGGCGCGACTGAAAAAAGTCAACTCTCGTGCGCGTTATGCAGGAACACGGGGCACACCGCAAACTATCGGGGTTGCCCTAAGTTCCAATACATTAAAAAAGTAAATCTGGCTCGTCAGCAGAAGGTGGAAGTGAAGCGTCCGCCCGTTCCAAGTGTTCCTGCACAATCCGTCACTCCCCAAGTGACCTACGCCCAAATGGCGTCAGGCCGGGGGAATACGGTACAGTCGCAGCCGAAGGTAGTTTCACAGGCCCCAAAGCCGAGAGTACCGGAGGCTGAACCTGATTTGTTGGCTATCTTGCTCTCTATCCAGGGGCAGATGGGCCAACTTCAGCGACAAATTCAGGAGCAGGCGAAACGGGTGGACCAGATCTACGCGCTTCTGCCGGCCTAACGCACCACCAATCGTAATGGGTACGAACATGGCGGAGCAACCCTTAAAGATCCTTGCGGTGAATGTGAATTCACTGATTAGGATCGAACTAACCCCAACCATCTCTATCACGAGAGTGTGCGCCTTAACGGCCTTATCCCCCCAGAAGCGTTCCTATATCTTGATCAGAGAGGTCTGATCCAGGATAAGTTAGCGGTGCCGCTAATCTTCCACGTCGCCAGAACAGCTGTGGATAGGCGACTCAACTACGACCGAGACGTCGCACAGAGTAGTGAAGAGCGTCTCCGGTTCAGTAGAGCGGTTTCAGTCCGCGACATTGAAGACGTCAGTAGGCAGCATGACCAATTTTGGTGGCTTATTGAAGAAGAGGGAATGCCGTCGTCGTATCCCCCTAATCCGGGTTAGCCTGTAACGGGACAGAGCGGGTCGTCTATTTACTTTCATGTAATAGCCATGGCCGGCTTACATAGTTTTAAGATAGTCTTAAGTTTGTATATGATATAAAAAAAAAAAAAAATTGCAAAAACAAATAGCACAGCACTTGGCTAAAAAAAAAAGAGTGTATTTAATTACACTCCGTAGTTAAGTTAGCTTAAGCTTTCTTTTAAGGTAGTTTATAAGTTTTATCTAATAGTTTTAGAAAGAAACAGTCCATTTACTAAGTTTTTTCTACGGTAAACATTTTTCTTAGTTTAATTTGTTAATTAATTAATTTACAATAAATAAATTTAGTTAGGTTACGTCGAAAGACATAGGTTAAGAGTTAAGTTTAGCTTAGAGTGCCCGCATGGGGCCAGTAAGTTAGAATAAGATAGTTAAGTTAATTAAGCTAGTTTTAAGCGTTTTTGTTAGCACGTAAGATATTATGAATTTAACCAATAAAATGCACTAAAAATGAAATGAAATGAATGGTCGGCACAGGAGGATCCAGAGCGGAAACCTGCTTGTTCGGCAATGAGTGTGTCTTCGAGATGTTGTTTGATTCGCTCCAGGATGATTTTAGCTTTTATCTTAGCTACAGCAGGCAGCACGCAGATACCCCCCAGTTTCCGCACTTCATTAAATTTCCTTTCTTAGGAGGCTTGACGATCATTCCCTTTTTCCACTCATTAGGAAAGCTCTCAGCTTCCCAAACTCTCTCTATAAGTGGAAGCAGAAGCTCAGCCGATGTTGTTGGCGCTGCTCGTAAGAGCTCTGCTGGAATACCGTCAAGTCCTACCACCTTGTTGGTTTTGAGTGCCTTGATCGTGGTAGTGATCTCAACATTACTCATCATCTGGGAGTCGTGGTGCGTATTCGGGAACTTCTCACCTCGGGCATCTCAGTCTGATTTGGTGCTCTTTCCATCTCTTGAGCTGGTCCTCATCCGAAATAAGCAAGGAGCCTTTTAGGCTTTTCACTGGGTGTTGGCTGGAGCTGCGACCACCTGCTCTTTGGTGATTCTGTAGACGGTCCTGCTGTCGCACCTCCGTGCAGCTTCTTCTGCTTCTGTAGCCAGCGCGTTGATGTATTGTAGTTGCGGTTGTCACGTCGCACACCACGCTGAACTTCTTTCATCTTCATGCGATATAGGGACTCTAGCTCACTTCTCCCTGCTGCTGCAACGCGAGCTTTCAGCTGCTATCGTTCGCCAATCCGTCTCCAGGTATCCTCGGAAAGCCACGCCCTATCTTCCCTGCGATCGACCGACAATTATTTCAGCACACCAATGGTCTTGCATGGTTGAGGGCAATTAGCTGCTGATTGCTTCCACACCTTGCGAAAAGTGCTCCCTTGTTGGCGCACTGAGGGATCACTAAGTCTATCGATGTTGAACCTGGGCATTCTTGTGTTGTCGTGGGATCTTCGAACTGCAGCAGTGCGTAGTTGGAGAGTAGCTATCATAAGATGGTGATTTCGTACTATCCCCACATCTGCCCCTCACCTGTTTTGGACGTCCAGGAGACTACTTCTAATATGGCGGCTGATGGCGAAATGGTCAATTTGCTGAGGGCAAAAACAGCCTTGGAAATGATCAGCCTTGGAACAAACTGATCGGCTCAAATATGCATTGCTGGACAACCGGTAGAGAGAGTAGAGGATTTCCAGTATCTTGGGAGTATTGTTTCGACCGATGGTGGAACCGAACTAGATATAGCCAACAGGATAGCCAAAGCAAGGTCTGCGTTCGAGATGTTGTCCAAAATATGGCGAAGCAATGCAATCAGTATAAACACCAAGATAACACTGTTCCGCTTCAACGTTGAATCCGTGCTGTTATAATGGTTGCAGCACGTGGAGAGTGACCACTGCTATCACCAGAAAGCTGCAAACGTTCGTTAATAGGTGCCTACGCAGTATCTTAATGATTTTCTGGTCCAATTGTATCTCTAACGAACACCTTTACAAGAGAACCGGTCAGGAAGCAATAGGCACAACCATCCAACGGCGGAAGTGGCAGTGGATTGGTCACATATTCCGAAAGGGTGACAGTTCCATAGCGAACCATGCTATGCAATGGAACCCTTTAGCTCAGGATGGCAGAAGACCTGGCGGTCCGAGGAGAACATGGCGCAGAACAGTCGAGAAGGAGGCACGGCAGTTGGGGAAAAGTTGGGGAGAACTCAGACCCATTGCCAGAAACCCTACACGATGGCGCGTAGGCGTAGTAGAGGCCCTAGGACCCACAAGGGAATACAGGACATAAGTAAAGTAAACAGAAGTTGAAAATAATTATTAAAACGTAGCTGTGTTTTTCTAAAAGCCTCTCTTATTTATAGATGTTCAAATAAATAATTCCACATACAGATGTAAATTTATAAAATATGAGTTTGGCTTATAGATTTTTTATTTTTTGAGAAAAATGACTGTGTTTCAAAATTTGGCGTACTTGTAGGTATTCCACTTAACCAGATTCGACTGAATTACAGACATGTATCAAACTTAACATACCCTATGGGCTGGAGTATCAAATTGTACGTCAAATAGATCTCATTTTGAATCTGTTTTTACAAAGTAAACGTCAAACGAAGTCAGCTTGTCACACATACGTACAAAGTACATCTCCTGCCATCACTTGTTGTCACATAAAAAAAACTGTTAACCTGTCAACTTTCCACCCCGCTCTGTTGGCACCTTCAAAGTCAATCAAAACGGCTTGCTGTCAGAGATTCACACCTAAGGCGAAGAACAAAAATTTAATCGCAAAAGTAGTTCTCCCACTTCCGTTGAAAAAGTTTCTTTTTAAAGAAAAAAAAAAAAAAATCCATCAACCCCTACGTGATAAAGCAAGTTCTCGCCCAAAAGCAGTCCGTTACGGAAAACTGTCTATCAAACTCCAATCATTCATTCCATCGAAACCAAATTCATTCCCTACTTATGGGGGAGAATTATTTACAAAACAGATTCCAATCGCCTAAACACATGCAACAAGTGAGTAACACAATTGTTTGGGTGCTTCTACCCAAATCGAGTCGATAAGGTAGCTCGTTAAAATAGCACCAACACTGCCAGAGATTGTGCGTGCGTGTTTGGGTTTTACTCCCCCACACCTCCATTTGGATACCAACAAACGGCCATCATCCAGCAGCACCCCCAGCAGAATACATCTCATGGAACGACTTTGCAAATAGCTCCCCATAAACTCTCCTCAAGTTTCGGGTTCTGTTTCAGCGTGCGCTCTCTCTCTCGTTTTTTGAATGTGTGTGCGCTTTAATAAGCTTTTTATGCTTTATGGGTGCTCTTTGGGTTTTATGGTGTTCCATGCCGTCACTCGGAGTCTGATAACCGAACTATACCCAGCGTTGGGTTGTGGTGGTGCTGCTGTTCACTGGGTGACAGTTTACTACTGCATAGGGGTGGTGGAGATGTTATAAGAATAGGTGCTGAGGGTTGCAGTGCTTCTATCGTGGTTCGTTTCGCGTGCAGTAAACTTGTGGTCCTTGATGGCCAATCGCTCGGAACCGCCGAAACAAGGATAAAAGGTGCACGCATCGCTCAGACAGAAACAGTTTACTTTTGTTGCGCAAACGATACAGATACTTAAGTGCGGGCTCAAATTTCCATTCGTTCGTGGGAAACTTTATTTTTATTCCGGAGATCCTTGCTTGTATATCCTGAAAGTGTTGCTTTGGGTGATGTGCGGCATTGTTTGTGTTTTTTTCTGGTTTTTACAGGAAGATAAGTGATGCTTAAATTGTGAAGGACAACCGCCATAGGTGTCGGGTGTTGAAAAAGTGTCGTTATCCCGAGGCGTATGTTATAATCTCATAAGGAAGGATCAATTTGTTTTGGATACCGGAGGCGATAATTACCTAGCGAGACGAGACCACCTTGTGCATTAATTAATTTCAATTGTGTAAGTATATTGTGCGACACGAATTTTGAATGCCTCTTGGGGATGCTTCATAAAATATTCTCATCCCGCACTAGTGTGCATGTGTGTGTGTTTGGGTATATTAACAGTGAACCTTAAATCCTTAACCACTTGTTTGGTACCGTAGGACGATTGATAGGATAAAAAAAAAAAGGAAAATAAAATTGAAATGCGATTGTGGGCTTGAAGTGGGAAAAGACTTTCTTGGAATTTTAAATAATTTCACTCGTCATTGGAATTTTCTATCTAAGCGATATCCCTTCGCAGGAGTCAGTTTATTTGGAATCATGAGCAGGTAATGGGCTTACGGTTGTAGGGTTTGATTTGGAATGTGGCAGAGATAGGTTACATGCTGTGTGTGACATTTTGTTAAAGTGTTATAACGAAAAATAAGGGAAACAAATTCTGTAACAGGGGATGTAAGATGGAACACATGCTGACAGACTCGTTAGGCATTACATACGTTTCGTAGGGCCAATTAGATTCTTTTTATTTTTGACCCATTCATGTGGGGCAAAGTGATGGGCAGTGGTCATTTGGGGAAATGTAAATGCTGGAATATCATCTGACACAAAGTGGTATAATTTGGCTGTTTGAGAATTCAGGGTTCATCATGGGAAACGAAAGGTGATGGTTTAGTTTCGGCAAACTTTTAGACTTGATAAAAATATAAAAGGGTAAATAAACTTTCTAAAAATAGCTGACTTCAGGAAACAGAAATGTAGGACGGAAGGAAGTGAGCATTTGCTGATTTAGAGATCTTCTACGAAGCCACAGTTCGCTACGAATTTAGTCTTTGATTTGGGGTAAGTTGGGAGTTTGGTACATTTCGTGTCCCAATGTAAAAGTTGGTATTGGTAGTGATACCAACGGATACATATGTACAGGTACATACATGTGGATACATACTACTTCTACTAAGGTGGCGCTACAGGTCGGGGTAAACCTGGGCCTCAACCAACAGCCTCTCCATTTAGCTCGGTCTTTAGCTAATTGCCTCCAGTTGCGCACTCTACGTTGGTCGAGGTCCCCTTCAACTTGTGGGTGCCACCTATGGCGAGGAGGTCCTCTACTGCGTCGTCCCTTCGGATTAGATTCAAAGATTCTACGGGCCGGAGCATTGGTGTCCATTCACTCTACATGTCCTAGCCATCTCAAACGTCCAATACGCAGTTTTTTGACTAGGTCAATGTCGCTGTACAGCTCGTATGATTGAATCTTCTCCTCCAAAAAAAATGAAGAATTTTTCCCTCGAAGCAACCAAGGCTATCTTTGTCCGCTTTCAATAAAGTCCATGTTTCAGCGCCGAAGGTCAAAGTCTTATATAGAGTCTCCTTAGTTGTTCGAGATAGGGCTTTACTGTTGAATTGCCTTATAAGTCCTAAAAAACAGCGATTGGCAAGAGTTATTCTTCGCTCGATTTCTGCGTTGATGTCGTTCTCAGAGTTTATAGCAGAGCCAAGTTAGACAAAGTCCCTTATCACCTCGAAGTTATAGCGGGCCGCTGCGACGTTCTGTCCAATTCGTCGGTGTTGATTGTTCCTTATTGTTGACAGCATATGTTGTTTTGCCCTCGTTTATCGCTAAACCCATTTTGGCCGCTTCTGCTTCAATGCTTGCAAACGCATCGGTGACAGCCCGCTGAGTTCTTCGAATTATGTCAATATCGTTGGCGTATGCAAGCAGTTGTACAAAGTTTTGATAGATTGTGGCTCTGGTGTTGGCTTGTGAGTTTCGCACAATTCGTTCAAGTACAATAGTAAAGAAGTCGCATGACAGCGTGTCACCTTGTCTAAAACCTTTTTTGACATCGAAGGTCTAGGTGAGGTCATTACCAACCTTAATAAAGCAGCGAGCGTTCTCCATCGTCATCCTGCACAGACGAACAAGTGTGGCAGGGATGTCAAAACTAGACATGGCTTTATATAGCTCTTGTCCTGGGTTTTATCCAGGATCTGCCGAAGTGTGAAGATTTGATCGATGCACTGATAGGTTCCAATCAGACTGTTGATGAGGGGTTTCAGGCGTTCACACAATATCGCAGAAAAGATCTTGTATGCTATGTTAAGGAGACTGATGCCTCTATAATTGGCGCAGTTTTTTGTGGATCGGGCAAACGATGCTGAGATTCCATTCATCAGGCATACACTCGTCTGACCAAATCTTAGAGATGAGTTTGTGTATGATCTCAACCAGTTCATCCCCAGCTGCCTTGGAAAGTTCACCCGGTAAGCCGTCAGGTCCAGCAGCCTTGTCGGATTTCAGTTTGGATATTGCTATCCTCACTTCGTTCCCGCAAACGGGACCGAATATCTTACGAAGAATTTTTCTTTCGAAGCGACCAAGGATATCTTCATCCTCTTTTAATAAAGTCCATGTTTCAGCGCCGTATAGCAGGACTGGGATGATCAGGGTCTTATACAGAGTCTCCTTAGTGGTTCGAGATAGGGCTGTACTATTGAATTGCCTTATAAGCCCAAAAAAACAGCGATTGGCAAGAGTTATTCTTCCCTCGATTTCTGCGTTGATGTCGTTCTCAGAGTTTATAGCAGAGCCAAGGTAGACAAAGTCCCTTACTACCTCGAAGTTATAGCGGGCCGCTGTGACGTTCTGTCCAATTCGTCGGTGTTGAGATTCCATTCATCAGACATACCGTCGTCTGACCAAATCTTAGAGATGAGTTGGTGTATGCACTCTTCCAATTCATCCCCAGCTGCCTTGAAAAGTTCGGCCGGAAAGCCGTCAGGTCCAGCAGCCTTGTTGGATTTTAGCTTGGATATTGCTATCCTCACTTCGTTTTGGTCAGGTGGACGGAAATTTTGACTATCATCGTCTATGTTGAATGATTCATTCTGCCTGACAGCGGGATGTTGGTCTCCGTCGCCGTTATACAGTCTGCAGAAGTAGTTTTTCCATATTCTCAGCACCGACTGTGATTCTACTACGAGGTTTCCATTTTCATCTCTACAGGTTTCTGTACGGGTATTGCTTCTCTGACAAGTTATTTTTACCTTTTGGTAAAACTTCCGTACATTGTTCCTGGAGTATAGACTCTCGATATTCTCAAACGCGCGCTTCTCATGCTCTTTCTTCTTCTTTTGGAGAAGCCGATGTTCTTCCCGTCTCTTTTGCTCGTAGAGCTCACGAGCAGCTCTCGTCTTCCTTTGCAGCGCCGCTTTGTATGCCTCTTGTTTTGCTGCATGCACTCGCCGTTATTCTTCGTCAAACCAGCGGTTTCGCGGTGATGGGCGAGCGATACCCAGCACATCAGTCGCGGCGTTTCTTATGGCACGTTTGTAGCGTTGCCACTGGTCTTCGGCACTTGATGCTGGCGGCATAGGGGTGATTGAGAGATTTCGGGATACGCGTTCAGCGAAGGCTCTGACAGTCTCTTGCGATTGTAGCTTTTCGACGCTAAATTTTCTCACGGTGATTCTTCTTTGTTGCTCAGTATTTGATATCCGCATTCGTACCTTGGCTACAACAAGGTAATGATGCTCCTTTTCTCCTCTTCCTTTTCTATTTTGGCGTTAAAATCGCCCAATACGATTTTGCAGTTGTTCGGCTGCACGTGGTCTGTAAAGGGACAGAACATTCCACGTACAGATCCGAAGGTCGTTGTCCTTATTTCGTTTGTTGGGGTCGTTATGAGTTGAATCATCCTTATCCGAGGCTTTTGGTTGTTTCGGAACCATAGATTTCTTACCCCGACGGCACAACCCCCAACCTGGAGAGCCAGTTCCTTAATTATTCCCCTATGACGAGGGGCCGGGTACACCGGTGCCAGTGGTCCACTACGGGAGTATGAGCGCTACCGTTGGCCCATTAAGGGCTCCTCCGCCACCATCTCTATTCCAATGTCCTGACCAACATTGGAAATTCCTTACCGCCCTGTGATCCGAATACGTCGAATCAGCTCGCGCAAGGTATTCACTAAGTCTAACCTAAATGGAACTATAGACGCCACTGTTGACTCCGTCTAGGGAATTCGTCCGCTGCCGCCTGGAACAGGAAGGAGTGTTCTATTGGGAAAGCACTCTTCCCCCCCCTCTCTCATCTGCTGCCGCTAAGAATCCTCCAAAAGGGGTTGGTTACCCATTTCTTGGATTAAGGTACTAGGCACCCGGCTGTCACCGCGTGGAGGTTGAGAGTAGGATTTGGTAGGCCTCAGCTGAGTGAAAACGCTTGTGTTTTCATATGATCGCATGCACTACCGTTTGACCAGCCGTATATACGTACTAGTGTTTAGTTGGATGTTACTTTATTTTGAAATTTATGATTAAATAATATTTTTTAAATGCTAAAAGAAAAATGTATATATTATATATATGTTTACATTTTTTCAATATTTGATATGCGATATCTGTTCATATGATGTCATGTATTGTCAGATTGGCTGAAAAGTTGCTGACAATAAACCAAATTTCAAGAGCCATCCAAAATATGGGTATACCTACCAACTGGTATGAAAAATATGGAATTTGAACACTATCGTCAAAGATGTTTTCGTGAAAACTGCATTTTTCTGAAATCAGGGATATAAGTTAACAGACCCCAGATATGAAGATTGAAGTATGATAAATCCGTCTAGCCACTTGGACTAGTATAGACAGAAACACAGACAGTCGGACATAATTGCGAGACCTATTTTTACGAGTTGAAATAATGGCAAAAAGCCGTCATTTTACGTCGGAACATTTTAAGTCGTGATTTACATATTGCCTCAAAAGGGGCGACTCTTTTCATTATTTTTCTCTGGAGTCCCAAACTCTTGCGTATTTCCACGTTGACTCTTTTTGCTTCATTTAAGCCAGCTATTCACATTAAAAAAAAAAAAATGAAAAAAAATTGTATTCTAAACCTCATTTGACTCCTACGGCTTTTCCATTATAGCTTCCAACTCTCTTACTCTCACACCTCGCTTTGCGTGGGGGTTAGAGGCATGAAAAGTTTCGCGCAAAGAAAAACCGTGCAAAACGAAGTAAGAGCGTCATGTAAAATAATGGGTTGCGTTCCTGAAAATAGGGAATATGAAAAACTGAAAGAAATTTAAAACGTTATAGCTAGTATTTATTTATAAAAACACACATTTATTTCATCAAAAAATAAATAAAGAATACAGAAAACTCACTAAAAATTAAACCTCGCATTCAAACGACAAATATATAAAAGTTAAAAATAAAATTTATATTGTAATTACGTTAAAAATGTTTTAATTTGCATTCCGTTAAAAAAAAAAAATTATTTTAAATAAATTGCCTTTTGTATTTAGATTCTTCTAAATGAACTGCCCTGTAAGGTTCCAAAGATTGTTGATATGTTTGCCCGTCCTTCGTCAGGATTAATTCTGGAAACCTCTTACACCAACTGGCCAGGTTGGTTGTAGTCTTTTTTTCTTGCTGTGTAGCTGCAGTTTCTTCAGAAGGTTTAGGCTGCTGAAATAAATCAACCATCTCTTCTCTAGCGATGTCCGGCCCATCAGAGTGTAAGATTTCATTAATATGGCTGAATTCCTAAACGTCAAAATAATGCGCATCGTGAATGCATCACAGCCGTTGTGATGCGATCTTATAATGCTTTCGTTATGCGATGCTTTGACGATGCGTTGCAATGTTTAACGTTTTGGAACGATATGAATTAAAACAAAAACTTAAAACTTTTCTGGTAGTTTTTAGTAAATTTTACAAAATTTATTATATAATAAATAATTTAAAACCATAATTTCTTACGAATCTGGAGAGGACGCTTCTATATTGGCGAAATAAAAAACAATAAAATGTCAAATGACATTTGCATCACATCATTTCATGATGCGCTGTTTGCTTTTGTTTGCGTAGTAGATACATTCACGATGCGTTTTGGAACAATATACATTGCATCACCGCAACCTATTGACGTCTAGGAACGCTTGACTTCGCAGTACTGCGGCAGTACTACATTAAGGAATTCAGCCTATCTTCTCGATCTAGGTCTGCGAAGCCCTTTGCAGCAATTTCCCTACTAAGTTGAATTAATCCTATCACATCAATTTCTGTGTCACCTGGAGAGCCCTGCTGATTAAGAAGCCTTTTCCAAACAGCTTGTAGATTTGATTCTTTTAATTCTCCTCATGCTAGTATTATTTCGGACTGAATCTAAAACTGTACATTTTTTCCAAAAGCTTCAAATCCGGTCGAATCCGGTCGAATCCGCTCCAAAAACCAAACCAACTAACCCGAGGCAGTCAATTTCGCGCGGCGCACATGAACTCGGTCTTTCGCAGACATCAACTTGGCGAATTTTGCATCGAACCCAGTCCAAAAATGTGTGCTTTAGGTAATTTATCTTGAAGGTAGAAATTACCCCTTGGTCTATCGGTTGGATTAAAGCGTTTTTTTCAGAGGTAAGAAAATAACCTTGATGTTTGGGTGCAAGTCTGTTAGATATGCTGGATGTGATATTGCGTTGTCCAGAACAAGTAACGCTTTGAAGGAAAGGTTGAACTTTTTTAATATCCTTCGACTTCAGTGGCAAAGTGTTCCATCAACCATTCCTTAAATATGGAAGTGGTTACCCCGGCTTTTTTGCTTGACCTTCAGTGAACACGCAAATGTCGTTTAAAAATGCCCTTAAAAGCCCTCGGGTTTTCAGATGTATGAATAACTAAAGGCTTAGATCTAAAATCACCCTCAGCATTTGCGCATAACAGAATAGTGATTCGTTCTTTGCTACCTTGAATTCTGGAGCAGACTTCTCCTCTCTCGCAATAAATGTTCCATTCGGCATTCGTTTCCAATAAAGACCTGTCTCATCAGAAGAGAGACATAAGAGAATATCCTCATATATATATATATATTCATATATTTATTACTTCAACATCTTTTACAATAGATTTATAGTCTTTAAGCGCAAAAGTTAATGTTATACATATATTACTTCAAAGAACAAAATTTTAAGTACAATATTATAGGAGAATATCAAAGAATTATTTAATTTCATTTGATTTTATAAAAGTACAAAAATTTATTTTAAATTAAGATCCATCTGCCAAATACCGGAATAGAGCCATCTCAAAATGCTTTGTGCCACGGAGTTTTCTTATGTCTAGGGGTAAGGACTTCCACTGCTTGATAACATAAACAAAAAATTGGCGTTCAGAAGTTGTGCATGTGAACCGGTTTGTATTTAGACATTGACAGTTCAATTTTCTCATACAGATAACGCGGTTCTTTCATAATTAGCACGACATTGAATGTCTTAAGGGCACAGTATTTAATATAAATATGAAGACTACATCCTAAAATGGTTCTGGAAAAGTTCGATATATGATCAAAACGCTTTAGGTTGTAGACATATCTAACAACATTGTTAAAAGCCACGGTAAGATTTATTTTCGTTTCGTAATTGAGATTGCAAAAAACTTCACATCCGTAGACTAGAATCGGAAGAATTATAGTTTTTGCTAGCTTCAGTCTGATATGTTGCGGTGTGAAGTATTTGGATAAGGATAAGCTTCGTAAGCAGCCATATATCTTGCCAATTGACAACTGAACGTGATAGTCCCAACTAAGCGTGGAGTTAAACCAAATTCCTAAGTTCGTAGCTTTATCGACATATTCTATTTCAGTGTTGTTCAAGTAAATAACTGGAAAATAGCTTAAGTCGAGTTTATTTTTATAAATAACTAAGCACTTGCATTTGTTTGGGTTTAAAAAAAGTTTATTTGTTTTTGACCAATACATAATGCTTTTAAGGTCGCTGTTTAGTTTATCAGCCGCGTCTTCAATCATACCTAGTTTACAGCTTAGATATATTTGCACATCATCAGCGTACATATGTAGTGACGAGAACTTGACAGCAAGTGGGAGGTCATTTATGAAAATAGAAAATAATAAAGGCCCGAGTATTGAGCCTTGAGGTACTCTGGACGATAAGTTAATGAAACCTGATGACTTCCTGCCTACGACGACAGCTTGACTCCTTCCGGAGAGGTATGAGAATATTAAATTAGCAGCCGAATCAGAAAACCGAAAGGAGTTCTTCATTTTGGATATCAGCACGTTGTGATTCACCGTGTCGAAAGCCTTCGAGAAGTCAAGCAGTCCTAAAAATGACACCAAGTCAGAGTCAATAGCGCATCTGAGGTCGTCCGTAACTTTTAAAATGGCTGAAACACAGCTGTGTTTTTTCTTGAAACCCGACTGGTGACTGTTCAAAAGTTGGTTGCTTTCAATAAAATTGGATATTTGCTCATGCAGGAGCTTTTCCAATACTTTAGATAAATAGGGAAGTATTGATATTGGTCTGAATTCGGAGGGAGATGAGCGAGTAGCAGACTTTTTCACTACGGGTATGACCTTGGCGATCTTCCATGCTGCTGGAAAAGAACTAGTTATAATAATAGAATTAAAAATGTGAGTAAGAATAGGAAGTATATGAGGCCAAATTATCTTAACGAATAGTGGGTGCATATCATCGAAGCCTATAGATTTAGATTTTATTTTCAGAATAGCTCTTATGACATCTGTCTCAAATATTCTAGTAAATTGAAACTTATCGCCATCAGAATTAATATCGGTATCAGCTGATTGCGAAACAAAAAGATTTGGTGAGGCACATTGAACTTTGGCAAATTCAGCATTAAGTATATCTGGACTAATGTCTTCAGAACACGGTTCTTTTAGGCAACCAACACCAAGCTCCCGTATGTTTTTCCACAAAGTTTTTGCTGGCAAATTTCTATTAAGACGTGTTGAGTAGAGTCGAGTTTTAGCTTCCCTAATCTTAATGCAGACTCTGTTTCTTAAAACACGAAATGAATTATATAATTCGGGGAGCTTAAAACGTTTCCAACGTTTGTACGCCATATCTCTTTGCTTAATCATACGGTAAATTTCATGTGAAAACTATGCACTTCTATCACTTTGAATATATTTTGACTTAAGTGGCACATGTGTGTTAAACAAGTAGTTGACAGAATTTTGTAAAAAATTGACCTGGTCATTAGGAGAGGTCATAAAGTAAATTTGCTGCCAATTCACACGAAAAATATGTTCTTCCAATCGATTCAAGTCGAGTCTTCGAAAATCTCTATACTCGTACATGATAGGTGTATTTTGTACGTTGATTTTAAAAGTCGCAAAAATGAGGTCATGTTTTGAAAATGCAGGCGCTGATAACTGGGAGTAAAACAAGGAGTCTTGGGGATTATTCACAAAAAACAAATCTAGCAAAGTAGCCGCGGAGCCCATAAAGTGAGTTGGATTATTAGAATTAAGGGTAGTTAAGCCAAGAATGGTCATTGACGTCTCCCTGTTAAGTAGGTTACAGTTGAAGTCACCGCATATAATAATTTGTTTATATAGTGAGGAGATATTTTCAAGATTAGAAAAGAGAGGTGACAGGTCAACATTTTTATTAGGCCTATATACAACTCCAAGTAAACATTTACTCTCACCGTTAAAAATTTCAATAAAACTATATTCGATTGGAGACCCAGCATCCGACCAAACAATACGCTTAACGTTAATGCAGTTACGCACGTAAGTAGCTATTCCACCTCCAATTCTATCACTCCTATCAGCGCGAATCAATTTGTAGCCATCCAAGCTACACAAAGTATCAGAAAAATCGGTTTGAAACCAAGTCTCCGTCACACATATTATGTCAACACTTGACCCTCTAAAGACATGTCGAAATTCGTCTATTTTTGGGTATAAACTTTGAGCGTTAATGTGGCATACGCGAAGACCACTAGCTTGATTACACAAAATATCAACCATTACACGCAAATTTAAGTTTATGTCATCAACAGCAGTAACATTATTGTTAATCATTTTCAAAGAACGCAAAATAAAAATCACCCCTAAGACAGATAGGAAACGAGACACAAGTAAGATGAGGACAACATTCAGAGATTTGGCCTATGAGAATAAAAAAAATTGAATAAAAAATTAAAGAAAGAAGTGAAGTAACACTGCATCGAACTCAGCTTACAATTATTCATCTCGATCATCTCCATTGGACATTGTAGCATCGGCAATAGATCTCAAGCTTTCCAGAGAGGTGATCAAAAGCATTGGCTCTGCTGCACTGGCTCGCACGTAAACTTTTCCACCTCTGGTAAACACACTCGAAAGGGTTCTTTGTCGCTTCAGTAGAAGAGCTTTCCGTAGAATCAAGTGATTACAAGATGTTAAGCTTTCGTTTACGTAGATCCGGCTGTCAGATGAGAGCCCGATATCATGTAAACAAAGAAACTGACGTTTGTTATTTCTCCAACGGCGATGGATTGATTTCAGCAAATAGTTTTTGTCGGTGGCTGATTTAAATTTAACTATTATTGCCGTATCATCAGAAGAATTGTTTGGCCTAGCGCGAAAAAGGTTTTGCAAAACAGGTGTTGGTGTGCAGTCGACGGAATGGCATAGTTTGGCAAATATATCATGTAGGTCTTCATTTTCCACTTTGGGTATTCCACGGATGATAGCATTTGCTGATATTTTTTCTCGTTCAAGTTCATCGACCCGTTGAACAAGTACTGATAAGTCAGGTGTAATTGCGGCAGTCGGTTCAGATATTGTTTCAAGCTGCTGGACTCTTTGCGTTAGATCTGTAACTGTTTTGGTGACCTCTTCAAAACGCTGTCTAAAATCGTTTTTTATTTTGTTCAGTTTCAAAGCCAGCTTACTGTGTTTCTCCAGAATCAACTTTTTTAACTCCTTATACTGCTTATTCATACTCAGCTCAAGATTTTTAAACTTTTTATCGTCAGCCGTAGTTGCCATTCGAGTTGCTGGTGAAAGGTATTGTTGTTTGGAGGCGCGAGTTTCTACACTGAGTTGTTGTTGGTTTGACATGGTGAACAGCAGTTAATAATAGTGTTAAAAGTCGTTCGGATAAAAAACAAAAAAACGATTTTAAAAAGGGACTCCAAAAAGAATTTCAGTGTACAAGTATAAATCCAGAACTTGTAAACCGATATAAGAACACTTTTACTAATATAGTTAATTATTATTTTAAATAAACTTGGATCAAATTGCACAGAAAAATTTCGTGTCTAACTTGGCATCATTGACGTTTACACTCTAGTTTGGATTTGCGATTTAAGAATCCCCGGAAAACGAGTTGCTGCTTCTTCATCAGCACTATCTTCAGGGTGTGAAGATTTTGCCTTCTTTTAAACTTGAGTGAATTATATAGATATATACGTTTGAATCTGTTAACAGGAAAGCCATGGCGCGAGTTATGGGTTAGACGATTCTGGAATTATATAACAAAGAAAAGAATACCACGTTTCCAAGATTCAGATTCAGACTGATTCATTTTTATTTCAATTTTCAATTTTTCAATTAAAACAATTGTCGTCATTGACTACCAAACAAGAACTGCTCTATTCTAAGAAGCTTGCTAGTAGCAAGTTGTTATGCATAATAACAATACTAGTTTTTAATACATGTATTATCCTCTCTTTTATTAATGTTAATAAATATATTAATGCATGGTACGCTATGTGTACTCGTACATAACTTGTGCCATGATTAAAAAAAAAAAAAACGATATTTCGCGCAATGCGAAGTCGTACAAATCGAATCTGGGTAGGCATATGAAAATCGCGCAAAGGTGAAACCGCGCAAAGCGAGGTATGAGTGTATTGAATTTGAAAAGACTCACATCTTTTGCATTAGTGTGTGTAACCGGACAAATAAACCAATTAATAAAATACCTAGTGGCGCGATATCCAAATTACTAGTAAGCTCGAAAGAAAAGTCTTTTAGGCTTGTTTAACCTTAAATCTCGGTATTTCAAAAAGTAGTCAAGTAGTTTTAGTTTATTATACAAATAAGGTACAAACAAGGCTTTTGTGGACAAATAAACACAACAAAATAAATTGAACATTCGCTCTTGCCTGTTGTTAGAACACAGTGTATTGAAAATGTGGGAATTGACATAAAATTAAGGAACCAGAAGTCAATCAAGGTTTTTTGCGTATATTTCCCGGGTAAAGCTGCAACAGACGAAAAGAGAACTAGTTTTAAAAATGACTTGAGAAGACTCTTCACACTAAGTGATGATTTCCTAATTGAAGGGGATCTCCAATTCCAGACATAGGAATTGGGGTTGTGGTAGAGCTAATGCTTTGGGAAATATATTTGCTGATGCTCTTGTTATGTTTCCCAACTCTGTTTTGTTTCCTCCTAGTCCAACTTATATTCCAGCTAGTTCTCGTGGTAGTCCTTCCGTCCTTAACTTATTTGTTATAAATGTGCCTTGTTACATAACAAATCCAATATTTATAAGTGAACTTAGTTCTGATCACAATCCGGTTTGTTGTCGTCTTCTATGGTCAGGGGAAATAAAAGTACAATAGCTATATCCAAGATCTGAAAAATGCAGACTGGACACGTTTCCATTCTTGAATATCGACGGCATTTTAACTAAGGAAGAGATTGACTGCCTTGTAAATGATTTCTCACAACACGTTCTAAGTTCGGTCGATGCAAGTACTCCAAAAATTCCAAAAAAAAACTACTGTTTAAAGTTACCCTCCCACATATTGTTCTTAATTAACCTGAGAAATAATTGCAGACGACATTGGCTCAGGTATTATAAGCAAATAGCCAAACAAATTTAAGAGCACCGTAAAAATGAGTGGAACAAAAAACTCAATACACTGGATAATAATGATAAACCTTGCTGGAACATTATTAAATTAGTAAAAAATAAAAAAAATAATCGGGCACATACTTTACCGATATTGAAAAAGCCAATGCACTCGCCGTAAATTTTTCAAAAAATCATGTTGTCTCACAAAATTTAGGTGATGCACACACCAACACCCTCGTGAGCAACACCATTCAAGCTTTTGTGGCAGAAGGAACAAACCATTCTTCTTCAACCATTTTTGTTACCGAAGAAGACATGGAGTTCATATTAAGCAACCTACATCCGCGGAAAACAGGTGGTCTTGATATGTTAAGAAACATTTACCTTAAGCAATAGCCTAAAGCAGGTATAAAATTCATAGCATTTATTATAAACGCGTGTCTAAAAATGCAATACTTTCCTGATATATGGAAACTTGCAAAAGTGGTACCAATATTAAAAGCCAGTAAGCGCACTCCAAGGTGGTCGATGTCCCCATATACTTGTTTGCGCCACCTACGGCGAAGTCGTCCTCTACTGCGTCGTTCATCCGAGGTGAATTCGAAGATGTTTCGGGCTGGAATGTTGGGCTTCATCCGTTCTTTATGACCCAGCCATCTTAGTCGCTGTATGTGAACTTTTCTGGCTAAGCCGTTGTCCTTACAAATACAAATATTTGGCGCAACAGCTCTTTAAAGTGCCAGGGCCTAGCTTCTCGCAACCACTCATGTTGTGTGCGTTATATTTTTCACACGAATGGAAGGGACCTACAGTTTAATGCCGAATCCGAACGGCGATTTGAGAAGCTTTTTCGTGACAACAATACTCTCGGATGTTTGTCAGACGCTCGCGAGAGGTGGGACCGTGAAAAAACTTTTTGGTGTTTTCTGCGATTCAAACTTGGAACCCCATGCGTAGTGATCCGACACACTAACCCCTTACGCCACGGCGCCCACGTTGTCCTTGTCTAGGCCGTAAAGTTCGGCCTAGTTCGTTTGTGCCTTCTCCTCCATTCGCCTCCGTCTATGCAGACAAGTAACATATTCATCCGCTTTTTCATTTCCGATTAAGTCATAAACCTTTATCGACTTGCAAAGTCCTCCTTTATTTGAATAGACGCCACTGAAATTATTGCAATCAGACTAAATGCTTGTCACACTTGTTTGAAAACTCTGGAGCAAGACGGGTATTTCAAACGCACGCGTCTCTCTAGTACGGGGGACTGTAATAAAAAAAAAAAAAAAATTTGAATTCAACCAACTCATCTGTACAGTGTACCCTTCGAATCACATCAAATGTTCTGCGCTATGCGGAGCCTCTATTAAGTGAATCTACTTTATGGAGACCCAGCATCAGGAAGAAGACTATTTATATAGGAGTATATATGAATTTATATATGCATTTTTTTTTTTATCAAAATCCTTGCCCTAACGTATCGGCATTCGTACCTTCGCCCCGCTATTTTAAATTTGCAGTAACCGCTCCATCAAGATCAAGTTCAACGATTTTCTTGTTACATTTTAGAGTGCACATCGAGTGTGAAATAAACCAAAGCTGTGTTGAAAGACAACATGAATATTTTTAAAATACGCAAATCTCACATTGTTATGAAAGATTGTAGGGAGTAAATAAATAATAAACAACATATTGTATTCCCTGCAAAACCACTCGGATGTGTGCAGAGCTCTCAGATATCATTTCAATTTTACCTGGCTGGATGTTGTTCTGTCGGATTCATTTTAGAAATTGATTTTCACTTATTTTTTTTTTTGTTCTCACCTTTTCTGAGTTCCTTGAGGGGTTGTATTCCATACCTGTCCTAGCAGATTATGTATGCAAAGTGTAACATATTTTTATTGCATTATTTCTCAATGGGTGGAGGAAATAAAAATCGAAATTAATTTGCTTGAATTTGACACTATATGGTAGAGTGTCTGATACTGGTTGGACTTTATTTTATTGAACAATTTTCAAATTCAATGGAAAATAAATTCATTTGAAATCTCCATATTTCTAGCAAATTATATTCGTCGACTAACTCGACGAAGATCAAGGGAACGAAATTCCAGGATATATTTTTTTCCATTACATACTTCAAATGTAAATGGTATGAAAAACACTCGGGATGATAAAAAGTACTTAACCTTAACCTCTGATTCGTTGACCATAAATGCCCACCGACATTCTAAAAAGAAATGTAGGACTTATTAACCTTGCAACTTAGATAAGAAAATCGTGATAATGGACTTATGATATATCTTGCCTCAAGGATATTTTTTGGGTGTTTGTTTAAGAATTTTTTTTTTGTATCCTGGGCTTATATCACATTTTGAAATGGTTTTCGTTACTTGCAGATTTCTATTCACCTCTGAGGCTTGGTTTTGAATTTTGTTATTTATTTCTGCGAATGTTCAGATTCTATCAATCGTTTTACTGTGGGCGAAAGTACTGATTCCAAAGAAATCTTGGAGACAGATGAAACACACAGGGAAGAGTTAAACCGAGAAAGCCACATATCTAAAGAAGAGATAACCGCAGCACTCAAAAGAATTAAATTTGCAAAGGCACCAGGAATCGACGAAATTGCACCGGAGTACATTAAATACCTCGGAGAAGATGGAGAGAATGAATTGAGAAAGATACTGAACATGATATGGATAAGCCAGAAAATCCCACAGGAATGGAAGTACGGAGTGATTCTGCCTATATATAAGAAAGGAGATGCAAAAGATTTTTTTTTTTGACTCAACTCATCAAATTCATTTTATTACTAAAGTTTAGATTTACATTGCTATACATATATCTACGAAGCCTGAGGGGCTTATCTGCAGAAGATTGCGTATCAAAGTTTTTAAAAAAAAAAATGTCTGTTAAGTGAGCTTAAGTTGTTTTACATATTCAAGGTAAAATTAAAAAATACATAGAAAGTTCAAAATTCAAAATTCAACATTTAAGTAATTAAAATATAAGAATTTAGGAAAAAGAATACAAATTAAGTTATATTTCAGGAAGAAAAAAATTTTTTAAACGCCTTTTACGAGTTTTGAAATTTATAATATTTTTCATCCTTGAGGAAAGCTCATTAAAAACTGTTGGAACGCTATGGTTTAGTTGTCGTCTGCCGTAGTTGTTCTTGCATAATGGTGTTTGAAGCATAGCTCGGAATCGTCTTCTTGTATTGTGTTGATGGTTGATGGGTCTTTTAAATCGGACGACATCATAATATTCTAAGCACAGTGTCAACTTGAATATTTGTTTCACTGTCAATACCTTGAAAGAGCTTTCCCCAGATGTGCTTGATGGATGTCTTCTGTTGATCTTCTTCAGAATGGTATTTTGAAGTTTTTGCAACTTGTTGATATTTGAATTTGATGCGTTGCCCCAAGCGAGTATCCCGTACCTCAATTTTGATTCGACTAGTGCACAGTAAACTTGCTTCTGGACCTGAAGCGTCGAATAATTTCCCAGATGGTATAATGTGAACAATGCCTTTTTGAGTTCTAAGCGTTGTTTGTCGATGTGAAATGAAAATGGCTGTCGATGGTGACCCCTAGGTATTTATAACTTTCGACAACTTCGATGGTCTGATTCGAAAGTGCATTTTGACAGATACTGCTATGAAAACTAATCCTCTGTTGAGTTGATCTATGATGCGGCCCTCGAATATGCATCATCTTGGTTTTGGAGGGGTTCAATATTAGCCCATTGTCGTGACACCATTCAACAGCTTTATCAAACTCATCTTGCATTATTCTCATAGCAGTATCAAGACACTTATGTTGAACGACTAGAGCCGTATCATCTGCGAATGCAAAAGGGGAGCTGTTTTTGAAAACGCAAAGTAGCTCGTTGGTAAAAAGGATGAATAATAATGGTCCCAGTTTCGATCCCTGTTGTATTTCGAAAAGAACTGGTGTATCATTGCTGAAACTGTCTCCCGCCTTCACTCGAAACGATCTTCCATTTAGATAGTCTTCCAGCCAGTTTGCCATTATGCCTTGGATGCCTAATCGATTTAACGCTGTTATTAGCTTTTTATGGTTCAGCGTATCAAATACCTTACTAAAATCCTTGACTAAAACTAGTACATGGTGGTTTTTATTCAAGCTACCATTGATTACATCTGCAAATTCTCCCATAAGTTTTCCCGTGCTTTTGTTTTTTTTGAAAGCCAAACTGTTTTTCGTGGATAAGGGAATGATTTTCCACAAATTTTTGGAGCCGCCTTGTTACTACTTCTTCCATACACTTCTCAATAGCCGGCAATATTGATATCGGTCTATAATTGGTTAGCAAGCTCCTCCTTTATAGATAGGGCGTACTATTGCAGTCTTAAGTATTCGAGGAACTTTAGATTGACTTAAGCTGAGATTTATGAGCCTCGAGATTATCGGAGCGAAATCAATTGCATTGTCTTTAATATCGCGCGCTCTAATGTCATCGATTCCCGCTGATTTATATTCATCCATTTATTTTAATATATCGTGAACTTCTTCAGTATTTGTTTCTGCGATGAAAATTGTATTGTGTAATACCGAGTTCATATGGTGGGATGTATCTATGTGGCAATTGTGGACTATCTGTAGGACTTGAGCGCATCTCTTGGATAATGTCATTAGGCACTTTTTTAGGGGAACGTTTTTGATGATCACTTCGTCAAGATCAACCTTCTTTCGCCCTATTACCTCATTGATCAAGTTCCACGTTTTACGAGGATCCGATCTAAGGCTGTTGAACTTTCCCTTATAATCGTTGTACTTTTGTATTGCGGGAACTATAGAGGCATCACACTGCTTACCACTGCTCTCAAAGTATAGGAAACAATACTCGAAAACAGATTAAAAAGGACTGTGGAAAGACAACTTTCGGATGTACAAAGCAGATTTCTACCAGCACATAGTATACAAGACCATACCTTCACAGTGCAGCAAATTCTAGAGAAAAAACTAGCCAAAGATAATGATGTTTACATATGTTTTTTAGATATGAAGAAGGCATTCAATACAATAAGTAGAGGAAAAATTTGGATGAGTCTAAGAAATAAAGGAGTGGAAGAAGAACTTGTAGAGGCAATTAAAAGTATATATAAAGAGACATATAATGTAGTAAGAACCTGCAACAGGATGTCTGACGTATTTAAAACATCGGAAGGAATCAGACAAGGGAGTACACTAAGCCCAGTTTTGTTCATCTGTGCCATGGACGATGCAATCAGACAGTGTCAGGAAAGGATAAACATTTTTAATGCGGGATATAGGCGCTTAGATCCCATCTCTTTATGGGCACGTGCTTTTGTCGATGACATTATACTCTTTGCAAACTCTGAAAGAAAATTAGATAAAAACTTAAAAGTATGGAAAGACGTCGTGGAATCTCAAAATCTGCACCTCAATGTCGAGAAAACTCAAGTGATGGTCGCAAGTAATGGAACATGGACGATAAGAGTGAGTGTGGACGGAGTGACTTTCGAGCAAGTTGAAAATAATGAGTATCTTGGAAGCGTTATTAACAGCAAGGGTAACTTAGAGGAGGAATTGAAGGCAAGGATCCAATCTTCAAATAGGCTGTACGCGGTGTTGCAGAAAAATTTTCTAGATCATAAAGAAATAACTCGAGCCGCAAAAATATCAATCTGGAGGAGAAAACTGGATCCTTACTGAAAGACAAGAAAAGCAAATACAGGCCATAGAAATGAAATACCTTCGAAGAGTGATAGGGGTAAAGAGAATCGACAGAAAAAGAAATGAAGACATCCGAAAAGAGCAAAATGTGGAATCCGTGAAAAAAGTTATAGAAGATAAAAAACTTAGATGGTTTGGACATCTAGTAAGAATGGAAGACAACAGACAAGTAAAAAAAAAAAAATTGGGAGGCTAGAACTGAAGGGAAGGACAGAAGGGGAAGGCCCAGGACAAAATGGAACAGCGCGCTAGAGAAAGTACTAAAAGATGCAGGAGAAAGCTGGAACTCGGCGAAGGAAGCAGGTAGAGACAGGAAGAAATGGAGAAAATTTATTAAAGAACGGATGACGGAAACCAGAGACAGAACCTCGACACCGTAGGGTACAAGAGGACCGGATTACGTATGCATGTTTACTGTGGGCACAAAATGGAAGAATAAGAATTGAACTAAGATAGTTTAAAAGTTTGTTTTGAATCTTAAAGTCGATAAACATGTGATGGTTTAGACATGAAATTCGTTGGTCATTTCCAGATTTTGCCTCCGTGTGAAAATTTGGTCCATCGTTGATCTACCAGATCGGAAGCGGCACTGGTACATGCTGATTATTGTGTTACAGAAGGGCTTAAGACATTCACACAATACGTTGGATAGGACTTTGCCCGCGCCATTTAGCAGGTGTTGCAAGACATGGGATCGTCTTTTTTTTTTAAAGATAGAGCATATACAACTGATACTCCAGTCAACGGGCGTGCTTTCATCCACCTAAATTTGAGCGATGACTTGGTGCATGCACCCAAACAAGGTATCTTCTCCGTATTTGAAAAGCTCCGCGGGTAGGCCATTAGAGCCAGTGGTTTTGTTGTTTTTCAGCTTTTTAATAGCTGCTCCACTCTTTTAAATTGAGTGGAGATACTGCGAATGGAAATGCTGCTTAAACACATCATTCCCTTCGCTTCGGTGAGCTCGCTGTTTCAAAGGGCCTGCGTTCCAGATTCCAACATTGGCAGCTTCTTCTAGTTGGACAGTTGAGCTCTGAATTTGGCTGCAATAAGAAAATGGTCAGAGTCGACGTTGGCTCCTCTCTAGGAAGGCACATCTAAATTGGCACAAATATTGTATGCGTGCTTGGCATCAATTAGTACGTGTTCGATTTGATCGCGATTTCGACCATCAGAAGGAAGTCATGTTGATGTGTGAATTCCTAGCCGGGGAAACCTAATGCTAAAAATCACCGTATTGCGAGCTGCCGCAAAGTTAATTAGTCAGCAGCCGTTGTCTGTTATGTCGTACTATTCAACTAACCCGCTGAAGGTGTTCTCCTTACCGATTTTTGCATTAAAGTCATCGAGTATGATTTTGACATCGTACACCGTACAGGTTCCGTGGGCACGGTCCAAGAGGCCATCAAATTCCTTTTTAATAGCGTCTTCAACTTTGTTGCTAGGGACGTGTGTACATATAAGGCCTCGACGCGAATCACAGCCAGGCGATCATTTATCGGCTTGGAGTCCATGACTACCAAAGCCGATTTCCCACAACGAATACGCATCCAAACTTGTGCAATTTTTTTATTGCAGCTGTAATAGATGTCGCAATCTTTTCGTTTTTGTATACTTGATACTGATTGCGGTAATAACTGCTAATTCGTGGACGTTCCGGGTCATGATGGCATTCGAGGGAATCTAGTCGGCGTTTTTTTTTTTTACGTGGTAAGGATGTTATCTCAACGGGGCACAACCCCAACCTGAAGGGCCAGTTCATTGTGATTAGCCTTAAGATGTGGGGCCGGATACATCGGTGCCAATAGTCCACTACGGGAGTGTGAGCGCTGTCACTAGCCCTATAAGGGCTACCTCGCCAGCATCTCTATTCAATGCCCTGATTAACCATGAAAATATTTACCGACCTGTAGTCCAAATATGTCAAAGCAGCCCGAGTAAGTTATTCACTCTAGACGCCACCGTTGACTCCTTCTGGGGAATTCGTCCGCTGCCATCTGGAACAAGAAGAGTGCCTTTGTGAGGAGGCACTCTTACTCCATCTCTCGTGGTCTGCTGCCGCCAAGACATTTGAAAAGGGTTGGTTTCCCAATCTCCGATCTACGTGAAGGTAGAGCGTTGGAGTTGGTAGGCCTAGGCTAAGTGAGAACTTTATGTTTTGATGTAATCGCATGTACTACTTTTTGACCATGGAGAAGATCTGCGCTTCTTTAAAGTATTGTGGAACTACTCCATACTCCAAAATGCTGTTGAATAGAATCGCAAGATTATCATTGAGCTCGTTAATGCCTTACTTATAAATCCAACCCTGCAACTTTACCGTTCTTTAGGCTTCTAAATGCTCTTTTAATTTCCTGGAGAGTGATGGATCTGCCTAGTATATTATATACACACCTACACCTAATCACTGATGGGTGCTCCGTTATAATATGAAGTCACGACCATATTCTCTATGTGATGAGATATTGAAGAAGCTGAAACTCGTTGTAATCGCTTCAATGCTACTTTCTATGCACATCAAACAATGTATCCGCGATGTCCATTCAAATGTCTGCTTACGTATGTAAAAATATCGTTCGTCATCCAATTTCTTCAATAGAAGGCATACTATGTGTAACAAGTTTTCATAATTCATTATTCCATTTCGACATGAAACCAATAAAAGTCACCACACAATCACCCTGTGAACGAAAACAGATTCATGTTGCCAACATAAAGTACAAGGTCGTTAATGAAATTAAGTGGGTACACCCACACGATATTACTTAAATTCAGTGTTCTGTCGTCACATACATACTTTCAGTGTTTCAGTGTTATTCTCGTCAAAAAAAAAATGTATTGCTGTTGACATTTTCGTTATCCTTGAAGGCGTATACTTAGCAAAAAAAACGTCGCAAATCAATTTACTACTTCACACTTCATCACATGTCCTACAAGTTAAAGATGAACAGAACTCGTTTACCCTTACAATTTATGTATACAATATCCACACAATTTCCTATATACAGACACATCCTTTCTTATCCCGTAGCAGCAACCCTACGCAAGGGAAGAATACCACATGAGTGTAATATTTACTACTATCACGTTGGCAATCACAAATATGAAAGAGTAGTTATTACATGCATGATGACTTAATAAACCCATTTGTATTTAACTGTTGTAGGACATGGAAAGAAATGTAATCAAGGGTACATTTGGAATTCTATGCATTCGTATCTTTGCAATTTTATGCGTTCAGTAAAGTAGCAAAGCCACATTGTTGTCGTTAGTAATAGGTTAAGGTTTCACATTGTACGAGCATACTTGCCCAATCTTTCCCTAATAGAAATGGAAAACCTCAAGTGGGGATTTTATTATTTGCATAACGGGGATCAATTTAAAAAGCCACGCTATCACCATTTTGAAGCACGCAGAAGTGACTTTTATGAACCAATATTAACTTTGCCGGGTAAATTTGTTATATATAATCTTCTCTCGGGAGAGGTCTACGGAATAGCCTGTTGATTCTGCTCTGGAAATATAATACATACTATATATCTCCTGGGATTGATCTAACATCTAACAGTTTTTATATGATGTACTCTTGGGTTCGTTGTATTGAGGTAATATCTGTAGTATAGGCCCGTCTTTGCTGGTCCAATAGTTGGAGATTGGATGGTTAGTATTGGATTTTCTATTAAGCGAATTGCTCGACTCTGGATGCAGTTGTGTGGAATTGAGCATATTTGTTAGAAGCCGAGCTGGAAACTTGCAAGTAATACTCAAGAAGAATGATTTGCGTAAGGTATTGCTATAAGCTAAATTCCATGTCCGCTGGTTTTGTGAAGTTGACGTTGTGAAGCTGACGCCAAGAAGATACATGGTCTCATCGGATTGGATTATTTGATTATCCCTTTGAAGCTGTGATACCAACAGTTTTTCTTATTGAAGTCAACTAAGTTCATATTCTCCTACTGTAAGATTTTTTATAGATCTTTATTCAATGGATATTTACGAATCGCCAAATATGTCAAGTGCGTACATTCACCCGTTTGTTGTTCAAACAAGATGCTGTGAGTGTGTTGTCATCAACAAAACTAACAAATCATTTCATTTGTCGATTATACTGGGCCATCTATATGGATCAGAAATAAAGCTGACGAAAGAACAGCCCCCCGAAGCAGTCCAGAATTTTTACAAGTGGAATCGGAAACACTCAACGGACCACAACTTGAATTGATCTCTTCTGAGGAAAGGGTAGATCTTTTGTGAGAGTTTCAATGCAGAGAGCTTGTGTAGACTTCTGTGCCGGATGCAGTGGAAAGCTTTTAAGATGTACAAGCTAGTGGCTCCTGATTCCCCATATTATTCATTATCTGACACACATAGGGTAGTTGAACAGCGGCACCGAAGACGGTACTGCGGGTTAGTTATTACACTATATCAGCGCTGCAATATCGTCACGTTTAATCTTACAATATTGGTTGCATTTCTTTTGGTGAGCAACCACATTCATGTATGAAAAATGCATCATATCAACTTTCTTCCAAGTTATATGAAAGCAGTCAAGTGGGCAATACTTCGAAATAAAGGATAATCGTTTTATTTTATTCAAAATATGAACAAAGTAAAACGATTTCTTTTACAAAAGGCTTTCGATCTTTAAAGCCAACAATGGGTCGTGTTATTCGTGCACAATGTAAGGGAGCTGGGTCGGTTTTCAAGGCGCACGTGAAAAGGCACAAGGAAGTCGCCAAGTTGAGGTCGCTCGACTTTGTCGAAAGTCATGGCTACATCAGGGGTGTAGTCAAAGAAATCATCCACGATGCAGGTCGTGGTGCTCCATTGGCAGTTGTTCACTTTCGTGACCCCTACCGCTACAAGATCCGCAAGGAGATGTTCATCGCCCCTGAGGGTATGCACCAGCCAGGTCGTGTATTGCGGACGCAAAGCCACCCTCCAGATCGGGAATGTGATGCCGCTGTCCCAGATGCCCGAATGTACCATTATCTGCAACTTGGAAGAAAAGACCGGTGATCGTGGCCGTTTGGCGCGTACCTCTGCCAACTAAGAAAGTAGTTCCATCGGCCAACCGTGCCATGGTTGGCATTGTTGCTGGTGGCGGTCGTATTAACAAGCCCATCTTGAAGGCCGGTCGCGCTTACCACAAGTACAAGGTGAAGAAGAACAGCTGGTCAAAGGTTCGTGGTGTTGCCATGAATCCCGTCGAACATTCCCACGGTGGTGGTAACCATCAACATATTGGTAAGGCTTCCACCGTCAAGCGAGGAGCCTTTGCTGGTCGCAAGGTTAGTTTAATCGCCGCTCGTCGGACCGGTATGCTACGGGGTTGTAAGGGAGACACCCAGAAGGGTGCTAAGTAGATTTATTCCCGTTAATGTTCTGTATTTTTATTTGGAAAACTAAGTATCAGTGCGCAATAAAAGATGATAAAAGCTCATTATGATTTTGGATACGAAATCATCCTCCTTTTGCACAAGGTTTAACAGAGCATGGAAGTAAGTTAACCTCACTTGACGGTCAGCAGGCAGTAATTGGTGAACGGTTTGCAATTTATAGGGGGACATTTTCAGGTCTTTGACCAAAATTCGACGCAACGAACGTCTGCTGATGCCAAATTGTGTGCATCGTTGTCTCATCGATGTTTCTGGACTCTCTTGGACGACCTCGGTCACAGAAGTGATATTCTCGGCCGAACGAGTACTACGGGGCCGGCTACCTCTTGCGACATCTCTAGTGGACCCAGTTTGCACAAAACCCTCAGCCAAACGCTTGTTTGTTTGCGCACATGGTGCAAGACGACGAGGAAAACGACGACGAAATTCACACTGCGTCAAAAAAGCAGACCGGAAATTGGTCAGATAAGTGGTAACAATAATTCTTCGTTTTTTTTGGCGTGTATCGCTCCATTGTTTGTTGTCAAATAATTCTCTATCTGTCGACAGACACTTGGAAAAATTATGGCACATTCATATTATGACATTACTTTTGCTCCACCTTGTATCATATATGTATGTTGAAAAAAAAAAGTATTAGATCGTTCGGAAAATAATAAAATGAAATGAAAATGAAAAAAAGAAGAAACCTCTGAGGCATTCAGGCTCAGAAAGGTTGTAATAGGCAATCAAAAAATTCATAGCCATCCGAAGAAAACTGATGGTTCATGGATCTCATCCAGGGTTGAATCCTTTGACCTTTCAATAGATACTCACTCGCTAGCAGGTACAAAGCAATTACAGGACTTACGGAGAACCCCATAAGTTCTATGCATAGTAGCTCAAGTTATCTTATCACTAAGAACAAAATTCTTTGGCCAATAAGTGGGTTGAAACCATTAAAGTCAGCCGAAATTCAGCAGAACCTGGATTATAAAATCAGAGCTGTGATGGTGAAGTTAACTTTTACGTACAAAACTACTACTAAAGGAACATGGTTACTTACTTACTTAGATGGCGCTATACTTCGGGGTGAACCTGGGCCTCACCCAACAAGCCTCTCCATTTAGCTCGGTTTTTAGCTAATTGCCCAGTTGCGGACTCCAAGTTGGTCGAGGTCCCCTTGAACTTGTCCGCGCCACCTATGGTGAGCAGATCCTCTACTGCGTCGTACCTCCGGGCTAGATCCGAAAACTCTGCAGGCCGGAGTGTTGGTGTCCACTCGCTTTACATGTCCTACCCATCGCGGACGTCCAATACACAGATTTTTGACTAGGTCGATGTTGCTGTACAGCTGGTATAGGAACATGGTTGCTTCCAGTCACATTTATAACGCTATAAGAATGATGATTCCCCCAATTGTCCATCATACAGTGATACTCCCGAAGATGTGGAGCATGTATTCTTTTATTGACCACGATTCCAGCTACAAAGAGAAGCAGTGCAAAGAGTACTCGGAGAAACACCAACTCCTGAGAATATAGTACATCACATGCTAGATTCCGAAAATAAGTGGAACGTGGTGAGCTCGTATGCTAAGGATATATGCTAAGAGTTGAGGCGCCTAGAGGGAGAAAGGAGAGGGAGCGAGGAAAACACACGAAGTAACATCGTGAACGCGAGTAGACACACAGCTAACGCAGGTATATACCAAAAAATACCTACGCAAATGTACAGGCAGACGGACATACATGCGGACACAACATCAACACGAGCAACGAGATACGAAAGGATGCAATGTCAAACCTGCCCCTGCGAAGGAATGTCTTGACTGGCGGTGCCGCAGGGGGAACAACAGGATAGAGAAATGGGAGGTGTTTTTTTTTCACGTAACCATGCAGGAGCATGGAGTCGGGCATACCTCGTAGCCCGGGCTACAAGTATCCATAAAGGATTTTTACTCCTACGTGCGCATAAAAAAAAATAAAAAAAAAAAATATATATATGTATATATATATATTATATATCTGGGTCTCATTCTAAAAAAGAAACCCAGCTAAAAATCCCAAAGCACGCAAAGAAAGCCACATCAGCTCTATACTGCTATAAAAAAGCTATAGGAAGTTGGTGGGGACTAAAGCCACGAATTATATACTGACTCTAAGTATCCATTATCAGGTTAATTCTTAGGTATATGATCTGCTGCTGGATGACATTGGACAAATCCGTCCATCACAACTACCTCGACCGAATGCAAAGATCGGCATGTGGATGCATTAGTGCTGTCTCTAAATAATTATGGCAAACAAGTGGCAGCTAGTGCACCCATACGCATTAAGGCCATATCTCGGCAGATATCACTATTCTCAATAGTTCGAGGTAATTGTATAGTTGACGAACTCGCCAGGCATGGCACAACTTTATCGATTGTACCGGAGAATGAGGCATCTGGACATGCTTCTCTCAATGATTCCTGCTGAAGCTGCGTGCACGAAGAGTAGGAGGAACTGATCCTTCTCCTCCTCTGCACGCGTTCGGCCCTCTCCAATCGAAGAAAAGCACACCTTGTAGCTAAGATTGCGGATGGCGCCCTGGTGTCTATTCCTTCCACATGTCCTAACCATCTTAGCCCCTGAATTCTAACTTTCCTGACCATATCTAATTCGCTGTACAGTCTGTAGAGCTTTTCAATATATGTTTTCCTCGCAGTTCCATTGATATAAGCGGATTAAGATGATAAGGGTATACGACGCTGGTACTACGTTCTAAGCTCTAAGCTCATAGAAACAGCGACTGCCGAGAGTAATTTTTCGTTTGATCCTCGCACTGATGTCATTGCTGCATTGTGGGCGCCGTGGCGTAAGTGGTTAGTGTTTCGGATCACTACGCATGAGGTTCCAAGTTCGAATCCCAGAAAAACACCAAAAAGTTTTTTTCACGGTCCCACCTCTCGCGAGCGTCTGACAAACATTCGAGAGTATTGTTGTCACGAAAAAGCTTCTCAAATCGCCGTTCGGAGTTGGCATTAAAACTGTAGGTCCCTTCCATTCGTGTGAAAAATATAACGCACACAACATGAGTGGTTGTGAGAAGCTAGGCCCTGGCACTTTAAAGAGCTGTTGCGCCAAATATTTGTATTTTGATGTCATTGCTGGAGCTAACCGTAGATTCAGGTAAACAAATTCCCTTACTATCTCTAAATTATAAGTTTCCATTGTCGTGTTTTGGCCAAGGCACCGATATTAATTGTGCTTTCTTGTAGACAGTATATATTTTGTTTTGCGTCCATTGACCGCTCGACCCATCCTTACCGCTTGTGGCTCGATACACTCCGCTGACTTTGTCCGATTATGCTATTTAATCAGTGTATGCGAGTAGTTGCACAAACTTACGAAACATTGTACTTCTAGCATTGGCTTGTCAATTTCGTACAATTCTTTAAGGTAATCCTGTCTAGGACCTTTTCTCACATCAAAAGGTTCGGTGCTGTTCTTAACGACTTTGGTAAAACAGCGAAAGCTCTCCACTGGCTTCCTCCGTAAAACGAACGAGCTTGGCAGGAATGCTGAAACTAGACTTTTCCGTAACCTAACAACATATTAATGTCAAATTTTACTGGTGTTCTATCACAATTCAATAATACTCAGTCATTTTCGTGCCCTCATTCCACGTGAGTGGTTTTTTTCAAAAGATTTCTACTCAAAGAAAGGGTCGCTTCACTGTTCATTGCATTCGGATTAATAAAATACAGGGGTGGTTCTTGGGCCGCACAAAAGTCAAATGTTTTCCCCCAATCCTGATGGACCAGATACACAACATACTATCATTGACTTCCATCCTCGCAGTTGGAACGTGACACAGAGATAGATCCAACATACCTGCGAGTGCGAAAGCTACATTTTTTCTTCGGGGAAACGTTTTCTTACGGGCCACGGATACAACACCCAAGTAACATGTATCAAACGGCGAGTGTAACGAGAGATAACCTTCTCAAAGCCACATTTGCAGAGCAGTGGCTTTCCGTTGGGCTGGTAAATATGTGATAAGTATAAAAGTGATTCGTGAAATATTTAGTAGGAGACATTTTATAAGACTTGTTCCCTAAATATCTGGGCGAGGGTGACACATTTTTTTCTTAGCAGGACCGGCTAGGGTGGATGGAAAATATGTTCCGCAAAATTAATTTTGATAGACCGAATGCGGGAGGGAAATTTCTTTATTTTGTTTTCTTCAATTCTCTTCCGACGACGACGTGTAGGTTGGATCTTATTTTAAAGTTCTGTGTGTGGCTTTAAGTTATGAGAATATTTCGTTAAATTCGGGGGTTGAGGGAATTGAAGCTTAGGCAACGAATTAGATACAAGATTTCGCATGGTGCAATGGGATATACCATCCGAGAAAATTTCTTTGATTCAGTAACCTAATGAGATATAGTTTCAAAAGTAGTTACATTACACAGAAGCGTACACCCACGAGTATGTATAAAGGCGAAGAAATCGCAAGGGTACTGAGAAAATACTTTCTCGTGTTCAGAGAAGTTTCAGTGCAAAACTTCGTCAGTTAAGAGGATATGCAATATCGATTTTATTCTCTAATGAACTGGAGGATATTCAATTGATAGTTTGTAATTCCAATCGATAACAAGCAATCTAATTGGAACAAGAAACTGTATTCGGGAGATGGCGATACACATGACTACGTCGTGTAAGAAGTTCTAAGAATTTCTGCATTCGTGTATAAAATGAATGGCCGCATCACTGTAATTAAGACTTTACTTCTACTAAAACGAAACCACTTAAGGTTGCTGTAAGGAAAATTGTTTCCTTTCTTCTTACCATTGCGACTGCTCAAAATAATTTAATTAAACTGTGCAAGAAAACTTTGAAACACATGGACTGTTGCAATTGTTTTAAAAAGTCAAATTATTCTGAGCTGTGGACTTCAGAAGGCGATGGAAATTTGTGTATTTATTCGACGATGAAGACTTATTTGGCATGTAGTAAGATACAATTCGATTATGGATGTGCGACGTCATTGGCAAGCAAAGTGATGCGTATAACGTAGCACAGTAACTAAGCTCGTAGTATGCACTTCGCCAATCTTACACTTCTTCTGCTTCCTATTTCGCGAGATTATGATCCGACAACAAGGGATCATATTCCTCCCACTTCACTGCATTTCTGCAGTGGGGTTCACCTATTTGATCTCAGAAAATATCGGCAGGCCTCTCGATTTTGGATCACACGGTTACTGAGGCCGATGTCGTCGCATTTGTGTGATCCAGGCGTTTATAGACCTGCCTCTCCTGCCTCCCGATGTCTTTGGAACGTTAATTGATATTGCCTTTTTAACAGAGTTCAAATGAAATCTTCTTTGAACGTGGCTATACCAGATGAGCCGATCGTGCTCTATCTTTCGTAAGATGGTTATCTTCCACGGATCTTCGAACTTCTTATTCGATCAAGCTTTGTCGTTCCTGCTGTCATGCGAAGCCTCTTCACCTCAGGGCCCGTTAATTAACTCTCATACTTTTTGTACATCGTCCAACATTGTAAACCATATGTGAGCGCTGGACGCACAACTGCGGTGTGGAGCCTACCTTTCAACTTAGGTGGCATTTTTCGGTCACAGAAGATAGCGGAGTTTTCTTGCCACTTCATCCACCCTACGCTTACGCGATGATTGATGTCGTCATCACATCATAGATCATAGATCCCAGATATTTGAACTTTTCGCACTTGGGAAGCACTGTTCCATTCAAATAAATGTCGGGCAGCACAAGTACTCTGTCTTTTTGAACTAATGCGATACCCACTTCCCCCCAAAACACATCAAGTGCTCGTTGCAGGGACGTATGATCCTCACTTACGATGGCTATGTCGTCAGCAGAGAATAACTGATGTACGTTGGGGTCCGCCACTCTACATTCAAGCAGATAGTCAAGTACTGTAATAAAAAGGAAAGGATTTAAGACACTTCCCTGGTGCACCCCGACTTTGATTGCGAATTCTTCGGTTACTCCAGCGGGACATCTTAATCTTGTCTTTGCTCTTTCGTATATATCCATGATCATCTGTACATAGGTTCCTTGAACCCCTGGATATCTTAGCGCCACCCATATCAGACCTCGTTGTTGTCTGTCGAATGCCTTTTCAAAGTCAACCAATACAATATGCAAATCTTTTAAGGAATACCGATATTTTTCCATTATAATCCTTATACTTTGGATTGCATGTGTGGTTGGCTTACCCGCAACAACCCGCACTGATCATCAGATAGCCGTATTATTTTTCACAGTCGGCCGCCTAATACCCGCTCAACGATCTTCATGGTGTATAACATCAGCTTGATCGAACAGTAGTTATAACAGTTTCGCTTACCTACCTTCCCTTTGTATACAGGGAGAAGGTAGCTTTCACTCCATTGATTGGGCATTGGATCACCTCTTATAAATTTCGAGATGAGAATTCTGAGCCAGATGTCTCCCATATTTTTCCAGAACTCAGAGGGTATCTCGTCTGGCCCAATCGCTTTTATTTTTTTGGAGTATTTGCCTCATTACTAACTTCTTCGACTGTAATGTCGGGTATTTCTTCACAGTTAGGGGTGGCTCTTGGAAAGTATAGCCGTTCATTGTTCATTCGAAAGTTCTTCACAATACTGCCGCCACCTCTGCAGAATTTTGTCGTCATCCACAAGAAGCTGACCATGAATATTGCTAATGAGCCTTGGGGAACGAATCTCCTGAGCATTCCTCCTTCTTTGGGCGGCTATTTAGAAGATGGTTGCGCTATTGTTCATATTATGTTGTCGCAGCTCCTGGATAGCTTGGTTTGCAACCGGGGAAGATATTTTCTCCAGTTCCCAATACAGGGCCTGCATATTCTCTGCTTGAAGCTGGCCGCACTTCTTCTTCGTTTTTTTCTTGCAACATCTGTATTCCACTTCGAGGCGAGCTTTTTCTTCTCTATTATTAGAGGGGCACTTTGACCAAGCTTTGAAACCCGCTTTCTTCTTATTTATCACTCCAAGCTCCTAGCAATGATTTGGCCTTCTTTAAGCAAGTTCGCTGTAGGGAATGCCACATATTTTGTGCTCTGCACTCTTTATCCTTAGCTCCGTTGATGGTGTGAGAGAGGTAAAGCCCTAGTCAGCTATAAAGCAGATATAAATGCCATCCAAGAAGTGCGTTGCGATGGGCCAAGCAAAAAACGAATGAAAAACTGTGACATATAGTATATTGTGGTGTTTGTTACACAGACAACAAACAGTGCGTATTTGGATGCGGATTTGCTATAAGTGGCAGACTTAGTTAAAAGTCTTAAGAATCCGACACGTGAGCGAGCGTATTATGACAAAAGGTATCAATGCTTAATTCGCCAACGTAAGCCTGATATGTGCTCATGACCCCACAGAACAAAAGGACCCTGCCACCAAAAATTGCTTCTACGATCTCCTCAATAAAACATATGAGCAATGTCGATACGACGTTATAATCGTATTAGGAGACGCATAGGACATCAACAGCGCCTGTGCGTTATCTTAGTCCAAGTTTTGCAAAGCGTTTGCATTCCCTCCAGCTTATACCTTAAAACCTCGATTCCTTCCTAACTGTTCTGCGCCACGCCTCCTTAGGATAACCCACTTTTCTGCCTGACTGGGAAAGTGAATTTCCCTGTACAGCATATTTTGCAATCGAATTATCTTTGCGTTTTAAGGTGTGAACGATCAATTGCTACTTACTCCTTTGTACGGTGATGCCTATAGGTTTCAGGCCCGATATCTGACAAAATTATTCATTAGAAATACGATTGGGCTAAGAAATCCTTAAGATGATGCAAACGTGGTTGCTTCTTAAGTTTTGAGATATGGCAACACCAGTGTGAATATGTCAAATCTGACATTGTCCTCGTAAAGTTTGACGTTTTTAATAGTAATCGTACTCAGAATGTTTTTTCATACGAATGCTATTTGTGTTGTGTACAGGTACTTGAAATATTCATCTTGGTCAAAATATGGAATAAAATCGTGAACATTTTCGTGAGACCATTTTTTATGACTTGCGACGTGGATTAAACCAACAAGAATATACTGATCAACTCACTTCGACTTTTGGTAATGAAGTACCATCTCTGAAGCCACCGTGTTTTGCTGGTTTTCCGAATTCAATCGTGGTCGCATTTCGCTACAGGACGAATTTCGTGAAGGTCGTCCAAAATCGGTTCTTGTGCCAGGAAAAATGTATGCTGTTCGTGAACTAATATTGCAAGATGGTCAGGTGACATACCGTGAGATTGAGGCATGCTTGGCATTAGTTCCACTCGCATACATTCAATATTGCATGACAATTGGGCGTCAAAAAGATTTGTTCGCGTTTTAAATTGCATATTTTGACAATCGCTCAAAAAAAGGCTCGTGTCGATTGGTACGAAGAAATGTTAAAAAAATTTAATCGCGGTGCTTCAAAAGACGGTTATAGAATCGTGACGGGCGACGAATCATGGATCTATGCACATGAATCCGAAACTAAACAACAATCGACTGTATGGGTCTATCAAGACGAGCCAAATCCAATAAAAGTTGTTCGCGCACGAAGCACTTATAATAATATAGACATGTCACCACCGTGTCATTAGAGCAACGTAGAACGGTCAATTTTGAATCGTACACCACCATTTTTTTGCCAAAAGTGTTCGGAAAAATAAGGGAAACCAATCGCAGAAGACACATCATTCTCCACCACGACAATGCAATCTCTCACATAACGGCTCAAATAAGTGAATTTTTGAGCATTCAAAACATCGAATTGATAGGTCATCCCCAGTACAGTCCTAATTTCACACCCAATGATTACTTCTTATTCCCGCAGATTAAAAATAAAATGCGAGGTAAACGTTTTTCGACGGCTGAAGAAGCGGTTGATGCGTCCAAATAACAAGTTTTGGAGGTACCTCAATCGGAGTGGAAAAAGTGCTTCGAAAATTGGTTCAAACGCATGCAAAAGTGTAATGAATATTTTGAAAAACAATAAAGCCATTTCCGATTCTAAAAGTTTCTTTTTACTTGTCTATCTCAAAACTTTAGGAGCAACCTGTATTTGCTTACGAAAGTTTGCAGCGTACGAGTGAGAGTGATAGTCAGCTTCCATGTAATACACCCATACAACAGTACTGATTCGGCGTTGGAGTGGATCATTCGCAGCTTAGTTTGTGTACTACAGGAATTGCTTCTCCAGATTTTTGATAGCATACCGAAAAACTTCTGCTTTGACAATTCTGCTACACATACTCGTAATATTTAGTTCGGTGCCACGACTGTTTGCCGAGACCACATTTTCTAGGTATATAAAATTCTCAACTTACTCGATCGGCTGTCCGGGCTTTTGACCCACTTTACTAGCTTCGGCTTCCAGATTTTGAACCATTAAATACAGGCACATTGTCCTAGGTGAAAGTAGGCAAAAATCGTCAGCATTGATTTCGTAGTTTCCACTTAGAGCAACAGCGATGAAAGTATGAAATGTATCCCTGTTGTACTCCCCTTTGAACTTCAAAGTTCGCCGACACCTTACTATACTGGAAAACATTGCATAAGTTTTTCTGGGACGCCTCTTCTTAACCAGATAACATCTCGATTCAAACTATCGAAAGTCTTCTCCAAGTCATATTACATAGTGATTTGCTTTACATTTTTTGCATTTTCTTAAATCTCTTCTTTTTTTTTATAATTCGGCTGAGCAACATACCAGAACCATTCTTTAAAAAATTTAAGATTAACATTAAGTAAGTTTGTTATACGTCCTTGTGTGAATCTTTTATTGGTTTAGTATGTAACCAAAGCAATATGTTGCTAAGATACGAGTACGTAGAGGGAGAGGAAGAGAGACCAAGACCAAAATGTGTGTGAAAAATGAATTCCAGGAACTAAAGCAACGAAGCCTCTAACATCAAGTTAACACCTGAAAGCACAACATAACCTTCTTCACTCCACTCCACTCTTCTTGTTCTTCCTTTTATCAGCGAGGTTATGATCCGAAAATAAGGGATCACAACCCTCCCACTTCACCGCATTTCTACTGATCAGCCTGTGGGGTTCGCCTACACTCTTCTGGGTGGTTTTACGGGGAATAAACATTTGCATATTTCGAAAATGTACAAACATACTGTCTCTCAACTGGGACTTGATATGTTTCTCATCCAGCGTACTGTTTACAATGCTTTAAGTAATTCCTTTGTAATGTATCAATATATTGTATATATCTTAAGTCATACTTCCATTGTGTCACCGTATAATGCAAATAAAAGCTCAGGGGTAAACGATGGACTCCATAAGCTCGATCCTTAACCAGCTACCTCCAGTTTCGGAAAGAAAAGTTGGTTATATCCCCTTTCCAACTGCACACCACCGAAGCCCTGGTTTGGACTCGAACACTCTTCTGACTGCTGTGCTGGTGCTCATAAGCTCTATTTGCCTTAAGAATATTAGATATTGGTTGCGAATCTTTCTTCTTATATTCCTAGCTCGAAAATCACTCAATCGATTTTAATGAAATGTTGTTTGTAAATTTGGGCAGATGTGCCACTTGTTTATAATATCGTCGTGGGAGTGGCTTTAAAAATCATTAAATCGCTCTTATTATCCCATCAAAATAATCCAAAAGATAACACTGGATGTTTAGTTAAAATGTTCTTCTCGAAAATAGGGTAATGTGTTAGAAGTACCCCGGACGTAGTGGCTTAAGATATAGGGACGGCATGAGTCGTTAAACAATGGGTATGTATGCTTATGTTGATGGTTATATCAACGACCTCTGAAGCTTTAACAAGTTCATTGTGGGGTTAGTGGGAAGGTAGATAGGTAGATGGGTGACTTGTGACGCTTGTCACTGCTCACGTAGAGCATAATTTGGCCTTTGGCACGCGTAAAGAGAGAACTGCTGATTTATAGGTAGACCAAGAAAAGGATATGTGGTATTAGTACTCAATTTTACGTATGTAAGTAGAAACTACGAAAAGTGTTTATTCTACTGTCAGCAAGGGCAGGACCATGTAATCGGGAAGCAACCGCATGATAACGGCGAAAGGTTTGTGGATTTCTGCAATGCCAGCCGTCTTGTGATAGGTGGCAGCATGTTTGAGCACAAGACCAGCCATAAAGTCAGCTGGGTTTCCAACGACTGGCAAGCAACTTCCAATCAAATTGACCATTGTGCCATCAGCCGCCGCTTTAGAAGTAGTTTCGTGGATGTCCGAAACAGGCGAGGGGCAGATGTGGGGATAGCACGAGATCACCATCTTATGATAGCTACTCTCCAACTATGCACTGCTGCGGTTCGTAGATCTCACGACAACACAAGAATGTCCAGGTTCGACATTGATAGACTCCCTCAGTGCGCCAACAATTAAGAAAGCAACTTTCGCAAGGTGTGGAAGCACTCAGCAGCTCACTGCCCGCAACCTTCCATGACCATTGGTTTGCTGAGTCGATCGCAGGGAAGATATAAGGTGTGGTTTTCAAAGGATACCTGGAGACGGATTGACGGATTGAATCCCTATATCGCATGGAGATGAGAGAAGTTCAGCGTAGCGTGCGACGTGACAGACGCAACTACATCAACGCGCTGGCTACAGAAGTAGAAGAAGCTGCACGGAGGTGCGACAGCAGGACCGTCTACAGAATCACCAAAGAGCTGACAGGTGGTCGCAGCTCCAGCCAACATCCAGTGAAAAGCCTAGGCGGCTCCTTACTCATTTCGGATGAGGACCAGCTCAAGAGATGGAAAGAGCATTTTGCTACGGTTTTGAACCGCGTATTCGCTAGCAATATGCTCCCAAATCAGACTGAGATGCCGATGTGAGAAGTTCCCGAATACGCACCACGACTTCCAGTAATGATGAGATCATTACAGCGATCAGGGCACTCAAAACCAACAAGGCGGTAGGACTTGACGGTATTCCAGCAGAGCTCTTACGAGCAGCACCAACAACATCGGCTGAGCTTCTGGTTCCACTTATAGAGAGAGCTTGGGAAGCTGAGAGCTTTCCTAACGAGTGGAAAAAGGGAATGATCGTCAAGCTCCTTAAGAAAGGAAATTTAATGGAGTACGGAAACTGGGGGGTATCTGCGTGCTGCTTGCTGTAGCTAAGATAATAGCTAAAATCATTTTTGAGCGAATCAAACAACATCTCGAAGACACACTCGATGTCGAACAAGCAGGTTTCTGCTCTGGATCCTCCTGTAAGACAAGGCTGGTGTAAGAAAAGGCTGTATTCTTTCACCAATACTATTTCTACTGGTGATTAGCGATGTGCTTCGTGCGGCTTTGTAGACAGGAAACGGATTAAGTCGATGGATTCTTACATCCCAACTGAAACATCTTGACTACGCTGACGATGCATGCTTACTCTCTTATGAACCTCCACCAAATGACAGCAGATGTGGATAGGGAGGCAGGTGTGTCGTCGGGCTGAACATTAATACGGCAAAAACTAAAATTATCAGCCTTGGAAAAAACTCATCGACTCAAATATGAATTGCTGGACAACTCGCAGAGAGAGTAGAGGATTTCCAGTATCTTAGGGGTATTGTCTCGACCGTTGGTGGAACCGAACTGGATATAGCCAACAGGATCGCCAAAGCAAAGTCCGTGTCCGGGATGTTGTCCAAAATATGGTAAAGGAATGCAATCAGTTTGAACACCAAGCTAAGACTGTTCCGCTCTAACGTTGAATCCCTGCTGTTGGATGCAGCACGTGGAGAGTGACCACTATTATCATCAGAAAGCTGCAAACGTTCGTTAATAGGTGCCCACGCAATATCTTAAGGATTTTCTGGCCCAATGGTATCTTTAACGAACACCTTTACGAGAGAACGGGTCAGGAACTAATAGGCACAACCATTCATCCAACGACGGAAGTGGCAGTGGATTGGTCACACGTTCCGAAATGGTGACATTCCATAGCGAACCATGCTATGCAATGGAACCCTTTAACTTAGGATGGCAGAAGACCTGGCGGTCGGAGGAGAACATGGCGCAGAACATTCGAGAAGGAGGCGCGGCAGTTGGGGAAAAGTTGGGAAGAGCTCAGACAGATTGCCATAAATGGTACACGATGGCGCGTAGGCGTATTAGAGGCCCTAGGACCCACAAGAGGATACAATTAAAATACTCCTCGTCCTTGCAATGTCTTCAGCAGTAGTTGCGATATACCCTGAGATGCTTGGCATAAACACTGGTATCCAGGTGAATCCAGCAACTATTGGCTTTACTAGTGGGTTCCTAACTTAATAAATTTGTCTAATAGGAGCTCTTTTCAGCTTAAAGGACGTTACAATCGATGTAATGTTTAAAGGAACGTTGGACCCGTATGGTTTCACAGTAGGTGCGCACTGGCTCCTGTACCGACATCCGTTTTGGTACCATCAGTGTATAAGACTGTGATACTAAATAGTTTGTGAAATGTCAGCAATGGAGTTATACAGTTGGTTTCTGTCTCCCTATTTGCAACTTCCCTTCGGGATAAGATCAAAGTGTGACCATTGCAGTGCTAATGAGCACCATCCTACTTCCCTTAGCCTGAGTGCAGTTTTAGCCACCATACTGTTGCTAATGCAACATCCAAAAGAATTAAACTTAGTATGACTTTCAATGCAATGTTAAAAATGCGTCACATTCGCCGTGTATAACCAGTATACCAAAGCTGGTTTGAGGCCCCAAATATTGCTAATTCAGTCTAGAACCTTAGACTGCACCTGGGTATCGAGTTGAGCTTGAAAGATTTAGTTCAGCTCCTCTTATTCTTGTGGAATGCATAGATTGATTTTTTTCTTTTGTGAAATGAACCTCTGCTTTCAAAGAGACAGAGTTCTAACTTGTAATCGAGTTTTACGCATAAGTGGAATGGTACGAATATGATAAAATCGTCATCGCCCTTCTGCTTCTAATGTCTCCCAAAGTCGGTTTAAAGTAAGTAAGGTTTATACAAAACCGACAGAGGCCAGCCTATGAAACGTCTTAATATTTTAAACAGAAACGACGACCGATTGGTTTTTAGTCCCTTCATGTAGTGTGGTTTGTGGTTAGCTTTCCCGGATTTGGGAATGCACACACCTTCTGTCATAATTTGGAACGTACCCTAGCTTCTTGTTTTTTTTTTTTTTCTTTCTTTCATTTTCTTTCGAGGACAAATCAGGGTAACTGTAAGCGCATCCGTAGGCCGTTGTGAAGCTAAATCCTAACTTAACCTACCATAGCTTAAGACAGCTAAGCACTCCGGACTTATTGAGATCTTATGCTTGCTATCCCATTGATAGACGTTTTGCCTGAGTTTGTGTCCTACCTAAAATCAAGTTCACAGAGAAAACTTAGAATTTTTTGAGCTGAGGGGGGGGCGATGTAGAGATTAACCCTTTCTGAAAGTGTTTTATTCTGGAGCGAGCTATGGTAGCACAAAATATGTTCGACATTACTCTGGGCCAGTGAAAGGAGATGGTGCATTACATCTTTAGTAGCTAACTCGTCAGCAGCCTTGCTGTCAGTGATACCCTTGGGACCAGGGGCAAGTGAGTGTAATTTGATTTGTAAACAGTCCCAAGCCAGCTTAGATTCAAAGTTGAAGCACTTAAAGCTAGCAGTTAAATCTTTTCAAGAATCTTCAGATGTTCAACTAAGTCAGTAGTTTTGATGTTGCATATGGGGTGAAGTGTTATGGCACTGGCAGTTGTAGACTTCATAATTCTAGTACGCATTGGTGGGAGGTCTAGGAGGAGTTCTTACGCAGTAGCTGGGAAAGTGCCCATTATACTCGTTTTACCTACCCAAGCAAGTCTTTGCACTTTTTGAAGAGTGTTCGGAAAGAGAACATAAATTAGAACACACTACTTCAGAATAGGTAAGGCTTTATCTAAACTCAGTTTTATTTTGAAGGTGTAAAAGGGCTGAACGTTCAAAGTATGCTTAGCGTACCATAAATGCGGACGACAAATACGTTTATATGTCCACTACACAACAAGTTCGAGCTTAATTTACACCCGATGCTGGTTACGGACTTCTTGTATGGTACTATTATATATCAGTTTGAACACAAACCGGCGGTAAATCATCAGTATTCTAGTCTATTTTTGAGAAAAAACTTCTATCAGGGTTCAGCATGAAGCTATTTGCTTCTGACCAGCGAAGACTTGCAGTGAGATCTCAATTTATCATCGCCACAAGATATTCAATAAGGCCAATCGGCCTTAATACGCAGATTTGGATGTCATCGGCATGTACATAGATGAAAAGAAACGTTTTAACAGACACGAGGAAACTTACTTACTTAGATCCTTTAACCTCTCGGGGGGGCATAGGGCGTCAACTACTTACTTACTTACTTATGTCCTGTATCCCCTTGTGGGTAATAGGGGCTCTACTACGTCTACGCGCCATAGTGTACGGTTTCTGGCAATGTGTCTGAGTTCTCCCCAACTTTTCCCTAACTGCCGTGCCTCCTTCTCGACTGTTCTGCGCCATGTTCTCCTCGGACCGTCAGGTCTTCTGCCATCCTGAGTTAGAGGGTTCCATTGCATAGCATGGTTCGCTATGGAACTGTCACCCTTTCGGAACGTGTGACCAATCCACTGCCACTTCCGCCGTTGGATAGTTGTGCCTATTAGTTCCTGACCCGTTCTCTCGTAAAGGTGTTCGTTAGAGATACGATTGGGCCAGAAAATCCTTAAGATATTGCCAGACACCTATTAACAAACGTTTGCAGCTTTCTGGTGATAGTAGTGGTCACTCTCCAGGTGCTGCAACCATATAGCAGCACGGATACAACGTTGAAGCGGAACAGTCTTATTTTGGTGCTCAAACTGATTGCATTGCTTCGCCATATTTTGGACAACATACCGAACGCGGACTTTTTTTTTTTTTTTTTTTTTTTTTTCGTGGGTAGGTGAAAATCTTCATGAGACACTATGAGACCGTGTACTCATAGTAGTGTCAGATTTCTACTGACTAAAAACACCCTTCCCTTCGTTTTGTTTACTACGACTAAGTTTGACCTTATCAAGTAGTTTAAGCTTCAGATTTATATTCGCGTGAGGCAGGTAGATTTTCAATAAAAGCACCTGCTGAATCCGTCATGACCGCGGACTTTGCTTTGGCAATCCTGTTGGCTATATCCAGTTCGGTTCCACCATCGGCCGAGACAATACTCCCAAGATACTGGAAATCCTCTACTCTCTCTACCGGTTGTCCAGCAATTCATATTTGAGCCGATGAGTTTGTTCCAAGGCTGATAATTTTAGTTTTTGCCGTATTAATTTTCAGCCCGACGACGCCTGCCTCCCTCTCCACATCTGCTGTCATTTGGTGGAGGTCCATAATTCTGTGGGAGAGTAAGCATACATCGTCAGCGTAGTCAAGATGTTTCAGTTGAGATGTAAGAGTCCATCGAATTCCTCCGTTTCCCGTCGACAAAGCTGCATGAAGCACATCGCTAATCACCAATAGGAATAATATTGGTGAAAGGATACAGCCTTGTCTTACCCCACTTTGGATCTCAAATTCCTCAGACAACCTTCCCCTGTGCAGAACGTGACATTTAGAGCCTTCATATGTAGCTTTGATAATAGCAATTAGTTTATCGGGAATGGCTCTCCTGCGTAAGGCACGCCAAATAAACTCCCTGTTGACACTATCGAACGCCTTCTCAAAATCGATGAACAGCAAGTGCAGTGGCGATCCGTATTCAACACACTGTTCGATGATAATCCGCAGGGTGTTGATGTGGTCGGCACAGGAGGATTCAGAGCGGAAACCTGCTTGTTCGGCATCGAGTGTGTCTTCGAGATGTTGTTTGATTCGCTCAAGGATGATTTTAGCTATTATCTTAGCTACAGCAGGCAGCACGCAGATACCCCTCCAGTTTCCGCACTCCATTAAATTTCCTTTCTTAGGAAGCTTTACGATCATTCCCTTTTTCCACTCGTTAGGAAAGTTCTCAGCTTCCCAAGCTCTATCTATAAGTGGAAGCAGAAGCTCAGCCGATGTTGCTCGTAAGAGGTCTGCGGGAATACCGTCAAGTCCTACCGCCTTGTTGGTTTTGTGTGCCTTGATCGCGGTAATGATCTCATCTTTACTGGGAGTCGTGGTGCGTATTCGGGAACTTCTCACCTCGGGCATCTCAGTCTGATTTGGGAGCATATCGCTAGCGAATACACGGTTCAAAACCGTAGCAAAATGCTCTTTCCATCTCTTGAGCTGGTCCTCATCCGAAATGAGCAAGGAGCCGTCTAGGCTTTTCACTGGGTTTTAGCTGGAGCTGCGACCACCTGTCAGCTCTTTCGTGATTCTGTAGACGGTCCTGCTGTCGCACCTCCGTGCAGCTTCTTCTGCTTCTGTAGCCAGCGCGTTGTAGTTGCGCTTGTCACGTCGCACGCTACGCTAAAATTCTCTCATCTTCATGCGATATAGGGACTCTAGCTTGCTTCTCCCTACTGCTGGTTTAGCTGCAACGCGAGCTTTCAGCTGTTTTCGTTCGTCAATCCGTCTCTAGGTATCCTCGGAAAGCCACGCCCTATGTCTTTCCTGCGATCGACCGACAATTCTTTCAGCACCGGATGTAAAAACATTTTTCACAGCACACCAATGGTCTTGGATGGTTGCGGGCATTGAGCTGCTGATTGCTTCCACACCTTGCGAAAAATGCTCCCTTAATTGTTGGCGCACTGAGGAATCACTAAGTCTATCGATGTTGAACCTGGGCATTCTTGTGTTGTCGTGGGATCTTCGAACTGCAGCAGTGCGTAGTTGGAGAGTAGCTATCATAAGATGGTGATCACGTACTATCCCCACATCTGCCCCTCGTCTGTTTCGGACGTCCAGGAGACTACTTCTAAAGCACCGGTTGATGGCAAAATGGTCAATTTGGTCGGAGGTTGCTTGCCTTTCATTGGAGACCCAGCTGACTTTGTGGCAGGTCTTGTGCTCAAACATGGTGCCACATATCACAAGGCGGTTGGCATTGCAGAAATCCACAAACCTCTCGCCGTTGTCATTGCGGTTGCCTAGTCCATGCTTCCCGATTACATGTTTGAGCCCTTCGTTGTCATTGCCTACCTTGGCATTCAAATCCCCCATCACTATGACAATGTCTTCATTTGGTGTTGTGTTGAAGACGGCGCTTAAGAGATTGTAGAAGCTCTCCTTTTCGTCCTCAGCTGAACTATTCGTTGGGGCGTAACACTGTATGATGGTAACGCGTCGTACTCTAGTCCGGAATCTGGCCGTCAAAATCCTTTCACCATGAGGCTGCCAGGAAACTAGGCCCTTGCGTGCTGTTGTTGTTAGCAGTAGTCCGACTCCATATTCCCGCGGACTTCCGGATGGTCTTCCAGAATAGAGTAGTACAGTGTTACGCGTTGCGGACTGGTACTCGCCGGCTTCTAACCATCTTACTTCACTTACCCCCAAAATGTCCAGTTTATATCGCATGAATTCTGCTTCCAATTAGAGGAATCTGGCATTGTAAGGACTTTCTCTTCCCGAGTCGAGGAGCGTCTTTGCATTCCAGAAACCTATCTTTGTCCGGGTACAATAGCCAAAAGTCGTCAACATGTGATCATTCCTTATCCGAGGCATAGTGTCGGTTTCTGTAGCGAGAAATTTTCAGTAACGCAGGTTGCTGGCCCACGTTACCTAGCCTAGAATCAAGGCCCTAGACAACCCGCACTTACAATTTTGGCCTAAACGTATAAGGGTTTATACGTATAGTTGCCTGGGGCCACCACTAGGAGGTAAAGTAAGCACTTCACCACGAACTTGATTGTTGCGCTACTGGCCCAAGCCAAGTTTTGGGCAGTCAGTAGTTTCCCGATCAATCGCAATGCAGGCGTCAACCACGCCTGTGCCCCATCTGGTTCGGAGTTCTGCAACGCATTTGACTTGCCTCCAAACATTACTAAAGAGTTCGATTCCTCCTCAACTGTTCTGCGCCACGTTTGTTTATGGCGTCCCGCTATTCTGCCTGCTTGGGTGAGAAGGCAATGCATAGTGTATTTCGCAATGGAATTGTCTTCGCGCCATAGTGTGTGTTCAATCCACTGCCACTAAATAGGTTCTTGGCTCGTTCTCCTATAAAGTTGTTCGTTAGAGATGCGGTTCAGCCAAAAAAAAAAATTCTCAAGATGATCCTTAAACTTTTGTTCACGAAGACTTGCAGCTTACGTGTGTTAATGGTGTCCACCCTCCAAGTACTGCATCCATAAAGCAGCACCGATTCTTCGTTGGAGCGGAACAGTCGCGGCTTGGTTCTTAAGCTGACAGCATTGCTTCTCCAGATTTTGGATAGCATTCCGAACGCAGCTTTAGCCTTCCCGATTCTGCTGCACACATCCAGTTCGATGCCACCGCGATTAGACGAGACTACACTTCCTAGAGAAAGAAAGTTATCTATTATTCTCGACTTCCTGTCCGGCAAATACCTCTCCAGTTTCCGCATTCCGTCAAGTTTCCTTTTTTCGGAAGCTTAATGATCATATCCCTTCTCCACTCCTGCGGAAATTGATCACTATTCCAAGCTCTCCGTATTAGCGGATGCAGGAAATCTGCCGATGTATTTGGCGTCGCTTGAAATATTTCGACAGGGATGTCATCAATACCCACCACCTTGTTTTTCTTGCAGGACTTGATTGCTGTTATTAATTCGGTTTTACTATGAGGTACGGTGCGAATTCGGCAATTTGTTGTTTCGAACTGCTCATTCGAACTCGAGATCATACCGCCATCGTCTAAGTGGTTTAGCACTGTAGCAAATGGTTCTCTCCATCTAGTGAGCTGGTCCTCATTCGAGATCAGAAGTTTACCGTGTAGGCTCTTCACTGGCTGTTATTTGGAGTTCCGACCACCAGTGAGCTCCTTAGTGATGCTATAAGCAGTCACTGTCGCACCTTCAGCCCTTGAAGCCAGTGAGTTGATATGCTGACGTTTGTCACGTCTCACACTATGCTGCACCTCTTTCTTCTTCGAACTGTATTGGGCTTCTAGCACGGTACTCAAAACTGCTGAGGCTGCTGTAATCCAAGGTGTCTGCAGATAGCCATGTGCGATAGTTTTTCTGCTTTTACCGACATAGGTGCGTGCCCCAGCCGCAAAAGCATTTTTTACAGCATTCCAGTGGTCATCTATGCTCTCCTGCATTGTGCTGCTGATTGCTTCTGCTTCTAAGGCAAGGAGGTCTCTGAACGCCTGTCGATATTAAACCTGGTGATGTTAAGTACGTTTGAGCAGTTGCTATTGACGGATGCAGTACGAAGGCGTATATGAGCTAACATGAGATGGTGATCTCGTTCTAGTCCGATGTCAGCTCCACGTCTGTTTCGGACGTCCAGGAGATAATTTCTAAAGCGACGGCTGATCGCAATGTGGTCGATCTGGTTGGACGTTCGCTCCCTGATACGAGGAAAGTCATTTCTAAAAATGCAGAACAGAATATTTGCGGGTACACCCGCCACCCACCCCCTGGGTTCAAAGGGACATCACTCTTTGAATTCTATTTGAAAGATAGTCACCTATAAGACGAGCAGCTTTATCACTTAATCTGAAAAATGCACCCAGTTTATGGTATGAAACATCATGCTTGACACGTTTGAGAATTTTTATCGAATTGAAGTCTAATGTCATCAAATATTTTTAGAATTGCGGTGGAGCAGCCATGGTTTGACCGGACATCAGACCGATATTGAGACAACCCGCTTTTTGATTAAAGGTGATGAACAATCAGTTCCGCGAATATTTTTTTTTTTTTAAGAAATTTGTCAGGCAAGGTAGGAGGATACTCATGGGGTGATAGTCACTAGGTTGTGATAAAGTCGTTTTCTTTGCACCGGATTTACTTGGGTCTCTTCCTCTTTGAGCGAAAGGGAACGTGCGTAAGTGGGTTTACTATATAAGAACAATTTGAAGAGTTATTTCATGAATGAATTAACCACGCCAGCAACTTCATTTTCCGTAACATCTTCGAAATAAAAACTATTTTGGACCTTATTTGTAACAGCATTTCTTGGGACATAGTTGGATTGACAGCTCATGTTGGCTAATACTCCAACCTTTCCCATCTGTCTCAGCCAATCTCTTGTATATTTCTCCACAACTGTTTCGCGAAGAGTCTTCCTTTTAGTTTTGAGCCAAAATTATTTCTTTTAGCAAATCGGATGACTGTGGCTGCTTGATTACGCGCATGACAGTAGCTGCTTAAGTTTTACGATAATTTACACAAGGTACTGTTTTCGACGATTTTTGATTGACGCCTGAATTTTTGGGTACACCAAAATGTTGTATACTGGATTTTCATTTGCTTCTTATTAGTATGAATGAGCCATCCGCATAGTTTTGAGTTCATGTCGTTTAGGAGTTGGTCCACTACAATGGGATACAACACCATCTTGAGGGATGCTATGGGTGCAACTGAATCAGACTTTTGGACTACGTGAACCGATGTCTCATACCACAGGACACTCATTCATCAATATACCGACTCCACATGGCATTGAGACACACTCACTTGACAAATGAGAATTTGTGCGGAATTAATCAAATGATAGATGGCAGAAAAAAAATCTTCTCATTCTTCACTTCCAATGAGTTGTACTTCAACGTTTTTAATCCGAAACTCTATAGTATAGTTCATCAAACAATCGCATCAATCAAACGCTCAATGAAGTGAAATGTCATTAACACCATCCGCACTAATGATATCCCCAGACCCGGAGAGAACCCTTTAAGCACTTATCGCATCATTAACCCAACCAAAATGAAATACTATTTCTCCGAATAACCCTTTTATCCCTCAAAAAAAGAACACACAATTTAGTACAAGCCCTAACCTCGCCAGTGGTGGGAGATGGTTTTCTATTCTGGCAAAATATCAATTATTATCTCATAATGTGCCGTACATATACAGTAAAACAATCTAAATCTTCCCCATCCGCACACATCTTTATGTCCTTACACTCTCATAATGGTGGTCGGGGGGTGAAACAATGGCGAACTTTGCGAATGATTGACATCACATTTATGGAAGTATATGGTATTACGAGGAAATTTGATACAAAAAATATTCTGTTTTTCTCTTCTTATTGTTTTCACACAAAAAAGAGCAGATAAGTTACTTCCCACAGGAAAGTGTATCTTATTCAGTGACAAATACATAGAACAATCTCTCACCAACGAGGATAACTGACATTAAGTACAGATTCACTTAAGGACCTTGTGACAAAGCCGAAAACATTTTTTAACATAATTTTGCCAGCAAATTGTATATCATTCGCTCTGACATCGCACGACACCACTTAGTTGCCCTTGAATTTTGAAGATTGTTTTGGGGATTATTGTTAAAATCCCAGGATTAGCATCTTTTATTCACGACAATAGAGGGATTAAGAGCCCAACATGATGTTTCTTTCATTAAAAATGAGAAAATTAGAATTTAACGCTTTTCAATAGCGGTAAGCGATGGAAAATTACTTGCAGTGTATCCTCGACTCCTCTTATCACGCTCTAGATACTTTTTTCATTCGCATTTGAATGAGAGTGATGTGGTGTCATACTCGTGATGAGATACTCGTACCCTTCCCTGGATGTGACAGAACCTATGCAACGACCACGACGTTAATGCGATCCAGAGTACAATAAAATTACCCAAAAGATTCACAGATATGCGAGTATAAATCGTTTTGATTATGAGGGGGTGGTAGCTTGGCAAAAAGCCCGGTAATTTAAATCATATTTGCCAAGTGGCAATAAGGGATATTAAATTCATTGAAGGCGGAACGTAATGCATGCGAAGGTAGAAAGTGTTTAAATTGTTTATTTATGTGGAATTGAAAAAAAGTTGAAGTAGGAGGAAGGTGAAACGAGGCTTGGGTTTATTTATGGAACGTGATGTATCTTATGCCAAAATTATTTATTTCATGAGAAAAAAAAAAAAAAACGCCTTTGGGCATTTTTACAAATTTCTTTTTCTGCTGAGTCCCCTCTGAGATAAAGCGGAAATAATTTCCTATTGCTTTGTAAAGAAGCAAAGGGGGGCGGGTGTATCTCAAGAGACATCTGCTCATGAACCAAATCAAATCAAAATCGATGATTGAAGTTATAGTTTCGAATTAGTGCGTTGAATTGGCTTAATTCCTTTGGGCGTATTTGTGTGGAGGGAGGCAGTCATGTGAATAAATGTAGTCGTTCTTAGAGTTCGAAGAGCAAACCTGTTGGGGTGGATGCTTGTTTAGATTTATTAAATATTGAGATCACATTATCAAACGCACGTGGAAATGTGTTTGGCTAATTTAATAGTAGCAGTAGAGTAGCAGGGGAACTTCTCTTACAGCGGTACCCCAAGTCATGCTTCCCTTTTTTCTTTTTTTTTTCGAGGGAAGGTGGAAAATCTTCCATAAACACTATGAGAATAGCAAGCGCGTGCTCATAGTAGTGTCAGATTCTTACTGACTAAAAAAACACCGCCCTTCGATATAAATTTGTTAGACATCGCAACTAAGTAATAACTTATCAAGCAATTTTTCTATCGCACAATAAAAACGTTTGGCAGGTTACTTTCCACTAAAAAGATCCTGCATGTTCCGCAATCTAGACGCGGTTAATCCTTATCTCGCCAAGTCGAAAGGTTTTGTCCTTTGTAGTCGGCGCAATAAATTGCTCTCATCCAAAATTTGTCGGACTGTTTGTTGACATATCCGAGTAGTCGTTTTCTGTACTTTCTCGAGAAGCTTCTAGTTTCAGCTTCGATTGTCGGAATTCCGAAATCCCTGTGGATATCGTCGTTTCTACTATACCACGGTGCTTGGACAATTTCTCTTAGCACTTTATTTTGAAAAGATTATAAAATATTGACTTTTTTTTTCTTGGTATAACTTCAAAGTTATATACCGTAGGTCTACACTGGCTTTAGCACTTGCTTGTATAAAAGCAGTTTGTTCTGAGTACTGAGCTGGGAATGTTTTCCGAGTAACCAGTACATTTCTCTATATTTGATTTCGAGTTCTTTACGTTTCATGTTCACGTGCGAATTCCATTTCAGCCTTGCGTCGAGTGTCATTCCCAGGTATTTGGCCTCGTTTGCAAAAGGTATTCGGGCCGAGTTTAGAAAAATTGGTAGGTCATTAGTTTTCTTATAAGTGAAATCCACATGAACAGACTCAGATTCGTTGAGGGCGGTCTGCCAGTCCCTCGTCCATTCATTTACTTTATTCAGTGCGTTTTGCAGTTTTGCCGTCGTTTCTTCGATTATTTTACCTACTGCTAGGATAGCGGTGTTATCGGCAAACGTAGCAAGGATAGTGCCATCTTCTTTCGGTATATCACGAGTATATAACAGATAGAAAAGCGGCCCAAGAACGCTTCCTTGCGGTTAGGTTAGGTTAGGTTAGGATCGGCCCTCGATGAGGATGTACTTAGACCAGAAAGTAGGTCCATTGTACTGCCGATGTATAAGGCGGGTGGATCAACCTCTTACTCTTGGAACTATTTGCTTCGTTGAATGAAGTCGTGAATTTTAGCCGTGCAGGCGTTGCCGAGATCATTAAGATCATTGTAGAAGTATTCACCCAGAGTGACCCTCCTGATGTTGGCGAGCGCAGGACAGGCGCACAGGAGATGACTGATGGTCTGTTCTTCCTCTTCATCTCTGCAGCTTCAGCAGAAGTCATTATGAGGGATACCTAATCTTTGGACATGTCTTCCTATGACGCAGTGTCCAGTGAGGACATTTGTGCTTCAAGGGTCCGATGGACCTGGATTTAATGAGTGTCGGCTAGAGCTGTCTGGCGGTATGACATTGGTCTATATGTTGCCATCGATGATTGGCTACTTTCTCGGCATCAATTTGAATAAGGTACTTAACATAAGACACTGGCGCTTCGATGTCGGTGATGCTTATGCTATCTGTACCAGAGGAGCCTTGTCGTGCTAGTTCGTCGGCTGCACAATTCCCCGGTATGTCATAGTGACCTGATACCCAGCAAAGGGTGAGGTTGTACTGACCAGCTATCTCGTTAAGAGATATGCGACAGTCTTTCACTGTCTTAGATCTCGTAGTGCTGGATGCGAGGGATTTGATGGCTGCCTGACTGTCGACATAAATAACAATATCAGGTGTTGATAGTGTGCTAGCCGCCAGCCAGTCAGCGGCTTTACGAACTGCGGTGATTTCGGCTTGAAAAACGCTGCAGTAGTCTGGAAGGTTAAAGGAGAGGTGTATGTCCAGATCTTCCGAGAAAATTCCGGCACCGACTCCGTCCTTGGTTTTGGACCCGTCCGTGAAAATTGACAGCGATTCGTTGTAAAGGACATTGCGTTGCGTCCACTCACTTCTGTTCGGTATCGAGTGCGTGTAGCCCTTGTCAAAATCATATTCATTGGGCAGATGGTCAGTGGAATTGGGAAGATGACGGTGCATCGAAAGTATATTGGCATGTCCCGTGTGTTGCTCCTTCCACTGCTTGGAGCCTCTCAGTCTTATTGCCGAGCTGACAGCCAATTGCTTACTGACGATGTCAATCGGAAGCAGGTGGAGCATGGTTTGAAGCGCCGCTGTGGGAGAAGTTCTCAGTGCACCGGTAATACTGAGACATGCAAATCGCTGAGTTTTTTCCATTATTGATAGGTTGGATTTCTTCTCCAAGGCGGGCCACCATACCAATACTCCATCGGTTTAATGACCGACGTGTATAGTCAGTGCATGATGCTTGGTTTAAGGCCCCAGGTGGAGCCTACTGCTACTGCAGATGTATTTCGCGGCCAGCGATTTCCTGGCCCGTTCGACGACATTCTCTTTCCAAATTAGCTTGCGGTCAAGCTTTAGGCCTAAATAGCTAGCACTATTTGAAAGCTTGACGGTGAATCCCCTTAACTTGGGCGGAGTGAAGTCAGGGAGCTTGTGTTTTCTTGTGACTAGAACTAGCTCGGTCTTCGTCGGGTTAACGGAGAGGCCGCATTTATCGGTCCATCTGAGAAGTTCATTAAGAGCAGACTGCATGACATCAGCCCGCGTCTGCGGTTATTTGCCTGTTGTTAGAATGGCGACATCGTCTGCATAGGCAATAACATTGCATCCAGTTTTTTCGATCCCAAATTCCACAATAGTGGAGACAGTACACCCCCTTGAGGGGTGCCTCGATGTGCATGTCGCTCGACAGTGCTACTTCCGAAGGATGCTGTTATTACCCTGTTCTTTAGAATGTGTTCTATGAAACAACAGATGGGTTCGCAGATGTTGAGCCTACGTAAGGCACTGGTAATCGAATTTGTTTCAACGTTGTTGAAGGCTCCCTCTATGTCTAAAAATGACACTAGGGTGAACTCTTTGATTAAGAGTGATTTTTCGATAGGGTGGATGATGGAGTGCAAAGCCGTTTTGACAGATTTACCTTTTTGGTAGGCGTGCTGTGACGTGGATAGTAGGGTGCTATCAATAGTGGCCTTGATGTGTAGGTCCAGGATTCTTTCCAGAATCTTGAGAAGGAAGGACGTTAGACTAATAGGTCTAAGGTCCTTTGGGAGGGTGTGCGATGTCTTGCCTGCTTTGGGTATAAAGACCACTCTTACCTCGGTCCAGGCAGTTGGTTTTGTTCCGAGCTCAAGACAAGCCTTAAGAATGCAGGAAAAATAGTGCCATACTATATTGAAAGCTGTCTGAATCTGGGCCGGAAAAGTACCATCCGGTCCCGGGGATTTGAATGGTTCGAAACTGTTCCTTGCGGTACGCCGGTCGAAATTTCTTTGAGCTCGGTGTATTCGATTCCATGTCTAACACGAAGGAGTCTATTCGCGAGATATGATTCCAGAATATCGTATAGGCATAAAGGGAGTACTTGTCCTAATTTGTATTTCAAGCCATCATGCCACACCTTATCAAAGGCTTGCGGGACGTCAGGAAATACGCTTGAGCTTCAAGAGCTTTCACGATTACTTCAGTAATTCCATGCACCTGGTCATGCTTACTTCTGAACCCAAACTGGTAGTCAGTGATAAGATTATTTTCTTCTATAACCGGTTGGAGACGCCTTAGTAATATCCTATCGAACATTTTGGATATGACTAAAAAAAACGAAATTGGTCTATACGATTTTACCTCATTTGGCGATTTTCTTGGTTTTAAAACCATAATGACTTCCGCAATTTTCCATTAGCTCGGCACGCCTTCCTAGATAATAGTTCGCGAATTTCTCCGGTAATCAAATCATTACTATGTCATGCTACATGTTCCAGCTCAGCGTTTACCTAAAAAAAAAAAACTCAAACAATGGAGAGAACAGAATACTTGACATGCCAGCATGCTGACCACATGCTCGCCGAACTAGATTTTAATTTAGGCTAGAAGCACTCGGTCCAGGGCAAAACAGAATCGCTGTAAATTTTTACGGTTGGGTCCAAAAGCAAGGATAGAATTGGTGCCGGAGTCTTTTCAGAGATCTGGACATTCACGATGGAAAATTTTCCACGTTCTGTTGTTGCAAGCAGGACTGAGATGTGGTTTCAGCGGGATGGAGTCACTGCCCATACTGCTCCAGCCACAATCGCATTTTTAAAGCATATTTTTGGAAAGCAAACCCGAGACTGAACGGGAGCTTCCCTGAGTACGCTTGACTCTGTTGTCAACGAGCTTTAGGAAAATCCTCTTTCAATTCCTTTAAGAAAGTCTTAGAGAAAAACCTTAAATATTCATTAACTTCACAGGTTGGATCTAGAGACTCCCCACCAACACACCTTCACATCCAGGTTACATGAGTTTGTGGTATCAAAACAGCATCTAGTGCTGATTGGGTTTTTCTTTTGTAAGAAGAACCACCACACCTACCTACCTACCTACCTGACTTTGCCTTAGATGCATTGTTGAGCTTACTTCCTCTTGATACTTAAATCATGGGCTGCGCCAACAAAGCCATCAATCGTCTTAAGCGGGGTGGTTTTCAGAATAATCCATATTGGAGTTATGATGACTTTGCGCTACACTTATTCTATGTTCTTCTCTTACGGATATGACACCTGATGCAATAACACCAGAACTTGGACTATTGTGCAAATTCAAAGTCGAGTTTGCAGTTAGGCCTGGTTCTGGCCTGAGTCTGAGCCCGGAATAGAATGCAGTTGAACTTTCACGAATGGCTCCAAAACCAATCAAGAGTCTGTTGCAATCCTAATGGCCATGAACTATATTGTAACGAACATGACATATTTGCGTCTGTAGTGACACTCAGGCTGCGCTCAAAACCTTGTTCAACTCTTTAACCACTTCTGAAATAGTACTTGAATGTAAAAACTCTTTCAACTCAGTCGCAAGACTGAATTCTCTGGTTCTTATCTGGGTCCCAGGTTACAGTGGGATCTTGGGAAACGAGATCTCCAATGAAATCGCTAGGCAAGTCTCAGATGAGGTTTTATCAGGACCCGAAACTGCGTTGGGTTTCCCTGTGTCCTTGGCTAGGGCTTCCATGGACGATTTAGCTTCTCAGAAACACAATTGTGTGTGGACGCAGGACTAAACAGATGCTCCCGTCTGTAAGAAAACTTATTGTTATGTTGACAGTTCACTTCGCGTTTGCTTACTTACTTAAGTAGCAATAGAGTTTGGGTTAAACCTGCGTCTCAACCACTTCGCTTTTGCTAATCATCTTAATGTGTTATACTTAGATGATACTACAGTCTACGATGCTTGTAGAGAGGCCAACTATACTGTGGATTATTTATAATGTATTATATAAATAAAAAGCTATTAAGTTCTTAAGCCCATCCTCTAGATCAGAAAAAGTCTATCGGACTTCTGAAGCATACGAGTTGAACCCTCTCAAAATTAATATACATATGTCATCAGAGAACACAGCCTCACTATCATGCTAAGACTGGGACAATTCCTTCAGTAATGCCTGCAAGCAGTAGATGGCTTCAGGAGCAGACGGGTGATCTATCCATCACTACTCAGTGGCAGCGCAATGAATATTTCTCCGGTCTAAATGTACCTCATCGGGGGCCATTCCTAACCAAACAACTAGAGATGAGCAAAAAATCGCAACCTGCTAATCATTCTTTGCTAATGAAAATTCGCATTGGCAACCTGTTAACAACTTATAAATAAACTGCTATTGCTAATGAATTGGTAATGATAATTTGTCTGGCTTCTATTCCCGAGTCACAATTTGATTTTTCATGCACTACATACAAATGTGTGTTTATCTGATACGAAAAATGTGAAGAAGAAGAGATATAACAAAATTATAAAACTAAACTACCCTTTTTGTACGTTATCTGCTGAACGTCCCATCCAATTTTCTTTTCGAACATGTGCCATTGTGTGTGCGAAGCTTTTTTATGTTGCCCCAACAGGCACCAAACCAATTCATAAGGTTGCATATACCAGTCGCAGCTGGTTTGAAAGTTTGGTTGGTTGGTATATAGCAGCACAGGGATTATACTTGCTAAGTTGGTATTGCTGCTATTGCGTTGCGAATGCGATTTCCCAGCGGGAGCTCCAGTACCAGTGCCAGTGTCCAGTACAATAAATTTAAAGAAGCACATTGAAATTAAGCATCCTACTGTGCCTTTAGTTTTAGCAAGTTCATCGGAGCCAGTTGTGCGAGTAAGTTTTTTTATGAAGGGATATATGTATGTATGTACAATGCACATACATATCTATGTGTGCATAGATATGTAGATAGGTACGAATTAAGGAGTTGTAAAATTACATGGGGCATTTGCACCATAAAATGAAAATTCGTTTATAGAAGAAAATTAAATTTGTTCTGACACAATAGCCGGACAGGTGTACCTACATATATGACTCCATTGTGAATTCGCATTAGCAGTTAACATTCGCAGTGAATAAGAAATCGTATTCACAATTATAACTTTTTTTTTTTTTGCCGAGAGTAGGTGAAAAATCTTCTGAAGACACCATAAGGCCCGAGCGTGCTTATGGTAGTGTCAGATTTTTACTCACTAAAAAAACACCTCTCTTCAAAAGTAATACTACAACTAAGCCGACGCTTATCCAGCAGTTTTATTTTCGCTTACGATACACGTGATTTTTGAAAAAAAAAATGTTCGTTCGAAGTTAAAAGAAATGTAGAACTTTAGGCAGGTTAAATTCCAATGATAGTTCCTGCCTTTTTCGCCACCGGCATATACTATGACGCGAGGTCAAAAGGTTTTATCCTTTGCAGACAACGAATTGAATTATTCGCGTCAAGTAGTTGAATGACGGTACGGTTACAATGGCCATGAACACGATCTTTGTGTTTACGCGCAAATTTTGTTATCTCTTCGACGACGCTAGGAATTCCCAGATCTCGATTAATATCTTCGCTACGTACGTACAATTATAACTGCGAATGCAAATTCACCAATAATTTTGGTTGTTAATATTTCTTCTTCTTCTTCTACTTCACTCTCCATTTGCATTAAGGATTCGTAGTAATCTCGGAGTATCCATTCCTTCCACTGGTTCCGGTCACGGCAATCTTTCCTCATTTCCTTGAGGGTCTTACCCTTCTTTCCTCCTACCACTTGCATCCGATCATCCCAAGTAGTGTGCGGTGTACCTCTTGGTGCAGTTCCTTCAACGTTCGCATCCGCCATTTGTTCAGCTTTTCTTTTCTGGTCCATACGCTGCACGCATCCAAACCATTGTAGTTGTCTTTCCATCTCTATGATGGGTTTTTTTTTTTACCTTATTCAATAGAGCTAAGCGTTCGGTCCCATATAGAGCTATTGGCGCGAGTACCGCACTGTATAACTTCATTTTGGTTTGTGTGCTTATCTCCCACTTGTTTACTACGGTACTGTTAATTTGGTAGTAGGCCGATATTGACTTCTTGATTCGGGCCATCACCTTCCGATCAGTTCTCCCATCGCAAGTTACTATGGTTCCCAGGTATTCAAAGGCTTTGACTCTTTTCAGAGCTTTTCCTTCGCATGTTATTGTGAAATTGTCCTCCGATCTATCCTCTTTAAAGACCCACATATGTAACTTTAGTCAAACCTTTTCTTTCAAGTTCAGCAAACCATACACACACCGCCTGCTGTAGTCTGACTGGATTGCTTTCAAAGATGATAATGTCATCTGCATATACATAGTAAGAATTGCAGATAGATAGGATGTAATCTCCATATTCCGATTTTGATTTTATTAGTCCGTGTTCCACATGACTTGGCTACTTCATCGAGAAATATATTGAGCAACATTGATGCGAGGGGACAGTCTTAGCCCAATCATTTTCCCTTCTTAAATGTTCCTGAACTTCCCCCCTCTACCATATTCTTACTCTGGCGGTGGTGGTATAAAAAAAAATATTACAATATAAAATGAACTCTAAGCATAAAATTTAAATCAAACAATCATCAAAAAAGAACAAACAAAAAAAAAATACTGGAGAGTTAGTTGTTCTCCTTTTTAGATGGCACCACAATATGGGGTAAACGTAGGCCTCAACCAACAAGTCTTTTCAGCCAGCTCGCACTATTGGGGCTGAGCTTAGGCTACCAGGGGGGTCAGCATGGTGGCGGATAGCTGAACGGCGTACAGATATGTAGGTTAGCTGCGAATAACCAATAAGCAGTCCCCAACCAAAAGCGGCAAAAGCGGAGGGTGTGCGGAAATAACACATAAGTCCAGTGAAATTTTTGTGACAGGGCGAGTAGATGCCGCTCGTAAATAAGCATCCTGTCCCTAAGGGAAGGCGTTATGCGACCCGTACCGTGGCCTGAATGGTGCTGGGGACGTAAAACCCATACAGCATCGCTAACGGAGCCCTCCAGATAACTGGTGCCCTCTGGTTGTAATGCAGCCTTACCACATTACAGGGGTCTCTGATGTGGTGGACCTTTCTTTCCCCCATACTTGTGGGATCCAATAATGAATCAAACAAAAACAAATACAAATAAAACCGAAAAAAAAGTACAAAACTCAGGAGACGGAAGTACAGAGGAAAATCCGTTCAGGAGAAGCTCGGTACTGATGCGATCACCGCCGTTAAAAATAACGGATGGACCGACGCAAGAAGAGAACGCAAACACGGAGATGCCGTCTGAACCAATAAATGAACAGACAACCCCGCAAATGCCGTCGAAATCTCTCCCCAGTGAAATATTAACTGGTAGTCTGAAGTCCGAAACCAACACGAAAGTAAAGGCCAAAGAAACCAGCGAAGAGAGAGAGAAACGTGAAGCCATGCATTCCCTGGGAAAGCACATGTCGGCACTGATGGAATTCATTAAGGGAAAAAACAATGTACATCATGAGATTAGGAAACTGGCTAGTGCAATTCGCAAACACTCCAGCTGCGCAGTAGATTGCGAAATAGATAAAGTGGTATGTAGTAGAGTGTCTAAAGCCACTCAAACCATCCACTCTCCAGAAATGAGTGAGTTGGCTTTCTCTTCTTCGTTGGAACAACTGCCAGACCCCAAGCGAAAAAAATACCGAAGAACCCTCCACAATGTCATACGCCGAAATTGTTGCGGAAAAAACGGAAATGGAGGTGAAACAAAGCGTGCATAAGGACCAGAAAGAGAAAAAAAAAAAAGTCCACAGGGAAAAACCATGGACAGACAGTGAAACCCCGGATCGAAGAACCAGGTGCACTAATAATAAAGTCGTTTCGACAAGAGTAGAAAAAAGTCGAGGCAAGATATGTATATGCTAAGCCTGACGCACTGGTGATTAAAAATATCGGAGAAATTTCCTATTGCGACATACTCCGAAAGGTGAAGACCAACCCCGCGTTGAATGGATTGGGGTGTGATGTAACCCGCATAAGAAGGACAGCCAAGGGAGAGCTACTGCTTGAGCTCAAGAAAGCAGCTGATGGAAGAACATCAGAACACCAAAGTAAAGTGGGAAAAGTTCTCGGTGAAATAGCGGAAGTGATATCCCTAACGCAAGAGGTGCTCATTGAGTGCAAAGACCTAGATGGCGTCACCACAAAGGAATTAATCTGCCAAGCTCTGTCCGAGCAGTTCGAGGAAGCACAAGGCATACAGATCTCATCCATCAAATCTATGAGGACAACCTATGCAGGGACGCAAACTGCCGTCATTAGCCTCCCGATAAATACTGCCAAAAAAGTTCTGGAGGTTGGAAAAATAAAAATCGGATGGACGGTATGCCGAATACGGGAGAAATAAAATAAAATATATTCGGGATTGCGTTAGGTGTGGACAGAAAGGCCATGTATCTAAGAACTGCAGCAATAATGCAAGGTGCGTCCTTTGCGAAGAAAAGGGAAGTAGCAACATCAAACACGCGGCAGGAAGCATAGTATGCCCGGTATACCAAGAAGCTGCAAAAGTCGCAAGAAGAATATGAAAGTGCTGCAACTAAACTTAAACCACTGCGAAGCGGCACAGGACATCTTGACACAAACCGTTCGCGACTTAAAGATAGATATTGCCGTATTATGCGAGCAGTACAAAAATCTCGGTGATGCAGTTTGGGCTGCGGATGACTCAAAAAGAGCTGCTATTTGGGCCTGTGGAGATTGCGCCTTTGAAGAAAAAATGATGACACCCGGAACAGGCTTCGTGCGAGCAAAGGTCAAAGAAGTACATGTCTATAGCTGTTATGCATCTCCAAACAACACCATTGAGGAGTTCCAAAGTATGCTTGATAGGCTCGTGGGTGATGCTAGAGGTCGTAGCCCAACGATTATAGCTGGAGACTTCAATGCATGGGCCACTGATTGGGGCAGCGCACGGACCAATAGAAGGGGAGAAGCTCTCCTAGAAGCCGTATCGTCACTAGACCTAATATTGCTAAATACAGGAAGTGAGCACACTTTTAGTAGAAATGGTGTAGGCTCCATAGTTGATATCACCTTTGCAACTAGTTCCTTATCGAGAGGCGCCAACTGGAGAGCCAGTAATCAGTAGACTCACAGAGGATATTGCAAACGAATGTATCTGAAAAGTCAAACGGTGGATGGCAGCAGTCGGGTTAGAGCTCGCCGAACATAAAACAGAGGCAGTATTGGTAAGCAGCCTCAAGAAAAGAGAGGAAATCATCATCAGAGTAGGAGATCATAATACGACTTCAAAATCGGTTATCAAATACCTAGGTGTGATGATCGACGCGAGGCTCACTTATAAGGAGCACCTTGAAAGAACGTGTGACAAAGCGGCTCGGGTGAGCGGTGCCTTATCAAGAATAATGATAAATATAGGAGGACCTAGGCAACAAAGGAGACTTATTCTATCAAGGGTGGTGCAGTCCATCCTTATGTATGCGGCACCCATATGGGGAAAAGCTATGATGAAAAAGACCTACGCAAGAAGGATAAACTTTGTCAACAGACTATGTGCGCTGAGAGTATGCTGTGCCTTTCGTACGGTGTCATCGCGGGAATGCTACCAGCGGATATCTTGGCTATCGAGCTACAAAGGACCTACGACGCCAAAATTCAGGAACCTCAAGCGTCAGTCAAAAATATCAAGCTGGAAGAAAGACAGCGAAGCATTAGAGCATGGCAGGAGCAATGGAACCAGTCCTCAAAAGATGGACCCATCGACTTATACCGGATATCCAAAAATGGATGGACCGGAAACACGGAGAGGTAGATTTCTATCTTAGCCAGCTCCTAACCGGACATAACTGCTTTCGAGCGTATCTCAACAGGTTTGGGCTCGATGAATCTCCCAACTGTTCAAATTGCGGAGAGGCCTCAGAAGACGCTCAGCACGTATTTTTTCAGTGCCCACGTTTTCATATAGAGCACAGAGAACTGGAGGAAAAAATTGAAGAAATACCAACCCCCGAAAACATTGTGTACCATATGATAGCATCGAATGCAATATGGGACGCGGTGAAACAAGTTGCAGCGATAATCGTGCAGGAACCTAGGCGGCTGGAAAGAGTCAGAGAGAGCAACCAAGTTCAACCGGCAACACTTTTGGAACAAGGAGCGGAAGACAGCGAAAGAAGAGCATAAATGGCTAACCACCCCCGCGAAGTAATACCTAACGGTAGTCCCGCAGGGAGAGTGGTTGAAGTGTGCAGGGTGTGGTTTAGTACGTAGGCGTATTCCTGGCATCGAGTATTCAGGTTTGCGAATCGTGCATGCCAGAGCTCGGGCTACTGGTATCTTTAGAAGATTACACACCTTTTGGCGCAACCATAAAAAAAAAGAAGCCAGCTCGCACCACATAAGGTAAGGCCTTGCTCTATTGCGCCGCCCCCACAGAATGGATTTTAACACTTTCCGGGCTGCAGCGTTGATATTCATCCACTCTACATGTCCAACGCATTTCAGTCGCCGTATGTGCACTCTTCTGGATAAATTCGATATCGCTATTCAGGCCATATAATTCAGCATTGTATTTTCTCCTCCACTCTACGTCCAAAAATTACTCAAAGAACCTTCCCCTAGAAGTAACCAAGGTGATCCTCATCTGCTCAGTCGTTCAATGAATGACTTTAGCATTAGTTCTTAATTGCCTCCTTAGGTAAAAGGAACAGCGATTGGCAAGATTGATTCTTCGTTTAATTTCCGTGTTGGCGCCATTGCTCGAGCTTATAGCGGAGCTTTGGTAGTCAAAGTGAGCATATACTGCTTTTGGTATCGCAACAGATTAATGGTTGAGTTTAATCCTTAATCTGATGATAACAAATAAGTTACACCCTCTCGCACTAACGACTTTATGTCAAGTTTAAGTGTTTTGTAGATTTTTATTAAGAAAATAAACAGTTTATTATTATTATTGTTTTCTTATTTTTATTTCTATTTTTATTATTACTATGTAGCACTTGGCAACTAATTTTGCATTTGGAATCATGTCATTAATTTTTGAATTTTCTTTGAAACCTCTTCGTTTTCACCATTTCATAAGCGCAACCAACAATTTTCTTCAAGATACGTAAAGTACCTTAGAAAATATAAAAAATTAAACTTAAAAATCTTTATGCCCTCTTGAGAATCAACCTCTAATACGGTATTCAGTTCGCAAAGTACGCTTTAATGTAATCAGGAAAATAGCCGCTGTCAAGTAGAAACCCTACCTCACTCTATTGTAAAACTGTGGAGTCATGTTCCACCTGCTGTTGGGCCGTCTAGTCGAAACTAATTTCAAACAACCACATAAAATCCCAACAGCAATGTTTCCTTCAACGAAAGCCACAATAAAGAGCTCTCTTCCAAGGAAAATATAAATATCGCCCCTCGTTCCTGTCAATTCCAAATTACCCAGCATCAGGAAAGCTACTTTCCATCTCGCAAATATCCTTTGCAAATTTTCATTATGTAAAACAGATTATCGAGAAAAGACAAACAATTTTCATTGAAACTTAATTCTTGCAAATCCTTTCGCCTTTATAATCCCCATGAAATATAAATGAATGTGTCCTTAAGCTGGTTTTTCGGTTTTCGAGCCATTTAACCCAATTTTGCACTCAACTTGAAGGAACACAAAATTCAACTCATTCTGCTTCCAACGTAACAAGTATGTATGTACATAAAACAAAAGGACTAGCTCAGCGCCGAACCTTTATGCAAATCCGTCCTATCTCCGACGAAAAAAAAATGGAAAACCGCCCGCGCTCGTGTCCTTTTTCTTTTGAATTGAAAAGGAATCGCAAGAAATTCCACACAAAAAATTTCCTTAAGGATGGCAAGGACCGCCCATCACACCAGAGAAGTAAGTAAGCTTCAACATTCTGCCTGACATTGTTTTGCCAACAGAAATGTCCTCAATGCGTGTATAGTTGTAGCCCGAGTGTAATTTCCTTGATTTGATTAAATGATAAAGTGCGTACTCCCAACAGATTGTAAAGGACAACTTTCTCTCACCCTCCCCCCTTCCTCCTTTATTCGCAACGAAATTGCTGGCTACAAAATTTAATAAAAGCGCCAAAGACCCACCAAGATATTTCCATATTTTGTTTTCACCGCACCGTTATTGGAAAATCATCTCCATTCGACTTTGGTATTCGGTGTATTAAGGATCCGATCCGGGTCCCTTATGCTAAGTACTTTAATCCGTGGAATATCAAGTGTAGAAAGGAATTTCAAGAAAGTTTCCATCCCGTAGATACAGAGAATGGCACGGTGCGCTTCAAATTGATGGATGAAAATATAATATTTTCGATTTCATCAGGATGCGTGTCTGGCAAGGATATTACTTGTACTTGGATGGGATTAATTGATTTATTGTTCACTCTGGTGGAACGCAACAATTGTAAAAGTTTGAAAGTCACTTTTCTTTTTCTTGCGGGTTTCAGCCCCCACATAATTACATGCGTGCATATGGATGCGGGTGTGGGTGGTAGAAAATTAAAAAATGAAACTCCATTGCCATAATTGAGATGTTTTCGCTTAGTTAACCTAGACATGCGGCGGGGCGGCTACTACGAGTACGTGAGTGAAATGTTATGAACGTTTTCAGGATTAAGTGAGTGGAATATATCTTTAGCTGGATGTGGATGTGTGCTTATGGCAACTTGTTTGCCGAGTGGGTTATACGACGTGCGGGGGAATATGTCACTGTCAGCAAAAATAACGACTGCCTAGGATATCTCGTGGCAAAGTCAAAGTTGAGCTGTTTAGTCATTCATAAAAATCATTTAAATTGCTTTTCGGATTTTTCAATTCTGATGAATGGTGGATCCTTGAAAAGAAGCATCACGTGCGAAAAGTTATCGGTTTGAATTACCATACTAAAGGTAGATCGTACGGATGTCGGGATACAGACCGTCGAAGTTGTCATAATTTCTGTAACAAGGGTCCAAGGATATTTTTTTTCTTCTTGTCAGAGTCTTAATAGATACGTAGTACTTGCGAGGAGAATTTGAAAGTACAACAGAAAGTTGTAGGTACATGTTTAGACGAAAAGCGAAGCTAATAAATTTTCGGTTTTAGGAAAGTTTCAGTACTTAAATTGTAACTGCTTATGCGTCAGTGAATCCATTCATGAACACGTAATTTACGATAAACAAGAAATCGTATATACGGTAGTACTTGGTTTACTTGCCGTTGGTGGACCCCATGCAGCTATATGAATAAATATTTATATCTGTATTTAGGCTGAAATAACAAGCGGGACTGGTCCATGCAAGTGGGTTACAATCCTACGCTAACATATCAGTGCGCGTGTAGTCGAGGAAAGTCCAGCACCGATCAAATATTCACACTATGGTCTCGGAAAAGACTCAAGAATTTAAAATCGATACCCACTACACTTGGGGATCTGCATGGCTTGGGCCAGTAGCGCAACGATCAAGTTCGTGATGAAGTGCTTGCTTTACCTCCTAGTGGTGGTATCCGGGCAACTATACGTATAAACCCTTATAAGTGTAGATTCCGAACTAGAGTACGACGCGTCAACATTATACAGTGTTATGCCCCAACGAATGGCTCGTCCGATGACGGCTTCTACAATCTTTTAAGCGCCGTCTTCAACACAATACCAAATGGAGACATTGTCATAGTGATGGGGGATGTAAATGCCAAAGTAGGCAACGACAACAAAGGGCTCAAACATGTAATCGGGAATCATGGACTATGCAACCGCAATGACAACGGCGAAATGTTTGTGGATTTCTGCAATGCCAACCGCCTTGTGATAGGTGGCATCCTGTTTGAACACAAGACCTACCACAAAGTCAGCTGGGTTTCCAACGACAGGCAAGCAATCTCCAATCAAATTGAACATTTTCCATCAGCAGCCGCTTAAGAAGTAGTCCCCTGGACGTCCAAAACAGGTGAGGGGCAGATGTGGGAATAGAACAGGGTGCGCCATCTTTTGTGTCGGTATATTGAATTGTGAATATTGAATAACTTTGAAAAAAAAAAAAAAAACCGATTTCCATATACCATATCAGGTATTTTTATTTAATTTGGTCCTTTAAAATTTATTTCAACTAGTTTTTGAATACAACATCAATCAAGTGGCCGCCTTTATTGACAAATAAAAATGTGCCCTTTTTGCTGCGTTAACCTGCCTTTGACTCGATATGGCATGATGGTCTTATTTTCAAGCTATTGAAATTAAAATATCCAGATTGGCTTATAAAATTGATATACAGCTTTTTGACTCAACGAAGAGCGTCAATCTTTATTGGATCCGAGAAATCCGACTTTTTCCTTGTGTCTTCAGGCGTTCCGCAAGGATCAATCATTGGTCTATCCTTATTTAACATCTACCTCCAGGACCTTCCTCTTTCAGATCCCATCGCAGAGGAGCCTGGATCTATCCACTATGCTGATGATACCACTATATTAGCTAGTGATATACAGCCAATCGTGGCCCTTAATAAAATTAAGCAAAAACTTCCACATGTGGAAAATTATTTTAAAAAGTGGAGACTCAAAATCAACACTGATAAATGTGATCTTACGTGTTTTAGAAATGCCAGTGGAAAAGGACACTACCTAGCAGTCAAAGAGAGCAAATCTCTTTCCTTGAAAATAAATGATAGCCTGATACCATTGCGTTGTGAACCTAAGTATCTAAGTTTAAATTTCCATAACCGATTTCTTTTTAATATGCATGCAAAAAAAGTCCTAAAGAGGGCAAAAATAGTATCTATGACGTTGAAACCATTACTAAACTCTAAGCAAATGTCAGGGAAAACTAAGACAATGATGTATAATACCCTGATTAGGCCCATTTCCACGTACGGCTTTTCAATTTGGTTTACAATATCTCCTATTGTAGCCAAGGAAATGGAAATTTTTGAATGCTGAGATTCTGCTATGGAAAATTCAAAAAACCGGACAAAAAGTGGTTTTCTAATAAAGTCATATATGAATCAACAAAAGTGACACCTTTAATAATATACCAAATTTAACTTCTCTTAAAAAAGATGTAACGAATCAGTTCACATCCTAACCCACTTGTTAGATCTTTAATCGATTCTGATATCGACCAAAGTGTAAATGACAACTATTATTTATCTCCTTTATCTCCTTTAAACATGCTTAATGACCAGTCTATGTCTCTGTTAAGACTAGATACAAGTAGGATACTGTCCGTACCATTTTATGAAAAATCTTCTTCCCTAAACTTTCGGGGATGATATCGATTTGAAAAAGAAGACAAGCAAAAAATGTATAAACCTTTGCTTAACATGCATAAGATTGTAAATTTCTTTGGATGGTATAAGATCTATATTTACTTACTTACTTAGGCGGCGCTTCAGTTCGGGGTGATTCTGGGCCTCAACCAACAAGTCTCTCCATTTAGCTCGGTCTTTAGCTAATTGCCTCCAGTTGCGCACTCCAAGCTGGTCGAGGTCCCCTTGAATTTGTGCGCGCCATCTACGGCGATGATTCCCTCTACTGCGTCGTCCCTCGGGGTTATATTCGAAGACTCTGCGGGCCGGAGCGTTGGTGTCCATTCGCTCTACATGTCCTAGCCATCTCAGACGTCCAATACGAAGTTTTTTAACCAGCTGGATGTCGCTGTAACGCTCGTATAGTTCGCGATTGAATCTTCTCCTCCAAAACCCGTCAACACAAACAGGACCGAAAATCTTACGAAGAATTTTTCTCTCGAAGCGACCAAGTATATCGTCCTCCCTGTTTTAATAAAGTCCATGTTCCAGCGCCGTAAAGCAGGACTGGGATGATCAAGGTCTTATATAGAGTCTCCTTAGTTGTTCGAGATAGGGCTTTACTATTAAATTGCCTTATAAGCCCAAAAAACAGCGATTGGCAAGAGTTATTCTTCGCTTGATTTCTCTGATTTCTGTTCTCAGAGTTTATAGCAGAGCCATGGTAGACAAAGTCCCTTACTACCTCGAAGTTATAGCTGCCGACTGAGACGTTTTGTCCAATTCGTTGGTGTTGGCTTTCCCTTCTTGTTGACAACATATACTTGGTTTTGCCCTCGTTTATCGCTAAACCCATTTTGGCCGCTTCCGCCTCAATGCTTGCAAACGCACCGGTGACAGCCCGCTGAGTTTATCCGATAATGTCTATATCGTCGGCGTATGCAAGCAGTTGTACAGACTTGTAATAGATTGTGCCTCCGGTGTTGGCTTGTGAGTTCCGCACAATCCGTCCAAGTACAATATTAAAGTAGTCACATGACAGCGCGTCACCTTGTCTAAAACCTTTTTTGACATCAAAGGTCTCGGTGAGGTCATTACCGACCTTGATGGAGCACCGAGCGTTCTTCATCGTCAGCCTGCACAGACGGACAAGTTTGGCAGGGATGTCAAAACTAGACATAAAGCTCTTCTCTATAGATGCTGTCATAGGCGGCTTTGAAATCGATAAAGAGGTGGTGAGTATCGATTTGGAATTCTTGGGTTTTCTCCAGGATCTGCCGAAGTGTGAAGATTTGATCGATGGCCTGAAACCGCACTGAAAGGGCTGTTCGTAAAAGGTTTCAGGAGTTCACACAATATCGCAGAAAAGATTTTGTATGCGATGTTGAGGACGCCTCTATAGATCTATATTTATCGTTAAGAATTTTTATGACTTATGCTCCCTATGTACGTAGTTCTGTTTCTACTTTTAACATTGATTTCTTTTAGATAGGTTAACCCTTGTATAGTTATAGTTTTAGTTTAGTTTTAAGTTCCAGTCATAAATTTAGAATGCCTCAAAGAGCAAAGTTACGTTTGTATGCCGGGAGCAAGTATACTCATAAAAAATTTATAAATTTATTTTATTGAATGCTAAGATTAAATAGTTGAAAACATTTTGCTTAAAGTATAGCTTCAGCCAGGCATATCTTTAAGTCGACCAAAAATTAACCTTTCGATCTTAGAAACGAATGTAATTGATTTATATGTCTCAATAAAGTTCAATGAATGAATGAATGAATGTTGCGTTATCTATCACTTTTTCGTGCATCTCGGGCGGTATAGCGATGATTTCGGCATGAATATTTGCCTTGAGCTCGTAAATGGGCTTGCTGGCGTACACTTTGCTTTTTAAAAAACCCCACAAAATGAACTCCGGAGGGGTCAAATCTGGAGATCTGGGTGGCCAGTCAATGACACCATTTTTTGACGTCCAGGGAATTTTTGTTGCAGAAACTGCATTGTTTGATTTGCAGTGTGGCATGGCGCACCATCTTGTTGAAACCAGTGACCGTCCAGACTTTTTTCACACATTTGTGGGCAGGCATAATGAGCCAACATCCACCGATATTGATTCCCATTGACTGTTTCGCCTTCTTTGAAGAAAAATGGCCAAATGATGGTTTTGGCACAAACGCCGGCCCAAACAGTCACTTTTTGGTCATGTAATAGTGTTTCATGGATCTTGTGTGGATTCTCCGTTCCCAAAATGCGGCAATTTTGCTTGTTAACGGCGCCAGAGGGTCTGAAATGGGCCTCGTCGGTCAGCAAAATTTGCTTCCAAAAATCAGGTTCAGTTTCAACCATTCGAGCGACTGTTTGGCCGTATTCCAAGCGACGTGGACGGTCTGTCGGCAATATTCTTTGAGTCAATTGCACTTTATACGGAAGCAAATGCAAATCGTCCTTCAAAATGTGCCGCAAGGTGGTTCCACTGGCGCCAAAATGCTGAGCGCGGTGACGATACGGTGATTGCTACAGAGGCAACAGGCAACGCTTATTCGGATGCGGATTTGTCATACGCGGCAGACTTAGGCAAGAAGTCTTAAGCTTCCGACACGTGAGCGAGCGTATTATGGCGATCCGGATCAAGGCTAAATTCGCTAACATAAGCCTAATATGTGTTCATGCCCCCACAGAAGAAAAGGACCCTGCCACCAAAGATTGTTTATACGAGCTCCTCGACAAAACATACGAGCAATGTCCTAAATACGACGTTAAGATCGTATTGGGCGATTTTAACGCCAAAATAGGAAAGGAGGACGTCTTTGGTAGGGCAGTCGGTAAGCATAGCCTACACGACACCACGTCTGATAACGGACTAAGGCTAATTGATTTCGCTGTGGAGCGAAATGTCACCATAGCAAGCACATGGTTTCCTCATCTCGATATTCATAAGCAGACATGGCGGTCCAATGATCATGTAACGATCAACCAAATTGATCATATTGCGATCGACGCAAGGCATGCCTCCAGTATTCTGGATGTCCGGACCTTCCGAGCGGCCAACATAGACTCGGATCATTACCTTGTTGTAGCCAAGGTACGAATGCGGATATCCCAATCTGAGCAACAAAGAAGAATTACTGTGAGAAAATTTAACGTCGAAAAGCTACAATCGCAAGAGACCGCCAGACTCTTCGCTGAACGCGTATCCCGAAATCTCTCAATCACCCCTTTGCCGCCAGCATCAAGTACCGAAGACCAGTGGCAACGCTGCCAACATGCCATCAGAAACGCCGCGACTGATGTGTTGGGTCTCGCTCGACCACCACCGCGAAACCCCTGGTTTGACGAAGAATGCCGGCGAGTGCATGCAGCAAAACAAGAGGCATACAAAGCGGCGCTGCAGAGGAAGACGAGAGATGCTCGTGAGCTCTACGAGCAAAAGAGACGGGAAGAACATCGGCTTCTCCAAAAGAAGAAGAAAGAGCATGAGAAGCGCGCGTTTGAGAATATCGAGAGTCTATACTCCAGGAACAATGTACGGAAGTTTTACCAAAAGGTAAAAAGAACGTGTCAGAGAAGTATTACCCGTACAGAAACCTGTAGAGATGAAAATGGAAACCTCGTCGTAGAATCACAGTCGGTGCTGAGAATATGGAAAAACTACTTCTGCAGACTGTATAACGGCGACGAAGACCAACATCCCGCTGTCAGGCAGAATGAACCATTCAACATAGACGATGATAGTCAAAATTTCCGTCCACCTGACCAAAACGAAGTGAGGATAGCAATATCCAAGCTAAAATCCAACAAGGCTGCGGGACCTGACGGCTTACCGGCCGAACTTTTCAAGGCAGCTGGGGATGAATTGGTAGAGTGCATACACCAACTCATTTCTAATATTTGGTCAGACGAGTGTATGCCTGATGAATGGAATCTCAGCATCGTTTGCCCGATCCACAAGAAAGGAGACCCCCTCAACTGCGCCAATTATAGAGGCATCAGTCTCCTCAACATCGCATACAAGATCTTTTCTGCGATATTGTGTGAACGCCTGAAACCCTTTATCAACAGCCTGATTGGACCCTATCAGTGCGGTTTCAGGCCAGGAAAGTCCACCATCGATCAAATCTTCACACTTCGGCAGATCCTGGAGAAAACCCAAGAATTCCAAATCGATACTCACCACCTCTTTATCGATTTCAAGGCCGCCTATGACAGCATCTATAGAGAAGAGCTCTATAGAGCCATGTCTAGTTTTGACATCCCTGCCAAACTTGTCCGTCTGTGCAGGCTGACGATGGAGAACGCTCGCTGCTCCATCAAGGTCGGTAATGACCTCACCGAGACCTTTGATGTCAAAAAAGGCTTTAGACAAGGTGACGCGCTGTCATGTGACTTCTTCAATATTGTACTTGAACGGATTGTGCGGAACTCACAAGCCAACACCGGAGGCACAATCTATTACAAGTCTGTACAACTGCTTGCATACGCCGACGATATAGACATTATCGGATAAACTCAGCGGGCTGTCACCGGTGCTTTTGCAAGCATTGAGGCGGAAGCGGCCAAAATGGGTTTGGCGATAAACGAGGGCAAAACCAAGTATATGCTGTCAACTAGAAGGGAAAACCAACACCGACGAATTGGACAAAACGTCACCGTGGGCAGCTATAACTTCGAGGTAGTAAGGGACTTTGTCTACCTTGGCTCTGCTATAAATTCTTCTAACAAAATCAGCGTAGAAATCAATCGAAGAATAACTCTTGCCAATCGCTGTTTTTTTGGGCTTATAAGGCAATTCAACAGTAAAGCCCTATCTCGAACAACTAAGGAGACTCTATATAAGACCTTGATCATCCCAGTCCTGCTTTACGGCGCTGAAACATGGACTTTATTAAAAGAGGATGAAGATATCCTTGGTCGCTTCGAGAGAAAAATTCTTCGTAAGATTTTCGGTCCCGTTTGTGTTGACGGGTTTTGGAGGAGAAGATTCAATCACGAACTATACGAGCTGTACAGCGACATCGACCTAGTCAAAAAACTTCGTATTGGACGTCTGAGATGGCTAGGACATGTAGAGCCAATGGACACCAACGCTCCGGCCCGCAGAGTCTTCGCATCTAATCCCGAGGGACGACGCAGTAGAGGGAATCATCGCCGTAGGTGGCGCGCACAAGTTCAAGGGGACCTCGACCAACTTGGAGTGCGCAACTGGAGGCAATTAGCTAAAGACCGAGCTAAATGGAGAGGCTTGTTGGTTGAGGCCCAGGTTCACCCCGAACTGTAGCGCCACCTAAGTAAGTAAGTTCTCGGCAACACAATCTCTTGCCGCTTCAATCAGTTCATTGGAACGTCTTGGACGTTGATGAACGGCATGTCGACGATCTCCCACTGTTCCGTGCTCAACAAAATTCGACGCCAAACGACAAATAGTGTTGTCAGACGGTGCTTGTTGGCCACGATATTTTCGATGATATGGACGTTGAGTTAACACGACTAAATGACTATTTTCAATGTACAGCGGCACTATTTCGGCGCATTGTTTCAGTGCAAAGCGATTCACAGTTAAAATTATACAAAATTGACGTTTTGAAAACATATCTACTAAAGTTAATCGGTTGATAGATGTCAAAGTTATTCAATGTTTACATACCGACATAAAAGATGGCGCACCCGTTATGAGATCACCATCTTATGCTAGCTATTCTCCAACCATCCTAAACCATTAGTGTGCTGTGAACATTTGTATTGTCTCTCCAGCTCAGGTTACGGTCAAGTATGCACCCTAAATACCCTGCTCTGTCCAAAACTTGCAGTGCCATCAGGTCTTAGGGGTCCAAAAGATGGAATTTTTCATGCTCCATCTAAGTGCTACCTTCTTTGAAGACCTCGATGATTTGACGTCCTTAGGCGTCATGTGCATCCATCGCTCTGGTTGGTTTTAATTCTTTCTCTTTTTTTTTTCTTAAAAAGAAGGGAACTCAAATCCCAGAGAACGCAGACTCTCCGATCCATTATACTACCAGGCAGGAACCTTTCTTTGGTGCAGTGGTTGGAAAAACTTCGATGTATTTCGTTTTCCTTTATACTCGGGTGGCTGTTGCCAGGTGGGACTTGAATCTGCACACATCGGTTAACGAGCAAACGTACTACCCACTGCACCAGTGTCACCCGTTTGGTTTTAATTAGTTCCTGAGTAGTCTAATGGTCGTTGGAATAGAGGTGGTGGCAGAGGAGCCCTTAATGGGCGAACGGTAGCGCTCATACTCCCGTAGTGGACTATTGGCACCGGTGTACCCGGCCCTTCGTCCTAGAGGTATAAATAAAGGCACTGGCCCTCCAGTCTGGGGGTTGTGCCGTCGGTGTAACTTCCCTACAAAAAAAAATATAGGTACCGAAACAACCAAAAGCCTCGTATAAGGATGACTCAACTGATGACGACCCCAGCAAACGAAATAAGGGCAACCACCTTCGAATCTGTACGTGTAATGTTTTGTCCCTTTACACATCACGTGCAGCCGTACAATTAGCAGAGGCCCTAGACTGCTATAAAGCAGATATTACCGCCATTCAGGAAGTTCGAAAAACTGTGACATCTACTACGGTGATTGCTACAAAGGCAAAAGGCAACGCTTATTCGGATGCGGATTTGTCATACGCGGCAGACTTAGGCAAAAAGTCTTAAGCTTCCGACGTGTTAGCGAGCGTAGTATGACTATCCGGATCAAGGCTAAATTCTCTTACATAAACCTAATATGTGTTCATGCCCCCACGGAAGAAAATGACCCTGCCACCAAAGACTGTTTCTACGAGCTCCTCGACAAAACATACAAGCAATGTCCTAAATTCGACATTAAAATCGTATTGGGCGATTTTAACGCCAAAATAGGAAATGTAGGGCATTCAGTAAACACGACTCCACGTCTGATAACGGACTAAGGCTAATTGATTTCGCTGTGGAGCGAAATGTCGCCATAGCAAGCACATGGTTTCCTCATCTCGATATTCATAAGCAGACATGGCGGTCCAGTGATCATGTAACGATCAACCAAGTTGATCATATTGCGATCGACGCAAGGCATGCCTCCAGTATTTTGGATGTCCGGACCTTCCGAGCGGCAAAACCCGTACAGAACCCTGTAGAGATGAAAACGGAAACCTTGCAGTACTTTACTTTACTTTACTAGGGCCTTGTACGCACTGCGACCTATAAGATCTATTGTGCCAGCCCGGTGTTTAGCTGAGAACTTGGTTAAGGCTCTTGATAAACCTCAACAAAGCTCCAGGCTCAATATTCCAGAAGTCAGAGGGACTCAACAAAGCCCTCCCGAGATGGAGAAGTCTTTTTCTTGCGGCCATAGGCCATTCACAAAGAATATGTTCTGCCGTCTCTTTTTGCTCTCCACATAGCCGGCATTCGTCTGTATCCGCTACTCCTATCTTGTGCAGATGGCACCTGAGTGGGCAATGACCAGTAGCCTGTTAAGGTTCTTAGGCCTGCTTTCCTAAGCTCGAGTAGCTTTTTAGCCTTGCAGCGGTTGAGATTAATGAACTTCTTTGCCTGTCTTATGCTCTTGAGTTTGGCCCAGTATCATCTTCCCATTTCATTATTTTGATGTTTACGCTACTCCGCGCGACTCCAAAATAGGGTTCAGGACCGATTAGTGGGCGAGTAGCGCCTCTTCTCGCTAAGCAGTCCGCCCGTTCGTTGCCCTCGAAGCCTTCGTGTCCTGGTATCCAGGTCACAGTGACTGTGTTTTTCGATGCGAGATCTTCGAGTAGGTTTAGACAGTCCCATACAAGTTTTGATTCTACCGTGTACGATTTCAGAGCCATAAGTGCTGCTTGGCTGTCCGAGAGGATATAAATACAAGTACCCTCGACCCTTCTTCGCAGACATTCTCGTACACAGAGCTCGATTGCATGGACTTCCGCCTGAAATATTGTTGGTGATTTCCCAAGCGCTGCTGCACGTTGGAACCTGGGTCCATAAGCCCCTGCACCAGTGCGACCATTTTCCAATTTGGAACCATCTGTGTACCAAGCTTGAGAGTTTGGCAGGATTACAAGTCCTTCATTCCTCCAAGTGTGGCAGTCACCTATGACCACATTGAATTTCTTGGAGAACCGTTATTTCTTGATCATAGTATCTGGGATTTTGAGAAAAGGGTCATTTTGAATATAACCTAGAATCTTCAAATGGCTTGTAAAGTTGCCGATTTTAAGGTCCGAGATCTTGGGTAGCCTAAGAGCACTCAGCATAGCTTCTCTTTGTGCAGCAAGGTGCAACGGTGTGAGGCTAAGCATTGCTCCCATTGCTGCCGTAGGGCACGTTCTCATTGCTTCTGTGATACTCAGACAAGCTAGACGATGTATTTTATTCAACTGTTCCTGAGTCTTGCCCTCTAAGGTTTTTGGCCACCAAGCCAACGATGCATAGGTGACCATGGGCTTGATAATGGCGCTGTACGTCCAATATATTATCTTGGGTTTTAGCCCCCAAGTTTTACCATGTAGGCGCTACCGCATAACCATTACTCTTGTCTCTTTCTCGGTAACCTTGTTCAGGTGTGAATTCCAGGTGAGCGTCTTGTCAAGTGTAACACCTAGGTTTTTCGCTTCCTTGGATATGTCGATTGGGACGTTTTCCAGTTTAAGTTGTTTAAGAGTATGGTTTCTTTTTCTGGAAAAGGGTATAAGTATAATTTTTCCGGGGTTGATGGTAAGTCCCTTTGTCCTGCACCAATCGGAAGTTAAATTGAGGGCGGCTTGCATTAGTTGAGAAATTATGTCCTCAAATTTGCCTCTGACGCTGATGACAATATCGTCTGCATATCCTTGTACTTTGTAACCCGATTTTTCAAGTAGCTTTAGGAGTTCGTCAATAACTAAGGTGCAGAGCAAGGGAGAATCCCTGGTAACTGTTATAGTTTTTTGCCAGCCTCCGCACTCGATTCTTATCTTCCTGCTGCATAGCATGGTTAGGATCCAGTTTATGATCAGAGGAGCGATATTTTTGCTGATCATAGCCTTTTTGATAGCCTCATAGGAAGTGTTGTCGAATGCTCCCTGTATATCTATGAAGGCACATAGGGCTGTTTCTTTGGCAGCTAATGATTTTTCAATCAGTAATGTTAGGCTATGAATGGTTGTTTCCGTAGACTTCCCAGGTTGATAAGCAAATTGGTTTGCATGCAGAGGATCATGTATAAGGAACTTTTCCCTTATATAATGATCAACAATTTTCTCCATCGTTTTTAGGAGAAAAGAACTGAGACTAATGGGTCGAAAGGATTTAGACGATTGCTCCGCCTGCTTGCCACCTTTGGGATGAAGACCACCTTAACCTCCTTCCAACTTTTGGTATGTAGCCTAGTGTAAGGCTGGATCTGAAAATTCTTATAAGGGTAGGAATTAACAGATTTACTCTTTGTTGTAGGAGGCAGGGAAATATGCCATCTATACCTGGTGATTTAAATGGGCTAAAGGTAGATAGAGCCCATCTAATATGGTTGCCAGATAGGCTATAGTCTCGTGTAGAAGCAATGAGTACGTCGTTCCTCAGGTGTTCTGGAGAGACAGCACAATCGGATATACAGCCTGGAAAGTGGGTATCAAGTAAAGCTTGACAGGTTTCCTCCGGATTGCTGGTGAATTTCCCATCTTGTTTCTTTAGGGAGCCAAGATGCTTAGAGTGACTCTGGGCTAGGGCCTTTAGAAAGCGAGCCGCAGTGGGAAAGCTTTCGATACGTTCGCAGTGAGTTCTCCAAGATTCGCGTTTAGATTTTCTAAGTTCTTTGTTATAACTTGTTAGAGTTTCTTTGTAAAGGTACCCATCGCCACTGATGTTAGCTCTATTGAATAGCTTCCTAGTTTTACGCCTAAGTGACTCAAGATGCTTATTCCACCAGGGGGCGTCGCGGTTGGTCCTTTTCTGTGTTTTGGCACAACTGCCTTCGTAAGCGACGGAAATGGATTTTCGAAGGTATTCTACCTCGAATTCCAACTCTGGAATGGTATGTATAGGATTCGAAGCACGATTTAGTTCTGCCTCGAGGATAAACCAATAGGAATCCCAATTAGTGTGCCTAGGGTTCCTGTAATTTAGCGTGTCACTCATGGAGATCCCTATATCGAATCTGATGTGGTTATGGTCCGAAATAGAGACTTCGTCAGACACGTGCCAGTTTGTGATGAAATTGTATATAAAAAGGCTTGCCAAAGTGAGATCTAGTACCTCTTCGAGGTTGATGTTAGTAAAAGTAGGAACGTTTCCCCTATTTACCACCACCATATTGTTAGTATATACAAATTCAAAAAGCGATTCACCTCTTTTGTTGATGTCCGAACTGCCCCAGGCGGTGTGATGGGCGTTAGCGTTACAGCTGATAATACAGGGTACCTTTTTGGCACGGCAGTAAGCCATCAAGTACTCTATCTCGTTCGGCAGTGCCTCGGCTGTATCCCCGGGAAAGTAAGCAGAAGCGAAGACAATCTTCGTGGTTCCACTTGTTAGCGGCACTTCTGCCACTATCGCCACCAGGTCCCTAGTAATGAACTCTGTAATGGGAAATATATTATGGGTATTTTTAATTAAAATTGCTGCCCTAGGATTACTCCACGAGTCAGAATAAATTAACTTACAGTTTTTCGTTGGGAGCCCTTTAATGGCTCCCTCGAGCACTAATGGCTCTTGTATCAGTGCCAAGTCAACATCTTCCTTGATGAACCGTCGTTCATCGTTTTTCTGGCCCTGCCGCTATTCAGTAGCGCAGTTTCCTCGTAGTAGAATCACAGTCGGTGTTGAGAATATGGAAAAACTACTTCTGCAGACTGTATAACGCCGACGAAGACCAACATCCCACTGTCAGGAAGAATGAGTCATTCAACATAGACGATGATAGTCAAAATTTCCGTCGATCTGACCAAAAGGAAGTGAGGATAACAATATCCAAGCTGAAATCCAACAAGGCTGCTGGAACTGTTGGCTTACCGACCGAACTTTTCAAGGCAGCTGATGATGAATTGGTTGAGTGCATATATCAACTCATCTCTAAGATTTGGTTAGACGAGTGTATGCCTAATGAATCGAATGAACAGAACGACACAGTGGGCAGCTATAACCTCGAGGTAGTAAGGGACTTGATCTACCTTGGCTCTGCTATAAACTCGAAAAACAACATCAGCGCAGAAATCAAGCGAAGAATAACTCTTGCCAATCGCTGTTTTTTGGGTTTATAAGACAATTCAACAGTAAAGCCCTATCTCGAACAACTAAGGAGATTCTGTATGAGACCCTGATCATACCAGTCCTGCTTTACGGCGCTGAAACATGGACTTTATTATAAGAGGATGAAGATATCCTTGGTCGCTTCGAGAGAACAATTTTTCGTAAGATATGTAAGATATTCGGTCCCGTTTGTGTTGACGGGTTTTGGAGGAGAAGATTCAATCACGAACTATACGAGCTGTATAGCGACATCGACGTAGTCAGAAAACTGCGTATTGGACGTCTGAGATGGCTAGGACATGTAGAGCGAATGGATACCAACGGTCCGGCCCGCAGAGTCTTCGAATCTAACCCGAAGGCACGACGCAGTAGAGGACCTCCTCGCCGTAGATGGCGCGCACAAGTTCAAGAGGACCTCGACTAACTTGGAGTGCGCAACTGGAAGCAATTAACTAAAGACCGAGCTAAATGGAGAGGCTTGTTGGTTGAGGCCCAGTTTCACCCTGAACTGTAGCACCGCCTTAGTAAGTAAGTAAGTAGTCTAATGGTAGATCGATGGCATCACAATGGACCTTTACTGGTCTAAGTGTGTCTGCACTATCCTGTAGACAGCCAACCTAACCTAACCTATCCATCCATGATATATGGTTCACAAATTTCGTATATTTTCTGCAAACGAAATCGAATCGGATTTAAATTGGCCATCAGAACTTCCGTTTTAGGCCCCTGCGACTTCTGATATCTTAAATCCAAGGTTTATGTCGACAAGTTGAACACAACTGCTTAACTAAAAAATGAAATTCGGTGCGTAATTGATCAAATTGATCAGATTATGTGTCCAACGAATCAGATCATGCAACAGTGGTGGGATGGGTGATGGATTTGAACGACACAATTTTTCGTATTTAACCGCACAATGTCTACTGCAACATTCAATAAAAGTTATTTGACTTAAATGCAAAAAGTGTTTTTTTATTTTAAAATTAAATACGATGCTCAATTTGGGACATTTTTCACTTAGATTTTCATAGCAATAGATAGCAGCTGAACGTTTTGCTTTAGGCCCTGCAATTTTTGCCTTCATATATTATTTCCTTATATGCAAATTGATCTTCAAGTTGGTGCACTGCGTTGTCTCACCACCGCGGCACCTTTCGAATTTGCAATGTGTCCTTAGATATAGGCGAACCCCACATGCGGATCAGTAGAAATGCGGTGAAGTGGGAGGGTTGTGATCCCTTGTTTTCGGATCATAGCCTCGCTGATAAAAGGAAGAAGAAGAAGAAGAAGAAGAATGTGTCCTTAGATATACTCAAGTGTTTTGATGCATCGCGTATGTAGAATGTTTCAAAATTATACCAGCTGCGCTTACTATAACTTCTGCACCATATTTTTTTTTTTTTTACTTATCGCTGTCTCAACCTAAGACGTATCTATAGACAGTAACCACATTATTTACCACCCAATGTCGAAAATTAACATTGAAATGTTTAAAAATAGCTTTATATGATGTCCCGCAGATAACCGCTCATAACTACTCCAAACTTCTCTAGTTAATATATCCGCACGCCATAACTAAGTATCTTTCAGTATTAAAGCAATGAAAACCACGTGCGTTCAATTCTCATTGGGCTCTTTTCAAGTTGCTCTTCGAATTCATATTGCTTGATTAACTCAAAAGGAATTGTTTTGCGAAATATATTTTATCTCTGATACAAAAGTATCTTTCTACCGCCAAAAATGGTATCCAATGCAATTCTGATATTTTATTATCTTTAAACTTTTCCATAGGCAAATTAAAGTTATAATTAGTATCTCTCAATCTATTTATTCTGTCCATTGATGAATATGCTAATTTTGCTCTCGAAAGTTTCAATGAAATTATGTAATTATGCCTCGAAGATTCTTTCAAAAATGCTTCCAACAGTCCAAGATATCTTTAAAAAAAAATTACTTTTGTTGTTGTTGAACTTTTAGATATGTACTTGGTTTTTGTTTCTATTTTTACTTGGAGCAGAGATTCTTCTTTTGTGTGTTTTGTTCGATGTCACGTTTCTAAAGTGGAGTGGTGGATTGTTTTTGGGATCACACTTTCCAGGCGGTAAAGTGAGCTAATATCTGTGCGTTTTCTTGTCGCCCCCAGTAATCCTTTATCGCGTGAACTGGGTGAAACAGATACTTTTTTTTTGCTTTTTATCTATTCGGCGAATTGCCCTCATTGTAATTTCTTTTTAATTGGCCGGGTGGGTGGTAGAAATATTAGAAAATATAGCTTAACAATAATTAAGTAAAAGTATCAGATGTCTCTCTTTGCAGGATATTAACCCCCAGGATATCTGCCTCTCGTCTTGAGTGCTTTCGTGACGAAATAACCTAAAGGTCTAGTAATTTCTTAAATTGAATTCAATTAAGAAACGAACTACTACAGAATTAACAGAAGCGTGGGAAGCAACAACAGGCGACAAAATGTACGGAATGCTCTTGGAAAGTGTCCAGCACTATGTGCAGGTAAGCACGCGACAATTAAATGTTCAAAGTTTTGTTTTTCCTTTTATTTTGTATCTACGAGGGCTATTCGGGTTGAGTGTGCGTATTTATCTTTGAATTTTTATTATTTTGCTACTATTTGTGTGTGGCTTTCCACAAATGGGGCTGGTGATGATAAAGTGCGATGTCATTTGAATAATGAAAAGAATATAATTGAATTATGGGAGGGAGGAAGAAATAATTTGTGTCTACTATAGGAGGGTATCGACTGAGAATAATGGTCTTAGGGATGGAGGGCATTGTTTCAACGTTACAATTGTTATGACAATGCGAATGGCAGGCAATATGACTGTTAGGAGTTAATAAAGTGGAAGTTGGAGTTATCAGTGGACATTAATCTACAATTAAGACAAACAATTCGATGATTAATTGGAATTTATGAATAATTGAACACTCGGACTATGGGTTCCGTGGTTGAGTAGTAAAAAGAAATCCATTATCTTTGCATGAAATTGAGGGCTTTATTTAGCATAGTTAGAATAATAAGATCTAGGTCAAATATGCACAGTTTTGTTCGATAACTTGTTGCCATTCTGAAGGTAATTCCATTATGCGTCTCTCATAGAAAACCTTCGTCCCTATTGATAGGAAATTGGTGCCAGGTCCAGACTATAATGTGGATGCATAAGAACCTCCCAACCAAGCTGCCGGAGCTTCTGGTGAGTCGCTATCGATGTGTGTGGCTTGCGTTGTCCTGATGAAACACAATTCCTCTCCTATTGGCCAAAGCTGGCCGCTTCTGGGCGATTGCTTCCTTCAGACGGTCCATTTGTCGACAGTACAGGTTCGAATTAAGAGTTTTGTCGTAGGGGAAGCAGCTCAAAGTAGATGATTCCCTGCCAATCTCACCAAACACACAGCAAAACTTCCTGACCGTCAATCCTGGCTTGGCTACCGTTTGCGTCGGCTGAGTGCGATTCGACCACGACCATTTTCGCTTTAAGTTGTCGTAAGTGATCCACTTTTCATCACCAGTAACCATCCGCTTAAGAAATGGGTCAATTTTTATTTTTATTTTTTTTTGCCGAGAGCAGGTGAAAAATCTTCCAAAGACACCATAAGGCCCGATCGCGCGTGCTTATGGTAGTGTGAGATTTTTACTCACTAAAAAAAACACCTCTCTTCAAAATTAATACTACAACTAAGCCAGTGCTTATCCAGCAGTTTTATTTTCGTTTACGAGAATCGTGATTATAGAAAAAGCTGTTCTTATGTGATTGAAAATAAATGTAGCACTTTAGACAGGTTAAATTCCAATGAAAGTTCCTGCCTTTTTCACGACCTTCATATGCTATGACGCGAAGTCAAAAGGTTTTGTCCTTTGAAGACGACGAATTGAATTGTTCGCGTCAAGTAGTTGAGTGATAGTACGGTTACAATGGTCGTGAATACGATCTTTATGTTTACGCGCAAATTTTGTTATCTTTTTGACGACGCTGGAAATTCCCAGATGCCGATGAATATCTTCGTTACGTACATACCACGGTGTGTTTACGATCGTTCTAAGAACTTTATTTTCAACAGTTTGTATGATGTTTCCATTGCTTTTCTTGGTACAACCCCATAGTTGTATACCATACGTCCACACGGGCTTTAGCACTTGCTTATAGATAAGCAGTTTGTTATGTAAGCTCAACTTCGAATGTTTTCCGAGTAGCCAGTACATTTGTCGGTATTTGTTTTGAAGTTCGTCGCGTTTCTTTTTCACGTGCGATTTCCATTTGAGCTTGACATCTAGAATCATTCCTAGATATTTTGCTTCGTTCGCGTACGGTATTTGAGCCGAGTTTAGATATGCAATCTATCCACTTTTTTGTACGTAAAGTTGCCGTGAGTAGATTTGCTTTCGTTCAGTACAATACGCCAAGAATTCGTCCAAGCGTGGACGCTGCTTCAATGGTATCGCCCGTTGTCAATATCGCCGTATCATCCGCAAACGGGGCGACGGCACAGTTTCTTTCTTGCGGTGTCACGCGTGTAGAGTACATATAGAAGTGGGTCGAGGACACTTCCTTGCGGGACTCCGGCTGCTATCTCCTTGAAGTCAGAGTATTCGTTTACGTGCTTAACACGAAAGAGTCTCTCGGTGAGGTACTATCGTAAGATTAAAAAGAGTTACCGTGGCAGTAGTCGTTGCAATTTATATTCCAAGCCTTCGTGCCAAACCTTATCGAAAGCTTGTGAGACGTCAAGAAATACACCACAACAAATCTTTTTTTCTTCCAGAGCTTTTTCAATCACGTCAGTTATTTTGTGGACTTGGTCAATTGTAGAATGTTTAATTCTAAATCCAAACTGATGGTCAGGAATGAGACGTCTTTCGTCGATTACGGGCTGTAGACGTTTGGAAAGAAGTTTTTCAAATATTTTTGAGATAACCGGCAAAAGGGAAATAGGCCGATATAATTTCTCCTCATTTAGCGGTTTGCCTGGTTTCGGGACCATTATAATCTCGGCGACTTTCCATTGTCTCGGAACATAGAGCAATCTGAACGAAGCGTTGATCAAATAGAGCTTTATTCGGCAATTCCTTAGCTACCTGCGCCGTTATCAAGTCGTAACCCGGAGCTTTTTTCGTCTTTACATTTTTAATCACTTCCCTCAGTTCAATCCTGCAACTTTTCTTACTTTAAAGTTGTCAGATGTCGTGACTGGGGAGTCGGGCCTTAACGAAGGGCCGTCGAACGGCTTAAACGTTTCTTCGAAGTGCAAAGCAAAAAGTTCTGCCTTTTCTTTGTCGCTCTTGGCCCAGTTTCCATCGTTTTTCCGAATTGGTGGCGCTTGCATTTAAGGTTTCCGGATGCCTTTTAGCGCTTTCCAAAGCGAATAATTTGATTCTCTTTCACCGGAAAGATTTTCAAGATAAGTTTCTTTCGTGCTTTTCGTTTCTCTCTCACCAGTTCAATGATTTCTCAGTGATACTTTTCGTTGCGGTTGATCTTGTAGCTTCTAGACGGAGTGTTTTTCCACGCCGCTCTTTGGATTGTTTCCACGAAACGATCAACTTCGTCCTCTAGTTCACAAGGGATTTTCTAAAGCCCTCCCAGTTTGTTCTATTGCTAGTAAGTCTTGGAAGCCTTTTTTTCTTGATCAGCGCTTCTCCAAGTAATAAAATTACCGGCGAGTGGTCAGAAGAGGGATCAAAACATTCTTTGATTGTAATAAACTTCTCGTAAATGCCTTTTGTAACAAAAAAATCGATAAGATCGGGAATTTTTCCTGAATCGGTTGGCCAATAGCTCGGTTTTCCTAGCGAATAAAAACAACAACTGAATTCATTTGCCACTTCGTAAAGAATTTTTCCTTTAGAAGGTGTACATCTTGGACCCCAGAGGGTGTGCTTCGCGTTGAAATCTCAACCAATAAGAAAATTTGAACCAAGGGCATTGAAGACACGAAAGTAGTCGTCTTTTTCTAGTGGGCATCGCGGCGGACAGTAAACAGATTCTATATTGTAACTCAGGTGCTTTTTTTTTAACCCTTACCGCGCATAATGTCGCGTTGGACGCCTTGAGCATGTTGGAGGCATTGCTGGGCCGCGTTAAGTCGGGTTGCCCATGTTGAGTATGTTGGAGGCGTGCTGGGCCGCGTTGGCTATGTTAGAGCGGGAGTGTGCGGGACCTGGTTTGTCGTGGGAAGCTGCTGGACCTTGTTGGCCGTGACGGATCGTGTTTGGCTTAGTTGGTCATATCGGAACGTGTTGAGCCTAGCTAGACGGTGTTAGAGCGTGCTGAGCCATGGTGGCTGTGCTGGGAGTAGGAGCGTGCTGGGCCTCGTTGGCCATGTTGGCTCTGCAGCCGTCGTTTCCAGCAATTGCTAGCCCTGAAGGCGTCGGTCCAGGCGTAGTCAGTTTCAGCGGTTGCTGGTCCTCCAGGCCTCCGTCCAGACGTGCTCGACTCAGCGTTTGCTGGGCTTGCAGGCGTCGGTCCAGCAACGGTCGGTTCCAGCGGTTACTGGCTCCACAGGCGTTGGTGCAGTTGTACATCCGGCGGTGGTTGGTTCACCAGTTGCTGGTGCATCAGTGATTCATCAAAGCCCCGCAAATTTCTTGTGCACTGGCATCACGTCGGGGTCACCAAAACGTAGCGGGTCGACGGCGCTCTATTCGCCTTCTCGCTATCAATAAAGGTAATGCCAGTGCACAGATTAAAATCTACAAAGCGGCCCATTGTACTTAAATCCCTAGTAAGCAGCTTGTCAAATTTCTGCGTACTCTTGGTGAAACGTAGAATTTTGACCAGAGAAAGAGATTGGATTGAATCCATTCCCATAACATCGAGACCCAAGATGCATAATCTTATTTTGCAAAGCCGGGACACTGGCAGAGAAAATGCATCATTGTATCCTCGCTTTTGAGCCATTTTTTTTTTGTTTTGGTTGCGCCATGGGATGTGGTAATCTTCAAAAGATACTAGTAGCCCGGGCTTCTAGCATGCACTATTCGCAAGCTCGAGTTATCGAGGCCAGGAACGCACCTACGTACTAATCCACACCCTGCACACTTTTACCACTCTCCCCGCGGGATTACCATTAGATATTACTTTGTAGGGTTTATTAGCAATTTATGCTCTTCTTTCCCAGTTTGCCGATTCAGCATTGAGTTCAGCGTTTACTGTTCTTTATTCCATGAGACATGCCGTCTGGGCTTGGCTTTCACTGGTGCTTTCCCTGACTGCTTCCAACGTCGAAGTTTTTTTACGATTATTGCTGCAACCTGTTTCAGCGCGACCCATGTTGCGCTAGATGTTGTATATGGTTCACAATGTTCTCAGGAGTTGGTATTTCTCCAATTCCTTCCCTGCGCTCTATACCGCATCTTCTCTGGCCTCTCCGCAATTTAAACAAATAGACGATTCCTTGAGACCAAACCTGTTTAGATACGCTCGAAAGCAGCCATGTCCCGCTAGAAGCTGGCTTAAGTAGAAATCTACTTCTCCGTCATTCCGGCCCACCCATTTGTGGATATCTGTAGTCGATGGGTCCATCATCCCTTTGTAGATTTCTTCCACTCTCTTGCCATGCTCTCACGCTTCGCTGTTTTTCTTCTAGCTTGATATCTTTCACTGAAGCTCGGGGTTTTTGAATTTTGGCATCGTAGGTCATTTGTAGCTCGCTTGCCAAGATATCTGTTGGTAGCATTCCCGCGATGACACATACAGCATCATCTGACCCTGTCCGATATGCACAGCAAACCCCCAGTGCACATAGTCGGTTGACGGAATTAATCGTTTTTGCGCACTACTTAATTGTCAATGCTTTGGCCCATATTGGAACCGCATACATTGTGATTAACTGCACCACCCTTGACAGAACTATTCTCCTTTGTTGTCTGGGTCCTCCAATGTTCGTAATTATCCTGGAAAAGAATGAACTCACCTTCGCAGTTTTGTCGCACTTTCTTTCAATGTGTTCCTTGTAAGCGAGCATAGCATCAATCATCACACCTAGGTACCTGATAGCCGGTTTTGATGTTATATCATGATCACCTACCCGGATGGGGATTGTTTCTATTTTCTGCTTACTTGACTGCTTACAAGTGCTGCTTCTGTTTCATATTCTGCGAGTTCTTACTGCTGCCACCCGAGGTCTCACTTTTCGGATACATTCATTATCAAAGTCCTCTATTTCTTCCAGGTGTTTCGCCGCCATTATAATTGCAATATCATCGGCAAAGCCTATGATTTTTGCCTCATTTGGGACTCCAAATAGAACCCTATCGTACATAATGTACATAAATGTCCTCGTGGAACTCCGCCAGATATGTGGTACTGCCTTACTCCATCATTAGTATCGTAGAGCAGGAACCGTTTCTCGAAGTAGCTTAGTATTAATTTTATTAAGAACCATGGCACCATCATTGCCCAAAGGGAGTGCACTATAAGCCCCCAGTTTGCAGAGTTGAACACATTTTTGACGTCCAATGTTAATACAGCACCATATTTCCTTGCACCTCCTATTCATCTCCTGCCCTGAATAGCTTCTTCCAATGTTGTACCTATAGTTACCCTCCGTATAACATCTACTGTAGAACGAGCCTTCTAAATCCAAACTGTTGGTTTGAGAGTCCTCCGGCTTCATCAATTGCCACTTCCAGTCGGTTGCATATGATTCGCTCTAGTATTTTACCTATTGTGTCTAGCAGGCATATGGGGCGGTATGACCGAGGGCTCATCTGGTGGTTTATTCCCTTTAGGCAGTAGCACCAGATGTTGCTTTTTCCATTGGTCTGGAAAAACCCCTTCTGTTAAACACTTCTCATACAGCTCCACAAATACTTCTGTGTTTGTAGTGACGGGCCTTGTTTGATATGCCATCTTATCCGGGTGACTTATTATTGTCGAGTAGTGTGCATACATCCGGCAGTTCCATTTGCGAGACAAGTGGGATCTCATTTACTTCCTGTGGTGGTTCCATATGCTCTGTTGGTGCTTGCGGTGGAAATAATCCTGACACTATTTTTGTATAAGTAAAGGGCATTAGGGTGAAGGTGCACTAGAGCCCTTTAGTTTTGTAATGACTATCCTGTAGGCGGCACCCCACAGATTAATGTCTGCCTGCTAGCAGAGTTCTTTAAAGCTGTTGCTTTTGCTTCTTCGGATGGCTAGTTTCAGATCCCTACGCCTATCTTTGTATTGTACCTGTAGATAGTGGTGGGAGGGCAGACCCCTGGATCGCTGGAATAATCTTCTAGCTCTTTGGCACTTGCTGCGTAGCTCTGCTATCTCTTGGTTACGTCAGTATACTGGTGGTCGACGATTTGTTGACGTTTTCCGGACCATGTGACACATCGCAAGGTGGGCGCCGTGGCGTAAGTGGTTAGTGTGTCGGATCACTACGCATGAGGTTCCAAGTTCGAATCCCAGAAATACCAAAAAGTTTTTTCACGGTCCCACCTCTCGCGAGCGTCTGACAAACATCCGAGAGTATTGTTGTCATGAAAAAGCTTCTCAAATCGCCGTTCGGATTCGGCATTAAACTGTAGGTCCCTTCCATTCGTGTGAAAAATATAACGCACACAACATGAGTGGTTGCGAGAAGCTAGGCCCTGGCACTTTAAAGAGCTGTTGCGCCAAATATTTGTATTTGTTTTTTGTTTGACACATCGCAAGCCTTAGTTACTTATTTAGTAATATCAGCGACCATCGTATTAGCTGTTCCTGAGTTTATTTTATTTTCCACCCCATTCGATGTGTCTTCTTTGGGAAGCGTTCCTGGGTTGCTCTCGTCGATTGTACTTCGAACAGGATGCCCACTAGGGAACTAGTTACAAAGGTTTTATCAACTATGGACCCTACGCTATTTTTGCTCGCCGATTTCTGTCTCGTTTCCCGTATTAAGTAGTAACGTACAGTGCGTCTAGTAACGATACGGCTTCTAGCAGAACCTCCCCTCGCCTCGCTTTTGAGCCTAGACTTACACTTAGGATCTAACCATAGTTCCGCAGTCATTCTTAATCAGATTGATAAGTGGAGGACTACTATCATGGCCTTTTACAAAATACTTGGTGGCTCTGCAAGAATCTAAACAAGATCATCTCTCATTATGTACAGGCACCACGTGAGAGACGATCCAGTACAGGATTTTTCCTAAACTATCATCAATTATCGGTTCCGAACCAAAGGGAGGAGTCTCTGATATCCGAGAGTCCGAGGAGAAGTTATTAGCATTTGACCTACGGATCATTTAAATTACGTAATCGACGTTAGTTTTTAAACTACGCACATAGATTTAGGGGAGACCAGATTCTACATTAATTGCTTAGTTAGGGGTTGTTGACGCCAGTTTTAAAATACTACTACTGCTACTTAGATACTTTGATCCTTTAATACCTCGGGGGGCAAAGGGCGTCAACCACGCCTGTGCGTCATCTTTTTCGCAGTTCTGCAACGCGCTTGCGCTGCCTCCAACTCATTCCTAAGGAGCTCAATTCCTCCTCAACTGTTCTGTGCCACATTTGCCTAGGGCGCCCCGCTATTCTGCCTGCCTGGGTGAGCCGATTCCACTGCATGGCGTATTTCGCAATGGAGTTGTCTTCGCGCCGTAGGGTGTGTCCAATCCACTGCTACTTTCTTTTTCGTATAGTAATGGTTATAGGTTCTTGGACCGTTCTCCTATAAAGTTGTTCGTTAGAGATGCTGTTCGGCCAAAAAATCCTGAAGATGATCCTTACACATTTGTTTACGAAGACTTGTAGCTTACGTGTGTTAATGGTGTCCACCTTCCAAGTACTGCACCCATAAAGCAGCACTGATTCCACGTTGGAGCAGAACAGTCGCATGTTGGTTCATAAGCTGATAACATTGCTTCTCCAGATTTTCGATAGCATCTTGAACGCAACTTTAGCCTTCCCGATTCTGCTGCACACATCCAGTTCAGTGCCACCCCGATTAGCCGAGATCACACTTCCTGAGAAGGTGCTCAGGGTATTAGAAGTGCTCAGGGTTTTTGTTTTGCTTACTTACTTAGGTGGCGCTACAGTTCGAGATGAACCTGGGCCTCAACCAACAAGCCTTTCCAGTTAGCTCGGTCTTTAGCTAATTGCCTCCAGTTGTTCACTTCAAGTTGGTCGCTCTACTTAATGAATTACTAAGGTAGAAACAACAAAGTTACTCTTTACTGGATACCCGGTCATATCGGGATAAAAGGTAATGAAGCAGCAGACGCCTTGGCAAGACAAGGAACCGCGGAATCCATCATTGGACCTGAATCATTCTGTAGAATAAGGAAACATACCATACGCGAAGAATTCAGGAAAATGGAGAAAGAAGACAGGGCAAGAACTTGGAATAACACTACCGGTTTGAGGCAAGCTAAGAAGCTACTGGGATTTTACAACCGGAATATATTTGAAGCCTGTATCTGCCTTAGCAAGAATAACCTACGAATCCTAACAGGCTTCTTGACGGGGCACTGCAAACTCAGGGAGCACTTACGGAAGCTAGGGATAATAAATGAAGGCCTTTGCAGATTCTGCAATGAGTCAAGCGAGACTCCGGAGCATCTTCTGAAATCTTGTGGGGCACTGACTCACAAAAGATTGAAATACTTGGGCAAGTACCAAATATCAGATGAGGTTATGCCTACCATGGATCCACTTCTCATTCTCAGATTTCTAAAAGAAACTGGTTTGGAAAGAGAGCTCTAAGGTGAACTTTCAAACACAATTGGGAAGAAATTGTATTGTGAGGGGAACTCTAACGAAGGAATAAGTTAGGTTAGGTTGAAGTGGCTGCCAGCTGAGAATCACCAACACACACGTGGTAACACGTGGATCATGGGAGAAAGTTTCTCCTACCTACTCGTTAAACCATTTTGAGCTTCTGATGAAGCGTAGGAGGCTCTTAATATCGTTGTTTTTCCTGTCGCTCGGTGAAGTTTCCTTCTATGGGAGAGAGCTGGGTAGAAAAAAAGAAGGTGCGGAATAATTTCTTCCTCTTCTTCATCCATGCAGCTTCTACAAAAGTCGTTCACAAAAGAGCCTAGCCTTGCAGCATGCTTGCCTATTAGACAGCGCCCATTGATGACACCTATTGTAGCGCCGATATGCAATCTGTTGAGAGAAATCAAATTCTTAGAACGTTTTAGATCCAGCTTTGGCCAAATCTGTTTTGTTGCTAGACATGTGGGTCCACTTACTTACTTACTTACTTAGATGGCACTACAGTCCGGGGTGGACCTGGGCCTCAACCAACAAACCTCTCCAGCCAGCACGGTTACGAGCCAGCTGCCTCCAGTTGCGCACGCCAAGTTGGTTGAGGTCCCCCTCCACTTGTTTGCGCCACCTACCGCGAGGTCGTCCTCTACTGCGCCGTCCGTCCGGGGTGGATTCGAAGACTTTCTTAGCGGGAACGTTGGGCTCCATCCGCTCTAAATGACCCAGCCATCTTAGTCGCTGTATGTGAACTCTTCTGGCTAAGTCGATGTCCTTGTACAGGCCGTATAGTACCATTGGCATTGTACCTTCTCCTCCACTCACCGTCTATGCAGACGGGACCAAAGATCGCTCGAAGAACTTTTCTCTCGAAATAACCAAGGGCATCCTCATCCGGCTTTGTCAAAGCCCATGCCTCTGCGCCATATAGCAGGACTGGGATGATTAGAGTCTTATAAAGAGTTACCTTAGTAGTTCGAGATAGGGCTTTGCTACTCAATTGCCGTTTTAGCCCATAGAAACAACGATTGGCAAGAGTAATTCTCCGTGTGATCTACCTACTGATGTCATTTGCGGAGCTGACCATAGAGCCTAAGTAGACAAAATCCTTTACTACCTCAAAATTGTATCTGTCTATTGTGGCGTTCTCTCCAAAACGCCGATGTTGGGTGTCCTTTTTTGTAGACAGCATATATTTTGTTTTGCTTTCATTGACCGCTAGACCCATCTTTGCTGCCTCGTTCTTAATACCTGTAAATGCCCCATTGACGGCCCGCTGAGTTCTTCCGATTATGTCAATGTCATCGGCATAAGCGAGTAGTTGTACAGACTTGAAGAAGATTGTACCTCCGGGGTTGGCTTGTGAGTTTCGTACAATTCTCTCAAGTACTATGTTAAAGAGATCGCATGATAGCGCGTCACCTTGTCTAAGACCTTTCCTGACATCGAGCGGTTCGGTGATGTTCTTACCGACTGTGAATGGACGAGCTTGGCAGGAATGCCAAGACTAGACATGGCTCTGTATAACTCGTCTCTATACACGCTAGGCAACTTTGAAATCGATTAAAAGGTGGTGCGTATCGATTTTATATTCATGGGTTTTTTCCAAGATCTGCCGTAGTGTGAATATTTGATCAATGGTGGACTTTCCCGGCCTGAAACCACACTGATAAGGACCTATCAGGTTGTTGACGATCGGTTTAAGGCGCTCACATAGTACGGCAGACAGGATCTTATATGCGATATTTAGGAGACTTATACCTCTGTAGTTGGCGCAGTTCAGAGGGTCTCCTTTCTTCAGGATCGGGCAAACGATGCTGAGGTTCCATTCATCGGGCATACTTTCGTCCGACCAGATTTTACAGATGAGCTGGTGCATGCTCCTTACCAACTCATCTCCTCCTGCCTTGAAAAGTTCAGCGGCAAGGCCGCCGGTTTCAGCAGCTTTGTTGGATTTGAGTTTAGATATCGCTATTCTCACTTCATTCTGATCGGGTGGACGGGAATCTTGACTGCCATCGTCACTGTTGAATGGCTCATTCTGCCTGACAGCGGAATATTGGTCATCATCACCGTTTAACAGTCTGCAGAAGTGTTCCTTCCATATTCTCAGCACCGACTGCGATTCTACTACTATGTAGCCATTTTCGTCCATGCAGGCTTCTGTTCTGGCTTTGAAACCCTGGCATGTTCTCTTTACCCTTTGGTAAAATTTTCGAACATTACTCCTGCAATAAAGTCTCTCAATCTCCTCGATCGAGCGCTTCTCATGCTCCTTTTTCTTCCTTCTGAGAAGTCGATGTTCCTCTTTTCTCCTGCTCACGTAGAGCTCGTAAGCAGCTCTAGTCCTTCTATGAAGCGCCGCTTTGTACGCCTCTTGTTTTGCTGCATGTGCTTGCCGGCATTCCTCATCAAACCAGGGGTTTCGTTGTGGTGGGCGATAGAAACCCAGTACATCAGAGGCGGCATCTCTGATGGCTTGTTGGCAACGCTGCCACTGGTCTTCCGCATTTGCTGCTGGCGGCATAGGACTTAGATTGAGATTAGAAGAAACACGATCGGCAAATGTTCTGGCGGTCTCTTGCAATTGTAGCTTTTCGACGTCAAATTTCCTCACAGCATTTCGTTGATTTTGCTCCGTTGTGGATATCCGTATCCGTACCTTGGCTACAACTAGGTAGTGAACCGAGTCCACATTGGCTTCTCGGAAAGTCCGGACACCCAGAATACTGGAAGAGTGCCTTGCGTCGATCGCAATGTGATCGATATGGTTGACAGTTTTTCGATCAAAGGAGAGCCATGTTCATTTGTAAATATCGAGACGTGGGAACCGCGTACTAGCTACGACAAAGTTTCGCCCCTCGATTAGCCTGAGTCCGTTGTCGGATGTGATGTCGTACAAGCTGTGCTTTCCGACCATGCTACTAAAGACGTCCTCTCTTCCTAATTTTGCGTTAAAATCACCTAGGATAATTTTAACATCGTGGCTAGGGCATTGCTCATACGTCTGGACCAAGAGCTGTAGAAGTCGTCCTTCGTCGCATCGTCCTTCTTCTCGTGAGGGGCGTGAACGCATATTAGGCCAATATTGGCAAATTTCGCCTTGATTCGGATAGTCATGAGGCGCTCGTTCACATGCTCCGCACCCGAATAGACGCTGTCCTTTTTGTCTGTAGCAATCGCCGTAGTATACGTCGCAGTTTTTTATACTCCTTTTGCCCGGCCCATCCCATCGCACTTCTTGGATGGCAGTAATGTCTGCTTTGAGACACTCTAGGACCTCCGTTGTTCGGCTGCACGTGGTTTGTAGAGGGACCTAACATTCCATGTGCAGACACGAAGATCGTTGTCCTTTTTACGTTTGCATGGGTCTTCAACAGTAAGATTATCCGTATCCGAGGCTGTTGGTTGCTTCGTAACCAAAGGTTTTTTACGTGGCAGGGAAGCTATCCCGACGGCACAACCCCCAACCTGGAGGGCCAGATCCTTTTTTTTTGTACCCCTAGGACAAGAATACACCGGATACACCGATACACCGTGGGTCCACTTGTCCACCTTATATTCGAAATCTCGATAGCAGCCAGCTTAAATTTGAGTTTTGCGAGCAGCAATTGGTATACCTAGAGAGCATTTGTCCGCAGGACGGGTATAGTTGTTCCTATTCTGGCGAGTTCATCGGCCTTACAATTCCTTGGAATGTACCTATGCCCCGGCACCCAACACAGGTGAATATTTACCTGCTCAGCCGTCTCCGCGAGCGAAATTCGGCAGTCTAGAGCCACTTATGAATTTATAGAGGTCGATTCCAGGGATAAAGAGTCAATAAACCTCTCCAAGGTACTAGCAGGGTGCACAATAGACCACTAGGCTGCAGTGCAAAAATAACCCTATACAAATAATAATAAAATAAATTCGTCTCATTGTCCACTGCACCAATTACGGTCGCTTTGAATGCAAGTCCGGAATATCCGTATGGGCAATAACGCGCATAACACACTTGATGTGCACCCCAAAATATCTTTCCTCAGAAGCTACCTTCTTCTTAATTTCCTTCAGCCTGTAAATTAGTAGTACAAATATCTTTCGTTATTAGTTTTAAGTTATTAATTAAGAGATGACTGCATTAAGCTTAAATGAAATAAAATAAAAATAAAATATCAGTACTTTCCGAAGCAAAACAAACTTCCGCCTATAATGGGGTTTTTTGTATTTCCAACGCTTTAAATTCGATTTTGAAAAACTCATAATTAAACAAATACAAAAGAAATACGTGGCCGATGAAACCCGTAAAACTGAAAAATTCCACGGATGGATGACTACTCTTTACGTCTTTCATAACATATATTTCATACTCGCCCCAACCCTTGAAGGTTCTACTTGTTTTCATATCCTTAATGTTTGCCCTCGTCCATGTTTTAATTAATTCAATTAATTTATTTTATTACTTTTGCTTTGTGTGCTTGTTTCATCAAAATAGGCTCAATGGTTTTTATGTTGTATACAGTACCCATATATTGCAACAGCTGTTAGTCCTACAATGTCATGAATTATCTGTTTTTTTGTTTTTCAATATTTTGAACGCCTTTATAGGGTTCACAATTGGGCCGTTCGTACTTGCACCCTTGTGACATTACGATTAGAATAAAGTTCCACCAAAGTCGTTAAAATTACTATTAAAAACCGATTTTCAAAATTCTCATATTACAAATTCATGGAGTTACCATTTTGACTCGATATAAGCTACGTGTGAATTTGGGAAAAACTAGATGAATAGAATGATTCACAAGGTCGAAGAACACTAAGGTGGAAGGGATGATATGGCCTATTTCAAAAACCGTTGCATACAGGGCCGTAGCCAGACTGTGTAATCAGGGCAGGCCCAAACAAATTCAGAGAATTTGTTCACATTTATATCTTCTTATATATTAATACGTGAAAACGAAATTTATCGTACGTTTTTTTAGTATTTATACTAAAAGGAGGGGGATGAAACTTATATTATTCAAAAGGTACTGTGCCATAGATGTGCAGGAAAAAAATGATATGCGTATGTTACTGTTAAATCAGGGAAAATAAAAAGAACGTACACACATGATTTCCCCATAAAAAACGCTTTAACCAATTAAATGAAAGCATTTTGATCACGTTCATGGCTGTATGAGCTTAAATCCCTTTGCCTTCTCTACACGGGAGAAAATTACAAAAGAAAAAGTTATGCAAACAAATACATAGCGTTGTTTCTCTTCCTGTTTGTTTATTTCTCCTCGGTCGAATTTCGACTACACGCGATACTAGTCTACAGTATTCGCAATACTTTCCTTTACTTTGTTTGTGGTAGTTATCACATAGAAGTGAACACATTCAAACAGTAGTTTTTTATTTACTCACATAAAGTACTACTTAGTGTCAAATCCTTCAGTTACTTTTATTAATTAGTAATTGTAAATTTTTTTTAATTAAACAATTTCTTTGTTACATGACACTACAACTAGTCAATAAGACTAACAAGCAGCTTGCATATGATTAAAGTTTAAGTAGATAAATGATTATACTAGTTCATGCCCATCGGATTCACTAGTTTGTCTATTGCACTACCAGTTCGTGCGGCTTCGTACATTGGAGTCTTCTAACTGTTCAAACAGTAGTGCATGCGATCATATGAAAACACAAGCATTTTTACTCAGCTGATGCCTACCAACTCCTACTCTCAACCTCCACGCGGTGACAGCCGGGTGCCTAGTACCTTAATCCAAGAAATGGGTAACCAACCCCGTTTGGAAGATTCTCGGCGGCAGCAGATGAGAGAGGGGGGAAGAGTGTTTTCTCACTAGAGCACTTCTTCCTGTTCCAGGCGGCAGCGGACGAATTCCCTAGACGGAGTCAACGGTGGCGTCTATAGTTCCAGTTAGGTTGAACTTAGTGAATACCTTGCGCGAGCTGCTTCAACGTATTCGGATCACAGGTCGGTAAGGAATTTCCAATGTTGGTTAGGACATTGGAATGGAGATGGTGGCGGAGGAGCCCGTAATGGGCCAACGGCAGCGCTCATACTCCCGTAGGGATTGCTGGCACCGGTGTACCCGGCCCCTCGTCCTAGGGGAATAATTAAGGAACTGGCCCTCCAGGTTGGGGGTTGTGCCATCGGGGTAACTTCCCTATCACGTAAAAAATCTATGGTTCCGAAACAACCAAAAGCCTCGGATAAGGATGACTCAACTAATGACGACCGCAGCAAACGAAATAAGGACAACGACCTTCGGATCTGTACGTGGAATATTCTGTCCCTTTACATACCACGTGCAGCCGAACAACTAGCAGAGGCCCTAGACTGCTATTAAGCAGATATTACCATCATCCAGGAAGTGCGATGGGATGAGCCGGGCAAAAAGAGAATGAAAAACTGTGACATCTACTACGGTGATTGCTACAGAGGCAACAGGCAACGCTTATTCGGATGCGGATTTGTAATACGCGGCTGACTTAGACAAGAAGTCTTAAGCTTCCGACACGTAAGCGAGCGTATTATGACTATCCGGATCAAGGCTCAATTCGCTAGCATAAGCCTAACATGTGTTCATGCCCCCACAGAAGAAAAGGACCCTGCCACCAAAAAGTGTTTCTACGAGCTCCTCGACAAAACATACGAGCAATGTCCTAAATACGACGTTAAGATCGTATTGGGCGATTTTAACGCCAAAATAGGAAAGGAGGATGTCTTCGGTAGAGCAGTCGGTAAGCATAGCCTACACGACACCACGTCTGATAACGGACTAAGGCTAATTGATTTCGCTGTGGAGCGAAATGTCACCATAGCAAGCACATGGTTTCCTCATCTCGATATTCATAAGCAGACATGGCGGTCCAATGATCATGTCACGATCAACCAAATTGATCATATTGCGATCGACGCAAGGCATGCCTCCAGTATTCTGGATGTCCGGACCTTCCGAGCGGCCAACATAGACTCGGATCATTACCTTGTTGTAGCCAAGGTACGAATGCGGATATCCCAATCTGAGCAACAAAGAAGAATCACTGGTCGAAAAACTACAGTCGCAAGAGAAAGCCAGAGTTTTCGCTGAACGCGTATCCCGAAATCTCTCAATCACCCCTGTGCCGCCAGCATCAAGTGCCGAAGACCAGTGGCAACGCTGCCAACATGCCATCAGAAACGCCGCGACTGCTGTGCTAGGTCTCGCTCGCCCACCACCGCGAAACCCCTGGTTTCACGAAGAATGCCGGCGGGTGCATACAGCAAAACAAGAGGCATACAAAGCGGCGCTGCAAAGGAAAACGAGAGCTGCTCGTGAGTTCTACGAGCAAAAGAGACGGGAAGAACATCGGCTTCTCCAAAAGAAGAAGAAAGAGCATGAGAAGCGCGCGTTTGAGAATATCGAGAGTCTATACTCCAGGAACAATGTACGGAAGTTTTACCAAAAGGTAAAAAGAACGTGTCAGAGAAGTAATACCCGTACAGAAACCTGTAGAGATGAAAATGGAAACCTCGTAGTAGAATCACAGTCGGTGCTGAGAATATGGAAAAACTACTTCTGCAGACTGTATAACGGCGACGAAGACCAACATCCCGCTGTCAGGCAGAATGAACCAATCAACATAGACGATGATAGTCAAAATTTCCGTCGACCTGACCAAAACGAAGTGAGGATAGCAATATCCAAGCTAAAATCCAACAAGGCTGCTGGACCTGACGGTTTACCGGCCGAACTTTTGAAGGCAGCTGTGGAAGAATTGGTAGAGTGCATACACCAACTCATCTCTAAGATTTGGTCAGACGAGTGTATGCCTGATGAATGGAACCTCAGCATCGTTTGCCCGATCCACAAGAAAGGAGACCCCCTCAACTGCGCCAATTATAGAGGCATCAGTCTCCTCAACATCGCATACAAGATCTTTTTTGCGATATTGTGTGAACGTCTGAAACCTTTTATGAACAGCCTGATTGGACCCTATCAGTGCGGTTTCAGGCCAGGAAAGTCCACCATCGATCAAATCTTCACACTTCGGCAGATCCTGGAGAAAACCCAAGAATTCCAAATCGATACTCACCACCTCTTTATCAATTTCAAGGCCGCCTATGACAGCATCTATAGAGAAGAGTTTTACAGAGCCATGCCTAGTTTTGACATCCCTGTCCGTTTGTGTAGGCTGATGATGGAGAACGCTCGCTGCTCCATCAAGGTCGGTAATGACCTCACCGAGACCTTTGATGTCAAAAAAGGTTTTAGACAAGGTGACGCGCTGTCATGTGATTTCTTTATTGTTGTACTTGAACGGATTGTGCGGAACTCACAAGCCAACACCGGAGGCACAATCTATTACAAGTCTGTACAACTGCTTGCATACGCCGACGATATAGACATTATCGAAAGAACTCAGCATTGAAGCGGAAGCGGCCAAAATGGGTTTAGCGATAAACGAGGGTAGAACCAAGTATATGCTGTCAACAAGAAGGGAAAGCCAACACCGACGAATTGGACAAACCATCACAGTGGGCAGCTATAAGTTCGAGGTAGTAAGGGACTTTGTCTACCTTGGCTCTGCTATAAATTCTACAAACAAAATCAGTGCAGAAGTCAAGCGAAGAATAACTCTTGCCAATCGTTGTTTTTTTGGGCTTATAAAGCAATTCAATAGTAAAGCCATATCTCGAACAACTGAGGAGACTCTGTATAAGACCTTGATCTTCACAGTCCTGTTTTACAGTGCTGAAACATGGACTTTATAAAAAGAGGATAAAGATATCCTTGGTCGCTTCGAGAGAAAAATTCTTCGTAAGATTTTCGGTCCCGTTTGCGTTGACGGGTTTTGGAGAAGAAGATTCAATCACGAACTATACGAGCTGTACACCGACATCGACCTAGTAAAAAAACTGCGTATTGGACGTCTGAGATGGCTAGGACATATAAACCGAATGGACACCAACGCTCCGGCCCGCAGAGTCTTCGAATCTAACCCCGAGGGACGACGCATTAGATGGAATCATCGCCGTAGGTGGGGCGCACAAGTTCAAGGGGACCTCGACCAACTTGGAGTGCGCAACTGGAGGCTAGCTAAAGACCGAGCTAAATGGAGAGGCTTGTTGATTGAGGCCCAGGTTCACCCCGAACTGAAGCGCCACCTAATTAGTAAGTATTGCATACCTCTCAATCTCGCTAGATACGGTCTCCATCCTCAGATCACGACATAGGTCTGTGTTACGAATGTACCATGATGCATTAACAATGCACCACAATACTTTGCTTTGAAGTTTTTGAATGGTTTTGATGGTACTTTTCTTAGCACACCCCCTTAATTGGATACCATGGGTCTATACTGGTTTTATCACTTGTTTGTAGAGCAAAAGGCGTGGCAAAATCGCATCACATTCTTCCCGTGGTGTCCACGGGATAGCTATCTGACAGTGAACTAACGATGAGCGTATGCTGAGTCTGACGATGTATGTGTAGCTGAACACTTAGACCTGCGCAAGCACGTCTGGGTGAACTTCAGCGCGTATGTATATGTTTAACCGGTCGAGGCATCTTTTGTTGACCTGATTGACTGAAATATGCGTCTCAGAAGTCTAGCAAGAGCTCCTCAGAGGGAGGACATGCGGCGGATGAATTCTCTCGATGGAATCAACGGTGACGTCTAGAGACCAGCGGATACCTTACCTGAGCTACTTCATCATATTTGGAGCTGAGGTCTGTAAGGATTTTCAATACTTCGTCATTGTATTGAAACAGAGACGGTGGCGGATGAGCCCTTAATGGGCCAACGGCAGCGCTCACATCCCCGAAGTGGGTTACTGACATCGGTGTATCCGGCCCCTCGTCCTATTGGTTGCAAAAAAAGGATCTGGTCCTCCAGGTTGGGGGTTGTGCCGTCGGGTTAACTTCCCTGCCACGTAAAAAACCTTCGCTTACGAAGCAACCAACAGCCTCGGATATGGATGATTTTACTGTTGACGACCCAAGCAAACGTAAAAAGGACAACGATCTTCGTGTCTGCACATGGAATGTTAGGTCCCTCTACAAACCACGTGCAGCCGAACAACTTGCGGAAGCCCTAGAGTGTCTCAAAGCAGACATTACTGCCATCCAAGAAGTGCGATGGGATGGGCCGGGCAAAAGGAGTCTGAAAAACTGCGACATCTACTACGGCGATTGCTACAGACAACAAGGACAGCGTCTATTCGGGTACGGATTTTTCATTGGAGGCAGACTTTGGCAAGAAGTCTTGAGTTTCCGGCATGTGAACGAGCGCCTCATTACTATCCGTATCAAGGCTAAATTTTCCAATATTGGCCTAATATGCGTTCATGCCCCTCACGAGAAGAAGGACGACGCGACAAAGGATGACTTCTACCAGCTCTTGGACCAGGCGTATGAACAATGCCCCAGCCACGACGTTAAAATTATTCTAGGTTATTTTAACGCAAAGCTAGGAAGAGAGGACGTCCTTAGTAGCGTTGTCGGAAAGCACAGCCATCACATCCGACAACGGACTCAGGCTAATCGACTTTGCGGCGGGGCGAAACTTTGTCGTAGATAGTACGCGGTTCTTACGTTTCGACATTCACAAAGGAACATGGCTCTCCTTTGATCGAAAAACTGTCAACCAAATCGATCACATTGCGATCGACGCAAGGCACTCTTCCAGTATTCTGAGTGTCCGGACTTTTCGAGGAGCCAACGCGGTCTCGGATCACTACCTAGTTGTAGCCAAGGTACGGATGCGAATATACAGAACGGAGCGAAATCAACGAAATACTGTGAAGAAATTTGACGTCGGGCGGCTACAATTGCAAGATATCGCCAGAGCCTTTGCCGATCGAGTTTCTCTTAATCTTAATCTAAGTCCTATGCCACCGGCAGCAAACGCGGAAGACCAGTGGCAGCGTTGCCAACAAGCCATCAGCGATGCCGCCTCTGATGTACTGGGTTTCTTTCGGCCACCACAACGAAACCCCCGGTTTGATGAGGAATGCCGGCAAGCACATGCAGCTAAACAAGAGGCGTACAAAGCGGCACTGCAAAGAAGGACTAGAGCTGCTTACGAGCTCTACGTGAGCAGGAGAAAAGAGGAACATCGACTTCTCAGAAAGAAGAAAAAGGACCATGAGAAGCGCTCGATCGAGGAGATTGAGAGACTCTATTGCAGGAATAATGTTCGAAAATGTGACCAAAAGGTAAAAAGAACATGCCAGGGTTTCAAAGCCAGAACAGAAGCCTGCAGGGACGAAAATGGTAACATAGCAGTAGAATCGCAGTCGGTACTGAGAATATGGAAGGAACACTTCTGCAGACTGTTAAACGGTGATGATGACCAATATTCCGCTGTCAGGTAGAATAAGCCATTCAACAGTGACGATGGCAGTCAAGATTCCCGTCAACTCGATCAGAATGAAATGAGGATAGCGACATCTAAACTCAAACCCAACAAAGCTGCTGGAGCCGACGGCCTTGCCACTGAGCTTTTCAAGGCAGGAGGAGCTGGTAAGGAGCATGCACCAGTTCATCTGTAAAATCTGGTCGGACGAAAGTATGCCCGATGAATGGAACCTCAGCATCATTTGCCCGATCCTGAAGAAAGGAGACCCTCGGAACTGCGCCAACTACAGAGGTATAAGTCTCCTCAACATCGCATACAAGATCCTGTCTGTCGTATTATGTGAACGCCTAAAACCGATCGTGAACTATCTGATAGGTCCTTATCAGTGCAGTTGTCAAACGGTAGTGCATGCGATCATATGAAAACACAAGCGTTTTCACTCAGCTGAGGCCTACCAACTCCTACTCTCAACCTCCACGCGGTGACAGCCGGGTGCCTAGTACCTTAACCCAAGAAATGGGTAACCAACCCCGTTTGGCGGATTCTTGGTGGCAGCAGATGAGAGAGGGGGGGAAGAGTGCTTTTCTCACTAGAGCACTTCTTCCTGTTCCAGGCGGCAGCGGACGAATTCCCTAGACGGAGTCAACGGTGGCGTCTATAGTTCCAGTTAGGTTGAACTTAGTGAATACCTTGGGCGAGCTGCTTCGACGTATTCGGATCACAGGTCGGTAAGGAATTTCCAATGTTGGTCAGGACATTGGAATAGAGATGGTGGCGGAGGAGCCCTTAATGGGCCAACGGCAGCGCTCATACTTCCGTAGTGGACTACTGGCACCAGTGTACCCGGCCCCTCGTCCTAGGGGAATAATTAAGGAACTGGCCCTCCAGGTTGGGGGTTGTGCCGTCGGGGTAACTTCCCTACCACGTAAAAAACGCATGGTTCCGAAACAACCAAAAGCCTCGGATAAGGATGACCCAACTAATGACGACCCCAGCAAACGAAATAAGGACAACGACCTTCGGATCTGTACGTGGAATGTTCTGTCCCTTTACAGACCACGTGCAGCCGAACAACTAGCAGAGGCCCTAGACTGCTATAAAGCAGATATTACCGCCATCCAGGAAGTGCGATGGGATGGGCCAGGCAAAAAGAAGATGAAAAACTGTGACATCTACTACGGTGATTGCTACAGAGGCAACAGGCAACGCTTATTCGGATGCGGATTTGTCATACGCGGCAGACTTAGGCAAGAAGTCTTAAGCTTCCGACACGTGAGCGAGCGTATTATGACTATCCGGATCAAGGCTAAATTCGCTAACATAAGCCTAATATGTGTTCATGCCCCCACAGAAGAAAAGGACCCTGCCTCCAAAGAGTGTTTCTACGAGCTCCTCGACAAAACATACGAGCAATGTCCTAAATACGACGTTAAGATCGTATTGGGCGATTTTAACGCCAAAATAGGAAAGGAGGATGTCTTCGGTAGAGCAGTCGGTAAGCATAGCCTACACGACACCACGTCTGATAACGGACTAAGGCTAATTGATTTCGCTGTGGAGCGAAATGTCACCATAGCAAGCACATGGTTTCCTCATCTCGATATTCATAAGCAGACATGGCGGTCCAATGATCATGTCACGATCAACTAAATTGATCATATTGCGATCGACGCAAGGCATGCCTCCAGTATTCTGGATGTCCGGACCTTCCGAGCGGCCAACATAGACTCGGATCATTACCTTGTTGTAGCCAAGGTACGAATGCGGATATCCCAATCTGAGCAACAAAGAAGAATCACTGTGAGAAAATTTAACGTCGAAAAGCTACAATCGCAAGAGACCGCCAGACTCTTCGCTGAACGCGTATCCCGAAATCTCTCAATCACCCCTTTGCCGCCAGCATCAAGTACCGAAGACCAGTGGCAACGCTGCCAACATGCCATCAGAAACGCCGCGACTGATGTGCTGGGTTTCGCTCGACCACCACCGCGAAACCCCTGGTTTGACGAAGAATGCCGGCGAGTGCATGCAGCAAAACAAGAGGCATACAAAGCGGCGCTGCAAAGGAAGACGAGAGCTGCTCGTGAGCTCTACGAGCAAAAGAGACGGGAAGAACATCGGCTTCTCCAAAAGAAGAAGAAAGAGCATGAGAAGCGCGCGTTTGAGAATATCGAGAGTCTATACTCCAGGAACAATGTACGGAAGTTTTACCAAAAGGTAAAAAGAACGTGTCAGAGAAGTAATACCCGTACAGAAACCTGTAGAGATGAGAATGGAAACCTCGTAGTAGAATCACAGTCGGTGCTGAGAATATGGAAAAACTACTTCTGCAGACTGTATAACGGCGACGAAGACCAACATCCCGCTGTCAGGCAGAATGAACCATTCAACATGGACGATGATAGTCAAAATTTCCGTCCACCTGACCAAAACGAGGTGAGGATAGCAATATCCAAGCTAAAATCGAACAAGGCTGCTGGACCTGACGGTTTACCGGCCGAACTTTTCAAGGCAGCTGTGGATGAATTGGTAGAGTGCATACACCAACTCATTCCTAATATTTGGTCAGAGGAGTGTATGCCTGATGAATGGAATCTCAGCATCGTTTGCCCGATCCACAAGAAAGGAGACCCCCTCAACTGCGCCAATTATAGAGGCATCAGTCTCCTCAACATCGCGTACAAGATCTTTTCTGCGATATTGTGTGAACGCCTGAAACCTTTTATCAACAGCCTGATTGGACCCTATCAGTGCGGTTTCAGGCCAGGAAAGTCCACCATCGATCAAATCTTCACACTTCGGCAGATCCTGGAGAAAACCCAAGAATTCCAAATCGATACTCACCACCTCTTTATCGATTTCAAGGCCGGCTATGACAGCATCTATAGAGAAGAGCTTTATAGAGCCATGTCTAGTTTTGACATCCCTGCCAAACTTGTCCGCCTGTGCAGGCTGACGATGGAGAACGCTCGCTGCTCCATCAAGGTCGGTAATGACCTCACCGAGACCTTTGATGTCAAAAAAGGCTTTAGACAAGGTGACGCGCTGTCATGTGACTTCTTCAATATTGTACTTGAACGGATTGTGCGGAACTCACAAGCCAACACCGGAGGCACAATCTATTACAAGTCTGTACAACTGCTTGCATACGCCGACGATATCGACATTATCGGAAGAACTCAGCGGGCTGTCACCGGTGCGTTTGCAAGCATTGAGGCGGAAGCGGCCAATATGGGTTTAGCGATAAACGAGTGCAAAACCAAGTATATGCTGTCGACAAGAAGGGAAAACCAACACCGACGAATTGGACAGAACGTCACAGTGGGCAGCTATAACTTCGAGGTAGTAAGGGACTTTGTCTACCTTGGCTCTGCTATAAATTCAGCAAACAAAATCAGTGCAGAAATCAATCGAAGAATAACTCTTGCCAATCGCTGTTTTTTTGGGCTTATAAGGCAATTCAACAGTAAAGCCCTCTCTCGAACAACTAAGGAGACTCTATATAAGACCTTGATCATCCCAGTCCTGCTTTACGGCGCTGAAACATGGACTTTATTAAAAGAGGATGAAGATATCCTTGGTCGCTTCGAGAGAAAAATTCTTCGTAAGATTTTCGGTCCCGTTTGCGTTGACGGGTTTTGGAGGAGAAGATTCAATCACGAACTATACGAGCTGTACAGCGACATCGACCTAGTCAAAAAACTGCGTATTGGACGTCTGAGATGGCTAGGACATGTAGAGCGAATGGACACCAACGCTCCGGCCCGCAGAGTCTTCGAATCTAACCCCGAGGGACGACGCAGTAGAGGGAATTATCGCCGTAGGTGGCGCGCACAAGTTCAAGGGGACCTCGACCAACTTGGAGTGCGCAACTGGAGGCAATTAGCTAAAGACCGAGCTAAATGGAGAGGCTTGTTGGTTGAGGCCCAGGTTCACCCCGAACTGTAGCGCCACCTAAGTAAGTAAGTAAGTGCAGTTTCAGGCCGGGAAAGTCCACCAATGACCAAATATTCACACTACGGCCGATCTTGTTAAAGAGATCGCATGATAGCGCGTCACCTTGTCTAAGACCTTTCCTGACATCGAACCGTTCGGTGATATTCTTACTGACTTTGATGGAGCAACGAGAGTTCTCCATCGTCATTCTGCACAAACGGACGAGCTTGGCATTGATGCCAAGACTAGACATGGCTCTGTATACATCGTCTCTGTACACGCTATCATAGGCAACTTTGAAATCGATGAAGAGGTGGTGCGTATCGATTTTATATTCATGGGTTTTTTCCAAGATCTGCCGTAGTGTGAATATTTGGTCAATGGTGGACTTTGCCGGCCTGAAACCGCATTGATAAGGACCTATCAGGTTGTTGACGATCGGTTTTAGGCGTTCACATAATACGGCAGACAGGATCTTATATGCGATGTTGAGGAGACTTATACCTCTGTAATTGGCGCAGTTTAGAGGGTCTCCTTTCTTCAGGATCGGGCAAACGATGCTGAGGTTCCATTCATCGGGCATACTTTCGTCCGACCAGATTTTACAGATGAGCTGATGCATGCTCCTTACCAACTCATCTCCTCCTGCCTTGAAAAGCTCAGCGGCAAGGCCGTCGGCTCCATCAGCTTTCTTGGATTTGAGTTTAGATATCGCTATCCTCACTTCATTCTGATCGGGTTGACGGGAAACTTGACTGCCATCGTCACTGTTAAATGGCTCATTCTGCCTGACAGCGGAATATTGGTCAACATCGCCGTTTAACAGTCTGCAGAAGTGTTCCTTCCATATCCTCAGCACCGACTGTGATTCTACCACTATGTAGCCATTTTCGTCCCTGCAGGCTTCTGTTCTGGCTTTGAAACCCTGGCATGTTCTTTTTAACTTTTGGTTACATTTTCGAACATCATTCCTGCAATAAAGTCTCTCAATTTCCTCGATCGAGCGCTTCTCATGCTCTTTTTTCTTCTTTCTGAAAAGTCGATATTCCTCTTTTCTCCTGCTCACGTAGAGCTCGTAAGCAACTCTAATCCTTCTATGCAGTGCCGCTTTGTACGCCTCTTGTTTAGCTGCATGTGCTTGCCGGCATTCCTCATCAAACTGGGGGTTTCGTTGTGGTGGCCGAGAGAAACCCAGTACATCAAAGGCGGCATCGCTGATGGCTTGTTGGCGACGCTGCCACTGGTCTTCCGCATTTGCTGCTGGCGGCATAGGACTTAGATTAAGATTAAGAGAAACTCGATCGGCAAAGGATCTGCCGGTCTCTTGCGATTGTAGCCGCCCGACGTCAAATTTCCTCACAGTATTTCGTTGATTTCGCTTCGTTCTGGATATCCGCATCCGTACCTTGGCTACAACTAGGTAGTGATCCGAGTCCACATCGGCTCCTCGGAAAGTTGGGACACCCAGAATACTGGAAGAGTGCCTTGCGTCGATCGCAATGTGATCGATTGTGTTGACAGTTTTTCGATCAAAGGAGAGCCATGTTCCTTTGTGAATGTCGAAACGTGGGAACCGCGTACTACCTACGACAAAGTTTCGCCCCGCCGCAAAGTAGACTAGCCTGAGTCCGTTGTCGGATGTGATGGCTGTGCTTTCCGACAACGCTACAAAAGACATATTCTCTTCCTAGCTTTGCGTTAAAATCACCTAGGATAATTTTAACGTCGTGGCTGGGGCATTGTTCATACGTCTGGTCCAAGAGCTGGTAGAAGTCATCCTTTATCGCATCGTCCTTCTCCTCGTGAGGGGCGTGGAGGCATATTAGGCTAATGTTGGCAAATTTAGCCTTGATACGGATAGTTATGAGGAGCTTGTTCACATGCCGGAAACTCAAGACTTCTTGCCTAAGTCTACCTCCAATGACAAATCCGCACCCGAATAGACGCTGTCCTTTTTGCCTGTAGCAATCGCCGTAGTAATGTCGCAGTTTTTCATACTCCTTTTGCCCGGCCCATCCCATCGCACTTCTTGGATGGCAGTAATGTCTGCTTTGAGACACTGTAGGGCCTCCGCAAGTTGTTCGGCTGCACTTGGTTTGTAGAGGGACCTAACATTCCACGTGCAGACACGAAGATCGTTATCCTTTTTACGTTTGCTTGGGTCGTCAGCAGTAAAATCATCAGTATCCAAGGCTGTTGTTTGCTTCATAACCGAAGGTTTTTTACGTGGTAGGGACTTTAATCCGGAAAACACCAAAAAGTTTTTTCACGGTCCCACCTCTCGCGAGCGTCTGACAAACATCCGAGAGTATTGTTGTCACGAAAAAGCTTCTCAAATTGCCGTTCGGAGTCGGCATTAAAACTGTAGGTCCCTTCCATTCGTGTGAAAAATATAACGCACACAACATGAGTGGTTGCGAGAAGCTAGACCCTGGCACTTTAAAGAGCTGTTGCGCCAAATATTTGTATTTTTTTTTTGACGTTAATCCGACGGCACAACCCCCAACCTGGAGGACCAGATCCTGTTTTTGCAACCCCTAGGACGAAGGGCCGGATGCACCGATGCCAGTAACCCACTTCGGGGATATGAGCGTTGCCGTTGGCCCATTAAGGGTTCATCCGCCGCCATCTCTTTTTCAATTCCCTGACATAGTATTGAAAAATCCTTTCAGACCTCAGCTCTAATTAAATTATTGAATCCTTCACCTAGTGCGAATCTAGATCATGTTGCTCTTGTCAATATCTATCAAGTTGTCTCCTGTAAGCTTTCGCTTTCGACTCCTTCCATTTCATATCAAGCAGAAGCTTTATCTTTCTTATACCCTTCAACACTGTCAAATTGATCCCAAATGCAATAACGATTGGAAAATGGTCGGAGTAAAATTGTTCACCCACTTCAAGATCCATTATATACTGGTTGCGACAATAGAGGTGCCTTGTTCACCAACAAATGTCTTTTTTCACTTTCCGTAGTTCCATTTCGTATGAAATTCTTGTCTATGGCACCTCAAGTGAGTTCTAAAACTAAAAAAAATTTAGAAATTTAATGACGTCTGTATGAAAAGATATTAATAACAGATTACTTATGAGAACGTTTATTTTTAGCTAATGCCTTCTTAGAAAAAAGTCTTTTCCATGTCATGTCAAGAAGTATTTGCCGAAAACTCTAAGTGATGTCGTACTTCCCTTGTGTATATGTGTCACACACAATTATTTAATAGCATTCTAGAAACCTGTCATATGTTACATAAAAGTCAATTCACAACACAAATGTTCAATTTGCATAGCATCATTGGCACACGCTGTTACATTTCTCCCTCGCTATACATAATGCCTTCTTTCGTACCCACTCCCACGCTCGCATTCCTAGTGAGCTCCAACAATGTCCTCTCTTATTACGAAATTGAATTTCCTTTTGTTACCAGTACGCCCCCTTGTTATAAAAAAATGCCTTTTCAATCCACAGGCAGAATATGGAATGGAAATATGGAAGCAAATATGCCAGATTACGGACCTTAAGCACAGTTCATTCAAAACCCACCAGGTGAGCAAATATTGTGATTTACATCCGTCTCCGAGGGTGGCAACATCTGGAGACCAACTGATGCATAATAAATCGTTTGATTTACATTTCAGTTGTACCCGGATCATCTGATGCCGGATTTAGCAGCAGCCCTTTCCGCCTGCACTGGGGAATCCTTTGACGCTTGCATGAACTTCTATGGCAGATGCTTTGTACGATTTTTCAGTAACTTTGGGTTGGTAAAGAGCGGCTTTAGAAGGGCTTTCCTAAGATCAACTCTTCTTCTGTTTCAGATACGATAAGATGATTCGAGCTACAGGACGATTCTTTTGTGATTTTCTACAGTCAATTGACAATATCCACCTACAGATGCGGTTCACCTATCCCAAGATGAAGAGCCCCTCGATGCAGTTGACTCACGTGGACGAGAAGGGTGCCATGATTGTCTATCGAAGCGGACGGACTGGCATGTCCAAATACCTTATCGGACAGATGACTGAGGTAGCCGAAGAGTTCTACGGGCTGAGAATAAGAGCCTATGTGACCGAGAGCCAGAATGACATTACCGGCGGGACTTCAGGACCCATCAAAATGACAGACATCCCCAAGACGGTTATTGTTAAATATCGCCTCGATTTTGACAACGCCGACTATGTGAGTGCTGCTGCTAAAACATTCGAAGCGGAAATTCAATTTAATCTCAAAAAACAATTCCAGATGGCCACGAGGGTGAATGTGATGGCACATCCTTCTCAATTAACCCTGCCCCATGTTGACTTGAATATTTTCCTGGAACTGTTTCCGTTTACGGTGGTACTGAACCACCACATGAACATAACCCACGCTGGGGAGAAGGTGAGCACGATGACAAAATATTGAATTTTTAATTTTTATTATTTCATATCGCCCCAACACCCGTCTGTGTGCAGGTTATCGAGATGTGGATCCTTCACAACCCGGGCAAACCACCGAAAAGTTTTGTAGGCTCAAAAATTACACAGCACTTCAATTGTCGCCGTCCCAAAGGTACCCCCTTCGAGTGGCAGAACATCAGGCAAATGAGAACGGTTTTGTTCGAATTGGAGCTCATAAGGACGGGCAGGAGCAAAACGTCGGATCTACAGGCGGCTGTTATGAATGCCGAGTCAGATATGTGTGATGAAATGTCGCTGCACGAAGCGACTAACTATATGCGTGGTGCCGATGTAGAGGATGAGGATCCATCGGGAGATCGAAAAGTTTCTCAAGGATTGAGAAGTATTTTATTGAAGGGACAAATGTTTTACGTAACGGATTTGGATTCTCTGATTTATTTATGCAGTCCACTGTGAGTATATAAATATTTAATTCTGTCTATACCATATACATTCATCAACAGCGCGGCGATATATCCTCGTGTTATGAAGGAAGTTTATTGCGAAACTTCGGACTCTAATTGGTATTGCATCCTTAAGGAATATATGCATGTATTTACAGCTTACTATCCGTGTCAAAGAGAAAGTTTATAAGTCACAGATAGTATGCGCAAATGGGGTGGAATAAAGTAGTCCCCTGTTGTAGTTAGCGATGAAACGTGCTCTTTTTCGTTCAAGGTTACGCACAACATATGTACTCGTACTATCACTTATCACGTAGTGTCTGCCTAACGATGGATTTATTTAAAATATTTTGCGACTTTTTGTGTTAGGTTTAGTTGGGCTTAGTTGTATGAGGGTGGGTTTAGTGTGTTTTGAGGTTTTTTAAATTGCTTTCCTGGGAATTTTCTGCACGAAAGTAATCGGGATGTTAAGATGGCATGAAGGTATTTAGCGAGAATGTGAACATTTTGTTAAGCAAGCAGTAAATTTGCTGACATTTAATATATTTTGAAAATGTGAAAATGTATTCTCCTACACATTTTGCTGACTTTTATTGTACATGTATGTATGTATCCTTAAAATGCGATTTCGGCAAATGTTTTTAAGTACTCACAGACATTAGGATACATATTTTCTTACAAGAATTTTGTATACATTAGGTTTCTTTTTTTTACGGTGGAAGGTGAAAATTTGTTAAAGATACCGATGAGACCGTGCTCACTGGAAGGGAACTCATATATACGAAAGACCACTTCCCGTTCCTTTAAGCTATTTCTGTCCTAGATTTCGTTGGAGATTAGTTTGCTTCTTTATATTCGGCTAAGTTCCTTCATAGTAGTCGCTAACATAATATTTACCACAAACTCCGATATCTCCAGCGATGAAAGTATATGATCTACTCGAATGATGTATTGTTCGCTTGCTGCTTGCCCTATTTTCGTTCGAATCTGCTCCTTAGGTTAGGTAAGGTTGAGTAGGATTATGAGGTTATCATAAGACACTAGGTTGATGCAAACCAGGCTATCCAGGAGCTGGGAAGAGACAATATAAACAAGAGCGCAACCCGCAATACCCGCTCTAAGAAGGAGGAATATATAGAAGATTCGTTCGCCAAATTTTATTAACAATGCTCATGGCCAGCTTCTTGTGGATGACGACAAAATTCTGCAGAGGTGGCGCCAATATTGTGAAGAACTTTTGAATGACCACTTTCCCCGGCTATACTTTCTAAGAGCCACCCCTAACTGTGAAGAAATACCCGACATTACAGTCGAAGAAGTTAGTGAGGCGGTCAAATACCCCAAAAAACGAAAAGCGGTTGGGGCAGACGAGATGCCTTCTGAGTTCTGGAAAAAGATGGGAGACGTCGGGTTCAGATTGCTCAGAACTTTCACTTCCAAATTTATGAGAGGTGATCCAATACCGAATCATTGGAGGGAAAGTTATCTTCTCCCTGTATACAAAGTGAAGGGTGATACGCGAAACTGTGATAACTACTGTTTGATCAAGCTGATGTCACACACCATGAAGATCGTTGAGCGGGTATTAGGTGGTCGACTGCGGAAAATAATACGGCTATCTGATGATCAGTGCTGGTTTGTCGCGGGTAAATCAACCACAGATGCAATCCAAAGCATAAGGATCATAATGGTATCAGGGTGTTTTTCAAAGACTGAGGTTTTGCTCGTCGGATCCGGGGTGTACCAAAGAAACACCCGAAACTTTTGGTAAAGAGGTAAACTATTTATTGGGTAATACAATGGGTTTTCAGTTTAAGCTGGCCTTAACAATATAAGGATACTTAACGACCGAATTGAGTCCGATTATGAGGCCCGATCTAAGCTGACCTTAACAATTTTCTGATACCCACGTCGGCCTTACTCTCTTACTTACTATCTTTCTAGTTAGTGGATAGCGTCTGCTTGTGGCAGGCACTTAGGCAGCACCTGCTTGTGGCAGACATTTGGCAGAGTCCGCTTGTGGCAGACACTTGGCAGAGTCCGCTTGTGGCAGACACTTAGGTAGCACCCGATGGTAGTAGGCACTTGGGCAGCGTCGGCTTGTGGCAGACACTTAGGCAGCGTCCGCTTGTGGCAGACACTTGGTAGTAACGGCTTAGGGCAGTCACTTTGCTTAAGGTAGGTACTTTGCTATCAACCGCGTGCTAAACTCCTAGGACCAAGGAACGGATCCTCCAACTATAGGATTATGAACAGAACCAGCAATGGCTTCTCCTAGAGGTGGATGAACCCAAAAACTTACGATCGGGTCCTCTGTGGTCAGCAGCAGGTCCAATATATATATCGTCCAAGTCTTTAAGCTGAACGATCGAAAATTTCCGTGAGGAAATTAAGGAACTCTCTCGACCACATTCTCTCAATCTCCCCCCTATGTAATTTTCTGCAAAAACAAAATGCGAATTTCAAAAGTGAATGCAATTCACTTAATTGCAAACAACTTGGTCAATGAGATTGAGAGAAGTGGTCATGTCGGGTGGCGTGATCATTGCTGGATGTTGTTGTTTTTACTGAACGAGCTGTGTATAGTAGCGGCAGTGAAAGTGGACTACAGTGAAGGCGATAAAAGTGTAACACTTCGTTACAATGAAAAAGCACAGTGATTTTGTTGCAGTTGTTTGCATATTGTATTGGTTGACTTTGAAAATGCATTCGACAGACAACCACGAGATCTGATATGGCTGGCGCTAAGACATCAAAGGATTCCAGAAACCTATGTACAGGTGATCATGGACATGTAGGAAAGAGCAAATACAAGAGTAATAGGCCCCGCTGGAGTAACCGAAGAGTTCCTAATCAAAGTCGGGGTGCATCAGAGAAATGTCTTAAGTCCTTTGCTCTTTATTAGAGTCATTGACTATCCGCTTGAAGGTAAAGCGACGGACCCCAAGGTACATCAATTATTCTTTGCTGACGATGGAGCTATCATAAGTGAGGATCCTACATCCCTGCAACGAGCACTTGGTGTGTGTGTGGAAGTTAAAAAAAGACAGAGTACTTGTGTTGCCCATTCTCTGATCCACTCAGGCCTATTCCAGACATTTATTTGAAAAGAACAGTGCTTACCAATGACAAAAATTTAAAATATCTGGGATCTATAATCAATAGCCAAGCAACCTGTGATGACGACATCAATCATCGCGTAAGCATAAGGTGGATGAAGTGGCTTGAAAACTCCGCTATCTTCTGTGACCGAAAAATGCCCCCATAGGTTGAAAGGAAGGCTCTACACCGCAGTTGTGCGTCCAGCGCTCACATACGATTCATAATGTTGGACGATGTACAAAACGTATGAGAGTAAATTAACGGCAGCTGAGATGAAGATGCTTCGCATGACAGCAGGTATGACAAAGCTTGATCGAATTAGAAGTTCGAAGATCCGCCTCCATGTCAAGGAAACCATCTTCCGAAAGACAACCGAGCGCAACCGACTCAGTTGGTATTTGCATGTTCAAAGAAGAGGTCATTTGAACTCTTAGCCCGAGTGCTACTAGCATGCACGATTCGCAAACCTGAGTAATCGATGCCAGGAATACGCCTACGTACTAAACACACCCTACACACTTAAACCACTCTTCCCGCGGGACTGCCGTTAGGTATTACTTCGCGGGGCTGGTTAGCAATTTGTGCTATGCTTCTTGTTTCAGCTTCTTCTGCTGCTTCAGCTGCTCTTCTTAGCTTTTTTATTCTCCGCAGGTCTTTTTGTAGAGTTGTTACGAAGGAACATATTGCCATCCAATTCTCTTCCGACCGTAACATATGGTCGACGAGTAATGACGGACTTGGCAGAGTAATTCTCCATGCCGTGAAACGTGTGCAGTAAAACACTGCGTGCTCCGTATCTTCATCTTCACCTGGGCATTCCGGGCAGGATGGTGAGTTGTCGTGTCCAAATCGGTGTAGATATTTGCGGTAGCCACCATGGCCAAACAGGAACTGCGTTAGATGGTAGTTGCAGTCTCCATGTTTTCGACTTATCCAGTCTTGGATTGTCGGTATAAGTTTATAGGTCCATCTGCCTTTTGTTGTATTAGCCCAACGAGCGTGCCACATAGCTGCTGACGCTGCCCTTTCTTCAATTTTTATCACCTTGATACCAGTGGCGTCGTGATGACTCAATTTCAGCATTTCATCTGCGAGAATATCGATGGGGACCATTCCAGCTATGACAAATGCAGCTTCGTCAGAGATGGTTCGAAAGCCGCTGATTGTCCGTAGCGCACAGAGTCTGTATGATGACGATAGTCTCCTTTTGGTCTCCTTCGTCCTCAGTGCCTCCGCCCAGACTGGGGCGCCATATAACAGAACTGAGATGATGACTCTAGAGAGTAGAATCCAGCGTATCCATGTCCACCGATGTTAGGCATGATACGCGAGAGAGCTCCCTGCATTTGCGATGCTTTTTTGGTAACAAAATCAACATGCGTTTTAAACCGTAGCTTGTTGTCCAGCATTACTACAAGGTATTTAACCGCCTCTTTCGACCTGATGGTTTGGTTACCAACCTGAAAGTTGACAAATTTGACGGTTTTCCGGCTGGTTATAAGAACAGCTTCTGTTTTATGATCAGCTAGTTCTAGTCCGGCGGATATTAGCCAATCTTTTATCCGGGCAATTGCTTCATTTGTAGCTGATCCTACTGCATGGACCTGTTTAGCTACTATCACGACTGCAATGTCGTCGGCGAATCCAATTATCGTTACTCCCCCAGGTAGCGTTAATCGTAGGACTCCGTCGTACATGATGTTCCACAATAGTGGCCCTAAAACCGATCCCTGTGAAACTCCCACAGTTACGTTGTAGTATTCTACCCCTTCGTCGGTATTGTACCTCAGCTTCCTGTTGTTGAAGTAGTTCGTCACTATCCGTAGCAGGTAATATGGCGTATCCATCCTGGCAAGTGACCTTCTAATAAACGACCAGTCCGCAGAGTTAAATGCGTTTTTAACGTCCAGCGTTACTACTGCACAATACTCCTTTGTGCCATAGAGCCATCTTTCGCCTTCGATGGCACCTTTGACGATGGCACCTTTGACGATATCAACTACCGCTCTTATGGCATCAACAGTAGATCGTGCTCTTCTGAAGCCAAATTGGTGATCTGAGAGGGCTCCTTTCTCTTCTGCTACTGAGAGTAATCTATTATAGATTATCTTCTCGAGGATCTTTCCCATGGTGTCCAACAGGCATATTGGACTATAGGATGATGGTTCTCCTGGACGCTTCTTTCCTTTTGGCAGTAGGACCAAATGCTGCGTCTTCCATTTTTCGGGAAAGGTTCCTTCTTCAAGGCACTTCTGCTTTGTTGATCATTTCAACTCTGCTAAGAAGGCAATGTGAATGAACGTTCCAAAGAGATCGCGAGGCAGGAAAGACAAGCCCATAAACGCCTGGATCGCACAAATGCGACGACATCGGCATTTCATTGGCATCAGTAACCGAGTGATCCAAAATCGGAAGGCCTGCCGATATTGTCTAAGATCAAATAGGCGAACCCCACAGGCGGATCACTAGAAATGCGGTGAAGTGGGAGTGTTATGATCCCTTATTTTCGGATCATAACCTCGTTGAAGTAGGAAGAAGAAGAAGAAGAAGACTAGGCACCAAAGTGGGCCCATCGCGATCAAAAGGAAACCTATACGGCACAAAGACCTAAACCAACTTCCCCATACACTTGATTTCCCTACAGAATTTGAAGATGTCCTCATTATGGTTCCAGGACCTTACCTCTTCTAGGTTATCGAAGAAGTATCTTCCAAGGTACTTTAGCCTTGTTCTGGCAATGCCTTGGCATTCACAGAGTATATGTGTTATATCCACCGAAACATGTAGGTCATTGCAGTACCTACAAACACCCGTATTTGATAAACCCAGTCTCATAGCATGCTTCCTTAGAAGACAATGGCCAGAGAGTATTCCCATCGCTGTTCTTAGGTCTGACCTTTCTAGTTTCATGATCTCCACAGATCTTTTGCGGCTAACACAGGCCACCGGGCCTTAGACACCTTATGACCATCTTAAGTTAGCCATGTGGATGATTCTATCTCGAATAATTCCCCTAGCCACAAGCCTTGCTGGTTTAAAGTTACCTATTATGTCCCTATGCGGGAGCTCTGGTCCTCTTTAGCCAGCTCGTTAGCCTTTCATTGCCTTCTATATCGCAGTGTCCAGGTACCCAATATAATCTGACACGGTTCTGCGTGCCTTCAGCATTATGCGGCAATTGCTGGCGATCTCAGATTAAGTGATATAAGACTCCAGCGCCGTCAGCGCAGCCTGACTGTCAATGTACATGTCGATATTCTTGTTGAATATTGATCCCATCTCAAGTTATTCCGCGGCTTAAAGTACAGCTAGAACCTCTGTTTGAACACATTGCATGTGTCCGAATGTTTTAGGGTTACCTGTAGGTTCGTATCTCTCGAGTAAATACCTGACCCAGTGCCCTCTTCCTTTGCCAGTTCTCTCTAATAGGATACATTACATCGTATAGTGTATCGAAGTCTAATGTGCAGAGGATATCGTTCGATGGTATTTGGCGCAACAGCTCTTTAAAGTGCCAGGGCCTAGCTTCTCGCAACCACTCATGTTGTGTGCGTTATATTTTTCACACGAATGGAAGGGACCTACAGTTTAATGCCGAATCCGAACGGCGATTTGAGAAGCTTTTTCGTGACAACAATACTCTCGGATGTTTGTCAGACGCTCGCGAGAGGTGGGACCGTGAAACAACTTTTTGGTATTTTCTGGGATTCGAACTTGGAACCTTATGCGTAGTGATCCGACACACTAACCACTTACGCCACGGCGCTCACATATCGATCGATTCGTCAGGGATATCGCGAAATGATTCTTTAGGAATGGAGCTATGTCCCACATTACTGGTCTTGAGGAGACCAACGTTAGTTAGCCGAACTGCACTGTTACCCGCTTGAAATGTAGGTCTAATGGTAAGAGATACAGAAAGATCTCAAGTGCAGCCGTAGGCGTTGTGCGAAGAGCAACCCGTGGTGTCAATGCCGACTGTTCTTTGCACCATGGCCAACATATCCCGTATGTTTTTCGTATTCGTTGCCTTCCACCACAGAAGAGCCCCATACGTAAGAATAGATCTGCCTATTATGATGTATAGCCAGTGCATCATTGCGGGCGCTTCAGGCCCCATTTTTCCCTTTGGTCCTGTCACATATGAAGAGATCTGTATGATAAGGTGTTTCACTTTTTTATGGTTGCTTATGAGAGCGGCTTCGGTTTTGTGGTCCGCTATTTCCAAACCTGATGTCTGTAGCCTGTGTATGTGCAAGCATGTGCGACCCAGTCATGTCCTTTTTTTTTGTATAGTAAATCGCATTGTACGTGAATTCAACTTTAAACATTCAATCAATTTGTAATATTTCTATCTACAGCGAAATGTCTGACGCTGTTCGCACGTTTCCATGTACATGATGTCTATAGATACATACATGTAGCCAGCGAGGAACAAATGTAGTGTCATGCCTTGGCAAATGTGTTTTGAAGAAGTTGAATTTTTCCACTAAGGAAAAATAAAACTTGCTCCTTTGTCATGGTAATTCATATCATGGCCAGGAGTGAGACATACCCTTTTGCAAATAAAGAAGCTATTCTGAAGGTTCGGTTTGTAGAAGGGAAAAGTTTGAAATAACTACCTACCACCAGCCAAGTAGCCAAGTCCTACAGTCTGCAACTGAGAGGAAGAAAACTTTCAAAAATGAAAAGAATTAGTTGTCCATTAGTGAACAACATCCTTGAAAAGTCACTCAAAAGTTTCTTACGTTCCATTCCCTTCTAGCATTGAGAATCTGGATGAACTGCATGGCGTCGGCTTGTACCTTAATGACCTTAACCCACATGGCCTTAGTAGAGAACTGGTGATGGCTGGTTGGCAGCACTGTTCAAAATTAGAAATAATGTTCGAAAAGGAGGAACAACGTTCCGATGAGCTCGAGAAGTCATTAGAACTGGCCGACTCATGGAAGCGACAGGGTGACGAGTTGCTCTACTCCATGATACCCCGACCGGTTGCGGAACGTATGCGACGTGGTATCGATCCAATGGCCTCCTGCCAAAGCTTCGAGGAAGTGTCCGTCATCTTTGTGGAAGTTATGGTATGCATTTCAATCAACAGAGGCTTGACTTTTTCTTTCCTTTTTATTATAATTGCGTACTCTTTTATTTGCCGTTATCCTCTTATAGAATGTTTATACCAATTCGAATAAAATCCAGGATGCAATGTCGGCCGTAAATACCCTCAACACGGTATTCTCCGCATTTGATGAGGAAATCATTTCGCCGTTGGTGTACAAAGTGGAGACAGTGGGAATGGTAAGTCATCCTCCTCTCACATCATGATGAGCGCGTTTTTATTGCATCTGATTGGTGAACGAGGAGGCACTTCTTTTCGTCCTTCTTGGGCGACGTTATTATTTTTTTTTATCTTGCTGGCTTTGGTAGGTTTATATGGCCGTCAGTGGAGCTCCTGATGTTAATCCGCTTCATGCGCAACATGCTGCAGATCTGGCTTTAAGGATAACAAAGAAAATCAAGGGATTAGGACTTCCGGATGTTGCCATAAAAACTGGTAAATGAATAAAATTATTTATTGAAGCTAAATATTTTTGTTGTTGCTGGTTTTAATGCAAAATGGTGTATGAACAAGAAACTAACTGTCGTATCCCTATAAAGGAATTCATTCTGGACCCGTGGTTGCTGGTGTGGTTGGTCTTAAAGTGCCGAGATATTGCTTGTTTGGAGATACCGTTAATACGGCATCTCGGATGGAGAGCAGCGGGGAGGCATACAAGATACAGGTTTCAAATTATACGGCGAGTAAGATTCGTCCGCATGGATACACTGTCGAGTCTCGTGGTCATGTTAAAGTTAAAGTGAGTTTTGAATAAAATTTTTGATTCCTACGGGTAGTAATGGAGTGTACTCAACAGGGTAAGGGCGAGATGGAGACATTTTGGCTTTTGTCGGGACCAGAGGACGAGGAAACTGAATAAGAGATGTCTTGTTTGCAACAAAAAAAGAGTACCTAGTCGTTTTATGCATAAATTGTGATGTTAATAAAAGTGCACATGGAGTTTGTTTGTAAAAAAAATGAAACCAATGTTTTTGGCTTATGAAGTTGAATAATGGATGTATCCTTTGCTGAGGCTCTACAGTTTTATTGAGCATTTTTTGGCAGCGATTTATGTAATATTCAAAGGATGTTTGTACGAAATACACATGCATTTACATATGTATGTACATTATCCATTCTATGGTATGGTTTTAGTAGATATCGTATCTATAGATCTCTCCATCCTGCTTGATGGATTAAAATGTTGGTGAAAGTATTTTAACCAAATCCGTCGATAGATGAATACGTCAGGGAGGGGATGCATCTGCTCTTTTATGGCTACTGGCAATAAACAAATCCGAACAAGACTTGGTACCGATAAGGTTGAGGTTGTCACATGTGCGGATAGCAATCTTAATGTTGGGGATGTTTCCTTCCGTGATTAGTGAGATCTGGGAAAGAGACTTGGACGGGGCACTTGCGCCACTAGTTGCGGACTGAGTGTCAATGCAAATAAAGCTGAACTAATGCGTTTTACCAGTAAAACTGAAATTATACAGATACTTACTCCTCCGCGGATTCAATTAGAAGCTAAACATAGAGTAGCGAGTAAAGAAGGCATGTACAACCTTTTACAGATGCAGTAAAACCTTTAGTATGTAAGGTTAGGCTTAAGGGGTTAGCTGCAACGAATGGGTGCATCCTGCACTGGGATCACAAAATGATCTATTGGGCTCCCCTGACATGGAATTTCCTGGCTGGAACTCTAAAAAGACAGAAAAAAGGAAATAAATGAAAATAAAAAGTGATTAGAGTTCGCTGGTATAGGGGTGGCCTCCTCGAAACCATCCTGAAGAAGATATAAATTTCAGAATGGCGGGTGGTGGCTTTGGAGACAGGTCGCCTAAATGATTGAGGAAATATTTTCCGAGGGTTGTCTTTCTGGTGTTGCAGAGACTAGGACATTTGCATATGAAGCGGTCTATGTCCTTATCTGCGTCTGTGTTGGCCTCTGCAAAGCTCATCTGTACTTACCCGCAATCTTTTCCGGTGGGCCGCCAATTGGTTGTGGCCGGTAATGATTCCTGCGAAGAGCGCTAAGTTTTGTCTGTTTTGAGCGAGGATGAGCTTAGTTTTTACCTCGTCGTGTTTTGTCCAGATATTTCTGGAGACGGTTCCCTGTGCTTGTCGTTTGAAGTCAAGCACTATGTTTGATTTAACAAATCCTAGGGGGGGGACTGAGTTTTGGACCATTGAGAGGTCTCGGTCTGACCCCTTTCATGCCAGTTCGTCTGCCATTTCACTCCCTGGAATTCCTTGGTGTCCTCGACCCACCGGAGTATAACATGGTGCCGATCGTTGTAAGCTCCTCGCGGCGGCGTTTTATAAGCTTATATTTTACTACCGCGGATGAAATGGCTTTTATAGCAGTTTAACTATCTATGTAAATGTGAATCTTTTCTCTGCTAAAAAGTTTCGTAGATAGTTCTCGTGTCGCCTCTGCTATCACTAGGATTTCCGCTTGGAACAAACTGCTGTGGTTTGGGAGTCTATCACTAAGACGGGTTCCGTTGAGTAGAAACCCGAAACCACTGCTTCGTTTGTTTTGGACCCGTCAGTGAATACTGAAATACTATGCGGATTGATGGCCCCACCGTCTGCCCAGTATTCCCTTGAAGAGATGACCGTTTTGAAGTTCAGCCTGAAGTCAGGGGATGGCTGAAGGTAGTCTTGCAATAATGCGGTGGCCCGTGTGGCCCTTTTTCCATACGTTGGATTCTTTAAGACGCAGGGCACTCATCGCTGCTGATTGCTTAACCAATAGATCTAGTGGGATCAGTGCGAGGATTGTTTCAAGGGCTGCGGTCGGTATGGTTCTGGTGGCGCCAGTGGATGCTATGCATGCGAGTCTTTAGATTTTTGCCAATTCCTTAAGCTGTGTGACTTTCTCTGCTATTGGCCACCAAACAATGCACCCATACGTTAGAATGGGTCTGACTATGGCTGTGTACATCCAGTGGATGATGGCCGGTTTGGGTTCCCATTTTCTGCACAAAATTCTATTGAAAGTATAGAACGCAATGTACGCTATCTTTATTCTTTCAGTTATATTGTTTCTCCAGTTCAGTTTGCGGTCAAGTACGCACCCTAAATACAGTGCTTTGTCCGAGACTTGGAATGGAGTACCATCGAGTCGTAGGCGTCCGAATGTCGGGATTTTCCTTTAAACCTTTAGTAAGAAGTGGGGACTGCAGCGGAAGATGGTCTTATGAATGCACACCGTATTAATCCAATATGGACTCGGAAAGACGTTCGATAAGTTCGATGTAACAATTTACACAATTAAAAAATAAAAATCAACAGAAATACTTCACATATTAAAATCCTTCCGGCTTCCAGTGTTTTCTACGCGGAAGTACTGGCAATCCGCGAAGCTTGTTGGAGACCGATGCACATCTCTATACCCATTCGAAGCGTTGCCATCCTCATTGAGAGTCAGGCTGGTGTAAGAGTGTAAAAAGGAACTTAATAGGTGGTCGGTTTACATTTGTCTGCATTGGAGCTTCCCGAGTACGCCTGGCTCTACGTTGAATTAAGCTTCTCTTGATACTTATATAATAGGCTATACTTATATGTATAAGCCATATGGTATATCGTTTTCAGCGGAGTGGTTGTTAGTATATATAACACTAGATTTTTGAACACAGAAAGACCAATGTTGCCAGGTCTTTTATTGATGTTGGAGCAGTATATATTGACGGTTGTCAAACGGTAGTGCATGCGATCATATGAAAACACAAGCGTTTTCACTCAGCTGAGGCCTACCAACTCCTACTCTCAACCTCCACGCGGTGACAGCCGGGTGCCTAGTACCTTAATTCAAGAAATAGGTAACCAACCCCGTTTGGCGGATTCTTGGTGGCAGAAGATGAGAGAGGGGGGAAGAGTGCTTTTCCACTAGAGCACTTCTTCCTGTCCCAGGCGGCAGCGGACGAATTCCCTAGATGGAGTCAACGGTGGCGTCTATAGTTCCAGTTAGGTTGAACTTAGTGAATACCTTGCGCGAGCTGCCTCGACGTATTCGGATCACAGGTCGGTAAGGAATTTTCAATGTTGGTTAGGACATTGGAATAGAGATGGTGGCGGAGGAGCCCTTAATAGGCCAACGGCAGCGCTCATACTCCCGTAGTGGACTACTGGCACCGGTGTACCCGGCCCCTCGTCCTAGGGGAATAATTAAGGAACTGGCCCTCCAGGTTGGGGGTTGTGCCGTCTGGGTAACTTCCCTACCACGTAAAAAATCGATGGTTCCGAAACAACCAAAAGCCTCGGATAAGGATGACCCAACTAATGACGACCCCAGCAAACGAAATAAGGACAACGACCTTCGGATCTGTACGTGGAATGTTCTGTCCCTTTACAGACCACGTGCAGCCGAACAACTAGCAGAGGCCCTAGACTGCTATAAAGCAGATATTACCGCCATCCAGGAAGTGCGATGGGATGAGCCGGGCAAAAAGAGGATGAAAAACTGTGACATCTACTACGGTGATTGCTACAGAGGCAACAGACAACGCTTATTCGGATGCGGATTTGTCATACGCGGCAGACTTAGGCAAGAAGTCTTAAGCTTCCGACACGTGAGCGAGCGTATTATGACTGCCCGGATCAAGGCTAAATTCGCTAACATAAGCCTAATATGTGTTCATTCCCCCACGGAAGAAAAGGACCCTGCCACCAAAGAGTGTTTCTACGAGCTCCTCGACAAAACATACGAGCAATGTCCTAAATACGACGTTAAAATCGTATTGGGCGATTTTAACGCCAAAATAGGAAAGGAGGACGTCTTTGGTAGGGCAGTTGGTAAGCATAGCCTACACAACACCACGTCTGATAACGGACTAAGGCTAATTGATTTCGCTGTGGAGCGAAATGTCACCATAGCAAGCACATGGTTTCCTCCTCTCGATATTCATAAGCAGACATGGCGGTCTAATGATCATGTAACGATCAACCAAATTGATCATATTGCGATCGACGCAAGGCATGCCTCCAGTATTCTGGATGCCCGGACCTTCCGAGCGGCCAACATAGACTCGGATCATTACCTTGTTGTAGCCAAGGTACGAATGCGGATATCCCAATCTGGGCAACAAAGAAGAATTACTGTGAGAAAATTTAACGTCGAAAAGCTACAATCGCAAGAGACCCCCAGACTCTTCGCTGAACGCGTATCCCGAAATCTCTCAATCACCCCTTTGCCACCAGCATCAAGTACCGAAGACCAGTGGCAACGCTGCCAACATGCCATCAGAAACGCCGGACTGATGTGCTGGGTCTCGCTCGCCCATCACCGCGAAACCCCTGGTTTGACGAAGAATACCGGCGAGTGCATGCAGCAAAACAAGAGGCATACAAAGCGGCGCTGCAAAGGAAGACGAGAGCTGCTCGTGAGCTCTACGAGCAAAAGAGACGGGAAGAACATCGGCTTCTCCAAAAGAAGAAGAAAGAGCATGAGAAGCGCGCGTTTGAGAATATCGAGAGTTTATAATGCATGAACAATGTAGAACCTCGTAGTAGAATCACAGTCGGTGCTGAGAATATGGAAAAACTACTTCTGCAGACTGTATAACGGCGACGAAGACCAACATCCCGCTGTCAGCCATAATGAACCATTCAACATAGACGATGATAGTCAAGATTTCCGTCGACCTGACCAAAACGAAGTGAGGATAGCAATATCCAAGCTAAAATCTAACAAGGCTGCTGGACCTGACGGCTTACCGGCCGAACTCTTGAAGGCAGCAGGGGATGAATTGGTAGAGTGCATACACCAACTCATTTCTAATATTTGGTCAGACGAGTGTATGCCCGATGAATGGAATCTCAGCATCGTTTGCCCGATCCACAAGAAAGGAGACCCCCTCAACTGCGCCAACTATAGAGGCATCAGTCTCCTCAACATCGCATACAAGATCTTTTCTGCGATATTGTGTGAACGCCTGAAACCTTTTATCAACAGCCTGATTGGACCCTATCAGTGCGGTTTCAGGCCAGGAAAGTCAATAATCGATCAAATCTTCACACTTCGGCAGATCCTGGAGAAAACCCAAGAATTCCAAATCGATACTCACCACCTCTTTATCGATTTCAGGGCCGCCTATGACAGCATCTATAGAGAAGAGCTTTATAGAGCCATGTCTAGTTTTGACATCCCTGCCAAACTTGTCCGTCTGTGCAGGCTGACGATGGAGAACGCTCGCTGCTCCATCAAGGTCGGTAATGACCTCACCGAGACCTTTGATGTCAAAAAAGGCTTTAGACAAGGTGACGCGCTGTCATGTGAGTTCTTCAATATTATACTTGAACGGATTGTGCGGAACTCACAAGCCAACACCGGAGGCACAATCTATTACAAGTCTGTACAACTGCTTGCATACGCCGACGATATCGACATTATCGGAAGAACTCAGCGGGCTGTCACCGGTGCGTTTGCAAGCATTGAGGCGGAAGCGGCCAAAATGGGTTTAGCGATAAACGAGTGCAAAACCAAGTATATGCTGTCGACAAGAAGGGAAAACCAACACCGACGAATTGGACAGAACGTCACAGTGGGCAGCTATAACTTCGAGGTAGTAAGGGACTTTGTCTACCTTGGCTCTGCTATAAATTCAGCAAACAAAATCAGTGCAGAAATCAATCGAAGAATAACTCTTGCCAATCGCTGTTTTTTTGGGCTTATAAGGCAATTCAACAGTAAAGCGCAATCTCAAACAACTAAGGAAACTCTTTATAAGACTCTGACATCCCAGTCCTGCTTTACGGCGCTGAAACATGGACTTTATTAAAAGAGGATGAAGATATCCTTGGTCGCTTCGAGAGAAAAATTCTTCCTAAGATTTTCGGTCCCGTTTGCGTTGACGGGTTTTGGAGGAGAAGATTCAATCACGAAGTATACGAGCTGTACAGCGACATCGACCTAGTCAAAAAACTGCGTATTGGACGTCTGAGATGGCTAGGACATGTAGAGCGAATGGACACCAACGCTCCGGCCCGCAGAGTCTTCGCATCTAATCCCGAGGGACGACGCAGTAGAGGGAATCATCGCCGTAGGTGGCGCGCACAAGTTCAAGGGGACCTTGACCAACTTGGAGTGGGCAACTGGAGGCAATTAGCTAAAGACCGAGCTAAATGGAGAGGCTTGTTGGTTGAGGCCCAGGTTCACCCCGAACTGTAGCGCCACCTAAGTAAGTAAGTAAGTATATATTGACATGACATGGTCTCAATGTCATACTGCAGCCCTAGTACTGATGCACATTAATAGTAAAGCACGGAACTGCTTGGGACTTGATTCCACGAACATAACCAGGAACATCATCCTCAACCTTAACGATCGTATTCCTATAGGTATAGAAAAATCGTAATAACAATTGTAAATACTATGACTGTTGTGGTTTTTACTAAAACTAATTTGCATAACGTGTTCACAAAGGGTTCGCAATTGATCGGACTGGCTTTATATATTTCATGAGAAAAAATTAATGGTTGCTAACGTCAAGATTTGAACCATGAACCATTCGCGTGGCAATTGACGACGTTACTATTACACTATTGCCATCCCTGAGTTAGGAAGTGCTGTTTTTGGCTGTTTTCGGTTTTTGCTTCAGAAGTATACTCGTATAGTGGTTGAGGAAGCAGTGCTAGTGGCGGGCACTGAAGTATTATTGTTCGAAATTGTTTGATTGGTGACGAAGCTTACAAACTTAAGACTTATTTGTTAAGACCATATCCACCTAGAGATTTAAACGCGCAGACGGAAAATTTCAATACCCGACTTTAACGGCAACGAAGTACATTGAATGCGCATTTGGAAATTAATGGAAAAAATGGCGATTTCTCTACAAAAGAAATAAATATTGAGACAAAACCAAGCACTGCAATTAATTTAATTAAATGTGCCTGCATATCACAAAATGTTGTATCATAGCGAGATGGCAATAGTGATCTTGATTACATTCAATAAGAAGACTAGGAGAATTTCAAGCCGGATTCAGGACAGGATATTCCACTGCAGATCATATTTTTGTCCTGACGAGCATAGCAGATTCATTCATCAGGAGAGGAAAAAATTTGTACGTCTTTTTTGTCGACTTTAAGACAGCATTTGATACAGTTGATCGCGAAGCTCTTATGTACAAGCTGTATGGCATGGGAATGTCTCGTAAATTTGGCAGAGTAATACAGAACCTTTACAGAGAAACAGTAGCAGCGGTATGGAATGGTGAGGCGTTATCTGAATGGTTCCACATAAAATCAGGGGTGGGGCAGGGATGCACATTAAGCCCGACCTTATTTGCACTGTTTATCGAAGACATAACAGATTGCCTGCCTGGAGGTATTGAGTTCGCGGGTCTCCTCATCAAGGCGTTACTATTTGCTGATGACATAGTTTTACTTGCATACACGCCAGAGTCGCTTCAACTTATGATAAATCGACTGTATCAGTATTGTAAAATGTGGAACTTAGTAGTTAATCTCGATAAATCTAAAATACTTATTTTCAAGAGAGATAGTGGAAGGTATTGCGCTAATGAAAGATGGTTTTATAATGGTGAGAGGATAGAAGTAGTTAATGAATACAAATAACTGGCGTTATTTTTACCAAGAGTCTGAGTATGGAAATTCATCTAAAGGAAAAACTATCTAAAGCTAAGAGCGCAATCAATGCCACATGGAAGAGATGCTTCGCTAATCGGAACATTGCGCACGGTTGTAAATTTAAAGTCTTTGAAGCGGTATCTGAAGCCATCCTGTCTTATGGAGCACAAATTTGGGGATGCAACCATTACGAAACGGTAGAGAAGCTGTTGAGATATTTCATCAAACGAATTTTTCACTTACCATCAAGCTCACCTAATTACGTGATTATGCTGGAAACCGGCTTGTCCCCACTGTTTGTAAAAACACTTAAGCTGCAGGTAGATTATATATTAAAAGTTCTAAATATGAGTAATGACCGGCTACCGAATAAAGCAGCTCTTCAAACTATTCAGAACGGGGTCAGTTGGTACAGGAATTGGCTGGAATTAGCAAGGGGTTGTGGAATCCAACTTAGTTTGAATATTGCAGAAATAGCAAATTAGAAACCAGCATTTTATCAACTAATCGCAGCAACAGACATGCAATATAGAGAACGATACCTAAATGAAGTCACAGCACAGGATGATTTACAGCAGATTATGCCATAACCTGCAGCTCAAAAACTACTTTCGAGATGAACTCAGTGTGGACGAAATTTCAATGATGGTCAAGTTACGAGGGGAAATGCTTAGTTTGAATTATATGCCGCATCGAGTGGATCTTCCAAATTTATGCGGTCTATGCAACCTGGAGGAAAGAGAAGACGTTCTACATTTTGTTGGAAGGTGCCGAGTCCTGGAAGAAATTAGGAGGTATTTCTTCACCTGTGATATAATAAGTGATTATAAAACCTTAGCTTTACTGAACGAATTGGAAGTACCCAAACTCTGTCAGTACTGTAAAACTGCCCTAGTATACAGAAGAAGGATATTAAATGAGAACTTCTAAAGGAAAATTTATCATCTTATTGTGTTAGATACATATTATTTAGTTTTGTTTTATATGCTACTAGCGTTACCCCGTCTGCTTCGCTAGACGTTTCCTTTATTTGTTTGCTAAATTAGAAAACATTTCTTTTTTTTTCTTTCAAATGAATTTATTGTAAGGCTCTGTGATATAGGCTACATACAATTGTCCATGTTAGAAACAATTATTTTCCAAATTCAAACCACAGGCTTGCAAAGATTGTCCTTGCGCTTTATTGATGGTCATTGCAAAAGCTAGTCGCACTGGAAACTGCAAACGTTTGAATTCGAATGGCATGTCTGTTGGTATCATCGGTATACGTGGAATTAAAACGTCTTCACCTTTGAATTTCCCATTTAAAATAGTGGCTTCAATAACGTTGGTCATTAGCTTCTTAACCGGAAGTCTTGTGCCATTGCACAATTTTGGTTGGTTGATATTACGAAGCATGATGATTGGTGCTCCAACTTTCAATTGCAATATGTGCGGCGCCAGGCCTGGTAATTCCAATGAATTTAAAAATTCTGTGGGATAATTGACCACCTCATCTTCATTCATAATGGTATCGACTGACTTGAATGTGAACACTTCTCCTGGTATCTCTTTTAAAATGGCCTCATTAATTTCTGTAACGTCTTTCTTTTTTGCCACCAATATAGCTCTTTTGCTCAGCCAAACATGTGTCTTGTATTGTTGTACAATGCTTGGAAAAACTTTTCAAATCAATTCTTCTTTTGATTGAACTACAATACATTGCAAAAATTGGTTGGTAAAGTTATTAAGCCAATTTCATTGTCTATCGGCATTTTTCCATCTCCAATTTTCAACAACTGCTTTGAAAATTCATTGGCTGATGGATCATTGTGTAATTGAACACGCACATTTGTGGTTAATGTGAGTATTCTCACATATCTCCACAGAGTGGATGACTGTAAACACGCATTAAGCTCATCAGCAGCGGTGGATCGAGGAATTACTGGCAAAGTTTGCCGGAAATCACCAGCTAATAATATTAAGGCGCCACCAAAGAGCCGTTGATTTCCTCTCATATCCTTCATTGTACAATTGAATGCCTCCAATGATCTCTTGTGGGCCATAGGACATTCATCCCACACGACAATTTCACACTGTTGCAACACTTTGGCCATTCCTGACGTTTTGGTAATATTACATGTTGAATTTTCGTTGAAGTTCATGTCCAAAGGCAACTTGAGCGCAGAATGTGCTGTTCTGCCGCCGTCCAACAACGTCGCCGCAATTCCAGATGATGCGAGAGCCAATGCTATTTTATTTTGCGAACGAATGGTGGCCAAAATTGTTGAAATAAGGGAAGTTTTTCCAGTGCCACCAGGCGCATCTAAGAAATACGTTCCACCACTTTTGTCTGCCATTGCTCACATCAAAATGTCGTAAACATCTTTTTGCTGTGCGTTTAACTTTGGAACATTTGTTAGAACAAATTGAGTTAAATCATTGCGATCGAAATCATGTTCACGCAGCAAATCCCTATTACACATATTTTGTAACTGCCGATTTGGCGATGGCATGCCTAATTGGGATAACGCTTTGTTTGCAATTGTAAGGCAAATATCTTCCATCATTATGAGAGCTTCATTATGCATTTCTGGTGTTGTTAGCAAATACTTACTTACTTAGGTGGCGCTACAGTTCGGGGTGAACCTGGGCCTCAACCAACAAGCCTCTCCATTTAGCTCGGTCTTTAGCTAATTGCCTCCAGTTGCGCACTCCAAGTTGGTCGAGGTCCCCTTGAACTTGTGCGCGCCACCTACGGCGATGATTCCCTCTACTGCGTCGTCCCTCCGGGTTAGATTCGAAGACTCTGCGGGCCGGAGCGTTGGTGTCCATTCGCTCTACATGTCCTAGCCATCTCAGACATCCAATACGCAGTTTTTTGACTAGGTCGATGTCGCTGTACAGCTCGTATAGTTCGTGATTGAATCTTCTCCTCCAAAACCCGTCAACGCAAACGGGACCGAAAATCTTACGAAGAATTTTTCTCTCGAAGCGACCAAGGATATCTTCATCCTCTTTTAATAAAGTCCATGTTTCAGCGCCGTAAAGCAGGACTGGGATGATCAAGGTCTTATATAGAGTCTCCTTAGTTGTTCGAGATAGGGCTTTACTGTTGAATTGCCTTATAAGACCAAAAAAAAAACAGCGATTGGCAAGAGTTATCTTCGATTGATTTCTACGCTGATTTTGTTAGAAGAATTTATAGCAGAGCCAAGGTAGACAAAGTCCCTTACTACCTCGAAGTTATAGCTGCCCACTGTGACGTTTTGTCCAATTCGTCGGTGTTGGTTTTCCCTTCTAGTTGACAGCATATACTTGGTTTTGCCCTCGTTTATCGCCAAACCCATTTTGGCCGCTTCCGCCTCAATGCTTGCAAAAGCACCGGTGACAGCCCGCTGAGATCTTCCGATAATGTCTATATCGTCGGCGTATGCAAGCAGTTGTACAGACTTGTAATAGATTGTGCCTCCGGTGTTGGCTTGTGAGTTGCGCACCATCCGTTCAAGTACAATATTGAAGAAGTCACATGACAGCGCGTCACCTTGTCTAAAGCCTTTTTTGACATCAAAGGTCTCGGTGAGGTCATTACCGACCTTGATGGAGCAGCGAGCGTTCTCCATCGTCAGCCTGCACAGACGGACAAGTTTGGCATGGATGTCAAAACTAGACATGGCTCTATAAAGCTCTTCTCTATAGATGCTGTCATAGGCGGCCTTGAAATCGATAAAGAGGTGGTGAGTATCGATTTGGAATTCTTGGGTTTTCTCCAGGATCTGCCGAAGTGTGAAGATTTGATCGATGGTGGACTTTCCTGGCCTGAAACCGCACTGATAGGGTCCAATCAGGCTGTTGATAAAAGGTTTCAGGCGTTCACACAATATCGCAGAAAAGATCTTGTATGCGATGTTGAGGAGACTGATGCCTCTATAATTGGCGCAGTTGAGGGGGTCTCCTCTCTTGTGGATCGGGCAAACGATGCTGAGATTCCATTCATCAGGCATACACTCGTCTGACCAAATATTAGAAATGAGTTGGTGTATGCACTCTACCAATTCATCCCCAACTGCCTTGAAAAGTTCTGCCGGTAAGCCGTCAGGTCCAGCAGCCTTGTTGGATTTTAGCTTGGATATTGCTATCCTCACTTCGTTTTGGTCAGGTGGACGGAAATTTTGACTATCATCGTCTATGTTGAACGGTTCATTCTGCCTGACAGCGGGATGTTGGTCTTCGTCGCCGTTATACAGTCTGCAGAAGTAGTTTTTCCATATTCTCAGCACCGACTGTGATTCTACTACGAGGTTTCCATTTTCATCTCTACAGGTTTCTGTACGGGTATTACTTCTCTGACACATTCTTTTTACCTTTTGGTAAAACTTCCGTACATTGTTCCTGGAGTATAGACTCTCGACATTCTCGAACGCCCGCTTCTCATGCTCTTTCTTCTTCTTTTGGAGGCGCCGATCTTCTTCCCGTCTCTTTTGCTCGTAGAACTCACGAGCAGCTCTCGTTTTCCTTTGCAGCGCCGCTTTGTATGCCTCTTGTTTTGCTGCATGCACTCGCCGGCATTCTTCGTCAAACCAGGGGTTTCGCGGTGGTGGTCGAGCGAGTCCCAACACGTCAGTCGCGGCGTTTCTGATGGCATGTTGGCAGCGTTGCCACTGGTCTTCGGTACTTGATGCTGGCGGCATAGGGGTGATTGCGAGATTTCGGGATACGCGTTCAGCGAAGAGTCTGGCGGTCTCTTGCGATTGTAGCTTTTCGACGTTAAATTTTCTCACGGTGATTCTTCTTTGTTGCTCAGATTGAGATATCCGCATTCGTACCTTGGCTACAACAAGGTAATGATCCGAGTCTATGTTGGCCGCTCGGAAGGTCCGGACATCCAGAATACTGGAGGCATGCCTTGCGTCGATCACAATATGATCAATTTGGTTGATCGTGACATGATCATTGGACCGCCATGTCTGCTTATGAATATCGAGATGAGGATACCATGTGCTTGCTATGGTGACATTTCGCTCCACAGCGAAATCAATTAGCCTTAGTCCGTTATCAGACGTGGTGTCGTGTAGGCTATGCTTACCGACTGCCCTACCAAAGACGTCCTCCTTTCCTATTTTGGCGTTAAAATCGCCCAATACGATTTTAACGTCGTATTTAGGACATTGCTCGTATGTTTTGTCGAGGAGCTCGTAGAAACACTCTTTGGTGGCAGGGTCCTTTTCTTCTGTGGGGGCATGAACACATATTAGGCTTATGTTAGCGAATTTAGCCTTGATCCGGATCGTCATAATACGCTCGCTCACGTGTCGGAAGCTTAAGACTTCTTGCCTAAGTCTGCCGCGTATGAGAAATCCGCATCCGAATAAGCGTTGTCTGTTGCCTCTGTAGCAATCACCGTAGTAGATGTCACAGTTTTTCATCCTCTTTTTGCCCGGCCCATCCCATCGCACTTCCTGGATGGCGGTAGTAATATCTGCTTTATAGCAGTCTAGGGCCTCTGCTAGTTGTTCGGCTGCACGTGGTCTGTAAAGGGACAGAACATTCCACGTACAGATCCGAAGGTCGTTGTCCTTATTTCGTTTGCTGGGGTCGTCATTAGTTGAGTCATCCTTATCCGAGGCTTTTGGTTGTTTCGGAACCATGCGGTTTTTACGTGGTAGGGAAGTTACCCCGACGGCACAACCCCCAACCTGGAGGGCCAGTTCCTTAATTATTCCCCTATGACGAGGGGCCGGGTACACCGGTGCCAGTAGTCCACTACGGGAGTATGAGCGCTGCCGTTGGCTCATTAAGGGCTCCTCCGCCACCATCTCTATTCCAATGTCCTAACCAACATTGAAAATTCCTTACCGACCTGTGATCCGAATACGTCGAAGCAGCTCGCGCAAGGTGTTCACTAAGTTCAACCTAACTGGAACTATAGACGCCACCGTTGACTCCGTCTAGGGAATTCGTCCGCTGCCGCCTGGAACAGGAAGAAGTGCTCTAGTGAGAAAAGCACTCTTCCCCCCCTCTCTCATCTGCTGCCACCAAGAATCCGCCAAACGGGGTTGGTTACCCATTTCTTGGATTAAGGTACTAGGCACCCGGCTGTCACCGCGTGGAGGTTGAGAGTAGGAGTTGTTAGCAAATGCGGATTCGATGTTGTTCTACGCATTCGTTTCAAAATATCTTTCGTCATAAAATCTGCAGAATTTGTCCACATTTCAGATGGGTTCGATGGGCTACACATAGCTATGATTATCACAAATAGTGTACGAATCTGATGAGGCGGTGCAATAATTAACGATTCAGCGAGCGTAGAATCCCAGTGAGCATCGTCCTCGAACAAATGTAAGCGACGGCATGCCTCACGATAAGTTGGGCACACTAATCCACCTACTGTTTTCAAATTTGCAAAGCATGTTGGTCCACGAACGTTGATTAATAGAAGACGTAAATAATCACACTCGTCATGTCTTGGATGAATTGTATAAAGCCTTCCTAATGCATCGGTTTGAAATACATTTTGATGACCTGGAACTGGCTTCTCTTGCTTGCGTCTTGCAAAACTTTGGTCGATTTCCATGTGTAATACTGTGTGACTTCCGTGTATAATAATTGACTGGCAAATGTGTCACTTTGGCATTTTGCATTTTTTTAAAAATCCTTCTTATTGTTTTTCTGAATAGTTTGAAAGAAAAATCAAGTAAATTGGTTGAAAATTACGTGAGTTATACGTAAACGCACAAAATATCAACTTAGTCTTATATATATAGACTCTGAATATTAGAAACGAGTTATTAATTTAGTTGTCAACTTGGCAGACGGCAGTGCTATGCCTAATGATTTTTATGTATATTGATCATGTATTTACAATGTTTACATCAATAAAATCAATCTAATCTAAAAATCTAAAAATCATTCAAGTAACATCGCAACTGAACTATGAGGAAATTTTAAGAACTACAGTCAGTCAAGAACCTCGTACACGTGTTACCAGAAGAACTCAGACTGCATTGAATATCAGAACAGAGTTAAAAAATATTTATGGGACGGCTTGGAACTGCTGAAATAAAAATTTTCATAATAATTTTCGGCATGATGATGACTTGCCGCTCAGCATTACAATAAAATAAATAGAACAGAATTGAAAGCTGAGCGGCGCCACTCTGCCGTTCGACTACTGCGTGGCCCAACTATACAGCCGCTTTGCCACTTCCTGCTCCATGACCTTGGCCGTCATCTGAACATCAATATTTATTTTATCTCGGTAGAGAACGTTGAGAGCAAGCCAACCCAAATCGAATAACTTTCCCCAGCACTACTTCCTTTCGTCTACCGCTTAGGGTAGTGCGAGTAAACGAGACCAGATGCTGGCGCTTTGGTTTTTTTTATGATGTTATTCTCTGACCGATGGCTGATGTTCTATGACTTATTTACCCATTTGCCTATCATGGTTTAGCATTGATACTGCAAGATTTTTAGCTTAAGTTTCGTCTAAATACTATAATAAGAAGGAAATCAAAAGCTCCATTAGGATACTGAGTCACATGTATCTTTATTCTAAAGTATTTAAAAAGGCACATTAATTCATCCTATTTAATTGCAAAAACAGGATCCAGTTGATAGTCGCCTAATCCATGGCAAGTACTGTGTCACCCGAGCGTACACACCAGGTTTTTTCGGTCTTGCACATCCATCGCCCCAGGACACGATACCTTAAATAGGCCAAGGGCATTAGCATTTATCTCTAGACCTAGTTGAAGCATTGATTACCTGCCAAATAGTACCGCTTATTCTCAATAATCATAAGAGGTCCACCACTATCACCCTGACAGGCATCAATCCCCCCTGTTAGTAGCCGCCCAGCACAAAGCATATTCTTTGTTATTTTCATACCAGCTAGCTGGCACTGTGGATTGCTGATGATTGGCACTTTAACTTTGCGAAGGATATTTGAGAGGTGGCCATTTTCGCTCGTAGCTCCCCATCCAGCAACAGTACCCTGAAAAGAATTTATCGTAGGAATTATAGGAAATCACTCTTGATAACCAAGAAATCTTACAGTTAATCCAACAAAACTCATCCCAAGTGGTGGAAGACAGATTGGACGTACTGTCGTACTTTCAAATGCAATCGGCTTGGAAAGCCTGATTATGCCAACATCGTTGTCACCCGTCTTTGCATTGTAGGTGTCCAGCGAAAAGATTCTAGCAGCCTACGGTGGAAAAACGATCAATAAAATGATTGATGTGAGTGTGAAGAGATTTAGATCTTACCCTCCTGATGACCAAAGTTGTTTCAGAATTGACGGCACGATTGTATTCTAGGAATCGAATTTGAAATTGTTTTATGGCAAAGCCGCGAACACAATGCGCGGCGGTTAGAACATATCGATCGTTGATTAGTGTGCCACCACATTGGATTGTTCCATTGTAGGCAATCAGCGCCATCCAAGGGAATTCGTTAACGGCCGCAACTGTTCCACCCACAATACGACGAGTTGTTGTTACACCGCATTCTGAGAATTATAAAAATATTTATATATTAGGACATAACAAAGAATACATAAAGAGGTATAAATCTAGTCATATAGTTAGTTAGTTAGTTAGTTAGACTATTTATTAACTTCATATAATTTTCACAAACAGTATATACATAGTCGTTTATGGTTTGGCTTAAGGCCGTCTACCAGATTGACAATATGGTTACTATTTCTGCTTAAAAATCGCCTTCCAAAATACGGGCTCTGTAGCGGATTGCAGCTATAGCATAGTTGTACAAAACATTCCAACCATGACTTCCGTTCAGTACGTTGATCACCTCATCCAAGTCTAGCGAAATTACTCCGAAGTATCTCGAGCGAAATTCTCCTAAAATGGGACATCTTCCGATGAAATGGTAAACATCCTCCCTCTCTTTAAGGTTGCACAGGTCACATAAAATTGGCAGATCGGGTCGATGTGGAATAAAATAAAGACTTGTTAGTTCACCTCTAAGTTTGAATATTGTGCTTCTATCTAGTCATATATACCACTACATAGACTTGTAAAGAGCTTACATGTAAATATGTCAAAGAAATTCAAGTTTACATCACAAACAACCCCAAACAGTAAGAAGAAGTCAACTTGAAATGAAATCTTTATTTAACTACTTTTCCGACATCGTCAGCCCAAGGAAGGCTATATCTTCCTTAAATAAATACGTTTTTATAAAAAAATGTGTATCAAGGTTATGTCTTTCTAGGTAAGCTGAAATTTTTACTTGCACTATAACTAAAGTATTGGTTTTGTGAAAAATGTCGATCTCTAAATTTTTATCGAAAATTATAGAAGAACTGTAAAAGGTGAGGTGTGTCTATCTGTCGAACTGTGTCCTTTTATACACTTTCAATTTCAATTCTTTCTTTATTTCTTCAAAATTCATTACAATTATTTAGTTTCCCGCGAAGTGAGAGACGTATCTGCAGGAGGTTGTGTTACATAGTATATATCTTTAAAAAGTAGTGAGCTAAAGTTTTTTTTTATATATTTAATAAAGGGCTAAGATAAAAAGTGTTTTTTTTAATATTTTTTTTCTCAAATTCAAGTTTATGATATTTTTTAGGTTTGGTGGTATCTTATTAATTATTTTAGATATTACGTAGTCTAATTGTCTTTTACCATACTCATTGTAGAAACTGGGCATAAGAAGAAGATTTTGAGCACGTCTTCTTGTGTTGAACTCGTGGGGGATAGGCAATTGGAACCGCTGATCTTTATAATACTCCAGCGCCGCCGTCAGCTTGAAGATATTTCCCACATTCAGCACATTGAAGTCTTCACTTCCTGGTCGTCTTTTTGGGGATATAATTCGTAATGCGGAGTTTTGGAGTCTTTG